>OY728121.1:1635179110-1645179110 GCA_963277665.1 Viscum album | reverse complement strand
ATCCATGTTTTATTGAAAAAAGACAGCCACTTATAATCATCATTAAGACCCTTGGTGACATGAGTATAATATAATTTTCTAGTCATCATACCATTTCTAGCTGGCTCCCAAGATAAAAAATAGGGAAGGAGACAAAACTATAATTGTCAATCAGATAATGAAGGTCACCTGGAAAAGTTGCTAGAGGATCCCCCAGAAAATCCTTGACCGAGACATGCTCACCTGAGCCTAGTGCAGCGGGCTGAAAACCATCTGAGAGAATATCACCTGTCCAATTATAAAGCCAGAACATAAGGTAGGAGTTCTTGTTCACGATCCATCTAGACCAGGACATAACATTCTGAAAAGATGATCTAACTACTGGCCAGATGGAGGAGATAATGAAAGTATCTCTACCCATCTACAAATTATCAAGAAAACTAGATTTAAGGAAAACCATAGATTCTGAATTACTGTGAATGATATTCTAGGATAAGCAGGCTTGAAAGGAGTCATTGAAGAGAGCAATATTCGTTATGCCCATGCCACTAGAGTAAAGATGTCTACAAAAAACAATCCATGGAACACTAACTATCTTCCTATCAGGGATGTTACCAATCTCGGTAAAATTTGTGATGGACATGTTTAGTGGCTTGAGAAGACCTCTTGGCCATTTATAGACCACAAATGAGTAAACCAATTTATAAATGATTACATACTTCACCAAACGAATCCGTCCTACCATAGAGAGGCTCTTTCCCTTCAAAGTTGAGAGTTGGCATGAAAACACCATTATCATAAATTTGATATAATTATTCATGTTTATGGTTGAACCAGTTTATAATATATTTATTATATCTTATATAAAATTTTGAAAATATTTTATACACAATATATTAATTTATAAAACAAAATGAGTTTTTTGTGACAAAAATGCTAAATTATTCTAAATGATTATAATTAATGATTTATCTAAATAATTATACTCACATATACAAAAAAGGTTTTTTAATATTTTTTGAGTTCATTAATAACATATATGTTTAGCTCTAGGAACCTACCCTCATTCTACAAGATTTTAAAAACACATATACAAGTAAACTTATCATGAAAACAAAGGAAATCAACACTCCCAAATGAAGAAATTTAATCTCTTAACCAATCAAAAGGACATAAATTTACATAATAATGTTATAATAAATAAAAAAACATGTATAAATGGTTCTGTAATTATTAATTAAATAATCTAATTTTATTATTCTTGACATTAAGATCAAGTGAAAAAACTTTCAGACTTAATGTAAGGGATTCTACCTGATCCTCCATTATTCCTTTGGGTTACTCCTCTCTTTTACCAAAATAAAATTCTATTTAATTTTTATTTAAATTTTATACATAAATATTCAATGTTTCAACCCCATGTATCATTATCCATTCATCCTTTTTTTTTGTTATACATGTTTTTAAAAGGTTCCAAACCAAATTATTCCTAATAAGGAAGCCCGATCTTAGGGAAATTCATAAATTCTTACTCATTTTGAAGTGTGATCCATAATATGTTTTAACCCACCATTGTTTTTATAAAATCACATATTATATTATGAAAACATTATTCGTTTACAATTAGTTTTTTTAATTATTCCCTTTTCTGTTTCAAATGCTCTTCTATATTTTCCTTAAATCACACTAAAATGTTTTATTTTTAATATTTCATAAATTCCATATTCACATGTATTCACTTCCTTCTGACGTAATGTGTAAATATATATGCCTATTTTCACTTATTAATTTCCATGTACAATTTAAAATATTACTTTCATTGACACAATTATGTTATCCTCTTATGTTGTGTCTATTGACATGATTATGATACTCAATTCCTACCATGGGTATACTTTATTTTTTTATTTTAATCATTCATTATCATTTTTCATATGGAACAAATATTAATGAACATGTTATAATTAGTGTTCCTTGATATCACTCCAATGAATTGGGTAATGTTTAGTCTCCTGAGACGTTATGTGCAAGTGTCTTGGTGGTTAACCTGGACTCATGCTCCTGTATATTCAATGATCCCTAACTTGTGATCTTATATGTGAAACGAGCCTGGACTTTCTCTAAAGTAATGTTTCATGTAATGATTCACTATGTATAATCACATTTCATTCCTATATATATCATTATATTATTCCTTTTAACCCATGTGATATGCTTTATTTTAATATTTATTCCCTTACTGGGATTTTTAGATTATCCCTTTGTCAATGTTATCCGCAGGTTATCCTATGAAGATGTAAGGGGACAAAGGATGAATGGAGCTTATAATGGAAACTAAATAAAAAATTCATCTATTTTGTCCATTGGTTTTATTTTTATATGCATGTTATTCAAAGACACTCTAATATATGATCATTGGGTTTTAATTTTATTTATATTTGTGCTTAATATTATGTAAATATATGTGATAAAGGTTTTGGTCGCTATTGTTGAATGCAGGGGAAATTTTTAGTTATTTTTTGGAGTCTATGAATTGATCACTTTAGTGTGAACCTTTGTGATATGACTATGTCTAAGAAAACGTCCCTAAATTTTGGTGAGGATAGAATAATTTTTTTATCATGAAAATATATCTCAGTCTGGATACTACAAGTGGACGTGGTTCTATGACATATGTATCTAGGAGTGAAGAGTCCAGAAAGGTGTTTAGGGCCTGAATCAGCATAACTTGGTACACGACATTGAGCCTTATTGCACACCATGTTTGACACTCCTAGGGTATATTATTTGGTAAATCTATAAGATCATTATGAACAATTATTATGGGATCAAAGAAGATTCCTATAAGAATATATGTTTTGAAACAGGTCATGGATAACCTAGATTGAAACAATGGGAATACCATGTTAAGATATAATTCACCATTAATAGTTTATCCTCTTTTGATTATATTTTCTTTTTATTATTATTAGATATGTATTTTATCCCTCTAATTGCACTATATATTTTATGTTATTAAATGGATATAGATGAAAATGTTCCAACAGTAAATGTGATAAGAAAGGTGATGATTACCCTAACGATATACAAAATATGATAGAAACATGTTCTGAAAACATCATGATAGTACATTCTCAATTAGATCATGTTATGAATAATAGCTTAAATCATGTGGGATGTCCTACTTCTACTATGAAAAATAATGTTTCCATCGAATCATTCATGTCGAAAAGGCCTGCCATGTTTAGTGTGTAATGACCCAAAGTTTCATTAATGGAAATACCTCTTGATCTAATTATATGTCTCTTTATGTTTATATAAAATGTCAACTTCATTGGATTTATGTTATGAAATTGGACCGTTGCTAATATATCCGTTAAACAATGATCACATGATTATTATAAATATAGGGCTTTAACACATCCAATTTTACTTAGACAAAAGAAGCGATGGCCTCGTCCAGTAGAATTGCTCCGTACGAAGCCCATTTGTCAGAGCTCAGAAAAGAGGTAGCGTCTTTGGGATTCTCCCTTGACCAAGCCCAAGATGAACTTCCTCTTTTCAAGCTCTAACGTGATCGTCTACGGGAAAAGTGGAAGTTGATTGAAATTACCACTCGAGCGATGCTATCCGAGCCACCCCAAGTGTTTGTCACCATCGCAAACCTTACCCTTAGGTCATATACAGCTGTTTGAAGGAGTTATATAACAAATAAGTAGTACTATGTTCATGTATATTATTTTTTTTGTATATAATAATGAATATAATTTCTAGTCATTTTTGATACATTGTAAATAGTATTTAAAGTACAAATAGCGTTTTAGTTATTATTTAACTAAGAATTCTATTTTATTAAATTAAGGGATTTTTGAATTAAATAATATTGTAATAAAATATTATTATTATTATTAAATTAATTTTTATTAAATATAAATGATCTTATAATTTTATGATTGCAATTATAATTTTTATTAAGGTTTGAAAGCCATTTTTGTCCAAACCTCTGAATTTTCGATAAATGACAGTTTTTATTTTAAAAGTGAAAATTAACATATTTATAAAATTATTTAGATAAAATAAATGTTATTTTTATAATCAGGAAGTCAAAATTATCCAATTGTGAATTTTTCATGATTTTCTGAGATAGTCAAATTTTTGAGTAAAAATTAAATACCGTTTAAATATATAATGTGTTTTATGACATCATAATGACCCAATAGTGATGTAATAAAATACTATAATCTTTATTTTCGGCCAATATATGTTTTAACATTAAAATAATGTGATTTTGGGTTTGTTTAACTTACTTTTCAAAATATTAATGGACCCCTCAAGACTTATTCAACACCTTGCCTTTTTAAATTAATTTCCACGGGAGTGTGACTCACCTCCACTTAAGCAACCCTAATACATTAATAATTTGAGACTTTGGCCTTATATAATATTTTTTTCCTCTTCTCTTTGCCAAAAACCATGGGCAAATACCATGGGATGGTATGTGGTTTGGATTAATTTAATATAAGGGGTCCCAAACCTAAATAATAAAGAATTCCCTCAGCTTTCCTATATAAACCCACCCAACCTCCCACTTCCTCCTCACTCAAATCCTTTGGAGTTCATCCAACCTCTGACCTACTCTCTCTATAATCCTCCCAAGGTGCCACAAGCTCCCAAGATGCCTCTCACAAGCCTCTCGCTAGCCTTTGGATGTACACTTCCAAGTAAGGTTTTTTTCTTCCTTTCTCATTTTTGTCAATTTTCTTTAAGTTTTATTACCATTTTAATTTCAATTATGAATGTTGGGGTATGGTTTCGCACCTCCCACATACTGCCCTCTCATTGTTTGAATGATGGTAGACCCCTTTCTCTCCAATTAAATTCCTCCCATGTACACCCGTTACTATGCCGAACTTCCGAAAGGAATTTCTCTCTCTTCTTTTACATTCAAGCAATAATTTTGTATCATGAATCTAAATTCCATTAAAATTGTTGGGAAATGTATCTATATGACCTCCTTACAGTCCACTACATGTAAATATGATGAGTAACCCCTTTATCTCTCATCAACCATTTTTTTATGAATTCTTATGTCACGCCGTTACGATGCCGAAATCGCACCGATTTTCTAAGCCAATGCCATTTTGTAGTCGATACCAGGCCCATTTCTCCATCAAGGGTATCCACCTTTATGAACCTTTACATATTGATTAAAAAGTTTCATGTATGAATTCCACATTCCTTTATCGTGGAATAAATGATTATGTTTTATGAAACCATGTTTTATGATCCATGTGGCACACTTATGCATGAAATGAAATGTTTAAGAAGGGTGTGCCCTTATAGTGCTCCAATGCATTGGGTAAAGTATAGTATCATGATACGTCATGTGCAATGAGTGTTGACTCATGATAATTCAAGTGCAACGAGGGTTTACTCGTGCTTTATGTGTAATGAGTATTTACTCATGCTCTATGTACAATGAGCCTTGGCTCATGCTAATTCCATGTTAAGTGTTATTGCCACATTTCCATGTTATGATTATCATGCCTTATCATGCCTTTGTGTTCATGTTTATTATATGCTCTATTGATATGCCTATTGTCTAACATGTATTTTACTCCTCATGTTATTCCATGTGTACTCCCTTACTGGTCTTTATAGCTCACCCTTTTCTTATGCATGTCCTCAAGTTATCTCATGCAATGCTAAGTACGAGGGAATGTAGTGGTCACGTAAAGGATGTTTTCAATAAATATGTTGTATTTAATGTTTTATGTTTTTATGTAATGGTCCTAAGACCCAAATACACTAAACCTCTCGATCTTCTTTGTTGTATCAAGTGAGGTTTTATGTAATAAATCATGTTTAAGTTTGTATAAAGCATGGTTTTCATTGTTGGTATCAGAGGATAGGTTTAGTTGTTTTTGGGATTAGGAAACCCTTGTAAAGACATAGAGACAGGAATAAGTATAATAAAAACATACCTATGTTTTGGTAAGTACTGAGTAAGTGGTTTATCAGAAAAATACATCCCTGTCTGGATACGAGTAGGTAGAGGCGGCTCTAGCATAGATGTATCCTAGGGGTAAAACCCAAAAACACCGATTCGAGCTTGACTAGAACGGGATCTGGTGCACGACAACGGGACTTGCTGCACTCTTGGTTACGACACTCCCGGGGGATATGTTTTGATAAATTCACAATCTTAGTATGAACCCTTATTAGGGGAAAAAATGCCCCTAAGAATATATGTTAGAAAGTAGATCATGAAAAGCCTAGATTTAAGCCTATAGACTCATGAGTTAAGGAAATGAATGTTTATTTATAAGTCATCAACTTTTGTCTTTGGTTTACTCTTTATGTGTTACCCCTAACATTCCTTTTATTCTAGCCAATGTCCGGTAATAGGAGGACTCAGGCTAACAATCGATGTGAAGATCAGTGTGATGACTGTTCTAATGAGATGCCCAATCCAATGGGAGTGGGAATCGGGAACTTTGTCATGCTTCTCTCTCAGCTAACTCAAGAATTGAATAGAAACACGGGTCAAGAGGAACGTTCAACCCCCCCCCCTAAGAAAGAACAAGTCACTATCGAGAGCTTCATGAGACAAAGGCCTCCTACTTTTAGTGGATCCTCTGATCCCACGATCGCTGAACAATGGATCAACTCCATTGAAAAGATCTTCTCCATCCTTCAATGTTATGAACAAGAAAAGGTTCTCCTGGCTGCCTATCGTATGGAGGGTGAAGCTGATCAATGGTGGACATTGATCAAAAATACAAATCCTGAGGAGGAGATCGAGGGGTTGGAATGGAAGGATTTCGGGAAGATGTTTTTTGATAAATATTTTCCGCGCACCCTCTGGCTTAAGATGGAAAGGGACTTCCTTTCCCTCAAGCAAAAATATGAAGAATTTGTTGGAGAGTACGGGGAAAACATCACAAGGCTTGCATGATACACTTCAGGCTTTGTCGTTACCCCCGAATGCATGGTTTACCGCTTCTTTGGTGGGATTAAGACTAGCTTGCGGAAAGCATTAGCGATTCGTGACTTCGACAGCTATGAGGAAATTGTTCGATGTGCCCCCATGGTTGAAATGGAGATCAGGGAATCATAGGGGTATCATGGGGACAAGAAGCATAAGGTGGACTTCAATGCTGGTGGTCCGATGGATAAATCCAATGGGGCTAAGAAGATCCAGCACCCCACTTGAGAAAAGTGCGGAAAGAAGCACCCTGGAAATTGCCTTAAGGGGATGAGAAAATGCATCAGGTGTGGAAGAGAAGGGATCCTAGCTATTAACTATCAGCAAGAAAGACCCACGATTGCGACAGAGGAAAGGAACACTCAGTTCGAACCTCAACGCGTTGTTCAATGCTACAAATGCAAAGAACCGGGTCAATTTTCAAATCAGTGCCCTAATATAAGGGTTTTCAGAGGCGACCAACAACCTCCAAGGCAGCAAGGAAGAGCATTTGCCATCACTTCTGCCGAAGTGAACCCTGAAAATGATGTGGTGATAGGTACGCTAGTTTTCCATTCAAGAATAGAGAACTTACTTTTTGATTCAGGTTCTACGCATTCATTTATATCTCTAATGTTTAGTAGAACAATCCCAGCACCACCACAAATCATGGAATTAAAGATGTCGTTGAGTACGGAAAATGGGGCAATAATTGCATCCCATGAATATAAGTCCTCCCCTGTTATAATCTGTGGATTGAATTTCCCGGAAAACCTTGTCACACTCCCTCTGGTAAAATTTGATGCAATTCTTGGCATGGATTGGATTTCCTTATATAGAGCCAATATAAATTGTCGGGAGAGGGAAATCACACTCCATATGGAGAATTGACCCCCGATTAGTTACAAGTGTCAGGAGGAAGATGAATCTCTTTTAGCTCCATCATCTCAAGAATGGATATTACTGCCTTATGAGAATGCGTATCTGGATCAAATGATTGAGTCTAAGGAAGAAACCATCCTTGATGAAATGCCTATTCTGAGGGAATTCGCTGAAGTGTTTCCCGAGGAACTGCCTGGTCTTCCTCCTAGAAGAGATGTTGAGTTCTCAATTGAACTTATACCTGGGGCACTACCAATATCCAAGACTCCATATATAATGGATGTTTTTGAGCTTGATGAGCTGATGAAACAACTACTGGAGAATCTGGATAAAGGGTTTATACGCCCAAGTGATTCACCATGGGGCGCACCAGTCCTCTTCGTCAAGAAGAAGGATGGGTCAATGCGGCTCTGCATGGATTATCGTGAACTTAACAAAATCACAATAAAGAACAAGTATCCTCTCCCAAGAATCTATGACTTGTTTGATAAGCTGCGTGGAGCACAATAATTCTCCAAGGAGGACTTGCGGTCGGGATATTATCATGTATGGGTGAAGAAGGAAGATGTCACCAAGACTGCCTTTCGTACAAGATACGGGCACTATGAATTCAAAGTAATGCCTTTCGGACTCACCAATGCTCCAGAAATATTCATAGACTTAATGAATAGAGTCTTTAGAGATTACCTAGACAAATTTTTGGTATTCATTATAGATGATATTCTAATATACTCCAAAACAAAGGAGGATCATGAGGAGCATTTAAGAACTGTACTGGAGACTTTGCGCAAGGAGAAGCTCTATTCAAAGTACAGAAACTGTGAGTTCTGGTTGAACGAAGTCTCATTCGTGGGCCATATCATCATAAGCAATGGGATATATGTAGATCCCTCCAAAATAGATGCAATTGAGGGATGGACGAGGCCAACATCGGTAACAGATATCCGTAGCTTCTTGGGGTTAGCTGGATATTATCAACGATTTGTGAGAAATTTCTCACGATTGTCCAACCCTCTTAACAAGCTAACTCGGAAGGGAGTAATGTTTTCTTGGAGTTATGAATGCGAAGAATGCTTAAAGGAGATGAAAAGGAGGCTTATCACTACACTCATGCTCACTTTACCCACAAGTGGGGAACTTTTGTGGAATTCAGTTATGCTTCAAAGAAGGGCTTAAGCTGTGTGCTAATGCAGAATGATAAAGTGATATCCTATGCCTCAAGGAAGTTGAAAATCCATGAGTGAAACTATCCAACACATGATCTGGAGTTGGTGGCTGTGGTCTTTGCCTTGAAAATCTGGTGGCATTATCTCTATGGATATAAATGTGAGATATATACAGACAACAAGAGTCTTAAATATATATTCATGCAGAAAGATTGTAATATGCGCTAGAGAAGTTGGATAGAGCTCATCAAGGATTATGACTGTTCAACACATTACCACCCTGGGAAAGCGAACAAGGTGGCAGATGCCCTAAGTAGAAAGGATCCAGCGATTCTATCAATGATGAGAATTGAGAAGGATCCAATCTTCTTAGACTTGATGAAGATGGACATGGGAATCATAGAGAAGGGAACATCATCAATCCTTTCACAAATTATTGCTCAACCATCTCTTTTGGAAAGGTTAAAGGATGCTCAAAAGGATGATCTGGGAATTCAGGAAAAAGTGGAAGCTATCAAAAAGGAAAAATCCTCAGTGTTTAATTTTAATAAATAAGGAATTGTGTGGTTTGGGAAAAGACTATATGTTCCATCAAGTCCAGAGCTGAAAAAGGAACTTTTGGATGATGCACATAGTTCAAATTTCTCTATTCACCCAGGGAGCACAAAGATGTATCGAGATCTCCGAGAAAACTTTTGGTGGGATAATATGAAGAAGGAGATCACTGAATTTACATCAAAGTGCCTGGTGTGTCAGCAAGTGAAGGCAGAGAGGCAGAAGTCTAAGGGGATGATGCAACCATTTCCCATACAAGAATGGAAATGGGAAAACATCATCGTGGACTTTGTCACCGGACGTCCAAGGACATCCAATGGAAACAATGCAATCTGGGTTGTTGTGGATCGTCTTACAAAGACTGTACAATTCATTGCTATTCGGGAGGATTTCTCATTGGATCAACTGGCATAGATATATATCAGAGAAGTGGTAAGGTTGCATTGAGTACCACTATCTATTGTGTCTGACCGAGATCCAAAATTCACCTCTATGTTTTGGAAGAGTCTTCAACATGCTCTGAATACTGAACTGAACTTCAGTACGGCCTATCATCCTCAAACTAATGGCCAATCCGAGCGGACTATCCAAAAACATGAGGATATGTTGAGAGCCTGGTCAATGGACTTTAAAGTAGGATGATATTGACATCTTCCTCTTGTTGAGTTCTCTTATAATAACTGTTTCCACTCGAGCATCTAAATGGCACCATATGAAGCCATGTATGCAAAAAGGTGCAGAACACCGGTATGCTGGGATGAGGTCAGTGAACGTAAGCAGCTTGGACCAGAAATGGCCAAGGAAATGGTGGAGAAGGTGAAAACCATTCAGCAGGATATCAAGGCAGATCAGAGTCGATAGAAGAGTTATGCAGATAACCGTCGATAAGACCTTGAGTTTAAAGTTGTATACATGTTTTTTCTATGCATATCTCCATGGAAGAAGTTCATGAGGTTTGGAAAGAAAGGGAAGTTAAGTCCAAGGTACATCGGCCCCTTCAAGATTAATGATCGTGCCGGGGCTGTGGCCTATCGACTAGCACTTCAACCTACTATGGCCAAAGTACATGATGTCTTTCATGTATCCCTCTTAAGGAAGTACATACTAGACCCTTCACATGTACTCTCTTCTGAGGTGGTACAATTGGAATATGATCTTTCTTATGTGGAGCAACTAGTGAAGATCTTAGATTGTAGAGAAAAAGTTCTACGAAATAAGACAATGCCCCTCGTCAAGGTGTTGTGGAGAAACCACAATTTTGAAGAAGTGACTTCGGAATCGGAGGATATGATGAAGCTGAGTTACCCACATTTGTTTTAGTGTGGGAAAAGGAAAATTTCGAGGGAGAAATTTCTTAAGGGGGGAATATTGTAACGACCCAAAGTTTCATTAGTGGAAAACCTTCTTGATCTAATTAAATGTATCTTTATGTTTATATAAAATGTCAACTTCCTTGGTTTTATGTTATGAATTTTGACCGTTGCTAATATAGCCATTGAACAATGATGACATGATTAGTATAAATATAGGGCTTTAACACATCCAATCTTACATAGACAAAAGAAGAGATGGCCTCGTCCAGTAGAATTGCTCCGTACGAAGCCCATTTGTCGGAGCTCGGAAAAGACGTGGCGTCATTGGGCTTCAACCTTGACCAATCCCTAGCTGAGCTTCATCTTTTCAAGCTCGAATGTGACCGTCTACGGGAAAAGTGGAAGTTGATTGAAATTACCACTCGATCGATGCTATCCGAGCCACCCCAAGAGTCTGTCACCATCGCACACCTTACCATTAGGTCTTATGTAGCTGTTTTAAGGGGTTGTGTAACAAATAAGTAGTACTATATTCATGTACATTATTTTTTTATATAATAATGAATATAATTTCTAGTCATTTTTGATACATTGTAAATAGTTTTTAAAGTACAAATAGTGTTTTTAGTTATTATTTAACTAAGAATTCTATTTTATTAAATTTAGGGATTTTTTAATTAAATACAATTTTTATAAAATATTATTATTATTATTAAATTAATTTTTATTAAATATAAATGATCTTATAATTTTATAATTTCAATTATAGTTTTTATTAAGGTTTGAATGTCATTTCTGTCCAAACGTGTGAATTTTCGATAAATGTCAGTTTTTATTTTAAAAGTGAAAATTAACATATTTAGAAAATTATTTAGATAAAATAAATGTTATTTTTGGAATCAGGGCATCGAAATTATCCAACGGTGAATTTTTCATAATTTTCTGAGACAGTCAATTTTTTGAGTAAAAATTAAATACCGTTTAAATATATAATGTGTTTTATGACATCATAATGACCCAATAGTGATGTAATAAAATACTATAATCTTTATGTTCGGCCAATATATGTTTTAATATTAAAATAATGTGATTTTGGGTTTTTTTAACTTACTTTTCAAAGCATTAATGGACCCCTCAAGACTTATTCAACACCTTGCCTTTTTAAATTAATTTCCATGGGAGTGTGACTCACCTCCACATAAGAAACCCTAATATTTTAAGAAGCTCAGACTTTGGAATTATAAAATATTTTTTTCCTCTTCCCTTTTCCAAAAACCATGGGAATAACCATGGGATGGTTTGTGGTTTGGATTAATTTAATATAAGGGGTCCCAAACCTAAATAATAAAGAATTCCCTCACCTTTCCTATATAAACCCAACCAAGCTCCCACTTACCCCTCAGTAAAAGCCTTTGGAGTTTGTCCAACCTCTGCCCTACTCTCTCTATAATCCTCCCAAGGTGCCACAAGCTCCCAAGAAGCCTCTCACAAGCCTCTCTCTAGCCTTTGGAAGCACACTTCCAAGTAAGGGTTTTTTCTTCCTTTCTCATTTTTGTCAATTTTCTTTAAGTTGTATTACCCTTTTAATTTCAATTATGAATGTTGGGGTATGGTTTCTAACCTCCCCCATACATCCCTCTTACTCTTTGAATGATGGGATACCCCTTTCTCTCTCATTAAATTCCTCCCATGTACACCCGTTACTATGCCAAAATTCAGAAAGGAACTTCTCTCTCTTCGTTTACATTCAAGCAATAATTTTGTATCATGAATATAAATTCCATTACAATTGTTGGGAAATATATATATATGACCTCCTTACTTTCCATTACATGTAAATATGACGAGGAACCCCTTTCTCTCTCATCAACCATTTTTTTATGAATTCTTATGTCACGTCGTTATGCTGCCGAAATCGCACCGATTTTCTAAGCCAATGCCATTGTGTAGTGGATACCATGCCCATTTCTCCATCAAGGGTATCCACATTTATTCATCTATACATATTGATTACAAAGTTTCATGTATTAATTCCACATTCCTTTATCATGGAATAAATGATTATGTTTTATGAAACCATGTTTTATGATCCATGTGGCACACTTATGCATGAAATGAAATGTTTAAGAAGGGTGCGCCCTTATAGCGCTCCAATGCATTGGGTAAAGTATAGTATCATGATACGTCATGTGAAATGAGTTTTGACTCATGCTAATTCAAGTGAAACGAGGGTTTACTCTTGATTTATGTGCAATGAGGATTTACTCATGCTCCATGTGCAATGAGCCTTGACTCATGCTAATTCCATGTTATGTGTTGTTGCCACATTTCCATGTTATGATTATCATGCTTTATCACGCCTTTATGTTCATGTTTCTTATATTCTCTATTGATATTCCTATTGTCTAACATGTATTGTACTCCTCATGTTATTCCACATGTACTCCCTTACTGGGCATTATAGCTCACCCTTTTCTTATGCATGTCCTCAGGTTATCCCATGCAATGCTAAGTATGAGGGAATGTAGTGGTCATGTAAATGAAGTTTTCCATAAAGTTGTTGTATTTCATGTTTTATGTTTTTATGTAATGGTCCTAATCCCCAAAGACACTAAACCTCTCGATCTTATTTGTTGTATCAAGTGATTTTTTATGTAATAAATCATATTTAAGTTTGTAATAAAACAGGGTTGTCATATAGTGTATCTTCATATCATGTCCCCCAAAAAACTATATTTACATCATTTAAAAGTTATTAATAGTCCACCAGTTTCATAGAAGAAGAGAAATAGGAGCTGGTGGTATATCATTTTCATGGAGAAGTTGATCAGTGTTGGAAACTAATTAGAAATACAATATCCAATGAGGAAATTGAATCCATTGATTGGGAGGAATTTAGGAAAATATCTTTTAATAAATATTTTCCATGGAACCACCATATCAAGATAGAAAGAGAGTTCGTCAGACATATGCTAAAGGATGATGTGTCTATAAGAGATTTTGAAGAAAATTTACAAGATTTCAAGATACACATTTGGATTTATCATGAACCCCAAAATCAATGTGGATCACTTATTTAGAGTTATGAATCCATGCCTAAAAAATATTTCACAATTTTAGACTTCGAAGGTTATGAGGAGATTTTCCATTGTTACCTCAAGGAAGAAATGGATATTAGAGACTCTAATAATATCCTAGATCCTTTGAAAAAAAGTGTAAAATGGAGTATAATATGGGTGGATCAATAAATAAATACCCTGATGGAATGAAGACTGAACATCCCACAAATCAAAATGGTGGGAAGAAGAATCCTACGAACTATTTGAAGTGAACCAGAAAATGATTTAAATGTGAAAGATTAGAAAATATGGCTAAGAACTATGTAAGGAATATGTAGAATCCCATTAACATAGAAGAAAAATGGATGGTTCATAACAAATATTACCCAGTAGTGCAATGTTTCAACTATAATTTACATTGGCATTTAATGATACAATTCTCACTTCTAATGGCCATTGGAGCCTATCTAAAACAACATCCATGGAAAAAAGGGCTTATGTTATCACTATAGATTATGTGGAGCTCAACAACATTGTTGTAAAACATATGACAGTTATTCATTCAATAATAGGGAACATACTATTTGAATATGGTTCGTTGAATTATTTCATAGCTCATATGTTTAGTAGAATAATTGAAACAACACCTTAGAATTAGAAGGATGAGTTATCTGTGAGTACATCTAATTGGGAAATTGTTGTATCCGAAGTATATAACTTCTCACCAATTAGTGTTATTGGACTAAAACTCCTAGAAGATCTTTTGAAACTCCCTTTTGTGGATTTTGATTCTATGTTTGGCATGGACTTGCTATCTTTATATAAAGATAACATCAACTGTTAGGAAAAGAAAATCTCTCTTCACATCCGGAATAATCCTACAATTCAGTACAAGTGTAAGGATAAAGATGAATCTATTTTATAATCATCATCTCTTGTGTGGATATTACTACCTTATGAGCAATAATATTTATCAACAATGATTGACACAAAGGAGATGACCAAGCTCAAATTGATGCCCATTGTGAAGGGTTACACTAATGTACTCCATGAATAATTTCCTAGTATTCCTCTATATTGAGGGGTTTATTTCCAAATTAAATTTATTCTTGAATCTCTCATTATATCAAAGAGATCATATAGAATGGCCGCCATTGAGATGGAAGAGCTGAAGAAGAAGTTATAGGATAATCTGGACAAGGTTTTCATACACCCAAGTGCCTAACCATGGGGGTACCTATCATCTAAATCAAGAGGAAGGATGCATCAGTGTGCCACTGATCAATTATTGCGGGATCAATAAAATCCGGATTAGAACATGTATCTCATGTCATAGGAAGATGGCTTGTTTGATCTACTACATGGGGTCAGTTATTTCTCAAAGGTTGTCCTCCGGTCGACATATCACCAATTAAAGGTGATGAAATAAGATATTCCCAAGACTATATTTTGAATAGGGTATAATAACTATGAGTTCATAGTGATTCAATTTGGACTCTCTAATTCTCCATCAATTTTCATGGATTTAATTATTATATTATTTAGATATTACCTCAAAAAAAAATTGGTAGTCTTCATCGACGATATTATAACACACTCAAAGAGAAAGGAGGAAATCATGGAGAATTTTAATAGCATGTTGAAGTATATGTGAAGGGAGAAACTATACGAAATGTAATGTAAATGTGAGTTTGGGATGGATGAAGTATATTTCTTGGGTAATTTTATCACCACTAATATAATATCTATGGACCCTTCAAAGACAATGGTAATCTAAGAGTGGCCTAGACTAACATCTATAACGGAGATCTATAAATTTCATTGTCTAGCTAGGTATTACCGATAATTTTTGAAGAACATATATTTATTTTCAAACCCAATAAACAATGTGACACGGGAGGGGTTGAAGTTACTCTGGACTCAAGAATGTTTTCAAAGCATTAAGGAGCTCAAAAGAGGCTTATCATTATGTCGGTACTCACGCTCCCGAAAAGTGGCTAACTCATTGTATTGAATATTTATTCTTAGGATTTTTTCTGATGAATAATGATAAAGTGATACCTATGCCATAAGGATGATGAAAATTATTGGGAAAATCTATCCCATATTTGTTCTTGAGTTTTAAGTTGGGATCATTGCGTTGAGAATCATACAATATTGCCTCTATGGGGAGAAGTGTGAGATATTTAATGATCAAAATAGTCTCAAATATATATTCACACATAAGGAGATTAATAAGAACCACCAAATATGGTTAGATATCATCAATGATTATGACTTCTCAAAACACTACTATCTTGGTAAAATTAATAATGTGGTAGATTCTCTAAGTAGAATAGACAGTGTATCTTTTTCAATGATGATAATTGATAAAGATCCAATCTTATTAGACATAAAAAGGATGTAAATGGGAATAATTAATGGAGGAACATCATCAATCATTTCTCAAATTATTTCTTAATCGTCCCTTATGAATAAAATAAATTATTCTCAAAGAAATGATGTAGAAATTTTGAAAAATGTGGATGTTGTCAGAAATGGGAAATCCTCCGAGTTCCAGATTAGGGAGGTTGGAGTCAAAAGATATCAGTCACAACTGTATGTAGCATCCAATATAAAGATAAAAAATGATCGTATGGTTGATGAACATAGCTCAACCTTCTCAATTCCCCAATAGATCATGAATATGTATTGAGATCTCCAAGATAACATTTTTTGGGAAAATAAAAAAAGGAGATTGCTAAATATACATTAAAGGGCCTACTATGTCATCAAGTGAAGGATGAATAGAAAAAGTATAAATGGATGATTAAACTATTACCCATACAAACATGAAAATTGTATAAAAAATCCCTATTGACTTTTTCACTAGACATCCAATGAAATCGAGGAGGAAAATGTTTTATAGGTTATTATGGATCATCTTACAAAGGAACCTCTCTATATTAATATTCGATAGGACTTAACATAAGATCAAATAGAATGGATATACATCAAATAAGTGGTAAGGATGCATGAATTAAAAGAATCTATTTTATCTGACAAATATTCAAGATTTTCCTAAATGTTAGGTGAAAGTATCCAACATGCTTTAAGTGCTGAGCTGAACATCCACACAACCTATCATCCTAAAACTGTGGGGAGATCAAAGAAGACTATTCAAACACTGGAAGATATATTAATAACATGTTATATAGTCTTTAAAGGAATATGGGACCAACATCTTCCCCTATTCAAATTCTCCAAAAACAATAGTTTTCACTCGAGCATCCAAATGGATCCATGTGAATCCCATTATGTGAAATGATGCAGAACATAGGCATATTAGGATGAAGTTGGTGAATCTAAATATCTAGGGCCTGAATTGGTTGATGAAAATATGGAGAAGTTGAAAACCAATCAGCATCACATCAAGGAAGACCAATTTTGAAAAAAGAGCAGTGCAATGAATCATCGACAAAAGCTAGAGTTTATGGCCAGATTCACAGTATTCCTCCACATAAATCCATGGATGAGGATCATGATATTTTGGAATAAAGGGAAGATAAGAACCAAGTAGGTCGACCCCATCACGATAATTGATTGTGTTAGACCTATGACCTATCTACACACCATCCATGTCTCAAGTACATGATATATTCCATGTATCCCTCTTAAAGAAGTAAATATCAGATCCATCACATGTATTAACAGCATAGGGGTAGGAAAAATCATTCTTACAAGGAGTAGCTAGTGAAGATCTTGGAACATAGAAATAATACTCTACAAAAAAAGACTACTCACCTAGTCAAATTACATTGGTTCAACAATAAGTATGATGCAGAATCATTGGAGCTAGAGGAAGCGATGAAGGAAAAGTACCAACACCTGTTTTCACCTTAGAATGTAAAAATAATTTCAAGGTTGAAATTTTATAAGGGGGGAAGAATGTAACAACCCAAAGTTTTATCTATAGAAATCACCTTATTATAATTATTTCCTATGATATAAACACCAAATAGAACTCAAAAAAATCATTATAAATGATGAAATAATTATATTAGAAATGTTTCAATAGGATAAGAAACCTATACCGATGAAATAGTAACATTCACTTTGGAATAGTAATGTGACCCTTATAAATAGCAGACTAGCCAATTGAATAGTAACCCCAAAAATGAAAGTATAAATAAAATTTATATATCTTATAAGTGGAAATATGATATTATTATATCATAGTATAAGTTAATAAAGTTATTAAAAATCATTAATTTTGTGATGGAATGTTTTTAATTAATAAATATTTAATTTTAATTTTATGACCAATCTAATAATTTAAAAAAAACTAATTTTCATAAAATATACCTCTAAATTAATAATATTTTCCTTATGATTATGAGATAATTTTTTGATACCTTAATTAATTTTTAAATGTGTTAGAAAGGAATTTTTAGTTTTAAAATATGTATTTTTTGAGAAATCTATGATTTTATTTAAAAAATAATATTCTCATATTTAGAAACATAATTTCATTAAATGGAGTTCTATTTTTAATTTTAGATGTTGAAAAATTATTATGGTGAATTTTTAGTGATTTGTTTCTGAAATACATGATTATTTGTGAATAGTAAACTACGATAATTTATGATAAATGCTAAATATTTGAATTATAGAGAAATTGGTGATTTAGTGATAATTTAATACCATTATCGAAAACAAACATGCTCAATTCACTATACTTAGTCTCAAGAATATACACCATTTCTTGTCTTGAGAAATATAATAAAATATTGATTAAAATATTCAAAAAACACTTCCCTTATCAACATTAAATTACACCACTCACCACCACCTCTCCTCATAACTATAAATCTCCGAGACTTGTGAAAATTTTACCCAATACACTTCCCAAACCTCCCCCCATGTCGAGGATCTTTTTTCTTTACAATAGGACAAAACTAATCCCTTATGGAGGATCTAAGGAAGAAAGAATCAAGAGGTAAATCCGTCTTCTGTTTCCTTCAATTTCTTCTCATATTCCTTTATTTTATTTGTTTCTCCTCGGATACCCTCATCAAAATGGCATGAAAAAATATAGTATCATACATGTAATATAATTTTATCATGTTTATGGAATAATTATTCTTCAAATGTCATCTCCAATCTCTTTCACTTTAAGAGTGAATACATCGCATGTTAGTTGTCGATTTTCCACCTTCGTGGATGACATGATTTCGTATTTCATTTCTGTCTTCTAGGATGGTAATGAACGAATTTTTATGGTTGAAATGGATTATAATATATTTATTTTATCATATTTAATGTTTTAGAATCATTATTTACACATGATATTAATTTATAAAACAAAATGAGTTCGTTTTGACAAAATGCTAATTTAATATAAACAAGTATCACCAATTATTTAACAAATAAATCATACTAACATAAAAAAATTATTTTAATATTCTATAGGTTCATTAATAGTCTATTTTTTTGGGTTTAAACAACTATTCTCATTCTACATGATTTTTCATACTAATATACAAGTAAACCGATCATGGAAACCAATGAAATCAACAACACCAAATGATGAAATTGAATCTCTTAACCCATAAAAAAAATGAACATAATAAATTCATAAAAAATTAAATGAATGTATAAATAGTTCTATAAATATTAATTCAAGAATATAATTTTATTATTAAGGATATTAAGGTCAAGTGAAGAACAGCTTCAGACTTACGGTAAGGGATTCTACTCAAACCTCCATTATTACATCGGGTTACTCCGTCTGTCTTTTTACCCAAATGAAATTATCATTAATTTTATACACATAATCTAAATGATGTTAATATTTTCCAAAACCATGTTTTAATATCCATCAATCCATATTTTTTGTGAAATAAATTTTTTCAAAATGATGACTACAAAATTCATCCAGATAACCAAACCTGCTTAAACAGAACATCACTAATTCTAAAACAATTTCATGTGTTCTCTATAGTTTCTTTTAATACACCATTAGTTTTATAAATTCACTCATTTTATTATGAAATCTTTTTTGTTTCACTAATGTTTTTTTATAAAATCTTATTCCATTTTCTCCTTCAAATGCACTTAAATATTTTCCTTAAACCACACTAATATATTTTATTTCTAATGTTTCTTAAACTCCATATTCACATGCATTCACATAAGTTTTTCATAAATTATCATGTTCTATGAAAATTTTCCTGTATTAATTTTCTTGTATAAATTAAATCCTCTCTTTTATGGACAACATTATGACATCCCCTTAAGTTAGGCCTTTTGACATGATTGAGATACACAATTCTCACCATGGGTAAACAATATGTATATGTTTGAATGATTATGTATAATTATTTATTTGGAAAAAATATTCATGAAAATTTTATATTGATACACCCAGATAGTTCCTTAATGCATTGGTTAATTATTAGTATCAAGAGATGTTATATGCACCAGTCTTGGTGGTTTTCCTTGACTCATGTTCCACTATATTCCACGAGGCTTGAATCATGCTTTTATATGTGAAATGAGTATTAACTCATTCTAAAGTCATGTTTCATGTTGTATCCACATTACTATGAATTAATGATTTTCTGATCACATGTTATTATTACTCATATTGAATCATGTTCCAATATTATATATATCTTTATGTTATGACTTCTAACCCATATGCTAAGCATTATTTTAATGTTTATTACCTTTTTGGGATTCTTAGCTCATTTATTTCTTAACGTTATCCCTAGGTTATTATATATAGAAGTAATGGGTAAAAGGAATTTAGGAACTCATAATAGAAGATAAATAATGAAAATTTTTATTTAGTCCCATGTTTCTAGTTTTAAGTGCCTAGTCTTCAAATACATTGGACTTTAAGATCCTTTTAATGTAATTTGATGTTTAATTATTCATAAAATCATGTAAATATATGTGTAAAATTCTTGGTAAAATATATTTATTCTGATTTATATTTAATGGTTGGGTGGCATAGACTGTCACATTATCATCTCATTTCAATATAAAACTTTATATCTTGTTGGATTCATTGTTGTAGATCACAAATCCTTCCCCATGGTTAGGTAATGTGGGTACATGTGTAGTGATTATCATCTTATTTAACTCATTAAATCTGTATTTTATTCATCTGTCCAAACAAACATGAATCCCTTTCGAGTTATCTTGGTTAGTGGGCTTGATAATCAAGAGAAGTTTCTCACATATCAATTCTAGTACACATCTAATCCATGAAAACTATAGGTTTCCATAATTTATGATTGTATAAAAAATCCATTAATTGCTTATGTTTTTGAAGGATATAGAGATATCCCTTTTTTATAACATTCCAAATAAATTATAATTTCTCAAAATAGAAAACCCATTTATTTTACTTCACGTAAAACTTTTCATTTTTTATGTTTTTTAGTACGACATTAAAATACTTCAGATACTCCTCCATACATTTGGATTATATTAGAAATTCATCTATAAACCCTACATATTTTTTCTAAGTAATACCTATATGATCTACTCATCAATTCCATGATAATATATGGGGAATTAGTGAGTTCAAATATCATCAATGTGAACTCAAAGTGTCTGTAACATATTAAAAAAGTAGTATTGGAGATATCATTCTTATTCAAATTTACTTGATAATTTCACAATTTAATATCTAGTTAGAGAAGTATTGGGATCCACATTTTAGATCTAACATGTCATAAAAGAATGTAAGATCATACACTTTTTTATGGTGATATTTTTGAGATCATACTAATAAATATAAATGTGAATTGACTAGTCCTTCTTTATAACGAAAAGGAGTGGTGAATACCATGGTTAAGAAATTGGACATATAAATCATTTATCTAGATTCTTATATTGTTTTTTTTCATCTCTTTATGATAAATAATGAAACTTTTATATGTATACATGGATATTGGAAAATATCTTTGTATATGTATGATTTAGATCTTTGCATAATGACTTTGAGGAGTACAATAAAATTATTCACGAAACATATCATCATATTACCTTACCATTGTAATTCCATCAATGATGATATTTTCTATAGTTTTAATAATTTGATATATAAATTCTTGCTCTAAAGAAATGATATCCATTCATGGGATGATGACTGTGAAGGATATTTTTCCTAATACATTCCTTTTTATATAATAATTGGGAGATTTTTTATGTAAAGGGTGATTTCCTTCTCCCAGTAATTTATGTTTACACTATATATGGAAAGAGAATCCATACCCTAAAAAACATGTAATTCCACTACATATACTATCATAATGTTTTTTTGAAGGTTGTATTAAAAATATGTAAAGGGGAAGATATATATGTGGTGTGAAATGATTCCCCCATGTTTTATTTTTAATTTAAACATGAATTCAATGATTTTATGTGGTGTTGGGATAGTTCTACTATACTTGTGTGATATGAAAGTATGCATAGAACCAGAATAAAATAATATGTTTTCTATCCTTAAATGAATAACAATAGTAAAATTAACAAATTCACTATCAAAACCCACCACAACTGTTGGGATGAAATCAACTCTCTCATTCTTCATAGGCCTTAGAGGTAGTTGTCATAAATTATCATCCACAACCCTTGGAATAGTGCATTGATTCTCACTTTTTCCTAGTTCTGTGTAGTTAAAATATTGGACAAGAGGCTGAGGGTTTATAGGAGCATTCCATTCTTGCATCACATTTGTGGGTTTACCATATAGAAATTCCATATCTTGGTTTCTTCCCTTCCCACACATAAATCATTTCCTTGTCCCCATTAATAAATAATAAGGATAATTGTTCTGAAACTTTTTAAATTTGGGGTTCTCGAACTATTACCATCATGAGATTTTCCATTTAACACAAATAATTAAAATCTATTCCCTGCTTCTTATATCAAGTCCCATGAGACACATGAGATTCACTAATCTACATTACAACATTAATGGAATATTATACAATTCCTCTTAGTTTTCAATGACATGATTCTCCAAATATTTTTAAAGACACACTAATATCCCACTAAATAATCCTTTAAAGATTATTTTTTGGGATATGAAAATTCTAGAGGAATATCATGAAACTCTTGTGATTTTAACCTCATACACCCTGATATATTTATCATCCTTTTTCTTGTATATAAGGAAATTACTCACTATTTTTAGTTAGATAGTATGTGGAAAATATTTATTGAAACATTTATTCAAAAATTCCTTCCACTCCCTCACTTCGATATCATCCACATGCATCATATTTTCAGTCAATATTCACCATATATATACTTCTCCATCCATAAGATAAATAAATAACAAGATATTCTCATGATTAGATAATTTAACGATGGAAAATTTCATCTCAATGTACTTGACCAATTTCCAGATATTTATGGATAATAAGATTCATTGAATGTTAAAGGAATTTTTCATATAATGGTACCAATTAATACATGCTCTTCATCAAGGGGACATAGGTTTCCCCCTGATTCATGTTAATTAAATATTTAATCAGGAAATTCTCATTATGATATTTTCCATTCATACTCCCATGAAGTAAGAAATGTAATTTGGGATGTAATTATCATTATTATCACATTAGTTGTTGACTTAGATCCTAAGATTCCTATTAAATAACTAAAATAAAAGAAAATTTCTGGATGAGAAAATCATAAATGAAAAAAAACAAAAAAAGGAAACTATTTACATTGAAAGGATAAATATTAAAGAACAAAAAAACCTTAACATATGAATATCTATGTTTTAATATATGTTAACAATGATCTACTTATGAACATGAAATCTTATTTAAATAATTGCTACCTTCATACCAGTTTGTAAAGAGATTGTGAGTACACCAAACCAAATCCCCTAGGAGTGTCAAAACATGGGTGTAGTAATGCCATTTTTTCAGACACTATGAAATGATCAATTCAATCCCAAATGAAAACGTGTTGATGTTATTACCATTAGTTACAATTCTAATAAATCCACATAACCTATTAGTATGAAAACATAGAATTTTTTTTACTGGCCACCTCATAATCTATTTTTTACAATAATATTGGTATTTTTTTTCAAAATATTAGTCTTTTCTATAAAATTTCACTAATTTCCTCTAATTCAAATTCCCTAAAATAATTATTCCATTCATCGATTCCAAATATGAATAAAAATATATTTAATATAGATTATTTAATGTTTTGATACTGGGGGATAAAATTGATATGATCCAAAAAGATATAATGGACTAGTGTATTTTTGTTATTATATTCATTATATAATAACATAAAATAAGGATACAACAATATTAGGTAAAAACACCATAACATTTTCTTGAAATAAATTGATCTTCTAACACTAAACTATATAGAATTGGGACAAATATACCTAACAGGTGAGCTATAAATCTCAGTAAGGGAGTATTCAAAGAATAACATGATGAATGCAATATATGTTTGAAAATATGAATATTAAGGTGACATAAATGGGGATTGGATCATAATAATTAACAATGATGCATGCTATAATATGATAACATCAATGAAACATATGAACCCTAAACAACATAAAACTTGAATTAGTAATCATAATTCAAGGATAAAATCCAATAAAATATAAACTAGATTTCTTAGGATAACCTCTCGTGAAAAATACATGGAATATAAATAGATAAAACATTACACACTAAAATTGGATGACTATATATTTCTGGTCCCACCCATCACAATCAAATCGTGTACATGTATTTGTGTTACACATAGATCATATGGAATAAAAACATATTTAATTAGTATTAATCATATGATTATAAAGTATGGATGACATTCATGGAATTAATTATTCATTAAATAATTGGTCCATAATGGTTAATACACTTGAGTGTATATTACCATGGATATTCACTATATAAATATTTTTTATGGAAACTAAATAAATAATTGTTTTGCATAATGGAATCACATTATGGTTCATGGATGAGATTAATGAGAGTGAAATGTATTCTATTTTCAAATTTGAATCATAAGAAATTAAAATTTTATGTTTAGAAATAAATTATAACATGAAAAATTGGAAATGAAATGGATTTTTACAAAGAAACTACAAGATATAGAAAGCAAAAAGAGATTCCCTTACCTTGAGAGGGAACTTATAAAATAATTGGTGGATTTTATTAAGAGAATCATAACAACTTGGGATGGATTTAGAGAGGAAAATGGAGTGTGACATCATTATAAATTGGTTTTTAGTAAATATGAGTGGATGGATGCATGGGAATTTATGGAAAAAGAGATTCCAATTATTTATTAGTTTATAAACACTGATTTTGAACTCTATATGACATGATAATCAAAACCATAAAAATTACAGTGGATTTTCCCATGGTTTCTTTCAAAGTGGAGTAGTATTAAATATTTTATTACTATATGAAAAAAAATTCTTAATATACAAGATTTTTTTATGTTTAAGTGTGTCTACTTCATAAATAATTGATATTAAACGCATAAAATATAATATATATTTTTAAATTATTATTTAATATTTTTTAAAATGAATCAAATAACATTAAAAACACGTAATTATATATATGAAATATATATTTGGTCTTGTATTTCTTCTAGGAATTCTTTACTCATATTTTGGTCCATTATGATGTCACAATAGAGACAATATATTTATACTAAATTTAATTATTAGCAAATAAATCAACTATCATAGAAAATTATGAAAAATTTACCATTTAATTATTTTTACATCCAAATTTGAAAAATAATATTTATTTTTAACAAATAGTTTTCAAAATATGACATTCTTAAATTTTATTTAAAAATACTTATTTATTGAAAAATAAGAGTTTTTACAATATTAACCACATTTTGACATTATAAAAACAAAATTAGATATCATTAAATTATTTTATAATTTATATTGGAATAATTATTATCTAATAAAAATATTTTATTAAAATATCTTTTATTGAAAAAATCCTTTATTTTTTCATAGGTTTGTCTTATTTGAAATTATATATTTCCCCAAAATTCAATTTTGATTCCTTCATGTCAGAATATAATTTCTATCAAACTCAATATAAAATCATTGATAAATTAAAGATAAAAAGATATAAATATCATAAATATTTTATTACAAATAAAATATATTTTTTATTTCTAGGGGATAGATACATAACCCCTTATCACACTAGAATAAACATGAGTTTTATGGTTTGTGATGGTGAAACATTCTTCAGTAGGTTTGGTGAACATGGTTTGGATTATGATCTCAATAAACTTGAACTTCTACTAACAATAATTTCAATCATGTTTTAGTTGTTGGGTTTTAATATTTCCGTGGTTAAAGGGAAATCCCAATGATTCCATCTCCCAATAAATCAATGATAAATTAGATTTACATAGTACAGTCCTAGCAGTCGAGACCATCGCTTCTTCCATTTATGAAAATATGATTTTTTTTAAACCATAATATATAATAATAAAAATTCACTATATAATGAATATATAATCATTGTTTATGATTCTCAATAGTATTTTAAATTTGGAAACATATAACTTGAAACGATATAAAATAATAAAAGTAATGCATATTCTTTTTATAACATCATTTTTAATGAGGTATATATTCATTTGAATATGTAAATCCATTTATTAAACTATAGGTTGTTAAATTAAATGTTACTACTAATCCATTACTATCAGATCAATGGAATAAGTCTCTAGGGAAGATTTTTTATTACTTGGGTAGTAGTGAATGATATAAAGTAATCATGGTAGTTTATTATATTAAATAAGATGATCATCAATAGTGGTTATTTATCAAGAACACTAAAGATTTAGGGAAAATAAATAGTATGGATTGGAAGAAATTAAAGTATATATTATTCTTAGAAAACATTCCTGAAGATAAAATAACTGATATGGAGAGGAAATTCCTAAATATAAGGAAAAATTATGGAGAAAATGTTATTGAATATGAAGCTAACATTACAAGGATAATAAATCACACTATAAATAATGTACATAATACGAGGAGAAATATTAACAATATATTTGATTACATCAATCATAACCTATGAAAGGTATTAGAATGTTATAAATTTTTGTTACATGAGTTTAAATTATAATGTTCTATCATAACCAAGAAATAATTATTCAAGTCTAATGTTTTATTTGTAAAACAATAAAACACACAGGCAGCTAAGAACACTAGGAAAAGAAAAG
The DNA here is from genome assembly GCA_963277665.1 of Viscum album. Taxonomy (NCBI): domain Eukaryota; kingdom Viridiplantae; phylum Streptophyta; class Magnoliopsida; order Santalales; family Viscaceae; genus Viscum; species Viscum album. The sequence goes on along the minus strand of OY728121.1, from coordinate 1,645,151,932 downwards.
TAAAAAAAGGGAATAATGGACGGGTGGAATTCCCAACATGTTGAAATTGTGAAATTAATCTATATGGAACATGCTTCAAGGGAAAGATATTAAACATAAAGTGTGGAGATTACTAAAATCAGGTTCATCATTGAATGGTACAGAAAGAAGTTGTCAATGGCCAATGATTCAACTATAAGTAATTAGGGGACTATTTTAATGATTTCTATAATCATTAAGGGAATTTTCATTAGAAACGTAGAATGGACTATGAACAAACATATGGGATCAATAATGTGGATGATGAAGTTCCTAAATATTTTTTGACATATATGTTAATCATAACCTCAATTTTATCAAATTATTTATTTGATTTTAGATCACAACAATATTTTATATCTTCAATGCACTCTAGGAAAATTATATATTTTCAAAGAAACTTAAGAAATGAGTTTTAAATCAATAATGATATAGGAAGTCAAACTAAAAACAAAATATGTCATTTATTTATCATTATAACATAGATACAAACCTATTTTCCAAAATTATTATTATACTTATGGATAGTTATTATATAATCCTTGGTAAAGAATGGAATCAAAATTATAACTTTAAAATTTAATTTTGAAAGAAAAATATTATAATATTTTGTGGAGATAGAGAATCCCTTATCATCAAAAAGGAGAATACACATTTGATTCAGGTATTAATCTACATATTACAGTTTTCCATAATGAAATGAATATATAAAAAGTGAAAACAGAAACTATTAATTGGGAAGGTATCCTTAGAATATAGGATATACCAGTTGTTCAGGAATACATTGATGTGTTTAAAAAAGAATGTACTAGAAACCCACATGAGTGTCTTGTTTAGTTTTTTATTGATCTCATCAGATATTCAAAACCGATATCTAAAACTCTATATAAAATGGACATAGAGTAATTAGTGGAATTGAAGAAACAAAAACACAAATTATTTGATATCTAATTTGTACACCCTAATGTTTTTCCTTGGAGAGCCACTATTCTTTTTCTTAATAATAAATATTATCTTTTGGGGTTGTGCATCGATTAAAAAGAAATTAATTCCATTATAATGAAGAAAATGTATCCTCTACCCTATATTGATGACTTATTTGATCAATATTACCATAATAAATATTTTGAAAATAATAATAATTGTTTGGGGTGTCATGATCTATAATTAATGAAGGAATATATTACAAATACAACATTTTATAAGAGGTATGGATGTTATGAATTTTCATTAATTCACTTTTTATTAACTAATTCAACCACTATTTTCATAGATATGATGAATAGGGTATAAAAGCTTTATCTTGATAATTTTTATGTGGTATTTATTACAAAAATATTGATATTATCTAAAATAAATGATGAGAATTAGAGTCATTTTTTAATCATGTTTATGTCCCTTATAGAAACATATTACTATGGAAAATTTATAAAATGGGAATTACAGCTTCATAAATTTTATTTTCTTATATATATTGTATCAAAAGATATAATATTTTTAATCCTTCAATGAAAATGGATCTTATGGAACTGAAAAAATCAACAAACATAACTGAGGTATGTAGTTTCCTTATAGATTAGTAGGAAACTATTAAAAGTTTTTTCAAAACATTTATTGATCAAATAAACCATTAACTAATTCGATGGAAAAAGGGGTTATGTATATAAATTAAAAAGAGTGTAAGGAATTCATTAAAGAATTAAATAAGATATTGGTCAATGTACTTATATTGAATTTACAATCGGTAAGAGACTGATTTGTTATATATTATGATGCAATGAAGAAGTGAATTTGATGTTTTATTTTTCAAATTAATAATATTATTTCCTATGAATAGAGATGGTTAAATATTCATTAAGATAATTATCCAACGCATCATCTTATTTATAAGTTTTAATTGTAAGAAACAAGTTTTCGTATGAGTTTTGGATCCATTTATCTTTAGTATTAATGTTTAAATATGGCCTAATGAGAATTTTCATTGACAACGTGGAGGTTTCAAGGCTATCTTGGGCTTGATTGGAGCATGGAACCCGTGTTTCAGGGTGTTTTATTCCGAGCACAATGTTAGTATCAACATTGCTGGGTAGGCCACATAGTTTCATGAAACTGTCTAGGGCTGGACAGAGGGGATCTACGGGCTGCACAGTTAGACCAAACCATGATAAATGGTACACACATCCATGCATCTAAGACTAAAAATTTTACAGTCTTTTTTCCTAGTTTCCTCATGTTTGGTCAAACCGTGAAAGGATACCATATGGGGTTCCCACATTGTACAGAATACTGAGCGGTTTGAAGCACAGTTTTTCAAAACATTTTCCTAAACAGTTTGACCGCTTTTAATTGGGTAATTTTTAAAAAATTAAATTAAATTATATCATATTATAAACCTAATTTCGTTTTCATTCAACGGAAAACAAGGTAATATTTTGATATCTAACTTCAATGACTAATGTTGGATTTGAGGTAACTCTTCCACTAATGCTCAGAATCAAAGGTAGTTTGTCTCATTAAATCTTATACAGTAATATATTTATATTTATTTTTCAATTCTATATTCTTATGGACATCTATTGTACTGTTTAGGTGCATGATAATTTTCCCTAATTTCATTTTCATCATCTATTCTTTGGATTTCTCCTGATCTAGGTGGAATTATAAGTCAATATTGGAAGATCACTCTAATAACAAGCTATGGTAGGTGTTCTATACAAAATCATTGTGTTTTGGTTCTTTTTTACACTGCATCCATTAGGCTTCCTGCTAGACATTTCGGTACATACACTTTTTTAACATCTTATTAAAATTAGATGGAACAAGGCCTATTTGGGATTCCCTTATGTTACGTTGGGATAAGTTGGTATATAATTTCCAAACCATTGACACCCATGGGTTTTCCCTTATTAATATACCTATTTTTTTGGGTTGACCCACATAAGGGTTGTGTTCTCAATCTTTCCTAGATATAAGAGGACCAGTTATACTTTATTGGAATTGAACTAATTAATAGGTTATTTCCTGTATCCCTTCTTTATTCAATGTTGATATGCAAATCTTGGATGGTTTTGGTGAAATTTCTAGGAACACTCAATGGGTTTTTTTAATTTTATTAAATTGTGAATTTTGAAAATATGTGAACAAGTGGATTAACACATGAGGCATTATTATATGTTTGTAGTGGACAATGAGTCGGTATAATCATTTTTTCCTTGTATTTTTTTTGTTTTATGTGATTGCGAATACTCATTATGTGAAATGATTATGTAATTACTATGCGATTGGGTATATGAATATGTATTGAAATGATAAATTAGATAATGTTAAAGGCTTTTATAGTGACCTTGGACATGTTCCTTGGATTTGGAACACGGTTTTGGATGGCTTGGAAAAAGAATGCTCCAGGTGTCTTGATTTCGTGTGTTGTCTTTGTATTTTCGTCACATTGAATATTTCATTCATGGACTCTCATAGAAAATATATTGTATTACAAGATCCTAGGACTCCAACCAGTGCCTAACTGTGGCTTCATCAAGATGATTTGAGAACTCGATAAGGATGCCCTAGTCTTTCACACCTCGTATCTGGCCCTTCATGGTGTGAATAATTGATATATTGAACAACTCTGGAAATGTGATTTAAAAAATTATACAACTTCTCCATGTGTGTTATAAAACTTCATTCTCTAAAGAAAGGTAATGGTTTCTATGAGACTATGGTTGTACGGTGAGGTCATGAAAATTACTTTCACAATTATAGAATATTTAGTAGGAGCTTAACAATTGTTTTATAGCGATTCTAGAGAGGCTAGTTAGTATCACATTCTAAGTCATGGATATTCCATGGGAACATTACGTTTATTTACATCTCACCATCTTTAATATTTACTTACTTATCTAGATATATTTCACAATATGGAATTATATAAATCATGGGTGGTTGCCTGCTAGGATGTTATCCCACACCATGTTTGGGCCCCCCATGAAGACAGAAAAAAATTATATGGTTGTAGGTTTTGAAAATAGAAAGAACCCCAATATCAGTTGTTGAATTTATTCATTGGATAAGGATAAAAAGAGACCATGTTAAGGCTTGCAATGCTACTAGGATCCATTTTTACCTTTTTGGATTTTTTGATACTTTTATTGTATTATACTACCATGTACCAATTTTTTATTCTTTATATATAAATATATCATCACTATCATTCTATATGAGACACTTATATCTTTTTATATATTCCTTCCTTGATCATATTTTAGTTGTCTTTATATTTTATCTTCCTCTACGACTTTTATTTCATCTTTATTAGGTTGCGTACACTCTGGTGATGATGTAATAGTGTCCCCAAAGAGTCATCTAGGTCATCTCTGATAGTTGAAGGCCTCTAGAAATTGGGGAGATGTGCTTGAGTACTTGTGACCCACCGGGCTCGGGGCACTGTTGACTAGTATCTAGGTTCTAGAAATTACAAAGTGGTATCAGAGGGTTATTTTTGGGGTTTTTACTCTTTGGCAACAATAGAAAATGATAGGAAGGAATATGAGTTTTGTAATGAGTTGTGCTCAAGAGTATCTACCCCATGTACCGGGAAAATCCAAATTAACTCGAATGAAATTTACGATTTTTATATTTTGGATATTACAGTTTATGTGATTCTACCATTTGGAGATGCACTCATATTGTGATGTTATTATTAGTATGATTGTGGGTTCTATTTTGTTTCAACCCAATGAGATGATGGTATTCCTTCTCAGAAATTATGTAGTAACTTGACAGAAATCACATGACATGCATCATTCCATGACATTTATGATGCATTTATATTTACATGCTATTTTGATAGGTGTTTTTATAGGTAAACATAATTTTTCTATTTATTTTTTGTAGAGGAAGTAAAATTGACGACATCATTCAGGTTATAAAGAGTTTGTGGCCATATGGACTAGTAAGTGACACAAAATTTTAGTCAATTATTTAAATTTAACATTTTGTGATACGATATGGATTATATGGGCATCAAATTCGGGTCCATGATTTGTTATGGGCCTTCATGGAGTAGAAATTGTTTATCTATGTGATTAATATAAAAAATGAATGATATAAATTAAATTGAGATGGTTATGTAATGAAATGAAATGGAACGTTGAATTTAAAAATAGAAACATGATGTAGACTCTCCTTTTGTGTGGGAAATAGGTAGTGTATTTAGTTGTTTTTATGGACATTTTTTGTAAAAGTCATAAATTTCGGAGCTGGCGTTGTGTTATGACATGGTTTTAGGGGGGTTTTGACATGTATTACACTTTTCAACTTTGAGTCAAGAAATCATTCTTTTTTAGGCATGTGTTTGAAATTATAAAATCATTCCACCATGAAAACCTCCAGTTGTAAGCTAGGAGGGATGCAACGCCCACTGTCAGGTGGAGGAGGGACATGGGCTATAAAAAATCATTCATTATTAAAATATTTTTTTTCTAAAAATAGGTGTTGAAGAATATTTATTCAAGGGATTCTTTCTCTTCATAGATAATTTTGAGGGGACATGACATCCTACCTTATCTATTGATTATATGACGCCAAAGTTCCAGCAGTAGTAGCATTATATCATGTTTTTAGGGGATTTCAGTCTATAGGCTCCCAAACTGTTGCTATAGAGTATGGTGTCAATATTCAAGCACCTTGAGAAACCTCCTAATAGGTGATTTATGCTCATTGCATACATGCTTCATGGAGAAGAAAGGGTTGGTGGGATGTTCTAAACTAGGCACGCTGTGAGATATGGTTTGGGATGATTTCCAAACCATGTTTTGTGACTAATTATATACCAAGACTCTACAAGAAGATATTTCTAGTGAGTTCATGTGTCTAGAGAAGGGAACAATTACATTTACGTAGTACTGAAATTCATTACATAGCTCTAAAATTTTTCATTGACATACATTACCAATGATCTATCAATGAAGGGATTATTCAAGATAGTCTTTGACAAGCTATTATATCTCACGTCAATGTTTTTAGATTGACCACTATCACAAAAATAGTGTATAAAAAACTAATTATAGAATAAAACATGAGGGAAACTGGGGGCACAGAGAAGTGATGTGATATTTCTCAAACAATTGGTTCAATGACATCAGGAAGGAAGAACTTTTTGTGGGTTCCTGTGATATGAGTGAATTTCGGGTATTGAGTACTAGTAGATCATTATTCTTTCAATAGTGTGGATGATGGGACCTCATGAAGAATCAATGTGAACGTGACCCAGTGGAGTGTCGAGCTTTTTGTGGGATTGGCCACGTGTAGTGTTTCTACTAGACCATCGCTCTAACATTGATTAGTAGGGGGTGAACTCCAAAACCAGGTACAAGAGAAGGTTCTTATGCTCCAAAAAATATAGAAAGTTGGAGCAATGTCAATCGATCATGAAATGGAAATTGTGGTTGTGGTCATGGAATCCAGAAACTAGTTAGATCAAGACTTCAGAGTGGACCTACTATGGTTGTTAAGGTTATATTATAGTGTTTTGGAATAGGTTACATTAATTCTATATAGCCTACCCCTGAGGACTAGGGTGTCGGAATATCTATGGGGATGGGTACAATCCAAATAGCCTCTAAAATAAAATATTATCTTTTTTAAATTCTTGCATCACATATTTTCATATGTGTGTTTGTGGTGAAAATACATGGTCTCATTATTCTATCTACTAATGGTGTTATGACACTAGACACACCTTTACGAATTTGAATAGAGGATTCATGGAAGTGTTGGGAGTACCCCCTTGAGGTTGGTGGATATTTCTTCGTCTAGGATCATTATATCGTCAAGATGACAGGGTTTGACCTCATCCTTAGTATGTATTGTCTAAGGGTATATCATGTGTATGTTGATTGCTTTCACCGAAGGTTGACTTCAAATCCCCTTATGGAACAGTTGATACTCACAATGGTGAGTGGAATTTCATGGAAAGCTGAGCTGGACCACATGATTTTGGGAAGGGTAGGATGATAGCCCAAATCAGTAACTTTTATTTGGATGACAAGGGATCATGTCATGAAGAAATTACTCCGATGGTTGATCATTTTTGGGACGTGTTATTAGATGAATTTTATGGTTTACTACCTTAGATAGAGGTTGAGTTCTCCAATGATCATCTCCCAGGAGTGTAATTGGTTTCCATTCCTCCTTATAGCATGTCCATTTTCATGTTTTAGGAGCATAATAGGCAGCTAGAGGTTTTGGAGGTAAAGGGGTTTATCCAACCCAGTACTTCCCTTTGGGTTTTGATTCTCATTTTTTTGTGAAAAAAATGCAAATATAATATTTGGGCTATGTATGGATTATCATATGTTAAACGAGATGACTATTAAGAAATAATATCCCATTCCTCAAATAGATTGTCTGGTTGATAATATCTGGAGAGATTTTGTATTACATAATATTTATTTCTGGTCGGGATACCATTAGGTATGTGTTCGACCTATAGACGCACCTCATAAAAGCATTCATATAAAGTATGGTCAAAACAATTATCTAGTTATGTCGTTCTATCTCAAGAACACCCCCAACAAAATTTATGTAACTAATGAACTGAGTGATCTATCCTTATCTGGATTCTTTTGGTAGGGTTTTATGGATGATATCTTGGTGTATTCTCAAAATAAACACCACTATGTGAAACACCATAAATCATATTAGATAAATTCAGTGATCTTTATTTATATGATAAAACCCAAAAGGACCACTTATGGATGGATCATATTCACTTCATGGGACTTATTATCTTAGAGATAAGGGTCTTAATAGACCTAGAGATGGTGAGATCTATGGTTTCTTGGGAGCAACCAATGATCATTTTTGACATACAGAGTTTCATAGGGATAGCCTGATATTACCGGTGTTTTGTATGAGACTTATCATGCTTAAAAACACCATTGATTATCTTTATTATGAATGGTGTGGAGTATGTATAGTTATATCTTTTGAGATAGCCTTTACGGAGCTAAAATGGAGATTGAATTAAAATGTTGTCAAGATACTGATAGAACATGGCATGATCTACAATATGTATTTTAATTATTTTAGTAATAGACGTGGAGTAGTGCAGATGTAAGGGGTAGAGTCTTTGTGTTTGGGTCTTGGTAGTTGAGGCCATATGAGAGGAACTACTGGACACATGATCTTGAGTTAGCTGTAGTCATTCAGGATTTCTGATGTTGGAGACATTACGTAATATGAGAGCATTTTTTTGGTGTACACCGAACATAAAAGAATCAAGTACATTTTTACACAACATGATCTAAATCTGAAGATGTGATAGTGGTTGCAGTACAAGTAGTCCTTCAACTATAATCTTACCAACACACATGTGAATTTAAATACAAGGGTGTTCCACTACATAGGAGGAACAAGATGTATATAGTTTAGTAGGACAATTACAAGTGGAATCTCATGGACTTGTTCTCCAAGATGAACTTGTTAGTGCACAATAAACATGGATTGAATTATCTATCATCCATATATGTGACCTCTACCCAACAAGATATAGTGAGGTTGAGGCACCTATCAGATTCCAAGGGTCTAGTCCAATGGTAGTGTGTGGTACGTGAGGATCCACCTCCATGTTAGACCATAAGAGGGGATGAGATCCAATATATCGATGGTTATGATTGGGTTATAGTATGAATATATGAGGGGTTGATATGGGAATTTCATGCATCTTCTTGGAAATTTCACCCTATAGTCACCATTATCTACTTTCACTTACATTGTCAAAACTCGTGGTTGGGTATGAAGTGAGAGCTAGCTAGTTTCTTCCTGAGTTATACCACATGTCATTAGGTGAAGGAAATTCATTAGAAACTAACCTTAAATTTAAAATAGTTAACTATTCCATACTGAAAATGGTATGATGTCATGATGGATTTCATCACTAGTATACAAAGGTTAGCTCAAGGAAATGATACTATGTGGGTTATTATAGACATGATCAAAAAGTCTTTTCATTTAATTCTGATCAATGAGACCATCATTCTGGATGATATTGGGAGGTTGTATATCTATGATATAGTACAATTCCATGATGTCCCACACACTATCATTTTTTACAGGGATTCTTGATTTATGTATCATTTTTAGAAGAATTTTTTGAGTTAGGTTGGTAAAATTTTGTTTTTGAGAACAACATACCACCCTTATACTGATGGTTAGTCAGAAAAAATGATACATGTGATTTATGAATATTTATCAATAATGTGTACTTGATTTTGGGGGATCTTGGGAGATGCATAAAACCCTTGTTTAATTTTCCTAAAATAATAGTTAACATGAAACAATTCAGATGGATAATTATAAGGATTTTTACTATAGGACATGTGAATAACCGATATACTAGTTAGAGGCTGGTGAGGTAGCTTTTATGTGACCACATCTCATGTGGGAGACTTTTGAGCTAGTCTAGATGATTAAAAAATGGATGGATAATATTCAGTACCAACAGAAATCTTACTCCAATCCATGAAAATGACCTCTAGAGTTGAGGTCATGGTTCATGTATTTTAGCATGTTTCATCAATCTTGGTACATAGAAATATCAAGAGACATGGTAATATTTCTCCGTGATATGTTGGCCTATATGAGATCTTGGATAGAGTCAGGTTGGTATACTATCGGTTTTAGTTTCCTCTGAGGTACCAACACAATCCTAAAGCCTTCCACATATCTTTTTTGTGCTACAATCATTCAGACCCAAATCACGCTTTTTATCCTAATGGGGTTGAGCTATAGATTGATGTGTCCTTTGAGGAGCATCCTATTTATATAGTTCACTGGATCATGAAGGTTCTCTGTTGTAGGTCAATTCCTCAAGTGCATGTAATTTTGAAGAGGGAGAATTTATAGGATGTGACTTGGGAATGGGAGGCCGACTTACTTGATCAGTTTCCAGAGTTATTCTCAGACCAATGTTGATCACCCATTATACAAAAATTCATGGATCAATTTATTTTAAGGGTGGATGATTATATGACCCAAGGTTTTTATGTGGGTATATATCCTTTTATTTTTTATTTTTAATGATTAAATAAATATTGATGTGAATTCTGTTTGTGGACATGGGGGTATTGGTGGTGTATGGGGCTTGTTTGGTGCCCAAAACCCATGTTTTGGGGTAGTTTAAGCCTAGGTCATAGTCAATGTATACAATTTTGGGTAGGTCAAATGTTTTAATAAAAAAACATTGGTCTAGAAATAGGGGATATAGAAGAATAATGGTTAGGAAAATCCATTCAGAATCCGACACACAGCCGTGCAACCATGTATGCAACATGTACATAAACGTTTTTCAAGGTTTTTATATGGTTGGTCAAACTATGTGAGGAAATTGGGTGGGGTTCCAACCTTCTATAGTAGAACATCCAGTTTGGCACACATTTTTTCAAACCATATGACAAAATCATGTGACCCCTTTTAATTAGAGAATTTCTATAATATGAAATTAAATTAAATCCTATTACTTACCTAATTGGGTTTTCATTGAACTAACAAAAAGGAGACATTTTGAGAGATCTATTCAAAAACTAAATTAGTATTTGAGGTAACTCTTTTGTCTGATCGTGGAGTCGAAGGTCATTCAACTTGTTGGATCTGTAACATTATGTACTAGATTCCATATAAATCAATCTCTGTTCTTCTAGTTATCAGTTGCATCATGTATGTGCAAGATTACAATCCCTAATTTTAGGTTCATTTTCCATTCATAAAATTTCTCCAAATATGGGTTTAATTATTAGCCTATAATATACAAGAAATCCACTACTAAACTAAGTTATGTGGTCTATAAAAATTCTTAGTGATTTGGTTCTTTATTAGGCTAGGCCACCGACAGACATTCCAGTGCGGCCCCATGATGAACTTATTCTTCCAATTAGATATAATAACACATGTTTTGGATGTCGTTAGGTTCAATTTGGGATGTGTTGGTATCTAATGCTATAACAGTGTCCATCCATGGGGTGTTCCTTATAATGTTACCTATTTTTTATTGGTTTATCCACTCAAGGTGTGTGTTCTCATGCTTTCATAGATATAGGAATCCCAATTATACATTATTGGAATTGAATTTCATAAAATGATATTCTATTCCTCCATGCTTAAAGCTATGCTGATATTCCACTCTTGGATGGGTTTTGTTAAATGAATGGGAACATTCAATAGCTTTCATTAATTTGACAATTTTTTTAATTTGGAAAATCTTTGAACAAGAAAATTATCCCATGATAGATATTTAAATATGGGTAGTAGAAAATGAGAGTGTATACTCGTTGGTTTCCTTACCATTGTTATATAATTTTAGAGTGGGTATACCCATGAGTTGAATTCAATATTGAATTTCTATTTCAGTGGGTATATTCTTCTGTTCTAAAATGATAAATGGTGTGAATGAAAAATTTATGGATAGAGGCCTCAGACATGTTCAATGGATATGAAACACGGTAATAGATTCATTGTATAGGAAATGATCCATGGATCTTGATTATATTGGTTTCCTTGGGATTTCTACCACTTATATGTGGATTTCTTGAACTCTCACAAGACATGTTAGGTACAACATGATCCTAGAAATCCAACTGATGCCTAACCGAGTTTCCATCGAGATTCTCTTAGGACACGATGAGGATAAATCAGGTTTTGATACCTTGGATATGTCCCCTCATGGTATGAATCATTGATATATGAAATGACCATGGAAATTTGATACACTCTATTATAAATCTTTGTCATGGATGTTATGACATTTCAGGTTGTATGGAAAGGGTATGGTTGCTATGGGATTATGGTTGTTTGGTGAGGCCAGGACACTCACATTCATACTTTTTGCATCCTTTGTAAGATAATGGATGTTTTTTTTCAAGGATACATAAGATGATAGGTAGTATCAATTGCACAGTTGTAGACATTCCATTGTCTCTTTAATTTTTTTTACAGGTAACCACATTTACTGTTTTCCAGATTAGAAAGTTATATTGCAAAACATGGAATTGTATAAATATTGGGTGGTAGCATACTGGGACGTTATCCCACAGTCTGTTTGGGGATACCTTGGGGACCCAAAAAAATTATATGGTTTCTTTTATTGATAAGGGAATGTTACCTAATCTAATATGTTGATGGATTCATAGGAGCAAGAAGACATGAGACAAAGCTAAGGCTTGTGATGCTACTTTGATACTTTTTGATATTTTTGGATTTATGAATATTTTTACTATATTGTACTTTAAGGTGCCTATTTTGAATGATTTATATATACTTGTATCATCATCATAATGGTATATGATACACTTATAGCTTGTTATATACTTTTTCTGGATCATCTATTAGTTTTTTCTTATTTTATCTACTTCTGCATCCTATATGTCATTGATATTCCAAGATGGACACTCTGGTGGGGAGGGAATAGTCTCCCCAGAGACTCACCTAGGCCCTCACTACTAGTCAACAGCCTCTAGTGATTATGGAGATGCACTAGAGGCCTTGTCACCAACCTGGCTTGGGGAACTATAGAGTGGAATCCTGATCTCAGAAGTTATAGGAATCATTTCAATCAGTCGGAATGTCATAGGGTTTTGTCTAAAATGTGGATAAGACTATTCAAAATAAAATTAACGTAATGAATGATGGGATTCTTATAGAGTCCATCTGTCACGACCCGACCCAATGGGGCTCGAGCCGCGACTCCCCAAGCCCACCTCCAATAGGCTAGGGGATGGCGACCAGCACCGAGTAGGCTATCATACACATGGGAGGCATTAGCCTATGGTACCTGTACACATGCACCCACAAACACCTCCATGCAACAGTGCAGATATATAGAAACTACAAATTAAAATCATGCATACACTATCCCACATCCAGAGTACGGAAAAAGTACAAAGGGAAAAACAGGTCCCACCAAAAGAAAACTAAAAGCGCGTCCAACCTGCCCTGATGAGGGGAATGCTGCCACAAACACCCGTCGGAAATCTCCCTCGGCACAGCTCCGGTAAACACCCCGGTCAAGACGCTCACTAAGCTCATCCTGCTCTGGGTCCTCCTGGAACTCCGTCGAAGGGCCTGTGGTCTGCACAAGACACAAACATGTGCGGGCAAAGCCCGTGTAGGGGTGAGTATAAACATACTCAGTAGGAACCACAAAAACCCAAAACCCAAGGGAGAAACCGAAAGGCTACAGTCCGCTCAACCCAGCCAGAGGGAACCTAGACGAGAGAGAAACTCCATCTCATGACCATTCTCGACTAAACACAACTAGTCAGCTCAGCTCAGCTCCGGTGTATGCCCATACATACACCTTGAACAATCTAGATATAATCAGCTCACGCAACAACGCCACAAGAGGTACCGACCTCGTCAGAAGCAACTGTCCACAACCAGGAGTGTACACCACACGAACACTGACATACCATATGACACTCATCTGAGAGATACACTCCATCGGGTTTCTCTCAAACCTCTCAAACTCTCACCAGAGAGATCACGCTATTCGGATAGCATCACTGAGGAAACCTCCTTGAAACAACAGAACCTCCAAACTCCTCGGATAGGGGATCGCTCCTAGGGTCCGCTAGGGGATACCAAGACCCACTCCGGTATACGCAGCTCACAGATAGGGGATCACTCCCAGGGTCCGCCGGGGGATACCATGACCCGATCTGGCATACATAGTTCTCACAGATAGTGGATCACACCCATGATCCGCTGGGGGATACCACAACCCGATCTGGCGCTCGATAGAAGATCTACACTCAGATAGAGGATCATCGTCCATATAGATATGTTCACGACGATACCGGAACCCTATCTGGTATAACTTGCGATGTAGGGGATCGAACCGATGATGCCACAACCCTACCGAAACCACGTGCAGAGTAGGGTATCACGTAACCAACGATAACGCAACCCTACCGACACCAAGCGCTAAGTAGGGGATCATATAACCAACGATACCGCAACCCTACTATAAATTTCATGCTGAGTAGGAGATCGTATACTCGACGATGCCACAACCCTACTGGGCAAGACCCACTGCGTAGGGGATCATATTCCTGATGATGCCACAAACCCTACGGGGTTAACCTGCTAGATAGGGGATCGCCGCCCGTGAATAAGCAGTCACAACGATACCAAGAATCCGATCTAGGGTTAAGATGCTAGAGGATCCACTCCGGGCCCACCGGAGGGATGCCACAACTCTAACAGTTAAACATCCCATCGAGAGGATCACAAACCCCTACGAAGGTTGTGATGTCGCGCGAACCCTCGTAGGAACGAACCAAGGGAGAACCCTCAACCACTACTGGATCAAACGTCTCTCACCCGAGTGACCCACCACAACGCCACATTGCGCACCTCCTAGGCCAAAACCGAGGCCACCATCGCGTTCCACGCGAAAAAACCCGCAGGATAGGCTGTTTACTCGCCCGAAAAGGATCACCAGTGAAAAAGGCACTATTCACCGTAGCTAGCTCGTGCAGGGACCACAAAACGATCCTGAAACCCGTCGAGCGGATCACACCACGGCGATCCCCTCGGAAAAACAAGCGGAATCGACTACTCGCTCGTCCGAAACGGACACCCGGTGAAAAAGGCACTATTCACCGAAGCCCGGCTCGGGTGGGGACCACGCCTAGATTCCGAAACTCATCGTACGGATCACACCATTTCAATCCTCTCGGAAAAACACACAGGATCGACTATTCATCTGCCAGAATCGGTCTCCTGGTGAAAAAGTTGCGTTTCTCCGCAAACACCAAAACCCAGCCTCGTGGGGGCCGCACCCCGTTCTCAGTCCCAACACCCGGAAACCAACTTAAAAAGTCTGTCGTACCATTAGGGTCACAACGATACTGACGGCACGTCATTCGGACGCTCCGGGTAGAAGTTACAACGACCCGAAGTCGTAAAATAATAGAATATTATTATTTTATACAACGTTTCTAACTCCCGGGCCACGATCCCGAACCATAAAATTATCAAAGTTAGTTCAAAAGTTTCGTCTCAACGCAAGGAACGCATCACCGCAAACGGCTCGCAAATCGTAGTTTCGGTTTGCGAGTTACAGGGGTTTAAAGAACCCCCAGAAAAGCCTGGCCGGACAACCGCCAGCCTCGCCGGAAACCACCGCGCTGCTGCCGGATTACGCTGCGCTGCCGCCGCCATCGCTGGAAACTGCCGCGCCGCCGTCCTGCCTCGCTGGATTCCGCCATGGCCGCCGCCAGAATCCGGGATTTCTTCCGGAAAACTTCCGGGGACCCCCGGGAGCACCCCGGTGCTCCAAAATCAGATCCGAAACAAGTTTCGGAAAGCTCGGAACCCGAACTACACAACCCTTATGACGATTTGAAGAAAAACAATGCATAAACGGTTTCCGAGATTTTTAAAACATAAAACGCCTACCTCCCAGGCGAAAAGCCGAAGCTTTGAGTGCAGATCGACGCCGGTGACGCCCTGATGCTAGATTCACTGACGATCGGCGCCGAAAACGGACGATTCCGGCTTGATTTGGCGAAGAACGGTCGAGGTGGGGAGGGGTTTCGTGCGTGTGTTCTTGAGCCGGAGGAGGGAGGTGAGGATGAGTCTTACGTTTTTTTAAATAAAAACTCCATTTTAAAAAAAACACCCCAACTAGACCTCCCGACGCGGTGCAAATTAGGTCACCCCTAGGGTAATCGCACCATTCTGAACGCAACAGCGGACTCAGATTTTCCATCCGAAACTCCGTTCAGAAGTTATTCAAGCCAACGCCCATAAACCAACTTTTCTACTTATTTACGAAAACGCCCCTGGTGGCGTTTTCCACAGCAGGCCCGCGCCCACAAAGTTTACACCTCTCCTAGGGTAAACGGCACGTTCCGGACGCAACCGTGCCATCAGATTCCCGTTCCGAGCTACCATTTAGGAGATATCACACCCTCTCCATGTGAATAGTATAAAAATACTTAATATTTTTATAAAATTAATTCCAGGCACACCGGGCCTCGGAATCGCACGTCGTCTTCATGCCTAGCTCTGGAATTATTCGTGGAAATATTCCAAAGTCTGACAGGGCCAAAAACCCGGGTCGCTACATCCTCCCCCCCTTAGAACTTTTCATCCCTGAAAAGCCCTAAGATCACGGGAAGCGACTGGACTCTCAACTGGGTCTCACACACCAGCGAGTTCACCAACAAACACCCCTACCCGAACGCATAAGTCAGAGGGACTAATCCACCACACCTCGATACTATCCGCTTTGGGCAGCACTGACTCACCCGCACAGTTTTAATCGCGTCCCAAAAACGCGTCTTGGTGGGGGATGGATCCCTTTTTCCTCACGCATTCGAAGCATGCCGAACAACACCCACATAGGGTCTTACCAACGCCCTTATCAAAACTCGAGCAAGCAACAAAAAGGAGGGTACCACTAAATAGTGTCTATCAAACTACTACAGAAAGTAGAAAGGACACAAGGAGTACCTCTATCCATTCGCGGTGCCTCTGGGTCAACAGCCTCTAGGGCATGCAGCTGTCCTCGCCCTCGGCCACCAGCTCCCTGAGCTTGGCGTGGACCTCCTGGGGGTGGGGGTGGTGGAAACTGGTACTGCCTACCACCGCCTCCTGCTGCACCAGCTCCGCCGCCACGTCCGCCGTCCTGCGAACCTCCTTGCTCGAGACGCTTCCTCTACCAAGGCGGTCCATCGACCGGCTCCCTCTCAACAGTACGTCGGGTCGGACAATCTCTAGCAAGATGTCCCCAACCGTCGCAAGCGTAACACCGCCTCTCTCGCGGCTGACCAAAACTGCCCTGCGAGCCCTGTGATCCATGTGCCTCAGATCCTCCATCCTGGGGTCGCCTCCTGAAATGTCGACCACATCCTGACCCCTGAGTCTGTCATCGGCTACCAAATGCCGATTCGACTGACGAAGTCTCAGCTCTCGAGTGCCCAGCACTAACAGGGGGAATCTGCTCAGCCAGAAAACTCTCCACCAATAACGCTCGCTTCAGCACTCCAGCATAGGTGGGCAGGCACAAAGAAACCACACCTGCTCGGATGTCCCTGCGTAAGCCCTATTGGAAGGTCCGAGCCCTAATGAACGGGTCTCGAACCATATCCAGGGAGTAGCGCGACAGGTCTGTAAAACTTGTTGAGTACTCTGACACAGTCATGCTCTCCTGTCGAAGCTGCAGAAGATCCTGGATCCGCACTGACCTCAGCGTCACCGGATAGAACTCTTCCCTGAAGAGCCGCTGAAACTCTGCCCACGTGAGCATCACCTCGTCATGGGACTGCGTCACCAAACTCCACCATCGCCCGGCAGAACCATGCAGAAGGCTCGCTGCTTGGACCACCATCTGATCTGGAGGGGTCCTCACTAGGCGAAAAACTCGGGTGACTGCCTCAAGAAAGTCATCAGCTGCCTGGGGATCTGGATCACCCCAGAACCTCAGAGGTCGCTACCTCTGGAACTCGTACAGCGCACTCAGCCTGCGCGCAATCTCGTCCTGCACCGCCGGCATAATCAGCTGCTCGACAGGTGGTGGCTCAACTAGCATACCACCTGGAGGTGCAACCTCAGAACCTGCGCCCTACTCCACAGCCTCTACACGGGGCGGGTCATCAGCACAATCCTGCTACGGACCCCTCACTGGCTGTCGTCGTGGAGGCATCCTGAAATACATCCAAGACGCACCACAGTCAAAGAGTATATCTGGAGAGATGACTCGAGAAGGACAAAGAAAAACCCAAAAACCCAGTCCTATATGATGCATATACCATTATGTCCCTGCGACCAGTGTACGAATGTCCCGAGTCGAAAGGCAGGTTATCAGAGTCCTGGTGTATGGATACGTCGGCCACCACACCAACACTGGAGTCCCTGGCCTGAAAGCTGAACTCGAAACATCATAACACCACAGCTATGCAACCCAAACCAAACTCACAGCTAGACCAGCTACGCTCTGAGATCCCAAAGGTGGAACCTCCTCTGATACCACTCTGTCACGACCCGACCCAATGGGGCTCGAGCCGCGACTCCCCAAGCCCGCCTCCAATAGGCCAGGGGCTGGCGACCAGCGTAGAGTAGGCTATCATACACATGGGAGGCATTAGCCTAAGGTACCTGTACACACGCACCCACAAACACCTCCACGAAACAGTGCAGAGATATAGAAACTGAAAAGTAAAAGCATGCATACACTATCCCACATCCAGAGTACGACAGAAGTACAAAGGGAAAAACAGGGCCCACTAAAAGAAAACTACAAGCGCGTCCAACCTGCCCTGACGAGGGGAACGCTGCCACAAACACCCGCCGGAAATCTCCCTCGGCACAGCTCCGGTAAACACCCCGGTCAACACGCTCACTAAGCTCAGCCTGCTCCGGGTCCTCCTGGAACTCCGTCGAAGGGCCTGTGGTATGCACAAGACACAAACATGTGTGGGAAAAGCCCGTGCAGGGTGAGTATAAACATACTCAGTAGGCACCCCAAAAACCCAAAACCCAAGGGAGCAACTAAATGGCTACAGTCCGCTCAACCCAGCCAGAGGGAACCCAGACGAGAGAGAAAATCCATCTCGTGACCATCCTCGGCTAAACACAACTAGTCAGCTCAGCTCAGCTCAGGTGTATGCCCATACATACACCTTGAACAATCCGGATATAATCATCTCGCGCAACAACGCCACAAGAGGTACCGACCTCATCACCAGCAACTCTCCACAACCAGGAGAGTACACCACACGAACACTGACATACCAGATGACACTCATCCGAGAGATACACTCCATCGGGTTTCTCTCAAACCTCTCAGACGCTCACCCGAGAGATCACGCTCGTCGGATAGCATCACTGAGGAAACCTCCCTGAAACAACAGAACCTCCAAACTCCTTTGATAGGGGATCGCTCCTAGGGTCCTCTAGGGGATACCAAGACCCACTCCGGTATACGCAGCTCACAGATAGGGGATCACTCCTAGGGACTGCTGGGGGATACCACGACCCGATCTAGCATACGTAGTTCTCACAGATAGGGGATCACACCCATGATCCGCTGGGGGATACCACAACCCGATCTGGCGCTTGATAGAAGCTCCACACTCAGATAGAGGATCATCGTCCATATAGAGATGGTCGCGATGATACCCGAACCATATCTGGTATAACTCGCAATGTAGGGGATCGAACCGACGATGCTGCAACCCTACCGAAACCATGTGCTGAGTAGGGGATCACATAACCAACGATAACGCAACCCTACCGACACCAAGCACTGAGTAGGGGATCGTATAACCAACGATACCACAACCCTACTATAAACTTCATGCTGAGTAGGGGATCATATACACGACGATGCCACAACCCTACTGGGCAAGACCCACTGCGTAGGGGATCATATTCCCGATGATGCCACAAACCCTACGGGGTTAACATGCTAGATAGGGGATCGCCACTGTGAATAAGCGGTCACAACGATACCAAGAACCCGATCTAGGGTAAAGATGCTAGAGGATCCCCCCCCGGGCCCACTAGAGGGATGCCACAACTCTAACAATTAAACATCCCATCGAGAGGATCACAAACCCCTACGAAGGTTGTGATGTCGCGTGAACACTCGTAGGAACAAACCAAGGGAGAACTCTCAACCACTACTGGTTCAAACGTCGCTCACCCGAGCGACCCACCACAACACCACACTGCGCACCTCCTAGGCCAATATTAAGGCCACCATCGCATTCCACGCGGAAAAACACGCAGGATAGGCTGTTTACTCGCCCGAAAAGGAGCACCAGTGAAAAAGGCATTATTCACCGTAGCTAGCTCATGCGGGGCCCACACAACGATCCTGAAACCCGCCGAGCGTATCACACCACGGTGATCCCCTCGGAAAAACAAGAGGAATCGACTACTCGCTCGTACGAAACGGCCACCCGGTGAAAAAGGCACTATTAACTGAAGCCCAGCTCGGGTGGGGCCCACGCTTGGATTTCGAAACTCATCTAACGGATCGCACCATTGCGATCCTCTCGGAAAAACACATAGGATCGACTATTCATCTGCCAGAATCGGACTCCTGGTGCAAAAGTTGTGTTTCTCCGCAAACGAAAAAACTCGTCCTCTTGGGGCCCGCACCACATTCTCAGTCCCAA
This sequence comes from Viscum album, assembly GCA_963277665.1. NCBI lineage: Eukaryota > Viridiplantae > Streptophyta > Magnoliopsida > Santalales > Viscaceae > Viscum > Viscum album. The sequence goes on along the minus strand of OY728121.1, from coordinate 1,645,131,731 downwards.
CACCCGGAAATGAACTCAAAAAGTCTGTCGTACCATCAGGGTCTCAACGCCACTGACGGCACATCATTCGGACGCTTCGGGTAGAAGTTACAACGGCCCGAAGTCGTAAAATAATAGAATATTATTATTTTATACAACGTTTCTAACTCTCGGGCCATGATCCCGAACCATAAAATTATCAAAGTTAGTTCAAAAGGTCTGTCTCGACGCAAGGAATGCGTCGCCGCAAACGGCTCGCAAATCGGAGTTTCGGTTTACGGGTTACGGGGGTTTAAAGAACCCCCGGAAAAGCGTGGCTGGACAACCGCCGGCCTCGCCGGAAACCACCGCGCCGCCGCCGGATTCCGCCGCGCCGCCACCGCCACCGCTGGAAACTGCCGCGCCGCCCGCCTGACTCGCCGGATTCCGCCATGGCCGCCGCCGGAATCTGGGATTTCCACCGGAAAACTTCCGGGGACCCCCAGGAGCACCCCGGTGATCCAAAATCAGATCCGAAACAAGTTTCGGAAAGCTCGAAACCCGAACTACACAACCCTTATGACGATTTGAAGAAAAACAACGCATAAACGGGTTCCGAGATTTTCAAAACGTAAAATGCCTACCTCGCGGGCGAAACGCCGAAGCTTCGGGTGCAGATCGACGTCGTCGACGCCCTAATGCTAGATCCGCTGACGATCGGCGCAGAAAACGGACGATTGCGGCTTGATTTGGCGAAGAACGGTCGAGGTGGGGAGGGTTTTCGTGTGTGCGTTCTTGAGCCGGAGGAGGGAGGTGAGGATGAGTCTTATGTTTTTTTAAATAAAAACTCCATTTAAAACAAAACACCCCCAACTAGACCTCCCGGCGCGGGGCAAATTAGGTCACCCCTAGGGTAATCGCGCCATTTTGAACGCAACGGCGGACTCAGATTTTCCATCCGAGACTCCATTCAGAAGTTATTCAAGGCAACGCCCATAAACCAACTTTTCCAGTTATTTACGAAAATGCCCCTGGTGGCGTTTTCCACAGCAGGCCCGCACCCACAAAGTTTACACCTCTCCTAGGGTAAACGCCACGTTCCGGACGCATCTATGCCATCAGATTCCCGTTCTGAGCTACCATTTAGGAGATATCACACCCTCGCCACGTGAATAGTATAAAAATACTTAATATTTTTATAAAATTTATTCCGGGAACACCGGGCCTCGAAATTGCATGTCGTCTTCACGCCTAGCTCTGGAATTATTCGTGGAAATATTCAAAATTCTGACAGGGCCAAAATCTCGGGTCACTACAAGAAGATGATATTTTTTAATTTAGAAAGAGGTTACATGCTCTATCTATTCAAAATTTGAATTATTATATAAAGCTAATAGAATTGAATATCTCTACACGCATTGGTCGAACCAAAACTTATTATGATTTGAAGTAGAATTTTATGGGAGAAATATAAAACATGATTTTTCAAAAAATGTATAAAAATTATTAGATTATAAATACATAAATTAAATGTAAAAAAATCAAAATGATTAATATTATAACTATATATTCCTATGTGGATATTGGATGGTATTACTAAGGACATTGTCACTGGATTCCCATTGAATCCTATAATTAATTATTCTATGTGGTTCATTATTGATCACCTTACCAAATATAAAAATTTCCTCAATATAATGGATTATCTACCCATCGATATTATTATATGAAATTATATTAGTGATTTTTTTATACTTTTTGGTGCATATCTTTCAATTGAATCAAACTTTGATTTATAGTTTACATTGAAAATATAGAAGTGCCTTTAGACTTCTCTTGACATTAATCTATATTTTCCCAATGACTATCATATGAAAAATGATTGGATGTCTAAGAAAACAATTCATACATCAAAATACATACTGATTTCATTCTGAAATTACTTTCATGTTATGTGGGATCATTATTTACCTTTTGTGGTATATATATAGAAAAATGTCTTCAATTAAATAATTAAAATTCCACCATGTAGGGAGTTGAATAGAAATATTTGTTGTATACAAAATTATTGAGATGAATTTGATGAAAAGAATCTTATAGGACCAAATCATGTTCAGAAGAAAGTGATGAAAGAGAATACTATTAAGAATTATATTATAGTAGTATAAAATAAACAAAAACATTATATAGATAACCAAATTAATTATTTAGAAATTTATGTGGGTGATAATGTTTTCATGAAGGTATCTCTATGTAAAGTATTTATAAGTATAAACATTAAAGTGAATCCAAGTCCTATTTACATTGTGTCTTTTGATATTTAGGAAGGAATAAGAGCTAAAACATACTTTTTGATAATGCCACCAAGCCTCTATATTTTTTGGATCTTCTCTTTATTAATTTATAGATGAATTATATTACAAACCCTATTCATGAGCTCTACTTTGAGGAAACTAAATTGTAACATGATTTATCTTAATGTGTTAAACCTATCTATGTTATTTACACCATATAACAAGTTTTAAGAAATCAGATTTCTTAACATGTAAAGTTACTTTGGAGAAATAATTTGATAGAAGAGAAGAGATGGGAACCAAAAGAAGTTATGATAAAGAACTACTAAAATAAGTTCAGGAAGAAATAATTGGGAAATTTTAACTAAGAAATATTTGTAGTATAAATGAATGTAACATCAATTCTTCAATTATGGTAACTTTTGTTTTCAAAAGAAACAACAGCATAGTTAACATTTATTTGTTCCAAAATATGATTATAACCTAAATAATGAATTTTAAAATTTTAATTTTAATAAATGAATTTAATTTGGTAATTTATATGAAATTATTATAGGATAATTTTGTAGTTATTTTATAAATAGTATATTTTTTGCGTTAAGATTGAAAAATATTGATTTTTTTTAAAAAATACCAATTTTATGAAATAATAATGATATAATAATAATATCAATTATTAGAAAAAAATTTAATAGAATAAAAGTATATTTAATATTTAATATAATTCGTATAAAAATATTACATTGATCATTGATTTTTTTTAACATTTTGGAAATCAAAGTAATGTTTTTTTAAAAGAAACTTTTTTTAGTTGTTATATATTAATCAAGTATATAAAACATTATTTTTTATGTATATTTTGTATAAAATAAAAATAAGAATCATTTTATTAAACCTAATACAATTAATTATTTTGGAATCAATATTATATATTTTCAAAAAAAGCATTTTAGGCTTAAAACACATAAATTTAAAGATATTGGATTCATTGTTTTTTCTGCACTTATATTTAATTTAATTTCTACCACATTATAAAATTGAAAATTATAAAATTTATTTTATCTTTTTAACAAATATAATTATTTATATATTATAATTTAAAATTATTTATTTTTTATAATTAATAGAAAAAATAGTAAAAATTTGTTCCCATGATTTGGGTCGAAATAGGTATAGTGGTTGGGGTTAAACTAAGAGATAAGGGTAAAAACACCACATAAACATTTCTAAATATTTTCAGTTGATTATATTTGAGCCATATAATATTACTATATATCATAAATATGGATATGTATTCAAATGAAAATGACTGTATATTATATAAATAATTTTTGTGATTCTAGGTGTTTCCCTATACAAACATATAAAATCATACCTCTTCACATCAATTTTTAACAAAATTTTAGAACTCCAACTCACCCAATAATTTCTTAGAAACCTTCATAGATTCTTTACTTTAGTAATTTATCTTCTATAATTTTATTAATACCATCCTATGGCATCTTAATGTGTATGCCAAAGGATATCTCTCAAAGAACAAGTTATCAACATTACTGACTCATTCAATGTTTATTTGATATTATAATTCCTATATATCTCTCATATATACCCTAAAATGAATAATAAATATAAATTATTATAAAATTGTTGAAATAATTTTCTAGAACATTTCCATCATATGGGAAATGAAATGCTGCTTTTGCATATGTGGGGACTACCACCTCCACACAATGTTATGATTTATTTTTCTTCACCTAATTTGTTAGTGGGTTATAATAATTTATTTAACATATATGCATGATATTTATGAAATAATAAATCTTATATAATTATAATTTTTTAAATAATATTTTACCGTCCCATATATTGGAAAATAATAACATCTGTTGTGTGTATCTATAAATACAAACCACCACGATTTGATATGAATTAATTTTCATTTATTATTTATTGGGTTGGTAAAAAGATATATTTTACTAATATATATATCTATATTTTTTTTGATATTTATGATATATTATTTATTATTTAAATTTGAATTATATTTTACCTATTTTTTATTCATCAATCAAAATGTGGAATCATTAGTCGTATCTACATATGGACTACCATCTTTACAATGTGATGTAATTAATTTTTCATAACCTTAATATATGAATTTTTTTAAATGTTTATGTAATTATGAAAAACATTCTATGTTAAATTATTAATGTTTTATAGATTATGTAACTAGTATTATGATATAAGGACTAAAACAATAGAACCAAAATATAGTTGAAAAATGAAATAGTTAATAATAAGACATGATAATTTTAACAAAGAGATAATTAATAAACTGGTGTTGAAATGTAATAAGTTGATAATTTATGATATTATATGTATCTATGTCCTTATTTCATGTATCTTTAATAAATATAATGTTATTATGGATGATCTTAAATGAATTTATGAGGCCAGTAAAACTATTGGTGAGCATTGTTTTCATAATCCCATCATTATTCAAGACCGTTTATGATCATGTTTTTGTTGAAGATATTATCTGATATTTTTATCTTAATCCTCACATATTTTCTTTTCATGTGGTTATTTTTTTTAAAGACATGTTTTTATTAAATCTTCCTCTCTCTATGTACTGAAATGTATAAAATAAATTATTTTACAAAAATTAGCATTTTTTATATTATAATGAATTTTTTCTTCCATGTCCAACTTTTCTCAACAATTTTTTCAATATTATTTTTTCTATTATTAAATTATTTATTAAATTAATTTATATATATTTTGACTCTCTAGAAATTTTTTTAAAAATTATGTTCCTATCATTTTCTGAATGCAGAACATTCTACCAAAGGTGTGATCAAAACCTTTCCTTTAAACTTACCAAATGAATTACGTTTCTTGTTATGAGGGATGTTATTTTAATTTAATATTACATTAAAATTTTCCACATTTATTTTAAAAGGCAGTTCATTTCTAATATAATGAAAATTTTTATATTCTAAATAAGTGATTTAAATATGATAAGTGGTTTTTCATAAAATATAATTAATGATATTTTAAAAGTATTTTCATCAATCTCAACAAAGTTTGAAGAATAATATGATTTTTTGGGGATATAATCTAATGAAACCATCAATCATATTAATCTATATGTCTTTTAATTATATTTAATTAGTGACTGAGTGGGGAAAATATTTACATTATGAATGATTGTTTTTTAATAGGAATTTATATGATGATTATGTATTGAATTTATTTTCATTTTCATCATATGATGAATTAATTATATTTAGTAAGTAACAGGAATAGACCATTACAACACCTCAATACACTATTAGTTCAAATGAGACAAACTATCTTAGGTATTTTACACATGCCACAACTATTTATGTATTATGTTTTGTAATAACTCCTTGACAATCAAATTATGGTGTTAAAATGTATTTATTCCATATTTATGAAACTTTATATTATTATCCATGTGATTATTTATGTTCTAATAACACTTGTGGATATATTCTCATTAAATATATGATTTATATTGAATATTTCATTATTATTTTTTCTCTCCTATGTTATTCATGCTTATTTATTATATAATATCTCCTTTCATATTTCTTCCCTAACTAATAATTTGATATTATACTTTATAATGTTTACCTTTCCATAGGATACCAATAGTATATCTATAAAAAATATCAATTATATACTAAAATTAATAATAAATTTCCCTCAATAATTTTACATTTTTATTTAATCATTCGAAGAGTAATTTAAGAATCAGGTATGTATATAATCTTCCAATAAGTCTAATGTACATGATCATTAAAGGTGACATCCATTTAATATAATAAAAATTTATTTAAATGACTAATGTCTTTCGGTTCTTATAATCGTGGTGTTACAACTAGTGATCATTACCATCGTGGAAGGAAAAAAATATATTTTTGAATCTTTTCACATACCAAAAATAAATGTCTTACACCATATATTAGTGTCATTTTAATAGGATAAGAGTTTGAACTATATTTTAATATCATCATAGATTAATAAAATTATAAAAATGACTAAAAATAAGTATAGAAATATAAAATTTTAGATGAAGGAATGATTTTAAAATATTTCAAGATTAATCCTCTAAAAGGATTCCATCATATCAATGATAAGAGAATCAAAAACCGTATAGTTTGAGGTCACAAATCAGTATCGTGTGATAGGTTGTGAAACTTTTCCATGAAAAACGAGACTTCTAATTTTAGTTTTAAAAGTTATTCATACCATACAATTAATATTTGAGTGACAAGAGTGTGAAACACATCCTAAAAGTGAATTAATATAGATTAAATCCATGCATGTGGTCATAATATATATGTTAATTTCATATATGTATGAGGAGTATCTTTTTGTTATAGGTCATAAATTTTTGTACCATTCTATGTATTTTAATGGTGATGTGGGAATAAAAAATATGTGTGGGAGTTGTATGTGAACAACCATTCCTAGAAACCATGAACATAGAATATGGGATGAAAGGAGGGGTATAACAAGACTACATTCATAATGGAAACCAATATCAGTAATGAATATATAATAGGTGTATACTAGTAGTTTTGAGGTAGGGATTTCATAAATGAATCTATAATAAATGATGCATGTTATTAATATGGTTCTAGATATGGAATTTCCACAATGAAATGTAAGAACAAAAAATTGGTATGTCTAATATTATTGGGTATTATACAGAAGTTATTTGTATTAATTAAGGAACTACATTACATGACATGATTATGTTTTAGATATATATGTAATTAATATAATAAGACTAGATATATATATAAAAATACATTAATTTTTTTATTCATGATAACAAAGGTGAGGGTAGTTTTCTCTTAGGATGAATGACTTTAACATACTATAACTTGGGTGATATTTCACTGTTGAGGCAAAGTTTTATTTTCAATAGTGTATCATGGTGTTTACACTGTAATGTGGGACACAAATTTTGATACCTTGAAGAATTTAAAATATCTAGACCACATTATTTTTAATTCTACAACCTTTCGGTTAAGGTGTGTACACGGTAAAAATGGACAGTGGTTTTCTTCTTCTTTGATAATATTTATGTTTTAGTGATTAAAGAAACACATGGTCCTTATAGAGACCACAATCACCTTGGAATATCATCAATTAGCTGAACATTGTATCATGAGGATTCCCAAAAAAAATATTATTTAGAAATATTAGTAAGGAGAATTATTATTTTATGAAAATTTAAAATGTTAACTAATTGTTAGGTTATTATGTGAGTTATAAACCACCTAAATAATGACTAAAATTGAATTAGAAATGGGTTTGAGTGAAACTACAGAAGTCCTCAATCAATCGGCCTTGGTCTAAGGATAATAACTAAGATTACGCCATCATATAGATGTGGATGTAACTACCCTTTTTAAATGAGTGATCACATTCTACCTGAATATTATATATTTAGCTTATAACTAAAATACATGAAAAATGTATATTATTGCAATTCATGTTAAACAATGACATGAAACAAATGGAGAAATATACACTATTTCTGTCATCACATCAATACCTATAGTGAGGATTATATAATATGCATCCAACAAAAATTCTCATGTTTCCACAGATAGGGTATTGTAACAAAACCACTGACTCTATCCAAATAATATAAAAATATTAAATATAATTGGGGTGAATATAAAAAAATGCATATTTAGTTCCTCTTTAGAGAAATAATTCCTCTATGTTATTAAATCATTTTAGTGCATCTGTATATAAAATAAATTAGTCATAATATTGAATGAATAATATATCTTTGAAATAAAATGATAAGAAAACATCCAAATCATTCTTAAAAATATATAAAACTCAAATAAAATTAAACATAAAAAATCATGCATCAAGAAAATTCCACCACTAATCCATATTCTATAAACAAATAAGTTTTCCACCCACAGAGAACACACTATAAACTCTCTCTATGTTTTTCACCTGTAGTGATAATATTATAATGTTCTGCAAGTTTTATTACCTTAATAGGGACCTCACAATAATAAATCTATGCAGTTTAATAAATATAGGGACCATTCTATAATATATTTATTTTTTATTCATTGTTAACCATTATGGGATATATATATTTTCTAGTGTTCCACCCTCATAGACTGTCTACCCTACATCCAATCTCAGTTGGGAATTTGTATTCCAAAAAATACTCCCACTATATTATCATATTTCCTCTCTTATGGACTCTATCCTCGTTAACCCACATTACCACTTCCATACATCACATAACCATAATTAATATCCACAAAATTTATATTATCATTAATTTTTTAAAATGGATACAAATCTCGACCACCCATTGACTTTTTAATAGGGCCACCAAGAATTTAATGTTATAATAAAGTATAATAACTCTACAATGATACAAAACTCTCATATTTGGAGGAAATTTCTGCATATTCTCATGATTATTCAACCTCATTACTAACATTCCTTATATCAATGGCATAATAATGCTCTCCAACCCATTCACTTACAAGTACATGTTAAAAAACACCATTCTTATAAACTCTTACTCTTACACACCTTTTTATATTTTCACCTCCATATATTAATATAGGGGATTTTTAAGATCTACATAAGTATATACCATGGTAAAATTATAATAATGAATTAAGCTATATGAAACAAAATGAATGTGGCATGACCATATACCATAGATGAACTACCTTTGTAGAATGAACTTCTACATAGTGCAACAAACTACCTCAAAGTTTATCTATTTCTAAATATAGATCAAAACAATATTTAATAATCATGGAACCTATGAATCTCAGTACATCATATTATGAAACAATCACCAATAATTTAATTTTTTTTTTAATGAATGGAACATCCCCATTACTTTTAGAAAGAAGTTATAAGAATGATATACAAGACTCTTTCTGTATTTTTTGAATAATTTATCTCTTTAATCGCAAATTACAAAATAAGGACTTATCAATTAATACATAATTATTAATAGTGAATAATAAATTTTTAGAAACAACATAACAAATGATTCACTCATTAATCATGAGAAATAATAGATATCCTTCATCCCAATCACATTTCATAATATTTTATCATAATTTAATTATATTGAAAATTTTATTACATGTTATAAACTAAATAATTATCCCATGAAAATCCACAAAATTTTATTATCTTACAGTATAAAACATTCCCTCGTAAATATTCTATTATTAATTACACTACTTACAAATTTCCATCAACAATACTTTATATAATAAATTATACTTTCTAAATTTTTTGGTTGGTAGTAATAATAGATTTAATATTTATTTATTATATTTATGAGATATTAAAGATTCCATAATTCTAATATTTTATATACCATCTTACCTTCCCATCTGTTGGGAGACAATGACGTCGCTTGTTTGTATCTCTGTACAACGACCTCCATGTGGTGATATAAATTTTTTTTCATTTATTATTTATATGGTCGGTAAGAAAAATATACTTGATTAATATATATTATATTTATTGTATTGTAATTATTTTTTAAATGTGAATTATACTTTACTTTTCATTTGATTCATGATTCAAAAAATTGAATTGTCACTCATATCTATGTTTGGGTTACTATCTCTATGATGCTATGTAATTTAGTTTTATTCACCACCATATATGAATGGTTTTAAATGTGTATATAATAAAAAAAGATATTTTTAACTATTAATGTTCCATATATTATATAACTAGGACTAAGATATAATGATTGACACTAAAGAACCAAAACATACCAAAAAAATGGAACAGTTTACACTATGAAATGATTATTTTAACAAAAATTTATTAATAAATTGGCGTTAAAATATCATAAGAGGATAATTTATGCTGTTACATGTATTGATATAGATCGTTTATTGATTTTTAGTAAATATAATATTCTTATATATTAGATTAAAATAATTTATTTGGCCGGTAGATCTTATTGTGAGGGTTTATTTCATAATGTCATTCTTATTTAGGATTGTTTACATTCATGTTTTCAATGGAAAAATAATATAATATTTTTATCATAAACCCAATATATTTTATATTCATGTTGATATTTTTTGAAAATAAAATTTTTCATTTCATCTTCCTCTCTCTATGTACTCAGAAGACAATAATAATTTATTTATGGTAAACTGACATTTTTTTCTCATCTTGTAATGAATTTATTCATTCATGTTCATAATTTCTAAAATATTTTTTGGAGAATATTTTTCATTTTATTAAATGTTTTATTAATGTAATATCTATCCATTTTTTAATTTCTATAAAATGTTTAACAATAATTATCCTATCATTTTCTAAATAATATATTTTTATTGATGGTTTGATTAGAAGAATTTCTCTAACACTTACTACATGAATTAAATTTCCTATGGCCATGGGTTTTATTTTACCTTAATCACATTTTTAATGATTCTTTGTTTCTTTTAAAAGGGATATATTTTTCTTATATAATGAAAATTGTTAAATATTAAATAAGTGACTTTAAGATAAAAGGGGTTTTTTCCTCAAAATAATGTTGCAACGCTGTTTTAAAATTGTTTTAATCAAAGTCAATAAGCTTGGATGAATAATATTATTTTATTCGGATATATTATAAAGATACCATCAACCATATAATTTAGATGTCTTATAATGATGTTTCTTTTGTGATTGGTCGGGGAAAATATTTACATTATGTATGCTTGTTTTTCTATAGGAATGTATTTTTCAATAATGTATTTAGTTATTATTCATATCCATCATATGATGAGTTAACTTTATTTAGTATGTAAAGTGGAGAGACAATTACAACCACTCGATACATTTGTAGGTCAAATGAGACAAACTAGCTTTGTTATTTTTTGTACACCATACTTATTTATGTATTATGTTCATTAATAAGGACTTGATGATCAAATTATGATGTTAGACAATATATATTCTATATTTATGAAACTGGATATTATTATCCATTTGATTATTTTTTTTATGAAATTTAGTGATATATTCCCCTTAATTATATAATTTACATAGCATGTTTCATTTTTTTATATCTTGTATATTATTTTTCATTTTTAATTATATGATAGCTTCTGACATATGATTTCCCTTACAGATAATTTTATCTTAATCTTTGTTATTTTTTCCTTTCCCCTGGATTCCAATAATAGTTATATGAATAATATATTTGATATAATGAAAAATAATAAATCTATCTCAATAATTTTATGTTTTTATTTAAATTTCTCAAATACAATTTATGTATCAGGAATATATATAGTATCTCCAAAATAATAATATATTTGATCATTTTATATCACATACATTTAATCCAAGGAAAATTTATTTAAATTACCACTGGAAAATGCTTATTGGAATCGTGGTGTTACATCTAATTTTAAGTACCATCTAGGAAGGAAAAATATATAAGATATCATGTTAGTTGCATACTAGATATGAAAGTCTTACGTTAGATTTTAGTGTCATTTTGAATGAATAAGAGTTCAAAATATATATCAATATCATTATAGAAGAATAAAATGATACATGTGACTTAAATTCAATATAGAAATGTAAAATTTTTGATTTAGGATTGAATTCAAAATATGATAGGTTTATTCCTCTAAATTTATTCCTTCAGCTAAATGTTTAGTTACATGAAATCCATTTATATTGATGTCACAAATCATCATCGGGTGATTGGGTGTCACACACTTTAATGAAAAATGATACTTCTAATTTTTGGATAACAACATAGGAATAAGATACAATTAAAATTTGTATGATCAGAGTTTGAAACACATGCTTGAAAATGATTATTATTGTTTAAATCCATTATGGTGTTTAAAACATATATGTTAACGTCATAAATGAATGATGAGTATCTTTTAGTTATAGGTCATACATTTTTTGAACATGCCATGTAGATTAATGATGATGTGGGGGAAAAATAAGTGTTGGAGTTATATGAGAACAAACCTTCATAGAAACCATGTCCAAAGAATATGTGAAGAAAGGAGGGGTATTAGTTTATTGCTTTCATAGGAGAAACCTCTATCATTCATGAATGTATTAGATGTTTATACTAGAAAATTTGATGTATTTATTAAACTGACGAATATATAATAAATGATTTGGGTTAATACAATGGTCCTTGATATGGAATTTTCACAATTAAATTTAGTGAAAACAAATAAGTTTGTGTAATATAATGGGTTATTATAATGATATTATCTATATTGTATTAGGATGTACATTACATAAATGATTTAGTGTTTGATATATAATAAATTCATATAATTTGTATAGGGATTATTTATAAATGTATTTGAATTTTTCTGTTCTCTATAATCTTAGTGAGGGTTGTTATCCCCAGGAAGAATGTCTTGAACACACCATATCATGGATGATATTGGAACATTGAGGACAAGTAGTCATTTCAATAGTAGAATCATGAAGTTTCCCATGTAATGCAGGACATTAATTTTGACACCATGAAGATATAATCATTTCTAGAACAAAATATTTTTGAGGTAGGAACATTTAGTTTAAGGGGTGGACATGGTAAAAAGTTGACATATTTTATCATGTTAGTTTATAATAATGATTTTTTAGTTCATTAAGGAACCCCTGATATTTATAGAGGCCGAACGAACATTGTAAAAAAATCAGTTAACTGAAAAGGTTATCATAAAGATTCCACACAAAAATATTATTAAGAAAATATTCCAAAGAAAAATTCTTAAATTAGGAATGAATTCAAAATGTCAAGTAATTTTTTTTGTTATGAAGTATGTTATAAAGAACCAAAAACAATACTCAAAATGAATTAAAAATTCATTTGATTGCATCCACATAAGTCCTTGATCAATCATCCTTCGTCTGGGGATAGGAACCAAGTGTATGACATAATATATATGTGTACATAACTACACTTTTTAAATGAATGATCAACTTCAACCCAAATAATGTATATTTATTTCCTGGAATAAATACACGAAAATGTATATTAATTTAATTCATGTAAAATAAATACAAGAAAAATGGAGAAATAACCACTATGTATATCCTCACATCAATACATAATGTAAGGAATAAGTAGTATGCATCAAACAAAAATTATCGTATTCTAACACAACTGAAAACTCTATCCAAAAAAAGTAAAAAATGTACATATAGTTGTTTTTAATATATAAAAATTCCAATTTGGTTCCTCCTTGGAGAAATAATGCTTCCTTGTTATTAAATTAGTTTAATTTATATTTATATGAAATCAATTGAACATAGTAATGAATATAACATATTTCACCGAAGTAAAATGATACAAAAAAACTTCTATATTTAGCCTCGAAATATATTAACATCAAATAAAATAAAACATAACATAACTTAAATCAATAAAAAGCCTCCCCTAAACCATATTCGATAATCAAATCAGTTTTCCAACCACATAGACCACACTTTAAAATCTCCCAAGACTTATGACCCATAGGGATTACATCATAATATTATTCAAGATTCAATACACCAATAGGGACCCCACTATAATATATTTATGCATTTTTATACATATAGGGACCATTATATAATATATATTTTTGTTTGATTTTTAACCCTTATCAAATCTATCTATTTATTATATTTCCGCCCTTTGCGACTATAAACACCAAAACAAAATTTTGTTGGGAATTTTTCTACCTTTATGAACTATCACTATATTATCATATGTTTACTCCTATATAACCTCTCCTCTACAACCAACATTCCCACTACCAAACATCACATTAGCATTACAAATATCAACACCTTATATATAGTCAATAATTTTTAAAAATGGATATAAAAACCTACCATCCATTGATATCCTACAAAGGCCACAAATAATTGAATTTTAAAAGTAAGTATAATCATATAAAAATGATAAAACACTCTCCCATTTTAGACTAAAATTTTGGAAATCCTGAGGAGTATTCCACCACATTACTAATATTTCTTATATTAATGGAATAAATATGTTATCCAACCCATTCAGTAGAAATTAAATCATAGGAAACACCATTCTCATAAATTCGTTGTCTACCCCAACCTTATATATTTTTACCTCCATCTATGAATACAAGATATTTTTAGAATTTAAACTATTTTAATATATGATAAACGTATAAAAATGCATTAGGCTATATGAAACATAATGAATATGGATTAACAATCTTCCATGGTGGACCTACCAATGTAGAATTAACTCTATCCCATTGTAAATAACTACTTCAAAGTTCCTTTTTCCTAAATGTGGAACAACCCATAATTTAAGTTACATAGAACCAATGAAACTCCCTACCTCATATTCTGAAACAAAACATAATAATTTTAAAAACTTTTATAGTGAGTGGAACAACCCCATGATTATTTGGAAAAAATAATGACGTATGATAAAGAAAAGATATTCAACCATCTTTGTGTTTTTTTAAATAATTTATCATAATTATAACAAATTACACTATAAAGATTTATCAATAAACTCAAAATTATTTATTGTAAAAGGAAATTTTATAGTTATAATATATATAATGATTCACTCATTTATTAGCAGAAATAAATGATATCCTTCATCACAATCACATATCACAATATTTTCTCTTTATTGAATTAATTTCAAAATTGTCTTAAAAGCTAAAATCTAAACCATTACCCCACAACAATTCACAACATTTTAATTATCTTACCATATAAAAATTTCACTCTTAAATACTATATTTATAAATCAATTATTTACTAATTTCCCACGATAATACTTAATATAATAAGTTATAATCATTAAAAATATTATTATAGAATATTTATTATGTGAAATTAATATTCATAATTCACATATTTAATTCACAACCATAATTAATATTTCTTTTTATTAAAATTAAGGATTCCACCAATAGATAAAAAAATCATTGTAGATTTACAAGGAAAATTTATAAGATAATTATGAGGCACTGAACTCAAATCCATGCTGATAGTTAATCCTAAGTTTTCACTAATAAATTATCTATATTTCATTATTTATCTTCTAAATTCTCATATCCACAATTCCATAAGTATTTACCAATGTTTAAGAGATAATAATGTTTATGTGATAAATTTAATATACAATATAAAATAGACCTAATGTTTATCAATATAATTTTTCCTAATTAATTTAACCGCAGTATTTCTATAACATCACATCATTTTCCCTCTTTGTGTATTCTTCCCACATCCTCATTTAGATTTCCCAACAACCCAATGATTTGATCGTGAGTTAGGAACTTGTCTAAATAAAATTATCTAGGCTCCACTTATTTAACTAACTTATAATAGTACTATAGAATATATCCTAAAATTAATAAATTATTTTTTTTATAAAAATAATAATGTAAAAATAAATTATGTGATTAATTAATTTAACTCTTCCATCACTTAAAATTTACTAAAACCTCCTAAAAAATTATAAAATTACGAAAATAGCAATTAATGGAAAAAACCATATTCTTAATCCAATAGAGAAATAAATATTTTATTAAGGGATCGGTAAAATTGAAAATTTATCCATCATATATAAAAATTCATAAAATATCACAAGCTTTAGAACATTAAATTTTGTTGTATCTAAAGCACACAACACTTTAGAATCATTTTTTCTATATAATGTTTTAACCATAAAAAATTGATAAATATTTAATAAAAAATATCATTAAATCAATTTACATCATTTGAAATTATTTTTTTTCGTAAAATATATTTACGAAACCTGAAAAAGATTTAAAATATTTTAAATTAATCCATGATTCCCTCTTATATTTTTTCTCTATTAAAATATTATTTCTCTAAAATTTCATGAGATAAGGTAATAATACATCCGTAAATTATTTTTTCACTTTTAATTATGATGTTCCAAAATGTACTTCAGATAATCCATATCCCCCATACAATACACATCACTCAAATCAATCAGATAAAAAGGATAATGTTAAATAATAGAATTACATAATACATGAAACTATAATGAATCCTCCCAAATAATAGTGTTATAAAAAAATTATAGGCCACAAATCCCACAAAATTTATAATAGCTCTATATTTTATGAAATGATTTTTTTTCAAAACAAATTTAATTTCATCGATAGCATGAGCTAGACCCAACACTAATCTTTTAAAAAAACAATACACTTTTAATATTCTTATTTAAGTATGATTATTATAACCAAGCCTTCAGGCATGGTGATAGGAATATGAATAACCACATTTTAAAAATTAAATATAAAGGATTTTATGAATAAAATATATTTATAAATAAGTAATACTTTTTTATTAATGCATTTATATATTTTGAAAATACATTTTTAGAAATAAAAAATTTGTTTTATTTATTTTTTTAAAGGAAAAA
The DNA here is from genome assembly GCA_963277665.1 of Viscum album. Lineage (NCBI taxonomy): Eukaryota > Viridiplantae > Streptophyta > Magnoliopsida > Santalales > Viscaceae > Viscum > Viscum album. The sequence continues at coordinate 1,645,114,991 of OY728121.1, read as the reverse complement.
TAAAATAACTTTTTCCCACCGAGTATATTTATAAAAACAAATTAGAATCATTTTTTAAATAAAATTTCAAATTTATATTAGGGTAAATTTTTTGTATGTTTCTAAAATGAATTTTTTAATTGATTTGTAAAAATATGATATTTATTGAAAACCAACTTTTTGTTTAAATCATTTAAAAATATATATCTTATTTTAAAATGTTTTAAAAGTCATATTTTTCAACTATTTTATTATTTATCAAATTTATGTAATTAAAATAAATTTCATTTTTAGTTTTTATATTTAAACCTTTCATACATAAGTAGTAATTTATAAAACCACTTTTTCATCGTGTCTACAGTTTTAATTTATATAAATGTCTACCCCTTATCTGAATTGAATTTGAAAAAATTGATTAAATATATTGAATCATAAATTTTTATTTTATATAATAATTCTAGTTTAAATTTTCTTCAAAATTAAAAATGGAGATAATAACAATTTAATTTCTATGGTTAGGATTAAAACAGGTTTACGACTTTTTAAGCTAAAAAAGATAATATTTAAGATGACTTCAAATCTCATCTATTTCATATTTTATGGTTATAATTAGTTCATATATCATATATTGTTCAATTATGATAAATTTTTTTCCTTTTCTTTTGTGAAACATGGTAACAACTTTTTCTTTAAAAATTATCCCAAATGTGTAATCTCCCCCACTGATAAAAGCACACCCACTCTCCTCTCCAATCCACAACTCAAAATAGTTTTGAATCAACCAATTTCTTCCAAAATAAATTATAATATTCGGTTATAATTTTATAGAGGGAATATTTTTATTATTAAACCCACCAATGAAGGATTTTGGTGTAAACCTAATTAGGTTGTCCAAATAATAGGTACAATCCTTAACAATGCATTTTCATATGATTTATTTTTCAAAATCCATAAAATACAATTCTATAATGATGATAAAATGTCAGAAGTATAATAATTATAATTAAAGTTTTTAATTTTAATTTAATTCCAAATATTCATATCCTCCTACCTTAAATGGGAAATGAAACCACCGATTTCATGTATAGTGGATTGTTGCCTCACGAACTGATATAAATTATTTTCCATCACCACCTCTCATGGCTATAGATAATAATAAATTTAAAATATTTACATTATATTTATGAAAAATTATACTAATTAAATTATAATATCGCATTTACCTTATAAAAATCCAATATGCTGTAAAATGATAACATCACTCATGTGTATTGTAGACTATAGCCTCCACGAAATGATGTGATTCATTTTTGTTGTCATTTTAAAATTAAAATAAAAAAGGATATATTTAATGATTATATATGATATATAAGAATTTAAAATTTATCTATAAATTTCACATATGATTTATGTTTCATTGGTTTCATTCATTGAGAAAATAGAAACAATATTCATGCGTATGGATGACCTATGATCTCTATAAATAGTGTATTTTATTTTCTTTCTCTATATTTTCTGTATTAAAAAAAATTAATATTTAATAAATATATATTATATTAATATAAATTTTAATGTTATATAGTTGATTTTACTATGGTAAAATTGAAATTAATGAAAAAACAAAATCAAAAGATACTTGAAATACAGAGTGGTTATTAAAAAAAATGTGATTTTAACAAGAAATTTTTAATTGAAGGGTAATAAGAGGTAATAAGTAAATAATATATGGTAGTAAATATATGATTATAGTTATATAAAAAATTTATAGTAAAATTATTTATATTATATAGTATGTCTGAATGGGTACAAATAAATTCCAGACATAAGGTAAGTGATTTTTTTCTCACTTTTATTTCTTTGGGACACATAAATTATACACCACTTGTTTCTTTAGTTGGGTGTATATATACATACCATGAATATATTTAATTATTAATATCATGAAAATTATGGTATATAAATTTCCATATAATTTTATTTCATTCATTGGTGTTGTGATTAAAAAATTACCAAAGTGGTTAATTTTTATGTTACAACCTCATTGTTTATTTGGTCTATTTATGATTAAGTTAATAATGATTAAATATTATGATATTAATCTAAAAAATCCCATTATTTTATTATAATATATTTATTTATAGATAATACATGTTTTCCAATATTTTCCATCTCATTATGAACAAAAGAGACAATTTTTTTTAATAAAATAGACTTTATCCGATTCATCTGTCAAAAACCATTTTTCTTCTATTTACTTATTTAAAAAAAGTAATAAAGGATGTTTGTTATATTACATAATGATTGTCTAATAAAAAATTTAAACATGTTTGAATTTTTAAAATATTTATTGAAATGAATCATCTTGTCATTTTTTGAACAATATAGTATTATATTTTTATCAAAAATTTAAAAGGAACCTCTGTTCTAACTTGTGTGTATTTTATATAATTTGTCCACCCTCATTAATTCTTAGTCATTTGAATATTTCATTAAATTATTTCACATTATTTTCAAATAAAATATTTTCTATAATATTTGGTAAATTATTATATGTTAAATAAGTTTCTCGAAATGGGAAAGGATGTTTTCTATAAAATTTCTTATTAAAATTATTATGGAATTTATATTCCTCATTTACAATAAAATTTAGAGTATATTATGTTTTACTCATTTAATAATAAAATGGAACCATCCTTATTTATTCTTTATATGTTTTATGATTATGATTATAAGGAATGGGTTTTTATGAAATTGTTTATTTTACAAGGGTTGTGCCATGATAAAAGTTTTATGAAAGTGACTTAATTTTCATGGGATATTATATATTGAATGTTTTATGATCATGTGGAAGAAGAATGTGAGGATAATATGATGTGTGGGACCTATATTTCACTCCAATTAATTGGTAAATTATTTCTGTTCTATGATCTGAAAGGGAACACATGATTGTATCCTAAGCCCAAAGAATAAGGTTCACGGGATGTTATCTGTATCCCGAAACATAACTTTACGTGAGACGACATCAAAATCCCAAAATAAGAGGTTACACATGATTTTATTCGAAGACCAAAATATAGTACATTGGAGGTTATCATAAGACTAATTTAGTATACATGGGAGGTTATCCCAATCCCAAAGTAGGTACATTGAATATTATCCCAATCCAATCATGTAATTAATGAATTGGTGGATTGTATTGAAATAATTTCTTCTATAATTATGTGTATGCCAAAAATAAATTTCTTATGAAAATTTTATTCTCTCAGGGTTCATGTAATTTGATTACTTTATGGTTAATATATTATTTACTACTGATATTTATTCAATGACTTAATATTATGATCATTGTTATGTGGTGTGTGATTTTCTACTATTATTCAAATGTTATCATACTCATATGCTTATATTTTTTTGAGATATCCCATGTTTAACCACACAAACCATATGATATAACACTTTATTGTTTTTATTTTCACCAATTTATGAATAAAGGAATTATTTATGATATTTATAAGAAGGGTGATAGTTGGGAACAACTTAGTGGGAGATAATGAAGTTCAGTTTTGAATGAGTTTTTATTGTATCTATGTTTCAAATGGAACTTGGCCAATATGATTCACGCATAGATTTTTATATGATGTATTGAATATTAATCTATTAATATGTTATATCATCTATGAAATTATAGGATATTTACACATTCCAACACCCCAACATGTAAATAAATATAGGTGGATTTTTTCTCATGAAAACCTTTTATGTACATGTCGAGGACATACATACATGAATACATTATCTTCAACATAAAACACTAATGAAATCCTCTCCCAATCAATATAAATTTTTTTGTCTAATTTGAAAAATTATAATGTGATCCTTAATAACTCATATATATTATATCATTTCATTCACTACATCATTTTTAACAATAATAGCCACTCCAACCACAACCCAAAATAAATTTCAATAAAAAGATTATCGAAAAAAGACTCAAATTTTTTTAGCCAATGGACCAATGTAAACTATTATTATAATGAAATTAAAATAATTGTAAATATTCATCTCAGGATCCTCCAAAATATAGGAAATAATACTTTATTATATGTTTTAATATCTAAGTCATTTGTGGAGCTTAACCATTATGTTTTCAATTGATTGAAATGTGATGGCATTACTATGTACCATAATCACACAACAATAATAACCACATTCATGTTATGAAATGATATTCACATTCAGAAAGTATTTTATTTATAAAACCATGAAAATTCACCACCTTCATCCCATAATGATTCATTAAAAATTCTATGGTGATTAATTTATTATTTTCTAATAGGTGATCCAACTTCATAAATGGATCCCTCATAATAAAAATACTTTCAAAACCTATCAGGATAAATGGTAATCCAATAAAAAATCCATAGATACATCCTCTCACTTTCATAAATTAATTTCTTTTGGTTATACGAAAAATTTTAGAACAGGACGTTTTCCATTCAGTAACTATCATAAAAAACAATGAGAATCAAAATTAGACAAAAAAATGCATTATTTCAGGCCACCAAAACAATATTGTTAAATAAAAATACTTTTTATGGACAATGGGTGTTCTATCAAAGATAAAAATTTAATATCATTAAAAATGATTAATTTATACACTATGATTTTTATAACATCCCATGAAACGACACTCGGTGTTCTAGATCATAAATCCAACAAAAAATTTACCAACATTCACAATTATATCTCCTGAAACCAATACAATGTGGTCACCCTAATAAGTCCCCATAACATGTAACACTAATGAGGATTTCATTATTATTTAATAATGAAATTATCCAAAATTAATCTCTTAAAAATAAATTTTAGGAGATTCTAAAATTCCCACTACTTTATATTAAATTATTCAATTATAGTAACATCATTGTACAATATCTGAATCAATGTATCCATCAACAAATTACCCTCACCAAGTGTATATGTGGTATCTATGTCAACAAAATTGAGAACAATTACTCATAACCTCTTGTGAGAAAACCAAATCCCTCTAAAAATATTTATATCTATTTTTATATATATATAAACTATAATAAATTCCCCAGGAAAATAATCCATTTGAAAAAAATGAGAAAAAGAAGCTAATGTATGGTCAAAAACATATGGATGAGTATTTATATTCCCATAACAAATAAATTTGTACACCTATATCAAGAAATATCTATATGACCTGTAAAATAAATCAAAATAATACTAATAAATAATATCTTGGTTAGGTAGTAAATGAAAAATAGAACTTGTCAGGTTCTGCCTCAAGAAATAAATGGTATCATGATACTCCTTTTTCAAATAAAAATAAGAAAAAATATGAGTCAAAAGTAATATTGGATATGTAATAGTAGAATATATATGTTTTAGTGGATTCCATACATCAAACGCCTTAATTTTCACTAGGTCCACCACTATACCACATATTAAATTATCATGACCTAGAAAAATCACCTCAAATGTTTAAAACTAATAACTATTCATCCTCTCATAAAATTTATTTTCTATAAGAATCTTCGACACCATCTTTTTAAAATATATATATATATTCATCCATTATGTGTGAATGAAGTAATATATTATAGATGAAGATTATAAAAAATAATCCATGATAGATATGAATCACCTTAATTATAAGTCCTAGAAAACATATATTACATTCATAATTATAAATATCATTATAAAAATTTTAAAATCCCAAATGAACATTAAATTTTTTTCATTGTCTTACCTTCCTCATTCAAACTCAATTGGTAATATATAGACTTTAAATCAATACTAAAAACCAACTAAACCTTTATATTAGTCCAAAAGAATACTCAATATTTTGAATAGAATTCAAATTCTCCATCTTCATTATTTCTAACAACCATTAAAGTATAAAATCACATTATTTTATTATATTTATTTGTGAAAAACTCCATGTAATCCCATTGTGGAACACTATACTGAATAAGTACACATTAAATTATGTTTACTAATTTATTTTTAATATTATACATGTTAATACCCTCTTGCAATTATTGAAATATCGTTCATGAATAAACACCACTGGATCAAAATTCAATATATATAAACAAACCCTTCCTCGATAAAAATGAAAAGAAAATTTTATAACTTATAACCAATAGATATTAAAGATAAGATCATGAAATTAAATATAAAAATAGAATAGGGTCCAACAAAATCCATCTCAACCCAAAAATAGCTCATAGTTAAAAACGATAAGAAATATCATCCCTTCTCTAAATAGATTAGTCAACCCATGTGGAGTATACATATTTTTATCCAAATGTACCAAACCATTGACCATGTATGAATTGGTAAATGAATGTGAAGCATCAATATCTATAATATTAAAAAAAGAGTGGATTATATTGATATTATATATCAAACAATCATTTTTCCCAATAACTCATTAAATTATATTCATTGATATTCCCTCAGCCAACGAACCTCCCACTCATCCTTGATATCTACCACTACCGACCATATGGATATCTATCTATCTCGGAGGACCTGGAGATTACCTGTTAAATCAAAATCTTATAATACTATGTGTTGGTTGTCTTAATAGTAATCAGTCATATTATTGTTGTAGAAATAATAATAGGGTAGGCTGATGGGGTGTTCTATCCATAAATACACTTTTATTTTTAATTAAGTGGAAAACTAGAAAATATTGGTAAATAGTCTTATAATGTAATATATATTAGCATGAAAAACATTATAATTACTTGGAATTACTTGGTGGTAGATTACTTCAAATTTTAGTGAAATTTTCTCACGTTGGTAGTCGAATACCATGGTCATAACAAAATCTAAACTAATTTGAAGAAAACAGAAAGTTTACACTATCTCTACTCTGATAATTTCATTATATTTTATTCCCATGGAAATTATATATCCTAGCAATCAAATTCATTTACATCTCTCCTTTTCTTATATATCTATAAAATAACATGAATAATATATCCACAACCACCTCTAGATATTGGGTCTTAAAAAATCTAAAAATGATGAAATACCACTTTATTATCAATTATAAAATCAATAAAATAATGCATTAATTAAAATAATATCACACTATTCACCAAGAAAAATCCTTATTTTACTAAAAACATCTACTATTTTTTGTGTCTATGCGTCTGAAATAAAAAACACATTCAGGAAAATGATAGAACTAAGTCAATTTGATCAAATACATATCATTATATACCAATCAATGTATCCAACACAGATAAAAGACACCTCAAAAAATAATTAATATTAAAATGACATGGTAATAATCCTTGATATTTATTGGATAAGAAGATAACTCAACCACTTCAAAAGAAATATATATATCATGAAAAATAATATACCCTTAAAAATTTAGAAAAATAATATTCTAAAAATAAATCAATGTCATATAAAATTCTAAACTAGCCAATGAGTGTACCCTATAATGTAGAGCCTCTTGTGATTATATGAACTCCACATGATTAATCTCAGGATGGTATCTCTTTAATGGTGTAACAAAAAACATACAACAACATTAATAGAAGGATTTATTTTTTGTAATTTTTAACATATCTACCATAATATCTACCCACACATATAACCTCACCATCAAAACACAACATAAAATCACCAGGATACCTTGAGTAATTTCAATGTATTGAAAAATTCCCCATGAAACAACAAATGATGTTTCTCATGGATTATCCCACCATAAAATCACAATAATTAACAATTATAAACCATTACATGTCTACCATTGGGACATCCAAATTATTATTCTCTATATTTATCAATAATGAAACTGACATGATTATCTAATAATGACTTACTCCCAAACTAATCTACTCAAAAATAAGGCCAGGATATCCAAAAACTCTATCACTTTCTATTCGACTCTTTTTTTATGATCATAATCACTGTAAAAAAAAGAATTAAAGTATCATCCAACAAATCACAATTCCCTTGGTTATATGTGATATCTATTTCATAATCTTAGTGAAATAATACAAATTTAACCCACAAGAAAATAAAATTCCCCCAAAATAATATAAATCTCAGACTCTTATTATCTATATAACCCATAAATCATTTTTCAAAAATAATATTTCCTCCAAATAATATGAGCAAAAGAATAATTTAAAGGCTTAAATAATGTCAAGGAAACATTATATACCCATAATTAATGAAATCCATCTCATAGAACAAGACAAATATAAACAAAAAATTAGATGCATCACAACAAACCTCATAATGAAAAAATAATTCAAGTATTCAAAGAATATGATAAACTGAAAACTTATCCGTAATTTTTTTTAAGTTTCATGAATATACCTTTTAAGTATTAAAGAATTTAAATTCTTAGTCGGAACTAATTTTTTATATATAAAATGAGATAATTAATGTTTTTAATGAAGTTCACAAAACATACACTTCAATTTTCACTAGTTCCACCATTATTCAACATATTTGAAATAACATGACCTTGAAAATACATCTCTCATCTACATAATGAATAGTTAGTCATATTCATATACAACTATGGTCCCATATGAAACCCCATAAAAATCATAATATAATTTATATAATTATATATTATCATAGAATAAAACCTACAAAAATTATCAATATAATATTTAATCCTATTTTTTACTGGACCTACAAACCATATGTAACTTTCATAATATCAAATTTCAATATCATGAAATCTTAATTAGAATACTTATATTAAAATTCATTTATAGGGATATATTAATCATTAACCATCTTTTGGTGATATCTAGATTTTAAATTAATCCTAAAAACCTAAATCACCATTTCAACAGGTAGAAAATAATATCTTATATAAATCGGATTGTAATTCATCATCGTCACCAAGTTCATCATCTAGTAAAATATATAAAAAATCACTATATTATCAGTTTTTTAATCAATCAGAAAGAATCTCATAGAGGAATAATATACTAAATAAATACTCATTACAAAAACTCATCAATTTGAAAACATAACCGTTTATGATCTATAGGTATTCTAGGGAACACTATCATTGTAAAAAACATGAGAGTATTTCAAAACCCTAATATCAATCTCTTGACATTGACGTAATCATGTGACCTATTCCAGGAAGACATCATAATATTAATTCAAAACTAAAGGAACCTTAAGTATCTCCACATTAAATACACATTTTAATAATTTCAATAATTTTTTTGAAAAAATCAAAAAGATAATACTTATCTGGCCTCTATAGAAATATAATTCATAAATACTCACCACATTTTAACTATTCAATATTGCTAAAAACGGTCATCAATAATGATCAGTGATGGATTATATAGAGTTTAACCAATACATAACAAGGTCAAAAAGAAAAAATAACATAAATAACAAGAATTAGATCTGATAAAATCAATAATACCATATAAAAGGCTCACGACCACATGACACTACAAATATATTCAATTAATTAACTAGATTAGAAAACCACAGTGGGTTCAAGATTTTTTCTATTAGATGTTAGCATCTATAAAATCAATAAGAGTTTTAATTAATGTAAAGAATAAGTATCAAAAAAATAAAATGAGTATATTTTTTGGAAAATTATACCAGAAATTATAATTGGTCCCTATAACTCATTAGCATTTGTATACTAGAGTTTCTCTCATCCAAATCTACCATCCAATAATTCTTCATACCTACCACTACCTTTTCTCTAAATATCTATATATGCATATGGACACTAGGATTATATATTAGTTATTCTTCTTATAAAACTCTATAATAGTAGTCTCTATAGTCATAAAACATTATGTTTCTATAAAAACTAATATAGAGTAGGTTAAGGTGGTGTTTAATCATAAAAATAAACCTTTATAATTATTTTTTTATAACATGAAAATATTATAATATATCTTATTAAGGGATTATACTTCCATAATATAAATATTAAAATACATAGGACTCACCATATGGTTGATTACTATAAATATTAGGAATATCAATTTACATTGGTGGTCAAATACCATGCCCATGTCTAATCCTATATTTCATTGATAAATGACAACATTTTCCTCTATTTCTACTCCTAACATTTCTTTATTTATTAATAACCTGTTAAGAGACTATGTTGGTCAAGAATTTCTTTTCTATATAATTATTTTCTAATATATATGTAAAATAACATCATAAATATATCCCAAAAAATATAAATCATGGGTATCAAATACTCTAAAACATTACATATCATATTCTCTTCATTCATAAAATATATTGAATGTGGTATCATGTCAATAAACATTACACTAAGGTTCCAAACAAAATATACCACCATGGTAAAATCAATAGCTCCAACAATATCTATATTAAAAGAGTGTAAAATAGTAACTCTTTTATGAAATTATCTAGAAACTGACTCCACATGATCTAGTGAAATATTATCATCTACTAATAATATAATCCACCAAGGGTATAATAAACTTCAAAATGTGCTATCTATTTAAAGAATATGGTACTCATCATCCAGATGTATTGGATAAAATGTTTTTTCAACCTCTAATTTTTTTCCCAATATGATAATAATAAATAAACCCTTTAAAATATGGAAACATATATTTCTATAACTTAACAATAGATATATTCCAAGCCTATCCATCAACTGATTTTACCCTCCGACTCATAGTCTCATGTTCTAACGTCACCTCCCCAGGTGGAATCTGATAATGGAATATCATAATATGTATTATAAGAATATAAACTAACCTTAATACATGGATTTATTTTTATAATTTTTATCATTACCACCATATTATTTACCCACATATTGAACATCACCCTTTTCACAACATTCACAATCCCCATGGCCAAAAAATATTATTCTTGAATATACCCCTATAATTAAAAACTTTTAGTAAAAATATTATTCTAAAATAATTAATCAATATGCTGATATTTTTTTTACCTTAATATCATGAAACATTCTATTACAACAAGGTTTATCTAGTCTACACTACATAAAGGGTTTAATTAGTAACATTATGATACCACCGATGTAATAATCACTTGTACCTCCACCAAACTCCATCCAAAAAACACTCACTTTGATATAATTTAATATTTACCTATAACCTTTGGGACTCCACCTCATTCATAAATGTAAATTTGTGTGACTGACATAGCCTACATTCAATAGGTCAAAGGTTAGTTACTAGAAAAATGGTTATAATATCACACCTATAATGAAGTGTTTTATGTTTTTGAATTAAAACTACACATCATATTGAATAATATAAATGATTTTACCTACTTTAATACTAAAATAAAATATAAAAATTCTAGTCATATAAAAATATATAAATAGAATAAAACCACAATGTGTATAATATGGTGAGTATCTATAGTAACATATTATAAAATATTCCTCCACTAAAAAGTGTCATGTGTCCAGAGTTATGGTATCCCAATAACTCTAATAACAGAATATAGAGAATAAAAAAGACTACATGTAGATTAGAATTAATCATTCAATTATACCCAATCCATCTATAACTCTGATACATCCACGTTAATGAATCATATCAATAAAATCATTCACATTATAAAAAATCACATAAAATCCATCAATGAAACAATACTGCAGACTTATATTCTAGAAATAAATATATTATCCACCTATAAGGTCAAGGAAATAAAATCTCACTATATTTTTCCACAAGTATGGATATCTTATTACTGATCTCCAATTATTTTTCTACCCATAAAGATCTTATTATAATATATCTATTTATTTTTCCTCCAATATGAAACTCATTATAAAATATTAATTTGTTATGTCCCTATCCACCCCCATGTACTCATAGTTTTTAAGGTTTTCAAACATAAATATAATCTTCACTATAAAAAATACTGGATTGGAAATTTTATACCCTCGTGAGACCTGAGTATATTACTATTATTTCACCATCTTAGATTGTCACCTCCTTAACCTATATCACTATAGTTGTATAGTACATAACAATTATAACTAGCCTCATTACCCTTTCCATTTTTGAGTATTGAAAATTTATTAAAATCCACATTATCCATTGATCACCCACCGTGGGAAGAATATATAAAAATGACTTGTAAAATATTATCACACTATATAGATATGATACACTCTTACACCGGCACACCATAATGATTATCTTGGGGATTATTCTAGCATAATAATAAAAGTCTTAATAACATAAGAATAAACAAGCTCCAAATCCTTGTCTCTATCCAAACTTAATGGAAACACCAAACATATAATACCATTTTCCAACAAACAATTATTAAACCACATATCCTACACATAGAATTAAATACATATTAATATAAATGACTACAAGAAGGCATTATAAATTTAGATGTCCAATGTATTTATCAAATTAAAAACACAATAAAACACTCTTTAAATGAAATACAAAATATATATTACTATCTTCACATCTTACCCATGTTTCTCACAATAATTGGGTAACTATATAAAGGTATCATAGATATATTCACAAATAAAAGGTTGAGAAATAAATCCAAGAAATGTTGTAAAATAATATTAACAATAGGTGAAATAATAAGAGATTTATCAAACATAACATGGAATAAATATATGTTAGGATAATAAAACAAAACATTAAAACATGTAATAAATGGTAATGTTTTTTTGAGTTCATAATCATGAGGATCTGATAAAATTTTCCTCAATCGATATATTTTAATGCATTAAGGCTCAATGAAAATATTGAATAATATAATATGACAAGTTCATTTTCAGGAATCATACATATTATAACATGAGATGAAATAATTACCCAATTGATTGGGGAGATATATAATTATTATCCCACCCATTGTATGATAACAAAAAGATAAAATATATACCACATAGAATAATAATAAAATTATCAATCATATATAGAAAATAAAATGATGAGAAATAAATCAGTTACATAGTTGGGTTAAATGGATTAGTGAAATGTTTAGTCATATCGATACCTAAACTAATGAAGTTAAATAAAATATAAGATACTCATTGTCTAAAATAAAAAATCAATAAAAGGATTTTCCACAAATATAGGAATAATGGTAAGAGAATATCATTATAGGTTAAATTATAAAGAAACTGAAAATGCTTCCCTTATAATCATTGAATGGGTCTATTTATGGAAACAACAAAAATTTTAATGAAATTGAATGAACGTTCTCATAAAATGATGAAAGGGGAAGAATAAAGGAAATAAATTAAGGATATTTTTTAGGTATAAATAGTAGGGTAGGGATATATTGGGTGATAGATAACACATCATCAAGAATAAGAATGATTAGAAATGAATCCTTATGCCAAGATATTTTTTATTCAAAATCTTTGTTATACTCTTGAATAATTAAGATAAATTTCTTAATTACCAGATTTATGCCCATTTCATTTTAATTTCCTAAAAATATACTCTGTTTATATCTATTTATTATTTTGATATGAAATTAATATAATAATGTATCTAAATTTACAAGCACACATTATAGGAAATAATTATACAATATTTATTTATAAAATAATTTGGGTAAGCATTAATAGGCATGTCATCCTAATCTTCTATAAAAGCCCCATAATAAAATGAGTCACAATATGACTTCCCTACCAAGCATCATACACCCACTCTCATCTTCAAAACTACATATATAATGTTAAACATCAATAAATTTTTTAGAAATAATTTTATAACCAAAAATTGTTTAAATTATTTTTTGATGAAATATTCTACTGGAATATTTTTTATATGTTTTTAAATGAATTTTATTTAACCAAAACCATATGATAAGATGGATAATCAATCACATTCAAACAAATAAATGTCATATTTATTTTATAAAATCATTGACATTAATTGGTCAAGAAATTCATTCCCCAAATAAATTTATTAAAAAAAGAAAAATACAAGAACATGGAGTAAATTGATTACACTAGTAGGGAGTGAGGGTTAAACAAAAATAAAGAACAATAAAAGACATAAGTAGTAAAAAAAATGTTCGAAACCTCTTTCCTTTAAGAATTCCATGATATCAATATGCTTGGAAGACACTGGTTGTATCCTCTCCATACATTTATAAAGATGATCAAGAACCAACTTCGTCAATGTTAATTGAACTAATCTCATTATACATTCTGTAGACATTAAGCACTTCCAACAAAAACAAATACATCTTGAAAAAGTTCTTAGAAAGTTGTTAACACCTGCAAAAAATAGCAGAATGTAGAACATGGAATAGATCACAAACGGTTATTTATAGATTTAATGATTTGGAATTTCTAAAAAGATTATCCCATTACTAAATTGAAAGATATATTTACCCATAAAAAACATCCCACATAAGGATAAAATTGATGGGATCATATGTTGAATAGATTTGAAAGAGAAAAATAATTGAATTTCTAAATAATCATGAAATGGACGGCATAAAAAATATCCAAAACACAGAAAACCAATAGATAATGGATGTGTGATGAATAATTCATGATCCCAGCTGACAACACATCAGCTAAAAATTATAACCGGATAGAAAAAAAACATATCTCAAGGCCAGAAAAAGAAAAGAAACAACAATCATCAAAAGAAAACAAAAAACACCGAAAGGATAAACATGAATCAATAAATCAATCTCAGGTTACTTCTATAAACATGAAATTAGAATCCTTTTGTATTCATCATCCATTTGGATGAAAACAGTCTTCCTGATTTGATGATAAATCTATGTTGAAATTTCACCATTTTTGTATTTTGGAATGTAATTTCATCTTGTTCATATATCGATGCATCAACTACATCACTCGCATCATCCACAATATTATTGGAGTCTTTTTAAAACATGAAAATTATTTGTGTCATATTCCACCAATTCTATGTCAATGGTTTCAACAACTTCCCCGACAATCAGTTCTTTTGGAGGATCAGTGGTTTCCTTCGTAGAGGATTCAAATTATCTTGTAACTATTGTTATTTCAAGATTAGAGCAGTCCCAACATTTCATTATTTTTTTAGATTTGGGTTAATTTGACCATCATCCTTGACCATCATATTTTTTCTTTTTCTAGCATAGGATTTGATGTATGATTCCTCAATTTTACAAGTTTGATCCTCATAATCCTGAAAAATAGAGTCAAATATATTCTCATGCCCCTCATCCAATGTATCATGAGATTAAAAATGATTCTATTATTCCCCCACCGGAGAAGAAGGGGAAATGATAATACTTTTGAAGGAATCAATAGTTCCTAACATTCCATTATTTTCCAAGGGATTTTCATTCTTAAAAAAAATATTTGTGCTCACATCAGCCTTCAACCGATTTTTAGATTTACCATAGGGACCAACCAAAACCATCTGAAAACATTAGACTTGTGTCCCAAATTATTCCTTCCTTTTTCATCCCAAGTGGATTTTTAGGAATTAGGATGTGTAGTATTACACCCTTAATATTTTGAAGAATTCCCAATATTGAGGAAAAGATGGCAATAATATTGAATTATTTCATAAAAAACCTCTTGAATAGAACCAAAATCACCGTTATGGATCCAAATATGAGAAGTTTTATCCTTGTAGACATCAATTTCCACAAAATGTCTAGAAACAGATGGACTTCTCTACCTATATAGAGAGTAATATAAAAACACGAGTATAATAAATATACTAGATCAGATAACCACAAATAATGGTGGACCAAAATATAAAAAATAATCACTATAATATAAAACACAGAATCTTAGAGACAAAAAAGATAAATAACAATAAAAATAATATCATAAGTCATAATGCCTTAATATTAATTATTGAAAATTTATTACAAGGAACTTATAAAGTAGTCAAGATACCCCTTGGAAAGATCCAATACATAAACTTACAAAGTAAACAAAAAATAGACAAAACTGGTTACAAACACAAAAAAAAAGTGACAAACACAAATCCAGTCTTGAGTCCAAGAACAGTCCCATCTCCCTAGGTCTATCACAACTCTATTGTTCGACCATCATTTATATAGTACTAGAACATGTCCTAACATATAAATTCTGCATTGATACTGATAGTTCATGATCATGGTGCTTTTTTTAACATAGATGAACAGTATAAATGGTTTCCCATAATATAGATAGTTTAAATAGTATTCCTAAAGATATTCCATAACAAATAGTTCATATAAAAATAAATTAATCCTCTGTTGGTCCCCAAGTTCAATAGATATTATTGAGATCAACCATACATTCTATATCTAGTGTAAGGATGTCCTTGAAAATAATACAAATATAAACCAAGGTTTGGATAATATTACACAAATTATACCATCATATATAATAATAAATTCTTGGGGGAAATAAGCATCTACATTAGGTACTATGATATGCTAAAATCATTAAGGAGATAACTAACTACCCTAAATATCCCAATATTTCAAAACTCATTGGGGGAATTAGTATTAATTTCATATTCCACCATATATAATGGCTCATATAAGGATACAAAACAATTATGGATATCAAAATATGTCATATCTCATTAGAGGGAAAAGAAACCACAAAAAATATTTTCATATAAGAAAAATCCTCTGGTAGATAACTATTCACCCTATATATAACTATACGTCATAAATCATTGGTTTATAAGTATTAATCATATATATCAACATATATCATAGTTCATTAGGGGGATAATTGGACACAATGGATACCATAATATATCATGAATCATCTGATGGATAAAAATCAACCCCGGATATCACTATATATCTCAAATTAATTAGGGGGAAAAGTTGCTACCCCATATATAATTATATATCATAACTCTTTTTGGTGATAAACAACAACCCTTAATATAAAAATATATGGGTTTTTTTAGGCATCATAATTGATTATTATATTTCCATTTAATAGTTCCATTAAAAAATTTATACCAAGACATACATATTTTATAACATACTCTCACACCAAGTCATGACAACTTTTTATCTTATCATTCTACTTTCTAATAACATAATACCCACTCAATATAAACAGATGGATTGGTATTTAATTATTTATTCATCCACTAAACCAATGTTCCAACTCATGATAACCTAGGGATACCTCAAACATAAGTATAATTTATGACATATTATCAACCTATAGGTAATAATTCAGCATTTACATTCAGCATATTATGTAAAAATACCAATATTGGGACCCCTCGTGTAGCCTATAACATTTATTATTCTATTTATTTGTTGAATTACTCACACATAAGAAAAACATTCATGTTTATCAACTAATAATAGACCACCTATGGAATAAATAACATTAATACAACATAAAACAACACTGTAAACCTTGTTATTGAGTTTTGGGTAAATCACATTAGATGTCAGTGAAACATTACATCATACACTCATAAAATGTATGGTTATACCTTAGTAATAACATAGGTACCACCTAGCTTATACTTATATAAATATTCTATTTTAATATCTCAAATTGATTTTATCCAAAATTAAAATATATATAAATAATGGAAAATATAATAAAATAGACATAAAAACATATAAACAATACAATCCATTAAAAAGGTGAGATAAATTATAATCTATTAAAGAGGTGTGATATAATTTCCTATATCAACCACTTAGAATAAAATAATCTAAAATAATAAAATTATTTAGCGAAAACCCACCATGGAAGAGAGATTAATGGAATTGGATTGGTGGAGGGGAGGAGATTTTTACATTGATAATTATCCTTTACTTTTAAGTTCATTTAGTTTTGTACAGTTACTTAAAAAAATTTAATTTTTCATTATGGTATGAACATACTGGTAAATTTTCAATGACACTTAGGGTCCACCCACATGTAATAGCCTCCTATTGTTATGGTGTGGTGACCCAATCCATGGAAAATACAAAAAAAATCATACTCCCTGTCTTCACAACATAGCCTTCCCCCTTCATGACACCTTGTTCTATCCATAACAAGATTTATAACTCAACTCCCTCAGTATAGTATGTTCCCAATTGATCTTCAATGGTGAAACACATATGGTTATGGGAGGACTATCCTCCCCCATATAAAATTACTAATCCTACTTGGACATCAGCATGGATACACTTACATGGAATAATTATATAATCCTACGTACAATTATCATGATGTACTACTCTATCGACATTATTTTATCCCTGAGGAATTAATTGAAAATTAATATATTCATAGAGTAATTCATTACTATGAAACACGATCCATTAAATAATTCCCATGGCCATTTCATAGTCATTTACGTGATTCAACAGTTTAATCACATGCAAGACGCACCATAATACAATTCGTAAGGCTATAGAAAGACCTCTCCTAGTACAAGGGATATTTAATCCCATATAGGCATCTATTATGGTACAACCATCATGAATCATGTCATGATAGTCACCATCATATACCATTTCATTATAGAACCCTAATATTTCCTAGTACAATGAGACAATATTTTCATATTTCAAACCTAAACCCAATGGAAACTCTAGGAAATCGATTATCAATGGGGACTAACACCATAAATAATTAAAAATTAAAAATTAAATTTTTTTTCAAAAAATTATAATCAAATAAGAAAAAAGCATAATAAAAAATTTATATAAACCAATCTGAAGGGTTACTACTGGCTATATTCAAAAGTTACACTTTTAATATATTTTATACAAATTTTCCTTTCACAATGAATTTATCTATATTACCAAATCATATTTATATTATTCCTTTAATTTTGAATATATAAGAATATAATTTATATAAGACATCAAAAAATAACGATAATCTGTAAGGAAACTATTTATGGTATACAAGATGGTTTCTAGAGGATTGGATAGTCTAAATAACTGTACAATGTTTTCTGAGAGTTCATGTCTTCTGTGAATGGTTGTCTATGGAATATAATTATTTTTCATCATAAATTAATGATATCATTAAAAAATATCAACCTATGAGAAGTAATAATCCCAATATAGTTTATTGAAGAATTCCTTAATCTATGGTAGATGAAACATTTTCTTTTTAATGATTTCTTTTGTTTATGACAATCAATATCAAGACATGTTTAACTATAATTTTTTTAATAATGTGGATCGTGGAACCCCATAGAGAAGAAATATGGTTTATAAAATACTTTTCGATGATTAAAAGTTGTTTTTTTCCAAATATTCTTGTCAATGGGGGAAAATTTATTGGAGGTATTTTATATAGGGATGTGTTTCTCGAATAAGGTATATAGGGAATATAACCTCTCAATTGTGAAAAATAATATGAAAAACTTTTTGGAATATATTATCATATTTCCATATAATTGAATTTAATCAATATTAATTAATTCCTCTATTTAAATAATTGGATCTTGATAAGATTCCTATTAGGTAAATTGTATCTCTGATTGAAAAGATGATTCTAAATGAGTTTCATAATTCTCATTTAACTTTTACAAGATCATAGGAAGTATTGGGATAAGAAAAGTGAATTCTCTCGCCTAGAAGCAAGTATTTCATTTTATAAGGATAATTAGTCTATGACTTATATATGATTGAATTCAATAAAAGCTATAATTACTAGATTGATGAAAATATACTTATTAAAAATGTTAATTTTCATTGATTAATATAGTTTATATACAATTAATTTAATACATTGTGCTTTCACAACTCTATCAATATCTATTTACCAAGCGGTGTTTGAATGTTTATATAAAAAATTATTGATATTAATGAATGTGTAAAACTATAATAAATTTAGTTATATGAAAATCTATCTATGTATAATAATAATACATATATCAAATTCATTCTAATTTGAAACATTTACTAAAAGAAATATAGTTATCATGTGTAATAATTTAATATCAATTAATAAAATTATTGCAAAAGAATACACGAATATGATCAATTACACCTAATATGCCTTATCAAATGTTCCATTAATTTCAATATATAATACTTACCATAATAATAAAACTATTTTCTTTCTACCTATATTAGTTTAGGTTTTGTTTTATTATAATTCTTAACCCAATCTAGAAGAAATATCTATACCATTATCTTATACAAACTATAATGCCTCTATTATCCTATTCATAAAATTACATCATTTATAATATAAATTTCCATAAAATTATCATATAAATTTTATACATCTGGTTCTTTGAGAGATCATGAATATAATATGAAGCTTTTTAAATGAAATATAGTGTTTATTTTCGTCTTCATATCATTCTCATATAACTTTTCATATTTATATTATTACATGGTATATCACAGATACATTCATTAAATATGAGATGGTCCAAAAGGCCTTGAAATATTGTCAGATTGGGATACCAACGGGGTATGATAATAACAGAGTCTATAATCATAACATGAAATCAACAGTGTGTAGGATTAAATCTATCACATAGAAATATGGATATGGATCACAACTTCATACGAGTATAGAAATCAAGAGAATAATAATAATTATTCAATAAAATAATGCATTTAAAAAGTCAATGATCATTTCCCAGAGGACATAATATAATGTTCATGGCTCAAGTGCCTATGTAACATACATAGTATCTCATGACATAAATAAACTACACAATAAATTTTGTGGATATATAACTCAATTACAACCCCTTTTTACTAATAATTCAATTATATGTGTTTCATAATGAAAAAAATATAGATCAATGATAAATATAATATGTACCCCTCAAAATGACTTGGCTTACCTAATAGAATCAAATGGAATAATCAAATTTCGAGTATTGTAGATACAAAAAACTAGGAGGGAAAATAAAATATAATAAAATTAAAGGATATAATAAACAAAAAATTATTTTTTTAGGCCATTAAGAAAGTAATAAATGTGTTGGGATAAAAAATTCAGGATTTGGGAAAAGGACAGAACTAGAAAAGCTACACTTATAATCTTTGTAGATTTTGGCTGAAGGAAAAAATTAAAATAGAAACATAATATAATAAATATCCCTATCAAAAAGAATAAAAATGAAAAAATGACATGATATAATCATATTATAATTGTAGGAGGTGTAGAATTGAAAGATTCTTAATAATAAAAAACATATCGTAAAGAAGTATAATGAACAAGAAAGAACCCTTGCCTTAAGTGAGGACACACATTAAAATATATTATTTAATCCTAAATAGTAATGTTTTAATTTTTAATTATTTTATTTGTAAACATTTCCATATTTTTATAATCTTTTATAATCTAAATATTTCATTAATTAATTTAGCTATTTACTTCATATTTTTTATTTTGATAATTTTTACATTTGCTCTGTTCAATGTTAATAATCTTCATTGATGTAAGGGAATTAGTTGATGGACACTATAAAATGATGTTATAATCTCCATTATTTTCATGGTATATGTTATATATAATTTTATAAGTTAAATAATTGAAAAATATAGGTAGATAATATCAAATTACACGAATCTAAATATGTAAGTTTGTTATTTACGTTTTAATATAACTACGACCGTTTAAATTTAATATAATTATATCAATGCCTTTTGTCGCATTAAATAACAATTAAATATTATATTAAGGATTATTTTGTTATATTAAATCCTAAAATAAATTTTCAATAATATCAATTAAAGGAGTATGTGAAAAATAAATCATCAATAGTCACTTATATAGTGTTAATCTATAATGGGTGAAATAATGTTTTTTAGAGGGGTTTAAAAAGAAGAGTTAAGCTAGTAAATATTACAGTTTTATTAAAATTTAAAGGTATATATAATTTCATTTTAATAAATTAAATTGTGTTTTTCATTAAATTGTATACTATAAAATAAGAGAATAGAAATGTAAACAATGATTTGGAAGCCCTTACCCTGAACAATGAACTAATTCCTTTGGACTAAGCTAAAATCATTTAGAGGATGAACTTTTAGTCACAAAAATTCATAATAACATTTATAATAACGGGAAAAGAGGTATTCTGGTAGATATCAATTAAAAAATCATTTTTATGTGATGAGAATGGTATGGAGGATAATTTTTTATAAATGTAAGGGGAAGAGAAATTTTAGAATAAATCATTTATCATTTTATTATTTATGTTAATGAATATGAATAGTTTTTATTCAAAAAATTAGTTTTAAATAAATAAATATTTTTCATTAGTCATTTTAGTTACCCTAAAACTAAAATCCACTTTGGAAATATTTTATATAATGTATATAATAAAAAATAGATTCTCATTAAAATAACATATAATATTTGGTTTAAAATTTTAAATATAGGTTTATCAATTAATATTATTGCGTATAATAAATTATTTTTCCCCTCAAAAACCGTTTCTTTCCCTAAAATTGGATAATATAAATTTTTTCTAGATTTATATCATCATTATTTCATAAATCTTATGGTAATCCCAAAAACTTCTTATAACATTAAACAAAAAATCAACATTTTCAGATTTATTCAAAAAACTCACAAAAACAAAATTTGTCTGATTAAAAAAATAAATTTCATTGAATGAAATTTATTTTCAAAACAATAGTTACATAATCTTTAAAAAATAATATATATATAAAAATTTATCAAGAGTAAATTGTATTTTATTTTTTAATAGGGATTATATTTCAATTAGTTATTATTTTACAGTAATTATATGATTGACCACAAATTAAAATATGTCACTTTTAAAAATATGTTACTAAATTAGGTGATTATAGTATTTTTATTTTAATGTATAAAGTAATTTTTCAATAATATGGTTAAAATAAACATTATAATTATTCTTTTTTCATATTATATGATTTGAGAAATTATTTTATAAAATTATAAAAAGTATTTTACTCAATATCAATACATTTTCTTTATTTTTCTATTACTATTGGTCCAACTATAATTTCAAAAGTATGTTAGTATTCATAATGGCAATATGTTATTCTAATAGTCACATAATTACCATATCTTCAACAAATGTTTATTATTTCCATTTTTATTAATCTGATATTTTTTATCAAAGATATTTACATTTCATTTAAATATAATATATTTTTTTTGATATATTTGTTCTACTTATAGTGTGGTTCACATATCTAAGAATTTTAGTAAATTTTTGTACATATGACTTCCAAATTCTTGTTATGTTATATGTATATGATTATTTCTTCATTTTACTATTTTTATTTTTATGGAGTTTTTTCATACATCTTATGTAAATTTTTATATTTATGTAATAAAATAATGTCTATTTTATTATGTCATGTGTATGATTTATAATATACATTATAAATCAAATTTATTTATTGTGAAAAAAATTTCATATATACAAATACATGTCCATTACACCACCGATTACAATATTACACCTCATTATAATCACAAAAGATAGTTTTATCCAAGTGTATTCTAGTGATATTAATTCCACCACCATCATTATCAACAAATTATATAGCTCCACTATACACTTCCTAAAATGAAACATAATGAAAAAAATTATAAAGCTCATGCTGAATACTTTACATCCCACTTTCTATGTGGAGTAAACCATGTAGAGTCCACCATAACTTCTTGTTATTCAATACTTAAACATGTCACTTTATAAAAATTTTCATGGCCACATATATAAGAGGTAAAAATCCCAAGTAACATTCTACCACTTCATCCAATGTTATCAATAACACTTTTATCAGTATTCCCTATGAGTGGAATATCCCTTATGACTATTTGGTATGGTCAGATGTCCTATTTGGCATATCCTGAGTATATATAAATAGAAATACTAGTCATATCTATTAGGTTGTTTTCAATAACACATTATAATTTTTGGATCAAGATTCAATATGGGGTACTATAAACTAATTCATAATATTTCATAAACAATTATTAATGAATATTTAATCATATAAACTTATAAATTCTCTAGCACATTAATAATAAGAAATAATCCCAACCATTTCTTGAATAATGACCTTTAAAAAATTTCCACTCACTAAATAATATTCAAAATCCACTTCCACTTTATCAACTACAAAATAATTTAAAATATTTTATTTATATTAATAACAAATATAATTCTCGATCAATTTCTAATTTCCAATTCCAATTATTATCAAATTCCATTAAAAAAACTCCACATAAAATTTTATATCCATTAAAACTATTCTTATAGAATATTTTTCTTCCATCAATTTCATATTCATCATTTTTACTTTCAAATAATCTTTAAAATATTTATCATTAACTATCATGAATTATATACACAATAATGATGAATAAAATATTTGAAGATTCACACAGATAATTTAAAAAAATTATTATGTTACCTATATCAAAAACAAGATGATCCAAAATTAAATATCATCCACGACCATTCATCTATATTTCCCTTTTCATCCATTTATTTACATAATCAATCATTCCAAATTGATTTTATAGCCACTGGAGAGAAGTGAAAAAATGGTTAAGAGTTTTTAATTTCATAAAATAGATCAAATAAAGGATTATATTTTATTTAATCCTATAAATTACATGTAACAATGCATATAACATCCACTACGGGAAAAATGGGTATTTGCGACGGGGATAAATCCCGTCGCAAATAGCCCCGTTAAAAACTTATTTGCGACGGGGGTATTTGCCCGTCGCAAATAAGTAGTCTTTTGCGACGGGTTAGCTTTCCCCGTCGCAAAAGAACTGGCGCACTTTACGCGCCAAATCGCGGGAAACGTATTTGCGACGGGCGGTTATTGCCCGTCGCAAATAACCGGCGGCGGTAAAGGGTATTTGCGATGGGAATATTCCCCTATCGCAAGGGTCCCGTCGCAAATAACTATTTAACCGTTGACCGTAATAAATGTTGGCTGAGGTATTTGCGACGGGTTCCGTCCAAATAATATTATTTGCGACGGGTATCCCGTCGCAAATGGACCCGTCGCAAATAATCTAACCTATAAATACCCCCATTCATTTTTTTCAATTCATTCTCAAACTCCATCTTCTCCTTCTCTCAAAATTCTATTTCTAGAGTTCAGCGTTTCTTAAGTTTAATTTTTTTCTCCGGACTTGATATTGAAGTTTTCAAGAACGATCAGAGATCAACCTCAGATCAATTTTAAAGGTATTTATGTTCATTTTAATTTAATATTTATTTTAAATTTTCTATTAGTTTCAATTATTCTTAATTAGTTGTAATTTAATTATGTTTACATTGTTTTGTTACTTAATAAATTTAAATTATTAGTATTGTTCATAGTTAATGGTAATTAGGAATAATTAGTAATAATTTTCAATAATTAAGAATAAATACTAATAATTAGTAATAAATACCAATAATTAGGAATAATAACATTATTACATTATTAGTATATTTTATTATTAATATTAAAATAAAATAATTTTTTATATTATATACAATTCTCCTCTCATCTGTGTGTTTTCTGTCTCCACATGTAATATTTGTATGTGGAGACAGAAAACACACAGATGAAAGGTGAATTGTATATAATATAGAAAATTATATTATTTTAATATTAATAATAAAATATACTAATAATGTTATTATTCTTAATTATTGGTAATTATTCCTAATTATTGGTAATTATTCATATAATTACCAATAATTAGGAATAATTGCCAATAATTAGCAATAATTAGGAATAATTAGTAATAATTAGTAATAATTACCAATAATTAGTAATAATTACCAATAATTAGTAATAATTACCCATAATTAGTAATACTTACCAATAATTAGTAATACTTACCAATAATTAGTAATAATTACAAATAATAAGTAATAATTAGTAATAATTATCAATAATTATCAATAATTAGTAATAATTATAAATAATTACTAATAATTACCACTAATTAGTAATAATTAGGCATAATTACCAATAATTAGTAATAATTAGTAATAATTCGTAATAATTAGTAATAATTAGTAATAATTAGGTATAATTAGTAATAATTACCAATAATTAGTAATAATTACCAATAATTATCAATAATTGCCGATAATTGCCAATAATTAGGAATAATTACCAATAATTAGGAATAATTACCAATAATAAGGAATAATTACCAATAATTAGTAATAATTACCAATAATTAGGAATAATTACCAATAATTAGGAATAGTTAGTAATAATTACCAATAATTAGTAATAATTAGTAATAATTAGTAATAATTACCAATAATATGTAATAATTAGTAATAATTAGTAATAATTACCAATAATTAGTAATAATTAGTAATAATTACCAATAATTAGTAATAATTACCAATAATTAGTAATAATTACCAAAAATTAGGATTAATTACCAATAATTAGTAATAATTAATAATAATTAGGAATAATTATCAATAATTAGTAATAATTAGTAATAATTACCAATAATTAGTAATAATTAGTACTAATTAGTAATAATTACCAATAATTACCAATTATTACCGATAATTACCAATAATTATGAATAATTACCAATAATTAGTAATAATTAGTAATAATTACCAATAATTAGTAATAATTACCAATAATTACCAATAATTACCAATAATTACCGATAATTAGTAATAATTAGTAATAATTAGGAATAATTACCAATAATTATGAATAATTACCGATAATTACCAATAATTACCGATAATTAGTAATAATTAACGATAATTAGGAATAATTACCAATAATTAGTAATAATTAGTAATAATTACCAATAATTAGTAATAATTACCAATAATTAGTAATAATTACCAATAATTACCCATAATTACCGATAATTACCAATAATTAGGAATAATTACCAATAATTAGGAATAATTACAAATAATTAGGAATAATTACCAATAATTACCAATAATTAGTAATAATTACCAATAATTAGTAATAATTACCAATAATTACCAATAATTACCGATAATTACTGATAATTAGTAATAATTAGTAATAATTAGGAATAATTACCAATAATTAGTAATTATTAGTAATAATTACCAATAATTAGTAATAATTGCCAATAATTAGTAATAATTACCAATAATTACCCATAATTACCGATAATTAATAATAATTAGGAATAATTACCAATAATTAGGAATAATTACCAATAATTATAAATAATTACCAATAATTAGTAATAATTAGTAATAATTATGAATAATTACCAATAATTAGTAATAATTAGTAATAATTACCAATAATTAGTAATGATTAGTAATAATTTGTAATAATTACCAATAATTAGTAATAATTAGTAATAATTAGTAATAATTACCAATAATTAGTAATAATTAGTAATAATTAGTAATAATTACCAATAATTAGTAATAATTAACAATAATTAGTAACAATTACCAATAATTAGGAATAATTACCAATAATTACCAATAATTACTGATAATTTGTAATAATTAGTAATAATTAGGAATAATTATCAATAATTAGTAATAATTACCAATAATTAGTAATAATTAGTAATAATTAGTAATAATTACCAATAATTAGTAATAATTAGTAATAATTAGTTATAATTACCAATAATTAGTAATAATTACCAATAATTAGTAATAATTAGTAATAATTAATAATAATTACCAATAATTAGTATTAATTACCAATAATTAGTAATAATTACCAAAAAATTACCAAAAATTACCGATAATTACCAATAATTATTAATAATTACCAATAATTAGTAATAATTAGTAGTAATTAGTAATAATTACTAATAATTAGTAATAATTAGTAATAATTAGTAATAATTAGTAATAATTACCAATAATTATTAATAATTGACAATAATTAGTAATAATTACCAATAATTAAGAATAATTACCAATAATTACCAATAATTACCGATAATTAGTAATAATTAGTAATAACTAGGAATAATTACCAATAATTAGTAATAATTTGTAATAATTACCAATAATTAGTAATAATTACTAATAATTCGTAATAATTACCAACAATTAGTAATAATTAGTAATAATTAGTAATAATTACCAATAATTAGTAATAATTACCAATAATTAGTAATAATTACCAATAATTAGTAATAATTAGTAATAATTAATAATAATTACCAATAATTAGTATTAATTACCAATAATTAGTAATAATTATCAATAATTACCAATAATTACTGATAATTACCAATAATTAGGAATAATTACCAATAATTAGGAATAATTACCAATAATTAGGAATAATTACCAATAATTAGTAATAATTAGTAATAATTACCAATAATTAGTAATAATTAGTAATAATTAGTAATAATTACCAATAATTAGTAATAATTAGTAATAATTACCAATAATTATTAATAATTAGTAATAATTAGTAATAATTAGTAATAATTACCAATAATTAGTAATAATTAACAATAATTAGTAATAATTACCAATAATTAGGAATAATTACCAATAATTACCAATAATTACCGATAATTGGTAATAATTAGTAATAATTAGGAATAATTACCAATAATTAGTAATAATTAGTAATAATTACCAATAATTAGTAATAATTAGTAATAATTAGTAATAATTACCAATAATTAGTAATAATTAGTAATAATTAGTAATAATTACCAATAATTAGTAATAATTACAAATAATTAGTAATAATTAGTAATAATTAATAATAATTACCAATAATTAGTATTAATTACCAATAATTCGTAATAATTACCAATAATTACCAATAATTACCGATAATTACCAATAATTAGGAATAATTACCAATAATTAGGAATAATTACCAATAATTAGGAATAATTCCCAATAATTATGAATAATTACCAATAATTAGGAATAATTACCAATAATTAAGAATAATTACGAATAATTAGGAATAATTACCAATAATATTAGTACTATGAAAATACTAAAAAATTTATATAATATTAAAATTATCAATATTTGTAACAGGTTTTGCTTTATTCTCAACATATTCAATTCTTAAAGGGTCAATTTTTAGGTCTATCTCAATAAAAAGTTTGCGTCAGTCGTGTATGATGTAAACTCTATAATTATCCTTGCTTGAGTGTTTTTTCTAACAAATTATTCAAAACCAATAATGATTTTATATTTTATAGAAAAATATGGAACAACGAGGTCGTCAACAATCATTATTAGGTGACCGCATATGGATAAATCAACGTAGAAATTTAAATAGTTCTGGTTTAAATCCAGTATATGTAGAGGGTGTGGAGAATTTTTTGTCATTTGCGGCATCAAGTCCAGAATTTGTTTCAGAATGAAAAATAAAATGCCCTTGTAGAAAATGTGCATTGAGAACGTTTGACAAAGTGGGGGGACATCTCTTGCGTTTTGGTTTTCAACAAGATTATGTTTTTTGGTATCAACCCGGTGAACGCAGTTCTAGAGCAGGTGATACCAACCTGATTCCGGATCCATCCCGGTTTCAAGATTTAGTACATGATGTTGGAGGTTCATCTGTTCAACATACAGAAACTCTGGCTGATATAGCTTCAAATCCTGAGTTGGCACCGTCTGAATTTTATGAGTTGTTGAGGTCTGCTGAGGATGCATTATATCCTGGCTTCAAGATGAGCAAATTAGAATCCGTTGCAAAATTTATGGCTATCAAATCAGATAACGGAATGTCAAACAGCTGTTTTGACCAGATATTTTCTTTGCTTAAAACTCTGTTACCCGAAGGAAATGTTTTGCCTGCAAATTACTATGAGAGTAAGAGGTTGGTTCAAAATTTGGGACTTACTTGTCAGAAGATTCATGCATGTTCATATGACTAAATTTTATATTCTGGGGAAAATGAGTCGTTGGATAGTTTTCCCACATGTGGGCAACTGAGATATAAAGAAGGAAAACATGGGAAGTCTGGTTTGATTCCTGTAAAACAGTTGAGATATTTTCTGCTTAGATCCAGACTTCAGCGTCTATTCATGTCTAAGAATAGAGCGACAATGATGTCATGGCATAAAGAGAATATTTCAACCGATAAAAGCTTGAATGATCCAGCTGATGGTGATTCATGGAAACATTTTGATAGAGTGCATCCATCCTTTGATTTAGAAGTTAGAAATGTTCGACTGGGCCTTTCCACTGATGGTTTCTGTCCGTTCGGATCTTATGGTAGTCAATATTCATGTTGTCCTGTTTTTTTAACTCCGTACAATTTTCCTCCATGGATGTTAATGAAGGAGCCATATATCTTTTTGACTTTACTAATTCCAGGACATCCGAAGAAAAATATTGATGTTTATTTGAAACCATTGATTGATGAATTATATTTATTATGGAGTACTGGTGTCAGTACATATGATGTTGCAACGAAACAGAATTTCATACTGAGAGCAGCATTGATGTGGAGAATTAGTGACTTCCCGGCTTATGGGATGTTATCTGGCTGGAGTACACATGGTCAGAAATCATTTCCTTACTGTATGGGAGAGAACAAAGCATTTATGCTCATTCATGGAAAGAAACCTTGTTATTTTGACTGTCATCACAGATTTCTTCCAGCTGATCATCCTTTTCGCAGAAACAGATCTCATTTCAGAAAAGGAACTGTTGAAAGGGATGGACCTTCAAAAATGCTATCAGGTTTGGAGTAAAAATCAGTTGTATTTTCATTACCTCCCATCACTTTTGGTCCCACAATAAACCAACAGAAAATTTCTGGTTTTGGGAAAGAACACAATTGGATTAAACGTAGCATGTTTTGGGATTTTCCATATTGGTCTGATTTGTTGGTCCGACACATGTTAGATGTCATGCATACTGAGAAGAACTGTTTTGATAATTTGTTTCATACCGTTTTGGATACGTCAGGAAAGAGCTAAGACAATGTAAATGCATGTTTAGATCTTGCCCAAATTTGCAGGCGTCCAGAGTTGGAACTGTTTGAGAATGTCAGACCAGAAAGGTTACTGAAACCAAAAGCAGCTTATACACTATCTAAAGAAAACCATTTATTATTTTGTCAGTGGATTGCAGATTTGAGACTTCCAGATGGTTGTGCTTCCAATTTGGGTAGATGTGTAAAGAATGGTCATATTACTAGATTAAAAAGTCATGATTGTCATGTTATAATGGAAATACTTCTACCCATCAGATTAAGAGGTCTGTTGAATTCTGTGATTTGAGATTCCATAACAGACATGTCTCATTTTTTTCGGGAAATTTTTGCCGCTACAGCAGATTATGATGCTCTAGGAAAACTTGAAAAAGATGTTTTTGTAATTATATGTAAACTGGAAAAAATATTTCCGCCGTCTTTCTTCGACTCAATGGAAAATTTGATGTTACATTTGCCATATGAAGCCAAATGTGGAGGTCCAGTACAGTTTTGATGGATGTAACCATTTGAAAGGTGCATGAAAAAATTGAAAAGAAAAGTACGTAACAAAGCATCTGTTGAAGGATATATTACAGAAGCTTATTTGCAAGAGGAAATATCTTTTTTCTGCTCCCATTATTTTGAATCTGAGTATCCTTAAAAACACAAACAAATGGGACGGAACGAGAGGAATATTGATGAAATCGACAATCAATTATCTGTTTTCAACCATCTAGAGCTTGGTTTTGGTGGAGTTTATGAATGCTGGATTTCAGATGATGAACATCATAGAGCTCATACGTATGTTCTGCTCAACTGTGAAGAGATGACATCAGTTGTACTGTAAGTGTTTATATCACTTATTTTATCATTTATGTTATAGTAAATAACTTTGGTTTTTATAGGTTGTATGATAATAATATCAAGAAACAAATTACACAAATTACAGCAGCTGCTCTCGAAGAACGTCGACTGAAAAATTTCTCTCAGTGGTTTCAAAAACTAGTAACAGAAATTATTTATCTTTTAGCAACTCATTCAATGTATAGTTTAATATATTAATAATTATTTCACAAATTTTCAAGTGTCTCGACTTGCTGATAAAATTGACAAACAGCTGTGTGTATTGAGTAACCCACCTTCCAAACTTGTTAAAACTTATAATGCATATGTGGTGAATGGATTTCGATTTCACACACATGCATATGGGGAATCGAAAAAAACAATGAACAGTGGAGTTAGCTTGAGAGGATCTCATCATCGAGAAAATGAAGTTGAATTTTATGGCATACTTGATGAAATCATTGAACTCTATTATCTTGGACAACATTACATAACCATGTTCAAATGTCGGTGGTTGGATACAGAGGGAGGCGTGCGTGTTCATCCGACTCATGGAATCATCGATATTAAATGTAAAAGTGTTCTCACAGTAAATGAACCATTCTTATTGGCTCAACAGGCACATCAAGTTTATTACACAAAGTACTGTGCTACATCAAGAGAGTTGACTGATTGGTGGAGTGTAATAAAAATCAAAATTTTAGACAATCAGTTTAGTCAAAGTGAATGTGATTTCATTGATGTGAAAAGAATTGAAGTTTTTCAAGAGAGTACTCAAAATCAATCTTTTTTACAAAGAGACATGAGTATCGATGACGACACCCCACATTTAAGAGTCGGTGATGATGATGATGTTAATGATTTCACATACGAATTTGAAATGGTAAGAGATGAAGCAACTGTAACTCGAATGGATATCGATGATGTTGAGGAGGAATATGAAGATGACATTGACATATATGAAGATGATGATGAAGATGAACACTGATAGAATTCCATGGTATTTATATACAATTATAATATGTATATATGTATATATAATAGTAATTATCAATTACTTTCTAGCAACATTAACATTTTCTGTTTCAGATGGATGACGCCACATTTTGTGAGTTGACGGATGCTGACCTGCCTTTCAATGCAGATGAGTTGCTGGCAAATGACCCTCAGCCTACAGGCGCTCCAGGGAGTACGCGGAGGGGGCGCAGTCTTGCACGATTGATGATTCCTGAACCCGTCCCCGAGCGACGTCAACGTCTTGGGTTTGATCCATGCACACGGAGGTGTGATAACCTGTGTGATAACCTGTGGATTTGACTAAGATTTCATTAATCTATTCACATAATAAATGTTTATTATTTTTACAGTTTTCCGCATATAGCAGTCGGACAGGGTAGCACTATTTGGCGCAACTATTTCTCTCAGTCGTGGACCACATGGGAGCAGATTCCCATTGATGTGCAGCAGGCCATGTTCGGCCATTGGTTGGTACGTATGTAAATAAATAATTTTTATTTTGAAAATTATTTCATTTCTAACTTGATATTTTGATTTATTTGTAGGGTTTATGGTATCCGATCGAGGATACCATGCGTGACGCCATCCACGAGGCATGGGAGGTGGCCATGCGTGATCGCTTTCTTCAGTTTTTGCACAATTTAAGAAACACTGCCATGAAGAAAGCAGGAGTGTCAGATTTTGACGAGTCATGTAGAGCACACTGACCATAGTACATTTCATCCCATGTATGGGATGGATTATGTGCGCACTGGTTGAGTGGTTCCTTTCAGAGGAGATCATCGGTGGGGAGGCAGAATCGGGGGAGACAGGAGGTGACTCATCGAGCTGGGAGTCGTTCTTTCAGTACTCATAGATAGCATCTGGTACGTACATTATTTATAAATATTTTATATAACTATTAATATTAACAGTTTATTTTTTATTCTTATTGGCTGTCGAGCACCCCGATATTACGGAGTACGACGTATATCGGAGGATGTATAGTGATCCTGCTACTGGGGAGCTCAGAGGTGATCGTCAGCATCACATCGTGGTCAGTATTATTTGTTTTCAAGTTTAAAAATTAACTACATTTAATATATTCAAAATATTAATTTTAAATTGCAACTACATGAGTCATATGAGGCCGCAGCGTCACAGACCCGGCCTGAGAGTCCGACCGAGTCATCAGATCAGACCACTGGCCGTCAGTTTGATGAGGCGGCATGGATGCAGGCCACCCAGTATGCCTTTGAGAAGGGCCGGGTAGTTGGTATCAGCTCTCGACTGACTCCCGGAGATTATTATGGCAGTGCCGCGATGTCGGCGTCCAGCTCGAGAGGAGCTCGTGCATCTTCTTCTGCTACACAGTATGAGGATTAGTTGCGATCTCAGACTGCACTGATAGAGAGTCCCCGACAGGAGCAGGAGAAGATGCTTCAGCAGCAAGAGGAGGAGCGTCGACGCCAGCAGCAGCCGTACGAGGAGCAGACGAGTCGGTGGTAGTAACAGCATCAGGAGTAGATGGAGTACATGCGCCGACTCACTCATGCTTTAGGGATGGAGTTTCCTCCACCACCATCTGCAGATCCCCCCTCCCCCCTCTTTCAGATTAGAGTTTGTTTTTATGTTATAAAATTTTTGAAATCAAAATATGATTTTTTTTTCTATTCGTAGTTTCCGTCTCATTATAAAATATTAATAATATTATATTTTGAAATAACAATATTAATATTAATAATAATATTATTTATATTTTATAATATTAAATTTTATATATATATATTAAAATTTTATAATATTATAATTTAATTATATTTTTTTGTAATACTTGAATTATTTTAATATTTGAATGTAAAATAATTCTATTATTTTTATATTAATTAAAATAACTTATTAATATTTATTTTATTTATGAATTATAATTCTAATATTATTATATTAATTAAATCATTTATTAATATTCTATTATTTTTTATTTTTGAATTATAATTCTATTATTATTATATTAATTAAAATAATTTATTAATAATTTATTATTTTTATTTGTGAATTATAATTCTATTATTATATTAATTAAAATCATTTATTAATTATTATTATTTTTTATTTTTGAATTATAATTGGATTATTATTATATTAAGTAAAATAATTTATTAATAATTTAATTTTTTTTATTTTTTTATAGTATTTACGACGGGATACTATGCCCGTCGCAAATAGTATTATTATTATATGCATTAAAATAATTTATTAATAGTTTTTTATTTTTTTTAAATAGTTTTTGCGGCGGGCCCGTCGCAACAGGTATTTGCGACGGGGCCCGTCGCAATTACTATTTGAAAAGTTTTTTACAAATATACAGAGTACTATTTGCGATAGGGAGAATCCACGTCGCAAAAAAAAGGCTTTAGCGACGGGCCCATCGCAAATAATTGTTGTTGCGACACCGTTTTCAGCAACGGGCCATTTGCGACGGGCCCCCGTCGCAAAAGACCATTTGCGACAAGATCCCCTCGCAAATACCTGTTTTTCTAGTAGTGATCTCACCATTGACCCCCACTATCGTGTTATCTATCTCTCTCCCACATTCGAACCTTCCATATACTCATTGATTTGACCATAATCCATTAGATGGTCAAAATGAAAAAAACACTTAAATTCATTATTATATTCCTGATAATCCCACCATAAATATCTCATAAAAATAAGTTTATTTATTTTATAAGAATAAACCATTAAAAATTATTTACATAGATAAATAATAAATTAATATTAGAATGTCTTTGGAAAATATTTTAAAAAAATTATGAACACCTATAATAATTTAGAAACACTACCAAAGGTTAAACATTTCTTCTTAAATCATATAACTCACACACTGATTCATTTGAGAGAAGTAGATTTACTAGTAAACCCTTCATATAAAAAAAATCCATAAACTCTCAAAAACTCTGAAACATTGAATTTATGGGTCTCTTTGGAGAGGAAGATGAACGAAACCTCCACATTACCCTTCTTCACCATATTTTTAAATTACATTAGTACCATGATTCATAAATAACCATTGGGTGATTGTTTTCTACTTTTGGTAATAGAGAATAAAATAATTCACTAGGGTTGAGTTATATATCACCTGATTATTATCTCCATAATTGCCTTCTAATGTGATGTACGGATTTCAAAAATATATTTAATAGGAATTGTATCTAGTTCACCAAATATAAACCTTCAAATACACTATTCTCTAAGAGTATAATTTTACGGTCATTAATCATGGAAGGGATAAGTGTAGATCAAAGCATGAATTGAGATTTAAAAGTGGAAATCAATTAGGTTTTATCTTGGAATTCACTATGGTTTTATACTGGTTTGATCATCATACACACTTATTTATGAATCATTAACTATCTAAAAAAATATAGGGATTTAAATAATTATTTTTGATAATTTTTTACTAAATAAAATTCTATGTTGGAATTGTTTCCATTATTAATGAAAGAGATTAATATATAAGTAAATATTAAGGGATTATGAATTTTTTGTTAATTATTATTTTGATCATAATTTTACGGTCACTTTTATAATAGAAAATGGTGGGTTTACCTCTAAAGGATAACTCCATGAATAATAGGGGTGCCTCATTGGAATGAAAAAGGGTGATCTTGTGCATGATTCAAAATATTTCATTCATTTAGGTTTTGTCAAACATACAATAATGGTATCCAAGGTATAAAAATTTCAAGAAGGCCACATGATAAACCATGATGGATACCCCCTAATAGAGACTATTTGGAAAAGATATTCATATCCTTATTGGGATGATGTGATCCCTTATTTAAGCATTAGCGTCATTCATGTTTCATGTATCCTTGTTTTGTAAATTGACATATCATTTTAACATTTTTATCTCTAGAGAACCTAAGAATGGTGGTCCAAGAGAAAGAAACTACACATTTTTTAATCATTAAAAATTTAATATATTTTAAAATAAATTCTACGGAGTATTTATATACTATAGGATATGTTAATTCATCACCAGTAATAACTCAAAAATGTTTTGAGATGAAATTTTATGTAGTTCTTATTCCATATGATATCTCTATAATAGTAGTAATGATTGAGGATTAGTAAATTTATGTGATATAATATTATTACCAATAATTGATATTACAAATTAATTAAATTTTTAGATCCCTACATATATTCACACAGTCAATTGATGTTAAAATTTATAAGGCCAATAGTGTGAATATTAATGAAGGGGTGCGTTCGACATCGATTGTTTCAAAAAAATATACAGGTATTATTTTACCCCATGTTTAATCTTACATTATTTACTCTTTTTGTAATAAATAATATCTAAGGTTTTTTTAGTGATCATGATGTAGATTACATCCCAATTACTGAGGGGGAAATAAATTACAATTTAAAACATGATCCACTTAGCAAGAAATTATTAAAGAAGTTACGATGATGAATTGAAAATTTGGTCATCCAAAATCAAATTAGTTAATTAAGATAATTTATTGGTTTAGTTTTTCAATTATTCAAGTATGATACATACAACCACGGAAGAAATTTTTTTAACTAGAGTGTGAAATGAAATGAAATTATTTTATTATCAATATAGAATTAGTGTCCCACATTGTAAGATATAAGGTTTTATTTCATTATGATAACTCCATCTAAGGAGAGAAAATGGATAAGGATTATATTTTTTACAGTGAATGAATAAACATAATTGAATAAAAATTCTAGTAATATGTAGTTTATATGGTAAATGGGATATTCTACTTAGATCTCTGATTTAGATGATCATTCTTAGAAGGTAATGGATTACAGTAATCCATGGGTGGATGAACTATTCCCTATTTCCTAATTTTAAGCTATTATGATGTTCAAATGTTGATATTCCATTAAATAATTAAATAAATTAGTACTATGAATTAATGATTTGAGTCATAATTATTTTAATAATCTACACATCAAGAAGTAATTTTTTATATCCCCAATCTCATTCTTGGTTGTAATGAAGGTTATCTAGAATGGTTATTAAAAATAATTTTTTTTTAGTTTTTATCAATTAAATTAAAAACCATAACACATATTCTTTCCCCTTAAACAAACTCTAACAACAATTTATTTTTCTTGAAAGAATGAGAGTGAGACATAATTCATTTGATATCTTGATGAGAAAAATTCACAAGGGAATAACATCGAAGGTGATTCAATCAATTTGAGCATGGTCATATGAAAATTAGTTTGTTATGCACATAAAAATAATCATTCTAAATAGAGTTTGATATGATAAATTTCTTTGGTATATTCACCTTGGATGTGTACTTGTCATATATATAGGATTAAACATTCACATTACATTATGAGGGTCAAATTTAATTTAATTTAATATCCATAATATGTCCATGACAGGTATTGGATGGTCTTATATGATTAAACATTTATAATATCATGTTTTTTAAGATTTATACATGGAAATATGGTCTTTATTCCTCCATAACATGTCTCTCATATGGTTATCATCTGGTCATATGAATATAGAAATTCACCATACAATGGTGATTATATTCTGATATTTTTCCAAGTGATAGTGTCCTAGATGAGTAGTATCTATTAATTTATGATTCTCAATTAATCATATTACGGGTTATCTGATCTAAACGATGGAGTGAGTGGTTTTATCATTAAACAATTTGAAACAATTATATGGGTTTTGTAAAGAAGTATTTACAAAAGGATATTTCAAGAAAATTTACGGTTACACCAATGTGCATTATTATATTATTCATAGTGAATATTTATGAAGTAAAATTATATGTATATAAAAAACAAATAATAATTCAAAAAAACTTTAATACTTAGTAGAAGATCATGATGTGATGTAAACCTCAACCTAATTGTTAACCACAC
The DNA here is from genome assembly GCA_963277665.1 of Viscum album. NCBI lineage: Eukaryota > Viridiplantae > Streptophyta > Magnoliopsida > Santalales > Viscaceae > Viscum > Viscum album. Next base: position 1,645,076,333 of record OY728121.1, on the reverse strand, counting down.
ACAAAATGAGAAAGTGATCTTAAATTGATTTTTTAATAAAATAATTGGTATTTTATTAAGGGTCAAGACATAGACTAAGATGTCATTCAAGTAGAGACAACATCATTCTCTAAAAAAATTCATTGGCTATTGGATGTAGAGATAATTTCATGAAATATTATAGGGTAATAATATGGGTATTATAATCTATATACCTATTTTCATGTCACTATCCTTTTTATAATCCACACATGGGAGTAAGACTTTCTAGAAAAGTTGTTTTGTATTCTTTGAACCCAACCACCCCCACCACCTTTCATTTTTTAACATAAATTATTATTTATTTTATTTTTTATATTATAGCCTTATATTTTTTTTAGTGTGATGCTTTGTAGTTTAAGGTCATATAGATCGAACCCAAGCTATGATTCAAAACCTAAGATCATTTATATTAGACAAAAAGAGGTGTATCCTGAATTACGACTATAGATATTATATAAAAATAAGGCCTCCATGCTTTTGTTCATATATATAATATTAAAATGTGTTCTCCTAGTTGTGGTCCATAAATATCTAAAGAAAATTTCAAATATAGATTAATATCATACAACTTGGAAAAAATATGACGTATCATAGATAAATATCATATATTAGAAACTAATATGTCTGTTAGTTTATATTATAATTATGTGGAGAAAATTTTAATGTAGGTTTATGTACTCCAAACATAAGTCATTTTTCAAAAAATGATCAAAATTAATTAAACTTGAATAATGATTCAATTTTTTTAAAAAAACAAGATTCTACCCCCAAAATGATGTTTGTTGTTTAAGCTCATAAATCTCATTCCAAAGGAGTGATATATTATTGGTATTTTTAATGATTAGAATAAAATTGTTTTAATTTCAAGATATTTTAATATATAGTAATTACAAATAGAGATTTTATTTATAGTGATTGTGGAAAAACATTTGTATCATGAATCAATTTTAGTGAAATATAAGGGTATTGTAAAGGAAATGGAGTGAAAAGGGTAAATAAAAATGGGTCTTAGATAAGTTATTCATGCATCATTTTTTATCAAAAGGAGATATAGAATCATGCCATAAAATAATATAGATATATCATTATGGGATGTAAAATAAAAAAGGGCACTCCAGAGAGGAATAATATGTATATACCAAATATAAATAAATGGATGTATAGTTCCAGAATAAAATAAATTGTTCAATAGAAAATTAATCAATGCATATTTTTAGATCTTATTTTTGAAATCACTACATATCATATTAAAATAATAATCAAGAAAAATATAGAAAAATAAATGAGAGGGTAAACCATTATTAAGGACTAGATAGAAAAAACTAACATGAATTGGTGGGGATCTCACACTAGGATGTTGTGAATAGTGGAATGTGTGAAATTGAAATCCCATTATAATATAATAAGGGATGAATTATAAAGTTACATGTTTAAATTTGAGAGGTTTTATTTGGAATTGTCCAGTATTTGATATTTGTGTTTCACTATATATCAGTTGGAAACAAAAATCAAGGAAAACATAGTTCACAAAAAATAGATTTAGAAGCTAAAATGTGAAAGGAAAGGTCTTACCAATTATGGTTGTGGAGATTCCCTGTATAAATGTTGTTAAAATTTAATCATTGTGTTTTTTATTTTATTTTTCAATATTATGATCATATATTTTTTTATTTAGGTCCCACTAAACAGACAGTGAACTTGGATAATAATTGGAGAAAAAACACCATATAAAGAATATATTTTTTCAAAGGTTCCTATATAGATCTATTTTATATGCAGGGAACATAGGGAAATATTGTTTAATTTCAGACATGAATGATAATTTTTTTGTAGATTAATTTCATTTGAAAATGACCATATGTGATATATTTTAATGGTATAAAAAAAGGAAATGATGAAATATATAGTTTATGGATAAATAAAATTGAAGATATGTTGTATAGTATAACTTAATGAAACAAGAAATTAATGTATTATAGTTTCACATCACGTTATAAGGAATTGATAAATCATAAAAGTTATTTTTATAAAAAAAGGTAAATATAATTCCATGTGAATGAATTTTCATAGTATTTTATGAGAGATATCACATTAATAGTTGGAAAAAGTCTACTGTAATCTAACGTGATAAAATATCTAGATATATTATAATAGTTATTTATGTAATGTAATTACATTCACATGGGCTCCTAATTTTAAGTAATTATTTAAATGAATCATTGAGGTCACCAAATCTAACTCCAACTCTCCTTACATTGATCACATGATGTAGAGTTCTTACCAAATTACTGGGTCAGCTAAATTTAGTGAACATAATGGTTATGAAATGATTCAATACTTCATAAATTAGGGTTTTTAATTCCTATAACATAATTTTTAACCATTAATCTTAAATAATTTGATCAATAATGGTATTATATAGAGAAGGTAACCAAAACTCAATAGGTAATGCAACTTTCTCTCTAAACACCAAAAAATATAAACTTTCATGGGTAGCACTATGCATAGTATTTTGATAATCTAAAAATGAATTATAGATTTTTATGCCATTATTTCCTATTTATTACCACTATATTTTTCGAATATTTTCAGATAATTTTTGAAGGAATCTATAATTTTATTATTAATTGTATAATAGTGAGAATATGGTTATGCTAGATCCTATATATTGAAGAGAATTTTCTCTTCTCATATGTATAAAAGTTTTTATCACTATATATTAGGGTAAAACAAGGTGCTCTAAATCTAGTGATGATATTATATTTCAAAACAGTGGATAAGGATTTAATTACAACCACCTCCCAGAGTAATACATTATACTAAATTAAGATGAAATTAATGGTTTTCATTATATATTTAAACTCCTTAATAGTATGGATCCATGATATATACTTCCAATTAGAAAATTATTTTATATTACTTTATATCTTGTTGTGAATTTTTGGATTGATGAATTATATTGGTATGTATTTGGCACTCATAAATATTGTTTTGTGTACAAGTAATCATACACCATTGAAGGAAAAAAGTTCCCATTTTAATTAATTTTATAAGAAAACATGGTTAATTTTTATGGGCTCCATATGTACCACCATGTATTTATTACATAAATATCCTGATCTATCCTCATTTGACGCATCTGAGAGGAACTCCGTCAATACTATAATTATATGCCAGTTTTATAAAATACAACCCATTATAAGGGATGAAATTTGTTGATCATCAGTAGATTTTTTTCATTTATTAGTATCCATATGGTATAGATCTGTTCTGATGATAATAAATTATTGGTGATTCTCAATTTAAAATAAGGTTCAAAATTGGTGAGGTTGACTCTTCTTGGGTCAGTTTAATGTTATCCATATCTACTCAATCTATAATCTTGCTTATAAAAGAGGAAACCACACTCTAGTGTGATATTTTAATGATCATTTATTTTTTATATTAGTTATTTATAGCATTAATAGATTATAAAAAATGTCTAGTTTGTAATTTTATTGTATAAAATATAAGAAATGAATCGCATGGTGGTAAACTATGCCATCAATTCTACTTTATAATCAAGAAGGGGTGTCAATTTATACATATTACCAACATAAACATCACTATATTATTTGATTAGTGAATTTGAAATATCCTTAATGTTAATTTGTGAAATTAGACTATCTACGTATAACACTATACCAGTAATGAGTGTCTATTATTATACCTCATTATTAGTAAAACCCTCCATTTGGAGGGATTGGTACTGAAAGCGTAATTTTTTTTATATTAATATGATTCATTGGTTGGGCCTACTATAATTTTCATAACATATTATATTTCATATTTATATTCTGATATTATACTAAAATATGACTCCCATGATTGAGAGACTTCCATAATATAAAATAATTCTTCATTAGTGGGTTTTTTAACATGGCTAAATTCATTTATAATCGAGTGTGGCTCCAATAATTTGTTTATTAATTATCATTTTATTTAGTTTCATGCCTGAACCATTTATTGGATTTATGGTGTATAAAATTAAATATAAACTATCATTTTATAAATGTGTATAAATTAATAATGTATTGTAATGTATATGTGTGGGACCCTATTTGTATTACATGATATTATAGTAAATGGAAAAGACTTTTCAAAAAAAATATCTCAAAAATATTTTCGTATCAGTGCTGTTAGATTGGGTTCCACCATCTAAAATCATTTAATTGATATTGAAAATAAAATGATATCTTCCCTCACAATTATTCATTGAAAATGACCCTAAAGGGATTAATAATGGTTGGTAACATAAAAGATGAATAGTTTTCCATATAAATAGTAATATTTTAGAGAATATAAAGAGCAGTGCTTGAGGTTATCAAGTATTATTTGGAAATCCATATACCATTGGTAGCCCATGCCATTATTAGTAATCATTAGAGATGTTAAACATATTCCATTAATGTTTTCAAAAAATATCCTAGTGTTGATATCATAAAAGGATTTATCAAAATTAATTAAGGTTCCTTGAATGGTGATTGTTGATAATGAGTATGTATTCATGTTTAACATCGATGACTTGATAACAGCCTATAAATCAAAGAGATTTTTTGGATATGACTCTGGATAAATATTTCTCTGTATTTACCTTTAGGCTGGGTTAACTTATACACGAAAACAATAACTCAATATCGGGGATGTGGTTGAAACACATGTGATATTTTAATACCAAGTCATCCACATTTTATTCTTTCGTCCTTTTTAATATGAACATAAATATTTGGTTAATTTTCCATTATTAGTTAGATTTAACATTTTTTATAGCAAATAGAATTTCCCAAATTTATTACCCTATATATAATAACCTAATGATTTCTGTTTCATCAACTTTAGAAGAGATATAGATTTTATTAAATATAAAATATCCATCCATGGAAAAGAAGATACAAAATATAACTATTTCTTTGATTGGAAGATCAATGATAAGAATGGGAAACCTATACTATTTTATAGGTGATTAATATGTTTTTAATCAAAATAGATAATAATATTTCTATTCTTATTATAGATGGGGACAATCTTGGATTGCAAGGTATTGTTCTACACCTCCTTGATTAAATGTGACTTCATCATATTTTAAACTTTGGAAACCTCCATAGAACAATAGGATGAATATATCCTTGTTACTATTTATTTTATGCACAATGTTTGGATAGTAAACTAGGTGATTAAAATTTTCCTGTGGTCCAATACTGGAATATTTGTATAGTTTCACCAAAATAAATCCTTATTCTTATTAAGGAATTTTATGTGCTGCTGATTATTATATGACTTCTTAAATGTGGTGATAATACTAGGTCATGAATCCACTAAAATTTATAAACTCACATTTTTTACACCAGTAGAATTTTTTAAATACACATTCTTCAAAAGAAGGTGGAACGGTTCCTCATCGGGATCAATAGAGGTAAACAACAGATTGGAGTCCTTATTCCTAGATGGTTGTGAATATTTTTCATTCTATTTAAGAAGAAAATGGGTTGTATAGATGTTAGGATGGTCCTAATGCTCTGCTAAGATCATATTCATGTGGGAATAGGTTTCCAAACATTGTAACTTTTTTAAGCTCTCTAAAAGTTATTTAAACATATTAGGTGGGTTGGATGAGGGTATGTTAAAATAATATTTTTGTAGACACTGACCAAGTGATGTTTGTGCACATTTTTATATAGAGTGATACCTATCATCTATCATAGACTATGATGGTTTAAAAGGAATGTGTGTTTAATCTTTTTAAGAGGATAGAATGTTTGAGTGGGTTTTCATTTTATTTGAAAGGATGATATGACTTATCACATATGATTTTGTAATATTAATTTGATAGATGTATAATAGAAAACTCTCCATCACACCATTGCACTGGTAAACTATAGTGTATGCCAATCCATTCAATGAATATTAATATAAATAATTATCTATTTGGTGTTGTTTCCATCCTTTATATATTATCATATGTTGATGAATTGGGATTTATGTATGTAGAAAGGAGAGTTTCAAAAATTAATCTCGACTTCTCACCCATCAATTTTATAATTCTATAATTGGTTTTAAGATAATGTTACATCAACAAGATGACAAATCCATGAACATACTAACATATCATCGAATTCCAAATCAAGAATCACTAGAATAAAATAACCCTAAATAGTCATGTTAGATAAATTCGAGTTCTTTTATCAATATTCATTGTAGTGGAAGGTCTTACAAAAATGTGGTTAATCATATAATCATTTTCCACCATATCTTAATATATATCAACATCATTGACCTTTGAAATTATAATGAGGGTTTTGATATTCACATGATTTAATACTCTTTAAAATTGTTCCATGATTTAGAGGACTTAAAAAGATTTTACAAGTACTTTTTTAGTATGATATGTCTCGAAATTGGTCAATTCAGTCTCAATATCAAATAAACTTTATCACTCTTTGATGAGAGATTATTTATGGTCCTTATAAAATCCATTTTTATCCAAGATTGAAAATCCCATTGGTCTTGTTATAAATTTTACCCCATCATTTTTAGATGAGGAAATAATTTCACACATTGACATGGAATTTACTCGGTGACTATGTATAACCAGTTAGTCTACCAGTTAAATCATAGCATAAAAATAATTGGATTTTCCTAAGTCTAACTATCTCTAATATTGTGAATGGTTAATTATATAAATTATCATTCTATCGTCTTGAATGATATAGTCAAAAATTTAACATGATATTATATTAATTCCTTAAAAATGTGATATTATACCTAAAACACTTCCATGGGAGTTAAAATGATATCATAGTTTATTAAAATTTTACTAATCTCTAAAATTTTCCCTCAGTTGGATGAAATTGGCAAACACAAACACATGGGGTCAAAATTAAAGAGTTGTTACACATGTTCGGGTTATTATCAACATCTTAGTGATGGTGGACTGAATTCCATGTGGATTTAGATTTACATAAGTACAAGGAAGGGTTATTAATCATACAATATAATATATTATCAGACGTGGAACTGGGCATGTGATTTAAGTGAAGTGTAGAGTCCCTCTATAAAGAAAGAAAATCAGGGTCCCTACTATTATAAATGGTCTTTATCTGGGGATTACAGGTTCACAATTGAATCAAATTTGTCTTATTTATTGGTAAATATTTTAACAATACTTATTCAACAATTAATCACACTATTATTTCCATTTATAGAGATTTTATACACATTGGTATTGGGTTCTTAATGATTTTATAGAACTAATCGACCTTAATCCTCCATATTATGGAATAAATTCTTGAAGATAAAATACTATAGGATTTTATACTACAACATCTGATGGATATGGAAATAATTAAGGTGATCATTAGTAATTTCCACTTTAGGAATAATCACCTCCCACAACTCAATAAAATTATTCCTAAAATCTAAAATGAAATGAAAAATTACCTGTTTGGTTTAGAAGGACTAAGTACTCTTCTTTATAGTCTTTAATTGATAATGAATTTAATTCTTATACAACAATTACATCTATAAAATATGGTTCATATACATATTTTGTTAATTTATAAGAGACAATTTCACTTGGTACATAATTATTATATAGTTTTCGTATGAAACAAAAACTTTCTTTAGAGTGTCAGTAGTGGCTTTTACATTCATGGGACTCTTGTTCTATGAAAATTGTACTTTTCATGATCTCTTCTTTTTCAATCAAATGGAATAAACTTATAATTGTAAAATATCAAAATAATAGAATTAATTGGGATTGTTTTTTATAACTATAATTGTAAATAACATATCATGTATTTTTTTCACATAGGTTTCAAGTAACTCATCTTGAGGATGTCGTGTCTACAAAGATAAATTAAAACCTTTTCATCGGGTGATAAATTTAGGGAATTAATATTTTAACCATTATTTATATTTACATAGGATCTGGAAACTCATCTTCCTTATAAAAAAATATATAAATTAATAGAATATAATTTCCTAAATAGTAATGGACCAAGAAACCAGGTTTTTTTATCTAAAAAATGAAGAATCCCTCAATTTTTTAATTCAAAATCTTTTTATTTCAACCAATTATTATTATAGAGACCCAAATACTGGTCCACACATGGAGTTAATGTGGGTGATATACATCTCCTCAAAATTAAGTGGGATCTTCTTTGAATATTAGTCTTACATAGAAATGATAAGTTAGTTAAAAAAAGATATCTAGGTATTTCACCTATATAGTAAAGAATTATTTTCATGGAGGTATTACTATAACTATAGTATCTACCTTAAACCCATTAATGTATAATTTAGATGGGGACTCGGTAAAAATTTACATTATCTTTGTGGAATGGGACAGACCCTATGACATACTACTACAGTTGTCACCCTTCACACCTCATATGCTTGTATTTGGATAATTTTTGGATTTAGTATATATTCTATAATAATTAATCCCACTCAATATATTTTTGGACAAGTTTTAAAATATAGTATTACAGTTTCATCATAAAATGTTTCACCATTCCAACACTAGCTTCAAACATCCATAAATGAGTAGCCTTATGAGTGAGGATACTAATTTTCCAATAATATCAATCATTAGTTGTACAATCATTGAGGTGGTAAAATATTATTAATCAAGTTTATTAGAATTTTTGTATCTCAAATTATTTTTTCCAAAAATTTTAATAACATTACAAGTCAACTCATATTACTATTCCAAGGAGAGAGATTTTATAAGTCTCTAGAGTCAACTAATGTAACGTAATAATTATTTTTTATGTTTCCTTTATAAAATTTATTCATAGTGATATAATTACTAATTACTAAGAAATTATCTTAACCAATTTATAGTAGTTATAATCATATCTCTCATAATACTAATACAATTTATTAAAAGAACAATTTTTAATTTTTGGAAATAAATTCTTCTTTTTGAAAAAAAAAACAACTTATTTTATTAATTAGTAAATTTTCACATACATTTATAATTCAATTCCTTAAAATGAGATTAAATTTATAATTATAATATTGAAATAATCTAATGGTAACTTTTTTCTTTTTTTTCTGAAGAGTTTTTTTATGAATTGAAAAAACCATAGTTTTAATAAATGCCCTGAATTTTTGGACATCATTGTGATGTAAGTACGAAATAAATGTTAATGAAAAATTTTATTGAATAATTTTTTTAAGGAATAATATAATTTTATTTAAAATATTAGGTTTAATTTGTAAAAAATATTTGACATTTTTTGACCTGGATTAAATTTTATATGAATAAATAATATTTATGATTCATTGAATTTAACTGAGTGGTTGGATGGGTCCATTCAATTTTTACTCAATTTAAAATTAAAATATCCCACATCTATATAACAAGAAGGAAAATGATTTTTATAAATCAATTACACCCAAATGTTGTTTTCTTAAAAAATAAAATAATCAATATTTTTACCTAAAAAACCACATCCCCGTGTATATATTGTAACATCCCGATTCCGGGTGCCACGTAATGGGTGCCCCAAAACCGGTTCTCCATGTGTCCTCAAGCGCTTTTACTCAAACACCAGAGGCTGCCGAATAACAGCGAGGGCCCAGGTCTGATAGTGGGGAAACTATGGCCTCATTTGTAAAAGCGTAGCGCAGTGGAATGGAAATAAAACACACAACAAACAGCGGAAGAAGTAAACCATACACAAATGAAATAAACAAAAATATATAAATAATGATTCTATATATCTCAAGTACTAAGAAAACATCCAGAACATGTTATACATCAATACAACACAACAAAATGCAGAGTACAGCAAAACAAAACAAAACAACTGGCAGCGGCATCACGAGCCTAGGCTCGGTCCCATTCCCTCCTACTCCTCAGCAATAGTCAAGTACCTGTATAGGGAATCTTGCCCCTATCTACACCTGCAGAAACGTAATATGTTTGGGCTGAAAAGCGTGACCCAAACATGGTGTGGGAAATAGATCTCGGTAGGCACCCACCAAATTCTCGTGCTCAATTATGTGTAAAACATGCAACAAGTGTGCAGTAGTAAAAAACAATAAACTAAGAAGTACTCAAAAGTAACTAACATAACATTTAAATTTCCATTTAATTATTTATTTAATTCATTAAATATTATAAATCACCAAAGTGCATTTCTAAGTAAACAGTCCACGTCCCCAGACAAGAAAAACCTTACCCTCAGGTAAGCAGAACCTAACGCGCAGGTAATTTCCCTCAGGCGTAACCAAATTTTTCCCTCAGGCGTAGGTAGTTTCACCCTCGGGCACAGAGTCTATTTCCCTCAGGCACGGAAGAAGTTTCCCTTAGGCCAAAATAACTATATCCCTCAGGCTAAATAGTGAAATGCCCACAGGCTAATCACAACAACTCCCTCAGGATGAACAGGTAACCGGGCCATGCCCAACATGTAACAATGCAGTAAACAAGAAATTCCTCTCGAGGAAATTCTACAATTACTACTTTAAAGGCATACCCTCTGGTATCTTAGCCAAATCGCTAAATAGTAGAACACACCCCCGAGGTGGTTTCAGAACCAAGCAACGATCCCAAACAGCATTTTAATATCATAATTACATCACTTATTCAATTGTAGGTGTTTAATATAGAAATGGCCTCAATCACACGACACCCCAACATGGGTTCGTGGCACAAAAAATCACAAAATACACGACAGTTGGAAAAACAAACACCAAGCCACCTACCTTATACGCCAACGAGTGTTATACACGAACGCTGATCCCAGAAACGCCCAAGAACAATGTAGATCTAAGGTAAGAAAAACTTCCATTCAAACTCAAATAACACGTGATATGGAAAGAATTGGTAGGAATCACGTTAGGAGAAGAGGGTTCTTACCTGTGCGGTTCCAACGAGATCGTCCGCAACAGAATCGGATTCCATACATGCGCTCAGTGGATCTCCGAAGCTCTGGCCTCCCTCTCCTGCTCCTTCCTCCATTCTAAACCTTCCTTGTGAACAGGGGAGGATACTACCGATTTAAGAAAAAAAAGTACACGGCATGTACTTTTGAGTACACGGCGTGTACTTCCTTAATTTAACAATTCCCCTAGTGGCACCGCCACACTATTCATCGGTTGACATGAGTACACAACATGTACTCCCGACTACACAGCGTGTACTGCCGCCTAGCTGGCGGCTGCTCCACCGCCTTACTGTTTCAGCCTGCCGACTGACTAAACGGTGTGTAAGGTACCACTACACGGCATGTAGTTGGTTCCTACACCCTTCGTCGTCGACATGGCTACACGCCCCATGTACCCATCCCACACGACCAAAAGTACATGACATGTAGTTCCAAAATTTAGTATTTTTCCCCATTTCCCATATTTTCTCAAAAAAACTAAGGAAAAGAGAAAAGAAGAACCATGTACCTCAAAAATAAGAACCGGGTTCTTATAAACATCCCCCCTTATAGTAATTCATCCCCGAATTTCCCTTCCAAGGTAGCGAATATATAGCTCATAATAGCTCTGGCCACTAAGCACGTACATCGGTCTCCTTCTCCCATGTTTCATCCTACACTCGGCCATGCTTCCATAGCACCCATACGAGAGGAACTGACCGGCCTCAAAGAACCTTCATGCTCTTATCAATGATACGAATCAGATGCTCCTCAAAGGACGTATCTGCCACTAGCTCAACCTCCTCAGGCTGAAAGATGTGAGATGGGTCTGAATGATAGTGGCGCAACTGAGATACGTGGAACACATCGTGCATGGCTTGATACCATTGCGGTAACCGCAAACCAATAGGTAACCAACCCGAATCTCTCCAGAATATTGAATGGACCCACATACCTCGGTGAATTCTTACCCTGTCTCTTGATCTGGTTGTGTCCCAGCCTCAGAGAAACAGGCAAGAAAAACTGATCCCCGACCACGAACTCCAAAGGTCATCTGCAGCGATCAGCATATGACTTTTGTCAAGACTGCACAGTAGCCATCTGCTTCCGAATCAACTGGACCTTCTTAGATGTCTCCTGCACAAGATGTGGCCCCATTAAAGCTTCCTCACCAGCCTCTAACCAGCACAAAGGTGAACGACATGGCCTACCATATGTAGCCTCATATGGTGTCATCTCAATAGTTTCCTGAAAACTATTTTTATAGGAAAACTTGACTAGAGGTATATACTTCTCCCAAGATCCCCCCAAAGTCCAAGACGCATGCACGCAGCATGTCCTCTAGCACCTGTATCATATGCTCTGTCTGGCCATCGGTCTGAGGGTGGTATGTTGTGCTCAGAAGCACCTATGTACCCATCTCCCTCTAAAAACTCTGCTAGAAACGAGATGTAAAGCGGGCGTCCCTATCAGAAATGATAGAACAAGGGACCCCTTGAAGATGTATAATCTCTCGGATATACAGACTTCTGAGCTCGTCAACTCCAAAGCTCTCATTGTTCGGAAAAAAGTGAGCTACCTTCATGAGTCTATCCACAAAAACACAAACGGCGTCATTTCCACGAGGTGACCTCGGCAATCCCGTCACAAAATCCATCGCAACATCATCCCATTTACATTCCGGAATGGGTAACTACTGTAACAGCCTAGCTGGCCTCTGGGGATCCTCCTTCACATGCTGACAGGTGGAACACCTCGTAACAAAACCAGGCATATCTCTCTTCATACCCGGCCACCAGTAGTGATGCCTTAAGTCACGGTACATCTTGGTAACCCCGGGATGAACTTCCCAAGATGAAGTATGAAACTCCCGCATTATCTCCTCGCGTGTATCCCCTGGAACCCATACTCATCCATGGAAACGCAATACCTCATCACCGCTTATTTTCCACCCAGGAGAAAGTTCCTCACATTCCACCGACTCCTGAAGAACTAGGCATTCTTGATCAGATAGCTGTCTCATCCTCACTCTATCCAGGAGGGTAGATTTCACAGCTAACGAGGAAAGATAAGTATTCCCCTGACTGTCGTGCACCTCCATATGCATCTTAGAAAAAAGGTCATGAGCTCCCACTCACCACTGGCCTCTTGCACCGCCTGTATATGAGTCTTCCTGCTCAGTGCATCATCTACTGCATTACCTTTACCAGGTGTCTAGGAAAGCTCAAAATTGAAGGACAATAGGTACTCGACCCATCTCCTTTTCCTCAGGTTCAACTCACGCTGAGTAAAGATATACTTGAGAATTTTGTGGTTGGTGAAAACCAAAAAATACTCTCCCAATAGATAATGTCTCCAACAGCGTAATGAATGAACAACTGCAGCTGACTCGAGATCATGCGTCGAGTAATTCCGCTCATGTGGCCTTAATTGCTGAGACCCGTACGCAACAACTCGGTCGCCCTGCATCGACACTGATCCCAGCCCAATCCCTGATGCATCACAGTAAACTGTATATCTCTTCCCCTACTCTGGGAGTATCAGGATCAGTGCTGATGTAAACCTTCCCTACAGGTCTTGAAAGGCTGTCTTTCACACTTCCGACCAAACAAACTTCACACCATTCTTAGTCAGACCCGTCAATGGTACTGCTAATCATAAGAAGTCCTGTAAGAAGTGTCTGTAGTAACCATACAGCCCTATGAAACTTCGTATCTCAAAAACATTCTTAGGATTCTCCCAAAAAACTACTACTTTCACCTTCTCTGGATCTACTGCAAATCTTTCCTCTGAGATGATATGACCCAGGAAGTGAATCTGGTCCATCCAAAAGTGGCACTTTGAGAGCTTAACATATAGCTGATTCTCTCTCAGTGAACTCAATACGATCTCATGATAGGTGGCATGGTCATGTCGAGTGTGAGAGTACACTAAGATGTCATCCACAAATACTACCACAAAAGAATCAAGATTCGAATGGAACACACGATTCATCAGAGCCATGAAAACCGCTGGCGCGTTTGTGAGTCCGAATGACATAACCAAGTACTCGTACAGACCATATCTACTCTGAAAAGCTGTAAGCGGTATATCCGATGGTCTCACGTGCAGCTGATGATATCCCGATCTCAAGTCAATCTTCGAAAACACTCGTGCTCCACGAAGCTGATCAAACAGGTCATCAATCCTCGGCAAGGGAAATCGGTTCTTAACCATCAATTGGTTCTGCTTCCAATAATCCACACAAAGTCTAAGGGTACAGTCTGCTTTCTTCGCAAAAAGGACTAGAGAACCCCAAGGTGAAGTACTGGCTGGGATAAAACCCTTCGACTATAACTCCTTTAAATGCCTCTTGAGCTCCTGCAGCTCAGGTGTAGCCATCCTATAAGGAGGGATGGACACTGGTGCTGCCCCTAGCACAAGCTCAATAGAGAAATCCGCCTCATGCACCAGAGGTAGACCCGAAAAGTCATATGAGAAGACATCCCTAAAACCATCAACAACTGGAGGGAAATCAGTCTGAAAAGTCCCATGATCATCTAGATACAAACTCGCAATCTGGGCTGTGACTCCACCTCTCCCACGATGCTCTGTTCCAACTCGACTCACCTGAACATCCCACTCGCCCTTGAAAAAAAATCTCCACCCTCTGGTGACGTGAAACGATCCCTACGATGATAGCGGTCTACAAAGGCTCAAAAGGGAACCAACCAGTCCATCCCGAGAATGACGTCATAAGCTGTCAACTCTAAGACATAGAGGTCCCATAGAAGGTGACACCCACCAACCTCAAGGGGGAACTCCTTGCACTGACGTACACCAGATGTTCTAGTCCCCAATGGAGTGTCTAGAGTCCTGATATCAGAAGAAGTAGAAACACAGAGCCCATGACTCTCCACAACGGGTACAGATATGAAACTATACATAGCAACCATATCAAAAAAGTTATAAAGATAAGACAGAAGCTACTAGAATAGTACCTCTGACTGTAGAAGGTCTGGGATCCTGCTCCTGCTGGGTTTGTTGCACTACAAATGCCTGCCCAGTGCCGCGGCCCTACGACACAGCCTGGCTACCCTAAGCTGTCTCGCCCTGCTGCCTCTGAGATCCTGGTGTCTGGCTACCTTGACCATGACCACCATCTCTGCCTGCACGCCCTGACGTATTCCAGTTCCCCTACTGGTTAGAATCCATTGGTCCTGCTCCCACACGTGGAGTTTTCACATAACCCCTCTCACTAGCCATCGGTGGAAACGCCCTACAAAATCACTGCAGATGACCCATCTTGCCGCACACTCGGCACTCCACTGGGTCTCGTGGAAACTGCGGTCTCTTGTGCTCCTCTCTGCCACAATGGTAGCACCTGATCAGGCCACCTGAAGAAGCTGCATGGCTGGTACTGCCACCCTGAGAGAAG
This sequence comes from Viscum album, assembly GCA_963277665.1. Taxonomy (NCBI): domain Eukaryota; kingdom Viridiplantae; phylum Streptophyta; class Magnoliopsida; order Santalales; family Viscaceae; genus Viscum; species Viscum album. Next base: position 1,645,060,979 of record OY728121.1, on the reverse strand, counting down.
TTCATCTGTCTCTTCCTATTGCTAGCAGAAATAGTACCAGTAACTGGTGCTGAACCGTGATGGCCCACACCACTAGATTCTCACAGGTTCCTCTCCGTAATTGCTGTTTGATTCATGATATCGTGTATAGAAGGCAACCTGAAAACATTTTCCAGCACTCGGATGTCATAACGAAGACCATCATCAAAATGCCTGGCTCTCAATGTCTCATCACCCACTAGCACGGGTGAAAAATGCTGAAGTTCCATAAAACGAGCAGAATAGTCCATCACTGACATAGCGCCCTGCTGCAGATTCATGAACTCTCGAGCTCTATCTACTCTCAGCATCTCCGGGAAGAAAAATTCATAGAATTCTGCCTGGAATTCTTCCCATGCCATGTCCCTGTAATGCTTTAACATGGTGGTAACATCCCACCACCTATTGCCGAAATCACACAGCATATATGTCGCGAGATTGACCCTCTACCCTAGAGGCGTCTCAAGATGCTGGAAAATAGTCTGCATCGACCCCAACCAAGACTCTGCAGCCTGTGGTCCGCCATCCCCTGAAAACATAGGCAGATGCTACTGTTGAAAGATACGAGTCAGCTCGGCCATAAATGTGGCAGCATGTAGTGCTCCCTGAAAGGTGTGCATGAACCACATAAAGTCTTCACGGAACTGCGCCTCCGCGCCAGTGTCCGGTATAACAGCTGGCGCCGCATCTGTCTTGGTTTGAGGATCCACTGGTATCCCATGGCCCACCATCTCTGGAGTATAGTTGTTTCCACTCTCCTTGCAAGAAATGCACAGTCATCTAGGCAGCATGAAACTACATGGTCCAAACACGCCTTAGATTCAAGATTTATCAAAGTCTAAAAGCGAAGGAACCACAAAGGGAACAAGAGGAAGAAGGAATTTCAAGATTTGCAAAACATGACTACACGGCGTGTATAATGAATACACGGTGTGTACATGACTTCCCTTCCCCTGCCCAGGTCCTTCTACATGGCTGAGCCACGCGACTTCCATTGAACAAAACTACACAGCGTGTATATAATCAACACGACATGTATGGTGTTATTTTCCTATTGCCCGTGTTGTCTGTGACATGGACGATGACTCAACTTACATCTACACGGCATGTTACACCCGCACACGGCGTGTAAAGCACCCCGTTTCCCAGCCACACGGCTAAACCACACGGTCTATCCTTAGACAAGACTACACAGCGTGTCCCACAGGTACACGATGTGTTTAAGGAGAGGTTACACCGGCCCGTGTTGTTAGTTTCATGGACAAGTCCCCAGGTCACACTACACGGCGTGTGCATCATTGACACGGCGTGTTCTTTGAAGGAGTTCACCATCCCGTGTTGTTCGTTACATGGTCGGACTCCGGGTCAACACTACACGGCGTGTACAAAAGATACATGGCGTGTTCGCCCCAAGCTCTTCCCTTCCCTGTGTCACCACCCACACGGTTTGTGACATTAGAAGAGACTACACAGCATGTACTTAGGGTACACGGCCTGTACTAAAAAAATTTATTTTTCTTCCTGAACAGATGAACATACACGGCATGTATAAATTACTACATTGTGTGTATATAGGGTTTCCGGACAGTATGCCTCAGAAACATCCCCGAAACCCAGGAAATACTAAAAACCAACACCTAAGTGTCAAATTCTGATCTGTGAGGGCCCATACACCCCATGAATCAAAGTTTTACATCTTATCTATGTTATAACAAATAAACAGTCAATGATCCACCAAATTACGGTCAATGGGGGCCCATACTCCCCAAAAACTGATGTTTTTCATCCATTATATAAACAGGCTCAAACAAAAATACCATATAACAAGAATGTATTTACCAAGAAGCTATCACAACAGCATGCTTTATTAGCATAACAACTATCACAACAACATGCAATTTCTAATGCACCTACATGTCATGGAAACTATGCATGGCATGCGATTTCTAGCATGTGCCCAAATGATTCATGAGATGGAATACCCTCATCTCATTGGGTTGTAACTAAATAGAACCCACATATAAATGATAAAAAGCACAATTTCAAGTGCGTCACCCTACGGTGAAATCAAATAAACTATAAATTGCAAAATCAATAAAATCGCAACACGAGGTAAATTGGATTTTCCCTCTACATGGGTTAGCTACACCTGGGCACAGCTGATTACCAACTACCATTCATCATATCCATGACTATGGCTTCAAATAGTAAGTCAAAGAAAAGAAACCCACTCATACCACTTTGTAACGTCTCGGTTCCGGGTGCCATGCAACGGGTGCCCTGAAACCGATTCGTCACGTGACCTCAAGCGCATTTCCCCAAACGCCAGAGAATGCCGACTAGTAGCGAGGGCCTAGGTCTGATAGTGGGGAAACTATTCCCTCATTTTTCAAAGTGTAGCGCATCGGAATGGAAATAAAACATACAACAAACAGCAAAATTAGTAAACCATAAACAACTAAAATAAACAACAGTATATAAATAATGATGCTACATGTCTCAAGTACTAAGAAAACAGCCAGAAAATGTTATACTTCAATACAGTACAACAAAATGCAGAGTACAACAAAACAAAGCAAAACAACTTGCAGCGGCATCACGAGCCTAGGCTCTGTCCCATGCCCTCCTACTCCTCAGCAACAATCAAGTACCTATATAGGGAATCTTTCCCCTATCTATGCCTGCATAAACGTAATCTGTTTGGGCCTAAAAGAATGAAACAAACAGGGTTTGAGAAATATATCTCAGTAGGAACCCACCAAAGGCCCATGCTCAACTGTTTTTAAAACATGCAACAACTGTGCAGTAGTAAAAAGCAATAAACTAAGAAGTACTTAAAAGTAACTAACATAACAGTTAAATTTCCATTTGATTATTTATTTAATCCAATAAATATTAGAAACCACCACAGTGAATTTCTAAGTAAACATTTCACGTCCTCAGACAAGCAAAACCTTACCCTCAGGTAAGTAGAACCCAACCCGCGGGTAATTTCCCTCAGGCATAACAGAATTTTGCCCCCAGGCATAGGTAGTGTCACCCTCGGGCATAGAGTCTAATGCCCTCAGGCACGGAAGAAGTTTCCCTCAGGCTGAAATAACTATAGCCCTCAGGATAAACAGTGTAGTGCCCAAAGGCTATTCACAACAACGCCCTCAGGCTAAACAGGTAACCGGGCCCTGCCCAACATGTAACAATGCAGTGAACAAGCAATTCCTCTCGAGGAATTTCTACAATTACTACTTTAAAGGCATACCCTTGGGTATCCTGGCCAAACGGCTAAACAGTGGAACACACCCCCGGGGTGGTTCCGGATCCAAGAAACGATCCCAACCAGCATTTTAATATCATAATTACATCATATATTCAATTCTAGGTGTCTAATATAGAAACATCCTCAGCCACACGACACCCAAACATGGGTTCGTGACACAAAAATGCACAAAATACACGAAAGTTGGAAAAACAAACACCAAGCCACCTACCTTATACACCAATGAGTGTTATACACGAATACCGAGCCCAGAAATTCCCATGAATGGCATAGATCTTAGGTAAGAAAAACTTCCATTCAAACTCAAATAACTCCTGCTAGGGAAATAATTGGTATGAATCACATTAGGAGAAGATGGGGCATACCCGTGTGGTTCCAACAAGATCATCCGCAGCAGAATCGGATTCCAGACGTGTGCTCGGCGAATCTCCGAAGCTCCGGCCTCCCTCTCCCGCTCCTTCCTCCGTTCTAAACCTTCCCTGTGAACAGGGGAGTCTACTTCCAATTTAAGAGAAAAAAAACAAAGTACATGGCATGTACTTCCTTTATTTAAATGTTACCCTAGTGGCACCGCCACACTGTTCATCCGTCGATATGAGTACACAACATGTACTCCCGACTACACGGCGTGTACTGCCCCCAGCTGGCGGCTGCTCCACCGCCTTATTATTTTGGCCTACCGACAGACTACACGGCATTTAAGGTACCACTACATGGTGTGTAGTCAGTTCATACACCCTTCATCGCCGACATGGCTACACAACCTGTGTACCAATCACACACGGCCAAAATTACACGGCATGTGGAAAAGTACATGGCGTGTAGTTCCAAAATTTAGGATTTTTCCCCATTTCCCATATTTTCTCAAAAACACTAAGAAAAATAGAAAAGAATAAGCCCATAACTCAAAAATAAGAACCGGGTTCTTATATAAATACTCATCCATTCTCTCATTTCACTCAATGATAATGAATCTGATCACAGATTCCACCTCATTTTCTATCTCAAAAGTATCCCTATGAATTTTATATGGTTGAAATGTGTTCCTCTCAATAATTTTGGAGAAACATTTCAAGGATTGTTTTCTTATTCCCTTCTCTCTTTAAATTTTAAATCACTCTATTTCATTGTATTTTCAAAGGAAAATGTTATTTAATTAATTTTTATCATTTTATTATTTTATTATCAATGACATATCACCATTTCCTCTCATTATACTACCATTATATGTCATTATAAAGCTCAAACACCCCCAAATCCCTAAAATACAGAAAAATTGTAATTTGGTGTGTTTTCCAAGAAATAAAATCCATATTCTGACAAAAATGGTTAATGGTTATGGATATGATGAACCTTGGGCTAAAAACATTCAAAAAGGTTGGATAATTATTACATAGATCATTAATCAGTGGAAAATAATAGATCATGACCACAATCCTTGTTTAACACTACTAGGAGATATATTTTGGATAATTCCCAACCTCTTTGGGAACCATTAGAAAGGATTATTTCATATTTCTAACTATACACCATGAATGTAATCTTCAATACTACCGATTTATCAGTCTTTTGATAATTTTACAATATATATCAAAGTTAATGTCCTGTTTTTTTTATATTGACGGTGGGATATTAACCTATATCTATATTTTTCTATCAAATTTTGAAATATTAATATTACTTATATAACATATATATATATATGGAAAAAATGGATTTCATAGCCCGGAATCAACACATAAATCCTTATATAATAAAATGATATGTATTTTTGTATCAATTACCTTCATCTGGTTCATGAATTGTATTTATTATCTGACAGGTGTGTCTTGAGATTATATAGAGACTCAGTGCATTAGTAGATATTATACAACAAACTTGTTGGTTATTTGGTATAATCGTTACACATTTATGCATGATTTCATTGAATATGGCCTTGATGGTGTGTTCTTGTAATAATGAAATATCCATTCCATCACAATGATATTGTATATTCTTTTCCATGAATTTTTTTGTTGTTATGTAATACATGGATTTATTATTTGTAATGGAATTTATTTATTTCACAATTTTAATCGATTCCATTCTTATTTATGTTATATTAAACTATATTTTACCACTTAATGAGAATCAGATATCATCACCTTATATTGGTTACTCTTTCCCATATAAAACAAGAATATTATGATATATATCGTATATATTTTCTAAGAGAAATAATAATGGTTATATGTTCTCATATGATGTACCATCAGTTTTCAATTTAATAAAATGTTACATTATTTATATAGTTTCCAGAAACATTCAAATTATTCGATATTACAGGATGTGTATTTTATACTAATGTAACTAATTAACCACTAGCTCCAGGTTTATGGAGTCAGGGATTTATAATTGGAATCAAATCATGTTTACTAAAAACCATAAGAACTAGTTTTAGAAGAACATAATTAATGAACATACACTTAATATTTTCTTAAAATATTTGTATATTTCAAGACATGAATTTGTGATAAATTGGTATGAGTGACATATAATTCATATTTTTATTCCTAAACTAATAATGTGTATGCTATTTCAGAAAAACTTGTCCAAATATAAGAAAGCGAAACCATGTCAAGACCTGTAATCAATGTAGGGATTTCTCTACAAATAAATCCAATGAGGTTCATTCTAGAGTAGATAAAATTGTAAATATATTATGGTATTTAAATTAGGATATGACCAATAACACTTCCTATATTGAAAACCTACTAATACATAACCCGTGGAAAAAAATGTTTCACCTCCTCATGAAGTAGAATCCTATATCCTTTAATGGAACCATGACACCACTAGTAGCTGAACAATATTTCAAATATCAATAGAAGGTATTGATTTATTTGGGGTTCATTGAAAGTGACAAGGTTAATAGAGATGTATACCCACTAAAAACATTTTGATCCATATTGGTTTTTAATTCAAAATTCAAATAAAGAAGAGGGGATAAAAAAATTAGAATTTAAGTATTTTAAGGTTGTATTAATTGAGAAGAACAATCCATGTGAGAAATGATCTGACATGAAAAAGAAATTATGTAATATATAAAACAAGTATGTGAATGTTTTTGCTGAGTATGAGGTTATCTATTAAATGATAGAAATATATTTTATATATTATACACACAGTCCAAAAAGCAAGATTGATCATTATTTTAATTGGTTGAACTCAATAACATGAAGGGAATTAATCTCTTAAACAATGTACACATTTTAGGAGATAATGACTAGTGAAATCAAGACTGAGAGTGTGTTTTGTAAGTATTTTACATCAAAATGGATGAAAGAGAAGAATAGGGTGGATGAGTGTCATGTCGAAAGGAATTGGACACAGGGGAAGAAGGGAATCATAGAATTTCTTACAAGAAATAATTATGAGATGATACACCACATGTATTTGATAAATGAAATGTATTTTATTTACAAGTATGAAGATAACGTCCTAAAAGATCATGGGACAATGTGGAATAAAGAATATAAAAATTCCCAATGCATAAATTATAAAAATATGGGATACTATTAAAATCAAGGACCCAATCACTTTCAGAGCATACCAATGAAGATTACATGGGAGTAAGTATGGGATTATATTTTCATAAAAATTAAATTTGAGGTTATAAATGATGGTATAGTAGTTGAATTGAAATTAGACTAAATTTTAGAAAATGAGTTAGTGTATTCTAGATCTATTCACTTTTTTATATCTTGTAATTAATCTAAGAACACTGAATAATATACTGGTTCACTAAAGAAACAATTGTTAGTAAAAAATCCTTGTGCATATCTTATAGTAACAAAATAATATTTCTCTGTATTTATTCAAAATCATGGACGTTAAAAAACTAAAAACATGTTTTTAAAACCAATGACTTCTTTTTACATATTAAATGAATTTATAGTCATTATAAGGAGATTACATTCAATGAGGATGAAATAATGTATCATTCTTTTATAGGGGATACTTCACTACGTATGTCCGGTTTGGAAGCACCTCTAATGGCTCATCTTGATAGAATTCACAGAAAGTGTGATTCGGTAAATTAAAAAGAAATCCATATAATATATGATATTTATAATGTAAGGGATTATATTGATATATTCCTTAAGAATTACATTTACATTAACATAATCCTGATGTGAAACTATTTAGTGATCTTATCCATAATATGAACACCATATATATGCCTCCCTATATAATGAATCTATTTGAATTTGTGGAATTACATAATAAATTACATTATTTTTTAAATAAGGGATTCATTATCCAAAGGTACATACCATGGAGAGAATATATCTTATTTGTTATCAATATGTATGGTTTTATGAGGTAATGTAATAATAAAATATAAATCAATGACTATGTTATATATACTGATTATAATTTACCTTGTATTGATTATTTTCATGAAATAATTCATTTTTGTCCAAACTTTACAAATAAATATCTTTGTTTTAGTTTTATTCAATTAAAATTTAATTGAGATGAAATACACCAGAATATAATTCACCCAGTTATATTAATTGTGATTACATAATAATTCCTTTTGGATTAAAAGAATAAACCATCTCTATTTATGGATCTAATCAATAAAGTTTTCATTGATAATTTTCATAAATTTTAATTTTTTTTATTGATGAAGTATTTATATAGTCTATGATCTATGAAGATCATGAATACCATTTATATATTCTCCTTCAGATTATGAGGGAATATGAGGAATATGTGAAATTTAGTATGTTTTAATTTTTCTACAATTATTACTTTTCTTGACCACATTGTATCCAATTATGTAATATTGGTTGACCCCATAATGAATAATGTTATTAAAGACTATCCCAAAATAAAAAATATTACCATTTTATATATTTTCCTTGGTTTACCTTCTTATTATCTATGATTAGTTGATATTTTTCCCAACTGGCTAAAAAACAATCAAATTTGACATATAAAGATGTCAAATTCAAATTTTAAAAAGAATTTAAAGAAAGGATTTAGGAGCTAAACAATATATTGATCAATGCATCTTTATTTACTATACTATCAGGAAAGGAAGGTATTTATATTTATAGTGATACATCAAAAAAGACTATGTTGTGTCCTTATATAGATTTATATATTATTTTCTAATGTTTCAATGTAATTTATGAACCATGAGAAATAATATCCAACTCGCGATCTTTAGATGTATGTTTTAATCATCGTAATGAGTATATTGGTGGATTATCATTACCAAGAGTAATGAGATATATATTTCGATCACAAAATTATGATGTGTATATTCACATAGTAAGATATCTAAAAGAGTCAGAGAAAGTGTTTGGAACTACTCAAGGACTATAATAATAAAACACATGGTCATAATATAACGTCAATAAATGTGGCATATTCTTTGATTTGGAAGGATAATGTAGTCCAATTTATAAAGAGGATGGATTTAGATCCAATATTTATGTATTTATTAAAGGTAGAAATATATGTTATTAAGGATGGGAAACATAATTTCTTGTACAAATTTTTTTTAAACAAACATTACCGAATATGATAAATAAGTCTATAAAATGTTAAAAGGGTTTAAAAAAGAATATTAATACCAGGGAAAAATTGATATTGTAATATATCATCTATGAAGATGAAATATTTATGTTTTGAATGTGACGTTGTGAACTATTAGTACCTGATTTAGAGAGTTAATTGATGGGTAAATATCATAGATCTAATTTTGTTATACACCTTGGTAGAATAAATATGTAAAACGAATTAAAGGATAATATTCAGTGGTAAATAATAAAGGATGATATTATCACTCTGGATTTAGGGAATACTAAGGTGATATGTTATGATAATATGGGTTATTTCCCCTACAAAATCATGGGTGTTTCACATCCCACTAAAAACTCATTATTTTTAATAATTCTTGGGATACAATGGGATTTGGGACCATATAATCCTAAGAGAACTATTGTATATATGTTTTTCATTTTATTATATATTTTTTATGTTTTTGATAGATAACCTCGATGTAATGAAGTTTTTGTACTCATAGAATCAATGAAATTGATTTTTTATTATTGAATCATTGCATGCATTTCTCGATCCATATTGAAACTTGACCTTATTTTAACATCAAATAACCAGTTTCTGATCATGATTCTTTATTAACCAATGTTAGTGTATATGATTTTGATTTTTAAAGAAACAAAAAAATATAACTTATTACTATAGTATCATAAGAAAGGATGCATGATCAATAAATCCCTCTTATAGTTAAAGGATTTCATATAAGAACACCATTGGTTTCCAATATTTATACCTTCCATGTAACACCCAAGAGTTTTATGAGAAATATTTGGTCTTTATGTTATATAAATCATCAAAGGAATCTTTCACTACACACAACACTAGCTTGGCTTACTTTACACGCAATCGCGACCTTCCTCGATAGCTTGCGTCGTACGCAATACCGAGTTTCACTAAACAATGATATGCTATTAAAATATTATTAAAACTAGCCATTATGAATAGTAATACCCACTTTTTGAAATTTTGTAAATTTTATTTTTCAAAATGGACTTCATTTTTGGATTCGGAATATCTAAATTAGCCTATGGTGAAATTTCGGTATTTTATTTGAAATTTTATGATATTAAATAATTTAATTTATTTATGACACAATGATGATGCAATAATTATATTATTAATGAAATATTGACATAATTGATGTTATAAATACCCAAATAAATGTAATTTGACACTTTTTATGAATTCCAATAATTTTATATATACATATGACATGTTATTATTGATTTAATTAACCTTTTTCGATCTAATATTTCTGTTATGATTTTCAAAAAAATCAATTACCAAATAGTGTTAAAATTGTAATAAAATAGTTTTTAAAAGAAATATTATGTTATTAATTTTTATTTTATTCCTAAAAATCTAAGGTTCAGAAAAATGACTTAGATAAGGTTATATATATTAATAATAAACAACTTGGGGTTCTTTTGGTTTGTTATAGTAAGTTTATTAACCTTATAGTGTAAGAAAACAAGAAGACACGGTAAAAGTTAAATTATCTAACTTAAAGTTAAATCTAAATGATAAGGTTAAAATAGAAATATAAACTTGTCTAAATTCTATTGGATGAAATATTTTCGACCCATCCCCACCTTAGATTAGAAATAAATCAATTTGGATCTATTGAAAACCAAATATGACTTTATAATAAAATAATATTTTTTGGTTTTCCAAAGGTGCCCCTCTCCTCTCTTATAAAAGGGAACCTCCTCCCTCTCTTCCTCACACCACTTTGAGCCTTAAAGATTAGACAACACCTGACAAATTATCTTCTCAACTTCCCTAGAAACAACCTAGAGGTCCAGGTCTTCTTCAAAGACCAATTTTAGTGCCCTAAAAAGAGGTCTCAAAGAGGCGCTTCAAAGAAGAGGTAATGTCCATTACCGATTCTTTCAACTTTATTTCTTCTTCCACTTATTCTTATATAGTTGTTTAATTATAAAGTAATAACAATAGTATCACTAATATACTTATGTGTTATTATATGTATGAAACAACCCTATTTCACCATCTATCCATCCTATGGAAAACGAAATCACCGCGCATGCGTACGTATGAAATACCGTCTCCACGCTGTGGTGTAATCTATTTTCCACCACCACCTTACTTGGATGGGTATAATGGTGTAAAGAATAACTATATATGATTATTGTAAATTGATATTGATTCTGAAATAGTATACATACACTCCAATACAATTCCACGATCATGGGAACGATATCATCGCTCGTGCGTACGTATAGAATACCGTCTCTACGATGTGATGCGACTCGTTCTACATGATCTTCATTGAATAATGATTATATAAATGAATTGAATGAATTAATATGATATTTATTACAATAATACCATTCTGGAAATGAGGTATCTATAACCTAAAAAGAAGAATAATAATTTATTCGACAAAACACGCATAAGAACAAAAAGTAATGAACAGATGAATAACAAGTAGTAATGAAATATTACTAATAAGAAGTTAAGAATATAACCATATATGATATCATAAAAATAAGTATGATTCTGCAATAAGTCAATAACATTATTTAAATCATTATTCAGTAGGTTCAGACACTTACGATGAAAATCAGACCTAAGGTAAGGGAAAATCTCACAATCTCAATTTTTATCCGAGATTGTTTATTCTTCAATATTTACTGGGGAATATTTATCACCCACATCCATGTTTCCTCAATATGTAATATTATTTCCATCCACATACAATTGTTTAAATCCAATTTTACCCTTCGGTGAGTTTGTAGTAAATGATATGAAAGGAATATTTTGTCATTTTTCGTACGAGGTACTTTTTGACTTTTCCAGCCAACGTACGGGAAGAATGTTTTTTTAACTTATACAGCATGAATGGATTTTTAGAACATTATTTCCATGAATATTCCTTTACAACTTTTCAAATTTATTTTTAATCAACTTCTTTTAGTACAAAATTATATCACATGTTAAGAAAGGAAAATGTTTTTGAAGTAGAAAGGATATTTTCCTCAAGAATAGAGTTCAAGTGTTTTTTCAAAATTATTTTCCATCTAAGATAATATAGGGTTCTGTTTCTATACCTATTTTTACATTGATTTTATTATGTTATGATTGAAATATTTTTATTATTTCCTTATGTCTTATATGGATTATGTTATGGTGGCATGATGTTTAAGATTCCCATTTTTATTACATGGGTTATGCTATGATGTATGATTTATGATTTTATGGCACAGATAAGAATTGATTCATTATGAGATGGGTGGGACCAATATCTCCCTACAATGCATTGGGTAATGATTTATATTTCATGAGATAGACATGGATGGAACGGCAGGTTAAACCGGTTCAGTGAAACAGGACTGAAACGAGTAGTGAACTCAGTTCAGAAATGGACTTAGTCCGCTAAGATAGTCTTGGATATGAGTCTTGACTACTAAGAAATTATTATCTATGATTATGTGTGTATGCCACAAAGTTTCATGTTTTAAGTTATAATTATTGGGATTACATTTCACTACTATGATTTATCCCATGTTATGAAATTATGACTTCTTTTGCAGGTTAAGATTTCCAAAATGTTATGTTCTTATTAATATGATGTGATTGGTTTTTCTTTTGTTTACCCTTACTGAGAATTTGAGCTCACCCTTCGTATGTTTTCTTTCCCCAGGTCAGGAAGAAGGTTATTAAGTAGGATATGCCAAAAGTGACTCTAGATATGATGAAATAAATGAGAGACAATGTAGATTCTTTATGAACCAGTTGTCTATGTTTCCCAGTTTCTGAAGACACTATACCTATACGGTCCTTTCATGGTTTTGTTACATGTTGTAATAAGTTTACTTCAATTTTGAAGTATTAACAATGTATGTAAAGTATGGGTCGTTATAGTTGGTATCAGAGTAAAGTTATAGTCAACCTTTGGAAACTAGGATGTGAAAACCTTAGTAGGAACCCTAAGGATAAATCTAAGCATTGAACACAATCTTAGTGTTTTAGAAATGGCCATGAAAAACCTATGATAAGACCTTAAGTGTGAAATCTTATTCTTGATTATGTGGTTTTCCTATTATAATTAGTGTTTCTCACACTATTCTTCTTGGTTTTAGTCAATGGATGGAACCCGAAGGAACCGTGTTAATGCAGAATGCGACCGGAAATGTAATGATTGTCCCCCTGAGCAACCAAACGTTATGGGAGCTGGAATGAAAAATCTTGTAGCCATGCTCACAAAACTTTCTCAAGCTATGAATCAGGCAGGACTTCCAAACGAGCAAAGGAAGGAGCAACATTCTGTCGAATCCTTCATGAGGCAGCATCTGCCTTCATTCAGCGGGTCTTTTGATCCATTAGTGGCTGAACAATGGATCAGTACCACTGAAAAGTTATTTTCAGTTTTTCAATGTTCTGAACATGATAAAGTCATCTTATCAGTGTATAATTTGGAAGGTGATGTTGATCAATGGTGGAATCTTATAAAGAATACGAGGAAAATGGATGAAATTGAGTCTATAGAATGGGACGAGGTCAAGAACTTATTTTTCAATAAGTATTTCCCTCATATTCTTCGAACAAATATGGAGGAGTTTCCTGAACTGAACCAAAAGGATGATGAATCTGTTGGTACCTATGAAGCAAATTTTACAAGACTTGCAAGGTACGCCTCTAGGATTAGTATCCAACCTGAGAGTAAGATGGATCGATTCTTTAGTGTCTTAAAACCAAGTCTTTGAAGGGAGTTATCCATAAGGGACTTCAATAGTTATGAGGAAATTGTTCAATGTACTCTCAAGGTTGAGATGGAGATTGGAGTAACCCATCAGTCATATGGGTTTGATATGAAGAGGAAAATGGAATTCAAAGGAAAATATAAAGACCACACTGAAAAGAAGATGAGTTTCCCTTATGCTGAAATAGTGGAAAGAAACATGGAGGAAATTTTCTTAAGGGGACAAGAAAATGTTATAAGTGTGGAAAAGAAAGTCATCGGGCAATTGAATGTCTAAATAATGGGAAGAAGATGTCAAATGATGAAAAAAAAGAAAGGTATACACAGAATGAACCTACTACACTTCAATGTTTCAAGTTCAAGGAGATGGGGCATTATGCCAATCAATGCCCAAATCCAAGGGTTGATGATGATGATCGACGTCAATAATCTCTTAAGGCCAAAGACAAAGGAAAGTCACATGCAATTACTATCAATGATGTGGAGTACGATAACGAAGTGGTTAAAGGTACACTTACCATCCACTCTAAAGTAGAAAATGTTTTATTTGATTCTGGATCCACCCACTCTTTTATTTCTGAAGAATTTTCTAAGGGTATAGACGTATTACCTCAACAATTAGATGTTGAGTTATCTGTGACAACTCTTAATGGCACAACAGTCACATCAAAAGTTTATAATTCTTCTCCGATTGAAGTTTGTGGGAAAGTGCTTCCTGCAAATATTGTGATCCTTCCTATAGTGTAATTTGATGTGATTCTTGGCATAGATTGGCCTTCTTTATATGGAGCTCATATCAATTTCCAAAGAAGGGATGTCACATTTCATATTCTAGATCAATCTATGATCGTCTATCGATGCAAGGATGATCATAACCTTCCAGTGGAAATTTCTTCCATCTTATGGGTCTTGATTCCACTAAATGAAGGATATTTATCTCAAATGGTTGGAGAGAAACTCACGATTAAGAATATTCCCATTGTATCGGAGTTTGATGATTTCTTTCCGGAGGAATTACCGGGTCTTCCCCCAAATCGTGAAGTTGATTTTTCAATAGAACTCGTACCGGGTGCTTTACCTATTTCAAAGACACCTTATATAATGGCCCCAATTGAGTACCAGGAATTGAAGAAGCAACTCCAAGAGAATATTGATAAGGGATTCATACTCCCTAGTGCATCACATTGGGGAGAACATGTTCTGTTTTTGATGAAGAAAGATGGATCAATGAGACTCTGCATTGATAATCGAGAACTTAACAAGATCACTATCAAGAAAAAATATCTTCTCCCACACATTGATGACTTATTTGACCAACTACGCGGATCTCAATACTTTTCCAAGATTGATATTCATTCACGGTATCATCAATTAAGGGTCAAAAGGGAGGATATACCAAAGACGACTTTCCGTACAAGGTATGGACACTATGAATTTATACTGATGTCTTTTGGTCTAAACAATTACCCTTCTATGTTCATGGATTTAATGAATAGAGTCTTTAGAGACTATTTTGATCAGTTTTTGGTGGTCTTTATAGATGATATTCTTGTCTATTCAAAGAGCAAGGAAGAACATGAAGATCACTTGAGAATTGTATTGAAGACCCTGAGAAAGGAGAAGCTTTATGCCAAATTTACCAAGTGTGAATTTTGGCTTCAAAAAGTTGCATTCTTTGGTCACATAATCTCAAAAGAGGGGATATCTGTGGATCCGGCAAAAACAAAGGTTATCGAAAGATGGTCGGGACCAACAACATTAACTAAGAACCAAAGTTTTCTTGGTTTGGCAGGTTATTATCGACGTTTTGTGAATTATTTTTCATGATTATCTCATCGACTCACCAGGTTGACTCGAAAAGGAGTTAAGTTCGTATGGACGGAAGAATGTGAATAGAATTTCAAGGATTTGAAAATAAGGTTATCCAGTGCACCTGTGCTCGCACTACCTTATAGTGGAGAAAGGTTTGTGATCTAAAGTGATGCATCAAAGAAGGGACTGGGGTGTGTTCTTATGCAAAATGATATGGTGATAGCTTATGCCTCACGACAGTTGAAAATCCATGATCAAAATTACCCAACTCATGATTTGGAGTTAGCTGTAGTAATCTTTGCATTAAAGATTTTGAGGCATTATCTTTATGGAGAATGGTGTGATATTTATACTGATCATAAACGTTTAAAGTATATTTTCACACAAAAGGAGCTGAATATGCGCCAAAGAAGATGGTTGGAGGTGATTAAGGATTACAACTGCTGAATTCGTTACCACCCTGGGAATGAAAACAAGGTGGCAGATGCATTAAGTCGACAAGACCATGCCAGTTTATCCATGAAAAGGATCACAAAAGATCCAATATTTATGGATTTACAAAGGTTGGATCTTGGAATTATAATGGAAGGGGAAAATCATATCTTTCTCAAATGAATGTTCAACCATCTATACATGTGAAGATTAAAGAGGCACAAAAAGAAGATGCAGAGTTACAAAAGAAGGTGATAAATGTTCCTGAATTCAACCTTGATTGTGATGGGATAATAAAGTTCAGGAATCGGATTTGTGTTCCTCCCATCCCAGAATTAAAGAAGGAGCTGCTGGATGAGGCTCATAGTTCTACATTATCTATTCATCCTGGAAGCACGAAGATGTATAGGGACCTGATAGAGTACTTCTGGTGGGATGACATGAAAAGA
This sequence comes from Viscum album, assembly GCA_963277665.1. Lineage (NCBI taxonomy): Eukaryota > Viridiplantae > Streptophyta > Magnoliopsida > Santalales > Viscaceae > Viscum > Viscum album. Next base: position 1,645,044,655 of record OY728121.1, on the reverse strand, counting down.
GATGTTGCTGAATATGTCTCTCGATGCTTGGTTTGTCAGCAAGTTAAAGCTGAGAGGCAGAAGTCTAAGGGGATGTTACAACCATTACCCATACCTGAATTGAAATGGGAAAACATCACTATGGACATTTTCACTGGACTTCCTAAAACATCCGAAGGCAATAATGTTATCTGGGTCACAGTTGATCATCTTACAAAGTCTGCACACTTCATTGCTATTAGAGAGGATTTCTCTCTAGATCAGCTTTCCAGGATATATGTAAAGGATGTTGTAAGATTGTATGGAGTACCACTTTCCATTATATCTGATCAGGATCTGAGATTTACCTTGAAGTTCTGGAGAAGTATTCAGCATGCTCTAGATATAGAGATGAGTTTTAGCACTCGTTATCATCCTTAGACAGACAGTCAGTCTGAGAGGACAATTAAAACTCTAAAAGATATGTTGAGAGCTTGCTCTATGGATTTCAAAGGGGGTTGGGATCAACACCTACATTTGGTGGAATTTTCTTATAATAATAGCTTTCACTCCAGTATTCAGATGTCTCCTTATGAATTCCTCTATGGAAATAAATGCAGAACTCCAACTTTTTGGGATGAAGTTGGAGAAATAAAGCTATTAGGACCTGATCTTGTTGATGAAATCGCAGAAAAGGTCAGATCTATTAAACAACACATAAGAGCAGCTCAGAGTCGACAGAAAAGTAATGCTGAAAACTGAAGAAAAGACCTAGAGTTTGAAGTGGGTGATAAAGTGTTCTTACAAATATCTCCTTGGAAGAGAGTAATGAGATTTGGAAAGAAGGGAAAGCTGAGCCCTAGATATATCGGTCCTTTCGAAATACTGGATCGTGTTGGGAAGGTAGCTTACCGATTGGTGCTTCCACCGAATCTCTCCCAATTTCACAATGTGTTCCATGTATCTCTCCTAAGAATGTACATACCTGATCCTTCACATGTACTCAGCTCAGAAATTGTACCGCTGGAGCAAGATCTTTCTTATGAAGAACAGTCGATAGAGATTCCCGATCATAGCGAAAAAGTCCTACGGAACAAGACCACTCGCATGGTGAAAGTTTAATGGAGGAACCACCAATTAGAAGAAGCTACATGGGAACTTTAGGATATGATTAGGGAGAGTTATACTCATATGTTTGTTACAAAGTGATGAATTTCGAGGGAGAAATTCATTTTAAGGGGGGTAGAATGTAACACCCGATACTTTTATGAGAAATATTTTGTTTTTATGTTATATAACTAATCAAAGGAATCTTTCACTAAACACAATACTATCTTGGCTTTCTTTACACGCAATCGCAACCTTCCTCGAGAGCTTGTGTCATACGCAATACCGAGTTTCACTAAACAACGATTTGCTATTAAAATATTATTAAAACTAGCCATTATGAATAGTAATACCCACTTTTTTAAATTTTGTAAATTTTATTTTTCAAAATGGACTTCATTTTTGGATTCATAATATAGAAATTATCCTAGGGTGAAATTTTGGTATTTTATTTTTAATTTTTAGACATTAAATAATTTAAGTTATTTATGACACAATGATGATGCAGTAATTATATTATTAATGAAATAATGACATAATAGATGTTATAAGTACCCAAATAAATTTAATTTGAGACTTTTTATGAATTCCAATAATTTTCTATGTTAATATGACATGTTATTATTGATTTAATTAACCTTTTTCGAACTAATATTTCTCTTATGATTTTTACAAAAATCAATTACCAAATAGTGTCAAAATTGACATAAAATAGTTTTTAAAACAAATATTATATTATTAATTGTTATTTTATTTCTAAAAACATAAGGTTTGGCCAAATGACTTATATAAGGTTATATATATTAATATTAAACAACTTAGGGTTCGTTTGGCTTGTTATAGTAAGTTTATTAACCATATAGTGTAAGAAAACAAGAAGACACGATAAAAGATAAATTATCTAACTTAAAGTTAAATCTAAATGATAAGGTTAAAATAGAAATCTAAACATGTCTAAATTCTATGGGATGAGAGGATTTCGACCCATCCCCACCTTAGCTTCGCAATAAATCAATTTGGAGCTATTAATAACCGAATATGACTTTATAATAAAATAATATTTTTAGTTTTTTCAATGGTGTCCCTCTCCTCTCTTATAAAAGGGAACGTCTTCCCTCTCTTCCTCACACCACATTGAGCCTTCAAGCTTGGCCATCCCCTACCAAATTATCTTCTCCACTTCTCTATAAACATCCTAGAGGTCTTGGTCTTCTTCAGAGACCAATTTTAGTGCCCAAAAAAGAGGTCTCAAAGAGGCACTTCAAAGAAGAGGTAATGTCCGTTACCGATTCTTTCAACTTTATTTATTCTTCCACTTCGTCTTTAGTTGTTTCATTATGAATTAATAGCATCAGTATCACTCATATACTGATATGTTATTATAAGTATGAAACAAACCTATTTCACCATCTATCCATCCTACGGAAAACGAAATCACCGAGTGTGGTACGTATAGAATACCATCTCCACGCCGTGGTGTAATCTATTTTCCACCACCACCTTACTTGGATGGGTATAATGGTGTAAAAAATAACTTTATATGATTATTGTGAAGTGATATTGATTCTGAAATATTATACATACACTCCAATACAATTCCACTATCATGGGAACGATATCATCGATTGTGCGTACGTACGGAATACCGTCTCCATGATGTGATGTGACTCGTTCTACTTGATATTTATTTCATAATGATTATATAAATGAATTAAATGAATGAATATGATATATATTACACTAATACCATTCTGGAAATGAGGTATCGATAACCTAAAAAGAAGAATAAGAATTTATTCGACAAAACACGCATAAGAACAAAAAGTAATAAACACCCGAATAACAAGTAGTAATGAAATATTACTAATAAGAAGCTAAGAATATAACCATATATGATATCATAAAAATAAGTATGATTCTGGAATAAGTCAATAACAATATTTAAATCATTATACAATAGGTTCGGACACTTACGAAGAAAATCAGACCTAAGGTACAGGAAAATCTAACAATCTCAATTTTTATCCGAGATTGTTTATTCTTCTGTATTTACTGGGGCATAATTATCATCCACATCCATGTTTCCTAAATATGTAATATTATTTCCATCCACCTAAAATTTTTTAAATCCATTTTTACCCTTCGGTGAGTTTTTAGTAAAAGATATGAAACGAATCATTTTTAGTTTTTTGTACGAGGTACTTTTTTACTTTTCCAGCCAAAGTACGGGAAGAATGGTTTTTTACTCATACTGCAATAATGGATTTTTAGAACATTATTTCCATGAAGCTTAATTTACATGTTTTCATGTTTATTTTCAATCAACTTCTTTTATTTCAAAATTTTATGACATGTTAATAAAGGAAAATGTTTTTGAAGTAGAAAGGATATTTTCCTCAAGAATGGAGTTCATGTGTTTTATCAAAATGATTTTCCATCTAAGATAATATACGGTTCTGTTTCTATCCCTATTTTTACATTGATTTGATTATGTTATGATGGAATTATTTTTATGATGTCCTTTCATCTTATATGGATTATGTTATGATGGCATGATGTTTAAGATTCCCATTTTTATTACATGGGTTATGCTATGATGTATGATTTATGATTTTGTGGCACACATATGAATGGATTCATTATGAGATGGGTGGGACCTATATCTCCATCCAATGAATTGGGTAAAGATTTATATCTCATCAGATAGACATGGATGGAACCTCAGGTTAAACCGGTTCAGTGAAAGAGGACTGAAACGAGGAGTGAACTCAGTTCAAAAATGTACTTTGTCCGCTAAGATAGTCTTGGCTATGAGTCTTGACTACTAAGAAATGATTCTCTATGATTATGTGTGTATGCCACAAACTTTAATGTTTTATGTTATGATTATTGGGATTACATTTCACTACTATGATTTATCCCATGTTATGAAATTATGATTTCTTTTGCAGGTTAAGATTTCCAAAATGTTATGTTCTTATGAATATGATGTGATTGGTTTTTCTTTTTTTTACCCTTACTGAGCATTTGATCTCACCCTTTGTATGTTTTCTTTCCCCATGTCAGGAAGAAGGTTATTAAATAGGATATGACAAAAGGGACTCTAGATATGATGAAATAAATGGGAGACAATGTAGATGCTTTATGAACCAGTTGTTTATGTTTCCCAGTTTCTAAAGACACTATACCTATAAGGTCCTTTCATGGTTTTGTTATATGTTTTAATAAGTGTACTTAAATTTTGAATTATTAACAATGTATGTAAAGTATGGGTCGTTATATTCCAAATCCTAATCAAATAATTCTTAGGAGCATGTCATGGTATGTTGGTATACATGTTATAAAATCACGAGTATGGGAGGTCGAATAATCCCATAAAGTATAATGTTTTCTTGTTAAAAAATAACTTATATTTTTCTGATATATTATTGAATTTCTTTTTATAAATAATTATATATAATTCTATAACAATCCTTATTATGATTCAGATGTCCTATGATGATACATATTTATTCATTTTGGTTTACTTTTTATATATTATGTAAAATTAAATCATCTTGCACTCATGTAAAAGTAAATATTGATATTATTTCCTAATGAGGGAAGTTTAACTATATTTTAAATCCATCTTGGAAGGTATTGTGGAGTTTAAATCGTCTATTATGGAATTATATTGGTTATTAATTCAATTAAATATATTTGGGACACTATAAGGGTATATAATGGATTAAAATGTTACAAAAAGTCACAAAGGTAACCCAAGGATGAAAACTATATATGAAATAATTAAGTTCATTCCATGGTATAAATATAATGGGAATCCATGAGGTTTCTCTTATATTTTAAATTTATATTGGATGATATAAATATTTCACCACTATTTATATCAATATAGAAGAAATGATGGTTTCTAAAAATTTAATTTTTACTACAATATATAAATAATAAGTCATAGTTTAAATCTAGTTAGGAAGGTATAAAAGGGGGGGAGTGTGCATATCACACATCTAATTTATCTCTTATTGGATCATCCCTGGTAGATTAGTCCATTGGGTAATCAGAAATAAACCTGATATAGTGGAGTTATCCTTTTAAAAGATCACCTTAATAATTAGATAAGCTATATTTTACTATCATCTACGAAGATGAAGGACTATGTGGAGTATATTATAAACAAGGATGAATGATTTTATGAATGTATTTTTTGTGCCTTCACATAAATAATCGTACATAATCAATCGTATATAAACATAAGGACAGTGATCGAAAAAATGGGTATCATAATCATGTCACAAATCATAAATAATCAGTGTATCAAACAGGTGTCCAAGAAAGAAAAGAATTTAAATATATAAGAAAATTCAAAAGGGAATGTAAGTATATATCACCATAATTGATTTCAGGTAGAAATGACCACATGTATGAAGAGTATTTAAAATATTTTAGCATTAAAACATTTTAGCACAGTTTTAGGGAAAATACTAAAGAGAATTTAAAATAGAAATTAAAATTAAATTTTTTTATAAAAATATTAGTGAACCAAGAAGTTTTTCATAATAAAAAGTCTTATTTTATAAAAATAATGGTTTCTTAAAATAGATGATAGAGTTCACTTGATATTGAGTAAGAATTCAGCAAGTTCCCTTAAAGGGGTTTGCTTATCGGGAATTATTGAGGAGGGAACCACTTAAATAAATGTATATCCCGAAATGTGAATGATGAATTGAACATGATACATGAGTTTACATAAATTATATTAGGTACATAAAAAATATAACTTCATTTTGTAGAAAATAACAATAGAGAAATCTAGAGGAATAATGGAGGTTCAGGTATAATCCCTTACCTTAAGTCTAATGGTATCATTTAATAGATCTTAATAGCCATGATAATCAAATTAGATTCATTAATTAGTATTTAAATAAACTATAATTCATGTAATTTATTTACTATATCTTTATTATGCTCATTAATGAGCTTTCTTAATGGTCAACATTTTCAATTTCATTGTTTGTGAGTGTTTGTTTCCTTAGTTTTCATGATTTGTTTAGTTATATACATGGGAGGATAAACAAGTAATATGATAATGGTTTTCCAGAATTTGGGTTATTTCTGTTTATTTAACATCTATAATATCACATGGTTATAAAATTCTTGTGGTTTTTTGGAGTGAATATGAATCATTATTGAAATATTTAATGATAACTGTTTTGGTTATTTGGCATCTTTTTGTCACAGCGAACAAATTTATCATTATAAATCAATATAATGTGTACAAAAAATTTCAGAACCTTACATTAGATATATTATATATATTATAGTATTTTTCAAACATAAAAATTCTTTCATGACCCAAATCGATGATGTTAATAGAAATCAAAAATTCCTCATCCTTGAATGTGATAAATTAACACATTCAAGGTGGCGTTTTTATTTCTAGTATAAAATGAGGGGAAAGGAGAGATGATGATGAAATATTACATTATCATAAAAGAAAATCCAGTAGATGTAATTTACTATAGTTTTCATAACATTTGAAATAATGGAGGTGAATAACGAAAAATAATGAAATAAACTTGAATGAAAATAAAAGAAATTAATAGAGGAATTTACCTCTTTAATATATATTCCTTGAGAACCTCTTTTGGGGAGAAGGTTTCATGTTTTGAAGAGACCCAGGGTTGTTGGAAGGGGTAGATAGTATTTGGGTGTTATTTTATAAGAATTTAGAAAAGGAAAAAAGGCCTTGAGTAGATTGAAGAGAAAATGGAAAGAGGGTGGTATTTATAGTGGAGGACAGGAGGGATTCCCCATTCTTCTAGTCATTAGTTTAATATTCTGTCTCTCGAAAATAAATAGTCTTGATTCTTGTGACCAAAAACAGTAAATATATCTTGTGATTTTGAACCAATGGTCATTTACATCATCCATGACTCAAGCATAAAGACGAAATTCAGGTTTTAGCTTTTATAATAAATTATCATATTTTAATATTAATAAAAAATTCATGTATTTCAGAAAAATCTCAAAAATTTCCCCATTTTTTTTATGAATTTTTTTATTCAAAAATGTACTCAATTTTATGAAAATAATTTTATAAATATGTGAAATTTAATTTTTAATTAAAATCATAATTTTCTTAAAAAATACAAATTTTAAAATTAAAACTATTTTTCTAACACTTTGAAAAAGTAATTAAGGTCATATAAAATTATCTTATTATCAAAAGAAAAAATAATGAATTCATATTATGAAAATAAATTTTGATTTAATTTATAAAATTAATCAATAAATTGTAACTAAATATACATGACATACACAAATACCAACATTTAATTAATAATTTTTTAAAATATTTAATTACTTTTTCTATGATATAATTATATTATACAATCACATATAATCAGGATAAATTTTATTTATACATTAATTAGTGAGTTTACTATTCAATTGGCCATTTTTTTATTCCTAAGGGTTAGATTACTGTTCCAAAATTCATGTTACTATATCATCAGAAAGTGATCCTTATCATCAAGGGATACCATTTATATCACTCATTAATCATTTTATGGTTTTTATTATGTTATATAAGTAATATTATGTGAATATACTATAATTATAAAAGGAAATTTTTATTGATAAAACATTGGGTCATTACAATAAGCATTGGATATTTAATCAAAACATGGAAGTCATGTGATTTCAGACCCTTTAACATTAAATTGGACATTTAAATGATGATCTTGATATTCTATGAATGAAAATCTGGAAGCTCTATGTAAAGACCCGTAAAATTCAAGGAAATTTTTTTTCTTAATTTTCCTTGGAATTTTACATGAACGTAGTTTCTGAGGGCACCTGATTCCGAGGCCCGGTGTGCCCGGAATCATTTTCCGAAGTTTGGCTCGGGTACGTTCAGTGAACGGACGAGCGGGATTTTCTAAATTTTGAACCGGTGCCCGGAATCGAATTCTGAGGGCACCGATGAAATCACAGCGCCAATATTTTCTTAGAAACGCCTCTTCTAGAGTTGCGTTTGCTCGAGTGTGGTTTTTAATTTTCGGGCTTAAAGTTAAAAAAATAAAATAATTGTTCGACAAACTTTATTTTATTTCACTTAAGCCACTTGAAGCCACTTGAAAGCCACTTAAACTGAGTTGAAACGGATAGAGTTCTATCCAGAAATAACCTACCCTCTTGGTAGGATATTTGTGAGGTGGGGCCCACACGAGCCCTGTCGTTTCTTTCTGCTAAGTAACGCACCCGCGAAAACCCATCTTTATGAAAGTCAACTGATGCGTTTTCCTATTTTCTTAACGCACCATTTAATTGGGCAGTTTTGTTCATAAATTAAATGGGCAGTTTCTTTCGTTAATTTAATTCTACGAATTAAATGGGTCGTTACTCACCTCTTTTCGTTTGTTGGCGTAATAATAAAATAAGACCAATACCAACATTTGGAGGATTACTCGTTGAGAGGTTTTTTCAGAGTTCTTGAGCCTTCATCCTCCTTCACGAAGAACGTGAAGAACGCGAAGAATGCGAAGAACGTGAAGAACGCCGGCCTTCGACGAAGAACACCGAACCCGCGGAAATCGACGACGCGACGCCGGATACTGCGACGCCGACGTTTCCTCTCCCGTGACGTTCTTCGACGACGTTCCTTCCTCCACGACAAGATCCTTCGATCTTCCATTGAGGTGAGTGTTTGTGATTCTTTAAATCTCCTTTGTGGTTTTTTAACAAAACACGGATTTAATTATTTATAATTAAATCTGTTGTTCTTGGTCCGTTGAGTTCGTCGACGCAACGCCGGATTCCGCGACGATGTGACGCCTTTCCGCAATGACGCGACGATCCCCTCCTTCCGCGACGAGCAAACCCGCGAAGAACGTGCGTACAATGACGACTACGAGGTAGGGAATTATTTTTGAATTACCCCTTTTTTTATTCCCGTAAATGTTTCGTTAAAAAGTTAAAGAACTGGATTCATATGAACAATTTTAATTTATTAAAATTGTTGTTTCCTGTGTGGAATAAAAATTCTCCCGTTGTTTATATCTAACGCGGATGGTGCAGGCCAAACAAACACGACCCGACAACCCTCCGTCGTTCTTCGTGATTGTGAGGATTTGACGGGCGACGATGGAACGTGGCGCAAGGGCAGTTTGATGATCCCGTAGTGAAGAACGGAACCCGGGAGGAACAACGGCGCAGACGGGAAGGAAAACGGACCACCGGAGCGACTCCGGTGGCCCACGGAAGCCGGAGGCCGGAGGTGGCGGCACCCCGGCGCGCCGCCAGTTGTCCAGGGCGACACCCCGCGGGTGTCGCGGGGGTGTCACGCGGGGGCGGCAACTCCCCCCGCGTCGCCCGGTTGTCCAGGGCGACACCCCGAGGGTGCCGCGGGGGTGTCACGCGGGGGCGGCGACTCCCCCCCCCCCCCCCCGCGTCACCCGGTTGTGTAGGGAGACCCCCCGCGGGTGCTGTGGGGGTGTCACGCGGGGGCGGCGGCTCCCCCCTGTGTCGCCCGGTTGTCCAAGGTGACAACCCACGGGTGCCGCGGGGGTGTCACGCGGGGGCGGCGGCTCCCCCCCGCGTCGCTCGGCTGTCTAGGGCGACACGCCGCGGGTGCCGCGGGGTGTCACGCGGGGGCGGCGGCTCCCCCCCCCCCCCCCCCCCCACGTCGCTCGGCCGAGCCGGGTCCGGCCGGGTCGCCCGGTTCGGCCGACCCAGGGGGGGTCGGGCCGGGTTGGCCCGGGCCCGGACCCCCCGTCTTCGGACCATTTTCGGTCAAATTCCCGTAACTTGAGCTACAGGACTCCGAACGACGTGCCGTTAGCGGCAACGCGATCCTTGGATCGAGACAGTCGTTTCGGTATATTGCACTCATGGTTTCGGAATGCTTTGAGTTCGGTCGGGTTGGTTCGTACACGAAACCAACTGGGCCTTCAGAGCGGAAACGCTCATATCTTGAGCTCCGGACGTCCGATTGACGTTCCGTCAGCTTTGGTGAATTCCTATAAGTGAGATGGATCTTCTGGCATACTCCGCCCGAGGTTTGGATGTAGGTGGAGTACGGTCGGGTTGGTTTTGCTTTAAAAATCAACCGGGCCCCTGGGACGAAAAAGCCAATAACTCTCAGACCGGGCGTCCGATTGACGCGCCGTCTGCGACTTTGAGTTCTTGTTGGCGATATGGAACTTTTGGATACATCAACCACGGACTTTGTGTCAGTTGATGTATCAGCCTCCCGGCTCGTGGAGCGGACCCTCCTGAACGAGCTTGCTGTGTGCGGGAACCCTAGTGCTGGCTGCGACTTCGACGACGACGACTGTGCAGAGATCCTCGGTGGACTGCGATGATGAAGAGTGCTGGTCTTGAATCCTATGTGGGTCCCAACCATGCTGGTCTTGTATCCTATGTGGGTCCCAGCTTAGACGATTCAATACTGGTCTTGTATCCAATGTGGGTCCTAGTATAGATGAATCAATGAAGAGTGCTGGTCTTGTATCCTATGTGGGTCCCAGCATAGACGATTCAATACTGGTCTTGTATCCTATGTGGGTCCCAGTATAGATGAATCAATGAAGAGTGCTGGTCTTGTATCCTATGTGGGTCCCAACTGTGCTAGTCTTGTATCCTATGTGGGTCCCAGCTTAGACGATTCAATACTGGTCTTGTATCCAATGTGGGTCCCAGTATAGATGAATCAATGAAGACAGCTGGTCTTGTAACCTATGTGGGTCCCAGCTTAGATGATTCAGTATCTATATCTGATCATCCCTTTCACCCTTTTCAACGAAGTATACCTGTGTGAGCTATCCTGTGTGGATTTACTGTTTACTCTCCTTTGTGGATTGCGGTGAGCTATCCTGTGTGGATTTACTATTTACTCTCCTTTGTGGATTGTGGGGAACTATCCTGTGTGGATTTACTGTTTCCTCTCCTTTGTGGATTGTGCTGAACTATCCTGTGTGGATTTACTGTTTACTCCCCTTTATGGATTGTGTTGAGGTATCCTATGTGGATTACTTTTCTCTCCTTCGTGGATTGTGTTGTGCTATCCTGGGTGGGTATACGTTATTCTTTCCTATGTGGACTGGGTTGTGCATGGGCTCGGATGTTGGAGCCGAACGAGAATTGATGACTTAGGTATATGTATGGGCATATACCTAAGCAGTGTCGGATGATACTTCGTGATTGTATCTTTCCTTGTGGTTTATCCTTTGTGGATTGCGGGAGACCTTCGGGGTCTCGGGGTCCCTACTGAGTAGCTTGTACTCACCCCTGCACGGGCTATGCCCACACTACATTGTGTTTGTTGCAGACGACGGACAGCGTTGATCGTGGTGGAGGCGTGCAGAGCAGGACGGTACATGGCGGAGGACCACTGGGCGGACGTGCTCGGAGCGGACGGCAGGATCTGAGGAGCAGTGGAGCTATCTGTACCCACCCTTCAGGTGGGATTCCCAGTGGACAGCTCGGTGTAGCGGCTTTTACTTTTCAGTTGCTGTTTTTCCCTTCAGTTATACTTTACAGTTGGGCTTGTATTTCCGGCCCCTTTTACTTTCAGAACAGGTTGTTACAGTTTTTACTTAGTGTATACTTTTCCGCTTTCTTACTCTGTGGTGCTTGTTTACTTTTCGAAGGCAATGCCTTCCCTTTTTGTTGGGATTTACGCCTTGGTGCTAGTCGCCAGCCCCTGGCCTATGGAAGGCGGGCTTTGGTTAGTCACGGCACGGGCCCCGAGGACGGGTCGTGACACTCTACGTTAATAAGTTGACAAACTAATAGATCTCCTGCATGGAAAGAGTTTATAAAACTAGAGGAAGAGAAGATTATTTTTCACCCTTCATTAGCGCCAACTCATCTAGTATTCCCAAGTTATCCATGTCCAATTTATAATTAATTCCAAACTATGATTTTTGGGTGAATTTATCAATGTCTCGAAAACACTATCACAAACGTTTTTCAACATATAAAACATCATGAAATTTCAGACGTACAAAAAATTCCAGTATCGCAATTCAAAAAAATAGATATCTTTTTCCAGCTAGTTTTTTAGAGTATTTTCTAAAATGGTTTAACCGAAGAAGTTCCTACATATTTTTCTTTCGAAAATAGTTGATTACCAATTAGTGGAGATAGTTTTGAATATTTTATTGAACTTCAATTGAATGAAGTCGTCCAAGATCAATATATATGTCATCATGGTAGGAATTGTAATGTCCTTGAAACATGGTTTTCGATGAGTGTTTCAACCTAATTGAATATGCAACTTGTTCAGAGATGGGACACCCTTATATCACTTTAATGTAATATCCTTAAAAATTTTAATAAGAATGAATGTTTTTATCAACCTCTATATCATTGTTATCAATGTGAAATCTATATTTCTATTAGTATCATATAATAGAACACATTAATCCCACAATAATTTAAAATCCATTATCAATGGAGGAAAATAAAAATCAATATCACTACACGGTTTTTTTGGTCCAGATATAGGCATAGATAACATGTTTTATTTTCATTTCATACATAACCATAGTGAAAAGATATAATTTACCAGCATCTCATACCATGTAATGTGAGTGCTATTTCAAAAACCAAGAGAATTCACTCCATCTATAGATAATGCAAGATGAAGGTTTCTCGGCTCATTTCCAAATTTAGGACACTCGTGATCAATTCACATCACTATGTAGAGTCTACCGGGTAACGTAGTTTCCCATTTTATTTCCTACATCTAGGTCAATGTTCATATACTCTCCTCGCTTCCATATAGGTTCCTAAACCATGAAATGACTGAAAATTACCTCATAACTTTTATAGGGCCAGATTGACCTTTCTTATTTTGAGAAGCACTACACATTGGGCATTCTCTAAGTGATTTGCGGTCCTTGAAAAAAAATATAAATTCATTTGGACATGAATTTATTCTTTCAAAGATCATACCCATCAATCATAGCATAAATTAGGTGTTTTATGTTTGCGTCGTGAGATCATTATCTTCCAGGATCATAACATTCAAGAGAGAAAATAATTCCATACGACTAGTGTGACTCCATCTGTTTCCTACATTGAAATTATACTTCATCAGTAGGGATGAAAATTCTTTATATTTAGTGAAACCATCATACAGTGGAGTCTTTTCACAATAGATTAACTTCTCAACCAATTTGGGGAAATCATGAAGATAATATTCAACTACTCTTAGCCTTTACTCATTACAATTTTCATAATCATTCACATTAGCAATGACATCCTCGATTTAGTCTTCTTATCTTTACACACATATAATCATATTGGATGATCCATAAGAAACAATTTTATCCCACCCACTATATACATTATCTTTTTCCTCGTGTTCATTCCAAAATTTATAACTTTGATCTATTCCGTGATAGATCAAGTGTTCTTCCAAATCCTATGGAATATTTTTTATTGAAAAACAACATCATAAACAGTGAAAAAGGATTTGAGGAGGGTTATATACATGAAATTTTTCAAACATGATGAACTCTTTCACTCCATCCTCATACTCTTTTTTCATACAATTGGCATCCTTCCCTTCCTTATTTATATCAATCCTATTTGATTGGGTAATAAAAATTTTTAACATAATAAAAACAAAAAACATAGATATAAAAATTAACCATGGATAAAATAAAGTTCTAGACATTATGTCTCCTTCAATATTTCTCCCCAATATCCACTTTCCAAAACCAAGGTCCTTCATTTGGGATCTTCTTGATAAATTAATCTTCAGTTCATCTAGGTTATCCTTCATTGCTCCAACTAAGAGAAATACATCCCCATAATGAAGTAAAATAAGAAATGTACCATAATAATACACATTCATTTTGCAAAAATAATTTACATTACACATAATGAACATTAATTCTATCATGAAATCATTGAATTTCAAGTTACACTACCTTGGTTCCTACTTAGGCCTCAAACACCTTCATTTGAGATTAGAACCAAACATTTAATTCAATTTAGCATGAAACCTTACAATTGATCTATGTAGATATCTTCCTCTAAATCTCCATGGAGGAATATAATAATCACATCCATTTTTTCTAGAAATAAAATTTCAATGGAAACCAATTAGAAACCATTAGAATTATTATCTGACTTATAGAATTAGATAAAATATAAATAAAATATTATAATTATAATCATTCAAATACATTTAAAATTTCCATGGTGTTATTATCGATCTAGTGGTATTCCTTATATAATGTAATGTGATTTCCTAATTCTATAAAAATATAAACCAAATGATTATAGAAAAACAACATTTTATATGTCATTTGAAAACTATTAAAAAAATAAAAATTGAATTCCCATTCAAAAACCAGCCATTTATACATATTCCTCTTTAAAATAACATATACATTTTAAAATAAATGAATCACTTCCAAACACTCTTCCAAAAAACCCCAATTACTTTTTTAAAAAAATTAATGGAACTTCCTAACACAATAATATTAATCATTTCAAATTAGAGGCAACCCTATATTTTTTACATATTTTCATTTAAAACTTCACACACCCCATGCTAAAATAAAACAAGCCTTACAAGCGCTTACAAAACATTCCCATCCATTTATGAAAGCCAACCGGCTGAGTTGACAAACACTAGGCATGCAACCTAAGTCCATGCCAAGTGTTTGAATAATTTTAAAACTATTTAAAACCAAATATGGTATGATGAATAAATAAAAAATTTTATGAATCACTTCAAAACACATAAATCATTTTAAAATATCCACATAAAAATTTTAACAAAGACAAAAATCCAAAGAGAGTAGCTTTATAAAGGATACATGAATAAAAAATTACAAACATTTTATAAAATATAAAGCTTTAAATGGTTTATCATATCTATTAGGAATAAATAGTATTAATCATTTAGTTTACTCTAGTAATACTATTGATGTGTGAATAATTGTTAGATAAAGACATAAGTGTAACATGACCATGATACTTTTGAACATAAAGTCACGTCTCATCAAAGTGGGAAAACATATTCCACATAAAGATTCAATCATGTACTACCTATGACTAATCCTTCCAATATAGTACATTAGAAAAAATATTCCCCCACTTGAGGGTATACATTACGTCAAAGTTAATGGACTATAGGTAGTTAAATCTTCACTGCTATCAATTATAGATTTCAATTTGTGAATAAATATATTTCAAAGAAAAATTTGTCTATTCCGAAAATATCTCACCCCAAAGATAATACTACTGAAACCCCATGTAAAGAACCACTATTTACAAACCAAGGAAAGTATTTGGGAAATTTTTCTTTGTGTCCTTAATTGTATGGACCCTTATGTAACTAAATGACCATCAGGTACTTTAACTATTTAAATCCGGACTCTTAATACATCACAAAATAACCCATACTCATTAATCAACTCATTTATGTTTAATATTTGGGTTTCATCAATCTCACATTATGATCTTAGAAATATCTATCATGATCATATAAGAAAAATAACCATCTCAATATCTTGTTTAATGACTTCTTAGTGCTTCCAATCAAGAAGAATCCTCGTTGACCCTATGTTAATAATTGGAAATCCCCAAAAAGATTTAGATCACAAAAAAAATATTTGGCTCCCCTAAATAATCTATAACATCTAACTTCCTATGTTTTAAAAATATTCTACCCACTAATATTATTTTCCCCAAGAAGTGAAATCCTCAGGTTAAAAAATTATACTATCCACTAATATTATTTCCCCCATAAAGTGTACCTTTATAATGTCCTAACCCAGCACACCTCTATGATGGTGGTGGGACTGGTGGATTACAGGACCTCAAGTGCATCTCCCCAAATGAAAATGGTTGCCAACTTGCAGTGAGGTCCCTTTTTTCTATACACGGGGGAGAATATTACCTCATAAGTAAAAGGTATTACCATAGCAGAAGTAAACAACATTTAATAATAAATATTTGAGGCATATAAATGAATTAACTAAAACATAATCAATATGGATACTCTAACTGAATAAGAATCAAGTGCAGAAGCTCACAAAATAATATCTGGCTATGATTTTTTTCATAAATATAAAGAATGAAAAATAGAAACCCAAGCATACTATCAACTAAAAAAACACAAATCGTGACAACTGTACCACAAGAAAGGCTCATTCCTCTTCTTCAGTCTCCATCTTAATTGGTAAGAATAAATCAAGCATCAGAAGTAGCATGCTTCCCATTGTCAATACCTACAAGCATATAACCTACTCAGGTGTCAATGACGCCTGAGTAGGGTGGTAGATAAAACACCAGTATTCCAGAACCTACGATGTCTAATCCCATCCATTTCATGCAGTAATAAATTACAGTGTTCCATTATATAACAAATAAAGATAATTAATTATGTGAAATAAAATAAATAACTTAGTCTGGGTTCCCAATGGTACATGTCCCTAATCACCTGCTTTAGCCTAAGCCGGATGTCTAATGGATGTAACGGTAATAAGATAAATACACATATTCATATATATAAGCCTAGAAATTCAAGTTAAACAAGGAAGAGTTATACACCCAAGCTTTTTCTTTGTCTTGGGGTCTAAATCATGCGTCAACCAAGTGTGTTTCAACATACCAGAAAAATAACACAGTTTTCAAGATACTCAAAACTGCATTAACATAAAACCTTCACTGCATCATTATTAATGTTCAGGTTGAGAGTTGGAGTCTAATCTTGTCTTGAAGGTATATCTAAGGATTATCCTTCAAATTATCTTGTACCATTGAGCTCGTCCAAGGAATTCTTTCGAAAGACCATGTATCGCTCGTGGAATTGCTTTATAATGAGTCTATTCTGATCTTGCAAAAAGGGGTTGAGCATCATCTGAGGCTGGCATAGAAACATTTCCAATAGACACATCCTCATTGTGCCCTTTTTGAACCATTGTCACTCATAAGTATTAGAAATCCTAGGTAAGTCTCGGTCAGGCAAGCCAAAGACACCGCCCCCACGACGAGTTGTGGTAGAAACTCTGGAACAGAGGGTCTATGTGTGGAACATAATAAAGGACACACTTTATTTTTCCAACATAAACATAATAAATTTTTTACTTCAGTAGATATGACATAACAAGCATATGTAATTGCTGTTTGAATTCTAAGCAGATACATCTGTGCAACACAAGGTATTAATTTAATATTCCAATGTAAAAACTAATGTATCAAGATACTATATCATCCCAAGAAGATAAATGAACATTTAAATAATAAATAAATTTAGAAAAAAACTACCAAATATCGAAAAAGACAAGGTTCATAATTATTCTAAAGTAATTATTTAAATTAAACATAACAGAAATGGGTTGTGCAACACATGCAGTTAAATAAATTAAATGTTCGGGCAAACAGAATTCATACCGACTATGTCAGCACACCCAAAGGGGTGTCCTACCATTTTTCAACAATTTATAAAATTTATTTAATGATAAATCGGCTTGAAAAAATTAATAGGAACAATTAAATTGAAATGATTGGGTGAATTTGCACAACATCGGTAGGCATCGACGAATGACACAATCAAGCATTTCTATAAATATCAACAAAAGGGAGGGAAAGAGAGTTGAAACCCTACCTTATGGTCGTAGATGATTTTATTATCCATATTAGTCTTTTATTTGACTTAAAATGGAAGAAAACTGATGATTTCTGAAAAACCACATAATAGGGTAAAATCATTATGCGACGAACTGTGCGCAAGATACTCAAAGAAACCCTATGATTCCAAATGCAGAAGGTTATCCATGACCTAAAGTTATAGTTCACCTAATGGTGAATAAAATAGATTAAAAACAGAGGCACAACTATTTTCCCAAGGGGGATCAAGGTGGTACGCCACCTAGGAAGAGGGAGAGGCATAACGTGAGGGAGAGTATGAGAGGAAGAGAGAAGAAAAAAGAAATAAGAAAAGATGGAAAAGGAAATGAAAAAAATAGAAAAATAAAAGAAAAGAAAAGGGAAAATAAAATGAAAAATAAAATAGAATAAAAAGGATGAAAAAAGGTTAAAAATAATAAAAACAATTTAATCTCCCATTTTAAATATTTTTACTTCTTCTGTTACCCCCTTTATATTTTATTTCTAAATTTCTTTTTATCCCTGGTTGCATTATTTTAAATCTTCTTTAAATCTCTCCTTATTTCTTTTCAATATTTAATTAATTATTTTAAATCCCAAAAAACGTGCTAAAGAGTGACATAACATTTTTCATAAAACCCCTATAGTCATTTAATTAATTTAAATAGATACTCAGGTCCCGCAGCGGGGGGGGGGGGGGGGGGGGGGGCTTATGCGTGCACCCCGGGTCGCTTTCACGAATTAAACAACATTAATTTAAATGGTATGTACCTTGATTTAAGTAAAAATGTTAATTTCATTTATGTATGTAAATAATAATATTTTATCTAACCCAACATTAAATATTCACCCATTTATATATACGAGTTATAAATTTACACCCATTTGTATATTTATATACACACACCCTCACATGTATATATATCTATATTTATATATATTTTTCCCCTATATATATTTATTTGCCTCATATATATATATACATAATTTCTTTTGTCAAAATATAATAATAAAAAAATATAATTAAAATTATTATTATTTAATACAACCCATCAATAACCCCATTAAAAAAATTAAAAACGATAACAATTTAAAAAAAATAATTGTTATTATATAAATATTGATTGAATGTTTGTATTTAATTAGAACAATTAATAATATCACATTTATTACATTGATCAGTTACCATTTACCCCGCGACACAATTTATTAATTGAGGAAGTACATTTTCATTTTTGTTTTCAGAACAAATAATAATACTAATAATAAAATTATTATTATTATTTCTAACTGTCCACAAAATATTTATAACCCAATTAAAATATCTTCAGGTGTGAGCTTACTAAATGTTCGCTGCTCCCAAAAGTTATACCATCCCTAAGGTCAACCACACATCCCGGAACTATCGTTGGTCTCATATATTGGATATTCTGAACCGTTTGAGAGAAATTAATTATTTTTTATCAAAAAATCTGAATACTAAATTAATTAAATGTAGGGAGGGTATTATCTTGTGGGACAGTGCGAAACACCCAATGTGCATCATGGTTATATGTTTCCTAGGGTAAATATGGCGTTCCAGAACTAACAGTGGTAACATATTTCTCATACGACGCACTGTAACGCACCGACCCTAGTTACCCAGAGTCGGTGCATTATTACATAACATTGGCATGATCACAAGAAAGATCAAATCTCGAAAGACCGATTGGTTTAGTATCCTTGGAAACACTAGATATATTCATAAAGTTTTACATTACATCATAATGTGAAAAACTACTACAACAACATAATGGCTCCATAGTCCACACTATTATCCCTTCATAATATCCCTACAGGTCATTCATAACTTACTTCTTCACATCCTGGGAAAAATAAAATATAGAAAAGGGGTGAGCTCAAATTCCCAGTAAGGATAACAATATAGCGGAAACTTTCAAAAATAAGCATAAACATTTAAGGCAATGAATTACTAAAAAAAGCCTTTTAAACTTGAACATCAACATAGTATGGAAAAAGTAAAATGAAATAATTCCATTTACTTATTCACATGTATATTCTACTAATCGAATAATCACATGAAATATCAATAACCACTTTCATAATGATGGAATGCATAATGCCAGACTATCATAACCACATAGCCAAGGCCTCGTGCCAAGACTACAAATAAGATTTTTCCATGGCCTTGTGCCAAGACACTAGTTTGTCTCATGAGACCTACCGATGCATCGAGGAGCTTAACAGGCTCCACCCGTCACATATTAAGTCCAATGCATTCCCATATGAAAAGGTTTAAACATTACATAAACATTCGTATTAAAACTAACATATGAAATGTAAATAATTTCACCATAAACTATCAACGGTATAAAAATAGCACATCCATAGTCAAACATATCACAAAACCTTCAATACAATATAGAATTTTTGTATCATAATAAAAAAACTTCAAATAAGCGTAAAATCCATCAAAGGATGTTGACATAGATGAAATCAAAACTCTTTTTAGAGAAATATCTCTTTCTATTTTGAAATCATTTAAGAGTCTTATATTTATGAAATAAAACATTTTCTTAGAAAATATTCTTATATTATTGTAAGGGAAGCTTCGACAATTTTATAATGGCGAAAAATAACTGCACCTGCCGTATAAGTTAAAAAAACATTCTTACCTTAATTTTGTGGAAAAGGTTAAAAAGCACCTTATTTGGAAAACAACGGAAATATTCTTTTATAAACCTCTTATAAAAAGTAAAACAAGGGTATAAATGACTTTAACCCATATTCTAGTAAATAGTAAAAAAAATTTGAAATACATTTTTAAGAAACATGGATGTGGATGATAAAGAGATCCCAGTAGATTATTTCGTATAAACAACCTCGGATAATGAAGAGATTGTGAAATAACCCTTACCTTTTACTTTTCCTTGGTTGGGGTAGGTTAACCTCCTTTATAATAGTCAAATAATTGTTATTAAATTATACAATAATCATATGCATTCATATGATATCATATATGATCTTTTAACATTGCTTTGTTAATAATATCTTAGTATTACCGTTGTTTCGGGTGTTAACTTACTCGTTTTCTTTTATATGTTTTGTTACGTATTCCATGTTTGTAATGGATAGGTTGTATATTATTCATATCCAGAATGATATCAAGTCCTTAAAAATCATTTTTAAATCAGAAAATGATAATTATACTTTAATGGATACGATGGAGAATGAATCTAATCGCGTTCGTGGAGACGGTAGTCCGTACGTACGCACGAGCGACAATATCATTCTTTTGATATTAAAATAATATATAATTTGATAGTATATCATATATAAAGAATCATTAACATGTTATATTTATTATTTACATGAGTTACACATCATTATTATACCCATCCAAATAATAATATATTGAATAACAATTACACCACGACGTGGATACGGTAAGCCGTACGTACGCACGTATGGTGACATGTTATTCAAAGGGTGGATAGAATACTGAATATGGTTGTACCATATTTATAATAACATCAAAGTATATATATGATACTGGAGTTATTATTTTAGAATGGTAATAACAAAGGAAGAAGAAGTGGAAGAAGAAAGGAACTTGGAAAAGGGTGGTGAGATCATTACCTCTTCTTCGGGTTCTTCCTTTTGATTTGATCAAAAGGGCTCCATAGGATGGCTTTCTGATCAAACTAATGCCTCTAAGTTGTAGTGAGGGAAGTTGAGAGAGTATTTGGGAAGATTTTGGCCGAACCAAAATGCTTTGATGGTGTTAAGAAATGATAAGGAAGAGTTCCCTTTTATAAGAGGGGTGAGGGGCACCTTTGGAAAAGCTAGAAATATTAGTTTATAATAAATTCATATTCTTTTTCTAATGGATACAAAGTTTATTATTCAAAGTTTAATGTGGGGAGGGGTCTAAAACCACTCAACCAATAGAATTTAGACAGGTTTTGGTCATTATATTAACCTTATCTTTAAGTATTAAGTCTAAGTTAATTAGTTTCACTTTTACAATGTCTCTTTGTATTTTTATATTATATGGTTAATAAACTTACTAAAAATGCATGATCATTATAGTCTATATTCATTATAGTCTATATTCATTGTAGGTTGGAATGTTTAAAATAGTAATTGGGCCACTTTTTAACCATGGTTACTTATTTTTCACATGTGCTCACTTGGCATGCTCTGTACGGTAACCACACCATGATTTTTCATAAAAGAAGATAGTAAGTTAATTAAAAATTAAAAAATAATTAAAAATATAATAAAAATAAAATAAAATAATATTGATAAAATATTTATTTACCAGTAAAAAGAATTATAAATTATTTTATTTAACACTTAAACAAAATTATACAATAAAAATATATTATTTAAAAAAAATTAAAATAAAAATAAAAAAAAGAATACTATTAAATTATAAATATAATTATTTTTTAAAACACATAATTAATAAATAATTTAAACAATATCGATACATAATTCTGTATACAAATACAAACAAAAAATGAGAGCTTACTAAATAAATACTAATAACTCCTAACAACTAACCAAAGAACTAAAATAATCAATAAAAAATATTTCTCAATATTAAATGACATATTTAATAATTTAATAATGAATTTTTAGTAATTGATAATTATTCATATATAAACATATAAAAACGTAATTAATTAAAAATGATGTAGCAAAAAATAATGAAATAAAACTCGCATCACTGAACATAGATATCTCTTTAATTTTGAATTATTATCAGCATCCATTGTTTTTATATTCTTTTAGGTGTATTTACCTAGATTTAATTTGTGTTTATATGGAAAAAATTTGGAAAACAAGTGCGACCATCTCCAGGAAACTACGCTGCTTGATTTGGGGTTAGAGGAGGGTGAAAAGTTTTCGTGTTGTTTATCCAAACCATGCAGCCTTGTCCAGAAAATTTTCCCTATTTGATAGATGAATTTCATATGTTTGAGGTATGTTTATCCAAACTATGAAACCAAATCATGAAACCTATCAAGTATCCTACAATGAAAATCATATTTAGCACACAGTTTTCTAAACAATGCTAAAATATTTAATTATTTCAAAAAATAATTTTAAAACATAGAAAAACTCTCATTTTCCAAATTCGTTCACTCTCACTTTAGAGACTCAAACCATAGGTCCTTCCTAGGTTATTTTTGGTATTTTAACCATTTAGGATATAGATTATGATGAATCATGTTGTGTTAGATCTATTTTTTCAATGTTATAACCATGTTATTTGTTGTTATTCATTATTTCCCAAGATATATCCACTTTTCATTGAAATTAATCTTGGATGTGGGATGCCTCAACCTGATCTAAGGTTCCTATTATGATCTAATAGGTTTTCTATTAGATTTATCATTAGAATAGATGTAATTTTTTGTATTTTGGTTGATCGTTGTGTGAATCATTGAGTTTTCTTAGTAAGTGGTCTCTCTTTCTCTTCTTAATTTATTTTGGGATCATTGAATCTATTTTTGATGTTATTATATTCTTGGTTCTAGATATTATTTTGTTTTATATGGCCCTAATATTTTTTGGTCTTCAGATATCATGGATTTATTGTATTTTATAAATATTTTGGTTTTGTTCCCCAATGATCTATCTTTAAAATTGATCCTATGATTTCATGTGCCACCATAAAGAGACTTCAATAACTTTTTTGGTTTAAATTTACTCCTATTGGCTATATCATGGATTTATGAACTCTTGAAATTTTTATAAAAGTATAAAATGGTGATTTTGATATGATAATATTTGAAAATAATTTTAAAGGTATATATCCCTATTTTGAAAATTGAAATATCAGGTTGTTTCTTTGTAAATGTATATGATATGTTTAAGATAATGATTTCTAAAACAATGACGAAAATATGTTTTTCAAATATTAATTCCACTCCTGATTTTTGAAAAATAATGTTTTGAAAACTGTAATTTATTAAAGTTAAATAATGTATGAACAATCTTATAAATGGACTTTACTTTTTTAATAGACCAGTAATCCCAATGGGATGTGAAAAGTCTCAATTTAAAATTTAAAGGATTTACTATAAAATCAAAACCCCATAAGATATTTACATTTATACTTAATGGAAATGATGAATGCTTGAATGAATATAATGATATATCTCGTGTAGTGTGATGAATTGAATTGGGTTGAATTTGTATTCTTGATAAATGGGAATGTTCCTATGTGGTAAATCATAGGTGTGAGTATGACTTTTGATTTATTTATAAATACAATGACTTGAAATTATGTATGGTCTGATACTATATTAAAAATGAATACCTCCATTATAATGTTATCAGAAGACTTGTATTCTTAGGTGTAAATATAGCTACAAAAGTTTACTATTTTAGAATAATGATCTAGTTTTTTTATTTTAGTGGGTATTTGGTCATCCTATGGGATTTCCCATTGGTTGTGCCATGATAGGGTAAGAAAAAGTGTTTGAGTGAGGTGAATTGAGGTATTTATTTTCTAGAACATCGATTTATTTAATCAATGGCCATGTTGTTTTGGTTTTAGTATATTTTCATTTATAAACAATAGTTTTCATGTTGACGAATTGTGAATGCTTTCCAAGTTATGACTATTTTTTAAATTTATGGATTAATATCTCATTTTCCCTTAATGTACCTTTAAAAATGATTAATATTTTAATTTTTGAATTTTTTGAATAAAAATAAAATATGGTTTTACTTGTCTAAGTTTTAGATTTATGAAAATGTATGCTTCTCTAGAAAATATTTTGATACTTGATTTCAGATAGGATAACTAGAAGTCATATTTTTATATTCCTATTTCAAAACCTTCATGATATAGCCTCTCTTTTAAAGTGTTTTTATTTAGTTCATTGGGTGGTGATCTATTAATGTGATTTTAGATCACGCCTATATATATCACAAAATTATTAGGTTACTCAATGTTGTTGAATATTCTATATATCTAGGATTGATCATTGATGGAGGAATATGGAGTATTTCATAAATTGTACAAAGAGATGTATGTGTTTGGTATCTTTTTCCTCATTATTATATGTTTTGGCCATCAGCCTTCTTACGCTTTAATTGTACCTCATTTGCTTCTTAAACATTTGATATCTTAGTTTATTTCTTGTTCGAATTCCCTTTCCATTTTTATTTTTCATATTTTTGTTCTTGGTAAAAATAATTCCTAAAGAATTATTGTTTATTTAAATGTGTTTATCTCCAGCCTATGTGGATCTAGAATGAACATCAAGACTCTAATGTCCTATCCTAACATACTGGTACCGGCCTAGCTGGTGGAAAACTGAGCTTCACACCCCAATCCAACTCCAATAATCTCTGGTAAAGATATCATAATTGAGTAGGTATATCACACATAAGGAAGGCCTTAGCTTAAGGTGCATGTAAACAGGCAGACATATCCGAAAAAAAACCTATTCAATGCTGAAATGTAAACCCCAACTGACACTATAACGGATTCATAAAATATATCCTACATCAGAGTATAGAAAAATAATAGAAATAATAAATGGAAAAATACAATCCCACTTAATAATGAAAATTATATCAACCTTCTAATAATGAGGGGACTATACCCAAATGTTACACCTCGAATGAGACATTATCTTTCTAGATCACTATGCTCAGCCGGCTCATTGTCCTCCTAATACTCTATCAAAAGGAAAGTCATATACATAATACATCGCATATTTAAGAAGATCTTATGTAGAGTTGAGTATTACAATACCATGTATGAGACCCCTAAATCACCAAACATAATGAGTTCAGTGAGTAGTTACGTCATCGTCACATTGGAATCTAAATGAAAATATGAGTCACAAAAATAAGAATAGTTAGATATACCCCTAACATAAATTAATTCTAAAATAGGTCTCAACCATACAGTCATCCACAAGATTTTGGTCAAGGATTCAATGTAATACTCATTTGGGAGAACTCTGTCCATGATCCATGCTATCACAGATGGTACTCATCTTAGAGGTTTTTCTCATTGATCCTCAGCAAAGAATTAATTCCTAGAACTCTAAGGATCGTGATACATAGGTAGGGGATCTCACCTAGGAAATGTGGTTATAAAAAACCCTACAATGAATATACCTTTGAGTTGGGTACAGTAGGCCTATGTAAGTTGGTCATGACGATCCTGCAAAACCCCACCTGGGGAAGTTGATTAAATGGTAGACGATCACTCATCGGGTCATAGGGAGGGATTCCCATACTCAATCAAAAATTAATTCCATAGATGAAGTCACAATCATATTATGGGGATGTGATTCCACATTTTATCCTCATAGGTATGATCTTTGGAAACACACTAAACTAAAATTGATCCATACTGAAGAATCAAAGGGCCTTGACAATCCCTAGGAAAACTACTCAGAGAGTAATAGGAGTACATGACAAATCTAACCTACACTAGGTATTCCAAGATATCACCATCTCACATGACATGTCTTTCTCTATATATTTAGTTTTTCTTTTTTTAATACATGGCAGGTAGAGTTTTATCTATAACATGGAATGATACCTACCTAAGTCTGTATACATTATTATAATATTGGGTACATTAGTTTGAACCGGTGTACTCATTTCGTGCTAGTGTACTTGGTTTTGTCTAGGAATCCGGTTATTCTCATGTACTCTATCTATTACTATGTTCATAGCTATGTAGTTTCCTATGTACCCATAGGGTATACATTGAGTCACTAGGCACAGGTTTCACAGAGTGTTACACATGTCACATGATGTATGATATTTTTATCTTGATAAAAACATTATCACTGCAGGAGGGGAGTATAAATTGTATGTTATTCCAGATAACATGTTGTGTGGTGAAAAATTTCATAAAAATTATATTCTATTCAACGTATCTTTCTTGATCCATTTCCACCATCAATGTTTTCACTAGCTATGATGATAAACATTAATTTGGGATAATCTACGTTTGGCCGTCATCAGTGAATAAATTATGGCTACATGAGTCTCATCATGAAGCATCTCCTAAAAAAATAACATGCCAAGACACCAAAACCAATAAATGAGGATCTCAAAATCTGTACCAGGTCCTAAATCATTTCTAAACATCATATTCATATCATGGATCTTGATCCCAACCCCATTGTGATAATTCTTTGTTCTTAAGTGTGATTTTACATTGATCATTATCTCGGTATTTTTCGACCATTCAACCAAATAGGATGTCGATGATGAAAGCCCAAAAAACAAGGAGGGAAACAACAAAACATAAAAAGTGGAAGGATCCCCTACCATTTATTTGGTTATCCTTGATACATTTTTAGAATCATTATGAATTAATAACTAATAAATAATGAACTAATATCAATTACCATACTAAGGGAAGATAAAAACATCAAATATACTCAACGATCAATACATGAACCAAATTTCGTAGGTAAATTGGTTTTTGTTCCACATGGGGTAACTAAATAGGATAAATACAAAAAAAATACACTACATTTCGTTTGGATTGATCATTAATGAAGAATGGTTCCACATTGTAGTCATTGTTGGGATCTACAAGCTCTAATTGGCACATCAATTTCCAAATCATGATCTGAAATTGATCATCCAAGAATCCTCCACCAGAAGCTCATGTATCAATCCCTACGATTAGGTAGATAATCTTGGGTATTATATAAAACATAGATTATATGAGAGATAATTATTTTTATTATTTAATTATAATAAGTAAATAAATATAAAAAAATTTAATTTTGATTTCACCCATGATTGTTCTCATGTTGGACGACCTACGCTCACAAATATTATGTCACACCTAAGGTAAAATACATATTTTGGAGTCAACAGAAGTATCATATATGTTTATCATAGGATTCATTTGGAATTAATTACCTTTCTCCTAAAACCTACATGTGCATGAAAAATATATTAAATATTTTTATTTCATCCATACCGATCCTCCCTAGTCCGAGAAATCTTGTAGTAACTCAGTTCATAGCTCCAAAAATATTCCTTAAAAAATTGTAAGTCTTTTAAAAGGAAAAAATAGATTTCAAACATTGTCTCCACCTCAGTTATTTTAATATTGAAAAGATGAAAGCCAACTCGAAAAAATATGAGGTTATTGATCTTGTATATAGTTCTCCCCCTCCCATGTGCACTCATGAGGTGTTTTGGGATTAAAATAGAAATTCAATAAGGGAATATCTCAACCATGTCGGATCTTTAATTATCGATCATCAATCGCTATTAGGTACTAAAAAATGGTAGGTCCATCCTCAATGTCCTTATCACCCGAGTTGGTAACATGTGATGGGTCATGTGCATACCTGTTCAACGGTGACATGTGAAAGACTTTGTGTACCTAGTGTTACTACAATGGTAAGTCTAAGAATTATGCCACCTCACAAACCCTACATAGTATTTGGAATGGTTTTACAAATGTTACATAGATAACATGACACTCTAGAAAAATCCCTAAAATCCAAATTAAGGTGATTCCTTAAAAAATAAATGTTCTTCCTCTTATAACTCTAAAGGCCTTCATAGTTAGTCAATATAGGACTTATGACACCTTTACGAAGTGCTCAACCACTTTTGGAAGTTATGACACTCCTCTGTCATTGGTCGCACCAACTCTAGGACAATGAGTTCTTACTCACCTGGATTATTCCAACATTATGGTAAACTATAGGGTCTCCCATACAAGGAATTAAATGGGGTCATGTTGATGGTGGAATGGTAAATGTTGCTGTATGAAATCGCCACCAATGTTAGGTTATCCTCCCAACTATAGCCAAAGTCGAACATGAAATCCCTAAGCGTGTCCTTTAGAACATAAATTGTCTTCTCGATTTTTTCATCCATATGGGGGTGAATATTTATGCTCAAATGAAACTAAGTCCCAATTGGCTCTAATAATCCTCTCAATAATTGTGATGTGATGTGCACATCATATCCAGAAATAATCATCAAGATAACTCCCGGAAATTCGACTATATCTTGTGTTTGATGGTGTCCCACACTCTCTACTTAACTCTACTCTCTGATATCTAGAAAGTAGGGTGACTTTTTGAGTCTGTATTTGATCACCCAGATGGCATCATGTACTCTAGAAATTGATGGGACTCACTTTATCAAGTCCAAAGATATACCATCCCAATTAAATCTGGCACCTCATGTGGCCAATCCAGACCTGTTGGAACTTGGTGCTTTTCCATCACTTAATAACAAGTGAGTCACCAAGAGACAAACTCTACACACACTTATTCATCCTTGGCCATTAGAATAGACAACAGAGTTCTGAGTACATATTTAATGCTTCTAGATTTACCAACAAGTGGGGTGTATAAAACTCCCTCAAAACCACCTCATGCAATGTCACTAGTTCCATTATCTATCCTTTGAAAATTATGACATTTCCCCACCTTCATAAAACCCATCTGAAGCACAACTAATGTATAAGAGAATATGAAATGTATCATAGTATATATCTCCAAGATGAAGCTCTCTAACATGTTATAGAATTTTTGGGGTAATAACCATCTTCTAGAGTTATGATTAAGCATCCTCGTTTACTAAGTACAACCAAAATGATGCTAACTGTCTTGTCACCATGATCAACAACTACATAAAAGATCTTAGTTGTGGAAATCTTCCACAGCATTCCCCTTTTAAAGATTATAAACTATCTCCAAGTCATAGTAATGGAGGAACACTAGAAATTTAATCTATATGAAGTTAATATTTTTATTTAAGAAGATATAATTGAAACTCTTGTGGTTACAATAGATGATAAACAACTATTCCATGAGGTAGTGTTTCCACATCTTCGTGGTGAATACTACAGTTGAAAAATCTAGATCATGGATCATGTAGTTTAACTCATGAGGTATCAACAACAAGGATCCATAATCTATCACTGTCTGCTTCTACATTGAGACACATCCAAGACCTATCCCAAAGGAATCCAGGAAAACATCATAATCAACACCTTACTTTAAAAGTCTCGAAATTGGGGTGCTTTTCAACCTATTCTGCAACTCCTGAAAAAACTTATAGAACATATACGTCAACATTAATGGATTTCCATTCTAGTTAAAACAAAAAATATGTTTTCATATCCTGAATAAATCATGAATGAATATCTTATAGTAGACTTCAACCCCAAGGAAGATCTACACCTCTATCATGCTATTGGGTGGATCCTCAGTTAACACTATTATAACCTTCACTGGGTCCACTGTCACACAATCTGTTGAGATGTAATGTCTATGAAAGTAGACCTATTGAATCCAAAACTAAAAATTTGAGATATTCTCATAAATTTGGTTCTCTTTGAGTATTTATAGGATCATCATCAAGTGACTCATGTTCTCCTACCCAGACCCTGAGTACCCTTTGATGTAATCAATGAAGACCACCACAAAACAACCTCTGAAAGGTGGAAACATCTATTTTATAAGACCCATGAATATGTTGGGGTGTTTTCATGTCAAAATTCGTAACCAAGTACTCATAATAAACTTAATGACACTTGAATATAATCTTTGGTATATACATGTACCGTACTTGGAGTTGGTGTTAACCTAATGCGAGTTCAATCTTCAAGAACAATCTTTCTCCTCTCATCTTTTAGAAGAGGTCATCAGTCTTAGATAGTGTATTCTTATGATTTATGATCACATGTTTCAAGAGAATATATTCTACAAATAATCTTACTCACTTATCTTCCTTTTTAGTGAAACAAAATTCGGGCTTCCCGGGGGGAACACAAGGTTTAAAATATACCTTACTCCTCACTTCCTCTAACTACACCTTTTCTTGTAAAGGCCTATGAGATAAATATGATATTATTGAAAAAATATCATATTAGAATCTGGGTGGAAGTATTTGAAGAGGAATATCTCTCGATGTGGAGGTAAGCTTTACACGTCATCAAGAAAGATATCATAGAACTCCTCCACTGCAGTAGGAAGCTAAAATCCCATATCATTCACTTATCCAAAGGTAATACTATCCAAACAATGAGTAATTAGTTTTATCCACCTATATATGAGCCCATCATACTCTTCCTATGTTTCCTTCTCATACATGAAAGAAAACCTCCTCGAATCACCATGGACACACGACATCCCCTGCCTGAAATAGTCAATCTGGGCATGGACAATAAACCGGTATTCCATAATTAATATGAAATTTGAAGGCCTCATTTCTACTAAACTAACCCATATCAAGAATCTATATCATATGAGTGTTCTGTAACACTATAGGAATAATTTTTTAATCACTAAATTGCATCTGTTTTGAGTCTCCCAGTTCAAGGATTAAGCCAAGGGATAAACTGGAATCTCTATGCCATGATAAGAGAACTATCTAGAAAAGATCATCTTGCACGTGTGTCTATAAACTCTATATCTAAATTAGATAATAAATTACTCATAACTTGTATAATCCCATAATTAACTAGGTAATTGATCTCCATGTATTTTAGTTATCCTTTCCCTTGAATTTCATCTCTCTCAGCTTGGCTTTGACCACCTAACGGTGGTGGTGGAAAGATGTAAAATAATCTCCCATCTCTAGATACTCTCATGTGTCCTCTTCCACATCCATTACTCTATAAGCCTCCCCAATACTACTGTTTTCCATTACTATGTGTTCCACAGACACTCCCCCCATCAGTTGTATGGTCAGTCAGACAATCCCATGTGATTTATCCCCGATAGTCTCAAGAGAAACACGACCTCTCTCTTCTATGACAAGAAAAAACATTAATGCTCTAAACTGCAGACCCTTCATTATGGGATTATCTCCTGAATCATTTCACATTCCCAATTCCTTATCTATACCATCATTTACCCACTTATTAAGTATTAGATCTTGTTTTCCCTCTAATAGAACCAACTTTTGATGTCATCTCTCTGGGAAATCTCTGTACTACAAAACCAAACTCAAGAACTCTAGCATATATGGAAATACAATGAGATATCACTTAAGCCTTGAAATATTCGCATAGGGCCCACTCAAAGGTTCATACTTAGAATAAATGATTTTGAGGCATATCCATAAAGTTTCACAATAGGTTAAAGAACTTGGATGAATACTATTCCACAGTCATGCTTCCCTATTGCAGTTGTAGAATCTCCTGCATTTGCATATATTACACAATGTTCATATAAAACTCATAACTAAAGATTCAGTAAAACTATTTCAAAGAGATATTTCTAACATCATCTATTTGAGTCACCAGAAACCAGTATCATTGTGCAGATCTTAGAAGAAGAATCACTAATAGTACCACCTACTAGTATAGAAGTGTCCTACCGAGGTAGAAAACACGGGTAAGTGCCTCTAGAAAGTCCTTAGATACTTAGGGGTCTAGAATCCCTTAAAACCTGATAGATCACTTCCTATGAATCTCTTGGAGTGAGATATTCCTATGTATATTGTTAATTGATACTACTGGTGCAGCCTTCTACTCAACGGAATGTGGGAAGACTGACAAACCACCCTGAGGTACCGCCTCTTGTACAGGACCCTATACTAATGACTCTTCACTATGAAAATCATCATCATGATACTTTTATGGAAACAAGTTTTTCTATTTTCACATATTCTTCCAAAAATAAAATCAAGACAACCCCTGGTAAAAGATAATATATGATGTGTAGACTCAAGAAGCACATGGAAACAAAATACCATTCCTATATGTTGAATGTATAGATGTTTTTCTAGGAACTGGTTCCTACATGTTCCATGTCAATATGTATTTTTTTATGGTCCTAGTGAATAGACACATTTCTTTCCATAGAAACACTAGAGTCTCTGGACTAAGAGATGATGTCATGACCCGACCCTACCCAGGCTCGTGCCGCAACTACCACAAGCCCGCCTCCACAGGCCAGGGGTTGGCGACCAGCACCGAAGGCACAAAAACTCGGGGAGGCATTTGCCTCAGTACATGTACTCATGCATGCAACACACTCAATGAAAAAGTGCAGAGTAAAAGAAAATACAATCAGAGTAAAGTGAAATTGCTATAAATAAACCACAATGTGCACCGACCTCTAAAAGTAAAAAGTAAAATCTGAAGGTAAACTGAAAAGAAAAAGGGAAAAACACGTGCCCAACCAAAAAGTGCCACAACATGGCAACATGTAAACAAAAGAAAAATAGCTAGAAGGGTCCCCCACCTAGAACCCGACTCCGACCACCGCACGCAGTCCAAGCACCCGTTCTCCTAAGCTCGGCTAAAGTCACAACCAACCTTTCCATCGTCTTCAAGGGCACACCATGTTTAGGAAAATCCCAAGCAGGGGTGAGTATAAAAATACTCAGTAGGATACCTCGAAGGCTCGAGGGAACAATAAAGGAGGTATCGAAGGGTGAGCATTTGAGAGAACAGGGAAAAGTAAAGGAGTACAACCGAGAGTGCAGTAAGAGTACCACAAGGAGTTCAGTAGAGAGTCCAGTTCAACCCAATAAGAGAAAGGAGGTAGAATCATCCACACACAAGGATATGGAAACAGTGAGAAGATGAACATCTCATAGAGTCTTCGCTACCTATAGTAGGATAGTAGACTCCTCCAACCATGAGAAACTAGACATGGAAAACATGTGGCATACCCCACGCGTCTTGCCTCTCCTGGAGGGAGAGTAACCCAACCCCTAGGAGTGCGTACTGGAAAAAGGTATACATATATATATGCACTGTCAAGAAACCCGAAAAAGATCATAAGGGGATACTCGTCCTATAGCTCAGTCCAAGAAAGTGAGTCGCCAACAGTCCCAGAAGTAAACACCATCGATGCCCATCATCCCGCACATCTGCCCCGAACTACAAGTCAAAGGGCTCAGATCGCCGCACCTTGACACTATCTGCTTTGGGTGGAACTGACTCGGCCGCACGGTTTTAGGTCATGTCACAAGGACGTGTCTCGGTGGGGTAATCACCCCTCGTACTTGAGAGTTCTGGGGGAACGTCAAGCCACACCTCGTCACTGCCCCGCAGTTGGGAGGTCTCTTCAAAGTTGACAGGCGACCCCCCATGCCCAGCCCCTACTAGAGGGTAACCCCAAGAAGTCGACGAGTTCCCACTGGAGGGAGACCCGGAAAGATTCGACGGGTGCCACACTGCCCAATCCCATAAAAGGGTAATCTACTAGAGGAAGACCCGGCTAAAGTCGTCGACAGGACCACTACCCAGCCCACCGTGAGGTAACCCAGCATCGGGGACCACTGCCCAACCCAGTTGGACGTAAGACCGACATCGTGGACCACTGGCCAACCCAGCTGGAGGTAAGCCCGGCATCGGGGACCACTGCCCAGCCCCGATGGAGGTAAACCCGGATCTGCTCTGGCCATCCCTGCTGGATGGTACAACTCAGTGAACACCACTGTACTGGCCATCCCTGCTGGATGGTAACTCACTGGCCATCCCTGATGGATGGTACAACTGGCGAGACCTACTCGAAACAACCTCAGCCCTGCTGGTAACAACCTCAGTCCTGCTGGAAGCAACCTCAGCACTGCTCGAAACAACCTCAGCCCTGCTGGAAACAACCTCATCCCTACTAGAAACAACCTCAGCCCTGCTGGAAACAACCTCAGCCCTACTGGAAACAACCTCCTGGGTAGAGGATCGGGGCCCGTGTAAAGTGTTGGTCACACCGAATCCACAAGAACTCTACCAGGGAACAAGGAGTAACGAGAGAATCTCCCCAGGCCTCAAAAGGCGATCACGCTCCAATCCGCTGAGTCACTATCGAAGCGGACCGAGACAAGTCATCCCCGAAAGTGGGGAAAACACCCACACTTTATGAACAACCGTAGTCACAAACGGTGCCATGGTCCGGTGAAAGGGGCACGGTGCTTAAACCCCTTACAGCTGAAGAAAATGAGGAACCAAACCATATCTGCTAGCCAAAACCATCGAGAACATAACCAGGGGGAAAACACTCTACCCTTCTGGTCAAAACCAATGAGAAGAGGACCGGGGGAAAACTCAACCCTGCTTGTCAAATAAACGAACATAGATCCAAGGGAATACTCGACCCTACTGGTCAAAAGTCGAGAACCGAGGAACCCTCTACGTCGTGAGTGGTCAAAATTACGTAAAACATAACGCGGCCCGCACATGGGGCTCCCACGATGTGTGACCCCAAGTCAACCCCAACCAAGAGCACAAACATTCTCAGGTACAACTATCCACATGTACCGCTAAGATTTCCCGTATACTCACAGAGTATACCACATTCCAGCACAAAGGCTATCATTCTCACGGCACCCAACGTCAACGCAAAGGCGTAAACGTAACCACTCCAACTTGCCACCTCAACGGCTAAGGCACGGCCAACCACATCCATTTAAACACCAACATCACTCTCCTAAGAGTGAACACGATCACACGCCAAGGGTTCTCTACGAACACCACAGGAAGAACTACCACCGGTACACCTTTCATAATTCCTAATTTAATGAGATCACGTAAGAGGCTCCGCTCGCCTGAACAGATTACACTGTCGTAATCCTCACGAAAAAACATGCGAGATAGACTACCTAATCGCCTCAAAATGATATCCGAAAGAAAATCCACCAACACTGCTTTATGCCCGAAAGGCGTCCCATGGTCCCGAGCCTCGGCCTCGAAAACAGTCGGGCGCATCGCGCCATTGCGATCCCCTCAGGAAAACACGTCAAAATTACTGCTCACTTGAGCGCAACAGATATCCGGAGAAAAATATGCATTCCGGTGCATCGCAGACAAGCGGTGCTACATGGGACCCACATCCTGATCCTGAAACACAATGAATGGATCACACTATTGTGATCCTCTCAAAAAAGTACACAAGATGGACTATTCACTTGTCCAAAACAGACACCCGGTGATAAAGCTGGAAATCACCGCCAACTTCCAAAACAGTCATCATGGGGCCTGCCCCATCGTGCAGAATGAAAGCATGTGGATTACACCATTGCAATGCCTTCGGAAAGACACCCAACATCGACTACTCGCACACCCCGAACAGATGTCTGACGAAAAAGTTACAGAGCGCTGCATGCAACTTAAAAGACGGGCCGTGGGGCCCATGCCTCAACTCTGGCTTCAACGCCCGAAACCACCATGCAAAGCTTTGCCTCAGTGCTAGGGTCCCAACGCCATAGACGACACTCGAAACAGATGTAGGACGCATCTGCGCCGTCCAAAACATTATCCCCCGGAAAAACGTCAATCTGCTTCACGCACGCGACGCGCCCCAAGGCCCCCGTTTCGGGAGTTAAAAATCCCTGAAACCATCTTGAAAAGTTCGTCTCAATTTAAGGGACGCATCGCCACAAACGGTGCCCAAATCAGACGTCCGTTATGATATGAAAAACATTTTCATAATAATAATAAAATTATTATTATTATTATTATTAACCATTTTTTTATTATATATATATATATATATTTTTAAACCCAGACCAGACCGGCCGAATTTTCGGTCTTCTCCCTCGTCAAGAACAAGACCCGAATTTTTGGGTCCTCTGTCTGCCAGCTGAGGTCCAAAGACCTCGGTCTTCTCCCGCAACGACCGGCCAAAGGGGCAGTCCTCCTTCCCTCGTGCTCCGCGCCCCGCTGGCGCCTGTTGCCGACAACCGTCGCTGCCCCTGCCGCTCCCCGCTCGACCTCAGCCAGTGCCTCCTGCTCGGACCGGCCGAAGACCACCCAGCCACCACCGCTCGACCTCACGCCGCAGCTGCCATAGACCGCCCGGAGCCACCACAGAAGACCGCTGGAACCGAGCCGCCGCCGCGCCGAAGCTCACCGAACCGCCGGAACCCGTCGGGAAACACCTCCAAAACCCTCATTTTTTTCCGGATGTTTGCGAGCTCCTAGAAACTCAGATTTTAAATTCAAAACATGCGATGGAAAGCTCATAAAATATATTATAAGATTATGGGATTCGTTTGTATATTAGATAGAAATTAAATTCTAAAATTCAACTTGGAAGTAGCGTTCGGAAATGAAAACGCAAAGCTGAAATCTCCTACCTGTTGGGCGTTGCCCGAAGCTTCACGAAGGGTCCGCCGCCGCGCCGCTGCCTTGTCTGAGGGGATGATGAGAGGAGGATCTTGAAGGGGCTACCTTGAGGGTTCTTTTTACAGAGAAACAAAGGATAGGGAGGGGATGAATTGGGTTTAAATAGGAAAATAATTAATTAAATAGAATTTAATTAATTTCATCCTTAATTTAACCCACATCTGAAACGCTCAATGGGGTTGAGGTTAAGCCACCCCTCAGGTAAGCACCACCTCCTGAGCACAATGGCAGTCTCGGAATTTTAATCCAAGACCTCGTTCAATAGTTATTAAACACAACGCCCGAGGCCGCAAAATTATGAAAATGCCCTTGGGGCCATTTTTCACAAACGGCCCACGCCCGCCAAGATTACACCGCTCCTAGGGTAAACGGCATGCTCCGAACTCAACGATGTCCTCGGTTTTCTAATCCAATACACCGTTTAAGAGATACTTGAGTTTAACCATTAAAAAAATAAATTAATTGTTTAATTTATTCGTTCCACGCTCCGATAGAGAGCGAGGTGTCCAAATGTCCCACACTGACATGTTTTATGTCGTTCCTAGGGTAAACCCCCCATTCCGAACCCATCCGTACACTCAGACTTCTGATAGGGATCACCATTTTGGATTTATCCCATTTATTTGGCGTGCCCAGTGTGAACGCACTGAAAATTTAATTTTGGCCACACCAGGCCTCAGAGTTGCACGCGGTCTAAAGGCACTGCTCTGGAATAACATCAAAAATATTACAAAGTCTTTCTCAGCAAAAACTGGGTTCTTAAATCATTCCCTCCTTAAATCTTTTTGTCCCTGAAAAGAAAAACCAGGGAACAACTCTAGGTACTAAGCCCGCACCTGGCTCTCCTGTACCCAGAAGAACTCTTGCCCAGCTCTGCGCCACCGCACACAGACCAAAGGACTAATCTGTTCACACGAGTTCTGCCCTTTCTGATGACGTGCATAGGAGCACACACACCTCTTCTCAGGTGAGTCACACAGGAGACACCGTGCACCCAAACTAGAATTTGGGGTTAGGGCAAGGCGGTAGGGAGCCTTGCCATCCTTTCGCATGGTCTCAAATGGTTCGAAGGACCTCGGGGGTAGCTCACCTCCCTGACCAAACCCCTGTGTCGCACGTCGTGACTGGAATCACCACCTGTACCTGGAACAAGTCCTGGTGATTCCCTCCTTTGTAATATCCATGTGGTGAAACACCCAAGGATATATGGTCACGCAAGGTTCCACAGTCGATGTCCCACAAACAAGGCTATCTTACACGCTTTAAAGGTGAAGGATTCGACACCATCGACTAGAGAAAAAGGTCCCACACCTTTTACCTTACCAACACAGGGTTACACCGACACCCCGCGCCACCCTAGTAACAACTCAAACAAGGAGCCGAGAGAAAATAATTTCACACATAGAGTTTAACAATTCTACTGAAAAAAGTAGAAGAGCTGTAGAGCATACATCTTATAACCTCATGCTCTACAGGATTGTAGACATTCAAAGTTCGCGGCTTTCCACAGTCCCAACTGTCAGCTCTCGGAGCCTGATGTGGACCGCCTAGTGGTGATGAGAAGACATCATAAAGCTTTCCCCCACTACCTGATCCTCTCGCTCCACTGCTAGCACCACCTCTTTGGGCGCTTCTCCGATCACGGTGTTGCCTCCATCGTGGTGGCGCACCTGCTGCCTGCCCGAAGCTCTCTACATGCCTAGTCAGGCAGTCCCATGCCAGGTGACCTCACCCATTGCAAGAAAAGCACAGACTCTATTCGGGATTCACTGGTGCCCTCCGGCACCACTTTGGTGTGCGACCATGCACCTGTGTCCAGTTGTTAGAAAGCCACCTGCGTTGAGGTTCTGCTTTCCGACGCCCGCTAGCTGTAGCAGACGTCTCAGCTCCAATGTGCCTACTGCCACCACCAACTCTAGAACATGAAAGGAAGCTCTCTATCACTAGTGCCTGCTCTAGCACCCTGGCATACGTGGAAATTCTCAAGGGTACTATGACAACAGGAATCTCTCGGTAGAGACCCTGCTCAAACTTCCGCGCTCGAGTGCTGTCGTCATGGACCAAGTCTGGGTAAAAGCATGCACGGTCTGCGAAACTAGCCGCGTACTCGGCCACTTTCATCCCTCCCTGCTGAAACTGCAAGAGCTCCTGAATCCGAACGGAGTGCAAGCATGTGCCGAAAAACTCCTCACGAAACAACAACTGAAAGTCGCCCCATGAAAGCGATGACTCGTCAAGAAACTGAGTCACCAGACTCCACCAACGCCATGCTTCTATACGAAAAAAGTTGGCTTCCAAAGCCACTCTCTGATCTGTCATCATTTGGACAATCTTGAAAAGGTGAACCACTATCTCTAGCCAAACCTCTACTGCATGAGGGTCTAGCTCACCACTGAACCTCAACGGTCGTTGTCGCTGGAACTCACGGAGCACGCTCAACTTGCACTCAAGCTCAGCCTGTTCTATTGAAGATGTATGCTGCTCAATAGGCGGGTTGTTGCTACCGGCCCAACTGAAGAAAGGGGCTCGCATGATGGGTCCTGGACTATGGCCTTGTATCTCATAGGGTCGTCGTCACGAACCAAAGCTGGTATCCTTTCTGGCTATCTTCGCGGAGACATCCTGAATATTATCAAGGAGTGTCGCAATCAGATGAGCATATATGTATATCACAACAATAACAACTATGGGGTGTTGACTCAAGAAGGACAGTCAAGACTCAATCCTAGGTGATGCACAAACCAATTTTCCCTGCAATGAGTGTCCCAGCATGCCGAGTCGAAAAGCGGGTTATCAGGATCTCGGTGAATGGATATGTCAGTCGTCGCACCATCACTGGACTCCCTAGCCTGAGAGCCACACACGAGATATGTTGACATTTTCTCCCTAAATCCCAACCAATTCCCCTTTTAGGGATGTCCACACAATGTCCCAAGGAATGAACCACCTCTGATACAACTTTGTCCCAACCCGACCCTACACGGGCTCGAGCCGCAACTACCCCAAGCCCGCCTCTATAGGCCAGGGGCTGGCGACCAGTGCCGAAGGCACAATAACTCGGGGAGTCCTTTGCCTAAGTACCTGTACACACGCACGCAGAACATTCAATGAAAAAGTGCAGAGTATAAGAAAAGACAAGAAGAGTAAAGTGAAACTGCTATAAATAATCCACAATGTGCATCGACCTCGAAAATTACAAATTAAAAGCTGAAGGTAAACTGAAAAGAAAAGGGAAAAAACACACGCCCAACCAAAAAGTGCCACAACTCGGCAATAGGTAAACAAAAGAAAAATATCTGGAAGGGTCCCCCACCTGGAACCCGACTCCGACCACTGCACGTGGTCCAAGCTCCGGATCTCCTAAGCTCTGCTGAAGTCACGACCAACTTTTATGTCGTCTGCAAGGGCACACCAAGTGTGGAAAAAGTCCAAGCAGGGTTGAGTATAAAAATACTCAGTAGGATACCTCGAAGGCTCGAGGGAGCAACAAAGGAGGTACCGAAGGGTAAGTAGTAGAGAGAACAGGTAAAAGTAAAAGAGTACAACTGATAGTGCAGTAAGAGCACAACAAGGAGTGCAGTAGAGAGTCCAGCTCAACCCAACAAGAAAAAGGAGGTAGACTCATCCAAACACAAGGAGATGGAAATGGTGAGAATATGAACTTCTCATCAAGTCTTCGCTACCTATATCATGAGAGTAGACTCGTCCATCAACGAGAAGCTAGACACGGGAAACACATGGAATACCCCACGCGTCATTGCCTCTCCTGGAGGGAGAGTAACCCAAACCCAAGGAGTGTGTACTGGAAAAAGGTATACATATATATATGCTCTATCAAGAAACCCAAACATGATCGTAAGGGGATCCCCGCCCCGTAGCTCAGCCCAAGAAAGTGAGTCGCCAACAGTCCCAGAAGTAAACACCATATATGACCAGTGTCCCGCAGGTCTTCCCCAAACTGCAAGTCAAAGGGCTCAGATCACCGTACCTTGAAACTATCCTCTTTGGGCGGCACTAACTCATCTGCACGGTTTTTGGTCGTGTCACAAGGACACGTCTTGGTGGGTTTAGTTCCCCTCGTACTTGAGAGTTCTGGGGGAACGTCAAGCCACACCTCATCACTGCCCTGCAGTCGAGAGGTCTCCTCAAAGTCGACAGGAGACCCCCCCTACCCAGCCCCCACTGGAGGGTAATCCCTTGAAGTCGACGGGTTACCACTGGAGGGAAACCCGGAAAGTTTCGAAGGGTGCCACACTGCCCATTCCCATAAAAGGGTAATCCATTGGAGGGAGACCCGGCTAAAGTCGTCGACAGGACCACTGCCCAGCCCAGCTGGAGTTAACACGGCATCGGGGACCACTGCCCAGCCCAGCTGGAGGTAAGCCCAGCATCGGGGACCACTGCCTAGCCCAGCTGGAGGTAAGCCCACATCGGGGACCACTGCCCAGCCCCACTAGAGGTAAACCCGAAACTGCTCTGGCCATCCCTACTAAATGGTACTACTCGGTGAACACCGCTGTACTGGCCATCTCTGCTGGATGGTAACTCACTGGCCATCCCTGCTGGATGGTACAACTGGCGAGACCTGCTTGAAACAACCTCAACCCTACTGGAAACAATCTCAGCCCTGATGGAAACAACCTCAGCCTAGCTGGAAACAACCTCAGCCCTGCTGGAAAAAACGTCAGCCCTACTGGAAACAACCTCCTGGGTAGAGGATCAGTGCCCACGTAAAATGTTGGTCACACCGAATCCACAAGAACTCCACCAGGGAACACGGAGTGATGGGAGAATCTCTCCAGGCCTCACAAGGAGATCACACTCTAATCCGCTGAGTCATTGTCGATGTGGACCCAGAAAACTCATCCCAGAAAGTGGGGAAAACAACCACACTGTACGAACATCCGTAGTCGCAAACGGTGTCGTGGTCTGGTGAAAGGGGCATGGTACTGAAACCCCTTACATATGAAGAAACAGAGGAACCAAACCATCTCTACTAGCCAAAACCATTGAGAACAAAACCAGGTGGAAACATTCTACCCTACTGGTCAAAACCAAAGTGAAGAGGACCATGGGAAAACTCAACACTGCTAGTCAAACAAATGAGCATAGAGCCAGGGGAAGACTCAACCCTGTTGGTCAAAATTCGAGAACCGAGGAACCCTCTAAGTCGCGAGAGGTCAAAAGTATGTAAATCAGAATGCGGCATGCACATGGGGCCCACACGACGTGTGACCTCAAGTTAACCCCAACTAAGACCACAAACATTCTCAGGTACAATTATCCACATGTACCTCCAAGCGTTCCCCTATACTCCTAGTTTATACCACATTCCAGCACAAATTCTATCATTCTCATAGCACCAAACGTCAATGCGATGGTGTAAACGTAACAACTCCAACTTTCCACCTCAACGACTATGGCACGGCCAACCACCTCTCTTTAAGCACCAACATCACTCTCCTAGGAGTGAAGGCGATCACATGCCAAGGGTTCTCTAAAAAACACCATAGGAAGAACTACCACCGGTACACCTTTCATAATTCCACATTTCATGAGATCTCTGAAGAGGATATGCTCGCCTGAACAGATTACACGGTCATAATCCTCGTGGAAAAACATGCGAGATAGACTACCTACTCACCTCAAATGGATATCTGACATAAAAGTCGCCAACACCGCTTTATGCCCGAACGGCGTCCCATGTTCCCGAGCCTCGGCCCCGAAAACAGTCGGGCGCATGGCGCCATTGCGATCCCCTCGGGAAAACATGTCAAAAGGACTGCTCACCTGAGTGCAACAGATATCCAGAGAAAAAGATGCATTCTGGCGTACCGTACATGAGTGGTGCTACGTGGGACCCGCATTCAGGTCCCGAAACACAACGAACGGATCACACCATTGCGCTCCTCTCAAAAAAGTACACAAGATGGACTATTCACTTGTCCAAAACGGACACCTGGTGATAAAGCTTGAAATCACCGCCATCTCCCGAAACAGGCCTCGTGGGGCCT
The DNA here is from genome assembly GCA_963277665.1 of Viscum album. Taxonomy (NCBI): domain Eukaryota; kingdom Viridiplantae; phylum Streptophyta; class Magnoliopsida; order Santalales; family Viscaceae; genus Viscum; species Viscum album. Next base: position 1,645,001,815 of record OY728121.1, on the reverse strand, counting down.
GCACCATCATTTAGAATTCAAGCAGGAGGATTGCACCATTGCAATGGCCTCGGAAAGACACCCAACATCGACTACTCGCACGCCCTGAACGGACGTCCGACGAAAAAGTTACAGAGCGCTGCACGCAGCTTAAAAGAAGTGTCATGGGGCCCACGCCTCAACTCCGGATTCAATGCCCGAAACCACCCTGAAAGGATTCGCCTCGGTGCCAGGGTCCCAAATCCGCTGAAGGAGCTCAAAACAGACGTCAGACGTGTCTGCGCCGTCCAAAACAAGATCCCTCGAAAAAACGTCAATCTGCTTAACGCACGTGACGCGCCTCCGAGGCCCCCATTTCGGGAGTTAAAAACCACCAGAACCATCTCAAAAAGTTCGTCTCAATTTAAGGGACGTGTCACCGCAGACGTGGCCGAAATCGGACATCATTTATGATTTGAAAAACATTTTCATAAAAATAATAATAATATTATTATTATTATTATAAACCAATTTTTTTATTATTTTTTTTCACCCAGACCAGACCGGCCAAATGGCCGTCTTCTCCCTCGTCAAAAGCAGGACCCACATTTGTGGGTCCACTGTCTGCCAACCGGGGTCCAAAGACCCCGGTCTTCTTCGGCAACGACCGGCCAAAGGGCCCGTCCTTCTTCCCCCATGCTCCATGCCCCGCTGGTGCCTACTACCGACGACTGCCGCGATGTAGCACCGCGGCCCCTGCCGCTCCCCGCTCGACCTCAGCCGGCGCCTCCTGCTTGAACCGGATGAAGACCACCAAGAAACCACTGCTCGGCCTCATTCCACCACCTCTGTAGACCGCCCGGAGCCACCACAGAAGACAGCTGGAACAGAGCCACCACCGCACCGAAGCTCGTCAGACCGCCAGAACCCGCAGGGAAACACCTCCAAAACCCGCATTTTTCGCCGGATGATTACGAGCTCCTCAAAACTCTGATTTTAAATATATAAGATGTGATGGAAAGATCATAAAATATATTACAGGATTATGGGATTCATTTGTAGGTTTGACAGAAATTCAATGCTAAAATTCAACTTGGAAGTAGAGTTCGAAAATGAAAACACCAAACCGAAAACTCCTACCTGTTAGGATTTTCCCAAAGCTTCACAGAGGGTCCGCCGATGTGCCGCTGCCTTTCCGAAGGGGAGGAGGAGAGGTGGAGATTGAGGGGGATTCCTTGAGGGTTCTTTCTCCATAGAAAAAAGGAGAGGGAGGGGATGAATTGGGTTTAAATAGGAAAACAATTAATTAATTAGAATTTAATTAATTTTATACTTAATTTAACCTACATATGAAACCCTCGATGGGGTCGACGTTAAGCGTCCCCTATGGTAATCACCACCTCCCGAGCACAACGGCGGTCTGGAAATTTTAATCCAAGACCCCGTTCAAAAGTTACTAAACCCAACGCTCGAGCCCGCCAAATTACAAAAACGCCCTTGGGGCCATTTTTCCCAAACGGCATGCGCCCGCGAAGATTACACACCTCCTTGGTTAAACGGCATGCTACAAACTCAACGGTGCCCTCGGTTTTCTAATACAAGCCACCTTTTAAGAGATACTTGAGTTTAACCATTAAACGAATAAATTAATTATTTAATTTTTCCGTTCCACACTCCGATAGAGAGAGAGGGGTCCAAAACATCCCGCGCCGACATGTTTTATGTAGTTCCTAGGGTAAACAACCCATTCCAGACCCATTTGTACACTCAGACTTTTGATCCAGATCACCGTTTAGGAGTTATCCGATTTATTTGGTGTGTCCAGTGTGAACACACTGAAAATTTATTTCCGGCCACACCGGGGCTCGGAATTGCACACCGTCTAAAGGCGCTGCTCTGGAATAATATCAAGAATATTCCAATGTATTTCTCAGCAAAAACTGGGTTCTTACAGATTAACTTATAAAACATTAACTCTACTTACCTATTTCCAAAAAAACACATTGCTAAATAATCTCTAAACATAAGTCATAATATTATTACCTCTCTGATAACACTCTATCATAACCGGACCCACCAGGGCCATCCTAGATGGTGGAAAACCGAGTGTGATTCCATCCCATATTCAATAGGCCATGGGATGGTAACCTGTGCTGAGTAGGAATATCATACACATAGGAGGCCCTAGCCTAGGGTAGTGGTAAACATGTACACCTCTCAAAAAACCCTTACAACACTAAAAGTTAAAATAAAACTGATACCATAAATCATTCATAACATAAATCCCACATCAAACTAAGACAATGTACTTGAAATCATAAAGGGAAAAATAAGATTCCACTCAAAGTGGACAAAGAGTTTAACCTTCTAAGTAGGGGAATGTTGTCAAATAAGACACCTCGAATGAACCATGAACTATCTTGCTCATTATACTATTCCTACTCCTAGTCCTAATAGGAATCTATAAAAAGTAATATCATATTCATAACAGATGACATGTTTGGGTAGATCCCATATAGGGGTGAGTATTTAAATACTTAGTAAGACACCCAGAAATCACAAAACATAAACCATAATGATACTATTCATCTCATCATCACATAGGCATGTCAATCAGAATATGATAAATGGAAATAGGAACACCATGATATACTCATAACAGACACTAATTCAAAAGGGGGTCTTGACCATAGAATAATCCACAGGATTATACTTGAGGCTTCAAGGTAACATTTATATGGTATAACTCACTCCATGAGCTAAGAAATCACTTATGGAACTCATCTGAGAGTTCGTTCTCATCGTATTATTCCAAATAAGTACTCACTGAAACTATGAGGATCGTGATACATAAATAGTTTCTCTCATTCAAGACTATGGGATATACCAAACCCTACCTGTAATAATATTCTAATTATGTGATCGCAGATTTATATAAGTTGGCCATCATGATTTCTCAAACACTACCTAGGGAAGGTAAAAAAATGATAGGGGGTCACTCTCTGTGTCCCACGAAGGGACTCTTGAACTCTATCGAAGACTAATACTATAGAGGGGATCATAATACTATGCTTAAGATTTGATTAACATTTTACCATCATGGGTATCACCCAGGGGAACATACTCAACTGAAACTAGTCAATACAGAAGAGACAGACTACCTCAACATGTCTTGGAAAAAAGTATAGGACATGCACTAGGAGTAGATGACACGTGTTACCCCAGATCTACACATCTCTTACTATCTAGCATGAAATTTCATTCTCCATATACACACAAAATTTTATTTTGTAATACATGGCATGTAGAGGTCGATGTCATAATCATAATTTTGCATGCCGGATTCCATGTACATTATCCTATGACCATGTACTTCAAGTCATGCCTATATACTATGGTTGTGCCAATGAATATATAAATTTTGAATTACTAAGTCATCCTTGTGTACACTTTCCATGTATTTATACATGGTCATGTATATTATAGTGTTCCCCTAGGAAGAACGCAGATCTTCAAGCCACATATTATAGTGAATAATACTTGTTTCACGCATAGTGTGATATTTTTTCTATGTGTAAACTCTAGCACCGTAGGAAGGGAGAATATTGAATGTGTTTTTTAGATAAAACATTGTGTAGTCACGAATTTTACAAAAACTATAATCTATTCAACACTCCTCACCCATTCCACAATCACAGTCAATTCTGCCACCAGATCTGCCGATAAATATGGATATAGGATTGTTAGATCATGAATATTGTTGGTGACCGGATTCTAGCCACCTAAATCCAATAATGATGCATCTCTTGTCACACCACAAGGATGAGACACCAAAACCCACAATCAGGGATCTCCAAATTAAAAAAAAACTCATTCATCACTATACATCACAACAGCATCACTGATCTCAATCTTGATCCCATAGTGATGATACATTGTGTCAATGGATGATTTCACAAGGATATTTTAACTAGTATTTGCCAAACCGATGGCCAAATGGGATGATTTGTATAAACTCATGAATAACGGGGAGATAAAATGAGAATAAATAATATAAAGAATGAACATCATCCATTTTTTAGGTTGATCTCGATTATATTTCATTAGAATAATAAATAAAGAACCATGAAATTATCAGAAAATGTCGATTCCAAAACTGTATGAATATATATACATCAACAGCAATCAACCATTGATCTGAAAAACAATTTTTTTCTATCTAAATTGGTTCATGATCAACACAAGATAAACAAATATGATAAAAAAAATAAATCAAATTTCATACCTCAATTTTGGATCAATCACAAATGAATAATGTATCCAAATCATAGTTTTTCCCAAGATCCATACTCTCTAATTAGAACACCGATTTCCAATCAATGATACATTGTTTATCATATGATAATCCTCCTCCAGTGGACCATCTACCAATCATAGGATTATTTAGAAAACCCTATTTATTTTTCCTAATAGATATTATATCCGAGTTGATTAGTTTTAGGATTTAATTATAATAATTAAATAAATATATTAATATATTAAATTATTATTCCACCCATGATGGTGCACAATCTTGGCATCGAAAACACACAACACTTATGTTTCATATAGGAAAAAAATCATGTTCTATATTCAATGGAAGTCTTGGAAGTCCAATATGAGACGCCATTTAGGAGTTATTTAATTATTTATAAAAAATTACATGTGCTTAAAAATATTCTTATTATCCTTTTAACAAAAATATAGACCCTCCACGGGCCTTGGAATATCACTATGAATCAGTTTCTAGCTCTAAAAATATTATTTAAATTATTTTAAACTCTTAAAAGACTAAAATAGTCATTATACATTACCAACATTACTGTTATTCATCCTAAAAAGAAAAAATAATACTAAAAAATATTTGGTTATTAAGCTCACATCTGGTTCTCCCACTCAAAGAATCTCCCCTGATGATTTATTTTTTACATCATACATGTGCCAAGGGAATCAATCACCAATAAATGATCCTCTCATATTTATCCTCGATCTCTATTTGGTACATTGAAGATGTCTCCCCATCCTTGATGTCTAGCTCACCATAGCTGATAACATGTGATGGGTCATGAAAATACATCCTCATATGTCAATCGTGGATGATTTAGTGTACCCATTATAACTATAGATATAGTGAAAATATGTATGTCATATCATCAAACCTACATTTTACCTGGAATGATCCAATGAATATTAGTGATAACTTTTCATCCTTCCCGAATCACCTCAATCCATGTGAAGGTGAGACCTTCAAACACACATGGTAATTCTACACAAATTTTAATGTCCATAAAATTTTGGGTGTATAGTACTAATAAAAACTCTTTAAAGTCTTAATTTTCTTCTATATGATCTGAAATTTCTCCTTCATAACATGCGCCAAATCTAGGATCATGAGTGCTAACTCACCTGGATGAGTCCAGCATAGTGGTGACCTGTAGGATCCCCCATAAAAACCCAAATGGTGTTGTAAAAATGGTGGAATGGTAGTTTTTGATGAACCCAAACTCCACTAATGAATGTTGACCCTCCCAACTAGGACAAAATTCCAACATTAAACTCAATTTTTTCCTCCAAAACCTAAATGATTCGCTCAATTTGGTCGTCCATCTGGTAGTGAAACAACTTTTTCAGATGCAAATGAGTCCCAAAGGACTCTTGTAATCCTCTCCATAATCATGAAATGAAGAAATAATCATGAAAAAATGATCATAAATGTATTTCCATGAATCTGTACTATCTTCTTCATGTAAATTCAGCCCAAACACTCTACTAAACTATACTCTTAGATTGCTAGGAAGTGTGATGACTTGGTGAGTCGGTATATGATCTATTAGATGTAATCATGTACTCTAATTATTTATTGGAGTCCCACCACAGCTTCCATAGATATTACATCCCACTTCCACTCTGGCACCTCAGGTGGTTGACCCAAACTTGCTAGAACGTGGTGCTCATCCTTCACTTTTGAAAAAGTGTGGTACCAAGTGTTAAAATCAACCACACACTTCTTCATACAGATCAACTAAAAATAACATTAATGGTCTTGGTATATATTTTTAACATATGGATTAGCCTCCAATTGGGGTATATGAAAATTCCTTATAACCACCACATGAAATGTCACTAGTACCATCATCTATCCTATGAAAATGACAACAAGATTTCCACATTCAAAGAATCCATCAAGGGAATGTCATGTGGATATATAAACACGAAGATGGCCGCATTTAATATCTCCAAGATGAACCTCCATAACACATTGTATAACTAAATGGGTAACATCCATTGATTGGAGGTAATATTCACCATCCTAGTCTACTAAGGAAAACTATAACAAGGATAACTATTTTTGTAACCTCGATCTATAACTGCAAACAATATCTTATAGAGAGACTATCAACGACATCATTCCCCGTCTATGGAGTATAGAATACCTCAAATTTATAATCATGGAGGAACTATATCTATCACCTATGTTTTATGTTAAGACCAATCTTTTAGAAAATATACTTGAGACTCTTGTGGTCAAAATGGATGAAAAATAACTCATCCATGAAGTAGTTTCACCACATCTTCAAGGAAAAGACTACCAAAATCATCACTAGATAATTTTGTTCACAGTTTTAATCATGATTTGATAGTTATTGGTACCCATAAGCTATCACTCTCATCTTATGCATCAAAAAAATTTCTAAACCCGGTCTCGGAGGCACCATAAAACATTATATTCTCAACACCTTCATATGGAAGTATCATGATGTGGGTGATCACCAACCTTTGCTACAGATATTGAAAATCTAGATGGAACCTCTACATACACATGAAAGGATACACCTTCTATAATAAGTAAATTATTGGTACCAATATTCTAGAGAAATTAGGCACAAGTATCATGTAGTAACCTTCCAAGCTAAGGAAGCTATGTACCTCCACTAGTATCTTGGGTATATCCCAAGGTAACACTGCCTTAACCTTCTTTGGGTTCACTTCCACTCCCTACACTAAGATAAAATTACCCTTAAAGAAGAACTCTCAAATCTATAACTAAAAATTTGAGAGATTCTTATAAATCTAGTACTCTTGGTGTATATCTAGGACCATATTCAAGTGACTCACAAGCTCCTCCCCGGATGTCGAGTACACTAGGATTTCATCAATGATGACCAACACAAATCTATCTAAGAAAGGGTGAAATATCTAGTTCAAGAGTCTCATGAATAATTATAGTTAATTAATCTTGCCAAAAATAATCATCAAGTACTGATAATGAAATTAGAAACATCATAATAAGCTGGTCTGAGGTTAATATTTAAGAACCATCACACCCCAACCAACTGGCCAAAGAGGTTTTCAATCCCTTGTTGTTAATATATATTCTTTATGGTCATCTTTTTTAGGAAATTATATCCAAAAAATAACCTTAAGCTCCCATCCACTTTCTTGGTGAAAATAAATTGGGGCTTCTTGGGGGAAACACTAGGTCAAAAAAATCCATAACACTACAAGTCCCCCAAATACACCTTCATCCTATTAAGATATATAGGATCCATCAAATATACAAGTTCATATATTGGGGAAGTACCTGGGTGTAGGTCTATCATTAATTATATTTCTTAGTGGGGAGGTAAACCTAGTATGTCCTCTGAAAAGACATCCTCTTACTCCTCCACCACTATAGGTTGTTGAAATCCAATAGAATCCACTACACCAAGGGTAATTCAAGGAAAATAATTATTAATTGGAAATATCCTCATATTTATTATCTAATCCTGCTAATCATAAGCTATATTTACACCCACAATGGAAACCCTCATTCCATCACCATGAAGACACTGCAATCTCCACCTAAAATTGACAATGTCGAGATGAAATGTGGATAGCTAGTCCACGCTGATTATAATATATTGAGGCCTCATCACAACTATAAAGAGAAACTATACAAAGCACTATCCTATTATAGTTTGGTAACAATATGGGAAAAAGTTATTGACCATTTAATCCCCTTATTTCTTATTCTCCAAGTTCAAGGGCCTATCTAAGGCCGCAACTGAGATCTCAAAGTCCCAAAAAAGAGAAGTGAAAAGACTAGAGTGGTTCTCAACTGTATCTATTAGTAATTGATGTAATTTTGTGAAGACACATATCATATATCTAATAATACAAGGAAAAATTGGATAATAGGCCTCCATAGATTTCAATTATCCTTGTACCTAACCAACAACTCCCTGATATTGGCATGGACCACCTGGGGTGGTGGTGGAAATAGTTCATACCATCTATGACCTATAGCTTCTCTCTCACATCTTCCACCACATAAAAATCCATGCACACCTCCCTACTACAATCTAACCATCTTTTTGCTGTTTCATTGACCATATCCATATAACCTATATGGTGGGTCACAAAATCACAACCAAGATGTCCTTGACTTTTATAAGATAAATTTTCCCTCTTTCTAGGTATATTAGAATCGCCCTGAGAGTCCTAAACTGTAGACCCTATATCATGATATCATCTTTTGATGTGTCTCAAATTTCTAGATCTCTGTGTTTTCAATCACCTACTCACTGCCAAAGTCTCATCTCCTTTATTCCCACTATCATCACCAATAGCCAGTGTATAAATGCTGATAAACCTCTCTAACAAAAAATCCCTCTCAAGCACTCAAGCAAGTGTGGGAATGAAAACTCATATCACTACATCCCTGATATATTGGTTTAGGCCACGTTAAAAGGTATGTACTTGGAATAACAGATCACAAACCACATCTAGAGAGTATAATGAGAGGATCGAGAACCTAGATGAATACTCAACCATGGTCATGCTACCCTACCAATGATTTAGAAGCTCCTTGATATGCACCGCTCGTAATGTGACTAGATAAAACTCCTCCATGGTGATTTTCTCGAACTCTAACTATGAAATATTTGTCATACCATGTGTCTGAGTCCCCAGAATCCATCATATTTCTATCAATCCCTGTGGAATACTCACCACTAGGACCACCATCTTGTTCGGTGGTTTCCTCGTATTGTAGAAAATTTTGGTAACATCCTCTATAAATTTCTTAGCTACCTAGGGTTAGGGATCACCCCAAAACAATAAAGTTCACAACTTTTAAATATCATGGAGTTCACTCAACCTATGAACATAATTTACTAGTACTAATGGAATAACATGATACTCAACAGTTGGTGGAAATACTAGAAAACTGCCAGGAGGTACCGCCTCGTGAACAGGACCTTCTATTGAGTCCTCTTCACTAATAGAATCGTCATTAAAATATCAATGTTGAATCCAAATTGGTACTCAATGAAAAGGTCTCATGTAAAAAAATAATGATGTATCGTGGTCAATTAGTATGTATGGGGAGATGAATCAGTAAGTAAATGGTATCCACAACCCATTAATATAGGATGAATATAACAATTTTCCCTACAATAACATCCTATATGTACTAAGTCAATAGGTAGGTTGTCAGAGTGTATTTGACGGGATACTTTGGCCACAAACTAAAAATAAATTATGTTTCCTAATATCCAAACTCAAAACTCTTTAACAATGTTTCCCAAGTTCTCAAACCAAACTCATAGCAATAAAATCTCAAAATTGTGATCTTAAGATGGAACTCACTCTTATTCCACTATGTCATGACTTCATCTATTAGGGCCCTCCATGTTAGTTGTAAACTAAGTTTGAAACCCCTATCCCACCTATAATAATCTTGGGGATTGAGAAAAACATTGTGTAGTAATATCACAAACAAGGAAGGCCTTGAACTAAGGTACCTATAAACATGCTCATATATCCAAAAAAACTCACGCAAGTATGAAAGGTAAAGCAAAACTGTTACGGTAATTCATGCATAATATATATCCCTCATTAGAGTATGATAATTTTTTGGAATTTATAATGGGATAAATAATGTATTACCCAAAACAGATAAAGAGTAAAACCTACTATAAAGGAGGTAACTACTATCATATGTGATACCTACCATGAACCATGGTTTGTATAGCTCACTATACTCCTCCTTCTCCTGGTCCACCTAGGAATTACTGAAAATTCATTCAATCTGTATAATAAATGACATGTATGAAAAGTTCCCACTCATGGGTGACTATAAAAATACCCAGAATCACACCCATATATCACTAAAAACAACATAAAGGGTGTGGTCAACACATCATCACATATTCATGTCAATCAAGAAATGTGACATAGAAATAAGAATACCCATCTATACCCATAGAAGATATCAATTCTCAAAGATGGTTCATCCATATCATCATTAATGTGATTATACATGGGGATTCAAGGTATTTCCTATTTAGGAAAACTCACTCTGTGATTCATGTTATCACATATGGAACTCATATGAGAGATTATGCTTATCGGGCCATTCCAAATAAGTACTCACTAGAACTCTAGGGATATTGATACACATATAGGGTTTCTCATCTAGGTATATCAGATATATTAAACCCTATATAGAATAACCCACTATGTAGGGTATCATAATCCCACATAATTTTGTCATAATGATTCCTCAAACCCCATCAAGGGTAGGTGAAAAAATGATAGAGGGTCACTCTTCAGGTCACACTAAAGGATTTTAGGACTCTATCCAAGACTAATCTCATATTGGGGATTACAATAGTATTATTAAGATGTGATTCCATGTTGTACCCTCATAAATATGATCTAGAGGGACACATTCGACTAAAATTGTTCCACATTAAAACATGAAGGTCCTCAATATGACCTTGAAAAGGTGAATGATGTGTACTGAGAGTATATTAATTGTATCACATTCCCCAATTCTTCTTGTGTTTATTAGTATAAAATTAAATTTATTGATCCATAAGAACATTATACAATTATGGAATACACAACATTTAGTGATTGTTCTTGCACTTTTTATGCCACCTGTATGAGTTTTTTTACATCATCTTGTTCCTCTATTTTTCAGGTCATCCACGTGTACTCCGGTCAGGCCTATGTACCAAGACATGTACCAGTACTTGGATAGGACTATGCAATCAGTTTATGCATGTGTTCTACTCTATGTCAGTTCTTGTATACCCTTAGGGTACACACAAAACCTTTAACAATGTGTCACATGGTATGTGATGTTTTTATCTAAAAGTAAACATTAGCGTCATAGTAGGGGATTACATGATGTGTGTTCATCTAGAGTATAAAATATATAGGCCATAGTTTCATAAAATGGTTCATTTATTCATCTAATATCATCTATTTAACCTCCATCATCTAATCTTCCACCAAATATGAAATAGACATGTATATGGGATCATTCGAGTTTGGTCATTGCTAGAGACTATATTCCAACCACCTGAATCCCATCACGAAGCATCTCTTTTCACACCACCATACTGATATGAAAAAAACCCACAAAGAGGAATCTAAATTCAAAAATCAATCTCCTTTCATCACTACGCATCAAAACTACATCATAGATCTCAATCCTAAACCTATAATGATGATCCATTATTCTATAGTAAATTTTGTCAATGATGTTTTACCAAGGTATTTATCAAACTCCCAACTAGATGGGATTCCACTGATGAACACATGATGAAAATGGAGTGAAAACCCTAAAACAAAAGAAGAGAAATAATCCTCATCAATTTTTTGGGTTTTCATCAATTCATTCCCATTAGAACAAAAAAAGAAAATAAAGTAATAATAAAAAAATATCAACACTAAAACCATAGAATGATAGATAAATTAACTGTGATCAACCATCAATCCAAGAAAAAAATTTGGTAAATTGGTTCATGTTCGACATGGGATAACTAAAAGTGATAAATAAAAATAAATCAAATTCCTTACCTCAATTTTGGATCAATAACTGATGAATAATGGCTCCCCATCATTGTTTTTGGTGAGATAAACATGTTTTAACTGGCACAAAAATTGTAAATACCTAATCAATCATTGATCTCCAAGAATCCTCTTCCAACATCTCTTATCTCAATCCCCAAGGTTATATAGAAAAACCATGTCATTTTGTATAATAGATATTGCATTGGATTGTATTAGGTTTAGGATTTGATTATAATAATTAAATAAATATTTTAATTTAATAAATCATTATTCCAACCATGTTGGAGCTCAATCTAAACCATTGATGCACACAAAAAAATATGTAATTATAGGGTTAAAACCCTCATTTTGAATTTAATTGAAGTCTCATATATCTTATATGTGACTAAATTCATGATTTATTACAATATTTCTAAAAAACTGTGTGTGTGTGTGTGTGAATGTGTGTGTGAAAAGTATATTTTATATTTTTATAGCATCAAAACTGATCTTCCTTAGTCATTAGAAAATCACGCGAGCTTAGTTCCTATCTCCAGAAGTAGTCCTTAAAATATTTTAAATTATTACATTGAAAAAATTTGTTGTTATAGGTGAAGGATTAATTTAGGTTTCAGTTGAGAAGGTATTTTAGGTCAGTACTTTAAAATTGATATCAAATTTGGTTTACCTATTTGTTCTATGATTTCTATTAGTTTGGATATTGGAATATGGGAATTCAAGTAATCGGCCATAAGAGGGTTCTTAATCACCATCCATTTGAGAAGAATCTTATTTTACCAGTGATTCCTGGGATGAGTATGTCCTGAGTTTGAGCATAGACCTTTAATGGTTTTCAGACCTTTTAGATTTTGTTTAGGTGCCTCTTTTGGTATAGATATTACATGAGCTATATAAAGAAGCTCAAACTTTTTCAATTCATTTTGGATGAAATCAAAAGTTGGCATGCTTACCATGAATGACATAGAAAACCTTATGCAGTTCAAGAGTATAACTTTAGTTGAATTCTAATAAACTTCATGCACCTTGTACATTTACCACCAAGATATGTGTCCAAACCATGAGCATCTATTATTTCTTGGTAAATTTTTATGTTTTTTCCTTTTGGTGTTTGGGTTATTTTTCTCTCTCTTGTTTTTGGTTTGTGAAAATTTTGGGTGGTTCATTTTGATGAATTGATAGAAATTTTTATTAGTAGAAAATAATATTTCTAAATCAAAACCATGGGTTTTTAAAAAGATTTTTTAAATTCATGGAATATTGAAAAATGTTTTTAATTCAAAATGGTATTTTTTTTCTGGTTTTTCTATAATATTTTGAATTAGAAATGATGAGTGGTTTTTGGTAAAGTTTTAAAATCCAAATAATTTCCAACATTTTCATGTGGGTTCAATAAAAACATATTGGAATCATTTAAATAGTTATATATAAAATGTTTTAAAATATGATATTCTTAATCTTTCAGTGATTATACATTTTTCCTTAAAATTTTCTAAGTCTAAATAGATATTTTTTTAAGAATGAATTTTTTTTAATTGAGTTTTAGTAAAACCCTCTTTTTTCAATGAGGAAAATTTATTTTATATAGAAATTAACCTCAGGTTGGTTGATTTGGGTTACTTTTAGTGTTGGATTATGATTTATTTGAAATAGTGTGCTAAGGAGATTTTTTTGCTCTTCATTTCATCTTATGGGACTTGAATTCTAATTTTTGTTTGATGAGTTGTTTCCCTTTAATATAGTGTACTCCCCCATTAATATTTGAAATACTCTTTGTTTTTCTATGATTCTCTTGGAATTTTTGATTTGTCAACTCCATTATTATGGACCTGTGCTCTTCCAATCATTCCCAAGCATAAGGATTATGTTAGTGTTCCAAAGCCTAAATCATGTCATGAACCATCCCCTAGGGTTCATGTTGTGACTACCCTAAGCTCTCCTTCCATAGGCCTGGGGTTGGTAACTAGCACCAGAAAGGTGTATCCCTAAAACGGGAATGTATTGATTTTATACCTGTACAAACACACAATTCAAGAGTACAATAAGAAGAAACCATGAAGTAAACTTCTACAGTAAAAATTGTACTGAAAGTAAAGGGGTCATAATACAAGCCCAACTGAAATGTACAAGTACAAATGAAAAGAGAAAATAGCTCCTGGATAGTCCATCGAGGATCCTACCAGAAGGGTAGGTACAGCTCATGATTTGTGGACACTACGGCACGTCACATAAATTGGTCCACCTCTAAGCAACATCTAGTCCTGGCTCCCTCTGCCTCGATCAACATTGTTCATCATTTTCACAAGACACAACATGGTGAGGGTGTATCCTGTGCAGGGGTGAGTATAACAATATTCAGTAGGGACCCCGAGACCCCCAAAATTCTCCCCGAGTTCCACAAAAAAAACCCCACAAAGCAAGACCTCAATCACAATGCATGAAGAAGTCATCAACTCTACTTAGGTATATTCTCAAACATATACCAAACTTATCAAAATATACTCATCTCATTCATGGTGAAACTTAAGACTCCAACTTTTAATCCCTTTTCACAACTTATCCACAGAGGAAGAATACCAAAAAGTTAACACCAAGAAGGTAACACCGTGAAGGAAAAATACCACAAAGGTAACACCATGAAGGTAACACCACGAAGGTAATAGTACCACAAAGATAACACCAAGAAGGTAAAACCATGATGGTAAAAGTACCGCAAAGGTAAAGACTCAGTTCACACTAGGTATAAGTACTAAAGTACAGATGATAAGTCGTAAATTGAGGTCATATTATTCTGTCGAGAGGCTCTGTTGCAGACCATATGGAGTTTGACCCACACCGGATCGATAGGTACTAACTATCGTTGAACCACATAACATCTGACCCACATAGGATCGGTATTTACTAACCCACACAGGATCGCTTAGAGATGAGCCCCACAAGATCTGACCTACACAAGATCGGTGCTGATCCGCACATGATCCCTAGAAACTAACCTCTGTATGATCATTATCCAACCTCAACCTCACTGCTAGCCTTTGGATTATTGCTCATAGTAATCTTGATTCAGGGAGGATCTTCTCCTCAAGCCATCAGTCTTACCCCAACCACCATGAAGCTCCATGAAGAAGTATCCCAAATCATTTCCATTTCGTAAGGGTTCCAACATGACAGACGGTGTGTCAATATGACGCCCGATCTGTGACTTATAAGCATTTTAGTTCCGAGGGAACGGTTGGATTGGGGTCTGATCCAACATAGCCATACTCCAACATTCTCCAAAACATATTTGGAGTATTCCAAAAGGACAGTCTTTCTCCAAGGGTCACAGCGCCGTATATGGTTCGTCAAACAGACGCATGTATTTCAAGTTGTGGCCCTTTTAGAAACACTCGTCTTAGAAGAGTCCGGGTCTGGCCCGACCCAGTCCGGGTCCAACCCAGCTGGGCTGGGTCCTGGTGGTCTCGGCCTACTTAGCCATGAACCAGCAAGTCCCGCCTAGGTGGTGTGGCCCACTAGGCTGGCGCGGCCGGGACCACAGAATGGTGCGGCCCACTAGGGCTCGCGCGGCCCGGCCTGCGGGGGGCGCAACCTGCTGGAGGCGTGGCCTGCTAGAGCGGGGCCCACCCCAGCTGGCATGGGGGTGCAATTTCTCCCATTTAGAAGGTGGATCAGCAGTGCATCTTAGCACTCACAGGTCCCCTGTGGGACCCACTATGGGTTTCGGCCCTCCGTCGTGACTTCTAAGCCACGACCTCCTTCAATGGCGTGCAACAGCACACTACCACCTCCTTCGCGGTCGGCTAGAGCCGGCTTCCATCTTGACCCACAGTGGCTGCGTCTACAGCCACAACTATGATCGTAGCCATCTCTACCTGCGACGCATGACGACGAACCTCTATCTCCTCCACAGTCGGTTGTTGCTGGCTGCCACCATCACCTGCCACATCATGTTTCATTCAACCTAGAAAAAAAACAAGTCTTGCAAAGAATACACAAAATTCCAACAAAGAGGCGGAGGGTCCGAGCTTTGTTCGTTTGGCCCATTCCATCCACGTTAGCTTGATATCAAGTAGGTAGTAATGATTCAACAACCTCTTGAAATTAAAATAAGACAAATCCCTACCTCCAGATCGTTAGAGAACATCCGTGTTTGAGGAAGAGTCGGCGTTCATTGTTCCTCCAACAAGCCTCCAATGACAACGCTCCATCATCGTACTTTGGTTCGTGATTCAGTGGCTCTTATCTCCATTCACCGGAATCAGTCCCGTCCTCCAAGTGGTTGGTGTCACGGTACATTATTAGAACTTTTTCTCTTGGTGAATCCATGTCAATACTTCTCCCTAGGCTCCATATAAATAGGATAGGGGGAGGGTGAGTAATGCACATTGAATTAATGGGGTTAAATTAATTTATGAACCTTCCTAATTCCAATAATGTTCTTACAAATAATTTAAGATTCAATCCAACTAATGGCTTGACACGTTGTTGGTCCCATCACCAGTGCTTGTTCGTTGGAGGAAAAAAAGAAAGGAAATAAAATAACTTTTTTATTTTATTATTATTTTAAAAAGTCCCAAAATCTATCTTTTTTTTCGACCTACTACGGTTGAACTGAAGCCTCCCTTAATTGAATCATGGTGCTACGGATTCAACGATGCCCTCATATTTTTAATCCGACCACCGGTTCAAAGTTATAAAACACCACTCGCACGTTTACCGAATGTACCTTAAAAAATTTTCATAAATTCATTTTGGGAACATCATGCCATGGTATCACTCACAGTCAATTTTTATAGACTCCTAATAATTCCATATAATTTAAAAAAACTATCCAAGTCTTTACATTCTCCCCACCGTTGGGCCTTTCATCCCCAAAATCCACAACATAGGATAAAGAAACCAGTGAGGGTACTACACACGAATCTGAGCCTCTCACTCCCATTTAATCTCTTGGGGGTTCCCATGCTACTATCGAATGCGCACCAGAGGAATCAATCATCCACGAAGGATCTGCTCCTGTTGATCCTCCATCTCCACTGGAATCTCCGTAAAATTCGCCTCATCGTCAATGTCCAGCTTTCCCCAGTCGATGACATGAAATAGATCATGCGCGTACCCCCTAAACTATGACACGTGGAAAATGTCATGCACCTGGTGCATCTGTGGGGGAATATCCAGACGATACACTGCCTCATCAACTCTACTGAGAAACTAGAATGGTCCGATAAACTTCGTTGATAACTTGTCGCCTTGACCAAATCCCCTCAAACCTCATCGAGGTGAGACCCATAGAAAGACATGGTCTCCCAACTCAAACTCCAAAGGTTGTCATCTCTTGTTAGCATAAGACTTCTACATGCTTTGTTCAGTCTTCATCCACTCCTAGATGATCTTCACCTTCTCACTGGAAGCTCGTACCAACTCTGGACCCATAAGTGCTGACTCCCCTGGGTCTATCCAGCATAGAGGTGATCTGCTTGGTCAACCGTACAAGGCCTCAAATGGTTCCATACCGATGGTGGATTGATAGTGTTTGTTGTGTGAAAACTCCACCAAGGGAAATTGATCCTCCCAACTGCAGATAAAATCCAAAACTCAATAATGAAACATGTCATCTAGTGTCTGAATGGTCCGCTCCGTCTGACCATCCGTCTGTGGATGAAAGGAAGTCCTGAAATGTAACTAAGTCCCGAATGCCTCCTACAATCCCTTCCACAACTGAGATGTAATATTTTTTTCACGGTCAGAGGAGATCATCGATGGCACCCCATGATGTCTCACAATCTCTTGTACATATTGGCATCCAAAGACCACTATTGATACCTACTCTCAAATAGGTAGGAAGTGGGCCAACATGGTGAGTTGGTTAATGATAACCTAGATATTATCATGTCCCCTAGACGTACATGGAATCCCTATCATAATTTCTATGGAGATTCAATCCCACTTTCACTTCGGCACCCCTAGTGGCTGCACTAAGCCCGCTGGAACCAGATGCTCGACCATCACTTAGTGACAAGTGATCCATCATGAAACAAACTCTACCACTTCTTTCTTTATCCCTGGCCACCAGTGTTGATGTCGGAGGTCCTGGTACATCTTCTCCACACTAGGATGTACCGCCAGAGGGGATGTACAGAACTACCTCGACACCTTTTCCCATAGCACCATTGGTACCATTGTACATCCTTTGAAGACAATGACATGATCCCCACCTTCAGAAAATCCATCAGGTGCCTGTCCTAAAAATTTATGAGCACGTCAAGACTCATAGTCAACGTCCCCAAGTTGTGCCTCCCGAACTCACTAAAGAATTGGGGATTGATAGTCATATAATGGAGGTAAGAATCTCCATCTCTATCCACAAAGGATATCATCAACGTGGATAACTGCTATGTCGCCACACTCAGTAGCTGTAAACCAAACCTCTTACTGAGTGCATCTACCACTACGTTCCTCTTCCCATGAGTGTAGGGTATCTCGAATTCATAGTCCTGGAGGAACTCCAACCATCGTCATTCTCTCTGGTTCAGGTCCTTCAAAGAGAAGATATACCTGAGATTCTTGTCATCAGAGTAAATAGTAAAACGTTCACCCATAAAGTAGTTTCGTCACATCTTAAAGGAATAGACTATTGCTGCTAGCTCCGGGTCATGGGTAGCATAGTTCTACTCATGTTTTCATTATTGTCATGAACCATAAGTGATATCTTCTCTCTCCTACATCGGTACACATCATAGTCTAGTCCTTGATGCATCACAGTACACTACATACCCAACGTCCTTTTATGGTATCCTCAAGATGGGGACACTCATCTGTCTCGACCTCGGCTCTTGAAAACTCTACAGGTATCTCTCTATCCATACGAAGGGTTTTACCTTCTTCTTCAACACTGAAAAGGGTGCCGCAACTCCATAATAGTCAGGAATGAATCTTTTGTAGTACCCACCCAACCCCAGGAATCTTTTCACCTCAGTCACACTCCTGGGTGGTTCCCAAGAAAGCACAACCTCTATCTTTGCTGCATCCACTACAAATCCAACCTCTTTGATATTGTGTCCCATAAATTGGGCCACTCATATCTAGAACTAGAACTTTGAGAGATTACCAAAATTATGGTGCTCTGAGAGTGTATCCAGACCTATCTTCATATGATAGGTATGATTCTCCTCCGTCAATGAGTACACTAAGATGTCATCAATGAACACCACCAGGAAGTTATCGAGGTATGGCTGGAAGATCATATTCTTGAGTCTCATTAACACTGTTGGGGAGTTGGTCATGCCGAATGGAATAACCATGAACTCATTGTGGCCATAACGATATCTAAACATTTTCTTCTGCACATCCTCATCTCGTACCCTAAGCTGATGGTTGCCTGATCTGAGGTCTATCTTCGAAAACCAACGAGCTCCCTTCAGCTTATCGGAAAGATCATAACTACTTGAAAGTGGATCATTTTTCTACACGGTCAACTAGTTTAGGTGTTGATAGTCCACAAAACATCTCAAAATCCCATATTCCATCTTGGTGAACAAAATTGGGGTTTCTCATGGAGAAACACGGGGCCTTATGAACCCCTTCCTCTAGAAGTCCTCCAAATGTAATTGTAACTCATGAAGCTCTGCGAGAGCCATCCGATATTCTGGTGTAGATATCAGTGCTATCATGGGGTACATTTCGATGTAAAATTCCACCTCTATACAAGGAAGTAGTCCAAGAACATCATCAGTGAAGACATCAGCACACTGGTCCACAACTACAGGATAGCTTGGACTCTCAACATCAACTACTCGGATGGTAAGGCTATCCAACTGATGTGTGATCAGTTTCACCCTCCTCTGGGTATGTCTATCTTGTGCTGTAATGGTTCCCTTATTTCTGGTGAATAAAAACCCAGTCCCATCCTTGCAGACACGCCACACATTATGCCTAATACAATAAATTTGAGCATGGACTTTGGATAACCAATCCATACCCAAGACGACATCGTAAGTCCTTGATGCGATTACTAGAATATCCTAGCCGAATATATCACCTTCTAGAGTAAGCTCGCATATTCAGCATCAGTTTTTAATTATCTAATATTCTCCCATAGGATTCTCTAGCCGTAATGATCGATCCAAGAGCTCCATCAGAATCTCCGAGCTCCGAACAAGGGTTGTGGCAATAAAATAGTGACTCACACCTATGTCTATAAGTACTATATCTAGGGTGGAGTATACATAGATCATACCTCTAAACATCTATGGAGTGGCGAGGTCATAGGCCTCAGCTGCCTAGCGCTGTGCTCATCCCTTTCCACTTGCTCTCTGTGGTTAGAGTGGACCACCTGGAGGTGGTGGAAGAAGAACATCGAACCGCCGCCCACCGCCTGCTGCAGGGCCAACTCCTATTCTTTTTCCACTGCCCTCCATAACTCCTCGCTCGAACCTCTGCCTCTGCCTCAGTGGTCCCTCGACCATCATCTGGTTGTCTGTGTGGTGAGTTGGGCAGTCATAATCCATGTGGCCCTGCTTTCCGCATGAGTAGCACTGCAAACTCCTCATCTGTCCTCCACTATCCCGTGAACCCCTCACTACCCACCTTGTATCCTGAGTTCATCTGCCAAAATATCTAGCTCGCTTGGGCCCCTACATTATCTGTTTACTGCCTACTGTAGATGAATCTTCTACCTGACATCCAGGGGTGGATCTCACTCTCTATGCCCGCTCAACTAGGAAGATCTCCTCCAAAAGATTTCACTCTATCACCCCATCCTGAGTCGAAATGCTGAGTGATATCATTGATGATCTGATATCCCATTGGAGACCCGTCTCAAAGGCCTAGATCCTAAATAAAGGGTCTTGAACCTTGTTGGTGGAGTAGTGGGAGAGATTAGTGAAACTCGCCGAGTACTAGGCCACGGTCATGCTACGCTGTTGTAAGTGCTGAAGCTCCTATATACGGATTGAGCGTAGTGTCTCTCGGATGAACTTTTCCCTAAAAAGGCCCTCGACATATGCACAAGTGAGGGTCACCTCATCGTGTACTAGGAGTATCAGACTCCACCATCTCCCTACTACTCCCTAGAAAAGGCTAGTATCTAGGATCTCCATCTGGTCGTCATGTGTCCCAACCAGGCCAAATACTCTGGCCATAGCCTCCAACCAGTCCTCAGCCTCATGTGGATCCATCTCACCTCAGATACTCAGAGGCCTCTGCCGCTGAAAATCATGGAACACACACAGTCGGCATGCACCATCTGCTAGTGGGGATGGAGGTAACAGTTTCCCAATGAGTAGTAGTGCTACTGGAACACCACCCAAAGGTTATATTGTCATAAGAGGGCCCTGCACCTAAGCCTCATCGCTCGGTGGGCTGTCATTGCATGCTCTCTCAGGGATCTGAGCGGGATTTCTTCGTGGAGGCATCCTGAAAGGAAATAGGTTCACCATGGTCAATAAGTTATACCTATTGAGTTGACTCAAAAAGATCATAACAAAAAAAATTCAAAACACACACAATCAATTTCTTCATGCACTGAGACCGAAATCAGAATTCAGGGTCCTTGTGTATGGATTCATTGGCCGCCAAACTAACACTAGATTCCCCAAACTGAAAACCACACTCATAACCATTATCACTAATGCCACATTTAAAAGATCATAGTCGTAGTTCTTAAGTCGAACCAACTCCTTTGATACCACTTTTTCACGACCCGCCCACTAGGCCCCAATGATGTGACTACACCAAGCCTGCCTTCTATTGCCCAGGGGTTGGCTACTAGAACCAGAAAGGCGTATACCTAAAATGGGAAGGCATTTCTCTTAAACCAGTACCAACACACAATACAAGAATATAACAAGAAGCAACCACGATGTAAACTACTGTAGTAAAAAAGTGTACTGAATGTAAAGGGGTCAAAATACAAGCCCAACGGAAAAGTAAAAGTACCACTAAAAATAGAAAAAACCTTCTGGATCATCCACCAGGGATCCTACCTGAAGGGTAGGTACAACTCATGATATGTAGACACTATGGAACATCACATAAAATGGTCCACCTTTGAGCATTGTCCAGACTTGGATCCCCCAGCCTCGATCGACATTTTCCTTCATCTGCACAAGACACAGTAAGGTGTGGGTGTAGCCCATGCAGCGGTGAGTATAACAATAATCCGTAGGGACGCCGAGACCCCTAAAGGTCTCTTAGAGTTACACAAAGTAAAAACCACAAAATAACACCTAAATCACAACGAACGAAGAAATCACCGACTCTACTTAGGTATATGACCATAAATATACCTAAGTTATCCAGAGATACTCATCTCATTCATGAGGAAACTTAAGACTCCAACTTTTAAGCCATTTTCACAACTAATCCACAAAGTAAGAATACCACAAAGGTATCACCACAAAGGTAACACCATGAAGGTAAAAGTACCACAAAGGTAACACCATGAAGGTAAAAATACAAATGTTAAATTACCACAAAGGTAAATACTCAGCTCACACTAGGTATATGTACTGAAGTATAGATGACTAGTTATAAATAGAGATCATCTTATTCTGTTGAGAGGATCTGTTGCTAACCATATAGAGTCTAACCCACATAGGATTGATTGGTACTAACCCCCACTGACCCACATAAGATCTGACCCACACAGGATCGGTATGCGCTGACTCACATAGGGTCACTGAGCGCTGACCCACATTGGATCTGACCCACATTGGATCGGTTCTAATCCACACAGGATCACTAGATACTAACCAATGTATGATATGTCTCCAACCTCTACTCACTGCCAACCACTGGATTCATTCTCATAGTATGCTTGATTCTAGGAGGATCCTCTAATCAAGACATAGGTTATACCTCAACCACCACAAAGCTCAAATAATAATTTTCCCAAAGTACCGCCATGTCATAAGGGTTCCTACGTGATAGATAGTGTGTTAATTCGAAGCCTGGTCTGTGACTTAGAAGTTTTTTAGTTCCAAGGGCCCAGTTGGATTCAGGTCTGATCCAACCCATCCCTACTCCAACTTTCTCCAACTCAATTGTAGTATACAAAAAATATTTCTTTCTCCAAGGGTCCCAGCACTAAACATGGTTCATAAAAAGGACACTCATATTTCATGTTATGGATCTTTTAGAGAAGCTGGGCCTATGAGGGTTTGGGTCAGGTCCGACCCGATTAGACCGGCCCAGCCCGGCCCGGTCTAGGTCGACCCGCCTGGTTCGGGTTGACCAGACCCAGTCCGGATCCCACCCATCTAGGCTGGGTTTTGGTAGGCCCGGCCTGCTGGGCTGCGAACAAGCACGACCTGCATGGGCGGCACGGCCCGCTGGGGGGGTGCGGCCCGACACATGGAACGGCGTGGCCCGCTAGGGTTGCACGACCTGGCCCACGGAGGGGTGCAGCCTGCTAGAGGCATGGCCCACTAAAGCGGGGCACGCCCTAGTTGGAACAGGAGGATCGGTCTCCCCCATTCAGAAGGTGGAGCGACGACGCCTCTAGGTGCTAATAGGTGGCCCACAGGACCCATTGCAGGTCTCGCCCCTCCGCTGTGGTTTCCGACCCGCCGCCTCCTTTAGCAATTTGTTATGGCACGCTGCTCACCTGCGTCGGCGACCGGCCGCCGCTATCTACGATGATTATATGTTGCGTCTCCCTTATCTGGTGGAACACGACGGGACATCGCCACCTCCTTCGCAGTCGCCAGAGCCGAACACAGTTCTCACCCACTATGGTTGTGGCTATGGCCTTCTCTGTCGATGGTGCACCACTATCTCCACCACGTCCTTTCATTTCCAGCTACCACCATCACTCGATGAACCAAATTTCGTTCAACCTGAAAAAAAATCAACCTCGTGAAGAATGCACCAAATCCCAACAACAAGACGGAGGGTATGGGCCTTGTTCATTTGGCTCGTGCCCTCCATATTAGATTGATAGCAATAGGGTAGTAATGATTCAACAACCTCTTGAAATCAAATCAAGATAAATCCATACCACAAGATCGTTTGAGAACATCAAATTTGATGAAGAGTTGGTGTTCGTCATTCCCGTAACAAGCATCTAACGATGCTGCTCAATCGTTTCTCTTCGGTTTGTAATTCGGTGGCGCTCACCACTCCTTGCCAGAACCGGTCCCGCCCTCTAAGTGGTTGGCGTCACAGAACTTTCTCGTTTGGTGAAGCCATATCAATACTCCCCCCCAAGATCCATATAAATTGGATAGGGGGAGGGTGATTAATGCATTTGGAATTAATGGGGTTCAATTAATTAAGGAACCTTCCTAATTCCAATGGTGATGTTACAAAAATTGAGGATTCAAACCATTTAATGGCTTGCAATGTCGTTGGACCCTCCACCGCCACTTGTCCATTGGACGAAAAAAAAGAAAGGAAATAAAATAACTTTGTTATTTTATTATTATTTTAAAAGTCCCAAAATCTCTCTTTTTCTCCCAACCTACTGCAGTTAAAGTGAAGCCTCCCTTAAGAGAATCCTGGTGCTGTAGATTCAACAGTGCCCTCATATTTTTAATCCAAACATTGGTACAAAAGTTAGAAATCGATGCTCACATGCTTACTAAACATACCTTAAAAAAGTTTAGAAATTCATTCCAATTACACTGGGCCTTAGAATCATGCACCGACAATTTTTTCAGACTCGTAATAATTCCATATAATTTAAAAAAATACATGGAAATTCGGGTCTTTACAAATCATCCATATTTGTGTTCAGGAAATATAGTTCTCAGGAATCAATGATACCCGTAAAAGATATTGAGGAGATCTTTATCGTACTTGAGTTTCTCAATTCACTCAAGGTTATGTTTGGGACATTCATGCAAAAGTTTTTGGGTTAGAATTGGTGGAAGTTTGTTACCTAGGAGAATTTATAGAAATTACATTCATGATTAGAATTTATGGTGCAATTACAACTAGAATAATTTCCCAATTAAATGATGTAATTGAAATCTATGGAATGTCTTGGTCTCCAACAAGGAGATAAAATAGTGTTAGGGTAATCATTTTCTTTTATCAAGTTCTTATCATATCTTCCTCATCTATTCATGGATGATTCTCCTATAGATTAAAGTTTTTCAAAAAGAATTTGACTAGATATATTGATTGAAATATTTTCTCTCATCCTCGACTCTTTTGGCACATTGTTAATACATTGTGTTATGGTCAAAGTAGTATTTCAAATAGAACTAGATGATTTAGTGATTTTTAATATAATTGGGGGTCATAAAAGAATCTTCATCCATCTTAAAAGGAAGCATGCAAAGTCAAGCCCCACATGTAGTGCCATTAAAAGGCCATATTGATTTTCTTACCAACTTCTTCTCTGAAGAAACGTTTTTTCTAACATTATGGAATGGTGATTCTGACAAAGTATAATTGTTAGAAGACTCCCAAATTATTTATAACTTGTATCCATCTATTTAATATAGATAGGTTCTTTCAAGTTAATTCTGTATCTCAACATGGTCAGGGATCATCAGCTCCTAAGGGAATTTTGGAACAACTAGAAGATTCAATACAATAGAGCTCAGACATTATGACATAGATTAAATACTTTAATTTATTTTTAGATAAATTTTCAGAATTTGGTTTTGGGAAATATTTTTTATCTCTATGTTGAAGTGAATAAAATTTTAGTTTTATTTATCATATTCTCTTCTTCTTATAGACATAGTAATTTCAGGAGTTATCTTTTTTGGTTACCATGTTCTGTTAGTGGGAGTGTTTTTTTTCTACTAGTATAATTGTTGGGTTAAAACTTGGGGATGTAATAATTTAGTTTTACTTACTTTAACTATTTTAGTATTTATAGGTTTTGAGAAGTTTAGTAGAAGGAGTTTCAATGAGAGGGAAATTAAAATATGTTTTTAAGACCACGATAATTGAATTTCTCATGTTGAAATTTTTTCTATTACTTCCTTGGGAGTTACTTTTCATTCTCTTTCTCAAATGACTTTCATCATTATTATAATTTATATTTGGATTATGTTTGGGAGACTTTGGAATTTGAGGGGTTCTCTAATGTGGTTCTTTCAAGTATTCCCTAGATAAGTCTCTATAGAGTGTTGTATGTATATTTATTTAGGTTATTATAGAGTGAGTTCTACTTTAGTTGTTATTAGGTTATTTTGAGATGATCCATGTGTATTCATTTCTATGGGTTCCAATTTTGGCAACTCCATGTGGGATTATGGTTGTTTCTTAAATTTGTGTTCCTTGGTTATTTGCATTCATCTCTTTACTCAAAAAAACATAGTCCTTGTGTTGGGATAGTGGTTTTAGTTTCTTGATGTACGTTGGAGATTTTTGGAAATTATAGGGGTGGATATGTGTTAGCATTGATGATGATATAATTTTTTTAATAGAATTCTGTGTTTTGGATATGAAATCCAATGTCATAATCACTTGAACTAAAACATGACTATATAGCTCTTGGTGAGGCATTATTCTATATAACTCATTTACAATTGTTCTTCATTGTTCTCTTATGATACCCTCTAATTGGTGTATCATGTAATGGAATCCTTTTTGGGTTTATTATTTTTACATGTATCCTAAGGATTTCTTGTGTGGTTATTTTATGGTTTCTTGGGATTAAGATGGATGGGTTATTCATATTTTGGGTGCATGAGTTTCTGGTAATTTGGAATCTAGTTTATAATGGATTTTTTCTTGTGGTATCTAATTTTTATATTTTCTCATCCTTTATTAAACCATCTCTCTAGTTTTATTTGGATGCCACTTTTTATGAACCTATCCTTTTCTGTGGTTATATACTGATCTTGGTTGTCTTTTTCGTGAGTTTTGATTTTGGTGTCTCTTTGATGTTTCGAGTTTGATGGTGTACCTTGGGTTTTCATTTCTCTTGGGTAATATTTTTCCTATTTCATCTTGATAGAAGAATGTACTTGAATCTTTATGGGGGTAGAAACCAATATGGGGGGGAGAATTGCCCCATATCGACACTATGAAACTTTTTCATTTTTATTTCTTTTCATTATCCCTTTCATTCCCTTTATTTTAAGTGCCTTTCCCTAAAATTTTGAAATATTTTTTGTGGTACATGGTTAGGAAAAATTATTTTCCCATCTCTTGGAAGCTGTTCCACTTGATTTGAGGTTCCATAGGAGGGTTCGTAAGTAGATCCTGGTTAATCTAAACCATCTGGCCTGCTCCAAAAAACATGAACAACTGGAAAGTGGGATTTTTCATAGTTATTTGTACTGGGTATCCATTCCAATAGCCTAGAACCAAAATCACTATTAAAAGATTGTTTTCTGAACCCTTTAGTGAAACTGTGTGATGGGTATTATTTATTCTAAATATTAATTTTAAATTTTAAATCACGTACCATTCACCTCATTATTTCACCCTCACCTTAAATTCATGAACAATTTCTCCTTTCTAGGATATTTTTGGTATTGAAACCTTTTTGTAGATTTATAATGACGAATCAAGTAGCCTTTGATGTTATTTTCAATGCTATGAAATCATTCTGCATTATTATTCATCATTTCTCTTGATCACTTAAATTTTAATTTAATGGACTCTTATATGAAATATTTTTTAATTGGATCTAGGGATCATTTTATGAACTATAAAATTTTATCATAGATCATTTATTTGAATAGGGGGAATTATTTATATATGGGTTGATCATTTTTTCAATCTTTAATATGGTAATGTGGTCTATGTATCTCTTCATCATTGATTTTTGGATTGTCTAATATGGTCTTAATGTTATCAGATTATTGTAATTGGTAATTCTTTATTTTACTAGATACCTTATATTCCTTTTTATTTATAATTCATTGAATTTTCAGAGTTTCCAATAATCTTAGGCATGTGTCCCAATCTTCTACTATTAAAATAAATCCTTAAATTTTTTATTCTCTTAGATTGGGATGACAACTCCTTTTTTGTTTTTTTTCTTATATCTATAGGCTATATTAAATATTTATGAACTCTTGATCATTTTATTATAGATTAAAACTAGTATTTTGATATGATATGATGTGAAAATAATTTTAAAGGTATATATTCAGGTTTTGGAAATTGAAATGGTTAGTTGGTTCTGGATAATTGTATAAGATATGTTTATGATAATGATTTAAAAATGATGAGGAAAATATTTTTTTCAATGCTAGGGTGGGTTCCAAATTATTTGAGAAGGTTGTTTTGAAAACAATAATTTATTAACATTGAACGATGTAAGAGTGATTTTATAAGGGTACCTGACATGTTTTAATGGATTTTTAATCAATGTGGGATGTAAAAAGGCATGATTGGCACTTTGAATTATTTATTTGAATGTAGAAAACCCACAACACAATACCTTTTGTATTTAATTGAAATGATTGATGCATGAATGAATGTAATGAGATATCCATTTTAAGGGAGAATAATTTAATTTAATTGAATTGATATGGTTGTTAAAGATAAATGTTCATAAATGGGTGGCCAAAGGTCTACAAAAGACTTTTGTATTTTTTAGAAACATGATATCTAGATGTGATGTATATAATGACACAAAATTCTAAATATAAACATTCATTTTAATGCCATTGGAATAATTGAGTTACTATGTGGATGTCTAGGTACACATGTGCAGATGTTTTCAACAATAATATAACTAGTGGTATTAGGTGGGACTTAGGCCAACCAAGGTATTTCCCCTTCATTATAACATGATAGGGTAAGACCAAATGTTCAAGAAAGGTTGGTTTATGTTTTGATTAATTTTTTCGTGCATAAAATTGTTTCATCAAAGCCCGTCTTTTCTCTACTCTAGACTATTTTTATTTGGCACATTCGGTTTCCTTGAAGATGAATTCTATGTATTTTTAATGGAATGACTACTTTGTTAATATATAGAATGACATATTTTTTCCATTATTGTACCATTAAAACTTATTTAAAATCTATTTTTTGAAATTTTTGTTTTATTAAAATAAAGTATGGTTTTATTTTGAAAATATTTATATTTATAAACATGGGTTTTTTTCTCAAGAAAATATTTTTGTACTTGAGTTAGTAAAATATTGCAAGAAACCCTTTTTTATATTATTATTTTCAAACATGTATTATATAGATTCTATTTTAAATTGTTATAAATTACATTATTGGGTGGATTCTAAATGGGTTTTAAGATCATGCCTATAAATAATTAAAGTTTAGAAGATTACTCAGGGTAGTGGATGTTCCTATATATATTTCTTCAAAAAATGATAGAGGTGCATGTGGAATTTCTCCAATTGCACATTCAGAATTTGGTGTTTGTTATATTTTTACTTTTTCTTAGTTTTATCATCCACCATCCCTGTTATCGTTTTTTTCATTCATTGTTTATTTACTATTTGATATCTCAGTTTATTCCCCTTTTGGATTCCCATTCCACTGATTAGTATTCATATTGTTGTGACTCATTGAAATCATTCCCATTGTGCTCCTATTGATTCCTAGGTACTTTTTCCACCCTGAGTGGATTAGAAACGTGTTTCATGCTAGTGAAGGATTGATTCCGGTATCTTCTTAGATAGTATTCTGGTCCAGTTCATTACATTTCCAATTTTTAATAAATGGGACAACATGGTCATAACACATAAATAGAAAGAATGTGTACAATGAATAAAATACATAGTCAACATGATAATAATCATGTGTATTATAATAATAATATATTTAACTGTAATAATTTTCCCATTATCAACACATAAATATTCGTTCTCTTTGAACATCCACTAATCTGGATTTCTAAAATGAAATGTTCACACCATATAGGGTAATGAGTATACGGTTACATAAATGATGAAATAACATAATAATAAAACATCCTAATAAATAAATTAGATGTTTGTAATAGAACATATCACAAATAAAATAATGTAAAAATATGATAGTGTTTACAAATATGAAAATCACACTCACCAAAACAATGCTTCGACAGTATCACAAAATAAGGGAACAAGAATTGAATTATTTAATACAGCGTGTTCAATCCCCCAAATGATAATTTATATTTATGATAGGAATAATTTTGAAACAAAAATAACATTAGGTAAAATCCCTTTGAAAATGATATCAGAAATTGAATTTAAAATGTAAAAGATCATTTAGAAATCATTTTTTAAAAATGATATAAAATTAAAATTTACATATCACTTTCAAATTTAGATTATAAAAATGTGTTGTGATGCCCTTTGGAAAAAAATAATTTCAAAAATAATTTTCAAAAATGTATCCCTAAAAATTAAAAAAAATTACTTTGAGAAATGTGTAAAGGAATAAAAAAACATGTAAAATTGAAAGTAACCCCCCTTTTATTATTCTCAAAATACCATTGTTTAAAACTCACATTATAAGAATAGTTAAAAATTTTAATTTGTATTAAAAACTAATTTTTACATAGAGGATAATAAAATATCATATAATAAAATATTTTGGTTGTATAAACCAAGCATGGAGAATCAAATTTTAAGATGAAACATTATAACTCAAATAATATATTTGATTTATCAATATTCAATATAGAATCATAATCCAAGAATCATGAAACAATTGAAATGGGGTGTATGTGATAAAAATGTGAAAAAAATGAGAAAATAATACATTATTCAATAAAATTGTATAATTTACCCAACTTATATGAAATATTTTCGAGTTAACGATCATAACTCAATGATTGAAAATTGATGTTCCAAAAACTCTAACGACTGGGGTAACACTTGAGTCAAAAAACATTTGGAGAAAAGAGATTGATTTGGATCATTTTATCTCATACATTAAAATGAAATTATGTATATAAGATTCATGATATATTAAATCAATATAACACAATACAAAGTAACACGGTGCATAACATGTAACATGCCTCTAACAATCAGAATTGAGACCAACAAATCCCTTCTAGGATGAGTAACATTTTGGTCAAAACTAATTGAAATATATATCTTGTAATTGAACATAAAATAACATGATTAAAATATAAATCAAGACATGATATATAAAATATTCAGTATATACATCTCATAAATTAAATTATGTTCATAATACAAAAAATATCTCAAAGAGTGGAATTTGAAACGAAAACCCATACCTCGGTCCAGATTCATTCTGTACTTTCACCAAACATCCAGAATAATAAAGATAATTTTATTTAATAAATTATAATGAATCTTATTCACAACTATTAATAATTATATTTCTTATTTTTTATTTATAATCATTTTATATGTATATAAAAATTAGTTATTATTTACCGATTTTCAACACCAAGTTTAAGTAATATATATCGCCTTGAACTAGTATAAAAAATTGTGTTGTTATCTATTACTATTCCAAATTAGATAAATATTAAATAATATAAGGTAATATATTTTATAATGCTATAATATAATTTCAGGGTAGTTTCAGATATAATCCATAAAATTGAAATTGATAACAACCATGTTTTGATGTTTCATAATGAACAAAGGGTGGTTTCTTAATGAATGAGTTAAATATTATTATAAAATTACAAGATCGATAAAAAATAATATTTACATATTTGTATAATATTATATTAAAAAATAATTTCTTATTGTCAACCATGATATAATTTCATAGTATTGTTCAAGTGGGTGGTCAAACTGACCAAAACCTAAACTCACCATGATTAATAGATGATTATGAGATTGTTTATTTCTTATATAATTATTCCATAATAATAATATTATTATTTATTATTTATAGGTGTTATAAATTATAATTTTATTGAATTATAAATATTAGATAAATTATATTTTTCCATTACTTAGAAATAAGTGATCATTTTTTTATTAGTTCACTCGTTTTAGATGGTTAATGTTACAATGATCAATTGTTTATAATATTAATTATATAATGAATAACAGATACATAAAAAAATATAAATAAATACATAAATAACATATTTATTACCTAATCCAATTTCAAAAACCATTATTTAAATTTCAAGAAAAAAAATGAAATTCCATGTTCATAGAGGCAGTAGTCTGTACATGTGTGTGATGAATGTTTTATTTTATTTTTTTGAATTAGTGGTGAATAGATAATGGTTATACCGTAAATATAAAAAAATTAATTTACATTATTTATAAAAAATAAATTATGTAAATATTGTTGTAATGGGTTTAGATGAGGGTGGATTGGAAGGATAAATAAAATAATTGAAAGGGTAAGTAATACTTGCGATGAAAATTTGAAGCTTCTCTTGAAGTATCCGTTAAAAATGAAGTACCTGAGGAAAGTTTTTGAGGATTAGGGCTAGAAACGTATATAAGGGATTTAGATTAATTAAGTTTCATAGATTTTTATTTTAATTTCTAAATATAGGTGGAGCTTTAAGTTGGTGGAAGAGAACTTCTTTTATAGGTGAAAAGGAAGGAAAAATATTTTTAAATGAATTTTTAGTCAAGGATGTGAATGTAATTTCATGAGAGTTAGGTGTTTTATGTGGAAAAATTATAGGTGAGACATTTGGGTATGAACTTAATACCTTAAATGTCATTCTATAAGTTTTATGTGACGTTTTAATTATTAAATATTCAAGATACCTCATTTACCAATTCTACCATTATTAATCTTGATTAAAAATTAACCATGGTATTTTATTTATTACTAAAATTATAATAAAAACATTATTACCCAATTTATAATTTTCTAATAAAATCTTAGGATCCATTTACCCAAATTAAATTTCAAAATATGAGAAAATTAACATTTTAATTAAAAAATAATATTTAAGAAAAAATTATAGAAAAACTTCTATTAATATATTAGGTGATTTTTATTCTTATTTCCAATTCATTTTTATTTTAGTGAGTGTTTATATACATTTTTATGTGTTTAACCATCATATTAGATTCATATTTTAAATTATATTATTCTAACTTATTTGGAATAGTTACCAAATTTGGATAAATATATTCAATATTTAAGTCCATTTTCTGAAATAAAATTAATTTTTATAGGGAAATTTAATTCAATCATATTCTGGTAGAAAAACTATTTTTGGGGAAAATCTTAAATATTCAAATTAATCTATCATTTATAAGATAACTCCAAAAATAATAATATTTTTTTAAAATAAAATTATAAATTTTATAAATTTCACTTCTAAATTAATATTTCAAAAATAATACTAAACCTTTTTTAAAATAAAATATCTTTTCATAGAATATTATATATTATCATTTATATTTAAAATTATTTACTAAATAATTTAGATTTAAAAATTATTCATATCAAATATATTTTATCTTCCTTAATCACAAGTTTCATGAAATAGAATTTCATATAACATATAAATTAATTATTCAGGAAAATACATTTCTAAGAATAAAACGAGCATATTTTTCAATTTATCTATTCCAATTAAATTCCATTTATATTATATGTAGCCTTTGTATTATTTTTAAAAATATTTCATAAAGTGTTTACTCCTATTAATTCCCAATAATTAAACAGATGGTTCTTTACTCTATATACACATTATAGTTTTTTTTAGTTTGATTTCTCATATGGGGAAATCTATCAAACACATTTAGATTATTTGAACGTAATCATATTTTAAAATATATGTATGTTAAATATATGATGATTAAGTATAAATTCCATGAGGTTTATTAAACACTACTCCATCCTAGTTTTTTCAAGTAGAATCATACATGTATTTCTTTTATATTTATGTTTTGAATACATCAGTATCTCTAGAAAAATATACTCACATATACTGATAGATTCTTATATAGAATCTCCTTTACACAGCCACTTCCATGCTTACACTATAGAACTTAATGTTTACATAGGAGTGTATGATTATTTTGTAGTACTTTCATGATGTTTAGATAACACAACAACATCCTAATTATACTAAATATCATCCTTAACTTATTTCCTTTCCAAGTATGATGGTATTACTACATAATCTATATTACATCACTATAACCATATTATAATCTTATCACAGTCATGAAAACTTTTTTTATTGACAAAAATTCAATCAATGGTTGTGCACAAAAGTCTCATTTAGAATAAGACTCTATGAAGTCATCTAAAAGAACTTAAATACATTACATAACCATGGGAGGAAGATAAATCCTTGAATCCCCTTAATTTTCCTCCATCAAGAGAGTTTATAACTAGAATATCAATATTAAATCCTTAATAAGTGAAGGCCTCGCCCAAAAAACCTTTCAGATCCATTATCCTTGTAATTAATTAGGGATTATATCTAGATTGGTGAATGTCACCCTTTAATCATAAAAACAATACATGATTTTATGAAAATCATATAGTCCATTCCAAAAAATATAATAATGGGATCAATCTCAAGGATAATAAAATCACATGCAATCTCTACTTTCAAAATAGAGATGAGATAAAATGGGCATCAAAATATATGATCCTTATTCCTCCCAATAGGTGAGTATATCTCTATCACTTATGTAAAAATCATTTATAAAAGTTTAAATATAACCAAAATATTAGAAATTATAAATTAATTTATAAAACATATATAAAATAAAGAAATTGAACAATATTAGGTTATTTGAAAAGTACCTCGCATAGTAATATTCCCCACATAAAATCTTGTGGGTACTTTATTTTTTTTAATAAGTTCCTACACCTTTGAGTGATATTGGTTTCTACCTCACGTCTAAATCTTTTTCCATTATATAGATCTTACCATAATATGAAAAATATATTCCTTAATAACCTTAAAGTTCAGGTCATATATACTTAGAGCCATCAAATTAAACTACAGATCCCCTTAGGGATAACATGCCTAAACCACACCTCTAGTGGAGGATCACCATTCAAAATCCAAAAATATAAAACCACATCCCATAAGTATGAAAAACTCTCTGGATTACATACAAAAAGTATTTACATGTCCAATTTTACCACATGTATAGTTTAAGAGATGATTCCTCTCCATGGGTGATCATAAATTTAATAGGGTGGGAACTTGAGCTAATTCCACTTCAATTTTTTAACTCCTACTATATTTCATTCTAATCAATAAAGCCTCCTTCACTTACTCTTGGTGTGGAATGAGTCTGGACAATTTTCATCATTCAAGCTTATTTTGACTCCACTATAAGAACTTGATCAATCACTTTGGAATAGGTTGTGAGATTTAGAAATAATACTCAATACTAAATACTCAATTGATGTCCCGTATCAAATGTTTGATCTTTTAAGATATCATGTGATTCTAATTTTTAATAAAATTGAATGGTCTCTATAAATATATTTTCATACTCCGTTAGAGAAGGAACAAGAACACCATTTAATTTTTTCTGGCCATTTATCAGGATATAACTATTAAAAAAATAAACTTAAGTCCCTATATCTATATGTTCTTATTTAACTTATCCCAACATATAAACTCCCAGATTTTTGGATTCGGATTTCAAGAAAAAGGCAGAACACTACACCTTAATTTTATGGGGATATTCCTTAAACATAAATATAATTTCAATCTTCCCCAGACAAATTTCAACCTACAAGGGAACATTAGTCACTCAAAATGATGGATTATTATGGTGGATAAACAATTTGGATCAATCATTACATTATTTCCAACTAGGATTGGTTTCCCTATCTTAGATAGGTGCCATTTTGTATTTCTATTCAATAGTATAAACTATCTAAATGATCATCTTATTAAAATTTGGTCAACCAGTGGGATGTTTTTAAAAAAAGAATATTTTTATATCCTTCTAAATGATTCATACTATCACTTTAAATTGGAATATTACTATATAAAGTACAATAGATATTTAAAATAAACTCATTAATCTCATTGAAACCCAAATAAAAGAAAGTAAACAAACATCAATCCATGACCATAAATATCAAATAAGAAATTAAATGAATAAGGAAAATAATTTTAAAAAATAAAATTATGAGTAATCACATTATTCCAATTATGTTTGGTTAGGTCACACTATTTACCAAACAACCTGATAACTATGAAAAACTCACTGAATAATTTGAATTTATCCGCACAATTTCCTAAACCATGTGTTAACAATATATAAAATTACACTACCCTTAAAGAAGTAATTTTACAATAGGATCATAGTCTATATGTCATGTATCTTATCCCTAATTCCTTGTTGAATTATCTATAAACTTTCTTCCATGAGTCGGGACACATACAACTCGAAATTATAGTAGATTAAAACTAAAAACACTGATTTCTTGACAATCTATATAAACAAAAGGATAATTATAATGACTGTTGGATAGATAAAAACTCTTATAATATCCATAAAGTTTTTATATTCCAATATCTTGTCTATTGTGACTCCATAAAAAATATAAATAAATAATTGGGATCAGATACAATTTATTTCAAAAACTGACATGGGATAACACATCTCGATACCTAATTTGGTACCTGGAAAGACTCTAAAGGAGTTTTGGATCATCATTGTCTTGTAATTGGTTAATTAGAATCATCTACACACCATTGGGAATAACTTGTCCAATTAGTAAATCAATCACATCAATGGTATGTATTTGGAACCCAGGGTGACATATTTATAAGTAGGAAATCCATGATTCAGGAAAGTGGTTTGTAAAAATACAATAATAAAAAACAAAGTGGGAAGAGAAGTAAAACAATAAAATACTATAAAATCATAATTTAATTAAACTAACACTTCAAGTCATATTCCATACCTACACATAGACAATAAAAAAAATATAGTTTTGAATGGAAGCCAATATCGAATTACACATGAGGTAAATGTACTATAATAACATAAACAAAATAATGAAAACTACTTCAACTAATCTATGTGTGACATGAGCTTAATCACCCACTATGTATCCTCTATCGAAAATATACAATCTAACAATAATAACCTCTATCTCCAAGAATATTACTTATTTTAACCATATCTATCAAAACAAAGTCAATAAACACCAAAAGGGTGTATGTTGGTTTGAGAATAACGATCCTAGCATGATCCAACCCAGTTCTCTATCTTCCATTCATAATAAATAAACTACAGTCTTCTAGTTTTAGATAAAATATATAAAATTACGATTTTTCAACATAAATAAAAGAAGTTATAATGATCAATAACCAAACATGAATTTATTAATAATGGTTAAAAATGATTTCAGAAATAAATCATAAAAGAATAAGGTTACATCAAAAAATAAAGGGAGAGTCTATAGTGACTATGGTCAGGAAACCAAGAGGAAATATAAAGAAATAATTGGTAGTTTTAATGATCCTATAGGAAGAGTAACATCAAACCCTTTTATGTTATCATGATAGGTATGACTAATTAATATATCCACTATCCATGGATTAATATGAACTATGATTGACACATGATGGGAAAAACAAATAATATCCATAAGGAAGTTTAGTCTCCTTAAACCTAGTATAAAATATGTCCCTATCACTCTCTAGTACCCAAGGCTTCCCACTAATCACTAATAAGATTCAAAATCCCCCATATTCTATACATAGACTCTAATTATCATTCTATATTAAGTGATTATAATTAAAAATAGAAACAATTTTACATAAAAACCCCCTAGAATATATGTATTTACCATAAAACCAAATTAAAATTTTAATTTAAAATAAGGTTAAATTTTTTGTTCAAATAACATTTATTTTTTCATGAAAAAATAGTTGATTAATTTCATTTAACACGTGATGGGAAATATAAAAAATTAAAAAAAGAATAAATTTAGGTACCACATCAAATAAACAATTTAATAATCAGACAAGAAAAAATTATAATTGTTCACAATCCTAAAAATCCTAAAAATCCCAAATAAATAATTTTAATACACATTAATCACATTAACAAAATAATAGCTCACTAAATATGGGAAAGTACATATAGTCAACAACATTTGATAAATAAAACTGTTGGCAGTTGATGTGATTCAATTTATAGACGAGAGATAAATACCTTAGGATACCATTGGAATCCTTAAACATCGAAACCCCTAACTTAAAATTCATCCCACTTTAACCAAACTCCACCATAGTAATAGGAGAAGAATAAAATAAATGGTAAATAGAGAATAAAATGAATTAAGGAGAGGATAACTACTTAACTTTAGGAACATTTATGATTTCCTGAATAATACAAATGAGATCAATGAGAAATAAGGGGAGTAAGGGAACCATTCCTAGGATTTATAAAAAAATTGATTGGGGTGAATTAGTGGGAAAAGGGCGTTAAAATCAATTAAGGGAGGTTTCTCATGTTCAAGTTTTTTATTTTTTTAGTAGATTGAATGTTTGGCCCACGTGGTGTAAGGACCTGGCCTTAAACATTACATAATCTTGAATTAAAAGGATAATTTACAATGAGGATCTTTTCAGGTTTATAGTTTTAGAGAATTAGGTCATAAAATTTACATAACAACCTGAATATTACATGTAGACGATTCTACTCAGTATCTATTTTTTCATAAAATAACAAATTTTGAAAAAAGAGTCATGTCTAGTTCCATGTTTTAGACAGAATGAATTTTCCTTGATCCCATCCTTGACCCTTATTCATCGATAAGTCTTATGGAAAACATTTCAAAAACATGGGATGATCATAAAAAATATTGGTAAGGAATATAAAATAAGTAATTAAAACATTATCCCATTAATAAATATAGAACAATGGAACCATATTTTAAATCACCACATACCTTATAAAATCATAAGATTTATGAACAACACATAGAAATCATAAATCATAAAGGTAACTTATAGCATTAATAAAATACTTATATTATAGCTATCACATCTATAGATGGATTCACATTTGGAATACCCATCACAGTATATTCCCTAAATCTCTTACGAGAAACATTCATGTTTACGTCTGTCATGTTACCCAACGAATTGGAGACCTAACTCAGGCTCACCCTCCCTTGGTTTATCATGGAACTAGCCATATACGTAAACAATGCCCAATAGCCATAACATATTCATAACCCATAAAACAAACATAATGGAAATATAACATTTCCACATTGCAATCACAATATATCATTTCAAAATATTGACAAAATCAAAGCTTTTATCACACCATTTACAAATCCATTTAAAATATTAAAAATAGATTTTTAAATCAAAGTGTCCCAAACCACTTTGAAGCTTTTATAGGAATTAACATTTTAAAAAATTAATGTCCATATAAATAAATCCCAAAAACATTTTGAAAACATGGTCATTAATGATAAATATTTAGAATAAAATATCTTTAAAACATTTAAAATGATATTTTAGTTAAAGAGTTTTTAAAAAAATGAGAGACGCTTGAATAAAAATAATTGAGGAATTACATTAAATAATAATTTTATAATATCATAATAATGGATTTATTCATGATATAATATTCCAAAGGACAGTATATACACCATATAAGAGTGAATTGGTGCATAAAAACAATGAAGCCTCAATAGAATGTCAATTGAGACGCAATTCCTTATAAGGACGATATCCTTAGATTAAAGATAAATCAATGAAATAATTATGTGTGAAAAATATAAATACATCCAATATAAGTGGATATTAATTTTAAATCAATAATAGTTTATTAACATATATTCATAGCATTTCATAATCAGGAAGTATAAGTTTAACCAAAAGTATTGAAATTGGGTAAGGAAGTTCCCTTATAGAAATTCGACAGCCTAACGGAATCACTTTAAAATTTAGAAAAAGAGTTTATGAGAGATAAAAAGGGTATTTCATCAGTTGGACATAAAATTTACATCAATAAGGATATATAAGAACATATCCCAACCCAATAAGATGTAAAATAAAACACATGAAAAATGAAGTCTTCTAAAAAGAATATGGTGAAAGGTTCCCTTACTGATTTGGTAACTTATGAAACATACTCCCCATGAAAGAAATGTCACAAAATTAATATGTAAATATACATATTTAATTATATTACACAAATAATACAATTATTTTCAGTACATTCACCCCACATAAGGGAATAGTGGTTAATATAGCATGAATCTCATGGGAATAAAAAGTGAGATAAAAAACCTTACCACGTTGTAATCAATCTAGTCATATGAGAAAAAGTTAATAACCACTAATTGAATCAAATAATATCATGAATATATATATAATAATTATAATATATATCATATCTCAGTACATAATACACCATATGCAATAAATATGTGGTGAAAAATGGAAATCTCACGGAATTAAAACTGAGATCTGAAATCAATTACATCGTGTCTGACTTCACTCGATCATGCTTTAATATCTTGAATAATAAACTAAAGTTAATTTATTATTTCTTAAGAACATTTTTAATGTTTATTATTCCTTTTATATCACTTATTACCATGTTATAAACATTATGTAATCATTTAAGTTATTAACGGCTGTTTCATCGATATTTGGTACTTTAGTAAAAATGAACACCTTATAATTACAAGTTGTCCATGTCGTCAACAAGGATTCACATGGTCGGATATGTATCAGCCAATAGTATTATGACACAAGTTTGGGTAATTTAATATTATTATAATATTATATTTTACACCTTATTTATTATTTTTAGCTTTTAATCATGGTAAATAAAATATTTACTGAAGTAAATATTAAAAATCTCTAAAAATAAAAGTTACAAACTTACACAATTAGGACCTAATGATTACAAATATGGAATCCATTTTCTCATATAAAAAACATAGAAGTTCCAGAAATTAATTTAAAATTAATTCCCGCAGTTAAAACAAATAGCGTGTTTTTATGAAATAATAACTATCAAAAGATTGACACATATTTATCCAATTTCAAATTTAAATTACATCCAGTGACCAAAATTGCATTAAATGGTAAAAATATATTATAATTACACTCCAAACCCAATTAAAAAGATAATATAACCATATAAGTAAATTAGATTAATAGGCACTTTTGAATTAAAATACATTATTTTTCACTATTCCTTTAAAAAAGAACATTATCTGAAAAATACCAAAATTTCATCCAAAGTAAATTTTGGTGTTCCAATTCATAATAAGAATTTTATTTTTTTCAAATAGAACATATAAAAGTGACAAAAACTAGATTTAAGGAGGTTTTCCATTAAAAGGTGGTAAATCGACCTTTTAGTGAGTATTAGAGTATTTATGCTTAAAATCGAATTCTTTACTAATTTTAAGCCTCTATCTTTTGTTGGATAAATCTAAATTTTTTCAACAAACATTTATAATAATATTTTATTTAGTTTTATTCATTTCTTCCAATACAACGGCTAGGCATTAACTACCATTTAAAATAATATTACTATTTTTTTAGTGTGCAACGTAAGATTTCAAATAAACTCATTGTTGTGTATCGGGTACGCCCTCAAAAATAGCATTACCTTTAGAGTCGAATTAGTATTTAATTCACAAATATTAATAAATATTAAAATTTTCATGTTCTTTATTTACCTGGGATGTTACACATAGATTGGGAATCCATATGAAAACTTCTACAATACATATAGAAGTCACATGGCTTTGTTGCGCATTTTAGTAAACCATCCACCAACCATGTGAATGCTTCTGGAATGTGTATCACCCAATTATGTGGTTGATTCGTACACTTTGTGTGAACCTTATAATATCATTTTTCTATAAAATTTATTGATTTTTTTTGAAAAAATATCCTCGAACCAAATATAAGACTAATAGTCTTTTGATGATGTATTTCATACCAAAAAATGAAATCATGGTTGTTAAAGGTGCATCATGTAGATAAACTCTGTCCCATATATATAGTTAGCATAGATCGCCCACTATATTGGATTATTGGATAGGAATGAAATAAGAGACCTTTATCATGAAAGAAACTATAACCTATGAAGCATCATGAACCTTTAATTTCCTTGGAGGCCTAGTGATGAAGTACATGGTCACCTAATCCAGCATCTAATTGGGATAGGGGAGCAAAAACAGTATGCCTCCTTATCTTTCAGGCTCTATCTTTACCATATAAAAAGTGAGAGAACTTGATATAAAACCATGTTATCCATCTTCATACCATTCCATATGAAATAGTTCATTATATCATGGTACGTATTGATTATACCTTGATGCACGGATCATTGAAAAGTTTGGGAAACCCTTATCAACTCACCCATAAAGAATGTAGGAACCCCAAATTGACCATGAATATAAATCACTCGCTACCCATTCATGGCCCTTATTATAATGGGTTTTTTATTATATATCCTAATGCTTATCACAAAAAACATAAATCATATTATTATTTTACCTTCACTTGGTATACAATTGTCGATGTAATGGATAGAGTAGTAAAATCTGTTTCTCTGTGCTCCTCTATCATATCAATATTCAATTAAATAAAAGGTAAATAAATATTCATTCTAAACTAGATTCTTGAAACACCTACCAATGAATATTGTAGATTTGATAATCAAGAATGGAATTCCCCTTCCCTATGGAATAATCCATCTAAAAACAAACATTTTTTTAAACAACTTTATTCCTCGACAATGCATCAATTCCTTATTAGATAAAATGTATTTTAAGCTCATGTGGTATTTTTAAACTATAATTCCCTCTTAAAAAATTTAATTGCACTAATATTTTTTATAATAGACCACAAAATGTATCCTTAAATTATTAGTTGGGTAGTTCTACTCATGGGGTCATAGATGATGAAACCAATAAGAAATTACCCTATCCTCTAACACTAAAATTGGCCATAAGACAACACCTAATGTTCCACAATATATGGTGTTTTCCTTACAAAATTTAGGAATAAAAAATATGGTTAGATGTTAATATTTATTTTAAATCACATAACACATTTTTACATGGATCTATCCAATCAAATTGGTGAAACCTGTCTTAAACAATACTAAGAAGAATAAATTAAAAATGTACCATCTATAATACCCAAAAAATCTAACTAAAAAATATATCTCAAATATATTCTTGGGTAAACCCCAAGATATAACATCATCCAAATTCTATATTTTAACATTATTACCTACCTAAAACATAATATTCTCGCGGACACATACCTAATAAATCCAAAAGATACACTTTTAGAGCTTATTATATTTCCAATGTTCTTAAATCATGCTTAATAATATATATAAATTATCCACATGCATATCCTGAATTCAATAATATACTAGATTATCATTAATATTCCATATTAAAGGATTCAAGGTAAATATAGAAACTTTTGTTCATAAGATCCATTAGCACTTTCAGTGCTTTCAAAATTCTGAATGATATCACTAATAACCAATATAAACAATATCTATTCTAAATATCATAATTTGATATATCATCAATTCTGACTCCAATATAATGATATATTTATCATATATTACCACTATAGAACCACTAATATCTCCTCAATTTATCAAAAAGATAATTGATATATAGAATTAGATACATGTTCTCAATAATAACCAGGTATAAATTCATGTTGTTTACAAACAATGTCAATATTTCAGCACATTTATTGAATTAAAATATGTGATAACCTCAATGATTGGTACTCATATGGGTAAAACCCTTCACCATAAGGTACCCATATTGTACCATCAACTCTGTAAAATTAGTTACTTCCATACATTAAGAGGGTATCAGTAGGGGATCAACACACAATATGAGATATATAATGAACTATATCACCCTATAATGGGGTAATCCATAAAATTTTTATGGGAACACATCCTTGAAATAGTCTACTACTAGTGTAAAAGAACAATAAATCATCACCTAATTGGATATGAAAAACTTCCTAATCATCTTGGATGTGGTCTCTCCTAACTATCTAAGGTTCGGTCAAAAACAATCTCCCTAAAAATCTTTTTCCATATTAAATTATACACATCTACTATAAGGGAAGTAAAATTTAAACACCTTAAATATCAATCAATTCAATCTATAAAACACATCTACCAGTCTATGTCAAAGTTAATGTCTAAAAAAGACATATCTAGGGTAAAAAAGTGTCTTATGTGACCAAAACCTCTTAAAAATGTAGGAAACAAATGGTATATCCTTAAATGATCCAACCACTCCAATAAGCATGTATCTAGAGTCGAAATACCAAAATAATAATCTTATACAAACCCCAAACAAAATAATCGATATGTAGAAATAAAAGGGTGGGTATCTCTATTGTGAATTAAAGAAATAGAAATGGAAGGATTAACTAAAACCGTGCATGTAACCATTATTGAACTCATTCCCCCATAATTTAGAAATTTTCTGTATGATCCTAGTATATATATGAGGTATATATCTTTTAACAATGATATTAAATCTATTTTTTATAGGAATAAATGTACCTAATATTTTTCATAAGGTTTTTGTAGAATCCGGGAATTTTTCATATCCTGGAGATTCTATTTTTAAGGAGACATAGTGAGTCACATGATTGGGGAACATATAGTTTTATCCTTATAGGTAAAATATTTTGTACAAAAGAGGAGGATTATAGTCTGTCTTACTATGCTATGGTGTTCACATGACTATGAAATTCTTGTAAGAAATTGTAGGTATATTTAGCATGGATTGTGCAAGCTTTTCAAAACCATACGCTTAACAATAAAAGGGGGTGAAGTGATTGAGTTGTGAGAATGCATAAGATGCATGTGGATTTTCAAACCATGAACCTAGACATGAAAGAGGGTGTAACACTTAGACATTGGTGGCACACAGTTGGTGCATGCTTTGACCAAACATGTTGCCAAACTGTTCATCCCTTTAAAAAGGATGAAATTGCCATGTTTTCCTTTATTCTATTAGAATTTATTCCTCCCATTTATTTTCAAATTCACATAGTAGGATTCTATTGTTGGAAAATCCATTTCCTCTCAAATTAGGACTTTATAATCCTCCCATATTCAACATTCAATTT
The DNA here is from genome assembly GCA_963277665.1 of Viscum album. Lineage (NCBI taxonomy): Eukaryota > Viridiplantae > Streptophyta > Magnoliopsida > Santalales > Viscaceae > Viscum > Viscum album. The sequence goes on along the minus strand of OY728121.1, from coordinate 1,644,957,012 downwards.
GACTATTGTTTATAATGTTTTTTAGCAAATGGTAAGTCTCTCATTCTTCTACTTTTTCATAATTTATCTCTCCATAAGTAATGATAAATCCATGAAATATAACATTTTTTATTTTTATATTGTCTTTATATTTCATCAATTTATCACATTATAGTATGAATTAGAGGTTGATAATGGAAAATGAGTCTTCTACAAATATATTGTAGGTTTTCTATAAATTTTCCCAAAAAAACATGATATTTATAGCTTGTGTGATTATTCCAAATGAAAGACTTTCTACATATTTCTCTTACAATAGCTAATTCCCTAAATTAATTTTTTAATCCATGACATCGTGTTCGTTAAACCCCATAATATAGTTAGAGGTTTTGGACCTCAACCCAAACCAAACCCCGATGTGGGTTCGATTAAATGAAAATGATTGAGCCAATCCTTATGTGAGTTTGATATTAACACTTATTAGTATATGTATTATATGAATCTATTAACCCCATTGAAATTTATAAATAAAAAAATCATATTAAATATACTAAATGATAATTTTTAATTGAGTGTACACCTCTTTCCTTTCGCCAATTTATGTAAAAGGTTAGTGATTTGGTATACACATTAACATAGACCTTAATTTTATTATATAATAAGTTTTTATGTTCGATAAAGAGGTACCGCATCGAATAGGGGTATTTTGGAATGTAACTGATGAACAAATTATATATTCTAGAATTGGATTCCTTTGATTATCTCCATGGATTCAAATTTCTAGGATAAAATTAGATTTTTTTCTTTGGGATCCACCTAAATCTTATATCAAGTCTACTATAGATATAATCCTTTGGCTCAATGAGGATACATCATCCATGGGCTCTGGGTTCATATCCCTCATGATTCTATATTCTTCTGAGTTTACCTTGGATATGATCCTTATAATTTATGAAGATTCCATGGCCAATAGCCTTTCGTCCTGACCCATCTAGGTCTAATATTTGATATATCTAGCATTTTCTATAAATGATGGTTTTCTTCAGTACATAGTTATTCTTCATTACAGACTGATCCTAACACATCTTATACTTGTAGATCATGTTGTAACGCTTTATTATCTTACAAATCACTTATGTTATACATGTACACTATTATAGCATATATGCATAAATTGTATTTTTATATACATCATCAGTATTAGATTATTGAGTTTTACTCACACCTTGTTCATGTCGCTGGTTAGTACCCAAATAGACTTCATTGATGTAGGTAAGTACAAATGGATGTTCACAGCTATGAAATCTTGATTTTATGTTCTAATATGTAGTATGGGAGCAAAGGACCATGCTTATGATCATAATGACATTGGAGATGTCATTTGGTCGTTTTTTAAATTTTTGTATAGCATGTACTTTGTATTATTACTACCATTATTCCCCTAGTATCCCCCATTTTTATATATCATCCTAAAATAATCATTTTTTATATGAAAAACCTTGTGTATTTTGTTTATTTATTTTATATATATGTTTATTATTTTTTCCTTATGATATTTCACTATCTTCATTACATCACATTTCTTCCATTGATTTATATATACATTTTACTTCTATGCTCCACTCAAATGATAAGGGTGTAGTCTCCCCACCATACCACCTTAGACCCTCACTTTTATTCGGTAGCCTCCAACATACAAGGAGGTGATCCTAAGGACACGTTCCCAATTAGGTTCGGTTACATATGAGTAAACTGAGTCTAAGGCATCACAAGTGTTATCACAGATTTACATTCCATTATCTTACTATTTTGGGTTGGTAGAAAAAAGATAGGACTTGTTGGAATTTTTTAATAATCCTATGCATGGTACTATCTAACCCATGTATAGGGAAAAATCCAATTTACCTAGGATGGAAAATAATTTTTCTAGATTTTTTCTATTATATTTTTATTATTTCACTATAGCATGGTGCACATATTTTATTAATTTTATTATGATTTTATATTCTTACCCATGGACTGGAAAGGAATGGAATCATTGTTCATTAGTTATTACAAGAACCTAAGGATTTATATGTCATGAATATGTCATTCCATGTTTTCATGTTGCGTGCATTGTCTTCAATATGTTATAGAGAATTTACTGATATGCCTATTAATTATAATAAATTTTCTTACAAGAAGAGGGACAAATAATTGGAATTTAAGGTGTCTTCATCAATCTCAATGGTTTTTTCTAGAATATATTCATTGTGGCATCATAACTTACCAGTTAAGGCCTATGTGAGCCATGGACCATTGGTTTCATGGGCATAAATGTTAGTGGTTCAATTTAAATAGATTAAAATTGAAATTTATAAAGTATGTAGAACTTTATAAATTAGGAATAATTTTCAATATAATTAAATAATTGTAAAAATGATAGTTTTAGTTGCATTAAGTACTAATTGAAACTTATAAAGTATAGGACTTTATCACTTGGGAATGATAAAAGAATCTAACTGTACCATAATATACATATATAAAATGATATAATTTTAATTCTCAAATGAAATGGTTATTATTAAATAGGGATTCCAATTACAACTTAAATAGTTTTTTCCAATATAATATTTAATTAACACTCTATATATTGGAACCTCCACTATAAGATATGAGGCCTTGACCCATACCAGACCTTAGTAGTGGTTGTTGGGAGTGTATCATGTGTTCTTTAAGACTTTATAAATTACCTAAACCCAAGATTGGGAGAAGTAATATGGGTATTGACTCGTATATAGTAAGGTTTTGTAACATTCCTATTCTTTTATCTGATATATTTCTATTTTCAAACCCTATTTAGAGGCATGTGTTTAGAATTATAGATATATTCCACCATAATGAACTTAGTTCAAATTATTGTATAGTTTCCATGACCATGATATGGAGGTGGTGGGACTGACACCACCAGTATTACCACTTGTAGTTCTACCTATTGAATCTCTAATTATACCTAATCTAGGCCCCAAGTCTAAGTTTCAAGAGGGTTTCCTGTGATTCATCCAGACCTTTCATGGAGCTCTGTGACCTTCCCATCCTATAGAAGTGTTGATATGAGATTTTTAGCAATAGAATTTGCCTATATTATCATGGGATGGTGTACCCAAGGCTGATAATTAATGGATATAGGCCACATTATCTATCTTCAAAAATCTAGAGATGCCTCCCGAAAGGAGATTCATGCTTACAGTTTTTATTCTTCATGGATCTACGAAGAATTGGTAGTAATTACAATATATAGATGTACATCATTGGGAGATTAACAGGAAGTATTTTCAGTCTATATTTTATGATTATTTATTCCAAATACACTGAGATCCATTCTATCTAGAGAGTTTATGTGTTTAGATTAGTGTACTCTTTCCATTATAGACAACTCATAGAGCTCCAATGTTTTGTTCCTAGTCTTTCAAGTGATGAGTTGACAAGATTGAGGTTGTTTTAGGATGGTCTTAGGTGGGCCATATTTTTTTGAATTTCATTTTGTTTAAAATCATTTCTAAAACAGTGAACCATGGTATCATATTTGACCATAACCATAGTAATGTTGAAGGTGTCGGGTAAGGTAATTTTGTTTCAATATATGGTGGTAGTTCACCTTGAGGTAGGTAGAATTAATCTGAGTTTTATCATTTTGGTAGTACTAGTCAGGGTGTGAATACTGGATGTTTTACAGTATTTATTTAGTGTGGAAACCAATGTAATATGAATCCCCAATGTGATAGATCTCCAATTGAGTGAAGAGTATATAGTAGAATAGACCATATTTATAGGTTTTTCAGACCATTCCACCTGTGTGTAGTAGAAGAAGATCTAAACCATCTATGCATTTTGGAGTGGGGTCCGTAGATCCACATCAAGAAGTGATTTAGTGTAAAACTAACCATTTAGTACTACTATTCAGTTGTGGCTAAGTGATCCAAATAACAGGATAAATAGTTCGGGTAGAGTGAACCTACCTTGGGTAGTTAAGCTGTAACTTATACCCACAAATTAGGCCATATATATGGTGTATAACCTATTATTGAGGATAGAGTTTCGAACTATCTATGGTATAATATATGATTCTAACAGCCTCAAAATTATCATCTTCCTTAGTTGACATAGGCACGTCACACTCCTTTATATATATTTCTATAATCAAATGTCTTCGATTTAAAATTCAGAACCTCTTTGGAGTGACGACTGTAAGCCCCAATAATTTAAAATATTTTCATTTTAAAATAATTATAATTTTTTCCATCATGCATATATACAACACCAAGATAAGCTTATGCTACACACAATACTGAGTTAATTTGTGTTACACACAAAACCAAGTTTTTCCACCTTTTAATAGAATGCCTATTTTAAAATTAAATTTTAACACTTTAATAAATTTTATTTATAAAAATAAACTTCAATTTTGATTTTGATTTTATAATTTCAAAATTATCTTATAGTGAATTTTTTGTATTTTTATAAGAAGTTTCATATTTTTGATGAACTGTGAAAAATACTGCATTTTAGATAAAAAAATCCAATTGGTTTAAATGATTATTAATGTCAAATTATATTTTAAATTGGTTTTTAATATCAAAATAGATAAATTATAAATATATTTACCCAAATTAGTTCATTGGAATCATTTTTATATTGAAATTTTTTATAATAACTTATTGAACTTTTGAATGTGTTTACATTAAAAACATGTTTTCTCGCCACATTTGTGGGAATAGCGTTAATATTAATTTTTCTACTTCTGGGATTTCAATTTGAAAAAATAAACATACCCAATTGTAATCAGTATAATATTTTTAGTAAAATATTATCAACTTAATTTTTGACCAAAAATATTAGTGAATGTAATTAAAATTAATTACAGTGATCAATGTAAAACTAGGCTTAACAATGGACTGAACCTTAAACATAAGGTAAAATGAATTGAACACTTTTCAAAAGTCTATTTTATGCTAATATTTCGACCACATCCTCTCTTGGTTCGAATTATATAGGTTATTGGGGTAAAATTTCATGAAAGTTCCCTATATGATAATTTAAGGAAAAAGACAAAAAATAACTTTCCTTACCTTTAACATTTGTAAACATTTGAGATATGAGAAAATATGTATTTTAGGATTTACATGTCCTTTTTAAGGATAAACAGTTTATTTTTAAAGTAAATTTTTGTCATTAATTTTTATAGATGAATTATCTATTCAAAATGCTTAAGAAAATCAAACACATTGATTATTTAGTAAATAATTAACTTAAATAAATGATATTATAAATATTAAAAGTGAAGAAAATTGATTGAATTATTATATTTAATTTTTTCTGGTGATTAATATATCTTTCTACACATCTATTAACTTAATATATTTTAATTCCAATATTTTTTTGATATTTATAAATTAAAATTAAATAAATAATGTCAACATTTACATTAATTTTATTTAACAATAAATGATATTATATTAAATGATTTAAAATTAATAAAAATACTATATTATGAAAATTGATATTATGTTTCAATAAATCTCAAATAATCTCAATAAATGGACCAATTTAGCTTTTATAATTATCATATTGATCTATAGATAGAAAAAACCATGTTAGCGTGGTCTGAGATAAAACAGTGTTTTTACACGTAACATGATCTTGTATTAAAATTAATTTCCAAATAACATGATATTTCTATATTATAAATTATATATTATATTTAGAATATAATTTTTATTTATTTTATAATAAATACCAATATAATTTAGTCTTAATTTTTCAAATTACTTATGATAGAAAACTAGAAACTTTAATAAAAACCAAAAACATTAAATTTGAGAATATTAGAAGTTATGGAACTAAATTATTAAAATACACTTATTTTTTGTGTTGGATGATTTTATAGACCATTATTACCATTTAATGCATCATATTTTCAATTTTTAGTCACATTAGATAAGGGAAATATCCTAATAATGTATAACTTTTGGTATTTACAAGAATGACACTCCTCATCCACTATAAAAATGCTTCCTCTCATCCACTTCCTCACAGCTCTCAATACAATTTTGATCAACCAAATTTTTTCCAAGTAGTCTCCAAAAATCCCTTACCCACTTCTATGAGCCATCATTTTGGAATAAATCCATACAAGGAATCCCATTGGTGAAAACCAAAAGGTGTTTCCCAAATAAGAGGTAACACTCTTCCCCAAGCTCTTTTATTTTATTATCATTCTACAATCCTTATATTCTTATTATATCATCCCAATATAATAAAATCAGTATCCTAAATATAATTTATTTTTTTTAATGAGGTTTTGACCTCCACTTACACACACTTATATATAATGGGTAACGAACATACTGTTCTTGTGTACAGTGAACCACCACCTCACAAAACGATGTTTTTCATCTTTCCTTTCCCACCTTTCACATTAGGTAATTATGTTGGAAACACTATTTATGTAAGATATATATGATATTTATTATGTATTTAGGCTTCTTTAATTATTTTATAACACATAAATTTATGCATTCCATTTTTCTAAATATGATAACATCGTTTATGGAAATGTGTACTAATGCATCCTCATAGTGAAGGGATTAGTTTAGAAAATACATGGAATGTATAAAGGTTAATTTTAATTAAAAAATTTAAAATAAATAAAATAAATGTGATATTAATTAAATAATTTCCTATTTTAAAATATAATATATCATTTTATTTTTTATCCTTTTCACATAATAAAAAGTGATAACGTCGATCCTGGGTGTGTGGTCCATCGCCTCCTCGATAAGATGTGATTAATTTTACATCAAAAGATGTATATATATAAGTATATGTGATTAAATAAAATTTTATTTATGATATTATTATCATTATATAAAGGTATATTGTTTTTTACCTTCTTTCAATAACGTTCATTGAAAAGTGGCAACGTTACTCATGCGTACGTTCGGCCTACCATTCCCATGATTGTAACATTGGTTCATTTTTCATAACCATCTTTTATGATTAATTTTAAAAGTATAATAAATATATAAATATGATAAATATTTCATTATTATTAATTTTTATATTTTTATAAAATAAACCCTTTTACCATAGTCAACCTACCAAATTATTTTTTGACATAAGAACTGAATTTGGTTGAAAAAAACCCAACATAAACTTAATTGTTTAATTTGTTGTATAAAAAATTAATAAGTGGATTAAAATTATTTATAAAAATTAATAGATTTCTCAATAAATTAAAAAAATTTACATAAATTTATTATCCATATGTATAAATACACAAGTGACATGTAAAACTCAATGTAAGATATTCTTGTCTCACTTCTCTTTCTGTTTGGCATGCTCTATTGTTTTGCAGCTAATATCATTCATATGGTGAATATATATCCCTTTGAAATGTTAAATCATGAATATCATTACTCTATTTATATTATAAGTTCATTTAATTTTATTCCTTCATGTGTATTATGATTCAAATGTTTTGAAGTGGTATGGGAAACTTTTGAATGTTTAATTATTATTTTCATCAAGAATGATTACCCAAGGGTATTTCCATGTCAAAAGTCCTTATAATTAATTATGCTCCACTAGGGAATTATTGAAACTTTTATATTTTTCATTCAATATTGTTATTTTATAAGATATATTATTTGTTAATTTAATTGATTACCTGATATAGTGAATACTTTGGACAGGCAATGATGGGTGGGTCCTAGACAATATAAAGCCCATCGATGCATCGATAGGTTCTCATGAGACAAATAAATTGTCCAAATTAAATGGGTTTATACCCAAAGTTTTAAACCAACTTTTTAAATGTATTGATAGTATAGGTTTTCATGTTTCTTATTCATGACATCCAATAATTAATCACTTCCCTCATTTAGTCTCAATTATTATTTATCCATGATATTTTTTCATTGACATATCGATGGATTAATTCTATTTAAATTTCATGATTATATATAACATGATTCAGTTTCTTACCTATCCATATTTATTATTACATATATAGTTATTTTAATGTCATGTGTTGTCAGTTATTTACCTTTCCTTTATGATTATTCTAATCTATTCATAATTGATTCTACTTTACTTGAATTTACTGACCATTTAAGAAAACCATTATTATGTTTTCTCTCAAAAGGTTATAAAGAAAAAATATTGGAATAAGATGTAAAGGATGTTGTTCATTTCATTTTATTATATAACATGATTTACATTTTATTTCAAAATTAAATATGGGTATCATGTATGCAATATGGTTTTCCAAAACTGTTAAACTATTTAGTCCCTTAGGATTTGAAACTTGTATCTATTCTAGTGTAATAAACTAATGCACCAGCTCTAAGATTCTGGGGTCAGGGTGTTACAATTGGTATCAGATCAAGTTTAGCAGCAACCATAGAAACAAGATTTAGAAAATTTAGATTCTCTAAAGAAATCTTAAAGTAGACTTTGAGGATATGTATATAAGAACATCCTAGAATTTTGGTAAGGTATATAATATGAGTTTATTCCTAGAAATATATCAATATATTTATTCTACAAGTTTATATGATTCTCCCATAGATATACATAGGGTTAAAAACTCTGACAAGGTGAATCGGGCCAAACTCTGTGTAACCTGGTACACGACAATGGTTCTTAATGCTCACCTAGTTTGACACACCCATGGGATACTCTTAGAGTAATTCATGTTTTCATTACAGAACATTATGAAGGATTTAAAATTAAATATGTCCCTAAGAAATAATGTTTATGATTATGGTATTATATACACATAAATTTTTCAATTTATGTTAATTATTTTTATAGTTTCTATATTATACATTATGATAAGATCTAACCTATTGTATGTCGTCCTTAATAAATGGCGCCTAGTTGAACTAATGTAAACCTCACCAATGCACATAATCCAATTAGTAAGTAGGATAAAATATTTAATGGTCTTAATCCAAAAATTTTAAAGTAAATATTATCCCAAATAATCATATCATGTGAGGACAAAGTATCATGTGATAATTAGATTTGTAAATAATTCTTTAAGAACTCTGGATTTGAAGGAAAGAAAGAAAAAAATAGGATTACAGGTCAAAATATGTATAAAGGGAATAAGGGAAATAAGTATTCTCCCACATGAAATTATTGTGGAAATAAACAACCTGGTACTTGATTGAACGGAATAAGAATTTGTTATAAGTGTGGAGAAAAAGGCCACCATGTTTGGGATTGCAAGGGAATGAAATAAAAATCAAGTGATTAATGAATCCACTAGAGGATATGTGATACTAAACAAATCAATGTTTCAATCCTCAAAGTAATATACCCCTAAAAGGGCTAATAGATCATGGTTAAGATTATGCCACCAGCATGGATGAAGAGGGCTGATAAATTTTCTTATGTTTGGATTCAATAATAACTCCATTTGATTACTTTGTCAATGATACACTAGTTATAAGAACATAAGTATTGTACTACAATACTATTTAATTAAGTACTTGAGATTATATGTTGAATAGTAACCAGAAAAGTGATTCATTAGCAAGTTAAACTTATTAGAAAATGCATGGTTAAGGGACAGATAACCCATGATATGTTCCCTATATTGAGATAGTGATGTTGTAATAAATATATGATTGATTTAGATAATTTAAATTTGAAAAGAACATAATACCATGGAACATATTAATGGTTTGTTGAAAAAGTGGTTTATGCCATCATTGATGGAGTTTTCAACACTTTTGGATTTAAGTAATATATCCAAAAACATGTATCCTACTTAATAAATGGGGAATATTGAATGTTTACAATATGGTTTTATGGTAATTCAAATTATGACCATGTTTCATGGGAATACATGATGTGGGTGCTCACATGTTTGGTATGTGATGATTAAAGAACTACTTCTTGTGGTTTGGATTAATAATAAGTTAATTTTGGAAATTGAGCGACCATAATTCCAAAAGTGTTGTGTCATAACCATTTAGAAATGTGGAACATTTATGAAATGGTCTTATTTTATATTTGAATGAGGTTTTATAGATTGAATTGTTACTACACTATATGAAGAATCTTGTTCTAAGTGATGAAGTATAATAGTTCAAGGCATAATCAAAGGAAAATATTATGAATATAGGAACATATATTTACATATATTCTAAAAGTGTGAAAGAATTTCTTAACTCTAGGAAAAGGGTCTTGAAAAAAAAATTTGTCTTATTATAATCATATTTTATGATATCAAGGACCTCTATTCACACCTATAGATTATGGTTTTGTAGTCAACAACTTTCAACTGAACTTGTTCTCTATAACTCTCCATTAGAACTTGATGGTTAGATTTCTCTTCCATGTATAGGTTTTCAAAAATTTCATACTAATACCTTATTTTTTTTGAGACAATAGTATATTAAATCATCATATATTTGTGGATTTTATGTTTTAAAACTTCCATTCTTCATTCACTTGTTTTTTGTTGATAACCTCAATCACTCACTATAAATATTTACAATTTTCCTTCACGTACATACCTCTACTTCCCACTAATGTTGTCCTACTAAGAGACCAGGTTATATGTCATTCAATGTGACCATTATACTTCTCACTCTCAATTATTAAGAGGATATTTTATTAAATCTTCTTGTGATTTGGGATTTCAATAATAGTATTTTCAAATATCAATCAATTAATTATAGAGATCAAGCTTAAATTATGAGGATGCAATTTAATTATAGTGGGGATAATGTGACACCCAAATACATTAAAATATTTTCCAATTAAAATAGTTTAATTTTTTTTATAATTCTTATATACAAAACGATGTTAAACTAAAGCTACAAAAAAACATTGAGTTAGTTTACATTAAACACAAAACCGAGTTTTACCGCCTTTCAATTGCGCACCAATTTTAAAACAAAATTTTAGACCTTTTAAAAATTTTATTTGTAAAAATAAACTTCATTTTAGAATTTATAATGTTAAAATTAGTGTATGGTGAATTTTTTTATTTTTCTGAGAAGTTTCATTTCTTAATGATTAGTGAAAAATTCCGCATTTTACTTAAAACCCATATTTTCGTTTAAATGATTATTAATGTCAAATTATATTTTAAATTGGTTTTTAATGAAAAAAAATAGATAAATTATACATATATTCAACAAATTTAGATCATTGTAATAATTTTTAATTTCAAATTCTGAATAAAAATATATTGAACTTTTGAACATTTTTACTTTTATAACCCGCTTTCTCGCCATATTAGTGGGATTAGTGTTAATCTTAATTTTCCCAAATCTATAATTTGGATTTATAAATATGGAAATACAATGTTTCAATCAATATAATATTTTTATCCTAATAATATCAACTTAATTTCTGACGAAAAATATTAGTGAAAGTAATAAAAGTTAATTACGTTGATTAAGGTAAAATTAAGCTTAACAAGGGACTAAACCTTGAACATAAGGGGAAGATGACCTAAAAACGTATCTAAAGTAATTTTTATGAAAATATTTAGACCATATCACCTATTGTTTCTAATTTTATGTGTTATTGGGAAAATGTTTCATGAAAGTTTTCCATGTGATAAGTTAAGTAAGTAAAAAATACCAAAAAATGAACTTTCCTTTCCTTTAACATTAATAAAACATTGAGATGTGGAAAAAACATCACATTTTCTGTTATACATAAAAATTTTAAATATAAATGTGTTATTTTTGTAATAACAATTTATCAAAAATATTGAGATGAATTAGCTACTTTAAATTCTTGATAATTAACTTGAATAAATGATACAATAAATAATAAAAAGGAAGAAATTGATTGAATTATTGTCACTAATTATTATTGGAGATGAATATATAATAATACACATATTTTAACTTAAAATATTTTAATTCTATTTTTTAAAAATTAATAAATTAAAATTAAACAAATAACATCAAAATATAGAGTAATTTTATTTTACAATAAATGATATTTTATTAAAGGATTTAAAATTAATAGAAATCCTATATTATTAAAATATTTTTTTAAGTGTAAATAAATATAAAATATTTCTTATATATGTTCCAAGTGATCTTTTATAATTAGCATATTGACCCCAAGATAGTAAAAACAATGTTAGCACAATACGAGTTAAAATAGTGTTTTTTCACATTACATGCCCTTGTTTTAAAATTACTTTTAGAAAAAATGGGATTTATATATTTAAAATTATATATATTATTTAAAATTAGTTTTTTATAAATTTAAAAAAAATATAAATTTAATTTAGTCTTAAAGGTAAAATTACTTAGGATAGAAAACTAAAAACATTAATAAAAACCAAAAATGATAAAATTTGGGAATCTTTGAAGTTGAGGAACAAAATTATAAAAATACACTTATTTATATTTTTTGGAGGTTTTTATAACCCATTATTACCCTTTAATGGATTATTTCTTCAATTTAGAGGCATTTTTTGTTAGGAAAACCTCCCAATATTGTGTACCTTTTGTAATTTACAAGAATATCCCTCATCCTCCACTATAAAAACGCCTCTTCTCTTCCCCATCCTCACACATATCAGGCTACTTTTTCTTATCCAAAAACTAACCATGTAATATCCCAAAAACCAACCCCTCCTCTTATAATCCCCCCTTTGGGATAAAAGCCATCCAAAGAAGCCATCTGGATAAAAGAAAGGTGTTACTCGAATAAGAGGTAACATTTTTCCTCGAGCTCTTTTACTTAATTAACATTCTACAATCCTTGAATTATTCTTATGTAATATACACATAATAAAATAATTATAATAAGTATACTATAATGTTGTAATGATAAATTTTAAACCTTCACTTACAAACACTTCCATCTAATTGGTAATGAACTTATTGTTCATTTGTATGGAGAACTACCGCTTCACAAAAAGATATTATTTATCTTTCATTTACCACCATTCATGGTTGGTAATTATGATGGAAATTATGTTTATATATAATATATATGATATATATAATGTATTTAGGCTTCATTAATTCTTTTATGACACATATTTTTATAAATTCCATTTTATGAAATATGATAACATCATTTGAGAAAGTGCATACTACTACCTCCTCAAAGCGATGTGATTCATTATCTCTATAAATGGAACATATAAAGGATGGTATTAAATACAAATATGTGAAATAAATGAAATAAATATGATATTAATTACATATTTACCATTAATTAAATATAATATATCATTTTTTTGTTATCCTTTTCACCCACAAAAAAGTGATAACGTCGGTGGTCTCCGTGTGGACTACTACCTCCTCGACATGATGTGATTCCTTTTACATCACACGAATTCTGTATATAATAATATGTGCTTAAATAATAAGTTAATAATGATATAATTATCATTCTGTAAATTTATAGGGTTTCTTTCCAGCTTTTCTTAAGGATCATTGAAAAATGGGAATGTTACTCGTGTACTTGTGGCCTACCATCTCCATGTTTATAACGTTGGTCCATTTTTCATAACCATCATTCATGAATTATTTTAAAAGTATAATTTATGTATAAATATGATAATTATGACATTAATATTATTCTATATATGTTTATATAATAACCCATTTGACCATAGTTGACTTGCCAAAGTTGTATTTGACACATGAACCAAATTTGGTCAAAAACACCCAACATAAACTTAATTGTTTAAGTAGTTGTATAAAAAATTATAATAATTAAAATAAAAGTAATAATAAACTTGAAAAGGGGTTTTAAGCATGTAAATAATTAACATAAATTTATTATTCAGGAATATAAATTCACATGTGACAAGTCGGAATCAAGGTAATGGGTTATTGTCTCTATTTTCATTCTGTGGGGCATACTCTATTATTGAGAACCTCATATCTTTTATAAGGTGTATATACTTACCTTTAACATGTTATATCATGAATATCTTTATTCACATGATATTATATGTTGAAATAATTTTATTAATTCTTGGTTATTATGATATAAATGTTTTAATCTGCTATGGGTCACTTTAAAATGTTTAATGGTTATTTTCTAGAAGAATTATTATTCAAGTGTGTTTGAATGTCAGTAATAATTGTTCTTAATTGTAATCCCATTGGTAATTTTTGATAAATATATATTTTTTATTCAATATAGTTATTTTATAGTGAATTTTATTTATTAATTGAATCATTTACTCGATACGACGAATGCTTTGGACATGCAATGACGGGTGGGGCTCAGACTTTATATACCCCCACAATGCATCAATAGGTTCTCATAAGAAAAATAAGTTGTAAATATTAAATGGGTTTCCACCAATAGATTAAAACCATCTTGTGAAAGTTCTTGATGGTATAGGTTTTCGTGTACCTTATACATGATATCCAATAATTAAGCATTTCTTTGATTTAGTCTCAGTTATTATTTATCCCTGATATTTTCTCTTTAACATATATATGGATGCATTATATTATCACTTTATTGTTTACATGGAATCTATTTTAGTTTCATACCTTTATATATTTATTATTCAATATCTATTTAATTTAATTTCATATTTTATTAGTTATTTACCATTCCATGTTGATTATTCTCATCAATTCATTTTTTCTTCTACATTAATTACCCTTACTAATAATTTAATCGCACCCTTATTAAGTTTCTTTTCCATAGGATTTGAAGAAGAAATATTTAAATAAGATTTCATGGTTGAATTATTTTTCATTCAATTATGTAACATGTTTTATTTTATATTTCCCAATGAATTATGGGTATCAAGTACGTAATATGGTTTTCCAAAACTGCTAAAATGTTTGGTACCTTGGGATTTGGAACTTGTATATATAATAATGTAATAAACTAATACATCAGCTCTAGGAATCTAGGGTTCGGGAATTATAATTACTCTTGAAGCACTATTGCTATTCTGATCAGAAACTGTATGCCAATTTTGGTATTTCTCCCTTGATAATAGTGGCTACAATTTCTTATAGTCCTTATTCATCCCTAAGATGATAATATTTGACATCAATCTTAGAGTGGGCTAGTTAGTTCTCTATCAAGCCATATTTTCTTTTATCATCAAAAAATGACTTTTACATCACTATAAGGTGATAATTATGAGAATAAAGGATATTGGGGATGTCTAAGCTCGTCGAGTTAGACCTGAGCATCATGGGTTAGGTGGAGTATCAACCAAGATTACTATCTTTTTTATAAGTGATTAAGGAACATGTTTGATTGAATTTCACCCAATGGTGTACTGTTTTATGGATTTATTCCCTGATAAATTTTCTATGCTATATCTCTTGAGATAGTTAGAGTATATTAGTCATCTAGTGATTAATGTAACATAGGGGTCTAGTCCTTTTAATAAGAAAGCACCTACTCAGATTCAAGAATTGAAAAGGTAGTTAGATGACCCCAAATCTAACAGTTTTATCCAACCTAGTACTTCCCCTTGGGGATCACCTATTCATTTCACCAGGAAGATGAATGAGACCCTATGTCTTCTTGTTGATTATTGAAGTCTGAATCAGATTAATATTAAGAACCAGTATCCACTAACTCATAGAGAAACCCTCTTTGAACTGCTCTATGGAGTGATGGACTTCTCAAAAATTGATTGGATGTTGGACTATAATCAAGAGTGATCCAGGCCTTCAGATACCTCTCATACATCTTTTCATATTATATATTTCCATTATGAGTATTTGGTAATTTTATTTGGCCAGGAGAAAATTTTGGATGTTTTTATAGCCCTGATGAATCGGGTTTTCCACCCATAACTAGATTCTTTGGTTGTGGTATTCATGGATGATATCTTGCTTTATTTTCAAAATCATCATGATCATTATGAATACCATGAAATCCTATTGAAGACGCTGGGAGACCATTGGATATATGATAAGCTCACAAAATTCCACTTCCAGATTGATAAAGGAAACATCATGGGTTACATTTTCATAAATATAGGAGTATCTATGGATCCAAATAAAGTGAGAACCATTTTTTCTGAGATATTCCTAAAAATATATATGAAATTCATAGTTTCTTGTTGATATATGGATAATATATGCACCTTATTTAGGACATTACACACCAATCAGAACCTCTTACGAGCTTGACTATGAGGGGTGTTAAGTTTTCAGGGATTAAGGCTTGTGAGGAATCCATCTTTGATTTGAAAGTTAGTCTTACCTAAAAGTTGAACCTGATATTACCTTAGTCTATTAGAGGTTGAATATAATATTATGATTAATCATGCATCAATATAGGATCTATATTGATTCATGAGAATCAATTTTTTTTGCAAAGGTATTGGTAGTTATGGAATCAAGATAAAAATTACATGATACACGACCTCAAGCTAGTATTTTGTTTTCATTGGTTTCATTGTTGGAGGATTTGTTTATTGGGATTGATATTAATTTTTTACACTGATCAAAAAAGTTTCAAATATATATTCACTAAGCATGAAGTGAGCCTCATATAGTGAAGATGGTTTTACTTCCATCATTCCATCAAATATGAGCTTTCTCATTTGCTGAGAAAATGAAATTAAGTGGATGATTATCTTAGTCAAAATAATCGAATATAATTTTTTAAGGAGGAAATTAGTGAATGATAGTTAATGTATTTCTTTAATGACATATATTTTGAGGTTTAGGATAGTATAAAGTATTCTTTACTCATAACATTATCAGTTGAATCTTCACTTCTGTATATAGTGAAAAAGAGGAAACTTTTTTATCCTAAGAGTATTGTATAATGAGAGGGCATTTCATGAGAGGATTGACTACTTGGTTTGGTTTTTAATGAGGATGTGATCTTTCACATTCATGGACGCATGTGGGTTCCTATAAAAATATGATAGTATTCTATGTGATATTATTGGTCCACTTATTGTGAAGTATATCTCAGTATTACCAAGATGTATCATGACTTACACTACAATTATTTGTGTTTTTGGATGAAAAGAGAGATAACAGGATTTTTTACATGGTGTGAAACTTGTCAATAGGTGAAGACTAAAGACTAGTAACCCAGTGGTTTTTTACTTCCATTACTAATACCTAAGGGGAAATTGGATAATGTCATTAGGGATTTTTTTATGGTTTCTAAAAAGTCCCCCCAAGTTAGTGATGCATTGTGGGTTATTATGGATTGATTGATAAAGGTCAACCACTCTTTATCATTTGGAAGACCTTTATGTGGATAAGTTGGTAAGACTATATTTCATCGTGATTATATAATTTCATGGTGTTCTATTAACCATCACATCAAATTGGGATGCTTATTTTACATCACAAATCTGGAAGGGGTTGTAAAAAGCTCTTGGGTCATAGGTTCTTCTAAGAATAGCATACCACCCTTAGATCAACGGTTAGTCTGATCATACTATATAGGTGTTTGAGGACATGAATCAAGAAAAAATCCTTGATTTTGGAGTTTTGTAGGAGAAACACATAACAATTTATGAATAATATTATAATAATATCTTTAAATAGACTATACTGATGGATCCTTATGGGGCCATATATGGTAGGTCGTGTTTCTCACCCTAGAAATGGTTAGAGGTAAGGTAGGTAGTGATACTAGGACTATATATTTTTTAGGATAAATCAGAGAAGGTGTATCTTATTAGAAATAATATGGATATATCTTGTTCTAGGCGTAAGCCTTATATTGATCATCATTGATGTACTTAATATTTTCATGTTGAAGACCGAGTTTACTAGCATGTTCTTTCAATATTGGGGAATCAATGAATTGGGCTTCAGGTTAATCCATCACATTAAT
The DNA here is from genome assembly GCA_963277665.1 of Viscum album. Classification (NCBI taxonomy): domain Eukaryota; kingdom Viridiplantae; phylum Streptophyta; class Magnoliopsida; order Santalales; family Viscaceae; genus Viscum; species Viscum album. Next base: position 1,644,939,192 of record OY728121.1, on the reverse strand, counting down.
TCATCAACCATTTTGATATTTTGGAGAGGATTGGATCAATTTTGTTTCAAATACTACTCCCTCAAAAATACAGGGATATTCATAAAATATTTCAAATTTCTCAGTTACATCATTATCATTCATAACCATATTATGTTCTTTTGAGGGGTATTAGGTGTGTATTGTTGATCAGAGGATGAAATCTCTTAGAAGAAGGTTGGTTTCTATAGTTTGGGTTCTATATTAATAGGGGAATGTATAGGAGATGACCTCATAGTTAAAGGCTGACATATGATCTTAGTGTCTAGAATTATTCTTATAAAATGATCAACCACCCTTAGGGAAACTCAGGGATGATTTGTTTCAATGAGGTGAGTTTTTAAGATCCCTTTAATCATATAAAGTATATATGTTTTATCATTCTATTTAAAACTATTTTTTCTAAATAAAACTTTCTAAGATTTTAACAAAGGTTTGAGGAGTGTCTGGGGCTTGTTCAAATCAAGGAAATATATATTTTGAGAGACAAAATTTGGAACATGTTTGGTGAATAGTTAGTATAAACCATACAACACAACTACATGGCCCAAAAGAGGAGTATCATAGTTATTCAAACTATGTGAGGGAGAGAGCATGTCCATTCAAAAGTTGTAAACAATTTTAGGTATGTTGAGTATGGTTTTCACAAAGTTTTTTTTAACATGTGCCTAATTGTGTATGGTGTGGATTCATTAGGAACTAAGCATGTAGAAACAATGAATGGTTTCTCAAACTAATCACCTAGTCATACAAAGGATTATTCCACATAGAGAGTGGTAGTTCAAGGATAGTGATGTACCTGATTTGTGTATACATTTTCATATTTTCAGAAATTACAAACTGCTTAGGGAACAAATACTTTTATATTAGTGATTGTGTTCATTTCTAGTAGGTTTATGGCCAAATACACAAAACGGGGAATAAATGAGAAAAAATTTACAACTACACGGATTGTACTTATATACATGCCATGTACATTCAAGTTCAGACATGGGTTGATGAGGACAAGTACATTCCCAAGTAACTAGAAGCCGGTGCACGTCGTGTTCTCACTATACATGTTGTGTATACCCTTCTAGAAGTAGTTGGTGGATGAGAAGAGTCGACACGCCCATGTGGCCGGATGAGGGGGACACGTCGTGTGCCATTGATACATACCATGTATGCATTTCAAGAAGTGGTTGGTGACTGAAAAATAAGACTACATGCCGTGTATGGCGGCGTTACACGTCGTGTACATTCACCTACCAGGCGGCGCGGTGTTCCAAGTTAGGGATGGCATGTTTGGCCTCATACTAGTGGAGAAAATAAAGGCAAAAACATGTTGACAAAAGTACATGGAATATACTTTGTCCACATGTTTTGTACTAATTTTTTCTATAAAAGGAGGCCTTGGCCTCTGGACTATGGGAGGGGGTGTTGTAGTGTTGTGTGGAGAAAACGGTTGATGTTTCGAAGGAGAGATTCTCTTCCATCGTACTTCTATCATTCCACCGTCTACCGGAGAATCATTTTCACCCGGAAGTTTCAAAAATGATCACATTAGGTATCAAGATTCTTGTGTTTATCTTTACCTCCATGTGTAACTAAACACCTAGTGTGTTGGGGTTGTGGTCGATGATGAGTTGTAATTTGAAATAAGTTACTATGAATGTGTTTGTTCTAATAAACTCTTCTTATTCTTATTAAATCACATCATCTTAATCACTAGAAATTATGTACTAGACCAAGGGCAGAATTTGTAGGGATTGAAAAGAAGAATATCGATGAATAATTTCATGACCATGGGAAGTATTCTTTGACACAAAATGGACTAATCCGAAGAAAGTTTTGTTAAACACTAACTACTGAACCAAGGAGATAGTTTCTTTAGATCTAAATATAAAGTTTACCGGACCGAGGAAACATTATTACAAATTAAACCTAGAGAGTTGGGTTATTGTGAACAACATAACCTCACAAGAAATTTGATTTAATAATCAAATTATCATAAATCCATAACCCCAACGCATTTATCTCTTTATTTACATCAAAATCAGTTTTTCCTGTACTTAATTTTATTTTTTAAGTAATTTTTTAATAGAAACTTGAAACCGCTTATTTTTCTTGTATCCAAAAAAATCAGTAAAAATTGACTCTAAATTCAGTAGGATTTTCTAAAACATAAATACAAACTAATTTAAGAAAGATAAAATAAACTTCTTAAATTCCCTATGGATCGACCCCTTAATGGTGCTATACTTGTTAGGGTAAAAAAAAATTGGGACACCGAAAACATACCTTCGATGAAACGACTCGCCAAATTTTGGCATCATTGCCAAGGAACTTTATAGTAAAATTTTATTCCTATTTTAATTAAATTTGTATCAAATTTTAGTGAAAATAAAAATCATAACTTCACTAAAATTTATTTTCTATTTTAATTTCTGTTTATCTTTATTTTTCCTCATTTACGCATGGTGTTTTGTTTTGTTTTGTGCATGCCTTCAGGTGTATGATTAGTCACCTCATTCGTTCCAAGAACACTAAGTCATCATGGTTTTTCCCAACTGACTCATAGATCAAACTGATGTTTTTGAGGCACCAACGAGCACTAATGGCTGAACACAACCAAACCAATCCATTGGTGTAGAATGGGGAAGGCTATACAGCTGTTGTCAAAGGAGTTGGACAGCAGTTTGGACCGAATGACAACCGTCCCCAGCAATCTCCACTTACTCCAGGATATCATTCGCAGTAGCTCCAATAATTCCAACCATAGTAGATTCCATATTTCAACAAATGTTAGGGTCCATTCTACGCCCCTCATGACCAATAATTCATGCTGGTTCCCCTTCCTCAACAGCCACCTCCACATCGTACTCTCATGGAGTATGGCCTACCATCAATCCATAGAGCTAACCCGAGCATCGTCCGTCCACTAGTGCAGGCCCAACCCTTCGACATAAAGCCTGCTATCTGGCAGTTGATTTAAAACATTGTTCAATTCGGCGGCCTACCTAGCAAGGATCCCAATGCCTATCTCTCTAATTTTCTGGAGGTCTGTGACAAATTCTGCTACCATGAAGTGTCCACAGATTCCATCTATCTTCCCCTATTCCCCTTCTCTCTAAGGGATAAGGTGAAAGACTGGATTAAAGGTTTTCTACAATGATCCATTCTCACCTAGGAGGAGGTAGACCAGGCATTCCTATCCAAATACTTCCCACCCACAAAGACGGTGACACTATGGAACGAGATCCACAACTTCCAACAGCATGATGAAGAATCATTATACGAATCATGGGAGCGCTTTAAACAGATGTTATGCAAATGCCCACACCACAGACTTCCACTTTGGATGCAGGTACAAACCTTCTATGAAGGATTGACAACTAATACCAAGTCCATGGTGGATGATGCTGCTGGAGGTACGGTAATGAGGAAGTCCCCTAAAGAACTCTTCAAACTACTGGAAGACATATCTTCTAACATCTTCCAGTGGCATTCTGAGCGGGGCACACAGAAACATGGTATGCATAACCTTGATGCCACTACCATGCTAGCTGCCCAGTTGGACGTTGTGTCCAAGAAGATCGATGCGCTCAATTTGAAGTTCACATCCCAAGTACATGCGGAAAATAATCCAGTGTGTAGCGAATGTGGTGATAACCACATCATGGGAGAATGCCCAAGTTCTAATGGAGTCCCATCGATAAGCGAGGTAAGTTATGTTGCACAAAATTGAAGGCCAAACCAATACAAGACATACCAGATCCCGGCATGGTGTGAGCAAAAAAATACAAGATGGGGCCAACAATATCATAATCCTATGCCCTAGTGACTGCCCAGCTACAACCAGCCTCTTTATTAGAACGAATACCAGAGGTAGCAACATCCCTAACAGGGCCCTTATCAAGAGCAAGGGTATCAGAACCCTCACCCATAGTAGCCACAGCATCCATCACCTCCACCATCTCAACAACCACCTCAGTAGGAGAACACCTCAAGGTGATAGGATCCTATGACCAAATGCATATCTACTACTAAGACCAGGTTCCAAAATCATGAGGCTTCAATTTGAGGCCTAGAGAACCATATTGGCCAATTGGAAAAACAACTCCCAGGAAGGCAACCTGGTACTCTACCAGGCAACACACAGAAGAACCCAAGGGAGGAGGCCCATGTTGTCATGCTCCGATATGAAAAGAGCTCCAAAATAAACAACCAGCACAATCAGGTGTATCCTCACCCCCTATTGATGAAGAAGGTGCCGATACCAACCCCTCCTCATCCAAAATCACATAGAAGGAGGATACGTAGAATAAAGGGAATGAGGTTGTCAAACCCTTTGAACTTGCATTACCCTTACCATAGATATTGAAGCAGAGAAAGCTGGACCACCAGTTCAGAAAATTCATGGAAGTTTTTAATAAGCTACACATAAATATTCCATTTGTAGAGGCACTAACGCAGAAGCCCACTTATGCCAAATTCATGAAGGAAATACTCTTCAACAGAAGAAAGATGGAAGATCTGGGAACCATTTCCCTAACCAAGGTGTGTTCTGCAGTTGCCCAAAATTAAATTTATCCCAAACTCCAGGATCCAGGTAGTTTCACAATTTCCTATACCATTGGACCATGTGAGTTTGGGAAGGCCCTCTATGACTTAAGGGCCACTGTGAACCTCTTTCCCCTTGGAGTTTTCAATAAGCTAGGGATCAATGACTTGAAGTCTGCCCGAGTATCCCTTCAACTTGCTGATTGATCCATCAAAAATCTGAAGGGACTACTGGATGATGCGCATGTACAAGTGGGTAGGACTATTATCCCTGTTTATTTCATCATCCTCGACATGAAGGATGACCAGGAGGCACCTCTCATACTTGGAAGACCTTTCTTGGAAACTGGGAATGTATTATTCGATGTGCACCTAGGAGAGCAGATTTTTTGATTTGGAAATGAAAGACTATCCTACAATGTCCTCAAGGCTGTCAAACATGCATCATTGTCTGAACATGAGGATTATTATACTATAACCACCATGGATGATTGATTGAGTGAAAAAGGGGATGATCTGGTATGTTCTTTTACTTTAGATAACTTTATTAATCCAGACATTCCAGATGATGAAGGGACAGAATATTGTAAATTCCTAGAAATCCAGGGCGGCCACTATTAGAAATGTATGGTTGTTCCTGATAGTCTGGAATAGGAAAAGGTTCACCCCCTTGTTCCTTCGATTTTTAAGGCACCTTAAATCGAACAGAATCCTCTTCCATCTTCTCTAAAGTATGGGTATTTGGGATACAATCAAACTTTGTATGTCATACTTAACACAGAACTGTCACAGGAGCTAGAAGATGCACATATACGGGTTCTGAAACAGTGGATGCATGCAATTGGGTGGACAGTCTCTATTTTAAAGGGCATCAGCCCTACCATTTTCACCCACAAGGTGCTACTTGAAGAAGGTACCAGGCAATCTCAGTAACCACAATGGCACTTGAATCCCCCCATGAAAGAAGTTATAAAAAATGTGGTGATTAAATATTTGGATGCATGCATCATCTATCTTATCTTGGGTAGTCTGTGGGTGAGTCTCCTACAAGTGGTACCCAAAAAGGGGGTATCACTGTGATTTCAAATGAAAATAATGAGCTCATCCCTACCTGCACTGTCACGGGTTGGCGACAATGTGTGGATTACTAGAAGCTAAACGATGCCATAAGGAAGGATCATTTCTCCCTTCCATTCTTAGATCAAATGCTAGAGAGGCTAGCAGGGAACAACTTCTATTGCTTCCTCGACGGTTATTCTGGCTATAACCAGATTTCCATTGATCGAGAGGATCAGTAAAAGAGCACATTCACTTGCCCCTACGGTGCGTTTTCTTACCAAAGGATGTCTCATGGAATGTGCAATGCCCCCACCACCTTCCAGCGCTGTATACTGGCCATCTTCCATGACATGACAGAACAGATCCTGGAGGTATTCAAGGATGATTTTTCCGTTTATAGGAAATCATTTTCCACTTGTTTACGACACCTAGAGCTAGTTTTGGAATGATGCGAGAACACTGACCAAGTTTTGAACTGGGAAAAGTGTCATTTCATGGTGAAAAGTGGCATCGTCCTTGGCCATAGAATCTTAGCAGAGGGGATAGAGGTGGACCTAACGAAGATTGAAGTCATTTCATGACTACCTATTTAGACTTTTATTAGATCCATCCGCAGCTTCCTGGGGAATGTCGGTTTCTACAGGTGGTTTGTCCGCGACTTCTCAAAAATAGCTCATCCCCTCATCAATATTCTAACCAAGGATGACATATTTGAGTTCAATGAGACATGTTCTGGAGATTTTGTGCATTTGAAGTAGCGCCTGGTGGAATCTCCAGTTATGATTTCTCCCAACTGGGAGGAACAATTTGAGGTGATGTGTGATGCCAGTGACTATGCAGTGGGAGTAGTCTTGGGCCAGCATCTTGAACAGATTTTCTGACCTATATATTGTGCTATCAGGACACTCAATGAGGGATAGATCAACTACACCACCACAGATAAGGATATGCATGCAGTGGTTTCTTCATTTGATAGGTTCTGTTCTTACTTCATGTTGTCTAATGTTATTGTTTATACTGACCATGCAGAACTAAAGTACATACTGAACAAGAAATATGCAAATCCCCAACTGATATGTTCGGTACTCCTCTTACAAGAATTTGATCTAGAGATCCGAGATAATAAGTGCAGTGAGAACATTGTTTCTAACCATCGCTCTCACCTAGAGATGCCTTATTTGGAGAAGGAGGAGGATCGGGAGATCTAGGAGGATTTCCATGATGAGAACCTCTTTTCAGTTAACGAAACACCTAGACCATGGTATGATGATATTGCTAATTTTCAGTTACAGGTGTCATTCACACCGACCTCTCCATCCATCAAGGGAAAAGATTTTTCTCGGATGTGAAAAGGTACATCTAGGAGGATCCTCTGCTATTCTGATCCTGTGCAGATGGGGTTATCTGTCGTTGTATCCCGAAGAATGAATTTCATGGTGTCCTAGAGTTTTGACATGCCTCACCAGTTGCAGGACATCATGTGCTTGACCATACTATAGAAAAGATCCTAAAATCCAGGTTTTTCTAGTCCACTATGAGTAAATATACGTGGGACTTTGTTTCCTATTACGATCGGTGCCAGAGGGCTAGTAATATGGGATGTAGAGCTGAGATGACACAGCACCCAATCCTGGAGGTCGAGATCTTTGACTTCTGGGGCATAAATTTCATGGGTCCCTTTCTCGCATATTTTGGAACACTTACATCCTGGTCTACATTGACTACGTCTCCATATGGGAGGAATACACTACAACAGCACACGATACAGCCAAGGTAGTCATGTTCTTTTTAAAGAAAGATATTTTTAGCAGGTTTGGAGTTCTGTGAGTACTGATCAGTGATAGAGGTACCCACTTCGACAACATACTGATGAGAGGAATACTATCGAATTATGGAGTAAATCATGAGATGGGGACACCATATCATCCTCATTCCAATGGAAAAGTGGAGCTCTCTAACCGGGAGCTCAAGTAGATCCTAGAGGAAATAGTGAACACTTTAAGAAAAGACTGGTCCAAGAAATTAGATGATGCTTTGTGGGAATATTGGACTACTTTCAAAACACCACTGGCAATGTCCCCATTTCGCCTCATCTATGGAAAGCCCTACCATCTGCTAGTGGAATTAGAAGACAAATCCTACTAGGCTATTAAGGCCCTGAACATTGATTTAAAGGTAGCTGAAGAAAAGAGGAAGTTCCAACTATCGGAACTTGATGAAATCAGATTAGAGGCATACGAAAACACCAAGTTTTACCAGGAGAGGACAAGAGTCGTTCACAACCGGATTATTTCATGAAAATATTTCCAAACCGGTGATCAGGTACTTCTCTTTAACTATAGTCTTCGCTTATTCCCCAGGAAGATAAAGTCGCGATGGTATGGACCATTCCAAGTAATACGCATGTTCCATCATGGAGTGGTGGAAATTTCTGAAGAGGATGGTCAGCCATTCAAGGTGAATGGACATCAATTTAAGGCTTACAGTCACATAGACAAAACAATGGAAACATTATCCACCACACATCTTAGGTAAGAAAAGGTAAGTAGGTCAAGCCAACAACATAAAACAAAGGTGCTACCTGGGAGGAAACCCAAAGGATACACGCCGTGTACTACCTATATACACAGCGTGTACATTTCCCTTTTCATTTTTCTAGCTATTATAAATATATATATTAAAAAAGTAATAAATAGGGATGATGAAGGTTCCGATTGTAAGGTCACAGGAGTTTATCCAAGCCATCCCGGGTTCGAATCCTCTCAGCCCACCTTCAGCACGGGGTTCATCCTTTTTATTTTTTCCTACACGGCGTGTGTGATATTTATTTTTCACAAATATGTATATATATATACTTATAAGAAAACCCATGATGGGGATGGATCAGTTCACTAGAATCGTGACCCGGTTCCAAAAGACCCGAGTTTGAATCCTGACAACTTCCCGATTTCCATCATGTTTTGTTTTAATAAAACCACATGGTGTGTCTTTAGATATACGTTGTGTGTTCCATATTTTTCCTTACTAAATTAAAAACTTTTTCATATAAATTAATTCATGCGGGTGAATTTGGAATATTGGAAAAAATTTGGCCCTGGATCCTAAAGTCCTGGGTTCGACCTCGGCTAATCTTCCGGCTTCATACCCTTCTTATATAATTAAAAACCAAATGTCATGCATTTATTTATTCCCATGTAGTATAGTCCATATACATTAACTATATATAAATAATAAATAAGGTCAGTAGTACAACCTTTGCTCCAGTGGTTGAGGGATTCCGTTCGGCATGGCCGATCGCCGGTTCGAACCTCGCCCCAAGCACCAGACCAAAGGTTGTACTTCTCTTTTTACAATTTTTAAGCACACACCGTGTATTTTCCCACTACATTACGTGTATTGTTTTATTTTTTAAATTATATATATATATATATATGTCCATTTATATTATTTTTAATTAATATTAATTAATATATAGTTTACTATTGTAATTATATATATATATCTATGTGTGTGTTTTACTAAAAAAAATTGAGATTCACGGTGTTTAGTCTGGATGTACACACCGTGTAACTTAGATATATAAGCCACGACCACCCGGCTTCAGGTCGTGTCACGTGGATTCCCCTTTCTTCTGTTTTCCCCCCGAATGATACCCAAACCCCCTTTGCTCAAATCCATTAATTTTGGGCATTTCTATTTCTTATTTTTATTGCATTTCGATCCTCGGTCCACGTACACCCTTCTACACCCTCTCTTTCAAGTTATTAGAACCATTTAGGGTGATTTTGGGATTAGCCGACCATTCATCATCCACGGTACATGGCCACGATATGAAGAACACATGCCCAGTACTTTTGTACACGGCCACACACTGGATGTTTCGCAATTTGAAACTACACAGTCTGTATGTTCGGTACACGTTGTGTACTTTCCCCCATCCTTCCCAAGTATCTTTTACACATGGACTCACACCCCATTTTTACATACAAGGCGTGTTTTTTTGGTACACACCATGTATGCCATTTATTTTGGCCCATCTGTGTGTACCACTTCACACGGCCTCGCAACCCATGTTCACTTACACGGCGTGTGTGTTCGGTACACACCATGTATTCCATCTCTTTCGGCCAGCCCGTTTCTAGCCCCCCACACGGCCATGTTCCTCTGGTAAAGAACACGTCGTGTATGATCCATACATGGCGTGTCCTTTACTATTATAACTATTAAAATTATGGTCGTGTCTTTACTGATACATGACCATGTCCACTTTGTAAAAACATGACATGTATGTTTGGTACACGCCATGTATCCTTTCTTGGTCTATCCCATGCTCCATCAATGTGTTTATACAGAGAACGTGAGATGATACTCAGCTTTTACTACACGTCGTGTACTCTGTATCTACACACCATGTACTTTTATTTTTTCAAATTTCCTCACATTTTCTTTGTTTTATTTTATTTTATTTTATTTTTTTTCTTTCTCTTTCAGGTTATGACAGATCAAGATCCTTCTCGTGGGAACAGGCCTTCCTCTGCCATCGGGGGAGAGAGGCCCATTTATCATCGGATCTGACTCCGACCTCGGACGCAGCCCATCCCAGAGGCTTGGGCCAATGAGCTCCCTCCATTGGCCATTCTTCCACCACCCACTGCCTTAGGAGAGGCTAGGCCTAGCATATTTTCCCCTTCACCACCCCATATAGAACCTTCGATCTCGATCATTTCTTCTCCACCGGCTGCAACACTTCCTGTGCCCCCTTTAGTAGCTGTTGGCCCCACATTGAATGATTCATCCAGCGGGCCTCCATCTACTTCAGAATATCCACCTCCAGAGCCAGCTCCGGCTACTCCACCTCCACTTGGGCCAAGACCTGCAGGTGTTCCATACCCTTGCATGGTGTTCCCTGTCACTGACTTGGAAAATGACAGAGTTTGGCCTTTTTCTCGTTGTCTGATTCCATTGAGCGGCCGCTATCTCGACAGCAATGTCCCACATCAGCTTGGTATCTAGGGCGAATTGGAGGGTATTCTCAGCCATACTCACTTAATGTCGATCATCCAGCCACCAGGACTGCCTGGAGCAGATGTTGGGGCTTATTCTTCAGCATCTTTCTATTCCACTTCCCCCTCCACATGCCTCTACCTTGGTTCCTGGTCCTTCTTCTACAGATCCACCACCCTTTACTTTACTGGACACAGATTCTGTTCTTCTATCTATAGTGGGCCTAGCTACTGCTCCTTCTGATGCCACCGCTACTACCAGTCCTGTAGGGGATGTCGAGCTTTCATTACTGAGTCTTGTACCTGTGGCTCTTACTTCTCCAGTTTCCCTTCCCAGTCCAGATTTCGAGCCTCCAGTTTCTGCGGCTCCTGAGTCTTCTCTCTTGACTGGTTCTGTACTGAATGATTCCTCTTCTGAGGTAACCCCCTAACTAGTTTTTGGGACACTTTCTTTTCATTGTATATATATTTTTGTGATATCTTTTGCATGTGTCTATTGAGTATGCTTGCATTGTTCTCTTTCATTCCCCCTCATAGGAACTTTGGCACATTTTGTGATGCACTTTTACATCACATTCCATTTTTCTATGCCCAGACACAAGGGGAGTATCCTTTTTCCATTTTATACTTTTCTTTCTTAGTTTACTTATTTCTATACTTCCCTTCGGTCTAGTCCACGATTGTGTTCCCACCTTGCCTTGTTTCTCTTTTTCGTCACTTGGTGGACCACATATGGTATTAAGTATGGGTGTGTCTATCGACCTCTCTAGTATTTTCCCTTTTCAGATTCTAGGATACATAATTATTATAAGATATATTTGTGAATGTGAAGATATTTTTGGTTAATCATATTTGTAAATAAGAAAGAAGAAAGGGGAAATTTTTTGCAGTTGCAAGCTTATTTTGGTTCTTAATGTATTCTAACATGATTGCTGATATAATTTAAATTGCAACTTGTAATTCATGGATAATTACATCGATTAGACTAATAAATTATTTTCATGTCATGACCTGATTGTCTCTTTATTTGTTTTTACCTCTCCCCAGAGGTATTCTAAACCTTTTTTCATATTCTTTATAAAACCCTCTTTCTTGAGATATTCTTATAATATACATAACTACCAGAATTTGCAAGTTTTCTTTTCAAAAAAAGAGTAATTTTTGAGTAACATTAAAATGATTGAGGCATTAGATTGTTTAAACCTCTTTATGTTGAGACCTACCCTAAATTTTATCTTTGTGAAGCCCTTAGAGACCACGAATAGCCTTTATAGAAAGCCGTATTACAAGAATATTTCCCTTACTACCTTAATTCTTTTTTGATTTTGCATGATTATTTATTTGAGCTCAAAAGAAGGGATTGGAAACATGTGGCATAATTTCATGAATTGTCAAGAAATTAAGTATAGGGGAGTGCCTCTTGATCATTCAGGGAAAAAAGGGTTCCAAAACTCTATTAATAAAAATTATGAGAGGTACTATTTGTTATTAAAAAAGGGAGGACCTTATTCTCAATTGTTGGTTTGTGAACCCTACCTACACAACTAAAGGAGATGGTGAGATCATTTGATATTTTTTAGGACATTTTTATATTGAGCTTAATTTTGAATATCATACATTATTATTTAAATAATTTAGCCACCTCTTTCAAGCCACAGAGTTATTTTCACATATTTATCTACAAACCTTTATCCATAGAATCATATGATCCTTATTGAAAAGCCCTCATTGATTTTTGTAAGTCAATTTTTCTAAAGTATAGAACAATATTTCTTGGAAACCTATTAATAGAGTGTGTATATCTTTGATTGAGCATAACTCTGATTAAAAGCATCTTCAATGTGTGTAAGTTATTGTTGAGGTAAATCATCAAGTGGCTTGCTTATTTTTGAAAGGTTAAAACATGAGTTAAAAGAGGGCGAAATTAATTAATTAAAATTATATACGAGGAATGATTAGAATATCTCCTGGATTGAAACTGTTTTTTATTCTTTTTGAAAGTTTCTCATGTAACTTATTATTTACATTTATGATTAATTGAATTCATTACTTTTAAAATATGGACTCTTTTAGTTAGATATTGCGATTTTCTTTAGGGAAAGAAAATGGCTATGTATGGGGGATTTTGATGCACCCAATTTTGTATACATTTTCATATAATCTATTTAAAAATAAGAACAATTTTTCAAAAATTTCCTTCTTCTTATGGAAAAAAACATTGATTTTGGTGATCTTGTTCATTTCCAGGAGGTTTATGGCCAAATACACAAAACGGGGAAGAACTGAGAAAAAATTTACAACTACACGGCGTGTACTTATATACACGTCGTGTACATTCAAGTTCAGACATGGGTTGACCAGGAAAAGTACTTTCCAAAGTAACCAGAAGCAAGTACGTGCCGTGTTCCCACTATAAACGCGGTATATACCATTCTAGAAGCAGTTGGTGGATGAGAAGAGTCTACACACCTATGTGAATGACTGAAGGGGACATGTTGTGTGCCACTAATACACGTCATGTATACATTTCTAGAAGTGGTTGGTGACCGAAAAATAAGACTACACGCTATGTATGGTGGCTCTACATGCCTTGTACATTCACCAACCAGGCGGAGCCATGTTCCAAGTCAAGGATAGTGTGTTAGGCCGCCTACCAATAGAGAAAACAAAGGAAAAAACGCATTGACAAAAGTACATGGTGTGTACTTTGTCCACACATCGTGTACTTGTTTTTTCTATAAAAGGAGGAATTGGCCTATGGACCAATGGAGAGGGTTTTGTAGTGTTGTGTGGAGAAAAGGGTTGATGTTCTGAAGGAGAGACGCTCTACCGTCGTACTGTCATCATTCCACTGTCTACCGAAGAATCATTTTTACCTCGAAGTTTCTAGCATGATCACATCAGGTATCAAGACTCTTGTGTTTATCTTTACCTCTATGTGTAACTAAACACCCTGTGTGTTGGGGTTGTGGGTGATGATGAGTTGTAATTTGAATTAAGTTACTATGAATGTGGTTGTTCTAACAAACTCTTCTTATTCTTCTTGAATCACTCCATCTTAATCAATAGAAATTTTGTACCAGACCAAGGGTATAATTTGCAGGGATTCAAAAAAATAATACCAAGGAATAATTTCATGACCATTAGAAGTATTCTTCAACTCAAAATGGACTAATCCAAATAAATATCTGTTAATCACTAACTACCAGACCAAGGTGTTAGTTTCTTCAGCTCTAAATATAAAGTTTACCGGACCAAGGAAAAATTATTACAAATTAAACACAGAGAGTTGGGTTATTATGAACAACACAACCTAATATGCAATATGATTTAATAATCAAATTATCATAAATCCATAACCCCAATGCATTTATCTCTTTATTTACATCAAAATAAATTTTTCTCGTACTTACTTTCATTTTGTTAATCAATTTGTTAATAAAAACATTAAACCACTTATTTTTCTTATATCCAATCAAATACGGAAAAAATTGACTCTAAATTCCATATCCATCGTAAAAACAAAAATAAAAACTATGTTAAGTAGGATAAAATAAACTTTTAAATTCTATGTGGATTGACCCCTTACTTGTGCTATACTTGTTAGGGTAAATATAAGTTTGGACACTGAAAACATACCTTCGGTGAAATGACTCACTAGATAGCACACGGTTTTCCCAACCATGCAGATAAACCGTTCACCCATTTAAAAATGTAAAAATTACCATTTACCCTCTATGTATTTAACCTTCCAACCTCTCATTTCATTCCCCCCCCCCCCACATAGAATCCTCCCCTCAATTGAAGCTCTTTTTTCCTATCACTTTAGTCTTTGATCGACCTCTCTCAAATGGCATCTGATTTCACTATTGTTCATCACATTGGTTAGCCAATGGTAAATCTATCATTCATCTTCTTTCTCTTCTTCATTTATATCATCGTATGGAATTATAATTTTTTGTGAGGAAATATGACCTATTTTATGGGTGTTTATATATTTCATTGATTTATCACATTTCAGCCCAAATTATTGGTCAATATTGGATGAGGAGTCTTATACTTGGCTAAGGTAGGTGGTTTACACCTTTTCCCATAAACTATTGATGTTTATAGCTAGTTCAATTGTACCGCATGAGAATATTTCTATGTGTTTATCTTAAAATAACTAATATGTTAAATTAAATTTTTTAAACCATGAATTGGTGATATATAAACCCATTGATAAGGTTAGAGGTTGGGGACCTCAACCCAAACCAACCCTTGAGGTGGGTTTCATTAAATTCCTATGATTAAGCAACCTCATGCAATTTTTTTTGATAATTTCACTTTTTAGTGGATGTCGTATCTGAATTTAATTATTTTTTAAAAGTTTGAATATGTCTCTTAACCTACCTTATCATTTATAAATGAAAATGGAAAATAAATGGAATAAATGATAATTTATAATTTAGATTCATATCTCTTTTCTTAAGCATATTTATGTAAATGGTTTGTAATTTGGCCTGGAAATTAAAATGGGCGTTTATTTTCTTAAATAACATGTTTTGATGTTAGATAAAATTGTGTGTCACCAATGAGGGGTATTTTGGTATGGTGTTGGTGACCCAATTTAATATTCTGGAATTTCAATCCTTGGATTATCTCTATAGATCTAGCATGCTTGGACCACCTTGGATTTATACCTTGGGATCCACATAGGCCTTATACTAATTATACATTTGAGATAATCCACAAACATGATGAGGAAACATAAACTATGGGACCTCAGTTTATTCCTCCCATACATAAACATTCTTTAAAATTTTCCTTAGAAGAGCTCGTTGTACTCATGGAGTAAGACTTGGACAATGGCCTTCGCTCTTGATCCATGTAGGTATAATACATGTCATATATGGAATATGCCACAGTTGATGGTTTTCTTCAGTACATAGTTATTCTTCGTTATAATCTACTTCTGACACAACTTATACTTTTATACCGTGTTGTTCCACTTCATTATCTTAAATCAAACTCATGTTGTACAAGTACACAGTTATAGCTTATGTACATAGACTATATTTGTTATAGACACCATTGGTGGGGGCCTACATTTTTTACTCACACCTTGTTTTAGTTATTGATCAGTATGTGGATAGAGGTAAGTTCCAAGCTATGGATGATTGATTTTCTGTACTAGGATGGAGTAAAGGAGCATAGGTCTGAATTTATTTTCACAATGATATTAGATATATATTTTGATATTCTTCCAACTTTTTACAGAATGTACCACGTATCTATTCTACCTTGTTTCTTCTTATATCCCCCATTTTTTATATAGCATCATGACAGAACCATTTTTTGTATGAATTGAATTAGGTATTTTGGTTATTTATATTATCTGGATGTTTATTGTAGATTCTGTGTGATATTCAATTGTCTTCAATACATTCCATTACTTACAATTAATTATATATATATTGTACCATTTTTATCCACTCTAATGATTATGGTATAGTCTCTCAATTATACCACATTTTACCATCACTACTATTCAAAATCCTCTAGGATATGGGGAGACGTGTTTGAGGCCACATGACCAACAAGAATCAGTTACTTATGAGTGAATAATGTATGGGATGTCACATGGTTCTAGTGAAAAAATCCCCTTGCATTGGATACACAACCCTAACCCATAAATCACTAACATCCATGAGGAATAAACCCCTAAGGAATCAATTTATATTTCTCATAAGTTCCTCAATCACCTCTATATCAACGTCTATTTTTTAAGTCCCACTATTGGTATGACAAGTGCCCCATTAAATGATTGAGAAGCATGGTTCTAGCTTATGCCTCTCCCTATACACTGAATAATATAATCCTATATTAATGATGAAAGTATCTCATCCATCCTCAAGAATGAAACTCTGTTGGAAGGTTAGTACAAGTGATATAGAAATAACAATATATCACTCCCTAATGACACATAACAGGGGATTCTTCTCAAGAATGAAATGAAGCACCACTACTCTGGTATGACCACCTATCTCCACCCCAGTGTACCTTATTACTTATATAATTACATAAACTATATGACACAAAACTAACTCCATTATATGTTTAACCACTAAGAAGTTTAAAAAATCATAAAAATTAAGATTGCACAACCCTCCCCTATGCTCTTTTTAGGAGTGAGAGACCTACCAAAAACCTCATAAGAAGATTTTATATTGAATATCCTCATCTATAAACTCAAATATAGTTTAATACTATTCAAAAATATGTGGGCCTTTTGGGCCTTATCCCATAATATTAGTGGTGTGAAATGAAGTATATTAAAAATTATGTATCATAACATATCACTGATAAAGATCTGTAATGGAGCTCCATGAATTCATAAAATTGATCAAGATTTATATCTAATTAAATATATAATTAAATAAAAGATCTTTATAAGCCCCTATTGAAAATACATCATGTCTTATCTTCTATGATATCACACCCCACCATCTCCTAGCTAGTCTCATATATATAAAGGTCATAGGATTCACCTGTCAATCGTCAGGTATCTTGACCAACATATATATACTATGGATCGTATCAATCTATTATACGGTTTCCTAAGGGACTACCATTCCTCTAAAGGTAATAGGATAAAATATCTAAAATTATGCGGTGAACTTTATCATAATGGTCTCATCTCTAGGTACTCCTCCACCACTCGATAGTACAAAGTGAAAACCCCCTACTTGAAGAGGCTTTTCTACCTACGCTATAGTGAAATCCTATAAAGCGTTATCTACTATTCCCATATATTAATATGGTGGTATAATTGGGGTATCCTAAACCTTATTATCATCATGAACCCTATCCCGTTCCTTCTCCATGGAACATCATTGAGGTAAGATTTTTTAAAAATGAAGGAACATTAATTTTGAAAAAATCTATAACAACTCAAAAAATTAATATATATATATATATATACATATATATATATAGAACAAATTTTATATAACAACCATATTCATACTCTATTGAAGTATCCCATTACAATTTAATCACCTTAAGAATCACTCAGAATGTTCTACTCTAAGAGACACTGCAGTATTATAACCCACTACTTACCAAGTTTTTATGTTCACATCCCACATACCATGACATCTACAATACTTACATAAAAGTAATAAATATAGAAAATATATAGTATTTAAGAAAATATATTGAAAAAATATATTTTTTATAAAAATTTAAAATTGTTAATCACTTAATTTAATAAATTAAAAACACATTTGAAATCATTTTTTAGTCACATAAAGTAAAACATGTGATATTTGAAACAATTTAATGATTATGACACATGTTCTCACACTCAATTTCTAAAAAAGGATAAAATAAACCCAATAAATCATAACTCAAAGTTCAATTTTGGAAAATCATAGTAATCATTAATATAAAAACTAATAATTTCTATCTCAATTCCTTAGTAACTTGGGAGTCCACCATACAGGTGTTGACCGAGCACAAGCATAGTGCAACACCTCAAGATTTTAAAAGTGAAACATCAGGTTCGATAGTGTGAATGACACGCAATACTAATATTAGAAGAGAATATATCACCTTGAAACTTTATAGTATATTTCATTAAATTCAATCTCTTCAATATCATGTGATTCACATAACATCGGGTTTAAAGGAAATGCGATACTCTATTAAAATATTTTTATTTAAACATGACCATTATAACCTAACCATTAAGTTTATGGATATGAATGTGACTAAATAAATTAAAAAAATTCTATGGTTTGAAAAATTCAATTTTTATCTGTTGACTTTTAATAACAAATTAAACATTTGAAAGAAAAAGAAATATTTTCTAAAAAATTATATTTAACTAAAATGTGGTTTATTTGCGTTATTCATACAAAATTTAAAATTAATTTTTACCAATTTTATAATATGTATTTTAAAAAATAATCTTTTTTTAAATACACATGTAATTTTTATCTTTGGGTGTTTTCTTGGAATTTTTCTGAAAACATCAATATTTTTATGAATAGTGGATAATGCTGATTTTTATTGAGAATATCCTTTTGATTAAAGTATTTAAAAAGTTATACTATATTATATATTTAATTTAAAGTAAAATTAGTTCCCTTAAATTTAAATTTTTCCAATTTATATAATTTAAAAAAATTATATTGAATATTGATATTAAAATTTTGTTTACTTATAAGAATTTTATCTTTGGAAAACATATATTTCATCGTGTCGATGATTTGGTTTAAAAGTGAATCATGCCACTAATGTAAATTGAATTTTGAAAAATGGATAAAATATTTGGAATTAATATAATTTATATTAAATAATAATGTAAAATTAATTTTCTCCCATAATTAATAGTGAAATTTTAAAAAATTAATCATTAGGGTTAGGGTAAAATGGGTTTACCCGGGGAATTAAAGTAAGAAGATAAGGGTTAAAAAAGACCCAAAACTTTTCCAATACCAATTTTTTAAAAATATATTAACCTTATCACCTTAAATTTTTTATAATTATCTAATTTTGAATATTTTTACATGATAAAAACATGGGTATCACTTTCTCTTTTCAAAAATACCATGTGTGTCCTCTCTACCAATTATAAAAGGCTACCCCCTCTCCTCCCCTATTAAAACTTCCAAAAATTGTTCGATCATAAAATAACTACCCAAATATTTTAATTGATTTCAACCCCACATCATAGTGTCCTTATTTTTATTACTAATCAATCAAAATAATTATTTATTTGTAAACCGAAAGAGGATATCCGAAGAAGAGGTGAAATTCTTAAAATTATGTCTTTTTTATTTATTCTTACACCACCTCAAAACTTTTTGAACTATTATAATATAAAATAATAATTAAATAATAATTTATTATATTTTATTATTTTAATTAGATAACTTTTATCTATCTCCACTTCCATAAAATGGGAAATGAAAATGTCGATCATGTGTACGAAAAACTACCTCCTCACTAATCAATGTAATTTATTTTAAATAACCACATTTAAAGGTTGGATATAATTTAAAATTTTTCCATATTTATATTATATTTTTGGAAATTATTATACTTATTTAATTATGATATCATATATACCTTCTTACGTTACATTCAATGGGGGATATGATAGCATCGTTTGTGTGTACATCAGACTACCACCTCACGAAGTGATGTGATTCATTTTTTCACTTAGGAAGTACACAAATGGTAGTAAGGATATATTCATTAAATATATTTGATAATTTAGATCTAAAAATAATTATTTAAATATAATATCACATCTAACCTCTTACCTTTGAATTAGTTTGAAAATAATAAAGTCGCTCGTGTGTACGTGTGGACTACCGCCTCCACGCAACGATGTGAAATGTTTATTATTTTATTTTTACATTGATAATAATAATAATTTATTTGATTAATATAAATTTCATATATGAAATAATAATTATTCCTTAAATTTTAATTATTATTTATTTTCCTTTTTTTTCTAACTGTCAAGATAAATGGAAACAAATTTCTTAAGTACATACGGTCTACCATCTCCATGAACTGTGTAATCCATTTTATATCTATAACTTTAATAGATTACTATGAATACATATATAATGAATATATAGTATATTTATTACATTTTTTAAATTATATATACTATTTAACCTTGATAAAATTAAATCAACCAAAATTATTGAACTAAAACATACATGAACAATGAATCCATTATCACATGAAACGTTGTTGTTAAAAAATAATTGTTAATAAAAGTGTGATAAAAGAATATAAGTAAATAATATATGGTAATATAAATTTGAGAATTTATATTTTATATATTTAATATAAACCTATATTTATATTTCATGAGTTTTGGACACATATGAAGGATCTTGAACCTGAGGTATGGGTTTCTCATCACACTTTTACTTCTGTGAGACAAACACCATATTCACCACTTATCCTATTGTGTGGCTTATATAATTAAAAAATTTGATATGTTATATCATGAAAATATTTCAATAAATGTTATTTAAAGTTTCATTTTAATTTTATTTCTTCCATGGGGTTTATGATTCAAATTTTACGAAAGTTATAAGGGTTTATTTCTCAATCTCACCATTATTCAGGATTACTTTTGTTCAATTCTACATTTGGATGATTATATGATATTTAACTCTTAAAATAAATATTATTTATTTTAATATGGTTATTAATGAAATTTCTCAAGTAATAGTACCATTTTCCTAGAATTTTGTACTTAAAATGTTTAAGAAAATGTTTTTAGGAAAATCCGACCTCATTTCTCTCTTTTATAGAAAATTATTTTCTTTAAAAACCATGTCTCAAAAATGATTTCAATGTTTTTTTAAAATTATAAGGAAATATTTACAAATTTTCTTATTTAAAAAAAATAAAGGAATGTTCGAGTCGTTTTCAAACAAGGATCATTTGGCTTTTAATGAATATGTGAAAAGAATCTTTGTTTAAACGTACTTGGTATGTATAGAATTTCCATCCGTCATGACCAATAAATTTTTTAAATATTTTTTACTATTCATAAAGGATTATTCTAGAATAAAATATTTTTGAAAATATTTTTTACACTTAAAGTTATAAAAAAAATTAAATAGAATTTTTTTTCAAAAAAACATTCATGATATTTTTATGGTATTTATATTCATCAACAACATCAACCATTTATTGTACTTATAATACATTGGAGATATGTTGTATTTACATAATCCGTATATTTTTGGTTTTTTAGGATAATTTTCATTGAGGGTTTAAATTTTTTTTACCATTCACCATATTACTCTTTGTGATTTTTTATTATTTTTATTACAAACAGATGAGTATTAAAATTTCATATGTTAGTTTTACCATATGAATTTTTATGTTGATTTTGTTTCACCCCTTTTATATAACTAATTAATTAGGATTAGTAAGTTATAGGCGGGGACCATTTATAGATATCCCCTCGATGCATCAATAGGTCTCATGAGATAAATCTGTTGGCCAATTTATATGAGTTTCTATATAAAAATGTAAATTATCTTGTAAAAGGTCTAGAAAATATGTTCTTGATTTATAAAATTATAAGTTTCCTCATTATGATATTGGTTATTAATTTCTATGTGATTATTTTATTAGTTTTAATATCCATGGATATGTTTCAAATTCATGTGATTATTTATATGCCTTTATTTGATCATCATTTATACCAGCCATATTATGATTATTTTTTTGAATAAATGGAAGGTGTTTTAGTTATTTATCAGGACTTATTAATTATATTTATTTATTAAGGATATATTACATTGTATTAGTACCCTTACTGAGCATCTAATCTCGCCCATTTATATTTTTCATTTTCCCCAGGAAACTAGGGTGGGTTTTTTGACAGATATGTTGGGAAACACTATGAGGAATAATGGTGTTCTCAAAGAAAACACTTTGTATATTTTATTTTTTCAATTGTAATGTGTATTTCATATATGAATGTATTTTATCAAGACTAAAAAAATGTGTAGTCCTTCGAGATGTGATTCCTTGTATTTTAGGAAAATGTAATAAAAACCCACTAACTCTCAGATACTAGGGTCAATGTATTTATAGTTGGTATCAGAGGATATTTTTAAGAAACCATAGGAACTATATTTAAGAAAAATAGATTAGGGAACATAACCATATGATATAAATTTAGTATTAGTATATAATAACATCATAATTTTTGTAAAGGTAGTGATTATTTGGGTTTTCTTAGAAATACATCCATGTCTGGATACTTTAAGGGGACGTGACACTAGCATAGATATACCTATAAGTATTCACTCTGAAAAAAGGTATGTCGATATTGGCTCAATAATTAAATGGTACCCATTGAGGGAACCTATTTTGAACCTAGTTTAACACTCTTGTGGGATATTCTTATTATAATTAACATTTATTTAAAAACCATTATAATGAGTTTGAATATATTTTTATTCTTTGAAAACATTCCCAAAGAATCCATGTTTATCATTATTATTTTAACTATTTATATATTTTAAGATTTATATTAATTATTCAATAGTATTGGGAATAAATATTATGTTTTATTAAATTATGACTCAATCAAGTGTATTTATTTATTTAGAAAGCATACCTAGTGGAAGGGATGGGAACCAAATCACTGTACACACCCCTTATAAGGATTTCCCTCATGGGAATGATAACGATGTTGGATTTGGAGTTACAATGGGAATTGAAAAAATTATAACTATGCTATGGTATCTAGCTCGGGTTATGAGTAATATAATTTTCTATATGGCGTAGTGTATTGATCAACCATGCAGTGTAATAATTTTTCACAACTTCATGGATTAGAAACCCCCATCATTCAATGGGACTAAAAATCCATTTTTATCTTAGCAATGTATAATTTCCATAGAGAAGATATTTCTCTATTTGGAAAGAAATTAAAGCGAGAATGTTTTAATGTTATTTTATCATCTTTCAATAGATGTGGTTCAATGGTGGTCATTGATTCAAAACACAAACCATAAATAATAAATATAAAATAGGTACTTGAAGGATTTTAGGTTACTCTTCTTGTAAACATATTTTCCTCAAAATCGATGAGTGGATATGGAGAGAAATTTCCTGAATCTAATACAAAAGGAACATAGTAATATTTCTAATTATGAATCCAATTTTACATGGCTATCAAGGCATTCTAAAGACTGCATACATAATCCAAATATAAATATTAACTATATTATTTATGGGTTAAAGCTAAATCTTCCAAGGGAATCAATCTCTGAATCATTCTCATCATATAAGGAAATAGCATCATGTGATATCAAGAAAAATAAATGATTTTACATGTATTATAAATCCCAAGGGAAGAAATAGAAGAAGTGTATCGTAGAGAAAAAGATGGATAACTGAGAGAGGGAAATAAGGATTCTCTCTTATGTGATACTTGTGGAATGAAATGATCTAGTACTTTCTTGAATGTAATTAGAGTTTTCTACATGTGTGGATAGAATGGAAACCGTGATCATGATTTCAATGGAAAGAATTAAGTTTCTAATGTTCAATGATTCAACTATTAGTATATAGGGATCAATGCAAACAAATTCCCCAAGTATCAAGGGAATATACCTCAAAAGAAGATAAGGGATCAAGGTCAAGATTATTATTCATACATAAAAAAGTGGAATGATTGGTGTCCTTATGTTTGGATTCCAGAATTATGTTATTAGAGTATTATTATCAATGATATTATAGTAATAATAATTATGATATATATGAGAATTTTACTGAAGAAATTTTTTATTTAAGGATTTGAGGGTATATGTTGAATGACACCAATAACCAAGAAATGTGATTTAGTGGAAAGTTTAACATCATGTAAAATACAATATTGAGGGAATATAACCATTAAAGTATGCTATATATTGAGATAATAATGATAAATATATGTTTTTATAGTATCTGTGACCTTAAAATTGGTTTCTTTTTTTGTTCATTTTATCTTCGCTGGATTTTCTTTCATGTTTAGGTTTATTGAATATATTTTATAATCTGATGTTATATTTTTGGAAGTGAGAATTATTTCATTATGGGGTTTTGGTGATCAAGGTATTCACGTATTTGGAATGTGATATTAAGAGCCACATTATATTTTCTACGGAATATATTATTTATTTAGTGATCTTCTTTCTAAATTTTTGGTCCTTCAATTTAGTCATATATATTTTTATTTTGATTATTATGGTTAAATATATATGGAATTGATTCAGATGAACTTTGTGAGATATTGGATAACTTTTGTTAACGATTTCAGATGTGGGAAATATCTAGATACTTGAGGAATGACTCTTCCTTCTTTTATTAATCTAATGGTCTGTAAAATGTTGATTTTAGTGCTTCAGAAATAAAAATTTATTTTGGATATTCATTTCATAATAGATTACATAGGATTTGATAAAATAACAAATGATGGATGAAATTTTTCGTATGAAATATAAATATATCAAGTTATTATATTTTCATTTGTTCTTAGCCTATAAGGTAAAAGAATTACTCAAATCTGGGAAAATGATCTTGAGACAAAAATGTAATCCTTGTACCTTAATTTTTGATGAATCAAGTGGTCCCTTAACTCAGTTGCTGTTTATATATTTCTAGTCATTATGTTTTCAATACCATTCACTTTCTTATGAAAAATTATCTCTATCACTCTCCATAATTATTTTTATTTTCTTTCTCTTTATGTGTTTTTATTTTCAACCCATGTTCTCCTACATGGAAACCTTGAGATGTGTTATTCTAGATGACCTTCATAGTAACCTTTATTTATTAACAACAGAATTTTTTATTAACCCCTCTTATTATGTGTTTTACCCACAAAGTTATTTTCAAACATTAAACCCATGATTTTCAAGATCACTATTAAATTATAAGGACCCAATTTATTTAATGGGGTAGAATTTAACACACTGAGATTTTAAAAGAGTAATATCATGTTTGATAGGATTTAGGACACAAAAAACCAAGATTATAAGAAAATGTAATACTGGGAGACATTATGATATATTTCTTTGAATACAGTCTCTTTGACATCTTGAGAATCGTGCAATGTTGGGTATAAATAAAACATGATACTTTATTAAAATATTATTATTTAAAAATGACTATTTTAACCTGGATGTTATGTTGGCGGGTATGAATATGAATACATAAATTTAAAAAATTAAATGGTTTAAAAATGTATAAAATAAATTCAATTCTTTTTTATTAATATGAAATAAAATAAGATTCATTTTAAAGAAAAAAATGTTTCCTAAAAAATAGTATTTTTCTAAAAGGAGGTTTATTCACGCTTTTAGAAAATAATTAAAAAAATTTTATGAAAATGATAGAAAATTATTTAACAAATTAAACTTTTTTTCGAAATATAAATTTCAAAAAAATATCTTTGTGTGAATTTTTGTTATTTTTCTCATAAAATTTACCTTTTGATGAATGGTGAAAAATATAAATTTTTATTTGAAACTACATTTTCATTTAATTTATTTACAAGAAAAATTTATCTTTTATATTATTTTTATAGTAAAATTTATTAAATTATATTACAATTAAACTAAATTACTTCCTTTTAATTAGATTCATATTGAATTTAGATATTAGAACATTCTATAATTATGAGAAGTTTACCGTGGGAAAACCCATCTTTCATCAAGACTATGGTTTAATTTTAAATTAAATTACATAACATATGTGAATTAATTTTTTAAAAATAGATTACATATTTCTAATAATCATAATTTATATTATCTAATAATTTCAAATTAATTTTTTAACAAATTGAACAGTGAACATCGAAAAAATTAGTTAACGAAATTAATTTAAAATAGGTTTTCCAGGGGTTAAACTAAGTAGATAAGTGTTACAAATGGCCTAAAACGTTTTAAAATCCAAATTTATGATAATATTTAGATCATATAACCTATAAATATTGATAATAACCCTTTTAGTGTATTTTGACATGATAAAACATGCCAATCACTTTATATTTTCAAAAATTCCATATGTTTCCTCTCCCCCATTTAAAAAAAGTCACCCCCATTTGACACTTCCAAAACCATTTGGCTAAGCCAATATCCACCCAAAACCATTCCATAATTACCAACCTAAAACCTAGAGGTAATATTTTTTTATTAATTACTCCTATTAAGTCTTTATGTATAAATTTAAAGAGGCTCTCTAATAGTGATATAAAATTCCAAAAAAATTATATTTGTATTATTTAATATTCCACCTCCTTTAAAACATATTAAATAATTATAATATATTAATTCATGTATCTACGACCTAATTATATGTTATTATTTTAATGAAACAACCCAGATGAATATCCACTTCCATTGAATGGGAAATGAAACTTTCAATCATATGTACAATGGACTACCGCCTCCAGAACTAATGTAATTATTTTTCCATCAACACCTATCAATGATGGATATAATGATGGATTGAACATATAAATATATATGATATTTTTGAAATTATTATACATATTTAATTATTATATCACATATAACTTCTTAATTTCTATTCTTTGGGGGATATAATAACATTACTCGTGTGTATGGTGGACTAACTGACTAAAAATTAATTTTTTAAAAAGATATGACTCCCCTTTAATGGATAAGGGGGAAACCAACAGACTTCAAGAACCTAAAACAATCAAGCCCCACGGTCCAATGTCCCAAGACCAAAAACAATCCAATTCAAATCTGCAAAGAAGGCCCCCTCCCGAGAATCCAAATCATTAAGATGATCTTCCACCTTCTCATCGATGCCCGACTAGCTATCCCGTGCAAGGATGCATGGGCACGGTACTGAGGAAAAATCACTTACCTGCTCAAACATCCAAATCCAGATAACCATGATTTGTGAAAACTCCCAAATTTGCACCTCTTCTAAAACCGTACCTTCCAATGAACTGGATGAATTGTCTCAAACACCGCAAACCGTAGCACCACAAATCAAATAGACACAATAACCATTCAACCAATTCATAAATTCAACCAATTCACACATTCATACCACGAAATCACAAAAACAGCACTGCAAAAACCATCACTACAATCAACTTGATCATCCAACATGAAGCCCATGTGAAATCATCCCGACAGTTCACCTGAACTAGAGCCAGAACCCAATGACATCGCCACCATGTGCCTCCAATAACACAATACATAAAAACTTCATCAAAGAAGAACGAACCCAAAAAAAACACATCCATGTCACCGCCACAACAACACTAGAGATGATCAATCAACAAATCACGACCAGAATTACCATATGCCAAGCCAAGAATTAAACATTCCTAAGACAAATGAAAATGGCAGAGAAACACTAAGAGAATAAAAATCCACGATGACAGTTGCGATGCCGCGCTAAAAATCCGAACCAGATCCCATTTTCGCCTTCACAGTCTCACTTGGAGACCTCATCGAACCAATGCACGTGCCCCCAACCGACACAGACGAAGCATAGGCCCTCGGCCAGGAGGAGCTGTAATAATGACCACTGTCAACACTGCACTTCCCAATGAAGGATAGGTCATAAAATGGTGGGGAAGTCCAAGATAGTCATGCCAATGAAGATTCCTCAATGCTGCCCCTGTAAGAGGAACCACCGCCACGAAAACACTGAGAGGGAGTGCTGATGAGAGCTCATATATCAATCTAAGTCAAGGAGGAGAGGCAGCGACAAGGGGAAACCCTAAGGAGGCAGCGCCCCTTACGAGCTCATTCTTTGGACATATACTGTTCACTAAAACTTATTAATAGATAACACATGTATAGGTGCAACCTTACACCACCCGTGTGCCACACATCCCCAGAAAGACCCAAGGTGGCCAACCTTGGGCTTGGGCCAGTTCCCATCATGGTAAAGGGGATCATTATCAGTTTTTTAGCATTTAGTGGATGTTTCCTTACAATGAATCAAACCTGAAATCTCGATGTTAGGACACCGCTGCCTTTAACCAACTCACCCATGCCCCACAGGCATGTACGGCAGACTAAATACTTGAGAAGCGATCTGATTCATTTATCGCTTATGCTTTACATCAAAGGTAGTAAGATTAAATTTAATTAATATATGTCATATTTATTATCTATCCATATTTTTTATTTATATTATGACATCTAATATCTTACCTTCTAATTTATTGTAAAACAATGTCGCTCTGGCATACATGTAGATTGTTTCCTCTACATTGTTATGTGAAATGTTTTCCTTTTTATTTTAACATGGATGGTAATAAAAAATTATTTGATTAATATAAATTATACATATTACATAATAGGGATTATAGATATATTAAGTAACATTTATTTTTCTTTTGGTTCATCCTTCAAGAAAAATGGAAAAGATCGTTCATGCGTATGTATGGTCTGCCATCTGCATGAATGGTGTAATCCATTTTCTATCTCTAACAATAATAGATTACTATAAATAAATATAAAATTAATATATATAATATTTAAAAAAAATGAAATTATGGAGCTTATTTAATAACAATCATATTAAAATGTTCAAATTACTGAACTAAAATATACATGAAAAATGAACCAATTGTCACCCAAAACAATGATTTTAACAAATAATTCTTAATATACAATTGATAAAAGACTGTAAGTAAATAATATATGGTATGAGATATATGATTATCATTATTTAATATAATTATAACAAAATAATATTTATTATACATGATGTTTGGACACAAATGACTAAAGTAAAACATGTGGTATGGTTTTCTAATCTCACTTTTCCATCTGTGAGACATACGCCATATTCACCACTAATTCCTTTGTGTGGTGTATATAATTAAAATATGGAGTATTTGTACCATGGTATTATTTCAATTCATGTAATTTAAAGTTTCATTTAAAGTTATTTCTATCACGGGGATTATGATTTAAATTTACCAAATTGATAAGTGTTTATTTCAAAATATCATTGTTATTAGTAATTGTTCTTGTTTAAGTCTACCTTTGGGGAATTATTTGATATATATATATCTTGAAATAAATATATATTCATATCCTATGAGTATTCATTAAATTTTCCCCATAATAATACCATTTTTTCACTATTTGGTTCTTAAAATGATTGAGGAAGTGTTTTAAAAAAATTAACATTATTTATCTCTTTGATTAAAAGTCCATTTTCTTCCAAAACAGTGTTTTCTAAAAAAATTCAAAATGTTTTTAACCTTCTCCAAATTATTTATTCAAAAAATTCCCATGTTTAACTTTTTATAAAAAAAATTAATGGAAACCTCATGTCATTTTCTAAACAAGTCTCATTTAGATTTTAGAAAAAATGTTAAATGAATATTTGTTTTAGCATATTTAGAATGTGTGGAATTTATTTCTATAAGGACCACTCAATGTTTTAAATAATTTAATATATTTTTCAAGGTTTTTTTTCAAATAAAATTATTTTTAAAATATTTTTTAAAATGTTAGTTTTAAAAATATTTTTAAATTTAAATAGTTAGTTATCTAAGAAAATTTATTTAAAGACAATTTTATGGTATTTGTACTCATCAGCGTCCCGAGCCCCTAATTGTATTTATGACCCAGTTAGGTTATTTTATATTTTTATCATTATTATTAGTTTTTTTATTGTTTATGATTTTTTTGAGTGGATATTTAAAAATTTATTACCATTCACGTTATTTCTTTAGATGGTTTATGATTATGTTGATTTGATTGAGGTAATTATTAACATTTCAGATGGTAATTTTTTAATTTGAAAGATTATTTTTGTTATGTTTCATCCCATTAATATGAGGAATGTATTTCACTTAGTATTTTATGTATGGGTCCCTATTATAGTTATCCTCTCGATGCATCGACTGGTATCATGAGGCAAATCAGTTGGCCAAATCATTTGAGTCTCTAATCACAGATTAAATTTTCTTGTGAAAGGTCCTAGGAATATGTTTCAGGTTTATAGAATTATGAATTCCCCCATTATAAGATAATTTATTAATTTCCATGTGATTATTCTGTTAGTTAGAATATCCATGGATAATTTTTATACTCAAAGGATTATTTATATGGATTTATTCGGTCATCATTTATTTCTACCAGATTATAATCATTTTTTTATTACAAGGTTTGTGTTTCAGTTATTCTCCTAGCATGCTGATTAATATCATTTATGTATTTTATGTTTCAAATTTTAAATTTGATTTTAAGTATGTGACTAGTTTAACAAGGATACTAAAATGTTTTTTATTTTGAGATAAAATTCCTTATATCTTATGCAAATGTAATCAATTAAACCTCATCTCTTGGATACTAGGGTCAGGGTCTTTACACAAAGCTTCCAACTAAAGATCTGACCACCCATTCTCTAAACTACCGAGCCCCTAAATAAAAAATCAAGAAACATAGAGATCCAATATAATTTGTTTATTCCACTTTATTGTTTAGTAGGTATAAGAAAGAGTGTTTCATGGCCTCATGCAGGCCTCTGTATATGTAAAAGGCAGTCATCTAGTAGCAAGGGTTTATACCTTATCTCCAAGAGATTTTACACTTTTTTTATTCCAATACAAAATCATATAAATATAATAATTATAAAATAATAATAATATATTTTCCTATAAAAATTTCATGCTAAACATATCAGTAACATCATATGTAATAAAAAAGATGAACCATGAGAATATAAAATGCCAGTCAAAGAGACGAACCCCAGAGGAATTATATCAAAAAATGATACAATAATTATACTTTACTATAAAAATATCCTAGATTATGGATATGTATCTCATATATATTGTTTTTAATCTCTTCATACAAATCCACCTGATATAAGAAACACCCTACCTTAATCCATAATAGTAAATTTTTCTTTCCCACCAAGATGTATGTGTTGGGTATGAGTATGGAACCTATTAGGATAAAACAAATGGCCTCTTAACATAATATGAAAATATATGTAAGTTTATGTACAAAAGATATAATAAATAAATCATTCAATAATTCCCCCGAGTCTGGTAATTGATCACTAACTAGGCTATAGTTAACCAATTACATACCAAATCCAGCCAATGTAGGGGGAATTTATAATCATTTTCAATAGAAAACCCAAAAAAAAGAAATAATAGGAAGGGGATATTAATGAAATAATAACATTAGAAACATTCCAAATAGGAAATAGATGTAAATAAAGGATATACTACCTCCGTAATAAGAAACTAATCATGTATATGGTGTTGAATATCCAAAATTCTATATAGACAATAGAACTGGATGAAGGAATAACATTTCCAAACATATTAAAATAGGTAATTGTGAGGATTAAACATGTATAACCTTTAATATAATGAATAATGGGGTAATAATGATAAATAAAACCTTCTATGTATCAACAAAATCATAAGAAAGTAGTAGCATAACCACCCTCTTGTATAGTAAATAGATCATGAGGAAGGCATAACATAGCCAACCTCCCATTAAAATACTTTAAATGATTTAAATCTCCCCCTCATACAACCAAAATTAGTAAAATACCTCTATAATCTAACTCTATGCCTAAGACAGAATTCCAATTCCTAACATGGACTAACCCTACTCATGGTCATCATGTTGACTCATGCCCTAGACACTTTTGGAAAGTCCTTATACTCAAACCATCGCTTAAAGGTATTAATACAAATGGAAAATAAATCTTCATAACACCTCTAAACTCTACTTAAAATCATTTATTGAAGCTTAAACCCTTATCACATATGGAAAATCCATGTACCCATGTTCTAGGATAAGTACCCTTTAGTATCACTAATAAGTTTAGAAACCTTAATTAAGGCCCAAAAAAAGAAGTGGATATCCCAAACCAATTCCCCCATTATTTACCTCATGTTGGTCATAAAAAAGATAAAAAATATCTAAACTCGACTCCTTAGGGATAACTCTACCACGTAGAACATACTCAATATCTCTAGTAAATTAGGTTGTAGAATTACATATACACTCATGAACGTACATGCATAAAAGTAAATTTAATCCCATATAAATGGTAAAACAGATAAAGAAACACCTAAAACAATTACCTAGGATCCAAATAACCTTGGTTCTTCAATTGATTCAAACTTAAACAAACACAATATGAGAAGTTGAAAAAAAAACATTCAACGATTTGGATTTTAGAGGGAGGAAGATGAATTAGTGTATTTTAACCACACTAGGGGATTAAATGATGTTAAACCAACCATGAGTGTAGGAAATTGACTAATATATCTTAAATCTATAAAGAAATGTGGCTTATAAGTCTCTTATAGAAAATTGAATAATCCCACGAATGATCTTAGTTCATTATGGGTTGAGAGAGGATATGGAGTCAAAATGGACATTCTGAGGAAAGTAGTGAACTTATATTAGTGTAATTTCTATCATAATCCCACCATGTACTCGATAATATTATAATGTTTTCCCAATACCTAAGCATCCTCCCAACAAAATCTCACCAGCTGGCTATTATGCATCCATGGAGTACTTCCCCCAAAAAATTCACATCAGATACCTTATGCCAAGAACACGGTACCCAATGGATCTTGTAACTATATTACAATAGTAGGGCCTCATTTCTTAAACTATCAACCATACTCCATCTCCTAAAACTTTTTAAATTCATCTTTAATTAACCATAATTATTAAATTAATTTATGAAAATATAATCTAAATCATACATCAAAATTTGACGGTCATTGTAGAAATGAAATGTATATTTTTTTAAACCATGAACTTATATGTCATCTCTATCCATAACCATAATGAAGTGAATGTAATGTGTGTATCAACCCATAATAGTAGTGAACACCTATCTAGAAAATTAGAAAAGAAATATTATAATATATTCTCTGATTAATTTTAATACATGAACTCCCTATGAGCTCAAGTTTCACTATAAAAAGTTAGTTATTCATTTTTATAACTATATCTTGAATCCCAGACATTATATATTGATTCCAACCAAATAATTCCTAACACTCATCTCAAAACCAATCTCTTATACCTTTTTCTAATTATCCAACCACGATATTTTCCTCAATACCTAATTTGGGGGGTATGACATAGATTCAAGGGAATCCCAGTCATGAATGTATGGAAACTTGTGGTAAGGGGAAAACATAAATAATTAAAAATTATTTTCTAGTAATTTAAAAACACAACACAAAAATGAAATTTATTTTTCGTAAAATTTAATTGTAACCTAACAAAATAAATATGAATTTGAATTTATATAAAAAAATAATGTTTATAGACATAATGTAAAAAAAATTCAGATTATTACCCTATAAATATGGCCAAGCACTATAATAAATCATGTGAATAGAAACCTTCATGTACCTCCATCTCAAAAAAAAATATTATCGTATATAAATAAGGAACCAAAATTTCATTATTTCTTCTATATTTTGAATTCAAATATTTACACACACAATAAGGTATGCATGTAATGGTGAGTAAAAAATACACAATAGGTTTTTCCTAAATATCTCCCCAACATTTCCATTAATGATATTTATAAAATTATTTAAAAATGATATTTAAAAAACAATATTGAACAATATTAATAAAATATTTTATAAAATTATTTCTTTCAATAAAAAAATTTTTAAATCCAACTCACCTGAGAGCTTTAAAATCATGATTATCCCAACCAAGTTAACCCATACCACAATAAATACTATTATCTACATAATTATCACCACATAATCAGTATATATAAATCAAATTATATTAGTAATTTTAGGGAGTCAAGATAAAAAAAATAGTTCAAAATAAAACAATAATCATTATCTAACCTATAATGGGTCATTATCCAACTAATTGTTTATATGATTGGATCATTTTGTTTATTTTGTTGTCCTTCCCACCCATGAAGTAATGAAAAATATTATTACTAATCTATTTTTTATGGTTAGTCTCATATATCATTATAGTTCTACTATTTATTTCTCAAATATAGTTTCCATAATTTTATTAAAAATCATTTTCAATACCAATAATCGTTTCATCAAATAAATTCTAAATAAAAATATATTTTTCAATAAAAATTATTCTAAATTAAAACATGACTTTAAATAAATAAATATTTTTCCATAAATTATCCTTCATAATAATTTTTCCCCCAATTAATTAGACCAAATCCATATTTTTATTAAAAACAATTATTTTTTCAAAAATCAAATACTGTGATTTTCTAAATCTAAGTTCCATGATTTTTATCAAAATGAAAATCATTTTTTCCAAGCACAAAATATATGATTATTTAAATATTTCAATCCAAGAAATACTTATAAATAAAATTCAAAATTAATCAATTCAAAAACATATCAACAAGTAAAAAATGTTTGTGGGAAAGAATAAAATCCATATACTGTAGAAAATAATTTCTAAACTTCCAAAAATCTGGATACATCAATGGCTTCTTGATCAAATTCATTAATTCATATCATAAATAAATTTATCAAAAGTTCCTTTAATTTATTATCATATTCCACACACTATACATTCCAAGATAGATATAATGGAGATTAATTAATAGAATTTTCATAATTGTTTGTATAGAATTTATTTCCTTCTATCCATGATCAAACCATCCGGTCCATGATAGAAACTCATTTTTAGTTAGGTAATCCCAATTAGGACCAATGAAAAATAGTTAGGAAGTTAAATAAAAAATGTTATGGTATTAAATAACATTAAATAGAAAAATGGGATATTCTAAAACAAAAATACTAAACTTTATACAAAATTTATGTTTTACTTGAGTAATTATTTAAACATATATCATATCATGCATTCCTAATTTCTTCAATTTCTCAAAATATAATGGTTTTAATTCCTAATTATTTGACAATGAACCTAACCAAGAATTTTAATTGACTCTAATTTTTTAATGTGCACTATAGACTATAAGAATATTTAACCATGCATTGATGATGTATTTTTATAATAATATTATATAGCCTCTAATTGTAACCTAAATAAAACAAAACTCAAATGAGCAATAAGATACCATTTTGAGGGTATCATAATAATCCTATCAACATATTAATCAATAACTAATTATATTATTCTTAGATTTGCTTAGAATATTTATAGCTCATTTTTACATCACCTCTTACTTTAGCAAAGAGTTATACAATGATTAATTATATTTATTTAATAGTTATTTGAGAACCATGGTCATTTATACGGATAGTCAATGAATTTAGGGTGATAACCAATAAGGTATCACTCAGGATAATGAACCCAGTTCTCACTAAATGTATAAAAATATAATAGTACCATTTTACTATGAAATTTTTTGATATGGATAGCATACATTTTATTCATGTAGTTATAAATAATAGTATAGTAGATCCTCTGGTAAAACCTTTAGCCTAGTGAAAATATAAAAGTCATTTAAATTTATTGGATATTAGATAAATTGGGGGGTGGATCTTGTTTTTATGGTTTTTTTGTATATATATCTCAAAGATATTAATATGATATTATCCTTAGAACATACTCTGTTTCATACTAAACTATTAAATTTCTAAATTATATTTCAAATTTTTATATTGGTAATATGGTATGATACAAAAATCCATTATAGGAAAAAAATTAATTTATCCTTAATTCATGGTCATCATTAAAATTTATGGGTATTTATAATATTATAATATCAACATGTGTAGGTTATTTCAAGGAAAACATAGTTCACTCATCAGATACAGGTAAAAGAACTTGTTTTTCTTAATTGATACGTTTTAATTAAATAACATAAAATATAATATGTATATTTCATTGGTATTTCGATATTTTGAACAACTATTACACCCATGGATAATCTAATTTATATTTTTTGGCCAATTTGTCTCAAAAATGTGTACATGAGTTACATGGAATTTTAGAGTAGTTTTTATAATAGTTGGAGAAGTTTATATGATTTTATTACTATATCACTAATTGTAATATGATGTTGTAAATTTATGTGGAATGGTATCCCTTATGAATAAATTTATGGAATCCTTTTTATTTCCAATGATTTCTTGGGATGTCATCATTTTTGATAAATAAACAAGATTTAATTTTTGGTGTCATATCATATGGTTACAATGTAGTTGTAACCACAAAAGGGAATATGTGGAATCACCAAGGGTTGTTTGGTAAAAAAGGGTTACAAAACATTTTATTCCTTTATAATATAAAACATTTTCCTGATGATACTAATAATGAAATTTTCATTAGTAAAGATATGTAAATTTGTTAATCTATATTATGAATCATTGGAAATGACACATGTCTTGCACAAGGTGTGGCATGAGAAATGACATTTTTATAACATGTTCTATTCATGGTACACATAACATATTCTACATTAAATATACCAAATGAAATGATATATTCATATTTCATTATGAAATATAATATAAAATTTATTAATCCTAGTATTTATTGTGTAACTCTCTCACACTCTCAATTTTTATTTTATTTTCAAAAGCACTGCTTTGATGTTGAGTGAGAACCAAACAGAGAACCAAAAATAACAAATCTATGAAACCAAGCACCCAAAAACCAAAATAACCTAGAAACATAAGTGAAAATTGGTCTGGTATAGTGATTTTAGAATATAAAAAACATAAAAATCAAACATGAGAATAATTGTGGAAGAAACACTAAGAATTAATCAGGAATGACAAGGAAGCCTCTAACTTTTCATTTAACATACTCCCCATGGATGGTTCCCCATTTCACATAGATAATTTATCACCATACGCAAGACCCCACCATCGCTGATGATTACACCTGGTGTTGGAAACATTATAAACTATTTCAACATCGTCAGTGTTGATAAACATGAATCACTACTCAAAGTTACAAAATCGATAGAACAACCATAAAAAATAAACATGTCACTAATGAAAAATATTTGAAAAATGATTATTCAGAAAAAACTAGTGACCAGAACACATTTAAATCCCTCACTATAAAAAAAATATCACTAACATACTGGAAACCACAAGGGAATCATGCAAACACCTACAGAATAAAACAACCTTATTACCAGAGAACATATCTACCTAATGTACTACTATCACTGATAACTCAAAAAACTAAAGTTATTTCACTAAACATAACAAAATAATGAGACCACCATATAAAATGATACATTCTATAGAAAAAAACCTTGATTGGATAAGTAAAATTAGGGATAGAAAAGAGGATTGCATCGTTGAAGGAGGCATTACAGACCGCTACTCTGACTTAATGTCGTGTATTCCATGAAGTAAAGTTTTTGGGTACCAAGTATTAAATGGAATATCATGGGAGTAAAAATATGTTATATAATGTTTAAGGATAAGAATTAATAAAAACCACATCTCATGAAATCCGAATTCTGAGGCCAAGATACATATCGATGATAGAGGTATGATATATCATTTATTGTGTCATGTGTGGGGACACTGAAAATGGAAGACACTACATGAAATGTTTATATCGTGAGATATTTCTTAGTGTGATAAGTAGATATAATATAAGGTTATATATATAAGATGAAAATACATATCTAATCACATGGAATGATATAGATAAATGTAATAAACTCTATTATAGATTATCGTACTATTGATAGGAGGTGGAACATACTATGATGGTTTTTATGATCATTTTGATGAATAAATTGATTAATTTATTATTGATAATTCATGAAATATTTATGAATATATGAAAAAATTAATATATGTTTAAAATATATTCATTCATGTAAAATATGGATAGAATAATTTCAGATGAATGTTTTGTGGTATATCTTAAAAGGAAAATGGATATCATGGGTTTAAGGTATTATGTGATTTTATCCCACGTATATAAAGATATTATTTCAATGAATGTGAGGTGCAGTACTTGGATGAATGAGGATAAAATTGTGTATATGAAATCCAGTGAATTGACATTCAAAAAAAACTAAATGAAGAAGGTGTGGGGATTATCGGGTACTATTTATCAAAAAATTCTAAAATAAAGGAATAAAAAGAAGAGGGGTGAAATATAATGAGAAAAAATCTAAAAAAACTTTTATTCAGGGTGATATAGTTTATATTTTAATACAAATTTTAATATTATGAAATTATTGTTCTAATAAACTTTTATTATAAAGAAAATCAAGTCTTGTCTCTTATAAGTGTAAATAATAATCATCCATAATGATTTGAGTTTGAAAAAGTGGGTTATAAGCTCCTTGTACTAGAATTTTCTTTAAGGTGATCCAATTAGAAACTATTTTTCAAAATTCAATTAATATTTTCATGTTTTGTTTAAAGGAAATATCAATTATAAATGGAACTAATCCTCATGTCCTTCATGTATAGAACAATGACCATCCATAGTGATTTGAGTATTTAATATTGAGTGGAATAGTACTTTTATAAGCCTATTATTATGGTGAACTAAGAAAACATGAAACTTTATATTTTATAATTTGGATTCACATATCATGAAATGGGTGAATCTATTAACATAGTGATAGTTTTTTTAGAGTGTCACTTTTTTGAATCATTAATAAATATTTAAATATAATTTGGGTCATAAATCTCTCCCATTTCCTAGACGTACCATTATTGGGAAAATGGATTTACTACCAAAAATTGGTTTGAGATATTTTAGTAAATATCTATTTTCATCTATTTTTACTCTCCATATTTATTAAATGGTGTGGATTATTCAATAAAACATAAATGGGTTCAAGTATTTTATGGTTAAAATTTTTATTTATCTAGGATCTATATTCATCATTATATAAGATCACCATGAATTTAAGTATAACTTATTACTATATACAGAGTGACTACAACTGGTAAATCTAATAAAACACTTAGTTAAAAGGGTAAAAAGGTTATGTAATTTTATTAAAGTGGTGATTTCTATTAAATAACATATCTCAAATAATATTTATATGAAAGTTATAGAAGATAAAACATCTAAAACTATGAAAGATAATATTGATTATATTTATGTGGGGGTTCCAAAAATGAATAAAGAAAAACTAAAAGTTATGAGGAATAATTTTTAGGATCTCAAAATAGATCACCAAAAATATTTTGGTACATTCTTTAACTAATATAATGTGGTTTTGAAAACTACATGGTGTTTGAGGGAAGTAGATTTAGATATAACTATATTTAAATTCATTTTAGGAATGTTACTAATTCCCTTTAATCGGAAATTTTCATCAATAGAGAAAATTAACATAAAGATAGTATTACTAGATGATCAAAAAATTACTCTTCTTTCCACTGAAGTTATAATATATAATGGTTCATTGAAGCATGGTTATATTATTAAAGAGATGTAATTTATGGTTATATATAAGATTACTATGAAGGATAAATTAGATGATAATACTGAATAGATTGAATTTCTATTAGCTAGCATGAATAAAGAAAAACAAATAGTTAAAGTAAATCTCACACTTTGTTTCTTCAAATTTGGTATGGTGGGGCACCTTACATCCAAGTTCCCTAAATGGTATTAAAGTAACCTATAGAATTTTTAAAGGTTTTTATTTTTTTTTACAATGAATGAAACAAAATTAGTACCTGAAAATATTTTTTAGTACTAGTTGAAATTGTTTTTGAGAACTTTTGACATATTACGAGGTTTTTTTTGAAGTGTTTCTGTGGTTATTTAATTTTTTCCATAATTCTAGGTTAAAGTTGGAATTATAATAATTAATTTTTCATAAGAGTCTCTTTTTCACTGGGATATCTAAAAATTAACAAAGTCATCATTGTATATGATTCAGGAAGGACTACATATGAGTCAATTGAAACTCATTATTAGTCATTGGAATCATCTTACAAGTTATTGGAAACTACACATGATTCATTTGAAGTTCTTTATGAGTCAACTGAAACTATGTAATAGTCATTCGATATTGTGTATGAGTCATTGGAAGCTACATGTGGTTCATTTAAAACTATGTATGAAAGATTTGGGATTTCTATATTTCATCACATAGTTAATTTTTTTTAGAATATCATTGGATCAAAATATATGTTTTGATATTTCATATTTTGAAGGATGGAGTGAAAAATATGATTCTAGAGAAAATATTTGTTGACTAAAATATCATAATTAGATTTTGAGTCTGTATATATATGATCTATTATCTTCACATCATTAAGAATATAATCATATTTTATAAAAATATAATGAAGTAGAAATTAAGTGAATGTGAGTATATTTTGAAAAACCTCTAAAAATATTTCAAAAAAGAAAATTTGAAGACATGTGTGTTATTCATCAATTGATTGAATATCATAAACCAATTTCCGACTCTAAATAAATGATTTATGATTGAAGAAATTTATTTGAGATGAAATATAAAGTTCCCAAACTCTTGTTGTATTTTGTACCGATTGCTGAGGAGATATCTCACCACAAGGGGATATACCATGTTATAACTGCTTACTATTATATTTTCATATATCAAAGAAGAAGGACTATTATATGATTCTTTAGGTAATATGATGAGATTAAGAGAATCATTCCTATTATGAAGATAAAAAATATATTTATACATTCGAGATAAAAATTGAGAAGAATGAAAGAATTTAATTTTTATAATGTTGTATAAAATGATGTTGGTGACTAATCCACATAACCAGTTTGGTGAGGTTCACTAGAAAGATCTGGGGTTAAAAAATGGATATATGATCATTTTTTCATCTATTAGGGGGCTTGATACATCTTGTAAGATAATAATTTTGGTATATTAATATTTAAATGAAAATAAATGATGTCTTCTATGTTGATATAAGTAGTGAAGATAGAGAAAATTTAGATAGAGAAAAAGGATAATAGACTATACAAAGGAAAAAACACTCTATGAAGTAGAAGAATGTGATACTGAATCTAGTTATTCTATAGATATTGGAAAAATTTATTTTCCTAATATTTTATAAATAATAAGAAGTATACCCTATATAATCTATATGTAGTGAGGAGGGACATACTAAAATATGAATCTTTCTTAATTTGGAATCATTTATAGTCATGTTTCTTGAATATTTGAGTTGTATCTTTTTTCAATATCATTGAAGGCTCAAAGAGGAGTATCTATTTCTATTTTTATAGAAACCTAAACCTGTTATAGATATTTCCCAATTGGGGTTTTTTGTTACTTATTCTAACAAGCGATATCCGGTTTTTAAATATTATAAACAATAGGATGCTATGAATTGTAGGTATAGGACGATACTACCCTACCCATTGTGGTATGGTTTTATAATTATAGTATAAAAATGATGGATTATGATAAAAACATGTGGTAGAAAGTAGTATGCTCTCATAAAAAGGTAAATCCGTGTAAAAAAACATTGCATGCCTTCTGATTTTATTTTTATGCATTCAACATGAAATTATGAATGTTTTATTTTTAGAGTATTATATTCGAATTAGTCATAAATTTTTTTTAGAATAAAAAACTATAAAAACTTAAGGAACCACAATAACCCCCCCCCCCCCCTCCTTCTTAGTGGTTAAAACATCCTATATCACCCTCAAGTGGTATCAAATCTATGGTTCCCTCTATTAGATCCTTTATATATGAAATATTGATAATATGAATTCAATTAATGGTGGGTGTGCTCTTTATAAAGATTGAAATAATTTTCAAGACTAGATAAACAAAATTCCACCTTGTCTTTTTTCTCATGGTCCGGATGTTTTGGATATAGCAAATTTTATATTTTCACCTATTTAAAGTTTTCAGTTATTGAAATTTTTAGAAAAAATAATTATTTAGTCTCATGGTAAAGATAAAAATTTCATTCACACGAATATATCTGAAAAAGTTATCATAGAAAGTTAGATGCCTCTAAACTAAACAAATCACACAAAAACATGAAATAAGTTGTGAAGGAATTGTAAAAGATAAAAACCCTAAGTGAGAATCTATATAAGTGGTTCTGATTATATTAAAATGGATGAAGTGTAAACCATTAATAAATATTTCACCTGAGATAAAGAAATTGTGATCAATATTAATAGATCTGGAAAAATCCTTGAATACTTCACTATTTGGAAGAAGCTTTTGAGAAAATTATCTCATATTTTTTATCCAAAAAATATCAACATTTGATGATTGAGAGGAACATCACATAGATTAGCTATATAAAATACTCATTTCATATGAAATTAGAAAGATCAGGGCCTTCAAAAATAAGGTAAAGGAAGATATGGATTTTAAACCCCTGACGAAGCTCAAATTGAATGAAGGAGAACCTAATGAATATATTAAGCGTGATGATAATTTTTTTCATATATATGATCCTTGAAATTTAATCACGTCTCTTATTTCTGAAATGGTTAAAAAGGTGAGGGAAAATTAAAAGGGAAACTTCCCTTGGAATTACTAAAAAGTGGTAGCACTGCAAACTTTTCATTCAATTGTAAAAAAAAGAAAATATATGATATTTAATTAAGAAAATGATCAAATACTTCCAAAGGATAAAATGTGTAAAATCTATAAATTAGTGAAAAAACTAGGTGTCATGAAAAATAATTTACCAAAAATATTGTGATGAAGTTATATGAGTGAATGGGAATATGAATATACATACACTATAATCAAATAATAGGATGAAGAATAAATGAAAAAAACTAATTTCATTGTACATTAAAATAATCAGGAAAGTTCCCCTACGAGTGATGAGGAAAAAGGTGAAGAAACATACATGGAGAAATGCACATATCTAAATGGGAATCATGCCTTGGGAAGAATAAAAATCTCAAGGATGAAATAATGTTAATAAATAAGGGATATAGAAATAAATATTGTAGTAAATAATAGTTTATAAAATGAAAATGTGAACCCCTTGAAGAACTCAAAAGAAATAATATTAAAGATGTTGAGAAATTTAAGATTAGGAAACATCATGAAGCCAAGTTAATTCTTAAAGGAGATAAACTATGAAATCTGTAATCAAAGTATATTGAAGATAACGAAGAACTAAACAAAATAAAATAATTCGTG
Organism: Viscum album; assembly: GCA_963277665.1. Classification (NCBI taxonomy): domain Eukaryota; kingdom Viridiplantae; phylum Streptophyta; class Magnoliopsida; order Santalales; family Viscaceae; genus Viscum; species Viscum album. Next base: position 1,644,895,942 of record OY728121.1, on the reverse strand, counting down.
AAATTTTTTATTGAAATAAAACCCAAAAAAAAAATTAGGAATCTAATATAAAAAAGTTGGTAAAATATTTATATGAAAAAATCCTTTTTAAACCTCATATAACTAGCACTAGTGGAATTAATTAAAAATCAAGAAAATCCCATGATAAAATGAATTGTGAGAAACTTTTTTCCACAAAAAGGAATAAATTAGATTAACAAAGGGTTTATATACTAAAAAATATAATAACTTTTATAGGAACAATTTTGATAAAATCTATAATTTTAGAAAATTTATTTCAAGAAAAAAAATCAAAAAATATGATAAATATAGTTGAAATGGTTATTGTAGGTGTTATGGAATATTTGGTGATAAATATTATTCTTATTGGTACAATATTCCTTTACCTAAAGGGAGGTATGAATAAAAGGAGAGAATATTTAAGTAGATGAGGAAATGTACTCAATGAAGTAACGTTGTAGGTTTTAAAACACCAAATCTATCCATAAAAAACAGTTTTCAATATTTAGAGGAATTTTTTTCAGATGTGATAAACATAGACATTATGCTAAGAAATTTACCTCTAATCATCAAAGAAAAAAATACTAAAAATAAAACATATGGTGGTTAAAAATTAGAAATGTAAATCCCCCTAAATTATAACACCATAAATTTATTATATCATTTTTTAAATGCATCACTGAATAAAAATGAACGATATTATATTTAAAATATAACCATTATAAAATAGTTTTTTAACAAGTTAGTATAAATTGAAGTCAACTTATTATAAAATAAATGTAAAAGTAGAAAAAATGGCACATATTAATAAAATTCTACCATATGAGTTTCATTTTTCTAAGCATGGAAGGGAGGCAACTTCACTAGGGTTTACCAAAGACCAATTCTAAGTCAAAATTCCACATGTGAGGATTTAGAGAAATAATTTTCTAAATAATTCCAAGCTTAATAAAATCAATTTAATATACATATAAGATGAATCACCCCATTTAAAACCACCACTTCTTATCTTATCCTTAGATCTTATATAGAGATCTTGGGGAGTTTTTTAGGTAGAAGTTTGGATGATATAATTATCTAATTTTAAATGTGGTGAATTATTTATATATAACATATATTTTTATACATTTCACATTTATATTTTAAAAAATATAGATTATTTTTAATACTAACTCATTAATAACATTCAATTAGTGTTGCTAAATAATTCAAAAAATATTTTTATGCTTACAAATATATTTTACTGAAAACTCATTTTTTATTTGTTTTGAATTTATTTTAACAAAACTAAATAAATTATGGTTAAATGGAGATTTAAAAAAATATAAATATATTTACAATATGAATAATATATTATCACTCATTTATTTATTAATTGATATAAAATAAGAATAAGAATTGTTAATATGTTTTTATAATAATATTTTTTTCTATATATAATATGGATTAGTTTAAAGTCAAATTTTATCTTTTTTAGAAATTGAATTAGATTAAATGGAGTCTAAATTATGATTCATCATGATGGATTTTGGTATTAAGGTTCATCTTATATTTTTAGTAAAAAAATATAATTATTAGATTAAATATTTAATCATGGTTAATGGGTAAAAAGAGGTGATCTTCCACATATCAAAATTTACTCAATAAATATGAAACTCATAACGTCAGTAAGACCTATTTTAGGTTTTAAATTCATATACACATGTCTCAAAAACATTTATTCAACTAAATCAACTAACTCCCACATGATTGCATCTTTACCCCTTACCTCACTTTTGTATCCACGGAAATTATAAGGCCTCAGCCTTAAACATTATATAATCTAGAGATAATTCATTAATTTGACTTAAATTCACATCGTGGAACTTATCAGGTTTATAGATTATGGAATTAGGTCATAACTCATACATAATAACTTAAATATTACAATTATAAACTTCTACTCCTTACTCATTTTTTCATTAAACAAAAACTCTTTAAAAAAAACATAGTATCATTTCATGTTTTAACAGCGTAACTTTTCCTTTATCCCATTCTTGAATCTATTCTTCTTTAATTCTTGTGAAAAACATTTCAAAATATGGTATGATCATTAAAAACTTTTTAAGGGATATACAAAGAAGGAAAACTATTAGTCTTGTTAAAACATGAAAACCATTAAAAATTTATCAAAAAGTAATAATTTTAACCTTTAAGAAGTAGTAATTATACTTCACTAAATATATGCTCATTTCTTACCATTTTGTATCCAAAATATTACCATAAACCCATATAAAACAAAATATAAAAAATAATTATTTCTTTTATATCAATTATTCCCATGTTATAAAAATTACATAATTATTTAAGTTCATATTGGTCGTTTTGTAGATATTCGGTACTTCAGTCGAAAATGAAATTGTTTTGATGTAAATTTTCCATGTATTCAGATTCCATCATCTCCATAATATTATTAATGATTTAAATATCATATATATATTATATAATTATTTATATTTTCCATAATATTTGTAGATAAGAAATGAAATACACCATTTTTGGGGACGCTAGGTCGTACATACGCATGAAAGCTACTTTCATTCCATTGTCATATTAAAGGAATGAAAACTAAATGAAACATCTATATGTTATAACTAAAATATAATATATATGTTATATATGTTACCTAAACTCCTTAATTCCATTCATTATATGTTCCATGTACGTAATGAAAGATTCATATCACATTGAGGGGCGGTAGTCCGCACTTAGTCAAATTGAATTATCTTATTGACACATTATGGAAAACATAATGGTCTATTAAAAATAAAAATTAAACAATCATAGAGAAAATAAAAATATCATATATATCATATATAAATAAATTTACATCATAATGGACACCATAAAAGGTTTTCGGAAAAAAATTAATAATAACCATTTCGTGAGGTAGTAGTTCGTCGTATATAGAAACAGTATGTTCGTATCCATTATATGGAGGTGTGTGTAAGTGTAGTTATAATAATCATTATATAAACATCCTAGTACATTGTTTATAGTGGTTTTTTTATGTAATAAAAGAATAATATGATCATATTGACTGAATAAGGAAAATAAAAGAAAGAAAATTGAGAGAAAATGTTACCTCTAAATTGGGTAACTTCATCTTATTTGAGCCAAAAGGATTTCTTAAATTGCCTTATTCCCAAGTTTAGGTTTCTAGGAGGAATGGATTGATGTTGGAAGATTATTTGAGAATAATTTGGATGATCTAATGGGATTGAGAGGTGTGTGTAAGTGGGTAGAGGTGGTGGGCTTTTATAAGAGGGAGGAGGGGAACTTTAGGAAAGTCTTGAAATATTATTTTATTATAAATTGATTTTCTAATTTTAAGTGTTAAAAAGTGATAAATTTAGAATATAAGATGATTATTGGTATAAATACTCTAAACCATTAGGCTTTACACAAGTTTAAGTCATAAAATTAACCATATTTTTTACCCTTAACCACTAGTTAAAAAGATTAACTCTTAAAATATCTTCATGTATTTTCATAATATATGGTTATTATAGTTACTATAAAATGCCAATAGAACCATAAGTGGATAATTAATAAAATTACTAATATTATGAGACATTTGGCTGAATCATATATTTTTAAGAATATTATATCATTTAATAAAATAGAATTTATTTTAAAAACAGATTTATGTACATTTTGACACTCTTTAGTAATTGATTTTTCTAAAAGTCGTAACAACTCGATTCCTTTGTACCAAAGGAATTAACTCAAATATAATTTGTCATAATCATCCATAAAATTATTCGATGGAAAAAAATGATCTAATTACATTTATTTTAATATTTATAATATCATTTACTTGAATCATTCATTAATAAAGTAATCACTTCATCATCATTGTCTCATAAATAAATTTATTTATTTAATGAATAAAAATTATAAATAAAAAACAATTATGTAGGAAATATTTTTATATTTATAATTATTATTTATATTCATATAGATCATTTATATAACCATCTATTAAAATTGTTTTATTAAACGATACATGTTTATGTTATATTTCCTTTTTTTAAATTTAAAATTATAAAATGTCATTTTCACACCCAATTGGCACCCAAATGAAAATAGTTTGGCCTAAGGATGATCATAGTTAGACATATCTTATCCAATGGGAGTAGTACATCTTATAGGGTAGTTTTATATTATTATAATATTATTATTTTACCCTTATTTACCTGATTTACCCTTAAACATGGTAAATAAAAATAATTTCTGAAGCTAATATTCATAATGTCCAAAAATAAAAGGTTCCTTTTTACAAAATTTGAACCTTTTAATTCTAGATATAGAATCCATTTTTCTATATTCAAAATACAGAAATTTTAGTTATTAATTTAAAATTAATTCTCGTTGTCAAAACTAAAAAGCGGGTTTTTAAGAAATAAAAAACTACCCAAAGATTGAAAATCGGGTGGAGGTGAATTTCTGGGGTACTATAGCAATACTGTAGCAGCACTGTAGCAGGCACTGTAGCAGGAACTGTTCGGTACTATAGCAGTCGAACTATTCACCGGATTTGGGCTTTCGGGCAACCGGTTTGGGCCTACGGGTCTCAGGGCCTTCGGGCCATCAAAAGCCTTCGGGCCACAGGGTATTTGGGCCATTGAAGACCATGAAGTAGCCCAGTTCACACAGAGCAGGCCCTAGATGAGGATCAGAGCACCAGTAGCAGTCACCAGAAGCAGAGCTATCCAGATTGGAAGAATGAGAGGGTATGGCAACCGCCATCGGGACTAGGAACCATGCAGCTTTGTACGGGGCAATGCTAGCTGATCAGCAATGCAGGTGGGGAGCTAAAGGTAATCAATGATGCCGAAGCTGGGGAGGGTTCGTTCTAGTGGCTTGGGCCTACGGTTCATGTATTGGGCATGGTATGCCTCTGGGCCTTCGGTTTAGGTATTACGGGTCATATCGGGCCTTGGGCCTTGGGCCTACGGGTCATGTACGGGTTCCCCTTCAACCCTTAAAAGGGGGATTATCTATAATAAAATAAAAAATAAGGCCTTCGGGCCATTCGGGTTATGTCCAATTTCAATGTGAAATTACTTCCCATGAACAAAATTGAATAAAATTATAAAAACATCCAATTAAACTTTAAAAAAATTTAAATGATAACATAACTACATAAATAAATTATATTAGAAGATAGTTTTGAATTAAAATGCAGTATTTTTCACTATTCATTAAAAATGAATTTCATCAGAGAAATACCATAATTTAAACCAAAGTAAATTTTTATGTTATTCTTTTAAATAAAAAGTTTATTTTTTCAAATAAAACATATAAAATTAAAAAAAAAACTAGATTTAAATATGGTTCACCATCAAAGTTGGTAGAATAAACATTTAAAAATATTAGAGTATTTTATGCTTAAAATTAGATGCATTCTCATTTTAAACCTCTAATATTTATTGGATAAATGTAAAAAAAACATTTAACAAACTTCTGTAATCATATTTTTGTTAGTTATTTTCATTCCTGCCAATACACTATCTTGTCTTAAACTAAAATTTAAAATAATAATAGTATTATTATATTATTTTTTGGTATAAATCAAAGTTATGTGCAACATAAAATTTCAGAGAAACCCATTGTTGCATGTCAATTATGCTATCAGACAAAGAATCCCATTTAAAAAATTTTAATATCATATACATAAATATTAATAGATATGAAAATGTATTATTCTATAAATACCTGAGATTCTAAATCATTCCCCTCTTCTAGAAATTGCATCCCTGTATTTTATTTACTTATCAAATAAGTGGGGTTAGTTATCCATCATAGAATTTTCAGATTCCCACATCACCTCTTTAACCATGTGGTTTTTCCAAAAAACATTTACCTGATGAATAAATTTCTTTCGAAACACCTTATCCTTACATTCAGGAATATGTGTTGGTTGTTCCTCATAACAAACAATTTCTTCCAACTGAACTACCTCTGGACTCAAAACATGATATGGATCGGGAATATACTTTCTCAATATTGAAACCTGAAAAACATTGTGTACCTGAGATAAACTTGGTGGTAAATCCACTCTATAGAAAATCGATCCAACTTTCTCTAGGATTTTATAGCGTCCAAAGAATATAGGACTCAGATTTCCCTTCTTACCAAAATGCATCACACTTTTCTGTGGGGAAACTTTGAGAATGACATTATCACCTACCTTGAATGAAAGATCCTCCCTTTGATTATCTGCATAACATTTATGCCTGCTCTATGATTCCTCATGTGCTTCTGAGTCAACTAAACTTTTTCTGTCATCTCTTCTACCAATTTTTGTCCCATAAACATCTTTTCACCAACATCATCGAAAAAAGATGGATTTCAACACCACTTTCCATATAATTCTTCAAATGGATTCATTTGTATGCTGGAATGAAAGCTGTTATTAAAGGAAAATTCTACCAAAGAAATATGTTGATCCCAACCTCCCTGTTAATCCATTGAACAAGCACATACCATATCCTCCAAGGAATGGATTGTTCATTCTAACTACCCATATAATTGAGGATGAAAAGTTTTACTGAAAAATAATTCTGTTCCCAATGACTTCTAAATACCTTTACAAAATTTAGAAGTGATCCTAGGATCACGATCAGATACAATGTAGAGTGTGAATCTTGGTAACATGACTATCTCTTTAATATACAACGGAGAAAGTTGATCTAGATACAGATTATCTCGAATAGGATGAAAATGAGAAGATTTAGTCAATCGATCAATAATAACCCAGATTGTATTATTACCTCAAGAAGTCTTTAGTAATACAACTATGAAGTCAGTAGACACATTTTCCCATTTCCACTCTGGAACTGGAAATGGCTAAATCATCCCTTATGGTAACTTTCATTCTTTATTAACTTATTTAAAAGGCAAAAACATCACAGTAAACATAGAAATATATCTTTTTATTCCATCCCATTTTAAATACTCCCAAAGATCTTTGTACATCTTTTTACTACTAGAATGAATTGAAAATGGAGAACTATGAGATTTACATAACAAAAATTTCTTCAAATATAAATCACGAGGCACAAATTAAATCTTTCCAAACCTTAGAACACAGTATTTATGAATGTTAAATTCAGGTAACTTACCTTCTAAACGAATTCTACTTTTTTCTACAACTCATTATCTTATTGATAAGCTTGCTTAATTCTATCTGGTACAGATGATTTCACTACCACCTAAAACAAAATAGAGGAATTCCCTGAACCAATAACTTCTAATAAAAAAATCATCAAATCAGAAACCAATGGATCTCGTTCCAAATATTGCATGGTTATTATAGCATCAATATTTCTACTCAAAGCGTCAGCCACCTTATTTGACTTTCCTGAATGTTAATGAATCTTGTAATCGTAATCTTTGATTAGTTCCCACCATCTTATTTTTCTCATGTTTAATTATTTTGGAGTCAATATATACTTAATAATTTTGTTACCAGTATATATTTCACACTTTACACCATACAAATGATGCCTCAATGTTTTTAATGAAAAAATAACAACATCTCATGTGGAGGTAAATTTAACTCATGAGGTTTCAACTGATGGGAAGTATAAGCAATTACAAGATCATTCTACATTTGGACACAACCAATTCCTTTTAAGGATGCAACACTATAGATAACAAATTCACCATTCCTAGAAGGTAGGGCCAAAACCAGAGCATCTTCTAATCTTCTTTTTACTTCCTGAAAACAATCATCACATTCTTCTATCCAAATGTAGTTAACTCCTTTATGTGTTAGATTATTTAGTGGGATATATAACCAATAAAAGTTTTCCAAAAACCTTCAGTAATAACCCTATAATACAAGAAAAGTAAGAATCTCTTTGATATTGGTAGGTCCTGGCCACTCTTCAACAACTTTTGTTTTAGAAGGTTCAAAAGTTATTCTATCTTTAGAAACAATATGACCCAGAAAAGAAATTTTTTGCAACCAAAATTATCTCTTACAAAAATTTCCATATAGTTTCTTTTCATTTAAGGTTTGAAAAACAATACTTAAGTTACTTTTATGTTCATCTCTACTATTAGAATATACCAAAATTTCATTTATAAACACAACCACAAACTGATCCATAAACTGATGACAGAATCCAGATTTACCTTCTTATCACACAGTCCATGTTTCTCATGGCTTTTGAACTCATGATAAGATAACTCCCTTCGATATTTTCACTTCAATACTAAGTAATACAGATTTATCATAATATCAATATCTAGAATAAAATTTGAGATGTACCTTGACAATAGGGTGTAATTTTTTTCATATGCAGCCACAGATTTGTCCTTCTTTTTTCTTAATTCCAATAATTTCTTTTTCATACTAAGTTGAACAGCCTTAGGAAACTCGAGGAAGATATTCTTAAATTCATCCCATTATATGGAGTCAATCTCTTCACTTCCTCTGATATTTTTAATCATCGACCACCACTGATTGGATTCACCTTCAAAATGATAAACAACTAGACTAGCCTTTTTATTGTTTGAACAACCCATTAAATCAAAAATATTTTCTAGTTCTTTAATATATCCTTCCAATTACACAGGGTCAAATGATCCTCTGAATGATGGGGTAAGTTTCCTCATGAAATTCTCCACGATCAAAATTTTCCATTGCGGTTAGTCTGGATGATATCGTGCATGGACACCACCACTATTTATCACCGGATTCAAGTGGTCCTCCATTGCAAAAAACTATTCAGTTCTGATTCTGACTATCTCAGGATATTTATATGGAAGGTTAGTTCACTCTGTATGCCCTCCCAGCATAGCTTCCCCATTTCCTCTGTAGAAAACCATTCTTAAGAAACATATCTTAGATGAATCAATGTGGTAATATCCAATTTATATATCATTTCAATTTAACCATAAAGGAAATATTTGTTATTAATATTCTATTAATAATATTCTAACTCAAAATGTTATCTAAACTTACCCCTGATACATATTATAAGGCCCCAACCTTAAAAATTACTTAATCCTGATATAAGTCATTAATTTGACTGAAATTCATGTCTGTGATCTTTTCAGGTATATAGATTTAGAGAATTAGGTCATAACTCATACATAAGAACTTAAATATTACATATAGACACTTCTACTCACTATCCTTTATTTTCAAAAAACAAAAACTCTTTAAAAAGAAACATGGTATCATTTCATGTTTTAACAACATAACTTGTTCTTGGTCACATTCTTGACTCTATTCTTCATTAATTCTAGTAAAGAACATTTAAAAACATGGGATGAGGATAAAAAACTTTTTAAGGGATACTCAAAGAAGGAAAAATGTTAGTCTTGGGAAAACATGAAAACCATGAATACTTTATCAAAAAGTAATACTCTTCACCTTTAAGAAGTAGTAAATATACTTCACTGAATATAAACTCGTTTCATACCCTTTTTGTAACCAAAATTTTACCATAAACTCATATAAATCAATATATATCAAATAAATGTAACCTTGTACATAAACATACTTAAATGGAATAATCATACAGTCGACTTCCACACATATCACTAAATGGAATAGTAATACGACCAACTTTTCTACCCAATGAATTGGAGGTTATAACGTAACCATCCATACATGGTTTATCACATAACCACCCATCCTTGGTTTATCACATAACCACCCGTCAAATTTCCATGTACAATTATATAATCATAACACATAAAATATTTCAATTATCAACATTTCACTCATAAAATTCAATTTTTGAATCACAAGATATCATTTAAAGATATTGAAATACTAAATCCACTTTCAAAAATAATTTCAATAAAAAACACGCAAAAGGGAATAATGGATCTCTTTTCTCTTTAAAAGATATTAATTCATATAGAGGTACCCAAATATCAAATACGAGTTATAGTGGTAGAGAAGTCGTTGTCACTGCTTACATTAAAAACATTCATTTTTTAGTTCAGTAAAACACTTTGTATAAAAACTATATTAATGTTGAATGAAATTAAAATCCAAATGGTTTTATTATACACCATATAAAATAAGTTCAAGCATATATTAAAGTATGCCTCAATGAAAGGATATTGAGATGAAGTCACTTACCTTGAGTCCAACTTCTCTCATTCATTGTTTATATTCCTGAATAATAAACATAGGTTAATTTAAACTTACATAGGAACCTTTTTCAATTTTATAATTCCTTTTATATAAATTATTTTCATGTTATAAAAATTAAAAATTAATTTAAGTTCTTGTAGTTCATTTTTTTATATTCAGTACTTGAGTCGAAAATGAACTTCTTTTGGTGTAAATTGTATATGTTGTCAAAGTCCATCATCTCCAGAATATTATTAATGATTTAAATATCATATATATACAGTATATATTTATTTTTAATTTCTATAAAAAATTGTGAAAATATATGAAATTCACCTTTCATGGAGACGGTTGGTCGTACGTACGCATTAACACTACTTTCATTTCATTTTAATATTAATGGAATAAATAATAAATGATACATATTTATGTTATAATTAAAGTATAATATATATGTTACATATGTTACAAAATTTCATTAATTCAATCCTTTATATGTTCCATGTATGGCACAAATGATTCAAATCACTTTGAGGGGGCGGTAGTCCGCACTTCCTCAAATTAAATTATTGTATTTACACATTATGGAAAGAAAAAAAGGTATATTGTAAAGAAAATTTACAAAAGAATAGATAAAATATAAATATAATATATATCATATATAAATATAGTTCCATAATAATGGCCACCATGATAGGTGGTAGGTGAAAATTGAGCAATCATCGTTCTGTGAGGCAGTAGTTCGCTTTTCACAGAAACAGTATATTTGTATCCATTAGATAAAGGTGTGTGTAAGTGTCAATAGAATAATTATCATTAAAATGATATTATATTTAGAATACTGGTTTTTTTTTAATATAATAATAATAATATCATGGGGAGTGAAGAAGTAAAATAAATTAAAGAACTTGAGAGAAGAAGTTACCTCTAAATCAGGTAACTTATTTTGATTTGAGCCAAAATACTTTCTTGAATTTCCCTCTACCAAGGGTAATGTTTCTAAGAGGAAAATAAAAATGTTGGGTGTTTATTTGAGAAGAAATTGGATAAGACAAGGGGCATTAGAGGTGTGTGTAAGTGGGTAGAGGTGCTGGCCTTTTATAAGAGGGGGGAGGGGCACTTTAGGAAAGTCTTGAAATATTATTTTATTATAAATTCATTTTAGAATTATAATAGTTTCAAAGTGATAAATTTAAATGATAAGATGAGTATGTGTATAAATCCACTCAACCAATATGTTTTAAAAAATCTTAGGTCAAAAAATTAACCTTATCTTTTTTACTTTAACCCTTAGTTAAAAACATTAACTCTTACCATTTCTTCTTGTATTTTCACAATATATAGTTACTATAGTTACTATAAAATTCCAATAGACCCATAAGTGGATAATTAAGGACATTTGTAACATTATATAAGTTAGTTGGCCGAATTTTATACTTCTAGGACTGTTATATCATTTAATAAAATGGTTTTTTTAAAACTCATTTATGTCAATTTTGACACAATTTAGTAATGTATTTTTGTTAAATTCATAAAAAATGTATTCCTTAGAAACAAAGGCTTTAACTCAAGGATAACATGTCATAATAATCCGTAAAATTCTTGGATGGAATAAAAATTATTGAATTATATTTATTTTAATATTTATAATATCAGTTATTAGAATCTTTCCTTAATAAGGTTATCACTACATCATTATTGTGTCGTAAATAAATTTATTTATTAAATGTCTAAAAATTATAAATAAAATACCATGATGAAGGAATTATTTTTATCTTCATAATTAATATTTAAATTCAAAGATATCAGTTATATAACTCTATAGTAAAATTGTTTTATTAAAAGATACATGTTTATGTTATATTTTCCATTTCATTAAATTAAAAATTATAAAACGTCATTTTCACACACAAGTGGCTCCCAAATGCCAAAATTTCGGAATAATGATGATCATGGTAGAAAATATCTCATTCTATATGTTTAGGACACGTTTTAGAATTGTTTTATATTATTATAATGTTATTTTTATACCATTATTTACCAAATTTACCCTATAACCATGATAAATAAAAATAATTAATGAAATTACTATTCATAATGTCCAAAAATTAAAGGTACCTATTTACCCAATTTGAAACTTTTGATTCAAAAAATTAAATCCATTTTTACAAATTCAAATCACAGAAATTGTAGTAATTTATTTAAAATTAATTCCCATTGTCAAAACTAGAAAACTTGTTTTTAAGAAGTAAACAACTACCAAAAGATTGACATATGTTTATGTCCAATTTCAATGTGAAACAACTTAAAGTGGAAAAAAATTTATTAAATGTTAAAAATATAATCCAATTAAATTTTAAAACCAATTAAAATGATAACATAATTATATAAATAAATTATATGAAAAGGCTATTTTGAATTAAAATGTCATATTTTTAACTATTCATTAAAATATGAATTTTATCAGAAAAATACCAAAATTTCATCCAAAGTAAATTTTAATGTCAATATTATAAATAAGATGTCTATTTTTTTAAAATAGAACATATAAAATAGGAAAAAACTATATTTACAAAGGGTTCTCTATAAAAGGCAATAAAACGAGCATTTAAAAATATTAGAGTTTTTTATGCCTAAAATTGGATTCATTCTAATTTTAAGCCTTTAACATTTATTGGATAAATTTAAAAATATTTAAAAAATTTGTGTCACCATATTGTTGTTAGTTTTTTTATTCCCGACAACAGAACTATGAGGCGTTAACTAACATTTAAAATAATAATAGTATTATTAGGTATAACTCAAAGTTGTGTGCAACGTAAGATTTTGGAGAAACTAGTTGTTTCATGTTGAGTATGATATTGGAAAAATCATCCCCTTTAACATAAAATTAATATCTTATTCATAAATATTAATAGATATGAAAAGGTATTATTCTATAAATACCTAGGATGCTACCCTATTTTCACCAATAAAATGATCTCACTTACTCCCTCTTCATACAACTCTATCCCGAAAAAAACAATAATATATTTTAATTTTACATCCTAATATTCCACTTATATGTTTTTATTTTCATCGTTGCATTAAATTGTCCCTAGTCTTCCATTTTCAATATGTCTTTCAAGAGAAGTTTCAATTCCTAAATGTGAGTATTATCCACTCCCAACTATTTTATTCTCTATCTTTATCATCAAAAAATTTTCCAACTATTATAATGTAATACATAAGTATAATTATTTTTATTAAATTTTATCACATTAATTTTACAATTATTATCTATCTTCTTCTCATCCAATGGGTAACAAAAACGTCTCTCTTGTTTTGTGCGAACAACCACCTCCATGGAAAAGGTACTACATTTTTCATCACTGCATTAAATTTATGGTTATAAGAATGTGTTTAATGAATAAAAAATATATTTATTACATTAAAAATAGTTTTTAAAGCTTTATGTTAACATTTAATATGGTTATTAAAATACCTCCTTTTGTTTACAGAAAATTATTAAAGTAACCTCAACATTTATTTTATATTAATAAATATTAAAATATTATCTTCTAGAATGAAATTATAACTTTATAATTTATTTTCTAACAAATATTATAATTAATTTAAAAATTTAGGAATGACTAACTTGGTATCACGGAATGGTGATTGACATCAACATTTCACAGTACGTGTGAAAAAATCCAAATCACTAACATCTGGTGATAAAAATAAATGATACCTAACTAATAAAAGTATAATAAATGATTATCAATAAATATTATAAATAATAATATAATTTAATTCAGTTCTGAAAAAGGTGATTAATATAGTTATTTTTATGATAAAATAATTTAAATAACTTATTTGAAGTTGAGTGTGAAGGTAAGGTATTTTTTTAATTCAATTTCTTTTCATTGGGTTTTAATGTTTCTTATTAAACTCAATTTTACTAAATTAAATATAATATAAAATTTAATATTTAAGATTTTATTTTTCTTATATATACTTAGAAAAAGAATATTTTATATTAAGGTTTCTTCCTTGATAAATTTCTTTCTAATTAAATTATATTATTGTTCAGAACAATTATCATCCTCTTTTGTAACTTGTTTCCTCAATAAACATATTCTTTCATCGCAAAGATGTTTTCCCTTACTTGTTTTATAACTCCAAATATGTATTATTTCATGTAACATTAATATTTTTATTCTAATCTTTTCAAAGGATATTTATTCTATACATTTTTATGATACCAGTTTCAACAAAGGTGTTTTAAAAAATTAAAAAGGTTTTTCCTTCCATGATGGTATATTTTATCTTCAAATAACATTTACTATTGGAATCCTGGATAAATTTTTTAATGCTCAATTAGTGGTGTTTATTTAAAAATAATTTTTTATGAATTTATTTCAACTACTCAAAAATGATCTTTTTGAAAGTTACATGTAGCTTTATCTCCATACAATGATGTTATGATGTTTTTTCTAAAGAATCTATTTATGTTTCTATTCCTTGTTTAAATTTTACATCCAAATACCTATAGAATTATATTTTATGAATCAACTTATAAATTATTTTATGAAATAATCCTTTTGGTGATTTTATTTTTGGTATACACTTATCCAAAAAAAGAGGTCATTTTATGTGATACTACATGGAAGTGTTATGAAACCCATTTTATTTTTATGTGTTCTTTATGATATGATATATGATTAATTTTATATGTAACACATGATTATGTATTTTCAATATTTTTTTATTTTGGTCTAATGTTCCCCTCCAATGCATTGGTTAAGCTTTTAAATTTCATGGGTAATGAATTGTGTGTAGATGTGATTACGGTCATCATTGTTCATAACAGTTATGTGTAGATGTGATTATTATTAGAAATATTTGAATGAATAATTTATAGAAATGATTATTCATAGATATTTTTTCCAGAATTATGTGTGAATGTGATTTTAGTTAGATATTTTCACAACACCGTGCATGAATAAGATTTTGGGTAGGTATGTTTAAAATAGTATAAATTTTTAGGCTTATGCTTATACTGATTTTTGAGTTTATATACCTATATTATGATCCATGAAATGTGATTATAGTATCAATATTTATCACACATATTCCATGGTATATTTTTGGTAATTTGATATTAAATATCTATCACGACCCGTCCTCGGGGCCCGTGCCGTGACTACCCCAAGCCCGCCTTCCATAGGCCAGGGGCTGGCGACTAGCACCAAGGCGTAAATCCCGGTAAAAAGGGAAGGCATTGCCTTTGTAAAGTAAACATGCACCACAGAGTAAGCAAGCGAAAAAGTAAACACTAAGTAAGAACAGAGTACAACTGAATGTGCGGAAAAGTAAATGGGCCAGTATACAAACCCAAACTGAAAGTAAAGTACAACTCTAAAGGGAAAACAGCAACTGTAAAGTAAAAGCTGCTACACCGAGCTGTCCACTGGAAATCCCACCTGAAGGGTGGGTACAGATAGCTCCTCTGCTCCTCGGGTCCCGCCGTCCGCTCTGGGCTCATCCCGCCTAGTGGTCCACCTCCAGGTACCATTCTGCTCTGCAAGCCTCAGCCACGATCAACGTTGTCCGTCGTCTGCAACCAACACTACGTAGTGCGGGCATAGCCCGTGCAGGGGTGAGTATAAGCTACTCAGTAGGGACCCCAAGCCCCTGAAGGTCTCCCAAAATCCACAAAGGATAAACCACAAAAGAAGATACAATCACGAAATAACAACCGACACTGCTTAGGTATATGCCCATACATATACCTAAGTCATCAATTCCAACACGCTCCAACCTCCGAGCCCAAGTACAACTCAGTCCACACAGGAAAGTATATGTATTCCACACAGGAAAGCAAAACGAAATCCACACTGGATAGCACAACACAATCCACACAGGAAAACAGCAGGATTCAGCTCACATAGGTATACTTCTTCGAAAGACGATAAAGATGACCTCTGATCCATCGAAGTCGTCGGACCCACGAAGGATCGATAGGTAACTAACCCCAGCAATGACCCACACAGGATCGGGCCCACACAGGACCTGTAGGCGCTGGTTCACACAGGACCGCTGAGCACAGACCCACACAAGATCGGACCCACACAGGATCGGGCCCACACAGGACCTGTAGCACTGATCCACATAGGATCGCTGAGTGTTGTAGTCGTCGTCGTCGAATCCACTAAGGATCTCTGTACTGTCATCGTCGCAGTCACAGTCGCAGTCGCAGCCAGCTCTAGGGATTCCTCACACAGCAAGCTCGTTCGGGAGGGTCCACTCCATGAGACGAGAGGCTGATACATCAACTGTCACAAAATCCATAGTTGATGTATCCAAAAGTTCCGTATCGTCAACAGGAACTCAACGCAACAGACGGCTCGTCGATCGGACGCCCGGTCTGAGAGTTATTGGCTTTTTCGTCCCAGGGGCCCGGTTGGTTTTTAAGGCAAAACCAACCCGACCATACTCTACCTGCATCCAAACCTCGGGCGGAGTATGCCAGAAGATCCGTCTCACTAAGAGGAACTCAACAAAGCTGACGGCACGTCAATCGGACGTCCGTAGCTCAAGATATGAGCATTTCTGCTCCGAGGGCCCGGTTGTTTTCGTGTACAAACCAACCCGGACGAACACAAAGTATTCCAAAACCATTAGTGCGATATACCGAATCGACCGTCTCGATCCAAGGATCGCATCCCCGCTGACGGTTCTTCAATCGGAGGTCCGTAGCTCAAGTTATGGGCAAAAGACCGAAGTCGATTCGAAAACGGGGGGTCCGGGTCCGGGTCGACCCCGCCCGACTCCCCCTGGGTCGGCCCGAACCGGGTCGACCCGACCCGGCTCGGCCGGCCCGGTACGGCGGCGCGGCCCAGCGCGGCGGCGTGGTCTGGCGCGGCATCACACCGTGCCTTTGACAAACGAACGGCCCCCCACGTGAGGGGGCCTGCTTTAAAAAAAAGAAATGGGGGGGCGCTGCCCCCCCCCCCCCTGGTGTAACCGCCCCCCCCCCCCCCCCCCATTATGGGGGGCTGGTTTTGGCCAGCCGGGGGAATTAATTCCCCTGGTTCTTCGCCCTTCCGGCCGGCCCAACCTGGCCGGCCGGTTCTTCCTCAACGGGACCGGCAAGGCCGGTCCCCCTTCCGGCTTCCGACACCGGCGGCCCCGCTAGCCGCCGGTCTTCTCGTTCCGCCGCGGCCCGGAACCGGCCATGGACTTCGTCGTCCGACGCGGTGCGACGGCAACGCGCCCCTCCGCCGCAGCCCCGCTCCGGCCGCGGCGCCTTTTGTTTTCTTTGACGCGGCGCAACGGCATCACGTTCATGATAATCTTTCCACGGCGCGGCGCGACGGCGCCGTGCAATAATTGTCGAATGAATCCCCGCGTGGTGCGACGGCACCACGCCATCTCGTTTCATCCGCAAGAAACATTCAAGAACAAGGGAGGGGGTTTCGGCCGTGTTTGTGCGGTCCGACCCCCCTCTCGTTAGATGATAACACATAATCATTTATCCTCAAGATTGTCATGCTAGAACCAAGAACGAGAATAAATAAATTAAACAACAACAAACCCCTACCTCGGTTTCAAGAACGATGATCATCAACGACCCGCGGAAGATGAGCGTCGCGGTGGTCAGCGTCGCGGAAAAAGGACGTCGATGTCGTGAAGCGAGGATTCGAAGCTCTTTGAAGGCGATTTCGTCGTGGGAAACCGTCGCGGAAGAGATGACACGGAAGGAGACGTCGTCAGTGTCGCAGGTATGGCGTCGCGGAAGACGGTTCCTGAGAACGTGGCGTTCTTCGTCGATGTCAGAAGGTTCTTCGCGTTCTTCGTCAAAGTTTGAAGAAGATGGAGAGAATTCTTCCAAACCTCTCAAGATGGCTAAGGTGACCAACCAAAATAAAATAAGCTAAGGTTTATTTTATTCATACAATTATCAACTTGAATTTCAAAGGTTTGAAATTCAAACAACTCAATTCAATTAATTAACCAAGTTGTTAAGTTAATTAAAGAGGAGTTATAGGGAGTTTAAAAAAAAGAAGAAGGTGAAGTGTTAGGGTTCGTGTGGGCCCCACCACACTTAATCCTCTCAAGGGAGGTTAAGTGGATGTGGGTCCCACCCCTAACTCCCTTTGGGAGAAAAAACCAACAAGTTAGAATAAAATTTGTATTCCACAATTTTATTTAACTTATTCTAAATTCCCAAAAACTAACTTTCATTCCGCATAAAACGCAACCTCGGAAAAGGTCTCCTTAAGCGAATATCGGCGCTACGAGTTCATCGGTGTCCTCGGATTTCAATTCCGAGCACCGGATCAAAAGTTAGAAATTCCTGCTCGTTCGTTCACTGAACGTACCCGAGCCAAACTTCTGAAATTGATTCCGGGCACTCCGGGCCTTGGAATCAGGTGCCGTCAGAAACCGCATTCTTGTAAAATTCCAAAGAAAATTAAGAAAAAATTTCCCTTGAATTTTACGGGTCTTTACATTACTCCCACCTCAGGGCTTTACGTCCCCGTAAAGATACATCAAAAACTAGGGAAACAAATGGGGGTACTGAGCACGCATCTGAGCCTCCCGCTCCCAAGTGCTCTCCTGGAGATTCTCGTGCTGCCATCTTATGCGCACTAGAGGAATCGACCGTCCACATCAGACCCGCTCCTGTCGATCCTCAATCTCCACCAGAACCTCCATAAAATTCTCCCCATCGTCAACGTCAAGCTCTCCATGGTCAATGATGTGTGTCGGGTCGTGCATGTTTCTCCTCAGCTGAGACATGTGGAAGCCGTCGTGCAACCGGTGCAATTGAGGTGGTAGAGCCAGGCGATAAGCCACCTCGCCAATCCTGCTGAGGACCTGGAAGGGTCCAATGAAGCGCGGAGATAATTTGTCGCCTCGGCCAAATCTTCGCATACCACGTCGAGGTGAGACCCGAAAGAAGACGTGGTCGCTATCTTCGAACTCTAGTGGCCTCCGCCTCCTGTCAGCATATGACTTCTGCCGGCTCTGAGCTGTCCTCGTCCGCTCCTGGATGACCTGGACCTTCTCTGTCGTGGCCCGGACCATCTCTGGTCCCACAAGTGCTGACTACCCAGGGTCTGTCCATCACAAAGGAGATCTACAAGGTCGGCCATACAACGCCTCGTACGGTGTCATCCCGATGGTGGAGTGGTAGCTGTTGTTGTACGCAAACTCCACCAAGGGTAGGTGGTCCTCCCAGCTACGACCAAAGTCGAGGACACATGTGCGGAGCATGTCCTCGAGAGTCTGAATGGTCCTCTCCGTCTGACCATCCGTCTGATGGTGAAAGGCTGTGCTCAGACGTAGATGCGTCCCGAACGCCTCCTATAACCCCTTCCAAAGCCGGGAAGTAAAGCGAGCATCTCGATCGGAGACGATAGATGATGGCACATCTTGGAGCCGCACAATCTCCTGAACGTAGAGACGTCCCAAGCTCTCCACTGAGCCCTGCTCTCTGATGGGTAAGAAGTGTGCTGACTTGGTGAGTCGGTCAACAATCACCCAAATGGAGTCGTGACCTCTGGAAGTGCGTGGAAGTCCAGTCACGAAGTCCAGAGATATACCGTCCCACTTCCACTCCAGAACCTCGAAGGGTTGTACCAAGCCTGCTGGTACCTGATGCTCTGCCTTCACCTGCTGGCAGGTGAGGCATCGAGAAACGAACTCTGCCACAGCCTTCTTCATGCCCGGCCACCAGTGTTGTCGTCTGAGATCCTGGTACATCTTCGCCACTCCTGGATGTACCGCCAAAGGAGAAGTGTGAAACTCTCTCAGCACCTCCTCTCGCAAAGCGACTGGTACCATTTTACGTCCTCTGAAAAGGATCTCATGCTCTGCTCCAAGGGTGAAACCATCACGTGCCTGTCCCGAGGATATCTGTGCACGCCGTGTCTCACAGTCTGCGTCCCCATGCTGTGCCTCTCTGACTCACTGTAGTAGTGGAGGAGTGACTGTGAGAGACTGAAGGAAGGCTCCTCCATCTCTATCCATGAAGGATATCTGCAAAGAGGCTAGCTGCTCCGTCGCCTCCTCAAGTAGCTGAATGCCCGTCCTCCTGTTGAGGGCATCAGCTACTACGTTCCCCTTCCCAAGAGTATAGACTATCTCAAAGTCATAGTCCTGGTGGAACTCAAGCCATCGCTGCTGTCTCAGGTTCAGGTCCTTCTACGAGAAGATGTACCTGAGACTCTGGTGGTCAGAAAAGACTGTAAAGTGCTCGCCCATCAGATAGTGTCGCCATGTCTTCAGAGAGAAGACCACTGTTGCTAACTCCAGGTCATGGGTAGCATAGATCTACTCATGCGGCCTCAACTGACGTGATCCATAGGCGATCACTGCCCGCTCCTACATCAGGACACAACCAAGTCTGGTCCCTGATGCATCGCAGTAAACTACGTATCCAACTCCCTCCTCAGGAAACCTCAAGATAGGTGCACTGGTCAATCTCTGTCTCAGCTCCTGGAAGCTCTGCTGACATCTGTCTGACCACACGAAGGGTTTCCCCTTCTTCGTCAAAGCTGAGAGTGGTGTCGCAACTCTGGAGAAGTCTGTCACGAATCTCCGATAGTATCCAGCTAATCCAAAGAAACTCCGAACCTCCGTCACGCTCCGGGGTGGCTCCCAAGCTAACACTGCCTCGATCTTCGCAGGATCCACTGCAACTCCTGCCTCAGAGATGACCTGTCCCAAGAAGTGGACCTCACATATCCATAACTGGCACTTCGAGAGCTTACCATAAAGCTGGTGCTCTCGGAGTGTGTCTAGTACAACACGCAAGTGGTAGGCGTGCTCCTCCTCAGTCGTCGAGTAAATCAGAATGTCGTCGATGAAGACCACGACAAATGGATCGAGGTATGGCTAAAAGATCCTATTCATGAGGGCCATGAACACTGCTGGAGCATTGGTTACACCGAAAGGCATAACCAAGAACTCATAGTGGCCATACCGACATCTGAAGGTCATCTTCTGCACGTCCTCGTCTCTGACTCTGAGCTGATGATAGCCTGACCTGAGGTCTATCTTCGAGAACCACCATGCTCCCTTGAGCTGATCAAAGAGGTCATAAATCCTCGGTAGCGGATACTTGTTCCTCACTGTCACCTAGTTCAGGTGACGATAGTCAACACAAAGTCACAAGCTCCCGTCCGCCTTCTTGGCGAACAATATCGGGGAAGCCTAGGGTGAAACACTGGGTCGGATGAACCCCTTGCCCTGAAAGTCCTCCAACTGTACCCGTAGCTCTCGAAGCTCGGCGGGGGCCATCCGATATGCTGGGGTCGATATCGGGGCTGTCCCCGGGTACAATTCAATATAAAATTCTACCTCTCTACGAGGAGGTAGCCATGGAACGTCGTCAGGAAAAACGTCCGCAAACTGATCCACCACTACAGGAAAACCAGGACTCCGCACGTCAACTGCTCCAAGGATGAGGCAAGATAACTGATGAGTGATGGGCTGTCCTCTCCTCCGCGGAAGTCCATCCTGTGCTGAAAAGGCTCCCTTCTCACCGGTGAAGTTGAACCTGCTCCCGTCGGTGCGTACACATCGCACCTTGCGCCTAAAACAGTCAATCTGCGCATGGACCGTAGATAGCCAATCCATGCTCAAGATGACGTCGTAAGGCCTCGACGCTGCTATAAGAAGATCCCAGCCGAAGCTCTCGCCTCCTAGATTAAGCTCACACTTCCGGCACCAGTGCGTAATCATTGAGTCTTCTCCCGTAGGAGTCTCTAGCCGTAAGGATTGAGCCAACGGCTCTGTCAGAATCTCCGAGCTCCGAACAAGGGCAGCGGCTATGAAAGAGTGACTCGCTCCTGTGTCTATAAGTACTGCAGCAAGGGTGTAATAGACACAGATAGTACCTCGAATCATCTCGGGTGCGCCGTGGTCGTAGGCCTCTGCTGCCTGGAGCTGTACCTGTCTCTGCCCGCCTGCTCCCTGTGGTCGGGGTGGACCTCCTGGTGGTGGTAGTGGCAGAGCCTCAATGCGTCGCCCACCACCTGCCGCTCGGCCAGCTCCTCTTCCTCGTCCGCCTCCTCCCTGCGGACCGCCACGGTCGACCCTCTACCTCTACCTCGGTGGTCCCTCAACCGTCTGCTGCTCCTCGGCACGGCGGGTCGGGCAGTCACGAGCCATGTGGGCCTGCCCGCCGCACGAGTAGCACTGTCAGCCTCTCGAAAGACTGGCTCTGCGCTGTGGGCCCCGCACTGCTGAGCCAGTGTCCTGAGGTCGTCTGCCTGAAGTTCTGGTCTGCCTAGACCCCTGAGTCATCCGTCGACTACCTGCTGCAGATGACTCTGCCATGTGCCGCCCTGCGGTGGGTCTCGGCACTGGTGTAGACTCAGCAAGGAAGCTCTCGATCAAAAGGGCCTGCTCCAGTACTCCTGTCTGAGTCGGTATGCTGAGGGAGATCAGCGATTCCCTGATCTCGTGTCTCAATCCATGCTCGAAAGTCCGGGCCCGGAAGAATGGGTCTCGTACCATGTTGGTCGAGTAGCGCGAGAGATCGGTAAATCTCGCCGAGTACTGTGCGACTGTCATGCTGCCCTGACGCAGCTGAAGAAGCTCCTGAATGCGCACCGCACGGATGGTGGCTGTGAAAAAATCTGAGCAGAAGAGGCTCTCAAAGTCTGCCCAGAGTAGAGATGCCTCATCGTGCACCTGGAGCATCAAGCTCCACCATCGGCCCACTGCTGCGTGCAGTAGGCTCGCAGCGAGGATCACCATGAGGTCTGCAGGTGTCCTCACTAGCCTAAAAACTCGTACCAATGCCTCCATCCAGTCCTCTACTGCCTGGGGGTCCGTCTCCCCACGGAACCTAGGCGGTCGCTGGCGCTGGAACTCGTGCAGAGCTCCAAGGCGTCCTGCATCGTCAGCGGCTGGTGCTGGAAGCATCGGTGGCTCGGCGGGTAGAGCTACCGCCGGTGCCACTGCTGACAAAGGGCCATGCACCGAGGCCTCGTCGCTCAGTGGGTTGTCGTCACGCTCGACTCTCAGAACCCTAGCTGGCTGCCGTCGTGGGGCCATCCTGAAAAGGAAACAGGTGCGCCACGGTCAGAACAGTATACCTGGTGAGCTGATATATAAGTAATCACAAAGAAAACTTTGAAACACACACGCAATCAATGTTTTCGTTCATTAAGTCGAAAAGCAGTAGTCAGGGTCCTGGTGTACAGATACGTCGGCCGCCGCACCAACACTGGACTCCCTGGACTGATAACCACACTCAATACGTTAAACATTATTGCTTCACATAGAAAAGATCAGAGT
Organism: Viscum album; assembly: GCA_963277665.1. Classification (NCBI taxonomy): domain Eukaryota; kingdom Viridiplantae; phylum Streptophyta; class Magnoliopsida; order Santalales; family Viscaceae; genus Viscum; species Viscum album. The sequence continues at coordinate 1,644,872,496 of OY728121.1, read as the reverse complement.
TCGCGGTAGAACTGAACTCCTCTGATACCAATTTGTCACGACCCGTCCTCGGGGCCCGTGTCGTGACTACCCCAAGCCCGCCTTCCATAGGCCAGGGGCTGGCGACTAGCACCAAGGCGTAAATCCCAGTAAAAAGAGAAGGCATTTCCTTTGTAAAGTAAACATGCACCACCGAGTAAGCAAGCGGAAAAGTAAACACTAAGTAAGAACAAAGTACAACTGAAAGTGCGGAAAAGTAAATGGGCCAATATACAAACCCAAACTGAAAGTAAAGTACAACTCGAAAGGGAAAAGAGCAACTGTAAAGTAAAATCCGCTACACCGAGCTGTCCACTGGAAATCCCACCTGAAGGGTGAATACAGATAGCTCCTCTTCTCCTCGGGTCCTGCCGTCCGCTCCGGGCACGTCCCGCCCAGTGGTCCACCTCCAGGTACCGTTCTGCTCTGTAAGCCTTAGCCACGATCAACGCTGTCTGTCGTCTGCAACCAACACAACGTAGTGCAGGCATAGCCCGTGCAGGGGTGAGTATAAGCTACTCAGTAGGGACCCTGAGACCCCTGAAGGTCTCCCAAAATCCAAAAAGGATAAACCACAAAGGAAGATACAATCACAAAGTAACAACCGACACTGCTTAGGTATATGCCCATACATATACCTAAGTCATCAATTCAAACACGCTCCAACCTCCGAGCCCAAGTACAACTCAGTCCACACAGGAAAGTATACGTATTCCACACAGGAAAGCAAAACGAAATCCACACAGGATAGCACAACACAATCCACAGAGGAAAACAACAGGATTCAGCTCACATAGGTATACTTCTTCGAAAGACGATAAAGATGATCTCTGATCCATCTAAGTCGTCGAACCTACGAAGGATCGATAGGTAACTAACCCCCGCAATGACCCACACAGGATCGGGCCCACACAGGACCTGTAGGTGCTGGTTCACACAGGACCGCAGAGCGCAGACGCACACAGGATCGGACCCACACAGGATCGGGCCCACACAGGACCTGTAGCACTGATCCACGTAGGATCGCTGAGTGCTGTAGTCGTCGTCTTCGAATCCACTAAGGATCTCTGTGCTGTCGTCGTCGCAGTCACAGTATCAGTCACAGTCGCAGTCGCAGCCAGCTCTAGGGTTTCCGCACACAGTAAGCTCGTTCGGGAGGGTCCACTCCACGAGCCGAGAGGCTGATACATCAACAGTCACAAAGTCCAGATTTGATGTATCCAAAAGTTCCGTATCATCAACAGAAACTCAACGCAACAGACGGCGCGTCGATCAGACGTCCGGTCTGAGAGTTATTGGTTTTTTCGTCCCAGGGGCCCGGTTGGTTTTTAAGGCAAAACCATCCCAAACATACTCCACCTGCGTCCAAACCTCGGGCGGAGTATGCCAAAAGATCCGTCTCACTAAGAGGAACTCAACAAAGCTGACGGCACGTCAATCGGACGTCCGTAGCTCAAGATATGAGCGTTTCCGCTCCGAGGGCCCGGTTGGTTGCGTGTACGAACCAACCCGACCGAACTCAAAGTATTCCGAAACCTTGAGTGCGATATACCGAATAGACCGTCTCGATCAAAGGATCGCATCGCCGCTAACTGTTCGTCAATCTTAGGTCTGTAGCTCAGGTTATGGGCAAAAGACCGAAGTCGATTTGAAAACGGGGGGTCCGGGTCCGGGCCGACCCGGCCCGACTCCCCCTGGGTCGGCCCGAACCGGGTCGACCCGGAGCCGACCCGGCTCGGGTGGCGTGGCCCGGCGTGGCGGCGCGGCCCGGCTCGGGCGGCGTGGCGGTGCGGCCCAACGCGGCGGCGCGGTCCGGCGCGGCCTGGCGCCGCACGTGCGCTGTGCGGGGGGGGGGGGGGGCAAGGCCTCCCGCCTCTTCCCTCTGGCGGCGCGGCATCACGCCGCGCCTTTGACAAACGAACGGCCCCCCACGTTAGGGGGCCTGCTTTAAAAAAAGAAACGGGGGGGGGGGGGGGGGGCTGCCCCCCCCCCCCCTTGGTGTAACCCCCCCCCCCCCCATTATGGGGGGCCGGTTTTGGCCAGCAGGGGGAATTAATTCCCCCGGTTCTTCTCCCTTCCGGCCGGCCCAACCAGGCCATCCGGTTCTTCCTCAATGGTACCGGCAAGGCCTGTCCCCCTTCCGACTTCCAACACCGGCGGCCCAGCTAGCCGCCGGTCTTCTCGTTCCGCCGCGGCCAGGAACCGGCCGCGGCCTTCATCGTCCGACGCGGTGCAACGGCACTGCGCCCCTCCGCCGCGGCCCCGCTCCGGCCGCGGCGCCTTCAGTTTTCTTCGACGCGGCGCAACGGCGTCGTGTTCATGATAATCATTACACGGCGCGGCGCGACGGCGCCGTGCAATAATTGTCGAATGAATCCCCGCGTGGTGCGACGGCACCACGCCATCTCGTTTCATCCGCAAGAAACATTCAAGAACAAGGGAGGGGGTTTCAGCCGTGTTTGTGCGGTCCGACCCCCCTCTCGTTAGATGATAACACATAATCATTTATCCTCAAGATTGTCATGCTAGAACCAAGAACGAGAATAAATAAATTAAACAACAACAAACCCCTACCTCGTTTTCAAGAACGATGATCGTCAACGACCCACAGAAGACGAGCGTCGCGGTGGTCGGCGTCGCGGAAAAAGGGCGTCGATGTCCTGAAGCGAGGATTCGAAGCTCTTTGACGGCGATTTCATCGCGGGAAACCGTCGCGGAAGAGATTACGCGGAAGGATACGTCGTCGGTGTCGCGGGTATGGCGTCGCGGAAGACGGTTCCCGAGAACGTGGCGTTCTTCGTCGATGTCCGAAGGTTCTTCGTGTTCTTCGTCAAAGTTTGATGAAGAAGGAGAGAATTCTTCAAAACCTCTCAAGATGGCTAAGGTGACCAACCAAAATAAAATAAGCTAAGGCTTATTTTATTCATACAGTTATCAACTTGAATTTCAAAGGTTTGAAATTCAAACAACTCAATTCAATTAATTAACCAAGTTGTTAAGTTAATTAAAGAGGAGTTCTAGGGAGTTTAAAAAAAAGAAGAGGGTGAAGTGTTAGGGTTCGTGTGGGCCCCACCACACTTAATCCTCTCAAGGGAGGTTAAGTGGATGTGGGTCCCACCCCTAACTCCCTTTGGGAGAAAAAACCAACAATTTAGAATAAAATTTGTATTCCACAATTTTATTTAACTTATTCTAAATTCCCAAAAAAAACTAACTTTCATTCCGCATAAAACGCAGCCTCGGAAAAGGTCTCCTTAAGAGAATATCGGCGCTGTGAGTTCATCAGTGTCCTCAGATTTCAATTCCGAGCACCGGATCAAAAGTTAGAAATTCTCGCTCGTTCGTTCACTGAACGTACCCGAGCCAAACTTCGGAAATTGATTCCGGGCACTCCGGGCCTCGGAATCAGGTGCCGTCAGAAACCGCGTTCTTGTAAAATTCCAAAGAAAATTAAGAAAAAATTTCCCTTGAATTTTACGGGTCTTTACAATATCTTTGTATCCTGGCTTATGATTTGTTGAAAACTTTTTCCCTTATTGAGTGTTTTACCTCACCTCATTCTTATGTTTTCCATTACCTGGGTTACAAAGATTATTATAACCAATGGGATGTCTAGAATTAGGTCTAGTTTGGCATGGTTATGGAGACATTTTCACAATTATGTGGAATAATAATTTTTTCTACTTAATATCCAAATATTCTAAACCTTTAGGTTATAGTGTTTCATTATTATTTATACAATTTAATGATTAAATTATAAAAATAATGTGAAATATATGCTTGTTTATCATGGGTCACCTCACTTGGTATCAATGTGTATGTGTAAAGTATGTGTTTTTATCATTAAACCCTACATTGTGGGTTTGGGGTGTCTTGGTTGGTTTAAAAACATGGATTTAGACATTTTTATGGATTAAGAATAGATAAAATTAGTTAAAACTATTTGTATAAGCCTAAATATAGAAACAAAAACAAAATAAATTATAAAATTTGGGTGTGTATTGTTTCTAAGAAAATACATCCTAGACTAGATAAAAATAAGTACATACAATATCTATCATAGATTCACCCAGGGGTAATGTCCCTGAAAATATTTTGTTGAGTATTAACTCTATCTTCAATAAGTGAAAAAAAGATTACCAAATTTGAATAACTAGTTTGAAATTCATAGGGGATATTCTTTGGTGATTCACATTCTCTTTATGAACAATTTTAAAGTACATAAAGGGAGTTTAATATTGTAATATATTACTAATTAGGTTAGATAACCTGAAAGGAATGTGACTATGCATAACCAAGATTAAAATTTAGATATTTATAATATTGGTTTTTTACATAATTTAAGAGTTACTTAATCTATGTTTGTTATTTTATATTTTGACTTTTCGCATAACACAACCTTATTATATTTAAATAAGTGGATTGAACCTGAAGGAGTCATGATTAAAATGAGTGTGATGGTAAATTTAGAGATTTCACCAAAGAGAAACATAATGAGAAATGGGAGAGAGTAAAAAATATCATGGTGATTCTCACCCAACTATCCCAAGCTATAAACAATAATAAAATCTATATTGAGCACCCGAATACACTAATAAATCATAAACTCGCTATCTAGTTCTGTATGCAGCAATATCTATCCTTCTTTAGTGGATCTTAAAACCTTTGATTTCTAATAAATATATCAACACAATAGAGATGATATTTTTCATCATACACTTCTTAGTCCCTGAGATAGTCATTTTAATTTTTTTATCATTTCCAAGATAGGGATGACCAATAGTGTAAACTCATTAAGAACTCATATTATCATTTTAATTAAAACATTTCCCCAAACTCTTTCGATGTAAATAAATAAATAAATACAATAATTAATATAAAATGAGGAATAATACATTGGTACCCATGAAGATAACATCATAAGAATCTCAAGGCACTCATCCAAATTTTTTCCATGACCCTGAGAGTAAGATATAATAACTGTTTAGTGGCCTAAAGCAATGTCTTCTAATGGAATTAGCTACAACAAACTTTGGTAGCTATGAAGATTTTTTTAAATTCTCACATAAGGTGAAAATTAAAGAAATAAACTACCATTATTTTGGACAGAAAAATGGACTAATATTAATGGAAACTCAAATAAAAATCACATGGAGGAAAGAAATTTAAGCCTAATACATGATAAAAGTGAAGAAGTAATCACCAAATAACTTTTAAAAATGAATAAGATAATTTTTTAAGTGATTAAATAATTTCCTCTGAGATAGTCATTGTCAAAGATATATGAATAGGATCACCAATTGAATAGATGAAAAGAATTTCCAATTCCATAAATTCAATTATTTTAAGCATTATGAAAACTGATACCCTAACCCAAGGGGTAATGGGGATAATATGCATCATAAACCTCATAAATTAAGGGAACAATGAAGATCCAATTAATTCATAACAAATGCAGTTTATCATGATAATGTAGTGACAAAATAAATACTTATTCCCCACTCTATATCTACAAATGTCATATTTAAATTTTGTTCTCCTCATTATTTCAGATCATGAATGTTTTTTTGTTAATATTTTTTCATCTCCTAGAACCATATATATTAACTTATCAGTAAAAATACATGATGGAATGATAATTTAATCCTATATATATAAATATTCCCATCTCAATATTTTTGGTAAATTACAAACTGCATGTCTAGTTATCCTTACATTAGTATAATGTGGAGTTATATTGTCCACAGACTAGCTTTATCTATAAAAATCAGATATCAATTTTTTGATAAAGGAAATATTATTTAATTTCATAAAATATTACATTGTAAAGTATCGATATAAGGATGATTATGAACTCCCATTGGAATAAAACCCATTATTTTGGAACTTGATACACAATAATGATGGATACTTGGCACAGATGATTGAGGAATAAGTCAACATTGAACACATCCCAATCATAAGGTATTATACTAGTATATTTGAAGATGAATTACATGTAATTTCCCCAAAATGTGAGTTTGAGTTTTCAATTTAGCTCATTCCCAGTTCTGTGATTGTATCGAGAAGCCCTTATTAAATTTACACCATCGAATTGAAAGAATTAAAAAAATTGAATCAGGAGAATCAAGATAGTGGTTTTATTTTCCCAAGTGTTTCACCATATGGTTAACTAGTCCTCTTTTACAAAAACAAGGATGGATCAATTATTCATTTCATATATTATCATCAACTTAACAAGATAAAGATCAATAAAAAGTTTCATAAGACCTAAATGGAATATTTGATTGATCAACATAAAGGCTATCAAAATTTTTTAAGGATCATATTTGATATGTCTTCCATTAACTAAGGATTAATTAGTGGATATATACCAAACATATATTTTCATACAATGTATGAATACTTTGAATTCATAGAAATTTCATTTAGACTCTAGAATTCCCCTTATATATTTATTTATTTGATTAATAAAATATCTATAGATTACCCTGTTAAATTAATTGTTGTATTTATTGATGATTTTTTTATATATCATAAGAAAAGGGAATAAAATGAAAATAATTTTAGCATTATGAAAAAAACCTTATGAAAGGGGAAAAATATTACATGTTTAGAAAGTATAAATCTTGGATATGAAAAGAATCATTCATGGGTCTTGTAATCATAAGTATGTGAATATTTTTGGACTCAATAAAGATTGTGGTGATTGAAAAACATAAAATACCAACCATTATCATATAGATATGAAGTTTTCTCTGTTTATCTCGACATTTCCTACTCTTTATAAGAAATTTACCATGATTTTTCAACCACCTAAAAAAGATGACATAGGAGGGAGTGAAGTTCATATGGATAGATGTATCTATAGAAAACATTTAGGAGATTAAGAATATATTGGTCACTATACCTATACATATACTAACCTATAGTGAAAAATAATTCTAAATATATAGTGATTCTTCATTAAAAGGTATGGGATCTGTTACTATATATAATAATAAATTCATTAATAATGGATCATGTTGATTAAAGACCAATGATAAAAACTACCCAAATCATGATCTAGAAATGAAGGAAGTAATTACTACATTTAAAATTTATAGGATACATATATTATAAAAAGAGTGATATTTATATTGACCATGAGATATTAAGTATATTTTCACATAAAAGAAGTTGAACATGCCCCAATATAGATATTTTGAATTGATGAACTATTTTGATTACTCAATATATTACCACCCTAGGATGGTAGAAAAAGTTGCAGAATATCCTATAGGAAAGGATCATGCTACCCTATCATTGATGAGTATTTAAAGGTATGTAATATTTTTTGATATTCAAAGGAAGGATATTAAGATCATAAATAAAGGGATGAAATCATCCATTTTCTAAACGAATTATCAACCATCCATCTATTTAAATATTTTGGAGTCCTAGAAAAATGATATAAATCTATAAAGAAGGTGTTAAATATTCTAGAGTAAAATATTTATTGAGATGGAGTTATGATATTTGGAACTTGAATATGTGTCTCATCCAAACTCAATCTGGAGAATGATATTTTTTATGATGCACATATCTCACTATTCTCTATTCATCCAATAATTAAAAATGAATTATTGGGATCTTATAAGGAACTTTTGTTGGGACCACATGATGATTAAAATTGTAGATTATGTTTATCGATGTCATGTATCATTGTTACTAAAGACTAAACATTATATTTCTAAACGTATGATGCAGACCTTACCTATACCTATATATAAATGGGTTAAAATCTCAATATAATTTGTCATTACTCTTCCTAATAATTATAAAGGAATAAATTCCATCTAAGTAGTGGTGTAAATGAAAAAAAAAGAATGTATACCTCTTTTCTATTTGAGAATACTAATCACTCGATAAACTCAACAAATAACATATAAAGGATAAAGTAACAATGAAAGTAATACCACATTCAATTGTATCTGATCAAAATCCAAGGTTAGAAAAAAAATATCAATGGATCCTTCATTAGGAATTGGATTCAAATATTGATTTTAGCACAAATTATCATCTTGACACTCATGTTCAATTTTAAAGGAACATTCCAATGTTGGAATACATGTTAAGATCACATGATATAGATTTCAAAGGAAGTTGGGATTAAAATCTTCATATGATGGAGTTATCATATTATAATAGCTTGTATTCTTAAATCCAAATGGAAATATATGAGGATCTATGTGTGAAGACATTCATAACACAAATATGTAGGGATGGAGTTTGAGAAATGAAAATATTAGGACCAAATATTCTCCAAGAAATTATGGGAATGATACAAACCATATTTTCAATACATAAAATAGGTATAAAGTTTTAAAAATATCAATGTTGATAACTATTGACTAGATTTGGAGTTTTAAGTGGTAATAAGGAATTACCTTATATGTCTCCTTGAAAATGGGTTACCAGATTTGTGAATAAAGGGAAGTCGATCCTAATTTATAGTAGACTATTCAAGATTCATGATTTTGTTAAGGTTTTATCTTACCACTTTACACTTCCCCCAAAACTCTCATATGTGCATTATGTGTTTCATGTATTTATATTAATGAATTATATACTTGATCTATCACATGTAAAAATTAAAAATTTGTATAGTCAAAAAATGATCTCTCTCATGAAGAACAACTTATGGAGATCTTGTATCAATGAGAAATGGTTTTGTGGAACAAGAATACCCACATAGTAAATATTCTATGGTTAAAACATAAGTTTCTTAAATCAATATGAGAACTAGAATATGTAACATAGAAAAAATTACATCATTTTTTCATCCTATTTTAAAAAAACCAAGGGCTAAATTCATTTAAGAGTGGTGTAATGTAACAATTTGGGAATTATATTAGTTTAATGTGTTGATATATTATTTTACATGCAACATGGAATAAAAATGAACCATGTCTTTATTAAAATATAACCATTTTAAAATAGACATCGAAAAAGTTAGAATAAATAGATGTAACCATATTACAAAATCAAAAAATATTGTAGAATAAAACGGATCAAATTATATTAGTATTTCTTATAAGTGACATTTTTCCATAATTTTAATAGAGGAATATTCGCTAGGTTTTTCCTTAGACCAAGACATAAAATAAATATAGTAAGTGTTTCTAGAGAAAAAACATTTGCAGGAGTATTACAAGGACAAGGAAATCACTTTAACATCCATGAAAATTGAATTAAAAACTATAATAACCACTCAATCTTATCATCCCTTAAGGTCACATATAGAGATATTAATGGGTTTTTTAAGTATATATTATGATGATATAAGCATTTAATTATGAAAGAAACAAGTTATTAACATGTCACATGTATTTTTAGAAATTTTACATTTTTTATTTTAAATAAAAGAATGTACATTTTTAATACAAATACATTGCTAAAATTCAGTCAATATAGCTAAATAACCAATGAAATCATTTTTATGATTAAAATTAAAATTTTATAAAAATGGAATATTTATATATTTCGTATATATTTTATAGAAAACTAATATATTATGGATTAATTATGATTATAATAAAATATATTTTTAATATTATTAAAATATAAACATTAATTTAATTGATAGAAAATAAGGATAAGAATAGTTTATATTTTACTAGAAAAACGATTTTTTCTTTATAAATTATATTTTAATTTAAAATAAAATTTCATCGTATCTATAAATTCAATTAGCTTAAATTGAATCAAAAAAAATATTTATAGCATTGAAATTTTGTAAGAATTTTTATTTTATTTTTTTAGTACAAAATATAATTAATATAATAAATACTTAACCATGGTTAAAGCGTAAAAAGAAGTTAATCTACCATGGATTAAATTTTACTCCATAAACATGAAACTTTGACCTAATATAAGAAATTTTTAATATTTTAAATTCATATCCATGGGTCTCTATAACATTTTTTAACCTAACGCAACTGACTCCCATGTGATAAATCTTTACCCCTTACCTAAATTTTGATTCTAAGAAAACAACCCCATTTTTCACCTATAAAATTATATCACCCACACTCTATTAAAATAACTGTATCCATTATAAATTCCACTTAAAAATATCCATTTTACTCCCATTTAAATTTATTCCACCTTTTTAAACCCTTGGTTGCATGGAAGTTTCCCAAGTCCTCTACTTTCATGAATCCCATCTAAAGAACATTCAAGCCATCAATGTGAGTAATATCAACTCCCTATCATTTTTTATCTATATTTCACCTCCAAAATTCCTATAACATAATAATATAATGAAATAAGGATAATTATTATACTGAAATTTTATTATATTAGATTAAAAATCATTATTCATCTTCTTCCCATCAAATTGGAAATGAAAACATTGCCCATACTTTGTGCGGATAAGTGCCTTAATGAACCTAATATTTCATTTTTCATCCCCACCCTACATATATGTTTCTAAGAATTAATTAAATAAATAAAAATTATATTTATGAAATTATTAATATTTTGGATGGTTTATATTAACAACAAAATGTGCTATTATTTACCTTTTTTCCCTTAAAAATTAGAAAAACAACTCCTTGTTGATTTCATATTTACGAATGGTCACTAGAATTATAATTTAATTAAATTAGAAAATTATAAATAATTATTCAAAATATTATCATGAACAATAATTATTATAGTAATAAAAAACATATTATTAAATAATTATTATCAATCTCAAAATTACAATGTGTGTGTGGAACAATAAAAAACACGAAATTTTGGATGAAAAAAAATAGTTAATAACTAATATATGTATACAAAATTATTATAGTATGAGATTAAAAATGGTAATATATGTGAATATTTTTATAAAATTTGTGATTAAGATGGTTATTTTTATGATATATGTAGTTAAATCACTTTCATAGAAGTCAAGAAAAAAGGTAACAGATTTTGATAACATAATGTTCTTATTGAGTTATAAGGTTTCTCCTTGATCTTAATTATTATTAGATGCCAATATTCTTCCAAAAACTATTTAATATGATATTCCATGTTATATCTATATATTAAAAATGTTATTTTAATTGTTTATATTCTTCCTTGATGAATTTACTTCTCATAAAAGTATAACATTGTTAAAAATAATTAGCATCCTCTTTAATTATTATTTCCCCTACAAACCCATATTATTTATTCGGAAAAAGTATTACCCTTTATAATTTTTTAACAAAACTTTTTATTATTTATTTTGACCTTCTTATTTCTATTAAACATTTTAAAAATGGTATTTTACCATCGAATTTTATGATTTGGGTTTCAATGAAGTTATTTTAAAATATTATAAAGGTCTTTCTCTATAAATAACATTTTATTTATCTTCCATTCCAAATGTCCATTCAAAAAACATTATGTTTTTTTTCATTTCTCCATTATTGGGATTTAAATATGAATAATATTTAAATAATTACTATAAAAAACTGAAAATTTATCTTTTCTAAAGTTACTTTTAAGTTCAAATCTTTACGATGATGTTAAGAAATGTTTTTTAAATACACCTTTTTATATTTTTCTTCAATTTTTTCAGTGGAATAAATAATTATATTTCATATGGAATTATGTTTTAAGAACCACCCTCTAAATTCATTTTTGAATTACTCCTTTTTTAGTTATTTAATTTTTGGTATCGACAGATGAAACTCTTGAGATCTTTTTTTTACCAATTACAATTGTTACAAAACACATTTTAATTTCATGGGTTCTTCATAATATGATATATAATTAATTATATGGTTCACACCTATGTAATTATTATCATTATTTAATGGGTGGGTTCTATATTAACCTCTAATTTATTGGTTGAGGTTTTATATCTCATAGGATAATGAATTGTTCATGGAAATGATTTTGGTCAGCTATGTTCAAAATAATTATGTGTAGAAGGGATTTTACTTAGTTGTTTTCTCTATATTAATGTGTGGACATATTTTCTACTCTATATGTTCAATATAAAGGTGTCTAAATGTGTCTGTGGTAAAATATTTTCATAAGGAAAAGTGCGGACATGATTGTGAGTATTTGTTTTCCCAAAGTTATGACTCCATATTATTATGGTTATTCCACTTATCCCCTTTAAGATTGTTTGATCTCGCTCATTTCTTATGTGTTCCATTAAATAGGTCCTGAAAATGAATTTAACATAATATATATATATATAAATGTATAGTATGGTGCGGCTATATAAAAATTTTCACAATTATGTCGAATAGTATTTTTATGTAGCTAATCTCTTAATATGATAAAATTTTTGGTTCTGAGGTTGTAAAGTTATTTTTTAGATGTAATATTTAAATTATGAAAATAATTTTAAATATATACAAATCTAAATTTGTCTATATCACTTGTTATCAAATTCAACATGTAAAGTTTGTGTTTTTAATACCAGAACTGGAAGCGTGAATCCAAGGAATATAAATTGGTAATAGAGTAGGGGTTATTTATTTGTTTGGATTAGAACTACAAAACATTAGTTTAAAATCTAGAGATAAACTTAAATATAGTAAAACAGCCAAAAAAATTCTAAGCAGTAGATTTTGTGGCTTCATTTCCATGAAATACCTTTTTGGATGAAAAATAAATTGGATGTGGACACAAGAACAAATGATCTTACAGGTAGTAACCCAAAATAACATTGGTTGAGTATTTAATTGATCTTTACTTAGTGTACAATAATTGGACTTAACTACACACCTATTTTGACGATCCTAGGGGATATTAATTAGTGATTCATATTCTATTTATGTACCATTATTAAGTATTTAAATGTAATTTTTTGATGTAATGTAAATGGAATTAGGTTATAGAAAATAATATGAATGTGGCCATGGATAACCTAGACTGAAACTAATATATTCATAAGTTAGGTTATTCACATCATTTATGAGTTACTAATTTCAATTTTATAATATTGTTTTTATAAATTTTTTCATATCTTAACATTCCTTTATTTAAAGATATGAATTCATCCCAATGTAATCTATTTAACAATGGGTGTTATTGATAATTAACTCATTTTACCAATGGGAAGCCTAAAGACATAGGAATAGGGGTACAAAATCTCACAGTGATTCTCACTCAACTATCCTACTCCAAATAATAATTCAACTAATGTTGATCTCCAGAACACATTGATGAAGGAGAAACTGGCTATCAATTCATCTATGAAGAAAAATCCAACCTCTTTTAGTGGGTCTTCAAATCCCCTATTTTCTATGAAATTAATCAATATAATAAAAAATATGTTTTCTCTAATAAATTACTTGAACCATGAGTATATAATATTATTTTTTTATCATTTTCAAGGTGATTCTAACAAATGGTGGACTTGCTTTAAGAACAAAATGAAGAAAGAAAATTTTCACTCTATGGAATGGTTGGAGTTCCATAAAATATTCTTATTAAATATTTTATTAGAACTATTCACATGAAAAATTAAGGGTAGTTTCTATATTTAAATAAAAAGAGGAATTAATACCCTGGGGTCGATTAGGAAAAATTAACACAACTTGAAATTTAAGCCTATGTCTCCATTATTTACCTAGTGATTAAAATTGAATGATTATTTAATGGTTAAAAACCATGTCCTTGAATTTCATTACAAATAAAATACATCGGTATCCATAAAGAGATATTTTAATGTTAACTTAATATGGAAAAAGAAGCTAGATAATCTCATTATTTTGAATTTAAAAAAAGGAAAATTATTTTCATGGAAAATAAAATTAAATATCATAAGCATGAAAAAGATTTCAACCATTTATAGGCAAAAATATAGAAGGAGGAACCTAGGTTCATGGAGAAAATAAATAGGATAATTTGGCCTCAATAACCAACTTGACCTAGATAACAAGGAAGGGATTTTGGAATCACAAACACTTAAGTGGATTTTGATAAAGACGAGTTGAAATGTAAACTAATTATCTATTCTATATTTATAAATTTCTTATTTGATTTTAGTTATTTTCATTCTTTTATATAATTAAAATTTTCTAAGAATATTGATTCTCCACCTCAATCCTTGGATATTAAATTATCGAAAAATATAATGGGTGGCATGATGATTATATCCAATATATATAAATATTCTTTGATCAAGTTTTGTAGGAGTGTAATTCCTATAGATCTGTTTTTCCTTCTTTTGTAGAATTTACTATGATACTAGGAATAGACTTGGTTTCTCTCTATATATCTCATATCAATTTTCAAAGTAAATAAATCATATTTCATATCCCAAATCATCCCATTATCAATTACCTGTGAAAGGGTGATTGTGAACTCCCTCACAAAGAAAATCCCTTAATTTGGATCTTGCTACCGTAGTGTGATGGATACTAGGATCAAAATATTAGTGAAGAACTAAACACTAACTACATGTTAATTTTATGAGAGTATGATGATATATTTCATGAGAATTTACCTTTACTTACCCTAAAATTTGGGGTTGATTTTTCAGTTGAACTCATTACTAGTTAAATGTTTGTATCGATGAGTCCTTATTGAATGGACCCCAAGGAATTGGAATAGTTGGATAATTAGATTTAAGATAATCTTGATAAGGTATTTATATTCCCAAGGGATTAACTATGGGAGCACTATTACTCTTTCAAAAAAATATATGGATCAAAGTATCTTTTCATAGATTATCATGAGAAAAAAATATCATGATAAAGAACAAGTATTATCTACCTCATGTTGATGATTTGTTTTATCAACATAGAGAACTGGATATTTCAAAAATGTGGATCTTTGATTTAGATTCCATAAACTATGGATAAAAATAGAAGATTATCCCAAGAAAATTTTGTGTACAATGTATGCATAATATTATTTCATAGTGATTCTATTTAGACTCTGAAATTCCACTATTATATTTATAGATTTGATTAATAAAATTTTTAAAGATTGACATGAAAAATAAATGATCCTATTTATCAATTTTATTCTTATATATTCCAAGAGTAAGTAAAAACATGAATATAATATGAGGATTGTCCTAAATATCCAATGAAAGGTTAAATTATATGTCAAGTTGAATAGGTGAACATTTTTTCTTTAAGAAGTAGCCTTTTTTATTCATTGAAAAAAAAATTGAGGAAATATATGAGGACTAATAAAAGACTGAGTTTCTTGAAAAGATTATGAGACCAACCACTATGATAGAGATTCATTGTTCTCTTGGGTTAGTTGGATACTATTAAATTTTTTTGACAAATTTCTCATGATTATACAACCCCTTAACAAAGTTGATAGGGAAGGGAGTTAAGTTCCTCTTTATAGAATAATGTGAGGATAGATTTAGGTATATTAAGAAGAGACTGGTCTATAATTATATTTCCTTATAGTGGAGAATAATTTTTAATATACTATAATGCTTCAATAAATAGTTTGAGATTTTTTCTTATGTAGAATGACAATGTAATTACTTATTCATCACAACACTCAAAAACTCATTAGAAAAAACTACCAAATACATGATCTAGAGTTGGCAGAAGTAATTTTTTCATTGAATATTTGTAGATATTATCTATATGGTTAAAATTATAATATTTATAATGAACACAAGATCATAAATTATATTTTTACATATAAAGATCAAAACATGTACCAAAGGATACAGTTAGAATAATGCAGATAATATTTTTTCTCTGTACATTACCACATTGGTAAAGGGAACATGGTGGAAGATTATCTTAGTAATAAGGTTCATGCTACCTTATCCTTTATGAATATTTAAAGGGAACCAATAATTGTAGACATTCAAAGGACGGATATGGATATGAGGTATGAATTCCTACCTTTCCCAAATTATTTATCAAGCATCGATCACTATAATGATTAAGGAGGTATAGAATGAACATATGAATTTTCAAAAGAAGATAGAAAATATTCCAAAGTTCACTGTTGATAGAGATGAAATTATAATATTTTGAACCTAGATATGTGTATTATCCATACTAGATCTGAAGAATAATATTTTGGATTATGAACATATATTATTCATCCCTATTCATCATCGAAGAACAAATATTTATATAGATATTAAATGACCCATTTATTGTAACAAAATGAAGAGGGAAATTTCAAAATACATATCTTGATACCTGTTATTCTATCAAGTAAATATTGAACATAAAAATTTTTAAGGGAAGATGAAACCATTACCTGTGCTAGTATGGAAATGGGAAAAAATCACCATGGATTATAAATTGGTCCTCCTAAATACTCTAAAGGATGAAATTACATATAGTTAGTGGTGGATAGACTTAAAAAATATCTCAATTAATTTTTACTATAGAGTACTACACACTCAATAAACTCCCTCTTTTATGAAAAAAAAATAATTTGTTAGACTATATGGAATACCACTTTCAATTTAATTAAATTGAGATCCATGGTTCACATCTATGTTTTAGAGGAGTATTCAATGGGAATTAGATATAGATGAGATTTAGCACAACTTATCATCCTCAAACTAATGGTTAGTATAAAATTATTATTATGAAATTGGAATATATGATAAGATCTTACTCAATATATTTCCAAATAATTTTTGATCAACATATTCCTTTAGTGGAGTACACATATAATAAAATTTTCTACTCTTGCATCCAAGTCGCACCATGAAATGGTAAGAGATTAATAACTCCAATGTCTTAGGATGGAGATGGATTAAGGAAGCTATTAGAGCCCAATATTCTCCAAGAATTGAAGTAAATGGTTAAAAACATTCAGTGATAGAATAAATTGATAAAATTTTAGTATAAGAGATATGATGATAAAACTCAACGAGATCTTGAGTTTTGAGTTGGAAAAAAGATATTCCTTTATATATCTCCTAAGAATCGGGTTCTGATATTTGGGAAGAAGTGTAGTCAATCCCTAGATATGTCGGTCCCATCAAGATTCATGATTGTGTAAGGGTTTTAGATTATCTCTTAACACTTTATATACACCTCTCATAGGGGAATGATGTGTTCCATTTATCACTTTTGAGGAAGTATATAAATGATCCATCACATGTAATGAACTCAGAAGCTGTACTATTGGGACATGATCTCTCTTATAAAGAACAGCCTATGGAGATATTATATTATAAAGATAAGATATTATGGAACAATAACACCCACCAGATCAATGTTATACAGAAAAAATATAAGATTTGGGAAGCTATATGGGAACTAAAAGACCTAATGAGGTAGAAATAAATTAATTTTATCATTTAATTAATTAAAATTTCGATGGTGAAATTTATTTAAGGGGGTTGAATGTAACACCCCACAAATGATAAAATATTAAAGTTGTGATATCTGGTTTTACAAACAGCACTTAATGAAAATTAACCACATTATTGTGAAAATATAACCATTTTAACATATCTATTAAATTAGTTGGCATAAATAGAAGTGAACATATTAGAAAATAAAAAAATTAGAATAAAAGGAATCAAGTAGTATAATTCTTCATTATGATGATCATTTTTCATCTTGGAAGGGAGGAAGCTTCACTAGGGTTTTTTTAGACCATGCACACTTTAAATTATGACAAGTGAATATTTAATGAAATCATTTATGGGAGAATTTCAAGATTGTGGAAATCACTTTTAAATCCACACTGGTTGAATCTCCACTTGGGAAGACCACCATTATTTCTCTAATATTTTTATTTTAAATGAATATACTAACGGTTTTTATAATTATAATATGTAATTATATAAGAATTTTATTATATATCACAAGAATTTTTATTCATTACTAATTTTAACTTTTATATATGTGGTAATTTTTAATAAAAATTCATTGACAGAATTTATTTATTGAAACTAAATAATGACTGAAATCATTTTTACACATAAAAATATATTTTATGAAAAGTTTTATTTTTATGCAATGAATACAATTTAATAAAACTAAATAAATTATGGTCAAATAATGATTTTAATAAAATATATGATTGATATAAATAATATAATAACACTTATTAAATTATTAATTGATAGGAAATTATAATAACAACAATTACTATTTCCTAAAAAATATTTTTCTAATTTATATTATATTTTAATGTAAAAGAAAATTTTATCATATTTAGAAATTCAATTATATTAAATAAATTATAAATTAAAATTTAGAACAAATTTTTTTTCATAATATTCAACATATATTTCATGTAAAAAAGGATAATTACTATTTTAAATATTTGATCAATGTTAAAGGGTGAAAATGTGGTAATTTACCAAGGCTTGGATTTTACTAAATAAATATGAAATATAGACCTTCTAGAAGAACTTTTTCATTTCGTAAAGTAATAACCCCATATTCCACCACCATTTCCTCACATAACTAACCTAACTCCCATGTGATTCCATCTTAACCACATACATAAATTTTGTTTCCAAGTAAAAGTCCCTCTTTTTCACAAATAAAAGGAGTTCACTTCCACCCTCATGAAACATCTATATCCCTAAATAATACTATAAAAACCCATACTTTACATACATTTATTTTAATTAAAAGTTGAATAATATTCATTATAAAAATATACAATATACATGAATGCACCGTATAGGTATAATGTCTTTAGAAACTGGGAAATATAAACAACTAGTTCATAAGACATCTTCATTGTCTCCCACTTATTTTGTCATAACTAGACCTCGTTTTGACATATCTTACTTAATAACCTTCTTCATCACCTACCTAAAAGAAACATATGAATGGGTGATATTTGATGCTCATTAATGGTAAAAAAAGGAGAAATCAATCATATCATAATCAAAAGAAATAAAAACATGATATTTGGAAATGTTATCTTGTATGTGAAAGATAATGATATCATACCATGGAATAAATCAGAAAAGTTCGTAATAATCAATTAATGTAATCCCAAACGTCATAACATAATATATGAAGTTTTTTGGCATACACATAATCATAGAAAATAATTTAGTATTAGTCAAGTCTCATTTACAAGACCATCATAGTGGATAAAATCCATTACTAAATAGAGTTCACTCCTCCTTCCATACCTGTATTACTGAACCAAGATCTTTTCTCATTACACCCATGTTTATATCATGAGATATAAATATTTAACTATTTCGTTGGAGGGTGATATAGGTCCCACAAATCTCGTAATTAAATTATTCTTACGTGTTCCACACTGACAAAAATCATTCATCGTAACCTAAGGTATAAAATGGGTTTGTTTAAACATCATTCCACCATAACATAATCAATGTAAATCAAATGGATTACACAAATATCATTCCATCATAAATAGAATAAAAAAATACAAATAATTAGGATATTATACACGGAACTTAACCATGCTAAATAATTCCATCTTATACAGAAAATAATCTTGATATAACACATGAAAATAATTCAAGATAAAAATATCCTTTCTTCTTCAAAAACTTTTTTTTTTCTCAAGATGTCTCACAATTTTAAAAGAAAATAATTTATTTGAAAATAAAAATGAAATCATGTAGGTTATAGTTCATTGAAATAAGGTGTTATAAATATTTAAAAATATGTTCATGCCTTATAAGTTAAAAAAATTCCCTTGTACATTTGCTATAAATTCAAAAAAGTACCTCGTATCGAATAACGACAAAATATTCCATTCATAACATTTAATAAAAATTCACCAATATCTAAAATTGACATTAAAAAATTTTAGAAGAATATAAATAATATTCAATAGTTAGGGAACATGGATGTGGATGATAAATATACCCCAATAAATACTTAAGTATAAATAATCTCAGATAATAATGAGATTATGAAATTATCCCTTACCTTTTAGGTCTAATTTTCTTTATATGTATATGAACCTCCTGTATAATGATTTAAATAATTTAATTGACCTATTTCGTAGTAATATTCATTTTATGATATTATATATGATCATATTATCATCTGTTTGTTAATATCATTTCATTATTAGTTGTTATTTGGGTATTAACTGCTTCATTTCCTTCTGCATGTTCTGTCGAATAAGTTTTGGTTCCCCTTTATTCTTCATAGTTATATCATTAAAAATGATAGTACCATTATATATATCATATTTATTCATTATATACATTTATATAATTATTTTTTAATGAATATCATGTTGAATTAATCACTTCGCATCGTGGAGATGGTAGGTCATATGTATGCATGAGGGACGATATCATTCCCATAATAGTTGAATGCTATTGAATTGAATGGTGTATAATATTTCAGAATTAATATCATGTTATAATAATAATATATAGTTATTATTTCCACCATTATACCCATCCATGTAAGTTCATGATAAAAAAATATTACACCATGTATTCAACTGGTGATGGTGTTTTTGTGCGTATGCTTTGGAATTTTATGCCTGCCGGTTCCATTCATCTCAGATGTTCTGATTTTTGGGACGGTCTCCCTAAAAAACTAGGCTCTCTATTCTACCCTTATCACCCTAAAATATTCCTTGGATCCAAAATTCAATTCCCCTATCCGAGTTGGCCTATTGTGTTGGTTCTGATGGATCTTTGGAAGGTGTTGTTAGGGTGGTCAACAGAATTTCAAGAGCTCCTCCAGCTTGGCGTTTTCATTTTTCTACTTTTTTGGTGGTGTCTCTGGACTGGTTTGACTCACTGTGTCTTTGTAATGTGGTGAGTTTCTCCAGCGATGGGTGTGGATGTGATTATGGTGGTCCCCATTGCATTGAATGTCATCTCTAGTTATGGAATCTGGCTCAATTCGAAGGTGATAAGATGATTTCCAGTTTGATAGTGTTTTTGGGGATTGTGATTTGAACCATTAATAGGTCGATGAATTGTGTGTTTCACCAGCATCTATGGATACAGTAGATTTTGGGTGTCAACTATGGATGATGGTAATAGTTTTCTATGATGTGGTTTTCTTGATGATGATGATTCGTGTCAGAGAGCGTGGATCGAGGCTCTCACTACTCGAGGTTGTTTAGGTGGGGCAGGGATCATGTAGTATTTTGAAATAATGAATTTCTCACTTTGGGGTATTTGGTTTTCAATCGTGAATTTGGTTTATCATCATGTTTCTATTTGGTTATGTATTTGGAAATTTATAGTTACCATTTATCCACAAAATAGATTTTTTAAAATAAAAAAATATGGATTTAGAGGTTATTAAATTTTTGAATAGGTTAACAAATATTTCAATATTAAAAGGGTGAAATATTTACTTATTTGATGTAAATTAGACATAAATAAATACCTTAAAATATTTTATTCCATAGAATAATTATTATATATTTTTTAAAAAAATTTATGGTTTTTAAATAATTTAATAAAACATTATTTTGATAAATAATGAATAGTGTCAATTTTCACACTATTCAATTCATTGATTTTAAAAAAAAATTAAGATAACAATATAACTTCAAACCAACTATTTTTTTATATTACTAAGAGGAAAATTTCATTTCGAAAATTCATTTGACATATTAATTAGCCAAAATTTTATTTATTTTAAAAAATTTTAATAACATTTATTTGTTCTCGCAATTCGTAAAATAATAACTACATCAGTTTTGTGTAATTATTTAATATACTTATATTTTGAATAAAATTTAAAAATAAAATACTATGATGAAGATAAATATTATATATTTTGTAAAAATATTTTTAGTGGAATTTATCTTCCAGAAAATCCATCATTTAAAATGTTGTACTTATTAAATTATGAATGTGACAATTTTAACATCACTTTAAATAAAATAATATAAGTTTCACAGTTTCTTCTATAAGGATCCAAATGGTCACTAACAGGAACCTTGGATTTTTATGGTCGATATGTACTTGACCAATAAAATTTTGTCTAGTTTTTGGGTCTTTTGATGGTGATTAGTATTTTAATAAAAAAATTATTATTTATTTCTCATCAATTAATCAATTTTTACATTATCAAAGTATAATTCATTGAGGTAAGTATTTATTTCCTAAAAACTAAAAATAAATTACCATAACAAAGAAAAAAAATATTTTTTAAATGGGTATTAATAATTGAACTTATATTTCGTATAACCTTATATAAAAAATTATTTAGTTATTAAAATTTGAGTGAGACATATTTAACTTTTCATTAAATAAAATAAATTAAATATCCAAATCTCATCCATGTGGCTTCCAAAGGACACCATTTCGACCCAAGGATGATTTAGGCGGAAACACATTCATCCAACAATATTAAGATAAATGTTAGGGTAATTTTATAATGGTATTATTGCCCTAAATTACTCATTTTACCCATTTACCATCTTAATAAAAATTTATCAAAGTTACTATTCATCATTACCCAAAAAGGAAATAAATATATTTACATAATTTGGACCTAATGAATCCAAATATAGAAAAAAAAATCAAAATTCAATAAACAAAATTTTTAGTAATACATTTGATATTATTCATGTTGTTAGAAAGAGAGAATGGGTTTTAAAAGTTAAAAAATTATAAAGGATTGAAATGTTTTTACATCTGAATTCAATGTAAAATTAATGATAATGAAATAAATTTTATTGAATTATAAAAATATATTACATTTATATTTTTAAAACATTGAATGATAAAAATATATAATATTTATATTTTTTTAAACATTAAATATTATAATTTGACCATATAAATTATTTCAATGAAAAAAGTTGTTTTAGTAAAAATTTAATGTATTTTTACTATTCTTCAAAGTATGAAAGTTATTAGAAAAATATTAAAATTTCATAAAAATTAACTTTTTATGTCCCTATTCTAAAGAACATGTTCATTTTTTTATATAAGAATTATTAATGTGTAAAACTATTAATTTAAAATAGGTTCACTATTAAAAGGCATAAAATTACCCTTTTGAAAAAAATAGGTTTGTATACATCAAATAGGGTATATTCATACCCTATGAAAAAAATATCTATTAGATGAATATAAAATATATTTTATTAAGTATATAACATATATATTTCACTAATTTCTTTTACTAATATTAATTCTCATAATTTATAAATACAAAAATGAAAATATATAATTGATTTGTATTTTTCATAAATAATTGGAAGTGAATGACCTCACTATACATTTTATTAAGTCAATTATATTTATTCCTAATAACCTTATGGTTAGGTTAAAAGGTTATTCTATACTAAGGGTGTCTCTTAGTTCACTTAAACTCACGATCGTGTGTAGTGAAAGCTATTGAAAATTTTACAATATTTAATGAAAATATTTCATAAGAACCTATGGATATTACAATATACCCCCATTAAACTATATTTATACCTAAAAATTCATCACATGGATACCAATAGATGCAGATATCTCTCCCTTATCATATCCTCAAGTTCCAACATTTCTTCTTCTAATTGGTGGTTCTTCCACAGAACATTAACTAAGAGAGTGGTTTTGTTTCGCAGAAATTTTTCGCTATGATCCACAATCTCTATCAATTTTTCTTCATAAGAAATATATTTCCCTAATGGTATGACTTCTGAGTTTAGTACATGTGAAAGATCGGGAATATACTTTCATTGTATAGATACATGGAAAAAATCATGAACTTGGAAGAGATTCAGTGGAAGCACCAATCAGTAAGCTACCTTCCCAACAAAATCTAAAATTTTAAAAGGACTGGTATACCAAGGGATCAGCTTTCCCTTATTTCCAATTCTCATTAATCACTTATAGGGAGATATTAGTATAAACACGTAATCACCCACTTCAAACTCTAGGTATTTTCTTTAGCTTTTATCATAACTTTTTTCCCGACTCTAAGCTACCCTTATGTGTCTTTGAATAGATCTGGCCTTTTTTCTATTTCATCAACAATACCAATCCCTGATATATTTATTTCCCGAACATCATCCTAGAATGTTGGATTTATTAACTTCTTTCCATATATGGATTCATATGGATCCATCTAATTACTGGAGTGAATGCTATTATTGTGAGAAAGTTCCACCAATGGTAGGTGTTGATTATAATAATATTTAAAATCCATAGAGAAATATCTATACATGTCTTCTAGAGTTTGAATAGTCCTCTCAAATTGATCATCTATCTGTGGATGAAAAGTAGAGTATAATCCTAACTTTTTATCAAGGTCATGCTAAATACTTCACCAGAACTTCAATTTCAACCTCAGATCCCGATAAAATATAAAGGAAATTGGTACTCCATTAAATATTTCCACTTCCTTTACATATATCCTGGAAAGCTGATTAAGAGAGAAATCCTCTCAAATACAGTGAAGTGTGATGACTTCATAAAGTGATCAACTATAACCCATATAGCATTATGGCCTTTTGATGTTTTGGGAAGTCTGAAAAAAATGTCCACAGTGATGTTTTCTCATTTCCATTCTGGTATGGGTAATGGTTGTAAAATACCCTTTGACTTATTTATCTCAACATTAAATTTCTGAAAAACCAAGACACGAGAGACACATTCAACAACATCTCTTTTCATTCCATCCTAGAAAAAATACTCTTTTAGGTCCCTGTACATCTTTGTGAATCCAGGGTGAATAGATAATGAAGAACTTTGATCCTCATCCATTATCTACTTCTTTCATTCTTGTCTGGGAGGAATACAAACTCAGTTCATGAACCTTATTATTCCATCATAATTAATATTGAATTTAAGAACATTTTTCACCTTCTTTTTTAGCTCTACGTCTTCCTTCTATGCCTCCTTAATTTTCAATTGTATATATGATTTGAATTTCAATTGAGAAAGATAATATTTCTCCCCTTAATTTAAAATTTCAAGATCCATCCTTTGTAAATACATAAATATTGGATCTTTTTTTATCCTCATCACGGATAAACAAGCATGGTCCTTTTGACTTAAAGCATCTACCACCTTGTTCACTTTCCCAGGGTGGTAATGTGTTGAGCAGTTGAAATCATTAGTCAACTCCAACAATATTATTTGATGCATATTATACTCCATTCGTGTGAAAATATACTTTAAAATTTTATGATTAGTAAAAAGGTCACACCTTTCACCATAAATATTATTCCTGCATATCTTTAGTGAAAATAATACCATAGCTAAATCCAAATCATGATTATGGTAATTTTTCTCTAGGATTTTCAATTATCATGAGGCATATGCTATCACCATATCATTTTTCATGAGAACACAACCCAACCCCTTCTTGGATGCATCACTATAAGTCACAAACCCTTCTCCAGTACAGGGCAGTGTGAGCATAGGTGCACTGGATAACTTTCAGTTTATCTCTTTTAAATTCTCTTCAAATTCCTCTATCCACGTGAAATTAACTCATTTCCAAATAAAACTGGTGAGTTGGTCAGACAATCATAAAAAATATTTCGAAAAACTTTGATAATATCCATCCCAACAAAGAAAACATTATATCTTAATTACTATTATTAGTCTCGACCAACTTTCAATAACTTCTATTTTGCGGGATCCACAGATATCCGCTATCATGAGATTATTTGACCCAAAAATGAAACTTTTAGAAGCAAAAATTCACACTTGGAAATTTTTCAAAATACTTCTCATCTCTCAGAGTATTTATTACAATTCTCAATTTATCTTATTGATCTTCCTTTATTCTCAAAATGATTGAAATATCATTTATAAATACTACCAAAAACTGATCCAGATAGTCTCTAAACACACTATTCATTAGAACCGTGAATATAGTGGGGGAATAAGTAATACCAAAAGGGATCACTATAAATTAATAGTGTCCATACCTTATATGGAATGTTTTCTTTTGTATATCCTCTTTATTGACCCTTAATTTATGATATCTTGAACGAAGATCAATCATGGAAAAGTATTGAGCAGTGTGTAGTTGGTCAAATAAGTCATCAATGCGGGAAAGAGGATTTTTTTTTATAGAGATCTTGTTAAGTTCTCTGTAATCAATAGAGATTCTCATTTATCTATCTTTCTTCATAACAAACACAATAGGTTCTTCCAAAGATGACGCACTAGGGATTATGAATCTCTTTTCAGTATTCTCTTAGATTTTATTCTTCAATTATTTCAACTCAATTGGGACCATACTATAAGGTGTATTTGAAATAGGAATAGAACCTAGTATGAGTTCTATTGGAAGATAAACATCACTATTTGGAGGAAGACCTAGAAATTATTCTGGAAATACATAATCAAACTCTTTTATAGTGTATTTATTCTTACTTATGAGTTTCTCTCTAAGCATTTGAGATAGATAACCTTATTTTATAGGGATCAAGACACATAATATAGAATAAATTCCTAATGGAAGGTTATATTCAACCTTGTATCGATAGATGATCATAGATTGATCTGGAATATGAAATGTGAATTCCCTTCCTTTGAAATTGATATGAGCTCTATATAGAGAAAGAAAATCCATGCCAAGAATCACATCAAATTACACTATAGGAAGGATCTCAAGACATGTAGGAATAACCATCCCACAAACTTCAACCATACAAGAATTATAAACTTTTGATGTGATTGTTGTGCTATTAGGAGTTTTCATAGCTAACTCAACATCTAATTGTTGAGGTAATATGATGACACCCATATAAAATTCTTCAGAAATAAAATAGTAGGTGGATCCATAATCAATTAAACCATTTTCTACTTTATAGTGGATGGTAAGTGTACCTTTCACCACTTCTTTATCATACTACATATCACTGATAGTGAACACTTATGACTTGCCTTTGTAATTCTCCTTAAGAGTTTTCTAACGTCGATCATCATCAACAACCCTTGGATTAGTGCATTGATTGGTATAATTTTCCATTTACTTTCACATGCACCATTGAAGTATAGAACATACATTCTGTGTAGCCTTTTCTAGATTTGCATCATTATACATATTTTATCTATCACTTCATCATTCAACTTCCTAATCACCTTCTTTTCCACACTTAAAACATTTACTAGTCCCTTTAAGACAATTTCCTCCATGTTTCTTTACACACTTTGAGAATAATGGAAAAATCATCTTCTTTTCAGTGTGGTCCTTATATTTTCCCTTGAATTCCATTTTTCACTTCTTATAAAAACCATAGGACTGATGGGTCACTCCGATATCCATCTCAACGTTGAGAGAACATTGAATGGTTTATTCATAGATATTGAAGTCCCCTATAGCTAATTTTCTTTAGAGACATAGTTTTAAGCCACTAAAGAATCGATCATTTTCACTCTCATTTTGGATAATAATTTGAGATGAATACCTTGAAATTCCTGTAAAATTTTCTTCATAGGAACCAAATGATTAATTGTCCTTTTTCTTAAGTTCAAGGAACTCCTTCTGTACCTTTGTTCCAAGAATACGAGGAAGGTACTTATCAAAAAATAAGTTCTTGAACTCATCCCATTCGATGGATTCAATTTCATCTCTTTTCATTATATTCTTGATAAATTTACTACATTGATCAACTCCACCTTCCAAACTATAGAATTATAAGACAACTTTATCATGTTCTGAACATTGGAGAACTAAAAATATATTTTCAGTGGTATTGATCCATTATTCAACCACTAATGGATCGGAAGACCCACAGAAAGAAGGTGGATGTTGCCTCATGAAAAACTTAACAGAATTGTGTTCCCTCCTTTGCTAATTTGGAAGTCTTGTATGATTAATAGATTGATAAAGTTTTGTGATAATATCTATAAGATTCTTCATTCCATCTGCCATAAGATTTGGTTTCTCAAGAAGACAATCATTTCATTTCTCATCACATTAATCATTAATGGGGTTCCTTTTAGTTCCATCGATTAAATAAAACCAATAAGCATAATGATAGAAACACTAATAGTAATGGGAAAACCACATAATCAAGAATAAAATTTCAATTTAATACACTTTAGGTTTTATCCTAGGTTATTTATAATTATTTATAAAACACTAGGATTTTAACCTATAATTCATCATATCCTTTGGGTTCTTTCTATTTTTTTCTCATCATAGTTTCCAAATATTAACTATAAATTTCCTATGATGCCAAATCTATCTACCCATACATTACATATATTCATATTACATAAAATTTGATGATAATTTATTATAAAATATAACTAAGCCATGATATGACCATATAGGTGTCGTGTCTTTAGAAACTGGTGGATATAAACACTTGGTCCATAAGACATCTTAATTTTAACCCACTTATTTCATCGTCACTAGACCCCTTTTTGGCCTATCTTACTTAATATCCTTATTCATGAATTGGGGAAAAGAAACATATGAAAGGGTGATCTCAAATGATCAGTAAGGGTAAACAAGTGAGATATCAGTCATATAATAATCATAATACATAAGAACATATCATTGGAAAATTTTATCCTGCATATAAAAGATCATGATATCATATTTTTTCATTATATACATTTATATAATCATTATTTAATGAATATAATGTATAATTAGTCACATCTCATTGTGGAGATGGAAGGTTGTACGTACGCACGAGCGATGAAATCATTCCCATAATTATTGAATGGTATTTAATTTATGGGTGTATAATATTTTAGAATAGAAATAATGTTATAGTAATAATATATAGTTATTATTTCCATCATTATACCCATCCAATTAAGGCGGTGGTGAAAAAAGATTACAACACGGCGTGGAAATGGAAATTCGTACGTAGGCACATGTGGTGATTTCATTTTTCATAGGATGGATAGAAATTGGAATATTTTTGTTCCATAATAATAAAAACATCTCATTAAAAAAGTGATACTGGATTTATTACTCAATATTTAAACAACTCATGAAGATGAAGTACAAGAAGAATGAAATTTGAAATAATCGATAAAGGAGATTAGCTCTTCTTCGACGTGCTTCCTCTAAATCCCCTCTTAGAGCACTAGATTTGGTATTTGATGAGGACCAGAACATATATAATGTAACTAGATAAGTTTAGAAGGTAAACGTGCGGGGTATGGTCAATCATGATGTCTCAAAGTGAAGTGAAGAGGTATGGGAGGAGGTTCCCTTTTACATCATCAATGTATAAGTCTTTAAGGAAATTATTTATTTCCTAAAAATTACAAATAAATTCCCATGATAATGAAAAACAATTTATTTTTCAAATGTGTATCTATAATAGAATTTATCTTCTGTATGACCTTATATAAATAAATTATTTAGTTATTAAATTTGGAGTGAGACATGTTTAACTTTTTTAAAATAAAATAAATTGGATGTCTTGCTCTCATACAAGTGGCTTCCAAAAGGCATCATTTAGAACCAAGGATGATTTAGGTAGAAAATAACTATTCCAAAGATACTAATAAAAGTGTGAGGTCAATTTTATAATATTATTATTACCCTTAATTACTCAGTTTACCCTTTAACCATTTTAATAAAAAATTACTAAAGTTTCTATTCATAATGCCCAAAAATAAAATAAATATACATACATAATTTGGACCTACTAAATACAAATATGAAATCCATTTTTCAAAAATAAAAACATAGAAGTTTCAATAATTTAATTAAAATTAATCTCATTATTAGAAATAGAGAATGAGTTTTAAAAGATAAAATATTATAAAATATTGAAATGTTTTTACATCTGAATTCAATGTCAAATTGAAGCTAATGAAATAAATTATAATCAATGGTAAAAATATATTCTATTTATAATTTAAAACAATTTAATGTTATAATTTAACCATATAAATAACTTCGATGAAAAAAGTTGTTTTTAATTTAAATTTACTGTATTTTTACTATACATAAAAGTTTGAAAGTTATCAAAAAAATTAAAATTTCATCCAAAGGGAATTTTGATATCCCAATTCAAAAGAAAAAGTCTATTGTGCAATATATAAATTATTAATGAGTCAAAATCTTAATTTAAAAAGGGTTTTCCATTAAATATAAGAAAAATTTCCCTTTTGAAAAATATAGGTATTTATAAAAAAAAATAGGGTTTATTCATACCCTATGAAAAAAATATCAATTAGATGAGTATAAAAAATATTTTATTAAGTATATAACATATATATTTCATTAATTTTGATTACTAGTAGTAATTCAATCAATTTATCAATACAGAAATATAAATATATAATTGATTTATATTTTTCATAAATAATTGTTAGTGAATGAATTCACCATACATTTTCATAAGTAAGATATATTTAGTCCCTATAACCTAATTTCTAGTGTAAAAGGGTCATTTTATAGTAAGTGTGTATCATGGTTCTCTTAAACTCATGATTGCGTGCAATGAAAGATATTGATGAATTTAAATTATTTAAAGAAAATATTTCAAAAAAACATTTGGGTGTTAAAAATACATTGAATCTCTTACCATTTTACAACCATATATCTATATTCTAGTTTTTTCATCTAATGATTACTAAAAAGTGTCCCAAGTCCTCCATAAACAAGAATTGTTTCCAGATAAGAATCAAGTCCTCAATGTGTGTACAATCCACTCAATACATTTTCTTCTATATCATTATCGTCTATACCAATTATACCCATTCTAATATAATTATATGAGTATCAAAAGTTTAATGAAATATTTTTATAATAATTGAATAATCATTATCAATATACATCCACTCCAATGGGAAATGAAAATGACGTCCATATAATGTGTGCACTATCACCTCCATGAATGGTAAATTTCATTTTTCAACACCCTCTTATATAAATGATTATAAAAATGTATTTAATGAATAAAATTATATTTGTTACATAATTAATATTTTGGAAGTTTAATATTATTATTTTAATAGGTCATTAATCAACTAGATTCTGTTCATTTAAAATTATTAAAATAAGATCATCACTGATTGCATCTTCATAAATTGTAACAAAACTCTCAAATTGATAAAATTATAAAAGTTTAAATTATTATGGAATATCTATTTCAGTGACTTAAATAATCTATTAATTATTAACTTTACATCAAAGAATGAGGATTAACATTGACATTACAAATCGTGTGTGAAACAATAAAAATCGGTAACATTTAATGATAAAAATAAACAATAACTAACTTTAAAATATGTGATAAATTATTATAATTATATATTATAAATAATAATATATTTTCATAATTTTTTAAAATAGGTCTCTAATATGATTATTTTTTCAATAAAGTAGGTTAAAGTAATTTCATATAAGTCGACATTAAATTTAAGGGATTTTGCTCACTCAATTTCTTTTCATTGAGTTATAAGGTTTCTTATTGAACCCCATTATTCTATGTTACCTGTATCCTTAAATTTCATATTTCATATGATATTCTATATTATCTCACTCAAGGGGAAATTTAATTTTAAATTCATATATTATTCTTTGATGAATTTATTTCTCTTAAAATTATAACATTATAAAGAATAATTAGCATCCTATTTATTGATTATTAACTCCTTGACCATATTATTTCTTACCATAAATTTCTTACATTTCTTTTTTTGAAACTAAAATATGTATTATTTCATGTGACCTTCGTATTTCAATTTACCTGTTTTTAATATTACATTTCACTATCCTATTTTATGATGCGAGTTTCAATAACGGTATTTTAAAATATTAAAGAGTTTTTATCTTTGATAATTTTATATTTTATTGTCCACTCCATATTTCCATATAATAATATTTAAATATTTTTATGAAATAATTATTTGGATTTATTCCTAAATAATGTTTAACTTATTCATTTCAACTACTCCAAAATAATATATTCAGAAGCAGATCAAAACATTGTCTCTTTGCAATGATGTTAGGAAATGATTTTTAATGCCTCTTTTTACATTTCACTTATTTTTTTATATTTAACCTCAAAAGATTTAAATTCAATGAATTAATTTTTTATAAATCATCCTCTAAATTCCATTAAAAAATAATCCTTTTGTGTGATTGAATTTTTTGTATCAATGAGTTCTTTTTATGTGATACCATTTGTAAGTGTTACGAAACCCATTTTCTTTAGAGGGGTTATTCATGATATGTTATATTATTAATTTCATATAAAAAACATATGTATTTATTACCATTATTTTATTTTATTTAGGTCATTTATATCCCTCTAATTCATTGGTTATGGTTTTATATCACAAGCGATAATGAATTGTGTATAGATGTAATTTTAGTTAACTATGTTCACAAGAAATTTGTGTGGACAAGATTGTGGTTAGTAAATTTTGAAATAATTTTGGATGGAGATGATTATCATTATCTATGATAATTATAATTGTGTTTGGGTGAGATTATGGTCATAAATTTTCATAAACACATTCATAGACATGATTGCAGGTAGTTATATTCATAATGTAATAATTTATTATACTTATACTTATGCCACTTTTCTATGTTATATGTCCCTGATATTATCTATGGAATATGATTATTGTGTCATGATTCTACACTCTTATGTCATGTTATATGTTTTATTGTTTTTAATTATGTATCCTTATATCATTTCTTAAGACTTCTTGGTATGTTTTCCCCTTACTCAGAATTTGTACTTAATACTATATAATGTTTTAAATTCCCATGATTTTGAAGATAAGAATAACATAGTTTTTTACTAGAATTAGTTTTGGTATGATTCAGTTATGTCAAAATTTCTATAATAATATTGAATAATATTTTTATATAGCTAATCTTCAAAGGCGCTAAAGCTTTGGGTTGTTGGGTTGTGTGGTTATTTATGAAATGAAATGTTTAAATTATGAAAATAATGTGAATTATATAGAATTTCATCTTGGATTGTATAACTTTGAATAAAATATTTTGTTTAAAGTATGAGTTTTTAGCATTTAACATGATATTTCAAGTATAGGATGTCCTGAAAATCAGGAAAAACAATGACTTTTTATTATATTTACATTAAAATCTACTAATAATGGAAAGCCATGAATTCTTTCTTGTGGTTTTACCACACACCTGACTATAGATACTAAAACAATTAAAATCATAAAATTACATTAATTTGGCATAGAAATTTTTTTAAATAATAGTTTCTTAAAAATTAAATGTATCGTAACTACTATGATTTACTCAATTAAGTTAAAAAACAACCATGTGATTCCTATGGAAGGGGATAAAAATAATCTTCAATGTGTGATCCATTTTGGTGATGATGGGAATGCGATTTACACTCATAAAAACTATTTTAACATTATTAACTATAAATATTAAATGGTAATTACCAAAGGAAAAAAAAGAAGTGAAAATTTATTTCAAATTAGTGACCAATCCAATTCATTCCAGTTTAGTGCTAAAGTAGAAAATAATCCATGGAATATGTGACTTGGCCACCTTGGCCGAATAAACATGATAAAAAATAAAAACATTAAGTTGTGATAGGTCTTCCCCATCTTAATAGAGATCAATAATCTATTTATGAAAATTTTCAAAATGGTCAGACGCTTCCTAGGACACCGAAAAGATTGTAAATTCAATCCACTAGACATTTATTCCTCGTAAATTTATCTGAGTCTTGTCCCATGAGATAGTAACCACAAGTCATTATAATAATTTATTTGTATTATTTAATTTTATCATAGGTAATTTTGGTTCTTAGAAATTTTTATTATTAAATTTTTTTTGATTTTTAAATTTCATAGTTGTTTCATAGTTTACCAACCCGGTTATTTGTAACTATACGGTAACCCTAAAGAGGGTTCTTTCATGGAGACGGTGCTATTTTTCATGGTATCTTCATGGTTTTTAAAAATATATGGGGCCTCCTAGGGAACTATGAATATTGTTTTTTAGGGGGTACACCCACACAGTTGGTGTATGGTTTGGAAAATGATGCATCCAAACTCTGTGTCCTACCCAAAATCACTTACAGAGTCTTTTTACTATAATACACTCTTATTTTCTTATCCTTTTAAATATATCATCCCTAAAAACTTATTAAACCAACCCTAAGGATACTAATATATAGTTAAATCATTCTTATCCTTTGATTCTTGGATATTCCTTTGTGACTCTCAAGTGATTCCAACATAAATTCCCTATATTTTCTCATATACTCTTCTTTCTTCCATGTTTCTTTCATTTTATTTTTCTCCTGGAACCAAAATTCATTATTTAGGCTCTAGATTAAATTTAGGGTGGTCTTTACCTAAAATTTTAGTCCTTTATGACTGGTATAGGATATCTACATGATTATTTGGGTGGTCACCATTGAAGAAGACGTGCTTAATCTTATTTTACTCTTCCTCCAAGTGGGTTTCTATAGAAACTTCTTTCATTTTGGAATTAAAAGTGTTTTTAAGCCATCTAAAACTCTTTTTATTGATATTATGAATATATTTTATATACATGTGATTTTTATAAATCATTTATATGAGGTTTGACCTTGGCATAAAGGGTTTGTCTTTTCATATCCATGTTTTAAAGTTTCAAATGGAATGTTTTTATACACCTAGAATTTGTGAGATTCCTTTTAGTATTTTTTTGAAATGTTTTTTATGTTGAATTTTATTTTAAGCTTTTTTGGTTTTCAAAGAGTGAAAATGGGGTTTTAAATATAGATTTGTTAAAAATTATTTTTTTACCTCCCAAGGATTTAAAAGTGGTCCTTTAATGAATTTCAAATGTTTATTAAAATGACTGTGTTGTTATACCCCTTCTGAAAATTATTTAATGGTTCTTTGAAATGTTTTTGATGGAAATGGAAATACATTATAATTATATTGGATTTAAAATATTAATACCCAAGTATTAATGGATGGTTTTAAAAGTAAATGGGGTGTGTGGTTATAATAGATTTCTAAAGGCTATTTAAAGTGGTGATTTATGAAGTAAAAAATGAACTTAATTTTTCTGCCACATATTCATAGTAAAGGCTTGAATGAGACATTGTAAAGTTTATTGTTTAAATATTTTGAGACCTTATTGATTTCTCCTTGGTATTGATTTCCCCTAGTGTGGGTATTTACACTATATGGTTCTTATTGCTTCAATTTTAGGGATGTCATATATTTATATCATCAATGTACGATGTTTCAAGGGGTTATTCTATTTAGGGGTGATGAAGGGGTTGGATGGTCATTTCATATTCCTTATGTGCTTATATTAACTTTTATTTTCACTCATCTAAATTTTACATTTGGTCATGGGAACTTGTGTACCAAGAGGGAGATTAATTTTTATGATATAGTTTTTTGAACACACACTATGAATGTCCATCTAGTAATACTTTGAAATATGGATAGGTGGGGTTCCATTTAAAATGAGGCCATTATGGTCTAGTTGGATTCCATTTGGATGTTTAGACTCAGCATATACTGGTATTTGGTATGTGGTAAATTGATAATGTTATATGTTTCATGCGTTAGGTCCCAGGTTAAATCCCATGACACTCTTATTGAATGATTCTCGGTTTACATAGGGGACATATTTCTTGAACATGATTTTATCTTCCCATTTCTTATATTATTATGTTACCCTTATTTTTTATATTTTTTTTATATTTATACTTTTACTACCCACCTTGTGTATGTTTAACACATTAGGTTTAGTTTGATTCCTTTTAAAAAGTTTTCAATGATGTTTTAATCACTCATTATGAACATAAAGAATCATTTATTGGTTGATTATAGTGGATTTCAAAATGGGTGTTTTGGATTTGAAATAACATAAGTTTGTCAAATTTTTTCAAAGTAATCATGTTCATTTAAAGAAAAAAATTGGAAAATTTTATAAGTAGATGACACCTGCATAGGATGAAGAGATGAGTATGTTTATTATGACGTGTAATTATGTGTTGGTATCCATTGTCTAAAGTTTTTGTTTCACTTTTTTTTGTTTTTGGTTGTATTTTGGGGTACCGGAAACCCATAAACCGGCTTTTAAAAATGGAAAAAAAATAATTTGTAGTCACATGTTTATGTTTGAGATGCCTAATTTCTAGTTATATTTTTGAACTAGTATTTTTTAAATAAATTTTGAAATAAATTGTATAGATTCAGTGGGTGGTAACCTAAGGGTTTGTTTAGATCATGCATATATATTTCAGGTTTTAGGTTTTTAGTTGGACTTGAGTTTTGTACATGGGACCGACTTTGGGTGTGTAAAGAGGTAGTGAGAAACAAGAGGTTTTATGGAGTGGGACTAAGACTTGTATTGAGTTTGTTTTTTATCACAATCTTATCTTGAAAGATAGACTTCCTTGTATATGATTTCAGTTATTTTTCATCTAAATAATTTTTCCTTTATATATTGTTTTATTTTTTAATAGTGTGTTATTTTTATAAAAATTAGTTGAATTAGTGTTGTTGGTTATAACATATCTAACATTCATATTTATTTTTTATATATATACTTAATATTACATGGGAATATAATGGAAGAAAAATAGACACCATACCTTTTGGTAAATGTTTTTCTTTCATTTATCTATTATTTGAGTGAGAAATTATTCACAAAGTTGTTTCATGTGATGCCTAATAACTAGTTTCTATATTATCGGTATCAGAAATTCCATTTGAACCTTATGTCTAGCCATGTTGGGTTCTAAATGGATGAAACCCCGTATTTTTTCCTTACAAAATGGTATCAAAACCTAGGTTCAATGATGGTTCTAGGTAATTTAGTGTCCTAGTTTTTATTTGGGTTTTGTCGTGGTATAAATTAGATTAAAGTTGTCAAAGATTGGGAGGTAAGGGTGGAAAGACTCCATCTATCTCTATCATATCTTAAGACTTATGATACAAAGAGAAATTGGGTTTTGAATTATATTTTATTTTTTTTAGTTGTTTCAGATGAATATTATGTGGAATGATTCTATTTTGATCCCCTTTGAGTATGTATGTTATTTTTGGGATCATACATTAGTTTCAGGGAAAAATAGAGGATAAATTGAGATACACGGTTATCTTACATGTATTTTCCTACCATAAAATGCCAATGGGGTTTTGTTCTATCACATTCATAGAGCCTATTTCATGGTTAGTACATGGTTTCCCAAAAAAATGTGTTCAAACCGTAAAAAGCCTATTTCTTATTTGGTTGAGTTTTTTCACCTCCTCTTAATTATTGTTTCCTCTTAAATTGATTCTCACTTATTAGAGATGAAAAAAAGGAGGGTTTGATGCTATTTGAATGTATAACAATGGAATTTTTTCATGGTTGTGTTCTTATTTTATGATTTTTAGATTCAAATAATTTTTTTGGTAAATAAGTTAATTTTATGAATTTAATATTTTAAGAAATCATTTTTCATGGATTATTGAAAAATGAAATTCTATTGGTTTTTATAAAAAC
The DNA here is from genome assembly GCA_963277665.1 of Viscum album. NCBI lineage: Eukaryota > Viridiplantae > Streptophyta > Magnoliopsida > Santalales > Viscaceae > Viscum > Viscum album. The sequence goes on along the minus strand of OY728121.1, from coordinate 1,644,835,168 downwards.
AATTAATGTTTTCATTCACTATGTGATATTTGGAAAAACATTAAAATGTTAAATGGGAAATTTTAATTATTTTGGGTTGGAGTATTCCCTAAGGTGATAAATTTCATAATATAATTATGAAAGTTCTTTGTTTTTAAAAATATGTTTATGTTGAGAAGTTTGGATCTTCAAAAATTATAGTTTTTTAATATTTTTAATTTTTCAATATTTTTTCAATCAAACATGGTTTTTTTAAAAGAGGGGTATAAATTTCTTTTAAAGAGTATACCTTGGGAGAGTGTGATTTCAAAATTCCTTAGTGAAATTTGGTTATTTTGGAAGAAAAATTTCTATTCTTAGTGTGAATTTGATGTGTTTTGTTATGGTGAATCATTTGTTTTGGACTTGATACCAAGATTCTAATGGGATTTTTTTATTAAGATTTGATCCATGAAATGATGTTTTTTATTACATTTGATTCATTTATTCTCCCAATCATAATGTTAAGAAGAAAGACAATATGTATTTTAATTGACTATAATTCTCATGGTGAATCCTCTCATCACTTGTAAGGAGTTCCTTCAATCACAGAATCTACCCAGACTCTGAGTAAGGTGGAGTATTTGGAACCCTTTTTTCTCTCAGACTCCTTCATATAATTTTTTAGTTAGTTTCCACCATCTTTATATGGTTATAATGGTTTAATAAATGAATTAAGGTGGTTGGAAATGATTTATGTGGTCCTAAATTCTCTTGAAACATCATCAGCTTCATGATTGAGAGATTTAATGAGCTTTATTGTCAAATATATCCAATTGTGGTGGAATTTTATGGTACCTTCTTAGTTGTGTGAAGGTATGTCCTGATATTTTATCAAGTTTGTGTTTATCAAGTGGTTATATCCAAAGGTCATGAAAGTAGAGATAGATCTTTTGTTTTTGGTCCCTCATAAGAGTGAATGATTGGTGAAGGATTAAATTTATCATTTTCCAGAGTTGGTTTTCTTCTATCTGGAGTTGGTTGCTATCGATTTTATAAACGATCATTTATTTGGAGGTGATATTTCCCTAGATTTTTGTTTATCTATGATCTTTCTAGGCATAACATCCATTCATGAGGTAATTGAGGAGTAAATTCTAGTGGAAGCTAATATACTCATGCAACAAGTGATGGGTGAGACCTTGGTTTCACTTGATGAAAATGAGGATAACCTAGTGGGTGAAGAGAATAAGTAGGATGGGACTAGGTTAGAATAGATAGTTCTTTATCATAGGAATAAGGATCCACTCATGTGATTATGGTTTAGGGATCAAAGTCATTCTAATCTTTGTTTTTATAAAGCTATAATAACTTTACTCTATTGTGGTTCTTTAAGTAATGTTCAAAAGTTCTATAAGAGGGGTTTTTAAAAGAGTTCTCGGTTGGATATTTTTTTATTATTGGATTATCTTATGACCTTTCATTGAAGGTTGTAATCTTGTTATGCTTTTGGAATTCTTTTATTATAGTTATATTAAAATCTAGTGTATTATTATTTTGGGGATTTTGCCTTGGGATTGCCTCGATTTTAGTTTTATGGCATGATTTATTCTTATATGGATACTTGTCAGAGTCAATTTCATTTATGCTCACCATTTGGATAAAACTATCTTTTTATAGTTGTAGCTTGTGTGTATTGTTTGTGACAATATCAGGAGATTCTCTATGATAATACATGAGGAGGATACTTTGTTATGTGATTATATAACTATGGTAGTTTACTCACAATTTGATTTTATGCACTAAAAGGTGATTGTATTATAATTTTATGGGTTCATCATGATGTGTTGATCCAGTGTGGAGCACTAGGTTATCCATGTTTGTTATGGACCAAGGCTAGATCTCATGTAATTATTTGAGGTTCTCTATGGACTATTCTTCATTTTTTTAGTGTGGAGGTGTTTACTGTTTGAGAGTGAGTTTCTATCATGGTTGAACGGTTTTTTTGGGTATGACACTCTTAATAGATTTCATGGGGTTCAGCATATTTGAGTAATTTTTACCGAGGGGAACCATGTTAGGTATCATTTTCTTCTTAGTACTTCCAGTTTGAATTTTATCTTTAAATTGTGATTAGAGGCATCCTGAAATATTTTTGGATGATTTTTTTGATCATTTTTAGGATCTTGGAGATTTTATTTGGGGTAGGATTATTTATAGTGGTTCTCTCTGGCTTCATATTATTTAGATTCTTCATTTAATGTCACATAATATTTTTAACCACTGACATTCTATAAAATGAAGTGTCATGTTGGGAATAATTTTGACCCCTACATGTCACTATAGTGATTCTTTTGTATTATTTTATGTTAAATAGGTCACCAAGGGTATAAGTTGTTTTTAGCATAATTTTTTGGACTTTTAGAGGATTTTTTAGTGTTGTGTAGTCTATCCACATTGTTAGTAGTAACTATGAAACACTCATTCATTGGGTGATATTATAGAGATGGTGAAGTTTCACATTATCTCCAAATGGTTTATCAAAATATATGGATATTAAAAAGAAACAATGTGACTTGTTTTCTATGTAAGGTAACTTCCTCAGGGTTGGTTCATGGTATGGAAAATTAAGATTCTAAACCATGCAACTAACCCAGATTCACTTAAAAAGGTAATTTTACCATAATACCCACTTGGTTTTTTATCTATTGGAAACTCTACTCTTGTAAAGTTCTAGTCCATAGGATACTCAACTAGTTCCATGACATTGTTTGTCACAAGACCTTATGTGAAACTCCTTATATATAAGAGGCTACCGACTAGAAGATGGGGTCTAGAGTGGTACCATAGGAAGACTATAACCAAAAATTCGAGTGTGAAGTAATAGATAAATAACCAAATACCATACATCAACAATTGATTTTTGAGTATGAAGGATAAATAAAAAACCCCAATCTGTAATAAAATATAACACATAGGCAATACAGTCATACAATAATAGACACCCACGGGTCCAATAACATATACAAATAAATACATTATAAAAGAATAGAATGAAAGTGCAAAGGATTAACTACATCCTCAATCATCTCCCCAATCCCATTCTCCAATACAACTTGGGATTCTCATCTTTATCATCAGCATCAAAATGAGTCATTTTCTAACCTGTACAGGCAATAAGGGGGTGTTATACTTGAGTACCCAAGTGCCATGGCTGCCCGAGCGGGGTGTGAGTATAAAAAAAGTATGGAAAAATATATTGTCCCATACATAGATATTTTATGCTTAGTATGTTCATGTGACATTTTCAAATAGAGTAAATAAATAAACTATGAAAAAATAAATAACCAACATATAACCTTCTTCAGCTAGTGTTAGGGTGTATATGATCCTATCATAATGACTATTACAACCATTACCACTCATAAGGACAATGTTCTACCCTATTACCAGTAATTGGTATCGATCCATTGGATCATGACCCTGATCTTCCATACCAAATTCTGTTCATGTCAGGATGTAACTGATCACCTCACAATGTCATTCCAACCATATAGAAATTGGATTCTAGGGTGTCTCCCAATCATCCATAAATCTCATTCTAAAATGGCCAAACATATCATTATAAATGGATGAACATCTAGTTATAAGTTGTCCTGGGAATCTATCTAAACTCTCATATCAAAAACATCTTAAATCCAATACATGGGCATCCTGAGTAGTCATTTGACCTAAGGCCCTCCTCTATGTCCCCATTCTAACCATCCATATCCCAAGAATCATGGGATTCAAAATTAGTATTACATAATACCATTGGGCTCAACTATCTAAATCCTAGGTGTGACCTAGTCATTTCATCATAATAACAGTGATCATAATGAAACCCCCTAGTTGAATGGTTAGATACTAGATGTACTAGGAATCCTAGAGACCTGTGGCCTTTAGGTAATCACAAATAGACCCAAGTTAGAATCCCAGCATCATGGGAATTATTTTCTACTCCAAAAATAGGATACTAGGAAACACATCTAGGCCTCCATGAAAACATCATCTCATCTGCCATATCACACAAGTATCACATAAGGCTCAAAATCTAGATCATAGGAAGCAGCTAGTGGCATACCCAATAAAACAATCACATATAATTGGTCCCACAAGTTGAGTCCCATGAATCATATCTTGGAATCCATAGTTATATTAAGAGAAAATGTGTGAATATATAAATACAATTAATGGGTTGGATACACACATACCCTCAATGCCTCCATCCACATCCCACTAAGACCACAATATTGGAATAACTTTTAAGGTGAAACTAGCTACAATTTCTACGTGTTTGTACATCCCACTATGATAGTAATTATATGGGGATGTACTTATTTACATCCCCTTTACTATACATACTATATCGTCCTGAACACCTGAACCATTCTCTATTCCTCATAGGGTCAAAGTGCTCAGGTAATCATGTCACATCTGGTAAGGAATAGTTACCCCATGGTCATCTCTATGATCCTAATATACCAAGTTTATCTCTCGTGGCCTACACTTGCCCATGAATCCCAAATAATATGGTTCAATTTGAGTTCCCAGCCATCGATGGATAGGATGTCCCTCCAGTAAATGAGGATCCATCAGGGCCATCAGCCCCTTGTGTAATTTAATTATAGGCATGACATTTTATTAAACAGTTTAAATAATTTTATGTTCCCATCATTTGAAGTGGCAGTTCCACACATACCAAATTCATATTTATAAATTCATAATACCAAGGGCCAATTCATAGGGACCACCTAAAATTTTATAAAATTTTTCTTTTAAAATTATAATATCCAATAATAGCTACCTAGTATCGTCCAATCCTATCTAGACTCATCCATGCTCAATTGAGTTTGTAATAATGACTCAATCACCAGACTAATGAAAAACAAAAATATTTAATTAATTATAACATTTATAATTAATTAATTAACACAAAATAACTAATGGGAATTCTAGGAAACCTCAATTATTCATTATACCACACTGTAACCAAGTCTAATTACTCATGGGAGGTCCCTAGAGGAATCACGTCATGATTCCAAGGAAAATCCATCAGCAACAGAACCATATCCATAATTTAATAAATTTAATTTAATGAGAAACCATGGAATAATATTCACAATACTATGTACATTTTATAAAATGATGAGTAGTTGTAGGAAAATGTCATCATGGGATTTCTTCTTCCTAGGCTATTTGAATCACTATCAAAATTTGGTGATTTTACCATTATATGGTGAAATATCCATTTCATAGATAATATAACACAACATCAAATCAGTGAGAATAATAAGAAGAATATATGTGATGATAGAGAGGAATATGTACACAAAGTCATTGTTTAAAATACCCAATGACACCACCCCTTCCCAAGGGAGGAGAAGGGAGGGGAGAGGATGGGCTGCTTTGGCCATGTGAGGGGAAAAGGGGGAGAAGGGGATATTCCTCTAAAAGTCTAAGGGGGAATGGGAATTTTTCCCCAGTGAATTTCCAAAATCTAGAAGGTGGCCGCTCCTATAGCCATACACCTCCTTCCAGCCAGTGGTACCTCCTGAATGGTCAGGGGTGTGTTACATACTTGGCTAGAGAAACCACTCCAGACCAATCTGGGGCTCTCTTGAGCCCCCAATTCATCACTTAAATCCCCTTACATGTCCAAAAATCCTCTATTGAGAGTTTTACACACCTAAACCCAATTTAGTATCCCATTTCACAAAATAAACCGACCACAAAACTCAAATATTCTAATTCCTTCAAGAATTTTCACACACATATAGAACATGGGGCCTTACAATCTCACCATCATAATACTTATCATACTTGAGTTGTCTAATTGTACATATGGATAAAAACCTAACATGCATCAGTTACCAATGTCCATTCAAAAATTCATAATACACCATTAAACACTCAACATTCTTCCTTATCATAACTCCAAACATAAGGAATTAAATTATCAAAAGACTGAGAAAATGTTCGTGTCATCCCAAAAAATACTGATGATACTCTATAGAACCCTTCAAACCAGAAACAAATTTTTTGTCGCAACCAACTCATTCAAAAATGTTTTACCACTTACCAACATCAGAAAACTACCAAAATATTGTCACTCATACCCATCCATTTGGTTTTTGGTCATCCCCGCCATGGAAATCCTCTCACAAGGGAAACACAAAACAATTAAACCCTTCAACATTGGAATTTTTTATAGGGACTCCACACCAACATTGCATGAAATGTACAAAATCATTTTCAATCAACCGCATCTGATCCAAATCCAAAACAACAGATGGAATCCATGATTTAAACAACATGATCAATGAGGTTCGAACTTGAATTTTGGTGAGTTCATATGATTGAACTATCAATTGGTCTAAACATTAATATCATCCTCTTTTGTACCATGATAATTTATTATACTGATATGATCACGTTTGAATCACCCCCAACTCATCCCAAGCATTAAGACAACACTTAGACTCATTTTGATAAAATATACAATTGTACACCCATCATTCACCAAGGAATTCATATGTTCCTAAATCCATTGGCCCACCAGAATCAAAATTACATAACAACCATCCAAAGACTAGTCCCATTATACTAATAACCCCTCATAAATTAATACACATATTATCTGTAGTTAACCTTCTCATACACATGGCCTAATTATAAAACATCAATCATTGCTTATTCTAAGCTCATAGAATGTTATCCTATAAAAATGACAAACCTCATATGAAATGAGGGTCACAACCTCAATGTCCTTGGGTGGCCTCCCAACTATGTGGTCTACTTTATAATACTCCTTGTGTATCACAAAAATATAGTCCACCATCAAACATATGTCACTCCACATGAGCCATGGTCACCTCATTTGATTAATAACTGACTAGCATCCAACTGTATCAGCTATGTCACTACACTAATTCAATTATGAAGTTTACTTTACCATCAAGGGATACCACGAATTTCATCAAAACCATAGGTAACTATTCTCACAATCACTTCATCAACTCCATCATTCCTCAACTAACAATCATCCACATGCCAATTTACAATTTAAATGAGTACCATGTGTAACCAACATGTACCGTTCCTTTATCATCCAACACGGTGGGTGAAAAATCCCATACCACATGATCACATAACTTGAATCATGATCCTATGAGTCACACATCATGAAACTAGAATTACATTCCTCGATTATCGATCATGATTTACGACATTCTAGTTTGTTAATCCTAGCACACATTTAGCCACCACCCAGAACAATTCGAGCCATATGCATCCACCTATACTCTCACCATGATCCTAAAGAACACTGAAACTCAATAGGAACAATCCCCTAAATTTTATTTCCCTCCACACCAAACTCAAAGAAAAATAATTATCACTCAACGTGCTCCACATCAAAAAAATCCCATGCCATAACCAGGCCTCTTAATAAACCCATAGAACCTCTTGTGCATCGGTCTCAATCCAAGTCATCTACCAATGTCATTACACTTCAAGGGAGCATTAAGTCTCATGATAACCCCTCAAATGGGTTACCCTCATAAATAAAACTTGGAAACGACTCATTAAAACATTTTTTCTTCTCTCAGATTCTTTAGGTCTTCCCACTAGTCTGAAACCATAACCCACAAGGCCATAACCCAAGGGTAACGTCATGTTTTTGTCCTAGTAACCCACATAATTCATGTTTTAAAACCCATTATAGGTTCCCACATATACATAGGTCAAGAACCTCATGTTGAAACAATTGCCTATAAGTGAACTGATTCCCATCAAGCACCCATACATTGGACATCCCCATTGAGAATCATAACCTCGTCATCCATATTTACATATAAAACTAAATCGTCCTAGATGATTTGTTCCATGTGAACCACATCACAGAATTTAGTTAAGTAGAGTATCATTATAGGTTATATGGGAAACAGCATATAGTTTATTACTGAAACATTAAAAAACTAAACTTATTTTATTTTCATAATAAGAAATATCATTATCCTCTAGGTTTTTCTTCTAAGGAACCACGTAATTATGTCCTCCTAATAGGTTTATCATATATCCCTTATTATAAGGGACCACCTAACAGTCATCAATATGCATAACATCATAGATCTACATGACCAGAAATTAGAGAAAATATATATGAAAGTTATCCCAGTAATTTATAATTACTCTAATTACATATATGGGAAAAATGTATGATGATTGGTCAAAAATTTAAATATATAAGCCTTCTTATTTGAGAAATTCCACAATATATGGAATATATGTCATGTGAACCCTACGTTATTGATAAAATTCATGAGACACAAATTTCCGCCACTATAAAGGACTCAAAATCAAATCAATGCCCTCTTTCCAATTGGACAAGATCCACAAATCCCTAATAAATCAAGAGCCTCAAACATCCATGTGAGTTACTCTGGGTGAAAATACTATACAATCATAACATCATACTAAAAAAGAGAAATCACATCCCTGATATCCTAGACATCTTATAAGATCAATTGTTCCCAATACATTAGTCTGATATCCATCAATGACTCTGAAACATTCCAAAATCTCAGGTCTATAAAGTCCCAAATAGTAAGACAAAATAAAAAGTGGCTCTAATTCCACTTTGTAAAATATTGGTATATAGGCCACTTGTCTTGTTCCCTATAAAATTTTTGACAAGACCTAATGAATGACTCCCCAAATACCAAAGGATACTTACAAGGATTGGGGGTCTATGGTAGTACCTTGTGCAAACTATGCCACCTGATCAAAGTACTAAGTTGAAAATAAATAGCCAAATATCATACATCAATGATAACCATCAATTTATAGAGGATAAATAGAACAACCTAATAATAGATATTATAAAATGGGAAGTAATATAGTCATAAAAGGATGATATCCCATACATTTGATCACATATACAAATAAAGAAAGAATAAAAGAATAAAATGAATATACTGGAGACTCAAATATATCCCTGTGCCTCTCCGCAAATCTAGCATCTAATCATGATCTAGATTATAAACTCTGTTATAGATATTATATTGTTCACCTTCACAAACTATACCTATAATAAACTATAAGTATAATTGGTTATATAAGTGTCATGGACATCCGAGTAGGTAGTGGGTACATAACTCAAGAGGGAACCACCAATGTGGTCTCATACATAACAAGTATATGTAGTGTATGTTCATGTGATAAGATCGTATGTAAAAAATAAATAAACTGTATAAAAATAACAAACATACTATCTACTTTAGACCATTTCAGAGTGTCTCTGAGCACATCATTATAACTGCGCAAACCATAAATTCTTCGAGTGAGAAAGTTCTACCCTTTCACCAGTAAATAGTGTCAATCTTTAGGCTCATAACCCTAATTGACCTTACCCACTTTTTCTAGTTTCAGGGTGTCCCTAAGCACATCACGATATCATTCCAACTAAATAAAAATTATATCTTATGGTTTCACCCATGAATCCCTAAATTTCAAACTCAAATAGTGAAAAAAACTCCTAAAAAATGGATCAACAGCCAGATCCTAAGCATCATGTGAATCCCTCCAAACCCCAATATTTAAAATTTCTTGAATCTAATACTTATTCTTCTCGAGTATTCCCTAACTCTAAGTTTATCCTCCAACTCACCATGCCAACCATACAGATCTTAGGCATCTTGGAAATCTAGATCATGAATCTTTAATATCATCAGGCTTGATTGCCAGATCCTAAGGTTGAACTAGGAATCTCAAAAAAATAATATTGATCATAATAAATCTTCAAATCCTAAATGGTTATATCTTAGAAATTCCAAGAATACAATGGACCTATGGCATGTAGGGAATCCTATATCGACCTGAGTTTGAGTCCTGGTGCCTTTGAAATTCTTAAATGGATCAATAGTTGGGTCCTGAGAAGCACATATCAGCATCAATGACAACAGCATCACTCTATTCCTATCACACTAGTATCATATAATTTATAAAATCTAGATCCTAATAATCGCATATGGGAATCCCCAATAACACTATTACATCTCTTTAGTCCCATAAGTTGGGTCCCAAAGAACACATTTGGTCAAATGTATCTCCATAATGAGAAAGCAAGTGAAAGTTTAAATACAAGGTAGGGGTTAAAAGAAAACTTAGGACTATCCCCTATATCCACAACTCCTTGGGCTCACATCTCTAGCATAGGTTCTAATAGAAAACTCTCCACCATATCTACCCTTTCCCATGTCCACCCTCTAGCCAGATTCATAAGTTATAGGGAAACCTTATAGAATGCCCTTAGGTCTGATTGATCCCTCTTTATCCTTCTAGGTAAGTAATTATTGTGGGATGTTGTTAATCCCATCGCATTTCTAATGCATCATAGGTCTTCCTGTCCCCTGGTCCTCATATGGTCTAACCAACTAGGTAATTACATCCTAGTGGGGGAGGAACACCGTCCCCATAGTCATCTCCAACAGCCCATCGGCCCAAGGGAATATCTCATGGACACCCCAATATCCTTGCATCTCGAGTCATATGGTACAATTTATATTCATATAAATCAATGACTGAGATATCCAGTTCGTACATAAAGGTCCCTCAAGGCCCTCGTACCCATGTTCAATTTAATCTTGGACATCTATTTTTATTAAAAATATATATATATATATAATATGGTGTCATACCCTTAAGTGAAAGATCCCTATATACCTCATTAATATAAAAAATAATAATACCAAGGGTAGATTTATAGGGACCTCCTACCATTTTAGAAGTATTTTACATTTAAATTCATAGACTCTCTGGTAGATATCATGGCATGTCCAAGGCCATACAAACTCATCCAAGATACACCAACTCTGTCTCAAGGATTTGAGATTAGAACTGAAGCCAAAAATCATAAATTAAATAATTGAAACATTTATAATTAATTAATTAACTCAAAAAAATAGTAAAATTTGGTGAAACCTCACTAGGTTATTGCATTTCACCAGAACTAAATCCAACGACTCATGTTAGGCCCAGAGAGGACCCCCAAAACCATTCCCATGAAAACTCCAAATCCCCAAAACCATATCCATAATTAATTCAAATTAGTTTAATGAGATACCATATAAAAAATCACAACACTGTGTAGCTTTAATGAAATGATGAGCAGTGGTAGGTAGATATCTTCTTAGGACATCCCTTTCATAAGTTGTATGAAACCCACCCTTCGAAATAATTTTATTTGGCCATTCTATAATAAAATCACAATTTTCAACCAAAATTTGAATAATATTGGATGAGTGAGAAGAATAAGTATAAGATATGGGAGGATGGAGAGGATATTGTACCTTTCTATGTTGTCAACAATGTCAAAGAAGGCCACCCTAAACAAAGTGAGAAGAAGTGGGGACATAGGAGTGGATACTCCATTTGTGTAAGGGAAAAAAAGGGGGGATGTGGCTACCCTAAAAAATAAAAGGGGGGAAAATGAATTATTCCATAATTAAAGTCCATATACTAGCCAATGGTGTGCTACAGCCTTGGTTATAGAAGCTACCCTGGACAAATTAGGGGCTCTCATAACCTCTTTTTAATCTCTTGAAACCCCTTTAAGGTTTAAAAATCCAATTTTTATGGGTTTCAACCATTAGATCCCAATTTTGAATCTTTATTCTCAAAATTACAATGTAAATAAATATAAATTTTCAAATTACCTAATGAGGTTTCACAACTGAATGGAACATGGGGACTTAAACCTCCCACCTTATTCATTTTTTCAACATTAAGGATCCTAAAATAGAGTTTCATACTTATTCACCATTTATTATAACATCCTCCTTTTAATTTACATTTGATTTCAAGGTGAATTATTCCTCCTTTGGCTTCTCTTCTTCTTCTTTCTATATTTCTCAGGTTTCTCCACTCTCTCAAAACACTAATTCATTTTGTAAGTAGGGATTAGGTTTGGGATGGTCTTAAACTGGGGTTATGTCCACTTAGGGATTATGGAGGAGGTCTAATTGGTAAATCGTGTGGTCTCCATTGATTGAAATAGGATTCGACATTCTTTTTGGTTCCAAAAAGTAGGTACCTCTAGTTAATTATTTTATCTTTGGAACTAAAATTTTTCTTGATCTTTATAAATCACTTTTTATTGAATTAATGAATATATGTAATATCCATTTGATGTTTTTAAACAGTCTTTATGATGTTTGAGTTTGGGAAAAGGGGTTTTCCTTTTGAATTCCATATTTTCATGTTTGAAAAAGAATTTTTTTATTCACTAACCATATGTGAAATTTTTATGAGGCTTTTTAAGTGTTTTTTTTGATGTGTTATTTTTTAATTCTATTTTTTCAAAAATATAAAATGATATTTTAATAAAATATTTTTTTACAATGAGTTTTTGACATCAAAATGATTTAAAAAGGGTAATTTGATGAATTCATAATGTTTTTTTTTTGAAATTAGTGTTTTTTTATTCCCTTTGTGAAACTGCATTAACGGATACTTAAAAAAACTTTAGTAGAAATGGAAGTGCCTTTCACATATTATGGATCTAGCATTATAATATACATGTTTTAAGTAATGAAATTGAACTTTAAATAGTGTGTGTTGTTATAATAGATTTTTTAAAGGTTTTATAAAGGGTTGATTTATGAAATGAGAAAAGTGTCTTGAATTTATAAGTGACATTTTTATAGTAAAGGAAAAAATTTAACTTCTTAAATTATTTTTTAAAAATATTATGTTACCCTATTTATTTCTCTATGGCATTGTGTTCTCACTGTGTGAGTTTTTTATCACCATGTGGTTCTTGTTTTTCTATTTTTGGTGATATTACATATTTATTCAATAGATGTACGATGTTTAAAGGGGTTATTCTATGCAAGGGGTAATGGAGATAAGGGAAAGTTATTTCTTTTGTCTTGTCTTTTTATCTTGGATTTCATATTCATGATATCCTGGGAACTAATTGGTAGATATATATTTATGTTACACTAGTTGGTTCACACACTACCAATAGAGAGTTTTTAAAATTTGAGGCAAAAACAATATTTTCATCCTTCCCCGATCACTTATATATGTGTGGAAAGAAATATCTGAACAAGATTTGGTTTATGTTTTGAAAATGGGGGAAGAAAGTTCATAACTCGTAGAAAGTGGTTCTCTAATTTTTCAATGGGGGGTGTTTCTGTATTAAACGAAACTATGATATTTAAATATCTATTTTAATATGGAGTTTTTCGTATTTTTAAATGGGGGAGATAATTTTAAGAAGAGGATATATAGAGACCAAGGATTTTGATACAAAGATATTACATCTTAATAGATGAATATTCAATACATTTCATCAATAATCTTCAAAGGACTGTAAAGGTTTTATATCTTTGGAAACTTGTTACACAATATTATTATTTAATGAAAGATCTCCAAAATCTCTAATAATTATCTTCCATTTTATTAATATTAATATACATACCCTTCTTAAACATTTTTTCATAACCTGGGGAAATGAAAAAAATAAGTTTGAGATCAGATGCTCAGTAAGGGTAATCATGGAAGATATCAATCGATGATCATATGAAATAATAAGAAGCATGAGGGTATGAGATTATATATATAACTTAAAATGTTAATACCCAATATATCAAGGATTTTATGTAATATCCATGGCATAAAACATTATCATGTCAAGAGACATGAACCATTAGAGTGAAAAATCATCATAAATAAATCATGAACTTGAAGTTCATATCATATAAGTGGGGTATCATCATAAGTACAAAAACAATTTTATATGTTGAGGTAAACATCAAAGACCATAAAATCAAAATGGATAAAGAATCAACACATGTTTCCCATTTCATAATGGATTATTTATCAGCATACGTTTCCCATAGTGCATCAAGAACTTTGGCATGTTTTCCATAGCGAATCAAGCACATCGGTTTGTTTACTATCATTATGTTAAGATATATTAAACATTAACAAATGAATTTGTTGGATATATATAGGTCCCACTCATTACATTATACATTAATTTTTATTCTAAAAGTGCATAAAACATTCAGCATGTTATAGCCCGTAAAAAAAGAATTGGGTTTCATAAAAATTTCATCATATCATAACCCCTGGAAAAGAAATGTTTTTCATAAACATTTCATAAATTCATCATATCATAACTCATGGAAAGGGATTGGGTTTCATAAACATATTTTAATCATAACCATAAACATACACCATAAAAATAAATAATCAGGATTTTTCCATTGGATCATATACCTAGAAAATTTTAATCAACGCCAAAGGTTATTATCATTGATAAATAGAAATTATAAAAAATAGCATCAAAACATTATTAAGGAAAATATTCTTTTCATTTGAAATCACTTATTTAAAATCTAAAAATTTCACAAATATTTTAGGAAAACATTTTACTTAAAAATAAACTTGAAAAATTATAAAGTACTATTCAAATTATTTAGTGGTCATGATGGCAGAAAATTCTATTCATGAGGTTTATGTTAAAACAGATATTCCTTTCACATTTTTGCTAAAAAATCAAAACTATATCATTTGTAAAATGAAATGAATATTAATTTCAAGAAAAACTGTGAAAATTAAAATATGGGATTAAATATATTTAAAAAGGAATTTTATAATACTAAATACTTCTTTGAAATGTATTTTGAAAACATAGACATAGAAGAAAAATGGTTTTCAACTAAAGAGAGAATTAAATTCGGTTTTTCCTTAAAAACTTCCTATATAATATTAATTATATAAGGATAGGAAAAAGTTTGAAAAATATGTAATCTAAATAAATACCCCTAGGATAATAAAATTCATGAGTTTCATTTGATCTATATCATAATATTTCATCATCAGAAACATAATCGTAAATAATCCTAATAAACAATGAGATTGTAACATAAAAAATTTACCACTTTGGTAACTTTTGAATTATAATACCCAAGAAAGAAAGAACTATATATGGAAATTAACCCATTATTTTTATTATAATAATCATAAAATACATTCATGGGTAGTATATAATCCATATAATTTAAGCAAGTGTTCTATAAGGCATGTGTCCCACATAAATAAAAGTAAGATGAAAATATTTTATCACTTTGGTAATCTGTTTAATCATAAGAAAAATTTAATAATAACATAAAATGAAACATTAAACATAATTAAATGAATTAGATTCCTGATAAAACATGTCAATGTTTTATTATATACACCACACAAAATAAATGATTGGTGAATATGGAATAAGTCTCTAATGAATAAAAGAGAGACTAGAAATCCATTACTATGAGCCTCAAATTCCTTCATAAACACTATAACATCATGTATAATAAATATAAATATATTATAAATATATTAAGGAAAAATAATTATATGTATCATTCCATATATTATTTATTGATGACCATTTATTACCCATTTAATAACAATTCCTTGTTAAAATCACATTTTGGGTAATAATTACTTTGTTTTCATGTATGTTTTGGTTTGGAACATTTGGTCCTTTTACATTGATCGTGGTTCCATAATCTAACAATTTTTAAACATGATATAAATATCATATATATTCATTATATGTGTATACATATTAATATATTAAATTTATAGAGAGAAAATGAATAATATTGTTCATGGAGACAGTATGTTGTACGTACACATGAACATTTTTCATATTTTCTCAAAGGATGAAATGAAAGAATGTTAAATAATATATTCAATTTAAAAAATTCTTTTTTTGTCATATATATCAAATATTTTCATTAAATATATCATTATCACCTTCTATCAAATGTTTAAGTGAAAAACGGATCACATATCATCGTGTGGTGTTACACTCCTATATACACGGGTGACATTATTGTAAGAACCCATGTTTTTCCATACTGTTGTTTTTAGCAGAAATTTGAATTTTTGCTGCTGGATGCTTCTGAGGGGTAAATTGGTCATTTTAACCTACCAACTAATATCAGATAATTTTTTGACAACTCCATTGGTCCAGAAATAGGGATTTTACCCTAGGACATAAGTTTGGTGGAAATCATAGCTGTTCGAATTTTGGTGAAATATTTAATATTTAATCTTATTAAATTAAATATTAATTTATTCACGTGGGTTCATTTGGAAATATAATTTAAACAGAGTGTCTGATTGAGATTATTTCTGCTCTGTTGATTCCATAATGGGGATTTTAGCCTAGGTAAGTCATAAACTCATGCCGGGTGTTGGGGCCAACCCATTCCCCTTTTTCTTCCTTTTCTTTTCTTCTTTCCTTTTCTTTCTTCTCTCTTCCTTCCTCCTCCTTCTTGTGCACGCTCTATGTGTGATCCTCCATGTCCATGTATTTTGGGAGGATTTTGATATTGAAAAATATAGAGAGTTGGGAGGCAATAGGGGTACCGATTCGAAGCTCTCGATGCACTGATTCTACGAAGGGAAATCGTGAGTCGTAAGTCAACCAAAGCTTCGACGGTTTCCACCCGAATGTAGGGACGTTTTTTTCACCATTGATACCATTTAAACAGTATTTTTTAAGTCTTTCAAGGCTTATATTTCTTACTTGTAATCCCATGGGGCTCGATCTATTATTTCAGGGGCGAAAACAGGTGTTTCATGCATTTTGAGGGATTTTCCATCGGAAAACCCAGAGAACGCGGCATGTGTTCCCAGGAAACAAACCGTGTGTTCTTCCCTTTCAGGGAAGATGAATTTTTCCAAAGTATATGTCATTTACTTTGAGTACACGGCATTTAGTGGTGGCGTTGTGTCCAACCGTGTGCAAAAAGAACACAGAATAGTGTTTTTTAAGTACACATCGGGTACAATAACTACATGTTGTGTTGTGGAACATGGGCATGTGTTTAGGTGAAAACACACATGGGATGTCTTTTGTGATTATTTCTTGCTATGTACATTAAATTACACACTGTTTACTATTACACAGGCAGACCCCATGTTTCTGGCCATGTGTTATGGCCATGTACTACTTCAGCTTAGTAGTTTTGGGATAACATATGTCCTGGAAGTCTGAATTGGGCGTGTGAGTAGTCCATTATGAGCATTATTTCCTTTTAGATTGCAATGGTGGAACCCTTTTGACATTTATAGGTCATAAAAAAGGTGTTTTGATGGTTTTTATCTAAATGGAGAGGTTTTTCCTCCAGTTATCATGTTCAATTAACACCTTAGAGTTGGACGTGATGTGGATGATAGGTTGGGTGTTCGGACTAACATAGTTGAGACTTTTGAGATGAGATTAACTATCTCTTATCACCTATGATTTTTAGCATGTTCCTCTTGTGAGATATTCCCTTCTGGCTTATGAGTCCGTGAGACTGGGCACTTCCAAGAATACCCTGATGGATGCCTTTACTTGTGTGCTGACCTAAGGAGTCCCTTATAGGATCTCCCTCATATTTTTACTTTGAGAGGAACCATGTTAGGGATTTCCTATATTTTTCTTCTTTTGAGGATCCCATGCAGGATTTCTCCCTCACTATTCATTAAGGATCTTGTGTAGGATGACTTGACTCGTGTTTACCTGGAGGATCACGAGTATGATGCCTCCTCAGTGTTTGACTTGAGGGACCCAGTGGGTGCCTATTGTTTGACCAAATCTGAGTTGTTATGTCAGGTTTGGGTATAGATGGTTTTTAGGTATCACATAGAACTCGTACCAAACTAGTAATTCTGTGGGGATATAGATGTACTGTTGGGTTTGGAATCTAGGCCACCCTCACTCGTTTGTTTATATCGGGCTTGGTTTGATGATGTAGTAGTGGTTACTAGAGGTTCTTCCCGGTTGGTGGCCATTGAGCCTGAATCAAGGTGTATTGATTATTTCTTTGGATGCCTACAATGCCTTGTGTTCCTGAGTAGAGGTGGTTTGACTGTGAAGAGGGTTATTTTACATGCTATGGATGTGTTACCCAAGTTTGTTTTTATTTGACTGTTTGGTCTAGCCTTGCTTGTTAGGCTACTTGTTTCCCATTCCTAGTGTTGATATGATGGACTGATTTTATCTTACATTTTGTGATATTCTTTAGAATATTATACAAGTATTTATTGAGGTTTTCATGGGCTTCCATATATCATTTGTGCACGATTGACTTAAATAGGGTTGTGGGAACCTGGTGTAGTAGACCATAGGGAGAATGGATGCTGAGGGCTTCTCCAGAGTGTCTATTTACTTTTATATTGTGAGACCATATTGGGGGATAGAAATGAGTGCTCCCTCAGAGTGTCTATAGTTCGTCATTGTGATACCATAGGGGGAATTTGACGTTTAGTGCTTCCCCAGAGTGTCTGTAGTTTACCGATAAAACACCATAGGAGGAGTTGACAGCGAATTCTTCCTCAGACAGACATTTCTAAAAGCTGAGCCATATGGGTTACTATGAGTACTTACTCGAGTGTTTCTTGTGGTTTATTGGTTGAACCAGAGGGGTTATGCTATCAGTACTTCCAAGAGGGTTACTTGGTTTTGATTAGCTTGCTCAGATATATAATTCTGTAGTTAGCCAAATCAGGTACATATGGATGGGATTACGGACCCAGAGATTGAATTAATGATACATGGATTGAGTGGCACGATTTCCATCTCAATTCCCTTTTATAGGATGTCTTGGAGATCATTATTATGGTCCCAAGGATCGACTTCTTATGTGGTTTCTTGTTATTTGATTCACCCAATCATGAATATTCATATTTATGTATATGTGTATAGGTATGGGACTATACATGTGTACGTATATAGATATGGACATCCATGGTGGCACCTTCCTAGTTGACAGGGATTTCATAACCTGAGTTTGATGGTGGTTTCACATTTGGTTTAATTCCTTTTGTGGTGTTCTAGCTAGGCTAAGCACATTGTCATTGCGTACACTTTTAGAAGCATAGTTGAAGGTTTCTTTTCTGGGTTCCCTACTAAGATTATTTCCCACCCCTGCATGTGAACCATGGTTTACATGTAGACCTAGTGTCTACTTTTCAGGTTGGGAATGAGTTCTGTGGTGGATAGGGCTGAGGCCCATTATTGCATGGTCGAGAAGAGTTTCTTGAGTGGTTCTACTGATCGGGTTGCGAAAGTTCAACAGTGTCTGGAGATTGGGTACGTGGATTGGCTCAGAGTTAGTCGCAGAGCCTTGTACTTTTAATTTATGTTTATTTTGTATTTTTATCTATTTTTTCGGCCCATTGGGTCACTAGTTTTGTATTTTATTTCATAGTTGTTCGGGCTTTTACAGGATTTTACTAATAGAGCTTGTTATATTTTAGTCTTTTATTGATTATGCGCTCTATTTACATTACGCTATGTATTATAATTAGTTATTAGTATTGTTTTCTTACTCTTGTATGAGGTCATAGTCTCCCCTCTATCACACCCTAGTCCCTCACAGCAAGACGGCATCCTCTGGTGTACGAGGAGGTGCGCTTGAGGCCTTGTGAAGAATCGGCTCGGTGCACCGGTTTAGTGGCTTTCGAGTCAAGATGTTACAAAGTGGTATAAGAGGAGTTTTATTTTCCTAGTCTTTACTATTTGGGATATGGTAGACATGAGTACTAGGAATTTTTCAAAACCTGTTATGGATATCGGACTAGTGCGTCGAGGACACCTGTTTCGGTAAAAATTCTCAGTTTCCAGGGTTTGGGATTGCTTTTATGATTTTGTGATGTTACGGTTATATATTATTTTCACCAAGACCGACCCACATGTTGTGTGGTGTTTTGATTTACTATGGATCTCTGGATCCTGGCCATTAGTAAGATGCCAGGGATAGATTTTGACACTTGGTCGGCAAAGGCAAGAGGTGTCTCATGCATCATACTAGGCATGTAGGATTCACCGCATATAGGCCTCCTAGTGTGTGTTTTTACTAACAACTGAGACCTTTTGGTCTTCTTACACATACTTTTTACTCTGATGTAATTTTATGTGGATCTACGTTCAGGCGTTGGTATGATGAGGATGACACAGTCCTCAAGCACAGGTGGTGTAGTGACCCCAGTTGGTCAATGTGGAACATGATGCTTTTCTGTTTATACCCTTATTGGGTGATTTTTTCTCGGGTCTATGGTTATCTAGTCATATCATTGAGAATTATGTCGATAGATACCAAGGATTTTCTTGTGAACTATACCTCCTTGTGGTATTTCTATATACAGATACCCTATGAGTGTTAGTTCAGCATGTCTCTTCTGTTTTGGTTGTGACCTCCAAGAAGTACTTCCTTTTGAGGATGCTCGGAGAGGATCAAGGTCCTTGCAGGCCGTGTTTTTTAGCTTTTACCATCATTGTTATTTGTGATCTTACCTTATTTACAGAGGCTTGGATCTTTTGGGCTAGTTGGTTAGACCTTGTAACCCAATCATGGGGCTTTTTCTATAGGGCTAGGTGAAAGACCTAGAGACCATTGGTTTTGACTCAAAACCTTGTAGGTCAATGTCTTTTCTATTCCAGGGAAACCTTTGTGAGAATGGTTGGCCTATGTTTTCAAATTCCTTTTAGCGGTTCTTTTTTTCATGACTAGCTTCGACTGGGAGGACTTTTAGTGTGACTGGCCTAGTCGACCAATGTTACTGATGTTGCTGTTGCAGGTGGCACCGTTTGAATCTAAACTGGTGAGTGGCCAGGAACGAGCCAATGACATTTGTTTTAAGACTTTTTGTGGGATGGGACATCATAAGTTGTTTTGTAATGTACCAATGTTTTATAGGTGACTTTGTGAAATGTCGGGTTGCCGAGAAATGGTTGACTCGTGCTTAAATACCTGTCTTGTTTTTGCAGGATGTTAGCGTGGCTCAGAGGGAGATGGACATGAATTTGGTGAAATATTAGTGTTCTCCTATTATATATGATCATGCACTATCTTGATTCATATTGGGTATGATAAGAGAGCTTCGACCCTACATCAAGCTCATTTTTCTTTCTTAATGTTCATCCCTATGGAGGATGGAACCTATTTGGGTTGTACTATCGGAGTGGTGTAAGTAAATACATATGGTGGGGAGTGAAGCATTGGCCTTTTGAGGGTGTTTTTCTTTGTTTAGGTTAAACTACGGTGTTTTCCAGTAGGATTTTGAGCTCGGAGTTTCTTTAAAGAAGACGATAAGGGTATTCCTATTATAGGGAGTAACAGATCAGTCGTAGTAGAATTTCTTCTATGAAGAAGGAAGTTGTTAATGCTATATGACTGGTTGTTGGAAAATATAGAGAGATTGGTTGTGCAGATACTGGGGATGGAATCATGGCTTCTGGTCCTTTTATTGGGCTTCTCATGACGAGAAGGTTTATGTTGGGGAGATTGTAAGAACTCATGCTTTTCCGGACTGTCGTTTTGAGCGGAAATTTGAATTTTGTTTTTGGATGCTCATGAGGGGTAAAATAGTCATTTACCCTAAATATGATTTCGGATAATTTTCTAAAAACACTGTTGGTCCCAAAATAGGGAGTTTACCCTAGGATAGAAGTTTGGTGGAAATATGAGCTGTTGAATTTTGGTGAAATATTTAATATTTAATCCTATTAAATTAAATATTTTTTATTCGTGCAGGTTCATTTGGAAATAAATTTTAAACAGAGTGTTGGATTGAGATTCCTTCAGTACCATTGAGTCCATAATGGGTATTTTACCCTATGGAAGGCATAAACTCATGTTAGGCGTCAAGGTCGGCCCAGGCCCCTTTTTTTCCTTTTCTTTTTGTCTTTCCTTTTCTTTATTCTATATTCCTTCCTACTCCTTCTTGCGCTTTTCTCCATGTGTGATCCTCCTTGGTAGTGTGTTTTGGGAGGATTTTTATATTGAGAAAGAGAGAGAGTTTTGGGGCAAGGGGGTACCGATTCGTAGCTCTCGATGCACTGATTCTATGAAGGGAAACTGTCAGCTCTGAAATCAATCGAAGCTTTAGTGGTTTCTGTCTGAATGTAGGTCCGTTTATGTTTTTTCCATAGATACCCTTTAAACATGTTTTTTTAAGTCTTTAAAGACATATATTTCTTAATTTTAAGCCCATGGGGCTTGATCTATTGTTTCGGGGGTGAAAACAGGTGTTTCAAGCATTTTGAGGGATTTCCCCTCAGAAAACCTTGAATACATAGCGTGTGTTCCAAGGGAACATGCCATGTGTTCTTCCCATTTAGGGAAGAAGAATTTTTCCAAAGTATACACCATGTAATTTGAGTACATGTCGTGTAGTGGCGGCCGTGTGTCGGGTTGTGTGCAAAAAGCACACAGAATAGTGTTTTTTAAGAAGTACAGGATGTGTACTATAAGTACACGGTGTGTAGTGGCACATGGGCATGTGTTCGGGTGAAAAAAAAACAAGGGATGAATTATTTAGAATAGTACACACCATTTATAGAAAATTACACTCCATGTACTATTACACAGGCAAACCACATGTGTATGGCCATGTGTTCTGGCCATGTACTACATCAGCTTAGTATTTTTGGGATTACTAATACCCTGGAAGTCAAAATTGGGCATTTGAGTAGTCCATTCTAAGATTTTTTCCACATAGATTTCAATATTGGAACCCTTATAACATTTATAGGTATTCTATATTGTGTTTGGGGGGTTTTATCTAAATGGATAGGTTCTTCCTCCAGTTATCGAGTTCAGTTGACACCTGAGAGTGAGACGTGGTGTGGAAGATAGGTTTGGTGATCAGACCAACCTCGTTTATACTTTTGAGTGAGATGAGATATCACCTTTGACCTATGATTTTGATCATGTTCCTCTTGTGGGATATTCCCTTTAGTCCAATGCGGTCGTGAGACCGGGCACTTCCAGGGATACCCTGATGGATGCCTTTACTTGTGTGCTGACCTAGGGAGTCCCTTGTAGGATCTCTCTCTTGTTTTTCTTTTGAGAGGACCCCTGTTAATGAATTCCTATATTGTTATTCTTTTTAGTATCTCATGTAGGATTCCTCCATTATTCTTCTCTAAGGATCCCTTGTAGGATTCCTTCACTCGTGTTTAACTGGAGGATCCCGAGTATGATGCCTCCATAGTGTTTTAATTAAGGGACCCAGTGGGTGCCCATTGTTTGAATGAACCTGATTTGTTACGTCGGTTTTGGGTAGAGATGGTTTTCGGGTGTCACCTAGAACACATGCCAAACTGGTAATTTTTTGGGGCTATGGATGTAGTGTTGGGTTGGGAATCCGGGCCACCCTCACTCGTTTGTTTATATCTGACTTGGTTTGTTGATGTAGTAGTGGTTACCAGTGGTGCTTCCTAGTAGGTGGTTGTTGATCCTAACATGAGGCTTATTTCTTGTTTTTTGGGATGCCTATTATGCCTTTTGTGGATTAGTATAGGTGGTTTTATTGTGAATATGGTTATTTTCCATGCTATGGATGTGTTTCCCATGTATGTTTTTATTTGACCGTTTGGTCTGGCCTTGCTTGTTAGGCTGCTTGTTTCCCATTCCTATTGTTGTTAGGATGTAGTGATTTTATTTGACATGTTGTGATATTCTATAGACTATTATACAAGTAGTTCTTGAGGTTTACTGTGGCTTCCATATATCGTTTGGGCACGATTAACTTACATGGGGATTTGGGAACCTAGTATAGTAGACCATATGAAGAATGGACACTGAGGGATTCTCCAGAGTGATTATTTACTTTTATGTTGCGAGACCATAGGGGGGATGGACATGAGTGATCCCTCAGAGTGTATGTAGTTCCTCTTTGAGAGACCATACGGTGAATTGTATGTTGAGTGATTCTAGATAGTGTATGTAGTTTATAGATAAAAGACCATAGGGAGAATTGACTATGAGTGCTTCCCCATAGAGTCTTTTCTAAAAGCAGAACCAGAGGGGTTAGACTATGAGTACTTCATAGAGGGATTATTTTGTTTGTTTGGTTGAACCATAGGGGTTAGATTATAAGTACTTCCTATAAGGTTACTTGGTGTTGATTAGCTTGCTAAGAGATATAATTATGGAATTGGCTGAAGCAGGTACATGTCGATGGGATTACGGACCCAGAGATTGACTTAATGATACATGGCTTGAGTGGCATGATGTCCAACTCAATTCCCTTGAATAGGATGTCCAGGTGATCAGTATTATGGTCCCAAGGATAAACTACTTATGTGGTTTCTTGTTATTTTATTCACCTAATCATGAATATTCAAATTTATGTATATGTGTATAGGTATGGGACTATACATGTGTACGTATATAGATATGGACATCCATCATGGCACTTTCCCAGTTGATAGGGATTACATACCCAGAGTTCGATGGTGGTTGCTCATTTGGTTTACTTCATTTTATTGTGTTTTAACTAGTTTGAGAACATTGTTATTCCAAACACTTTAAGCAGCACAGTTATAGGTTGCTTATCAGGGTGCCCTACGGAGATTATTTCTCACCCATGCATGTGCACCTCGGTGTACGTGTAGACCTAATGTCTGATTTTCAGGTTGAGTACGAATTTCATGGTGGATAGGGAAGAGGCCTAGTGTTTCATGATCAAGTGGAGTTTCTCAAGTGGTTCAACTGATCGGGCTGCTGCAGTTCGACAGTCTCTGGAGATCGGGTATGTGGATTGGCTTGGAGTTAGTAGCAGAGCCCTGTACTTTTACTTTCAGTTTCTTTTTTACTTTTATTTGTAAGTTTGGCACAATGGATTACTTGTGTTGTATTGTGTTGCATAGTGTTTCGGGCTTTTACTGCATTTTACTATTAAAACTTGTTCTATTTTAGTTGTTTATTGCTTCTGCACTCTATTCACTTTCTATTGTGTATGATACTTAGTTATTATCATTGTTTTCTTAAAATGATATGTGGTCATAAACTCCCCAATATCACACCATAGGCCCTCGCTACTAGTCGGTAGCCTCTGGTGTACGGGGAGGCACGCTTGAGGCCTTATGGAGAACCAGCTCAGAACACCGGTTTAGTGGCATTCGGGTCGAGACGTTACAATTATCGTATTCCCAAGGAATGGAAAGAAATAAGCTTTATGTAATATTATGATTACAGATGTTTAATTATTTTAGATATATCATATAAATATTTTCAATACATAATTATATCCAAACTAGAGATATGGTGAAGGAAAATGAATTACAATGGTTTGCGAGGTGGTAATTTGTCATACACACGATCGACGGTTTTATTTTTCATTTTATTGAAGAGGAGGTGAATATATGTTATGAAATTAACATAATAATATCCCATAATATTAGAGATACTAGTGTTATTAAATAATTATAATTTAATACTATTTTAATGAGATGAAAGAAGAAATACAATTTAAACACTCGGTTGTTAATGATACATCTTCTACAAATAACCTCCTTTGGTTTACACAAAGAATTCCTAGGTTGGATTACTGATAAAAAAAGTACAATGGGATGTAAGGAGGTAATTTAGGAAATTATTTTGGCATTAATTGAACTAGCCAATAGGTTTTAAAAGTTTGAATACGAAATGAAAGGGGTTCCCTCTTATAAGTGGGGGCGAGGACACCCTTCAAATTTTTGAAAAGAAAAAGGTTTTCCCACCTTTTAAATATTCCACATGGATAAAAAATGCCTCATTATAGATAATTAGATGATAAAAGGTCGATATATATCTATCAAATTTCATTCTAAAATTTTATAGGTCTTTTTACAACTTCTATATTTTTTTAACCCCCAGGTAAACCAGATTTAACCTTAACTATGGTAATTATTTTTTACTTTTTTCCCTATTCATTTTGACCAAAAATTAAGTTGAAATTTTTATTTAATATTAATTATGATTATTAAAAAAAATTGATACATTTTTTAAAATTCCATTCATATGATTGGATATTTTTAATTTAAAATTAAACTCATGAACGTGATGAAAATCAGTTTTCTAAGGAGAAAATTTTCATAAGTATATAAAGTTTTAATATTAAGATTCAAAATAAAATTTATTCAAATTTTCTAAATTGGATTTAAAAATAAATAATTTTACTAATTTTACTTTTAAACCCATATTAAAATAAAATGGATCTTGTAAATTATGTAAAAGAAAATGTAGCTTTTCATTATTTTTTTATTTTTTTTACTATTCATCAAAAAATTAATCTTTCAAGAAAATTCTCAAAAAACCCCTAAAAGGTAATTATACATTTTTACTTAAAATGAAGTTTATTTTTATAAATAAATTTTATAAAAATTTAAAATTTTATTTTCTTAATTTTTCACAAAAATCAATAAAAACATTTTTTGAGAAAATACTATTTTCGAAACATATAATAGTTTATTATAAATTAAGTACTTTTAATCAATGTGATATATTTATAATAAACCATAATACAAAATTTAAAAAATATATTCCTATTCAAATTTCCAAGTTTAATGGATAGGTTATAATATCCTTGTTTATTAGTATCTAACGGTTCGTTAAAAAATTGTGTTGAGTGTAACGAATACTATCGAAGAAATTTAATTTATTCAAAAAAATCCTAAAACCTCACGATGTTACATTCAAACCACCTTAAAATGAATTTCACCATTTAAATTCATTAATAAAATATAAAATATGAGTACACTTATGCCTCATCATATCCTTAGGTTTCTATGTAGTTTATTAAAACTGGTTGTTTCAATATAAAACCTTGACAATGTGAGTGGTCTTGTTTCATAGAAATTTCAATCTATACTAAAAAATATCCACTATTATTTTTCATGTTAAATATAGTTATCTAGAAGTATAACCTCATAGTTTAGTAATTTGTTTCGATCAGGTATGTAATTCATCAGGAGTGATACATGTAACATACCATGGAATTGAGATATGTCTAGTGGAAGTACCAATCGATAAACTACCATCTTGAAATGATCAAGAATTTAGAAGGGACTGATATAACTAGGGATTTTTTCCCCATATTTATAAAACTCGTTACCTTCTACCGTGGAGATATTCTTAAAAACCCCTTATCAACAACTTCAAATTCTAGATCATGTGATTGATTGTCAATATGATTATTCTACTGAAATTGTACTGCCCTTGTGTTCTATTGAATTACCCTAACCTTATCATTCATTTCATCATCCAAATAATGTCCCAATAGATTTATTTCTCCAACTTCAACCCAATACATTACACTTATATAGTTTTATCAAAGTGTGTTTCATAAAGAGAAATTTTAATTATCAATTAAAATAAATTGGTTTATGAAAAATAAACCAGAGTAACATGGTAATCCCAACCACCTTCGAAATCCATAGAATCAGATCTCAACATATCATATAGGGTTTGAATTATTCTATCAAATATAATATTTTTCCATGGATGATTCATAATGATAAAGCTAAACTTTGTATCCAAAGCCTACTGGGTACTTCGCCAGAACATCGAGATAAACATTGGATCCCAACCAGATATAATATAATGTGGTACTCTATGAAACCTTACAACTTCATTAATTTATATCCTATAAATATTATCCATAGAGAAATATTCTATGATATCAAATATTTTTTTTGAATTTTTAATGTGATTAACTATAACCCATGTAGCATTATTCCTTTGGGGGGTCTAAAAACAAAAATCCATGGTGATGTTTTCCCATTTTCATTCTCATTTCGGTAATGGTTATAACATCCCCTTATACATTTTATCTCATCCTTAACATGATAACATACCAATAACCTAGATAACAAATTCTACAATATCCCTCTTCATCCCATCCTAACAGTAATAATCTTTCGTATATCTATGCATCTTTATAATTCAAGTATAAATATAGAATGAATAACTATGAGATTCATATAGTGTATATTTATTAAAATATGGTATGGATGGAATACATACATGGTTCCTGACCATTATCATTCCATAATTATCAAGTTTAAACTCAGGAACATTTTTCACCTTCTTCTGCAACTCTACATCTTCCTTCTACACCCCTTTAATCTTCACATGGATAGATGGTTGAACTTTCATTTTATAAAGATAATATTTCTTCCATTCCTTCTGAATTTCCATATCCATCCTTTTAAAATCTATTAATATTGTATTTTTTTAACCTTATCATATATATGATAAAATTATCTATTCAAATCAACGCATCATCCACCTTGTTTTCTTTCTCGGGGTGGTAATGTATTGAGTAGTCATAATATTTAATTAGCTCCAACCATCTTCTCTAGAGCATGTTAAACTCCTTATATGTAAATATATACTTTAACATTTATTATAAATATATATATCACACATTTATTATTAAATATAATGACTTTGTATCCTTAATGAATAAAATTATGATAGCTAATTCTAAATTATTAGTTGGGTAATTTTTCTCATGAGCCTTTAGTTTTCATGATTCATAAGCTATAACAATATCATTTTTAAAACACATGGTTATCACTATAATAAAA
This sequence comes from Viscum album, assembly GCA_963277665.1. Classification (NCBI taxonomy): domain Eukaryota; kingdom Viridiplantae; phylum Streptophyta; class Magnoliopsida; order Santalales; family Viscaceae; genus Viscum; species Viscum album. The sequence continues at coordinate 1,644,806,754 of OY728121.1, read as the reverse complement.
AATATGTTACCAAAATAACCTTAATTTTTATCCTTCACATCCTTTTAAAACACTAAATTTCATAATAACCAAGAAATAACATAGACTAGTGGTTGGTGTTGCACCGTTATCACCCTTCAGTTGTCGGATCAATCCCCACATCCTTTTTAGATGTCATAAGTTGTTCTTTTTACTAAAACTATCTTAATATAATTCTGTTAACATTCCTATAAATATTTTTAACATCCTTGAAAACAACTTTTATCATTAAATATCATATAAACCATTAATTTTATCAATGCCTTTAAACTTGTGAAAAGAGAATTTCTCTCAAATAGTAATTCATATTGAACCTAAGGGTCACATATACCTTATCCTATTAAAAAATCTCCCAAAATTTCATTAATAATGATAAACCTTCATCACATAAAACCTAAAAATTGGTTTTTAAGACTTTTAAATTATTATCAACCTTGAACTAATAAACCCATAATGGTATCCATAGCTCTTAAGTTAATATTACATGAATACATATATATGCTTCCAAAATGAGCACAATCCTTAGATATTTCATGATTATTATAACCAAAATAACCTTGGTAAAAATAATTCTACAACATAATTCTTAAATCCTTTCTCCAAAGGATATTTATTTTCATAATTCCCATAATTTATACATTTAAAACATTCAACCATTGATGGTTTCTTAGGGAACCACTATTCTCATCAATTTTATTACTATAAATTTTCATTTTTCCTAGAGAATTACTTAATCTGTTCCCTTATTCTCCACTCATAAAACATATTATCATTCATTTAATACATTCCCTAGTGTTATTCCTCCCACATTGTTAATAAAAAGGAAACTAAATCATCTTTATTCCATGTTCTCCACTACCCAATCTCTCATAAACTCTGTCCTTATCTTCTATGGTGAGCCTATGATTCGGTTAAGATGAAATTTTTTAATCATATATAATGATAACTAATTAGATATAATCAAAATATCCTTTACTCTAGTCATCATATCATTTGGATTCTTATAAATTCATAATCAATCACATTCAACATTAACCTAGTTCCTTTTAGTTCCATCCATTTTCTAAAACCAAAAATCATAGTGTAAGCGACAATATTCATGGTGGGAAACCACATAATCATGAAAATCCCTTATATAATTTCTAAATCATAAAAAATTCAATAAAACCATAGGCATAACCTTGTTCATAAATGGTCATCATCGATTCAAATCCTTCATGATGGATTGTAAAGAGTTTCAGAATTTCCAATTAATATCCCATTAGTGAGTCAAATATGAGGTGAAGAAAGGCTCGTTGTCTTGGACAAGGTAATGACTGAGTCCAACTCAATGCATTTTTTTTTTCAAGTTATTATCCTTAGGTAAAACTGTTCCATATCCACATCCACTTATAGTAACCATACATGGATATTTTTCTATGAAAATCACACTCCTTTCAATACCATAACTTAGGATGTTCTTTTAACATAGGATAATCCTAAGGGTTCTCACTAAAGCATTATCATTCAAGTTTCAAAATTCCAACTAAAACTTTCCTCTATAAACAAATATAGTGAACTAGGATTTTTATAAATAGATATTACAAATTAATATATGAATATTCAAGATATTTCACAAACTCGTGCCTAATGACTGTAATGGTTTATTTTCTTCAAAGACTAGATAGATAATATTCTTATTTCATGAAAGATATTCAACATCTTCCAAAAATATATTCCCATTTAGTTCTCTTAATATAAATACCCTACTTAAACCTTTATTTATAACCTAGGGAAAGGAAATATAATAAAGGGTGAGATCAGATGCCACGTAAGGGTAAACATAGAATATGTCAGTTGATGATCATATGAAAGCATAAGATAATCATAAGGGTTTGATATTATAAATATAAATTAAAAAAATTTATACTCAATAAACCATGCATCATATGCTTGATCCATGGAAAAAACATTCTAATTTCAAAATACATGAACTATAAGAGTGAAAAAAACCAAAAATAAATCATGAATCATAAGGTCATCTCAGATAATTAGGCTACCATCATAAGTGCAGAAACCAACTTTTTATTTGAAGGATAACATCAAAGACCATCAAATTTTAACATATCAGTAATCTAAACCTATTTCACATTTCATAACAGATCAATAATCCTCAACAATTTCCCAAAGTGGATCAAACACATCGGCATGTTTCCTACAGCGGATCAAGCACGTCATCTTTTTTCCATTATTTTCTCATGAGATATAAAACTTAAACCAATTAATTATAGTGAGATATAGTTTCTAAAAATCACATATTACATACATTTTTATGTCAAAATATCTTAAAACCTTCATCATATCATAACCATTGAAAAAGTAAATGGGTTTCAAGGAAATTTCATCATAGCATCACCCCAAAAAAAGAAATGGGTTTCATAAAAAATTCATCAATTCTTAAAATCATAACAAGTGGAAAAGGAATGGGCTTCATAAAAATATTTTCATCATAACCATAAAAATAAAAAATCCCAATAAATAAAAGTTATTGTACCACAGGATCATATCCTTAGTAAAATATAAGAAACACCAAATGTTTTTTTCCATGATGAATAAAAATTCCATAAAATAACATTAAAACATTCTTGAGGAAAATATCATTTTTCGTTTAAAGAAAATCCTTAAAATATATAAATTTCCAAAATATTAAGGAAAAGATTTATTTAAAAATAAGGTTTAATAATTTTAAATGAATCTTAAAATAATTTATTGTTCATGATTGTGGGAATTTGTTTCATGCCAAACATGTTAAAACAAATATTTCTTTTAAATTTTTTGGTAAAAATTCAAAACTACCATGTTCAAAAAATGAAAATATGATTAATTTTATAAAAAATTAAAAAACAAAACATGGGTATAAATTTATTTAAAAAATAGTTGGAGAATATTAAATCTCTCTTTAAAACATTTTTAGATAACATTAACATGGAAGGAAAAGGGTTTTTGGCTGAAGAGAAAAATTAATACGATTTTTCCTCAAAAACATTATTTTGGAATATTTAGTACATAATGATAGGAAAGTATAAGGATGGAACTAAATTCTAAAAATTAAAAATAGGAGAATAAAATTCACGAGTTTATGTAATATTGTATCATAATATTTCATCATTGAAAACACAATCATAAACTATCCTGATAAAAAATTATATTGTAATAAAAAACATTTTCCAATTTGGTAACTTTTAAATCACATTACCCATCAAATAAATAAAGTCATATAGATATTTATATTCAATAATTTTAATGATAATAATATTAAAATTCATTCATGGGTATAATAAACACTACACAAAATAAATATGTGGTGTATAAGGCAAGTGTCCCACCAAAATAAAAGTGAGACTAAAATACCTTACCGCTTTGGTAATATCATTAATAGTAATCCCAATTGAAGAATAAATAAAATTAAAAATTAAAAATAATTAAAATAGTTATATAAATGATATAAAATATAAAAAATTTAGTATATACACCACAAAAAAAAATTATTGGTGAATATGGCATAAGTATCCCAGGAATAAAAGTGGAATGACCTGAACTGTTATAAATGAAGTTTCCCTTTATGATTAAATTAAATGTATTATTATGTAATATCATTATAGAAAACACATTCACTTACTTGGTCATATCTTAGGTTTTGAAATACTATTAATAATATTTTCGTTTTTAATAAATCCATTAAACAGTGATCACGTGATTAATATAAATATAGGGTTTTAACAAATCTAATTGACCTAGACATAGGAAGTGTCAGCCTCATCCAGTAGGATTGTGCCCAATTAATCCCATTTATTAGAGATTATTAGGGATATATAATCATTGTTATTTTACCTTGACCAATCACAATCTCAGAACCAATAACTTAAGCATGAGATAAAATGTTTACAGGAGAAGTTCAAGCTCTTTGAGATCACGCCCAAAACCATGTTCGCCAAAAGTCCCCATGAAAGTATCACCATCGTGAATCTTAATCTTTGGATGTATAAGGGTGTAATAATAGGATATTTATCAAAAATTTAATATTATGAACATGTATATTATATAGAAAAATGAACTTATTTTATTTTTTATTATTACGTTATAAATGACTTTGATTTTGATCCAATTAAACACAAATTGTATTTTTAGGTAATATTCAAATTCAATAATTGGATTTATTTTTAAAAATTAATGGATTTTTGAAATAAATAATATTTTAACAAAATTTTATTATTAAATAAGGTTTATTAATTATAAATGGTCATGTAATATTTATGAATTGAAATGTACTTTTTATTGTGGATCAAAAATTATTGTTGTAAAAAACCAATTATTTTTCAATAAATGTGGAATATTAATTTAAAATTGAAAATGAAAATATTTAAAGTATTGTTTATATAAAATAAATATTATTTTTTTGAATCAGAACATTAAAATTATCCAACAGTGAAGTTTTCATTATTTTCTAAGACTGTCAAATTTTTGATTAAAAATTTAGTATCGTATAAATATAGGGTGTGTTCTATGACATCATAATGACCCAAAAATGAGGTAATAAATAATATAATTGGTATCATCATAAAAATATATGTTTTAACTTTCAAATAATTTGATTTTAATTTTACTTTATTAATTTTATTAATCCTTTATGAATCGTCCATAATAATTAATATATTTTAGAGTTTAAAATTCATATCTTTAAAAGTGTGACTCGCCTTCACATAATAAAAGGATTTATTTTATTATTTTCGGACCTTTTACTAATAAAATAATTAAACCTTCCCTATTTTGAAAAAAAAATTGGAAAAAACCATGAGAAGGTTTTTGGTTTTCAGTATTTTATTATATACAGTTCAAAACCTAAGTTTGTAAAATATTAAAGAATTCCCCTCAGTTCCTATATAAATCCACCCAATATATGACTTCTATTTAAGAAAATAACCTTGTATCACATCCTTGATCTAACTTTAACTCTCTATAATCCTCTCAAGCTTCCCCAATCGCCCAAGAAGCCCATTTTCAAGCTTTTGGAGCCACACACTCAAGTAAGGTTCTCTCCTTTATCATCTTTATCCAGGTTTCTTTATCTTGTTATACCATTATATTTTCAATTAATAATGATGGGTTATGATTTCAAACCTCCACCATACTTCCATTATTATTTATAAATGATGATTTTCCACTTTCTCTCTCATTAAGCCCTCCCATATACACCTGTTACCATGCAGAAATTTCATAAGCATCCTTTCTTTTCTCTTTTTATTAATGCTTATTTATTATCTTATGCTATATTTTTTCAAATTATAAATTTGTGGAAATGTCTTACCATGTTCATATTAATTTACACTTCACATCCAAATGAATAGAGGCCCATTTCTCTCTCATCTACCCATTTTATGAATTTTTATGTGACATCATTATGCTACTGAATTTTCACAACAATTCTCCATGCCAACCCATTTATATAGTGAATGTCATTCCCATTTCCTATCAAGTTTGTTCACTTTTATACACATATAACTTTTTAATTTTTACTTACATATATTTATTCCAAATTCCTTGATCTTGGAATAAATTATAATGATGAATGAATCCATTTTTTATGATCTATGTGGAACACATAAGCATGAGAATGAAATGAATGTGATGGGTGTGCCCAAAATTATATATTGCTCCAATGTATTAGGTAATGATTAGTATCATCTTAAGTCATATTGGGATAGTGGTGTACCTAATTACTTTATGTGACTTCAACCACCATGAATTCTTGGTGGTTTAGTCGTGACCTATAAGGCAGTGTTTTAAGTTGTTTCCACATTTCTCATGTTATGATTATCATGTTATATCATGGCTTATTATTCGTTATCCTTTATTCCTCTTTGATATTCCCCATCCAACGTGTATTATGATCTCTATGTTATTCCATGTTTATTAAATTACTAGGCTTTATATATCACCCCTTTATAAGGTATTTCCCTAGGTTATCAAATGCAATTTTAAGCTCAAGCATGTCAAAGAAGTTTTCAATAAAGATGTTGTAATTTAGGTTTAAAGTTGTAATTAAATGTACCTAATTCCCAAAGACACTATAATTCAATATCTTTCAGGTTTTATTAAGTGTAATTTTATGTCATTTAATCATGTATTAATGTTTAATAAATATAAGGTTTGATATAGTTTGAATCGTAGGGAATGTTTATTCATTTTTGGATTTAGGATTAGAAGACTCTAGAAAAATAATTAGAGATAAGACTAAGTATAAGAATAAATTCATAAAATTTTGGTGAGTATAGAGTAATTTTTTTATAAAGTAAATACATCCATGTCTGGATACTATAAGGGTACTTGGTTCTGGCATAGATGTACCTTGTAATAACAACTCCAACAAGGGGTTTTGAGCCTAACTTGGGGTAACCAGATACATGACAATAGGCCTTATTTCATACCTAGTTTGACACTCCTCAAGGATATGATTTTTTTAATTCATAAAAACATTTCAAACCATTAATAATAGAGTAAAAAATCACATAAGAGTATATGTTATGAAATAGATTTCTGATAACAAATACTGAAGCCCAAATCCATAAGTTAAGGAAATACTTATATGTTATAAGTTATACCTTTAATGTCATTAAATTCCCATTTATGTGTTTATAAGTTAAATATACTCATACATAATTTTCATTTTATTCTCTTCAATGTCCAGTAATATGAAGAATCGTGTAAAAAATTAATTTAAATAGAAATTTGATAACTGCCCCAATGAGATGCTCAACCCGATGGGAGTTGGAATCACACACTTTAGGATGATACTCTCTAAGATGTCTCAGGTATAAAATAAAAACCTAGATCAATAGGAGTGTAAAAATCCCCCAAAAAGAGAACATGCTGCAATTGATAGATTCATGCTACAAAGGCCTCCTACTTTCAATAGATCATCCAATACCTTAATCATCATACAATAGATCAAATCAATTAAGAAGATCTTATCCATCCTTCAATTCTCCAAACACAAGAAGGTTCTTTTTTATATTTATTGTATAGAGGGTGAAGCTGATCAATAGTTGATATTGAACAAAAATATGAATCTAGAGGAATAGATCAAAGAAATGGTGTGGAAGGATTTTTAGAAAGTGTTTTCCAATAAATATATTCCTCATACTCTTTGTCTTAAAATGGAAAGGGATTTCCTTTCCCTCAATCCAAAAAGACTAAAAATATATCAGGGTGTGTGAGGAAAACTTTACAAGACATCCATTATACACCTATGGCTTTGTCGTTACCCTTGAATTCAAGTTTCACCACTTCTTTGGTGGGAAAAAACCTGGACTACAGAAATCTATAGCGATCGGTGACTCTAATAGCTATGAGGAAATTTCATGATGTGTCCTCAAAGTTGAAATGGAGGTCAGTAAATCACAGGGGTATCATGGGGACAAGAACTGCAAAGTGGAGATCAATTCTAGTGGTCTGATAGAGAGATCTAATGGTACCAGTAAATTTCAACATCCCACTTTCCAAAGGTATGGAAAGAAGCACCCTAAAAATTTTCTGAAGGAGGTGAGGAAATACTTTAGGTGTGGGAAGTAAGGGGAAACCCAGTGATTATTGATAGAATAAATCCACTACTTTTGTGGAGGAAAGGAATGCTTCGGTAATCCCTTAGTGTGTGGTTCATTGTAATAACCTCAAGGAACCAAGGAACTTTTCAAACCAATGTACGAAGCCAAGTATTTTTATAGACAACCAAAAACCTCCAAGGTATTAAGGGTGAGTTTTTTCTATCACTACAATCAAAGTAAATCCTGATAAATAATTGGTGATAGGTATTCTAGTTATTCAATAAATAATAGTGGACGTTATTTTTTATTCTAGTTCTATGATTTTCATCATATCATAATATTTTGTTAGAACTATTCAAACACCACCAAAAATCATGGAAGTATAGATGTTAGTGAAAATGGGAAATGGGGAAATTATCATATCCTGATTATATAACTCCTCCCTTATCTAATTTTGTGGGATGAATTTCATATAAAACATTTTCATACTCCCATTGGTGGAATTTGATGCAATTCTAAGCATGGTTTGTCTTTCCCTATATAGATCCAACATAAATATCCATAATAATGAATTCACTCACAATATTGTGAATCGTCCTCATATTTTATACAACTGTGTGGAGAAGGATGAATCTTATCTAGCCCCATCATCTCAATAATGGATATTATTTCCCTATAATAAAGCGTTTCAAGCTCAAATGATTAATTATAAGGAAAGAATCATCCCTGAAGACATGCCCATTGTGATGGAATATGCTGGTGTATTTCCCAAATAATTCTATGGTCTTCCTTCTAGATGATATGTTGAATTTTTAGTCGATCTTATACCTGGGGCATTATCATTATCCAAAACACTATATAAAATTCATGTTGTGTAACTTGAGGAGCTAAAGAAACAACCACCTGAGAATTCGGATAATGGTTTCATACACCCAGGTGCTTCACCATGGGGTGCACCAGTCCTCTTCATCAAGAATAAGGATGGTTAAATGTGCCTTCGCATCGATTTTCATGATCTCAACATGATCATGATAAATAAAAAGTTTCTAATTCCTTGGATTGATGAATTTTTTTATCATATATGTGGAGCATAATACTTTTCCAAGGTGGATTTGTGGTCAGGATATTACCAAGTTAGGGTGAAGAAGGAGGATATCCCCAAGACTTCTTTTCGTATAACATACAGGAACTATGAAATCATAGTAATGCATTTTGGACTCACTAATGCTCCATAAATGTTAATGGACTTGATGAATAGAGACTTTATAGATTACCAAAACAAATTTGTGATAGCCTCTATAAATGATAATATAATATACCTCAAAATTAAATAGGAGTATGGGATTCATTTGAAAATTATGCTAAAGAGCGAAGGGAAAATATTTATTCCAAGTATAGAAAATCTGAGTAATGGTTCAAGGAATTATCTTTATTGGGGAATATCATCACAAGAAATGAGATATCAATAGACTCTTCTAAAATTGAATCAATTGAAGGATGGTCTAGTCCAACATCTGTGACAGATATTTGTAGTTTCCTTATGTAAGCTGGGTATTATCGTCGATTTGTTAGAGATTTCTTATGATTGTCAAACCCTATCCCAAACTAACTCAGAAGGGAGTCAAGTTTTCTTGGAGTGATGAATATGAAAAAATCTTTAAGGAGTTGAAAAGGAGTCTTATCACTACACATGTTCTCAAACTACCCACAAGTGGAGATCTTTTTTGGTGTTTAGTGATGCTTTGAAGAAGGGCATGGGTTGTGTGTTGATCCAAAATGACAAATCCATTGCCTATACATCAAGGAAGATTTAATTTCATGAATAGATCTACCCAACAAATTATCTAGAGATGGATGTAGTGATTTTAGATTTATAAATTTAGAAGAATTATCTCTTTGGGAGATATTTAAAATATATACAGATCAAAAATGTATCAAGTATATATTCACACTGAAAGAGATGAATATGACTCAATGAAGATGGTTAGATCTGATCAAATACTACGACTGCTCAATCCACTACCATCTTAGGAAAAATAATAAACTGGCATATTCTCTAAGAATAAAGGATCTTAAAATTCTATCATTTGTGATAATTGAGAGGGATCTTATCATCATATATTTAGAAATAATGTACATGTGAATCATAAAGAAATAAACTCCATCAATCCTTTCACAAATAATTTCTCTACTGCCTCTTCTGAAGAGATTAAAGGATTCTCAAAGAGTTGATTTTGGAATTAAAAAGAATATGGAAGCAATAAGAAAAGTTAAATCCACAGAGTTCAATGTTAATGATGAAGGTGTTGTGAGATGTCAATCAAGACTATGTGTTCTATAAAATCCTGAGTTAAAGAAGGAGTTGTTGGGTGATGCACATAGCTCAACCTTCTCCATCCACTTGAGAAGAACAAATATGTATCCAAATCTCTAGGAACACTATTTTTGAGAAAATATATAGAATTATATTGTAGAATATAAATCAAGATGTGTTTTATGTCAACAAGTGAAACCATAAAATAAAATAAAACATGAGGATTATGAAACCATTACTCATACCAACATCGAAATGGGAAAACATCACCATGTACTTTTTCACTGATCTTCCAAATACATAAAGAGGGAATAATTCTATATGGGTTGTGGTTGATCATCAGAAAAAGACTGGACAGTTCATTACTATATGTGAGAAATTCTCATTGGATCTACTTGAATGGATATATATCAGGGAAGTGGTCAGGATGCATGGAGTATCATTATCGATTGTATCTGATCGAGATCCAACACTCACCTCTATGTTCTATAAAAGTCTCCAGCACACTCTGAATTCTGAGTTGAACTTCAGAACAACCAATCACCCTCAAACTGATGGCCAATCTAAGTAAACTATCTAGACACCTGAGGACATGTTGAGAGAATAATCAATGGACTTTAAAGGAGTATCGGATCCACATATTTTTATGGTTGAGTTCTCTTATAACAATTTTTTACATGAGAGCATCCAAATGGATCCCTTTTAAGCACATTATGGGAAGAGGCTCACGACAGCTTCATGTTGGGATGATGTTGGGGAATGAAACTGGTAGGTCCTGAAATGGACAAGGAAATGGTGAAAAATGTTAATACAATTCAGTATCACATCAAGGTAGCATAGAGTCAACAAAAAATCTATGATGACAATCAGCGATGAGACCTAAGGATTGATATTATAGACATGGTATTCCTCTGCATATATCTATGGAACAAATTTATGAGATTTAGGAAGAAGGGAAAGCTCATTCCAAGAAACAACAACCCCTTTGATATCCTTGATCACATCGGAGCATTAGTATATCAACTTGCACTCCCACATAACCTAACATAAGTTCATGATGTATTCCATGTATAACTCTTGAGGAAGTACATAACTGACCCCTCATATGTTCTAAATGCAAAGGTGGTAACAATGGAGAATGATCTTTCCTATGAGGAGAAGTTGGTGAAGATCTTAGATCATATAGAAAAAGTTATACAGAATAAGACAATACAACTTTTCAAAGTGTTGTGGTGAAACCACAAGTTTGAAGAAGAAACGTGGGAATTGTAGGAAGTAATGAGACAGAATTAACCTCTTCTATTTGAAGGGGGGTGAAATGAAAATTTCAATGGTGAAATTCTCAAGGGGGGAGATTTTAATGACCCGAACTATTATAAAGGAAGTTTCCCTTTATGATTTAATTAAATGTATTTTAATGTAATGTGGTTATAGAAAAAACATACACTTACTTGGTTATATATTTTGATTTAAAATATCATTAATAACATTAAAATTGTTAATATAGCTATTAAATAGTGATCAAATTATTAACATAAATCAAATCCAATTAACACAAAAAAAAGGAAGTGATGGACTCATCCAGTAGGATTATACCCTATAAAGCCCATTTATCGGAGCTTCCAAGGGAGATAGAATCACTGAATTTTTCCCTAGACCAATACCAAGCTAAGATAAAAAAACTTAATCATCGGAAAAAACATTTATGGGAGAAGTTCAATCTCATTAAGATCACATCCCAAACTATATTCACCGAACATCCCCATGAAATTCTCGTCGTCGTGCACCTTACTCTTAGGGTATACGCTGGTGTAATAAAGGGATATGTATCAAGACCTTAATAATATTAATATTTATATTTTATATAATAATTATTTTATTTTTATTTTAATTTTTACTTTATAAATGATTTTTATTTGGATTCAATTAAACACAAATTGTATTTTTAGGTAATATTAAAATTCAATTATGGGATTTATTTTGATGAACTAATTATTTTAATAAAATTTTATTATTAATTAATCTTTATTAATTATAAATGTTCATATAATTTTTATGAAGTGAAATATACTTTTTATAAGGGTTTAAAATTTGTTATTGTCAAAAACCCATCATTTTTTAAAAAATGTCGAATCTCATTTTAAAAGTGAAAATAAATATATTTCAAATTTTATCTAGAGAAAATGAATATTATTTTTGTTATAATAATCTCAAGAATATACAACGGTGAATTTTTCAGGATTTTCTAAGATAGTCGATTTTTCAGTAAAAAATTAATTACCGTATAAATATATGGTGTGTTTTATGACATCATAATGACCAAACAATGATGTAATATATTCTATAATGGGTATCCTCATCCAAATATATTTCTACCCTTAATATAATGGAATTTTAATTTTACTTGATTAATTTTATTAAGCCTTTATGAATCCTACAAAACATTTAACATGTTTTGGAGTTTTAAATTAATTTAAATAAAAGTGTGTCTCACCTCCACATAAGAAAGGGAATTATTTTAATATGTTCATCCCTTTTCCTAATAACATACTGAAACCTCCCCACTTGGGAAAATACAATGGCAAAAACCATGGGAAGGTTTTTGGTTTTGATTTTGATTTTTTTATTATATAGAGTCTGAAACCTATGTTTGTGAAATATTAAAGAATTCCCCTCTCATTTCCCATATAAACCAACCCAATCTCTCACTTCTATTCACTCAAAATCGTTGTATAATGTTCTTAGTCTAAAATTTCCTCTCTGTAATCTTCCCAAGGTGCCCCAAGCTCTCAAGAATCCCTTTTCAGGCTTTTGGAGCTACACATTCAAGTTAGGGTTCTCTCCTTTGTCATCTTTATCTAAGTTTATTTGTCTTGTTATTACGTTTTATTTTCAATTAATGATGACAAGTTATGTTTTCTCACCTACCCCATACATCCCTTATTATTTCTCAATGATGATATACCCATTTCACTCTCATTAATCCTTCTCGTTTACACCAGTTACCATGCCCAAATTTCGTAAGCATCCTTCATTTTCTCTTTTTATTCAAGCTTATTTAATATTAAATGACTTCTTTATTCTAGTTATAAATGTGTGTAAATTTCCTAACATTTATTTATTAATTTAAAATTCATTTCCAAATTATGATAGACCCATTTATCTCTCATCAACGCATTTTATGAATTTTTAAGTGACGTTGTTATGTGGCTGAATTTTCACCGCGATTTTCCATGCCAAACCATTTATGTACTGAATTTAGTATCTATTTCCTTTAAAGGGTTTTCACTTTTATGAACATATAAATTTTTATTTGGGACTTAAATTTATTTATTCCACACTCCTTGATTGTGGAATAAATTATTATATTGAATGAATACATGTTTTATGATCTATATGGAACACTTAATCGTGAGAATGAAATGAAAGTGATGGGTGTTCCTAGAATTATATATCTCTCCAATGTATTGGGTAATGTTTAGTATCATGATAAATCATTTTGGGATAGGTTTCTACTTTATTCCTTTATGGTACTTTGTCCACTATGAAGTCTTAATGATTTAGCCTTGACCTATGATGTACTGTTTCAAGTTGTTGTCACATTTCCAATGTTATGATTATCATGTTATATCATTCCTTATTATTGGTGTTCCTTTATGCCTCATTGATATTATTTTTCTATAATGTATTACTATCTTCATGTTATTCCATGTTTATTCCCTTAATAGGCCTTATGGACCACCCATTTCTTATGTATTTCCCCAGATTATCCAAGGTAGTTTTAAGCTCAATCATATCAAACATCTTTTCAACAAAGATGTTATAATTAAAGTACAAATTTGTAATTCAGTGTACCTAATTCCAAAATATACTAAAATTAATGATATTTTGATCTCTATTAAGTGTAATTATATGTAATTAAATCATGAATTAATTTCTAATAAAGAGAAGGGTTGTTATAAAAAAGAGAGACTAGAAATATCATACCTTAAGTCTCAAATTTCTTCGTATACATTTGAATATAATATATAATGAATAAATGTTTGTTATAAATATATTATAGAACTATAATAATATGTTTTATTCTATATATTATTTACTTATGGCCTTTTATTTTCAATTTATTAACAATTTATATTAAAAATTATGTTACAAGTAAAAACTTCTTTGTCGTTCATATATGTTTTGGTTTGGTACATTGGTCCTTTTCTTTTATCATGAGTATTTTATCTAGAGGATGTTAAAAATGATATAAATATCATATATATTTATTATATATTTACATATATTTTTTCATTTAATTTATAGATATAAAATGAATTACACTGTTCATGGAGACAGAAGGTCGTATATACGCATGAACGTTGCTTCCATTTTCTAAAAAGATGAAATTAAATAAAGGAAAACAAAATATTAACATTGGAAATAATTTTTATCTCATTTATATTTTATATTTTCATTAAACCTATCCTTATTAACTTCCATGTAAATCGTAAGTCAAGAATGAATCATATCGCTTTGCGAGGTGGTAGTTCGTCGTACATACAAGCAACGTTATCATATTACCACGAAGTGGGAAGTAAGAAGGTATATGTGATATTATAATTAAAGAGGAATAATTATTTCAAAAATATAATATTTGAATGTTAAATTAATCATTACATCCATCATTGAGAGGTGGCTACAGAAAATGAATTAAATCGGTTCAGAAGGCCAAAATCCTCCGTACACAAAATCGACAGTTTTTTTTCCATTTGATGAAAGAGGATATGAATTTATATTATTACCTTAAAATAATAAAATATATTTATATGGTATATAATTTTGTTATTATATCATAATAATTTAATAATATTTGAAGGTGGTGGAAAAAGAAATGTATTAGAAACCCTCAATTGAGAACAATACCTCTTCTTCAGATAACCACCTTTGGTTTACACCAAAACATGGCCTAGGTTGGATCCCTAAAAAAGGCCTCTAATATGTTAGTATTGGATAATGGAATTTATTTTTAAAATTATTTTCCAAAACAAGAGTTTATATAACTGTGAATAGTGTATGAGAGTGGGTTCCCTTTTGTAAGTTTGTTAGATGGCACACTAGCAATGTTTGAAAAGAAAAATGTGAAATAACATTTAAAATGTAATAAAATTCTCCAAAGTGTATAATTATTTAACTTTATAAGACATAAGGTAAAAATATGTCCATAAAATTGGTTTTTCCATGTTTATAGGTTATTTGTTTCCCTTGACCTTTCAGTTCATCCTCCAGCAAACCCATTTACCCATAACCATGGTAATTAATTTATATTACTATTACTATTAATTTTGTGAAAAAATAAAGTTAATATTATTATATAATATTAATTATTATGATTCCAAATATTTAAACTATTTTCCAAAATACTATGCATATATGTGTCCAAATGTTACTTAAAATTAAACCAACAGATGCGATGATAAAGTGGTTTTCCAAAGAGAAAATGTATATGAGTATATATAGTCTTAATATCAAAATTCAATATGAAATTCAATGAAAATTTTAAATTTTTATTAATAAATACATTATTTAACTAATTTTAATTTTAAAACCATATTAAAATAAAATGGATCTTCTAAATTCTTTAAACGAAAAATGTATTTTTAATAAAAATATATGTTTTTTACTTTTCATCAAATCATTATTCTTTAAATAAAATTATCAAAAATTCAGTGAAATATAATTTTTACATATATATTTAAAAAATTAAATTTATTTTTTCAAAAACATATTCTAAAAATGGAAAATTTTAATTTTATAATATTTTTTAAAAAACTAATAAATAAATTTTTAATATTCAAAAAATATAAAACATTACAGAAAATTAATAACTTGTTATAAATATGATTTATTTATATAAAACCATAATATATAATTTTTAATATTTTGTAATTCATATTTATAGTTCCATTTTTAATCTCTACTATAACACCCCAAGCTTCCACGGTACGCTTCTTCATAATAATTCAATAGCTTGCGCTACACACAACACCGAGTTCAAGCGCACCACGACCTATCAAACTAGACGTTTAAAAAGAGGTTATGAGTATTATTAAACAAATTTTAAATTTTATATATACAATATAATTTTAACATTCAACTTATTTGTTTTTTATACATGATATAACGAAAAATAAAATTTTTCAGATAAAAGATTTATTTTTCAAAAAATGTTGTTTTTCCGCCTTTTAAAGAAAAACCATTTTTAAATCCAATATTTTACACTTTCATATATTCAGTTTGAAAAAATTAAATTCTTATTTAGAAGAGGAAAATAAAAAAATATTTTGGATAATTTTTTTGTGTTTTTCAAATAACTTTCATATTTTAATGAATAGTTAAAAATACTGCATTTTAATTCAAAACTTCTTTTTCATATAAATTATTTACATAGTTCTATTATCTTTATAATTTGTATCAAAGTGTAATTATATTATTATTTTATAATTTAATCCAATTTTCAATATTGGAAGCAATGTCATGTTGAGATTGGATATAAACACATGTCAATATTTTGATAGTTTTTACATCTTAAAAACCTGCTTTCTGGTTTTGACAACTGGAATTAATTTAAAATTAATTTCTGCCAATTATGTATTTTGAATTTGAAAAAAAGGATTCCATATTTGGAATCATAAGGTCCAAATTTTTTAAATAGGTAGATTTTATTTTTGTACATTATTTATAATAACTTTAGTAATTATTTTTATTTACTATGGTTAAAGGGTAAATCAAGTAAATAAGGGTAAAAAATAATATTATAATAATATAAAACTAACCTAACATGTTTCTTAATCCTATTTGATGATATATGGCCAACCTGGAGCATTCTTAAGTTGATTTTATGACCCTATGGAGCCACTTGCGTGTGAAAATGACATGTTACAATTATTAATTTTAAGTAAAGGAAAATATAACATAAACATGTATCTTATTACTAAACAAATTTTAATTAGTGTTATATAACTGATCACTTACAAAATAAATATTCATTATAAATAGAAAAATATTTCCTACAACATGGTATTTTATTTTTAATTTTTACATAATAAATAAATAAATTTATATATAACACAATAATGATGCAGTATTTGCCTTATTAATGAAAGAATCAAATAAATGATATTATAAATATTAAAATATATGTAATTTGAAAGTTTTTATGTCGTCCACTAATTTTATGGACTACTATTACATTTTATATTTGATTTAATTCATTTTTTATAAGTAATCAAGTTTTTATGACTTTAAAAAAAATCAATTACTAAATAGTGTCCAAATTGACATAAATGAGTTTTTAAAACAAATACTATTTTATTTAATTATATAAAAATTATAAAAAACTAATATTCAGAAAAATTAATTAGATAATGTTTAAATTTTCATTAATTATCCACTTTAAGTTCTCTTTTAATTTTATTGTAACTATATTAACCATATAGAATAAAAATACATGAAGATACGGTAAGAGATAAATTGTTAATCTAAGAGTTAATCCCAGAATATAGGGTTAATTTAATGGCCACAACTTCTATAAATATCATTGTATGAAATTATTTCAACCCATAATCATCTTAGTTTCCAAATAAATTACTTTTTTTCTATTAAAATCCGAAAATAAATTTATAATAAATAAATATTTCAAACTTTTCCTAAAGTGCCTCTCACCTCTCTTATAAAAGGGAACTTCTCCTTCTCTTTTATTCACACATCCAAATCCATTTTCCATGGCCAAAACCTACCCAAATTTCCTCAAAAATTTCCTCAAATTATCCTAGATTATACCCTTTTGGAATAAAACCAACTTAAGGAGTCCTTTTGTGAAAAACAAAAGGAGACACACGAAGAAGAGGTAATCATTTTTTCTCTTCTTTCAAAGTTCTTATCTTCTTATACTTCCTCTTCCTATGTTGTTACCATACTAAAATAATAAATTGAGAATATAAAATATGATTATATATTTTAATGATTATGTAAAAACCATATTCATCCTTTTAACCATCCTATGAAAAAAACATCACCATGTGTGCGTACGTACGGCTTATCGTCTCCATGTTGTGGTGTAAACTGTTTTTCAAATATACTTTATTTCAACAAGAAAATGATGAATATAAATTACATAAATAATATATATAACATGATATTATTTCTTTATAATTCATATTCTATCCATTTCTATTCCTTTTAACCATTAATTAAATGATATAGTCGCTCGTACGTACGTACAGCTTACCGTCTCCGCGACGCGATGAGACACATCTTCCACATCCACCATCCAAGAATGATTATAAGAAAATATATATTTTGCATAATTATAAAATATATGAAAGAATATGGATAAATGAATAATATATATGTATATATATATATATTTCTGTACATATATTTCATTCACTTACTTCCATTCAATACGATAAGAAAATGGGAACATCGTTCAGGCATACGTATGGCCTACCGTCCCCATGAATGGTGTATTCCATTTATTATATATATCTATTATATATATTTATATTATGAATATATATGATATATAAATCATATTATAAATTCTGAAAGTAATTAAATCATGATCTAAGAAATATAATCAAGTATATAAAGTCAAAACATGTACGATAAACATAGTGATTATTACTCAAAATGTTGCATTGACATGTGATTGTTAATAAAAGGGTAAGATAAAGTCATAAAAGAATCATATATGGTATCATAAATGTCATTATTATTCTGATATAAGTTAATAATATGTTTAAAAACATAATACCAGAGTTTTGGACATGTACGGAGAGTATCATACCTAAGGTAAGGGTTAATTCCTCATTCGCATTATTATATGAGATTATTTATGTGTAAGTATATACTGGGAAATATTTATCATCAAATTATAGTTTTTAAAAAAATCTTCAAAAGGAATATTTTAGTTTTTTATGGAAGGAACTCTTTAACTATAACATCATTTTAAATGTTTTCATGATTAATTTTTATAAATCTTCTTAATTAATTTCCATGTTTTCAAAATGATTTAAAAATTTTATTTATGTGGAAATGATTGTTTTAAAATGTTAATTACTTTAAAAAGTTTCAATGTTGTATAGGAAACTTTGATTCAAAAATATATTTTAAATGACATATTTTATAAATTGTGTAACTTTTAAATTATTTCATGAAAAAAAGGATATTTCTCTCAAAGAGATTTACTAATTATTTTCATCTATATCAATATCTTTTATTGGTTTTTATTCTTAATAGAGGTTGATTTATTATAATACAATATTCCATATTTTATTTAATGAGTCATGATATTTTTTATTGTGGATGTTCTATTTTTATACCATTCATGGTTGATGGTTAAGGTATTTACATTTTGTATACTAGTTTTAATATGAATGTTTATGTTATGTTTAACAATTTTCATAGGAGGAGTGCATTGGACTTAGTAAATGATGGGTGGGGATCGATATAGCCCCTCGATGCATCAGTAGGTCTCATGAGACAAAATAGATATGCACTTGTCCAAGGGACTGTCCATTTATATTTAGATGTGAATTTGGTTGAGGTCATAACTATTTATTTTTAGATGTCTTGGTCGAGGCCTCAATGGTATGTTTCAGATGTCCGGAAGTATGCATTTCCTCATTATGAGATTAGTTATTGATATTTCATGTGATTATTTGACTAGTAGAATATCCATGGAAAATTTTAAATGGAATAATTTTATTTATTCTTTCCATTATGTTGAATATTATGTTTAAAAGGATTGTGTTTCAGTTTTATACCTTGCCTTAAAAGTTTATGCATATTTATGATAGTTTTTGCTATATTGTTTTTCCTTACTAAGCATCTAAGCTCACCCCTTTCTTATGTTTTGTTTTCTGAGGATGCCAAGAAGTGTTTTATGATTGATATGTAGGGTTAAATATGGGGAATAACGGTGTTATCATATGATTATCTATAAAATGTTGTATGTTATAAATTGTAATGTAAAGTTCATGTATGTAATATATTTTCCAAGACTACTAAAATACTCATTCCATCGAGACCTGATTCCTTGTAATTATTCCAAAGTATCGAAATAATTCACCTGCTCCAGGCTTCTAGAGATGGTTAGTTTCATCTTTATTATAGTATTCATGTTTAATATTATATCTCATTTCTTTAAAACATAGGGTTGTGTATAGTGCGAGATATCGAAGGAATTTAAATTATTCAAAAAAAATCACAAACATTTTGGGTGTTATAGGAAGTTCCATGTAATTATGATTTAAGGGGGGGAAATCTATGTCACTTGGATACAATTTCTTCTCACTGGGAGATAAAAATATCACAAAAAAATTAACTAATTCGATAGTATAATTTCAAAACACTTATCATATGAAAAACATTGTGACTAAACGATTCTGATGAGAATTTATTATTTTAAATAGTAGTGAGTTTAGATGAAAAGTGTTTAATGGTGTTATAAAAAAATCCAAATTGGATGATTGACGTGCCCTGAGGATTTTTTGAATGTTTTTATTTGTTTTCTACATTGAATAAAATATAATAGAGTATGTTAATATGTTTTTTGGATATTTATGAAATAATTTTTCTATGTTTTTTCATATCCTTGAAGATTTTTGAAGTAATTATATGGTTATTTGATATTTTCTAGAAATGTAGGTAAAAGCTAAAATTTGGATACTTAATTATATGTATAAGTCATTTCGACATTAGATCCATCATTTAAGCACTGATAGAACTAAAAAATGACTGAGCGATGACTACGTATAAGTGATGAATGAGAGAATATGAGTCAATTGAAACTATATATCAGTCATTTTAATATGTTTATGAGTCATTGTACACTATGTAGGAATCATTTGAAGTTATTTATGAATTAATTGATACTCCATATAAGTCATTAGATTCTATTTATTATTTATTTGAAGCTACGTATGAGTGATTTAGGATTCTTATGTTTCATAAATTAGTGAAATTTTCTATAAATTTATAGGATAAAAATATCATTTTTAGGATTTCATTTTCTAAAGAATGATATAAAAATCATAGCTTCCTAGTGATGATATTTATTAATTAAAAAATCAAATTTTGATTTTGATTCAAGTAGTATGAATAATCAGTGATCTTCCTATCATGAAGAAAAATATCATACATGAGAGGAATTAAATGAGGGGTAACTTAAATGAAGTTGAGTTTACTTTTGAATAAACTCTAGGAAATACTTATGGAATGAAAATATTAATATGCATGTATTGTTAATCAATGGATTAAATATAAAAAAACCATTTTTGATATTAGTTGAATGATTTGAGTTATATTATATTAATCTAATATGGGATCTTGATCTCATAAAATAAATCTATATTTTTTTCTAGTTACACAGGAGAACCCCCGCAATAATTGGATGTGTAATGTTGTAATAAAATTCTGCTCAATTTTTATATAATTATGTATAAGGATTTATTTGAGGGTGTTCAGCTAATATAATAATATTAATAGAATAATTATTATTATAGAAATAAATTAGAGATATATTAGTTAAATATGTAAAGTTATTATAAATAAATAAGGTCATATTTTGAATGTTTCATGAAAGGATGTGGGTGACAAAACCACATGAAAATTTTAATGTGGTTTTATTGATAGATCATGAGTTAAGAAAAATGTAAATATAATCATTCTAATTTTTTCATAGAGGATAGAGACATCTTATAAGTTACCATTTTGGTTATATTGAAAAATTATTCAAATTAAATTTAGCTTCCTATATAGAAATGGGAATCCAAGAGGGAGAATATTGAGACTGAGAAAAATAGAAGAGAGAACATAAATGAAAAAATATTTTTTGAGGAAGAATAAATTTAGACTGAAACTGGTTTTTAAGAGAGATTTGAAAAAATATATTTTCTCATTCTTTTATCACTAAAAATAAGTATACCTTTTATAATTTTCAAGTAGATATAAGGAACCAACAAAAACATTTTTCTTTATTCAATTAGAATCATTTGAATTCATGTTTATTAAAGAAGTTAGAAGTATATTTCATAAATATATTTAAAGGATTAAAGAAGTTGAAATATTTATATTATTGTAGAAACCCAAACTTTTTGGATATAGTTATCAACTACTGTTGTTTATTACTCACTATAATAAGTGGGATCTTGTATAAAAATTTATAATCAGTATTAAAAAGTGAATTTTAGGGGAAGGATTATACTATAAACTCACTATGATGTGATTATATGATTATAGTGTAATATATACAGACCTAGGTAGAAACAACCTATCGTAAGAAGTGTTCTCTCTAACACACTCCAATCATAGGTCATGGGAAAAAAATTTGTGGAGTACAGTGGCAGATGAGGGTCATCTAACTTAAACAGATTCTCAGTTTGTTCACTCACGTATTCTTAATCACTTAAACTATTTCTATTTATTGTTTTGATTATTTTATGAAATAAATGAACAACAATTTGATTTTTTATTACTTTTCATAATATTGAAATGACATTCAATATAGAAATTCTAAACTTATACTAACATAACTAAATACGAAATAAATAACATGGTCTTGGGTTTAGTTTTTGTTTGAATCATTATTATTCTTTATTTTTTTATTTTAGTTTGATAATACAAATATGAAATATCATGATTAATTAAAAATGTCTATATTTAAAAATTGTGGAATCATTTAATGACTAAGAAATATCAATTTCACCACCTCTTGTAATCAATGAAGATAACACACCTCAGTCAAGGGTGTTCCATCTTCAAGGACCCGGCTCTATAGACATTTTTTCATCCATTTATTCGCTCAAATGTATCATATAACGAGATAAAAATTGAATAGTGAGAAAAGTCATGAAACAAATTAATATAAATTGATTGAGTTGTAGGTTATGGGGGGAAATCATTACACTGAGGGAATTCATCACACCAATTCATGCTACTCATATCTCCAACAAATATAAAATAAACTTTAATTAAAATTCAAGAACACTATGACCTCCCCCAGGAGAAGCCTCCGGTCAGCCTCCCACTATCGAGAGTAAGAGGTTAAATAAGTGTAAATATGGAAGAAAATAGATGAAATATAATAAAAATAAAAAATAATTATGATGAGAGAAAGAGTAAGAATAAAATAAAATAAGAAAATAACTAAATAAAATATAATATAATCTTAAAATAATAATAATAATTGAGAAGAAGAATAAGGGGTGGAACACTTTTAGAAAATAAAAATAAAATAATTATATTTATAAAAACTAAATTAAAATAAAAATAAAAATAAAACAAAAACAAAAGAAATAAAAGAAAAAAACAGAAATAAGATAGTGCAGAAGCTCAGATCTCCTTGGTGGAATCCCCCATTGGTGTTGAACACATTTTAAAGTTGGATAAATGCATCCTTATATAGGTTATGGGGGTTTCATCCTTCAGTATTCAAATTCAAGATCTTCCAAATTTCCCTTTAAGATCTCCTCTTGATTCTATCCATGGAATGTTTCCTCAAGGTAGACCCATTTAATAACAGAATTTGGGAATTTAGTATTCTAGGATGCTCTTTAAAAATGTGTTTTTCATCTAAAAAAATAATTTCATATTCATCCTCCACCTATATAATATGTTATATCCCATTGACTCGTAATAGTTATTCTGGATAGAAAAAATATTTGAATTTTGAAAATCCAATTTTCACATGCATTTATTTCTTTGAAATCATCATAATAATGTGAATCCATAGTAATGAAAGTTGTCAATATATATATTTTATATTTCTCCATATAGAATCTTAGCTCCTTTTGAAAATCCATTTATTAGATATGGGCCCAACTTCAAAATTATCGTGATTTGGGCAATGATTTTTAGGCTTGAATTGTGATCGTATTTCGGCCTCCAAATGTTGCATTATGTTATTGGTATAGAATAATGAAATTAATCCCTACATGTACTTCATCTTAAAAAAATAATTCCATAAATTTAATTTGTTTATAAAAATTTATGGCCAAAATAATTAAATAATTTAAAATAGTAAACTTCCAAAATTCAATCATTTTTTAATTAATCCCAAAAGGCTTCTGAAACTAAAAATATGACAATTGACATTAAAATATCATTTTTGTGGGGTTAAAACCATTTAAATGTGTTTAAAAATATGCATTAAAATTGAGTGTGTCAATACTCCCACACCTAAACCATGAATGTCCTCAAGCATAAAATATCAACATTAAAAATTAGAGGGCACCATGTTATCATTATTCAAAATTCAAGGAAATAAAATTAAATAATAATCGATGAAAAATCAAACTATCAAATGTCACATAAAATATAAATTAAATATCTCATTTCTCAAATAAATAATAAATTCATGTATTTTACTTGTCTTCTTTGAAAATTGATGGAACTTATCCTTTCATTCATTCAAGCTCCTCAATTAATTGTTATTAAACATTCCAAATCATTATCCAGCTCAATTTCGAATCTTTTTCCCATCACTCATTATAAAATTAAATTGGATTTATTCACATATCATGATAACATCATCCTTATCCATGTGATGGTAAAGAAACTACTTTTTATTCTTGGTAAAGACAAAATACACATGAAATCATGAGGACTTTCATTAAAGGTCCAAATCACTCCTAGGCATAAGGTAGGTAGGAATTGATGTTTTAAAATTAAGGCTCAAGGAGGAGGTTAATATCTATTGTAAATTTCATGATATCAAAAGTAAAATATCAATGACATTCTACCCTTCAATGTAGAAACTCTAACTTTCCCAGAACTCAAAGTAAAGGCGGTGATCAAAGTATATAATAATTATTGATTTGTGAACCCTCTAGAATTTTTATATAATTTTAAATTTTTTCCTTTTTCAAAGAACTTTTTTTATTTTATTTTTTTTCTTTTTGAAATTAATGCTTAGATAAAACGCCACATCCACAACCAAAAAACATGTGATAAAAATCATCAGCCTAGTAATGGTGTTTTTTAGTTTTCCCAAATCACAACCAATTCTTCTTTTTCATTTTTTTTAATGTTTTTCATTTTCTCTTTTTTTTATTTTCAAGAGGGAAAAACAATAGAGTAAAATATATTAATCAAAAAAAATTCAATACCCATATTATCACCCTAACACTTTTCCTTTACAATGTATTTCATCACATTATTCATGAATCCCTTCACCCCCACACTTCAATATTAAAATATAATCCAATTACTAATAGAAGGGTATGAATGGGTAAAAATTGCATGAAACATGGCTCATTCCTAATAAGGCCATTCATGGTTTCCACAGTTTAAAAAAGTATTTATGTAAAGGTGATATCTTTAGGATAAGGGCTCTTAAAAATATGCCTTAATCATTTGAAACATGTTTTCTCATAGCCATAGATTTGATATGTTCAAATTCAAGTTTAGGCCAATGACATGTCCCAAGATCACTCAAGAAATATGCTAAAGAATAAATGTGAAGTACTTGGTCTAGAAATTATCTTAGTATTAGAAAATTTCCTTTGGGATAATCACTCACGGAATGATTAAGGACTAATCAATTAACATGAATATTTGAAATTCAATTCATGAAAATGATTGGGAAATGTCATTCACCTGAATAAATTAATTCCCTCAAATCATGTGTCCTTGTTTTAATATCCGTGATTCACTTTAATCATTTAATTCTTTATTTTACTCATTCATTCCAACCATAGCAGAGATATCTCTACATTCTATAGGGAGAACCCTCTCGGTTCTCTCGGTGAAAACTAGGGTTTTCCCCTAAATCCTCTAGTGGTCGCGGTGGCTCCTCCTCTGCACGAGTCATTCTCCAGATTTTTCAGGCTCGCCTCTCTCCTGTTTCTCTATTATTCCATTTTCCTTTTAGGGTTGATTTCGTTGCGTCTTCTTCCGTGGTGTTCCTGGACCAAAGCATCAATCTCCCTCCTCCACTGCTCTTTTCATCTTCCCTGTCATACTAGACCCCATATTGGTCCAGTGCAATGGTTCTGATGGACGGCTTGGGATGGTGTTAGTGGCGTGTTGGTTTGGGGATTCGGTCTTTCTAGTTCGGGTTTTTTTGTGTCTGTGGTGTTCTTATTTTCCACGATGGTTCTAGTTTTCTTCCTTTTTGCTCCCGGTCCTCATGTCTGCTTGGTGATGGCGCTCTGGTTCCCCTTCATGTCGACACCGAATTCTTTCATGGAGCTTCTTGGGCCCAACAACGGTTGTGCTGATGGACTCCTTTGCCACTCAACATGCTCTGACCCCAAGTTCCTATGTGCCTCTCCTAGTTGGGTCTCGCGCAGCGGTTACTACGAGGTTTTGGGATTTGTGGTTCTGTGTTTGAAGGGTTTCAAGGTGAATGTTTTTCAAGGCGTGAGTCCTTTGATGTCGGCGGTGTTCTGTTTTGGCTTCAACTACGTTTTTGGAGAAGTTTCTGATGGTGAAAATCATATTGATTCGTATGATGGTTTCCCTATAGGAAGATATTTTCTGGATTTGGTGGTTTTTCCCTGTTTATGTGGTGTTCGGTTATGTTTTTTATTGGCGTTGATATGTTTTCTGGTGATCGGTTGCCTTTGGTATTCTGATGTGATGATGATCGGTGATGACGACAATGTGGTTACTAATCGGGGGTGATGGCGCAGTGTTCGGAGATGATGATCGACGGTGATATGACTGATGTGTCATTCGATCGCAGGTAACTTTTTTGTGACTTCAACTGATGCGAGCATAATCCTTATCTCGTCATTTTGTGTTGATGGTTTTTTAAATATTGTATTTTGAATTTGGCTCACCTCTTCTGTATCCCGCCATTTTGAAAATCAAATAAAAAGATAATTTTCATCCAGTCATTTTAGTCATTCAATCTCATTTATATTGAAATCTAAATCATGGTAACACAATATTATAAAGAAACTCATGTCTCCAAGAGTAGTCAAGTGATGATTAAATCCCAATGAGGTCATGCAATTTTTCATTGAAAGATCAATACATTTTTTAAGAAAAAAATGTATAGAGTTTAAAAGATAGTCATAAAAATTAAAGTCCCTTTTCTTATTAAGCATGGGTCCACTTCATCTCCTACATGGGGGTTCATTCTTCGACAATGAAACTACAGAAGAGAATAAATCAATTAAGTACAAGTATCATATCACATAAGGTGAAAAGGATAATAGGGAGTGTGATTCATGGTGGAATAATAAAATATAAATCTTAGAAATAAAGTAAAGATAAGTCTTGGTGTTATTTCCCAAGTGGGCCTCTGATGTTTTACTATCTCTAGAGGGAAGTTCCAACTATTATCCAAAGACAGTTGGTGGATTAATCTTCTTGGATTTGAACCGCCACTTGTGGATTATCACATCTTTTTCTTCTTCTTTATGGGTTTGGAATGACCCATGGATATAGTATACCAAATCCTACCCTTCAAAATTAGCTATATCCTGCATAGCAGGGTTAGGATAAAGTATGGATCATCCTACTATTTGGTTTCTACTTGTGAAACATCCTCCTTATCTTCAAATTTTATCTTCTCATATTATTCATGAATTGAATGATCAAAGGGTGAATAAGGAAGTTTGTTTACTAAAAAATTTAATTTTAATTTTTAATATGTAATTTATCACTTTCAATTTGAGTAGAATCTTCTTTGATTTCCTCTCTCTCAACAAATTGTATTTTCTCATTGGATTCCTCAAATGAATATTCATTGAAATCATGGAGCTTTATGTGGTCCTCAACAGGTTCATGTGAAGATTCCTTATCTTCCTCTAAGTAAAATCATGGATTTACCAAATCTTAAAATTCAAAATAATATAGAGTGATTCTAAAATCATATTGAATAAAATCATAAAATAAATGTTCAAAGAAATATCATCTCCATGAATTGTTTCTGGTTTAATATCTTCCTTAGTATTGAGTGCATGTTGAAGTTGGATGGTGTAAATTAGATGAAGGTAGTCATTCTCCTCTATCTTTACATCAAATTCCACCACATAGGAAGTGTCTTCCATCAATGGTGATATTTATTATTATTTGAAATATATGGGAAGATCAATTATATCCTTACATTCATTCCAAAATTCATCCAGATCATTTTGATCTCCCACATGTTTCTCAATAGGCATATCCTACTCTTTGGCCTCCTTAGGTAAACTAGGGAAGAAAAGTGGCTCAACTTCTTGTTCAAATTTCTCTGATGATTCTTAGAAATATGAAGTTATCCAATCTATTTTTCCTTGTAGATCTTGAACCATATCTTCAAACTCATGAATATCATATTTGATTTTGTGTTTATCCACTTGATCATTGAACTATTCTAGGGGAACTCCTTAAAATGTACTGAGAGAAATCAAAGAACATTATTCTTGTGTCTTGGCCACTTCTTAATAAAATTCTATGAAGTACTCCAAGAATTCAGTTAGCTCTCTAGATAATCCTTTAGCAACTAGTTTCCAGAGGGTCTCTTTGAGATGCTAGATTGGGTCCTTGAATTTATCCTCCATGCTAATTTGGCACTGATCTCCCCTAAAATATCTAGCCCACATGGAAACACTACTTTATGTAGACCAGGGTGCTTCAGATAATTGTTTTTACACCTATGAGTAATTTCTATTCCTTTTAGAATAATAATCATTTTAATACATCCAGGAAATACTTATGGTTTTTTAAAAAAACATAAAAACTATCTAAAATTCATAAATATAAAAATTAATAAAATAACTATTTGGATCCCTGTAAATTGCAGTAGTTTTGAATGAACACCTATTTTAGTGTGTCGAAAAAGAAAATTATTTTTCCTAGTGTAGTACAGTGGCCAGCAAGGGTCATCTCACTTTAGGAGCTTCTCAGTTTGTTCACTCACTTATACTAAATCACCTAAACTATTTCATTTTTTTGTTTTGTTAATTTTATGCAATAAATGGATAACATTTTAGTTTCTTAATACTTTTATAAATATTTAAATGACATTAAATTTGTAAATTCTAAACTTATACTAACATTCACAACTAAAAAAATTAAATAAAAAATAAATAACGTCATTTTGAGTTTAGTTTTGGATTTAAAATTTATTCCCCATTATTTTTGTTTTTTAATAATATTAATAATAAATCACATGTTGAATTAATATTATTTTTATTTTGAAATTTTGGAATCGATGAAATCCCAATTAAATCTCAATTCCACCTCCTTCTATAGTCAAGGTTGATGAAACACCTTGATCGAGAGTGTTAAATCTTCTAGGACCCAGCACTATAAATTCTCTTTCACCCATTGATTCCCACAAATCCATCATGTAAAGAGATCAAAAATTAAGAGAGGGAAAGTGTTTAAAAAATAATAGAAATATATTGAGTTTCATGACATGGGGGACAGTCACAAGATTGGGGACAATCATCACACCAATGCATGCTACTCATATCTACCACAAACGTAAAATAAACTTTAAAAAAATTAAAGAACACCTTAACCTCCATCAGGCCAAACCACAAGTTAACCTTCTATTACAAAGAGTTATATATCACTTAGGTGGAAACAGAGAAGATGAGAGAATAAATAAAATAAAAACAACAAAATTAAAAAAAATAGATATAGAGAGTGAGATAAAATAAAATTAGAAAATAAATAAAGAAAATAAAATAGAATGTCAAAATAATAATAATAATGATTCTAATAATGAGAATTGAGAACAATATGAAGTATTGGAACCCTTTAATAAAATAAAAATTCATGAATTATATTTATTAAAACAAAATTATAATTACAATTAAAATAAAACTAAAGCAATAAATAAAAGAAAATAAAAATTAAATAGAAATAAGAAAGTGAAGAATTTTAGATATCCTTAGTGGAATCCCTCCTTTTTTTGAATTACTTTTCAATGTGGATTAAATCATCCATATATAGGCCATGGGGATTCCATACTTTGGTATTCAAATTCATGATCTTCCAAATCTCCCTTTAAGATCTCCTCTATATTCTTTCCATTGAAATTTTTCTTATGGTAGACCTATTTAATTACTAAATCTTGTAAAGTAGTATTCTAAAAAAAATGTTTTTTTGATTTTGACACAATATTTCATATTCTTCCTCAAGATTTAGAATAATTTAAATCCCATTGACTCTAAATGTTTACTCTGGACATACAAAATCTTTCAGTTTCCAAAAATATGATATTTTATATGAAATTTTGGACTTGAAATCAACATAATCAAGGAGTTAATAGATATTAAAGTTGTTTCTATGGGTTTTATCATTCTACTTGTTTAATTTTATCTCCATTGGAAATGTATTTTATGATATATGGTCCCATCTTCATAAATATCCAGATCTATGAACAGATTCTGAGGATTGACTTATGATCATATTTTAGGCCTCCAATTGTTGGATTCAGCTCTTAATCTAAAATAATTAAATGAATCCAAATATGCATTTAATCCTGAAAAATAATTTCATAACTTAAATCTGTTTATAAAAATTTATGTTCAAAATAATTAATTAATTAAAACCCGTTAAATTCCAAAATTAGGCCATTTTTCAAATTAATCCCAAAAAAACTTCTAAAACCACAAAACGTGAAAAATAACATTAAAATATCACTTTTTTGGACTAAACCATTTAAATTATTTTAAAAATATTCATTAAATCTTTTTTTCTCACTCTCACATTAAGATCGAACCTTGTAAAAATCATTATGTGCCTTCTGTTATTTATTTTTATGATTTCATCGTTCAAGGATAAGTGTTTAATTTCTTGACGTTTATATCTTAATTAATTGTAGAGGTTTATTTCTAGAATAATAAATTGAATAATATTATAAAGTAATTCAAATTCACCCCCCACCCCTTATTGCTGAATCCATTCTACCTTTAGGTATGAAAATAAGATATCAAAGATGAATTAACAAGGAAGACAATGAATAAGTAATATTGTGGGATAAGGACACATGATAATTTTAAAAGAGTACATTTCTATTAGAAGAGGATAAAAATGATTAGAGTTTTTCACATGAGTAATAAGTAAAATACTAAAAATATAATAAATAAGGATATCTAATGTAAGTAATTGGTTAAATAATTCCATTGATTATATTATTGATAGTAAAGATATATTTAAAGAGTTATTGACTTGGTTTATAAAATAAAATAATATATAAAATAACAAGATAATCATAATATGAAATAAAATAAACTCAATAATTACCCTCAGGAATAAAAATTTGAATTAATTTAAATTACTGGAAATGCATGCTCAAAAATAGAAGATAGAGATGTTAAATTCCAAAAAAAAAGGCGATAAGTGTAATTAATCGTAAGGTGAAAATTGAATAGAAATATAAAAAAACAAATTATTTAATAAAATGTGGGTAATAAATAATAAATAAGATATTAATTTTTGTAAAAATATTTAGTAGTTACCAAATAGAATATTTAATATGAGGTCAAGATTCTCACTAAAATAAATATTGAAAAATTTGGAAGTATTTTAGTTTCAAATGATAAGGAAAGGCTATTTTAATCATCAAAAGATTGATATTATTTTTTTAATTGTCAAATTAGAAGTTTTATTAGAAAATAAATCTTTTCATTTTGTCAATATAATTTTCAACTAAATGTAAGAATTATTTTAGTGATTAAAGAGTTAAATTTTTTTGTTGGAGAAAACGGTAGTAGTGGTAACTCAAAAAAAATTAAGAAAATAAAGATTTTTTCTTCAAGGAAATGTTTCTATTATAAAACTCTGGGGTATATCTTGTGAATTTTTAGAACATTATGGAAGTTTTATATCCATGGATCTTCAAGGACATCCCCTTGTGTCTATTATATTATTCTTACAAAATATTCATTTTTATGGTTTGTATCTTCATAAATAAAATAACTATTCAATGAGATATTGAGGATTTATGAGTATGCACATAATATTTTTTTCATAGAAGGTTTGGGTTTTGAGGGAGAATGTTAATCTTGTGAAAGTCAAAAAAAATAAGGTACTGAGACTTGAAGATAATTACTGACATGAGACTAAGTTAAGGGTGAATGTTGTGGAATGCATAAATTATAAAGTAAATTAGAGATAAGTAATGATAATAATGATGTAGTAAAAATACAACCAACTGGAAGTTACTTTGAAATCCCTTGATAATAAAGGAAAAAAGATTATATATAGTGGGTGATTCTCCCACATGAAAGTTAAAATTAATCTACTAAAACATAAAGAATAAATGGTGTATGAAATGTAAAATTTTTAAAATGATAGTGAATTAAAAAATTTGGGTACTATAAAAGAAAATATTGAAATAAATGATAAGTAAAAATGATGAAATGGTGTCTATGTAAGATCTTAAACATATTCTACAAAGTGTAAGTTGATTTTATATCATTATGCATGTATTTAATTTCAATAAATTTAGATGAATAATGCATGATTGTGATGGAAGTATGGTCATGAAGGGATAAATTATATGTGGAAATAATTATCAAGATAATAGAAGTTAATTTGTGTACTTTATTTCTAAAAGATGAAAAAAAAACTTATGGTATAAAATTTTAGGCCATTTAAATCAAGCTAGTATGGATATAATACTAAAAATAAAACCAGTCATGGAAGTTCCAATATATAAAAGTTATGGATAATTATATATATAAATATATCATATAAAATAGATAAGATCACAAGGAATCCTTAAAAACCTATGAGAAGAGAAGATAAAAAGGGTATTGAGTTGTTTCATGCAAGTGTAAGTGGACCCATGAATCAAAAGGTGAAATATGTGAATTATAATATATTCTCTTTGTAGATGAATTTATCTAAATGGATACATTAACCCGATTTGAAACATGACTAAGTTATTTTTTTGTCAAAATATATAGTGAGATACTTGAGAATCTGTAAATAAATACAACTGAAATTATTAATGTCTAATAATAGAACAATGTACACCAACCAAAATATAGATAAGTAATTATAGAAACATGTAATTATCCATCCAGTCTTTACAATTAAAAATCACCTACAAAATGGGGTAGTTGAACTAAATTAAGGAACTATAAACATTATGTAATGATCTCTATTAATCCCTAGAATTATTTCAAGAAACTACTAGAATAAATCACAATAAATTTTATATCACATAAATATTTGATATCTTAAATTTCTATTAGAAATAGTGATAAAATATGAGTTATGGTTTAAAAAGAAGATAAAATTAATATATTAATTTGTTTTTGTATTAATTTTTATAGTCTGAACAAGGATTTTGATCTTGTATGTTATAGAAATTGAGATTATTAAGAAATATTTCCATTAAAAACATTGAATGCCCCACCCTGATACTTGATCCAGACCATCACATAGCCTGGGGGAATTCCCAATCCCCATAGGATACCAATTAGTTATTGGGCATCAAGAAAATGCATTGGATATAGTTTATTCCAAAGAAACATTTCAAGGAAATTAAGGGGTTTTTCCATTGATCCCGGTACAACCCCACTATATGTTAGAAATTAATGTACCTAAAAAATCATGTGGTAATAGGTAATGACATGAAAAAAAATAACATAAGAAATACTCTAGATAATATCATAAAATTAAAATAATACAAAACAAAAACTACATCTTTAGATCCTAAATACAATACTATAATACATTTAAAAAACAATCCAAAATAAAATATAAACACAAATGGGATCAGAATCTCATAAGACTAAGTATAAAAATAGTAACAAAAAAACAAGAAGATAAAAACTCCCAAAATAAACCACTGCCCATATCTATGAAACATGTGGTTTATATCCCTTCATATCACTTTCTACAAAACTTAAACCAAGATAGCAAGAATATACACCACCTCCAAGAGAAGCCTTTCATGTAACTATGGTGTGACGAAAAAATACAATTAATATTTAATAAAACAGGCTATGAAATACCTTAAAAAAATAATCTAATTTATGATAGTTTGAATTGCATATATAAAAATAACACATTTTTCTTTATTGAAAACAAGCAATGAGATTGTAACTTTAAAGTACAAGATGACATGAGAGAAACCACATAATGAATTGCGTATTTAAGAAAAATAAATAATAATGAATAAATATAATAATAATTTAAATAATAATAGGATGTTCCTATGGTGACATAGTTGGGTTATCAAGGGAGCACCATGTCAACGCAATGAATGAGTTAGAGACAGTTCCATGTTCCACCCAACTGACCAAATAGAGTAAAATTGTGTCCCAAATATAATAATTTAAGGTATAAACATGTCTTAATAATATTCATTCCACTAAATAATGTTATCCAACCTAGTATGCCTCTAAGTCACCCAAAACACATACCTAAAAGGTTTGGAAAGAAATGGGGTTCCATTTCAAATAACACATGCAACATAAATTATTTCTTAATTACTGAAATAATTTAATAGTGAAATATTTGGGGAATTAAAATAATCCATTTCAATATTACCGTGAGTTAAATCCCATTAAAAACAATTAAATTATATCCTAGGTATTTCATAAATCATTATATGGGAATAAATTTAAAATAAGATTTTATTAACCATTTAGATTTATAGATCCCATCTATTTGAAAGAAAACAAGATACACAAGAGTATGATAAAAAAATAATAAAAATATAACTTTAAACTACTTGAAATATCTTTAAAACTGATCAAGAATTATTGGATGAAAAATTAAAATAGATTATATAGGGCCACCATCTTTGATCCAACTCACTAGAAAATAATATTTTCCACCAAAAGAAGGAATAAAAAAGTCCCAAACACCCATGGGAGGCCCCTAAAATACAAACTCCAACATAAATTCCCCAAAATATAGAATACCAAGTTCATCCTGGCTTTGGTAGATGATTAAAGTAAAGAAATAAATAATAAAGTGAAGAATACAGAATATTGGAGAAGCTTACTTGGAAGCGGGTTGAAGTTTGATGGAGAGATTCGACTAGAGTCCAAGAGGTGACATAGTAGAGAGAAGATCAATGAATGGAGGATTATGGAAGAGTTTTTAGAGAAAATCAATATGTCATGAGAATAATTTTAATTTAATAAATTTTAGGATAATTTTAAAAATATAAAAATTTTAATAGGTTTCACAATCGATCTGCATGGTTTGGTCGGACCATGCATAGATTATATAGACTCCATTGCTTCCCCGCTTCCCAACCTACATGTCCCTTGGGACTATTCTCAAACTGAGAAGCCCTATTTTCCCTTCTTCACACCTTGAAAGGCTATAATAGGGTCTCTATGACTATGAAACATTGACAATTTCTCAAAATTTTCATAATTATACCTAAATCTCATAAATAAAGGCAAAAAAATTAAACATAAAAATACACACCTGAAAATTAATTTGTGGGTGTGAAAAATGTTTTTTCCTCCAAGGGCCTGAAGGTCTTCATTTTTTATTTATTTTTGATAATCAACTTTTCAAGGGGTGAGGTGGAACCCTTACAAGGCCCGTAGGCGTAAGTATTACATGGCCCATAGGCCTTAGAGGAATTCATTTCTCTTAGGCTTCAAATATTACATATAACCCAGACTAACTACTAGGAACTGCTCCTCCCCAGTATCATCATCGTGAAATCAGCTCTCCACCTTCACATGGCTATTTGGCTATGGTTTTCCAGTGCATGAATAGGCTTGTCCCAATGGAAAGTGTCATACCCTCTCATTCTTTCAATCTGTTTAGCTTCTGCTATATGAAATATCATTGATCCTCCTCCTTCTGATGTTTTTTCCTTTTAGGTTTTCTGGTTTGCATCTACACTTAAGGTGTCCCGAAGGCCATGATGTGGCTTGAAGGCCTTACTAACCCAAAGTCTTGGGTGGCCCGAAGGCCTTAAAGGACTCAGGTACCAAATCGGTGGCCCGAAGACCCAAATGGGGGAATATTCTCAGATACTACAGTGCCAAACAGTTCCTGCTACAGTTCCCGCTATAGTTCCTGCTATAGTCTACATATTTCCTACTACAGTACCTGCTACAATACTATTAGTGTGCTCGAAAATTATCCTCCACCTGGATTTGATCCCGGGTCTCCTGGATGCACTTAAGGTGTTCTCACCAACTGGGTTGAGGCTCATGTGCATGAAAAATGTTCCTTATATACTTATATAATAATAAATCCCATGGGTTCTATAATAAATTCCTTTATAAATTTTTAGAGAGAAAGGATGTAATAGTGGATGAACTGATCAAAGGAAACAATGATATGATGTCTACAAATGATAATGATAAATAAGGTGATCTAATTCATTACTTAAAAGATACCCATAATGATAGTGATAACTCACTAGGGATTATAATGTATAAATTAAATAATTAAAGTAAATATAAAAACCTCTAACTCCAAAAATATCGAATAGGAGAAAAGATATTGAAGAGGAAAAGAATGTGGGAGTCAAAATTCTCATAGTACAAACCATATGGATGAAGATAATTCAAAGTACTTTAATTTCATCGTAATTCAAGACTAATAACATTAATAAAGGTAATAAAATTTATTTTGGTATTGAGTATATGTATAAATAATTGAATTATATATAAATAAAAAATTCCTTGGATTTGGTATTAAAATAGAGAGATGGAAATTTTATTAGCACCAAATAGATGCACATAAACTAATTCTATAATAATGGCTAGTTCATCAAAAATATTTAATGGATGGTGTGTGAGGGGTATTATTTTATTAATGGAGTTCTTTTTTATGAAACATATTATCTAGTGGTTGTGTTATAGGTATTCGTGATATTTATTGATATATTTAAATAAATTAAATTTAATAGTTAGCAACTAGATGTGATGGATGTAATTCTTGATAAAGTATTGTAATATAAATGTTATATTGGATATCATATGGTTTTCGAGTATATATTTATAGTAAAAAATATTTAAAATAAAAAAATTCCATGTATGGATTCAAATTAGAAAATACTTTATTATTTTTTCAAGAAGTTATATTTTTTCATTTAAATATTATATCATAATATCTATAATAAAATATTTAATTAAATCTCAATAACTCATCTGGTATATGTGGATGCCATTATATATTGGGGGATCTAGATTATATGATTCCAAAAAAATTGATCTTATGGAAAAGGAATTAAAAATGAAAAACATTGAAAAAATGATTTTTTTTCTTAGTGATAAAGATTATACATGGAAAATAGGGATCATTAAACTATGTTCGTATTAAATAACCACCCTCAACACTAATGGTGACATGAGTTGGGGTTAATTGGATCATCAAACATTTATACACTCTTTTCTATAGTGATGAACGTTGTGTATGGATATGTGCTTTGTTCAATGAAAGACTTACCTCTAATCATAGTAATGATAATAGGAAAGGAAAAAAAGAACATAGAGAGAGAAAACCAAGATTTACATGGTGTACCAAATTTGGTCACTATCCAAGGTATATAAAAGTCATTATTTCATAAACATATCACTATAATGTTTCATAAATTTCACTAAGTAAAAAACTCCATGTTTCACTAGATAATTCTCTATGAAATTATTTTTGAATTAATTTCCATTATCATATATTTGTACCTTGATTTTATTTCCCAACTAATTTTACCCAGTCATTATTCACCTCTTGAAAAAAAATACTTCTAGTTTGTGGTATGTATAAATAATGTAACTCATTCTGATATGGTTTTCCATGAAAAAAGATAATAAAATTCACCCTTTATGCCTTTCAAATACATTGGTCTACACACATCAATGTGAACTAATTATAATACATGGAAATAACTACTTTTATTAGGTTTTTAAGACTATCTTGTTATCTTACTCTCTTGAAAATGTTTACAAATATGATCTCTTTCACCTTTTAGTATTGTAAAATATAAAGTATATTTATAAATTAAAAGTGATGTTATACTATCTTGATTGAGATGAAAAAATATTATTTCTTTAAAACTATTTTTATATTACTTATATAAGATATAGACAACTACATCCCCATTTATCTGATATAAATTTCTATAAATCCATGGTCATCTCATAAAAACACTTCCATTATTTCTATTACTCATACAGACACTTCTGGTGAAGTTGATAGCTTGTTCTGAGTCATGAAACAGACTATCACACTGTATATAATATTTTACGGCTTCCACCAGTAACACATCAACTCTATACATTTCTTACTATCCACGATTAACTCTATATGTGACCTTTATTTGTAATGTTCCATCATTGAAAATTTTAACATTACTATTCACTATGGACTTGAAATTTCTCAAACAATTAATTCTTCCAATCATAAATGAGTAAAATCTACTATATAATATCTATTTACCTTCATTGTCACCATATTTTAATTAAAATTGAAAAACATGAGCTCTTTATTACCTTTATATTTTCTTCACTTATTTCAAACACAGGGTCTGTCCAAGTAGTTTTTTAATAACCCTTCTTATAATGGCCCCATATGATGTTTCATTATATTTATTTAGAATATAATATTGATTTCAAAACAATACATGATTAGAAAATTCATTTCTTATTTTAGTTCTTGGTAGAGAATCTCTTTTAAGAACTATTCTCCCAAAAACCTCTAGGAAAAAATAATTATTTGAGACTATACTCTAAACATGAAGAGAAATGTATTGGTAATGAATAAAAAAAATTTAGTAAAATTATTTTATATCCATATCTAGGATTATATGTATATACTTATGATGTGTCTATGTATTCCACAATAAAAACAAATTTATGGATAATAATTAAAATTCACTTTATCTTAAAGTATTCTCCTATAAACTTTCACCTACTATTTATTTACAAATTTTATTTAAGATACCTCAATATCGTGTTAATAAAGGTAGGAATGATTTCTTAAACCATTTTTTTTCCACAACATTACTTCTTTGATTACTAAGATATCCATATAACTTCAATGAAATTCCATGTAATTTTTGGATGTTGATTCATCTAAAACTCTCCCAAGAATAAGATAATTCTTATCAATGGGTAACTTGATTTAATATTTAATATTCCTTTTATTTTTCACAGCATCAATTTATATCTCTTTAAATTATGATCTTCTTCCTTCAAACAATCAAGTTATGTCATTAATGAGTTTAACCTGGTTATTAATTTTCACTTAAAAATCAATAATACTTTAATTTAATTTGTTATATTTTATTGATTGATGTTTTTTATCTAAAAATTTCATAATTTCCTCATTTTATAATAACATAATATTATATTCCCTACTGATGTCATTAGCTTATTTACATTATCTATTTTATTAAAAATCCCATCTATGGAACTTTAAAACATGTCCCCCATGTTAATAACACCTAAAGTATATTCTTTATTTTCACTCAGTACATATAATTTATGTTATTGACTAATAATATAAAAAAAGATCATCATATTAACAATTTCAAAAATTATAACACTTTTTTATCTACTAATCTCCTTCATCAAAATCATTTACTTTTTAAAAGAATTTCTTATATTTAATTTTATTTAAATTACATTGAACTTTATCATAAAAAACCTATTTACATCATTTTTTTGAAATCATTATTCATATTATCAATCTTAAAAATTGATAGGATATTTATAAGTAATCTATAATTACACACAAAAATAATTTATGATATATTTTCCATTGACCATTTCCTTTCCTATTAGGAGTCTATATGATTGAAATTTTTTTAACTCCTCAGATTCCTCTATTAATTCACCATGCATAGAATGTTTTTCTATACATTTGAGAAAAATATTATCTAGTGTTTTTTATGTATTTTGAACACCATTTTGAAATATCATTTCATAATAAACTATTATTATATTTATATCATCGATAGAAACTATGTTGATTAATTTTTATTTAATAAAAGTGACTTTGGATTGATGTGAAGAGATAATCTCTTCACGATTCAATTTACAATGTAAATGTATTCAAATTATTCAGAAAAAAGTTGCAAATATCTAACCAAATAAACTGATCTATAAAATAACAAATCAATAGAAAAATATAAAATAAATTTGAAATATTCAAATTCATTTCCGAGAATATTTATCTTATCTTTATAGATCCCAGGATAGTTTGGTACCACTAAGAGGGGGTGAATCTATGGTACACTTTTTTATAAATTTATTATTTTTAATTATTCCTCTTAGACAGGTTAAAGAATCTATCCACTCACTTTTGAATTACATAGCCTCTCCATAATGCATAAGGAAAATATAGAACAAATGAACACTAGTAGTAACATGGTTCAACCATAAAATTGTACTTCTTTTCAGGAATAGTTTGTAGATAAAATCACAGATTATCCACTATAAACACAAGTGGTTATACTCTAGATCTTCCCAATCCCATTATTATAGAGTCCCACTATTCACTTGTTCAATATTCCTATTATAAAATACATATTAACATAGTTTATAAAACCTCACATATCCCTTTAATTCTTCCCCATTCAAACTTCCATGTAAGAGTTTGATTTCTCCTTCTTCCTGGTATAGAGGAATATATGACTAGATCTTTATTCATATTATACTTTTGTAGTCTTCTCCAAAATATTTGAATACCATGGGATAGTATATTAATCCTACTAGTCACCTTATTTTAATTCTTTAACATAGGTGTAACAGTGGTGGCTTCCTCCTCATTTCTCTAAATGCTCAGGAACTTCAATGTATTATTTTTCCTCTCTAATAACTCCCAATTTATGTCTCTCAATTCTTCTCCTACTTCTATATAAAAAATATTCAACACAAAAACATATCAGGTTTAGGTTTCTATATTCTATAATAATTTATTTCTATGAATTTATTACTTTTACATTCATTGGATATCACATGAATGTCCCTCCCATATTCAAATTATGGAAGTTACACAATACTAGGTAGTGTAATCTTAATCTATTTTAAAATATGTCAGCAGAATCCTTGATATTATTTTCTCATTAAAAATCATTTAAATATTCATCAACAATTTTATTTTAAATTTCTAAAATATGTATATCATTTTCCTCATATGATATTTTAATATCACATCTTTGTATTTCTCCAAAAAAAAATCTAAAGATATTAAGTCCATCCCCCTATACATAGACACATGAATTATTTACATCAATATTTTTTGAATGGGACACTTTTCATTATAGTATCTTTCATTGAAACCCATTTAAATTATCATGATGTTTGAATACTTCTAGACTATCCCATGTTTCGTTAGATTAAATATAATTTCGTTAGAATAAATTATTCTCAAATTCTTCTTAAATTATTCTCTACATGGTTCCATAATATGTGTAAATGAATTGTGTATAGAATATTTATATAGAGACCCTAATGAAATATGAATTAGTATATATGACACATATTTAGATGAAAAATTTCCCATGCATTAATCTAGAATCACTCGTATGAAGAGTTAGCTCATACATTGACACTAAATGGCTCGTGCAAAATTCAATATAACTCATACGCAGGTCTAGATGATCCATACACAAGTTAAGACTAATCATATAAAGTTTTAGTGCCTTTGATAATACTTCAACTCAAAGTCAAAATGACACTTACACAGTCATATGAAGACACTTATAGAGTTCTAAATGAGTTCTTAATGACTCATATTGAAATCCTAAGAGTCTTCAAATTTTCTAATTCAACACTAAAATTCTATATTTTACTCCAATAACCTGATATCCTTTTCAAAACATTATAGAGATTTCTTAAACACATAAATTCACCTTAAAGAAACATCTAAGATTTCCCCTTCACCTATTATAGTAGATCATATGTCGAGGGCTCCAAATATGGATTCTCTAATTTTCCACTATATTTTTCTTCATAAAAAATAGGTTTCAATCTCACCTTTATCTAGATACTCAAAAATAAATTTAAACAATATTATTCAATTTACCAAATCCTAGTCTTCAATACATGCCATTTACATGATGAATGTTTTATAAAATTATCACATGTTAGGGTTGCTATATTGAATCTCCCTTTGTAATTTATCCAATAGTATCACCTCAACTTCTCCTTTTCCATATATGATGGAAACACCTCACTCATAATATATTAACTTTACATAAATCATATTGATAAAAATATAACTTCGTAATCAAAAATTATTTGTTCACTTCAATCTTTCCCTTTATATTTATTTTCAATACCCAATTTCTTCACAACTCAATGTTATCTTAACCCCCTTATTAATAATAATTAAAACAAAAAATGACAGGGGAGTCTTATCATCTAATCTTCAAGATTCTTCAACACTTATAAAAATATATTTTTCTCCAACATTACTTTATAATTTAACAAAATACACTTTTTAAGACATGATGTCAAATCACACAACATATCCTATATCCTTTAGTTAATTTACTATAAGTCTACATGGTATAAAACATTATAGAAAATGACATTTAATAAACTATGTAATAAAAATTGTTTATAAACTTCCATGTATGTGATACCATTCTCAATTTTCACATTTTTTTTGTTTGTTAAAATATATTTATCAATACTACTTTATATCGTACATTTATCTCATTAAACTCATCAAAACTTTCAAGTGAAAGATATTAAACTCTCCCTTTCTTTTATCAACCCACACTTTCCCTTTATAAACATATGTAACATAATCAAAATAATGGTTATAAGTGTTATTGGAATACCTTATTCTCTATATTTATAAAGTATTACAGAAATTACAAATTTATTATATAGTGATAATTTGATATCTTCTCTTAATATTTTTCCCCCTCAAGGGATGAAATCATTTACCCTTTATCACGGTGGATATTAAACTCCATGATGGACAACTTATTTATTGTATAGTGTATATATAACTAATCTAACACTTCATTTTATTCATCTCCTTAAATTCCTTAAATATTAGTAAAAATTAAAAAAATAGGATTAAAAATTGACCTGCTAGTTTCTTAGATAAAATAGAAGGACTAAGAGTTTTCTCTAAACCATGATCCCTCATTTCTTCTAAATTTAGTATAGGAAAAAGTATTCATACTTATTTTTATATCATCTACCTCTATATATTTCATTGACTTATTCTTCCATTGAACTATTTCCTTATGTGTAGTTGTCTCATTTACCTCATCCATCAATGAAAATGAATTACCTGATGATTTCACCTTCTTTTTTAGTAATTCCCCTTAAGATGGTTTGATAGTCATAAAAACTTTAATTTCATGTCCATCCTAATGACATGTTCCACCTAGATTTTCTTGAATCATTATATTGTCAATTTTAGACAACCTCTCTTAAACATGGATCTATTTATTTGAAACCACTTACTTCCCTTTAGAATTTTCATTCAATTGTGATTTCTCTATATGATTATCCATTTAGGGTCAAGCCATACAAAAAATTATGTACTCTTTCTTAGAAAAATATAATTTATTAGGTTTTTACATGATTTATTAGTAGTCTTAAAAAACATGAATTTTCATATTTTATATTCTTAACTTCCTTCTATTTCATACCACAAGTAACCAATACAAATAGATTAGTTACACACTCCTTAGCACTATTACCCTCTTGTTAAATTCATCCACAAATTTCTTTTAAACATTTAAATATTTTTTATGGTTTAAGATTAGTTGAATTTATGTCCATATAATTATTTATATTATAATATATCCTCATATAATAAATAAATCTCCCCATTGGTTCATTCTTAATCCTTAGTAAATTTATATTAAACCAGTATTATTAGGATTTATTTCAAAATAACCCACAGTACTATAAAACCCCTTGAAACATTTTCCTTATTTATTTACGAAAAATCTATCTATAAAACTGTTGATAATGTCCTACAACACCAAGAGACTATCTTTTCCAAGGGTTAGTGGTCCTACTAGAATAATCCTTCTTTTTATTAATGTGGAAGAGTGTCCCTTTATTTTAATATTTTCTTAAATAGGTTCGTATTTTTTATCCCTACACTATTTGAGATACATGGTTTACTTTAATATTTTTTAGGATAGAAATAACTTAATTTTTTAGAATATTCTTCTCTTGGACTAGATATAACCTAGCTTTAATATCAATAAACTTATAGATGTATTCTCTGATTTTATTTAATTCATTTTGATCTTAAAGACTCATTAATTACATCTCATATAGTTATTATTATTTCATAAATATATTCTCATCAAGATCTCTCAACATATTTTCCTGTTCATAAAGTTTAAATTAATATTTCATGATCTCATAAATGTAATTCACTTCTTTTTTATATACTATTACTTTCCATCATCCATTTTTCTATTCTTTTCTCATATTTCTCTTCTCCCTCTTGAGATAGGTTTTTTTCTCAAGATAAGCCTCTATCTCATTCTTCAATATTTACTCCATATATATTCATTATGCATCATCATCGTCACTACTTGAAGTATCAAAACCTTTTTAAAAATTATCCATAAATTTCACTTCATATTCTGATTGGTTTCTTGATGATGATTCAACATGTTCATTATTTCTCAATAAATTCCTCACATTTCTCTTATAGTACTTATTCTTTCTATTACCTCATTTATTTTTATATGGTTTCTCATCCTCTTTATCTAATTTATATTCTACAACCATCTTATTTTAAAAATTATTTGAAAAATGTCCAATTTTATTATAGTTGTAGGGCCTTGGTTGTTTCTTACCCTCTCATTCTAGTTTCCCTATTTTAACATCATTCCTATAATTGTAACAATTTTATTGAATTTTTTATAATATTACTCATTGTTAGAATAAATTTTTGTTACTTCACCATAATCCTTGAATTTAAGTTTTCACAGAGCCTTAGAGTCCACCTCA
Source organism: Viscum album (assembly GCA_963277665.1). NCBI lineage: Eukaryota > Viridiplantae > Streptophyta > Magnoliopsida > Santalales > Viscaceae > Viscum > Viscum album. The sequence continues at coordinate 1,644,761,965 of OY728121.1, read as the reverse complement.
TCTTTTACTTTCTTCTTGAAATATGTAATTTCCCTTATTTTGTAAGCAATAATAATATTATGAAGTTTATACAAGGAAATATCCATTTATTTACAAATATAAAATATTTGAATCAAAAAAAATTAGAAATTTTCTCAAAAAAATTTAATAGTAATGGATTCTTCAAATTCTTCCTCAAATCACTTATTATTGCTAACAATTTCATTTAATCTAATGAAGTTGTCATCAATTATTTATTCATAATACATCTATATATCCTCAATATTACTCTAAAAAAATATGTAACTTTTTTCCTTAATAACAACATTTCCTTCATAACAACTCTTTAATTCATCATAGATTTCATTCTTAATTTGTATTCCCTTGACTTTTGTGTAAATATTTTTTGAGATAGACATCAAAATGGAATTTTGATCTTTCCCTTAACATCTATATTTATCTTCTCAAAAAATTACATAGAATCACACTTATTAATGGGTAGGAATCAAGTATTAAAAGGTAGGGAAACATCTTATTCTTATAACTGGGATAGTTTTTTCAATAGAATATAGGGAAAATTGGGTTTTTCATAAAATTTAAATTATTTATACTCAAAAAATACTTGGATATTTCAGTGGGATCTAAGATTAACTTACCAATCACGTGTACATCCTAGTTCAGTTAGGAACCATTGAGATGGAGAATAAATCAATAGTAAACTTTTTTATAAATAAATGCTTTCAAATTAGACATCATAAACAGGTTAAAGCCTCAATTCACTCACTATTGAATTATTTATCCTCAAGTGAATGTAGAAGGAAAATAGAGATAAAAATTACTCAAGTATTTATGATGTTCACCATTAAAATCCTACTTCTTTCCATTAATGGTTAGTTAAACCATTCATGGATTCTCAACCATAAAACCAAATGGTTACATGAGGGATCTCCCCAATCTTATAAACATAGATCCTCATTGTGACCTTATTCCAAATTCCCACAAGAAAATATATTATCCCACTACTTTGACTACCTAAAGTTGTTCTTGAATGCATCCCCCTTAAAACTATCTAGTGAGACCTTGATTGATCCTTATTCTTGGTGTAGAAGCACGTAATATTTTCTAGTTCTTATCATTCCTCTTCGACAGACTTCTCCATGATATTTTGAAATAATGGGATGGGATGTACTAGTCCTTCTCATATTAGTTATGAGATTAAACATAATAATAAAAGTGTTGGAATCCTCCCTAGTTCAATGAATTATTAGACAATTCGTGTTCATCTCCTTCCTCTCTAATAACTCCTAGCTTCTTTCTGTTAATTATTCTCTATCATTGATATATAAAATATTTGACATAAAAAAGTATCACGACATGTATTATCAATTGTTGAACACTTTTTTTCTCTGTATTTCTCTCTTTTATATTCATGGGATATAATGTAAATATTTCACCAACATTATAATTTTGGATGTTTCTAAAAATTATATAGTGAAATCATTATATATTTTAAAATCAGTCAATAGAGACCTATATTTTTTTCTCTAATTCAAACTAATTCAAACCTTATTTAAGGATTCTTCTTTAAGTTTATAAATTAGTAATCTTATTTTCCTCATGTGATATTGGAAAATTTCAACTTTAAATTTCTCAACAAAATACAAAGATATTAATTGTAACATCATGCCCCTCCACATTGGCTTGAGTTGAGGTAGAACAGCTACATGTCCTTAAGTGATGACCCAAAGGTGACAAAGGCTGGAAATAAATGCTAAGTGCTTCAAAATAATTGTGTAAAGATTTTTTCATTGAGAAAAAAACAAACCTACCAAACAATCAACAAAGATTACTTATACATGATGCATGATAATAACATAAAACAACTCAAAGTAATACCATTGATATGAAAACCATACTATAATAACGTAACATGGAGAATGTAACACCCCAGGTAAATAAAGAATATGACATTTTCATATTTATCCATATTTGTGAATAAAATATTAATATGACTTTAAAGGGGACGCTATTCTCGATGGCGTACCCAACACGCAACAACGAGTTTCTTGGGAATCTTACGTTGCACTCTAATAATAAAATAATATTATTTTAAATGGTAGTTAACATGTAGCCGTTGTATTGGCGGGAATGGATATAAATAACTAAAATATGATTATATATGTTTTTAAAAGTTTTTACATTTATCCAATAAAAGATAAAGTCATAAAATACAGAAAGAATTCAATTTTAGGCGTATATGCCCTAGTTTTCACTAAAGGTTCACTTATCACCTTTTGATGGAGAACCGTCATTAAATATAATTTTGTTCACTCTTATACATCCTTTTGGATCAAATAAAACTCTTCTTAAGAATTGGGACATCAAAATTTACTTTGTGTAAATTTTTGGTATCTTTCGGATAAAGTTCATTTTTTAATGAATAGTGTAAAATGTTGTATTTTAATTCAAAACCTCTTTTTAATCTAATTTATTTATATGATTAGATTATCTTTTTAATTGGTTCTAAAGTGAAATTATAATATATTTTTACCATTAAATCCAATAGTGGTCGTCGTAATTAATTTCACTTTGAAATCAGACTTAAACTAGTGTCAATCTTTTGATACTTATTGTTTCATAAAAACACGCTATTTGCTCTGACAGCGGGAATTAATTATTAAATTAATTAATTTTACTTATATGTTTTGAATTTTTTAAAATAGTCTTCATTTTTTAATTTGGAATATCAAATATAGCTTAGGGTGAATTTTTGGGATTTTTCTGAAAAACTTCAATTTTTGACGAATAGTGAAACCACTAAGTGGTACTTATAAAAACTGATTTTTCCATTTAAATGAAATTTTTCCATCTTTGTGTTTTGAATTTCAAAAATCTGACATACATTGTTTTCAATAAGAAGTAAAATTTGGTTCAATGGGATAAAAATAATTTTTTGGTGAATAGTAACTTATTAAGTTTTTAATCGCGATTAGAGGTAATTAGTGTAGTTTAAGGTAAAAATAATGTTTTAATAATATGAAATGAACATGAAACATGTCCTAACCTCATTGTATGTGTAATGGACGACCAAGAAAACCCATGGGTCAACTTGGGGACCCCATGAAGCCACTTTGGTTGGAAAATGACATTAATATCTTTTTATTTAAAGTTAAAGTAAAAATGAGACAAACATGAAATGTTTTACTAAAACAATTTTTACATGGGGTTATACAAATCATATTTTTGACTATAAATATTAATTGGAAAGATAAAATTATTTCCTACATCATATTATTTTTTTTTATAATTTTGAGACATTAAATAAATTAAATTATTTATGACATCATGATGATGCAGCGATGACCTCATTATTTAACAATTTAAATAAAATGGAAAGATAATGTAATATCTAAGACCTACAAATGTCCAAAACCTATTGGATGAGTGTATTTCAAACCCTTATAACCTTATCCTTGAAAAACATCAATGTGGGACCTCTTAAATCCGAATACCATTTTAAAATAAAGTGACTTTTCTTTACCTTCCAAGAGTGCCCCTCCTCCCCTCTTATAAAATGCCCCCACCTCTACCTCCTTACCCACAATCCCAAAGCCTTTTTCTCGGCCAAACTCTGCCCATTTTGTCTCTCCACTTCCCTCTATTACTCCTTGAAGCCTCACTTTGGGCATAAGTCTTCCCAAGGAAGCCTGTGAGCTCAAACCAAAGGGAGTTACCCGATTTTAAGGTAATGTCTTCACTTGAGTCCTTTTGTTTTATTCTGCTTCTCCAACCCCCTAAACTCTTTTTATTAATTTATTTTGTAATAACTCCAGTATCATAAATATACTAAGATTTTGTTATAAAAATTATTCGAGCTACACTCTCACACACCTACATCTAATGGTTAAAGAACATACTGTTTCCTTGGATGGAGAATTTTGGCCTCCCGAAACGATGATTGTTCAACATTATATTAACACCTTCAAAGGTGGCCATTAAGATGAAACTATATTTATATATGATATATAATATGTTTATGTTTTCCTTAATCTTCTGTATTTTTCATTTTGGGCATAACTTTATGGTTTCCATTATGGGTAAACGCGATATCTTCATTTAAGGAAGTGCAGACTACCGCCCCCTTAAAGTGATGTGATTCGTTAATGCCATATGTGGGATGTATAAAGGATGGATTTAAAGTTATTATATATGATGTTATACTGGAATTATAATATACCTCTATATCATTATTATTCCATTCCATAAAAATATGAAATAGAAATGAAAGTAGCGTTCATGCATACGTACGGCTTACCGTCTCCATGAACGGTGCATTTCATTTCTTATCCCCAAATGTAATGTACTATTATAAGTACATGTATATAATGGATATATATGATTAATGATACATCTAAATGATGAATATAATTCTGTAATTAAAATATACATACTTCTCATTTAGTTTTAATTCCATTAATATGACACAGAAATGAAAGTAGCGTTCATGCGTACGTACGGCTTACCGTCTCCATGAACGGTGCATTTCATTTCTTACCTCTAAATGATTATGTAATATTATAAATACATGTATATTCTGGATATATATGATATATATGATATCCAAATCATGAATATAATTCTGGATATAATGAACATTTGACTACACGAACAACATGTAATTGTAAGAAGTCCACTTTCGACTTAAGAACCAAATATCGACAAAACAAACATTATTAACTTAAATGATTAAATAATGTTTATAACATGGCAATAAGTGATCTAAAAGGAATAATGAACTAGAAAAAGGTTCTTAATAAAGTGGAAATTAACTCAAGTTTATTATTCAGGACGTTAAAGAATGATCGAGTCAAGTCGAACCCGAGGTAAGGGATCCTACTCCTCTCTTTCTTTTTAAGCAAACTCTTTTATGTAATTCCTTCAAAGCTCATATTTATTGTTATTGGGATGTTCTTTTATATTACTATTACTGTAATTTTTATGTTCATATGATGAGAGACCCTATTCTCTCTCATAAATCTATTTTGGAAGTTTTGAGTGGCGCCGTTAGGCTGCCGAATTTTCGTAAGAGATCTAACCTCTCTTTCTCTTTAATTACTCTCCTTTATGTCACTTATTTTAAGCTCCACTTTGTTATGATGGGGGATGTTCTTTTATATTCCTCTTGCTGTAAATTTTATTTTAATTAGATACCCTATTTTATCTCATCAATCCATTTTTGGAAGTTTTAAGTGGCACCGTTAGGCTGCCGAGTTTTCGTAAGGGATTTTTCATCTCACTTTTATTCCCGTGAGATTTATGCTACATTTTCCACAATTTCCTTTGAGTTGTGTATGTACTGACCATTATTTTACTCATTGTGTAATATTCTTTAATTTATGAGTATTTACATCAATGTTGTATTGTCCTTTTTTTACAGGGCGTATGTTTCGAAAGATACCCATGTCGGTAAGGGAACCTTTCACCCTCCTCTTTTTAAAAGACTTATTTTGTTATGTATTTTGATTCACATAATATTATTTTGGGATATGTTCTTTTATATCCTTATTGATGTAAATTTTATGTCCAAGTGATGAGATACCCTTTTTATCTCTCATCAACTCTTTTTCTGAATTTTGAAGTGACGCCGTTAGGCTGTCAAATTATTGCAACGGAACTTCTTAACCCAATTTCGATTATTTGGGATAAACTTGTACACCTTGAATATGTTGTTATATGATTATGTGTGAATGTCCTCTGATTTTTTTACTCTTAATCCCCACTTATATTTCGTGTATTCGTTTGTCACACATAGTTATGTAACTGATTTATCCTTAATCCAAGGATACCGTCTTTGTATGGGACTTCGTCTCAATCTCCTTTCATTGAGGCATATTTTGTTTTATACACAACTTTATTTTATACGGTGTATAAACCCCTTTGACTTTTACGTTTATCCAAAAGGAATCTTTTAATACGAAGCGTTTTACTAAATGGCAAAAGGGAATGTTTTTGTCGTACATATGCGGTGACAACGACTTCTCCGCCGCCGTGACCATTATTTGAGTTTCGGCTTCCCCTACAAGTCACACCTTCTTTTTAAAAGAAAAATAAATACCATGTTTTACTTTTCTTTTATTTTGGTATTGAAAATGGTTTTCATAATGTATTTATATCAATTTGTTTTATTTATATCTTGTTATTGAAAGGTGGAAATGTTATGTTTCCTTTATGCATGTTCTATGTGATAAGATTATGTTATGGTTCTTGGGCATTGTTATGAAGACGGGTGGTTCCGTGATAAACTAAGGGTGGGTGAGCCCGATATAGCTCTCCAATGGATTGGGTAACGCGAAGGAGTGAAACGTTAAGGTTTCTCCGAAGAGATTTAGGGAATATACTGTGATGGGTATTCCAAACGTAACCAAGAGGGTTACTCCCTACGTAAGAATGTTATGAATGCCTCAAGTTACCTTTATGTCTTATGATTTCTATGATTTATTCATGGTTTGATGAGGTATGTTGAAGTGCCTATGTTTTATGGGTAAAGTATGATTTCATTCTTATGTATACATGAACTCATGTTTCCTTTCCATATTTTTATAACCCTTACTGAGCTTTTTATGCTCATCCCAAGTTTTTGAAATGTTTTTCACAGGTCAAGGGAAAGGTACATGATGTGATGATAGTGTCAAGGATTTGTCAAGAAAGAATCTGTGTTTTATTTTAAATATGTTTCCATTGATGGGAAGAATGAACATTGTCTTTTATGTAACCACTTTGTTTAGATGTGGAATGTAATGCATGTTTCATGATCTAATTCTCTAAAACTCTAAACCTAAAAAGATCCTCAATGTGTAATCTTGTAATAACTCAAGATTAAGTAAGGATTAAGGCTGGGGCCTTATAGAGAAATACTACCATCATCAAAGTACATAGAAGACAACAAGATCAACAAAACTTATAGACTCCAAAAAATAAATCCATAGCTCCCAAGAGGCTTTATTCTGAAACTCCAAAATATTGTCCAATTATCATGAAGGATCACTAAAGAATTGGTATACCTTTTCTTTACCAGTATCCCAAAATACAAAATCTTCAAAAGCACCAATGTTCCAAATCAGGGGTGAGTAATGAAACTCAGTAGGCTTTCCCCAAATGACTTACCTACTCACGAAACTAGGATAGAACATGTTATAACATTTATATAAAACAATTGAACACAATTATATCAATATGTTAAACAAATTCTATAGAAAAATAATTTTCTCAAACAAAACCAATTCCCAAGGAAAGTAACCAGACATGTCATTAAATCATTTCTCTATTTTCATATTGGAATAACATTTTCCATTTCACATAACCACTCACAAACACATAACCACACAAAAATGAAATCATTTTTTTACCTTTGATGGTGGAACTTCGCATCCATAACCCTTCCTTTGCTGGTGGTACTTCGTAACCATTATCAATCCCATTCCACACACACTTAACTATTTAATCCAACCACATATCAACACAAAATTGTGTCAAAACATTTCAATAAAAAATATAATTTTATTAAAAACACTTTTCCATGCATAAAAACCAAACTACCATTTTAAAATCATCATTTTAAAATCAAGTTACAATTTTCACTTTGCACCAAAACACTTAATTTCAACAATTTCACAAACTGTCACAAAGGGGGCTTTCAACAAAAAAATCACAATGATTTCACAATAAATTTCAATAAAAAAATAAATTTAAAACTAATCTTTAAAGTTTTATGAATAGGGGATGAGAGTTAATCCACCCACCATAGGTGTTATAGAGAAAACAAATAACGACATGAAAATTCCCACAAAACTGGGTTGAATCTCCAAAAATTGCATTAGATCTCTTACCCTAACATAAAAAAGGATAAGTATAACCATTATTTGAATACAAAAAATGATATCTATCCATACTAGACTAGATATATGAAAATGAGAGAGGTATTAAAGTATATCTAAGAAATACTATGAAAACTACCATAAAAGGATACTTACCAAGGGAATCAGGCTTCAACACACCAAGAAAAGCCTTTATATTTTATTCAGATAGATGGGGGAAGACTCCATAGACTTTGAGATAAAGAGATATCGAGTTAGGTCCAAAATGGTGGAACAAAAATGGATTTAAAGCTAATCACATCCTAGATCCTATTATTTAGGATCTTGTTTTAAAATGTCTGTGGTTAGTCGCATGGTTAGGCAAACTATTCACTAACTGTGTTCCATCCTATGCCTCAAGGATAACCACACATTGTTGGCATGAATAGTTATATAAACTATGTTCCAACCTTGAAAAATACCTTTGTCCAACTTTTCACAGTTTCTACAGGGCGGAGACATGGTTTGGGAAAATTGTGTGCCGACCCATGTGCCTTTTCATTGGCCCATCTCATTGTTCACGGTTTCCTATAGGAGTTCCATTTTTTCCAAAAACAATGCTAAAAACATGAACCTTTAGAAATGGATAAAACATATTCCAAAATTATTCCAAACCCTAAAAAACTTCACCCAAACACTTTAAAAACATAGAAATCATAAATAATGTGTTACTTACTTGAAATCGGTGGTGCTAAATTAATTCCTTCCATGTATGCATGGAAACATTAATTTTTACTCTATGGAACCCCTTTTTGTGGTGTGGTAATATTCTCATCATAGTATCTTGGATGATGATCTATTTTAATGGACAAGTTGTTTTAATACTTAATGTATAGGAATAACATCATCATATTAAATTTCATTTCTTCAAAATATAATATTCTGAATATCTCTCTTAACTAAAATTCATGTGATAGATTGTTATGTGTAAATTGATCATATATATATGAATCATACATAGTCCTTCATGAACCAAATTTTGGTTAAAATGACTCATATATAGGTGAAAGATGACTCATTAATTGATCTAGAATCACTCGTATATAGATTTAAAATGATTTATACATCCTCTCTTGATGACTCATATAAAGGTCTCTACGACACATATAAATTGTCATTTACTTTTCCAACATTTCAACTTAGAGTAAAAAATTATACTTACACATTCATAGGAAAGAAAATACAGAGTTCTCAATGAGTGTCAAATGGATCTTACATAAATTTCTAGACTTGGTCAATTTTCATCTTCATAACTCTTCTAGATTTCACTTAACTGGCCTCAAAGCCTCTTCAAATATTAAAAGGGATTTAATAAACACTTTAATCCATCTCAAAACATCATTCAAGTGTTACATTTCACAAGTAATAGTATTCTGTGTTTTGGGATCCATGGACGGATTCTATAACTTCTAATTATCTTTTTCTTCAACAATAATAGGTCCTTAATCACCCCTTTAGTTAGATTATAAAAACCCATTCCCAACTATTGTTGAAATTACAAATTCTCATTAATTATTACATGTATTTAAATTCAAGAATAGATTTAACAATCATTACATCTTAGAGTTCATATATTGAATCTTTCCATATAAATTCTCTAGTAGTAACATCTCAAATTCTCATTTTCCATATATAATGGAAACACTTCACTCATATTAAATTAACTTTTCATAAATTATATTGACAAAAAATAAAACATTATCCTCAAAAATAGAGTTTGGAACTTCAATATTATCAAACTTTTTAATCACAATAATAAATGTAATAATCATTCCATCTATTAATTAATATTATTTATAGTATATCTCCTTGGTATAGATATTGTTTAACAAGAATTTACCTAGAGAATTTTGAATATTAATATCAATCATCATCTTCTAATTATTGTACGTAGTCGTCTTTTTAAATACTTCCTCTTATTCGGATATTCCATACAATAATAAAATTATATTTAAATCATAATATATCTTAGGAAATAATGTAACCTACTCTCCCACAGTTAAATTTTTTTCCCATTTTACATCGAAATCCACATATGATAAACTTATATATACCTGATACAAAAACAAAAATTGATAAATATAAACAAAGGTCTTATAATTAGGACACTGATATATATTTTTAATTATAAATAATTGTTCGTGACATTGATGTTGACCTGAGAGGGGGTCTAAATCTAGCCTTTAAACTTTTACTCACACTTTTATATAACAATGAATTTCATGTATAGGGATTATTTATAAACTAATAAAGGAATTAAAATACTTCAATGGAACCAAGAATGGAAAACAGCCACACACATTACTTGTTTTACCCATTGTAAGTTTTTCTAAGATATATATTGTCCATTATTCTACACACATATCATTATAATGTTTCCTAGGTTTAAAGTAAAAAATATTGTGGAAAATCACTATATATCCCCAATAATCACAACATGGTTCACCAATTTCATATAATAAAAAATGAAAAGAGAGAAAAAATAAAGGGAAACATTCCTAGAGAGATAATTTTATCCAATCAATATATCTTTATCTTAATTAATATCTATCTTCTCTCTTCTATGAGAACACTATTGAATCTACATATACTTATTTATATCACCTTATATATATTGTATATCATTAAATATTTAAAATGATAAAATCCTCATCTTCATTGATCACACCTCATTTTCAATGAAAACCCACAAACCAATTGGAATATTTTCCGTTATAACATAACTACTTTTCAAATGATAACATTAATAACTCTAAATTAACAATATACCTTTTTTTAGATTAAACCAAGAACCCATGATCCCTATGATTCATGCTTGTCTTCTAATACTATGGTATAACACTCTTGTATAAAAAATATATCAATTAAGAAATAATTTATCAAGAGAATGTTTCAATATGATCTAATATGATTTTGAGTATGTTCCTACTCTGGCCTATCATGTATAATTTTTAGATTATTTATTAACTAGTTTAATTGTGGAGAAGTTCATCATAGGAGGATCATATTTTTAGTATGATTAATTTGTTTCATGGATTGATTTTATTTTTTCATTATTATATATTTTTTCAAACACTAATAATTCCACATATAAGTTTCTGTTAATACTATTGAAAAAAAATTCTTAATTTTTATTTTTTTATCTATGTTTTAAATTTTCAATGGGGTCTTCTTTTTTACAATTTTAGTGAATGATACCAAAAAATATATGTGGGGAGAATTTTAGACCCCATTGATAATCTTGGTGAAATTTTTTATATTATCTATATTAATGAATGTGTGAAAGGTTTTATAGATTTTTAGATAATGTTTTGGGGTAATTAGATAACTTGAGAAGGATTAGGGATATATCACAGATAGTGAAATGAAATTTCAACTATAAGTGACAGAGTTGACCTTAAGAAAAAATTTATAGTAAATTTTATGTCATGGTACCCTCCCAATAAAGATAACTCCATGAGGTGAGAGAGATGGTGAATTCCTAAGTCCTGCCTCTAGTAGGCCCTGGGTTGGAGATTATCATAGAGGGTATAATAAAAATGAATATGGGAGGCATTACCGTCAAAGGGAAGAATACTGAAGAGTGAGATTAGAAGGATACATCAAACAACATATGATCAGACATATATATATATAAATCCCAATTGCAAACATTCAATGTCATACAGTACTAAACAACTAAAACGAAACTGTTGTACCAAAAATCTAAAGATGGCAGTGACCACGAAGCCCAAACAGCTTCTGAAAAACCACGAGCTAGTAATATCTAGCCTGATCTCCAACCTCCTCCAGATGAACTAAAAACTATTTTATAAATATATAGTGTGATCATAATTATATACTCATCAGGAACCTCCCCAACCCTCTCATTCAAAAGATAATGAAATCATGCTAAATCATAGTGAACAATAGTTAAATGAACTCATCACCTAAACATGCATACTATGTTCCCATCCAAACTATAAGGCCCCAGCCTTTAATGTTACTTAATCTTGAGTTAATTTGATAATTTGACTTTAATTTAATTCAAGGATCTTTTCATTTTTAGAGTTTTAGAGAATTAGTCCATAACTATTATACAACAACTCAAAATTTAAAAAGTAGACACTTATACTCTATCCAATTTTCTTTCAAAAAAATAAAACTCCTTAAATAAAACAAGAATTTTTTTTCATGATAAAAATCTTCTTGAATTATTCATTTCTCTGACCCATCCTTATACTCTATGAAAAACAATTCAAAAACATGGGATGAGCATAAAAATCTCAGTAAGGGATTTGAAATAAGGAAATAAAACATTAGTCCATGAATACATACAAATCAATTAAATCATACTTTTCACTCATAAAAAATATTCTCTTTAAGATACCTAATGAAATCATAAGATTTATGAATAACTCATAGAAATCATAAACCATAAAGGTAACTTGTTGAATTCCTAATATACTTACTTTGTAGCTTTCACAGCTACAAAGGGAGTAACCTTCATGGTTATGTTTGGAATACCCATCACAGTACGTTCCCTTAATATATTAAGAGAAACTTTATCACTTACCTCTCTCACATTACCCAATGCATTGGAGAGCTATCATGGGCTCACCTGCCCTAGGTTTATCATGGAACCACCCGTATTTGGTTTATCACATAGACACTCATCAAATATCTGAGTACCATTACATAATAATAACACTTAAAAGATTGAAATTATCAACATTTCACTCATAAATCACAATAAATCAACTCACGATGTTGAAATATTTAGTATCTTTCAAAAACCATTTAAAACATTTACTAAAGATATTTTTTAATCAAAGTGTCCCATACCACTTTGAAACTTTTAAAATAAATTATAGAATTAGAATTTTAAAACATATATTTCCATATAAATAAATCCATAAAACCGTTTTGAAAACATGAACATTAAGGAGAAATATTTAGAATAATAAAAATTTAAAACTTTTAAAATGGTGTTTTAGTTAAAGATCCCCGTAACACTTGAGAAACACTTGAATTAACATATTTAAATAATATATTAAAAAAACTGTAAAAATCATGAGAATATATAAATTCATGATATAAAATGTCAAAATGGTTGTATATACACATTATAGTATGTTAAAGGGTCACAATATCAAGATATGCGTCAATGAAAGGAGATTGAGACGTATTCCCTTACAAATATATTATCATTAGATTAAGGATAAATTAATGACATAATTATGTATGACAAATATAAATACACCCAATATAATTTGATATTAATCTTAAAACAATCAGAGGTCATTCACACCTATTCTTGGAAAAACAAAACCAATTACATGGATATTTAACTCAATGAAATGATATTGAGTTATAATTTCCCTTAAAAAGTTTATATAAATAATATAAGAATTTATTGATGGGGTGATTATGTATATAAAAAGTATATTTAGATAAAGGTAACTGGAAATTAAAACATAAATAAATAGTGATTCTACCCATAATCTTGGCATAATATAATCAACAAATTATGCATAAAACCCAAAGTGTGGAAATTGAGTATAGAAATTCACTTAACTTGAAACTGACTTGTCCCGTTCATTCTTTAATTTCCTAAATAATAATATTAGGATAATTTATTATTTATTTATAATATTTTTAATGTCTATTATTTATTTTATATCACTTATTACCATGTCATAGCAATTAGTTAATTATTTGATTTCATATCGAACGTTTTGTCGATGTTTGGTAATTGAGTCAAAAATGAACTTTTTTTATGCAAATTATCCATATGGTCAATAATACATTATCTCCATAATATTATTAATGATTTAAATATCATATAAATCTAGTATATAGGTTTTTATAATAGTCCATAACATTTGGAGATAAGAAATTAAAAACACATTTCATGGAGACGTTAGGTCATAAGTACGTATGAATGCTACTTTTGTTTCATTTTCATATTAATGAAATGAAAAATAAATGAAACATAGGTATATTATAATTACACCATAATATATATTTTATATATGTTACATAATTTTATTTACTCCGTCATTTATACATTCCATGTATGGCATGAATGAGTCATATCACTTTGAGGGGGCGGTAGTCCATACTTCCTCAAATGAAAATATTGTATTTACAAAATATGGAAACCATAAAGGTATGTTGTGAATAAAAATTAAAGAATAATAGAGAAAATATAAATATAATATATATAATATATAAATAAAGTTCCATCATAATGTCCTCCATGAGATGTGGTAGGAGAAAATTGAACAATCATCATTTCGTGACGCGGTAGTTCGTCGTACACAGAAACAGTATGTTCATATCCATTAGATGGAGGTGTGTGTAAGTTTAGTTCAAATCCTTCTCATAAAAAATACAATTATATTTATTATACTGGTGTTTTTATGTAAACATAGAATAAGAATATCTTAGGTAGTTGATAAGGAAAATAAATGAAAGGAACTTGAGAGAAGACATTACCTCTAAATTGTTTAACTTCTTTTGATTTGAGCCAAAAGTCTTTCTTGAACTTCCTTATTCCCAAAGTAAGGATACTATAAGTAAAGTAGGGATGTTGGGAGATTATTTGAGGATATTTTGGATGATCCATGGGTCTTGAGGGGTTTGAGTAAGTGGGTAGAGTTGTTGGCCTTCTATAAGAGGGAGGATCGGAACTTTAAGAAAGGATGGAAAAAATATTTTATTATAAATTTATTTTCGGTTTCTAATGGTTCCAAACTAATTAGTTTCAAATATAATATGATTTTGGGTCATATCCCCATCATCCAATTAAAATTATACAAGTTTTGACTATTTTTTATCCCTTATATTTTTTGGTTTAAACATTATTTTACCATTTTTAATTTTAACATGATATTTTATTATTTTCATTTGTGGGTTAATTTAATTAACATAACATGTCAAAAGACCCCAAAAAGTTCCATTTATGACTTATTCGGAATTATCATAACCATTTGGTCGAATCTTATGTTTTTATGAATTTTAAAACATTTAATAAACAATTTTATATTTCAAGTTATGAATTATGTCGATTTTTAAAATATTCATACTTAACTTTTTCAAAAATTCATAACAAATTGATTACTTCAAAAAAAAATACATTAACTTAATCATAACATTTCATAGTCATCCATAAAATTCTTGTATGACTTAAATTATTTCATATAATAATTATTTTAATATTTATAATATCATTTATTTGAATCTTTTATTAATAAGGTAATCACTGCATCAGCATTGTGTCATAAATAAATTTATTAATTTAATTTCTAAAAATTATAAATAAAACAACATGATGTATGAAATATTTTTGTATTTATAATGAATATTTATAGCCAAAGAGATATGTTATATAATATAATATTAAAATTGTTTTAGTAAAAGATACATGTTTATGTTATATTTCTCTTTACTTTAAATTAATTCTTATAACATGTCATTATCACACCCAAGTGGATTCATTGTGAGGACCCCAATCCTAGAAGCCCAAAATTAGTGCATGAAATATGGTGTGTAATATTTGTTCCATAAATAAATTCTGATAAAAATTACACATCTTGTTCCATTATAGAGAATCTTTTCGGTTTATGTTCTGGAAAACCATATAGAGTTTATACATTTCTTCAAAAACATCACAAAGATAAACTTCATATTGTTTTCATCACATAGAAGTACTAAAATCATGATAAATCTACAAACCCAATAAAATTAAATTTAAAACGAAGGGGGAGAAATTAAAATTATTAGTAAGGGGTTTTAAAAAAACAAATTAATGAATTCCTATTTTTCAAAAAAACCTTTGAAATAATTACAAAACATTTTCTTAAAAAGAAAACATCACTTCTTAAATCACATCTCCAACATTTTTCAAAGGTTACTTGAAAATATTTTTAGGAAAACATCTTACACCAGAATTATATATTTACTTAAAAGATACAAATAAAACATATACCGGAGTGCGCATACATGTACAAAAATGAATGGAATGCGGCATAACCAGAAACTGATCAAAATAATTTTAGGATGACGTGTAGGGATGCTGATATCATTAAGCATGTGAGATAAATCTTGTTATAATTAAAAAAAGTAACAATTTCATGTTTATCTTAACACTTTACATGAAATTCATGAAATGGAATATGTAATATTAACTTCTGTATCAAAAATCTGTTAATTGATGTTACACATCCATTATAAAAACATTCCAAGTACGTACTTTATTATGCCATATGCTTTCCTCATCATTAAAATAAGTAAAATATTCTTAACCAAGGGATATAATACTATTATAATAGTACCATGGTTGGTTAAATATTAATCACATGTTGAAGAAAAGCATAATGTTAGACAATCAAAACAATTTTTCGAGGCCTCGTGCTAATACCATACATAATCATTCTGTCAAGACCTTGTGCCATGACCTAGTTTATCTCATGAGACCAGCTGATGCATCGAGGGGATATAACGGCCCTCACCCATCATATAATACGTCTAATGAATTCCTCATATGTCTAATTGTCTATAAATCAAAGTGTCTCATACCACTTTGACTTATCATTTTATATCTTTTATTTGAAGTGTCACATACCACTTTAAAAAATTAATTCATGTATTTTATTTGAAGTTCCCCATAACACTTCAAATAACTAAATTATAAATCCAAAAAATATTATAAGAGATAAATTCAATTTTTATATTATATCCATATTCATAAATAAATGATTCATGCAATAACTGTAAACATAAATCTAAAGAATGCATGGACACAACGACATACATTTATACAAGTGATAATAACTAGTGCACCTAAAATACTAGTTTTTTGGGGTTTTCACATAAAATAATAAAACTAAAATTCAAAACCCTTGTTTCCTAGAATTAAACAATTTATATACAAAAATACATGTTTTGGAATTTAAGATTCATATTTTCCATTAACTGGTAAATAGAAGAGCTAAACAGATTAAATTGTAATCTTTAAAAACTAATAGCATTTATTATTGCAGATTCTTCATGAATTGAAATATAATAGGTACAATGGTTAAAAGATTATTTAATGTTGGGTATTCATGTATAAGAATATAATTAAACACATATCACTACATGTGTTTATGCATGTATGTATAATCATGTGTTTTAAAAAAAATATTATTCCTACCATCTATCCTAATATTTATTAAATTGGGAATCCATGAATGTAAATTCAATTTTACTTACAAGGTGATGTCTTCTTTTAGAATTTTTAGGCACACAATAACAAAACAATGTTTATTATTTTGGACCAATATGAAATTGAATCATATATATTGTATAAAATCACCACCAGGTTAGTCAAAACTTCTTAAATAATGTATGACATATATATATGTGATTTTGGTTCTTATATATGTATATATATATATGTGTGTATG
Source organism: Viscum album (assembly GCA_963277665.1). Lineage (NCBI taxonomy): Eukaryota > Viridiplantae > Streptophyta > Magnoliopsida > Santalales > Viscaceae > Viscum > Viscum album. The sequence goes on along the minus strand of OY728121.1, from coordinate 1,644,744,642 downwards.
TTTGAAAAATTAAATAAAACCATGTATATATACAAAATGTATACTTGGGGTTTTCACAACCAAAACAAGGTTTAGTAAATCCTTATAAATATTTTACATTTCAAAAACATAATTATATCCTAAATATTTTTTCAGAAATACTAATTCTGATTATAATTAAAACCTATATGTATATATACATATAACTGTATATACACATATATGTTTATATGGTCCAATTAAACAAAACAAAATAGAATCCTCGCATTATTTACAGGTAATTAGGAACATCATTTTTAGAAATTAATGTTCATCATTCAAAATTCATAAAAACAGAATAGGTTTGATTATAAGTGAACATATATACATATATGATATCTACATAGGGTTTAATTAAACACAAATCAAAGTAAACAATTAAAATTGTTATACACATTTAAAAAAATCAGTTAAACATTGATAATAACAATTATAAAACCTAAAACGAGTTATTATTTAAAGTTATATAAAATGGTATATATATATATATATAACCATAAATACAAAAAATTATATAAATAAGGGTTTTTCACAGTGAAAATAAAGAAAAATAGTCACTTACATGTACTATATGAGTAGAGAACATCATAATAATATTCACCATTTGAAAATATGAAACAAAAATAGGGTTGTTATATATAAATGTATATTCATATATACGTATATATTGGTTTAATTGAAAAAAACCCAATCTAAATAAAAATCTTTACAAATGTTATACGCATCTTATATATAATTTAAATTATGTAAAACATCATTTAGAAAACCAAAACTGGTTTGAGATTGAAAATTATATAAAACAATATATATCTATGTAATCGAAATATAGAAAAGTATAAATAAATGTTTTTCATAATGAAAAAGAAGAAAAATAATCCTTTACCTAACTTAAAGAGTGAGGTTGAGTCGAGTAGGGGTTGAAGAAGAGTTGAGAGAAAGAAAACCCATAAGATTTATGGGTGCAAAGTAAGTTTATATAAATTGTGTATGTATAAATTTATACACACTCCAGTTTAGTCATAAAAACGTAAACAAAGATTAAAACACGACTCGTGAAGAAGAGAAAAAATATCCAAATCAAAGAAACTCTTGAGTAAATTGATCATTTGATAATTAATATTTATATATATATATTATGGAAAACTTTCACTGGAACTAAAGGGTTTTGGTTTTAAAAAAATTAAGTGTTATGGGTATGTGGAAGAGGAGAAAGAAGGGATGTCATGGATGGAGAAAGTTTTAGTCAAGGGCTGAATAAGAGATAGTGGAGGATGTGGTGGTGACACGGATTGGATCAGTGAGAGGAAGAAGAAAAAGATGGGTGGAAATGTGGAAAAGAAGGGGATGGTTGGGGTTGACCAAATCTGATCGAACGGTTGAGGATGATTCAGTGGTTATTAAAATAAAATAATGATAAAGATGAACCGACGCATTGGATCGGATGGCTACGATGAATTTAGGAATTTTAAAAAAGATGGACAGATGAGATCTCGCACAGCGAGATCGGACATTTGAGGAAAACACTGGGGAAAAGTTTGTGGTGGTAGGATTCGAAACTGAGACCAAATCGAAGGGTCCAAATCTTGCATGGGAGATTGAGTGGATATGATTATATCCTGGTTTAAAAATCACATCCCACAACAAAAAAAAATTGTGGTTTTGGGACCTCTATATAATCCTTAGCGATCTAGAGACGGAGAAATTAAGTCTCTCTCCCCCTCCTCGGTACCACCCCATATAGGTTCTCCCTTGCAGGCAAGCTAAGTGACCACCCGCTACCATTGTGCCTCCCCGCATGGTGGTGCCATCTCAGTTCCTCCATGCACCCTTGGGGAATGTGTGTACACCCTTATGGTCAGCCTGTGCTGGCTGGGGGCCAAGGTTCGGCCACCAACTCCATAGGGAGTGGTGCGAGCTACCTCACCTAGATTGCAAGATGAATGGCTTAAGGGTCAAACATTTTTTTTATATAAGCCTTTATAAAATTAAATGAAGTAATACACAATCTAACATAAAACAAATAATTTCATTAATTTTATTAATTTTATTAGTCTAAAACATGATTTCAAATTCTTTTTAAGCTTTGAAACCTTATAATCTCACAATACAACTCATTGGTTTTATTCATTCTAAGATGAACATCATGGTTATAATATTTTAAATTAGATTATACCCTTAATTAAAACATTGTAATTATTTAACAAAGGATTTAACTTTAAAATATTTAAAACATTTTAAAACATGTTATTCATATATATTTATTTATAAAATAATTGTTTATATATCATTTTTATCATAAAGAGAAATAAGTATACACTTTTAATACATAGAGGGGTATTCTTTCGAAATATTACATTTACCTAAAATCATATATTTATTAACTTAAATCTTACTTTCAAACATTCAAAACCATCAAAATTATTAAGGTACTTAAAATAATTAAGATAATTTAAATTCTTTGAATATTTAAAATACTTATATATTTAGAATACCTAAAATAATCAAAATAATTCATATACCCAACGGTTACAAAATATTATGACTGTTATAAAAACCAACGATCATCAAAATACCTAAATGGCCAAAAACGGTCCATTTTAACTTCAAGGACCAATAAATATATTCTTAAGAATGTTCCAATTTTCAAAACAACTCGGTGAAGATGGTGCTATACATCCCCTTGATGCTTAGTATGGTTTCCATTGTTCTTTCCATACTATTTTTCATTTTGACAGACCTGAAGGACTTACACTATTTTCCTAATATATTGTGGTGTTTGGTGGTCTCCCAATGATTCTGATTGGTCTCCTAGAAGGAATTATAGGTTAGTGATGATATTTTGGCCTTATGTAAATGTAAGGTTTCAGTATTATTATTTAATAAAACATGTATTTATTTCTATTCTACAAGTATTTTGTTTTGGATGCACCATTGTTAAATAAAACCAATATAATAATAGTAAAAATAGTATTATTAAAAATTAAAAAAGTTCAGGGAGTTACATTATCCCCCCTTACAAGAATTGTGTCCTCATAATTACAATGTACTCTTAAGCTTCCCAACACCATCCAACAGACATCACTCTTGATATCACTTCACTAGTTCCACTAGAGTTAGTTATTCTTCATTGTCATGGTGTCTAAGGTAGTTTTAAATTCTTCAATTTCTTTGGTCCAAATTCACCTTGAGTATCTAGAATTAAATTCATGTTTTCAAAGATCGGACCTCGGGTGGAAATAACGGGAGATAAAAATTTTGGAGATATCATAGAGGACTTAATTCCTATATACCAACTGGAACACCTAGTTTTATATGATTTGAAAATTATAAATCCTCCCATATGAATTAAAGTTTAGGAGTTGAAATAGATAAGTTGTACATAGGTCTCCTGCTGTTGTAGCTTCCCAAAAAAATCTCAAAGATAGATACCTTAAAAACATAGTAAATCGTCTGAGGAGACCCTCGATATAATATCCCCTTCGTGCATAAAATTAAATTTGTGGATGAACTATGAAGAAGTAAACAAAACCAGACGCCTGGAAGAATTGGAGTATACTAGGGGTGTTGGACACATGATAAAGTCATTTTCAAGACAAACATAGGTTTTCAAAAGGCTCTAAAACATCAGTAAATGACTATAACATTATTGCTTCTAATATCTCATGAGGAAGAGACAAGACATTTGTTTTTGAGTATCCTCCTTCCATATGAGAATTTTAGGAAATAATTATACTTAGAAAAGCATAAATAAATTTTTTGGTCTTGTTCTAATTTTCCATAGTTGTCTAAACTGATCCTCTGATATCAACTATGAGGACCCCAACCCTAGAATCCTATATTCAGTGCCTAAAACATGGTGTGTAATTTTTTCCATAAAAACATGCTGATAGAAATTGCACATCTCATTCCATTACAGAGAGCCTTTTCAGTTTAGGTTCTAGAATACCAGATACAGCTGATACATTTCTTCAAAAACATGACAAAGATAAACTTCATATTGTTTCCATCACATAGGAGTACTCAATGTTTGATCAATCTACAAACCCTGTAAAAATAAATTGAAAAAATAGGGTGAGCATTTAAAATTCTCATTAATGGGTTTTAAAAATAAAAATTAATGAAATTAATTTTTTTTTAAACCCTTTGAAATAATTGCAAAACATTTTTTTAAAAGGAAAACAACACTTCTTGAAGAACATCGTCAACATTTTTTAAATGTTTCTTAAAAACATTTTTAGTAAAACATCTTAAAAAAGAATTATATATTTAATTAATATCTAAAAATAAAACATATAATAGAGTGCTCATACAAGTACAAAAATTCCTGGAATGCTGCATAACCATAAATTGATCAAACTAATTTTAGGGTGACATGCAGGGATGCTGATATCATTAAGCACATGAAATAAATATTTCTTAGAATTGAAAAAGTAACAATTTAATGTTTCTCTTAACACCTAAAATACAATTCATTAAATTCCATATGTAATATCAACTTATTTTCAAAAAACCTAATTATTTATGTTACACTTTCCTTATAAAGACTTCCCAAGCACAGACTTCATTATGCCATATGCTTTCATCACCTTTTATCATAACTAAAATATTCTTAACCAAAGGATATTATACTATCTGAATAATCCCATAGTTGTTTAAATGTTAATCGCATATTGAGAAAATTCATAATTTCAGACAACCATAACATTCTGTCGAGGCATTGTTCCAAGACCATACATAATCATTCTGTCAAGGCCTCGTACCATAACCTAGTTTGTCTCATCAGACCTATAAATACATCGAGATGCTATATCAGGCATCACCCATCACATAATATGTACAATTCATTCCTCATATGTCTAATTGTCTTTAAATCAAAGTGCAACATGCCACTTTGACTTATCATTTTATGTATTTTATTTGAAGTGTCACATACCACTTCAAATAATTAATTCATGTCTTTTATTTGGAGTGTCCCATACCACTTCAAATAATTAAATTTTTTATCCATAAAATATTATAATAGATAAATTCTATTTTTTCAATTATATCCATATTCATAAATAACTGAATCATGAAATAACTAAAAACAAAAATCTAAAAAATTCATGGACACATAGACATACATTTTTATAAGTGATGATAACTAGTGCATATAAAATACTAGATTGTTTGGTTTTGTCACATAAAATAATAACACTAAAATTGAAAACCCTAGTTTCATGTAATTAAACCATTTATATACAAAAATACATGTTTTTGAATTTAAGATTCATATTCTCCATACACTGAAAAATAGTAGAGCTAAACAGATTAAATTATTACTTTTAATATCCAATAGAATTCATTGTGGAAGATTAATCATGAATTGAAATATAATAAGTACAATGGTAAATCACTTATTTCATGTGGCGTATTCATGAATAAGAAGATAATTAAACACATATCACTATATTTTTTATACATGAATGAATAATCATGTGTTTTGAACAAAACATTATTCTTATCCTCTGTCCTAATATTTATAAAATTGGAAATGAATGTATATAAAGTCAATTGTATTAAATAGGTGATGTCTTCTTTTAGAATATTTAGGCACACAATAACAAAAAAAGGGTTTTTTTATTATTGGCCAATATAAAATTTCATCATGTGTCTTGAACAAAATTGCCACAAAGTTAGTCAAAAATTATTAAATAATGTATGACATAAACATATGTGGTTGTGGTTATTATATGTATAAATATGTAAGTTTTAAAATTATACAAAAACATATATATACACAAAATGTATACTTGGGGTTTTCAGAACCAAAACATGGTTTAATAAATCATTATAAATATTGTAAATTTCAAAAATATAATTAATTACTAAAATGGGTTCTCTGAAATCATAATTCAAATTTTAATTAAAACCTATATGTATATGTAAATAACTATTTATACACATATATGTTTATATGGTCCAATTAAAAAAACAAAATAGAATCCTCACAAGATTTACATACATTAAGAACATTATTTTTAGAAATAACTGTTCAATATTCGAAATTCATAAAAACAAAATAGGTTTGATTAAAAGTAAACATATATACATTTATAATATCTGTATAGGGTTTAATTAAACACAAATCAAAGAAAACCCTTACAAGTGTTATACACATTTAAAAACATCAGTTAAACCCTGATAATCACATTTAAAAACCCCAAATGAGTTAGTATTGAATGTTATATAAAATTTTGTATAAATATATAACCATAATTACATAAAAGTATATATAAGGGCTTTTCACAATGAAAATAAAGCAAAATAATCCCTTACATGTACTATATGAGTAGAGGACACCATACTGATATTAACCATTTGAAAATATGAAACAAAAATAGGGTTATTATATATATATTTTTGTACATATATAAGTATATATGGGTTTAATTGAATAAAAAAAAACCAAGGAAGAACCCTTAAAAATGTTATACGCATCATATAAGTAATTTAAATTCAGTAAAACATGATTTAGAAAACCGAAATTAGTTTGGGATTGAAGGTTATATAAAACTATATATATCAATATAACCGTAATACATAAAGGTATAAATTAGGGGTTTTCATAATGAAAACAAAGCAGAATAATGCCTTACCTAACTTAAGGAGTGAGGTTGAGTCGAGGAGGTCACGATGGAGAGTTGAGACGAAGAAAACTCGTATGTTTTATGGGTGAAAAGTAAGCTTATATAAATTGTATAGGTATATATTTATACACCCTCCAGTTCAATCATAAAAACATAAACAAATAATAGATCAAGAATCGTGCAGAAGAGAACAAACACCACAATCAAAGAAAATCTTAAGTAAATTGATCATTTGATAATGTATTTATATATATATATATATTATGGAAAACTTGTATGGGGTCCAAAGGGGTTCGGTTTTAAAATAAGACAAGTGTGTCGGGTCTGTGGAAGAGGAGAAAGAAGGGGGTTGTGGATAGAGAAAGGTGTATTCAAGGGATGAAGATGAGATTGCGGAGGAGGAGTTAGTGACACAGACCAGATCGGCATGAGGAAGAAGAATAAGATGGGAGGAAATGTGGAAAAGAAGTGGGTGATAGAGATTGACCGAATCTGATCGAACGGCTGAGGATGATTCTACTGTTATAAAAACAGAATAACGGTCGATATCACCACGGAATTGGATCGGGCGGCTGTGATGAATTTGAGCATTTTAAAAAATATGGACAAATGAGATCTCACACAGAAATATTGTACAGTCAAGGAAAACATGGAGGAAAAGTTTTTTGTAGTAGGATTCCAAATTAAGACCAAATCATACATTGTAGATCTCACGTGGCGAGATTGAACGAACTAGATTAGATCATACTTTAAATATCACATAACACATCAAAACGAATGTGGTTTCAAGATAGCTATATAAGCCTCGACGATCCATGGCTAGTTCAATTAAGTCTCTCTCCCCCTCCCTAGTACTGCCCGTACCGGTTCTCCCCTACGGGTGCACTCTGCACCCACCCTCTGCCGTCGTGACTCCCCTCATGGTGGTGTTGCCTCGGTTCCTCTATGCACCCATGTGGCATGTGTGCACACCCTTACATCCAGCCTGTGCATGCTAGGGACCAAGGATCTGTCGCCTACTTCTTAGGGAGTGGTGCGAGCAACCTCCCCGGGCTGGATATATGGAGAGCCTAAGGGTTACTCATTTTTTTATATAACCTTTGAAAAAAAATTAAACAAATTAATACACTATCCAATATAAAACAGACAATGTAATTAATTTTATTAGTCTAAAACTTGATTTCAAATTCATTTTAAGCTTTAAAAACTTATAAGATGAAAATAAAATTGCATTGGTTTTATTCATTTTAAGATAAACATCACGGTTATAATATTTTAAAATATAGTAAACCCTTAATTAAAACTATGTTATTATTTAGTATAGGATATAACTTTAAAATATTTCTATACATTCTAAAACATGTGAAACATATATATTTATTCATAAAATAATTGGTTACATTTCATTTTTATCCTAAAACTAAATAAGTATATACTTTTAATACATAGAGAGGTATTCTTTAAAACATTACATTTACCTAAAAACATATATTTATTTACTAAAATCTTACTTTCAAATATTCAAAATCCTCAAAGTTATTAAGGTAATTAAAATAATTAAGATATTTCAAATACATAGAATAATTAAAATACCTATATATTTAGAATAATTAAAATAATCAAAATACTTAATATACCCAACGGTTGCAAAATTTTATGAATGTTATAAAAACCAACGATTATATAAAGACCTCAACAGTTAACAACGGTCATTTTTAACTTCAAGGAATTATAAACACTTTCTTAAGGGTGTTCCAACTTTGAAAAAAACTTAGTAAATATGGTTCTTTACAACACCTTGATGCTCAGTATGGTTTCCATTGTTCTTTCCATAATGTTCTTTATTGTGATAGACTCGAAGGACATCCACTATTTTCTTGGTCTATTTTTTGTGTTTGGTGGTCTCCTAGGGATTCTGATTGGTCTCTTAGTGTGCATTCTAGGTTAGTGAGGTTCTTTTGGCCTTATAGAAATGTAAGGTTTTAGTATTATTATTGAATAAAAAATTATTTATTTTTATTCTGTGAGTAATGTATTTTGGATGCACCATTTTTAAACAAAACCAAGATAATAATAATAAAAATATTATTATTACAAATTAAAAAAGTTAGGGGAGTTACATCCATGGGGTCCCAAAATCAACCCAAGGATGGTCATAGTATGAAATATCTCATCAAATAGGATTATTAAATGTTTTAAGGTAGTTTTATATTATAATAATATTATTTTTTACCCTTTTTTACTAGATATACCCTTTAACCATGGTAAATAAAAATAATTACATAGCTTAATATTTATAATTTTCAAAAATAAAGGTTATTATTTACACAATTTTTCCCTTATGATTCCAAATATGGAATTAATTTTTCCATATTCAAAACATATAATTTACATAAATTAATTTACAATTAATTCTTGTTTTCAAGACCAAAAAACGTTTTTTAAGAAGTAAAATCTATCAAAAGATTAACATGTGTTTACGACCAATTTAAATGAGAAATTACATACAATTACCATAATTTTATTAAATGATAAAAATGGATCCAATTAAACTTTAAAAAAAATTAAAATGACCATCTAACTATATAAATAAATCAGATGAAAACACAGTTTTTAAATAAAATGCAGTATTTTTTACTATTCATTAAAAAATGAACTTTATCAGAAAATGATGAGTATTCAAGGTGACTTGGTCACACCTGAAGTGCTAGAATCAACTTCTATAGAAACACATAATCCAAAATAGATGAACCATATATTTTCCATATCTTCATATAATAACCAAAACCAAAATGGTTCGTACAAGATTAGATAAACCCCAAAAATAATAATCCTTTACAAAAATAATACTACTCTTAATCTCCAAAATTCGACAAATAATACCCAAAGTTCAACAAATACCATTAAAAAAATAATTGTCCTTAAAATTATTCAAAACAATCCAAACTAAGATTGAAACCCAAAATTTAGAATTATTTTATCACATTGTGTTCCAAAATAAATCTTAACATTTATCTCTAAATAACATCGACTACTCTTAAAGTTTCATACTAAAAAGTAACTGGCCTAATCACATATTCTCCATGACAGGTTAATCATTTCTATAAATAAACCAAATTTCTATATGTCCATAATAAAAACATAGATTCATCCAAAATAATATTCAACCATTACTCCTTAAAATAAATTCCTTAGAATTCTATTTTCCTTAATCATATAGTGTTCCCAAAGGAGATATCATGGGCTCACCTACCCTAGGTTTATCACGGAACCACCCATATTTGGTTTATCAGATAACTACTCATCAAATATCAGAGTACCATTACATAATAATAACACTTAAAAGATTGAAATTATCAACATTTCACTCATAAATCAAAATAAATCAACTCAAGATGTTGAAATATTTCGTCAATTTCCAAAACCATTTAAAACATTTACTAAAGATATTTTTTATCAAAGTGTCCCATACCACTTTGAAACTTTCATAATAAATTATAGAATTTGAATTTTAAAACATATATTTCCATATAAATAAATCCATAAAACCATTTCTAAAACATGAACATTAATGATAAATATTTAGCAGAATAAATATTTAAAACTTTTAAAACGAGGTTTTAGTTAAAGAGCCTCGTAACACTTGAGAAATGCTTGAATAAAAATATTTAAATAATATCATGAAAAAACCTTAAAAATCATGATAATATATAAATTCAGGATATAAAATTTTAAAATGTTTGTATATACGCCTTATAGGATTTTAAAGGTGAAAAATATCAATATATTCCTTAATGAAAGGAGATTGAGATATATTACCTTCCAAAGATATTATCATTAGATTAAGAATAAATTAATGACATAATTATGTGTGGAAAATATAAACACACCCAATATAATTGGATATTAAGTGTAAAACAATCCGAGGTCGTTTACACCTATTCTTGGAAAAACAAAACCAATTACATGGATATTTAACTCAATGAAATGAGATTGAGTTAAAATTTCCTTTACAAAGTTCATATAAATGACGTAAGAATTTATTAATGGGTAATTATGTATATCAAAAGTATATCTAGATAAATGGAATTATAAATTACAGCATAAATAAATAGTGATTCTAAACCTAATATTGGCATAATATAATCAACGAATTATGCATAAAATCCAAAGAGTGGAAATTGAGTATAGAAATTCTCTTACCTTGAATCTGACTTGTCTCGTTCATTATTTAATTTCCAGAATAATAATATTAGGTTAATTTATTCATTCATTATAATATTTTTAATTTTTATTATTCATTTTATATTACTTATTACCATGTTATATCAATTAGTTAATTATTTGAGTTCATACCGGACATTTTGTCGATATTGGGTAATTGAGTCAAAAATGAACTTATTTTGATGAAAATTATCCATGTGGTCAATAATCCATTATCTCCATAATATTATTCATGATTTAAATATCATATAAATCTAGTATATAGGTTTTTATAATATTCCATAACATTTGGAGATAAAAAATGAAATGCACCGTTCATGGAGATGGTAGGCCATACGTACGTATGAATGCTACTTTCATTTCTCTTTCATATTAATGAAATGAAAAATAAATGATACATATGCATATTATAATTACACTATAATATCTATGTTATATATGTTACATAATTTCATTTACTCCATCACTTATACATTCCATGTATGGAATGAATGAGTCATATCACTTTGAGGGGGCGGTAGTACGTACTTCCTCAATTGAAAATATTGTATTTACAAATTATGGAAATCATAAAGGTATGCTATAAATAAAAATTAAATAATCATAGAGAAATTATAAATATAATATATATCATATATAAATACAGTTCCATCATAATGGCCACCATGAGAGGTGGTAGGAGAAAATCGAACAATCGTCATTTCGTGAGGTAGTAGTTCGTCCTACACAAAAACAGTACGTTCATATCCATTAGATGGTGGTGTGTGTAAGTGAATTTTGAATCCTTCTAATAAAAACATCCTATTATATTTATTATACTGGTTTTTTATGTAATCATAGAATAAGAAGATCGTAGGGAATTAATAAAAAAAATAAATGAAAGGAACTTGAGAGAAGACATTACCTCTAAATTGTTTATCTTCTTTTGATTTGAGCCAAAAGGCTTTCATGAATTTCCTTATTCCCAACTTAAGACTTATATAAGAAAATGAGGGATGTTTGGAGATTATTTGAGAATACTTTGGATGATCCAAGTGGCTTGAGAGGTGTGAGTAAGTGGGTAGAGTTGTTGTCAATTTATAAGAGGGAGGATCAGAACTTTAAGAAAGGCTGGAAATATTATTTTATTATAAATTTATTTTCGGTTTCTAATTGTTCCAAACTTATTATTTTCAAAGCTAAGATTATCTTGCGTCGTATCCCCATCATCCAATTAAAATTATACAAGTTTTCAACATTTTTAATCCCTTATAGTTTTGGTTTAAACATTATTTTACCATTTTTAATTTTAACATGATATTTTATTATTTACATTTGTGGGTTAATTTAATTAACATAACATGTCAAACAACCCCAAAAAGTTTCATTTATGAATTATTTGAACTTATCATAACTATTTGGATAAATCTTATATTTTTATGAATTTTAAAACATTTAATAAACAATTTTATAATTTATGTTATGAATTATGTCAATTTTGAAAATCTTCATACTTGACTTTTTCAAAAATTAATAACAAATTGATTACTTTGAAAAAATACATTAACTCAATTATAACATTTCATAGTCATCCATAAAATTATTTTATGACTTAAATTATGACATATAATATTTATTTTTATATTTATAATAAAATTTAATTGAGTCTTTTATTAATAAGGTAATCACTATATCATCATTATGTCATAAATAATTTTTTAAATTTAATGTATAGAAATTATAAATAAAAGAACATGATTTATGAAATTTTTTTATCTTTCTAATTCATATTTATAGTCAAAGAGATATGTTATATAATCCTATATTAAAATTGTGTTAGTAAAAGATACATGTTTATGTTATATTTCTCTTTACTTTAAATTAATTCTTATAACAAGTCATTATCAAACCCAAGTGGGTCCATTGTGAGGACCCCAATCCTAGATGCCTGGAATCAGTGCATGAAATATGGTGTGTAATTTTTTTTCCATAAAAAAATTCTGATAAAAAATACTCATCTCATTCCATTACAGAGAATCTTTTCAGTTTATGTTCTGGAAAACCATATATAGCTGATACATTTCTTTAAAAACTTCACAAAGATAAACTTCATATTGTTTCCATCACATAGGAGTACTCAAATATTGATAAATATACTAACCCGGTAAAATTAAATTGAAAAGGAAGGGTGAGCATTTAAAACTCTCAGTAAGGGGTTTAAAAAAACCAATTAATGAAATTATATTTTTAAAACAAACCTTTGAAATAATTACAAAACATTTTCTTAAAAAGAAAACAAAACTTCTTAAAGCACATCTTTAACATTTTTCAAAGGTTACTTGAAAATATTTTCAGGAAAACCTCTTATAGAAGAATTATATATTTACTTAAAAGCTACAAATAAAACATATACCAGGGTGCACATACATGTACAAAAATGCATAGAATGTTGTATAACAAGAAATTGATCTAACAATTTTTAGGATGACATGTAGGGATTCTGATATCATTAAGCACTTGAAATAAAGCTTTTTATAATTGAAAATGTAACGATTTCATGTTTCTTTTAACACTTGACATGAAATTAATGAATTGGAATATGTAATATCAACTTCTGTATCAAAAACCTGATAATTGATGCTACACATCCCTTATAAAAACATTCCAAGTATATACTTCGTTATTCCATATGCTTTCATCACCATTATCTTAAGTAAAATATTCTTAACCAAGGGATATTATAATAGTAGAATATTTCCATGGTTGGTTAAATGTTAATCACATATTGAGGAAATGCATAATGTCGGACAATCAAAATATTATGTCGAGGCCTCATGCCAATACCACACATAATCATTTTTTCAAGACCTTGTGTCATGACCTAGTTTATCCTGTGATACCTACTAATGCATCGAGAGGATATAACGGGCCTTACCCATCACATAGTATATCCAATTCATTCGTCATATGTCGAATTATCTTTGAATCAAATTATCCCATACCACTTTGACTTATCATTTTATATCTTTTATTTGAAGTGTCCCAAACCACTTCAAATAATTAATTCTTGTCTTTTATTTGAATTGTCCCATACCACGTCAAATAAATAAATTCTTAATCCAAAAAATATTATAAGAGATAAATTCCATTTTTCTGTTATGTCCATATTCATAAATAAATGAATCATGCAATAGTTGTAAACATTAATATAAAGAATGCATGGACACAAAGACATACATTTATACAAGTAATGATAACTAGTGCACATAAAATACTAGTTTGTTTGGGTTTTTCACATAAAATAATAACACTAAAATTCAAAACCCTTGTTTCATGTAATTAAACAATTTATATACAAAAATACATATTTTTGAATTTAAGATTCAGATTTTCCAAAAAATGATAAATAGAAGAGCTAAACAGATTAAATTGTAACCTTTAATAACCAATAGCATTAATTATCATAGATTCGTCATGAATTGAAATATAATAAATACAATGGTTAAATAATTATTTCATGTTGGGTATTCATGAAAAAGAAGATAATTAAACACATATTAGTACACGTGTTTATGCATGTATGTATAATCATGTGTTTTGAACAAAATATTATTCCAACCATCTGTCCTAATATTTATAAAATGTGGAATCCATGAATGTAAATTCAATTGTACAAATAAGGTGATGTCTTCTTTTAAGATCGTTAGTCACACAATAACAAAACAAGGTTTGTTAATTTAGACCAACATAAAATTGCACCATATGTATTGTATAAAATCACCACCAGGTTAGTCAAAAATTCTTAAATAATGTATGGCATACACATATATGATTTTGGTTCTTATATATATATATATATGTATGTTTGGAAATTATATAAAACCATATATATACACAAAATGTATACTTGGGGTTCTCACAACCAAAACAGGGTTTAATAAATTTTTATAAATATTTTACATTTCAAAAAAATAATTAATTGCTAAAATATGTTTTTTGAAATCCTAATTCAGAATATAATTAAAACCTATATGTATGTATACATATAACCATATATACACAAATATTTTTATATTGTCCAATTAAACAAAACAAAATAGAATCCTCACATTATTTACATGAAATTAGGAACATCATTTTTAGAAATAAATGTTCATCATTTGAAATTCATAAAAATAGAATGGGTTTGATTATAAGTGAACATATATACATATATAATATCTACATATGGTTTAATTAAACAAAAATCAACGTAATCCCTTGCAATTGTTATACACAATTAAAAAACATCAGTTAAACACTGATAATCACAATTAGAAAACCTAAAACGAGTTAAGATTGAAAATTATATAAAATTCTATATACATATATATATATATATAACCGTAAATACACAATAGTATATATAAGGGTTTTTCATAGTGAAAATAAAGAAAAATAGTCCCTTACATGTACTATATGAGTAGAGGACATCATAATAATATTCACCATTTGAAAATATGAAACAAAAATAGGGTTGTTATATATAAATGTATGTTCATATATATATATATATTGGTTTAATTGAATAAAACCCAATCTAAAGAAGAACCCTTACAAATTTTATACGCATAATATACAAAATTTAAATTCTTTAAAACGTCATTTAGAAAACCAAAAGTGGTTTGGGATTGAAAATTATATAAAACTATATATATCTATGTAATTGTGATACACAAAAGTATAAATAAGGATTTTTCATAATTAAAACAATGAAAAATAATCCACTACCTAACTTAAGGAGTGATGTTGAGTCGAGGAGGGGTTTATGGAAATTTGAGAGGAAGAAAACGCATAAGTTTTATGGTTACAAAGTAAGTTTATATAAAATGTGTATGTATAAATTTATACACCCTCTGGTGTAATCATAAAAACCTAAACAAAGAATCAAACAAGACTCATAGAGAAGAGAAAAAATACCCTAATAAATGCAACTCTTAAGTAAATTAATCATTTGATCATTTATATATATATATATATATATTTGGGAAATCTTTCACAGGATCTAAAGGGGTTTGATTTTAAAATAAACTGAGTGTTTTGGGTCTGTAGAAGAGGAGAAATAAGGGGTTTCATGGAGGGAGAAAGTTTTAGTCATGGGCTGAATAAGAGATAGTGGAGGTGGTGGTGACACGGATTGGATCAGTGAGAGAAAGAAGAAAAAGATAGGAGGAAATGTGGAAAGAAGTGGATAATTGGGGTTGATCGAATCTGATTGAACGGTAGAGGATGACACTATGGTTATAAAAATAAAAGAATGATAAATATCAAATATGGAATTGGATCGGATGTCTATAATGAATTCGGAAATTTTAAAAAATATTTACAGATGAGATCTCACACGACGAGATTGGATAGTCGGGGAAAACATGTAGGAAAAGGTTGTGGTGGTAGGATTCAAAACTGAGACCGAATCGTAGGTTCCAAATCTCACGTGGGAGATTTTGCAGCTATGATTAGATCATTTTTGAAAAATCACATCCCACGTCAAAAAAAAGGTGGTTTCAAGACCTCTATATAATCCTCAATGATCTAGGGATAGAGAAATTAAGTCTCTATCCCCCTCTCTGGTACCACCCCATATCGGTTCTCCCTTATGAGCATGCTATGTGCCTACCCTCTACTGTCGTGCCTCCCCGCATGGTGGTGCTATCTCCATTCCTCCATGAACCCCTCTGGCATGCATTCACACCCTTATGGTCGGCCTGTGCTGGCTAGGGGCTAAGGCTAGGCCACCTACTCCTTAGGGAGTGGTGCAAGATGCCTCCCCAACTTAGCTAGACGGCTAGCCTATGGGGCACACAATTTTTTTATATAATCCTTTTGAAAAAATTAAATGAATTAATACACAATACAACATAAAAAAAATTCATTAATTTTATTAGTCTAAAACATGATTTAAAATTCATTTTAATCTTTGAAACCTTATAAGTTCAAAATACAACTCATTGGTTTTATTCATTCTAATATGAACATCATGGTTATAATATATTTAAATAGAGTATACCCTTAATTAAAAATTTGTTATTATTTAACATTAGATAAAACTTTAATATATTTAAAACATTTTAAAACATGTGAAACATATATATTTATTCATATAATAATTGGTTATATTTCATTTTTATCATAAAGAAAAATAATTATACACTTTTAATACATAGAGAGGTATTGTTTCCAAAAATTACATTTACCTAAAATTTTATATTTATTAACTAAAATCTTACTTTCAAACATTCAAAACCATCAAAAATCTTAAGATACTTAAAATAATTAAGATAATTTAAATAATTATAATATTTGAAATACTTATATATTTAAAATACCTAAAATAATCAAAATAATTAATATACCTAACGGTTACAAAATTTTATAACTGTTATAAAATCCAAAGGTCATCTAAATACCTAAACAACCAATGGTCAATTTTAACTTCAAGGCCTTATAAATACATGCTTAAGGGTGTTCCAATTTTTAAAACAATGCGGTGAAGATGGTTCCCTACATCCCCTAGATGCTTAGTATGGTTTCCATTGTTATTTCCATATTGTTTTTCATTGTGACAGACCTGAAGGACTTACACTATTTTCCTAATCTATTTGTGGTGTTTGGTGGTCTCCCAATGATTCTGATTGGTCTCCTAGTTGGCATTCTAGGATAGTGAGGTTCTTTTGGCCTTATCTCAATGAAAGGTTTCAGTATTATTATTGAATAAAACATGTATTTATTTTTATTCTACAACTATTTTGTTTTTGATTCACCATTGTTAAATGAAACCAAGATAATAATAGTAAAAATAATATTATTACAAATTAAAAAAGTTTGGGGAGTTACATTATCCACCCTTAAAAGAATAGTGTCCTCACAATTCCATCATACTCTTAAGCTTCCCAACACTATCCAACAGACATCACTCTTGATATCCCTTCACGAGTTCCTCTGGAGTTAGTTATTCTCTATTGTCATGGTGTCCTAGGTAGTTCTAAATTCATCAATTTCTTTAGTCCAAACGCACCTTGAGTATCTATAATCAAACTCATGCATGCAAGGATTGGACCCCAGGTGAAAATGATAAGAGATGAAAAGCTTGGGGATATCAGAGAGGACTTGATTCCAATAGACCATCTAGAACACCTTGTTTTCTATGATTTGAAAATTATAAATCCTCCCATATGAATTAAATTTTAGGATTTTAAATATATAAGTTGTGTAGAGGTCTCTTGCTGTTGTAGATTCCCAAAAAAATTCTCAAAGATAGATACCTTTCAAACAAGGTAAATCATCTGAGGATACCCTCGATAAAATTTCCCTATCATGGATAAAATGAAAGTTGTGCATGAACTATGAGGAGGTAAAAAAACCAGACCCTTGGAAGAATTGGAGTACACTAGGGGTGTTGGAAACTTGACAAAGTCATTTTCAAGACAAACATAGGTTTCTGAAAGGCTCCAAAACATCAGTAAATGACTATAACATTATCATTTATAATATATCGTTGGGAATGGGAAATAGAATAATTTGGGAGTTTCCACCTTCCATATGAGAATTTTAAGAAATAATTATACTTATAAAAGCATAAATAAATTTTTTGGTATTGTTCTAATTTTCCATAGTTTTCTAAACCGATCCTTTAATATCAATTGTGAGGACCCCGACCCCAGAATCCTGGAGTCAATGCCTAAAACAAGGTGTATAATGTTTTCCATAAAAACATGCTGATATAAATTACAAATCTCATTCCATTATAGATAATATTTTCATTTTATGTTCTGGAAAACCAGATACATCTGATATATTTATTAAAAAACTTGACAAAGATAAACTTCATATTGTTTCCATCACATAGGAGCACTCAATGTTTGATAAATCTGAAAACCCTATAAAAATAAATTGAAAAAATAGGTCGAGCATTTAAAATGCTCGGTATTGGGTTTTAAAAACAAAAATTAATGAAATTTATTTTTTAAAACAAAACTTTGAAATAATTACAAAACATTTTTTTAAAATGAAAACAACACTTCTTGAAGAATGTCATCAATAGTTTTTCAAGGTTTCTTGAAAACATTTTTAGTAAAACCTCTTAAAAACAATTATATATTTAATTAATATCTACAAATAAAACATATAACAGAGTGCTCATACATGTAAAAAAATGCTTGAAATGCTGCATAACTAGAAATTGATCAAACCAATTTTAGGGTGACATGCAGGGATGCTAATATCATTAAGCACATGAAATAAAGTTTTCTTAGAATTGAAAAAGTAACAATTTAATGTTTCTATTAACACCTGAAATACAATTCATGAAATTCCATATGTAACATCAACTTCTATTTCAAAAACCTGATAATTGATGTAACACTTTCCTTATAAATACTTTCCAAGTACATACTTCATTATGCCATATGATTTTATCACCATTATCATAAGTACAATATTCTTAACCAAAGGATATTTTACTAGCTAAATAATCCCATGGTTGTTTAAATGTTAATCAAATACTGAGAAAATTCATAATTTTGGACAATCATAACTTTCTGTCGAGGCCTTGGGCCAAGAACTTACATAATAATTATTTTAAGGCCTTGTACAATGACCCAGTTTGTCTCATGAGTCCTTCCGATGCATTGAGAGGCTATAGCAGGCCTCACCCATCACATAATATGTACAATGAATTCCTCATATGTCTAATTGTCTTTAAATCAAAGTGCCACATACCACTTTGACTTATCATTTTATGTCTTTTATATGAAGTGTCACATAACACTTAGAATAATTAATTCATGTGTTTTATTTGAAGTGTCCCATACCACTTCAAAAAATTAAATTCTTAATCCATAAAATATATTAAGAGAAAAATTCTATTTTTTCAATTATATCCATATTCATAAATAGAAGAATTATGAAAAAACTATAAACAATAATCTAAATAATTCATGGACACATAGACATACATTTTTACAAGTGATGATAACTAGTTCACATAAAATACTAGTTTTTTTGGGTTTGTCGCATAAAATTATAATACTAAAATTCAAAACACTTGTTTCATTGAATTAAAAAATTTATATACAAAAATACATGTTTTTGAATTTAAGATTTATATTTCCCATACACTGACAAATAGTATAGCTAAACAGATTAAATTGTAACCTTTAATATCCAATAGCATTCATTGTGGATGATTCGTCATTAATTGAAATATAATAAGTACAATGGTAGATCAACTATTTCATGTGGTGTATTCATGAATAAGAAGATAATTAAACACATATCACTACATGTTTTTATACATGTATGAATATTCCTATGTTTTGAACAAAAGATTATTCCTATCCTCTATCCTAATATTTATAAAATTGGAAATGCATGCATATAAAGTCAATTGTATTAAAAAGGTGATGTCTTATTTTAGAATATTTAGGCACAGAATAACAAAATACTGTTTTTTATTGTTGGCCAATATGAAATTTCATCATGTGTCCTGTATAAAATCACCACCAAGTTAGTCATAACTTCTTAAATAATGTATAACAAACACATATGTGATTGTGGTTCTTATATGTATATATATGTATGTTTGAAAATTATAAAAAACCATATATATACACAAAATGTATACTTGGTGTTTTCTCAACCAAAACAAGGTTTAATAAATTATTATAAAGATTTTACATTTCAAAAACATAATTAATTACTAAAATAGGTTTTTTGAAATACTAATTCAGAATATAATTAAAACCTATATGTATATATACATATAACCGTATATAAACATATATGTTTATATTGTCCAATTAAACAAAACAAAATAGAATCCTCACATCATTTACATGTAATTAAGAACATCATTTTTAGAAATAAATGTTCATCATTCGAAATTTATAAAAATGGAATAGGTTTGATTATAAGTAAACATATATAAATATATAATATATATATATAGGGTTTAATTAAACAAAAATCAAAGTAAACCTCACAAGTATTATACACATTTAAAAAAATCAGTTAAACACAGATAATCACATTTAGAAAACCCAAAATGAGTTAGGATGGAAAGTTATATAAAATTGTGTGTACATATAACCATAAATACATAAAAGTACATATAAGGGTTTTTCATAATGAAAACGTAGAAAAATAATCCCTTATATGTACTATATGAGTAGAGGACATCATACTGATATTCACCATTTGAAAATATGAATCAAAAATATGGTTATTATATATAAATGTATGTACATATATAAGTTTATATGGGTTTAATTGAATAAAACCAAGCTAAAGAAGAACCCCTACAAATGTTATACGCATCATATACATAATTTAAATTCTGTAAAACATAATTTAGAAAACCATAAGTAGTTTTGGGTTGAAGGTTATATAAAACTATATATATCTATATAACTGTAATACACAAAGGTATAAATTAGGGTTTTACATAATGAAAAAGAAGCAGAATAATGACTTACCTAACTTAAGGAGTGAGGTTGAGTGGAGAAGGGGATGATGGAGAGTTGAGAGAAAGAAAACCCATAAGTTTTATGGGCCAAAAGTAAGTTTATATAAAATTTGTATGTATATATTTATACACACTCCAGTTAAATCATAAAAACATAAACAAAGACTCGAAAAAGACTCATGTAGAAGAGAACAAATACCCCAATCAAAGAAAATATTAAGTAAGTTGATCATTTGATAATGTATATTTATATATATATTATGGAAAACTTGCACGGGGTCCAAAGGGGTTAGGTTTCAAAATAAACCAAGTGTGTCAGGTCTATAGAAGAGGAGAAAGAAGGGGGTCGTGGATGGAGAAAGGTGTAGTAAATGGATGAAGATGAGATTGTGGAGGAGGAGGTAGTGATACCGACTAGATCGGTGTGAGGAAGAAGAAGGAGATAGGAGGAAACATGGAAAAGAAGTGGCTGGTATATATTGACCTAATATGATCAAATGGATGAGGATGATTCTACGGTTATAAAAATAGAAGAATGATCGATATTAACTATGGAATTGGATCGGATGGCTACGATGAATTCATGCATTTTAAAAAATATGGACGAATGATATCTCGCAATGCAAGATCGTACGGTCGAGGAAAAAATGGAGGAAAAGGTTTTGGCGGTAGGATTTGAAACCAAGAACAAATCATACGGTGTAGATCTCACGTGGCAAGATTGAATAGCTAGGATTAGATCATCCTTTAAATATCACATCACACATCGAAATGAATGTGGTTTCGTGACAGCTATATAAGTCTAAGTGATTTAGTGATATTTCAATTAAGTCTCTCTCCCCCTCCCTAGTACAGCCCCGTACCTATTCTCCCCTGTGGGTGCACTCTGTGCCCACCCTCTTCCATCGTGCCTCCTTACAAAGTGGCACTACCTCGGTTCCTCCATGCACACATGTGGCATGCGTGGACACCCTTATAGATAGCCTTTTTTGGTTGGGGCCAAGGCTCTGTCACCTACTCCTTAGGGAGTGGTGCGAGCAACCTCCCTTGGATGCATAGATGGAGAGCCTAAGGGTCACACATTTGTTATATAACCCTTGAAAAAAAAAATTAAACAAATTAATACACTATCCAATATAAAAAAAACAATGTCATTGATTTTATTAGTCTAAAACATGATTTCAAATTCATTTTAAGCTTTAAAATCTCATAAAATGAAAATAAAACTCTGTTGGTTTATTCATTTTTAGATAAAACTCATTGTTATAATATTTTAAAATAGAGTATATCCTTAATTAAAACTATGTTATTATTTAGAATTGGGTATAAGTTTAAAATATTTAAAACATTTTAAAACATGTGAAACATATATATTTATTCATAAAATAATTAGTTACATTTCATTTTTATCATAAAATTAAATAAGTATATACTTTTAATACTTAGAGAGGTATTCTTTCAAAAAATTACATTTACCTGAAAACATATATTTATTAACTAAAATTTTACTTTAAAACATCCAAAACCCTCAATGTTCTTAAGGTACTTAAAATAATTAAGATACTTTAAATTCATAGAATAATTAAAATACCTATATATTTAGAATAATTAAAATAATCAAAATACTTAATATACCCAACGTTTACAAAATTTTATGATTTTTATAAAAACCAACAATCATATAAAGACCTCAACAACCAAAAATGGTCATTTTTAACTTCAAGGACTTATAAACACTTTCTTAAGGGTGTTCTAAATTTGAAAACAACTCAGTAAATATGGTTATCTACAACCCATTGATGCTCAGTATCATTTCCATTGTTCCTTCCACAATGTTTTTCATTGTGACGGACTTGAAGGACTTCCACTATTTTCTAGGTCTATTTTTGGTGTTTGGTGGTCTCCAAGTGATTCTGATTGGTCTCCTAGTACGCATTCTAGTTAGTGAGGTTCTTTTTTCCTTATGAAAATGTAAGGTTTTACTATTATTATTGAATAATAAATGTCTTTATTTTTATTCTGCGTGTATTTTAATTTGGATGCAGCATTGTTAAATAATACCAAGATAATAATAATCAAAATATTATTATTAAAAATTAAAAAAGTTCAGGGTGTTACATCCTTGGGGTCCTAAAATCGACCCAAGGATGCCTATAGTCTGAAATATATCATCAAAGAGGATTAATACATGTTTTAAGGTAGTTTTATATTATTATAACATTATTTTTTACCTTTTTTTAGTAGATTTACCCTTTAACCAAGGTAAATAAAAACAATTACTAAGCTTCATATTCATAATTTTCAAAACTAATGGTACTTATTTACACAATTTGTCCCATATGATTCCAAAAATGGAATTAATTTTTCCAAATTCAAAACACATAATTTACATAAATTAATTTAAAATCAATTCCTGTTGTCAAAATAAAAAAACTTGTTTTTAAAAAGTAAAATCTATCAAAATATTAACATGTATTTATGTCCAATTTAAATGTGAAATTACTTACAATGACCTTAATTGGATTAAATTATAAAAAAATAATCCAATTAAACTTTAAAACAAATTAAAATTACCATCTAACTATATAAATAAATTATAAGAAAACACGGTTTTGAATTAAAATGCAGTATTTTTCACTATTCATTAAAAACGAACTTTATCAGAAAATTACCAAAAATTTAACCAAAGTAAATTTTGATGTCCATATTATATACATAGAGTTTATTTTGTAAAATATATCATATAAATGTGACAAAAATATACTTAAAAAGGTTTCTCCATCAAAGGGTCGTAAAACTGCATTTTTTGAAAAATACTTCTTTTATCCAAAATAAATAAATTTGTTCCTATATCAAATCTAGAAAACATATATGATTAATTTAAAACATTAAATTGATTATATAAAATATATTTTTAATAAAACAAAAATCCTTAAAGAGTGATAGATTTTATAAACACAATTTTTCTCTTTTTAAATAGGTTTTCATAAAAACACAACCTTTGTATCCAATTGATTTTTATTTCCAGTTATAATAAATTTGGTAACTAATGAATAATTATTTAAACATGTTTAAACCATATTTTCATAATTTATTTTATATTATTCATTCCCTCTATTCCAATGGCTAGGTTATAATGGTAACATTTAAATAATAATATTTAGTTGTTCGTTTAAGCTTGATGTAGTGTATCATGTATGCTATCGAGCATAGTGTTTTTTTATTAAATATCGGGATGTTATATCATTCCCACATTTCAGAAAATTCATCCTTGCAATTTTAAAATTGGGATCAAGAAATTTATTGAAAATCCTAAATCTAAAAAAAAGTGAATAAAACTATCACTTTAAAAGAAAGAAAGAGAGGTACAAAGGTCACCTAAGATAACACGTACTAGGATTCCATGTAGGAAAACATGGATATTGAAGAAAAAATAACCATCATGTTCTGATGGAGAGGGATAGAAAACATGATCAGGAGAAAGTAAATAATCTAAAAACAAACTTGTAATCGGTTAAACGGTCTTTGATTCCCCAATAGGAAAAGTAAACAGACAACGTTTTTGTTTTATGGTCCTTTTCATAAAGTTAAGGAATTTATTTATGATCTTTACTAAGAAAATAAAGAAACATAATTACTTTCAAGTATATTTTATTCCTTTAATAAATATCTACCACAAACTCATCTTGTCTCCATATAATGAGTATTCAAGATGACTTGGTCACACCTGAAGTGCTAGAATCAACTTCTATAGAATCACATAATCCAAAAAAGATGAACCATATATTTTCCATATCTCCAGAGAATAACCAAAACCAAAATGGTTGGTACAAGATCATATAAACCCCAAAAATAATAATCCTTTACAAAAATAATACTACTCTTAATCTCTAAAATTCGACAAATAATACCCAAAGTTCAACAAATACCATTCAAAAAATAATTGTCCTTAAAATTATTCAAAATAATCAAAACTAATATTGAAACCCAAAATTTAGAAGTATTTTATCACATTGTGTTCCATAATAAAGCTTAACATTTATCTCCAAATAACATCCAATACTCTTAAAGTTTCATAATAAAAAGTAATTAACCTAATC
Organism: Viscum album; assembly: GCA_963277665.1. Lineage (NCBI taxonomy): Eukaryota > Viridiplantae > Streptophyta > Magnoliopsida > Santalales > Viscaceae > Viscum > Viscum album. Next base: position 1,644,719,191 of record OY728121.1, on the reverse strand, counting down.
ACATATTCTTTATGATAGGTTAATAATTTCTATAAATAACCCAAATCTCCATATGTTCACAATAAAAACATAGATTCTTCCAAAATAATATTCAATTATTACTACTTAAATGAAATATTATAGTGTTCTATTTTTTTTAATCATATAGTGTTCCCAAAAGAGTGAACATCTTCGAAAATAATGTTTATAATTTAATAACCAAACCATTTTCCTATACTAAGGATATCCATTTGAAAAAACATAAGTTCCTAAAATAATTTTTTTTCTTGCTCCATAAAATCATTTAACTAAAAATAATAATTCATACTAACCAGGGACCTCATGTAGGCTAGTGGTAGGTGATAAATCCCAGTCTCACTTTTGTTGTTGGTTTTATTCTCACAGCTTCATCCGACACGATGGGTTGTCACACAGTTTGCGTGTTTTCATTTTTCTAAAACTATATAATTCTAACCGCATTAAAAAGTGATATAAAAACCTAAAAAATAACCATAAAATGTTTTAACCTCAAAGTTTATTTCATACCACAAATTTCTTATCCCAAAATCTAATAACCCGTAATTTCCTCAAAAGTGAATGTCTATAAAAATACCGTTAATCACCTTGAAATAACATAAGTCTCAAAACGGGTTACTAAGACATGGAACTTAAAATATACATTAAAATTATAAACCCATTATGATATCACTAACCCTTAAGAAAATATCCTAATATTCAAAGTTTTCTAAACTGACCTCTGATACCAACGATAAGGCTCTAGTCTTAAATGTTACATAATCTTGAGTTAAGTCGATAATTTTACTTTAATTCAATTTATGTGTCTTTTTAGGTTTAGAGTTTTACGGAATTAGGAAATAACTATTACATAACAACTCAAAATTTACAAAGTTGACACTTTTTCTCTATCAAATTTTCTTTCACAAAAATAAAACTCCTTAAATAAAACAAGAATTATTTTCATGATAAAAATATTATTGAATATTTCCTTTCTCTTACCCATCCATATACCCTATGAAAAACATTTCAAAAACATGGGATGAACATAAATATCTCATAAAGGGATATAAAATAAGTAAAGAAAACATTAGTCTATGAATACGTAAAAATCAATGATATCGTACTTTTTACTCATAAAACATAAGATCTTTAAGATAACTCATGAAATCATAAGATTTAAGAATAACTCATAGAAATTATAAATCATAAATGTTTACCTGTGAAATCCATAACATACTTACTTTTTAGATTTCAGAGCTATATAGAGAGTAACCTTCATGGTTACATTTGGAATACGCATCACTATATATTCCCTAAATATCTTAGGAGAAATTTTATCATTTACATCTGTCATGTTACCCAATATATTGAAGATTTATCACGAGCTCACCCACCCAAGGTTTATCACAGAACCAACCATATTTGGTTTATCACATAACCACTCAACAAATTTCCAAGTACCATTACATAATCAAAACACATAAAAGATTTAAATCATCAACATTTCACTCATTAATCACAAGAAATCAATTAAAGATGTTGAAATATTCAGTCCATTTCCCAAACCATTTAAAACATTTATTAAAGTTATTTTTGAATAAAAGTGTCTCATACCACTTTGATACTTTTAAAAGAAATTCTAGATTTGAACATTAAAACGTATATATATATATAAATCCTTAAAACCATTTTTAAAACATGGACATTAATGAGAAATATTTAGAAAAATAAATCATTAAAACTTTTAAAATGATGTTTTAGGTAAAGAGTATCATAACACTTGAGAAACACTTGAATAAAATTAATTAAAGAATAGCATCCATAAAACTTTAAATAATAAGATAATATAGAAATTCATGATTTAAATTACAAAATTGTTGTATATACACCTTATAGGATATTAAAGGTTCACAATATCAAGATATGCCTCAATGAAAGGATATTGAGACGTAGTCCCTTATAAAGATCGTATCATTAGATTAAGGAAAAATAAATGAAATAATTATGTGTGAAAAATATAAATACACCCAATATAAGTGGATATTAAGTGTAAAACAATTATAGGTTATTAAAAAAATTTCTTGTAAAAACAAAACAAATGATATGGATATTTAACTCAATGAAATGAGATTGAGATGAGATTTCCCTTACAAAGATTGTATCAATGGCGTAAATATTTATCAATGGGGTGATTATGTGTAGCAAAATTATGTCCACACAAAGGTAATTGTAAACTAAAACATAAATTAGTAGTTATTATACACATAATCTTGTCATAATATAATCAACTAAGTATCCATAAAACCCAAAGAGGGAAATTGAGCTTAGAAATTCCCTTAACTTGAATCTGACTTGTCTTGTTAGTTATTTAATTTTATGAATAATTAACTTGGGTTAATTTATTCTTAATTTATAAAAATTTTTAAGTTTATTATTCATTTTATATCACTTATTACTAGGTTATATTAATTAGTTAATTATTTGAGTTCATATCAGACGTTTTGTCGATGTTCGGTACTTGAGTCCAAAATGAACCAGTTTTGATGAAAATTATCCATGTGGTCATAAGTCCATTATCTATATAATATTATTCATGATTTAAATATCATATATATCCAATATATATGTATTTATTATATTCCATTAAATTTAAAGATAATAAAATAAATAGACCGTTCATGGAGACGGTAGGTCGTACGTACACATGAACGCTATTTTTATTACTTTTTCTTTTAAAAAAGAATAAAAACTCTATTATAAATAGGTATATTATAATTCCAATATATTATATTTGTTATATATGTTACATAATTTAATTTTCTCCATCCTTTATACATTCCATGTATGGCATGAACGAGTCATGTCACATTGAGGGGGCGGTAGTCCGCACTTCCTCAAATGAAATTATTGTATTTACACATTATGGAATGCATAAAGGTATTAAATAAATAAAAATTACAGAAGTATAGAGACAATATAAATATAATATATATCATATATAAATACATTTCCATAATAATGGCCTCTATGAGAGGTGGTACGAGAAAATTGAATAATCATCATTTCGGGAGGTAGTAGTTCGCCGTACACAGAAACAGTATGTTCGTATCCATTAGATAGAGGTGTGTGTAATTGTAGTTAAAATAATTCTCATAATAACATAATAGTATATTCAGGATAATGTTTTTTTATTTAATCATATAATAATAAGATCATAGGGAGTGATGAAGGAAAATAAAAGAAATGAACTTGAAAGAAGATGTTGCCTCTAAATCGGGTAACTTCTTTTGATTTGAGCCAAAAGGATTTCTTGAATAGCCTTATTCCAAATTTGAGGATTCTAAGAGGAAAGTATGGATGTTGGGAGCATATTTGAGAAGAATTTTTTGAGACGAGTGTCTTTATATGTCTGCGTATGTGGGTTGATTTGGTGGCCTTTTATAAGAGGGGGGAGGGGCAATTTAGGAAAGTCTAGAAATATTATTTTATTATAAATTGATTTTCAGTTTCTAATGGTCCCAAACTAATTTATTTCAAATATAAGATGATTTTGGGTCTTATAACTATCATATAATTAAAATTATACATGTTTTTAAAATTTTTTAAAATTTATATTTTTTGTTTAAACTTTATTTCACCCTTTATAATCTTACCATGATATTTTATTATTTACACATTTTGGGTTACTTTAATTACTATAATATTTAAAAATACCCACAAAATTGTAATTTATGAAATATTTTTACTTATAATAACCATTTTCTAAATATGATATTTTTAGTAATTTTAAAACATTTAATAAACAATTTTATATTTCAAGTTATAAATTATGTCAATTTTGAAACTATTCATACTTGACTTTTTCAAAAATTCAGAAAAACTTTATTACTTAAAATAAAATAAATTAACTCAATATTAACCTTTCATAGTCATTCATAAAATTATAGGATGACATAAATTATTTCATATAATATTTATTTTAATATTTATAATATCATTTATTTGAATCTTTCATTAATAAGGTAATCACTACATCATAATTGTGTCATAAATAAATTTATTTATTTAATATATAAATATTGTAAATAAAATAACATGATTTCGAAAATGATTTTATCTTTATAATGAATATTTATAGTAAAATATATCAGTTATATAATCCTATATTAAAATTGTTTTACTAAAAGATACATGTTTGTGTATATTTTTCTTTACTTTAAATTAATATTTATCACATGTCATGATCACACCCAAGTGGCTCCATGTCGTCCTAAAATCATCCCAAGGATTCCCATGGTTTAAAATATCTCATATAATAGTATTATAATAGGTTTTAGGGTAGTTTTATATTATTATAATATTATTTTTTACCCTTATTTTCCAGATTTACCCTTTAACAATGGTAAATAAAAATAATTACTGAAGTTATTGTTCATAATTTTCCAAATTAAAAGGTACTTATTTAATAAAATTGGACCTTATGATTCCAAATATGGAATTAATTTTTCCAAATTCAAAATACATAATTTTCATTATTTAATTTAAAATTAATTCTTGTTATCAAAACCAAAAGGCGGGTTTCTAAGAAGAAAAATATATCAAAAGATTGACATGTGTTTATATTCAATTTAAAAATTAAATTACTTAAAATGACCATAATTGTATTAAATGATAAAAACTTAATCTAATTACACTTTAAAACAAATTAAAATTTCAATCTAACTATATAAATAAATTAGATGAAAATGCAGTTTTGCATTAAAATGCAGTATTTTTTACTATTCATTAAAAAATGAACTTTAAGAGAAAATTACCAAAAAATTAACCAAAGTAAATTTTAATGTAAAAATTATATATAAAATGTTTATTTTTTCAAATAAAACAAATAAAAGTGATAAAAACTATATTTAAAAAGGATTCTCCTTCAAAAGGCTGTAAAACTGTATTTTTAGAAAAAATACTTCCTTTATCTGGAAAAAAATGAATTTGTTCTTATATCATATCTAGAAAACATATGAGATGAATTTAAAATATTAAATTTAATATATAATATATATTTTTCATTAAATAAAAATCTATAATGACTGATATTATTTTATAATCACAATTATTCTCTTTTTAAATGGGTTTTCATAAAAATGTAGCCTTTATATCCAATTGGTCTTTATTTCCATTTCTAATAAATTTGGTAACCAATGAATCATTATTTAAACATGTGTAAACAATATATTCATAATTTAGTTGATACTATTCATTCCCTCCATTCCAATGTCTAGGTTATAATGGTAACATTTAAATAATAATATTTAGTTTTTCGTTTAAGCTCGATGTAGTGTATCATTATGCTATTGAACATAGTGTTTCTTTCTTAAAAATTGGGATGTTACATCCTTCCCACTTTTTAGAAATTTCATCCTCAAAATTTTAAAATTTTTGTGAAAAACTTTATTAAAAATCCCACATCGTAAAAATATTCAATAAAACTATCACTTTAAAAGAAAGAAAGAGAAGTACAAAGGTCACCCGAGATAACACATACTAGGATTTCATGTAGGAAAACATGGATATGGAATAAGAAATAACCATCTTGTTCTTATGTAGAGTGATAAAAAACATGATCAGGATAAAGTTAATAATATTAAAACCACAAACATTTAATGGGTTAAACGGTCTTTGATTCCCCAATAGGAAAAGTAAACGGACAGTGTTTTTGTTTTAAGGTCCTTTTCATAAAGTTGTGGGTTTTTATTTATGATATTGACTAAGAACATCAGGAAACATGACTAATTTTCAATTATATTTTCATCCTTTAATAAATATCTACCACAAAATCATCTTTTCTCTAAATGATGAGTATTTAAGATGAATTAGTCCCACATGAAGTAACAGAATCAAATTTTTGAGAATAAAATATTACACAAAACATAAACCATATATTTCCCTTATCTTTATAAATTAACCAAAACCGAAATGGTTAGTAAAAGATCAGATAATCCCCAAAAAATAATCCTTTACAAAAATAATTACTACACTTAATCTCCAAAATTCAACAAACAATACCCAAAGTTCAAAAAATTCCATTCAATAAACAATTGTCCTTAAAATTATTCAAAATAATCTAAACTAATATTGAAACCCAAAATTTAGAAGGATTTTATCACATGTTTTTCCATGATAAATAATAACATTTATCTCCAAATAACATCGACTACTCTTAAAGTTTCATACTAAAAATTAATTAACCTAATCACATTTTCTCCATGACAGGTTAATCATTTCGATAAATAACCCAAATCACCATATGTCTATAATAAAAACATATATTCTTCCAAAATAATATTCAACCATTACTCCTCAAATGAAATCACAAAGTATTCTACTTTCCATAGGCATATAGTGTTCTCAAAAGAGTAAACGTCTTCTAAAATAACGTTTATCATTTAATCAACAAATCATTTTCCTATACTAAGGATATCCATTTGGTAAAACATAAGTTCCCAAAATCAACTTATTATTGATCCCCAAAATCATTTAAATAAAAATAATAAGTCATACTAACCAGGTACATCATGCAGGCTAGTATTATGCGATAAATCCTAGTCACACATTGGTTTTGGGTTTGATTCTCATAGCTTGGTCCGACGTGACGGGTTGTCACACGGCCTGCGTGTTTTCCTTTTTCAAAAACTATATAATTATAATAACATTAACAAAATGATAAAAAAATCCTCAAAAATGACCATAACATGTTTTAACCTCAAATTTTATTTCATTCCTCACATTTTTCATCCCAAAAACTAATAACCCATAATTTCCTCAAAGGTGAATGTCTCTAAAAATACCGTTGATCAACTTGAAATAACATAAGACTCAAAAGGGGTTTCTAATTAATTGAACTTATAATATACATTAATATTATAAACCAATGACGATTTCCTTAACCCTTAAGAAACCATCCTAATCTCCAAAGTTTTCTAAACTCGCCACTGATACCAATGATATGGCCCCAGCCTTAAACGTTAAATATTCTCGAGTAAAGTCAATAATTTGACTTTAATTAACTTTGAGGATCTTTTCAGGTTTAGAGTTTTAGAGAATTAGGCCATAACTGTTAAATAAAAACTAAACTTTTACAAAGAATACACTTCTAATCTCTCCAATTTTATTTCAAAAAAATTACACTCCATAAATAAAAAAAGAATGATTTTCATGATAAAAATCTTCTAGAATTCTTCCTTTCACTTACCCATCCTTAGACCATGTGAAAATCATTTCAAAAACTTGGGATGAGCATAAAGAGTTCAGTGAGAGATATAAAATAAGGAAAGAAAAAATTAGTCCATGAATTCATACAAGTCAATGAAATCATAATTTTTACTCATAAAATATAAGCTCTTTAAGATACCTCATGAAATCATAAGATTTAGGAATAACTCATAGAAATCATACATCATAAAGTTAACTTATCAAATCAATAACATACTTAAATTTTATACTTCATGGCTACATAGGTAATAACCTTCATGGTTAATTTTTGAAAACCCATCACAGTATATTCCCTAAATATCTTTGAAGAGAATTTATCGTTTACCTCCATCATGTTACCCAATGTATTGGAGAGCTATCACGGGATTTCCCACCCAAGGTTTATCACAGAACCATCCGTATTTTTTTATCACATAACCACTCATCAAATTTCCAAGTACCATTACATAATAATAGCACATAAAAGATTGAAATTATCAACATTTCACTAATCAATCACAAGAAATCAATTCAAGATTTTGAAATGTTCAGTCTATTTCCAAGACCATTTAAAACATTTATTAAAGATATTTTTGAATCAAAGTGTCCCATACCACTTTTAAACTATTAAAATAAATTATATAATTATAATTTTAAAACATATATGTTCATATAAATAAAAACTTAAAACCATTTTAAAAATAGGGACATTAATGAGAAATATTTAAAATAATAAACCTTTAAAACATTTAAAATGATATTTTAGTTAAAGAATATCGTAACACTTGAGAAAAAATTGAATAAAAATAATTAAAGAATAATATAAAACAAAACTTTAAATATCATGAGAATATAGAAATTGATGATATAAAATGTCAAACAGGTTGTATATACACCTTATATAATATTAAAGGTGCACAACATCAAGATATGCCTCAATGAAAGGAGATTAATACGTAGTCCCTTAGAAAGATTATATAATTAGATTGAATATAAATCATTGGAATAATAATGTGTGAAAAATATAAATAAACTCAATATAAGTGGATATTAAATGTAAAAAAATCAGAGGTCATTCACAAATTTTCTTGGAAAAACAAAAAAAATGACATGGATATTTAACTCAATGAAATGAGATTGAGTTAAGACTTCCCTTACAAAGTTTGTAACAATGATGTAAGAATTTATCAATGGGGTGATTATGTGTATAAAAATTATATCCACACAAACAGAAGTTGAAATTAAATTATAAATATACAGTTATTCTACACATAATCTTAGCATAACATAATCAACGAAGTATTCATAAAACCCAATGAGTGGAAATTGAGTTTAGAAATTCCATTACCTTGAAACTGACTTGTCCTGTTTGTTCTTTAATTTCATGAATAATAAACTTAGGTTAATTTAATCTTTATTTATTACATTTTTAGAGTTTATTATTCATTTTATATCACTTATTACCATGTTATATAAATCAGTTAATTATTTGAGTTCATATCGTATGTTTTGTCGATGTTCAGGACTTGAGTCAAAAATGAACCTGTTTTGATGAAAAATATTCATGTGATCATAACTCCATTATCTCCAAAATATTATTCATTATTTAACTATCATATATATCTAATTTATATGTATTTATAATAGTCCATAACATTTATATATAAGAAATGAAATGCACCATTCATGGAGACTGTAGGGCTTACGTACGCATGAACGCTATTTTCATTTATTTGTCATATTAAAGGAATGAAAATTAAATGATACATAGGTATATTATAATTAAATTATAATATATATATATGTTACATAATTTTATTTACTTGATCCTTTATATGTTCCATGTATGGAATGAATGATTCATCTCACTTTGAGGGGGCGGTAGTCCGTACTTTCTCAAATGAAATTATCGTATTTACACATTATGGAAAGCATAAAGATAAATTGTAAATAAAAATTACAGAATTGTAGAGACAATATAAAATTCATATTCATCCATAAAATTATTTTATGATATAAATTATTTCATATAATATTTATTTTAAAATTTATAATATCATTTATTGGAATCTTTCATTAATAAGGTAATCACTACATCATCATTGTGTCATAAATAAATTTATTTATTTAATGTCTAAAAATATTAAATAAAATAACATGATGTATGAAATTGTCTTAGATTTATAATGAATATTTATATTCAAAGAGATAAGTTACATAATTATATATTATAATTATTATACTAAAAGATACATATTTATGTTATATTTCTCTTTACTTTAAATTAATTTTTATAACATGTCATGATCACACCCAACTGGCTCCATGGGGTCCTTAAATTGACCAAAGGATGCCCATGGTCGTAAATATCATATAAAATAGTATTAGTACACGTTTTAGGGAAGTTTTATATTATTATAATATTATTTTTTACCCTTATTTACCAGATTTATCCTTTAACTATGGTAAATGAAAATAATTACTAAAGTTACTATTCATAATTTTCAAAAATAAAAGGTATTTATTTTCATAATTTGGACCTTCTGATTCCAAATATGGAATAAATTTTTCCAAATTCCAAACAAATAATTTTTATAAATTAATTAAAAATTAATTCCTATTGTCAAAACGAATAACCGGGTTTTTAAGATATAAAATCTATCAAATGATTGACATGTGTTTATGTCTAATTTAAATGTAAAATTACTTCCAATGAGAATAATAGGATTAAATGATAAAAAAATAATCCAGTTACATTTTAAAATAAATTACAATTACAATCTAACTATATAAATAAATTATATGAAAAGGTATTTTTGAATTAAAATGTAGTATTTTTCACTATTCATTAAAAAATGAATTTTATCATAAAATTTCCAAAAAAAAATAACCAAAGTAAATTTTGTTTTCTATATTCTATATAAGAAGTTTATTTTGTCAAATATAAAATATAAAAGTTACAAAAACTATATTTAAAAAGGGTTCTCCTTCAAAAGGCGGTAAAACATAATTTTTAGAAAAATACTACTTTTATCAAAAAATTAATTAATTTGTTATTATATCATATCTAGAAAACATATAAGATGAATTTAAAACATTAAATTTTGTATATAACATATATTTTTCATTAAATAAAAATCCATAAAGAGTGATATGATTTTATAAACACAATTATTCTCTTTTTAAAAAGGTTTTCATCAAAACACATCATTTATATCCAATTGGTTTTTATTTCCATTTCTGAAAAATTTGATAACCAATGAATCATTATTTAAACTTGTGTAAACCATATTTTCATAATTCAATTGATACTATTCATTCCCTACATTCTAATGGCTAGGTTATAACAGTAACACTTAAATAATAATATTTTGTTTTTCGTTTAAGCTCGATGTAGTGTATCATGTATGCTATTGAACAGAATGTTTATTTTTTTAAACCTGGGATGTTATCTAATCATGGATAACTCTAACCAAGTATTTCATACAATAGAGTACATAATATAATAATGAAACATAAATTTTACCCCTCTCCCACTTCCCCCACTAGTTTTCCACTCCACCCCAAAGCCTCAAGTCATAATCCATATCTCTCCAAAATTAATACAGCCTAAAGACACCAAGGAAATGCATCCCAACATGCACCTCGTGCATCACATCATCAAATCATCTCATATCACGTTTCCATATATAGTAACCAAGTTGTTTTTGGAGCCACTATTGTTGGTTTTGGTGGCCTAGAAAAAACTACTTTTTACTTTATTCATTAATAAATACATTATCACTTCTTGATTGTTCTTCTGTGTGACAATGTATGCAATAATGTCCTAATGACAACTGTTGCATTAAAGGGTCATAGTGGATCCCTACTATGATGAGAACCCAGGAGTTCCATAACACTGTTCTGGAATATATGTTCTATGGCCGGATGATGTTATTTGAGGGACACAAATAATATAGGCGATCAGGGGTGAGGACTCATAAAACTTTGTGGAACCTTCTCTTGGTGTGCACCCTTGGTAATATCCAGGAAGATATTATAAGAACGAGACCCGCTAGTAGGAAATGCACATTTCATAGTGTCATTGGATGTTCCTATATGTGGACATGTGTATTGGTCCTTATAATTTAATATTATTATTAATGGGTATTACAACTTGTGCACTTAGATGTATTGATGAAAACTGTGACGACACACTGTTCGCAGTGAGGTAGGATGCATTGGGTGCGTCATGAGTGATACTACATTAATAGATAATGCGAGAAAGGATTTTTTCCCTTCTATTCCATAATGGAAGTAGATATCTCACGCCCTTTGATGGAATTTATATAGCCTAAATAAATCCATGTCCATGGTAAGGTGTGGGCAAGTTCAATTCTGAGAAGTCAAAGAAAGAAAAATCTAGCACATGGGTTGATAGAGCTAGCATGCAACCCACTTGATTAGAGATATCGAGACAAAGGGATTAAATTACATTGTAAGCCTTCGTATGAGGTGATACTTCAATGTGGAATCAACTTCTTTCTCTTGGGTGCCTTGACCCATTGCTAGACAATAATCTTGTACTTTAGGCAAGACCGCCTAATGCCAATGAGAAAGAGGCCTAGAGGGTCACACACTAAGTGTATCCAAGTATCTCAAGTAGAATAAAGATTATTCCCGTATGTGGTTTAAAAATTATTCAAGAAATCCTAAATAGTTTTGATTTTGTAAAGGAAATGAAAAGCAATTACACGTCGTGTATTAATGATTACACGCCGTGTAGTTTTTTCAGTCGGGATTTTGAGTAAATAATATTGTTTTATTAAATGGTATTTATTATAATCAGTGTGGGAACATGTCAAGGAATTAATGATTTGACATGGGGGTTTTCAATAAGAGTTAATGAAATAAATAAAACACACAACACATTTATTTATTTTCATAACTCTATAACCTCAAACTCGATTATAAATATCCTTACAACCCCAACACTTTTCCATGAATCGTTGTGCACAACAATTCTAGAAAATTATCTCAGGGATGTGAGAACTCCTTCCTGCAAGAATGCTCTCAAGACTGAGAGAGATCCTCCTCCATCGGATCAAGGTGATCTAAGCCAGACAACGCAAGAAAATTCTTCTCCACACTAGCACCCAGAGATTCATTTAGTGACGTTCAGATATACGTGGTGCACGTGTTGATCACCGTTAGAGGAAGTATACACTTGGATTCTGCAACGCAATGACGAATCCCATCAAAATGTGACCTGAAAATATCTACGAAGAAATAATTCCATCAAGGTAATTCTTGTCAATTAATTAAATTCATTATAGCCAACATATGATGATCCCCTCAATGGTTCTGGTACCATTATTTTTCTTTTCGTTCTTTGTTCTATTCCGAAGATCCAGCATTTTATTATCGTGACGGATCTCGGATTGAACATTTTTCAACACTAAAATTAAAGTTGGGAAAACCCACCAACGTGATTACGCTGTGCCCTAAACCTACAAGTGGTATCAGAGGGGTCATATCATTGATTATAATTATTTAGTTTTTCGTTGGTGATTTACGCATTTAATAATTTAGTTGTTTCAATTCAAGTTAATCATTCTTTAAATCTGAATCTAGAGATATGTTCCTCCTCTATCATTTCTCATTCACCTTATAGAAATGAATTTTTCTTTTAACTTTGATTAAAATAAAATAAAGGATCGCATCCGGAGGTGCCAAATGTTTCTGGTTGTACAACACAACAATACATGGCGTGTATTTGGAAGTAGACGTTGTGTAGTCAAGGTTCAATGCATCAGACTGGTCCGCAAAATCAGGTCGTGTATTGGAGTATACCTAAGTCATAAATTACACAGTTTGTTGACCAGGAAAAGGTGGCACATGGTTTCCAGATTACATGATGTGTGGTCCACTGAACACGATGTGTAGTCCCTTCGAGTTAGGGTTATTCCATGTACCCCGTAAATGGATTTCCTGGCTGGAAATCGTGTAACGCGGATACTACACAGTGTGTGTCCCACTAAACACATCGTTTACTCCGAAAACTTCCAAAGTAAATCTACACGCCATGTCCCCAAACGTGTACTTTGGATGGATGGGGAACAAAAGTACATTCCATGTAGTCGGAACTATACACCGTGAACTCAACAAAATTACGCAGATTTATTAAAATTTATTATTATATTATAAAAACCCTTGATATGTGTACCATAGTGCAGGCGTAAAGATGATGCACAACACGTGATAGGTGTTTTATATATATGAGTTTAATTTAACAAATGTTCAATGAATGGGAATTCATCTGGTTGCCTCTAAGGTATAAGTTACGTAAAAAGATAATTTTAAATTTATTTGTTTAAAATTATGATGTATGATAATCTCAAGGAAATTCAGAAAATGGTTTAAGATAAAATGATTAATTGACTAAATATAATTAATTGATTCGGGCATGATTTATCTTAATCAAGAAAATTTTAATAATTGAATGCTAGTATTATTTATGAGTAAATATCATTGCATGTATGGATGATCATCAGCTAAACCAATACCTTTGTATGTGAATGGTTTCTTTTAATTTATTTATTTAAATTAAATTTGTTGTCATGCGAGCCTTCTCCTCATTAATATGTAGGGCATGCGTACCCAAGGATTCTTTTATGTAAAAAAAACCTTTTACCCCTCACCTGCATGTGAGATAAATGCGTATGTAATGGATGGAGCTCCCAAGCTAGTGGATGCATCTCAAGTCAGGAGCCAAGGTGAAACCAATCTGAGGAGATACAAAGGTGGACAGGTAGAAATATGTAAACATGAACCTAAAAGGTTCAAGGTGTTTCTCCCCTAGGTATTGGGTTAGTTTATCAACCACTAGATAAAATAAGCAATAGAACAAGCTCATGATCATACCATTTATTTTATTTCGATCAATTTCATAGTTTATTTATTGTGGTTGTGTTGTCACGATCACACAATTAATGAATTAAACAAGCATGAAAGATTGAACTAAAATAAGACCGTCTTATACATAAATATTATCTTAGACATGGTTAATCAATTAATTATATCCCACTTATTATTAAAAAGAACATAATCAAAGATAATGAAATGTAAATTTATGTATAAGTTCAAAATCCCTCGAAGAAATATTAAGTCGGTATAGTCTTCCATAATCTTGGTTAGAATCGAACCATAGTTCAAAGTGCTTGAACAACCCTAGTTGGGGTGCTTTCAATTATTGGTGAATTATAATTCAAGGTTTTGGGTTGACTTGACTTGGTTCACAACAAGGGTTGATTGCCACAGTAGTAATTGGTGTGACCAAGAGGCAAAGGTTGAGGAAATCCAAAATAAAAGGATTTCAAGATTGGGGAGTCTACTCAGCGGATCAAGGAGATGTGAGTTAATGCAGTTGCCATTTGGAATGCCTACCTAAAACCCTTCAAGTTGCTTGACCAACCCCAGTTGGGGTAATTCAAAGGGAAATATGGATCCTTGCCACTAGAATATTTAGGAAATAGAATATTCCGTAGTCAATGGTGACGGTAATTGGATTTCGATAAAATAGTGGGATACAAATAAGTATTAATTAATTTATTTATCTCAGTTTTATAAATTACTAAAACCTTTTCTCATCTTAAATTGTAGAAATGACAAGAAAAATGGCTTCAATCATATCATTGCGAACCATACTCGAGAAGGAAAACCTTCTCACTAGCACTAATTTCCAAGATTTCCAGAGGAATTTTCGCGTCATCCTTCGCCACAAGAGGAAATTGTATGTGCTGTAAGAGCTTGTTCCAGTTACGCCTGAGAAAGAGGCTAGTGATGAGGAAATATATCTCTATGCATAACATATGGATGATTCCACATATGTCCAGTGTTTCATGCTATCAGCCATGTCTAATGAGATCTTAAAGCAACATAAAAACATTGATGCATATATCATGATGTCTCACCTCAAGTATCTCTATCAAGATAAGGCGAGACAAGAGATATATGAGATCTCCAATGCTTTTTTTACAAGTAATCTTGAAGATTCTGCGCCATTTGGGCCTCATATAGTCAATCTTATTGGCTACATTGAACGTCTGGACATCTTAGGGATTAAATTCCTGGATGAGTTGCATACAGATCTCATCCTATCATCACTGCCCAAGACCTTATCTATATTCATTGTCAATTATAACATGAGAAAAAATTTGAAGAGTCTATCAGAACTACTGACCGTAATTCTCCAGGTAGAGAAGAACATGGGGCACGACAAACCCGCAGCCCTTATGCTGAATATGAAAATAAAGGACAAGGAAAATGGGCCAAAGACTTATAAATGGTCTGAAGCCCCCGATCTTCATCCCTCCAAGAAGGGGAAGAACCATAGGCAGGGCAAGGAATGAAAGGTTGTATGTTTTTCATGTGGCAAGCAAGGCCACTGGAAGGGGAACTGCACTCAGAAGTATGGGGACGCAAAAGGTGAGTTCATTATCGAGTGTAGTCTTTCCATTTCTACACATTGGGTATTAGATACAGCTTTTGGGGCTCACATATGTATTCAAATGCGGGAAACAAGTAGATTTAGAAAGACTTCCAGAGGAGAGGTGGATCTTCAAGATGCCAATGGCACAAGGCTGGCTGTGTTGGCTATTGGCGATTACCACCTCTCATTTCTAACTGGGATGATTTTGGTTTTACATAACTGTTATTATGTGCCTAGTGTTATGAAGAACATAATTTCTATATCTTTTTTGGATATGGATGGATTTATTTTCATGTTTGGAAATAAGGGTTGTCTCTTTTATAAGAACAATGTATGTTATGGTATGGAAGATTTAAATAATGGTTTGTATGTATTAAATTAAGAAAACCAAGTGTTGGAAATCGATAATGAAACAAAATCACATGACTCATACATCACCCAGCTGTGGCATCACCATCTCAGTCATGTAAATGAGAAGTGCTTGACAAAGATCTTCCAAGATGGTTATTTGGATTCTTCTGAGCTAAAACCAGTTGATACACTTGTTTACAAGGAAAAATGACCAAGACACCCTTCGGTGTACAAGGTGAAAGGGCCACAGAGCTTCTAGGATTGGTGCACATAGATGTGTGTGGACCATTTCCAGTAGAAGATTGAGGTGGATATTCTTACTTCATTGATTTTATTGATGATTTGAGTAGATATGGTTATGTTAACTTAATGAGATATAATCCAGAAGCCTTAGAGAAATTTAAGGAATTCAAGAATGAAGTATAGAATCATCTTAGTAAGAAGATAAAGAAACTTCGATTGGATCGAGGTGGAGAATATTTGAACCAAGAGTTCATCGATCTTCTATGGGATTCTTGGATTTTATCTCATCTCACTCCCCCTTATACACCATAGTGGAATGGTGTTAGTGAAAGGAGGAACTGCACCTTGTTGGTCATGGTGAGTTCGATGATGAGTCATGCAGATCTTCCATTATCCTTTTGGGTATATGCATTACAAACTGTAGTATACACATTAAACCGAGTACCAACTAAGGTGTAAAATGGAATTCCCTCCGAGTTATGGATTGGAAGGAAACCCATTTTATCGCATACACATGTATGGGGATGTGAGGCATTTGTTAAGGCCTTCTTAGGTTACAAACTATCACCCCGGGGTATGAGGGGTATCTTTATAGGATATCCCAAGGAAAAAAGGATATTACCGATATAACCCTCAAGACAATAAAGGGATTTTCACCAGACAATACGCCTTTCTTGAGAGGATTCACATGCTCAAAAAGTACAGTGGGAGAAATATTGACTTCAATGAAGTTGATGCTCAAGATATACCGGAGTTGGTACAGGAACAAGTTCCACAGGTCCCTGTGGAAAAGGTTCTAGAAACACAAGTACTGCGTAGGAGCTCAAGATAGGTAAGGGAACCAGAGAGATTTGGTTTCCTAGTCACCAAGGATGGTGAATCATTATTGTTGGACAATGATGAACCTATCTCTTACAAGGAAGTAGTAGAAAGACCAGAATCTGCAAGATGGATAGAAGCTATGAATTCTGATATGGATTCCATGTATCTAAACCAAGTCTAGGTTCTGGTCGATGAGCCAGTTGATGTAAAGCATGATGGATGCAAATGGGTATTCAAGAGAAAACCGAACATGGAAGGTAAATTTAGCACCAATAAAGCAAGGGTAGTGGCTAAAGGATTCAGATAGCATCAAGGAATTGACTATGATGAAACCTTCTCACCAGCTTCCATGTTTAAATCCATAAGAATCATACTTTCCAAAGCATCTTACCATGACTACAAGATTTGTAAAATGGATGTCAAAATAGCATTCCTTAACGGGAACCTTTAGGAAGATGTCTATATGACAGAACCAGAAGGGTTTGTGACACCAAGTGAAGACAAACAGGTTTGCAAGTTGCAAAAATCCATCTATGGATTAAAGCAAGAATCCAGGTCATGGAATATTTGATTTGAGGAATCCATAAAGGAATTTGGTTTCATTAAGAACAAATGTAAGACATGTGTTTATAAGCAGTTCATTGTGAATCCGATCATTATCTTAGTAGTATATGTTGACGAAATATTTCTTATAAGAAATGATGTACCAGTCTTACAGTCAGTTAAGTACTGGTTGAACAAGTGTTTCTCCATGAAGGACTTGGGTGAAGTAGCCTACATTCTAGGCATCAAGATCATTCATGATAGATCCAAGAGGCTACATGGACTAAGTTAGGGTACATACATTGACCAGATACTAAAGATATTTAGTATGGATCAATCCAAGAGGGGATTGGTTCCAGTGACATATGTCCTACATATTTCTAAAAAAATGTGTCCTTAGACACAACAAGAGAAAGATAGAATGAGTAATATCCCATATGCTTCGGCAATAGGATCCATCATGTATTCCATGTTATGTACCAGGCTTGATGTTGCCTGTAACACCCCGACCCTAGTTACCCAGAGTCGGTGCCTTATTACATAGCATTGGCATGATCACAAGAAAGATCAAATCTCGAAAGACCGATTGGTTTAGTAGCCTTGGAAACACTAGATATATTCATAAGTCTTACATTACATCATAAAATGAAAAACTACTACAACAACATATTGTCTCCATAATCCACACTCATATCCCCACATAATATCCCTACAGGTCATTCATAATTTACTTCTTCACTTCCTGGGAAAAATAAAACATAGAAAAGGGGTGAGCTCAAATGCCCAGTAAGGATAACAATATAGCGGAAACTTTCATAAATAAGAATAAACATTTAATGCAATGTATAACTAAAACAAAAGCCTTTCAAACATGAACTTTCAACATAGTATGGCATAAATAAAATGAAATAATGCCATTTACTTATTCACATGGTTATTCTACTAATCGAATAATCACATGCAAAATCAATAACCACTTTCATAATGATGGAATGCATAATGCCATACTATCATAACCACATAGCCAAGGCCTCGTGCCAAGACTAAAAATAAGATTTTGTCAAGGCCTTGTGCCAAGACACTAGTTTGTCTCATGAGACCTACCGATGCATCGAGGAGCTATAGCGGGCTCCACCCGTCACATATTAAGTCCAATGCATTCCCATATGAAAAGGTTTAAACATAACATAAACATTCGTATTAAAACTAGCATACAAAATGTTAATACTTTCACCATAAACCATGAATGGTATAAAAATAGAACATCCATAGTCAAACAAATCACAAAACCTTCAATATAATATAGAAGTTTTGTATCATAACAAATCAACTTTAAATAAGCGTAAAATCCATCAAAGGATGTTGACATAGATGAAATCAAAATTCTTTTTAAAGAAATATCTCTTTTTATTTTGAAATCATTTAAGATCCATATAAAATAAAACATTTTCTTTGAAAATATTCTTATAAGCTTGTAAGGGAAGCTTCGACGATTTTATAACGGCGGAAAATAACTGCACCCGCCGTATGAGTTAAAAAAACATTCTTACCTTAATTCTGTCGAAAAGGTTAAAAAGTACCTTGTTTGGAAAACGACGGAAAGATTCCTTTATAAACCACTTATAAAAAGTCAAATAAGGGTATAAATGACTTTAACCCATATTCTTGTAAATTGTAAAAAAAATTTGAAATACATTTTGAAGAAACATGGATGTGGATGATAAAGAGATCCCAGTAGATAATTACGTATAAACAACCTCGGATAATGAAGAGATTGTGAAATAAACCCTTACCTTGTACTTTTCCTTGGTTGGGGTAGGTTAAACTCCTGTATAATGGTGAAATAATTGTTATTAAATTATACAAGAATCATATACATTAATATGATATCATATATGATCTTTTAATATTGATTTGGTAATAATATCTTAGTATTATCGTTGTTTCGGGTGTTAACTTACTTGTTTTCTTTTATATGTTTTGTTAGGTTGTATATTATTCATATCCAGAATGATATCAAGTCCTTAAACATCATTTTTAAATCATAAAATGATAATTATACTTGAATGGATACGATGGAGAATGAATCTCATCGCGTTCGTGGAGACGGTAGTCCGTACGTACGCACGAGCGACAGTATCATTCTTTTGATATTAAAATAATATATAAATGGATGGTATATCATATATAAAGAATCATTAACATGTTATATTTATTATTTACATGATTTACACATCATTATTATACCCATCCAAATAATAATATATTGAATAACAATTACACCACGACGTGGAGACGGTAAGCCGTACGTACGCACGTATGGTGACATGTTATTCAAAGGGTGGATAGAATACTGAATATGGTTGTAACATATTTATAATAACATCACAGTATATGTGAGATACTGGAGTTATTATTTTATAATGGTAAGAACAAAGAAAGAAGAAGTGGAAGAAGAAATGAACTTGGAAAAGGGTGGTGAAATCATTACCTCTTCTTCGGGTTCTTCCTTTTGATTTGATCAAAAGGGCTCCTTAGGTTGGCTTTCTGATCAAACTAATACCTCTAGGTTGTAGTGAGGTAAGTTGGGAGAGTATTTGGGCAGAGTTTGGCCGAACCAAAAGGCTTTGAAGGTGTGAAGAAATGAGAAGGAGGAGTTCCCTTTTATAAGAGGGGTGAGGGGCACCTTTGGAAAAGCTAGAAATATTAATTTATAATAAATTCATATTCGGTTTCTAATGGCTCAAAAGTTTATTATTTAAATGTTAAGGTGGTGATAGGTCGAAAACAACTCAACCAATAGAATTTAGACAGGTTTGGGTACTTATATTAACCTTATCTTTAAGTATTAACTCTAAATTAATTAGTTTCACTTTTACAATGTCTCTTTGTATTTTTATATAATATGGTTAATAAACTTACTATATACATCCAAGAGACCCCCAAGTGGTCCATTAATGATGAACCTATCATGATATAAGTCTCTTGGCCGAACCTTAGATTTTTAGGAATTTAATATCAATTAATAATATAATATTTGTTTTAAGAACTCTTTTATGTCAATTTTGACACTATTCAATAGTTGATTTTTGTGAAACTCATAACAGATTGATTACTTCGAAAAAAGTAAATTAAATCAATCTTAATATATCATATTATCCTAGAAAATTATTTTAATTCATTAAAAGTTTCATATTATATTTATTTGGGTATTTATAATATCAATTATTTTAATTTTTCACTATTATAGTAATTAATTCATCATCACTGTGTCATAAATAAATTAAATTATTTAATGTCTAAAAATTATAAATAAACTATCAATATTTAGGAAATCTTTTTATCTTTCTAATGAATATTTATAATCTAAAATCCAACATATATAACCCTATTTAAAAATTGTTTTGCTAAAAGATATATGCTTGTGTCATTTTTGTATTCATTTTAACATAATTAAAATAAAGTGTCCCTATCACCTACAAGTGGTACCATGGGGTCCCAAAATCGACCCAAAGATGCCTATGGTCGAACATGTATCAACCAATAAGGCTAGGACACGTTTTAGGGTAATTTAGTATTATTATAATATTATTTTTTAACCCTTATTTACCGGATTTACCCTTAACCATGGTAAATAAAATATTTACCGCAGTAATTATTCAAAATTTCTAAAAATAAAAGTTACCTATTTACACAATTTGGAAATCCTGATTCCAAATATGGAATCCATTTTTCTAAATTCAAAACACAGAAGTGGCAGAAATTAATTTAAAATTAATTCCCGCTGTCAAAACAAAAAGCGTGTTTTTAAGAGATAATAACTATCAAAAGATTGACACTTGTTTATGTTCGGTTTAATTATAAAATTATGTCCAATGACCAAGATTTTATTAAATGGTAAAAATATATTCTAAATATAGTTTAAAACCACTCAAATTCATAATTTATCACTATTAATTATTTTGATTAAAAAAGTTGTTTTTAATTAAAATTTAGTAATTTTCACTATTCATCAAAATATGAAAGTTATCCGAAAAGTACCAAAATTTCACCTTAGGCTAAATTAGATATTCCAAATCCAGAAATGAAGTCCATTTTAAAATATAAAATATATATAATTTCAAAAATTAGGTATTACTATTCATAATGGCTAGTTTGATTGGTTATGGTGTGTTAGAACTCGGTGTTGCGTACAACACACGCTATCACATTATTCAAAGAGAAGCGTACCGTAGAAGCTTGGGGTGTTACATTGCCTATGCACTGAGCATGGTAGGTAGATATCAAGCAGATCCATGAGAACAGCATTGGACTGCTATTAAGACTTTTCTAAATTATCTGAGAAGAACTAAGGATATGTTCTTGGTGTATGGAGAAGACAAAGAACTTTTCATCAGAGGGTATGCTGATACTGGTTTTTAGACAGATCAGAACAATCTAATGTCATAATCTAGATATTTTTTCTATCTCAATGGAGGAGTTGTGAGCGATAAGAGTTTAAAGAATCCAGTTGTTGCTGATTCTACAATGGAATCTGAATATATAGCGGCTTTTAATGCAGCCAAGGAAGCCGTCTGAATTTGGAACTTTGTCCAGGATCTTGATGTGGTGCCTAGAATTAAAGATCCTATCACGTTGTATTGTGATAATACGGCAATGGTGGCTCTTGAAAAAGAACCAAGGTCACATCAACGGACAAAGCACATACTCCGAAAGTATCACCACTTGAGGGATTTATATCAAAGGGTTGAATTTTTAGTGAGCAGAGTGTCCACAAAAGAGAATGTGGTGGACCCCAGGACTAAAGTCCTATCTCAGTAGAAGCATGAATATCATGTGAGAGCTAGCAGTTTAAAGGTTATTAGCAGTTGGCTATTGTCCATGTGGGTGTCTATAGGAGTTGGTGGCATAGAACCAATGACTTTTTACTTTATTCATTAATAAATACCTTATCACATCTTGATTTTTCTTCTATGTGACAATGCATGTGATAATGTCCTAAGGACAGCTGTTGCATTAAAGGGTCATAGCGGATCCCTACTATGATGAGAACCTGAAAGTTCCATAACATTGTTCATGAATATATGTTCTATGGTCGGTTGGTTTTATTTGAGGGACACAAATAATACAGTTCATTAGGGTTGAGGACTCATAAAACTTTGAGGCACCTTCTCATGGTTTTCACCCTTGGTAATATCCAGGATGATATTATGAGAACGAGACCCTCCAATAGGAAATCTACATTTCATAGTGTCATTAGATGTTCCTATCTACGGATGTGTGTATTGGTCCTTAGACTTTGAGATTATTATTAATGGGTATTACAACTTGCGCACTTAGATGTTTTGATAAAAACTATGACAACACACTATTCACAGTGAGATAGGATATGTTGGGTGCGTCACGAGTGATACCGTATTAATAGATAATGCAAGAAATGATTTTTACCTTCTGTTCCATAACATAAGTAGATATCGCAGGCCCTTTTATGGAATTGATATAGCCTAAATAAATCCATGCCCATGGTAAGGTATGGGAGATTTCAATTCCGGGAAGTCAAAGAAAGAATAATTGAGCACACGGGTTGATGGCACTAGCATGCAACGCACTTGATTAGAGATATCGAGAAAAATATATTAAATTACATGGTAAGAGTTTGGATGAGGTGACACGTCAATGAAGCATCAACTTCTTTCTCTTGGGTGACTTGACCCATTGCTATACAGTAATCTTGGACTTTAGGCAAGCTTGCCTAATGCCAACGAGGAAGAGGCCTAGAGGGTCACACACTAAGTGTATCCAAGTATCTCAAATAGAACAAAGATTATTCTCATACGTGGTTTAATAATTATTCAAGAAATCATAAATAGTTTTCATTTTGGAAAGGAAATGAAAAACAAGTACATGTTGTGTATTAATGATTACACGCCGTGTAGTTTTTTCAGTCAAGATTTTGAGGAAATAATATTGTTTTATTAAATGATATTTATTATAATCAGTGTGGGCGCATTTCAAGGAATTAATGATTTGATATGGGGGTTTTCAATAAGAGTTAATGAAATAAATAAAACATGTAACGCATTTATTTATTGTCATAACCCTATAACCTCAAACTCGATTATAAATATCCTCACAACCCCAACACTTTTCCATGAATTGTTGTGAACGAAAATTCTGGAAAATTCTCTAAAGGTCGGTAGAACTCCTTCCTCCAAGAATTCTCTCAAGACCGAGAGAGATCCTCCTCCATAGGATCAAGGTGATATAAGGTGGACAACGCAAGAAAAGTCTTATCCATGCTAGCACCCATAGATTCCATTGGAAACGTACAGAGATACATGGTGCATGTGTGGATCATCTCTAGAGGAAGTCTACACTTGGCTTCTACGACGCAACAACAAATACCATCGAAACGTGACCGTAAAACATCAATGAAGAAATAATTCCATAAAGGTAATTCTTGTCAATTAATTAAATTAATTATAACAAACAAATGATGATCCTCTCCATGGTTTAGGGACCCTTCTCTTTCTTTTTGTTCTTCGTTCTATTCCAAAGATCCGGCATTTTATTATAGTGACGGATCTCGGATTGAACATTGTTTCACTCTAAAATTAAAGTTGGGAAAACCCACCAACGTACTTCCGCTACACCTATAACCAACAACCATAGCCTCTATGACATATATCACACATCAAATATTATACCTCATGCCACTACATCCCATACACTGAGTAAGTAACTCAAGTCTTCACAGCCTGTACACATCATACCTATAATAATCTTTTGGATACATTATATGATAATACATGTGTGTCAAATAACCGTAACACATCAAAAAACTCTACACACATATATAGTAAAACTAACCTCCATACATACCTGTATAATTAACTACCAAGTAAAGAGAGCAAGGCCAGAGGGTTTTGTGAGGCACCCATCCTCCCATCAGGATATTGGGGAAAACACGCCACCCCCCCCCCTCCACCCCCCCAGAGTCTTCTAGGTGTCAATATCCCAAAACAACAGGGGCGGGGTATCATATGAAATCACAAAATATGAATGATATAATATATATCACAACCACACTATGGTGATAACATATACATAGAATCAATTGTTGTTAACATCACTCGGACTCCTGGATTACACTATTATGAAAATATATCTTATAAGAAAACAAGATTTTAAAAGAGATATATTAATAACATCTTTTATTTTAAACATTTCCTTCTGTTAATTAATTCATTATCCATTAATTAACCATTAATATTATTCCACATTATATTACATTACATTAACCACCATGGTATATTTCATTCTATCTAGGCATAATCCAAACCAAAAACTCAGTTTAACAAGATTAACATACTTTTTTCATTTTCATTCCATCATTACCAAACCCGAGGGTTAAAAAATATTTATCGATTATTAGAATCTTTTCATAAACTAGGAACTCTAGTAAAACCATCCTAATCAACCACCAAGAGGAAACATACAACCAAAAAAATACAACTACCTCAATAAGTTGGGAAAGGAATGCAAATAAAACAAGAAACCCAAACATCATCCATTAAACAAATTCAAAAGTGAGTATACCAGCTCTCAGCATCTCACCATGGGGTAAGCCCAACTTTAACCAATTCCATAACCTTCGATGTCATCCTCAACACCCATATTCATATTCTGATGCATCTCGTCATCACAGCAATCAACTGCTACCACATCATCTAGGTCTCCCCACCCACATACCACATCACCATTACCATGCATATCTATCCCAGGCACATATCACATCCATTCCTACCAAGATAAATAAATTAACTAGAGTGAATGTGTTGGTAGTCAGACTCAGATCGGCTTCTACTTCCCCTTCTCTCGTGCTAGGGTTTCCACTCAGCAAGCATCTCATCACCTCCTATGGTGTGTCCCGGTGTGGCTCGGTATCAACTTCCTGGAACTCGGCTCGGCATTGGAGTGGCTCGTCATCAACTCCTAACTTACTCTAGTTCTTGTTTCCACGTTGTTGTGGTGCTAAATTGGCTCTGGCGTGGCCTCGACTTCACCTGGATCTCATCTCAGTGTGGCCTCATCTTTGAATTTGACATGGCCTTGGCTTATCTCAACCTCAACTCTGGTGAGGCCTCGGTTTTAGTGTATGGTGACCGGTTTTCGGGTGTGTATTAGAGTTTTTCTTGAATTGGTGGTGGTGCTTCTTAGCATCAGCTCCAACGCGACCGTGACATCATCTCCCAGTGTGTATTGGCATCGACTCTAGTGTGGTTCAGAAGGGGAGGATTGTGAGTTATTAGTTTGTAATTTTTCATTTTTGCAGCTTAAGAAGGTGGTTTCTTCTCCCCTGTGCAGGTCAGCTGCAGATCCTCTCAATGGTGCTTCTCCACAATGCCTATTGTGAATAAATGCCTATTGTGAGGGAATTCGATGAAGTGTTTCCCGAGGAACTGTCTGGTCTTCCTCCAAGAAGAGATGTTGAGTTCTCAATTGAACATATACCTGGGGTGCTACCAATATCCAAGACTCTATATAGAATGGCTGCTGTTGAGATTGAAGAGCTGAAAAAACAACTACAGGAGAATCTAGATAAAGGGTTTATACGCCCAAGTGCTTCACCATGTGGTGCACCAGTCCTCTTCGTCAAGAAGAAGGATGGGTCAATGCGGATTTGCATCGATTATCGTGAACTTAACAAAATAACGATAAAGAACAAGTATCCTCTCCCAAAAATCGATGACTTGTTTGATCAGCTGCGTGGAGAACAATACTTCTCCAAGGTGGATTTGCGGTCGGGATATTATCAAGGGTTAAGAAGGAAGATGTCCCCAAGACTGCTTTTCGTACAAGTTACGGGCACTATGAATTCAAAGTAATGCCTTTCGGACTCACCAATGCTCCGGAAATATTCATGGACTTGATGAATAGAGTCTTTAGATATTACCTTGACAAATTTGTGGTAATCTTTATAGATGATATTCTAATACACTCCAAAACCAAGTAGGATCATGAGGAGCATTTAAAAACTATACTAGAGACTTTGTGCAAGGAGAATCTCTATGCAAAGTACAACAAGTGTAAGTTCTGGTTGAAGGAGGTCTCATTCTTGGGCCATATCACCACAAGCAATGGGATATCTATGGTCCCCTCCAAAACAGATGCAATTGAGGGATGGCTGAGTCCAACATCGGTAACGGATATCCGTAGCTTCTTGGGGTTAGCTGGATATTATCGACGATTTGTGATAAATTTCTCACGATTGTCCAACCCTCTTACCAAGCTAACTCGAAAGGGAGTAAAATTTTCCTGGAGTGATGAATGCGAAGAAAGCTTCAAGGAGTTGAAAAGGAGGCTTATCACTGCACTCGTGCTCACTTTACCCACAAGTGTGGAGCTTTTGTGGTATTCAGTGATGCTTCGAAGAAGGTCTTATGATGTGTGTTGATTCATAATGATAAATTGATATCCTATGCCTCAAGGAGGTTGAAAATCCATGAGCGAAACTATCCAACGCATGATATGGAGTTGGAGGCTATGATCTTTTCCTTGAAAATCTGGCGGCATTATCTCTATGGAGAGAAATGTGAGATATATACTGACCACAAGAGTCTTAAATATATATTCACACAGAAAGAGCTTAATATGCGCCAGAGAAGATGTATAGATCTCATCAAGGATTATGACTGTTCAATACATTACCACCCTAGGAAAGCGAACAAGATGGAAGATGCCCTAAGTAGAAAGGATCCAGCGATTCTATCAATGAAGAGAATTGAGAAGGATCCAATCCTCTTAGACTTGATGAAGATAGACGTGGGAATCATAAAGAAGGTAACATCATCAATCCTTTCACAAATGATTGTTCAACCATCTCTTTTGGAAAGGTTAAAGGATGCTCAAAAGTATGATGTGGGAATTTAGGAAAAGGTGGAAGCTATCAAAAAAGGGAAATCCTCAGAGTTTAATGTTAATGAAGAAGGAATTGTGCGGTTTGGGAAAAGACTATGTGTTCCATCAAGTCTGGAGCTGAAGAAGGAACTTTTGGATGATGCACATAGTTCAAATTTCTCTATTCACCCAGGGGGCACAAAGATGTATCGAGATCTCTGAGAAAACTTTTGGTGGGATAATATGAAGAAGGAGATCATCGAATATACATCAAAGTTTCTGGTGTGTCAGCAAGTGAAGGCAGAGAGGCAGAAGTCTAAGGGGATTATGCAACCATTGCCCATACCAGAATGGAAATGGGAGAACATCACCATGGACTTTTTCACCGGACTTATGAGGACATCCAAGGGAAACAATGCAATCTGGGTTGTTGTGGATCGTCTTACAAAGACTGCACACTTCATTGCTATTCGGGAGGATTTCTCTTTGGATCAACTGGCACGGATATATATCAGGGAAGTGGTAGGGTTGCATGGAGTACCACTATCTATTGTGTCTGACCGAGATCCAAGATTCACCTCTATGTTTTGGAAGAGTCTTCAAAATGCTCTAAATACTGAACTGAACTTCAGTACGGCCTATCATCCTCAAACTGATGGCCAATCCGAGCGGACTATCCAAACACATGAGGATATGTTGAGAGCATGCTCAATGGACTTTAAAGGAGGATGGGATCAACATCTTCCTCTGGTTGAGTTCTCTTATAATAACAGTTTCCACTCGAGCATCCAAATGGCACCATATGAAGCCCTGTATGGGAAAAGGTGCAGAACACCGGCATATTGGGAAGAGGTCGGTGAACGTAAGCTTCTTGGACCAGAAATGGTTGAAGAAATTGTGGAGAAGGTGAAAACAATTCAGCAGCATATCAAGGCAGCCCATAGTCGATAGAAGAGTTATACAGATAATCGTTGACGAGACCTTGAATTTAAAGTTGGATACATGGTGTTTCTACACATATCTCTATGGAAAAAGGTCATGAGGTTTGGAACGAAAGGGAAGTTAAGTCCAAGGTTCATCGGCCCCTTAGAGGTTCTTTATCGTGTTGGGGATGTGGCCTGTCGACTATCACTTCCACCTACTATGGCCAAAGTACATGATGTCTTCCATGTATCCCTCTTAAGGAAGTACATACCAGACCCTTCACATTTACTCTCTTCTGAGGTGGTACAATTGGAAGATGATCTTTCTTATGAGGAGCAACCAGTGAAGATCTTAGATCGTAGAGAAAAAGTTCTACGAAATAAGACAATGCCCCTCGTCAAGGTATTGTGGAGAAACCACAAGTTTTAAGAAGCAACTTGGGAATCAGAGGATATGATGAAGATGAGTTACCCACATTTGTTTTAGTGTGGGAAAAGGAAAATTTCGAGGGAGAAATTTCTTAAGGGGGAATATTGTAACGACCCAAAGTTTCATTAATGGAAAATCCCTCTTGATCTAGTTAAATGTCTCTTTATGAAAAATGTTTTTATAAGATGTCAACTTCTTTTCTTTTATGTTAAGAATTTTTATCGTTGTTAATATAGTCGTTGAATAGTGATCACATGATTAGTATAAATATAGGACCTTAACAAATCCAATTTACTCAAACAAAAGAAGGGATGGCCTCATCCAGTAGAATTTCCCCATATGAATCCCATTTGTCGGAGCTCGGAAAAGAGGTGGCATCTTTGGGCTTCGCCCTTGACCAAGCCCAATCTGAGATTCACCATGTCAAGCTTGAAAAAAACCGTCTACAGGAAAAGTGGAAGTTGATAGAGATTACCACTCGATCGATGTTATCAGAGTCACCCCAAGAGTCTGTCACCATCACACACCTTACCCTTAGGTCTTATGCGGCTGTTTTAAGGGGTTATGTAACAAATAAGTAGTACTATGTTCATGTACATTATTTTTTTATATAATAATGAATATAATTTCTAATCATTTTTGATACATTGTGAATAGTTTTTAAAGTACAAATGGTGTTTTTAGTTATTATTTAATTAAGAAATCTATTTTATTAAATTAAGATATTTTTGAATCAAATAATATTTTAATAAAATAATAATAATATTATTAAATTATTTTTTATTAAATAAATGATCTTATAATTTTATGAATGCAATTAAAATTTTATATTAAGGTTTGAAAGCCGTTTCTGTCAAAACCCGTGAATTTTTTCTAAATGTTAGTTTTTATTTTAAAAGTGAAAATTAACATATTTAGAAAATTATTTAGATAAAATAAATGTTATTTCTAGAATCAGGACGTCGAAATTATCCAACAGTGAATTTTTCATAATTTTCTGAGATAGTCAAATTTTTGGGTAAAAATTAAATACCGTTTAAATATATAATGTGTTTTATGACATCATAATGACCCAATGGTGATGTAATAAAATACTATAATCTTTATGTTCGGCCAATATATGTATTTCCATTAAAATAAAGTGATTTTGGGTTTGTTTGACTTACTTTTCAAAGCATTAATGGACCCCTCAAGACATATTCAACACTTTTCCTTTTTAAATTAATTTCCATGGGAGTGTGACTCACCTCCACATATGAAAACATATTATTTTAAGAAGTTAGGACTTGGGCCTTATAACATATTGTTTTCCTCTTCCCTTTTCCAAAAACCATGGGCAAAAACCATGGTATGGTTTGTGGTTTGGATTAATTTAATCTAAGGGGTCCCAAACCTAAATAATATAGAATTCTCTCACCTTTCCTATATAAACCCACCCAAGCTCCCACTTCATCCTCACTCAAAACCTTTTTAGTTCATCCAAACTCTGACCTACTCTCTCTATAATCCTCCCAAGTTTCCCCAAGCTCCCAATAAGCCCCTCACAAGCCTCTCTCTAGCCTTTGGAAGCACACTTCCAAGTAAGGGTTTTTCTTCCTTTCTCATTTTTGTCCAATTTTCTTTAAGTTGTTTTGCCCTTTTAATTTTAATTATGAATTTTGGGGTATGGTTTCACACCTCCCCCATACTTCCCTCTTATTGTTTTAATGATGGGAGACCCCTTTCTCTCTCATTAAATTCCTCCCATGTACACCCATTACTTTGCCAAAATTCCGAAAGGAACTTCTCTCTCTTCTTTTACATTCAAGAAAATAATTTTGTATCATGAATCTAAATTACATTACAATTTTTGGGACATGTATCTATATGACCTCCCTACTTTCCATTACATGTAAATATGATTAGGAACCCCTTTCTCTCTCATCAACCTTTTTTATGAATTCTTATGTCACGCCGTTACGCTGCCGAAATCGCACTGATTTTCTAAGCCAATGTCATTGTGTAGTGAATACCATGCCCATTTCTCCATCAAGGGTATTAACCTTTATGCACATTTACTTATTGATTATAAAGTTTCATGTATTAATTCCACATTCCTTTATCGTGGAATAAATTATTATGTTTTATGAATCCATGTTTTATGATCCATGTGGCACACTTATGCATGAAATGAAATGTTTATGAAGGGTGCGCCCTTATAGTGCTCCAATGAATTGGGTAATGTATATTATCATGATAAATCATGTGAAATGAGTGTTTACTCATTCTAATTCAAGTGAAACGATGGTTTACTCGTGATTTATGTGAAATGAGGGTTTACTCATGCTCCATGTGCAATGATCCTTGGCTCATGCTAATTCCATGATAAGTGTTGTTGCCACATCTCCATGTTATGATTATCATGCTTTATCATGCCTTTATGTTCATGTTTCTTTTATGATCTATAGATTATTCCTATTGTATAACATGTATTTTACTCCTCATGTTATTCCATGTGTACTCCCGTACTGGGATTTATAGCTCACCCTTTTCTTATGCATGTCCTCAGGTTATCCCATGCAATGCTAAGTACGAAAGAATGTAGTGGTCATGAAAAGGAAGTTTTCAATAAAGATGTTGTATTTCATGTTTTATGTTTTTATTTAATGATCCTAAGCCCCAAAGACACTAAAACTCTCGATATTTTTTGTTGTATCAAGTGAAGTTTTATGTAATAAATCATGTTTAAGTTGTAATAAAAAGCAGGGTTGTCATAGTTTGAGGGTTGCATCTTTAATCTTTGGTGGTTGTGAGTGCTTTGGGTTTTGATGTGGTCTTCTACGGTAGTATCGAAGGTGGATACGAGTCTATTTTGGCTCGGTTTTGCTGCAGAGAGGCTTGATTCTTGTGTTTTGGGCATTCGGGAATCCGTTCTTATGGTGATGGTTTTAAGCTTTGATTTTTCATATACGTGAATCTATTTTTTTCTTTGATTCTCCTTATTGTTGTGAATCAGTTGTTCAAATTTTGTATGGTGGTGTTTTCTACTGTGTGGTATGGTGTTCAAGGGTCTTCAATACCAGATCTGCTTTAGTGGATATTTTAGATGAGGTTTAGAGTTGAGAGTTTTCACTGAATCATGGATATCGATAATTGGATGTTTGAGAGGGTATGGCTCTTTCCATCGGTACCAGTCATGTGCATCTTTTCACATGACACTTAGCCGACAGCAATGAAAAGGTGGAAGTTGGACCAATTGTTTTTTATACTGGGCGGGATTACTCTTATTGATGTGATTCGGCTTCATGGAATTTGATCTTTTGGGGAACAGTTTAATGTTTTAAGTCCTGAAGTCATGTTGGGTTCCCCCTTAGCCCTTAAATGGGGGTTCTGAAAATAATAAAAATTTAATTTTCAGTCAGTCAATCATCCTTAATTAACTTGTTTATTATTCATAAGTTCCAACTATAGGAAGCCTAAGGCATCAAGCAATAAAAAGCTTCCAAATTAATTAAAAAATTAATTTAATCATTCTTTCAAGCATAAAACCATTCTAATTTATCATGCCTTTTCAATTATCATCAACAATAATCATAAACATGCTCAGCATTATTTATCAATTCCATTAATCACATGAAATGTCACATTTAGTAAAACACGCATACTAGCATCAATTTTATCATCATTAAATTATAATAATCACCAGATTAGAAACAAGACTCTTACTTAATTATTAATCAAATTAATTATCGGTTTAATTCGGTATTTACATTCTTTATTAATTTACAACATGATATTCCAAACATAACAGGATGCTAACAAAGCATAGCATAGATATCACACTATCTATCAAATCAATAGGAATACCCCTATCATGTTAAAAAGTATCAACATTGGCAACATGAGATTTCAACCAATTATTTATTAATCTAGTTCAATAGTTATTAGGTTAATTTCATTTTCATCAAAAGGGATAAAGGATGATTAATTTATGATTTCTCTTAAGAAAAAGAGAAGTAATGAATCCCCTACCTCAAAGGTTTCAACATCCGTATCATGAACAATCCCTCGTATAAGGCCACAGCCTTAAACCTTACTTAATATTGAATTAAATGAATAATTCACATTGAGGATCTTTTCAGGTTTAGAGTTTTAGAGAATTAGGACATAACTATTACATCTTAAAAGATTAAAAAGTAGACACTTCTACTATGTTTCCATAAAATAAAAAAAACTCTTAAAAAGAGACATGTCTAGTTCCATGTTTTATATAGCATGAATTTCCCTTGATCTTGTCCTTGACCCTATTCCACATTAAGTCCTTTGAAAAACATTTCAAAAAAACTTGGGGTGAGCATAAAAATCTCAGTAAGGGATACACAAAGAATGAAAACTGTTAGTTTTTCAAACATCAAGTAAACCATGTATAACATTATCAAAGTAATACCTTCACCTTCATGAAGTTGTAAAAACTATTCACTGAATAAAATATCATTACTTACCTTTTTGTAACCAAAGGATTACCATAAAACCCATATAAAGAACACATAACATATAAAGGTAACTTGGGACATAAACATACTTAAGTGGAATAACCATACGGTCGACTTCCACACATATCATTTAATGGAATAGTTATACGTCCAAATTCCATACATACTTAATGGAATAGACATACAGCCGACTTCCATACCCAATGCATTGGAGGTTATAACGTAACCACCCGTCCTGGTATTCACGGCACCACTCGTCATATGGTTCATCATGTAACCACCCGTCAAATGTCCAAGTACCATTATAAAATCATAAGACATAAAACAAATATAATGGAAAGAAAAAATTTCCACACTTTGATCACAATATATCACATAAATATATTGACATAAAAAATCCATTATAAAAACCATTTTCAATACCAAAATACATAAAAGAGTATATGGTATTTATTTCATTTTAAAAACATTACGGCTTGTTGAGGAAGCCAATGACCAAATAATACTCGCGGCGGCGGAAAAGGTCGTTGTCACCGCGTATGTTAAAAAAAACATTCCTTTTTGTCATTTATTAAAACGCTTCGTAGAAAAAGATTGTATAAAAGTAAAAGTCAAAGGGGTTTATACACCGTATATAAGAAAGTTATGTATAAAACGAAATATGCCTCAATGAAAGTAGATTGAGACGAAGTCCCTTAGCTCAGGTCCGACTTGACTTGATTGTTCTTTAACGTCCTGAATAATAAACTTGAGTTCATTTCTATTTTCTTAAGAACCTTTTTCAAGTTCATTATTACTTTTATATCACTTATTTCCATGTTAAAAACATTATGTAACCATTTAAGTTAATAATGTTTGTTTTGTCGATATTTGGTTCTTAAGTCGAAAGTGGACTTCTTACAATTACATGTTGTTTGTGTGGTCAAATGTTCTTTATATCTAGAATGACATTCCTGATTTGGATATCATATATATCATATATATCCAGCATATACATGTAGTTATAATATTACATAATCATTTAGAGGTAAGAAATGAAATGCACCGTTTATGGAGACGGTAAGCCGTACGTACGCATGAATGCTACTTTCATTTCTTTGTCATATTAATGGAACTAAAACTAAATTAGAGGTATGTATATTTTAATTCCAGAATTATATTGATCATTTAGATGTATCATTCATCATATATATCCATTATATACATGTACTTATAATAGTACATTACATTTGGGGATAAGAAATGAAATGCATCGTTCATGGAGACGGTAAGCCATACGTACGCATGAACGCTACTTTCATTTCTATCTCATACTTTAATGGAAAGAAATAATAATGATATAGAGGTATATTATAATTCCAGTATAACATCATACATAATAACTTTAAATTCTTCCTTTATACATCCCACATATGGCATTAACGAATCACATCACTTTGAGGGGGCGGTAGTCCGCACTTCCTTAAATGAAGATATCGCGTTTACCCATAATAGAAACCATAAAGGTATACCCAAAATGAAAAATACAGAAGATTAAGGAAAACATAAACATATTATATATCATATATAAATATAGTGTTATCTTAATGGCTACCTTTGAAGGTGTTAAAAGAATGTTGAACAATCATCGTTTCGGGAGGCAGAAATTCGCCATCCACGGAAACAGTATGTTCTTTAACCATTAGATGTAGGTGTGTGTAAGTGTAGCTCGAATCCTTATTATAACAACATCCTAGTATATTGAGGATACTGTATTTGTTACAAAAGAAAAGAATAAAAAGAGTTTAGGGGGTTGGAGAAGCAAAATAAAACAAAAGGACTCAAAAGAAGACAATACCTTAAAATCGGGTAACTCCCTTTGGTTTGAGCTCAAAGTATTCCTTGGGAAGACTTATGCCCAAATTGAGGCTTAAAGGAGTAAGATGGGGAAGTGGAGAGACAAGATGAGCAGAGGTTGGTCGAACCAAAGGCTTTGGGAGTGTGGGTAAGGTGGTAGAGGTGGGGGCCTTTTATAAGAGGAGAGGAGGGGCACTCTTGTAAAGTTACAAAATGTTACTTTATTTTCAAAAGAGTTTCGGATTTTAAAGGTCCCAAATTGATTTATTTCAAGGGTAAGATGATGAGGGTTCGAAATTCACTCATCCAATAGGTTTTGGACATGTGTAGGTCTTATATTTTACATTATCTTTCCATTTTATTTAAATCGTTAAATAATGAGGTCATCGCTGCATCATCATGATGTCATAAATAATTTAATTTATTTAATATCTAAAAATTATAAAAAAATTACTATGATGTAGGAAATATTTTTATATTTCCAATGACTATTTATAGTCAAAAATATCACTTGTATAACCCCATGTAAAAATTGTTTTAGTAAAACATTTCATGTTTGTGTCATTTTTTACTTTAACATTAAATAAAAGGTATTTATGTCATTTTCCAACCAAAGTGGCTCCATGGGGTCCCCAAGTTGACCCATGGATTTTCTTTGTCGGCCATGACACATCCAATGAGGGTAGTACATGTGTCTAGGTCATTTCATTTTATTAAAATATTATTCTTACCTTAAACTACACTAATTACCTCTAATCGCGATTAAGAACTTAAGAGTTACTATTCACAAAAAAATTATTTTAATCTCATTGAACCACATTTTACTTCTTAATGACAACCATGTGTATTGGATTTTTTAAATTCAAAACACAGAAGTGGTAAAATTTTATTTAAACGAAAAATCAGTTTTTATAAGTACCACTTAGTGGTTTCACTATTCATCAAAAATTGATGTTTTTCAGAAAAATACCAAAAATTCACCCTAAGCTATATTTGATATTCCGAATTCAAAAATGAAGTCTATTTTACAAAATTCAAAACATATAAGTCACATTAATTAATTTAATAATTAATTCCCGCTGTCATGACAAATATCGTGTTTTTATGAAACAATAAGTATCAAAAGATTGACACTAGTTTAAGTCCGATTTCAAAGTGAAATTAATTCCCACAACCACTATTGGATTTAATGGTAAAAATATTTTCTAATTTCACTTTAAATCCAATTCAAATGATAATCTAATCATATAAATAAATTAGATTAAAAAGAGGTTTTGAATTAAAATACAACATTTTACACTATTCATTAAAAAATGAACTTTATCGGAAAGATACCAAAAATTTACACAAAGTGAATTTTGATGTCCCGATTCTAAAGAAGGGTTATATTTGGTCCAATATAATTTATAAGATTGATCAAAACTATATTTAATGACGGTTCGCCATCAAAAGGTGATAAGTGAACCTTTAGTGAAAATTAGGGTAAAAATGCCTAAAATTGAATTCTTTCCATATTTTAAGCCTTTATCTTTTATTGGATAAATGTAAAAACATTTAAAAAACATATATAATCATATTTTAGTTATTTCTATCCATTCCCGCCAATACAACGGCTAAATGTTAACTACCATTTAAAATAATATTATTATATTACTAGTGTGCAACGTAAGTTTTCAAAGGAACTCATCGTTGCGTATCGGGTACGCTATCGAACATAGCAACCCCTTTAAAGTAAAATTAATATTTAATTCATAAATATTAATAAATACGAAAAAAATTTATTCATTATTTACCTAGGATGTTACACGTCGGAGCGCATGTCGTGACTACCACAAGCCCGCCTTCTATAGGTCAGGGGCTGGCGACTAGCACCAAAAGTGTATTCCCTAAAAATGGGAAGGCATTGCCTTTATAACCTATAAACTCACACAACTAATCACAAAGCAGGAAACAAGCACAGAGTAAAACTATATATAGTA
Organism: Viscum album; assembly: GCA_963277665.1. Lineage (NCBI taxonomy): Eukaryota > Viridiplantae > Streptophyta > Magnoliopsida > Santalales > Viscaceae > Viscum > Viscum album. The sequence continues at coordinate 1,644,681,980 of OY728121.1, read as the reverse complement.
AACATGGTGTATACAGAAAGTAAAAAAGGGCCAGAATACAAGCCCAACTATAAAGTACAGGAAAACAGAAAAGTAAAATTAAAACTAAAAACAACTCCTGGATCGTCCACCATGGATCCTACCTAAAGGGTAGGTACAGATCGCCTCCTCAGCACTCCACGTCCATTCATCTCCTCTGCATCACGTTTCGCCGAATGGTCCACCTCTACGGACCGTCCAGTCCTAGCTCCCTCAGCTTCGATCAATGTTGTACATCGTCTACACCAGACACCACAAGGTGCAAGTGAAGCCTGTGCAGGGGTGAGTATAACAATACACAATAGGGACCCCGAGACCTCATAGGTCTCCTAAAGTTCCACAAAGGAAAACCATAAAGGAATACATCAACTCTACTTAGGTATATTCCAATACATACACCTAAGTTATCAAGATAAACACATCTCATACATGATGGAAGAATACCACAAAGGTAACACCACGAAGGTAACACCACGAAGATAAAAGTACCACACAGGTATCACCACAAAGATAGTACCATGAAGGTAAAAGTACCACATAGGTATCACCACGAAGATAGTACCACGAAGGTAAATGTACCACAAAAGTATCACCATGAAGATAGTACCATGAAGTTAAAAGTACCACACAGCATGACCTCAATCACGATCACAAAGTAAAGATATATCATGCTAGGATTTATTATTGGGGTAGTAACAAGTAACATCCCCAGTCACAATGTCGAACGCCTCGGCTACTAGAGAAATCCTCCTCTATCAAGTACAGTGGGCCTAATACGTCACATAGAGGCACTTCCCACTAACCTTGGACTGCTGAGATACACCTCATGTCGAGTACCGTGGGTCTTCCATGTCACACAGAGGCGCTCCCCACCATAGTTCTTTCGCGTCACACAGAGGCGCTCCCCCTCATGGCATGTTGAGGTACTCCTCCTGTTGAGTATTGTGGGTCTGCCATATCACACAAAGGTGCTCCCCACCGTGGGTCTACTGCATCACATAGAGGCGCTCCCCACTGGGCCTGTCGAGTCACTCTGGGTCTTAATGGTCAGTAGTTGTCAAGTCTCAGCCAGTCATACGGATCTGTACTTAGCCCACTTCGGAGAACTTCCCCCCAAGCCATTGGTCATATCTCAACTGCCCTGAAGGTCCAAAAAAAATATCCCAAAGTTCCGTCACATCAAAAGGGACCCAACGCAATAGACAGCGCATTAATCGGACGCCCTATTTGTAAGTCTTTAGTATTTCCGCTCCGAGGGCCTGGTTGGATTCGGGTTCCGATCCAACCCAGTTGTACACCAACCTTATCCAAAACTCAAGTGGAGTATACCAAAAGGATCAGGTCGATCCAAGGATCCCATTTCCATATACGGTTCATCAAAAGGACACATGATTTTCAGGTTATGGAGAAAAAGGTAAAACTCAGTCCAAATGGGCCTGGGTTCGGTTAGGCCCGGTCGAACCGACTCGCCCCGCCCTGACCTGAACTGACCCAACCTGGTTCGGGTCAACCCGACCTGGTTCAGGTCGCCCCGACCCGGTCCGGGTTCGGCCTGGATGGCCTTGGCCTCGGCGGGCCCCGCCCGGCCAGAGAAGGGGGCAGCCCGGCCTGGCCCGCGAAGGGCACGACCCACTAGAGTGGCCTATTTGGCGACCTGCTGGGCAGCCTGGGGGGCCTGCAGTGCGACTCACGGTGGGCAGGATTTTCACCTTATCTGCAACCCAGGGGGAGTCACCCCCCCCCCCACCTATAATATGAATGGCCTGATGGCTGTTTGGTCGCCCAACTGGCACATAGGACCGCTCAACGGTCCCTCACTGTTAGGCATGACTAGCCGGAATGGCTGGCCAATTCTCTATCCAGCGGAGCGACGACACCACTATCCACCTGCGGCCGGCTGGGCGTCGACCGCCCTCCGACCTCTACCACGTCCACGACCTCCTGCTCCAATAGCGGTGCAGACGTGCACCGCCGCTCCCCCATGTGGTCGGCCGAATGTTGGATGTCACCCGGATCCACCACAGCTGACGGGCCACAGCCTCCTTCACAATCGCCAATGCAGATGCATGCCTCCATTCCCCATGTTCGGACGTGTGTTTGTCACCACCTTATTCTGTGAGCCGCTGCGTCTTCATTCCAAGCCAAAAAAAAATTAAACAATCACATATTCGTGATCCTTGCATCTAGGGATCTGTGTCCATATATCGCACTCAACAAAAATTCGTGTTTCCAGCGTCAATAAATATTAGGCATTGAAGAACGTATGAAGAACGTGTGTAGAATAAAAAGAAAGAGTAGAAAGGTTTATATGCATACGATGGCCATCTTCGTTTGGACATCGTCGTCATGAATTTAGGATATTAAGAATCAATAAAATTCAATCATATTAAAAAAACCCTACATCAACCTGAAATAATTATTCCTAATCTCGCAAGAAGAAAACATCTACAAATCAACTAGTTAGTGAGTTGATCTGTGTCCTTCATTTAGAAGAGAAGAACATGGGAAATAATAATCGCACAGATTTAAACCCCTACCTCAATATCGTTGGATATTGTCTGCATTTGTGGAAGTGTTGGCGTTCGTTGTCCGCACAACAAGACACCAACGATGCTGCTCGATCGTCATTCTTTGATTCGGGGTTCGGGGTCGCTCGTCGCCGCTTGCTAGAACTGGTTCTGTCCTCCAAGTGTTTGGCATCGCTACACTTTACCATAGCTTCGTCTTTTGGTGAGGCCATGCCAATTTCTCCCCCCATGCTCCATATAAATAGGAGAAGGGGGGGTAAGTAACGATTGTGGAATTTATCAAGTTTCATTTAATAGAAACCTTCCTAAATTCCAACGAAATTATTACATAGAATTTGAAGGTTCAATCCATTTAATGGCTTGACTTTCCACGGGTCCCACACTACCACTTGTCTGTTGGTGGAAAAAAATAAAATAATGGGATTATTTTATTCCATTTCCTTTTAAAAGTCACAAAAAAATAACTTCTTCACTAGAACTACTACGGTCAAAGTGAAGTCTCCCTTAATCAAATCCCGGCCCTGTGGATTCAATGGTGTCCTCGTATTTTTAATCTAATAACCGGTTCAAAAGTTAGAAAATTCCACTCATGCGTTTATTGAATGTACTAGAAAAAAAGGTTAGGAAGATTATTAACAGTCACCCTCAAACCGCGCCAGTCAAGGTTAGGATCTGGCTAAGTGAAACTTTCCCCAATGAACCCAACAGTACTCTCGGATTTCCAATCTGAGTTACCGTTGAAAGGTTATGGATTTTACAATAAAATAATTTCCACTTAATTATTTTATTTGGGGCCAAAAACTAACATTCACTGGTGGCCCACGCCGGCCAATGTTTTTATTTTCCTAAAGAAATAATATCATCACGAGTTCAGTGGTGGTCTCGTATTTTTAATCTGAGTTACCATTTGGGAGTTATAATCATTTGAAAAATAAAATAACATTATTTTATTATTTTATTTATGGTTATTCCATTTTCTGGTTTTCTCACCGTAAGCTTGCATCGAATAAACTTAAGTCATGCCTAGGGTAAAACCGGCATCCTAAGCATAACAGTGTCCTCAAATTTCTGATATGAGTAACTATTTAATATTAATTTGACTTTTTCATAAAAACTTCTTACATGCACTAATTAAAGCTTAAATAAACTTCGATGGATCATTTCGGGCACTCCGTGCCTTGGAATTGTGTGCCATCAAATTTTTCAGTCTCGAAATAATTCCATATAATTTAAAAAAATTATACAGAATTTCTAGGGCATTAAATTCTCCCCACCTTAGGGCTTTACATCCCCAAAATCCACAACATAGACTAAGGAAACAAATGGGGGTATAGAGCATGGATCTGAGCCTCTCGCTCTCATGTTCTCTCTTGGAGGTTCCCATGCTACCAGAGAATGCGCACCGGAGGTATTAACATCCCATGAAGAACCCACTCCTATTGATCCTTAATCTCTACTGGAACCTTCGTAAATGTCGCACCATCATCTAAGTCCAGCTTTCCATGGCCAATGACTTGAGAAGGGTCATGCATGTATCTCCTCAGTTGGGATACGTGGAAGACATCATGCACCCACTCCAACTATGGTGGTGGTGGAAAGTGGTATTCCACCTCTCCAATCCTCTGAAGTATAAGAAATGGTCTGATAAACCTTGGTGATCACTTTCTGCCTCGGCCCAATATCTGTAGTCCCCGTCGAGGGAACACTCTCAAGAAAACATGTTCCCCCCTCCAATAACTCAAAAGTTCTCTATCTCTTATTGGCATAAGACTTATGGCATCTCCATGTAGTCTTCACTTGCTGACAAGTGAGATCCTAGTACATCTTCACCACTCTAGGATGTACCTCCAGAGGGGACGTATGGAACTCCCTCAACACTTCCTCCTGTAGCACCATCGGTACCATATTACTTCCTCTGAAGAGGATGACATGCTCCCCAACTTCATAAAATTCATCAGGTGTATGTCCTATGGATATCTGAGCACGTTGAGCCTCACAGTCAATGTCCCCAAGCTGCGCCTCCCTGACTTGCTGAAGAAGTGGGGGAGTGAATGTCATAGACTAGAGGTATGCTCATTCATCTCTATCTATGAAGGATATCTACAATACAGCTAGGTGCTTTGTCGCCTCACTCACCAACTACAGACTAGACCTCCTGCTGAGTGCATCTGCTACCATGTTCCCCTTCCCAGAAGTATAGTCTATCATAAAGTTATAGTCCTGGAGGAACTCTAGCCATCTGCGTTGTCTCAGGTTCAGGTCCTTCTGAGAGAAGATATACCTGAGACTCTTGTGATCAGAGTAGATTGTAAATCGTTCTCCCATCAAGTTGTGCCACCACATCTTTAGTGAAAAGACCACTGCTGCTATCTCCAAGTCATGGGTAGCATTGTTCTACTTGTCAGTCTCTACCTTAGCTCTCGAAAGATCTACTAACACTTCTCCATCCACAGGAAAGTATCCCCCTTTTTCGTTAAAGATAACAAGGGTGTCGCTACCCTAGAGAAGTCCAGTACAAATCTCCAGTAGTACCTAGCCAAAGCAGACGTCCCTCTCCCTTCATGGAGTTAATCCTGGAAACATCTTTTGAAAATATTTCCCCATGATCTTCCACTCCTGTTTAGAACTGAAAACTCAAAACTCTTGTTGCCACGAGGGTAAGTCTGACCGACTCAAGATTGATCAGTTGCACCCTCCTATGCATGATTTTATCATGTGCTACCTGGGTTTCCTTTTTCACTGACCAAGTAAAATCCCATTCCAACATTGAAGGTAAACCAAATCCCTTTTTCCTAATACAGTCAATATGAGTATAAACTATGGATGTCCTGTCCATACCCAAACTAACATCATAAGACCTCGACGCTTCCATAAAGAGGTTCCAATCAAAACTTTTGCCACAAGGGTCATATCACACTGTCGGCATAAGTGTGATTATCAAGTCTCCTTCCATAGGTATCTTTAGACGTGAGGGTCAAGTTAACGGCTTAACCCAAAACTCTAGGTCTTAGACAAGATTCATGGAAAGAAGGAATGATTGGTACCTATGTGTTTTAATACAACAGCTAGTAGTAGACATAGACTGTTCATCGAATCATTCCTGGAGCCCTTGGTTCGCACTCCTTGACCATGTGCAGCTACTCCCTTCCCCTGTCCTCCAACTCCCAGAGCCTGGTGGGGATCACAAAGGGGTGTGGTTGTAACATGTCAAAATGTACACCACCTCATGCTTCTCTCCTAGCTCTGCTTCCATATCTGTAGCCCTACAGATTCATCTGTCCCTAACACTTCTTCTTCCAGAAACATTATTACATGCCCAAGTCCCTGAGACTGGCGCCAGTTTCCTACTTTCCCACTACTAACATCCACTGGTTGCATCCGCTTAGCCAATAGACATTCAACCCCAAAGGATATCTCCAGCACCCTAACATAGGTAGGAATGCATAGAGGAATATTTTTGGCTTGGATTTCCCCAAAGACACCTTGTTCAGAAGTCTGAGCCCTGAAGTAGTGATCGTATTGTATTCATCGAGTACCAAGAATGGTTGGTATGCCTCGATGAATACTCAGCTACCAACATGTCATCCTGCCAAAGATGTAGAAGCTCTAAAGAACTCTCAGCTGCCACCTCAAGCCAATACTCATCCTCCTATGAGTCGGGGTCACCTCAGAACCTGAGGTGTATCTTATTCTTAAACTCATTTAAGGAACTAAGCCTAAATGTGTCCTCTACCGGTATCTCCGGTTCTAACTGCTGACCAGCAGGCAGTGACATAGCTGGCACAATACCCAAAGGTACCATCTCAGGCAACGGTCCATGTACTAAAGACTCATTATCCTATGGACCATACTCATGGTCATGTACTATAAAAGACCAACATCTAGAATCGACATCTGCTCTACCGGCGTCCCAACTAGGTAGAAAACTCTAGCCACGGCCTCCAGCCAGCCCTCAGCTACCTGGGAGTCTAAATTACTGCGAAACCTCAGAGGCCTCTATCACTGGAACCCATGAAACATGCTAAGTTAGTGTTAATCCTCTACTAGTGGGGCTAGTGGCAATGCTTGTCCAATGGGTATTGGTGCTGCTGGTACACCACCCGAAGTTGCTAACACAATAAGAGGGCCCTAAATCGAGGCATCATCACTCGGTGGGCCATCATCGCGTATTCTCTCAGGAAACCTGGGTGGTTGTATTTGTGGCAGCATCCTGATAAGGAATAGGTGTACCATGGTCCTTAAGTTATACCTGGTGATCTGACTCCAAAGAAATAAAAAGAAAAACTTTTCAAAAACACATGCAATCAGTGTTTTTGTGCGCTGAGTTGGAAATCAGAACTCAGGGTCCTGGTGTATGGATACGTTGTTCGCCACACCAACACTGGACTCCCCAAACTAAAAACCACACTCATAACACTTAACACTATTACTTCATAGAAAAGATCAGAGTCCTAGTTTTTCGGTGGAACTGAACTCCTCTGATACCAATTTGTCACGACCCGTCCCTCAGGGCCAGTGTCATGACTACCCCAAGCCTACGTTCCATAGGCCAGGGGCTGGCGACTAGCACCAAAAGGATTATTCCCTAAAAACAGGAAGTCATTGCCTTTAAAACCTGTAAACTCACACAACTAATCACAAAAGTATGATACAAGCACAAAGTAAAACTATATATATTAAACATGGTGTTTACAGAAAGTAAAAAGGGGCCAGAATACAAGCCCAAATGTAAAGTACAAGAAAACTGAAAAGTACAAGTAAAACTGAAAACATCTCCTGGATCGTCCACCATGGATCCCACCTGAAGGGCAGGTAAATATCGCCTCCTCAGCACTCCACATTCATCTATATCCTCTGCGTCACATTTCTCTGAATGGTCCATCGCCACGCATCGTCCAGTCCTAGCTCCCTCAGCCTCGATCAACATTGTACGCCATCTACACCAGACACCACAAAGAGCAAGCGAAGCCCGTGCAGGGGTGAGTATAACAATACTCAGTAGGGACCTCAAGACCTCGTAGGTCTCCTAAATTTCCAAAAAGGAATTCTACAAAGCAAGAAACCAACACTACTTAGGTATATTCTAATACATACACCTAAGTTATCAAGATAAACACATCTCATACATGATGGAATAATACCAAAAAGGTAACACCACGAAGGTAAAAGTACCACACATGTATCACCATGAAGATAGTACCACGAAGGCAAAAGTACCACATAGGTATCACCACGAAGATAGTACCGTGAAGGTAAAATTACCACAAAGGTATCACCACAAAGATATTACTGCAAAGGTAAAAGTAGCCCACATCATGACCTCAATCACAAGCACAATGTAAAGATAGCTCACATCAGGATTTATTCTAGGGGTAGTAACAAGTAACATCCCCAGTTATAACGTCGAGTGCCTCAACTACTGGATAACTCTTCCCCTATCGAGTACATTGGGCCTGTTGTGTCAAACAGAAGAGCTTCCCACAAACCTTGGACTACTGAGGTACTCCTCCTGTAGAGTATCGTGGGTCTGCCACATCACACAGAGGCGCTCCCCACCATGGGTCTGCCACGTCACAAAGAGGCGCTCCCCCTTTTGGCCTATTGACGTACTCCTCCTATCGAGTATTGTGGGTCTGTCGCATCACACAGAGGCTCTCCCCACCGTAGGTATTCCGCGTCACACATAGGCTCTCCCCACTGGGCCTATCGAGTCACTCTGAGTCATAATGGTCAGAAGTCGTCAAATCTCAGCTAGTCATAGGGTTCCGTAGGTAGCCCGCTAGGGAGAACCACTCCTCAAGAAATCGGTCATACCTCAACTTCCCCAAAGTTCCATGAAAAATTATCTCAAAGGTTTGTCACATCAAAAGGGACCCAACGCAATAGATGGCACGTCAATAGGACGCCCAGTCTGTAAGTTATTAGCGTTTCTGCTCCAAGGGCCCAGTTGGATTCGGGGTCCGATCCAACCTGGCTGTACACCAAACTTATCCAAATATCAAGTGGAGTATACCAAAATGACCATCTCGATACAAGGATCCTATTGTCACATACGGTTCGTCAAACGGATGCCCGTTTTCAAGTTATATTCAAAAAGGTAAAATTGGGTGTAGATGGGCCCGGGTTCGGTTCGACCCAGTCAACCGACCCGGCCCGACCTGGCCTGGACTGACCCAACTAGGTTCGAGTCGACCCAACCTGATCTGGGTCTGGCCTGGCTAGACCGACCTGTTGGTATGTGGTCCGGCCCAGCCCGCGAAGGGGGAGGCCCGGCCCAGCCCGCGAAGTGTGCGGCCCGCTGGGCGACCTGCGGTGCAGCCCACGGGGGACAGGTGGTCCGCCCTAGCCACAACTCGAGGGGGAGCCCCCCCTGTAATCTAAATGGCCCAATGTCTATTCGGTCACCCTTATGGCATGCAGGACTGCTCGGTAGTCCCGCACGGTGTGCCTCAGCCGGCCAGAACGGCTAGCTGGTTCTCCTTCCAGGGGCGTGATGATGCTATTGTCCACCTGCGGCTGGCTGGGTGTCGGCCGCCCTCCGGCCTCCTCCGTGGAAAAGAAGTCGCGGCCACTTCCTCCACAGGTGGCATGGACGTGCACAACCGCTTCACCATGTGACCAGTTGGATTTCGGCTACCACCCTACTCCACCGGGGCCAATGGGCTGCGGCCTCCTTCACAACCAGCAACGTGGACGCGCACAGCCCTTCCTCCTTCGCGGCTGACCGGGTGTCGAATTCCACCTTCTTTTACGATCCATTGCGGCTTCGTTCCAAGCCCGAAAAATTAAATGATTGCATATTTGAGATTCTTGCGTCGAGGGCTCCATGTCCATATATCACGCTCAGCAAAACTCCGTGTTTCCAGCATCAATAAATATTAGGCGTTGAAGAACGCACGAAGAACGCGCGAAGAATAAAAAGATAGAGAAGCAATGTTTATGTGCAGGATGACGAACATGTTCATTTGGCCATCATCGTTGTGAATTTAGGATATTAGGAATCAATAAAATTTAATCATATTAAAAACAAACCCCTACATCAACCTGCAATAATTATTCTTAATCCCGCAAAAAGAAAACATCTTCGGATCAACTATTTAGTGAGTTGATCTGCGTTCTTCATTTAGAAGAGAAGAACATGGGAAACAATAATCACAAAGATTTAAACCCCTACCTCAAGATCGTTGGAGAGCATCCACGTTTGAGGAAGTTTCAGCATTCATTGTCCTCACAACAAGCCTCTAATGACGCCACTCAATTGTCGTTCCTAGGTTTGTGTTTCGGGGTCGCTCATCACCGCTTGCTAGAATCGGCTCCATCCTCCAAGTGTTTGGCATCATGACACTTTACTAGAGCTTCGTCACTTGGTGAAGTCATTCCAATTCCTCCCCCCAAGTGAATCCTGGTCCGATGGATTCAACGGTGTCCTCAGATTTTTAATCTGAGCATCGGTTCGAAAGTTAGAAAACACCACTCACGCATTTACTGAACGTATCCGAAAAAAAGTTTGGAAGATTATTAACAGTCACCGTTGACCCATGTCGGTCGAGTTTAGGATCTTTCTAAGTGAAACACGCCCCAACTAACCCAACGGTACTCTTGGATTTCCAATCCGAGTTACCGTTTAAAAGTTATGGATTTTACAATAAAATAATTGTCACTTAATTATTTTATTTACGGGAAAAAACTAACTTTCACTGGTGGCCCACACCAGCCAATGTTAGTATCTTCCTAGAGAAATAATACCCTCAAGAATTTAGTGGTGGTATCTTATTTTTAATCTGAGTTGCCTTTTATGAGTTATAATCATTTTAAAAGTAAAATAACTTTATTTAATAATTTTATTTATGGTTATTCCATTATTGGGTTTTCTCACCATAGGTGTTCAACGACAAAACTTAAGTCGCGCCTAGGGTAAACCCGCCATCTTGATCACAATGGTTCCCTCGGATTTCTGATTTGAGTAAACGTTTAAGAGTTGTTCCACTTTTTTAGGAAAACTACTTACACGTACCAATTAAATCTTAACTAAACTTCGAGGGATCATTCTGGGCACTCTGGGCCTTAGAGTCATGCGCCGTCAGATTTTGTTGGCTCAAAATAATTCCATATAATTATAAAAAATATACATAATTTCTAGGACATTACAATTATTCCTAAAATAATAGATCAATGTTATAGATTTTCAATCACCCCTCCCATAAGAACCTTCATCCATCAAAGGACATTATAGTGCAACCACACCAATAAGAAACCAAGAAAACCCCATTAGAAAAATGGGAGATGATCCACCATTGCATGGAAAGAAGAAATGGGAGGAAATTGATTGGGTAACTGTAATAAAATAGGTATAAGAAACCATGAATCACCACAGAGAAATAGGGATTATGGAAGGTAAGCCAGGGATCAATCCTCATCAAAGGAATCTCAAAAAGATAAAAGAATTTCCACTCGATCACCTAGAATCAAGAGAGGATAGTAGGTTTTTAGAAACACTCGATCATCTATACCCTTTAAAGATGCATTGTAGAGGGTATTTACATAGCGTGTAATACTTACACGTCGTGTAATCATAAGGTTTTAGATCTAACTGAAAAATGATTCACCTCAAACCTTTTAATCATGAATATTCACATATTTTGAAGAACTCCATGAACAATCCTTAACAAGCTTTCAACTAAACATACACGATGTAAAAACACCTTAAAACCTTATATTCTCCCATATTCCATGTAATGGCATGGACCTCCCCATTCCATTAATTTTTCAAAATCTAGTGTTTGGGGAGTTCTTGGAGGCAACGGTAGCTCATTTCAAGGGTTTTACAAAATTCCATTTTTTTCATCGGTAGCTCGTGTCGGTAGATCGTTTTGGTAGCTTAGTATCAGCAGCTCAGCATTGATATCTCAGAATCGGTACCTTATGTCAGTAGCTCAGCATCAGTGGATCAGTTTCAATGAATCATCATCAGTGGATTAGGGTTGGTGGCTCAGCATTAGTGTCTCAGTGTTGGTGGCTCAGAGTCAGTGGCTCAGTGTCTATAGGTTGGGTGTCGGTAGGTTAGGCATCATAAGGATGGGCGACAGTGGCTCATGTCGGTGAGTCAGGCATCAATAAGTTAGGCATGGGTGGGTAATGTTGGTGACTCACTGTCAATGGGTCACATCAGTGACTCACTACTGGTGAGTCGCTATCAGTGACTCACATTGGTGACTAACCCATCAGTGATTCATTTTCAGCCATTTCCAATTTTTTCAGTTTCATCCCTCTTACGTTTAATTTGATGTAAATCAATTTAAAACCCTTTTTTAGTGTTTCAAAAGGTGTTTCAAAGGATATTAATTATATATTTAATATATAAATTATCCTAGAAATTTGAAATAGTCAAACTCCATAAAATCGACCACAATCTGACTTTAATGGCCCTTGGAACTGTTTCCCTTCCGTTGATATAGGATCTAGCTCTTCTAAGATGAGATCTTCTCTTCCCTATGTGTTTTAATTTTTCTCTTAGTGTACCCAAAACCTTTCTTCCATGTGGAGTCATGTGTTGTGTTGTGTCCTTCAGAATCAGTTTCCCTTGGAGTCTTCTACTACTTGTGTGGCCCCCTATTTTTGGAATAAGGAGGAGTTGTTGGTCATATATTTTTTGAGGAAGGAATTCCTTAATCTCTCTTTTAATTATTTATCATGAGGGGAGGGTGAAATCATGTCTCTTTGAGAATTTGGTTGAATCCAAATCTTAATTAAGGGTGTTATGAAGATGAATGGGCTTGTTATGATAATGGGTTTGTAAACCTTAGTAATAAATGATGGGGTGGGAAGATGATAATGATGATGTTTGTTTTATTTTACCTATTATCTTTGATCCACATTGTGAATGGTGTTGGTTGTATTACCTCTTAAAATCAGGGTCATTGGTGGTCTTTTTTTGTGAGCCGGACTCATTAATTCTTGTTTTTAATCTTCTTTTTAATTGATGTGAAAATGAAAATGTAATTAATCATGTATATCTAGTTAATTAAATGGATTCTCCAGTATAAAATGTGTTCTGTGATAACCTCTGATTTATCAAATTTGAATTATATAATGAGTGTGTTAAATCTAAATAAATATTTCCTTAGTTGGTGTGGATTTGTGTTGTATGTGGATATTTTCTATCTTGTGCTTCATACGGGTTGTGTGGTGCTGTAGTTGAGAGCACGCTAGTGTGTGTGTGAATGATTTGAGGGTGAAATGGTATCTTTGGTTGAGAGATTGATTGGGTGTGGAATGGATGAACTTATTTAATAGTGGGTCTACATCTGGGTTGTTTTATGGTTGTTGGGAATGGTTTTTTTGTGAATTGGGACAACAACCTGGTTGAGTTTAGTTGATATTGTCAGATGTTAGGATTTTCATGCAGTGAGGCTACTAAGGATGGTTTGGGAAGGATAATTTTGAATAAGGATGGCGGTACCTTGTGTGGGAGGTTTGCTCAAAGTTTCTAGAGACATATTTGAAGTGTGTGTGGTTTATGATGTTACTGGTGGTGCTCTCTATTTGGTAGTTTCCAGAGTATGGATGGAATAAATAAATGAATGAATTTCTTAATACAGAGTGATAATTGGTTAAATGAATTGGTTGGGGTTATGAATTATGTTGATGGATGGATGTGTGGTTAAGCATTAGAGGTGGTAGAAAGGGCAGTTTTGTGTGGGTAGGTTGTTTTTTTGAGAACCCATAGGTTGAGATTAGTGTTTGGTACCAATATATATACTTATAGTTCCTTGTTATTTCAATACGCACACCACCCGTGTTGAGAAATATGTGTAGAACACCCCAATTTCTTGGGGGAGGGTATTTTTTCCAATATCCTGGGGGGAGGATGGATGGATTATTATTGCCTCTTCTCTACTCCCACTTCTAGGAATTGGTAGAAAAAGTCTCTTCGGGTAGGTTGTGGTGTGGTTTTGAGGCCCAAGTATCTATGGGTGAGGTGTGTTTCCCATGTGTCTTTGGGACGAGATGTGTTTTTCTTTCTCAGGTTTCTTTGGGATGAGTTTATATTCTTGTGGCCTAGGTGTCTTCAGGTAGGATGTGATGTATTTGTGACCCAGTTGTTTGTCTGTGGGATGTGGTATGCAGCCTAGGTGTGTGCGGGTAGGTTGTGGTAGTGGGTCTTGTGGAAGATCATGGTAGTGTCAAGACGTTCATCGTTAGGGATGAGCAGTTAACTAGTGGTAAGTGGTGTGGGTTACCCAAATATATGTGTGTTTACTAATTTATCTTACTTGAATTTCATTATTTAGTGTGGCTTCCTTCATGATGTTGGCATGGATAGTATACCTTGTTAGGTTATTTTAAGTTTCATATGATTTTCTTATAGGGGCATTAGTATGCTTCTCCCACCTTTTCATGAGTGAATTCATTTTTTACTAATGAGTATACTTGTATACTCACCATATATATATATAACAGTTTTCAGGTTTCTAGGGAGATTCAGTAGACCATTATGGACCCTACTAGCTCAGGCGTCGGGATAGTTGTTTTTTCACTACTTAGATTTGTTCTTTTGGTATTTAATTTGGAATTTTTCATTTTATTTCTAGAAGTTTTACATTAAACATTCATGTGGGATGGATTTTGGATTCTTTTATAAATGTGACTTGGAGTATTTTTGAGGTTGATACATCTTATATCCCAAACATGGATACTATAAAAATAGTATTGCCTCCCATTTTGTGTGATTTATATACCCTTGGTGCGGGTCACCACCCCAAGGCCTAATGGATGCTGGACTTGGGGGTCATTATCCATTTTTCATCTTGAAGAAGGAAGGTCATGGAACTTTTCCATACCTTCCCTCATCTTGAATAAGGAGGGTCATGACAATATGGTATCAGAGGTGATATTTGAGAGATAGGGTGGAGTTTGGAGTTAGGAACAATGAGAATTTAATGGGATCATAGGGAAACCGTGTTAGGTGATCTTGTTGCATGACATAGGTTCGGGAAGACTATCTAGGACATGGGATTTTAGGGCCCCTCATGATCTGATGCAAGGAATATGATCTTAACAAACGACTAAGTCAGGCTACACCGTTTGTGGGTTAGAGATCCTAGGAAATGTACATACATCCTAATTACATGTGTACTTTTTTGTTAAAGGAATTTTAGAGAAATTAAAATAAATAATGAGTAATAATAATCTTAAATAAATTCCACACTACTCGGGCTAAAGAGTTCCCTGTTTACTTCTTCATCTATGGCATCCGGTCATTGTCCACATGAGGTATGATCAGTGGAGGCTCAACAGGCTGACCTCATCAACCAAAGGAGGGTTTACCCAATGGGGTAGGATGATCAGTGGTAGAAGATGTTTCATTTTTTTAGAGGTAGACTCTGGGAAAGTACAAAGGAATAATTCTAGATACAGAGATATAGAGTTGGATCAAGGATTTGGTAATCACTTTCATCTTAATCAAGTCTCTGACGGAGTATTGGGTTCCTCTAGCAGTGATCCAGAAGTGGGGTTATGCACGTTGGTGGTGGATTCTCTACCTAGGGGAGATGAAGGTGATCGATGTTCTGTGGGTTGATTTTGAGAAAGAGTTCTGGGTCAATTTATTTTCTTAGACCATGAAGGACAAGAAGAGGGAAGAGATACTATCCCTACAATAGGGGATTATGTCCTTATAATAGTTGGGTATCAAGTTCAAGGATCTCTTCTTTTCTCCAGATCTCTTTTCATATGAGGAGTCTCGGGTGAGACACATAGAGGAGACACTCTTTCCTTCCCACAAGTAGGCAGTTACTCCACTTTACCTTGCCGAAATACCTAGAGGTTCATAAAAAATCAGAAGTGGTCAATAGGATGAACTCATGAGGTGTTATACCATGATAGGGGAGCTATCATGGTTCTACAAAGGGAAAAGCTTCCAGCATTAGGCCTTACAAAATAGGACATCGAGGTTTTGGGCAGTGGGGAGTCGACCTCAGCAGTTTCTGTTTTGAATTTCTGGTCCTTGTTCTTTTCCTAGAGGCTCAGGACCATGGTTTTTCACTTTTGGAGGTCACAGGCACCTTTAGAGTCAGTTCCCAGTTCGACCTCAGTATGGTGGAGGTGGGAAGGTTCAACGATCTCCTTAGCATCTATTGTCTTCCAAGCCATTTCAATAGTAAGGATAATAGGCTCCTGCTCCACTGAGGGGATACGAAGCAGGTGGAGGCTGACCTCAGGGCATTCCTCAAGTACCTAGACCTAGGAATTTTTGGGGAGGAGGTTTATAGCAATGGTTAAGATGAGCTAGGCATGATCAGTTGCACTCCGTGAAGGTAGTAGTTCGATCTGGGCCATAGATCATTCAAGGTATGATCCGCTTGTTTAGTACTCTTATTTTCACCTTATGTGATTCATGAGCTTTTCACTCCTTTGTTTCATTTTTTCTATCCCATACAACGCGACTCTACATAGAGAGACTTTTTTCACCCCTGGTGTTCAGTACGCCAGTCGAAGGTCATACCATCTTGTTTGATGTTTTTCGAGGATGTGGACTAATATTGGGGCCACATCATTCTAGTGGGGATCTCTTCTTGCCACAGATTCATCCATACAATTTCATCAATTGAATCTAATGGATTTTTTCCTTTCATGTTATCATAAACTTCTTTCGGATAAGAGTCGTGTTTTCAGACGTGGATGGCCAACGTGTGGCTTTCGTTGGTGAGCGGAGTTGTCTAATGGGTAGTTAGCATATGGAGCCTCTTATTTCCTTGTTAGTCAAGATGTTAGAGGAATTAGTGGATTTTCAGATGGTGGGGGTTCCCATAGTTGTTGGGAAGTTTATGGATGTTTTCTCTGAAGAGTTTATGAATTTATCCCCTTGACGATATGTTGAGTTTTGGATAGACTTGGAACCTAGTTCTTCTCCAATTTTAAGGAATCCTTATTAGATAGCAAATTCTGAGCTGTGGGAGATAAGGATTCAGATTGACAATATGATGAAGAATGTATTTATCCAGCCCATTGTGTCGACGTTGGATGCTTCGGTCTTGTTTGTGAATAAGGAAGATGGTGTTCTGAGGCTGTGTATAGACTACTAGGGGTTGAATCAGGAAACTGTCAAGAATTGTTACCCTCTCTTAAGGATAGACAATCTTTTAAACAATTTATGGGGAGAAATTTGGTTCTATAAGATTTATATGTGGTCTGTATATCACCATTAGAAACCAAAAATGATTTTATAATAAAATAATATTTCAAACTTTTCCTAAAGTTACCCTCACCTCTCTTATAAAAGGGCACTTCCCCTTCTCTCAAAATTACACCTCCAAAGCCATTTGGATTAGCCAAACCCTACCCAAATCTCCTACCAACTTCCCTCACTTCAACCTAGAGGCATCCCCTTTATCATAAATCCAACCTAAGGATCCATTTTGTTCAAATCAAAAGGAAACACCCAAATAAGACATAATTATTTTTATCACCTCTTTCAAAGTTCTTTTCTTCTTCAACTTTCTCTTTCATTATTTTTTCCATACCAAAATAATAACGTCAGAACCTTATACATAATGTTATGTTATTATAAATATGGTACAACCATATTCATTATTCTATCCATCCAATTAATGATAATTTCACCATGCATGCGTACGTACGGCTTACAATCTCTACGTCGTGGTGTAATTTGTTATTCAACACTATGTTATTGGGATGGATATAATGATGAGTAATATGTATATAAATAATGAAAATAACATGATCATTTCTCTATAAAATTAATATACCATTCAATTCCACACCTTTTAATCATTAATTAAATGATATCGTCACTAGTGTGTATGTACGGCTAACTGTCTCCACGACGCGATGAGATTCATTTCCGCATTCACCATTCAATGATGATTATAAAAATATATATTTTTAATAAGTATGTAATATATGAAATAATAATTCTACTATAGATATATGTATGTATGTATTTAATTATGTATATCTGTATGTACTTACATATATGTTATTCACTTACTTCCGTTCAATACAATATGAAATCAAAAAACAGCGTTTATGCGTACGTACGGCCTACCGTCTCCATAAACGGTGTTTTCCATTTCATATATCTATCTATTATATATATTTATATTCTAAATATATATTATATATAAATCATGTTTTATATTCTGGAAGTATTTAAATTATGATCTAAATGATACAATCAAGAATAACAAGTTAAAACATGTATGATAAAGAAAGCGATTATTACCCGAAATGTTAATTTAACCTAGAAATCATCATTAAATGGGTATTATAAAGTCATAAATGAATCATGTACAATATAATAAATATCAATATGGTTCTGTTATAATTTAATAACATACTTTGGTCATTATTCGAAAGGTTAAACGTACCCTCATCCAAAGGAAAGTGCAAGGTAAGGGTTAATTCCTCAATCTCATTATTATCCAAGATTGTTTATGTGTAAGTATTTTCTGGGAAATATTTATTATCCATGTCCATCTTTCATAAAATACATTTTAAAATTATTCTTTTAAGATACACTTTAACTAAAACATCATTTTAAATTTTTTAAATATTTATTTTTCTAAATCTTTCTCTCTAATGTCCATGTCTTAAAAATGCTTTTAAGAATTTATTTATATAGACAAGATTTCTTTAAAATGTTAATTCCTTTAAAAAGTTTCAAAGTGTTATGGGACAATTTTATTCAAAAATCTCTTTTAAATGACTTCCTTTATAAATGTGTGACTTTTAAATGATTTCAAAAAAAGGGATATTTCTCTCAAAAAAATTTACTGATCATTTTCAACTATGTCAACATCTTTTACAAGATATTATTCTTGATTAAGGTTGATTTATTATAATACAATCTTCCATATTGTATTGAATTATTGATGATATGTTTGACTGTGTATGTGCTATTTTAATACCCTTCATGGTTTATGGTTAAGTATTGACATTTCGTTTTCTAGTTTTAATACGAATGTTTTTGTTATGTTTCAACATTTTCATATGAGGAATGCATGGACTTAGTAAGTGATGGTTGGGGCCCTTTATAGCCCCTTAATGCATCGATAGGTCTCATGAGACAAATTAGTGTCTTGGAACAAGGCCTTGACAAAAAATTTACTTGTACTCTTGGCCTGAGGCCTTGCCTATGTGGTAATGATGTTCGGCGTTAGGCATTCCATCATTATGAAATTAATTATTACATGTTTTTTTTAAAGGCTGGGGCCGAAGCCTCATTTTTATTATTGAAACAAAGAAAAGGCCTCTTTAATTATTACATGTGATTATTCGACCAGTAGAATATCAATGTGCATGTTTATATGGTAATGTTAGATTTATTTTCTTCATATTATGTTCAAGTTTATGTTTAAAAGGATATTGTTTTTATTACATATCTTGCCTTAAAAGTTTATAGCTTTCACTAAATTATTTACCCTTACTGAGCATCTAAGTTCACCCCTTTTAGGACTGGATTCCTTTTAATCATGCCAATGTATAAAAATAATGCACCAGCTCTGGGCTTCTGGGGTTGGGGAATTACAAGATTATACATTATGATTCATAAACTAATCTAGTATATTCCATTATTTAGATCTTGAACCTAGTGGAAGGAATGGAAACCGCATAAACGTGTATATCCCATGTAGTTATTTCCCTCCTATGCAAGATAATGATGTTGGATTTGGAGTTGCGACTAGTGCGGAGCAACTTATAACTATACTGGGACAACTTACTCAGGTTATGAACAATAACCTTACCCAAATGGAATATCCAAATTCACAATGTGGAGGAGGTATGTTGGATATATTTGTGTGACAACAACCTCCATCATTTAATGGGACTACAAACCCATTCATAGTGGATCAGTGGATAAGTTCCTTAGAGAAGATATTTCTTGCCTTGGGAAGTAATGAAAGGGAGAAGGTTTTCATGGCAGTTTATCATCTGTCAGGAGATGCTGATCGACGGTGGTCACTAATTCAAAACACAAAGGAGGAAGAAATAAGAAATATGGAATGGACTGAATTTAAAAAACTTTTCTGATAGAAATACATTCCTCATGAACATCAAGTGTATATGGAAAGGTAGTTTCAGAATTTGAGGCAAAATGAACACGATAATGTGGAAAAGTATGAAGCTAACTTCAAAAGGTTATAAAGGCATGTTGTGGACTACA
This sequence comes from Viscum album, assembly GCA_963277665.1. Taxonomy (NCBI): domain Eukaryota; kingdom Viridiplantae; phylum Streptophyta; class Magnoliopsida; order Santalales; family Viscaceae; genus Viscum; species Viscum album. The sequence goes on along the minus strand of OY728121.1, from coordinate 1,644,662,249 downwards.
TACATAATCCAAGGAGAAATATTGATAGATTATTTTATGGCCTAAATATATTCCTCCTATAGTCACTGCTCTCCCAAAGCTTCTCATCATATGAAGATATAGTTTCATGTGCTATCAAGATAGAAAATGAATGTAACACCCCGAGATTTTATGAAAAATATTCTTTTTAATTTCATTGATGTCTTCTGTTGTACGCTACACCAATATTATCTTTCTCTATTCGCAGCATCGTATTATCTTTCAGTATACGCACCACTGACTTGGCTTTCATTACACGCAATCACGACCTTCCTCGATAGTGTGTGTTGTACGCAATATCAGGTTTCACTAAACAATGATATATGGATATAATATTATTATGAACTAGACGTTATAAATAGTATTAACTAAATTTTGAATTTTATAACATTATTGTTCATCCTACACATCTTTTAGAACATGGTATAAGAATAAAATAAATTTTTCAGGTAAAATAAGTATTTTTCAAAAAATGCAGTTTTGTCGCCTTTCGATGGCGCACCCACTTTAAATCTAGTTTTTTACATGTTTATAAGTTCAATTTGAAAAAATAAAATTCTTCTTTGGAATCAGGAAATAAAAAATTACTTTGGATAAATTTTTCATATTATTCTGATAACTTTCATATTTTAATGAATAGTAAAAACACGCTATATTTTAATTAAAAACAACTTTTTTTCATCATAATAATTTATGTGGTTAAATTTTAATATTGAATTTTTTTAAATTATATATAGAATATATTTTTACCATTTAATATAATGTATGTCATTATCATTGATTTTACCTTGAATTCGTAGGTTAAATCAATTCAATCTTTTGCAATGTTTTAAACAAAAACCCGTTTTCTTTCGACAACGGGATTAATTTTAATTTAATTTATGAAACTTTTGTGTATTTAATTTGGAAAAATGGATTCCATATTTGGAATCAGTGGGTCCAAATTATGTTAATAAGCTAATTTTTATTTTTCGGCATTATGAATAGTAACTACGGTAAATTTTATTTACCATAGTTAAAGGTAAATCGGGTAATTGAGGGTAATTATAAGATTATAAAATTACCCTAATACCTGCCAAAATCCTATTGGATGACTAAAAGTCGACCCATATCACCTAAGGGTAGGATTAGATTCATTTAATGGACTTTTTTCCATGAAAATAATTTAATTATTATTAAAACCAAAGAAAGTGACAACATGTCACTTTCTTAAATATTATAAGTATAATAATTTTAGTTTAGTGATAACCTTCATGAAACTTCTGATATAAATAGTCTCCATAAATATAATAAAATTATCTATATCATATGAATTTATTTATAATTTTTAGGGATTAAATAATTATCATTAAAGGTGACATAATAGTGATGTTGAAATTATTTTATTAAGAGAAATATCAAATAAATGGTTTTAAAAATATAAAAATAAATATTATATGAAATATTCAATGTTCTCCACTAATTTTATAGATATATATGACATGTTATGAATCTATTAAATCTTTTATTTAGAACATATATTTTGTATATTGTTTATTTAAATTCAAATAAATGAATAGTGTCAAAATTGACACTATTGTTATTTTATAAAAATAACATATTATAAAATTGTTTAAAAATCACAAAAATATTTAAAAATTATAAATTTAAATTTATATGGCCTAAAATGTCATAAATTGTGAAATTATGGAAAATTCACAAAACATATGTAATTATTTGAAATAATTTAAAATTTAGAATATTATTACCACAAATAAAATTAAATTGATAAATAAGGATAAATCAAGTTGATAATGTTTAAAATAAATTCCTAACATTTCTAAATTTTATTGTTTGATTATATTACAACCCTATCTCATCTAATCTTCTAATTGAGTCATTTTTGGGGGGTTTTATGGGGGTTTTGAATTTATATTAAACTAATATTTTTTAGGATTCCAAAGGTGCCCCTCTCCTCCCTTATAAAAGGGAACCCCTTCCCTCTTCTCTTCACACCATTTTGAGCCTTTATTCTCAGAAAAACCCTGCCAATTTCTCTTCTCCACTTCCCTAGAAACATTATAGAGGTTCTGGTCTTCTTAAAAGACCATCTTTAGTGCCCTAAGAGGAGGTTAAGAAGAGGCGCTTCAAAGAAGAGGTAATGTCTGTTACTGATTCTTTCAACTTTATTTATTCTTTTACTTCTTCTTCTTTAGTTTTTTCATTATGAAGTAATAACATAAGTGTCACTCATATACTGATATGTTATTATAAGTATGAAACAACCCTATTTCACCATCTATCCATCCTATGGAAAATGAAATCACCGCGCGTGCGTACGTACGGAATACCGTCTCCACGTCGTGGTGTAATCTGTTTTTGACCACCATATTACTTGGATGGGTATAATGGTGTAAATAAATAACAATATATGATTATTGTAAATTGATATTGATTCTGAAATATTATACATACACTTCAATAAAATTCCATGATCATGGGAATGATATCATCGCTCGTGCATACGTAAGGACTACCGTCTCCACGACGCGATGAGATTCATTCTCCATGTTAACCATTCATGAATGATTATAAAGTATATATAATAAGCAATAATTAAATATATTACATAATAATGATACTGGATTTATTTATATATATATATATGTATGTCATCTACTTAATTCCATTCAATTCAATAAGGAAACGAAAACAGTGTTCATGCGTACGTACGACCAATCGTCTCCATGAATGGTGTATTTCATTCCATTTATCGATCTATCATATATATATATGTATATTATGAATATATATATTACATATAAATCATGTTTTACATTATAGAATTAAGTAAATTAGGATATAAGTAATAATATCAAGAACAACAAGTCCAAACATATACGATAAATAAAAAGATTTTACCCAAAACGTTGCTTTAACATGGAACTTAAAAAAGAACGGGTAATATAAAGTCATAAGTGAACCATATATGATATCATAACAATGAATATTATTCTTTAATAATTCAATGAAATTATTTAAATCATTATACAGGAGTTTCGAATACGTACGAAGCATATCGGACCTAAGGTAAGGGATAAATTTTGAATCTCATTTTTTTATCCGAGATTGCTTATACGTAAGTATTTACTGGGGCTACGTTTATCATCCATGACCATGTTTACTAAAAAAATTCATAAAATGTTTACTATAATTCCATGAATGTTTAAAGTCATTTTTACCCTTTATTGACTTTTTACCACATTTAATGAATGGAATCTTTCCTTTGGTTATCATATAAGGTACTTTTTTACTTTTCCGACAAAAGTACGAGGAGAATGTTATTTTTAAATTATACGGCGTGAACGGATTTTTACGGTTTCATAACACCTAATTTTTAAGAAGATTACTCTACAATATTTCATGATTATTTTCAACAAAACCCTTTTCTTTTAAAATTGTATGGCATTTTTTGAAAATAAAATGATTTTGAAGAAGAAAGGATATTTTCCTCAAGATTTTATTTCAAGTGTTTTATCAAAACCATTTTCCATCTAAGATGACATTATTTCTTATGTGTATGTTTCAAGTATAATGTCTCTATGATGTGCATGGTTTCACTTTTCTTATTATGAAATTATATCCATTTTTTATATATGGATTATGTCACGATGAGATGATGCTTATGAAACCCATTTTATTGTTTGGGTTATGATGAATGATTTATGATTGTTTTGTGGAACACGTAAGAATGATTTCAATATGAGATGGGTGGGACCTATATATCCCTCCAATTAATTGGGTAAAGATTTATATCTCATGATATAGACATGGCTGGAACGGTAAGTTAATCTGGTTCAGTAATACAGTACTGGAACGAGGACTGAACTCGATTCAGAAAGGGACTTTGTCCACTAAGATGGTCTTGGCAGTAATGCCTTGGCTACTATGGAAATCATATCATGTGATTAATGTTTTTCCACAATTACAAGTTTTATTTACAAGCTATTTTATCATGATTTATGTTCTATTTTGATCTATGCCTTACGTACTGCCATGTTTTATGTCATTGCTCAAGATTTTGATGTTTAAATATTATATTCATATTTTTAAGTTCAAATGTATATGATTTGTTTTATTTTATCCATTCTTACCCTTACTGAGCATTTGAGCTCACCCTTTATATTTTTTCTTTTCCCCAGGATATAAAGAAAGGTTTTAGGTAAGAAAACAAAAAGGGGAAGATCTTTATGGGAGATGTTGAAGATATTTCACCACGATTAGAAGATTATTTTTTTCCGAGTTTCCAAAGACACTAAACTATTACGATCCTTGTGTGTCTATTTTTGTTATGTATTAAGTATTCTGAAAAATTAATGTAATGTCTATGTACATCAAGATTTGGGTCTCTACAGCTGGTATCAGAGGAAAGGTTTAGTCAACCAATGGAAACTAGGATGTGAAAATTATAGTGAGATCCCTAGAGATATTTCTAAGGTATGTCTAGGGATGTCCCTAAGGTTAAGTATACGTATAGGTTATAGTCCTAGAATTAGGCTAAAAATCGTAGAATTAAACCTAAGATGTTAGATATTGAAGGTACTCCCCCTTTATTATGTTGTTTTCCCTAGCATGGTATTTGCCTCTCACACTATTATTTTTGGGTTTTAGAAGATGGATGGAACCCAAAGGAACCGTGTTGATCACTGTAATGGGCAATGCAATGATTGTCCTCCTGACCAAACCAATGTCATGGGATATGGAGTGAAAATTTTTATTTCTATACTTACACAAGCTATGAATCATTCTGTACTTCAAAATGAGCAGAGAAAGGAGCAACATTCTGTTGAATCCTTCATGAGGCAGCATCCACCTTCATTCAGCGAGTCTTCTGATCCCTTAGTGGCTGAACAATGGATCAGTACCACTGAAAAGATATTTTCAGTTCTAAAATGTTATGAGCATGATAAAGTCATCTTAGAAGTATATCGTTTGGAAGGTGATGCTGATCAATGGTGTAATCTTATCAAGAATATGAGGAAAAGATATGAAATCGAGTCCATGGAATGGGACGAGTTCAAGAACTTGTTTTTCAGTAAGTAATTCCCTCTTATTCTTCGAGAAAAGATGGAAAAGGAGTTTCTTGAGCTTAAGCAGAAGGATGATCAATCTGTTGGTATATACGAAGCGAATTTTACAAGAATTGCAAGGTATGCATCTAGCTTCATCATCCAACCTGAAAGTAAAGTTGGTCGATTTTTCAGTGGCTTAAAACCAAGTCTTCGAAGGGAATTAGCTATAAGAGACTTCAGTAGCTATGAATAAATTGTGTGTTGTGCTATCAAGGTAGAACTGGAAGTTGGTGTTACATATCCATCTCATGGTTTTGACAAGAAACGAAATATGGAGTTTAAGGAGAAATCTCAGAACAATGGTGAAAAGAAGATGAATGATTATTTATGCACAAAGTGTGGAAAGAATCATGGTGGAGATTGCCTAAAAGGTACTAGAAAATGCTTTAAGTGTGGAAAAGAAGGTCATCGAGCAGTTGATTGTCGAAGTAATGGGAAAAAGGTTGGTAGATAAAAGACTACATAGAACTCTCCACCAACACTTCAATGCTTCAGGTGCAAGGAAATGGGGCATTATGCTAATAAATTCCCTAATCCACGGGTTAATGATGATCAACGTGAGCAACCTCTTAAAGAAAAGGATAAAGGGAAGTCTCATGTGATCACTATTTGTGATGTTGAGTATGAAAATGATGTTGTGTAATGATTAAGTGTTTATGTAATGGTATTTCGAAATAGTATCATAGAATCTCAGTTATGGTATTGTGGAATTTTGGAATATCTATGTGTTGGTTTTCAATTATTATATGGTACTAGTAACCATGAAAAAGTGATTGAAATATTTTTGGAAAGTAGATGATATGAGCATAATGAAGGGATAAGGAGAAAATAAGATGTTTGATTGTATTCATGAGCTCATGACTAAAATAAGGACAAAGTGATATCATGGTATGAGTATATAGAAATTTTCGGATTTTGGTATGTGGAAGGAGTTAACTTTTGACAGCATTCATGTTTTCACTAAGGTTAAATGGGTATTCATTTTTCAAGAGAATAAATGATTAAGGTATTCACATGATTTTAATGTGATCAACAAGATATATCGGGGATAAATGATGGTATTCACATGCTCGGTATATGACATTTCTAGTAATTGTTTCCTTTATACTATAAGCTTGGACAGAAGTATTTCGGATAAGCCTAAAGATTTGAAATGGATTATGTTGAATATAAGTTAGTTTAAGGATAGAACTGTTTTCGATATTATCGATGGAATTTCATAATGATGTAATTTTAGAAAAAGGACAACCTGCAGGACGGGCGACAACCCGTCGCATCAGATAAGGCTATGGGAATCGAACCCACAACCGAAGTGCAACTGGCCTTTATCGCATACCACTGGCCTATGGGAAGTCCCTGGTTAGTAGAAACTAGTTTTATTTTATTATGTGGTATGATATATGAAGTATAAGTTCATTTTTGGAATCGTATACGATTAACCTCACCATAGATGGACTTATGTATATTTGATAACTTTTTCTAACCTTTTGTTTGAAACAGATGGAATAACCCATCATTCTATCACATGATCTGTTAACACTTCACGAGTAAAAAATTCAACTTCATTTCTTTAAGAGATGAAGTGGAAATTATTCAAAGCACAAAAACAGTGAGATTATACCAAAATCAAGCAAGTATTTCTTCTAATTCAAATTTTTCAACTTTAGGGAAATGATATTGAAAACCAAAAATGTTTTCCTAGTGCTCTTATATCCGATGAATCAGATGCTACATTAGATCAACACAAATATATGGCTTTGTGATTTTTGTCTTTTTCATAGCCATGTTCTCTACCACTCTCCATCAGAACTTGATGGTTAGATTTTTCTTCCATATTCATATTTTTACCTATGTTCTCCTATATGGAAACCCATTGATGAGTTATTTTGGGTAATAGTTACATTTCACACATTAGTCTTTAAACTTAAGTTTTATTATTCCTTTTTACGATGTGGGTTTCTATAAATAGTAAACAATTTATAACCTCGATGAATTTTGAGGACGAAATTCATTTTAAGGGGGGTAGAATGTAACACCCCGAGATTTTATGAAAAATATTCTTTTTAATTTCATTGATGTCTTATATTGTACGCTACACCAAGATTATCTTTCACTATTCGCAACATCGTATTAGCTTGCAGTATACGCAACACTTACTTGGCTTGCATTGCACGCAATCGCGAACTTCCTCGATAGCGTGTGTTGTACACAATACCGGGTTTCACTAAACAATGATATATGGTTATAATATTATTATGAACTAGATGTTATAAATATTATTAACTAAATTTTGAATTTTATAACATTATTATTCATCTTACACATCTTTTAGAACATGGTATAAGAATAAAATAAATTTTTCGGGTAAAATAAGTATTTTTCAAAAAATGCAGTTTTGCCACCTTTTGATAGCGCACCCACTTTAAATCCAGTTTTTGACATGTTTATAAGTTCAATTTGAAAAAATAAAATTCTTCTTTGGAATCAAGAAATAAAAATTTAATTTGGATAAATTTTTCATATTATTCTGATAACTTTCATATTTTAATGAATAGTAAAAACATGCTATATTTTAATTAAAAACAACTTTTTTTCATCGTAATAATTTATGTGGTTAAATTTTAATATTGAATTGTTTTAAAGTATAAATAGAATATATTTTTACCATTTAATATAATTTATTTCATTAGCATTGATTTTACCTTGAATTTGTAGGTTAAATCAATTCAATCTTTTGCAATGTTTTAAACAAAAAATCGTTTTCTTTCGACAACGGGATTAATTTTAATTTAATTTCTGCAAATTTTTTGTATTGAATTTGGAAAAATGGATTCAATATTTGGAATCATTGGGTCAAAATTATGTTAATAAGCTACTTTTTATTTTTGGGCATTATGAATAGTAACTACGGTAAATTTTATTTACCATAGTTAAAGGTAAATCAGGTAATTAAGGGTAAATATAAGATTATAAAATTACTCTAACACCTTCCAAAATCCTATTTGATGACTAAAAGTCGACCCATATCACCTAAGGGTTGGACTAGATTCATTTAATGGACTTTTTTCCATGAAAATAATTTAATTATTATTAAAACCAAAGAAAGTGACAACATGTCACTTTATTAAATCTTATAAGTATAATAATTTTAGTTTAGTAAAAAACTTCATGAAACTTAGGATATAAATAGTCTCCAAAAATATAATAAACTTATATACATCATATGAATTTATTTAGAATTTTTAGGGATTAAATAGTTATCATTAAAGGTGACATAATAGTGATGTTGAAATTATTTTATTAAAAGAAATATCAAATAAATGGTTTTAAAAATATTAAAATAAATATTATATGAACTATTTAATGTGATACACTAATTTTATAGATTTATATGACATTTTATGAATCTATTAAATCTTTTAGTTTGAACATATCTTCTGTATATTGTTTATTTAAATTCAAATAAATGAATAGTATCAAAATTGACACTATTGTTATTTTAATAAAATAACATATTATAAAATTGTTTAAAAATCACAAAAATATTTAAAAATTATAAATTTAAATTTATATGGTCTACAATGTCATAAAGTGTCAAATTATGGATAATTAACAGCACATATGTAATTATTTATAATAATTTAAAATTTAGAATATTATTACCACAAGTAAAATTAAATTGATAAATAAGGATAAATCAAGTTGATAATGTTTAAAATAAATTCATAACATGTCTAAATTTTATTGGTTGATGAGATTACAACCCTATATCATCTAATCATTTAATTGAGTCATTTTTCGAGGTTTTTATGTGGGGTTTGAATTTATATTAAACTAATATTTTTTAGAATTCCAAAGGTGCCCCTCTCCTCCCTTATAAAAGGGCACCCCTTACCTCTTCTCTTCACACCATTTTGAGCCTTGATTCTCGTCTAACCCCTGCCAAATTCTTTTCTCCACTTCCTTAGAAACATCATAGAGGTTCTGGTCTTCTTAAAAGACCATCTTTAGTGCCCTAAGAGGAGGTTAAGAAGAGGCGCTTCAAAGAAGAGGTAATGTCCGTTACCGATTATTTCAACTTCATTTCTTCTTCTACTTCTTATTATTTAGTTGTTTCATTATAAAGTAATAACATTAGTGTCACTAATATACTGATATTTTATTATAAGTATGAAACAACCCTATTTCACCATCTATCCATCCTACAAAAAATGAAATCACCGCGCGTACGTACGTACGGAATACCGTCTCCATGTCGTGGTGTAATCTGTTTTCGACCACCACCTTAATTGGATGGGTGTAATGGTGTAAATAAATAACAATATATAATTATTGTAAAGTGATATTTATTCTGAAATATTATACATACACTTCAATACAATTCCACAATCATGGGAATGATATCATCGCTCGTGCGTACGTACGGACTACCATCTCCACGATGCGATGAGATTCATTCTCCATGTTAACCATTCATGAATGATTATAAAGTATATATAATAAGTAATCATGAAATATATGAAATAATAATGATACTGAATTTATGTATATATATATATATGTATTTCATCTACTTAATTCCATTCAATTCAATAAGGAAACGAAAACAGTGTTCATGCGTACGTACGGCCTACCTTCTCCATGAATGGTGTATTTCATTCCATTTATCAATATATCATATATATATATATGTATATTATGAATATATATTACATATAAATCATGTTTTACATTCTGTAATTATGTAAATCAGGATATAAGTAATAATATCAAGAACAACAAGTCCAAACATGTATGATAAATAAAATGATTTTACCCAAAATGTTGCTTTAACATGGAACTTACAAAAGAACGGGTAATATAAAGTCATTAGTGAACCATATATGATATCATAACAATGAATATGATTTTGTAATAAGTCAGTGACATTATTTAAATAATTATACAGGAGGTTCGGATACGTATGAAGCATATCGGACCTAAAGTAAGGGATAAATTTTCAATCTCATTTTTTTATCCAACATTGCTTATACGTAAGTATTTACTAGGGCTACGTTTATCATCTATGACCATGTTTACTAAAAATGTTTTCATAAAATGTTTACTATTCTTCTATGAATTTTTAAAGTAATTTTTACCCTTTATTGACTTTTTACCACATTGTATGAATGGAATCTTTCCTTTGGTTGTCATATAAGGTACTTTTTGACTTTTCTGAAAAAAGTACGAGGAGAATGTTATTTTTAACTTATACGGTGTGAACGGGTTTTTACGGTTTCATAACGCCTCATTTTTAAGAATCTTACTCTATAAGATTTCATGATTATTTTCAACAAAACCCTTTTTTTTAAATTGCATGTCATTTTGTGAAAATAAAATGATTTTGAAGAAGAAAGGATATTTTCCTCAAGATTTTATTTCAAGTATTTTATCAAAACCATTTTCCATCTAAGATGACATTATTTTTTATGTGTATGTTTCAAATATAATGTCTCTATAATTTACATGGTTTCACTTTTCTTATTATGAAATGATATCCATTTTTTTATATATGGATTATGTAATGATGAGATGATGTTTATGAAAACCATTTTATTTTTTGGGTTATGATGAATGATTTATGATTGTTTTGTGGCACACGTAAGAATGATTTCAATATGAGATGGGTGGGACCTATATCTCCCTCCAATGCATTGGGTGAAGATTTATATCTCATGAGATAGACATGGCTGGAATGGTAAGTTAATCTGGTTCAGTAATACAGGACTAGAACGACGAGTGAACTCGATTCAGAAAGGGACTTTGTCCACTAAGATGGTTTTGGCAGCAATGCCTTGGCTACTATGGAAATCATATCATGTGCTTAATGTTTTTCCACAATTAAAAGTTTTATTTAGAAGCTATTTTATCATGATTGATGTTATATTTGGATCTATGACTTACGTACTGTCATGTTTTATGTCATTGCTCAAGATTTTGATGTTTAAACATTATGTTCAAGTTTTTAAGTTCAAATTTATATGATTTGTTTTATTTTATCCATGATTACCCTTACTGATCATTTGAGCTCACCCTTTTTATGTTTTCTTTTCCCCAGGATATAAAGAAAGAGTTTATGTAAGAAAACAAAAAGGGGAAGATCTTTATGGGAGATGTTGAAGATCTTTCACCACGATTAGAAGATTATTTTGTTCCGAGTTTCCAAAGACACTAAACTGTTACGGTCCTTGTGTGTCTGTTTTTGTTATGTATTAAGTATTCTACAAAAGTAATTTAATGTCCATGTACGTCAAGCTTTGGGTCTCTACAATGAATTATCTACATGTTGTGACTTTAAAGTAAAGAAAGAGAAGAAAAGGGTTGCTGAAAACTTTGGAAAAGTAAATAAGGAAATGGAGAAGAAGAGAAGAGTTTACTTTCCACCTTGTGATAATTATGGAAGGAAATACCATGATTCCTACTAAAAATGAAAAGGGTTGTGCTAAAACTATGGACATAAAGGCCATCATGTCGGTGTTTTTAATGGGAAGAAATAATCTATTAATGTTCAATGCTATAATTATAGGGAGATGGGACACTATGCTAATGATTGTCCAAAGTGTCAAGGAAACATGTCTTAGAAAAGGCTAAGGGAGTAGGGACAAGCTTATGTGATCAAAACTGCTGATATTAATGTTTCTAATGATGTTGTGGAAGGTACTTTAATTGTTTGCTCAAACTTATCCAATGAATTATTTGATTCTAGTTCATCGTACTCTTTCATATGTAACCATTTTTCTAAGAAAATTAGATGTTTCCAATTTGATTTAGTAATGGAGTTGTCAGTCAAAACTCCAAAGGGAAGTATCATTGCAACAAAGTTGGGTCAGGCAGTCCCCATTATGGAATATAAAGTGCTTTATATGCTGATTTTATTATCATAACCATGATTGACTATGATATAATCCTCGTTATGGATTATCTTTTGCACAATGATGTGAAAATTTATTTCAAGAATTTGGAGGTTATAATTTTTTAAGACGATGTGGAATCCCTTATCTTTAGATCAGAAATATCATCATATGATTCTCATCTAGATCCACCCCTAATAGCTCTAATAAATTCAATTATTGGGGAGTAATGGAATTCAATAACTATGGGTGAGGAATGGAATTTTCAAATAGAGGATGTACCTATTGTGAAAGAATATGTTGATGTGTTTCAAGAGAATTTACCCTGGACATCCTCCAAAGTGGGAAATTGAGTTTTCCATTAACTTAATTCCTAATTCAAGGACCATATCAAAGACCCCTTATTGAATGGCCACAGTGTAGTTAGTAGAACTAAAGAAACAACTAGAGGAATTGATTGATAAAGGATTTATCTTCCCTAGTGTTTCTCTATGGGGATCCCCTATTATTTTTGTTAAGAAGAAAGATGGATCTATGATGATGGGTATTGACTATAGGGAGATCAATGTTATAACAATAAAGAACAAGTATCCCCTACCCCACATTGATGATTTATTTGATCAAATTCATGGAGCCCAATATTTTTTGAAGATTTATCTTTGATCGGGATATCATCATTTTCATGTGAGGAAGGAAGATATTCCAAAGATAGCATTTTGAACTAGGTATGGGCATTACGAATTTACAGTAATGCCTTTTGGACTGATTAATGCACCATATTTTTTCATGGAACTAATGAATAGACTTTTCTAGGAATATCTTGTTGAATTTTTGGTGGTATTTATTGATGATATCTTGGTATACTCTAAAATATATGAGGATCAAGAAAATCACTTGCGCACTATTCTGAAGACTCTTAAAAGAAATGAATTATATGGGAAGTTTAAAAAGTGTGAATTTTGGCTTCAATCAGTTTCCTTTCTTGGACACATTTTCTCTAATGATGTAATATATGTTGATCCTACAAAGACAAAGGCTATGAAAGAATTGCATACTCCAATGAACATAACTGAGGTACATAGTTTTATTGTTTTAGTAGGTTATTATCGGTGTTTCATTTAGAAATTCTCCCATTTAGCCAACCTAATGACCAAACTTACACGTAAAGAGGTTAAGTTATTATGGAAAAACGAATGTGAGGATTGTTTCAAATAATTGAAGAGGGTATTAGTGAATTATCCAATCCTAACTCTACCATCAGGGAATGATGGTTTTGTGATCTATTGTGATGCATCAAATAAAGGACTTGGTTGTTTCCTTATGTAGAATGATAGAGTTATTGCCTATGCATCAAGTTAGTTAAAAAATCATGAACAAAACTTTCCTACTCATGATATTGATTTAGAAGTGGTAATCTTTACTCTGAATATTTGGAGCCATTATCTCTATGGAAAAAAATGTGAGATATATACAGATCATAAGAGTCTAAAATATATCTTCTCACAGAAATAAATCAACATGAGGAAAAGGATATGGCTCGAACTACTCAAGGATCGTGATTGTTCCATACACTGCCACCTCAGAAAGACAGACAGGGTAGTTGATGCATTGAGAAAGAAGTATCATGGAGTTCTAAACAAAATGAGGATTAACAAGGATCATTTGTGCATGGATCTAGTGATTATGGATATGGGAATTTTCAAAGAAGGTGAAACATCACTACTTTTTCAAATAGTTCCCCAACCATATTTATTGGAATAAATTAAAACTCTACAGTCTGATGATGAGAACATTCAAAATAAAATTAATTCTTTGAATGATGGTAAGTTGGCTAACTTCATGTGTGAATATGGAATTCTGAAATTTGGGAAGAGTCTATGTGTTCCCTCTCTACCCAAGATCAAAAGGGAGTTATTGGATGATGGTCATAGCTCAAATTTCTATATGCCCCCTAGTAGCAATAAAATTTATAGAGTTTTAAAGAAAATTTCTAGTGGGATAACATGAAGAGGGAAATTTCAGATTATGTATAAAGATTTTTAGTCTTTCAATAAGTGAAGGATGAATGACAACATCCTAGAGGAGTCATGAAACCTCTACCTATTACTACACGGGAATGGAATGAAATCACCATGGATTTTTTCACTAGATTTCCCAAAACTCCAAGAAAGAATGATGCAATATAAGTAATTGTGGAACAACTTATGAAATCTATAAATTTTCTCACTATAAGGGAGGATTTTCCATTAGAGCGCCTAGAAATAATCCATATCAATGAAGTTTTGAGACTTCATGGGACACCTCTCTCAATTGTTTCTGATCGTGGTCCATGATTTACATCGAAGCTCTAGAAAAATTATTTTGAAATCTCTGGATACTAAGCTTTGATTGAGTACTGCTTATCACCCACCAACTGATGGGCAAACAAAAAGGACCATCCAAACCTTATATGACATGTTGAGATCATGATAAATTGACTTTCAAGGTATGTGGGATCAATATTTACCTTTAGTGGAGTTTTCTTACAATAATAGATTGCATTCAAGTATTCAAATGGCACCATATGAAGCATTGTGCGGAAATAGATGTCGTACACCAAATTGTTGGGATGAAGTTAGAGAAAGGAAACTTGTGGTCTCAGAGCTAATGGAGTAAAAAACAACAAAGTTAAATACTATTCAAGGCCATATCAAAGCAACTCAATGAATATAAAAAATCTATGCTGATAATTGAAGTAAGGATTTGAAATTTCAATTGGGAGATCATGTTTTATTAAAAGTATCTCCTTGGAAGGGTGTTATAAGATTTGGGAAGAAAGGGAAACTGAGCCCTAGGTACAAAGGCCCTTTTTAAATTCTAGAGAGAATTGCAACTGTTGCATATTGTTTGTCTATCCCACCTATCCTGTCTAAATTACACAATGTGTTTCATGTCTCATTCCTGAGAAAGTATATGCCTAACCCAACACATGTCCTCACTTCAGAAGGTATATAACTGGAACCTAACCTGTCTTACTATGAAGAGCCTATTCGGATTCTGGACACAAAATAACAAGTGTTGAGGAATCGGACAAATCGTCTGGTAATGATACTTTGGAAAAATCATAAAATTTAAGAGGCAACATGGGATCCAGAGGAGCTTATGATGAAGAACTACCCAAATATTTTTTGGGAGGTAACATTCTAGTAATTTCAAGGGTGAAATTTTTGTAAGGAGGGGATAATGTGACACCCCAAGATTTTTCAAATAAATTTAATATTTAATGTAAGAAACATTGATTCTCTTCAAAACACCACTTTTTTATAACCTATCCAGTAAACATGATTTTTCCACCTTTGTGATTTGAATTTCTAAAAACAGACATACATGGTTGCATTCAATAAGATGTTTGGAGTTTAATAAGACAAACTTAATTTTTTAGTGAATAGTAACATAACATTATGACTAGTAATATGAATATTAATATGACCCTTATGAATATTAAATCATATTATTATTTTATTGTCTTGAGTTTATAAGATAATGAGATCTTGATTAATTTTTCAAGGGGATATAAAAACAAATTATAGTTTTAAAATTTTTATTATTCAAATAAATTATGATTTTATTTAAAAATTAAATTAATAATATATATAAATATTTGAAAAAAATGGAGTTCATTTTTCAATTATACACGTTGAAAAATTGTTAGGGTGAATTTTATTTATTTTTCGGAAGTACTCAAATTTTTTATGAATAGTAAAATACGGTAATTTACTGTATATATACATTATCAGTTAAATTAAATATTCCTAGAATCAAGTATGATATAAGTACCCATGGTTAGAACTCACATTCACATTTTAATATTCTTAATACTACTTTTTGTCTTTGGAAAAATAATAAAATAATGAGTAAAATAATGGGAAAAATCACCTCTCCTCCACTATCAAACCCCCCCTCACTCCCTCTTCTCTTCATTCCTCTAAGACTTGAAGATCCAAAAAAATCTACCCAAATACCCTTCCCTAGTCACTCCCCACGTCCAAAAGCTATTGGTCTATCCAAAATACCAAAACCCCTTCCCTTAAGGAAGTTCTCAACGAGGTTATTTCAAGAGGTAAAGTATCTTTCTTTTTCATTTAGTTTCATTTCAATTTATCTTATTTTATTATTCTCTCCTAACCTTATCAATACAATTGATAATTATAACTCAAGTATCATATATATACTAGAATTATACCATGTTAATTTAATAACCATTATCAATATTCTTACTCTCTCTCTCTCTCTCTCTCTCTCTTATATAAATGAAATCATCGTTCGTGAGGTACCAATTTACAATCTTCGTAGACGACGAAGTTTCATTCTTCAATTTCTCCTTAATTACTGGTCATGAAAAAAAATTTATGGTTGAAATATAATATAATATATGTATTATAACCTAATTAATATTCAGGAAATAGTATATGAACATAGAATTAATTTATATGACAAAACTAGTTCATAATAATCCAAATACCGCCAAATAATCTAAGTGATTGTCATTAATATTTCATTCAATGATTCATCCTCATGCCATGTAAAAAATGATATATATAACCATTAACACTTCTTTATGTTCATAAATAATATATAACTTCAATTATATATAATTATATCCTTTCCAGATGAACATCCATACTCATATACAAATATACCGATCATGAAAACCAAGGAAATGAACAATAGAGAACGACAGAATTCAATCTTATAACTTATCAATAAAGACATAATGTACATAATAAAATTATGATAAACTTAATAAATGTATAGAAATTTCTGAATTAATTTATTAGTCATTCTAATTTCATATTCCATTACCTTAAGTTCAAGAGTCGAACACATTCGGACTTAAGGTAAGGGTTTTCATACCTGAACCTCCATTTTCTTTTGGGTTAATATTTGTCTCTCTTAATCTCAACTAAATTATTAAATATTTTTATTTAATCATAATAAATTATGTTTTAATTATCTATTTATGTGTACAAACCATAATCCTTCTTTATTTTATAGTAGTCACAAGTTTTAAAAGGAACATTCAAAATTATTTCCGAAATAGAAGCTCGTTTCAAGGGAATTTCTCAAATTCTTACCTATTTTCAAGGGCACTCTATAATATATTTTTAGCAACCATTATAATTCTAAAATCACTCATTTTATTATGAAAATACTATCTTACTTCAATTATAGTTTAATATAAATACTTTTCCAAAATAACTCTTCTTTTCAAAGTAAAAGAGTATTTATCTCAAGAATTACTCGATGATTTTATAAGTGTATCTTCATCTATTTCAACACTCCTATTGATTATTGTGTATGATATAATCTAAAATATTTAATTTAATGGTTTATTATTAGTTTGATTATGGATATTCTATCCTAAAACCATTCACCAATTTACTCTGAATGGTTAGTGTTTACGCTTAATGTTTGTGGAAAGTTAATTAAATTTCATATGTTAGATTAAATATGAATGTATATGTTGTTTATGTTTATCCCAAATAATATGAGAAATTAATTGGACTTATTGTGATAGGTAGGGACCTCTATAGCCCCTCGATTCATTAGTAAGTCTCATGAGACAAATATATGTAGACTTGGCTGAGGCCTTGCTTATTTTTAGATATGGTTTTGGCCGAGGCCATAATTGTTTTTAGATGTCTTGGATGAGGCCTTCATGGTATATTTCAGAATGTCCAGAATATGAATTTTCCTCATTATAAAGCTATAAATTCATAGTTCATGAGGTTATTAAACTAGTAAATTACCGATGGTTTTATTTTATTATGGTATTATTTACTCAACTTGTATTCCTGTCATAATGTGTTGAGTTTTATTATTTGTAGAGGTGTGTGTTTCAAATTATTCACCATGCCTAATGTTTATGTTTATGATATCTTCTACTGTATTTCTCACTCTTACTGAGTATCTGATCTCACCCCTTCTTATGTTTCATTTTTCCCAATACAAGAAGAAGTATATTATTATTGACTTGTAGGGATAATATTAGAGTGATGAATTTTCCCATTGGAACATTTATGTTGTCTTTTATTTAAAGTTTTAATTTTGAACTTATGTATGTATCTTATTTCTAAATCTACTAAACTATTTGTTCCTTTGGGATGCGACTTTCTTGTAATCATGCCAATCTAATTTAATACGGCATCAGATCTAAGAAACTGGGGTCAGGTCTTTTCATAAAACTCTTATATATGAGATAATATGACCTAATAAGTGAACTTTATTGATCCAAACATTCCATTTGGTGGGAATAGCAAATAGATAGTTCTCTCTTAGTGTGCTCAAAACAATATCAAGATATTGGTCTTGTTTTTTTTTGAGTACATGAGTACACCAAGATGTCATCCATGAAGAGTAACACAAATGAATGCAGATATGGGTGGAAACCATGATTCATAAAATTGATGAATACTACTGTTTGTTTGTAAGACCGAACAGAGTGAATAAATATTTTTTAAAACCACATCTACTATGGAATTTTGTAAATGGTATATCTGATGGTATAACATGCACCAGATGATATCTTGGCCTCAAATTGATTTTTGAGAAAACTTGATCTCCTTGTAGCTAGTCGAAGAGGTATCCTATACATGGAAGTGGATATCGATTCTTAACTATAAGCTAGTTCAATAAATAGTAATCCAAATAAATCCTGATGTTACCATTTTTCTTCCTGGTAAAAAGGATAGTTAAACCCCATAGGGAAGCATCGCTTCATATAAACCCTTATATTCCAAGTTATCTAGATGCCTCTTAAGCTCTTACAACACGGTAGTAGTTATCCTATAAGGAGGAATGGATATAAATTCTAATCCTAGAACAAGTTCAATATAAAATTCTACCTCTATAAATTGGTAGTTTATGCACTTGCACACGTCGTTTAATTCACACGAGATTCGGTCAGATTAGATTATTTTTTTCCCAAACTACACTTACTACTTAGGAATAGTGTAGTGATAGTGCAGGGTTGATCCCATGGGGAATTGAATTAGAAGTAGAAACTTATTTCTTATATCCCTATATGTAGGAGTCCTCACATGTTTGTTCAACTTTGGTAAAACTAATACTAAAGACTTATAAATTAGGAATAGAGTTAAGGAATGGATCATGGTCAATTTCGAGGTTTCAGGTAAAAGATGATTTCTATCCAAACATGGTATGGTCCCAAGATCTAGGCTACAAAGTAAGTGGAAGTCTCTAATTCAACATGGTAAAACCAACTAGTTCTACCTTGGAGACGACTATTCCTTATTCTAGAATTAATCACAACCTAACCGCATTTTTCATAGATCATAAGGTAAGAAGTTTCAAAGGCTATTGGTCATATCCTAATCTACTCTAATCATGTTAGGGTTGTCAATCTGAACTTCTCGTGGCCAGTGTCACTCAAATTAATTGGATAAATTTTTTTTAACCTGATTATTATACTTAGGATTACCAAGTTTAGGATTAGATATTCATAAAAATCATATACCCTTACTCTCAACCCCTACCCTAGGTGGTCTAGCCACTCATGGTGGATTTGATCAAGAATGGTTAAAATATTGGAAACTTGTTGAGTTTACAAATAACAATTGGGTTTGAAAAATTGAGGACCAATCATAGATTGAGATATATTATTTAATGAACATGAAATAATGAATTATCAGTAAAGAGAAGGATTCAATCACAATTATAACCAATTACTTACTTGAAACAAGAATAATAACAAGCACAATTAAGGTTTGTTGATGATCGATGCTCAAAATGATGGACTTGTGAAGAATAGTGTGAGGGATGCAAAAAGGTATGAATAACATGAACGAAATCAATCCACAGTTCTTTTATTAAAGTAATATAATGAAAAGAATTAAAGAGACTCGATTTTGGGATAAGGGAGTAGAAGGGAAATGAGAGAAAAATGAATTCTAAAAGCTCCCTTATTCTGATGTGTGCCTACAACATATATATATATATATATATGGGAAATTACACAACGTGTAATGGTTATTCATGTCATGTAATATCAATCCAAGATTTATTCTGTGGATTTTGAATCTACACATATCTCACATGAATATGGTCTGATATTTGGAATTTTTACCCTTCTCACATCGTGTAACTGGATATCACCTCGTGAAGATTAATTTGGCTAGATCATTTTCATAGGGAAATGTGATTTTAATTCTACACATCACTGAATAGAAATTCACATCATGTAAGGATAGTTCACGTTATGTAATGATGATTCATGTTGTGAAACTTTTCACAGCTTGTTTTATGTCTTGTAACATGTGGTGAAATGATACTACATTTCGTGTAATGATATTTCATGATGTGTATTATCCAATTTTTTTTATTTTATATATTTTTTCCTTTGAAACATTGGAAGACTATTTCCAGTGATAAACAACACATACCAAGTGCATTATTGAGTAAATCACTGAAAATCCTTAATAAAATGACACCAAAATGTATATATGATTTTACCTTATCAAATTCCCCCACACTTGATTTTTTTTTGTCCTCAATAAAAAATATCACAATAGGGATTTCAAAAGGTAAGTATTTTTTAAAATAGAAAACATGCATTATATCCAGGAAAATAAAACTAAGTGTGTAGAAAAATCGGATCTCCATCATCATCCCTGCATAGAAAACTACTCATGCCTCATAGCTTAGTTCTTTAAAAAGTTATTAATTATTTAATTAAAATTTCTTAACTATTAATTTAACATTATAAACATTTTAAATTTTCCTAATAATGAATTTTATTTCATCACTTAGGGTGTAATGAAACTTGAATTATGCTCATACCCTGAGTACATGTTCTTAACCATAGGCTTGCATTGGTTCTAGCATCACCACTTCATAAAGAAAAATAAAAAATCAATCATGAGGGATTCTGTAATTAGGTTCTAATGAATGTGAGGCTATGGACAGATCAGTAAATAGTGAAAAACAAGCTCAAAAAAGACAATAGTCTCTGGAGTATAAAGCATGAATGTTGTGAAAAGTGTAATGAAATTATTCCTTCATAGCTAAAAAAGTCCACGCTCCTAGCAATTCAAGTTCGATCCATGTATATATAATAAGTGAGTTAAATGAGGTTATCATGATTCTTTCTACTTATTTTGAATTTTTATTTTTAGAAATTCATGTCTAAGCTAGATCTCACATCCATCCCCTAACCACATATGATCCTTCAGGGGATTCATCAATCTAGAAATGGTGATTTTCCACCTTCCTAATACACAACCCAAATTTATTTTATTTTTCTATTTTATTTTTCAAAGGAATAGTCTAGATGTGAAATACTAAAAAGAACACATAGATCACAATCAAATGGTCTGATGAGAAACACAATACATCTCCATAGTAAAATCATCATGTACTGGCTAAAAACTTCCCCAACACTTTTTCAAAGTAAATTCATGCATTATACAAAGAGCAGGGTATGAAGGGATAATTGGTTTAGAATAGCTACATCCTATAAGTTTATTTATGGAAAATACAGGCTGAATAAATGAAATATGTAAGGTGGGTCTCAGGAAAAAGTGTCTCAACAAAGATTACCTCATTCGTTTTAAAATTTTATTTGTTCAGTCATAACCTCAATAAAATCCCAATACAAATTATGATAGGTTTACATGTCCCATGTGTCACTCAAGAAATATGATCAGAAAATAATATGCAGTTTTAGGCCCAAAATCCTCTTGGGAATGGGAGTAAATAAATAACTAGAAATCACTAAGGGTATAAAACCAATTAATAGGTTAATTAAAATTAATTTCAACTTTTTTTAATTTTGAGTTAACTTATGAAGCTCAGAAATAATTCTAGAAATCTAAAGAGGGGCAAAACATAGATTTCCAATAATTTCAAACTTAAATTTTTCTTTTATTTAAATGGATATAATGAGTTTTAGGTTTAAAGCATGCTTCTAAAATGAAAATTTCCTCCTAGAAAAATGAGAACAAGAAATAATTAAATTGTTTTGAAAGTAAAACTCAACAAGGTCTCCACCACATTTAAAAGGAGATAGTATCCATGTTGTTTGTGAAAGTACCATGGGAGGATATTATGTCTAAATTTTTATAAATGGAAATGGAAATTTTAACTATTAAAGACTGATGAAATAGATATCTCCCTATAAGAAGTTTCATGCCATGGTGGGGCCTGGGAAATTTTGAATTTAAATTGGGCTACCTGTAAAATAGGTTAGAAATAAAAAAAACACTAAATAAAGCATTATTCTATATGTTTGAAACATTTTTAAGTAGTAAAACAAGTAGTTGCACAGTATTATGATCAATGAAACAAATTTTATTTAAATGAAGAAATATTTATACAATAAATATCGAAGGTACTTATGATGAAAAAGAACAACTATAAAAGGAAAAATAGGAAAAAATTATAACTAAAAATAAGAGAAAATAGATGAAATATGGGTCTCCTCCCATAAAGCACTAACAAATGATGTCGTCATCTAGATAGATGGAGAAAAGTATCAAGCAGTATCATCCATCATCTCATTGTCTCCTCTGTCATCTGTAGAAACTAATGGTAGTTTTCTCTAGATCTTAGTGTCTTTTGGAGGGATTGATAACTTTGGGAGAATATCGAGCATGGATCTAGTGTGTAAAGAGGGTATCTAGGATTGTGGTGGGGCCTGATGAGCAATAATCTCAAGTGAGATCTCCTGAAGTAGATGCTCGATCTTATCTAGGTGTTGAGACACTCTTAAAACAATGATAGATGGTGGAAGAGGTGCATTGACAACCATAGATGAAATAAATTAGTTATACATGGATACTATAAAATTATAAAGATTTAAAAAATAACCCAAGTAAAATGTAGCAAAATTAGTTTCCTAAATACAGGTAAAGTGTAATAGTAAAAAATGAATAGAAACAAAGACGAAAAAGAAAATAAACAATCCCTAAAAAATATGACCAAAACATAGATGGGTATTGTGGTAAACTAAGGTAATCCAACAGACTCAAGAATATCCTCGACCATCCATTCTTGATCAGAGGGTGGTTATAGCTGTGATTTCTGGTCAATGGAAATGATGTCAGAAGGGGCTGGTGGGTTAGCTACTGAGGGTGGTGTCATCATGATGGCAGGATACTTTGGGGTAAGTAGTGGGGAGGTGTCAATACTCAGTGGTTTTGTGTGTCAAGCGACAGGATCAACAAATGGAACCTTATTGGATGTGGTGGTGGCTGGTCCCTTGCCCCGTTGGGACTCCTCTGTAAGGTACTCCTACTGGGTTGTAGGGTTTGAGAGATCTGATGCTAGGTCATGTTAGGCAATGGGTGGGGATAGAGTGGTAGAATAGGAGGGGATAATATGTTTCGGATGTGGTTGAGGTTCTTCGGGAGATGAGGGTGGTGGAGGGGTGGTGGAATGGGATTGATCTGCAAAAGTTATGTGCAGATGATCATAGATCTGTCTCAAATTCTCCAGGATGAAATGTTTCATGGCCTAGAGATCTATTGGGAAGGAATATGTGGGTATATAAGTAGTGTATGTGGTTGTGTTAGAGGTTGGGATATGGGCGGTAGGGGATACAGGTGAATTGTTGGGTGGAGCGGGTGAAAGTTTTGTTGCATGATCTACTAGGGCCTTATTAACTTCCTCGTTGACTCCTAATTCCCATCGGTAGGTTTCATCACCCTTAAACAGGAGCTACATCTTTTGAATCACCAGAAAATCAATGGGATCCATCAGTCCAAGGGAGGTGAGTTAAATAACAATGGTGAACACACAAATATGGAAGTCTAAGTGAGTGATGAAGGAACCTCCTATCAATGTGCCTCTCATCCTCTAAGTGTGAGATCTATAGTAAAATTTGAAATGAGAAGCTATTTTGAGTGTAGTTCCACCCATGGTTGTTGTTAAGATGATGATGTCTAGATAGTTTACACTACCATGAGACTTGGCCCTTGCATACCATGCATGATTCAAGGCTCCAAGAAGGATCTTTAGTGTTGTTCTGTGGAGCTGGGTTGACTTGGTGATCTTAAGATCATGCTCAGTGTGAGCATCCAGTGAAATCATCCACCAAATTTTCCTCTAATTAGACCTCAAATTATTGAGTTTTTGGGTAGAAAATACTTCATATACGGAGAACTCCTCAGTGTAAATGTTGAGCCCTATCCAAAATTCAGAAAATGAAAGATCATGAGGTTTCTCTCCTAGTCTTAAGTGGAGTTTGTCCACTACGACCTCAAATTTGGAGAGAATCACCAAGAACAACTCCCATTACATCTCCTCATGTACCTCAATAATTGATTAAATATGGAGGCGCTCAAGAAGACGGAGGACCTCTGGGATGATATGCAGACGGTCGAGGATGGCCATGTCATTGGTTTTGTTTGTCCTCATTGGTTTTTTTTGTAGCCTATTGAGGGTGAAATGACGGTTGGGGTCAAATAAATATTGTATGGGGTGAAAATTTGGTTTTTCATCACCAAATTATTCACTAGATGTGGATCATCATGGTCAGACATGGATTCTACATGTGTAGGGTGCATGGTCATTGTGTATGCCTTTATGGGAGTAGCTCAGAGGTAGGGGTGGTTATGAGGAGGGGTTCAGACAAGAGTGTGGGGGTCAGTTTAGGCCGACAGGGAAAAGATGAGGGGGGTACGCTCGAGAGGGTGGGAAGGGGGGGTTCTTGGCCATGGATGGAGTGAGGGGTCTTACGAGGGGGTGGGGTCGGTTTAGGATAAGAAGGAAGATAGGAGGGAGTTTTCATGTGAGAGAGTGGTAAGGGGAGGAGGGTTCACATCCATAGAGGGAGGACGAAGGGGTCACATGAGATGGTGTAGGGTAGGGGGGTTCATAGAATAATAAGAGAAGATGTGGGGGTGGTTTCGTGGGAGAAGAAGGGAAGGGGAGGGTTGCGGGAGAGAGGAGGGTGGTTCAGGCCGTGAACCCTAGGTACACAACCTATTTTTAAAAAAAAGGTTCTAGGAATTAAAATATATGTAATTAAGATACACATCATGTAATTATGAGTCTTATGAAATCTTGGTCGTAAAAATAACATCTTGTGAAATAGGGTTACACTATGTGTAATTGGTTTTTTTCTCAATTTTGGTTCAAACTATGGCCTTTTTCTCCCATCATGGCCTAATATTTCCAAAGGATTATTCTAATCTAATATAACCTAAGGTGACCTATAATGGGTTTCCTCCCAGCCATTGCTTCCTTTAACATCGATAGCTTGACACTTTGAGGATCATATGAATTTCAATAGGATGATGTAGCCTTCATAGAAGGGTTCGTGATAGATATTTAATCTTTTACCATTGACATTGAATGGTGGTCTACCTTTATTATAAATTCCAATGGTCCCATAGGGGAAAACATTAATGACTATGAAGGGACCAGACCATCTAGAATTCAAATTCCTATGGAACAATTTTAATATAGAGTTGAATAATAGGACCTTATTTTCTATGAGAAATATGTGTCTTGCAATGCGTTGATCATTTTATTTCTTAATTTTTTCATTGTAGATCTTTGAATTTTCATATGAATTCTTTCTAATTTCTTCCAATTCATCCAATTACAGTATCTAAGATTCTCCAGCTTTTTGAGAATCCAAATTAATCTTCTTAATTGCCCAGTATAAGTGATTCTCTAATTCAACTAGTGGATAAAAAGGTTTTCAATAAATCAATCTAAAAGATGGGGTGCCAATGGGTGTTTTTTATACAGTGTGGTACACCAATAGTTCATCATCAATTTTCAGAATCCAATAGATTCGACTTGTGTTCACTGCCTTTTCTAGGATTGTTTTTAATTCCCTATTTGAAAATTCAAATTGACCACTTGTTTGCAGGCGGTAGAGAGTTCTTGTGTTATACCAAATTCTATATTTTTTAGAAGTCCTTTAACATATTTATTGATAAAATGTGTACCCTAGTCACTAATGAGGAATCCTGTAAATCCAAATCTTGAAAACACGTTAATTTTTAGGAAATTCAGGACCACTTTTTCGATGTCACGTGATGCCGCTTCAGCTTCTACCCATTTGGAGATGTAGTCAAAGTCAATAAGAATATAGGAATTTTCATATGAATTGGGAAATGGTCCCATGAAATCTATTCCATATACATTAAATATTTCAACTTATATGATTGGGTTTTGGTTAATTTTTTTTTTATCCAATGGTAACCGTTTATTAGAACCTATCGTATTTTTAACAATAATCCATTACATATTGGTTTAGTGTGGGCTAGAAAAGTCCACTTTGTATGATATTTTATACCATGTGTTCTGGTTCATCATTTCCTCTAGTTGGTTATGTATGACACATGTCTAAGACATCTAGGATTTCAATATTTGGATTGTAGTGTCGCAATAAACCATCAACGCGGTGCTTAAACAGGTGTGGTTCATCCCATTAATAGTGTGATGCTTTAGCTAAAAATATTATTCTTTGATAGTAGGAGAGTTATTGGTGTAAAAACCATGTGGTGAGATGATTTTAAATATATGAAAACCTTGGTTCTACCTTTATGTAGAAAATGTTTTCATTGGGAAAGTTGGATTTGATGTCAATTTCATTGTCGTCCTTTATGAGTGTAAGTGGAAGTCGGGACAGATGAAAAGTGATCACATTTTCTATTCCTTTGGTATAATTGATAAAGATTTAAAATTATTGGAGAAAAACTATCCACCTTATCATTCTTGGCATGGTATCCTTTTTATTCATCAAATATCTGGGCAACATGAACAGTGTGTACAATTACCTTGGAAAAAAACAAATAGGAACAGAATTTATCGAAAGCATACACAACTTCTAGGAGATATTTCTATGTAGTTTTTTATTTTACTTGAGATACATTTAGTGTGTGACTAGAATAGTATATAGGATAGAAGATGTGAATGACTCAGTTCCCTAAAACAACTCCAACAGCGAAGTCTCTAGCATCACACATCAATTCAAATTTCTTATCCCAATTAGGTGAAAGGATTATAGGATAAGATACAATGATTTTCTTTTAATTATTGAATGCCCGCAAATATTCATTAGTGAATTAAAATGGAATTTCCTTTGATAATATGTGAATTATAGGGAAGGAAACTTTTTAAAATTCTTTTAATAATTGTACATAGAATCATTCATGGCCCAAAAACCTCCTTATACATTTGACTATTGAAGGCTTAGGTAAATATTTTATCACTTCTATCTTAGTGGGATCAACTTTCATTCCATTCATGGAAATATATATCCAAGGAATATTCCTCCTTGTACCATAAAGTGACATTTTTTGTTTTAAAGATAGACACTTCTCTTCACAATTCTATAGGACTAGCTCAAGATTACTTAGGCAGACCTCTAAAGATCTTCCATAAACTAAAAAGTCATCTATGAAAATTTCTAATAATTCCTCTTCCATATCATGGAATATATGTTTCATGCACCTTTGAAATGTAATCGGTGCATTTCACATATCTAATGACATGTGCTTGTAGGCAAAAGTGCCAAATAGACATGTGAATTTTTTTAGAGTAATCATCTCGGTTGATTTCAATCAAATTGTATCCTGAATTTACACCCAAAAAATAATAGAATTAATGTAATAGTACTATTTCCAACATTATATGCATAAAGGTCAAGGTAAATGATATTTCTTGGATTCCTTATTTAGATTTATATAGTCCATACATCCTCATCATCCAATGATGGTGCGAGTTGAGATTAATTCATATTCATAATTATTTTCAACTGTGAGACCACATTTATTAGGAACTACTTGCAGTGGGATCACCCACTCATTATCAAATATTTAAAATATTATTCCAACATCTAGAAGTTTCGTCACTTATTTTTCTAAAAATAACCTTCATCGATGTGTAAGTCACCTCTAAGGTGGTTTTTTGTTTTTAAACCTTCTTCAGGTAAAATTTTATGGGTGCCTAAAGTAGTACTAATTCCATTTATATCAGCCACTCACCATGAAATTTATTACTTACTCCTTTTCAAGACTTCAACCAATTTTTCCTCTTGTGATTGTGATAGTTCAGAGTTAATTATAACTGGTAGTGCATCAGTAATCTTTAGAAAGGAATACTGGAGTGTACTGGTGTGGGTTTTTAGTTCCAGTTCTGGTGGAATAATGAATGAGGGTATAAAAGGTGGTATGTTTTCCCTTTTAATAGGTTCTATGTAGTTTAATTCCTCAATTTCATATTCCTCATCCTCTTCAAGGAGTATTTCATCACTTTTTTCTTTAATGTTTAAGTATCCTTATCTTTGGTTAGTGAGAGGGATCGCTTAACAATCAAAAGAATCATCGATTTGTTGGGATGATTATGCTAGATCAAACACAACTTGTTCTTCACTAAATATAAATATGAGTCTTATTTTATTGACATCGATCAATGCCTTACCAGTGGCTAGGAATGGTCAGCCTAATAGGATTGGAACATCTCCTTCCTCTTCCATGTCAAAAAGGAGAAATTCCATTGGAAAGATAAACATTCCAACTTGAACTAAGATGTCCTTGAGATGTCATTAGGTATAGTTTACTAATCAGTTGACTAATTGGAGTGATAATATGGTTATTCTTAGTTCTTTAAGACCCATATTTTGGAATACACTCACTGGTATGAGGTTGATGTTGGATCCTAAATCGCATAGGGAACTTCTAAAGTTACATTCTTCTATTGTGAATAGAATTGAAAATATCCCAAGGTCTATCATTTTTGTGGTATTTTCTATTGATAAATAGAAGAACATTATTCATTCAGTGAGATGGCTCCTAGGTCTTCCATTTTTCATTTGTTTGAAAGGATGTCTTTGAGAAATTTTCAATAGTTTTTCATTTGAGATGTTTCCCCAACAAATGGAAAGTTTATGTGAAATTATTTTAACACTTCCAAAAACATCTTGTATTTCCCTTGAATTCTTCTTTCTTTTATATTTTTGGAAAAGTAATGGGTGGTTTATAGGGTGGTGGAGCAACATAAACTTATTCCTTGGGTTGATAATGTGTTTGGGTTTTTAGGGGTTCCTCTTTTGGTATTTTTTGAGTGGTTCCATCAACTTCTTATTTTATGAATTTTGTATGATTATTGAGTTTATTGTAATTTGTTTCATCTTCTCTCCATGATTTCTAAAAATTGACCTATTTTCCACTCCTCAAAATCACTGCCTTTGCCTCCTGCCTTGGGTATGTCTCTGTATTATGAGGTAGAGTACCTGGTAATCTGTCTAACAAGGTCTTGGAGATCTAACCCATTTGATGCTCAAGGTTATGAATATCCACCCTTTGATTCTTATTTTTAGTTTCTTGGGTGTTCACACTTTGATCTACCATTTTAACAAAGTATGAGAGTATATTTTTCATATTAGTTTGAAGAGGTACAACTGTTTGTTGAGGTCTTGGTTGAGCTGGATAGAATTTTTTTTGTGCTCTTGCAAGAAGGGTTTAGTGTGCTTCTTGTTGTGGTGGTTGGGGAATAGGATTCATCGGTGGATATCCTGGTGGTCCTTGATTCCTGAAAGGTGCCTAACCACTTTTTTGTTGGTAATACCCCAGATTATTCTACTATTATTATTATGTGGACCTACGCTGAAAATATTATTACGGCTATTGGAATTATTGATTTTGTTGATTTTAATTAAACTAATTATAATCTTGGTTTGGTTGTTCATCAATAGTTATTGTGAAGTCTTGATAGAGATGTGGTCCACCTCAAATTTTTTATGACTGAAATTCCATTACAAGAGCAGGAGGGGGATTTGGTGTTGTAGGTTGAAAAAAGGATTCAGGATTCTTGGTCCATGATTCTACTTGTGCAGCAAGTCAACTATTCTCCTCAACTTGGTGTATACCATGCTGAGGTGGTCCATGACCACTCTATAACATACTGGTATTATGATAGACTTTATCTAGTATTGTTCGTCCTAGCTTAGGCATCTTAAACATATGTCCTCCGTCACTTATGGCATTAAAGACTATGTGAGAATCTGGCTGGTGGCCTTTATATAATGTATAGAGTTGGATCCACAAGTCTAGTCCATGATGTGGGCACTTTCAAGTGAGTTCTTTGAAATTATCTCATGCTTCCCATGTTGATTCTCTATCTCCTTAAATGAAATTCAGGATTTCGTTCCACAATTTCCAATTATGAATTGGAGAAAAGTACTTGTCTAGAAATTTCTTGGCTAAATCATTCCAAGTTGTGATGGACTCGAGTGCTTGACTTTTGATCCAATCATTGGCTCGATCTCATGAAGATAAGGGAAAGTCTTTGAGTCTTATCACATTAAAATACACTCCCTAGTTTCAAAAGGTATCACAAACTTCCAAAAGGTCCAGAATTTGTTCACAGGGGTCTTCACTTTCAAATCCACTGAACAGGACCATGTTGTGGATCATGTGAATGAGTCCAGGTTAGATCTCAAATGTGTGTTTCTGAATAGGATGGTGAACAATACTTGGCGTAGCACCATGGATTGATGGCAAGCTATAATCCATGATAGTTTTTTCTTAATGTTTCGTATGCTCTAAATGGACTAACGGTTTCATTTTTGGAAGTTTTGGTGAGTTGGGACCCACTAAATTGTTTGGTTTTTCCATGTTTGGTCAGTGGAATGAAGAGATATACTGTTGGATTTTTAGTTTGAAGGTAAATTGTTCTTGTGAGACAAGGATTTTTGAGAAAGTCATATTGATTTGATGCATACACTATGTTGCAAGAAGCAAGGACGTAGTGGCGTCTGAAAATAAAGAAGGAAAATGAGGAAAAGGTAAAGAGGGTAAGGGATAGGTAATCCTAGGTTATTTGGTTGTAGGTTACTATGTGAAGCGCAGGAAAAAAATCCCCAGAAATAGTGCCAAAATTTGATGCACCCCCATTGTAACACCCCGAGATTTTATGAGAAATATTCTTTTTAATTTTATTGATGTCTTGTGTTGTACGTTACAAAAAAAGGAGTCTTGCACAATACGCAACCCTAACATGGATGCATTACATGCAATCGCGATCTTCCTCGATAGCGTGTGTAGTACGCAATACCGAGTTTCGCTAAATGAGACATTATTATAATATTATTATGAATTAGTCGTTATGAATAGTAATACCCATTTTTTGAAATTTTATAAATTTTATCTTTTAAAATGGACTTCATTTTTGGATTCGGAATATTGAAATTAGCTTAGGGTGAAATTTTGGTACTTTTCGGATAACTTTCATTTTCTGATGAATAGTGAAAATTACTAAATTTTAATTAAAAACAACCTTTTTAATCGAAATAATTAATAGTGATAAATTATTAATTTGAGTGGTTTTAAAGTATATTTAGAATATATTTTTACAATTTAATACAATGTTGTTCATTGGATGTAATTTCACATTTAAGCCAAACATAAACAAGTGTCAATCTTTTGATAGTTATTATCTCTTAAAAACACGTTATTTGTTTTGACGATAGGAATTAATTTTTAAATTAGTTAATGTAACTGATATGTTTTGAATTTTGTAAAATAAACATCATTTTTGAATTCATAATATCAAATATATCTTAGGCCTAATTTTTGGTATTTTTCTGGAAACTTTCATTTTTTTGATGAATAGTGAAACCACTAAGTGGTAGTTAAAAAACTGAATTTTTTCATAAAACTTAATTTTACCGCTTCTGTGAGTGGAATTTCAAAAATCCGAGAGACACGGTTGATGTCAGTATGTAAAATGTGGTTTAATGAGATGAAAATAATTTTTGGTGAATAGTAACTTTTTACTTTTTTTAACACGGTTAAAAGTAAATAGGGTAATTAAGGGTAAAAATGTTATTATTATTACCCTAACACATGTCCTAATTCTATTTGATAAGTTTAATTTGACCAAAAACAACCTTAGGAATAAAATATGACCATTTAGGCCCACTTGGATTAGATTAGGACATTTATTATTAATTTATTTAAAGAAGGGTTAAAATAGTTAAAATAAAAGTTTAATAAGTAAATCATTTTTAATATGGGGTTATACATAAGATAAATTCGACTATAAATATTAATTAGAAAGATAAAAACATTTCCTACATAATTGTATTTTATTTGTAATTTTTATACATTAGATAATTTAATTTATTTATGACATAACGATGATGCAGTAATTATCTTATTAATGAAATATTGACATAATTGATGTTATAAATACTCAAATAAATGTAATTTGAGACTTACACTAATTTTATATGTTAATATGACATGTTAGTATTTATTTCATTAACGTTTTTAGAACTAATCATTCTGTTATGATTTTCACAAAAATCAATTACTAAATAGTGTCAAAATTGACATAAAATAGTTTTTAAAACAAATATTATATTATTAATTGTTATTTTATTCCTAAAAATATAATGTTCGGCCAAATGACTTAGATAATGATATATATATTAATAATAAACAACTTGTGGTTCGTTTGTCTTGTTATAGTAAGTTTATTAACCTTATAGTGTAAGAAAACAAGAAGACATGGTAAAAGTAAAATTATTTAACTTAAAGTTAAATCTAAATGATAAGGTTAAAATAGGAACCTAAACTTGTCTAAATTCTATTAGATGAGAGGATTTCGACCCATCCCATCCTTATCTTCGAAATAAATCAATTTGGAGCTATGACTTTATAATAAAATAATATTTTTAGTTTTCCAAAGGTGCCCCTCTCCTCCCTTATAAAAGGGCACCTCCTCCCTCTCTTCCTCACACCACTTTGAGCCTTCAAGCTCGGCCAAACCCTGCCAAATTCTCTTCTCCACTTCCCTAGAAACATCCTAGAGGTCCTGGTCTTCTTTAAAGACCAATTTTAGTTCCCTAAGAGGAGTTCTCAAAGAGGCGCTTCAAAGAAGAGGTAATGTCCGTTACCGATTCTTTCACCTTTATTTCGTCTTCCACTTCTTCTTCTTAGGTTGTTTCATTATGAAGTAATAACATCAGTATCAGTAATATATTGATATGTTATTATAAGTATGAAACAACCCTATTTCACCATCTATCCATCCTACGGAAAATGAAATCACCGCGCGTGCGTACGTACGGAATACCATCTCCAGGCCGTGGTGTAATCCATTTTTCGCCACCACTATACATGGATGGGTATAATGGTGTAAAGAAATAACTATATATGGTTATTGTAAATTGATATTGATTCTGTAACATTATACATACACTTCAATACAATTCCACGATCATGAGAATGATATCATCACTCGTGCGTACGTACGGACTACCGTCTCCACGACGCGATGAGATTCACTCTCCATGTTAACCATTAAAGAAAGATTATAAAGTATATATAATGAATAATAATTAAATATATGACATAATGAAGCTACTGTATTTATATATACATGTATATATATATATTTCATCTACTTAATTCCATTCAATTCAATAAGGAAACGAAAACAGCGTTCATGCGTACGTACGGACTACCGTCTCCATGAACGGTGTATTTCATTCCTTTTATAGATCTATAATATATATGTATATAATGAATATATATTATATATAAATCATGTTTTAAATTCTGTAATTATTTAAATCAGGATATAAGTAATAATATCAAGAACGACAAGTCGAAACACATACGAAAAATGAAACGATTTTACCCAAAACGCTCTTTAGCATGGAATTTACAAAAGAACGGGTAATATAAAGTCATAAGTGAACCATATATGATATCATAACAATGAATATTATTCTTTAATAAGTCAATGACATTATTTAAATCATTATACAGGAGGTTCGGACACTTACGAATCAAATCGGACCTAAGGTAAGGGAAAATATCACAATCTCATTTTTATCCGAGATTGTTTATACTTTGGTATTTACTGGGGTGTATTTTATCATCCACATCCACGTTTCCTCAATATGTAATATTAATATCCTTCTACAATAGTTTATATCCAATTTTACCCTTCGGTGAGTTTTTAGTAAAAGATATGAAAGGAATCTTTTGTCATTTTTCGTACGAGGTACTTTTTGACTTTTCCGACAAAAGTACGAGAAGAATGTTTTTTTAACTTATACGGCATGAATGGATTTGTAAAACATTATTTCCAAGAATCTTCCTTTACAAGTTTTCAAGTTTATTTTTAATCAACTTCTTTTATTTTAAAATTGTATGACATGTTAAGAAAGGAAAAATGTTTTTGAAGTAGAAAGGATATTTTCCTCAAGATTGAAGTTCAAGAGTTTTATCAAAATTATTTTCCATATAAGATAATATAGGGTTCTATTTCTATCCCTATTATTACATGGATTTTATTATGTTGTGATGGAAATATTTGTATTAATTCCTTTATCTTATATGAATTGTTTTATGATGTCACGATGTTTAAGATTCCCATTTTTATTACATGGGTTATGCTATGATGTATGGTTTATGATTTTGTGGCACACATAAGAATGGTATCATTATGAGATGGGTGGAACCAATATCTCCCTCCAATTCATTGGGTAAAGATTTTATATCTCATGAGATAGACATGGCTGGAACGGCAGGTTAAACCGGTTCAGTGAAACAGGACTGAAACGAGGAGTGAACTCGGTTCAGAAATGGACTTTGTCCACTAAGATAGTCTTGGCAATGAGTCTTGACTAATAAGAAATGATTCTCTATGATTATGTGTGTATGCCACAAAGTTTAATGTTTTAAGTTATGATTATTGGTATTACATTTCACTACTATGATTTATCCCATGTTATGATATTACGATCTCTTTTATAGGTTAAGATTTCCAAAATGTTATGTTCTTATGAATATGATGTGATTGATATTTGTTTTGTTTACCCTTACTGAGCATTTGAGCTCTCGCTTTTGTATGTTTTCTTTCCCCAGGTCAGGAATAAGGTTATTAACTAAGATATGCAAAAAGGGACTATAGATATGATGAAATAAATGGGAGATAGTGTAGACACTTTATGAACCAGTTTTTTATGTTTCCCAGTTTCTAAAGACACTATATCTATACCGTCCTTTCCGGGTTTTGTTATATGTTGTAATAAGTGTACTTCAATTTTGAAGTAATAACAATGTATGTAAAGTATGGGTTGTTATACCCATGCATCATTTAATACATGTATGATACAGTCAGATTAGATTATTTGTTTCCCAAACTAAACTTTCTATTTACGAATAGTATAGTGATAATCAGGGGTCAATTCCATAGGGAATTGAGCTAGATGTATGAAATTATAGCTTATATCCCTATATGTAGGATTCCTCAAAAGTTTGTTCATGTTTGGGAAAACTAATACTAAATAATTTTGAATTAGGAACAGATATAAGGAAGGGATCAGGGTCAATTTTAGGGCTTTAGGTAAAATATAATATCTATACTAAATTGGTATGGTCCTAAGATTTAGGTTGTAAAGCTAGTGGTGGTTGTTACTTGACTATGGTCAAACCAACTAGTTTCTACCTAAGAGGCATTTATTCCTTAGTCTGGATGTAATAAAAACCAAAGTGAATTATGATTATCTTCTAATGCAGGAAGTTTCATAGGCTATTGGTCATAGCTTAATATACTCCAATCAAGTTAGGTTCATTCATCCAAACTTCTTGTGGTTAGGGCCGCTCCAATGAATTGGATAAACATTTTTTAATTAACCT
Source organism: Viscum album (assembly GCA_963277665.1). Classification (NCBI taxonomy): domain Eukaryota; kingdom Viridiplantae; phylum Streptophyta; class Magnoliopsida; order Santalales; family Viscaceae; genus Viscum; species Viscum album. Next base: position 1,644,626,558 of record OY728121.1, on the reverse strand, counting down.
AATTATTATTCTTAGGATTACCAAGTTGAGGATTAAATATTTAGTAAATTCATATACCCTTACTCTCGACCCCTACCCTGGGTGGTTTATCCACTCATGGTAGAATTGATCTAGAATGGGTACAAGATTGAAAACATGTTGAGTTTACAAATAAAAATAGGGTTTGAATAATTAATGAACATTCATGGATTGAGATATATTAGTTAATGAACATGATATCATGAATTATTAGTAAAGAGATGGATTCAATCACAACTATAACCAATTAGTTACTTAAAATAAGAACAATAACAAGTGCGGACAAGGTTCGTTGATGATCGATGATCAAAATAACGGATATGCGAATAATGGTGTTGGTGATGCAAAAATTGATGAAGAATTTCATTGAAATAGATTCAAAGTGCTTGTATTAAAGTAAAATAATGAAAATAATTGAACTAACTCGAGTTTGTGTTGAGGGAGTAAAAGGGAAACGAGATAAAAATGAAATAAAAACGAATTCTTCCAGCTCTCTTCTGCCTGTGCATGCCTACTACATATACATAGATGGGAAATTACACGACGTGTAATGGGTATTCATGTCATGTAATGTTAATCCAATATTTACTCCACGGACTTTAAATCTGTGCATATCTCATGTGAATTTCTTCTAAGATTTTGAATTTTTACCCTTCTCACAACAAGTAACTGGATGTCATGTAATGAAGCTTCCTTATCCAAGATCATTTTCAGAGGGAAATTATATTTGAATGTTATACGTCTTGGCATGCCGTATAAGGATGGTTCTCATTGTGTAATGATGATTCATGTCGTGAAACATGTCACTAATTGCTTCATGGCTTGAAACCTGTGGTGAAATGATACTACATGTCAGGTAATGATGTTTCATGATGTGTAATATCCAATTTTGATTCTTTTTTGCATTTTTTTTGAAACCTTGAAATCCTATTTCTTGTGATAAATAACACATACCAGGTGCATTATCGAGTAAATCACTGAAAATCCTTAATAAAATGACACCAGATTGTATATGATATTTTAGCATATCAGTAGTACAAAAAAATCATCAAGGAATATGCACCTAAAATGATCTACTACAAAAGGTAAATCATTCTGATTTGTTCCCTATTCATCTATATAAAGGATATCTATCTATCCTATAAACCAACTCATCCCAAAATTCTCGTGTCCTGCTTGACTTTCCTAGACATCCCATTCACCCTTTTTAATATAACTATCTTCCTATGTTGATGTGAAGGAATCCCTCAGATGATAGTAATCGATATAAGCATGAAAAGGTACTAACCATCCCATCCTAATAATGATATCAATACCCATCATATCAAGGAAAAAATAATTCCCATCCAAAAATAAAAAAAATTGTATCAAGGGGGATTCCTTACATCGGTATATGCTCTTATATAGGATCCCCAATAATGTTTTGAAAGTCATCACACCATAGAAATATTCTATCTCTCAACCAAGAATTCCCATGTTTTCCACAAATATAAAATAATGTGAAGTGACATTGTTTAAAAAGGAAGAAACTAAGGTATAGGCTATTATAATAGTACATTGAACTCTATAAGTCCTAGCACTCCACTCCATTGGAGTCTATTGTACTATATAGACATGGTCAAACTCGTGGCCCTGACATACAACCTGACTACCTTGGGCAGGTCTTCTCTATTGGTGTTATATATTTGAAGCATGGGTACCATGGAATCAACCGCCTCCTCTACCAAAACGGATAGTAGTACTCTAGTTACCTTCCTAGAGGGGTGATTCTAATATCACTCCTGAAGGTAGAGTTGATAAGAATCCTCTCCTTCTAGGCACATAAGGGAAGTTCCTGTAGAAATTTTGAATATTCCCCAAACTATAACTGACTCATTACTCAATGTGGTCCTTAGTATACTAAGGATTCATATTCCATGGCTTCCCATAGTAGTGGCACACCATGTAACTATAATTATAGCAGGCTATCAGAAAGTATACCTAAAGCATACCCTGATGAAAATCAGCCTAGGTAATCACATCCCACCAATGCTTGAATCAAAAAGAATATAGGTTATGATCTTGACCCTCCTCTATGGAGGTGTCTCTAGAGGATCAAATATATATAGCATGGACTTTAGCTATAACTCAAAAACCTGGAGCCCACCATCCCCCAATAAAGTGATTGGATGCTACTGGTGTAATTCTTGCACCAACTCTAACATAATAGGGATAGGTCACAGTACTCCTTGTACAAAATGTATAAAAAATAGGAAGCACTCTCAGAACAAACCATCCGTGCCTATATTTTTAATAACAGGAGGTTATGTAAGAGGTTCCACAGAAGTTAATAATAGTGGATCAGGGCTCAATCCCTTCATATCATTATCGCCACCACCCTCCTAATTCATGACTCGAGTATATCATGGTGTCATATCTCTATAATTTCAAATAACACACCTCAAATTAGGTTCAATAATAGATAGGTTTATGGATAATATAATATGATAGGTACATGTATTCCTATATAAGAGTCACACCTCTAGTCTTGCTTCTAAAGTTAGGCATGGGTGGTGTTTAGGACCATAAGGAAGTATAAGAGACTACTTATTTCCCACTACTAAGGTCAGACCAATTTCATGGTCTCACTTCACATTTCAAGGGTCCCAATATGTGGAGTTTCAATTACAAATTATAGAGGAAAACACCATTTACATTATAATTAGCATCCACATTTAACAGTAATAATTTTATTTAATAATTTAAATTCATTTAAGTTCATACTAATTTATATAGATATATGTATCATGTTCTGGTTACATGAGCCATTATTCCAGAGTTATAAAGGCATAATCTTTATAAGTTGTAATTGGCATGTCATGTAACTGTGAACTAACCATTACATCTGGTATCAGGATGTGACAGGTCATATAAAATTATTTGATTAGATTAATCACTATTCCCAATTTATGGAGGTAAATTCTTCATAAATTACAATTGGAATTCACGTAATCAAAAATCAACTAATGTTTTATCCCATGTAACCAGTGGTCCATGGCTCAAACATGGAATAATTTGTTAATTATGGTTATAAGATCAATATTTATGGTAAAATGACATCTAGGTTGATTAAAAGGTATTAATTAATCAAATAATTGTATCCTTGTAAGAAACATTATCAAATTCTTAAATATAGTAATCAAGGCACCAGTAATATGCAGTAAAAAATGCACACAGTAATATAAATATGGCATGCCATATGCATGACATGTTAACTATCAAGTGCCTATAATAATGCATGATATATTACCTCATTTCCTTACTAGTCCAAGGATAAAAATAAAATTCATATTGTTAATAACAATAATAATTTCAAAAATCATGTGTGACACCCAATGGTGAAATCACTACAACTGTAATAGGAAAAAATCCAGAATAGAAATTTCCCATCCCAAGTAATTTTGAATTTACCTATGCATGGGTTAGTTAGTCCCATGCATAGGATCATTTATAAATTATGACATGTTCCTAGTATCCTGTCTAATAACCAAAATTATAAGAAAAATGGAAAAAATTACTCTTATACAACATGTAATTCCCCAAACCCGGTTATCTCATAGGTAACTGAACTCAGTTGATCTCATGGACTCAAATATGCCACTCTTTATTCCATAGGATGTTGAATAATATTGAGGGTCTATGATGGTATGATGAGGAGACTATACCACATGATCAGAGTGTAGTAAATTGATATACCATAATATGGAAGATTATAAAAAAAATGATAAATGAACTTTGGAAGCCTTAAATCATTTTGATTTAATAAATATGTGTAAATGGAACCAATATAATATAGAAAATGATTCAATGTATTTATGCAATATAAAAATGTAAATACATATAAGTAGAGAAGAAGACATATAAAACATGCTACACAAAAGAAAAAAAGTCCAAAATCTATCTCCACTAGCATCAAAAGTGTAAACTCATTCCTCTACTCCAATACTTCGTCCTAGTATTAGATATTATGCATCCAAAGATAGACCCTTCCCTCTGTCCCTAACTAAATTTATAAAGTCTATCCAGGTACCAATCAGTGGCCTAAATGGGGTGTGAGATATACTCAGTAGGTCACCACCAACAGCATCTAGTATATCCAACCAGTTTATATAAAAATGATAATGTGTGGATATAACTATGTAAATTATACATGTAAACTATAAACGAGTCAACTCAGGTTCCTAAAGGACACCAGGATAACTCTACCTACTTCGACATAAGATGGGATGTCTCTAAACATGTGGAACCATGTATATATATGTATATATATGTGTGTGTGTGTGTGTGTGTGTCTGTATATGTACATGTATTTATATATATATATATACTATATATTTAGTAACATATATATCCATATAAATATATACGTACTGCTACTCAATACTTGAGGATAACTCAGGCATTAAAGTATAGTCACAATGGTCTCATATGGTAGTAATGGACTACATTATTGAGTTTCACAAGTGTAAGGGATACCATACCGGAGTATCACAAGTATATGGGATTTCATCCTTGACTATCAAAAGTTTATGGTACTCCATTACCAATTATTTTAAGTATATGGGACACCATGCCTAAGTATCATAAGTATATGGGACTCTACGCTAGAGTATCACAAGTATATGAGACTCCATTCATGATTATCACAAGTATAAGGGATGCCATTCCCATATGTGACAAATAATAAATAGTTCTGGTCAAGCTATAACATAATCCAAAAGATGGTTTATAAATCATTAACATTTCATTTAATCAATGGAATAACCATTATTCATATATAAAACACATGATGTGGTTTTACGACTAACACCCCATTAATTTAAAATAATACATTCAATTGGGTGTCCAACCAACACCACTTAGAAGGTGATTTGGGAGCATTATCATCTTAGAATTCAAGTGCATCAAATGAGCACACCAAAATTAGTTTCACTTATCAAGGTGGGAAACTTTTGAAAATTATAAGGGTCTATAAGAGTTTCAATAACAAGTTTAACAATTTAAATAAGGAAATTGTATTTTTAAAGAAATGATCAGAAAGTCTAATGTGTGGCATGATAACACATGATATAAAACTACTCATGTTTAGGTAAAAATTACAATACCACCTATCTTATGGTGTTATATGACTCCTCAACCATTATAAGCTTCAAATTTTAAGTAGAACATGATAAATTAGAGAAATATAAGAACACCCTGAAAATAGGGAAAATAGCTCGCAAGGATTTATCATCCAATATGGCATGATAAATAAATAAAATAACCAAGTGGACGGGATATCTTATTGATACGGGTCTAACATAGAAGATGGTGAAAAATTCGAACACCATACGGTGAGGCGAGATCAAAGCTTAGCTTGAGAGGGACAAGGCAGCTCGAGTTGACGGAGGGCGTTCGTGTGAGAGAAAATATGGGAGGGAGAAGGTTATAATCCATTAGTGGTAAAAATGTAATTATCCCATTTTTAATCTATTCAACACAATTACAATGTAAATAGGGGATTTACACCATAAATTCCCCCTTTTATGGGGTCTTCCTGAGCCACTTATGGCATAAGAAGGTTTTACACTAAGTTAATAATTTATGGTATAAACCACTAATTTACATTATAAGTTTTCCAGTAGAAATATTTCTAAGGCAGTTTCTCTATAACTTATAATTACTCCTAAAATTCCCAAAATTTCTACAAATATTTCTATCTGGTTCCAAATCAAGACTGAAAAATTAAGGGATTATTCCTTGAAAAATACAGGATCTTAAAGAATACCTTATGCTCTTAGAAATAATTCATGGTGATATCTATGATACAATTTATCCACCATATGAAACATTTAGATATTTTATCATATTGATTGATGTCTCTACAAGATGATCCCAAGTGTGTTTATTATCAACTCATAACCTAAAATCTGAAGAAAAAAAACATTCCTAAATAGTAATTTTATGGATACTTTTCCCAAATTATTCAATAAAACATATTTGGCTTGATAATGTTAAAGAATATTCACTATTTCGTTTTAATAATTATTATATGTAAATTATACTATGTTTTGAACATATATTTTCTCATATTCAAACTCAAAATGATCTATTCGAATCATTTATAAAGTTATTATAACTAATATCCAGACCACAACTTATGAAAACCTAATATCTCATTTCAACATGAGGACTTGTAATTTTGCATGTAGCTACACTTATATAAATTTGACAATAAAGTAATCATGAATTCTCCCATTTTTAAATAGTTTTAAATCATGGACTAAATATTTCATATTTAATATTTTTTTTTGTATGTGTGTCATTAACACCAAAAAAATAAATACGGGACCCTAAATAATATTGTGGATTTATATAGGGTTTAAATATCTATGGAATATTAAATATCTTGAAACAATTATGAGATATGTATTTATATTAATATTTTCTGATTTTCATTATAATAAAAACATATTTACAATATTAAATAGTGAAATCAATTGGAATCAAAATAAATATAATGTAAAATTAAATCATTATTTACTCTTAATTACGTTATAAATGTTAGTGAACTGGAGGTTCTAAAGAACATTAATTTATGAAATTTAAAGAATGAATTATCTCATATATTAAATTATTCAAAATGGGTTATAAAATCATATATATATATATATATATACCAACTAAAAAATCACTAATTATAATAAATTTCCAATAACTTAGATCTGAGAGTTCCATTAATATTTCTTTTAATCCATTAACAAATCATGGAAGCTCACTCGGTTCAAAATATAGAATGTAAGGTCTTGGGTTTTCCTATGAAGTATATATTTTTTTGATTTAAATACTAGTTCATGGACTAATGTGAGTACCTAATGTGATCATGGGTGTATCAGGGGTGTCTAGGGCTTGTTCTGAGTTTAGATCCATGATTTTTAGGGAATATAGACAAGTCACATGGTTAGCAGAAATCATGCAGGATAGGCCACACGGTTACCCCTTACCATGCGGGGATAGAAAGTGGGGTGAAGGAGGCTTCATAGTTTTAGGAATATGTACCAACTCAATAAAACTCTTTTTAAGGGGGCTCTATAATTTATTACAGAGTCTAAGACATAGTTTTCACATGATTATTCAAACGGTGCACACTAATCGTGTGAGGTGCCCCTTTATGATAGTGAAGGGTGTAGGTAGACACGTGGTTTGGAAAACCATGTTGTAAAAATGTTCATCCCAATATTTCTTAGGGAAATTAACTTTTAAAACTTTTAATATATTAAAAACCTAAATCTAATTCGTTATTCCTCTGATGGATAGCCTTGAGACATTGAGAGCTCCCCTTTGAGGCACATTCATAGCTTTTCCTCCTGATTCTCTGTTTGAACTCAGATTCGAGCATTGATCGTCTCATTGGATTCACACTAGAAATTTCATTGATGATATTGTGTCATTATTAGATTCAATTAGTGTTTATGGAGTTATTTATGTGAAAACTAATATGCCCTATTTTTAGGATTTTCATCCATTCTACATTTTTCTATTGATCTGCATCAAATAAGAAGCCAATACTAGATGATTATTGTACTACGGACCTACGGCGCATGTTCTATACCTTCACATCAAGGTTTGGTGTTTTATAATCAAATTTTTCATTGTTCCACACATCATTATTTTCTAAAATTCCCCTTTAATTAATTAGATGGTTGAATTGAATGAATTGAAATCTTTTACGGATACTCACCAGTTCCCTTGAGATTTTTTGTGGTTGTTTCCCCAACCTAGGCCACCCATGGGGTGTGCCTTTGTATTTTACCTATTTTTATACAACCCATGGGGTGTGTGTGAGATTTCCTAGTTATTAGATGCCCTTAATAATTGGTGATAATTTAATTGAGATATTAGGAGATGGTTTGCCTCCTTTTCCATGTGTTAACATGATGTGAACTATTGCAATTTTTATTTGTATTTTATAAAATTAATTGATATGAGTTGGATAAACTCATAGAATGTAATTGAATGTTAAATGGTGATGATTTGAAATTTTAGTGTATGCCTCAGATAGTATACCATCGATACTAATTCTATTAGATTCCATGGACATTTCTCCCATGGGTCTTGATTGTGGTAGTAGATACCTTAGACTTGTTTCATCCTTGGGTCTTGGTTTGGTAGGATGCCTAGGTCCTTGCTACCCCTTGGATATGGCTTGCTTTATATAATATTAGACATGGTATATTTACATGATCCTTGGACCCCACCCAGGTCTTTATGAGTTTCCATCAAGATTATACTAGGAATCGACATGGATTTCATGGTCTTCTATACCTTAGATCTGGCCCTACGTGTTCTAACACATGAGATTACACGAAGAGGTTGTTATAGAGGACATGATTATACATAAAGGTCATGGTAAATATTATATATTCGATTATATTTCATGGTTTTGGTAGTGTTTTAGACTAGGTTGTACAGAGTGGTCATGGTGGATATTTTGGAATGTTTTGGAGATGGCCCTAGTATGGGTATCATATTAAAAAGAATTGACTGGACTATACTACAACTTTTTATTTATGATTTTACCATTTCCCTTTATATGGGAACCTAACTATTATATACAAGGTTCCTTGTTTTAATAGATAGTCACTTGACTTTCTTCACATCACTTTCAGTATTGTTATACATGTGATATACATTGCAAACTGTTTATCTTATATTGCATAGCTAGGATTTATCATAGACACTATTAGTAGTGTCCTACTAAGTAATATATCACACCCTATTCAGGACACCATTGGGAACCCAGAAGGACTATATAGATGTAGGTAGGGATTGGGGCAAGTGCCCACAGTACGATGCTTGATTTTGCTATGCTTAGGAGCAGGGGGCACATAACTGAGCTGAGTCTTGGGATGCTAGATGGAATAGTTATTTTGGTATTTTATGTATTTTGATTTATGTATTATACTAGATGATTATATAACTATTTTACATATTTTTAGATACATGACATGACACATCATATTGTATATGAGATTACCTTAGCATTGTTTATATATTCTAGTCTTGAATGTTTATCTTCCACCTGGTTGATTTACTTCTTCTTTTATTGACTGATATGTTTCCTACCACTATACTAAACTTTGAAATGGGGTTATAGTCTCTCTACAGACACAATCTATTCCCTTTCTACTATTTTTTATCCTCTAGAATTCAGGTAGATTCTCTTGATCCCTTGTGACCCACTAGCTCGGGGCACCGTTTAGTGGCATTCGGGTCGAGATGTTACAAAGTGGTATCAGATGTGTTTTTCTTTGATTCTTGTAAGGCCCCGACCCCAGTTACCTAGAGTCGATGCATTATTTTAATACATTGGCCTGATCACAAGGGATTAAATCCCGAAAGACCGATCAGTTTCGTATCCTTGGAAACACTAGATATATTCACAAGCCATACATTACATCATAAATTAAAAAAACTACAACAACATCTTTTCTTCATATCCCCTCATACTATCCTTGCAGGTCATTCATAAAATACTTCTTCAAATCCTGGGAAAAATAAAACACTGAAAGGGGTGAGCTCAGATGCTCAGTAAGGATAATAATATAGCCTAAACTTGCATAAATAAACATAAACATTTAAGTCAATTTATAACTAAAACAAAAGCCTTTTAAACTTGAACTACATCCTAATATGGAAAATATAAAATGAAATAATTCCATTTAATTATTCACATGGATATTATACTAATCGAATAATCACAATAAATATCAATAACCACTTTCATAACAAGGGAATACATAATATCGATCTTTAATTTCTGTGTCAAGGCCCCGTGCCAAGACCTAAGGGATAACTGTAACCGGAACCCATCCCGGAGTGCCTCTAATAACCAGACACCAACCCGGAGTGCTTCTAACAACCGGACACCAACCCGGAGTACCTCTAATAACCGGACACCAACCCGGAGTGTCTCTAATAACCGGACACCAACCCGGAGTGCCTCTAATAACTGGACACCAACCCAGAGGGTCTACTGTAACCGGACCCCAACCCAGAACATACTAGTCCAACACATTCATCTTAAGAAGATGATGAAATATAACATAAACATTCGTATTAAAACTATCATAGGGAATTCCAAAACATTAATCATAAACCATTAATGGAATAAAAATAACTCATCCATAGAAAAACAGATCACAAAACCTTAAATACAATATGGATGATTTGTATCATAATAAATCAAATTCAAACAAGTGTAAAATTTATCAATGGATGTTGACATAGATGAAATCAAAACTATTTGAGAGAAATGTCTCTTTTTTTGAAATCATTTAAAAGTCACATAATTGTAGAGAAAACCTTTATTTTTAAAACATTATTATAAGCTTTTAAGGGAAGATTTGACGTGTTTATAATGGTAGAAAATAGCTGCACCCACCGTATAAGTTAAAAAAACATTCTTACCATAGATTTGTCAAAAGGGTCAAAAAGTACCTTGTTTGGAAAACGACAGAAAGATTCTTTTCAAAACGAATAACGGTATAAATGAATTTAACCCATTTTCTATTAAATAGTAAAAAAAATTGAAATATATTTTTATGAAACATGGATGTGGATGATAAAGAGGTCCCAGTAGATAATTACGTATAAACAACCTCGGATAATGAAGAGATTGTGAAATAAACCCTTAAAAACTTGTTAACTTACGAAACATACACCCCATGAAAGAGGTATCATAAAATGAATATGTAAATACACATAAATTAAAGTTTATTACACAAAGAATACAATTATGGGTAGTATATACACCACACAAAAGGTAATAGTGGCAATATGGCATGAATCTCATGGGAATAAGGAGTGAGATGAAAACCCATTACCTTGTACTTTTCCATGGTCGAGGGTAGGTTAACCACCTGTATAATGGTGAAATAGTTGTTATTAAATTATACAACAATCATATACATTAATATGATATCATGTATGATCTTTTAACATTGCTTTGTTAATAATATTTTAGTATTATCGTCGTTTCGGGTGTTAACTTACTCGTTTTCTTTTATATGTTTTGTTACATAACCCGTGTTTGTTATGGATAGGTTGTATCTTATTCATATACAGAATTATATCAAGTCCTTAAACATTATTTTTAATCATCAAATGAGAATTATACTTTAATGGATACGATGGGGAATGAATCTCATCGCGTTCGTGGAGACGGTAGTCTGTACGTACGCACGAACGCTACTTCCATTTCATTTTTCATTTAAAAGGATTCAAAACCAAATGATACATAGGTATATTATTATTCCAGTATAATATAATATCTTATATGTGTTACTTAAGTTCATTAACACCTTCCTTTATACGTTCCATGTATGGTATGAATGAGTCATATCACTTTGAGGGGGCGGTAGTCTGCACTTCCTCAAATGAAATTATAGTATATATATAAAACATGAAACGAATAATGGTATACTATAAAATGGAATTAAAGAAGATTATATATAAATTAAATATCATTAATAACATATTTAATTATATTTCCATCATAATATCCACCATGAGAGGTTGTAGGAGACAATTGAACAATCATCGTTTCGTGAGGCGTTTGGTTTCCATCCACAGAAACATTATGTTCTTCACCCATTAGATAGATGTGTGTGTAAGTGTAGTTAGAATACTTCTCATAAAAATATCCTAGTATATTTATGATACTGTTTTTTTTACAAAAGAAAATAATAAGAATATTTTAGGGGTTGGAGAAGTAAAATAAAAGAAAAGAAGCTAAGAGAAATCGTTTCCTTTAATTTGGGTAACTCCCTTTGGTTTGAACCAAAAAGGACTCTTGAAGTGCCTTATGCCTAAGGTAAGGCTTCTAGGAGTAGAAGGATATAGGGAGATTAATTAGGCATAGGTTGGAGGAGCCAAAATTCTTGAGAGGTGTGAGTAATTGGTTAGAAGTGGTGTCCTTTTATAAGGGGGAGGAGGGGCTCTTTAGGAAAAACATAAAGTATTATTTTATAATAAATTCATATTCGGTTTATAATGGCTCCAAACTGGATTATTTAAATTCTAAGGTGGGTATGGTAGAAATAATTTCAACCAATAGATTTTATACAGGTTTGGGTCATTATATTAACCTCATCTTTTAGTTTTAACTCTTAGTCAATTAGTTTGACATTTACCATGTCACTTTGTATTTTTATATTATATAGTTAATAAACTTACTATAAACTTCCAATCGACCCCCAAGTGGTCCATTAATGATGGACCTATCATGATATAAGTCCTTTTTCCAAACCTTAGATTTTTAGGAATAGAATATCAATTAATAATATAAAATTTGTTTTAAAAACTCTTTTATGTCAATTTTGACACTATTGGGAATTCGTTTTTTGATAAATTCATAACAGCATTATTACTTAGAAAAAAATTCATATAACCAATTATAATATGTCATATTAACCTAGAAAATTATTTGAATTCAAAAAAATTCTCAAATCCCATTTATTTGGGTATTTATAATATCAATTATCTTAATCTTTCATTAATACGGTAATTACTGCATCATCATTGTGTCATAAATAAATTAAATTATTTAATTTATAAAAATTATAAATAAAATTCCATTATGTATTAAATCTTTTTATATTTCTAATTAATATTTACAATCGAATTTATCTTTTGTTTAACCCTATATTAAAAAAAATTTAGTAATTAAACTTTGATTTTAACTCTTTTAACTCTTCTTTGAATTAAATAATAATAAATGTCCTAAACTAATCCCAATGGACCTAAATGATAATATTTTATTCCTAAGGTTGTTTTTGGTCGAGATGCACTTGTCCAATAGAATTAGGACATGTGTTAGGGTAATATTAATATCATTTTTACCCTTAATTACCCTATTTACTTTTAATCGTGGTAAATAAAAGTAAAAAAGTTAATATTCACCAATAATTATTTTTATCTTATTGGACCACATTTTACTCCTTGATATTAACCGTGTCTCTCAGATTTTCGAAATTCCACTCACAGAAGCGGTAAAATTAAGTTTTACATGAATTTCCAAATTCTCCTAGGAGGTGGGTAAAATACGGTGAAAAGTTCAATAAAATTTTTATATATCTAAAATTATTATAAACTAACTTCAATGAATTACATTGAAATTATATAGGTATTATGTATCTATTTTGAACTTAATTAAATTTAAATAAAATAAATAATTATTTAAATAAAAATTCGTTTTTAAACTATAACTCAGTGTTTTTTCACTATTCATCAAAAATTGAAAGTTTTCAGAAAAATACCAAAAATTCACCCTAGGCTAATTTCGATATTCCAAATCCAAATATGAAGTCCATTTTGAAAGATAAAATTTATAAAATTTCAAAAATTTGGTATTACTATTCATAACGGTTGCTTTGATTAGTCGCAGTGTGTTAGAGTCTCGAAGTTGCGTACAATGCAAGTTATTGCTTTATTCAAAGGGAAACATATAGTGGAAGCTTGGGGTGTTACATTCTCTACTCCTTCAAATAATTTCATCCTCACAATTTGAAATTGTTCTTTGAAAATAAAAGCTTGAAAGTAGAAAATACCTTTTTGGAAAACCCATATCAGAAATAGGGTTAATAAAATTTAGTTTTAATAAGAGGGAATGGGAAATGAGAATGTCACCACCAAATTAGGGTTTCAAATAGGAGAACATTGGTGGAAATTATAGACATGTAATTAGAGTAAAAATGTAAATATTTATAGGGAGTTATTGAGGTCATCAATCACAAACAAGTGTAGAATTGAGGGCCTTAAAGCCATCAATCTATGATGATTTAAAATATCATCAGTTCAACAAAACATAAGGTATTAGGATAACACATTTTTGGTCTTAATATCCCTTCCTTAAATAATTAATTTCTTTATAGAATAATATAAATATATATATATACATATTGACAAGTAGAGTTTTCATCCTTCAACTAATTTCTACCACAAACTCAACTTTCACTCCAAAAGATAATAGAACTCAAAAATATTATATTTATCCTAATAGTATAACGTTACCATCATTAACACATACCATTATAATGAAAAAAATATTTTTTAATAACCAGGGACTTCCTGTAGGCCAGTGGTAGGTAATAAAGGCATGTCGCACTATGGTTGTCGGTTCGATTCCTACAGCTTTTTCCGACGCGACGGGTTATCGCCTGACCTACAGGTTGTCCTTTTCTTAAAACTATAGTATCATAATATTACAAAAATAATTATAATAAATGTTTTAACCTTGAACAATACTATCCAAAGTTAAAATTAATACATTCCCAAACATTATATTTATCCAAAGTACCTCTGTCCAGACTCTCTGTAAAAGGTACCTAAATTCCAAAATCAATCGCAACATCAGATTCTCCAAACAGAGTAAAGTTTCTCTTATTGTCACATAATGAAAATATGATTACCTTAGTCATATTAAAACCTTAATGAAAACAACAAGTACTGCAGTGAAATCCTTATATATATCATGTTATTCTCATAACCCGAATATAATCCTTGAGTCCAAAAACACAAATACATTAATTATTCCTCTTCAACTGTAGTAACAGCATAAGCTTGGCCTTGATCCCTTGGCCTTTTCTGAGGTATTTTTACCTGACGCTTAGGAAATTCATTTTCATAATTCCCCATTTCTCTAAAATTGTAGCATTCAACATTGGCAGCCTCCTTCTTTCCCTTGCAATCATGAGTCTAGTGACCTTTTTCTCCACATTTGTAACAAACTCTCATTCCTTTTAGGCAAGTACCGGGGTGTTTCTTCCCACAATTTTCACATAATGGAAAATCCTTCTTTCCCTTTTCCCTTTATCTGTCTCTTGCTCCATCATTCTCTTCTTCTCTTTCTTTACTTTATTATTATATGATTTAGAGAATTCCTTTTCTGTCTTGATAGCACATGAGACAATTTCTTCATACGACGAGAAGGATTGTGTGATCAATGCTCGATGAAGAAATGGTTTTAACCCATCAAATAAATGATCAATCTTACTTCTTAGGTTACGTATATAATCTCCAGAATACCTTGCTAACCTTATAAAGTTAGCCTCATACTTTGCGACATTCTCATCCTCCTTTTGTCTCAGACTTAGAAATTGCCTTTCCATATCTGCTCGATGGTCACGAGGAAAGTATTTTTCTAAGAAAAGCTCTTTTAACTCCCTCCATTCCATATTTGATACTTCATCATCTTCCTTTGTGTTTTGAATAAATGAACACTATTGTTCAGCATCTCCAGTGAGGCGTTAAACTGCCATGATACTTTTTCCCTTTCACTACTCCCTAAGGCATGGAATATTTTCTCTAAGGAATTTATCCATTTCTAGGCTACTAAGGGATTTGTACTACCATTGAATGTTGGTGGTTGTTGCCTCATGAAGAGATCTAACATTGATCCTCCACACTAAAGCTCATGGTGCTCTATATGGGTAAGGTTATTATTCATAACCTGAGTGAGTTGTCCCAGTATGGTGATTAGATGATCAGCACCAGTTGCATCACTATCTCCATTATAATTATCTTGAGAAGGAGGGAAATCCCTACATGGAGTGCGTTCATTGATACGGTTTCCATTTCTTCTACTAGGTGCCATTTCTAAACAATGGAATAAACTAGATCAGTTTATGAATCAAAATACATAATTCCATACTTGTAAAACACTTAACATAAATTGAACAGTTTATGGATATAATCCATAATCATAAAAATATTTTCTTTAAGGAAGTATATACTCATAAACCCTTCATAATGGTTCGTAAAGAAAATGAGAATTATCCTAAGAATATCCCCCTGGAGTGTCGTAACCAAGAGTGCAGCAAGGCCCGTTGTCGTGCACCAGTTCCCGTTCGAGTCTAGCTCAAAGCAGTGTTTTCGGGTTTTATCCCTAGGTACATCTGTGCCAGAGCCGCCTCTACCTGCTCGTATCCAGATAGGGATGTATTTCTCGGAAAACTCACAAAATCTCTACAATACCAAAATTCTAGGAAGTTCTTCTATACTAATCCTCAAAGTCTATCTTAGGGTTATGTGCTCTAATCAGAGTTTTTCTAAATCTAGCTTCCAAGGATTGTACTAAACTTCCTCTGATACCAACTATAACGCCCTAACCCCAGTTACCCAGAGTCGGTGGATTATTTTAATACATTGGCATGATCACAAGGGATCGAATCCCAAAAGACCGATCAGTTTAGTAGCCTTAGAAACACTAGATATATTCATAATCCATACATTACATCATAAATTAAAAAAAACTACAACAAAATCTTTTCTTCATATCCCCTCATATTATCCTTGAAGGTCATTCATAAAATAGTTCTTCACATTCTGGGAAAAATAAAACACTGAAAGGGGTGAGCTCAGATGCTCAGTAAGGATAACAATATAGTAAAAACTTGAATAAATAAACATAAATATTTAAGGCAATGTATAACTAAAACAAAAGCCTTTTAAACTTGAACTTCATCATAATATGGAAAAGATAAAATGAAATAATTCCATTTAATTATTCACATGGATATTCTACTAATCGAATAATCACATGAAATATCAATAACCACTTTCATAACAATGGAATTCATAATGCTGATCTTTAATTTCTGTGTCAAGGCCTCATGCCAAGACCTAAGGGATAACTGTAACCGGAACCCATCCCGGAGTGCCTCTAATAACCGTACACAAACCTGGAGTGCCTCTAATAACCGAACACCAACCTGAAGTGCCTCTAATAACCGGACACCAAACCGGAGTGCCTTTAATAACTGAACACCAACCTAGAGTGCCTCTAATAAATAGACACTAACCCGGAGGGTCTGCTATAACCGGACCCCAACCCGGAATATACTAGTCCAACACATTCATCTTAAGAAGATAATGAAATATAACATAAACATTCATATTAAAACTAGCATACGGAATTCCAAAACATTAATCATAAACCATTAATGGCATAAAAATAACTCATCCATAGTCAAACATATCAGAAAACCTTAAATTCAATATCGATTTTTTGTATCATAATAAATCAACTTCAAACTAGTGTAAAATTTATCAAAGGATGTTGACATAGATGAAATCAAAACTATTTGAGAGAAATATCTCTTTTTTTGAAATAATTTAAAAGTCACATAATTATAGAGAAAACCTTTATTTTGAAAACATTATTATAAGCTTTTAAGGGAAGCTATGACGAGTTTATAATGGTAGAAAATAGACTCACCTTCCGTATAAGTTAAAAAAACATTCTTACATTAAATTTGTCGAAAAGGTCAAGAAGTACCTTATTTGGAAAACGACAGAAAGATTACTTTCAAAACACATAAGGGTATAAATGACTTTAACCCATTGTCTAGTAAATAGTAAAAATGATTTCAAATATATTTTTATGAAACATGGATGTGGATGATAAAGAGGTCACAGTAGATAATTACGTATAAACAACCTCAGATAATGAAGAGATTGAGAAACTAACCCTTACAAACTTGGTAACTTACGAAACATACACCCCATGAAAGAGGTATCATACAATGAATATTTAAATACACATAAATTAAAGTTTATTACACAAATAATACAATTTTGGGTAGTACATACACCACAAAAAAGTTAATAGTGGCAATATGGCATGAATCTCACGGGAATAAGGAGTGAGATGAAAACCCCTTACCTTGTACTTTTCCTTGGTCGAGGGTAGGTTAACCTCTTGTATAATGGTTAAATAATTGTTATTAAATTATAAAATAATCATATACATTAATATGATATCATATATGATCTTTTAACATTGCTTTGTTAATAATATTTTAGTATTATCTTCGTTTCGGGTGTTAACTTACTCGTTTTCTTTTATATGTTTTGTTACATAAGCCATGTTTGTTATGGATAGGTTGTATATTATTCATATACAGAATGATATCAAGTTATTAAACATTATTTTTAATCATCAAATGAGAATTAGACTTGAATTGATATGATGGGGAATGAATTTCATCGCGTTCGTGGAGACGGTAGTCCGTACGTACGCACGAATGCTACTTTCATTTCATTTTTCATTTAAAAGGAATCAAAACCAAATGATACATAGGTATATTATTATTCCAGTATTATATAATATCTTATATTTTTTACTTAAGTTCATTGACACCTTCCTTTATATGTTCCATGTACGGTATGAACGAGTCATATCACTTTGAGGGGGCAGTAGTCCGCACTTCCTCAAATGAAATTATCGTATATATATACAACATGAAACGAATAATGGTATGCTATGAAATGGAATTACAAAATATTATATATAAATTAAATATCATTAATAACATATTTAATTATAGTTCCATCATAATGGCCACCATGAGAGGCGGTAGGAGATAATTGAACAATCATCGTTTCGTGAGGCGTTTGGTTTCCATCCACAAAATCATTATGTTCTTCACCCATTAGATGGAGGTGTGTGTAAGTGTAGTTCGAATAATTCTCATAACAATATCCTAGTATATTTTGGATACTGGGTTTTTTACCAAAGAAAATAATAATAAGAGTTTAGGGGTTGGAGAAGTAAAATAAAAGAAAAGAAGCTAAGAGAAATCGTTACCTTTAATTTGGGTAACTCCCTTTGGTTTGAACCAAAAAGGACTCTTTAAGTGCCTTATGCCTAAGTTAAGGCTTCTAGGAAGAGGATAGGGATATATGGAGCTTAATTGGGCAGAGTTTGGATGAGCCAAAAGGCTTGAGAGTTGTGAGTAATTGGTTAGAAGTGGTGTCCTTTTATAAGGGGGGAGGGGCTCTTTAGGAAAAACTTAAAGTATTATTTTATAATAAATTCAGATTCAGTTTATAATGGCTCCAAAATATATTATTTAAATTATAAGGTGGGGATGTGTCTAAATCCTTTCAACCAATAGATTTTAGACAGGTTTGGGTCATTATACTAAACTTATCATTTAGTTTTAACTCTTAGTTAATTAGTTTGACATTTACCATGTCACTTTGTATTTTTATATTATATAGTTAATAAATTACTATAAACTACCAATAGACCCCCAAGTGGTCCATTAATGATACACCTATCATGATATAAGTCCTTTGTCTGAACCTTAGATTTTTAGGAATAGAATACCAATTAATAATATAATATTTGTTTTAAATACTATTTTATTTCAATTTTGGCACTATTGGGTATTTTGTTTTTGATAAATTAATAACAGCGTTATTACTTCTAAAAAAATTCATATAACCAATCCTAATATGTCATATTAACCTATAAAATTATTTAAATTCATAAAAAGTATCAAATAACATTTATTTGGGTATTTATAATATCAATTATATTAATCTTTCATTAATATGGTAATTACTGCATCATCATTGTGACATAAATAAATTAAATTATCTAATGTATAAAAATTATAAATAAAATTCCATTATGTAGGAAATATTTTTATCTTTCTAATGAATATTTAAAATATAATTTATCTTATGTTTAACCCTATATTAAAAATGTTTTACTAATTTAATTTTGATTTTAACTCTTTTAACTCTTCTTTGAATTAAATAATAATAAATGTCCTAATCTAATCCAAGTGGACCTAAATGATAATATTTTATTCTTAAGGTTTTTTTTGTCGAGATACACTTGTCCAATATAATTAGGACATGTGTTAGGGTAATATTAATATCATTTTTACCCTTAATTACCTTATTTACTTTTAACCGTGGTAAATAAAAGTAAAAAGTTACTATTCACCAAAAAAATATTTTTATCTTATTGAACCACATTTTACTCCTTGATATTAACCGTGTCTCGTATTTTCGAAATTCCACTCACAGAAGTGGTAAAATTAAGTTTTACGTGAATTTCCAAATTCTCCTAGGATGTGGGTAAAAGACGGTGAAAAGTTCAATAAAATTTTTATATATCTAAAATTATTCTAAACTAACTTCAATGAATTACATTGAAATTATATAGGTATTATGTTTCTATTTTGACATTAATTAAATTTAAATAAAATATATAATTATTTAAATAAAAATTCGTTTTTAAACTATAATTTAGTGTTTTTTTACTATTCATCAAAAATTGAAAGTTTTCAGAAAAATACCAAAAATTCACCCTAGGATAATTTTGATATTCCGAATACAAATATGAAGTCCATTTTGAAAGATAAAATTTATAAAATTTTAAAAAATGAGTATTACTATTCATAACGGTTGCTTTGATTAGTCACGGTGTGTTAGAGTCTCGAAGTTGCGTACAATGCAAGCTATTGCTTTATTCAAAGGGAAACGTACTATGGAAGCTTGGGGTGTTACAATTCTATAATATTTTGTGAAAATATAAATGGGATTAAGAAGGTATTGGAATTTGGTAAAGAGTTATTCTTGGGAGTAGGTAACCCAAGTATAGGAAAAGGGAAAATTTTCATGAATGGAAATTGTAGTTTTCTAGATTTTTCCTATTATAGTTGATTTGATTCCATCGTTGGGTGATCACTTGAATAGTGATTTTATTATTGATATTATCAAGGATCTATTTTACAATTTCCTAATGGGATAAGGTTATGAATCTCATGCATCGTTTTAGGAACCTGTTAGTATTCACATGCCATGCATTATTACAAGCCATATAAGATTCATTTCTTGACTACATGACTTGTGATATGTGCCTTATGTGATATATTTGTTATCTTGCTAGTGTTCATACATAGAATTAAGAAACATGGTTTGGTAATTATAGTTTCGACCATTACCTTTGAATTTTTTTCCTGATTAGGCTACAAAAGAGACCCTAAGAAGAAAATTGTGCCACATTGATTCATGGGCCATCAGTCGCATGGGTTGGAATGTGTTATTGTGTCGATTAATTGGATTCTATATTTTGGTTAATGGGGTGTATAGAACCTTGTATATAGTAAGTAGTTAACCATTTTTTCAACAGTTTAAATAGAATTTTGAAATAAATATGAATACAAATTGAAATTGAATGTTTTGAAATAGAGAACATGACCTTGACCTGAATTTTGAGTGGGCATTAGGCAATGTATCTAGTGATGTTTATAGTTGTTTATTTTTACCCAATACTTGATTTATGAGTAGTTTGAGGGGTTTTATTTGTTTATACAAAGGTTTTGAACTAGACTAGGCTTTTATCTATGAAATTTTTGTTATTTATATTTTTGGAGGCATGTGTTTGTCATTATAGATACATGCCACCATGAAGACCTCCAGTAGTACACCAAGAGGGTGGTGATGACCATGCTCTGGAGGTAGTGAGCCCTAGGCTGCCTATACATCCTACATTATTTCTAGCAAAGGAATCAGTGGTTTCACTAGACAGATGTGTTGAGGCACAATTCTGTGAGGGTTTTTTATACTATATAAAAACTTTTCAAGAAGCACTATAGCATGCCTTGTCTATGGTTGTGTTGACGCGTGTATTTTAGCAGAAATATCTGCCCATTTTCTTAGGGTATGGAATACTATAGGATAATTATCTATGAATTGAGACTACATTTTCTATATTCGATCATATGGAGACACCTCCAGAGAGGATATTAAATATCATAACTTATATGCTTCGAGGAGTAACAAAGTACTGGTGGAATGTTTTGAACTAGGTTGATTCATTGTTAGATATGGTTTAGAGGGATTTCCAATCTCAGTTTTATTACTAATTTTTCCCTATGACTCTTAGAAGAGAGCGATATAGTGAGTTTATATTTCTATATTAGGGTGAGATGACTATTAGGGAATATTCAACAGGCTTTACATAGATTCATTTTTTTTTCACTAATATATCTTATTGATGAGCTATCGAGGGTGAGTTACATTAAGGAAGGTCTCAAGAACATCATTTGATAATAGTTCAACATGTTCAGGTTGATGACTATTACTAATATAGTGAATCAAGCACTAATTATATAGAAAAACCAGAGATAATATGGGGGTGAAGAGTAGGGAAGTTTATCTTCTTGACCTAGTGGATCAACGAATTCCAGAAGGAAGTGTCATTTTGAGACTTCTCATGGGAGGAGTACCGGCCATGATGTTAGTGCTAATAGTACCATAATTTTCACCATTATGATAGATAGGGAAATATGAGGAATTAGTGTGATCAAGATCCAATCAAGTGTTGTGCTTACAATAGGATGGGCCCCTTATAGTGTTTTTTAGGACCTTACCTCTTGAAGTTAGTGGAAGGGGTCAGCTTTGACTCTGAGTTATGGAGCTAGTTTCACAACTCCACGTCAGGCTAGGAGATGGGATAGTACTAGTCTTTCAGGATGAGGTGGTGGTCATGGATGACACATCCAGGCATCGGTTGTACCTAGATAGTAGAGTTGTCTTACTCTAAGAAACGAGGTCATTTCACTGGGTTTTTATTCAGTCCAAATATATTCTTTACGAACTACACCTAAGGAGCAGAGCATCAGGACTTCAATGATGAGAGGTTTAATTTTACTATCCTATATTATTGTATATTCTCTTTTTGATACTAGTGCATCACATAGTTTCAAATATGTTCCTTTGGTGGAGATCATTGGGCTCATTATTCAATTTTATGAGGGTGTTATGAAACTTGATACCCTATTGGGGATCATAACGAAGGATGTACATTAGTGTAGGGAGTTCCCCATGAGATTGGTGGGTGTCACTTCATATGGGACTATTTTTCCTTGAGATAATTGGGTTTGATTCTGTACTCGGGATAGACCGGGTAGTTTTTTATTGATCCTGTGTTTATTTATATCACTGTAGGGTAACATTCACATCACCAGAGGGTGGAGTTTTTATTCAAAAAGGTAAATGGGATGTCTAGTCAATCCAAGATAGACCACAACATTTTGGGTAGGGCTGGATGATATTGTATATTGTTAGTTTGTGTTTGGATGATCCAAGAATGTGTTAGGTCAATTTCCCTCTAATGGTTGATCATTTCAGGGATGTTTTCTCAGATGAATTTTCTAGTTTACTTCTCGATATAGAGGTATATTTCTCTATTAAGTTAGTTCCAAGAGCTTCACTAATATAAATTCCTCCTTATATGATAGCTCCTACAGAGTTGTAGGAGATCAGAAGGTAGCTAGAGGACTTAGAGGAAAAGGTTTTTATAAGACCCAATACTTCTCTATGGGGTTCACCGGTCCTTTTGTGAAAAAGTTGGATAGTACCCTTAGGTTATGCCTGGATTATTGGAAATTGGACTAGTTGATAGTTAAGAACTTGCATAAATTTCTAACTATAGATGACCTTTTTTATTAGATCTAAGGAGCTTGGGTTTTCTTGAAAAATTATTTGAGATTAGGATGTCATCAGGTGCATGTTCGACCTAAATACACACCTTTTATTTCTTTTCATAATATGTATGGTCTATATGAGTATTTATTATACCTTCTCACTGGATGATGTTGGGAGGTTGTATATCTGTGAGGTGGTATGACTTCATAAGGTTTCTCAAACACTGGTATCAAATATGGATGCCCAGTTTACATCACATTTCTAGAAGAGTTTTTAGATGGTGTTGGGTACATAGGTTCTTCTGATCATAGAATACCACCATCATACCTATGTTCATCTATATTTTACAATTTAGGTTCCTTAGGACATGTTTTAAACATGCATCTGGGATTTTAGGGGCTCTTGGGAGTGGTATATTCCCCTAGTTGATTTTACCTACAAAAATAGCTATCATGTGACTATACATATGAAAACCTATGATACTTTGTATGGTAGTACATGTTGATCGCCCCTATGATGGTAATATTTATGTGAGGTAGTGTTACCGGGACCTCATCTCATGAATGAGACTTCAGAGAAGGTCCAATTAATTAGGAAGCTGATGGCTACTGTACAGTCTCGATAGAAATCTTATGATGATCGTCACCGACAACCTCTAGATTTTGAGGTCTGGGGTCAATTATTTTTATGTATCTCACCAATAATGGGTCATAGACAGATTAATAGACTGGGTAAGCTTTCAACATGATATTTTGGGTCATTTGAGATTCTGGAGAGAATCGGTCTGGTAACATGTCAATTTTTAGTTGGGGCTTGGCTTAATGGTAATCACCCCTTAATTCTACATGAAAAATGGGGGTTCAAACCCCATTGGGTGCAGGTATTGTAGAAGTACTGTAGCGTACAGTAACAGTGACGTCACTGTAGCAACGGCGGGCACTGTAACAGCGGCAGGTCACTGTAGCGGCGGCAGAGTATTGTAGCAGCGGCGGGTACTGTGCAGTACTGTAGCAGCGTGGGTACTGTAGCAGAACTATTCACAGAATGGGCTTTGGGATAAAAAATGGGCCTACGAGCCATGTAATGGGATAAATTCCCACTGGGCCTTCGGGCTATGTAATGGGTCTCCCTCTACCCAGTTAAAGAGGTCTTTTCTTTTCTTTAATAATAAATGAGGCTTCGGCCCGAACCTTTAAAAAAACATGTCAATTGTATTTTCCTCAGAGGTATTGGGCCATGCATGACTACTTCCGCATATCTCAACATCATCTTTATCACTCAGACTCATATCACAGACTTTATCTAGATGAGGTAGAGTTATAGGTAGATGTTCCCTTTGAGTATTATCCCATACGTGTGGTTAACAGGAGCATGTAGGTTATCCAAGGATAGTTAGTTTCTCTAGTACAGGTGTTATAGAAGCATAGTCGTATATAGGATAGGACTTTGGAGTAGAAGTCTGATGTAGGTGTACAGTGGTCGAAGTTCTTCTCAGATGATTCTTAGCTAACCTTGAGATGGAAATTTTGGGATGAAATGCTTTAAGGGGGGAGATTTTAAGATCCTAGGTTTTTCTATAAGGTATGTATCTTTTTATTTTTGTTTAAATGCTTTTCCATGGCCTAATGTGAGTACCCAATATGATAATGGGTGCATCAAGGGTGTATGGGGCTTTTTTAGAGCCTAGATCATAGCGTTTTGGGAAAAATATATATGACATAGGGTTATGAGAAACTGCATAGGATTGGCAGCACAGTTTCCCCTAACTGTGTGAGGATTGATAGTGGGTGCGGGAGGTTTCACGGTTTTTGGAAATCATGAAAGCTCAGGTGCATGCCCCTATGATGTGCTGTGAAATTTATGAGATAAGATAAGACACATTTTTTGCATGGTTATTCAAAACTTGCAGACTAACCTTGCGAGGTTCCACTTTGATATAGTGAGGGGCGCATGGTAG
Source organism: Viscum album (assembly GCA_963277665.1). Lineage (NCBI taxonomy): Eukaryota > Viridiplantae > Streptophyta > Magnoliopsida > Santalales > Viscaceae > Viscum > Viscum album. The sequence goes on along the minus strand of OY728121.1, from coordinate 1,644,601,273 downwards.
GTGCACAGAACCATGCATCCAAATCGTACGGCCTAGTATTTCTTGTTGAAATTTCCTTTAAACCCTTAAAATCTTTTAAAACCCTAAATATAAATCTCTCTTCCTCCAGGGGATAGCCTAGAGGAATTGAGATCTTCCCTTTGAGGTTGTTTCATGGATTTTTCTCCTGATTCTCCATCCGAACATGAATTCAAGTGTTGATCATCTCATTATATTCACACCAGTAATTTCTTTAATCATCTTGTTTAGTTCTTCATTTGACTTTGTATCGATGGAGTTATTTAGGTGCAAGATAATATAACCTATTTTTAGTATTTTCATCTGTTCTTCATTTTTCTTCTGATCAGGACTGAATTAAAAGTTGATACTAGATGAGTGCTCTACTATGGACCTATGGTGGGTGGTCTATACCTTTACCTTGGGTTTGGGTGTTTTATAATAATATTTTTTTATTGTTTAGATCATTGGTCTTTCCAGTAGTGCCCATTTAATTAATTAAACGGTTGAATTGAATGAGTTTAAACCTACTAGGGATTCCCATAAGTTCCCTTGAGATTTTTGGTGGTTGTTTCTCCCACCAAAGACCATCCATGGGGTGTGACTTTATATTTTCTTTTTTTTATACTACCCATGGGGTGCATGTGAGCTTTCCAAGTTAGAGGAATACCATAAAAATTGCTGAGAATTTAATTGAGATATTAGGAGATGGTTTTCCTCCTTTACCATGTGTTGACATGATGTTAACTATTTGAAGTGTTTATTTGGTTTTTATAGTAATTATTGATATGTATTGGATAAACTCATGAAATTTAATTGAATGTGAAATGATGATGATTTGAAATGGTATTGGATGACTTAGTTGGTATACCTTGGATCATAATTCCATTATATGTCATGGAAATTTCTCCAATAAGTCTTCATTTTTGTAGTGGATGCCTTGGACTTGTTTCCTTCTTGGGTCTTGATTCTATGGGACTCATTGGGCCATACTACCACTAGGATTTTCCTTTCTTGTCTTATATTGTACATGGTCTATTGACATGCTCCATGGACCCCACCCAAGTCTTTACCAATTTTCTATAGAGATTATCCTAGGACTCGACATGGATATATTGGTCTTTTATACCTTGTATTCAGACCTTCATGGTCTGACACTTGTGATTACATGGAGAGTTCATTTTGGATAACTTGATTATACATAACATTTGTGACAAATGTTACATATTGAATTATATTTCATGGTTGTGGTATTGGTTTACACTTGGTTGTCCGGTGTGGTCGTGGGGGATATTTTGGAATGTTTTTTGGATGTCCCTGGTATGGTTATTAGATTACATGTAATTTACAGGACTCTACTACACCATCCTATTTATTCTTTTACTGCTACCCTTGATATGGGAGCCTAACTATTATTTGCAGAGAGAATTTTTTTCCTAGATAGATCACTTGACTTTATTCACTATACTTTCAGTTTTTTATACCTATGATATATATTGCACACTATTTAGCTTGTATTTCACAGCATAGATTTCTTATAGACACCATTAGTGGTGGCCTAATTATTTTTATCTCAAAAGGAGGAGGTTTCCAGAATCTGTGAGAGTGGCATCATGTTGATACCATTGAGGAGAAAAGAGTCTGGATAAATAAATAAGATCACATTTTGGCTCAAGGATTTAATTTTTGGAAGATATAATTGTAGGAATATATAAAGACATGGGATAAGAAAGAAAAACACTATGAAGATCTTATGAATGACTATACGGATACACATGTAAGTGCACTTCACTGGGAGCTATATAGGGCTTCTATTTCCAATAATCTTAGTCTTTTATTTAATAATTTTGTACATTCTTTTTGTTTTTAATGTGCCTTTGTTTTGACTCATACAGTTTCCCAATTTTTCCACAAAAATGCTTTCGAAATGAAAATTTCTATTTGGATTAGAATCAAGTATTGTATTGGATTCTTGTAAACCTATTTTTCAGCTTTGTAGATATATAACATGACATATAATATTGTATATGATATTACCTTGGAATTGTTTATACATTCATGTCTTGGATGTTTATCTTCTGTCTAGTCAATTTATTACTTCCATTGTTGACTGATATTTTTAGTATCATTGTGACACACTCTGACATGAGGGAATAGTCTCCCCAGAGACACACCCTAGGCCCTAGATGCTAGTCGGCATCCTCTAGAATTTGGGGAGATGCTCTTGATGCCATGTGACCCACTGGATTAGTGCACCGTTTAGTGGTATCTAGGTTAGTACGTTATATAAAAGTATTTATCAAATGAAATGGAAAAATCCATTGGTGGTTTAGAAAATAAATAAACATGAGGAAAATAAAAAATTTCTCAATCATTATATTCCTCAAAAAATCAATTTACCAGAAGTACATGATCATGAAAAAGGAAAAAATTTCTATAAATTTTAAAAATTCAAAAAAAAATTGGAACTGAGTGGGGACTTTTATTGATGAAATAATTTTATATAATTTAAAAAGGACATCCTATATAAGGATAAAGAATAAAATTAAATAATTATTGTCCTAAGAGATCATATTGGTATAAATGGAAAGTTTTGATCCAATAAGAATTACAATTTCTTGTTAAACATGTGGTTTTTTGGGTTGATTTTGAAAACCTAATAAGGGATTAAACCCATTTGTTACAAATTAGTATTATTTAGAAATAGAAATTAAATTAAGGAAGTTTTGAGATATTAAGTATGACTGGTTTCTCAATATTTATCACTAGGACCAAGAATTGATTATGATGAAAATTTATACCCCTCTAATGGGTAAAATAACACTTCGATATCTCATGACATTAATTATACATGAAAATATTGAATTATTCCTTATAGATGTTGTTACTACATATCTTTATAGTGCCATTGATAATAATGTTTCTCTGAAAATAACTAAAGGATTAAAAATATTAAAATATTTTTTTAGATATCTGTATCTTTATTCAATTAAATTAAATAAATAATTATATAGATTAATGTAATTATTTTTTATTTGGTATAAACATTTGAGTGAATATTTTATGAAATAAGTTTATATAAATGGTCTAATTTTTCCATGTTTTTTCATAAAGAGGGATGAATTTAAATGTTTTATCACTATAGTATATATTGATTATTTGAATATTATTGAGACTTGTGAGGAAATTTCTAAGGAAGTGGGATATTTAATGAAATAATTTTAAATGAAATAATTTAAAAAGTAAATTTTGTCTGTTGGATAATAAAATTAATTTGGAAAATATAATTTTTATATCAATCAAGGTATACTTCAAAAGTATTACAAAGTTTTTACATGGAAAATCACATCTGTTAAGTACAAAAATGGTGGTATGATCTCTTAATAATGATAATGAACCTTCAAGACCATAAAATGATAATTATAAACCTTTTGGTCATGAACTATCATATCTCAGCATTATAGGAACACTAATGTACCTTAAAAAATAAAAGGTTAGATATATCATTTTTTTAACTTACAAGCCATGTATTTTTTCACTACTACTCATAAAAATTTAAATGTTATAAAAATTTAAAATTCATCTAACAATATGTTGGTAGTATATTATTTAATCATAAAAATTCCAAACCAATATATGTTAGTTATGTGGATGCTAGATATTTCTCTAATCTACATAATTCTAAATCTCAAAATGGGTATTTATTTACATACAGTGGAATATTCTTTTCATTTTATTCTATAAAACAAACCATTGTTTTACTTCCTTAAATTATTCTGAGTTAATTATAATTCATTATACAATTTGATATTGTGTTTGGTTGAGAACAGTTATTCATTACATCTGAAACAATTTTGGATTAAAAATGAACAATTATATTCTAACTACTTTACAGGAAGATAATTCTAATTGTATATATAAATTAAAAGTTTCTAATCACAAGTGATAAGAAAATCCATATCCCACCAAAATTATTTTTCACCCATGAGCTTCAAAATAATGGTGAGAGAAATATCTAGAAAATTAGATCATGTGATGATTTTAAAATATATATATTCACAAAGGAATTACCAACTAAAACTTTTGAGAAATTAATTTATAAAGTTTAGATTTATAGAAAACAAATATTATCATGATTTAATTAAGATGATTTTAAAATTTAGTACCCTTTTTCCATTTATCAGGTTTTTTCCAATAAGTTTTCAGATAATTTTTTTAATAAAGGACCTTAAAATTGGTATGCAATCTAAGTATTTTGGATTCATTTTTTTTCCCATGGGGTTTTTTAAATGAAGGTTAAAAATCATTCATGAAATTGATGACATCTAAGTAAAATCATTATATAAAAATAATATTAATATCAATATCATAATTTCAATGGGGAAGATTATCATGAGTAATGTTTTATTCCTATGGGTTGTAATTTCCAAATTTTTATCCTATGTTAAAAATAATAGCCATTAGATATTCCTTGAAAAATAGGGATTGTACTATAACGTTTATGAGATACACATGTATTCTATATATATACACATAATAATTAAATAAGGTATTTTTAGTATTTTATTTCTCTCTCTTTTACACACTCTTATTTATTATATTATGGTTGAATGTTCATACAATCCCACCCTCATTTTTTACTTGAAATAATTTCACTATCGATCAAGAGATCGTATTCAAACATAAAAAAGTTTTTCTTCAAATTTTTGTTTTTAGTATCACTTTTAAAATATTTTTTGTGTGTTTATTAGTTGAACAATATTTCTTATAATTTAATCAATTGATTTAAAAAAATAATGATATGTTAAATTTTTGGAATAAAAATGTAATCAAGGAAAAATTAGAATGAAAGGATATTTAATAATATCCTTGAATAAATTAATATTTCCATTTATTCAAATGATTATGTTAGTAGTTAAGATAAAATTACAAATAGTTTTAAATTAAAAAACAACATCTAACATATTTATTTTTTATGAAATGAGATCATGACACTAACTGAAATCATGATGTATTTTAAAATTGGGACTTCATTGTCAATTGAAAATGAATTGTGATTTTTATAAAAGGAAAAAAATAATACAAAAAGTTGGTGAATGATATTGAATGAGGGTATCATGAAATTACAAAGTACAAGATATAAATATGATATAATAATAAAGTATTCAGGCCAAAATACATTTTTCATTATCAAATTATCATAGATATATATATATATATTATATATGAGATTAAAATCAATGGAAAAGATTAATCATAATATTCCATATAAAATTCAATGGATATATTTATCTTTTAGTTAATATAATATAGTTAATGTTTGTTATACAAAGATTTGAAATATGAAATGTTGGATTGGGGAATTAATAATCCTCATTCATAGGGAATGATTACATCTATAAAAAAATTTATTTATAACACTCCCCATTGTAAATAATCAATTTTATAAAATATTATATTATCCTTCACTTAAAAAATATTACTGAGAAGAAAAAATTGATGCTAAAAAAATTGATTCACTGAAAATTTTCACTGCATCATTAAAAACATTATCATAAAAACACATTGGGGAAAACCTAATTTAGGGTGGAAAGAAAAGTATTCCCAAAAATTCCTCATTAGATCATGATATAATATAGATTATTTACATCCAAATTTTATAAATCAACTTATCAAAAATTAAATTGGTAATGCTTTTGTAATTAAATATATAAGGTTTATACATGTCATAATTTACTCGATATCCATTTCACTATTCCTTTGAATCTCAAATGTAGAAAACTTTTTAGTGATATATATTTTGTCTTATCATATTTGATATACCCACTTTTTTATTATTATATACAATCTGCATTATAGTCATATAAATTAGTGGGAATATCATCATTATTAGGGTATATAATTTCATGATTAAACTTGTTATTTTATATTAAAAACAATTGGTTTTAATTTTCAGAAAAAGTTATCATTTACACCCATTAAATATTGATGAGTAGAAAAAATAATTAACTTTAATTAAATATACATAATATTTCATTAATTTATTTACAATTTATTTTTACTCATTTATGTATTTATCATTCAGGGATAGAAAAAAATTAGAATTTATATTTAATACTATAGTTATAAATAATTTCTTCATTATCTTCTTATGTTTTAATTATATCACTCTTAGAAGAAATAATTGTTATTTTTATTAAGGATATTTTCATTAATATATAACCTATATTATTTTTATGGGATTAAATATCACAAAATATACACACACACCCGGGTTGTAATACTTGAGATCCTACTGTAACAAGTAAACATCATATTTGGATCTATCACACAATGAGCACTATAAAGAGCATTCATTCAGGAATTTTATAGAATTTAAATTTTAAGAATTGAAATCGACAAAAATAACTTAATTTTTTAATTCATAATATCAAAATTATCTTATGATAAATTTTTAAGCTTTTTCTGAAATGGTCATTTTTTTTTGAAAAAAATTGTTTTCACAAAACTTATAATTTATATTAATTTATCATTAAATAAGAATGACCTATAAGTTTACAAAACCTTTTATGTAATAAAATATGAATTTATGGAATAAATTTATGAATTTAAAAATATTCTTTGAACTTACAAATTCAATTTTTAACATTTTTAGAACTAATAAAAATATTAGTTTAACAAAAAAAATTGTATTCAGTCTTTTCTTTGAATCAAGTATTTGAAAGGTAGATTTGGTTTTGACTTACATTGAAAGTTTTATACCTCCAATTGTTTTTAATAAATAAATTTATGTTATTAAAATCAGTATCAATGATAATTTTATCATATATATATATTTATTTATTTATTTATTTATTTATTTATTTATTTATTTATTTATTTATTTATTTATTAAAAACATTATTTTTATAAAATATATTTCTAGATGAGTAAGTGTGCTTATTTTAAAATTAACATTTCACACATTTAGTTTGATAAAATGATCTTAAAAAATTAAATTATAATTATTAAATTAGATAAAAGTTTAAATCTTAATTTTTTCTATTAAAATTGATTACTAAGGTTAAAATTAATTACCATGGTAAAATTAAATCAATGAAAAAGTTAAAAAAGTTAAAATAAAAATCACAAAAACACTCAAATTTTTCAAAAAAATAGACTTTTAGGTCAGTTTCAACCCAGACCCACAATCCAAGGAAAATTGATGTCCTTAATGTGAGTATTAACAACTACTTAGCTTTTCTTTTTAATTATATTAATTCAAATTTATTCTAGAAACAATAATATAATAATATTAGTGTCATTTTTATTCTTTAATGTTACTATATTAAGTTTATTATCATTTTTTTAATCATCTATCTCATGCATTATGATAAATGAGATTGTCGTTTTATGTATGTGAGGACTACTTCCTCTATGAAAAAAGAAATTCATTTTTCATCACCAACCATCATTTATGTTTACAATAATGAATTTAATGATTAAATATTATTTTTATGATATCATTATGGATTTTCTATGACAAATTATAGAGTATATTAATGATATGATCAGTAAACGATCATCATTAATTCAATCTAAATCTAGTATTCTAAGTAGAAAATATTTTATTCAAACTATGTAATGTTTTCATATAAATTAATTATTCTTATAATTATTTTTTTATTATTAAATATCGTCCTAATTAACATGAAATAATATCATTATGTGTCTAGTATAATGATATTACAACAAACCCACCTCGTAATCACTCATTAAGTCAGGATACGTTCATGTTTGGGTCAGTTTAACAACCTACCAAAAAATTACTATGAATTTTTATTATGAATGATTTTGTGAACATAATTACTATTATAATATAATATAAATGTTCAAATAATTACTTTTCTATTATGGGGTTGTTATATCAATATTTAATCCAGTAATTAATAAAACACCCTTCGATCGTCAAGAATCGTCGAAACATATTTGTTATAAATTTAATATTCAGGGAAAAAGATTGAAAAATATCACGATATTAATTTTAAACATTATAAATAATTATAAGTAATCCCTAAAAATTATTTTAATGACCTGTTATTGATGAAATATTTAATAATAATGAATACAGACACTGGTATTACAAAACTAGTACAAATAATCAAAACTATAAACATTTGATGTAGAAAATCGGTATAATTAAAATAGATAATGGATATTTATAAACATTATAAATGAAAATATATATGTTTAAGTTTATAAATTATGTTATTAATATATCTATGTTTTTAATACAAGATTTTAAAGTGCATTTGTGGAAGTTGGGTAAAGAGGTAAGGGTTTTTCATCTCAAATTCTTCTCTTTGAGACAAGTTTGTAATTATGCACAGAATTTAATATATATGGTTTATATACAACATATTTGAGATTTTAAATTGTGAAAATCATTTATTCATGGTATATTAAGAATAATATTTTTCCCTCTCTTTCAATATGTTTTTATTGAATTGTTACCCAAGCCATAAGTGGGGTTTTCCTATCACAATTTTCATTTTTTGGGACTCATGTTATAATCACCACCTATTTAATTTTGTGTTGTGAAAAACATTACATGTAACAACTTTTACCATATTAATCATGAAATTTAAGAAATTTAAAATACTATATTTTTATACCTCCCTCATAATCTTTTAATTCAAGAGTTACCAAAACCGTTGTAAAACTAAATATTTTCCATGTTGGAAAACCCAACCAAATTTTTGGTAAACTAAAATTTTGTGTAGTTTACTAGAAAATTAATCCCTATATAGATACTAGAAAGTGAAAGGGGTTGTGAAACAGATGCACCCATGGGTTTTCACCACCAAAAATGGTTGATTGAGAATTAACTCAATCATCACCCTAATGCACGATGAATGGGCCTAAGACTAAACACATGGCTAGACACTCCCAAGTTATATGCTTTAAAATGATCACACTCTATTTATGAACCATGATGAATTATTTTTTCTACCATTTCCTTGATCTCATACCAATTTGTACTATTGTACCCTAAAACTATCTTCCATTAATAACCCAGCACATTGATAGTGCCATCACCACTATATTTCTTTGATAAGGATACTTCTTGTTACTTTAAAGATACCTCTTAGATTCTATGTTGATTAATTTATATTATCCTAGACATACACATTATTCTATTTAATAGGGAATTATTTTACTTCCATATTTATCATAATATGTATAACCATGTTTTGATTCAACAAAATGTTCCTTAGGGAATGGTATAAAATTTATTGTTCAATATTAGGGTGAATGCATTGGAATTAATTAGGTGATGGGTGGGTCTTAGAATTATATATCCCCTCAATGCATTAATAGGTCTCATGAGAGAAAATGGGGGGTTTTGATGTATACTTATTCCCATAATAGGATAGTATCTTGATATGAGTCTATGATATAATGTTTTGATTACATGCATTATGAATTCCATTTTTATGATATTAATGATTATTTTTATCCATGTTTTCATTTATTTCCATTAATATATAATTCCCTTAGTTTTAGTTTATTTTGGCTTTAGGTTGTACATTTATTCTTCCCATATTATTATTCCATGTTTATGTTTTGAAAGCTTCTAATATATGATACTTATTACTGGGTATCTGATCTCCCCATTATTTTTTATTTACCCAACAAACCTAGAGGATAACTATGTGTAATTATCATTTAAATTATTGAAGGGATAATAATGTTCTCAAAATTTGTTCATGTTGTATCTTATGTTTTTTAATGCAATGTGTGTGTATCGTGACTTCCAAGACTACAAAGTTTTTATATCATGAGGGAACTCTTATATTATTTACCAATAATGTAATATAACTATATAACTTGGTTTTACTAATTTTGGGATGTTATGGTTGGTATTAGAACATGTTTATAAAGAACCTTGGGGACTAGTAACCTAGTTAGATAGCCTAGGTACTACAAAACCCCCTAAATATTTCAAGGGAACACTCTAGAAAGCATAATGGGAATTCTATTTTAAAATTAAAAATCATGAGATTATTATGTGTATGCTATTGTAGAAAGATGATGACTAATGGGAATAATGGTAACCATATCAACACTCATAGTCTATGAATGGATATCCCCCCTTAAAAAGTAAAGTAAGATGGATTTGAGGCTAATCAGTTCATGAAAATATTAGGGTAGTTGACCCAAGTTATTTCAAATAATCTCTCTCATATAAAGTGACTTTTGGATTCGTAATATGGTGTAACTATGTTTTATTTATTCATGATAAAACAACATCCATAATTCAGTGGAACTAGGAATCCATTTGTAGATGAAAAAAAATTAATTCCCTAGATAAGATCTTTCTTTCTTGGGGAATTATTGAAAAGGAAAATTTGGTTATAGAATTATATCACCTAAAGGGAGATATGGACCAATGGTGGTCACCAATTCAAAATTATAAATTGGAAGATCATAAAAATAACATGTGATGGGGAAATTTTAAGGAGGTGTTATAGAAAAAATACTTTCCTCATGTGAAAAGAGAAAAAATGGAAAGGCAGTTCCTCAATATTTGATAAAATGAAGTTGAAATGTTTCTTATTATGGGTATAACATTACAAGGTAATCTAGGCATGTTGGGGACATGTAAATATACTTGAAAGAAAGACTAATAATTTATTTTGTGGGTTAAATTCAATCCTTCAAAGGGTGTTGGTATCTGAGACCTTTTTATCATTTGAGGATATAATCTCAAGAGCTATTAAGATAGAAAATGATTTCTACATAATGTATCTATTCATGGTAAATTAAAAGAATAATATGTCATATGAGAATAATGGTAATAATAATGTGGTAAAGGGGGATAAATTATTGATTATATTTCTCACATGTTATAATTTTGGGAAGAAACACCCTAGGGAATATAGGAAGGGAACACGAGTTTTTAATAAGTATGGAGAAATATATTATCAAGATCATAAATTTAAGGAGAAGGCTAAAGTTTTTTATGTTAAATTATTTATGGAAAGGTTTAAGGGACATTATGTGAACCAATCTCTCAAGAATAAAGGGAATTTACCACAAAAAACCAATGGAGTAAGTCAAATATTATGTGATTTCCATAGTTGAAGTTTAAGATCCTAATGACATGGTGGAAGATACTTTGATTATTTCCTTAAAATTAGATAATGTTTTATTTGATTATAGATCTTAACACTCTTTTATAACTTCTATATTTTTCAAAAACATTATATATTCCCCTCTCTCTGTAGATAGGTATATATCAATCAAGTCACTGAGTGGGAATATTATTACAAAAAATATGTATCCGGAAGTTCCCATTATGATGCAAGGTTGTACCCTATTATTGAACTTGTTTATTATACCTATGGTTGAATTTAATACGATACATTGTGTATATTTTCCTTAAAAATATAATGAAATTTTTTATTTCCAATAGAAGGGGATTGAAATTCATAAAGGTGAGGTGTAATCCCTTATCTTCAAACGGGGGACTTCATCATCTAAATCATCTTTGGATCCACCCCCCCCCCCCAAATTATCTCTCCTTAATGAGATTTTGGGAAGTGATGAAGATCAAGAATAATCTATGGATAAGTAATATATCCTAAAAATAGAGGATATACCTCTGGTACAAAAATCATGGTTTTTTTCTAGAAGAATGATCTAGTCATCCATGAAAGTATGGAGTTGAGTTCTCTATTGAGTCCATTCTTCATTCAAGACCTAAATGTAAAAATCCTTATAGAATGGCACTATTGGAGTTGATGGAGTTGAAGTCACAACTGAAAGAGTTTTTTTATAAGGGATTTATACACCCTAGTGTTTCTCCATGGGGATCCCCTATTTTATTCATAAAAAATAAGGATGGGTTTGTGAGGTTGTGTATTGATTATAGATAGATCAATTCCATTACTATAAAAAATAAGTATCATTTACCATGCACTGATGACTTATTTGATCAACTTCATGGAGCTCAATACTTTTCAAATATTGATCTTCTCTCTTGTTATAATCATATAAGGTTGAATAAAGATGACATACTGAAGATAACATTTCAAACAAGGTATATACATTACAAGTTTACGGTTATGCATTTTGGATTGGCTAATGAACCTTTTATCTTTATAGATATTATGAATAGAGTATTAAAAATTTATCTTGATAAATTTTTTGTGGTATTCATTGATGATATCCTGAGATACTCTAATATATTTTAAGATCATGAGAATCATCTATAAAAAATTATGGAGACCCTCAGAAAAAGAAAGAATTATATAAGAAATATAGTCAATGTGAATTTGGGCTTCGTGAAGATTATTTTCTTAGACATATTTTCTCCAAGTATGGAATATTAATTAACCCTAAAAATAAAATTTTAGTCAAATAATGGCCTACACCGAAGAACATAATTGATATTTTAATTTTCCTAGGTTTTTAATGTTACTATTGGTGGTTATTTCAATATTTTATCATGTTGGAAAAAATATTAACCAAAATAACATGTAAAGGAATTAAGTTCATATGGTTAATGGAATATAAGGAAGGTTTTGAAGAGATAAAGAGGCGACAAATTAATAAAATATTATTAACACTACCATCTATTAAGGAAGTATTTGTGACATATAGTGATGCATCAAAGAAAGGACTTGGTTGTGTCTTTATGTATAATTATAGGGTGATTTCCTATCAATCAAGGAAATTTAAAATCCATGAACAGAACTTTAAAAATCATGACCTTGATATGAAAGATATAATCTTTTCTTTGAAATTATAGTGAAACTACCTCTATTGTGAAATATGTGATATATAAACAAACCATAAGAGTTTGAAGTATATATTCTCTTAGAAGTACGTTAACATGAGGAAAAGAATATGGTTATTACTACTCAAGGACTATTATTTCACAATAAATTACCACTCTGGGATGGAAAACAAAGTAGATTATGGGTTGAGTAGGAGAGACCATGGAGTTTTGAACATCATGGGGATTAACAATGAACGCATATACATAGATCAAGTAAATATGGATATGGTTATTTTTAGGTAAGGGGGGCCCTCAGTCCTTTTCCAAGTAATATATAAACCATTCTTAATAGAAAAGATATAGAATCACCAATAGTATAAAGAGGAATTACAAAGTAATATTAAAGTAACAAATGATGTTTAATTTACATACTTCATATATATAGATAGAGGGTTGATGTTTGGAATGATTTTATGGGTTCCATCCATACCATAGTTGAAGAGGGATCTACCAAACGAATCACATGGCTCTAATTTATCTACACACCCTGGTATAAAAATTATGTAGAGTTATTTTAGAGAACAATTCTAGTGGGATGGTATGAAGTGGGAAAATATGGACTACGTGTCCATATACTTAATATTCTAGCAGGTGAAGGCTGAAAGATAACAACCTAAGGGAGCCATGAAACCTATTCCTATATAATTATAAAAGTGGGAAAAATTAAAATGGAATTTTTCTCTAGACTCCTAGATCCTAAAATGAAAAATTATGTTATATGGGTCATTATATATCATCTTACTAATTATAATCATTTCTTAGTGATAACAGTAGATCTACCCATTGAGATCCTTTCCCAGCTCTATACCAATGAAATCCTAAAAATTTATGGGAAACCTCTATCGATTGTATCTTATCGTGACCCTAAATTCACAATGAAATTCAATATGATTCTTAAAATGGATTTGGATAATGATAGGCATTTGATCACTACTTATCATCCCCAAATTGATAAGCAGTCTAATAGGACTATTTAGACTTTCGAAGACATGTTGAGATCAGGTTCTCTTGACTTCCAAGTTATATGGGTTCATTATCTAACTTTGGTGGAATTTTCATACAATAATATTTTTCATTTGAGGATTTATATGACACCATATAAAGAATTTTATGGGAATATATAATGCCCCAGCCTTAAACCTTACTTAATCTTGAGTTATTACAAGATTACACATTGAGGATCTTTTCAGGTTTAGAGTTTTAGAGAATTAGATCATGAAACTTGCATTACATTCCACATTTAAACAAAGTAGTTACTTAAAAGACAGTGTTCATTCTTCCCATCAACGGAAACATATTTAAAATAAAACATGGATTCTTTCTTGACACATCCTTGACACTATCATCACATCATGTACCTTTCCCTTTCCCTGTGAAAAAATTTTCAAAAACTTGGGATGAGCATAAAAAGCTCAGTAAGGGTTATAAAAATATGGAAAGGAAACATGAGTTCATATATACATAAGAATGAAATCATACTTTACCCATAAAACATAGGCACTTTAACATACCTCATCAAATCATGAATAAATCATAGAAATCATAAGACATAAAAGGTAACTTGAGGCATTCATAACATTCTTACGTAGGGAGTAACCCTCTTGGTTACGTTTGGAATACCCATCACAGTATATTCCCTAAATCTCTTCGGAGAAACCTTAACGTTTCACTCCTTCGCGTTACCCAATGCATTGGAGAGCTATATCAGGCTCACCCGCCCTTATTTTATCATGGAACCACCCGTCTTCATAACAATGCCCAAGAACCATAACATAATCTTATCACATAAAACATGCATAAAGGAAACATAACATTTCCACCTTTCAATAACAAGATATCAATACAACACATTGAAATAAATACATTATGAAAACCATTTTAAATACCAAAATAAAATAAAAATAAAACATGGTATTTATTTTCTTTTAAAAAGAAGGTATAACTTGTAGAGGAAGCCGAAACTCAAATAATGGTCACGGCGGCGGAGAAGTCGTTGTTACCGCATACGTACGACAAAAACGTTCCCTTTTGTTGTTTAGTAAAACGCTTCGTATAAAAAAGATTCCTTTTGGATAAACGTAAAAGTCAAAGGGGTTTATACACCGTATAAATGAAAGTTGTGTATAAAACAAAATATTCCTCAATGAAAGGAGATTGAGACGAAGTCCCATACAAAGACGGTATCCTTGGATTAAGGATAAATCAGTTACATAACTATGTGTGTCAAACGAATACACGAAATATAAGTGGTTATTAAGTGTAAAAAAATCACAGGACATTCACACATAATCATAGAACGACATATTCAAGGTGTACAAGTTTATCCCAAAGAATCGAAATTGATTTAAGATGTTCCCTTGCAATAATTAGACAGAATAACGGTGTCACTTAAAAATTCAGAAAAAGAGTTGATGAGAGATAAAAAGGGTATCTCATCACTTGGACATAAAATTTACATCAATAAAGATATATAAGAACATATCCCAAAATAATATTATGTGAATTAAAATACATAACAAAATAAGTCTTTTAAAAAAAGAGGAGGGTGAAAGGTTCCCTTACCGACATGGGTATCTTTCGAAACATACGTCCCGTGAAAGAAGGACAATACAACATTGATGCAAATACTCATAAATGAAATAATATTACACAATGAGTAAAATAATGGTCAGTACATACACCACTCAAAGGAAATTGTGGCAAATGTAGCATAAATCTCACGGTAATAAAAGTGAGATGAAAATCCCTTACGAAAACTCGGCAGCCTAACGGCACCACTTAAAACATCAAAAATGGATTGATGAGATCAAATAGGGTATCTCATCACATTAAAATAAAATTTATAGCAAGAGGAATATAAAATAACATCCCCCATCATAACAAAGAGGAGCTTAAAAGAAGTGACATAAAGGCTTAAAGAGAAAGAGAGAGGTTAGATCTCTTTCGAAAATTTGGCAGCCTAACGGCGCCACTCAAAACTTCCAAAATGGATTGATGAGAGGAAATAGGGTATCTAATAATATGAAAATAATAAGTACAGTAGGATTAATATAAAATAACATCCCAATAACAAGAAATATGATCTTAGAATGAATGACATAAAAGAGTGTACTTAAAAAGAAAGAGAGGAGTATGATCCCTTACCTCGGGTCTGACTTGACTCGATCGTTCTTTAACGTCCTGAATAATAAACTTGAGTTAATTTCCTCTTTATTAAGAAACTTTTTCTAGTTCATTATTCCTTTTAGATCACTTATTTCCATGTTATAAACATTATGTAATCATTTAAGTTAATAATGTTTGTTTTATCGATATTTGGTTCTTAAGTCGAAAGTGGACTTCTTACAATTACATGTTGTTCGTGTGGTCAAATGTTCATTATATCCAGAATTATATTCATGATTTTGATATAATATATATCATATATATCCATAACATACATTTATTTATAATATTACATAATCATTTAGAGGTAAGAAATTAAATGCATCTTTCATGGAGACGGTAAGTCGTACGTACGCATGAACGCTACTTTCATTTCTATTTCATATTTTTATGGTATGGAATAATAATGATATATAGGTACATTATAATTCCAGTATAACATAATATATAATAACTTTAAATCCATCCTTTATACGTCCCACATATGGCATTAACGAAT
This sequence comes from Viscum album, assembly GCA_963277665.1. Lineage (NCBI taxonomy): Eukaryota > Viridiplantae > Streptophyta > Magnoliopsida > Santalales > Viscaceae > Viscum > Viscum album. The sequence goes on along the minus strand of OY728121.1, from coordinate 1,644,584,786 downwards.
CACATCAATTTGAGGGGGCGGTAGTCCGCACTTCCTTAAATGAAGATATCGCGTTTACCCATAATGGAAACCATAAAGGTATGACATAAATGAAAAATACAGAAGATTAAGTAAAACATAAACATATTAGATATCATATATAAATATATTGTCATCTTAATGGCCACCTTTTAAGGTGTTAGAAGAATGTTGAACAATCATCGTTTCGGGAGGCAGAAATTCACCATCCACGGAAACAGTATGTTCTTTAACCATTATATGTAGGTGTGTGAAAGTGTAGCTCGAATACTTCTTATTAAAACATCCTAGTATATTTATGATACTGGATTTGTTACAAAAGAAATGAATAAAAAGATTTTAGGGGGTTGGAGAAGAAAAATAAAACAAAAGGACTCAAGTGAAGACATTACCTTAAAATCGGGTAACTCCCTTTGGTTTGAGCTCAAAGGCTTCCTTGGGAAGACTTGTACCCAAAGTGAGGATTCAAGGAGTAATATAGGGAAGTGGAGAGACAAAATGGGCAGAGTTTGGCCGAGCCAAAGGCTTTGGGAGTGTGGGTTAGGAGGTAGAGGTGGGGGCCTTTTATAAGAGGAGAGGAGGGGCACTCTTGTAAAGTTACAAAATGTTACTTTATTTTCAAAAGCGTTTCGGATTTTAAAGGTCCCACATTTATGTATTTCTAGGATAAGGTGATAAGGGTTCTAAATCCACTCATCCAATAGGTTTTGGACATGTTTAGGTCTTAGATATTACATTATCTTTCCATTTTATTTAAATTGTTAAATAATGAGGTCATCGCTGCATCATCATGATGTCATACATAATTCAATTTATTCAATGTCTAAAAATTATAAAAAAATACTATGATGTAGAAAATCTTTTTAGATTTCCAATGATTATTTATAATCAGAAATATGACTAGTATAACCCCATTTAAAAATTGTTTTAGTAAAACATCTCATGTTTGTGTCATTTTTACTTTAACATTAAATAAAAAAATATTTATGTCATTTTCCAACCAAAGTGGCTCCATGGGGTCCCCAAGTTGACCCATGGATTGTCTTGGTCGGCCATGAAACATACAATTAGGGTAGGACATGTTTCTAGGTCATTTCATTTTATTAAAACATTATTCTTACCATAAACTACACTAATTACCTCTAATCGCGATTAAAAACTTAATAAGTTACTATTCACCAAAAAATTATTTTTATCCCATTGAACCACATTTTAATTCTTAATGACAACCATGTATGTCGGATTTTTGAAATTAAAAACACAAAGATGACAAAATTTCATTTAAACGGAAAAATCAGTTCTTATAAGTTCCACTTAGTGGTTTCACTATTCATCAAAAATTGAGGTTTTTCAGAAAATTACCAAAAATTCACCCTAAGCTATATTTGATATTCCGAATTAAAAAATGATTTCTATTTTAAAAAATTCAAAACACATAAGTTTCATTAATTAATTTAATAATTAATTCTCGTTGTCAAAACAAATAGCATGTTTTTATGAAACAAAATGTATCAAAAGATTGACACTAGTTTAAGTCCGATTTCAAAGTGAAATTAATTCCAAAGACCACAATTGGATTAGATGGTAAAAATATATTCTAATTTAACTTTAAAACCAATTAAAAAGATAATCTAATCATATAAATAAATTATATTAAAAAGAGGTTTTGAATTAAAATACAACATTTTTCACTATTCATTAAAAATTGAACTTTTTTGGAAAAATACCAAAAATTTACACAAAGTAAATTTTGATGTCCCGATTCTAAAGAAGAATTTTATTTTGTCAAATATAACACATTCCATTGTCAAAATGTTGATTTAAAAGAGGTTCTCCATCAAAAGGCGGTTAATCGACCTTTTAAAGAATATTAGAATGTTTACGCTTAAAATTGGATTCATTCGCATTTTTAATCCTCTAACATTTATTGTAAAAAGTAAAAATATTTTAAAAACATATATAATAATTTTGTAGTTAGTTCTATTCATTCCCACCATCACAACAGCTATGCGTTAACTACCATTTAAAATAATATTATTTTATTATTAGAGTGCAACGTAAGATTCCCAAGAAACTCGTTGTTGCATGTTGGGTACGCCATCGAGCATAGCATCCCCTTTAATGTAATATTAATATTTTATTCACAAATATGGATAAATATGAAATTGTCATATTATTTATTTACCTGGGGTGTTACATCCTTCCCCCCTTTTGGGAATTACGTCCTCGCAATTTTAAAATTGAGATTGGAAACATCCTTGAAAGTCCCACATCGGAACAAGAGTCGGTAAAACAATCACTTTAAAATAAAGAAAGATAAGTACAGTGGTCACCCGAGTTAACCCATAATAGGATTCCATGTAGGAAAACATGGACATGGAAGAAAAAGCAAAGGGTCATGTTCTGATGGAGAGTGATAGAAAACATGTTTAGGAGAAAGTTAACAATAAGAAAATCACAAACTTGTGATGGGTTAAACGGTGTTGGGTTCCCCAGTAGGAAAAGTTAATAGACAACATTTTTGTTTTAAGTTACTTTCTATTGAGGAATTTATTTTTGAGCTTAACTAAAACATAAGGAAACATACTTACTTGTTATATTGACTTTCAACTTTTACTAGATTTCTTACATAGACTCATACTTTCTCCAAAAGACGAGTATTTAGGAAGACTTGTTCGCATTAAGAGTACTATAAAAAACTTCTAGAGGAGCACCTAACCCACAAAAAAAGAACTATACATTTCCCATGTCTTCAAACCTTAACCAAAACTAAAACCAAAAAGGTTACTACAAGATCAGATAATCCAGAAAAGGATAACCCTTTATAAAAAGAAAATCTATTCTTAATCTCAAAATTTGTCCAACAAAACCCAAAGTTCAACAAGGACCATTCGATAACCAATTTGTCCATAAAATTATTCAAAGTAAACCAATCTAAGATTGAAACCCAAATATTTGAAGGATTTAGTCACATAGTCTTCCAAGTTAAATCATAACATTTATCTCCAAACAACATCAGTTGCTCCTAAAGTATCGTATTGAAAAGTAATTAACCCAATCACATATCCTCCATGATAGGTTAATCATTTTCATAAATAACCCAAAATCAACTTACTATTAATTCATAAAATCATCTAACTAAAAAGAATCGGTCAAAATAACCAGGTACTTCACGTAGTCCAGTGGTAGGCAATAAATACCAGTTTCACTTTGGTTGTGGGTTCGATTCCCGCAGCTTCGTCCGACGCGACGGGTTGTCACACAGTCTGCGTGTTGTCCCTTTTCAAAAACTATATAATTTTATAACATTACTCAAAAAGAGATAAATTCATCAAAAATAAATATAACATATTCCTCAAGTTTATATCATGCCTTCTTATTCCATTATATCATATAATAACCCATAATTACCTCAAAAGTAAGGATCATATAAACCCTAATGGTTACCTTTATAATTATTACCTGAACTTCCACATCGATTGTTCATCTCGTACATGATGCATTATAGGACATACCAAGGTTCAAGTGGTTTATCATGACTCGTTGATAGTTGGTTTAGAACAACCACGAGTTTCCTCATTGAATCCCCCATTTTATCTAGTATCTTAATCTTAGAACCACCACAGTTTCCTTCAAACCTGTTGTCTCTTTGGTGCCTGCTAGATTCAGCCATTTACTAAAACCAAAAAGGTCAGTGTGAGTATATCAACATAACCATCATGTACTAATGAGTAAGATAAATACTAAGATATACTTACTCATTCACTTTATCTAAAACTAGGACTCTTTTTGAAATCCTAACCATTATGGTAATACCACTTATGCTTAAAGAATACCCTAACCTCTAAAGTTATCTAAACCGACCATTGATACCAACTATAAGGCCTCAGCCTTAAACCTTACTTAATCTTGAGTTATTACAAGATTACACATTGAGTATCTTTTCAGGTTTATAGTTTTAGATAATTAGATCATGAAACTTGCATTACATTCCACATTTAAACAAAGTGGTTACTTAAAAGACAGTATTCATTCTTCCCATCAATGGAAACATATTTAAAATAAAACATGGATTCTTTCTTGACACATCCTTGACACTATCATCACATCATATACCTTTCCCTTGACCTGTGAAAAACATTTCAAAAACTTGGGATGAGCATAAAAAGCTCAGTAAGGGTTATAAAAATATGGAAAGGAAACATGAGTTTATATATACATAAGAATGAAATCATACTTTACCCATAAAACATAGGCACTTTAACATACCTCATCAAATCATGAATAAATCATAGAAATCATAAGACATAAAAGGTAACTTGAGGCATTCATAACATTCTTACGTAGGGAGTAACCCTCTTGGTTACATTTGGAATACCCATCACAGTATATTCCCTAAATCTCTTCGGAGAAACCTTAACGTTTCACTCATTCGCGTTACCCAATGCATTGGAGAGCTATATCAGGCTCACCCTCCCTTAGTTTATCACGGAACCACCCGTCTTCCTAATAATTCCCAAGAACCATAACATAATCTTATCACATAAAACTTGAATAAAGGAAACATAACATTTCCACCTTTCAATAACAAGATATCAATACAACACATTGATATAAATACATTATGAAAACCATTCTAAATACCAAAATAAAAGAAAAGTAAAACATGGTATTTATTTTTCTTTTAAAAATAAGGTATAACTTGTAGAGGAAGCCGAAACTCAAATAATGGTCACAGCGGCGAAGAAGTCGTTGTCGCGGCATACGTACGACAAAAACATTCCCTTTTGTTGTTTAGTAAAACTCTTCGTATAAAAAGATTCCCTTTGGATAAACATAAAAATAAAAGGGGTTTATACACCGTATAAAAGAAAGTTATGTATAAAACAAAATATGCCTCAATGAAAGGAGATTGAGACGAAGTCCCATACAATGACAGTATCCTTGGATTAAGGATAAATCAGTTACATAACTATGTGTGTCAAACGAATACACGAAATATAAGTGGGTATTAAGTGTAAAAAAATCAGAGTACATTCACACATAATCATAGAAAGACATATTCAAGGTGTACAAGTTTATCCCAAAGAATCGAAATTGGGTTAAGATGTTCCCTTGCAATAATTAGACAGCCTAACGGCGTCACTTCAAAATTCAGAAAAAGAGTTTATGAGAGATAAAAAGGGTATCTCATCACTTGGACATAAAATTTTCATCAATAAGGATATAGGAGAACATATCCCAAAATAATATTATGTGAATTAAAAGACATAACAAAATAAGTCTTTTAAAAAAAGTGGAGGGTGAAAGGTTCCCTTACCGACATGGGTATCTTTCGAAACATACGCCCCGTGAAAGAAGGAAAATACAACATTGATGTAAATACTCATAAATGAAAGAATATTACACAATGAGTAAAATAATGGTCAGTACATACACCACTCAAAGTAAATTGTGGAAAATGTAGCATAAATCTCACGGGAATAAAAGTGAGATGAAAAATCCCTTACGAAAACTCGGTTGCCTAACGGCGCCACTTAAAACATCCAAAAATGGATTGATGAGATCAAATAGGGTATCTCATCACATTACATTAAAATGTATATCAAGAGGAATATAAAATAACATCCCCCATCATAACAAAGAGGAGCTTAAAATAAGTGACATAAAGGAGAGTACTTAAAGAGAAAGAGAGAGGTTAGATCTCTTACGAAAATTCGGCAGCCTAACGGCGCCACTCAAAACTTCCAAAATGGATTGATGAGAGGAAATAGGGTCTCTCATCATATGAACATAATAAGTACAGTAGTATTAATATAAAATAACATCCCAATAACAAGAAATATGAGCTTATAAGGAATGACATAAAAGAGTGTACTTAAAAAGAAAGAGAGGAGTAGGATCCCTTACCTCGGGTCCGACTTGACTCGATCGTTCTTTAACGTCCTGAATAATAAACTCGATTTAATTTCACTTTATTAAGAACCTTTTTCTAGTTCATTATTCCTTTTACATCACTTATTTCCATGTTATAAACATTATGTAATCATTTAAGTTAATAATGTCTGTTTTGTCGATATTTGGTTCTTAAGTCGAAAGTGGACTTCTTACAATTACATGTTGTTCGTGTGGTCAAATGTTCATTATATCCAGAATTATATTCATGATTTGGATATCATATATATCATATATATCCAGAACATACATGTATTTATAATATTACATAATCATTTAGAGGTAAGAAATGAAATGCACCGTTCATGGAGACGGTAAGCCGTACGTACGCATGAACGCTAATTTCATTTCTATTTCATATTTTTATGGAATGGAATAATAATGATATATAGGTATATTATAATTACAGTATAAAATCATATATAATAACTTTAAATCCATCCTTTATACGTCCCACATATGGCATTAACAAATCACATCACTTTGAGGGGGCGGTAGTCCGCACTTCCTTAAATGAAGATATCGCATTTACCCATAATGGAAACCATAAAGGTATGCCATAAATGAAAAATACAGAAGCTTAAGTAAAACATAAACATACTATATATCATATATAAATATATTGTCATCTTAATGGCCACCTTTTAAGGTGTTAGAATAATGTTGAACAATCATCATTTCGGGAGGCATAAATTCGCCATCCACGGAAACAGTATGTTATTTAACCATTAGATGTAGGTGTGTGAAAGTGTAGCTCGAATACTTATTATTACAAAATCCTAGTATATCTATGATACTGTATTTGTTACAAAAGAAATGAATAAAAAGAGTTTAGAGGGTTGGAGAAGCAAAATAAAACAAAAGGACTCAAGTGAAGACATTAGCTTAAAATCGGGTAACTCCCTTTGGTTTGAGCTCAAAGGCTTCCTTGGGAAGACTTCTGCCCAAAGTGATGCTTCAAGGAGTAATATAGGGAAGTGGATAGACAAAATGGGAAGAGGTTGGCCGAGCCAAAGGCTTTGGGAGTGTGGGTAAGGAGGTAGAGGTGGGGGTCTTTTATAAGAGGAGAGGAGGGGCACTCTTGTAAAGTTACAAAATGTTACTTTATTTTCAAAAGCGTTTCAGATTTTAAAGGTCCCACATTGATGTATTTCGAGGATAAGGTGATAAGGGTTAGAAATCCACTCATCCAATAGGTTTTGTAAATGTTTAGGTCTTAGATATTACATTATCTTTCCATTTTATTAAAATCGTTAAATAATGAGGTCATCGCTGCATCATCATGATGTCATACATAACTTAATTTATTTAATGTATAAAAATTATAAAAAAAATACTATGATGTAGAAAATCGTTTTAGCTTTCCAATGATTATTTATAGTCAGAAATTGGACTTGTATAACCCCATGTAAAAATTGTTTTAGTAAAACATCTCATGTTTGTGTCATTTTTACTTTAACATTAAATAAAAAGATATTTATGTCATTTTCCAACCAAAGTGGCACCATCGGGTCCCCAAGTTGACCCATGGATTTTCTTGGTCTTCCATGACACATCGAATTATGGTAGGACATGTTTCTAGGTCATTTCATTTTATTAAAACATTATTCTTACCATAAACTACACTAATTACCTCTAATCGCGATTAAAAACTTAATAAGTTACTATTCACCAAAAAATTATTTTTATCCCATTGAACCACATTTTACTACTTAATGACAAACATGTATGTCGGATTTTTGAAATTCAAAACACAAATATGACAAAATTTCATTTAAACGGAAAAATCAGTTTTTATAAGTTCCACTTAGTGGTTTCACTATTCATCAAAAATTGAGGTTTTTCAGAAAATTACCAAAAATTCACCCTAAGCTATATTTTATATTCCGAATTCAAAAATGAAGTCTATTTTAGAAAATTAAAAACACATAAGTTGCATTAATTAATTTAATAAATAATTCCTGCTGTCAGAACAAATAGCGTGTTTTTATGAAACAAATTGTATCAAAAGATTGACACTAGTTTAAGTCCGATTTCAAAGTGAAATTAATTCCAAAGACCATAATTGGATTAGATGGTAAAAATATATTATAATTTAACTTTAAAACCAATTCAAAAGATAATATAATCATATAAATAAATTATATTAAAAAGAGTTTTTGAATTAAAATACAACATTTTTCACTATTCATTAAAAATTGAACTTTTTTGGAAAAATACCAAAATTTTACACAAAGTAAATTTTGATGTCCTGATTCTAAAGAAGAATTTTATTTTGTCAAATATAACACATACCGTTTTCAAAATGTTTATTTAAAAGAGGTTCTCCATCAAAAGGCGGTTAATCGAACTTTTAATGAATATTAGAATGTTTACGCTTAAAATTGGATTCATTCACATTTTTAGTCCTCTAACATTTATTGTAAAAAGTAAAAATATTTGACAAACATATATAATAATTTTCTAGTTAGTTCTATTCATTCCCACCATCACAACAGCTATGCGTTAACTACCATTTAAAATAATATTATTTTATTATTAGAGTGCAACGTAAGATTCCCAAGAAACTTGTTGTTGCATGTTGGGTACGCCATCGAGCATAGCATCCCCTTTAATGTCATATTAATATTTTATTTACAAATATGGATAAATATGAAATTGTCATATTCTTTATTTACCTGGGGTGTTACAGAATGTGTGTCATAGTCCAACCTATTGGGAATATGTTTGATAAATAAATCTATTTGGACCAGATCTTGTGGGCGGATGACTATTAAATAATGGACTATTAAAAATCAAATAAAATTATCCCAATAAAGAAAAAATATATAGGTTGATAATTGAAGGAAACACTTGAAATTTCAGGTTGAGGATCATGTATTCTTGAAGTTTTCAACATGGAAGGGAGTTGTAAGATTTGGTAAAAAAATGGATGTTAATCCATATATGCATTAGGCCATCTAAAGTACTATAAATAATTGGAGTTGTAGCTTACTTATTGGTTATAGCTCCCAAACTTTCTAAAGTTCACAATGTCTTCCATGTTCTATTAATAAGGAAATTCATACCAGATCTAATGAATGTGCTCACATTTAATGGGTTATAATTAGAGCTTGAATTATTTTATAATGAATAGTCTATCAATATTCTTGATATGAGAGAGAAAGTAATATGGTATTAGACAACTCTATTAGTGAAATTCCTTTGGATAAATCATAAAATCGAAATACGAAAACTGGGTACCTAATGAATCTATAAGGAAGGAATATCAATATTTTTTCAATAGCTAATATATACACGAATTTTGATGATGAAATTATTTAAGGGTGATAGTGTAATACTCGATATCCTACTAGAGTAGGTAGATACCATATCCTAAAATATAAATGTGCACTCTAAATATTTGTTATTAAATAATTCTTTTAAAAGTTAAATTTTAGAATTTGAAATTGACGAGATTAAATTCAGTTTTTAATTCATCATATCAAAATTATCTTCTCATAAAATTTTTAAGTTTATTTTAAAAGTATGGTTTTTAGTTTGAATATATTTTTTTAGCAAAACTTGTAATTTGTATGAATTTATCATTATAAAATAATGAAATAGATGTTTAAAAAACCTTTTAAGTAATCAAATATGAATTTTAGGAATAAAAATACTAATTTTAAAATATTATTAAAGCTTATAAATCCTATTTCCATCACTTTTAGAACTAAATAAAAAGTTACTTTAATAAAAAATCATTTTCAATATTTTATTTAAGTTGAGTATTTTCAAGGGAAATTCCATTTTAGATTTAATTAAAAGCCTCATACCTCATATTTTTTATAATAAATAAATTTATGTCATTTCTATTAGTATCCAAGATAATTCTATCTTATATATAAATTTAAATCATAACAAAAAGTTATTTTTCTAAAAGATGGTTTTACTCGATTAAGTGTGTCTATTTTAAAATTAACATTTAACACATTTAGAAATTTTATTTCATAAAATGATCTTCAAAATTTAAATCAGAAGGATAAAATTATTTAAAAGTTTTAATATTAATTTTGGTCTTTACATTTTATTATTAATGTTATATATTAACTACCAAGGAAAAGGTAAATTTGGGAACAAGCTAAAAAAGTTAATGAAAAATCCATAAAACACAAAAAAAAATACAAAGAAATGAGTTTTTGAGGTGAGTTTCAGTTAGCATTCACTATACCTACCTATTTTTTCTATTTTGTGTCCATTGACCCTTGATTTATAACTTTAAATTATTGAAAATGTAAGGGTTACTACCAAAACTACCCTTCCGTATACTTATATAAGGGAAAACTTTCCCTTGAGACTCTATAATTTTAATCCTATGAGAACCCCCTTCCACTTTAAACTTCTTTTGGTAACCATTAGTTATCATAAGGCCTTAATTTCCAAGGATACTTCTAAAGAAAATTGACATCCCTACCGTTAGTATTAGCAACTACATAGCATTTATTATTAATTATCTACATTCAAGTTTATTATAGATAACCAATATAATGATATGAGTATCATTTATAAAACTTCATCTTAAAATATAAAAATTATTATCACTTTTATTCATCTATCACAATCATTAAGAAAAATGAAATCATTGTTCGTGTGTACATGCCGGCAGCCGCCACCACGAGAAATAAAATTCATTTTTTATCCGCATTCATCATTAATGGTTTCTAGAGCGTATTAAATGAGTAACGATGATTTTAATGATATAATTGTGGTCTTTTTATGAAAAATTAGAAAACCTATTGATTATATGATCAATAAACGATCATCATTAATTCAATCTTTTAAAATAAGTGTGCTAAGAGGAAAATATTTTATTCAAATTATGTAATATTGTCATATCCATTTCTTATTATTAAACAAAATTTAAAATTATGATATATCACAAAAATAAACACTAAATAAGATCATTATTCTTCTATTATTATGATATTACAACAAAACCACCTCACAATCATTCATTAAATCATGTTATTTTCATGTTTGGGTCAGTTTAACCTCCCACTAGAACAATACTATGAATTTATATCATGAATGACTATAGAAACATAATTAATCATATAATATAACATAAAATTTTAATTTTTTTTTGGATTTTGGAGATGTTATATCAATATTTAATGCATTAATTAATAAAAAACTCATTGATCTTCAAGAATCACTGAAATGTGCCTGTTATAAATTTCATGTTCAGTGATAAAGACTAAAAAAATCATAAATGGAATTTGAAACATCATAAATAATTATAATTCATCCCTAAAATTAACTTTAATGACCAAGTAATGATGATATTTTGAAAAATAATGAATTTAAACACTGTTATTACGAAACTAGTACAGACAATCAAAACAATAAACACCCAATGTAGAAAATAGGAAGAATTCATATAGATAATTAATATTTATAAAAAGTATAAATGAAAATGGATATGATTAAATTTTTGAATTAATTGATTAATATATCTATGTTTGTGATAAAAGAGGTTAATATTTTTTTGGAAGTCAAGACTAGAGGTAATGATTCTCTGTCTCAAATCCCTCTCTTTGAGATATGTTTCGTATTATGAAAATAATTTCTTTTAAGTGGTGTATATTCTTCCTATTTTATATTTTATATCATCAAATTACTTTATTTATGGTATTTTAAGATCAATTTGAATCCCTCTCTTTCAATACATTTTGAATGAATTTCTACGGAATCCATAAGTGTGGATTTTTGTCTAAATTTTCTTTCTTTGGGACTAATATTAGATTCAACACATATTTCCTATTATGTGGTTCATAAATTTAAATAGAATAATTTTTAAAAAAATTAATAAGAAAAATTATTGGATTTACATGTCTATTTTTTTATCCCTATATCATATTCTTTTGATTAAAGAGTTACCAAAACCATTTTAAAACTCAATATTTTCCAGGGTGGGAAAACCATCCAAAATTTTGGTTAAGTAAAAGTGTTTCTAGTTTCCTAAAAAATACATCCCTATATAGATAATAGAAATTGGATTCGTCTATCTCATAGATTCACCTAGGGTTAATCACCCTAAAAGTGTTTGGTTGAGCATTGAATCAATCATCACCCCGATGCATAATGAGTGGTCCTAAAATTGAACACCTTGTTAGAAACTCTAGGGGGATATGCTTTGGAGAATTAAAATTTACTTTATGAAAAATGATAAATTATTTTTCCTAAAATTTCATTGGTATCCTAAAAATTAATACTATTGAACCAAATTAAAATCTTCCAGGGATAACACAACATAATAAATTTATCATTTCCATTGTATTTATTTGATAAGGGGACTACTTATTACTTTGATAATAACACATGGATTATAAGATAACTAAGGTATGTTATTTAAGATATTCACATTATTAAATTGATTGGGGAAGTATTCAATTTCCATATTTATCTTTATATGGATAGCCAAGTTTTTATTCAACAAGAGGTTCCTTAAAGAATTGTATAAAAAGTGTTGTTGAATCTTATGGTGAATGTATTAGACTTATTCAGATAATGGATAAGGCCCAAAATTATGTATACCCTCGATTCATTGACATGACTCATGAGATAAAAAAGGTTTATTTTTTGTATATACTTCTTCCTATAATAATATAGTTTCCTAGAATAAGGTCTCGACTGCATGTCTTGATGTTAGGAATTATGCATTCAATCGGTATGATATTAATGATTATTATTACCCATGTTTTCATTTATTGTAATGGATATAGCATGACAATAGTTTTAGTTGATTATGGAATCATGTTTTTCATTTATTCATACCTTATCACTTATTCAATGTTTTTCAATTAAAGCTTTCAATATATGATACTCCATAACGAGCATCTATGCTCACCCTTATTTTTTTCCATTCCCAAGAACACCTACAGGAGAACTACATGTAATTTTCAAGGATATAATAAAAGGGATAATAATTTTATTGCAATGTGTTCGTGTTTTATCTTATTTTTTCAAATGTACTGTGTGGATATTTAGTCTACCAGTACGACTAAACTATTGGACAACTCCATAAATCTTGTATTTTGTACCAATAATGTAATATAAATACCAGATCTAGGTTTTCGAGTCTAATATGTTACAGAGTAAACCTAGTGGGTTAACCCTCATCCTGCTCTAGGAGTATTGATGTCATTCAAAAAATATGGATTAATGAAAAAACAACAATTTATATAAACAATTTTATGATAAAATTAACTTTGTATTATTCCTTATATAAATGTATTTTTATATCAATACATAAAATATATATTATTCGTTTTATCTTATATAGTAATTTACCATATTGTGTTAAAATTCCCTAATTTTTAATATGCTTTAGGAATTTTGAACCCTTTAAGGAATTATATAGAGAGGTTTTAATCTTTATTTTCATATAGATAAACAATGAAAAGATTAATTATTCCTAATAAAAATTTATTTATACAAAAAAATTTATAAGAAATACAATTTATTTTAAAAAAATTATATGTATTCAACTACTCTTTTATAATGGATAACCAATCCAAAACGTCATAAGTTGAAAATATAAAATTTTTATTAAAAAATAAAATTTTATAATATTCATGTCTCTAAATTGTTATCAATCTATTTTTAAATCATTAAAATTTGAAATAAATCATTAACAATAATTAATGTGATCTCATAATTTATTTTCTACTAATTTCACTTCAGGTAAAATATCTAAAAAAATTTATTATTGTTGATGTATTCATTTTTCTCTCCAAGGTAAAATATATGTATTTAGTTCTACTCATTATGAATAATTATTTTATATAATTAGTTTAAATATGTTTCTTATATATAAAAAACAAATCAAATTATTGATTTTCAACACTTTTATATTGAATTTTTCATATAACTACTATAAGAATCTTATAAATGACTCTCATAAACCATTTTATATATGGTATGGGATGCTCCATATTTTCTAAATAAACATTTATAGTATAAAATGTATTCTCACCAGAAAATAAGATTACATATGACTATTTAATATATGTATCTTTCATAAAATATTTAAATGGTCCACATGTTAGGTGGGTTCAACCATATATATTCCATTATTAATACTATCTATAAATAATATAAATTCAATACCAATATATTTTATGCTAATATAAATAATTTACTTTAATAAGTAACCCATGGCATATCATTATATTTTAATTGTATTAGTAAAATCCATAGTATCTTGAAGAGATTGAAAAAAATATATTGTAAACAAATTTTACCATAAATAAATCCTTCCTTTAAAGTCATAACCCCCCCTGATGGATGTATATTATTTATTTATAAATCGATGATCATTTATATTTTTACTAATAAAAATTCATCTTAAATGACAAAAATAATAATTTCATACAATGAATGTGGCAGGATCAATAAACTTAATGTTTACTATCTTTTATTTGGTTGTACATAGATTCAAATAGTAAAAATAAAAATAAAACCTCCAAATTTTCTATCAAATCATTTATTTATTAATATTTTTATACCACTAAGTTGGAATATATTTTCTCTTATATAGCATTTGAATAATATTTAATGATCATTTGTGTACATACATGACCATGCACTAACTCTTCTAGTGTTTTGATTAAAAATAAAAATATATGGGCTATTCTGATCTTCTTGATCTTCATGTCTTCCAACGGGAACATTTAAAACAATAGTGAAATATATTGAAAACAAGAAATAATAATATATATCATTATAATTTCCACATATTGTGATTGATTAACAATTAATGAATAAATTCAGAACATACCGACAGTAGCTTGAGCACATCACCTTGAAGAAATTTTCTATTTTGGAACTTATAAACCAAAAAAGTATGAAAGTGTATCTATTATGGATAGGATACCCTATTTATTTTAAGGTTTGTGAATGTGGAAACAAGAAAAAATATGGAAGAATCTATTATATTAACAATACACCCCTCATCATAACTTTAATTATAATTCATAGAATGTTTTTTCTAATAATATTCACTTCATAAAATGATTGAGAAATAATTTTATCAAATTTTATAACTTCCCAAATATTCAATAAAAAAAATTAAAATATTAGTAACAAAAATTATATCATTTCTTTTATGAATAATTTCATTGTCTTCAAGGATTTAAATAATGAAATTAAAATTTCATTCACATTAGTGAATGAATCCATTCATTGGATTTTATGATTCATTAATGATTTATGATAGGTATAGGGGATTACAAACTGCAAAAAACTCACACATCCAAGAAACCCAGTGGGATAAGACTCATCCCTTTCCACAAGGAATGGTAAGCAACCGCTGGTCCTATTTTATTACATTTTTAATGTCCCAAAGGCCCTATGGATTTCAAAACCCTTTTTATTGAATAAAAATATAAATTTTAATTATTATGATTATCATTGTTTGACCACATCAAGTGACAGATATAATGGATTATAAAAATTTATATAAATTTATCATATCATAAATGAAAAAAAAAGAATAATAATTTATATTTCATGGGATAAAAATGAATAAATTATAAAAGATGATATTAATAATATATAAGAACATCAGGAATAAATTTTTTTATCAATATTGTTATTTCAAGACTAAAAATAATGAATAGAAATATTATTCAATATAATGTTAAAATAAATTATTTTCATACCATCCTTTAGGGGAATAATATGTCATAAATATTAATAAAATTCCTTGTTCTCTTTAAATATTTACTATCATCAAATGACTTTTGGAGGTCATGTTATTATTATTTGTGTATCTTCTTTATAAAAAAAATAAATTACAATGGTCATCCAAAAATATAAT
The DNA here is from genome assembly GCA_963277665.1 of Viscum album. Lineage (NCBI taxonomy): Eukaryota > Viridiplantae > Streptophyta > Magnoliopsida > Santalales > Viscaceae > Viscum > Viscum album. Next base: position 1,644,568,951 of record OY728121.1, on the reverse strand, counting down.
ATTCACCGTGAATTTGATTTAAAATAAAAACATGTATATTTACATTAACATTATGAATGAAATATAATTTTTTTAATATAAAATCATATTCACTTCCTAGAATACAATAAATGTATTTGATTGGGTATTATGAAGTCTTAAAGATGATAACATTAATATAAAATTCCGAATTTTTATCCACTTTATGGGTTAAATATCAATAAAATATATCTATATTGTTCATCATTAATGATTAATTTATTTAATATATTATATATATATGAAATAAAATTAAAATGAAAAGAAATAAAACAATACAATATTTATTAAAAAATACAAAAATAAATTTCTTCTTCGTATCAAAAAATTATACAGAATAATCATGCTCAAAAACTTTGATAGTTCTAAAGGACCATGAAGTCACCCTTATAGTGGGTGAACTAGGGGTGACCAACTTTTATTCATTAATTTAAACTTAATATTATTCTTAATTTAAGTTGATTGAACCAATTTTATCGATTATAATGTATGGATATTTGATATGCTCCCCCAACACTTACCCCATCATAAAATATGGATAATGTAAATAAATAAGAACATGGAGATTTTTATAAGGCTTATCCTCAATATTGGAAGCTTATTCCTTGTTTTACTAAGGATGTATAGGTCATAAATTCTTCACTTTCTTCTAATAGTTAAAATGATGAAATGTGTTGTAATTAAACCCAATAGTATGGATCATCCTGAACTATGATTTTATAATATTAAGCATGTGGTTGAGTTAACTTCCAAAAATCTCCTTCTATATCCAATAGTAATGTGGTGTTTTTTATATAGGAACCACCAGTCATCACTGGTTCTTCATGAACTTCTGCATCGATGGATCTCAAAATTCCAAGTAAACTTTCTAGATACTTAGTATGCACATTGACCTCTCTATGCTTCTAGTAACTTAATTTTGGAGATCTCACTACAACAATTCAATATCTGGTACTTCTACAGATCACTACTTGACATTATTCCGACTCTCCTCCTTCTATTCTTATATATCCAAAGAACTCACTCTACATCCTCAAAACTATAAGTTTTGGTCTTCTTAGAATTTTTACCTAGATTAACTACCAATGAATATAGGTTGGGAACTCCCTCTCCTTGACTCTTCCCGCTTTATCATATTCTCTTCTTTGTGATCAATAGTCTTATATTTTTTCATCAATAATTCCCCTTGAATGATTCTCCAACTTTTTATGAACAACCATATTCTTAAAAATGGGGAATGATTAGGCTTCAATTAAAAATTCCCACTAACTCAAATTGTTTAGTTTACCTCCTTTAATGATTCTAAATATATTAGAGTTTGACTTTGTCGAAAACCACTTCATGACTCGCCATCCATAGTATTCATATCATCCTCAAATATCAACTTGAATTATGTTTTTTCTTATATGAATATTGAACATTGACCCTCCATACTAGCATCATCATAATGAATGTGACTCCATAATGTATATGTGAAGTCGCTCAGCATCTTCTAGTTAATGTACTATTGGTTTTATCACAACTTCAGCTCAACTCGCCCTTATGCATCCTTCAGTACATTTAATCATTTTGATAATAATTATGATATTTGGGTGAACATATATCAATGCAACAAGCATTATATGAATTATGACTTGTATCTTCTTTTTCTGATAAACTCATCCTCTGGATTTTAGTTTCTCCCTATACTAGTAAAATACACATCTTTTCTTTCCTCCTTTGTTAAAAATATTATATAATTGACCTTCCATATTATTATTTTTGATTAACTTAAGCTTTGATCATCACTTATTGATTCATTTTTATTATTCTTTCAAAGTGATATTCTTCTATTGATTAAATAGTATAGAATCGTTTGATTTCCAAAATTTATGGTGTCTCATCTTCCACTTCTTAGGCCTCTTGTAGATTCATATATTTCCTTTCTTATCATCTTATAGAGCCTTCAATATCAAACTTTAGAAATATAAACTCATTTTGTTGTTATAGATTCTGGTGATCTTCTATCTTATTATTCTCATTATATCTTCAGATGATATTGCTTATATTGGTATAGATTGGACTACACTAGAATTCATGTATATTCTATATTATTTAGAAGTAAATTTCTTCTTTTACTAGAAGTATGTTCTATAACTTCTGGTAAATTCATTTTAGTTGGATTTAACAATGATATTCAATCAATTCAATTGGTTCTTTAATGTCCACATATATTATCCTCACCAATACATCTCAAACTATTGTAGTTAGTGAATTCAACTTCAATTAACACTTGAATTCACTTTGAAGAATAGATTATCAATCATCAGATGTATTTTCTGTTTCCATATATGAGTACCTCCATGAATTCTTATTTTATTTGTCATTGGAATTTTGTTAGGTCCAAAAGGGGCCTAGATACCCTAAGTGGGGGGTGAATCAGGGTATGGATATTCTTTTTGAAAACTTCTTCCTTCCCCACTGGATCTTGACTTATTTATTAAAAGGGTCACTTTTTATGATATTTTATGTTAATTTTGATTGTATCCTTTCAAATTTTATTTGATAATAATGTACTTAAAGTAAAGACATAAAGTTTGCACAAGGACACTAAGATTTTTTACTTGGTTCACCCTCACTAGGTTACATCTAATGAGCAAACAACAACAATGTGTCGATTGTACCAAATTTATGAAGGCTCACTGCCAATAATGATTTCAGTTCTATATCACTTTTATTCCTAGGATCACTACCATTAAAAGAGTTAGGGTCTTCTCACTAAATTCTCAAGGGTCACTCCCTGTGTCTTTTTCTCTGGCTCACTGCCAGTGGAAAGGATCATCGTCTTACTCTTCCATTTATCATTGATCTTATAATGGATCCACTCATAGTTTATGGAGTTGTAGGTCCCTTAATTTTCATAAAAGAACGCATCCCCAACTACAGATAGATGCTCTATTGAAGTATCATTTTCTCCTTTAGATAAAATCCACTTTTCTGCATACTGTTAGTTAGCAGAAATTTATTTTGTAAATTGTCTAAGTCGCATCGTGAACAACCAGCTTCCTCCCTAAACTTCACTGCACCACATAGTGGATATGCTTCACCAACCACCTATCCTCTACAATCTACCTCTTCTTTTTCAGACCGTATCTCCTTCTCATACTGCTTCTTCCTCCACGGACAAACCCTTCTTCTATGAATCATCCATCCTTCACAGACGAGTTCTTATTTCACGGACTTCCTCTCCTCTGTGAACCATTTTATATATCATAGACCACATCTTCTCTATAGATCCTTCTTCCTTTGCGGGATATAGTGCCCCACAAAACCCCTTCTATAGACTATATTTGCAGACCACATCTCCTTTCGTAGAATCTCTCTCGTGAATCTATTCTCCTTCATGAAATTCTTCCTCATGAAAACTTTTGGACTTCACTGAATTCTTCCCATAGAAAATATATTTTCTTATGAAAATAAATCTCTATAATACTGGTATTAGTGGTCCTTATATAGTAAAATAGATCCAAAAAATCCACTAAACCATTTTACTTAATTCTTTGAGGTGGTACATCCTTCACCGCGTATTGTGCTCCTCCTGAAAAACCATTTTCCCTTTGTAGTCTGCATAGCGCCTTCACTCCTATGTGGCTGCCAATCTCTTATACAAACAAATACCTTTGTGGCTCTACAAATAATCACCTAACTTCTGAAAACAATGGTCCATCTCATGTACCGTAAGCTTTCTATGAACTACTTGCCTCCTATGAACTATTTTCTATATGGGGTCTGCATACCGTGATTCTCGATCCACTTTCCATCCTTCATGATCTGCATATCATTACTATAAAAAAACCCAGACCTTTTCAATATTCCTTTTCCATTATGATAACTCCTTTGTGGAAATGCATTCTTTTTACAAAAACCAAACTATTGATTTTGAGGCCCAAAAATGGAAAACACCGAGAAACTATGCCCCCTTAAACAACTACTTTAGAAAACACCAATAAAACTAATTCATGGTAATCTGTCTTTTTCAACAAACACAATCACACCCAAGAAAACAAAGAGGAAGCCTTGAGGTATTTTTTCCCAACAATATCCTCATTGGGCTTGTTGACAATTCTTCTCAATTTGATATCTCCTTAAATCTTCTTCCATCTTCAACCATTATTCACTTCCTGTGATTAATATAGTGATCAAGGATTTACTAAACACATACTCTAAGCCCACATGAGCCATGATCATCATGAAAAACAAGATTATAATGATATTTTCATTGATGTATCACTTCGTTCTACTCCAAAACCACTCTTCTGTTTTCATCACTAACCTCAGCTTTCATGATATGTATCCTTTGATCGATCACCTTTAGCATCATCATATTTAATTAACCTCCAACATAACTACTCCCCCTAAAAGCTTAAAATCCCCCTATCTTGCTGCTCTAACTAGAAGCTTCTCCTTGTGTCTTAATTAAGACATTTTCTCCATATTAAAAACCACAACTTATCCCCCTTTATCAATGATCCTGAAGGTCACTTCTTTGTGGTCTACCATAGGGAAAAGAACAAAAATTAGCACATCAGAGGAAAAACAACATACCTCAAGGAGATGGGATCCCACTTACACACTTTTTTAAGTGTGGGGAGTCGACTAAACTCCCAGATCTAGTTGATGCCTTTTATATACTTCTTTGGGTATGACCTTTGTCAGAATATTTGAAACCTGTTATTCCATAAGCACATATTCCAACTTCAAAATCTATTTCTCCACCCTCTCTTTAATAAAATGACACTTTATTTAATTTTTCTTATGTCCTTGAGTGATGGAATATATTTTTTTTAAGATTTATAGCACTTTAATTATCTCAACGGATTCCAATTTTATACTTCAATACAATTCTTATATCGTCAAGATGCTGCTTCATCTATAATAACTGCATGTGTCCTTGAGTAGCTGAAATACACTCAGCTTATGTAGTGATCAATTAAATGAAATCTTATTTCTTGATCAGCCAATAAATACAAAATTTTCCAAGATAGAATACACCACCTGACATTGATTTTCTATCATCTACTGAACTAGCCCAATCTATATCTGTATATCCCAATAGCTCTTGCTGAGATTTTTCATTATAAAGTAAACTGAAATCCATTGTTCCCTTGATATACCAATGTATTATTTTCACTAAAAGAAATTTAATTTACTTGTGATTAATTTGATATTTTTCTTCTTGACATGTGAAAAAAAAACTATTAGGTATTTTTGTTGTTATTTACAATAGACTGCTAATGGTTTTCCTATATTTTGTGACATTAACTACATTGCCTTCATCATATCATGTCAGTTTCATTTGTGTAGCTACCAGAGTCTCCATTTCCTTGGAATTATCCATTTCAAATAGTCTCAAAACCTCTTTTGAATATTTATATTGATAAATGAATGCTCCATAACTTCATTATTTCATGCAAGGACCATCATTTTTTGTTTACTACCATTGTTGACATAAAGATTGTAATGAAATACACCATTCTAGAAACCAAGCTTCTTCAAAAACTAATCGAGGTTTGAATATCACACTCTTGGTGATTTATTCAACCCATAAAGTGCCTTTCTCAAATGAAAAACTCTATTATAATATTCATAAATGATAAAACCATTTAATGATTCAATATAAACCTCTTCTTCTAGAACCCCATTTAGAAATGCTGACTTAACGACCATATGGAAAACATTGAACCATATTTTCACTATTGTGGCCAAGAATAATCTAATTTTCACTAGCCTTGAAATAGGTGAAAATGTTTTATAAACATAGATACGCTCTATTTGGGAGTACACTTTCACACTAGTCATGCTTTGTTTCAAATCACTCTACCATATTCATTCAACTTATTATGAAAGACCCATTTAGTCGTGATGAAATTATTTTCTATTGGCCTCAAAACAATCTCCCATGTCTGATTATTTTTTATTTGGCCAAGCTCTTCATTCTTAGCCTAAACCCTGTTCTCATCTCCATTTTCTTCCTCCTTCTCATCATCATTATCTTCTTGTGAATCATAATTTTCCACCTCAACTCCCCCTAAGTTTCTTACCTCTTTGTCACTATCATCAGGAAATTTTCACTATGTTTTTGAATTTTTTGATCATTCTCTACTATAGTGACATCGTTTATTTCAACTAATTTCATAGCCTCTTATTAAACTATTGCCAATATTCTCTTATAGTGTCTTGGTATCATGAAAAAAATTATTTAATACCATATTGTTAGAGAAAAATAGATAATCATGAAATACATGAATATTGTTGCTTGTCCACCAATCGGTCTTCTTGAACATAAACATTTATCCTTTATATACCATTGAGATCATGAATATTGTTAAGAGAAATAATTCTATCCCTATGATATGAAACTCTTCCAGTTGTTAGGACCACTTTTTATACCCACAAACATTCTTCTTCTCTGGTATAATTTCTTTATAGGTGACACTTATCAATGATCCATCAATAAAACTTCTAATCCTACTGAGTCGAAACTCGATGTAGGAAACAAGATATGAAGTTAATAATGACATCACTATCCATTTCACTCAATTACTTCCACATATCTCATGAATCCATAGAACATTAACTCTTTCTAAGTAATTCTTTTAGATTTCTTCTTCAGCTCTTATAACAGATTTCAACTAGTTGGAATTCTAGAGCACATCACATCACCACTTTTCATCTTTTGATGCCACTTCCCCTAAGATCGTATCTCCCCTTGATATTGAAACACTTGAACACCAGTTAATATAATTTATACACATAGGGAGAGGGGAACCACTAGAATCCTCAAAAATAGGATTGTGTTTGATCATGATGGATCAACCCTTTGATACTTTCTTGCAAAGCATTGTACTATTTTTTTTCATGTTCCAATTGCCCATCCAACTTCAACTATTTTGGACTTATGAATAAACATTATTTACCCAAATGATGAGTCTTATTTTCAAATTTTTATTTTGTAGGCTTATAATTTTTAACAATTTTGGGTTTAAACCCATTTATAGAATTTTCCTTCTTTGACTCTCCACTGATACTCCATTTTTCATGACTCTTTCTTTGAGAGGGAATCTATTAACTAGTCATCATCTCTAGCTTCTTCCTCCATTGGATGTCCCTTTATATTTCCTTCACTTCTCTCCATGTGGCATCACCTGTGAATTTTTCAAGTAATTCTTTATTTTTTTTCTCTTATCAGTTATATGATTCATGCCACCCTTTCTTGTTAGGGTTTTGTCTTCCACTGAATTTTCACTCTTCTTAATCACAACTAGAACATATCTCCCTTTTTCTTCTAGGATTTTTCACATTATTTCCAAGAGATTTATTGTGAGTGTAATAGAGGAGGTGATTGATGTGCCTTTCATTGATATCCTTGTGATTCCCCTAAGGTTGTAAACATATTTTTCAACTTATCATGTTGTCTTCCAATATAGGTATTTTCTTTATACATGGACAGTGTTGGGGATCTCCTTCTGAGTTCCTTTTCCTTCCCTAATTTCTTCTTACTACAATATCTTGAAAAATTCCCATGATCAGAGCATATAAAACATATTTCATTAAGGTTATACATCATTTCATCCTTTATCAGCAGAGATTTTGATGCAACTAGAGTTCTTATTTTGACATTGATCCCCTAAGCTTATTGAAATGTACTCATGGTGTTTCTCAGTCTTCCATAATAGTATTATTTTGTGGATAATTTCTCTTGAGATACTATTATTTATGATTTCTCAATATAATTATTCCTATTCTCTTATTTAGAAGTATTTATATCTTCACAACATGAAGTATATTACAACACCTCAAAATAAAATCTTTAAGTATGACCATGTGTTCCACAAAAATAGAACATGCTGTTATTGATTCCTATAAAATCCTTTTTAGGACTGCTTCCAATGTCACCATTATTTTCAAAAAAATTGGAACAATTCACATCTCTCTTCATGTTCTACATGGGAGAGGGATCATCATATCCAATACCAATTTTATCAAAACTATATGGCCTTTGGGATGATACAATCCTTTCATGATTTTCCTCTAAAGTATCATATTTTATTTTCATTTCATTATAACCAGTAGAAGGATAATAAAATATTAAGTGAAAAGAAACCTTAAATTAGTGATTTCCTTTAGCATCATATTTCCCCACTTCTTTCTTGACTAACTCTAGATCTTCTCCCAATTTTTGAATCTTCTTGTCCCAAGATTCAAGTGGAGCATTATGTTCTCTTATGAGAGTCTTCCCACTAGTTATCTCAACTTCTAATTCTCAGGGTATCTTCTCTATCATATCATATTCCTCATTTATTTTAGAATCTTATTGAGTAACATAGTCATTGAAATGTGCATTCTATTCCTATATCCTTTGTTTCTTTTAAACCAGCTTATATTTCTATGAAGAAAGATCATCATTTTTGGATTCCAAATTCTGAATTTCTTCGGAGTTCAAAATCTTCCCCCTATAATCAACTTTGAGTTTTTCTACCATTGTAGAAAACTTTTACAGTTCTTCATATTTGGAATCATTCACTCCCTCATATCAGTAGCCACATCAATAAGCCTTTTATTGAATCCTTTGAGCTTGTTAACCTATATTTATTGGTCTTGAATCTGTATATCTTTACATTTATTTTCTTCAGGTAGTTTTTTATCCAATTAATTTATTTCAAGAAAAAATTATGCGTTTGGTATTCTTTCAATTTCTTCTTCGTCAGTAGTACCATAATCACTAGGAACATCTATTTCTTCACTTGTTCTTATACAATCATTAAAAGAGTGAATACTCTCAATGTCTGATTCATCCAAACCTTTCTATTGTACACTGTTGGTTTCCTAAAATTGAATCACACTTTTTCCGTAGATTCTTCCACAATGAGGAATACCACCTGACTTTTACTTATTCTTTATAGTTCTTCTATTTTCCATGGAACACCAAGATAAGAGCAAACTGAAACTTCAATTCCAATAGTAGAGTAAACATTTTATAAGAAAACAAATCATTAAAGGTAACATATCAGGCCTAGATACCCTAAGGGGTGGGGTGAATCAGGGTATGGATATTATTTTTTTAAACTTATTCCTATCCCACTGGATCTTGACCTCTTTATTACAAGGGTCGATTCATATGATCTTTAATGTAAATTTTTATTGTATCTTTTCCAATTTTATTTGATGATAATGCACTGAAAGTAAATTAATAAATCATGCTCAAAAACATGTATATTCTTACTTGGTTCACCCTCACTAGGTTACATCTAAAGATTATACAACATTAATGTTCTAACAGTACCAAATTCACTAAGGATCTCTTTCAATAATGATGTTTGGTATATATCACTTCTATTCTCAGGCTCACTGCATTTACAAGATTTAGGGTCTACTCACTGCATTCCCAAGGGGCACTCCCTATGTCTCATTCTCTAGGTCACTACTGGTGGAAAGGATCACCATCTTTCTCTTCCTTTGCTCACTTCTCTTAGAAGGGATCCACTCATAGATTATGGACTTTTAGGTCCCTTAATTTTCATCAAAGCATGCATCTTTAACTATATATTGATGCTCTATTGAAGTCCCTTTTCACTTGTAGATAATATCACCTTTTCCTCATACTATTATTTAGTGGATATTGCTTTCATAAACTGTTTAAGTATCTTTGCAAACAATCTACTTTCTCCACGAACTGCACTACCCCACATAGAATGTATGCTTCACAGACCACCTCTCCTTCACGGACTACCTGAACTTATGTAGACTGTATCTTCTTTATGGACCTCTTCTTCCTCTGTGGACCAACCCTTCTTCTATGAATAATCCCTACCTCATGGATGAATTATTATTTCATGGACTTCTTCACCTTCATGAACCATTTAATGTCCCACACACTACCACTTCTTAGTGGATCTTTCTTCCTTTGTGGGATACAGTGCCCCATAGAACCCCTTCCTTGAACTGTATTCATGGACCACTTCTCCTTTCATGGAATCTCCCTTGCGAATCTATTCTTATTCATAGAATTATTCCTCATGAACACTTTCAAACTTCACCGAATTATTCCCAGAGCAAAGATGTTTTCTTATGAAAATCACTCTATGTAATACTGGGATTAGTAGTCCATATATAGGAAAATAGATCCAAAAAATCCACTAATCCATTTTATTTAATTCTTCAATGCGGTACAGCTTTTCTTGCATATTTTTCTCCTCTCGCGAACTATTTTCCCTCTATGGTCCACATAGTGCCTTTGCTTCACTACAGCGGCCGATCTCTTCCTTGAATGAATCCCTTTGCAGATCCGCAAATCACCACCTCACTTATGCAAACAATGAGCCATCCCGTGCACTGCAATCCTTTTGTGAACAAATTTCCTCTCGCGAACCATTTTCCCTAAGTGGTCCACGTATTTTGCATCGCGGTCCGCGTACTGTACTTCATAGTCCACATGGAATTACTATGCAGAAACCCAAACTTTTATAATTTTTATTTTCCATTTCATGAACTCATTTTTGGAAATACATTCCTTTTTCCAAAAACCAAACTTCAAATTTTGAGGCCCAAAAATTTGACAAACATTGGGAAACTGCACCACCTTAAACACTTAATTCGGAAAACACCAACAAAACTCATTTTTGGTCATATGGATTTATCAAAAAACACAATCACTCCCAAAAACACCGAGAGGAAGTCTTGAGGGATTTTTTCCAACACATTTACATTATTTTACTTCCTTACTTTCGGTGACACGAGTTTCTCTTATCACACAATCAGATTATTCACTTTTATTCAATGTAATATTACAAAATTTAAACATGCATATATTATGATCCTTCTTTTGATGGTTTCATAGAACATTAGTATCAAATTTTAGTGGATGTACATTGAACTTATGGTGAAATTACATTCTAAACACCCATAAGTATCATAAAATTCCTCTTCTCCAAATATCATTGAATTTAATTGACAAAAATGATTGAAAACAAGTATAATACTTCATCATCATTATACAATGGGATATTCAATATCCCCCTTTATATTAGTTTTCAATACCAAATTATTATTTTCATCAATGATGTTTTCTCCCCATTATTGAAAATAAATTCAATGGTTCACCTTATGGGGGAACTATAATTTCCTTATTCTCCTTATATCTTCTTTGGAACTAAAATTTAACAATGAATTTCTTGATAGGAATTCATAATAACCTTTATTAAAGTGAAAATACACAAATCATCCAACTCAAATTCTAAATAATAAATTCTTGGTGTAGAAAAAAAATTATTGATTAACTTAGACATCATATCTGCCATAAAATTTTTAGCAAGTGATACTACATAACAAAAAATCTTCTATAACTAAAATCAATGGATTTTCTTATTGATTATTTCCTATAACCATATCAATGAACAAATTAATCACATTCAAACCCAAAAATAGGTTTACCCCCCCTATAAAAAATATTTTATAACTTGTTCATATAATGATATAATTCTCTCCCTTATTGAAATATAAGTTGGTTTTTTCATATAAGGGTGGGAGAAAAACTTCAACATACCTCAAGGATGAAATATTATTTAAGATATTTTCAACATTCAAAACTTCTTTATCATCATCTTGAGCCTATGCATATGGGAACTTCAGTTCAAAATATTTTTAACATCTAGTTTCATGGATATTTGATTGCACTATATTTTAATTATTTTATTTCAACTTATAAATTCACTGCAATCTCCATCATCAGCTTAACTACCCCTTGAGGGGTAGACTCCATAAAAGTTCATTTTAGGGATCCCCTTGAACTATATAAACTTTAATGGTTATTTTAATAAAATATTTGGATCAAGAATGAATAAAGTGGATCATTTCTTTTCTTTATTTAAAGTAATCAGGATGATAATTTTTACTCAACTTGGAAACCTCATTCAATTTTGCTCCCTTTTTTCATGCAATCACCCTTCATTTTCCATTCACTAACTTCATTAGACTACAGGGACGTCTTTACTTTAATTTTAATTTTTTTTTTGTCAGTTTTTCTTCTTTAATTCCACTACAATGGAATGAGAATTATTTTAGGTTTCTTTTTCCTCCATCTTCCTAGTTTTTTCCAATTGATCTAGCTAGATTATAAATACAAACCTTTAGAATATGTTCAACTTTCTTCTTATGCTGAGAATATTTTATATAATATATTTATTTATTTGTTTATTTATATATTATGAGGCTTGATTTATTTTATTCACTAACTAATATTTTCCAAATAATCATGTCATTAATTGTTTAGGAGTGTATCTAGACAACATACACCTTACACACAAATTTTGAGTTTCTTATGAGTTACTCCATAGTGGTAACTTCTGGTGAACCTCAACTACTTTAACAAAGATGTCTTCCACCTTTCCAATACACTTGTACTTTCTTAGATCTATTCACTTTTTTGTTTCAAACTACTTAATTTAACTTAAATATCCATGGTTTTATTAAATATTTCCATGATTTTTCCTTTCCTTCCATAGTAGAAGCATCTTTTCTAGGTTATGAAATCCTCCTTTACTTTATTCGTGGGTGTATTCTTCTTTGTAAATTCCTTTTTCTTATACTCAAAGGTATAATTTCCATCCAAACTACATCTATTATTGTTTACCTTATGTGGAATTCTTCCGTTGGTTGAACTTAAACTATTCTTAGTAATGGAAAACTAGTATTCATTATTACCATGACCACTTTTTTAACAATTTTCATAGAAATTTTCATGATATTCAAATTTTTTAGATATCAATGGATTTTACTTATTTTTTATCAAGTTATACAAATATGGATTAATATTTTATTCCTATATACTAACACTTAATATGGTAATTCTCTTTTTTTTAAGTATACAAATTATTACAAAAATTAATGGACTGGTGTTCAAATTTTCCACAACACCAGCAGTAGAAAAAAAATAAAATCTTCTTCAATTTAGTGTAATTTTGGTTGGGGGAGAGTTCATATGAAACTTATTTATTCCCTATATCTTGACTTAATCGCCTATTTCCTTTTATACTTCCATATTCATAAATGATTTGTGTTTCTCCAAACCTTTATTCACACATCTTCATCCAAAAATATAACCTATATTATTCAAATTATTAGAATTAGAACATATAAATTCATAAAAATGTGGGGTTATCTTCTATAAATATAAATTTCTTCTAATGATTACATATTCTTTATATTGGTATATTGATTCATTTATTTAGCAAGACTTTTCATGGGAACTTCCACAACACCAGTACTTCCTCCGACTCTATGTGAAGATAAAATATGAGTGACTTCAAAGTTATTAATTTTATCTCCAACTCAAGAAAATTTAAAGATAAGTAGTTTTCCTGATCTTTATGGAATTTTACTTTATCTTCAAATTGATATTTAAACTTCTAGATATTTTCATCATGCATATTTCTCTCCTCTTGTAGTGTTTTTTTAATATATTTTATTCTTGTATCTTGAACTTCCAACTGAGTGTTCTTAACCTCAATAATACCTTTAAAAACATAGAAAACTTCTTAAAAAATATTCCAATATATATCCTACTCAGAAAGACTTCACAATTTTTCTTCAACCCTATAAAATCATTCATTAAAATGTTTGATATATTGTTACAATGCTTCAACAAGTTCTATGAGAGTCTTTAATTTTTTTAACTTCTCAGCTAATGGATCCTCCATCTCATTATCTTAATATTCCAGTTATGATTGGTCATCATATAATCCCTTGATTTTTATTTCCTTAAAAAAGGGGATTATCATGTGTGGCCTTTTCAAAACCTCCACCCATAGTAACCCCCTCCCCCATGAAGAGGTCACTGCCCCGAGGTAGAGCCCCAGCCAGGGAAAAAGTCGTTCCTAGCTGAGATGGCAGAGCGTCCTGGAGGTTGATAGCTCGATCGGTGATGGTTCGTCAAAGCAATCCATCAGCACATTGGTTCGTGCCTCATTTTTCCTACCCAGTTGAGACCGAGTGACCCAGCAAGACAGGTGGATCCTGGGGGAGAGGCTTTCCCCGAAAGAGGACTCCCATGATTCAAACCCTGAACCACCAAAATAATGGGGTTGTTATACCACTCTCCTTCACCACCACGCCACCACCGAAGTGGCTATATAATCCCTTGATATATTCAATTATACTTATAAAAACTTTTATAGGTACAATATTTATGTAGTCCTAAATTTCATATTAAATTTTTTTTTAATGTTTCAATAAATTCATAATATATATAGCTTGGGAAAGGTAATTTTTGGGGTATTATTTCAGACAGATTTATCATTATAACTCTTGCTCTAATACACTCTAGTGGCAGAACATCCTCCTTCTGTTAATTCGAACAGGATAACTTCTATTGTTTTTGAGTTTATTTTTTCTTCTTGTTTTTTAAGATTTTATCTGAAACCTTCAGGTTTCTATAACCAAGAATAATTTCCATTTTATTATTCTCATGAATACCTTTATTATTTTTTTGTAGAATCATATTCGTATCTTTAAGAATAATTTCTTATTCAGCATCTAAAAATATGAAATTCAAGTAAATCAGTTAAACACAATTGGGAATAAACATGTAGAACTAAAAAGAGGGAGTCGCCACTTTGATACCACTTTATAGTCATAGAGGACCGTGTTGTCACCCTAAATGGGAGGGTGAATTATTAGGAAAATTTACAAATTAATATTAAATTAATATTTTTCTTACTTTAATTTTATTAAACCTATGTTATTGGTTGGTATGTAAGAATATGTAATATAAACACTAAACACTTACTCCCTTATATAATACAAATAATTTAAAGGAACCAACATAGATGGATTTTTACAAAGTTTGGTACCAATGTGGGAATCTTACTCCTTATTGTGATAGGGATATCTGAGTCACATATTCTTTACATTATCATAAGAGTTACAATATGGAAATACATTATCTTTAAACCTAATAGAATGAATCTTCCTAAACTCTGAAACCACAATATTACACAAGTGGTTGATCTATCTTCTGAAAATATCATTCTACCTCCTAGTAGAAATGTGGAATTGTTTATAATGGAACCACAAGTCTTCAATATATTTTCATGAACTTCCTCATGGATGAATATTCACATTCTTGTTGAACTTACACTATACTCAGTATACACACCGGCCTATCCCTACTATTGGTAACATAAATTTGGATCTCTCATTATAGAACTTCTACATCTGTTACTTCTACAAACTACTTCTTAATATTGGTCTGACTCTACTCCTTTTGGTCTATTAAATCTTAATAATTGACTTTTTAGCCTCAGAACTATAATTTTGATCTTCTCAATGCTTCATTCAATATGAAATTTTAATGGATATATGTTAATAACTCCATCTCTTATATTTTTCTCACTTTCTAAGATTCTTCACTCTATCATATACGCTCTCAATTATTTTTCATCAATCATACACCATGATTGATTTTCCTATTTATATAATGAAACTGCCTATGATAAATGTGGGGAACACATGGTCTTAAATTTGAAACTCTTGTTAACTCAAAGTCTTCGGTCAACTATCTTCAATGATTTTAAAGATATCATAGTCTAAATTCATAAACACCCTTTATAAGACTCATAATCAACAATATTTAACTCATCTACAATTATTACATTGAATTGTGATCTTTCCTTCATGAATATTAAAAATTGATCATCCATCTAAGCATTTCTATAATGAATGTTACTTCACAATGTATATGTCAAGTCATGTGGATTCTTTCAGTGAATATACTTTTAATTTTTCTTTTCCATCAACTAGAATAACCCTCCTACTGCCTTTAGTACTTCAAACAATTTGATAATAATTTTGAGCTTCTGGTGAACATATTTTGATGCTCAAATCATTGTTTGAGATATAGCATGTAGCTTCTTTTCTTGATCAAATCATTCTATGGACTTTCATTGCTCTACATTCCTATAAAATTCATAGCTTGTATTTACTCTCTTCTTCCAAATATTTTGGAATCAACCTTCCTTATTCATTGTTTTAATTTACTTAGACTTTTAACATTACTACATTGTTGGTCTTCCACTAAAGTGATATTTTTCTATTAATTGAATAGTAAAATATTATCAAGTTGTCTAAAATTTTAGTGTCTCATCTTCCATTTCTTTAGCCTTTAGTGGTTTCATAGATTACTTTTATTGTTATCTTCTAGCGCCTTTATCATAAACCTTTTTCACTCTCAACTCTCTTAAAAATTATATCTTTTTGTGACCTTTCAACTTATAATTCTTAGGATATATTCTAGTGACACTATTTCCACTAGTGCATCTTACACTACACTACACTTCATGTATTTTTCATATTATTTGGTAGTAATTCTCTTCTTTATCTAAAATTATATTTCATATCTTCCAGCCAATTAATTTTAGCTAAATTTAACTTAAATATTCTATATATTTATTTAGATCTTCAATATCCCCATTTTTCATGTTCACTAACACTTCTCAAACTATTATAGTTAGTTTATTAAACTAGCATTCACGTTTGGAATTTACTTTGAAGAATATATCATCAATAATAATATTTATTGGCTACTTCTAGATATGTGTACATCTATGAATTCCTCCATCATATTTCAATAGTATTTACATCATTTTACTTCCTTACTTATAGTGACATGAGTTTCTCTTATCATCTAGTCAAATTATCCCATCTTTTTTTGTTATCATTTGGAAGTTGAACATGCATATATGGTGTTCCTACATCCAATGGTTTCAATAACCATGAGTATAAACGTCTGTTGGGTGCACATTGAACTTCTGGTGAACTTACAATCAGAACACCCATGAGTATCTTCAATTTCCTCTTCTCTGAGTATCATTGACTTTAATTAGAAAAAAATGATTCAAAAAAATAAAATAATTCATCATCACTATCTAATTGGCTATTTAAACTTTAGTGTGTACAAAAAATATCAGATGTGTCAAATTTTACTATGTCACCATCATGGTTAAGGACATGATTAGTGAACTGCACTTTAGTGTATGAAAGGTATGTTATGTTCATCATTTGACTACTTTTGGTGGTGTTGTTTTATCTATTCATTTGATGAATGATGTATTTATTAAAAAAATGTTGATATTAATCAATCATAATTACTTCAGGGAAGTGATTGATTTTTGATATTTAGGATTCATTACTGCCCTTTAGGAAATCATTATCTTTTCTCATAAGAAAAGATTAGGAAAATAATTCATATATTTTTTCAAATTTATCAAGAATAGATGAATAAATATAAAAATTTATGGAATATAAAATAATACTTTCTTTTTTATATGGATATTAGAATGAGTATAGATGATGCGTATACAAAGGTGCATGAAAAAAATTCTGAAAAAACAGGAGTTATTGCTACAGATCCTTGAAGGATAAAAAGGTGATGTCTTTTATCAGTGCTTTTAAGAAACATTGATGAAGGCTACCTTTATCAGCCCAAAACTGAGCACTAATAAAAGGAAACCTTTATTAGTGCTTTTTTTAGAACTGATAAAAGCTCAAAAAAATTAATGATACCCTTAGCACTAAAAAAGGGTATTATAAATAATAACTTAGAGAGTATTTATATTAATTAATCAGTATATATACATATACACACAAAAACACACATATATAAATCTTTATAATGATGTTTCACTTTAAAATGTCTCATAACAATGTACACAAACATACTCACACACACACATATCCTTATAGGCAGTTTTTTTTCCTAATATAAGTAAATATATTTAAATATACACATTATATATATATATATATATCAATGATTTGATTTGTAGTATTAAAATATAAAATCAATAAATTAAATTATATTGATTGTAATATAAAAAGAAAAATTATTTTAATGAATATTTACATTTCTATGTTTTTATGAATAAGATAATAAATATATATTAGAAATTAAAAAAATGTAACTATGATTTTTAAATGCAAGAATAAATTGAAATGAAATTTAATTTTTTTGAAATTTTTTTAATTATTAAAAAAAATATATTATTAATAACAATATCATATAAATATATTATTAAAAAAATTAAAACAAAATTATTAATTAAAATTATTCAAATGTAATTAATTTTATTTTTTATTGAAATTATAATATAATTAAAATTATATATATTAAATTATAAAATATGTAATTAGTGATATTTTTAAAATATCAATAATATTAGTTTTCATGTAATTATTAATAATAAATTTTCTTATTTAATTAAAAAAAGAAATATAAATAATAATTTAAGTATAAATAATAATTAATAGTATTTTATTTTAAACACAATTGATAGTAAATTTAATATTTATATTTATTTAGTAATATATTTTAAATATTTTTTTATATTTAAATATAATTATTAATATTTTTAAATATAACTATATAATTATATAATTAAAAAATATATTATTCAAATATTTATTCATTTATATAATTAATATTATTTTAAATATTATTATTAATAATTAATATATTTTAAATATAATTAATAATATATAAATCTATATAATTAGAAATTTTTTATAAAATTTTTTATTTAAATATAATTATTAATATTTTTATATATAACTAAACATTTATATAATTTAAAATATATTTTTTAAAAAATATTTATCTATTTATACAATTAACAATATTTAATATAATTAATAACTATTTATATTTTTTATATACACAAAAATTTATATAATTAGTGAATTATTGTTATTCTTTTCGTATTTATATATAATTATTAATAGTTTAAATTTTAATTATGAATTTATATATTTTATAATATATTATAAAAAATATTTATACATTTATATAATTAATAATATTTTTTAAATGAAATTAATAATTATTAAATATAATTATTAATAATTAATGTTTTTATGTATAATTAATAATATAAACATATTTTAAATATAATTAATAATATTTAAATAGTATAATATGTATAATTTTATTTAAATATATTTTTTGTAATCATCTATAGATATTAATATAAATATATAGATATTTAAATAAAAGTGGAAAGGGAAATAATAATATATCATGTTTAATATATATTAATAAAAAAAAGATCATATAAATAACAATTGAGGTCAGTGGGTTGAATGGAATTTCCTTCCTTTCCTCAGCTTGAGAGATGGGGTTCAAAACCCCTTTCTCTCTCAATACCAATTTTTTCCTTATATATGGTATTTATCAATGCTAATTTTAATACTAACAAATCATAACTTTCATTTGTGCTAACCTTCATTTGTGCTAACCTTTATTTGTGCTAACCTTTTTAGTGCTGATAAATTCCCAACCCCCTTTTAAAATGAACCGTAATTAATGTGCCTCTTCTTCTTATTCTTCAACCTATCACAAAATCTAACCCCTATGGGTGTTTTTTTTGCAATCCCTTAGGTAATTTTACTTTAAAAATCGAACGTATATAAATCAAAACTTAGTCTTAAGTATTTTTTTTAATCAAATAATTGTTTTTAAATTCTTTAGTGTTTCATTGTTGGTTGTATTTATGTGTGTAGAGACAATCGGAATACTAAATTTATATTTATAGTCAAAATATATAGTTTTATTTATATACATGTCTATATTTTCTTATTTACATATGTATATATGTATACATATATAATTGTGTGTTTTTAATCTATTTTTATCTTTGTGTGTGTGTCTGTCTACATACACATAATTATAATTATATTATTTAAATTTATATATATATATATATTATAATTTATATATTTATGTATTATAATTTATAAGCATTTTATTTAAATTTATACTTTATAATTTAAAAATTATACTTTCTATAAACACACACACATACACACACAGGTGTGTGTGTGTGTGTCAGTGTGTTTGTATAATTTAATTATATATCTGTGTGTGTTTATACATATATATTTATATATAGATATATTTATACATACACACACACATAATTTATAAGGAAAAAATTGGTCTTAATGAACAGATTGAGAAAGTAAAAGATATTGCCACCATTTTTGGTAAACTTTTTCAAAAAAAACTTATGAAAATGGGTTGTAAAAAGATATTTTTTATTCAAATTTTCATATTAGAATTTCTTTAACATTATATATTTTCTTGATGTCATGAATATAGAAAAAAAATATTTGATATTGTCATTGGCAGTTACTAAATTCACTAAGAGAAATTAAATATAGTAAAAAAATAATCTTAAACATGACTGTAATAGAGATAAGGTAAGAGTTGGCTCCCATAAAGAATTGAATATGGGATTTTCTTCCTCTGGCTACTCACACTCTTTTTAGAAAATATGTATTTTATTATTGTAACTTCCCAAATGGTGTAACGGTTAGAGAGGGTTATTTATCAAATATCATGAATGCAATATCGGTCAATGACATGAAATTAAAGGTATTAAGATTGCATGATTGTCATTTTTTCATTAATGTATGTGGCTATATATTGAATTCTACTTAAAATTATTTAATATTCATAACCAAAATTTGATTCTTTTTCAAAATTATAGTAAAAAATTTTATAGGCCCAACATTATTTCTAACTATGGAAGAGGAAATTGTCATCATACTATAGGAATTAGAATTGTTCTTCCCACTATCTTTTGGAAAATATTAAGATATAATATGGTCCAAAATGGGGGTGAATAGATATTTTAAAGATTTTAAATAAATTAATTAAATATGAGTAGATTAAAAGGATTCATGTGCAATAGGTAATGCATGTACAGTGCAAGTGTAGTGTTCAATAAGATAATTTAGTGGAAATAAAATAAAGAATAAGAACACAAGAAGTTATAGTGGTTCAAATCAGGAGATCCTACATCTACTTTTCACAAACTCTCTAACTTGGTGAGAGAAGTGGGATCCACTATAATATAGATCCTTTTACAAAGGAACAGACTTAACTTATAACACTAACTGTTATAGGTACAAAAATATCTTAATTTCTTACAGGATAGAACAAACCTATCAAAACCATTGTGTTCCTGATTTTTTGTCATATTATTATAAAAAAGACACAACCTTTTGACAAGAGTCACAACCTTTTGTGAGTTGAGTTACAACATAATGAAAAAACTTTACAACCCAAAACTATATAACATAATGAAAATAATAGAACAATAAAACTAGAGAAAGAAAAACTTAGTAATTCAAATCAGAAGAGTATAAACAGTGTAACATAGGAATTTTTTCATCACTTCACTAGAAAAAAATCATATCACATGAATTTACTAGTAGATTTATTCACCCTTTATTTAAATACATCTTCTCTAATGGTTGGAAGAATAAAACTAGAATGCTAGAGTATAATAGGTTGCTTTGACCCTCCATGATTGATAAAAAAAGTTGAAGCTTTAGGAAAACTAGAAAAACTTAGTAATTCAAATCAGAATAGTATAAATAGTGTAACATAGGAAATTTTTCAACACTTCAATAGAAAAGGAATCATATCACATGAATTTACTACTTGATTGACTCACCCTTTATTTAAATACATCTTCTCTAATGTTTTGATAAATAACTCTATAAATATAATCACATTGGTGTTTCTTAAAAACAAACCACAACTTTCCATAGTTAGAAAAAAAAAATAGAAATACATTGTTACCTATTGTTTAAGATTCATGTGTATATCCTACACCAAACTAATTTAAACTACATAAAATTAATACATTGGTAAGTATAATTAATTTAAAATTTAATAACAAAACAAAAACAACCATATCATATTATAGTAGATTAAAATATCAAAAATAATATAAAACAAATATCCTAAAAATTATTTTGATATAAATCTAACTATGTATGGGTAAATCCACATATGAGTGATTTTAGAAACCATATAAACATATTTCATATAAAAATAGTTCACGTAAACATATATGAACCATGTAAATGGATTTCATGTAAATAGATTTCATATAATGATAAATCACATAAACATAAACTTGAGTTTTATATAAATATAACATCCATAAACATCATTTTACCCATAAGTATAAAATTATTGTAATCCTAAAAATGTAATTAGTATGAAATTTCCTTAATCATGATTTTATACTTTAGAAAAAATAATTGGGCTCATGTGATTCAGATCTTAAAGTTAAAGCAGATCCTCTTAAGGTTCATACAGACGCATCATAAGGTTCATGCGATCTATTAATAAGGTTTATACATACCCATCATAAGGGGGTACATACCTATCATATCAGTAATACTAAAATTTATAATGTTGATAAAATATAGTCCTATGTTTAAGAAAATCATCCCTAGGTTGAGATAATAGAAAAACACAATGACTATAGAATCCTTTTATAAAATATTATAAAAACTTAAGAAAATATGATTTAACAATTCTCTAAGAAATTATAACTATTCAATTTAAACATGTGAATTATTTTAATATTCAAAAAAAGTAAATAAAAAATAACACAAAATTTTATACTAAAAATCTCTCTATTAGTCAAACTTATCACTAAAA
This sequence comes from Viscum album, assembly GCA_963277665.1. Classification (NCBI taxonomy): domain Eukaryota; kingdom Viridiplantae; phylum Streptophyta; class Magnoliopsida; order Santalales; family Viscaceae; genus Viscum; species Viscum album. Next base: position 1,644,546,384 of record OY728121.1, on the reverse strand, counting down.
CCATCATTCTTTGATATAATGTTTCACTTAATGGTTCACTTGTTGAGACAGATCTGACTATATGGTTAGATATATTTCATATGGATTTATCCCATTAAATGGTATTTAAATATTTTTAAAGGGTTTGAAAATAATAAAATTCGTCCTAAGAGGATATATTTTCGAGTGGTATATTGTTCAATAACCTGCTAAATTATGTACTGATTACCATATTGATGTGATTATTATTATACTCCCAAAACCCAGTCAAAGTGGGTGCCTTGTGGGTGAAGAAGATTCTAAAAGATACATTTTAAAAATTACTATGATATATTGTGAGCATGATAGAATTTATATTTTATATAATATTGTAGAGTTTATTCCATATATTTAATCTCACACTGAAATTATTATGGTGCTCACACCGCAAACAGTAGCAATGTCAGATTAATCAGAAAAATGAAAAGGTTATATGTATGATTAACTTGAGATATGGCCATCTAAATATGAATAAATTGGAAACATGGAAGATTCAATCATACCACTATAATATATTCCACACCGTGAAGGTAGCTACATGTCATTAAAATAAACTAGATCTAGTAAAGTGTTGTTTTGAGAAGAAGTATACCACACTAAAATATATATTAAGTAATAATATACTAAGAAATATCCTAGATGGGTAATGATAATATTGTGGAACTAGCTGGTCTATTGTACTGTGAATCTGGGTATCACGCCATAGTGGACATTTTATAAGAATGAATATTCTGTGTTTCATAGTTCATGGTGATAACTCCCTTCCACAACACCAAGCTATCAAAACAAGATACAATGTTATTTTGTGAAATTTAAATGCATCATATTATAATATAAGTGTTTACGTCGTAATATTAATGAATCATATAGGGCTTGCATCACAATAGTGTGAATTTTCTATAAAGGATGCATTTTTTATAGAACTCCAAAATTCATGATTGGTTTGGGATATAGAACAATGAACCATAAATAATCATGTCACACCATAGAAATTTTTTATATTGAAATAAATATGGAAGATCATTTCATGATATTTGGAGTGTTTTAAATGATATATTATCCAAATTTTTTGGATTTGTTTGATGACTTGGATAAAACTATGGTGAAGCACATCACATGTCAATCTAAGATTTTTCAATATTAATCACACCATAATGAAGGAATTGACTCAATAAATAAGTTAAATCTAAAAATATTCTATAAGTTCAAATACATATCTGATTTAATGGTATTATGGCTGATTTGGACAAAAAAATTTGTTATTAATGGGTAGTTTGAAGACCTAATCAATAAGGGAAACATGTAAAATTCATGTAGAATATCTTTATAAGTTTGAAAGCTTGAAATTGGGGTGATAATGGAATAAATAAAAGTATATTTTCAAGAATTTACATATTAATATATTAGGGATAATATAGGTTTTTGTGATTTGTTTCATGGAAGAACTATAATATAAGAAGAAAATTAAAATACAATGATAACACCCAAGTTGTATTGGTGTTTATCTTACTTGTAAAATAATTTATGATTTATATTTTTTTAGATACCTTATATACTCTCTTTTCAAGTAGTGAGTGAATAGGGATAATTAGGGAGTCACCCTAGGATTAATAGTGTGTCCTTCTTAAAACGTGTATTCATCTACAGTGAGTAGTGGAATCCTCTGGTAAACTGACATGATGATCGTTTATACTCTTGGATAATCCCTTATTATTGAACCAAGTAAAATCTATGTGTCACTATATTTATATTTCTTATACTTGAATTTTTTATTTTAATGAGATTTATAGGTGTGTTGTGTTCTCGAAATTTCCTGGGAGCATCTTTAATTCTTTCAAGGATATCAAAATACAAATTTAAAGTAACCTGACTACACAAACTACTATAATGGAGAATAGTGGTATTAAAGGATCAATCCCATGAGGAAAAGGGTTATAAGGTTTCAATAGTATCAAAATTTATCACAATTTAACAAAAATTAACCAAACTACTGAGAATTTTTTTGGATGACTCAAAAATAATGTAAATGAGGATAAAGGGAATTGAGTTGATATTGAGGATGGTTTTTCATAAACAAAAACCATTAGCCATGAGATTTATTAGGGTAATGATTTTTTCTTTTCAACCATAACTAATATTGTATAAATCATTTGGCTCCTCTCTCAAGTTTTCCTATAACTATTTGAGATGCATTGTGTTTAGTATTAAAACAAAAGTCAAAGTTAATGTTAGATCTCGATCTCCCACTTCCCTTTACCAAATCGAGGTTCTTCCTATAAATGTCTTCACTCTCTCTAGAAAATTAGAAGATAAGTTTTGATTAAGTCAAAGTGATACTAATTAAAATATATACTCATCATTTTTACCAACTCACCTTCACTTGATTAAGTCAAGTGATTCATGATTATTTTCTCAATTAATATGAATAAATTATATATTTTAGGAAAAGTAAAAGGAAATTAGTTCTAAAATAAAATTGCAGTGTAAAAACTGAAAGCATTTATTTAATACTCTCACACCATCATATGAATTTCATAAATACACATAGAAAAGGGAAACACAAAATGGAAGTCCTAATTTATGTACAAATATTATCTATGATCATCCTTTTTCTCTACTCTCACTTTGGATCCTGATTAGATATCATCCACTAGCCTCTTATATCAACATCCTAAGTTAGCAGTGTCACCTTCTCAAGTTTTTTGGACTTCTATTTTGGGTCCTCTATGGTATGTATTCGGATCCCTTACATAGTAGTAGCATGCTCATCCATTTAAAGCCATCCATACTAGGTATTTCAAATTATAATTCTTCTTCTCCTGCTTCTATTTTTCTCCTTGAATTATTCTTCTCTCATCCAAAACATCCTATGAAAATGGACCCCCTTCTCCTAGTTTTAAATTTTTATTTCTATATATTTATAGGAGGGATTTGGTAGTTTAGTCGAGTCCACCTATTAACCTACCTCAGTCCCATGCTCAGTTGTTTCTCCCTTGTTTTTAAGAGTGATTTGACTCCTACTTAGTAAGGTATGGCCCCCACAAGAGTATCCTTCTATTTAAACTCCCTATTATATTCATAAATTTCATGGATAGTGGAAATCCTGAAGATTTCTGGTGTTATAAGATGTATAAGTTTAAAACCCTAAGACATGGGTGATAAGGATGTCGTACAACCCATGTGCTGCCATGAAATTCCATGGTGTAGTGTGAGAGGCTACGATGTAGAAACTAATTCCCCCCTTTTCCATGCTACCAATTATTTGGGAACCTTAACAATACATGTGACAACCTATGGAATAACCTCTTTCTCTTCATTTATGGGCTTTAGTGATGATGTTGAAACCTCTATTCCATGGTGTATCACCTTCTCTCTATAAAAAAAATTACTTATTCTATTTTTCTCACCCTCCACGGTGCATTAAAACACCTATGACACTACTCATTTGTCTCAAAATTTGTTCATAGGGATCTATAGCACAATTGAAGTCCTACAGTACAACCTATTTTCACCAAATAAATCTTCTTTATCCACTACATTGTATAGACATGAATAAAGTGTAGTGGATCTCAGTTCTTGAGTGGAATCTTGAGTTCTTCCCATCAGGCAAGGTGGATTTTTTTCATTTTTTAAATATCCATGATATTTTTCTTAGCCTCAAAATGTAATATATGGAGGTCATGGGCCTTGTAAGTGGCTCTTTTCTTGAGCCTGAGCTTCCCTGATAGTGTCCATGGGGGTTCCCAATTAGATGTAATGGTATTCAGGCATTGAAGAGGGAGGAAGGCGGCATTAATGGTGTGTCTGACGAAGATGACATGTGGCTAGATTAAAAAAGAACCACTTTGGTAAGTGATGAAAAGTAACTATGTTTAGTGTATTCCATTTTGAAGTTTCATGTGATTTTCATTTACTTAATAAGTAAATGCATCCCACCTAGGGCGTAGATACCTTCTGTGAGGACAGGCTCCTACGACACACACACACAACCAAATTGACATGTACGGACATGAACAGGCCCAACAAGCTTTGTCCCAACTTATTTATGCACCTTTACATTACCTTCGTCCTACTACTACCCATTTGGGCTTTCACCATGGTCTTATTTGTCCGACCATCCCTCCTTTGGGATGGTTATATGGCTTGCACCCATGGGTTGTCAGCTAGCATGGGTTAGCCCATTTTTTATAAGTCCTTCTTTTTCTTTATAATTTACACATACAGGTCATACAATAAATACTAATAAGAATAAAATAAGAAAAAATCAAGTATTTTAAATTTTTTATTTATTTTTACAAAATTTCACTTAAATAAACTAAATACCCAAAAATGAACATTTTTAATTAAAACATGGTTATGCTTGATTAAAAAAAATAAAACATTTAAAAGTTAAAATTTTAAAATTTGTTCACAAAAACTAACTCCTCAAATCCCACATACTTTAACCACGTTTTTTCTCAAGCGTAAATCTCACTAAGAATTAAAAATTAAACCTCTATTATACCAATATTTAAAATTAAAAATTAATGAAACAAAACATTTATCAATGGGGGAAAGATAACTTTCAAATTTCACATATAAAAAATGATTTAAATTCCACACTGAACACAATGTATTTGGAATTCCCGTGAAAATGGTAGGGATTATCATCTCTTCCTTTCAAGATTTTTAATTAATTATTATTAATATGCTAAGTTGTGATCTAACTAACTATTTTTTTCTTCTCTCATCACTCAAGGTAAAATAAATATGGATATTTCCTTATACCTAGAGTAAATTCACCAATATTATTAATTTTAAAATGATCTACATTATCCAATTAGTAGAGACAAATATCACTAAAAATAAATAGTACATTGGAACTTAGAATCAAATGATTATGATTTTAAGGGATGTTAAGAAATTGATGAATAACATGTAAGACTTAAAAATTAGGCTAATACCTAAAGTGTAATGCATTATAATAAAATTAAACCTAATTAAATTATCCTATTAAAAAAATAACTTCTTCCCCCACACTTCTTAAGATCAAGTAAGGTCTTGATCATTGAATTCACAAAGAATTAGTTACCCCTCAAAATTTTTTCTTTATTTTTTAATTTTTTTTTATTTTTTTAAAATAGAGTTAGAAAAAATATCACATACATCTTCCAACCCCAAATGATAAAAAAACACAAGTCAAGTGATTATTATTTTTAACCTCCATAACTCAACCGACATTTTTTCATTTTTTTATTTTTTTAAGAGGTGTAAAGAAAGTGAAATTAATTAACCTCCTCCAAAACCCAATGAAACACCCAAAACCTTATCCCAATAAATAATATCCCTTGTTCCATGAAATCCTTCTCCCCCATACTTGAACATTGAACATCATGAAAAACACTAGGGAATGGGTAAGAATGGATAAATCTTCATGAAATGTGGACATTCATATCAAAGGCCATTTATTTTCCCTTAAGGATAAATGGATGATAAAATAATTATAAGACTCGTGGATAATGGATAAATCAAACTAAAATTCCTCAATCCTTTTTTAAGTGAATTTTCAAAATCATAATTTTGAAAAGTTAAAATAAAAATCCTATTAAATAACATTTCCCAAGTTATCTCAAGGAATTTACTAATAAAGATCAGAAATATTGGTTTAGAAAACTCTCAATAATAAGATAATATAATTAATTTCATCTACTCATGGAATGTGTCATAATAAATTAATCAATCAACACAAACTTATGAAATTTAAATCATCAAATATGGAAGGGAATTTTCAAAAACATGTAAATAAAAATAAAAATCAAGATTCATTGAATTCAAATCACTATGTTTCACTCTAATAATCAAATTCCATGTATTTCTTATTCAATTCCATCAAATATAAAATTAAAAATTGGTATCAAGGGGTTCGTAAAAACTCTAAGTTTCATTGATCAAAATTAAAACACTAATCTATGTGTGGGCATGAATTTTTCTCATTAAATCTAAAAAAATATATTTTGAAAAATATGGTGGAGTATAAGTAAATACTAAATTTTAAATCTTAATCCCCTTTTCATGAACTCTTCAACTTTTAGATTTCTTCCTTTTAACTTTATATACCTACAAAGAAATCAAAAAGTGAAATTCATAAGATCCATTCATTCAAAGTTCATAAATTATGGGAGGGGTTTCACTGCATATAAAATTAAATCCTAAACTACTAAATAAAATAAATAAAAACATGGGTTGAATCCCACAAATCACTTTTATTTATGTTTTTAATATTTACCTTACCTATTGGATCATGTAATAGGAGTAGGGTATAGATCCAACTATCACATGTTCTATAAATTTTTCCTTTTTTTAAATCCATTGTAGCTCTTCTATTGTTCCTCCTTCATGAAATATATTCTTCTTGTTTTTGAGTTAAGTTACAAGTAGTGTATAGCCTCAATTATTGTAATAAAAGATAATGGATTTTCCAAATAGGGTACCACTAATTTTCTTCTTATATTGGTGGTAGTTGTTCATCAAAATTTTCTCTCATCTCTTCATTTTTAGAAACCACTATTTCTTCTTCTTCTCCATGGGGTTGATCTCCCATAAGATCCAAAGTATCATTCCAAATTTCAACAGCCCCAAGCTCTTCCTCCAATTGGTCTTCTATTTCAGTAGTGGAGGGTTCCTATTATTCTTTTTTCTCAATTGAATGGTATAACTAAAATCCAATAAATTATGAGTATAAAATAAATAATCAAAAGTGGGTCCAAACCTGGTACCCTTATTCTTGTTCTTCTTCATCTTCTTTGGAATACACTTCAGTTGATATTGGAGGGTCATCTTGTTCAGAAGGTTATAGATGTTCCACCTTTATCATGTTGATAATATTATCCCACAATTCAGCATCTCCGACCTCCTTCTCTTCTTCTTATTCTATTGGAAATTATTCTTTGTCCTCATTATACTTCTCTGCCACAAATGAAAGGTTATTATCCATGGAAAATGCAAAAATATTATGAGGATTGGATCTTAACTATTATACCTCAACCACCTTGTTTATTCTCTCAATAAGTTTTAGTCTCTCTTTGTACTTAATTTCTAGGATACAGAGTGCCTCTTCAATTATTTGGTGTGGTTGTGATTCCCATGGGTTACCTTGATGCTCCCATCCTTAGTGTTGGATTTCCATATTCAATATTTCAATGTTCTATGAGAAGTTATAAAGTTAAATTTCCAATTTGATGTGGGATTTCATTTTACCCATTCTTCAGATCATAAAAGAACACCCAGTTCATAAAAGTGAACAAGAATGAAAATAGAACCTAATCTAAAATCAGAAAACAAAAAAGTGGGGGAAATTTCTTTCCTAACAATTGAATTTATAAATTACTCTTCCCCGATAGTGGTGCCATTTTTTACATCTCCGGAGAGATTCATTTATTCTATCGAGTATAGAAAAATTAAATTTAAAGTAACATAACTACACTAACTAATAGAACATAGAATAGTAGTAACATGGGTCCAATCCCATGAGGGAAAGTGTTGTAAGGTTTCAATAAAATCAATGTTTATAATAATTTATCTAAAATTAACTAAACTATTGAGAGTTTTATTTATACTAACTCGAAAAAAATAAAAATGAGGTTGAAGGGAAGTGAGTTGATATTGAGTATGGTTTTTAATAAAAAACTAGTATCCATGAGATTTATTAGGGTAACTAGTGTTTCTTTTCATCCTTAACTAATACTATATAAATCAGTTGGAAACTATATCAATGTTTCCTATATATATTTTATATTCATGGTTATTAATCTTGAAACTGAAGGCAAATTTAATGTCGTCTCTTTCTCTACCACTTCCCCTTACCAAATTCAGGTTCGTCCTCCAAATGTCATCACTCTCTATATACATTTTGAAGATACGTTTTCTTAATTCAAAGTGATACTAATTAAATTACATACTAATATTATTTACCAACTCACATTTCCATCAAAATAACAATTTATTAATGATAAATTTCTCAATTAATATGAATAAGTTATATGTTTCAGAAAAAGGAAAAGGAAAATTGTTCTAAAATAAAAGTGCAGTGTAAAAATGAAAACTTATGTTTAATAATATTACACAAACATATGAATTTTAGAAATACATAGTTAAAGGGAAAATAAAAAATGGAAGTCATGATTTATGCATCAACATGGTTGATGATGATCCTTCACCTATACTCCTTATTTGGATGTTTTATAGAGATATTCTACTTACATCTAATGTCAATATCCTAAGTTATCAGTGGAACATCCTCCAATACCGTAGAATTATATTATGGGTCCTCTCTGATCTGGGTTCAGATCAATTTTATAGTATCACCATGATCATCCATTTATATGAATACATCCTATGTCTTTGTAATTTGAATTATTCTTCCCCCACATCTGTTTTCCTCATTGGCTTATTCTTATATTAGGCAAAAATCTCTGTGAAAATGGATCCCCTCCTCCTTGTTTAAATTTACTATTTTTATCTACTTATGGGAGAGAGTCAAGAGTTTATATGGGTATAACTATTAATCTACCTCAGACTCATACTTAAATATTTATACCTTATTTTATAGAGTGCATTGACTTCATATTAGTAAGGTTCATCCCCAACATGAGGAGTATTCTATTTTAACTCCCCATTGTATGCATGATTCTCATGGATAGTAGAAATCCTAAAGATTTTTTTGTTCAAAGTTACATAATATTGAAACCCTACGACATGGAAGATATAGATATGGAACATCCCATGCATAGCCATTCAAGGCCATAGTGCAGTGTAGGAAGATATGGTGAAATGTCTTATTACCCCTTTTTATATGATACTACCTATTTGGGCATGTCAAAAGAAAAAGAAACATCCTATGTTGTAATTTATTTCTCTTTATTTATGATCTTCAATGATGATGGTGAATCATATTTTCCTAGGCACAATGCCTTCTCTCCTTCAAAATTTTGGTTCTATAATTCTTTCATCCTACACGGTGTAGTAAAACACCTATGACATAGTTCATTTTTCTCTAACTATGACCATAGATCTCCACAACACAATAGAAGGCCAACGATGCAGCATGTTTTCATCAACTTGATCTTCCATGGAAACTATTTTTCATATCAATGGTTATGGTGTAGTGAAGTTTGGTTCTCTAATGGTATATCGAGTTCTTCCTATCAATCATGGAGGCTTTTTTATTTATCTACTTAATCTACATAGTGGTCTTATCAGGCTCAAAAGGTAATCTATGGTGATCCAAAGAATTGATAGTGTCTCTTCTCTTAAGCTCGAGCTTCCCTAGTGGTGGACATAGTGGTTCTTTGTGAGATGACACAGTGGTCGGGAATTGAAGAGGGAGAAGGTTCACATCAATGGTGTGTCTGAAAAAAAGTTACATGGATGGATTGAAATGGAGCTGCTTTGGTAAGTGAGTAATAGTAACCCGGTTGAGTGCATTCCACATCAAAGATGCAAGAAGTTTCCAACTTATTAAAAATTAAATGCATCCTCCAATGGATCATATTCCTATTGTGGGTATTGTCTCATGCTACACTCACACACAACCACATGGGATCAAACTAATTTGCATGAGCTCGGAGGATATTGGACCAACCTATGAATCCACCTGTGTGTGACCCTTCATCCTTTTTCCACTCATGTCGGCCTTCCCTATGGACTTGTTCCTCTATATGTCCCTCCTTTGGGTGGGAAATATGTCTTGTACCCATTGGCTAAGGACTAGCCTGGGTTGGCCCATTTTTTCTAAGTCCTTCTTCTTATTATTTACCATTTACACCTACAAATCATACAAAAAAACTAATAATAATAAAATAATAAAAAAACATGTATTTTAATTTGTTTTATTTCTGTTTCAAAAATTTCATTTAAATAAACTAAATACCCAAAAGTTAACATTATCAATTAAAAACATAAAACATTTAACAACTAATATTTTAAAATTTATGCACAAAAAAAACTCATTAATAATTTTAAATATGATAATAATATCACAATGAAGTTAATAAAATATATAAACCCGGAATCACCCCCCCCCCCCCCACAGTGAGAATTCGATATTGTGGTTATAATAGTTGGTATTAAGCCAAAAGGTTCTTGTTCAATGGATATTTCATTAAAGGATTATTTTCATAGATAATGTGGTTAATAAAAAATGGGTTAATTTTTTCCATAATTTTAATTATCAGATTTGAAATAACTATATGAGATCCCACTTATGATCTCTTGGACTTAAAATATATGTTATTACAATTCATGTAATATAATTTAGTGAAGTGATAGAGAAGTCAATGACTCAAGCAGAGGTGAAATTACTTAATTTTGATTCCAATTCACAAAATATATTATCTAGATATTTTTTAAACCAAATATATATGAATGTGATAAGTTTTACATTATTAAAATCCATTTTAAGAAAAAAAATTATAATTTTTATAATGGATACAGGAAGGTAATATAAGAAAAACTAAAAGTGATTCATAACAAATTTGATGATCCAAAGATGAGAACAAATGAAAATATTGATAATTTAATCAACCATTTCATTGAGTTCATGGGATCCATTTTTGGTTTTTGTGATGAAATGAAAAATGTTAAAATTATGAATAAGCTTCTCATAATATTACCACCTTTGTATAATTCCAAGGCGTCATCTATTGAGGAACAAGATATCACATAATTGTAACATAAAAATATTTGTAATAATATTATGGCTTATAAAATGTGTGTGAAAACAAAAAATATCATCATTGTATTCATTAAAGGTGATATAGTTTGATTCCATATATAATTTTGACATAATTAAAGTTGAAAATGTGGGATAAGATGTGAGTGATAAGTTGTTATCTTTGGTTTTAAGATAGTTCAAGCAGGGAAAAGATAGATATTAGGGAAATATTACATTATCTTACATTAATTGTGGAAAAGTTTTCCATATAATATCAACATGCCCAAGGAATACTAAATAGAAAACTAAAGATAAATACAAATCAAAACAATTGAGAAAACATCCCTTGAAAAGAAACTTTAAATATAGAAATTCATTTGGGAAATGGTTTAAGTAGAAAAACTTTTTAAGTAATGAAGAAGATGGTGATGAAATGTTATTTGAAGATAATTAAGTTGAATTAATTTTAGTTTTAGAAGTTTTTATGATAGAAATAGTCAAGAAATCTAAGTCTGAACTCATGGAAGAAGATCAACTAGAAGGAGTTTCTAAAATAAAGGTTAAACAAGAAGGATATCTTGAAGTGTTAGATTATCAACTCAAGAAAACCCAAATAATTGGTGTTTTTATAAATAATTCATCATAAAACATTGATCAACTTGAATATGAAATTACTTAGATAGAAAAAATGTCATAATAACATGAAGCTACTCAATAAACATCCAGAAAAGTGGTTGATTTATAGGTAAATATCAATGATCAAACAAAGATGATTGATACCCCAAATGGATTGTCAGAATTAGAGGGTATGGCTATGCCATTGGTAACATACTTTTCTTGCATGGGAAGCCTAGACAGGCAGTCATGCAAAGGTAGAGATCTACTACTATAATGCAGATGCTGGGGAGGGGTAGTTCCTTGTAGATAGTCTGGTTGAATCTCCAAAGACCTTCGGGTCATGTAATCTCCTAAGCCTATGGGGCATGTAATCTCTAAAACTACAGGCCTTGTAAGGGTTCCCCATCATCCCTTGAATGGGGGGTTATCAAAAATCAATAAAAATGAAGGCCTTCGGGCCATTCAGGATAGATGTTTTTATCCCTTGAAAAATATATGGTTACTATGAGAAAGAAGCTTTAATAAAAATTAAAATCAAGTGAACCAAAGGAGTAGTTTAAATTTAGAAAGTTCTCATATAGTGAATAGAAAGGGTCAAACAAGGCTCATGAGGTGTTGAGAACGTACTGATTAATCAATGACCAAATTACATAGATAAAGGGTATTTTGATTCAATTCTAATACATCAAAATTATGGACATAAAAAATTCATAACAAAGGGGATAAAAATATTGATGATGGATCTAAAATATCAATAACTAATCAAAAAATGATAAACATTATGAAGGCTGTAAATATGTGGACAGATATAGAGAAGATATTTCCCTTACTAGAGTTCCTATTTTATTGTTATCTTAGTTATATAATGACCTATTACACAGGTATGAAAGATGATTGAGAGGAGAATCACTCAAGAGTCAACAGTAAATGATGAGAACATATCCTACACTATAAAATGAAATTAATTCTATGGAAATTGGTATTTTTTATCTAATTTTGGACACAAAGATGTAAATTATAGTAAATAAAGGAATAAATTTCAATACTATGTAAATAAAATGAGTTTGGATGCAATAAAATCAAATAAGATCCCATTGAAAAATAGTTTTTATCCATTAGAGGAAGCAGATTATTATCTAAAATCCTTGGATGAATAAAATGAGGCTATGAATCCTTATTTATCAACTCAATCAATAATTTATTAGAAATAAAATAGGAAGAACAAGAAGAATATCTTGAATAAAATTACTCTTAAATAAACTAAAAATAGTATCATGTGGATTCTAGATAGTGAGTGTTCATCCTATATTATCAGTAATTATAGAGCCTTTAAAATAAATGGAAATGGAAAGAAAAAATTTGATGAATAGGAGATAAGAAATACAAAGGTTATTTATTTGGATATAATTTGATAGTTTATATTGAGTATTAGTCAACTTTGTGAATCTATAATTGAGGTCGCATCCAATCATAATGGAAATTTTATCAAAAGAAAAACTAGAAACTCATTGATGAAGGTATTTAGAACTATATGAAATCTATACCAAGTGGATTGAAAGTAAAACACTTGTCTCTTTATGGTGGAATAAATAAATATCCTTTGGAATCAAAGGCTTAGGCATATTAATCAAAAAATAATGTATAATTTTTCAAAGTCTAAAGTTTTGGTTGATATTCCAAATATAAGATAAAATCAGGAGAATATTTATCATACATGTGTGAGAGGGAAAATAGTGAAATCCCCATACAATCAAAATAATAAAATGGATGAAAAATTGATAGTCTTGGAATATAAAATGATAAATAAATCATACTTTTTATTGATGAATATAGTAAAATGGGTTATATCATTTTCATGTAGGTAGAGATAGAAGTCATAAAGTATATTAAGTGGTTTTAAAAAAGATATGAAAATGAAATCAAAAATAATAATCAAGATTCATTAATATGATAGTGTAATAGATTACACCTCTCATGAGGTGGAAAATTACTTGGAGAATCATAGCATTAACTATAAAGTATCATCAATGAGATAACCAAAAAAATAGTATCATGAAAAAGAGAAATTGAATGGTAAAAAATATAGAAAATACATTTCTTATCGAAATTGTAATCTCTTTTAATTATTTCTAGGAAGTCATGAAAGTAGTGGTGTATAGAAAATCAATCTTTGTTGAGTCGCGTAGAAAATAAAACATCATATGAGATGTGTAATTCAAGGAATACAGCATTAAAGAATGTTAAAGTGTTCAATATCAAGTGTTATAACCAGAAAAATGAAGTAAATAGAGTTAAATGAAAATATTTAGTGGATGGTGTGATATTTTTAGGATACTCTTTCAAGAGTAAGTCCTATAAGTGTTTCAAAAAGAGGTTGAACAAGATCTTGGAAATAAGTTGTGTTAAAAAAACTAGGAATGGATCTTGAATTATATACTTTGGTGAGTTATATAATTAATAATAGGATATATATATATACATTTTGGTAAAATGAAAAATGTAATATGAAATAAATATTCCAACACTTAATTGGTGGATGAAGAAGCTGCGGAAGGTATTCAACTATTGACTCAACGGAGGAGTAAATGAGCTGATATTGATGAGTAAAATATTATAGGTGATAAATATACTTCAATAAAAAATCAAAGGATGATAAATATAGATTTGACTACTCTATTATCTCAAGTTAATCCATACTCATTTGAAGAAGTAGTTAAAGATGAATCATGGGTCAACGACATGAATTAGGAGATAAACCAAATAGAGAAAATTAGACTTGGGAGATTGTGTAGAGGCTGAAGGACCAAAATATAATAGAAAAAATTAGTGTTTAAAAATAAATATTTTGATCATGGAAAGTTATATAAAACAAATAGAGGTTGATTTGAAAAGGATATGAACTATTGGAAGCAATTGATATTGAAGAAACAGTCACATCAGTGGAGGGACTTGAGTTGATTGGTCTCTTTCTAACTGTGGTTATTGAGATAAATGTTTCAAAACCTACCAAATGGAGTTCAATATGATATTTTTAAATGGATTCATCAAAATGGAATTATACATCAAACAAATCCATGTATTTTTAAAAATTAAATATGAATATAGTGTGTGGAGGTCGAAAAATTCCATGTATATCTTGAAAAAACACTTATATCCTGATATGCTCAGTTGGAAACTTTCTTAAAGAAGCTGGAATTATAAGATGTGGATTTTACCATAATCTTTATGTAAAATTGACCAAGACAGATAATTTTATGTTTCTCCACTATATTCATGGCATCATATTCAGAGGAAGAAAGTTAAATTTAGTAGAGGGGTTTTCATGGTTCATAGGCTCATAATTTTGGATTTAGATGATTGAAGGACTCACATATTTTATTGGGATACAATTAAGTAGAAATAAGATATAAAAAATTACTAGTAAAAATATTTGAAGGATATGATAAATAAGTTTAAGATTCATGGTAGAACATCGATTTCCACACCAATTACAGTTGGAACCAAGAAAGGTAAACATGATGAAGAAAAATCCATTGATCCCACACACAATTTGATAATTATTTAAAGTTTATTATACCACACTATGACAATACTGGAAACCATTTATAAAAAAATTATTTCTTTCTCAATTCTAGAGTTTTATAAAGGAAGAACACCTAAAAGTAGTGAAATTGATCATGAGGTACATTCAAGGAACCCTTGATTATGTTTTAGTGTATTTTGTATGGAATAATTGAGACTTGAATGTTTGTTTAGATGTATATTGGTCTGGATACACTATATATAGAATATCATATAGCTAAGGATATTTATTTATTATAAAAAATCATTAGATGGCTTAGTAAGAAATAATAGAGCATCTATATTAGTATGACCAAGGTTGAGTACATTTTATAAATGAATTAATCCACACAGTATATGTGAATGATAAAAAACTAGGGGATATAGAAGAAGAATTGAAGCTTCCCATGATTTTTTATTCTGAAAAAAGTGAAATTGAGCTGATGAAAAATTCAATACAGCATTCACAAACAAAACATATTGATATTCGGTATCAATTTCTAAGGAAAAGGTCAAGCATAGAATTATCAAGTTAGAGCATGCTAAAACAAATCAATAAGTTATATATATTTTCAAAAAGCATTTATCTACACTAGTTTGTGAGAAGGATTTGTTTAACCTTTGTATTATAACATGGTTTTTTATGTTTTATAGGACATTAACCTTTGGGTTTAATATCGAAGGGGGGAAAATATATTTTTGATGAACATCATTGTGGAAATATTCTCCAAAAGTGTATTTTACCTTTGAGGGGGATTATATAGTATGTAATATAGGGGAAGATATGAGACATGGGTATGGAACTTAGAGAGGTTGGAAATATGGATGAATATAGGGGAATTTTGGTGGATATTTTAGTTTTTATCAATATGTTGTGTGAGATGAAGAGACTAGGAAGGGGTTTCTACTTTGATATATTTTTTTCTAAATTGATCCTTGATCATGTAGACTTTGAGTGATGGAAGATTAAATACATTGATATTGGTAACTACTAGAGTTTAGTGGTTTTTAATTTCACAGAAGATATCTTGGATTTCCAACAAACCTAAAGGAGGGAAATTATGGGATGAAAGTTTTCATTGGATTCTGCTTATTGGATTGAGGAGAAGTATGGAAATGAAATGGTGTTTTGAAAGAAAAAATATAAATTTCACATTTATTGTATTTAGTATAAAAAAATACTTGGATATGATTAGAGGAACCTAGAAAATTTTATAGGTTTTTAGGAGTTGTCTCTACTAAAAGAGATAATCTCATAGAGAAATAATGGTTCTCATTCTATAAAATGGTAGCTATGTCAGATTGATTAGAAAAATCAAAAGGATATATATAGGAATAACTAAATATTTTGGATTCTATGTAATAATAATATAGAAACATGGAAGACTCGATCATGTCACTATAATATACACAATGTTATGCATGTGGATATGGGTGATTATAATAAACTGGAGTTGGTCAAGTATTGAACCACAAAGTTGTAAACTATGAAACAATCTTTGATACATAAGAATATCTATAGAAATATTCTAGTTGCATAAAAATAATTTTTAAGAATTTGATTATATGTTATGTCATGAATCTGAGTATTACTCCATAATGGACATTGTGTATGAATTAAAATTTTTGTGTTGTGAGGTTCATGTGGATAGGGTTATGCCATGGTGCGTGTCCATGAAAACAATGTGTAAAGTTATTTTGTGCAAGATGAATAGATCACACTACAGTAGATGTGTTCATGGAATAGTTGTAAAGAATATAAAAATTCTCAAGTCATGACATAGTGATTATGACATGGAAGATTAATTTTTTAATAAATGAAAAATTCATAATTGGATGAGAATACATAACTGTGAAATATTAAGAATAATTTCATGCTATAACTAGTTTTTTTATTCAAAGAAATATGGGAAATCATGTTATCATGTTCAAAGGGTTTTAAATGAGATAGTATCATGATTTTATGGATATGGTTCCAAACTAAGTTCTCGCCATGGAAAAGTACATTGATGCACGCAATTTTTTCATATTATTCTTGATGTATTTTTTTTAAATAAAGGTCGATTTATACCATAAACATGCCCATTTTTTCTTAAAATGATTTATTTTAGTATTTATGGATTATTTTTAGGATTTAAAATTTGAATGAATTAATTTGGGAAGTTTATATGCAAAATAATAAATTACACGGCATGTAGTTTCTAAGCACACATCATGTACTCTTCATCCACATGACACGACCAGCAGGAGTGCAGCCTCAATTACCCAATAAAGATATACATGCTATGGTTCCCATAAACATTCCATTTTTATAATTTATAGAAGCATGTTTTGGTCAAAAAAATAATATACAAGGTATGTACTATGGTGTAACAGGTTGTGTACACTCATATACTAATAGCCAATGTGCCAAAAGTCAAAGGGTGATAGGTCTATCCACCTAATGGTGGAAAAATCCATGTAGAGTCATATGAATAGAGTACATGTCATGTAATTTATAGTATACATCATGTAGTCTATTTTTCCATAAATACATAGGTTTCCCTATGAGTTTAAGGATGTTTTTACTAGGGTTGATGCTTCCATTCTGTTGATTCATTCCTCCCCAAATGTCACTATGTGCTTTTACTTTTATTTTCATTTTTCTTTCATTTTATTTCCATCCCTCTCCATTTTGATATTATATCCATGGGTAGGGTTGAGTTCTTTCTCAACCCTTGCACCCAAAATATGGTTATAAAATGGTATATTTTTGGTTTGGTGTTGTAATAATATTATGGGTGTATTATAATTTGTGTTCAGAATCATTTCTTATTATTATTATTTATATTTCATAATTCCTTCAATGATCAACCTCCCAATACACCAGATGTTTCATGTTGGAATAAGAAAGAAACTACTAGGTAACATCAAAGTAATTATAATAGGATATCCCCTAACTTTTGGGTGAGTTCATTGCCGACGTTTTTGGGGTTTTGTTCAAAAACATGTTTTTATGTGATTAATTACTAGAGAAAGTAATTCATTTATAAAATACGTAGTTATTTGTTATCATACTAAGAAACAATAACATAATTAAATCCTTGTGGTTAAATAATTTCATTAATAATTTAAAATATGAAGGATTATTTTTTTAATAAAACTTGGTTGAATTGTAACCATGATAATTTTTCCTTCATTTTATTCCTTATTTCATTTCTTCTTCTGATTTCATTTTATTTTCATCTTCACTTTGTCATCTCACCCTTCCCTATCCACCAATTCGTATGTTTAAATAATCAACTAACACTCAATAACATTTAATTTCACTTCCTTTCACTTACTCTTTGTAGGATCGACCCCTACTCCCACTAACTACCCAGTTAGAAGCATGATGGAAAATAAATTTTTCCATGCCTTTCAATGGGGGTGATCAAAACTTTTTTTCTAATATAACTTAGTATAATTGTAACCATGACACTTTTTTTTTCTTATTTTTATTCCTCATTTCATTTTTTCTTATAATTTCATTTTCTTTTTATCTTTTACTATGTCATCTCACCTTTCCCTCACTACTAGTTCATCTATCTTAATAATGGACTAAAACTCTCAACAAATAGTGATTGTGATTCCTTTCACTTGCTCCTTATGGGATTGACCCATACTACCACTAGGTACCTAATTAGAATAGCGATGGAAAATCAATTTTTCCATGACTTTCAATGAGTATGATCAAACTTATGGTGTCATTATCTAGAAGGTAAGTAATAGTGTAAATCTTGAGTCATGGTTGGTTAATTTATGATTTTATTTTTCATTTGTTCTCTCCTTTTTGGGTTCATAGATCTCACATCCTAAATTGATTACTATTCCACTGGAAGTTGGAATACCTCATATGGAGATAATTTATATCCCTATGATCTAGTACTTTCATACTCATGTCTGGGAGAATATTATCCATGTATGGATATTAAGGTTCAGTATGAGGAATACCCATATATAGTATTCATTCCACCTTCTATACTAGATTCCCCTCTTTAAAATTCAAATATAAAACAACAATTATTTTTAATAATTCATTCTTTCACCAAGTTCAAGTCTTTCCAATCCAAAAGGTTGTAAAGACTTAGAATATTAGTTGTATAAATTTCATAGATGATAAATAATGAGGTAAATATAGGTAATTCTGAGACTGAGCTCTCGATTTTGTTTCATCTAAATAACCATTATATAATGCCATCCTTGATTGTTTAAAACAAATATTTTCTAAAATAAAATTATCATGCACTAAAAATGAGAATGGGAAACATCATATCATGAAATATTGAAAATTAGTATATATTAAATATTTAAACCTCTATTGATACCCAACCTACTCCAAAAGACTTGTTTGATCATTTTCATGAATTTGGAACTAGGGAGAAAGAATAATATAAGGAGGACCCATTCATTTCATTCCCTCCCTGCCTTGAAGCCTAATGGGTCAACCTCTGATACCTAGTAGCCATGTATTAGGGCTACTGTAAGCCATTATACCACTCTCTATAATCACAACACAACTTATAACAAGAAAATGTCACCAAAAATATATGGTGGTTCACAAAGAAAAAACCACCCCCTCCATCGGACTATGGATCCTGGATAATGGGGACAAATCATATGGGAATCTCCATGCCACATCTTTAATTTAGGAGTATCATACTACATGAAGAGTTCACATCGAGATGGTAGAATAGAATTCTAAAATATAAATGGTGGAGTCACAACTATAGGCATTGAATATGATGCCTCCTCCTCTTCCATCCACATTTGTTTCTAGAGCAGCTCCTACTATAGAAGCACCCAATCTAGAACCACCACAGCACCACCACTTCCACTAGCTTATATTCAATATGAGCCATCCACTTCATAATCTGGAATGAATCCATGGCTAGCACCCATGTATCAACCACCTTATCCCCACCCCTACCTTATTTTTTTATTAGAGACACCCTAACATTGACCAGTTGTATCATTTCTCACAATAGAAAATCCAGTTGAGCAGTTGATTCCTTAAAAAGAGAATTCCAAAGTGGTTGGGACACATGGAGGAGATAGAGAATTTGGTTGGACACACCCATATCATCACCATTTTTAGTTCATCACTCCTACTTATCATGATTTATTTTTGGGGTTTACTTTAATGTTTGAGTTCAATGGCCCGGTGTATTGGTATATGTCAAGTGACTCCATGAACCATGTCTGATTCTATCAGGGTTGTAGATTATTTTAATTAATGATAGTTGATTTTGGACAAGGTTTCATCTTTTACCCCCATTCATCCACACAATCCCCTATTATCACCCTCACCCGACTAGACCATTCATACCTACTCATTATATAGAAGGAGGTTATTGGACTTGATGTATGGTATGATCTTGTTTCGTAGAAGATAACTCTAATCATTTCACATCCTTCCCTTTTAATCCACCATTGTTTCAACACCATCCTACTTCCATTCCATAAGGATAAGGAAGTTGTATCTGGATTGGATATATTGATCCTTACTTTTATGGTTCGATATGACTACCTTGACCTCTCATAATTTGTTGCATCGTATTTTTATTCCATGTCCTTGGACTATTTGAGAAACCTGAATGGTAGTTTCTATGCCACTCTATTAGCACACCACCTAGGGGTTTTTTATCCCTCTATACCTTGTAATCTCTTAGGTTCTCCCTAGTGGATGGATTTTCTCATGCTTAATCGCATGGGAATAGTCTAGAAACTGGGGATCACCTACGTGATAATGTAAGATTTACCTAAACCACCTATGATGGGAGTGGACCCAGATTTCCTTTCAGGTTTTACTAAGAAGGTACCTCCAATGTATCCATGTAAAACCTCATAACCTCTATCCCTTCCTCCCACTTATATTGATCCATCTCCTTCCACCATCCCAACACCGACCACTCATCCATCCACAACCCAACTTCCACCCATACTCTTGGATGATCCTTTAGATATCTCCCACCTAGATGCTATGTACCATCGACTGGATAATATTGAGGGTTTGGTGGTATACCTTTAGGTATGCATGGGCCTTATACTACAACATATAATCATTTTACTTCTTCCTCTTATAGTTCATCGAACTGATCCACATCCTTCAGCATTCCAGGCCTCCCCTTCTACCACTAGAACTAACTATTTATTTATTAAATTTAATAATACAAGAGAGACTATAGATCCTATGCACAATAATTCTTCCATCACACCACAGACTCAGGTTATGGGCCCTATAGATTCTACCCTCATTAATGATGCTCCTCCTTTTTAGGATCCTCTAATTTTGGGCAGTGTCTCTTATGAGGCTACTGAGTGATGGTGCCTACCACATAATTTTTCATATCTCTATATAATTGGGAATTTTGATGTGATTATTTGCTTATATAAAGCTAAATTTTCCCATTGCATTGAAAGTCATGGGAATCTAGGAGAATTCTATAATTATCATCATCTTCTATAAATTAAGGTAATTCTCCACACATATTTCCTATTTTGATCCAAATGGATGGCATATTTTTTGACAAACATTATTTATATTTATTCAGTTTAATTATTTCCATCCTTCCTTGAACTAGTTTAGTCTTCTCCTGTATCATTTCACATCTCCCTTCTCCTACTAAGTGTTGTACTTATAGGACTGAGTGCCATAATAAGAGTGGGGGAGGGTATCTTGACTCTAAATTGGTCATTTTCCCTTAGGATAATCTAGGATAAATTATTTACTTGAAGATATATTTTAATATTTTATAAATTTTTAATTAATTATCGTTATAAATAATCAATAATATGTGAAAAAATTTAAATTTTCATTCTTATTTCAGTTTTTAAAGTATTTAAAATTAATTACTGATATAATTTTCATTTTTTATATACATTCTTGGAAATTATCTTTTAATAGACTAATTATTTATATTCATGGCAGGAACTAATTAACCCATATTTTTATTCTCATTCTCAATAGGCAGAGTGATCCTTTTGACAATTTCTTTCTTATACCCTCTTTCTAGATAGATTTTTAGGATATGAATAACTACTAGAACTTAAATGTCTATCTTATCCAAACATGAATATTTTTAATCACATTAAAATTATTGAGGTATTAAATTGATATTTACATCCCATATTGACCTTGAGGCCAAGCCTTACACTTTATCTTTTGTGAACCCTTAGAAACCATGAGTTTCCTTGATAAAAATCCACATTAAAATCCTTATCATCATTTATATCCAAATTTTTTATTTTATTTCAAGATTATTCACCTAAGATTTAAAGGGGGGGTTTAGTGATTAATGGAATAATTCTATGATATACCATGAAATTAAGTGTGGGGAAAGATTCTCATTTTTAGTTGGGTTAAAGGGCTTAAAAACCTACCATTACTTATGCTTAAATATAGTCCTTAAAAATATAAATATGACTAAATTCATCAATTTTACTCAAAGTTGGGTTGTAAACCAGTGCTCAAAAGGAAAGAAAATGTTCATGTTAACTTTTAAAAATATTTTAAAGGGATTTATTTTCAATGAGCTTTACATTGAATATCATGCTTTATCTTTAAATAATTTAGCCTCCTTATCAAGCCTCTAAGTTTATTTTCACATCATTACCCACATTCCCTTAGCCTTAGAATCATAAAAACACTAATGAAATCACACATTATTTTTTTGGTTTAATTTCCAAGTGGATAATTATATTTTTTTTATAGGACTATAGATAGGATTCATGTAATTGAGATTGAGCATAACATTGATTATAATATCTTAAGTGATGAGTTAATTATTTTACAAGGTAGATCATCAGTGGCATGTGTATTTATGAAAAGTTGAAAAATGTGAATAAAAGATGAGAAATGTATTGAATTGAATTATCTATGAATCATAATTAGAATAAATTGAAATTAAATAAGTATTTTACTTTTCAAATCCTCAGTTATGAATTTAAATTTAAAAGTATAATTATTTGAATGCTTATATAAAATCCCAGGTAAATAAAGAATATGAAATTTTCATATTTATTAATATTTGTGAATAAAATATTAATATTACTTTAAATGGGATTCTATGTTCGATGGCATATGCAATACGCAACAACGAGTTTCTTTGAAATCTTACGTTGCGCACTAATAATATGATAATATTATTTTAAATGGTAGATAACGTCTAGCCGTTGGAATAACAAGAATGAACAGAACTAACTAAAATATGATTATTAAAATTTTTTACATTATTCAATAAATGTTAGAGGCTTAAAATGAAAATGAAACCAATTTTAAGAATAAATATTCTAATATTCTTTAAAAGGCTGACTAACTGCCTTTTGATGGTGAACCCTTTTTAAGTCTAATTTTTTTCACTTTTATATGTTATATTTTACAAAATAAAATCCTTATTTAGAATCAAGACATCAAAATTTACTTTGTGTAAATTTTTGTTATTTTCCGATAAAGATCATTTTTAGTGAAAAATGTTGTATTTTAATTGAAAACCTCTTTTTAATCGAATTTATTTATATGGTCAGATTATCTTTTTAATTGGTTTTAAAGTGTAATTAAAATATATTTTTACCATTTAATCCAACGGTGGTCATTTTAATTAACTTCACTTTGAAATTGGACATAAACAAGTGTCAATCTTTTAATAGATATTGTTTCTTAAAAACACGCTATTTGTTTTGACAGCGGGAATTAATTATAAAATTAATTAATGAAACTTCTATGTTTTGAATTTGGTAAAATTGATATCATTTTTGAATTTGGAATATCAAATATAGCTTAGGGTTAATTTTTGGTGTTTTTCTGACAAATGTTCATTTTCAATGAATAGTGAAAAATACTGCATTTTAATTCAAAACTGCCTTTTCATCTAATTTATTTATATAGTTATATTGTCATTTTAATTGGTTTTAAGGTGTAATTTAATTATTTTTTTATCATTTAATACAATTTTGGTCATTTTATGTAATTTCACTTTTAAATTGGATGTAAAAACAAATCAATTTTTGATAGATTTTACTTCTTAAAAACCTGTCTTTGGTTTTGACAACGGGAATTATTTTAAATTAATTACTGAAATTTCTGTGTTTGGAATTTGATAAAATGAATTCCATATTTGGAATCATAAGTTCTAAATTATGTAATTAATACTCTTTTGTTTTTGGACATTATGAATAGTAACGACGGTAATTATCTTTAATTATCGTGTTTAATTAGTAATCAGGTAGTTAAGGGTAATAAAATAAGATCATAAAAATATAAAATGACCCCAAAATGTGTCCTAATACTATTTTTGGTGTCATTTACGACCATGGGATACCTTGTTCCAACCTTGGGACCCCATGGAATCACTTTAGTGTGATAGTGACCTTTTGTCATATTTTTTTTAAAAGAAAGGAAAATGTAACCAAAGTATGTATCACCTAAGTAAATAAATTTTAATTTTGTTTAAATAAATTATCTCTTCGACTATAAAAATTCATTGTAAAGATAAAAATATTTCCTACATGATGGTAATTTTTTTATAATTTTTAGACATTAAATAAATAAATTTATTTATAACACCGTGATGATGCAGTGATTACCTCATTAATGAATGATTTAAATAAAATGAGAATATAAGGTAAAATATAAGACTTATACTTTTAAAAAACCTATTTTATGGGTGTATTTAGAACCTTTATCACCTTATTGCCGAAATATATAAGTTTGGGGCCTTTAATATCCAAAAATCATTTTATAATAAAGTAACTTTTCAAGACTTTCCAAGAGGGCCCCTCCTCCCTCTTATAAAAGGCCCCCACCTCTACCCCCTTACCCACACCTCTCAAGTCTTTGGCTCGTCCAAAATCTACTCATTTTATCTCTCCACATCCCTATCTTTATCCTAGAATCATTACCTTAGGCAGAAATCTCTTCAAGAAACCCTTTTGGTTCAAACCAAAGGGAGTTACCCGATTTAAAGGTAATGTTTTCTCTTATGTTCTTCTGTTTTATTTTGATTCTACAACTCCTTAAACTCTTTTTATTCCTTTATTTTGTAACAACACCAGTATATTAAATATAATAGTATGTTTTTATGAGAAGTATTCGAGCTACACTTACACACACCTTCGTCTAATGGTTAAAGAACATAATGTTTTCGTGGATGGCGAATTACTGCCTCACGAAACGATGATTGTTATATCTTCTCCTACCACCTCTCATGGTAGCCATTATGATGGAACTATATTTATTTATGATATATATTATATTTATTCCCTATCTATGCTTCTGTATTTTATATTTAAAATATACCTTTATGCTTTTCATGTTGTGTAAATGCGATAATTTCATTTGAGGAAGTGTGGACTACCACCCCCTCAAATGATGTGACTCCTTCATGCAATACATGGAATGTATAAAGAATGAAATTAATGAACTTATGTGAACTATATAACATATATATTATACTGGAATTATAATATATATATATATATATCTCATTTATTTTTAATTCCATTAATGTGACAAAGAAATGAAAGTAGCGTTCATGCGTACGTACGGCCTACCGTCTCCATGAAAGGTTCATTTCATTTTTTTTATCTCCAAATGTTATTGAGTAGTATAAAATTAATATATACTGGATATATATTATATTTAAAGAATTAATACTATTCTTGAGATGGTGTACTTATAACTATATAGACAATTCTTTTCAAACAAGTTCATTTTTGACTCATGTACCGAACATCAACAAAAATGTCTGATATGAACTCAGATAATTAACTAATTATTATAACATTATAATATGTGATATGAATTGAATAATAAAATTTAAAGGAGGTACTTAAGAAATTATAAATTTACCAAAGTTTATTATTCAGGAATATAAAGAAACGAACAAGACAAGTTGGACTTGAGGTAAGGGATCCAACCTTTCTCTTTCTTTTCAAGCACTCTCTTTTATATCACTTCCTTTAAGATCCTCTTTCTTAGGTTGGGGGATGTTATTATATATTCCTATTACTATACTTTTTATTTTAATAATATGATAAACCCTATTTTATTTCATCAATCCATTTTTTTGGAAGTTTTAAGTGGCGTCGTTAGGCTGCTGAGTTTTCATAAGGGATTTTTCATCTCAGTTTTATTCCCGTGATATTTATGCTACATTTTCCACTATTTCCTTCGATTGGTGTATGTTATACCCATATTTCTACTCTTTGTGTGATATAATTTCGTTTATGGGTATTTACATCAATTTTGTATAGTCCTTCTTTCATGGGGTGTACGTTTCGAAAGTTACCCAAGTCGGTAAGGGAACCTTTCACCCTCCTATTTTTAAAAGACTTCTTTTTGTTATGTCTTTTAATTTACATAGTATTATGTTGGGATCTGTTTTTATATATCATTATTGATGTAAATGTTATGTCCAAGTGATGAGATACCCTTTTTATCTCTCATCATTTCATTTTCTGAATTTTAAAGTGACGTCGTTAGGCTGTCGAATTTCTGTAAGGGAACTTCTTTACCCAATTTCAATTATTTGGGTTAAACCTCTACTTATTGATTATGTCGTGCTATGAATATGTGTGAACGACCTCTGATTGTTTTACACTTAATATCCACTTATATTGGTTGTATTTTTATTTGTAACACATAATTTCATATTTGATTTATCCTTAATCTAAGGATACCGTCTTGGTAAGGGACTTCGTCTCAATCTCCTTTCGTTGAGGCATACTTCAATTTATATATGACCTTCTTTTATTAGTTGTATAATAAACCCTTTTGACTTTTAATTTCATTCAAAATGAATCTTTTTACATGAAGCGTTTTACTAAACGAAAAAATGGAATGTTTTGGTCTTACGTATGCCGCTACAACGACTTCTCCGTATCGTGACCATTATTTGAGTTTCGGCTTCCACTACAAGCCATAGACTTTTTTAAAATGAAAAATAAATCCCATGTTTTACTTTATATTGGTATTTAAAATGGTTTTGTAAGGTTTTTATTATATCAATGTGTTTTATTGATATCTTGTTTTTAAAATGTGGAAATGTTATGTTTCTTTTATGCATGTTTTATGTGATATGATTATGTTATGGTTCTTGGGAATTGTTTATGAAGACAGGTGGTTACGTGATAAAATAAGGGCGGGTGAGCCCGATATAGCTCTCTAATGCATTGGGTAACGTGAAGGAGTTAAACGCTAAGGTTTCTTCGAAGAGATTTAGGGAATATACTGTGGTGGGTATTCCATATGTAACCATGAGGGTTACTCCCTATGTAAGAATATTGTGAATGCCTCAAGTTACCTTTACGTCTTATGATTTCTATGAGTTATTCATAAATCTTATGATTTCATCAAGTATGTTAAAGTGCTTATGTTTTAAGATTAAAGTATGATTTCATTGATTCTTATGTATACATGGACTAATGTTTTCTTTCTGTATTTTTATATCCCTTACTGAGATTTTTATGCTCATCCCAAGTTTTTGAAATGTTTTCCACAGGACTTAAAGGTGAATAGGGTCAAGGATGGGATCAAGGAAATACATGCTATCTAAAACATGGGACTAGATAGGTTTCTTTTTAAGAGTTTTTATTTTATGAAAAAAAATGGAAACTGAGTAGAAGTGTCTACTTTGTAATCTTGTGAGATGTAATAGTTATGTCCTAATTCTCTAAAACTCTAAACCTGAAAATATCCTCAATGTGAATTATTCATTTAATTCAAGATTATGTAATGTTTTAAGGCTGGGTCCTTATAGTTGGTATCAAAGGGAGGTTTAGATAACTTTAGAGGTTAGAGTGTTGTTTAAGCATAAGTGACAAGTTGTATATAACCACAATGGTTAGTATATTAGATGAAGTTATTGTTATTTTTGAAAGTTAGAATGAGATTGAGATAACTTGGATAATTATATCTTGGTTTTTATACTCCTCATTAGTACATGATGATTTTTTTGATATACTCACACTAACATTTTTGGTTTTAGTAAATGGATGGATCTATCAGGCACCAAAGTGACAATGGGTTTGAAAGAAACTATGGTGGTTCTCTGATTAAAGAGACTGGATGAAATGGGCGATTCAATGAGAAATATCGTGGTTATTCTAAACCAACTACCATGAGTCATGATTAACCACTTAAACCTTGGTGAGCTCTCTAATTCATCATGTACAAGATAACCAACTCGATGTGAAAGTTCGGGTAATAATTATAAAGGTAACCATTAGGGTTTATATGATCCTTACTTTTGATGTAATTATGGGTTACTATATATTACGATGGAAAATGAAAGGCATGAGATAAAATTGAGGTTAAATTATGTTATGGTTATTTTTTATGATTTTATCTCTTTTTGGGTAATGTTTTAAGAATTATATAATTTTGGAAAAAGGACAACACGCAGACCATGTGACAACCCGTCGTGTCGGACAAAGTTGTGGAAATCGAACCCACAACCAAAGTGCGACTGATATTTATCTCCTACCACTAGACTGTGTGAATTCCTTGGTTAGTATGACAAATTATTTTTAGTTAGATGATTTTATGAATCAAGAATAAGTTGATTTTGGGTTATCTATGGAAATGATTAACCTATCATTGAGGATATGTGATTAGGTTAATTACTTTTCAGTATGAGAATTTAAGAGCAACTGATGTTATTTGGAGATAAATGTTAAGATTAATCTTGGAAGACTTTGTGATTAAATCCTTAAGAGATTTGGGTTTAATTCTTAGTTTGGATTACTTTGAATAATTTTATGGACAGTTGTTTATTGAATGGCCTTTTTTGAACTTTGGATAATGTTTAACAAATTTTGGAGATTAAGAGTAGTATTTCTTTTTATAAAGGATTATCCTTTTTGGGTATTATTTGATCTCATACTAACAATTTTGGTTTTGCTTTTGGTCTAAAGACATGGAAAATATATAGTTCTCTTTTGTGTATTAGGTGATTCTCTAGAAGTTTATTATATTGCTCTTAATGTGAACAAGTCATCCTAAATACTCGTCTTTTGGAGAAAAAAATGAGTTTGTGTAAGAAATCTATTAAGATATGAAAGTCTACACGACAAGTAAGTATGTTTCCTTGTGATTTAGTTAATCACATAAACAAATTCCTCAATGAAAAGTAACTTAAAACAAAAAAAAATCTGTTAAATTTTCCTACTGGGGAATCAAATACAGTTTAACCCATCAAAAGTTTGTAATTTTCTTAGGGTTAACTTTCTCTTAATCATGTTTTCTATCACTCTCTATAAGAACATGACCCTTTGTTTTTTCTTCCATATCCATGTTTTCCTATATAGAATCCTTGTATGGGTTAACTCAGGTGACCTTTGTACTTCTCTTTCTTTATTTTAAAGTGATGGTTTTACTGACTCTTGTTCCGATGTGGGACTTTCAATGAAGTTTCCGAGCCCAATTTTAAAATCACGAGAAAGCAATTCCCAAAAGGGGGGAATGATGTAACATCCCAGGTAAATAAAGAATGTTAAATTTTCATATTTATTAATATTTTTGAATAAAATATTAATATTACTTTAAAGGGGATGCTATGTTCGATGGCATACACAATACGCAACAAGGAGTTTCTTTGAAATCTTATGTTGCACACTAATAATATAATAATATTATTTTAAATGGTAGATAACGTCTAGCCGTTGGAATAGCAGGAATGAACATAACTAACTAAAATATGATTATTAAATGTTTTTACATTATTCAATAAATGTTAGAGGCTTAAAATGAAAATGAATCCAATTTTAAGAATAAATATTCTAATATTCTTTAAAAGGCCGATTAACCGCCTTTTGATGGCGAACCCTTTTTAAATCTACTCTTTGTAACTTTTATATTTTATATTTGACAAAATAAAATCCTTCTTTATAATAAATATATCAAAATTTACTTTGTGTAAATTTTTGTTATTTTCCGATAAAGACCATTTTTAGTGAAAAATGTTCTATTGTAATTCAAAACCTCCTTTTAATCTAATTTATTTATATGGTCATATTATATTTTTAATTGGTTTTAAATTTTAATTAAAATATATTTTTACCATTTAATCCAATGCTGGTCATTTGAATTAACTTTACTTTGAAATTGGACATAAACAAGTGTCAGTCTTTTAATAGATTTTGTTTCTTAAAAACGCGCTATTTGTTTTGACAGTGGGAATTGATTATAAAATTAATTAATGAAAATTCTATGTTTTTAATTTTTTAAAATTGATATCATTTTTTAATTTTTAATATCAAATATATATTTGGTTGATTTTTTGGTGTTTCTCTGACAAATGTTCATTTTCAATGAATAGTGAAAAATACTGCATTTTAATTCAAAACTGCATTTTCTTCCAATTTATTTATATAGTTATATTGTCATTTTAATTGGTTTTAAGGTGTAATTTAATTATTTTTTATCATTTAATACAATTTTGGTCATTGGATGTAATTTCACATTTAAATTGGATGTAAAAACAAATCAATCTTTTGATAGATTTTACTTCTTAAAAACTCGTCTTTGGTTTTAACAACGGGAATTATTTTAAATTAATTACTGAAATTTCTGTGTTTTGAATTTGATAAAATGGATTCCATATTTGGAATCATAAGGAACAAATTATGTAATTAAGACTCTTGTTTTTTGACATTATGAATAGTAATGACGGTAATTATCTTTAATTATCGTGTTTAATTAGTAATCGGGTAGTTAAGGGTAATAAAATAATATCATAAAAATATAAAATGACCCCAACATGTGTCCTAATGTTATTGTCGGTGTCATGGCCGACCATGGGATACCTTTTTCCAACCTTGTTACCCCATGGAATCACTTTAGTGTGATAGTGACCTTTTATCATATTTTTTTCAAAGGAAAATGTAACCAAAGTATGTATAACCTAAGTAAAACAATTTTAATTTTGTTTACATAAATTATATATTTGAATATAAACATTAATTGGAAATCTAAAAATATTTCCTACATTATGGTAATTTTTTTATAATTTTTGGACATTAAATAAATAAATTTATTTATGACACCGTGATGATGCAGTGATTACCTCATTAATGAACGATTTAATAAAATGAGAAGATAAGGTAAAATATAAAACTTACACTTATCAAAAACCTATTTTATGGGTGTATTTTTAACCCTTATCACATTATCCTCTAAATATATAATTTTGGGACCCTTAATATCCGAAAATCATTTTATAATAAAGTAACTTTTCAAGACTTTCCAAGAGTGACCCTCCTCCCTCTTATAAAAGGCCCCCACCTCTACCCCCTTACCCACACCTCTCAAGACTTTGGATCGACCAAAATCTACTCATTTTAACTCTCCACATACCTCTATTCATCCTAGAAGCCTTACCTTAGGCAGAAAGCTCTTTAAGAAACCCTTTTGGTTCAAACTAAAGGGAGTTACCCGATTTAAAGGTAATGTCTTCTCTTATATTCTTTTGTTTTATTTTGCTTCTCAAACTCCTTAAGCTCTTTTTATTCCTTTGTTTTGTAACAAAACCAGTATCTTCAATATACTAGGATGTTTTTATGAGAATTATTCGATCTACACTTACACACACCTTCGTCTAATGGTTAAAGAACATACTATTTTCGTGGATGCTGAATTACTGCCTCACGAAACGATGATTGTTCTATCTTCTCCTACCACCTATCATGGTGGCCATTATCATGGAACTATATTTATTTATGATATATATTATATTTATTCCCTCTATATGCTTATGTATTTTATATTTAAAACATACCTTTATGCTTTTCATGTTGTGTAAATGCGATAATTTCATTTGAGGAAGTGTGGACTACCGCCCCCTCAAGTGATGTGACTCGTTCATGCAATACATGGAATGTATAAAGAATGAAATTAATGAACTTATGTGACCTATATAACATATATATTATATTTTAATTATAATATATATATATATATCATTTATTTTTAATTCCATTAATGTGACAAAGAAATGAAAGTAGTGTTCATGCGTACGTACGGCCTACCGTCTCCATGAACAGTGCATTTCATTTTTTTTATCTACAAATGTTATAGAATAGTATAAAATGAATTTATAATGGATATATATGATATTTAAAGCATTAATACTATTCTGGATATGGTTTACTTATAACTACATGGACAATTCTTTTCAAACAAGTTCATTTTTGAATCATGTACCGAATATCGACAAAAACATCTCATATGAACTCACATAATTAACTAATTATTATAACATTATAATATGTGATATGAATTGAATAATAAACTTTAAAGGTGGTCCTTAAGAAATTATAAATTTACCAAAGTTTATTATTCATAAATATGAAGAAACGAACAAGACAAATCGGACTTGAGGTAAGGGATCCAACCTTTCTCTTTCTTTTTAAGTACTCTCTTTTATGTCACTTCTTTAAAGCTCCTCTTTCTTATGTTGGGAAATGTTCTTCTATATTACTCTTACTGTACTTTTTACGTTCATATGATGAGAAATCCTATTTTATTTCATCAATCCATTTTTTTGGAAGTTTTAAGTGGCGTTGTTAGGCTGTTGAGTTTTCGTAAGGGATTTTTCATCTCACTTTTATTCCCGTGAGATTTATGCTACATTTTCCACTATTTCCTTTGAGTGGGGTATGTTCTGACCATTATTATACTCTTTGGGTAATATAATTTCTTTTATGGGTATTTACATCAACGTTGTATAGTCCTTCTTTCATGGGGTGTACGTTTAAAAGTTACCCAAGTCGGTAAGGGAACCTTTCACCCTCCTATTTTTAAAAGACTTATTTTTGTTATGTCTTTTAATTTACATATTCTTATGTTGGGATATGTTCTTATATATCCTTATTGCTGTAAATGTTATGTCCAAGTGATGAGATACCCTATTTATCTCTCATCATCTCATTTTCTGAATTTTAAAGTGACGTCGTTAGGCTGTCAAATTTCTGTGAGGGAACCTCTTTACCCGATCTCAATTCTTTGGGTTAAACCTCTACTTATTGATTATGTCATGATATGAATATGTGTGAATGACCTCTGATTGTTTTACACTTAATATCCACTTATATTGGGTGTATTTTTTTTGTCACACATAATTTCATAATTGATTTATCCTTAATCTAAGGATACCGTCTTTGTAAGGGACTTCATCTCAATCTCCTTTCGTTAAGGCATACTTCAATTTATATATGACCTTCTTTTATTAGTTGTATAATAAACCCTTTTGACTTTTAATTTCATTAAAAAGGAATATTTTTACACGAATCGTTTTACTAAACATCAAAAGGGAATGTTTTTGTCTTACGTATGCGGCGACAATGACTTCTCTGCTGTCATGACCATTATTTGAGTTTCGGATTCTTCTACAAGCCATAACTTTTTTTAAATGAAAAATAAATACCATGTTTTACTTTATATTGGTATTGAAAATGGTTTTTTAATGTTTTGATTATATCAATGTGTTGTATTGATATCTTGTTATTGAAATGTGGAAATGTTATGTTTTCTGTATGCATGGTTTATGTTATACGATTATGTAATGGTTCTTGGGCATTGTTTATGAATACAGGTGGTTCCGTGATAAAATAAGAGCGGGTGAGCCCGATATAGCTCTCCAATTCATTGGGTAATGCGAAGGAGTTAAACGCTAAGGTTTCTCTGAAGAGATTTACGGAATATACTGTGGTGGGTATTCCAAACGTAACCATGCGGGTTACTCCCTATGTAAGAATGTTGTGAATTCCTAAAGTTACCTTTACGTCTTATGATTTCTATGAGTTATTCATAAATCTTATGATTTCATCAAGTATGTTAAAGTGATTATGTTTTAAGAGTAAAGTATGATTTCATTTATTCTTATGTATACATGGACTAATGTTTTCTTTCCGTATTTTTATATCCCTTACTGAGCTTTTTATGCTCATCCCAAGTTTTTGAAATGTTTTCCACAGGACTTAATGGTGAATAGGGTCAAGGATGGGATCAAGGAAAGACATGTTTCTAAAACATGTAACTAGACATGTTTCTTTTTAAGAGTTTTTATTTTATGAAAAAAAATGGAAACTGAGTAGAAGTGTCTACTTTGTAATCTTGTGAGATGTAATAGTTATGTCCTAATTCTCTAAAACTCTAAACCTAAAAAGATCCTCAATGTGAATTATTTATTTAATTCAAGATTATGTAATGTTTTAAGGCCGGTTCCTTATAGCTTACTTATTAGAGTATGGATTATTTTTAATTCTATGTTGATATTTTTCTTGAGGGAAATAAAATGACTAAATGTGTGGAAGTTTAATACTCCAAATTTTTTCATATTATTCTTGATATATTTTTTAAAATAATAGTCAATTTATATAATATACATGCCATTTTTTTGATCAAATACTTTATTTTTTTATTTATCACTGATTTTTTTATTTCAAATTTGAATGCATTAATTAGGGAAGTTTATAAGAAAATTAATAACTTACACTATATTTACTTTCTGAGAACACATTGTGTACTCTTCATCCACATTACTCAGCCTATATGAGTGAATTCCCAAGTTCACTATCGATATAGACACACTATGTATACCATAATCACACCATATAGATCATTTCTAAATTCAAATGGTGGATTAAAATGAATATTCACACCATGTATAGTGGTGGAACACATTTTTTACTCTCACCTACTACCAATCAATGTGATAAAATTCAAATTGTGGAAGGGATTGACACCTATCAAAGGAAAAACACATAAATAATCATTAAACTAGATTACACTCCATGTAATATATAGTACACACCATGTAGTATATTTTTTTATAAATATAATGGTTTCCCTCTAAGTTTTAGGATGTTGTTATTAGGGGTAATATTTTTTAACTCTGTTGATTCATTCCTCCCCCAAGTTTCTATAGGTTTTTTTACTTTTATTTTCATCTTTTCCCCCTTATTTCCCTTTTCCTCCCTTTCCCTCACATATTCATGGGTAGGGTTCATTTATATCTTGACCCTTTCACCCTTACCATGGTCAAAAAAGATTATAGTTTGTGGGGGGGTTGTAATAATATTATGGGTGCATTGTAATTTGAGTTCTAAGGTTTTTATTTATATTATGATTTTAATTCCATAATTCCTTTAATGATCAATCTCCTAGTTCATTAGATATTTCATGTAGTACCAAGAAAGAAATAATTATTAAACACTATAGGAGTTAAAATGGGTGATCCCATGACTATTGGGTGATTTTTTTCCACCATTTTAGGGTTTTTATTCAAAAATATTTTTAATCCATTAATTACCATACCAAGGAATTGATTTCTAAAATTTGTAATTATTTTTTATTAAACCAAGAAAAAATAACATAATTGAAACCTCAACGTAAAATAATTTCATAAATAATATAAAATACAAAGGAATGATTTTTATAATAACCAATGGTATAATTATAAACAAGATGCATTATTTTTCATCATTTTCTTCCTTGTATCATTTCTTCATCTTCTATTGCTTTAATTTTCCTTTCATATTGAATTGTTTCATTTCTCTCTTTCCATCACCACCATTAATTCTCTCTTAATAATCAAATAACACTCATTGACTTGTGAATTTAATTCCTTTCATTTTTTCCCCATGGGATCAACCCCAACTCCCACTAGCTACCTAGTAAAAAGAGTGAGTGGAAAACCAATTTTACTACACCATACAATGTCGGTAGTTAGAAATTATGTTATAATATATAAATTTTTAATAATAATCATGTTTTGATGAATTAATCCATGTTTTGGAGAAGTTAAATCCAATAAATTAAATAATTTAAAATCCACATCATATTTCATGATATTATGGTTGATTTGGTAAATTTAATTGGTTATTAATATGTAGTTTGAAGACCCAATAAATGTGGTACATGTGGAAAATTCATGGAGAGAATCTTTGGATATTCAAACCACTAAAATTATAAATATAAAGGAATAAATATAAATATATTTTCAATAAATAATTGACACATATAGAGATTATAGATAAGGTAGGTTGTTGTGATGAATTTCATTTATGATCTGAAATAGAAAAAGAGAAAAAAAATCATAAATACAACATCCTAGTTGGATTTGTGTTTATCTTATTTTAAAATTAATTTGTGATTAACTATTATGTCAATATACCTTTTATACTCTCCTTTGAAGTTATGAGTAGATAGGGATAAAGAAGGAGTGATCCTAGGACTGATAGTGTATCATTGATGAACCATGTAATCATTTATAGTGAGTAGTGAAATCCTTAATTATATCAATATAATTTTGGCATATGATCCTTAGAGTATTCCTTTTTTGTGAACCAAGTAAAATTAATGTGTCATTGTATTTATATTTCTCATACTTTATTATTATGTGTTCTTGATATTGAAAGGTTTTTTTGTTCTTTCCAATGTAGGAAAAATAACCCAATGAAATTTAAAAAAAATATACCCTAATTAACCCACACCCCCCCAACCCACCTCTTAGTTTGTATTAAAGCTTGTGGTTATAATAGGGTGAAATAAAGATTTAAAATATATATAATAAAAAATTTATAAAGTGGTTTCAAGAAAATATATAAAATGAATTATCAGAAAATAAAAACTCAATTTCTAGAATACATTGATGTATAGTAGGAATACCAAGTGTACATGTACTATATTTTAATGGTTATGTAATTAATAGTTATATGTTTTATACAAAGGAACAAGATAAACATGGTATGATGAAAAATAGTAGAGCTACTCTTATGGTGTAAATGATGCATGTATTTGGTAGCAAGGATATAAATCTAATTTATGTGAATATTTTATACATTTTAATCATCAAAAAATATGGGAGTTAGATTATATTACATTCCAAGTAATGATTTTTTTTTTAATGAAAATGGGTTAATAATAGGAGTGCAGTAAAAATAAATGAATTGGTATTTGTGAATGTGAATTTCATTAAGTAAGGGTATAGGGATAAACCCTTTATAATGGAATTATCAGAATTATAGTTATTTTGTACTAAATAATGTAAATAAAAATTAGTCAATTTTTCTGTTGGTGACTAAAACAACTCAATAATCGAATGAAAAATCCATTGGGAATGATCCTTTGATTGGAAAATAACAATAATTTCATAGTGGTGCCAATATAGGTGGTGTATTTTATGTTATAGGGGACCATAGAGAGGATATTTGGATACTTGATAGAGGGCCCAAATCCATTTAACCTATAAAGAAAATAAACAAGATTATAACAAATAAGTTTAATGTCATTTATTGTATTTTTCATATACAATGTGTTTTCACTATATATTATGTGTTCAATGATATCTTCACATATTTTAAATTATTTACCAAACTACTTATGTAGACTGTAACAAAACAACTCAGGTCAACCATCTATGTCATTAGAGTTAGTTCACCACAAGTCCCAAAGTGTGTTCTTTATCACCACAAGATAAAAATAATAATAATTGGTACTAATACATGCCCATTGGGAATAATTTCACCCTATAAATGCAATAAAACATAGTAAAGGACTCCATATGGAAATTTTTATGAGGTATCCACACATTTCATAGTTATGAAAAATAAAGTTGTTTCCAAAACATATATCCAAAATAAACATAATTTATAAATAAATAATCAAATAAACATTCAATAATGATTCCATAAGAAATGGGTAAATTGATAAATTAAATGTAATATGAAAAATAGATCCAAAAATAAGGTTAGGATAAAGTTTCCAAAACATGAACATCCCATCTAAATATCTTAAAAACACTGACCAAGCTATCTCCATGTGAGTCAAAGGAACCACCATGTATCAAAATCCTCAAACCAACAAGAAAAAGATGGAATAATACCAAAATTAAATTTATGACATGTATACCTATATAAATACATGAAGACTACATAGAAGCCAATGCATATACGTGAAGAGATAATGCCCATTAGGATGACATGAAGAAACTATACCATTCCTTTTAAAATAGAAACCTAAAATGCTAGTTTGAAAATAGATTATAAAAATTCTTTTCACTATATTCACATTTTAAGTAAACAAATAATAATTTAAATGTTTCATTTTATTTCCAAAAATTATCTACCTTTATGAATCACCAAACATTTCTTTATTCTTATTTTAAAAAATAACTTTGTAAACAATATCATACACATGAAATAACTAAAAACTCCATCAATATTTATAAAACTAAAAGCATTAAATTATAAACATTAGAGTTTGAAAAATAAAATTTCATATTGTTATAACCATTTCTTAAACCTTAAAATATTATGTAAAATGTATTAAAAGTTAGAAAAATAGAAAATAATGTTATATAAGAAATAACTAATGTATGATCATGAATAAAATATTTATAATTCATATATGTAATAACTTATAACATCAAACCTCAAACATAAATTTCAATTATAACTTAATGATCAATATACAAAAGGAATTTATAACTTACATGTAAAATATATTATAATAAAGTCATATCACATTGTCTACATCATTGGACAATGCCTTAGGAACTAGTGAGATAAAACTATTCATGCCCATGTGAAACCAATTGTTAGCCTATGTTTTGTTCCAATCAAAATAACTCCTAAAATACTCTCACTGGCCTTTTTGTGTGGAAATCTCTATAACCATGACATAAAATAAACTAGGGGATGTTAGGTACTGCATAATATCAACTAGCATAACACTCACCTATCTATTTCCCACTTAAATATTCAAGGCATCATGTGATGTTTTCTAAATGATGGTGAGGTAAAAATCACGATACCATAATTCTATTGTATTTTATGAACTAAATCACCCACCAAAACAATGTGAAGTTCACCACATCATGGTCAGTGTTGTCATATGGTATATGGTACCACGTGATGGAGCATATATAGGAATGATATATGAAATAATTTGAATGAATCCATCATTATAATTATCAACTTTATTTAAACTAAAGATATATCATATGATGATGTGATTATTAAATCGATATTAAAAGGAGTTTTAACATATCATTTAATCAAGTAGGTGGAACCCTAAAAGGTTTTACTATTTCAAAAAAATTGAAACATAGTAACTCCAAGAGGCTTATTCATTAAATGAAGGAGGCTTATAAAAAGTATATTCATGGACATTATTTGGTATATTGGGGATTATTATCATATATCCAAAACTATATTAAAATATCTTCTCTCTAATTTATTTTGATAAAGATGTGCTAACACACTGTTTTGGAGAAGATTTTCTACCAAAGTGTTCGGTGATTATAGTGACTAGTAGATACAATTATAGGAAAGAACATGTTAATTATTTATTAGGGAACTCAATCAAACTCAATATCAATGAAGATCAAAATATTTGTTAGTGAGGTATTCATTTATTATCATTTTATCATCTATTCTATCATTTTTCCTTAGTAGCATATTATGTATGGATTTCATATTTTCTTTCACTACTAATAGGCATAGAGATATCCCATAAAACCCTTCAATAGTGTTAAAAAACTATCGATGATGAATCTATAGAATAAAGTTCTATCGTGTATGGTCAAATTGGAGTCTACCTAGGCACCATGGTATTTTCCCTTCTAAAAGGTTATTATTGTTCTTTATTTTAAATTAAAACGGTGTGGTGAACCTAGAAATATTTTTTTACTAATAAAAGTTATAATACCATTTCATAATACATATCAATATGATTGTCTCTGACATTTCTCAAAAAACAAAGAATAATATATATTTTACGGTTAGTAGGCTTCTATGTCATTGTCATGGTCACTACGGATATTGAACCCACCTTGTTGAATCTCACTTATCCATTTTTAGACTTTTCAATTCTTTCCTGAATCATCTTAAAACCTTGAAAAATTGGTATGGTGTTTCTTATTATAAGATTTGTACCCAAGGAACACCATGTCATGGTTCAACCCATTTTGAATGGAATTTTCAGGTAAATTATTTTTCATTAAAATTTTTATAAACTTTTTTGACACGTATTTTAAGGGCCCACACCAAATCGATGTGAATTTAGACAATATAAAAAGTTTTTTTTGGTAAATTTGATTGTCTAAAGTGGTTTATCTAATATTTGGAAAATAAATAAAAAAATATATTTATTTATTTATTCATTTAAATATTCATACATATAAAATATTTATATTATGTGAATACTCTATGTACTTAAATTTATGTGATAAATTTATTCTTTTAAAATTTTCATTTCATGCTAGGTATATTAATATAAGATTTAGTTTTCATATACCTTGACTTCTATTTATAATTAAAGTTATTAACTTGAATTTAGAGGTTAAATATAGTTTATACATATCAAGGGTTAGAGTTATTATCATATTAAAATATATTTTCAGTAAAGTATCCATGGATAGAATGAATTTGGGTTAGAACTACCACTAGATTGGATGCTTATTTCATGTCAATAAGAGTAATTATTAGTTATTTGTAGCTCCAATATTACTCATGTGGAGATTTTTAATTTCATATAATTATTAAAATTTATATGAAAGAGTTAATTTACCATATGCACATAATGAATTCAGATGTTTTTAAATATGTTTTTCTTCTATTTTTGGGTGATTAACACAAACTGTGAGTAATGTAAAGAGTTAAAAAGTTACTATGGTTTTAAAATACTAATTTGGTGGATGGGATTGAGATTCAAGAATTAAATAATTATAATATTTCATACATAAAGTAATAAATCATGATATAATAAATATTTCATGCAATATAATAGTTATGTATTTAATATGCAAGTGTTTTCGATTAAATTGGTGAGAATTTAAAAAGAACCCCCCACAAATACGAAGTGTGATATTACTTGCAAAGGAAACATATATCAAGACCTCGATTATACAAATAGGTTGGTCTTTCCAATGCTAGGTTCCTATGGATTATCTTATATAAGGAATGATAGAAATTGGTGACCCAAATAGGATTATGTGCCCATATTCAATTTTAATATTTCATTTACACTTATATAGGAAACCCAAATGGGATTAGGATACCAAAGTAGTAGAGTTGAGTTAATCTATGTGATGGGTTTTGGAAAATAGTTTTATACTCAACTATCTAAGATTCATAAGTTATATGATTGGAATAGTGGACTGTCTAAATAACTATATGATGAGATAAATTACAAAGAGGGTTAATTACTTAGTGAAATATAGATATTGTCTCTTTAAAAGGAATTATTTAATGGGATATAATTTTAGTGGAAGTGCTTTCATTAAAAATAATTGATTGAAAGATATAAAACATGATACTCTTTGAAATATATGTCTTTGTTATAGATTATGAAATCCATCATGACTATCATTTTGAGGGACATTATAGGTATGAACTATAAAATAATTATATATTGATATATAAGGTTGATAAGTATTCTAAAACATAAGTATTCTGAGAAAAATCAATTTCTACAACTCTAGATCGCGTGTATTAGATATCTGGTGTGTATCACACATTTTTTATGGTAAACATAGACTCAATATTATGATATAATTTAAGAGAGGTAAAGTATATATTTTCATTGTAAATGGGGAATGGGTTTTTAATTTAGAGTTCAATTATTATGATCTATGTCTACCTAGTGAATTATTTCTAGAATTGTAAAATTGTTATTCAGTTCTTATAACATCCCATTATCAATCTGACAAGTACGTCCTCAACCTTGTTGTGGAATTTTTTTTGTTGACTAGGTAGGGTTGAGAATGAATTGGGAGGATATCTATAATGGTGTAGTTAGATATTTTTTGGACTCTCATCTTTAACCAACCTTTTCTGTATGTATCCAGAAGGTTACACACTGTGTAACTAGGTTACACAATGTGTAATAGTCACTAGGTGCATACTGTGAGAAGGAACATGTCGTGAGAAGATTAACACTGTGAAATGTTACACATTGTGACTAGACTATACACATAATGAGTTATTTAATGAACGGTTTTCAATTTAAAGTGATGTGATTTTCAGAAGTTTTGGATATTAACTATTTCTTGATGTGTAGTGGGATTACACATCATGTAATACCCTGGCTGTGTTTTTTAAACGGGCAGCACAGTTGAGATATCTTTTCTCCTCCACTCCAGTTTTGTTTCTCTCAACCCAAACCATTTATAAAGATATATTTAAGCTCTCCAACCCTTAAAAATCCTCTTTTTTGGTGTTCAATCGTCATGGCACTTATGGTGTGATTCTCGAGTAAGATTTCTCCCTCATTCTTCGTCTTTCTCTATTTCTCCTCTTTGGGAATTCAATAGATCATCCTGAAATTGATGGATCTATGATCTTTTTTGTTGGATCTCATCTCTAGGTTGTGTTCCGAGGTCTTATACACCTTTTTTCTAGTTTACAGGTGTCCTTGTGAGTGTATATTTTTGGAAAAAGGTAGGTGATTCCATCATGTTTAGCCAAATTGATTAACCTTTAATTTTTTGATTTACTTAAATTTTTTATTTAAATTCAATTTCTCATACTTTATTTCAATTGATTTGATAAAACCCAATTCTAGTGAATTGGGATATTTGAATTGGTTTTGGCCTGATAATTTGGAAAACCCCCAATTCCATTGATTTGGGGTGTGTTTATGGAAATTGGATGATTTAAATTGTTTAATTTAAATTGAAGTTTTGATGGAAAAATTTTCAATTAAATTATTGAATTTAATTGTGGAAATGAATTTTTAAATTGAAGGAATTGGTTTTGAATGGATTTCAAACTTGTGAAAATGTCATAAAATGTTTTTTGATATAAACCCAATGGTTTTATCTTGTTAAAGAGGCGTCTTTTTGATTAAAACCTATTTTAGTTTTAAATGGAAAATTGGAATTGAAATAGAAGAATGGGATTTAATTTAATTTTACATAATATTAAAATAAATTGTTCATCATTTGTTATGTAAGATCACATGCAATATTTAGGTAGTTGGTGAGTTATTTGGACACACTCTATGCTATTACAAAATTCTAAAACATACATATAGTGGGTCACATCCTCGATGGGATGGTGATAAGTCTCTTTGGCCAGTGTTAGGGGGACATGTGTATACACATATTTCTTAGATAACTTAGAGGGTTTGAATTCCTATAGCCTGAAACATACTTACCTATTTAGAATATGACCATGTTTCTCAGTTGTTATTTATATTAGAGATATAAATGTATGAAAATGTTGTAAAACTACTTTTAATTCCTTCTGAATTTACATAAACTTTTTTATGAAACTTTTTTATTTAATCCATTGTTTTAGAAATATTATACCACTTGTAAAGCATTTTCTTTAAGTATTTAATCCATCATTTGAATTGTATCGCATGATTTATTTAAATATGATTAAAAAATACCAAACCTATTTATTCTAAAATTGAAATCATTTATTTGGTTAATCTATTTTAATCACCTATTATGGAATCCATGGTAAGACCCAACTAGTATTTTTAGCTCACACCCCACTTTTGCCTTTGGGTGTTTGTAGATTATCTCATTCCAGGTTCAAGAAAAGGGAAATGATCTCTTGGAGGT
This sequence comes from Viscum album, assembly GCA_963277665.1. Lineage (NCBI taxonomy): Eukaryota > Viridiplantae > Streptophyta > Magnoliopsida > Santalales > Viscaceae > Viscum > Viscum album. The sequence continues at coordinate 1,644,502,905 of OY728121.1, read as the reverse complement.
GGATCCAACTGTTTAACCTTGGACATGATGAGTTGTGACATTAGGGACTTGGGGACTTTTCCTCTATTTTAGTACTTGGGTTTTAGTATTTTGGGCTTTAATTCCTTGTTGATTTCTAGAACATTACTCCTAGTGGAGTTTCTTTTGTATTCATATTGACTTTATTGTCTTTTTTCTCTATTTTTTGTGGAAAATTTGTTCCCACTTACATGTTGTATGATGCCAGGTGCTAGTCACCGAACTGTGGGGATCAAGAATTTCATTTGGCCTATGTCAGGGTCGGCTTAGTTATCAGGTTACCAGGGTACCTGGTCTGGTTTGTCATAGTTATTATCATAAATATAAATTTTATATGTGTAACTTTTTTGGATAAGATAAAATTTTCATCCATTATTACGAATAAGTACTGCTTACATATATATGAAAATTGGTATAAAATTTTTAATAAATTAAATGAATTATATATTATGTATATGTATAATCCCATCTATAAAATTTATCATAAGTAGATTAAGGCTGATTATAACCCCATTTACCTTTGGAATCAATACCTTGGAAATATAAATGAGAAACACATTCAAATACACCATAGAGATAGATTTTTGGAATCATTCAATTATAAATCATTTGACACATTTGAATATTTATTATTAGTCAAAATGACTAATGAATCATTTATTGGAAAAGATGAGAGAGACATTGGACTATTGGATCTTATATATAGTGATGCATGTGGCTCAATGAGTTGTTAACCAAGTGGTGGGTTTAGGTACTTTGTAACATTTACATGTGACTTTATTTAGTATGATTATATGTTTATGATGAGACATAAGTTTGAAACCATTTAAAATTAAAAATAGTTTAAAATGAAATATAAAATCAACTGGGAATAAGTATTATGATTCTCTAACCAGATCGGGGTGGTGAATACTTGAGCCAGGAATTCACTAATCATATAATAGATTGTTGAATTGTTTCACAACTCACTCCTCTTGGAACACTATAATAGAATGGTGTGTTTGATAGGAGGAATCATACCATATTGGATATGGTTTGATTAATGATGACTCGGTGTAGACTTCCTATATCATTTTAAGGATATTATTTATAAATATTTGTAATAATACTTAACCATATTCCATTCAAAGTAGTCATAAAAAAACCATATGAGATATGAACTGGGAAATATCCCAATTTTTATTTTATGAATAGTTGGGGTTGTAAAGAATATATATGGTGTTTTTATTCTAATAAACTTGATCTTAAGTTAGATAAATGGTTATTTTTTAGTTATCCCCAATAAAAAAGGGGATATTGTTTCTATAGTCCTATTGAGAAAAAAAAATTTGTGTCCCAAATAAATATATTTCTTAATACAGAAAATATAAGTAGAGGATTGAGTGGGAATAAATTTTTACTTGGAGAATTTAAGGACTAAAAAATAAAAAGTTTCCCTAAGATAAAAGTTAAAATATTTCCACAAATAGTTGTAGAAGAAGTACCGACTCAAGTTATATAAGAATCATGGAGGTCTGGTAGGATTCTTTAAGATCCCAAAAGAGATGGATTTATTATAGAAAATTATGATGAATTAATTTTCATATATGATTAACCTACTACCTGATAAGAGGACATTGAGAATTATGATTCTGATAAATGGATAAAAGCCATAAAATTTGAGTTGGACTCCATATACACTAACCAAAATTTGAACATAGCAGATACACCTAAAGGTGTGAGGTCTAAAGGGTGTGAGTGGGGTGAGTGGGGTTTTTTTAAAGAAAACTAGTATAGATGGCATATTATCTAACTATAAATAACACATTATGGAAAAGGGTTAAAAAAATTTATGGTATTAACTATGAAGAAAATTTTTCTCTAGTTGCTTTGATAAATTTCATTTAGATATTTCTATACATAAAAGATCAATATGATTATGATATATATAAAATGGAAGTAAAAACTGATTTCCTTAATTTTAATGTAGTTAAGGATGAGTATATGATATATCCTTAAGGTTTTGAAGTTCCAAATGAGTCTACTAATGATTAAAATTTACAACAGCCCATATATGGATTGAAGAAAGCTTCTTGGAGTTGCAACAGCAAGTTTGATGATGTAATAAGAGTATGGTTTCATCAAAAACATGAATAATTGTTGTGTATGTAATAATATTATTTTGAGTGTTGTATCATTTCTGATATTGTATGTAAATGACATAATCCTTATCAAAAATGATGACCTAAATTTATATTCTATAAAGATATTGTTAGGAAAATTCTTCTTAATGAAATACATAGATGAATAAGCCTACATATTGGGTATAAATATTTATAGAGATATATCAAATAGTATAATTGGTCTAAGTAAAAATACATATATTGGTAAAGTAATAAAACATTGTAGAATGGAAAACTCCAATAAGGGGTCTTTACTAATGTTTCATGGAATTAATCTTAAGAAGATTCAAAATTCTGATAAAGATTAGGGAATAATGGATAGGATTAAATATGCATCTACTATAGGATCCATCATGTATGTTATGTTATATAGTTGACCTTATTTCATATATTATTTAATAATAACAAGTAGATACTAATCCAATCCTAGTGAGAGTCACTAGATTGATATCAAGAATATATTTTAAGTAATTAAAAAATTAAGGATGTGTTACTGGTCCTTAGAGGAGAAGATGAGATAATTATAAAGGGTTACACTAATGATAGTTTCCAATATAACAAATATGATATAAGATATCAATCTAGTTTTCTTTCATTTTCTTAAATGGTGGAGAAATTAGTTGGAAGAGTTCAAAAAAGGCACTATATGAGACGTGATAACCAAAGTATAGTACATCACTATATCAAATGTTATGAAAGAAGCTTCTTAGATCAAGAAGTTCATTTAAAAACATGGGGTGGTTTTAGAATTAATGGATAAATTAAAATTTACCATGAAAATAATGGATATATTACTCATGCTAAGGAACCCCAATCTCACTAATAGTCTAACCACATCTTTTCAAATAACATCTCATTAGATAGATTATTAAGAAAAGTGGTTTAATGATTTTTTTGTTGATATAGATGATAATGTATCCAATCCTTTGAAAAATCCATTTTTATAGACAAAAATAAGGGTTATGTTGAATCTCTTTGTATTAGATACATGTCATATTGTATGTAATGGTTTTAAAATATATCATGATTTATAACAAAGTAAATATCTATTTATCATTAATTAATGTGTGTTATATTTATATTACAAGAATATTTTAATGATAATATCCCCTCAAAGTATGAATCTGAGTTGTCCCCAATTGATCATAATCATGGAGTATTATGGTTTGTGATGATATGTTAAGATTGGAAAGATTCGGATCATCTGCATGATAGAAATAGTTGTATGTGATATAAAGAATACCCATGAGATAATAAGTTGGGAATTATTATTTTTACTTATATGCTAAAGTATATCACATGGAAATTGTTCCAGTTATTGATATTCTTAGGGTTGTATTCTTATTATGAATACCCATTACATTAGGTTTTTGACATACCTAGAATGAGAATATTCATACTTTGATATCATTCTTATATAAACCTTGAGTATTATATAATCATGAGTGGTTGGGTATGTCTTTGATCATGTCATCAGATGGAGCTTAACCAAGTTGGTATTTTTACACGTTTATAAAAATAAAAGACATATAGGCCTATGATTTATTTAGAATGAGAAAATTCATAGTCATTATTAGTTGAGTGACATGTGATGTATTCAACTACTTAGATGAATGACATATGATGTACTCATTCAAACTTGTTAGTATTTTTCAATGAATCATAAATATATGGGTTTTATTCTACTAGATTGACATGTTCTGTGTCTAGTGGTCATTTAATTTCATGGAAAAAGAGTTTATATAATTATTAATGTGATTTATATGATACTTTTATGGTGAACATGTTAATATGATAATATGAGTGTATTTTATCAAAATCATTCCACACCCTTTATTAGTTTAAGTGATACTAACATTTTTCTAAAGGTCATACTTCTCTTATAATTTTGTATTAGAGAATTTATAAATGTTTTCATTTTTACAAAGGCTTATAGGGTAACACATAAGTTCTAGTAATGGGGATTTATTTTAGTATAATTTTTTTTCCAAAATTTGAGATATTTTATGATAATCATATAAAAAATAGTTTATATATATTCATAAAGAGTTTTGAAGTTTTTTTATGAAGTTTATAAGACATTTTTTCAAGTGTTATATTGATGGATTTTTTATACTAAACCACTCACTATGGCATGGTGAAATTTACAACACCATGTTCAGTGTTATCACGTGGTATATGGTACAATGTTTTTATGTATATAGAGGGATTATATATGATATAATTCAAATGAATCCCTAATGTTTATTATCATGTTTGTTTTGGATAAAGATATATCATATGATGATGTGTAAATTAAATGAATTTTCAAAGTATTTTTAACAAGTAATTTAATCAATGAGGTATAATACCAAAGTTTTATCTATTTAAAAAGATGTAAAACATTGTAACTTCAATATACTCCTTTATTCAAATAAATAATCCAATATAAAAAAAGATTTTTGGACATCATTTGGTATATTGGAAATTATTCTAACATAGATGAAACTCAATCAATATCTATTATCTAAATTTTCATTGAATGAAGAGGCTCTAGTACACTATTATGGAGAAGAGGTCCTAAAAAAGTATTTAGTGATTCTAGTGGATGGTGGATATTTTCATAGGAAAGAACATATTATATGTTTCTTAGTCAACTCGATCAATCTCACTATCAATGAAGATAAAAAAACTTAGATGATGAGGTATGCATGAATCATTATTTTATCATTTTTATTTGGTATGGTATTGGGTATGTATTTCATTTTTTATTTCATTTCTAATGGGAATATATAAGTCCCAAAAAACCCCATTAAATAATACATCTATATAATATAATTAGTAAAGTCACATCCTACCTCCAATCACCCTTCAAAGATTTTTCCCTTCTAATAATTACAATACAATAATAAAACATTCATATAGTATAGATTTCATAACCAAAAATTCATAACCAAGGGGAAAAAATTCAAGGGTTTCATTTCAAAATGAAAATAATTTTTTTTTCAAATGGGTCTTTTGTCTTGATAATGAAATCATAACCATAATGAAACCCTGAAATATCATTCAAGAAATTAATCATCAATAAAATTGTCACTTAATTCAACACAAAAACTAATAAATACCATAATATTATGAATATATAGTCAAAAAAAGAAATAAAATAAATAAAGTCAGTTTAGAAGTTAAACACACATTTATGTCAATGAACTAACCCAAAATCAAGAAAAATAACTAACCATATAAACCCATGATGAAGTAAACCATTATTTATAATTCTCTTATTTTATGAAAAATACTCATTGAATTCCATTAACCATGCGATGTGAACCAAAATAAACATAGTTTATAAAACCATGGTTCTTATGAATTACAAATTTCATATCTAATGAAAAAAAATCAAGACATACAGATTATATGTCTGAATAGTTTGGCTATATGGTTTTCCAAACAGTGCACTAGTGTTGTTAGGCTCGCTAGACTCAACCTATATCATGTGAAAAGTTAGGATGTATAGTGTATTTAACCATGATCTAACCATGCATCAAAAACTAAAATGAAAATTTATAATACATTTAGTTATGTTTCACAGTTACCCCTATCCATGAACCAACCATTCAGCTTGGTAAATTCCTAAAATTTTAAGAAATTTAAATCAAAACTCCACTGAATTAATTAAAACAAATAATTATATAAAGTAAAACATAGAATTGATATTATGGTGTCAAAATAAACTCTACCATGCCATTTTATGACCCTATAAATTCATTGATTATTTGAGGCATGAACATCCAAAGAACTTATTTTACTACACAATTATTAGATTGGTAATTCAAAAAAATGAGTAGTTTTTCTCAAAAAAGAAACATCCCACAAAAATTATAAACTCAATAACCAAATACATAAAAAAATTATGGAAATTATATCCTTATGGAAATATACAAATATGAGAACCCAAAGGGAACCAATAAGGAAGGAGAGACTAAAGAACATGATATATTTTCAAATCATTTGGATATGAAAATACTAGTATAACATAACTCATAGGTACTCCCAAAAATTAAAGGATTCATTTCTAGAAATGAAAATTTCTTGAACCCACATGAATAAAAATCATGCTCTGATTTATTTTATCTATACAAAATAACTAGAACCCAAATAACACCTCAAGATAACCTGAGGCAACAGTAATGAAACTTGATAGTACATCATAACTTGAATGAATTTGAAGGAATTAATTTACTATATTCTCCATTTGAAAAATGTTACCTACAATTGGTCTCCTAACCATTTAGAATCCACCTTATGAAAATAAAGTCAGTGAAAAATATTCTACCACGGTTAGGCTACACCACCAACATAACTCATTCCTACCATTAAGGTGGAAATAGAAACAATTAACTTCTTGTAATGACCCACATCATTATAGGTTATGAATCCTGGAGAAAATTTTATTTTTTGGTTTAATAAGGGGATTAGTTTGATAATAATTAATTGAATTGGTATTTATAGTGTTTAAACATCCATAGAATAATTTTTTTGGATGTGTTTTAAGTCTTGGTAAGTGTATTAGGTGTTCATAAGGTCATTGGAGTAGTATTAATGGGGTTGGTCCACTGAAAAGGTGTATCATAAGTCCAGTCATGACATAACAATGCATTCACACCATGAATAACTCTATTTGGTATTCTTTTAGGTTGTGGATAGAGTAGTGGGGAGATGGGATTCCAAACCAGTGAGATTCGTGGTGTAAAATAGGGTTTACATTGGGAAATAGTCAAGTTATGGAGGCTTCCCTCTACCTAGAGAAGGGTGAATAGAATGAACCCTTATTTACACCCTAAACTGGTGTTTCACAATAACATTTTTAAGGGGGTTGTAATTTTTTCAGGGGTATATTTTGAGAACCCTCTCAAGCTCCCTCATTCTTGGTCAACTGAATCAAGAGGGATATCTCTATTTATCTCTCATATTCCTATATATTTTATTCACTTTGATTTGGAAAATTTAAAGGTGTTTCATTGCACTAATTTGAGTTAAGACCTCTCATATCTTATCCATTTTTTTCTCTTCATTATTCATTGATTTTTGTTTATACATTAGGGTTTTTAGGAGGAATATTTCATCAAATCATGGTAAAATCATCATTCTTGATGGGGATTTCATGTAAGGATCATAGAGGTGGTCTCGAGAGGATGTGATCAAATCATCATTCATCATTATACTTGAGGTAAGTTTTTTTATGGACTTTTTTAGGGTTTTGGAAATTTTGTGTTAAATTGGTCATTGATTCAGAATTTCAATAACATATTTTTTGTGGCTTATGTCTATGTGTGGGTCAGGATTGGGCCACATGTCGTTGCTCAAGGTTTCAACATCATAGGTCTACCTAGTGATGTTTGCATCAGTTATTCCATTTTGGGAAATTGGTTTTAATAATTTAATTAATTAATTAATTAATTTTTATGGAAGATATTGGTTCCTGAGAGTTTTAGTGACGCTCATATGACCTCAAGTAGTGATGTTCAAGATGTGAATTAAAGGAAATGGATTAGTATTAGGTAGGTGGTCTTGAATCTTCCTATTATATTGGTTAATTAGTGATTCTATATTTTTAACCATCACTGGTATTAATTACATGATTGTTTCATGAATTTTATGATTCCACCATAAGGGTGGGATGGAATCATGTCATCCTAATAGTCAACATGAACCACATATCTTGTTAAACGTTTTGATGGTAGTGCCCTGTATTAATGAGCATTGGTGGAAATATTTATGGTTTTCTTGGTATTGTGTGTTATATTTCAAATAGAAAAGGATTTCCTTTTTAAAATGAGTTTTAAAAAGAGTTTGAATCAAATTTAATTTCAAGGGGAAAGAGGTGATTCCAAAAATAGGTTTGAAATGGTATTTCAAATGGATTTGATTTTATAAAGAAAGTTTTGATGGGATTTGTTCCAAAGTCCTCACATGAGTAAGATAGAATGTTATTCCTTTTTAAATTGTTTTAAAATATTATTTTTACTTGGTTTCTATGGGAATGCCTAAGGGAATTGGTTGAGTTGTTTCTAAGGGAAAGCCCAAAGTTCTTTGTTGAGTATGATGACATGTGATTCCTTATGTTTCTTGGTGAGTGTTTTACAAGGTCATGATTATACCGGTTTATATGTATTTCACGCACATCCACTTGATCACTATAGTACTTAGTATTGTCGAGGCCTAGGGGATTCCAACTGGGTTATTAGACTCACCCTCTACCCAAATACATAGCATGGGCTTTGATGTACATGGGTGTACCTTCATGATTCCTCTTAAGGACACAAGGATCACTTGAAAATAGATGTCGGGTTTAGTCATCAATTCATGGAGGATATGGGTATAGCAATATGATATGTGAGTTGGGTTAGAGGCTAGTGTATTTATTTTCAAATTATTTTTCACTATATAGAGGACAGTGTTCGGTTTATTTATATTTGATTTATTTTATGCGATTTTTATTTGTTACTAAAACTCTTTTATGGTTGATACATCATACAGATATTTTTACTACTTTTTATTTTGGACTACAGGGGTTCATGGGGATCCCCATTTGATGACAAAAAGTATTTTTGGTATGTCATATATGCAGATGGGTCATACTGGATTTTTGATAGAATATGGGATTGAATGATTGGTTTTATTATGAGGTCAAAGTCTCCCTATGACTATGATAGGATATCACCGCTAGTCAATAGACTTCGGTGTATGGGGAGGTTCGCTTAAGTCCATGTATTGGACCCCACTCAGGTTTCATTTGGGAAACTCGAGTTAGGAATTTACAAAGTGGTATCAAAGCATATTTTAGGATGGGGGAGTGTTGTTATAAGTGGAGTTAGGATTTTAGGAGTTGGAAGTTAGATCCACTGCATGCTTGGCTAGAATGGATTCATTTAAAACCAAAGTTTTTAAGGGATATATAGTTTTGGGACTAGAAACTCTAGGAAAAGTGAGTAATTGGATTGAAATTATAATCCCAGTGTGGGGTAGATGAGACTCTGAATGAGTTTTAGGAATCAACTAGGCATCAGTGAGTTGTTCATGCATCATGATAGTGGCATACTAATGGAATGATACACATGCCTATGGGAGGTGTTATTTGATATGAAACATCATTAGAATCCCCTATTAGTTAAATAAAATTGTAATGAAAATTATTATTTCACAAATATATTATGAGGGGTGATTAAATTAATATATATATATAAGGGGTATACTTGATTGATTATGATTTTGTTTGTTCAGCCACTATGGGTAAATGGTATTTCGGGTTTATGAATTTTTTAGGAAAACTCATTTGTTGGAATGTGGGGTATACAAAATGGTTTTGAAAGTTGGTTTGACTTTAAATGGATCATAGGGATAGTTATTCTGAAATGGTTTAGGATTTTTTTTTTTTTGAGAAAGTCTTAAGAAAATGGTTTTTAAATTGAATTTTTAATTGAAATTGAAAGTGGTTTTGGTTTTCAGGAAAATGACTATCTTTGAGGGGGATTTTCGTGATTTTGGTTTTCAGTGAAAACACTTCAATTAAAAGGGGTGTTTTGAAAACTTGGGTGAGTTTTGGTGTGTGTGAAATGTTTTAAATAGGTTTTCAAATAAGCAACCAGTTCCTATGAAAACTGGTCTTCTTAGACTTTTTGTTTTAGTTAGGAGTGACACAGATGCTTGAATTTTGGGTTTATTTTATGTGTCACGATTGTGTGGAAACCACCAAATGAGGTTAGTAGATGTGTATTATTTATTTTAGTGATGGCAAAAAGAAATCGGTGCATGTATATACTGTGTTTTCTTGGTTCTTAGTGGTTTTCCATGAGTAAATCAAGAGATTGATTTGTGTGTTTTGAAAGTAGGTTGTGTTTATTTCGAGGGATCCACTTATGGATGGCTCATGGGATGGATGTTTTATATTGTTAGTCACAAGTATCCTGATGCAATTTTAGTGGGTTCATTTAGACCCTTGATGTAAATTTTTATTATTTCATTGGTTGGACCACTTGATGTGTGCTTAATATAAGTGATTCCCTTATTGGGGAACACCATTAGATGGAATCAACCATTATTAGTATAGTCTTATGGTGGGGACCACCATAAGTCTTAGGATGAATCAATTACTAACACATCAGTTTTTAGGATTGATCGATGTATTTGAGAATTGTATTAGTTCTTAGTTGTAGGTTTTTAGTGTTTGGTTCTTGATTTTGAGTGGGATTTTCATGTCTAGTCATTATGCATGGTAAAGAGTGAGAAAAATAATTTAGATATTAAATTTTTTGTTTAGTGGGGGGATGAAAAGAATAATCCTATGGTGGGGAGCATCAAATAAGTCATGGGTGTACGACCCTCGTGTTGAAAGGGACAATATTGGATTGGAACTAGTTAATGGATGGTTGTGGTAATAGAGGGATTTTGTTGACTTGGTACACCCAATTTTGGAATTTAAGTGTGGAATTGGATGGAATATGTGTTCTGGTAATGGGATCGGGATAGTGGTGATTTGATTAGATATTGAGATGGATTAGTGAAGCACTGGTTCCCATGGGTTGGGTTTGATGGTTAGATGATTCGGTTGAGGATTCAACCGTAGAATTAAACTAAGAGTATGGTTCGTACTTCGATATGGGTGTTAGAATTTTTCGGCGATGTCTTTGAGTGCTAATCCATCAAAATTTGTAATGTAGTTAAGTGGTGGTGTGTTAGAAGTTAACTCTAATAACTTTCAAAAATGTCATCCAAGGGTGGATCGGTTGGTTACTTAGTGTATAATTGGTTATGGTGAGGGAAAAACTACATTGGAAACATTATTCGGTATGTGGTTAAGGTGCTTCAAGGATCATATCAGTCTTTTTTTAGGAAATTTGGTGTGTATAGGTATGGTGTTTGGTGTTATATAGTGAAAGTGTGTTGGGTTTTTGGAGATGAAACATGACTATTTAAAAATTAATTAATGACAAAGGTTGGTTAGGACTAATGGTTAAAAGAATACCATGGCTTCTCAAGTAGTATAATCAGTATGGTGGGTTGTTTTTCATGATGTGTGTTGTTACGAGTTGTGAATCTATTAAGGAATTTAATTTTTTTTTTTGGTGAGGGGTTTATTTTGAGATTCAAGACTCAAATTGGGATTTTTATTGTTTAGACATCCCTAAAGGATATTTTTTGATATGGTTTAAGGCCATTTAACTATCTCAGGTGTTCTAAAAGAAAATTAATCAGTGGTCAGTTTGGGCAACAAAAAAAGTGTTGTAATGGGCCATTAAAGGTGTGATAAAGCATTCACATCGTGAGTGAACCTTTGTGGGGTGTTTACAAGCTATGAAAATAGTTTTGGGGAGATGTGACTCCTACCCAGGTGGATTCATAGTTTGAAATGGATTTTATGACCTAAAATAGTCAAGGTGGAGGGGCTTCCCTCTACCTAGAGAAGGATTCATGGAATGAAATCTTGTTCACGTCATGAACCGGTGCGGGGAAACCCTTGTTCTAGGGTATTTATTGTAATTTTATCGGACTTCTATTTTGGGAACCCTCTCAAATTACCTCATCTATGTTGGAACAAAGGAAGATGGGGAGTCCTCTTTGGCACTCCTATTCTACTCCCTTTGGTTCCCTTTATTGTGGCTTTTTTGTTGGTGTTTCATTGTGTGGATTTAAGGTAATAACTCTTGTATTATATGGACTTGTTTAGGGTTTATTAGAGATTTTGGGTAAAATTGGCCACAAATTTGGAATTTTTATTGGGGATTTTATGTGGATAATATTTGGGTGTTTGGAAGGAGTAGACTGTACCACTTTTCTTTTGGTTTCGGCATCATAGGGTTTCATAATGAGTATAGAATTGGTCATTCCATTTTGTGAAATTAGTTTTAATTGTTTTATTAATTAAATTATTGATTTTTATGGATGTGATAAGTTACCAGGAGTTTATATAACACCCCAAGATTTTTTGAGATATTTTTTCAAATAAATTTAATCTTCTTGATATTTTTTATTACATGCACTACTAAGTTTATCATGATTTACATGAAACACTAGGTGTATCTTTCATTAATCATAACACTGAGTTTAAATGAAATGTTTCAAATTATTAAAATATTATTATATAATAGTTATCACCTAGCCATTGGAATAGCATGTATGAATATTATTAATTAAATTATAAAAATATATGGTCAAAACATGTATATAAAATTAATTATTTAGTGAAAAATAACTTAAAAATGAAAATAAAAACTATTTGAAAATAAAGGAAATATTATACTAAAAAACTGTATTTATGAAAACAAAAAAAATTACCTAAACAAATTAAACAACCCACTTTTGGGGAATTATTTTAAGTAAATTTATGTATTATATATTAAATCAACTATTTAACATTCATCTTATGAGTTTTCTATATAATATATAAGAATAAATCCAATTTTATGGTTAAAATTGTATCTTTCTAAAAAGTAGTTTCGTCGCCTTTTGTGAACTTATAATAAAATTTAATTTTTACACTTTTAGAAAATTAATCTGATAAAATAAAATTTATTTTTTAAATCATCATGTCCAAAATATCTTAGGTTAATTTTTTTATAATTTTTAAAAAAGATTAATTTTTTTAGGTATAGTGAAAATAATGAATTTTAATTGAAAACTGCCTTTTTGTTTAAATTATTTACAAAATTAAATTATATGTTAAGTTGGTTTTAAAGTAAAATTAGTTAAATAATAAATCTATTAATCCAATTTAGGCCATTATAATCATTTTTCATATTGAATTTTGATATAAAAACTTTGTAAACTTTTGAACATTTTCTCTTTGAAAGCCTTCTTTATCATCGCGTCAATAAGATTAATTTTAAATTAAATTTTTTCCACTTATACAAATTGAGTTTATAAAAATTGATTAAATATTTTTAATCAGACAAATTTATATTATCTAATAATTTCAACTTAATTTTTAACCAAAATTATTAGTGAAAACAATAAAAATTAATTATCGTGGTTATGGTAAAAATAGATTTACTAGGGGTTAAACTAAAATGATAAGGGTTAAAATGAACTAAAAAATTTATAAAATCTATTTTATGGAAATATTTAGATGCTATAATATATAAGGCTCTATAAAACTCCATTTTGGACCCTTGTGACACGTGAAAAATGTGGGTATAACTTTTTCTTTTCAAAAATTACAAGTGTGTCACTCACCTCACTTATAAAAGGTCATCCCCTATCCTATCTTATTCACACATTTAAACACTTTTATTTGGAAAATAAATATCTAAATAAATTAAAAACGTACCTCCTATGATCCTATAATACTTATTTTTATCATAAATCTAACCTAGGAGGCTTTTGGTTCAAACCTAAGGAAGTTACCAGAAGATGAGGTAACGTTCTTCAACGAGCATTTTTATTTTTATTTTCTTCTTCCAACTCATTAAATTATTATTAAACCATTATGATTTAATAAAATAAATATATTACATATAATTATATATTTATATTTTAATTTAATTTTCTACAACCATCCCTACATCCATCAAATAGCTTACGAAATCATCATTCGTATGTACAGAGGACTACCGCCACGCGAACTGATGTTATTCATTTTTTCATTACCACCTCTTATGGTGAGGTATGATGATGGATATAAAGAATATATATGATATTTATAATAAAATTATACATATTGATTCAATATTTTATATATACCTTTTTACATTCCATTCCATAGGGGATAAGATAACATCGCTCTTATGTATGGTGGATAACCACCTCATGAAGTGATGTGATTTGTTATTCACTAACGCTTTACATGAAAGATAGTAAGGATAAATTTAATGAATATGTGTGATATAAATAAAATAATGAATATATTATTTGAATATTTATCATTCTTAAAATATAATACATTATTTTATTTCTTACCTTTTCACTCACAAAAAGATAATAACTTCATTCGTGTATGTGTAGACTACCGCCTTCACGAAGTGATGTGAATTTATTTTTTCATCATCACACATATGGATGATATGTATAAGTATATTTAGTGAAATAATATTTTATTTTTTATATAATTATTATTCTATAAATATGAAATATTACTTACTTATTTTCCATAATTATCTTTGAAAAATGGAAACATTACTCATGTGAACGTATGACCTACCATCTCCATAGTCGTAATGTACATCATTTCTCAAAACCATATTTAATTATTAGTATTAAAAGTATAATTGATGTATAAATATGATAATTATTTCAGTATTATTATTCTATATATTATTTAAACATGATAAAATTAAGAGGGAAAAAATAAAAAATCAAAATATATACGAAAAACAAGGTGATTATTACCCGAAACGTGATTCCAACAAGGAATTGCTAATAAATGGGTAATAAATGGTCATAAGTAAATAATATATTATATATATATATATATATAATATAAGTATAATAAACTTATATTTATTATACAGGTGGCTTTAATGTGTACGAAAAAAGTTGGTACTTAAGGTAAGAGATTTCTAGTCTCTCTTTTATCTCTGTGAGTCATATAAAAATTCACCACTCGTTCCTTTTTTTTGTGTATATACTGCCACTTTGATATGTTATATAATGAATTATATTATTTTCATGATATTTAAAGTTTTATTTTATTTTATTTTTTATTTGGGATTATGGTTCAAACAATTACTAAAGCGGTAAGGGGTTTTTGTCTTAATTTTCCTTCTTTGAGACTTATGTCATGTTATGAACATGAATTATTTTATGAGGTGTATATATAGACCATTTAACATGTAATATCATGAATTTATTTATTCTCATGATATTTTAAGTTTCATTTGATGTTATACTTTCATTGGTCTTACGATTCAAAGTTACCAAATTGGTAAGGGTTTTATGCTATAATCTCACCATTTATTTGGATTGCTCATGATTATGCTTCCAATGATAAAATATTATAATATACCGCTCAAAAAACTCATGAATATTATTCCCCTATATTTATTTCTATATAATATATGTTTTCACTTAATTTTACTCTCTTTATGTACACAATATTTCAAAAAATGTTTTCATGAAAAGTCATTTTATTTATTTCTTCGGTCGAAAAATCATTTTTCTTCCAAAACCATGTTTTCTAGAAAAAGTTTAAAAAATGTTTTTAACGTTATTAAAATGATTTATTAAAAAAAATTACCCATTCTTTAATTTTTTTACAAAATTTTTTGAAAGGAATCTTCATTTCATTTTCCAAACACTGCCCATTTGGCTTTTACTAAAAATGTGAAAAGAATCTTTATTTTTAACATGCACATCATGAATAGTATTTATCATTGTCATAACCCCTCAATGATTTCAATATTATATTATATGTTTTAAAAGTTCTTTTCAAAGAAAATTTTTTCCTTAATATTTGGTAAATTTTTATATTTTAAATAAATCATTTTAAAGTAAATATGGATTTTGAAAATGTTTTGTGTTTTTAAAAAAAATCAAAGAGGAAAAGATATTTTCTCAAGAAATTTTTTAAATGATTTTTAAATATTATTTTATATGTTTTAAAGTTTAATTTCAAATAAAATTATTTTAAAAAATTTTCATGAATTTTTATTTTTAAAAAGTTATTTTCAAATGAAAATTTATCTTCCTCAATACACGTTCCATGTGATCTATCTTTTAAAATCATTCTCCATCTAAGATAACATCCCTTAATGTAACTTATACTTTGATGGGGATATAAACCAAGGATACCATTATTATTATGTTTTTAAATTATTTATGATTAAAATATGTATAAGAAACTGATTTCTCTTCCATGAGTTATACCGTGATAAAATTCTTATGAAACCCACTTCTTTTTACATAAGTTTTTCTATGATGAGTGATGATATAATTATAAAAACTATATATCTTCCATAGGTTATGATATGATAAAATGTTTATCAAACCCATTTCATTTCATGGGTTATGATATGATGAATGTTTTATGATCCTGTGACACACATATGTATTATTTTCATTATTTGGCAGGTGGGATTTATATCTCCCTCCAATGCATTGGGTAAAGATTTGTATCTCATGGGATATATAGGACTGGAATGGGGAGTGACCCTGGTTTAGTAAGGTAATTTGTCTACTTTGATGGTCTTGGGAGCTAACCTTGACCACTTTGATGGATTGGGTAGTGAACCCATTCCACTATGATAACCTTTTTAGTGATCCTTGACTACTATAGAAATGATTTTCTATGCTTATGTGTATGCCAAAATTTTATGTCTTATGCTAATTTTACACTCTCATGGACCATTTTATTTGATTACCTTATGATTTGTGTCTTATAAACTTCTAATATTTATGACTATGATCTTTGATATGCAGGGTATGGTTTTTGAATGTTATACTCATGTTCTCATAAACTTATATTCACGTTATGCTTACGCATCTCCCTTGTTTACCCTTATTGAGCATCTGATCTCACACTTTCTTATGTTTCCTTTCCCCAAGTTATGAAGAAATGTTTTAAGTGTGTTATTTATATAAATAGTACTTAATGGGAATATCTTTGTGGGAGAAATTGAATATATTTCATAAAATTAGAAGGTTTTGTAGCTAGACTCCAAATAAAATATTAAAGTCTTTACAAGTGTGTTTAATGTATTAAATATTCATCTAACATGATGTAATATCTATGTCTGAAAAGTATAGGTTGGTATAGTTGGTATTAAACGAAAGTTTTAGTTAACCATTAGAAACTAGGATGAGAAAAAATTAGTGAAATCCCTAGGGATATTTTTAAGGATGTCTTTATGGATAATTCTAAGGATGAGTAAAAGTGTAGGAAAATATCTAGGAATTTTAGTGAAGGATATAGAAAGTGGCTTCCAAGAAATTTAATCACTTAATGGACTCTACAAGTGGATGTGTCTCTAGCATAGAGGTAACTAGGGGTAATAATTACAAAAAGGGAACATTGATATAGACTTGATCATCACCTAGTGCACCACAATGGGCCTTACTGTAGACATATTTTGATACTCCCATGGGATGTGCATTGGAAATTCACAAACACTTTACAAACCATCATGAATGATTTAAAATAGATAATGACTATGAATTACCCTTGATAAATCTAAGGCGTCATAGATTAAAAAAAGTTTTCATGATTTAGAAATACTATATGTTATCTTTTCATGATTATGTGGTTTTCGACTATGATTTTTTTTCTCACACTATGATTTTTGGTTTTAGTAAATGGTGGGAACCAAAAGGAATTGGGTTAAAATTGAATGTGGCATATAATTTTCTGATGAGAATCCAAATGGGATGATGACTAGAGTGAAGGATTTTTTTTATTATTCCTAATCAGTTATCATTGATCATGATTAACAGGATACACCTTAACCAACTCTCAGACTCACCAAATAAGAGAAGGATAGAGTTATCTAAGAGTTAAGGTAGTGCAGACCATGGAGCTAAGAAGATTAAATTTCATATACATTGAGAATGTGGGAAGAAGTGCTCAAGGGAATGTCTAAGAGGGATAAAAAGATTTTTTGGGTGTGTAAAAGGACACAAAGTATCTACAAAATAAAAATGTTTTGTTTTGTTAACGCAATGGATAAGAATAATGGTCTCCCTAAGGTATCATAGACTATTGAATGTTTTAAATCTAGATGGTATGAGAATTATATAAATATATGTCTTAAGGGGAAATCTCATGAAGATAATCAGTAAATTTTATAGGTAATGGTTTTTTTGTTGATGATTAAGATATTATGAATAACATATGAAAGGAAGGAGTTATTAAGGAATGAGATGATGAATCCTAGTTATTTGATTAATTATGAGGTGGAATAATTGTAGTTTTTATGTATTGGAATTGTAGAATTATGTTTTATGAATCAAAAAATATATAAGGATTGTTTTTAGACATTTTTCATTAAGTATTTTCAAGAATGTGTTAAATGGTAATGATAAACTAGAAAAGTGATTTAATGACTATGTGATATTTTGATTAAGGAAAGATAACCATTAATATGTTCCTGATGTTGAAAAAACATGGTGTTGATAAAGATATGCTTGATATGGATAAAGTAAATTGGATAATACTGATTAACTTGAAACAGATTAATGATTTATTGAAAAAGTATTTTATTATATAATTGATGGAGTTTACATCATTTTTTTAATTTAAGTAATATATCCAATAATCTATATTTTATGTGAGGAATGAGGAATAATGTATGTTTTCAATAAGTTTTTATGGTAATTTAGTTTATTACCATGTTTCAAGAGAATACATGATGTAAGTATTCACATGTTTGGTATGTGACAATCAAGAGATACTTTATGATATATTGGGGATTAATGTTATGTTGATTTTGAGAAATTTAGTGACCTTATTTATAAATTTTGAATTTTTAAGGGTTGTAAGGTTAACCATTTATGAAATGTTTTAATTTGAACTTTGGATGAGGTTTTAGAGATTAATGCATTACTTCACCATATGAGTATTTATCCATATTGGATAACCAGTGATAGCTTTTTTTAACTAGTGATAGAAGGAATGACTTTTCATTCTTTTTTTGATCTTATTTAGTGCTTCAGACATGAAAATTTCATCTCTTAAAGTAAGATATGGAGTGTAAATTGATCAATTCAAAACCAAAGGATCAAATTGTTCCTATGAAATAAAAAGACATCAAGTAAGTACATTTTCATATATTCTTATTCCTTATAGAAAAGGAATTTTCCAACATTAGGAAAAATATATTGAAATAAAATATTTTCCTTTTATCATCATTTTTTATGATACAAATGACCTTTTTTACACCTCTTTGGTTTATGTATTTGTGGTCATTGACATTCTCCTCACCATGTTCTCTATCACTCTCCATCAATATTTCGGTGTTAGTTTTCTCTTCTATATCCTTGTTTTCAGTTCCCACCTATGTTATCCTATTTGGAAACCTATTATGTTTTATTTTAGATGAATTTATCAGATAACTTTATCTTTTTCAAGATTATGTTTTATTAAACCTTTTTACGATGTGGGTTTCTATAAATAAATTTTCAAATGTTAAACCTTTGATCACTAAGATGAATTTCAAAGATAGAATTCATTTTAAGGAGGGCTAGCATCTAACCCCTTGAGATTTTATGAAATATTTTTTTCAAATAAATTTAATCTTTTCAATATTTTTCATTACATGAAATATGGATTTTATCTTTAGTTATATGAAATTTTGGGTGTATCTTTTGTCACACACAACATCAATTTTAAATGAAACATGTCATATTATTAAAATATTATTATATGACAGTTATCATCTACACATTAAAATAGAACGTATGAATATTATTAAATAAATTATGGAAATATATGGTTTAAACATTTATATAAAATTAAATCATTCATGACCAAATAATAAAAAATGAAAATAAAAACTCTTTGAAAATAAAGGAAATATTTTTTTGAAAAACTATATTTATGAAAACAAATAACTTTTACCTCAATAAATTAAAAAACATTTTTGGTTAAAAATTTTAATGAAATATATATATCATATATTCAGTCAACTTTTTAACATTCAATATATTTTTTTCAAGATAAGAGATAAGAATAAACCCAATTTTACACTTAAAAAATGTTTCTTTCTAAAAAGCAATTTTGTCATATTTTGCACACTTATAATAATATTAACTTTTTAAACTTTTAAAAAATTAATTTTATAAAATAAAATTAATTTTTTAAATAATAATGTCAAAATTATCTTAGGTTTAATTTATTTTAATTTTTTGAAAAGTTTAATTTTTGATGAATAGGGAAAAATACTGAATTTTAAATGAAACTGTATTTTCATTTAAATTATTTATAAATTTAAATTATATTTTAAATTTGTTTTAAAGTAAAATTAGATATTATATATATATATATATTAATTAAATTTAGGTCCTTTGAATCATTTTAATATTTAATTTTGATATAGAAACATTGTAAACTTTTGAACATTTTCTCTTTGAAAACCAGCTTTCTCATCACGTCCGCGGGATTAATTTTAAATTAAATTTTTAAAATTATGTGAATTTAATTTGTAATAAAGTATTAAATATTTTTATTCATCATAATTTATATTATATAATAAATTAAACTTAATTTTTTACCAAAATTAATAGTGAAAAATGTAAAAAAAATAATTATCATTGTTAAGGTAAAAATGGGTTTACCAGGGGTTAAACTAAAATGATAAGAGTTAAAATGACCTAAAAATTGTAGAAAATATATTTTATGGACATATTTGGACCCTATAATGTCTAATTCTCAAAAATAATCCATTTTGGACCCTTTTGTCAAGTGAAAAATGTGCGTACACCTTTTTGTTTTCAAAAACTACAAGTGTTCCACTCACCTCGCTTATAAAAGGACACCCCCTATACTCTATTTTTTCACACCTTAAAACCATTTTATAGGAAAATAAATTCCCAAGTAACTTCTTAAATTTCATCCTATCATCCTATAAGAATTATTTTGGTCATAAATCTATCCTATGAAGTATTTTCGTGCAATCCTAAAGAATTTTCCCAAAGAAGAGGTAATGTTATTCAACAAGCATTTTTATTTTATTTCTTCCTCCACCTTCATAAATTCTTACTAATACATGATGATATAATTAATTAATTATATTAAATATATTGAGATTTTTTTAATTTAATTTAATTACCTATAATCATCCTTATTTCTATCAAATGAGCTGTGAAATAGTCATTCGTGTGTATGGCGGACTTCCACCTCGCAAACTGACGTCATTCATTTTTCTATTACGACCGCTAATGGTTGGGTATGATGATGGGTATAAATTATATATATGATATTTATAACATAATTATACCTTTTGATTCATTATATCATATATAAATTTTTAATTTCCATTCTTTAGGGGATACGATTACGTCACTCATGTGTACAGCGGACTACTGCCTTGCGAAGCGATGTGATTTGTTTTTCACTAATGCTTTACATGGAAAATAATAAGTATAAATTTAATGAATATATGTGATATACATGACATAATTATGATATTAATGACATATTTATCTTTTTTTAAAGATAATATATCATTTTATTTCTTACCTTTTCACTCACAGGAAGATAATAATGTCGTTCGTGTACATGTGGACTACCGCCTTCACGAAGCGATGTAACTTTATTTTTCCATAACCACACTACATGGATGATATGTCTAAGTATATTTAAAGAAATAATATTATATTTATTGTATTATGATAATTATTTAAATATAAAATATTGCTTACCTACTTTCCATAATGATCTTTGAAAAATAGAAGTGTTACTCATGTGTACGTACGACCTACCATCTCCATGATGGTAACATACTTGTAATGCCCCGACCCTAGTTACCCAGAGTCAGTGAATTATTACATAACATTGGAATGATCACAAAAGATCAAGTCTTGAAAGACCGATTAGTTTAGTAGCCCTGGAAGTACTAGATACATTCATAAGGTTTACATTAAATCATAAAATGAAAAACTACAACAACATTGTTTCTATAGATCACACTCATATCCCCTTAGACTATCCCTGTAGGTCAGTCATAAAATACTTCTTCGCATCCTGGGAAAAATAAAACATAGAAAGGGGTGAGCTCAGATGCTCAGTAAGGATAACAATATAGCGGAAACTTTCATAAATAAGCATAAACATTTAAGGAACTGTATAAGACTAAAACAAAAGCTATTTAAACTTGAAATTCAGTATAATATGGAAAAGATAAAATCAAATAATTTCATTCACTTACTCACATGGATATTCTACTAGTTGAATAATCACATGCAATATCAATAGCCACTTTCATAATAATGAAATGCATAATTCCAGACTTTCATAACCACATAGGCAAGGCCTTGTGCCAAGACTACAAATAAGATTTTGTCAAGGCCTTGTTCTAAGACACTAGTTTGTCTCTTGAGACCTACCAATGCATCGAGGAGCTATAGCAGTCTCCACCCATCACATACTAAGTCCAATACATTCCTCATATGAAAAGGTTTAAACATAACATAAACATTCGTATTAAAACTAGCATACGAAATGTCAATAATTTATCCATAAACCATGAATGGTATAAAATAACACATCCACAGTCAAACATATCACAAAACCATCAATACAATATGGAATTTTTGTATCATAATAAATCAACTTCAAACAAACTTAAAATCCATCAAATGATGTTGACATAGATGAAATCAAAACCTTTATAGAGAAATATCTCTTTCTATTTTGAAATCATTTAAAATTCACGTAATTATAAAAGAAAACATTTATATTTGGAAATATTCTTATAATATTGTAAGGGAATCTTCGACGATGTTATAACGGTGGAAAATAGATGCACCCGCCGTCTAAGTTAAAAAAACATTCTTACCTTAAATTTTTCGAAAAGGTCAAAAAGTACCTTGTTTGGAAAATGACAGAAATATTCCTTTTAAACCATATTATAAAAATTAAAACAAGGTTATAAATGAATTTAAACTATTTTATAATAAATATTAAAAAAAATTGAAATTCATTTTTTTAAGAAGACACAAATGTAGATGATAAGGAGGTCCCAGTAGATAATTACATATAAACAACCTCGGATAATGAAGAGATTGTAGAATTAACCCTTACCTTGTAATTTTCCTTGTTCGGGGGTAGTTTAACCTCCTGTATAATGGTGAAAAAAAATTTATAAAATTATACAAGAATCATATACATTAATATGTTATTATATATTATCTTTTAACATTGCTTTGTTAATAATATCTTAGTATTATCATTGTTTTGGGTGTTAACGGATTCATTTTCCTTTATATTCTTTGTTATGTGAGTCATATTTTTTATGTATGGTATGTATCTTATTCATATCCAGAATTATATTAAATCTTTAAACATTATTTTTAATCATCTAATGAAAATTAGTCTTGAATGGATACGATGGGGAATGAATCTCATCGCGTTCATGGAGACGGTAATCCGTACGTATGCACGAGCGAAAATATCATTATTTTGATATTAAAATAACAAATAATTGGAAGTTATATCATATATATATAGAATCATTATCATGTTATATTTGTTATTTACATCAATTACACATCATTATTATACCCATCCAAATAATAATGTATTGAATAATAATTACACCATGGCGTGGAGACGGTAATCCGTACATATGCACGTATGGTGATATGTCATTCAAAGGATGGATAGAATAATGAATATGGTTGTACCATATTTATAATAACATCACAATATATATAAGATACCTGATTTTTTATTTTATAATGGAAACAAAAAAGAAAGAGGAAGTGGAAGAAGAAAGGAACTTGAAAGAGGTGATGAAATATTTACCACTTCTTCAGGTTCTTCCTTTTAATTTGATCAAAAGGGCTCCTTAGGTTGGATTTATGACTAAAGGAAGGCCTCTAGGATTAAGGTAGGATAGTTTAGAGGGTATTTGGGCAGATTTTGGCCGAGCTAAATGGCTTTTAAGGTGTGAATTAGAGAGAAGGGGGAGTGCCCTTTTATAAGAGTGAGGGGCACCTTAGGAAAAGCTAGAAATATTATTTTATAATAAAATAATTTTCGGTTTCTAATATCTAAAAAGTGGATTATTTAAATTATAATGTGGTTATGGGTCGAAAACCACTCAACCAATAGGTTTTAGACAGGTTTGGGTCACTATATTAACCTAATCTTTTAGATTTAACTCTTAGTTAAATAGTTTAATATTTATCATGTCTCTTTGTATTTTTCTATTATATGATTAATAAACTTACTATATACTACCAAGAAAACCCCCAAGTGGTTCATTAATGATACACCTATCATTATATAAGTCTTTTGTCAGAACATTATATTTTTAGGAATAGAATATCAATTAATAATATAATTTTTGTTTTAAAAACTCTTTTATGTCAATTTTGACACTATTTGGTATTTTGTTTTTTCTAAATTCATAACAGCATTATTGCTAAGAAAAAAATTCATCTAACCAACCCTAATATGTCATATTAACCTATAAAATTAGTAGAATTCATAAAAAGTCTCAAATTACATTTATTTGGATATTTATAATATCAATTATTTTAATATTTCATTAATTAGGTAATTACTGCATCATCATTATGTCATAAATAAATTAAATTATTTAATATCTAAAAAATATAAATAAAATACCATTATGTAGGAAATATTTTTATATTTCTAATTAATATTTATATTTGAATTTATCTTATGTGTAACCCTATATTAAAAATGTTTTAGTTATTAAACCTTGAATTTAACACTTTTAACTCTTCTTTGAATTAAATAATAATAAATGTCCTAATCTAATCCAAGTGGACCAAAGAGGTTCATATTTTATTACTAAGGTTGTTTTTGGTCTTATTATACTTATCCAATAGAATTAGGACATGTGTTAGGGTAATAATAATATCATTTTTACCCTTAATTACCCTATTTACTTTTAACCATGGTAAATAAAAGTAAAAAGTTATTATTCACCAAAAAATTATTTTTATCTCATTTAACCACATTTTACTCCTTGATATTAACCGTGTCGCTCTGATTTTTGAAATTCAACTTACAGGAGTGGTAAAATTAAGTTTTATGTGAATTTTCAAATTCTCCTAGGAGGTGGGTAAAAGACGGTGAAAAGTTCAATAAAATTTTTATATATATAAAATTATTATAAACTAACTCCAATGAATTACATTGAACTTATATAGATATTATGTATCTATTTTGACCCAAAATAAATTTAGATAAAATAAATGATTATTAAAATAAAAATTTGGTTTTAAACTATAACTCAGTGCTTTTCACTATTCATCAAAAATTGAAAGTTTTTAGAAAAATACCAATAATTCACCCTTAGCTAATTTTGATATTCCAAATTCAAAAATGAAGTCCATTTTGAAAGATAAAATTTATAAAATTTCAAAAAGTGGGTATTACTATTCATAACGGCTGGTTTGATTGGTTGTGGTGTGTTAGAACTCGAAGTTGCGTACAACACACGCTAATGTATTATTCAAAGAGAAGCATACCATGGAAGCTTGGGGTGTTACATTCTCCCATAATTCAAATAATTTCATCCTCAAAATTTCTAGAATATTACAGCATAAAAATACTCGGGTGATTCTTCATCATAAGTTCCTCGGGTTCCCACGTTGCCTCTTCCATCTTATGGTTTCTCCATAAAACTTTTACCAGACGAGTCGTCCGGTTTCTTAGCACTTATTCTCTTGTATCAAGAATCTTGACAGGCTCTTCAAAATAAGACAGATTAGGTTCCAGTTCTAATTCCTCATAGTTGAGTACATGCATTGGTTCAGGCATGTATTTTCTTAACAGAGATATGTGGAACCCATCGTGAACTTTGGAGAGACTTGGCGGCATTGTCAAATAGTAAGCTACAGCCCCAATTCGTTCTAGAATTTCGAAAGGTTCGATGTACCTGGGCCTCAATTTACCCTTCTTACCGAAACGTATAACACCCTTCCATGGAGATACTTTCAAGAAAACATGGTCTCCTACCTGAAATTACAAATCCTTCCTTCGGTTATCAGCATAGCTCTTCTGCCTACTTTGAGCTTCTTTGATGTGGTTTTGGATTACCTTCACCTTTTCTATTGTTTCATCCACAAGTTATGGGCCTACAAGTTCTCTTTAACCAACATCACCCCAACAGGTTTGTGTGCGACATCTCTTTCCATACAACTCTTCATATGGTGCCATCTGAATACTTGAATAGAAACCATTGTTATAGGAAAATTATACCAGAGGTAAATATTGATCCCACATACATTGAAAGTTAAGTGAGCAAGATCTCAACATGTCTTCTAAGGTTTGAATAGTCTATTCTGATTGTCCGTCAGTTTGAGGGTGGTACGCAGTTCTCAAATGAAGTTCAGTATCTAGGGATTTCTGAAGACTTTTCTAGACTCTTGATGTAAAACGTGGAACATGAATAGAAAAAATCGATATTGGTACTCCATGAAGTCTTACAACTTCATTAATATATAGTCTTGCCAATCGTTCAAGTGGTAAATCTTTTCTTATAACAAGAAAATGTGCTGACTTGGTAAGACGATCAACAATGACCCATATTGTATCATTCTTTCTAGGAGTCTTTGGTAGTCCCATGACAAAGTCCATCATAATATTATCCAATTTCCACTCTGGTATGGGAAGAGGTTGCATGACTCCTACAGGTTGTTTCCTTCTAGCTTTCACTTGTTGACAAACCATACATCTTAACACAAAATCAGCAATCTACCTCTTCATGTTGTCCCACCAAAAATGTTCCTTCAAATATCTATACACCTTAGTGTTACCAGGGTGTATTGAGAAATTGTAACTATGAAAATCATCCAACAATTCTCTTTTTAGATCAGGTATATTGGGAACACAAAGCCTCTTCCCAAATTTCAAAATTCCATCTTCATACACAAAGTCACTCAATCTCCCATCATTCACAACTTTAATATTCTTTTGAAACTCTTCATCATTGGTTTGAGAACTCTTTATACTTTCTAGTAAAGATGGTTTGGTAACCATTTGAAAAATTATTAATGTTTAACCTTCCATGTTTATTCCCATATCCATCTTTACTAGATCTATGAAAATAGGATCCCTTTCAACTCTTATCTTGTTCAAAACTGCATGATCTTTTCTGCTCAAAACATTTTCCACCTTATTTTCCTTCCCTGGGTGGTAGTGTATCGTGCAATAATAATCCTTGAGTATTTCAAGCCATCTTCTTTGCCTCATGTTCAGTACTTTCTGTGAGAAAATATACTTCAAACTCTTGTGATTAGTATAAATCTCACATTTTTTACCATAGAGATAATGTCTCCATATCTTTAAAGCAAAGATTATAGATGCTAACTCAAGATCATGAGTAGGATATTTTTGCTCATTAATTTTTAGCTATCGTGATGCATAGGCAATAACCCTATCATTCTTCATAAGGACACAACCAAGTCCTTTCTTTAATGCATGACTATAAATAACAAACCCATCATTCCCAGATGGTACAGTCAATATAGGAGCATTGACTAATCTTCTCTTCATTTCTTCAAAACATTCTTCACACTCTTTTTTCAAAACAAATTTAACCCCTTTATGTGTGAGCTTGGTTAATGGGTTAGTTAAGCGGGCAAAATTCTGGACGAAACATTGATAATAACCTGTTAAACTAATAAAACTACGTACCTCAGTTATACTCATCGGTGTTGTCCATTCTTAGATTGATCTTTTCTTATAAGGATAAATAGAGATTCCATCCTTAGAGACAATATGGCCAAGAAAATAAATCTCTTGAAGCCAGAATTCACACTTGCTAAACTTCCCATATAATTTGTGTCTTTTAAGAGTCTTCAGAATAATGCGCACATGATTTTCATGATCTTTATAGATTTTGGAGTATACAAAGATATAATCAATAAATACCACTACAAAGTCATCAAGATATTCCTTGAAAACTCTATTCATTATATCCATGAAGACAGAGGGTGCATTAGTCAATCCAAAAGGAATTATTGTAAACTCATCATGCCCGTACTTGGTTCAAAATGCTATCTTTGGAATTTCTTCCTTATTCACGCACAATTAATGGTATCTAGATCGAAGGTAAATCTTTGAAAGGTATTGATCTCCATGCAGTTGGTCAAATAAATCATCAATGCGAGGTAGGGGATACTTGTTCTTTATTGTTATAGCATTGATCTCCCTGTAGTCAATGCACAACCTCATAGATCCATCTTTCTTCTTAACAAAAAGGACAGGGGCTCCCCATAGAGAAACATTTGGGTGAATAAATCGCTTATTACTCAATTCCTCGAGTTTTTTCTTTAGTTCCACTAATTCCACAATGGTCATTCTATAAGGGGTCTTCGATATGGGCCTTGATCCAAGAATTAAATCAATGGAAAACTCAATTTCTCATTCTGGAGGATGTCCAGGTAAATCCTCTAGAAATACATCAATATACTCTTTCACAATAGGTACATCCTCAATTTGAACATTATTTTCCTCACCCACAGTTGTTTCATTCTCTTCCTCCCCAATAATTGAATTTAGTTGAGCTATTGGGGGTGGATCTAGATAAGAATTAGATGGTGACGATTCTACTCTAAATATAATGTGTTCTTTATCATCATCATCAAAAATTGTAACCTCATTATTCTTACAATAAATATTTGCATCATGGTCCGAAATCCAATCCATACCAAAGATTATATCAAATTCAATCATGGTTATGACGATGAGATCAGCAGATAAAGAACATGTATATGCTATAATGGGAACGGATTCACAAAACTTTGTAGCAATGATACTTCCCTTAGGAGTTTTGACTGACAACTTCCTTGTTAAATAAAAATGGAAATATCTAATTTTCTTAGAAAATTGGGAATATATGAAACAATGCAATGATCCAGAATCAAATAAAGCAATTTCTAAACTTAAGGAAACCATTAAATTAACCGCCACCACATCTTTCGGAGCTTCAAGCTCGGCAGTAGTGATAGAATAATCTTGGCCTTGATCCCTTGGCCTCTTCTGAGTTAAGTTCCCTTGACGCTTAGGACATTAATTTTCATAATTCCCCCTTTCTCTACAATTGTAGCATTCAACATCGACAGCATCTTTCTTCCCCTTGCAATCACGAGCTTGGTGGCCTTTTTCACCACACTTGTAACAGACTCTCATTCCCTTCAGGAAAGTACCATGGTGTTTTTCCCACATTTACTGCAGGATGGATATTCAACTTTTCCCTTCTTACCTTTATTTTAATTTCCAAATTGTTCAGCAGATCTCTCTTTCTCTTTCTTTACTTTAAAGTTGTAAGACTTGGAGAATTCTTTTTCAATCTTGATAGCACATGAAACAATATCTTCGTATGACGAGAAGGATTGTGAGACTAATTATTGATGGAAAAATGGTTTTAATACATCAAAGAAATGATCAGTCTTGCTTCTTAGGTTACATATATAATCTTCAGCATGCCTCACTAACCTTGTAAAGTTAGTTTCATACTTTGCGACATTCTCATCTGCCTTTTGTCTCAAACTCAGAAATTGTCTTTCCATATCCACTCGATGGTCATGAGGAAAGTATTTTTCTAATAAGATCTCTTTAAACTCCCTCCATTCCATATTTGATACTCCATTATCTTCCTTTGTTTTTTAAATCAATGACCACCATTTATCAGCATCTCCAGTGAGGCGATAAACTGCCATGACAACTTTTTCCCTTTCGCTACTCCCTAAGGTGTGGAATATTTTCTCTATGGAATTTATCCATTGCTCAGATACTAGTGGATTTATACACCCATTCAATTTTGGTGGTTGTTGCCTCATGAAGCAATCTAACATTGATCCTCCACGCTACGGATCAGGGTGCTCCATACGGGTAAGGTTATTATTCATAACCTGAGTGAGTTGTCCAAGTATGGTGATTAGCTTATTAGCACCATTTGCATCACTAGCTCCACTATAATTATCTTGAGGAGGAGGGAAATCCCTGCATGGAGTGCATGCATTGATGCGGCTTCCATTCCTTCCACTAGGTTTCATTTCTAAACAATGGCATAAACTAGATTATTTTATGAATCGAAATACATAATTCCAAACTTGTAAAATACTTAACATAAATTGAACAGTTTATGGATATAATCATTAATAATAAAAATGTTTTCTTTGAGGAAGTATATACTCATAAACCCTTCATAATTTTTTTTAAAGAAAATGAGAATTATCCTAAGCATATCCCCCTGGAGTGTCGTAACCAAGAGTGAAACAAGGCCCATTGTCGTGCACCAGTTCCCGTTTGAGTCTAGCTCAAAGCGGGTTTTTCGGGTTTTACCCTTAGTTACATTTGTTCCAGAGCCGCCTCTACCTGCTCGTATCTAGATAGGGATTTATTTCGTGGAAAACTCACAAAATCTATACAATACCAAAATTCTAGGAAGTTCTTCTATGATAATCCTCAAAGTCTATCTTAGGGTAATGTGCTCTAATCAGAGTTTATCTAAATCTAGATTCCAAGGTTTGTAATAAACTTCCTCTGATACCAACTGTAACGCCCTGACCCTAGTTACCTAGAGTCAGTTCATTATTACATAACATTTTCATGATAACAAAAGATCAAGTCTCTAAAGACCAATTAGTTTAGTAGCCTTGGAAGTACTAGATACATTCATAAGGCTTACATTACATCATAAAATGAAAAACTACAACAAAATTGTTTCCATATACCACACTCATATCCCCTCATACTATCCCTGCAGGTCATTCATAAAATACTTCTTCGCATCCTGGGAAAAATAAAACATATAAAGGGGTGAGCTCAGATGCTCAGTAAGGATAACAATATAGAGGAAACTTTCATAAATAAAAATAAACATTTAAGGAAATGTAAAAGACTAAAACAAAATCCTTTTAAACTTGAACTCCAGCATAATATGGAAAAGATAAAATAAAATAATTTCATTTACTTACTCACATGGATATTATACTAGTCTAATAATCACATGCAATATCAATAGCCACTTTCATAATGATGGAATGCATAATGCCAGACTTTCATAACCACATAGTCAAGGCCTTGTGCCAAGACTACAAATAAGATTTTATCAAGGCCTTATTCCAAGACACTAGTTTGTCTCATGAGACCTATCGATGCATTTAGGAGCTATAGAGGGCTCCACCTGTCACATACTAAGTCCAATGCATTCCTCATATGAAAAGGTTTAAACATAACATGAACATTCGTATTAAAACTAGCATACGAAATGTCAATACTTTATCCATAAACCATGAATGGTAAAATAAAACACATCCACAGTCAAACACATCACAAAACTTTCAATACAATATGGAAGTTTTGTATCATAATAAATCAACTTCAAAAAGAACTTAAAATCCATCAAAGGATGTTGACATAGATGAAATCAAAACCTTTTTAGAGAAATATCTCTTTCTATTTTGAAATCATTTAAAAGTCACATAATTATAAAAGAAAACATTTATATTTGGAAATATTATTATAATCTTTTAAGGGAAGCTTCGACGATGTTATAATGGAAAAAAATAGCCGCACCCGCCGTATAAGTTAAAAAACATTCTTACCTTAAATTTGTCAAAAAGGTCAAAAAGTACCTTATTTGGAAAACGACAGAAAGATTCCTTTCAAACCATTTTATAAAAAGTAAAACAAGGGTATAAATAACTTTAACCCATTGTATATTAAATAGTAAAAATGTTTTGAAATACATTTTTTTAAGAAGATACAGATGTGGATGATAAAGAGGTCCTAGTAGATAATTACATATAAACAACCTCGGATGATGAAGAGATTGTAGAATTAACCCTTACCTTGTACTTTTCCTTGGTCAAGGGTAAGTTAACCTTTTGTATAATGGTGAAATAATTTTTATTAAATTATACAAGAATCATATACATTAATATGATATCATATATGATCTTTTAACATTGCTTTGTTAATAATATCTTAGTATTATCATTGTTTCGGGTGTTAACGGATTCGTTTTCCTTTATATTATTTATTATGTGAGTCATATTTTTTATGGATGGGATGTATCTTATTCATATCCATAATGATATAAAATCTTTAAACATTATTTTTAATCATCTAATGAAAATTAGTCTTGAATGGATATAATGGGGAATGAATCTCATCACGTTCGTGGAGACGGTAATCCGTACGTACGCATGAGCAACAATATCATTCTTTTGATATTAAAATAATATATAATTGGATGGTATATAATATATAAATAATCATTATCATGTTATATTTCTTATTTACATCAGTTACACATCATTTTTATACCCATCCAAATAATAGTGTATTGAATAACAATTACACCACGACGTGGAGACGGTAAGCCGTACGTACACATGTATGGTGACATGTCATTAAAAGGATGGATAGAATAATGAATATGGTTGTACCATATTTAAAATAAAATCATAGTATATAGAAGATACTGGAGTTGTTATTTTATAATAGAAACAACAAATAAAGAGGAAGTGGAAGAAGAAAGGAACATGAAAGAGGTGATGAAATATTTACCTCTTCTTTGGGTTCTTCCTTTTGATTTGATCAAAAGGGATACTTAGGTTGTATTTATGAATAAAGGAAGGCCTCCAGGATGAAGGGAGGATAGTTGATAGGGTATTTGGGAAGAGTTTGGTTGAGCCAAATGTCTTTGAAGGTATTAATTTGAGAGAAGGGAGAGTTCCCTTTTATAAGAGGAGTGAGGGGCACCTTAGGAAAAGCTAGAAATATTATTTTATAATAAAATAATTTTCGGTTTATAATGGCTCCAAAGTGGATTATGTAAATTATAAGGTGGTTATGGGTCTAAAATCACTAAACTAATAGGTTTTATCCAAGTTTGGGTCACTATATTAACCTTATCTTTTAGATTTAACTCTTAGTTAAATAGTTTGACATTTACCATGTCTCTTTGTATTTTTATATTATATGATTAATAAACTAACTATATACTTCCAAGTGAACCCCAAGTGGTTAATTAATGATAAAAATATCATTATATAAGTCTTTTGGCCGAACCTTAGATTTTTAAGAATATAATATCAATTAATAATATAATATTTTTTTTAAAAACTCTTTTTTGTCAATTTTGACACTATTTCGTATTTTGTTTTTTCTAAATTTATAACAGTATTATTACTTAGAAAAAATTCATCTAACCAACTCTAATATGTAATATTAACTTAAAAAGGTATTTTAATTCATAAAAAGTCTCAAATTACATTTATTTGGATATTTATAATATCAATTATTTTAATATTTCATTAATTAGGTAATTACTCCATCATCATTGTGTCATAAATAAATTAAATTATTTAATGTCTAAAAAATATAAATAAAATACCATTATTTAGGAAATAATTTTAGCATTATAATGAATATTTATAGTCGAATTTATCTTATGTGTAACTCTATATTAAAAATGGTTTAGTTATTAAACATTGAATTTAACACTTTTATCTCTTCTTTGAATTATATAATAATATATGTCCTAATCTAATCCATGTGGACCAAAGAGGTTCATATTTTATTCCTAAGGTTGTTTTTAGTCAAATTATACTTATCCAATAGAATTAGGACAGGATTTAGGGTAATAATAATATCATTTTTACCCTTAATTACCCTATTTACTTTTAACCGTGGTAAATAAAAGTAAAAAGTTACTATTCACCAAAAATTATTATTATCTTATTGAACCACATTTTACTCCTTTATATTAACCGTGTCTCTATTATTTTTGAAATTCAACTCACAGAAGCAGTAAAATTAAGTTTTATGTGAATTTGCAAATTCTCCTAGGAGGTGGGTAAAAGAAGGTGAAAAGTTCAATAAAATTTTTATATATCTAAAATTATTATAAACTAACTCCAATGAATTACATTGAACTTATATATTTATTATGTATCTATTTTTACCTAAAATAAATTTAAATAAAATAAATGATTATTTAAATAAAAATTCAGTTTTAAACTATAACTCAGTGTTTTTCACTATTCATCAAAAATTGAAAGTTTTCAGAAAAATACCAAGAATTCACCCTAAGCTAATTTCAATATTCCGAATCCAAAAATGAAGTCCATTTTGAAAGATAAAATTAATAAAATTTCAAAAAGTGGGTATTATTATTCATAACCGCTAGATTGATTGGTTGTGGTGTGTTAGAACTCGAAGTTACGTACAACACACGATATTGTATTATTCAAAGAGAAGTGTACTATGGAAGCTTGGGGTGTTACATACTTCATTTCTCAAAACTATATTTAATGATTGGTATTAAAATTATAATTTATTTATAAATATTATAATTATTTCATTATTATTATTCTAGATATGATGTATCCATGGTCAAAGTAATTGGACCAAAAATAACAAATCAAAATATATATGAAAAATGGAGTGATTATTACCTGAAATATGATTCTAATAAAGAATTGTTAATAAAAAATTTATAAATGATCATAAGTAAATGTTATAATATATATAAATAAATATGTTTATATAATATATGTATAATAAACTTATATTTATTATACTGGTGGTTTTAATGAGTATGAAGGAAGTCGATACTTAATGTAAGGGATTTCTAGTCTCTCTTTTATTTCTGGGAGACATATGAAAATTCACCACTAATTCATTTTTTTTGTGTATGTACTACCCATTTGACAAGTTATATCATTAATCCCATTAATTTAATGATATTTAATGTTTCATTTTATGTTATTCTTTATTATGTGTTATGATTCAAAAGATTATTAAAGTGGTGAGTGATTTTTGCCTCAATTTTACTTCTTTGAGACTTATGTCATATTATTATCCTGTATTATTTTATGAAGTGCATATTTAATGTCATGAATTTATTTATTATTGTGATATTTTAAGTTTCGTTTAATTTTAACCTTTCATGGGTATTACGATTTAAAGTTACTGAAGTGGTAAAGTTTTTATGTTATGATCTCAATGTTTATTAGGATTCCTCATGATTAGGCTTCCAATGATGAAATATTATGATTTATCTCTCAATAAACTCATGAATTTTATTCTAATTTTGTTATTTTTATTGAATACATATTTTACATTCATTTTACTCTCTTTATGTACATAATATTTTAAAATAATTTTTTTAATAAATATCATCTTTATTTTTTTCTTCGATCGAAAACTCTTTTTTCATCCAAAACCATGTTTTCTAAAAATGATTTAAAAAATCTTTTTAACATTATTAAAATGATATATTAAATAAATTTTTACACATTATTTACTTTTAACAAAAAAAATTGAAAAGAATATTCATGTCATTTTCTAAACAATGTCTGTTTGGATTTTATCAAAAATGTGAAAAGAATATTTGTTTTTAACATGCACAACATGAATATTATTTCTCACTATCATGGATGATTAAATATTTTAATCTTCCCTTACAATTTTTAAAATTTATTTTCAAATGAAATTTTTTCTATAATATTTATGAAATTTCTAGATGTTAAATAAATTATTTCAAAGTAAAAAAGGGATTTTGAAAAAATTTATGCTTTAAAAAGTGTTTTTCAAAGAAGAAAGGATATTTTTCTCAAGAAATGTATTAAAATATTTATAAATCTTAATTTATAGGTTTTAAATTTTATTTTCAAAGAAAATCATTTTCAAAATGGTTCATGAATTTTTTTTTTTAAAAGTGGTTTTCAAAGAAAATTTATCTTCCTTAAGAAACGTTCCAAGTGATCTATCTTTCAAAATAATTCTCCATATAAGATGACATCCCTTGATGTAACTTAGGATTTTATAGGGACATAAACCAAGGATAAAATTATAATTCTTTATCTGAATGGTTTATGATGATAGGATTTTTATGAAACTTGTTTCTCTTCCATGGGTTATACCATGATAAAATTCTTATGAAACCCGCTTCTTTTTACACAAGTTATGCTATGATGAAATAATGAAATTATTAGGAAACCTTTCAATTTTACATAGGTTATGATATGCTGAAATTTTAATGAAACCTATTTCATTTCATGGGTTATGATATGAGGAATGTTTTATGGTCTTGTGGCATGTATATGTATGTTTTTCATTATATGATGGGTGGGAAATATATCTCCCTCCAATGCATTGGGTAAAGATTTATATCTCATGAGATATACAAGATTGGAATGGGGAGTAAACCTATTTTAGTAAGGGAATTTTTCCACTATAACGGTATTGGGAGTCAACCTTGACTACTATGATGCTTTAGGGATTGAACCCATTCCACTATAATAGCCTTGGTAGTGAACCATGACTACTATTTAAATGATTTTCTATGATTATGTGTATGTCATAATTTTATGTCTTATGCCAATGTTATGATATCATGGATTATGTTATTTGATTACCTTATGATTTATGTCTTATAAATTGAAAATATTTATGATTATAATCTTATATATGTAGGGTATGGTTTTCAAATGTCATTCTCATGTTCTCGTGCCCTTATGTTAATTTTATGATTACATATCTCCCTTGTTTACCCTTATTGAGAATCTGATATCACTCTTTCATATGTTTCCTTTACATAGGTTATGAATAATGGTTTTAATCATGTTATTTCTATTAATATTACTTAATGGGAAGATGTTTTTGGGAGAAATTGAATATCTTTTATCAAATTAAAATATTGTGTACCTAGTCTCCAAATACACTAAACTTTTACAATCCTCAAGTATGTGTTTTTTAATATATAAAATATTCATCTAAAAATATGTAACATATATATATATATGAAAAATCAAAGTTTCTATAGTTTAGGTGATGATTTGATGAACCCAAGAAGTGATATTCGGGTTATTAATTAAAATAAATATATTTGGATGAGGTAGGTGTCCTTGAATTTTCTTGGTCTCTTGGTTAATTGGTGATTTTATATTTATTTTCCATCCCTAATATTAGCTACCTACATGTTTCATGATTAGTTTGATTACACCATAAGTGTAAGATCCCAGTTATTCTATTAGGTATGGATCTTTTAATTTTTCGGTAAACCCTCAAGAAGTTAGTTTTTATTTAAAGCTTAAATCTAGGAATCTTGACTTAGGGTGGGTCATGTTATCTTTGGATGGAAGGTAGAAGGGGGATGGAGCCTGGATATAGGTCAAATTCCTGATGTATTATAAATACATGATGTGTATTTAAAATAAAAAACTTGTATTTAAAATACATTATTTTTATTGGTCTCACCAGACTAAATTCACAACGTTTATTGGTTTCTCTAGCAAGGTAAAAACCTTAGTATTACATGAAATGTAAAAATTTAAACACTATGTAAATGCTATGGGTTTTTTTAAGGGAAAGAACCCTTTTTCCACCCTCTCCCATTTATTCTCTCTCATACAGCAGTTTCATCCGTTTGAAAGATCTTTCTTTATCCTAAAGTTAGGCAATAATCTCATCTCTCTATCTAAACTCTGAGTTGATTGTCGTCTATCACATTTGATAGCCACTAGTAAGATCTCCATTCCTTTATATTCTTTCTTTTTTTACTTGCTTTCGATATATTTGTTTTGCTTCAAGAAAATATGCCATATTATCAAGACATTTTTATATTTCCCTATTTTATTCTAATCTAAACCAAACCAAAGGTTGATACTAGACGAGGAGAGTACTATAGGCTTAAGGTAGGTGGTCTATGACTTTTCCCTCAAAGTATCACCTTTTATAAGCTTTTTTTATTGTGTGCATGCCAGTTTCATTAATTCTTGCTTCTAAAATTATTATGCCTTTATTTTAAATTGTTTAAAGTGTATTATAAGGCCCTAGTTATACTTTTTTATGATTTGGAGGTTGAGACCTCAACACTGAAAACCCAATTAGGGTGTGTACCATTTTATTCCTTCTGACCCTTATTTTGATTATTCAGAACACCATTTGGGTGTGATTGATAAACCTTTAATAAATTAAGAGATTTAATTTAATAAATGAAGCTTAAATTATTAAATAGAAAGTGTATATGATTACATATAGATATCACTTAGCCCTTATCCTTTATAATTAATTTTATAATTGGTTGCATGTCCTTATTTCACCTTATCATGTATGATAAAAGGTAATGGAATGAACCTAATGAAATTGTAATTAGTATGATTATTACATGGATTTAAATTATTTATGGAATATATATATATATTAAATGTATAAGGTTCATATTTCATATGGACATTTTTCTTCTTTATAGGAATGGTCATACTTAAGCCATCCTTAGATTCTTGAAGGAATTCCTTGAGCACTCGGTGGATGCCATTTTGATTCATTGAGCTTGTTACCAAGGGAGATTCCCACCTTAGAACATAGTCTTTGTCTATTAGAGGATTATCAACATGAAACTATAGGATCCCTTAACTTTATTTCTAGAAATTAGAATGCCTCAAATACACGCCTTGGATTCATGTTAATGTATATGAACATGTAACTCCTTGGATCATTATCCTTAGGTCCAGTCATGTTTAGTCTGGGATTTACTATAGGAATTATCTATATACTTGGTTAGAAAAATATTCTAGTGGAATGCATTAGGGGAACCTCTTGGATTGCACTTAGTCCCTTACACTGAACTTCTTGTCTATATACCATGAGCTGGATCAACCTGTTAAAGTCAAGGATGCCTTGGTTTTACCTTGGATCCCCTATAATTAAAATTATTTTTATAGTAATTATGAAAACTTTATATTCTATTCTTATTATAAACTGAATAAAAATTAATTAAATGGATTCATGTTCAAAGACTCCAACTGAGGATAAAGTAGGTATGGGTTTTTTACATTCGCACTACTTTACTTTTGATATAACTGCACACCATATA
Source organism: Viscum album (assembly GCA_963277665.1). Taxonomy (NCBI): domain Eukaryota; kingdom Viridiplantae; phylum Streptophyta; class Magnoliopsida; order Santalales; family Viscaceae; genus Viscum; species Viscum album. Next base: position 1,644,464,225 of record OY728121.1, on the reverse strand, counting down.
GTTTATATTCATGAAACGGATTTTTTATGGATGTCATTGGTCATGGCCTATTGAGTTTTATCTCACACCCTATCTATAACATGATTGGAACCAAGGAATATTATATGATCATAGGTGTGTACAAATTGAAGCTTCTCACTTTGGACACCTGAATTCTATATTTAGGATGGAATCTTGGTAACGGATGACCGGTCCAGTGCTCAAGATACTTGGATAGTTTTTTCCCTTTTTGATTCTTTTGTATATCATGTATTGTGTTGTCTATCTTCTTCCATGTATTCCTGTTTTTACCTTTTTATAGAGACATTCCATAATATTTTGTATATGATGTTGTTTACATCTTGTGATGATTATTTATTGCTTTAATGTTAATTTTTTTCAATTTCCATATTCATTATTATTATGATTCTGTTTCTTATTCATATTTTTCAATGTTGTACTCCACTATAACCATAGGGAATAGCCTCCTCATGGATACACCCTAGTCCCTCACTCCTAGTTAGCATCCTCTAGAATATGGGGAGATGTTCTTGAGGGCATGTGCTCAACTAGGTTCAGTTACTCATGAGTGAACCTGGTTCAGGATGTCACAAAGTGGTATCATAGGGGGTTTCTTTTCTTGTCTTATTACTTGGGAAATATAAACAGGAGGTTAGGAACATGTAGGAACTTGGTCATAAGACGTACCTGGGAGTTTCTAACCCAAGTTTAGGGTAAACACCAAGTTTCCTGGGAATGGAAAAAAATTTATATTCCTCCTATTATAATTTATATATTTTCAAAGTTGGGAAATGCATGTGAATTTTGGTATTTGTTATGATTTATGGGGATTCTACCTTGGCCTAGTATATAAAGAATAATTATTACATGCATAATCATAGGTATCTAGGGATTCACATGTCATTCCATATAAATGACATTAATTGATTACATTACCTATGATTCCTATGATTACTGAGTGTGCCTTGGTTGTGATATATTCCTTTTCCACTAACACCTTCTTTAAGAAAGGTAAATTGGTTGTTTAAAATGTCAAAATCAACCTAAATGGTTTTTTATCATATATTTTGATGATGTAATCTTAAATAAACAATTTTGATCCATGTAATCTATGTACCCTTGGTTGCATGAGTTGAGATCTATTTGTGTTTATATGAGTACCAACTGTAATTTCTAAATAGTATGGGCATTTATAAATTGTAAAGGGCGATTAATAGAATTGATCCTTTTTATTTTACCTATTACATTCTAAGACTGAATTTAAGGGGGTTTAGTTACAATTACATGGGTTTTGATCTCAGTTTATAAAGTGTATGGGCCTTTATAAACTAGGGATGGTAATCCATTTAATTGAACCTTATATTATGTATATACACACATACATACTTAAAATGTAAAACTTTAATTATAAATAAAATGATTTCCAGTCAATGGGAAGGGAAAGTGAAACTTAAGAATTATTTTCCTCTTTAACTTGAAATTAACCCCTCCCATATACTGGAACCCCTATGGTTGAAAACTTAAAGATTTACCAATACCATAACATTCTACCCAAGTAATCAAGATAGTATTCCTTGGGTAGTGAGCCCATATGATTATCTTGCTATTTAAGGAAAGTTTGTTTGTTGGTACTTCAGTCTTTTCTTATTTTGATTGAAATATCTCCCCATAATTTTATCAAAACCTGTTCTAAGGCATGTGATTTTCATTTCTAGAGATATTCCACCATGAAATCCTCAATTCGTACATCAGGAGGGTGGTGGTGATCATGCTCCAAAGATGGTGGTTCTGAGCCACCAGTATTACTACTTAGAGTGCCACCTATGGAACCACATGTTGTTCCTGAACTGGGAACTAATGCTCATTTTCAAGAGAGTTTCCTACACTTGATGAAATCTATATTGGGTTCTCCACAACCTACACCTACAATGTCTAGTATTAATCGTAAGTTACAATAGTAACAGCATCCCGTATTCTTGGGGATGGTTGTCCTCAAGATGATGAGTTGTGGATTGAATCAGTTTTTATCTTTTAGAATTTAGATATGCCTCAATATATAAGGACCAATCTTTCCACATACATGATGTGTGATTCTTCCAAGCACTTTTGGGATGTGGTTACCCAGGTTGGTCATTATCAGGGTGTATTATGGGTGTAATTATAGACCAAATTTTACAATTACATTATCCCTAAGACACTGAGTGATGACTGAGCCAGGGAGTTCATGCACTCAGCTTAGGTTACTATATCTGTTATGTAATATTCAATACGGTTCACTGAGCATAACTTGAGGGAAGATGATAATACAAGGCGCATGAGATCAGTGCTGATGTAGGGTAATAGTTATTACCATGGAAGGAAGAATCACCTTGATAATTCTAATCAGAACTGTGGAAGCCAGATTATCTACATTGGTAGCTCTGTTGTATTCCATCAGTGTGGATGGAAGGGGCACGTGAACCCATAGTGTGATAGAAACCCGCTGAAGTGTTGTGCATGTGGCTGGATGGGTCATCTTCAAAGGTTTTTTTAGACCTTTTTTCTTATTTATAGGATAAGAGGACCCGCACCATATCCACCTTCAGGAGAAGGATTAGTGACTCAAAATTAGGTAGGAAGCTGGAGTAGCACTGGTCGAACAAGCCAATGAGAAGATCTTGTTTGGGGTAGCTAAACTTCTGATTTTTAGTCCTGGCAGAGCGAACCTACTCAGGTTAGTCCAGTTGTAGCCCAGGGATATAGATCAAGATATTTTCATGCATTATAGCATATACCTGAGGAGTAGAGTGTGGGACAGTCTATTGTATGAGGTACTATTATAGTAGCCTCTACTATCGTATCTACTTTTTATATAGCTTCCTTTTACTAATTAATCTCTATATCGATCATGGAAATTCATAGGCTTTAAATTCAATACTTTTTGGGGTGATAACTTTGGACACACCATTGAGTATACATTTTGAGGGTATACACCAATGTAATAAATTTCCTCGTGATATTGGTGGTTATCACTTCTTGTGGAATTTCTCTACCCCTAAGATGACAATGTTTGATGTCATACATGGTATGGATTGGATCATTCATTATCATTCCCATATTGACTATTACCATAGAAGGGTGACTTTTACATCACCCGAGGGAAATAAATATGTATTTAAGGGATAATGGGATGTACAGGCTGGTTGATCTGAACCAGAGCATCGTGGGTTGGAAGGAGTGATATCCCAGATTTCCAAAAATTTCTTAGATGACCAGCCGGTGTGTCTGACAGATTTTACTCTAGTGGTAGATCGTTTTATGGAGGTTTTCTTGAACTACCTCTCTGAAATTCCTCCTGATAAATAGGTATAGTTTTCAATTGATCTCATTCCAAGAGTATCTCCGGTATTTATTCCTCCATAAAGGATGTCACCTACTGAGCTCTAGGAGCTCAAGAGATAGTTAGGGGATTTAGAATATAAGGGTTTTATCTGACCCAGTTCTTCTCCTCAGGGTTTTCCTATCCTTTTCTCTAAGAAGGCTAATAGAACCTTTTTACTTTTCATAGATTATCATGGTTGAACCAACTTATAGATAATAATTGGTATCCTTTTCCTCAAATAGATGATCTCTTTGACCAACTCTGAGGAGATAAAGTGTTCTCAAATATTGATCTGAGATCATGTCATCATCATGTGTGATTCATTCCTTCAAACATACCATGTATGGCCTTAAAAAGTTAGTGTGGTCTATATGAGTACCTGGTTATTTTTTATAGACTTCGAATGCCACCATTATTTTCATGGACTTGATTAATAGGTTTTTTCACCCCTACTTGGATTCCTTTCTCATGGTGTTTTGGAAGACATCTTGGTGTATTCTTATACTCAAAGAGAATATTCCAAACATATTGATATTATATTTAATACATTAAGAGGGAATAATTTATATGTTAATCTCATAAAGTTCCACTTGTGGATTGACAAGGTTCGCTTATTAGGACATATTATCTTAGAATTAAGAGTATCAGTTGATCCATAGAAGGTGATTGTTGTTGTTTCCTAGGAGCATCCCAAGAACATGTTTGATATATGAAGTTTATTGGGGATATATGGATATTACCATCATTTTATATAGTACTTATCAAGACTTGCATCACATTTTATTAGTTTTACTAATAAGGGTGTGAAGTTCTTATGGTATAAATCATGTGAGAAGGCCTTTTAGGAGCTGAAAGGAATACTTTAGAACTGATCTTGATCCTTCCAGAGACTAGCAGAGGTTATACAGTGTTCTATAATGCACCGGGCATCATTATAGGTGTAATACTAATATATGATGATTAATTAATTGTGTATGGATCTCTCTATTTGTGACATCGCAAATATAATTACCTAACATACGGCCTTGATCTTGTAGTAGTAGTTCTTTCCTTGCATTGATGGAGACATTATCTTATGGGAGAGTTCTTTGTGGTTTTTATGAACCAAAAAATTCTAAAATATATATTTATACAGTTTGAATTAAATCTCAAACAATGGATATGGAATTAATACCTTTAGTATATTGACTTTGAGCTTACCTATATGCCTAGAAAGAGAAATGTGGTAGCTGATGTGTTGATCCAAAAAACTCAGGCACAATACATTTAGGAAGACAATAATGAATGGGATTTGATGGATCTATTTTATAAGATTCATCTATAATTTCAAGAGATTCAGGAGCATCCTTTTATTGTAGCCTTAGTATTTAAATATTCACTCCAGGATAGGGTGAAGAAAATGTAGTTTCATACCCTGAAGGTTTCTTCCTACGGGAAAGTATTTCAGGTGTTCACCCACTTCCAAATTGTTCTATCGAAAAAGATGATATCTTGCATGTCTATGGATGGATTTGGATTCAAATAGACATGTGAGATATGATTGTGTGAGAATATCATGCTTCTTAGTGGTAAGTACACCCAGGTATCTCTAAGAAGTACCGTGATATGCACCACCAGTATTGGTGGTCTGGGATGAAACGTCTGATCATGGGTTTTATCGCTAGGTGTTCCACCAGTAACCAGGTGAAAGTAGAACACTAGTGGCATGTTGTCTTGTTACAACCCTTACTAGTCCTATAATGGAAATGGGATGACATCACAATGTATTTTGTGATAGGTTTACCAAGGTCTCCTTGAGGTAGTGACGCGGTTTAGGTAGTTATCCATAGGATAATGAAGGTATCCCACTTCCTTCTTATTAGGGAGACCTTATTAGTGGACAATCTTAGATAATTGTATATCTATGAGATTTTAATCCTACATGGGGTCCCTCGTATTATCATTTCAGATGGGTATTTTCTTTTCACATTGAGGTTATGTCAAGGTTTATATAAATATTTGGGAACACAGGTGGTTCTGATCATACCTTTTCACCCTCATACTGATGGCCAGTCAGAATGGACTATATAGCTGTTGGAGGACATTCTGTGAGCATGTGTCCTTGATTTTAGGGTTCTTGGGAGAAACATATACCCCTATTAATTTTTCCTACAATAATATATTTCATCAATAATTCGGATAGATTTGTATGAGGTCTTATACAGTAAGCTATGTCGTTCACTTCTGTGCTGGCTAGAGGTAGGGGAGGTAGTGTTATTAGGTCCTCTTCTCATGAAAGAGACTTTAGAGCAGGTGCAGTTGATTAGAAATTGGATGGATATTTCTTAGTTGAGACATAATTTGTATATCGATTGTCTTCAATGACCTATGGATTTTGAGGTCGGGGGTTGTGTTTTATTATGAGTATCACCCAGGCTTGGGCATAGGCAGATACAGAGGCAAGGGAAGCTATCACCTCATTTTTTGGTCCTTTTGAGATCTTGGAGATATTCAGTCCAGTATCCTATCGGTTTTTGTTACCTCAGAGGTACAGTTCCATGCATGACATCTTCTATATTTCATTCCTTCTCCATTACCATGTTTACATTCCTCATACTATTGATTTTGTGGATGTTGAATTTTATTTTGATGCTTCTTTTGTGTAGTATCCCATTTGCATTGTTGACTTTAGAACTAAGGATCTTTGAAAAAAAAATTCCTATGGTACGGTTGTTATGGAATCAAATTCATGTACAAGATGAGACTTGTGAGAGAGAGGCCGACATATATGCTCAATGGCCAGAGTTATTATTAGATGAAGCTTTACCACCCTTTTAAGGGAAACTCGAGTTCAATTTTCTTTAAGGGGGGAATACTGTAAGATATTAGTTTTTCTATCTGGTATGGATCTTTTAATTTTTTTCAGTAAACACTTGTGATGTTTTTTTTTCCTTAAAACTTAAATACAAAAACTATACCTTAGGGTGGGTTTTTTATCTTTTTGGGGAAGGTAGTAGGGGTCTGGAGCCTGGATGCAGAACAAATTCAAAACATATACTAAATAAATTTAAAATATAGAATGTGTACTTAAAATATACAACATGTATTAGTTTTTCCAGTCTTAATTCACAACATGTATTAGTTTTTCCCATATGGAAAAACCATATCATTGAAGGACATGTAAATTTTACACACCGTGTAAATGTTGTGGGTTTTTTAAAGGGAAGAACCCTTATTTCTTTCTCACCCTCTCCACTTTATTCTCTCTAACATAGGAGATCCTTCATTTTGAGAGCTCCTAATTTAGCCTGAATCTAGTCTTTGATCCCATCTATCTATCTGAACTCTGATTCAAATATCATATGTTGTGTTGGATAGCCATAGGTAATATCTTCATTCCTTTATCTTCTTTCATCATTTTTCTTTCCATCAACAGAGTTGTTTTGGTGCAAGATAACATGCCCTATTATTAGTCCATTTTTATGTTTCTGTGTTTTCATCCAATCTATACCAAACCGAAGGCTGATACTAGACAAGGATAGTACTAAAGGATTAAGGTAGGTGGTCTATGAATTTTCCCTTAAATTATCACCTTTAATAAGCTATTTTTATTGTGTGCATGCCGGTTTCACCAGGATTTTCTTCTAAAATTCTTATTCCTTTAATTTAAATTGTTTAAATTGTATTATAAGTCCCTAATGATACTTTTTTTATACCTTTGGAGTTTGATAAATCAATGTTGACCACCCAATTAGGGTGTGTACCATATTATGCCTTTTTCACCCTTTTGTGATTATTCGGAACATAGTTTGGGTGTGATTGATTGACCTTTAAAAAATTAAGTTCTTTAGTTTAATAAATAAACTTAAATTGTAAAATAGAAAGTGTATATGCTTAAATATATATATCACTTGCCCATTATCCTTTATAATTAATTTGATAATTGGTTGCATGCCCTTATTTCACCTTGTCATGTATGATGAAAGGTAATGGAATGAAAATGTAACTGTCATGAGTATTACATAGACTTAAATGATTTATGATATATATATATATATATATTAAATTTATAAGGTTCCTATTTCATATGGACCTTTTTATTCTTTATAATGAGGGTCACACTTGAGCCAGCCTTGGATTCTCAAAGGAATGCCTTGAGTGCTTAGAGGACACCATTCTGATTCATTGATATAGTTTCTAAGGGATATACCCACATTAGAATGCGTTATTTGTATATTAGAGGATTCTCAGCATGAATCCATAGGAACCTTTCACTTTCTATCTGAAAATTAGAATGCATCAGATACACTCCTTAGGTTCAGCTTGATGTCTACAAACATACAATGCCTTAGATCATTCTCCTTGGGTCCAGTAATTCTTAGACTAAGATTTACTATATACGTTCTCCATAGACTTGGTTATAAACAATTAAAATGGAATTAATTGGGGGTACCTCTTGGATTACACTTAGTCCCTTATACTAGGATTCTTGGTTATATATCACGACCTAGCTCGACTTGCTAATTTCAAGGATGCCTTGGTTTCACATTGGATCCTCTGTCATTATAATTATTTTTTTACAGTGATGATGATAAATTTTTATGATATTATTATTATAAACTAAATCATAATTAATTAAATGGATGCATGTTCGGATACCCCAGATGAGGTTGAAGTAGGTATGGGTTGTTTATATTCATACTGATTTACTTTTGATATACTTGCACACTGTACTATTTATATTCACGGACTAGATTTATTATAGATGTCATTGGTGTTGTCCTATTGAGTTTTATATCACACTCTATATGGTCCCCCAGCATCACCCAAACATATTATATTATGTCAGGTGTGGACAAAAGAAAGCATTTTTCTTTGGACGTCTAACTTCTTGCTTTATGATGGGAGCTTGGTAGTAGATGACTGAGCCAGTGATCAGGATGCTTGGATAGTTTTTTCCTTTTTTATTATTTTGTATATCATGTATTATACTATATATCTACTACCATGCATGCATGTTTTTTCCTTTTTGTAGATACATTCCATCATCTTTTATATATGATGTTGTTTATATCTTGTGATGATTATTTATTTCTTTGATGGTTATGCTTGTTTCTATTTCCTTATTCATTATTATTATTATTTCATTTTTTATTTATCTTTTTCACCAATATAATCCACTCTAACCAGAGGGAATAGTATCCCTATGGACACACCCTGTGCCCTCATGGCTATTCGATAGCCTCTAGCATACAGGGAGGCATGGTTGAGGCAATGTAGCCAACCGGGTTTGGTTACTCAGGAGTGAACTAGGTCTGGGACATCACAAAAAGGGTAGGATGGGCTCATGTTGGCCTAATAGTCAACATGAACTATATATATTTATAAATATTCAAATGGTGGTGCCCTGGTTGAATGAGTGTTAGTGGCCCTCTTAATGGTTTTCTTAGTGGTGTGTGTTAGATTGCAAAGAAAAATGGATTTCCTTTTTAAAATGTGTTTTAAAAATGTTTTTGAATAAACTAGAATTTCAAAGGAAAATATTTGATTTGAGAAATGGGTTTGAAATAGTGTTTCAAATGGGTATGTTTTTCTAAATAATGTTTTTAATGGATTTAGTCTAATGGAATATAATGAGTAAGACAACATTTGATACCTTTTGAAATGGTTTTAAAATATACTATTGACTTAGTTTCCAAGGGAAATATTGAGGGGATTAGTTTAGTTGTTTTGGTCTATTTGACCTTGTGTATCCAATTCCCTATTTTATAAATCTTATATGCCTACTATGCTTCATGGCTGTGCTTTCCTATTATATTTAATATTTCATGATGATTCATGTTGTGTTTATATCCCTATGATAACTTCTCATTTGGTATTAAAGTGATGGATTGATCTAGATAGATGTGATAGGACTCTTATAGGGTTGTGATATGTGTTGATATGGGGTTAAAATGTGGGGATAGGTCTCAAGTTTCTAGCAACCTAATAGTGAGTTAGTGAATAATGATATGGGATGTGTGCCCTATTTGTTGTTTCCTATGTGTGTTGATTGTATTTTTGTGATGGGTGATGGATTCAAGTGTGGGTGAGGATCTTGAGTACTAACCATTCCCTAAGTTATATTGTATTAGTAGAATTTCCATGGGAGATATGGGATCTTAGTGTGCATGATGTTGGGCCATACCCTGAGTAAAAGGGTAGTGGTTAGGGAAGAGGCCTTTACATGAGTGAGATGGCATGGCTGGCCACACCTTGAGTGAGAAGACATGGATTGATAGAAAAAATTTAGGACCTCCATGAGTGATATGGGGCCTAAGTTATATGCTCTATAGATTATGGATAGATTTCCCTACCTTTAGTGAGGAGGTAGTGGTCGGTTGGTGATGTGGCTTCCCTTGAGTGATAAGGGATGATCAGGCACTAGGTATGAGATTGGATACAGTATCTTACCCAACCTAGAGTCTTCAGGTATGGGTTAGGTTGTGAAATGTGGTGACTTCTTCCTTCTAGCATGGAGCTGAAGTAGGTAGGGTCAAGTGTCATGTGGGATGGGTTAGCACACAATAACCTACCTTGTATATTTTATGTGCATTGTGTGTTATTTTTCTGGGTGAGAGTGTTTCATGGACACTTGTACTCATATTTACATGTATTTCATACACATCCACTTGATCATAGTATCACTTGGTATTATTGAGGCACTGGGGATACCTACTAAGTCATTTGACACACCCCCAACTTGTATACACAGCTTGGGTTTCAATGTACATGGGTAGACCTTCATGTTTCTTCTTAGGGACATAGTTATAATTTGGATATAGAAAATGGGTTTTATAAGTAGGTCAAGGATATCATGGATATGGTAGGAAGGTATTTGAGTTGGGCCTAAGGATAGTATATTTATTTTATAATTATCATTCAATGCATAATGTCTAGTGTGTTGTTTATTTATATATAATGGCTCTTGTTCCATGTTTATTTTTTTCTGTTATGGGTGATTCATCATATAAATATATCTATTTTTTATATTATGGGCTATAGGGGTTGTAGGTCTCCTTATTTTATGTCTATAGGTATTTTTGGTATGTTTGATATATCGATGGGTTATGCTAAAAACATAATAAATCACAAAGGTATAAGAAAATTAAATTGATAACTTATTAATCCATTATATAAAATAATTAAATAGGAACACATATAATGTTAAACAAGATTCAATAAACACACAATAATATCCCACCTCAATTTCCATCAACCTGACTCCTATTTCAAAGGGAACAAGCTCTATTTCAAGCTATTTCCCAAATTCAGGTTAGGGAAAAGAATTCATCCCCCATTAATAGTTTAGCTTATTAAATTTTTGAAGATATCCTATAAAGACACATCAATGAAAATTATTTAGAGCTTTAAAAAGAGTGATTAGAATACCCTAGTTTTCAATACTAAAATCATTCTATTGATCACTTCTTTATTAAAGAAGTAAAATAAGGATGAGAGGATTGTACGCACCTTTATCATTGTATTGAATAGTCCCCTCATACTTCTTCTCCCCACTATATAGGCCACCCTTATCATTGCTATATGGAATTAAAGCACCTCTCTTTATGAACTACCCTACCAAAATTGTCTCCATGGATGCAACCATATTAACCACATCATCATAAGAGGTTAGAAAAAATAAAAAAAAATTATTGAACTTAGATTATGGAATATTACTCATTAAAATAATCAAGCCTTAATCATGTCATTGATGACTAGCTCAAGAGATACAGGTGTTAACTTATCAAAATAATTAGCATGATCCATTACCTTTTTTTAGCTGGATAGAGACTTATAAACTCCATTTCGTTTTCCATGCTCCCATTTATAGGATAAACCTATTAAATGAAAGTAGTCATGAAATATTATCTGGATATATTTTCAAGTGGTTGATATTGAAAGATGGTTTCCACCAGTCTTCACTCGATCCCTCAAATGTTTCAGCAGTGTATTTCACTTTAGAGGTTTCAAGAGTTCCTAAATAATAATAAAAATCATCAAACTTCTTCGGCCACTTCATCACGTCTTTAGGGACTTGATCACTAGAAAATGAAAGTGGATTCGAATTTATAAAATCATGTACAAGGTTTATAGATCGAGATGAACACAACGCTGCCACTCCATTTAGAGTCTGGGTGGAGTTTATAACTAACAAGACTACATCTAGTTCATTAGAATGGCTGCTATGTAAGTTTCTATATAGAACATCCCTTACTTGACTTTTTGATACTTTTCTATAATTTATAAGAGGAAATAACATAAAATAATAAATAATAAATATGTTCTTGAAAAAACAATACACATGAAACAAAATCATTCCTCAAATAAATCCATTCAAATATAATTTGAGAATTCATTTTACATCAAAAGCCTTTCATATAAAAATGCATATATCAAAGTGAAATCTATATATATGGAATGAGGGAACCTATTTTGGTATCAAAACATTTCACATGATGACTATGAAACTTTATTTATATAAATAATATATAGACATTGAAAACACCATATAATATTTGGAAAAATTAATAAATTTAATTCTTTAAAATCAATTATACTTAAAAAATATTCATTTATTTTTTTGTAAATTTTATAAAACCCTATTTCACATAAAAATTATTCAAAAATTCATAAAAATAACTTTGAAAGCATGATCATTTTACAAGAAACCATGAAATTATCTTCAATGAAATTATCTTCAATGAAATTATTATGCATGATTTGAAAGTAATTTATAATGGTTATAGAATAATAAAATCCATTCATAGAGTATCAACATCACCCAAAACCTACATTAATTCAATTCATTCATAATGAAATTTAAAACATGTCATAAAAACACCTTATAACTCCAAAGCTTGGTTTTTGGGAATAGGAATCAATATCTCAACATGAGATATCAATCTCAACTTAACTGAATAACATCAATAAACCACAAAACCCAATCAATTACTCATAATAAAGAATAAATAATTATATAATAGGTTCGAATAGAACAAAGGGGGTAAAAACATCAAAATTTTAAATTTTTACAACTATGCATAATTTTTTCATGGTTTGGAAGACCATTCATCGATCAATAAAGTGTTACCAGACAGTATCCAAAATGGGTTGCATGGTTTTTTCATGGTTTTACAGACCATGAAAAATAACTATATTCCCTTTTATTTCCTCCCATTTACACTCCAAACTTTTAATTTCCCAAAATAACTCATTGAATCTTTATAAAACACATAATATCAACAAAGTAATTCATAATATCTCAAAATAATTAAAAGCAAGACTCAAATTCGTGATATAAATCCTAAATTCCCATGGTAACATGAGTTTTAACATGATAAAAAGTTTAATAAACACTTACACTTACCAACCTCTCAATTTTTAGTGATCCTATATTTTGTCTACCTTTACTCACAAAATAAAAAAAACATCTATGATTTCATTTTTTAATGAACCAGACAAGTTCAACCTTCCATGTCACCCAAGTCGGTCGACCACAAGGCCCGAAGTGTGTTATCAATCACCATGTTCAAGTGATAAGTATTAAGGGTGTACCAAGACATGACGATTAGGAATTATTTCACCCTATTAAACCAATAAAATAGGGAAACATAATCCATATAGGAATTTGGTATGATGTATCCATATATTAGATAGTCATGTAAAATAAATAAACTATTTCCAAAATATATATCCAACCAAACACTATATATAGATAAATAATCAAATAAACATCCAAGTATGATTATATAAGGAGTAAAGTGATACAAGCAATGTAATATAAAAAAGATACTCAAAAATAAGGTTAGGGTAAAGTGGTTGACATGTGAACATCCCAAAACTGTCCAAAGATCCCTAAAACACTAACCAATACATCTCTAAGTGACTTAAAGTCACCACCATGTATCAAGATCCATAAATAAACAAGATAAATATTGAATAAACATGATATAAAAGCTATGAGCTGTAACACCAAAGTGATGAAGACTATATTGGGTGTGTGATAATACCCAGTAGAATACCACCAAAAATCTAGACCATTCCTTTTATTATAAAAACCTAAAATTCTAGTTTGAATGTAAATTATCAAAAAAAATCTCTATATTCACATGTTAGGTAAACAAATAATGCTTTCAATGTTCCCTTTTCGTTAAAAAACACTTTTACTTTATGAAACACTGAAAATAACCTTATTATAATTTTAGTAAATAACTTTGGAAACAATATCATTTATAAGAGACAATGGAAAAAACCATAGGTGTTTATAAAACTAAAAACATTGATTTAGTACCACTAGAGTTTTAAAATAAAATTTCATTTTAATTATACCCTTTCTTAAACCTTCATATGTTATTAAAAATACAACCAAAATTAGAAAATTATAAATAAGATTATATAGGAAGAATCTATTGAATGGTCATGAATGAAATATCTATAAGTAAAGAACGTCATAATTTACAGCCATAGAGTTCAACTATAAATGAAAATTACACCATAAAAATCAATATATTAAATGTAACATATAACTTAAATGTAAAATATATCAAAATAAAAATATTTCACATAGTATGCATCATGGGGTACTGAGTTAGGAACTAGTGAGGCAATATTATTCATGCTTGGGTGGAACAAACTACTGGATTGTGTTTTATTCCTATCAAAATAACCCTATAATCACACTCACTATTATTTTCAAGTGGCACTACCCATATACAAAACATAAACTAAACTAGAGGATACTATCCAATATATAATATCAACTAGCATGGAACTCATTTATCAATTTCCCATTTAGCTACCCAAGGTTTCCCATGAAGTTTTATAAATGAAGGTGGGGTAAAAATAATTATACCATAATATTATGTAGATATAATTAAATAAGTAAACTCAAATCCCACCTCCAACCATCCTTCAAATTTTTTACCCTTTGAATAATAAAAAACCTATAATAAAACTATCATATAGTTGTGATTCTATAACCAAAAAGTCACAACCAAGGGTAGACACTTTAAGTTTTGTCATATAATGATTAAAATAACTTTTTGCTTTTTCAAAAAAACCTTTAGTATTGATATTGAAAACATAACCATGAATAAAACATAAAATATAATTCAATAAATAAATCATCAATAAAAGTGTAACTTGATTCAATATAAAAATTATTAAACTCCATGATATTATGAATACATAATAAAAAGGTTAAATAAAAATCACTAAAGTCATTTTAGAAACTAAACACACCTTTATTTCAAGGATCTAACCCAAAATCAAGAAAATACCTAACTTTATAAACTAAATATGGAGTAAATAATCATTTATAATTCACTTATTTTGGGAAAACCCCCTATTTAGCATTTAATCAAACATTCCATGTTCATTGAACTATACTTGTTTTATAAAAACATGGTTATTATGAAATTAAACTTTTATATCAAAGGAAAAAACATTAGAAAACATAAAAATTATATGAAAAAATATTTATGGATAATATATACTATATTTATTTAGTTTGGAAAAAAAGTATCAAATACCAAGCACCCAATTAACTCTCATATAAAAATAATAGAATAGAAAAAAACAACTTCAATCCAATGGAATCAAGCCACAATCAATGAATAATGATAAATTAGTTTATAAAAGAAACTTTGTAATCCTTGGAAAGAAAAACCCCATTTTTAAGAAACCCTAGACATAAATTTAGGCCACTATGACCCCTATAGTTATAGAAGATGAAACAATGAGAGGGGAATGGAAGATGAAGACAATATATGAGTAATATAGGAGTAAAAAGTTGATTACATTGAATAATCATGAAGGAATCAAGATTAGAAGACCATGAAACAAGAAGGAAGAAGGGGTCATTAATCAAGGATATCTCCAAGTATCTATTTAACTAAATGGGGGATGAAAATGAAGTACCCAAATAAAAATATTTGAAAAAAACTAAAAATATGAATTTATGGAAAATATGCATGGTTTGATATATGGTTTTCCAAACTGTGCGCCAGTCATGTAAGGGTCACTGGAATTTACATACAGTATGTGCACTATTAGTTTGAATAATTTCTTTAACTATATTCCAATAATATATTATTTATTAGAATGAAAATTTATACTATACATGGTTACCCCTAACCATGCACCAACTGTACAGCTTGGTAAATTTTCAAAATTTTAAAAAAAAATTGAGACTCCACAAAATTAAATATAATAAATAATTATATAAAATAAAACACAAAAGTTGAATTGGGGTGTCACATGGATATTATATTCTACACTAAATAAAACTTCCAATATCTATGAATAATATAAAAATTATTTTGAAATTTAGAAACTATTAGTATGTGAGAAATGACTTGAAGGTGAGAAAAAAACCTAAGGGTGAGAATTAGCCTAAAGGTGATCAAAACCCTCAAGATGAGAAATAGGTAATAATAAATTAATATGAAAAAATATAAGATAAAAATCATATTATTCTGTAAGAGATGTTTATTAAGGTGAGAAGTCGGGGTTCAAACTTTAAGGTTGGATAAAATGCACGTGGTTAACCTATATACTCAAACAAATTCATTATCATTAGTTTAATTTTTTAAAATACTAAAATATGAATTCCCATAGATATAGATACTTGGTAAATGTTTTTTTCATTTAAGGTAACAATTTTGGAAGACATTATGGTAAAATTATATAAAAATTTCTATATTATACTAAAAAATAAAATAATGAAATGTTAATTTTCTCATCATTATCCCTTATAGTGTATATTTATATTAGAAAATTTTAGGATGAAAATTTTAATAAATATTCTTATAAAGATTCATAGGTAATTTCAAATTATTATTACAAAAATACATCTTTGGGTTATTGAGGATACTATAAAATCCCACCCACTAACTTTATATGAAAATATCAATAACTAAGAAAATTGGGATGGTTTCATTAACCATCAGGATGAGGATGAATTTAAGGTACATTGTAACTAATTTTATTTTATTAACATTACCTATATAAATTAATTTTCATTAAAATTATAAATTTATGAAGTTGTAAAAGAGTGAAAAAAAATAATCAATATGCATCGAAACCACCATACATCTACTGTAAAGCAAGGATGGGATACGATTCACTAGAAAAATATATAATATTTTTTTAAATCTATATTATAACTTTTATGTATTATAAAACATCAAAATAATTATATTCTTGTGTTTATATATAGATTGATCGATCATAATATCAAGACACATCCATCCCACTTTATATGTTATGGAAGGAATCTCATGTAAATAAAAAGGATAGATGTGAGATGAAAACATACATAAAGTATATAAATCATGTGTATATTTGATATAATAGAAATTTAATTTGATTTAATATATTATAAAAAATTCCTAATTTGATTCCTATATTTTTATCCAATGTTGAAACAAGTTGAGTCATCTACTGTAGCTAAATAAAGTCTGCTTTAGTGTCTTTGAATAATCAAGAACGGTATGGTCATATTATAGGTGCAAGTTTTGGAGTCTCTCTATATGAATAATATAGGAAATCACAAGCACATGTGTCTATTGATAAGAAAATGGAACAAATATAGGAAAATGGAAACTTTAATGGAAAGAGTAAATATAAAAAATGAGGTAATGGAGAATCTCCTTCAAAGATATCAACAAGAAAAGTTATAAAAACAAAAACCACACCATTAAGTTATACACACACCCAATTTTGTGGATATAAATTCTCAAAAAGCCTTACCTTTCTTGAAGATATAAATTTTTTCATGATAGTTTATGTTAATTTTGAAACAATTAAATAATGATACTTTTCTTATATTAAAATATCACAAGGTAAAATTAATTTTGAATTATATATATTAGTACCCACTCATATCCTTGTTGTGATAGGTATATTATAAAATATCTAAGAAAATATCCTATGTAAAAAACATCCAAGAGATCATGTTAGAGTAGGGATTCATGTTACTAATGGACGGAGTACTAAGCTACCTGTTCCCCTTGATGATGCTGATATTCACGTAGTGTAACTTTATATTGGAACTTTTATAGCATGGTCAATTAAATCTTATAAATAAACATAGTGGTAAAGGGGTATTTAATTTAAAATTTATTTTATATGAAAAATATTTTACAATGAATGGAAAAGGGATGAATAAATCTATGCAATGAGTGAAGGGGTAAGATAAAGTCAAGGAAAGATAATTTAAAGGATCAATTGTTTGACTAAAAATGGCCTTTTAAGGATATATTTGCCACAACAATCAATCTATCAAATTTATTTGATGGTGTTATGCATTAAATACATGATGTATTTATGTTGATATCATAATGTATGATAATTATATGTCATATAGTATGATATATATAAATCAAGTAATATAATATATCTTGGTTTGGGTATATCATAAGGCATGATATATGGTATCATGTTATTGCCTCATGCTATCATAGTGTGAGAAAAGGGAATATCAATTGGTATTGTGATTAATATAGTATAATTCATATTATTCCTATGATTGATGATTGAAACCAAATGTTGATAGTAAATGTTCAAATCTCTACCATATATGTTTTCATTGGTGTTTCATAAGATGAAACACAAGGGAGAGTTATCATGGTTGAAAATATATAATGAGTTATAACTAATATTTCATTTACTCATACATTGTGAATGTATGAGTAAATTCATGGATACTCAAGGAGAATCCATAAGTGATATATATAAGGAAGCAATATCCATTGAGATGGTTGTATAAGATTACTGAAGCCTCCTACCATATCTCCTAAATCTATCTTCTATTTTCCCCTTTTTTAACAATGTGGTACTATCATATCATGGGAGTTGTGAAGAATCCCACCCAAGTGTTAGGTGGTTCAGTTCAACCTATAGATACACCATAGAGGAAGGAATCTTATGGTTGATTCTAAGGGATCTTTATCAAGAATATGATTGAAGGCAGTAGTCTAAGTCATTATATGTGTAACTTATATGTTCTTAATTTACTGTATACATGGTTTCAGTTTTTCATAGCATGGTTATCAAGGTTTTGATGTTTTTAATGTTTTATACTACATTAAATAAGTTTCATTCAATCCTTAGAAACCCCAAAGTTTTATCAGAGCATTATCGTACTTCTTGATTCTGTAAATCATGTCTAAATTGAAGATGAATGGATAACATTTTATATATCTTATTGGATATCATAAGATGTGATATAGAATTATTTTTTGGATTCCTTTATGATATAATATGTTGTAATCTTTGGTTTTTTACATGTCATAATGTATGATGTGGGGTGTTTTCTTCTATAACACTGCTAATTTATACTATTTTATATAATGAAAATAAAGTAGTGTATTGTAATATTGATACAATGCATATCGTTAAATATGAATCCAAGCATTGAAGGTTATATTACAACCTTGGATTATCTATCATAAAATATGATAGATGGCAGTGTAAGAATATATTGTATGTTGTGCCATCATCCATAAAACATGATTCAATTTTGAGCTGAATCATGGATTACGAACCACTGTATATCGTAAAATACAATATACATGAAAATTTTAATTATTCTAAATTTCAATTATATATTGATTTATATAATTTATAAATAATTTATAAATTATATAAAAAAGAAAATTTTGTATATTTATTTAATTTATAAATTTTTTTATAAACTAATTAATTATAAAATATTCATAACTAATTATTAAATTTTTATGAAACATTTGTTAAATAAATACCCATAATAATAAATTCAAATATTAAAAATCATTGAAATTATATGGAATGACTTATAATTTGGATATAAATGTTTTATAAAAAAAATATGCCTAATTTATAAAATGTTTAAAATATTTTATAATAATTCTAAATATAAAGGAGTTTATATTAAATTGTGAATTATTCATAATAAATAATTTTAATTGTTCAAATTAAAGGCTTTATTTGAGAAAATTATTTAAACCATGTCAAAAAGAGTTTAGATAATTCATATGATCAAGGTTTAAACAATAATAAATTTATGATATTCTAAATTATTTCATAATATATGAAGCATTTATGAACAAAATATTCCAAATATTAAATGTTAATATTTAAAATACCTTTCACCAAATTATTTGGCATGCCTTGTGATCTAGAAATAAAATATTTATTTTGAAATCATAAGGAGTAATTTATAAAGGGTTATAAAACTATAAAATAAGACTGAAATATAAATAGGTTTATATTTAAATATCTGAATTGTTTATAAATAATTAATTTGAAGTAGTTTAAATTAAAACGGGCCTTATTTTGAGTAATTAACAAAAAAAATGGAAAATAAATAAATTTTTTATTTATAAAGAAATTTTAATTAATAATTGAATTATATTATTTATAAATTAATTATAAATTATTTATAAATAATAAAAAGGTTTTATGGAATGATTATGAAATTTATAAAAGGGTGTTTTACAAATTAATTAATAATAAAATGTTCATGGTTAATGGATTAAATGTTTTTGAAAAATTTATTACAAATATTCCGTTATTATTAAATATTTAATATTAAGAATATCATTTTCACAATAATATAGTTTATAGATATTATAAATCATAATAAAGGGTATTAAAACCCTTCTACGTAAAATTATATGGCATCTTTGTAATATTTAAATAAATTTTCTATTTAAATATTATAAAAATGATTTATAAAAGAGTATAAATATATTATATAATATCAAAATATAAAAGGTGTTTATATTTATAATTATTAATTGTTCATAATTAATTAATTTTAAATTGTTTAAATTAAAAGGGAACCTTATTTTAAGATGTTATTTAAACTACATAAAAAAATTGAATGTTAATTTTATCAAAGATTTAAATAGTAAATTGAAATTCCATGTAATAAATAATATTAAATATTTCATATTGGATTTTATATTCAAAATTATGGAATGTTTATAATGTTGGATATTTTATAAAAAGTATTTATAGTTAGATTTTATTTTTGAATTATTCATAATTGGTTATTTAATTTTTAAATATTTGAATTGTTCATTTATTTAAAGTGTATTCCCTACTTTATTCATAATTATAAAATTTTTATATTATGAATGTGTATGATTTAGTTTAATTATTAAACTACTTCTAGGAGATATTTCCCTATGTTACATTCTAGGTACAACTCTATAAAATTTAGTCTCTATCTCACTTAACCTCGGTTTTTAATTGAAGTTATGAGCTTAAATTTAGTTGTTAGAATTTTTTTGTTCATATTAGGTGTTATAGATACCATGAATTGAATTTTATATAGATTAAAGTATACATGGGGAGAGGTAGTTGGGGTCAGACTACCTAACAGTCTGGAAGCTTATTCATTATTCTATAATGGTGAATGGTGTTTGATATCTTTCACTCCAGGATTACTCATGTAAAGATTATCAATTTTTTATATCTCTATGCCATTTCATGAATATTTTATATACCTTATGCATATAATGCATTCATATATGTATGAATATGTTTTACTTATATTTTGGGAGAGTAATATATATTGTGGGTTGTGAAAAGAGTTACACATCAATGTGGTGTGAACACATTAATTTGGTGGTTGGAATAGTGATTATAAAAAAATAAATCATTATAATCATGCATACAGAGAAGGGAATAAAACATGAGAATATAATTATTACACAAGATGTAATAATTGTGAATTTAATATTCATACGATGTATATTAAATGGGTGAGTCTTTATAAATAAAACCCCATAAATACTAAGTGTGAGATTTCTTCCAAAATGGCACTTTTCAAGACCTTAATCATAAAATCTGGTAGGTTTACTAAAGTAGGATTCCTTTGGATTATCTTAAGTGACACTAGAACATCCTTGTAGTTTTTTCTAAAGCGGGGTGCCCATTGATTGTCCTTTGTTATCTTGTTCATGGTTTTTTTGGTGAAACTTAACTAGGAAACCCTTAGGACGGATTCTAGAGGAATGATGTTGAGCTTATCTATATGATGGATTTGAATTAATATTTTTCTACTCAAATATCCAAGAATCACACTTTTTTAACTGGGGTGATTCCATACCTAAACAACAAAGTGGTGAGAGGAATTCTAATGTAGACACATAACTTGGTAAAATGTGGATATTGGATCACTAAAAGGATATGATGTATAGGGTCATAAATTTTTGTGGGAGGACTATAATTAAAATTAATTAATGAAAATATATAAAAACATGATATTCATTTAATAAAAATTTATATTGGGGAAAAATACATCACCATCATCAAAATAAAAATTAATCCTTGAAATGAGAATCTTAAGGTAAGAAACTCCTAATACTGATATCTTAAGAAAATTTCTTAGCAAGATAAATATTCTATGTGTTAGAGCAGTTCCTTCATGAGTAACTAAGTGTTGAAGTTGTTCAAAAAGAAGATAAATATTCTTATGGAATCATGGTATAATTCACTTAATGTTTCAAAGGAAATATATGTTAATTGACCTAAGAAATTATAGTCTCATATACTCAATATGATTGGGTATGTCAATGATATTCAATATGATTGAATATATTTGGAGAGATTGAAGAATTTCTTTAAGAATTATTCTATTTAAGGAATTAATTATATTTTCATTGATGAAAAAATTTCTACAATATAAATGAGTTCAAGAAACATTTACCTAAAATTCTCAAAATTTTGATAATAAATAAACTAAGCATACTATGCATAAGTTATGGTACCATACAGACAGTAAAAGGAGGTAAAAGTTAAAACTAGAAGTGGAAAAGTTGTAAAGTACAACAATATTTATTAAAGAAGCCAGTTAAGGTTGTTTAAAACCTATGGATATTATTAGGAAGGAGTAATTATTTCATATAATGGGATTATCTAAAATTCCTTAATGGGTTTGGGAACTCTATGGAATTTCCATGTAAGGTATTAATGTTATAGAAATTGATTCATTAATTTTGAAGGGTATGTGATATCAAATATATATTTTAAAAGTATTATAAATATATAGGAGTTCAAAATCAAGGAAATAATTGATAAAACTTTTAATTTGAATTCAACTTATGAAGTAAATAGTTTATACATCAATTATTTTAATGTAAAAGAATGTGTTGGTCTCAAATAAATCTAAGTAAAGGGTGGGTATCTTTGTCTCGTTACTCTTATATGATAAGAGATGTTTTTAATTAACAAATTTTTATTATGAACAAAATGAGATGATTAATTGTATACACATGGTTTATGATTCATTGGTTTCTTTGAAATATCTTAGAAGTAATAAATGGATAAAATTGTTTTATCGAGGATAAAGAGTGTATTCAATTTTTAAAAATATGAGGGAATGTTTTCCCGCCGCCCATTAGTGGTATATTTTAATAAATAATTATTTTTAAAAGTAAAAATGTTTTAAACACATAAAATTCTATGTGAGATATGGAAAATTTATTTTATTTGTTAAATATTCCTACTAATAGTAAATGAGTGTTATTTCCTAACCCAAGTAAGTTTGTGTTTAATATTAGAAAAAAATCTAAGAAATAATTTAATATCTAAGAGGATAACGGGAATATGTTTGAATTTAATGTCTAGGAAATTAATGTCTAAGAGGCTAGTGGGAGTATGTTTGAACTTAATTATTATTCACTTAATATACTAAAGAATTTTAGGATATGTGATGGTAATGAAAAATGTAAATAGTTACATTTAGTTACTATGATAACATGAATATCACTATTAACTAAAGGGATATACTAGTAGAAGATTATAGTGATTCTTCACTTAATATCCTAAATATGTTTAGGGTATGTAATGGTAATGAAAAATGTAAATAGTTACATTTAGTTATTGTGAGAAAGTTAATATTACTATTTCTTAAAGGATTATGTTATTCAATTTAAAAAGTGAAATTAACATGATATCCTAAAATAGTTTAAGATATAATGATAATGAAAATTTTAAATGGTCACATACATTTACCATAATAAATTTAATGTAACTTTATACCAAAATTGTTTAGGATATATTGGATAATAAAAATGAAAATAGTCACACTTATTTAAATAAAAAAATTATGGAATATGTTCCAAAGGATAATGATGATGAACTTAGAAATAGTTCTTAGTAGACAATGAAAGATAACATTATAAAATTTGATGTTATAAATTTAAGGAGTTTAAATATTGGTTCAAAGAGTTGAACTTAAGGAATATGATTCCAAATTATCGCCCATATTTAAACTATCTTTCTTTACAAATGTTACTCACTGAGAGGTTAGTGGGAGTATTTTATCAGATGGTCACATATGGATGTGAGAGGGATTACTTATAGATGTATTGGTGGTAAAAATATCATATAATAATGGAAATATCCAATTATCATTCTTTCATGTGTGCTGTGATTTATTTTACATGAAATGTTGAACGATAAATATCCCCTCAAGGTACAAAATTTGAGTCATCCCTAATCAATGATTTCCATGGAGTATTATGGGTTGTGATGATATGTTAATATTAGCTTGAATAGATTCTTGTACTCATTGTAAGGGTTTGTGTACAAGATACAAATAATATATTCATGAGGTAATGAGTAGAGGCTTATCACTTGGACCGACTCATTAAAATATATATATCATGGAAAATTATATAGTAACATATATACTTAAGGGTGTATGTTTATTATCAATCCTCCTTACCTAAGGTTGGTGAGATACCTAGAATTAATACCTCCATACTTTGATACCCTACTTATGTAGGTCAAAATATAAACTTAGCTAATCAGGGGGTAGTTGGGTATGTTGTTGATCATATCGATGGTTGGAGTGAAACCAAGGTGCGATTTGTCCACTTATATGACAAATAAAGACATATGTCCCATGATTGAATGAAATCATGGAAATGCATGTCCATTATTAGTTGAGTCACATATGATGTGTTCAACTACCCTAATGAGGGGTATGTGATGTGCTCATCTTTTATATGAATGACATGAGATGTATTCATCGACTTGGTTAGTATTTTTCAGAGAATCAAGAAAATATGAGGTGACTATACTAGATTGACATGTTCCATGTCTAGTGGTCACTTGATGTTATGGAAAAAAGGATTATATATGTTTAAATATGATGTCTATGATACATCTAGTGGTGGAAATGTTTGTATAGAGATATGAGTATGTTTGATGGAGATCACACCAGACCCTTTTTTGGATTGAGTAACACTAATGCTTTTCTAGAGGCCTCTCTTTTCTTATATTTATGAAATTTTGATTTTATATTAGTTTTCAATGCTATTAAGTCTCATAGGGTTCCATATTTAGGCCTCTAGATGAGGATTAAGTTTTAAACAAAGTTTTTATTCTAAAATGAATAGTTTACGATGAAACCATATTCAAAATGAGTTTTGGATGGATTTTAAAAAAAAGTAAAGTTTTTTATAGTGTAATTATGGATTTTAGTGCAAGTGGGAGATTCTTAGATATGAAATAAAATATTTAATGGAATGTTTAAATTTAAGTTCATTTATCCTCCATGCGGTTTCATTGATAATAATAAATTATGAATGGATTTAATATTAATTGAATGGATTTAATGAATAAATGAAAATGGGAATTAACTTATGTTGATACATTGAATTAGGGGATCTCTGTCTCACAGATCATCCCAATAATAAGAGTAACCAATGATTCCAAAATTCTAAAAATTATGACCAATATCCCACATGTATGCCTTAAACACCAAATTATAAGGAACTCATTCACCACACCTTGATACTATCTGCTTTAGGCGGCACTGACTCGCCCGCACAGTTTTGGTCATGTCACAAAAATGTGTCTCAGTTGGGAAATCATCTCTCTTCCTCGTGAGTTCAAATCTACATAAAACCATGTCTTGTTACTATGATGCATATTCTAGGGGCCACAAATTTTAGTTAGATGATCCATGCCCTATACAACAGGAGGGTTCCACTCTAATAGTAGATAGAGGACCCATTCCCTACCCAGGAGGAGAGTTCCACTCTGATACATTGAGGACCCATGCCCGATACCATAGGAGGGTTCCACTCAAGAAGTCAAGGACCCATTCCCATCCTAGTTGGAGGGTTCCGCTCTAAAAGTTGTTGAGGACCCAAGCTCATCCTAGATGGAGGGTTCCACTCAAGAGTCTATATAGGACTCATTCCTAGCCTATATGGAGGGTTCCACTCTAGAATCCATCGAGGACCCAATCCCATCCCAACTACAGGGTTTTAATTAGGAGTAAGAATCTGGTGATCCTTCCTGATCACTATCATCATCGGGGTCACCTCAAAAGGTTTTGTACTTGGAAAATTTGACAAGGTATCTTGAAAACCACAACTGAGTGAATTATCGCATTCTATATGGAAAAACACTCAGGATAGGCTACTCATGGGCCAAAAATATAAGTTAAAATATAGGAGATATGGAATGTAAATGTTTCCCCAAGAGGAAACTAGGTGTACATGGCATGTGAGGAGACCCACAGGGTGTGTGGCCCTACTTCACGGCATGGTCGTGTCCTTGGCTAGCACATGAATCCATCCCATGTATTAATACATGTTGTGTAGGTGGGATACTCGATTTGTCCTAGATAATCAGTACCAGGGATATGTGTTGCATGTCATTTACTTGTACCATAGTACATGGGATTCTACCTGACCTCATGTACCTCCACACGAGTTCCCATCTATGTGAATCATCATAGGGGTTATTCAATAGGGAAGGGATACACGGAATGTGAGGGTGACTACACATCGTGACATTTTTATGATTTCTCAAGCCCTAGCCTCCACCATGGGAGGGGCTACACGCCATGTGTTCTTTGCTGAACATGGAATGTAGTCAAGTTTTCACCAAAAAACACATATCTGACTTCCACATTTGAATCTATCAATGTCACTTCAATTCTGGCCTCCAATATTCCTGAGAAAAGGTGTATTTGACCATGAATCACAGATCTAGGCCATTGTTCACCAGAAAATAGCCTCTAGTAATCGTTGAGGAGTTCACCGCTCATTTTTCATGTTGTCTCACCTCTAATAATTTAGTTCTTGATGTTTAGTCAATATATCAGTCATCCTTGACTCGAAAAAATCATGGATTTATGCCTTTATTTTTGATCCATTCCCATTTCATCAATACGCCATGAATTCGGGGGTCCGATCGAGCTTAGTACCTCTCAGAAAAGTTGAACTAGAACCGCGGGGATCCAACTGGTGGAGAATGTGAACAAAAATAGGGTTAAAGGCATAAGTAAAAAGTTCAATTTATCGAGTCCAAGTGTTCTTTACCAATCGATCAAAAATAGGGATCTTGAATTAGAAAACAACTGAATAAAAAAACAAATTTATGTACGTTGGTGCATGCAAGGTCTGCAAGGGTGAAAATCCAAGAAAAATGATGGATCTGCTCAATAATTTAATATAAGGTCATAAGAACACAAAAATATGAGTCCTGTCTAGATTTTGGATCGATTTCTGATAAAGAACACATCTTCCAATGATTTGGGAGAAGTTGTTGCATTCATTGCATCCTGATCCAATTTGATTCGGAGTTCCATCGTCATCTGAGATGATCTTCCAAAGGAAGAGGGTAGAGATCTTTTGCTAGTGATTTTAGGATTATGTGGCCAACCTTGGAGGAATTGGCCTAGAATAACTCTCAAATAGTTATCAATTGTGTTGAAAATCAACTAATCCATTCATTCATTCATTAAACATACATGCAACGAACGAGAGGTCCGAACATCCCGTGCCAACTTATTTTATGTCGCGCCTAGGGTAAAAAACAAGTTCTGAATCCAAAAATAGTCTCAAATTTATGATCCAATCACCTTTTAAGAGTTATCCCATTTTCTTTAAGAACCTATGTGTTCAGTATAGAAAATAATTTTAATATTTTTATAAAATTAATTTCGGGCACATCGGGCCTTGAAATCACACACTATCTCAGAACCTAACTCTATAAATATATAGTATTATTTCAAAGTCTTACAAGGAAAAAAGAATATCTCTACATAATTCTCTCCCTCAATATTTTCATTCCTGAAAATAAAATCTTGGAAAACAACTTGGTACACTTGGCTCCCCCACCCCCAGGAACTCTCATACATGTTTCCATGCTTCCACAGCACATGAACCAAAGGGATGGTCCATCCACATAGGGTCTACTCCTTCTAATACTCAATCTCCATTGGGTGCTCCATAAAAGTGGCTCCATCCTTGATGTTTATCTCACCCCAGTCAATAATGTGTGTGGGGCCATTTGCATATCTCCTCAGTTGCGACGCGTAGAAGACATAGTGCACCCGCTCCAGCTGAGGGGGTAGTACGAGGTGGTAAGCAACCTCATTGACCCTCTTCATGATCTAAAATTTCCTTATGAACCTCGAATATATCTTGTGTAAGGGCCTAGATCCACATGTATCAACCCTTTGAGCGTTTTTTGAATACTGAGGTTCTTGGAGGAGGCTCGGACGAAGTCTGGAGGAGTTCGGCTACTAAAACCTGGAAACAAGGAGATTTCATGTCATGTAAACATTTACATGAAATGAAAGTGGGTTTTATGGATTGTACTAATCAGATCATGATGTGTAATAAATCAGGTTTTAAAAATAAAATGGTAAACACGTTTTCCGACATAATCCATACCCCAAGGATTACATGATGTGAAATGGGATTACACGTTGTGTAAATCCTTGATGCTGAATATCTTTAAAATATGCAGTGTTGAGGGTTTTTCAAACCCTACATCCTATAGCACCTCCCTCTCATTTCAGGCGACCCAAAATCCCCCTCTTCAACATTTTTGGTATTCCTTTTTCAAGGATCGATCTCTAGCTTCCCTCCTTCGATCCATCTTCGATCCAAGGTATGTTCTTCCTCCATTCTTACAGTTTCTTCGATATGTTTCCTCTCATTATTATTTTACATGTGATGGTGCTTAATCTCCATGTTTCTAATGAAGTTTTGTTGGGTTTTTTTGGTGAGTTTGTAGTGCAGAATCCTCAGGTGGATATAGTTCTTACAGGAGAGGTGATTGGGATTTGTAGTGTTGGTCCATTCTCGTGAAAAGAATGTTGAAAACATTTTGATGTAGGGGATTCATTTCTTCTATTTAATTATGTGTGATCATAAATTAATAATAATTTATCCCCTTAGATTCCAATTAAATTAACCTAATAATTACTTGAACCAGATTAAAGAACTGGTATCGATCGCATGGCAATTTTTCTATTTTGTATAATGATAACGGTTTGCCTCTTGTTTTTATAGATAGTGTGATATATTTTCTATGCCTGTTAGGATTTTATTAGCATGTGTAATTGTTAATGAATGTAAATCTAAAATTAATTGATAATTAGTTGGAAAAAATAATTAAATAGGAATGTTTAATGAATCTGGTGTGTTGTAATCTTAATGTTGTAAGCATGTTTAAATAAATTGACCTTCAATGTGTTAATGGAATTAAATAAAGCTATGAAGAATGTTTTATTCTTGTTGATAAAAGAATTAAAGGCATGTTAAATTAATTGTTTAATTAATTTTTGACAGTTTTTGACAGCTTGGTGCTTAGGTTTCCCATAGTAGGAACATGTGAATAATTAATAGGTTAATTCAATATGGGATAAGAACTTATTATCTGATAAAATATGATGTCTTTGTATATACTGAGTTTATCTATTTCTTATAAATTCCAAGTGCCTTATTCTTTGGAGTCGTGAGGGCTCATTTTTTGTAAAGGATGGATGCCTTGTTTTAGGGCCAAGAGAACAGTTTCTATATTTTTATCTTGGTGCTTGTGATGTGATCTGGATATGAGCCTTGTGATGTGGGGCAAGGAGTCTTGGATGTGACGTGATCCTAGGATGGTTGAGCCTAGAGGGTTATTGTGGTATGTGTGGCGGGTAGGCCCAATTGTTGTGGAAGTTGTTGATGCATGTGATAGTGGGATGCATCGGTATATGCATGTGGGTGTCAGGGAGGACATCGGAGATGATGGAACGGGTTGAATCTAGTCCTACCTATTGATGTGAAATCTAGATGCTTGTTTGAATCCGTTGTTTTGCTGACGGATAGGTTGTTTTTTTATATTATTTCCTTTCCCCACTCCTTGAGGTAGATGGATATGTTTGGTTTTTTACCTTGTTTGGTAGCTTAGGATTTTTTTCCTAAAGTACCTGGTAATATGGAAAGTAATGATGTTAATAAATGAGTGAATTTTTAACCCATGGGGTTGGATCTTGTTGGGATGCAATGCTAAGTTATAATTCTAAGAAGCTATGAACTCTGTTTTCTTATTCTTAGAGGGCATGGAACTTTATTGTGATGCTAATGTAATGTAATGTGGAAAATGTTAATGGTTAATGAATTAATTAATGTAAAGTGAAATTGATGGAAAGGAATTAATTAATTTAATGTAGCCCTTTAAATGGTTGTGTGTTTATGGAATATATGGTCTTAACAGTGGAAATTGGGAGTCTGAGAGACATTAGTTATAGTTGAGTTTATGACTAGGTTATTCCCATAGTGTGGTTGTGAGTTATATTATATCATGTACATTTTATGTTTTCATATGCTACTCCACCCTGGCGGTTAGGGAGACTGAAACCCCGGGGATTCTAATCCCTAGGGGGTGTTTTCCCTAACATCCTAGTGGGAGGATGGATGGATAACTTCCCCCTTTGGCCCCACTCTCTTCCCTTGGTAGGCACTTGTGTTAGTATGCACGGTGTTTAGTTTTAACCATATATGTGTATAGATGGATGTAATGGCTTTTGATTATTTATTACACGTGTATTCGGGATATAGATTTATAAGGACTATATTATGTATAGCATGTATAGGTTGTGATGGCTTGAGGATCCTTACTCAGTTTATGGGTTATGATGGATTGAGTTAGAATACCTAATGTATGGTACACGTTATACAGGTTTTGGTGTATCCTAGAAACAACCTTGTTACTTTTGGTTATGTGGACTTGGTTGTGTGTTGGAAGAGGTGTTCATTGTGGTTCTTTTCCCAAGTGTCTACGGGCTAGCCTTTTTGGAAAGAGATGCTCAAGATGTGTGGTGTTAGGGTAGAGAGGAAAACCAATGGGGAAGTGGTATAGGGGTACCCTTGATATTATGTACTATATTATATGATCTTGTATGTGATATTTGGTGAGAATATTCATGGTGAGGTTGGGAACTAAGCATACATGTTTAGGGGGTGAGTTAGTTTCACTTATTGTTCATTGTTCTTTATCATGATTTATTTATCTTTTTTATGGGAGGCTCTAGGGAGTATCCTACTGAGTATACTATTATAATCTTCATATGTATCTATAATATTTTCTTTTAGGTCATCAGGAGAAGGTTGGAGTTCAGGATGGTTACTACTAGCTTATGGGTTTTTGCAGGAGTTGTTTGGGTTTCATGGTTGCTAACATCCTTACCTTTATTTTGGAACTTGCAGTTTTCCTTTAAATTATTGTAGTTATTTTATGTCAGTACATATGTGCACATGTGTTTTATTTTATATTGGAGTCTGATTAGGATTTGGTTAGTTTATGTATTATCACTATCTTTCGTATGTGTTCTCTTTGAGGGTAATGTCTTCCATTTATATGTTTACTATACCCTTAGTGCTAGTCACCAACCCAGGGCATACTGGGGGGTGGGACTTGAGTGTCACTACCTCTATTCTCCCATTACCAACCCAAGAGGGGTACACTTTTGGGGGAGGGGTCATGATAGAGTGGTATTAGAGCTCTGGTTGAGGTATAGGATGGAGTTTGGAGTTATTAATAGGTGAGGTCTCATGGGATGGTAGGTAAATGGTGTAAAATAAGTTTAGTAAGCATTGTAAACATGGGATAACATCTTAGACATGGGTATTTAGGGACCCATATGATCTGATGCACGAAGCTTTAAGCTTACAGTGGCTACTAAACGAGGTGATTCTAGTTGCAGGGTGGAGACCTAGAAAAGGATCATGCATCATTCTTCTTTGTGCCTATGTTTTAATTGGTATAACTTGGGATAGGTTAACCTAAAATGAATAAAATAAAAAAAATAATTAATGTTAAGGTCTTCCATATTCTAGGTTTAGGAGATTTAACTATTTTTTTCTTTTACAGACATGGATCTAGGTTGACGTCCTTATCAGATTTTCATAGAATATGTTCAGTAGGTTGTACTAACAGATCACCGCAGAGTAGAGGTTGACAACAAAAACACTTGGAAGATGACACTCTGAGAGTTTTAGCACCATAGTCTACAGAGGTATGAGGGCTTCATTTCAAATTCAGTCATGGAAGAATAGTTGGAGGAGGTTGAGATATCCTTCAGTTCGATTTGTGCTTGGAAGTAGCATTGGGTATTGTTGGCTGTGATAATTTCATTTGGGGTAGCAAGGCAGTGGTGGTTCTTATTCCTCAGGGATCAAAAGGAGTCACAGTCTCATGGGAGGAGTTCTGAGACCAGTTCAAAGTCGGTTTTCTTTCTTCAACTGTGAAGTGGGACAGTCACCAGGAGCTGCTTACCCTTCGGAAAGGGAGATCCAATGTGTTAGAGTTCAAATCTATTTCAACAACCTTATGTTATATGCTTTGAACCTATTTTCATATGATAAGTCTAGGGCAAGGTATTTCGATGAGGCTTTGCATCCAGAGATATAGTGTTAGGTCACCCCATTTATGATGAAGATGTATCTCAAGGTAATGGAAAGAGCATAGGTCATCGAGAGTATGTTATCCAGAACAAGATTATCACAAGAGGGGAGTTTTTAGGATTCCTTACAATTAAGAATTGTGGTCTATGGTTCTTAATTGTTAGGATAGAAGAGTTTCCAATCATCTAGGGTTAGGTCTTAGCCCTTAATGTCTCGTTTCTTTGGGGGTGATGGCTCTCAAGCCTATACCAAGGGATCAGACGCATGTTTTCTTTTGGAGGATGAGGTCATCAGTGGTGAGAGTTCCCAACCTTTCTAAGCAGTCATCGTGTGTTAGTTGTTCCACTTCAGGCTCCTATGTTGAGGCAGTTCCAGCCGAGGTAGCAGTAGTAGGTTGCTCTAGTTTGGGATCTATAGATAGTAGATGGAGTAGGCTGAAGGTAGCCCTGGGATGATCCCCATCCTTAGAGAGTAGATCACGGATATGGAAGTGGTCAACAACATGGTCATAGAGGTTTTGGAGTAGGTAGTGATCAGCTTCATTATTTAGTGTTTCCAACATTGGGTGAGCCAAATGTCATTTGTGGTACCCTTTACTTATTTTATACTTTGGTGCATGCCTTGTTTGATCTAGGAGTGACACACTCTTTCATATCACCTAACCTTGTCCATGCTTTGGGACTTGAGGAGAGAGGCTTCCAGTACCCTTGGTGTTGACTATGAGAGTTAGAGGTCTAGTTGACTTGTTTGATGTATGTAGATATTATGAGCTAGTGTTGGGGCAGCATTGCTCTTCAGGAAATTTTCTATGTTTACGGATACAACCATATGGCATAATTATTGGAATGGATTGGTTTTATTCACTTCATTATATCGTGTATGGTTTCAAGAGGAAGGTTTTATTCTTCAATGTTGATGGAGATCCATTAATGTTTTTTGGTGAGTGAGACCCTCAGATGGGTTATATGTGTGTTTTTTCCTTTTCATCCTTGATGGATAAGATGATTCTGAGTTTTTCAGAGATTCAACTATTGGTGTTTCCCAGGGTCATAGAAGAGTACCCTGATGTCTTTCTAGAGGAGGTTGTAGTGTTACCCCCTCGATGAGATATTGAGTTCGGGATCGAACTATAGTCAGGCGTGTCACTTATCTTGATGTCTCCATATAGGATTACACCTTCTGAGTTTTGATAGCTACGTATATAGCTCAATGGTCTGTTGTGGTGTGGTTTTTTTTGGAAAAGTGTGCCACCATGGGGTGCACCAGTTTTTTTCCTAAAGAAGGATGATAGAATTTTGAAAATGTGTATCGATTATCATCTCTTGAACCAAGTGATAGTGAAGAACCACTATCCACTTCCATGGATTTATGATTTATTCGATCAAATAAAGGGTGAAAGTTGGTTCTTGAATATCAATTTGTGGTCAGGATATCATTAGATGTGTGTGAATGATGAAGATATCCCAAAGACTACTTTCTATTGTCATCATGGGCATTAAAAAGTTTTTTGTGATGTCGTTCGATGTGAAAAAATATATAGTTGTGTTCATGGGGTTAATTAATGTTGTGTTCCATGAGTTCCTAGACAAATTCATGGTGGTTTTCATCAATGAAATCCTTGTGTACTCTGTGTCTGAGAAGGAGCAAGCAGAGCATTTTCATGCCATTTTGGGAGTTCTTCGTCACGAGCATCTATTTGGGAAGTTTCTAAAGTGTGAGTTTTTGGATCAAGAAATCTATTTCTTGGGGCATTTTGTATCCCAGTAGGGACTAGTTGTGGATCCATCGAAGATAGAAATAGTTGTTTCTTGGGAAGCCCCCAAGATAGCGACATAGGTGAAAAGTTCTCTTGGTCTTGTGGGCTATTACAGGAGGTTCGTAGATGATTTCTCTTGGGTTGTGACTCCTCTGATAGTGCTAACCATAAAGGATTAGGTTTTCTTGTGGACTGATCAGTGTCATATAGCTTTTGAGTATCTAAAGTATAATTTAGTCAGTGATCCATTTCTTTTTCTGACAATAGTAGGAGTTTAGTTTGAGGTTTTATGTGATGCTTCGCATCTTGGGTTGGGTTGTGTTCTAATGTAGAAAATATTAGTCATTTATTATGGGTTTCAGAATTTATTTCCCCATGATCATAACTATGCCACCCATGATCTCAATTTGGTGGTGGTGGTGTTTTACTTAAAGTTGTGGAGACATTATCTCATCGACGAGCATTTTTTGGTCTTC
This sequence comes from Viscum album, assembly GCA_963277665.1. Classification (NCBI taxonomy): domain Eukaryota; kingdom Viridiplantae; phylum Streptophyta; class Magnoliopsida; order Santalales; family Viscaceae; genus Viscum; species Viscum album. The sequence goes on along the minus strand of OY728121.1, from coordinate 1,644,429,911 downwards.
ATTGATCATAATAGCCTTAGGTATGTTTTCTCCCAATGTGAGTTGAACTTGAATCAGATTTGGTGGATTGAGTTCTTATAGTATTACGACTTTGAGATTTCGTATACCCCTGGGAAGGTGAATTTTGCAGCTAATGCACTAAGCAGGAAGTCATGCAGTGATGTAGTGTGTGAATCATGTGACTCCTAGAGAGTTATGGAAGAAATTTCATCATTTCATTTAGATATGGATAATTAGGGGGGAAGAGGTTGTATTTTTTAGATGATGGTGAAGTCATATTTGTTTCAGATTGTGGAGGAATCCAAGTTAGGGGATCTTGAGGTGGAGGTCTAGAGAGACCGAGTTTTTTGTGGTGAGGCCCCTGATGGTTGTTCTGAAGATGAACAACAGTGAGTGTTGTTTCAGGGAATGATTTTCATTCCATTAGATATGCATGAGATGGTTCTCATAGAGTTCCATAGTTTGCCTTTGGCGGTAAATCTCGGCATGAAAAATATGTACCAATCTTTTAGAGGTCAGTTTTGGTGGCATGGGTTGAAGTGTGTAGTTGAAAAGTTTATATCTTGATGTCTGGTTTGATAGAAGGTGAAGTGTGAGCACTATCTTCTTAGTGGTTTTCTCTATCCATTATATATTCCTTAGTGGAAGTGGGAGTACATCTCAATGGTCTTTGTTACTGGTTTACCTTGATCTTTGGGAGGCTATGGATCTATATGGGTGTCAGTGGATCATTTGATGAAATCATCCCACTTTATAGTGATCAAGGAGTCGAGCTTAGGGGAGGTTTTATCAAGGCGGTATCTATAGAAGGTGGTGAGACTCCATGGAGTCCCAAAGACAATTATTTCTGATCAATATCCTCGTTTACCTTCAGGGGGTGGAGTGGTCTCCAACATGCTTTTGATTCTCAACTATGTCGTATCACTGCTTTTCATCCACAGATAGATGGTCATACATAGCAGACCATCCAGACTCTTGAAGACATGTTGCACTCTTGTGTCTTGGATTTTGAAGGTTCATATATGAGGCACCTACCCTTGGTAGAGTTCACTTACAACAATATTTTTCACTCCACCATAGGTATGGTGTTGTTTGAAGCCTTGTATAAATCTTTTTTGTGCTAGACTGGGGTCGGAGAGTAATCAATTTTCAGACCAAAACTGGTACAAAATACGATATGTATGGTTCAAGTGATCCATGAAAGGATTAAAGTAGTGTAGTGTCATCATAAATCCTATGTTGATCATAGGAGGATACCTTTGGAGTTTTACATTAAGGATCACATGTTCCTGAAGGTGACTCCCCATCATGGGTAGTGAAGGTTTGGTCATGGGAGTAAGCTTTCTTCCTAGTTTATTGGGCCTTTTGAGGTGTTAGCTCATGTTATAGCAATGGTGTATCAAATATCACTTCCCTAACAAATGAGCCAGATACACAATTTTTTTCACATGTCGCAGCTCTGTCATAATCCTCATGAAAACTCTCCCAACATTGATTGGGGAGTGATCGATGTTGACGGTGTTGGGACCTTTGAGAAGCATCCTTTAGAGATACAGGACTACCATGAGAAGGTGTTGTGAAAGTGTGTTGTCCCCTCAGTTCATGTCTTATGGAATCCTGGTGGCGTAGAGGAGAGTACCTAGGAATGTGATTCACAGTTACGCACTCATTACCCCAAGTTGTTTCATGTTTGGATCTTCTCTTGTAACGTTGTTCATTTTTTGGTTTCAGACCTTTTCTAGTTTATGAGATGTCTTTCTCTTATTGCTTATTGTGGCTTACTCTCTTTTGAGAGGAATCTCCCTTAGGATATTGTTAGGTGTTGGTTGTGTTTTTTGTGTGGTTTCATGTTGTTCCTATGATGAGGTTGTTGAGATCCTTTGGTGGCAAGATCCTTAAAAGGTATCTCACGGGTAGTTGTTCGGACAACCCTTTTTTGTTCCCTCTATTGGTTGGTTTTGGATTCTCAAGGATGAGAATTTTTTTAGAGGCATTTAATGTAAGGGTATGTGTCCATGTAGATCGAACCTTTGCATGTTTTCAAATATTGAGGTTCTTATAGGAGGTTCGGAGGAAGTCTAGAGGAGTTCGGCTACTAAAAGTTGGAAGCAGGGAGATTTCATGTCGTGTAAACATTTATATGATGTGAAAGTGGGTTTCCTGAATTGTACTGATCATATCAAAACCTGTAATAAATTGGGGTTTAAAAATAAAAAAGGGTAATGCATTTTCTAATGTAAACCATACCCTGAGGATTACACAATGTGAAATGGGATTATACATCATGTAAATACCTGATTTTGAACATCTTTAAAATATGTAGTGCTGAGGGTTTCCCAAACCCTATGGAATGAAGTGCCTCCCTCTCATTATAGGTGACCCAACAGCCCCCTATTCGATATTTTGGGGATTCCTTTGTCAAGGATCGATCTATAACTTCCCTCATTTGATCCGTCTTCAATCCAAGGTATATTCTACCTTTATTCTTGTGGTTTCTTCGATCAGTTTTCTCTTGTTCCTCTTTTCCATGTGATGGATCTTAATCTCCATGTTTCTAATGGAGTTTTATTGGTTGTTTGTTGGAACAGTTGTAGTGAAATTTCCTCGTGTGGATGTAGTTCTTTCGGGGGAGACAATAGGGATCTACAGTGTTGGTTCATTATCATGAAAAGAACTTTGATAACCTTTTGAGGTAGGGGATTCATTGATTCTCTTTAATTATTTATGATCATAAATTGAGCATAATTTATCCCCTTTTATTCCAATGAAATTAACCTAATAATTACTTGAATCGGATTAATGAATTAGTATCGATTTCATGGCGATGTTTTTGTTTTGTATCATGATAATGTTTTGCCTCTTGTTTTTTTTAGATAGTGTGATATCTATTTTGTGATTTGTATTCTTTTATTAGCATGTGGAATTGGTAAATAACATAAATCTATAATTAATTGATAATTATTTGGCTAAAATAATTAAAAGGGCATGTTTAATGAATCTGTTGTGTTGTATTCTTAATACTACAAGCATGTTTAAATGAATTGACCTTCCATGTGTTAATGTAATTGAATAAAGATGTGTAGAATTTTTATTATTGTTGATAAAAGAATTTAAGGCATATTAAATTAATTTTTTAACTAATTTGTGACAACTTGTGATAGCTTACTTCTTAGTTTTCCTGTAGTTTGAACCTGTGAATAATGAATCAATTAATTCAAGATGGGATAAGAATCAGTTGTGTGATAAAATATAATTCATTTATAGGGCCTGAGTTGCCCACTTTCTTGTAAAGTTTGAGTGACTTATGATTCGAAGCTATGAGGGCTCATTGTGTGTAAAGGATGGATGCCTTGTTTTAGGTCCAAGAGCTCATTTTCTAGGTTTGTTTTCTACTACTTGTGATATGCTCTAGATATGAGAATTGTGATGTGGGGCAAGGAGGCCCAGATGTGATGTGAGCCTAGGATGGATGGTCCTAGAGGGATATTATGGTATGTGGGGCAGGGAGGCCCAGTTTTTGTGGTAGTAGTTGATGCCTGTGATGGTGAGATGCATGGAGATATGCATGTGGGTGTCGAGGAGGATATAAGAGATGATGGAACAGGTTGAAGTTGGGATTACCCATTAATATGAAAGATGAATGATTGTTTGAATATATTGTTTGGCTACCGAAAAGGTTGTTTGTTTATATATTTTCCTTTCTTCACTCCTTGAGGCAGATGGATGTGCTTGGTTGTTTACCTTGTTTGGTATGTTAGGATGTTTTCCTAGAGTGCCTAGTAATATGGAAATTAATGATGTTAATAAATGAATAAATATTTAACCCATGGGGTTGGATCTTTCCAGGATGCAATGCTAAGATTATAATTCTGAGAATCTATAAACTCGGTTTGCTTATGCCTGGAGGGAATGGAACTTTGTTGTGATGCTAATGTAATGTAATGTGAAAAATTTTAATGGTTAATTAATGTTTAATGAAATAATTAATTTAAAGTACAATTGATGAAAATTAATTAATTAATTTAATGTATCTCTTTAAATGGTTGTGTGCTTATAGGATATATGGTCTTAACATTGGCATCCGGGAGTCCGAGAGACATTATTTAGAGTTGATTTTGAGACTAGGTTATTCCCATATTATGGTTTTTATCTATATTATATCATGTATTTTTTGTATTTTCATACACTACTCTACCCTTTCGGTTAGGTTTACTGACACCTCAGGTATTCTGAGCCCTGGGGTGGTGTTTTTTCCAACATCATGGTGAGAGTATGGATGGATGACTACCCCCTTTGGCCTCACTCTCTTCTCTTGGTAGTTACTTGTGTTAGTATGCATGGTAGTTAGTTTTACCCATATATGTGTGTAGAGGGATGTAATGGCTTGTGGTTATTTCACACACATGTATTCTGGATATAGTTTCCTAAGGAATACTATAGGTATAACGTGTATAGGTTCTGATGGCTTGAGGATCCTTACTCAGTGTATGGGATGTGATGGCTTGAGGTATAACACCCGATGTATGATACACGTTATACAAGTTTTGGTGTATCTCAAAAAATACCTGGTTACTTTTGGTTACATGGATGTGGGGGTGTGTTGCATGAGGTGCATGTTGTGGTGCTTCGCTCAACTATTTGTGATCTAGCCTTTTTGGAGAGAGATGCTCAGGACATGAAAAGTTGGGGCGGAGTGGAAAACTAGTGGGGAAGTGGTAGTGGGGTACCCTTGATATTCTTTACTATATTATATGCTCTTGTGTATGATATTTGGTGAGAGTATCCATGGTGAGGTTAGGAACTTAGCATACATGTTTAGGTGATGAGTTAGATTCACTTATTGTTCAATGTGATTTAGCATTCCTTATTTATCTTTTACAAGAGAGGCTCTAAGGAGGATCCTAATTAGTATACTATTATACTCACCCTATATATCTCTAATATTTTATTTTAGACTAGTGTGTGGAGTTTGGATATTGGGATGGTTACTACTGGCTTGTGGGTTTTTGCAGGAGCTGTTTGGGATTTTTGGTCATCATCGTCCTTAGATTTCTTTTGGTACTTTTAGTTTTCCTTTCAGTTATAGTAGTTATATCATGTCATTACATATGTTCACTTGGGTTTTCTTTTATATTTGAGTCTGAGTAGGAGTTGATTGGTGTATTTCTTATCTCTCTCTTTCTTATGTGTTCTCTTAGAGGGTAATGCCTCCCATCTTTGTGTTTATTATACCCTTAGTTCTAGTCAACAACCTAGGTCCTAATGGGGGTGGGACTCAGGTGTCATTCTCTCTCTTCTTCCATTTACAGGCCAAGAGGGGTATGCTTTGTGGGGAAGGGGTTGGGACAACTTGCCTCCCTAGCTGATCCTCTACCTTCCTCATTGTGGGGAGACTCTTAGGAAAATGTAGTCTCCCTGATCAAACTCTAAGGGCCTATGACTGTGATATGTGTAAGATTTTTTTTATCTAGTTCATCCTCATCCATTCACAGATGACCTAGAAATTCTCTGTTGTTGCATGCACCATCTCTGGACCCACAAAAGATGACTCACCATCCTCCATCCAAAAAAAGGGTAACCTAAAGGGTCTCCCATATAGTGCCTCAAAAGATTTAATTTCGATGGTATAGTGGCAGTTTTTGTTGTATGAAAAATCTACCAAGGGTAGGTTCTCCTCCCATCTCTAGCCGAAGTCCAACACTCAAGCCCTTGGTATATCCTCCATCACCCAGATAGTGTGCTCACTCTGCCCGTTGATCTGGGGGTGAAAAGTTGTACTCATCCACAATTGGGTCCCAAATTCTTCATGTAAGACTCTCCATAATCATGATGTAAACTATGTGTTGTGATCAGAGACAATTTTTGAGGTCACCCCATGAAGGTGAACGGTCTCATGTGTGTACAACTATCCCAAACTCTCTACTGAACTCTGCTCCCTAATGAAAAGGAAGTTTGTTGACTTCATGAGTTGGTCAAATATCACCCAGATAGCGTCATGACCCTTCATTGTGTGTGGAAGTCCTGTGATGAAGCCCGTGGATATTCTATCCCACTTCCACTCTGAGACCTCAATGGGATGCAACAAACCTGTTGAAACATGGTGCTCAGCCTTTACCTGCTGACAGGTGAGGCACCGAGAGATTAACTTAGCTATATTTCATCTCATGAAGGACCACCAAAACTACCATTGAAGGTCCATGTACATCTTCCTCACATCAAGATATACAGCTATGGTAGAAGTGTGGAACTCCTGCATCACCTCCTCTTGCAACGTGATTGGAACCACTATTCATCCCTAGAATAAGGTGGTGTGATTACCTTCTTCAGAATATCCATCTACTGAGTCATCTGTGGATATTTAATCACATAATACCTTGCAGTTGATGTCTCCCAACTAGGACTCTCTCACACACTCAAGAAGTTAAGGATTAAACACCATTTACTAAAAAAAAATTACCCTCCTACTCTACTAGGGTCAGTTGCAGGTAAGATAACTACTCTGAAGCTTATTGCACTGGGTGATCCTAGGACTTCCTAATAGGGAAATATTTTACAATGTTTCCCTTCCCTAGAGTATAAACTATCTCAAAGTCTTAGTCTTGTAGGAACTCCAACCAGCATCGCTGTCTCAAGTTTAAGTCTCTCTACGTGAAGATGTACCTAAGACTCTGGTGGTCTGAGTAAACCACAAAGTGCTCTCTCGGAAGGTAGTGTCTCCACATCCTCAGGTTGAAGACTATCATTTCTAGATCTAGATCATGATTTGAGTAGTTATGATCATGGGGTCCCAACTTCCTTGACCCGTACATGATAACTTCATTTCACTGCATCAACATGCATCTGAACCCTGCTCCTGAGGCATCGCATTACACTATGAAATTCACGCCCTCCTCTGGTATTCTCAACACTAGAGCACTCATCAGCCTCTACCTAAACTCCTCAAAGGCCATCTGGAACTACTCTAACCAGGTAAATTGTTACCCCTTTCATGTCAGGGTGGTCAAAGGGGTTGTGATTCTTGATAATTACATCAAAAACCTTCCGTAGTACCCTTCCAAACCAAGAAATCTCTACACCTCTGACACATTCTTGGGTGGTTCCCAAGAAAGAACTGCTTTGATCTTTGTTGGATCTATGGATAAACCATTATCAGAAATGAAATTCCACATAAAGTGAACCTCGTGTATCCATAATTGGCACTTCAAGAGTTTCTCATAAAGTTGGTGCTCTCGAATAAAGTCTGGAACCATCCTCAAGTGCTCTATATGCTCCTCCTCTCATGCAGAGTAGACAAGTATGTCGTCAATGAAGACAACAACAAACAATTCCATGTAGGGATGAAATACATGGTTCATCAAATCCACAAACACGGTGGGGTAATTTATCACACAAAAGGGAATCACTAGGAACTCATAGAGTTCATAGCGACATCAGAATGCCAAATTTGGAAAATCAGCCTCACGAACTCGCAACTGGTGGTAGCCAGACCTGAGGTCGGTCTTCGAGAACCATATCACACATAGAAACTGGTCAAATAGGTCTTCAATCCTCGGTAAGGGGTGTTTTTCTTTATCGTGGCATGGTTCAGGTGATGATAATCCATGCAATGCCACAAGCTCTCATCTTCCTTTTTCATGAAAAGGACTGGAGCTGCCTAGGGGGGCACACTGGGTCTGATGAAACCTTTCTTTCGAAGGTCCTCCAACTAAAATCGTAGCTCCCAAAGCTTGGTAGGTGGAATATGATATGATGTATAAGATATTGGAGTTGTCCCAGGATGCAAGTCATTGCAAAACTCCATCTCCTGCCTCAGAGGTAGTATCGGTACATCCTCAGGGAATACGTTCATATAATCATCCACAACTGAAGAAATCCAGATGCCTGAGGAGCCTACTGCACCAAGGGATACTCTCTCTAACTTATGGGTGATAGTATGCAAATTCCTACTCATAGCACCCACTTTTTATACCATGAGATCTCTCCAGAAAAGGATAATATCATCCCATCAGTGTGTATGTATCTAACTTGTCTATGGTGACAGTCGATTTGGTCTTGGACCATGGATAGCCAATCCATACCCAATATGATTTCATAAGGTTCCATCGTGATGACTAAAAGGTTCCATATGAAACTCTCTCCTCCAAGAGATAACTCTGCACACTACTGAAAGATGAAAGATACAGAAGGATAGTTCCCAGTAGGAACCTCAAGATGACATTGTTGTGCTAGCATCTCAACTGGGAGCTCCAGCTCTCACACCAAGAGCCGAGAGATGAAGGAATGACTGGAATTTGTGTCTACTATTACTGAGGCAGGAGAAGAAAAAATACAGATTGTACCTTGAATCATCTCTTGCGTTACAAGGTTATAAGCCTCCAAATCCTACAGTTGTCCATGGCACCGGCCACCAGCTCCCTGAGCCCGATGTGGGTCGCTTGGTGGTGGTGGTGGAAGGACCTCATAATGGATTCCACCAACCATAGTGCCTCCTACTCCTCTAACAACTCCACCTCCCTGAGGACCACCCTATCCGCGCCTGGGAGATCCCTGGTCACAATGCTTCCTCTGACCATGCACCTGAGTCTGATCATGGATGGATCTCCTATGTCAAAATCGTAGCTCTTGACATCTGCTAGCTGCTACAGATGACTTAGCTCTGTGGCGCCCACTGCCAACTCCAGCTTTCTGGCGTCCCTCTGATAGGATTCTCTCTATCACCAGTGCCCGCTCCAGCACCCTGACATAGGTGGGGATGCACAAGGGAACTACGCTAGCTTGGATCTCTCTGTGGAGTCCCTTCTCAAACTTCCATGCTCAGAAGTAGCTGTCTCAGATCACACTACTACAAAACACACCTTTAACAGCACTGGAAATTATCAGCACTATAACAAAATGATGATAAATGGTATATTTATCAGTGCTAAATAAAGCGCTAATAAATTTAACCTTTTATTAGCACGCCATTTTTAGCGCTAATAAAAGAAAACCTTTATCGTGGCTTTATTTTTAACGCTGATAAAGGTATTCTTTATCAGTAAGTTATTTTTAGCACTGATAAAGGGTATCCTTTATCAGCACTTTATTTTTAGCGCTGATACAGGGTATCCTTTATCAGTGCTTTAATTTTAGTGTTGATAAAGGGTATCCTTTATTAACACTTTATTTTTAGTTATGATTAATATTTATATAAATAAAATGAAATAATTAAATAAATTAAAAATAAAAAATGTGTTTATTAAAAAAATATTACAAATTTTATTAATTAAATAATCATTGATATAAATTAATAGATTGAGTATACATTATTAATTATTAAACATTTTATCAATTAGATAATTATGATAATTAATGTTATTAAATTGTATATATTAAATATATAGATATATATTAATGTATATAAATATGATTTATATATTACAAAATATTTATGCGCTTTACATTAAATAGTCATATGTTTATTGAATAATGGTTTATAATTAAAAATTAATAAAAATTAAAAATATTGATTATAATTGCATAGTACTTGACATATAATTGAATGTCGTTTAATTTTTCAATTTAATATAGATCAAATGTGTGTTATATTGATTTTACATATACGTAATTAATTTATTTTTATATACAATGTATAGACACCAAACTTATCCATTTTTTAAATATTGTTAAAGTGTACTTATTCTTAATTTATTCAATTTCACTCAATTTTAACATAGATGCATGCACTTAAAAGGAGATATTCATTAATAATGTTAAAAAATATTTGTAAAAAAATATTTATAAATAAATATATGTATAAATGTACAATCACTATATTTATACAATTATAAATTTATAATTATAAATAAATAAATATTTTTTTAAAAGTATTTATATAATCTAAATAAATAATCATGTATATTTAAATAATTATAAAATTTATAATAAATTTACTTAAATAATGAATATATTTACTATATTTATATTTATATTTATTTATTAGATATATATGTATAATTATATAAATATATATAATGATATAAATATATATAATGACATAAATAATAATTTTTAAAAAAAATTCTATAATTAGAAATAAATACTTATAAAATTATAATAAATATATTTAAAAGGGAATATATTTACTATAATGATATTTATATATATTTATTAAGTATTTATAATTTTTATAATTTTTTTATTTATATTTATAATTATAAATCCTTTAACAGTGCTTCGTTAATAAGTGTTGATAAAACAATCTTTATTAGTGTGGAAAAAGCACTGATAAAGATGAGGATTTATTAGTGCTAAATAAAGCGTTGATAAAATGAGGATTTATCAGTGCTCTAATTTTAGCACTGATAAATATTGGTTTTATCAGTGCTAAAAAGGCGTTGATAAATATTCCTTTTATCTGCGTTTATGTTACAAGTGCTGATAAAAGTGTCCAAATCTATTTGAAAAACCCTAACCATTTGTGAACTCGTCACGATATCAGAAAATTTCTGCAAAAGACACCCGTTGTCAGCGCTCATCAGTGAATCGAAGCTTGAATCACACCACTCGACTGTTGTCGGTGCTTTTGTTGCACAGACATCTTGTCCGATATCTAGTTTTCTATTTTGGTTGTGATGTGGGTGGGGTTTCAGATCACTTTCTGGGAATTTCTCCGTCCGAGGTAGGTGGTTCCATGCCCTAAAAATTTTAGATAATTTAATTTGCTCGCTTGGTTAATTTTTTCATGCTCTATAGTTTATTTTGGTGGTGGGAACATGTTTTGGAAATGCTTTGACATGCATTTGTGTTGAAAATAAATTTTCTAAAGATAATTTTTTATGTTTCTATGTAGGCCTTGTTAAAAATTAGTGGAAGTGTTCAATTAATTGTTTGTGTAGTGCGAAATGTGTTTTTGTGGCTGCATAAGGTACGTGTGTGTTGAAAAAGGATTTTGGATGGGAAATGGATCATTTTGGGCATGTTAGTCTTGTTGTACACTTTTGAGGTCTGGGATTGGGAAATACTTAATTGTTGGTTCAATGATACTAATCGACAACATATTCTAAGCATTCCACTTGTTTCGGAGCTGGGTTGCGATCACATCTACTAGAATGGAGAAGCTGTGAGGAAGTATTCGATTTTCTCAAGGTATAGAATGGTGGTTTGAGATTCTTCTCAGGCTCTGTCGGAGGATAGGTGGAAGAAGTTTTGGGCATTGGCTATCCCACCTAAGTAAAATTCTTCTGGTGGAATATTTTTTCAGGTGTTTTTCCTACTCACAATATTTTATCCAGGCACCATATGGCTGAAGACAACTTGGTCTCATTGTGTTCTTTTCACTCTGAAACATCGTTGCATACAATCCTGTTTTGTTTTGATGTGACAGGGGTGTGGAAGGAATGGTCCCCAAAGTTTTAAAAATTCTTTAAGCCTTCTTTAAGTTTAGCCTAGAACTTTTATGGATGGGTGGACACCTTGGAAACAAATATGATTGGGCAGATTTGTATGTTGTCATGGTTGGTATGGACCAGAAGGAATGAGTAGATCTTTCAGAAGAGATCGACTACTAACCGGATTTCGGTTGAAAGGGATTCAAAATGGATTGACTGTTGGTTGGATTCTGATGAGGAGAAATCCTCAGCTCGTCTGCAGCATGTTCCTCCAATATGGTCCCCCCACCAAAGGATTTCACCAAGATTAACTCATATGTGGTAGTGTCTAATAGATCAAAGACCGGAGTGGGGCTTATTACAAGGAAAAGTGACGGCCGAATGGTGGAGGCTTGCTGTATGAATTTCTAGTTCAGTTGGAGTCCTGTCATGGTAGCGGTGTGTGCTCTATTGCAAGGGGTCATCTTGGCCTAGGAAAAAGGATAGATAAAGGTGGTGCTGGAGTTGGATTGCCTTACTGTTATTAGTGCATTGGTAAAGAAATAGGAGGATTCCCAACTTTTTAGGCTGATCTTGAGGAAAATTTGGGCTATTTTTGTGTCTTTTTCTACTTGAAAGTTTTCCTTTATTGTTATCGGGGGAAATGTTGTTGCTCAACGGTTGGCGGGGTTTGGGTTGCATCAGGGTTTCCACTATTGGGATGATTATTTCCCTGATTGTATTTGTTTATCTGATATGATTGATCAACAATATGATTCTTGGTTTTTTTCTTCAAAAAAAAGGGTTTGATGTGATTTGTGTTGGGTTTCGGTTTTGTAATGGAAAATGGCTATGTTGTGTGTGTGTGTTTTAGTGTGGTGTTATGTGGAAGGGTTTTATGGGTTGTTTTAAAGGCACAAATCATTTTTTCAAAGGCGCATAAATGTGGATAGGTTTGGAAGTAAGTTCTTAAATGAAATTGACATACTTTTCCATGTTTAACATGTTGTACCTTTTTTTAATGTGAATTTTAAAAAAATTTAAAGGATGGAAGACACATTTTGAAAATGATTTCGGGTTGTGTACAAATTTTTAAAAAAGGGACTTTCTATGGAATTAGTTGTGAATTGGTGTAAAAACTAGTTTTGTTAATTATAAGTGTTCTATAAATTAATTAATAGATTTATTAAATTATATAAGTGTTTCAAATTATGTTTGATGAGGTTATGCGGTGCGTTTGATTTTAAAAGTAGCATTTTCATGTGAACTTGGGTTTGTTTTTTTATGTAATTATTTGTGGTGCCTCTGGGGGTTATTTTAGAATACTTTTTAAATGAATTATTAACATATATAATAGGTGTGAGGCATGTTTGTGAAATTATTTGGTGTTTTTGTGTTTTCAAATGGGGTTTGGGTGTGCAAGTAGTGGCACACTATCTATACTTTGTTTGGCATGACTTGTGTTTGTAAATGTGTTGTGTTAGTGACATGTGAATGTGAAACTTGATTGAGCACAAATAAAAGGTAATCCTGGGTAATTGGGAAACTTGATTGTATTGTGTTAGGTAATTTTGATTTTTGTACAGTAAAATCATTATCCATAGAATTAATGTATTGTTTAATATTTATATTTAATTCATTTCTTTTTAGTATTACTCACATAATAATTGTTTTCTTATATAGGTGGATTATTTTGTTCGAGTTGGTGTGATTTTCCCAACTTTCATGTTTCTTCTCCCTTAAAATCTTTTCATCCATGCAGTGGTGCATTTATCACTTTATTTCAAGTTATATCCACTTCCTTTGCAGGAAGAGCAACGACGCTGCATCTGCTCAATCATAGAGGTAAACTTGATGTTTGTACAGTAAAATTATTGTCCATATAATTAATTTATTGTTTCATATTTATGTTTAATTCAGTTATTTTTAGTATTAATCATATAATAATTGTTTTCTTATACAGGTGGGTTCTTTTATTCGAGTTGGGGTACTCTATCAAATTTCATGCTCCTTCTCCCTTAAAATCTTTTCACCCATGCAGTGGTGCATTTATCTCTTTCTTTCAAGTTACCTCCACTGCCTTTGTAAGAATAGAAATGATGTTGTCTCTGCTCAATCATAGAGGTAATATTAATGTTTACACAGTAAAATCGTTGTTCATAGAATTAATGCATTATTTTATATTTATGTTTAATTAATTTATTTTTAGTATTACTCACATAATAATTATTTTCTTATACAGGTGGATTCTTTTGTTCGAGTTGGGGTGCTCTGTCCAACTTTCATGATTCTTCTCCCTTAAAATCTTTTCACCCATGCAGTGGTGCATTTATCACTTTCTTTCAAGTTACCTTTACTTCCTTTGCAGGAAGAGAAACGATGTTGGCTCTACTCAATCATAGAGGTAATCTTGATATTTGCACAGTAAAATTATTTTCCATATAATTAATGTATTTTTTCATATTTATGTTTAATTTATTTCTTCTTATTATTACTCACATAATAATTATTTTCTTATACAGGTTGATTATTTTGTTTGAGTTAATGTGGTTTGTTCGAAGCTACTCAGGCATTGTTGGAAGTTCGACAAAAGTCAATGGAAATCATGGTAAAATTGACAGTTAGGATTGTTTTTTAATGTATGTAATAATTTGTGTTTATGTAATTGTATAAAAAAATGTTTGAAATTTCTATAATATAATGTTTTTTCTGATATTTGTGTTGTAAATTTCTTTTCATTTAAATTAGGTATTGGGACTTGTTTTTGTTGATATATCTCATGTTTTTTTTGTGATTCGGGTGCTTCTGGTGTTGCGGTGTGCTGTTACAGCACACTGCAGTGGTGTTGTAGTGTGTTGTTATAGCATACTACAGTATGGACGTTTATCATCACCTTAAAAAATATTGATAAAGAACTCATTTATCAGTGCTTCTATAGTGTTGATAAAGAAATCTTTTAGTAGTGCTTTAAGAAGTGCTGATAGATTTTCCCTTTATCAGTGCTTTTTCAGCGCTGATAAAAGTCATGGGCTTTTAACATCGCTCACGTTGTCAGCACTTTTATAGTTCTAATAAAGGCCATTTATAGCATTGTTAAAGGAATGTTTTGTAGTAGTGTCATGTCAAGGGAGTAACGCGTAAGTTCTGTGAACCTCACTGCATACTCATCCACCATCATCCCTCCCTGCATCAACTCTAGAAGATCTTGGATCTGGACTAAGCATAAGAAAGAGGGGTAGTACTTTTCATGGAACAACTATTGAAGTCATCCCATGAGAGTGTTGACTCATCGTGCATCTGTGTAACAAGGATCCACCAATGCCCAACTACTCTGTGGAAAAGGTTTGATGTCGGTGTCACCACCTAATCCATCAAGGTTATAACAAACCTGAAGATACAGACCACCAACTCTAGCCAATCCTCTACTACATGTGAATCTGGTTCACCGTAGAACCTCAATGGTCTCTGACACTGGAACTTGCAGAGTGCGCTAAGCATTTTCACGTCTTCAACCTACTCTGCTGGGATGATCTGCTACTCAACAGGTGGAGGTGCTGCTACCTGCCCACCTGTAGAAAGGGGGTCATGGGATGGAGGCATCGTCGCTCATCGGATCGTCATCACAAACCAGAGCTGGTATCCTGTCCGACTATCATTGTGGAGGCATCCGGAAAGTTATCAAGGAGTATCACGGTCAGACGAACATATATATATCTAAAATAATAGGGAGATGATTCTAGAAGGATAGTCAAAGACACAATATTATATGATGCATGTACCATTAATCCCTACAATAAATGTCTCGACATGCTGAGTCAACAAGTAGGTAGTCAAGGTCCTGGTGAATGGCTACGTCGGTCACCGCACCATCACTAGATTCCCTGGCCTGAGAGATGAATTCGAGACACCTTGACATTGTTTCCTTAAACCCAATCAATCCTCTTTAAGGTGATACATCTGAACAACGTCCTAATGAATGAACTTTCCTGGATACATCAGTCACGACCCGACCCATGTTATGGCTCGAATCACAATTACCCCAAGCCCACCTCCATATGTTAGGGGGTGGAGACAAGCATTGAAGGCACAACTAAATTGGGGAGTCCTTTTCCTAAGTACATGTATGCACACACACACAGCCATCTCGATGAAAAAATGTAGAGGGAAAGAGGAAAAGATGCAACACTTTTATAAGATAAACCAAGCATGCATGAACCACTATACAACACAAAAGTATGGTAGTGTAAGCTGAAAGTAAAGGGGGGGAAACACACACCCAACCAGAAATGTGTCCCAACCTAATAGAAAACTAGTAAAGTAAATAGCTGAATAAATCCCTAATCTTGAATCCCAAGCTACAACCATCGTAGTTGGGGTTTGACTTAGTGGTTAGCACCCTGTAATTCTACATGAAAAATAGGGGTTTAAAACCCATTGGGCGCAGACTGTAGCAGTATTGTAGCAGTACTGTAGTAGTACTGTAGCAGCGGTAGCACTATAGCAACAATGGGCACTGTAGCGGTGGCAGGGCACTGTAGCAGCGGCGGGTACTGTGTGGGACTATAGCAGGCGGGTACTATAGAAATTTTATTCATAGAATGGGCCTTGGGCCAAAAATTTGGGCCTACGGGCCATGTAATGGGCTAAATGCCCACTGGGCCTTTGGGCTATGTAAGGGGTCTCCCTCTACCCATTTAAAGAGGTCTTTGCTTTGATTTAATAATAAATGAGGTTTCAGCCCCAACCTTTAAAAAAATATACAACCATCATACGCAGTCCAAGAACCCAGTATCCCTAAGCTCCTCTATATTCACGGTCAATCTGTTTGTCGTCTGTATAATACATGACATGTGTGGGAAAATATCATGTAGGGGTGAGTATATACATACCCAGTAGAATGCCTTGAAAGCTAAGGAGGGATTAGTAAGAGATACAAGAGGAAGAGAAAGACAATAGATACTCAAGGTATAGTGAAAGAGTACATCTCAACCTAACAAAGAGTGAAAGTAAGCTCATCCAATCACAAGGGTCTAAACGTGGTGAGTAGATGAACTACCCATTGAGTCTTCGCCACCTATAGTAGGAGAGTAGACTCATCCAACCACGAAAATCTAAACACAGAAAGCACATGACATACCTCATGCATCTTCACCTCTCCTGGAAAGAGAGTAACCAAATCCAAGGAGTGGATACAGAAGAAGGATATATATATATACACACTCAATCAAAATAATCCCAAACAAGAGAGTAGGGATATCTCTATCTCACAGCTCAGGCCAAGAAAAAGAGTAGCCAATAATTCCAAAAGTCCAACAATGATGTCCAGCATCCCATGAGTCTATCCTGAACACACGAGTCTAAGGAACTCATTCACCACACCTTGATACTATACGATTTGGGTGCAACTGACTCACTTGTATGGTTTTGGTCACGTCACAAAAATGTGTCTCAGTGGGGAAGGTGTTCATCTTCCTCGTGATCCCAAAGCTACTTCAAACAAAGTCTCTTCACTATGTCGCATAGTCGAGGGGCTTAAAATTTTAGGTAGTGGACCCATGTCCTATGCAACAAGAGGGTTCTAAACTGATAGTCGATGAAGGAAATGTGCCCTGCCCAGTAGGAGGGTTCCACTCTAATGGTCGAGGACCCATGCCCAGCCTAGCTGGAGGGTTCTACTCTAAGTCATTGAGGACTCATGCTCTAATACCACAGGAGGGTTCCACTCGGGAAGTCGAGGACCCATGTCTGGCCCAGCTGGAGGGTTCCACCCTAATAGTCATTGAGGACTCATGCTCGGCCAAGGTGGAGGGTTCCACTCGGGAGTTTATAGAGAACTCATTCCCAGCCCGGCTAGAGGGTTCTTCTCTAGGAGCCATCGAGGACCCATACCCAACCTAGTTGGAGGGTTCCACTCGAGAGTAAGCATCTGGTGATCCTTCCAGATCATTTCCATCATCGGGGTCGCCTAAGAAGGTGTCGTGCTCAGAACATTTCACATTGTATCTCGAAATCCACAAATGAGGGAACTATAGCGTTCTATGTGAAAAGACACTTAGGATAGGCTACTCACGTGCCAAAAATCTGAGTTCAAACTAAGGATATATGGAAGGTTGAAGTTTCTCAAAGAGGAAACTAGGGGTATATGGTATGTGAGGGGACCCACAAGGTGTGTGGCCCTACTTCATAGCCTGGATGTCTCCTTGGCCGGCATATGACTTCATCTCGTGTGGTAGTACACACCGTGTAGGTGGACTACACGGCGTGTCCTGACTAACTGAGACCAAGGTCGTGTGTTTCATGTCATGTCTGTGTACCGAAGTACACAGGCACCTGACCCCGTGTACCTCCACACGGGTTCTTGTCCGTGTGATTCGTCACATAGGTTTTCCAATAGGGAAGGGGTACACGACGTGTGAGGGTGACTACACATCGTGTCCTTATTATGATTTCTCAAACACTAGCAGCCGCCGCGGGAGGGGCTACACATCGTTTGTTCTTCACTGAACATGGCGTGTAGTTGGGTTTTCGCCAAAAAACTCAGATCTGACTTCTGTGCTTGAATATGTCAACACTGCCTTGATTCTAGCCTCTATTCTGCCTGAAAAAGGTGGATCTGACTGTGAATCACAGATCTAGGCCATCGTTCTTTGGAAAACATCCTTTGGTCGCTATCGAGGGTTTCACCGCTCGTTTCGCAAGTCGTCGCACCTCCGATCATTGAGTTTTTTATTTTTAATCAACATATCGATCATCCTTGCCTCCCAACGATCCCATATCTATGTCTTTCTCATAAATTTGTTCATGTTTCATCGATCCTCCATGAATCTGGTGGTCCGATCGAGCTCGGTACCTCCCAGCAAAGTCGAACCAGGACCACGAGGATCCAACCGGTGAAGAACGTGAAGAAAAACGGGAAGAAAAGAACAAGAAAAAAGGTCAATTGATCAAGGCCAAGCATTCTTGACCAATAAATCAAAAATGGGGATCCCAGATTAGAAAACAACATAATAAATAAAGAAATTTCCGTACGTGGGCATGTGTAAGGTCTGCAAATGGCACGGATCCAAGAAAAGGGATGGATCTTATCAATCATTTAATCTAATGGTGTAAAAACACCAAAAGATGAGTCCTACTTTGATTTTGGATCGATCGCTGATGAAGAACGCATCTGCCAATAATTTGGGGGAAGTTGTTGTGTTCTTTGCGTCATAGTCCAATCCGATTCAGAGTTTAATCGTCGTCTGAGATGATCTGCCAAAGGAAGAGGGGAGAGAGCTCTCGCTATCGATTTTTGGATTATGAGGCCAACCCTAGAGTAATTGGCCTAGCATAACTCTTAAAGAGTTATCCATTGCGCTAAAAATCAACTAATTAATTAAATAATTCATTCATTAATTCATTAAACATACCGCTAACGAGTGAGGGGTCTGAATATCCCATGCTGACTCATTTTATAACACGCCTAGGGTAAACACTGTGTTCTGAACCCAACCATCATCTCGGATTTCTGATCCGATCAACCATTTAAGAGTTATCCCATTTTTTAAGAAGTTGCGCGTGAGCAATGTAAAAAATATATTTAATATTTTTATAAAATTAATTCCAGACACATCAAGTCTTGAAATCGCACGTCGTCTTAGTGCCTAGATTTGGAAATATATAGAATTATTTTAAAGTCTTATAAGGCAAAAAAACGAGTCTCTACATTGGAAGCCTACTTGACCAACCTAGAGGTAGTTGGGACATCCTTCTTAGTGGCTTCATTGACACTAGCTAGAGTGGCCCCTAGAGCAGATCGGTGAGTCTTTTTAGCGGGTGTATCAGGCCCTGCTACCATCATGGTATTCTTATCAACTTCACTACCTCATGCGATGAGTCTTGACAGATCTGTCCCCTTAGAACCAACCCTCTTAGAAGCACTACCACTATCCATGAAGTTCCTCAGAGAAAATCCCGAAATCAATATAACATAAGCATCAAAACCCATTGCTCTAGTGATCTTAGGTGAGTCCTTATTCCGACCTTCCCTTGTTATAGCTTTATTGCCACTAATATAAGCCAAATTTTTTTGGAAATATCCCTTAAAATCCCCCTTGGTAGGGACAACAACCTCCAGAGCCCTTATGGAGGAACCTGCATGAGGTTCAGAAGGATAAGGGGGTTGGTTTGCTACTTTTCAGCCTTCTGAAACTGATTTGAAGAAAATGTGATTTCTATACCATCAAATCTATTCATGGATAACTGAACTAGTTCACCTGCACCCACTAACCTTTTTTCCTTTGCTATCCCTTGAGTTCATAAACTCCCCAACATTTAGATCTCTATAGTCCATTTCTAGTTCACCCCCTAGGGACCAATCATCATCAGTACCTTTCATCTCCTTACCTTTAGGAGAGTCTGCACCTGCAACTCCCCAACGCTAATGGCATCAACTAGAGAATTAAACTCATTAGTAGGAATGTAGAGACCCCCAAACCCAGGGTGCTTAATGAGACATGATATAATTAATATTTCATTACATCAATACAAATTAAATATCATGTCTCATTACTACGGAAGATCGTGAGGCTCAGGATTCTGGAAAACCAGCTGCTTCTGATTAACTTCATTAGTACCAACCATGCCTGAAAAATTTTAAACAAAAACGTAGGGTGAGCAAATATGCCCAGTAAGGGGTTTTAAAAACGTTTTAAGAAAACTCTTTCTCAAAATAGTTCCTTTGATGAGAATAAAACACTTTTCTAAAAACAAAACATTATATTTTCCTAAAAACATGAAATCCAACATTTTTGAAAACCACTTGCACAGAGAGGTACGTACTTGAAATAAACTCTAAATTAAACATGATCAGAGAGCGCAACATAAAAACAATAAACAATGCATAATATTCAAACAAGTTTACTTAAATTCTAAAAATAATTCTGTGGCTAAGCAGGGAAAACGTTCATAACATGGTTCATGAGAATATACAGTTCATCTAATAGTTTACCACATGAAAAACAGTTCTTGACACATAAATTACATTTTCATAGTCATGGGAGCTTTCAACTAGGGGTTGTCCTGTTAGTTGAACTAACCCCTGGTTGATCTTTATCACTACATGCAGAGGGAATGTATAATACTGGACTTTGTCAAGACCTTTCGTCAAGACCGTATAACATACTTAACGGGTCAAGGCTCACTGCCCATCCCGTTTCCATGGTAGCACAAGCCAAGGATAACTGCCAAGACCGTCGCACATAACGTCTCATGAGACTCTTGCTTTATCCAATGCATTGGAGCGCTGTATAATTTTGGGCGCACCCGTCACATCATTCTTGTTGCGCTATATAATTCCGGGCACACCCGTCACATGTAAGTCCTATACATCCCTCACATATCTTGACATGGTCATTCATTCATAGGGTTTCATGTATTCTTCATCAACCCCCTTTTTACATACTTATTCATAACTTGAAGACAGTTCAATCAGAAATAAACTGAGACATGCATGCTAAATTCGTACACCCAAGAAATTATCTTAACAATTGAAACATGGGTTTGAGGAAATAAACACAAGCACTTAACATTCCATAACATCATAATACCCAGTTAAACATGGACGTTCATAACTTACACATATGCTGATAAATGGGTATTGTGGGTGTTTAATTAAAACTGTGTAAATATACATGCAGTTAGGGATACAATGGGCGAAATCAGGTCCATCTTGTGTAAAAACTCTTTTATTAGCACTTTGAATAACATAACCCCCTTTTCTTTGTAAAGTTAGAAAACATCTTAAAAGATCATGTAATTGAAGAAAACATAATGATACATGGTTATTTATACACCTATATATACAAATTTAGGTTCGTATACACACATGCATGGGTTTACCACATTAAACTGTACTCAAAAATATTTCCCAAGTTATACATTAAACAAAATCAATGTTTGACAAACCGAGTGGGGTCCTTTTATATAAAAGTAATGAGATTAACTTTCATAAAACCCTTATTGGCATAAAACCAATCTTACATGCAACATGGTTGATCCATAAGCATGTGTACATATCATGAATAAAAATTTACGGAATTCTTACCATCCATTTTCTCAAAAATCAAAATCCTGATTTATCAGGAATGATGATAAATGAAAATTTTCCCTTGAAAGAATTATTTTAATATCAAAACTACCATTTAACTTCATCATACATATAAATATGTATATAAATGGTTTTTTGGGTACTTTTCTTGAAATAACAATTTAAAAAGGGGTACATATAATTTGTAATAAATCCTTGTGTGATAATGCGATAAATTTTAAAAGAATTAAATAAACTTGTCCTCGTATTCGCACATAGATGCACATGTAACCTTATATAATCACACGTACATGCATATCTATATGCTACATATATCTGCATAATTCCACATATTTATTAAATTTCCTGCAAACTCCATTTGCATAGGGTAGAATTAAAAAAAACAGGGGTTAAATACAGGTGAAAGGAAGGTGTTCAAATGCATGTATCGTTTTATATATGTAGGTTTACATTTATATATCTACACACAAGGTGTGTATCATTAAAACCGAATTAGAATAAACCCCAAAAAGAAAGAAAAACTTTCTTTAACCCGGTTGATTTCTGGAAGAAAAGAACAGTGTTAGCCGGTTCTTAAAATCTTTATATATATATTTACGGGCGTATGAAGTATATATATATATATAACCATGGATATCTGCCAAAATAAAAGAAAATTAAAAACGAGACCTTACCTTCGTTCGCCTCTCAAAACAAAAAGACTACAATGGTGAAATACAATTTTTTTCGACCTTATGTACTTGAATATATATATATTCATATATACGTAAACCGTATATGAAGTAAAGTATCAAAACAGGTGAAAACGAAACAAAAGCAAGGATTTTCCCTTACCTGTTCGGAGAGGAGGAGAGGTAGACGAAGCAGATGGAACTGGATGTGTAAACACAGAATATATATAAACACAGATAACACGTATACAAGTATATATAAAAAAACGAAACTCAAACAAAACCCAAAACAGAACACGACCCTTACCTTAGCTCGGAGAGGAGAAGGAGAAACGATGCAGCGACGGGGACCAGTGGTTGGAGATCCAAAAGCTCGGTGCAAAAACACCATGCTTCGTGCAACTTGGGGTTAAAAAAAAGAAAAAGAAGAAGAGGACTCTGGAGTCGTCGGCCCGAGGTATCCGAGGCGAGGGGTCGGTGCCGACTCGTGTAAAGGAGGGAGCAGCGTGGGTCTATACGCCGGCCTACGAGAGAAAAACGATGCACCCTAGTCTACTGGTACAGCGACGCAACGAAGAAGAAGAGGCGGACGTGGGGAAGAAGAAGCCGCGGGGGAAGGAGATGCGAAAAAACAGTGGACGGCTAGGATTTAAAGGAGGTGGATCGGACGGCTTGGAACCATGCGGCTTTAAAAAAAGATGGACGGCTGCGATCAGGGGAGGCTGGATCGGATGGTCCAAGGCGATGCGGTGTTTTAAAAAAACGTGGTTCACTGGGTTTTAAAACAAAAATCGTTTTATTAATATTATTATTAATTTATTATAACTTTTTTTTTATTATTTCATTCAATTATTAAACTAACTTTTATTATTTTAATAAAAGTCATTGGTCAATAAAAATTATATATTGATTTAATCAAAATGTTTTATTGTATGTATATATATATTTTATTTTTAAAACATCAATAATTCTTATTACCCTTATTATATTATCATTATTATTATTTAAACCATAATTATTAATTACTTAATATTTCATTATGAAAATCAAAGATTAAAAACATTGATTAATCAAAACATATCACATATATATATATACATTTTAATTTCCTTTATTAGCTAATTACCTTAATTTTCTTAATTAAAGATTAATATTAATTAAACATTAAATGTGACTACATTCAATCACACTTAAGAGTGCGTTGATATAAACATTACTACTACAAAACACATAAGTAAAAGAAATTATAGTTTGACGTAGTTTCCAAAACTGCTTATCCAAGTTATAAACATTTGCATTAACATTAGCCCTTATTTTTAATTTAGAGAAAAAGGATCATTTAATTTGATGCAATATATATATATATATATAACTCAAGGGTTAATACATATTTAGACAAAATAAAAAACCCATTAGCTTTAATATATTTACAACATAAAATTTTAATTGCTTAAATTAAGAAAATAAGGGTAGTGAATAAAATATTAATTTTCATCATTTTGAAACATAAACATAATTTTCATTTTTGGGAGAACAAGAAATAAATTGATTAAATTATCATTGATGTCACTTTTGAACATTAAAGCAGATTACACAATTAGCATTCCGATCCTTTTGGGGTAAACCATCTTATTTCCAACGGTCGAAATAAAACTTAGAAGATAAAACATTAGATTCTTGGGGAAACCAACAGTCAAATTTATAGTCGTTTGGGGTTCAACGGTCAGATTAGGGTGCTTATAAAAGGGTCTGGTCTCGGGGTGTCCCTCACTCCAGGTGACTGAAGGAGAACAGGAGAGATGGTTCGTATGATTCCCCTGGTGCTCAGCACGGTTGCAGTGGCTTCGGCCATCCTCATGTTAATTATGATGGACGCTCGAAACCCCTACCGCATTCTTGGGCTCTTAGTGGTTTTAAGCGGTCTCCCCATTATTGTAATCGGGTTCTTAGTTGGGATTTTTGGTTAATTTATCTTCTTGTTTGGTCAGTGGAAGTTGTAGCCGAGATGTTGCTTATTTGAATAAAGGAGTTTTCATTCATTTGATGCATTTTATTATTATTACCTTATAAATTGATTGTTGGTTCACTTAACGGGTGACATTGAAAAGCAAACTTGTCAAAAATCAAAACATGTTTTTCTCGGGTCGTTACAAGGAACTACCATCAAGGGAGTGTCCTTACTAGGAACACCCCCCCCCCCCCACACACACACACAATCCTTCACTTTTGAGGAATCGATAGCCGCCACTGTAGCGA
Source organism: Viscum album (assembly GCA_963277665.1). NCBI lineage: Eukaryota > Viridiplantae > Streptophyta > Magnoliopsida > Santalales > Viscaceae > Viscum > Viscum album. The sequence goes on along the minus strand of OY728121.1, from coordinate 1,644,405,552 downwards.
AATAGGCCCTCTTATTAAGGAAAAAATATTTGAATTCAATCCCTTTTCTTCATTGTTTTTAGCTAACCAACGCCTATCATTTTTAAAAAATCTAGCAACAAATTTATGGCTAGCAGATAGGTGGACTGGATTTGTTACAAATGGAGAAAAACAAGTCCTTACATCATTTATCAATAGCATGACTGGTGCATTCACATGATTTGAAAAAAGTTGTAAACTTTTTGAATTCAATAGATAATTCAAATATTCTTTCAACGTCATCAAAAACAACCATATCAATCAAAGAAGAATAGAAGTCAATCTCCACAACAATTCAAGCGTGGTGCCCATACCTAGCTCGATCCATTTCATGATCAAAATTAATTGGGATTCCAACTAAAGATGCCACATCCCATAGAATTTGAAGGTTCCCAAAGAACCATCTCAAGGGACAACATTCCCTAGAGCAAGGGAAATACAACATGAACAAATCCCTTTCCAAGGGACAACATTCCCCGATCATTAAATTCCCAAATTTCATAGTCACTTGTTCAAATCATCAAATTTCTCAAAAAATCATTAGAGTATGAAACATGAATGATAACAGTGGACTTACAATCGTTCAGGCGCTCTGTGGTAAAACCATGAAAAAAAATTATTTATATAATATGCATCTATTATATATTTAAATACATTTATATAATGTATTATATTTATATATACTTTATTTATATGATACATAATGTGTTAAACACATTTAATTATTATCATCATCATCATTATTATACATTTAAAGTAATAAAAAATAAAAAGTGACATTTTACTCGTTCTTTATTATTATTATTATTATTATTATTAAATATGTTTTTTTAATTTGTTTCTAAAAAAATTATAGAGGGTTTTAAACCACTGCTAATTTAAGTAATTAGCGGTTGTTTTGAACCCCTCTTAATTTTTAAAAATTATTTTAAAAAAATAAAAACAAATAGAATTGATTTGAAATAGTCGCTAATTTTAGCAATTAGCAGTGGTTTATAACGTATTTAAGTTTTTTTTTGAATTTTTTTTATAAAATAATTTTTAAAAATTTACCAAGAGTTCAAAACCATCGTTAATTTACAATTAGTAACAGTTTTGAGAGAATCGTAGCTAATTTATGCGGAAAATTAATATAGAGGGTATTATGCATCTCTCACTAAATATCCACCGTTAATCTGCTATTTTTTTAATGCGTGATATATGATATCATAGTGGTGCCTTAGCCTGATGTAATGTACGACGATATATTGTATGGTATTGTAATTCATATAGTACAATTCATGTTATGTCTAAAGGTTGATGATGACAACCAAACATTGATAGCTAACCATTAAATTTCTACCACTAAGTTATCATTTGTGTTTTATGAGATGAAACACATGAGAGAGTTAGCATGGCAGAAGGGTTATAAGGAGATGCAATTGACATGTTATTTACTTATACATTGTGAATGTATAAATAAATGCATGAATACTTGATGAGCATCCCCAATGACTATAAGGAGGCAGTATCCATTGAGATGGTTGTAAAAGATTGTCTAGACCTTCTTACAGGTTTCCCAAAGCTCTCTTCCTCCATTTATGTTTGTCACCATGAGAAATTAGCATACCATGAGAGTTTGTGGTGACTCTCACCCAAGCGTTGGGTGATTAAATTATGATTGTGGATACACCGCGGAGGAAGTATCCCGATACATGTTCTTCATTTACAATATGCGTGGTTTCGGTTTTTCATACTGATCTTAGGTTTGAGGTTTCAAACATGTTAGGAAATGAGATTGTGACACCAATTGAAATAATGAAGTATTTCAAAATTAGGATCTCACCCTCAATTGTAAATGAATTGTTGATTGGAGACCAAACATAATATTGAATATAAGTGAAAAAAAATTACAAAACAATAACAAAGTATGGAGTCCAAATATTTCAACGTTTAGATTTATCTTGGAATGATGTCATCCACAAAAAATATTGATTTATAACGTTAATTGTTTTATATGCAAAAAAACATCTTAAAATAATTTTTTGAATTTATTAACTTGATTTACAAATTATTAATCGTTTAGTATTTCATTTATTAATTAAAATAAAATAACTATAATTTGAATATTTCAATCTGATCCCTAAAAAACGATTAGGTTCCAACTAGAGATTGGGTGTTCATGCTGACTTCACTGGTTTTGATTAGATTATTTAAAATGTATATAATACCAGTTTAATAAATATGTTTATTTAAAAAAACAATACATATTTTAAATAAAAATATCATAAAAAATTTAATAGATAAAATATAATATGAAAATAAAGAAAGCACAATTTAATTTAAAGTGAATTTAATTTAATAGTTTTTTAAAATACTGATAATTTTATTTTTAATCATTATTATCAATTCTATGATTTAAGATTTAATCATTATATTTAATTGATTATGATAGATTTTAATGATTAAATAATTGACGTATTACTTGTTTGTAAAGGATAAAATTATTGTAAATCGATAATTATAAATAGCATTAATAAATCAATTAAATATTAATAAATAATTTTATAATAATTAAATGTATCAAAATTATTTAAATTAACAAACGATTATTATTTTATTTTTGTATAAAACGGGTTTTCGGTCGATTGTTAGAATTTTTCAGATATTTTCAAATACCACTCGCGGGGGCGGCGCCACAGTTTCTGAAAAGTATTCCAAGGTTTCACACTGGAGGAACGCCACGCCACCTACATGCCTACAATGTTCAGAAAAACCGTGAAACCACCAAATAGACGAGATCCAATTCAATTTTTTTTCGTTGAATCGGATCAGATAAAGCCACATTTTTTTAAAGCGGGGTTGACTTGAATCATCCTTCATAAGAATAGCAGGATCTTATATGCCCAATTTTAACATTTTCTATGAAATATGAATGTTAGATAAAAAAATGACGCTATTATGTACTTTATTTATTTGTATGATTTATAAATTATATATATATATATATATATATATATATATATATATATATAGATTATTATAATTTCATTCCAATCAGAACAGACCACCCTTCATACCGATTCAATTTGAAAAAATTTACACTGTTTGGGTGTTGAATATGACTAACATTGTTGCATCCACATTTATCTTCATTTTTATTTTTTTAAACAGAGATTTTTTTTTTTAAGTGTATCATTTTTAAGGGATACAGTTTTTAGAGAGAATGATATCTAACGATCAAAAGATGAAATTTATTCCAACGCAGTGTTGGGATATTTTTTGATTTTAAAATTTGAATATGAGAGATAAAAAGGGATGACAGATTTTGATATGAAAAAAGAGATGCAAGAATTAGATATGGAAAAAAAAAGATGTGTGATTTGATATGAAAAAAAGATATGTTTCTTATCTTTGAGAGGGGTGGTGCACGCCTATATATATATATGAGGATGTGATAAAGAAGTAGAGGGTGTGCTAACGACATGTAGCCGGCAAGAGAGAACCAAAAAGGGGTTGTCGCACTTGAAGTAGCTCGTGCGAAGTGATGCCGAAGACAACAACGTGCGGCAATTGCAAGAGAATTGTCAACTACACCGTGCAAAGAGATTCATGATAGTGACATGTATCGAAAGTCTTCTTGGTTGTGGAGATCAAGCCGTGTGTCCCAGTTGTGGTGACTGACAGTACATCAAATGGTATGTTCATGGGTGTGGGTACGTTGTAAAAATTCATTCGGGTGATAAAAGGCCTTCAGGTGAATTCTTAAAATTTGAATATAGGAGAGAAAAAGGGATAAAAGATTTTGATATGAAAAAAGAAATATGCGGAATTATATATGAAAAAAAGAGATTGTGATTAGATATGAAAAAAAGATATGTTTCTTATCTTTGAGAGGGGTGGTGCACGCCTCTATATATATGGAGACGTGATAAAGAAGCAGAAGGTGTGCCAACAACATGTAGTCGGCGAGAGAGAACCGGGAAGAGGTTGTCGCGCTTGCGGTAGCTCGTGCAAAGAGATGCCGAAGACAACGGCGTGCGACGATTGCAAGAGAATTGTCAACGACGGCGTGCAAAGAGATTCATGATGGTGTCATGTATCGAAAGTTTTCTTGGTTGCGGAGATCAAGCGGCGTGTCCCGATTGTAGTGATCGACAGTACATCAAATGGTACGTTCATGGGTGTGGGTGCGTTGTAAAAATTCTTTCGGATGATAAAAGGTATTCGGGTGAATTCTTTGATGTTTTGCAACTACTTCCGCTACGACGTCAGGCTTCGCCCCAACTTGCAGAACCTCTTCATTTATTTATCAGGATCCAATTATAAACGAGGAGTTGCTTCATTGAAATAAATCCAAAGGTCTAATCATCTCATGTCGTTTTTACTTGTTTTTATTCAGTGGAGGTGAAAGATACAATTTGATGTTTTTTTTTGTTTTGCCAACACTAATATAGTTTTGGCTTTATGCAACGCTAATCTTTATCAACATTAAAAAAAGCACTGATAAAGAGGATATCTTTATCAGCGATAATAAAAAGCGCTAATATAACTACCACATTATAAACACTTTTTTTTAGCGTTGATAAAGAATATTTTTATCAGCAATTTTCTTATCGCTGATAATGCTAAAATGGTTTTTTAGCACTCATAAAAGGTAGATTTCATAAAAAAATTATATATCATTAAAAATCATATATTAATATATAGACATACTTATATTGATATAAATATAATATATTTTATAAAATATGATTTATATAATACTAAATATGCAATCACACTTAATATATATGATATTTAGTAAAAATGGTTTATAAAATAATTAGAAATTAATATTAATTAACAATTTTCTAATTATGATCTCCCATGAACTCAACAACCACTTAAACCTCAAGGAAAGCATTAAGAGAAACTTTTAAAGTGAAATGGCTTAAGGATAGTGAGAAATTCCAAGTTATTTAACTCTTTTAAAAGAGAAAGGAAAGTCTCCAAGCCCTTGGCTATTCTCAATAATGATGGAATTTTTTTATAACAAAAAAGAGACGCTTTTCCTCTGGATTTTGGGATTAAAGAAGGTGTCTTTGGTTTTAATATTGGCACCTCCCCAAGCCTGAATGACTTCACCAGCTACCTATTCCAAACATTATGAAAGATTATTCAGCATGATGTTTTCAGACTTCCGAATAATTTTTTAAGGGGGGACATCTCACTGAGGGCATCAATGCTCAATTCCTTGCCCTTATCCCAAAGTAGAGAATAAAAATGGTATCAATCTTTTTAGGCTTGTGGCTCTTGTCAACACAATATACAAAATTATTGGGAAGACTATTGCTGACAAGCTTGTAACTATTGCTGACAAGATTGTATCATCAAATCAGTTTGGATTCATAAAAGGAATAACCATACAAAACTGCCTCACCACTGCTACTGAATGTATTAATATTCTCATAAAAGCAACCAGGGGTGGTAACATTGCTTTGAAACTCGATATCAAAAAGCCTTTGATATGATGGACTGAGGTTTCATTAGTAAGGTCCTAACAAGTTCTGGTTTTGATGAGACATTCATCAAATGGGTGAAAACCCTTTTAAGCTCATATCATATCTCAATACTCATTAATGGATTTCTTGAAGGCCACTTCACTTGTTCTAGAGGTTCCAGACAAGGCGATCCTCTCTTAACCATTTTTTTATTGCTGAAGACTATCTAAGCATACTCCTCCTTAACATGGTGGAGGATCACAAGATCAAACCCATTAGAGCTGCTAGGGGTTTAATTACTCCAACCCATTTATTATATGCTGAAGATATGATACTCCTCACTCAACGAGACAAAACTATTAAGAACATCAAAGATGCTCTTATTCACTGTGAAAATGTTTCATGCTGGGAGATTAGTTGGAAAAAATCCTTTTTATACTTTGGAAAAACTATTCCTACAGTTAGAAAAGTGGACATTATTAATGTGATAGACATAAGAGAAGGTGTTTTCCCTTTCACTTACCTTGGTGTACCTATGTTCTGGGAAAAACCACGTGCCTGTCATTTCACTCATATCTTAACTCAAATAAAAAACCAGTTGGCCTCTTGGAAAGGTGAAGCTTTATCGATGGTTGGTAAGATTTTTCTTGTGAAGTTTTTCATTGTCTCTAAATTCATTTATTCTTTCATGGTCTAAAAATGGTTGGATTCCCTTATCAAGAGTATTAACACATATATTAAAAACTTTGTTTGGAGTGGGAGAAATCTTCAACGAAATATTATAACTATCCCCTAGAAGCAGTGCTATCAAACTTTTGATCATGAAGGACTTAAAATCAAGAATCATTGCAATTTTAATCAATATCTCAAGAAATTATTTTTATGTGGAGGTTCATTAATGATAATTCAAAGATTCTTGATTTTCTGATATCCATATTTTTAAGCAGGATCAAATATTGAAATATTAATTATATGGATTCCTCCACATGGCATGCTCTTAAGGCCTCCTTCTCCAATATTTCAACTGACTCCCACTGGTTGGTTAATACGAAGTCATCCCTTATATTTTGGCTGGAAAACTGGAAAGGTACACCAATCTTAAACATTTTAAATTGCCCTAATTCGTATTTGGATACAACTACCTCAATCAAGGAGAAAATGGAGAATTCTATGGAGTTGTTTCCTACTAAAATAAAGACAGTAGTCTCCAACCACAACTTCATCAGCACTGCTGACTTGCTTATCTAGAAGATATCTCTCAATGAGAGACTCTCCTCCAAACTGCACTATATGGATACTGCACATGGACACTCAAACTCTTGGTCTAGAAAAATGAACTGAGGCTAGATATTACCTTCTAGATTCACCCTTATATGGAGGCTGGCAGACTCCAAACTCTCGATTGATACATTCTTTTAATTAGTTGACATTATTAATCTTTGTTTGAAGTGTGTTCTTTGTAATCATCACAAGGAGGACCTTAATCACCTCTTTCTAAGTTGTCTTACAACCTCAAAACTATGGAATATTGCGGCTGGAATTTTCAAAGTATAAATTCCTTAGAACTCTCAAGGTCACATGGATCCCTCCATTCCTAGGTTGGATTAAAGGTAATATAGATGGGGATTCAAGAGGAAATCCATGTCCTCCTAGATTGAGAGTTGTATTTAGAAACTAAAATGGTGATGTCTTGGGATGCCTTTATGGCCCGTGTGGAGTATCCATATCTCTTGAAGTTGAAATTATTGGTATGATAAATGTGGTTGAAATGGAAAGACATAGAGGCTGGTGAAATTTTTGGTTGGAATGTGATTCAACCATTATTGTGCAAGCTATTAGAAATGAAACTATTCATCTTTCATGGAAGCTAACAGCCAGGTGGATAAAATTCATGAAATATCTATCGACCATGAATCACATCATTACTCATACATACCATGAAGCTAACTTTTTGGCAGACGATCTTTCAAACAAGGGAGTCAACGTTAATGAACAGATCCACCTCAATGCTTTATCGGACTAGTTTATTCCTATTTTTCAAAGAGACTATTGTAAAAGACCTCACCTAAAACTCATGTAATCTTGTTTTTATTCAATAAAAGAGACTTATCCATTTGGGAAATATCTCATCCTTCTATAAAATAAGTTGAAAAAATGATTTAAACTTCAAACTATTATAACTTTTGATTTGAGTGTCTGTTTGAGCTCCACCACATATCAAATCGAAGGTTACAAAAATATCTATGACATTATGATAAGAGAGAACCCTAGAAATCTTTTTTTGAGATAAAAAAGTCCCATAATGACTCTAAAACTATGTTTTTTTTGTCGGGGAATCTTAATTTTTGAACATTTGATGGAATTTCAACCTTGTTTAAGGTGTTCTTATTTTTTTTTCATTGGAGGATTTATTTATTCTTTAGGATTACACTCATATGGATATTATGTTGTTAAAATTTTATCATTTTTCATATTGTAGTGTTATTTATAATTATATATATACACATATATACATATTTGTATATATTTACACATAAAAATTTAATTTTATAAATAAATATGTAAACATATTTACATATAAAATATATTTATAAATATATAAATCATATATAAATAAAAAATTATATCTAATTTATTTAAAATAAAAATGTATGAATATTTATATACCTATACAATGTATATATAATTTATATATATATATATAAATATATTTGTGTGTGTGTTTGTATTAACAAAAAATATAAATTTTTCTATATATTATACTACATGTATATAAACATTAATATATAATATATGTAAATAAATAGAAATATGTATAATTATATTTACACACACACACACAAATCTATACATATATATATGTATGTATGTATATATTTATAAACACACACACAACATATTTTATAAATGTATTTTAAAATAATTATATAAATATATGAATAAAATATGGATAATTTTTTTAACTAAATATATATAAATAAATATATATATCATAAAATAAAGGACAAAAAACATAGAGCGGTGTTAGAGACACATGTGTGTGAGGGTGGAGGTCCCAGGTTTAAATCCAAGTGAAGGCGCACATGGGTGTGGGCTGGAGTAGTGGTCTAGCACTGATAAAGGGAAAGGGGGAGTGTTAGATGAGCACTGATAACAGTGGGGGGGGAGTGCTGATAAAAGTGGGGGTGGTATTCCTATGAATATCTCACCCATTTAAAGAAAAAAATTATTATTTTTTGACTTTTATCGACATTTTTTTATCACTGATAAAAGGATCATTTATCAGCAGTTTTTTAGTACTGATAAAATTTACCACCTTTTAAAGGCGCTTAAAACATCAACACTTTTTTAGCATAGATAAATGCTATTTCTAACAATATGAAAGCCCATATCTGTATTAGTGTAAGCACCGAAATCTTGGACAATGGAAAATTTCCATGTGATTCTGAGAGATAAGATGAAATTATTGATTGAGAGATAAGAGAAAATCCTTGGACATAATCAAATTTATCAAAATTTATATTTAATGACCTTTGCTGGTTGGAGGTGACTTCAATGAGATTCTATAAAGTATTGAGAATGAAGGGGGACCAATCAGAAACCCTTCCTCTATGATTTCAGGAATTCTCTTTGTTGAACAATCTTGTTAATCTAGGATATTCAAGTGACCCATTTACTTGGTTCCATGGGTGAAACCCTCCCTCTTGAGTCTCTAAGCGGCTTAATATATTTGTTTCCTTATATGACTGGTGTGAAATTGTCCATAGTTTTAAAGTTTCACATATCCCTCTAAAAGATTTGGACCATTACCCTATTTATATTGACACTCAATATATTATTCAACCACAAAGCATTAAATGATCCTTTAGATTTTAATTTTTTTCTTAATAATATTAGTTATGAATCCACTCTTACTTTGGTCTGTGCGTCTACAAGTTTGCGGGTCTAGGATAAGATCAATAATGTAGAAGCTATCTTACGAGTATGGAGTTGTAGAAATTATAGATTCTTCGACTGAAAAATAGCCAAGATTGATAAGGAGCTAAAATATTGTTATGATGCTAACACTGATAGTGAAGGCCTATCTAAAATACTAGACCATGAAAAAGAGCTAGATAAGGTCGTGAGGTATAAGGATCCTTTACAATTCATCCGATCAAGGGAATATTTCATTAAATAAGGTGGTTAAAACACCAAATTCTTACAACAGAAGGCATCAACCCAAAAAAGGAATAATTCTATCCTCATGCTAGAGAATGATGATGGGTATTAGTGTGCCAGTAAGGAAGAGATTAATAAGCATATTTGGGAGTTTTACAATTTTCAGTTCACCTATGAAGGATATTTTTTGCCTGTAGACCTTAATTATTGTATTAGACTTTCTATTACAGCTGATATAAACATGAAATAGGAATAAGAGATCTCTAAAGAGGAGATTTCACAGGCTCTTAGGAGCATTCATTCTGTCAAAGCTCTGGGATGAGATGGATTCCATGCACAATTTTTCAGTGGTTCTAGAAAATTACAGGGGATGATATTATCAATCTTATGAAGGACCTCTAGAGAGATTCTTCTATTTTTGAAAAAAATTATGAAACTCACATTATCCTAATTCCTAATGTATCATCCTGATTTAAAATTACTTAATTCAAGACTATTAGCCTGTGTAATGTTATTTATAATATCTTTTCAAAAATCATGGCTAACCACTTGAAGGACATCCTTCCTTCCATTATTTATAGCCAATAAAGTGTTTTTGTCCCTAAGAGGCTCATAAAAAATAATTCCATTATTTATCATGAGATTATTCATTCAATGAAAACATGTTCAAATTCTAGGAGGGGGTGATGGCACTCAAACTCCACACGACAAAAGTGTTTCATTGAGTTGAATGGTCTTTACTAAATTTTATGTTCCCCAAGTTAGGATTTGGTTCTAAATGGATTGGGACCATTATGAAATGTGTTTCTTTAATCTCTTTTAGAGACAAGATGAACATATAATATAGTGGCATGAGCTTCTCATACATAGATATTATATATTTTTAGATGAATACTCAATACATTACACAAACACACACCCGGGGACTATAATAGTTTAGTGTATTTTGAGAATAGGTACAAAATACTCTATTTTGGTTAAAGATATTCAATAACCCTCATAATGATCTTCCCCTTTAGTACTCTTCACAAACATGACTTAATTAAAACCTTCCTCATAACCTAGGGAAAGGAAACATAAAGAATGGTGATCTCAGATGCTTAGTAAGAGTAAACAAGGGAGATACATAAGAATAACATGAACATAAGGGTATTACAACATGATAACAACATTTGAAAACCATACCCTACATATAAAAGATCATAATATTTATTCATGGAATTAATATTAGAAGTTCATTAGACATAAATCATAAGGTAATCAAAGAACATGATCCATGCGAGCATAACATTGGCATAAGACATGGATTTGTGGCATACACATCAACTTATAACATTATAAACATGTGTAAATAGATATAGGTTCACTCATTAAGTTACAAACATGCAATCATGCCCTCACATAAACTTATGGATATGAAACCAGGTCCACACATAACATTATAGACATGAAATACAGGTTCAAGCATTACACTGTGAACATGTAATTAGGTTTATGCATAACATTGAGAACATGTAATCAAGTTCACACATAAAATTGTGAACATGTAATTAGGTTTACAAATAACATTTTTAACATGTAATTAGGTTCATGCTGAACATATTTACTCATGAGTTATCCATATTTACCCAATTCATTGAAGAGAGATATATGTCCCAACCATCACATAAGGAAAATCATATGTATGTGCGCTACAAGATCATAAAAAATTAATCATATCATAACCCATGAAATGAAATGGGTTTCATAATCATTTCATTATATCATAACCTATGGAAAATATATAGGTTTCATAATCATTTCATCATTTTATCATAGCATAACCCGTGAAAAAATAAGTGGGTTTCATAATAATTTTATCATGGTATAATCTATGGAAGGGAAATGGGTCTCCTAAACATTTTCTCATGATAAAACATTCAAAGAAATAATAAGCATAATATCATTGATTAATATCCCAAATAAATCACAAGTTACATCAAAAGATATTATATTACACGAAGAATGATTTTGAAAGATCACTTGGAACATTTCTTGAGGAAAATAACTTTTTTTTGAAAATCACTTTTAAAACTAAAAATTCAAATAAAATAAAATAAATTTCTTTAAAAATAAACATGAAAAAATATAAAGGAATATTCAAAGAAAATAATGTTCATGATGGTGGGAAATTATATTCATACCATACACGTTAAAATAAATATTCCTTTCACATTTTTGGTAAAATCCAAACGAGCATTATTTGGAAGTCGACGTGAAGATTACTTTATTTTTTTTAAAAAAGTAAAAAATGCATAAAAGTGTATTTAATAAATCATTTTAATAACGTTAAAAACATTTTTGATTTTTTTTTATAAAATATGGTTTCGGAAGAATAACGTTTTTCGACTGAAGAGAGAAATAAATAATTTTTTTCTTAAAAACATTATTTTGAACTCTTGAGTACATAAAGAGAGAAGAATGAAGGGAAAACATATATTATAAGGACATAACCAGAGGAGAATAAATTTTATGAGTCTATTAATATATGTATATTAATATTTTACTACCATAATCATAAACATAATAAAACCTAATAAACGATGAGATTGTATCATAAAATCCTTACCGCTTTGGTGAATTTTGAATCGTAAACCCCATGAAAATGAGATACTCAAATGGATATATAAATCCCAAAAATTTTCAAGATAATAATAATAAAATACATTCATGGTCAATATATACACCACATTAAATAAACACATGGTGAATATGACATGTGTCTCACAAAAAATAAAAGTGAGACGAAAATCCCTTACTGCTTTAGTAATCTTTTGGATTGTAAGCCACAATAAAGAATAACAAAAAAGGAAACTTTAAGTACCATGAAAATAATTAGATTAATTATATAATATGTCAAAGGGATATTATATATGACACACAAAATAAATGAGTGGTGAAATTGCATATGTCTCCCAGAAATAAAAGAGATAAAAATCCCTTACCATAAGTACCGACTTCCTTCATACACCATATAACCTCTTGTATAATAAATATAATTTTATTATAAATATATTATAGAAAAATAATTATATATATAATATAATATATTATTTACATATGACCATTTATAACCCTTTTATTAACAATTTCTTGTTAAAATAATATTTCAGGTAATAACCGCTTAGTTTTTCATATAAGTTTTGATTTTTTATTTTCATCCCACTTACTTTGATCATGGTTCCATATTATATATATTAATAATAACAAAATAATTATAGTATTTATACATTAATTATACTTTTAATATCAATCATCAAAGATGTTTTTGATAAATGAAGTACGTTATGATCATGGAGACAGTAGGCCGTATATACACATGAGTAACGTTTCTATTTTTCAAAGATCATTATGAAAAAGAGTTAAGTAATATTTTATAATTACAGAATGATAATAATTTCATAAATACCATATTTTTTTAAATATACTTATAAATATCATCCATGTGGTGTGGCGATGAAAATAGAGAGTCACATTGCTTCGTGAAGGTGATGGTCCACACATACATGCATGAAATTATCATCTTTTAGTGAGTAAAAAGGTAAGAAATAAAATGATATATTATCTTTTTATAATGATAAATATGTAATTTATATCATAATTATATCATTTATATCACATAAATTCATTTAATTTATCCTTATTATCTTCCACGTAAAGCGTTAGTGAAAAAAATCACATCGTTTCGTGGGGCAGTAGTCAGTCATACACACGAGTGACGTTATCGTATCCCCTACAGAATGGAAATTAAAAGATTTATATATGATATAATGACTCCATAGGTATAATTATATTATAAATATCATATATAAATTTTATATCTATCATTATACCCAACCATGAGAGGCGGCGATGAATAAACAAATGACATCAGTTCACGAGGCGATAATCCATTGTACACATGAATGATGATTTCGTAACCCATTTGATGGAAGTAGGGATGGTTGTAGGTCATGAACTTAACATAAAAAAATATAATTATATGGATTATACTGATATTATTATATCATAATTTTCAAATAATAATTTCAGGAGGTGGAGGAAGAAATAAAATAAAAATGCTCATTGAAGAATATTACATCTTCTTTGGGTAACCTCCTTATATTTTCACCAAAATCCTTCTTAGGTTGACTTTATGATAAAAATAAAGATTATATTATTAGAGTAGGTAAGTTGGAAATTATTTATCTGGTACTTTTTGAACCAAAATGGTTTTAAGGTGTGAATAGAAGAGGATAGAGGGTGGCCTTTTATAAGTGAGGTAGTGCCACACTTGTAATTTTTTGAAAAGAAAAAGGTGTAACCACATTTTTCACATGACACAAGGGTCTAAAATGGAGTATTTTATAGAAATAGTTATTATAGGGTTGATATATGTACATTAAATTGGTTTTAGATATGTTTTGGGTTATTTTTAACCCTTATCTTTTTAGTTTATCCCCATAGTAAACCCATTTTTACCTTAACCATAGTAAATAATTTTTACTATTTATTATGGTAAAAAATTAATTTCACCTTAGTAGATAATATAAATTATTATTATTAAAAATATTTAATCTATTTTTCCAAATTTCATTCACATAAGTGGCAAAATTTAATTTAAAATTAATCCCACAGACGTGATGAGAAAGCGAGTTTTCAAAGAAAAGATGTTCAAAAGTTTACAAGGTTTTTATATCAAAATTCAATATAAAAATGATTATAATGACCTAAATTATATTTATAGATATATAATTGAACTAATTTTAATTTAAAACCAATTTAAAATATAATATCTTTATGAATAATTTAACTAAAAGACAATTTTGAATTAAAATTCAGTATTTTTCACTATTCATCAAAAATTTAATCTTATTAAAAATTCTAAAAAATTCACCCTAAGATAATTTTTAAATTATGATTAAAAACATTAAATTTATTTTTTAAAATAAATTTTCTAAAAGTTTCAAAAATTAATTTTAAAAATAAATGTGCAAAAAGGCGACAAAACTATTTTTTAGAAAATGTAGCTTTTAAGCGTAAAATGAGATTTATTCTTATATCTTGTCTAAAAACACATAATATGAATGTTAAATATTTTATTAAATATATAATATATACATTTAATTAAAATAATTCACTAAAATTTATTTAATTAATTTATTGAGATAAAACATGTTTGTGCACATAAAAATAGTTTTTTTTTCAGAAAAAGATCCCCTTTATTTTCAAATAGTTTTTTTTTCATTTCTAATTAATTGGTCACCATGGAATTCATTATATATACCTGTGAAAACCATATATTTTTATAATTTAGTTAATCTTATTTATACTCACCATTTCAATGGCCAGGTAACGACTATCATATTAAATAATAATATTTTAGTAGTATGTTACGTTTCGTTTAAAATCGATGTAGCCTGTATTGAAAGTTACACTCAATGTTGTGTGTAACGTGAACTAAAATTAGTGTTGTGTGTAATGTAAGATAAAATTAGTGTTGCGTGTAACAAAAAACATCTAAAATATTAAATTTATTTTAAAAAAATATTTCAAAAAATCTTGGGGTGTTACATTCTAACCTCCTCAAAATGAATATCGGCCTCAAAATTCATCACTTGGGTACCAAAAAATGAGAATAATTCTGCCTCATTACATCCTCAGGTTCCCACGTAGCTTCCTCAAACTGATGGTTTCACTACAAAACATTTACCAGGTGAGTGGTCTTTTTTGTAGCACTTTCTTCGTTCGATCTATAATCTCAACCAATTGTTCCTTATAAGAAAGATCATGCTCCAGTGGTACAAACTCTGAGTTCAATACATGTGATGAATTAGGTATGTAATTACCCATGAGAGATAAATGGAACACATCATGAACCTAAGATAGTTTTTGTGGAAGATCCAAGTGATAATCTATGGTCCCAATACGATAAATAATTTCAAATGGACTGATATACCTAGGGCTTAGTTTTTCCTTCTTTCTTCTATGAAGAAATTTTTTGAAATACCTTCTCACCAACTTCAAATTCTATATCACACTGATGATTATCTGCATAACATTTTTTCAACTTTTATCGTATGGCTTGTTGATTTTTTCTAACATTATCTTCAATTTCATTAGCTTTCTCAGGTCCCAATAGCTTTCTTTCTATAACTTCATTCCAATACGTTAGATTTCTACACTTATTTCCATAAAGGGACTCATAAAGAGCCATCTGAATGCTCGAGTGAAAGCTATTATAGTAATAAAACTTAACTTGAGGATGGTTTTGATACTAACCACCTTTTAAATCCATAGAACAAGATCATAGAATATCCATTAGGGTTTGATTTGTTCTCTAAGACTAACCATCTATATGAGGATAATACATAGTGATAAAACTAAACTCTACATCCACAGATTGATAAAGACTTATCCAAAACATAAAAGTAAACTTTGGATCTTGATATGATATAATATAATGCTATACTCCATTCAATCCTCAACACATCATTAATTTATATCCTATAAATATTATCCAAAGATAAATCTTCTCCGATAGAGACAAAGTGTGTTGACTTTGTAAGGAGATCAACTATAACCCATGTAGAATTATTACCTTCAAATTTTTTTGGGGGAGTTTGATGTAAAAACCCACAAATATGTCTTCCTATTTCTTTTATGGTGTGGATAATGATTGTATCATAATTTTAGACATTTTTCTCTCAACCTTGACTTACTGACTTATTAAGCATTGAGATACATACTAAAAATATATCTATTCATATTGTCCCACCAGAAAAAATATTTCATGTAGTATAGTGGTAGGTGATATACCATTATCACCCTTTGGTTATGGGTTCAAGCCTCATGAACTTACCAGATGAAACAGGTTGTCACTAGGCTTTTAAGTTATCATTTTTCCAAAACTATATTAATAAAAATGTTTTGAAATTTCAATAACCCATAATTACCTTAACATCAAAGATAAGATAAACCCTAAATATTACCAATAAATTTAATTATATGTATATAAAAGGAATTTATTCTAAAAAATGGTTTTATTGTCATAAATATCTCTCAAAATATCCTTAATCTTGACAAACTCCCAAAACATAAAATCTCAAAAGTGGTTTCTAATACATTGAACTTATGATCCATAGAAACCCTAATCTTTATTTCACATTAATACTTGATTTATTACATAATATTACTATTAATAAAACCTATAATATTGATAAGTCTAGTGTATTTGGGAAATAGGTGCATTACATAACAATTTAAAACAGGAACAACATCATCTTTATTGAAAACTTTCTTAACATGCTCGCACTTAAAACTGTATGGGATAACATAGGGACATACATAAGAAAGGGGTGAGATATAAATCCCAGTAAGGAAATAAACATTTAATATTGAAATAAATGTTATAAAATAGTAATATAAATGTGTAATAAAAGGAATATAAATAATAAGGCACGATATAACATGATAATCATAAAGGCAACATGGGAAATGTGGCAACAACTTAAAACACTACATAAACGTAGTTCAAGGATAACTACCATGAAATCATGATGAAATAAGTCCCATAAATGAACCAGGTTCACTCTCTATCCCAACATGACATATCATGAGACTAAACATTACCCAATTCATTAGAGCACTATATAATTCTAGGCACACCAATCACTTTTATTTCATTATCATGCTTAAGTGTGCCACGTAGATCATACATCATGGATTCATTCATCATTATATTTTATTCCATGATCAAGGAGTGTGGAATAAATACATGTAAGTCCAAATTAAAATAAGTATAAGTGTATAAAAGTGAACAACTTTGATGGGAAATGGGTATGGTATTCACTGCACAATTGTTTTTCCATGTAAAATGGCGGTGAAATTTCGACAACATAACAACATCACTTAAAAATTCATAAAATGGGTTGATGAGAGAGAAAGGGGTATCTAATCATTTGGAAATAAAATAGTCATTAATAGGGACTTGTAAAATCATATCACAATATAAGTAATTGGAAATATAAGGCATAAGATAATAAGGAAACTTGTATATAAAAGAGAAGGTGAGGATCCCTTACTTGAGTGTGTGCCTCCAAATGCTTGAGAGGATCTTCTTGAGAGCTTAAGGGAACCTAGGGAGGACTATATAGAGGTTATGGAAGATTAAGGACATTATATAAGGATTTTTGTGTAAAGATAAATGGCATATTGGGTGGTTTTATATAGTAAAGGAGTGGGGATTTTTTTTTATTTCTCAAACTTAGGTTTTGGACTCTATATAATAAAATAACCAAAACCTAAAAACTTCCCATAGTTTTTCCCATTGTTTCAGCCAAATGGGATTGTTTTTAATTATTTTATAAGTCTAAGGAGAAACTTATAAAATGACTCCCTTGCTTATGTGGAGGTGTTCCATACTCTTAAAGAAATTATTTTAAAACCTTTAAATATATTAATGGTTTTGGAGGATTCATAATGGATTTATAAAATTAATAAAATAAACTTAAAATATAATTATTTTAAATATAAAACATATATTTTTTCATGTATATATTTTATCTTATTTATTACATCACTTTTGGGTCATTATGATGTCATAATACACAAAGTATATTTATACGGTATTTTATTTTTATCCGAAAATTTGACTGTCTTAGAAAATTATGAAAAATTCACTTCTGTATAATTTCGATATTATGATTCCAAAAATAATATTAATTTTATCTAAATAATTTTCTAAATATTTTAATTTTCACTTTTAAAATAAAATCTATATTTATTAAAAAATGCTGATTTTTTGACAATAACAGTTTTTGAACCCTTATAAAAATTACATTTGACTTCATAAAAATTATATGATAATTTATATTTAATAAAAATTATTTAATAATAATATTTTATTAAAATATTATTTATTTCAAAAATCCATTAATTCCTCAAAATAAATTCCTTAATTGAATTTGAATATTAAACCAAAATACTATTTGTGTTTTATTGAATCAAAATAAAAATAATTTATAAAGTAATAGTTATAGGATGAAAATATATTCATTATTATATAAAAAATAATTTACATACTCATATTTATAGGGTCTTGATACATATACCTTTAATACACTAGCAAATTTCCTAAGGGTAAGGTGTGCGATGGTGGAACTTTCATGTGGTGGTTCGGTTTACATGGTTTGGGCCGTGATATCAATGAGTTTGAACTTCTCCCATAAATAGTTTCACTCATTCTTAATTTGTTGGATCTCATCTTGGGCTTGTTCTGTGATGCACCAGGTTTTATGAACTAGTTCAAGTAAGCAATGTTATGCCTTTAATGATGTCTCTTGTTGTTTTTGTTGTGTTTTGTGCGCTAATAAGGAATAAAACATGGAGAATAAGGTAAACTGATATATATTTAAAAGTTACATTGCAATAAGACCCAACTAGTTGAAAATACCATGCACAAGACCTAACACAGCCACAACAAGACTACTAAGAACCACAATGCGAGTAATCAGATAGTCCTCATCTTCAGAGTCCATCAACATGAAAAATATAATAGCCAGGGCCATGACACACATGCTTAACACCAAAGGTATGAGGAGAACCATCCTTCCTATCTCAAGTGTTCTGATTTTAAGAAACACCCTACACCCCTGCTTTTATAATGATCCTGTGAATTTTGACCGTTGGAAAATATAGCCGTTGGGTTTTCAAAACAACCTTTGGGTTTCCGTTGATAAAGTTTATCTTTATATTAAAAATTGTTTTTAATTCTCTTATAATTTTATAATGATACGTCTAAGGTATATTTCACAAAAGAATCACAGGTTTAAAATTTAAAGAGTTTTCTCAGAAATAAATCCTCTTGTTTTCACAAAATTTTGATGGATACTTATATATTGAAAACTTAGTATTCTTTTTATAAAAGATATGTTTAAAGGGTATCAATAATAATATCTTTTGAGCTCTAAAATTATAAATTTTTGAATTAACTAGTGGTATTTTAGAATTTCTTTAAAGATCCAAATAATTATAATGGTTTTGTATGTAAAATAAGAAAGGTATATCTTTTAAAAGATTTATTTATGAATTGGTAAAGGGATTTAAACTTTAAGTTAAAACTATTTTTTGTTATTGTATATTGACTCATTTTGTGCAAATATTTATATTTTGAACTAAGCGTACTTAAAATAGTTATTTCGAAAGTCTACATAAATTTTCTTTTAAAAACATTTGTGTTGATATGAAATATTTTGCATAAAGCTAGTAAAAGGATTTATATTTTTAGTTAAAAACTATTTGTTTTTATTGTATTAACTCTCTTTTGTATAAATAATTACACTACACTTTATTTTGAAATAAGTATACTTATACTAGTTATTTTATAAATTTAAATAAGTTTTTAATAAAAAAAATAGGTTGGGGCCCGACCAAGCTGAGGGCATCCCTTAAGGGACAAGCCCTCTAGGCCGAGACCAGGCCCCAAGGGACCAGAGGTGTCCAACCAGGTACCGAGGCCGTTTCGAGCATGGGTTTGTCCAGTCGCACGTGGGCCCGTGTGTAAGGCCCGCGGTGCGCGGTGCGTAAGGGTGGGCCGAAGCCCGCATGGGCCCCGTGTATAATGCCCCGGTGTGTGTGTGTTTGTGTTATCGAACCGAAGCCGGCGCGCTTTGTATTATAAGCCGCACCTCAACCACGGATTGTTTCGATGTGGGATGCGTTCCGCGTAATCAGGAATGTCCGATCAAATCACGCTTCGATCTCGACCGTCCGAACCTGTTAGCCGCACGATCGCCCCACGTATCACCACGACCGCCCGATCTCACCCGAGATCTAATCCCGACCGTCCTTTCCTTTACCGCATCGACCACCCTGTCATCTTCTTCCTCGCAGCAGCACCCGACCAGTAGGCTTGCGCAAGGACGCCTCAGCCTCTCCCCTGCACTGCTCCCCTTGACTTCCGAACACCCCCCTCCTAGGTCTCTATTTTCCCGTCTTCCCCACATTGGTCTAGCCTCTTGGGTTGAGTCATCTTTGGATACCGAGGCCTATATAAACGCCTCTGGCCTCATGAAACCACGGTGGTTCCTCCTCCTTCCCTCCCACGATCTTCCAACAAGATCAGCGTGGTGCACCTGGTCCAAGCTTCTCCTTAAGCAAGGTAAGGGTCCTTGCATGCTTACCTTCTTTTAAAGAAACCTTCGATATATATACAGCTTTTATTTGTTTATATATTCTTAATATATATACCCCTCGGATGGAATCGCCTTCAAATATCCTGTTTTCGTGTCCTCTGTAGGGTGCATATATAAGAGCGTTTACATGTTTTGATTTCCTCTGAAGAAACCCATACCTTTATACTCTAGGTATATATATATATACAGTTTTTATATATGTATACTTGAATATAAACCCCTCGGGTGGTGATGTTTTCAAAAAGGGGCTTGCATCCGTGTTTCTAGTAGGGTGCAAGTATGGTGGTTTTTATGTTTTTCCCTCATAATACTACTCTTCTATGTTTTAGTATATACGATTTATACATATACAAAGTTGTGTATAATGAAATCCATCCGGTCTTAAAACGGGTCTTCCTAAAGTTTATTACAAAGTTTACAAGGGTAAAAGAGTTATCTTACCCTATTCTAAAACAACCCTTAATATTATGGTTCATATATATGCGGGTTACCCTTTTTTTTATATACATATAGGTTATATTTTTCTTTTTGGTTGGACCTATGTTGGACAGGGCTTGGGGGTGTTAAGTTTGATTGTTTTCTTTCGTTTTTATTTCATAAAACCTTTACAGATATAAATATACAGTTTTCTATATGTATATATAGATATTTATAACCAAAACTCTATCTATTTTTTTGGATTTCAAAATGATCCAACATGTAATACTATGCACCATATATTAATGAGGGTTGTTTGAAATTGTTTTACCATGAAAACCCCTCGTTGTAAACTTGGTATCTATATATCTCTATGTACTCATAAATATGTAAACCAATACATATCAAATTTATGATTTCAAGGGGTGGGTGCCAACCTTTAAGTAAATCCTTATTTTGTGCAAACTATGTTTTATTAAACAAGCATACTGGGCATCGCTCATGATGCGTTTTACCATGAAGGGTGTATTTTGGTTTGATTTAAGATGTATTAGAGGATTTAAGATTTAATGGGTCATGATATCATGTTGTGTTCATGTATTATCTTAAGACATAATGAACCTACTTTGGTGAATGTATTAATTAATCAAGTTATGATTTAATTCATTTACAAGATCAAGGACCTATTTATCACCATAACTAATTTCAAGTGTTTTCCTTAAGCACTCCTTTTTCCATGGATTTATAATGACAAAGATTCATCATTTAGTATATCATTATTTTATATGCTTTAGAGAAAAGGATGTTTTACTAAGCTATGTATGCCTTTGATTAGTTACTGACACATTTTGCAAGTTAACTATCATACCTTGTATTAGCACAATTTGTGGTGGTTCATTATTTATTATTGTACATAATGCATGCTTATGACATATCACTAAATGAGCTAAGAAATTAGATTACCCAAAGTGGTATGGGACACCTTGGGTAAAATGAAAATGAATGAGATATTCAAGGTGGTATGGGACATCTTGAATATACAAATGGTTTAAGTAAATCATGAACGATGTGGCTCACATGATAATAAAGACATGTCAAGGGTGCGCCTAGATAGCGCTCCAATGCATTGGGTAAAGACTTAATCTCTAGAGATGACCTTTTAGAATGATACCTTGGTGAATAACCTTGGTAATTTTTAATGAAACCTTGGGGATGGACCTTGGTGAAATGAAATGATTGTCAATATTGAATGTTGATGCCACATAATTCAAGTTATGTAACAAGTTCTTTCCAAGATAAAGTTCTTTCACGACTGATGCCTTTAAAGTTTTCATAAAGTTCGTATTTCACTGGTATAAGCTTGGAGCATGATCACTTAATAGAATAGTAACCAGCATATGAAAATTTAGTTGTTTCCTTTATGCGCAACTCTGATTATGCATTACTTTTAACTGTTTAATTTATTCTTAAGTAATACACATGTCGTACTTGTTTATGATAACCATTGTTACTCCTTTGAAAATTAACATAATTGTTCCAGGTTCTTCTTGAAAACCTTGATTGAGCATTTTTATGTTATATGTTATAATTTTCCTTTAATAAGCATTCAATCTCTTTTAAAAGAATGTTTTCAAATGTTACAATGTTTTAATTTCTTTTTAAAACCCCTTACTGAGTATTTCAATGCTCACCCTACGTTTTGATTTAAAATTTTCAGGTATCAGCTTTTAAAAGATGAATTGTTTCAGAAGTTGCCGGTTTCCCAGAACCCGAACCGCACACGATCCTCTATATGGGACATGATGTGTTGTTAACAAAGT
Organism: Viscum album; assembly: GCA_963277665.1. Lineage (NCBI taxonomy): Eukaryota > Viridiplantae > Streptophyta > Magnoliopsida > Santalales > Viscaceae > Viscum > Viscum album. The sequence continues at coordinate 1,644,382,461 of OY728121.1, read as the reverse complement.
GTGTTTTATTTTAAGATAACACATCATGTTCAGAAGGCACCGACTCCTTGGTTTATGGGGTCGGGGTTTCTACATGTTCAAGGGAAAATCCTATATATTCTATCTCCCTTAGAAGCTTCGATAAACGAGCTTCATAGGGTATGATCCTACTATTTGAGGCTATCACTTCCTTTTTCTATTTTAATTGGATTTGTTAAAACCCTATATTTTTACTAATCATGTGATTACTATTTAACAACTATATTTTATCAATTGTAAATATTCTTAATGTTCATTTAAATCTAATAGGATATAATAAAACTGAAGTAGTGCATGTGTTTTCTATAACCACATACATAATAAGACATTTAATTAAATTTCAAGAGGAATTTTATTTATAATAGTTAAGGTCATTACAATATTCCCCCTTTAGAAAATCTACCCTCAAAATTTTCATTAAACACACTAAAATAGATGAGGGTAACTCTTTTTCATCACCTGCTCCAATTACCACATTATTTCTTCAAACTTGTGGTTTCTCCACAACACTTTGACAAGGTGCATTATCTTATTTCATAGAAATTTGTCTCTATGATCTAAGATCTTCACCAGCTAATCCTCATATAAAATGTCATTATATAATGGTACCAACTTTATATTGAGTACATGTGAGGGGTCTAGTATGTACTTTATCAAAAGGGATACATGGAATAGATCATGTACTTGAGATAGGTTATATGGGAGTGCAAGTCGGTAGGCCACCTCTCTGATGAGATCAAGGATCTCAAAGGGGTTGATATATCTTAGACTAAGCTTTCTATTCTTCCTAAATCTCATAAATTTATTACATGGAGATATGTAGAGGAATACCATATCTCCATCATCAAACTCTAGATCTCATCGACAATTGTCATCCTAGCTCTTTTGTCGACTCTAAGAAGCCTTGATGTGATACTGAATGGTCTTGACCTTTTTAACCATTTCCTCAACCATTTCAGGACCTAGAAGTTTTTGTTCCCAAACTTCATCTCAACATGTAGGTGTTTTTCACCTATTCCCATAAAGGGCTTCATAGGTATCCATTTTTATTCCTAAGTGGAAACTGTTATTGTAATATAATTTTACCAAATGAAGATGTTGATCCCATCCCCATTTGAATTCAATTGAGCATGATCTCAAAATATCCTCAACTTCCTAGATAGTCTGCTTAGATTGACCATTATTTTGAATGTGATAAGTCGTGATGAAGTTCAACTCAATATTCAGAGCATATTGGAGACTCTTCTAGAACTTAGAGGTTAATCTTGGATCTCGATCAGATACAATCAATAGTGGTACTCCATGAATCCTTACCACTTCTATGATGTATATTCATGCAATTTGATCCAGTGAGAAATCATATCAAATCATAATTAAGCATGAAATCTGTATAAGACAATCCATCACAACTTAGATAGCATTTTTTCCTTTGGATTTCTTTAGAAGTCTGGTGAAAAAGTCCATGGTAATGTTTTTCCATTTCCATGCAGGTATGGGTAATGGTTTCATCATCCCTTTAGTTTTTTTCCTTTCATCCTTCACTTGCTGACATACCGAGCATTTTGATGTATATTCAGTGATCTATTACTTCATATTATCCCACCAATAGTGTTCTTGGAAATATCAATACATATTTGTTCTTCCATGATGGATAGAGAAGGTTTAACTATGTGAATCATCTAATAACTCCTTTAACTTAGTATTTGATGGTACACATAGTCATGAAACAAATCTTACAAATCCTTATTCCTTAAAATTGAACTCTAAGGATTTCAATTTCTTTATAGTTTCTACTTTCTTTAGAATTTTCACATCACCTCTTTGAGCATCGTTTAACCTCTCTAGAAGGGGTGGTTGAGTAATCATTTGTGAAAGGATTTATGATATTCCTTCCTTTATGACTTCCATGTCCATTCTTTATAAATATAATAATATAAGATCCCTCTCAATTCTCATAAATGATATAATTTATGGATCCTTTCTACTTAGAGCATCCAAAACTTTATTCATTTTTCCAGGATGGTAGTGAATTGAGTATTCATAGTCCTTGATCAACTCTAATCATCTTCGTTGGTGAATATTTATATATTTCTATGTGAATATATACTTGAGGCTTTTGTGATATGTATATATTTCACACTTCTCCCCAAATAGATAATACCGCCATATTTTCAAAGTGAAGATCACTAGAGCCAACTCCAGATCATGATTTTGGTAGTTCTATTTGAGAACATTCAATTGCCCTGAAGCATAGGCTATGACTTTGTTATTCTGCATTAACACACAACCCAATTTCTTCTTCGAAGCATCGCTAAATACTATGAAAATTTCTCCACTTGTGGGTAGTGTGAGCACATGGGTAGTGATAAGCCTCCTTTTCAACTCCTTAAAGTTCTCTTTACATTTATCATTCCAATAAAACTTGACTCCCTTCTGAGTTATCTTGGTTATAGGGTTTGATAATCATGATAAATTTCTCACAAATCAACGATAATACCCAGTTAATCCAAGGAAACTAAAAATATCAATCACAGATGTTGGCATTGTCCACCTTCAATTGTTTTTATTTTTAAGGGTCTATAGATATCCCATTTCTTGTGATTATAGGCCCCAATAATGAGACTTCCTTTGTCCAAAACTCACATTTGATATACTTTTAATAGAACTTATCCATTCGTAATGTCTTTAGTAGAGTTCTCAGATTCTCCTCATGCTTCTCCTTGATTTTGGATTATATTAGAATATCATATATAAATACTACCACAATTTTTTTGAGGTAATCACTAAAGACTCTTTTTATCAAGTCCGTGAAGATTGCTAGAGCATTAGTGAGCCTGAAAGGAATCATTATGAACTCATAGTTCCTACACCTCATACAAAAAAGTATTCTTGAGAATATCCTCCTTCAACCTAACTTGGTAATATCCCGACCGCAGATCAACATTAGAGAAGTATTGTGCTCCACATAGATAATTGAACAAGTCATCAATTTGTGGAATAGGATACTTTTTCTTTATCATGATCTTGTTGAGCTCATGATAATCAATTCAAAGGCTCATTGACCCATCCTTATTCTTGAAAAAGAGGAATGGTACACCCCATGGTGAATCAATTTGGAGTATGAACCCTTTATCCATATTCACTTTTAGTTGTTTCTTAATATCCTCAAGTTCCACAATAACAATTATATATGGAGTATTGGATAATGGAAATACCCTAGGTATAAGATCAATTAAAAATTCAACCTCTTAACTAGGGAGAAGACTAGATAATTTCTTGGTAAACACATTAGTGTTTTCCCTCACAATAGGCATGTCTCAGAGGATGGTTATTTCCATATAATCAATTATTTGAGCTAGATCACTTGCTTATGGTAAATAATATCCATGCTTGAGATGTTATTGCTAAATAAGATTCATCCTCCTTCTTACACTTGTACAGAATCGAGGTTCGATTCACGATACAATGAGTGATTTACTTCTCATGGAAATTTATGTTGGATCTATATAGGGAAATCCAATCTATACCCGAAATTGCATCAAATTCCACCAAAGTGAGTATGACAAGGTTCTCTAGAAATTTCATCCCAAAAATTATGACATGGGAGGATTTATATACTGAGGATGAAATAATTTCCCCATTTTCCATTTTCACTGATAACTTTACTTCCAATATTTGTGGTGGTGTTTGAATAGTTCTAATAAACTTTTGTGATATGATGGAATGAGTAGAACCATAATAAAAAAGTATTTTTGTAATCCTTGAATGAATAACTAGCATAACTTTCACCACTTCGTTTTCAGGATCCACATCAGTGGTTTTGATGGAAAAATCTCACTATTGTTGCCTTGGAGGTTGTTGGTTGTCTCCAAAAACCCTTAGCTTAGTGCATTGGTATGAAAAGTGACCTGGTTCCTTGCAGTTTTAGTAATGAACAAAGTGATGAGGGATGGATAGAGCATTCCTTTCCTCCATTGAATTAGTGTGTTTCTCCTATTGACAATCTCTAGCAAGATGACCTTCCTTTTCATACCTAAATCATTTCCTCACCCCCTTAAAAAATTTCTAGGGTGCTTCTTTCTGCACCTTTGACAAGTGGGATGTTTAAATTTCTTAGCACTATTAGATTTCTCCATCAGATCTCTAGAATTAAACTCCACTTTCCACTTATTATCCCCATTATACCCTTGATATTCACTGATCCTCATTTCAACTTTGAGGGAACATTGGAAAATTTTCTCATAGCTATCAAAGTCACAAATCACTAAGGCTTCTTGTAGACTAGGTTTTATCCCACCAAAGAAGTGGTCAACCTTACATTTGGGGGTAATGAAAAAGATGAAGGTGTATCGTACAAGTATTGTGAATTTTTCCTCATACGCCATGATAGATTCGTAATCTTTTTTATTGAGGGCAATGAAATCCATTTCTATTTTAAGTTTGAGAGTACATGGAAAATATTTATCGAAAAACATTTTCCAGAATTCCTTATACCCCATCACTTCAATCTATTCCTTAGGATTCATATTATCAATCAATTTCCATCACTGATCAACTTATCACTCTATATGATAAACAACTAATAGAACCTTCACTTGTTTATAACATTAAAGGATGGAGAAGATCTTATAAATGAAGTTGATCCATTGTTACGCGATTAATGGATCAAATGATCCATTGAAAGCCAAAGGCCTTTGTTGCATAAAGCTCTGAATTGAAGCTTGTTCTTTCTTTGGGGTATTTGGGAGCTCCTCCTGATCTAGGTTTCTATTTCAAACTGAAGTCATATTAGAGAGTATTATCACAAAGTTTTCAATTCCATCTCCCATCGAGTTGGGAAATTCATTGGGGCAGTCATCACATTGCTCGTCACATTTATTTTTTACCTGATTCCTATTATTTTTGTCCATTTTCTAGAATAAATGGAAAATTAAGGACAAATATTCTTAAAATATTAAACACATAAAGGGAAATTTAACGACATTAAATGGATAAATTATAACTTACATTTATTTCTTAACTTATGAATTTCTTGGATTCAATCTATGTTATCCATGATCTATTTCCTAACATATATTCCTATAATAATGGTTCATAATGATATTATTAATTTACCAAATCATATCCCATAGGAGTGTCAAAATATGTGTGCAGTAAGGCCCATTGTTGTATACCGTGTTACGCCGAGTCAGGCCCGACACACCTTGTCAGAGTTTTTACCCTTAGGTAAATCTGTACCATAACCAAGTCCACTTGTAGTATTCAGATAGGGGTGTATTTTCTTGATAAAATAATTACTATATTCTTTCCAAAATTTAGGTATGTTATCTTATACTTAGTCTTATTCCTAAGGCTTTCTCTAGAATATTATAATACCAATCCCAAAATAACTAAACTTTTTTCCTCTGATACCAACTATAATAACCCTTATCTTTATTTCACATTAATACTTGATTTATTACATAATATTACAATTAATACAACTTCAAATATTTAGATGTATAGTTTATTTGGTAATTAGTTACATTACATAACAATTTAAAACAGTAAATACATCATCTTTATTGAAAACTTCCTTAACATGCTCACACTTAAAACTGCACAAGACAACTTGGGGACATACACAAAAAATGGGTGAAATATAAAGCACAGTAAGGGAATAAAAATGGAATATGTTAATATATATTATAAAATAGTAATATCAATGGATAATAAAAGTATCATGAATAATAAGGCATGATCATCATGATAATCATAAAGACAATATGAGAAATGTGACAACAACTTACAACACTACATCATAAACATAGGTTAAGGCTAAATGCAAAGAGATCATGATGGAAAAAGTAACATAAAGGAATTAGGTTCAATAACTATCCCAACATGATGTCTCATGATATTACACATTACCCAATTCATTGAAGTACTATATAAAGGCGCATCCATCACTTTGATTTCATTCTCATGCTTAAGTGTGCCACATAGATCATACAAAATGGATTCATTCATAATAATATTTTATTCCACAATCAAGGAGTGTGGAATAAATACATTTAATTCACAATTAAAATAATTATAATCATATAAAAGTGATCACACTTGATAAGAAATGAGTATGATATTCAATACACAATTGTTTTGGCATGGAAAGGCACAATGAAATTTCGACAACATAACGACATCACTTAAAAATTTATAAAATGGGTTTATAAAAGAGAAAGGGGTCTATCATAATTTTTAAATAAAATAGGAAGTAATAGGGAAATGGAAATACATATCAAAATATAAGGAATTGGAAATAGAAGGCATAAGATAATAAGGAAACTTGAATAAAGAAGAGAAGGCGAGGATCCCTTACTTGAGTGTGTGCCTACAAATGATTGGGAGGAGCTTCTTGAGAGATTGGGGGTACATTGAGAGGACTCTAGAGAGGGTAGGGTAGAGTAATTAAGTGTTTCAAGTATTTTTAGTGAAGATAAATTGGATCTTGGGTGGGTTTATATAGGAAAGGAGTGAGGATTTCTTTATTATTTCTCAAACTTAGGTTTTGGACTCTATATAATAAAATAACCAAACCCACAATCTTTACTATGATCTTACCATTGTTTCTATGAAATGGGAGTTATTTTAATTATTTTATAAGGCCATGGGCCTAAATTAATAAAATAATTCTCTTTTTATGTGGAGGTGAGTTATACTCTTAAAGAAATGATTTTAAAACCATAAAATATATTAATGGTTTTGGAGGATACATAATGGATTTATAAAATTAAAAACATAAACATAAAATCTCATAATTTTAAAGATAAAACATTTATTTTTTTTCGTTTATACCTTTTATAGTATTTATTACATCACTTTCGGGTCATTATGATGTCATAATACATAAAGTATATTTATACAATATTTAATTTTTACCCGAAAATTTGACTGTCTCAGAAAATTATGAAAAATTAACCATCGGATAATTTCAAAATTATTATTCCATAAATAATATTCATTTTATCTAAATATGTGAATTTTCACTTTTATAATAAAATCAACATTTATTAAGAAATGATGAGTTTTTTTGACAATAACAGTTTTCAATACCTTATAAAAATTACATTTGACTTCATAAAAATTATTTGATCATTTATATTTAATAAAAGTTATTTAATAATAATATTTTATTAAAATATCATTTATTTAAAAAATCCATTAATTCATTAAAATAAACTATTTAATTAAATTTGAATATTAACTAAAATACTATCTATGTTTTATTTAATCAAAATAAAAATCATTTATAAAGTAACAGTAATAGGATGAAAATATATTCATTATTCTATAAAAAATAATGTACATACTCATATTTCTAGGGTCTTGATACGTATCAATTTAATACACAAGTAAACACTCTAAGGGTAAGGTGCACGATGGTGGGACTTTCATGGGGTGGTTTGACGTACATGGTTTGGTCCTCGATCTCGATGAGCTTGAACTTATCCCATAAATGGTTTTGATCATGCTTAAGTTGTTTGATCTAATCTTGGGATTAGTAAAGGTAAAATCCCAGAGATGATATCTCCCCTATAATCTTAGATAAATGGGCGTCATCGGGTATGATCCTACTGGTTGAGGCAATCAATTCCTTTATTTATATCAACTCGACTTGTTATAACCTTATATTTAAACTATTCATGTGATCTATGTTTAGAATATATATTTTATCAATGGTAAATATGATTAATGATGTAAAGACCCAGATTTTTCGATGTAATTTTTTTATAATATATGGGAATATTATGAGTATGCAAAAATTGACGGCATGTGATTCTGAGGCCCGGTGTGCCCGAAATAAATTTCTGAACTTTTTTTTCGGGTATGTTCAGTAAACATGCGCGCGGAATTTTGTAACTTTTGAATCGGTTCTTGAAATTGAAATCTAAGGACACCAATGAACTCGTAATGCAAATATTCACTTAAGGAGACCTTCACTTCAACCGAAGTAGGTCGAGGGTGGAAGTCAGTTTTTCAGTTTTTTGTGGGAGAAGAAAAATAAAATAAATAACATTTTATTTTTCTTTTTGAAACCTCCTTTTTTTGAATTGTGGAGGTGGGGACCATACGAGGGTGGTTGGGAAATTAAGGCTGGGAACTAAATTCCCAGTTACACAAATTATGTAACCACAACTTTCTTTAATTAATAGGGTTCATTAAATCTAAATTAATGAAACAACTTATTAATTAAGAGTTATTTTTATTAAGTATTCTTGAGAGAATTGAGGGTTGTTTTCTCCATTGGTGAAAGGGAGAGGAGGCCTTTGATGGAATATCCTCCAAAAAATAAGATCCTCCAATGAAGAACCATCCCCAATGAAGAATGAGGACGACGCACGAGCCTGGATCGGAAATGTGTTGCAGGAGCAAAAAAAGCCGATGTCCCCTTAATCAACTTCATTCTCTCCTCATGCCGCCACCAATGAATGTCAAGGTAGGGATTTTTTTTTAATTTCTCAATGGTTTTTCTTTGATTTAATTCTCTTGAACCGCTTTATACCAACTTAATGCGGAGGGTGTGGGCCGAAAAAACATGGCCCGATCCCTCCGTAATCCTTCTTTATTGGCGTGTTCTTCGCGGGCGGCGGCAACGCAACCGTGCCGCCGAAGGAGTCCATGACATGACGACCATGTTGGAAGAAGGTGGCGGCCGACACTCGGATGACCACGTAAAACCAGGGCGTCGCGTGATTGGGCCGGTGGTAGTGAGGGAGGCTGCGACACGTCGGCCGTGGCGGAGGATGGTGGTGGCCGACAACCGGCTGACTGCATGAAGGTGGGGCGACGCGCGTTCGTGCTGCCGATAGAGGAAGAGGTCGTGGCCCAAAGGTCATGACGGTGCACCAAGGTGGCCGAAAACTGTCCGACCGCGGGAGGTCATCGGTGCTGACGTGCCGCTAGGAGGAGGACCGGTCGGGAATCTGACCGGTTGCGTCATGGACCAGCAGGACCACTCCGGCAAGTCCCGTGTGCCAACCCGACACCACACCCAACCGAACGGTCCATTGGACCATTCATGATACTAGGGGGCACCTTCCCCTCGGGTGTCGGCTAGGGTGGACCCCGCCATGATGGACCACCCAGCCTAACGGGCCAGGCCGCCCCCTTCGCGGGCCGAGCCAGACCGCGGCCCAACCCATCTGGGCCGAACCCGGACTGGGTCGGGTCGAGCCGAACCGAGTTGGGTCGGCCTATACCAGGTCCGACCGGGTCGGACCCGGACCCGGACCCATCTAGACCCAGATACACCTTTGTGGCCATATCGTGAGAACCGAATGTCCATTTGACGAACCGTCTACGGAGTTGGGATCCTTGGATTGATTTGGTCCTTTTGGTATACTCCACTTGAGTTTTGGATAAAGTTAGAGTATGACCGGGTTGGATCGAACCCGAATCCAACTGGGCCCTCAGAGCAGAAACGCTAATAACTTACAGACCAGGCGTCTGATTGATGCTCCATCTATTGCGTTGGGTCATTTATGATGTGATAGACCTTTGGGATACTTCTTTATAGGTATTCTTGGTAGTTGATGTATCGACCGATGTATTGGGGAGTGGAACCTCCCAGAATCAAGCATGCTTAGTGCGGAAACCCAATTGCTGGCTATAACGTGAAGTAAGAACATCGATCCTATGTGGGTAAGCGCTCAACAATCCTGTGTGGGTCAGCACATACCAATACCATGTGGGTCAGAGCTCAGTGATCTTGTATGGGTCAGCACATACCGATCTTGTGTGGTTCAACGCTCAACGATCCTGTGCGGGTCAGTGCATAATGATCCTGTGTGGGTCAGATCCTGTGTGGGTCAGCAGGGGTTAGTTACCTATCGATCCTGTGTGGGTCAATGGGGGTTAGTTACTTATTGATCCTATGTGTTTTAATGGGGGTTATTTACCTATCGATCCTATGTGGGTCCGTAGGGTTTAGTTACCTATCGATCCCGCGTGGGTCAGAAGTAGTGCTACCTAACAGAATAAGATGATCCAGTCTTACGACTAATCATCTGTACTTCTGTACATAAGTTATACTTGGTGTGAGCTGAGACTGTTACCTTCGTAGTGTTACCTGTGTGGTACTTCTAACTTCGTGGTGTTACCTGTTTGGTACTTCTACCTTCGTGGTGTTACCTGTGTGGTACTTCTACCTTCGTGGTGTCACCTAAGTGGTACTTCTACCTTCATGGTGTCACCTTTGTGGTATTCTTCCCTCTTGTGTGAGATGAGTATATCTTGATAACTTGGGTATATGTATGGGCATATACCTAAGTAGAGTTTATGTCTATTTCTTCGTGCTTTGTGGTTTTTCCTTTGTGAAACTCTAGGAGACCTTAGGGGGGGGGGGGTCTTGGGGTACCTACTGAGTATCGTTATACTCACCCCTGCATGGGTTACGCCCGAACCTTGCTATGTCTTGTGCAGACGACAGACATTATTTATCAAGGATGAGGGTACCAGATCTGAAGGTTATTTGGAGGTGGACCTTAGACTAGGCATACCACAGAGATGACCATTCAAGATCTGTACCTACCCTTCAGGTAGGATCCTTGGTGGGTGTTCACAGGAGCTGTTTCGGTTTTACTTGTACTTTCTAGTTTTACTTGTACATTCCAGTTGAGCTTGTATTCTGGCCCCTTTACTTACTGTACACACTATTTTTTACTATAAAATTTACTTTGTGATCATATCTTACTGTGTGATTGTTTTGTGTGAGTCTATAGGTTTAAAGGCAATGCCTTCCCGATTTTAGGGATATGCCTTTCTGGTGCTAGTCGCCAGCCCCTGGCCTATGGAAGGTGGGATTATGGTAGTCACGTCATGGGCCCCTAGGGGATGGGTCATGAAAAATTGGTATCAGAGGAGTTGGTTCTACCAAAGAACTAGGACTCTGATCTTTTCTATGTAGCAATAGTGTTAAGTGTGATGAGTATGGTTTTCAGTTTGGGGAACCCAGTGTTGGTGCGACGACCAACGTATCCATACACCAGGACCCTGACTTCTGATTTCCGACTCAGTAGATGAAAAAACTGATTGCGTGTGTGTTTTTGAAAAATTTTCTTTGTAAACTCTTGAGTTAGCTCACCAGGTATAACTTATTGACCGTGACACACCTATTTCTTTCAGGATTCCTCCATGAAGACAACCAACCGGGGTTCCAGGTAGAGTACATGATGACAACCCACAGAGTGACAAGGCTTTGGTGAAGGTCCCCCTTATGGCAGTTGTACCATCGGGTGATGTACCAGAAGCACCACTACCCATTGGGAAACCGATGCCACTAGCCCCAACAGTAGAGGGTGTAGGCCGATTGAGCGCATTACATGAGTTCCAGCACCAGAGTTCACTAAGGTTCCAAAGTGAGAGATATCTACAGGCAGATGAGGACTGGCTAGAGGCCGTAGTTAGAGTTTTTCGACTGGTAGGAACACCAACCGATCTCATGGTGATTCTTGCTTCCAGTCTTCTTCAGGAAGTAGCGGGAAGATGGTGGATCTTGATGCTCCAGGTTCACGATGAGGTGACTCTCATCTGGATAGACTTAGAGAGCCTTTTCAAGGAAGAGTTTGTCCTAGTGACCTTATGCTCAGTGCGTATACAGGATCTTATCCACTTACAGTAGGATAGCATGACCGTGGCTCAGTATTCAACGAGGTTCACTGACCTCTCGTGCTACTCCACTGACATGGTGCAAGACCCTTTCTTCAGGGCCTGGACCTTCGAGCAGGGGATCAGACAGAAGATTAGAGCTTCTACGATTTCTCTCAGCATCCCGATGCAGGTGAGGGTGTTAGAGAGAGCACTATTAGTGGAGAGATTCCTTGCTGAGCAGTCACCGACAGCGAGACCCACCACTGAATGACACGTAGTAGAGTCATCGATAGCTAGAAGCAGACAGATGACACAAAGATCCAAGAGGACCATACTTACAGGTGGAAGACCGTAGGATACAATGTCGGTGGTGCGGGGATCTCGAGACAGAGCAGGATAGGTGAGGATCAAGCAGTGTTACTCATGTGGCGGGTAGGGTCACATGACTCACGACTGCCCGACCCAGCATAAGGACGACCAGGAGATGGTCGAAGGACCACCTAGGCAGAGGTGAAGATTTGATCAAGGAGGTTCGCAGGCAGGAGGCTGACGTGGCAGAGGAGTAGGCCGTGCAGCAGGCGATGAGTGACGATTCGAGGTTCTACCGCCACCACCACTAGGTGGTCCACCCCGACCACAGGGAGTAGGTGGATAAGGACAAGCTCAGATCCAAGAAGATGAGGCCTATGACCACGACATTCTGAAGATGATACAAGGTATGATCTGTGTCTACTCCACCCTAGCTGTAGTACTTATAGACATAGGTTCCAACCACTATTTTATTGCCACGACCCTCATTCGGATCTTGGAGATTCTAGTGGAGCTGTTGGATCGATGCTTATGGCTAGAGACTCCTATGAGAGCAGATTTGACGATTATGCACTGGTTCCGGTAGTGTGAGCATACTCTAGGAGGTGAGAGCTTTGGCTGGGATCTTCTAGTAGCAGCGTCGCGACCTTATGACGTCATCTTGGGTATGGACTGGTTATCCACAGTCCATGCTCAGATCGACTGTATTAGGCACAAAGTGTAGTGTGTCCGCATGGATGGGACCAGGTTTTCCTTCATTAGCGAGAAGGGAACCTTTACAGCACATGATGGACTTACCTGGAGGAGGGTGCAGCCGATCACACATCAGTTGGCTAGACTTACCCTCGGAGTGGTTGATGTTGAGAATCTGAGCTATCCTGTAGTGGTGGACCAGCACGCTGATGTCTTACCTGATGATGTTTTGGGTCTACCTCATTGCAGATAGGTGGACTTCTACATCGACTTGTACACCAGGACGTCACCGATATCTATGCCTGCATATCGGATGGATACTGCAAAGCTTCGAGAGCTGCGAGGAAAACTGGAGGACTTACAGAGCAAAGGGTTCATTAGGCCCAGTGTTTCACCTTGGGTAGCTTCGATTTTGTTCACCAAGAAGGAAGATGTGAGTTTGAGACTCTATGTGGATTATCAGTGCCTGAACCAGGTGATCGTGAAGAACAAGTACCCAATACAAATTATTGATGATCTCTTTGATCAGCTGAAGGGAGCACGATGGTTTTCAAAGATAGACCTCAGATCGAGCTATCACCAGCTCAGAGTACGAGTTGAGGATGTGCATAAAACGACCTTCAAATGTTGGTATGGCCATTATGAGTTCTTGGTTATTCCATTCGGCACGACCAATGCCCCGACAGTGTTCATGGGAATCATGAATAAGATCTTCCAGCCATACCTTGATCGATTTGTGGTAGTATTCATCAAAAATATCCTGATATACTCATTGACAGAGGAGGAGCATGCTTGTCATCTGAAGATATTTCTGGACACAATCCGTGAGCACCAACTTTATGGTAATCTCTTGAAGTTCCAGTTCTGGATCCGAGAGGTTCACTTTATGGGACACGTTATCTTGGAGGCTGGAGTTGTAGTGGATTCAGTAAAAATTGAGGCTGTTCTTGCTTGGGAGCCACCCAGGAGTGTAATAGAAATGCTAAGTTTCCTTGGATTTGATAGATACTACTAGAGGTTTGTGCCTAACTTTTCCAGAGTTGCAGCACCCATATCAGCGTTGACGAAGAAGGGGCATCCCTTCGTGTGGTCAGAGAGATGCTAGCAGATTTTCCAGGAGCTGAGGCATAGAATGATGAGTGCCCCTATCTTGAGGATACTGGAGGAGGGTGTTGGGTATGTAGTATACTACAAAACATCAGGGACCAGGCTCGGATGTGTCCTAATGCAGGAGTGAGCAGTGATCGTGTATGGTTCTCAAAAAATGAGACAACATGAGCAGAACTACGCTACCCATGACCTAGAGTTAGTAGCAGTGGTCTTTGACTTAAATATGTGGAAACATTACTTGATGGGAGAACGTTTTATAGTCTACTCTGATCATAATATTATCAGGTATATCTTCTCTCAGAAGGACCTTAACCTAAGATAGTGACGTTGGCTTGAGTTCCTCCGGGACTATGACTTTGAGATAGTCTATACTCCTGGAAAGGAGAACATAGTAGCAGATGCACTCAGTAGGAGATTTGGTATATAGTCTCTGAGTGAGGAGACAGAACAACTATCCACTTTATGGATATCCTACGTGGATTGAGATGGAGTAGCTTATCTTCAATCTCTGACAGTCACTCCCCCACTCCTTCAGCGAGTCAGGGAGGTGCAGCTTGGGGACACTGACTGTGAGGCTTGGCGTGCTCAGATATCTACATGATAGTAACCTAATGGATTTTCTAAAGATGGGGAGCACATAATCCTCTTCATAGGACGTACTATGGTACCAATGACGCTACAGCAGGAAGTGTTGAGGGAGTTCCATACATCCCCTCTAGCGGTACATCTAGGAGTGGCGAAGATGTACCAGGACCTACAGTGTCAGTACTGGTGTCCAGGAATGAAGAAATCAGTGGCAGAGTTTGTCTCATGGTGCCTCACTTGTCAGTAAGTGAAGGAAGAGCTTCAGGTTTCAGCGGGATTAGTTCAACCAATAGAGGTTCTAGAGTGTAAGTGGGATGGAATTTCCATGGAATTCGTGACAGGACTTCTACGCACAACCAGGGGTCATGATTCTATTTGGGATATCATTGACCGACTCACCAAGTTAACCCACTTCCTACCTATCATAGAGAAGGGAAAAATATAGAGATTGGGATGCCTCTACATGTAGGAGATTGTATGGATTCATGGAGTTCCATCTACGATTGTCTCCGATCATGATGCACGTCTCACTTCCCGGCTATGGAAGGGGTTGCAGGAAGCATTTGGGACACAACTTCAGTTGAGTAACACCTTCCATCCTCAGATGGATGGTCAGATAGAGTGGACCATTCAGACCCTTGAGGACATGCTGTGTGCTTGCGTCCTAGATTTAGACCGTAACTGGGAGGATCACTTACCTTTGGTGGAATTCGCGTACAACAACAACTATCACTCCAATATCGGTATGGCACCATTTTAGGTGTTGTATGGTCGACCTTGTAGATTGCCTCTATGCTGGACTGATCCAGGAGAGTCATCACTTGTGGGACCAGAGATGGTATGGGCTACCACAAAGAAGGTGCAGATCATCCAAGAGTGGATGAAGACTGCACAGAGTAGACATAAGTCTTATGATGACAGGACACAGAGACCTCTGGAGTTTGAGGATGGTGACCATGTCTTTTTATGGGTCTCACATCGATGAGGTTTATGGAGATTTTTCCGGGGCGACAAGTTATCTCTAAGGTTCATCGGACCCTTTCAGGTCCTCAGTAGAGTTGGCGAGGTGTCTTACCGCTTAGCTCTTCCACCTCAGTTGCACTGGGTGCATGACATTTTCCACGTATCCCAACTGAGAAGATACGTAAATGATCCTTTGCACATCATTGACTGGGGTGAGCTGGACATCGATGATGGGGCGATGTTTTCGGAGGTTCCATTGGAGATTGAGGATCAAAAGGATAGAGTCCTTCATAGGCGATCGATACCTTTGGTGCATGTACATTGGCAGAACAGGAATCTCTAGGAGAGCACATGGGATCGGAAGGCTTAGATTCATGCTCAGTACCCCCACTTGTTTCCCTAGTTTGTGTTGTGGCTTTCGTGGATGCAAAGCCCTGAGGTGGGGAGAATGTAAAGATACAAATTTTATATGTAATTTTTTTATATTATACGTGAATATTATGAGTCCGCAAAAATTGATGGCGCGTGATTCCAAGGCCCGGTGTGCCTGGAATGAATTTTTGAACTTTTTTTTCGGGTACGTTCAGTAAATGCATGAGTGGAGTTTTGTAACTTTTGAACCGATGCTTGGAATTGAAATCCGAGGACACCTATGAGTTCGCTGCGCTGATATTCACTTAAGGATATTTTCACCTACACCGCAGTAGGTCGAGGGTGGAAGTTAGTTTTTTAGTTTTTAGTGGGAGAAGAAAAATAAAATAAATAAAATTTTATTTTTCTTTTTGAAACCTACTTTCTTTTAATTGTGGAGGTGGGGACCACATGAGGGTGGTCAGAAAATTATGGTTGGGCATTAAATGCACGGTTACACAAATTATGTAACCACAACTCTCTTTAATTAATAGGGTTCATTAAATCTAAATTAATGAAACAACTTATTAATTAAGAGTTATTTTTATTAACTCTTCTTGAGAGAATTGAGGGTTGTTTTCTCCATTGGCGAAAGGGAGAGGAGACCTTTGAAGGAAGATCCTCCAATGAAGAAGATCCTCCAATGAAGAACCACCCCTAACGAAGAACAAGGACGACACACAAGCCCGGATCGAAAACGTGTTGTGGGAGCGACAAACACCGACGTCCCCTTCACCGACTTCATTCTATCCTCACGCCGCCACCGACGAATGTCATGGTAGGGAATTATTTTTAATTTCTCCATGGTTTGTCGTTGATTTAATTTTCTTGAACCACTTTCTACCAACTTAACACGGAGGGTGCATGCCGAACAAACACGACTCGATCCCTCTACAATCCTTCTTTATTGGCGTGTTCTTCACAGGCGGTGGCCGGCATACCGGCCGACTACGATGACGATGGCAGTGCAACCACATTGCCGAAGGAGGCTGTGACACGACGATCACGATAGAGGAAGGTGGCGGCCGGCGTGTAATCGGGGCGACACGTGATCACGCCGTCGGTAGCAAGGGAGGTCACGACCCGTCGGCTGCGGCAGAGGTTGGTGGTGGCCAGCAATTGGCCGACCACATGAAGGCGGGGCGGCATACATCCGCACCACCAGTAGAGGATGAGGCTGTGACCTGAAGGCCATGGAGGTGCACCAACGTGGCCGACAATCAGCTGATTGTGGGAGGTTAGAGACACCGATGCGCTGCTGGGAGGAGCATCGACCAGGAATCCGGCCGGCCGTGTCACAACCCAGTAGGACAGCTATGACAGGTCCCGTGTGACAACCCGACACCATACCTAGTGGAATGGTCCATTGGACCATTCGGGATACCGGGGGGAACCTTCTCCTCGGGTGTCGGCTAGGGTGAACCCCGCCACGGCGGACCACCCAACCGAGCAGGCGGCGCTGCAGTAGGCCACACCCAGCGGGCCGGGCTGCCCCCTTCGCGGGCTGGGCTGGACTGCGGCTCATCGGGTCAGGCTGCTACAACCTCACCCATTTGAACCAAGTCGGTCTGTCTGGGTCGGACCAGACCCAGGCCCATCTGGATCTAGATACACCTTTGTGACCATATCTTGAGAACCAAACGTCCATTTGATGAACCGTCTACGGTATTGGGATGTTTGGATCGAGATTGTCCTTTTGGTATAATCCACTTGACTTTTGGATAAAGTTGGAGTATGATAGGGTTGGATCAAACTCTAATTCAATCGGGCCCACAGAGCAGAAACACTAATAACCTTCAGACCGGGCGTCTGATTGACGCGCCGTCTATTTCATTGGATCCCTTATGACATGATGGAACTTTGGGATACTTCTTTGTGGGAATTCATGGCATTTTAAGTATTGATCGGTGGATTGGGGAGAAGAACCTCTTGGAATCAAGCATTCTTAATGCATGAACCCAGTGGCTGGCTGTAACATGAAGGAAGAACATCAATCCCGTGTGGGTCAGTGCTCAACGATCTTGTGTGGGTCAGCGCACACTGATATTATGTGGGTCAACACTAAATGATCCTATGTGGGTCAGCACATACTGATCCTGTGTGGGTCAGCGCTTAGCGATCCTGTGTGGGTTAGCACATACCAATCCTGTGTGGGTCAACACTCAGCGATCCTGTGTGGGTCAGTGCATACCGATCCTGTGTGGGTCAGCGGGGGTTAGTTACCTATCGATCCTGTGTGGGTCAGTGGGAGTTAGTTACCTATCGATACTGTGTGGGTCAGCGGGGGTTAGTTACCTGTCGATCCAGTGTGGGTCAGCGGGGGTTAGTTACCTATTGATCCTGTGTGGATCAGAAGTAGTGCTACCTAATAGAATAAGATGATCTAGTCTTACGAATAATCATATGTACTTATGTACTTAAGTTATAACTATTTTGAGATGAGTCTGTTACCTTCGTGGTGTTACCTGTGTGGTACTTCTACCTTCATGGTGTTACCTCTGTGGTACTTCTACCTTCGTGGTGTTACCTCTGTGGTACTTCTACCTTCGTGGTGTTACCTGTGTGGTACTTCTACCTTCGTGGTGTTACCTGAGTGGTACTTCTACCTTTACAGTGTTACCTTTGTGGTATTCTTCCATATTTTGTGAGATGAGTATATCTTGATAACTTAGGTATATGTATGGGCATATACCTAAGTAGAGTCAATTTCTATTGCTTCATGCTTTGTGGTTTTTCCTTTTTGTAACTTTAGGAGACCTTAGGGGGGTCTCAGGGTCCCTACTGAGTATCATTATACTCACCCCTACACGGGCTACGCCCACAGCTTGTTGTGTCTTGTGTAGATGATGAACAACATTGATCGAGGGCGAAGGTACCAGGTCCGGAGGATGTTCGGAGGTAGACCTTAGATGAGGCGTACCGCAGAGATGACTGTTCGAGATATGTACCTACCCTTCAAGTAGGATCCTTGGTGGGTGTTCATAGGAGTTGTTTCAGTTTTACTTGTACTTTCTAGTTTTACTTGTACTTTCCAGTTGGGCTTGTATTCTGGCCCCTTTACTTACTGTATACACTCTTTTTTTACTTTACAGTTTACTTTGTGCTCGTATCTTGCCGTGTGCTTGGTTTGTGTGAGTCTACAGGTTTAAAGGTAATGCCTTCCTAGTTTTAGGGATATGACTTTCCGGTGCTAGTCACCAGCCCTTGGCCTATGGAAGGTAGACTTGGGGTAGTCATGACATGGGCCCCTGGGGGACTGGTCGTGACAAATGACCATTTAAATCCAATAAGATATAATAAAACCAAAGGGGTGCATGTGTGTTATATAACCACATGACATAATATGACATTTAATTAAATTTAAAGAGGAATTTTATTTATAATAGTTTGGGTTGTTACATGATCCACCTTAAAATCATAAACCCATGATGGAATTCATTACTCTTAAGTTAATCTTACATAGATATATATATACTTCCAAAAATAATGGAATCCTTAGATGTTTCAAGATTCTTGTAACCAAAATACCATTGGTAAAATACTTCTAAAACATAATTATTTAATCCAAATACATAAATACTTTAATCCTTCCACTTCAATGATTGGTATGGAATATATCCTTCCTTGGTCTAAACATTAATTCTTGAGTCAGGGCATTGAGTTGTATTTTGTCCATGTTCCGCACACATAAGATACTGAACTCTTTGATAATTTGTCATTATGACCTTATTTTAAACATAAATAACATCTTCCCCTCAATTTGAGATATTCCTCTTGGTTCTTCTTCCCACCTTCTTGACATGTAGGAAGCCAAATATTCTTTTCTCTATGTTCATTACCACACAAACTTTCATAAAAGTCCATATTCCTATTATTTGAAACTTTAGGAATCTTAATGAATTTCACATTGTTAATCATATATCATGATAGCTGATTAGGAATAATCATAATATCTATATCTCCATTAAACATCCAATTTAGCTGCTCATAGTCACTGAATTTTCTATCATATTTATTGTTAACATGTCTCCTTTTGATTATAGGCATTGACACTAACCAAAAAGCATAGTACGAGTAGCAATAATCATAATGAGAAACAATATAATCATATAAAATAACATATAGGATGTATAAATCATGACAAATTATTTTAAATATATGGAACCTTAATCTTAACCTAGGTCATTAATGGTCATTATTCAAATCCTTCATGAGGTTTCATAAAGAGTTTGTGAATTTTCAATGAATATCCCCTGGGAGTGTCAAACCAGGTGTGCAGTAAGGCCCATTGTCATGTACCAAGTGATGATTGAGTCTAGATTAATGTGACCTTTTCAAATTTATTACCACAAGGCACCTATATACCAAATCCACGCCCACTTATAGTATTCATATAGGGATATGTAATTTCTTGGAAACCACCCGCTCTATCCTTTAGCAAAATTCTAGGAAATTTTACTATACCTTGACTTATCCTTAGAATTGTCTTTAGAGAAATATCCTTATAAATATCCCTAGGGATATCAATAAAGTTTTCTTATACTAGATTCAAAAGGTTAACCAAACCTTTCCTTTTATACCAACTATAGAGACCCAGACTTCTCCTACATAGATATTACATTTTTTAGATTAATATTCAATAAATTACACAAAAACATGCCTAGTGACCATAATTGTATTATTTATTTGGATACTACATACAAAATCTTCTAATTTGGTGAAATATCTTCAAAATATCCCATAAATATCTTCCCCTTTAGCACTCTTCACAAACATACCCTACTTAAAACCTTTCTTCATAACTCAGGGAAAGGAAACATAAGAAAGGGTTAACTCAGATGCTTAATAAGGGTAATAAGGGAGATACATACGCATAGCATGAACATAAGGGTATGATAATAAAATTATAACATTTTAAAACCACACCTTTCATATCAAAGATCATAATATTGATTCATGGAATAAATATCGGAAGTTCATAAGACATGAATCATAATAGAATCAAATAACAAGATCCATGAGAGCATAACATTGTCATATGACATAGATTTGTGGAATACACATATAATTATATCATTATGAATATTTTTAAATAGATATAGGTTCACTCATTAAGTTAAGGACATGAAATCAGGACCCTGAATGAACTTATGTACATGCAACCAGGTCCACACATAACATTATGAACATTAAATATAGGTCGACGCATAACACTATAAACATGTAATCAGGGTCACATATAATATTTTGAACATGTAATCAGGATCACACATAACATTTTAAACATGTAATCAGGTTCATGTATAACATTTTTGAACATCTAATCAGGTTCACACATAACAAATTTACTCATGAGTTATCCATATTTACCTAATGCATTGGAGGGAGATATAGGTCTCACCCGTTACATAATGGAAATAATACGTATGTGTGCTACAAGATCATGAAAAATTAATCATATAATAACCCATAAAATGAGATGGGTTTCATAAAAATTTCATCATATCATAACCCATGGAAAAGAGATAGTTTTCATAATCATTTCATCATATCATAACCTGTGAAAAAAGAAGCGGGTTTAATAAGAATTTTATCATGGTATAACCTATGGAAGAGAAACGGGTTTTATACACATATTTTCTTGATAAAACATTAAGTTAAATAATAATAATGGTATCCTTAGTTAATATCCCTAGTAAATAATAATTTACATCAAAGTATATCATCTTATAAGTAGAATGATTTTTAAATATCACTTGGAACATTTCTTAAGGAAAATAACTTTTTCTTTAAAATAAATTTTTAAAACTAAAAAATCATAAAACATTTTGAAATATATTTCTTTTAAAATATGATTTAAAACATATATAGTAATATTAAAAATCAAATAATGGCAATGATGACAAAAAATTACATTCATACCATTCATGTTAAAACAAAGATTCTGTTCACATTTTCTATAAAATCCAAATAAGCATTGTTTAGAAGACGATATGAATATTCCTTCCATTTTAAAAAAAATAAAATCATGAGTAAAATGTATTTAATAAATTATTTCAATAATGTTATTTTTTTTATTTTTTTAGAAAACTTGGTTTTGGTAGAAAAAGGGGTTTTGATCGAAAAGAGATATAAATATTTTTTTTCTTAAAAATGTTATTTTTAACTCTTGAGTACATAAAGAGATGAAAATGAAGGTAAAACATGTATTATAATGAAATAAACATATGATAATAAAATTCATGAGTTTATTGATATATTAATCATAATATTTTATCATATAAAGCATAAACATAAACAATACCGATAAACGATGAGATTGTATCATAAAACCCTTACCACTTTGGTAACTTTTTAACCGTAAACCCCATGAGAGAGATATACTAAAATGGATATATAAATACTAAATTTTTTTATGATAATAATCATAAAATACATTCATGGGAATTATATACACCACATAAAATAAAAATGTGGGGAATATGGCATGTGTCCCATAGAAAATAAAAGTGAGAAAAAAAATCCCTTACCGCTTTAGTAATCTTTCAGATCATAATCCCCAATAAAGAATAAAATAAAATGAAAAATTATGTATCATGAAAATAATTTTATTCACTATATAAAATTTCAAAGGTTTAGCACATACAACACACCAAATAAATGAGTGGTGAATTTTCATATGTATTTTAGAAATAAAAGAGAGACTAGAAATCCCTATCGACCTCATTTGTACACATTTGAACCTCCTGTATAATAAATATAATTTTATTATAAATATATTATATAACCATAATTATATATATAATATCATATATGATTTATTTATGACCATTTATTTCCTATTTATTAATAATTACACGTTAAAACTATGTTTTGGGTAATAACCGCTTTGTTTTTCGTATATGTTTTGATTTGTTATTTCCGGTCATCTTACTTTAATTATGGTTCCATAATATATATAATAATAATAATTAAATAATTATAATATTTATACACCAATTATAATTTTAATACAAATTATTAAACTTGGTTTTTAGAAATGAAGTATGTTACGATCATGGAGAGTGTAGGTCATACGTATGCATGAGTAACGTTTCTATTTTTCAACAATCATTATGGAAAGAAAGTAAGTAATATTTTATCTATACATAATTATAATAATATCATAAATAACCTATTATTTATTTAAATATAATTATACATATCATTCATGTTGTGTGGTGATGAAAAGATAGAGTCACCTCGCTTCGTGAAGGAGGTAGTCCACACGTACATGAATGATGTTATCAACTTTCAATGAGAGAAATGGTAAGAAAGAAAATGATATATTATATTTTTATAATAAAAAATATGTCATGAATATAATAATTATATAATTTATATCAGAAATATTCATTAAATTTATCCTTATTATCTTCCATGTAAAGCATTAGTGAAAAACAAATCACATCACTTTGCGAGGTGGTAGTTTGCCGTACACACGAGCAACATTATCGTATCCCCTACAGAATGGAAATTAAAAAATGTATATATGATATAATTACTCCAAAGATATAATTATTTTATAAATAAAATATATATACTTTATATCCATCATCATACTAAACCGTGATAAGTGGTAATGGAAAAGTAAATGACATCGGCTCGTGAGCCGGTAGTCCTCCATACACATGAATAACGATTTTGTAACCCATTTCATGGAAGTGGAGTTGTTTTTAGGTTATGAAATTAACATAACACCATATAATTATATTTATTAATATATTTTTTTATACCATAATGGTTAAATAATAATTTAATAAGGTGGAGTAATGAATAAAATAAAAATGCTCGTTGAAGAATGTTACCTCTTCTTTGGGTAACCTATTTAGGATTTCACCAAAATTATTCATAGGTTGAATTTATTCCCAAAATAAGGCTTCTAGGATGATATGATGGAATTTTATAATTTATTTGGGTAGGGTGTTTCTGAACCAAAAGGGTTTCAAGGTGTGAATAGGAGAGGATAGGGGGTGGCCTTTTATAAGTTAAGTGAGGGGAACACTTGTAATTTTTGAATAGGAAAAGGTGTAACCACATTTTTGACATGAAAAAAGGATTCAAAATGGAGAATTATAGAGCCTTATAAATTATAGGGTCAAAATATGGATATAAAATGGGCATTTTAAAGGTTTTTTGTTATTATTTAACCCTTACCTTTTTAGTTTAACCCCCAGTAAACCCATTTTTACCTTAACCACAATAAATAATTTTTTACTATTTTTACTATTTTTACTATTAATTATGATTAAAAATTAAGTTTACCTTAATATTTAATATAAATTATCTTGATTATAAATATGGAATAAATTATTCCAAATCCCATTCACATAATTGGAAAATTTTAATTTAAAGTTAATCCCACAGACGTGATGAAAAATGGGTTTTCAAAGAGAAAATGTTCAAAACTCACCCTATGATAATTTTGAAGTTTTTATTAGAAAAATTAACCTTATTTATTCAAATAAATTTTCTTAAAGTTAAAAAAATAAAATAAAACTATGTGTGTAAAAATGCGACACAACTGTTTTTAGTAAAATGCAGTTTTTAAGCATAAAATTGGATTTATTATTATAACTTGTCTCAAAAACACATTAGATAAATTTTAAATATTTTATTTACTATATAATAAATAAATTTAATTAAAATAATTCACCAAACATTATTTGTTTAATTTATTGATATAAAACATGTTTGTTTTCATAAAAATAGTTTTTTTAGAAAATGATTCCCTTTATTTTAAAATGGTTTTTATTTTACCCAGTGTCTCACTGGGTGGGTTGAATGGGTGCACTTAACCTGGATTACATATTTCTATGTCTAACCATCACTGATTGAGGTGTTACCCCGTGGGACACTTTGTCATCTTAGCTGCCAATAACTCCTTCCCAGTTGGGGCATTATAACCTCTTCATGGGGAGGGGGGTTCCTTGGAGTGGAGGGTTAGAAAAGACCACTGATGGGGATTCCCTTTATAAATAAGAGGAAATGGTTTTTATTTTCAATTATAATTAAATTTTCACCAAGGAATTAATTATATATACATGTGTAGAACATATATTTTTATTATTAAATTAATAATATTATAACCTGAAATTCCAATGGATATGTGATAACTATCATATTAAATAATAATATTTTAATAGTATGTTATGTTTTGTTTAAACTTGGTGTGGAATGTATTGAAAGTTACACTTAGTGTTGTGTTTAATGTAAGATAAAATAACTATTGCGTATAGTTCAAGATAAACTCACTTTCATGTGTAACACAAAATATTAAAAAGATTTAATTTATTTGAAGAAAATATATTTAAAAAAATCTTGGGTTGTTACAAAGAAATTATTGGAAGATTCACCCCTAATAAAGGTCTAAGATAGAGAAATATTATATAACCTTACCTATTTATTCTTGTTACTGATGAATTCTATAATCTCTTGGTTCATGCTACTGTAAAGTGATCAATTAATGGCACCAAAGTTTTTATTCACTATCCTCCTATTAGTCATTTTTTTCATCGATGATTTCCTACCATTCTCTAGAACAAATCCCTAGGATTTATCCATGATTATATGTATTATTGATACATATGAAATGGATATTGGTCAATGAGTTAATATGTATAAATATGAGATACATTTTAGTAAACGAGTGCATGATGTAAATAAAGATATTTTCCATTGTCTGTGTGGTATTAAAGAGGTAAAAAAACATCAAAAATATTTGGAATTTCCTACCATATTTTGGAGATAAAAATGAGATGTTTTTTATTCTATTGAGGAAAATGTTTAAAAAAATATCCAAGGGTGGTTGGAAAATATAATTTCAAAAGTATGGGAAAGTAGTCCTCTTTAAAGTGATTGCTTTGGTAATTCCATTTTATGTGATTTCCTTTTTTAAGCTTCTTGATTCTCATATTCACCAACTTCATTCTTTATTTGAAATTTTTTGGTGGGGATTATTTAAAGGAAGAAATAATAAACATTGGATTTCTTGGTATAATATTTTCAATTCTAAGGTTATTGTGGATTTGGTTTTTAGGAACTTGAATTGTTTTAATGAATCAATATTATCCTATAAGGGTTAGATATTATTACAAAATCATAACACCCTTTGTGAAAATAATTTAAAGTCCAAATACTTTACCCATTATTCCTTTTTGAACTCAGGTTTGGGCCCCATACCTAGATTCATTTGGAAGAGTGTGTGCAACTATAAATATATTATTGATCATGAATTGTTTTGGAGGATATCTTTTAGGGATAAGGTGAACATTTTTAATTATTTATAGCTTATTGGGATCATAAATCTTAGGCCCACAACATCTCCTGTTCCTGGTTTTGAATATGATAATGTTTGAGATCTGCAAACAGATGACCCGAAGAGCCAAGTTCAAGGGAATCTTGACTCATGGGTTAATTTTTTTGATCGAATAGACATTTAAGATATCCTTATTATCCCAAGTTATGGAGGAGACCAGCTATATTTGAGTAATTAACTATCAGTTAATTATCCTTTATGGTTGGGGAATACATGTATTATTGGGTTCTATAACCCCATTGTGAGTTTTACTTGGAATCACCTTTAGTAGCTTAATTTTCCACCAAAAGTGAAACTCCTTTACTAGATGATCTGAAGAGGTATCCTTCTAATTTGATAACTTATATTCAATCATCACATTTTGAGTTTATCTCTTAAACCATATGTGATAATGAGTATTAAATGTTCCTTCATAACCTTTTTAACTTTCCTTCTATGTCAGGTTTGTTGAAGCCCAACCATGAGATTCATAGCAGATACTGGAAGAAACTAAGAGATGTGAAGTAGATAATTCAGGTCTAGATTATGGTTATACCCTCAAAATTTATGTTCAAATTATGTGTTTGGGTTTGTATAGTGTGGTTTATGTGGAATGATATTTCCTTTAATAAAATTTCAAATGAGAGATGTGTTTGGATTTATAAATCTCAATATTAAAATTCAATGTAGAGACATACTAGTTTTCTAGGCCCCTGTTGGACACTCAACATTAAACTGTAAGATGGCCCCCACCTCCTTTTTGAGTTATTAAAGTGAATACTAATGTGACTATGCATGGAGTGAATACAATCATTGTTTGTGTCATCATTCATGATAATAATGGCATCCTTCTTGCATCCTACCACAATGCAATTGCTGTAAACAAGAATCTCATGGAGGATGAAGCTATGGTAGTCCTCATAGGAATGTAGATTTCTTTTTCAAATGGATGAAATATATTATCATCAAATCTTATTTTAAAATTATTTTCAACTCCCTTGGGTCTAGAAAGGAGATCCAATAGGCTTTTGGATCCATCCTTAGGGAAATTTGGGTACATGAAGCATATTTTATTCCTTGAATGTTTTCCTTTATTTGAAGAGAGGATAATTATGTGGCTCATTTTATAGCTAGTCTAATGGGATTTTATGGGACCTATGATTGGACTTATTCTTTTCTCGTGGTTATTTGTAATGTTATACATTATAATTTATAGATTTTTTCTAGATTTCAAAACAAAAGAACCTAAATCATGGATTTTTTTTTATTTTAATAAATATATTTTTTACCCTTTGATATTTTTTTAAATTGATTCTTTTACCATGTATCAATATTTTTTTACCTTTTTATTTTAAAAAATACCATTTTTTCAAACATGGGAATAGTAATCGTTGCTCATCATTGTATAAAAAACAAAGATCATGATGAAGTTTCCAATTTTCTACTATTTCTCATACTCTTTTGTAATATATTTTTTAAATATGAATCACATTTATATTGATAATATTAGTTTTACAATTTTTTTTTATTCAAGTGTATATATTTTCTATCTATAAATTTTAGTAGATCATTTTTATGAAGTAGCTATAGTGGGTTTTTACCTCTCATTTTGTATCATTGATTTATTATTATACCCAAAATTTTGTATTGTTGTATGTTTTTTTCACATAAACCCAATCCCACCTATTATATGTATTTTATTTTAATTATATATACCCCTCTTCACAAAGTTAATTCTCAGATCTCAAATTTTTTTTATTCTTATTAAAATAGGTAAAACCATCGCTCATCTATATGCCCCTGTAAAACTAGAAAATTAAATCTTCCACTGAAAAATTACAATCCATAAAGACAACCAATGAGAACCAAACCCCTAGTCTCCAAGAATCTAAGGGAGCTACCAAACCACTGGAAAATCTTGGGGGATGGGGGTCACATTTAATTTATTTTTTTAATTTGATAAAGAAGAAAATCTTGTATTATAAAGTGTTTATCTAACACATTTCCCTAATAACTGACATTATATATTTGGTACATTGTTATGATATATCATGAATCCTAATTATAGTTAATTGTTTTTAAAATAACAAAAATTATCACATTTGTAGATTAAAAATTAAAATTATATTATTTGTAAAGAGAATTCACTTACTAGTATTTGTCACTCGGAATTTAGAGGGAAATTTGATGAATATTTGGAGTTATAAAATAATATAATATATAGTTTTATTCATAAGTGGGTTTAATATAATATTATAAATCATATTATTATCCATCTCACACTATGAAATTATGGGAGAAACATGAATCCATACATTATTTTTGAATAAGAAATGATACATTATTTATTTTCAAATAAGTCATGGATTTTAGGCACAAAGATGATACTCTGATTAGTTGAGTGATTTTCATGACTATTTCACCGAGTTTTCTAACATGATGGTTAAATTTTAGGATGATGTTTTGATGTTTTGACTACTTAATATTTTAACTAATTCTTAGGAAAATTTGTGTGTTACTTTGATTAGTTATTATCCTAACAATGTTGTGACTATGAATGTTATTAAGTCAATAAATTTTAATAAAAAATTCAGGAGGTGAACTCAAGATACATATTCCTCCAAACTATTGGTCATAAAGAACAAAGGGAGAATCAATAAGAGTAATTAGGGATAATGATACTGAAGTAAAATAAAATGTAAAAGTAAATCAATTTAAAGTATAAAAATGTTTGCAATATTTTCATTATTATAAGAAGATATATATTAATTTTTTGTTATCAATTTAAAATAGAAAACAAAATATAATATAATTAAAAAAATAGTGATGTTGATGATTGTATTATATCTTATATGAGGGGATACTATAATTATTTATAATGATAATTATATTCATGTGGTTCTTTATGATTCTTTTGGTATTGTTGATAGTGGTGTTTTATTAGATGTAACATAAAAAAAATTCTTTACATCTTACAACCCATATTTTTTTTATTTTAAAGATTAAAAATGATGACCTTGATGATGTTACAGGCATAATAAGTACCTAATTGGATACAATCATTAAAAGATATCTGGTTGTAAAAAAATAACATTCCACAGAGGTTCATCTAAGTATTATTTCTTCCAATATTATTGATGATTAAAACTTTTTTAGTATATTTGGTGATGGATTGTGGAATATTTCTAGGTTTCATTGGTTTTGAGCCTCATCAAGAAGCACTCAAGTTTTTACAGGACCATAAATGTTATTTCTTTTTTAATTTTCCTATGTTATTGAGTGTAGTGATTCATCTAAATTATAAAATAGAATTCTTGTTTTCCTAGATAGGTAAAAATATGGAAACTTTAAGAGGGGGATAATTTAAGATAAAATACCAACTCAATTTTTCATCAACTCAAAAAGTTTGATGCATGGAAGATACAATTTTGAGAGATCAGAGTAATATAAAAATAAATGAATGCATTGGAAAATTAAACTTTCAAAATTTAAACTTAACTGAAGTAAAACTATTGAAACATGATACAACCTAAGGGGGGAGGGGTTAATAAAGTTGTTTCCCAATTTAAAATTATTATTTTACTTAAATATTTTACTTTAGGATCTTATTCTTGGGTTAATGGGAACTTATATTCAACCAATATCTCTTGAAATAGTACTCACCAAAACACAAACAATTATTTAGGAAATTAAAACATGAAAAAGCCAAAAGGATTTTACTTGGTTTACCACTAAGGGATAATACAAGGAGCATACACAAAATAATTTGTCGGTGTACTAAAATCCACTACTACACTAGATTGGTTAATACAATCTTGGTCATTTTCAATCAATGCTAATGAACAGTTCCTTTGTAAGATTTAGGGTTATATCACTTCTTATCAAAAGAACACTCCCTCTTATCCTTATTTCACTAATTTAGTGAAGGAAAGACCAGTTTATAGACCCGAGGGTCTATGAATGTTTAACATAGTAATAAAAATTATAGTGCATCTTAAAATCCAAGTAGATGTTATGATGATATCCACTTTGAAATTCCTCCAATCACTACTAAAAAAAGCCTATACCAATGGTTATAAACCATTATTATAGGTCACTAAACCATTGGTATAATCTATACCAATGGTTTGGAGGGGTGTTGGATATTATGGTTTTGGTATAGACCTATACCAATTATTTTGTAAAACCATTGGTATTGGTTATATGAAAAACCTATACCAATAGTTTTTCAAAACTATTGGTATAACCAATGTAAAAATAAAACCCAACTGGTTTTGATCTAAAAAACTCCCATTTATATTCCAACGACCTAACCACTAAGATAAGATGGAATTTGTTAACATAATTTGATATATATATATATATATGCAAGTATTTTAACTTTTGATGTATTTAATGTTATTTAAAAAAAGAACCCATAAAAAATATGGGCACCTACACCAATGATTCTCAAAACCATTGGTATATGTCTATACCAACATTTTTGGGAACCGTTCGTATAGGTACCGTGATTTTTTATCCAATACCAATAGTTTTGGAAAAACCTTTGTTATAGGGTCTCTACAAGGGACCTATAACAATGGTTTTGGCCAAAACCATTGGTATAAGGTCTCTCATGGTACCTATACCAACCGTTTTGGTGAAAAGGTATTCCTCCACATATCTTCATAGAAGAGGGTCATGATATTTGGGAAGAAAGGAAATTTATGTCCCAATACATCAGCCCCTTTGAGATTATTGATCATGTCAGAGCTGTAGCCTATTGCATATAATTTCTACCAACTATGTATCAAGTACATATGTATTATACATATCCATATCGAGGAAGTACATACCATATCCCTCACATGTATTGAACTCATAGGTGGTATATAATAATCCGTCTCTTTATTTCATATTTAAACATGATTTATTACATAAAATTGAACTTAATAAAACTATGAATATCGAGAAGACTAGCGTCTTTGGGGTTTAGGAACATTACATAACAAATTAAAAAATGAAATACAACAACATATTCATTGAAAACTTCTTTGACATGACCACAAAATTCCTTTGTACTTAAGACTACCCCGGAAAACCTGAGGACATATATAAGAAATCGGTGAGATATAAATTATAGTAAGGGAGTAGAAATGGAATAAAATGAGGAGAAAAATAAATTTTAGACAAGTAATATCAAAAAGGCATAAAGGAACATGAATAATAAGGCATGATTTAGCATGGTAATCATAACATGGGAAATGTGGCAACAACTTCAAACACTGCATCATAAACATAAGTCAAAGATACACCACCAAGACTTCATGGTGGAAAAATACCCATAAAGGAATTAGGTAAACCCCTATACCAACATGACATATCATGATACTAACAATTACCCAATGCATTGGAGCGCTATCAGGGTGCACCCTTCATAAACATTTCAATCTCATGCTTAAGTGTGCCACATAGATCATATAACATGGATTAATTCAACATAATAACTTTAATACAAAATCTAGAAATGTGGAATACATAAATTTAATTCCCTAATAAATAAGAGTATGTTTATAAAGGTGAATACCCTTGATAGATAAATTGGAAAGGTATTCACTATACAATTATTTTGGCATGGTAAATCGTGGTGCAATTTTGGAAGCATAACAACGTCATATTGAAATTCATAAAATTGGTTGATGAGAGATAAATGGGTGTCTCATCATATATAAATGAAATTTAAAGTAAGATTAATATTTAAGAACATATCACAACATAAGAAAATGGAAATTATAATACATAACATAAAAGGGATGCTTGATAAAGGAGATAGGTTGAAGATCCTTTACAGAATTTCGACATAGTAACAGGTGAGATTAAAGGATCATAGGTGGGATTAATGGGAGTTAAATTAAGATAACATGATTTATACATAAAATTTATATTAATGGGATCATGGAACATCATATCCCAACATATTAAAATGGAATTTAAGAAGCATAATATAAAATAAGTGCTTGGATGGAAATGTGAAGAGAGAAATCCCTTACTTGGATGTGTGACTCCAAAGGCTTGGTAGAGGCTTCTTGGGAGCTTGGGGGAAGCTTTGGAGGACTCTAATGAGTATATATTAGAGTATTAATGATATTAAATGAGTTTTAGTGAAGATAAATGGGAGCTTGTGTGGGTTTATATAGGAAAGGATGGGGATTTCTTTATTATTTTGGTTTTGGAAACTTCATAATAAAATATTCAAAACCAAAAACCATCCCATGGTTTTTGATGATGGTTTCTAGAAAAAGGTATTTTATTAAATTATTTTACAAGTCCAAGGGCCAAAAATATTAAAACAATGCGCTTTATTATGTGGAGGTGAGTCACACTCTTAAGGAAATGATTTTAAAATCTTAAAATATATTATAAATCTTGGAGGATTCACTAAAGATTTATAAAATAAATAAAATAAACTAAAAATCACATTATTTTAAAATAAAAACATATATTTTTCCCAGGATACCTATTATAGTATTTATTACATCTCTATTGGGCCATTATGATGTCATAAAACACATCGTATATTTATACGGTATTTAATTTTTACCCAAAAATTTGACTATCTCAGAAAATTATGAAAAATTCACCATTGGATAATTTTGATGTCCTGATTCCAAAAATAATATTCATTTTATCTAAATAATTTTCTAAATAATTGAATTTTCACTTTAAAAATAAAAACTGATATTTATTGAAAATTGATTGGTTTTGATAAAAATAGTTTTCAAATCTTAATAAAGATTAATTTTGACTTAATAAAAATTATATGATAATTTATATTTAATAAAAGTTATTTAATAATAATATTTTATTAAAATATTATTTATTTCAAAAAAATCCATTAATTCATTAAAATATATTTCTAAAAATACTATTTGTTCTGTAAAAATCATTTAAAAAGTAACAATAATAGGAAGAAAAATATATTCATTATTATATAAAAAATAATGTACGTAATATTATTTCTAGGGTATTGATAAATATCCCTTTATTACACCATCATATTCCCTAAGATTAAGGTGCGTGATGACATGGCTTTCATGGGGCCGTTCTGTGAACATGGTTTGGGCTGTGATCTCGATGAGCTTGAACTTCTCTCATAAACGATTTCACTCATGCTTAAGTTGTTGGATATAAACTTGGGATTAATATAGGTAAATGAAAAAAAATGTTATCTCCCTCATAATCTCTGATAAATGGGATTCATAGGGTATAATCCTATTGGATGAGTCCATCACTTCTATTGTTTGTGCCAAAAGGATTTGTTAAAACCCTATATTTATACTAGTCATGTGATCACTATTCAATATCAATATTATCAATGGTAAAGATAAATAATTATAATTTAAAATCCAATTGGATATAATAAAATAAGTTCATGTTTTTTCTATAACCATAAGACATTTAATTAAGTCAAAAGAAAGGGAATTTTTTTCATAAATGTTCAGGTCGTTACAACATTACCCCCTTAATAAATTTCACCCTCAAAATTTTCTTTTCCCACACTAAAAGAGATGAGGGTAACTATGATTCATCACCTCCTATTATTCCCATATTTCTTCTTCAAACTTTTGGTTTTTCCATAACACTTTTATAAGGGGAATTATCTTATTTTGTATAACTTTTTCTCTACAATCTAAGATATTCACCGGTTGTTCCTCATAGAAAAGGTCATTCTCCAATGGTAACACCTCTAGATTAAGTACATGTGAGAGATATGATATCTACTTCCTTAAGAGGGATACATAGAATACATCATGAACTTGAGATAGGTTCTATGGGACTTCTAATCGATATTCCACTACTCTGATGTAATAAAGAATCTAAAAATGGATGATGTACCTTGGAATAATCTTTCAATTATTCCAAAATATCATCACTTTTTCCATGTATATATGCAGAGGAAAACCATATCTACAACATCAAACTCTAGGTCTCATATATGATTGTCATTATAACTCTTTTGTTGACTCTGAGAAACTTTGATGTGCTGCTGGATGGTCTTAACATTCTCCACTATTTCTTCAACCATTTATGAACCTAGAAGTTTTCATTTCCCAACTTCATCCTAACATGATAGTGTTATGCACCTCTCACTACTGAAAATTTGACATATCCCAATGGTTTGAAACCGTTGGGATAAGGGGGCAGAAAACGTTTTGGATAGCCTATCCCAACGGTTTCAAGAACCGTTGGTATGTTAGGCATTGCAATAGCCCGTATGCCAATGGTTTATTAGAAACCATTGTATAGGTTGTATGAATCTAATCTATGACAATGGTTTAAGTAAAATTGTTGGTATATATTTGTACCAATGTTTGAATAACCGTTGGTAGACATACTGTCAAACATCTAACATATCCCAATAGTTGTAAAAAAACCGTTGGAATATATGTATACCAACGGTTTTTGAACTGTTGGTATACATGAAGCACATGTTTTTTTCCAAAAGTTTAAATGAAACCATTGGGATATGTAGTCTAACATACAGTATACCAACAGTTATAGAATCGTTAGGTATATCCTATACTTCATAGCACAACATAACACCTCCCCACTACAATTATAGCATCCTCCCCTCTACAGTACTGAAATTCCAGCAAGTAGCATACAATGACCTCCCCTACTATGAAATTCTAGTACTATAATTCCAATAAGGATCATATAGCTGCCCCCACTCTGGAATTATAGTACAAACCTGCAGAATAAATGATGAATACCAAAAAACACCATGCAGACAATATACAATGATGAATACAACACTTGAAAATACAGAATTTAAAAAAACACTCATACCGACAATACAATGTACATAATTAAAAAAACACTCATGAAATAGAATTTCATGGTTGTATGGTGATTTATTTGGAAAGAAAATAAGACAAAAGAGATGAAAGAATGCATTAACTTCTCTTTTAGGTGTGAGTGAATCCTCTTATGGAGGAGTTTGGTGCACTAATCAATGGAGTGGAGTGCACTTCATAGTTATGAAGGTTACTACTAAGGACTTTTAGTAATATGTGAACGTGCTCAAGGTATTCAGGGTAAATGTATAAAGAGGAGTCCACCCAATACTGGTATGAAATTAAATGTGGATGGAACATGAATGTCTTGGGAAATGAGGGGGTAAGGACTATTTAGAGACAACAGGGGGATTATGATTCTTTGTTTTAGTTCCTTTTATAGTCTAAGTAATTATCTTGGGCTGTCCAAGGGGGTGGGGTCATCCAGGGGGTGGTGGTGGTGGGGGGGGGGTGTCTAGGGGGTGGGGGTGTCCAGGGGTTGGCGGGTTGTCCATGAGGGTGGTGGGGGGGGGGGGGGTGTCCAGTGGGTGTCCAGAGGGGTTGGGGGGCTATCTGGGGGGGGATGTCTATGGGGGTGGGGGTGTCTAGGGGGGTGTGGGGCTATCCAGGGGGTGTGGGTGGGGTATCTAGGGGGGGTGTCCAGGGGGGTGGGGTGCGGGGGTGTTCAGGGGGGTGGGGGTGTCCAGGGGTGGGTGGGCAGTCCACGGGGTGGGGGTGGAGGGGGGGGGGATGTCCAAGGGGGTAGGGGGTGTCCATGGGGTGGGGTGGTGTCCAGGGGGTGGGGGATGTCCAAGGGGGTGGGGGGTCCAAAGGGGTGTCTGGGGGGAGGGGGGGGGGCTATCTAAGGGGGTGGGGGGTGGGGGTGGCTGTCCAAGGGGGTAGGGGGTTTCTAGGGGGGTGAGGGAGGGGGGGGGTGTCCAGGGGGGGATGTCCATGGGGGGTGGGGTGTCCAAGAGGGTGGGTGGGCTATCCACAGGGTTGGGGTGGGGGGGGGCTATCCAAGGGGGTAGGGGGTGTCCAGGGGGGGTGTCCGCAGGGGTGGGGGGAAGTCCACATGGTGGAGGGCTGTCCAAGGGGGTGGGTGGGTGGGGGGTTATCCATGGGGTGGGGGGGGGGTGTCAAAGGGGGTAGGGGGTGTCCAGGGGGGTTGGGGGTTTCCAAGGGGGGTGTCCAGGGTGGTGTTGGGGGGGGGTGTCCATGGGATGAGGGTGTCTATGGGGGGGTGGGGGTGTCCATGGGGTGGGTGGTGTCCCGAGGGGGTGGGGGGGGGGGGGCTGTCGAAGGGGGGTGGGGATGTCGAGGGGGGGTGAGGGGGCTATCCAGGCGGTGGGGGTGGGGGTGTCTTTGAGGGTGGGGGGATTTTCGAAGGGGTAGGGGTGTCTAGGGGGTGGGTGGGGGATATCTAGGGGGTGGGGGTGTCCCAGGGGGTGGGGGGGGGGTGTCCATGGGGGTGGGGCTGTCTGGGGGGGTGGGGGGGTGTCCAGGGGGTGGGTGGTGTCCAGGGGGTGGGGTAGATGTCTTGGGGGTGGGGGGAGGGGGAAATCCAAGGGGATGGGGGTGTCCATGGGGGGTAGAGGGTGTCCAAGGGGGGTGGGGGTGTCCAGGGGGTGGGGGTGGTGTCTAGGGGGTGGGTGGGGGGAGTGTCCAAGGGGGGTGGGGGGGTGTCCGGGGGGGTGTCGAGGTGGGTTGGGGGGTGTTGTCTAAGGGGTAGGGGGTGTCCAAGGGTATGAGGCGGGGGGTGTCTAGGGGTGGGGGGTGTCCAGGGATTGGGGGGTGTCGAAGGGGTGGGGGCATAAAGTTACTACAACATCCAACAGTAGGCAGCACCAACCTCCTCCCCTTGTGCAATTACCTACAATAATAAAAAACCCATACAAAATCAGAACTAATTACCTCAAATTACTTGTAAAATTACCTTCAATTTTAATACTATATACATAATTCAAAATAACACCAATGAAGAAAAATATGATCCAAATAGTATTCCATAAAAATAACACCAATGCAATTACAATACACTATACAAAATTCAGAATAACACCAATACGCCCAACAAAATAAACCACTAGAAATCATTAAGTCAAGTTTTATTTATTTATAGATAAAGAAATAAAGATAATGTGACCTACCTAATCACACATAAATTTAGGCACAACAAATCATCAAAAATCAAATGTCAATAATATCAGTAAAAAATGTAACAAATCAATCTTTGCCTCATCACCATCACTATCATCACCATCATCATCAGCTCACCCCCCATCATCATCATCATACCCATAATTATCCCCAGCCTCTTCAAATCCCTCCTCCTCACCCTCGCACTCTGCCTCAGACTCCTCTCACCCTCCTCCTCCACCTCCTCCTCCTCCTTGCCCTCCTCCTCCGCCTCGACCTCCTCTTCACCCTCCTCCTCCGCCTCGACCTCCTCCTATCCATCATCTCGACCACCACTTGAACTAACACTGGTGAACCATATATAAAACTCATAGATGACATATATTCATCACAATATGTGCTTGTCTCTGGCGGAAGTGTTAAATGTAAAACTTCCATCAGTTTCATAAATGCAGTGTTTGCCCTAGCAGACTGTCTTCCGTCTCTGTGGCCCATTTTTTCATCCTGTTCTGCCTGTACCTTAACTTGCTATAACTCATAGGCACAAAACTCATACCTAAGGAGGGCCAATACCTTGTCTGGACTATACTCTTCCCACGTCGGCAGCGTACTCTGCCACGGTGCACATCTCCCAACACCTGATGTAAATGATCATTTGG
Organism: Viscum album; assembly: GCA_963277665.1. Classification (NCBI taxonomy): domain Eukaryota; kingdom Viridiplantae; phylum Streptophyta; class Magnoliopsida; order Santalales; family Viscaceae; genus Viscum; species Viscum album. The sequence goes on along the minus strand of OY728121.1, from coordinate 1,644,344,794 downwards.
TCTAAAATTATTCAGGTTCTTGGGCATCAAGGTCCTCTAAAGTAGCCTGTTACAAATATAAATAGATTATTAAGTTACAAAAATAAATATTAAAACTTAAAATCAACAAAGTAAAACTTACAATCTGCAGTTGAGTTGGTTCGTTAACCGCACTTCAATCTTTCTTCCTTCTACTCGAGCAAAACAGTTTTTATCGAGGCACAGAGTCCTTTAATATTCAATGTTTTCCTCTAAAATGACATTGAATATAGGAAACCATAATTAAAAATAGGTTACCAATAATTAATTTCATAACTAAAATTATATGACAACTTTAACAATGGAATAAATTATAGAGGAAACAATAGAAAGTGCAAGTCGTAAAGAAAATTATAAACAACTGTCATACCTGCTTCCTCTCATGATATGGCATCGCAGTACGTCCCAATGTGTAGAGGTTTTTTTTAGCATCAATGTTTTTTTATTTCTTCTGGATGATTCCTAAATAAAATTCAATAATTCCAAAGATAGTATTAACAAAAAACATGAAAAATTTTCATTTAAATACCTCAAATGTGATTATACCTTAAACTGGATAGTTTTCTAAGAGTAATCATCTATTGATACTATTCTATCAAACAATCATACATGATAGGTACTTCCTCTAAGTCTATGCCAACTCTAGCATGCCAACCATTATAAAAATTGTTCTTATAGGCTCTCCAAAGCTCACCTAAATACTTTATATGTTCTGGCCTTGCACCCTCAACGTTAGGGAAATTAAACCAAAGCTGACACCAAAATATTAATTCATATAAATACAAAAATGATATATTTCATTAAATACAACAGATTTTTTTACCCATATCTCTGCCCAAGCGTTATCCTTGACTTTATTTGGCAACTGTCCTCCATGAGATCGGGCTGACGAAAATGATGTCGGAGTATTTGGAAAGCATCACCAAAAAACTCTGACATTGATGCCCTGTTTTTTTAATCATTTGACTACCTTCATTATAGTCCAACATCAACTGCATTTGGCGGGTTCTACACAGCACCGCATGCGTGTATGCCTTCCCCCACCTCCTATCAGTAGATGTATTTGTTATGAAATAAAAACAAATATTTTATCAATACATGTTATAATAAAAATAAATAATGGTATAAATTTTTTTAGGGTTCTATAAATATACCTACTGCAGTCTGATCAATGGGTTTCTGCTGGAACCATAGAAACTAAAGGAACACCCTGTACAGGTGGAGGTGGGTCCCAATGTATGCTCCATAGGGACAAAATCTGGTAGCGCATGAGTTGAAGAATAAGGAATATAGAAGCTCAGAGAGAAGGAAGTAGAAGTAAAAGAAGATGACATGGATGGATGGAAAAATGCTGGATGGGGAGTGAGAATCATCACCGGATATGGAAAAGATGAGTGAGGGAGACTCAGATGTAATGGGTGGTGAAAACATGAGAGGCCTAAAATATCCTATGTGTCCCTAATGAAATACCAGGATCAGAATGTGGGATAGATGGTATGATAGTGGGAGGGGCAGGGTCTAATATGGTACACTGACTAGATCGTCTAGTTCTTGTACCACCCCCCCTCGTACGAACACCCTGAGTACTAGGACCACTACGAGGTTGCTCATCAAATAATTATTGCCTAAGAGGTGGATCATACAAATTTTTTAAAACAAAATTAATCAAATGAAATTATATATTATTTAAATATATATATTTAAAATAAAATACTCACTATAGGCACTAGTGGTAGACTTCCCATCACATCCATGAGACGATTTTTGTCCATCATCTTTTTTCCATAGCCTCTCTTCAATCGGTTGCATTTACTACATTTGAAAACAAATATGGAAGTAATTAGAAAAGGATAACTAATGTGTAACCCAAAAAAAATATATGAGAGGTAATATGGGGATTCATGGACAACCCCCCCAACCCCTTCGAAAAAACCCACCCCCCTAGACACCACCACCCCCCTTGGACAGCCCCCGCACCCCCTGGACACCCCCAACCCCTTGGACAACCCCCCACCCCCTGGACACCCCCACCCCCTAGACAACCCCCACCCCCCTAGACACCCCCCACCCCCTAGACACCCCCCACCCCCTGGACACCCCTTACCCTCTTGGATACCTCCACCACCCCTAGAAACCCCCACCCCCTAGACATACCCACCCCCTAGACACCCCACCCCCCTTGGATAACCCCCACACCCCCTGGACACCCCCGCCCCCCTTGGACAACCCCCACCCCCTGGACAACCCCCACCACCCTTGGATATCCCCCACACCCCCTGGACACCCCTTAGACACCCCCACCCCTTGGACAACCCCCACCCCCCTGGACTCCCCCCACCCCCTGAAACCACCCCACCCCCCTGGACACCCCCCATGGATAGCCTCTCCCCCACCACCCCCTCTCCACCCACCCTCCTCAACACCCCTACCCCATGGATAGCCCCACAACCCCTGGAAAGCCCCCATCCCCTAGACACCCCACCCCTAGAAACCCCCCTGGACACCCCATCCCCTAAACACCCCCCACCCCCCTTAGAAACTTCCCCCCGACACCCCCCACCCCCCACTGGACACTCCCCAACCACTTGGACGGTACCCCACACGCCCCTGGACACCCCTATGGGACACCCCCCAACCTAGTGGAAAACCCCTCCACCCCCTGGACACACCACCCCTGGACACCCCCACCACTTGGACAACCCCCCTCCCCCGCCATGGACAACCCCATCCCCACCCCTAGACATCCCACCCCTGGACACCCCCACCCCCTGGGAACACCCCCACCCACTTGGACAGCCCCCCCTGGACAACCCCCCCACCCCCCACCCCACCTGGATAAACCCCCACCCCACCCCACCTGTACAGTCCACCCCCCTTCCCTGGACAACCCATACCCCCTCCCAACCTGCACACCCCCTCCCCCACCTGCATAGCCCTGCCCCCACCCCACCTGGGCAGCCCACACCCCTCCCAACCTATAACCTGCACACCCCTCCCCACTTGCACATCCCCACACCCCACCTAGACATCCCACCCCCTCAATAAAAATAAATTTACAACAAAATAGAAACATTTAATTCAAAATGACATAATTTCATTGAAACACACACCTTAAAGAGGTGTAAATTGACTTAAATCCTTTCAAAACATTTCACTATCAAGGATGAACACCCAAAGTAAAAATTGAATTTAGATTGCACCAAAATAGAATTAAAAAATCCAAAATAAATGGATTGAAAATATATAACTAAGTTACCACTTACGAATGTGAAGTGGAAGAGGTCTATTGTTTAGGAGAAATAGATCTGCTTCTGGAAGAAAGAGGCTCAGGGCTAGGAAAAAATGTAGACAGAGGTTCATGGCTAGCAAAAATATAGAAAGAATGCGGACAGATCTTCAGGAAGTAGGAGGGTCGTGGGTATTTGGGGGTTTTCTATCCCAACAGTTTTTTAAAACTGTTGGTATACCCTTCACAATTCCACCCCTATACCAACAGTTGTATTGAACCATTGGTAAAGACATCTATTAACAGACCTATACCAACAGTTTCATTGAATTATTGGTGTATAGAACCTATCCCAATGGTTTTTTAAAACTGTTGGGATATTTTCATTGGTATAACTGTGGTTTCCAGTAGTGTCTTCCCATAAAGGGGTTCATAAGGAGACATTTGGATGCTTGAGTGGAAACTATTGTTGTAAGAGAACTCCACCAAAGGAATATGTTATTCCCATATGCCTTTGAAGTCCATTGAACAAGCTCTCAACATGTCCTCAATTGTTTGGACAATCTACTCAGATTGGCCATTAGTTTGAGGGTGATAATACATACTGGAGTTCATCTCAATGTTTAGATTATACTGGAGACTTTTCCAAAACATAGAGTTGAATCTTGGATCTGGATTAGACATATTGATAGTGGTACCACATTCATCCTTACCACTTCTCTAATGTATATCCGTGATAGTTAATCTAGTGATAAATCATCTCAAATCAAAATAAAGTGCATAGTCTTTGTAAGATGATCCACAACAACCCAGATATAATTTTTTCCCTTGGATGTATTTAGAATTCTGGTGACAAATTCCATGGAGATGTTTTTCCATTTCCATGTTGGTATGGGTAATGGTCACATATTATAATTTTTCCTTATATCCTTAAGTTGATACCATACCAGATACTTTGATGTATATTCTTCGATCTCCTTCTTCATGTTATCCCACCAATAGTTCTCTCAGATATCTTGATACATCTTTGTGTTTCCTGGGTGAATGGAGAAAGTAGAACTATGTGTATCACCCAAAAGTTCTTTCTTTAACTCAAGATTTGATAGAACACATAGTCTTAACCCAAATATCATAATTACATATTCATTAACATTGAACTACGAGGATTTACCTTTTTTGATAGTTTCTACTTTCTTCTGAATTCCCACATCATCTTTATAATCCCCATATCCATATTCTTCAAGTATAAGAAGATCACATGCTTATCAATTATCATTAATGATAGAATTTATGAGTCCTTTATACTTAGAGAATATGATACCTTGTTATCTTTCCTAGGATGGAAGTGGATTGAGTAGTTTTAATACTTGATGATCTCTAACCATCTTCATTGGAGCATATTTATATATTTCTTTGTGAATATATATTTGAGACTTTTGTGATCCATATATATTTAACACTTCTCTACAAAGAGATAATTCCACCATATTTTTAATGAAAAGATCATAGTTTCTAACTCCATATTATACATGGTATAGTTTTTCTCATGAATTTTTAACTACCTTGAGGAATAGTCAATGAATTTATCATTTTGAATCAACACACATCCCAATCCCTTTTTTGAAGCATCACTGAAGATTATGAAAATTTCCCCACTTGTGGGTAGTGTGAGCACATGGGTAGTGATAAGACTCCTTTTCAACTCCATGAAGATTTCTTCACATTCATCATTCCAAGAAAATTTAACTCCCTTCTGTGTTATATTGGTGAGAGCATTTGACAATCATGATAAATTTCTCAAAAATTGGTGATAATACCCAGCTAACCCAAGGAAGCTATTGATATCTATCATAGATGTTGGCCTCAGACACCCCTAAATTGATTTTTTCTTAGAAGGATCCACAAATATCTCATTTCTTGTGATGATATTCCCCAATAATGAGACTTCCTTTAACCATAACTCACACTTGCTGTACTTTTCATAGAGCTTCTCCTTTTGCAAGGTGTCTAGCACAATGATCAGATTCACATCATGATTCTCCTTGGTTTTGGAGTATATTATAATACCTTTTATGAATACTACCACAATTTTTTAAGGTAATCTCTAAAGACTCTATTCATCAAGTCCATGAAGATTGTTGGAGAATTAGTGAGTCCTAAAGGCATCACTATGAACTCATAGTGCCCATACCTTATACGAAAAGTGGTCCCTGGGGATATCCTCCTCATCCACCCTTACTTGGTAATATTCAGACCACAAATCCACCTTGGAGAAGTATTGTGATTCATGTATCTGATCGAACAAGTCATAAATTCAGGGAAAATGATACATGTTCTTTATCGTTATTTTTTTGAGCTCATGATAATCAATGAAAAGGAGCATTGTCCCATTCTTCTTCTTGATGAAGAGGACTAGTGCACCCCATAGTGGGGAACTTGAGTGTATAAAACCTTTATCCAGATTCTCCTGTAGTTGTTTCTTTAGATCCTCAAGTTCAACAACATCCATTCTATATGGAGTCTTTCATATTGGAAATTATCTAGGTTTAAGATCAATTGAAAACTCAAACTCTCTACTTGGAGGAAGACCATAAAATTCCTTGGTAAACACATCAGTGAATTCCCTCACAATAGGCATGTCTTCGAGAATGGTTCTTTCCTTAGACTCAATAATTTGAGCTATATAAGCTTGCTCTTAGGGAAATAATATCCTTGATTGATATGATGGTGTTAAATAAGATTCACCCCCTCCTGAAACTTGTATAGAATTAGGGGTCAATTCTCCATATGAAGAGTGATTTCCCTCTCATGGAAATTTATGCTGTCTCTATATAGGTAAAGCTAATCCATGCCCAAAATTGCATCAAATTCCACTAAGGGAAGTATGAAAAGGTTTTCCAGGAAGTTCAATACACAAATTGTGATAGGGGAGGAGTTATCTACATGGGATGATTTTTGGTGGTGTTTGAGTAGTTCTACTAAAATTTCATGATATAAAGGAATGCGTATAACTATGGGTGATAAACCTAACTTTCACTTTTTGATTATGGTACTAATTTTTCCAATATAGACTTAGGGATGAGTAATTTTAAACTATTAAACACATAAATGGAAATCCAAATGCATTAAAGGAAAACTTATAAATTACATTTATCTCCTTAAATTATGATTTTATAGGCTTTAGTCTATGTTATCCATGATCTACTTCCTAACATATATTATTATGGGCATTTTTTTGTTGTTACATTAATAATTTTTTGTAATGAGATTACGAATTTACAAAATCATATCCCATGAGAGTTTTAAATCAGGTGTTCATTAAGGCTCATTGTTGTGTACCAGGTTACCCCAAGTCAAGCCTAGAACACCTTGTTAGAGTTGTTACTCCTAGGTACATCTGTACTAGAACCATGTCCACTTGTAGTATCTAGATAGGGATGTATTTTCTTGATAAACCACTTACTATATACTTACCAAAATTTAGGGATGTTTTCTTACACTTATTCTTATCCCTAAGGTTTTTCACTAGGGTTTTATAATACTAATACAAAAAATAACTAAATCTATCCTCTAATACCAACTATAACAACCCTTCTCTTTATTTCATATTTAAACATGATTTATTACATAAAATTGAACTTAATAAAAATATGAAGATCGATCAGTCTAGTGTATTTTGGGTTTAGAAACATTACATAACAACTTAAAACAAGAAATAAAACAACATCTTTATTGAAAAATTATTTGACATGACCATAATATTCCTTCATACTTAACACTACATGGGATAACCTGAGGACATACATAAGAAAGGGTGAGCTATAAATCCTAGTAAGGTATTAAACATAGAATAACATGAGGATAAAAATACATGTTAGAAAAGGAAATAAGGCATAAAGAAACATGAATAATAAGGCATGATTTAGCATGATAATCATATCATGGGAAATGTGGCAACAACTTAAAACACTACATCATAAACACAAGTCAAAGATACCCCTCCAAGACTTCATGGTGGAAAAAGTACCATAAAGGAATTAGTTAAACCCCTATCCCAACATGACGTATCATGATACTAACCATTACCCAATGAATTGGAGTGTTATCAAGGATAACCCTTCATAAACATTTCAATATCATGTTTAAGTGTGCCACATAGATCATATAACATAGATTCATTCAACATCATAACTTTATTACACGATCTTGAAATGTGGAATAAAAAAATGTAAGTCCCAAATAAATAGGATTATGTTAATAAAGGTGGATACCCTTGATAGATAAATGGGTAAGGTATTCACTATGTAATTATTTTGGCATGGTAAATCGTGGTGCAATTTTGATAGCATAACAACGTCATATAGAAATTTATAAAATGGGTTGATGAGAGAAAAAGGGGTCTCCAATTACATAGAAATTAAATGGACAGTAAGAGTAATATTTAAGAACATATATCAACATAGTAAAAAGGAAATTATAATTCATAACATAAAAGGGATGCTTGATAAAGGAGAAGGGTGGAAGATCCCATATGGAATTTTGGCATAGTAACAGGTGGGCTTAAAGGATCATAAGGGGGATTAATGGGAGTGAAAGTAAGATCCCATCATTTATACATCAAATGGAAAGTAAGGGGATCATGGAACATCATATACCAACATATGAAAATGGAATTTAAGAAGCATAATATAAAATAATTTCTTGAATGAAAATGTGAAGAGAGAAATCCCTTACTTGGATGTGTGACTCCAAAGGCTTGGGAGAGGCTTCTTAGGAGCATGGTGTAATGACCCAAACATTCATTAATGAAAATTCCTCTTGATCTAATTAAATTTCTTATTATGTAAAGTGGTTATTTAAAATATTCACTCTTTTGGTTTTATGTTTTTGGATTTTAAAATACCATTAAGAATTATGATTGTTGTTAATGTAGCCATTGAACAGTGATCACATGATTAGTATAAATATAGGGCTTTAACAAATCCAATTTACTCAGACAAAGGAAGTGATGACCTTATCCAGTAGAATTTCTCCATACAAATCCCATTTTTTGGAGCTTTTAAAGGAGGTGGCATCATTGGAATTCGTTCTTGACCAAGCCCAAGATGAGCTTCAACATGTTAAGCTCAAACAGAACCACCTATGGGAGAATTAGAAGTTGATAGAGATTACCACCATAATGATGTTATCTAAGACACCCCAAGAGTCTGTCACCATCGCACACCTTACCCTTCAGTCTTATGTAGGTGTTATAAGGGTTATGTAACTAGACCCTAGTACTATGATTATGTAGATTATTTTTGTATAGAATAAATAGTATATTTTAAATTGTTTTTAAATCACAAATAGTATTTTTAGTTAATATTCAATTAAGAAATATATTTTGATGAATTAATGGATTTTTGAATTAAATAATATTTTAATTAAATATTATTACTAAATTAATTTTTATTAAATATAAATGACCGTATAATTATATGAATCCAATTGTGTTTTTTATTAAGGTTTGAAAGCTATTTTTGTCAAGACCAAGGAATTTTCAATAAACATCAGTTTTTATTTTAAAATTAAAAATTCAAATATATAGAAAATTATTTAAATAAAATGAATATTATTTTTGGAATCAAGATGTATAAATTATCTAATGGTGAATTTTTCATAATTTTCTGTGATAGTTGAATTTTTGGGTAAAAATTAAATACCGTTTAAATATATAATGTGTTTTATGACATCATAATGACCCAATAGTGATTTAATAAAATACTATAAATATTATTTTCGGCAAATATTTATTTTACCATTAAAATAATTTTATTTTAGGTTTTTTTGATTTATTTTACAAAGCCTTAGTGGACCCTCCAAGACATATAAAACATTTTAACATTTTAAAATGATTTACTTGATAGTGTGACTCACCTCCACATAAGAAACCATAATATTTTATGAATTTAGGCCATTGGAATTATAAAATATTTTTTTCCACTCCTCTTTGGAAAAAACAATGGGAAAAAAACCATGGGTTGGTTTGTGGTTTTGATTAGTTTAATGTGTGGTGCCCAAAACCTAAATAATAAAGAATTCCCTCTCCTTTCCTATATAAACCCACCCAATATCCAACTTCCTCTTTACTCAAAGCCTTTGGAGTTCATCCAACGTCTTCCCTCCTCTATCTATAATCCTCCCAAGGTGCCCCAATCTCCCATGAATCCTCTCTCAAACCCCTCCCAAGCCTTTGGGATCATACTTCCAAGTAAGGTATTCCTTCCTTTCTTATTTTATCCAAGATTCTTAATATTGTTATGCCATTTTATTTTCAATTGTAAATGTTGGGGTATGGTTTCAAACCTCCACCATACTTCCATATTTACATTTGAATGATTAGATACCCCTTTCTCTCTCATTAATTCCTCCCATGTACACCCGTTACCATGCCGAAATTCCGTAAGGAATTTCTCTCTCCTCATTTACATTCAAACAATTATTTTGTATTATGAATATAAAATTTCATTACTTATGTTGGGACTTGTATCTATATTACTCACTTAATTTACATTTCATGTACATATTATGATACACCCCTTTCTCTCTCATCAAACATTTTTATGAATTCTTATGTCATGCCGTTATGCTGCCGAAATTGCACCGCAATATTCCAAGCCAAAGTCATTGTATAGTGAATACCATACACATTTATCTATCAAGGGTATTAAACTTTATGCACATTTACTTATTGATTATATAGTTTCATTTATTAATTCCAAATTCCTTTATCATGTAATAAATTATGATGTTTAATTAATCCATGTTATATGATCCATGTGACACACTTATGCATGAAATGAAATGATTAAGAAGGGTGTGCCATGATAGCACTCTAATGCATTGGGTAATGGTTAATATCATGATACTTCAAGTGAAATTAGGGTTTAATCATGATAATTCAAATGTAATGAGGGTTTACTCATGCTCCATGTGCAATGATCCTTGGATCATGCTAATACCATGTTAAGTGTTGTTGCCACATTTCCATGTTACGATAATCATGTTATATCATGACTTTATGTTCATGTTTATATTATGCTCCATCGATATTACTATTTCCTAACATGTATTTTATTCTTTATGTTATGCCTTGTTTACTCCCTTACTGGGCTTTATAGCTCTCCCTTTTATTATGCATATCCCCAGGTTACCCCATACAATGCTAAGTACGAGGGAATGTAGTGGTCATGTAAAGGAAGTTTTCAATAAAGATGTCGTGTTTCATGTTTTAAGTCATTATGTAATGTTCCTAAGCACCAAATAAACTAGACCTCTCAATATTCTATGTTTTATCAAGGGAATATTTTATGTAATAAGTCATGTCTAAGTGTGTAATAAAAATCATGGTTGTTATAGTTGGTATCAGAGGATAGGTTTAGTTATTTTTGGGATTAGGATTAGAAAACCCTAGTAAAAGCCTTAGGGATAAGACTAAGTATAATAAAAACATCCATAAGTTTTGATGAGTATTGAGTAAGTGGTTTATCAAGAAAATAAATCCATGTCTGGATACGAGCAGGTAGAGGTGGCTCTGGCACAGATGTACCTAGGAGTGAAAACTCCGACAAAGAGTTTCGGGCTTAACCTGGGGTATCCTGGTACACAACAATAGGCCTTGCTACACTATTTTTTATGAAACTTCTGAGGGATATGGTTTCATAAATTCACAATCTTAGTATGAACCATTGTTAAGGGAATAAAAAATGCCCCTAAGAATATATATTGGGAAGTAGATAATGGATAACGTAGATTGAAGCCTATAGATTCATTAGTTAAGGAAATAAAAGTTATTTATAATTCATCCATTTTTTCCTTGGATTACCCTTTATGCATTACCCCTAAATTTCCTTTTATTCCAGCCAATGGCCGGTAATAGGAGGACTTAGGCTAACAACCGATGCGAAGATCAATTTGATTACTATTATAATGAGATTCCCAATCCGATAGGAGTGGGAATCATGAATTTTTTCACGATACTCTCTCAGTTAACTCATGATTTGAATAGAAACATGGGTCAAAAGGAACGTTCAACCCCACTAATAAAGAACAAGTCACAATTTATAGCTTCACAAGACAAAGGCATTCTACTTTTAATGGATCATTTGATCCCTCAATCACTGAGCAATGGATCAACTCCATTGAAAATATATTCTACATCCTTCAATGTTCTGAACAAGAAAAGGTTATTCTAGATGCTTATCGTATGGAGGGTGAAGCTAATCAATGGTGGAAATTGATAAAAAATATGAAGACTGAGAAGAAGATCAAGGTATTGGAATCGAAGGATTTTCAGAAGATGTTTTTTGATAAATATTTTCCACGCACCCTCCAACTTAAGATGGAAAGGGACTTCTTTGCCATCAAGAAAAAAGACAAAGAATCTATCAGAGTGTAGGAGGAAAACTTCACAAGATTGCACGATATGCATCTAGCTTTATTGTTACCCCTGAATGCAAGGGTGACCACTTCTTTAGTTGGATAAAACCTAGCCTAAGGAAAGCCCTGGAGATCCGTGACTTCAATAACTATGAGGAAATTGTTCGATGTGCCCTTAAAGTCAAAAGGGAGATCAGATAATCCCAGGGGTATTACAGGGATAAGAACCATAAGGTGGAATTCAATTCTAGAATTATGATGGATAAATCCAATGGTGCTAAGAATATACAGCACCCCACTTTCCAAAGGTGTGGAAAGAAGCACCCCCGAAATTTTCTGAAGGGGATGAGGAAATTCTTTAGGTGTGGAAGAGAAGGGAACCTAGCTGTTAACTTCCAACAAGAAAAACCCACAACTGTGACATAGGAGAGGAATGCTTCATTTGACTCTCAACACGTTGTTTATTACTTCAACTACAAAGAACCAAAGAACCTTTCAAATCAGTACCCTAAGCCAAGGGTTTTTGGAGGCAACCAACAACCTCCATGGCAACAAGAGAGATATTTTTCCATCACTACCACCAAAGTGAAACGGAACAATGAAGTGGTGAAAGGTATTCTAGTTATTCATTCAATAATAGTGAATATACTTTTTGATTCTGTTTCTACGCATTCTTTTATATCTCAAAAGTTTAGTGGAACAATCCCAACACCACCAAAAATCATGGAAGTAAAGATGTTGGTGAGTACGGAAAATTGGGAAATCATTGCATCCCATGAATACAACTCATCATCTATCACAATTTGTGGATTTAACTTCTCATAAAACATATTTATACTCTCTATGGTGGAATTTGATGCAATTCTCGGCATAGATTGGATTTCCTTATATAGAGCCAACAAAAATTTCCGTGAGGGGGAAATAACTCTTCATATGGAGAATCAACCACCGATTCTATACAAGTGAAAGGAGTAAGATGAATCTTCTTTAGCACCATAATCTCAAGCGTGGATATTACTACCCTATGAGCACACGTATCTGGCTTAGATGATTGAGTCTAAGGAAGCAACCATCCTAAAAGACATGCCTATTGTGAGGGAATTCGCTGAAGTGTTTCCTGAGGAATTGCCTGGTCTTCCTCCCAGAAGAGATGTTGAATTCTCAATTGAACTTATACCTGGGGTGTTGCCAATATCCAAGACTCCATATAGAATGGCTATTGTGGAGCTTGAGGAGATAAAGAAATAACTACAGGAGAATATGGATAAAGGGTTTATACACCCAAGCACTTCACCATGGGGTGCACCAGCCTCTTCGTTAAGAAGAAGGATGGGTCATTGCGCCTTTTCCTTGATTATCATGAGCTCAAAAAAATCATGATAAAGAACAAGTATCCTCTTCCAAGAATTTATGACTTGTTATATTAGCTACATGAAGTAAAATAATTCTCCAAGGTAGATTTTCAGTCAGGATATTACCAAGTAAGGTTGAATAAGGAGGATATCCCCAAGACTGCTTTCTGTACAAGGTACGGGCACTATGAATTCATAGTAATTCCTTTCAAAATAACTAATTCTTCATAAATATTCATGGAATTTATGAATATATTCTTTAGAGATTACCTATATGAATTTGTGGTAGTCTTTATAGATGATATTATAATATACTCCAAAACCAAGGAGGATAATAAGGAGCATCTAAGAACTGTACTAGAGACCTTGTGAAAGGAGAAGCTCAAGGAAAAGTATAGAAAGTGTGAGTTCTGGTTAAATTAAGTCTCATTCTTGGGTCATATAATCACAAGAAATGGGATATTTGTGGATCCATCCAAGATAGCTACAATTGAGGGATGGATGAGGCCAACATCGGTAATGAATATCTATAGATTACTTGGGTTAGCTGGATATTATCATCAATTTTGAGAAATTTCTCATGATTTTACAACCCTCTTACCAAGATAACTTGGAAGGGAGTTAAGTTTTCTTGGAGTGATGAATGTGAAGAAAGCTTCAAGGAGTTGAAAAGGAGGTTTATCACTACGTCCATTCTCACATTACCCACAAGTGGAGAACTTTTTGTGGTATTTAGTGATTATTCGAAAAAGGGACTAGGCTGTGTGTTGATGCAAGATGACAAAGTCATTACCTATGATTCACAGAAATTGAAAGTTCATGAGCAGAACTATCCAAAACATTCTTTAGAGTTGGATATAGTGATCTTTTCTTTAAAAATTTGGCAACATTACCTCTTTAGGGAGAAGTGTAAAATATATACGGACCACAAAAGCCTCAAATATATATTCACACAGAAAGTGTTGAATATAAGACAATTAAGATGGTTAGATCTGATCAAAGACTATGACTACCCAATCCATTACCACCCTAGGAAAGCGAATAAGGTGGCAGATGCTCTAAGTAGAAAGGACCCAGCAATTCTATCATTGATGAGAATTGAAAAGGATCCAATCTTCTTAAATTTGATGATGATGGACATGGAAATCATAAATAATGGAAAATCATCAATCCTTTCACAAATTATTTCTCAACCGTCTCTTTTGGAAAGGTTAAAGGACGCTCAAAAGGATGATGTGAAAATTTAGAAGAAGGTGGAAACTATCAAAAAAGGTAAATCCTTGGATTTCAATGTCAATGAAGAAGGAATTGTGAAATTTTGGTCAAGACTATGTGTTACATAGAATATAGAGTTAAAGAAGGAACGTTTGGATGATACACATAGTTCGAATTTCTCTACTCAACCAAGAAACACAAAGACATATCAAGATCTCCGAGAGCATTATTGGTGGGATAACATGAAGAAGGAGATTGCTGAGTATACATAAAAGTTTCTGGTGTGTCAATAAGTGAAGGATGAGAGGTAGAAGTCTAAGGGGATGATGCAACCATTACTCATACCAGCATGGAAATGGGAGAACATCACCATGGACTTTGTCACTAGACTTTCTAAGACATCCAAAGGAAACAATGCTATCTGGGTTGTTGTGGATCGTCTTACAAATACTGCACACTTCATTGCAATTCAAGAGGATTTCTCACTGTATCAACTGGAACAGATATACATCAGAGACATAGTAAGGATGCATGGAGTACCATTATCTACTGTATCTGATTGAGATCCAAGATTCACCTCTAAGTTTTGGAAGAGTATTCAACATAATCTGGATACTGAGATGAAATTCAGTATGTCTTATCATCCACAAACTGATGGACAATATGATTAGACTATCCAAATACTTGAGGAAATGTTGAGTGCATGCTCAATATACTTAAAAAGAGGTTGGGGGTAAACATCTCCCTCTTGTTGAGTTCTCACACAACAAAAATTTCTACTCAAGCATCCAAATGGATCCTTATGAAGCCCTATATGGGAAGAGGTTCATAACACTGACATGTTGGGATGAAGTTAAAGAGAGAGAAATCCTAGGTCTAGAGATGGTTGAAGAAATGGTGGAGAAGGTTAAGACCATCTAGCATCACATTAAATCTACTTAGAGTCGAAAAAAGAGCTATGTTGATAATCATCAACGAGATCTAGAGTTTGATGTCAGAGACATGGTATTCCTCTACATATCACCGTGGAAGAGAGTTATGAGATTTGGGAAGAAGGGATAGCTTAGTCCAAGGTACATCGACCCTTTTGAGATCCTTGATCACATTGGAGCGGTGGCCTATCGACTAGCACTCCCATCAAACCTATCTCAAGTACATGATGTATTCCATGTATCACTCTTGAGAAAGTAAATACCTGACCCATCGCATGTACTCAATCCAGAGGTGGTACCATTGTAGAATGACCTCTCCTATGAAGAGAATCTAGTGAAGATCTTAGATTATAGAGAAAAAGTTCTACAAAATAAGACAATTCCCCTCGTCAAGGTGTTGTGGAAAAACCACAAGTTTGAAGAGGCAACATGGGAATTAGAGGAAGTGATGAAGTAGAGCTACCTGAAACTGTGTAGTGTGGGAAAATGAAAATTTTAGGGTAAAATTTCTTAAGGGGGAAGATTGTAACGACCCAAACTTTCATTAATGAAAATTACCCTTGATCTAATTAAATGTCTTATTATGTAAAATGGTTATATAAAATATTCACTTTTTTGGTTTTATGTTTTTAGATTTTAAAATACCATTAAGAATTGTGACCATTTATAATATACCCATTGAACAATGATCACATTATTCATATAAATATAAGGCTTTAACAAATCCAATTTACTCAGAAAAGGAAGCGATGACCTCATCCAGTATAATTGCACCATAAGAAGACCATTTGTTAGAGATTGGAAAGGATGTGGCATCATTTGGCTTCTCTCTTGACCAATCCCAGGCTGAGCTTTAACACGTTAATCTTAAACGGAACCATCTATGGGATAAGTGGAAGTTGATAGAGATTACCACCCGAACGATGTTATCTGAGCCACCCCAAGAGTCTGTCACCATCGCACACCTTACCCTTCGGTCTTATGAAGGTTTTATAAAGGGTTATGTAATGATACCCTAGTACTATTATTATGTACATTATTTTTGTATAGAATATATAGTACACATTCATTTTATTATTGTTACCTTTTAAATAGTTTTTAAAGCACAAAAAGTATTTTTAGCTAATATTCAGTTAAGAAATATATTTTTATGAATTAATGGATTTTTAATTAAATAATATTTTAATTAAATATTATTACTAAATTTATTTTTATTAAATACAAATGATGGTATAATTATTATGAATCCAATTGTGATTTTTATTAAGGTTTGAAAGCTATTTTTGTCAAGACCCATGAATTTTTGATAAATGTCAGTTTTTATTTTAAAATTAAAAATTCACATAGTTAGAAAATTATTTAGATAAAATGAATATTATTTTGGGAATCAGGATGTCCAAATTATTCAACAGTGGATTTTTCATAATTTTCTGGGACAGTTGATTTTTTGGGTAAAAATTAAATACCGTTTAAATATATAATGTGTTTAATGACATCATAATGACCCAATAAAAATGTAATAAAATACTAAAAACATAATTTTCAGAAAATATATTTTTTAACATTAAAATAATTTTATTTTTAGTTTGTTTTTTTTATTTTACAAAGCCTTAGTGGACCCTCCAAGACTTATAAAACATTTTTTCATTTTAAAACAATTTCCTTGAGAGTGTGACTCACCTCCACATAATAAAGCCTAATATTTTAAGAAGTTCAGCCATTGGAATTATAAAATATTGTTTTCCAATCCCATTTGGAAAAAACTATGGGAAAAAAACATGGTATAGTTTGTGGTTTTGATTAGTTTAATGTGTGGTGCGCAAAACCTAAATAATAAAGAATTCCCTCTCATTTCCTATATAAACCCACCAAAGATCCCACTTTCTCTTAACTAAAAGCCTTTGGAGTTCTTCCAAACTCTACCCTCCTCTCTCTATAATCCTAAAAAGTTTCCCCAAGCTCCAAATAAGCCTCTCTCAACCCCATCTCAAGCATTTGGGATCACACTTCCAAGTAAGGGATTCTTTCTTTTCTTATTTTATTTAAGTTTCTTAATATTTTTATGCCCTTTTATTTTCAATTTTAAATGTTGAGGTATGGTTTCAAAACTCCCACATACTACCCTCTTTATGTTTTAATGATGAGATACCCCTTTATCTCTCATTAATTCCTCCCATGTACACCCGTTACCATGCCAAAATTCCATAAGGAATTTCTCTCTCCTCATTTACATTCCAACAATTATTTTGTATTATGAATCTAAAATTCCATTACTTATATTGAGAAATGTATCCATATGACCCCCTTATTTTACATTTCATGTAAATATTATGAGACACCCATTTCTCTCTCATCAACAATTTTTATGAATTCTTATGTCACACCGTTATGCTGCCGAAATTGCACCGCGATATTCGAAGCCAAAGTCATTGTGTATTGAATACCATGCCCATTTCTCTATCAAGGGTATTAACCTTTATGCACATTTACTTATTTATTATATAGTTCCATGTATTAATTTCACATTACTTTATTGTGAAGTAAATTATGATGTTTAATGAATCCATGTTATATGATCCATGTGGCACACTTATGTATGAAATAAAATGATTAAGAAGGGTGCACCCTGATATAACTCCAATGCATTGGGTAAAGGTTAGTATCATGATAACTAAAGTGAAATGAGGGTTTACTAATGCTAATTCAAGTGCAATGAGTGTTTACTCATGATCCATGTGCAATGATACTTGGATCATGCTAATACCATGTTAAGTGTTGTTGCCACATTTCCATGTTACGATAATCATGTTATATCATGCCTTTTTGTTCATGTTTCTTTTATGATCCATTGATATTCATATTTCCTAACATGTATTGTATTCTTCATGTTATGACTTTTTTACTCCCTTACTGGGCTTTATATCTCACCCTTTTATTATGCATGTCTCTAAGTTACCACATGCAATGATAAGTATGAGGGAATGTAGTGGTCATGTAAAGGAAGTTTTCAATAATGATGTTGTGTTTCATATTTTAAGTCACTATGTAATGTTACTAATCCCGAAAGACACTAGACCTCTCGATCTTCTATGTTGTATCAAGTGAAGATTTTATGTAATAAATCATGTATAAGTGTGTAATAAAAAGTAGGGTTGTTATACTTGGGGTGCCTTGGGAGGACTCTAGGGAGTAGAGAAATGAGTTTGGAAGAGATTCAAGGAGTTTGAGTGAAGAGAAATGTGATCTTGGGTGAGTTTATATAGTAAAGTATGGGGATTTCTTTATTATTTTGGTTTTGTACACTTTATAATAAAATATTCAAAAACACAAACCATCCCATGGTTTTTTCCCATGGTTTTTGGGAAAGGGAATTGGATTGAATTATTTTATAATGCCAAGGTCTGAACATATTAAAATAATGCCTTTGCTTATGTGGAGGTGAGTCACGATCTCAATGAAATGATTTTAAAATCTTAAAATATATTATAAGTCTTGGAGAATTCACTAAGAATTTATAAAATAAATAGAATTTACTCAAAATTACATTATTTTAAATGAAAAAAATATGTTTAGATGATTATACCTTTTATCGTATTTATTACATCACTATCGAGCTATTATGATGTCATAAAACATATCATATATTTATATGGTATTTAATTTTTACCCAAAAATTCATCTGTCTTAGAAAATTAAGAAAAATTCCCCATTGGATAATTTCTAAATCATAATTCCAAAAATAATATAAATTTTATCTAAATAATTTTCTAAATATGTGAATTTTCAATTTTAAAATAAAACCTGACATTTATTGAAAATTGGCTGGTTTTGATAAAAACAGTTTTCAAATCTTAATAAAAATTACTTTTGACTTCATAAAAATTATATGATAATTTATATTTAATAAAATTTATTTAATAATAAATTTTATTAAAATATTATTTATTTCAAAAAATCCATTAATTCATCAAAATAGATTTCCAAAAATACTATTTGTTCTTTAAAAGTCATTTAAAAAGTAACAATAATAGGAAGAAAAATATATCATTATTATATAAAAAATAATGTACATAATATTATTTCTAGGGTCTTGATACACATCCTTTTATTACACCATCATATGCCCTAAGATTAAGGTGAGCAATGGTAGGGCTTTCTTGGGGTCGTTTGGTGAACATGGTTTGGGTCGTGATCTCGATGAGCTTGAACTTATCCTGTAAATGATTTCGACCATGCTTAAGTTGTTGGATCTAGGATTAGGATTGGTCTATGAAAAATCCCAAAAATTATATCTCCCTAAGAAGCTCTGATAAATGGGCTTCATAGGGTACAATCCTATTGGATGAGGCCATCACTTCCTTTGTCTATGTCAAAAGGATTTGTTAAAACCCTATATTTATACTAGTCATGTGATCACTATTCAATAGCTATATTATCAATGGTAAAGATACTTAACGATCATTTAAAATCCAATTGGATATAACAAAATATTTTCATGTGTTTTCTATAACCATAATGCATTTAATTAAGTCAAAAGAATGGAAATTTTATTGATAAATGTCCGGGGCGTTACATGGTACATCTAGAAAACGATCTCTCTTATGAAGAGCATATGGTGAAACTTTTGGACCATAGAGACATGGTTCTACATAGAAATACCACTCACCTGGTCAATTTATTGTGGAGAAACCATAAGTATGAAGAGAAAACATTAGAACTAGAGGAAGCGATGAAGGAGAAATACCCTCCCCTGTTTTCACCTTAGTATGTAAAATGAAATTTTAAGGGAGAAATTCTATAAGGGGAAGAATGTAACGACCCATAATATTATCAATGAAATTTTATTCTTATAATAATGTCATAGAAAACATAGAAAACCCAATAAAAATATTATTCTCATAAATGAATAATGACACATTAGTCAACAAATAAATTAATAATAATTCCAAATATTACAATGGGACAATAAATAGAAAAATAAGATAATAAGAATGAGAAAATTTGGATTCGATTGATCCACTAGAATGACCGAACTCATGAAAAAAGATGTATAAATAAAACATAATGTTAATAATATAATATTAATTTTTTATATAAAAATTTATAACCATTAGATAAAGTAGAATTGACTGAATAATGAATAAAATAAGTGGTATTTACAGAAATTAAGAAACCTATATGACTATTATAAATATGACCATTAGAATAGTAATCCAAACATTAGTAATATTAATTTGGTTGTAAGAATAGTAACCACACCTATTAAAGTATAAAATAATTTTTTTCTTATAAATAAAAAAATGATATATTAATATCATAGTATAAGTGAATAAATGTTTTAAAAATGATAAATCAGTAGTTGGTATTTTTGTAAAATGTAAATATTTATTAATAATTTTATAATTAATATAATTATTTAAAAGAATTTTTTTTATAAAATAAATTCATAAATTAATATTATGTTTTATTATAATTATAATTTAATTTTATGCGACCTTAATTAATTTTTCAATGGGTCAAAAAATTGATTATAATATAAAAATCGACATTTTTTGAATAAATGATGATTTCATTTAAAAATAAAATTTATCATATTTAGAAAATTATTTTCATAAAATAGATTCGATTTTTAAAATATAAATGTTGAAAAAAATTTAAAGTTATTTTTTTTGATTTTTCTAAAATAGATGAATTTTTGTTGAATAGTGAAATACGATAATTTATAGTATTTTACATCATAAGCCAAATGCATTAGTTTTGAGTCATAGTTGTTGTAATAAACCATTGGTTTGAACTATCCTAAACCATTTACTATATTTATTAATAGGAATCTACACTATTGATAGTATTGAGCCAAAATAATAAACTAATGAATAAAATAATCAAAACAACTCCGTCCTCCACCAATAAATATCACCCCTCGCCACCCCTTCTCCTCACACCTTATAATCCTTGTATATGGTAAATATTATTAACAATTCATTCCCCAATAATTTTCCCCTTATACAATATCTTCTGATCTCAAAAAAAGACCAATTCCAAGTTCCTTAAGGGGTCTTTCAAGGAGGTGATATTCAAGATGTAACTTTTTGAAACCATCTCTTTTAATATCATTTATTCTTATACCTTCTCCTCACATCCTAATCAATAAAATAATAATAACTTAAGTATAATTTATATACTATAATTTTATATTTCTAATGAAATATATTTTTTCTACCTCTTTTCAAATCTCCTCTTATTCAAAGAAATGAGACCTTTGTCTAAATTTTTACAGTTTACCATCTCCGTGGATAATGAGTTTTTATTTTCCACTACTGCCTTTAATTATGGTCATAAAACCACTATTATGGTTAAATACGATTCTAATATGTATATTATAACTTATTTTATTTTTTTAACTAATATATATACATGATATTAAATAAAATTATAGTAGTTCATGATGGTGGTAAAAATTTCCAAAATAAAACATTTTTTATTAAAATTTTATCAAATGAATAATCCTCATACAAAAAAATGATATATGGGAGAATTTAATCTTATATAAGTGCATTAGTACCATATAATTTCACTTATGTAGAATTATTCTCTTTTTAAAAGAACTTCCATAATTACATACAAGTAAACCGACCGAGAAACCATAAAAACGAACGCTCAAAAAACGATGAAATTGAACTCTATAACTCATTAAAATAATCATAAATGAAATTAATAAAATTAAAAATAAATCAAATAAATATATAATAGGTTCTAAATTATGTAATTAATGAATATAATTTTATTATTCAGGACATTATGTGAATTTATATAACACATTCAGACATAAGGTAAGGGATGTTTTCAAACTACCATATTTCCTTTAACTTACATTCTCTCTATATATTCCTCAATTTATCACTTAATTATTCTTATATAATTCTTATATATTATATATATATATGTATCACACATATATTCCATGTTTATTTAATATTTTTTATGGGGATATACATTTATTAAAGGTTATGTTTGTAATTCCTTTCAAAAAGATGATTAAAGGGAACTTCTCTATTTTCTTTGTCTCTTTTAAAGTAACACTCAATGAGATGTTTTAAAAATCATATGATTTATAAAAACAATACTTATTATTTTAAAAACCATTTTATTTCAGTTCTCTTTTTATGTAAATTGTTATTCTCTTACCCATTTTAAAGACTCTTTACCTCTTCTCTTAAAACCCCGCTTAAGCGGCACATTTCTAAGGTTACTTAAACACTATTTTTAAATGATTAAAATTTAGCGTGAAATAATTTATCATGATCTATGATTATTTTTCCTTTATTAATGTAAAATTATGATTTAAATCCGTTATTTTATAGATACTAGTATGATACACCCTTTGGTTATGCCTTATGACATGATTACGATGGTTATTTAACTCCATAGGTAACTTTTATGTTTATTCCTTATATTTGATTATTTATGCGACACAAATATAGATAAACATGTTATGATGGGTGCAACCAAATTCTGATCCAATTCATTGGGTAATATTTTAGTCTCATTATACATTATGTATGGGATTAGGGAGTAAACGTAATCCATTATGGGACTTTTTCCACCATGTGATATAATATTGGAAGTTAGATTTGACTCATGTTTATGTCATGTTATATATTACTACCACATTCTAATATTTCCATAATAATATGATTCTATATGTTATGTTTCCATATTTTTATTCACAATCCATTCCTTTTATGTTAACATTTTATGCCTTCTAACTCATGTACTATGCTTTATTCCTATGTTTATTCCATTTCTGGGATTTTTGGATCATCCCTTTTGTCTGCGTATTCACCAGGTTATCCTATTTAGGTATAAAATATTGAAGGGAGTTAGGAGCTCATTATAAAGATTAAATAAATGATGTTTTATTCTAGTTTCATGTTTTCTAATTATGTACCCAATATTCCAAATACACTATACTTTTCAATCCTTGGTTTGTATTTCATGGAAAATTGTGCTTAAAATCATGAAATAATATGTGTAAAAATACAGGGTCTCTATACCTATAATCCATGTACCGATGGGGGAAAACCCCTAAATTTGAGTATTGAGTCTCCATATTCTATAACATCATAATAGCAGAAACTATTTCTCAGGATTAAAATAATTCCACATTGAAATTACCTTGTCTCTTTCCTTGTTTTACTTCAAAATAAGGAAGTTTATCATATATACTTTTTACACCTTATTCCTTCTAAAAACAAACATAATCAATCATAATAATATGTGGATCCCTTATCATATTCTTCTTTCGTACCTAAATCCATAATTTTTTTAGAAATTATTCTTCAATATGCAAACAAGATATTTAGTATTTCAAATAATCTATAATCCTTATTACTTATTGAAAAAACCATATATTCAATTATATTACTCTATTATATATTTTTTTCACACATAAATATTTCAAATAGAAATATTTTTTGTTTTACTCCTGCTCATCTTCTTTATAATTCCTTGATAGAATCGTTAGTTCCGGTCGGTGTGTCACATGACCTCATGCACATCTCCCTATATTCAAGAGGATTATAAATAGTGGAGAAGTTCCTAATAGTTCCATGGGGATATTATACCCTTGTTAACAATATTTATCCACCATAATCATAAAAATTCATAACAAACATCCCAAAACAACACAACACAAATCATCATGCTATAATAAAATAGAATACATTTTATACAAAAAAAACCAAGAATCCCAATGTGTTGATTCAACCAATGTATGAAAATAAATAGAAATAAAAAAAATCACTGTATTAATAGTCTGTATTCTATCCCACCACTGCCTTCATCCTCTAATATCCACCTTATCAGATCTCCGATACATGGTCCTTTTCCTAAGTTGGATCCAAGAATATTAAATTTGCACATGCATCGAGATACCTATATAAGGTGTGAGTATAAACCCAGTAGGATACCACCAATGCATACTTAACATAAAGTTCATATATATATAAAGGTGTATGTCATGATGGTATGTAAATACAAAAATGTGATACCAATCATATTCCAGGAGATCATACACTAACCAGGCTACCACGAACCCTGGATGTACCTACATTGGATCCATTTTATAAGGAATTTCTCACACGTCATAACATACCAAGTCAGTCCACAAGGCCAACACATGTCTTGAATCTATTCCTATAGCCAATCAAAACCTGGGTCATAAAAAAATAATGTCTCATCCCTAGATCAACCATGGGTTGAACCAAAAGGCCATCATACCCCTACTTCTATTGGGTCAGGCCAAAATGTTTCCACACCCCTAGATCAACCTTGGTTTAGGCCTCAAGGCCATCATACTCTGTCCTTTATCTTTGGTTAGGCTATAAGTCCATCATACCCCATCCCTACCTCTAGGTCCCATCATCATCATCAGTACCACATTATATTAGAACATTCCCTCATCTAGAAGATAACCAAGATACGATGATCCACCTATCACTGTGATACTAGATACAAACCTTCACAGGCCAAGCATTCACACACAAATTAACATAGTACAGAAGTCTCAATCATAGATCACAAATCATAGGTCTCATGGAATACACATGCACATGCACAATATGAAAAATCACAAGAACACCACATCACATAATGATTCTTATATATGTGCACACATTCAAACACATTCCAATAATGATAAATAAATTTATACATAGGCCATATTTGGTTTGGATTTCCTACCTTAAGAGTATAAATTCCCAATGCCAAGAATTTCTACTCAGATCAACCCCACACACAAAAAATTCCTAGAATTATCCCCAATTCATCACATGTGGATTATAAAATCAATATCCAAGAAAAAGAAAACTATTTTGGATTAGATTTAATTAGGAATACCCAATAATAACTACTAATACCAATAGATCTAAAATAAATCACAGGAATATGAAAATTCTCTATATATAGCCATCTATCCATTGATAAATTGAAAATTCATTATTATATCAGAATAGAAATCATATATCTTGCATTGAAAAACTGTATATATGATTAATTATAATAATTGGAGAGGAGATATATGGGAAACATGAATAACAGAGGAATAATTAACTCTTACCTTGAATTCTCATGGACCAAGGCCTCTAGATATAAAAAAATTACAGTTCTGAGGGAGGCGAATTGATAAGAATAGTCAATGAGTCCCTATGTTTGAGATCCCCAGGTGTTGGAAAAATAATGAAGGGTTTTTGAGAGTTTTCATGTTTAAATATCAATTTTAGGATTAATTAATTTTATGTGCATGGTTTTGTTTCTTGGTTTACCAAACTATGCCCTAACCATGTGAGGCTCAATACCTTTTTAGGGAACCTGCTTGGTTTGAATGTATGGATTTGTAAACCATGAACTAACCATTATTTTTCCTCTATTCAGATTAAAATAATTTCCTAGATAATTTCATATTCTTATCTCTAACCATGTAACAAAACTTCACCATCAATTCTCCCTATCCAAAGACCCCCTTGATCTCATGGGGATAACCAAATGGTTTTTCTAAACCGTGAACCCCCTTAAAAGCACCTAAAACTCTAAAAAAATTATAGAAGTTACCCAAGACTTCAACTAATAAAAATATAAATAAAAAAACTTATATAAGGGTTAGAAAAAAAGGTATGATGTACCTGAAAGGTCCAGGTTATTACAATACCCCCCTTTAAGGACATATCATTCTTGAGATGTATCTCTGGAGTTCTCACTCAAAAAACTCAGGCCACTGAGTCCATAAATAACATTGTTGCTCTAAAGTATCTTTTTGGACACAACTATGCTACTATAAAACTCAATAAAGTTTCATTTTCTTCCCCAACATCACCATCTCACTCTGTTCCATGATCCAGATTGGATGTTCCATGAACGATGCACCAGGTTCCAACTCAACATCCTCACTATCAATCACATGCGTATGATTGGGCTCATAAATCCAAATATGAGACACATGGAACACACTATGAATACCTTCATATCATGGAGGTATATTTAAATGGTAGTAAATTATTCCGAAACACTTAATGATATCAAACGGTCAAACAAAGCATAGTTCCAACTTTACCTACCTCCAGAAATACCGATTCCCTAACCGAGGTAACACCAAGAAGAAAACTTGATCTCCTTCAAAAAATGATAAAGATCATATTAGTTGGTTGTAATATTATAAATAATTACACTGAGTGATAACCAACCACTTTCAAATCAATTGGACTTGATCATAGTTCTCTTATACTATACTCATCTTGATAAAAATTCCTCATGACAACACAATAATGAACAACATGAACTACCATAAATATACTAGAATAGTTCTATATGAATCAAAGACCAGAAATTATTTTTATACATAAACTATTCTAATTCCATATGATCATACCATGTTCCACCAAAATATAGGATGAATTATTTAAAAATACCCTATGAAATATGGATCATCCTCTCTAACTTCCCATTGGTTTATGGATGATACGTCGTACTCATCTTCAACTGATTCACTATCACCTTCTACAATCATTACCAAAAACATGACACAAAATGAGAATATTATTCACATAATATGCTCATAGTCACTCCATTTATCTTCACTATCTCCAAAAAATAGAGTTTTCCCAACTCATCTATAGAAAGATTCTCTCAGATCGACAAGAAATGTGCCACCTTCATCAGCTGATAAACTATAACCCACACAACATCTTGAAATCTCAGGGTCCTGATCAATACCATTATAAATTCCATATTCACATTTTCCCACTTATACATGGGTACAATAAGAGGTTGAATAAAACCACTTTTTTACTGATGTTCATCCTTAACCCTCTGATAGGTAAGATAATGAGTGACAAATCCCACAATGTTCCTTTTCATACCCAACCACTAAAAACATCACTTGATGTCACAATACATTTCTATCAATACTGGGTGTAATACCCCCTATGAATAATATGATTCTCTCATCAAATATTCTCTC
Organism: Viscum album; assembly: GCA_963277665.1. Classification (NCBI taxonomy): domain Eukaryota; kingdom Viridiplantae; phylum Streptophyta; class Magnoliopsida; order Santalales; family Viscaceae; genus Viscum; species Viscum album. The sequence goes on along the minus strand of OY728121.1, from coordinate 1,644,317,620 downwards.
ATAGAAGTAGGAACCACAAACCTCCTATGAATACAGATCATTTCTTTTACATCTATATACCTTGTTGGCACTGGGTCGTTCCCCAATAAACATCCCCACATCACTAAAAATTTAGAATTTGAATCTTGGATGAATATAACTTGATCAATTAAGGAATAAATGATAAATAAGGGTAAATATTTAATAAACCATTTATCTATAAATGCACATATAAACCATTCAATCAACAAGCTCATCTATTTCCATTCCTCCTCTGAAGATAATTGTCCAAGCTCCTGTGTCATTCTACTGAGAGCATTTGTAACAACATCACCCTTTCATGGAATATAATACATATCAAATTCAAAGGTATGTAGATAATTGAATCAATTAATCTATTAGATATTCATTTACTACTAATACAATACATATAAAAATCTCTTTTCATCCATATAAAAAAATATCTCATTGAAAAGATAATGTCTCCAACATTTCAAGGAATGGACCACTATAGAAAACTACAAATCATGTGTAGGGTAGTTCTACTCATGATGTCATAGGTGATGAGACCCATAATCAACTACTTAATCTATTAGCATAAAAAATATCCAAACCCAACAACCAAGTCATCATAGTAAATTGCATATCCAATCCTAGACTCTGGTAAGATCAAAACCAAAGCTGATGTTAATATCCTCTTCATCTCTAAGAAGGCATCTTCACACTGGTCTATCCACTAAAAATTAACCCCTTTATTGGTAATACCAATAATAGGTGATACTAAATGGGATAAAGACTAAATGAACTATTGGTAGTAATGAACCAAACCTTGAAATTTTTTGATCTCAAACACATTCTTAGGGAATTACCAAAACATCACTGCTTCTACCTTCTCTATATCAACATAGATTACATAATCAAAAATCACATGCCTAAGGAAGAAAACCTCTTGAATCCAAATGTGAAACTTCATAAACTTGGAATAAATATTATGTGATTGAATTATACTCAATGAAATCCCATGGTGTCTAGATTGCATCTCCAGGATCTATGAGTATATAGGGATGTCATCAATGAATACAATGGAAAAATATTTGAGATATGGATGGAAGATCCTATTCATGAGAGACATGAACACCACTAAAGGATTAATTAATTCAAAATTCATGAAAAGATACTCATATATTCTATACATACATTGAAACTCCATTTTAGGTATATCATATTCCCAGACCCGAAGATGATGATATCCTGATCACAATTCAATCATGAAGAACCACTGGGATCCCCTCAACTGATCAAATTTTTTTATCGATCTTCAGAAATGGGTACTCATTCTTCAATGTGACCTAATTCAAATTTCTATATTCTTCACATAGCCAATGGATTCCATCTACCTTCTTAGAGAAAAACACTAAATCACCCCAATAAAAATTTCTTGATCTGATAAATCCATTCGCCTCTAGATCATAAAGTTGTACCTTGAGTTCCTTAATCTCAACTAGTGATATACGATACAAAGAGATCAATATAGGTTGTTATATTAGAATGAATTTTATATGGAATTAAATTCCTCTATTATGAGGATGTCTTAAGAAATAATCTATAATATATCCTGGCAATGGTCCACCACTAAAGAAAAAGTGGAGAGAGTTATTACCTGATTTCTATGAGAATCATTCCCCCTAAATATACTGTAATAGCACAAAATTGATTTAGGATTATTAAAGTTATTCCTTATCCAACATAACATTATACTATTAAAACAAAAAAATCCCATTTGGGTGTATTAAAGGATACTATTATCTTATAATAGTTAATATGTGACTGATAACTCATCAAATAGTCCATGAAGAAAATTACTTCAAATCTAGTCATCTCTACGATCATAAAATCCAATAAATTTATGTAAAAAAAATATAATATTGGATATTATGGACATATCTAGAGATATTATACCTTATTCCCTAATCTTATATCAAGATAAAGAAATTCAGAAGATAATTTAACTACCAAGTCTAACCCAAATTTTACTTGAGTAGATATAAAAGAATGGGAATCTCTTGTATTGAACAAGTAGAAAACATATAGGTAATAATAATAATACCTATAAATATAGAATTTAACTATGTTACATCATCTCAAACCTTTTACATGATATAAACTATTCCTACATAGATCCTGATACTCTATCCCTGAGGCCCCTGGTTTGATTGAGCCACTAACCCCTGTGGAATCTGGGCCTACTACTGAGATCCCCTGTCTATCCCATCACTTATAGCCCTCATCTTCCCAGTACCTCTATGAAAATATGAATGAAACACCCTCAAATACAAAGGCTAAATTTTCTCCATATTTACAAATCGGTAACAATTATTTTGATATTTAGGAAAATCATGTGACAATGTTCGTTCTGTCAATAATTGAAGCATAGGGTAACACCTTCTTATCTAAACAGTGCTGAAGAAGACCCGCTCCACTATGACTGCCTATTTCCACCCTATCTCAACTTCTCATACTTTATCTTTTTAATATAGGAAAAATAATCTAATTAATTTCTAGGAGTCCTGCTCATTAGTGTTCTAAGGGATAAAAGAAGTAATGTTGCACTATCCTCTTCTAAACCCTTCTTGATCTCTAGGGCCTTGAGTAACACCTCAGAATACATTATCAGGTCAGAACTCCTGACCTAGTGACTTAGCTCTGATGGAATGATGTTCTAAAACTTTTAGGCCTTATACGCCTCATTCCTAGATAAAATAGGAGTGAATAAAATAAACTTCTTGAGATGAGAATAATATGCAGATATCGAAATCATCCCCTACTAAAGCTCTAAAAACTCCTAAGATCTATCCAACTTTAGTGTATCTTGAAAAACATCCTTAAATAATATATTCTTGAATGTATCTAAATTTATACCATCACATATCCCTTCTTGGTTTATGAAACCCTACCATCTCCTCATGGATCCCTGAAGCATTAAAGAAGTAACATAACCTATCAAGCTTCTGGATTCTTCACTAGATAAATGATTCCCTCAATGATTTCAATCCATTCCTTAGAATAATGGGTTTATCCAATACCCTATAAGGATATGGGATGTTGAAGCTATATATCCTAAGAATAATCATCCATTTTCATATGAGATCCTCCACCTTGAACATGAACTATTTTTAAGACTCCAAAATAAAGTAGTTTCACTGCATAAACCACTGTAGTGGGTGCAAGAGCATGCTCAGCTACATACTCTTGTACATACAGTGGTAGGGGAAGAACATCCTCCCATGTAGGGGTGTTATAACCCACTTACCTAGGTGGTATTGTAAGACGATTTTAAGGCATAATTATCTAAAATTCCAAACAAACTTGTAGAAATGTCTATAACAACTCACTTAAGGTAACAACTCAAGATGATTATAGGTGTAAGTAAGGGATTTATAATAGGAGACTTATCCTAGGAGTCTACCCGCATCCACAAGGAATAACCCCTTATCAGTACCTAGGGTATAACCCAAGTATAAAATACCTACATGTTATTTATATTTATATGCATATACAAAACATATCATGGTTAGATCAATTAATTTAAATGAAAGTATAGATATATCACAGAAGCACAGATCATAAATCACCAATGAAATTTAATTAATTGAATTACCATATATTAAAAGCAATAATATGCATGAAAAGTAAAAATATATGTCTAGTTATGATTCATGAGCACACCCAAATCCTATAAACTACAATATCACAATAGTACATAAAATCAATATGAAATTTTAATAACATAATCAATAATAGTAATATCATCTCCAGTAACTCTAAGGTCTATTACATAAGAGTTCTCCAAGAACTTAAATGACTCCCCTACCTGAGTTTCACATACCCAAAATTTATACCTTTCCCTAAACATATTAACGAATAAAGAAAAGAGAAATTTCTTTGATACCACTTTGTAATTCCCTAACTGGATCACTGGGTCTAACTGATGTGTTTCACATGACCTCATGCACTTCTCCCTATATGAAAGAGTTCACTGACTATTAGCAAGGATATGAATGGTTTCATGGGGATACTATTTCTTAGTAACAATAGTCATGAACCAAAATCATAAAAATTCATAACAAACATCCCTAAACAACATAGTGAAAATCATCACGCTATAATAAAATGGAATACAGGTCATACAAAAAAAATAAACTAAAAGACTCCCAATGTTGTAAGTCAACCAATGTAAACCAATAGAAATAAAATAAATCATAACAAACATAGTAAAAACTTCATCCCAACATTTACTCCTTCCTCCAATATCCACTTTCTCTACTCCCATATGCATGGACCTTTACCTTAGCAAGATCCATGACCATGAAATCTTCCTACACGTCGAGATGCCCATACATGGTCTGAGTATAAACCCAGTAGGACACCACCAATGCATCCTTAAAATAAAGTTCCCATGTATATAATTGTGTATATCACAATGGTAAGTATATTAACATACACAAATCTAATCATATTCTAGTTGATCGTGCACTAAATAGGCTACCATGAGTCGTATCCATACCTACTTGGTCTCTATGATAGAAGGAATGACTCATACATCATCACATATTAGGAGATTCTATAAGGACAAAACATGTATTTAATTAAGTATGATATCCAATCAAGCATTGGGTTAGGCCAAAAGGTCATCATACCCCTTGATCAATGTCACGAACCGTTCTCGGGGCCCGTGCCGTGACTACCCCAAGCCCGCCTTCCATAGGCCAGGGGCTGGCGACTAGCACCAAGGCGTAAACTCCAACAAAAGGGGAAGACATTGCCTTTGAAAAGTAAACAAGCACCACAGAGTAAGCAAACAGAAAAGTAGACACTAAGTAAAAACTGTAACAAGCTGTGCTGAAAGTAAAAGGGGCCGGAAATACAAGCCCAACTGTAAAGTACAACTGAAAGGAAAAACAGCAACTGAAAAGAAAAGCCACAGCGTCGAGCCTACGTCTGGAAGTCCCACCTGACGGGTGGGTACATATAGCTCCACTACTCCTCGGGTCCCACCGTCCGCTCCGAGCACGTCCGCCCAGTGGTCCACCTCCAGGTACCGTCCTGCTCCGCACGCCTCCACCATGATCAGCGCTGTCCATCGTCTGCAACCAATACAACGTAGTGCGGGCATAGCCCGTGCAGGGGTGAGTATAAGCTACTTAGTAGGGACCCCGATACCCCCGAAGGTCTCCCGAAATCCACAAAGGATAAACCACAAAGGAAATATGCAATCAAGAAGCAGCAACCGACACTGCTTAGGTATATGCCCATACATATACCTAAGTCATCAATTCCCGTTCGGCTCCAACATCTGAGCCCCAAGCACAACCCAGTCCACACAGGAAAGCAAAACGTATACCCACACAGGATAGCACAACACAATCCACAAAGGAGAGTAAAGTAAATCCACACAGGATAGCTCAATACAATCCACAAAGGAGAGTAAACAGTAAATCCACACAGGATAGTTCAACACAATCCACAAAGGAGAGTAACACAAGATTCAGCTCACACAGGTATACTTCTTCAGATGACGATAAAGATGATCACTGATCCATCTAAGTCATCGGACCCACAAAGGATCGAAAGGTACTAACCCCCGCAAAGACCCACAGAGGATCGGGCCCACACAGGACCTGTAGGCGCTGGCTCACACAGAACCGATGAGCGCTGACCCACACAGGATCGGGCCCACACAGGACCTGTAGCACTGATCCACAAAGGATCGCTGAGTGCTGTAGTCGTCGCAGTCCACAGAGGATCTCTGCACAGTCGTCGTCATAGTCTACTGAGGATCTCTGCACGGTCGTCGTCGGAGTCCACTGAGGATATCTGCACAGTCGTCACTGTCGAAGTAGCAGTCGCAGCCAGCTCTAGGGTTCCCGCACACAGCATGCTCGTTCGGGAGGGTCCGCTCCACGAGCCGAGAGGCTGATACATCAACTGCCACAAAGTCTGAAGTTGATGTATCCAAAAGTTCCGTATCGTCAACAGGAACTCAACGCCGCAGACGGCGCGTCAATCGGACGCCCGGTCTGAGAGTTATTGGCTTTTTCGTCCCAGGGGCCCGGTTGGTTTTTAAGGCAAAACCAACCCGACCATACACCACCTACATACAAACCTCGGGCGGAGTGAGCCAAAAGATATGTCTCACTTAGAGGAATCCACCAAAGCTGACGGCACGTCAATCAGACGTCCGTAGCTCAAGATATGAGCGTTTCCGCTCCGAGGGTCCGGTTGGTTTCGTGTACGAACCAACCCGGCCGAACCCAAAGTATTCCGAAACCTTGAGTGCGATATACCAAAACAACCGTCTCGATCCAAGGATCGCGTTGCCGCTGACAGCGCATCGTTCGGAGGCCCGTAGCTCAAGTTACGGGCAAAAGACTGAAAATGGTCCGAAGACGGGGGGTCCGGGCCCGGGCCGACCCGGTCCGACCCCCCCTGGGTTGGCCGAACCGGGTCGACCCGACCCGGTCCAATCCGGCCGGACCCGGTCCGGCCCGGCCAGGGTGCGGCCCGGCCGGTCGGACCGGCCTGGCTCGGCTCGGCCGAGCAGCCGAGCAGCTGGACGCCGCGGGGCGCCGCCCCCGCTGTTTGGAGGTGCCACGGCCCCACGTGGGGCCGCGTTGATTGAACGGACGCGGCTTCTGCCGCGTCCCGTGCGAGTGAGCTGGACCCGCGCGGCCGCGGGTCCACTGGCCGCCGCCACGGCGGCTTCAGCCACGACGGTCCCGTCTGGCGGCGCGCCGGGGCGCCGCCGACAGCTTCTGCGGGCCACCGGAGTTGCTCCGGTGGTCCGTTTTCCTTCCCGTCTGCGCCGTTGCTCCTCCCGGGACCCATTATTCACTGCGGAAGCAACAAATCGCCATTGCGTCACGTTTTTCCATCGCCCGCCAAATCCTCACAACCACAAAGAACGACGGAGGGTTGTCGGGCCGTGTTCGTTTGGCCCACACCCTCCGCGTTAGATAAAAACAACGAGAGAAATTATACAACACATGAAACAATAATTTTAATAAATTAAAATTGTTCATATGAATCCGGTTCTTTAAATTTTAAAGAAACGTTCACGGGAAAAATACAAAAGGGGTATTTCCAAAATAAATCCCTACCTCGTCAAGTCGTCGCACACATTCTTCGCGGAATTGTTCGTCGCAGAAGGAGGGGATCGTCGCGTCGTTGCGGAAGGGCGTCACGTCGTCGCGGAAGGGCGTCACGTCATCGCGGAATCCGGCGTTGCGTCGACGAACTCAACGGACCAAGAAACAACAGATTTAATTATAAATAATTAAATCCGTGTTTGTTAAAAACCACAAAGGAGATTTAAAAAAAAAGAAACCCGAGATCTCTTACCTCAAGCAGTTGGAGATCGGAGATCGGGGCGGGGAAGAACGTCTCGGATGAAGCGTCATCAAACTCCGAGGGTGACGACGTTCTTCGCGTTCTTCGCATTCTTCACGTTCTTCGCGAAGGAGGATGAAGGCTCAAGAATTCTGTCAAGGCCTCTCAACATGCAATCCTCCAAATGTCGTGTTGGTCTTATTTTTTTATTACGCCAACAAACGAAAACGAGGTAAGTAACGACCCATTAATTCGTAGAATTAATTCAACGAAAGAAACTGCCAATTTAATTCACGAATAAAACCGCCCAATTAAATGGTGCGTTAAGAATTTAAGAAAACGCGTCAGTTGACTTTCATAATGACGGGTTTTCGTGGGTGCGTTACTTAGCGGAAAAGAAACGGCGGGGCTCGTGCGGGCCCCACCTCACAAATATCCTACCAAGAGGGTAGGATATTTTTGGACAGCATCCTATCCAGATCAACTCAGCTTAAGCTGCTTTTAAGTGGCTTCAAGTGACTTCCAAGTGACTTAAGTGAAATAAAATAAAGTTTGTCGAACAATTTATTTTATTTCTTAACTTTAAGCCCAAAAAAATTAAAAACCACACCCGAGAAAACCCAACTCCGGAAGAGGCGTTTCTAAGCAAATACCGGCGCTGCGATTTCATCGGTGCCCTCAGAATTTGATTCCGGGCACCGGTTCAAAAGTTAGAAAAACCCGCTCGTCCGTTCACTGAACGTACCCGAGCCAAAATTCGAAAAATGATTCCGGGCACACCGGGCCTCGGAATCAGGTGCTGTCAGAAACTGCATTCTTGTAAAATTCCAAAGAAAATTAAGAAAAAAAAATTTCCTTGAAATTTACGGGTCTTTACATTACTCCCACCTCAGGGATTTACATCCCCGTAAAGATACATCATAAACTAGGGAAACAAATGTGGGTACTGAGCACGTATCTGAGCCTCCCGCTCCCATGTGCTCTCCTGGAGGTTCCCGTGCTGCCATCTGATGCGCACAAGAGGAATCGATTGCCCACATAGGACCCGCTCCTGTCGATCCTCTATCTCCACCGGGACCTCCGCAAAAGTCTCCCCATCATCCGTGTATAGCTCCCCATAGTCAATGATGTGTGTCGGGTCGTGCACGTATCTCCTCAGCTGAGACATGTGAAAGACGTCGTGCACCCGGTGCAACTGAGGTGGTAGAGCCAGGTGATAAGCCACATCGCCAATCCTGTTGAGGACCTGGAAAGGTCCGATAAAGCGTGGAGACAACTTTCCGCCTCGGCCAAATCTCCGCAAACCACGTCGAGGTGAGACACGCAAGAAGACGTGGTCGCCATCCTCGAACTCTAGTGGCCTCTGCCTCCTATCAGCATATGACTTCTGCCAGCTCTGAGCTGTCCTCATCCACTCCTAGATGACCTGGACCTTCTCTATCGTAGCCCGGACCATCTCTGGCCCCACAAGTGCTGACTCCCAAGGGTCTGTCCAGCACAAAGGAGATCTGCAAGGTCTGCCATACAACGCCTCGTATGGTGCCATCCCGATGGTGGAGTGGTAGCTATTGTTGTACGCGAACTCCACCAAGGGTAGTTGGTTCTCCCAACTGTGACCAAAGTCGAGGACACATGTGCGGAGCATGTCCTCGAGAGTCTGAATGGTCCTCTCCGTCTGAACATCCGTCTGAGGGTGAAAGGCGGTGCTCAGATGTAGCCGCGTCCCGAACGCCTCCTACAACCCCTTCCAAAGCCGGGAAGTAAAATGAGCTTCCCGATCGGAGACGATAGACGATGGCACACCATGAAGCCGCAAAATATCCTGAACGTAGAGATGCCCCAAGCTCTCCACTGAGCCCTGCTCTCTGATGGGTAAGAAGTGTGCCGACTTGTTGAGTCGGTCAACAATCACCCAAATGGATTCGTGACCTCTGGAAGTGCGTGGAAGTCCAGTCAAGAAGTCCATAGATATCCCGTCCCACTTCCACTCCGGGACCTCCAAGGGATGTACCAAGCCTGCTGGTACCTGATGCTCTGCCTTCACCTGCTGGCAGGTGAGGCATCGAGAAACGAACTCTGCCACAACCTTCTTCATGCCCGGCCACCAGTGCTGTCGTCTAAGATCCTGTACATCTTCGCCACTCCAGGATGTACCGCCAAAGGAGAAGTGTGAAACTCTCTCAGCACCTCCTCTCATAAAGCAACTGGTACCAAGGTACGTCCCCTAAAAAGGACGTCGTGCTCTGCTCCAAGGGAGAAACCATCAGGTGCCTGTCCCGAGGATATCTGTGCACGCCGTGTCTCACAGTCAGCGTCCTCACGCTATGCCTCTCTGACCCGCTGCAGTAGTGGAGTGGTGACTGTGAGAGACTGAAGGAAGGCTGCTCCATTTCTATCCACGAAGGATATCTGCAAAGCGGCTAGCTGCTCTGTCGCCTCCTCAAGTAGCTGGATTCCCGTCCTCCTGCTGAGGGCATCGGTTACCACGTTCCCCTTCCTAGGAGTATAGACTATCTCAAAGTCATAGTCCTGGAAGAACTCGAGCCATCGCCACTGTCTCAGGTTCAGGTCCTTCTGAGAGAAGATGTACCTGAGACTCTGGTGGTCAGAAAAGACTGTAAAGCGCTCGCCCATCAGATAGTGCCGCCATGTCTTCAGAGCGAAGACCACTGCTGCTAACTCCAGGTCATGGGTAGTGTAGTTCTTCTCATGCGGCCTCAACTGACATGATCCATAGGCAATCACAGCCCGCTCCTGCATCAGGACACACCCAAGTCCGGTCCTTGATGCATCGCAGTAGACTACGTATCCAACTCCCTCCTCAGGCAACCTCAAGATAGGTGCGCTGGTCAATCTCTACCTCAGCTCCTGAAAGCTCTGCTAACATCTGTCTGACCACACAAAGGGTTTCCCCTTCTTAGTCAAAGCTGAGAGTGGTGCTGTAACTCTGGAGAAGTCCGTCACAAATCTCCTATAGTATCCAGCTAGACCTAAGAAACTCCGCACCTCCGTCACGCTCCTGGGTGGCTCCCAAGCTAGCACTGCCTCGATCTTCATAGGATCCACTGCAACTCCCGCCTCAGAAATGACGTGCCATAAGAAGTGGACCTCACGTAACCAGAACTGGTACTTCGAGAGCTTGCCATAAAGCTGGTGCTCTCAGAGTGTGTCTAGCACAACCCGCAAGTGGTAGGCGTGCTCCTCCTCCGTGGTCGAGTACACCAAAATGTCGTCGATGAAGACCACGACAAATCGATCGAGGTATGGCTGGAAGATCCTGTTCATGAGGCTCATGAAAACTGCTGGAGTATTGGTTATGCCGAATGGCATAACCAAGAACTCATAGTGGCCATACCGACACCTGAAGGCCGTCTTCTGCACGTCCTCGTCTCGAACTCTGAGCTGATGATAGCCTGACCTGAGGTCTATCTTAGAGAACCATCATGCTCCCTTGAGCTGATCGAAGAGGTCATCAATCCTCGGTAGCGGATAATTGTTCCTCACTGTCACCTGGTTCAGGAGACGATAGTCGACACATAGTCGCAAGCTCCCGTCCGCCTTCTTGGCGAACAAAATCGGGGAAGCCCAGGGTGAAACACTGGGTCAGATGAACCCCTTGCCCTGCAAGTCCTCCAACTGTACCCGCAGCTCTCGAAGCTCGGCGGGGGCCATCCGATACGCTGGAGTGGATATCGGGGATTTCCTGAGGTACAGATCAATGTAAAAGTCTACCTCTTTGCGAGGAGGTAGCCCTAGAACGTCATTGGGAAAGACGTCCGCGTACTGATCCACCACTGCAAGAAAACCAGGACTGCGCACGTCAACTGCTCCAAGGATGAGGCTAGCCAACTGATGAGTGATGGGCTATCCTCTCCTCTACGTGAGTCCATCCTGTGCTGCTAAGGCTCCCTTCTCACCGGTGAAGGTGAACCTGCTCCCGTCGGTGCGTACACATCGCACCTTGCACCTAAAACATTCAATCTGAGCATGGACTGTAGATAACCAATCCATGCCCAAGATGACGTCGTAAGGCCTCGACGCCGCTACAAAAAGATCCCAGCCGAAGCTCTCGCCTCCTAGAGTAATCTCACACTGCCGACGCCAGTGTGTAATCGTCGAGTCTGCTCCCGTAGGGGTATCTAGCCGTAAGGATCGGGCCAACGGCTCTGTCGGAATCTCTGAGCTCCGAACAAGGGCAGAGGCTATGAAAGAGTGACCCGCTCCTGTTTCTATAAGAACTGCAGCAAGGGTGGAATAGACACAGATCGTACCTCGAATCATCTCTGGCACGCCGTAGTCGTAGGCCTCCGCTGCCTGGAGCTGTGCCTGTCTCTGCCTGCCAGCTCCCTGTGGTCGGGGCGGACCTCCTGGTGGTGGTGGTGGTAGAGCCTCAAAGCGTCGCCCACCACCTGCTGCTCGGCCAGCTCCTCTGCCTCATCCACCTCCTCCCTACGGACCGCCACGGTCGACCCTCTGCCTCTGCCTGGGTGGCCCCTCCACTGTCTGCTGCTCGTTGGTACGACGGGTCGGGCAGTCACGAGCCATGTGGCCCTGCCCGCCACAGGCGTAGCACTGCCTGCCTCTCGGAAGACTGGATCCACTCTGTGTGCCCCGCACTGCTGAGCCAGTGTCCTGAGGTCGTCTACGAGAGGGTCTGGTCTGCCTGGATCCCTGAGTCATCCGTCGGCTACCTGCTGCCGAAGACTCCACCACCTACCGCCCTGTGGTAGGTCTCGCTGTAGACTCAGCCAGAAAGATCTCGATCAGAAGGGCTCGCTCCAGCACCCCTGCCTGGGTCGGGATGCTGAGGGAGATCAGCGATGCCATGATCTCGTGTCTCAATCCCTTCTCGAAGGTCCGGGCCTGGAAGAAGGGGTCCCGTACCATGTCGGTCGAGTAGAGAGAAAGATCGGTGATCCTCGCCGCGTACTGGGCGACCGTCAAGCTGCCCTGCCGCAGCTGAAGAAGCTCCTGAATGCGCACCGCACGGAGGGTGGCCGGGATGAACTCTGAGCGGAAAAGGCTCTCGAAGTCCGTCCAGATGAGAGAGGCCTCATCGTCCACCTGGAGCATCAAGCTCCACCATCGTCCTGCTGCTGCGTGCAGTAGGCTCGCCGCGAGGATCACCATGAGGTCTGCTGGTGTCCTCACTAGCCTGAAAACTCGAACGACCGCCTCCAGCCAGTCCTTGGCTGCCTGGGGGTCCGTCTCCCCACGGAACCTGGGTGGTCGCTGGCGCTGGAACTCGTGCAGAGCTCCGAGGCATCGTGCATCGTCAGCGGTCGGTGCTGGAAGCATCGGGGGCTCGACGGGTAAAGGTACCGCCGGTGCCTCTGCTGTCAATGGGCCCTGTACCGAGGCCTCGTCGCTCGGCGGGCTGTCGTCATGCTCTACTCTCAGAACCCTAGCTGGCTGCTGTCGTCAGGCCATCCTGAAAAGGAAACAAGTGCGCCACGGTCAGAATAGTATACCTGGTGAGCTGACACAAGTAATCACAAGGAAAACTTGGAACACACATGCAATCAATGTTTTCGTGCATTAAGTCGGAAATCAGAAGTCAGGGTCCTGGTGTACGGATACGTCGGCTGCCGCACCAACACTGGACTCCCTGGACTGATAACCACACTCAATACGCTAAACACTGTTGCTTCTCATAGAAGAAAGATCAGAGTCTGCGGTAGAACCGACCACCTCTGATATCAATTTGTCACGACCCGTTCTCGGGGCCCGTGCCGTGACTACCCCAAGCCCGCCTTCCATAGGCCAGGGGCTAGCGACTAGCACCAAGGCGTAAACTCCAACAAAAGGGGAAGGCATTGCCTTTGAAAAGTAAACAAGAACCACAGAGTAAGCAAACGGAAAAGTAGACACTAAGTAAAAACTATAACAAGCTGTGCTGAAAGTAAAAGGGGCCGGAAATACAAGCCCAACTGTAAAGTACATCTGAAAGGAAAAACAACAACTGAAAAGAAAAGCCGCAGCGTCGAGCCGTCGTCTGGAAGTCCCACCTGAAGGGTGGGTACAGATAGCTCCACTGCTCCTCGGGTCCCGCCGTCCACTCCGAGCACGTCCGCCCAGTGGTCCACCTCCAGGTACCGTCCTGCTCCGCACGCCTCCACCACGATCAGCGCTGTCCGTCGTCTGCAACCAACACAACGTAGTGCGGGCATAGCCCGTGCAGGGGTGAGTATAAGCTACTCAGTAGGGACCCCGAGACCCCCGAAGGTCTCCCGAAATCCACAAAGGATAAACCACAAAGGAAAGATGCAATCAAGAAGCAACAACCGACACTGCTTAGGTATATGCCCATACATATACCTAAGTCATCAATTCCCGTTCGGCTCCAACATCCGAGCCCCAAGCACAATCCAGTCCACACAGGAAAGCAAAACGTATACCCACACAGGATAGCACAACACAATCCACAAAGGAGAGTAAAGTAAATCCACACAGGATAGCTCAACACAATCCACAAAGGAGATTAAACAGTAAATCCACACAGGATAGTTCAACACAATCCACAAAGGAGAGTAACACAAGATTCAGCTCACACAGGTATACTTCTTCGGATGACGATAAAGATGATCACTGATCCATCTAAGTCGTCGGTCCCACAAAGGATCGAAAGGTACTAACCCCCGCAAAGACCCACACAGGATCAGGCCCACACAGGACCTGTAGGCGCTGGCTCACACAGAACCGCTGAGCACTGACCCACACAGGATCGGACCCACACAGGATCGGGCCCACACAGGACCTGTAGCACTGATCCACAAAGGATTGCTGAGTGCTGTAGTCGTCGCAGTCCACTGAGGATCTCTGCACAGTCGTCGTCGCAGTCCACTGAGGATCTCTGCACGGTCGTCGTTGGAGTCCACTGAGGATCTCTGCACAGTCGTCGCTGTCAAAGTAGCAGTCGCAGCCAGCTCTAGGGTTCCTGCACACAACATGCTCGTTCGGGAGGGTCCGCTCCACGAGCCGAGAGGCTGATACATCAACTGTCACAAAGTCCGAAGTTGATGTATCCAAAAGTTCCGTATCGTCAACCGGAACTCAACGCCGCAGACGGCGCGTCAATCGGACGCCCGGTCTGAGAGTTATTGGCTTTTTCGTCCCAGGGGCCCGATTGGTTTTTAAGGAAAAACCAACCCGACTGTACTCCACCTGCGTCCAAACCTCGGGCGGAGTGAGCCAAAAGATCCGTCTCACTTAGAAGAATCCACCAAAGTTGACGGCACGTCAATCAGACGTCCGTAGCTCAAGATATAAGCGTTTCCGCTCCGAGGGCCCGGTTGGTTTCGTGTACGAACCAACCCGTCCGAACCCAAAGTATTCTGAAACCTTGAGTGCGATATACCGAAATGACCGTCTCGATCCAAGGATCGTGTTTCCGCTGACGGAGCGTCATTCGGAGGCCCGTAGCTCAAGTTACGGGCAAAAGACTGAAAATGGTCCGATGACGGGGGGTCCGGGCCTGGGCCGACCCGGCCCGACCCCCCCTGGGTTGGCCGAACCGGGTCGACCCGACCCGGTCCAAACTGGCCGGACCTGGTCTGGCCCGGCCAGGGCGCGGCCCGGCCGGTCGGACCGGCCTGGCTCGGCGCGGCCAGGCGGCCGAGCAGCTGGACGCCGCGGGGCGCCGCCCCCGAGGTTTGGAGGTGCCGCGGCCCCGCGTGGGGCCGCGTTAATTGAACGGACGTGGCTTCTACCGCGTCCCGTTCGGGTGAGCTGGACCCACGCGGCCGTGGGTCCGCTGGCCGCCGCCGCCGTGGCTGAAGCCGCGGCGGTCCCATCCAGCGGCGCGCTGGGGCGCCGCCGCCTCCGGCCGCCGGCGACCCGCGCCGCCGACCGCTTCTGCGGGCCACCGGAGTTGCTCCGGTGGTCCGTTTTCCTTCCCGTCTGCACCGTTGCTCCTCCCGGAACCCGTTCTTCACTGCGGAATCAACAAATCGCCATTGCGTCACGTTTTTCCGTCGCCCGCCAAATCCGCACAAACACGAAGAACGGCGGAGGGTTGTCGGGCCGTGTTCGTTTGGCCCGCACCCTCCGCGTTAGATAAAAACAACTAGAGAAATTATACAACACATGAAACAATAATTTTAATAAATTAAAATTGTTCATATGAATCCGGTTCTTTAAATTTTAAAGAAACGTTCACCGGAAAAATACAAAAGGGGTATTTCCAAAATAAATCCCTACCTCGTCAAGTCGTCGCACGCGTTCTTCGCGGAATTGTTCGTCGCGGAAGGAGGGGATCATCGCGTCATCGCGGAAGGGCGTTGCGTCATCGCGGAAGGGCGTCGCGTCGTCGCGGAATCCTGCGTTGCGTCGACAAACTCAACAGACCAAGAAACAACAGATTTAATTATAAATAATTAAATTCGTGTTTGTTAAAAACCACAAAGGAGATTTAAAAAAAAAAAAGAAACCCGAGATCTCTTACCTCAAGCAGTTGGAGATCGAAGATCGGGGTGGGGAAGAACGTCTCGGATGAAGCGTCGTCAAACTCCGAGGGTGACGGCGTTCTTCGCGTTCTTCGCGTTCTTCGCGTTCTTCGCGAAGGAGGATGAAGGCTCAAGAATTCTGTCAAGGCCTCTCAACGTGCAATCCTCCAAATGCCGTGTTGGTCTTATTTTATTATTACGCCAACAAACGAAAAAGAGGTAAGTAACGACCCATTAATTCGTAGAATTAATTCAACGAAAGAAACTGCCCATTTAATTCATGAATAAAACCGCCCAATTAAATGGTGCGTTAAGAATTTAAGAAAACGCGTCAGTTGACTTTCATAATGACGGGTTTTCGCGGGTGCATTACTTAGCGGAAAAGAAACGGCGGAGCTCATGCGGGCCCCACCTCACAAATATCCTACCAAGAGGGTAGGATATTTTTGGATAGCATTCTATCTGGATCAACTCAGCTTAAGCCGCTTTTAAGTGGCTTCAAGTGTCATCCAAGTGACTTAAGTGAAATAAAATAAAGTTTGTCGAACAATTTATTTTATTTCTTAACTTTAAGCCAAAAAAAATTAAAAACCACACCCGAGCAAACGCAACTCCGGAAGAGGTGTTTCTAAGAAAATACCGGCGCTGCGATTTCATCGGTGCCCTCAGAATTCGATTCCGGGCACCGGTTCAAAAGTTAGAAAAACCCACTCGTCCGTTCACTGAACGTACCTGAGCCAAACTTCGGAAAATGATTCCGGGCACACCGGGCCTCGGAATCAGGTGCCGTCAGAAACTGCGTTCTTGTAAAATTCCAAAGAAAATTAAGAAGAAAAAAATTCCATGAAATTTACGGGTCTTTACAATCAACCTTGGGTCAGGCCATAAATTCATCATGCTCTTCCTATACTGGGTCAGACCACAAGGTTATCACACCTTGGCTCGACCTTAGGTTAGAAACCAAGGTTGTCATACCCCATCCTCTTCCTTGAGTTATGAAACAAGGATATCATACCCATAACCTATCTCCATGTTCCATTATCACTATCATAACCACATTGCACCAACACATTCCCCTTCTAAGTTCTAACCAAGCCACGATGATCCACCTGTCACCTTGATACTAGATACAAACCTATATAGGCCAAGAATTGAAACAAAATATGGAATATTATAGAAGGAAAAATCATAGAACGCAATGTATAATTATCATGAGATAATAAAAAACCATATAAAAAATATCAAGCATACCAAATCACACAATGATTCTTATGGCTCTGTAAGTATTCACACACATGCCAATCAACTTTATACATAGGCCTTGTGTGGTGAGGAATTCCTACCTCAACAGTATCAATTCCCAATTCCAAAAATTTCCAATATGATCAAGCACACACAAAAAATATTCTTACAATAATGCCTAATTTAACACATATGGATTATAGAATGAAGATACAAGTATAATAACATAATAAGGTCTTGAATACGATTAGTCTTACCCAACAAGAACCACCATCTCCAAAAAATCTAGAATTGATCAAGTAAAGATAAAAATTATATATGTTTGGAAACCTATACATCAATAAATAAATAATATCTTATAATATCACTATAGAATTCATAAATCTATCCATGATATCTCAGATCTATGATTCCTTACTAGAAGAGGATAAGGTATCTATAAGAAACGTGAATAACAAAGGAAGAATGAACTATGACCCTGACTTATCATGGGCCAATGCCTCTATATCCATAGAATTGGGGTTAAAAGGGAGATAAATAACCAATAATAACCACCAAGTTCCCTAGGTTTTATAGTCCTAAGTTTAGGAGGAATAATTATGGGTTTCAGGTTAAAATCCCAATATGATAATTAATTAATTTTTCACACATGGTTCAGTTGCAGGTTTTACTGAATTGTGTGCCAACCATGTAAGGCTCACTACCACTTCAAGGCACCCAAACAGTTTTCGCACATAGTTTGGTAAACCACACAAGAACCATGATGTTTTTATCTATTTAAATTATCATAGTTTCCTAGATAATTTCACATGATTATCTCTAAATATGCACCACCCATGTGCTATCTTTCATCCTTCTCCAATATGCCGCACAATTTTCTATGGAGAACCAAATTGTTTTTATAAACTATAAACCCATTTATAAGATCTGAAACCCTCCAAAACCATCCAAAAGTTACCTGATACTTAACCTAGGAAAATTATAATCCAAAAACAATTAGAGAAGGTCTAAAAGAAAGGTGTAACGTACCTGGAAAGTATGGGACATTATATTCTTCTATTCTTATAAAATTCAAAAGATTAATTTTGTGAGAGATTTTCCATATTTTTAATATTTAAATTCATAAATATAGTGGTTGTATTTTCTAATTCAACGGTATCCATTTTATATAAAAATATTCATGTGATAATATTCATAGTTTAGATATAAAAAAATTATAAAATCAACATCATGAAATGCCACCTTTTATTTCTACATAATCTTCACGATCTTTATGAAATATCATGGTCCTCATTTTTCCAAAAAAATTTCAAGTTATTATCAATCATAAAATTTTATTGATAACATTCATCATAATTACGATTTAAAAACAATCTTCTCACATTCATGAAAACTTTGTGTTACATTGCATCTTAGTCATGGAATGACCTCAGTAAAGAACCAAATCCTTATAAAATGTACATTTAAATCACTGTATAAACCTTCTTTAATCTTGATATGATCTTTTAAACCACACATGAACAAACTACCAATCATATTTTATTATTCATAAAACATATTTTAAATCTTTTATATGACAAACTTATATTAAAATGAAAAAGGGTATGATCCTTATTCCTTGCTCTTCTAATGTGAGATGAATCTTAAGAATTCTCCCTTATTCCATAAAAGAGACTCTTACATTTTTCCTAGGGTCACAAAAATGTCTTTTATGAATTCTAGGGAAAACCCTTAAGTTTTATTTTTTGTTTAAAAATGAGTCTTACACATCACCATAAATAAATCTTACATGTACTGGTTATTTTCCATTTTTCTAACCTAATCAACACCAGTGACTCTTATGAATCTCATTGAAATATATAATCCTTTATCAATTCCTTGAAAAAACTAAACTACTAACTCTTATTCATAAAAGAAACTCCTCTCATACTTTTCCAAATCTATATTCCTATTCTAGAATCTACCCTTATGCACAAAGGTAAGTTTCTTTCCATTTTCAAATATCAAGTATTCTCATCACAAATCGATTCTTATGATTACTATAATACTTCCATATTTTAACAAATTAGAGTGAACAATGATCTTCTAACTCTTACAAACTTGGGAACTCCAACACTTAGCCAATATTATGACTTCCAAGATATCCAAAATACATTCCAAAGCTATATCCTTAACTTATGAACTTCTCTTACACCTCCATATTTATGAAAAACTTTTAGAACTCTATCTTCTTTAGTTATTATTCTTGAATCACTCTAAGTTCATGTCCAAATATGATAGGATTATCCTCCACTTATCAGAAAATGTATTCCAATTTCATACTTCCCTCACAAAATTCAAATTTGGTTTCCATGTGTATGGTAAATTTTTTTTCCTTAATTACTTAATATGATACAAGATATATTCTCATTATAGTATTCATAGACTTTTCAAAAAAAAAACCAATGCTTTCAAAAAATTCACCACTAATTTTATGATACTATTGATTGATAAAAATTCTGACACCAAAACACACCTTTGGTTTCAACATCCCCCCTTTGTATTTTTCTATCAATACTATTATAAATCTATCATACATCAAATAATTCTATGGTTATAGATCTATAATCCCTTGATTTA
The DNA here is from genome assembly GCA_963277665.1 of Viscum album. Taxonomy (NCBI): domain Eukaryota; kingdom Viridiplantae; phylum Streptophyta; class Magnoliopsida; order Santalales; family Viscaceae; genus Viscum; species Viscum album. Next base: position 1,644,297,950 of record OY728121.1, on the reverse strand, counting down.
TCCCCCCTTTTAAAACAAAATACAAATGGACCTACAATCCACAATTTTACCTTTTTTATTCTATCCCCTTTCACATAAAATTCCATAGGAGTTCCTTTATATCCCCATCCTCATTTTTCAATAAATTTATTTCTTTATATATACTCTATGTTCTCTATAAATATATTTTTGGAGAATTCTTGTTTTAATCTACTTCAAATTACTAGATGTTGTGAGTTTTTTCTCTCCATTCATCATGTAATTCTTCATATAACTCTTGAAACTAATAGTTGACATCTAAAATTCTTATCTTTTTCAACCATTTATAATATTAATTTCAAATAATTGGTATGTTCCAAACTAATTCCAAATATACCTTTTTACCTTAAGATTTTAACTTCACTTAATTCCCTCACACCTTTATAATCAACTATTTTTTGATTGATCCTTCTATTTATTTACCACTTGGAAGCACCAATAGTTGAATATAAACTCCATATTTTCTCTTAATACTTAATTACAACTTATGATACCACTCATTGAATAAGAATAATTTCATTTTTTTTATTTTTTTCAAGCTCTGAGCCACTATTTATAGCTACATTCTACTCAAGGATTTTTAGCAGGCTAATTTACCACTTGGAATTGAGTCATTGAAAAATTATCTAATCCAACTAAGTCAGAACATGATATTGGAAATAAGAGTTTAATTAAAAAACCTCCAAAATTTCCATGTTACTTACTTCAATAAACACATACACCTTGAAATTTTCACTATCTTCAACACATCTTGTTATCTCAATCACAGTAACACCAAACCATCAGAAAATAAAAAGTAAATCACAAGTGTGTGATATATACCACAAATTAAACCAATTTATACCACTTTATTATGGTAAACATGTGATACAATTTGATATCCATGTACATATTATCTTCACAAATGTTATTATTTCTCTGATAAGGTTATACAACCTTTAAATGATCCTTAACAACTCTTCTTGACTGATTTCAGTTCTTAACACTAAGTTTGGTATACTTTTCAGCAAGAAAAACCACTTATTTGTTATGAAACATTTCTTTTAGAATATTTTGTTATCCTAAAAATAGTAAGATAATACCATATTGTCAGTAAAAATAAAATAGACATGTATTACATAGATGTATCACTTTAATCTTTCAAACTGTCTTCTCCTTATTGGTGGTCTTATACCACTTGAAATATTTTCTAACACCACTTATTGATCCTCATAGATGGATTTATACCACTAGAACTTTCAAATACAACTTTTTATACCACCTTAACTCTATATCATGCTTTATATCATTTTTTCTACTTAATATATGCATGAAACTTTATATTAAGATTTGAAATCCAAAGTAGTTTCTTGGAACCACTTGTAGAGTTAGATCAAGTATTTGTAATCATTTTAGTACTTTGATTGGTCCTGGTATCAATTAGAAACTTCAATAAGTCTAACACATTTTATTGAATTTATTTCATCCATACCATACTCATATAATATTTCAATATAATCACCCCCTGGATCATATATCACTCTTAAGCCTGCATCAAATCCAATAGATGTTAGAGATATTTAACACATAGAAATAGGGGTAGATCAGGTATCCTCAAGTTAAGAAATGTGATCGGTCATGGTGAACCAACCCTTTTATTCCCACTTTCTTCCAAACCTTGGCAGTGTTCCTCATTAAGTTACACCACTCATGAAAACTTTATCTAGAATGTATTATTTAGGATTCTTAAGTTTCCTTGGATTAGGTTTCATCTCAGCTGGGAGACCAATCCCAATTTTACAATTTTCCTCCCTTGATACTTCATTTTTTATTTATTCTTTGTAATTCTTTTTTCTTCATGAACGAAAAACTCCACTGGTCTTCCTATCATGCTTTGTAGTAGTCCAAATGAAACCACTAAATCATGCCTCACATTTTTCTTAAAAAATGGCCATAAAAACCACTTTAGATATGTTTATTCTCAATGGAATTTTCTTTGAACATCCATATAATTTTTTTAATGTAAAAAACTCCTTTATCTCAAAAAGTTATGGTCCTAATTTATTTTTTACTATCCATGAATACTTATCGTCTTTTCATGAAGTTTAGTGTGAGTAAACAACCTTTGGTTATTAATGTACTTTATTCATTTTTTTATGATGGATGTTGTGAGTAATCCATCGATGATACTTGAGGATTCCACCTTTTCCTTTTCACTTCGCAATTGTGTAACACTATGACTTTTTTAAGTGGACAATATGTTTCTTTCTTATTTTCAAGCCTCCCCTTAACATGGGAACATGAGTTCTTCTCTTGGGATCATCTATACCTCTTTTTTACAATTATTTGATAAATTTATGTGGTTAGAAAATGTAAAACATCTTCCATATATATCATACCTCATGTGGTTATTTCTTGGTTGATATATTGGTACTACATAAATTCTTCCTTATTTGAGGCCTTGGGATTTTAGATAAACACACATTATAAGATCACGTCTTTTACTAGGGAAATTTATCTCTTTATTTTTAGTTGAACCATTTTAAATTTTGTTAATGAGACCTTATACCTGGATAAATTAGTGTTTTAGAGTTTCCCTAGGTATTAAAGAATGTGAGATAGCAATATATAGAGGTTTTATACAACAAATGATATGTTTTAGTTCTACTGAATATTTGGTGAAGTCCACCAGTCATCTGGTGGATTGGGAAGTAACTGGTAAAGCTATAGCTTTCCTACCGTCTAGCTTGTGAGACCCAACAACCATCCAGTGAAATCATATTTTATTGGGTATCTTTTAGAAGATTCATTATCCAACCTATGGGGTTCCTAGGGGCACATACACACCACCTGGCACCACCGTCCATCTGGAGGTATCTAGAGGCTAGCTTGTGGCTCTTGTGTTCTTCTTGAATATTTTTATTTTGTCCATAATGGGATGATTCTATCACTCTTTATAGGGAATCATGGTTTGGTTAAATTGATTTATATTCTCAATAATTGTAATCTTCTTCTTTCTTTTAAGGCAGGTGGTCTTAACAACTCCCTAAGGTATGATTTTTTCTTATAGTATGTGAAAATTTTGTAACTATTTAAGAATGAAATGCATGAAGCCTATACTAATTTTAAACCATTATTATTAATTAAATACTTAATCTTATACCTCCCATGGATCCCATAAGGCCTTTTTTAGAATGATTCCTGGTATGTTGACACATGAGAGGCATGCCCACCCTTGACCTTGGATTGGAACCTGAGAACCATGATTCAAGAATTATATAACCAAATTGGGAGTTTGGTTTATGGAAAGAATTAACTTGTAAATTTTTAATTTGATCAGGTAACATGGGTTTTAAATGGATAATTAGCATGGAGTTGGAAAATTTAATGATTTCATAATGTAATAATGACATAATTATATGTGAAATGGTAATTGTATTTATTCGGTATTTGAATTATAATTGTTGCATTTATTATGTGAATTAGTATTGAAATGAAACTAGAAATTTAAATAAACAAGATAATGGAATGTAATTGAATTGGAATGATAATTGTTAATTGGTGTAGATTAACCATTTTTTCATATGTTAACTTGTTTGGCATGTTTGGTGATTTGATATGTTTGTATATTGTTTTCATTGATACTTAAATTGTAAAAATAAGACATAGCATGGGAATTCACATAAGGTGTAATGTCCTATGAGTATGTAAGTGTCCCTATCCTGATAATTCTCACTGTATCCAATGATATAAAACTCTCTCATGGCATGGTAATGTGCCCTAGGAATTTATAAGTGGCTCTAGCATGGAGATTTAGATAAGGTCTGTTAAATCATGAAACGTATAATTCACCCTTGGAATGGGAATCCACTTTGGTTCAGTAGTGAAATGAATATATGATTGGAACTTGGAATAGAAATATTCCTAGACTTATCGATGATCTTGTATAGAGATATTTGGAATCATGTTGAAGTAGGTTTGGGATGACCCTAGGTGTCAACCTGGTGCTCATGGGTCGGAGAGTTTATTTTTATTTTTTACATTAATTTATTAATAAATGTCATTGTATATCATATTGTTTCATGCACTATTTTCTTAGAATATATTTTTTTATAAATAATTTGTGACGGCCTACTAAGTTTTAATAAAAACTATTTGGGCTTCCATTTAGTACCTGGGTAGACTTCATGGATGAAGGTATAGACAAGGGTAAGGGGTCTTGTGCTTGATTGATTGATTTTATTGCTGGGACTGGATCCTAGAAATAGGATTGATCATGGGGTTTGGGACCTATGTTGGGAGTTTTTATTTGGAGTCTATATTTTATTTGTTTTATCGTATGACTTTAACCACATTATTTATTTTGGAATACAACATGGAATTTTATGGTTTATTACATTTGGATTATTTAGCATTTTCCTATTTATCTATTGGAGTTGATTATTTTGATTTATCTATCACGTTTTCCACTATTTTATTATTATGTACCAGACGGTATAGTCTCCCCACTATACATATTAGACACACACTACTAGTTGAAAGTATTTGAAGTACAGGGAGGCATTCTTGAGGTCATGTAATGACTCGTCTCAGTCACATGAGAGAGAATTAGGTCGAGGATGTTACAAATTGGTATTAAAGGAGGTATTTTATTTTTATTTACTATTTGGGATAAGTTTGAAAATATATTAGGATGTGTTATATCTTAGTAATGATCTTGTTCTTGGGAGTATCTAACCAATGCATGGGGGAAAACCCAAGTCACCAAGGATGGTATCATTTTTCTTAAGATTCTCTTGTTATAGTTGTGATTTTATTTGACCTTGGATGATACACTTATTCTGTCATGTTACTATTATATTATATTTTACTCATGTTCCATTATGGAATAAGGTGCATATGTATGCATCATGGGAGGCATGCCTAAAATTATGCTATCATTCATTGTTCAAGCTATGGATTCATTTATTTACATAACATGCTAGATAAAAAAAGAATCAAATTAATTTGTTAAAATATTATTAACTCATATGTTAATCCAAGAAATGAAGTGAAATTGTATTTTTGGTTATCTTTTCTCTTTTTTTACTTTTGAGTTGATCTTGTATTGAATCCTATGATCTAGAGTGTGTAAAACCTTGTAGAGAAATTCATCCTTCTTATCCTCTGATTTAATGTCTAAAAAGTGGTAATGAGCACACACCTCACATAGTGGGAAAATGAATTCCTATAGTATTAAGAAATTATATGGATGATTGAAACAATTATAGTTTTCCATGGGTCATGCAATCCTTGGGGAGGAGATATTAATCTCACCATACCTTATATGTCTGATCTAAAAAGGATATTCTACCGGTAACACCCACCCATGTTCTATAGGTAGAAAGTCCCTCGGTTTGTAAGGTTCTATATTAAGTATATAAATTAAATTTTTTGTTCCCTAGATAAATTTATGGAAATGAGGGTGAATATTTTTGACTATATACTATAAGTACTAGCCAAGATCTGGTGAGATACCATAGTACAGGCTAGACAGTATAGGGAGTTAACCTAGAAAGTATTTGAGGAGAAGTTCTCAAGTTACTTATATCCAGATATTTCAAGGGATTAAAGGGATTGAGAGTTCATCCAATTGACATAAGAGACCATATCTATGATAGAATACTCTATACATTTTACTAACCTATATCATTTTGCTTCATCATGGTAAGGAGATTAGATAAATTTAGTGAATCACTTCTAAGATAGTCTCCAATAAGATATTAAGTCACAGGTGAATGTATTTCACTTAAACAACTTATTCAACATCATGAATCAGAATCTCATCATTGAAGGGAGCCCGAAGGAGTTCCTAAGTAGTGGGAAGGTAGTTTTAGATGGATGATTAGGGAGTTCTTATTCAAGAAGCAAGAAGTACTACTATGAAAATTTCTACCATAATAGAAGAGGGAAGAGTATCTAAGAGGTGGGATATCCATCCTTGGACCATGGATAGGGGAATTTAATTCAGTACGGTAGTGCTTTCTGTAAACTATTTAAGTGTCCTTTATCTATATTGGAGTGCCAATCTTGTGGTAATATGGACCACCTATAGAGGTTCCACTGGAGAAATCAACAGTCTAGTTGGTGTAGAGGATTATGGAAGATAGTGGAGTCTGGGAGGGAGTCAGATAATACTCAAGAGATAGGTAGCTTGAGTTACACTAGATTCTCTAGTTGGGGTATGGGGAATGGAAGCCCCACTCATGAGTGTTAATATTAAAAATAGGGAGCATAACATGGGAATCTGGCTGAAGCCCAAGGCAGAGGTGTGAGTTAGATGCACACTATGCACTCTACTCTTACCAATCTGGTTAGAGGACCTCCCACTATTAGAGGTACAATTTTTGTGAAATCTACCATTTATTTCATTTTTTTATACAAGATCATAAAATTCCTTTATATATACTCAATTTTCCAAAGTATTGGGTTTGGCCATATAAATAATGGATAGGGTTATGACCATTAATATGATATTTTGAGTGTGGTCATAGGGTATCAGGCACTGTTAGGAGTGTTATCTTGAAATTGGTTTCTAATGTTTCCCATGGGAGATATTTTTGCCAATTTTTTTTGTTTTTATTTGATTTTATGTATTTATTGGATAGTTCTGTACTAGGGTCATATTGAGTATTATCATAAAATATTACTTTTCTATCTATGTAAGGGGTAACTATATACATCATGGGGAATGAGATATTTAGGTTGGTTATAAAAAACTGATAGAGAAAATATTTTCAATTAATTTACATTGAATATTATTGTTTTAAATCCCACCAAATTGTTACTTTAAGATTAATTGTTTCATTTTTATGATATTGGTAATATTTTGAGCTTAATTGTAAAAATGGCCCATTTCGGATTTTTAACTGTTTTAAATTATTTCTGTCGTTTAGCCATAAAATTTTCTACACTAATCCAAATTTTAAAATTCATTATTTTACAGAATCTACACATAAAGGGATTAATTTCATAATTTTTTACCAAAATATGAATCGTTCATATGGAAGCTCAAACGAAGCTCACAAGTGGGAGCATGAAAACTGTTTACAGATCTGCCATGTTTTGGTGTGGTGTCCATAAGTAATTCTTGATGGGCCCAATTGTTGTGAAATTTGGGGGGAGGATGAGAAAGAGGTTTTATAACATCTTTAATGAAGGAAATTCCATAGTAATTATCCGTTTTAAGGGTCATTAAATCATCCTAATCTGGAGTTTTGCGATTTGGCATGTCTGACTAGATAGAATAAATTGTGAGAGTAAAACAGACATAACTCTTAGATTACTTGTCCAAATCCACTAAGATTTTGAGGGGAAACGCCCAAGAGAATTATGAACAACATTAAAGAAGGGTGAAACGCATGAAGATGTCATTTATTGGGGATACAATGCATAAATATTAGGGGGAAAAATTCTGGATATAAAAGAAGGAGAGCTCCTCCCTCTCAAAGAATCTCTCATTCCATCCCATTCCTTCTGGGACACCAAGGAGGATAAATTTTTGACTTTATTTTATTTTACATAGTTTTTTAATGCCTTATTATTCCCCATTCATCTCGATTACCCTTACCATGGTGGGGTAAACATTTTTAGTGATTGGGGAAGAGTAGGTTTTCTATTTTGTAATGCTTGAGTTCTTAAACGTAATTGAATGAAATTTATTTTTTTCTTAAAAGTTGTTTTCAATTTCATATAGTGGATTTTATTATCAAGTGAGATCATTGTTGAATTTTAATTCCATTATTTATTTTTTCATTGGTAAAATAATCCTTATATCCCTCCACCAATTTCTGGTTTATATACGATGGAATAGACCGGGAATTAGTGGTGAAGTACTTGATGATCATCCGTACGTGTAAAAGGGGTAGTGAATGTTTTTGATTGTTTGGGATAAACAAGACCTGATCGGGTATTGACCATGTCAATTGAGTATATTCAATACAACTATTTTGCACATGGAAGGAGAGTTGACCAAATCAAGATCTTAGTAAGGTTTTCTCTCACCATCATAATTTCACCAAGGAAGTGAGCAGAAATGATTGTGGAAACTCACTTTAATCAAATAAGAATAATAAGTTTAAATTAAATTGAACAAGGATAACATTATAATTAGAAAACCTACCCCAACCTAATCACCCTATTAATATCATAGTTTTTCCATCATTTTAATTTCAAATTTTATTTAAAAAACACAACATTTTTACCCTCATTTTAAAGTGAAAAACTATTTTGTGTGCAATCCTCTTTGGGAGACATCCTAGGTCAACAAAATTAATATATTTTAACTTAGGAAATAATTGTTTTTCCACACCCTATGACAGGAATGTGTGAAACTTGGCGCCGTTACTGTGGAGGTAGTGCCACAATTTATTTGTAAATATTTGACTTTTTCAAATTTAAAAAAAATCAAATTTTTTTTACCATGTTGTTTTCAAATGATTATTTTTTTAATTCATGGAAAATAATCCACAAGTTTGAGAACCAATTACCGAATCACCTTGGTCTATAGAGTATAGAGTTTCTTTCTTGTCTAAACAAATTCAGGGAGCTCTAATCCAAATCAACATAGAGGATGAATTCAAGGATCTCATTTAAAACCTTAAAGAGAACCTTGAATACCTAGTTTTGGAGGGATTGGACAAAGAATTAATTTAACTTCAAGATTATTTTCCCGAATTTTATCAATAAAATTTCAAAGTGAAACACCAAGAAGAAGAAGTTAACAAGGATCTTGAAGCCTAATTTGAAAGAATTAGTCAAAGAGTTCAAAACCCAGATACCACAATAGATTGGATAGCAGAACAAGTACATGCATCCCAGGATCAACAACTGGAGACAGAACAAGAAAAAGAACCAGAAAAATTGATGGAATAAGTAACCCTGGAAATACTTCAAATTGAAGAACCCATGGAGGCCTTGATGAAATTAAAAGAAGATCCATTGAGCCCAGATCAATCAATTTTAGAGGATATTGATGAAGAATATTTAGCTATAGAAATACATATGGGAGATCAAAAATATCTAGATAACTTCTGGAATGAGTGTGAAGAACTGCTTGATCCAACTATTCCTCATAATGTAGAAGATTCAACAACATTGAAGGAAGCAACCACCCCAGTAGTGGAATTTGAAGAGAAGATGGAGGAGGCGAACTAGTTACCTCTATTTAGGGAAATTCAACTACAAGTGGAACCTCCCATTGAAGAAGAAATTAAAGATTCATCCAACACTTGAATTTCCTTGGAGGGATAATATTCATATGAAGAGGAACATCTAGATCTCCTGGAACCTATTGAAAATTTATTAGAGGGAGTACATGAGAAGATCAAAGTGGATTTTCTAGAGGAAAATGAGACACAAGTTTCTTACTTTGAAATGGAAGAATTTGATATTGATTCTTCATGCTTTAATTTTTTCAAATAGAATTAAACTTTGACATTCCCTTTGATTATTCCATTAATGCAGCATTCCTTGAGATCACACTGGTGAATGAAAAAGAAATTGTGAAAGTGGAAACTAAGAAAGAGGAGGACTCATTCATTGTACTTACCTCACTATGCATGTTGTATCTCATTAAAATGGGGATGGAATTGGTATTCTATGTCCATGGAATCCTGAAGAAAAAGGAATAATTTCATCCTGGAAAGAAAATTTTTTGTTGGTTTATGAGCAAGAAACTTCACCCACCATCAGATTGGGGATAACCGATTAGAACTACCCCTCTGGAGGCAGTCAAAACCCAGGGCCCACTTGGGGGATTAAACCAAGATCTATCCTTATATTCTAATCCTAATTATAATTTTGTTTATTTTAATAAAAATCTTATGTTTTTTTGTTCTTTTTTTGTAGGTTTTCTGAGTGCAACACTTAGAAGATTAACTCAATGTTGTACTGTGAATAAGTCAGGTTATAACTCTCTTTTATACTTACTTTTTTTATTGTGAATCAATCAAAAATATTCTCAAATGTTAAATCAATTTGAATTTATATAGGACAAAACATAATTTAAGTGTGTGGGGTTTAACCTTTGTAGTTTAGGATTTTCATTTGATGTTTGGTTTACTTTAAAAAAATTGTTTGTTTTTAAGATTTTTGTTTGTTTTTTTAGTTTTTGCATGTTGTCAAAATTTTTGAGCTGAAATTATTATCATTTATAATTTTGAAACACATGTCAATGAGTGAACCAATATATTCCATGAAAATGAGCTTAAATTAATGCTGAAATGACTTTGTTTCAAGTTAAAATATTTTGGAATTTCATGAAACGTACTCTGATTTTTAAATCCCATGCCATATTTCACTGTCTATATCTTTGAAATTAATTTCCTGTGAGGCTTTTGAACCATTTTTTCATATTATTTTCATTCACCTCATTTATTTAGAGAACCAAACCATGCTTGCTTTAACCAGAATTTGATTTATTCCTTTCAAAACTTGAGGGTTTAGGGTACATGTGTTTTAAATGATTGAGGCATTTATTTTGTTTTAAGACCCCTTTTCAAAATAATCTTTTTCATTATGTCCTACCTTACAATAATCCTTGTATCCCTTAGAATCCATGAATATCCTATTTGGTTAGCCAAATTACAAGCTAATTTTCCCTATCCAACCCGCTCTTGAAGTGAAATTGCATGATCCAGTTGAACTTAAGTGTGGGGGAAGCTGTATTGTGTTGCGATACCTAATTTGGTGAATATTTTTGTGGAAAATCAATTATTGAAGAGATTTGTGTGCTGCTGAAAAACTATTTTGTTGAAAGTTGTGCCTTTCTGGAGCTTTAATGATAGAAGAAGCTCTGCCTTTCTGGAGCTTCCAAAGTAGAAAGAATGTTTTGCCTATCTGGAGGATTCAAAAAAATGTTTGATAAGAAATTTTTGCTGGTGAAATGATAAATGTCATGAAAATTTATAGAGTTCTCATGATGATGGAATCTATTTTCTACAAAGGGGAATATAATAAGTCTATACTTGAGTGAAAATTAGAATCTTGCAATTTTGCTTCATAAAGAGCTAAGCCCTCCTTTTTCGGCCTCAGAATTTTTAACATCTAAATCCTACCAAACAAAAGCCACATAACAACCCTAAAAAGTCCTCATGAGAAACACATGTCCTTGAATCACATAGGGTGGAGAATTAGGAATTTATCAATCCTATAGTAACTCTTGTGTGATTTTGGATGAGAAAATCCTTGTTGAGCATTTAAATTTGTGAGTTGAGAGAAAATTCATGTGAGGTAGGTGTTTTTGTGTGAATGGGATAAGAAATGAAGTGGAAATATATTAAATAATCTAACATAGATAACTTGAAATAATTTTTTTTGATGAGGCATGATATCTTTTTGTTTCTTGGTATGGATTTTATAGATCTCATTGTTATGTGTTTTGGATTTGATTTTGATGTTTACTTGTCCAGGAGTCCAAGTTCTAAGTGTGGGGGAATTGATAGTGAAAATATTTTCAATTAATTTAAATTGAATATTATTGTTTTAAATCCCACCAAAGTGTTACTTTAAGATTAATTGTTGTATTTTTATGATATTGGTAATATTTTGAGCTTAATTGTAAAAATGGCCCATTTTGGATTTTTAACTGTTTTAAATTATTTATGTATTTTGGAAATAACATTGTCTACACTAATCCAAATTGAAAAATTATTTATTTTACATAATATAAACATATAGTTATTAATTTAATCCTTTGTAACCAAAAGATGAATCATTCATATGGAAGCTCAAACGAAGCTCAAAAGTGGGAGCATGAAAACTGTTTACAGATCTGCCATGTTTTGGTGTGGGGTTCCTAAATAATTCATGGTGGGCCCAATTGTTGTGAAATTCGTTGGGTAGACGTGCAAGGAGTTTTATAACATCTTTCATGTAGGTAATTCCATGGTAATTGGCAGTTTTAAAAGTCATTAAAGCATCCTAATCCATAGGTTTTTGATTTGGCGTGTCTGACCAGAAAAAATGAATCGTGAGAGTAAAACGGCCATAACTCTCGGATTACTTGTCCAAATCCACTGAGATTTTAATGGGAAATTCCAAATAGAATTAATAAAAAAATTAAATAAGGGTGAAATGTGTGAAGATTTCATTTAATGGGGATACAATGCATCAAAATTCGGGGGAAAAATTCTGGCTATAAAAGGAGGAGAGCTCCTCCCTCTCAAAGCATCTCTCATTCCATCCCATTCCTTCTAGGACACCAAGGAGGAGAACTTTTTGGATTTATTTATTTTATTTTTTTTCTTTTCCATAGTTTTTTAATTCCTTATTCTTCCCCATTCATCTCTATTACCCTTTCCATGGTGGGGTAAACATTTTGAGTGATTGGGGAAGGGTAGGTTTTCTATTTTGTAATGCTTGAGTTCTTGAACATAATTGAATGAAATTTCTTTCTTCTTCAAAGTTGTTTTCAATTTTATATAACAGATTTTATTATAAAGTGCATTCATTCTTGAATTTTAATTCCATTATTTATTTTTTCCTTGGTAAAATAATCATTATCTCCCTCCACTAATTTTTGGTTTATATACGATGGACTATACCAGGAATTAATGGTGAAGTAATCGACGATCATCAGTACATGTAAAAGGGGTAGTGAATGTTTTTGATTCTTTGGGATAAACAAGACCTGATTGGGTATTGCCCATGTCAATTGAGGACATTCAATACAGCTATTTTTCACATGGAAGGAGAGTTGACCAAACCGAGATCTTGGTAAGGTTTTCTCTCACCATCATAATTTCACCAAGGTAGTGAGAGGAAATGATTGTGGAAACTCACTTTAATCAACTAAGAAGAAGAATTTTGAATTAAATTTTACAAGGATAGCATTACAATTAGGAAACCAACCCCGACCTAATCACTATTTTAATATCATAGTTTTTCAATCATTTGAATTTCAAATTTCCTTTAAAAAACACAACATTTTTACCCTCATTTTAAAGTGAAAAATTATTTTGTATGCACTACTCTTAGGGAGACGTCCTCGTTCAACCACATTACTGCATTTTAACTTAGTAAAAATTGTTTTTCCATGCCCTATGACAGGTGTGCGTCAAAAACAAATCCAATATAGATTGTATTGTCACATCTCCTAGGTAGAAATCCTTATTAATGATGATGGTGAGTCACAATAGAGTAACTTTATTTTAGTAGTGGGATTATTTTAAGACACATTTCCTGATGAGATATCTAGAATAACACTATAGTTGGAGATAAAGTTCATTATTGAGTTGGTTCCAGGAGATGAAACTATTTATTTCCCTCTGTAAAAGATAAAAATAGTGGAGATTTGGGAGTTGAAATCACATTAGGAATATCTAAAAGAAAAGGGATCATACAACCTAGTACATCACCACAGGGTTCTCCTATTTTTTTCACCAAGAAGGTAGATATAACCTTGAATTTATGTGTGAATTATTGGAGGAAAAAATAGTTTACAGTCAAGAAATGATATCCCCTTTCATGAATTGATAATCTATTTAATCAGTGTAGATTTATCCACATATTATTCAAGATTTACTTGAGGTAAGGGTACTATCATTTGAGGGTGAGACCGTCTGATATACCTCATATTTATTTTAGGGTATGGATTTTATGAGTGCATGGTAATCCCATTTGGTCTAAAAATTCACCAAAATTATTCATGGACTTGATGAATCTCATCTTCCATCTGTATTTGGATTAGTTTTTCATGTTTTTTGTTGAAGACATCTTAGTGCACTCTTAGTCTAGAAACAATCATACCCAACATCATGACGTCATTCTAATTATGTTAATAGAGAATAGGTTTTATTAAAATCTATCTATCGCACACAAATTTTTGATTTCATTCTTCCTTCTGCTTTAACTTATGGATTTAGTTTTATTCTCTAGTTCTAGGTGTTCTAGGTTTGAATTTTGAGGTTTTCTTTTATTTAGTTTCGATCCTGTGTTTGTTCCTTATCTTTCTCAAAAGTTTTTGTGAAAATTGAAAACTCTGGGCTTGAAAACAGGTGGCACATGATTGGCACATATTTAGATGAAACCATGTGCCATGCTCTAAGAAACCGTGTGATCCTTAGGATGTCTCTAGATAGGGGTACACAACCTATATATATTTAGGAAAAATATGCATAAGGTGTGCACGTTGTTCTTCCATTTTGGACATAACCATGTCTCATAATTGGCACAAAACATACCAAATTGTGCACCCAAACCGTGTGTGATACTAGTGTTTCCATTGAGGGGTACATAGTTGGTGAAAAGATTTATAAACTATTCCGCCTTACCACACACAGTGCCCTGTTCATTAAAAATGTGAAATTAACCTTCTAACCTCTTGAGATTTTAGCACCAAAACGCCCCATTCCTCCTCCCCTAGTTTGTGCGACCTAAAGGGAGCCCCTTGTTCTCTAAACCTCTCCGCCTCTCACATGGTGTGGATCTAGGGATTTATTTATGTTTGGGGCAAGATTTCTCAAGGTAATATCCTTTTCTCTTCTCCTTATTATTCATTATTTCATTTTCTCTTAAGTTCCTCTTCTTCCTAATTCCCTTGGATCTAGGATTCATGTTTATATTTGTTTATGTTGGGTTTTTTGTGTGTTTAAGGTTCTTATTGTATGTTTTTGCCTCCTTGAGCCTTCACGAGGTTGTTTCAGGTGGATTTTGTTGAGGCATTGTGAGTTGAGGTTTGTTTCCCTTTGTACGTGACCTTTAAATTTAAAAATATTTGGTTTCTTGATTTTATCATCTTATTTATATGTTAAATAGTTATGTGTGATCATTGGAATAAATTTTATGTGAAATTTGGTGGTTTTAATTTTTTTTGAATTATACATCTTTGCTTTATTATGGTATGAACACCAAGTGTTTGATAAAATGTTTGGTTGGATTTTTTGAGTGATTTGTAGTTTTTAAAGTATAGATTGGATTTTAAATGTATTGGTGGAAATTTAAATGGTGGTTTGAATTTATCCAATAGATTTATAAATGGTTTGTTATTTAAAGTGGTGTGTGTTTGTTTCTTTGAAAATGGTTTGAAATGTGGGGATGGTGTGTGAACCATTTGGTATTTTGATGAAAGTGGCGTCAAATTGAAAATGTGGTGTGAGTTCTTAGATGGAATTTTATAAAATTTTTGTGAAATGTAAATGGTTTTCTTGCACCTTTTTGGAATAGTGGTTTTAGTTCTTTGGAAGTGAGTGATTTATCAAAGGGTGTTTGTGGCCTATTAGGTTCTTTTGCAAAATCGGTGAAAATTATTATCATGAAAACTCTCCTCAAATAATCCTCCTAACTTTTTTAAATTGAATGGATGGGATTTCCTCATCTTGTAATCCTCATGATCTATTTAATTTGAATGGAATGGTAGATCCTTGGTGTGGACTCCTTTGAGATCTATTGGTTTTAAGAAAATAGATTGATCCTTGGGGTGACTCAGGGTGATTCTTGTGTGTGATACTCATGTGTGTGATATATGTATATGTGTTTATTTATTTCTTTTCTTGATTTTCTCACCCCATATTGAATATTTACATGGGAACCTAGCATAGCTTGATTTTTTTATCAGAATGATTGTTGCACTAGATTAGGATTATGCTCTGGTGAGTGGCCTATAGCAGGGGATATGTTTTTTTATTTCTA
Source organism: Viscum album (assembly GCA_963277665.1). NCBI lineage: Eukaryota > Viridiplantae > Streptophyta > Magnoliopsida > Santalales > Viscaceae > Viscum > Viscum album. The sequence goes on along the minus strand of OY728121.1, from coordinate 1,644,282,284 downwards.
TGGGATAGTTCCCCTCAATCAGACCAGGTAGGGTACAATTGAGAATGTGGGTGGAATTTGACATTACTGAGCAAGGAATGACTTTGGGATGAGTAAATATGTATATTATGTTCTGTATTAATTCATGAACTTCTAGGTTCTCCCATGTATTTTTGAACTTAGTTATCTGCAGCGGATGATTGAGATGCTTGTTTGTTGGTTACTCTAATGTTATTATTTTCCATTACCCATATTTTATGATCATTTTTGTTTCCCCTTTGTGTGGTGTGTTTCTTTTGAAAAGTGATGAGTTAGTTTTCAAAGGATTATGGAAAATGTTTTACACACTCTTTTCCCATTTAAAATAACAACATTATCTTTTATCTTTTGAAGAAAAAATGGTTCTTCCTTGGAAAGGAATGTGGTTTTGAATGAGAAAAGGGGAAATGGATTGCGTTTGGTTTTAAATTGAAAAAACATGTGGAAAATATTACTCTTATATATTGTATTTCAAACCTGAAATTGATATTGATTTTATTTAAAGGAAGTGCATTGGTAATAGATTTTTTGGGAATTACTAATGAGTTTTAATACTCATGCATATAGTTATTTATTATTTTTAGATTATGGTGTAGGTTCTAGCTTGGTTTCGATTCCATTGGGTGATAGTTTTTTTGGTATTAGAGAGTGACCCTTAGGGTCACATGGAGATGTTGTGGCTGTCAAGTTCATTTTGGGATTTGTTGTTCAATAGTTTTATTTTTATTTTATGTATAAATAATGTTTAGTTTGGTTATATATATATATTGGTCTACTTTGTTCATTTTCATCATTCAGTTTATTTATTTATATTGGGAGTAATAATTCCATTTGGTTACTCTATTGATGCCCAACACTAGTTTCCAGCCTAGGAGGATCGAGAACACAACTTGGGCCTTTCCAAAGATCGACTCGGGTGACCGGTTTAGGGTAAACTTGGTTTAGTTTGTGACAAAATGGAATTATATTAGGCTGATTATTTATAGTACCTTGCGTTCATAGCACCCTTTTTTTATTTGTGATGTAAAGGTAGATAGAGTAAGATTATAGGAACTTTAGGTGTAGGTATGACTGAGTGTCTGTCTAACACTTTAGATTCCTAACCTTAGGTTTCAATAGTAATTTAGCTTTATTTTGGTATATTTGGTTCTTTTGGTTTATTTTGTGTTTGGTAAAATGAAAATAAAGTTGGTCCAATGGTATCAGTGAGATTGCAGGGCCTGGAAAACCATGTGGAGCTGGGGACATGGTCCTAGAATACTCTACATGATGGTGGTGTGATTGGTGTATGGTATCCAACTATATGGTCAAGTTACACATTAATAATAGTTTTTCCTCGTGGATTGTTTTGTGTCTCCTTGATTCTTAAAATTATTTTAAAAACCCTTAGTTTGGAATTGTGAAAATCTGGATTTTAAACTGGTAATGGTTTGATTTTGGGAAAATGGAAAATGAATTTTTAGATTTACCTTGAATAAAATTTTATTAAATTTATTTTTAGTAAAATTATCTTTGGCTAAAATGGGAAAAGGTTTAACAAGATTGGATTTTTATAACCAAAACTAGGGGTTTCTCGAAATTATTTGTTTAGAAGTGGGAGTTTTTTTAAAGAGGGTTTTGGAAATTTGTTTTAAGTAAAAAGAAATGATTTTTTAATCAAATTATTTTTGATAGACTAAGATTTATTGAGCTATTGAAAAATGTTTTGAATGGAATGAATTTGATTTTTGGGTGGAACCCATGGGACTTTTTTTGAGAAAGATAACATGGATTAGTGTTTGGAGTTTGAAAATGGTTTTTGTCTTGGTAGTTAATGAGATTTTTAAATAGTTTTATAAAATTTAAAATGGGAATTGAATTGAGAATTTGGAATAATGGATTTAGTACTTTGTTTTATAAAGTGTAAATTTTTTGTTTTAACCTTTGGTATTCTCATGAGTGCTCACATTCATAGATATGTGTGGGAATGCAGATGGTTGATGACATCGGAGAATTAGTTCCCATATTAGAATGAGTTGATGACTGCCCAAGGTGGCATGGAAATGTTCATGTGAGTGGGGCTCTAAGGAATACCATTGGTGAGTATGCAACCCACCATGTTATTTTCTTTAAAAAAAATTTTAAGTGTGAATTGGAATTTCTTATGGCTATTGGTTATATATATTATTTTGATTTTTATTTGAGAGTAAATATTATGAAGTGTTTGAGTTTGAGAATTCTTGTTGATGAGTTGGTTTTAATTGAGCTATTGGTTCTTCTTGTTTCCTAATGCATTCCCCCATAAAGGTTTTATGGATACTGAGGGTGTAATTATGGGTGTTTCACCATTAGTGGACCCTCTAATTGATCAATATATGGAATTTCTTTTTGAGATTTGAATTGGAATCCTCTTCTCTTTTATGGTCAATTGGATCCTCTCAAATAGGAAGAGTGGATGTATAGAATTGAAAGGATCTTCAGATTCTTTGAGTTTCTTGAGTCATTAAAGGTAAATTTTATACATTTATGATTAAATGAAGAACCTAAAAGCGGTGGAAGTTGGTCTCTCAAACCAAGACTTGGTAAGATCTTACCTAAGAGTTCTTAAAGGATTCGTTATTCTGAAAGTATTTCTCTAAGGTAGTGAAGGTGAGAATGGGAATGGAGATGTGTTGTCTTCAGAAAGGTGATGATTCAGTGATGGAGTTTTTGTTTGTTTGTTGGATCTAATTACTTACCTTATAGAGTGGTTTTTGGATGATTCCTCAAAGGATTGAAGTTTTAAGAGTGGGATTTATCCTGATCTATAGTTGAAAGTGTTAGAGTTTGGTTTGACCTTCTTTACTGGTGTAGTGAGGAAAGCTGTTCATGTTGAAGTTGTTCTAGAAGGAGTGATAATATGGCCAAACTTCCCCTGGTCTCTAAAAGAGGTGAAGGGAATTCTAGTAAGGAGATGGGGAATTTTCCTGAAGCTAGAGGTTTTGGTCATGGTATGAAACGACCTCTAGATCTTTCATCAGATCCTTTCAATCATAGGATCATGGTGTGCCATCAGTGTGGAAATCTAGATCATAATAATCTCTCATTTATAAATTATCTAAAGACCTAAAATTCATATGGAAACCTAGGTCACTTAAAACAGTTATATTGGGGTGTTTCTAGGAAGAAAATTGGAGACAAATCCACCCCTTTGAAAAACACCCCATCCCATTTATAGGAGTGAGGTGGTGGATTGAGTTCAATTTGAAGGCCCCTTCTATTTGGGTGTTCCTTCCCTTGTTGTGGTTTTGTTTTGTGGTATTTTCCCTCCCATGTGAAAATGGTGTTTTATGGTATTCCCTTTTTGTTGAAATGTAAAATTTGGATTGTGGACCTCTTGAGAACTTCTGTTTTAATGGATATGTATTTTTCTTTTGGAATTTATGATTTTTTTTTTCGTTTTACGTGGAGGTGCTATGTGGGAATCTTTTTCCTAATATTTTATAGTTAGGGTAAAATAGGATGATGTATATGTATCTCCTAAACCCCTGTCATATTCAAAGTTCCTTTCTTTATAATAGAGAATTTCATAGTGTTTCGTGATCTTTTAGTTCTATCTGGGGTGATCTATGGACTCTTGTGACACCAACAGAAGGAGTTTCGATCGAGGACCATTAACTCCTGACTAAGGGGTAGCAGATTCTTCAAGAAATCAGGGCACCAGTCATAGGTCCTAGAGTGAAGATTTTCACGTAGTGAGAAAATTCCAGGGGTGTGGAAAACCTATCTATATTCTTATCCACTCTTTTTTGGAGTAGTTGCTATAAATAATCTCATTGTAGTTTTCCATATCATGGAAAGTTACTCCTTATGAATTAGTTGTGGTTTGGTATTATGCCCATATGGTGTTGGTCTATGTTGGTGGTTTTAGCTAGTCAGTTATTAGTGGTGGGGATACCCACTAATAGTCTTATTTTGGCCTCTTTTTGATGTTGTTTGTTTTCGATTTCCTATCTATTTGTAGAGTGGTGGGATTTTGGAGCATACCCAATGATTTTTCTATGGCTATGTTGTTCGGATTTTAGCTCAAGTTTCTTGTTATTTATTGGGAAGTGGTTTTGGTTTGTTGGTTTGTTTCGGGTGGGAGGTGTAAGTTTCATCGTGGTGGTGGTTGAGGTGTTCTTGATTCGAGAGGTTGGATCATGCAACTGTGGAAATCCATTGTCTTAATCGATCAACTAGAGATGGTGTGGATTTCTGGGGGTAGAAATCATTATGGTGGGGAGAATTGTCGCACCCATATTTTTTTCATTCTTTGTTTTGGTTCATCTTGTGGATTTGGTTTTCTTCTCAAGTTCCAGGTTTGAATTTTGATGTTTTATTTTGTTTAGTTTTGGTCTCATGTTTTTTATTCATATTTCTTGTGAGTTTTGGTAAAAAGTTGGAAATTTGGGCTTGATAGAAGGTGTTGCATTGTTGGAACATGGTTATAGGAAACCATCTGCCATGCTCTAAAAAACCGTGTGATTATTAGGATGCCTTTGGATAGGGGTGCATGGCCTAAACATGGTTATGAAAATTGTGTGTAAGACATGCACATGGTTATTCCATTTTGGACAGAACCATGTCACATGGTTGGTGAACAGTTTACCAAACTATGTGGCCAACCTATGTGGGTACCCAATGTTTCCAATAAGGGTCGCATGGTTTAGTAAATTGTTCCCAGTGCCTAGGTCATTAAAAATTTGAAACTACCATTCTGCCCTCTTGGTATTTTAGCCTCAAAACGCCCCATTACTCTTCCCCATGATTCGTGTGACCTAAAGGGATCCCCTCCCTTGTTCTCCAAGCCTCTCCTCCACTCCCATGATGTGTATCTTGGGATTTCTTCAAGTTTGGGGCTATATTTCTCAAGGTAATATCCTCCTCTCTTATCCTTCTTCATTATTTCATTTTATCTTGAGTTTATCTTCTTCCTTGGTCCCTTGGATCTAGGGTTCATGTTTCCCTTGGTTTAATTTGGAGTTTTTGTGTGTTTAGAGTTCCTTTTTTATTTTATTCCATCTTTGATCCTTCACAAGGTTGTTTCGGGTGTGCATTGTTGAAGCACCGTGAGTTGAGGTAGGTTTCACTTTTCACCTTCCCTTTAAATTTAAGAATCATTAGTTTCTTTCTTTAAACATATTCCTTATATTTTAAATAGTGATTTGCGATATTTTTAATATTTTTTTATGTGAAATGAGGTGGGTTTTATAATTTTTTGGAAACATATGTCCTTGCTTTTTTATGTGATGCACACCAAGTGTTTGATAAAATGTCTAGTTGGACTTTGTGAGTGATTTGTGGGTTTTAAATCATATATTGGATTTGTAAATGTATTTGTAGAATTTAAAATGGTTGTTTGTATTTATACAATGGATTTATAAATGGTTTTGAGTTGAAAGTGGTGTGTTTTTGGTTATTTGAATACGGTTTGACACGTGGTGATAGTGTGTGGCCCATTTGGAATTTTGATAAAAGTGTATTTGGCTTGAAAATGTGGTGTAAGTGATAAAATGAAATTTTCTAAAATGGTTTTGAAATTTATAATCACGTGCTTTCAACTTTTTGGAAATGTGGTTTTGGTTATTTAGAAACAAGTGATTTATCAAAGGGTGTTTGTGTCCTTTTTGGAGCTTTTGTGAAATTGGTGGAAATTATTATCATGAAAACACTCCTTAGATAATCCAATTACCTTGTTTATATTGAATTCATGGGATGTAATCACTGTTGAATCCTCATGTTCCATTTACTTTGAATGGAATGGGAGATCCTTGGTGTGTAATCCTTTGAGATCTATTAGTTTTAATGCAAGAGATTGATCCTTGGGGTAACTCAGGGTGATGCTTGTGTGTGATGATCATGTGTGTGATATATGTATATGTGATTATTTATTTATTGGATTGATTATATCACCCCATATTAATTCTTGAAATGGGAACCTGACATAGGTAGAAAAATTTCTAATAATTATTATTTCACTAGCTTAGGATTACGCTCTGGCTAGTGGCCATAACAGAGGATATGTTTTGTCTTTGTTTCTATGGGATATTTCTCCTCAATCAAACCAAGTGGGGTGCGATCAAGCATGTGAGAAGAATTTGACATTATCAAGTAAGAAATTCCTTCAGGATTAACCAAGATTTATATTATGTTATGTATTATTTCATGATCTCCTAGGTTATCCTAGGTCTTTGCAAACTTAGTTGTCTGTGGTGGATGATTGAGATTCTTGTCATTTGGTTAATCTTGTGTTATTATTTTCCATTTCCCATATTGTATGACCATTATTGTTCCCCCCTTGTGTGGTGTGTTTCTTTTGGAAAGTAATGAGTTGGTATTCAAAGGCTTATGAAAAATGTTTTAGAAATGTTTTACACTCACTTTTCCCATTTTAAAAAAGAACATTATCTTTTCTATTTTGAAGTGAAAATGGTTCCTCCTTTTAAAGGAATGTGGTTTTGAATGACAAAAGGGGAAATGTACAATGTTTAGGTTTAAATTGAAAAAATGTGTGGAAAATATTACTCTTATATATTGTATTTCAAACCTTAAATTGATGTTTCTTTTAATTAAAGGTAATTCAATGGGAATAGATTTTTTAGGAACACCTATTGAGTTTTAGTACTCAAGCATATAGTTATTTTTTTTATCTTTTGGTGAAGGTTCTATCTTGGTTTAAATTTACATGGGAGATATTTGGTTTTGGTATTAGAGAGTGACCCATGGAATCACATTGATATGTTGTGGTCATAAAGTTTAGTTTGGTATTTGTTTCCTGGTTGTTGTATTTTCAGTTTATGTATAAATGATGTTTGGTTTGGTTATATATATATATTGAGAATTTTTTTTTCATTTCTATTGTTTAGTTTATTTATTTATATTGGGAGAAATAATTCCCTTTGGTTACTCTATTAATTCCTGGAACTAGTTTCTAGCCTGAGAGGATCAAGAAAGCCTCTCGGACCTTGTCATGGATCAAATTGGGTGACCGGATCGAGGTCGAATTGGGTTGGTTTGTGACAATATTTAAGAGTCATTTATGGATTGACAAAGTGAAATTATTGGGCTATATTACCTTGGAGGATGGAGTGTCAGTGGACCTAGAGAAGGTAGAATCCATGGTATCTTGGGAGAGACCCAAGAACTTATTTGAGATTCAGTTCTTTCTTGGTTTTCTAGGGTACTACTTGTAACACCCGAGACTTTTATGTTATATAAATCATAAAAGGAATCTTTCACTACACACAACACTGTCTTGGATTGCTTTACACGCAATCACGACCTTCCTCGATAGCTTGCGTCGTACGCAATACCGAGTTTCACTAAACAAAGATATGCTATTAAAATATTATTAAAACTAGCAGTTATGAATAGTAATAACCACTTTTTAAAATTTTCTAAATTTTATTTTTCAAAATGGACTTCATTTTTGGTTTCGGAATATCGAAATTATCCTAGGGTGAAATTTTGGTATTTTTCTGAAAACTTTCAATTTTTGATGAATAGTGAAACCACTAAGTGGTAGTTAAAAAAACTGAATTTTTCATAAAACATAATTTTACTGCTTCTGTGAGCGGAATTTCGAAAATCCGAGAGACACGGTTGATGTCAGTAAGTAAAATGTGGTTCAATGAGATGAAAATAATTTTTGGTGAATAGTAACTTTTTACTTTTATTTACCACGGTTAAAAGTAAATAGGGTAATTAAGGGTAAAAATGTTATTATTATTACCCTAACATTTGTAATAAATCTATTAGATAAGTGTAATTATACCAAAAACAACATTAGGAATAAAATATGACCATTTAGGCCCACTTGGATTAGATTAGGACATTTATTATTTATTTATTTAAAGAAGGGTTAAAATAGTTAAAATCAAAGTTTAATAACTAAATAATTTTTAATATAGGTTTATACATAAGATAAATTAGACTCTAAATATTCATTAGAAATCTAAAAATATTTCATAAATAATGGTATTTTATTTGTAATTTTTAGACATTAAATAATTTAATTTATTTATGACAAAAGATGATGCAGTAATTATCTTATTAATGAAATATTGACATAATTAATGTTATAAATACCAAAATAAATGTAATTTGAGACTTTTAATGAATTAAAATAATTTTATAGGTTAATATGACATGTTATTAATAATTTAATTAACTTTTTCGAACTAATCATTCTGTTATGATTTTCACAAAAATCAATTAATAAATAGTGTCAAAATTGACATAAAATAGTTTTTAAAACAAATATTATATTATTAATTGTTATTTTATTCCTAAAAATCTAATGTTCGGCAAAATGACTTATATAAGGTTATATATATTAATAATAAACAACTTGGGGTTCTTTTGGCTGCTTATAGTTAGTTTATTAACCTTATAGTATAAGAACACAAGAAGACAGGGTAAAAGTAAAATTATTTAACTTAATGTTAAATCTAAATGATAAGGTTAAAATAGGAACCTAAACTTGTCTAAATTCTATTGGATGAGAGTATTTAGACCCATCCCCACCTTAGCTTCTAAATAAATCAATTTGGAGCTATTTAAAACCGAATTTGACTTTATAATAAAATAATATTTTTAGTTTTTCCAAAGGAGCCCCTCTCCTCCCTTATAAAAGGGCACCTCCTCCCTCTCTTCCTCACACCACTTTGAGCCTTCAAGCTCGGCCAACCCCTGACAATTTCTCCTCTCCACTTCCCTAGAAACATCCTAGAGGTCCTGGTCTTCTTCAAAGACCAATTTTAGTGCCCTAAAAGGAGATCTCAAAGAGGCGTTTCAAAGAAGAGGTAATGTCCGTTACCAATTCTTTCAACTTTATTTCTTATTCCACTTCTTATTATTTAGTTGTTTCATTACGAAGTAATAACATCATTATCAATCATATACTGATATGTTATTATAAGTATTAAACAACCCTATTTCACCATCTATCCATCCTACGGAAAACGAAATCACCGCGCGTGCATACGTACGGAATACCATCTCCACGCCGTGGTGTAATCTATTTTCCACCACCACCTTACTTGGATGGGTATAATGGTGTAAATAATGACTATATATGAAAATTTTAAAGTGATATTGATTCTGAAATAGTATACATACACTCCAATACAATTCCATGATCATGGGAACAATATCATCGCTCGTGCGTACGTACGGAATACCGTCTCCACGATGTGATGCGACTCGTTCTACATGATCTTCATTGCATAATGATTATATAAATGAATTGAATGAATTAATATGATATATATTACACTAATAACATTATGGAAATGAGGTATCTATAACCTAAAGAGAAGAATAAGAATTTATTCGACAAAACACGCATAAGAACAAAAAGTAATAAACACCCGAATAACAAGTTGTAATGAAATATTACTAATAAGAAGCTAAGAATATGACCATATGTGATATCATAACAATGAGTATGATTCTGTAATAAGTCAATAATATTATTTAAATCATTATACAGGAGGTTCGGACACGTACAAAGCATATCGGACCTAAGGTAAGGGAAATATCACAATCTCATTTTTATCCGAGATTGTTTATACTTCAGAATTTACTGGGGAATATTTTATCATCCACATCCATGTTTCCTCAATATGTAATATTATTTCCATCCACCTAAAATTGTTTAAATCCATTTTTACCCTTTGGTGAGTTTATAGTAAATGATATGAAAGGAATCTTTTGTCGTTTTTCGTACGAGGTACTTTTTGACTTTTCCGAAAAAATTACGAGAAGAATGTTTTTTTAACTTATACGGAATGAATGGATTTTTAAAAAATTATTTCCATTAATCTTCCTTTACAAGTTTTCAAGTTTATTTTTAATCAACTTCTTTTAGTTTAAAATTGTATGACATGCTAAGAAAGGAAAAGTGTTTTTGAAGTAGAAAGAATATTTTCCTCAAGAATGGAGTTCAAGTGTTTTATCAAAATTATTTTCCATCTAAGATAATAAAGGGTTCTGTTTATATCCCTATTATTAAATTGATTTGATTATGTTGTGATGGATTATATTTATGAATTCCTTTATCTTATATGAATTGTTTTATGATGTCACGATGTCTAAGATTCCCATTTTTATTACATGGGTTATGCAATGATGTATGATTTATGATTTTGTGGCACACATAAGAATGGTATCATTATGAGATGGGTGGGACCTATATCTCCCTCCAATTCATTGGGTAAAGATTTTATATCTCATGAGATAGACATGGCTGGAACGGCAGGTTAAACCGGTTCAGTGAAACAGGACTGAAACGAGGAATGAACTCGGTTCAGAAATGGACTTTGTACACTAAGATAGTCTTGGCAATGAGTCTTGACTAATAAGAAATGATTCTCTATGATTATGTGTGTACGCCACAAAGTTTCATGTTTTAAGTTATGATTATTGGGATTACATTTCACTACTATGATTTATCCCATGTTATGATATTATGATTTCTTTTGCAGGTTAAGATTTCAAAAAGTTATGTTCTTATGTATATGATGTGATTGATATTTCTTTTGTTTACCCTTACTGAGCATTTGAGCTCACCCTTTTGTATGTTTTATTTCCCCAGGTCAGGAAGAAGGTTATTAAGTAGGATATGCCAAAAAGGGACTCTAGATATGATGAAATAAATGGGAGGAAAAGTAGATGCTTTATGAACCAGTTGTTTATGTTTCCCAGTTTCTAAAGACTCTATACCTATACGGTCCTTTCCTGGATTTGTTATATGTTGTAATAATTGTGCTTAAATTCTGAAGTAATGACAATGTATGTAAAGTATGGGTCGTTAAAGTTGGTATCATAGGGAAGGTATAATCAACCATTAGAAACTAGGATGTAAAAGCATTAGTAAGAACCCTAAGGATAATTCTAAGCATAGAACACTATCTTAGTGTTTTAGAAATGTCCATGAATAACCTAGGATAAGACCTTAAGTGTGAAATTTTATTCTTGATTATGTGGTTTTCCTATTAAAATTAGTGTTTCTCACACTATTCTTCTTGGTTTTAGTCAATGGCTGGAACCCGAAGGAACCGTGTTAATGCGGAATGCGACGGGAAATGCAATGATTGTCCCCATGAGTAACCAAACGTTATGGGAGCTGGAATGAAAAATCTTGTAGCCATGCTCACACAACTTTCTCAAGCTATGAATCATGCAGGACTTCCAAACGAGCAAAGGAAGGAGCAACATTCTGTTGAATCCTTCATGAGGCAGCGTCCACCTTTATTCAGCGGGTCTACTGATCCATTAGTTGCTGAACAATGGATTAGTACTACTGAAAAGATATTTTCAGTTCTTCAATGTTCTAAACATGATAAATTCATCTTAGCAGTGTATCGTTTGGAAGGTGATGCTGATCAATGGTGGAATCTTATCAAGAATACGAGGCAAAGAGATGAAATTGAGTCCATGGAATTGGACGAGTTAAAGAACTTATTTTTCAATAAGTACTTCCCTCGTATTCTCCGATCAAAGATGGAGAAAGAGTTTCTTGAACTTAAGAAAAAGGATGATGAATCTGTTGGTACCTATGAAGCAAATTTTACAAGACTTGCAAGGTACGCTTCTGGTATTATTATCCAACCTGAGAGTAAAATCGATCGATTCTTTAGTGGCTTAAAACCAAGTCTTCGAATGGCATTATCCATAAGGGACTTCAATAGCTACGAGGAAATCGTTCGATGTTCTCTCAAAGTTGAGATGGAGATTGGAGTAACCCATCAGTCATATGGGTTTGATTAGAAGAAGAAAATGGAATTCAAAGGAAAATCTAAAGAGCACACTGAAAAGAAGATGAGCTTTCCCTTATGCTCAAAGTGTGGAAAGAAACATGGAGGGAGTTGTCTTAAAGGGACAATTAAATGTTTCAAATGTGGAAAGGAAGGTCATAGGGAATTTTAATGCCGCAATGATGGGAAGAAGATGTCTAATGATGCAAACAAAGGAAGGGATACACAGAATGAACCTACTACACTTCAATGTTTCAAGTGCAAGGATATGGGGCATTATGCCAATCAATGCCCAAATCCAAGGGTTGATGATGATGGTCGACGTCAACAAACTCTTAAGTCTAAATACAAAGGAAAGTCACATGCAATTTCTATCAGCGATGTGGAGTACGATAACGATGTGGTGAAAGGTACACTTACCATCTACTCTAAAGTAGCAAATGTTTTATTTGATTCTGGATCCACCGAATCTTTTATTTCTGAAGAATTTTATAAGGATATCACCGTATTACCTCAACAATTATATGTTGAGTTAGCTGTGACAACCCCTAATGGCACAACAGTCACATCCAAAGTTTATAATTCTTCTCCAATCGAAGTTTGTGGGAAAGTGCTTCCTGAAAATCTTGTGATCCTTCCTATAGTGGAATTTGATGTGATTCTTGGCATGGATTGGCTTTCTTTATATGGAGCTCATATCAATTTCCAAAGAAGGGAAGTCACATTTCATATTCCAGATCAATCTATGATCGTCTATCAATGCAAGGATGAACATAACCTTCCAGTGGAAATTTCTTCCATCTTATGGGTCTTGATTTCACTAATTGAAGGTTATTTATCTCAAATGGTTGGTGAGAAACTCACGATTAAGAATATGCCCATTGTATGGGAGTTTGATGATGTCTTTTCGGAGGAATTACCGGGTCTTCCACCAAATCGTGAAGTTGATTTTTCAATAGAACTCGTACCGGGTGCTTTGCCTATTTCAAAGAAACCTTATAGAATGGCCCCAATTGAGTTGTAGGAATTAAAGAAGCAACTCCAAGATAATCTTGATAAGGGGTTCATACGCCCTAGTGCGTCACCTTGGGGAGCACCTGTTCTATTTGTTAAGAAGAAAGATGGATCAATGAGACTCTACATTGATTATCGAGAACTTAACAAGATCACTATCAAGAACAAATATCCTCTCCCACGCATTGATGACCTATTTGACCAACTACGCAGACCTCAATACTTTTCCAAGATTGATCTTCATTCAGGGTATCATTAATTAAGGGTCGAAAGGGAGGATATACCAAATACGGCTTTCCGTACAAGGTATGGACACTATGAATTTATAGTGATGCCATTTGGTCTTACTAATGCCCCTGCTATCTTTATGGATCTGATGAATAGAGTCTTTAGAGACTATCTTGATCAGTTTGTGGTAGTCTTTATAGACGATCTTCTTGTCTATTCAAAGAGCAAGGAAGAACATGAAGATCACTTGAGAATTATATTGAAGACCCTGATAAAGGAGAAGCTTTATGCCAAATTTACCAAGTGTGAATTTTGGCTTCAAAAGGTTTCATTTTTGGGTCACATAATCTCAAAAGAGGGGATATCTGTGGATCCAGCAAAAACAGAGGTTATCAAAAGATGGTCGAGACCAACAAAAGTAACTGAGACCCGAAGTTTTCTTGGTTTGGCGGGATATTATCGACATTTTGTGAAAGATTTTTCACGATTATCTAATCCACTCACCAAGTTGACTTGGAAAGGAGTTAAGTTTGTTTAGACGGAGGAATGTGAAGATAATTTCAAGGAGTTGAAAAGAAGGTTATCCAGTGCACCTGTGCTCACACTGCCTTGTAGTGGAGAAAGGTTTGTGATCTACAGTGATTCATCCAAGAAGGGATTGGGGTGTGTTCTTATGAAAAATGATATGGTGATAGCTTATGCCTCACGAAAATTGAAAATACATGAGCAAAATTACCCAACTCGTGATTTGGAGTTAGCTGCAGTAATCTTTTCAATAAAGATTTGGAGGCATTATATTTATAGAGAAAGGTGTGACATTTATACTGATCATAAAAGTTTAAAGTATATTTTGACACAAAAGGAGCTGAATATGCGCCAAAGAAGATGGTTGGAGCTGATTAAGGATTACAACTGCTCAATCAATTACCACCCTGGGAAAGCAAACAAGGTGGTAGATGCATTAAGTCGACAAGACCATTCCAGTTTATCCATGATGAGGATCACAAAAGATCCAATATTTATGGATTTACAAAGGATGGATCTTGGAATTATAATGAAAGGGGAAAAATCATATCTTTCTCAAATGAATGTTCAACCATCTATACATTTGAAGATTAAAGAGTCACAGAAAGAAGATGCCGAGTTACAAAAGAAGGTGAGAAATGTTCCTGAATTCAACCTTGATTGTGATGGGATAATAAAGTTCAGGAAACGGGTTTGTGTTCCTCCCATCCCCGAATTAAAGAAGGAGCTGCTGGATGAGGCTCATAGTTCTTCATTCTCTATTCATCCTGGAAGCACGAATATGTATAGGGAACTAAAAGAGTACTTCTGGTGGGATGGAATGAAAAGAGATGTTGCTGAATATGTCTCTCGATGCTTGGTTTGTCAGCAAGTTAAAGCTGAGAGACAGAAGTCTAAGGGGATGTTACAACCATTACCCATACCCAAATGGAAATGGGAAAACATCACTATGGAATTTGTCACCAGACTTCCTAAAACATCCAAATGCAATAATGCTATCTGGGTCATAGTTGATCGTCTTACAAAGTCTGCACACTTCATCGCTATTAGAGAGGATTTCTCTCTAGATCAGCTTTCCAGGATATATGTGAAGGAAGTGGTAAGATTGCATGGAGTACCACTTTCTATTATATCTGATCGGGATCCGAGGTTTACCTCAAAGTTCTGGAGAAGTCTTCAGCATACTCTAGATACATAGTTGAGTTTCAGCACTGCTTATCATCCTCAGACAGACGGTCAGTCTGAGAGGACGATTCAAACTCTAGAAGATATGTTGAGAACCTGCTCTATGGATTTCAAAGGTGGTTGGGATCAACACCTACCTTTGGTGGAATTTTCTTATAATAATAGCTTTTACTCCAGTATTCAGATGGATCCTTATGAAGCTCTCTATGGAAAGAAATGCAGGACTCCAACTTGCTGGGATGAAGTTGGGGAAAGAAAGCTATTAGGACATGATCTTGTTGATGAGATGGCAGAAAAGGTCAGATCTATTCAACAACACATAAGAGCAGCTCAGAGTTGACAGAAAAGTTATGCCGACAACCGAAGAAAAGACCTAGAGTTTTAAGTGGGTGATAAAGTGTTCTTACGAATATCTCCCTGGAAGAGGGTCATGAGATTTGGAAAGATGGGGAAGTTGAGCCCTAGATATATCGGTCCTTTCGAAATACTAGATCGTGTTGGGAAGGTAGCTTACCGATTGGCGCTTCCACCAAATCTCTCTCAAGTTCACGATGTGTTCCATGTATCTCTCCTGAGAAAGTACATACCTGATCCTTCACATGTACTCAGCTCAGAAGTTGTACTGCTGGAGCAAGATCTTTCTTATGAAGAACAGCCGATGGAGATTCTGGATCGTAGCGAAAAAGTCCTACGAAACAAGACCACTCGATTGGTGAAAGTTTTATGGAGGAACGACCAATTAGAAGAAGCTACATGGGAGCTTGAGGATATGATGAGGGAGAGGTATCCTCATCTGTTTGTTACAAAGTGACGAATTTTGAGGGCGAAATTCATTTTAAGGGGGGTAGAATGTAACACCCGAGACTTTTATGTTATATAAATCATAAAAGGAATCTTTCACTACACACAACACTAGCTTGGATTGCTTTATACTCAATCGCGACCTTCCTCGATAGCTTGCATCGTACGTAATACCGAGTTTCACTAAACAATGATATGCTATTAAAATATTATTAAAACTAGCCGTTATGAATAGTAATAACCACTTTCTGAAATTTTATAAATTTTATTTTTCAAAATGTACTTCATTTTTGGTTTCGGAATATCGAAATTAGCCTAGGGTGAAATTTTGGTATTTTTCTGAAAACTTTCAATTTTTGATGAATAGTGAAACCACTAAGTGGTAGTTAAAAAAACTGAATTTTTCATAAAAATTAATTTTACCGCTTCTGTGAGTGGAATTTCAAAAATATGAGAGACACGGTTGATGTCAGTAAGTAAAATGTGGTTCAATGAGATGAAAATAATTTTTGGTGAATAGTAACTTTTTACTTTTATTTACCACGGTTAAAAGTAAATAGGGTAATTAAGGGTAAAAATGTTATTATTATTACCCTAACATATGTCCTAAATCTATTGGATAAGTTTAATTCGACCAAAAACAACCTTAGGAATAAAATATGACCATTTAGGCCCACTTGTATTAGATTAGGACATTTATTATTAATTTATTTAAAGAAGGGTTAAAATAGTTAAAATCAAAGCTTAATAACTAAATAATTTTTAATATAGGTTTATAAATAAGATAAATTAGACTATAAATATTCATTAGAAAGATAAAAATATTTCCTAAATAATGGTATTTTATTTGTAATTTTTAGACATTAAATAATTTAATTTATTTATGACACAATGATGATGCAGTAATTATCTTTTTAATGAAATATTGACATAATTGATGTTATAAATACCAAAATAAATGTAATTTGAGACTTTTTATGAATTACACTAATTTTATAGGTTAATATGATATGTTATTATTAATTTAATTAACTTTTTTAGAACTAATCATTCTGTTATGATTTTCACAAAAATCAATTAATAAATAGTGTTAAAATTGACATAAAATAGTTTTTAAAACAAATATTATATTATTAATTGTTATTTTATTCCTAAAAATATAAGGTTCTGAAAAATGACTTAGATAAGGTTATATATATTAATAATAAACAACTTGGGGTTCGTTTGGCTGCTTATAGTAAGTTTATTAACCTTATAGTATAAGAACACAAGAAGACACGGTAAAAGTAAAATTATTTAACTTAATGTTAAATCTAAATGATAAGGTTAAAATAGGAACATAAACTTGTCTAAATTCTAATGGATGAGAGGATTTCGACCCATCACCACCTTAGCTTCGAAATAAATCAATTTGGAGCTATTTAAAACCGAATTTGACTTTATAATAAAATAATATTTTTAGTTTTTCCAAAGGTGCCCCTCTCCTCCCTTATAAAAGGGAACCTCCTCCCTCTCTTCCTCACACCACTTTGTGCCTTCAAGCTCGGCCAAACCCTGCCAATTTATCCTCTCCACTTCCCTAGAAACATCCTATAGGTCTTGGTATTCTTCAAAGACCAATTTTAGTGCCCTAAAAGGAGATCTCAAAGAGGCGTTTCAAAGAAGTGGTAATGTCCGTTACCAATTCTTTCAACTTTATTTCTTCTTCCACTTCTTCTTATTTAGTTGTTTCATTATGAAGTAATAACATCAATATCAATCATATACTGATATTTTATTATATTTATGAAACAACCCTATTTCACCATCTATCCATCCTACGGAAAACGAAATCACCGCGCGTGCGTACGTACGGAATAACATCTCCACGCCGTGGTGTTATCTATTTTCCACCACCACCTTACTTGTATGGGTATAATGGTGTAAATAATGACTATATATTACAATTGTAAAGTGATATTGATTCTGAAATAGTATACATACACTCCAATACAATTTCATGATCATGGGAACGATATCATCGCTCGTGCGTACGTACGGAATACCATCTCCACGATGTGATGCGACTCGTTCTACATGATCTTCATTGCATAATGATTATATAAATGAATTGAATGATTGAATATGATATATATTACACTAATAACATTCTTGAAATGAGGTATTTATAACCTAAAGATAAGAATAAGAATTTATTCAACAAAACACGCATAAGAACAAAAAGTAATAAACACCCGAATAACAAGTTGTAATGAAATATTACTAATAAGAAGCTAATAATATGACCATATGTGATATCATAACAACGATTATGATTCTGGAATAAGTCAATAACATTATTTAAATCATTATACAGGAGGTTCAGACATGTACAAAGCATATCGGACCTAAGGTAAGGGAAATATCACAATCTCAATTTTATCCGAGATTGTTTATACTTCAGAATTTACTGGGGAGTATTTTATCATCCACATCCATGTTTCCTCAATATGTAATATTATTTCCATCCACCTAAAATTGTTTAAATCCATTTTTAACCTTTGGTGAGTTTATAGTAAAAGATATGAAAGGAATCTTTTGTCGTTTTTCGTACGAGGTACTTTTTGAATTTTCCGACAAAAGTATGAGAAGAATGTTTTTTTAACTTATACGGCATGAATGGATTTTTAAAAAATTATTTCCAAGATTCTTCATTTACAAGTTTTCAAGTTTATTTTTAATCAACTTCTTTTATTTTAAAATTGTATGACATGTTAAGAAAGGAAAAGTGTTTTTGAAGTAGAAATGATATTTTCCTCAAGAATGGAGTTCAAGTGTTTTATCAAAATTATTTTCCATATAAGATAATAAAGGGTTATGTTTATATCCCTATTATTACATTGATTTGATTATGTTGTGATGGAATTATATTTATGAATTACTTTATCTTATATGAATTGTTTTATGATGTCACGATGTTTATGATTCCCATTTTTATTACATGGGTTATGCAATGATGTATGATTTATGATTTTGTGGCACACATAAGAATGGTATCATTATGAGATGGGTGGGACCTATATCTCCCTCCAATGCATTGGGTAAAGATTTTATATCTCGTGAGATAGACATGGCTGGAATGGGAGGTTAAACCGGTTCAGTGAAACAGGACTGAAACGAGGAATGAACTCGGTTCAGAAATTGACTTTGTCCACTAAGATAGTCTTGGAAATGAGTCTTGACTAATAAGAAATGATTATCTATGATTATGTGTGTACGCCACAAATTTTCATGTTTTAAGTTATGATTATTGGGATTACATTTCACTACTATGATTTATCCCATGTTATGATATTATGATTTCTTTTGCAGGTTAAGATTTCCAAAAGTTAGGTTCTTATGTATATGATGTGATTGATATTTCTTTTGTTTACCCTTACTGAGCATTTGAGCTCACCCTTTTGTATGTTTTATTTCCCCAGGTTAGGAAGAAGGTTATTAAGTAGGATATTCCAAAAAGGGACTCTAGATATGATGAAATAAATGGGAGGCAAAGTAGATGCTTTATGAACCAGTTGTTTATATTTCCCAGTTTCTAAAGACTCTATACCTATATGGTCATTTACTGGATTTGTTATATGTTGTAATAAGTGTGCTTAAATTCTGAAGTAATGACAATGTATGTAAAGTATGGGTCGTTAAACTACTAATGTTTAATCCATGAATTATCTTATATGTATCACCAATATATGGTCTGGAAAATAATTGGGTGAATTATGTTTGTTTTGATTCTATTGATAAGGATATCTAGGAATTGAATAGTAGGCTAACCGTTGCACTGATCTTGACATTACCTAAGCTGAGTAAGGAGTATATGATGTATTTTGACACATTAGGAGTTGGGATAGAAGCAGTTATGATTTAAGAGGATCAAGTGGATACTTATGACATTAGGAAATTTAGATAGCATGATAAGAATTATCCCACTCGTGAGCTATATTTATCTTTTATAATATAATCTCTAAGATATAGGTGACATTATCTATTGGGTAAGAAATTTTTTATATATAAAGACCACAAGATCTTGAAGTACATATTTTCAATGTGGGACCTAAACATTTGTAAGAAGAGGTGGGTTTATTATCTATATTATTTTGAATTTGAGTTTTTATACACTTCTATAAAGGTAAAAATAATTGTTGATTCCTTGAGTAAGAATACATAGTCAGAGGTAGTGCAAGAATATTTTGATGAGTGGCAGCTAATGGAGATATTTTTTTGAATTCCATCTGGATGTTCAGGAGTCTCAAGAGTGAGAAAATTTCACATTTTCATAAATTTTTCATGTGCTCCTAGACTAAATAAAGAGGTGGTTGTTATTTAATCTGGAGTGTTTAACCCGTTTGGATGTTTTATATGGAAGGGATCCACCATTTGACTAGTTCCTTGATGAATATGGGGTTCTTTACGTCCATATCCATATCTAAGATCCTAAGATCATGTGCGAGGAGTTGATTAGGAAATTTCATGATTTTAAATGGGTGGTACATCCTAGTTTTACAAAATGTTTCATGATATCCATAGTCAATACTGGTGTCCAGGGATGAAGAAAGAGATATCAGGATTCATAGAGTGATTCTACACCCATCAACAGGTAAAGTCCATGCATCAATGACTTTCTGGGTTGTTATAGCCTTTGAACATTCCAGAATGGAAGTGGGATGGTAACACCAAGGACTCCATGAATGGATTACCTAGGAAAACTCAAAAAATGATGTAGTGTGGGTGATTGTCGATCAACTAATGATAGTATTCCATTTATTTCTTATCAGGGAGACCTTCACCATTGATGAAATCTGTAACCTCTATTTATGGGAGATATGTTAGTTGATTGGGGTCTTATAAATTATCATTTATAATCAATATCCTTGATTTACATCATAGTTTTGGAAGGGTCTTTATATGGCACTA
The DNA here is from genome assembly GCA_963277665.1 of Viscum album. Classification (NCBI taxonomy): domain Eukaryota; kingdom Viridiplantae; phylum Streptophyta; class Magnoliopsida; order Santalales; family Viscaceae; genus Viscum; species Viscum album. The sequence continues at coordinate 1,644,261,804 of OY728121.1, read as the reverse complement.
GGATCACAGGCTCCTCTAAGAAAAAATTATAATCCTGAGACTAATAAAAAATCTGAACAAACTATTCAAATTCTAGAGGACATATTATGAGCCTTTGTTTTGGATTTTGGTGGTTCTTGGAAGCATTATCTGGAAATTATAGAGTTTACTTTTAATAATAGATTCTAGTAATTTACTAAATAGAAAATTTTGAGGATTTATATGTAAGTTCAAGTTTTTCACATTTGTGCTGGTTAGAGGTGGGTGATTCAGCACACATTGGACCCATTCTTATATAGGAGATGTCTGAGAAAGTTTTTTTGATCAGAAAGAAGACAGTAACTGTGTGGAGTAGGAAGAAATATTACACATAACATTGAATAAAACCTCCATAATTCAAGGTTTTTCACTAAGTTTTTCTTCAGGTGTCACCCAAACTATGGAAATACCATATCTAGAAGCATGGGAAGCAATAACCTAGGTTTTTAAGGGGTTGTTTGAGATAGTAGAGAGAATAATTCTAGTGGAATAATGATTGAATCTCCCCAAATGATACAGTTCTTTGCATGATGTGTTTCACATGTTTCATCTTCAAAGAATTCACCCTAATCCTTATCACATGATAGATGTTGATGATGATAATATTAATGTTGATGTTTCATTTTAGGATCATCTGATCTAAATTGTAGATGGAAGTGAGATGAATCTTTATGTAAATACCATTCACCTAGTAATAGTACAGGGGTAGAATGGGTGTGTGTTGGAGGATACCTGGGAGAGGGAGTCAAATATGTGGGATAAGTTTCTTGAGTTGTTCACTGGTACCCCTTAATGATGCATAAGAGCACTATTTGGGATGAGCTGTTATATGGAGGGGGAGTTATAATATCCTGTCCTTTACCTTGTAACTTTAAATCATTATTTTTAGTTGAAATATTTTAAATTCTATAAACAATCCCTTTTACTAAGATAAATCTGTGTTTCAAAGGTTCTCAGGGGATTAAAGGAGGTGAGATAGTAAGATCTAGTAATGTCATGCAACAAGTGAGATGTTGCAGTGCCACCATCCCACCAATGAAACCCACCAATCATTCAGATGACTGGGAAGTATCTTGGTAATTCTATATGAATCCCACTTGATAGATGGTGAAATACTGGTAGAATAGGTCACCTAAAGTAAAACCATCATCTAGATTATGGGAACCACCATCCAGCTGGTGGGGTTCCCATGGGAACTTGCACACTGCGTGGCATCACTGGCTAGCCAATAACTAGTTGGTGGAATCGAGGAGGGTTTGGGTGATGAGGGAAAAGATAATATTTCTTCCCACCAAACCCACCATTTTACTTCAAATTTACCATCCTTCAACCCTAATTCCAGGTTAATGAATTTGAAGGGTTCTCTAGGGCTCCTTTGGATTCGAAAATGTGTTTTCAGGGTTCTTTTATCCTTGATTTGATTTAGATGTATTGAATTAGTAAGTATTTCCTTCAATTGGTTAATTACTATTATGTTCTTATTAGATCTTATTCTGCTATCCCTAATAGGATGTGGCTATAATTTTATTTAGAGAATATTAGTGTGGTTCATTTATCTAGATTATATATATTGGGAATCTTTTTTTAAGTTAGGTGGTATAAGAAACTATTCGAGGTCTACTTTTTTCTTATAGTATATGAAACTTGTGTGACTATGACGGAATTATGTGTGTGTTCCCAATACTAATTGGAAACCATGATCATTTTTAAATCCAAATTATTAGACCTACCATAGATCTCATTAGGTCTATTAGCAAATAGGACCTGGCATGAGGACACCTGAGATGTGTTCTCACCCTTAATCTTGGATTATAACATGAGAACCAAGAATCTATAACCATGTAACAAAATTGGAGTTTTGGATTATAGAATGGATCATCTTATACGTTAGTAATTTACTTGGGTCATATGTATTTTAAATGGAAAATTGGTATGGATTTGGAAAATGGAATGATGGAATGATGACATAATGACATATTGATATCTAAAACGGTAATTGGATTTATTTAATATGTGAATCATAATTGTCACAATAGTTTTGTGAATTGGTATTGGAATGAAACTAGAAACTAGAATAAATTGGATAATTACATGTAATTTAATTTTCATGATAATTAGTAATTGGAATAGATTAACAAATTTAGATTATGTTAAAATGTTTTGAATGTTTGGTGATTTGATATGCTTTTCTATTTTTTCATTAATGCATGAATTCTAAAAATCAACCATTGAATGGGAATTAACATAAGGTATGATGTCCTATTGGAAAATAAGTGAACCTAATATGGGAATTATCTATAGGTCTAGTGATGTAAAACTTTACCTTGGTATGGTAATACGCCTTGGGAACACGTAAGAGACTCTATAATGGGAATTCACATAAAGTCCTGTAAAACTTGAATGGTGTAATTCACAGTTGGGATGGAAATACTCCATGGGTAAGCCATGAAACAAATGTGGTATTGGTCCTCGGTATTGGAATATAGCTAGACTTGATAATGAGATTGGAAAGAGATATCTTATATCGTGCTGAAGAAGGTTTTGGATGTCCCTAGGTGTTAACCTAGAGCTCGAGGGTCAGTGGGTTTGTTTTGATATTATATATTAATTTATGAATTAATTTCACTGTATATCATATTTTTTCATGCACTATTATCTCATACTTGTTTTTTAGACACCATTTGTGGTGGCATACTAATTTTTACTCACACCATGTTCAACACACTATTTGGAACTTGGGAAAACATCATGGATGAAAGTATGGACAAGGGTGAGGGGCCTTATGATTGATTGAATGATTTTTTTCTAGTAATAGAGCTTGGAGGTAAGACCAAGCATAAGATTTAAGAATTAGGTTGGAAGTATTTATCTGGATTCTATCTTTTAGTTGTTTTTTTGTATACCTTTAAACTCGAAATTTGGTTTGGTATACAACACGACGTGACATGGTTTATTACATCTGGATTATTTGGTGTTTTCCTATTTATGTTATGGTGTTGATTGTACCAAATTTTATATAATTTTTTCCACTATTTTATTATTATACACCCGTTGGTATAGTCTCTCCATTTTATATATTAGACCCCTGATACTTGTCAGTAACCTCTAGTATATAGGGAGGAGTGTTTGAGGTCACGTAATGACTTGTCTTAGTCATGTGAGGGAGAACTAGGTTGGGGATGTTACACTCGTATTTTGTAACATTCTTCTAAAAAAATATCACTATATTACTACCATATTTTTAGAACGTTATCTACTCAGTATAGAAATTACCTTCCTTTTATTTACTTATTCCAAATTTAGAATTATACATACTTTACTTATTGAGCCTACCGTGATAGGAGTTCTTACCATATTCTTTACCCATGATAATATAAGATATGATACAAGCTCCTTAATTTTATCATCATTTTGATTAAACAGGGAAACTATATCCATAAATATTAAACCATATTCCATTATTTTTTGGAAAAAAATTCACATTGTGACTTTCAGGTGTTTTTTGGTTGATTGTGTTTGTTGAAGAAGAAGGTTAAAAAGGTCGGTTGTGGAGTTCCAACATGATTATTGACTAGTTACATTGAAAAAGATTCAATATAGTTGTATAAAATATATATTAGTGTTTAATTAAGTTATTCATAGAAGGTGATGGTATTTCCTAATGTTTAACAAATTTTTTGGTCTAAAATTTGGAGGATGGGAAAAGTTTTGTAAAAGATGTATTTTCAAAACTGCCTCAGGAAAATATGGAAAATTCACGAAATTCATGAAAGATAGGTTGTTTTAAAAAAATATTGGTTATTTCTTGAATTATTGGTGATTTATGTAATAATTTTTCATGAAATACGAAAAGTTTCATGACTATAGGAACTCCCTAACAAGTTTCACGAAGGAGGTGAGTTTCACAAACAAATTAATGAGTTTTGAGAAAAGATAGTGGCATGTGAGAAAGTTTCATGAAGAGGTGGAAATTTTTATAACTAGGAGGATGCCCTCTCATTTGAGAGTGATAAATCCTCAATGAATAATCGAAGGATATGAATTCCTGAAAGAGTTTCACAAAGGATTTTATTACATGAAGGTTTTATAAGAACATTAGTTACCTATAGAAAAAAATATTTCAATTTAACTAAGGTATTTTTGAAAAAGTTTAGATAATTTCATGAAAGATTTTTTTAAAGAATATAGTTTCATTAAATATTTCGGTTTTTTGAAAGAGAGAAGTTTCGAGAAGGATTGGAAAGTTTCATGAAAGATGAGAAAGGGTTTTATGAAAGAGAATCTTAGGTGAACCAGAATGAATTGCCTAAAAATTATGCAGTAAAGTGGTGTTCATAAATTGTTTGAAATTTGATCTTCATGATGAACCAAATAATTTTTAAACAATATTGAATCAGGTGATCAAAATAAGAATCATATAAAGTATCAGTGAGTACAATTCAATTGAGACAACAATTAGCTTTTAAATTGTGATTGGTAGTGAATTGGGAGGTATAATGTGTCCACTAAAAACATTGTAATATTAGTATTATTGAGAGTATTTGGTATATAGTAAAATTTCCTATATATTATCCTAGGAATTATTCTATTTTGGGTGAACCAAGTAAAATTATTTTGTCTCTTGCTTGTTTTCGTTTCTTCTCATACATTTCTACAGGAAAAGGAGAGAAGAGTGTTTTGTTTAATAGAGAAAAAATACCCAAATAAGAATTTTTTTAAAAAATTTTATACCCTGATTCACCCCCTCTCAGGGTATTTAACTTGGCTAGGATAACAATTGGTATTAACAAAAAAATGTTGAATTTATTTTTTTTATCTCAGTGGTTGCAATGAAGGTTGTTAATCACAAAGGGATTATGTTCTTCAATGGAATTAATTTTTAGTTATAGAAGAATTATATTCAACACTACTTATGATAATTAGTTTTTTATGTATTTATAGATGTGATACATGGTATTTCTATTAGTGTTGATAGTGGAGCTTTATCATAAGTAGAACAAAGGTAATTGGACACAGATTCTAGAGGAATTAATGTCTCAAGGGGAGCCTTATCCAATGTAATCTACATGAAGGTGATTTCATGTAATTCATCACATTCCATATGGGAAAAGTTTCAAAATATCTATGAGGTAGATTCAAAAAGTTTGAGAAGATAAATTACAGGTTATTTGGAATGAGTATGAGGACATGGTAATGCACACTAATGAGTTAGTTGATTATTTCTTTGACTGAATGAATGTTTTTGTGGAAGATATGCGTGGTCTCGGAGAAATCCTTTATGATGTAAATATAATCTAGCACTTCTTGAGAAGACTACCACCTTGGTTAAATCTAAAATTCTCTATATTGAAAGATAAATATCCAAAGGAGTGGACATTAGATATATTACACAATACTCTTGTTGCATAGAAGATGAGAAATGATGATAATGAGGTTGTGGAAAAAAGGAAATACAAAGAGGTGGAATTTAAGGCCCTGAAGAAGCTCACTATAGAGGATGGCTATGATGAATAATAGGTGGATGAGGATATTTCATTTATTTCCTCAAATATAATTTTTTTTTAAAATGAATGTTTAAAGGGGAAATTACACTCACGTGTTTTTAATGTGTAAAGGTTGGACATCTTGCAGCAATGTTCTCCCAAGAAGTTTGAAGATTATGATGAATATGAAGTTGAAATTACCATGAAGAAGTATTAAACCTATATGAAAGGTATGAAAAATGTTAAGAAAAATTTCTTCAAGAAGAATAACCTTCTTTCATAAGATAATGATAGTTCTGAAGAGATTAAGGTATAATAAAGTATATACTGCAAAGATCTCAAGGATAATGCTATGGTGATAGTTGTGGGAAATTCCCTGAAAAAGGAAGTGAGTAACAATAAAGAAGGATAAGTGGAAGGAACGGTTGTTCTAAAAGTTGAATTAGAAGCCTCTCTTGAGTATATAGATATTTTGAGAGTCAAAATAAATAAATCCAATATATTGGTTCATGTTTCAAATATCTATATGTAGTAGAAATAAGAAGAGAAGTATGAGATTATGGTATAAATTGAAAATATTATGTCTTAAATGCCATAAAACTCAAAAAAAATTGTTGATTACAAGATCAAAGTTGATGAATAAACTAGATATATCGATGATTTGTCTAATATAGTGGAATTACAAATCAAACATATTTAATAACTTAAAGAGGAAGTTTTTGTCCTATGAAGAAATAAAAAAGATCATGAGGGACTCTTGACTCTTAATATGACATTGGGATCAGGTAATAGAAAAGGTGAATCTAGAGCACATAAAACTAACAAAATAGAAGCAACAATCATTTCTAAAAGAAAATACTGGTATAGAGATTAATCATAAAAAATAAAGATGTAATGGTCAAATGTCAGATCACAAGCACCCACTACAGGGGTGACAATTTATTTCTATACAAATCATAATCAGAATATTCAGAGAACATAAAGAAAAACCAATCTTGTAATAGCAGAACAAAAAAATGCACCTCACATGAGGTGTTATTATCTTGAAAAGATAGGGCACTCTCAAAATGTATGTTCCATATCTAAAAGGTATTTAAAGGAATAATAGAGAAAAATGAAGCCAAACAGAGTTCAACAATCCAAGATTGATTTTGATGGACACTTTTTTTGGTGTGGAGGGTTCAGAAACCTGGCTAGATATTTCTCATAAAAAATACAGATTAATGTGTGGAAGCAGACTCAAAGTGGTGATAAGTAGAAGATTAAGGAATCATTATATGAGAAGAAAATGAAAAATAAAATTTCAGCCTTTCAGGATGAATTTGGTCCATCATACTCCATGGAAGATAAAAAACCCCATTCAACTTCAATTATGAATCAAATAAAGTGAATCAAAAATAAAAGATCTTAAAAAATAGTGATTTTAGAGATTTAATTCAAAGAATCATACCAAACTGGAATATGGATCATTGATAGTGGATGAACCTCCCATATGATGAGAAATAATGACTTGGATACATGCATCAAGTATGATTTAGAAGGTGTCTTTAGATCTTGAAATGATTAAGACTTGAAGATTATAGTCTTAGTAAAAAATATGATCGAAGGTAGAGATATAATATGTGTCAATGTCTTGGTTGTTAAAGGTATTATTAACAACATGCTAAGTGTTACTCAACTGTGTGACTCAGGGAATTATATAAGATTTATTAATAAGTTTTTTATTGTTAAGGGAAAAGATGGTGCAATTGTTTTGAAGGGAATAAAATTAAGGGGAATATTTTTCTTATAAATGGTGAAGAATATTTGCACTTTATATCAAGGTAGATGAAAAACAGTTATGACATAAATTAATTATACATTTTTTAAAAACCATATCTTTAATATCTGATGAAATATTATGGAGATCAAGATCTCCCCAATCTATCTTGTGATCACACGAACATGTACGATGCTTGAAAATAGGGGAAGATCATTTGAAATATGTACAATGAAAAATAATAGAAGTCAACAAGACTTCTTCAAATGGTTCATACAGATGTTTGCAGATGTATATCACCAAGATACGTCAATGGTAAGTGGTATTATATTCTTTTAATTTATGATTTTAGAATGATATAATTTTTATTTTTCATTGACCGAAAGTAAGAGGTGTTCAGTTTCATAGCGCAATATCAAAGGGAAGCAGAAATGATGATTGGATGGAATATTTTAAAGTTATGAACTGATAATGGTACTAAATTCATTAATATAAAATTATAGGATTATCTTTATAAACACAAGATAAGGTATCGAGTTTCAGTAGTGAGAACTCCATATCAAAATGGAGTGGTTGAGAGGATAAATTGGATCATAAAAAATATGGCCAGAATAATGCTTCTTGAAAAGGACCTAACAAATAAATTATGGAAGGAAGTAGTCTTGAAATCAATTTACATATCCAATATAGAATTTTTGTGTCTGAAAGAATAAAAGTCTCTGCACGAGGTGTGGTACAGAAGGAATCTGACATTGAAATACATTAAAATATTTGGAAGTAAGTGTTTTTTCTCAATAGGGAGAATCAAAGTAAGTTTTAATGCCATGTAGATGAGGGGATATTATTTGGATACTCATGGAAAATAACATCATATAAATGCCGCAACATAAGGCTGGGAAAAGTGGTTGAAAGCAATGATGTTACTATATTAGAAAATGAATAGAATCTTCAAAAACATAGTGAATGATTTCCATTGATATTAATAAAGAGATAAGTGAGTCAAGAGATATAGAATTGAAAAATTATGATTTATAAGAAGATAATAATGATTATAAGGCAGTATTTTGACTTTTATATAAAAAAAATATAAAGAGTCAAGCTAAAATTGACAAACATAACATCATTGGTGATCAGACAACACCAGTTCAAACATGGAAAATGAATTCTATATAATAAAAAATAATTTATATCTCAAGTAGAACCTAAATGTTTTTACAATTAGATATTTATGTCAATTGGATTTAATATATGAATGAATATCTTGGAAAAATAGAGAAGAATCATACATGGGGGATTTTTTTGAGGCTGACATATAATAATGTCATTGGGACTAAGTGGGTATTCTGGAAAAAACTAAACAAAGATGGCGTAGTAATTAAAAAAATCTTGGATAGTGTGAAAGGGTACTCCCATATTGAAGGAATTTATATTTATGGGAGATTTGTACCTATTTCAAGGTTGGATACTTTTCTCTTTTTCTCATCTATAACAGTGCAATGAAAGTTTAAAGATTTTTGGATGGATGTCAAGTCAGAATATATGAATGGGGTTCTATAAGAAGAATTTTATATTGATTATAAATATGGTTTTCTCATTCATGAATATGAGAACCAAGTTTTTCATATGAGAAAGGAACTATATGGGTTGAAGTAAGAACTAAGAGCATGATATTCAATACTTGATCAGTTTTTTAAGAAGCTTGATTTTCATTATGGTGTAGTTGATTATAATCTCTATGTCAATAATGAGAGTGATCAAAGGATGATGATGCTGATGTATATTGATGACATAATCTTTAGAGGATCAGATGAATCACAATGAAAATATCTTGTAGAATTTATAAAAAGATAGCGAGGAATGTTAATGACTAGATTACTAATATTTTTCCTTGGTTTATAGGGGACACAAGGAAGGAATGAAACATTAATTTCTCAATCAAAATATGCCACTGAGATTTTAATAATATTTTAATGGATAATTCCAACTATATGAATATTCTGATTGCTATCCAGTTGAAACTATCATGATATGATGAAGTAAAACCATTTAATTACATGGAATACAAGCATATCATTGACAATATGTTGTTCTTAATAGTGACATGACCCGATATTTCTTTTTCCACATTCCAAATGGTGTGGTATAAATGAAATCATAAATAAATATACTTAATTATAGTGAAAATAATAATTCATTATATCAAGGGAATGGTGGATTTTATTTTATTTTATCATGAAAAATCTTAACAAGAGTTATTGGTTTATATAGATATTGATTGGGCCAGTTTAGTGGATGATAGATAATCAACATCATGTGGTGAATTCTATCTTGGAATATTATGTATTTCTTGGATAAGAAAGAAACAATATTGGATTTATTTGAGAACTCTAGAAGCTGAATATATTTCAACCACTCAAGTACGCACATAGTTATTGTGGATAAAGTAACAACTTGAAGATATGAGAGTTGAAGTGAAGTCACTGATCTTAATACATTTTGATAATTCAAGTTATATACTTCTTATAAAAAATCTATTCCATCACTCATGTACAAATAAAATTTAAATTAAGTATCATTTTATCAATAATAAGGTAGATCACAGGCTTATGAAGTTGGGGTATGTTCCTATAGAACTATAGGTTTCTGATATTATGATGAAGGACTTGATCAAAGAAGAATTTGAACATCATTGAATTTCTCTTGGAGTTCAATTGAGTCCACACACTTGAATAAGTGTGTACATGAAACCCCCTCTCCATAAGGTATGTTTTTTTCTCTTATGTGTTGATATGTGTTCTTTACTATGTTTCAGAGCACAAAGGAGTGACCTTTGGGTTTGTTAACAAATGAGGATAAGTTTTAGTAATGAAAGGGGACAAAATGATCTGAGGAGCAGATAAATGGGGGGATTGTTTCAAATATGACAATGTTGAAGATTTTATTTCAATGTTTATATATCATGAATGATGGGTTTGGTGATGAAATCATTTCCCAATGGGTTTGAATAAGTAATTCATTTATGAAATTTGCATGCGACTCTTGTTTCTCACATTGAATATGTATCATGTGGTCTTAGAGTGTGTGTTGATTAAATCTTGGATCACTATATAGAATCATAAGAAGATAATTATGGTAGAATATTGAAGAGCATAATGTTTTGTCAAAAAGTTTGAAATAGAATATTTAAAGTGGTATTAAAGGGTGAAAAGTTGTCAACAACCCCAAAGGGAGAGATTATTGGGAAAAATACCTCAAGGTTACTTTGTAGTATTTTGGAGATGATTTTGTTTATTGAAAAATAAGATTTACAGGTCCAAGTGTGGAGTTCCAATGTGATTTCAACAAGGTATATTGAAAAATATTCAAGATAGAGGTATGAAAAATTCACCAGAAAGTCTCACGATGAGGGTGAGTTTTATGAAATGATTAAATGGTTTCTTGAAATAGTGATCGTGAGTGAGAAAATTCCATTAATATGTGTTAATTCCTAAAAATAGTTCACTACCCATCCTTTGAGATCAATCAAGCCTTAATGAAGAATTGAAGGCTCTGAATTCACAAAATAGTTTCATGAAGGATTTTCTTACAATAATGTTTTATAAGAACATTAGTTCCGTGAAAATATACATTGTGTTAATCTGAATAAGGTTATTTAAAAAAAGTTTAGAGAGTTTTTAAAAATATTTTAGTTTCATTAAAGAAAATATTTTCACAAAATATTGGGGTTTCATAAAATATAGAAGTTTCATAAAGGATTGGAATGTTTCAAGAAAGTTGAGAGAGGGATTTTGAATAAGTGAATTTTTTGAGAACGAAAAGGAATTGTGTAGAAATTATATGGTAAAGTGGTATTGATAAAGATTATGAAAGTTGAGCTTCATGATGTACCAAAAATATTGTAAAAAATATTGAATCATGTGATCAAAATAAGAATATTCTAAAGGATTAGTGATAATGCTTCAGTTGAAAGGGAAGTGATCCTTAAAATTATGATTGGTTGTAAACTAAGAGGGAAAATGAGTTCTCTCCAAAATTTTTAATTACAGTGCACTTTAGTGGATATGGGACATAGGAACATTTCCTATATATTCTCCTTGGACATAGCCTAGTGTGGGTGAACCAAGAAAAATTTATTTGTCTCATGAAAATTTTCATTTCTTCTCATCCATTACTATAGGAATGGGGGAGAAGTGTATTTTTTTTACAAAGAAAAAATATCCAAAGGGGAAGTTGTTTTAATATATCATACCCTAATTCACCCCTATCAGTGTATTTAACTTGGATGGGATAACGATTCTAGATTTTCTCCTCTCTTAAAATTGTGTCCTAATAGGGATAATAATTACTCTCAATTCCATATCTATGGAAATATATTTTCCTATCTCATGTGATTTTTTTTAAATTAAATTACTTTATCCCTTTATCTTTTCAACCATATTTATGATGTTTACATTTAACATCACCTATACTATATTAATTTTTATATTCTTAATGGATAGATATTTTATGAATTTTCATTCCACTTTATACATTATACCCTATTGATCCTCTTTTTTGTAAGGATTGGATCTTACCTTGGTTGTTGAAGAAACAACCTCCATATCAGAAACTTGATGTAGTTTCCATATAACCACTAGAATATGATTTTATATTAGTCTTTTAAGGAAAAATTGATTTTTTATATTTTAAAACACCTTCAAAAACATTGTTACAATCATACTTATCGATATATTCAGAAATAATAACCTTGATTGGAGACTCAATCTTCCTGAGAGTATTATTCTTATTCCTCTTCTTCATGTCATTTTACATAAGGAATTCTTTAATATTTTTTATCATTAATTTCACATCATTTCTAGATTAACAATATCCTCTTTAGGTATAAATAAAAAACCTCATTTTTTCTATATATTTTCTATAAACAAATTCCAAGGTCTTCCATAAATTGAAGGAAGTAACATAGTGAGAGGCTTTCTTACACAAATAATTGGATAATGATATTTTCAAGATTTTTTTACAACATCTCTAATCATTTTATTATTCTTAGTAAATTCACCATCTCATTGAATATACTCCATGACCATATTCCTATAATCTTGTAGGAATATAAGCATCTCCTTTTACTGACCATCAAAATTAGAACCATTGAAAATTATGGCCTTGTCATTGAATAAATGTAAACAAAAAATAAAAAATAGATTTAAAGGTTGAACACCAAGTGATAACCTTTTAGATATGGTACCACTAATTGCAACCCAAGATGCCCTGAGGGGGTGGGGTGAATCAGGTTGTTTCACAATTTGAACTTAATATTATGCTTAAATATTTTGATTTAGGACTTGTTCTTGAGTTAATAGGAACTCATGGTCACTATATACCTCTTGATATCATTCACACAAAAACATACATAGATATTAAGGAAAGTAAAACATGCACAAAATAAGATAATTTTACTTGGTTCACCACTAAGGGGTAATCCAAGGAGTGTACACATGATGATGCGTTGGTGTAAAAAAATCCACTACTTCATTAGTTCAGTGGATAAAATCTTTGTTATGGTTACTCCATGTCAAGGAACACTTCATTTATAAGATTTAAGGTGTGATCACTTCTTACCCAAGGGATACTGCCTCTTATTCTCTTTTGTGCACTGCATCAGTGAAGGAAAGATCAGTTTATAGAATTAAGGATCTATCCATGTACATCATATGTATCATGATTGTTGTGTATTTATAAATCCTAGTAGATTCTCTGATGATCTCCACTTTTCAATACCTATTGTCATCTAAGTCTTGATGAGGTCAAAACTTCAAACTGAGGGTTGAATCACTTTATTACATAATAACACAACAACATAAACTCTTTCTCCAGATGAAGATAATTACAAAATAGAATTACCTTATCTCATTACTTATTTGAATTCCAAATGTGACGTTGTATCACTTATACTTTTCAACCCTTATTCCTTCTATAACAAGGGTTGAATCATTTTCTTCTATAATATCACAACAATATCAACTCTTTTTCTAGATGAAGATAATTCCATAATGGAATTACCTTGTATATTTACTTATTTGAATTCCTAATATGACATTGTATTGCTTAAAAGTTTCAACCCTTCTGTCTTCTATAACCACATATGATCAATGGTAATCCCCTACAACCCCCTTATCCTCTTCTTCTTTTATTCCCTATTCAATAAATGTGTATATAGATTCTTCTTATGTATGAAAACTAGATATTAAATATTTCACATACTCTCCACTCCTTATTCCATATCATGAAAACCAGATCTTCAATTTTGTTCCACTATTCTCTCTTTGTTAAACACATATATATTTCAAATAACAGTTGTGTTGTTATATGATTCTTCAACCTCTTCTCTTCTGATTGAATTAAAAAAAATATCATGTGATATATTTTTTCATATTTTGAATTTATAAACTTCATGACAATTGTGATTGTATTTTTTAGTTCAAAGGTATCCATTTAATTTCTAGGTCTTCATGTGATAATATCAATATTTTGAGTATAAAAACATTATAAAATCAATATCAAGAAATCTTCCTTTTTATTTCTCTATAATTTTTTATGATATTCTTCAAATATTACAATCATCATTCCTATAAAAAATTCATGAGATTTATTTATTTCATTATCATTAATTCAATTTTATTAATAATATTCATCATAATTATCAATTGGAAACCAAATTCTCCAATGAATGAAGACATCATGTTGTATCGCTTTAGAGTCACGATATGACCACAATCAAGAACCAAATCCAAAAAACTCAGCATTTAAATCACCACACGAACCTTATTTAATATCAACACAATCTTATCCATCACATATAAAAAAACTATTAACCATATTTTATTATTAATAAAACATATTTTAAATCCACTGTAATTTGTCATTCTCCTAAAAGGACAACATGTATAATCCTTATACTTTTCCCCTCTTCTATGATATAACTCTTACAAATAATCTCTTATGTCATATAAGAAAGTCTTATGTTTTAACTTGAGTTATAGAAATGAATCTTAAAAAATATATGGATAACCCATAATATTCATCCTTCACCAAAAAATAACTCTTATGCATCACTAAAAATGAATCTTATGTATATTGATACTTTTACATTTTTCCAATTTTCTCAACACTTATGACTATTACACACCTCAGTGAAACCTCCATGCCTTTATCAATTATATTGTATCTCCAAACTTTTGACTCTTATATATAAAAGAAAACCCTCAAGTACTTTTAAAAATGCCTTTTCCTCTTCTAAAATATACCCTTACATATATAGGTACACTTCCTTTTTCAAATATTGAGTCTTCCTGACATCAAGTGACTCTTGAGTATATTATAATTCTTCCATACTTTACCAAATTTGAGTTAAATATTAGATAACGACTCTTAAAAACACACAAACTCTAATAATTATTCAATATAAGTTCTAGGATATCCAAAATATATTCCAAATCTTTATCCTTAACTTCAAAATTTCTCTTCCACTTTCAGCTTTAAGAAAAACATGTGAAACTCTTCATTATTAAATTATTATTCTAGAATCATTCCAATTTATTATTTAAATATGATATGATTATACTCCACCTATCACACCATGTATTAAAATTTAACACACCCATAAAATATATATAAATGTGGTTTACATGTGTATGGAACCCATCTTTTCCTTTATTCCTTAATCCAACACACAATGTATTCTCATTCTAGAATTTATACACTTTCCAAAAAAAACAACCAATGATTTCAACAACTTCTGCATTTTTTTCTGTTAATGTTTATTGACCAAAAACCTAACACTAAGAAACAACTTTGGTTTCAACAAAAAAAATCCATTCAAAAAATAAATCAAGAAACCAAATAGAAAAACACTAAGTATTGGATAACAATCCAAGTAATCTTATAAAAGATATTATATCACCAACAGTTTTCATCGAGGGAACTCTTAGATTTTATTCTAAAGAGACAAGATGTTTGGTAACCAAAACCAAGGTATACAAGCTCCAACAATTAACTTCATCTAATACACCCAACAGTACATAAGAGTTTCACACATGAAACTTCTTCGATAAAAACATCAATATGAAGAAGCTATATCATTTAAATTCCTTGAGATTCTCTTCAGAAGAGGATTACTCCTAAAATTATATAATAATTCTATTTACTACTACTAATTTATCTTCTAATAATTTTAATTTCCTTCTCAGGGTCCTTTAAATCTATTTTTTAGGATTTTATATAGTCACTAGATATATGGTAGCTTGAGAATTTTTAAATTTCAAATGAAACTTTTTCTTATTTGATACCTCCTTCCAACAGGATTATTCTAATCTTGTAACCTTAAATTATTATTTCTTATGACGAAAATAATATTTTATTCATTTTTTATCTTCTATATTCCATTGAAATTTTAATACCCCAAGCTTCTACGGTAAGTTTCCCTTTGAATAATGCAATAGCTTGCATTGTACGCAACTTTGAGATTCTAACACACCACAACCAATCAAACTAGCCATTATGAATAGTAATAACCACTTTTTGAAATTTTATAAATTTTATCTTTCAAAATGGACTTCATTTTTGGATTCAGGATATCAAAATTATCTTAGGGTGAATTTTTGGTATTTTTCTGAAAACTTTCAATTTTTGATGAATAGTGAAAAACACTAAGTTATTGTTTAAAACCGACTTTTTATTTAAAAAATTATATATTTTATTTAAATTTATTTTAGGTCAAAATAGATACTTAATACCTATATAAGTTCAATGTAATTCCTTGGAGTCATTTTATAATGAGTTTAGATATACAAATTTTTTTCAAACTTTTTACCGTATTTTACCCACCTCCTAGGAGAATTTCCAAATTTGTATAAAACTTAATTTTACCACTTCTGTGAGTTGAATTTCAAAAATATGAGAGACATGATTGATATCAGTAAGTAAAATATGGTTCAATAAGAAGAAAATAATTTTTGGTGAATAGTAACTTTTTACTTTTATTTACCACTGTTAAAAGTAAATTGGGTAATTAAGGGTAAAAATGATGTTATTATTACCCTAACACATGTCCTAATTCTATTGGATAAGTATAATTCGACCAAAAAAAACCTTAGTAATAAAATATGAACCTATTCCATCCACTTGGATTATATTAGGACATTTATTATTATTTTATTTAAAGAAGTGTTAAAAGAGTTAAATTCAAAGTTTAATAACTAAACCATTTTTAATATAGGGTTACACATAAGATAAAATAAACTATAAATATTCATTAGAAATCTAAAAATATTTCCTACATAATGGTATTTTATTTATAATTTTTAGAAATTAAATAATTAAATTTATTAATGACACAATGATGATGCAGTAATTACTATATTAATGAAAGATTAAAATAATTGATATTATAAATACCCAAATAAATGTAATTTGATACTTTTTATGAATTACACTAATTTTCTAGGTTAATATGACATGTTAGGGTTGATTAAATGAATTTTGTTTGAATTAATAATGCTGTTATGAATTTAGCAAAAACAAATACCAAATAGTGTCAAAATTGACCTAAATGAGTTTTTAAAACAAATATTATATTATTAATTGATATTCTATTCCTAAAAATCTAAGGTTTGTCCAAAGGTCTTAAAAATACAAAGAGACATGGTAAATGTCAAACTATTTAACTAAGAGTTAAATATAAAAGATAAAGTTAATATAGTGACACAAACTTGTTTAAAACCTATTGGTTGAGTGGTTTTCGACCCATCCCCACCTTAGCCTCGAAATAAATCATTTTGGAGCCATTAGAAACCAAAAATGATTTTATTATAAAATAATATTTCAATATTTTCCTAAGGTTCCCCTCACCCCTCTTATAAAAGGGCACTTCCCCTTCTCTCAAATTCACACCTTCAAAGCCATTTGGCTCAGCCAACCCCTACCCAAATATCCTACCAACTGTCCTCCCTTAATCCTAGAGGACTTAGTTTGTTTAGAAAGCCAACCTAAGGAGCCCTTTTTATCAAATCAAAATAAATAACCTGAAGAAGAGGTAAATATCTCACCACATCTTTCAAGTTATTTTCTTCTTCCACTTCCTCTTTCTTTGTTGTTTCTATTATAAAATAATAACTCCAGTATCTTCTATATACTATGATGTCATTATAAAAAAGTTACAACCATATTCATTATGTTATCCATCCTATGAATAACATGTCACCGTACGTGCATACGTACGGCTTACCATCTCCACGTCATGGTGTAGTTGTTATTCAATACATTATTATTTGGATGGGTATAATAATGATGTATAATTGATGTAAATAATAGGTATAACGTGTTAATGATTCTGTATATATGATATACCATCCATTTACTTATGATTTTAATTACAAAATAATGATATCGTCGCTCATGCGTACGTACGGATTACCGTATCTAGGAATGCGATGAGATTCATTCCCCATCGTAATCATTCAAGAATAATTTTCATGAGATGATTAAAAATAATATTTAAAGAACATAATATCATTCTGGATATGAATCAAATACACCCTATCCATAACAATCATGGCTTACGTAACTAAGCATATAAAGGAAAACGAATCAGTTAACACCTGAAACGATGATACTACTAAAATATCATTAAAAAATCAATATTGTAAGATCATATATTATATCATATTAATGTATATGGTTCTTATATAATTTAATAACAATCATTTCACCATTATACAGGAGGTTAAACTGCCCTCGACCAAGGAAAAGTACAAGGTAAGGGTTAATTTTTCAATCTCTTTATTATCAGAGGTTGTTTTTACGTAAGCATCTATTGGGACCACTTTATCATCCACATCCATGTTTCTTAAAAATGTATTACAAAACATTTGAACTATTTACTAGACTATGGGTTAAAGTCATTTATACCCTTTTTTGACTTTTTATAAAATGGGTTGAAAGGAATCTTTCCGTCGTTTTACAAACAAGGTACCTTATGACCTTTTCGACAATATTAAGGTAAGAATTTTTTTTTTAACTTGTACAGTGGGTGAAACTATTTTCCATCATTATAACATCATAGAAGCTTCCCTTACAGGATTATATGAATTTTTTCAAAATAAATGTTTCCTTTTATAATTATATGACTTTTAAATGATTTCAAAATGGAAAATGATATTTCTCTAAAAAACGTTTTGATTTCATATATGTCAACATCCTTTGATGAATTTTAACATTGTTTGAATTTAATTTATTATGATACAAAACTTTCATATTGTATTGAAGGTTTTGTGATATTTTTGACTATGGATGTGTTATTTTTACACCATTCATGGTTTATGGATAAAGTATTGACATTTTGTATGCTAGTTTTAATAAGAATGTTTATGTTATGTTTAAACCTTTTCATATGAGGAATGCATTGGACTTATTAAGTGACTAGTGGAGCCCGCTATAACTCCTAGATACATGGGTAGGTCTCATGAGACAAACTAGTGTCTTGTCACAAGGCCTTGACAAAATCTTATTTGTAGTCTTGGCATAAGGCCTTGACAATGTGGTTATGAAGTCTGGCACTATGCATTCCATCATTATGAAAGTGTCTATTGATATTGCATGTGATTATTCAACTAGTAGAATGTCCATGTGAATAAGTAAATGAAATTATTTGATTTTGTCTTTGACATATTATTCTGAAGTTCAAGTTTAAAAGGATTTTGTTCTAGTCTTACATTGCCTTAAATGTTTATGCTTATTTATGAAAGTTTCCGCTATATTGTTATCCTTACTGTGCATCTGAGCTCACCCCTTTCTATGTTTTATTTTTTATAGGATGTGAAGAAGTATATTATGACTGACTACAGGGATAGTCTAAGGGATATTATTGTGTCCTATGGAGGCTATGTTGTTGTATTTTTTAATTTTATAATGTAATGTAAAACTTATAAATGTATCTAGTATTTTCAAGGATACTAAACTAATCATTATTTCAAGACTTGATCTTTTGTGATCATGCCAATGTTATGTAATATTGCACTGACTCTGGGTAACTAAGGTAGGGTTGTTATAGAACTTCTGTATCTTTACAACCCATATCATCATAATGTTTCTCCATAAGCATTCTATATTTTTCATCAAGGGTTTGAAATAATTTATTATTATTCAGATAGGGGGTATCAATGGTGTTAGGGTTGGTGTCCTAATAACCAACTGTTTTGTACTTTGATTACATGAATTTTCACTTATTGTATATTGTTCATTGTTCTGCATGACTATAATATAATAATATCCTGGAATATTGGTTTCATTTCTAAGGTCATGACAGATCCTTGATATGATGAAAACCTTGGAACGCTATAAAAAATATTCTTAAATAAAGTTATGTGGTTGGATGACATACTATAATATGGCACATAGTATAAAGACCATCATGTGAGAGTACTTGTAAGAAGACGAGACTCTCTCTCAGGAAGTTCGCACTTGGTAATCTCTAAGATGGGAGATTATGAGAACAGACCCACCAGTAGTAATTCTGCATGTTTTTGTGTCATCAGATATTACTATTTTTGAGTGTGTTTAATGGTACTTAGACTGGAAGATTATCATTAACTCATGTCATGACTCGCACACTTAGATTTGCTGACGAAAACCGTCACGAAGACAGTTGGCGGGACGTATGGTATGTTGGGTGCGTCACGAATGACATGTTGTTAGTGGATAAGTCGAGCAAGGATTTTTCCCTTCCATATTTATGGAAGTAGATATCTCAGGCCCTTTGATTGAAATAGAACTATCGAACAAATTCCATGGCCATGGTGACATGACGAGTTTATTTCTGGAAGTCAAAGAATGTCAGATCAAGCATATAGGTTTATGAAACTGCCATAAAACCTGATTGATGATATATTGAGACAAAGGGATTAAATTACACAGTAAGCATTTGTATGAGGTGACACGTCAATGTGGCGTCAACTTCTTTCACTTGGGTCCCTTGACCCGTTGCTAGATAGTAATCTTGGACTTTAGGCAAGCCCGCCTAATGCCAATGAGGAAGAGGCCTAGAGGGTCACACAATAAGTGTATCCAAGTATCTCAAGTAGAATAAAGATTATTCCTGTATGTGGTTTAATAATTATTCAAGGAAGCCTAAATCATTTTAATGATGGTGGAAGAAGGAAATGAAAAACAAGATATACACGCCGTGTATTAATGATTACACGCCATGTAGTTTTTTTATGGAAAACAAGTACACGCCGTGTATTAATGATGACATGATGTGTAGTTTTCATTTTGGAAGGAAAATGAAAAACAATTGCATGCCGTGTATTAATGATTACATGCTGTGTAGTTTTATGGAAAACAAGTACATGCTGTATATTAATGATTACACGTCGTTTAGTTTTCCAGTCGCGATTTTGAGGATATAATATTGTTTTATTAAATGATATTTATTATAATTAGTGTGGGCGCATGTCAAGGAATTAATTATTCGACATGGGGATTTTTAATAAGAGTCAATGAAATAAATAAAATGCGTAACGCTTTTATTTATTGTCATAACTCTACAACCTCAAACCCGATTATAAATATCCTCACAACACTAACTCTTTTCTGAACATGAGAATCGTTGTGCACAACAATTCTAGAGAATTATTTCAAGGCTGAAAGAACCTCTTCTTCTAAGAACACTCTCAAGACCGAGAGAGATCTTCTTCCATAGGATCAAGACTATATAAGGGGGACAACTCAAGAAAAGTTTTCTCCACTCTAGCACCCGAAGACTCCTTTGGCAACATCCAGAGATACGAGGTGCATGTGTGGATCACCGCTAAAGGAATTCTACACTTGGATTCTGTGATGTAATGACAAATCACATCGGAACGTGATCAAGAATATCAATGAAGAAAGAACACCCACAAGGCACTTCTTTTCAATTAATTAGATTAATTATAATCAACCTGTGACGATCCACTTTTATGGTTCCAGGACTTTTCTTCTTCTTTGTCTATTTCTGTGAATCAATCCGTGGATACTGGCGTTTATCATCGTATTGATCCCGGATTGATCATTGCTAATGACAAAAATCCAAGTGGGCACATCCACCCACACGCTTCTGCTGTACCCAGAACCTTCAATTGGTATCAGAGCGAGGTTACAAATTTGATTATAGTTATTTAATTTTTGTTGATAATTTATGCATTTATATTAGATTCAATTCAGGATAAATAGTTCTATAAAATTGAATGAATGAGATCTGTTTTTACTCCTTTTTTCGATTCAAATCATAGAAAAAAACATTTAATTTTAATTTTGATTAAATTAAAAATGAGCATATCATCTGGAGGAGTTTCTCTTTCTGTCTGTACAACACAAGAATACACGGCGTGTAGTGAAAACTACACGCCGTGTACTTAGGTTCAATGAACTGGTACTGGTTCGCTAAACCACGCCATGTGAATTGATTATACCTAAGTATTTATTACCCCATGTTGACCAGAAATGAATGACGCGTGGAACCGGAATACACAGCGTAATCAACACGTCGTGTAGTCCGATCTGGCCCAAGTGAAACCGTGTACAAGGAGAAGCCGTGTTTCGCGTACATAGGATTTCCAGGCCGCTAACCATGTAACAAGGAAGTACACACCGTGTTAGATTAATCTACACGCCGTGTACTCCAAAATTTCCAAAGTATAGAAAACACGCCAAAGCCCTCGGTGTGTACTTTGGATAAAGGGTGAAAATAAATACACGCCGTATAAATATAAACTACACGCCGTGTACTTTATAGAAATGGAATTTCACCAGGTTTCCTCCAAAAGTACAATAACCTGTACAAGGGATATGTATGAGAAGAATCTCAAGGAAATTTAGAAAGGAATTTAAGATAAAGAATTGATTAATTATAAGATAATAATTAATTAATTTCAAGCATGAATTATCTTAAATCATAGAATGATTAAAAGAATTTTAATTCTAAATATGCATAAATGTCGTTGCATGCTATGGATGATCATGAGATAGACCAAAGACCCTTTGTATGTGTGTTTGGTTTCATTTAAATATGTTTAATTTAAATTCATTGGCATGCGAGCCTTCTTCAAATAAAATATAGGGCCTGTGTGCCCATGGTTTCTTTAATGTAAACCCCATGTAATGGAGGATATCCAAATCCAGAGGACACGGTTCAAAACCCAAAGATGAGGTGAAACCAACCCAAGAAGATACAAAGGTGGATAGGTGGGAGATGCAAAACACAAACCATCGGTTTAAGGTGTTTTTCCCTAGGTCAGGGTTAACTTATCAAACCGCTAGATAAGATAACCAATAAAAGCTCATGATCATTCCATCTTATTTTATTTCTGTCTGATTTCATGGTTTATTTATTATGTATGTGTTTTCGTGATCACATAGTTAATAAAATGAACAAGCTTGAAAAGATAGAATAAAATAAAAACTAAACTATGCGTAAACATTATCAGAACATGGTTAATCACTTAAGCAAACATCACTTAATATTAACAAGCATGTGATAATGAGAAAATATGCATAAAGGATTAAAATCACTCAATACCATATTAAGTCAGACTAAGCCTTTCGTTACCTGATTAAGGGCAAGACTCAATAAAACTATGTGTTTGACCAACCCTTGTTGAGACACTTACTTTTATAAAGGAATCCCTTATGAAAGGTTTCGGGTTAAATTAACCATATTACATCAAGAGGAGTAGCCCTTTCTAGACTTGATGTAATATTGGAGGCAAGAGTTGAGGAAATCCAAGTCAGGATTTCAGGATTGGGGAGTCCACTCAACATATCAAGGAACTGTAAGCTCACAGTTGGGAAAGAACTGCCTACCTAAATACCTTCAAATAGCTTGACCAACCTTTGTTGGGGTTATGCGAACGGGAATATGGATCCTTGACACTAGAATGTCAAAGCAACTAGACATTTCGGGTTTAATGGTGATGGCCATTGGGACTTGATAAAATAGTGGGAGACTTAATAAAATTTATTATTTCTCATAAAATGTATTCAAGAAAGTACTGATAAATCTGCTCTACTAATTTGAAGAATCAATATGAAAAACTCTTCAAATACATTTTCTCTACGATCAATTCTGGAAAAAGACAATATCCTCACCGGCATTAACTTTCAGGAATGGTTTAGGTACCTTCGGGTTATCCTATGCCATGAACAAAAGTATTACGTGCTGGAGTCCTCACTTCCTAATTCTCCTGCCCCAGGGGCGAGTGATGAAGATTTCCTAGTCTATGATCAGCATTTGAGTGATGCACTCGACGTTCAATGTTTGATGTTTTCATCAATGTCTTGTGAGCTCATGAAGTCTCATTAAGACATGGATGCCTACAACATGCTCGATAACCTCCATGGTCTATACCATGAGAGATCAAGACAAGAATGTTTTGAGATCTCCAAGGCTCTATTTTAGAGCAAGCTTAGAGTGGGTGCCCCAGCCGGGCCTCATGTAGTCAATATCATTGGCTACATTGAGTGCTTAGAGGTTCTAGGGTTTAAACTCGCTAAAGAACTGGGTACCGATATCATTCTTGCATCACTCCCCCGGAGCTTCTCAAAATTTGTTGTGAACTTCAACATGAACAACATTGAGAAGTCTCTGTCTGATCTTCTTATCCTTATTCGCCAAGTGGACAATGACATGAAGCGTGAAAAGCCTTATGTCCTCATGGTGAATAAAAGGAAAGGGAAGTCAAATATATTTAATCCCAAATCTTCTTCAAGGCCTTCCAAGAAAATGAAGATCAAAGGAGAGGCAAGAGAACAAGAGGCTATTTGTTTCACATGTGGTAAGAAGGGCCATTCGAAGAAAAACTATACCCATCCAAGGAAGCAAGGGGAAGCTTCTGGTGCATTTGTTATCGAATGAAATCTATCTATTTCTACCAATTGGGTATTAGATACTACTTGTGGTGCTCACATATGTATCCAAATATAGGAACCAAGTAGATTAAGAAAGATTGACCGAGGTGAGGTGGATCTACGAGCAGCCAACAGAGCCAGACTCGCTGCTGTAGTTGTCGGAGACTACCACCTCACAT
The DNA here is from genome assembly GCA_963277665.1 of Viscum album. NCBI lineage: Eukaryota > Viridiplantae > Streptophyta > Magnoliopsida > Santalales > Viscaceae > Viscum > Viscum album. The sequence goes on along the minus strand of OY728121.1, from coordinate 1,644,237,430 downwards.
TGCCTACTGGGATGGTCTTGGTTTTGAAAGGATGTTATTATGTACCCTATATAACCAAAAACATTATTTCAGTATCCACATTAGATACTGATGGATTCATCTTCAAGTTTGGAAGTGGATACTGATGGTAAGGATAAATTTCCTTGGGGAAGGAAATTTTTCCTTATAGGGGTAAAATGAAATTTTCCTTAAGATAAGGTGTTTGTGATTTTCAAAACAAGAGGAATGGTCAAGTCATAAGGAAAACTTAATGACTCAACAATCTCCCCCTTGAAATGAGGAATGGAAAAGTCATAAGGAAAACCTTATTGACTCAACACACTGTTTATTTAATATAAATTTATCATGCATGAATGAATGATAAAAATATATTGTCTTTATTATAAAATCATGATACATTTTAAAACTATTACATATAATCTATCACATATCTAATACCAAGATATTAAACATGAATCTCATGATTTTATTGAACTAATGGTTTTTTCAATGGATCGACAATATTTTTTTATATAACCACCCAACATACCTTTATAGGACCCATCTAAATAATCTATTTTATGAGATGGTATTTTTGAATAATGTGTTTGGTCCTTTGGTGAGACTGAGAAACCTTGTCCTGATAAATAAATCCATTTTTTATAGTAAACCTAAAATGGTCTTTTAATGATAGGGACCACCCTAAGTTCAAATATGAACATATTGATATAAACATATTCCTTTACAACATCTGATGTAGTGATGTACTATGCCTCTATTTTCGATTTCACTATGGTGTCTTGTCTGTAACTCTTATAATTTATAGCTCCACCATTAAATAAAAACATGAAAAAAATTAACATTCCATATCATATTTTCTGAATCATACACTAGAATTAATATCACCCCATACTATGAGATCATACTTGCCTATAAAGACCAAGAATATGTCCTTACTTCTTCTTAAGTACTTAATGATGTTCTGTAAAATAATAAAATGACTCTCGCTGGGATTAGATTAGTATTTTATAGTTATACTCAAAGCATAAGAAATATCGATCTGAGTACATAATATAGAATACATGATAAATCCAATGATTGATGTATAGGGAATATTATAAATATTTTATTACTCTTTAAAAGGATTTCGAATCTTCCTAAGATTCATGCCATTAAACATTGTTAAAGATAACCTCTTGGAATTATCCATACTAAACAACTTTAGTACTTTACTAATTTATGTGTTTTGACTCATTTCAAGAAACCTATTTGATCTATCTGTATTGATCTTTATACCTAGTAGGTAGGATTATCCACCCATGTCTTTCATTGAGAATCACTTTCAAATCCAAACCTTTCAGAATGTAAATTTATGTTATCATTTTTCATAAGTATCATGTCATCATATACAATGTTATAATTACCACCATGTTCTGACCAATATTTCTAAATAAAAAATAATCATTAATGTTTTTTTATGAAACAATACTCTTTTATTACATCATCAAACTAGATATTCCAACTCTAAGAGGATTTATTTAATTCATAAATAGATTATTGTAAATAAAAAACCATAATACACTCATATAGAACTTCAAAATCGTTGAGTTGTATCATGTATATTTCCTCAACTAAATTCTCAATAAGGAAAGAGGTTTTTAAATCCATTTTATATATCTCATAATTATAGTAATTTTTTATGGAAAGAATTATATTAATAGAATTATCATCCCATTTGGAGAAAAGTTTTATTCATAATCAATACCATGTATTTATCTATAACCCATTTCCCCTAAGCATGATTTATAGGTAGATAATCTACTATCCATGTCAAATTTTTTTGGAAAACCCACTTATACCCAATGGGTCTTACCCCTTTAGGTGAATCTAACAAGTTCCAAACATTTTTTGTATACCTGGGGTCTATTTCAGACCTCATGTCGTTTATCCATTTCCCATAATCAAAAATCTCAATGGAGTCTTGATAGGTATTAGGATCACCATCTATGAACATTACTTCTTCATAATTTTCCATAAGAAATCCATATCTCTTAGGGTCTAGATGAATCCAAATAAACCTTTGAGATTATTTTGTATCCAAATTTAATTATTTTTTCATGACTCTTTATGGAACTAGATCATCTTCCATCTTAGGAACACTTTCAATTTTTTGGACTTAAAATTCTCCAAGTTTAACTTCCCTCCCACTAACTCCTCGACTAATATATCCCTTCTGAACAAAACACCATGTGAATCCATACACACTTGATGTTTATTAGGATAGTAAATGTAATATCCCACTGTTTCTTTAGGATAACAATAGAGAGTAATTTCTAAAATTTAGGGATGAGTTTATTAGAATCCAAATGTCATAAATATGCTTCACAACTACAAAATAATCATGTATGACATATTGGGATACTTTATTGACTATATCTCATATGAATTATTTATAACTGTCTCAGATAGAACACAGTTAAATAATAATTTTGTGGTTTCCAAAGAATGTCCCCATAATGAAATTAGATGGTCACACTGACTCATAGTTGACAAGACAATGTACAATAACTTATGATTACTCTTCTCATACACATAATTTTACTATGGTGTTCTAGGAGGAGTGACTTGAGAAAAAATTCCATAATATATCATATGATCAGTGAATTCATGGAATAAATATTCACCAGTATGATCCAATTAGTGAATACTAATACTTTTTCCTAGTCTATTCTAGACTTAGTTCTTAAACTCTTTGATCTTTTAAAAAATTTCATACATATATCACATAATAAACACTTAATCTTACCAATTAGAGTCATTAGTAAAGGTTAGGAAGTACCCAAACCCACCACTTGTGTACTCATTGGTCTACATATATCACTACGTATAAGATCTAGTAGTCCACTATCCCTATTTTCTTTTCCACTAAAATTTAATTTGATTATTTTTTCTATAAAAAGGATTCATAGTTATCATATGATTCACAATTCAATGATTCTATCAATCTATCTACATAGAGTCTTTTAATAAGATTCTCATTTATATGTCCAAGGCATATATTCCAAAGTTAATTGGGATTATAATTAACCTTAACCTTTTTATTATAAATGTTATAGACAACATTATCTATATCCATATTGTATAAAACATTCACCATATTCCCAATTCCATAGAAAATTTCATTTATATATATATAATAACTCTTGTTCTTAAATGAAGGACTCATGCAATTATTGGGAAAATGTTGTATTTGTTATAAACCACTTGTGAAAATCATTGAAATCTATTAAGAATGTTTATGAGGTATTAAGAATGTTTTTATTTTATTCGAAATTCTATGCGGATATATGAATAGTTTTTAAGGTGATTTTTAAAATTTTTAGAATTCTAGATTTTTTCTGAAAATGGAAAAGACATGACATATTTAAGGGTAATCTTGAAAATAGCCTAAATACATAAGAGTAGCTTAATCTATATATGAATGTAATATATGGTAATATTAGATAAATTTATCAAAGGAATGGGATACAAAAGAGTACTAATGAATTCAAAAGTAATATATCAAAGTAAATCTAAATTAAATTCCAGAGTAATACTATTAGTGTATTTATAAAAATTAGTTAAGTGTTGGAGACTCATCGAATACATAGGAGTTATTCTAGTACTGGGGTGGAAAAATGGAAATGGTAATTCTTACATAAAATTCATATAAATAATTAAATAGAGTCATCTAAATCTTACATTAAGGTTACTTTATCTTAGAAGTGATGAAATCATCAAAGGCATGAACTTGCTAAGTAATATAAGATTCATTTATTCTTATGTGGGGATTTGTTATAAGAATACACTAGGAGTAGATTTTGGGTTTTTTATTGAAATTAAAGCATAAATAATCTTTAATATAGTCTATTTAAGCATGTGGAACTCATTTTATGAATCCTATAATAAGTTATGGTGTTCTCTGATTGAATTTTGAAATTGTTCAAGATTCTTAATTTTGGTGAAGTTCCAAAATGTGAGGATCATTTCATAAGGTAGTTTGTAAATATGGAAAAGTTATGGAGGGTACCCTGTATGTGTATGGACCATTTCTAGGGGAATCATTGAAATTATAAAATTCATAGAAGTTATCCTTTTATGCATAAGGATCATTATGCATCTTTGTAAGGATGCATGTTATTTTTCATAAGGATCATTGAATTTTGTAAGGATCATTGTAGAGATAATTAGTCTATGAATAAGTATAATTTTAGTTTTTTAATGATAATTTTTCTATGTTTCAGGCTTATTTAGGTTTTCAAAAGAATTATTCTATGTGTTCATAAGGATCATACCGCTTTTGTGTAAGGATGGTTTTGAAAAAGAGTAAAATCCCTATATTTTATGAATTTTATAATTTAAAATTAATTTAAATTCTTTAATATATCATTTTACACAAAAAATATATTTTATCATACATCAAATGAAACACCAGGTTTATCTAGAATTACATTCAACATCAAGCTCCTTTGATGACTTATGTTACACACAAGCCTGAGTCTTAATCGTAGAAAATATACTATTAATATTATTATGATAGTAATCACCCAGATGTTGGAATGGAAGGAATGAAAGAGATTAAATAAATTATAAAATTATAGTTTACACATGTTTATAAGAATAATTCATTGGTAACCAATTAATTACAAAAGAAAATAAAGACTAATTGAATATGAAGGATGTAATAGCTCAGGTAATGATATAATAATCCCTTTTCATATTTATAAATATAGATGAATTAGATAGTAATTTTACTTTAAAATGTATTATAAATATAATATATTACATGACACAGAATAATGAGTTTCTTCTATGTCTTGCACTACACGCAAGACTGAGTTATACTGAATAATAATATACCATTAATATTATTATTTAATGTGGTTGTTTTATCACTTTTTAATGGAATAATTATTTTAAAACTAAATTTTGACACTTTTATAATTTTTATATTACAAAATAAACTTATTTTTTGAAATATAAATATCAAAATTTACTTTAGGTGAGTTTTTGGTATTTTTTGAGAACTTTTATATTTTGATGAATAGTGAATAATATTGAATTTTAGTTCAAAACTACTTTTTCCCCAATTTATTTATATAGTTAAATCATTTTTTATTTAGTTTTAAAGTACAATTAGATAAATTTTATATAAATTTAACCAATTTAGGTCATTAGAAACAATTTCACATTGAATTAGGATATAAAAACTTAGCAAACTTTTGAACATTTTTACTTTAAAAACCTACTTTGTGTCCCGTATGCAGGATTAATTTTAAATTAATTTCTTACACTTATATGATTTTAATTTGTAAAAATGGATTAAATATTTGGAATAATAATAATTTATAATAATGTAAACTTATTTTTGGGACAAATATTGGTGAAAGCAATTAAAATTAATTACAATGATTAAGGTAAAAATGTGGTTACTTAGTGGTTAAACTTTATTCTCAAGATTCTAAATGACCTAAAACTTGTAAAACCCAATTTTATGGAATTTATTCGAAAATATAACCTATTTTATAAAATTTGGTTTATTTTTGGAGTAACATGATGTAAGGGAGACCCCTCAATAGTGTTTACCTTTTTATATTACAAGAATGCCCCTCCCCCTCCACTATAAAAAGACATTCACTCTCAGCACTTATTCACACCTCTAAATCCATTTTTATCATCAAAAACTTGAAAAAATAATCTCCCAAAATCCATCCCTTTACCCTATAGTTCTCAATTTTGGAATAAATCCAACCAAGGAAGCTATTTTGTGAAAACTAATAAGAGTTACCCAAAAAAGATGTGGCATTATTCAATGTGCATTTATGTTTTATTTATTTATCCACCTATTCATTTATTATTATTAAATTATTATATAATTAAATAATTATCATAAATATACTTATATTTTTTTATTTTAAGTGTTATACCTACACCTATACACACTTCTATCAAATGGGTAATGAAATTACTGTTCTTGTACGATGAACAATCGCCTCGTGAAACGATTTCCTTCATTTTTTCATTTACCACCTCTCATGGTTGGAAATTATAATGGACACACTGTTTTTATATGATATTTATGATATTTATTTTTTCTTAATACTTATTTAATTTTTATATAACACACACCGTCTAGTTTTCTATTTTTTTTAAACACATTAACATCGTTTGTGGACGTGTGGATTATCGCCTCCTCAAAGCGATGTAATACGTTTACACATTACATGGAATGTATTAATGATGGGTTTAATTAAACATATTTTAAATAAAAAATATATATATGTTATTAATTACATAATTAACTTTCCAAAAAATATAATATATCATTTTCTTTTTTACCCTTTTACACACTGAAAATGTGATAACGTTGATTGTAGACGTGTGGAATACCACCTCCTCGACGTGATGCGATTACTTTTACATCGAAATAATTATATATATAAGTATATATATGATTACATAATATGGTATTTATAATAACATTATCATCTTTTAAAGATAATTTTTAGTTACTATCTTTCTATAATGATCATTGAAAATGAGAACATTACTCATGCGTATGTATGGCCTACCGTCTCCCTGATTGTAACGTTGGTTCTTTTTTCATAACCATATTTAATGATTAGTTTTAAAAGTTTAATTTATGTATAAATATGATAATTATTTCATGATTATTATTATTTATATTTTTATATAATGATATCTTTGATCATATTTTACCTACCAAAGTCGTTTTTGACACATAAACGAAATATAGTCAAAACACCAGATGTAAACTTAATAGTTTGAGTTGTTGTTTACAAAATTGTAATAAGTTAAGTAAAAGTAATGATAAACTTGAAAAAGGTTATGAATCAATTAAATAATTAACATAATTTTATTACCGAGGAAAATAAAGACACACAAGATATGTCGGACTCAAGGTAAGGGATTTCCATCTAACTTTTTACATATGTGAGATAAATTTCGGATTCACCACTAACTTATTTTTTGTGGCGTATATACTACACATTTTGATATATTATATTAGTTATTATTTTATAATCATATTATTTAAATACTTAATTTTATGATTATTACTTTTGGGGTTTCCAATTTATATGTTACCACATTTGTAAGAGATTTCATCTCAATCTCCTTTCATTGATGCATTTCTTGTTGATATGCACCTTTATTATTTTATAAGGTGTATATATAGCCTCTTTGAAATTATATATCCATATTTATCTATTCAATTTTTATTTAGTTTTTTTAAAATTTTATTCTTTCATGGATCTTATGATTTAAATGTTCACAATGATATAAGATGCTTTGAATGTTTAAAGATTTAATTTCAAAATATTTTATCCAAGTTAATATTCTTGATATTATTTTACATATTTATTTATATGGATATAAAAAGATTATAAAGTAAATTTTATGTCTATTTTGAATTTCATTAAAAAAAATTAAAATAAATCTTTTTACATGTCTTAAAAGGAACTTTTTGACAAATGACAAATGAAATGTCCTATTTTTAAAGTACCATAATAATGACCTTTCATGTCATCATGACTTTTATTTTATTTCTAGATTACCTTACAGGCTTACATGTATTTGTAAATAAAAAAAATATTTCCTTTTTTTATTTTGTTATTGAAAAATCATTTTCAAAGTAAATGGTGTTTGGGTATTGAAAATGGATTCTTAAAAGAAAATGGTATTTTTATCCAAATGTGTTTTCATATGGATTCCAAAATATTTTTTAATAGGTTTTATGATGAGATTTTTTTAATCTTAATTTGGTGATTGAGAATTATTTGAAAAGGGAGAGCCTGATACATCTTATACAATGGGTTGAACCCCATTATAGCTCACCGGTGAGACCGATACAGCTTATACGAAGGGTTGATATCCATTATAGATCATGAGATACGGGTAAGCCCAATATATCTTATACAAAGGGTTGAGCCACATTATATCTCATTAGTAGCTCGATATATCTTATAAGAAGGTTTATCCCCATTATATATCTCGAATTCATTGGGAAATGATAATTTTTGAAGTCATCCTTGTGGTTATTCCAATTAAAAGGGTTTTGAAAGGGGTTTTATGTATATGATGATATAAGTCACCTAATGGAGTTTTAATTTATTATTGTGGGTTTTAATGTTTTTATTTGAGTAAAATGTGTGTTTTTTTCTTGTGAAAATTTTTTATTTCATATTCTCAAAGCACTTTTAATATAAGGGTAAACATTATATGAGTTTTCATGTTTTTACCGAACTTACAGTTTCCTTTTATTTTATATCCCTTACTGAGATTTTATACTAATCCTAATTTTTTAAAATGTTTTTATAGGATTTATGTATGTATAATGAAAATTAATAAGTCAATATATAAGTATTATATATTTTCCTTGAAAACAATTCACTATTTATTTTAAAAAAATTATATCACAGGAAAATAGATACTGATCAGAAGTGTCTGATATGTATTTTATGTTTTTTATGTATGAGTTATGGCCTAATTCTCTAACACTATAAACTTAAAAAGATCCTAGATGTGGGAGAAAGAAAAGTTCTTGAGTTAACTCAAGATTATGTAATTTTTAAGTCCAGGGCCTTATAGTAAGAAGGAATTTGGATCTACATAAAGGTGAAGTGATATGATATGTGGTCTGTGTAGGGGCCATTCCTTCATGGATTTTTATATATGGAGTTTTCCAGTAGTATAAATTTTAAATATGTTTTATTAATCATAAAATATTATTAATAAACCATCCAACCAATTAGGCAGAAAATTAATATGATATTTATAGGAGAATCAATCCATGATGTTTTGATATTTTAAAGCATGATCAAGGATTTTTTTTTAGAATAGGATTTGACCATGAAAACAATGTTCTAGAAAATTAAACTAGTGATGCGGAGGGTGAAAAATGATGTTTTGGGTGAGTTTTTTCTTACATTACTTGTAATAAGTTTATGGATCCTGTTTTATCTAGTGGGTAACATTCTAGAAGGATTATTTTCCTAATTTTGGATTTTGATTTATTTGGCATGGAAACCCTGGATCTAACCTACATCTTTTAAGAAGACTTTTTCACTTAAAATATAGGTGAAGGCTTTTAATAAAAATAAGGAAAGAAATATTCAAAAAATTACCATAATATATTCCTTTAAAAAATAAGTGTAGAGATTTCATCATGGAAGATAAGACATAGATAGAGTGGAAAAAAGGTTGTGGGGAGAAGTACTAAAAAACAATTAAATACAATATGTAAAATTCTTGATTTCATGGAGTAAATAAGAAGAAAGTAAAAATTGGTCAAGGAGACTTATCACTATACATTACTTGTGAAGTTATTCAAGTAGAAGAAAGTGAATCACATTGATACACTTCCATTGGTATAATATTAATCTCAATTCATGGAGGACAAGACTATTAAAGAAGGATCAGTGAACTCTATTATGTAAGGAGGTAAATGATCTTGCCTTGTTTATGGTTGTGAACTATGAAGTAAGTGTGAGCACTCTATACCTTGTAATCAATATTATCGAGATTTAATGTTTTTGGTGCATAGGCATGTTTCCAAGAATTTCCATTAGATTAGAATATTTGGTTGAACCATGTAAATATATTTTTTGTCTCTCTTTACAAATTTATTTCTTCATAGATACCATAGGGAAGATATAAGTGTACCTAATAACTATTGAAAAATATCATTGAAAATGGGAAAATAAAATTTTACATACCCTGATTCACCCCCTTTTAAGGTATAATCCTTTTTTGAGACCAAAAAATGGTGTCAAAGTTGATTATCTTGGTGTAAGACTCTCTATAAATATATGGAAGCTATTTGAAACCCCTATAGAATCCTAATTTTTGAAGGTATTAACTTCTACTTATGTAAAATTATAATTTGGCATTATTTTCATTCACTAGGGATGGATGTGTACACAAAATCTATCCATGGAATCATAAACATCATGAAGAGTGGATCACTATCAGATAGATATCATAATGAGTTATTTATTGAATCCAAGATGTTTAATGTGTTAAGTGAAGATTTAGTGAACCCTATCTATATATAGATGATTTCATAAAAAAACCTATCATGTTATATGGTATAATATTCTCAAATTTAGGAAGGCAATTTAAAAGTCTGAGAATCAATGATACAAGTATTATGGAATAAGCCTAAATATTTGAGAATAATCCCAAATGATATTGTAGATTCATTCTTTAATTGGATGAACATTATAGTGGATGACATACATGGAATTTTGGATGTTCTCAAAGATATCAAAATTATTAAAATAATCTTGAGAATATTAATTATATATTTCAACATGAAAATATCAATGCTTAAAGAAATATCCCAAGGAGGTGATCTTTGAAAACCACCAAAAAAATATTTTTTCATACATAATTAGGAATAATTATAATGAGTATTTACTAAAAGAAAACTCCTAGGAGATATTATTCAAGTATATAAATAAACTCTCAGTGAAATATGATCTCAAGGATGAAGAAGTTTATGAGATAATGTCTTTTATTTCCTAAAATTTTAAAATAGGAAAAGGAAAATTCAAAGGAAAGATTCAACTTTCATGTTTTCAATGAATAAGTAGGATATCTTGTTTCTATGTGCCCTAATAAATTTCAATATGATGACTAGGAAGAAGAACCGGTGAAAAAAATTAAAATAAATAAATAGAAAAAGGAAAATAAAAAAAATATTCAAGAAGAAGAACCTATTATCTAATAAAGATGATAACTCATATTAAGGAGAAGTAGATGATTTTTAGGACTATATAGTTCTCTATTAATAATCCTTTGTGGCTATTATATATAGGACCCCCATAGAGGGAAATAATAACGAAGCTTCTAAAATAGAAGGAAGATTTGATCTCAAAGACAAATTTTAATCTTCCATTGAAGAAATCTAAATTTTAATGGGTAAAACAAAATAAATCTAATGGTGTGTTCTGAGAATCCAAAATCTATATACATCAATAATAAGATAAAAATTCATAAATAAAAGTTGAGATCAAAAATCTCAAATCTAGTAATTATAGATATTCTGAAAAAAATGAAATTCATCTCAAAAATTGAGGAACAGGTTTGAATTATTGATGGCTATTCCAAAATAGTTAAAGTAGGGGTATGTAAAATAGAGTAACTTGAATTTTAATTCATGAATTTGTGACAAAAGTGTTATGATTAAGAAAGACTTATTTACAGTGATATAACATTAAGGATTTCTAGGGAACTAACTACTAAGGAAGTTCAGGGGGTTCCCACTGAATAAATTGTTACTATACAACAAGTGTAGTGATTTAAATAAAAATTAAAATATATTATTCAACTCAAACTTAAGAATAAATCAACAATAGTTTATTTTAAATCCAAATCCCTCACTCCCTAAAAAAGGTGATGCTGAGTAACTTACAATAGGCTAAAAAAGGTGTGGTTGGAGTATTAAATACATACAAAAAAGACACTAAAAATCTGGTGTTATTATCATGGAAAGATGTGGCACACTCTATATACATTCTCCACAGAAAAAACATATATCAGGGAGCAAGAGAGATAAAAACATACAAGAAAAATTTATTAATCTCAATATTATTTTATTAGAAATTTATTTTATTTTGATAGTTTTGGGAATAAAGTGGTGAATTATTTATCAAAATAAAAAATAAATATGATGAGGGAGACACAAAGAAGAATTAAATAATAGAAAAAATAATTATCAATTAGGATGAAAACTCAAAATAGATATGAATCCTTATAATATGAGGAGGAATCCATGTAATTTAATGTGGAATTGTTTTATTTATCACTAAAGGAAGTGAAGTAGGGAATTTGGATTAAAAAGGAAAAGTCTAAGGAGGCTAACATTATTGAAATTTTCTTGAGATAAACTGATAGATATATAATATAGATTCTATAAAATTATTTCACCTTTCACATGATGGGAGACAAATATATTTTCATAGTGATAAAATATGATAAGGATGGAGTTGTGATATTTATCAATGATTATTGGTTAAAGATCATCAATTCTGGGAAAGAAAATATGGGTGTAAAGGACTTTAGGCACCCAAAAATATTTTTATTAGAATAAATTAGTCATAATATACTTAATGTGATCCAGTTGTGTGACTTGAAACATGTGGAAAAGTTAAAAAAATACCTACATCATAAAGGGAAAATATGTTACTATAGTTTTTCAAGTAATATTCACCAAATAACAAATCTATCTCATCAAAGGATAAAAATATAGATGTTTATTGTCCAAGGAGAAAGAAAATAAATTTTTTAATAAGTTTCTTAGACATTTTATCCAATAATACTTAGGGTACTTGGTGAAAAATGAAGGATCTCAGGTCCTCCCTAGACTTTCATGAGATCTCACTCACATGTGAGATACTTGTTAAAAATGTAGTATTGTTCAAAATATGTACAAATAAAAAGAGAATAAGACAACAATATTTCTCAAACTAGAGAATATGGATGTGTGTGGGATGATTACACCCCAACACATGGATGATAAATTGTATTATGTCTTATTCATTGAATATTATAGTAAGATGGAATGACTGATGATCGTTTCTAAAAAATCTAATTTGTTTTGGTGTATCACTTGTTACTAAATATAGACAGACAAAATACTTGAGATTAAAATTAAAAATATCCATACTGATAATGGTATGGAGTATACCAATAACCAGGTACAAGGGTAACTTTAAAATCATGGGATATGACATCATGTATCAGTTTCAAGGACTCCTCAACAAAATAGAGCTGCTTAAAGGTAGAACCAAAGTATCCATAATATGGATCATAAAAAGTTCATAAAAAGAATATATTAGAGAATTATTAAAAGGAGGATATTCTTATATTAATAGACATATCAAAAATAGATTTATTATATCCAAATGAAGAGAAGACCCATATGAGATACAATACAATAAGAATTCAAAACTCAATTTATTTTGAGTTTTTAGTAGTTAATGATTTATTCTCAATAAAGAGAATAATTTAACATTTGAATATTGTGGGGGTTAAGGTATTTTATTTGGATATTCATCCAAAATAAAGGTGTATAATTTCTATAATAAAATGATTTTTTTTAAATTATGGATATAATGGTTTTTGAAAATAAGTAGAATTTATAAATAGGATATCATGTTTCGTAGCAAAACAAAAACAATTTTAGGAAGAAAGTGATGCTGAGGTAAGCCAATGAGGGGGAGATCATGAGGATGGTTAAGACTCAAAGTAAGACACTGAAAATGAATAAAATATAAATGGTTTAGTAGTAGAAAATATAACTAACAATAGGTATGAAATTAGTGATGCAAAATATAGTTGTTGACTAAATAACTCTATTTCAAATTTGAAGGATGAAGGACAACAGAATACCCATTTTCTATCTCAAGTGGTGCCTAATTTTTTTAAATAAAATATGAAGGATTAGAATTGGATCAGGTTTATGCACATATATCTTGACCAAATAGATAAGGATTGAACTTGGGAATTTGTTCCAAGGCCAGGGAATAAAAAATTAACCAGAACCAAATGGTTTTTCAGAAAAAAGGTCAAAAAATATAAAAAGGTGTTCTAGAAAAAAGAACGAATTGTGTTCAAGAGATATTATTATATTTAAGGTATTAATGTTGATGCGAAATTTTCACCTGTAGCTCACTTGAAGACTATATAGTTATACTTATTTATAATGGTGTAAAAGGGTTTTAAAATTGTATCAAATGAATATAAATTCATATTTACTAAATGGAATTATTGAGTTAGAATTATATATTGAACAAAAATGGATTTTTAATTTATGAAGATAAATAAAATGTGTATCGATTGAAGAATTCATTATACATTCTAAAATAGGCACCAAGGGCCTAGTACTCACAGTTAAATCACTACTTAAAGGGACTTAGTTTTCAAAGAGGAGGGGTTTATCACAACCTCTAAATCAAGAAGGATAAAGTTAATTGGATAGTGGTTCTTATTTATCTTAATGAAATTATATTTGGAGGCTCCGATGACACCTAATGTAAGTAGTTTTCATAACTCACGAGGTGCGAGTTTGATATGTCTTTGATTAGTTAGTTATAATTTTTACTTGACTTGTAATAAATATAAAGAAAGGATAGTACCTTTATTTATCAAAAAAATATTCCAAGGAAGTGGTTAATATGTTTCAAATAGATGAATCAATTCTGGTGAAAACACCAATAGCTACTTAGATAAAATTTTAAAGGATGATGTTGATAAGAGGTTGATGTGACTAGATATTGACAGATAATTAGTATTTTTCTATAATTAACAACTACATGAATGAAAATTATTTTTATTACTTGTCAATCCACTTGATACCAATGTCATCCAGAGGAAACTCACATGTAATCAGTTAATATAATCCTTCGTTATGTCAACAATACATTTAATTTTAATCTATTTTATTAAATCACTTCATAGTAGAAAATCTTAGGATTTACTAATTTTGATTGGGTAGGTTTAGGGGAAGACTGAAAATCAACATCATGTGGAATGGTTGATATTGGAAGTTCTTATGTTTCTTGGTTATGAAGGAAGAAATATTACAACCAAATAAGAATATAAGAGTTTTTATATATAGTATTTAGTCAACTTATACTTAATTGATTTAGATGAAACAAAATGTTGAAGTCATTAGGCTTAATGTGACATCTATTATCCCTATTATGTGTGAAAACTAGAGTGATATAAATATTAGAAAAATCACATTCCCTATTAAAGAAGAAATAAAAATAAAATTAAATATCATTTCATAATGAAGAATTTTGAGCCACAAGTATTGAAGTTGGAGTATGTGTTTACACATGTTCGGGTTATAGATATAATAACTAAGATACTGACCAAGTTGGTCTTTAAAAGGCATCATTTGTTTATTAGAGTCTGACCGACTCCCATTAACTAGATGAGTTAGACAACATATCCACACTCCACTTATAGGTTTCTTTCAATATCAATGTTTGATTTCTCTCTTACATCAAATACTTGTATTTATTACCATTATTTGTGAACCTTTAGAAAAGGGAAATTTTTGTTTATTGAAAGAGGGTGGGATTCATCCCCTTAATTTTAAAGGGGGATAAATTATTTTGACAGGAATAAATTTTTTACTATTATTTTATTTAGAAAAGGGGTAGAGTGTTATAAAGATTAGTTATAAGTAGAAATAGTTAGTGATATATTATAGTGAAGATCATGAAACTGAAATAAGATTAATGAGGTGTTTTCATTAGGATCTTTCCATTCAACTATTTTTTCTCACACTAAGCTTGAATCAAGTGGTCTTAGAGTTGGTGATTGGTTACTATTTGACAAACTCATTAAAGGTAAGAGGATAAAATAGAGTTTTGGAATAAATATGGTTATTTTTTATAATTTTAAGAAAATATTTGAAGAATATATTTTGAAGTATTCAACACACCCAAAGGGGGATTGTTGGAAAATATCCTATAGGAGTTTCTTTAAGTTTGTTTTTGATGGAATGAATGTGTAATGAATCTTCAATCTAGTCTATTTAAGTGTGTGGAGATCATTTTATGAAGTCTAGAAGAAGTTTTAGTGTGCTATGGTAGAATTTTAGGCTTTGAAAGTTTCTAAATATTAGATAATTTACAAACCCTAAGGATTATTCCATAGGGTAGTTAGTGAATAAAAAAATTCAAGTAGGATACCCTTTATGAATATGGATCATTTTAGGTGGAAACATTGACATCGATAAAGACATTGAAGTGTTTCTCATATGCGTAAGGATCATTTTTTATCTTCATAATGATAAATGTGATTTTTTATAAGGATTATTGAATATATTAAGGATAATTCATCTATGAATTATCATCATTTTAGTTTGAATAAAAATATTTTTGATTTTCATAAGGATCGTCATGATTTTGTAATAATCGTTTTGGTTTTTCATAGTGATAAATGTGCTCTACGGAAGCATCATTCATGTCTATGTAATGACGATTATCATTTTTCATAAGGATAAAATAGGTTCTATATAAGGATATTTTTTTTGTAAAAAGGAATTTTTAAATGTGTAATGATGAATATATGTGGTCTTCAATTTGTGTAAGGATCATTACTTTGTGTATTTTTCTAGAGGGATTTGGCCAACAACAATAGTTATGAATATATTTTACTAATAATAAAATATGATTAATAAATCATCTGACCAATCATGGAGAAAATTATGTTTCTATTTTTGGTAGAATCAATCCATAATGATTCGATATTTTAAAAAATTATTAAGGCTATTTTTTTAAAACAATATTTAACCATGCACACCAAATCGTTGAAAATGAAGGTAGTGATGTGGAGGGTATAATAGTGATGATATGGGTTTATTTTTAAATACATGACTTGGAAGAAGTTTTTGGATTCTATTTTAGATGGTGAGAAATGTTTTGAAAAGACCATTTAATTTTTGTATCCATCAATCATGGAAAAGTTAGGTGGACTACCTCTTTTAAAAATACATTTCTCCAAAAAGGTAGGTGATAGTATCCGTTAAAAATAATGAAAGAAATATTCCAAAAATTGGTAGTATATTTTTTTGAAAATAAGTGTATATATTTCATCATAGAAGAGAATATAGAGAGATATGGTAAGAAAATGGTTGAAAATTGAATAAATAAAAAACATAGAAACATTAGTATAATTCTAAATTTTACATTATAAAGAAGAAGAAAAAAAT
This sequence comes from Viscum album, assembly GCA_963277665.1. NCBI lineage: Eukaryota > Viridiplantae > Streptophyta > Magnoliopsida > Santalales > Viscaceae > Viscum > Viscum album. The sequence goes on along the minus strand of OY728121.1, from coordinate 1,644,220,659 downwards.
TGATCTAGGAGATTTCTCATTGGAAGATTTTTATGATGTTATTTAAGTATAAGAAAGAATAGAATATTTATAAACCATAATTGGTGTAATATTACTCTCAATTAATAGAGGATAATATGTTTATAAGAGGATTAGTGTATTCTATTTTATAAATAGATTATTAATATTTCCTTTGTTTCCGGTTGTGAATAATGAGGTTTAGTATGCCCACTATGAACCTTGTGATATAAAGCATTAAGATTTAATGTTTCAGTTGTATATGATTCTTTCCATGAATTCTATGTGGATAAGCCTATTTGGGAAAACTAAGTAAACATATCCCACTTCACTATTTATTTTTTTATTAATTCATAATGATCATAAGTAGGAGATAATTGTTCCCAATAACAATAAAAAAAATCATTAATAATGGGAAAATGAAATTTGACATACCCTCACCCCCCTTCTTGTGGTATAATCCTTATTTGGTGAAAAAATAATATTCTATTATATTTGAAAAAATATCATATTTTTATATATATATATATATAAAGGTTATTTGATAGATACATGAAATTATTCTAGTTAGAAAAATTTATGAGCATTAATATTTTCTGAAAGATACTTTTGAAAGAAAAATTAGTCGATTATAATGTTCTACTTTTGTGACCTAAAAATCAAAATTATTTAAATTAAATTTTGATTCAATATGAGTGTTTAAAAAGATTTTTTTTAAAATGGAGAAGAATATCATTCCATGATGAAGTTTGAGAATAAAATGCTAGCGAAATCGAGTCCTATATTTTTAGAGGCTGCCAATCCATGAGGGGAATTCTATGATGTGTTTCATAGTTAAGAGAGTGTCAATTGGGAGATTCATTCTATAATACTGAGTTATTTTATGATATTTTTCTGTTTAAATAAATTTAATTTTGTTTACATATTTCTTTACATGTAAGATCGAGTTTAAACAAACCCTAATATACTATTAAATTATTATTATTAATGTGATAGTTATGATCTAACTATTGGATTAGAAGGTATGAATATGAATAAATAAATTATGAAAAATTATTTTTATGCACGTATAAAATTAATTCATTTATTATCAATTGGTTAGAAATTAAAATAAAAGCATTTGATGGTAAAAGAAATGTTTTTTTAAAAAACAATTTTTATTCATGCAATGAGTTTTTATTTTAATAAATTAAATGAATATAAAATAATTAATTGTTTTATATAAATTTATATATAATAAATTTAAATAAAAATTTAATATTCATATAATATTTTTTACTAGGCATGGAATAAGAATAAATTTAGTTTTATGCTTAAAAATGCATTTTTCTAGAAACAGTTTATATTGCCTTTTGTGATATTATTTTAAAATGAATTTATTCCACATATAGAAATTGAATATTATAAAATGGATTAATTTTTTTTAATTATCATAAGTAATATATTTTAATATGTTCAACTTAATTTTTGGTCATTATGAATAGTAACTGTGGTAAAGATTTGTCACCTCAGTAAAATTGGGTTAAAACTATGGGGTAAATCTTTAAAATAACTATTAAACTTTATATTATTGGATTATAATTTTTTATGAAATATATTTTTAAGGAGTTAAATAATTTATTTTAATATATTTTTCGAATTTGGTATCCCAATCTTGACTTCTGTAGAGATAAATTACCTTTTATTGAAATTAAAAACTATGTTTTATTCTTTGTATTTAATGGTTTGGTTGGAAGGTCTAATTTGGTTTAGGATTGATCCAATAGTATAAAAATAATAATTTTATTATTATTTAACCCAAAATATTCATATAAACCAACTTATTACTTTATTTCAAGGTGAAATGATTTTTACTTTTAAATCGAGTATTTTCCTAAAAATTATTTTTCATGCATTGTTTGTTCATGTATTAAAAGTAATTTCTATCAACTATATAAATTTAATATAATAAAATGGATTCCAAATTTGGAATTATAATTTAAAAAAATTAAAATTCCCATTTTTTCATATTATTAAGTTATCATGGTAAAAAATTCAAGTTATCATGATCAAGGTTTAAAAGGGTTTAAAGTGGTTTAACTAAGAAATAAGGCTTTAAATGTATCCAAAACATTTATAAATGTGATTGGTTAAGTTTATTTATTACCTATAACAAATTAAATTCTAATTTTGGGAACCTTGGGACCACTTGAATTTATTATTATTATTATATATATATATATTATTTAATCTTTTAAATAACTCCAAGTGTGTCATTTCCCTCACTTATAAAATGGAACCTCTTCTCCTCCCTTATTCATAAAGTTTGTGCCCTATAGATCATAAAATTCCCAAAATTTTACCATAATATATTTATTTAAAAAATACTAGTTCATTTATTCTTTCCAAAATACCATCCTTTCAATGCTTCATATGTAATCAAAAGGAGATTTCTCAACGAAGAGGTACAACTCTTAACCAAGTACTTTCTATTTAATTTTTTCTTCACCTATTATAAATCAATGGTACCCATTCTAAAATAATTAATTGATTATCTTAGATATAAGTAATTTTTATTTTGATTATGTGAAAACCATTCTCCACATTCTTTCCATACTATGGGAAAAGAAAACACTGCTCGTGCATACATGTGGACTACCACCTCCACGAAGTGATGCGTTTCATTTTTCATCATGGATTAAAATTGATGGTTATGGTGATTGATTTAATAAATATATATTATATTTATGATATTATTATATTTATTTAAATTTAAATTATCATTTACTTTTATTTGTTTCCATCCATCGAAAAGTGGAAACATCACTTATGCATACATAAGGACTACCTTCTCCACGAAGTGATGCAATTTATTTTTCATCACCACTTTATATGAATATTTATAGAAGTGTGTATACTAATTAAATATTATATTAATTAAATTATTAAAAAAATAATATGATGTAACCATGATCAAATTATAGGGACTAGGATGGATGAATCTAAACATGCATGACAAATAAAGCATTTATCACCCAAAATAGTGATTTAAAAAAAATGTTAATAACTGGGTGAGAAGATGTTATAATTAAATAATATATGGTATGATATATATTATTATTATTTAATATATTTATAATAAATTTATACTTATTACCCTGGAGGTTTAAATGTGTATGAGGAAAGATGATACTTGAGGTAAGGGTTTGGCATCTCACTATTTTTTTAGTGAGACATATGCCATTTTCTCCACTTTTTCATGAGATTTATTTACTAACCAATTGATATGATATATCAAGAATCCATTTATATTCATTTTAATTAAATTTTATTTTGATTTTATTTATTTTATTGGGGTTATGACTCAAAAATTACCAAAGCAGTAAGGGTTTATGTTACAATATCATTTATTTTTTGGGATTATCTATGCTAAATTACCATAAAGAGAAATTATATAGAATATATCATTTAATATGAATATATTTTATTCTACAATTTTTATTCCTGAAAATTTTATATTTTAATAAAATTTTTCTCTCTTTGGTACTTAAAATGAGCATGAAAATATTTTCAAATAAAAGTCGACATTATTTTCTCTTATGTCAACAAAATTTTTATTCCATGTACATAATCCTAAAAATTTTGTTATGAAGGTTCATACCAATACATGAAATGTTTTAAAAAGGGTCATTTTAACTAACTTTAAAATTATTTACAAGGGTTTAAAATTTAATCTTTTAAAGAATCATTTTTTCAAACAAGTTATTTTTTACTTGTCAGTTTGGTTTGTCTCGCTAGACCTTCACGTCATGTTATATGATTTAATTTGATGATGTATGTTAGTGTTTCCCCCATTATGCCTTTAAAAGGGGGATACTTTTTATAATAATAAAAAAATTGAAGGCCTTCGGGCCGTTGGATGGAAATATTTACGAAACATGTTTCTTTTCCATGAGTTATGCTATGATGGAATGATGAAATGTTTATGAATCCCATTTTTATTCTATGGGTTTTGATATGATGATATGATCATTTTTTTGATATTTTAGAACACATATGTATGGTTTTTATTATATAACTGGTGGTCCTAGAATTATTTATCCCTCCAATGCATTGAGTAATGATTACAAAGTTAAGAAACTCCTAAAAATTGACTGGGATAAGAATCTCCCAAGAGATGAAAAAGTTACTAAACTTCTAAGAGATGACATAATTAACTATATATAAGTGAATCATAAAAGAATTTTTTAATTATCCTATTTAGGTAATCCCCGGATTAATGTATGATTCTCAAGATATTATTATGATTATTCTTATGATTAGACCACAAAATTTCTATTCCATGTTGAAATGATTATGATATTCTATCATGGATCATAATTGATTTATAATGATTCCTCACACTTTTTATTTGTGACTTTTGAACTACTAAAGTTTTATTACCTGATTTTTTTATGATCTATGATAGATTTGGTATAAAATTTGTAAGTTATGATCATGATTTCACATTCTTATACTTAACTTATTCTTGCATATGATCTTAGAATGATATCTCTCATGTTTACATTTTTACGGCATATGAGGAAACCCTTTCTTATGTTTCTTTTACCCAGGTTTTGAATAAAGGTTTTAAGTAGGGTATTTATAAAAAGTGTATTATGTGAGAATAACTTTGTGGAATATGTTGAATATATTTCCTAAAATAATTTTTTATGTATCTAGTCTCCAAAAATACTAACCATTTACTGTTCTAGAGAATATATAATTATGAGATATATTTAATATTGATATAAAATGATATAATATTTATGTATGTTATACTCATATCACCTCATTTAGTATCATAGAAGGATTTATTTATTTATGGATATTTGGATTGGATAACTTTGGTGAAAACACAAGGAATAAGTCTAAGTATTGGATAACATCCTAAATCTTTGGTGAAGTATATATTGTGTGGTTTTCATAGAAAATAAATCACTATCTAGATACAAGTAAGTAGATGTGGATATGGATTAGATTCACCTAGGGGTAACAAATTTTAAATGGGGAGATTGAGTATTAACTTTATCATCACTGGTGGAGGATGAGTGGGACTAAGATTGAACACTTATCTAGACACTCCTGAGGGATATGCTTGAGATAATTAAAATTTTATTTTTGAACCATTGTGAAGTATTTGAAAATATAGTGACCATGAATAACCTAGGTTAATCCAAAGGTGTATATTGAAAAGAAGGTGTCATTATTTAGGCATCTTGTGAATGATTTTTCTTGATTATATGATTAATCACTATAATGTTTGATACTCAATATAACCATTTTGGTTTTAGTAAATAAATGAAGATGGAATAATGAAGTTTCAATGGTGAAATGAACAATCAAATTTCTATGTATCTTATTTGATATTAGTTATATGAATTCCTTTATATCCCATAAATCCACTAGGTATGTTCATTAATATCCTCAATCATTAGATGTTTAGTGAGTAGTAAAAACTCATAATGGTTCAATGATTACATATCAATTCTATAGCTCATCTCTGATTGAAGTTTGTGAGAATGTGTTTCCTATAAATCTTATCCTTCTCCATATAGTTGAAATTGATGTGATTTTGGGCATGAATTAGATATATATATATATATATCGTATATTAATTTTTGAGTAAGGGAAGTCATGTTTGATATTTTGAATTAACCTATGATCATAATTCGGTGTGAGTATTAATATGAACTTCCAATAGAATTTACCTCCATTTTATGAGTTCTACTAACTATTTATGAGGTATATTTACCTCAAATATTTGTGAAAAAACTCCAAATTAAAAATATGCATATATTTTTTTGGAATATGTTGATGTATCTCCTTAATACTTTCCCAGTCTTACGTAAAATCATGAAGTTGAGTTTTCATTATAACTCATATCTAGTGAAACATCTATTTTAAAGACTCCATATACAATGGCTGTGATTGAGTTGCAATAATTGAAGAAAAAAATCTAGGAGAATCCTGATGAGGGATTCATATGATCTAGTGCATCACCATGAGGTGAACTTGTTCTTTTTTTTAAGAAGAAAGATGGTCGAATGTGTATTTTTATTGATTATTGAGTACTAAACAGGATCACGATCAAGAGAAGTATTATCAATACCATGTCGATTAATTTCTTGATAAACTATGTGGAGTTAAATACCTTTCAAATATAGACCTTCATTCTGAATATTATCAATTGAGGTTCAAAAAATAGGATATACCAAATATAACCTTTCATATGAGGTATGGACATTATGAATTTATAGTGATTCCATTTGGACTTTCAACTACCCCCACTATTTTTATGGATTTAATTAATAGTGTCTTTATATATTACCACGATCATTTTATGATATAATTTATAAATGATGTTATTATATATTACATGATTAAGGAAGACAATGAAAATAATTTGAATATTTTTTTGGAGAAACTAAATAAAGAGTGGTTGTATGAAAAATTAATTAAGTGTGAATTATATTTATATAAAGTTTCATTATTGGTTCATATAATTTTCAATGAGGGTATATTTATGGATCCTTAAAATATGGAAGTTATTAAATAAAGTCTCCGAAGAATCATGGTGATTTAGATCCATATTGTTCTTGGTTTGGATAGATATTATCAACGATTTGTGAGGGATTTATCATGTGTATCTAATCTAATAACTAAGTTGACTTATAATGGAATCAATTTTATTTGGTTAGATGAATGTGAGAAAAATTTATAGGAGTTGAAAAGAAGCTTGGTTAGTGAACCTCTATATACACTGCCATGTAGTAGAGAAGGGTTTGTGATATATAGTGATTCATTGAAGAAGTTATTGGGATACGTCCTCATATATAATAATATAGTGATATCTTATTCCTCCTACAATTGAAAATTCATTAGAAAAATTACCCAAATCAGGATTTGGAGTTAGCAGTAGTAATTTGTGCATTGAAAATACAAAGGAATTGTCTTTATTTTGAAAGATGTGATATATATATATATATATCATGAAATATTGAAGTATATATTCACATAGAAAGAGTTAAATATGAAAAAAGTAAATGTTTGGAGTTTATTAAGGGTTATGACTATACAATACATTACCCCCCTTGGAAGGTGAATAAGGTGGTTGATGCTCTATTTAAAAGGACCATGGTAGTTTTTTCCATGGCGAGGATTGGAATAGATTTAATACTTATGAGTTTGTAAAATATGGAACTTCAAATCTTGAGTAAAGAGGAAAAATATTATCTTTCTCAGATGAATTTTTAACTATTCATATATGTGAGGATTAAGAAGAAAAATAAAGAATATGTGGAACTACAGAAGATGGTGAAGAATTTTCCTGAGTTAAACTATGATTATGATGGAATAATAATGTTCAATAATAGATTTTGTGTCTCTTAAATACCGAAATTAAAGAATAATCTATTAGATAAAGCTCATAGTTCATCATTCTCTATCCATCTTGGAATTACAGAGATATATAGAGATCTAAAAGAGTATTTATTTTGGGACAACATGAAAAGGGGTATTGTAGAATATGTATCTCATTTCCTATTACGTTAGAAATTTAAGACTAAGGGATGTAATTATAAGGGTATGTTACAAACATTACCATTTCTAGAATGGAAATACGAAAACATTACCCTGAATTTCATCATAAAACTCTCAAAAACTTCTAAAAACTGTAATTTTATTTGGGTTGTGGTTGATCACCTTACGAAGTCAATGCATTTCATTACAATAAGAGAATATTTTTCTCTTGACCAGTTTTCTAGGATATACATTATAAAATTGGTAAGGTTGAATGGAACACCACATTATATTGTATTTGATCAGGACTTGAGGTTTACCTTGAAGTTATGGAGAATTCTTTAGCAGGTATTGATTATGAAGTTTATCTATAACACTTCATACCATCCTTAGAAAAATGGTCAGTCTGAGAGGGCAATTAAAAATCTAGAATACATGTAGAGATATTTCTAAATATATTTGAAAGGTGGTTAGTATCAACATATTTATCTAGTCAAGTTTTCTTACAAAAATTTCTTTCACTCAATCCTTCATATGGATCCTTATAAATCCATTTATGATATAAAGTACAAAACTCTAACACGATAGGAAGAAGTTAAATAAAGAAAGATATTATAGCCTGAGCTTGTTGATAAAATGAAAGATAAGGTTATATCCCTTTAGTATCACATTAGGGTAGTCCAGGGTCAATGAAAATTTTATGTTGGCCATCTTTAGTGAAATATAGAGTTTGATGTGGTGAAAAAGTATTCTTATGAATATCTCCTTGGAAGAAGGTTATGAGATTTGGAAATAAGGTAAAGTTGGGCCCTAGATATATCATTCCCTTGGAAATTATTAACCATATCGTGATGTTTGTTTTTTACTTGGTGGTTCTATTGAATCTCTCAAAAGTTCATGATGTGTTAGAAGAATCTTTATTGATGAATTGTATAACTTATCCTTCACATATACTGAACTCATAAGTGATACTGTTGGAGAAAGATATCTCTTATGAGGAACAGTAGGTGGTGATTCTAGATCGATTATAGAAATTTTTTTGGAATAACACCACTCACATATTTAATTTTTTTTAGTGAAACCATAAATTTTAGGAAGTTATGTGGGAACACAAGGATATGATGAGGTTGAAATATCCTCATTTTTTTGTATTATATTGACTAAATTTTTAGGGATAAATTATTATAAGGGGGAAAATGTAACACCCTGATATTTTATGATTTATTTCTCTTTAAATAAATTTAATTTCATTGATATCTTTCTTTACACGCAACAACGGACTTAAAGGAATTGTGATATACTATTAAATTGTTATTACTCAATATGATGGATATCAGCTATCCATTGTATTAAAGGGTAAGAATATGAATAACCAAATTTTTTTTTACACATTTATAAAATGAATTCATTGGATATCAATTGGATATAAATTAAAATAAAAGCATATGAAGGTAAATGAGTGTTTTTTCTCCAAAAAAATAGTTCTTATTCACGTAATGTATTTTTAGGTTAATAAATTAAATAAATATATTTTGATTAATTATTTTATTAAAATTTATAGATTATGGATTCAATAAATGTTTTAATATTCATCTAATTTATTTTACTATGAATTTAATAAGAATAAATCTAGTTTTATGCTTTAAAATGCATTTTTCTAAAAACTGATTTTGTTGCATTTTAAATGCTTATTTTAAAATGAATTTATACCATATATTGAAATTAAATCTTATAAAATGGATTCAATATTTAAAATAATTTTAATTAATATAATTTAATAGGTTCAACTTAATTTTTTTTGATTATCAATATTAACCATGGTACAAAATTATCACCTAGGTAAAAAAGGTAAAACTGGGATAAAACTATAGGTTAAAGCTTTAAAATATATCTAAAACTTAAATATAACCCAATTTATTTGTGTTTTTTGAAAAAATATATGTATAGGGATATAAATAATTAATTTTTGAACATTATTTTTAATTTTGGAACCCAATATTGAATTTTTGGAAGACATGTTATCTTTTATTCAAATTAAAAACTATATTTCGGTCTTTTCATTTAATGGTATAGTTGGAAGGTAACATTAAGTTATGGATTAATAAAAAAGTATAAAAAACTTATTTTTTATTATTTAATAAATAAATTATGGAAATAAACTTATTAATTCTTTTTAACGTGAAATGATTTTTACTCTTAAATTGGGTATTTTCCTAAAAACAGTTTTTCATGCATTTTTTGTTCTTAGATTAAACATAATTTCTACCAACAATATAAATAAAATATAATAAAATGGACTATAGTTTTTAATCATAATTTCAAAAAATATATAATTTCTATTTTATTTTTGGTCATATAATTTAGTTATCATGGTAAAAAGGTAAGTTATTACGATTAAGGTTAAAATTGGTTTATGGTGGTTTAACTAGGAGATATGGATTAAAATGTATCCAAAACTTGTATAAATGAAATTTTTTGAGTTTATTTCAACCCTATAAAATATTTACTTTGAATTTTGTGTGAATTTTTTCCACTAAACATGATTATTATATATATTATTTAATCTTTTATGCAATTCCAAGTGTGTCATTTCCTCACTTATAAAAGGGAACCTCCTCTAATACATTATTCACAATGTTTGAGAATTATATCTCAAAAAATTTCCTACCCTAATACCATAAAAGCTTCCATAACCAAATTATAGATATTTTTGTCTTTAAAAAATACCATTCTTTCAACACTTAAGGTGTAAGAAAAAGAAGGATTCTCAATGAAGAGGTATAACTCTTAACTGAGTACTTTCAATTTTATTTATTATTTTACATCATATAAATCTATGGTATCCATTATATAATGATTATTTACATAAATTGGATATAATTAATTGTTATTATGATGATTTAACAACCATTATCCACCTATTTTCCTTCATATAGGAAAAGAAAACATCGTGCATGCGTACGTGTGGACTACCACCTCCATGAAGCGATGCATTTTGTTTTTCACCACCACTTCATATTGATGGTTATAATGATGTATTTAATGAATATATATGAAATTTAGGATGTTTTTGTATTTCTTTAAATGTGAATTATTATTTTCATTTTTTTCATTCCATCCATGGAAAAGTGAATATATCACTCGTGCTTACGCACAAACTGCCATCTCCATGAAGTAATGCAATTAATTTTTCATCACCAATTTATATGAATATTTATAAAAGTGTATATAATGATTAAATATTATATTAATTACATGATTAAAATTATTTATATGGTTTAACCATGGTCAAATTATAAGGACAAGGACCGTTGAATCCAATCATGCGTGAAAAATGAATCAATTATTACTTAGAACAATGGTTTTACTAATGAATTGTTAATAATTGGGTGATAAAAATTTACAGTAAATCCTAAATGGTATGATATAAAACCCATTTATTTTCCATGAATTATTCTATGATGGAATGATGAATTTTTATGAAACCCATTTCCTTTCCATGGGTTATGATATGATAAGTGTTTTTTTTTATTTTATAGAACACATATATTTTTTTCATTATGTGAATGGTGGTCCCATAATTATATAGCCCTTCAATGCATTGGGTAATGATGACAAAGTTAAGAAACTCTTAAGAGATTATAGAGTTAAGAAACTCCTAAGAGATGAAAAAGTTAATAAACTCCTAAGAGATTATTTAGTTAACTAGATATAATCCACTCCTAATATAATGTTTCAATTATCCTATTTAGGTAATTCCATAATGAGTGAATGATTCCTAGGATATTATGATGATTGTTCTTATGATTGAGCCACAAAATTCACATGACATGTTCAAATTACTATTATTTAAAATCATAGATCATTATTTATTTTTGATTATCACTCACTCTTATGGTTCATGTATTTTGAAATCATAAATTTTATTCCATTAATCATATTTATGATCTATGGTATATTGGGTATGAACATTGTAAGTCATGATCCTGATTTTCAACCCTTATTCTTATCTAATGCTTTTATGATCATCAATTGATATCTCTCATTTTTACCCTTAGTGGTCATCTAAGACCACCATTTATTATATTTATTTCCCTCGGTTTATAAAGATCAGTTTTAAGTGGGGTATCTATAATAATGGTACTGTGTGAGAACAAATTTATGTTAGATGTTAAGGATTTTTAGTGAAATAAGCTTTTTATGTATCTAGTCTCAAAATACACTAAACCTTTACAATTCTGGGGAATGTATTTTTATGAGATGTATTGAATATTCATCTAAAATTATGTAATATTTATTTACATTATGATTAGGTGGCCTCACACATTGTGATGATAATCTATGAAAGTTAGATTTCATGTTGGTTTATGGTGAATGAATAAATCATTCCATAGAAAGAAGTAACATGTTGTGATGGTTTTTATATACATGGAGAGTTTAAATTCCAAAAAATAATATGGAGAATAATATTCTTAAATAATTAAGGTCATCCCATTGAGCTTAAAAACTGAGTCATCTATATTTATTTTATGGTATTAGTTTTAATGATTTGAAGTTCCCATTAATATAATAACCACTGATAAGGGGGTGTTGAATCAGTGGTTATCTTTTATAATTTCCTTTCTCATGATATTAACCTCTACAACTTATTATAGTTATGATACTCTCAACTTTATAACTAAAACTCACCTATATAAAATGATAAAATAAATAAATTCTAGGTATATAATTTTTTACAAGGTTCAGTCCCAATGGGGGTACCTGATCCTTGTTATGTCTGGTTATTATCCTGAGCCATATATATTCACTAAATAACACAAGTTAATAGAAATGAGATAACTCAGATAAATCTATTTCTATCTACCGATAATAAATATTATTGTTACCCACTGGTTATAAGATTTTATTCTTCTTCTAATCCAAAATAATGGAAGAATGGTGATTTTTTATCATAATGAAATCTCTCTAGAATTAAATTCTCTAAAAATTAAGTAAATAAAAGATACAATCTAAACATCTCAACTCTGCATGCTTCTATAATTTGGAAAAAAAATTCATCAATAAAACCTCTAGAAATTTATCACTTCTTCAAAAGTTATGATTTTTTGAATAAAGATATTTAGACATTCCTTTAAAATAACTTATCTCTAAATTCTAAAAAACGTAGTAAAAAGTATTGAATGAAATTGATTCTTATATACTCCACAATTTCCTGAATTAATAAAATACATATGGTATTTTAACACTAGAACTTTTTCACATTCATAAATCTAGTTGAACACCTTAAAAGTTTCTTTTATTCTTAGATTCAATGTTCATCTTTATATATTCCATGAAAACCATCTTCAACTATATTTAATAATCCATATGATCTTGGAAATAATCATGAATTGTACCTTAAGAATAATATCCTCAATTTCCTAGTAATTCATCTTCACATATTCTATTTTCCTAAAAATTAATTTGTTAAATGAAATATTTTTCTTCTTTTAGTTCAGTTTGAACTCAAATCCACTATCCATGTCCAAAATTTTGATCACAATACTTCTAAAAACAAGTTCATCTTAGAATCACCATAATCTATTCACTATATACCTAATTAAGACTCTACACTAAAATCTATATAACTAGAGTTTCTAAACTTTGAATAAAACCTATCATTAAACTTTTTATTTCTTAAACCACTTCACTTTAAATCATCAATTGAGATTTGTTTTCCATACTTCATCTTCTAATTCACGAAGACTTTATCTTCCTTTGAGCATTAGATTGATCTTTTATCTATCTAAAATTGTCACTAAATTCACACACTGATCAAATTCATATACATCTATGTATATATGACTTAGTATTGACATATCCTCCACTATAACATGGAATCAATCTTCCACTTCACAAAAACTCATGATACATATCAGATCATCGTAATACTTCCAATAATATGTGGTTTTTCATTTACCATATCATCAAAGAATCTTATATATTTTGGTATCCTTCCTCCAAATATTCTAATGTCAGCTTAAATATCCAAAAAATCATCCATTATCTTACTTTTGACAACCAATATTCACCATCCTCAAACACTTAGATACTGTAATCTTCCAATAAAAAATATCATTTCAACTTCAATTACTTGTACAACCACTATCATTCTAAATTATTTCTACTAGAAGTTATCGACATGTCGAGCTTCCTCATCTTCATCCATAAGACTGACTAACAAAACTTCTGATTCTTTTATATATATCTTACATAGGTATTAATGATATCTCATCTTCTAGGGAATGTCACTCACTGCACTCACTTCCCACTCTGTCTCCCTAATAATACCCCTATCATACTCAATCACCACTATATTAATCCTCTGAATAATGTGATGGATGAAAAAATTATCTTCCCCTAGTAAAGATCTCTTGGAAGATGACATTTTTTTCATACCAACATAGTGTGAGGTTAAATATGGAATAATTATTTAATATAATCATGCATATGAATTTTTTTTAAATGGAATAGTATCTGATGAAATTGATCCCAATTTTAATTTTGAAGTTGGATTATCTATAATTTATTATACACTATACACCATGTGACCTTTAATAATCCCATTGATTCACTACCCTCAGTGGTCCATCTGTGCCTCCCCTCACAGTGGTCCAATGCTACTTTTACTAGTCACCAACCCACACATGTGTCTAAACCTACATCCATTATGCTTTGATCTACACACATTGTATTCACATTAATCCTTCACTATGGCCATCCTAGAGTGGGTTTCCTTTAAGCTTGGCCAATAAATTTTACTAGGATGCTTGGGTGGTTATCTCCAAGAATTTACATTCTAGAGTTCCTTTTCATCCTTTTTAAAAATTCATCTCAATATTTATCCCAATTATTGAAAAAATTATTTCATTAATATAGATACTTACAATCAGGTTACCCATACTCAACTCTTTTATATATAAATTGTAATCAACTTTCCTTTAGAGAATTTCAACTAATTTAGGAAACTATCAAGTTTTGAAGACTAGGAATGAGGGGTCTGATTCAATCCATACAAATATTTCCTCAGTTTTCACACCATGGTTCTATCATTATTATTTATAAACTCATTGGTTTTCCCAATATAAACTTATTATTTTTTTCTAAATTCAAAAATTATGTATTAACATCAATATAATAGAATTCATAATTTTGGCGAGTATAAATTGCCAAAAACATTATGATGGTTTCAATTCTAGAAACATGAGAAAAGGTTTCTTCAAAATCAATACCTTCTACTTATGAGTAACTCTTGAAAACCAACCAAGATTTATTACTTAAAAACTATGTATATTTATTGAGTTTATTTATAAAAACCAATTTAGTTCCTATAAAATTCTTTCCTTATGTTTCATTTTTCTCAATTTGATCAAAATATTTATTCATCACATTTATACACTCTTTATGATCAACTACTTCCGAAATAGATTGTGGTTCCACCTGTGAGATAAGTTCAATTTAATTTTCAAACCTTAATTTCAGTCTGTTTTGAATAAGAGTAGTCCAACTTCCAATTATATTATTTAGTTTAACTTGTTTTTGGGAAATTTCTCACATCCCTTCTTAACTAAATATCTCCTATTATTAGTTTTTAAATCTACAAGGTTAGTAGAACTATATCAATTTTTAATTTTAGAAAAAGTTGATTTTACATGATAATATAGATGTGTTTTCTTATAATCTTGATATTTTTTATCCTTCACCTCCAAAGATTTGTTAAAATTACCATTAATATTTTTTAAAATGTTCTAAATATCAATACATCTTTATTAAGATTTACATTTATATTTTCCATTAGAAACATGTTTTTCATCAAGACATATCACTATTTTTCCTTATTCAAAAACTTTCAACTTGAGGTTTTTAATTTCCTCAATGTACACATATTCATTTTTAAGAAAATTTTTGATTTATTCTTCATTTTCACCTTCCTTTTCAATATTATGACTTCTTTATTTAGTTTGGTTTTTTTCAAAATACATAACTCATGTTTGGATATCAACATATTTTACTTATAAGTTTCTTCACTACCTTTTTATTCATAATAAGAAGTATCTTCATTTCTTTCAATGTGATCCCTGAAGGTTTTAAACTTCTCAAGAACTTCATCTTTAGATGGAATGTTATTATTATAATATTCCTCTTTTTATTTACTCTAAAAATTTCTTGTCATGAATTTTTTCTTTCTTTTGGTGGATTTTTTATCTTCCTTTGAAGTTTTTACTTGATTATTCATATAAGGTTTTCCTTTAGGATAATCATTATTATGTTCTCCACCTTTCATCTTTAAATATTTTACTAAAACTTTTATGATCCCCTACACCGAAAAAAATTGAGTGGGAGTTTTTATTTATATTTTCCTCCACATTTAAATAAATTTCTAAAGATAAGGGGAATAGTACTCTTATGTTATTAACCATAATCTTACATGTCATCTGATTCATTGTCACACATAGCCTTATATTTTATTTTTTAGTTGTTAAGATTACTCATAGATTCAAATTCCATTTCATCTTTAATTTTCTTTTTGAATGTTAGATCTTTACTCATTTCATACGTAAAAAATTATGTCATGAAATTTATTAAAAGATAAATCATATCTATCTTCTAATTCAAAGACTCTAGGAACAAACTTGTTTGGAAAGTTTCTAATAAATTTTTTAGCAATATTTAAATTTTCCAAAATATATTATAATCTTTTAATATTATTGACTACAATATTTACTCTAGTTAAATATTAATCCATAATTTATTCATCATCCATACTGATATCTTCAAACCCACTTCACTATATCTAAATCTTTCCTTCCTTTACATTTACATTTCCCTTGAATATTATTTTAATTTTTCACCACATATATTTATTTTTTAAAATACCCATAAAATTCATATAAACCTTGTTGTACAAGGAAATTAGAATATAATTATAATATTTTTCATCAAAATCAAAATTACTTTTGTCACTAAAAGACATATGACCATCATTATCTAAGTTTGGAAATCCAATAGTAGCTATGTTAATCACCTCATATACAAGATATAAAATATGGGTTATTATTCTATTCTTCCATCCATGGTAATTTTTTTCATTGAACATAGTAATACCTATACTGTTGACTACATTGAGATTTTCCTTGATAAAAATATAAAGATCTTATAGAGGAAACATGGGTTTATCTATTACCAATTTAAGTTCCTAGGAATATATAAACCATTGAGAAGGGGTTGGGTGAATTAGTGGTGATATTTTATAATTTACTATCTACTAAAATTAACCTCTATTTTTTTTTTAAAGTTATGATCCTCTCAACTTTATAACTCAACCTCACCCATGTGCAGTGATAAAGAAAAAAAATCAAGGAAGATATATTTTTACAAGGTCTTTCCCAATGTGGTAACCTAATCCTTCTTATGACTAGTTATTATTCTGAGACAAAAATATCCATTAAATAACACAAGTGAATAAAATTGATCTAAATCCTATAAAGATCATTCTATTTACCAGTAGGAAATATTACTGGTTCCCACTAGTTACATGATTTGATTCTTCATCCAAGACAATAAAATATTAGAAATTTTATTTCTACTCATAGTGTAATCTATCTAGAATTAAATTATACAGAAATAAAGTTACTAGAAGATATACTCCTAGCCTCTTAACTTTATAAGATTATTGAATTTATAACTTTCTTCTTAGAACTAAAACCTCTCTAACTTCATCAATTTTTTGAACCTTATGATTCTTTAAAAAAATATGGTCAAACACTCCTCCATATTAAATTCTCTTATAATTCTCAAAAACTCAACAGTAAGTTTCAAATAAACTTGTTTCTTATATACACCACCATTTATTGAATTAGTTGTAGATATATGGGATTTAAACTCCTCAGAATTCAAATGTTTATCAATTTGGTTAAATTCATTTAAATATTACCCATTTTTTAGATTATATGTTACTCTTCAAAAATTCAATGAAAACCCGCTTCAATAATCTTCAATAATCCTTAGGATCTCGAAAAAATCATGAATTATATCTCACAAATGATATCCTTGGACATCAAATAAGGCATCATCATAACTTATATTTTCCTAAAAATGAATCTATGGAATGAAATCATTTATTCCTTCATCTCAATATAAACTTAAAACCACTATCCATTTTTAAACTCTTGGCCACAATGATTTTTCATGCAAGTGGATCTTATAATCACCACACAATCCATTTTTCAAACCCCAAACTAAGAATCTGCACCAAATACTATATAATTAGAGCTTCGTAACTTAAAAAAAACCCTATAATTAAACCTATGCTTCAAGATATTATTCTTTATTTCATTTAACATTTTCATTAAAGATTTAGATTCTAGACCACATCTTTCGATGCATGAAACTTAATCTTTCTTCAAGTATTGTCTTGATCTTAAATATATCCCAATTAATCACCAACTTCACATGATAATTAAAATTGTACATATCTCCACATGTAAGAATTATTATATAAAATTCCTCCATTATGAAGTATAATCCATTTTTACAACACACAAAATCTATATAGAACTTGTATTAGAGTAAAAATTCTATTACCTTGAGGTTTTCCATTAATCAGATCATTAAATAATTGTTATGTTTCAAATTACTTCCTTTATAGATTATTATATTAGTTGAATTATCCAAAATAATCCATTATCATACTTCTTAATAAATTTATTCATCATCCTTAAACACTTAGATATTGTAGTCTTCTAGTTAGAGATATTATTTCATCTTCTATTTCTTGTACAACTGATATTGTTACAAATTAATTCTACAAGAACTTATCGGCACCTTCAGCTTCCTCATATTCATCTATAAAACTAAACAACAGAACTCCTAGTTATTTCATAGATATATTACACTAGTATTATCAACATATCATATATTGGTTTAATCCACTCTCTTCCCTCACTTCCCACTTTTTCATCCTAATAAACTCCCAATCACCATCAATCATTACTACATTAATCCTCCGTTGAATGAGATGTTTGCAAAAGTTATCTTCACCTGGTAAATAGATCCTAGCAGATGTAACATGGTTCATACAAGCATGGTGCAAAGTTGATTATAACATATTTAATAGAATCTCATACATGTATTTTTTTAAATGAATAGTATATGGTGTAACTGATCCCTCATCGGATTTTGATGTAGGATTTGATAGGAATTATTATAATCTAAAAATCATACTGAATTTAATAAACCCATTGAGTCCACTTTCATTAGTGTTCCACCTGTTCCTTCCTATACAATGGTCTGAACCTACTTGTGATGATCTCTGATGAGTGCATGTGTCAAAATTTGCATCCATTGTGCACTAATAAAAACACTATTTCTTAATTTTGTTCCTTCCGCATAACCAACCTAGAGTGGGTTTCCATTTTCTAGTATATTACACTAGGATTCTTTGGTGGTTGTTTTATGTTGTCCATAAATAGTTTAAAAACTCAAAATATGTTTTTTAGATCATAAAATCTTCACAAAACTCTATCTGCTGATTACTTAACTAGATGATTAGTGCATGTTTCTAACTCCACTACCATTATGCACTAATCCATAAATAGTGTCTTCATGTTAGTCCATCCCCATTACAAGCCCAGAGTGGGTTTCTATTTTCCAATATATTATACTAGGAGGCTTGGGTGGTTGTATCATGTTAGAGATAAATAGTTTAAAAAACTCACAAGATGTATTTTTAGATCAAAAATATTCACAACAATCAATCTTCTGATTTCTTAACCAAATAACCTACACATGTGTGCAACCCTTCATCCATTATGCGGTGATCTACACACAATTTCTTCATGTTGGTCCTTCTCCATGGCCTACCTAGAGTTGGTTTTTTCATTTTCCAGTATATTATACTGTGTAGCTTTGGTGGTTGTCTCGGGTTTGCAATAATCTTTTTAAAAAACTCACAACATGTTTTTTAGATCATAAAATCTTCACAAAAATCTATATTTTGACTACATAACCAGATAACCCACGCATGTGTCCAACCCTACATCCACTATACCTTGATCCATGCACAATGTATTCATGATGGTCCTTACCTATGACCAACCAAGTGTGGGTTTATATTTTCTAGTATATTGTACTGGGATTCTTTGGTGGTTGTCTCAAGATGGCTGTAATTTTTTTTAAAACTCCTAATATGTTTTTTAGATCATAAAATCTTCACAAAAATCTATCTTCTGATTACTTAACCAGATAAATCATTCGTGTTTACAACCCAACATAGATTATGTGTTGATCCATACAAAATGTTTTCATGTAGGTGCTTCCCCATGAATAGAATTTAGTGGGTTTCCATCCAGTGTATTTTAATATGCTTCTTGGGTGGTTGTATCAGGTTGTACATAATATTTTTTACTCAAATGTTTTTTTAGATCATAAAATATTTATGATAATCTATCTTATGATTACTTAACCAGAGAACCTTCAATTTATCTTCTATAATAAGATCATATGAACCAAAAACTTCATCCTCACCAGAAGTAATAAAACATTCAGTGAAAAAACATTTAAAATAGATACTATAACTTTAACATTTCCTAACCTAGGGTTATTCAATTATTGAAGACTATAAATGTAGGAGAATTGAAGTTCTGAATATTATGGAGATAATATTTACTTAGTTTTGAGAATTTATATAAAGGTAAAAAGGATAATAAAATTTAATGTTGATTTGAAAATATATCTTTTTATAGATCTATGTATCTAGGAGAGATATATAGAAAAACTTATGAACACTAGTTATTGTCCATCATTTGTGTTGAGGATAGAAAAACATAGATTGATCATAAATATAAGGGTTGAAATTGAGAAGATATAAGACAACATGTTTTTCCTTTCCCTAATGCACATGATGGTCATTTTAAAAGAATGAAGTATAATTTCAACATGCAGAGAGTACTAATGATTATTTTCCAGTAGTTGAAGTCTATATTTTGATAAGGATGGTATTATATTGTGATTCAAATACATCTAGAAACTCACTAAATATCTTGTTTACATAAACTGTAAGGAGAATCATTGAAGACTGAAATGATCTAATATAATAATATCCATAAAATTCAGTATACTAAAGGTATTTCAGGTGATATCTATGGCTGTTAGGTGGATTTTTGTAGAATGATACCTTACCAATCTTGATTATAATTTATTCCCACCCCTTTTGAGCAGTGAGTTTTGGATTATTCAATACACATGCTTTTGTAATCACCATAATTGATTTGTAATCAAATCTATATATTGGACTCAATCCAAATGAAATAAGGAGTATTCACCCACATTAAAGGAAAACTATGCAAAAAATTCCCTTTGTTCTTTTTATTTCTCTATATCAGTTGCATACATGTGAGGTTTACATTAAAAGAGAGTTAATAGATACTTTTAAAGAAGAATTTATAAAAAATTATATCATTGATTCATCCCCCCTCTATATTTATACATCACCTCTTTTTTGATATCCTAAGTGGTATCAGAGCTAGCAAGGTTTCTTTTAAAAGATTCAATCTTGTCTAAAGTTAAAGATGGAGAATCTCAATTCTATAAAAAACAGAGGTGTCTCTATTTTTTATGGAAATAATTTTCAAGGATATAACAATTATATGATTACTTATCTTTTCTTACAAATAATATAAGTTTTTTATTCTATCACAGTGGTTTTTACACCACTTATAAGAGACTCTAATTTCTTATTTACTAATAAAATAAATTTAAAATTTTATGGAAAATCATGAAATGAAATCTTGAGTTCCATATCTTCTAAATCCTATATTTAGTGGAATGAAAAACTGATAAATAAATATGGGATAAGTTTGAGAAAATTTTTAAAGTAAAGTATAGATTAGAGGAATTCAAATTGAAAATATGGAGAGAAAAGTTTACAGGCATCCAAATGGAAAATGATGAAACTATTTATGACTATGTCAAAAGAGTTAATGATATTATCAGTGATATTAGGGGTTTTGGTGAAACTCATGAGGACTCAACCATTGTCTAGAAACTTATGATAAATTTTACTAATATATTTGATGAAAAATATTCTACTTTGGAAGAAAATTATTACTTATCTCTGAATGAGTTACATAACACACTTATCAACTATGAGATCAGAAAATCCCATCTGTTTAAGAATAATGTTAAGGAAAATATGGAATTCAAATATATGAAAAGGGTAAAAATAAAAGAATATGAAGATAAGTAATCGAATGAATATAAATAAAATGAATAAAGGTATGAAGAGTAAAAATGGATCATGTATCCTTTCTTAAAGAACATCCAAAAAGGAAAAGGTAATTATAAAGGGAAACTCTCACTAATTTTTTTTAAATATAGTGGAGTTGTTCAATTTATAGCTAGTTGTATAAATAAGAGAAGTGGAGAGTATGAAGATGAAGAGTATGAATAAAGGCCTTGAAGGATGAAATGGGTAAGAAATAATAAGGAAGTTAATATATTTATTGGGAAAAAGGGAAAGTTTCGAAGAAGAAAACAAAGAAGTACATTGATCAAAGAAAAGTAATAATGATCCATTAAAAGTAATCAATTTTAATAATAAGCTTCTAAAAAAATTAGAAAATTTATTTCTCATTTTGAAAATAATAAATAAACCTCAAGTAGTGATAAATAAGGAGAAAATACCCACATTGAGTACATGTTGAAAGATGATCTTGAAACATGTCCTTATCAGAACAGTCAACAAAATAGGGAAATAAAATTTCTAAATAAAGTGTTTGAAAAGTTAAATAAGGGTAATATTTTATTTTACAAAAAGGAGGATGAATATATCTAGGAGATCCTAATTCTCAGATCAAAATATATTTAATAAGAAAAAAAATTCTAAATCATTTTGAAAAGAAATTTCTTATAAATGAAAAAAAGAATTAGGAAATACATGATGAAGGTTTTTTAAATCTAGGAGGAACATAAAAAATAGAAATGAAAATAAAAAATCTATGAAAATATATAAATAGTCAGAAAAAACTATTTATAATTTTTTTACAAAATATCAGGTAAAATACACATTTGTGATTTAAAATAATGTTAAATATATATTGTAAAATAGTGAAGGATTTAAAGAAAAATATTTTCAAGCCTAGATTTAGATAAATCATTGGAATTATACATCTATATAAATAGGATTTCATGATAGATCAAAAAGGTAGGGTCCTCTAAGTTAAAAACAAAAGGAAGTTAGTATTATCCTTAGATAGAAAATTGAATTTTGTAGTTACTTTTTTCGGTTTCATGGAAGAATTGATTTTTAAGGAAACTACTTATGTTATGGATTCTATAAAAGTTAATCCTATGGTGGTTGTTAAAATATTCCATTTCCCTGGAGTTAGATAAGGAACAAATTTAATGGGAGATACCCAATGAAAATAAGGAACAACTTTCAGAAAAAGAAAGATGAATTTTTAAATAATAATATTTAAATATTTCCTTCTCAGAATAGATTTTATTTCATAGATTATATCTAGAAAAATGTGATTTACCAGGTCACTATACTGATGAGTGTATAGAAACACTCCTAAGAAAAACTATTTAGGCTGCTGGAAGTCAGATAGATCATAAAAAACTGAAATATGAAAATTTATCTGTTATTGGGGTGGATTTTAAAGCAAGAAAAAGAATCAAGACATAGATTCTTGATATTGGTTTCTCCTCATACATGATAGTGGATACAAATGTCGTAAAGAATATTGAACAGAATGATATATTTTTAATTAATTTTGTGAATGAGGGTTCCTTAAATATTATAGTAATTGGTACGATTGAGATTGAATCTCAAAAGATGAAATATAAATTGGTTTTATTTATTTGTGGGATTATACAAAACTTATTCAAGTGTAATAAAACATTTTAATCAAGGTAATGAAGTTATTTTTAGAATAAAATATTTTCATATTAAGAACATAATGAAACCAAGAATTATCACCAAGGGTGAACGAATAAGTGGTAACATATTCTAAATTGGTTATCCAATTAATTAATATTATTTGAGTATAGAGGAACAACATAATATCAGGCGCAAAATAATTTTACATCATGGTTAGGAGGGTATGAGTAAAATATCAAAAAAATAATACAATGAGAGATATACCCCAACTAAATATGTGAATGTATATTATTTTTTAAACATTTAAAAAGGAGAAGATGATATATATAAGTCATAAAATTGTGGAAATTCAATCCAATGAGACTCTTGAATTAATACATTCAGATCTATGGATTCCAAAAATACATTAATCCACAAGATTTTATTGATACTTCATAATGAATTTAAAATAATGACTGATGTGATTCCCATTAAGAAAAAGTTAGAGGTAGTGGGGATGTTCAAATTTTTTATAAGGGGGTTGAGAAAGAGTTCGGGGTCTATGTCAAGAAAACAAGGACTGATAATAGAAGGAAGATTACCAGAAATTATTTTGAATCTAATCTTTCTAAGTATGGGATTAAAAATCAATATAGTAATCCTTATAATCTCGCACAAAATAGAGTTATAGAAATAATGAATAAAATATTTTTAGAAATGGAAAGGACAGAAATTTTTGAATTCAAACACTCAAAATTACTTTAGAGATAAGTTGTTAGAAAAACTATGCCTATTCAAAATATATGTATACTGATACCCAATTCAAATATGACCTCCTATAATATGATCTATAATAAGAAGCATGTTTTGAAATATTTCAATTATTTTTAAAGTTAATGTTTGATAAAGATCAAAAAATCAAATTTGGGTAAGTTTGATGAGAATTCTAGTGACGGTATTTTTGGGGATACATGTCTAATATAAAAAGCTACAAGTTTGGGAGAAAAAGAATTCACAATTTTTTAGACTATTTTTATTTTAATAATAAATAAAATAAAAATAATTTTGGATTGGTAAATGAAGACGTTTTTAAAAATCCAGATCTAGAAAACTTGAGCATTTCTGAGAAAATCACTGGGGAACTAACTGGAAATGAGAAAGATGATGATGATATCGATTCAATCTAAACTAGTGCCGACTAAGGTGCAACTAAGGATGATAAAAAGTTATATCAAAGACTGAAGAAACTTTTAGAACAATAAAATATAATGGTAAATTAGGATGCTTCAGTTCAGACTAGAAAAATATTGATATTTGAATACTAAAATTAATTAGTTTGAGCAAGAATAAAATTAATATTTTACAATAAATAAATTCTTATTTACAAAGTTAAACCACAATCAATTACTAATTATATTGAGAAAAAATAATGGATAGATTTAATTAATGAGGAGCTGGATCAAATTGGGAACGATTCCACTTGGGATCTGATTCTAAGAACAAAAGGGAAGAATATCATTGAAACCAAATTAGTGTTCAAAAACAATATCAATGAAAAAGGATAATTTTTAAGATACAAATACAAATTAGTGTGAAAAGGCTACTCTTAGGTTGAATAAGTTGATTTTGAAGAAACAATTTCAACTATTTTATGACTTGAATCCATTAGTATGTTTATGGTTGTTGTGACTCATATGAATTATAAAATCTATCAATTTCATGTGAATTTTTTATTCTTTAATAGATACTTGGAATAAAAAATTTATATTGAATGACCTGATGTATTTGTATTTTATAGAGATGGAAAAATCATTTTTAAAAAAAAACTCTATATGGGATAAGTAAATCCTCTATGACATGATATTCAAAGATGGATAAAATCATAATAGACATGAGAATCACTAAATAGAAAGTTTATATCAACATTTATTTTAAGTAAATGAGAATATTTACTATTATTTTAATTATTTTTGTGATGAAATAATTTTTATAGGTGGAAAATTGTTTGATTTTGAATAATTTTCTATAAAAAATAAAGAATCGTTTTAAAATTTATATTCTTGGAAAAATGAGTTTTTTCTTGGGTTCACAGGTTATGAAAAAAAATATTTTATTTTTCTATATCAATAAAAAATACAATAATTAATATTTGGATAATATTGGCATGAAATATTCTAGAGAAGTTTCCACACCCAAAAAAGTTGGGGTGATGCTAAGAAAAGATAATGAATAGTTAAGTGTGAATCAAAAGGAGTTTAGAAGGCTAATTTGTATTTTACTTTATCTAACTATATCAATAATTGACATTGTGTATTTTGTGTAACTTTGTGAAAGTTATCAAAGTGATCTAAAATAATCACATTTTATGACTTCTAAGTGGTTTATAAAATACATCAATGGAACCTTCAATTTTGGGCTAATGTATAAAATATATAAGCACCTAAACCTTTCTAGATATACTAATTCAAATTGGTTTGGAGATTATGATGATTGGAAATAAACTTATGGTGTAATATTACTTTTGAGAGGATGTTGTGTGAGATGGAATTACAAGAAGAAAAACCTAGTTTCCTTAACCACCATTTTTTAAAAATATGTGCCTACTAAAAGTTCATGTAGATAAATGATTTGTATAAAATAAAAATTAGAATACTTTAAAGGTGAATATTATAAATCCATTGAAATTATCATGCAACAATAAAAGTAAAATTAATATTTCCTAAAATATAGTGAAACTCCATATATTTAAATAAATTAACATAAAATATCACTTTATCAAATATAAGGTTTCTAATAGAGATTTGGGGTTTTTATTCATTCCTATAAGGGATCAAATTACTATAATATTCACCAAATCCATTCCTAATTAAATATTTGAAAGTTTGAGGTTGAACTTGCATATATACCCTTTCCCTCTAACCATAGGCTATGTAGGATAACTCACATTCCTCTGCATTTTTTAATCAAATTGGGAGAAAGGTAAAAAACTCTTATGTATTTTAATCTTTAATCCAAAGCTAATTTTATTTTAAAATGGGGGAGTATTAAGTGTATTGATTGAGGGGGAGAGCAGTAAAATACTTTGCTATAATTTTCTTATCACTGAGGGATAAAATTATTTAAAAAACATTACTTTATCTAGTAGTTTCCTTTTAAGATATTTCTTTCTAAAAAATACTATTATTTTATCTTATTTGATGTGATTTATTGAGGTTGACAACAAATCCAAAGAGGGTGATTGAAGAACCCATGCAATTATTAAAGAAGTGTTGTATTTATTGTCAACAAATTATGATAATCTTTAGAAGCTATTATGAATATTGATGAGGTGTTGAGAATTTTTAGGAGTTGATTAGAAATGATTTGATTATATATGAAGAGATTTTGATTTGATTTGTTAAAGTTATAAAATTGTGGGTTTATCCAAGAAATTGAAAAGGTACTAAATAAATAAGGGTTATTTTGACAACTTCCTATTTATGTGAGAGAGACTCCATATATGAAATTAATTTATGAATAGATCAGATAAATTTTTCAAATTTATGGGGTGTATAATATTATTACTAAAATTAAAATTAATATGTCAAAGTAACTTTGAAGTATTCATAAAGGTAAACCTATCAATTCATTTAGAAAAATTGGAAAAGTATTGGAGACACAGTGAATATATAAGATTCATTCTACAAATAGAGTGGAAAACTAGAAAAATTAGTGTATGTATACAAATAATTTAAAGCATATATAAGAATCATCTGAAGTATATGTTAATGTAAATCATTCTTAGAATAGAATAAATTTTAAAAGGCATGAACTTATAGGGAAATATAAGAGTCATTTAATCTTATATGGGGATTTTTCTTTAATATTTGGAAATGTCTCAAATTTATCTATATACATAAGGGTTAACTGATTGATATGTAAAATTCTTTTAGTTATAAAAATTTGTAAAGATATATCTTTTATGGAAAATAATTTCAAAAGTTAAATCATTCGATGATGAAGTTGTTATTTAAAGAGTTAAATATCACAATGATTTAAAGAAAATTTTGATTCAAGATAAGTATTGAAAATTTGATCCTCACACTATAGAGAAGAAGATAATTTTGTGATGCAGTTTAATAATAAAATAAAATCCAAATCTGGTTCTATATTTTGAGAGGCTTCCACACAGTGAGGATAATTCCATGGCTCGTTTCATGATAAAGAGAGTATCATAGGGGACCTACACTCTATGATGATAAACCATGAAATTTATCTTTGATTCTAATTTTTAATAAAGGAGTAAATCAAACCATATATTGAATTTTCACACTGTGAGGGTTTCTATAGGCATGGAGAGTTTAAATTCATGCTGATTTTATGGACAAGAAGATATCATGATAATTTGGGTTATCACATAGATTTTAAAAATCAATTCTTTAGGAGATATTTGTTGGGATCAATTTTAATGATTATTGATGATCAAAAATACAGTTTAATTGATGTGTCGAATATTATAGAGATAATATTCATGTAGTTATGTGAATTTATATGAAGAGAAAAAAGAGAAGAAAAGTTGATATTGATCAGATACTACATCTTGTTGTCGATCCATGTATCAAAGTGAGAGATATATAACCTTTAATGGCCTGAAGGCCTTTATTTTTTATTGATTTTGATAATCCACCTTTCAAGGGGTGATGTGGAATCCTTACAAGTACCGTAGGCGTAAGTATTACATGGCTCGTAGGCCTTAGAGGAATTCATTGCCTGTAGGATTCAAACATTACATAACACCTAGACTAACTACTTGGAACTGCTCCTCCCCAGCATCTTCATTGTGAAATCAGCTCTCTACCTTTTCCTGGTTATTTGGATAGACTTTCCTGTGCATGCACAGGCTTGTCCTGATGGCAGGTTTCATACCCTCTCATTCTTGCAATCCGTTTAGCTTCTTCTATGGTGAAATCTTCTTACTCATCCTCCTTCTGGAGCTTGTTCTTTGTAGGTTGTTTGCTTTTCATCTTCACTTAAGGTGGCCCGAAGGCCTTGAGGTGGCCCGAAGTCCTTACTGACCCAAAGGCTTGGGATAACCGAAGGCCTTAAAGGACTCAGGGACCAAATCGGTGGCCCTAAGGGCCAAAAGTGGGAATAGTCTTGACTGCGATAATGCCAAAAAAGTACCTACTACAACCCTGCTATATTACTGCTATAATTCTTCTAGAGTACCCCATAAATATGCCTCTGCATAGATTTGATTCTGGGTTGCCTGGGTTCACTTAAAGAGTCCTCACCAACTAGGCTGAGGCTCATGTGCAAGTGAGATACATATAAAAATGACAAGAAATTGTTATTGTTCTCTATCTAGATTGAGGTAATAAAAATTTGGTTAATCATCAATAAAATGATTTTAATTGAGGATACAAAAATACAATGTGTGTCTGAAATATATCATGCACACAGTAATCATTCTAAAATCTTACAGTAGAATTTCAGCATGCATGCAGTGCAACTGATTATTTTCTAGTAGTTGAAGGCATGTTTTTGAGGAGGAATATCTTATATTATGATTGAAATACATTCAAGAGATCACTGAATATATTTTTAACATAATAAAGGAAGGATAATTGTTGAATATAAGAGTGATTTGGTATAATAATATCCATACCAATCAGAATAATGAAGTGATTTTAGGAGATATCAGTTAGTATTTAAAAGTAGTTCAAATACTTTAAATAGTTTTTTGTTTTTTGATAAATTAACCTCTCTCCGGGTTTTATTAAATTCAAAAAAATTAATTAAATAATAATTTTTTATTACAAGTTATAATAATGGTTATGTAATTATTTTGATGTTCTTCATGTTTTAATAATGTTAATTGTTAAATTTTTAATGATACTTGATGTTTATTATATTTTATTTACTTAAGGTTAATATTTTTTGTTAATTAAAAAATTTGATCATCCATGTGATCCACCTAGGATAGCCCTCAACCACACTCAGGGTACCAAATGGGTCAACCTTGTGGATGATCCTGATTTAGAAACCCACTTGGAGTCTTTGTTTGACCGTTCATAGTGGGGGCCTTTTGTGGGTGGGCCCATGTATAGGGCCTGCATTGCATGTGCCCAGAAGGCCCATGGGTGGGATTTGTAAGCCCACTAGGCCCTAATCCCCTGTGTGTGTGATAGTGTAACTAGTGATGATCCTATGTAGATATATCAAATGGTGGATCATCACTACTTGTATGATATACCACAGCTTCAACAAGCTGCAAAACCAATGTAGGACACACATCTAGTTTCACTGTTCATCTGAATTTAAAGGATCAGATAGAAGCAAGGCTTTCATATTGAATTGATATTATCTGTTGGATTTATTTTTTGAAATCCCATGAGTCATTTGTTTATCACACACTCATATTTTAACTCTCATGCCTGTGGGTTTGAATTTTAGTTGTATTCCTCAATGGTCCTTCATTCTCCGGTTCACAGGTATCATAGAATCTCTTGAAGTTCCTAGTCAGGATCCAAGTATCACTGAGAGGGGGAGGGGGTAAATCAGTGATATCTTTTTCTTTTTATGTTTCCTTCGAATTGAAACAACCTTCCACTCCTGTTAAAGATTTTCTTCTCTGCTGAACACACACAACCACAAGAACACAAGATTTACAAGTTTCACTACTCAACAAGAGTAGCTACATCCTTGGTATGGTATGGAAATAATCAAGTACGACACAATCCACTAGAGAACAATCCTTTGATATGGAATAAAACGAGTAGGATATACCCTTACACTCGTGTAGCACTTGGAAAACAATCTGCAAGTGTGTGTTCACCCTTTTATCACAAATAGGAAATTATAGTATTTCAGTGCTTCTTTACAATTGAGCAGATGTATTCTCTGAAGTTCAGATCTTCACTTTCCTACCTAGAAGCTGGTAAAAACTTCTGTATGCACAACTGAATATGTGCGAAGACCCTAAATTTTCCGTGCAACCCTTAGGATATCTTACGTGCAATTAAAGTGTCCTGCGCGTAAAAATCCCTTTTGGCGTGAAAAACTTTTTCGTGCAACTTTCCTTTTGCACGCAACTTTTTTTTCTTTTCGCGCAACTTCTCAATTTTTCGCGCAACTATCCTCTTTTCACGCAAACTTCTTTGTTTCTGCGCAACTCACTTAGCATATAATTTACACGCACCAGAGCTCGGGATTTCTTCTAAGTGTCGAGCATTAACAAATGAGAAGGGTTAGCCTCATATTTATAGGCATTTTTGACCCCTTGCAAAAAACATTAATCCGCGCGTAAAACCTCCTTCATGCGCGTAAAAACTCTTTTATGGAAGTTCATATTTCGCTCCATGCTTCAGTTTTTCATGCACCTCATGCCTTTGACATTTTTCATCCTTCTAAGCATGAAGCACCAATTGTGCGCAAAATTCCACACCTCATTCCATATTGCGTGCAAACCCATCCTTTCACGCGACGTCGTATTTCACGCAATGATCCAATTTTTCACGCAGCTCATTCCATTTCAAATTTTTGAGCTTCTAATCTCGAAACACCTTTTGCGCGAAAAACAGAATTCCTCTATTTCGCGCATCCCGCAGATATTTCATGCATCTTTTCATTTTGTGCGCATCCCACTGATTTTTTGCACAACCCGCTACTATTTTGCTCACCACTTTATTTTTTCACGCAACCTGCCTAAATTTCTGTGCACTCCATGCCTTTGCCATTATTCGATGTTTCTGGCCTTAAATCATGCCTTGCACACCAAATTCTGAACCATCTTCAATCTTTCGCGCAACATCCACCTTAAACTGTGCTTTTTTGCTGCCCCCAGATTTTCCATTGCTTTGTCATTTCTCTCTTCGCTGCTTCCCATAACCATTCTTCAGCTTTCATCACGAACTCCTCTATCGTGATATATATCCTTTGATAAAATATCTTTAGCATTGTCAGAGTTAGAATGGAATGTACCGAAACTTCCCTAGCATCATTCCTTCCAATCAAAACTGTATATGATTGGCTTCATCATTTCTCCCCCTTTTCATCATAAGGCTTGAATCACAAGTTCTCTTGACTTATGATATTTGAGAAATACATATCAGCAAAGTATTGTCTGGTTTTTGGTCCTTCTACAAAGTGAATTGATTTATCTTCTTTGAAAACAAAATACAACACTTTTTAAAGGCTAACTCTTCAAACTTCCTTCTCCATTCAACTTGGTCCCAACATCTCTGATGAAGCTTGGTTTGATTGGTCTTACACTAAAGCACTAGTTCCCAAGTGTCTCCCCTCTCCCATATCTTTTTTGAACTGGTTATTGTGGCTTGTTTTTTAACAATAGATTATTATTATCCTCTCCAACTATTTTTCAGTTTTTTATCCTTCCTCGGAAGCACCATTAGATCAACAATGGATATTTTACAATAGTCGACCATTAGACCCTAATGGAAGCACCGTTTCTTAACATTAGATTATTTTTTCCACTGGTAGTAGAATACACCATTATCTATTTTCTACCATTGGAATATAATGGTATCATATTTATTTGATCGATAACTTCTTGGTTTCATTGTCACTGGACATCTAATGGTAGCACCTTCAAGTTTCTTTGGTAGGGGATGAAAGTAGCCTTCTTCACCATGCATCATATTTCTTATCTTTTTCTCCTTTAACATCTCTATTTATGTTCTTAATCATTATAGTGATATTATCACTGAATCTCATCATTACAAGATATGACAGTAAAATTTTCAAATATCCACATGAGCTCTTCCTTTCTCATTTGATGTAGTAGGTTCAGTTGATTTTAATTGTTTTTTTATGTTGTTTTATTATTTTTTATCTATTGTTCTTGCCAAAAATTTCTTACACACTGGTTGTCCTTGTTTTATCTTCCACCATTGGAGCCACCATTAAACATCTCCAATGGTTGATCATTTTACA
Organism: Viscum album; assembly: GCA_963277665.1. NCBI lineage: Eukaryota > Viridiplantae > Streptophyta > Magnoliopsida > Santalales > Viscaceae > Viscum > Viscum album. Next base: position 1,644,188,291 of record OY728121.1, on the reverse strand, counting down.
CCATTGGACATCTCCAATAGTAAATAATTTTTTATTTTTGGACATCTCCAATGGTATATCATATGCCACTAAGTGACATCAAAAATGGTAACACATTTTTTTGTTACAAAATTGCATGGAAGCAACCTTTTATTTTCTTTGGGACTTATTTTTTATTATTTTAATTGCACCATAAGTTTTATCTATTTATGCTACCATTGGACATCCAACAGCAGATCATTTCATTTATAGCAGAATAATATACAGTTCTCTATGTTTATGTCATCGGAAATAAAATAGTAGATCATTTCATTGATAACATATTTCTACTAACTCTCTCTATTTTTTCAGTATTAGACACCAACAGTAGGTCAATCTACCACTGACAATTTTAATACACTATTAGTTAAAAAATTTATTAATTTTTTTATTTTCTATTTTAATTGATGTTATTAAAATAATTGATTTTTTAAATGTTTTATTATTTTATTTGAAATATTATTGAAATAGTGTGTAAAAAAATTATTTGTATAATTATTTTATTTTCACTTATACATATAGATTGAAAATAATGTGATGCTATGTTTTACTATAGGATTTACTATCTTAATAATCTAGAAGTTTATTATATTATTTAAAATATTATATAAATATAATTTGAATACATTTTTTATAATTTTTATTTTGATTATTACACTTAAAATATTAATTTTTTTATTTTAATAATTTAGGAAGAAATATAAATCCTGATTAGACTCTGTTTTTCATTGTGACTTTAACAAATGAAGGTAGCAGTCATATTATTTTATAGTTATACACTAACAATTTTTGTATAGAAATTGGACATGAACACACTCCTATGGGATATTTTTTAAAATGAAATAGAAGATATATTCATGTAATAAAACAATACCATTGAATATATTTTTTTCAGATTATCGGTGATACACCTTCAAAATATTATTTCTCCTCTTAATTATTTTGAAACTTCTACAACTTTTTTACTCTAGCTGTGATCATATAAGGAGTTCAAATTTGACATTTTTTCTTTTCAAGTGATCAATAATCTTAGAGATTCAAAATCTTTAACATTTATGATCATCTGCTAATTTACCTGTATTTTTTCTTATGCAATCATTTTCCTTTTATTTGTATTTATTTGAGTCTCATTTATTCTTTTTACAATGAAAAGAAAGTCATGTTTTGTCTGGTTATTCCACCACTAAAAACGAAGTATCGGTTGTGACACCTAATCAAAATTTAGGTAAATAGACCAGGTTTTCCTCTTTTAATAGGCTAGGTTTTTCTTCTGGGTTCCTATAAAATGTAGTGTCTATAGAAAATTTATCGCACCTTTAAAAGTGGTGTTTTTAGTGGGAACCAATCTCCACAAGAAGTAGATGAATTTAAGAAGTTGAATATGATCTTTTTTATCTAAACCACCATAAATATTGGTGTTCATTATTTTTTATTTCCACTTAAAATCATTTTATGAAGACTTCACTCACTATAGACTTGTGTTTTATAAGCTTAAATTGTTTTTGTCTTTAAATTATTAAAATGAATATTCACTCCCTCCAGTTATAATTGTTATCACTATCAATCCAAAAATTAGTATCAGAGCATAGGAACTTCATTAAAGGATAGTTATCCTCTTTGATTATTTATGTTGATTATTTTTAACTCTGTGCTAACCTGATATCCTTGACTTAATAATCTAAGGAATAAAAGAAAATATTTATCTTAAGATGGAATGTGTCAATTCCAATTATAGATGGATTCCACAAAAAACTCCATTATTTTATGGGAGTGACTATGGTTAATGTAAAGATAGAATGGAAGTATAATTGAAACAACTGAGTTTGGATCACTAGGCTATCATGGATAAGTCGTATGAGCTACCCAAAGTTGATCCAAATACATTGGTAGGTAATGACATGGTAAAATATGTTTTGAAATATAAAGTTAAAAATATTTTTTATCATTATATAAGTAGGAGTGTGTATACCCATGTTTCAACTTGTAAGAAAGTCCATGATATATGGAGGATACTTTGGGTGACTCATTGTGGGACTGACAAGCTCAAGAGAACCAAGCTAGGAATGATTTGAGCAGAATACCGAGAATTCAAGACAGGAGATGAAGAATCTATAAGCCATATTTCCCATTGGTTTATTATTATAACTAATGGTATGAGTGCTATTAGATAATTCTTGGACAATACAACCCAATTGGGGATAGTAGTGAGAGCTATTTCAAAAATATGGCCTGAAAAGAATGTGCCCATCGATGAGAGTAAGAATTTTAAGGAGAATAATTTAGATTAATTAATAGTCTATCAGTTGTAGTATCAGTTAGAGTTGATAATATTATTGATGAGGGATCTTTTAAAAGAAAAGGTATTGTATTTAAATCCAATATTATTGATGCCTTTAATTCCTCTGAATATGATTTCTAGTAAATTGAAAATTTGAAGGATCAATTCAATAAGAAGTTTTTCAAGTTCATGAAAAACAAAGGTGGAAATATGCAGTTAAAGAGGAAGTCCAAAAAGGACTATAAGAAAGGTAATAATACTAACAATAATGATGTTTAAGAATTAACATATTACAAGTGTGAGAAGAAATGTCACATAGGGACTGACTTCATTAAACTTAAACATCCAAAGAAAGGAAAATATAAAATAAGAAAGGAAAAAAATATTTGTTTGGACGTTGGGACAATTAATAAAGTTATGAATTAAGTGTTGATTATAGAAGTGAATGGGAGAGAAGGAATATTTACTTGATGGGTATTAAATGAGAGGTAAATGATTATCTCTTTAATTAGTCAATAACTCATTCAAATTTTGATCATAAATATTTATCTATAAATGAAACTGAAATTGTTTCAGATTTATGTTCGGATTATGATTATGTAAATTCCAGAGTTGAGAAACTATTTAAATAAAATAAAGAATTAAATAATGATGGAGTCAAAATAATTTCAATTTATACTGACTTGAAAATTAATAATAATAAGTTTATTAAATAAATGATAAAATTAAAAGGGAATGTGACAATATGAAAACCTATATTTCCTATACTGATATAATTAAAGAGGATTATATTTGTAATCTGCTAAAACTAAAAGAAGAAAATGAAAGGATTGAAAAATTACTATCAATAAATGATAAATATCAAGATATAATATTTAATTTAGTTTTATATTATTTTACTAAATTATAAAATTAATGTAAGAAATTAAATCAAGAAAATAAAAAATTAAGAAAAAAAACTTCTGGATCCAATGAAAAAGTATTTATAGATTTAGAAATTGTTCAAAAGGAGAATATGGATTTGAAAAATGAATTTGTTAATATTAAAAGTGATTTATCTACTTATGTTAAAGGAAAATTACAATATGACAAAATGAAATCTCTAATGAAACTAAACACCAATAATAATGATTTTGGTTACAATTGTATAAACCAAAGTTTAAATAAGAATAACTTTATTAAAATATCAAAACAAATCATTTTAAGTGTAACCTATTTTAAATGCAGGATGAAATAGAATTATGAAAATAATTGTTCAAGAATATTTACACAACCATTTGGTTATACCATAACTTTAATTTCTAGCGATTTATTTTCTAATCAATACACCAATAAATTGTTTAAATCATTTGGGTGACAATTTTTTTTTCTACTAATCCAGTTGGACCCAAGTTAGCAAGGGTACAAAAATAGTTTGTTTGATTTTTTCTTGTTTGGAAATATACCTTATACGTCTCAATGAATCATGGTACTTAGAAAATGTCTAATCCAGGTACATGATAGGTGATATTTCAAAATTTATGTCATTTAATTCATGTGATGGTGGAGTTTTCACATTTGGAGACAACTCTAAGGATCATATTAATGGTATTGGTGAAGCTGGTTTTTCTAAAACAATTATTAATTAAAAAGTATTATATGTACTTGGTTTAAAACAAAATCTTATAATTATATCATAGTTGTGTGATGATGGATTAATTGATATATTTGAAAATGATAAATGTGGTGTTCTGAAAAATAAATTAGTTTTATTTTCTGAAAATGGAAAGGAAAATATATATACTGTTTATTTTTATGATATAACCAAACAAAAGTTTAAGTGTTTGAATGCTGTAGAAGCAGATGAAATTATGTGTCATAGTAGGATTGGGCATGTAAATTTCAGACTATTGCACAAATTTTCAAAGCAGGAATGTATTCTGTAACTGCCCAATTTACATATAAGTAAGTACTTAATATGTGATTCCTATTTAAAAGGTAAACAACACAATAAAATATTTAAATCAATTAATGATTTTTACTGCTAGATATTTATAATTATTGAATCTTCACTTGTTTGGACCTATAAAACCTACTAGTTTTAGTGGTAAAGATTTTGTATTTATAATTATAGATGATTACAATATATTCTTGTGGACATATTTCTCATCTCATAAAAATTAAACTATATCCATATTTTTTGCTTTTTATAAGCTTATTCAAAATTTAAAAAATGATTCAATAATCTCTATCATAAGTGATAAAGGTGGTGAATTTGTGAATTTAGAATTTGATAGATTTTTTTGGATCAAATAGATATAAACATTATTTCTCAGTCAAAGGGACACCACAAAAAAAATGGTGTGTTAGAAAGAAAGAAAAAATATATTCAAGAAATGGTTAGGTAAATGCTAATTGAATTTAGTGTACTTAATTAATTTTGGGTAAAATCTATAAATACAGGTTTCCATGTCTTAAATAGAGTTTATGTCAGAAATTTTCTAAATAATACCCCTTATGAACTTTTTAAAGGGTTTGAACATAAAGTTGGTCATTTTAGGGTCTTTGGTTATAAAGTCTTTATATTAAATATGAAAAGAAAATTCAGAAAAATTTGAATCTAAATCAGATGAAGGGATATTTTTAGGATATTCAAATGCTATAAAATATTATAGAGTTTTCAATAAGAAAACTTTAGTTGTTGAAGAATATATTCATGCTAAGTTTAATGAAAACAATTATAATAATCAGGTTTCATAATCATTAAAAGAAAATAATGAGTTTGTAGAATTTAATTTTGGTGAAGATAATGATCAAAATAATGATAATTCAACATTTTAGGGGGATCATATCTCTACTAAAACTCATCCAATTGAATGGAAAACTCTTAATGATCACTCTATTTAAAATGTAATTAGAAATTTAGAATCTATAACTCAAACCAAAAATTATATTTTACATTATTGTGCCAACTTTTCTTTTGTTTCTAACTTTGTTCTTGTCAATATAGAAAATGCTTTAATTGATTCCAATTGGATTAATTCTATGAATGATGAATTAATTTAATTTTAAAGGAATAAGTGTGGTATTTAGTTTATTTTCTAGAAGATAAACCTATTATAGGAACAAAATGTATTTTTTATAATAAATTTGATGAAGTTGGAAGCATAGTTAAAAATAAAGTAAGACTAGTAGCTCAAGGTTATTCCTATGAAGAGAGAATAAAATTATAAGATTACTTTGCTCCTATTTCTACGATGGAATAAATTAAAATTCTATTATCCTTTTTTAGGTTTCAAAAAATAAAATTATTTCAAATGGATGTAAAAAATGTGAATTTTTAAATGGAGTTATTTTAGAGGAAGCCTATGTTCCACAAACTCCTAGATTTAAAAATGATAAATTTCCAAATCATTTTTTTAAACATAATAAAGAATTCTATGGTCTTAAACAAGATCTAAGAGCCTGATATGAATGAATAACATATTTTTTATTGAAAAATGATTTTGTAAAAGGTAAGATTGATCTAACTTTATTTATAAAAATTGTTTTTCAAACGATATACTGATTATACAGATATATATTGATGATATAATATTTGGTTAAACAAATGATTCTCTGTCTGATGATTTTTCTTAAATAATGAGAAGTTAATTTGACATGAGCTTAATGGGAGAACTAAATTTTTTCCTTGGTTTTCAAATTAATCATAAGAAAGATGGTATTTTCTTAAATCGAGCTTAGTATGATTAATAACTTGTAAAAAGGTTTAGAATTGATTATAGTAAAAGTATTAAAACACTAATGAGTACTAATTACAAATTAGATTTAGATGAATATAGTAAGTCAATTGATATTAAATTTTATAGAGGCATGATAGATAGTCTATTGTATCTCACTTCTTTTAAAACAAACATCTTGTTATCAGTTTTATTATGCAATAAGTTTCAGTAAAACCACAAATAAAGTCATCTTAAAGTTGTCAAAAGAGTAATTATATATATAAATGGTACTATTTGTACTATACTATTCTATTCTAATGAGAATTTTTTTGATTTACAAACTTACTCTAATTCTAACTATGGAGATTATAGACTTGACCAGAAAACCACTATAGTTATGTGTCATTTTTTGGAAAAAGATTAATTTAATAGATCTCAAGGAAACAACTTTCAATAAAACTGTCAACATATGAGGATAAATATGTTTTTGTTGATAGTTTTTATTCATAGAGTATTTGGATAAAATAAACATTATTTGATTTTAATATTAGTTTTGATAAAATTTCTATGTACTGTGATAACTGAAATGCTATTTTAATTTAAAAAAAAACCTCTTCAACACTCTATAACTAAACACATAGATTTTAGATTTCAATTTCTTAGGGATCATGTACATAAAGGTGATATATACTTATAATTTGTTACTCCTAAGTAATAATTAGATAAAATTTTCACAAAACCCTTAGATTCACTTAAATTTTAGAAGTTAAAATTTTAATTTGGTATGTTAGAAGCCTAACATCTCAGTTTAGTATAATCATTATTCTTAAATTTTTCCTTAAATGTGTTCTATAATTTTCTATTGTATTTGTCTATTTTCTATTGATAATATTTTACTATGTTACTTTCAAAGTATTTCAGTTTGATTAAAAAAGAGTCTATTTTATATAATAAAAAATAATATACTTTTTGATAAATTTCAAATGGGGGATATTTTTTTGAAAATTTAATAAATGTTTTGGTTTGTAATTTATAAAAAGTGGGAGTTTGTTTATAACACCCCAATGTTTTAAATATAAATTTAAATGAATGAATTTTTTTAATTAGATAGTTATAACTATCCTTTAAACATAATTTTGATGCTTTTATGATTTTAATTTCAAAAAACGGTCATCCACAGTTGCGATCAGTAAGTTATTTGGAGTGTGATAGAACCAAATTGTTTTTTTGGTTGATAGTAAAATACCATTATAAATAGTAATATGAATATTAATATGATCCTAATGAATATTAAGTTATATTATTATGTTATTATCTTAAGGATTTAAGTCAATGACATCTTGATTAATTTTTCAAGGTGATATAAAATGAGTTATAGTTTTAAAATTGTTAATTTTTTTTAATAAAGTATGATTTTATTTAAAAATTATTTTAATCATATTTAAAAAATTATTTTCAAAAAATGGAGTTCATTTTTAAATTATACACCTTGAAAAATGGTTAGGTTGAACATTTGGGATTTTTCAAAAATTCTTGAATTTTTTATGAATAGTAAAATACGATAAATTAAGATAAATGCTAAATACTTGTTTTACTACATCATTGGTGATGCAAGTATGATGTAACCACACATGGTTAGAACTCACATGAAATTATTACTATTTGGGGTCACATGAATCAAGACTATTCATAGTTTTGGACAAAAATAATAAAATAGTGATTAAAATAATGTAAAATACCTACTCTCCTCCACTATAAATACCACCCTCATTCCCCTATTCCTATCACACCACTCAAGCATTTATCCTTGTCTAAGTTCTAAAAAATACCCTCCCAAAGACTCTTAACCACATCCAAGACCTACTGGTCTCACCAAAAGACCAAAATCAAAGGCCTTAAGGAGGATATCAAGGAGAAAAGATCAAGAGGTAAAAATCCACTTTCTTATTCTTATGTTTTCTTTTCAATTACTTTTATTTTATTATACTATATTCTCTTACCCTTATAAAAGAGGAATAAATCTACGAAATCTTATATATTCTTTATTTTATCATGTTTATAGAAAAATTCATCAATTTACTTCTTTTCTCTTTCCCCCTAATTCTAAAAATAAGAACATCGTCTGCAATGTGCCGAATTACTAAAATCATAGACGATGTGTTTTCAATTTACTTTACATCCTTAAAATCTATTTGTAAAACTATTTTAGAATCATATTTTAAATTTTATTATATTAACTCTATTATGCTCTGAAATTAACTTATATGCATAATATTAATGGTATATGATGAAACAAATTCATGATTATCAAAGAACCTCCAAAATGATCTAAACAAATATCACTAAAGATTTATATAAAGATTCATACTCATAAAATATAAACAAAATTATTTATAGAATAATTTAATATAATTAAAACATATTAATACCATTTCATTCAACTTCTGGAATTTCATTTCCTTACGACAAGAAAATCAAATAAAAATCCACCATAGAAATCATATAAAGAACACACGCGAAACATTGAAAGGAACAAAATAATAATAATTAAAGGGTGAAATTATGTTATGAGATGACAATATAAGGTGTTATAAACTTGAAAATGTTTCTATAAAATACTAATAACACCCTTTTAACCATTATATATTAGGTTTAAACAAGTTTTAAGTAATACAAACCTGAGGTAAGGGGATTCTTAACCCAATTTCCATTCTTTTGGTTAACTTTATACTTCATTAATTATGTGGTTTTAAGATCATTTTTTTGATGAATTTTTGTTTATATTATGTTTTATTGTGTTTATTTATAGTTTATACACATATTCCTTTCATTATATTGATTCTCATATCAATTATATGTTATTTGTAAGTGACTATTCTTATAAAATCTTGTTTTAAACTTCTAGTTTTACAAAATTCAAAGCGAATGTTTTTATAAAAGTATTATTGTTTGATGATTATGTTATGGTTTTTGGGAATTTTTTACGATTAAGGGTGGGACCTATATCTCCCTCCAATGCATTGTCTATGTGTAAGTTGGAGGTCGGCCATATGGTTACTCCATGTGTAGCTGTAATGGTTACACTATAAGGTAGTTGTGAGGGTTACATTGTAAGGTAGCCATGAGGGCTAAAATATAAATAAGTAATTCCCTAATATACCTTTATGGTTCTATTTATGTTCTTTATGTTTTGTTTAAATCTCATGGAAATATCAATTTTCACAAAGTATATATGGGTGACAAGTAAGTATTTTTGAAAATAATTTCATACGTTCATGGACTAATGTTTTCTTTTTCCTCTTTCTATATACATTAATGAGATTTTTTTTCTCATACCAAGTTTTTAAATTATTTTCACAGGATATAAGGATGTGTAAGACAAAGAAGGAATCCAAGTTAAATGTTATGAATATTTTTCAAAGAAATCATGTTTTATTTGAAAGGTTTTATATTTTTGAAGAAATTGATACTATTTTTGTGGTATCTTATCTATATAAATGTGGAATTTTATTTATGTATTATACCTCAATTCTCTAAAAATATAAACTTGAAAAGATCCTCAATATGAAATTAAGTGAGTTCTGGAATAAAATTCAAGATTATGTAATGTAATAAGGATGGGTCCTTATAGTTGGAATCCGAGGATGGTTTAGATAACTTTAGGGGTTAGTATGATGTTAAAAGAATAACATAAATGATTTTTAATATATGATTAATTTGAAATTCAATATAATTTAAAGATTAATATTTTGGTTCGACTAAGATATGTTTGTTCAGAATAGTTTTCCATAGAATAAACAGGGATGTTGAAGTGAAGAGGCATCAAAAGAATGGTATCCTTCTGAATCTGCAGCCTGGAATGGTAGGGATTTGAAACGAGCAGTTTGTGACAGTAATGGCTCAGCTGAAGTAGTCAATAAATGGTGGTGGATTCAATGCAAGGTAATAACCAGAGCTACCACAAAATAACTTGACGATAATAGAAATTTTTTTGAGGAAACACCCTCCTGCTTTCAGTGGGTCTTATGAACAAGTTGTAGATGAAGGATGGGTTAAAGCTGTTGAAAATATATTCAATGTTATGGGATGTTTAGACAATAAAAATTAAAGTCTTTCAATTTATCATTTTTAAGGTAAAGCTAATTAGTGGTGGTCAATGGTCAAGAATATCAGGGATAGAGAGGAGATTTATGCCTCATAGTAGGTTGAATTTAAAAGTATTTTCCTTGAAAAATATTTTCCTAAGGTGGTTCAACTTTGGATGAATAAAAAATTACTTTAATTGAATCAAAAGTAAGAAAATTCAGTGGCCATGTTTGAAGTGAAATTTACTTGACTGGAGAGGTATGCTCCAAATCTTATTCTGGATCTTGATAGAAAAATCAACCATTTTAACTCAGGATTGAATCCAAGGTATCAAAGGTCATTGGACTCCTATGAATTCAAAAGTTATGAGAAACTTTCCTGATGTGATGATATGGTAGAATGGAGTTTTATGATTATCACATGTAGTTTGGCAATAAGGAGAAGAAGAGGTTCATATGGAAAGATATGGGTAAGAATCAATCAAAGAAATCTGATGGTAAGAAAGTCCAGTTTCCAATTTGTGGAAAGTGTGAAAAAAATAACCCTGGGGAATTCCCTACCAAAGCTAGGAAGTGTTTTTGATGTGGTAAGTTTGGACATATGGCCTCATATTATAATGAAAATGAACTTAAGGCTAATCCTGATAAGAAAACTATAATGTGTTTTAAATGTGGTGATATGGGTCATTATGTAGATACCTACACAAAGAAAGATAAGAATTTTGAAAAGAAGCAATGCTATAAGAAGAAAGGTGTAGTGAGATCTTTTGCGACTATGTCAGAATATGTCGAGCCATTCAATAAATTTATACTAGGTACCTTGTTTGTTTACTCAGATTTTTCTAATGTTTTGTTTGATATAGGGTCTACACATTCTTCTATTTCTGAGAAATTTTCTGGTAAATTAGAGATATCACCTCAACAAATGAGACCAGAACATATTATCAAAACACCATGGTGAAATATTATAGAAAATAGGAATTATAAGAATATTTATATTATGGTATGTGGAAAGACATTAGCTGTAAACATTGTTGTTTTTTCCTTAGTATAGTTTGATGTCATTCTAGGTATCATTTGAATTTATTTTTATCATGCTAAGATTGATTGTAGAGCTAAAGAAGTTGTTTTTTAGAAAGAGTTTTAGTTTGTATACAAGAATTAAATCATACAACTGATAACATATTTGGAAGATAAGAAACTTTTTAAAGATGGAAATGAAAGTTATCTTGCTCATATTATTGAAAACAAGGGGACTGTTCAGATTAATGATGTGCCAGTATCAAATGAATATCTTTATGTTTTTTCTGATGAGTTACCTGGTGTTATACTTGGTTGGGAAGTCGAATTCACAATTAACTTAGTTCCTGATGTAAATCCAACTTCAAAACCCCCATATTGAATGGATTAAATGGAACTTATTAAATTGAAAAATTAGTTTCAAAAGTTTCTTGATAAAGGATTCATTCATCCTAGCACTTCATCATGGGGTGCTCCTATTTTTTTCATTAAAAAGAAATATGGTTCCATGAGACTTTGCATTGATTATAGATCCTTTAATAACATCACTGTTAAAAACAAGTATCCTTTTCCTCATATCGATGATTTTTTTGATCAGATCTAGGTATCACAGTATTTTTAAAAGGTTGACCTGATGTCAGGGTACCATTAGTTGAAAGTAAAAGATGAAGACTGTAATTCCCTGACCCTAGTTACCCAGAGATGGTGCATTATTTTAATACATTGGAAAAATTATAAGGAATCAAGTCCCGAAGGACTGATCAGTTTATCAGTCTTGGAAAATAGATTACATACATTAACTTTACATTACAATTTGAAACATAAAACACATCATAGATAGTCCTTTGAGAATTCCATTTTTCCCTTTAGCTTAACCCTGAATATCAATCATAATACACTTCTTGGAATCCTGGTAAAATAAAACATAAGAAAGGGGTGAGCTCAGATGCTCAGTAAGGGTAAATAATTTAGCGGAAGTTATAAAATTTTAAGGCAAGATGTGTAATAAAAACAAAAGCCTTTTAAACATAAACTTGAACATAATATGGTAAAAATAAATGAAACATTACCATATAAACCTGCACATGGATATTCTACTAGTTGAATAATCATGTGTAATAACTAATTAACAATGAGGGAATGCCTAATACCAGACATCATTACCACATAGTCAAGGCCCCGTGCCAAGACTACAAATAAATTTTTTATCAAGGCCTTGTGACAAGACACTAGTTTGTCACATGAGACCTACCGATGCATCGAGGAGATATAGTGGGCTCCACCCGTCACTTACTAAGTCCACTACATTCCTCATATGAATAGTTGAAACATAACATAAATATTTGTTTTAAAACTAGAAAACGAAATGTCAATACATTAACCATAAACCATGAATGGTATAAAAATAGAACATCCACAGTCAAACATATCATAACTCATTCAATACAATATGTAATATTGTATTATAATAAATCAACCTAAATAAAAAATTATATCCAGTAAAGGATGCTAACATAGTTGAAAATGATGAGTAAAACTTTTTGATATAAATATATTTTTTGTAAAATCATTTAAAAGTCACAAATTTATAAAGGAAGTAATTTAAAAGAGATTTTTGAATCAAAGTGTCCCATACCACTTTGAAACTTTTTAAAAGAATTATCATTTCAAAACATTCATGTCCATATAAATAAATCCTTAAAATCATTTTGAAAACATGGACATTAATTAAAAATATTTAGAAAGATAAATCTTTAAAACATTTAAAATTATGATATTGATAAAGATTACCTTTCAAAAATCCTTAAAATATTCATTTTGAAATCATTTTTATGAAAAATGGACATGGATGATAAAAATGTCCCAGTAAATACTTACACATAAATAATCTCGGATAATAATGAGATTGAGGAATTAACCCTTACCTTGTACTTTTCCTTGGTTGAGGGTGGTTTAACGTCCTGTATAATGGTAAAATAATTTTTATTAAATTATAAATGAATCATATACATTAATATTATATCATATATTATCTTTTAACATTGCTTTGTTAATAATATCTTAGTATTATTGTCATTTCGGGTGTTAACTTACTCATTTTATATTATATGTTTTGTTACATAAGCCATGTTTGTTATGGATAGGTTGTATCTTATTCATATACAGAATTATATCAAGTCCTTAAACATTATTTTTCATCATAAAATGAGAATTATACTTTAATGGATACGATGGTGAATGAATCTCATCGCGTTCGTGGAGACAGTAGTCCGTACGTACGCACGAACGCTACTTCCATTTCATTTTTCATTTTAAAAGGAATCAAAACCAAATGATACATAGGTGTATTATTATTCCATTATAATATAATATCTTATATGAGTTACTTAAGTTCATTAACACCATCCTTTATACGTTCCATGTATGGTATGAACGAGTCATATCACTTTGAGGGGGCGATAGTCCGCACTTCCTCAAATGAAATTATCGTATATATATACAACATGAAACGAATAGTGGTATTCTCTAAAATTGAATTAAAGAAGATTATATATAAAATAAATATCATTAATTTCATATTTAATTATATTTGCATCATAATTTCCACTATGAGAGGTGGTTGGAGATAATTGAACAATTATCGTTTCGTGAGGCGTTTGGTTTCCATCCACGGAAACATTATGTTCTTCACCCATTAGATGGAGGTGTGTGTAAGTGTAGTTAGAATACTTCTCATAAAAATATCCTAGTATATTTTTTATACTGGTGTTGTTACAATATAAAAGAATAAGAAGAGTTTAGGGGTTCGAGAAGTAAAATAAAAGAAAAGAAGCTAAGAGAAATCGTTACCTTTAATTTGGGTAACTTCCTTTGGTTTGAACCAAAAACGACTCTTGAAGTGCCTTGTACCTAAGGTAAGGCTTATAGGAGGAGGATAGGGATGTATTAAGCTTAATTTGGTAGAGTTTGGATGATCCAAAAGGCTTTAGAGGTGTGAGGAATTGGTTAGAAGTGGTGTCCTTTTATAAGGGGGAGGAGGGGCTCTTTAGGAAAAACTTAAAGTATTATTTTATAATAAATTCATATTCAGTTTATAATGGCTCAAAACTATATTATTTAAAGTATAAGGTGGGTATGGGTATAAAACCACTCAAACAATATGTTTTAGACAAGTTTGGGTCACTATTTTACCCTTATCTTTTAGATTTAACTCTTAGTTAACTAGTTTGACATTTACCATGTCTCTTTGTATTTTTATATTATATGGTTAATAAACATACTATAAATTTCCAAGAGAACCCCAAGTGGTTTAATAATGACATACCTATAATCATATAAGTCCTTTGGCCAAACCTTATATTTTTAGGAATATTATATCAATTAATAATATAATATTTGTTTTAAAAACTCCTTTATGTCAATTTTGACACTATTTGGTATTTTGTTTTTGTGAAAGTCATAAAAACTTGATTAATTCAAAAAAGATACATTGAATCACCCCTAACATGTCATATTAACCTATAAAATTCGTGTATGTCATAAAATCTTTGAAATTATATTTATTGTAATATTTATAATACCATTTATTTGATTCTTTCAGGAATAAGGTAATTACTGCATCATCATTGTGTCATAAATAAATTTATTTATTTAATGTCTAAAAATTATAAATAAAATACCATGATGTAGTAAATATTTTTATCTTTCTAATGAATATTTATAATCTAATTTATCTTATATATAACCCTATATTAAAAATGTTTTAGTTATTAAACCTTGATTTTAACTCTTTTAAATCTTCTTGAAATTAAATAATAATAAATGTCCTAATCTAATCCAAGTGGACCAAAGAGGTTAATATTTTATTCCAAAGGTTGTTTTTGGTCGAATTATACTTATCCAATAGAATTGGGACATGTGTTAGGGTAATAATAATATCATTTTTACCCTTAATTACCCTATTTACTTTTTACCGTGGTAAATAAAAATAAAAAGTTACTATTCACCAAAAAAATATTTTTATCTTATTGAACCACATTTTACTCCTTGATATTAACTGTGTCCCTCAGATTTTCGAAATTCCACTCACAGAAGCGGTAAAATTAAGTTTTATGTGAATTTGCAAATTTTCTTAGGAGGTGGGTAAAAGACGGTGAAAAGTTCAATAATTTTTTTTATATGTCTAAAATTATTATAAACTGACTCCAATGAATTACATTGAACTTATATAGTTATTATGTATCTATTTTGACCTAAAATAAATTTAAATAAAATAAATAATTATTTAAATAAAAATTCGGTTTTAAACTATAACTTTGTGTTTTCACTATTCATCAAAAATTAAAAGTTTTCAGAAAAATACCAAAAATTTACCCTAAGATAATTTTGATATTCCGAATTCAATAATGAATTCTATTTTACCAAATTAAAAACATAGAAGTTTCATTTATTAATTTAAAATTAATTCCCGCTGTCAAAACCAAAAGGCGTATTTTTAAGAAATAATAACTATCAAAAGTTTGACACTTGTTTATGTCCAATTTCAAAGAGAAATTACTTACAATGACCATAATTGGATTAAATGGTAAAAATATAATCTATTTATACTTCAAAAACATTAAAATGTATAATTTAACAATATAAATTATTTTGATTTAAAAAGTTGTTTTCAGTTAAAATATATTATTTTTCACTATTCACACAAATATGAAAGTTATCAGAAAAACACCAAAACTTTATTTAAACTAAATTATTATGTCTTGATTCTAAGGAAGAAGTTTATTTTTTCAAATGGAATATATAAAAGTTTCAAATATTTGATTTAAAAAGGATTCACCATTAAAAGGCGGTAAAATTGCATTTTTTGAAAAATACTTCTTTTATCTGAAAAAAAATGTATTTGTTCTTACATTATGTCTAAGAAACTCATAATATGGATTCTAAAATTATAAGGATTATATAAAGTTAAAAATTCAGTTAATACTATTCATAACCGCTTTTGAACGGCTTGTTTGGTAAGTCATGGTGTGCAAGAACTCAGTGTTGTGTGTAGTGCAAGTTATTGAATTACTTTGAAGAAATAATATACTATGAAATTTTGGGGTGTTACAAAGACATCCTGAAGACTGTATTCCATACTAGATATGAGAATTATGACTTTTTTGTTATGACGTTTGGGTTAAATAATGCACCTGCTATATTCATGGATATTATGAATATAATATTTCATGAGTTCTTGGATAAGTTTTTGGTTGTTTTTATTGATGAAATTTTTTGTATTTTCTAAGAGTAAATAAGAGCATGAAAAACATCTAAGGGTTGTTTTTTAAACCTTAAAGGAAAATAAAGTGTATGTAAAATTCATCAAGTGTGTTTTTTGGTTACAAAATATTTCTTTTCTTGGCCAAATTGTAAATAAGGATAAAATAATAGTTTATCCTACCAAAACAAAAGTGGTTAATGAATGGCCAAGACCTAAAAATGTTATAGAGATTCATAGTTTTCTTGGATTAGCAGGTTATTATCAACGGTTTGTTAAAAAATTTGCACAGTTATCTAGACCTCTAACTAAGTTAACACAAAAAGGGGTTAAATTTGTTTGGAAAGAAGAATGTGATGTTTGTTTTTAGGAACTGAATAAGATATTGTTGAATGCTCTAGTTTTGTCCTTACCATCCCGAAATGGTGAGTTTGTCATCTACAATGATGCTTCATTGAAGGTACTTGGTTTTGTTTTGATGTAGAATGATCAGGTAATTGGTTATACTTAAAGACAACTAAAATATCATGATTTAAATTATTCCACACATGATTTAGAATTGGAATCTGTGGTTTTTTCTTTGAAAATTTGGAGGCATCATTTATACGGAGCCAAATGTCAAATATATACTGACCATAAAAGTCTGAAGTATATATTCACTCAGAATGAATTAAACATGAGGCAGATAAGATGGATTGAATTGATAAAAGATTATGATTGTAAGATCAATTACCATCCAGGAAAAGAAAATAAAGTGGAAGATGTCTAGAGTTAAAAACATCACACATCATTAACCATGTTACATTTGGAATATGATCCCTTGATTAATGATTTGATGAATTTTGGCTTAGAAGTTTTTGGTATAGGAAATACATCTATTTTGTTTCAGGTTTTAGTGTAGTCATCGTTATCAGCCAAAATTAAGCAAGAACATAAGGAAGACTGTGAGATACAGAAAAAGGTAGATTTGGTTAAAATGGGTAAGTTTCTATAATTTAACTTTGATAAAGATTGTGTTTTGAGATTTGGAAAATTATTTTGTGTTCCTTTTGATTCACAGTTGAAGATATATTTATTGTGTGAAGCTCATAGCTCTCCTTTTTCAGATCGTCCTAGAAGTACTAAGATGTATAGAGACCTTTAGAAGTATTACTGGTGGGATGGAATGAAAAGAGACATTACATATTTTACCATGAAATGTTCGACATGTCAAGAGGTTAAAGTAGAGAGACAACTATCAAAGGGGATGCTTCATCATTTTCTAGTGCCAGAGTGGAAATGGAAGAATGCATCCATGGAATTTGTGGTGGGACTACCAAAGACTTATAGAGGTTACAATGTGATTTGAGTGATTGTTGACCGACAGACTAAATCTACGCATTTCCTTCATATTTGAGATATAATGTATTTGGATCATCTTTCTCGGCTATACCTCAAAGAGATTTTTAGGTTACATGGAGTTCCTATTTCCATTGTATCTGATCAGGATCCCAGGTTCACTTATAACTTTTGGAAAGGCCTTTAGAAGTCGTTGGGCATAGAATTAAACTTCATCACTGTTTTTCATCCTCAATCAGATGGACCGACCGAGAGAACAATTCAGTCTTTGGAGGATATGCTCCAATCTTGTTCAATGGACTACTAGGGAAGTTGGTATCAATATCTATCTTTAGTTGAGTTTTCTTAGAATAATAGTTTTCATTCCAGTATACAGATGGAACCTTTTGAGGCATTGTATGAGAATCAGTGTAGAACTCCAACTTTTTTGGATGAAGTTAGGGAAAGGAAGTTGATTAGACCAGAATTAGTAGATGAAGTGTTTGGGAAAGTGAATATGATCCAGCGACACATGAGGACAACTTAGAGTAGGAATAAAATTTATCCATACAATAGGAGGAAGGGATTTTCTTTTTTGGTAGGTGATCGTATTTTTCTTATAATCTCACCATGGAAAAGTGTTATGCGTTTATCATGTTTTGAGGTTGAGAAAGTATGTGCCAGATTCGTCTCATGTCTTGAGCCTAGAAGCAGTTCAGTTGGAAGTGAACCGTTCTTATAAAGAGAAACATGTTCAGATTATTGATCGAAGAGAACAAGTATTGTAGAATAAATTAATCCAGCAGATAAAGGTTTTTTGGAGAAACCACATGGTTGAATAAGTGACGTTGGAATCTAAAAATGCAATGAGGCAAAGGTACCCTCACTTGTTTAATAAGTAAATAAAATTGTGAGGATGAAATTTCCAGAAGGTGGGGAGAATGTAACAACCTAATGTTTTAAAAATAAATTGAAATTCATGAAACTTTTTTTAAGTAGATAGTTATAACTATCCTTTAAACATATTTTTTCTCCTTCTATGATTTGAATTTCAAAAAATGGTCATTTATGGTTGTGATCAGTAAGTTATTTGGAGTATGATAGAACCAAATTGTTTTTTGGCGAATAGTAACATACCCTTATGAATAGTAATATAAATAATAATATGACCATAATGAATAGTAAATTGTATTATTATTTTATTTTCTTAAGTCAGTAATGTAATGAAATCTTGATTAATTTTTCAAAGTGAAATAAAATGATTTATAGTTTTAAAATTGTTAATTTTTTTAATAAAGTATGATTTTATTTAAAAATTAAATTAATAATATTTATAAAATTACTTTTAAAAAATTGAGTTAATTTTTGAATTCTAAACATAAAAAAATAGTTAGGGTTAATTTTTGGTATTTTTCTGAAATTCTTGAATTTTTGATGAATAATAAAATAGGATAAATGATAAATACTTGTTTTACTACATCATAAGTGATTCAAGGATGATGTAAGTACACTTGGTTCGAACTCACATGCAATTATTACTATTTGGGGTTACATTAATCAAGAATATTCATAGTCTTGGACAAAAATATTAAAAAAATGATTAAAAAATGTAAAATCCCTCCTATCCTCCACTATAAATACCACCCTCATTCCCCTCTTCCTCTCACACCATTGAAGAATTGATACTTGTCTAATTTATACCAAATCCCCTCCCCAAGGCTCTTCCCCATGTCCATGACTTTCTGATCTCACTAAAAGGCCAAAACTAGAGGCCTTAAGTAGGATCTCAAGGAGAAGAGATCCAGAGGTAAAAAACCTCCTTCTTATTCTTATGTTTTTTTAATTCCTTTTATTTTCTTATACTGTCTTCTCTTACCCTTATCTAAGAGGAATAAAATCTCAAAAATATTATATATTCTTTATTTTATCATTCTTATGGAAAATTTTACCAATTTACTTATTCTCCTTTCCCCCTCTTATTCTAAAAATAAGAACACTATCCGCCACTTTTGGTGGCAGGTGTGCACGGGTACCCTTCCTACCATGAGCCTGCTTGTCTTCCGATATATGTCAAGTGAGGATTCTTGCCCTTTCTGCTCGAACATCCCATAATCTCCCTTTTATGCCATCATCTAGTGCCCAGGGGCTAAGGAAATTTGGAATTTATGGGGCGCTGCTGCTGACACTTCATTGGACATGGCCCCTGACCTCCCATCCTTCATGTTGAGATGGTGCTCCTCCTTCCCTCCAGCTAAATCAAGTTCACTTTGCACCTTGGCATGGATCATTTGGGTCCGTCTCAATGAGGAAATTGTTAACCACATTCACAGACCCCCCGTTTTTTGGACCGAATGGGCCTCTTCGTGGATTGAGGTCTGGAAGCACCATAATGGCCACAAAACCCCTATGGGTCCTCCATCATTTCCCTCCCACTGGTGTCCACCAAGATAAGGGATTCTTAAGATTAATGTTGATGTGTCTCTCCCCAAGTATGGGCATGTAGGCCTTGGAATCCTGTCCCGGAATCATCAGGCGCAAATTGTTGCAACCAAACATGAAGCACACTACGCTTTCTGGGAACCTATGGTGGCTGAGGCTACTGCCATACTTGCAGGTCTGATGCTCTCCATGGACCGCGGTTGGGATAAAATCAAACTTGAATCAGACTATCTCACCATTATCAATTATATCAACTCCAACGACAGCGACCTCCAGTCTTTTGGATTCCTCGTCAGGCGAATACTGTCTATCCATCAAGGCTTCTCAATCTGCACTTTCTCCTTTACTAAACGAGAAGGAAACAATGTTGCTCATCAGCTTGCGGCGTTAGGACCCTATGATGTTGACCAGATCTGGCTAGACATTTTCTCTTCATGGATTTTCATTTGTACGTCTACTAATTTTCGACATTAATGAACCTTTTCCTTCAAAAAAAAGAACACCATCCGCGATGTGCCGATTTACCAAAATCATGGACGATGTGTTTTTAATTTCCTTTAATTCTTGTAAAAAAGTTTGTAAAACCATTTTAATGGTTGAATAAGATTGAAAATTTTATGATATGATCCCTATTATGTTCTGTAATTAACTTATATGCATAATATTAATGGTATATGATGAAACAAATTCGTGATTATCAAAGAACCGCCAAAATGATCTAAATAGATATCACTAAAGATTTATCTAATGATTCATCCTCATACCATATAACCAAAATGATTTATGGAATAATTTAATATTATGGAAATATATTAATACCATTTTTTCCACTTATGTAATTTTATTTCCCTATGACAAGAAAATCAAATACAAACATGCCATGGAAATCATGTAAAGAATATACCCGAAACAATGAAAGGAACGAAATACTAATAATTAAAGGGTGAAATGATGTTATAAAATGATTATATAAGGTGTTATAAACATTAACATGTTTCTTTAAAATACTAATAACACAATTTTAACCACCATACAGTAGGTTTAAACAAGTTTTAAGTAAGATAATCTCGAGGTAATGGAATTCTTAACCCAATTTCCATTATTTGGGTTGACCTTCTACTTCATTAATTGTGTGGTTTTAAAATCATTTTTGTGATGTATTTTTGTTTATATTTTGTTTTATTATATTTATTTACAGTTTATACACATATTCCTTTCGTTATATTGATTCTCATATCAATTATATTTTATTTGTAAGTGACTTTTCTTATAAAATCCTCTTTTAAAATTCTAGTTTTACAAAGTTCAAAGTGAATGTTTTTATACAAGTATTATTGTTTGATGATTATGTTATGGTTATTGGAGATTTTTTATGATTAAGGGTGGTACCTATATCTCCCTCCAATTCATTGGTTATTTGTAAGTTAAAGGTTGGTTGTATGGTTATTCTATGTGTAGCTGCAATGGTTACACTATAAGGTTACTGTTGGGGTTACATTATAAGGTAGTCGTGAGGGTTATAAATCACAAGGTAGCCGAAATGGTCATAATATAATTAAGTAATTCCCCAAGATACCTTTATGGTTATATTTATTTTCTTTATTTTTTGTGGAAATCTCGTGGAAATCTGAAGTTTCACAAAGTAAGTATATATGGGTGACAAGTATGTCTTCTGAAAATGATTTCATTCATTCATGGACCAATGTTTTCGTTTTCCTCTTTATAAATCCCTTACTAAGATTTTTGTGCTCATCCCAAGTTTTTAAATTATTTTCATAGGTTATAAGGATTTTTAAGACAAAGAAGTAATCCAAGTAGAATGTTATGAAGATTTGTCAAAGAAATCCTATTTTATTTGAAAAGTTGTGTAGTTTGGAAGAAATGGATACTTTTTTGTGGTTTATGATCTATATAAATGTGGAATGTTATGTATGTATTATATACCAATTATCTAAATCTATAATCTTGAAAAGATACTCAATATGAAAGGAAGTTATTTATTGACTAAAATTCAATATTATGTAATGTAATAAGGCCAGGTCCTTATATTGTCAGTATTTTAAAGCAGTACTAATACTTTAGATAGTATTCTGGTTTTTTGATAAATTACTCTCTCCTAACATTTTATTAAATTCAAAATTGTTTTAATGAATTAAAAATTTATTATTACAAGTTCTAATAATGGTTATGTAATTATTTTATTGTTTTTCATGTTTTAATAATGTTAATTGTAAAAAAATTTAATGATACTTAATGTTTGTTCTATTTTATTTACTTAAGGTTAATATTTTTTTGGTTAAGTAAAAAATTGGTCCATCCTTATAATCCACCTAGTATAGCCTTCATCCACACTAAAGGGACCCAGTGGGTAAAACCCATGGGAGAGAAAGCTTTAGAAACACACTTGGAGGGTTTTTTAGGCCATTCATAGTGCAAGACTTTTGCGGGAAGTCCCGTTAATAAGGATCACATAGAACACACACAGAAGAGGCATGGGTAGGCTTGGTAAGTCCACTAGGATATAGGACCATGTGTGTGATAGTGTAATCGGTGTTAATACCAGATATCCAGCTCGAATGGTGCATCATAACAACTTCTATGATATTCTACAACTTCAACAAACTATGGAACTGACATGGGATCTAAATATAGTTTCACTATTAATTAGACTTTAAAATCTCAAATAGAAGCATGGTTTTCAGATTGAATCGATATCATCTATTTGAATTTTTTCACTCTCACTTTTCATTTGTTTATCCCGTGCTCAAATTTGGAATCCCATGCCTCTAGGTTTGAATTTCAGTCATCTACCTCGGTGGTTCATTATTATTCAGTTCACAAGTATCACAGTATCTCTGAAAAATCTTGGTTTGACTGGTATTCTAATAAATCACTAGTTCTCAAGTGTCTCTCCTCTCCCAACTCTTGTTTTCACTGGTTATCATGGATTATTTTTCAAAAATTATCTTCTTCTTCTTCTTTTCAATGCTTAGTCAGTTTTTAATCCTTCCATGGAAGTACCATTGGATCAATGGTGGATATTTTAAAATAGTTTACCATCAGACCCCAATGGAAACATTGTTTCTCAATGGTGGATTGTTTCTTCCAACGTTAGCAAAAACCATCATTCTTTATTTTTTATCCATTTAAATCCAAAAGTATAATATTTATTTCACTGTTATATTCTCTATTTTTCTATTATTGGACATCCAATGGTATCAACTTCAATTTTATTTGGAAGGGGATGAAAGTATCCTTCTTTATCATGTCTCATCTTTCTTATCTTCTTCTCCTAGAATTTCTCTCGTCATGTTATTAATCATTACAATGAGTTTATCATCGAAGTTCAGCATTGCAAGATGTGGAAATATCTTTTTCAAATCTCCAAAGTATTGGAACCATGGTCATTCTATTCATGAATTGGAGTATGGTTTGTGTTTGTTGTCAATCCTCCGTGGAAGTTCAGAATGTGTGCCAGCAAAGTGATCATACAGAACAAGCAGATAACAGTATTGAAGGTGGCATCATTTTCCAGTGTTTTCCAAATTTCTGGACCTCAAAATTGACAAATGAAGAAAAGTGTTTTTGACAAAGGGAATTGTGCGCCGATGAATTTGAGGGTTGGAAACTTTCTCACCATATGTCTTTCGTGATCAGATCATCAAAATATGGAAAAGGAAGTAGGGGTGCACAAGTTTTGGGTTTGGTCGCGCAAGTGACTAGCGCGGTAGAGACTAGGGCGGCTGTACTTGTGCGCCGAGAGGAAACTTTTGCGTCATCTTGTAGGGTGTCTAGAATGCCTATAAATAGAGGACCACCCCTCTTCTTTTTCAAGGAAGTTTAGACTTAGAGAAAATCATAGCTCCCGTCATGCAGGTGTTTGGGTTGCACAAGTGGTGGTGGGTCGTGCAAGTAGAAGTTGCACGACAGTTGTTTGCTGCACGTCCAAGGTGGTTTGGGAGAGAAAGGGTGTGAGTCACCCAAGTTTGGAGTTGGTGAAGGAGGTGTCACATAGGTGGTTTGGTGACACTTTCACTCTAGGATTTTAAGAAGCGCGACAGTTGATAGTTGCACACCAAAATCGGTTTGGGCATAAAAGGGTGTGAGTCGTGCAAGTTTGAAGTTGAAGAAGTGAGTGTCACACAAGTGGGAGAGGTGAACTTGTGAACCATCTAGAAGCTTGCACGCCGTCTTGGATAAGCGCGTCAGGTGTGTTTGAAGCATGCCAGTATTTTTGGGGCAACACGAAGGCTGGAAGTTTTCTCGATACCTTTGGTGCAAAGTGAGATTTGTCTACGGGTGGAAGTTGGACTTCAACAGAGCATCTACATACAACAGAGGATGTATTCATTAGCGATGATGAAGAGAACTTCACATATATAAACTGAGTGGGACTTCACCAAAGGCAGTGAGCCAGGGGGAGTCAATGGGAGTGACCTGAGGGACGCAGTAGGCTATCCCTAAATAGTTGTAAAGGCAGCGAGCCTGGGAAAGAGTGACTGTTCCCAAACCTTTGTAATCCACAACGAGTGAAGAATAGTGGAATTTGGTATGACCGACAACCTGTCGGCGTATACTCCTTAGACATATCCCTTAGTGGTGACCCAAGGGACGCAGTGCATCAACATGTCAATTGTATGTCCCGGGGTCCTTCACATAGAAGATCATTCTTTCTCATTTGATGCACTAGGTTCGACTAATTTTAATTTCTATTTTTATTTTTATTTTCTTATTTTTTATCTATTGTTCTCACCAATACTAGATTACACATCAACTATTATTGTTTCATTTTCCACCATTGGAAACACCCAACAGTACATCATCTCCCACCATGGGAAATATACAATGGTAGATCATCTACCACCATTATCCATATCCAATGTTATATCATCTTCTACCAGTGGACATCACTAACGATAGCACTTTTTTTGTTACACAGTGTTATAGAAGAAACCTTTTTTTGCTTTGGAACTTATTTTTTATTCTTCTAATTTCATTGTTAGTTTTATCTATTTTGGCTACCATTGGATATCCATTGGTAGATCATTTCACTGATAGAATATTTCTTCCACCACTCTATGTTTTTATACTATTGGACACAAATAATAGTTCAATCTATTGCTAGTAATTTTATTCCATCATTATTTAAAAATTAATTTCTATTTTTTTTAATTTATGTTATTAAAATAATTACTTTGTTAAATGTTTTATTATTTTATGATCAAATTTAATTGAGATAGTATGAAAAAAAATTAATAATATCTTTATTTTATGTATAATTATAAGTACAGATTGAAACTCATGTGATTCTCAATTTTATTATAATTTTTATTTTAGTTATTACATTTAAAATATTTAATGGTTTATTTTAATATTTAATGAAGAAATATAAAGCGTGATTGTAATCTATTTTTCATCATGTCTTTAAAAAATTAATATAACGATCATATATTATATTATTATACACTAACATGTGTCATGTGTATATTGAACATGGAAATGATCCTAAAGGATATTTTTTTAATGATCCAAGAGATATCTTTAAGGAATGAAACAATACTAGTATAGATATTTTCATCAAATTGCCAGTGATACACCTTGAACATATTCTTGATGCTCTCAATTATTCACAAACTTCTACAAATTATCTACTCTCGATGTGATTTGAGAAGGAATTAAACTTCTACATTTTTTCCTTTCAAGAGATCAATGATCATCAAGCTTCAAAATATTCAGCATTTCTAATCATCTTCTAATTTCCCTATATTATTTTCTATTCGTATAATATTTTTCCTTCTATTTGTATTTATTCGAGTCTGGTTTATGATTTTCCTAATCAAAAGAAAGTATTTCTTTGTCTGGTTTTTCCACCAACAAAAGGAATTTTGGTTTGTGACTCCCGATCAAAATTCTGGTAAATAGACTAGTTCGGTCTCCTCTAATATATTAGGTTGTGCCCCTGGGTTCTTATAAAAGGATTTTTTTTGTAATAATGTTCTCACACCTTTAAAAGTGAGGTTATTAGTGGAAACCAATATCCTTGATGAGTAGAGGACGTTGAGGAGTGGACTATCATATTTGTGATATTAAACACTATAAATCTTGGTGTTCTTTATTTTTATTTCTGCTGCAACTCATTTCAATAACATTGCACTCACTACTGGCTTATATTTTATAAACTCTAATTTTTTTGTCTTTAATTTTCTAAAATGACTATTCACCCCCCCTCTAGTCATAATTTCCCTCACTATCAATACAAAAATATCCATAACCACATGGTATTATTGGGAAGGATGGTACATTCCTAGGTTTAGGGATGATTTATTCTCACACCTCATTATCATTATGTTTAATATGATTCCCTACTCATGCTTTTGTAATCAATATAATTGATTAGTGATCAAATTGGTGTCTCATATTCAATCTGAACATAATAATAAGTAGTCATCTAGATTGGGGATAAATCTTATAAAAATTTCCTTATAGCTTTTCCTTTCTCTATATCACTTGTATATAAGTGAGTGTGAGATTAAAATAGATTTGATCAAGTTTTTATCTGGATGTAGAGGTTAATTTCTAAGGAAGAAATTTTCAAAAAATTATCATTGAATCATTCCTCCCTCCCATCTTAATGATACATCACTAATTTCATGGTTTATTCATTAATAATGAATAAAAATACCATCTTATCCAAATAAAATACCAAATACAAATCTTTATTTATGATAGGAACATAATAATAGTTTTTTAATTCTATAACTAATCCACTATGTATACTTAGATAGTAAGTGTTCACCCCTGAGGCAGTAATTATTTACTCATTGACAACACATAGATCTACTTCCCCTTTCCTCAATTATCTCATATCTATGATTTTGTGTTTATTATAATTAATTTTTGATGCATAACCAGTATCTAATACACATGATTCAGAGCCAGATAAGTTTATTTCTATAACATTCTAATTTATATGCTCAAAATTACTCTTTTTAAGAAAACTTATAAATATTAAATATCAGTTTAGAATATTTTTATAGGTCATTCCCATAAGTGACCTCAAAATGATTAACATGATTCATGTCATAATCTATAAAAAAGTCACATCTATGGGTGAGTATCATGTTCTATATCTTTTCATACAATACTTTTAATGAATGTACTCCCACTAAAAATGATAACCCTATACATCAGATCCATTTAGTGTGCCAAGACCCATTATTCATCATGACTTATACCAATTAAGAATGTAAAAAAGTAATAATTATATCTTATATAAAATCATGTCAATCATATCATATATGAATCTTTGGTGGTTGAGTGGGTATCTCTTTATCCTAATCCATAATGTTAATTCACTCAACTCTATCCCTCTAGTATCCTAATAGTTAGGGTTTCTCAGATTAGTGTATCCCAAATCTTACATTTAATATAGGCACCAAATGGTTAGGTTCACCTATAATTTTATTTCCTTACATAATATAATTCATCGGTGCCTAATGATTAGAGACACCCATACTAAATGATCAAGTTATTAACTAGTGTTCACTTTGGAAGTAATCTCACATTTATTATTTGAGGGGTTTTCTTTCAAAGTCTCACCAATTTAATATACATCATATGTATATTATATTTATAACTATTACATCCACTGAAATCTTTAATATATCATATTTTATTCCTTTATGCATGCATGTTTATAATGATTTAGTTTTGGAATCCATATTTTATCCACCAAATCAATATCTTCAAACCGTATTAATGTGAAACTCTTTTCACAACTCACAATTTTTTTCATTCATCCAAAAATATAATCCAAATATATTTACACATATCCAAATGAATATTATGCATATGATATATAAATTATTCATGTAATGTAATATGAAATTAACAATACACACATAACTATAATACCTAATATGTATAAAATATATTCAATAACTAAATTTTAGCTCATAAATTTAATTACAAATCGAAGGCAAGGTATATTAAAAATAAATATGATGTTGTTATACCTACCATGCAGTGAATGAAATAAAAATTTATAAGAATAAATTTATCACATAAATCAAACAATAAATAATATTTACATTTAAAAAAATTATATACATCAATATTCAAAAGGAATAAAAAAATAAAAAAATATTTATTTATTTTTCAAACATGACATATTAATATTAAAATTTTATATTTTATTTTGGAATAAATATATTCTATTTACAATGCCTAAAACTTATCATTTAAAAATAATTTATAATCTATAATATTTTTTAGACAGAATATTAAATTTCTTCATTTTTTGGATTAATTTATATATTAAAACTAATAAGGGGATTTATTAGTCATAATTTGTAGCAGGTAATCTTACATGGGAGCCAGTGCTCTATACATGGAAATTTTGAAATGATTTCCAGTTATCCTTTCATTGGTACCCAATCATATATTGAGGTATACTATAAGAATCCCATTTAATCTGAGGTGGACAACCTATCTAACCCAGTGTGAGAGTCATGTCATAGTTGTGAATTAGAAAGCACTAATATTTAGCACATTATTAATACTACATATATAACTTTAGTGAATATTATTCATGGGGGGATCACAATCGATGATATCACCTATATATCCATTATTATTCTATGATCTATTTTTTCACAACCTAGGTTTCACTTATATCTTATCATATAACCTATAACATAGATTAAAACATAAAAAACTATGAGGTTTTAGTTTATTTTACCATACAATATCCACCAGTTATACCCTTTGCCTAAAAATCACCACATTACATTATACTATAACGTAATTTCAGTTAGAGTAATCTAATGATTTGACAGTTAACATTAAACCATGTCCTATCATATATAATGATATGTCCTATCATAGATAATGATATGCATGTTCTTAGAAAAATATATAAAATAAAACATTGATTTTAAGACATTTGTGGATCTAATAATACTGGTGGGGGTTTTAGGATCATCACATGATTAACATAGCAAAATAAACCCATTTGTTTTCCCGATATATCATCTCAAATAAACATACAATTAAGAACATGTAAAAAATAAATAGGGATACCTAAAATGTAGAACACTACATATTTATCGATATTTAAAGAGGCACATTTATTTGAGATCACTAAAGACAACCAAATGGTTCTCTCCTCCACAGGTGGTACACCAACCAATGAGATCCTTGTACACTATGAGAGGAGATCTAACCTCTAAATGTGTGCAAGAAACTTCCTTGATAATGAAAAATTTAGAGAAAGGTTGAATAAATATTATACTATGTCTTAACATAATCACACATACATCAACTACCCCCAATAGAGGGGTATTCTCCCTTTATATAGGATCCTTTTATTCAATTATGGGAGTCAAGGGTTAATGAACATCGCATAAAATCCAACATGTGTTTGTTGTAACGTGTGTACCTTGGGGATTTGTGATTGTGGGGTGTTTCAATGATCACAATGTATTTGTAAATCCATAAATGAATCAACCTTTGACTCATAACCAAAGAGAAATAGAGTGGGAGATGTGGTAGTGGTCATGCACTCGATATCATAAACCCATATGTTTGATATGAAACATATTAATATCATAGTATATGACTTATGTGATATTGTGAAATATGATATTCTTGTTTTAGTTCATATCCAATAATATAGGACAAAACCCATCCGACTAGGTTCCTATAGGCTTTAACTAGCCATCTATCATCAAAAATACTCACAGGAATAGCTATATGACTATCCCTTAATTATACCCTAAAAACTTCTTATTATAGTTATTTTCACACACCCAAGACCTTCAGAATTAAATGGGTTCATCACCCAAACCCTTGATCCAAGACACAATCTCACTTAAGCATCAACTGATCCCACATAGCACACACTAGATGAAGGTTCTAGGGTATAGTGTAAGCATTTGGGCCCATGTCTAGCAATGTATTTTTTTTAATTGTTTGAAAAATTCATAAAAAATGGATAACAAAAACCCCAAATATTTGAGGAGATAATTTTTAATTTTTCATTTATAATTAATTTATAAATAATAATTACCTTAGTTTGGAAATTTTTTCTTTGTTGATCATCAAACTAGTTGATGTTCTTGTCATATCATCATTCAGATAAAGGATCCAAAGTAGAATACCTATAATGGTATCCACACAAGATCTATAATCTCATAACATCATTGATAAATATCTAGGTCCTAGCTTGGATGTATTGATCATCTTGCATCATTCGTTATTGATCACAATAATAATTCCTTCAGGGTTGAATAATTATATCATATGCTCACAGTCTTGAGAGGAAGGAGTAGGAGGATTGCCTCTCATTATTGAAAGAGTTATTGATATAATTCACTTTGG
Organism: Viscum album; assembly: GCA_963277665.1. Classification (NCBI taxonomy): domain Eukaryota; kingdom Viridiplantae; phylum Streptophyta; class Magnoliopsida; order Santalales; family Viscaceae; genus Viscum; species Viscum album. Next base: position 1,644,157,793 of record OY728121.1, on the reverse strand, counting down.
TATTGAGAGAAATTTTTGTGCACAATAGATCTCTTAACCTAGATAATGTTAGAAGTTGGATTATATGATTAGGTTTGGATAATCAGTTATTGCACAAAGGCCCTTAATTAATTACTTAATTCTTTGTAAATTACATGCCTAATAATAATAATTTCATTATTATTACTTACATGGAATGTGTTAAATAATGTTTATTAAAATATAATCTATTAAATTAATAAATCAATATTTATTTAAATGATATTAAATAAATATAATATATCATTTCCATTTCGGACCTTAACTTTGTCATCCAATCCTCCTTGGAATATATCGATCCCTGAATAATAAATATTTATTCTAAATAAAAATAATTATATTATTCTATATTATTATAGGTATAGGGAATTACTAGAACCCAAACAACCTACACACTTAGACACCCTAGTGGTTCAAGCCTCATCCCACTCTATAAGGAATGACAAGCATCCACTGGACCTCTTTTATTACAATACAAATTCTTAAGTAATAGAGGCCTTAGAACATGGGTGGCCCAAAAGCCTAGAGATTTGAAGGTTGAATTCTTGGTTTCTATCAAATTATAACCCTGCATAATGCCATGTCACCAATCTTACGCCTTATTTCCCCTATCAGTAGTCATCACACCGTGTTACCAATATGAAAGTTGTGTTTCCCCTGCCAATAATTATTTCACCATACTAGACTATGAGTAAACAAGGTAGGGTAATCCTCTATCTTACATCATATATCTTTGTGGGCAGAGGTCTTGATGATAGATTCCAACACACCAATATATCTTTAAAGCCACTCACCCAGTGAAGCTTATGTGGTTCCACACTATATTTTCTACCTATTGAATTGCACCATCTAACCAGTCTTACGACATTAATGGTCATGTGTTAGGGAATCTATATATCCCATATCAGAAATCTATGTGGATAGATAGATGGTTGATAGGTGCTATCACACCCATCCCTCTTTTAAGGACTCCCACCCAGTAGTGAATATGTGTCACCATGTTGCACTGACTACCTATTAAAGAGTTTTATTCATCTGATATTACCATGTCACCTATTTCCCTCTGATGATTACATATATGCCTTGTGTCCTAAAGGCCTTTTTTAGGGATGAATGTCCAATAATCCCAGTGGAACATTTCTTGGCCCAAAATCCCATTTGTGATGAATAGAAACACTACTATAGTACCTAATACAATACCGACACTACTACAATGCTATAACACTACACCAGAACTAGCTAAAATTCACTCTCACTCAAATTTGATCCTGTGTTTTGGATGCAGGATTTTAGTTTTTTTACCACTCTAGCACCACCATAACTGAAATTATATTAATCAATTGAAATATAAATAAATAAATATTAAATTCACTAATTCATGAATAAATATTCATTTAATATCCTACTTTCATATATTTTAACTAAAATAACTAGTGATTTAATTTAATTAATCAATAGAATCTAGTTTATTATTGTTCCTCATTCCTGAAAATAATATTTATTATCTATTGAATTCAAATAAAATGTAATTTATATGTTGGATACACTTAGTGTGTGGCCCTATAATACTCTTTATCTGTGTAATTAGGTATTATTTCCTAAATTTAAATATTAGCATCTAGAAATATGTAAATTCACCAATAGAGAAAGATGGTAATGCTGCAATGAAAATAACCTCATATGAATGCTTACTATGTAATATAATCACTTTGTCTCAAGATCTCATCAAGTAGTTTTCAAACTTGTTTCATCAACCTATAGGCATACATGTCTTTCTTTGAATCTATGAAATGAACTCATCGATATACTGTTATGGCCATGGACTTAATCAAGTAGTTCTATTTCAATAAAAGGTATTAAGATATAATATTTTGATTTGGGAATAAAAAAATCCTTTATTGACTTATTTTTTAATTTCATATCACTTATGATGTACCCAACCTATTATAATTCACCCTGAATGTATTATTTGGTTTAGTGTGAGAACTTTTTTCTAGTATATGTGTTGCAAACTATATAAGTTCAATAAACATAAGTTACACTTGATGGACTAGATAGAGATAGTATATCAATTCCATGGTTCATACAAATTCAAGAATTATAAATGAGTTCAGTGTAAAAATTAGTGTAATTTGAAGAAAAAAATTATGGGTTCCTCGAAGTGTCATATTAATGGAAGTACATTAGATGGTGTGAACATTGAGAGGATATTTAAATAGAATTTGTTGAATAGATGGGTTTGATGGATGGAGCATCATGGATTCTTAGTGTGGGTATAAATAAGAGGGTCATTTGATGAATGTACATGGTATTAGGTCATGTTTTAAAGGGAATGAGTGAAATAGAAGTAAGGGATAACTTGTAGATGCCAAAAAAATTCTAAACTTGTTGATGGTTGTGAATATTTCATGGGGAGAATCCATAGTGATGATGGATAGATACTTTCCTTACCAGGTTTGTAGTAAATTAAATTTTTATTGAATCATCGGTGTAATAGAAAGATGACATTCACTATTCACTATGATTTTGTGGTTAGAATAATGAATTATACATGCAATTAGAACTTTCCAGTGTCGATGGTGGATCACTCGAGAATATCAGATGGAGGTGTTGGATGAATGACTGGTTTTTATCCACTTTATAAGTGGTACTAGTCCATTTTTTGTGAAGGACTATATAAAAATTATAGAGTGCTGATAGGGCTTTATATAGAGGTCAATGTGGCTCTGTAAAGATCACACCTAGGAATATAAAGGTGTTGGAGGATGAAATACCAAATTCGAAAGGCTAGGATTAGGTGTGTCAGAATATACAATAGCTAAGTAATTGATGTGACTTTTTTAAGTAGTTTGAGTAAGTTTATTAGAAGTTTGTTATCCTTATAACTTACATATTATTCATGAAGAGATCATGTGTTGATTTCAATTATTGTCCAATAAACTGTGATGATAGTTTACTATTAATATGTGTTGGGAAAAGAAAATTGATTATTTCTTAGAGAACTTTGATAGAAATATTCAATGTATAAAACCTTTAAACTAGATGATTGATAGATATTATCTTCAGGGAAGAACATGAAAAGATATTATGGATATATTTCAGTGCTTCCTATAATAGTTTGTAATTTTTTGGAATAATCTTTCAAGATAGGGAGTTTTTAAGTATTATTATTCAAGGATGAAAAGATAACTGAACTTGTGAGATATTATGAGAAAACATAAAATATTTATCATGCATAAAGGATCTTAAATATCAATATTGAATAACACTTAGATAAGGTTTTGATAATTTTAAATAAGATCGTATATCATTAGAATATATTCTGATTTCATTTCAATAATTCAAGTTTTTTAGTATAGAAAAAAATGGTTAAGTCCATAACAATGTATGATTCATTTTATCACACCACCTATGGGTTATTTTTACTCTACGTATGTATCATATCATAGAAAAATGACACATGTATGTTCATTTTAAAACTTTTTATGAATCATTGTCAATCAATTTAGGTATAATTTATCACCTGTGTATGATTCATTACCTTTTTATGTGTGATTGGAGGTCTATGTAGGTGTCATTTGAGTTATATTAGAATCATTATAACGTTGTATATGTGTCATTTACCATATTCGTATGTGTCAGCACTTATATAAATTTTGGATCTTTTAAAAACTGAAAAAATTTAGCTTTTAGATTTAAAAATATGATAAATAAAATTACAATAATGATACAAGAGCGGTTTTATAATGATAAAAAAATCAAGGAGCTTTGAAAAGACACGATCCAAACTTGAGATGGTGAATAATAAATTGAGGATAATATTATAATCTCACTATTATGTTTATTTATTTTTAATAATAATATATACATTGGAAGAATTGAAGCTCGAGTTGTTCTCCAATGATTAAAATATCATAAATAAGTTTTGATTCATGTTGTTTCATGAGGAATTGGTTTTCATACTTTAAAAAAAGATGGATTTGAGAAGATAAGAATAAAGTGATGTTTCCACAACATGAGAATAATATACACACCCCAAATGATATACTATATGACTTTCATGAAAAATAAAAAAACTACTGTGAAAGATAAATGAAATTTGGATTTTATTAAAGGAGTATTGATAATAAGACTTAACGTAATCTAGAGAATAAATAATTATTTTTTTCTAATTAAGTTTTAAAATGAAAATGAGGAATAGAACTTGGGAACAAACCTACATAAGGAGATGAATTGAGAGATATTGAAGATCTTGTAGATCAAGGAGATCAAATTTACTTGAGTGTCTTGATATATTAGTTTGAACACATATTCTAAGTTAATATCATATATTAAAATATAATAATATCCTAAGAAAATGTGGTAAGACTCATGTACTATTAAGGAATGTGTGACTCTCAAGGAAATAATATGGAGTTGTCTTGAATAATATACAAGCCTCGATAAAAGAAGTGAGTTCTAGAAGCATTAGTGAGTTAAGTGAACTTGTGCTCTCGAAAGTCCTGACTACATTCAAGAATTAATGTGTGCTGAAGGAGGAGGATTCCAATACTCTCACTATAGTGTTGAAGATGAGGATAAAGTGAGAAGTAGGAATACCTTCCTATTTCCTATGATATTACTTCATTAGGATATTTAGTCAGCAAGGAAAAGAAATTCTTGAGAAGGGATGTTGTACAGACTTGAAGGAGAACAAGTTTGATTGTCTACCATTGAAGAAAATTTGAATATTTATTCAAAATATTAGTTTGGGAGGAATATTGAAGAACTATTTAGAGGTAGTTTAAAGATCCCACAAGGAGTTTGGAAGAGGATTTTTTGAAGATATATTCAATTGGTGGGAGCTTTTATAAATACCCATAGGTAGGTTGATGTTATGATCAAAAGAAGAAAAAAAAATTCAAGATATTTCTACTGGGTGTTTTAAGAGATTATCCATCGATCTTTTTGAGATATATATAGTATTTGTACTCAAGTTTATTTTTAGTGGAGAAACCAAGTCTCAGAACACAACTTGAACCTAGAAATGAGTAGGTATTAAAGGAAAAGCTTTGTAAGTCCTTGTATCTTTTGGATTTTACATTATGAAATTTTTGAGTAAGTCCTAGAGACAAAAATAGGATTGGATTGAAGCTTTAACTAGATATATATGTTGAATTAATAAGTTATACTCATAAAAGGAAAAAGGGGTCACTGATTCGCCCCTCTCCCTCATAGTGATCTCACCATACCCAGGAACTATAAGTAGTATCAGAGAAACTCCAGGTTGTATTTTAATGATATATAGAAATGTATATATGATCTTAATCATGTAAATGGTCAAGGAGTACCTATTTTTAATGTAAATAATTTTCATGGATGAAAGAACTGAATTCTTCCATATCTATTATCGTAATGTCTTTAGGTAAGTGATGTTGTAACTATTGGATTTACTCCACTTGGAAGATATGATCCCATGAATTTTTCCAATAAAAGGAATCTTTAAGTATATTTAAGAGATAGAAATTATATTTTATCATCTCTATTTGATAAATAATACACTAAGATAATAGGACTTAAAAGTACCAAGGATATGTGGGAGAATTTGGAAAATATGTATGAAAGAAATGTAAAGATTAAGGAATCCAAACTTAATATTTTGAGAAAAAAGTTTAATGACATTAGGGTGAATGAATATGAGTTTATAAATGACTACTTTACTAGGTTTAATGAGATTTTAATCCATATAGAGTTTGGAGATAATTTGGAAGATTCAACAATTGTAAAGAAACTGATGACAAATTTTCCTGATTGGCTTGACTCAAATATATTATCTATAGAGGATAAAGGTGACCTCAAATTTGATGAAGTATACAAACCCTCCTAAACTATGAAATAATAAAATAAAATTATTTTAAAAAGAAATTAATGGAGGTGATGGAATTTAAATCCATGGTGAAATATAATCGTAAGGTGGAGAAGTTTGAATATGATTTAGTATCTAAAAGTGATGATGGAAGCAATATGGAAGATAAGAAATCCATGGACTTCATCCCCATGAATATTAGAAGGGGAATGGAAAATAAAAATGTATACTTACTATTAATAGTAGTAATTGTGGAAACATTTGACATTTTTTATTGATAGTACAAAGAATAAATATGATGAAAGTGAAATTGGTGATGAGAAAGAAGACTAGGTAATTTCTAAAAAATCTAAAAAAAGTGATTTTGAAAGAAATTAAATGTCTTCAAGAAACCTAAAAAGGAGTTTAATGAGAAAATAAGAAATTTAAGAGTCAAAATCATCCTCAATTGAGTCATATGATGAAATTATTCATAATAAAACTTTCATATCTAAGGTTATAAATCATGAATACACATCAATTACTAAATAGGACGAAGAATAAGATATATATACGAAGTAAATATTAAGATATTAATTGTAATACTTCCTTGAGAAAAACACCAAACTCAAGAAGAGAGTAAGAAATGAAGAAATTGAGAAGAGTGATTTCATAAAGGAGATAAAATATTCTAAGTTGAAAATTTTAGAACAAGAAAATATGAATGTTGATATCAAGGCAAACCTAGATATAAAATAAAAAGTGTTACAAGTGAAAAAATCTATATAACTTAAAGCTGAAACACCTTGAATACCATGAGGGAATATTATGAAAAATTAGTGTAAATTCAGGATGAATCATCCAATGATTATGATAACACTTTTCCCAATATAAATTTATTTTCTACCTCTAATTTTTCATGTGATACTAAACATGTTTTCTCAGTAAGTACAGATTCTGAAGAAAAATATATGTGTTTATGATAAGGGAAGATATGACAAATTCACTTCGACGTCAATAAAAGTTGAAGTCTAGGAAAGGAAGAAATTATATTCAAGAAGAAGGCAAAATCAAGCCTAGATTACACCTTGGAAACAAATAGAATTTAATAGATAGACTCATCAATATTTTGAAAAAAACAAGCTTCAAATGGTACTATTGGTGTTGTGTGACATTTGGGAACAAAGCCTATGTTTTTTTGGTATAATACACTATTACCATGGATTATAAATAAATCAAGGGGGGTAAGACTATAAAATAATAATAGAATATCTATTATAATAAAAAATACTCTTGAAATATATTCACTTGAAGATATAAATATACAAGCTTGTCTATAAAAAATATATTTGATTACCTGGAAGAGATTTGTGAAAGATATTTCCAATAAGTTGATAATTAAAATCCTACCTGATAGTGTTTTTAAGATATGAACTAAAGGCTTTTGGAATGAAGAAAAATTTTAAGGAAAAGGATAAATCTGACTATGATGGTAGATGTAACACTTGTTAAAATTTGAAGGTGAAAACAATATAACAAATGTCATGTGATAAATATAAACAAGAAGGATCACAAGGAGATAAAAGGTAATAAAAAAATTATAACCAAGAATAACATTAGATACCATGTTGTAAGTTTCACCAAATTTAATAGAACTCGGAAAAAAATTCATTAGTTTTTTTGTTTCAGGATGAGAATCCAAAACAGACGAAGAAGAAGGCATGTGAAGGTGAGTGTGCCTTTATGTATCACAATAAGGAGTTCCCGCATAAGGAGACAATTGAGAAAAAGGATAACACCATGCTTCCTAAGAAGACATATAATATTAAATTCAAAATAGGGGTCATGAAGATCTATTTACGAAATAATATTGTGAAATATGGAGGAACCTTTTTGAAAGACCACTCTCAACCTTATTACTATTATTAAGAAAGAATAAATCCACTCCTTATTCTTTTTTATATATTTATGAGTAATCACCTATAGTGAATTGAAGAAGATGAATCATTTGGAACTATATGAGTGTTTTAATCACCGTTTATAATAATAAATAAGTTTCCATCATGTACTACTACTAAATAAGAGTCAACCATGATGATGGGAATTGGGTTTATCCCTTTAGGGGGAGGCAGTATGATGTTCTTCTAAAGGGTGTGTAAATTAATGAAATCTTGAATTTATGGACATCACTTTAAAATTGGATGTTGAGGTATGAAAATAACACTATACATCCTTTTTTTGACTTCATGAATTATGCATATAATCGGGGAGTGTTTATTTATGAGAAAGATGAGAGAAAGGGGGAGTTTTTATTACTCACACAAGAAATTTTTGAAGTGTTTTTTAAATAGTGTGTAGGATTTATATTTCTTGATAAATCTATTATATAACCCCTAAAATGTGATATTTGGAAATGGTATCATATATACGATAATTTATGGACAATCTAGTTTTCTTGGTGAAGTCTCTCTTATTTTATACATTGGGATTTACCATGTAAACTTTGTGTAGATTAACTAAAATAACATGGCTAAGTTGTGTGTGGTTCCATCCTTCAATCATAAGTTAATCAAGATGGATTTTATCTTTAAAGAGGTAGAATAAATATTTCTAAAAAATCCTTCTCACAAGTATAATAAGGAGTCAGTGAGTGAGGTACAAACCCTATATTTACTTTGCATTTGCTTTTAATAATGAGGATAATAAAGGAGATCAAACACCAATATTGACATAAGAGGTTTATGGTATTACCAATAAATTAAAAGGGGTCTATTTAAGAGCTTATAAGTTGATTTAATTTAATTTATAAGCTATTGTGATGATGGTAGGCTATTAATAGGTGTTGGGAAAAGTAAATTCATCTATTTATTAGAGAAATTTGATAGAACAATTCACTGTATCATCCCTTTAAATAAAAAAATGATAGAGTTGATATTCATAGAATAATATGATAAGAGTTGATGTATATGTTCCAATGATTCTTAAAATAGTTTGTAAGTGTTAGGAAGAATATAGTTAGATGGGGAGTTTTAAGTTTTATTATTCAAGGAATAAAATATATATGAAGTTTTGTGATATTATGAAAAACCATATAAGATTTGTCACACATGAAGGTTATTGAATATAGATATTGAATAACACTTGGATGGGGTTTTTAGAAGTTTGAATATTCCTTAAGATTGTTGGAAGATGTTTTGATTTTATTTCAATAATTATAGTTTTTTATTATAGAAATCAGAAAAATGGTTAAATATGGAACAACACATGAGTAATTTTATTATATTGTGTATGATTCATTTTTTACTTTGTATATGTGTCATCTCAGAGACAAATAACCTTCATATGTGTGTTTTGGAAACTACATAGAAGTCATTAGAAATATTCATTAGTTTTATTGATCACATATGTGTGATTCATTACCTGTGTATTTTTGATTAGATGTCAATGTAGGTTTTATTTGAGTTTCATAAGTTTACTCATAATATTTTGTATGTGTTATTTTCCATTTTAGTATGTGTCAAAACTTATAAAAAAATTAGAGATTATATAGATTAAAAAATACGAGTATCTATATTTGAAAATCTAATGAAGAAAATTATGATAATGATCCAAGAACTTTTTTATAATGATAAAAATATCATGTAGTTTTTAAAATCCATTATCTAATCTTGATATATAGATAAATTAAAATGTGGATAATATGATACACTTAATTTTTTGTAAATTTATTTTCAATAATAATGAATATATTTGAAGATTTGATGATCGATTTGTTCTCTAGTGATTTAAATATCATAAATAAGTTTTGATTCATGTTGTACCTAAAGTAAATCATCTTCACAATATAAAAAAATATCAAACTGTGAATTGAATTTTGATGTGATAGTACTACAACATGAGAATAATATCCACCCCACAAATGAAATGCTACATGAATTTCATATGAAAATGAAAAATATACCGTGAACGATAAATGGAGTGATGATTTTATGGAAGGGGTTTTAATAATAAGACTCAATTCAATATGTAGAATAAATATTTTTTTTCTAGTTGAGTTTTAAAAATAAAAATGAGGAAGAGAGTGTGCGAACAAACCCACATGAGAAGTTTACTTGAGATATCTCTAAGATCTTGGTGATTAAGGAGATCAGTTGTGCTTGAGTAATTAGATCTGTTGGATTGAAAACATATTCTTAGTTAATCCCATTTATAGAAATATGATAAGACCCAAAGGAAATGTGGGAAGCTTCCTACACTATTAAGTCATATGATACTCTCATGGAAATCTTGTGGAGCTATCTTGAATAAAATACATGGATTGAAAAAATAAAATAATGCCACAATTGTGAGCGAGTTAAGAAAATTGGTGCCCCTTAAAGAAACATAATAAGAGTAACTTCACTATTTTCAAGAATTATTGTGCATCCAAGAATAAGGATAAGGAATCCAATACTAATATTATAGTCATAAATATGAGGATAAATTGATAAGTGGGGATATCATCCTCTTACTTGTGATATTACTTCATCAATATATATAGTGAGAAATGGTAAGTGTTCCCCAAGAAGAGAGGTCATGTAGACTTTGAGGAGAATAGGTATGACTATCTACTATTGAAGAGTAATTCTAAGCCCTGAAATGAGTAGTTTGAGAGGAATATTGAATAACTATTGGGTGGCAGTATAAACATCCCATAGATATGTGGAAAGAGGAATTTTGGGTGATAGATCAACTAGAGGGAGCTAATATAAAGAAACCGTCAATAGGAGGTTACCATGATCACTTGAAAGTTATAAATTTCATGAGATTTTTTTCTAGGTATTTTGAGATATTATCAATCAATATTTTTGGGAGATAACTTGTATATATACTCAATTTAATTCCTAGTAGAGAAATCATGTCTTAGAACACAACCTAAAACTATAAATCACTAGGATTTTATATTTGATCCATGAAAATACTTATTTCATGTTCCTTTTATATTCTGAATATTCAAGTAAGTGTAAGAGGAAATAAGAGGAGTGTATTGAAGATTTAATTTTCTATATAGGTTGAATTAATAAGGAATACTTATAAAGTAAAAAAGAATAACTGATTCATCCACTCCCCCTCTCAGTGATCTTATAAGACCTGAGTTCTACAGTTTCTTTCCTATAATGAAACTGATGTTTCCATTCTCCCATGGATCTAGGACACAATATCTAAACTATGTGATCCTTATGAGCACTATGATTTTTTTTGAGTTTTTATGTGTGTGTTTGTAATGTTCTTTTTCACTTGTTAATTTCTCAAAAGGGGGACCATGAGATGACCAGATCCATAGGTGGAGGAAAAAATAATGTGGTGGCTGGCGTGGTCAGACTTCTCAGTTATGGAGGTCGAAATCATGGGGGATGTTTATATGATGAAAGTGATCCCAATGGTTGATGTTACACTACACTATACTATCATAAGGATGATATTTGGTGATTTTAATCTATTCCATCATCCCCAATAAGTGGTATAAAATATATTTACAATGATTGGTGAAAGAGTATAATAACAGTGTATGGTGGAGTAGTTTATCAAGGACTCTAGAGAAGTTTCATTCAGATAGTAGTATAGGTGCCATATTTTTTTTAGAATATCAAAATTTATATTGACTAGTATGAGTCTTGAGGAATGTTCCATTTTTTGAGGTGACATGAAGATCTTGATGGAAGACTATTGGGTTCTCAAGGTTAGGTGGTTGGTTAGGTTACTAGAAGGATGTTATTAGAAGATGGAAGTGGTACCTAATATATTGTGGTAATATCAAAATTCTAATTGAAATAAAGGTATAATGTGATATGTTTTGTTTATTGGGGTGTCATTTAGAACTTGGTGGTATTATACTTGAAATTTTGAATAAATACAATGATCGCTTAGACCATTTTGAATTAGTTGGAGTTCTTTTTTTTATAAGATGGTGTTGCAAGGGTTAGGAACTGATTTGATTATCTGATGGTGTAATTTTTATATCTTAAAGGATGATGATTTTGATACTACTATAGGATTTTTAATCCTTTTGGATGGATAGATCAGTCAAAATTAGGAAAATATAACCATAATTCTATGATAACAAGCATAGGGATTGTTTTGGAGGTTGTAATTAGAACAACGTTGTATGTTCCCGGAAGGAGTTATCTGGAGTAGTGTTAGTTTTCAATTCAAGTTGAGGAAAATATTTTGGGACTAAAAGTTATGTTCCTATAATGATAAAATTCTATAAGTTCAACAAACATATACTAAGAGTGGGTTACTATAATTTTTACTAAGTGTTCACCAAATCTGATCTTAAGTCAGGTCTGATAACATTGAGGTTTCATCACCCAATGTTTGTGAAGGAGGACCATGTGTTTTCTTATTAATCTTAGTGAATATTATAAATGTGGTGGTTCTATCCTAAGGATGAAAGGAATCAAGTATAGTGTGACACATCCCTGGTTATTTGTAAGATGGTCATTTGGAAAACAATAAGAATAGTGTAAGATACTATGAATTCATGTTGGGGGATTCAGGGTTAAATAACATGTGGTAAAGTTATATGATCCTAAAGAAGATGTATAAAAGGTGTGTTGGAATTATATGGATCAGATAACTAGAATATGGAATTTGAGGAATGATCATCATGATCTTATGAGAGTGATATTGGAGAAAGGATGGGAATCCCAATACATGTTAGGATTTAACGAAACTTAGTGGCAGTGAGTGAAATATTTGGTGGTAGTGGATGATGTACAATTTATTTTGGTTTATCTCATAGAATCCACTGTAATTTAGAGTATCTTTGTCAAAGAATAAATAAAAACAATGATTTGGATGTAATAGAGGTTGGTTTGATGTGTGAGAGGTTTTGGAGCATGTAAGAGTTCTAGATGATAACTATTTGTGCTTTCCTAAGTTGAAGGAGAATGACCTAAGAAGGACTACACTAGTCCCTGATGCATGATTTCTTTGAAAAGTGGTGATGGAGATTTTTACATCTTCTTAATATATGAAAATTATTATCAAAATATCAATAGATAAATGGAAGGACCTATAGAATGAAGGTGGAATCCTCAAAGGGGAAAACTGAGGCTGGATATAATGGGATAAAATATTCATTCATGTCTTAGTTGTAATGAAGGAAGTTTCAGTGGGATTTCATCATACTGATGAAATTAGAATTTTCAAAATTCCCATATAGAGGTCGGTTTTGAGGATTTAACTAGATTTTTATGTACTTGAAATCTATTGTATGGTAAAATATTATATTTTAGAGTCTTGGATACAAAATTCTGTAAGGAGTGGATCCATATACATGGTTCATGATGCAGCTTGTTTTTGGATATTTCAAAAAAATCAAAGGGTGATAACTTGATTCAGGATTGATTTGGTGAAATTTAATAGAGTAATTCATATGGTTTTCATGATTTTAGTGGGATGATAGATCATGGTTTTAGATAACTAAGGATGGATTCAATATATAGGATCATGAATGATTGGAATTTTTATGGGGTACAACCAAGAAAATTCTATTAAATGAGGGTGAATGGAAGTTGACTGGTGGGACTTTAGTGTGAGCATGAGAATAGTCTTTGAGTGGTATATTGTTTCTATCAACCCATAAAAACAATTCCTAAGTTGGTGATTGTTATTTTTAATGTGATAACTATTTTATAGGTTAATTATTGGAATCTCCAAAAGTTTAGTCACTGGAAGTTACACTTTATGGCCTAGATGGAGAGAATACATCAGCACCATGGTTTTCGGACTTAAGAAGCATAAGTGGGTTCACTAGAAGTGACAATGTCAGTTGAATGAAAGTTTTATGGGAGACTTAGATTTTTAGATCAATAGAAGTATGTTGGATAGTATGATCATCAGGAAGAGACTTCAGAGGAATCCGTTTTATGGGAAAGTTCAGCAAATGGAGAATATTGGAGTCTGAGTGCAGATATGCTGAGGAAGATCACCCAATGGATTTACTTGGGAGTTTTCATACTATGGAGGGAAGGGGTAAATTATATATAATGGGCATATTTTGGATGTTAAACAAGAGTCTAGATTTTATTAAGGTTGTGTGAAAGTAATTATGAGAAACCACTAATGATGATGTGTTGTAACGACCTGTGATTTTAGTAAATACTTGTCCTTAAATCATGTTGAGAATATTGTCTTATATGCAACACAAAACTAAAATAAAAACCATGATACATTAATAAAATAAAATTATTAAATATAACCATTAAATTGGTAGGTATTAAAAATAAGAAACCAGCTTAAATTTTTTTTAAAAAAATTATAATAAAACAAATGTCATGTTATGCTTGAAAATACACTTTTCATAAAAAACAATTTTACGCATTAATTGTGCTAATATGAAAATTAATTTTTCTCTCACCCTTATAAAATTTATTTGTAAAAATATTTGGAATCAGAAGGCCCAAATTATATATAAATCTCATTTAATTTTTATTTATAAAAATAAAATTAGTAGGATTAAAGTTAATTATCGTGATAATGGTAAAACTGTTATTTTCAAAGGATTGTTATATTGACATTGTGTAATTTTTATCTAATAAAATGAATTGATATATTATAAAAAATGACTATAATATCATTTTTATACATATATATAAATATATTAACACTCATTCAATTGGAAATAAGGTTAAGAACACTTAACGGTGAAAACAATATTTTTATATAAAATATTTCTTATATATAATAATTGTTTTAATTTAAAAGTTTATTTTAATTATTTAAAAACTAAAATAGATTATATAGATATTAAATTTAGGTTTAAAACATAAAATTTTGGTTAGAAGGGTAACTGTAAATTTTTTAATAAAATATAAATTACTTGGGTAAAAATTAGTTACCATTGAAAAACCCCAAATGCTAAAATGTGAAAAATATAGTGGTAAATTATTTGAAATATATCTAAAATGTTTATGAAAATGAATGGTGGAGGATTTATCGACCTTAACTCACTTCAAAACTCATTATTTCTCACTTTTGGAGTTATTGACCCATGAATAGTGTCTTACCATCATTGAAAAAGTAATTAGTATTTAAAAAAGTGTCATTTTCTTCACTAATAAAAGGGGATCACTTCCAAAACTTTTATCCATGATTCAAAAAGAATTATATCTACTAAAACTCTATATTAGATTCTTATAAAATCCATAACCACATACTAGTATCCTTGGTCTTTCCAAAATTCTAATCTAAGGATACTTAAGAGGTAATGTTCTTAATTGAGCTCTCTTATTTATTTTATTATTTTACCCCCTCAAACCTACTCTATAAATGAAATTATGATAACATAAATATTAATAATATTATTTAATGTTATTATACTAATGTAATATAAATTTTATACCCTCATCATAACCATCCAAAAAAAATGAAATTTCTCTTAGGTGTGGGCTACCACCTCTATAAGCGATGTGATTAATTTTTCATAGATGCCTTAAAAGGATAGTTACAAGGGGGTATTTAATGAATAAATATAATAATTAAAACATTATTAATATTATGAAAATATATACCAATTCCTACCTCCTTTATTTTCTATGTAAATGAACAAGTCACTCACGCGTACGTGCAAACTACCGATTCCATGACAGCGATGCATTTCATTTTTCACCTAAAATTTTTTATCATAGATAAATTCAGAAACATAATTAATGGTTATATTTTAAAATAATAATTAAATGATTTTTTTGGGTTTTTAATGGTAATGGAAATATCTAATCTGTAATTAAGATACCACCCCCTCATTTGTTAAAATTATTTAAATAAGCTCGCCACCGAACTCATTATCATAAATCATAACTAATATATTTATGAAATAAAATTTAAAATTTATAAATCATAAGAAAAAATCTATTCCAATATGTATAATTATCTCTTAATATTTAAATTTTAGTTTATAAACAATACTTGACACTTTCATTACAAAGAAAGTACAAAACAAACTATCAAAACTAATAACATATGGTGATGAAAATAGAGTACAACTAACTAATATTTTTGTGATAAATTATTATAAATGAAGTTTATAAAAGGTTATATATATGAATAATTTTTCTAAATTGGTTATTAATATAGTTATTTTTGTTATAAATGAGGATAAAAGTTTATTTGACTAAGTAGTAATAAAGGTAAGGGGTTCTGATGAATCAAATATTCTATTTGGGTCATAATCACTCCTCTTTGACTATAATATTTCATGATTGATTTATTATACCCTATAATGATTATGTTTTATTTACACCTTCTTATCTTGGTAAATATATTTTTACACCCAATTCTTCTTCCTTGATGAATCTATTATTTCATGATAATACAATTTTGTTAAGAATAATTCCCATATATTTTTATGGTCCCTTTCCCATATCCATGTTTTTTACTTCCCACCAATGTTATCCATTCCTTAGTATAAATTAAAATTGGTTTTATATACTATTATCTATATATTTCTCTTTATTCATTTTTCAAAAAAAATTACATTATCAATTTAACTATGTGGGTTTTCAATAAAGGTGTTTTAAAATATTTAAATGGATTTTCTTTTCAATGATCTTATATTCTTCTCTTCTACATCACATTTTTAACATATGATTTTTTAAATTTATTTTTATTGTAATTTTTTTAATTATTGTTTTAATAAGACTTCTCTTCATCATAGAAAAAATATATTTAGAAATTGATATGAAAATTACATATTTTTAGGATAATGTTATGAAATGTTTTCCATAAAAAAACATTTTCATGATTTCTATTACATTTTCAAAAGATTAATATCCAATGGAGTAATGGTTCAAAAATAACCCTATATGTGATATTTATAAATACTTATTTTTAGTGATCAAGTTTTGGGTAACAATCAATCGAGTTTTCTTTTTTAAAAATTCATTTTATTTAATATCATTTGAAAAAGTTATAAAACCAGTTTTATTGTTGTGGTTTCTCTATGATAATATGAATGATTTGATTTTATGTGGAAATAATATGTTTGGATGATGATGTGTGGGTTCTTATATCGCACTATAGTGCATTGGTTTTGGTTTTACATCTCATAAGAAAATGAAGTGTGGAAAAACATGGAGTTTTTCACAATCTAAAATGTAAACCTACTTGGATTTTTTGATAATATAAAGGGTGGACATAATTGGATTTGTTCAAAATTTAAAATTTATATATACTTGTATTTGTTCACAAATTAATGTTTGGGAATGATTTAGTTTTCTCATAATGATTTCCTATGCTTATGTTTGTGACACTTCTCTAAAATGTGCCTTATTTCTAAGATATGCCAAGCATTTAGAATGTTTCATGTTTTAAAGACAATATGATTTCTTATGTAATGATTTCATACTATTTTTTTATATTATATGCTTATAAAAAATTATTTTTATGAACATTATTTGTTTTTATGTTCCTATTCCATGATATTTAATTAAAAATCATGTTTTATGATTGTAACCTATGATTCTATGTTCTTTTTATTAGAAATTTCTACCTTACTCATGTTTTCTCTCATGTTTATGATCTAACTGTTATGAGTAGTTTCCATTACTAAATGTTTTATCTCAACCCTTTCATATGATTTATTTCCCTAGGTTACTAATATAGGTATTACATGTGATATGTTTAGAAGGGGGTTTAGATTTTAGTAGTTATGGAGAAATTCTGATGATTATTTTAAAATAAGTTGTTTATATAGAAAATATTACAAGATACTTCTCCTTAAATTATCCAATTTGTATGACTATTTTTGAATGAAATTATTGTTCATGTATAATAATGAAATAAGCTTTTTTTATTTATCTTTTGTTTTCTCAGTTGATATCAAAGGAGGGTTTTGTTATTTTGAGGATCAGTTTTTAGAAATTTAGTGAGAACCTTAGGAATAAGTATAAGTATTAGATTACAACCTAAAGTTTTGTTAAAATAGAGATTGTGTAGGTTTTATAGGAAATAAAATCTATGTATGGATATTAGAAAGTGGATTCAGTTATGGAACATATGCACCTAGTGGTAATCACCCATAAAAAGGACGGTCGATTATCAACTCAATATTCACTTTATTGCATGATGAGTGTTTCTAAGACTACAAACCTAGATAGACACTCCTAGGGGATATAATTTGGTTAATTCACATTCAATTTATGAAATATTATGAGAGATTTATAGATTAATTGACTGGGTAAGAATTTAATATTGACATAATGCCTATTGTACATGAATATGTTAATATATTTATGGATGAACTGCCTGGTATTCCCTTAGAGCATGAGGTTGATTTTTCAATTGATCTCGTACCTAGATCCATAATATCTCAAAAAATCCATATATAATGGCTCACATTGATTTATAAGAAATAAATAATAAATTAAACTAGAATCTACATAAGGGTTTTATATGCCATAGTGCTTCATTATGGGGTGAATCGGTCCTCTTAATCAAAAAGAAGGATGGATCAATGTGTTTTTTCATTGATTACCATCAACTTAATAAAATTGCATTCAAGAAAAAATATCCTCTGACCTATATAAAGGATCCATTCGAACATCTCAGTAGATCATAATACTTCTCAAAGATTGACCTTCGATCTAGAAACAATTAGTTAAGGGTTAAAATGGAGGATATTTCAAAGACAACTTTCTGTACAAGGTATGAACACTACGAAATTATAGTCATACCATATTGAATTATGAATTATCTTGTTATATTCATGAATATAATGAATAGAGTTTTTATGGAATACCTTGATCAATTTTTTATTATCTTTATTAAAGATATTCTAATATATTCCAAGAGAAAGGAAGAGCATGATTATAACTTGTGGATTGTGTTGAAATCCTTAAGAAAGGAGAAATTGAATGCCAAGTTTAGCAAGTATGAATTATAGATATAGAAAGTATCATTCTTGGGTTATGTAATCACTACAAAGGACATATATATATATATATATATATCCTTAAAAGATTAATATTATCAATAAATATCCCATACCAACCACAGTAACTGAGATTCATATTTTTCTCAATTTAGCTTGATATTATAGATGCTTTATGATTAATTTCTCATGGAAATTAAATCCTATAACTAAGTTAATTTATAAGGGGGTAAAGTTAATTTATATAGAGTAATTTGAATAAAGTTTCGAGTATTTGAATAATAGGTTGGTCTTTGAACCTGTACTTACATTACCCTACAGTGGGAAAGGATTTATAATATACAATGATGCTTTGAAAAATGGGTTATTTTTCACCCTCATGTAGAATAATAAGGTAATTTCTTATGCCTCATTAAAATTAAATACTCATGAGAAAAAATACCCAACATGTGATTTGGAGTTATAAGTGGTGATCTTTGCAAAAAAATAGTGGCATTATCTCTATGGTGGAAAGTGTGATATATACATCGACAATAAGAGTTTGAAATATATATTCACACATAAGGAGTTAAACCTATGAAAAAAGAGATGGTTTGAGTTGATAAAAGATTATTAATGATAAATTACCAACCAAGGAATTCAAACAAAGTGTATGATGCTCTAAGAAGGAAAGATCATTCTATCTTATATGTGATGAGGATTGAAAAAGACTCAATAATCATGGGTTTATAATGGATGAATCATCAAATGATTAAGGATGAAGATAAATCCTATCTTTCCAAAATTACTACTCAACCATCCATTAATGTGAAGATCAAATAAGACTAGAATGATGATGCACAACTAAGAAAAGGTATTCAGTATTCTAGAGTTCAATTATGATGAAGATGGAGTTATAAGGTTTAGAACCCAAATATGTGTCCCATAGAAACCAAAACTAAATATGGAATTTTTTTATGGTATTCATAGATCATCATTATCTATTAATAAAGTGAGAACAAATATGTATAGAGATCCAAATAAAAGCTTAAAATAGTATAACATGAAAAGGAAGATTTCATAATACATATATCGATTCTCATTATTCCAGAAAGCTAAGGTTGAACGATGAAATTTTAAGGGTATATTGAAACCATTACCCATAATGGTATGAAAATGGGAAAACATTAATATGGATTTCATTGTGGGACTCCCTAGGATATATAAATTCCATAATACCATTTAGGTTGTTTTCTGTCTCTATAAAAATTTAGTACATTTTATTGCTATCAAAGAAGATTTATCTATTGACCAAATTTCAAATATATACATAAGGGAAGTTATAAGGTTGTATGGAGTTCCAGTCTCCAATATATCTGATCAATAGATAAAGTTTACCTTGAGGTTCTAAAGAATCCTTCAATGATCATTGAGGATAAAGTTGATTTTCAGCATTGATTATCACCCTCATACAAATGGTTAGTTTGAGAGGACGATCCAAACTCTAGAGGATATGTTGATATCTTTTTTATAGAATTACAAGGATATTGGGATCAACACCTCCCCTAGTAGTGTTCTCATATAACAATATTTCTCATTAAATCATTCAAATGGAACCATATGAGGCTCTATATGGGAAGAGATGTAGGATCCCAACATACTGGGATGAATTTGGAGAGAGTAAGCTGATGAGTCCTAACCTTATCCAAGAAATGATAAAAAAGGTTCAAACCATTCAGCAGTATATAAAAGTGGCACAATGTCGACATAAAAGTTATGTAGACAATCATCAATGAGATCTAGAGTTTGAAGTTAGAAACAATATGTTCCTCCTTACATCTCCATAGAATCAAGTAATTATATTTGATAATAAGGGAAAGATATTCCCTAGAAACATTGGTCCCTTTGATATCCTTGATCATGTCGGGGCGGTAGCTTATCGCTTATCTTTCCCTCTGAACCTCTCCCAATTACAAGATGTGTTCTATATATCACTTTTAAGGAACAAAATACAAGAACATTTACGTATATTGAACTCAAAAGTTGTGAAATTGGAATATGATCTCTCGTATGAGGGAAAAATGGTGGATATCATAGATCTAAGAGATATGGTACTTCAGGACAAGAAAACTCATTATGTAATATCACAGAAATTCCATGTATTTTTTTTAAATATATTGGATTATTTTGAGACTAGGCACTCAGAAGGCACTTGATTATGAGGCCTGGTGAGACCGAAATAAGTGTTTGAACTTTTTTTATGTTTATTTAAAATAGAGCACGTGAGTAGTTTTGGAAACTTCTAAATGGGTGCCCAGATTAAAAAAATGATGTTGTTATTGCGTCCAGAATGAAGACTTTACTTAAGGGAAGACTTAACCTCGACTGGTGCGGGTTGAGGGAAATAATTAATTTTCAGAATTTTTAGGAAAATTTAATAAAAATAAATTTATTAAGGAAAAATAAAACAAACTTTTAGTTTATTTTATTTGAATTTTGAATTTCTTTGTAACGTAATGACACTGCAACCCGAGTATAAATGAAACATTGTTTCATAAATGAAATAGCATAATGAAAATACAATGCAGCGTAACAGAAACACTGAAATGTATTTTCTACTTTTAATGGTTATACCAAGGATAGATCATTGGCATGATCAGGGAACACTCCAAAAATTTGGTGGGATTGCGTTGACAAGTGACAATCGATGAACGGGCATCAATAAGGGATTGAGAAATGACGAAAAAAAGTGGTGCGATCTTTGTCAATGAATGATCCAACCTCAAGGTAGGGTTTTCGTTCTTTATGAATTGGATTCTCTATTATTTCTTTCTAAACAACGAACGTGGATCAACCCACTAACAGGTTGATCCTTGGGTTGTTTGTTCTTGCAGGATTTAGTATTTTTTTGCATGCGGGGAGTTATGGGAAGTTGGATCCATGTTTTGTTTATCCTTCATTAAATTCTTAACAAGGGTGAATCATGATGAAAGGAACAAAGGTCATGATCTATCCTTCATGTGTTCCTTGTGCATTCTTCTTCTCTACCCATTTTCTTTGATTTTTGTGACATAATGACAATTGCAGCCCAAGAAGGACCACAGGAGTGGAGAAGAAAGGTCATAGCTAGGAGTCTTGCAGCGGAGGCAAGGGATATAAACTTGAAGTCCAGTAGCAGTGAAACCCACAGCAGTCGCCACAGGAGGTGCATCGGGCCCCCCCAATAGGTGGCTGGCGGTGGCAGCACATGGCAGCGGCCACATGCGGGAGGCGGCACACTGTAGTAGAGGAAGAATGATAGAGCGGATCAGGATGCGACTAGTGGGATGCGGTGTTGTAGAACTATTGCGCCAGTGGGGTGCTGCATCAGGCGAAGGAGGTCATGGCTAGCGGGCTATGGTGGTGCAGAACAGCGGTGCCAGCAGGGTGTCACGTCAGGTCAGGAGACTCGTGGCTGAGTCATGGGTCGGTGCGGGCACACGTTCCATTGGACCACGTGTGGGGGATGCAGCCGGCTGACCCATCCATGTGACATAGGTCAGACCTAGTGCGTGCCGCGTCCGGGCTGGACCAAATTAGCCTGCTAGTGCAGGCAGGGCTGAAGGAGGACCGGGCCACCGAGCGGCCCGGTGAGCTAGACCCACTACCCAATGGGTCGAGTCCAGCAGGCTTAATGGGCCTGGATAGACCTAGTCAGCCTAGACCTGACCAGGTCAGGTCGGACGAATTGGGGTGGGTCGGGTCGGTTTGACCAGGTCGAACCGGGCCCAGACCCAACCATCCCCTTTTCAGTAAAATGGTTATAACTTCTAAACTTCATGTATGGTTGACAATAAATTTTCGACGTTGGGACCCTTACAATGAGATGGACCTTTTGGAATACTCTAAGTGAGTTTCTGGAAAGGTTGAGATACAACCAATGGCTTGAGGAGTAGATTCTCCTGGAATCAAGCATGTTGTGAGTGAAAATCATGTGGCTGGATGTGATGAGAAGGAAGTGGCAAGAAGACCTCAGTGGCCTGGTAGATGTGTGGACCTTATTATTCCAATATAAAAGAGGACCTAAGTGGCCTGGTAGATGATCGGACCTCAGTGGCCCGGTGGACGAGCAGACCTTAGTTGCCCGAGAGACAAGCGGACCTCAGTGGCTTGGCAGACCATAGTGACCCATCAGGGATGAGTACCTTAGATGTAAAATATGTTCAGACTTATGAAAGATAGTCTTACTTTCTATACTTTAGGTTATGCCTATGTGAGCTATCAGTTTCTTTATGTGTACCTTTCTTTGTAGTCATTCCTTTGTGGTTTGGGGTCCCTACTGAGTATTGTGTTACTCACCCCTTCATGGGATCCACCCTCACATGTCGTGTCTTGTGTAGACGACCAAATTTTTGACAAAGAACATGGTGGTCTAGGACCAGGTGGTTCCTAGTGAGATAGGATAGGCAAGGCATACTCCTAGGGCTTCCTACAGCTACTCTTCACCCACCCTTCAAGTAGGGTTTTCTTTGGAGAGATTATCAGAGACCTTGTACTCCCTTGTTTACATCTTGTCTTTTGTTGGGTTTGTATTCTGGCCCATTTTTCTTTTAGCTTGTACTATATACTCTCAATGGTTGTCTTAATGGCATGCACGTTTTCCTTTTTAGCATTGTGGTATGGGGTTGTGAGTATGTGTGTGTGTGTAAAGGTACTCAAAAAATTCCTCCCACTAACAAGATAATTCCTTCAGCGCTAATCTCCATCCCCTAGCCTTTTGGAGGTAGGCTTGCGGTAGTTAGGGTCTGGGCCCTGGGGGATGGTTTTTCACAAATTGGTATCTGAGGAGGTTGGTTCTACTTTAAGGACTGAGATTTTATGGCTTTGTTTTGTGGAAATAGTGTTTAATGTTTCGAGTTTGAATTTCAAGCTCGGGGAGTCCAGTATTGGTGCGGTGGCCGACGTATCCATACACCAAGACCTTGAATTCTTATTTTTGACTTAATACATAAAAACACTAGTTTCATGCATTATATAGGAATTGAGTGTTTATTCATGTTCTTCTTGAGTCAGAGCCAGGTCACCAGGTATGACCTATTGATTGTGGTTCATCTTGATCTGTTTCAAGATTCCACCACTTAAACAGCCAATGAGGATTCCAATGCATGACCACAAGGATGGTACACCCAGTGATGAGGCATCAGTACAGGTACCATTACTAGAGATGTTCCCACCAGGAGGCGCACCAGAGTTTCTATCGTCCATTGATCAGTAGTTTATACTGACACTACTGGTAGAGGACGCACATAGGCACAATGTATTACACTAGTTCCGGAGGCATAGACCTCTTAGGTTCAGGGGTGAGAATGACCCCCAGGTGGTAGAGTATTATCTCTAGGCGGTTACATGAGTCTTACATCTAGTGAGGACACCTCTCAACCAAATATCGATCTTAGCCATGAGCCTTCCTCAGGGATTGGTGGGGGGATGGTGGAGCTTGATGATCTAGACACACGACGAGGCAAACCTCACCTAGACAGACATTGAGAACCTATTTAGAAAGGAGATTTTTCCAATGAAATTTCACTCAGTGTGCATATAGGAGCTTCTGAACCTACAAAAAGGTAGCATGAAAGTGGTGGAGTATTCGGTGAGATTCGCTGATCTTTCTCGCTACTCCACGGACATGGTGTGATAAATATTATTCAAGGCTCAAGATTTTGAGTAGGGACTACACTAGGTGATTAGGGTGTCCATGTTATCACTTAGAATCCCTAATCTAGTTGGGGTGCTGGAGCGAGCCCTACTCGTGGAGAGCTTCCAGGCAGAGCAGGCACCAGCAGTAGGAGCTACCAGTAGACACTAGGTGGTGAAGTCTTCAGTCGTGGGTAGCAGGTAGCAGACACAGGGGCCCAAGTAGGCCAGGAATTTTAGGGATGAACCAAGGATGCAAGATCGGTGGTAAGAGACCCCTAGGGAATAGGAGTCATTAGAGGAGCAGGGTGTGCTACTCATGCGGTAGGCAGAGGAACATGATATGTGATTTCCCGAATTACATCATAGAAGACCAATAGATGGTCAAGGGACCGCCAATGCAAATCTATAGGTTTGATTAGGGTGGCCCGTATGGTGGAGGATGTGCTGAGGGAGATAACAAAGTAGTAGGAGGTGGGTCGAGGTTCAAGGTGCTATCACCACCACCACCATCAGGTGGTCCACGATGGGGTTCAGAAGCCAGTGGATAGGGGTGAGGTCAGCTTCAAACGATGAAGGCCTATGACCATGACGCTCTAAAGATGATTAGAGGTATGATCTATGTCTTTTACACCTTATTTTTATTTCTTATAGACATAGGTTCCAGTCACTTTTTCCTTTCCATGAACATTATTCAGGGATCGGATATTCGAGTGGAGCCATTGGCTCGATCTTTATGATCAGAGACTCCTACAGGATATGATTCAACAATTACACCCTGGTGCTGGTAGTGTGATATTACTCTTTGAGGTGAGAGCTTCGAATGGGATCTCCTAGTAGTATCATCAAGGCCTTACGACATCATCTTGGGTATGGACTGGTTATCCACAGTTCATGCTCAAATTGACTATTTTAGAAACAGAGTGTGGTGTGTCCACAGAGATGGGACTAGGATTTCCTTCACTGGTGAGAAAGGAGCACTTGCAATGCAAGATGGACTTTCTCAGAGGAGGGTGAAACTGATCACTCATAATTTGGATAGCCTCACCCTTGGTGTGGGGGATGAGAGGATTCCTCTTTTTCCCGTAGTGGTAGATGAGTACGAAGAAGTCTTTCCTAAGGATGTTCTGGGATTACCTCCTCACAGAGAGGTAGACTTATGAATTGATATGTACCCTGGGAAGACATTGATATCCACACTGGAATATCAGATGGATCATGTGGAGCTTCATGATTTGATGATGAAGCTTGAGGATTTGCAGTAGAAGGGATTCATAAGGCCCAGTGTTTCACTGTGGGAAGCCCTAGTATTGTTTTCAAAAAAGGCAGATGGAAGTTCAAGGTTGTGCATGGACTTCTGTAACCTGAACCAGGTGACCATGAAGAAAAGGTATCCACTATCGAGGACTGATAACCTCATTGACCAGCTGAAGGGAGTCATATGGTTTTCAAAGGTATACCTCAGATCAGGCTATCATCAGCTTCGTGTATGGGATTAGGATGTACCGAATACAGCCTTCATATTTCGGAATGGACACTTTGAGTTCTTGGTGATGCATTTCGGCATGACCAGTGCCCTATCAGTGTTCATGGGACTCATGAATAGGATCTTTCATCCTTACCTTGACTGATTCATCATGGTATTCATTGATTACATCCTCATGTACTCGGTGTCTAATAAGGAGCATGCTACACACCCATGGAAAGTCCTAGATACACTATTATAGAACCATCTTTATGGGAATATCTTGAAGTGTCAGTTCTAGATTCAGGAGGTCCACTTTCCATGACATGTCATTTTGGAGGCTGGAGTTGCTATGGATCCAGCAAAGATATTGGTGGTGCTTTCTTGGGATCCACCTAGGAGCGTGACTGAGGTGTGGAGTTTCTTGGGTTTGGTTGGATATAACTGGATATTCATTCCTAAATTTTCAAAGGTAGAATCACCCTTATCATCTTTGACATGGAAGGGACATCCCTTCATGTGGTCAGATAGGTGCTAGTAGAGTTTTCATGAGATTAGGCAGAGATGGACGAGTTCCCCCATCTTGACACTACCAAAGGAGTGAATTGGGTATGTAGTGTTATACAATGAATTAGGGATCAGAATGGGTTGTTTCCTAATGCATGGGAAATCATTTATCACCTAAGGTTCATGATAGTTGAGGTAGCACAAGAAGAACTACACGACACATGACCGAGAGCTAGCAGTAGTGGTCTTTTCCCTGAAGATGTAATGGCACTACTTTATGGTAGAACGGTTTAATGTCTACTCCGACCACAAAAATACTCAAGTATATCTTATCCCAGAAGGACCTGGACTTTAGGCAAAGTTAGTGGCTAGAGTTCCTCTAGGACTACTAATTTGAGATATTCTATACTCTTGGGAAGGGGAATGTGGTGGAGGATGTGCTCAGTAGGAGATCCAGTTTGCAGTTGCTGAGTGGGGTATCAGAACAGTTAGCTATGATGTAGATATCCTTCATGGATGGTGATGGAGAAGCATATCTTTATTTGATGTCTATCCCCCCTACTTTTACATAGAGTTAGGTAGGCACAACTTGTGGATCTTGACTGTGAGGCCTGACATGATCAGTTGTCCTCAGGACAAGCTCTTGATGGATTTTTGATAGGTATGGAGCACATAATCATTTTAAGAGGGTGCGCCATTATACCAGTGGTGTCACATGAGGATGTTATGAGGGAGTTCTACACCTCCCCTTTGTAGGTACATCCAGGAGTGATGAAGATGTATCAGGATCTCTAACATTAGTACGGGTGGTCGGGGATGAAGAAGATAGTGTCAGAATTCATTTCTCGGTGCCTCACTTGTCAGAAAGTGAAGGTAGAGAATCAGGTTCCAATAGTCTTGACTCGACCACTTGAGGTGTTAGAGTGGAAATGGGATGGTATCTCAATAGACATCATGATGGTTTTACCCCACACATCCAGGAGGAACGATACCATCTAGGTTATTGTTGACCGACTCACCAAGTCGGCTCACTTCCTACCCATCTGGGAGTAGGGTTTAATAGAGAGCTTGGGATGCCTCTATATATAGGAGATAGTTCAAATCCATAGAGTCCCATCGACGATAGTCATGGATCAAGACACATGGTTCAAATCTCGGTTGTGGAAGGGATTATAGGAGGTGTTTGGGACTCATCTTTTCTTGAATATAGCTTTCCACCCACAAATAGAAGGTCATATGGCGAGGACTATCCATGTTTTAGAGGACATGCTCTGTTCCTGTATCTTGGACTTCAAGTGCAGTTGGGAGGATCACCTACCACTGGTGGAGTTTTCATACGAAAATATCTACCACTCCACTATTGGTATGGTACCATTCAAGGCACTATATGGGTGACCATGCATGTCACTGTTATGTTGGATAGACCTAGGGGAGTCAGCACTCATGGGTCCAGAGTTGGTACAAGATAACACTTAGAAGGATAAGATCATCCAGGAGAGGATAAGGACTGCACAAAGAAGGCATAAATATTTTTCTAACAAGATATGGATGCCCTTGGAGTTTTAGAAGGTGTAACATGTGTTCATTCGGGCCTCACCTTAATGAGTATTGCATAGATTTGGCTGGGATGGAAAATTTTATTCGAGATTCATCGGACCTTTTCAGATTCTGAGTAGAGTTGGAAAGGTGGCATACCACCTAGATCTCCCCCCCATAGATGCACTGGCTACATAATTTCTTCCACATATCACAGTTGATGAGGTATGTGAATGATCCATCGCACGTCATCGACTAGGGTGAGTTGGATATTTACAATGGGGAGATGTTTTCATAGTTCCCATTAGAGATTGAGGATCGATAGGAGCGGGTACTTCATGGATGGTGAATTATTTTGGTGTGCATTTGATGGTAGTATGGGAATCTCCAGGAGTTCACTTGGGAGTGGGAGGCTCATATCCAATCTTAGAACCCCCATTTGTTTGTTTAGCCCTTATTTTGGCTTATGAGGAAGTAAATCTCTAATGGTGGAGGTAATGTAATGTCCCAAAAATTCAATGTAATTTTTTTAAAAAATTATATGGGATTATTTTTAGACCATACACTCAGAAGAAATTTGATTCTAAGTCTAGTGATCCCAGAATAAGTGTTTGAACTTTTTTATGTTTATTTAAAATAGCGCACGTGAGCAGTTTTGGTAACTTCTAAACGGGTGTCCGGATTAAAAATCTAAGAGCGTCTTAGTTTTTGGAATGATGACTTTACTTAATGGAGGAATTAACCTCGATTGGTGCAGTTCAAGGTAAAAAGTTAATTTTTAGAATTTTTAAGAAAATTTAATAAAAAAAAATCTTAAGGAAAAATAAAACAAACTTTTAGTTTATTTTATTTGAATTTAGAATTTTGTTGTAACGTAACGATGATGCAACCAGAGCATAACTGAAATGTTGTTCCATAAATGAAATAGCATAATAGAAACACTAAAATTCATTTTCTCCTTTTAATGGTTATATAGATTAAGGATCATTGGCATGATATAAAACCACTCCAAACCATTGGTCGGATTGAGTTGACAAGCGACGATCGACGAACGGCCGCCAACGACAGATTGAGAAATGACGAACAACAACTGTGTGATCTTCATCAACGAACAATCCAACCTCAAGGGTAGGGGTTTTGTTATTTATAAATTGGATTCCTTGTTCTTTATTTCTAAACAACAAACATCGATCAACCAACTAATAGGTTGATCTGCAGGTCATTTTTTATTTCAGGATTTGGGATTTTTTATTGTGGGTCATTATTGAAAGTTGGATCAGAGTTTTTTTATCCTTATTTAAACTCCTAACAAGGAATAATCACATCGACACGAACAAAGGTCGTAACCTGTCCTTCATGTGTTCCTTGTGAATTCTTTTTCTCATCCCCTATTCTTTTTTTCTTCGTGAAGTAATGAAAATTCTGGTCCATGAAGGGCCGTAGCGGTGGTGACAGAAGGTCGCGGCCAGGAGGGCCACGATGGAAGAAAAGGCCGCTGGCTCAAAGGATGGCAGTGGAAAGGGCCACCGACTAGAAGGATGATGGTAGAAGAATTCACAGTAGCCACCATCGGAGGTGGAGTGGGGCCGCCGTTATGTAACAGTGACCGCGTGCGAGAGGTGGCGCACGCCGACGGTGCACCTCAGTGGAGGATTTCACGGCCTGTGGGCCTCAATGGTGCAGAACTATGGTGCTAGAAAGGCACCACGTTAGGCGGAGGAGGCTGCGACCAGCGTGCCAAGGTGGTGTGGAATTGTGGCCCTAGTAGGTCCCCCGTCAGGTCAGGAGACCTACAGCTGGGCTACGGGTCGGTACTAGATTGTGGTTTGTGGGACCACTTGAAGGGTAGGCGGTCGGCCGAGCCGGCCACACAACGTAGGGCCTACGTGGCGCTTACTATATCTGGTTTGGACCAAACCAGCCCACCAGTATGGGCTAGGCTGGAGGAGGACCGGGTCAGGTGGGCCCAGACCCGAACGAGTCGGGTCAATCAGATCGGGCCCAGACCCAACCGGCCTCTTTTTAGTAAAACATGCATAATTTCCAAATCGTATGTCTGATTAATGAGTAGTTTGTGGAATTGGTACCCTTTGACGATACGTTCCTTTGAACATACTCCAAGTGAATTTCAAGGGATTTTGAGATACGAACAATGGGTTGAGGATTACATTCTCTCGAAATCAAGCATGTTACGAGCAAAAATCCTGCAGCTGGCTATGACAAGAAGGAAGTGGCGAATAGATCTCAGTGTCTCGGGATATGAACAGACCTCAGTGGCCCGACAAACGAGCAGAACTTAGTGTCCTGACACACAATCATACCTCATTGTCCTAGCAGACGAGTATACCTCAGTGGCCTGATAGACGAGCATACCTCAGTGGCCTGGGAGACCTTAGTGACCCATCGGGGATGAGTCCCTTAGCAGTACAAGATGTTCAACCTTACAACTGATAGTTTTACTTTTTTTACTTTAGGTTATACCTTTGTGATGTGTCCATTTCTTCAAGTGTACCTTTATTTGTGGTCATTCCTTTGTGGTTTGGGGTCCCTACTGAGTATTGTGTTACTCACCCCTATAGGGCTTCACCTGCACGTGGCATGTCTTGTGAAAATGACCAAAGTTTTGATAGAGAACTTGTTGGTCTAAGACCAGGCGATGCCCAGTGAGATTGGACATGCGAGGCGTACTCCTACAGCTTCTGACATCTACTATTCACCTATCGTTTAGGTAGAGTTTTCTATGAATGGATTATCAGAGACCTTGTACTCCCTTGTTTGCATCTTTTCTTTTGTTGGTTTTGTATTCTGGCCTATTTTACTTTCATCTAGTACTATATACTCTCAGTGGTTGTCTTAGTGGAATGCATGTTTTCATTTTTAGCATTATGGGTTGGGGTTGTGAGTGTCCGTGTGTACAGGTACTCAAAAAATGCCTCCCACTTGCAGGATAATGCCTTCGGTGCTATTCACGATCCCCTGGCCTTTGGGAGGCGGGCTTGGGGTAGTCACAACATGAGCCCCAGGGGATGGGTCATGACACATCTGGTCAAAGTTCTATGGAGGAATCATAAGTTCAAAGAAGCTATGTGGGAACCCAAGGATATAATGAGAAAAATTTACCCCCACTTTCTCTCTTCCCA
Source organism: Viscum album (assembly GCA_963277665.1). NCBI lineage: Eukaryota > Viridiplantae > Streptophyta > Magnoliopsida > Santalales > Viscaceae > Viscum > Viscum album. The sequence continues at coordinate 1,644,126,738 of OY728121.1, read as the reverse complement.
ATAATAAAATTACAAGGGAAAAATGTTTTTTAATGGGTGTATAATGTAGCAATCCATGATTTTAGTAAATATTTTTCCTTAAATCATGTTAAGTATATTTTATTATACTCAACATCAAATTAAAATAAAAACCAAGATAATTTAATAAGATTATTAAATATAACCAATATATTATAACCATTAAATTAGAGGGTATAAATAAGAATAAACCACCTTACAAAAACTTTTTAAAAATTTATAATAAAACAAAGGTCATTTTATACTTGAAAATATAATTTTTTATAAATTTTTTTTATGATTTAAGTGCACTAATATGAAAATTAATTTTTTTATCTCCCATATAAATTTTAATTTGTAAATTTTTATAAATAAATAATCCCAAATTATATAAAAAGGCCCATTTCATTTTTAGGCATAAAAATAATATTACTATGATTAAAGTTAATTACCATGATAATGGTAAAACTATTATTTTCAAAGGACTGTTTTATTAATATTGTGTATTTTTTATCTAATAAAATTAATTTATCTATTCTAAATAATTAATATAAAATAATTTTTAATCATATATATAAATATAGTAACACTCATTCAATTTTTAATCAATACTAAAAAATATTAAGAACACTTAATATTAAAAACAACATTTTTTTACAAAAAAAAATCTATTTATTAAATGTTTTAATTTAAAAGTTAATTTTATATTATTTATAAATTGAAATAGATTATATTAATTTTAAATTTAGGTTTAGAATATCATCATTTGGTATGTGGGGTTACCTTATATTTTTTAATACAATATAAATTTCTTGGGTAAAAACTTATTACCAAGGTAAAAACCAAAATGTTATAATGTAAATAATCTAGTGGTAAAAGACATGAAACATGTGTGAAAATGAATTTTGGAGTATTTATAGACCTTATTTCACCCCAAAAATCACAATTTTCTACTTTTTGATCCATTTACCCATGAATAGTGTCATGCCATCATTGAAAATGAAATGGGTATCTACGAAAGTTACATTTTCAACACTTATAAAGGGGGATAACTTCCACCACATTTCTCCATTGTTTAAAAAGCATTATATCTGCCAAAAAACTTCCCCATTCACTCATAAAATCCATCCCCATGACTTATTATCCTTTTTCTTTCAAAAATACCATGCTAAATATCCTTGAGTTCTTACCTAAGGGAGAACATCCAATGGAGAGGTAATGTTCTCAACCAAGATATCTTATTAATTTTCATCTTCTACCACCTCAAACCTACTCAATCATGAAATTATCAAAAAATTAGTATTATTAATATTTTTAATTTTTTTATACTAATTTAATATCCATTTTATACCCTCCTCCAAACCATTTGAAAAAAATTAAATTGTTGCTTGTGTTATGTGCGGACTTCCACCTCCATAAGCAACGTGATTCATTTTTCATAACTTCCTTAAAAGGATGGTTAATAGTGGATATTTAATGAGTGAATATAATAATTTAAAAATTGTTAATATTTTTAAAATATAAATCAATTATTTTCTCCTTTACATTATATTAAAAAGAATGTGTCGACCATGCGTACATACAAACTACCGACTCCATGAAAGTGACGTATTTCATTTTCACCTAGTCTTTTCTATCATGGATAAAAAATGAAAAATAATAACTAGTAAAATTGGAAAATAATATGTAAATAATTATTTTATTTTTATTTTCTAATGTTAATCGTAATATCTAAACTGTAAATAAGAAACCATCCCCTTTTTCATTAAAATTACCGAAACAAACTCATCCTTGACCTCATCCTCATGAATCATAACTAAAATACTTATGAAATAAAATTAGAACATTATAAATTATTATAAAAAATATTATATTGCATATAATTATATTTTAATGATGAAATTTGATTCTATAAACAATAATCGACACCACCATTACAAAACTAGTACAAAACAAACTGTCAAAACTAATAACATATGAATTTGAAAATAGGGTATAAATAAATAATATCTTTTTAATATATGATTATAAATGAATTTTATAAAAGTTTATAGATATGAATAAAGTTATTAAATAGGTTATTAAGATATTTTTTTATAAATGAGGACAAAGCGTAATCAACTAAGTAGAAATAAAGGTAATCGGTTTTCATGACTCAAATATTTTTTTTTTGTTTATAATCAATCCTCTTTGTCAATAATATTTAAATATTGATTTATTATATCCTATGAGGATTTTATGATTTATTTACACCTTATTTCATGGTTAAATCTTTTTTCACACCTAATTATTCTTCCTTGAAAATTTTATTGTTTCATTAAAAGGTAATTTTGTTAAGAATAATTCTCATTTATTTTTATAAATTTTTCCCCCATATCCAAGTTTTGAATTACCACCAATGTTAACCTTTCCCTAGTGGAAACTAAAATTGTTTTTATCATCTATGATCCTTATATACCATTTTATTCATTTAAAAAAAATGTTACATTATCGTTTTAATGATGTGGGTTTTCAATTAAGGCATTTTAAAATATTTAAAGGGATTTTATTTTACATGATCTTATATTATTCCCTTATAATTCACATTATTTACATATTCTTTATTTCACGTCAAGGTATCTTTATTAGATTTTTTTAAAGAAATGTTTTAAGAAATATTTTCTTCATCTTAAAAAAATTGATTTTGTAAATTGTCATGAAAATAACATCTTTTACAATGATATTAATAAATAATTTATAATAAAAAATATTCTCAAGATTTCAATTCCATTATAAAAAGATTCATATACAATAGATTAATGGTTCATAAATCATCATATATGTGATATTTTTAAATGATCATTTTGGGTGTTCATGTTTTTTTATTCAATCGATCAAGTTTTTCGAAAATTCATTTTATGTGATGCCATTTGGAAAATTTATAAAACCCATTTTCTTCACATGGGTTCTTTATGATAAGATAAATGATTTGATTTTAATTGGAACTCATATGTATGATTGATGATGGGTTATGTCCTATGTAACCCTACAATTAATTGTTTATGGTTTTATATCTCATGATATAATGGTTCATGGACATACTTGTATTTTTTTACAATCTAAAGGATAAGCATACTTGGATTTGATCACAATGTTAATGGTGGACATACTTAAATTTTTTCATAATTTAAAGGGTGTACATACTTGTATTTTTTAATAACTTGATGGGTGGCAATGAATGAGTTTACTCATAATGTTTTTCTATGCTTGTGTGTGTGCCACTTCTCTAAAATGTGCCTTATTTACAATCTATGCCCAATATTTATAATGTGTCATATTCTAAATATGTTATGATTTCTTATGTTATGATTTCATGTTATTTTTTATTTATGTTATATTATTATAAACCATGTTTTTTATTATATTTATTTTTTATTATGTTATTATTCCTTGATTCATAATGATCAATAAATTTTTATGATTTTCACTTATGATTTTATGTTCTATTTATCAGATATTTATCCCTTATTCATGTTTTCACTCATGTTTATTATTTAACCATTATGACTAGTTTCCCTTACTGAGAATTTGAGTTCAACCATTTCTTATGTTTTATTTCACCAATATATAAATATGGGTATTATATTTGAGATGTTTAAAAGGGTTTTTATTATTGAGAGGCTTTGGATAAATGTTTATGAGTATTATAAAATAAGTTGTTTATATAACTAATCTTCAAAGACACTAAACATTTCATTCTCTGGTTTGTTTGACTGTTGGTGAATTGAATGATTATTCATGTAAAATAATAAAATAAGTATGTTTATTTATCTTGGATTTCCTCAATTGGTATTAAAGGAGGTTTTAGTTATTTTGGGTATTAGTTTATAGAACTTTAGTGATAAAAATAGGAATAAGTATTTGTATTGGGTTATATCCTGAAGTTTTGGTAAAATATAGATTATGTTATTTTTTTTAGAAATAACACCCATGTATGGATACTGGAATATATTCTCCTAAGGGTAATCGACCAAAAAAATTATGGCTAAATATCAACTCAATATTCACTTTGGTGAATGGTGAGTGGGCCTAATACTGCATACCTATAGAGACACTCCCAGAGGATATGCTTCGGTTATTTCACATTCTCTTTATAAACCATGATGAGGTATTTATAGCTCAAATTATCAGAGAAGAAGTCAATATTGATGACATGCCTACTATATATGAATATTTTTCTGTATTTATGGATAAATTTTATGGTCTCCCCATGGGTTGTGAGGTTGAGTTTTTAATCAAACTCATAATTAGATTCATGCTTATCTCAAAAGGTACATATATAATGGCTCTCATTGAGTTGTTATAATTAATTAAGTGGTTATAAGAGAATCTATGAAAGGGTTTTATACACCCTAGTGCTTCATTGTGTGTTTCACCAATCATCTTGTTCAAAAAAGAAAGATATTTCAATTCATATTTGCATTGATTATTATGATCTTAATAAAATCATGGTCCAGAATAATTTTTTTTCTACCACATATTGATCATCTATTCGATCAACTCAAAGGATCCTAATACTTCTCTAAGATTGAACTTTGATATAGATATAATAATTTATGGGTTAAAAGGGAGAATATTTCAAAGACAACTTTCATATGAGGTATAGAAAATATGAATTTATAAATATTTCATTTGGACTTAATAATGATCCCACTATATTTATGGATATAATGAATAGGGTCTTTAGAGGCTACCTTGATCTTTTTTTGGTTTTATTTATAGATGATATTATAATATATTCAAAGATAAAAGAACATCATAAAGATTATTTTCGTATTTTTTTGAAGAAATTAAGAAAGGAGAAACTATATTATGAGTTTAGAAAGTGTGAATTCTTGTTGCAGAAAGTATCATTATTGGGCCATGTAATCGCCGACAAGGTCATGCATGTAGATCTTTCAAAGATAGAATTTATAAAGAAATTTCCTAGACTAAACAAAATAATTGATATTCATAGTTTTATCAGGTTATCTATATACTATAGATGTTTTTGAGTAATTTATCATGGCTATAAAATAAAATAACCTAGTTAACATGGAAACAGGTAAAGTTTCTTTTGAAAGAGGAATATAAAGAAAGTTTCAAGTAACTAAAGAATATATTGGTCATTTTACCTATACTTACATTAACCTATATCAGGAAAGGATTTTTAATATACAATTATTATTCAAGCAATGTATTCATATGTTTCCTCATGTAGAATTATAAGGTAATTTTTTATTCCCTAATTCAATTTAAGACTCATGAGAAAAATTATCTGATGCATGATTTGAAGTTGGTAGTAATGATATTTACATTAAAATTTTGGATGCATTATCTCAATGGTGAAAAAAATTATATAAAATGACTAAAATATTTTGAAATATATATTTACACTTAAGGAGTTAAACATGCACCAAAGGAGATGGTTGGAATTGATAAAATATTATAATTCCTTAATACATTACCATACAGGGAAGGAAAACAAGGTGGATGATGCTTTATACAGGAAATATCATTCTATGTTATATATGATAAGGATTGAAAACAAGTCAATACTCATGGATTTGAAACCAATGAATCTTGAAATCATAAGGGATAGAGAGAAATCCTATCTTTCCCAAATCACTACTCAACCATCCATTCACATAAAGATCAAAGTAGCATGGAAAGATGATGCAGAAAAACAAAAAAAAATATAGTGAGTATTTTGAAGTTAAAATTTGATAAAGAAAGAGTTATAATAGTTTGATCCCATATAGGTGTCCAATTAAAACCAAAAATAATGTGGGAACATTTATATTCTATGTATAGATAATCATTATCTATTCATCTAGAAAACACAAATTTGTATAGAGTTCTAAATAAAAACTTCTAGTGGGATAACATGAAAAGGGATATTGCATAATACATATCTCAATGCTAGGTATTATGAAAATTGAAGGCTAGATGAAAAAAATTCTAAGGGTATGTTGAAACCATTATCCATACCATTATGGAAATGGGAAAACATTACCATTGATTTATTTTGTAACCCCCAAGATATATAAAGACTATATGTCATTTGGGTTGTGTTTGATCACCTTACAATGTAATTATATTTTATTATTATCAAATAATATTTATATCTAGAAAAAATCAATAATATATACATAAGATAAGTGGTAAGTATTCATGGATTTCCACTCTCTATTGTTTTGGATCATGATCTGAGGTTTACCTCAAGGTTTTGGAGAATCCTTTAGCAAGCATTGGAGATAGAGTTGAGTTTCAACACTCCTTGTCACCCTTAGATGGATGGTCATTCTGAGAGGACCATATAAACTCTGGAGGATACAATGAGTTCTTATTCTATGGAATTATATATATTTTGGGATCAACACCTCCCCCTTATAGAGTTATCATATAACAAAAGTTTCTATTTAAGAATTCAAATGGAACCATGTGAGGCTCTGTATGGGAAGGGATGTAGGAATCCAAAATGCTGGGATAAATTTAGATAGAGTAAACTAATAGGTACTAAACTTTTCCAAGAAATTATGGAGAAGTTTCAAACTATTTATTATAATATGAAATCGGTAAAAATTCTATATAAGAGTTATGTAGACAACCATCGGAGAGATCTTGAGTTTGAAGTTTGTAACAAGGTTTTCCTATAGATATCTCTATGAAATAAAGTTATGAGATTTGTGGAAATATTAACCCTATATATATTGGTAATTTTGAGAACCTTAATCATGTTGGGGAATAATCTTATCACTTAATACTCCCTTCATACCTCCCAAGTACATGATGTGTTCCATGTATCCGTTTTTAGGAAGAACATACTGGACCCTTCATATGTAATAAACCTGGAATTCATTCAATTATAACATGATATATAAATTGAGTAAAACCAATTGGAGATCCTAGATCAAAGATATAATTACTGTATAAATTTTATTATACTAATGGAACATCAATTTTTTACCCTCCTCCGGACCATCCGAAAAAATAAAAATGTCATTTATGTTATGTGTGTACTACCGCCTCCATAAGAGATGTGATCTGTTTTTCATAACCACATTACATGGATGGTTAAAATGTTGTATTTAGTGAATAAATATTATACTTAAAACATTATTAATATTTTTAAAATATAAACCAAATACCACCACCTTCACATTCTAGGTAAATGAACACGTCAGTCGTGTGTACGTGCGGACTACCGCCTCCATAAAAGTGATGTATTTTATTTTTCACCCAATATTTTATATCATTAATAAAAAATGGAACCTAATTAATTTTTTTATTATAAAATTATAATTAAATAATTATTTTTTTGTTTATATGATGGTAATGGTAATATCTAACCTGTAATTAAGATACCACCCCCTCGTTTGTTAAAATTACCAAAATAGGCTCGTCACTGACCTCATCACCATGAATCATAACTAAAATACTTATGAAATGAAATTATAAATTTATAAATAATTATAAAACATATATTCCAGTACCTATAATGATCTAAAAATGATAAACATTGAGTCTGTAAACAAGTATCAATATCTCCTTTACAAAGCTAGTACAAAACATAATATAAAAAATAATAACATACAATGATGAAAATAGGGTATAACTAAATAATATTTTGTAATAAATGATTATAAATTAATTTTATAAAAAGTTAATATATATATGAATAAGGTTCATATATTGGTTATTAATATAGTTATTTTTTATATATGATGATAGAGCACATTCGAATAAGAAGGAATAATGGTAAGGGGTTTTCATGACTCAAATATTTTCCTTGGATTATAGTAACTCCTCTTTGACTATAACCTTTCAAGATTGATTTATTATACCATATTTTGATGTTATGTTGTATTTACACATTATTTGTTTGGATAAATTATGTTTCACATCCAAGTATTCTTCATTGATGAATCTATTGTTTTATGAAAATGTAATTTTGTTAAGAATAATTCTCATCTCTTTTTATGGTTTCCCCCAAATATCAATGTTTTTACTTCTGGCCAATTCTATACATTGACTAGTGGAAAATAAAATTTGTTTTATCTCCTATAATATTTATGTTATTTTTTATTCATTTTAAAAACATAGGTTACATTATCCTTTTCATGATATGGGTTTTTAATAAAGTCGTTTAAATTTATTAAAAAGGTTTTTCTTTTCCATGATCTTATATTATTACCTTATAATTCACATTTTTGACATATGATTTATTCATTTTCAAGGTATATTTATTATAATTTTCTTTAAATTAATGTTTTAATAGTTATTATCTTCATCCTAAAAAATTGGTTTGGTAAAATGACATGAAAATGACATCTTTTTAAGATGATAATAAGAAATGTTTTATAAGAAAAACTATTTTCATAATTTCTCTTCTAATTTAAAAAGATACATCTCCAATGGATTAATGGATAATAAATCACCATATATTTTATCATTTTAAAAATTCATTTTGTGTGACCATGTTTTTAGTATCAATCGATCAAGTATGTTTTGAAAATACTTTTTATGTGATACTATTTGGAAAGGTTATGAAACCCATTTTATTACCATGATTTATTTTTTATAAGATGAATTATTTTATTTTAATTGGAACTAATATATATGGATGATGATGGTTGGGGTATTATATCACCCTCTAATCCATTTATTAAGATTTTACATCTCGTGAGATAATAAATCACAGACATACTTGGATTTGTTCACAATATAAAGGGTGGATATACTTGGATTTGTTCACAATATAAAGGATGTACATACTTGGATTTGTTCACAATTTAAATGGTGGACATACATGGATTTTTTCAAAACATAAAGGATGGTAATTATTGATTTATCTCATGGTTCTTTCCTATGATTATGTTTGTTCCACTTCTCTAAAATGTGCCTTCCTCCAATGGCCCGAAGGCATTCATTTTTTTATTGATTTTGATAAACCACCTTTCAAGGGGTGAGGTGGAACCCTTTCAAGGCCCGTAGGTGTAATTATTACATGGCTTGTATGCCTTAGAGGAATTCATTGCCTGTAGTCTTCAAACATTACATACAACCCAGACTAACTGCTAGGAACTGCTCCTCCCCAGCAACTTCATCGTGAAATCAGCTCTCCACCTTCACATGGATGTTTGTCTAGGCATTCCCATGCATGCACAGTATTTTCCTAATGGCAGGTTCCATACCCTCTCATTCTTACAATCTGTTTAGCTTTTATTGTGGTGAAAGCTCCTTGCTCGTCCTCCTTGAAGATCTTGTTCCTTGTAGGTTGTCTGGTTTGTATCTGCACTTAAGGTGGCCCGAAGGCCTTGAGGTGGCCCAAAGGCCTTACTGACCCGAAGGCCTGGGTGGCCCGAAGGCCTTACAGGACTCAGGGACCTAATCTTCTAAGACACTAATCATTCATCTCCCTAGTTTTTGTGACTATTTGTGAATTTAATGGTTATACATGTAGAATAATGAAATAAGTGTGTTTATTTATCATGGTCCACCACATGCATGAAGATTTTCCTTGTAGATTTATGGTAAAGGAAATGTTCCATGAATTATAAATGTGATCAAAAGATGACATGCACCAATCATTTGGTGATGGAAATCAGAACAATGAATGATCTAAAAAATAGAAGTTGTGAGTATCAACATTGGGTCACCTATAAATGTTAAATGGTGGTATTGATTGCATAACCATCTAGGCCCCTCTATTTATGTGAGACTGGTCCACATGTGTTGAAGGACTATATGATGTCGACCGAGCATTGATAGGGCCTAACACAAAGGCTAGGGTGGCTCTAGATGGAGAAAACCTGAGAAAATCTTGGTGATGGAAGTTGAAATGATGAAGTAGGAAGGCCAAGAGGAGGTGTACTAGAAGGTGAAACAACTAAGGAGTTGGTGAGACATCTTCTAGTTGTTTGAGTTAGGTTTTCAGAAGTTGATTGTCCTTATAACTCATATATACTTCATTTAATTGAATGAAAGTTATGTTTCTAATCTTATATGGATACAGATTGTAATGTCTAAACTACATAATCCTTGTGTGCATTGTGTTTGTGTTTTCTCTTGCATGTGTGTGTTTTTTGGGTGCTTTCTTACTTGGTATTTTATTAGAAGGGATACCATGAGATGACTAGAACTAGTGGTGTAGGATGACTAGATGTAGTGTCTAGGGTTCTCAAACTTCTCTATTTTGGATTTCAAAGTTGTGGGGGTGTTTGATCAAAGGAAGGTGCTTCTGATGGTTAATATTCTATTGTGTTGGAGAACCTGAAGAATGGACATCCAATTATTTGAATCAGTTACCTCATCCCCAAAACATATGTCATCATAGTTTTTAATAATACATTAATGTACATGATTAATGATATACATTAATAATAGTCCCAAGTATAAGGACCAATACACATGTTTTCAAATAGTAATATCAAATGAAACATATAGCATATGGAATTACTATTAGCGAATCTATCCTTATAACATCCCATCTTAGATATTTTAAACTATAAAAATTCATGATAAGAATACCCATATACTTAAGTTCATCCAACACTTTATAATAAAGCATCATTTGTGTCCCATCAGTTATATTTATTCCAACCATATGAAATATTTAAGAATATTATCATAACACTTCAAGTTTCTAATTATAAGAGGGGACTACTATTATATCTTTGATGTAACAAATTATCTAAGGAAATTGTAACATTAATTTTTTTCATAATAAAACTCATTTTTTGATAATATATTTATTAATATTTGGGTCTTTGAATATTTGGTTAATCAAAGGTAAAAAATTAGTTGGTACTAGGGCACCAAATCTAACACTTGGCCTAACCTAACTAAAAGTAAAACCCTAACTTATGACTTGAAACAAATACATGATTCAACATAACCAATCCATCCCACCCATACCTACCCACTAAGGGTTTAATGATATCAATATTGACTCACCCAACCACTTTGATAACAAAAATAGAACATTTTTAGAAAAACACATGCACCAATTTGAATGAAAACCCATACAGTTGCATATAAATGTCATAACATGGTAAGGAATTACTAACTCAATCTTAATAGAGATTACTCACCAATATTCCCCTTTCAATTCAATCTTGAACCAATAAATCCTTGATTTTAGACATAAAACCTTAGAATTTGGGTTTTGAGATCAGAAATAAAGAAATAATAGAAGAAAGAGGAATTTAGGGAATATAAGGGGTTAGACTCACAAAATTGAATATGAACCAACAAAAAAACAAAAAAAATAGGTGAGGGGAGGTTTAGAGGAGATTTATAAGCCAATAGGATCCCTAAAAATCACGGTTCATTGAGTGGGGCTTGAGGGAGAATGAGAAAAGGGGGAAAAGTGTTCTAGGGAGGAATTCTAGAACTTACCCAAAAAAACATCCCAATGAGGTTGTTATAGTGTGAAAATGATGGTAAAAATGAAATACATCTCTACCAGGTCCACATTACAACATTTCCCTTTTAATTATGATGCAACCCCCCCCCCCAATAGAGGGCCCCGACACCAAGTAACTCACCATTATGGTGTGACCTTCACTCTCATACTGTAATTGTGCACACCGTAGCCTCATAGTTCAACCCCCATGACTATGTCATGAGCCTTCCTAACTCTTGATTTTCATGCCATGGTTTTCTACATCATTCCATGACCTCTTTCCTACTGCAAAATTTTCAGCCGTGAACCATGCATTTTTCCATGACTGACACTCACGGCCCATTTGATCTTTAAATTAAAAGAAATTTATAAAACATATATAACTAATAATGTGATTAAATTTATAAAAAGTATAAAAATTAAACATTAATAATTATTTTAATAAATAATTAAATATTAATGATTGTTTTAATAAATAAATTTATAATTGAATAAATATAAGTTAATCAAAATCTCGAATAAAAAATTTAAAAAACAAAATATTTACTAAAAAATAATATTCAACCTAATTTTGATCTCAAGTGAATAGGGATCAAGGTACTTTATTTTTGGGTGAAATGGAATAAGGTGTGATAGGATTATATATTGTGAGATTGAGTGGTCTGAAGGTTGAGAATTGGGATAAGGGTGAAAAAAGTTTGGAAAAGATGGGAGTCGAAAATGGTAGGAGTAAAGATGGTGAGGATAGGGGTAGAGATGGGGAGAGGTGATGTTGGAAGTATTAAGGTCTAGTGATTACATGGTTTTAGTGGTTTATTGGGTAGGGGAGGAATAAGGGAAAAGGAATGAATTGAGTGGGGGGGAAGAGGATAACATGATGAGGGGATTAATCCCCCTAACATTGTTAGTTAGGATAGAGAATTGGTATCCTTGAGGATAAGGATTCAAATCTTGGATAAAACAATTTTATTTTAATGCATTCAAGGAAAATGTCAATATTTAAGGCCTCTGTTCACTCATCAATGCAAATTTTCCAAGCCAACTCTTGGGTCACCCCTTAAATTAGGGTAGGATCGAACGTCCAACATATGGATTCCAAGGATGTTACTATACAAAATAGTTTAAGAATTATGTATATTATTATATTTATATAATATTTATAAATATATTTTTACTTTAGAAAAAATTAAATGGGTTATTATGGATCAACCTGAACTTGACTTGAATATTATTTGGGACAAATAGGTTGACCCGATTACAACTTAAATGCATTTATACTTAACCCAAACACATGTAAGGCTTGGGTTCACAATTTAGGTTCATAATTAGAGTTAGAAATTTACACATCCACATTAAATGTAAGACCCTCAAGCTAAGGAATTCAGAAAAAAAAATTTAAGAAAATAAAATAAAAAGGGGGATTGAGATTTAAATTTGATATGTATTGTCGGAAACTAATTTTTTGAAAGAATGATCATAATTTAAATGATTTTAAAAAAAATAGTGTTCATCAAAAGTGATCACTAATGTCCCTATCAATGATTACTGAGTAAGGATGATAATGATCACTCGATAACCAGGAACTCGACCCTAACCAACATTCTAAAATATATTTTAGTATAAGAAAATGGTGTTCAGGTTAGTTTTGAGTTTTAAATGTAGAATACTCAATAATTAGTTGAGTCGGTTTTATGAAACTCTTATATAGATCCCCCTTTATCAGAACTAGAATTCACATTTATCAATGATAAAAAATAATTGATGTTATAAGCACTGATAAATGTTAGTTTCTTTTATCAGTACTAAAAAAATCACAATTTAATGCATCATTCATCAGTGCTAAAAAAGTACTGATAAAGAGGGACCTTTATCAGCGCTATTTTTTAGCATAAAAAAACAAAAAATATATTTTAATTACTTTGATCCCCCCCACTCTTTATCAGTGCCCATACAACCCTTAACCAACACATATCCCCCCTTTTATCAACGCTTCCTACCAGTTCCTAGACCCTCTATTAGTACTTTCTCCCAGAACCATAACCGCACTTTATCGGTGCTTTTACTTGCTCAACAACATGCACCTGTGGAAACTTGAACATGGGACCTACTTATACAAAGTGAATTCCCTTACCACATATCTATTTAGTTTTCTTCCATGTTTTATGATAGATCAATTTATTTTTATATATTTTCATACCTTTTTTATTTATATATTTATATATTTATATATAATTATATAATTATATAATTATTTTTAAATGCATTTATAAAATATAGTTATATATATGTATAATTGTATTCTTACATATAAATTTTTTATAATGTATTTAAAAAATGGATATTTATTGTAAATACATTTGTGTGTGTATATTGGTATATGTGTGTGTAACTCTCTCTCCCTCCCCACCCCCACCTCTATGTGTGTGTGTGTGTGTGTGTGTGTGTGTGTGTGTGTGTTGATATTTATATATTTATATAAGTATGTGTGTGTCTGTACATATAAATAAATAAGCATTTTAATATATATTTGTTGCAAAGTATAAAGATACATACATAAATATAAACAAACAACAAACATACTTACCACTAGCCTATTTATATATATTATTAGAAATATATTTCTGTTTATTAATACACCCACATATTTATATATAAACATTATATATACTTTTATTTAGGTGTGTATATATATTATGTTTTTATAAATTAAATAAAATTGTCATATTATTATTTAAAATAAAAATGGATAATAAATATTTATTTCTATATGGATTATTTATTTAGAAATATTTTTATATATAAATATGTTTAAATATTTATTTATAAAATTAAATTTTTATATAAAAAATATATACAGATGTGTGTGTGTGTGTGTGCATATTTTTTATTACAAATAACACCACACTAGGAAAAAGGTAAAATTTTGACACCATATTATCTATATGAGTGTAATCCCTAGGAATAAATTTAGTATCCACTGAAAAAATAAGAATACCCTCTTAAACGAATATGAAATACCATAGAATATTAAAAAATTAGGATATCACATCTAAAAAGTTAGTTTTAGAGGCCTTCTAAAGCCTTTTATCCTAAAAAAATGTGACCATATTTTTCATAATCAATATGGCTTAGATCACTTCACAGGATTCAATTTGATATCTCGTAGAGCTCAAAGTGACACCTAGATCAAAAGTTATGGTCGTTTTAAATTCAAGTCATGTTTTCTACTTACCTTAAGATATTAAATAATTTATAATTTTTTTCTGTCGCCCAATTGTTATGAAATATCTATTACTCAAATACTAATTTTCAAAATATTAATTAATATTGATTTTCAATTATTTTTTTAAACATTTTTTACTAGTTATATTATATATTAAGTGTAAATACATATTTAGTATTATATAAATCGTATTTATGAAAATATTTTATATATATTTCGATATAAATATATTTATATTTTAAAATGTGATTTTTAATAATTTATAAAAAAAATATAATTCTTTTCTTTTTTCAGTGCAAAGAAAAGTGCCGAAAAAGAGTACCATTATCGGTACTAAAAAATCACTGATAAAAAGGCTAAGAAATGTGCTGATAAATGAGGGCCTTTATCATGGCTAAAAAGAGTGATGATAAAATCCAACTTTTATCAGTGTTTTTTAGTGTTGATAAAGACTTCATTTAGCATTGATTCTTTCTATCACTAATAAAAGTGCTCCCTTTATCGGTGATTTTAGTGCTAATAAATGGTACCATTTAATATATCAAAATATCTAGTAAACAACCACACAAAATTTAAATGGTTTTTTTAAAACATTTTCATCAAAAGCGATCACTAATGTCTTTATGAATGATTATTGTAACATCCCAGCTCAGCTTACTTTTAACATTATCCATTTCAGATCACCATGTGACCTCAAGTGTGCCTCCCCATACACTTGAGGTTTCTTACTAGCAGCTAGGGCTTGTGAGGTTTCCCTGAGGTGAATATTCCCTCATTATCAAAGTGTACAACGCAATATAAATATATTAAATCGGATACACATCTAGATAATCATCATAATCATGGAGAATGATGATAAAAAAAATACAACATCATATGCGATAACAAATGAATGTGGCTTACATACCATATTGGATCCCCCATGGGCAGATCATACACAATAAATACTAAAACAACAAAAATAAAACTGAGGCTAATAGTCCATCCCCAACTGGTCCCGACACCTGCCCAGTCTCATCATCCAACTCCAACCTAGAAATATAATCAAAAATCATAAACAATCATCAAAATTGTACCTTTCCCTAAACTTTTACCCACAAAAAATAATGATGTATACTTGGGTACCCAAGTGTCATGGTGCCCCGATCATAATGTGAGTACAACTTAGTAGGTCACCACTAATGGAATCCCAAAAAATAACCAGTCTGTACAAAGTGGGTATAGGATTTCTATAGATAAATAATTCAAAAACTTTAAAAAATTTAAGAAAATCATAAATAACCACTGATGCCCTGAGTTCATGATAGAACTCGAGGTTGGCTATACAATTATCGATCCTTGGGTCTTTGACCCTAATCGAATATACCTACTTCAGCTAGTACCATGGTGTCTCTGATTAAATCAAAAGGACTATGCCAACCATATAATAGATCTAGGTTTATGTGGTATACAAATGAGTAATACTAACCTCCCATACATGAGTTTTCTCATCCAGGTGTATAATCCTAATAGTAACATGGACCTCCCCTATGGGAGTTTTCTCATCCAAAGCATAACCACCAGTTTTCATTTCAAAACTGAAACCAATTACCACTTATAAATTATGTTTCAAAATCCATTTCCAAATTAAATTTCAAAATTTCATTTCTAAAAACCAAATATAGAACAACAACACATGTCTTCAAATCCATTAAACATTTCTCATTTCAAAAACCAAATTCAGTTTACCATTTCCAATTATTATTTCCAAAATACAATTTCTAAAATACCATTCCAATTTATATTATCAAAATACCAATCTTAAAATAATAAACACATTTTATCCATACTATTTCACAATTTTTATTTCAAAAACCCACATTCAATGTATTCCCAAGGCGTTGCACTAGGGCCAAATATTTATAAAGTTCAAGAATCTATAAGATAATTAACTAAGGAAGGTGATATTTTGAAACATTTAATCATGAAAATAGTCATCACTCTCCAAGATGGTAAGACCTCTGACTCATGCACTTAGTAAAAATAATACGAGACTGTGGGAAAATTTTGCGACCACCTACCTTTATATAATCTTTCCACATTATTTTTATTGGGTGACAGTTGTCTTCTAGGATCTCCAAGCCACATATATACCCAACCATTCCTCACATAAACTTCTGGTTTCTAACCCACACCATGAAATCTCAAACAAT
This sequence comes from Viscum album, assembly GCA_963277665.1. Lineage (NCBI taxonomy): Eukaryota > Viridiplantae > Streptophyta > Magnoliopsida > Santalales > Viscaceae > Viscum > Viscum album. The sequence continues at coordinate 1,644,109,898 of OY728121.1, read as the reverse complement.
TAATTATAATTAATTATAATTAAATTGACAACTAACTCAATAAGGCATAATGGTGAAACACCTACCGATAGCTCTCACTGCATCATAACTATATCCAAACGATTACCAAAAACATGTGATGCCCCAACCACATCCTGGTCCAAATCTATATCCAACAACTCCAATAAAAACCCCAATTAATTTAATTTAAAGAGAAAACCTTAATAAAATTCTTGATGTTACATACCTCCATCAAAGTGATGTGCGATGGAAGGTAGACATTATCATAGGATTTATTCAACACAAGCCTCATGAAAATACCTAAGATAAATGACCAATTCCACCATGATCTGGTGGAATCAAAAATAAAAACTAATGAGAGGTTTTTATCATGGATCCCTCACCAATAAATTTTTATTACCTAAGAATGCAAAAGTGTGCGCACCCTAGGGTTGATCTTTGGAGGAGGCTATTCACACACACTGATTTTCTATTGCCACTATTTATAAACTAACCAATATACTACTAATGATATAATAATATAGTGTGGGGTTTATGAAATTATTGATATATATATATATATATATATGAATGAATGAAACATTTAAAGAAGAAAAGAAACACAATGAAGTTTGTGAAGAAGCATTGTTGTTCTTAGGAGATTGTGGTGATGCTATCATTGTTTTTTAAAATATTAATTCTAAGTATTATACTCAATGTTGAGATCAACCCTCTCACTCAACACCTTCCCATTGAATTTTTATTATTCCCCAAAGACAATCTGCATATGGTAAAATACTTCCTCGCATCATCACCATAATTCTACTTCATGCCGTATACAACATTTTGACAATGGATAAGAATAAAAATGAATGGGAAGAAGAATAAAATAGTAGTGAAAATGGGGTGAAACCTACCCCAAAATAATTTTCACCACTACTAATATTCTTAGATATAATAATGAAAAACATTTTAGTGTGTGAACTCAAGATTCACTACTCCCACCCCCCCCCCCCAAAGAGTCGAAGTTAGTTCTCCATTTTCATGAAATTGAGAATGGAATAGTTGAAGAACAAAAAAGAGAAAATAAAAGATAAGAGAGGAAGATGAACTAAAATATATTAAATATGTAAAAAATATTATAGTATTATAAACCATAATTATACTCAAAATGGATAAAAAATAACAAAATCCTTGAAATAGAGAGGGAGATGCATTTTTATGGTGAGGGGAGTAGAAAGTTTTGGCTCCAATTCTATCCTTATAAATTTTTCACATGGTGGGAAAAATAAATAGAATAATTTGAAAAAAAATCTTCTATAAAGTTGTTAATTTATGTATTACCCATAATTCTACCATATTTAATCCTTTTTAGACATTTTTATCCAAAGTTATGACATGATCATTAAATAAATTTTTTATGGCATGGAATTCTGTTCATATTCTCATTCCATGACTTCATAAGAATTTATGGCATTGATGACAGATGAATATCGAGTAGTAATAGTAAAATAAAATGATCCTAATCATCTTCTACATCTCCATGAAAAAATTCATATATTTTTGGATTCCCATTTGTGAGTTATGGACACATCTCTAAAATTCATTCAATCTGGGAATAGATTCTAAGACTCGACTTGTGAGCTTTATTTGGGATTCATAATGTTGGATTCATCTTTGAGTCCATTTTAATTAAATATATCCCATAAACTTTTTAAACCTAAAAAAACTAATTTCAAAATTTATATTAGTGTACAATAATTTATGTCTGAAATACCAATATGATATAAACAAATTTAAATTCCAAAATTCAACTATTTTTATAATTAATCTCAAATTATAAATAAAACCTAAAATTATGAAAATTTTACTTAAAATGTATAATTTGTGGGATCCAAAAATTTAGTTAAAGAATTATATTTTTGAAACTATGAGCAAAATCAATCTCTCATACTTAAACATTACACTCTTGGGTAATCATCAAATATTTAATCTAAATCCACACCAAAATAAAAAGTGAGAAAATTTCCAAGATCTTTTCCAAAATTAAATTCCATATTGTCTCATCAATGAAAAAAAATACCTTTTATTTTCATCTCTCACATTTAAATTCATTAAACCTCAAAAATAAAACCATGGGCCAATCACACGTACCTCACATTGAAATTCATGCCACTCTTCACTCAAGAGAAATTAAATATAGAGTTATACTCATACATGGAAAGTGAATGTGTCACCATAGGATTTTGATCTATATACACTACAAGATATAAAATTTTTATTAATCATGAGGTATTTTTCAAGTTTAATTCTATAGTTAAGTGTTTTTGGGTAAAAAAATTAAAAATTAAAGACTGAAAAGTGGAGGTTGAACTCTTAAATACAAATGAATGAATATTCATGTGAAAACACATGAAATAGACCTCACTCAGTTTCCCTTAAAAATGTATAACACACAACCTTTAACATGTTAAATGAGTCAAAAAGTAAATAAAATCAATGATTTTATCCTAATTCTATCATTTTTTTATTTTTTTCTTTTTTTCATTATTTTCATTTCCTCATTTTTTTCATGGAGGATGAGATGACAATAAAATAAAAATAAATAATGAAAATTATGCCCTAAATTTTTTACAGGGTCATGATTCATAAATTTAATCACAATAAATAATTCAATCTCCCCTCCTTTTTTTCATTTTCAATTTTTTTCTATTTTTTATTCTTTTTTTAAGGAGAACTGGATGATATAAATAAATCACAATGAATGAAATTTACTCATAACCATTATAATTCCCTAAATGTTGATACACACCTCACACCACCCTGTAATGAATTACATCCCAAATAAAACACACTATAGGACCATACCCCACACTCAAACATGTAATATCCATGAAAAAAATATTAATAGTAGAGGTGGGTAAAGAAAAATATGCATGTAATGTGGATTAAACTAATAAGAAAATTCATGGATTTTAAGGGACAACTAGGGTAGATGTAAAGGTAGGTCTCATAATAAAATATGGATTTCCAAAAAAATGCATCAATCCTTTCAATAAAAAATTTATTAAGTCCAAAACATTAAAAAATAAAAATCACAAGTTTTGGTTTGAACACAAAATCAATATTTCTCTCAAACAATGTGTGGGTATTGTGAATAATATGAAAAAATTGTTCAGAATACCTCACATAATGGTAAAAATATTTAATTAATTTTTTAATGGTTATGAATTTAAAAAATAGGTCAAACTCATAAGAATGATTGAAAAATAAATTCTAAGAAATGGTTTCCACATCAATAATCATTTGAAATCAATTTCTACAGAAATCAAGAAAACTATCACAAAATAAATTCATGTGTGAAAAATGATATTAATATTAATTGATCTCAAGGTTCCTAAAAAGGAAAAAAGAAAACAAAAAATATACACACATAATTTATTGGTAGGTTGACACTCCCACAACACTTAGATTTAGCTACCCGTCATTTTATCTCAAAAAAATAAAAAAAAAGGAGGAAAAACCAAAGAGAAAGAAATATACAACCTGAATTTATTATTTAGTGGATACCTTGAGTTAAGATCCTAGAATCTACCACTTAGACATAGAAATAAATAAATAAAATAAGAAAAAAAGTTAAAAATAAATAGAAATGGAAAAAAAGGGATAGAACTTTGTATGACCCCCCAAGTGGGTACTGGTTTTTGATTGCCTCCTATTGGTAGTTTAAGTGGTCACCCAAATTCTGATTTTCAGAAAAAAAATATTCATTAATGGTAGTTATATTTACTATATTTTTATTCTAACATCCCCCAAAAGTCCCCCCTAATCCCCCACAAAATTTTGTGTCTTTTTAAGATGTTTTGAGGGGAGAAAGGAGGGTGCACGGTTTAGGTGCACAGTTTTCCAAACCATGCACACAAACTGTGCGGCCATGTTTAGGTCATTAAAAAATGTGTCAAATGACTTATTTTCCCTCCCAATATTTATTATAACTCTCCCCTTTATTCCCCTATTCGTCCCTTGTAGCTATTTAATCCTCCCAAGCACCTCAACCCCTTCTTGGAACTTCATTTTGAAGGGGGGGGGGTTGGTGGAGGAACTTCACACAATCTCTTGTAAGTGTCTCTCCCTCTTAGTTCCAACCCTTTCCATGAAGTTTATTACAATTTCCTTGAATTAAAAAATGACCATATGGTAGGGTTTCTAACCTAGGGTTTAACTTTGGGTTTTCTTGGTCTATTATATTGGATTTAGGCTTGATCTACCTTCCTTGAGGTGCGACGGTGGTCCGATTGAATTTTCACACAAAGGATTCAAGGGTTTAACAATTTTGGTTGGTGATTTCATGTGTATGAAATCCTTGTGAATTATTTTTATATTTTTATAATATTTTCATGTTTATCTCATTTTATTATTGTTGTGAAAATTGGTTTTAGTGGTATTTGTAAAGCAAATGAAGTTTAAGGTCCATTTTTATGTGAAATTGGGTGGTTTTCATAGAAATATTTTATTGGTTCATTTGGGGTTGCCCTATAACTACTTATTTGATTTCATTGAAATGTATTAGGGATTAAAATAATGTTTTTAATGTTCATATCTTTTTTTGTTGCTGCAAAATCTGTTTTTGGTGATATTTGTTAAGTAAATGATTTTTGGGTACCAATTTGGTGTTAAATTGGGTGTTTTACATGGCTATTTTATGTTATGACTATTGGGGTTGTTTTATAAATCATTTAATGGGTTTATAGAAAATTTTGGGTGCTTAAAATTCTATGTTGGTGAATTTGAGTATGCACATGGTGTTCAAAGTGGGGTTTTAAAAGGGGTTTTTGGTGTTCAAAACATTGTTAGGTTTTTTTAAGTTATTTTATTGAAAATCAAAATGTTTTGTTGTGTTTTGTAAGTGGTATAAAGTGTGTATAGATACTGTATTGCTTTTATATGACCATTAGTAGTTTTTTTATATGCAAAAATATGTATGTAGCATGATGAAATTTTTTGAGCACAAATGGGGAAACCCGGGTACCTAGGTGGGCGGATATGTACCTGTACGCTAGTGATCCGGATGGATTTTGTCCCTATTTCACTTAGAATTTTGGATAATGAAAATTCTAAATAAACTATGTGGATGATTTTTTAGGGCCACTAGGTTATTTTTATATTCCCTACTAGTTTATCATGCATGGGAAAGGATTTTGACATGGATATTTTACACCGAGGTACGAGGTACATAGGGATCAAGATTATCTAGTGCCCAGGGGTGTTCTCGGTTTTGGTGATCATTGGATTTTTGGTATTTAACCCTGTATTAGGGTGTTTTTGGATGTAAATTATAGTATATAACATGTATTATTTAAATTTGTTAACATTCTAAAAGTTTTATTTTGAAAACTATTTACAATTGAAAGTTTTGTTTCTTGGAATTTATTGTCGCTTTTCCTTATATATTAAAATTGCATGCTTTTCACCTTATATTGTATACTATTTGGAATATTTGGATGTTATGTTATTTTTATTATTATCAAACCCTACTTACACCCCTTTAGTGTAAGTATACTTGATTATGTTTGACTCAGGTAAAGGCAAAGCCTCTGGTGAAAGCGGTTCGGATTGTTAGTCCCCTCCTATGGTGCGGTGTTGTGGAGACGGCTCGGGGGTGATGAACCCTTGTAGTGTGGAGTCTTTTTGGCCGAATTTCTACTGTTTTTATTTATTTTTTGACCTATTTTACTTTATTTAAAACCATATATCCATATCTGGTTTCTGTTAAGGATTTTTTGGCATGAAAATTTCATATTCATATTATTGATTGTTTTTAATATTTTATGCTTTCATACTTGGGTAAATTGTTCCCAACCCAAATTTGTTGATACCCGAGCACTTTTTCCATTTTGTGGGGATAGGTAACACCCTTCGGGGATTGTCATGGGCTGATGTTTGTGCCAGTATTAGTGGCGACAAGATTCAGTTCGTGACACTAATGGCATATATGGATTGCCTGATTTGATCCACCATATTTTTTCATCCAAACTACACTCCTTCGCATAGGTTGTAGATGAATCCATAGATAGAGTAAAAAAATTCCATCCCCTTAGTAATGTATTATAGATTTCAAGGTTGGGGAAAGAAAAATGATGAGTCCTATTTTTTTACTTCCACTACTTTTGTGGTATCTTCAACTTCTACATATGGGGATCTCTCATGTGATTCTATTTTAGAAAATTAAGAAAAGGAGAAGTTAAAATAAAAAACAAATTGAATATAGTTAAACCATGAAGAATAAATGAAAAAATATACCCCTTCTTATAGGTCAGTTTGGAATGTGATTTCTTTTAGAAGGGCCATTGGTAACATAGTCTCAACAGGTGTATCATCTTCTTCATAAACATCCTCCAGTGATATCCATGTGTTGGCTGAATATGAAAAATTAAAGTGGTGGGAGGTGATACTCAATTCATTTTCAATAAAATCATAATAAAATAAGTTAAATAAAATATTATCTCCTTGAGTAATCTTGACTTTAAATTATTCTTCTTTTCTCAGTGCCTCTTGGATTATGGTTTTTTTGGATAGTGGTAGGTAGTCAATATCCTCCATTTTTTCTTAAAATTCCACCACATTGGTGATGTATTTTGCCAAATACAGAGATATGTAGAGAGTTGATGATTTTTTATTGAAAAAGATGGGAGAATCACATACCTTTTCAACTTCTAAAAATTTTGACCAGTATTCATCCAAATCATGTTGATCTCCCACAACTACATTAGTTGGCTTGTCTTCTTTAGATACATCCTCTAGAAATTTTTTTGGCAAGGCCAAATGTATCTTATATAGATTGATTCAAGTCCTCCTTGGGTTCTTCAACTATGAATGTTAGTGTAATGATTTTTACCTCATTTTTAAGGTGTTTTTATTACTCCTCTGACCTCAAAACATTTATTTCTTCAAGGTAAGTGGAAAGGGTATTTATTTGGTTTCTCACTTCTTCAAGAATCTTGTAATTTTCTTCAATCAATTTTTTTTGAACTTGAATAACTAAATAATCATACATCTAAATCTCATACATTTTATTATCAGCATGCAAAGAATAAGAAAAATCACTATAAAATCCATCTTTACCTAAGAAATAAAAGATATGAAATAAAGTTCTATTTTTTAGTCTTTGAAATTTATGACTTTTTTATTTTATTTTTTTTGAAAAAAAATATGTGTAAGTGATTGGTATCCCTGGAAATGAAACCAAATCGATGAGAGGGATTTGTCATGGATGTAAATACCCCAACCCCATTAACACAGAGAAGGTGCCTAACTTTATTACATTGGTACTACGTATAAAATATTGCATCTGAAAGAACCGAATACTTTTGTATCTTTGGAAAACTAGATACAAACATAAGTATTACATTACAACTTTAAAGGGAATACAACACAATAACTCCATTGGAAACACCCATATTCTCATAGATTATCCCTGAATGTCAATCTTGGAATCTTGGGGAAAAATAAAACATATGAAAAGGAAACATAATCAACATATACATTCATATTGAAACTATCATATGAAATGTTAATAACTTTACCCAAACAATAAACATAATCATAAACCTTCTAGTTTAATATGATGAATGGTATCAAAATAGCACATTCACATTCAAACTGATCATAAAAAATTCAATAAAATATGGTATATGGTATCATAAGAGATCAACATCAATTAAATATAAGATCCTGCAAAGGGTTTTATCATATATGAAAATACTCTAATAAAATCATTGAGAAATTCTTGAGAGAAATACCACTTTACTTTGAAATTATTTATTTAAAAAGTTATACAATTATAAAATAAAATATTTTATTTGAAACTAACCTTGTAAACTTTTAAATTATGCTTTAAGACATTAATGCATCATGAAAGTGGGAAAATCCACTCATTCCATATAAGTTTTCAAAAAAATCCTTTTAAAATTTTAAAAAAAACATTTAAAAGAGTATTTTTAAAAGAAAGTGTGAGCATTAACCAAATGAATAGATTATGTATATTAGATATAAATAAACATAAAACATGTGTAAATACAACATAATATAATCAAAAGTTGTTTCACACATAATCATATCATGAAATAATCAAAGGAGTAGAATTTTAACTCAAAAAATGAAAATTGGGTAAATAATTCCCCTACCACTTTATAATTAGTCGAACTATATGCCCCCTAAAATTAATGATCATAAAATGAAACATTTAATTACATGAAGATAAATATATTCAGGATATTATATATTAAAGTAAATTATTTACACCGCACACAAGTAATAAGGGTTTAATAAGTAATATATCTCACAGAAGTAAAAGTGAGATGAGAAACCCTTACATTATGTCTGAAAGTGTTCTTCACTTGTACTTAATGTCCTAGATAATCAAATTAGATTAATTAATTACTGAATTAAGAACCTATTAAACATAAATTTTATTTATTTTAATTTTTTTAAGTTCATTTATGATCATTTTTAAGGATTTATAATGTTTAATTTCATTGTTCTTGGAACGTTTGTTTCATGGTTTTATGGTTGGTTCCCTCAATTATAAATATGGGAGTTCTTTCTAAATGGAATTAACTTCCCCATAAGTTAAATTATTTAGTATTAATGAAATTTTTTAATTTTAAATGGTATCATATATTATTTTTTATGAGTATTATTCATTAAAAAAAATGTTGATGAAAATGTCTTAATTTATTTTGGTGGTTTTTACGACCATCATGAACTTGTGTCATTTTATTTAATATTATTTTTATATATTTGTTTCATAATATGATATAACTTATAAAATTTATTTTAAAATATTATTCTACCATATTGATGGTTTTATGACCAGCCTTGATGGTAGTAATGGAAAATGAAACCTCGACGTCCACAAAAGCAGTGAATCGACAAATCACAGAAGATGTTTTCATTTTTAAAATAAAAGGAGAGGAGAAGTGATTTGATGATGTATAATAAATTATAATAATAAAATAAATTGTATTTATGATACTGTTTTTATCATTACACTTTGTTTAGGGGAGGTGAGGAGAGGATAATAAAAGAAAAGAAATTAAAAGAGAAAGAAAGAGGATTTTACCTCTTGGATATCATCTCTTTGGGAACCTTCTTAAGACACTTGGATTTAGTATTTTGGTAAGACCAGCATGTCTTGGATGTGGGTAAGATGATTGGGAAGTTAATTTTATATAATTTATACAAGATTCAAGGCTTATAATGTGTGAGGAGAAGGGGTGGTGATGGGTGGTATTTATAGGGGAGGAGAGGGGTGTTTTTTGAATATTTTATTCATTTATTTATTTTTTGGATTAATACTATCAATAATTTTAATTAATGTGATAAATTATAGTAAATAGTTCATGTGAGTTTGAAATAATAGGTTATTACATTATAAATGAATCAAAAAAAATTAACTTATAATGTTAAATACTATAAATTATTTTATTCCATTATTCATCAAAAAATCAACTATTTTAAAAAATCCCAAAAATTCACCCTAACAATTTTTTGATGTTTAGATTTAAAAAATGAACTCCATTTTATGAAAAAAAATTCTAAATATTATAAATTTAATTTTTAAATAAAATCATCATTTATTTGAAAAATACTTGTTTTAATATTATAACTGATTTTACGACACTTTGAAAAATTAATTATGGTATCATAAAATTATCATATAATTAAAATGAAAAAAATATTAATTAATGAATATATTTTATGAAAATAAATTTTCTTTTAAATAATTATATTAATTATGAAGTTTTAAATAAACATTTATGTTTCAAAAAAAATACCATCGCTTAATTTATCATTTTTAAAACATTTATTTACTTATTTCGTGATATAAATTTATCATATTTTCATTTATGAGATACCTAAATTTTATTTATAATTTCATATGTGAGGTTATTATTATAATTTCCAGATTAATATTTCTAATGCTCACATTACTATTCCAACGGTCATTTTATTATTTAATAGTATATCACGGATCGTTTAAAATTGGTGTTGCATGAAACATAAGCTATCAAATAAATTGAATTTATTTAAAAATATAAATACCATAAAATATTGGGGTGTTATAGTGTATCCCTCACCAATAAATTTTTATTACCTATGAATGCAATATAGTGCGCACCCTAGGGTCATTCTCTTGAGGATGTTGCTCACACACACCGATTTTCTGTTGTCACTATTTATAAACTAAATAATATACTACTAATGATATACTAATATAGTGAGGATTATATGAAATTCATGATATTGATATATATATATATATATATATATCTGTGTGTGTGTGTGTGTGAATCCTTGAAACACACAAAGAAGAAAACGAAACACATTGAAGTTAGTGAAGAAGCATTACGGTTCTTAGGAGATCATGGTAATTCTATCACTGTTTTTTTTAATATTAATTCTCAATTTTATGCTCAATGTTAACATCAAACCTATCACTCAACACATTATCATTGAATTGTTATTATCCAACATTGACCCTCCACATGTTGGAAAAAACTCCCTCACATCATCACCATAATGTTACTTCACCCCATATGTAGAATTATGACGATGAAGGAGAAGAATAAAAATGAACGGGAAGAAGAATAAAATAGTAGTCAAAGTGGGGTGAACCCTACATCAAAATTGGTTTCACCACTACTAAAATTATCTGAATAGAATAATGTAAGGCCTTTGGGCCACCCAATCCTTCGGGCCAGTAAGGTCTTCGGGCTACCTCAAGGCCTTCGGGCCACCTTAAGTGCAGATGCAAACCAAACAACCTAAAAATAACAAGCTCTATAGAAGGATGATAAAGGATATTTAACCACAATATAATCTACATGGATTTCAAGAATAAGAGGGTATGTCACCTTCCATCGGGACAATCCTGTGCACGCACGGGATAACCTAGCCGAACAGTCATGCGAAGGTGGAGAGTTGATTTCACGATGAAGATACTGGGGAGGAGCAGTTCCAAGTAGTTAGTATGGGTGGTATGTAATGTTTTAATAATATAAGAAATTAATTCTTCTAAGGATTACAGGACATGTAATACTTATGCCTACAGGCCTTGTAAGGGTTCCACCTCATCCCTTGAAAGGTGGATTATCAAAATCAATAAAAAAAATGAAGGCCTTCAGGCCATTGGATGGATGAAATAATGTAAGCATTGTAGTTTATGAACTCAAGCTTCACCACTCCCTGATGCACGCCTATTTTAGGGCATGGTAAAAGAAATTTTAATTTTCTTAATGTAGCATAGAGGCTGATCGGGATCGTCTCACTTGAGGATAATCAAATTAGGTTCAATCACTAATTTCTAATTCACCTAATCTAATTATTTTTGTTTTTATAATAGTTATGAAAATGATGGTTTTGGGGTGTTTTTGTAAATGTGAAATTAAAATAATGAAATGAAGAATTGAAATCTAAATGCAGAATTGAAATCTATATGCAGATGTTGACAGAATGAAATTAGGGAAAAGAGGTATTGTTCCTAGTGTTGGATAACGCGGGTTGATTTATTATTTATTTTTTATTTAAATTCAATTTGATATTTTTTTTGATGAAACCTCATTTGAAAATTACTTTCCTTTGATTTATTAAGTTTTTTATTTTACCATGCCTTTCGCGCACCAAACCACACCTCCTCCAATAGTCAAATAGTATAACACCTCAATCGATGATGAAATTCCTAAAAGACACATCTCCATTATATGTTTTTTCATCCCTTTAGGAAACCCCAACTCCACTATATGAAGGTATTGATTGAGAGATGGGATTGAAAAAGAATGAATAAAAGAAAATAAATGGATTTGGAAATAGTGCTATGTTGGATGACCACCACACCTGTGAAATATTCTCACATCCACCACAAATAGATTAAAAACATGTTGAATTGAAGAACAATAATAAAGAACACCGCAAAACCTTCCCTAGGGCCAAGCCTCTGGTTAGTCAGTTTCCATTGAAAAGTGAAAAGATATCATGATGGAATATGTAAGAGAGAAATAAATTAGGGATGGAAGAGAAATATAGATTGAAGAAGAAAGGGAGACACTTTAATTAAAAATATTCACATGTTACATGGGAAAATAAAAAAAAATAAAAAAAAAGAAAGAAAAATCCCAAATCAGCAGTTTTCATCCACAACTTCCCTTTCAAATTGATATACTCTTCGATCTACCCCTAAACTCCTATTTATAGGAATGGAAGATGACTTAGGGTGTCATGATGGACCATTTAATTTGTTTAGGGACATAATGGTAGTTAACGTTTGAAATTTCGGTTCCAAAATTTTTGCTTTAAAAGTTTTTGCATGGTGTCCCCTTGTTTTGACTGAATCTTATAAAGTTGTATTCTATAATTTTTTTCTAAAATATGTTTTTCATTCTACCTAAAAAATTTAGATTAATAAACCTTGTGTAGTATAAGTTATAGCCAAATTACTTCAGGTTTTTATTTTGGCTGAATGCATCCTGAATCATCATTCAATGTTGATCATCCAATGGTCCCCTTAATGAGTAAATAACTACTTCAAATTTAATGGATAAACATGCCTATGAGTCCTCTTTCAACTCCAGCTAGAATCACCTCAATTGGAGGCATATATCATGATTTATTCCTCATTTCTAGAGTGTGGAACACTCTATCCGCCTAAACAATTTTTCACATTCATTGATTTTTTTGGGCCTCTAGATGTTAGAATCATCACTTGATCTAGAAGAAAACTTTGAATCCCATAAATCAAAGAATCATAAAGAAAATATCACTTAAATTGGAATAATATTTTTAAATTTATGCCTAAAATACCAAAGTGATTAAAATGTGTTATATATATTAGGTGTTTGGGGGTAAAATTACAATTAAATGTATACACATCTTACACGTAGGCCAAAAAGGTAGGTCATAGCCCCCCCAGGGGATAGCCCACCCATCAAACCTTATTTATTCAATACATGTCCCATAGGTCTAGTGGGTATGAATCCCATTACATGGCCCATAGGCCCAGTGGGAATGAAATCACATTAAAGTAGTAACTCCCACTTCCCAAAAAATGAAAATCAAATGTTATGATCAAATAAAACATAATGAATGTTTTGTGCACCCTCTTGAATATTTTTTTTACTTTTTTTAATTTTTTTCTTTTTCAAATAACCTTTTTATAATTTTTATTTTATTTTTTGAAAGCTATGATTAGAATAAACCTCACATCCACCACCTAGACATGTATAATAAAAATCATAGGTCTAGTAATTATGATTTTTTGTTTTCCAAAATCACATCCCATTTTTCTCATTTTCTTGCTTTTTTTTAATTTTTCATTTTTTTTAATTCAATAGGGGAAAAAAATGAAGTATCATGAATGAATCAACAACATTAATGTGAAACAATATGCAAACCCACACTTTTTCCTTATAATTTATTTCATCCCTTTCACCATGAGTCAATTCACCCTCATACTTCAATTTTAAAATAGCTTGAAAATACTAAGAGGAGGGTAGGAATAGATAAAAATGACTTGAAACATGGCTCATTCCTATAATGGTCATTCATGGTCTCTATAGGCTAAATAAGGATTGATGTAAAGGTGGTATTTTTAAGATAAATTGGTTTATCAAAAGATGCCTCAATCATTTTCAATGTTTTTTTGCGCAGTCATAGCTTTGACAAGTTCCAATGCAAGTTCTAATAAGTGACATGTCCCAATATTACTCAAGAAATATGATTAAGAAAAGTAGGAAGTACTTGGTCTATAAATCCTCTCGGTAATGGGAAATATTATATTGGAAAATAACCCAAAGCATGATTAATAATAAAAAATCAATTCACCTAAATTTTATAAATTCAAAGCATGAAAAATGATTAGAAAATATCATTTATATGAATCAACTAATTTCCTTAAATCATGAGTCCTCATTTTAATATTTATACTTCATTTTAATAATTCAATTCTCCATTTTACTCATTCAAACTCATTAAAATTGAAATCTAAAATATGGAATCATAGGATTCATAGGAAACTCATGTTTCCTAGATAAGTCAAGTAAATCATAAGTTCAAGGGTGGGCATGCAATTTCATTTTAAGGCTCAAAACAATATTGGGACAAAAATGTGGAGAGTTTAAAAGCTAAACAATAGATGTTAACTCCCATTTGAGATGAATATTAGTCCTCTTTCCATCTTGGATATTTGGGGTTTACTTGTGCCATAATGAACCTACAAAAGAAAATAAATCAATTATGAATAAGGATCATATCATTAGAGCTCAAAAAGGATAGGATGGAGTCACCACCACAAAAATGGGTTTTCGTAGTGCCGCCCTTTAACAACACTAAAAAAAGCACTGATAAAGTGGGTGTATTTATTAGTGATTTTTTTTGCGCTGACAAAGACACCCCCTTTATGAGTGCTTTTTTAGCACTGTTAACGGGTCCCCCTTTATCAGCGCTTTTTTTAGTATCGCTGATAAAATGGGGACTTTATCAGCGCTTTTTTCCCTATCGTTGATAAAGTGTATATTTCAAAAAAATCATAAAAAAATATATTGATATATAAATATATAAGTATATTTATATTGATATAAATATAATATATATTTTTTAAATATGTTTTAGATAAATATAAATAAAAATTTGCACTTAATATATAAGATATTTAGTGAAAATGGCTTATAAAATATCTTAAAAAATTATTAATTAATAATTTTATAATTACCATCAACTAATAATCATTTAATAACAATTTGAAGACACAAAAAATCAAAAAATTAATAAAATATCTAAAATAAGTTAAAAACGTAACTCAAACTTCAAACGACCATAACTTTTGATCCAAGTGTCCATTTGATCTCTACAGCATATAAAATAGAAGCCTACGTTGAGTTCTACAAGCTATCAATATAAGAAAACCTTATGTCATATTTTTCGAGGCCAAAAAAGGTCCAAAAGGCCTCCAAAACTGAGTTTTTAGTCCAGATACCTAATTTTTTTAACATTCGGTCGAATTCCAGCCTCATTTTAGGGTGTCTTTTTGACCTTTTCCACTGGGGACTGAATTTATTCTGAGGGGTTACATTTATATTGATTTTATGGCTTTGAAATTTTATCAATTTTCACAATTTAATGTTATTTATAATCAGTTATATAACAATATATAGATATTTCTTATATATTCACCCATAAAAAATTAATTTTATAAATAAATAATTAAACATATTTACATATAAAGTATATTTATCAATATATAAGGCTTATCTAAATAAAAAACTAATATCCATTTTATTTAAAATACAAATATATTAATATTTATATACCTATATGATGTGTGTGTGTGTGTATTTGTGTGCATCAATATTGACAAACTGATATATATTATATATATATTCTAAACATATGTATATAAATATTAATATATAATATTTTTAAATAAATATAAATATGTATAATTATACTTAGAAATACACATAGAATGTATATTTTTTTAAAGGTTGGGGCTGAAGCCTCATTTATTATTAAATCAAAGCAAAGACCTCTTTTAACTTGGTAGAGGGAGACCCATTACATAGCCTGAAAGCCCAGTGGGAATTTTGCCCATTACATGTCCCTTAGGCCCAATTTGTTGGCTCAAGACCCATTTTGTGAATAGTACTGCAACAATACATGCCTGCTACAGTACCACACAATACCCACCGTCGCTGCTACAGTACCCTGTGCCCAATGGGTTTTGAACCCCCATTTTTCATGTAGGATTACGGGGTGCTTACCACTAAGCCAAACCCCAAATATAATACACATAGAATATATGTGTGTGTGGGTGTTGTATATATGTGTTTATTTATTTATAAACACACACAAAAAATCATATTTTATAAATGTATTTAAAACTGATCTTATAAATATATATTAATATACGAATAAATATATAGATAAAAAATATAAATATATATAAATAAATAGATATAAATTTATATTAATATACAAATAAATATATAAATATATAAATTTAACTATATATGTATATATATATAAATATACGAATATATATATATATATATTAATATAACTAAATATATATATTAATATAATATATATATATGTTAATATAAATATATAATAATATACAAGTAAATATAACTATATATATAAATAAATAGATATATTAATAAATGGAGAGCAAAGCAATATGGTGGTGTGGTAAAGGCTTAGGTGAGCAGGCAACAGGTCCCGAGTTCGAATTCAGGGGGAGGTAGGTCGCGTGTGCGGGTGGAATAAGGGATAGCACTGTTAAAGTGTGGGTGGGGTGGTGGCTTGGGCATGCAGGCTCGGGGGTGTGGGGGGGTTGAAGCACTGTTGAAGTACCTCTCAGATTTTTAGATTTTTTAATGTTTTTTAACTTTTATCAGTGCTAAAAAAACGCTGATAAAGGACCCGTTTATCAGCACTTTTTTTAGCACTGATAAAAGGGGCATTTATCAGTGCTTTTCTGAGCACTGATAAAAAGGACCCCCCTATCTTTTTTGAGATTAATAATTCTTTTTAGTGCAGATAAAGGCCTTTTTTAGTGCTGATAAAAGCTTGTTTTTTGGTAGTGACTTGGCTGCATGCTGGAATAATCCAAAAAATGAAATTGAAATCTAAATTCCTAAAAAGCTTGTAATGATGAATCTTGGTATGATCCCCCAAGTGGGCCTTGAATTTTTACTGCATCAAGAAGGTCAGTAATAGCTGTTATCCATAATCTGTTGGTGGGTGGAGTTTCTTGGACTTGAACCACCACATATTGTTCTTCCTAGATTTCGTTTCTTTGTTCTTATTAAGGAAAATTTCATGTATAGTGTGTACCAGATTCACCCCTTCGCAATGTGGTACATCTTTCATGGCATGGGTAGGATGAATTATGGAACATCCTCCTCCTTCATTGCTACTTGTACAAAGTCTTATTTATAATCCAGTGGTTGTTCCAGATGTGCTACATTAAAAGAATAATCAAATGGAGATTCAAAATTTAAATTTAATGAATTAATTTAAAAATCTTCCCTTTTAATTTTGGAACTATGTATATGTTGTTCTTCAGGAATAGCCACTAGGATTTCTTCTTGTGCTCCTTCTAGTAAATATTCAATGTCTTTAGGGAGCTCCAAGTGTTCCTCAACATGTGCAATTTCTTTTTCCTCTTCATCCTCCAGGGCATGATTAGAGTCAACCGATTCAAAAATTTCAATTTTTTTGGGATTAATATTAAAATTAGTTTCAATAAAATTAAATGAGTTTGAGTTCAATAATTTTTCATCTCCCTGAGTTGGTTCGGGTTGAATCTATTCTTCGATGGAAAGTGCCTCTTGGAGTTGATTATCACTGGATGGAGGTGGGTAGTCAGGACCTCCATCTCTTCTTCAAATTCCACCAATTTGGCGCATTATTATTCCATATATAGGGAGATATGAAATGGTGGTGGATCTTCTTATTTTCAAGGTTTGGTGAGATCAAGTAGTTCCTCACATTTGTTCCCGAATCATCCAGTTCATGTTGATCTCCCACATGTAGCTCATGAGGAAATTATTTTTCATTTATCTCTCCTAGAAATGGTTGATAATGGATGAATGAATCTTCAGGTGCTTCCACCTTTTCCTCCTCAGTTTCATCAATTTCAATGATGAGTGGTGAAATTTCTTCCACCACTACCATGGGTTCTTTCTCCAGCTTAGGGTTGGGTTACTCCATTAATGAAAAAACATATTTGAATACTCTTTCAGCTTTACTCATGAGTTTTTTTATGGTTTCTCTAAGTTCTTTCATTTAGGATCTATTATATACTGCTTGAGCCATTTATTCTTCTTCTTATTGTTGTTGTTGTTGTTACATCTCTAAATAATATAACCATCCATAATAATTTGAATTTGAATACATCATGTAAAGACGAGATTTTTTATATTTTTTAAATAAAGAAAACAACAGAAAATATGTACAAAAATATGAATTTAGAAAAATTGGTCAAAATAATTGTTTAGATCCCCAGAAACAGTGCTAGTTTTTACGCACGTCTATCATAGGGCATGAAAAAGGAAATTTTAATTTTCCTAATGCAGCAGAGAGGCTGACTAGGGTTGTCTCATTTGAGGAGCATCACAATTGGTTAAATCTTAATTTCTAATTGACCTAATCTAATTCTATTTAGTTTTTATAATATTTATTAAAATGATGGTTTTTGTGTTTTTTGGGAAAATGTAAAATTAAAATAATGTAATTTAGAATTAAAATCTAAATGCAGATGAAGACATAAGGAAATTAGGGAAGAAAGATATTGGTCCTAGGGTTGGATAACATGAGTTCATTCATTATTATTTTTTAAATTCAATTTGATAATTATTTTTTTGAAACCTCATTAATTCATTACTTTCCTTTGATTTATTAAGTGTGTGATTTTAGCATGCTTTTGGCACACCAAACCACACCTCCTCTAATAGTCAAATAGGATAACACCTCAACCGAGAACAGAATTCTTAAAAGACCTGACTCCATCGTTTTTCATTTCATCCTATTAGGCAATCCCAAATCTACCATATGAAGGGATTGATTGAGATATGGTAGAGAAAAAGAATGAATCAAAGAAAATAAATGTATTTGGAAATAGTTTCATGGTGGGTGACTGTCACACCCGTGCAATATTATCGCATCCACCACAAAAAGATTAAAAACATGTTGAATTGAAGAACAATAATAAAGAACACCACTAAACCACCCCCAGGTCCAAGACTCGGGTTAGTCACTTTCAATTTAAAATTGAAAATAGATCATGGTGGAAGATGTATGAGAGAAATAAATTAGGGTTGGAAAAGAAAGAGAGATTGAAGAAGAAAGGGAAACACTTTAATTAAAAAAGACGCATGCGTTTCATGGGAAAAGAAAACTAAAATAAAAAAACCCAAAGAATAAGTCTTCATCCACATCTTCCCTTACTAATTGATATCCTCTTCAGTCCACCCCTAGGCTCTTATTTATAGTCATGGAAGAGGCCTTGGGGTGTGATAACAGACTATTTAATTTGTTTAGGGACATAATGGTAGTCAGTGGTTGAAATTTTGGTTCCATGATTTTTTCTTCAAAGTTTTCTGTGTGGTTTCCCCTTATTTTTACCGAATATTGAAAAGTTTTCTTCTATAAAGTTGTTCTAAAATATGTTTTTCATTATACCTACAAATTTTATCTTAATAAGCCATGTATAGAAGAAGTTATAGCCAAATTACTCTAGGTTATTATTCTGACTGAATGCATCCTAAATCATACGTCAATGTTGAGCATCCAATGGTCCCCTTAATGAGTTAATAACCATTGAAAATTTAATGGAGAAATTTTCCTATGAGTATTATTTCAAATATAACTAGAATAACCTCAATTATAGGTGTTTAGAATGATTTATACCACATTTTTGGAGTGGGATTCACTCTCTCCGCCTGAATAATTATTCACATTAATTGAATTTTTTCGAGCCACTAGATGTTTGAATCACCTCTTGGTTCAGAAGAAAAAGTTGAATCCCATAAATCAAGAAATACTAATAAAATATCACTTAAATTGGAATAATATTTTTAATTTTATGCGTAAAATACCAAAGTGATTAAAATCTGTTAAAATTCCCAAAATAAACAATTTTAACATTTAAGCCCAAAACACACCATAATTTAAAAAGTGATGCTAATAACCTTAAATTGATAAATTAGGAGGATTTAAATAATTTATATACA
This sequence comes from Viscum album, assembly GCA_963277665.1. Classification (NCBI taxonomy): domain Eukaryota; kingdom Viridiplantae; phylum Streptophyta; class Magnoliopsida; order Santalales; family Viscaceae; genus Viscum; species Viscum album. Next base: position 1,644,090,129 of record OY728121.1, on the reverse strand, counting down.
TATAAAAAATGAGGAAAATATTATCTCTATCACTCCCTATCACGACCCTTCCCAGCGAGGCCCATGTCGTAACCACCCCAAACTCACCTCTGAAAGGACAGTGGCTGACGACTAGCACCAAGTAGGCATATCTCACAAATGGGAGGTCTTAGCCTAAGTACTTGTACACGTGCACGTGTATCCAAGCCCACGAAGCTAAAAGAAAGGGAAAACATCAACCACCATGCATGAAAACCACTAAACATAAAAGTAATACAACCAGAGTGCAACCAGAAAGTAAAGTGCAGTACTACAAACTAGGCTAGAATACAAGCCCAAAAAGAAAACACAACTACAAAGACCGACCTGCTAATGAGGGTACTGAAGTTGTGGTAGAAAGCTATCGATAATTCCTTGGCATGTCTGATCTTACAAAGCACCGTCTAGTCCTGGCTCTGGTCCTACTCCACCTAGGACTCCATCAAAGCGTTGGTCGTCTGCACAAGACATGAAACGTGCGGGAAATGCCCGTACAGGGGTGAGTAACACAATACTCGGTAGGAAACCCCAAAACCACAAAGTAAAGAGAGGGTAAGTCATATCCAAACGTCAATCACGAGATTCTGCTCGAGGGACGCTCATTTCGGGATAACCCAATCCTCGAGCCTTGATGTCATCAGGGAATCTTACAAGGAGGTCCCACTTATTTGGGCCCAACCCAAAGAGAAGACTCTTGTTAAGGGTCATGATATACAGATAGGGGATTCTCCTTATATAATTCCGTGAACCCAATTTTTATTACCTCATCATGTAGGGGATTCTCAGAGAATACCACGAACCCTACAATGTGGCTCGTAATGTAGGGGATTCCAAAGAATACCGCAAACCCTAATAATACGACCCACTAGATGGAGGATTAATACCCTTCGCTCAGAAGTCATTTCAATACCCAAAAACTCCATCAGAGGTCATAGAGTATCACTCCCGTCCCAAGGAGGATTCCATAACTCTATTTGGGACTCTATCACTAGAAGGGATTGCTATGTAATGCAGTACTGAACCCTCGAGGAAAGAACCAAGGAGAATCTTCGCACCTATAATGGTCCTTACTAAAAACCCTCAAAACCATCTCAAAAGGACCTTATCTTCACAAGGGTCCCAACACCACAGATTGCTCATCAAATGGACATACGGTTTGAAAGTTACATGGATTTTTCTAAAAAGGGGTTGGTTGTGTCTGGGCTGGGTCCGACCCGGACGGATTGAACCGACTCGGCTCGGGGTCCGTCGATCTGACCTGGGTCCCCCGACCCAACCTGGGTTGGCCCGGCCCGAACCACTTGGGTCTAACCTGGCTCGCTGCGGTGGTCTGACCCGCCTGTCCAACCCGGCTTGCTAGAGTGGGCCGGTCTTCTTCACCCGAGACGCGGCTGGTGTCGCGTCCTTCCCCGGTCAACATGGTCGACAGCTGGTCGGCCGCCTACCCCGCACATTGTCATGCAGACGGCGTGCCCACACACACCCGCAGTTTCCTCTTCTACTCCGCACTTCTGTGACCGTCAAGTCGTGACCCTCTGTTCGCTGTCGCCGAATGCTGTCATGGGTGCCTCCGCCACCGACCGTCGAGCCGGTGGCTGCGCCAGCGCTCCTTCCTCGAGCTCCCGTTTCTATTTTGTCGGTCAAAAATTCCATATGGGCATAGATCTGGGATCCCCGGGTCCCGATCTACACTGATACAGTCTCTTCGGTCGAATCATCTTCGATCTGGGGGTCTGATCACGTACAGAACCACCCAGCAATCATCGATTCATGACCACGGTGGTTCAACTGTGAAGCGTGAAGAACAGGAAAAGAAGAAGCATCAAGAACGCCCAATATGTACGGATCTTGGCCTCGATCTGTCCAAGTTAGATGAAGAACAAGGGGTAGAATAATCCAAATACTAAATTTGATTTAACCCAATTTAGCCCCACAAGTTTAACTCATCCCACAAGACAAGCACGATTCATGAATCGATCTCTTCATCGATTGATTCACGTTCGTCGTAGTAAGGATCAAGAATGGGGAGTAAACCAAATAAAAAAACACCCTACCTATAAAATTAGACCGGTCGATGAAGAATATTCGCGTTCGTTGTTCATCAATCTGTCGTTGATCTATCCACGAGCGATCACAATCCTTGATTTCTCATTCGTTGCTTGACAACGTCTCCTTCCAAGGTTCCCTCTCACCGAATCTCTCAAGAAAATATCAGGGTTATGAATTGTAACCCTGGACCCCTACCTCTAGATTTAATAAAAAGGAAACAGAATCTGTTGTGTCATGAAAATATTTTTATTAAAATATTTAATGACGGTTACGTCCAAAATCTAACTTTTTCTTATGGCCCGCACTGGAAGATGTTAGGCCCTTCCTAAGGTAAATTCATTGTTCCGGACGCAAAAGTGTGCTCAAATTTTCGATCTGGGCACCCTTTTTGGAGTTATAAAAATTCAAAGTTAGCCACCAAACATTTTTAATTTAAAAACAGAACTTTATTCAAAAATTTATTCTGGGCAAGCAGGCCTCAGAATCTCGTGCCATCTCAGTGCGCTGTCTCAGTATTTTTCTAATTAATTTATAAACATAAATCAGAGAAAAAACCTATTTGTTACACTTCCCCCTCAAAAAAGCACCAAAATTAGTTCTCTATTTTCAGGGAGTTGAGAAGGGAACTGTTGTCACGACCCGTCCTCGGGGCCCGTGCCGTGACTACCCCAACCCCGCCTTCCATAGGTCAGGGGCTGGCGACAAGCACCAAGGCGTAAATCCCAACAAAAGGGAAGGCATTGCCTTTGAAAAGTAAACAAGCACCATAGAGTAAGCAAGCGGAAAAGTAAACACTAAGTAAAACTGTAACAAGCTGTGCTGAAAGTAAAAGGGGCCGGAAATACAAGACCAACTGTAAAGTACAACTGAAAGGGAAAAACAGCAACTGAAAAGAAAAGCTGCAGCGTCGAGCCGTCCTCTGGAAGTCCCACCTGAAGGGTGGGTACAGATAGCCTCCACTGCTCCTCGGGTCCACCTGACCACTCCGAGTACGTCCCGCCCAGTGGTCCACCTCTAGGTACCGTCCTGCTCCGCATGCCTCCGCCACGATCAGCGCTGTCCGTCGTCTGCAACCAACACAACGAAGTGCGAGCAAAGCCCATGCAGGGGTGAGTATAAGCTACTCAGTAGGGACCCTGAGACCCCCGAAGGTCTCCCGAAATCCACAAAGGATAATCCACAAAGGAAAGATACAATCACGAAGTAACAACAGACACTACTTAGGTATATGCCCATACATATACCTAAGTCATCAATTCCTGCTCGGCTCCAACGTCCGAGCTCAAGCACAACCCAGTCCACACAGGAAAGCAAAACGTAAACCCACACAGGATAGCACAACACAATCCACAAAGGAGAGTAACACAGGATTCAGCTCACACAGGTATACTTCTTGTATGACGATAAAGATGATCACTGATCCATCTAAGTCGTTGGACCCACAAAGGATCGATAGGTAACTAACCCCCGCAATGACCCACACAGGATCGGGCCCACACAGGACCTGTAGGCGCTGGCTCACACAGAACCGCTGAGCGCTGACCCACACAGGATCGGACCCACACAGGATCAGGCCCACACAGGACTTGTAGCACTGGTCCACGTAGGATCGCTGAGTGCAGTAGTCGTCGCAGTCCACTGAGGATCTCTGCACTGTCGTCGTCGCAGTCCACTGAGGAACTCTGCACAGTCGTCCCTGCAGTCCACTGAGGATCTCTGCACAGTCGTCGTTGTCGAAGTAGCAGTCGCAGCCAACTCTAGGGTTCCCGCACACAGCAAGCTCGTTCGGGAGGGTCCGCTCCACGAGCCGAGAGGCTGATACATCAACTGACACAAAGTCCGAAGTTGATATATCCAAAAGTTCTGTATCGTCAACAGGAAATCAACGTCGTAGACGGCGCGTCAATCGGACGCCCAGTCTGAGAGTTATTGGCTTTTTCGTCCCAGGGGCCCGGTTGGTTTTTAAGGCAAAACCAACCCGACCGTACTCCACCTGCGTCCAAACCTCGGGCGGAGTATTCCAAAAGTTCCGTCTCACTTAGAGGAATCCACCAAAGCTGACGGCACATCAATCAGACGTCCGTAGCTCAAGATATGAGCGTTTCCGCTCCGAGGGCCCGGTTGGTTTCGTGTACGAACCAACCCGGCCGAACCCAAAGTATTCCGAAACCTTGAGTGCGATATACAGAAACGACCATCTCGATCCAAGGATCGCATTTCCACTGACTGCGTGTCGTTCGGAGGCTCGTAGCTCAAGTTACGGGCATTTGACCGAAAATGGTCCGAAGACGAGGGGTCCGGGCCCGGGCCGACCCGGCCCAACCCCCCCCCCCCCCTGGGTCGGCCGAACTGGGTCGACCCGACCTGGTCCGACCCGGTCCGGTCCGGCCAGGGCGCGGCCCGGCCGGTCGGACCGGCCTGGCTCGGTTCGGCCGAGCGGCCGAACGACCGTGCGCCGCGGGGCGCTGCCCCCGCGGCCTGGAGATGTCGCGGCCTGCATGGGCCGCACTGGAGAACCGCGGACGTGGCTTCTGCCGCGTCCCGTGCGGGCGAACCGGACCCGCGCGGCCGCGGGTTCATTGGCCGCCGCCGCCGGAATCTTCCGCGGGCCACCGGAGTTGCTCCGGTGGTCCGTTTTCCTTCACGTCTGCGCCGGTGCTCCTCCCGGGTTCCGTCCTTCACTGCGGAATCAACATACTGACCTTGCGTCATGATTTTCCATCGCCCGCCAAATCCGCACAACCACGAAGAACGGCGGAGGGTTTTCGGGCCATGTTCGTTTGGCCCGCACCCTCCGCGTTAGATAAAAACAACGGGAGAAAAAAAAATCAATATATGATACAACAATTTTAATAAATTAAAATTGTTCATTTGCATCCGGTTCTTTAATTTTAAAGAAACTTTCACGGGAATAAGGGGCATTTCCAAAACAAAAAATCCCTACCTCGTAGTCGTCGTCGTACGCACGTTCTTCGCGGATTTGCTCGTCGCGGAAGGAGGGGATCGTCGCGTCGTCGCGGAAAGGCGCCGCGTCGTCGCGGAAAGGTGTCGCGTCGTCGCGGAATCCGGCGTTGCGTCGACGAACTCAACGGACCAAGAAACAACATATTTAATTATAAATAATTAAATCTGTGTTTTGTTAAAAACCACAAAGGAGATTTAAAGAATCACAAACACTCACCTCAACGGAAGATCGAAGGATCTTGTCGTGGAGGAAGGAACGTCGCCGAAGAACGTCTCGGATGAAGCATCGTCAAACTCCGAGGGTGACGGCGTTCTTCGCGTTCTTCGCGTTCTTCGCGTTCTTCGTGAAGGAGGATGAAGGCTCAAGAATTCTGTCAAGCCTCTCAACGTGTAATCCTCCAAATGTCGTGTTGGTCTTATTTTATTATTACGCCAACAAACGAAAAAGGTAAGTAACGACCCATCAATTCGTTGAATTAATTCAACGAAAGAAACCGCCCATTTAATTCACGAAATAAACTGCCCAATTAAATGGTACGTTAAGGATTTAAGAAAACGCGTCAGTTGACTTTCATAATGACGGGTTTTCGCGGGTGCGTTACTTAGCGGAAAGAAACGGCGGGGCTCGTGCGGGCCCCACCTCACAAATATCCTACCAAGAGGGTAGGATATTTCTGGATAGCACCCTATCCATTTCAACTCAGTTTAAGTGGATTTCAAGTGGCTTCAAGTGGCTTAAGAGAAATAAAATAAAGTTTGTCGAACAAATTATTTTATTTCTTAACTTTAAGCCCAAAAATTAAAAACCACACCCGAGCAAACGCAACTCCGGAAGAGGCGTTTCTAAGCAAATACCGGCGCTGCGATTTCATCGGTGCCCTCAGAATTCGATACTGGGCACCGGTTCAAAAGTTAGAAAAACCCGCTTGTCCGTTCACTGAACGTACCCGAGCCAAACTTCGGAAAATGATTCCGGGCACACCAGGCCTCGGAATCAGGTGCCGTCAGAAACTACGTTCTTGTAAAATTCCAAAGAAAATTAAGAAAAAAAATTTCCTTGAAATTTACGGGTCTTTACATTACTCTCACCTCAGGGCTTTACGTCCCCGTAAAGATACATCATAAACTAGGGAAACAAATGTGGGTACTGAGCACGCATCTGAGCCTCCCGCTCCCATGTGCTCTCTTGGAGGTTCCCGTGCTTCCATCTGATGCACACAAGAGGAATCGATCGCCCACGTAGGACCCGCTCCTGTCGATCCTCTATCTCCACTGGGACCTCCGCAAAAGTCGCCCCATCATCCACGTCTAGATCCCCGTAGTCAATGATGTGCGTCAGGTCGTGCACGTATCTCCTCAGCTGAGATACGTGGAAGACGTCGTGCACCCGTTGCAACTGAGGTGGCAGAGCCAGGCGATAAGCCACCTCGCCAATCCTGCTGAGGACCTGGAAAGGTCTGATGAAGCGTGGAGACAACTTGCCACCTCGGCCAAATCTCCGTAATCCACGTCGAGGTGAGACACGCAAGAAGACGTGGTCGCCATCCTCGAACTCTAGTGGCCTCCGCCTCCTGTCAGCATATGACTTCTGCCGGCTCTGAGCTGTCCTCATCCACTCCTGGATGACCTGGACCTTCTCTGTCGTGGCCCGGACCATCTCTGGTCCCACGAGTGCTGACTCCCCAGGGTCTGTCCAGCATAAAGGAGATCTGCAAGGTCTGTCGTACAACGCCTCGTATGGTGTCATCCTGATGGTGGAGTGGTAGCTGTTGTTGTACGTGAACTCCACCAAGGGTAGGTGGTCCTCCCAGCTGCAACCAAAGTCGAGGACACATGCGCGGAGCATGTCCTCGAGAGTCTGAATGGTCCTCTCCATCTGACCATTCGTCTGAGGGTGAAAGGTGGTGCTCAGGCGTAGCCGCGTCCCGAACGCCTCCTGCAACCCCTTCCAAAGCCGGGAAGTAAAACGAGCGTCCCGATCGGAGATGATAGTTTATGGCACACCGTGAAGCCGTACAATCTCCTGAACGTAGAGACGCCCCAAGGTCTCCACTGAGCCCTGCTCTTGGATGGGTAAGAAGTGTGCCGACTTGGTGAGTCGATCAACAATCACCCAAATGGAGTTGTGATCTCTGGAAGTGCGTGGAAGTCCAGTCACGAAGTCCATAGATATGTCGTCCCACTTCCACTCCGGGACCTCCAAGGGTTGTACCAAGCCTGATGGTACCTGATGCTCTGCCTTCACCTGCTGGCAGGTGAGGCATCGAGAAAAGAACTCTGCCACATCCATCTTCATGCCTGGCCACCAGTGCTGTCGTCTGAGGTCCTGGTACATCTTCACCACTCCAGGATGTACCACCAAAAGAGAAGTGTGAAACTCTCTCAGCACCTCCTCTCGTAAAGCGAATGGCACCAAGGTACGTCCTCTGAAAAGGATGTTGTGCTCTGCTCCAAGGGAGAAACCGTCAGGTGCCTGTCCCAAGGATATCTGTGCACGCCGCATCTCACAGTCATCATCCTCACGCTGTGCCTCTCTGACCCGCTGCATTAGTGGAGGGGTGACTGTGAGAGACTGAAGGAAGGCTGCTCCATCTCTATCCACGAAGGATATCTACAAGGCGGCTAGCTGCTCTGTCGCCTCCTCAAGTAGTTGAATGCCCGTCCTCCTGCTGAGGGCATCGGCTACTACGTTCCCCTTCCCAGGAGTATAGACTATCTCAAAGTCATAGTCCTGGAGGAACTCGAGTCATCGCCGCTGTCTCAGGTTCAGGTCCTTCTGAGAGAAGATGTACCTGAGACTCTGGTGGTCAGAAAAGACTGTAAAGCGCTCGCCCATCAGATAGTGCTGCCATGTCTTCAGAGCGAAGACCACGGCTGCTAACTCCAGGTCATGGGTAGCGTAGTTCTGCTCATGCGGCCTCAACTGACGTGATCCATAGGCAATCACGGCCCGCTCCTGCATCAGGACACACCCGAGTCCAGTCCCTGATGCATCGCAGTAGACTACATAACCAACTCCCTCCTCAGGAAACCTCAAGATAGGTGCGCTGGTCAATCTCTGCCTCAGCTCCTGGAAGCTCTGCTGACATCTGTCTGACCACACGAAGGGTTTTACCTTCTTCGTCAATGCTGAGAGTGGCGCCGCGACTCTGGAGAAGTCTGGCACGAATCTCCGATAGTATCCGGCTAGACCCAAGGAACTCCGCACCTCCGTCACGCTCCTGGGTGGCTCCCAAGCTAGCACTGTCTCGATCTTCGCGGGATCCACGGTAACTCCCGCCTCAGAAATGACGTGCCCCAAGAAGTGGACCTCACATAACCAGAACTGGCACTTCGAGAGCTTTCCATAAAGCTGATGCTCTCAGAGTGTGTCTAGTACAACCCGCAAGTGGTAGGCATGCTCCTCCTCGGTGGTCGAGTACACCAAAATGTCGTCGATGAAGACCACGAAAAATCGATCGAGGTATGGCAGGAAGATCCTGTTCATGAGGCTCATGAACACTGCTGGAGCATTGGTTACGCCGAAAGGCATAACCAAGAACTCATAGTGGTCATACCGACACCTAAAGGCCGTCTTCTGCACGTCCTCGTCTCGAACTCTGAGATGATGATAGCCTGATCTGAGATCTATCTTCGAGAACCACTGTGCTCCCTTGAGCTGATCGAAGAGGTCGTCAATCCTAGGTAGCAGATACTTGTTCCTCACTGTCACCTGGTTCAGGCGACGATAGTCGACACACAGTCGCAAGCTCCCGTCCGCCTTCTTGGCGAACAATATCGGGGAAGCCCAGGGTGAAACACTGGGTCGGATGAACCCCTTGCCCTACAAGTCCTCCAATTGTACCCGCAGCTCTCGAAGCTCAGCGGGGGCCATCCGATATGCTGGAGTGGATATCGAGGCTGTCTCGGGGTACAGATCAATATAAAAGTCTACCTCTCTGCAAGGAGGTAGCCCTGGAACGTCGTCGGGAAATACGTCCACGTACTGATCCACCACTGCAGGAAAACTAGGACTCCGCACGTCCACTGCTCCTAGGATGAGGCTAGCCAACTGATGAGTGATGGGCTGCCCTCTCCTCTGCGTGAGTCCATCCTGTGCTGCAAAGGCTCCCTTCTCGCCGGTGAAGGTGAACCTGCTCCCGTCGGTGCGTACACATCGCACCTTGCGCCTAAAACAGTCAATCTGAGCATGAACTGTAGATAACCAATCCATGCCCAAGATGACATTGTAAGGCCTCGACACCGCTACAAGAAGATCTCAGCCGAAGCTCTCGCCTCCTAGAGTAAGCTCACACTGCCGGCACCAGTGTGTAATCGTCGAGTCTGCTCCCGTAGGAGTCTCTAGCCGTAAGGATCGAGCCAACGGCTCTGTCGGAATCTCCGAGCTCCGAACAAGGGTAGCGGCTATGAAAGAGTGACTCGCTCCTGTGTCTATAAGAACTGCAGCAAGGGTGGAATAGACACAGATCATACCTCGAATCATCTCTGGCGCGCCGTGGTCGTAGGCCTCTGCTGCCTGGAGCTGTGCCTGTCTCTGCCCGCCAGCTCCCTATGGTCGGGGCGGGCCTCCTAGTGGTGGTGGTGGCAGAGCCTCAAAGCATCGTCCACCACCTGCTGCTCGGCCAGCTCCTCTGCCTCGTCCGCCTCCTCCCTGCGGACTGCCACGGTCAACCCTCTGCCTCTGCCTGGGTGGCCCCTCCACCGTCTGCTGCTCCTCGGTATGGCGGGTCGGGCAGTCACGAGCCATGTGGCCCTGCCCGCCGCACGCGTAGCACTACCTGCCTCTCGGAAGACTGGCTCTGTGCTGTGTGCCCCGCACTGCTGAGCCAGTGTCCTGAGGTCGTCTACGAGAGGGTCTGGTCTGCCTGGAACCCTGAGTCATTCGTCGGCTACCTGCTGCCGAAGACTCCGCTACCTGCCGCCCTGCGGTAGGTCTCGCTGTAGACTCAGCCAGAAAGCTCTTGATCAGAAGGGCTCGCTCTAGCACCCCTGCCTAGGTCGGGATGATGAGGGAGATCAGCGATGCCCTGATCTCGTGTCTCAATCCCTGCTCGAAGGTCTGGGCCCGGAAGAAGGGGTCCCGTACCGTGTCGGTCGAGTAGCGAGAAAGATCGGTAAACCTCGCCGCGTACTGGGCGACCGTCAAGCTGCCCTGCCGCAGCTGAAGAAACTCCTGAATGCGCACCGCACGGAGGGTGGCCGGGATGAACTCTAAGCGGAAGAGGCTCTCGAAGTCCGTCTAGATGAGAGAGGCCTCATCGTGCACCTGGAGCATCAGGCTCCACCATCGTCCTGCTGCTGCGTGCAGTAGGCTCGCCGCGAGGATCACCATGAGGTCTGTTGGTGTCCTCACTAGCCTGAAAACTCGAACGACCGCCTCCAGCCAGTCCTCGGCTGCCTGGGGGTCCGTCTCCCCACGAAACCTGGGTGGTCGCTGGCGCTGGAACTCGTGCAGAGCTCTGAGGCGTCGTGCATCGTCAGCGATCGGCGCTGGAAGCATCGGGGGCTCGGCGGGTAAAGGTACCGTCGGTGCCTCTGCTGTCAACGGGCCCTGTACCGAGGCCTCGTCGCTCGGCGGGGCTGTCGTCGCACTCTACTCTCGGAACCCTAGCTGGCTGCTGTTGTCGGGCCATCCTGAAAGGAAACAAGTGCGCCACGGTCAGAACAGTATACCTGGTGATCTGACACAAGTAATCACAAAGAAAACTTGAAACACACATGCAATTAATGTCTTCGTGCATTAAGTCGGAAATCAGAAGTCAGGGTCCTGGTGTACGGATACGTCGGCCGCCGCACCAACACTGGACTCCCTGGACTGATAACCACACTCAATACGCTAAACACTATTGCTTCTCATAGAAGAAAGATCAGAGTCTGTGGTAGAACCGACCACCTCTGATACCAATTTGTCACGACCCGTCCTCGGGGCCCGTGCCGTGATTACCCCAAGCCCGCCTTCCATAGGCCAGGGGCTGGCGACTAGCACCAAAGCGTAAATCCCAACAAAAGGGAAGGCATTGCCTTTGAAAAGTAAACAAGCACCACAGAGTAAGCAAGCGGAAAAGTAAACACTAAGTAAAACTGTAACAAGCTGTCCTGAAAGTAAAAGGGGCCGGAAATACAAGCCCAACTGTAAAGTACAACTGAAAGGGAAAAACAGCAACTGAAAAGAAAAGCTGCAGCGTCGAGCCGTCCTCTGGAAGTCCCACCTGAAGGGTGGGTACAGATAGCCTCCACTGCTCCTCGGATCCACCTGACCGCTCCGAGTACGTCCCGCCCAGTGGTCCACCTCCAGGTACCGTCCTGCTCCGCACGCCTCTGCCACGATCAGCGTTGTCCGTCGTCTGCAACCAACACAACGAAGTGTGGGCAAAGCCCGTGCAGGGGTGAGTATAAGCTACTCAGTAGGGACCCCGAGACCCCCGAAGGTCTCCCGAAATCCACAAAGGATAATCCACAAAGGAAAGATACAATCACGAAGTAACAACCGACACTGCTTAGGTATATGCCCATACATATACCTAAGTCATCAATTCCCGCTCGGCTCCAACGTCCGAGCTCAAGCACAACCCAGTCCACACAGGAAAGCAAAACGTAAACCCACACAGGATAGCACAACACAATCCACAAAGGAGAGTAACACAGGATTCAGCTCACACAGGTATACTTCTTGTACGACGATAAAGATGATCACTGATCCATCTAAGTCGTCGGACCCACAAAGGATCGATAGGTAACTAACCCCCGCAATGACCCACACAGGATCGGGCCCACACAGGACCTGTAGGCGCTGGCTCACACAGAACCGCTGAGCGCTGACCCACACAGGATCGGACCCACACAGGATTGGGCCCACACAGGACCTGTAGCACTGGTCCACGTAGGATCGCTGAGTGCAGTAGTCGTCGCAGTCCACTAAGGATCTCTGCACTGTCGTCGTCGCAGTCCACTGAGGATCTCTGCACAGTCGTCGCTGCAGTCCACTGAGGATCTCTGCACAGTCGTCGCTATCGAAGTAGCAGTCGCAGCCAGCTCTAGGGTTCCCGCACACAGCACGCTCGTTCGGGAGGGTTCGCTCCACGAGCCGAGAGGCTGATACATCAACTAACACAAAGTCCGAAGTTGATGTATCCAAAAGTTCAGTATCGTCAACAGGAACTAAACGTCGCAGACGGCGCGTCAATCGGACGCCCGGTCTGAGAGTTATTGGCGTTTTCGTCCTAGGGGCCCGGTTGGTTTTTAAGGCAAAACCAACCCGACCATACTCCACCTGCGTCCAAACCTTGGGCGGAGTATGCCAAAAGTTCCGTCTCACTTAGAGGAATCCACCAAAGCTGACGGCACGTCAATCGGACGTCCGTAGCTCAAGATATGAGCGTTTCCGCTCTGAGGGCCCGGTTGGTTTCGTGTACGAACCAACCCGGCCGAACCAAAAGTATTTCGAAACCTTGAGTGCGATATACCGAAACGACCGTCTCAATCCAAGGATCGCGTTTCCGCTGACGGTGTGTCGTTCGGAGGCCCATAGATCAAGTTACGAGCATTTGACCGAAAATGGTCTGAAGATGGGGGGTCCGGGCCCGGGCCGACCCGGCCCGACCCCCCCTGGGTCGGCCGAACCGGGTCGACCCGGTCCGACCCGATCCGGTCCGGCCAGGGCGCGGCCCGGCCGGTCGGACCGGCCTGGCTCGGTTCGGCCGAGCGGCCGAACGACCGTGCGCCGCGGGGCGCTGCCCCCGCGGCCTGGAGATGCCGCGGCCCGCGTGGGTCGCGCTGGAGAACCGTGGACGCGGCTTCTGCCGCGTCCCGTGCGGGCGAACCGGACCCGCGCAGCCGCGGGTCCGTTGGCCGCTGCCTCCGGCTGCCGGCGCCGCCGGAATCTTCCGCGGGCCACCGGAGTTGCTCCGGTGGTCCGTTTTCCTTCCCGTCTGCGCCGGTGCTCCTCCCGGGTTCCGTCCTTCACTGCGGAATCAACATACTGCCCTTGCGTCACGATTTTCCGTCGCCCGCCAAATCCGCACAACCACGAAGAACGGCGGAGGGTTGTCGGGCCGTGTTCGTTTGGCCCGCACCCTCCGCGTTAGATAAAAACAACGGGAGAAAAAAAAATCAACATATGATACAACAATTTTAATAAATTAAAATTGTTCATTTGCATCCGGTTCTTTAATTTTAAGGAAACTTTCATGGGAATAAGGGGCATTTCCAAAACAAAAAATCCCTACCTCGTAGTCGTCGTCGTACGCACGTTCTTCGCGGATTTGCTCGTCGCGGAAGGAGGGGATCGTCGCGTCGTCGCGGAATCCGGCGTTGCGTCGACGAACTCAACGAACCAAGAAACAACAGATTTAATTAAAAATAATTAAATCCGTGTTTTGTTAAAAACCACAAAGGAGATTTAAAGAATCACAAACACTCACCTCAACGGAAGATCGAAGGATCTTGTCGTGGAGGAAGGAACGTCGCCGAAGAACGTCTTGGATGAAGCGTCGTCAAACTCCGAGGGTAACGGCGTTCTTCGCGTTCTTCGCGTTCTTCGCGTTCTTCGTGAAGGAGGATGAAGGCTCAAGAATTCCGTCAAGCCTCTCAACGTGTAATCCTCCAAATGTCGTGTTAGTCTTATTTTATTATTACGCCAACAAACGAAAAAGGTAAGTAACGACCCATCAATTCGTTGAATTAATTCAACGAAAGAAACCGCCCATTTAATTCACGAAATAAACCGCCCAATTAAATGGTGCGTTAAGGATTTAAGAAAACGCGTCAGTTGACTTTCATAATGACGGGTTTTCGCGGGTGCGTTACTTAGCGGAAAGAAACGGCGGGGCTCGTGCGGGCCCCACCTCACAAATATCCTACCAAGAGGGTAGGATATTTCTGGATAGCACCCTATCCGTTTCAACTCAGTTTAAGTGGCTTTTAAGTGGCTTCAAGTGGCTTAAGAGAAATAAAATAAAGTTTGTCGAACAAATTAAAAACCGAGCAAACGCAACTCCGGAAGAGGTGTTTCTAAGCAAATACCGGCGCTGCGATTTCATCGGTGCCCTCAGAATTCGATTCCGGGCACCGGTACAAAAGTTAGAAAAACTCGCTCGTCCGTTCACTGAACGTACCCGATCCAAACTTCGGAAAATGATTCCGGGCACACCGGGTCTCGGAATCAGGTGCCGTCAGAAACTGCGTTCTTGTAAAATTCCAAAGAAAATTAAGAAAAAAAATTTCCTTGAAATTTACGGGTCTTTACAACTGTCGAAGAACGCAAAAGTGAAAATGAAAGAGAAGTGAGGAAGATGAACTAAAATATATTAAACATGTAAACACTATTACATTAGCATAAACCCTAATTCTACTCAAAATGTATAAACAAAATAGCTAACCCCTTGAAATTGAGAGGGAGATATATTTTTATAGTGAGGGGAGAGGAAAATTTTGGATCCAATAATGTTCATAGAAAGTTTACACGTGGTGGGCATAGTAAATGAGAGAATTTGAAATTGTGTAATTCTAAAAACATTTTAATTTATGTATTTCACATTCTTTCTCCAAATTTCATCCTTTTTTGACATGTGTATACGAAGTTATGATCAGATCATTAAAGAAGATATTTCTGGCCTGACGCGGTATGTTCATATTCTCATTCTCTAACTTCAGATGCATTTATGTCATTGATGATGATTGAATGTTGAGGGGGCATAGTCAAAGAAAATGCTCCTCATCATCCTCTAGGTCTCCATGTGAAATTTCAACTACTTTGGGCTCTCTACTTGTGAGATATGAACTCATCTCTAAAATCTGTTCAATCTAGACACAGATTCCAAGCCCCGACTTGTGAGATTTTTTTTTTCATAATGCTGGATTCGACATTGGGTCCACTTGAATGAAATGTTGCCCATGATTTTTTAAATCCTACAAAAAATGAATTTCACAATTTGGATTATTGTATAAGAAGTTATAACTAAAATACCAATCTAATATAAAAAAAATTAAATTCCAAAATTAGACCATTTTCACAACTAAACTCAAATTATTAATAAAACCTAAAATTGTAACAATTACCCTTAAAATATGAAATTGGTGGGATTAAAACATTGAATTATTGAGTTATATATGTAAAATTATGAGCTTCATCGATAACCTAAACTAGATAACTCAAAAAATAAACATGAGGAAGGAGTGGATGAGTAGAAGCCATTATAGGAGAATGCATACCTTGAATCGTCGAAGAACGACCACAAAACACCCTCAAGATCAAGGGGTGTTAAGGGGAGAGGGGAGAGGGATGATGAGGTCATGCACAACAAACTAAGGGGGAAGAGTGGGACTCCCTCCTAAAAACACAAGGGGGTAATAGTGTAATTGCCCCCTTTTAAAAGTTCACTGGTTGGTCGGTGGTCTGTTGCAGCTTGGTAGCACCCACGTTGACCCTTCCTAGATGCTCCCTTTAGCTATCGTGCAACTTCCAAACCCCATTCCCAGTCCAAAAATGCTCATTTTGGGTCCTCAAACTCTGAAAATTCCATTTTGACGTCCGATTCAAAATCCACCCCATCCATTATTTCAAAAATTCAAAATCCTCATGAATTCCAAATGCTTGTAAGGGTGTGAGACGTTACAATTACGGAGTAAGGATGACAATGAGCACTCGATAGTCGATAATCAGACACTCGACCCTAACTAACACGCTAAAATTGAGTTTGAGTATCACATAATCAAGTTCAGGCAAGGTCTAAATTTTAAATGTAGACTACTCGATTATTAGTCAAGTTGGGTTTGTGTACCGCTTATAGGGTACTTGAAACCCGAATATATATAAAATTTTAAATAGTATTAAAAAATATATATTTGAGTTCAGGCTGAAGTTTTAAATGAGTTTTATCCATAAAACATTATAAAAATTAAAAAAATATATATAAATGGGTATTTTAATTGGTCCGAACTTTAAATGAGTATTGAATTTATTGCACATGGTCAGGTTTGAGTATAGTTAGAATGAGTCTGGCTTCGAAATGCTCTCATATCAAAATATGTTTCCATAGCAAGGTTTTGAAATAATTATTATATTTTAGATATATATGAAAATTAGCCAAATTTTTTCTATATATATGAATTGGATCATGGAAAGGATTTTTACCCACACATTTCCTAGCCTTGCCTGGGCAATACTAATATTTTTATGCATGAAAATTTAAAATTCTATACATTTTTTATAAATGTAAAAAACAATATAGTCATAAATCCGACCTCCACGTGCGATGTGAAGAAACTCAGCCGCCTCCCGCCGTGGATGCTGACTCACCCCTCCACTTCCCACAGTCTTGCCCACTTATCCACCCCAACCCCTATAAATCCGACCTCCACATCCCACCTTCTCCCAACCTTCCTTATTATCGTCTCTAACCCTGAGCTCCGGCATCCATATTGCAACCATGGCCACCGCCAGCCCCCTTCTCCTCGCGCTTGCTCTGCTCATCTCCGCCATCTGTGCCTTCCCAGTTTGCGACGCTGGTCGGGTCGCCGGAAGGAGGGACCTCGGCATCGGCATCGGTGCCGGCGTTGGCATAGGCGTCGGCCTAGGGGGTGGTGGCGCTGCCTCCGGCTCCGGCTCCGGCTCCGGCTCCGGCTCCGGTTCATACTCCAACTCCGGTTCCGGTTCCGAAGCAGGATCTGGCGCGGGCTCCGAGGCCGGTTCCTACGCGGGATCCGGAGCATCGTCGAGCCGCGGGCATGGGAAATGAGGAGACGCTGTTATATAATTTGCTACGCCAAATAACAATCGACCATCCCTCGGTTGATGAGGCGTTTGACTGAAATTGGGGGTTTTATTCTTATTCCTCCCAATATCAAATTTGTGTGTATTTTATATCGTTATTAAAATAATAATAATTGTTTTTAAACACTCTAAAATGGCTGTCATACTAATCAATGTTTTAAAACCCGGACCGGACTGGACTGTGTGACCGGTGGGTTTTCCGGTTCAATCAAAATTATTAGGCCGTTTTGGACTTTTGAGGTGGTTTTGCCCACTCTTAATAAACTAGTTGCACATGTTGGTGTACAAATTTACAAACCCATCTCTATGTATACTCCTTCACATGATCCAAAGTTTTTAGAAAAATCTTTTTTAGAATGACAAAAAGATATTCAAATCCTAAGAAGGAAAGACATTAAAATACAACAGGTTTCATATTTGAAAATGAATAACCAGTAATTAACTAGTGAAGTTTTCCAATGAGATTGACATCAATTATAATTGTAAATAAATTACTTTGTGCATGAACTATTAATTGTGACCGAGTATTTCAATAGGTTTTCAAGCTTGATGCTTGATATGCACCGAATCAATACAAATCTTAACATCTTCTCTACCAACTTTGTCAATATGTCTCTACGATTTATCTTTTCAATGATGAATCAATTTTCACTCCGAATGTCTAAAAAAAATTCAGTTATGCATCAATCAATTTTCAGCATTCACGATAAACTGGAGTCGTGACTTTAGTTTTCACATTAAAGCACTAACTTTTGAATAACAAAATCTGGAGTATCAATATGACTATTCAACTACACACTTTACCCTTTCCATTTGGTGACATAAACTCTAATTCAATGGTAGACAATGAAACTATAGACTAAAAATTTGATTTTCAATTGATGACATTCCATACATGGTATAAATACAGTACGCCAATAACCAACTTAAGAAAAGTCTTTACCATAGCCTAAATATGTTTAACTAACTACATCATAATCAATGTCATTATTAAACACAAATTATCTTTGCCTCTCAAGTACTGCATGATCCACTTACAACCATCCAAAGAGTCTTTCGAGGATTACTCATGAATATGCCTGTCACATTGAATGCATGAGCTAAGTATTAACAAATGCATACCATAAAAAACATCATACTACCAACTAAACGATTAAGGAACATTCTTACAGTTTAAATTTAGAAAATTATAATCATATTTAAAGTAGTTTGTCAAAGGAGTATTGATTGATTTGGAGTTTTTCATATGAAAAAGACCATAGTACTATCATTTTTTTGAAAAAAAACCATAAAAGCTTGCCTTTACAACCCTAGATCTATATGCTAAATGTTTTGTTGGTTGTATGTTGTCATCCAATACAACATCATAATTGCGCAACTCAAATTATATTGTAATGATTGCGAATTTCCAAAAATCACACGTGAGTTATCATAATTGGTCAACCCTAAAAGGAACTCAGTGTTGTTATTAATTACAAACTCTCCATCGATCATTCAGGCTACTATCACTTTGCATATACAAAACTAAAAAACACCAATATTCTTTAATTAAGAACTTTAAATTATTACTACAGAACAACAAGAGTTTAATTATAAAAATGTCTCGGGGTTCTGAAATTAGTATGAAGTGTGTATAATTGAATTTAGTTCAATTTAAACTGAATTGACCATTTTTACACTACTACAAATATTACTATTAGTGACCCCCAAAAGCGGTCACTAGGCGGTCGCTAACCTAATGTTTTTTTTTAAATTCTACAGTTTTCCAGCACCCAAATAACCAAAAATGAAAATCGACCAAAACAGCAAATAAAAGACAGACATGCATACAATAATATTGCATGGACTTCACATCACTCTTCCTCTAGTGCATCATGATATTTTTCTCTCAGTGTCTGATTATTCAATCTTTATGCATACTATTTTTTCTTCACAAATGTTTAATCTTGCAAAAATCACTACAACTTCACCACATGCTTCTTTCAAAAACTGTAACTCATTTATGTGTGAGTGTTTTGCACAACTTCTACCAATTCTTTACAAAGCTTTTGGTATTTTCAATACTGCTCCATGTGACCATTTATATAAGAAATTGCTTTGTCTGATCTTCACATTATGCAAAGTATGCAATACATCCTTTAATCAAAACATAGCGTATTATATAAACCACACAAACTCCAAGTTCACAGAACTCCAACTCTTCATTCGTGCTTTTACAACTTTTGATAAACAAAACAATCAAATGATAATAACACTCATCCTCGCACCTTACTATGCTTTAACTTATGCATATGATAACATTTCTTCAAGGCTTCAATTGTCATTAACATCATTATTTATTATCATTCTTCCGATACACTGAATTTAGTTTTGTGCAAGTTTCTCATGCACCTTATTCGAGTGCACTATACTTTTTTCCTCTGGTAAAATCAACTTGTGGTATGATGCTCATGTACATGCAAAAAACTATATGAATATATAAAACATGATTCACGATGTCATTCTCATGTTAACTTAGCGTAACTCCAAGATTCCAAAACACCAAATATTCTACAATGTGATGTCCTTCGACACTTATTCCACTGCTAATAGTCAGTATGCTTCTAATGGTTAAACCATAGACTCTATTCATATTAGTCTCTGTCCCATGCATATGGAATTAATCTCATCTATCACAGTTTTATCTTCCTGCTGATTCTTCTTCTGGTTTTCCTTTGTTTTTACGACGCTACCTCAAATCATCAATTTCTTCCCATGGATCCTATAAGTCTCAAAATACATATTAAAGGAAAAAAAATTCTCAAATGATTCATTTACAATACCAGTGAATACACACTACACTATACTAACAGGACTCCAAATAATTCCTAAATCATAGAGACAACCCAGGTAGAGACCACACCACAACACTTCTTAGAATCCTATTCCTAAACCTAAATGATTCTTTTATTTAGTGACACCAACACCTAATTCTTAATCATTTATTCTATGTTATCAATCACTTTAAATTATAAAACTCAACTGAGGAAAACATCCTAACAAGACCATTCCCTTCGTCACCAATTTTACTCATAACCACTTTGTAATACTTGACGCAAATCTTAAGAGACTGTTTATTCCCGCACACTGAAAACCACATGACCGCCCACTTTCAAGGAGGACTGATGACAGTCCATTGGTGTGAAACAGTTGATCACCTCCCCAGTGGTGCCCTATTTTCACACAAAATGGCCATGGTCCCTTAGTTCCAATCAATGGTGAGCCTACCCAATGCCACCTTCTTTCCACATGGGGATATAGAGATACCTCTCCATTATATATGAGGTTTAATTTATATCAATTTTGTGCACCACTATGGTCACTACTACCATAAAAACAACTTTACACACCGTCACCCTTTAACAGCGCTAAAAAAAGCACTGATAAAGGGGGCACCTTTATCAATGCTAAAAATACACTGTTAAAAGTACACCTTTATCAGCGCTTTTTTAGCGCTGATAAATATACCCCCTTTATCAATGCTTTTTTTAATGTTGTTAAAAGGACCCCCTTTATCAGTGTTTTTTTGTAGTGCTAATAAAGGAGGTGTAGGTTCCGGGCGCAGCGGAAGCGCGTTGGTGGGATTGCCCAACTTTAATTTTAACGTTAAACAACGTTCAATCCGAGATCCGTCACGATTTAAAATGCCGAATCTTCAGAATAGAACAAAGAACGAAAAATAAAAGAAGAGTCCCAGAACCCTTGAGATAGGATCATCATATGTTGGTTATAATTAATTTAATTAATTCATAAGAATTACCTCGATGGAATTCTTTCTTCGTTGGAGTCTCCGGTCACGATCTTGTGATCCGTCGTTGCGTTGTAGAATCCAAGTACATGATTCCTCTAGCGGTGATCCACAGGTGTGCCACGTATCTCTGGACGTCGCCGAAGGGATCTCTGGGTGCTAGCGCGGAAGAGCCTTCGCTTGTGATGTCCGCCTTCAACCACCTTAATCCGGTGGAGGATCTCGCTCTCGTAACTTGAGGGCGTTCTTGGTGGAAAGAGAATTCTCTCTTGGCTTGAGAGTATTTCCAGATCCGTTGTGCACCATAATGGCTAGATCTCAATGAGAATAATGTAATTGGGATTATAATACTTAGAATAATAAAATGAATTAATTGCCCGAAAACATTTAATCATTTCATTTAATTCTTAGTAATACCCCATGTCTTAATAATGATAGTTAACCATCATTATTACTTGACATGCACCCAATATATTACATTTAATATCATTTAATTAAATAAACAATATTTTTCTCACGAATCCCAAAAAACAAACTACACGGCGTGTATATAAATATACACGGCGTGTACTTTTTATTTTTCATTTTATCTATTTCCTCCACCATATTTTTTAGACCTTGAGTAATGTCTATTTATTTCTTAAATAAATGTAACTGCATTACTCGCTAATAAATATATATATTATTTCGCCCACAATATATTCTCTCGAATAACTAGTGTCGAAATAAATGCGATCATGCATCCTTAAATAATTATTAAACCACAGCCGAGAATAATATTTATTTAACTTGTTAAATTAATATTTAACTGAAATACATGGACACACTTAGCGTGTGACCCTTTAGGCCTCTTTCTCAGTGGCATTAGGCAGAGCCAGCCTAAATTCCAAGGTTAGCGTCTAGCAACACACCAAGACACCCATAGAGAAAGAAGTTAACGCCGCAATGACGTGTCACCTCCTACGAACGCTTACCGTGTAATATAATCCCTTTTTCTCGATATCACCAATCAAGCGGGTTGCATGCTAGTGCCATCAACCCATGTGCTCAATTATTCTTTCTTTGACTTCCCGGATTTGAACTCGCCCATACCTTACCATGGCCATGGATTTATTTAGGCTATATCAATTCCATCAAAGGGACTGAGATATCTACTTCTGTTATGGAACAGAAGGGATAAATCCTTTCTCGCATTATCTATTAATGTGGTATTACTCGTGATGCACCCAGCGTATCCTACTCACTGCGAACAGTGTGTCGTCACAGTTTTTTTCAATACATCTAAGTGTGTGAGTTGTAATACCCATTAATAATAATCTTAAAGTCTAAGGACCAATACACACGTCCGCAGATAGGAACATCCAATGACACTATGAAATGTGGATTTCCTGCTAGAGGGTCTCGTTCTCATAATATCCTCCTGGATATTACCAAGGGTGCACACCATGAGAAGGTGCCTCAAAGTTTTATGAGTCCTCACCCATAATGACCTGTATTATTTGTGTCCCTCAAATAATATCATCCGGTCATATAACATATGTTTAAGAACAGTGTTATGACACTTCCGGGTTCTCATCATAGTAGGGATCCGCTATGACCCATTAATGTAACAACTATCCTTAGGACATTATCACCTGCATTGTCACGCAGAAGAACAATCAAGATGTGATAAGACATTTATTAATGAATAAAGTAAAATATAGTTGGTTCTAGGCCACCAACTCCAACAGACTCCCACTTGGACTAGAGCCAACTGCTAACAACCTTTAACCCGCTAGATCTCACATGATATTCATGCTTCTACTGAGATAGGCCTTTAGTCATGGGGTCTACCACGTTCTCTTCTGTGGACACTCTGCTCACTGCAACTTCACCCCTTTGATAGAAATCCCTCAAGAGGTGATACTTCCGGAGTATGTGCTTTGTCTATTGATGTGACCTTGGTTCTTTTGCAAGATCCACCGCTGTAGTATTATCACAATACAATGTAATGAGATCTTTACTGCTAGGAACCACATCAAAATCCTATACAAAGTTCCGAATCCAAACGGCTTCCTTGGCTGCATCAGAAACCGCTATATATTCAGACTCTGCTGTAGAATCGGCGACAACTGGCTGCTTTGAACTCTTCCAGCTCACAGCTCCTCCATTGAGACAGAAAACATATCCAGATTGCGACTTTAGATCATTTTGATATGTTTGAAAACCAGCATCAGCATAACCTCTGATGACAAACTCCTCGTCTCCTCCATACACCAGGAACATATCCATAGTTCTTCTTAGATACTTAAGGATAGTCTTAACAGCAGTCCAATGCTGTTCTCCTGGATCTGCTTGATATCTGCCTACCATGCTCAGTTCATAGGCAACATCAAGCCTGGTACATAACATGGCATACATGATGGATCCTATAGCCTAAGCGTATGGGATCTTACTCATCCTATCTTTCTCTTGTTGTGTCTGGGGACACATTTTCTTATAAATATGTAAGCCATGTGACACTGGAACCAATCTCCTCTTGGATTTTCCATACTAAATCTCTTTAGTATCTGGTCAATGTATGTACCCTGACTTAGTCCAAGTAGCCTCTTGGATCTATCACGAATGATCTTGATCCCTAGAATGTAGGCTGCTTCTCCTAAGTCCTTCATGGAGAAACACTTGTTCAACCGATCCTTAACTTACTGTAAGGATGGTACGTCGTTTCCAATAAGCAATATGTCATCAACATATACTACTAGGATAATTACCGCATTCCCATTAAACTACCTATAAACACATGTCTCACATTCGTTCTTAATAAAACCAAATTCCTTTATGGATTCATCAAATCGAATGTTCCATGACCTGGATGCTTGATTCAATCCATAAATGTATTTCTGCAACTTGCAAACCCGTTTGGCTTCACCTGGTGTCACAAACCCTTATGGTTGTGTCATATAGACATCTTCCTGAAGGTTCCCATTAAGGAATGTTGTTTTGACATCCATCTGCCAAATCTCATAGTCATGGTAAGCTACTATGGAAAGTATGATTCTTATGGATTTAAACATGGAAACTGGCGAGAAGGTTTCATCATAGTCAATTCCTTGACGTCGTCTAAATCCTTTAGCCACTAGCCTTGCATTATAAGTTCTAAATTGACCTTCCATGTCCATTTTTCTCTTGAATACCCATTTGCATCCAACATGCTTTACATCAACTAGCTCATCGAACAGAACCCAAACTTGGTTCTGATACATGGAATCCATCTCAGAATTCATAGCTTCTAGCCATCTTCCAGCTTCTGATCTTTCTACTGCTTCCTTGTAGGAGAGAGGTTCATCATTGTCCAATAATAATGATTCACCATCCTCGGGGACTAGGAAACCAAATCTCTCTGGTTCCCTTACATCTCTTGTGCTCCTACGCAGTACTTGTGTTTTTGGAACCTCTTCCATGAGGACCTGTGGAACTTGTTCCTGTACCAACTCCTGTGTATCTTGAGCATCAACTTCATCGAAGTCAATCTTGCTCCCACTATCCTTCTTGAGGATGTGCTCCCTCTCAAGAAAGATGGATTGTCTGGTGACAGTCACTTTCTTGTCTTGAGGGTTATATAGGTAATATCCTTTAGTTTCCTTGGGATATCCTATAAAGATACACTTCGTGCCCTGGGGTGCTAGTTTGTTGCCTGAGAAGGCCTTAAAAAACGCCTCGCATCCCCATACACGTGTGTGCGACAAAGTGTGTTTCCTTCCATTCCATAACTTGGATGGAATTCCATTTGACGCCTTAATTGGTACTCGGTTTAATGTGTATTCTGTAGTTTTTAATGAATATCCCCAAAAGGATAATGGAATATCCACATGACTCATCATCGACCACACCATGTCCAACAAGGTGCGGTTCCTCCTTTCACTAACACCATTCCACTGTGGTGTGTAAGGATGAGTGAGTTGAGATAGAATACCAGACTCCCGTAGAAGATCGATGAACTCTTGGTTCAGATATTCTCCACCTCGATCCGATCGAAGTTTCTTTATCTTCTTACCAAACTGATTCTCTACTTCATTTTTGAATTCCTTAAATTTCTCTAAGGACTTTGACTTATACCTCATTAAGTAGATATATCCATATCTACTCAAATCATCAGTAAAAGTAATGAAGTAAGAATATCCACCTCTAGCTTCTACTGTAAATGGTCCACACACATCCGTGTATACCAATCCTAGAAGCTCTGTGGCCCTTTCACCCTGTCCACCAAAAGGAAGGTTGGTCATTTTTCCTTGCAAACAAGCATGACATCTATCAAGTGGTTTTAGCTCAGTAGAGTCTAAATAGCCATCTTGGCAGAGCTTTGTCAAGCGCTTCTCATTCACATGACCAAGGCGATGATGCCATAACTGGGTGATGTATGAGTCATGTGAGTTTGTTTCGTTATCGATTTCCAACACTTGGTTTTCGTAATTTAATACATACAAACCATTATTCAAATGTTCCATACCATAACATATGTTGTTCTTATAAAAGAGACAAAAATTATTTCCGAACTTGAAAATAAATCCATCCATATACAAAAAAGATATAGAAATTATGTTCTTGGTAACACTAGGCACATAATAACAGTTTTGTAAAACCAAAATCATCCCAGTCGACAATGAGAGGTGGTAGTCGCCAATAGACAACACAACCATCCTTACGCCATTGGCAGCTCAAAGATCCACCTCTCCTCTGGCAATCTTTCTAAATCTACTTGGTTCCTGCATTTGAATATAGATGTGAGCCCCACAAGCTGTATCTAATACCCAATGTGTAGAAATAGAATGATTGCACTCGATAACGAATGCAACTTTAGCATCCCCACGCTTTTGGGTGCAGTTCCTCTTCCAGTGGCCATGCTTGCCACATGAAAAACACACCGCCTCCCGTTCCTTGCCCTGCCTCTGGATCTTCCCCTTCTTGGAGGGACGGTGCTCGGGGGCTTCAGACCATTTATAAGACTTTGGGCCCTTTGCCTTGTCCTTCCTTTTCTTATTCATCATAAGGACCGCGGGTTTGTCACACCCCATGTCCTTATCTATCTGGCGAATCAAGGTCAGAAGCTCTGATAGACTCTTCTCATTGCCGCTCATGTTATAGTTGACAATGAAGCTAGATAAGGTCTTGGGCAGTGATGATAGGATGAGATCTGTATGCAACTCATCCAGGAATTTAATCCCTAAGATGTCCAGGCGTTCAATGTTGCCAATAAGCTTGACTACATGAGGCCCAGCTGGCACATACTCTCCAAGCTTCGTGGTAAACAAAGCATTGGAGATCTCATACCTCTCCTGTCTCGCCTTCTCTTGGTAGAGATCCTTAAGGTGAGACATCATTCTTTACGCGTCCATGTTTTCATGTTGCTTCAAGAGCTCATTAGACATGACCAATAGCATGAAACACTGGACATCTGTGGAATCGTCCATGTGTTTCATGTAGAGAGATAATTCCTCATCACTAGCCTCTTTCCCAGGCACAACTGGAATAGGATCTTCCAGCACATACAATTTCCTTTCGTGGCGAAGGACGACGCGTAAACGCCTCTGCCACTCTTGGAAATTGGTGCTGGTGAGAAGGTTTTCCTTCTCGAGTATGGTGCGTAATGATATGTCGGAAGTCATTTTCTTTCCGTTTCTACAAATTAAGATGAGCAAAGGTTTAGTACTTTATTACAAAATTGAGAAAAATAAATAAATTAATACTTATTAGTCTCCCACTATTTTATCGAAATCCAATAGCCCTCACCATTGACTTCGGAATATTCTGTTGCCTGAATATTCTAGTGGAAAGGATCCATATTTCCCTTCGAATTACCCCAACTAGGGTTGGTCAAGCAACTTGAAAGGTTTTAGGCAGGCATTCCAAATGCCAACTGCATTAACTCGTAGCTCCTTGATCCGCTGAGTGGACTCCCCAATCCTAAAATCCTTTTATTTTGGATTTCCTCAACCTTTGCCTCTTGGTCACACCAAGTCCTGCTGTGGCAGTCAACCCTTGATGCGAACCAAGTCAAGTCAACCCAAAACCTTGAATTAGAATTCCTTGATAATTTAAAGCACCCCAACTAGGGCTGGTCAAGCACTTTGAACTATGGTTCGACTCTAACCAAGATTATGGAAGGATATACCGACTTAATATTTCTTTTGAGGGATTTTATCCTTATATGTAAATTTCCATTTTATTATCTTTGATTACATGCTTTTTAATATTAAGTGGGATATACTTAAGTGATTAACCATGTCTAAGATAATATTTACGTATAAGCCGGTTTTATTTTAGTTCCATCTTGCATGCTCGTTTAATTCATTAATTGTGTGATCGTGACAACACACCCACAATAAATAAACCATGCAACTGACAGAAATAAAATAAATGGTATGATCATGAGCTTTTCTATTGGTTAGTTTATCTAGCAGTTGATAAACTAACCCAAGACCTAGGAGAGAAACACCTTGAACCTTTTGGGTTCATGTTTACAGCTTTCCACCTGTCCACCTTTGTATCTCCTTGGATTGGTTTCACCTTGGCTCCTAACTTGAGCCGCCTCCACTAGCTTGGGAGCTCCATCCATTACATATGCAATTATCTCACACGCAGGTGAGGGGTAAAAAAATGGTTTTTACATAAAAGAATCCTTGGGCGCGCAGGCCCTACATATTAATGAGGAGATGGATCTCAGACCAACAAATTTAATTTAAATAAATAAATTAAAAGAAACCATTCACATACAAAGGTCTCGGTCCAGATCATGATCATCCATACATGCAACGATATTTACTCATAAATAAAACTAGCATTCAATTATTTAATCGTTCTTGTTTAAGATAAATCATGCTCGAATTAATTAATTATCTTTAATTAATCAATCCTTTTATCTTAAACCCTTTTATGAACTTCCTTGAGATTCTCATCTATCATAATTTTAAACAAATAAATTCATTTAAAATTATCCTTATATGTAACTTGTACCTTGGAGGAAACCTGGTGAATTACCATTCATTACACAGATGTTAAATTAAACACATATATATAAAACACCTATCACGTGTTGTGCCTCAGCTTTACACCTGCACCATGGTACGCGTCTCAAGGGTTTGTATAATATAATAATAAATTTTAATAAATCTGCGTAATTTGGGTGAGTACACGGCGTGTAGTTCCGACTACACGGCGTGTACTTTTCTTCACCATCCATCTGAAGTACACGCCCGAGGACAAGGTGTGTTAATGTACTTTGGAAATTTTCAGAGTACACGACGTGTACAGTGGGACACACGCCGTGTAGTTTCCGCGTTACACAGTTTCTAGCCAGGTAGGCCGTGTACGGGGTACACGACCCAACCCTAACCCGAAGGGACTACACGCCGTGTTCATTGGACCACACAGCGTGTATTCCGGAAACCGTGTGCCACCTATTTCTGGTCAACACACGGTGTCTTAAATTCTTAGAAAGAATCCAATACACGACCTGATTTGGCGGATCAGTCAATGCATTGAACCTAGACTACACGCCATGTAGTTCTGACTACACGTCGTGTATTCTGGTGTTGTACGGCCAGAAACATTTGGCTCCTTTGGATGAGTTCCTCTATTTTATTTTTGTAGAGACCCGAAGCCTGACGTACATGGACATTACATTAATTTTGCGGAATACTTAGTACATAAAAAAAACACACACGCAAGGACCGTAATAGTTTAGTGTCTTTGGAAACTCGAAATATAATCTTCTAATCATGGTGAAAGATCTTCAACATCTCCCATAAAGATCTTCCTTTTTTTTATACCTAAAACCTTTCTTTATATCCTGGGGAAAATAAAACATAAAAGGGTGAGCTCAAATGCTCAGTAAGGGTAAACAAAAGAAATATCAATCACATCATATTCATAAGAACATAACATTTTGGAAATCTTAACCGACAAAAGAGATCATAATATCATAACATGGGATAAATCATAGTAGCGAAATGTAATCCCAATAATCATAACTTAAAACATGAAACTTTGTGGCATACACACATAATCATAAAGAATCATTTATTATTAGTCAAGACTCATTTCCAAGACTATCTTAGTGGACAAAGTCCCTTTCTGAGCCGAGTTCACTCCTCGTTTCAGTCCTGTTTCACTGAACCAGTATAACCTACCGTTCCAGCCATGTCTATCTCATGAGATATAAAATCTTTACCCAATGCATTGGAGGGATATATAGGTCCCACCCATCTCATAATGATACCATTCTTATGTGTGCCACAAAATCATAAATCATACATCATTGCATAACCCATGTAATAAAAATGGGAATCTTAAACATCATGACATCATAAAAAAATTAATATAAGATAAAGGAATTTATAAAAATATTTCCATCACAACATAATCAAGTAAATGTAATAATAGGGATAGAAACAGAACCCTATATTATCTTAGATGGAAAATAATTTTGATAAAACACTTGAACTCCATTCTTGAGGAAAATATCCTTTCTGCTTCAAAAACACTTTTCCTTTCTTAACATGTCGTACAATTATAAAATAAAAGAAGTTGATTAAAAATAAACTTGAAAACTTTTAAAGGAAGCTTCTTGGAAATAATGTTTTAAAAATCCATTCATGCCGTATAAGTTTAAAAAAACATTCTTCGTACTTTTGTCAGAAAAGTCAAAAAGTACCTTGTATGAAAAACGACAAAAGATTCCTTTCATATATTTTACTAAAAACTCACCGAAGGGTAAAATTGGATTTAAACAATTGTAGGTGGATGAAAATAATATTACATATTGAGGAAACATTGATGTGGATGATAAAATACACCCCAGTAAATTTCAAAGTATAAACAATCTCGGATAAAAATGAGATTGTGATATTTTCCATTACCTTAGGTCTGATTTGCTTCGTATGTCTCCGAACCTCCTGTATAATGATTTAAATAATGTCATTGACTTATTCCAGAATCATACCCATTGTTATGATATCATATATGGTTCACTTATGGCTTTATATTACCCATTCTTTTGTAAATTCCATGTTAAAGAGCGTTTTGGGTAAAATCGTTTCATTTGTCATCTGTGTTTTGACTTGTAATTATTCATATGATTACTTAGACCATGATTAATTAATTCAAGAATATAAAACATGATTTATATATAATATATATTCAGAATATATATATATAATAGATCAGTAAATGGAAAGAAATACACCGTTCATGGAGACGGTAGACCGTACGTACGCATGAACGCTGTTTTCTTTTCCTTATTGAGTTGAATGGAATTAAGTAGATAACATACATATATATACACATAAATACAGAATCATTATTATTTCATATATTTCATTATTAATTATTATATATACTTTATAATCATTCATGAATGGTTAACGTGGAAAATGAATCTCATCGCGTCGTGGAGACGGTAGTCCGTACGTACGCACGAGCGATGATATCGTTCTCATGATCGTGGAATTGTATTGGAGTGTATGTATACTATTTCAGAATCAATATCACTTTACAATAATCATATATAGTTATTATGTACACCATTATACCCATCCAAGTAAGGTGGTGGTGGAAAATAGATTACACCACGGCGTGGAGACGGTATTCCGTACGTACGCACGCGCGGTGATTTCGTTTTCCGTAGGATGGATAGATGGTGAAATAAGGTTGTTTCATAATTATAATAACATATCAGTATATAATTGATACTTATGTTATTACTTCATAATGAAACAACCTAAGAAGAAGAAGTGGAAGAAGAAATAAAGATGAAAGAATCGGTAACGGACATTACCTCTTCTTTGAAGCGCCTCTTTGAGATCTCCTTTTAGGGCACTAAAATTGGTCTTTGAGGAAGACCAGAACCTATAGGATGTTTCTAGGGAAGTGGAGAAGGTAAATTGGCAGGGTTTGGCTGAGCTTGAAGGCTCAAAGTGGTGTGAGGAAGAGGGGTAGGAGGTTCCCTTTTATAAGGGAGGAGGGGGGCACCTTTGGAATAACTAAAAATATTATTTTATTATAAAGTCAAATTCGGTTTTTAATAGCTCCAAATTGATATATTTAGAAGATAAGGTGGATAGGGGTCGAAATCCTCTCATCCAATAGAATTTATACAGGTCTAGGTATCAATTTTAACCTTATCATTTAGATTTAACTTTAAGTTAGATAATTTAACTTTTACCGTGTCTTCTTGTTTTCTTACACTATAAGGTTAATAAACTTACTATATAAAGACAAAAGAACCCCAAGTTGTTTATTATTAATATATATAACCTTATCTAAGTCATTTGGCCGAACCTTAGATTTTTAGGAATAAAATAACAATTAATAATATAATATTTGTTTTAAAAACTATTTTATGTCAATTTTGACACTATTTAGTAATTGATTTTTGTGAAAATCATAACAGAATGATTAGTTCAAATCAAGTTACTTAAATCAATACTAACATGTCATATTAACCTAGAAAATTAGTTTAATTCATAAAAAGTCTCAAATTACATTTATTTGGGTATTTATAACATCAATTATGTCAATATTTCATTAATAAGATAATTACTGCATCATCGTTGTGTCATAAATAAATTAAATTATTTAATGTCTAAAAATTACAAATAAATTACCATTATGTAGGAAATCTTTTTATATTTCTAATGAATATTTATAGTCTAATTTATCTTATGTATAACCCCATATTAAAAATGATT
Source organism: Viscum album (assembly GCA_963277665.1). NCBI lineage: Eukaryota > Viridiplantae > Streptophyta > Magnoliopsida > Santalales > Viscaceae > Viscum > Viscum album. The sequence continues at coordinate 1,644,058,817 of OY728121.1, read as the reverse complement.
TACTTATTAAACTTTGATTTTAACTATTTTAACCCTTCTTTAAATAAATTAATAATAAATGTCCTAATCTAATCCAAGTGGGCCTAAATGGTCATATTTTATTCCTAAGGTTGTTTTTGGTCGAATTAAACTTGTCCAATAGAATTAGTACATGTGTTAGGGTAATAATAATATCATTTTTACCCTTAATTACCCTATTTACTTTTAACCGTGGTAAAAAAAGTAAAAAGTTACTATTCACCAAAAAATTATTTTCATCTCATTGAACTACATTTTACTTACTGACATCAACCGTGTCTCTAGGATTTTTGAAATTCCATTCACAGAAGCGGTAAAATTAAGTTTTATGAAAAATTCATTTTTTTTAACTACCACTTAGTGGTTTCACTATTCATCAAAAAATGAAAGTTTCCAGAAAAATACCAAAAATTAGGCCTAAGCTATATTTGATATTATGAACTCAAAAATTATGTCTAATTTACCAAATTCAAAACATATCAGTTGCATTAATTAATTTAAAAAATTAATTCCCGTCGTCAAAACAAATAGCATGTTCTTAAGAGATAATAACTATCAAAAGATTGACACTTGTTTATGTCTGGTTTAAATGTGAAATTATATTCAATGACCAAAATTGTATTAAATTGTAAAAATATATTCTAAATATACTTTAAAACCACTCAAATTAATAATTTATCACTATTAATTATTTCGATTGAAAAAGTTGTTTTTAATTAAAATATAGCGTGTTTTTACTATTCATCAAAATATGAAAGTTACCAGAATGATATGAAAATTTATCCAAAGTAAATTTTTATTTCATGATTCCATAGAAGAATTTTATTTTTTCAATTTTAACTTATAAACATGTCAAAAACTAGATTTAAAGTGGGTGCGCCATCAAAAGGCGAAAAAACTGCATTTTTTGAAAAATACTTATTTTACCCGAAAAATTTATTTTGTTCTTATACCATGTTTTAGAAAATTTGCAAGACGAATAATAATGTTATAAGATTAAAAATTTAGTTAATACTATTCATAACGGCTAGTTCATAATAATATTATAATAATATATCGTTGTTTAGTAAAACCCGGTATTGCGTACAACACACGCTATCGAGGAAGGTCGCGATTGCGTGTAATGCAAGCCAAGTCAGGGTTGCGTGTTGTGTAAGAATCCTTCATTGTTTCTTATAACATAATCCAACCATATTTCATTTATACATTGAATATATATATATATATATATATATAGATACACTCAATGTTGCGTAGAATAACTATTATGAAAATTGTGTGTAACACGATCCAAGAATAGTGTTGCGTATACTGCAAGCTAATACGGTGTGGCGTATAGCGCAAGGTAATCTTGGTGTAGCATACAACACAAGACATTAATGAAATTAAAAGAATATTTTTCATAAAATCTCGGGGTGTTACAATTTTAATCAAAATTAAAAGAAAAAATCGTTTCTATGAGGTGAACGAGAAACGAGGGAGGAGGAACAGATCTCGATATTCAGATTTCCAGAACGATTAAACATGAATTGAAATAACTAAATTATTAAATGCGTAAATCACCAATGAAAAACTAAATAATTATAATCAACGATATGAACCCCTCTGATACCACTTGTAGGTTCCGGGCGCAGCGGAAGCGCGTTGGTGGGATTGCCCAACTTTAATTTTAACGTTAAAAAACGTTCAATCCGAGATCCATCACGATTTAAAATGCCGAATATTAGGAATAGAACGAAGAACGAAAAAGAAAAGAAGAGTCCCAGAACCCTTGAGATAGGATCATCATATGTTGGTTATAATTAATTTAATTAATTCATAAGAATTACCTCGATGGAATTCTTTCTTCGTTGGAGTCTCCGGTCACGATCTTGTGATCCGTCGTTGCGTTGTAGAATCCAAGTACAAGATTCCTCTAGAGTTGATCCACACGTGTGCCACGCATCTCTGGACGTCGCCGAAGGGATCTCCGGGTGCTAGCGCAGAAGAGACTTCGCTTGTGATGTCCGCCTTCAACCGCCTTGATCCGGTGGAGGATCTCGCTCTCGTAACTTGAGGGCGTTCTTGGTGGAAAGGGAATTCTCTCTTAGCTTGAGAGTATTTCCAGATCCGTTGTGCACCATAATGGCTAGATCTCATTGAGAATAATGTAATTGAGATTATAATACTTAGAATAATAAAATGAATTAATTGCCCGAAAGCATTTAATCATTTCATTTAATTCTTAGTAATACCCCATGTCTTAATAATGATAGTTGACCATCATTATTACTTGACATGCACCCAATATATTACATTTAATATCATTTAATTAAATAAATAATATTTTCTCACGAATCCCGAAAATCAAACTACACGGCGTCTATATAAATATACACGACGTGGACTTTTTATTTTTCATTTTATTTATTTCCTCCACCATATTTATTAGACCTTGAGTAATGTCTATTTATTTCTTAAATAAATGTAACTACATTACTCGCTAATAAATATATATATTATTTTGCCCACAATATATTCTATCGAATAACTAGTGTCGAAATAAATGCGATCAGGCATCCTTAAATAATTATTAAACCACAGCCGGGAATAATATTTATTTAACTTGTTAAATTAATATTTAACTGAGATACATGGACACACTTAGTGTGTGACCCTCTGGGCCTCTTTCTCAGTGGAATTAGGCGAAGCCTACCTAAAGTCCAAGGTTAGTGTCTAGAAACACACCAAGCCACCCATAGAGAAAGAAGTTAACACCGCAATGATGTGTCACCTCCTACGAACGCTTACCGTGTAATATAATCCCTTTGTCTCGATATCTCCAATCAAGCGGGTTGCATGCTAGTGCCATCAACCCATGTGCTCGATTATTCTTTCTTTGACTTCCCAGATTTGAACTCGACCATACCTTACCATGACCATGGATTTATTTAGGCTATATCAATTCCATCAAAGGGTCTGAGATATCTACTTCCGTTATGGAACAGAAGGGACAAATCCTTTCTCTCATTATCTATTAATGCGGTATTACTCGTGACGCACCCAACGTATCCTACCTCACTGCGAACAGTGTGTCGTCACAGTTTTAGTCAATACACCTAAGTGCACGAGTTGTAATACCCATTAATAATAATCTTAAAGTCTAAGGACCAATACACACGTCCGCATATAGGAACATCCAATGACACTATGAAATGTGGATTTCCTACTGGCGGGTCTCGTTCTCATAATATCCTCCTGGATATTACCAAGGGCGCACCCCATGAGAAGGTGCCTCAAAGTTTTATGAGTCCTCACCCCTAATGACCTGTATTATTTGTGTCCCTCAAATAATATCATCCATCCATAGAACATATGTTCAAGAACAGTGTTATGGCACTTCCGGGTTCTCATCATAGCAGGGATCCGCTATGACCCATTAATGAAACAACTATCCTTAGGACATTATCACATGCATTGTCACGCAGAAGAACAATCAAGATGTGATAAGGCATTTATTAATGAATAAAGTACAATATAGTTGGTTCTAGGACACTAACTCCAACAGGAGGGTCTTTATCAACACTTTTTTTTTACTAGCGCAGATAAAGGGTATATTTAAAAAAATAATTAAAAATAATATATTAATATATAAATATATAAAATATATTTATATTGATATAAATATAATATATATATTTTTAAATATGTTTTAGATAAGTATAAATAGACATTTACACTTAATATATAAGATATTAATTGAAAACATATTATAAAATATTTTAAAAAATATTATCAATTAATAATTTTCTAATTATTATCGAGTAATAATATTTTAATAACAAATTGAAAAAACAAAAAATCAAAAAATCAATAAAAGATCTAAAATAAGTTGAAAATGTAACTAAAATTTCAAACGACCATAATTTTGATCCGGGTATCCATTTTAGCTCTACCACATATCAAATCGAAACATGCGATGATCTTTGTGCACTAATGACACAAAGGATCCCTCTATCACATTTTTTGAGGCAAAAAAGGTCCAGAAGGCCTTCAAAATTGAGTTTTTAGTCTAGATATCCAAATTTTTTAACATTTGATGGAATTTCAGCCTCGTTTAAGGGGTTTTTACCATTTTTCAATGGAGAATGAATTTATTTTTAGGGATTACATTCATATTGATATTATGGCTTTGAAATGTTATAGTTTTTCACAATGTACTGTTATTTATAATCAAATATATAACAATATATACATATTTTTTATATATTCACACATAAAAATTTAATTTTATAAATAAATAATTAAACATATTTACATATAAAATATATTTCTCAATATATAAGCCTTATCTAAATAAAAACTAATATCTATTTTATTTAAAATACAAATATATGAATATTTATATACCTATATAATGTGTGTGTGTGTGTATTAGTGTGTGTCTGTATTAACAAACTGATATATATTATCTATATATTCTAACATATTTATATACATATTAATATATAATATATGTAAATATATGTAAATATATATAAACATGTATAATCATACTTATAGATACACATATATAATATATATATCTGTGTTTGTGTGTGTGTGTGTGTGTATGTTGTATATATGTATTTACATATTTATTTATAAACACACAAAAAAACAAATTTTATAAATGTATTTAAAACTAATCTTAAATATATATTAATATATGAATAAATATACATATAAAAAAAATAAAAAAATAAGTATAAATAAATAGATATAAATATATATTAATATAAAAATAAATATATAAATATAACTATATATGTATATGTATATATATATATTTATTAATATATGAATAAATACACACACACATATATTAATATAACTATATATATATATATTAATATAAATCTGTATTGATATACAAATAAATATAACTGAATACACACACACACACACACATATATATATAAATAAATAGATAGATATATCATTAAATGGAGAACGAAACAAGATGAATGAGCGGTAAAGGTGCAGACGCGTAAGGGAGAGGTCTCGGGTTCAAATCCAAGTGGAGGCAGGGGTGCACAAGCGGGTGCAGGGGTTAGCACTATTAAAGGGTGGGGGGGGGGGGGGGGGTGGCGGACGCGCACACGGGTGGGGCTTCCTAGCGTTATTAAAGGGGGGGGGGGGGGTCAAGTGCTCTTAGGGGGGGGGGGTGAGTCTCTACCCTCCGATTTACTTAATTTTTGTAAAATATTTTTATAATTTTTTTGACTTTTATCTGCCCTTTTTTAGCACTAATAAAAGAGACCCCCTTTTAATAGCGCCTAGATTATCAGTGTTTTTTGAGCGCTGATAAATGCTTTTTTAGCACTGATAAAACTTATGTTTTGTAGTAGTACACCCTCGCAACCAGAAAGCTTCCACATGACTATGAGACGGACACCCTCATGATTGTTAGCCTAATCAAAGAGTCCCACTTGCATGGAAACTAAATGAAACTACTTCAAGACCACTCACTACACACCATGAGGCTCCGAGATGACCACACTTGCAGTTTCCAACTCAATTGACAAGACCCTCATGTTTAGAAATAGAATGACAATACTCCAAGACCACTATGGACACCCTCAACCATTCATTGCACACCATGCAACTCTGTGATGGTCACCCTCATGGTTTCCTGCTCAACCAACATGACCCTTTCATGTGGAAACCGAATGAAAAAACATCATGATCACCCACTGCACATCGTACAACTTCAAAATCTAGGAGGTGGTTTCCTTACCCCCCTATTTCCTTTCAAAATGGAAGAGGAGGAAAAGGAAGAAGGGATGAAGAGCTAGAAAAATTCCCAAAGAATCCCATAGGTAATCCTATGACCCTAAAAACTCCCATTTTGAAGCCCCTCCACTTGCCTAGTGCATCAGTCATGTTCGATCATTTATCTGCCTAGTGTGTCGGCTAAGTTCGACCATCTGTATGCCTAGTGCACTAGATGATATCGATCTTATGCCCACCTAGTGCATCAACTAGACCATACACCATGGATCACTTACCGCGCGACATGGACCTCATAGCCTTCTTGTCTCGTGATATGGTCTTCATCGTGCATATACTAAGTGTTATGGCCTTCACCATGCATATGCCATGTGCTATAGCCTTCACCATGCATATACCCCATGGTATGGTCCTCACCGCGCATATACCATGTGGTATGGACCGCACTATGTGGTATGACCCTTACCATGTGATATTCCCCTTTTATGTGTTTTGACACTTGACTCCAAATCTGAGGGACAAATTCCACTTTAAATCAGTTTTGGAGTGGATAATTTTATTTTAGGAAGCACTATCAACCATATACTTAGCAGTTTTCAATGATTTTTATAAAAAACAAACCCTGATCCCAAAAGAAGTAATAGGAATTCAACTAACAGACAAAAAGTAAAGAAAATATCATTTTACTAGAAACAACATTCTTCCGGAATACAAAACTCCTGAATATAATCATCTCTCAAATGTGTCTCCATAAAGTAAACCAAAATTAAAGAAATATGGGGAAAATATAAAGAAAAATAAGAAGTCATCAAACATATGCAATAGAATTATTCTTTATAGCCATGTTGAATGGTTCATGAACAAAAAATTCTTACAAATTCAAAACATTTCTTTAATCATTTCATGTCACATAATAATAACTAGAAGGTACCTCATGAAGGTGAATGCTTGAGCTTTCAGAAATAGTTTCTTAACAATGGAAGGCTGCTCGGGCTAGGTCGTTCCCATCTCTAATGAAAAATTACATCAACATGAAATTTGAAAAGCCACCTTCAATATCATATCACAATGATGAAGTTAACAATATGGAAAAGGACTTAAAAATAGACTAATAAACACATCCTTGAAGTGAATCTTGCCACTTTCTATGTCACTCGCCTATTCAATGCAGTTCCACTAAATTTCCCCAATGGTATGCAGTAGCTATCCTCTTTAAGGCCACCCCCTACAACACCAAATCCACCCTCTTAAAGGTCAGATCATAGAAATGAAATACACAACATAATTAACAATAATATTATTAAATACCTCTTCCTATATCACTACTACAATCAATTCAAGGAAGATCACCATGTTTATGCCTTATATGATACAACCTAAAACTATAAATAGAAAACCCTCTTAACACTACGGGAAAAGTGGTTTTTTTTGCGACGGGTCAATTGTGACAGAAATATATACCGTCACAAAAGGTCTGACGAAATACGTATTTGCGACAGTAGTCTTTTCCCGTCGCAAATAGTTGGTTAATTGAGACAGGAATAGGTGACCCGTCACAATAGGTTTGGTGTGGTTTGCGCGCCAAAACGCGGGAAGGGTATTTGCGACGGGGACGCATCCCCATCGCGAAAACCCGACGGTGGTAAATACCATTTGCGACGGGCAAAGCCACCCGTCGCAAATCGTATATCGGTAGGTGAATATTTGCGACGGGACCCGTCGCAAATACCCTTTTAACCGCCAACTGTAATTAATGTGGGCAAGGGTATTTGCGACGGGCCCCATCGCAAAAGCCCGACGACGGTAAATACCATTTACGACGGGCAAAACCACCCGTCACAAATAGTATGTCGGCAGGTGTGTATTTGCGACGGGACCCGTCGCAAATACCCTTTTTACCACCGACTGTAATTAATGCGGACGAGGGTGTTTGCGACGGGCCCTGTCGCAAATACCACCATTTGCGACGGGAAACCCGTCGCAACTAATCTAACCTATATATACCTCACCCATTTTTTTTCAAATCACTCAGATCTTCCTCTCCCTCTCTCTTCATTCTTCAGTTTTAAGGAAAAAATTTCTTTTAGTTAAATTTTTTTATACGAGAGCAATTGGAAGGCGTCAATACCTTCAGAATATCAAAGTTTAAGGTATTTATATTTTATTTTATTTATATTTATTTTATTTTTTTATATTAATTTTAATTGTTTTTTATTAGTTGTAATTAAATTAGATTTAAATTTATTTTTATTTTTATTTATTTTTAGTAAGAAATTGATATTGTTAGTGACAATTATAAATAATTAGTGTTAATTTTCAATAACTAGAGATTATTATAGATAATTAGTGGAATTTAGTCATAATTAGATATAATTAGGGATAATTAGGGGTAATTAGTAATAATTAGATATAATTAGTAATAATTAGATATAATTAGTAATAATTAGATATAATTAGTAATAATTAGATATAATTAGTAATAGTTAGATATAATTAGTAATAATTAGATATAATTAGTAATAGTTAGATATAATTAGTAATAGTTAGATATAATTAGTAATAGTTAGATATAATTAGTAATAGTTAGATATAGTTAGTAATAGTTAGATATAATTAGTAATAGTTAGATATAATTAGTAATACTTAGATATAATTAGTAATACTTAGATATAATTAGTAATAATTAGATATAATTAGTAATAATTAGATATAATTAGTAATACTTAGATATAATTAGTAATAATTAAATATAATTAGTAATAATTAAATATAATTAGTAATAATTAGATATAATTAGTAATAATTAGATATAATTAGTAATAATTAGTAATAATTAGATATAATTAGTAATAATTAGATATAATTAGTAATAATTAGATATAATTAGTAATAATTAGATATAATTCGGTATAATTAGTAATAATTCATAATAATTGGTAATAATTGGTAATAATTGGTAATAATTGGTAATAATTGGTAATAATTGGTAATAATTGGTAATACTCAGTAATAATTGGTAATACTTGGTAATAATTGGTAATACTTGGTAATAATTGGTAATAATTTGTAATAATTGGTAATAATTGGTAATAATTGGTAATAATTGGTAATAATTGGTAATAATTGGTAATAATTCGTAATAATTCGTAATAATTAGTAATAATTAGTAATAATTATTAATAATTAGTAATAGTTAGTAATAATTAGTAATAATTAGTAATAATTAGTAATAATTAGATATAATTAGATATACTTAGTAATAATTAGATATAATTAGTAATAATTAGTAATAATTGGATATAATTAGATATAATTAGATATAATTAGATATAATTAGATATAATTAGATATAATTAGATATAATTAGATATGCTTGGTTGATCACCTTGTAAGTAGCGTTGCAATAGGACAACCCAAGTCATTCCCTTCTCATCTATAAGAATTATCTCACATGACCCTTTACATAGACCATTCTTCCTTAAAAATTTAAGGGAAAGATACTAATGTCCCCTCAAATTTTTAAGGAAGAATGATCTATGTAAAGGGTGCGAGATGATTCTTAGAGATGAGAACGACATTACTTTGGTCGTTCTATTGCAACACTACTTGTGAGGTGATCAACCATGCAAGGACAATTATAGAGTTTACATTGGACATGACTGACACAAACTTTTTATTGTGCATGACCTGACAATTGACGACCCTTTGAGATTTGAACATGTTAAGAATAGAGCAAAGCCTGTTGCGAATATTGATAATTTTAATATTTTATAAATTTTTTATTATTTTAATAATATTAATATTGTTTTTTCATAAATATTGATAATATAATTTTTTTATTAGTAATAATTAGTAAACGAAAACTACTTGGATAATGAAGGGAAAATTTGTAATCATCTCCACAACAATTATTACCAAATTTCCTTTCATTATTCAAGCCGTTTTCATTTTGCTAAGTATTGCTAAGTATTGCTAAATTAGTAATAAATTGTAATAATTAGTAATAATTAGTAATAAATTGTAATAATTAGTAATTAATTGTAATAATTAGTAATAAATTGTTACAATTAGTAATAATTAGTAATAATTAGTAATAATTAGCAATAATTTGTAATAATTAGTAATAATTATAAATAATTATTAATAATTAGAAATAATTAGCAATAATTCGGAATAATTAGTAATAATTAGTAATAAATTGTAATAAATTGTAATAATTAGTAATAATTAGTAATAAATTGTAATAATTAGTAATAATTAGTAATAAATTGTAATAATTAGTAATAATTAGTAATAATTAGTAATAATTAGTAATAATTAGTAATAATTAGTAATAATTAGTAACAATTAGTAATAATTAGCAACAATTAGTAATAATTAGCAATAATTAGAAATAATTAGCAATAATTAGTAATAATTAGCAATAATTATAAATAGTTAGAAATAATTAGGAATAATTAGCAATAATTAAGAATAGTTAGAAATAATTAGGAATAATTAGCAATAATTAGAAATAATTAGCAATAATTAGGAATAATTATCAATAATTAGGAATAATTAGGAATAATTAGAAATAATTAGGAATAATTAGCAATAATTAGGAATAATTAGAAATAAATTGTAATAATTAGCAATAAATTGTAATAATTAGTAATAAATTGTAATAATTAGAAATAAATTGTAATAATTAGTAATAAATTGTATTAATTAGCAATAAATTGTAATAATTAGCAATAAATTGTAATAATTATAAATAAATTGTAATAATTAGCAATAAATTGTAATAATTATAAATATATAAGAATAAATAGGAATATATAGTTAGGAACAGTTATGAACAATTAGGAAGAAATTTTAATAAATTTTAATAAATTTTAAGAACTTGGCACAATTTCCAGTGGATTGATGACACTCCTTTTGCTCGATGAATTTTTTCCTTTCAACTTTTATCGACTCAAAAAATTATGAAAGATGTGATGTTACGTCGATATATTCAATCTTGTATGAACGAGATTGAATATGCATTCATAGGATCATATTTTTTATAATGTTTTCAGGCGGTGACAGATGGAAGAAGATGATTCATCAATGAACATGAGAATGAATATGTGTACCTCTGACCAGATTCTTCATTGTGGTTTCAGTGTGAGAAAGATGCAAGTAAATGAGCCGTCAGACAAAATAGTAGCCATCAATCCACTGGAAATTGTGTCGCCCTTAATTAATGGTAATTATTAAGAAGTAGTTGTAATTATTTATCTTCATTTTTCAGATAGTGTTTTTATAATTTCAAATTATTCAAAAACAATGATGATTTTATATTTTATGTAGAAAAATATGGAACAAGGAAGTTGACATTAGTCATTATTAGATGATCGTGCTTGGATAAAACAGCACAGAAATCCAAATGGTTCTAGTTTAAATCTTGTATATATTGAGGGTGTTGAAGCTTTCTTAGCATTTGCATCATCAAAACCAGAATATGTTTCAGAAGGCACAATTAAGTGTCCTTGTAAAAAATGTGCTCTGAGAACGTTTGACACAGTTGACAAGATTGGGGGACATCTCTTGCGGTTTGGTTTTCCACTAGATTATGTTTTTTGGTATCAACACGATGAACGCAGTTCCAGAGAAGATCCTAATAACTTGATTACAAATCTATCATAGTTTCAAAATTTAGTACATGATGTTGCAGGTCTATCTGTGCAACAAACTGAAACTCATGATGATATTGATTTAACTCCTGAGTTGGCACCATTTGAATTTTATGAGTTGTTGAGGTTTGCTGAGGATGTATTATATCCTAGTTACAAGATAAGAAAATTATAAGTGGTTGAAAAATTTATGGCTATTAAATCAAATAATGCAATGTCAAACAACTGTTTTGATCAGATATTTTCTTTGGTTAAAACACTATTACTTGAAGGAAATGTGTTGCCTGCAAATTACTATAAGAGCAAGAGGCTGGTTCGTAATTTGGGCCTTAATTATCAAAAGATTCATGCATGTACAAATGATTGCATCTTATATTCTAGCGAAAATGATTCATTGGATAGTTGTCTCACATGTGGACAATCGAGGTATAAAGAATCTCAACCAGGGAAGTCTAGATAAATTCTAGTAAAATAGTTGAGATATTTTCCCCTTACACCCAGGTTGTAGTGTTTATTTATGTCTCAGAACACAACGTCAATGATGTCATGGCGCAAAACCAATATGTCAACTGATAAAAGCTTGAATCATCCATCTGATGGTGATTCATGGAAACATTTTGACCGTCTGCATCCGTCTTTTTCTATAGAAGCCCAAAAAGTGCGATTGGGTCTTTCTACTGACAGTTTCTATCCGTTAGGTTCTTATGGTAGTCAGTATTCATGTTGGCCTATCTTTATAACTCTATACAATTTGACTCCATGGATGTTGATGAAGGAGCCTTATATCTTTTTGACTCTATTAATCCAAGGACATCCGAAAAAGAATATTGATGTTTATTTGAAACCATTGATTGATGAGTTAAATGAATTGTGGAGTGATGGTGTTAATACATATGATGTTGCTGCAAAACAAAATTTCATATTAAAAGCTGCATTGATGTGGACGATTAGTGAATTTCTGGCATATGACATGTTATCTGTTTGTAGTACACATGGTCCGAAATCATTTCCTTACTGTATGAAAGAAAACAAAGCCTTTATTCTCATCAATGGAAAAAAACCTTTCTATTTTTATTGTCACCATAGATTTCTTCCAACTGATCATCCTTTTCGGAGGAACAAATCTCATTTTAGAAATGGTATAATTGAAAGGGATGAATCTTCAAATATGATCTCAGGTACATAGTTAAAATCAGTTTTATTTTCATTACCTCCCATCACATTTGGACTAACAGTAAACCAATATAAAATTCATGGCTTTGGGAAAGAACATAAATGAAAAAAACGGAGCATTTTTTGGGATCTTTTATATTGGTATGATTTCTTGGTCCTCCACATGTTGGATGTTATGCAAATTGAGAAGAACTGTTTTGATAATTTATTTCATACAATTTTGGATACACCAGATAAGACCAAATATACTGTAAAGGCATGATTAGATCTTGCCCAAATTTACAGGCGACCAAAACTTGAACTATTTGAAAATGTTAGATCAAAGAGGTTAATGAAGCCAACAACAACTTATACACTGTTCAAAGAGAGTCGCTTATTATTTTGTTAGTGGATTTTAGATTTGAGACTTCCAGATGGCTCTGCTTCCAATTTGGGAAGATTTATTAAGAATGGTTATATTACTGGATTAAAAAGTCATGATTGTCATGTTATAATGGAAATACTAATGCTGACTGGATTCAGAGGTTTGTTGAATTCTATGATTTGGGATTCAATAAAAAACATATCATATTTTTTTGAGACATTTGTGCAGTGACAATAGACTACGATGTGCTAAGAAAACTAGAAGAAGATGTTGCTGTAATTATATGTAAACTGGAAAAAATATTTCTGCTGACTTTCTTTGACTCAATGGAACATCTGATATTATATTTTCTACATGAAGCTAAATGTGGAGGTCCAGTACAGTTTCGATGGATATACCCATTCGAGAGATGCATGCAGAAATTGAAGAAAAAAGTACGTAACAAAGCATCAGTTGAAGGCTCAATTGCTGAAGCTTATTTGCAAGAGGAAATTGATTTTTTCTGCTCTCATTATTTTTAATCTCAATATCCCTAAAAACACAATCACATGGGACAAAATGAGGGGAATGTTAATGAAAAAATGAACAATCAATTAACATTTTTTAATCATCCAAATATTGGTTTTAGTGGAGTTCATGAACGATGGATTTCAGATGACGAACATCACAGAGCTCATACATATGTTCTACTCAACTCTGAAGAAATGACATCATTTGTACTGTGAGTGCTTCTATCACTTATTCTATAATTTATGTTACAGTATTTAAACTTATTTTATTTGTAGGTTATATGATAATCATATCAAGAAACAACTTTCACAAATTACAACAGCTGCTCTTGAATAACGCAGACAAATTTTTTTTCTCAATGGTTTCAAAAATTGGTAACATAAATTATTTATGGTTTAATATCAATTCCATTTATTATTTATTATATTGATAATTGTTTTACAAATTTTCAGGTGTCTCAATATGCTGATAGAATTGATAAGAGATTGTGTATATTGAGTAACCCACTATCCAAAATGGTTAAATATTATAATGAATATGTGGTGAATGATTTTCTATTTCATACACATGCATACGGGGAATAAAAAAAACAATGAACAATGGAGTTTTCTTAAGAGCATCACATTATAGAGAAACTGAAGTTGAATTTTATGGCATTTTGGATGAAATTATTGAGTTGTGTTATCTAGGACATAATTACATAACAATATTTAAATGTCGGTGGTTGGATACTGAGAGAGGATTGCATGTTCATCCGACTCATGAAATCGTTGATATTAAATATAAAAGTCTTCTTGCAGTAAATGAACCATTTTTACTGGCTCAACATTCACATCAAATTTATTATGAAAATTACTCTGCTACTTCAAGAGACTTGAGAGATTGGTGGAGCATAATAAAAATGAAATCTTGATAAAATTAGTTTACTCAAACTGAATGTGGTTCCGCGAAAGTGGAAGGAATTGAAAATTTTCAACAGATTTCTCAAAATCCATCTGATTCACAAAGAGACGTGAATATTGATGATGACACCCCATAATTAAGGATCGATGGTGATAAAGATGTTAATGATGTTACAAATGAATTTGAAATGACAAGAGATACTGAAACTGAAACTCATATGGATGTTGATGATGCTGAGGTTTTTTGCGACGTCGTTTTCTACAACGGGCTATTTGCGATGGGATCCCGTCGCAAATAGCTCATTGCAAAAAACGAGAATTCCAGTAGTGTAACCTACACCATATCCATCTCCATGAACATTGAATTTTCCAGCATTATATTATTTTCTAATTCTTTCCATTAGTTCGAACTACTAAAGCACAAGATTCAGATGACATGAAAACAATGAATCAATCAGAAAACACAATACAATGTCACTATAAATGATTTACTAATATAAAAATAAAAGAATAAACATATTTAACATATTTTATAATCACAGACACAACCCCAAAATTTATCTCATGGAATGGATATATAGAAATTGATATTGAATAAACACTAGAGATCAAACCTAGAGATATGAAAAAAAACCTCAACTGCCAAGTCAGTTAATTGTGATGGTACCTTTACTAGATCTATAAAGAAAGATTCATTTTCCCTCTTCCATATAATTGGAATGATACAAAAAAAAAATAGAATTATAGGAACATATATTTGATGCAAACAATAAGGCACTGTTTGACCACATTAAAATAAGAAGAGGATAATATTTTGTTATTTATATAAAGAATATGTTTATAAATAAAAAATTATGTGTATGGGTGATTGAATATTAGAAATATTCAGGAAGATCATGAATATATAATTAATACATATATGTTGATGCTGCAATATAAAAACATTATAATAGAAACATGAAAAAAAATCTGAAGACTATTATGCCAAAATGACAAGTGTATAAACACAATGAAAAGTAGAGAAAATAAAAAATCAACCAATCATCAACTCTTCTATCCAATCACTAATTTATGAATTTCATGACATTTGAAAGAAAGGATATGATGGAATCAGTAAAGAATATAATTCTTAGTTTTTCTATAACTGCTAACTATGTAATTGAAAATATTTATCAACATGATACTATGTAACCTTCAAAGTATATTACCATTACATAATCTAACCATAAAATAGTAATGACACTCGCCCAATGCATGCAAGAGAAAAATTAATGAAAATGGAGTTAGATGACATTAATATATGGAACAATTTACCACTAATTCCATTCAAATGATGACATGGTATAAAAGAACCCATATCATTATCAATTCACACCCTGTTGGTGTATCTACTATTCAAGTAAAATAAAGAATAATGCATGAACCATGAAATGTTTTAATAGTATTCCCCCATGATTATCATCCAATATCCATTTTAGGAAATATGATTTATTTCCAAATAAAAAAAACCACATGATTCAAATATTACATATTGAATATGATATAAATGAATTGGTAAAGGAATCATCTATCATCCACTGACAAAACTCATCTGATGTTTTAGGTCTCTCAATATGAAGAAGCTCTTCAATATTGTTCTATTTCTCACAATTTCAAATGTTAGTGTAAAAAATTAAAACATCTATCCCACTACAATAATGATTTTTCCAAGATTTTAATTTCAACCCAAAGAAATGATTTGCATTACTTCACCCAATTTCTATATCTCGACACATATGTTTTCATTTCATAAAACTTCACGTGTCACAAGAGAACAATTTTTTTAGAAATAATTGAATCCATGATCTTCATAGATAAAATAAGTTGTGTTTAGTTAATAATTTTTTTTGGCATTTAGTTATCTAACATTCACTGAAAATTATGCTTAATTATGTGAATTAAAAATAATTTTTTTACAAATGAATATGAAAATAAGATAAATTTGTAAATTTTAAACATTTTTAATAACAATTGAATACATGATGTTAATGAAAACACAAGGTTGTGTTTTTTTGATGAAAATATTTTCTACATTTAATTTTATAGATTTTCTATAAACACTATTGAATTATGGGAACAATAAAAAAATATTTAAAAAAAATTGAAAATAAGAGAATTTTGGAAAACAATAAAAATAAAGACCTAGTTACAAACAAAAAAACTTATTAAGTATAATTGTATTTGATTTCATTATGGAATAGGAAAGTATTAATTTAAGCATGATATTATGGATAATAATTGATTAATTTCCCAAATTCATGAAATATAATTAGTTTGATACATTAGAAATAAGATATAATTCTTCTAAAATTTAAAAATATAAAAGAACACATTTATAGACTAAAACAAAATCACATGAACATGAGAAAACACAAGAATCCACTTTGAGTTATTGAAATATACCTAATCAATGCTCCTTAAGGATACATAGTAGATAAGTATGATCCCCCTTTTAGATTTTCTATAAAAATATATGTGAATTTTTATTTTACATAAGAATATATCAAAATAAAATATATTCATGTAAATAGTGTTAATTAATTATTCAAAACATGTGCATAAATAAGAAATGTTCATGTGTGTAAGTAATATAGTTAAACATCATAAATAATTCAACATCGTTATACTTTCACAGAACAAAATTACTTGTTTTCAAGTAAATTAAAATAGTGAATGTGTTTTTAAAATTCTTGCAAAGATGCATATCACAGTCTAAGAAATGACATGTAATTTTTAAAAAAAATAGGCCAGTCTATCACACAATCAGGTAAAGTATCACACCAATGACAACCCAAAGCAAATTTTATCAATTAATGACATAAAACATAACAAAACACTAGATTTTTTTAATAAATGATAAAAAATTATGGTTAATTTTTCTAAATGATAAACCTTAAAAAAATAATTAAGTTACCAAATAGAAGTTTCTAATCTAAACCAATTATTATAGAATGTTGTTATTCAAAAATGAAACAAATAATACCTAAAAATTAATTGAAAGAAAACCAAGTAATCCAAAAATAATATTATTAGAGTCATAAAATGAATTTATAAACCTCTCTCATTAATTAAAAAATATACAATAAATGAATTCAGAAATACCATTTTTCTAAGCAACCAAAGCACAAAGGATGACTGGACACTAAATATGATATAGATAAAAGTTTGGTCCAATACAAATCCAGAAAACATAATCCATGCTCTTTTATCTTCAATGTATATCACTTCAATGCATATTATAAGGGTAATAATTAGAAAATGAAATAAAATATATAAATTAAAATGAAAAATGAAAGGTTTTAGGGGTAAGAAAAATTTATTTTCACGATTTCCAAAAAAATGTAAATCACATAATTTATTTTTTTCCTCCTACCATCCAAATCATGTTCTAAACTGAGTGAGGCAGGGAGATTCTAGACCACAAGAGTAATCTAGTGAATGGATGGGAATCAAGAGAACCCGAGGATGATATGTGGTGGATAAGGGGAATGTGGTGAGGGGGATATGATATTTTAGAGGTGACTGATGTGTTTTTTTAATATATTAAATAGAGATATTTCACATAGTTTCACCCTATTTTTAGTCACAAATTATTTTTTTGGAATTGATCTCTTTAGTTCCAAGGTTACCATGATTTGAAAATCACTCTTTATGAAACATATCAGGTGTAGGAATATATCTATTAAACTTTACTTTACAAATTGGATGATGAAATGGGTTCAAACTTTTTTTATCCCAGTAGTGAAATAATACAAAGGAGCATATAATAATATCACACCAATCAGTCTCCTAAACATTTACAAGAAAAAAAATTTAAATTCAAATAATAGAAAAACATGGTTCCTAAATAACTAATAATGATTCTGGTAATACATACACATGGTTCAAAAAATAATAATAATCATAATGGTAATACGTACACATGGTTCAAAAAAAACTAATAATGGTGTTGGTAATATATAAAAGAATTAATCTTGGAGGATGTCATAAAATATAGAATTGGAGACAAGAAAGAAATGAAATATATGAGAAGAAATGTAGAAAAAAAAATCCCAAAAGGGTATATGAATCCACATCTAAAATAACTACTACTAAAAATGTCTACCAAAAAATTTATTATTATCTCGCATTACAGACTGAAAATAATAATAATAGGGGGAAATAACTTCGGTAATACCTTAGGTTATAATTGTGAAACATACTTAGTCATAGTTAAAACAAAAAAATTATAAACAAATTTAGAATTATAAAACATTAAGAAAATTTGACTATGCATACAAGTTTGATTCCCATGGTTCCTATTTGCAGAACTATCTAGCAGTTTTAAGGAAACCACAACTACAGAAAAAATTTCAAACAATTAAAAAGTGAAATTGAAGAAATAATAAATTACAAGGTTCTGATGGAATCATTGAATAAAAAAACTATAAGTTTTATTGCAACTACTTCTTGATTGGAATTAGTCCAAGGGAATCAAAAACTAAAAGTAAATGGATTGGATGATTGACCATGTTCATAAAATGAATATAAAATTGATATATATGAATATACATGAAGTTTAAAGCGAGTTTATGAAGGAATATCAATAAGATAACCATGCTATATCAATGTTCAATAAAGATATGAACATATGAAACTTTAAGGGAAAAAATAAAGTGTAGAGAAAAGAAATGGAAATGGCAAGATCACAGTGAAACAAAGTGCTCACCATGTGTGAAGAAAATCTAGTTTGGTGGAATTTTCAACACTCGGTGATGTTGATCAACTGATGATTAGGAACCTAGTTTAAAAACATTGATTGGATCTTGAAGAATAAATCACCAATATATTGGTTGGTAAAAAAAGATGACGAAGGTGGGAAGATTGATAGAGAGAGGATAACCTTGGATTTCTCTGATGGTCGATGAGGGGATGATTCCTGATTGAGGTTTCAGGAAGGAAAGATAGAATTTGAGGAATATATTAGGAGGGATGTACATGTGGGGGTGGAGAGAGGAATCGGGAAGGTAAAGGGATCTAAGGGTGAGGGAGGCAGAGGTGGAGACAGAGGTGGGGGGGAGTCAAGGAGTGAGAGGGAGTTGGTTCTAGAGGTAGAGGTAGAGGTGAAGGTTGAGTCAGAGGTGAATGTAGAGGTGGGGAGGGGAGTCAGGGAGGGAGAGGGAGCTGAAGCCTGCGGTAGAGGTATAGGCAGAGGTGGAGGTGGAGTGGGGTTCAGAGAGGGATAAGATAGGAGTGATGGGGGAGAGGATGGTTGGTGGCGGCTAGGGTTTGCACAAGACGATGTGGGTCTCGAAGGTAAGGGGAGGGGGAGAGGTAGGCTATTCTTTTTTCCAAGGATAGAGACCACCTTTGTGGTCTCCCATTTCAAGGGGCCTAAATTTCCTTTTTCTAGTAGTGTTATTTTGTTACAATGGGGATTCAATTTTGTTACAATCATTTTCATTCAATAATTTAAACTAATATGATTTAAATTTATCCCTTTCCATGAGTAAAATTCAACCTCTCTTTCTAGATAAAAAACCTAATCAAGGAAGAAAAATTAGTTCAATGGTAACAAATTTTTTCCTTATAATTTATTAGGGATCCCTAAGTTTCAAAAAAAATTCCATCTTTATAATAAAGTAAAAGAAAAAAAAATCTCAATTAATGCATAATCAAACTATAGTAATATTTAATTACTTAAACATAATTAAATTTTAAATTATTATACATACTAAATCATAACCCTAAAACATGGTTAATTAATTATAAATGGTGGATAATGAAATCAAAAGAAGAAACTTACATGAACACATGAATAAATACAAGAGAAAAAAAAACTGAAGTCCAAACATAAGGGATATACTTCACCAAGATTTAAAGAGTAATTACCACTCAAAAATAATATCCTCTTAACCATGGGAGGATCATATTAAAATATCATGTCTAGATTCCCCCTTTAATGGCCCCAATGATAGAGTTAGAAATTAAAACGGATAACTCAAAAGTGGTTGGGAGAATCATGATTGTGCTTAACTATGATCATGTCAAGCATAGTTCAATAGTGTTGGAAAAAGTGAGTAACTGAAGTGGGGGGTGAATTGAGTTCCCAATAAAAATTCTTATTATAATTTTTTTAAATAAAATATCCAAATTGAAATAAATATGCCTAGTTAATCAAAAGAGTCGTTTAATATAATTTTGATCTTTTAAAAGATCCCTCAAAGTTTAATTACTGCTTAGTTAAATCAATATGAAAATTTATTTAAATTTTGAAATAAATTTACTCAATAACATAATTATATAAACACTAGTTAATATTAACTATCAAAGTATTGGTTTTGTTTGCATCTTAGAAACAAATACAATTTAAAGCTCTGAAAAATTGAAAAAAAACACATCGCGGAGTAAAACAAGGGGTTCAGTATCAAGAATAAACCAAATCCCCTCCACTTAGGAATCAACCACAACTAAGAAGATTATATAACTATAATAAGATCCACTACCTTCATCAGGTATTAACATAATAACATACAAGATGTCTTGGTCATATAGGGACCTATTCTATAATAACCATACGAAGAAAAAGATACAGGCGACATAAATACCTCTTCCACAAACACCGTGGGTAAATAGATGAAAAGAGAGTTAAGTGAATATCTAGTATTCTATAGTTCTAGAGTAAGAGTCAGTGTGTGTGTTAATAAACAAAAAAAATAACCCATTAATTGAAAGTAAAAGAAACAAACAGAAGGAGTAAGTAAAAATATATAGAAAAGATAGTGCTGCTCAGTCTGAAGTGATCCAGATGCTTGAGGCTCCTCAGATGTATATTGAAGAGGATCTCAAGCTGTTTCTCTAAAAGTAGCAATAAAACAGAGTGTCATAAAGTTATCTTTTTTGTATCTGTACAAAAGCATGTTGATCTTCAATGTGTTTCACTATTTCACAGATGAAAGTACATAGGATTAAATATTATAAGATCTAGAGTGTTGATCCTTCTAGTATTTAGTTAATGCAGTTCTTGATAAAACATTCTAACATTTTGAGAGAGAGTCCTTCAGATATATATATATAACTGAAGGCATGAACAACTGTTGAAGGATAATCATAAAATTTTCCTAAAATCTTTTATTAGGATCTCACACTACCTTCAATGAATCTGTGTAATACTTAAATAATAATAATTAATTAATCCTTGGCATTAAATTCGATAATATATCCATTGAGAGAATTTAATACAAATGATTCATAATAGTGATGGTGGCACATGTTGACGGTGACTCAGGACTGGCGGTGAGTAAAGCTAGTGGCTGGTCATCTGGCAGTAGGTCATTTGGTGGTGACTCATTCTTAGATATGACTCATGTTCAACATTGAATCATATAAAGGTAGGTCATTTGGATGTAGTTCATCTGGAAACAACTCATTCTTAGCAGTGAATCTGGTCTGACGGAAGGTCATTCCTAGCAGTGATTCTTTTCTGGCAGTTAGTCTTTTCTGACGTTTACTATTTTCTGGCGGTGATTCAAGTCTGGTGGTGACTCAACTTTGGTGATGAATCAACTTTGGTGGTAACTCAAATATGGTGGTGATTATTTTCTGACAGTGACTCTTTTATGGTGGTAGGTAAAGTTTTGTGATAGGTAAAGTCTAGCAGTGAGTCTTTTTGAACTAATGATGAATCATCCCAACACTTAGCCAAATTTTCATCAGATTTACTTATATTTTAAAATGCTATCATAAAACACGAAACTCATTAAAAACATAAATAACATGATTTGTGAGAAATAAAATAAGGAGGTTCTGATAATCTCCCCCTTTTTTATGATAAAAAATTATGGAATTTTCTAAACCATGTATAGAATAAAATTTGGCATAAAATAGATGTATTTGAAAAATAAATCATATATTTTTAACACATGAAAAGGCTAATATGAGTGTTTTTTCATAAATTTTAAAATTTAAAATAGAATATAAATGAATATGGTAACAAAGATATGGTATTCACATAATTATGGGGAAAAATAAAAAAAGAGTAATACAAAAAACATAATCATAAACGCCCGTAATTTTCTATATAACATAAATTCCATAAATATTCTCCCCCTTTTGGGATTATCCCAAAGCAAAGATAAGAAAATAGTAAAGTCAAAGAAATAAAAGATGAATAATAAGAGAAATTCCATTAAGACAAAAGTGATTGAATTATACCCAGAAGTAAAAATACAATTAAGTAACTATCAAATACATAGTATAATCAGATCCTATATCATCCTGGTCATTAAGAGAAGTATATTATTTTCCCTTATCAGAGACATAGGGCACAAAGGTAGAGGTTGAGAGAACTGAGGTAGTGTCTAGAAGAACTGTAGGGAAATAAGGAGTAGGGAGCTATATGATAATAACTAGTCAATGATGTTGGATTGATTCCCTGAAAAAAAATCCATATAGCTCTCCTATAGTATCGATATGGATCCCTTAGGACCTATCTCTTCTTGAAATGGGGCAATAGGTCGACCTTCCTTTGGTGGAATAATCTCATTAAAATCTGAATCAAAATAGTATATTTCATCCCTCACATACCCTGATAATATTTCCCACTCATCAAAAGCCGCGACAACCATCATGGAAGAGGAAAAGTCTGTAGAATCAACATCTGTAGGGTCAACTCGGTGGCTGACAAAACTAGGATCCCGCTCAAGAGATACCCTCATCTTATCTCTATCAAAGGTATCTTCATCAACATCTTGAACAAAACTTGGTCTTCCCTTATACCTGGTAGAAACAAATACAACCAGAGAAGAATGGAGTGTCTTAATCATCTCATGATCATTAGGAAAATCATGATCAAATCCATCATCACTACCATATATATCATCATATCCTTCATCTTTATCATCTCCATCACCTCCATCATTTACATTCATCCAATGGCCTGAAGGCCTTCATTTTTATTGATTTATGATAATCCACCTTTCAAGGGGTGAGATGGAACCCTTACAAGCCCCATAGGTGTAAGTATTACATGGATCATAAGACTTAGAGGAATTCATTGAGCGTAGGCTTCAAACATTACATACAACCCAAACTAACTACTTGAAACTGCTCCTCCCCAGCATCTTCATCTTGAAATCAGCTCTCCACCTTCGCATGGTTGTTCGGCTAGGCTATCCCATGCATGCACATGCTTGTCCCAATGGCAGGTGCCATACCCTCTCATGAAGGTGGGAAAATTGATAGAGAGAGGATAACCTTGGATTTCTCTGATGGTCGACAGGGGGATGATTCCTGATTGAGGTTCCAAGAAGGAAAGATAGAATTTGAGGGATATATCAAGTGGGATATACATATGGGGGTGGAGAGAGGAATCAGGAAGGTAAAGGGATCCAAGGGTGAGGGAGGAAGAGGTGGAGACAGTGGTGGGGGGAGTCAGGGAGTGAGAGGAATCTGGTTCCAGAGGTAGAGGCAGAGGCGAGGGTTGAGGTAGAGGCGAATGTAGAGGTGGGGAGGGGAGTCAGGGAGGGAGAGGGAGCCGAAGCCTGAGGTAGAGGTATAGGCAGAGGTGGAGGTGGAGTGGGGTTCAGAGAGGGAGAGGATAGAAGTGATGGGGGACAGGACGGTTGGTGGTAGCTAGGGTTTTCACAAGACGATGTGGGTATTGAAGGGAAGGGGAGGGGTAGAGGTAGGATATTCTTTTTTCTAAGGATAGAGACCAACTTTGGTGGTCTCCCATTTCAAGGGGCCCAAATTTCCTTTTTTTATTAGTGTTTTTTTGTTACAATGGGGATTCAATTTTGTCACAATCATTTTGATTCAATAATTTCAACTAATATGATTAAAGTTTTTCCCTTTCCATGAGTAAAATTAAATCTCTCTTTCTAGATCAGAAACCTAATCAAGGAAGTAAAATTAGTTCAACGGTAACAAAATTTTTTCCCTATAATTTATTAGAGATCCCTAAGTTTCTAAAAAAATTCCATCTTTATAATAAAGTAAGATAAAAAAATATCTCAATTAATGCATAATAAAACTATAGTAATATTTAATTACTTAAAAATAATTAAATTTTAAATCATTATACATACTAAATCATAACCCTAAAACATGGTTAATTAATTATAAATGATGGATATTGAAATCACAAGATTAAACTTACATGAACACATGAATAAATACAATAGAAAAAAACCAAAGTCCAAACATAAGGGATCTACATCACTAAGATTTAAAGAGTAATTACCACTCAAAAATAATATCCCCTTAACCATGGGAGGATCATATTAAAATATCATGTCTAGATTCCCCCTTTAATGGCCCCAATGTTAGAGTTAGAAATTAAAAGGGATAACTCAAAAGTGGTTTGGAGAATCATGATTGTGGTTAACTACGATTATGTACAGCATAGTTCAATAGTGTTGGATAGAGTGAGTAACAGAAGAGGGGGGTGAATTGAGTTCCCAATAAAAATTCTTATTATAAAAAAGTTTAAATAAAATACCCCAATTGAAATAAATATGCCTATTTAATCAAAAGAGTTGTTTAATATAATTTTGTTCTTTTAAAAGATTCCTCAAAGCTTAATTACTGCTTATTTAAAACAATATGAAAATTTATTTAAATTTTTAAATAAATTTACTCAATAAAATAATTATATAAACACTAGTTAATATTAACTATCAAAATATTGGTTTTTTTGCAGCTTAAAAACAAATACAATTTAAAGCTCTGAAAAATGAAAAAAAAACCCATCGCGGAGTAAAACAAGGGGTTCAGTATCAAGAATTAACCAAATCCACTCCACTTAGGAATCAACCAAAACTAAGAAGATTATATAACTATAATATGATCCAATACCTTCATCGGGTATTAAAATAATAACATACAAGATGTCTAGGTCATATAGAGACCTATTCTATAATAACTGCAGGAAGAAAAAGATATAGGCCACATAAGGACCTCTTCCACAAACACCGTGGGTAAATATATTAAAAGAGAGTTAAGTGAATATCTAGTATTCTATAGTTCTAGTGTAAGAGTCAGTGTGTTTGTTGATAAACAAAAAAATAACCCACTACTTGAAAGTAAAAGAAACAAACAGAAGGAGTAAGTAAAAATATATAAAAAAGATAGTGATGCTCAGTCTAAAGTGATCCAGATGCTTGAGGCTCCTTAGATGTGGATTTAAGAGGATCTCAAGCTATTTCTCTAAAAGTAGCAATAAAACAGAGTGTCATAAAGTTCTCTTTTTCTATCTATATGAAAGGATGTTGATCTTTAACGTTTTTCAATCTTTCACAGATGAAAGTACATAGGATTAAATATTATAAGATCTAGAGTGACGATCCTTTTAGTATTTAGTTAATGCTGTTCTTAATTAGACATTATAACAATTTGAGAGAGAGTCCTTAAGATATATATAGAACTGAAGGCATGAAAAACTATTGACGGATAATCATAATATTTTCCTAAAACCTTGTATTAGGATCTCACACTACCTTAAATAAATCTATGGAATACTTAAATAATAATAATTAATTAATCCTTGGCATTAAATTGAATAATATATCCATTGAAAGAATTTAATACAAATGATTCAGAATAGCGATGGTGGCACATGCTAACAGTGACTCAGGTCTGGCGGTGAGTAAAGCTAGCGGCTGGTCATCTGGAAGTAGGTCATTTGGTGGTGACTCATTATTAGAGACGACTCATGTTCAACACTGAATCATCTAATGGTAGGTCATTTGGATGTAGTTCATCTTTAAACAACTCATTCTCAGCAATGAATCAGTTCTGACGGTTGGTCATTCCTAGCGGTGATTCTTTTCTGGCAGTTAGTCTTTTTTGAGGGTTACTCTTTTCGGGTGGTGATTCATTTCTGGTGGTGACTCAACTTTGGTGGTGAATCAACTTTGGTGGTAACTCAAATACGGTGGTGATTCTTTTCTAACAATGACTCTTTTATGGCGGTAGGTAAAGTCTGGCGGTGAGTCTTTTTGAACTAATGATGAATCATCCCAACACTTAGCCAAATTTTCATTAGATTTACTTATATTATAAAATGCTAACATAAAACATGAAACTCATTAAAAACATAAATAACATGATTTGTGAGAAATAATATAAGGAGGTTCTGATAATCTCCACCTTTTTTATGATAAAAAATTATGGAATTTTATAAACCATGTATAGAATAAACTTTGGCATAAAATATATGTATTTGAAAAAGAAATGATATATGATTAACACATGAAAAGGATAATGTGAGTGTTTGTTCATAAATTTTAAAATTCAAAATAGAATATAAATGAATATGGTAGCAAAGATATGGTATTCACATAATTATGGGGCAAAATAAAAAAATAGTAATACAAAAAACATAAACATAAACACCTATAATTTGTTATATAACATAAATTCTATAAATATTCTCCCCCTTTTGGGATTATCCCAAAGTGAAGATGATAAAATAGTAAAGTCAATGACACAAAATATGAATAATAAGAGAAATTCCATTAAGACAAAAGTGATTAAATTATACCCAGAAGTAAAAATACAATGAAGTAACTATAAAATATATAGTCTAATTAGATCCTCTATCATCCTGGTCACTAAGAAAAGTATATGATTTTCCCTTATCAGAGACAGAGGGCACAAAGGTAGAGGTTGAGGGAATTGAGGTAGTGTCTGGAGGAACTGTAGGGAAATAAGGAGTATGGAGCTATCTGATAATAACTAGTCAATGATGTTGGATTGATTCCCTTAGAGACAAACTAATAGATTTAAACTAACAACATAAAGGAGCATTTAGATCCAAGAAAATAGCCGATCTAAAATATTTAGGGCCATTGGATGGAGGAGATAGATGACAATTCATTGGAATGGCCTCATGAGTTATTACTGCAGTACCAGACACATGCAAGAAAGGCCTCATGATATTGATGGAATCCATAATGATGCCGCCTCCATGCTCCATGTAACTAAAGAAGTATTTATTTTCCTCCATAAACAACTGAAGCACAAGTGTCATCTCCTTCAACTGAGTATCCTGTTCCTTAAAATCTTGGGTAACTGGTGGGATCTGAAGGTTCTTAGTTAGAAACTTGAAGTGCAAGTTCAATTAACGCTTTGTGTAAATAATGGAAAGGTAATATTTAATTTCCTTTTATATGTGTTCCCTATCACTTGTAGAATTATTCAAACATTCCCTTACCACCTTATAAATATGATCACTATGCTGTCTAATCTACCTCAAATCCTCCTGAGGAGTAGAAGGAACATCTCCCATAGCAGCATGAAGGTATTCTCTGACAAATGACTGAATCAAATCTATATCAAAAGAAGGTGAGGTAGGTGTATCACTGAAATTAGAGTCTACTAAAGGTAAAGATTCCAATATCTACAAAAAATCCAAAATGATGGAAAAATAGGTTCGAGTCTCTTCCAGTATAGACCCCAAGGTCTCCATATCATTGGATAAACATATATTCTTAATATCAAACTCCTAAATGTGATTAATCATCTTTGAATGGATATGTTATAACACAAGATCAAAAAAGTACCTAGAATCACTCTCACTTAGTTGTGTGACTAGAGGTGACTGATTCCTTAGAATCCTGCCAAAATTAGAAAGATTCTTCTCTCTAAATACTCTAGATTAGTTCTATAAATAGCATATGAAAGAATAGGTGCATCAATAGTAGGAAGAGGTGCAACATCTCTCTCAAAATTAGGCACAAAAACCTATGTTGGTTCAGGTCTAGTAGGAACATCTGAAGAAAATCCATAAATCTCTCCTGTAGTATCGATATGGATCCTTAGGACCTATCTCTTCTTGAATTGGGGCAACAGGTCCACCATCCTTTGGTGTACTTATCTCATTAAAATCTGGATCAAAATAGTATAATTCAACCCTCACATACCCTGGGAATATTTCCCACTCATCAAAAGCTGCGACATCCATCCTGGAAGAGGAAAAGTCTATAGACTCAACATTTGTAGGGTCAACTCGATGGATGAAAAAACTAGGGGATTAATCCCCCTCAAAAGATGCCCTCATCTTATCTCTATCAAAGGTATCTTCATCAAAATCTTGAACAAAACTTGGTCTTCCCTTATACCTGGTAGAAACAAATACAATCAGAGAAGAATGGAGTGTCTTAATAATATCATGATCATTAAGAAAATCACGATCAAATCCATCATCAATGCCATATATATCATCATATCCTTAATCTTTATCATCTCCATCACCTCCATCATTTACATTCATCCAATGGCCCGAAGGCCTTAATTTTTATTGATTTTTGATAATACACCTTTCAAGGGGTCAGGTGGAACTTTTACAAGGCCCGTAGGCATAAGTATTACATGGCCCGTAGGCCTTAGAGGAATTCATTTCCCATAGGCTTCAAACATTACATACAACCTAGACTAACTACTTGGAACTGCTCCTCTCTAGCATCTTCATCGTGAAATCATCTCTCCACCTTCGTATGGATATTCGACTAGGCTATCCCATGCATGCATAGGCTTTTCCTGATGGCAGGTTCCATACCCTCTCATTCTTGCAATCTGTGTAGCTTCTGCTGTGGTAAAATCTCCTTGCTCATCCTCCTTATAGAGCTTGTTCCTTATAGGTTGTCTGGTTTGTATCTGCACATAAGGTGGCCCGAAGTCCTTGAGGTGGCCTGAAGGCCTTACTGGCCCAAACACTTGGGTGTCCCGAAGGCCTTAAAGGACCCAGGGATCAAATCAGTGCCCTGAAGGCTCAAACGGGGGAAAATTCCCGGCTGCTACAGTTCCAAACAGTGCCTGCTACAGTTACTGCTATAGTACCTACTACAGTACTGCACAGTTCCTACTACAGTACTATGACAATACCCACTACAGTAATGCTACAGTATGCTATAGAACCACATAGTTCCTGCTACATTATGCTGTAGTACCCCACTACAATAGTGCTACAGTGCTACAGTCCCCTGGGAATTGTGCCTCCACTTGGATTTGATCCTGAGTTGCCTAGATGCACTTAAGAGTCCTCACCAATCGGGCTGAGGCTCATATGCTCCATCATTTACATTAGCATCCCTTTCATTATTAGAAACATCTATAATTTTCTTAGAATATTTAGAAGAATAACTATTAAATTGTTCTTCACTAGAAACCTCAGTTTCCACTTCTTCATCTCCTTCACTTAGAAGAATTTATCTAGAAGGTAAATATATTGGAGGATTATCTAGACCAAAAGAGACCACTGGACTCTTAGGTATGTAAGGGTCACTTCCCTCCTTAGCTGAGAACTCCTCCTTATCAATAGCCGTATCTTCCACATCAACTTCTTTCTCTTCATCTGAGTACTCTACTACCACATCTGGCTCCAATCCAGGATTAAAAAGATTCTTTGGTTTGGAAGAGTGATCAATAGGATTAAAATCCTAATATATATTATCAACATTATAAACCCATTTCATCATCTATGGGTTCTAATTTACCTTAATTCTTTTACAGATATATTTGTCCAAGCAGAAACCTCTACACTTCCCTTAAGATACTTCATCCTCATCAACTAATACTTTGACCTCAAGCATGGATGAAATAAAATTAATACATATAGGGTAATTAGACCTGGATTATTTCTTGAACATCTCTATCATATGCACCATTAGATAACTTCACAAATTAATTTTGTCTCCTCGTTTCATAATGTATAGGAGATACACATCTTGATATCTCAAAGTGCTAAAATATCCTTTTCTAGGGCATAATATGTGCTGTATAAACTTAAATAGCAATCTGTACTCACCATCTAATTTATTTTCTAGGAATAGACCCTTTTTAATCATTTAAAACTCATTAATGAGGTAATTTAATGAAATTATCCCATTGTTTTGAAGATAATACTACCTCTTGTCCATCTATCATGCTTTGAATATGATCTTTATTTTCCCCAAAACTAAACCCAGTAGATTGATAAAACTGTTGAACCAACCTAGGATAGAATGGTCTATAATTATTTAAGAACCAGTATATCCATCCCTAGTCCAAGATCACTTTGAGAACCATTGATTTGATATAAAAAACTATTCAACATTTACTTCTTTATTAGTAAATACTATATGATTTGCTAGTTACATGTTACATGGATTGATAACCGATCTACTTGATGCTCATATAG
Source organism: Viscum album (assembly GCA_963277665.1). Lineage (NCBI taxonomy): Eukaryota > Viridiplantae > Streptophyta > Magnoliopsida > Santalales > Viscaceae > Viscum > Viscum album. The sequence continues at coordinate 1,644,028,247 of OY728121.1, read as the reverse complement.
TATTTTTTTAAGGTCAAAAATCCTTGAGAGATGACTCAGTAGATTAATTTACTCTAACCATTACAACATAGTGAAGGTTTAGGTGAGAACGAGAGGATGCCAAAGTTTGGGAGAGAAAGTGTAGCAGAGAGGTTCGAAGGGAAAAAGGAGTGAGGGAGAGACTGAATCAAAATTAGATTTAATCCCCAATTTATACAATTTAGGTATTCAAAAATGGAAATATAACTAAAATATACCAATTTAAAAGGAAAAAAATAATTAACTTGAAAATAAAATTAGTAACGATGAGTTATTTCCAACAATGGGTAATTTCTAACAGTGTGTAATTTCCAATGGTGGTTTTCCAAAATTCAAGTTTATCCAAAATTTATCATTCCTAATTTATGTTTTATGTAGTTTAATCTCTCATAATTCAATGTCTTAGTGAAAATATCAGAAAGATGATGTTCAGTTCCTATGAATTCAAGAGTTATATCACCCTTTTGAAAATAACCACTCAAAAAGTGATGTCTTACATTTTTCTAGAGTGAGGCACAAGATTCTTGGAAGTATTTATTACACTTGTGTTGTCACAATTTATGGGGACATGTATGAATTGATATCCATAGTCTAGTAGAGTGTGTTTTATCCACCAAATTTTTCATACCAAATACCTCCAATTATTTATTCAACTTTAGGATTAGATAGTGTAAAAAAAATCTTCTTGCCACTCCAAGATACTAGAGACTTTCCCAAAAGATAAAATGTTCCAGAAGTTGTTTTTCTATATAAATTGTAACCACCAAAATCAACATCTAAAAAACTCACTAAGTCAAATGATTGTACTCTAAGGTATATTAATATTAAATTGTTTGTATATTTGAGGTATCTTAAAATTCTTTTGACAACAATTAAATGTCACTTTTTTTGGGTTTTTTGGAAAATTTGAACACATACGCACACTAAACATTATATCAGTCCAAATAGTAGTTAAGTATATAATAATTCCAATCATATCACTATAACTAGTTTGATCTACTAGATTCCTAGCTTCTTCAAGATCCAAAAAATAGGTGGTACTCATGGGAGTTTCACTAATCTTAGTGCTATCCAAATAAAAAAAATTAGAAGATATTTGGTGTACTTACTTTGATTTAAAATAATTATTTCTTTATTTTTCAAAATATGAAAACCAATAAATAATTTCAGGTCATCCATTAAAATCATTTCAAATTTAGTTTTCATAATTTTTAAAAAATCAGTATGAAAATAATTTTTAGAAGATCCAAAGATAATATCATCTACATAGATTTGAACAAATAAAGCATCTTTTTAAATTATTTTTATAAAAATGGTAGGATATACTACATATTTTGAAAAAACTTTAGAAATTAGAAAAGAGCTGATCCTATCACACTAAGATTTAGGATCCTATTTTAAACCATATAAATCATTTGTAAATTTGAAAACATTATATGGAAAATGAGTATTTTGAAATCTAAGAGGTTGTTCAACAAAAAATCCTCAACTATATAAATATCCAGGAATGAAATTTTGAAATCCATTTGATATAGTTTTAAATTCAAATGTTATGCATAGGAAAGATATATTATGTCGACTTCAAGTCTGGATACAGGTGAAAAGGTTTAATCAATGTCAATTCCCTCTTCCTAACTATACCCTCATGCAACTAGTCTTTCCTTATTTCTTAATATAATTCCGTATTCATCAACCTTGTTTCTAAATACCCATTTAGTGAAAATAGTGAGAGTGTCTTTACGTATAACTATGAGTTCCCAAACTTTATTTATTTCAAATTTGTTAATTTTTTCTTGCATATCCACTACCCACAATTCATCATTAATTATATCATTGATGTTCTTAGGATTAAGTTATGAAAAGAATGCTCGATGTTCAACTTGATTCCTAAGAGAAGCTCTAGTACATGTACCTCTATCTAGGTCTCCAACTATATCATCTAGAGGATGGTATCTACAAGTCCAAATATCACTTTGAAAAGGTCTGGTCATCTCATTTTTGTATGCATGTTCAAGTTCAGGTTGTGAATGTTCCTCAAAATTGGATGATTTTTCTGTTTGATTCACTGAAGTTTCAGAAGATTTGGCATTGATGTCCAGATTTGATAAACCATCCTCAAGGTTTTTTATAGGAGTTTTAGGATCATGTGGATCTGTATCATCAAACTTGACATGAACATATTTTTTCATAGTCTTCATTCTTTTATTAAACACCCTATATGATTTACTAGAAGTTGAATAACCAAGTAAAATTCCTTCATCACTCTTGGAAGAAACTTTTTCAATATTATCCTTAGTGTTCAGAATAATGACTTTTCAACCAAAAAATCTAAATTAATTAAACATAGTATTTATATTATTCTATAGTTTATAAGGGTTTTTCTTTAAGAGTGGGATAATTAAAACTCTATTAATAATATAGCAGGCTATATTCACAGCCTTTGTCCAAAAGTAAACAGGAAGGTCATATTCATTAAGAATAGTCCTAACAATTTCTTGAAGGGTCCTATTTATTCTTTCTACAACAAAATTATTTTGTGGGGTCTTAGGAGAAGATAAGATGTGATTATATCCATTTTGTGAGAAAAAAGATTCAAAGTATTGATTTTCAAACTCACAACCATGATCATGACTTAAGGTTTTAATCTTAAGTCCACTAATATTTTTTAAGGATTTAGAATACTTGGTAAAGTAAGAGAAAGCTTTACTCTTATGATATAAAAATAATAACCAAGTATACCTAGAAAAATCATCTATAAGGACATATACATTTTGATTCCTATTTAGAATAGATACTCTATATAGTACAAACAAGTCCATGTGAACCAACTCTAGGGGTTGAGAAGTTAAAAACTTATTTCTTTAATTTGAAAGATATCTTATGCCATTTCACTTTTTTACATGGGTAATAGACTTCATCATTTTTTAATTCAAGTTTTGGTAGATCTTTGACTAACCCTTTACTAGTTTGATTTCTAAGTGAGTAAATATTACAATGGAATAGTCCCCCATTCCAAATCTAATATTCCTTATGAAAGTCACTTAGATAAGAAATAATTTGAGAAAATAAAGAGTCTAAATTAATAGAATAATCATTTTCATTTATTAAATAAGTAAATAATAAATAATTTTTAAAATAAAAAACATTAAATGAATTATTTTCAAATTTCACATGAAAAAAATCATCACATAGATATGAGATGCTAAGAATATTTTTTTAAACCATTAACAAATCATAATTTAGAAATTAAAACTGAGTTAGAATTACCAAGTTGGCCAAGGATAATGATTTTCCATTTATCATTGTCACCAAAGGTGACATGTACACCATTAATCTTTAATAAATTCTTGAATATTGAGTAATATCAAGTCATATGTATAGAATAACTGCTATCTAGGTACTATAGACTTTTACTAGACCTCTTCAAGTAGGTTCCCTACAAAACAATTTTTACACCAAAATTGATTTTGGTACCCAAATATTCTTGGGTATAGAAATGTCAATAATTAAGGCTTTAGGAACCCATATTTTCTTAATGGGTTTACTATAATAATATTTTAAGCTTTTGTAAATAAAAAATTTGTTAGGTATAGTTGAAAAAAACTAGAAACAAAATTTCCAGAACAAGATTAAGAAATAAAAATATTTGTTACAATTTTCCTCTATCTAGGTTGATAATCTAGGCCAGTGATTTGTTTTGGTGCTATATTTTTTCCCATTATTTGAGTGAGAGTATTTATCCCATTATTAAATCTTTATAATTCCTTTATTAGTTAGTCATTATACAATTTCAATTAATTATTTTCTTTCAATAGTTGAAATTTTTTCTTATTTTCTACAACAAGATCAGATTTAATATTAACAGTTAAAGCATATTGTTTATTTAGAATTTTATAATTATATTTAAGACCATTAAAAGTATCTTCAATAATGTTAAAATATTAAAATATCTTATAATTTGACATATTTTCATCATTATGTTCCTCTTCAGAATGATTATAGATATTTGTATAAGAATTAATAAGTGCATGGGATACCTTAAATGTGTTTTTTATGAAACATATGTTTGACCTATCTTGTTTTACCTCTTGAGTAGTGTCTAAATCAATTGAGCTATCTTTAGAATAACTCCAAGTTGATTTTATTGATTTATTTTTCTTTTCTTTTCATCATACTTATTTTTATATTTCAACTTTGAATAGTCCACTTTGACATGTCCTTTCCTTTTACATTCATAAAACACTTTCTCATTTGAAGTGTCATATATCTTCCAATATTTCTTCTAATTTACTCTATAATCATATTTTTCATTTTATATTGGTTTCTTAAATAATATATTTTTCTTTTAAAACCTTTTAATCCTTTTAGCCATATAGTCTATCTCTTCATCACTATCAGTTAGTGATTATTCATCACTCGAACTTTAATCTTAAATATTCTCTTTCAATTTTGAAGTAGTAGACTTGAATAATATAGACTTTCTTTTAGGTTCATCTTCTAATTATCTGTTAAATTTAAGTTCTTCCTCATTCAAAATTAAATTACCAATATGCTCCTGATAGGTAGTTTACTAATATCATGAGATTCTCTAATTGAGACTGTGGTTCCTCTCCATATTTCTAGAAGACACAACAACAATCACATGATTTGGTATTTTTTTAGAAATTGGATTCACCAAAGAATTCATCATATTAACTATTTCATTGAACTTGATATACAAATAAAAAATAATCTCATCAGGTTTCATATTAAATGTATCATATTTAATTGTATAATTATTTAATCGCATTTCTTTACCATTAGTTGTTCCTTTATGATAAATAGCTAGAGTCCCAAATTTCATATGCAGTTTTACAGGAATATTTTTTTTAATTCGTTATATCCTAAATCATAATAAATATAATTCATATGTTTAGAATTATTGTTATAATATTCCTTATTAGAATCACTCCATGCAACTCTTGAAGTTTGAGATAATTCATATTTATCTTCTATTACTGTCTATATATCAAAACCCATGCTCTTAAGATGTATCTCCATCTTAATTTTCCACTGATCATAGTTAGTTCCATTTAATTTAGGTGGTGTGTTGGTAGTATAAGCTTATTGTATATTATCCTTTAAATAACTAAATTTAGAACTAAAAAAAATTTAGGATCTTTAAAACACAACTAAAATCATAGTTAAAAAATATTTTGAAAAGCCTCTAATACCAAATGATGGTCACAGTGAGTAACTCAAGAGGGGGTGAATTGAGTTCCCAACTGAAATTTCTGTTAAAAACAAGTTCAAATAAAATCCCCCAATTAAAATAAATATGTATAATTAATCAAAAGAGTAGTTTAATATAATTTTAATCTTTTAAAAGATTCCTCAAATCTTTATTACTACTCAGTTAAAAAAATTTGAAAATTACTTTAACTTTTGAAATTAATTTACTCAATCAAATAATTAAATAAAAACTAGTTAAAATTAACTATCAAAGTACCAATTTTATTTTTAGATTAAAATAATACAGTTTAAATCTTTATAAAGAATGAAAAAAACCAAATCACATAGCAGAATAAATAAAGGGGTTCAGTCTCAAGTCGATACCTAATCCACTCCACTTGGAAATCACCCACTTCCAAGTAAATTATATAACTATAATATGATCCATAACTTAGATCAGGTATTCTAATAATAATATACAAGATATATATGCCATATAGGGACCTCTTCTATAATAACTATGGGAAGAAAAAATACAAGCCACACAAGGACCTCTTCCAAAAACACCATGGGTAAATAGATGAATAAAATATCCAGTATTCTCTAGTTCTAGCATAGGATTCAATGTGTGTTTGGAAAAATAAAATAAAAAACACACTAATCAAAATTAAATGCAACAAACAAAAGGAGAAATTAAAAAGACATATAAAATATAGTGCTTCTTGGTCTAAAGTGATCCAAATTCTTGAGTCTCATTGGATGTGTCTTGAATAGGTGATCAATCTATTTCTATGAAAGTAGCAGTAAACAGAGCATCATAATTTTTTTTCTATCTGTATGAAAGTATGTTGATATTAAATGTGTTTCAATATTTTATAGATGAACTTCTGAAGGATTATAGTGTGCAATATCTCGAGTGATGATCATCATAGTATTTAGTAAATGTAGTTTTTGATCACACACCATCACACTTTGATAGTGAGACCTTAGAGAATATATATAACTAAATGCACAAACAATAATTGAAGGATAATCATAAATATTTACTAAAACCTCATACTGGGCTCTGAAATTTATTTAAATGCATATATGGAATACTTAAATAATAATCATTAAATATCCTTGGCCTTAAATTCAATAATATAGTCATTTGGAGCATTTTATTCAAATTCCACATAATAGATATGGTGGCACATGCAGACAGTGACTCTGTTCTGGTGGCGAGTCAAGCTGGAGGTAGGTCATTTTGTGGTAGGTCATATAGAGGTGACTCATTCCTAGTGGTGACAAATGTTCATGGGTGTCTAATCTGAAGGTAGGTCATCTGGTGGTATGTCATCTAGCAGCGACTCATTCTCATTGGTCACTTAGGTCTGACAATATGTCATTCTTGGTGGTGAGTCTTTTTTGTAAATAAGTCTTTTATGGTGGTGATTTTTTTGTTAGTGAGTATTTTATGATGGTGGATCTATTTTTGTGGTAATATAAGTTTGGTGGTGACTGAACTTTGGTGAGGACTCAACTCTAGTAGTGACTCAAATCTAGAGATGAGTATTTTCTGATGGTGACTCTTTTCTAGATGTAGGTAAAGTATGGAAGTAGGTAAAGTATGGCGGTAGGTAAAGTCTAATGGTGAGTCTTTTTGAACTAATGGCAACTCATCCCAACACTTAGACAAATTTTCATCAGATTTATTTATATTATAAAAGATATCATACAACATTAAACTCATTAGAAACATAATTAATATTATTTGTGAGCATTAAAATAAGGAGGTGTCAATAAATAAAAACACATGTTTTTTAGTTTCACAATTTTTAATCTATTGAAAATGTTGTGATTAATTTAAAAAATAACTTAATATGTGTATTGTTGTAGAATAAAAAATATTTTTCCAAAAAAAATATTGATTGAAATGCATGAACATGAAAATAATTGTGTATGTGTGTCAATAATTATTTTGATGTACACAAAATAGAGAATGATGTGATTCTAGGAGCATGTCACTATTTCATACATGCATGATTTTATTTGGTAATTAACTAGATCTATTTTTCCTTATTTTATCTTTTAAGGGGTTTATTTCATTCACCATTCTATTAAACACCATTTGGGGAGGGGGTTCGATCAACCTATTTATGAAAATTGAAACATTAAATGGAAATAAAAAGAGAAATGTGAAACCATTTAGCATGTAAGGATCCTTAAAAATAATACATTAAATGGATACATAAAACTCCCATACACTTATCCCTTTTCTTTTTTCATTTTGAAAATATCTAGATACTCCATTCAAAGGGATAAAAAAATTAAAAGACATAAGAATAAAAATATGTGGAAATTAGGAAATCATAAATTTGAGTAAATCACTTTATATATAAACCAGCACCCACTCCCACATCACATTACCACATGTAAGCTACCTAAGTCAACACAAGTTCAATTTTCAATATCTTCATACTTAAAAATGACATTTTTTAAATAAAAACACCCCTTTTTAATTTAAAACAAGTTATTTAATTTAAATTTAATTTTATTACACTCTATCAACTCAATAAGGAATTCATATATTCTAAATGGTTAGTTATAACTTTACAAGGATTAAAGGCCCTTGATAAAACTTGAATTTTCTTTTTCTATATCTATTTTGAATTAATGTGACACATAAATAAAAAAAAATTTACTTTATTTTTTATATTTATCATCTCATTGGAGTTGAAAAATAAATTTGTCAAGTATTAAATTAATACTATATGTGAGTTACATAAACAATCTCAAAGTTTTTTTCCAAAAAAATATAATAAAGAATTAAATTTAAAAAGTTTACATGATTTAAAATTCCCCAAAAAAATTTATAATTTAAACTAAAAATTTTAAAATAAAAAATTTCAAAAAAATATTACCCACTCATAAGATATTACTCATTAATTTAACCACATATGATATATAAAATCAATTTATCAAAGATATTTTCATTTAACAAAAATGCACTGTAATGACCCATGCTGATTGGTATCGATGGTTCCACAAAAAAGTTAAGTTATAATAAGAGTGGATTTGGGGTCGATTTGAATTTTATGATTTGAATCAGGAATTTAAATGGGGGGGGGGGGAGATCAAAATGGACATTTCCCCTTTTTAAAATGAGGATCCTACTCAGGGTTCCCCATCTACTGACTGATGAATTGGGTTGGTGGGGGTGGGGGGGGAGCCCCTCAACCCCTCTTATTCTTCCATTATATGTAACTCTACAGAACCACACTCCCATATATGGTGATCATAGACACATAATTTATCTACTTGATTTGATAAGAGATGTAAAAGACCAGATATAACCATCCTTAATTAAAAAAAATATGCATTTCATATCTTATATTCCAATAATATTTTCAAGTTTAGAGCCTCAACTAATTAATATGAAACATAAACTAATAAAGTCAATGTATTTATCAACTAATGGAATTTTTTTCACCATATATAAGAAACTACTAAATTCATGATTAGTCTTCAACATATCCCTTAAATTATTCCACATGTTCTATCTTTCTAAACACATCACATGTATTAATTTTCTTCATAACTTGGGGAATGAAAACATAAAAAAGGGGTGAGATCAAATGCTTAATAAGGGAAACATATAACTTAAGAGACCATGACATAATCATAGCATAAATATTATGGTATTGATAGGTAAATATTATGAATACATAATCAAATTGAAATTAAGATCATGTTATATCTATGAAAATAAATGTAAACATGGATATCGATTATACCGATCTCATATTGACGGAATGAATAATTATTGACATCAAAAACCTATTTCCAAGGCCTTGTGATAAGAAATATACATGTCTTTAAGACCATAGTCAATACATCTTGCTGAAATAGGAAGGAATATACCAAATAGCCAAACCTGTTTTTTCTCATGAGACCTAATGATGCATCTAGGGGATATATAATGTTGGGCCCCACCCATCGCCCGATTATATCAAATAAATTCACTAAAAGATTCATAAAGGCATTTCATACCATTCCCCAAGTAACCTATTACTCAATAAAACTTGTATATCCATATAATGAGAAAAAAATACATAATCAACCTATGTTAGTAGTCAATAATCATTAATAATGTCAATAATTTTCCCCATGTTAATAAAAGTAATAACATGATCATAACCCATATGGAGGAAAGATATATATGCATAAAAAATACATATCAAACTTTCCAATAATCATCTATATTTTAATTCAAATACTTTTACCCATGTCAATAAAAATTGATAAATTATCATAACCCATTTGAAGGAAAATAGTGGATGCATAGACAATACATAGTTAACTTACCAATTATCATTTGTATTGGAATGATAATAATTTTCCCCATGTTAATAGAATAAAATTATTTCTAGGTGAAAATAATACAATATTATTTATGTAAAATTTGATTTTCACACCTTATATAATAATGAATATATGACTAACTCAATACTGGAATAACATGATCACAATCCATCCGGAGAAAGAAAGTGGATAGTTTAAAAATAACATATTTTAAGAAGTGAGAAATATTTTTCCAAGGTTTTATGTTGTATGAATGTATATCCCCAAAAAATAATGAGATAATACCACATAATAAAATCAAATGGAAAAATTTACACAACTTATATGAAATAATTTCAAAGAATGATCATAACTCAATAAATAAAAACTGAGTTACCAAAAATCCATACTATTAGGGAAACAAATGAATCAATATCCACTTTATTAAGGGGAATGATTTAGACAGTAAATCAAATTAAATAAAAAATGAATTCTAGGGAATTAAATACACCATACAAAGGAATCATGGTTCACAAAATGTATTATGTCTCAAAGAATGAGAATTGAGACCAAGGAAACCTTACAACTTTAGAAACTTTGAAATCAAAACACCTTGAAAGAGTGGTATTTAAATTTAAATTCAAATAAAATTATTAAAAAATAATTCATAATATTATATATAAATTATGAAATATATACACCACATAAATGAAATTTGGTTCATAAATACAATACTTGTCTCATTGAATGGAAATTGAGATGAAAAACCTTACAGATTTAGAAACATTTAAATCAAAACCCCTTAAAAAAGAGGGATTAAAATTGAACTTAAAATTACATTATTAAAATATAATTCATGATATTATATCTAAAACATGTAATATATACACCACATAAATGAAATTATGTACACAAATACAATACTTGTCTCAATGAAGGGAAATTGAGATGAAAACACTTACGACTTTATAAGCATTCGAATCAAAATACCTTGAAAGAGAGGGTTTGAAATTGAACCTAAAATACCATTATTAAAATATAATTTATGATATTATATCTCAAATATGCCATATAAACACCACATAAATGAAATTAAGTTCATAAATACAACACTTGTCTCAATGAAGTGAAATTGAGACGAAAACCCTTACTTTGTTTCCTTGTTGATTTGATCAACTCCAACCTCATGTAAAAGAAACATAAATATATTAATTTTCTATTTCAGAAACTTAATTATAATATTAATCTTTTATAATATTTATCACAATTTTTTATCATGAGTACATTAATTATTTATAGTGTATTATGACCATTGGTTGTTAATAACTTTAACTGTTTTGTGGATGTTTAATAATTTTGATTTCAATACCCTCGTTTTATACCAAGTTAATTATTTATATATAATTAAATATTCTGTAATATATAACTTATATTATTTAAAATATTATTATTTCATTCTATATGTGTTTTGGTTACGTTATGTGAAAACCGAATTGATAATGTCTTATTTCAGTAATTTTGGTGGTCGAAGATGATTTATTAATAATAAATTTTATAACTTATATAAATTTTAAAAAAGAATAAAATGATACTTATTTGTTTATTAAAATATATTAATGTCATTATTTAGTTTCTCATAGTCATCAATGATTGGATTTTAAAGGATTGTTCATGTAAGTGGTCAAACCGACCCAAACTTGAACATGCTTTAACTCAATGAATGAGTATGGTTAAAGATGTGTTTATTTTGATATAATATAATTATAATATAATAATAATGATATTAATTTTATCTTTTTAATTATGGTGAAATAAATTTATTTATTTTGGATAAAAAATAAAAAACTAGAAGAAAAACGAAAGAACAATTCTTCTTTGAGGCGGTAGTCTGTGCACAAGTATGATTGGCATTCCTTTATTTTTATAATTGTATGGAAATGATTAAATAATGGTTTTAAAATTAATATAAAAATATTTAAATATATAAATTATACTAATTTCATAAAATCATTATGATGATAAGATATTTTGAAGAGTAAAATTAAGAATAAAACATTAGAAAGAGATAATATTTACATTAGAGACTTGATTTTTCCTTATAATACTTATTTTAATTGAGGATTAGGATAAATTAGTGTAACTATGGGATTTGGGAATTTTTATTGGTATATTTTGGGATAAAATTAGCATATTTTCATGGAGTAATTCTATGGTAAAGCATAACTTTTAAGGGTGGAAGTGGTATCCTTTTATAAGAGAAGAAAGGTGAATCTTTTGGAAATACTCATCATTTTTCAATAATTCCATGACAATATTCCAAGGTCAATGAATCCAAAGTTTAAAAATAATGGATTTGGGTCTATAATTACTGAACCAAGGCTTTCAACACATGTTTTAAACATGTTATCATGTTTTTACCATTAAGTTTTTACATTTTACTCTTTTACTTTTAAACTAGGTAACTAATTTTTAACTAATTAATTTTATGATTTATTAAAAATATAAATTAACCCATATTATCAAAATTTGGTGTTATGGAACTAAATTTAACCTCTATTTAATAAAATTAAATTTCTAAAAATTATAAAATTAACTTTTAAATTAAACAATATAATGTGTAGAAAAACTATTTAATAGAAAAATGATATTTTGACCATTATGGATTCTTAATCTTATTTAGTATTGATTACAAATTAAATGAGTGATAATATATTTATTTATGTGATTATAAATAATATTATATTCATTGTTTAAAGGTGTTCAATTTAATTTATTCAATATAAATTTATTGATATTAATAAAATAATATTTTTAAAATAATTGTTTCACCATTATCGTAGTAATAAACATTGATCCTAATAATCAAAATTGTATAACTAAAAATGAAATTGTACACATTAAATAGTATTAAAATTATTATCTCAAATGTAATAATAATTTTATCAGATGAACATTTTATATATTGGAATATTGATCATAATGTTAGCGTATGTAATGTGTAAAAACCTTTTTTTTGAAAAATAATGTTATTAAGCTTCTAAGTTTATATATATGATAAAATTATCATGGTTGCTGATTTTAAATTCATAAATTGATTTATTATGAATTTAATAAATTTTATTAGGCTTCTATTTCAAGCAAAAACCTAACATTACCTTGAAAATACTTGATTGAAAGAGAAGACCAAAAATAATTTTTATATTAAAGTAAAATTTTACTTTAGTTTTAAAAATGTTTGACATAAGTTTTGTATGTATAAATAATATTTCAAAATAAATAATTTGATTCATTAATTTCATATTTTATTACTTTAATGGTTTTTTAATCTTTTAGGTTTTTCTTACATAGTGATAAAATCATCAAAATTATAATTTTCATAAATCCCTCATTTTTCGACTAAAAATCAACCTTTTTAGAAAATGATCAAAATTATAAATACGTAAATTTTTTATATGTTTAATTCAAAAATTATTTTTATTCTATCTAATTAAAATTCTAAAATTTTTAAAATTATTTTTTAATGGGAAATGAAAAATATAAAGAAACATTATTTTATTGAAAAATCCCTTTTTCAATATTAAATGATATTAACTATTTATTTTCTAAAGGAAATGATTTTTAATTGATTAACATATTAGGTTTATTACTAATATAATTAAATATGTTGTGGATTATTTACATTGGGAATTGTTAGAAATATAAGTTATCAAACACATTAACTTTTTGAAAGGTAATTAGATTTTTAGTGTGTTACATACCCCCTTAAAATAATTGTATCCTCACAATTTGACTCATAAAAATAGTGTAATTTATATAGGGAAATTATAATTAACCACACACCACTAGATGATCATGTTTTAATTTAGGATGTGGAATTAAATTTATCCATATGAAAAATCATTATAAAATATTTATAAAGAGAACTAACCCATTCCTAATTTTACATAAAAATTCTGCTAAGGTATGTAGATATAGATCCATACGAAATAAAATTCTATAAAAATTGTAAATTATTTATATGATAATAATACCACTAGGGGTTTTTATTTATAACTCTATATCTATTAGTTGGTTGAAATATACATGACATAAAGCACTAGAAAATCTAGAGTGAAAATCCACTATTAGATTCATTAGTAGTAGTTTCATAGGAAATTTCTTATTTTAATGGTTGTTGGTGAATATTTACCTCACTATCCCTTGGATTAGTACATTGATTCGCATAATTTCTAACTATCTTACAATTGAAGCAACATATTTTTGTATCTCCTCTCTTTTTATTTCACTTTTGAGTCTGATAACCTTCATCTCCACACTTATAGAATTTACCCCATGTCTAAGTTTAACATATATCATTATTAGTTCAACATAGGTCACTTTGAGTTGGGTTCTATAATACTTGTTAACCCAATCCTTAAAATAGAGATACCAAATTATCACGAGCTTTATTAAAATATTGTAAACCCATTAATAGTTTAAATATATGCTCTCAAAATAAAAATTATACTTCCTTAAACAACATTAATCATTTATATAGTCATATACCCAAGTATGTATATACCCTAAACATATACTCTAAAAAATCACCTTTTTGAAAAATTAACTATATCGCTAACCCTTAAATGGTAATAACCACTAATTTATAAGATTATACACTAGTCACTATATATCATAATCCCCAAAATAAAATGAACTTCACTAAAATTATCATGAATCAAACATCAATCCCAATGAAACCAATTACTGTTTAAATTAATTCTTTAAAATCAAACCACCATTTATTATCTCGACATTAAACATATACCAACCCTTAAACTTATCCAACCCTTAAACATGTTTTCTTCAATAGTTACCTCAAAAAATATAACCTTGTTATAAAATCATTTCTCAAGGTTATTGATACCATGTAATATATGAATTCAAACCAATAATAAAAAACTAATGAAGAACAATTCTTGTATATTTCATATAATCCTCAATAACATTTAGAGTATAGAAAAATGTTATTGATAAATATCAGTTCACTAATTAAAATAACAAAGAAAATAAAAAATTAATTTCTATTATGATATTATCCTCACTATGATAGGTAAGACTAGGAAACTCACCTTTTACATCATAATAGGAATATAATAAAGTTCTTTAACATTTACATATGCTCCCTTATTAGGTTATAAGACATAGTAGTTTCTAGATACATTTATTATCTCCATCTTCATGATCCTATTTCAAACAAATAATAAAACCAAAAATGGTTATGATAATATCCAAAATATGAATATAAAAACATATATATAAATATTTATTCCCTTATGGGACCTTTTATTTTAATATATGATGCTTTTGGAGCAACCTAGGAATATCATTCTTCAATACTTGTTTATATATGGTCATTTTTCTATTAGGTTTTCTAACATAATTAGTTAAAATAATTCTTAAATAATTTATAAAGATTTTTAATCAGAATGTGATTAACCAAATTATATCCCCTAAGAGTGTCTTTCCAGGTGTACAGTCTTAGTTTTAAGTTTCTATCATGACCAGTTTCCTCCATTGAGGGGGGGGGGGGGGTTGAATCAGCATAGGTAATTTTTTACAATTTCTTAAAATAAACTATGTGACTTGTTAGAGTACGATCCACTCAAAATAGAAATAACACATTATCACATGATCATAAAAAAAATAAAGAGAAATGTACACATAGATTTTACAAGGTTTAGATCTAGTGTGGAATCATACTCCTTTATGTGGTGGGTCAATACCCCCAAACACATATTCTTTTCACTATATCCTTAAGTGAAATTTATATACAAGAAATTGATATCCCAACACACATGTCAGGAGTCACCCCAAATAACACAAATTTCCACTAAAATAAAAAATACAATTATATAAAAATAAATAATATCACATGAAAAATAAGTTTCTTCGACAATGAAGAGTGTATATCTCCTTACACAAGCCTTCAGAATATGCAAAAAAGTATTGATCATAGTGAAGCCATGAAATCACTGCACATATATTATCAGACAAAAACCTAAAGACTCTTGAAGACATGATATACAATGTATTTTTATCACTAAAGAACCATAATATGATGGACTAAGACTCAAAATTTTGTTTTATGTGTTTCTCACTCTCAACACTCGACCATGTATCAATAGGGTCTCAAATTTTTCTCTTGAATGACCCATGTTTCTCATTGATGGTTTTACTAAAATCATATCTTTTCCACGCATTTATGACATCCACAAAATTTTCTATAGAAAAATGAATAAAAATTAAAGCCACACAATCTATATAACTATAGTCAATTATCACATCTCCATCATGGAATAAAAATTGATGCCTAATATTGTGGTGGCATGAAGTACCATCGTTGAAAAAATAAAATTCCCCAGAATACATTAATTATAAAACCCCAATGAGAAATAATATTAATATAGTGTAAATTTATAATCATCTATGTGGAACAAACGACTATGTGGATCTCAACATAAGTTGACTACATAGATCAATCGGCTAAGTGAATCAATCAAATATGTGAATCAATAACATATATGAATCAATCAAATACATGAATCAATCTACTATGCGAATCAATCATCTATGTAGAATATTTACCTTTATGATTCAACATTCGACTACATAAAAAAATTAATACATCATTCACATCTCAAAGAAGATACATGAATGAAATGGATACATAATTACCTTATGTGGAAAAAATAGCTACATTAATTTTCCATCACCAATTCTAGATCAAATGGCTACGTGATTCATCCCTTAACAAAAATGACAATGTAGATCCAAAAACCACTCAAACTAAAACAAAATAACTTTATAATCTCTCAAGACCTTCTCAAAACACTTTCTAGCATCATTTAACTCCCTTCTAGGATATTTAAATCCATTCAACCATATCAAGAGCTGTAAAACATAAATAATTCCTCATATATGGTTTTCAATAAACACAACAACTTAAACTCACTAAGAACCATGAGATCTTTAATATTTTTCAAACTAGACACAATTCTATGGGGTTTTTCATTAGGCCCACTCATCATGAATTAAAGTGATGATTGATTCAATGATAAACCATCCCCTTCTGTGGTATTTAACCCAAGATAAATCTATGACTCAGCCTTATCCACTTTTCAGTATCCACATTGGGATGTATTACTAGGAAAAACCACTTAATCTCTATTTTACCAAAACATCAGGTTGTTATCCAATACTGAGACTTATTCGTAGGGATTTCACTGAAGTTTTATTATCCCAATATACAAATAAAATGTTCATTATTTCATTATAATTAAATCATATATTTATCCCAAATGGTTATTTATACATATTAACTTATGATCTACCCTACCATATCAACCCTTAAATCATCATCAACAAACCTCATAATCTCCAAAGTTATCTAAAACCTTTATTTGATACCAATTATAGTGCCCTAGACCCACACTACTGGGCCTAGTGCTCATATAAACATAATTTACTTAATTTATTTTATACTAGCTATAAAATCTTGGATATAACCATCCTTAATTACAAAATCTAAAACAATCATTTCATCTATTACATTCAAACTATATTTTCATGTTTAGAGCTTTAGATAATTAGGATATTTCATAAACTAATACATACCATATCTTTATCAACTAACAGACATTTGTTTCACTATATATAAGAAATTAATTAATTCATAATAATTATTCAATATTTCTATTAAATTCTTCCACATGTGCTATCCTTATAAACATGTCACATGTACTATTTTTATTCATAACCTAGGGAATGGAAACATAAGAAAGGGGTGAGATCAAATGCTTAGTATGTGAAAAATATAATTGAATCAATCATTTCACAAATATTGTGGAAGAAATAGGTAAACAACATGAATCAATAATCAACTTGAAACTAAGATAATTCTATATCCAAGTTAATAAATGAAAACATAAATATCAATGATACTAATCTCATGCTGACAGAATGTATTATATCGGACATCCAAAACCTACTATCAAAGCCTTTTTCCAAGACATTTACTATTCATCAAGGCCATAATCAAGACATAATTCTGAAATGGGAAAGCATATATCAAATACCCAAATCTGTTTTGTCTCATGAAACATATAAATACATAAAGGGTCTCTATGATGATAATCCCCACTCTTCACCCGATTATTTTTAACACATTCACCAGAAGAGTCATCATGAACTTTTATATCATTCCATTAGGAAACTATTACTTAATAAAATTTGGATATACATATAATGAAAAATATGGAAATCAAATAAATAATCAACCAGTGTCAGAAGTCAATAATCATTTAGAATATAAATACTTTTCTCCATGTTAATAGAAGAGATAACATGATCATAACCCATTCAGATGAAGAAGGTGTATGAATAAAAAATATGTAGTAAATTTACCAATAATAATCCATATTGAAATGCCAATAATCTTTCTCATATCAATAAAAAGTGATAACATGATCATAACCTGCTTGGAGGAAGAAGGTGGATGGATAAACAATACACAATAAACTTTACAACAATCAACCATATTGGAATGATAATACTTTTAACCTACCAATAGAATAAAATTATTTCTTAGTGAACATAATACAATTTGAAGTATGTAAAATTTTATGTTCACACCATATAAAAAAATGAGTATACGACTAAGTCAATATTAGAATAACATAATTGTAATATGTCTAGAGATAGGGAGTGGATGGTTTCAAAAGATTATATTATAAGAAGTGAGAAATATTTATCAAAGGGTTTATGTGGAAGGAATTTCTATACCTAAAAAAATGAGAGAATATAAAAAATATAATCAAATGGAATAATGTACCCAACTTATATGAAATAAGTTCACAGAATGATCATAACTCAATGAATGAAAATTGAGTTACAAAAAATCCTCACTACTGGGGAAACAATTGAAATAATAGACACTTGATTAAGGGTAAATTATTTGTTTAGTAAATCCCATGAAATAAAAAAAGACATTAATGGGAATTAAATACACCATACAAAGTAATCACAGTGTACAAAATTTATTATGTCTCAAACAATGAGAATTGAGACAAAGAAAACCCTTACATTTTTAGAATCTTTCAAATCAAAACCCCTTGAAATAAAGGGCTTGAAACTGAACTTAAAATACCATAATTAAAATATAATTCATGATATGATATGTCAAATATGAAATATATACACCAAATAAATGAAATTATGTGCATAAATACAATACTCATCTCAATGATGGGAAATTGATACGAAAACCCTTATGGTTATAGAAATTTTCGAATCAAAACCCCGCGAAGGAGAGATATTTTAATTGAACTTTAAATACCATGATTAAAAGATAATACATGAATTCATATCTCAAATATAAAATATATACACCACATAAATATAATTTTGGGCATAAATAAAATACTTTTCTTAATGAATGTAAATTGAGATGAAAACCCTTACGACTTTAGAAAAACATTGAATATAAATCCCGTAAAAGATATAGATTGAAATTAAACATCAAATACCATGATTAAAATATAATTTATTATATGATATAAAAAATATTAAATATATACATAATAGAAATTAAATTTGTTTTATAAATACAATACTTATCTCAATGAATTGAAATTGAGATGAAAACCCTTACCATGTTTCCATGCTTATCATACTCTAACCTTCTGTAAAACAAACATAAATTACTTAATATCCTATTTTGGAAACTTAATCATAACTATTACCATTTTATAATCCTTATTATAATTTTTATCATGATTATATTAATTAGTTATAGAATATTGTGATTTTTGGGTGTTAATAAATTTAACTGTTTTGTGCATGTTTAACAATTTTGATAACATTACTCGCCACTTGATACCAAGTTCATTGTTGATATATCATTAAAGATTATATAATAGATAAATTATATTGATTTAAAATTTTCTTATTTCATTACCAATTAAATGAGTGTTAATATATTTATTTATGTGTTTATATACAACATTAGATTCATTATTTATATTATTTTAATTTAATTATCTCGATAGAAATTCCTTAATATTAATAAAATAATAATTTTAAAATAATTGTTTCACCATTATCAAAGTAATTAGAAATAAGTCCAATAATCTAAATTTTATAACTAAAAATGAAACTGTCCATATTAAATAATAATAAAAAATTTATTTGAAGTATTAGAATCATTTTATCAAATTAAAATTCCATCTATAGAGAAATTAATCTTAACATTAATGCATGCAACACATGAAATCTTGTTTTTTTGAAAAATAATGCTATTAAGATTTTAAATTTATATATAGGAAAAACTCATCATGGTTACTAAATTTAAATCCATAAATTGATTTATTTTGAATTTATTAAAAGGTATGAGGTTTTCAAGGAAATCAAAAACTGAACCTCACCTTGAAAATACTTGAATTAAAGAGAATACCAAAAAAAAAATTTATATTAAAGTAACATTTTACTTTAGTTCTATGAATGCTTAGCATAGGTTTTATAGGTACAAATAATATTTAAAAATACATAAGGTTATTCCTTAATTTCATATTTTATTACTTTAATGGTTTTTAAATATTTTAGGTTATTCTTACATTGTGATAAAATCTTGGAAATTATAGTGTTCATAAATCCCACATTTTTTGACTAAAAATCAACCTTTTTAGAAAAGGATAAAAAATTCCTAATAATCAAAATTTGAAATGATGAATTAAAAAACGAGGTTTATTTTATCTAATTCAAATTAAAAAATTTGAAAATTTATATTTTAATGGGAAATGAAAAATATAAAGAAAACTACTTTTATTTAATACACCCTTTTTTACATTAACTAATATTAACTATTTATCTTCTAAAGGTAATTATTTTTAATTGATTACTATATTAGGTTGATTACTGATTTTATTATAATATTTCATGGCTTATTTTCATCAGGTGTTGTGTTAAAGACAAGTTATCAAACACATTGACTTATTTATAGGTAATTAGAATTTTATGGTGTTACATTATCCTTCTTGGTTCTTTGTGGATTGGGAGAGGTTTGTCACACCCCGGCCCCAGTTTCTTAGAGATGATGCATTATTTTATTACATTAGAATGCTTAAAAGAAATTTGTACCTCAAATTACCAAGTAGTTTATTAGTTTTGGAAAACTAGATAAACACAATGGTTCAACATTACAAGTTGAAATGAAAAACAATATTAAAGTTTTATTGGGAACATAAAAAAATATAAGTTTATCCCTACAAGTTATTCATAAAAAACTTCTTCATGTCCTAAGATAATGAAACATAAGAAAGGGGTGATCTCATATTCTCATTAAAGGTAAGAAATATGACAGAAGATATCATAAACAAAAACATTAGGCATGGTGAATAAATAAAAACACGATCCTTTAAAAATAAACTTAGACACATTATGGTAAGAATAAGAGCTGAATAAATAATGACATAATAAATTATAATTAGGGGTATTCTACTAGTCAAATAACCACATGAACTTTCAATTACTAGTTTCAAAATGAAGGAATGAATAATGAGGGACATCATAACCACACCATGAAGGCCTCATTCTAAGACCATAAACATAAGTACCTTTGATGTGGAGTAGTGTATTGGGGTGTGTTTGGGGGACTTTTTAAGGAAAACTAAAGGATAGTTGGTTGGGCATGGTTTTCACATGGTTTGAAAAACTATGTGGAAAAACCGTGCCAACCACGAAAACCTGGACAGAGAGGTCCACATGGTTGACACACGGTTTTCCTAAGCATGTGCCTCTAACCAGGAAATAGTGCGTGTGGATTTTAATATCCAAAAATCCTTTTTTAAAACCACCCGAACCCCCTGGGACTCCCATATTTTGATCTTGGATCAATCTTGAAAAATTCTAGGTATTACCAAATCCTTTTGTAGGGATTCTAAGGTGATCCAAACACCGTTCTTCAAGATCAAAAGCTCGGACTGAAGATCCACTCTCCTCCCAGTAAGTGGATTTCATCCCGTTGCTTCTCACATTATTTCCTCTATCTTTCCATGATCTTTTCATGAATAATATTCATCATTTCTATGGATCTAAACATATGGATTAAGATATTGATGTAATATTGTGGATCTAGATCTAGTTTTTCAAGATCTTGATGCTTTTGATCTTATTTTTGATTTAGGGATTTAGATATGAAGCTTGATCGATGATGTTGTGCCGTTTGGATTTTGGGGGTTTTGATTGGGTTGACTTCCATCAATAAACCTAGGTAGGTGGTCTAAATCGAACTCCCATAGTTGTTTTTATGTTATGTGAATGTGATTTTAAGTTTTCTAGATTCACTTGATGATTTCTATCCTAAATTGGAGTAATTTGGAACATGTAATAGAATTAAGTTACCTTGGTGATTTAATTTATCATTGAATCATGGAATAAAATGATTGTGGGTTTTCCAAATAGATCTTTTGTATTTTTGATATTGTAATTGAGATATTGAATTTATTTTAATAATATAATTAATTGGGGTGGAATTAATTTTGAAATGATGTTTGGATTTAAAAGATAATTAATTAGGACAATTAATTATGTGCCATGATGTTGACAAAAGATAATTAATTTGGAGAATTAATTATGTGTCATGATGTTGATAAAAGATAATTAATTGTAAGAATTAATTGTGACAATTTGAGATTTGATATGGATAATTAATTGTGAAGAATTAATTATGGAAAGAGGATGGTTTTGATTAATTAATTAATTAATGAATTAATTAATGGGTTATGTGCTTTGTTAATTGATGAATTAACTAATGGCCTTTAAAATTTTTAACTAATCATTGGATTAGTAAAGGAATAATGTGGAATTTTTTTGAGAATTAAATAATGATTAAATGGATGAGATTTTTGTGGTGTTAGACATGGCGTTATAGATTGATTAGAAGTTGGTAATTGGACATGGTGTTCCTCCCCAATAGTTATCCAAGCTTGAGATTATGGGGTTCTAGGCATGAAGACCTACACCGAATGCGAAAAGGAGTTCTAGGCATGAAGACTTAAACTCAATAAGATTTGTGGTTCTAGGCATAATTATCTACACCAAATGATTAATGATAATAATGAATGATGATTCAATTGAGAATTGGAGTGATAGGCATGGTGACCTACACCAACTGATTAATGATAATGAATGATGATTAAAATGGGAAACATGAATTGAAATTGTCCTAATGTGCTGATTAAAGATTAAATGACAATGTGATAACTGCTTAAATTATGAATTGTATTTATTGCTTCATAAAACTACATACACTATCTTTTGACTAGACTAATTTTAGACACCCTTGGTGGTGGCCTATTGAGTTGTACTCACACCCTATTCAGGCCACCTAATCAGCACCCAAGCAAACTTTATTGTTGCAGGACAGGATAAGGGCAAGGCCCTGGGATAGGTTTCTATTTGGGAATGGAGCATTGGAGAGGGAAACAGATGTGTTTCAAGACCCATTTTTGAGTCACTGTGTCTTTACTTTCAGTTTCATTGTATACACTTGACATCTACATTTTTATTTCATGATTTACCTTTCAGTTGAGTATTGTATTTTCATGTTTTAGTTATCATATAACATGGATTTGTTCTAGTTATTTATATGCTTCCTCACTTGGTTATTGTTATTTGATTCCATTGGTATTTTATTCTAATAAAAGAGGGTATAGTCTCCCTAAGATTGACTTACCGAACCCTTGCTACTAGTCGACACCCACTGGTGTATGGGGAGGTGAGCTTGAGGGAATGTGGCCAATTGTCTTGGGGCACCGATCAGTGGATCCCGGGTTGGGACGTCACAAAGTGGTATCAGAGGGGTTTTGTTTTCTTTCTTTTTCTTTTGAATTACTGTTTTGGGAAAAGGTAGAAATGAGAATAGGAAGAGTTGAGGCTTGGTAATGAGCTCATTCATGGGAGTTGCAAACCCATGTACGAGGGAAAATCCAAGTACTCAGGGTGGGATTGTTGTTATTATTGTTTGTTGTTACAGTTGTATATTATTTCACCTAGGGTGATGCACTTGTGGTGTGTTGTGATATTTGTTTTAATTTTTTTTTTGAATTTTGATTTGTGGCCTAAAGAGGCACGATAGTTGAGTCTGCATGCATCTTTCTAGGCACTCAGGGTTGTTGTGACATGAATCATTCTAGGAACTCATGGGAAAATGGGTTATGGGTAAGTTGTTGAACTTGAATTGTTTTTCCTTATTGTGGGAATGAAATAATGATGAAAAATGAGAAAAAATGGGTGTCTAATTAGAATCTTGATTGATGAAATGAGTATGAGAATTTAATTAATTTGAGATAATGTGATTAATTATTGGTTAGATTAATTAATAAGAATGTATGTGCCATTTTTAACCAAGACCTAGGAGTAGGATGGTTAAGGGTAGTGATAAGGCCTCAGTGTTGACCGTGTGGTGATATAAAGGGGTTAAAAGACATGTGTTAGTTTCTCCTCTTACGTAAATGTTATAAAGTTGTGTTATGATACCTAAGAGGTGTGTTTGGATTTATATAGATATGCCTCCATGACACTTGTTGAGGGAGAGACCAAGGGGTATGACCCAGAATGAAGTTCCAGATAGGGATCTTGAGGCATCATTGGTGCAAGATTTGGAGGAAGGAGGACAGTTCTGAGAGAACTTTGCTCGTTTCATGTAGTTCATAGAGAGAGACCCAGGGAAGGTTTAAAAAGAATGTCTGAGTTGAAAAGGGATGTTCTCTAGAGACCAGAGAGTATAATTTCCTTTGGAATATCTATGCCCTTGATATAACAGGCTTCGACCTAATTATGGGTATATACTATCTAGTCGCATACTGAGCCCACATAGATTGTTACCATAGGAGAGTGACCTTTGTATCTTCTGAGGGTGACCAATATGTTCATTGTGGAGAATGAAATATCCATGCAGGCTGAGCTGGGTTAATTACTTAGAAACTGGGAGAGCTCACAACCCAAGTTTCTAGTCTCTTGCTGGATGATGGGAGCATTAGGCAAGACATCCTTCCACCAGTAGTAGATATGTTTCAGGATGTCTTTCCTGAAGACTTTTATGGTTTTAAACCTAAGAGAGATGTAGAATTCACTATTTATCTCATGCCGAGGGCTGAGCCAGTATCTATTACACCTTACAGAATGGCACCAAATGAGCTTCAAGAGCTCAAAACGTAGTTGGAAGAGTTGGAGGATAAATGGTTTATCTGTCCAAGTACATCGCCTTGGGGATCACCTATTTTTTTTGCAAGGAAGACCTATGGGAGTTTACGCTTGTGTGTGGATTACTGAAAGTTGAACAAAATGACTCTGAAGAACTGATATCCTCTTCCACGTATCGATGATCTATTTGACCAGCTGAAGGGGGATAGTGTGTTCTCAAATATCGATATGAGATTAGGGTATCATCTGGTAAGATTTCAAACCTCTAATATACCAAGAAATACTTTTAGGAGAATATATGACCTTTATGAGTTTTTATTAATGCTGTTTGGGTTGACTAATGCTCCAATAGTGTTTATGGCCTTGATGAATAGTATATTTCATCCGTACTTAGATTAATTTTTGGTGGTGTTTGTGGATGAAATCTTAGTGTACTCTAAGACTCATAACGATCATGCACAACATCTTGACACCGTCCTGGGTAAACTGAGAGAGAATCAACTATATGCCAAGGTATCTAAATGTCAGTTTTGTATTGAGAGGGTACACTTTTTGGGGAACATCATCTTAGAAGAAGGTGTGGAAGTAGACCTAAAAAAAGTGTAGGCGGTGATTTATTAGGAGCATCCCAAGAATGTTTTTGATATTTGAAGCTTTTTGGGATTATCTAGTTATTACAGGAGGTTTATCCAAGAATCTTCCCAATTGGAAGCACTGCTTATTAGTTTGAAAAAGAATGGGATAAATTTTGTTTGGACAGAATCATGTGAGAATGATTTCCAGGAGTTGAATAAGCACTTGACATCGACACCAATTTTGATCTTACCAGAATCGGGTGAGGGGTACTTAGTGTATTGTGACGCTTTTGGGGTCGGACTCAGAGTTGTGTTGATGTAAGGGGATAGAGTCATTACTTATGGGTCATGGTAGTTGAGGCCACACAAATGGAATTACCCTACACATGACCTTGAGTTGGTAGTAGTGGTTTATGCTCTTAAGTGTTGGTGACACCAACTTTTAGGTGAAGAGTTTACATTTTTTATGGATCACAAAATCTTGAAGGATATCTCCTCATAGTGAGACTTGAATCTTCATCAGCAAATATGGGTAGAGTATATGTAGTCCTTTGATTTTGAAATAGAATATACACATGGGAAGGGGAATAGTGTGGCTGATTCCTTGAGTAGAAAAACTCAGACTCAGTTGGTACATGAGTCAAGTGCAGAGTGGAAGATGATGAATTTGCTGGCAGAAATGCATGTGGTAGTTTAGGAGAGTAATGAGAGGATGAATCTGGTTTCTGTAGTATTGGATTTTAGAATCTTGAGATGGATTAGGGACATACAATAAAAGGATCTATAGTGTTTAGCCTTGAGGGAAATTCTTAAAGGTGGGGAGACACCTTCAGACTGGAAAATAGACGAAGATAAGATCATCTATATGAAAAATCGGGTTGTTGTGCCTACGATTATGTGAGAGGAACTCATGTGGGAATTTCATGCTTCAAGGTGGGTGGTACATCCTGGTGTGAAAAAAATGTACCATGACTTTCGATGGCAGTTTTGGTGTCCAGACATGAAAAATGAGATAGCAGGGTTTGTAACAAGATGTTTCACCTGTCAGCAGGTGAAAGCAGAGCATCAACGACCCGAAGGCCTATTACATCCATTACCTATTCCGGAATAGAAGTGGGATGACATGACTATGGATTTAGAGGTAGGACTTCCAAAGTCTCTTTGTAAGAATGATGCTATTTGGGTTGTTGTGGATCAACTAACGAAGGTAGCACACTTATTTCCTATCAAGGAAACCATTACAGTAGAGTAATTGGTAGAACTGTATGTGAGAGAGATAGTTCATTTTCGTGGGTTTCCATGGACTATAGTTTCAGATTGTGATTTGTGCTTTAATTCACGCTTCTGTAAGGGCTTACAGAATGTTCTTGGTACACAAGTTCTGTTAAGTATGGATTTCCACCCACATACAGATGGGCAGTCGGAGGGTACCATACAAGTGTAATAGGATATGCTGTGAGCATGTGTGATTGAATTTGGTGGTTCTTGGGAGAAGCACATGGATTTAGTGGAGTTCTCCTATAACAATAGTTATTAGGAAACTATATAGATGGCACCATATGAGGAAATTTATGGTTGACCTTGTAGATCAACACTGTGTTGGTTAGAGGCAGGTGAGTCAGAGCTGTTGGGACTGAGTCTCATTTAGGAGACATTAGAGCGGGTGCGGTTGATTCAGAAACGTATGGCTACAAGTCAGAGTCGACATAAGTTGTATGTTGATAGACGGAGATGACCCCTAGAGTTTATAGAGGGTGATCGTGTATTTCTTCAGTTTTCACCTATATTGGGTCACCATAGGATATGAAAATAGGGCCATTTGGCACTTAGGTTTGTAGGACCATTTGAGGTGCTGGAGAGAATTAGGCCGATGGCGTATTGATTAGAACTTATATAGAAATTCAGCACAATGAATGATGTTTTATATGTTTCACAATTATGAAGGTATCACCCTGACCCTTATCATGTGATTTATTTGGTAGAGGTTGATCTTGAGATTGATGCGTCCTTTAAGGAGCATCCGATACATGTTCTGGGTCACAATGAGAAAGTGTTATGGGGAAAGACCGTGCTGTTAGTGCATGTGTTATGGCAACATGGAGGTGGTCAAGTGGAAACTTGGGAATAGGAAGCATAAATGAGGGACCAATGGCCCAATATTTTTGGATTTTAATTTCAGATAAGTTCTAGAGTGCAGCTCGAGGATGAGCTGTTATAAGGTGTGTAAGATCACAACCTTTTTTGGAGTCATCTTGGGAGCATTTTTAGGTACTTTTTGAATCTTTTAAGTAACTTTTATGTGGAGTAGTGTCTTGGGGTGAGTTCGGGTGAAATTTTAAGGAAACCTAAAGGAAAGTGGGTTGTGCATGTTTTGCACAGAGTTTGACAAACCATGCAGCTAAACCATGCCAACCGAGCAAACCTAGACATAGAGGTCCTCATAGTTGGCACATGGTTTTCCTAACCATGCGTCTCTGCCCAGGAAACCATATTCACATATTTTAATACCTGAAAATCCTTTTTAAAACCACCCAAACCCCCCCAAGACTCACATATTTTGACCTTGTCTTGGGATTGACAAATTCTAGGTGTTACCAAAGCCTTTATGAGGGATTCCAAGGTGATCTGAACACTATTCTTCGATATCGAAAACCTGGATTGAAGATCTGATCTCCACCCAGTAAGTGGATTTCATCTTGTTGCTTATTCAGTTCTTTCCTCAATATTTCAATGATATTTTCATGGAGTATATTCACCATTTCCATGGATATAAACCTATGTATTGAGATATAGATCTATTATTGTGGATCTAGATCTAGTTTTGCAAGATCTTGATGCATTTGATCTTATTTTTAGTTTAGGGATTTAGATCCTAATCTTGATTGACAATGTTGTGGCACTTGAATTTTGGGAATTTCCATTAGGCTAACTTCCATTAAGAAACCGAGACAGTTGGTCTAAATAAAACTCCTATAGTCATGTTTTATGATATGAAAATGTGATTTTTTGTTTTCTAGATTCACTTGATGATTGTTTTCCTAAATTTGAGTAATTAGGAATGTGTAATAGAATTAAGTTTCCTTAGTTATTTAATTGAACATTGAATCATGGAATAAAATGATGGGGGGTTTCCCAAATAGATCTTTTGTAGTTTTGATATTTTAATTGAGATATTGAATTTATTTTGATAAGATAATTAATTGATGGGAATTAATTATGAAATGATGTTTGGATATAAAAGATAATTAATTAGGAGAATTAATTATGTTCCATAATGTTGAGGAAAGATAATTAATTGGGAGAATTAATTATGTGTCATGATGTTGATCGAAGATAATTAATTTTAATAATTAAATATGAAAAGTTGAGATTTGATATGGATAATTAATTGTGAATAATTAATTATGGAAAGAGAATTGTTTTGATTGATTAATTAATTGATGAATTAACTAATGGGTTATGTGCTTAGATAATTGATAAATTAACTAATGGCCTTTGAAATGTTTAACTAATCGTTGTATTAGTAAATGAATGATGCAAAAAATTCTTGATAATTAAATAATGGTTAAATGGCTAAGATTTTGTGGTGATAGACATGGCGTTCTAGTCTGATTAGAAGTTGGGACTTGGACATGGCGTTCCTCCCCAATAGTTATCCAAGATTGAGATTATGAGGTGATAGTCATGAAAACCTACACTGAATGAGAAAAGGGGTGCTAGGCATGACGACCTACACTCAATGAGATTTGTGGTGGTAGGCATGATGAACTACACCAAATGATTAATGATAATAATGAATGATGATTAAATTGAGAATTGGGGTGATTGGTATGAAGACTAACACCAATTGATTAATGATAATGAATGATGATTAAAATGGGAAACATGAATTGAAATTGTCCAAATGCGTTGATTAAAGATTAAATGACAATGTGATAACTACTTAAATTATTCATTGTATTTATTTCTTCATAAAACTGAATGCAATATCTTTTGAATGGATTTGTTTTACACACTGTTGGTGGTGGCCTACTGAGTTGCACTCACACCCTATTTGGGATACCTGATCGGCACCTGAGAAAACTTTGTTGTTATAGGATAGGATAAGGGAAAGGCCCTGGGATAGGTTTCTATTTGGTAATGGAGCATGGGAAAGGCACCTGAGAAAACATTGTTCTGGTTATTTATACGCTTCCACACTTGGTTATTGTTATCTGATTTAATTGGTATTTTATTCTGATAAAAGAGGGTATAGTCTTCCCAAGACTAACTTAGCAGACCCTCACTACTATTCAACACCCTCTAGTGTATGGGGATGCACACTTGAGGTAATGTGGCCAACTGGATCAGGGCACTGATCAGTGGCTCCGGTGTAACACCCCGACCCCTCTAGGTAGGAGCCGGTTCATTACTTGTGACATTAGCATGGTTAGAAAGAATGAAAATCCTGAAGGAATGATCAGTTTAGTAGTTTTGAAGAAACTATATACATATATTTAACACAAATTACATTGAAAAAGGTTACAAGATACAATACATAATGAAAATTAAAAACTGCATCCACAAAAGCTCAATAAATGATCTCCTCTTTGTCACCTATCGAAAGTAAACAATGAAAGGGGTGAGCTCAAACACTCAGTAAGGGTTACAAATATCAGAATAATGAGTACAATAATAAGTGAATCACAATAAATCTAACATAATCAAAATATCATATTGAATAAATTAATAACTAATTCCATTAATAAACTGAAAATAAAAATGCATCCATATATTTTGTCATAGTGAAAACCTCATGGATAAAAATAATAACTGATAATGAATAAAGAGAATTATTTTTAATTTGAAGTCATGTATCTGGAACATGAAACCATAATACCGTAAAAACAGTTTTGTTCTATGGGTAGAAACCCTTCTGATTTTTTGGAAACAAACTCGAAGGGTTTGTCGCCAACTGTTTTGTCTCATGAGACCTACCGATGCATCGAGGGGATATAGAGGGCCCCACCCTCCAATGGATGTCCAAATAATTATTTATACATTGATTCAATATAATAGCAATATTCCCATTCAATATCCATATATATTAGAGTATACACACTCATCAATATTTCCATAATTAAAATAACTTTCCAAATAAACACCGTATGTAAAATGGTATACAGTTTAGACAACAAACATATCCATGACATGAGATTATGGATATTTAATATATATATAATTTCAAATGAAAATTGATCTCAAATGTTCAGTAGGTACACCACATAAGGATTATTAGGTGCACAATACAAAGATAGTCACAACGAAAATGACAGCTGAGACAAAGTCCCTTACCACAATGTAATCGGTCGAACCGTATGGCCAGAACTTAATAACCATCAAGTGAATCATTGAATAACATGAATATAAATAGAATAAAGTTATTATATATCAAATTTAAGTACACATATACCAAATATAAGAAATAATTGTCGAACAATGGAAATCTCACAGAAATGAAAGTGAGATGAGAAACCCCTTGCCTTTTGCTCTAGTGTGTTCTTGATTGTTCTTAATGACCTGAATAATAAAATTTAGATTCATTAATTAATAATTCCATAACCTAATAAACATTTAATTGATATTATATAACCTTATTAAGTTCATTAATGGCCTCTTTGATGGGTTTAAGAGATTAAATCTTATTGTTTTGGAAGCATTTTCTTACTTGGTTTTCATGGTTCGTTTACTTGTTTCCATGAATGGAAGTTCATTTGAAACATGGGTAAATATAAAGAATTGTTAATACATATTATTAATGAAGTTATAGAGATATAAATTATCTTATATTGATTTTGGTTTATATACCATGATGATGATTCATTAGTTAAAACATTAATGATGTTCGTTTAGATCGTTTTAATGGTTCTTTGATAATAACAACCTCATTTTATCTTATAAATTAGAACCATGAGTACAAAAGAATTCCAGAACCATGGGTGATTCATAAAAAATATATTATAACCTGGTTCAACCATATAAATGGTTTCATGACCAGACTTGAAAGAATTAATGGAAATCAAGATTACATCATCTACGATGTCGGTAATTCGATACATCACGGACAATGGTTTTAATTCCTTGAACATGTGGGGGAAAAGAAGAATATTGATGATGAATTTATCATGAACATTATAAATTTATAATATACATGATTCTGGAGATTTCATTCCTCTTGGGTAAGAAGATATGAAGAAATAATAAATAATGAACTCAAAATAAAAGAATAATTTTAAAATCGCTTACAAAAATTCGGCAGCCTAACAACTACACAACACGGTTTTAGAAAATATTAAAAATAGAGGAGACAAGGGTCACCTATCCAGAAATTAATAATAATATATAATATATAAAGAAAAATAATAAAAATAAGAACATGGTTTGGAAACTTGAATGATATTCCACAGAAAAGAGAACTTGAAAGGAAAAAGAATGAAATTGAGAATTTTATTACCTTGTAGAGTAACCCTTAGAACTTGAAGGTTGTGACCTTGTGGTATTAAGAAAAACTTTTTAGGACTAATATGGAGGTAATTAGGGAAGAAATTCATTAAGGGAGAATTGGGAATGAATTCAATGAAGGGAAGAGTAGGTATTTATAGGAAAAGTGAGGGATTATTTTAATAATTTCCAAGGGACACCTCATGGTTGGTATTTGAAAAACCATTGGTCTACCCATGGTATTTTCTCATGGGTTAATCCACTTGGGACACCTCACATATTATTTAACTATACAAAAGTCGACCAGATTTATGACATCATTATTACATCATTAATTATGTCATAATCACACCGAAACTAAAAATTGTTTTTTTTACTATTTACTGAAAAATCAACTGTTTCAGAAAAATTCCTAAAATTCACCCTAACCATTTATCAACGTGTAGATTCCAAAAGTGAATTCCATTTCTCAAAAATAATTTTCTAAAAATTATTAATTTAATTTTCAAATAAGGTCATAGTTAATTTGAAAAATAACAATCTTAAAGTGCAACTAGTTTTTTTTCTCATTGAAAAACTAATTAAGATATCATTATTTTATTACCTTAAGAAAATAAAATAATAATATTATTTACTATTCATAAGGGTATGTTAATATTCATATGGGTATGTTACTATTCACCAAAAATCAAGTTTGTTCTATCAGACTCCAAATGACTTACTAAACACAACTCTAGATGACCATTTTTCGAAATTATAAACATAGAAGTGAGAAGTTTATGTTTAATGGATAGGTTTTAATTATCTCTTAAATAACCTAGTGTTGTTTCAAAGGAACACATTTATGAATAGAGAAACATAACATAAAATGTTTGGGGTACTACATCCGGGGTCGGGACGTCACATCGTGCCAAGACCATAGTTTGTCTCATGAGACCTATTGATGCACCAAGGGGACTAGTCGACATGCCTTTGTTGCAATGATACATCCGATGAGAGTTTTGACTAACAACTACTTTCTTAAATCAAATTGTAAATATCTAATTTTCTTGGAAAACTGAGAGGATATAAATGAATGCGATGATCCAGAATCAAATAAAGTGTTGGTTAAGTTTGAGGAAACAATTAAAGTACCTGCCACCATGTCACTAGGAACTTCAACCTCCGCGGTTGTAATTTCATAGGATCTCCCTTGATCTCTTGGATTTTTCTGAGGCATGTTTCCTTGGAAATTAGGACACTCATTTTCATAGTGTCCCATCTCTCTGCAATTGTAGTATTGAACATCATTGAATTGTTTCTTCCCCTTGCATTCATCAAATCGATGACCCTTTTCTCTACAGTTATAGCAGACTCCCTTGCCTTTCAAGCATTTCCTGAGATGATTCCTTCCACAGTTCTTGCATAATGGGAAACTGTTCATTCCCATGCTCTTCTTTGGTGCTTCTCCTTTTCCTTTTTTATCAGATTGCCGCTTCTTATTTTGGTTTCCTTTGAAAAAATTTGATCTAGAAAATTCCTTCTCTGTTTTGATGGCACTTGATACAATTTCATTATATGTTGAAAATTATTGAGAAGCCAGTGCCCTTTGAAGACTTGGATTAAGACCTTAAAATAAATTATCAATCTTGTCCGCTGAGTCACTGACGTAATCCACGACATACCTGGCTAGCCTTGTGAAGGTAGCCTCATACTCTGTAACGCTATCTTCTTCCCTTTGTTTCAAGCAGAGGAATTTACTCTTCATTTTAGTTCATTGCTCAAGAGGGAAATATTTTTCATAGAATATTTCCTTAAAAGTCCTCCATTCCATATCCTCTATCTTTTCTTCCTCCGTGGTATTTTAAATCAAGGACCACCATTGATCAGCGTCGCCCTTGAGAAAACATATTTCCAGTACTACCTTTTCATTTTCATTGCATCTTAATGCCATGAATATCTTTTCAAGGGACATGATCCATTGCTCAGAAACCACTGGATTAGTAGTTCCATTGAAATATGGGGGATTTTTCCGCATGAAACGATCCAACACAGGTGTTGAATGGTTATTCGTTACAACTTGAGTAAGTTTTCCCAATATGGTCATGATTTGATCTTCTCCAACATTGACTGTGTCGACTTTCTCAATAGGGAGATCCCTACCTTGACCACAAGTATATATTTCCCTTCCTCCATTAGATGCCATTTCTAAATAATGGGATACACTAGATTAGTTTATGAATCTCAAATACAAAAGCACTCAACATAGATTGAAATTCTATGCATATCTAATCTTATAAACATGGTTCCTCTAAGGAAAAATTTACATTAACTAATTCATAATGGATTGTAAAGAAAACATGAATTATCCTAAGAATATCCCTTGGGAGTTTTGTAACCAAGAGTGCAACAAGGACCATTGTCGTGCACCAGTTCCCGTTTGAGTCTAGATCAAAGCGGTGTTTTCGGGTTTTACCCCTAGATACCAATGTGCCAGAGCCACCTCTACCTGCTCGTATCCAACAAGGGACGTATTGCTTAAAATATCCACATAATCTATTCATTAACAAAATACCAGGATGTTTTTGTATGTTAATCCTCAGATACTACCTTAGGGCTTTGTTCCCTACTATATATTTCCTAATCTAGTTTCCAAGTTTTCTACTAAACTTCCTCTGATACCAACTGTAACACCCCGACCCATCTAGGCAGGAGCCGATGAATTACTTTTGATATTGGAAAGGTTATAAGGAATGAAAATCCCTAAGGAAAGATCAGTTTAGTATTCTTTAAGAAACTAGATACATATATGTAACACAAATTACATTGAAAAAGGTTATAAGATACAATACATAATGAAAACTAAAAACCCCGTCTACAAAAGCTCAATAAACGATCTCCTCTTTGTCACCTGTCAAAAGTAAATAATGAAAGGGGTGAGCACAAATGCTCAGTAAGGGTTACAAATAGCAGAAGCATGAGTACAATATTAAGTGAATCACAGTCAATCTAACATAATCAAAATGGCATAGTGAATAAATGAATAACTAATTCCATTAATAAACTGAAAATAAAACTACATCCATAGATTTTGTCACAGTGAAAAATCATGGATAATAATAATAAATGATAATGAATAAAGAGAATTATTTTTAATTGGACTTCATGTATCTAGCACATGAAACCATAATACTGTAAAAACAGTTTAGTTCTATGGGTAGAAACCCTTCTGATTTTTTGGAAACAAACTCAAAGGGTTTGTCGCCAACTGTTTTGTCTCATGAGACCTACTGATGCATCGAGGGCCTATAGCGGGCCCCACCCTCCACTGAATTTTCAAATCATTATTTATACATTGATTCAATACAAGATCAATATGCCCTTTAAATATCTGTATAGGGTGGAGTATACAGATTCATCAATATTTCCATAATTAAAATAACTTTCCAAATAAACACCGTATGTAAAATGGTATACGATTTAGAAAAAAAAATATCCATGACATGAGATTATGGATATTTAATATATATATAATTTCAAATGAAAATTTATCTCAAATGTGCAGTAGTTACACCACATAAGTATTATTAGGTTCATAATACAAAGATAGTCACAGTGAAAACGGCAGCTGAGACAAAGTCCCTTACCACAATGTAATCGGTCGAACCGTGTAACCAGAAATTAATAACCATCAATTGAATCATTGAATAACATGAATATAAATAGAATAATGTTATTATATACCAAATGGAAGTAAAAATATACCAAATATAAGGAATAATTGGCAAACAATGGAAATCTCACAGAAATGAAAGTGATATGAGAAACCCCTTACCATTTGCTCTAGTGTGTTCTTGCTTGTTCTTAATGACCCGAATAATCAAATTTAGATTAATTAATTAATAATTAAAGAACCTAATAAACATGTAATTGATATTATATAACCTTATTAAGTTCATTAATGGCCTCTTTGATGGGTTTAAGAGATTAAATCTTATTGTTTTGAAAGCATTTTCTTACTTGGTCTTCATGGTACGTTTACTTGTTTCCATGAATGGAAGTTCATTTGAAACATGGGTAAACATCCAGAATTGTTAATACATATTTTTAATGAAATTTTGGATATATAAATTATCTTATAATTATTTTGGTTTATCTACCATGATTATGATTCATTAGTTAAAACATTAAGGATGTTCGTTTAGATCGTTTTAATGGTTCTTTGATAATAAC
Organism: Viscum album; assembly: GCA_963277665.1. Classification (NCBI taxonomy): domain Eukaryota; kingdom Viridiplantae; phylum Streptophyta; class Magnoliopsida; order Santalales; family Viscaceae; genus Viscum; species Viscum album. The sequence goes on along the minus strand of OY728121.1, from coordinate 1,643,992,191 downwards.
AACCTCATTTTGTCTTATAAATTATAACCATGAGTAAAAAAGAATTCCAGAACCATGGGTGAGTAATAAAACAAATATTATAACCTGGTTCAACCATATAAATTGTTTCAAGACTAGACTTGAAATAATTAATGGAAATGGAGATTACATCATCTACGATATCGGTAATTCGATACATCATAGACAATGTTTTTAATTCCTTGAACATGTGGGGGAAAAGAAGAAGATTGATGATGAATTTATCATGAAAATTATAACATACATAATATAAATGATTATGGATATTTCATTCCTCTTGGGTAAGAATATATGAAGAAAGAATAAATAAGGAACTCAAAATAAAAGAATAATTTTGAAATCACTTACAAAAATTCAGCAGCCTAACGACTACACAACCTGGTTTTAGAAAATATTAAAAAGAGAGGAGACAAGGGTAACCCATCCAGAAATGAATCATAATATATAGTATATCAATAATAAGAAGAAAAATAAGAACATGATATGGAAACTTGAAATATATACCACATAAAAGAGAACTTTAAAGGAAAAAAGAGAGAAATTGAGAATTTTCTTACCTTGTAGAGTAACCCTTAGAACTTGAAGGTTGGGACCTTGGGGGCTTGAGGAAAACTTGGGAGGAATAATATGGAGGTAAGGAGTCCAGAAATTAGTTGAGGTAGAAATGGGAATGAATTCAATGAAGGGAAGAGTTGGTATTTATAGACAAAGTGAGGGATTATTTTAATAATTTCCAAGGGACACCTCATGTGTGGTATTTGCAAAACCATGGTCTTAACCATGGAATTTTCTGATGGATTAAGCCACTTGGGACACCTAAAATCTTATTTAACTATACACAAGTCGACCAGATTTATGAAATCATTATTACATCATTAATGATGTCATAAACACACTGAAACTAAAAACTGCAATTTTTACTATTCACTGAAAAATCAATCGTTTCAGAAAAATTCCCAAAATTCACCCTAACCATCTATCGATGTGTAGATTTCAAAAGTGAAATCCATTTTTCAAAAATAATTTTCTAAATGTTATTAATTTTATTTTTAAATAAGGTCATAGTTAATTCGAAAAATAACAATCTTAAAGTGCAACTAGTTTTATTTCTCATTGAAAAACTAATTAAGATCTCATTATCTTATTGCCTTAATAAAATAAAGTAATAATATTATTTAATATTCATAAGGGTGTGTTTCTATTCATATTACTATTCATATGGGTATGTTACTATTCACCAAAAAACAAGTTTGTTCTATCAGACTCCAAATGACTTACTAAACACAACTCTAGATGACCATTTTTCGAAATTATAAACATAGAAGTGAGAAGTTTATGTTTAATTGATAGTTTTTAACTATATCCTTAATAACCGAGTGTTGTTTCAAAGGAACACAATGATGAATAGATAAACATAACATAAAATGTTTGGGGTACTACATTATTCCCTCCTTTAAAAAATTTCTTCCTCGAAATTTACAAAATAATACCTAAAAAGATTAGGGAATGTATTTAACATAAGCTCCTATGGCTCCCATGTTGCTTCCTCCATCTTATAGTTCCTCCACAGAACCTTTACCAAAAGAGTCGTCCGATTTCTCAATACGTATTCTCTAGTATCAAGAATCTTGATAGGATCTTCACAATAAGATAGATCTGGATCAAGTTCTACTTATTCATATGTGAGTACATGTGTTGGGTCTGGCATGTATTTTCTTAACATTGACATGTGGAACACATTGTGAACCTTGGAGAGACTTGGAAGCATTTCCAAAAGGTAAGCTACGACTCCAATTTGGTCCATAATTTCAAAAGGTCCGATGTACCTGGGACTTAACTTTCCTTTCTTACCGAATCGTATAATACCCTTCCATGGAGATACTTTTAAGAAAACGTGATCACCTTATTGAAACTCCAAATCCTTCCTTTGGTTATGTACATAACTCTTTTGCCTACTTTGAGCTATTTTGATATGGTTCTGGATAATCTTCACCTTTTCTGTTGTTTCTTAAACAAGTTCTGGTCCCATGAGTTTTCTTTCACCAACTTCATCCTAGCAAGTTGGTGTACGACATATCCTCCCATATAATGCTTCATATGGTGCCATATGAATACTTGAATGGAATCTATTGTTGTAGGAAAATTCCATGAGAGGTAAATACTGATCCCACATGCCTTGAAAATCAAGTGAACAAGACCTCAACATGTCTTCCAATGTTTGAATAGTCCTTTTTGATTGTCCATCAATTTGTGGGTGGTGGACAATGCTCAAACGAAGATCAGTATCTAGGGCCTTATGAAGACTTTTCCAGAATCTTGATGTAAAATGTGGATCACGATCAGAAATAATCAATAGGGGTACTCCATGAAGTTCACAACTTCATTAATATATAGTCTTGCTATACGTTCAAGTGGTAGATCTTCCCTCTTCATGTTGTCCCACCAAAAATGTTCCTTTAAATCTTTATAAATATTAGTGCTACTAGGGTGTATAGAAAAATTAGAACTATGAACATCATCCAACAATTCCCTTTTTAGATCAGGTATATTGGGAACAAAAAGTCTCTTCCCAAATTTCAAAATTCCATCTTTATATACGAAGTCACTCAATCTCCCATCATTCACAACTTTAATCTTCTTTTGAAACTCCTCATCATCAGATTGAGAAATTTTTATGCTTTCTAGTAAGTATGGTTTGGAAACCATTTGAAAAATCATTGATGTTTCACCTTCCATGGTTATTCCCATATCCATCTTTACTAGATCCATGAAAATGGGATCCCTTTTATCTCTCATCTTGTTCAAAACTCCATGATCCTTTCTTCTCAAAGCATCTGCCACCTTATTTTCCTTCCCCGGGTGGTAGTGTATCGTGAAATAATAATCCTTGAGTAGTTCAAGTCACCTCATTTTCCTCATGTTGAGTTCTTTCTGTGAGAAAATATACTTCAAACTCTTGTGATCAGTATAAATCTCACATTTTTCACCATAGAGATAATGTCTCCATATCTTCAAAGAAAAGATTATAGCAGCTAACTCAAGATCATGAGTAGGATAGTTTTTCTCATGAACTTTTAGCTTTCGTGATGCATAAGCAATAACCTTATCATTTTTCATAAGGACACAACCAAGTTCTTTCTTTGAAGCATCACTATAAATAACAAACCCCTAATTCCATGATGGTAGAGTCAATATTGGAGAATTGACTAATATTCTCTTCAGTTCTTCGTAACATTCTTCACAATATTTTGTCCAAACAAATTTAACCCCTTTACGTGTGAGCTTCATTAGTAGGTCAGCCAGTCGGGAAAAATTCTGTACGAAATGCCGATAATAACCTGCTAAGTCAATAAAACTGCATACCTCAGTTATGTTTATTGGAGTGGGCCATTCTTGTATTTACTTTGTCTTTGCAGGATCAACTAGGATTCCATCCTTAGAGACAATATGGCCTAGAAAATAAACTGACTGAATCCAGAATTCACACTTCCTAAACTTCCCATATAATTGATTTCTTCTAAGAGTTTTCAGAATATTTCACAAATGATCCTCATGGTCTTAATGTATTTTTGAGTATACCAGGATATCATCGATGAATACCCCAACAAATTTATCAAGATATTCCTTGAAAACTCTATTCATTAAATCTATGAAAATAGAGGGTGTATTTTTTAGTCCAAAAGAGATCACTGTAAACTCACAATGCCCATACATGGTTCAAAATACTGTCTTCGGAATATCTTCCTTCCTCACACGTAGTTGATGATATCTAGATCGAAGGTCAATATTCTAAAAGTATTTACCTCCATGAAGTTGGTCAAATAAATCATCAATTCGGGGTAGAGGATACTTATTCTTTATTGTAATAGCATTGATTTCCTTGTAATCAATGCAAAGCCTCATGGATCCATCTTTCTTCTTGACAAAGAGGATAGGGGCTCACTATGGAGAAACACTTGGTCAAATAAATCCTTTTTCACTCAAATCCTATAGTTGTTTCTTTATCTCTACTAATTACAAAGTGGCCATTCTATAGGGAGTCTTTGATATAGGTCTTGTATCAAGAATTAAACAAATAGAGAACTCAACTTCCCACTTTGGAGGATGTCCAGGTAAATCCTCTAGAAATACATCAATGTACTCTTTCACTATGTGCAAATCTTCAATTGGAATATTTATTTCCTATCCCATAGATATTGGTTTATCTTCCTCTCTAAGTATTGAATTAAATAGAGTTACTGGGGGTGGTTCTAGATAAGAATCAGGTGGCGAAGTTTCTGCCCTAAAGACAAGGAATTATACACCATTTTCATAAATTGTAACTTCCTTTTTCTTGAAATAAATCTGCACGTCATAATTTGATAGCCAATCCATACTGAGAATTATATCAAATTCAGTCATGGTTATGATGACAAGGCTAGAAACTAAAGCATGTTTTGGTTCTTGGAGGGGGACTAGTCGACATGCCTTTGTTGCAATGATACATACCATGAGAGTTTTGACTGACAACTCCTTTCTTAAATCAAATTGGACATATCCAATTTTATTGGAAAACTGAGAGGATATAAATGAATGTGATGATCTAGAATCAAATAAAGTGTTGGCTAAGTTTGAGGAAACAATTAAAGTGCCTTCCACCATGTCACTAGGAACTTCAATCTCCACTGTTGTAATCACATAGGCTCTCCCTTTCTCCCTTGGCTTTTTTTGAGGAATGTTTTCTTGGTGCTTAGGAAACTCATTTGCATAGTGTCCCATCTCTCTGCAATTGTAGCATTTAACATCATTGAATTGTTTCTTCCCCTTGCATTCATCAGATCGATGACCCTTTTCTCCACATTTATAGCAGACTCCCTTTCCTTTCAAGCATTTCCCGAGATGATTCTTTCCACAGTTCTCACATAATGGGAAACTATTCATCCCCTTTCACTTCTTTGGTGCTTCTCCTTTTCCTTTTTACCAGATTGTTGCTTCTTATCTTGGTTTCCTTTGAAAAAATTTGATGGAACTGGATATAATTTCATCATATGATGAAAATGATTGAGAAGCCAGTGCCCTTAGAAGACTTGTCTTAAGTCCTTTAAATAAATGATCAATCTTGTCCACTGAGTCACAGATGTAATCCAAAACATACCTGTATATCCTTTTGAAGGTAGCCTCATACTCTACAACGCTGTATCCTTCCCTTTGTTTCAAGCCAAGGAATTTCCTCTTCATTTCAGTTTGTTTTTCATGAGGAAAATATTTTTTGTAGAATATTTCCTTAAAAGTCCTCCATTCCATATCCTCTATCTCTTCTTCCTCTGTGGTATTTTGAATCAAGGACCACCATTGATCAGCGTCGCCCTGGACACAATATACTGCCAGTACTACCTTTTCATTTTCATTGCATCTTAACGCCATGAATATATTTTCAAGGGACTTGATCCATTGCTCAGCAACCAATGGATTAGTAGTCCCACTGAAATATGGGGGCTTCTTCCACATGAAATGATCCAACATAGGTGTTGAATGGTTATTCGTTACAACTTGAGTAAGTTGTCCCAATATGGTCATGATCTGATCTGCTCCAACGTTGACTATGTTGACTTGCTCAGTAGGGAGATCCCTACCTTGCCCATGAGTATTGATTCCCCTTCTTCCATTAGACTCCATTTCTAAATAATGGGATACACTATATTAGTTTATGAATCTCAAATAGAAAATCACTCAACATAGATTTAAATTCTATGCCTAGCTAATCTTATAAAAATGGTTCCTATAAGGAAAAATTTACAATAAATCCTTCATAATGGATTTTAAAGAAAACATAAATTATACTAAGAATATCCCTCAGGATTTTCATAACCAAGAGTGCAGCAATGCCCATTTTCATGCACCAGTTCCCGTTTGAGTCTAGCTCAAAGCGGTGTTTTTGGGTTTTACCCCTAGATACATCTGTGCCAGTGCCGTCTCTACCTGCTCATATCCAGACAGGGACGTATTGCTTAAAATATCCACATAATCTATTCCTTAACAAAATACCAGGATGTTTTTGTATGTTAATCTTCAGATACTACCTTAGGGCTTTGTTCCCTACTATACATTTCCTACTATAGTTTCCAAGTTTTCTACGAAACTTCCTCTGGTACCAACTATAACACCCCGACCCCTCTAGGTAGGAGCCGGTGCATTACTTGTGATATTGGAATGGTTAGAAGGAATGAGAATCCTGAAGGAATGATCAGTTTAGTAGTCTTTAAGAAACTAGATACATATATGTAACACAAATTACATTGAAAAAGGTTACAAGATACAATACATAATGAAAACTAAAAACTGCATCCACAAAAGCTCAATAAATGATCTCCTCTTTATCACCTGTCGAAAGTAAACAATGAATGGGGTGAGCTCAAATGCTCGGTAAGGGTTACAAATAGAGGAAGCATGAGTACAATAATAAGTGAATCACATTCAATCTAACATAATCAAAATAACATAGTGAATAAATTAATAACTAATGCCATTAATAAACTGAAAATAAAACTGCATCCATAGATTTTGTCATAGTGAAAACCTCATGGAGAATAATAACAACTGATAATGAATAAAGAGAATTATTTTTAATTGGAAGTCATTTATCTGGAACATGAAACCATAATACCATAAAAACGGTTTAGTTCTAGGTCTAGAAACCCTTCTGAATTTTTGGAAACAAACTCGAAGGGTTTGTCACCAACTTTTTTGTCTCATGAGACTTACCGATGCAATGAGGGGCTATAGAGGGCCCCACCATCCACTTTATGTCCAAATAATTCTTTATACATTGATTCAATACAAGAGAAATATTCCCTTTCAATATCCGTATAGAGTAGAGTATACGGATTCATCAATATTTCTATAATTAAAATAACTTTCCAAATAAACACAGTTTGTAAAATGGTATACAGTTTAGAAAAAAAAACATATCCATGACATGAGAATATGGATATTTAATATATATATAATTTCAAATGAAAATTGATCTCAAATGGGCAGTAGTTACACCACATAAGGATTATTAGCTGCACAATACAAAGAAAGTCACAACGAAAATGGCAGTTGAGACAAAGTCCCTTACCACAATGTAATCGGTCGAACCATATGACCAGAACTTAATAACCATCAAGTGAATCATTGAATAAAATGAATATAAATAGAATCATGTTATTATATATTAAATTTTAGTACACATATACCAAATATAAGGAATAATTTGAGAACAATGGAAATCACACAGAAATGATAGTGAGATGAGAAACCCGTTACCTTTTGCTCTAGTGTGTTCTTGATTGTTCTTAATGACCAGAATAATCAAATTTAGATTCAATAATTAATAATTCCAGAACCTAATAAACATGTAATTTATATTATATAACCTTATTAAGTTCATTAATGGCCTCTTTTATGGGTTTAAGTGATTAAATATTATTGTTTTGGAAGCATTTTCTTACTTGGTTTTCATGGTTCGTTTACTTGTTTCCATGAATGGAAGTTCATTTGAAACATGGGTAAACATCCAGAATTGTTAATACATATTATTAATGAAATTATGGAGATATAAATGATTATATAATGACTTTGGTTTATATACCATGATGATGATTCATTAGTTAAAACATTAATGATGTTCGTTTAGATCGTTTTAATGGTTCTTTGATAATAACAACCTCATATTGTCTTATAAATTAGAACCATGAGTAACAAAGAATTATAGAACCATGGGTGAGTCATAACACATATATTATAACCTGTTTCAACCATATAAATGGTTACATGACCAGACTTGAAATAATTAATGGAAATCGAGATTACATCATCTATGATGTCGGTAATTTGATATATCACAAACAATGTTTTTAATTCCTTGAACATGTGGGGGAAAAGAAGAAGATTGATGATGAATTTATAATTAACATTATAAAATATATAATATAAAATATTCTGGTGATTTAATTCCTATTGGGTAATAATAGACGAAGAAAGAATAAATAAGGGACTCAAAATAAAAGAATAATTTTGAAATCGCTTGCAAAAATTCGGCAGCCTAACGGCTACACAACATGGTTTTAGAAAATAATAAAAAGAGAGTAGACAAGGGTAACCTATACAAAAATGAATCATAATATATATTATATAAAGAAAAAGAAGAAAAATAAGATTGTGGTATGGAAACTTGAAAGATATACCACAGAAAAGAGAAGTTGAAAGGAAAAGGAAAGAAATTGAGAATTTTCTTACCTTGTAGAGTAACCCTTAAAACATTAAGGTTGGGACCTTGGGGGATTTAGGACAACTTGGGAGGAATAATATGGAGGTAAGGAGACTATAACTTCGTTGAGGGAGAATTGAGAATGAATTCAATGAAGGGAAGAGTTGGTATTTATAGGAAAAGTGAGGGATTATTTTAATAATTTCCAAGGGACACCTCATGGGTGGTATTTGAAAAACCATGGGCTTTCCCATGGTATTTTCTCATGTCTTAAGAAACTTGGGACACCTCACATATTATTTAACTATACACAAGTCTACCAGATTTATGACCTCATTATTACATCATTAATGATGTCATAAACACACCGAAACTAAAAACTGTATTTTTTACTGTTCACTGAAAAATCAACTATTTCAGAAAAATTCCCAAAATCCCCCCTAACCATTTATCGACACGTAGATTTAAAAAGTGAAATAAATTTTTCAAAAATAATTTTCTAAATATTATTAATTTAATTTTTAAATATGGTCATAGTTAATTCGAAAAATAACAATCTTAAAGTGCAACTAGTTTAATTTCTCATTGAAAAACTAATTAAGATCTCATTATTTTATTACCTTCAGAAAATAAAATAATAATATTATTCAATATTCATAAGGGTATGTTACTATTCATATTACTATTCATATTACTATTCATATTACAATTCATATTACTATTCATATGGGTATGTTACTATTCACCAAAAATCAAGTTTGTTCTATCAGACTCCAAATGACTCACTGAACACAACTCTAGATGACCATTTTTTGAAATTCTAAACATAGAAGTGAAAAGTTTATGTTTAATGGATATGTTTTAAATATCTCCTAAATAACCTATTTTTGTTTCCAAGGAACACAGGGATGAATAGATAAACATAACATAAAATGTTTGGGGTACTACATCCGGGGTCAGGACGTCGCATCGTGCCAAGACAATAGTTTGTCTCATGAGACCTACCGATGCACCAAGGGGATAGAACAGGCCCCTCCAGACACTTTCTAGGTCCAATGAATTAATCTTATGAATGAAGATAAAAATAAACAATATACACATTCATATTGAAACTAACATATTAAAAGTAAATAGCATTCCCAAATCGTTAATCATAAACACTAACCATTCGAAGTAATATGGTGAATGGTTTCATGTTAGCACATCCAAAGTCAAAATAATCATAAAAAATTCAATAAAACATGGTGGATGATATCATAGGTGATAAACATCAATTAATTATAAGATTCGACAAAGTACATTAACATAGATGAAGATACTTTTAAATGATACCATTGAAAAATCCTTGAGTAAATAATCCTTAAACATTCCAAAGTGTTCCATACCACCTTGAAAAATTCAAATCATAATACCTTATAATAAAATTAGAATAATGAGACTATTTATATGATATACCAAAGGGAATTACATACAACACAAGAAAGAAATAAGTGGTGAATAGACATATATCTCAAAGAAGTTAAAGTGAGATGATAAAAATCCTTTTTTTACTTTGGAAAGAAGAGTTCTTTTGGAAAATCATTTGTATTTGTCATGAAATCCAATTATTAACATGTATATAACAAAAAATGGAAGGTCATTGACATTATAATTTATTCTTAAATAAATTCTTATTGAGGTGAAATCATTTAAAAATAATTTTTAAAGAAGCTTTTGAAATAAAACATTTCAGTGCGGTTTGAGGAAGATATTAAAGGATTTTAAAGCGCAAAAGCATGTTTTCTTTCATAAAACAATAAATTAACCAAAATATATTTTTCATATTAAAATTTGTGATTTTTTAAAGATAAATATGTCTTAAAATAGATTATATAGTGAACTTCAAAATAGGTAAGAATTCAAGAGTTCCTTGAATCAGGCTTTCATTTCAGAACAACTTTATAAAGATTATTTTAAAAAATGTAACCCCCCATAAAATAAAGAAGGATTATGATTGGTACACATATATATAAAATTAAAACATAATTTATGAGAATTAAATAGTAATAAATAATAACTTCATTAAGGTGAGTAGAGAATAAGAGAAACCTGAATGAAAATGGAGGTTTAGGTAGAAAATAAAATTTTGTAATCAATTGAATCGTATGATCCAAAATTAATAATCATAAAAAGATACATTGAATATAATTAAAATAAATATATTCATAATAATAAATATCAATTGTCAGTATGCATACACCATACACAAGTAATAGTTGTGAATATAGAATATCTCACAAAAAATGGAAGTGAGATGAAGAAACCCTTACCTTAAGTCCGAAGGTGTTATCCACTTGATCTTAATGACCTGAATAATAAAATTTAGGTTAATTAATTAATAATTCAAGCACATAATCTCCATTTAATTTAATTATTATAACCTTATTAAGTTCATTCATGTACCTTTTTATGGGTTAAGAGGTTCAATTTCGTTGTTCGGGTCTATTTATTTCATGATCGAAAAACTTATATACATGAATGGATAATTATGTAAAATGAGGATGATTGTCTAGAATTGAAGTTATATGTTATTAGTGAACATATATAATATTAAATGGTTGTGAATTTAATTTGGTTACTTAGTGGGAAGATGAATCATTATATAAATTATTTAATGATAATCGTTTGGGTTAATTGGTGGTTTTTGGAGACAACAAAATCATTTTGATTTATAAATTAAAACCATGTGTACAAAAATATTCCAGTACCATAGATGTGACATAATACATATATTTTAGTCTATTTTAACTATAATAATGGTTTCATGACCACAATTGAATACGGTGATAGAAATTGAAAACCCATCATCATTGAATGTGGTAAATTAGCACATCTCGGATGATGTTTTTCACTACTGTCCTAAAAGAAGGTTAAATGAGAAATGATAATAAATTATTAAATAATAATAAAAAAATTAAATTACATATAAGGTACTGGAGTTTTCATAAAATTTTTATGAGGGTAAGTGCGTATAGAAAATAAAACAAAGGAACTTGAAAATAAAGTAAAATAATTGAAAAGAAGAATTTACCTCTTGAATTAATCTTTATTGAGAGCCTCTTTAGGTGAAAAGATTTGGTCTTTTTATGATACTATGGGATGATAGATGTGGGGAAGTATCTTGGGATAATATTTGGTCAGAATTTAGACAAGGAAAAAGGCTTGAGATGAGTGAAGAGAAGAGGTAAGGAGGGGTGGTATTTATAGTGGAGGAGAGGAGGGGTTTCTCATTATTTTAATCATTAGTTTAATATTATTTCTCAATAATATGAATAGTATTGATTATTATGACTCAAAGAAGTAATAAGTGCATGTGAGTTTGAACCAATGGCCATTTACATCATCCATTACTCAAGCATGATTCAGAAATTCACTTATTTAGCATATTTCGTAAATTATCAAATTTCACTATTCATAAAATTCAAGTATTTCAGAACAATCCCAAAAATTTACCCTAACCATTTTCCAATGCGTAGAAGTGAAAATTAAACTCCATTTTATCAAAATAATTTTCTAAATAAGAGAAAATTAATTTTTAAATAAAATAATTATTTACTTGAAAAAATACAGATTTTAATTTTTAAATTGATTTTATAATACGTTAAAAAATTAACTGAGGTCTCATAAAATTATCATAAAATCAAAGGTCAAAAAATATTTTTTTAGTAATACTTTTTATGAAAATTAATATTATTAATTTATTAATTTAAAATTATAATTAAATATTTATTACTCAAAAAAATTCCAACACATTATTATTAATTTCTAAAATACTCTATTTCATTTATAAGGTGTCTAAATTCTATTTACTTTCATGGGAGAAGTTAATATTCATAAGATAAAATTACTATTCATAAGGTTATGTTACTATTCATATGTGTAAGTTACTATTCCCTAGAAATGTAAGTTGATCTTATCTGACTCTAAATATCTTAATAAATGCAATCATGTATGTCAGTTTTTTGAAATTCAAATCACTAAGGTTAAAAAATTATGTTTACTGGATAGGTTATGAAAAAGTGGAGTTTTGTAGATACTTAGTGTTTCATGAATTCAATATTAAATTTATTTATAAAACCCTAGGGGTGTTACATTCTCCCCTACTTATAAAACTTTTATCCTCAAAATTTTAAAATTTAATTTCAAAGGTTAATGGTTGATACTTGAAAATTCCCTTGTGGGAAACCCACATCAAAAATAGGGTTAAAATGTCCTCTTAATAAAAGGGAAAGGGAAATGCATCAGTTACTAAAAAAACTACACATTCTAATTGGACAACATAGTCATGGAAGTATAATCAATCCATCATGTTCTGATGGAAAGTGATAGAGAACATGCTCAGATGAAAGATCATTTCCACAAAACCCTAATCTATAGTTATGAACAATTTCATTGATATCATGAAAAAATATCATAATAGGACAAATTTTTTGTTTAGGACTATTTTCCTATATTTGAGGAATTATTCCACTCTATAAGAGTATAAATATATGTTTCTATTTCATAAAAACAATTTGATCCTTTGTTTCTTCCTTGAACTATCTGTACTTTTTCTCTTAGCATAGGTTCCTTCATGTAGTGACATTAAACTCTAAATCATTATATAATGAGAAACTTATACCATTTCATAAATAGTTTAACTTTCCAAAAGATCATGATACAAAACTTAAGAATTATTACCATATCCATCCTTTCTAGATCCATGTACACATGGTATTTGGCAACCCTCATTTTGTTTAAAACTCTAGGATCTATCCTACTTAATGCATCTGCTACCCTATTTACCTTTAATCAACAAGAAGAAACACTAAATTTTAACATTCCAAACATATGAATATCTTCATCATGTATCCTTTTGAAATATGGTAATAACTCAAATTACCAAAAAACATTATTGGAAACATGCATTCACCCTTAAACATGATATTGGATATCTTCCTTATATCCAAAAATGTTGTTGACTCCATAAATTATAGCACATACCACTTGTCAACATGAAAATAATCAATTTTGAGGTAGTGAGTACTAATATAAATCAATTATTTTTTCATAATTATATTAATAATCAGGAATATATTTAGTTTTGTCTTTCTCTCAACCATATACTTTCCCAAAATATTAACTTTCTATTGAGTCACTTATCCTTGGTAAAATTCATCATACGACCTCAAATAATTAATGAAATAGTATTGCAGTACAATCCTCATATATTCCATAATTCTTATAACTAATACATTACTGATAAAATATTCAAATGACATGGTTCTTAATAAGATCCTTCCACATTATCTGCGGTAATATCATGACTTGATCATTTTCCAGTAACATCATTTGGGGAATATTCCTTTAATGCTTGGGAAATTGATTCACACAATGTCCCATATACTTTCAGTTGAAGCATTGTACATCGGAAACCTTTTTCTTAACCTTGCAATAAAAAAATTGGTGTCATTTTTTCTCCACACTTATAACAAACTCCCATTCACTTCAATAATTTACCTGGATGATTCTTTCCACTGCTATCACATGTAGGAAAACCCTTCTTTCCCTTCTTCCTTTTATCCATATTTTTATATTCCATCCCCTTATTTTATTGATTACCTTCAAATCCATAGGACTCATATAATTATTTACATTTTTTATTAACACATGATATTATTTCATCATATGATTAGGATACTTAGGAGAATATATTCCTTTGAAATTTTGGCTTAAGACTATAAGAGATATGTTATTTCTTACTATTTGCATCACGTGCATTGGTGAAGTTCTCAGTACTTATTCTAGGTTCTATTTCTATATAATGACATTCACTAGATTAGGTTATGAATAATAATGTATAATCTCAACTTAGAATAATAATTAACATAAATTGAAATCCTATGCATATCTAATCTGATAATAATAAGCATGTTTTCTTTGAGGATAAATTTATAGTTAAATCCTTTATAATGGATTGTAAAGAAAATATGAATTATCCTAAGAATGTACCCAAGGAGTGTAAAAACAGATGCACAGTAAGGCCCATTGTTGTGTACCAGGATACCCCAGGTCAAGCCTGAAACTCCTTGTCGGAGTTGTTACTCCTAGGTACATTTGTTCTAGAACCACGTCCACTTGTATTATCCAGATGGAGATGTATTTCCTAGAAATATCCACATAATATATTACTTACCAAAATTATAATATGTTCTTGTATGTTTACATTCAAATACTATTTTAGGGTTTGTTCCCTAATCTATATTTCCTAAATCTATTTTCCAAGTTTTCTATTAAACTTGATCTAATACCAATTGTAATTCCCCAACCCTAGTTTCCTAGAGACAGTGCATTATTTCATTACATTGGAATGATTACAAGAAATATGTATCATGAAGGACTTAATAGTTTATTAGTTTTGGAAAACCATATACGTCCATAGGTTCAACATTACAACTTGAAATGAAAAACAACATATAAGATTTATTGGGAACATCCAGAACTCTAAGTTTATCCCTGCATGTCATTCATAAAAAACTTCTTCATGTCCTAAGAAAATGAAACAAAAAAAGGTGTGATATCAAATTCTCATTAAGGGTAAGCAATACAACATAATATATCATAAACATAAACATTAATCATGGTGAATAACTAAAAACACATTCCTTTAAAAATAAACTTGGACACATTATGGTAGGAATAAGAGCTGAATAAATAATGCCATAATAAAGCATAATCATGGGTATTATACTAGTTGAATAAACACATGAAATTTCAATTACAGGTTTCATAATGAGGGAATGCATAATGCGGGACATCATAACCATACCGTCAAGGCCTCATTCCAAGACCTTAAATATCCATTTTTTCAAGGCCTCGTGCTAAGACCATAGTTTGTCTCATAAGACCTACCGATGCACTGATGGGATATAGAGGGCCCCAACCAAAACTTACTAAGTCCAATGAAATCCTCTTATGAATGGGGATAAATATAAACAACATACACATTCATATTGAAGCTAACATATGATTTGTATATAAATTTCTCCAATCATTAATCACAAACACTAACCATTATGAGTAATATGGTGAATGATTTCAAGTTAGCACATCCATAACCAATATAGTGATAAACAATTAAATAAAAATAGTGGATGATATCATAGGAGATAAACCTTAATGAAGTATAAGATTAAACAATGTACGTTTATATAGACAAAGATACTTTTAAATGAGACCATTGAAAAATACCTGAGGAAATAATCCTTAAACATTCCAAAGTGTCCCATACCACCTTGAAACATTCACATAAAAATCCATTAGAATATCATGTTAATAAGTTTAATCTTGATATGATAAACCAAAGGGAATTAAATACAAAAAAAGTAAGAAATAAGTGGTGAACAAGGCACATATCTCATAAAAGTTAAAGTGAGATGAGAAAAATCTTTTTTTACTTTGGAAAGAAGAGTTCTTTTAGAAAATCATTTATATTTGTCATGAAATTAGATTGTAAACATGTATATCCTAGAAAATAAAAGTTAAGGTCATTGAAGTTATATTTGATTCTTAAATAAAGTCTTATTGAGGTGAAATCATTCAAAAAGAGTTTTTAAATAATCTTTAGAAATAAAACATTTTAGTGCGGTTTAAGAAAGATATAAAAATATTTTAAAGAGAAAAGGAAAGTTTTCTTTCATAAAACTATAAATGAACCAAAATAGTTTTTTTCATATTAAAATGTTTGATTTTAGAAAGAAAAATATGGATTAAAATATATTATAGAGTGAACTTAAAAATAGGTAAGACTTTAAGAAGTTTCTTGATTCGGGCTTGCATTTCAGAACAATTTTGAAAGATTATTTTAAAACATGTAAATACCCATAAAATAAATAAGGATTATGATTGGAACACATATATAGAACATTCACACATAATTTATGAGTATTACATAAGAATACATAATAATTTCATTGAGTCGAGTAGAGAATAAGAGCAACTTGAATGAAAGTGGAGATTCAGGTAGAAAATACTTAAAACTTTATAATCAATTTAATCATATGAACCAAAATTAATAATCATAAAATCATAACTTTAATATCATTAAAATAAATAGATTAATGATATGAAACATCAATGTGAAGTATACATACACCATACACAAGTAGTAGTAGTGAATATAAAATATCTCACAAAAATGAAAGTGAGATGAAGAAACCCTTACCTTAAGTCCGAAGGTGTTCTACACTTGATCTTAATGACCTGAATAATCAAATTTAGGTTCATTAATTAATAATTAAATAACATAAACTCAATTTAATTGATTTATTATAACATTATTATGTTAATTCATGGACATTTTTATGGGTTAAGAGGTTCAATGTCATTGTTCGGGTCCCTTTGTTTCATGATCAGTATACTTAGATACATGAATGGAGAATTGTGTAAAATGAGGATGGTTATACAGAATTGAAGTTATATGTTATTAGTGAACATAAATAAGATTACATGTTTTTAAATTTCATTTGTTTACTTCAAGGGAAGATGAATCATTATATAAATTATTTAATGATAACCGTTTGGGTTAATTTGCGGTTTTTGAACACAACGTACTGATTTTGATTTATAAATCAAAACCATGTGTAAAAAAAGATTCCAGTACCATATATGACACATAATAAATATATTTTAGTCTGGTTCAACCATAATAATGGTTTAATGACCATAATTAAAGGCAGTAATAGAAATTGAAAACCCATCATCCTTGAATGTGGTAAATTAGCACATCTAGGATGGTGTTTTTTACTACTAGCATAAAAGAAAGGTAAAGAAGAGATGATAATAAATTATTACATAATCATAAAAACATTAAAATAAATGTTATTTAATGAATTTTTCATAACAGTTTTATGAGGATAGGTGATGATATAAAATAAAACAAAGGAACTTGAAAATAAAGTAAAAGAATTGAAAAGAGGAATTTACCTCTTGAATTAATCTTTCTTGAGTGCCTCTTTAGGGGAGAGGATTTGGCCTTTTTATGAGACCATGGGCTGTTGGAAGTGGGGGAAGATCTTGGGAGAAGATTTGGGTAGAATTTAGACAAGGAAAAAGTCTTGAGAGAAGTGACGAGAAGAGGTAAGGAGGGGTGGTATTTATAGTGGAGGAGAGGAGGGGTTTCTCATTATTTTAATAATTAGTTTAATATTTTTGTTCAAGAATATGAATAGTATTGATTATTTTAACTCAAAATAGTAATAATTGCATGTGAGTTTGAACAAATGGCCATTTACATCATCCATGACTCAAGCATGATGCATAAATTCACTTATTTATCATATTTCATAAATTATTGAATTTCACTATTCCCAAAAATTCAAATATTTCAGAAAAAACCCAAAAAATTACCCTAACCATTTTTTAACAAGTAAAACTCAAAAATGAAATCCATTTTCTCAAAATAATTTTACAAATAATAGAATTTTAAATTTTAAATGAAATCATTATTTACTTGAAAAAATACAGATTTTAAATTTAAAAATGATTTTATAATACGTTTAAAAATTAACCGAGGTATCATAAAATTATAATAAAATCATAAGAAAAGAAAATATATATTTAGGAACAATTTTTATGAAAATTAATTTTATTAATTTTTTAATTTAAAATTGTAATTAAATATTTATTACTCAAAAAAATACAAACACATTATTCTTAATTTCTAAAATAATCTATTTCATTTATAAGGCATCTAAATTTTATTTACATTCATGGGTGAGGTTACTATTCATAAGGGCACGTTAATATTCATAAGGGTATGTTACTATTCATATAGGTAAGTTTCTATTCACTAAAAATGTAATTTGATCTTATCAAACTCTAAATATCTTTCTGATCGTAACCATGTATGTCATTTTTTTGAAATTCAAATCATAGAGGTGAAAAAATTATGTTTACTGGATAGGTTATAAAAACGTGGTGTTTTGTAGAGACTTAGTGTTTCATTCATTCAATATTAAATTTATTTATAAAACCTTTGGGTGTTCAAAGTTTCACCCTGGATTAAGGTTATTTTACTCCCCATTTCCCTTTCTCTTAATATTATACCTCCACTTTTTATTTTAGTGGGAGTTTTCTATGGATTTTGTTATAATTTTATTGAATCATAGTGGGACTGGGCTAGGAAGATGGGATTTTGGTATGGCTTGGTTAGAGGAGGACCCAATAGGATAAATGAACATGGTTTCATATGGTTTTTATTAAGGTATGGCACTTACCTATTTATTATTTGGTTTCACACTAAATTGGAATCTAATTAGTGATTATTTGATGTTTTTATGGGGGTTTTGATGGAAATGGGAATGTGTATGCCCTGGTGTAGATCACACCCCATTGGATGTGGTATTTGTGTTGTTACATTCCCTGATGAGTTTAACCTCATTTATGACTAATTGAATTAATGTATGTTAATTGTTTTAATTAGTTATATTTTTTTTCTAATTAATTAAAGTATAAATTTGAGTGAGTTAGAGCCTCATGGATGTAGATGATGGCTAAGATGGGTTTGGTTGGGCATAACCAAGTTTGGAATGAGATTTTTTAAGGGGATAAGTCCATTTTTGAGGTAGGTGTTTCTAAATATTACTACATAGTATGATTTCCCATATATTTTATGAATTATAGGTTTTGGTAAGTTGGCGTGTGATCCAAATAGAAGCTGTGAGTGGGTTTATTTGTGATGGGAAAGGCTTGGTTGCTGTATCAGGCACATAGTAGGACCTTTAGTATTATACATTGATTATGTAGACTTTTATGGCTATGTAGACCATGTGGGGGGTTTGAATGATGGGTAATTTGAACCCCAAGAGTGTATCTAATGTCGTACTATTTCTCAAGTGACCTATGTAGGTATAATTATAGATATTCAATGATCATCTTGAGAGATTCCTAGGGTAAAACCTATGAAATTTCATGAGTATGGTTATATGAGGTACATGTCCTAGTGGGCATATGGGAGTAACCAAATATAGAACCAAATAAAATTATTTTTCTTAATGAGTGATGAGTATAAGCTTTCTAGATCAGGATAGGTCCCTTGATCCTTATGTGGTGATCACATTTCCACTGATGGTTACATCTCTTTAGGAAGTGACACGACACATAAGGAATGAAACCATGAGAGGAATCTTTATCCCTAATATGAAATGTGATCCTTGTATAGAATCTTTGAGTGTTACTTAACAAGGTAAAATCATGTTTTTATGAAAATATTTCACTAGCCTTGAGATGGGACTTTTGGATGATAAGTTACCATGAGAGTAAAACCCTAGTTGTATAGGATCCCAAGCCCTATCATGTGAGGATAGGCTTGATATATATTTTCATGGTGATTAACATCGAGGATGTGGGTTCCCTAGTGAGTACCTTAGGCTTGATTGAATAAATTTTAGGGTGATAACTTGTTCACCATAATCATTTAATTGCAATATTTATTCTTATATTTACAGTGCTAATTCATTCACCCATGTTATTATATTTTTTATAGTGATAAATATTTCAGATGATTTTTTATACGATGATAAATTGTTCCCCTATGGTTGTATTTTTTTATTAGTGTGTGAGTGGTAGATCATCCACCTAGAATAGTGATGCTAGTGATACATCATTTTCTTGGTGATATATCGTTCTCCCTATTGATGCTGGTGATAAATCATTCACCTTGTTAATGTGTGGTGATGCATCATTCACATGGTGATAGATCGTTCACCTTGTTATTTCATGGCCATACATCATTCACTTGAAAATACATCATTGTCCCTGTTGTTTCATGGTGAGTGGTTTGTGGACTACTTTTCATTCTATACATGCATTCACATATATATTGTTTTTTATTTAGGGAACCATTGTTGGTGGCCTACTGATTATTATTCTCACACCTTGAACATACATTTTTTGTGTGTATGTAGACCTTATATTTGGAATGTAGATTTGGGAAATGGAACAAGTATATTTTTATGAGTTGGCACTACGGGAAAAATGGGTTTTTGCGACGGGTTATTTGCGACGGGGATAAATCCCGTCGCAAATAGTCCGGTTAAAAACTTATTTGTGACAGGAAAATTCCCCCGTCGCAAATAAGTAGTTATTTGCGACGGGTTAGCTTGCCCCGTCGCAAAAGGACTGGCGCGCTTTGCGCACCAAATCGCGGGAAAGTTATTTGCAACGGGCTGTTACCGCCCGTCGCAAATACCCGGTGGCGGTAAAAGCTATTTGCGACGGAAATCTACCCCCGTCGCAAATAGTATGTCGGCAGGTTATTATTTGCGACGGGTCCCGTCGCGAATAATTATTTAACCATTGACCGTAATAAATGAGGGTTAAGGTATTTGTGATGGGTACCGTCGCAAATAACACTATTTGCAATGGGTATCCCGTCGTAAATAGACCCGTCGCAAATGATCTAACCTATAAATACCCCCATCCGTTTTTTTTTCATTCATTCTCAAACTCAATCTTCTCCTTCTCTCAAAACTCTATTTTTAGATTTCAGAGTTTCTTAAGTTTAATTTTTTTTTCCGGAGTTGATATTGAAGTTTTCAACAACGATCGGAGATCAACCTTAGATCAATTTTAAGGGTATTTATGTTCATTTTAATTTAATATTTATTTTAAATTTTTTATTGGTTTCAATTATTCTTAATTAGTTGTAATTTAATTATGTTTACATTGTTTTGTTACTTAATAAATTTAAATTATTAGTATTCATTGTTCATAGTTAATGGTACTTAGGAATAATTAGTAATAATTACCAATAATTAGGAATAATTAGTAATAATTACCAATAATTAACAATAATTAGTAATAATTACCAATAATTACCAATAATTAGTAATAATTAGTAATAATTACAAATAATTCGTAATAATTACCAATAATTAGTAATAATTTCCAATAATTACCAATAATTAGTAATAATTTCCAATAATTACCAATAATTAGTAATAATTAGTAATAATTACCAATAATTAGTAATAATTAGTAATAATTAGTAATAATTAGTAATAATTCTTAATAATTATCAATAATTAGTAATAATTAATAATAATTACCAATAATTAGCAATAATTGGTAATAATTACCAATAATTGGTAATAATTACCAATAATTAGTAATAATTACAAATAATTATCAATAATTAGTAATAATTACCATTAATTATCCATAATTAGTAATAATTACCTATAATTATCCATAATTAGTAATAATTACCAATAATTAGCAATAATTACCAATAATTAGTAATAATTAGCAATAATTAGTAATAATTAATAATAATTACCAATAACTAGAAATAATTAGTAATAATTACCAATAATTAGTAATAATTATAAATAATTACCAATAATTACCAATAATTACCAATAATTACCAATAATTAGTAATAATTAGTAATAATTACCAATAATTCACAATAATTAGTAATAATTACCAATAATTAGCAATAATTAGTAATAATTACCAATAATTAGTAATAATTACAAATAATTATCAATAATTAGTAATAATTACAAATAATTACCAATAATTAGTAATAATTACCAATAATTAATAATAATTACCAATAATTACCAATAATTACCAATAATTACCATTAGTTAGAAAAAATTACCAATAATTACCCATAATTACTAATAATTAGGAATAATTACCAATAATTAGGAATAATTATCAATAATTAGGAATAATTACCAATAATTAGGAATAATTACCAATAATTAGTAACGATTTGTAATGACTACCAATAATTAGTAATAATTATCAATAATTAGTAAGAATTACCAATAATTAAGAATAATTACCAATAATTCGTAATAATTAGTAATAATTGGTAATAATTTGTAATAATTACCAATAGTTACCACTAATTAGTAATAATTAACAATAATTACCAATAATTAATAATAATTAATAATAATTACCAATAATTCGTAATAATTAGTAATAATTAGCAATAATTAGTAATAATTAGTAATAATTAGTAATAATTACCAATAATTAGTAATAATTAGCAATAATTAATAATAATTACTAATAATTACCAATAATTACCAATAATTACCATTAGTTAGAAATAATTACCAATAATTATCCATAATTAGTAATAATTACCAATAATTACCAATGATTACCAATAATTAGTAATAATTGGTAATAATTAGTAATAATTACCAATAATTACCACTAATTAGTAATAATTAATAATAATTACCAATAATTAGTAATAATTAATAATAATTACCAATAATTAGTAATAATTACCAATAATTAGTAATAATTACCAATAATTAATAATAATTACCAATAATTACCAATAATTACCAATAATTACCAATAATTACCAATAATTACCAATAATTACCAATAATTACCAATAATTACCAATAATTAGGAATAATTACCAATAATTAGGAATAATTACCAATAATTAGGAATAATTACCAATAATTAGTAATAATTCGTAATGATTACCAATAATTAGTAATAATTATCAATAATTAGTAAGAATTACCAATAATTAGGAATAATTAACAATAATTAGGAACAATAACATTATTACTTTATTAGTATATTTTATTATTAATATTAAAATAATATAATTTTTTATATTATATACAATTCTCCTTTCATATGTGTGTTTTCTATCTCCACATGTAATATTTGTATGTGGAGATAGAAAACACACAGATGAAAGGAGAATTGTATATAATATAGAAAATTATATTATTTTAATATTAATAATAAAATATACTAATAATGTAATAATGTTATTATTCCTAATTATTGGTAATTATTTCTAATTATTGGTATAATTACTAATAATTAAGAATAATTACCAATAATTAGGAATAATTACCAATAATTAGGAATAATAACATTATTACATTATTAGTATATTTTATTATTAATATTAAAATAATATAATTTTCTATATTATATACAATTCTCCTTTCATCTGTGTGTTTTCTGTCTCCACATGTTATATTTGCATTCTTTTTCAAAATTATCAACCTACTCACTAATGAAGAGGTGAAAGTGAATGCAAATATTACATGTGGAGACAAAATGTTAAACACACAGATGAAAAGAGAATTGTATATAATATAGAAAATTATATTATTTTAATATTAATAATAAAATATACTAATAATGTAATAATGTTATTATTATATAATTAATATTTATGAAAAAATAATATTAGTACTATGAAAATAATAAAAAATTTATATAATATTAAAATTATCAATATTTGTAACAGGTTTTTCTTTATTCTCAACATATTCAATTCTTAAAGGGTCAATTTTTTGGTCTATCTCAATAAAAAGTTTGCATCAGTCATGTATGATGTAAACTCTATAATTATCCTTGCTTGAGTGTTTTTTCTAACAAATTATTCAAAACCATTAATGCTTTTATATTTTATAGAAAAATATGGAACAACGAGGTCATCAACAATCATTATTAGGTGACCGCATATGGATAAATCAACGTAGAAATCCAAACGGTTCTGGTTTAAATCCAGTATATGTAGAGGGTGGGGAGACTTTTTTATCATTTGCGGCATCAAATCCAGAATTTGTTTCAGAAGGCAAAAATAAAATGCCCTTGTAGAAAATGTGCATTGAGAACGTTTGAAACGTTTGACAAAGTTTGGGGACATCTCTTGCGTTTTGGTTTTCAACCAGATTATGTTTTTTGGTATCAACACGGTGAACGCAGTTCCAGAGCAGGTGATACCAACTTGATTCCGGATCCATCTCGGTTTCAAGATTTAGTACATGATGTTTCAGGTTCATCTGTTCAACATACAGAAACTCCAGCTGATATAGCTTCAAATCCTGAGTTGGCACCGTCTGAATTTTATGAGTTGTTGAGGTCTGCTGAGGATGCATTATATCCTGTCTGCAAGATGAGAAAATTAGAAGCAGTTGCAAAATTTATGGCTATCAAATCAGATAACGGAATGTCAAACACCTGTTTTGACCAGATATTTTCTTTGCTTAAAACACTGTTACCCGAAGGAAATGTTTTTCCTACAAATTACTATGAGAGTAAGAGGCTGGTTTGAAATTTGGGACTTACTTGTTAGAAGATTCATGCATGTTCAAATGACTAAATTTTATATTCTAGGGAAAATGAGTCGTTGGATAGTTGTCCCACATGTGGACAACTGAGATATAAAGAAGGACAACATGGGAAGTCTGGTTTGATTCCTGTAAAACAGTTGAGATATTTTCCGCTTACATCCAGACTTCAGTGTTTATTCATGTCTAAGAATACAGCGACAATGATGTCATGGTATAAAGAGAATATTTTAACTGATAAAAGCTTGAATCATCCAGCCGATTGTGATTCATGGAAACATTTTGATAGAGTGCATCCATACTTTGCTTTAGAAGCTAGAAATGTTCGACTGTGCCTTTCCACTGATGGTTTCTATCCGTTCGGATCTTATGGTAGTCAATATTCATGTTGGCCTATTTTTTTAACTCCGTACAATTTACCTCCATGGATGTTGATGAAGGATCCATATATCTTTTTGACTTTACTAATTCCAGGACATCCGAAGAAAAATATTGATGTTTATTTGAAACCATTGATTGATGAATTGAGTTTATTGTGGAGTACTGGTGTCAGTACATATGATGTTGCAACGAAACAGAATTTCATACTAAGAGAAGCATTGATGTGGACAATTAGTGACTTCCCGGATTATGGGATGTTATCTGGCTGGAGTACACATGGTTAGAAATCATGTCCTTACTGTATGGGAGAGAACAAATCATTTATGCTCATTCATGGAAAGAAACCTTGTTATTTTGACTGTCATCGCAGATTTCTTCCAGCTGATCATCCTTTTCGTAGAAACAGATCTCATTTCAGAAAAGGAACAGTTGAAAGGGATGAACCTCCAAAAATGCTATCAGGTTCGGAGTTAAAATCAGTTGTATTTTCATTACCTCCCATCACTTTTGGTCCCACAATAAACCAACAGAAAATTTCTGGTTTTGGGAAAGAACACAATTGGATTAAACGTAGCATATTTTGGGATTTGCCATATTGGTTTGATTTGTTGGTCCGACACATGTTAGATGTCATGCACATTGAGAAGAACTGTTTTGATAATTTGTTTAATATAGTTTTGGATACTCCAGGAAAGAGCAAAGACAATGTAAATGCACGTTTAGATCTTGCCCAAATTTGCAGGCGTCCAGAACTGGAACTATTTGAGAATGTCAGAAAAGAAAGGTTACTGAAACCAAAAGTAGCTTATACACTGTCTAAATAAAACCGTTTATTATTTTGTCAGTGGATTGCAGATTTGAGACTTCTAGATGGTTGTGCTTCCAATTTGGGTAGATGTGTAAAGAATGGTCATATTACTAGATTAAAAATTCATGATTTTCATGTTATAATGAAAAGACTTCTATCCATTGGATTAAGAGGTCTGTTGAATTCTGTGATTTGGGATTCCACAACAGACATGTCTCATTTTTTTCGGGAAATTTGTGCGGCTATAGCAGATTATGATGCTCTATGCAAACTTGAAGAAGATGTTGTTGTAATTATATGTAAACTGGAAAAAATATTTCCGTCGTCTTTCTTCCACTCAATGGAACATTTGATGTTACATTTTCCATATAAAGCCAAATGTGGAGGTCCAGTACAGTTTCGATGGATGTACCCATTTGAAAGATGCATGCAAAAATTGAAAATAAAAGTACGTAACAAAGCATCTGTTGAAGGATCTATTGCAGAAGCTTATTTGTAAGAGGAAATATCTTTTTTCTGCTCCCATTATTTTGAATCTGAGTATCCTTTAAAACTCAACCGAATGGGATGGAACGAGAGGAATATTGATGAAATCGACAATCAATTATCTGTTTTCAACTAGCCAGAGCTTGGTTTTGGTGGAGTTTATGAACGCTGGCTTTCGGATGATGAACATCACAGAGCTCATACGTATGTTCTGCTCAACTGTGAAGAGATGACATTAGTTGTACTGTAAGTGTTTATATCACTTATTCTATCATTTATGTTACAGTAAATAACTTTGGTTTTTATAGGTTGTATGATAATCGTATCAAGAAACAAATTCCACAAATTACAGTAGCTTCTCTCGAAGAACGCCGACTGAAAAATTTCTCTCAGTGGTTTCAAAAACTGGTAACATAAATTCTTTATCTTTTAACAAATCATTCAATTTATAGTTTACTATATTGATAATTATTTCACAAATTTTCAGGTGTCTCGATATGCTGATAAAATTGACAAAAGGCTGTGTATATTGAGTAACCCACCTTCCAAAATTGTTAAAACTTATAATGCATATGTGGTGAATGGATTTCGATTTCACACACATGCATATGGGGAATCGAAAAAAACAATGAACAGTAGAGTTAGCTTGAGAGGATCTCATCATCGAGAAAATGAAGTTGACTTTTATGGCATACTTGATGAAATCATTGAACTCTGTTATCTTGGACAACATTACATAACCATGTTCAAATGTCAGTGGTTGGATACAGAGAGAGGTATGCGTGTTCATCCGACTCATGGAATCATCGATATTAAATGTAAAAGTGTTCTCGCAGTAAATTAACCATTCTTATTGGCTCAACAGGCACATCAAGTTTATTACGCAAAGTACTGTGCTACATCAAGAGACTTGACTGATTGGTGGAGTGTAATAAAAATCAAAATTCGAGACAATCAGTTTAGTCAAAGTGAATGTGCTTTCACTGATGTGCAAAGAATTGAAGTTTTTCAAGAGAGTCATCAAAATCAATCTTTTTTACAAAGAGACATGAGTATCGATGACGACACCCCACATTTAAGAGTCGGTGATGACGATGATGTTAATGATTTCACATATGAATTTGAAATGGTAAGTGATGAAGCAACTGGAACTCGAATGGATATCGATGATGTTGAGGAGGAATATGAAGATGACATTGACATATATGAAGATGATGATGAAGCTGAACACTGATAGAATTCCATGGTAGTTATATACAATCATAATATATATATATGTATATATAATAGTAATTATCAATTATTTTCTAACAACATTAACATTTTCTATTTCAGATGGACGACGAGACATTTCGTGAGTTGGCGGATGCTGACCTGCCTTTCGATGCGGATGAGTTGCTGGCAGATGACCCTCAGCCTGCAGGTGCTCCAGGGAGTACGAGGAGGGGGGTGCGGTCTTGCACGATTGATGATTCCTGACCCCATCCCCGAGCGACGTCCACATATTTGGTTTGATCCACGCACACGGAGGTGTGATAACCTGTGTGATAATATGTGGATTTGACTAAGATTTCATTAATCTATTCACATAATAAATGTTTATTATTTTTACAGTTTTCCGCATATATCATTCGAACAGGGCAGCGCTATTTTGCGCAACTATTTCTCTCAGCCGTGGACCACATGGGAGCAGATTCCCATTGATGTGCAGCAGGCCATGTTTGGCCATTAGTTGGTATGTACGTAAATAAATAATTTTTATTTTGAAAATTATTTCATTTCTAACTTGATATTTTGATTTATTTATAGGGTTTATGGTATCCGATTGAGGATACCATGCGTGACGCCATCCACAAGGCATGGGAGGTGGCCATGCGTGATCACTTTCATCAGTTTTTGCACAATTTAAGAAAAGCTGCCACGAAGAAAGTAGGAGTGTCAGATTTTGACGAGTCATGTAGAGCACACCGACCAGAGTACATTTCATCCCATGTATGGGATGGATTATGTGCGCACTGGTTGAGTGGTGCCTTTCAGAGGAGATCATCGGTGTTGAGGCAGAATTGGGGGAGACAGGAGGTGACTCATCGAGCTGGGAGTCGTTCTTTCAGTACTCATAGACAACATCTGGTACGTACATTATTTATAAATATTTTATATAACTATAAATATTAACAGTTTATTTTTTATTCTTATAGGCTGTCGAGAACCCCGATATTACGGAGTACGACGTATATCAGAGGATGTATAGTGATCCTGCTACTGGGGAGCTCAGAGGTGATCGTCAGCATCACATCGTGGTCAGTATTATTTGTTTTCAAGTTTAAATATTAACTGCATATAATATATTCACAATTTTAATTTTAAATTGCAACTACAGGAGTCATATGAGGCCGCAACGTCACAGACCCGACCTGAGAGTCAGGCCGAGTCATCAGATCAGACCACTGGCCGTCAGTTTGATGAGGCAGCATGGATGCAGGCCACCTAGTATGCCTTCGAGAAGGGCCAGGTAGTTGGTATTAGCTCTCGAGTGACTCCCGGAGATTATTATGGCAGTGCTGCGATGTCGGCGTCCAACTCGAGAGGAGCTCGTGTGTCTTCTTCTGCTACACAGCATGAGGATCAGTTGCGATCTCAGACTGCACTGATAGAGAGTCTCCGACAGGAGTAGGAGAAGATGCGTCAGCAACAGCAGTAACATGAGGAGGAGCGTCGACGCCAGCAGCAGCTGTACGAGGAGCAGATGAGTCGGTGGCAGCAGCAGCACCAGGAGCAGATGGAGTACATGCGCCGACTCACTCATGCTTTAGGGATGGAGTTTCCTCCTCCAGCATCTGCAGATCTCCCCTCCCCCCTCCTTCATATTAGAGTTTTTTTATGTTATAAAGTTTGTTAAATCAAAATATGAATTTTTTTCTATTCGTAGTTTCTGTCTCATTATAAAATATTAATAATATTATATTTTGAAATAACAATATTAATATGAATAATAAAATTATTTATATTTTATAATATTAAATTTTATATATATATTAAAATTTTATAATATTATAATTTAATTATATTTTTTTGTAATATTTGAATTATTTTAATATTTGAATGTAAAATAATTCTATTATTTTTATATTAATTAAGATAACTTATTAATATTTTTTTAGTTATGAATTATAATTCTAATATTATTATATTAATTAAATCATTTATTAATATTCTATTATTTTTTATTTTTGAATTATAATTCTATTATTATTATATAAATTAAAATAATTTATTAATAATTTATTATTTTTATTTGTGAATTATAATTCTATTATTATATTAATTAAAATCATTTATTAATATTTTATTATTTTTTATTTTTGAATTATAATTGGATTATTATTATATTAATTAAAATAATTTTTTTTTTATTTTTTTTAATAGTATTTGCGACGGGATATTATGCCCGTCGCAAATAGTATTATTTTTATATCCATTAAAATAATTTAATAATAGTTTTTCATTTTTTTAAAACATAATTGCGACGGGTCCCGTCGTAACTACTATTTGCGACGGTCCCGTCGCAAATACCTGTTGCGACGGGACCCGTCCCAATTACTATTTTAAAAGTTTTTACAAATATACGGAGTAATATTTGTGATGAGAAGGATACCCGTCACAAATACTATCTTTAGCGACGGGCCCGTCACAACTAATTGTTGTTGCGACGACGTTTTCCGCAACAGGCGATTTGTGACGGACCCCCATCGCAAAAGGCCATTTGCGACGGGATCCCGTCGCAAATGACCCGTCGCAAATACCTATTTTTCTAGTAGTGTGGGGAAATCAGTGGGGTTAGGGAGACTGGTTTGGGGTGATTCCAAGGATAGTGGTTGGGTCTCCGTGACTTTTATTTTTAGTATAATTTTTTGTTATGGTCAGTCATTGGGCCATCATACATATATTGTTTGACTATATGTAATACATGAGTTATATTTTGTTACCACATGACTATGTTATTGTTATAGTCTACTTTCCACTGTAATTACATTTTCTAAACTATGATATTATATCTGCTTAGATGTTTATATTATTGGATGTTATTCCTGTAGTGACACTATAGTGTATATTATACCCACATATCTTATTGGACACTTAATATTAGTTGGATTCCACTCGTATACACGGAGGCATGTTTGAGGTCACGTGGTGACCTATAACTAAGATCCATTCAGGCTAATCGGGCTGTGGATGTTTCAAAGCGGTATCAAATCTTTTTTTATTACCATTTTGTTATATATTAGGTGGATTTAGGACTAGTTAAAACTTGGTATGGATGCTATGCTTGTGTTCGGACCACAAATTCATGAGCTAAAGTCCAAGTTTCCATGGAGTAAATATTGTTTTTATTTTTTTTCAATGTTATGGATGAGTTGATTTTTCCAAGTATGATGATGTTATTTATTTATTTATTGGTCTCTTGGACTAGGGTGGAAAGATACATGCATTTTTGCCTCATATTTGGAATGTATTGTTCATATGAAAATCATATTCTTCTGTGTGATTAATTGCCCAATTATGAGTAAGGGTAAAATTTTTCAAAGCACCAATAACACATTATATAATGTTTTACTATATAAGTTTTCTGTGGAACTCTACTCAACTAGATAGTTGTGTCACGACCCATCCCCCAGGGCCCGTGCCGTGACTACCCCAAGCCCACCTTCCATAGACCAGGGGTTGGCGACTAGCACCAGAAAGGCATATCCCTGAAAATGGGGAATCATTGCCTTTAAACCTAAAAACACACAGACCAAGAACATGACAAGATGCAAACCACGTAATAAAACTGCAGTAGTAAAAGTGTGTACTGAAAGTAAAGGGGCCATAATACAAGCGCAACTGAAAAGATACAACTACAACAGAAAACAACTCCTAAGATCATCCACCAAGGATCCTACCTGGGGGTTACGTACAACACATCTCCGTAGCTCTCCAAATCAAACAGTCACCTCCATGTACCACCTCATCCTGGCTCCCTAAAGTCTTAGCCAAGCTGTTTGTCGTCTACACAAGACACAAAAAGGTGTAGGAAAAGCCCATGTTGGGGTGAGTACAACAAAACCCAGTAGGGACCCCGAGACCCCAAAAGGTCTCTTAGAATTTCACAAAGGAAAAACCACAAAGTATGATCTCAATTACAAAGAACAAGAAAAGACTCAGCTCAAACCAGGTATACAATTCAGAGATCAGGAATAAAGATGATTAGTATTAAGCTATATCATTTTATTCCATTAAGAAGTTCCAAAACTGAACCACAAAGAAGTTGTTCCATTGTTGATCCACATAGGATCGTATGTCGCTGATCCTTGGAGGGCCTCTCTAATGATGGTACTCATCGGGTCGCGCACAACTGATCCACACAGGGTCGTTATGATGCGGATCCATAGAGGGTCACTATGATTTTGATCCACATAGGGTCTCTATGATGCCGATCCACACAGGGTCAATATGATCCTGATCCACACAAGGTCACTATGATGCTGATCCACACAGGGTCTCTATAATTCTTATCCACACAGGGTCTCTATGATGCTTATCCACATAGGGTTGCTATTTAATTGACAGCCAAGCACAAGATTTCCTACACTTGGTGCACTTGAGTTCCGTAAAATCTACTCCTAAAGATATCGGTCTTTACTTAACATACATGAAGTTCCACAAAGGAGTAACCCAAATGACCGCCATGTCGTAATGGTTCCAATGTGATAGACGACGCATCAATCGGACGCCCAGTCTATGAGTTATAAACGTTTTAGTAATAAGGGCCTGGTTGGATTCGGGTTCGATCCAACCCAGCGGTACTCCAAATTTCTCTAAAACTTTGGTAGAGTATCTCAAAAGGACCTTCTCATTCCAAGGATTTAATTGCTGCAGAAGGTTCATCAAACGAATGTCTGGTTTGTGAGATATAACCTTTTAAGCGTATCTGGGATGAAAAGGGTCTAAGTCTGGTCCGACCCGACCCCCCTGACTCGGGCTGACCTGACCCGGTCCGGATTGACCTGACCACGTTGCACTGCCCCCTTGTCAGTGGGACCCACGGGGTGTGGGTCCCCCTCCACTGTGGATTGATGCCACGACCTTATTCCACGGCGCGAGACGGCGCGCCGCCCTACTGCCAATGTGGCCATCCACCCCCGCTATCCACCACAGTGCCTACGGGCACCGCCTCTCTTCTGCGGACGATGAGAGCTAGCCGCCGCCATGTCAATGCCACACCGACGGGGCTTCCGCGGGCCACTGGGTGAGCTCCAGTGGTCCGTTTTCCCTTCCGATTTCTCATATGGGCCTCCCAGGATGCCACCATCACTGTGTGGCTCTTGGATTCAAGATTCTGTCGAGTTGAAAACCTGCCCCTAAAGTAGGCGATAAAAACCAAAGTAGTAGAGGGTCCATGCCTTGTTTTTTTGGCCCACACCCTCTACGTTAGTATCATATCAAGTGGGTAGTAAACAAATACATCACATAGTTAATGATTAGAACCCATTCAAATCTCTTACAACAACTACCTACAATTTCATACGAATCATGATTCAACTATTTTTGGTTGATCTACATTCATCATGATTTTCAAGAACAAGGAATTGAATCAAGAATTTAATTGAATTTAATAACAACTCCTACCTCAAATTTGGAGGAGATTTTGTGGTTGTTGAAAAAAAATCCACGTTTGATTAAGCCGTCAACATTTTTCTTTTCCATATTGATTCCTCCAACATTGCCATCCAAGCCTCCATTATTCATTGGAAGTGTTGATCGTTGGTGCTTATTCTGAGTTCTCCCACAATATCACACCATCCTCCCCCTTTTCCAATGTTTTAAGATACCAAGGGTCGTATTAATATATTAATCATCTTTTCAAATAATGGTTTATTAATTGGTGTAATTAATGAACCACATTAATTAAACGGGGAGTGGTTACACAATTGATGTATAGCCAGGTATTTAATTTCCCTTATTAAAAGTCTGACTGACTCAGTGGTCCCTACCACCATCACTCAAGAGGTGGTAGAAAAATAAAATAACATTTTTGGGTTATTTTATTATTCTTCAAAAAGTCCGTAAAACTATATTTTTCTTCCGACCTACTACGGTCAAAGTTAAGCCTCCCTTAAGTGAATCCTGGTGCTGTGAGTTCAACAATGCCCTCAGATTTCAATTCTGAGCACTAGTTCAAAAATATAAATTCTTGCTCGCACGTTTACTGAACTTACCGTAAAAAAATTTCAAAATTTCGTTCCGAGCACACCGGGCCTTGGAATCAAGCGCCATCAATTTTCACAGACTCATAATAATCCCAAATAATTAAAAAAAATTATACATAAATTCTAGGTCTTTACAAGTTGTAACACCCTGATATTTTAAAATAACATTATGTTTAATAGGATAGACAACATGCAACATCAAGTCTAAACAAACCACAATATACTATTAAAATATTATTATTTACTTATCTCCTAGCCATTAAATTGGTGAGTATGAATATAATTAAAAAAATTCTGAAATATATAAAGTTTATACTTCATAAAAATTCATTAATTAATTCTTTGGAAATAAGTACACAATTTTTTAGTAAAGTTATTTTATGCTTTAGAAATATATTTTCTTCAAAAATGATTTTTATTGATTTTTGTGAGAAAAAATTATAATTAATTTATGAAAATTATATAAACTATATTTTATAAAAATAATATCATTTTTTAAATCTTCATATCCAAATTATCTTAGGGTTATTTGTTTGTATTTTTCTGAAAAGATTATTTTTTCAGTGAATAGTGAAAAATATTGATTTTTATTGAAAACTGTATTTTTGTTTCAGGAATTTACAAAGATACATTTTGTTTTAAAAATATTTCAAACTAAAATTAGTTATATTATATTATTAATAATTCAATTAATTTTATTTTAATCAATTTTATGATTGAATCTGGTATAAAAACATTTTTATACATAAAATATATTTTTCAAAAAAATTGCTTTTTATTGTGTTTTTTATTTTTATTTTAAATTAAATTATTGAACTTATAGATATTTAATTTTATAAAATGGATTCCATATTTGGAATCATAAGGTTAAATTTTTTTAAATAGTCCCCTTTTATTTTTTGTCAATATGAATTGTAACCATGGTAAAATTTATCACCATGGTAAAGGATAAATGGAGTTAATCTAGGTTAAAACTAAGTGATTGGTTCAAAATTTTTCATGTTAATTATTATTGGATGAATTTATTTCAACATTTATCAACTTAGGATCTAATTTTACTTGTTTAATGATCACTTGTACATGAAAATGACCAATATAATATTTAAATCAAAGAAAATTATAAAATGTCACTCTCTTAGTTTTAAATATCCCTTATGTGTTCACATTGGGACAAAACCCAAGTGATGGATGAATATTTTTTTTTGAGAATAATAAACTTATTTTTATGATTCTAATTTATTTATATTTCTTACATATTAAACAACTACATTAAATGCTTACACAATGCTAAAATAATATTTATTTAATTAATAAAAAAATTAAATAAATGATTTTAAAAATACTAAAAGTGATATAATTTGAATTATTTAAAATGAAACGATAATTATATATATATATATATTACATATTATGGATGTTTGAAATCATTATATTTGAATTCCCCCTTTGTCTTGATTTATTTAATGTCAATTTAAATGAATAGTGTTAAAAATGACATTATAGGTATATTATAACAAATAATATTTTATTAAATCATTTAAAATTAATAATAGTATTATATTAGTCCAAATTAATTGTATATGGTTTTTAACATAAAAAAATGAACCATTTATGATTCTTTTTCAATTTTATAGTAACATTATTAACCCTTAAAGGATAGAAAAATTTAATATTGTGGTAATTGTCAAAAGGGTTAATAAGGGATTAAAACAAAATGATAAGGGTGAAAACACCAAAAAAACTTGTCCGAATTTTATTTTATTATAGGATTTATAATAATTATAATTATATATTCCAATTATATCAATTTTTAGCAATTTTTACAAGATATATAATTTATATTATCTTCATAAATTCTGAAATGTCCCTCCCGTCTCTTATTAAAGGACACCCCTTACCTCAGTTATTCACACTACTTTGAGCTATATAACTCAAAAAAACCCTTAAATTTTTTCTTATTAATATACCTAGATATTTTATATAGGTTTCTGTCATTCAAAAGGACCTACCATGGGTCCCTTAAGAAGATATCTAAAGAAAGTCTTACAAATAAGTGGTAATCGTCTTTACCAAGTCCTTAAAGCATATTTATTCTTATTATTCCTCTTAAAGTGTTGAACCCATACTAATATAATAAATAAAATATAATAAATATACTTATATATTATTATGATCACAAGAAAACCATATTCCATCTATTTTCTATCGTACAAAAAGTGAAAACATCACTCGTACGTACGTACTAGTTACCGTCTCCACATAGTCGTGTAATTCATTTTTCACCACCATTACATTTGGATGGTTATAAATATGGAAATAATGAAAATATATGATATTTATGAAAAAATATCCTTCTATAATTATAATAATATATATACCTTCTTACCTTCTAATTTGTTGGAAAATGATAATGTCGATCTTGCGTACGTGTGGACTACCACCTCCACAAAGCGATGCGATCTATTTTTCATTTATGTTTTAAATTTATGGTAATAAGAATATATATAATTAATATATATGATATATATGATATAATATTGATATTTTAAATATCAATAATTATCCACCTTTCTTTCATTACATTCGTCGAAATGTGAAAACAACGTTCATGCGTACGTACGACCTACCGTCTCCATTAATGAATTATTTCATTTTATTGTCTCTATATTTTATGGCTGAATATAAATATATATATTTAATATAAAATATATTTAAATATTTAATGAAATTATATATGTGATGGAACCATGAGAAATATGCTAGTACCAATACTACCAAATCAAAACATACTTGAAAAACAAAGCAGTTAACACTTTAAATATTTATAATAATAAATGATTATTAAAAAATAGGTGATAAAATGTTATAAATGGATAATATATGATATTAAAGATATTAATATGGTTCTATTTTGTATTTATAATAAATTTAAATTTATTTCACTTGAGGTTAGAGCACATACATGGAAAATCAGACCTGAGGTAAGAGATTTCTTCTCAATTTCCACTCCATTGAGACATATTTGGCATTATGAACCTATTTATTTTTCATGGTGAGTATATAATTAACATTTTAGGTATTTAAAATTTATATATATTTATTAATAATTATTAAATTTCATTTCATGTTTTCTATTTTAAATAGTTTTCTTATTTTCTCCCAATTTTGTTTCTCTTTGGAACTTGAATCAAGTAAAGAAATGTTTAAAAGAAAAATAGACCTCATTTATCTTTTAATCAGATATATTTTTCTTCTATATATATATATATTTTATTGAAAATGTTTTCAATTTTTTTTAAAATTATACAATTATTTACTAATAGAAATTTTTACTCATTTTTGGCTTTTTTTAAAATTGGTTAAAAAGAAATCTTCTTGTTTTTTTCCAAATTAGGTAATTTTCTTATGAAAGTATAAAAGGAATATTTTTTAACTTATAAAACATGAATGGAATTTTCCACCATCATGAACATTCATTGTTTAAAATATTACTTTAAAAATTTAAAATATTATTTTCAAAGAAAATGTTTTCCTTAATATTTGTGAATTTTTAGTTTCTTTTAAAAGTGAATTTCAAAGTGAAAAAGATATTTTCCTCAAAAATGTTTTCAGTGATATTTTTATGGTAATATTAATTGTCAAGAACAAAAAAACTTTATTTTTATTACTCACCACTACGGATATGTTTTCATGATACCATCATTTAAAACATTCAATTACTTGTGATAATTGGATATTATATTTCTCTTAAATATCCACATTATTTAGATCATAGATATGATTACTTCCTAAACTATATACCATTTCTATATATGGTGTTATACTTTGAAAATATTTGATTGAATGGGGAATTATTGATAAATCCATATTCTTTACTAAATATAATTATTTTCTGATAAGACATATTGTTCATGAATTTAATTTCTCATTAGATATATGAGGAATGCATTTGAAATGTAGTGACAGGTGGAATATAGAATTATATATCCCCTTGATGCATTGATAGGTATCATGATACAAATTAGTAATCTAGTATTAAATGGGTTTTTGGTTTAAGACTACCCATAGTTTTAATTTTCCTTCATACAAGGCCTAGATGGCATGGATACAATGATGTCTGAGATCATGGAGTCCAATATTTAGCATTTCATTCATTGAGAATTCAGTTATTATTCTACATGAGATTAGTATAACGATATTATCAATGGATGATTTTTTTCCCGAGTTATTGATTAAATTACACATGTTTTTATTTATTTAATTTTCCATATTTTTTATGCCTTATTTACTCATGATATATTCCACTATATGTAACACTTAATAAGAATATGAACACACCTTTTTATTTGTTTTATTTACCCTAGGATATGAATAAGGATGTTATGGAAAATATTTATGAAGCTAGAATATTTTTTAAGTTATGTATTTTATATTTCTAATTTAATATGGGAATCAATATATGTATCAGGTTATTAAATACTACTAAACTATTTGGTCCTTTGGGATGATATTACTTGTATCTTGTGGAAATATAATAAAGAAGACACCATCTCTGGGTTACTGGAGTTGGTTTTGTTATAGTTGGCATCAAAACAAGTTTAGTAGAAACTCTGGGAACTAGATTTTAAATAAAACAAGATAATATGAAAATTATTATAAAACCTTATAGTATTTGAGAAATTTTACCATTATAGATATTTTATTTAATAGATAAATATTCATGATGATTACGAGCTAACTCAATGTGTACCATTATTTAGTGATGGTTCCAAATAGAAAAATGGGAATCAATACCCGTAGACAATATAGGGGTTTCCCTAATGAGAAAACCAATACAACTAGTGTTGGAACTGAGTCGATCATTGTTATATTAGGGAAGTTACCTTAGGTTATGACAAATAACCTTACCCATATGGAACAAATTATTGTTCTATAGTATACTTTTCCGATGTTGGATCACTTCATGTGAGAAAATACTCCACATTTTAGTGTAACTACAAATCCATTGGTATCCAAGCGATGTAATAAATCTATCAAAAATATATTCCTAGATTTGGGATGTAATTAAATTTAAAAGGTTATTCGGGTAGTTTATTGTTTAAAAAGAGATGCCAATCAATGGTGGTTATTGATACAAAACACTAAAGAGTCCAAAGAAATAGAAAGCATGGAATGTAAAACTTTTAAAGTGATTTTATTTAAGAAATACTTTCCTTGGGAACAATAAGATAAAATAGAGAGTAATTCATCACTATATTGTAGATGGAAGAAGAAAGTGTGGCATAATATGAGGCTAACTTTACAAGATTATCCATGAATTCCTTAGACTACATAAATAATCCAGAAATAAAGATTGACCATTTATTTAATGGTACTAAGTTTGAGACTTCAAAGGGAACTATTTTCTAAAACATTTTCATCATATGATGATATAGTACCAAGTTACATTAATATGGATAATTAATTTTATATATTCAACATATTAAAGTAAAATCATTAGAATAAGAGATCGTTTGAGTACCAAGAAAAAAGGAACACATTAAAGAAGAAAAATGGAATGAATCAATTGTCATCATGTGAATTTTTTTTGAAAGAGTCATCCTAAAAAATTATTGAAGGGCATGAGAGTTTGTCACAATAGTGGAGATGAGAGTCATATAGATAATGACTATAAGGAAAAGAAATAATCCACCACTACTCAATAATTAAAATGTGAAGAGATGGGGAATTATTCAAACCAGTGCCCCAAGCACTAAGAGAACTTTCTATAGAAGAATCCAAGGGGAGAAGGTCATGATTTTTCTATTACTATAGCTGAAGTGGAAAGATTAAAGTGATTTTTTATTTTGATTTAATAATTATATAAATGATATTTTGGTTAAAAGAATCATGAAATGTATAATGGTTATTATATATTAGTCTTCCTTAAATATCTAAAAACATATTTTTAATAGTACCTATAACCAAAAAAGTGATTTAGTGGTAAAATGATATTATTGAAGAAAACTTGAATTAGGGAAATATAACCGTTAATCTATCATAATTTCAAGATAATAATGTTTTTTTGGGATAAATAGAAGATTGACATTGATGAAGTAAATGGGATTGTTTTGGTAACACTGAAAATGGCTAGTGATTTGATGTAAAAGAAATTTATGATGGAGTTTACTGTATTTTTTAGATTTTTGGGCTATATGGAATAAGGTTTAAGTTAATAGTGATTTGGTATATTAGTATATGTTATAAAGGTATTCACATGTTTGGAATCCAAAATTATTTACTACTTTATGTTTCCTAGGGATACATATTTGATCAAAATTTTGGGTTTTGAATATGGTCGATAATATTTTGGAGGAGTTTTAAGGTTAACTACTTATGGAATGGATTAATTTGAACTTTGTATATTATTATTTGATATTAAAGTATGATTTATCATATTGGATAACCTATGGTCTATGTAATATCTAAGCCTACAGCCCTTGTAAGGGTTCCCCCTCATCCATTGAACAAGGGGTTATCAAAAAATCAATAAAAAAAAGAAGGACTTCAGGCGATTTAGATGACTTATAGATATCATTATTCCTTAAAAGTTTTTCAAGCATAAAAAAATTCACCTCAAATATTGATTTTTGGCATAAGAGATGAAGTGGAAATTGATCGAAGCACAACCAAAGGATGTGATTGTAATTATAAAATGGAAATAAATCAAGTAAGTTTATTATATTAATGGATTTATCTGGATAGTAAAAGAATCCCTCAACTTCAGGAAAATAACCTTGAAATAAAAACATTGTCCATTTAATTTTCTTATTGAGAAATCAATGGTGTTGTAACCCATCAAATATTTATGATTTTGTGATGGTACTTTCTCATGACCATGTTCTATATCAATCTACACTACTATAATTTCAAATATTTGTGATGTGTCAGTGGACCTTTCGTAAATAGTCATTAGACATTAACTATTTGCGATGGATGTGTTATTCTGTCACAAATAGTGATTATTTGTGAAAGAATATTCCATTCGTCACAGCTAGTTTTGATGGGATATCTCACTGCCTAATGTGAAATGTATTCGTGATGGGAATTTGAATCTGGATTCTACATCCATCACAAATTCTCATCGACTCAGTAGTATTTATGATGGATATTAATTCCCGCCACAAATAATTTTGACTAAATAAGTATTTGTGATGAAATTAATTCCAACGTAAACAACCCATCATAATAAATCCATCTATTTAACAACACACACCCCCTTTCATCTTACTTTCCTCTCCTACCCTCTCTCTCGAACCACTATGACATGCATCACTCGGCAAACTCAATCTGTACCGCTCCAACATGCTTCGTTGCAAGCGATTTTTTACATATCCAACTTTGATTCACCTTGGTACAAATTCCTCTGGTCGCCGTTTACATTATTTTTGAGTTTTATTCATTTTTATTAAAGATTTATTTTTGGGTCTAGGCTGCTCCAATGCACCTCTTTGGAAGTGATTTTTTACAGATCTAGATTTGATTCGATTTGGTATGGATTCCTCTTGTATCCATTTTCATTAATTTTGGGTTTTATTCATTTTATTACATGATTTATTTTTAGAAAACCTTATGTTGATCATTTTATCTAATTTTAATGATTTATTTCATATTTAAGATTGCTACAAATTTGTTATTCCCTATTTGATATTCGTATTTTTGTGTGTATATATATATATTAATATATTCCCCATTTGATATATGTATGTGTGTGAAAACCCTAGGTTTATCAATTTATCTACTTTTGGCTTTGATTCACCTTGTTTATTATTCCCTATTTAATTTTTATGTTTGTATATGTGTGTGTATATATATAAATTATTATAAATTACTAGAAAAGTGAAAATGAAATAGGCCATCTACTTTTAGGTCATTATCAATAACAAATTTGATTGTCATTTGGACACGATTGACTCAAACTTGTTATTGCTATGACCTGAAAATTGGAAATTCTATGATTTACACCTTTTTAGTAATTTATAATATATTTTATTACTTTATATTAAATTATACTATTTTTTTTATTAAAAAAATATTTTAATTTATATTAATTAGTGGTGAATTTAAAGTAATTTACACAAAATTGTATTTTTTTTTTAAAATTAATAAAAATTACATTAATAAGCTTAAATACTAAATATTCTTAATTTTTATTAATTTTTTTTATTTTTTTTTGTAATTTTTTAAATATTTTTAATGATTTGATTTTTTTAAATATTTTTAATTTTATTGAATGTTTTTTATTTTCTAATATTTTTAAATATATATAAATATTTTAAATTATATGTAATTTTTTATATTTTTTTACAATTTTTTAATTATTTGAAATTTTATAAATAATTTTAATGATTTGTAATAAGTTTTAATGATTTGTAATAAGTTTTAATGATTTGTACTGTTTTTAAAATTTTAATTATTTGTAAATTTTATAATTATTTTTAATTTTTGAAATAATTATTTTTAATTTTAATATTTTTTTGTAATATTTTTAAATATTTATAAATATTTTAAATTATATGTTTTTTAAATATTTTAAATTATTTATAATTATTTAAAATTATTTTTAATTATTTGTAAGTATTTGTATTTGTTTAATATTTATAATGATTTGTAAATTTTTAATGAATTTTATTTTTTTTAATATTTTTAATGATTTTTAGTTTTTTTAATTTTTTAATTATTTGTAAATTTTGTAATTATTTTTAATTTTTTGAATATTTTTTATTCTACTAAATGTTTTTATTTTTTTTATTTTCTATTATTTTTAAATATGTATAAATATTTTAAATTATACTTAATTTTTTTTAATTATTTTTCATTATTTTAAATTACTATTTATTATTTGTAATTTTTTAATTTTATTAATGTTTTTAATTTTTTTAATTATTTGTAATTTTATTAATAATTTTATTGATTTGTATATTTTTTTAAAATTTTAAATATTTGTAAATTTTTTAATATTTTTAATTATTTTTAATTTTATTAGATGTTTTTATTTTTTTAATTATTTTCTAATATTATTTAAAATGTATCAATATTTTAAATTATATGTAATTTTTTTTGAAATTTTTTATATTATTTTTATATTTTTTATATTATTAGTAATGT
Organism: Viscum album; assembly: GCA_963277665.1. Lineage (NCBI taxonomy): Eukaryota > Viridiplantae > Streptophyta > Magnoliopsida > Santalales > Viscaceae > Viscum > Viscum album. The sequence continues at coordinate 1,643,949,711 of OY728121.1, read as the reverse complement.
TTTAAATATTTTTAATGATTCGTAATTTTTTTATTTTTTTTTAATTTTTTTAATTTTTTTAATGATTTGTAATTTTTTTAAATTTTAATTATTTGTAAATTTTGTAATTATTTATAATTTTTTTAATATTTTTAATATTATTAAATATTTTTTGGAAACCTGGTTTTATTGTGACCTTCCCACTTCCTTTTCCCTCTTTTAAAGAGGAAGTTTTATTAACTTTTTTATGATGTGGGATTTTCACAAATGAATTTTTCAAATGAAAAACCACTGATTGTGGAAAAAAAGTCAAATTGTTAGGATACAATTTATTTAGGTATTGTTGGAAGGGAGAATGTAACACCCTGAGATTTTAAAAGAACACTATGATTGATAGAGTAGACAACATGCAACACAAAGTTGAAACGAACCATTATATACTATTAAAATATTATTATTTAATTATCTACTAGTTGTTTCATTCATGGGTATGAATAATATTTACCAAATTATGAAATATATAAAGGAATTACTCAACAAAAATTCATAGATTAATTCTTCGGAAATAAGTACTCAATTTTTTAGTAAATTTATTTTATGCTTCAAAAATATATTTGCTTCAAAAAATATTTTTATGGATTTTTGTGAGGAAATATTATAATTTGTTTCTAGAACTTATATAAATTGTATTTTATAAAAATAATATAATTTTTTAAATCATCATATCAAAATAATCTTAGGTTGAAATTTTTATATATTTTTTTAAAAAGGTTGATTTTCCAGTGAATAGTGAAAAATGTCAATTTTTATAAAAAAATACATTTTTTAGGAATTTAAATAGCTCCCTTTTGTTTTAAAATTATTTAAAAATAAAATTTGTTATATTATATTATTTATAATTCAATTAAGTTCATTGGAATCAATTTTATGATTGAATTTGGTATAAAAATATTTTTATACATAAAAGGCATTTTTATGAAAAACTACTTTTCATTTCATTTTGCATTTTGATTTTAAATTAAATTATGCCCCTTATAGGTATTGAATTTTATATAATGGATTTCATATTTGGAATTAGGTGGTTCAAATTTGGTAAGTAGGCTCTTTTTATTTTTGGTCAATATGAATAGTAATCATGGTAAAATTTATCTGCACGGTAAAGGGTAAATTGAGTTAATCTAGGTTAAAACTAAAATATAAGGTCATAATATTTTATTTTAATTATTATTGGATGAATTTAATTTAACCATTATCAACTTAGGATGAAATTTTTTTTTTAATGGACATTTATCCATAAAAATGACCAATATAATATTTAAATCAAAGGAAGTTACAAAATATCACTCTCTGAGCTTTAAATATCCCTCATGTGTTCACATAAATAAAAAATTGGTGAATGAATATAAATTAATATTTTGAGTATAATAAACTTATTTTCATGATGGTAATTTATTTATAATTTTTAGGTATTAAATAATTACTTTAAATGCTTACATAGCGCTGAAAAAATATTTATTCAATTAATAATAAAATAAAATAAATGAATCAAAATTTTTAAAAGTAATATAATTAGAATTATTTAATGTTTCCCACAAATTTTATATATCTACATGACATATTAGGGTGGTGTTAAAGTATTATATTCCAATTCCCCCTTGACTTAATGTATTTAAAATCTAATTAATTGAATAGCATTAAAAATCACATTAATTATATTTTATAATAAATAATATTTTATTAAATGATTTAATATTCATTAAAATATTATATTTTGAAAAATTAATGGGATATGGTTTTAAAAATAAACCACCATCCATTTATGGGTCATTTTTCATTTTATTGTAACATTATTAACCCTTAAAGTGTAGAAAAATTAATATTGCAGTAATTGTCCAAAGTGTTAATGAGGGGTTAAAACAAAAATATAAGGTTGATAACACAACCAAAAATTCTAAAAATTTTATTTTATGAAATTTTTTATAAGAATAGTCATCATATATTTTAATTATAGAATTTTAGAGCTATTTGGAAATGAGATATAATTTAGATTAATTTAATACTTTTAGAAATTTTTAGAATGCCCCTCCCCTCTCTTATAAATGGACACCCCTTCCCTCAATTTTTTCACACCACTTTGATCCATATATATTTAACAAATCCTATATAATTCCATTCTCAACATTATTATCTAAATTTTAGCGGTTATGTCTAATCCAAAAGACCTAACCCTGGTCCCTTAAGAAGAGATCTAAAGGAATTCTCCTGAAGAAGTGGTAATTGTCTTTATAGAGTCCTTGAAGTCTATTTATTCTTATTCTTCCTGTTAAAGTGTTTTACCTATAATAATATAATAAATATAGTGTCATAAATAAACCAAGATGTTATTATTATTATGGTACAATCATATTCCATCTATTTTCAACCCAACAAAAAGTGAAGACATCGCTTATGCATACGTATGACCTACCGTCTCCACATAGTGGTGTAGTTTGATTTTCATCACCATTTCTAATAGATAGTTGTAAATATGGAAATAATGAATATATAAGATATTTATGAAATTAATATTCTTCTATAATTATAATATTGTATATACCTTCTTACTTTCCAATCTGTTGAAAAATGATAATGTCGATCGTGCGTACTTGTGGACTACTACCTCTAAGAAGCGATGTGATCCATTTTTCATTTATGTTTTACATAGATGGTAATAATTATTTATTTAATGAATATATATAATATATATTATATAATAATTATTCTGGAATGATTAATTATTATTAACCTTTCATTCATTCCATCCATTGAAAAGTGAAAACAACGTTCATGCGTATGTACAACCAACCATCTCCATGAAAAGTATAATTCATTTTTTCGTCTCTATATTTTATGGATGACTCTATATATATTTATATTTAACATATAAGATATTTAATTCTTGAATAACATTCTGGATATGATGAAACCATGATAAATATGCAAGGAATGAGACTACTGAATCAAAACATACTTGAAAAATAAAGCCGTTGACACCCAAAATAATGATAATAATAAAATATTATTAACAAATAATTCATAAAATGTTATAAATAGATCATATATGATATTAAATATATAAATATAATTTTTTAATGTTTTTATAATAAATTTAAATTTATTATATAGGAGGTTAATGTACCTACATGACAAGTCCGACCTGAGGTAAGAGATTTTGTCTCAATTTCAACCCCATTGAGACATATTTGGTATTATGCAGTTGTTTATTTTCATGTGGTGTATATACTACCCATTTGGGCTATTTAACATGAATATATATATATATTTATTCATTATTATTAAATTTCATTTCATGTTTACTCTTTTAAATTGTTTCCATATTTTCTTCCAACTTTTATTCTCTTTGAAACTTGAATCAATCAAAGAAATGTTTAAAAGAAAAATCATTCTTATTTCTCTTTTGATCAGATATATTTTTATTCCATATACATATTTTCTTTAAAATGTTTTCAAAAAAGTTTTTATAATTTTAAAATTATTTATCAGAAGAAATTTTTACCCATGTTTTAATTTTTTTACAAAATTGTTAGAAAGGAATCTTCTTTTCATTTTACAAATGAGGTACTTTTCTTATGAAAGTGTGAGAGGAATTTTTTTAACTTATACAGAATGAATAGACTTTCCCACCATCATGAGTGTTAAATGTTTTGAAAATTCATTTAAAAATTTACATGGTTATTTTCAAAGAAAATGTTTTCCTTAATATTTGTGAAATTGTTAGTTTTTTTTAAAAGAGAAATTAAGAGTGAAAAAGATATTTTCCTCAAAAACATTTTAATGATTTTTATGGTAATTTAATTCATAAATGAAAAAAACCCTTTATTTTAATTATTTTCCATAGGGGATATGTTGTAATGATACTATCCTTTTAGTCATTCACTTTTTTTTGTGATAATTGGATATTACATTTCTGTGAAATATCTATATTCTTTGTATCATGGATATGATTATTTAATAAACCATATAATATTTCTACATATGGTTTCATAATTAGAAAGTATTTGATTGATTGGATAATTGTTTATAAATTCATATTATTTACTCAATATATATATTTTTTGATAAGGAATATTTTCATGAATTAAATCGGTCATTAAATATACGAGGAATGCATTGGACATACAGTGATAGGTGAGGCCTAGAATTATATAGACCCTCGAGGCATTGACAGGTCTCATGAGAAAAATCTGTAAGCTATAGTTAAATGGGTTTTGGTTTCTTCCCACCCATAGTTTTACATTTTATTAGCACAAGGCCTATATGGTACATATACCATGATTTTTGAGATCATAGCATCCAATATTTAGAATTTCCTTCATTAAGAATTTTGTAATTATTATCCATGAGGTTACTGTGTTGATATTATCCATGGTTAAATTTTGTGCTCAAGGCATTGATTAAATGGGGTGTGTTTTTAGTTATTTACCTTCCCATATTCCATACAAGTATATCCAGAAGTTGAAGCTCTTAAAATTTTATTAAATATGAAAGAAAAATTAAATAATGAATAAGATGAGGCCAAACAAAGGGAATATACCTCATTCAATAACAAAAAAACCAAACTAAAGATTATAATAAGAGTAATGATTTTCATACCCATAATCATAATCATCATATTTTCCCACTCTAATTATGAAATACATTGACTAAATATCCTAAAGATATATGAATTGGTTCTTTATTTCTTTAGAGTTAACCTATGTTTTGATTCTTTAGAGTATGATATGGTAGTCACATTCCTTTACAAGTTGGAGTAGTCCTTCCATGATATTTATTTTTAATGGAATAGGTTTGAATCCATCAATGTCTATCACCTTTTACTTTCTATTCATAATAGCATACTGAAAGAAGGAATATCCACCACTACCCAAATCCATGAGAGGATTTTTATCCTCCACCTTATCATTTTCATTATCCAAGATGTCTCCCCACTTAACAAAAATTTCAAAAGAATTGAAAGCATTATGAAACTCGTGATCATAATCTATATTCTACATAACATTAGGTTTATTGTAGCCATATTCCTATATAATATGTATGAAAAAATTAGTTTACCCTATAGTGACTTTAGTTTTTTTATGAATAACCTCTAAAGTCACAAATTAAATTTCTTTATGAGCATCCTGTTCAATATGATGTAATTCCTTACCAATTTTTTGATTCCCAAAACCCTCCTGATGAGAAGAAAAATGATCAAGAACCTCTTGAAATATCAAGTACAAGATGTCACCCCAAGATACATTCCCCTCACATGATTCATCATCCAGTCCTTCCCCTTTCAGTGCCAATTCATTATAGAAAGAAGGACCAACATGATCATAACGATCAAAATGATCAGAAAAAATGGCTACTTTGTCTCTCTCTTTTCCATTGCACCATTCTTTATCAATATTTCTTCCCTTAATTAACTTCCTATATATTTTAGTTTCCCTTTTATAGATAATGTATAATAGATCATATCCATTCGATACTTCTCCTTTTAGATCCCAATCATCTTGCATCCATAAAAAAATCACCAAATTATCATACTTGATTTTGAGATCAAGTTCATCACTCCAAGTTGAAGGAATAATTTTTTAGGTTATGGTATATGAGATATTTAACTCAATAATAATCCATGAAAAGAATCCCAACTGAGCCTCCTTGGTATAATTTTTTACCTTTATGGTTACACCAATCACTAATGTGATATTAAAAAAAGACCATTGGATGCTAGAGGATCTAGTTCAAACTGAATACATGAATCTAGACTTGAACTCTGCCATTGAGAATAGTGAAAAAAAATTAAAATTAGTTTCCCAATATTGGATAGAAACTTACTTGGTCTTAGAGGCATTGACCCAAACCCCCATGCTCTCCTTTTCAGAGCCTCAGAAGGGAATAGGATGTAAAAATAACCTTGGATTATTGGGATGATTATCCATTATTTGAAGCCCTAATATTTCAAAATTTGATGATGTAGATCATCCACTAGCCAAGGTTTGGAACCTTATAGCAAGTCAACCCTTGTAATGAAAGAAAATTTATAAAGGTTTGTCCTTTTAATAATTTCTTCGTAATTGAAACGAATGTGATCCATCAATCCCCTTTTGATTATATAATATGAGATCCTATATTTGATAGAGTCAAAGTGCCTTCGATTCCCATTTTCCATTCTCACAAACTCCTTCAAGGATGAAGTAGATACAACCATCATCTACCTTTATGAAAGTGACTTTGGAATATGGATATTGAGATTTCTCCCAGCCAGAAGTTCAATTTCAATGTCTCATTGGAACACCATGATATCTTTGAACCCCAAACCCTAGGAGACCCATGATATCACCATGAGAGTTACACATCTATCTCCATCCAATAAATTAAAAATCTACCTTTACATATTTATTATGCCTTATTTACTCATGATGTTTTCTAATGAACGTAACCCTTACTGAGCATCTAAGATCACACTTTTATTTTTTTATTTTTCCCTGGATATAATGAAGGATATTATGAAAAATATAAAGGATGAAACAATGTTATTTATGCTATGTATTTTGAATTTCCAATGTAATACGGGAATCATGTATGCATCTGGCTCTTCAAGATTGCAAAACTATTTGGTCCTTTGGGATGTAATTAATTTTATCTAGTGAAAATGTATTTAAGTAAACACTATATCTAGGTTACTAGAGTTGGGGTTTTTACAACCATGGTTAATGGATTTTTTATATATATGATGACCAGTTATGTGGATCTATGTTTATTAAAGACCATTACCAAGAGTAGGTGATTTGGGATAGAATCATGACTGAATGATATGAGACCCTTATGTCTTAGGGTGTGTATATAGTAGTGGGGGTGTATTGTATGATGATACATTTTTTATGTGTGAGAATATGAGTCTGATGATGATCTTATAGTGGGTAATTGGTCTGAGTATAAGAATAATTGATGTTGGTGAAATCCCTAGAATGGGGGGTGGGGTTAGATAACATTTCCTTTAGATAATTGAGACCAAATCATGGAAGCTGCTTCATGGAATACAACCTATATAATATGTGGTCCATATAATAGTTTGGAGGGCCTAGTGATGATGAGTTTCAACTTGGGATAGTGGTAATATGAATATTAGTTATGGGATAGGGATCTTTTCCTACTTATGACCAGGATGAGTTTTGATGTTATGAGAGTAACCGAGAGAGGGGACATCCCAGGCATGTTGATGCCTTATAAATAGTAAGTATTTTTAGATGTTTATTATTTTGTAAAAGACACACTAGTAGGGTTATATCATGTTTTGTTCTAGGCATGGAGAATTACTTGAGATAGTGTAGATTAGGAATAAAAATTGGTTCTTTGAGTTAATGGTGATTGGTATGCTCAGAATGCACGATTAGTTGATTAGGAATGTGAGCCTAGGATTGATGAAATATGATTAATGGTTTCCTGAGTTATATGGTATTATGGGGTATCATTGGAGTGTAAACCTACTTGGTTATGGGATTTGATTGAAAATGATAGAAATTGTGAATCATAGTGAGTGGTTATTGGAAGCACTCTGGTTGTAGGGGAAAGAGAGTGAGCCTGATACTATCCACATGGTAGGAGGAATAATATAATCTAATCTCAGACTTAGATAGAAATATTAGTGATTGGTTAATCATTAATATCCTTTGATGGAATGTAGAATATTATAAACATGAAGATATGGATAAATTTTGATATATTAAAATTTGAGAGGTTGGAGTCATTTGAAATTCGGAGAAAAGTCATAATGGTGTTTATCAATGTATGGTTGTTTCAAGAGAGAGTCACTTCCTTGTATATAAGGTCACTAGAAACTTGGTGTGTGTTTAGTTCCCTTTAGAATAGACCTATACCTAGGACAATCCTGTTGGGTTTGGGCCCGAAAAAACCCTCCCATTTATTAATCAGGCCTAGAAAAAATCATGATTAAAGGACCAATTAATTTTTTAGCCAATTTATTAATTAAGACTTAAAATATTAAATTAAAAATATTATGGGTTTTTAAAAATAGAATTATAATGTAGCTTAATTGAGTTGGGTGGGCCATGTTGTGAGTTACTTATTAAGAATCGATCATATCCCAATTGTTAGTCAGGCTTTAAAAATAGGCCCATTTAATAATAGGCCTAAAACATTAGGCATATTAAGCCTTTTTTGGGGTCAAGATTATTGGGTTGAGTGAGTCCCATAACCCATGTACAAGTTTACTTGATGCCTATTTGGAGTGTAGAAGCTTAGGAGGTTCCTTGGAATCCTTAGTTTCTTTGTTTTATTGTACTAATTTATGGGATTTAGGTATGATTTAGTGGATGAATAGACATAGAAGTGTGGTTAGGTTTGAGATGACCCTTGGAAAGGTGCAAGACACATTGTTTTTATAACTAAATTGCTAAAATACTTAGCCATTGTAATGTTGATGTGTACATTAACAATATAAATAATTTCTCTATAAATAGTAAGATGAGGATAGGATAATGGGGACTAGTGCATTGAGAGATGATCAATGCATGAGATGAGGTTTTTATGGTGTGATAGTGAAATGACTGAGAGGTCATGAGGGTTGTGGTTATACTTAAATATCTATCTCATATAAGTGATATGTTCCGACCTTTTATAGTATATAAGTTGTGATATGAGTAACATTTGGTCATGTGACATGCCAAGGGGATAAGGGGATCGACATGATAATTAAGGAATCCTAAAGATTCCTCAACTACAATGGATTTTTCATTGATGATATTGTAAATTTCTAGGGGTTTGGTGTGTGGAACATTGAATTTTGGACTATAAGAGTTTAGTGATGGTGAGTTGAATGAGACTGAGGGTTGTGACATCAGTTCATCAATAGAATTGGGAGGTAGTGGTGAGATACATTGGGCTATCATAGACCCTATCACAAGGCTCATGGATTGTATCTATTTATATTTAATGAGTGGGGATCATGAGTGTTAGTGTTTAACTAACAATGGGTGTTGGGTAGGATTGTGCTCATTTATCAAAAATAAGGGAAGTATTATGAATGGGATAACAATATAATTGATTTGATCATGAAACAATTATTTTTAAAGGTTTTAAATAAATTCCAGGCATATCATGATGGTAGAACCAACCTGGGGGTGGTTATGGTTTTCCATCAGAACTTGGATATAAGTGTATTAGTAATTTTTAGTAATTGAAAATACCTAGATATTGGTGTTTATTGATGAGAATTGAGTAATTTTAGGGAAATTAGTAACTGATAGGTGTGAGTTACATTTTATGGCCTGGTTTAATGAATCAATATAAATTTTGGGAAAGGGAATGGTATGATGAATTAGTCTATAAAATGATAATGCATTCAGGAATATATGAAAACTTGTGTAATAAAGTGAGGCTTTATGAGTTGGATTGATCCCTGGGAATTAGAAATCATGGTCTTTATGGTGTTCTAGTGTATCACTGAGTGGGATATGGTTTGGTTAGACCAGTGAGATGAAACACTAGTGTATAATTTTAGTGAATTGTGAATTAAAAAATTCCACGAGTAGTGGGGCACTGTTGTGGAGTTGGTAAATTTAGTCAGTATTGTGGCATGTGGGTCATTGGTTTTCTGAATATTGTCAATGAAGTGGGTTAAGAACTATATTTTTTCATGAATTATCACATGTTATGTCTTGGGATTTGATGAGACCACATCATTAATGAAACTATGGACGCACATAATAGACTAAATCATGAATTTTCCAATGTTTTGGTAGTTTTACTAGTTTAGGTGTTATTGAAACCAAGGTCATTATTTGATTGAAATGGAGTTTTTTTGTGTGTTTTTTTCAATCCATACTAAGTTGATCAATGAGTCTTCAATACAAGTGATCTTACAGTATAGGATGACAATAGTGTTGAAGGTGGTGTTGTTTCCTAGTGTTTTCCAAATTTTTGGGCTTAAAATATGGGGAAGAGGATAACATCATGAAAGGTTTTTTTTCTAGGAATGAAACTCTATAAACGTGGTAAAGGCATGGGTTTTGTGAATATTTGAATGATATTCATGAATATGTGGAGCATTGATAACCATGAAGGTGTTTTCCATGATTACAATAATTGGAGCATTGTGAGTGTGTGATGGTTTTAGGGAAGGCTTCACAACACCTTCAAATCTAAATAGAGCATCACAAATGGAGGAGCTATGAAAATGTGTTTTTGAAAGACTCAGAAAATCATTTAAGAGGTGGTGGATCGTCGTGAGTGGACAAGCCTATAAATATAAGGATACCCCCACTTTGTTTGACGTAAAATTATTAAGGGAAAATCTGAAATCGCTCTGGTTTTGTGAATCTGGGGGAGCTCCATGAATATGTATTTCTATGTGAGATTGAGAATCATGAAAAGGGTATTTATGTATTAACTTATGCCAAGACTTTTGAGTAATGGGTTCTTCATGATGACTGGGTATTCTGTGTTGAATCAGTGAGCTTCGCGAAGAAATTTTGTTCCATGAAGGCAGTTTCCTTCATGAAGGTTGTGAGCTTTGTGAGGGAGATCCACATATAGCAGTTCTGAACATTAGGTTTAAGTAAACAGTTATTTCAGAGTGCATAAACTTAGGTATCAGGTGAAAAAAAGTCTCATGCTAGATAGGGACACATACTTTAATATTAATACATTGAAGCAACCTTCAAGTAGATAAATTGAGTGGGACTTCACCCAAGGTAGTGACCAAGGGGGAGTTGACATAAGTTTTTCAAGGTATGCAGTGTTCTATCCCTAAAATCTTATAAAGGAAGTGTTCCTAGCATATAGTGACCTTTTATAAACTTTTTTATTCCACAACTAGTGAATATTAGTGGATTAGGTATGACTATCACACTATCGACACATGCTCCTTGGACTAGACCTTAGTGGTGAACTAAGTAAAACTATTGTGTTGTCTCCTTGCATGTGAATGTTTTATTACTACAATATTCCAACAGATAGGTTTAATAAGTTCCTACCAATGTGGTAACAATATCTGTTTCTTTAAAAGAAAAAGTTTACACCCTGATTCACCCCTCCCCTCTCAGGGTGATCTAGGGTCCTACAAGTGGTATCAGAGATGAAGGTTCACTTATGTTGGATTCTATACAATAATGTTTTTTTAGGTATGAGATTCTTTCCTGAGTCAAAAATGAAGATTATGTTTTATGAAGATTAAGTTATCTCTGTGTAGAAGTCTATCACCACAAATACCATAATGAACATGAATAATAAAAAGAAATAAAAATTAAATAAGTCCCTCTTATTGAAATAAGAGGAAGTATCTGGTTTTCCATGACATTCTGACAATGAAGATATATCAGGCCTAGAAAGTAAAGATTAGGTGGATCAATATTCCAACCAAGATAAAGAAAACCTTTTTACCTCATGTAAATAATAAAATTCAAGTGATTAGGAGGTATGTGTTAGTACCTTTCAAATTTTTCCTCAAAATACAAATCATAGAACAAGTGGTGAGGATGATCAATCTACAAACTCACAAGAATTTTCAGTTGACAGATTAATAAAAAAATTTACTGATATTTCTGAATAAAGAGCCTCCCTAGTTTACGGAGTATTTCAATGTATGTTGGAAGAAATAACCTAGCTGGAAGAGGGAGGTGATTCTTTGGAAAATGGATTGCAAGGAAAATTCATGAATGTTTAAAGATCTCCAGATAGGTTAGAACCTTTTTATAAGAAATTAGAGAAATTTAAATATGTCCCTCAAAATACCTTAAAGAAGTTGTAGATAAAGAAGGAGTTAAAAAATTCTTGAATAAATGATCCATTATCAATAGGATAAGTTGAAAAATATCATTATTATTAAGGGTTTAAAATTGGAATAAATATCCAAGAAGAACAAGGAACATGACTCTTTGATTCATAATAAAGTTAAGTTGTATAAAGATTAATTTTTTAGAATAAATAAGTCTTATGAAGAAAATATTATTATGATTGAGGATCATAAAAATCATTCTCAATATGAAATGTCTAGATTTGTAAGCTCAGTTGTCCAATCTTGAGAAGACATATATTGTGACTTCAAAAAAGAAGAAAATAGTTTCTGAAAATTCTCAAGTGTTCACTGGAGGATTCTTGAGATAAAATAACTCTAACATGTGATAATAGGATAATTATATCTTTTGATGATTTACCCCAAGCAGCTGGGAAGAAAAAGGTACCATCCATACAAATATGTATTAATGATTCTAAGCCAATTATCATGAAAAATGAAAGGTTTAAGAAAAATAATGAACAAGTATGTATAAAGAAAGGTGAAAATAAACCTACCACCATGACTAGGGTGGATTAGAGAAAGAGTATGGAAGCTTGTTTCCCACAAAGAGAACAAAAATTAATGACAATGATCCAAAAACCTTATACAAAAGATATAAGGAGATCAAGGTTTATTGGTCAATGTTGTTGCTACAACATATTTAAGTATTTTGCATTGGATTTTAGTACAATCCTCTATATGAAAAACCAAAAAGGAATCATATTTCAAGTGGGATCAATCCAGAGAAGAAGAATTAACATCCATAGGTCCAGAAGAATCTGTATATTGAAAACAAAATTTGGAATCTTGATAACATATGTGATGTATACAATGTAAGTTGTCACAAATATGGTACATGATTATCTCAACATGCATTCATTATTTAAAAGAAAAGAATACCACAAAAGTTGTCTATGTATGAAGAAGCTACATTGGGAAGAAATTAGAAGAATTTTGTGAACAAAAATTCTCCCAAGAATATATCAATTTAGGAAAAAGAGAAGAACCTGTATCCTTAATCCAAGATATTGAAAGGTAGTGAATCCAAAATAAATACTAAGAGGGAAGACACTCATATGAGACCATGTGGATGATCCAAACTTTCTGTAACCATTCCGAATGATTGTTAGTTATTTGGCCAGAATATTTGGAAAGAATGAGAAAAATTTATGATTCACAAGCTATGTCTAGTGAATAAGGAAAATAAAATATTCCTTATGATGAAGATAAAGTGAATGAGAGTTTTCAAAACAAAAGGATACTCTTGTGTTATATAAGTTCTATGTGAGATATATAATATATATGGTCACATAGAAAAAGTTTTTTAACCCTACTAACAAAATAAGAAGCATTCCTTATAGGAGTAATAATGTATCATCCATGAAGGCTATTAAGAAGAAAAATTATTCACACAAAGAAGAAGAGAATGTGAAGAGATCCATGAATCCACAACATAAATCTGGACATATGTTCAAATGTGAAAGCATGAAGAATAGAGAAAATAGAACAAATTAGTTGAGAGAAACATCTCAACCTTAATATGCATATTGATAAAGTAAGGAGGAGCCACCTTATTCCCTTAATCTTTGGTTATTATATTTTTTATTATAATTAATGGAATTAAAAGGTTAAGCATCTTCTCAGGGGGATAACCTAAGAAGCAGCAAGGGTTGTGATTTTTCCTTTTATATCTGAGTTGAAGAAGTCACCATATTTTAATGATTCCTAAAATTTGGTATTCAAATACCAAAATTTTGGAGGATCATTTTTGGACGAAGATGAATATGTTCTATTCTGGAAAAAGAGGATAAATAAAGTACAATATTGGCTTAATATTATTTTTGGTATCCTGAAGAAAAAGAGTTCAAGAAGATTATACTTGGTGAAGTTGTGAATGTTTTTCAATGTAGACAGTCATAAGATGAAGAACCATTATAGTGTTTTCTATATACTGTAATTTCTTGAAATCCATTCATGATGATATCCACCATTATGAATATACTGAGAAGTATTTCCCTTAAGGGTGATACAAATGAAGAATGATGAAGAATATTCGAGAATCATTATATTAATTGTTATATAATATGATTATTTTGTAAATTTCTTAAATATCATGTCATTGGTAAATGAGTTTCAGGTATCATGATTATTGTCCAAGGGACCGATTCAAATGCTGAAATAGTGGAAGTATTGTAAAATATTCTGGGTTAACATAAAGAATATGATTCAGAGGAATAATAATAATAAGAAATTATAGCTGAAGAAACTTCATCTGAACCTCATAGGAGAAACATAAGAGCAGAAATTGATTAAACAATATCATTGGGGATTAGATCACACCATCACAGACAAGGATAATGAGTAATGATTCACATTATTCCATCCTATCAATTTTGTAACCAACCTCATTTGAAGAAGATATATAGTAGGAATCAGGGGTTAGAGCCATTATTGAAGAACTAGATCAGATTGGAAAGAACCAGACATGGTATATTGTTAATAGACAGGAAAATCACAATTTTATTGGAACAAAATGGATCTTAAAAAAAATCGATTAGAATGGAAATGTGGTCAGAAAAAGGCATGACTATTGTGTAAAGGCTATACACATATTGAAATAATTTATTTTAAATAAACATTTTCTCTAGTGGTGATACTGGAGTCAATTATGATTTTCCTTTGTATGGACATTCAAATAGGGTACAATGTGTATCAAATTGATATAAAATGGATTTCTTAAATCGTTTCATTGAAGAAGAAGTCTACATTGAACAACTAGTGCGATTTATTCTTGGTAATGATGAAATGATGGTTTTCAGATTAAAGAAGGAACTCTATGGTCTGAATTAGGCACCATGATCCTCATAATCATGGATGAATTCTTATCTAAAGAATATCAATTTTAAAAGAGGAGTGGATCAAAATATCTATGTGAAAAATTCTAAAAAAGACTAGTTCATGGTACTGGTGTATGTAGATGATATTATATTTATTGGAAGTAGGTAGGGATTGGTGGATGAATTTTCCAATCACATGAAATCATAATTTGAAATGTCTATTATTGGTGAACTCACTTAATTCTTGGGGCTACAAGTGATTCATAAGAAAGAATACACTTTTATTTCTTAGGAAAAGTATACAAGAGATTTGATGAATAAATTCAATATACATGAATCCAAACCAATGTTGAATCCAATTAAGGTTGATAAAAAAATGGTAAATCATGAGTATGGTACATATTTAGATCCTATAATGTATAAAAGAATCATTGGAGGATTATTGTACTTGAATATGACACAACAAAATATTTTCTTTGAAACATGCTTAGTGGCCTGATTTCAGAGTAATCTGAAGGAAGAACATTTGAAGATAATAAAAAGAATCACGAGGTACATTCAAGGAACTCAGAATTACGTCATATACATTATTACTGGAAAATATAATGAACTATTAGAATTTTATGATGCTGATTGGGCTAAAGATGTGGTAGATTGAAAGTCCACAAGTGGTGGATCATTATTTATTGGAAAGAAATATCTGGGATGGTTAGGTAATAAATAGTAAAGTACTTCGCTTAGTACTGCTAAAGAAAAGTACATCTCTACTACAAAGGCATGTACCCAACTATTGTAGATGAAGCAAAAACAGACTGATATTGGTGATAAGGTAAAACAACCAATGGTGATTCACTATGACAATAAGAGTGTGATCGATATTATGATGAATCCTGTTCATCATTCTCATAGAAAACATATTGAAATCTGATATCACTTCATCAAAGAAAAATATGATCAAGGCATGATTAACATTGATAATTTTTGAAGTTATGACCAAGTGGATGACATTTTTACCAAGCCATTGGCAACACATGTGTTCGAGAAATATCAGTTGGACCTTGGTGTTCAACCACCTCCTAGTGCATAATAGGTTTCATAAGATCCCCTATCCCTAGTTATGTCAACTATTTTAATCTATTTATGGAAGTGATGTAGGTTTATGGGGGACATACGATCCAGGGGGAGTGTGTTTTTTGATCTCTACAAGTAAAAATTAGGTTCGTTGTGTTTATCCACAAAGTTTGAGAATCAAGAAATGAAGAAATTCATGTTACAAAGGGGGATAATGAGTTATAAAGGACGAGAATGAGAATGGATAAAACAATTTGGTGTTATAATGAAACCGTGAATGAGTTACAAAGTGGGAGAATGAGTTATAAATGGGGATAATGATAATGGAGAAAAAAATTCAGTGTTATAAGGAAACGGTGAATGAGTTAGAAAGGGGGAGAATGAGAATAGAGAAAAAAATTTAGTGTTATGAAGAAATAGTCAAATCTTAGCTTGGACATATTTAAGTATTAAAAAAAACAAGAACCCAATTCATGCTTCCCATATTATTTTCTACATAGACCATTGATCATGTATAATTTAAGTATTGGATAAGTTGTTTCTTGCATATCAGGCTTTGATAGTGGATGGTGATTTAATGAATTTATATGGAGATTTACAAAAAACCTAAAGGGGAAGATTTTTGAAACCAAGGTTTCTCTTTTTTGGAAATGGATTTCTGTTTGTGTTTGTTTTCAATCCACATTAGGTTGATCAAGGAGTCTACAAGACAAGTGATCTTATAGTATATGATGACAATATTGTTGAAGGTGGTGTCATTTCCTAGTGTTCCAAAATTTTGGGCTCAAAATTCGGGGTAGAGGATAGCATCAAAAAAAGGATGTTTTCTGGGAATTAAATTTCATAAAATGGTAAATTCATGGGTTTCAAGAATATTGGGATGATATTTGTGAAGATGTGGAGTAGAACGAACCATGATGGTGTTCTCTATGATTATAAAAATTGGTGCATCGTGAGTGCTTGATGGTTTGATGGAAAGCTTCATGACAATGTCTAATCCTAATGGATCATCATGAATGTAGGAGGTATGTGAAGGTGTTTTTAAATATCCACAAAATACAATAAGAGGAGGTGGAGCATCACGAATGTATTAGCCTATAAATATGAGGCTACCCTCACTTCATTTAATACGAAATTATTAAGGGAAAATCCAAAATTGATATTGTTTTGTGAAACTAGGGGAGCTCCATGAATCTATCTTTCTATGCGATCTTGAGCATCATGAAAATATAGTAATGTTTTGATTGATACCAATTATTTTGAGTAATGGGTGATTTGCGATGATTGGGTATTTCACATTGACTTAGTGAGTTTCGTAAAGGCAGTTTGTTCTGTGAAGGCAGTTTTCTTCATGAAGGTTGTGAGCTTCATGAGGGAGCTATTTGAATAGAAGTTATGAACATTAGGTATAAGTAAACCGTGATTTCAGAGTGCATAAAATTATCTCTCTGGTGAATGTATAGTCTCATGCTAAACTAGGAAAAATAATTTAATGAAAATCCATTAAAGCGGCCTTCAAGTTGATAAACTAAGTAAGACTTAACCTATGGAAGTGAGCAAGGGGGATTCAATGGAAGTGTTCTGAGGGATGTAGTGTGATATCCCTAAAATCTTATAAAGGAAATGTTCCTAGCACAGAGTGACTTTGTATGGACTTCTGTATTACAAAACTAGTGAATATTAGTGGATTTACGTACTACCAACACACTGCCAGTATATGACCCTTCAACAAGAACTTTATGGTGGACCAAGTAAAACTGTTGTGTTGTCTCTTTTCATGTGAATGTTTTATTACTACACTATTCCAATTGATAAGTTTAACAAGTTCCTATAAATGTGGGAACATTATTTTTTGATTTAAAATAAAAAATTGATTCCCTAATTCACCCCACCCATCTTAGGGTGGTATGGGGTCCTACAGGTGCAGTATAAACATTACCACAACAAGTGGGAGATATAAATTATAGTGTCCATTTGGAGTTAGTAACCGAGGAGTTTCATAGGAGATTCACATGGATAATTCTTAGGGACAAGAAATTTTATGGTGGGGAGGTTGTAATGACCCACATTGGTGAGTGTTAGTGGAGTTGCAGAAAATATAGGTTTTAGTGATCATAGATGGAGATAAAATTCTATTTTTTGATTATGATCATTAATTTACATTAGTGGTTTCATTATAAATATTTTAAAAAACTATCATGGAGGAAAATTAGGTATAGGAGGCCTGAGATGTGTTCTGGGGGATCATGGGTTTGAAATGAGGATGTTGGTGGTTGAAAAGGGCCATCTAGTACCCAATGAGGCAATAAAGGGTACCCAATGAGGGTACATGGGGTCCATGCTCCTTAGCTAGGGTCTCTAGGTGTTTGGTGCTAAGAAATGGGTACTCAATTCAACCCATACCCATTTTTACAATGGGGTGAAAATAAGAATTTTCCCTATTAAAATGAGGAACCCAATTAGGGTTCCCCATTTTCCGACCGTCTAATAGAGGGACAAAGGACCTAATCCCTCACCTTACTTATTCCCCATATACTTATTATTTATTAGTGTCTTGGGAGAGGGTTCACTATGGATTTTTTCTGGTTTTCTTCACGCTTTTACACTTCTATTAATATTTTCCCTATTATTATAATTTTAGTGGAAGATATATTGGGATCTGATCCTAATTCCACTAGGGAATAGTATAATTGAGGTGGGATGATGGGTGTTTACTAGGGATTGGCTAGAGTAGTCTTCAGGATGAAAAAGAAAAATGGATTCATGTAGTTTTTCTTGAAGTAAGCCTCTAACCTATTTATTATTTGGTTTTCCACCAAATTTGGAATATAATTACCATTGTATTAGTGTCTTTTTATGAGGATATTGATGTAATTGGGCTTAGATATTCCATGGGAGTAAAGGACACATCATTGGATAAGGAATCAATGTCATTATGTCTCCTGGTGAGTTTAAAATAATTTACACATAATTTAATTAATGTGAATTAATTGAGTTAATTAGTTATAATTATGTTTGATGGATTTAGGATCTTATAGATGTGGATGATGGCCGAGATGGGATAGGCTAAGCTTTATTGAGGCTATAAAAAGAATGATTAAGGGGATAAATCCACATCTAGGGTAGGTGGTTCCTAATATTACACTATTATTTGATTATATATATGTTTTATGAATTATAAGTGTGGGTAAGAAAGTTTGTGACCCAAAGGGAAGTAGTGAGTGGTTTTACTTATGAGGGGAAAGTCTAGGTTTCCATGTTAGGCTCATATTAGGACATTTAGAATTATTAATTTATATGTAGACATTGATGGGTATGTCTACCATGTGAGGGTTTTGACTAAAGGTTAATTCAAACCCAAAGAGGGTGTCCAACATTGATCTATAGCTTGAGTGAACAATAGAGGTATCATTGCAGTTATGAAACTATCACCTAGAGAGATTTCTAGGGGTGACCCTATGAGATGTCATGAGTATGGTCGTCTGCAGTATGTGTATTTGTGGGTATGGTAGGGTGACCTTTTATGGAACCAAATTAGATTATTTCACATTACGAGCGATGAGTATGTGTTTTCTGGATCATGATAAGTCCCATGAGCCTTACGTGATGTTCACATGGACACCAATGGTCATGTCACTTTAGGAAGCGACTTGATACCTAGGTAATGGAACCATGAGAGGTTTCCTTGTCTCTATCATGTATTATAAGCATTGAGTGGAATTATGGAGAGTACATATAAAACATAGACCCACAATTTTTATTTCAAGTGATGATATAGCCTTGATATGCGACATTTTGTTGATAATTTCCCATGATAGTACAACCATTGTGAGATGGATAGTTTTATATGATCATAAAATATTCTGAGAGATATTAGGCTTGATGTATGTATCCTAGGTTTATAGCATCGAGGAAATGGGATGACTACTGAGCACCTTAGGTTCAGTTAAACCAATGTTAGGGTGATAACTCAGGCACTATGTTCATATAGGATACATAATGCAACCGTTATGTTGATACTCATGTTTATAGTGATAGTTTATTTTCACTTGTTATTATGTTTCTTATAGTGATAGATCTTTTAAATAATATTTATTTATACAATGAAAAATCATCCACCAGTAGTTATGTTTCTTGATTAGTTTTTTGGTAATATATCGACAACCTAATATAGTGGTTCCATTTATATATCATTCACCTGGAGATACATCATTCATCTGGTGATACATTGTTTTATCTATTGGTGTGTGGTGATACACCTTTCACCTAGAGATGCATCATTCACCGAGTTATTGAATTGTGGTACCTAATTCACCTAAAAATGAATCATTTTTCCTATTTTTTTAATTTTTATACCTTATTCACCTAGATATACCTCATTTTCCCAAATTTTAGTATGGTTATATATCATTCACCTTGTGATGAATCATTTTCCATGATCATTTGGTGACGTATCATCCACCTTTTTTGACGTTTATGATGGTATGTATTTCAACTTTTCTAGTGATTTGATGATGTACCATTTACCCTAAATCATTGTATTATGATATCTCATTTACTTTTCTGTTGATGTGAGTGGTGATGGATTATTCACCCTCATGTGTGTTCAAACCATGGGTGCATCATCCCATTCTAGAAATGGAAGAATAAGGTATGAGTTGACCATTAGTTTAATTTCTTGAGTACACTATAGTGTGATAGGTGTATGCATGTGAGGTTTATGGTTTAATTTTCATTCATTATATGCATGCACATATTATTTTATTTTTATTAGGGACATCATTGGTGGTGGTATACTGAGTTTTATACTCACACCCCGAATATGAACTTTGGTGTGCTTACAGACCTTATATTTTACATTCTAGTTTAGATAATGGATCCAGTATAGGTTGATGAGCTAGGGATATTAATAGTGTTATGAATATAGGTTTAGGGAAATTTCAAGGAAAATGGTTAGGTTCTTGTGTATTTTTTTAGTGTATCTTGCATTTTTATAGTCAGCCGTTGGGTGATATTATATCTATTTCATGAATGTATGAATTGAAAGAGTTATATTTTTTTAAAATATGACTATGTTGTTGTTATGGTTTGATTTATATTGTAATTCCAACTTCTATACTTTGATAATATATATACTTGGTTTTATTTCATTGGTTGTAGTTAATACTATGATATTAAAGGGTATAGTCTTCCTGCATTGTTTACTGTACCATCACTACAAGTTAGTAATTTGTAAGATATGAGATGGAACAGTTGAGGTTATGTGGCTATTGGAGTTATTTCCTAAACACACACACACAAACATGATATGCATATTATAATATAATTGTGTACAATATTGAAATGTAATATGGTGTGACATATAGAAACCAAAGCCTTTTTAATTTATTGGTTTTGAGTATATCATCCAGTATGATATAGAGATATCATAGTACTGGATTTTCATGGAATGAAATAAAATATCATGTCATTTTTTATAAAATGTTAAACATTAAAATTCACATTATCTTCCACTATCTATAATTAAATGTGAACCATTTCATAAGATGAACCACATGGGGTTGGCTTAGATGAAGTTTACATTCAATATAACCATAGTAATTAACTCCTAATATATGATCTAATACATGTTAACTTAATGTGTATCATCAAGGGATCTATATCAAGTGTCTCTACCCATACCATGGTTAGTATAGAATCTTGTATTTAGCTAGCTGAAACTCCCACATCTGAAAGAAATTTGTTTCTTCCAGCTTTACCTATTGAGGTACTCACATGCCGTAGTGGGAAGAGAATTCCCAGTTATGCAACATGTGATTAAAAAAACATGTAGATACACCACTGATGAAGGATTTAATTTAGCTACCTCTTTTTTATCTTCATCAATCAAAATGGATATGGGTACTGAAGTGCTATAATGTAAGGTACACACATGGTTCTTTATTTTAAAGTTTTCAAGATTTCATTTATCAAGCATGGGGTTCTTGGATTTGGGTTTCTTATTTGATTCCATTTTCATGTATAAGTGTTATATGCTCCTATTAAACCTATAAGTGGTATCAGTTATTTACCATATATTTTTATTCTTGAAATCATGGTTTTGAAATAAAGAACAGTGATCAAAAGTATGTAATGTGATAACATAATCTCGTTTGAGAGACTAAAATTATGTTATAGGATAATGTAATGTGAAATTACTATGATTAAAATTATTTTATAGGATAATTTAATGAGTGTTAATTAGTCGTAGGGTATGAATGGTGTATATCTTAGAGTAAAACACATGAAAACCCATAGTTTTGTTTTATGTCGTAAGTTATGATATAACTAATATCACAGGCTATGATTGAAATCCCAGTTCTCTAAAAATAGATCATCATGTTATAATAATGATATAGAGTATATCATAAAATATTAAATACACTTAAGTTAGGGTCAGGATCTAATTCCTAAGGGTTAAATCACTGATAACCATTACATATTCCGTTTCATGATGGGTAACCTTTATGTATACCTTTGCCACAGAAGTGAATTAATCAATATGTAATGGTTTCTATTCGATACTTAAGGGTTAATATGATTTTCATTTAAGTGTAACTATAATATTTTATTGATATGTATGGGTCCATAATTTTCTATATAATTGAAAAATATTATGTAATGGTCCAAACTTTTCCACAAAAGTGAAAAACAGATATGTAGGGGTCTAGAATTTATTTTAGAAGGGTAAAGCTGATACGTAAGGGTCACCTTACTAAAAATACATATCATTAATAGTGATAGGTTTATAAGTAATAAAACATTACTAATAGAGTTTAAATGATTTAAGTGTTTCAATTTTATCTATCATATTTAACATTTACATGTATATTGTTAAATATGATTTTAGGGATTTTTTTCTTCATAAAATTCAATAATGAATTGAATTATATAATTTATAATTTTTTATAAATTAAAATAAAATATTTTTTGGTATATTTATTAATTTATAATTTTTTAAAATTAATTAATTATAAAGTGTTTACAATTAATTAATTTAATGTTTATGAATTATTTTTTAATAAATATTCTATAATATTAAATGTTAATTTAAAATTAATTTTAAAGTATATGACATGAGTTATAATTTATATGTAAAATGTTTATATGAATATTATGAGGGTAATTTATAAGGTGTTTATAAATTTTTGAAAAAATAAAAATTAAAAGAGTTTATATTTATGTTATGAATTGTTCATAATTATTTTGAATTATTTAAATTAATGTCCTTATTCAGAAATTATTTAAAACACATCAAAATGAGCTTTGATGGTTGATTTTATCATGGTTTATATAATGTTAAGCATGTGATATTTAAATTACTTGAATAGTATACATAATAGAAATTATAATATAAAATGTTCATATTTAATTTAATATTATATACTTACAGTAAATGTCATAAACTTAATAATATGAAAGAGTTCATATTGAAAAATGGATATAAATTGTTTATATTTGACATTTTTGAATTTCCATAATAAATATTTTTTAAAGTGTTTGTTTTTAACTATATTTATGAAATATTCATAAATTTCTTTCCCATGATTAAATATGTGAATTGTTCATTTATTAAAAATTTATTCCATTATTTTTATTAATGAATATAATTTTTATATTATTAATGGTTTTATATTTATATTTTATTATTAAAGTACTTCTGTATATTTTCATACAAACATACAAGGAGTTACATGCTAGGTATGATTATGGATTCAGCTTTCTTCTACATTGAATTTGGATTGTATTGATTTATGAGATTGAATTGAGTAGGTAATTATGTTTTCTAAAAATTACGTGATATATTTGGGATGGAATTGAGAAAAATCTTGAGTAAAGAATCCTTGGGTAAAGTGACATTGAGTCAAACTTCTCACTAGCTTAGAGGCTTATTCCTTGTTTATAAAGGTAAGGGTTGACTAATTTGTGGCTCCCTGATTACTCATGTGGGGATTGTTGATTTCATATAATTATAATAATTTACCTGAAAGGTTTTGATATACCTTATGCATAATATTCATTTGGATATTTATAGATATAATTATATTTTAATTTGGATTAGTAACACAAGCTATGAGTTGTGTAAAGAGTTATACATCAATATGGTTTAAACATATTAGTTTGGTGAAAAGGAATAATATTCAAAACTAAACCATTAGAAGAATTAATACATTTAAATGGAATGACATGAGATAATATGGTGATATTAAATTCCCTTCAAAATAAAAAATGTTAGATTCCTTCCAAAGAAAATGCATGTCAGGACCTCGATCATCCAACCAGGTATGTTTATGCTAAAACTAGGTGATCATGGATTATATTGTGTAAGGCATGGTGGAAATTAAAAACCCTAAGAGTTAGGTAACTAAATAACATTGTGAGATTTGGGTTAGAGTTTTCTGGGAAACCATAAGAGATAAGATAATAGAAGAATAGAGTTGATATTATATCCATATGATGGATTTGGAAAAAGGGCTATCCACTCAATTATCCAAAAAAAATATATGATATGATTGGAATTATTGTCCACATAAATAGATAAGGTTTTATAGGAATTAGATGAAAAGTGGCCTAATTAACTTTAGTCTCCACTCACATACGCAATATGAATGAGTGTGATAATGACTTGGTGAGATTTATGGTTTCCTATAAGGCTTGTTATGGATATGGAATTCATTTTATTATTATCAATTAAAATGTTTTGAAAAGATAATTGATTTCAATAAATGTTAACCCTATTATTTTAAAAGTTTTTAGGATAGATGAATTGGGAATATGATGTATAGGTTATGGTTCTATGTCGATAGTACAAGTTGATAAATGTTAAAATCAGAATGTCAAGGTCATTGGAACCTAGAGTCATCAAGAATGAGAAATGATTGCATAATATGGAATTTTCTAGGATACCTAAATGGGATTATGAAACTATATGGAATTTTAATGTAAGGTATTATTGTTTTAGAAATCAATTATTCATTTTGAATAGAATATGATACCAAATGTATATTTTTTTAATTTTTGTAAATATATAGAAGTTCAAAATCAAGAGAATAATTGATAGATATTGTTGTTTTCATTAAAGTGTTGAATCAAAGAGTTTCTACTTAAAATATTCGAATATAATTGAGATTGTAAATATTATACGGATCTAAGTAAAGGATGTATATCTTCATAATATTTCCCTTAAATGATAGGAGAAATTATTCACTAACAAATAATTTTTATGAAGAATATGATATGATGTATTTAATACACATGATTTAGATTCATTGGATTCTTTAAAATGTTTTGTGAATAAGATCAGGATAAATAATGTTTTATATAGGATAAAAAAATTTATCCAGTTTTTTTTAATATAAGGAATTGAGATTCCACCACCCAATATTGTAATATTTTAAGGAATATTTTTCTTTTCAAGAAGAATGTTACAAAAACCTATAATACCATATAAGATATAGAAAAAATTGTTTTCATATTTAATATTCATGCTAAAATAGTATAATATTTATTTTCTAAACACAAAAGATTTTTTATCTTATTATGATATTATAAAGTGAATGTGGTGTTATAGATTCTAGTGGGGGTATTTTTGGTCTTTGAGAAGTTCAAATCTTACAAATAAAATATCACTCCAGTCATAATTCAAAGTGGAAGTCACTTAATATCCTAAATGAGTTTTGGATGTATCGGTAAATTAATAATGTAAATAGTTATATTAGTTACCAAAATATTTCATGGGAATATTTGGTAGAATTTGTTCCAAAGGATTATGAATATTATTTATTTAGAAATATTTATAAGTAGACAGCAAAATTTATTAACATAGAAACTTTTGATATTGTGAAGCCAATAATTTTAAATATATTCAATGATTTGAACATTGAGAATATGATTCCTAAGTCTCACCATTATTAAAATAATTTTTTTCATATATGTTACTCACTAAAGAGTACAGTTGGAGGGTTTTGTACATTGGTAACCTAGAGATATGGTAGTAATTACATAGTGAAATAATGAGTTTATAAAAACCCTTGAAAGTGAATTAAACATAAGGTTTATAAGGTAGTATTTATATATTATATGTTATATAGTTTCTTATGTATGGTTTTTTTAAAATATTATTGAAGAGTATAAGAATAAAGAATTTATTGTGTAGTACAAAAGGAAATCTCCACTATAATCCTATGATATTGGATACATTTATGTATATATTGATCTAAATTTTGTGAATTTTAATGATAATTAAACTCAAAAATTATGACTTTGAATTATCCCTAACCGATGTTCATCATGGAGTATATTATAGGTTTTGATGAAATGTTATGGTTAGCATGAGTTTGATTCTTATATTAGGATATTGAATATGATCACGAGGTACATAACTTGTTTTGTGTGCTAGATGACCAATGAAATATACCACGTAGTGTCATAAATTATGTATTTGGTATAATAGGGTTTCATGGTTCATATTTATATTCCTCACTACTGGAGGTTGGTGAGATACCAAGCATGAGAATAATAACAACTTGATACATTTATTATGCAAGCCTCAAGGCTTAACTAATCAGGGGATGGATTGGCATGTTACTGATCATGTTATTAATTAGAACTCAACCAATATAGTATTTTTTCTCTCATGTAATGAATATGTCATCTGGGCCCTTGATTGTGATGGGATGATGACGTGTATGGTCATACCTAGATAATACATATGATGTTATTATCTATTCAAGAGAGGGACATGTGATGTGCTCATCTACAAAGGTGAATGGAATAAGATGTATTTATCAACCAGGTATTTCTATACTTAGATAATTGATAACATATGAGTTGGTCATATGTGATTGACATACACCATGTCCCATGGTCACTCAATATCTTATAAAAAGTGAATATAAAATATTGTATGCTTGTATGTGATGTAACTAGTGTAAAAAGGTATAAAGATACTTGTGTTTAATGGAGATCACACTAGACCCCTTTCTATATCGAGTAACATTAATTCTTTACTATATGGTGCTATTTTATTACATTTATAGAACAAGTTATTCGTATTTGTTTCCAATGATACTAAATTTTGTGGGGCCACACTTTTTTGTTTGACCAAATGGGGATTTAATTTGAATCAAAGAGATACTCTAAATGTGTTTTATAGTGTTAATCTAAAATATTTTTGGATGGATATTATTAAAGTATTTCATATGATGTGATGCACAGTGAACTTGATGTAAGCTTTCCAAAAGTGTTTTGGAAGATATCCAAAAAGAGTTTTTCATATGGTTTCATAAGTTATTATATATGATATGATATAATGTGAAATTTATTAAAAACTATGAAGATTTAGTACAAGTGTGATATTGTTATAGTTATTCCCCAAAGACACACACACACACACACACACACATATATATATATATAAGATATGTATAATCCTATATCATAGTGTATGATATTTCCATTTTTTTATGGTATGACATATATAAACCAAAGTATTATTAATTTATTTGTTTTGGGTATACCGTTAAATATGATGTGGATATATCATAGTACTTTCCTTGAATGTCATGGTATGTGATATCATGTTACTACCTACTGAATTCTAAATGATAATATTCACATTATTTTCAATTGGATATAATTAAATGCTTACCATTTCATAAGATAAATTTATTGGGGTTGGCATGGACTATGCTTACATATAATGTAATTGCATGTATTACCTAAAAATGAATGAGTAAATGTATGTTCACTCAATGATAATCCTCAAGGGATCTATATAATGTGGTAGAAACCATTCAACATCTAGTAAAAAATCTTTTATATAGATATATGAATCTCTCCCATACCGAAGCTCTATATTTATTCAACCTTTACCTAGTGAGGGATGAGAATGTTATAGTGAGAATAGAATTCATTCTTTTATGACGAGTGCTACATCCAACCCATAGATACACCATAGAAGAGGGATATTTTTCATTTATCAATTTTTTGATCTTCATGAACCCTATATTATGAATACGGGTGTTGTAGTTCTTATATGTATGGTTCACACATGTTTATTAATTTTATAATTTATATGTTTTCATTGGTCAATAATATTTTCCCTTTATTTGGGTTTCTCATTTACTTATACTTTCATGTATAAGTGTTATACCCTCCTATGAAACTTGATAGTGGGACCCTCTAGCTTAGATCCATTTTGGATAAAAAGGTTAGGTATGTTACATGAACTATTATGTATAAAGAATTTAATTAAATTATTCTTAAGGGACCCATAGTCTGACACCCACTCTAGTGTGGGGAGGGTTACAATATTAATACTATCATGCAGAGTGAGACATCTTGTCTACTTTGATGTTGTGTGTTCATAAAATCATTTATGCTGTAATTGGTGATAAGTTAAGGTTTTGGACACAACATAAGTTCCTTTTGGGTGAATATCCATTATGGTTTTTGTTGGATTCAATGGATCATTTTACAATTTTATATGGTGTAAGCACCATGAACAATGAAATGTTTCCATCAAATATTTTCATAGAAATCCTAGAACCCGTAGAGGATATTTTTCATGTAAAATTTATAATTCATTTAAATTAAAACAATATAAAGATTAACTTATCTTGGGATCATTCTTTGATGAATATGTTGATCATATAAAATCCTTTTTGGATTACAACAATTATATATGGAGGACCCAAAGTAGATTCCCTATTGAGGTGATTCACACATGGTACTTTGATCTCTGAAAAAAACTGTTGGAATGTTGGGAGCTAGCATAGATGATCGATCATCTTATATTGTTTATATTGATCAATTCAATTTATTTAGGATTATATCTTATTATTATCATTATTGAGAGGGTTTATAGTGACCGATACTTTTTATACTAAATATCACATCTTATTATATGAATATTAAATACATAACAATATGATCTACGCTAGAATAATATAGGTTTAGTGTATTTGGAAACTTGGATACATAAAAAACTTATTAAAAAGGGATCTACATCATCCACCACTAAGTTCTTCATAACTAGCACCCTTATTAGACATATTATAATTAAAACATTTTTTCATAACCTAGGGAAAGGAAACATAATAAAGGGAGAGATATTATTCTCATTAATAGTAAACAAGATAGATAACAACAAACAATTAAGTATAAAATGATCATAAGGGTATTTGAACATAAGAAAAACATTTGAAAGCCATACCCTACATATAATAGATCATAATCTTAAGTCATGGAATAAATCATGGAAGTTCATAATACATGAATCATAAAGGAATCAAAGAACAAGATCCATGGAATCATAACATTGGAATAAGACATAAGTTTGTGGAATAAAACTAAGCATGAAAAACCATTTACTTAGTAGTAAAGGCTCACTGGAAAGACTATCATGGTGGATTCAATTCAGTACCAAAAACATCACATCCTTAGTCATGGTTAACTCCCAAGACTATCATAGTGGATCATCTCCCATATTGACTGGGTTCACTCTCTATTATAGTCCTTATCTCATGAGATATCCATATTTACCTAATGTATTAGAGGGTTATATAATTCCAGGAACAGATGTCACATAATGAAAACCATACATATGTATGCCACAAGATCATAAATAATTCATCCTAGATTAACCCATGAAAATGTATTGAGTTTCATGAACATTTCATAATAGGATTATAACATAACCCATGGAAAATAAATAAGTTTCATAAAGGTTTCATCATAACATAATTAAATAGTGGGAAAGAAATAGGTTTCATTGAATTATCCTTAAATCATCATCATCATAAGACATACAAAGAATGAAATTAGATGGTATAATTGGATCATATACCAATAAAACATTAGTTACATAAAATGATGTCATCTTAGATGAAAAATACCTTTAGATGATATCTGAAATATTTCTTGAGGAAAATTACCATTTTATTTTTAAATAACTTCTTTAAAATATAAAAATATCTCAAATATTAAGGAAAAAATTTTCTTTGAAAATAACCTTGGAATATTACAAAGGAATTTTCAAATCATTGAAAGTTCATGATGAGGGGAAATTCCATTCATACTATGTATGTAAAAAATAGTTATTCCTTTCATATTTATAGTAAATAGTCAAAATTAACTCATTTGTAAAATGACCAGAATATTTCATTTAATATTTTTTGTAAAAAATCAATAATTGTTAAAATTTACTTAAAAAAATTATAGGATAAAAAAATTCTTGAAACCATTTTTTTAAAACATGGACATGGAATAAAAAGGATTTTTGATTGAAAATATAAATAAGGTTAATTTTTCCTTAAAAATATTATTTCAGTCTATTGAGTACTTAAAGAGTTAAAAATGAAAGGAAAACATGTATTATTTATAAATAACTATAAGAGAATAAAATTCATGAGATTCGTGAGAGGTATATCATAAAATTTCATCATTATAAACTTAATCATAAATAATCTCATTAAATAATGAGATTGTAACATAAAACCCTTAACTCGAGTTCTATATGATTTGAAAGCGATCCAAAATCATGTATAATAAATTTAATTTTATTATATTTTTATATCATAATAATTTAAATACTTATAATATCACAAATGATCTAGTTATAAAATTTCAACAACCATTTATTAATAATTCCTTATTAAAATTGTTGTTTTTGGGTGTTAATTGTTTTGTTTTTCATGATAATTTAGGTTCTACAGTTCTGATACTTGTACTTTGATCAAGGTTCCATCATCTATGTAATTTTAATCATGATTTAAATATCACACACACATATATATATATAGAGTCATCCATACATGATATATATAGACAAATTAATTACATCATTCATGGAGATGATAAGTCGTACATATGCATGAATGTTGCTTTCACTTTTTGATGGATGGAATGAAAGAAAGGAAAACATTAATTTAACTTTAAATAATAATCATTATATCATATATGTCATAAATGTTCATTTTTTATATATTTATTTCCATCTATGTAAAGTGGAATCGAAAATTGAATCACATCGCTTTGTGGTGGTGGTAGTTCACACGTATGCACGAGTGACATCATCATTTGACAATAGATTAGATGATATGAAGTTAAATATGTGATAAGACTATAGGGAATCATTAATTAAATATGTTTCTGTAAAAAACAAAAATGTATAAAAACTCAATAGATGTAACTAATTAAATAAAATGAGTAAACATCAGGTTGAGATCAATTCACAAAGATAGTGAAATTAGTTTGATTAGGATTTAAAAATATTTGATTATAATGATTTTAATAAATTGGTGAGAAAAGTTGGGTTTGATTGATTTTGAGGAATAAAAACCAAAAATCAAAGAAGATTTATTTTTTGAGATCAGGTTTTGAAAAGCACACTAGTGCTTTTTAATTTTTGGATTTAGGTGCAATTGGATTTAAATAATATGTTGACTAATTAATGATTGGTTTCAAAGTTGAGATGAGGAGGATTCAATGGTCATGGTATCCCCTCCTCAATACGTTAATACCCTATTTCCCTTTGTCTAGTAATTTAGGGTGACGTTGAATCATATTTTTATCGATGCCATATTTAATCCCGATTTCCCCTAAAGTTGACAATGGTCATGAATTCTTTAGGGTTGTCACTTGTGAAAATTTTAAAGTTACTTTTAGATTCAAATATTAATGGTCATGATAAAAGATAAAGAAATGTATTGGATGTTGATTCAAGAATTGTAACAAACCAAATACATAAATGAATAAGATGAAATAAATCCAACACACCTTCCCCCTTCTATTTACATAATCCTAGCACAAGGTGAGTTTACCCCTTCATCTTAGTGATGATAGGAATAGTGGGAATGATAAAAGGGAGATAAAGCATAATGAAAAGGGAGATGAACTCATGGAGGACACTGTACAATGTAGCTTCTCACTTTAATCTTTGGTCTTTAAGATCTCTTCAACAACAACAGTCTAAAACTATATTTATAGGCTATATATGTGCTCCGGTATTATTGAAGATCATAAAGAATTGGTCCAAATGTGGTTCAGGGTGGGTCCCTTGTCATAGATTCTGTAAAAAATTAAAGATACACTAAAATTACGCCAGGTTCTTTTAATTTTAGGGTTCAAGTGAAACTGGATATTAGAAAGTTGGTTTATTAATTAATGATTGGTGTCAGAGTGGAGAATAGGAAGATACAATTGTCATGGTATCCCCTCATTGATGCAAAAATCCCCTATTTCCCATATTATGGTAATTTTTGGGTTTCTCCAAATCATGTTTGTATTGATAATGTATTTAAACCTGATTTCCCTTAAATTTGACGATGGTCATACCTTATTTAGGGATGTTAGTGGCACAATTTTAGGGTTCCTTTAAGATTCAATTATCAATGGTCATGATAAATAGAAATAAAGGGATTAAAAGTTGAAGATTAAATTTGGGAAAACCAAATTCATGAATAAATAAGATGGAATATATCCAACACACCTTCTCCTTTATATTTACATAACCCTAGAAAAAGTTGGGTTTACCCCCAAATCTCAGTAATGAGAGGAATAAAGGGAAGGAGAAAATAAAATTAAAGCATGAAGAAAAGGGAGATGAACTTGGGTAGGGCCCTACATAATGAAGCTTTTCTCTTCAAGCTTTGGTCTCTAGATCTCCCTAACAATAGTAGAATTGACCTCAATTTATAGGCTCCATATGGGATCTAGTATTAATGAAGATCATTAATAATTGGTCCAAATGTTGTTTAGGGTGGGTCCCATGTCATATATTCTATAAAAAATTAAAGATACAAGGAATATGGGCAGTTAAATACCATCCTTAAAATTTACATGACGTGTAAATTAGTACACTATGTGTAAATTTAAATGTTGATTTTCTTCACTTCAAGACATGTCTTTATTTTAAGACTTTCATAGGTTCATTATGTGTAATGATTTACATGACATGGAATGTCATTTCTTCACTAGAAGCCTCGTTTTTCCTTAGTTCTTCAGTTTTATTCCTTATAAGTTCTCCATGATTATCCTAAAAAATCTGGTGTCACGACACAAGCTTTTCTCGCAGCGTGAAATGTCATTTTTCTCCTTTTTGAATTATACATTGTAACTTTCCATAAAACACAAAACAAGTTAAAAAATTCAAATATGGCGAAGAATAATAAATTAAATACATAAATCAAGGTATCAAAACACCATAAAATGTATGCATTTAATATAGATGTAAAATACCATCACACTTGAATTCATACTTGTCCGAAAGGATGGAATATCAACATACTAAATAGGATATTAACTTAACCATGACTCAAATTCAATTTCAATAAAATAAATTGATTAAATGAAAATTTAAATTTTTTAGCATCACAGGTATGAAATTTATCAATGCCACATTTTTAAAAGAATACAAATCAACCATGAATTTTACTTTTCCTCTTTTGAAATACCAATGTATTTTATGTCATCCACTTTTATTTTTCAATTCATTATAAATAATCAAGGCATTTACAATTTACCTTACTTTGAATTTTTCCATTCATAATTTGGGTATAAATGAACAGAGCGATGCACTTACCTCAAGAACAGGTAAATTACCATAGGCTTGAAAGAAATCTAATATGTCCACTACATAAAGGAAAACATTGTCAAATGTATCCTACCATAAAACACAAAACAAGTTAAATAATTCAAATATGGGAAATAATAATCAATTAAATACATAAATCAAGGTATTAACACACCATAAAATTTATGCATGTAATACAGATATCAATATGATATTATTATTAAAGAAGAATAATTATATCATAAATTTAATATAAATATTAAACCCATAATAATAACCATCCATGAAATAAGGTGATAGAAAATAAATTTTATTACTATGTGGATGCGGTTGTCCACATGTACACATGAGTGATACTTTCACATCCCTTTTTATGGAAAATAGGTTGGATAATGGTTGTTTCATGATCATAATAATATTTTAGTATATTAAGGGTAGTGAATTTATTATTTTTGGATGAATACAACAAATTTATAAGAGGTAGAGGATGAAATAACCCACTGTATAATAAATTTAATTTTATTATAATTTTCTATCAGAATAATTTACATAATTATAATAATTATATGATCCTGTTATAACATTTCAACAATTATTTCTTAAAAATTCCTTTTTAAAATCATTGTTTTTGGGTGTTAACTGTTTCATTTTTCACAAGAATTTAGGTTCAATAGTTCTAATACTTGTACTTTCATCATCGTCTCATCATCTCTAGAATTTTAATCATGATTGAAATATAATATATATTAATTATATATATATATATATATATTTATAGTCATACATAGAGGATTGATATATTAAAATTAATTACATAGTTCTTGGAGATGGTAAGTCGTACGTATGCATGATCGCTACTTTTACTATTCGATATATGGAATGAAATAAAGGTATATATTAATTCAACTTTAAAGAATAATTATTATATAATATATATCATAAATTTTCATTTTATATATATTTATCTTCATCCATATAAAGTGGAATAAAAAGATGAATCACATCGCTTCATGGAGGTGGTAGTTCACATGTACGCATGAGCGAAATTATTGTTTGCTAACAGATTTGAAGGTATGAAGGTAGATATGTGATAATCCTATAGGGAATATATAATTCTCTATGGGTATATACCAAATAAAAATTTATAAAAAATAAATAGATGAAACTAATTAATTAAAAAGTGTAAAGTAACAGGTTGAGATCAATTCACTGATATGGAGAAATTAGTTTGATTAGGTTTTAAAAAGATTTGATTCAATTAGTTTTGAGAAATAGGTGAGAAAATTTGGGTTTTATTTATTTTGAGGGAGAAAAATAATAAATAAAAGAATATTTATTTTTTGAGACCATATTTTGAAAAGAGCACTAGGGTTTTGTAATTTCAGGGTTCAGGTGCAATTGGATTTAAGAAAATAGGTTGATTTATTCATTATTTGTGTCAGAGTCGAGATGAGGAAGATCCAATGGTCAAGGTATAACATACTCAAAGTGGAAATACACTATCTTCCTTGGTATGATAATTTAGGGTTTCACCAAATTGATATTTTCTTGACACCATATTTAAACCTGATTTCCCCTAAATTTAACAATGGTCATGCCTCCTTTAGGGTTTTTAGTTATGCAATTTTATGATTCATTTTGGATTAAAATACCAATAGACATTATAAAAGGAAAATAAAGGGATTGGAAAATATTTTTATAATTAAAATAGACAAAATTTATGAATATATAAGATGAAATAAATCCAACACACCTTCCCCATTTTTTCCAATGTGCTTGTACCCTAGTGGTACAGGCTCTTGCTTGGAATCCAAAAGACCTAGAATCAAATCCGGACAGGGACTAATTTCTGGGTAATGTAGCAGCATTGTAGTAGTACTATAGTAGTGGCAGAACTATAGCGGCAGCAACAATGTAGTGGTAGAGTCACTATAGCAGGAACTGTAGTGGTGGTAGTACTATAGCAAGTACTGTAGTAGCCCTGGTACTATAGCAGTACTATTCACAGAGGGGCCTTTTGGGCCAAAAAAATGGGCTTTCAAGTCTAGTATTTAGGTCACATGGACTTGGGCCTTCGGGCTATGTAATGGGTCTCCCTATACCCAGTCTAAAGAGGTATTTTCTTTAAATAATAAAATGAGGCTTCGGCCCCAACCTTTAAAAAAAACTTTCCCCATTTTATTTACATAATGAAAAGGGATATGAATTTGGGGAGCACCTTGCACAATTTAGCTTCTCTATCCAAGATTTGGTATCCAAATATCATCAATAATAGTAGGATAAACCTCCATTTATAGGCTCCATATGGGCTCTGGTATTAATGATGATTATTAAGAATTGGTCTAAAGGTGGTCCGAGGCGGGTCCCATGACAAAGATTTTTTCAAAAGTTAAAGATATGCAGAATATGGGATCCTCTATTTTATTTATTATTTTTTCCATATTTGAATTATTTAACCTATTTTTTAGGGTAGTATATATTGGATAATTTAAAAAGTTGAAAAATTACACTTCATTCTGTGAGCTTGAGGATAATCATGGAGCCTTTTCAAGGCAGAAAACTGAAGAACTCAGAAAAAATGAGGATTCCGAAGCCGAAAAATGAAATTCAATGTTGTGTAAATCATTAAAAATCATGAACCGATGTAAGTTATGAAAGTGGAACATGCCATAAAGTGAATAAATTCAAAATTTAAATTTACCCGTGGTGTATTAATTTACACATCGTGTTATTTTTTTGGATGAGATGTAAGTACACAGATTGAACGTATCTTTAATTTTTAATAGAATCTATGACATGGTACCTACCATGGACCACCAATGGACCAATTATTGATGATATTAATTAATACTAGAGACCATATAGATCCAATAAATGGTGGTCTATCTGGATTCTATTAGGGAGACCCAAAGACCAAAGGTTGAAGTGAGAAGGTATTTTGTGCATGGTCCTCCCTGAGTTCATCTCCCTATTCTTTATGCTTTCATTTTATTTTATACTTACCTCTATTCATCTCATAACTAGGTAAAGGGGGTAAAACCACCTTTTTATAGGGTTATTTAAATATAAGGGGGAAGGTGATTTGGATTTATTTCATCTTATTTATTCGTGTACTCGGTTTGATGCAATTCTTCAATCAAATTCCAATCCATTTATTTTTTTAATCATGACTACTGATATTTGAATCTAAAAGGAAATTTAATTGTGAAACTAACAACCCTAAATATGGAATTACCATTTTTAACTTTTGGGGAAATTAGATTTAAATACAGTATTGATACAAACTTGATTTGATATAACCCTAAATTACCGAACGAAGATAAATAGGGTATTACCTCATTGAGGAGTGGATACAATAACCATTGGATCTTCCTCATCTTGAATCTGAATCCAAGCATGAATTAATCAAAATATTTTATTAAATCCCAAACCATGAAATTACAAAAACCTAGAACTCTTTTAAAAAATACATGTTGTGAAAGCACAGGGAAGGAAAGACAAGGAAAATCCCCTGTTGATATAGATTACACGTCATGTAAAAGATTACACATCATGAATGTTTCAAAGGACCTAAAAATAATGACACTATGAATGAGGGTTTGAAGAAAAATCCAATTTATTCATGCCT
Organism: Viscum album; assembly: GCA_963277665.1. Lineage (NCBI taxonomy): Eukaryota > Viridiplantae > Streptophyta > Magnoliopsida > Santalales > Viscaceae > Viscum > Viscum album. The sequence goes on along the minus strand of OY728121.1, from coordinate 1,643,912,746 downwards.
CGACCACACAACTTGGGGGAATGTAGGACCAGAGGAGGTAGAGAAATGATATAATGATGAGACCCACACATGAAGTGATGATCCAGAGCCCTGATTCACCACTGTTATTTTCCACCAGTCTTCTTTGGGTACCCATTTTTTTATTCTCATCATACCTGGAATGAGTGAGTATTTTTATTTGTGTTAGTGACATGATTTTTGGGGGAAGTTTTTCTTAGGGATTATTTCTATTTTTTATTCTTATTTTAGATTGCTGGAACTCCATTTATCAATTCCAATTAATCTTCTTTTTATATTGCATGACCATTGTGTGTGATTTGAGGTGTTTCATTTTATTACACCAATTTATTACCCTATTTTGTGTATGAGTATTATGTAATCTAGTTAGCTATGTTTAAACAAGGTTCTGGGTCTCTTATCCCTATGAATTAACTTAGTATATGACCATTCCAATGGTTCAGTCATAGGATTAGTGAAGGGTACCTAGACTAAGGATCTCTACTGACCCAATTTCAACACCAAACATGAATAAATACATTATCCAATGAATCCATAGAAAAAAACCTTAAATCACTATGAAAATGGTGGGAACTAAGAAAAAACATGTTTTTGAGGATCTTCAAAGAGATTAAGGGCTACATACACTCATAGACTATGGGTGTCCATCGAACACAGGATTGAAATAGAGCATCATAGCATCCCCTGTTTCTAAAAACCACTTATATATAAATCATACAATAATTTAAATCAACTTTAATAGCATTAAATTCACTATAATTCCATATAAATATCAGAAAAATCATTTTTAAAGCTTCCTTGAGCTCTACGACATGTTCTAATTCCCAAATGTTTTAAGCGATATGGTAAGTCTCTATCTTTTCTGATTTTTCTTATGTGAGTGAGATTGAGATTGGATTAAATGAATTATGGTACATTCCATCACTAGATGGGATGATTTGGCATGGAACTTCCTCACCAACTTTTTTCTACCTTCTAAGTCAATGTACATATGGGTAAGCATTCTTAAATTTTTTCAATTTGAAAATGAATCTCGATATTATACCTGGGAATGATATAAGGATATGACTTGAAAATTACATCATCATGGAATAGAGCTATGGATTATAATACAAAGAATATATAAGGGGTTTTCACAAGGAAACGATCTGATTCTAGATTTTTTATCTAGAGGATCATTAATGAATAATTCATCTAAAGTAAGCTACAATTTATTAGATGTGATGAAGAGAAATAGTTTCCAGTGGTAAGGAGAGGGGACACAATGAAAAATAATTCATAGAATCAACAATAATGACTGTATGTTAGAACATATGGAATCATTAATAAAGAATATTAAAATCATGATGGGTCAGTAGACAAACCCCCAAGGTATGCATTTAGAAGATGAAAATTATGCTGATAACAATCATGGTAATCAATTTCAGGGTTGGATACCACAAAAACAACAAGGAAAATGACTTCAAAAAAGACCACAAGGTTACCAACAACAAGAACCTCATGTAACCACACTGACGATCCAAATCTATACATTGGAGGCGACACTGGCTACATTCATGAACACTTTTAGGACTTTACTAAATTAAATAAAAGAAAAATCGTCAAACCCGAAGGCTATTTTAAGGAATATGAAGCATCAAGATTGAAAAATTTCTAATTATCTTAGAGAGAGACCCATAGGAACACTATTATAATGCCCTAATGTATTCCCACATAAAGATTTAAAATCTATATAGATTAGAATTGGGAAGAAAACAAAAGGAAGTAGTATACAATTTTTAGGAAAAAACCAGTGGAATAATTTGAGAAAGAAGATGAAAGGAACAATGAATAAGGAGTTGAATAAGAAGAAGAAGAACTACCTCAGTACAAGCCAATAATTCTTTTTCTTTAACAAATTGTGCAAGTAAATAACAATGTGTAGAAAGATAAATTTCTCAAAAACTTTAAAAAATTGTATATTAATATACCTTTTTCATAGGATCTCATGAAACTGTCGACATATGAAGTTTTTGAAAGAGATAGTAACCAAAAAGAAGAATCTAGGAGATATTGGCACCATTCCACTTACATAGGAGTGTTTAGAAGTGGTATCTAAGGACAAAAATAAGAAGTAATATGATTTAGGTAGATTTTCAATTTCAATATTTATAGGATATATAAAATGTGGAAAATCTTTTTGTGACTTAGGTACGGGTGTCAATATATTTTCATACATGAATTTCAAGAGTTTGGGACTTGATGGACCAAATACCAAAATAGTACTTCTTCAATTGGCAGCCTCGACGATAAAACCCCAAGAGCAAAAATTTAGGATATCCTAATCAGAGTTGAAAACTTCTACTTCTCCGTCAAATTTAAAGTACTAGACATTGAAGAGGATAAAATACACCAATTTTGAGAATACCATTTTTAGCCACGAGGTGTGCAATGATCGATGTTAAAAGTGGTGAACACTTTTTGAGATTTGGTAGCGATCAATTAAGTTTCAACATCCATTGGGAAATAAAGAACTATGATGTTTGAGTGGACAACTAGTTTGGAGAAGGAAATACACCCAAAGTTGAAGGTGTCATTGAAATTGAAGAGGTATATGAGTTAGATTCTATTGCATTAGAGGATGCTCAACTAAAGAAAAATGAGAAGCTAAAGACCAAGAGTGCTAACACTAGAGGAGTGAATGAATCCAGTACATATAAAAAAGTAAAATAGGTATGGATAGTACATGAACTTCCATTTAGTTCATCAGGATTGAGGAAGATATGGTGGATCTATCCAATGGAGATCAAGAAAGTACAACCATTAGGGAGAATAAAGCTATTTAGAGAATAAGGATAGGGGATGAACGACATGTATAGGGAATAATTTAGACCATTTATGGAACCCGAATAGGTACAAAATCATCTATCATCCATCACGTGATCTGAAGCTAAAGGATGTAACGTCATAAAAATGATAGTAAACAAAAGCGCTTCTGGGAGGCAACCTGAGTTTTTTGTGTTTTATTTATTTTATATTTTTAGGCATGCATTCTCTCACACTAAATATTTCAAAATTCATTGATAATGGAATATATTTTCACCTATTTATTATTAATTTGAAGGATCATCAAGACCAATGCTGGATACAAGCAATAATAATCAAATGAATAGGCTGTAGTAAAATTACACGTCATGAAATAAGTACACGTCATGAATCTATAGTAGGCAGAACCTGCACAACCATGATTGAAGGAAAAATTTCAAGTGGATTTAGTGATTAAAATTCAATTTTTTACTATATTACCCACATTTAATTAGAGTTTTTAACTTCCAATTACATTACTTGCATTTGATTCATTATTTTATAAAATAAATTAGGATACATGAAAATTCTTAAGATAATTATCATGACATGAAATTTAAATTTATTTGTCAATAAATTTTAATGAGAAAAATGGTAAAATGAATTAATAGAGATGAGAACGTGGATTATGATATTAAAAATCATGATTTAGGGGAGTATGTTGATAATTGTAAATGATATTTTTCTAAGATTTTACCATGGTTTAAATTTTTGATATTTATATTAATTAATTTAATTATTCATGTGAATTTCAACGAGTAGTTTTCCCAACCATTCATCTCATTCTTGAGACATCCACTGAGACAAATGTTTCCCATTTCTTCTCTCATATATTTCTTGAGAAACCCATACATGATTTCTTGTAGAACATTATTTTCATCTTATTGAATCTATGATTTAATAGAATCACTTTTAATCTGATTAAGGCATTATTTTTGTTAGCCCTTATCTTGAGACCCACCTTAAATTAATTCATTTTAAACTGGTAGAATCCATGAACATCCTTGTTAGGAAATATCCAAGTTACAAGCCTATATAATACATTTATACCTTCCTCTAAATATTTTTCATGACTATAAAAAATAATAGTGGGAGAAACAATAACTAGAAGAAGGGATGGATATTTTTTAATTAATAAGCATGGGGGATATTTCATGAGATTTAGGAAGGAAAAATCATTGTATTTTTTGCACACCCTCTTACTAATAAGTAAATAAAAAAATTGGTTGTGTCTATGGAAATTCAAAAATCACCATTATTTGATCGGTGATCTTATTTTAACTATTAGAAATAGTTTTATGAGGAGAAAATCAGGGGTTGGGTGGTGGATATGAGAATTTTCCTGATTTTTTTTTTGAAAAAATAAAATAAATGAAAAATAATAATAAAATAGGGTGTTTCATTTATTTCATTTCATCTCGTTATGAGACCACTCTGATATACTAAGGGGATACTTTCATTGAGTTGTTTTTGTTTATCATGAAAAGTACCTTTGAGTTGTACCTAATTTTTGTGCCTTGTTTAATTTACATCATTTAACCACCTAACCAAAGACTTAGAGTCATTTAATCCTTAACCGTAAATACCTTATAATTACTTGTGATTTTGTATTTACACAGTGGAGATGTTAGATTCCTTGCAGGACTATGGTAGGTGAAATGTTCTTGAGGTACGTGAGTCACTCTATTAATCCATACCCTAATGATGAGTGGAAAAATTCAAAGTGAGGTAAATTGAAAATGTCATGCATAATAATAATGAATTGAAAATGGAAAATGGATGAATAAAAAGGCCTTTTTTATTTCAAAATAGGGAAAGTAAAATACGTGGTTAATTTACATTCTTTAAAAATGAGGTGTTGATAAATTCTCTATGTGTTATAATCGAACATTTAATTTTCCATTTAATTCACACAGTCTGTTGTCATATTTGATTATTTTTCCCAAACTACTCTTTCCAATAAGGTGTAGTATAGTGATAGTGCATGGTAGGTCCCACAGGGATTGAAATGGATGATAAGAACTAAGAATTTGAACCCTATATATAGGAGTCCTCAAATATTGGTCGAGTTTGGGAGTAAATTAATGCTAAGGGATTTGAGAATAAGATCATAGAGAGAAAAGGTATTATGATCAATTTTGGGGTTTAGGTAAAAGGATAATATTAATCCTAACTTGATATGGTCCTATGGTTTAGGATAAAAATCAAGAAAATGTTACTAGTTGACTATGGTCAAACCAACTAGATCTATCTAAGAGGAAACTATTCCTAATCTAAAGATAGATGAAAACCTAGATTCATAGATTCTAAGAATGAAAGTATCATAGGATATTGGTCATAACCTATTCCACTCCAATCAGGTCATGATCATTCATTCAGACACCCCAAGGTCAGAGTTTCCAAAATTAATTGGATAATTTTTTTTTGTATAAGTTGATTAATAACCTTAGAGTTACCAAGTTGAAAATTAAATATTTATTATGTTCAAAAACCCATACTCTCAACCCCTACCCTAAGAGGTTTAGCAACTCAAAGTAGATTTAATCAAAAGTGGGTAAAGAATTGGAAACTTGTTTATCTTAAAAACTATAATTGAGATCAAGTAGTTAAGGACCATACATTTAAGAAAAAAAGCTTATAAATCGAATCAATCATAACTTTAACCAATAATTACTTGAAAAAAGGAACCTGGAAGAATGAATCAGGGGTTTGTCATCAAACAATGATTGAAATTGATAACATACATAATTCAGTATTGGTGATGTAAAATGATGGAGAACACTTGTAATTTTATCCATGATGCTTGAATATATTTAAAAAAACAAAATGAATTAATGCAAGTTGGGTTGATAGAAAAGGGATAAGAAAAGGAGAATAAATAATGGGAGAGAAAACATAAATCATTAGAGTTACCTGAGTCCCATCACTATTGTGAGCAGATTAGATATAAATACTCAAGGTAATACATGATGTGTAAATATGTCACATAATATAATTCAAATCTAATATTTTCTCCCCAAAATTTTAATCTGGCACAAATCTCATGCAAATATCATCCCGAATATTTGAGATTTGGAATTTGGACTCCTCTTATGATGTGTGAATAGTATCTGTAATGTGTTTCTTCCTTCGAATGGATCTTTAAAGTGTGAATTGAATTTATAATGTTACCCAATGTGTATTTTAGATTCACTTCATGAAATATTTTCATGGATTGTAATTCTATCAATACTTTCTTAATGACTTGTGATATGTTGTGAATGATGCCTACACAACATGTAAGTGAATTTCACAACATGTAATGATCATTTTAGTCAGTTTCCTGAGCTTTTACTTTAGAGTCTTGAAAAACTATTGCCTGAAAAAATTGTATATACTTGATTCATTATTGAATAAAACATCAATATTATTTAATTAAGTGATTTATAAATGTCTATTTAATTTTAGATTATCAAATTCTCCCACACATGAAAAATTTCCCATCTTCAAGAAAAACAAATCTTAACATGGTGGCCAAAGGTGAGAAATTTTTAAAATAGAAAACATTCATTATAACTAGGAAAATAAAACTAAGTGTAAGTAGAAATGTCAGTCCCCAAAATCAACCTTGCATAGAAAATAAATCATGCCTCATAGTTTAGTTCTTTGAACAAATTTTTAATCTTTTAGTTAGAATTTCTTAATAGTTCATTAATTTTGAGAACCATTTTGAAATTCACCACACAATGAATTTTCTATTATCGCTTAGGGTAAAATGAATATAGAGTTATTCTTATACCCTGGATACATTTTCTGTACCATATGATTTCATTGGTTCTATCATCTCTACTTCATAAAGAAAAATAAAAAATTAATCATGAGTGATTTAGAAAAAATGTTTCGAACGACTCTAAGGATATGTGTAGGTGGGTAGAAATTGAAAAAAAAATCAAAAGGAGGGTATGGTCTAAAGTAGAAGTCATGAATTTCATAAATATTGTAATAAAATATATCATCCCATAACAAATAAAGTCCATACTCCCTGTATCTCAAGGTGGATCCATGAATATTTCAAGTTAGTCTAGAAGGTATCTTATTGCTTTTTTTTATTTTATTATAACTTATTTTTCAAAATTCATGTCTTGTCCAGATCTCACATCCATCCCCTAATCACACATGATATTTCATGGGATTCATCGATCTAAAAATGGTGATTTTTGACTTTCCTAATACACAAACCAATCATTGTTTTCTTTTTCTTTTGGTATTTTTTCAAAGGAACAAGATAGAAATAAAATTCCAAAAGTTTCACATGGATCATAACCAATCAATCTGGCAAGCACCACAATACATCTCCTTAGTCAAATCATCCCATGTCCATTGGATGAAAAATTCCACCACACTTGTTCAAAGTAATGTGATTCATAAAACAAAGAGCAAGGTAGGAAGGGATAATCAGCAAGGAATAACTGCATCATACTAAGGTAATTCATTGAAACTATGGACCAAGTGAAGGAAAAATGTAAGGTGGGTATAAGAAAAAAATAGCTAAAAAAATATTAATTTAATCATATTAAAATTGTATTTGTTCAGTCATATCCTAAATAATATCTCAATGAAAGTTCTCATAGGTTTACATATCCCAGGTGTCACTAAAGAAATATGCTCAAAAATAATATTCAATCAAAGGATCAGACTCTTCTCAGGAATGGGCGTAATCAAGAAAAATTGGAAATCACTCATGGTATAAAATCAAGTAATAATTCAATCAAGATAAATTTCAAAAATTTTGAATTTAAATTAAATTACTAAACCCAGAAATCATTTTAAAAATATAAATAAGAGAAAAACATGGATTTCCAACAACTTCCAACTTGACTTTTTTCTTTTATTCAAATGGGTGTAATTAGTTTCAATTTTAAATAATTATTCGAATGAAAAATGTATCCTAGATAAATGAAAACAAAAATAATTCAAGTTTATAGATATTGAAGATCATGAAAGACTCCCCCATACGTAGAATGAGATAGTGTCCACATTGTCTATGAAAGTACCATGGGAGAGGTAAGAAATATAATGTGTGTATAATTGAAATTGAAATTTTGAAAAGAAATGATAAGGAATTTAGAGATCCCTATTAATGAGTTTCATTCCCAGGGAGAACATGAAGAATCTTTATTTTTGAATTAGGATTCCTACATAATTGATTAGAAAGATAAATCCTGCACTAGATAAAACATAAGTGCACAGGGTTTAACATTTTGGAAGTAGTAAGATGGACAGATGGACACAATGAATAATATATAATAGTTGATCATATATATGAAAAACAAATTAGTACAATATAGTTCCAATATACATATGAATAAAAATTATAATTAAAAAATCTAAAAGAATAGTACATGACTAAAAATTTGAAAAAATGAAAAGTGGGTTGTCACCCATTAAGCGCTAATAATTATTTCATTAGCTAGATGAATTGACTAGTGTATTAGTACAGAGAAATCCATCTGTTATGAAGTCTTATGTCTCTTACAAGAACTGATGGCCATGTCATCGAGCTCTTGTGGTCACTTGGCATGATTGACCACCTCAGGAGCAAACTGATCATAAACCTGGTGTGGAAGGAATGGTATCCATGATTTTCATGATGGTGATAGTTTCTAAGAACATATATCAGGTGATATCTCCTCAAGTTATTGCTTGAAATCATCCAGATGCTGAGTCACTCATACAATAAGGGTATATGGTGATAGCGCAGGCGCATCGATGACCATAGAAGAGGAATAATATCTATACATGGTTACTATACAGTATAATGAATTGAAAAATAAGCAAGGTAAAATAAATAAAAAACAAAATACCATATATATATAAAGTGAAATGATACACTAATGAAATATAATATAGACAATATAAAAAATGAGTACCCATGCAACATAAAAAACAAAGGAGTGGATTAGGGAGACTAAGATTAATCAAAATCATGAAGTATCTCATCCAAAATCCACTCCCAAATAGGTGGTGGCTATAGATGGACCACCTAGTCAATATCTACCATGGAAAAAGGGCATGACTGAGCAATTGATGAAGTTGGTGTCGTGGTGGTGGAATCTATCTCAGTGGTGGGTGGTGGTGAGGTATCAATCTGGAGTGTGGCCATGGATTTGGAATCTAGATCAATGAATGGAACCTCAGTATATGGGGTGGCCACTGGTCCCTTTCCCCTCTAGGATTTGTCTACCAAAAAGTCATCCTGGGTGGCAGGGTCTATGAGATCAGATGTAAAGTTGGTCGGGGTGGTGTCTGGGGTAGGAGTGGTGGATGATGAAGGGCCGATTGAGGCTGGTGGAGGATGAGAGGCTTCAAAGGATGGTGGTGGTGTAGGGGTAGTGAAATTAGAGATCTTTGCAAATGGGATGTGTTGATGATGAGTAATCTAACGTAGATTCTCTAGGATGCAATGGTGCATATCCTAGAGATCTGTTGGTTATGATGGGGTGGCTAGAGTAGTAGGGTAGGTGTTGGTGGTAGGGGAATATGGGTGGGGTTAGGGGTGGGTATAGAAGCTATGTGGTCTAGGGTGGAGGTGGTGGATGGAGCTTGTGCAGGTTCGGTTGTATGATCTATGGTTTCCTCGTCAGCAAACTCAAAGAGTCCTGGTTCCCATCGGTAGATGTCACCATCCTTTGTCAATAGCTGTATCTTTTGTAACAAGAGTAATTTGATGTACTCCATGGGAATGAGTGAGGTGAGTGGTTGGGAATTATAAAAAATGATGAGATGATGAGCTAAATGGGTGATGAAAGATCCAACCATTAGCGTACATCATATCTGATGTGCATGAGCACTGTATTAGTAGGTGAACTATGACACCATGTTGACGGTAGGTTCACCCATGGTAGCATCAAGGATTTTTGTGTCCATCTAGAAAATGTTTCCATGATATAAGGATTGAGTGAACTAGGCATATGTAAATGCACTATGTAGAATGCCAAGTACTGTACCTCGGAGCTGTGTTTACTTTATAATATGAGGATCATACTTAGTGTGAGCGTCCCAAGAATTCATCCACCAGAACTTCTTAAAATATGAATTTCATGGATCAATATGTAAGTTGGGGAATACCTATAATGTGGTGAAGTCATTCGTATAACTCCTGAGCCCTATGCCAAACTCTACGAAAGATAGCTCATGAGTTCGTCTACCTAATTGGAAGTTGGGGCTATCGACTTCAAAATCAAAGGTGGACATGAACCCAAGGAATAGTTACTAATAGGTTTCCTCACACACATTAATAATTGAGGAGATATATAGGTAGTTGAGGATTTGGAGGATTTCCTGGATTATTTTCTGGCATGAAAATATGGCAATGTAAAGAGGTTTTTTGTCCTCATTGGTTATTCCTAGATACTTTTGAGTGAAATGTGGTACTAAGGGTCTAAAAAATGTTGTATGGGGTGAATGTGTGTGGGGGGGGGGGGGGGGGGGTAGAGGCCTCATTTGACCAACTGGTGGTCGAGTGAGAGTTCTTAGGGATGTCTGGTGTTGAGAAGACCAGAGTGGGGGTGGATGAGGAAGATGGAATAGGTGCAAGAGGTGAAACACCTCTTCAGTACTTGACTGGAGGTGGATTGATGTGCTCAGGAACATGATTGATAGGAGGAGTTCACACTATCTTATATCACTCAATAGTAGGAATAAGATCATCTATAAAGAGGTGTGGATGAATGAGGAGGAGGGAAGGGGAGGCTTTTGGTGGAGGAGTTGCGTCAGGGGTCAGGTGTGAACAACGAGTGATGAGAGATGGAAGCCGGGTGTCTGTGTGTGTGTGTGTGGGGGGGGGTGAGTTGTGAACCCTAGTTTCACAAATTACTAATATCATGAAATTACATGATGTGTAATTAGATACATGATGTATAATTTTTGAATTAATTAAATTTTAGTAGTGAAAACTACACATCCTGAATATGATTACATGACATGTATTTGGTGCTTTTTGCGTATTTTGGAACAAGAGTTTGGTCCTTTTCTCCCAACATGCCTCAAGATATCCTAAAGCTTATCATGGCCTAATATATCCTATAGTGACCTAACCTAGGTTTCCTTCTAATATGTTCTTCATTTAGTATTAAGATATTCACTTTTTAGTGCTCAAATGAATTTCAAGGTGGTGACACACCCCTTACAGAAGGGTTCCTGATAGATTTTAAACTTTTGACCACTTAATTTGAATGGTGGTCCACCTTCTTTTTAAATATTGATAATCCCATAATGGAATACTTGAACAATCTCAAAGGGTCCTGAACATATGGATTTTATCTTCCCATGAAAATATTTAAATCTTGAGTTGAATAATTCCAAGGTATGAAAATTCTTCATGCTAATTTCATATCATACAATTTGTTGGTTTTCCATTTATAGATATTATAGTTTTCATAAAAATAATTTATTATCTCTTCTAATTCGTAAAATTTAAGTATCCTAGCTGCCTTAGCCTTTTGAGAATCTATATTGAGCTTCTTAATTTACCAAAATGAGTGATTCTCTAGTTCTACCAGAAAATGACATGGATTACCATATATCAATCAGAAGGGTGTTGTGCTGATGGGTGTTTTGTATGCAGTGTGGTATGAACAAAGAGAATTATCTAATGGAGTTTATTTTGATAACATGTGTGTCATAGGGTGAGAAACCTTTTCAAAATACTTCATGAAGCAATGATAAAAATCAGCATGGCCTAGAAAACTCCTTATACCTTTGATTGTTGAGGGATCATGTAAATCGTTGATCACTTTTATTTTTACGAGATCCACTTCCATGATGTACTTAGAGATTTTATGTCCAAGGAATATTCCTCCTTGGACAATAAAATGACATTTTTTCAAATTAAAAACCATACACTTATCTTCACAACGTTGAAGGACTAACTCAAGATTTCTTAGGAAGACCACAAAATATCTTCCATAAATTGAAATTCATCCATGAAAATTTCTAAGATTTGCTCTGCCATATCATGGAATATATGTGACATGCACTTTTGAAAGTTCTCCAGTGCATTAAAAATACAAAACAATATGAATCTATAATTTATGGCACCAAAGGGACACATGAAAGTTGTTTTAGGGTAATCATACGTGTTGAATGAAATCTGATTATATCCTGAATATCCATCAAAAAAATAGTAGAATTACTGTCCCACAAGTCTCTCCATAATTTGATCCATAAAGGGTAGGGAGAAATGATCTTTTCAGATTGCTTCATTTATGTTTCTATAGTCTACACATACTTTCCATCTAGTGATGGTGCAATTCATGATCATTTCATCTTCATCATTTTTTTCAATAGTAAGGCCACTTTCTTTGGAACGACCTATAGAGGGATCACCCAATCACTATTCAAGATAGAAAATATTATTCCAGAATCCAGAAGTTTCAATACATCTTTATTAACTACCTCTTTCATTGGTGGGGTGAGTCGCGTCTAGGGTTTGCGTTTGGGTTTTTCCCCTTACTCTAGTAAAATATTAGGGGTTTATAAAGTGGGATTTATCCTTTTGATATCAACCACCCCCAGGAAATGGAGTAATTATTTATTTGCAAGAGTTCCATAATTTTTTTCTCTTTTGAATGTGTATGTTCTGAGTTGATGATGACTGGTAGTGAAAAAAAATATCTCGGAAAGAATACTTGTGTGTTCTTTTGGAGAGGTTTCAGTTTTAGTTTTGGTGGCCTAATAACTAAGGGTATGAATGGTGGGATAATGTCCCTTGTAAGAGGTCCTATGTAGTTTATTTCTTCAAAGTCCTATTCCTCCTAATCAGGGGGAATATTATTAGTATCTTCTTTAGTGTTTAAGTATTAATCTCTTTATTTTTTGATAAAGATTTATTGGAAGTAAAAAGAATCATCTATTTGTTTTTACACTTACACCAGGTCAAAAAAAAATTGTTCATTATAGACTTGGAATATGAGTCTCCCTTGATTCACATCAATTAGTGCCTTCTCGATGGCTAGGAATGGAAGATCTAGGATGATTGGAATGTCTCTTTAATATTATATGTCCAAAATGAGGAATTTATCTTTAAAAATGAAGTTACTGAATTTTAATAAGACATCCTTGAGAAGTACTTAGGGATACTTTACTGATCGGTCAACTAGTTGGAGAGCCACTCTAGTCGGTTTGAGTTCCTCGAGTCCCAGCTTGTGGAATACAATTATCAACATGAGGTTAATGATGGATCCTAAATCACACATGGCTCTTTAGAAGTTACATTACCCTATTGTGCATGGGATTTGGAACTTCTAGGATCTATCATTTTATGTGGAATTTTCTATTGAAAAACCACATAGAATTATTTATTTAGTGAGATGACTCCTTGGTCTTCCATTTTTCTTTTGTTTGAAAGTAGTACTTTGAGAAATTTTACATAGACTGGAATTTGGGTGATTGCCTCAGAAAATGGAATGTTGATGCACAATTTTTTGAACATATCCATGAATTTATTGTATTTTCCTTAGATAATTCCTTACTTCATTATTTTTGGAAAAGGGAGAGTTGGTTTATAGGTTGGTGGGACAATGAATATATCTTCATTAGGTTGATCTTTTTTCAAGGTTTTCATAGAAGGTGGTACTTCTTCAGGTATCACTTGAGAAATTCCAATAGTTTTTTCATCATCTTCTTATTTTATGATGGTGTTATACTTTTTTGGTTCCTCAAAATGTTTTTATTCTCCTACGCATGTTTGTTGAAAGTCCAAAATGTTCCCGCTTCTTAGAACCATTTCCTTTGCCTATTCTCTTAGGTATGTCTCTGTATTACCAGGTAGAGTACTTGGAAATATTTCTGACAAGGTCTTTGAGATCTGAAACATTTGATGCTCAAGGTTATTAATGGACTTATTTTTATTTTTCATTTCTATCTCTTGGGTGTTCATCCTATGATATGGATTTTGAACAAAGGTTGTTAGTATATTTTCCAAATTTTATCGAAGAGGAACAACCAGTCGTGGAGGTCTTGGTAAAGCTAGTTGAAATTTTTGTTATGATCTAGTAGGGAAGTATTGTTGCATTAATTATATTGGCGGTGTTGGAACAAGATTAATTGATAGATAACCCATTAGTATTGGTTCCCTAAATGGTTCTTAACCACTTATTTTCTAGTAGTACCCTTGATTATTTTTCTATGGTTGTTGAACCGAATTGTTTTGATAATACTGATATGGTTGCTGAAATTTTTGATTTTTATGATTGTAATTCATGCAATTACATTTTTTTCTTTGTTGTTCTTCAACACCTACTGTGTAATATTTGTAAAGAACCAAACTTTCATTAATTTAAATTTCTCTTGATCTAATTAAATGTCTTATTATGGTTATATAAAATGTAAACTTCATTGGTTTTATGTTTCTGGATTTTAAAATACCATTATGAATTGTGACCGTTGCTAATATAGCTGTTGAACAATGATCACATGATTAGTATAAATATAGGGATTTAAAAAATCCAATTTACTTAGAAAAAGGAAGCGATGGCCTCATCCAGTAGACTTTCCCTATACAAAGCTTATTTGTCATAGCTTGGAAAGGAGGTGGTGTCATTGGGATTCTCTCTTGACCAAGCCCAATCCAAGATTGAACATTTAAATTTTGATCAGAACTGACTATGGGAGAAGTGGAAGTTAATAGAGATTACCACTCGAGCAATATTTTTCGAGCCACCCCAAGAGTCTGTCACCGTCACGCACCTTACCCTAAGGTCTTATGCAGGTGTTATAAGGGGTTATGTAACAAGACCCATAGAACTATGTCTATGTACATTAGTTTTGTATAAATAATGTGCATTAATTTTATTATTGTTATTTTGTAAATAGTTTTTAAAGAACAAATATTATTTTTAGTTAATATTCAACAAAGAAATCTATTCTGATGAATTAATGGATTTTTGAATTAAATAACTTTTTAATAAATTATTATTATTATTATTATTATCAAATTACTTTTTATAAATATAAATTATCATGTAATTTTATGAATGCAATTGTAATTTTTATTAAGGTTTGAAAGCTATTTTTGTCAAAACCCATGAATTTTTGATAAATGTCTGTTTTTATTTTAAAAGTAAAAATTAAAATATTTATAAAATTATTTATATAAAATTAATATTATTTTTGGAATCAGGACGTTGAAATTATCCAATGGTGAATTTTTCATAATTTTCTGAGATAGTCAAATTTTTGGGAAAATATTAAATACCGTTTAAATATATAATTTTTTATGACATCATAATGACCCAATAGTGAAGTAATAAAATAATATAAACATTATTTTCAGCAAATATATGTTTTAAAATTAAAATAATTTTATTTTGGGATTATTTTCTTTATTTTAAAAATATTTAGTGGACCCTCCAAGACTTATAATTTTTTTTGTCTTTTTAAATTGTTTTCCTTAAGTGTGTGACTCACCTCCACATAATCAACCCTATTATTTTAAGAAGTTCGGACATTGGATTTATAAAATATTGTTTTCCACTCCTATTTGGAAAAAACCATGGGCAAAAACCACGAGCTGGTTTTTGGTTTTGATTAGTTTAATGTGAGGCTTCTCAAACATAAATAATAAAGAATTCCCTCTCCTTTCCTATATAAACCCACCCAAGATCCCACTTCCTCTTCACTAAAAACCTTTTGATTTCGACCAAACCCTGAAATACTCTCTCTATAATCCTCCTATAGTTCCCCAAGCTCCCAATAATCCTCTCTCAGGCCTCTCCCAAGCCTTTGAGAATCACACGTCCAAGTAAGGGATTTCTTCCTTTCTCATTTTGTCCAATTTTCTTTAAGTTGACATGAACTTTTGTTTTCAATTACAAATGTTGGGGGTATGATTTTTCACCTCCCCCATACTTTCCTATTTATGTTTGTATTATGGGATACCCCTTTCTCTCTCATTAATTCCTTCCACATACACCCATTACCATGCCGAAATTCCGTGAGAGATTTTTATCTTCACTTTTACATCCAAGTAATTCTTTTGTATTATGCATCTAAATTACATTTTTTGTTGGGAAATGTATCTATATGACCCCATTAATTTACATTTAATTTAAATATGATTATACACCCATTTACCTCTCATCAACCATTTTTTATGAGTTCTTATTTCACACCATTATGCTGCCGAAATTACACTACGATTTTCCAAGATAGTGTCATTATGTTGTGAATACCATGCCCATTTCCCTATCAAGGTTATTCACCTTTAAAAAAATTTACTTAGTGATTATAAATCTTCATGTATGTATTCCACATCCATTTATCATGATATAAACGATGATTATTGATTCCATGTTGTATGATCCATGCGGCAAACTTATGAATGAAATGAAATATTTAAGAAGGGTGTACCATAATAGCGCTCCAATGCATTGGGTAAAGTTTAGTATCATGATAATTCATGTGAAATGGGTTTTGAGTCATTATAATTCAAGTTAAATGAGTTTTTACTTGTGATTCATGTGCAATGAGTGTTTACTTATGCTCTATGTGCAATGAGCCTAGGCTAATGCTAATTCCATTTTAAGGGTTGTTGCCACATTTCAATGATATGATTATCATGATTTATCATGAATTTATGTTCATATTTCTCTTGTGATCCATTTATATGTCTGTTGTCTAACATTTATTTTATTCCTTATGTTATTCTATGTTTATTCCCTTACTATGCTTTATAGCTCACCCTTTTCTTATGCATATACTCAGGCTATCCCATGAAATGCTAAGTACGAGGGAATGTAGTGGTCATGTAAAGAAAGATTTCAATAAAGATGTTGTGTTTTTTATGTTATAATATGTTATGTAATGTTTCTAAGCCCAAAATACACTAGACCTTTCAATCTTCTATGTTGTATCAAGTGAAGATTTTATGTAATAAATCATGTTTAAGTGTGTAATAAAGAGTAGAGTTATTATAGTTGGTATCAGAAGATAGGTTTAGTTATTTTTGGTATTAGGATTTAAAAACCCTAGTGAAGACTTAGAAATAATAATAAGTATAATAAAAACATCCCTATGTATTTGCGAGTATTGAGTAAGTGGTTTATCAAGAAAATACATCCCTATCTGGATACGAGCAGGTAGAGGTGGCTCTGACACAAATGTATCCAAGGGGTAAAACCCCAAAACACTGCTTTGAGCTAGAATCGAATGAGAACTAGTGCACGAAAACATGCCTATTTGAACTCTTGGTTAAAACACACCCAGGGGATATGGTTTGGTAAATTCACAATCTTAGTATGAACCCTTATTAAGGGAATTAAAAAAATTTCCCGTAAGAGTATATGTTAGAAAGTAGATCATGAATATCATAGATTGAAGCCTATGGATTCATATGTTAAGGAAATAAAAGTTATTTATAAGTCATCAGTTTTGTGCTTGTATTACCCTTTATGTGCTACCCCTAACTTTCCTTTCATTCTAACCAATGGATGGTAATAGGAGGACTCAGGCTAACAACCGATGTGAAGATCAAGGTGATGACTGTGCTAATGAGATGCTCAATCCGATGGGAGCGGGAATCATGAACATTGTCATTATTCTCTCCTAGTTAACTCAATATTTGAATAGAAACATGGGTCAAGAGTAACATTCAACCCCCCTAAGAAATAACAAGTCACTATCGAGAGCTTCATGAGACAAAGGCCTCCTATTTTTAATGGATCATCCGATCCCTCAATCATTGAACAATGGATCAAATCCATTGAAAAAATCTTCTCCATACTTCAATATTCTGAACAAGAGAAGGTTCCCCTAGATGCTTATCGTATGGAGGGTGAAGATGATCAATGGTGGATGTTGATAAAAAATATGAAGCTTGAGGAGGAGATCAGGGCTTTGGAATGGAAGGATTTCCAGAAGATGTTTTTTGATAAATATTTTCAGTGCACCCTCTGAGTTAAGATGGAAAGGGACTTTTTTTTACCTCAAGCAAATAGACGATGAATCTGTTGGAGCGTATGAGGAAAAATTCACAAGGATTTCACGATACACCTTCGTCTTTTCCATTAACCCTGAATGAAAGGTTGACCACTTCTATAGAGGGTTGAAACCTAGCCTACAGAAAGCGCTTGCAATCCATAACTTCGACAACTATGAGGAAATTGTCTGATGTGCCCTCAAGGTCGAAATGAAGATCAAAGAATCTCAGGGGTATCATGGGGATAAGAAGCATAAGGTGGAATTCAATGTTGGTGGTCCGATGGATAAATCCAATAGTTTTAAGAAGATCCCGCACCCCACTTTCCAAAGGTGCAGAAAGAAGCACCACAGGAATTGATTGAAGGGGATGAGGAAATGATTTAGGTGTGGAAGAGAAGGGAACCTACCTGTTAACTACCGACAAGAAAAACCCACGGCTGCAATAGAGGAGAGGAACACTCTGTTCAAACCTCAACGTGTTGTTCATTGCTACAACATCAAAGAACCAGGGAATCTTGAAAATCAGTTCCCTAAGCCATGGGTTTTCGTAGGCAACCAACAGCCTCCAAGGCAGCAAGGGAGTGCTTCTTCCATCACTACTTCCGAAGTGAACCCTAAAAACTAAGTAGTGATAGGTACACTAGTTATTCATTCAAGAATAGTGAATGTACTTTTTTCTTCAAGTTCTACGCATTATTTTATATCCTAAAAGTTTAGTAGAATAATCCCAGCACCACCACAAATCATGGAAGTAGATATTTCGGTGAGTTCGACAAATGGGGAAATCATTGCATCCCATGAATATAACTCCTCCCCTATCATAATCTGTGGATTTAATTTCCTGGAGAACCTCATAAAACTCCCTCTGGTGGAATTTGATGCAATTATTATCATGGATTGGATTTCCTTATATAGATCAAACATAAATTGTTGTGAGAGGGAAATCACTCTCTATGTGGAGAATCAACCCACAATTCTATACAAGTGCAATGAGGAAGATGAATCTTATTTAGCTTCATCATCTTAAGTGTGGATATTACTGCCCTATGAGCACATGTATCTGGATTAGATGATTGAGTATAAGGAGGAAACCATCCTTGAAGACATTTCTATTGTGAGGGAATTTGCTGAACTGTTTCCCAAGGAATTTCCTATTTTTCGTCCTAGAAGATACATTGAATTCTCAATTGATCTTATACCTGTGGCATTTCCAATATCCAAGAATCCTCATAGAATGGATGTTGTGGAGCTTGAGGAGATGAAGAAACAACTATAGGATAATCTGGATAAAGGGTTTATAAGCCCAAGTGCTTCACCATGGGGTGCACCAGTCCTATTCATCAAGAATAAAGATGGGTTAATGCGCCTTTGCATTGATTATTATGAGCTCAACAAAATCAAGATAAAGAAAAAGTATCATATCCCACAAATTTATGACTTGTTTGATCAGCTGCATGGAGCACAATACTTATCCTAGGTGTATTTGCAGTCGGGATATTGTCAAGTAAGGGTGAAGAAGGAAGATATCCCCAAGACTACTTTTCTTACAAGATACGAGCACTATGAATTTATAGTAATACCTTTAGAACTCACTAATTATCCAGCAATATTCATGGAATTGATGAATATAGTCTTTAGGGATTACCTCGAAAAATTTGTGGTAGTCATTATAAATGATATTATGATATAATCCAAAACCATGGAGAATCATGAGAAGCATCTAAGAACTATACTAGATACCATGTGGAAGGAGAATCTCTATGAAAAGTATAAAAAGTGTGAGTTCTGGTTGAAGGAGGTCTTATTCTTGGGCCATATCATCACAAGCAGTAGGATATCTGTGGATCTCTCCAAAACAGATGCAATTGAGGGATGGATGAGGCCAACATCGATAACAGATATCCATAGCTTCTTGGGGTTATCTAGATATTATCGATGATTTGTGAGAAATTTGTCACGATTGTCCATCCCTCTTACCAAGATAAATTGGAAGGGAGTAAAGTTTTCTTAGAGTAATGAATGTAAAAAAAGATACAAGGAGTTAAAAAGGAGGCTTATCACTGTGCTCGTGCTCACTTTACCCACAAGTGGTGAACTTTTTGTGGTATTCAGTGATGCTTCAAAGAAGGTCATGGGTTGTGTGTTGATGAAAAATGAAAAAATCATTTCTTATGCTTCAAGGAAATTGAGAGTTCATGAGCAGAATTATCCAACACATGATTTGGAGATAGCTGTGGTGATCTTCACTTTAAAAATTTGGCGGCATTATATCTTTTGGGAGAAGTGTGAAATATATATGGACCACAAAAGCCTCAAGTACATATTCACACAGAAAGAGTTGAACATGCGCCAATGAAGATGGTTAGAGCTGATCAAAGACTATGACTGCTCAATCCATTACCACCCCAGAAAAGAGAACAAGGTGAAAGATGCTCTAAGTAGAAAGGACCCAAAAATTCTATCATTGATGAGAATTGAGAAGGATATAATCTTCTTAGACTTGATGAAGATGTAAATGGGAATCATAAAGAAGGGAAGATCATCAATACTTTCACAAATTATTGCTCAACCATCTCTTTTGAAAAGGTTAACGGATGCTCAAAAGGATGATGTGATAATTCATAAGAAATTGGAAGCTATCAGAAAAGGGAAATCCTCAGATTACAATCTTAATAAATAAGGAATTGTGAGATTTGGGAAAAGTCTACGTGTTCCATCAAGTCCAGAGCTAAAGAAGGAACTTTTGGATGATACACATAGTTCAAATTTCTCTATTCACCCAGGAAACACAAAGATGTATCGAGATCTCTAAGAGCATTATTGGTGGGATAATATGAAGGAGGAGATCACTGAGTATACATCAAAGTGACTGGTGTGTCATCAAGTGAAGGTATAGAGGCAGAAGTCTAAGGGGATGATGAAACTATTACCCATACCAGCATGGAAATGAGAGAACATCACCATGGAATTTGTCACCGGACTTCCGGAGACTTCCAAAGGCAACAATGCAATCTAGGTTGTTGTGGATCCTCTTACAAAGTCTGTACAATTCATTGCAATTCAGGAGGATTTCTCATTGGATCAACTGGAATATATTTACATTAGGGAAGTGGTAAGGCTACATGGAGTACCACTCTCTATTGTATCCGATCGAGATCCAAGATTCACCTCTATGTTTTGGAAGATTCTTCAACATGCTCTGGATAATAAGCTAAACTTCAGTACAACGTATCATCCTCATACTGATGTCCAATCTTATTGATCTATTCAAAAACTAGAGGATATGTTAAGATCATGTTCTATGAAATTCAAAGAAGGGTGGGACCAACATCTTCCCCTAGTTTAATTTTCCTACAATAACAGTTTTAACTCGAGCATATGAATGGCACCTTATGAAGCCCTATATGGGAAGAGGTGTAGAACACCAAAATTTTGGGATGAAGTCAGTGAACGTATGCTTCTAGGACCAAAAATGGTTAAAGAAATTGTGGAGAAGGTGAAAAACATTCAGCAGTATATCAATGCCACCCAGAGTCGATAGAAGAGTTATGCAGATAACCGTTAATGAGACCTTGAGTTTAAAGTTTGATTCATTCTATTTATATGCATATCTCTATGGAATAAGGTCATGAGGTTTGGAAAGATAGTGAAGTTAAGTCCTAGGTACATCGGCCCCTTCGATATTCTTGATCGTGTTAGGGCTGTGGCCTATTGACTAGAACTTCCACCTACCATGGTCAAAGTACATGATGTATTTCATGTATCCCTCTTAAGTAATTACATACCAGATCCTTCACATGTACTCTCTTCAGAGGTAGTACATCTAGAGGATGATCTTTCTTACGAGGAGCAACTAGTGAAGATCCTAAATCATAGAGAAAATGTTTTACAAAATAAGACAATTCCTCTCGTCAAGGTGTTGTAGAGAAACCACAAGTTTGAAGAAGCGACATGGGAATCAGAGGAAGTGATGAAGCAGAGTTACCCGAATCTTTTTTAGTGAGGGAAAATGAAAATTTGAGGGTGAAATTTCTTAAGGTTTAAACGACCCAAAAATTCATTAATTGAAATTCATATTAATCTAATTAAATGTATTATTATGGTTATATAAAATGTGAAATTCATTGGTTTTATTTTCCTGGATTTTAAAATACCATTATGAATTGTGATCATTGCTAATATAGTTGTTGAATAGTGATCACATGGTTAGTATAAATATAGGGCTTTAACAAATCCAATTTACTCAGACAAAGGAAGCAATGGCCTCATCCAGTAGACTTTCCCCATACCAAAAGGAGATGGCATCATTGGGATTCACTCTTGACCAGTTTTAATCTGATCTTGAACACATTTAGATTGAGTGGAACTAACTACAGGATAAGTGGAAGTTAATAGGGATTACCACTCAAGGAATGTTATCTGAGCCACCCCAAGAGTCTATCACCATCGCGCAACTTACCACAAGGTCTTATGTGGGTGTTATAAGGGGTTATGTAACAAGATCCTAGTACTATGTATATGTACATTATTTTTTATAAACAATGTGCATTCATTTTATTATTGTTACTTTGTGAATAGTTTTTAAAGCACAAATAGTATTTTTAGTTAATTTTCAAATAAGAAATCGATTTTGATGTATTAATGATTTTTTGAATTAAATAAAATTTTAATAAATTATTATTATTATTGTTATCAAATTAATTTTTATTAAATATAAATTATCATATAATTTTATGAATGTAATTGTAATTTTTATTAAGGTTTGAAAGCTATTTTTGTCAAAACCCATGAATTTTCGATAAATATCGATTTTTATTTTAAAATAAAAAATTAACATATTTGGAAAATTATTTAGATAAAATGAATTTTATTTTTGGAATTAGGACATTAAAATTATCCAACAGTGAATTTTTTCATAATTTTCAGAGAGTATAATTTTTGGGTAAAAATTAAATACCATTTAAATATATAATGTGTTTTATGACATCATAATGACCCAATAGTGATGTAATAAAATAATATAAACGTTATGTTCGGACAATATATGTTTTTCAATTAAAATAATTTGATTTTCGGTCTATTTTATTTATTTTACAAAGCTTTAGTGGACCCTCCAAGACATATAAAACATTTTTTCTTTTTAAATTGTTTTCTTTAAGAGTGTGACTCACCTCCACATAAGCAACCATATTATTTTAAAAAGTTCATCCATTGGACTTATAAAATATTTTTTTCCACTCCCCTCTGGAAAAAATCATGGGTAAAAACCATGGGCTGGTTTGTGGTTTTGATTAGTTTAAATAGAGGTGTCCCAAACCTAAATAATAAAGAATTCCCACTCCTTTCCTATATAAACCCACCCAAGATCCCACTTCCTCTTCACTAAAATCCTTTGTATTTTGACCAAACACTTCCCTCATCTCTATAGAATCCTCCCAAGGGGACCCAAGCTCCCAAGAAGCATCTCTCAAGCCTCTCCCAATCCTTTAGGATCACACTTCCAAGTAAGGGATTTCTTTCTTTCCCATTTTGTCCAATTTTCTTTAAGTTGTTATGACCTTTTGTTTTCAATTAAAAATTTTGTGTGAATGATTTAAAACCTCCCCCATACTTCCTTATTTAAGTCTGGATTATGGGAGACACATTTCTCTCTCATTAATTCCTCCCATGTACACCCGTTACCACGCCGAAATTCCGTGAGGGATTTCTCTCTCCTCTTTTACATCCAAGTAATTATTTTGTATTATGAATCTAAATTTCATTATGTTTGTTGGTACATGTATCTATATGACCCCATTACTATCAATTTCATTTAAATATTATGGGACACCCATTTATCTCTCATCAACCATTTTTATGAGTTCTTATTTCACGCCGTTATGCTGCCGAAATTACACTCGATTTTCCAAGCCAATGTCACTATGTTGTGAATACCATGCCCATTTCTCTATCAAGTATATTTACCTTTATGCACATTTACTTATTGATTATAAAGATTCATATATCTATTCCACATCCCTTTATCATGGAATAAATGATGATGATTAATTCCATGTTGTATGATCCATGTGGCACACTTATGCATGAAATGAAATGTTTAAGAAGGGTGCACCCTGATAGAACTCCAATGCATCAGGTAAAGAATAGTATCACGATAATTCATGTGCAATGGTTGTTGACTCATGATAATTAATGTTCAATGAGGTTTTACTCATGATTCATATGCAATGAGGGTTTCTCATGCTCCATGTGCAATGAGCCTTGGCTCATGTTAATTCCATGTTAAGTGTTGTTTCCACATTTCCATGATATGATTATCATGCCTTATCATGCCTTTATATTCATTTTTATCTTGCGATAAATTGATATGCCTATTTTCTAACATGTATTTTATTCCTCATGTTATTCCATGTTTATTCACTTACCGGGCTTTATAGCTCACCCTTTTCTTATGCATGTCCTCAGGTTATCCCATGCAATGCTAAGTACGAGGGAATGTAGTGGTCATGTAAAGGAAGTTTTAAATAAAGATGTTGTGTGTTTTATGTTATAATCTATTATGTAATGTTCCTAAGCCCCAAAGACACTAGACCTATTGATCTTCTATGTTGTATCAAGTGAATATTTTATGTGATAAATATGGTTTAAGTGTGTAATAAAGAGAAAGGTTGTTATAATATTGATATAGGTGTGGGAAGCCACACATATTTCATGATTGGATCTCCATTATAAGAGCACGGGGGGAGGTGGTCCATTAGGTAGCTTAAATGATTCCATAATCTTTGTTAAGGAATATACATGATCATATTGTTGTGTATTTTATTAAATTTGGTGGATTCCATGTCAGGGCGATCCATGATCACTCTACCATAGACTGATATAATGAGATACGTCATCCAAATTTTCTTGGCCAGCCTCAGGTGTTTTGAACATCATCCCTCCATAAACATTGGCATCAACAACTATGAGAGAAGCTGGTTGGAGGCCTTGATAGAACATTTGGAGTTGTATTCACATATCAATCCCATGATGTGGGAACATTAGAGTGAGTTCTATGGAGTTATCCCATGCTTCCCATGCTGATTATCCATCAATTTGAGTGAAGTTTTGGATGTCATTATGGAGTTTCCATGTCCGTATATGTGGAAATTACTTTTCAATGAATTTCTTGGATAAATCATCCCAAGCCATGATGAGGTTTAGAGCATGAATTTTGAGCCAATCCTTGGATCAGTCTCATAGGGATAAGGGAAATACTCTTAGTCTTATAGAATTATAAGATACTCCCTAACTGAAAAAGGTATCATAGACTTCCAGGAAGTTATAGATATGTTCATGGGGATCTTCAATTTGAATCCCACTAAACTGGCCTATATTCTGTATCATATGATTTAGTTCAGGCATAATCTCAAAGGTGTTCACCTAAATAGGATGGCATACAATACTAGGAATAATATCATCAATTGATGGAAAGATGTAATTCATAATGATGCATTCTTGTTGCACTAGATGTTCTCTGTGTAGTGTGGGTTTCATATATTGTTTGATGGCTTGATTGAGAAATGAAGGTTTACTGTAGTTAGACATTTTTGAAGGACAGTGTGCTGTTAGGTACCTTTTATTTTCATTCTAAAGGGTAATAAGTTTTTGAGCATCAAGGTTCCTTAGGCGAGTCAAGGGCCCCTGACGCATGCACTAATCTAAAAGGATAAGGATGTCGCGATGTCAAAAAAGAAAGAAGAAATATTTAAAACAGTGTGGGGGGGGGGGGGGTAAGGGTGGGGTAATCCCAAGTTCTTGCCATTGGTTTTCATGATGAAGAACAATTTTCAATCCTAGGAAATGATGCCAAAATTTTACACACTCACACACATCATTTAATTCACACGGGTTGTGGTTAGATTAGATTATTGTTCACAAAATACACTTTCTAATAAGGTGTTGTATAGTGATAGTGTGGGGTCAGTACCATGGGGATTGAACTGGCTGATATGAATTAATAATTTGAACCCTATATGTATAATTCCTCACAAATCGGTTGAGTTTAGGAGTAAACTAATACTACGGGATTTGAGAATAAGATCATAGAGAGAAAAGGGACTAGGATTAATTTTAGGGTTTAGGTAAAAGTATAATCTTAATCCTAACTTGGTATGGTCCTATTGTTTAAGTTGAAAATCAAGAAAAGGTCACTTATTAATGATAGTAAAACCAACTAGATCTATCTATGAGGAAGCTATTAATTGGTCTAGAGATAGCTCACAACCTAGATGCATTGATCCAAGATTCTAAGGCAGAAAGAATCCTTGGCTACTAGTAATAACCTATTCCACTATAATAAGGTCATGGTCATTCATTCAGACTCCCCATGGCTAGGGATTCTTAAAATAATTGGATAAATAATTGTTGTATAAATGGATTACTAACCTTAGGGTTACTGAGTTGATAATTAAAGATTTATTATGTTCTCAAACCCCTAGTCCCAACCCCTACCCTAATCAGTTTATCCCATCATAGTATAATCAATCAAAAGAAGGTAAATAATTGAAACCATGTTTATCTTACCAATAATAATTTAGATCAAGTAGTTAAGTATCACGAATTAAAGAACAAGGATCTTATAAATAAAATTAAACAAAAATCCAACCAAACACTTACTTGAAACAAGGATAAGGATGAATGCAGTAAGGGTTCATCATCGAACAATGATTGAAATAGAGAACATACTTAAATCGATATTTGTGAGGTAAAAGATAGAGAATGATTGAAATTTGATCCATAGTGATTGAATAGATGTAAAATAATAAAATTTATTGATGCAAGTCTAATTGAGAGAGAAGAGAGAAAAGGAGAAGAAATATCTGGAGAGAAAACAAAAATCAAAAGAGTCTATTGAGTTCTATCACACTTGTACATGGATAAGATGTAAATACTTGGGGTATTACATGGAATGTAAACATGTCACATTGTGAAATTCCTATATAAGATTTTCTATGTGAATTTTGAATCTGGTATGAATATCACACAAATATCATCCAGAATCTTCAAGATTTGGATGTTTTATTCCTCTCATGATGTGTAATTTGTCTTCATGATGAGTTTATTCCTTTCCCCCGATCTTTAAAGTGGTAATTGAATTTCAAATGTTACACAACATGTATTGGATATTTAGTCGTGTAATCATTTCAAGGATTGTAATTCCTTCACAACTTTCTTCATGAATTGTATTACGCTATGAATGATTCCAACATGTCATGTGCCAGTGAAAGTCCAGAAAAGAAAGACATGTCATGAAGTAAAGAAAAGAAAAATTATAATTTACATGTGGTGTAATAATTTACACCACATGTAAATTGTTGGGATGGGATTCAAGTGCCCTGATTCATCGTATCTTCATTATTTTACACAATCTATGACAGGAAACCCACCCAAACCACTTTTGGACCAATTCATAATGATATTCATTAATAAGGAAGCCCATCTAGAGCCTATAAAAGGAGGGAGAAGTTTCTGTTATTAAAAAATATCTAGAGACCAAATCTTATAGCGAGAAGTTTCTTTGTGTAGGGCCCTCCCTGAGTTCATCTCCTTTTTCTTTATTCTATATTTTTATTTTCTACTTCATTATAATACACTCATCACTAGGATGAGGGGGTAAACCTGCCTTATTTTAGGTTTATGTAATATAAGGGGGAAGGTGTGTTCAATTCTTTATATTTCTTTTTATCCATGTATTTGGTTTGACGCAATTTAATCATAAAAGTATAGTCCATTTCTTTTTAGTTTATCATGACCATTGGTATTTGAATCTAAAAGGAAATTTAAAATTTCACAACTGAAAACCCTAAATAAGTCATGACCATTTTCAACTTTAAGTGAAATAAAGTTTAAATATTGTATCGAGATAAACTTGATTCAATTAAACCCTAAATTATCAGACCAACATAAATAGTGTATTGCTATGTTAAGGAGGAGATAACATGAACATTGGAAATTCCTTTTATCTACTCCAAAACTAATAATGAATTAATCAACATAATTTCTTAAATTTAATTTCACCCAAACCCTAAAATTACAAAACCCTAGTACACTTTCAAATATATTTACCAACCAACCAACCAATCTATTTTCTTTTCCATTTTGTTTTCTCAAAATCAAATCAAACAAATATTCTCTCATTACTTTCTATAAAATAATAAAATTAAATCTTTTGAAAATCTAATCAAACTAAGTCTATATGGGTCTCTAAAAAACATAAATTTATAAAAAATAAATAGATGCAACTAATCAATTAAAAAGAACAAAGTAGTAGGTCGAGGTCGATCCATAGAGGTAGTGAAATTAGTTTGATTTGGTTTTCAAAAGATTTAATTTTTTTAAATTGAAAAAAGAGGTTATAAAATATTGGTTTGATTTATTTTTAGAAAGTGAAATAAGAAATCAAAGAATATTGATTTGTTGAGATCATATTTTGAAAATCAAGCTAGGGATTGGTAATTTAAGGGTTTAGGTGTAATTACATTTAAGAAAGTAGGTTGATAAATTAATTATTGGAGTCGAAGTCAAGATGAGGAAGATCCAATTGTCATGGTATACCCTCTTCAATCCAGCAATACCCTATTTTCCTTGGTTCGATAATTTATGGTTACATCGAATCAAGTTTGTCTCGATACAATATTTATACCTAATTTCCCCTAAATTTGTAAATGTTCATGACCTATTTAGGTTTTTTAGTTGTGAAATTTTAATGTTCCTTTTAGATTCAAATATCAATAGTCATGATTAAATAAAAATAAAGGAATTATTAGTTTATTGAAGAATTTATACAAACCAAATAAATGAATAAATAAGATGAAATAAATCCAAGACACCTTCCCCATTCTATTTACATAACCCTAGCATAATATGGATTTACCCACTCATCCTAGTGTATAGAGGAATAGAGGTAAGGAGAAAAGAAAATGATATCATAAAGAAAAGGAGGATGAACTCAAGGAGGGCCTTGCAAAATGCAGCTTCTCGGTTCCAGATTTGGACTCTAGATCTCCCTAACAGTAATAGAATAGACCTCCATTTATAGGCTCAATATGGGCTCCAGTATTAATGAATATATTCAAGAATTGGTCCAAATGTGTTCTGGGGAGGTTTCAATGTCCAAGATTCTTTCAAAAGTTAAAGATGTGATGAATCTAGGCACGTAAATCCCATTCTAAAAATTTACACGAAATGTAAATTATTACACCATGGGTAAACTTAAATGTTGATTTTATTCACTTCACAATGGTTCACTCTTTCACAGTATTCATTGGTTCATGACCTTTAGTTATTTACATGACGTGTAATGCCATTTTTCTTCTCTAGAAGCCTCGTTTTGCCTCAGTTATTTAGTTTTCTATTCAGGAAGTGCTTGATGATTATCCTAAAAAATACACCATTACACAGCGAGTGAAGCTCATAATGTAAAGTTTAATTTTGATCATTTTTTATTATCAAATTTATCATACCATAAAACATAAAAATTTAGACAATTTAAATATAGGAAAGAATAATCAATGAAATATATAAACCAAGGTATTAAATCTCTATAAAATGTATACATGTAATACAAATATAAAAATGATATTATAATTGAAGAAGAATAATAATATCATAAATTTAATATAAACATTAAAACCATCATAATAAAAATCAATGAAAGAAGGTGATGGAAAATGAATTTTATCGCTACGTGGAGGCTGTAGTCCACACATACACATGAGAGATACTTTCACATACCATTTAATGGAAAAGAGGTTTGATAATGGTGGTTTAATGATCATAATAATATTTCAGTATTTCTAGGATACTGAATTTATTATTTTAGGATTAATAAAAAAAATTTATAGGAGGTAGAGGAAGAAATAAATTGATAGAGGTTGGGTAAAATAATTACCTCTTATTCGGGAGACATCCTTTATATCCTTTTTGAAGACTATTGGAATGGTATTATTAGAATACCAAAAATTATAATTTTTGGATATGGAAGTAGATAAGATAATTGGATTTTTTTCTTTCGAAATAGATTGCTCAATGTGGTGTAACGAAAAGAGATAATTGGTGTCCTTTTATATGTGAGGGAATGGACACACTTGGAATTTCTAAAAGACTAAAACATTATTCAATTATTATCAATAAAAATTCTTCCAAATGGATAGATATTCATTGAAAAAAGTAAAAGGTCAAAAAACAATCATAAAATGAAATTTAGATAGTTTTTGGTGTCATTATAAACCTTATCTTTTTGTTTAACCCCTTGGTTATCCAGTTTTAATATTATATGTGACGATGATTTTTTAACATCAAAGGGTCATAATTTTACTTATAAGGTAAAAATTATCTCATAAATGGAAAAGAATTAATATTTTTTACCATTTATCATCCAAATTGTCCTCTTAAAATATTTATTATAATTAATAAAATATTATTTATCACTGAATATCATTAATATCATTTTTGACTGTATTAATTTATTTTGACTTTGAAGACAACATGAATGAAAAATGAAATTTAATATAAAACTTTTACACCTTCAAAATATGTCATATTTATCTATAAAATTCATGTTACATAATAATTCCCCTAATTTGTTTTACTTTTAATATTTTGAAAATCATTTATTTTATTTTTCTATTAATTGAATAAATACTGTGTTAGTGTTGTATAAGCATTTAAGGTAATTATTAAATTACTAAAAAATAAAAATAAATTTACATGATAAAAATATTAATTCAAATTTTAAATAAACATTTAGAACTAAATTTTGGATCGTTTTATCCTTATAATAATCATTTAGAAAAATTAAAGTCAGTAGAGTGACAAATTGTATTTATTATATTATTAAATTATTAAAAAGCTCATAATAAATTAAAAATGGAACCAAGTGTCCATATATTCCATAATATTATAGACATTAATAAACTACACACATGAAATATTATAAAGGTAAGTTTGAGATAAATTTTAAATCCTTATATGAAAGTTTTAACCTTATTTTACCAGTTTTACCCTTATCGAGGTGACAAAAATTTACTAACATTGCTATTCGTAATGAAAAAATATAAAAGGTCTATATTTAAAAAAATTTAATCTCATGATTCTAAATATGGGATCACTTTTTTAATATTTAATTTCTATAAGTTTTGGAAATTAATTTTAAAATAAGTGCGCAAAACATGATGAAAAATGTTTTTTAGAAAAATACATTTTAGCATAACATTGGATTTATTCTTATCCCATGGATATAATTTTTTTTGATAAATTTTAAAAAATGTAATTAAATGTAATATATATATATAAATTAAATTAAATTAATTATCCAATAATTATTAATCTATTTTTTTAATAAAAATCACATTTCATGCATAAAAATAGTTTATTAGAAAAACATCTATTTACTTTAAAATGTTTTTATTTTACATTTATAATCAATTAATATTTGGTGAATTTATTTTATAAATGTTTAAAACATATATTTTTCATAATTTAGTCAGTTCTATCTGTGCCCTTAAATCCAACATCTAGGCTTTAACTCTCACATTTAAAAATAATATTTCAGTAATAAATTGTGGTTTTTTAAACTCGATGTTATATGTATTGCAAGCTATCAAAGAAATAAAATTTATTTATAGTGAAATATATCATAAAATATATGGGAGTTACATTCTATACATAATAAAATGAATTTATCCCTTAAAATTACACCATTATGATAAAAAGAGAGGATATTTCTGTTTCCTCACATCCTCAGGTTCCCAATTAGATTCTTCACTTTTCTCATTCCTCCAGATAAATTTTATAGTGAAGGTAGTCTTGTTTTGTAGAACTTTATCTATAAAATAAAATATTTTTATCATTTGTTCTTTATAATAATGATAATGATCTATTGTCACAACCTATTAGTTCAGTAAATGTGATGGATCAGGTGTTCCGCACAATTTAAAGAATCTCATGCCCTAAAGGTACCTGTGACATGGGACTAATCACCCTCCTACTTAGAACTAGGATGTCATAGTGTGACACATATGGTGTCATTCAATGAAAATCACTGTCATGACCCGACCCAATGGGGCTCGAGCCGCGACTCCCCAATCCCACCTCCATTAGGCCAGAGGCTGGCATCTATCGCCGAGTGGGCTATCACACACATGGGAGGCATTAGCCTAAGGTACCTGTACACACACACCCAGATACACCTCCATGAAACAGTGCATAGATATATAAAACTGAAAAGAAAATGCATGCATACAACTATCCCACAACCAGAGTACAACAGAAGCAACCAGAGTAAAGAAGAAGTACAAAAGGGAAAAACAGAGCCCACCAAAAGAAAACTACAAAAGCGCGTCCAACCTGATCTGAAGAAGGGGAACGCTGCCTCAAACACCCACCGGTCAGCTCCTCGGTCAAACCCACTCACTAAGCTCCACCTGCTCCAGGTCCTCCTGAGACTCCGTCAAAAGGCCTGTGGTCTGCACAAGACACAAACATGTGCGGGCGAAGCCCGTGCAGGGGTGAGTATAAACATACTCAGCAAGCACCCCAAAAACCCAAAACAAAATAGAGAAACTGAAAGGCAATAGCCCGATCATCCCAGCCAGAGGAAACCCAGACAATAGAGAGACTCCATCTCATGACCATCCTCGACTAAACACAACTAGTCAGCTCAGCTCAGGTGTATGCCTATACATACCCCTTGAAAAATCCAGATATACTCAGCTCACGCAACAAGCCACCTGAGGTATGACCTCGTCACCAGCAACGATTCACAACCAGGAGAACACACACCATGATCACTGTCATCCTAGATGACACTCGTCCAAGAGATACACTTCATCAAGTTTCTCACAAACCTCTCAAATGCTCACCCGAGAGATCATGCTTGTCAGATAGCATCATTGAGGAAACCTCGCTGAAACAACATAACCACCAAACTCCTCGGATAGGGGATCACTCCTAGGGTCCGCTAGGGGATACCAGAACCCACTCCGGTATATGAAGCTCATAGATAGGGGATCACTCCCAGGGTCCACTGGGGGATAACACGACCCGATCTGACATACGTAGTTCCCATGGATAGGGGATCACACTCAGGTTCTGATGGGGGATACCACAACCCGATCTAGCGCTTGACAGAAGCACATCAATCAGATAGAGGATCATCTCCCATATAAAGGTGGTCACGATGATACCAGAACCCTATCTGGTATAACTCGCGATGTAGGGGATCGAACCGACAATGCCGCAACCCTACCGAAACCACGCGCTGAGTAGGGTATCACACAACCAACGATACCACAACCCTACTATACACCTCATGTTGAGTAGGGGATCGTATACCTGACGATGCCACAACCCTACTGAGTACGACCCACTGCGTAGGGGATCATAATCTCGATGATACCACAACCCTACGGGGTTAACCACCTAGATAGGGGATCGCCGCCCGTGGATAAACGGTCACAGCGATACCAAGAACCCGATCTAGGGTAGCGATGCTAGAGGATCCCACTTCGGCCCCCCGGAGGGATACCAAAACTCTAACAGATTAAATATCCCATCGAGAGGATCACAATCCTACATTAGGGTTGTGATGCCGTGCAAACCCTCGTAGGAACGAACCAAGGGAGTAACCTCAACCACTGCTGGTGCAAACATCGCTAACCTGAGCGACCCACCACAATGCCCCACCGCGCACCTCCAAGGCCGACATTGAGGCCACCATCACGATCCACGCGAAAAAACACACACAGGATAGGCTGCTTACTCACATGAAATGGACTACTGGTGAAAAATCACTATTCACTATAGCTAGCCCATGCGGGTCCCACATAACGATCCCGAAACTCCTCAAGAGGATTATACCACGACGATCAGCTTGGAAAAAGACAAGGAATAGACTACTCGTACGTCCGAAACAGACACCCAGTGGAAAATGAACTATTCACCGGAGCCCGCCTGGGTGGGGCCCACACCTCGATCCCAAATCTCATCAAACGGATTGCACCATTGAGATCCTCTCAGAAAAACACACAGGATCGACTATTCATCCACCAAAATCGGACTCCTGGTGCGAAAGCTGGGCTTCCCAGCAAATGCCAAAACCTGGCCTCGTGGGGCCCACACCCCATTCTTAGTCTCAACACCGGGAAAACATCTCAAAAAGTCCGTCGTACCATCAGGTTCTCAACGCCACTGACGAGACATTCTTCGGATGCTCCGGGTAGAAATTACAACAGCCCGAAGTTGTAAAATAAGAAAATATTATTATTTTCTACGACATTTCTAACTCCCGGGCAACAATCCCAAACCATTAAACCATCGAACCCACACCGTAGGGTGAGCCTCATCACCAGGGCCGCGTCTCCGCAAACAACACATGAATTTGACTCCCGGATTGCAAGGAACGGGGGTTTAAAGACTCCCGTATGACAAAAAGTGGCCGGACCGGCCTGAACCGGCCGGTCCGGCTGGCCTGGATCGACCCGCCGCCACTAGCCCGCCCTGGCCGGCGGCTCTCCGCCGCGTGGCGCCCAGTGCCGCAGTGCTCTGGTGGCTGGGCCAAAGAACCACTACGAACCACCGCGCGCCGCCGCGGACCGCCCCTGCCGACGCCACTAATGTCCTCTGTCGACGCCGCCGCGCCGGTGCCACGTCGGCGAACCTTCCGAGGTCCGTCGGAGGCACCTCGGGGGTCCAAACGCAGATCTGAAAGCATCTACGCACTCCTAGGGATCCTATCTACTCATCTGCCGGTTCAAAGTAGAGAAAAATGTAGAAATTTGGGATCTGGGATTTTCAAAATGTAAAACGCCTACCTGTTGGCGGATCGCCAACGCTTTGGGTGCAGAACGGTGCCCGCAACACCCTGAAGCTGGATCCGCAGATGAACGGCGCAGAAAATGGACGATCAGGGCTCGATTCGACGAAGAACGGATGTGGGGAGGGGATGTCGTTCATCGCTACGCGTTGGAGGTAAGGGGGGGGGAGATGAAATGATTTATGTTTTATTTTTTTTATAAAACAACCCATTTAACTCCCCGCCAACTCGCCCCCTGTTCCAGCACCCGATGCAGACAAAGTTAAGGTCACCCCTAGGGTAAACACGCCGTTCTGAACACAACGGAGGAATCCGATTTTCATTCCGAGACTCCATTCAGAAGTTATTTGAGCTGACGCTCAAAAACTAACTTTTCCACTTATTTACGAAAATTCCCCTGGTGGTGCTTTCCACCGTAGGCCCGCGCCCACAAAGTTAACACCTCGCCTAGGGTAAAAGGTACATTTTGGATGCAACCATGCCCTCAGATTCCCGTTCTGAGCTACCTTTTAGGATATAACACACTCTCGCCACATGCATAGTATAAAAATACTTAATATTTTAATAAAATTAATTCCGGGCACACCGGGCCTTGGAATCGCACGCCGTCTTTGTTCCTAGATCTGGAATTATTCGTAGAAATAATCCAAAGTATGATAGGGAAAAAATCCGAGTCGCTACATCCTCACCCCCTTAGAACTTTTCATCCCCAAAAATCTATAAGCACAAGGAAAGCGACTGGACTCTCAACTGGGTCTCCCTCACTAGCGAGTTCGCCAACCAACACCCATTCCCAAACTCATAAGTCAGAGGGACTCATCCACCACACCTCGATACTATCCGCATTGGGTGGCACTAACTTGCCCGAACGGTTTTAATCACGTCACAAAAACGCGTCTCGGTGGGGGAATGATCCCTCTTCCTCACACATTTGAAGCACACCAACAACACCCACACAGGGTCTTACCAACGCCCTGAACAAAACTCGATCAAGCAATAGAAAGGAAAGAGTAGCACTAAATAGTGACTATCAAACTACTTTAGAAAGTAGAAAAGACACAAGGCATACCTCTATCCATCCGCGGAGCCTCTGGGTCAACAGCCTTCAGGGCATGCAACTGTCCTCTCCCTCGACCACCAGCTCCCTGAGCTTGGCGTGGACCACCAGGGGGTGGGGGTGGTGGAAATTGATACCGCCTACCACCGCCTCCTACTGCACCAGCTCCGTTGCCATGTCTTCTACCCTGTAGACCTCTTTGCTCGAGATGCTGCCTCTGCCAAAGTGGTCCATCGACCAGCTCCCTCTCAGCAGCATGACGGGTCAGACAATCTCTAGCAAGATATCCCCGACCGTCGCAATCATAGCACTGCATCTCTTGTGGCTGACCAAAACTGGCCTGTGAGCCCTGAGCCTCAGATCCTCCATCCTGGGGTCACCTCCTAAAACTTCGGCCATGTCCAGACCCCTGAGTCTGTCGTCGGATACCAGATGCCGACATCTCAACTCTCACGTTCCCAACACTAACAGGGGGAATCTGCTCAGCCAGAAAGCTCTCCACCACCAATGCTCGCTCCCGCACTCTAGCATAGGTAGGAAGGCACAAGGAAACCACACCTGCTCGGATGTCCCTACGTAAGACCTTCTCTAAGGTTCAGGCCCTAAAGAACAGGTCTCAAACCATATTTAGAAAGTAGTGCGACTGGTCCGTAAACCTCGCTGAGTACTCCAACACGGTCATGCCCTCCTGTCGAAGCTGTAGAAGCTCATGGATTTGAACTAACCTCAGCGTCACCGAATAGAACTCCTCCCTGAAGAGCCGCTCAAACTCTGCCCACGTGAGCGTCTCCTTGTCGTGGGACTGCGTCACCAGGCTCCACCATCGCCCAGCAGAACCATACAGAAGGCTGACCGCAAGGACCGCCATCTGATCTGGAGGTGTCCTCACTAGGTGGAAAACTTAGGTGACTGCCTCAAGCTAGTCATCAGCTTCCTGGGGATCTAGATCACCCCGAAACCTCATAGGTCACTGCCTTTGGAACTCGTGCAGCACACTCAGCCTGAGCGCAACCTCGTCCTGCACTTCCGGTACAACCAACTTCCTGACAAGTGGTGGCTCAACTGGCGGACCACCTGGAGGTCCAGCCTCAGAACCTGCGCCCTGTTCCACAGCCTCTGCACGAGGCAGATCAGCACCACAATCATGCTGCGGAACCCTCACTGGCTGTCATCATGGAGGAATCCTAAAAAACGTTCAAGACGCACCACAGTCAAAGAGTATATCTGGAGAGATGACTCAAGAAGGACATGGAAAACAGAAAAACCCAGTCCTATATAATGCATGTACCGTTATGTCCCTACGACCAGTGTACGAATGTCCCGAGTCGAAAGGCAGGTTATCAGAGTCCTGGTGTATGGGAACGTCATCCACCACACCAACACTGGAGTCTATGGCCTGAAATCCAAGCTCAAAACATCCTAACATTGCCTCTATGCAACCCAAACCAAACTCACAGCTAGACCAGCTATGCTCTAAGATCCCAAAGGTGGAACCTCCTCTGATACCACTCTGTCACGACCCGACCCAACAGGGCTCAAGCCGCGACTCCCCAAGCCCGGGTCCAATAGGCCAGGGGCTGGCGTCTTGCTCCGAGTAGGCTATCACACACATGGGAGGAATTAGACTAAGGTACCTGTACACACACAGACCCACATACACCTCCATGCAACAATGAAGATATATATAAAGCTGAAAAGAAAATGCATGCATACAACTATACCATAAATAGAGTACAACAAAAGCCACCAGAGTACAACATAAGTACAAAAGGGAAAAATAGGGCCCACCAAAATAAAACTAAAAAAGTGCGTCCAACCTACTCTGAAGAAGGGGAACGCTGCCACAAACACCCGCCAGTCATCTCCTCAGTCAAAACAGCTCACTAAGCTATGCCTTCTCTGGGTCCTCCTAGGACTCCGTCGAAAGGCATGTGGTCTGCACAAGACACAAAAATATGCGGTTGAAGCCCGTGCAGGGGTGAGTATAAACATACTCAGTAGGAACCCCAAAAACACAAAACAAAAGAGAGCAAATGAAAGGAAACAGTCCACTCATCCCATCCAAAGGGAACCCAGATGAGAGAGAGACTCCATCTCTTGACCATCCTTGGCTAAACACAAATAGTCAGCTCAGCTCAGGTGTATGCCCATACATTCACCTTGAACAATCCAGATATACTCATCTCACGCAACAAGCCACCTGAGGTACGACCTCGTCACGAGAAACAGTTCACAACCAAAAGAACAAACTCCATGATCACTGTCATCCCAGATGACACTCGTCAAGAGATACACTCCTTTGGATTTCTCACAAACCTCTCAGATGCTCACCCGAGAGATCATGATCGTCGGATAACATCACTGAGGAAACCTCGTTGAAACAACATAACCACCAAATTCCTCAGATAGGGGATCACTCCTAGGGTCTGCTAGGGGATACTAGAACCCACTCCAGTATAAGAAGCTCACAGTTAGGGGATCACTCCCAGGGTCTACTGGAGGATACCACAACCCAATCTGGCATACATAGTTCTCACAGATAGGGGATCACACCTAGGATCCACTGGGGGATACCACAACCCGATCTGGCGCTCGACA
This sequence comes from Viscum album, assembly GCA_963277665.1. Classification (NCBI taxonomy): domain Eukaryota; kingdom Viridiplantae; phylum Streptophyta; class Magnoliopsida; order Santalales; family Viscaceae; genus Viscum; species Viscum album. The sequence goes on along the minus strand of OY728121.1, from coordinate 1,643,874,416 downwards.
GAAGCACATCACTCAAATAGAGGATCATCGCCCATATAAAGTTGGTCATGATGATACTAGAACCCTATCTGGTATAATTCGCGATGTAGGGGATCAAACTGACGATGCCACAACCTTAACGAAACCATGCGCTGAGTAGGGGATCGCACAACCAACTATACCGCAACCCTACAATACACCTCATGCTGAGTAGGGGATCGTATACCCGACAATTCCACATCCCTAATGAGTATGGCCCACCATGTAGGGGATCATAATCCTGATGATGCCACAACCCTACAGGGTTAACCAGCAAGATAAGGGATCATCTCCTGTGGATAAACGGTCACAATGATACCAAGAACCCGATCTAGGGTAGCGATGCTAGAGAATCCCACTCCGGCCCACCAGAGGGATACCACAACTCTAACAGATTAAAAATCCCATCGAGAGGATCATAAGCCTACACTAGGGTTGTGATGCCGTGCAAACCCTCGTAGGAATGAACCAAGGGAGTACCCTCAACCACTGCTGGTCCAAACGTCACTAACCTGAGCGACCCACCACAACACCACACCGCACACCTCCAAGGCCGACATCGAGGCGACCATCACGATCCATGCGGAAAAATACGCAGGATAGGCTGCTTACTCGCTCGAAACGGACTACCGGTGAAAAATAACTATTCACCGTAGCTAGCCCGTGCGGGGCCCACACAACGATCCCGAAACTCATCAAGAAGATCATACCACGACGATCCCCTCGGAAAAACACATGGAATCGACTATTTGGACGTCTGAAATGGACACCCGGTGGAAAAGGAACTATTCACCGGAGCCCTCCTAGGTGGGGCCCACACCTCGATCCCAAAACTCATCGAACGAATGGCACCATTGCGATCCTCTCAGAAAAACACATAGGATCGACTATTCATCCGTCAAAATCGAACTCCTGGTACAAAAGCTGTGTTTCCCCACAAATGCCAAAACCCAGCCTCGTGGGGCCCGCACCCCGTTCTCAGTCTCAACACCCGGAAACCATCTCAAAAATTCCATCGTACCCTCAGGGTTTCAACGCCACTGATGTAACGTCATTCGGACGCTTCGGGTAGAAGTTACAACGACCCAAAGTTGTAAAATAATGAAATATTATTATTTTCTACGATGTTTCTAACTCCAAGGCTACAATCCCGAACTATTAAACCCTCAAACCCACACAGTAGGGTTCACCTCGTCGCCAGGGTCGCGTCGCCACAAACGGCACGCGAGTCCGACTCCCAGATTGCATGTAACGGGGGTTTAAAGACCCCCCCGTATGACAAAAAGTGGTCGGACCGGCCTGAACCGGCCGGTCGGACCGGCCTGGACCGGCCCGCCACCGCCGGCCCGCCCTGGCCGGCGGCTGGGCCAGTGCGCCGCCGCGCGCCACAGTGGACCGCCCCTGCCGGCGCCGCTGCCGGCGCCGCCGCGCCGGTGTCGCGCCGACAAACCTTCCGAGGTCCGCCGGAGGCACCTCAGGGGTCCAAACGCAGATCTGGAAGCGTCTGTGCGCCCCTGGGACTCGATCTACCCATCTGCAGGTTCAAAATAGAGAAAAATGCAGAAATTTGGTATCCGGGATTTTCAAAACGTAAAACGCCTACCTGTTGGCGGATCGCAGACGCTTCAGTTGCAAAACGACACCCGCAACGCCCTGAAGCTGGATCCGCAGACGAACGACACAGAAAACGGATGATCGGGGATCGATTCGACCAAGAACGGAAGTGGGGAGGGGATGTCATTCGTCTATGCATGTTTTAGGTATGGGGGATGAAATGATTTATGTTTTATTTTTTTTATAAAACAACCCATTTAACTCCCCACCAACTCGCCCCCCGTTCCAGCACCCAATGCAGACAATGTTAAGGTCACCCCTAGGGTAAATGCGTCATTCTAAATGCAACGACAGAATCAGATTTGAGATCTGAGACTTCGGTGAGAAGTTATTTGAGCCGACACTAGAAAACTAACTTTTACACTTATTTACGAAAACGCCCCTGGTGGCTCTTTCCACCGCAGGCCCGCGCCCGCAATGTTTACACCTCGCCTAGGGTAGACGGCATGTTCCAGACACAACTGTGCCCTCAGATTTCCATTATGAGCTACGGTTTAGGAGATAACAGACCCTCTGCATGTGCATAGTATAAAAATACTTAATATTTTTATAAAATTAATTCTGGGCACACCGGGCCTCACAATCGCATGCCGTCTTCGCACCTAGCTCTGGAATTATTCGTAGAAATAATCCAATGTCTGATAGGGCCAAAATCTAAGTCGCTACAATCACTCCCAGTATAATATTTTTGGTATGTAGGGGTTTTAGAATTCTGTAAAATACCCATCGTTTCCTCTTCCCATCAAGAAGGACTTTTCCCATAGTGGGTGGGATTCCCTTGGAGAAACAAATCCATGAGGGCGGGATTCCCAGAGAAGAAAATGTTATTAATGGTAGGGAATACTGCTTTGTTCCTTTTAAGTGGTATCATAGGATGGATAGCCTCAATTATTTAGGTAAAGTGGTAAGGTGGTGATTATTATTTCCAATTGAAAGCATCACGAACCCTGAAGGTGCCCATGGCATTGGACAAACCGCCCCAATGCTTGATAGTAGGGTTTTAGGGAATGACACATAGGGTGTCACGCCATGAAACTACCACCCCAATCTCACATCAGGGTATGGAGGGGTTTAAGAGTGGTATATAATACCCCTATATTCTTCTATCCATTAAAAAGTATTGTTGTGCCCAATTGAAAGCGACAAAATCCCTAAACATACCCATGGCATGGGACTAACTGGCCTGTATCTTGGCATCACAATATCATAGAGTGACACATAGGGTCTTACAACGTGAAAATATATCCCTAGACCCACATCAGAGAATGGAGGGGTTTTTTCATGGTACTTAAGACCCATATGTTCCCATATCTATTAATAAGGCCTTTTCCAGTAGACGGTGGTATTTACTTGGAGAAAAAAAGTTGTGAGTGTGGGATTCTCAGAGAAGACAATTTTATTGATTGTAGGGACTCCTGCCTTGGTCTACTCAAGTGGTATCAAAGGAGGGAAAACCTTGGATACATAGGGAAAGTGTTGAGGTGGTGAGTTTTGTGCCCAATTGAAACTATCATGAGCCAAAAGGTACCCGTGACATGGTATTAACCACCCTACTTCTTGGTAGCAGGGTGTCACGACATGACACATAGAGTGTCATGCCATGAAACTACCTCCCTAGTCCCACATTGAGCCATGGAGGGGGTTGGTAATGGTATATAACTCCTATATGTTACCCTCCATATCAATAATGAATTTTCTAATAGTGGGAGAGATTCACTTGGAGAAACAATTCCATGGGGGTGAGATTCCCAAATCAGAAAATATTATTGATGGTAGGGACTTCTTCCATGGTCTTCTCATCTGGAGTATACTTCCTCAAGATAGATACATGGAACACATTATGAACTTTACATAAGTTTTATGGAATATTCAAACAATAATATACTATCCATACTTTATTAAGAATCTATAATGGATAATATACATAGGGATCATCTTTCCATTCTTTTGGAATATCATAACGTTATTCCATATAGAATTTATCAGGGATACCTTCTCAATAATTTTAAATTCTATATTTCCTTGAAAATTGTCAGCATAATTTTTCTATCAACTCAGATCTACCTTAATGTGTTTATAAATTCCTATGAATTGCACTTCCATTTCCTCAGCTATCTCAGGATCTAATAGATTTCTTTCTCTAACTTCATCCCATGACATTGGATTTCTACACTACTTTCCATAGAGGGATACATAATTTTCCATCTGAATAATTGAGTGAAAAATATTATTGTAAGAAATATTGACTTGAAGAAGGTGTTCAACCCAAACACATTTAATTTCTATAGAATAAGATCAAAATATATCCTCTTGGGTTTGAATGGTTCTCTCAAACTGACCATCTGTCTAAAGTTGATAAGTAGTATTAAAACACAACTCCAAATATGGATCTTGATCAAGGCTTAACCAAAACATCATGGTAAACCTTAGATCCTGATTAGATATAATAGAATATGGAACTTTATGAAAACTTACCAATTTTTTAATTTTTATTTTGGAAATCTGATCGAAATAGAAATATTCTAGGATAGAAATGAAGTGTTATGAGTTTATTACCTAATCTACTATAACCCAAATAACATTATAGACCTTATACTTTTTGGGGAGTCCAACAAAATAATCCATGGTGATGTTTTCCCATTTCAATTATGGTATGGGTAATAGATTTAACTTCCCCTTATAATTTTGTCTCTTTTCCTTAACATACAAATAAACCAAGCATTGAGATACATACTTTCAAATATTCCTTATCATGATTTCACAATTGAAATAATCTTTTAGACCTCTATACATCTTTGTACTTCTAAGATGAATAGATATTTATGAACCACAAGACTCATCCAGAAACTCCTTCTTCAAATCTGTTATAGAGGGAACAAACACACGGTTTCTAAACCTTATCCTTACATCATAATCAAGGTTGAACTTAGGAACATTTTTTAACTTCTTCTACTGTTACGCACCTTCATTATATACCTCTTTAATCCTCACATTGATAGTTGGTTGGAAACTCATTTGACAAAGATAATATTTCTCCCCTTACTTTAACATTTATAGATCCATCCTTTGAAAATATAAAAATATTGGAACTTTTATGATCCTTATTATAGATAATCCTTCATGATCCTTTCAATGAAAAGCATCGACCACCTTGTTTTCTTTCCCATGTTGGTAATGTATTGAGAAGTCATAATTTTTAACCAACTCTAACCATATTATCTAGAAAATATTCATCTCATTTTGAGTGAATATATAATTTATAATTTTATGATTAGTATATTTATCACACATTTTCCCATAAAGATAATAAATCTATATCATTAATCCAAAAATTATCATAGCTAACTCCAAATCCTGAGTTTGGTAATTATTCTCTTGAATCTTCAATTTGTGTGAGTCATAAGTTATCACCATATAATTCTTTACGAGGAAACATCTTAGTCCCTTATTTGATGCATTATTATAAATTAAAAACCCTACTACATGTAAAATGGGGGTTCAAAACCAATTAGGCATAGGATACTATAGTAGTACTATAGCGTACTGCATCGGTGGTGGAACTGTAGCAATGACGAGCCCTGTAGCGGCGGTAGGTCACTACAGCGGCGGAAAAGTACTATAGATGCAGTGGGTATTTTGAAACACTGTAGCAGTGCGGGTACTGTAGCAGTACAATTCACAGAGTGGTCCTTGGGCCAAAAAAATGGGTCTACGGGCCATGTAATGGGATGAATGCCCACTGGGCCTTTGAGATATGTAATGGGTCTCTCTCTACCCAGTTAAAGAGGTATTTTCATTTCTTTAATAATAAATGAGGCTTCAGCCCCAACCTTTTCAAAAAAACTAACCTTCTCTTCAGTTACATGAAACTTTCTTCACATTAATATATCTAAAGGAACTTGTATCCCTTCTAAGTTAACTTTCTGATTGGATTATATATTCTTGAGAAATTCTATTCGATGTTTTGATAATATCTAGGCAAACTAAAAAAACTTAATACCCCATTCAAAGTTTTTGGTCTGGGGCAAAATTCAATAACTTTCATCTTTGATAAATTTACTGATATACCATCGCTTGTGATTATATGACCCAAAAATGAAACATTTTGTTAAAAAAATTCACACTTTGTAAATTTTTCATATAGATTTGACGTCCTTAGGGTCATCAGTACAATACTCATGTGATATTAATTCTCATCCTTAATCTTTGAATATATAATAATAAAATATATAGATACTACCAAAAACTAATCAAGTAAATATATAAAGACTCTATCCATTAAATCCATGAAGATTGTGGGGGAATTACTAAGTCAAAATGGAATTAATATAAATTCATAGTGTCCATACCTTTTATATAATTATTTATTGGGTATATCCTCCTTCTTGACACTCAATTGATGATGTCTAAAAAAATGGTCAATCTTGGAAAAGTATTGAGATCCATTCATTTGATCAACAACTCATCAATATAAGGTAAAATATACTTTTTCTTAATAGATACCTTATTAAGTTATCAATAATGATTTCATATTTTCATTGATATATCTTTCTTATTAGAAAAAAGAATAAATTCAACTCAATGTGATGAAATTTTACAAATGAACCCCTTATCAATATTATCCTGGATTTACTTATTCAATTACTATAACTCAATCAGGGACATTCTATAAAGATTCTTTGAAATAGGTGTAGCACTAGGTATGAGTTCTATTGGAAACCCAACATCATTATTCAATGGAAGACAATGAAATTATTTTGGAAAGACATAAAAAAACTTCGATACAATATTTATATATTAAATATTGAGCATCTCTCTAACAATTTGAGATAAACACCCCTTTTGAATAATAATAAAGACCTATATAATGGATGTAATTTCCATAATAAGTTCATATTTATCATCACACTGATAGATGATTATAGTTTGGTTTGAAATATAAAACTCTACTACCCTTCCTCCATAATTAATGTGATATTTATGTAAAGAAATCCAACACATGCCTAAGATAACATGAAATTCAAACAGATGGAGAATAAAAATATTTAAATTAAGAAAATTACACAAAATTAAATTGGATAAGAATCAAATAATTATGATGAAATCATCACACAATTAGGTTTTTTCACTAATAATTCAACATTAAGGTGTTATTGTGATACCCTTATCAAATTATTCATATTTAAAAGAGTGGTTAAATATAGAATCTAACACTTCTAGATTGGGTGGTATGTATCCCTTTAATCATGTTGTTATCATTCCCCTTATTAGTTAAAGTGATCATTTGATATTTCCATTTGTCTCTAGGATTAAGAGGTTTCTAACACTGATCATTGTCATTAACCTTCTGGCTTGATCACTGGTTATCATAATTACCATACTCCTTGCATTTGAAACACTCGAGTGTGTGTGGTTCATTTTATAATGATTTATCTCCATAATTAGATAACTTCTCATTCCCATAATGTTAATATTTTATTTCCCAATGACCATCCTTTCCTCACATAAAAAATTTTCCAATTCCCTTGAGAAAATTTCCTCTATGTTTCCTTCCGCACTTTGAGTATAAAGGAAAAATCATCTTCTTCTATTCATAGTTTTTAGAATTTAATTTGAATTTAATATTGCTTTTTTATCAAAAACATGATATTGATGGGTAACCACAGTCTCCATTTCCACTTTGTTAGCACATCAAACAATTTATTCATAGATTCTAAAGTCTCTTATGGACAATGCACTCCAGAGACATAGTTTTAAGCTACTAAAGAATCGATCAACCATACTTTTAGGTTGGATGACAACTTGATAAGCATACCACACAAGTCATGTAAAATTTTCCTCATATGTAATAATAAATTCATTATCCTCATTGTTTTTTCACAAGGAAATCCTTCGAAACTTTCATATAATTAATATAGGTAAATTAATTATTGAAAAATAATCTCTTAAAATCAACCAATCTATGGAGTCAATTTATTAGAGTTGACTCATGTTCTTGATAATTTTCCACCATTGATCTTATTACCCTTACAAACAATAAACAAATAAAAAATAACTTTTTTATTATTTAAAAAATAGAGAATGGAAAGTATCTTTTCAGTGGTACTGATTCATTACTCAGAAACTATACTATCAATAGAACCACTAAAAGAAGGTGGATGTTGACTCATAAAGGAATCAACATAATTTTCCCCCTAATTTTATCATTTTTAAGCTCAACAATATTCATATCTTGATAAATTTTCATAAGTATAATAATATGATTTTTGAATTCTGGATCCCGTAACATTTAGTTTGTTTGGAGGGAAATCACTATATCTTCCATAATATTTATCATTAAAATGGTTCCTTTAGGTTACATAAATTAACTAAAAAAAATAAATTTGTGATAAATAATAATCATAGTTGAAAACCACATAATCATAAAAAAATAATTTATATAATTTTTGACTCACATGATATTCTTTTCAATATGTTATATCTTAGTTTTACCTTAGGTCATGCATGATAATAACTAATTCAAATCCTTTATAATGGTTCATAAAGAAAATATGAATTAACCTAAGAATACCCCAAGGAGTTTCAAACTTGGAGTATAGTAAAGGACCACTCACCTTTCACTTGAATTACTGTCAATATACACTCAACTAACACTTTTTATGGCCATTTCCGTTAGATTAATCTATTCTAAAACCACATCCACTTATAGAATCCAGACAAGGATGTTTTTCTATGAAAACCATACTCTTTTCTTTACTATAACTTAGTATGTTCCACTATACATAAGATTATCCTATGTATTCTCACTAAAGTTTTCTCATCCAACTTTCCAAAGGTAACTTGGACTTGCTATGATACTAAATATTGAAACCCATTCTTTTCATAAATAAATATCACATCTTATTAGATGAATATTAAATACATAAAACTATGATCCACACCATAATAATATTGTTCCAGTTCCATTGGACACTTGGATATATAAACACCTTCTTCATAATGGATATATATCATATCCCTCTAAGTTCTTCATAACGAGCATGCTTCTTAGGAATATCTTACTTATAACCATTTTTTATAACTTTGGGAAAGGAAACATTAGAAAGGGTGAGATATAATACTCAGTAAGTGTAAACATGGAAGACTTTAATGATCAATTAAATATAACATGAGCATAAGGGTATATAAATACGAGCATTAAATTTGAAAACCATAACCTATATATTATAGATTATAATATTGAGTCATGGAATATATATTGTTTGTTCATAAGAAATTAATCATTAAGTAATCAATTAAAATGATCTATGAAAGCATAAAATTAGCATATGAAATCTATTTTTGGCATGCACATGAACATATAAAATCATTTCCTTGGTTGTTAATGATCACTTCCAAGACTATCATAGTGAATTGAGTTCACTCCCAAAACCATCATATCATTAGTCAAGATTTACTCCCAAGACTATAATAGTGGATAGAGTACCTTAATGAGCTAGGTTCAATCCCTATTCCATTACTTATTATCACATGAGATATAAATCTTCACTAAATTAATTTTAGGGATATATAATTTCATGCCACCCATCACATAATGAAAACCATACATATGTGTTCCACAATATCATAAATAATTTATCATATCATTACCCTTGAAAAGAAAAAATATTTCATAAAAATTCTATCATATAATCATAACATAGATCGTGGAAAAGAAACGAGTTTCATAAAGGTTTCAATGTATGATAATTATCCCATGGGAAAGAAATGAGTTTCATAGAATCATCCTTAAAAATCACATCATCATAAGGCATAAAAATAATTAAAGTGGGTGGTATAATTGGATCATATCCCTATTAAAGCATAAGTAACATAAAAGGATTACATATTAGATGAAAATACATTCAGAAGATATCTTGAATATTTATTAATGAAAATAACCATTTAATTTTGAAATCACTTCTTTAAAATATAATAAATTTCAAAAATATTAAGGAAAAAATTTCCTTGAAAATAAATTTGGAAACATATAAAGGAAGATTTAAATAATTTAACAGTAATGATGGTAGGAAATCCTATTCATTCCATGTACATTAAAATAAGGATTCATTTAACTTTTTTAGTAAATATTCAAAAGTACGATGCTTGGAAATTGACAAGAATTTTCATTTTAAATAATTTTTTAAAAATTAAATCAGGGGTAAAAATTAATTTAAAAAAGAATAGTAGAATAAAAAATTATTTGAAATATTTCTATAAAACATGGACATAGAAGAAAAATTATTTTCAGATAAAAATAGAAATAAGGCTGATTTTTCCATAAAAACATTCTTTCAGCCTCTTGAGTACTTAAATTTTTCCATAAAAACATTCCTTCAGCCTCTTGAGTACTTAAAGAGAGAAAAATTTAATGAAATCATGTATAATACATAAATAACCATAGTTTAAGAAAATTAAGGATATTATTGAGTGGTAGATCATGAAACTTCATCATTGTAAACTTAATCATAAACAATCCTTGCAAATAATGAGATTGTCACCCAAAACCCTTACCTCAAGTTCTACTTGATTTGAAAGAACTATAAAATCATATATAATAAATTTAAATTTATTATAATTATAAAACATAATCATATAAATACTTATAATATAATATATTATCATTTTATAACATTTCATCACCCATTTATTAATAATTCCTTATAAAAATCATCATTTTTGGGTGTTAACTGTTTTGTTTTTCATGATTAATTTTCACTCGATAGTTCTGGTATTTGTACTTTGATGATGGTTCCATAATATAAGGAATTTTAATAATGATATAAATATAATATATATTCATTATTTTTATATATTTATATTAATTCATAAATTATAGAGATAGAAAAATAAATTACACCATTTATGGAGATGGTAAGCCATACATATTCATGAAAACTGTTTTCACCTTTTAGTGGATGGAATGAAAGAAAGGTAAATATTAATTCACCTTTAAAGAATAATTATTATATCACATATATCATATATATTAATCTAATATATCCTTATTACCATACATGGAAAGAAGAATCGAAAAATGAATCATATCACATTGTGGAGGTGGTCGTCCACACGTACTTACGAGCGACATTATCGTTTTCTAATGTATTGGAAGGTAAGATGGTAGATATGATATTATAATTATATAAGAATAATTATATCATAAATTTCATATTAATATTACAACCATAATAATAACCTTTTTTGATATATGGTGATGGAAATTAATTATATCTCTAAGTGGATGCGGTAGTCCACATGTATGCACGAGCGACAATTTCACTTCCCATTTGATGAGAAACATGGTTGATAATGGGGTTTTAATAATAATAATAACATTTAAGTATATTTATGATACTTAAGTTATTATTTTATTATTAATACCACATATTTAGATTAGGTAGTGGTAGAAATAAATTGAAAGAGGTCAGGTAAGATGATTACCTTTTCTTTAGGAGACATCCTTTATATTTTTTCTTAAGGACTGTTAGAATGGTATTTTAAGATTAAAAGAACCTATATATGTGGATATGGACTGTTAAAATAGAATTGATTATGGTTTGGTTGAAATATATAACTCAAATGGTGTGAATAAAAGAGATAATGAGTGTCCTTTTATATGGGAGGGAACATACACACTTGGAATTACAAAAAATATTAAAATATAATTAAGTTATTTTCAATAAAAATGATTTAAAATGGATAGATATTTAAATAAAAATAATATAAGGTATAAATATATTCATAAAATTAAATTTAGATTGATTTTTTGTCATTTTAAAACTTATCTTTTGGTTTAACCCATTTATTAACCAATTTTAATCATAAGTGTGGTAATGGAATTTTTAAAATTAAAGTGTTATGATTTTACTTGTAAGGTAAAAAATAGACCATAAATGGAAAAGGGATGAAAATTTAGACCATATATCATCCTGATTTTATTATTTTAATATTTTTATTAATTTTAAATAATTTACTAAAATTTTATTGAACACAAAATATCATTAATGTCATTTTTGACAATACTTATTTAATTTGACTTTAAAGACAACATGAATGAAAATGAATTCTAATAAAAACTTTTAAAACATTAATAATATGTTATATTTTTCTATAAAATTTGTGGAACACAATAATTCAGCCAAATATTATTACTTTTAATATTTTTAAAATAATTTATATTATTTTTCTATTAATTGAATAAATATTTTGTCGATGTAGTGTAAGAATTTAAGGAAATTCTTCAATCACTAAAAATTATAAATAAATTAACATGATAAAAAAATTAATTTAGTTTTCAAGTAAATATTTGTATCCAAACATATCCTCTTTTAATCCTTATAATAAAAATTTAAAGTTATTAATGTCAGTAGGGTGACATATTGTATTTATTATTTTCTAAAATTAATATAAAGGTCACTATAGAAGAAAAATGTCACCAAGTGACAATATATTCAATAATCTAATATAAATTTACTATATTAACTCATCCAATTGGTTAAATTTATGTGATAGAGAAAATTTAGAGTCTTATCATAATGTTTTAACCCTATCTTACCCATTTTACCCTTATTAAGGTGACAAAAATTCACCAAAGTTACTATTTATAATGAAAGAAAATTAAAGAGTTATATTTTAAAAAATTGAATATATTGATTCAAAATATGAGATACATTTTTCAAGATTCAATTTCTATAAGTGTTATTAATTCATTTTAAAATAAGTGTGCAAAACATGATGAAAACATATCTTTAGAAGAATACACTTAAGAATAAAAGTTGATTTATTTTTATCACATTCCTAGAAAACAATAAATGAATTCTAAAATTTTTATTTAATATTTAATATATAAATATCATTAAAATTATTAAAAAATAGTGATTAATTTAATTTATTAGGTTAAAAAACACACAACATGCATAACAACCATTTTTCAAAAGAACATCACTTTTACTTTCAAATTATTTTTATTTTCATTTCTAATGAATTGATAACAGTTGAATTAATTTTATACATGTGTAAACCATAAATTTTTCATAATTTAGTTAGTCTTATTCATACCTTCCAATCCAATTGATAGACGATAACTGTTAAATTAAATAATAATATTTCAATAATATATTACAATTTGTTTATAATTAGTGTTGCATGTAAATAAACAAATCAAATAAATAGAATTTATTTATATAGAACTATATCATAAAATATCAGGGTGTTATAGGTTGAGATAAGGAGGAATCTAGAGATAAATTTGTTGTGCACAATGATTATTAATTTTTAATTCACCCTACACAATATACAAAAAATCTATTTTTAGAGTTAAAGTTTTGGTTAAATATTTTTTAATATCATAATAGCCCTAAAATAATATAATGAACCTTATCCAACCCCATGCCATATAATAATAATAATTTTATTTTATAGTGTGTGTTATCTGGTGCAATGATAAATATTATTATATCAGCTTGTAAATTAATATTTATCAATAGACACGATCTTGGTCTGCTAATACTCCTCGACATTTATCTAATAATCAAATAAATATTCCATTCAAAAATTAGAGAATAAATATTTATTTAATACTCAATAAATTAAAATAAATATTCTATTAAAATTATAATGAAAAAATATTTATTAATTATTCACGTAATTAAATAAATTATAAATAAATATTTATTTACTACCTTCCAAGTATTTGTGATCAATATATCCTAAATAAAAATATTCCTCAGACTTGAGAATAATATTTATTATAATAATTAAATTAAAATAGAATTTAACTAAGATAAATGAAAATAATTAGTCTGTGAACCTCTAGGATTTTTTCTCATTGGCATTAGTTATATTTTAATGAAGTCCAAGATTACTCTCTAGAAATTGGTCAAGGCACCCAAGGGAAAGAAGCTAATGTAACAAATTTTACAACCACACAAAAACACTTACTTTGTAATATAATCCTTATGCCATAACATCTCATTAAATAGGTTACACACTCGTGTCACCAACATATGTTCTTGATACATCTTTTTTTGACTATCTGAAATAAACTCATCCTTAAACCATGGATATGTTATATAATGTGATGGTTCCATTTTAATTAAAGTTATGATATATCAACTTCCATTAATATGTAAGATAAAAATCCTCCCTCGAATTATTAATTAATTACCTATCATTCATGTCACACCAAATGTACCCGATTTCCCATGAACATATAGTGTCTTGGTTTTACTAAGTGAATCAAAGTATGTGAGTCATGAAAAGTATTAATAATAATATTAAAGTCCAAGGAACATTTCACACAATCACATATAATAATATTAGATGATACATAAACATATGTAATTTCTATAGGTGTATGATGACCTAACTCTTTTATTACAAACTTAAACCTGATTTATTACATAAACTTCACTTGATACAAAATAGAAGATTGAGAGGTCTAGTGTCTTTGGGGCTTAGGATCATTACATAAAAACTTAAAACATGAAATACAACATCTTTATTGAACACTTACTTTAAATGACCACTACATTCCCTCATACTTATCGATGCGTGGGATAACCTGAGGACATGCATAAGAAAAGGGTGAGCTTTAAAGCCCAGTAAAGGAATAAACATGGAATAACATGAGGAATATAATTCATTTTAGACAATAGGCATATTAAAAGAGCACAAGGGAAGCATAAACTTAAAGGCATGATAAAGCATGATAATTATAACATGGAAATGTGGCAACACCACTTAACATGGAATTAGCATGAGCCAAGGCCCATTACACATAGAGCATGAGCAAACCCTTATTGCACATGAAGCATGATTAAACCCTTGTTGCACTTGTATTAAACTTGAGTAAACACCCATTTCACATAATGTATCATGATACTATATTTACTCAATGCATTAGTGTGATATCATGGCGCACCCTTCTTAAACATTTCATTTCATGCATAAGTGTGCCACATGGATTATAAAACATTGAATCATTCAACATAATTATTTATTCCATGATAAACGAATCTAGAATACATACTTGAAACTCTTTAAACAATATGTAAATGTGCATAAAGGTGAATACCCTTGATAGATAAATGCACATGGTATTCACCGTACAATGACTTTGGCTTGGAAAAATGTGGTGTAATTTCGACAGCATAACGTCGTGACATAAGAACTCATAAAAAAGTTGATGAGAGAGAAAGGGGTGTCTCATCATATTTACATCACATGGAAAGTAAGGGGGTAATATAGATACATATCCCAACAAATTTAATGTAATTATAACATTTAAAAATTTCAATCACAATATATCATTTCAAAATATTGACAAAATCAAACCTTTTATCCAACTATTTTCAAAACCATTAAAAATATTAAATAAAGATATTTTTGAATCAAAATTTCCCATACCAAATTGAATATTTTGAAAGAAATTTCAACTTCAAAACATTCATGTCCATATGAATAAATACGTAAAACCATTTTTAAATCATGAACATTAATGTGAATGATTTAGAATAATAAGCCTTTAAAACATTTAAAACAATATTTTAGTTAAAGAGTTTCTAACAAAATAATATTTCCTAGAATACAAACAATTGAGGAATAACATTTAATCAGAACATAATAATATATTGAGAATAAAGGTATTCATGATATAATATGCCAAAGGATAGTATATACACCATATAAGAGTGAATTGGTGCATATCAACAATGAAGTCTCAATGGAAATGTAAATTGAGACGAAATCTGTTATAAGGAAGTTATCCTTAGATTAAGGATAAATAAATTATGTAATTATGTGTGAAAAATATAAATACACCCAATATAAGAGGATATTAAGTGTAAAAAATTCAGAGGTCATTCACACATATTCATAGGATGACATATTCAATAAGTACAAGTTGAACCCAAATAATTGAAATTGGGTTAAGAAGTTCCCTTGTATAAATTTGACAGCCTAACAACGTTACTTTAAAATTGATAAAACGAGTTGATGAGATAAAAAGGTTATATCATCACTTGGACATAAATTTTACATCAATAAGGATATATATGAGAACATATCCCAACATAATAAGATGTAAATTAAAAGACATAACAAAAAATAAGTCTTTTAAAAAGGGAAGGGTGAAAGGTTCCCTTACCGATTTGGTAACTTACAAAAAATAGGCCACAAGAAAGAAGAATAATACAATGAAGATGTAAATACAAATAAATTAAGTTATATTACACAATTATTATAATCATGGGAAGTACATACACCACACAAAATGAAATAGCGTCCAATATAGCATGAATCTCATGGGAATAAAAAGTGAGATAAAAAAACCCTTACCACATTGTAATCAATCGAGTCATATGAGAAAACGTTAATAACCAAAAAATGAATAAAATAATACCATGAATATAAATAGATTCATGTTAATATATATCAAATGGCTGTACACAATACACCACATGCAATAAATGAGTGTTGAACAATGGAAATCTCACAGAGTTAAAAGTGAGATAAGAAATCCCTTACCTTGTGTCCAACTTGACTCGTATGTTCCTTGTTCTTCATGAATAATAAACTTAAGTTAATTTCTACTTGATTAATAACTTTTTTAAAGTTTATTATTACTTTTATATCACTTATTACCTTTAAATAATAGTTAGTTAATTATTTGAGTTTATGTCAGACATTTTGTCGATGTTTAGAATTTTGAGTTAAAATAAACTTGTTATAATTACAATCTGTCCATGTGGTCAATACTCTATTATCTCCCAAATGATATTAATGATGTATATATCATATATATCATATATATCCATTATATAAATGTATTTATATTAGTACATAATATTTGGAGATAAGAAATGAAATGCACCATTCATGGAGATGGTAAGCCATACGCACGTATGAATGCTACTTTCATTTATATTTAATATTTAATGGAATTAAAACTTAATGATACATATTTATATTATAATTATAGTATAATATCATATATAATATCATTAAATCCATCCTTTATACATCCCACATAAGGTATTTACGAGTCTTATCACTTTGAGGGGGTGGTAGTCTGCACTTCCTAAAATGAAATTATTGTGTCTACCCATTATGAAAACCATAAAGGTATGATATAAATGAAAAATATAGTAGCATAAAGAAAACATTGAAATACTATATATCATATATAAATACAGTTCCATCATAATGGCCACCATGAGAGGCGGTAGGAGTTAATTGAACAATCATTGTTTCGTGAGGCGTTATTTTTCCATCCACAGAAACATTATGTTATTTACCCATTAGATGGAGGTGTGTGTAAGTGTAGTTCGAATACTTCTCATAACAACATTCTAGTATATTGAGGATACTGTTGTTGTTATAAAATAAAATAATAAAAATAGTTTAGGAGGTTGTAGAAGTAAAATAAAACGAAAGAACTTAAGAGAAGATTTTACCTTTAAATCAGGTAACTCCCTTTGGTTTGAACCAAAAGGGTTTCTTGAAGTGTTTTATGCCTAAGGTAAGTCTCTAGGATAAATAGAGGGATCTTGGGAACTTATTGGAGTAGAGGTTTTATGATCCAAAGTCTTGAAAAGTGTGAGGAATGGGTTAGAACTGAGGGCTTTTTATAAGGGAGAGGAGGGGCTCTTTAGGAATGTTTTAAACAATTATTTTATTATAACTTCATTTTCGGTTTCAAAAGGTCAAATATTAGTTAATATCAAAGTTAAGATGAGTCATGGTTGAAATAAAATAATCCATTAGGAATTAAACTGGTTTTGGATATTATTTTAATATTTATAATCATGTTTATTTAAATCATTTATTAATGAGGTAAATATTGTATCATTAATGTGTCATAAATAATTTAATTTATTTGATGTCCAAAAATTATAAAAAATTACCATGATGTAGGAAATCATTTTATATTTATAAATAATATTTATAGTTTAACAGATATCTTATATTACCCCATGTAAAAAAATTATTTACTAAAAGATATTTGTTTTTGTCATTTTTGTCTTTACTTTAAATTAATTAATATAAAATTTCATTATTACTCTTATGTGGCTCCATGGGGTCCCAAATTTGACCTAAAGATGAACATAGTAGGATATGTATCATAAAATAGGATTATGACATTTTTAGGGTAATGAAATATTATTATAATATTATATTTTACCCTTATTTATTATTTTAAACTTTTAATCATGGTAAATAAAATATTTACTAAAGTAAATATTTAAAATTAATATAATTAAAAGTTACTTATTTACAAAATTTGGACCTACTGATTCCAAATATGGAATCCATTTTTCCAAATTCAAAAACACAGAAGTGAAAAAATTTAATTTAAAATTAATTCCCGCTGTTAAAACAAATAGCGTGTTTTTAAGAAATAATAACTATCAAAAGATTGACACCTATTTATGTCCAATTTCAAAATTAAATTACTTAAAATGACCAAAATTAGATTAAATGGTAAAATATATTCTAATTACACTTTAAAACCAATTAAAAAGATAATATAACCATATAAATAAATTAGATTAAAAGGCACTTTTGAATTAAAATACAGTATTTTTCACTATTCATTAAAAAATGAACTTTATTAGAAAATACAAAAATTTCATCCAAAGTAAATTTTGGTGTCCTGATTCTAAAGAATAATTTTATTTTATCAAATAAAACATATAAAAGTGACAAAAACTAGATTTAAAGAGGGTTCTCCATTAAAAGGCGGTAAATCAGCCTTTTAGTGAATATTAGATTATTTATGCCTGAAATAGAATTATTTACTTATTTTAAGACTCTAAATTTTATTGGAAAAATGTAAATTTTTTGAAAAACCATGTATCATAATATTTTATTTAGTTCTATTCATTCCCGCCAATACAACGGCTAGGCGTTAACTACTATTTAAAATAATAATATTATATTGTTATTGTGCAATGTAGGATTTTCAAAGAAACCCGTTGTTGCGTGTCAGGTATGACATTGAATATAGAACCCCCTTTAAAATAAAATTAATATTTAATTCAAAAAAATTAAATAAATATGAAAATGTAATATTATTTATTTTCTTGGATGTTACAAGGTGGGACTATTCTCACAGTCTCCCATCTTAGAGATTTCTAAGTGAGAACTTGATGAGAAGAAGACCCATCTACTTATAAGCACCCACACATGATAATTAAAATTCTATGTGTCCCATCATAGTACGTTATTGAATTATTGAACAATATTTAATAATATCATCATATAATTTCATGGTTCTCATCATAGTAGAGAACTAATATGACCTTATAAATTCAATAGATACTCTAGGATATTATTAGATTAAATTTATGCAGAATAATGAACAGTATGTAATAATATGTTTTATTAGTATTAAAATATTCAATTATACATGTACTCTAAAGTAAAAACCATTGTTTATAGAACACAAACTCCAATATAAATCCACTTAGGCTAGATCAAATTACCTATGAATTTTAGTCCTCTAAACCTCACATGATGATCATGTTTTTTCTGAGTTGAAGATTTAGAGAATGGGTCCTCCATATTGTAATACATGGATATTATATTCATTACAGCATCACCTATTTGATAAAAATCCCTCCAGAGATGACACTTCAAAAGTATTTTCTTCATTCGCTAATGTGACCTTGTCTTATTTACAAGGTCCACCACTGTAATATTAGAATGATTGAGTGTGACATGATCTTTACTTATAGGTACCAAATCATTCTCATTGATGAAGTTTCATATCCAAAATGATTCTTTAATAACCTCAAAAGTCATAATATACTCAAACCTTTCTATTGAATTAGTGAAAAAATCTTTCTCTAAGATCTAATAGCTCATAGAACTTCCCTTTAGAGTAAATATGTATCATGTATATGATATCATATCATCTTGATCTATTTGGAAAATATCATTTTCACATCCTCTTATGAATATATCATCATATTCTATAAAATAGAATCATATCCTTAATATGACTGAGATACATAAGGGTAGTCTGGATAACCATACAATAGCGGTCAAATGGGTCAGCTTGGTATCTTCTAACCACACTTAAGGAGTAGGTGACATATATCCTTCTATGTAAAATATAATATATGACTAACCCAATTTAAAATGTGTATGGAGTCCTTACCATCCTCTATCTTTCCTCATGTGTTTTTGGAAAATTTTTCTTGGAAATACGAATGACATGTGCCATTGGAAACAATCACCTCTTAGATTTAAATACTTAATCTCTTAAGTATCTTGTCAATATATGCACATTGACTTAGACTGAACAACCTCTTGGATCTAATATGATGGAGCTTGATCCCAAGAATATATGACACTTCACCTAAGTCCTTTATGTAGAAGCATGTTTTTAACAAGGATTTAATGAGCTATAATAATGGTATTTTTTTCAAATGAGTAGCATGTTATAAATATAAATTACTAGGAAAATTAATTCACTCCCACTAAACCATTTATAGAAACAAGGATCACATTTGTTCTTTATGAAACCAACTTCCATTATGGTTTCATAAAACTAAATGTTCCATGACCTATATTCTTTATTTAATCCCTAAATGGATATTTTGAAATTGAATACCTTATTGGAATTCATTGGAGTCACAAAACATTTGGGTAGTGACATATAGAATTCTTCCAGAAGGTTACCATTTTAGATCTATATTTTTCCATCTACTTTACAAATCTCATAGTCATGGTAATCTCCAATGGTAAGTAAAATTATGATGGATTTCATCATAGAAACCAGCGAAAAGTTTTCATAATAGTCCATTCCTTGAAGTTGTTTGAATTATTTGGAAATAATTCATGCCTTATAAGTACTGAATTTTCCATCCATGTATAGTTTCTTCTGGAATTCCCATTTATAACTAACATGCTTTAAATCCACTAGAGGATCCTCCAAAATCTAGGCATTGTTTTTGTATATGTATTCTATTTTAGAATTCATAGATTCTTTAAATGTAGAAACATTTGTTCCACTTACTTCTTCCTTATAGGTTACAAGATCATTATTATCAATTAACAATGAGTCACTATCCTTTGTGACTAGAAAACCATATCTTTTAGGTTCTCCAAACTCTCTTTTACTCATATACAGTACTTGTATCTCCATAACTTCCTCTTCTCTGGGGATTTTTGGAATTTCTTACTATGAAAACTCTTGTGTACCTTGAGCCTAGAATTCATCAAAGTATATCTCAATCCCACAATTTCTTTTAGATAGGTTACTCATCTCAAGGAATACAACATGTCTTTACAATACTACCTTTTTTAAGGGGTTGTATAGGTAATACCTCCTTGTTTCCTTATGGTATCTTATAATGGTACACATTGTTCCCCATTGTATAATTTTGTTACTTGAAGAGACCTTAACAAATGCTCCAACTCTGCACATGTTTAATTAGTGAATACAAGTTTCTTTCCACTCCATAATTGGTATGGAATAACGTCTTCCACTTTATTTGGAACTTAATTTAGTATGTATAATATTTTATATAATGAGTATCCATGAAATACTTACATGAATCATTATTTATCTCACCATGTTAAATATGGTGAGGTTACTCCTTTAACATACAACATTTCAATATGGTTTATAAGGATGTGTTAGTTGTGATAAAATCCCAAACTCCAATAAAAAATCAATGATGTTTTGATTAAGATATTATACACTGCAGTTTTAGTGAAATTTATTAATATTCTTACCAAGATGGTTCTCAACTTCATTATTATATTACTTGAATAAATCAAAGGAATCAGACTTATACCTCATTATGTAGATATGTAAATATCTACCTAAATCATCAGTAAAAGATATCAAGTATGAGTACCCACCCCTTAATTCATCTGGAAACAGTCTATATACATCGATATGAACTAATTAAAGAATATATTTGGTCCTTTCACCTTTTCCACTAAATGGTTATTTGGACATTTTAACTTATAAACATGCATGACACACACCAAGTACTTTTAGTTCAATGGAATCCAAATATCCATCTTTATCAGTCAAACACTTTTTGTTTACATATCCTATTGTGTGACGCCATATTTGGGTGTTGTATGAGTCATGTGAGTTAGTTTCATTATAAATTACCATTAATTAGTTTGCATAATTAAACACATAAATTGTGAAACCCTATGATTTTATAGTTCTCTATAAAAAAATTTTATTTCTTTGATATCTTTCTTTACATTCAACATCAAGTTTAAATAAACTACCATATACTATTGAAATATTATTATATTATATGAAAGTTATTTCTGAGAAATTTTATTGGTGGGTATGAATAAAACTAAATATATTATGAATAATTTATAGTTTATAATTAATTCATCAGTTATAAATTGATTATAATTTTAAATAAAAATCATTTGAAGGGAAAAGTGATGTTTTTCTGAAAAACTGTTTTTTGCACAAAATGTGTTTCCATAAATTAAATTGATCACTACTTTTGAATTAATTTACTTAAATTTATATATTATATATTCAGAAAAACGCTTTAATATCTATTGAATATTTTTCTAGGCTTGGGAAAATAAATAATCTAGTTTTATTCTTAAAAATATAATTGTATAGAAAGTGGTTTTCATCATGTTTTGATTTTTTAAAAAATATTTTTTTTACCAATTATAGTGATATAATCTTGAAAAATGGATAATATATTTATAATCATGAATTTATTTTTTTTCAAATATACCCCTTTTATTTCTGGTCATTATGGATAGTAACCATTGTAAAATTTATCTCCTCGGTAAAGGAAAAATCGGGTTAATCTAGGTTAAAACAAAGTGTTATGGTCAACATTTTATATATTTATTACCATAGGATGAATTTAATTAAACCTATATCATATTAGGCTTTATATTTAGTTATTTAAGGGACAATTTTCCCCAAAAATGACCTATATAATATTTAAAGCAAAGAAAAATACAAAATGTCACTCTCTTACTTTGAAATATATATTATGTGTTTACATAGAGAAAAAAACAAGTTATGAATGAATATTAATAGTATTTTTGATAATAATTAAATTAATTAAATTATATTCATTTATTTATAATTTTTAGTGGCTGTTTAATTAAATGAAATGCATACACAATGACGACACAATTTTTTTTCAATAAATAGAAAAATAAAATAAATGATTTTAAAAATATTAAAAGTATTATAATTTGAGTGATTTATAAATTTTCATGATTTTATAGAAAAATATAACATAATAGGGATGTTTTAAAGGTTTTTATTTAAATGTAATCTTTGTATGGATGTATTTTAAGTCCAATTAAATGAATAATGTCAAAAATGAAATGAATGAAATTTTATGAAAAATAATATTTTATTAAATTATTTAAAATCCTAAAAATCTTAAAAGAGGACAATGGAAAAATTATATAGTCTAAAATATAATATCATGGCCATTTATTATCTAATTTTAACCATATTAGTAAATTTTTAACCCTTTAGTATTAAAAAAGTCATTACCACAGTTTATATTAAAATTAGTTAAACAAGGGTTTAAACTAAAAAATAAGTTTTAAAATTATAAAAAACATGTATAAACATAATTTTATGATTATATATCAACCTTATCCTCTTTTATTTTAGTCTATGTCCATTTGGTATCATTTTTCATGAGAATGGATTATTTGTATTTTAATATTGTTTTTGTAATTCTAATTGTGTCCTTCCCCTTCCTTATAAGAGGTGACCCCTTATCTCTTTTCTTCACACCAGTTGAGTCATATATATTGACCAATGACTATTAATTTATCTTATTAACATACTTATCCAATTTATGAAGGTTATTTCATTCCCAAAAGACCAAACCCAGGGTCCTTAATAGGAGATCTAATAGAGTACTTTCTAAGAAGAGGTAATCACCTTAACTGATCACTTTCATTTTTTATTATTATTTTACCTATTTAAATATATTGTATTTAACATAAAATAATAGTTTCAGTATCCAAAATATACTTAAATTTTATTATGACTATCAATCCTCCATTATCCACCCTATTTTTCAACAAATGGGAAGTGAAAGTATTGCTCGTGCATGCGTGTGACTTATTGTCTCTATGTAGCAATGCAATTAATTTTTTATCAACATATTTTATGGATGGGTATTATGATGGTTTTAATTTTTATATATATTATTAATCAAATAATTATAATTATTTAATGATAATATCATATCTACCTTCTTACTTTCCAATCTGTTGTAAAATGATAACATAGCTCATGTGTACTAGTAGACACCACCTTTACGAAACAATATGATTCATTTTTCATTTATAATTTACATGGATAGTAATAAAGATGGATTTTATGAAATATATTATTTTTATGATATTATAATGAAATTATAAAGGTTAATTAATATTTACCTTTCTTTTATTCCATCTATCAAAAAGTGAAAATTGTGTTCATGCGTACGTACGACCTGCCGTCTTAATGAATAGTGTAATTGAATTTTCTATATCTACTTTTATGGATGATTATAAGTATATATGTTATGAATATATATGATATTTATATCACTATTAACATTATGGATAATATTGAACAATTATTAAAGTGTAAGGACCAAAACTACCAAACCATAACATACATGAAAAATGAAGCCGTTATCACACGGAAGAATGATTTTAAAAATGAATTATTAATAAATAGAAAATTAAAGGTTATATTTAAATAATATATGGTATGATATATATTATTATGGTTATGTAATAGATTTATAATAAATTTATATTAATTATATAGGAGGTTTGGACACATATGAACCATGTTATACATGAGGTAAGGGTTTATTTCATAATCTCATCATTATTCGGGATTGATTATGTTTAAGCCTCCAATGGGGGAAATATTTTATATTTATATCTTAAAAACCACAATATTTAATTTTCCTATGGTTATTTCAATACATTATATGTTATCCTTTCATTTT
Organism: Viscum album; assembly: GCA_963277665.1. NCBI lineage: Eukaryota > Viridiplantae > Streptophyta > Magnoliopsida > Santalales > Viscaceae > Viscum > Viscum album. The sequence goes on along the minus strand of OY728121.1, from coordinate 1,643,849,748 downwards.
CTTCTCTCTAAGCACACAAGATATTGAAATATTATTTTTAAGGAAAACCTACTTTGATTTTCTACTCACTTAGGAATATTTTTCTTACATATTTTACTTAATATGTTTTAAAGAATTTTTTTACTATTATAAAATTATTTATTAAAGAAATTTTTACCTATGTTTTATTTTTTAAAAAATGTTTTTAAAAGGAATCTTCTTGTTGTTTTCTAAACGAGGTACTTTTGACAATTTTATTGAAAATATGAAAGGAATATTTTTTCTAATATATAAAACAAGAAAATAATTTCTTGTCATCATAAACACCCAATTATTTAAATATTTAATTAAAAATTAAAAATTTTATTTTTGATAAAAAAAATTTCCTTAATTTTTTGTAATTTTTTATATTTTAAATAACTGAATTCAAAGTGCAAAGGGGCATTTTACTTAAGAAACCTTCTAATGATATTTTAAAGTATTTAAATTTATGTCAACATATTTTGATGATTATTATAATTTATTTATGATATAATCTTATGATACCATTCATTATATTTATATGTATGTTTTATGATAATTTTTACTAGGGAAATTTTTTCTATTTTGTATCTAGTTCTTTAAATATGATAAATTATTGCTTTTAAGGCATGTTGATTTAGATGTATGCTTTATTAAAATAGTGAATGTAATGGAATTATTAAGTGATGTGTGGGCCATGAAATTACATAACCCCTTGTTGAATTGGTATGTATTAAGAGACAAAATAGATAGGGTATTTTCCTGAGGCCTTACCCATTTATGTAGATTTCTTATAATGCCACATTGGAAATATTTTTAAATGTCAGGAAATAAGGCACATAAGGTATGTTTAGGATGTTTGAAAATTTTAATTACATCATTATGATATCAATTATTGATTTAACTATGATTATTTGAATATTCATAATATCCATGGATAAGTTTCAAGCTCATATGATTATTTATATGGCATTATTTGTCTATAATTTATGCCTTCCATATTATTTATGAATTATTTTATTTCCAATATATTTATTCCACTACCAAGAACCAGAGCTCACCCATTTCATATATTTAATTTCCCTAGGATACTAGTAATTTTTTATGATTAAATATATGGATATCCAAGAGGTAATAATGGTGTTATCAAAGAAAATCCTATGTTGTATTTTATGTTTTCAAATGTATTGAGAAATTAAAGTATGTATCATGTTTTACAAGACTAATAAACTATTTAGTAATTTGGGATGCGATCTATTATGTATAGTAACAATGTAACAAAGTAACCACTAGATCAGGGATACTAGTGTTAGGGTATTTACATTTGGTATTAGAGGAAGTTTAGTAGAAACCTTGTGAACTAGATTTAAGAAGACATATATTAGGGAATATAACCCTATAAATATCTTTGTGGATAAGTTTAAGTTTAAGATAACATATTAATGATTTATTTAAGGTATAAATTATGTGGTTTTCTTAAAAATACATCACTTTATAGATACTTAAAAGTGTACGTGGGTTTGGAATAGATTCATCTAGGCATAATAACCTCAAAAAGATTTGGTCGAGTATATCTTGACCATCCTTCTGGCGCATGGTGACTGTTACCTTACTACACACCTAATTTAATAACCCTAATAGAAATTTTTGGGTTAATTTAAATTTTATTTATAAACTATTATGGAATATTTAAAAATATTTTTATGATTTAAGAATATACCCAAAAAACCAGGTTTATGATTCTAATATTAGTTGTGCATGAATTTTTAATTTCTGTAAACTTATTAATTAGATTAAAAATTAAACATTATGTTTCATAATTTTATGATCTAATATTGTCTATTACATTGTTTGGAAATATTTCCTAGTGTAAGGAATGATAACCATATCAATTCATGTAATACATGTTGGGATTTACCTCATGGGAAAGATAATGAAGTTAGAGATAGAGCTGTATATAGAGATGAACCAATTAAAACTATAATGTGGAAAATGACCCAGGTTATAACTAATAACATTAACTGTATGGAGAGGCCTTCTGATCCACAACATTGTGTAACAATTTTTGACCACTTCATGCATCATCAACCTCCATCGTTCAGTGGGACTACAAATCCATTTGTTGGTGATTAATTGATATTTTTATTTGAGATGATATTTATTGCATTGAGAAGTAATGAAAAGAAGAAGGCTGTCATGGTATTTTATTATCTCTCAGTGTATATATATCAATGGTGGATATTGATTCAAAACACTAAGGATGATGAGGTAATAATGAGTATATAATGCAAGGATTTTAATGAAATTTTATTGTAAAAATATTTTTCTCATGAACACGGAGTGGATATGAAGAGAAAATTATTGAGTCTAATAAAAAAGGGAGAGGAAAATGTTTCTAAGTATGAATCTAACTTTAAAAGTCTAGAAAGTCTTGCTGTTGGATAAATATGTAATCCAAAGAGAAATATTGATTAGTTATTTTATGGGTTTAAGAAATTAATTCAAAGGAAACTATTCTCACAAAAATTATCATCATATGAGGATATATTATAATGTGTTATAAATACATAGAAACAATTCTACAAGTATTATATATTTTAAGTAATGCAAGATAATAATATGATTAAATAGAAAAAAATTGATAAGGGGAAGAAGAGAATGAATTTTTTTTTAACATATGATACTTGTGGAAGTAAAATCATTCATACATGCTTAAAAAGAAAATAATTTTTCTTCAAGTGTGGAGAAAAAGGCCATAATTATCCAAAATTCATGTGTATGGGAGAATCCATGAAATTATAGCTCTTTAATTATAATTACATGGGGAACAATTTCAACCAATACCTGAAATGTTAAAGAAAATTACCAAAAAATAAGCCAAAGGGAGAATGCCAAGCTTATGAAATGACCACAATCATAGTGGAAGTCACTATAGAAATGGTGAAAGGTACAATTATCAACTAGTATAGGATTTATAATGTTTAATTATATTCTAGTTTTATCCACACTTTAATATTTGATGAATTTTATTAGGGTATCGCATCACTACTTCGATGATTAGATATTGAGTTAGTGGTGAAAAATCCTACTAGTAATATAAATACATATAAATTATTTATCTCATATTCGATATAAGTTTATGGGAATGTTCTTCTTATTAATCTTGTTATTATTCTTCTAGTTGAATTTGATATAATATGGGTATGGATCGGCTCTGTCATTATCAATCCTATATAAATTGTTGAAGATGTAACATCTCGTTTCCTATTTCCAGTTACTTATTGATCCATTTTTTGATCTTTATTTATTGGGTTTTATTTTGGGGTTATTTGAGGATATTTTTAATAAATTTGGAGTCCCATGGGGCGATAGAATAATGGAACATGGTTAGGGAAACCCATGCTATTTGGTCCAACAAATGTTGTGCCCTGTTATGAGCTATTGGAGGGGGGATCACAATTAGTTTTATAACATGATACCTTCTCCCAAACTGTAAATACTTGGATATTGGGGTTTTGATGGTTGGTGCATGGTAAAAATGACTTTGTGGTCAAACTGTGCACTTTTTCCAGAATCCTAGTAGGGGTGCATAGTTAGGGAACATAATTACTACTAACTGTATAGCCCAACTAGTAAACCATTCAAACATGTTTTTAATCCCTTAAAATAATTTAATTATTATCTTGAGTCCCCAAGTTTTAAGCCTAATCATCCCACATTTTAACTCTAATACAATTCCTTGATTTTTGGAGTCTCTCTAGAGGATTCCAGGACTCATAAAATATCTTCTATTTTGAATAAAAGTGATAGTGGAAGATCTCAATCTGTATCTGGTATGTGATCACTCCCTTGGTTTTGGTTTTCTCACTTATATATTTCTCTAACTTTTAAGAGTGGTAAATACTCACTTTGTTTATGTATTAGATCTTATTTTTGACAGATCATGTTTTGATTATTTTTAATTATTGGGATGGTTCCTAAATCATCTTCACCTTCATTCATCATTAGTCATTTCCCATTACGGGTGTTGATTTTTTTGATCCTGTGATTAATGTTAGGTGGTTAAAAAAAGATTTACCTAATAATTGAAACCCTAAATTACTTTATTGAATTAAAATGTGTTTTCAATTTATTTATAAAACCTTGGATTGAGATGATTTGATTTTTTATTTTAAAAGTGCTTGGAAATTGTGAAAAACCCCAATTTCAATGGAATTTAAATTATTGGGTATATTTTTAGAAACATTATGGATTAAAAAGTGGAATAATTTGAAGAAATTATTTGATGTTTACTCTTGTTAAGATTTTATTTTAGTGAAATATGATTTGAAATGTGTGAATTTAATTAAAACCCATGATTTGGTTTTGAAACGGAAAAGGAATGTTGTACTTGAAATTAGGAATTTGAATTGTAAATGATGAATTGATTTGAAATGATCAAATTTAACATGATTTATTTTTTTGAAAACATGTGATCATTTGTAGTTAATGGTTGATTAGAAAAATCATGCTAGGACTCTAACTCCCTTATAATGGATTGATAATGAAAACTCCAACTAACCTAGTTTGACAATATTATTCCCAATGGGATGTTGATTGATTAGTCACATTGTCCCGACCCTAGGTATGTGTGCACAAATACATGAGTCATGATTGATTATTGAGTAGTGTGAGGATTTGAGAGCCCGTAATTGATCTAACTCAGGGTATATGACCATGGTTCTTGGTTTTGACTTAATTATGCATGCCATTGTTTAAGAATTGATTTATTCATTCTAGTTGTTTTATATAATTTTTTATATAAAATTTTTATTTAATCCTATTTTGATATATTTTTCATCGAATTGATTTGAAAACATGTTTGATTTAAAATATGTAAATGGTATTCCATGCCTTGTTTTATTTAAATTGAATGAAGAAATGGTTTAATTGTTATGGAATTGATTATGGAACACTTTTTGGGACCCTAATAGGTTGTTTTCCTCACACCCTACCTTTACCTTTAGGTGTTTGTAGATTTTGTTTTTCTAGTTCCATGTAAATGGAAAAAACCACTTGGATGTGGTGGGTGTTATTGATCCATGGGACTCTAAAGTGATGGTTGTGACTATTGGAGCTATGGTCCACTTGTTTCATAGGTATTTTGAAACTTGTTCTTGATGGATATTGTGTTTCATTTAGTTTATCTCAACATTGGGATGTTTATATATTTGATTATGGTACTTTTAACCTTGATAAGTGTTTGTTATACCAACTATTTATTGTTTAATTATTCCTTTGTTACATACTGATGGTTTGTTCTTGTGTAAAACCATCCCCTTTGATGTTTGATATAATTCTAGGTGCTGGTCACCCATAGGGATTGGGAACACCCTTTGGGATATATTAGGACAATATTGAGTATTAGTGTACTATGGTATCTAGGTCTGTTCATGAATAATTGGTATCAAAGTCATGTTGGGAATATTTAATTTATGTTGTTATATAGTATGGTATGTCCTGGTAGATAAGAGGTAGGATTTTTGAGACCTAGGAGTCAGTTTCAAGTAAGTTCCTAACCAGATCTCATCATAGTGAGCCTTAAGTCACCATGGTTGTTTGGGAAAAGTGTCCTTGAGGAATACATTGATCTAATTCTATCTTTTCCAGAAAAATGATTTCAGTATTCTTTAGGATTTTTTAGAGTTTATTGTTCATGTTGGGTAGTATGATGCCTACAAGAAGATGTTTGAATAGACTTCAAGAGGGAGTTTCTGATGAACCATCGAAATAAAACACTCTAGTTGATCAAAATTTGGTTGAGATAGCGATGGATTTTGTCCAAGATTTCGGATTGGTAACCGTTCCCATTTAAGTTGCGATAGAGGAATCCATAAGGGATAAAACTAGAGATCATGCTCAATTTTTTCTTCGATTAAAACCACCAAATTTATAAGGATCAAATGATTAAAAAGAGTCTTAGGATTGGTTCAAACATATTGAGTTTCTTTTTGAGTTCTTGGAAATTTCTGATACGATAAAATTGATGTGTTCTTCATTCAATATGGAAGTACCTAGTTGGATTTGGTTGGATTCGATGGTGACATTTAATAAACATGAGGGTATGGAGTATAAAGTCTTTAATGTTATTTTTATAGAGTAGTGATATCTAGAATTGGTGGTCTTGGTGAATCTTATAGAGTTTCTTAACCTAGAACAAGTTGATAGAACCATGACTTAGTATGAAAAATTATTTAATGAACTTATTAAATTTTTACTTAAGGTGGTGATGAATGAGGAATTAAAGTCTCAAAGATTTTATATGGGTATTCGACTAGAGATCCAATCTTAGACTTTCAAGCTGAAACTCAATTCTTATATGGTCATGATAGATATGGAATTGATGGATGAGATTAACCTAGCTGGTAGTTCAGGGTTGATGGTAGTTACTCATACTCTTAGTGTATGTTCTATAAGTTTCTTTAAAGAAATGATAAAGTATGAATAGTCACACAGTGGTTTTCAATAGCAGACTTCATCCATTCATTCTGCATTGTCTAGAAGAGGCCCCATTTACTTGCATCTAGTGTGGCAAGTTTGGACACTTGAAATGAGTTTGTAATGGGGAAGAAAATATCTATAGTCCATGCAGTCTCTTATGATATGGGAAGAAGTTATGAAAGATCTTTTCTACCATTCATAATGGAATAATCTCATCATCTTATAAAAGTGCTATGATACAATCAGATTTTTTAATAACTATGGGGTTATAGATATAGAAATCAAGAATGAATCTAATTCATGTAGTGGAAAAGTCAGCAGAGGAAGCTGATTCCATTCTAGCGATAGTGAGAGGTACCATCACTATTGCTTCATCTTTGGTGACTTCATTATTATATACTAGTGAATCTCATTCATTCATATAGACTAATGTTGTGAATTGTTAAAAATTCGTATAAATATTATATCTTATGTGATGGATATTACTACACCCTTCCGAATGATGAGAGTGTGGGGTCTCTAATGTACCCCTTGTGGTTTCTCCCCATCAATGATTGAGATCATATAGAGTTTTCTTGTCTTTGACATGAAATATTTTGAACTAATTCTTAGGATGAATTGGATGATTTATCATAAATACCAGATTAAATGTTATCTCTAAAGGGTCTCATTTTCTATGCCTGATGGGGTGTGTCATGTTTTTTAGGGAGAATGTGACCGAGTTCGACTAGAGTTATAATTTCTTTTATGGTTATGGATAAATTAAAAGCAGTGTTTTCTTTTGACATAGAGTAAGAATATTTGAGTTGTGATCTCCCTCTATTTGTTATTGAGTTTTGTGAAGAGTTTCCATTTTATTTTTCTATCTTCACACCAATAAAATAGGTATATATTTCCATTTAATTAGTTACAGGTACTGATCTAGTGTCTGTTACCTCTTACCATATAGAAATAGCAGAATTGAAAGAGTTAAAAACTAAATTGGATGATCTGATGAAAAAAGGATTTACACACCTGAGCATGTCACCTTGGGAGGAACTTATTCTTTTTGTAAAGAATGTTGATGGGGTCACTTATCCTGTGCGTTGATTACCAAAAAGTAAACCGAGTTATGGTATAAAAAAAGTATTATTTTTAATAGATTAATTATTTTTTATTCATTGAAATTGGTGAAGTGGTTCTTGGAGATTGATCTTCAGTATGGTTACCTCTAGTCGAGAATCAAAGAATATGACATCACAAAGAACACATTTAGGAGTAGGTATTTCCATTATGTGTATCTTGTTATGTATTTTTGTCTAACTAATGCTTCTACAGTTTTTATGGAATTGATGAAAAATATATTCCTTGAGTATCTAATTTCATTCATAGTGGTTTTTCCAAAATTTTTTAGTTCACTACAAAAGTAAATAAGACCATGCATGTCATTTGAGACCAGTTCAAGAATCCTTTAGAAATCACCGACTTTACATGAATATTTTAATGTAATGTACCTAACTTGGAAGTCACTAAACCAATTCTCTGAGCTGAGTCATTACATGAACTCAAGCGCGCCTCTTTGTATGCTAGAGGTAGATGACTAACGGAAAGGGTCTAATAAGTCACGGGGGAGACAATACCCTATTTATCAGAGTGATCCACAATAGAAAAAATATAAATAGAGGAATCAATATGAACAACCAATAAACATGCATAACCAAGCATTCCCTAAATAGGGTAAAAACAAAAAATCAAATACAACCATTCCATGTCATGCTAAAATTGGAATTGAACGAAACCCAAAATAAGACAAATGATAAAAAAATACAATCAGTTCCCAACTCTCAGTCCAGATCCTTCTCCATGCACATCCAGATCCCAACTTAATATCTTAGTGTAGGGCCCTTGCCATTGTCCTGACCTGCAACCAAGAAATCTTCTCGAGTACCCAACGACGACCTGAGTAGGGTGTGAGTACAAAACCCAGTAGGCCACCACCAACAATGTCTACAAAATATCTAGTCTAATAGATAGTGCATGCAAGTATAAAATAAATGGTAGGTAAACAAAGGACAACTCAGGTTCCATTATATATATATATATAAGGTTCACTTAATTAATTCCATGCATTCATCCCAATTCCATTTCTTATATAATCTTCATTACTTAATCTATTTTGGTCACATGTTCCATGGGTTAGGCATAAATATCATCTACATAAGGATGTAAGGCAATCCATTTCAACACATAGGGGAAATAAATCATGCCCCTATCTCAATAGGGATACACATTTCACATACATACATTATCCTCACCTCAAAGCCATGGTCCAGGTGGAATGAAACTGTTAGGGTAATAGAGCCTCTGTCCCCTTCCCTAACCCATGCATTTTGGGGTAGAGTTTAGAGCCTCAGTCTAACTTGACCCATGGGAGTATAACCTCATGTCAATACCCCGCTCTACCATGCCATGTTCAGATGATTATTTATCAGATCCCCACAACATACCATGACACAACACATCATAACCGATGCCATTGGAAATCACAATGAATAAAAAAATATGGGAATTAATACTCTTCCATAACCTGTTAAAACATTTACCAATTACAATTCATAGTCATTTATCCATGTTCCCATTCTCATGCCTTAACCCTTAATGTTTATTCAGAAACCCCTATGCCTTAGTCAATATTCATCAATGGTCATTCATTAACCCATTTATCATTTTAGGTACATTTCTCATATCTCATAACACAAAAACCTTCTTACATTCAACCCATTTGGTGTACCACCATTTACCATGTCTAAACCCATTCAACATATTCATCTATTTCCTTATTACATCCCATTAACATATTCCACATTTCCAATTTCATTGTCCCATTATGAGTTCACCATTTAATATTAACTTACCCCCTAAGGAATTTCTAACCAAATTTAGTTAAAAAATTGACATATTTCCATTCGACCCCATTCACATGTTTTCATGTCTTTCCAAAAAACCCATTATGCCTTATCACTCTATGAATCTCTATTATCATTCATTTACAACTTAATAAATCATTAAAACATATTCATACATGGGCTTCACACTTTACTCGCCAATCCTTCACTTAACCCTACCACTCTATAGGTCCGGAATTGCCGGCGTACCCCATGGGTGGACCTAAAATGGTCAAGTCATCCTCTACGCATCCCACAGGGATCATGAGGGTTTCATTTGGTCACTTTTACACCCATTTTTATCAAATAATCTAAGAGAACCAAGAACACAATTAGTAAAAAAGATGAACACAAGCTTCTATGCACAAATCTAGAATAAAACCATGGGATAATACTTATAGAACACCTATATTGAATACAATGATGAATGCACTCTTAATAATAGACTTTGATCCAGATTCAAATACCCCTTGGTGCCCCAACCTGGATCTCACCAAAAAAAAGAGGGTTATTGAGCTTTGAAAAGGATATGGGAGAAAGATGAAAACCCTAATTGAAAGGAGGATCAAGGATGAGATTAGAATTTACCTAGGGCTTCGATCCACAACCAACAGTGCTCCAAACGACCAAGAATTGAAGGAGAATCACCTCTTGGAAGATTGGGTCATCCATGTTCGTCACTAGGGTTACAGGGGGTTAAATGGAGGAGAAACTCAAGTTAGGTTTTAAAATCCTCAGATGGTATTTTTTGTAATTTTCTCAAAAATACCGGGGCCACACGGTTTACCCGCACAATTTTCCAAACCTTGGGAAAACCGTGCAGAAACTAATAACCAAAAATCACCCCTTCGCATGGTTTCTGGGAGATTCCACACGGTTTTCCAAACCATGCGCAAACCACACGTAAGCCTCTCTACATGTCTACACGGTTAGCTGGGATTCTCGCATGGTTTTCAGTAACCATGAAAAAACCGTTCAACATACATAGGAACTCCCTTTTATTCCTCTTTCATACCCCAAACCCCTAAAAAACCCCAAGCCTTCACATAAACATGGGAAAAAACTTATCTATCCAAAAAGAAGAGGCCAACCCGAAACAAAAATAAAAACATACCTTAAGAAAATCTAGGACCTGACAACCTCCCCACCTTATAATGGTTCGTCCCCGAGTCTCTCTTACATGTATCACTATGATTTCATAAGTATAGATAATTCCACTTGGCTGGCCTATCCATTTCCATCTTCCATGTTTCAAGTTTCACATATCAAATCCCAACAAACACAGATCAAGGGCACAAACTTTCCCCATGAGTCTTCCTCACCACAACCATAATACGAACTAAAAAAATCCTCAAGGATGCATCCACTTCAAACATTCCCCACACAAGAACTTCATGGAGGAAACATAGTTGATAACACTTAACTCACAACACATGGAAACCTAACACATGACATCAAATCATCACAGATGAACCAATTGGCACCATATAGGCCTGATCCTCTACACAAAACATGACCCAAATCACTTGGTGTCATCATCCTCTATTCTCAAAACTCTAATGGCGACAAAAACCGATACACCTAGAGGGAAAAACATGATCCTACCAACCCAAATTTCCTACATATTTCACTAAACAACTATACAACCAAATGCAACCCAAAACTCTCGACCACTCAACCAATTAAACTCGTTATAAAGATCTCTACCAAGGCCAAATCACTCGAACAGTTACCACTCGAGTCCTTCCAACCTGAGATTCTGATCACGTCATCAAATAACCATTTATTTGGTATGGTTCTCTCCACCATTTTTGGTTACTTGGAACCCCCCCCATCGATGATGGACCACCAGAACTCAACTCATCTTTCCCATAATCTAACATGTTCCACTAACCATGCCCAAACATCTGTAGGGGAATGACCCTGCATTAGAATCTTGCTACACATCGAAACCATTTAGGAGGACATCCCTACACTATCTATTCAAGGAATAAGTCCAACGTGACCACACTCAGGTACAACTTCACTTTAAAAAGATACTTGATGCCACAACATGAACCCGGAGGTAGGTCACTCTTACCACACCAATTCAAGTTTACCATCTCTCATCTGACCACCCCAAATTGGCTTGCCCCAGAGCACCCACTTTTCAAAAATGGTACGCTACCCCTTTGTAACATTTCCAAGGTGCTTACTGACTTGAAGCATATCATTATCATCCTACACACCATAGAGGTCGTTACCTAAATTACGATAGAATTAAATAATCATAACATTAATTGTCATGACCCGTCCTCGGGGCCCATGTTGTGACTACCCCAAGCCCGCCTTCCATAGGCCAGGGGCTGGTGACTAGCACCAAAGGAGTAAATCCTGATAAAAAGGGGAAGGCATTGCCTTTATAAAGTAAACAAACACCACAGAGTATGCAATCTGAGTAAACACCAAGTAAACTGAGTACAAAAGTAAGTGCTGAAAAGTAAATGGGCCAAAATACAAACCCAACTCTAAGTAAAGTACAACTGAAATGAAAGTACAACAACTAAAAAATTAAGGCAGTGAGTCTGAGCCATCCTCTGGAAATCCCACCTAAAGGGTGGGTACAGATAGTCCCCTTGCTCCTTGGCTCCAGCCGTCTGCTCCAAGTACGTCCCGTCCAGTGATCCACCTCCAGTTACCGTCCAGCTCCATGAGCTCCCACCTCGATCAGCATTTTCTGTCGTCTGCATCCAACACAACGAAGTGCGGGCATATAGCCCATGCAAGGATGAGTATACGCTACTCAGTAGGGACCCCGAGACACTTGCAGGTCTCCCAAAATCCACAAAGGATAAACCACAAAGGAAATATATAATCACGAAGTAAAAACCAACTCTAATTAGGTATATGCCCATACATATACCTAAGTCATCATTTCTAGCTCGGCTCCAGAACATGAGCCGAAGTACAAACCAGTCCACACAGGAAAACATAACCCATTCCACATAGGACTTCACAACCCAATCCACACAGGAAAGCACATCCCAATCCACACAGGAAAGAACAACAATCTTATTTATGATATTGATTGTAAGTTAAAACTCAGATCACACAGTTATACACTTCGTAAGACGATAGAGATGATCACATGTAGCCACTGATTCATCTAAGATGTCAGACCCACATAGGATACAAGACCAGCTAAGCCATCAGACCCACAAAGGATACAAGACCAGCTACTCTGCCAGACCCACATAGGATAGTAAGTACAGAGTCAAATACTGCCGGACCCACATAGGATAAAGAATAGTAGTCAAGTACTGCCAGACCCACATAGGATACAAGAACAATATTCATCACCGTGGAACCCACGGAGGATTGAAGTACGGTCGTCGTTACTATCACAGTCGCAACCAGCTCTAGGGTTCCCGCACACAGCAAGGTCGATCCCGGGTGGGTCCGATCCACGAGCCAAGGGGGGGTCAATACATAAACTAACACGAAGTCTGGAGTTGATGTATCCCAATGTTCCGTCTCGTCAATAGAAACTCAACGCAACAGACGGCGCGTCAATCGGACGCCCAGTCTGAGAGTTATTGGCTTTTTTCGTCCCAGAGGCCCGGTTGTTTTTAAGCTATAACCAACCCGACCGTATTCCATCTGCGTCCAACCCTTGAGAGGAGTAAGCTAAAATAATTGTCTCACTAAGAGGAATCCAAAAAAGTTTGCGTCACATCAATCGGACGTCCGGATCTAATGTTATAAGCGTTTCTGCTTTGAGGGCCCGGTTGGTTTCGTGTTCGAACCAACCCGAATACACCCAAATTTCTCAGAAACCCTGATTGTAATATACCGAAACGACCCTCTCGATCCAAGGATCAGCTACGCGACTAACGGTGCATCGTTCGGAGGTCTGTAGCTCATGTTATGGGCGTTTGAACAGATCTGTCCGAAAATAGGGGGGTTTGGGCCCGGTCCGACCGGCCCAATACCCCCTGGGTCAGCCCAAACCGGGTCGACCCGACCCGGGTCTGGGTCTGGCCGGGTTGGGCGCGGCCCAGCCCGGCCCGGCCCGACCCTAACGGTCCGGCCCTGAGCGGGCACCCGCACGCTGAGAGGACGTGGAACGGGGGGGGGGGGGGGGGGGGGGGGGGGGGGGGGGGGGGGGCGCCTTCCCCTCCTTTTGAAACGGCGGCCCCCACGTAGAGGGGCCCGCCCCTGTCTGCTGCCGGGGGTTATAACCCCTGGACTTCCCTAATGACCGGCCATGTTGGCTGGCTGGTGTGCCACCCTGGGACCTCCGTCGGTCCCGCCTTCCAAAGCACCGGTGGCCGTGGATCCGGCCGCCCTTCTATGCATCGTCACGGACCCTTGTCCGACCGGCGCGACGTGACAGCGCCGTGCCCCTCTGCCGTGGCCCGCTCCAGCCGTGACCCCTCCATGGTGCTCCGACTTGGCGCGGTGGCGCCGTGCCTCTCCGCTGCGGCCCGTTCTTGTCCACGGCTTCCTTCGGCTTCACCGGCGCGGCGCGGCGGCACCGTGCACCTTTGTCGCGGCCCGCTTCGGCCGCGGTTCTCCCGTTCCCGCGTGGTGCCGTTGCACCGCGTCGCCACGTCCAAACCACAACGGTGATCAACGACAAAAAGGGGAGGATGTTCGGCCATGTTCGTGTGGTCCGACCTCCTCCCGTTATATTGATAACAGGTGGCCAAAAGTTACCCAAAAACGTCAAAATAACTCGAATGTAAAATCAACCCCTATCTCAAAGAAGTTTGCGGAAGCTAGCATCGTGGAAAACAGAGTTACGGGGTAAGGATCTGTATACGTTGCCGCTGGATGACGGCGTTGCTTCGTCAATCATCGAGAAAAGGAAGATGGGGTTGGTGCCGGTGTATGTCCAAGGAGGGGATGACGTCTCACACTGGCTGTGGAGAGGAGAAGAATGGCTCGTCGATCACTCCTTGTGGTGAAGGCATTCTTCGTCGAGTTCTTGAAATTCTTCAACGAAGATGATGGAATTCTCCAAGACTTAGATAATTCTTTCCAAAGATCCCCACACAACTAAACAACCTCCGAATAAAATAAGGGCTTCCTTATTTTATTAACACATGCCATGCGTTTTCAAATCTTCAAAAACTCAAACTCAAAATTAAATTAATTGAATATCTTTAATCAATCAATTTAATGTGAGAGTTGACATGAAATTAAAGAGGGAGAGTGGGTGAGTTACAAATTAATGGGGGGGGGGGGTTTCCAACTTTAATAGAGGTTAGAGGAATTTGAAAAGGTGGGGATTTTGTGGGGCCCACCTCACTAATATCCTATCAAGAGGAGTTAGAATTTAGTGGATCCCACCTCAACTTCCACACGTAGGTTATAATTACTTAGAGTAGAAATAAAATTGTAACACATATTTTATTTCACTCTTTAATTAAACCACTTCATTTTTAACAACACCTCCCGAGCAAATGCAACTCAAATTAAAGTCTTCTTAAGCAATTACCGGCACTGCGGTTTCATCGATGCCCTCAGATTTCGATTCGAGCACCAGTTCAAAAGTTAGAAAAAAACCCGCTCATTTGTTCACTGAAACGTACCCAAGCCTAACTTCGGAAATTGATTCTGGGCACATCGGGCCTCGGAATCAGGTTCCGTCAGAAACTGCGTACTTGTAAAATCCCAAAAAATTAAGAAAAAAAATTTCCTTGAAATTTTCAGGTCTTTACATTACTCCCAACATCAGGGATTTACATCCCCATAAAGATACATCACAAACTAGGGAAACAAAAGAGGGTATTGAGCACACATATGAGCCCTCTCCTCTCCCATGTGCTCTCCTAGAGGTTTCCGTGCTACCACCTGATGCTCCGCCTTCACCTGCTGGCAGGTGAGGCATCGAGAAACAAACTCTTCCACAACCTTCTTCATACCCGACCACCAGTACTTCCGTATGAGATCCTGGTACATCTTCTCCACTCCTGGATGTACCGCTAATGGGGAATGTGTGAAAATCTCTCAACAACTCCTCTTGTAAAGCAGCTGGTACCATGGTACGTCCTATGAAAGGATGACGTGCTATCCTCCTATAGAAAGACCATCAGGTGTCTGTCCTGTGGAAATCTGTGCACATCACATCTCATAGTCAACATCTCCACGTTGTGCCTCTCTGACCCACTGAAGAAGTGGAGGTGTGACTGTGAGCAACTGAAGGAAGGCTGCCCCGTCTCTATCCACGAAAGATATCTGCAACGCGGCTAGATACTCTATCGCCTCTCCAAGTAGCTGAATGCTCATCCTCCTGCTGTGAGCATCGACTACTACATTCCCCTTCCTAGGATTGATAAGACTATCTCAAAGTCATAGTCCTGGAGGAACTCGAACCATCGCCACTGTTCTCAGGTTTAGGTCCTTCTGCGGGAAGATATACCTGAGACTCTGGTGGTTAGAGTAGACTTTAAAGCGCTCACCCATCAGATAGTGCCGCCACATCTTCAGAGTGAAGACCACTACTGCTAAATCCAGGTCATGGGTAGCATAGTTCTGCTCATTCTACCTCAAATTTCGTGATCCATAGGCGATCACTACCCGCTCCTGCATCAGGACACACCGAGTCCGGTCCCTGATGCATCGCAGTAGACTACGTACCCTACTCCCTCCTCTAGTTAGCCTCAAGATGGTGCACTGGTTAGTCTCTATCTCTGCTCTTGGAAGCTCTACTGACATCTATCTGACCACATGAAGGGTTTCCCCCTTCTTCGTCAAAGTTGAAAGTGGTTCCACAACTCTGGAGAAGTCTGGCACAAACCTACGATAGTAACCAGCCCAGACCCAGGAAACTACGCACCTCCGTCACGCTCTTGGTGGCTCCCAAGATAGCACTGCCTCGATTTTCGCAGGATCCACCGCAACTCCCGCCTCAAAGATGACGTGTCCCAACAGGTGGACCTCACGTATCCAGAACTGACACTTCAAGAGCTTACCATAAAGCTGGTGCTCTCAGAGTCTATCCAGTACAACCCGCAAGTGGTAGGCGTGATCCTCCTTAGTGGTCAAGTAAATCAATATGTCGTCGATGAAGACTATGACAAATCGATCAAGGTAAGGCTGGAAGATCCTGTCCATGAGACTCATGAACAATGATGGAGCATTGGTTACGCCGAAAGGCATAACCAAGAACTCATAGTGTCCATATAGACACCTGAAGGTTGTCTTCTGCACATCCTCATCTCGAACTCTGAGCTGTTGATAGCCTGACCTGAGGTCTATCTTCGAGAACCACCATGATCCCTTGAGCTGATCGAAGAGGTCGTCAGTCCTCGGAAGTGGATACTTGTTCTTCACGGTCACCTGATTCAGGTGATGGTAATCGACAGACAGTCGCAAGCTCTCGTCCGCCTTCTTGGCGAACAAAATCGGGGAAGCCCAGGGTGAAACACTGGGTCAAATGAATCCCTTGCCCTGCAAGTCCTCCAACTGTACCTGTATCTCTCGAAGCTCAGTGGGAGCCATCCAATATGCTGGAGTAGATATTGAGGTTGTCCCAGGGTACAGGTCAATATAGAAGTCTACCTCTCTGCGAGGAGGTAGTCCTGGAACGTCATCAGGAAAAATGTCTGCATACTGATCCACCACTACAGGAAAACTCAGACTCTACACATAAACTTCTCCTAGGATGAGGCTAGCCAACTGATGAGTGATCAGCTGTACTCTCCTCTGCGTGAGTCCATCCTATGCTGCAAAGGCTCCCTCCTCGCGGGTGAAGGTGAACCTACTCCCATCGGTGCGAACACATCGCACCTTGCGCCTAATACAGTCGATCTGAGCATGGACCGTAGATAACCAATCCATGCCCAAGATGACATCGTAAGGCCTTGACACCGCTAAAAGAAGATCCCAGCCGAAGCCCCCACCTCCTAGAGTAAGCTCACACTGCCGGCACCAGTGCATAGTCGTCTAGTCTGCTTCCGTAGGAGTCTCTAGCCGTAAGGATCGAGCCAACGGCTCCGTCAAAATCTCCGAGCTCCGAACAAGTGCAGCGGAAATGAAATAATGACTCACTCCTATGTCTATAAGAACTACAAAAAGGGTGGAGTAGACACAGATAGTACCTTGAATCATCTCTGGTGCACCGTGGTTGTAGGCCTCCACTGTCTGGAGCTGGGCCTATCCCTGTCCGCCAGCTCCCTGTGGTCGGGGTGGAACTCCTGGTGGTGGTGGTAGATCCTCAAAGCGTCGCCTACCACCTGATGCTCGACTAGATCCTCTGCCTCGTCCACTTGCTCCCTACGGACCGCCATGGTTGAACCTCTACCACTGCCTGGGAGGTCCCTCCATGGTCTGCTGATCGTCTGCATGTCTGGTCGGGCAGTCATGAGCCATGTGGCCCTGCCCACCACACGCATAGCTCTGTCTACTCCTCAGAAGGCTGGCTCTACGCCGTGTTCCCCGCACCTCTATGCTAGTATCTTGAGGCCGTCTGCCTGATGGTCTGGTCCGCTTGGACCCCTGTGACATCCGTCGACTTCCAGCTGCAGAAGACTCCGCTATGTGCCGCCCTACGGCAGGTCTCGCTGCTGGTGTAGGCTCAACTAGAAAGCTCTCTACAAGAAGGGATTTCTCCAGTACTCCTACCTGCATAAAAATGCTGAGGGAGATCATCAAAGCCCTGATCTCATGCCTCATTCCCTTCTCTAAGGTCTGGGCCTGGAAGAATGGGACTCGTACGATGTCCGTGGAGTAGTGTGAGAGATCGGTAAATCTCACCGAGTACTGGGCTACTGTCATGTTGCCCTGCCGCAGCTGTAGTAGCTCCTGGATGCGCACCGCATGGAGGGTGGCTGGAAAGAACTCCGAGTGGAAGAGTATATCGAAGTCCGTCCAAAGAATAGATGCCTTGTCATGCACCTAGAGCATCAAGCTCCACCATCTACCTGCTGCCGCATGCAGGAGACTCGCTGCAAGGATCACCATGAGGTCAGATGGTGTCCCCACTAGCCTGAAAACTCGAACAACAGCCTCCAGCCAAGCCTCGGCTCCCTGAGGGTCCGTCTCCCTGTGGAACCTGGGTAGTCTCTGACACTGAAACTCATGTAGTGCAATAAGGAAACATTCACTCTCAGCGGCTGGGGATGGTAGCATCGGTGGCTCGGCGGGTAGACGTACCACCGATGCCTCCACTGTAATAGGGCCCTACACCGAGGCCTTGTCGCTCAGTGGACTGTCGTCTCGCACAAAGCTCGGAACCCTAGCTGGATGCCGTTGTGGGGCCATCCTGAAAAGAAACAGGTGCCCCACAGTCAATACAATATACCTGGTGAGGTGACACAAAGTAATCACAATGAAAACTTTTAAAACACACATGCAATCAATGTTTTTGTGCATTGAGTTGGAAATCAGAAGTCAGGGTCCTGGTGTATGGATACATCGGCTGCTGCACCAACACTAGACTCCCTGGATTGATAACCACACTCAATACCCTTAACACTATTTCTTCACATAGAAGAACGATTAGAGTCCTGAGTTCTATGATAGAACCGAACTCAATTGATGCCAATTTGTCACGACCCGTCCTCGGAGCCCGTGTCGTGGCTACCCCAAGCCCGCCTTCCATAGGACAGGGGTAGGTGACTAGCAACAAAGGCGTAAATCCCAATAAAAAGGTAAGGCATTGCCTTTATAAAGTAAACAAACACCACATATTACGCAAGCTGAGTAAACACTAAGTAAACTGATTACAAAAGTAAGTGCTGGAAAGTAAATTGGCCAGAATACAAACCCAACTCTAAGTAAAGTACAACTGAAATGAATGTACAACAACTGAAAAAGTAAAGCAGCGAGTTCGAGTCATCCTCTGGAAATCCCACCAGAAGGGTGGGTACAGATAGTCCCCTCTGCTCCTCGGCTCCAGCCGTCCTCTCCGAGTACGTCCCGTCCAGCGACCCACCTCCAGGTACCGTCCAGCTCCATGAGCTCCCACCTCGATCAGCGTTGTCCATCGTCTGCATCCAACACAATGAAGTGCAGGAATATCCCATGCATGGGTGAGTATACGCTACTCAGTACGGACCCCGAGACCCCCGAAGGTCTCCCAGAATCCACAAAGGATAAACCACAAAGTAAAGATACAATCACGAAGTAACAACCAACTCTACTTAGGTATATGCCCATACATATACCTAAGTTATCATTTCCAGCTCGGCTCCAGCACATGAGCCCAAGTACAACCCAGTCCATACAGGAAAACATAACACATTCCACATAGGAATTCACAACCCAATCCACATAGGAAAGCACAAACCAATCCACACAGGAAAGCACAAAAATCTTATCGATGATATTTATTGTAAGTTAAGTCTTAGCTCACACAGGTATACACTTTGTAAGACGATAGAGATGATCAGATGTAGCCACTGATTCATCTAAGCTGTCAGACCCACATAGGATACAAGACCAGCTAAGCTGTCGGACCCACAAAGGATACAAGACCAGCTACTCTGCCGGACCCACACAGGATACAAGTACATAGTCAAATACTGTCGGACCCACATAGGGTAAAAGAATAGTAGTCAAGTACTGCTGAACCCTCATAAGATACAAGAACAATAGTCATCGCCGTCGAACCCATGGAGGATTCCAATACGGTCGTCGTCGCTATCACAGTCGCAGCCAACTCTGTGGTTCCCGCACACAGCAAGCTTGATCTCGGGAGGGTCCGCTCCATGAGCCAAGGGGGTTTCGATACTTCAACTGACACGAAGTCCAAATTTGATGTATCCCAAAGTTCTGTCTCGTTAATAGGAACTCAACGCGACAGATGACGCGTCAATCGAACGCCCGGTCTGAGAGTTATTGGCTTTTTCGTCTTAGGGGCCCAGTTGGTTTTTAAGCTATAACCAACCCAACTGTACTCTAATGAAATGAAAACCTCGAGCAGAGTAATCCAAAAGAACTTTCTCACTAAGAGGAATCGAACAAATTCGACGGCATGTCAATCGGACGTCCGGAGTTTAAGTTATAGGCGTTTCCGCTCCGAGGGCCCGGTTGGTTTCGTGTTCGAACCAACCCGGCCATACCCAAAGTTCTCTGAAACCCAGAGTGTAATATACTAAAATGACCGTCTAGATCCAAGGATCGCTACTTGACTGACATTTTGTTGTTCGGAGGTCCGTAGCCCATGTTATGGGGGTTTGAACGGATCTGTCTGGAAAAAGGGGGTTTGGGCCCGGTCCGACCCGACCCAATACCCCCTGGGTCGGCCCGAACCGGGTTGACCCGACCCGGGTCCGGGTCCGGCCCGACGTGAGTGGTCCGGCCCTGAGTGGGCGCCCGCATGCTGAGCGGACACTGAAGGGGGGAGGGGGGGGGGTGCTGCCCCCTCGTTTTGAAACGGTGACCCCCACGTAGAGGGGCCCTTCCCAGTCTGCTACCCGGGGTTACAACCCCCGGACGTCCCGAACGGCCGACCATGTCGACCGGACGGTGTGCCGCCACGGGACCCCAGTGGGTTCCTCCTTCCAAAGCGCCGGCAGCCGGCGTATCCGTCTGCCCTTCTATGCACGGACGCGGCCTGAGGCCGCGACCCTTGTCTGACCGGCACGACGCGACGACGTCACGCCCCTCCGCCACGACCCCTTCTTGGTCGCGGCTTCCTTCGGCTTCACTGCCGCAACATAGCGGCGCCACAAATTTTTTCCGCGGCCCACTCCAACCGCGGTTCTCCCATTTCCGTGTGGCGTCGTTGCACCGCGTCGCCACATTCCAAACCACAACAGTGATCAATGACAAAAAGGGTAGGAGGTTCGGCTGTGTTCGTGTGGTCTGACCTCCTCCCATTATATTGATAACAGGTGGCCAAAAGATAACCAAGAATGTGCAAATAAACTCAAATGTAAAATCAACCCCTACCTCGAAGAAGTTTGCGGAAGCTAGCATCACGGAAAATGGTGTCGCGGGGTAAGGCTCCGTATACGTTGTCGCGGGATGACGACATTACTTCGTCAATCGTCGAGAAAAGGAAGCCGAGGTTGGCACCTGCGTACGTTCAAGGAGGAGATGATGTCTCACACCGGATTTGGAGAGGAGAAGAATGGCTCATTGATCACTCCTTGCGGTGATGACGTTCTTCGTCGAGTTCTTGACGTTCTTCAATGAAGATGATGGAATTCTCCAAGACTTAGAGAATTCTCTCCAAAGATCCTCACACAACTAAACAACCTCCAAATAAAATAAGGGCTTCCTTATTTTATTAACACATGACATGTGTTTTCAAATCTTCAAAAACTCAAACTCAAAATTAAATTAACTGAATAGCTTTAATCAATCAATTTAATTTGAGAGTTGACATGAAATTAAAGAGGGAGAGTGGGTGAGTTACAAATTAATGGGGGGTTTTCCAACTTTAAGAGAGGTTAGAGGAATTTGAAATGGTGGGGATCGTGTGGGGCCCACCTCACTAATATCCCATCAAGAGGAGTTAGGATTTAGTGGATCCCACCTCAACTTCCACACGTAGGTTATAATTACTTAGAGTAGAAATAAAATTGTAACACATATTTTATTTCACTCTTTAATTAAACCACTTCATTTTAAAAAACAGCTCCTGAGAAAACGCAACTCTAGTGAAAGTTTTCTTAAGCAATTACCAGCACTGCGGTTTCATCGGTGCCCTTGGATTTTGATTCCGAGCACCAGTTCAAAAGTTAGAAAAAACCCACTCGTTCGTTCACTGAATGTACCCGAGCCTAACTTTGGAAATTGATTTCGAGCACACCGGGCCTCAGAATTAGGTGCCGTCAGAAACTGCGTACTTGTAAAATCCCAAAGAAAATAAGAAAAAAAAAATCCTTGAAATTTATGGGTCTTTACATTAATTCCCTCTAGACCATCATCGGGCTTCTCCCTCGACATGACACCACATCACGTGGCCAAGGTTCCCCCAACTTCAAGATGTTCTAAAACCACCAAAAGAGAAATTACCCATGTCTGACCTCAATAGTTTTTGGATTTATAAAACCCAAACTCTCTTTCCACAAATTGTAACCATATCCAACCACACCCTTTATGACTTTAGAACAGATATCACAAGCTTAACATGGAACCACCCTCAGTTTGAAGAAAACACTTGGCTCATGAGTCACCACATCTAAGGCCCCACATGGACTCTATGAGATACCTAACATGCACCTCACAAGATCCTATTTGGTATCCTAGTGCCACTACACCAACTCGATGTTCTTTTCTACACATTTAGAGCTAACTTATCACTGCCCAACTTAGGAGTGTTGTTACCACTACTCTCATGAGGGATTCCAACCACCACATCTTACAATCAATCACAAGCCAAGCCCCAAAACTCATACATGGACATCTAGATTTATCCCAAAACAAGAAAATGAACATCACCCAGTGCCCATTCTCAGCTTCTGTGAATGGAACCCAGGATTTTTATCGATATTAGGTCCTTCCTGAGGACCTCACCCAAATCCATCAATGGTGCACATCCCATAATAAATCTCCAAATATACTATTTCCATATGCATAAACTCCATGATTTCACTCATCCAACCAAACACCTTTAAGTTACTTGGAATAAATCCATAGATTCTCAACGTACCTGGGATGATATCAAGATAGTGCAAATCTCGTCACTAGCTAAGGTACTCTACGAAGTTGTCGAGGAACTACACCACCCACTTATCCATTTATGATGTCAAGCTATGGGACATCATTATCTATCAAGGATCTCAAGATCCCCTTCCGAATGCAACTCATCAACAGTTAACCTCCATCGCTTAGGTGTGACTGTAAACCAAGTTCAACCATCACTCCACAAACAAACTACCAAGAATCCATGAACCAACATTTCAGGTGGGACTACCTCCAACACACTACTTGAGTTCTTATGATGTGTCCCTCCCAGATAACAACCAAATCACAATGGTCTACCATACTAATCAAATAAACGGCCTCTCACAAACCAACCTTTACATGTGTATAGCCCCTTGAGCACTTACTTACATGACCATGTATCTTGGTTAGTCAGCCTCATTAGCTTTGAGGCAGACTCTTCATCTTACCCAACGACCAAACCATTCATAAAAACAAGTTCATCCATGTGACCACCCTCACCTCGGGGGTCACCATCGAGTGAAAGCATATAACCACACTCCAACCAACCTTGTCTCTCCCAATCCAAAAAAAATTCTAATACCTCCATTAATCATCATCCAAATAGGCAGGTTAGGTATCCATATGATACAACCCTCCGAAATAATCATTACCTCCTATCACAAGCACTTAGTTGACCTTATGAAAAAACCAGGGCACAACTATACCATTCACTAAAACTTGGGGTACTTAGTATGCATTGAAACCACCTATTAAGCATTTCCAATGCATCATATTCCAAGGTACTTGTACCACTGGCCTAACCTCCCACAAGGTCACCCTTGATTTTTTGAAACTATCATTGCATAACAACAAATCAAGTGGCACTACCAACCATCAACCTTCCAACTTATCCCTGAAGGCCAAACCTGCACCATAGAACACTCTGAGTGCCACTATCAATTCCAAAAAATCTACATGTGTGACACACACACAAAAGCACCGGAAACCCTATTCGACCTCTCTTATAGGTCACCTTGAAGTTTTAATGATACAAACTCCCTAGACTGGAGTCATGACCTGGAGAAGCCATTGGTCCTCTCTCTAAACAATACATATCATGACACAAACAAAACAATGCTTGTGAATGGAACTCTCACCCCTATTCCAATGCACAATATGACTTGAGAAACAAAAAATCATCCAATATAGGATCCAAACCAAAGGTGTACACATTATTTAGAAGTAAGAGCCAAACATCCTCTCCAGGATTCAAAAAAAAACTCTCAAGGTCCCTACTCACCAGTTCACCAGGACCCAGGAACCATCCTTCAGGCCTCTCATGCACTCTGTATGGTCACGAACCATGAGTGTTTCCACACTCACATTACTGAACAATTACTCAAACCACAAGAACACAACCTCACCAAGGGTTCCATAAACACACCACCTAGGCCATATCATAATTGGCGATGCCTCACATTCCAAATCCAATGTTTCAAACTAGGGCACCCTCACTACCCCATCTTGCATATACAAGGGTCAAACTGACAACACAAAGGATACCCACCTTTGAAATCGATCGTTATCTTTTTAAACTTATCGCTCACTTGACGCTTCTAATAGCGACCAGTAGGATTTAACCACATATGTAAAAGATCTCACACTATCAACCTTAAACAAACCATTCTTCATACTCTATCCCAATTTCTATCATCACACTTAGAACACTACCCTCTACCATACCTACTACGGGTCATGGTCAACATGGAGTATAAGTTTATTTAACCACAATTCTTTTTTCAACACATATTCAAACCAATTATTATTTTATAGCACAATACTTTACTCTTAGTCATATTTACCATTCCACAAATTGTTACAATCATAATTTTAACTCATTTACACCTTTCATTAGGGAAAAATTCATTAATCATTTTACCATCATTATGCAATATTTTTCTTTTAGACACCGAATCAACCTTTACAATTTATCAAAACCCAAAACTTTAACCAGATCACAACATTTCTTTATACATGATATTACTTAACTATTCATTTTTATTCTTTTCATTCACTCACTTTCATTAACATTATCAGGCATCATTTTCTTCATATTTATCAAGGAATTAAAATAAATTATACTCTCTATACCCCGCCCACCCATCTTGTGTGTGTGCCTATAATGATTCATGCCACATATATCATTAGGTTCCTAAAATGATGCATAAATGCACAACCTTGTGCAATTCTAACAATGAAAAAAATATGATAAATCAATCAAATCACACAAAATATGCATCACCCAATGGTGAAATATCATTAAACCATAATAACATGCATAAAGGGAAATAATTCCCTCCTAGAGTGACTTGGGATTTCCCTCATATATGAGTTTGATACTCCCAATCACGATCTCATTACCAAGGCCTGAAACATCCTAATTTCTTATCTACCATACCTAAATAGAAATAAAGATAAAATAACTCCTCTGATACCACTTTTTGATGTACCCAACCCGAAATCCACTACACCGGAGCTCTGATCCAAGTTGTCACATGACCTCAAGAACGCGTCCCCATTTGCTAGAGGTTTCCGACTAGCGACGAGGGTCTAATAAGTCATGTGGGGAGACTATAACCTATCTATCAGAGTGAGACACAAAAGAACACAATAAAAATAGTATAAGAAATATGAACAACCAATAAACAAGAATAACCAATAATTAACCAAATATAGTACCAAACACAAATCAAATACAACCATTCCATGTCATTCTAATAGTGTAAGTGAACGAAACCCAAAAATTAGAAAAACTTACAAAAACTCCAATCAGTTGTCGACACTATGTCCGGATCCTTCTACATGTACATCATAATCCCAAATCAACATATTAGTGTATGTTACTTGAAATTTTCTCGACGTGCAACCAATAAATCTACTCGGTTACCCAACGGTGGCCTGATTTGTGTGTGAGTACCAAACATAGTCGGACACCACCAATAGTGTCTACAAAATATCCTGTCTAACAGATAGTGCATGTAAGTATAAAATAAATGGAAGGTAAAAAAAGGACAACTCAAGTTCCATTAGATATCCAAGGTTCACTTAATTAATTCCTAGAATTCATCCCAATTCCATTTCTTATACCATATTCATTAATTAATACGTTTTGATCACATGTTCCATGGGTAAGGCATAAATGTAATCTACACAAGGGTGTAAGGAAATCAATCACAATGCATAGGGGAAACAAATCAAGTCCCTATCTCACTAGGGATACACATTTGACATCAATACATTATCCTCACCTCGGAGCCTCGATCAGGGTTAAATGCAACTGTTAGGGGAATAGAGCCTTCATACCCTTCCCTAACCCGTGCATTTTGTGGTGAAGTTTAGAGCCTCAGTCTAACTCAACCTTTGGGCATAGAACCTCAAGTCAATACCAAAATCTACCAAGGAATGTGCACATTCTTATTTATCAGATCACCAAAACATACCATAACACAACACATCATAACCGATTCCATTTGAAATCACAATGCATAACAACAAAATGGGAACTAATACTATGCCATAACCCATTAAAACATTTACCAATTAAAATTCATATTCAATTTTCCAAGTTTCCATTATCATTCCTTAACCCTTAAAATTTTATTCAACAGCCCCTATTACTTATTTAATATTCATAAATGGCTATTCGTTAACCTATTTATCCCATTTATCATTTTAGGAACATTTCTCATATCTCATTAGACAACAACTTTCTTACATTCAACCCATTAGGTGTACCAACACTTCTCATGTATTAACCCCCTCAACATATTATTCTATTTACTTATTAAATAACATTAACATATTCCCCATTTCCCATTTCATCATCCCATTATATGTTCACCATTTAATATACACTGACCCCCGTAATCATTTCTAACCAAATTTCAATGTACAATTGACATAATCCCATTCGACCCCATTCGTCCATTTTCATGTCATACCAAACAAAAAATTATGCCTTATCAACCTAGGAATATCTTTTATCATTCCATTTTAACTTAATAAATCATTAAAACATGTTTTACATGGGATTCACACTTTACTCAATAATCCTTTAGTTAACCCTACCACTCTCTAGGTATGGATTTGCCGGCACACCCCATGTGTGGCCCTAAAATGGTCTAGTCATCCTATATGCATCCCACAGGGATCGTGAGGGTTTTATTTGGTCACTTTGACACCCCATTTTATCAAACACTCCCACAAAACCAAGAAAAAAATTAGGGAAAAAGATGAACACAAGCTTCCAGACCCAAATCTAGAATAAAACTATGGGATAATACATGTAGATGACCTACCACGAATCTGATGAAGAGATAACTCTTAATCATAGGGATCAATACATATTAGAAAACCCCTTTGATCCCCAACCTAGATATCACAAGAAAAAGGAGGGTTCTTGAGCTTCAGAAAGATATGGAAGAAAGATGAATACCCTAATTGAAAGGAGGAAGCAAGGACGATATTAGACCCACTCTGGGATTTGATCTGCAACTAAAGATGCTCCAAACAACCCATAATCAAAGGAGAATCACCTCTTGGAAGCTTAGGTTGTACGAGTTCGTCACTATGGTTATAGGGTTGAAATGGAGGAGAAACCCGAGTTAGGTTTTAAAATCCTAGGATGACATTTTTGTAATTTTCTCAAAAATATTAGGCCGCACGATTTACCTGCATGGTTTTCCTAACCATGTGAAAATTGTGCAGAAGATGCTTCCCAAAAATAACCCCCTTTGCATAGTTTCCAGGGGATTCCACATGATTTTCCTAACTTTTCACAAACCATGTGTAAGCCTCTCTCCATGTTTGCATGGTTACCTAGGATTATGGCACTATTTTCACTAACCATGCACAAACAGTGCAACATACCCAGGAACTCCCTTTTCTTCCTATTTCATGTCCCGAACCCTCGGAACGCCCCCGATCCTTCACATAAACATGGGGAAACACTTATCTAGAAAAAAATAAGAGGAAACCCCAAAACTTAAACAAAAAAAATACCTTAATAAAATTCAGGTCCATATATTAAAAATGTAATTTATGGATTTGGGAAGTGAAGTTATTGGGACATGTGGTCTTATAACATGGTGTATCAGTCAATCCTAAGAAGGTGAAGGCTATTTTTTAATGGTAGAAACCACATAATGTTTTTGATATTCAGTTTTTTTTGGACTTGGTGGGTTATTACCACATGTTCATAAGATATTTCTAAAATATGGCACCTTTTATGACTGATCTCACTTGAAAAGTGGTTAAGTTCATGTGGGATGTGAAAATTTGAGTGTTATTTTGATGAGTTGAAGTATATTTTTGAAATTTTCACTAGTGTTGACTCTTCTAGAGGCTAGGGAGGGATTTGTGGTCTTTTTTAATTCATCCAGTTTGGGTTTGGGCTGTGTTCCTATACATGGTGATCATATGATAACATATGGTTCAAGAAAACTTAGGCCACATTATAATAATTATCCAACCCATGATCTTGATGTCACTATCATGAGGCATTATCTTATGAGTTGGTGACATTAAATTTTTAGGGAAAGGTTTTCTATTTATTCTGACCACAAAAGTCCGAGTTATATATTTTATCAAAAATATTTTCACCTTCAGTAGAAACGAAATGTTAATTAATTGAAATATTCATTTTGACTTTTCCTATACCCATGGTAATTGGAATTTCATTACTAATTATTTGATCAAGAAACTTTAGACCCAATCCATGAAATAATCATTAGAAGAGTGGAATACAATGGATCCCATTGCGTATTTTTATTTGGGAGTTTAGGAGGATGAAGGTGAGATTTTTCTGACAAACATTCAGCTACCCTCCTATCTTCTCGAGATGATTCTCCAGGAGAAACATCTTAATGGTGAATTAAATGGTATTTGGAACTCACTTTATGGAAATAATACCATTGGTGATTTTTTGTTCTCCTAGGAGGGTGTCCTATGTTTCTGTAACTGGTATCCTATACCTTTATCAGTGAGAAAAACCATTATTGGGGATTTACATAATCCCCATAGGGTGTTACAACGTGGCACCATAAAGATGTTCTATGATATGAAATGATGATTCTAGTGACTAGGTATTAGGTGAGATATTTCTTACTTTATTTTTATTTTTTATACCTATAAAAATGTCAAGGAAGAGCACAAAAAAGCTTTGATTTTTCTTTATCAATGATCTGTGTTTACTCGAAAGTGGGATGGAATTTGTATGGATTTAATGGTTGGGTTCAAACGTACCCCTTGAGGGAATAATTCAATATGGGTAGTGATCGATCAATTAAACGAATCAGATAACGTCATTACCATTTGATATGCAACTAAATATTAGGATTTTAGAAGTCTCTATGTGGAAGAGATTGTTAGATTTCCTAAAGTTTCATCTGTTATAGTCTCTGATAGGGATCTTCAGTTCACTTCTCATTTTTGGGGAGGACTCTAGGAGGTGATGTGATCATATATTATTTTGATCATGGCGTATCATCCAAAGATGAATGTCCAGATATAAAAAACTATACACATCCTTGATAACAATATTTGTTCTTTCATTATTGACTTTGGTGGAGCTTTAGATTTCTATTTGGGACTGGTTGAGTTTTCCTATAACAATAGTTACTAGTACAAAATTTGAATGGACCCTTTTGAGGCATTTTGTAGATAAACTTGTAGATCTCCTCTCAGTTGGTAAGATATTGGTGAAGCTTCCTTGGTTGGACCTAATATGGTCTAAGAGATGATGATGAAGATTAAGTTGATTCTTTAGAGGATGGTGATAGAACAAATATGGAATTAATATTTTGTTGATTTAAAAAAAAAGGCCTTCAGAGTTTTTGGTCAGTAACTATGTGTTTTTTAGTGTTTCACCTTAATCGGGTCACCATTGACATGATAAGTAGGGAAAGCCTGAAAAAATATTTTTGACTCCTTTTGAGTTTTTTGAGTGGGTGGGACGTGTTTCTTATTGTTTATCCTTTACACTATAGTTGACCTTAATTCATAACTTGTTTCATGTATCCTAGATTATGAAGCATCTTTCTAAACCTTCTCATATAATGAGCTAGGAAGACCTTGATGTGGAACATTATTTTCCTGTGATTGCGAATCAATTCAGGATTATCGATTCTGAGACAAAAGGTTCTTCATGGGATGTCTATACCTTTGGCCCATGTGATATAGAAGCATGGTTATGATTGACATGAGACTTGGGAGCATGATACACTAATGAGATAGTAGTAAAGTTATCTCATTAATTTGGAGTATTCTTTATAGGTTTTCTGGGGATATATATTTTTTATTATGGGGAGGTTGTGACACCCCATTACCCATTTAGGTACTTATTGAACCTTGTTTTGATCTTTATTTTTTGGGTATTATTTTGGGGCATTTTTAGGATATTTTTTAAAATTTTAGAATCCCATGGGGTTATGCCAAGTTGGTGCACTGTTTGGGAAAACTGTGCGGTTTGGAACAACAAACCATGAGACCTATTGTAAGACACTAGATGGGGGGGGGGGGGGGGTGTATGGTTAGTTTCAAAAAATAAGTCCTTCCCCTAAACCATGAATCCTTTGAAAGTGAGGGGTTCCATGGATGGAACATGGTTAAACTATCATTGCTACGAAAGCATGCACTCTTTCCAGAAGCCTAGTAAGGGAACACAGTAAGCTTTTATGGTTACTACTGACTATAATGAATCACTTATTCCATTGGATTTATAATACCATGAATCAATACTAGGCCTTAGGCGGTATCCCCGGGATTACAAAGGTTGGAAATAAATTGAGAAGGGTTTTAATACAAGTGGGGGGATGATTTACCCTTTTAGAATAAAAACCAAAACTCAACCATCATAACCCAACAACCACCATATTATTCTTGATAAAGAAAGAAAACTTAACAATTTATCTTATATCAAAACCAACCAAAGTATGATTCGATGGAAGACAAACTAATCATCAAAGTGAATAGTGTAAAGAAAACTAATAAAATCCAATAATAAAACAAGACTCTATGCTCCATGAGATGCCTGATCCGATCACCAAATAGCCCAGGTTTCATGAGGTGGTACTAATGGCGTGGGAAACTTTACCTTTTCCCATGTACTAGAAGATAGAATCTAAAAAAGCACAAAAGTTTTTTAGTAGGGGTGAGTAGAAAAATAAATAGACTTTCCCCAATAAATTCCCATACTAATTACCCTAGGATAGAAAGGTTAGAAATAGTTATATAAAATAGTTTATATAAAACAATTTCCTAAAATAGTTTGTAACTAATTATAAACAAGTCTCAAAACCATTTAAAACCAAATGTAAACAAGTCCTATTCTCAACCAATTTATAGTAATTCACATTTATAGAAAAGCAACCAAATAAGGATTTAAAGACATTTCTCAATATTATTTTTGCATACCCTTTCCATCCCCCTTAACTACACACCCAACCATTCATGCAATCTGAAGCTCCCTATACTCGCAAGAGATGAGTTATCCTTACACTAAGACTTCACTTAGTGGAACATTTTGATGGGGGTAATTCACAACCATATCCATACAAAACTTTTGATGGGGGTCCTTCACACCATTATCCATCCCAATTCATATGAACACACACCATAAACCATGCCAAAACTATTACAAATCCAAGTGTTTTCAACCAATTTAATAAAACCATTATTTTATTGAAAGTCATGATGTAAGACAATTCCAAAAAAAATTAATTTCAATAAAAGCATTAGTTTTATTTAAAAATATTTCATAAAACAAATGTTACAAAATTCCAAAAAATCCTTACTTTAAAATCCACATTCTAAAATCAAGAACCAATCATTTTATTCAAGAACACTAATTTTCCAGATTTCCACAATTCATCAAACCTCCTCTAAAGAAGATTTACAACAGTTCTCAAATATCCAATTCATAATAAATTCAAAATAATATATTCAATTTTAAAGTATGACATTCAGTTATATTAATAGGATTCTTGAGTGAAGCCACCTACCTTGAAGGTTTTGAAAAAAACTGAAAACGAACAGAGAACACTCATGAAACTGGGTAAGAATTCCACAAAACAGCCTTAGATCTCTTATCATGTCATGATAAAGACCAAATAGCAACATATTTGGAATCCAAAATCTTATATCTACCCATAACTGACATAGATATGGGGAACCGAGATGATAAGAGAATTATATCTAAGTAGATCAAAAAAATGATACAATAACGGAGAAGAATGATCACATACCTCAAGAATTTATCTTCAAATCACCAAGGAAAGCCTTTGGATAACCTTCAGATCAATGGGAGAAACTTCATTGGACTCTCTATAATCAAAATCCTGAGTTAGAGCTATTTTGTGGGAAAATGATTGGCTCAATGGAAAGGATGACCTAGATCCACTTTTCAAGGAGGTGGTTTTTAACCTGCACACAATTTAGTCCCACGGTTAGGAAAATTCTGCGCTAAACATGCTCCTACTACTTCCTTAATAAATACTTCACATGAACTCCTCACATTGCTTTGAAATCATGCGATGATGGTACCAAATCTCTCTTTAAAAAAATTGAACATTTTCTAGGATTCTACTAGGATTCTGTATGGTTTAGACAAACCGTGCATAGCCCATGCACCTTCTGTTTAGCCCCAAAAACCCTCAACAATATATCCAAACTCTCAACTTTCACCCTTATAATTTATATACATAAAAAAATAAATAAAGTTCCACATAACAGAAATTGGGGGTACTACATTCTTCCCACCATTAGTCTTTCCATCCCTAGAATGTAGAAAACCATCCTTTCCCTAATAGAGTTCTGGCCATTGATCTTTCATTTTCTTCTCACATTCCCAAGTTTATTCCTGAATCTGACCATGTTACCATAAAAACCACACTAGAACGATGCTTTTTTCCATGAAAGAATTTATCCTACCTATCCACAATACGCACCAGAACATGTACCAATGAATAATTTGTCTCTAGGTTAATGTGATCGAATCTGATCACATGGTTAGGATTAGTGTGATACTTTTTCATCTGAGATACATGGAACACATTATGCATCATATTGAACCATTGTGGAAATGCCAACCGATATTACACCTCTCCAACCCATTCCAGTATATTGAAAATGCCTATGTTTTGGGGATATAACTTGTACTGCTTCCCAAAATGACGATGTCCAAGACTTGGAGAAATCAGTAATAACACATGATAACTCAACGTGAACGACAATGGTCTTCGACGATGATCAACATATGATTTTTGAAAAATATGGGTTGTCTCCATCCATTTCCTGATCAACTGGATCTTCTCCGTTGTTTCCTAGACAAGGCTCATCCCAACTAGTTAAGTCTCACCTGTTTCCACCCAATAAAGTGAAGAAGGACACATACTCCCATACAATGATTTAAAAAGATTCATTTGTATCGAGTCCTGATAGCTGTTATTATATGAGAAATTCAATAAGGGCATATTCTCTTCCTATGAGCCATTTAAATCCATTAGAGAATCATGCAACATGTCTTCCAAAGTTTGTATCGTCCTTTTGGATTTCCCATCCATTTGAGGATGATACATTGTACTCATAGTCAACTGGGTCCCAAGGGATTTCTGTAAAGTTTTCTAAAAATGAGATGTGAACATCATATCTCTATTTAAAATGATTGAAACTGGTATTCCATGTATCTTTACCACTTCTTGGATATAGATTTTGGATAGATCCTCCACAGTAAGAGTTTAATTAATAGGAATGAAATGGTCCGAATGGTGATCCTATCCACTATAATCAATATGGAATTGTGATTCCAGACCATTTTTGGATGACCTACAACAAAATCCATGGCTATCTGCTCCGATTTCAACACTGGTAGATGTAAAGACTGCAATATACCTTCTGGCCATTGATGTTCCGCCTTAACTTGCTGATAAGTTAAGCACTGCTAAATGAAGTATACCAATTTCCTTTTTCATGACGCTCCACCCAAACCAGGCCTTCAATGACTTATAAAAATTCTGTATTCCCAACTATACAACACATCTGAAATGGTGGTAGGCCTGAAGAAGTTTCTCCTGACAATCCATAGGCAGAACCATCCGATCTCTGAACTACAAAACTGAACTCCGATGAAATTTCCTGCATTCAATGGTCTCCCCACCATTGTGTTTTAAACTCACAACCAAGAATTCCACATCAGATTTTGTGCCTATTTGGCCATATTTACCAAATCAAGAACCACAAAGACTAAAAAGAAAATTGAAACACCACCTTGGTCTTCACATTCCACATGCATGTCAGCTAGGACCAATATTAACTAACACTCATATTAAGCTTCTTTCACCGGTTGTGCATAAGACCTTTTACTTAATGAATCTCCCATCTAATTACCTTTTCTTGGTGTATAAATCAAGTAAAAGTCAAATATATGAAGATACTAAATCCATTTACTTTTCCTCAGATTCAAATCCTATTATTAAAAAATGCATTTAAAGCTCTTATGATATGTAAACATAAGAAATTTCTCACCAAAGAGATAATGATTCCAAGTATTCAAGGCCTGGACACTCACATATAACTCCAAATCATGTGTTGGATAATTATTCTCATTGACTATCAACTTCCTTGAACTATAAGAAACCACATTGTCTCCTTGCATGAGAACACATCCCAAACCTGATCCCGAAGCATCATAGTACACCACATAACCCTATCCTAATTTTGGAAAAATCAAGATAGGTGCTGATGTAAGATGAACTTTTAGCTCTTGAAAATACATTTGGATTTCCTCAAACCATTGGAATAGAACATTATTCTTTGTCAAATCTATCATCAGGAAAGTTAGTTGTGATAATTCACCTAAAAAGCATCGGTAATAACCATCTAAAGTAAGAAAAATTCGTATCTCAAAGATATTCTTCCTAGGTTTCCAAGAGATAACAACTTCTATCATTTCAGGATCCACTAATACACATTTTTCAGAAATTACATGTCCAATAAAGCGTACCTCTTGTATCTAAAAATCAAACTTTGATGAACTTTCATACAAATGGTGGTTTCTCAATATTTCCAACACTATCACCAAGTGTAGCTCATGCTCATCCTTTTTTCCTTGAATATACCAATATGTCATCGATAACCACCATAACAAAGAATCCAAATATCTTTGAAATATTTGATTCATCAATTACATAAATATTTCTAGTGAATTCATAAGACAGAAAGGCATGAATATATATTCATAGTATCCATATCTACTTCTAAAAGCTATCTTCAGAATATCCTCCTTCTAAACTCACAATTGATAATATCCTAATTGAAAGTAAATTTTAGAGAACCACTGAGCTCTCCTCAATTGATCAAAAAAATCATCAATGTGTGGAAGTGGATACCTATTCTTGATTATAAATTTGTTAAGATTATGATAATCTACACACAACAGTAAAGTTAAATATTATTTCTTCATGAACAAGACTGGTGTTGACCTAGGAGATGTTCTCAGTAAAAAGAAAACTTTTATTTCCATCTCTTCCAACTACACTTTGAATTCCATTAATTATGTTGGTTCCATCCTATAAGAAGGAAGGGAAATAAGACTAGTCCCTAGGAGGAGATCAATTGTAAAATACAGTTCCCTTATTGGTGGTAACCCTGATAAGTTCTTGGGAGGTATATCTGTAAATTTATCCATGAATACTAGAAAACTGCTATCCTTGATCTCTTCCATCATTACTGAAGTCAACGCCGCTAACTGGTAAGATATTGTTCCCACTACTGGTGCCAACAAACCTATTGCACCTGTCTTTACAAATATTTTTTCCTCAGAATAGATTCTATATGTCGTCCTCAGTTGTGAAAATAACCATTATATTAAAATAGTCAATGTGAACCTTGATTGTTTTCAGGAAATCTATACCCAGTATTACATCAAAGTCATCCATCAAAAACACTGAGAAGTCCCACTCTATCTTAGCTCGATCAATAGTTATAGAACATGCTCTACACACAAAGGCTCAACAATCTCTTTAATTGAGAGAAGTTTAGAGTTTTATCACATAGGTAATCATCTCATGTTTTAAACATAAAAAATCAACAGAATGAGAATAAATGAAGGAATGTGATGCACCGATATCAAACAACACTTGTATAAGGGTAGAATTCAGAAGAATCTTACCTCTCACTGTATATGGTCCATCAGGATCATCCAAAATCACCCTCTCAGCTCCATATAACTGCTTCATTACTGCACTATGCTTCTTGTTTATTTTAGAATATTTTTCTTTGTGAGGAGTAATAGTATTACTAGAATCACCATGGATAGCTATTTTCTGCTGATGAGTCTGATTTTGTTGGCCTCATGATGTCGAATCATAAAATGATTGCGACACCTGAGAAGTGTCTTGAGCACCTGACCTTGGAGCACTGTGATAATAGTGCTAAAGATACCCCATCTTCTTGCAGTTATGGATTGCTCTAGGTTGTGTTGTACAATCTCACTTCATGTGGTCAAGTGAACCACAATGAAAATATCTTGCTTTTCTCTTAGGTTGTGGAGGAAGTTTCACTGATCCACATGTTTGATTTTGATCCTCGCTTACACATTAGAAATAGGTTCCCCTCTTCTACTTGCTCCCAACGTTCGAGTTCCCACCATTTCCCTTAGGTATCATCATACTTCACCCTCTCATAGATCATAAGATATTACATTCATCCACTATTTCTTTGTTCACCATCTTTGCATAATTTGTAATACAGAGTGCCATAATCTTCTAGAAAATCTCCTATATTATCCACGATTCAAAGATACATGACTTAAAGGATTCAATCGCCACAATTTCTAGTGAAAATTTCATTAAGTGTATGAATTTCGCCACATACACTATGACATAGAGGTTTTCCTACTTCAAGCGGATGGATTCCACCCTTCATTGGATCCTGAACATACAAGGATAGAATTTTTTATTAAACAATTATTCAAAATACTCCAAACTAAGGCCTTGATCTATTTTGGAATGCACTACTAGATCCCCTCACTAGCATGAAATATCCTTGAGTATATACATAGCTAGCTCGACCTTGAGTTCTACTGGTGTGCCGATGAAATCGAAGATATAATTCATCCTGTTCAGCCACACCTCTGCCTTTTCGGGTTCAGAAAATCCCTGGAATATTGGTGGATTTAGCTTCATGAACTAGATGGAATGATCCAAATTCCATGGATCATCCATTTTGTTCCCAATGTACACAGCTTGGAATACTTTAATGATACTCTGAACTAGATCTTGGTTCACTTATGGTTCAGGTGAAACCATATTCTCCACAGCTTCTTCCAGTTAGTTTCTATGACATCTACCAGGTGCAATTTTATAAAATAACAACAAGTTCTATAAGTCTCACTCACTAGAAACTGATGTCTTAGAATTTCAAATTCAATCACATTAACTATCCCCACATTGTTTTCGAAAAATAAGTTTTTCCCCATTGAGCCAATTTTTAAAAATTCCATTCTTTCTTTTGAAAATCAAACTATTTTCAAAATAACTTATACATTCATTTTTAAAAACCATTCATTTGAAAATAATTTTTCCATTTTTCAAAAATCCAAACAATGTAAAAAATAACAAATCATTTCTCTAAATTAAATATGAAATCATAATGGGAAGTTATTAATATACAATGCATGTCATGATCGTCTCATTGGATAAACCCATGAAAATTTGATTCCAATATCCTATAAGAGTCTCCAAAACACTTATGTACCCAACTCATTGGTAATGTGAAGTTCAACATAAAAAAGTTAGATATATATTTTTATGCTCTACATTTTTAGTCTTGACAATACTACTCATTTCTAAGATCATAACCCAAGGAATATAAAAGAATGAATTTAAACTCCAGGACCAAGAAAAACGTTGAATACTTATTCCACAAGGAAAGAAACATGCCGAAACCACTTATCTCAAACAGGATTTTGGATCAAACTAATTGATACCATTTTTAATAAACCACTTATTCTCATTGTCTTGAGAATACCATGAATCATTACTAGGCCTTAAGCGAAATCCCTAAGAGGCGAAAGGCTGGTAATAAATGCCTATGGGTTTCAATACCAGTGGGGGGAAATTTTACCATTTTAGAATAAAAACCACAACTAAACATCCATAACCCAACAACCACCATATTATTCTTGATAAAGAAAGAAAAATCAACAATTTATTTTATATAAAAACCAACCAAAGTGTACAGTAGTGGAAGAAAAACTAATAATCAAAGTGAATAGAGGAAGGAAAACTAATAAAATTTAAGATGACAATAAGAATCCATGCTCTATAAGCTCCCTGATCCAATCACCAAACAACCCAAATATCATGAGGTGGTTCTAAATATGCGTGATACTTTACCTTTTTCCTTGTCCCAGAAGATAGCATTTTCAAAAGCACCAAAGTTCCAAAACATGGGTGAGTATAAAACTCAGTAAGATTTACCCAATGAATTACCTACTCATTCCTCTAGGATATAAAGTTTAGAAACATTTATATAAAACAATTTATATAAAACAATTTCCCAAAAGAATTTATTAACTAAATATAAACAAGTCTCAAAACCATTTAAAACCAAATGAAATAAGTGCTATTTAAAACCAATTTCCAGTAGGTCACTTTTCCAAAAAAATATCTAAATAAGGACTTAAAATAATTTCTCTAAATCATTTTGGAATACCAATTCCATTCCCCTTAACCACACACCCTACCATGTATGCGACCTAAAACTCTCTATACTAGTGAGCAATGATTTATCCTTCCACTAAGACTTCAATTAGTGGACCACTTTGATGGGGGTATTAACAACCATATCCATCCCAAAATTGTTATGGGGTCCCTTTATTACCTTATCCACCCCAATTAATATGAACACACATTGCAACCCATGCCAAACCCATGCCAAATCTAAGTGTGTTCAACTAATTTAGTAAACCCATTCTTTTATTGATAATCATGAAGCAATATGATTCAAATAAACCATTTAATTTAAATAAAAACATTCTTTTTATTGAAAACATTTTCATCAAACCCATGTTACAAAACTCTATAAAATCCTCATTTTAAATTCCACATTTTAAAATCAATAACCAAGTACTTTATTCAAGAACTCCAATTTTCCAGATTTCAGCAATTCAAAAAAATGCCACTAAAGAGGTTTTCCAAAAATTATAAAATAACAAATTCATAATAAATTAAAAAATATATAATCAATTTTAAATATTTTTAATCATTTATACTAAGATGATTCAATATTGAAGCCACCTACCTCAAATTTTTCAACAAAAACTGAAAACAGACAGAGAATGCTCATGAAATTGGGTATGAATTCAATGAAACTTTCTTAGATATCTTCTCCTATCTTGATCAAGACCAAATATAAAAATATTTGTCATCAAAAAACTTAGATATACCCATAAAAATCATAGATATGAGAAACTGAGATGATAGGAGAAGTATATCAATTAAAAATATACAAGAACGGAGAAGAATGATCACAGACCTCAAGAATACGACTTTGAATAACTAAAGGAAGCCTTCAGATCACCTCCAGATCGATGTGATAATCTTCTTTGGCCTTTGGAGAATAAAAATCCCAAGTTAGATCTTTTTTTTGGGCAAAAATTGTGGATTAATGGTAAGGATGACCTAGATCCACTTTTTAAGGAGGTTGTTTTTAACCCACTCAATGTTTAGTCACACGGTTAGGAAAACCACGCGCTAGCCATGATCCTGATACTGCCTTAATAAATAATTTTCATGGCATCCTCTCATGGTTTCTAAACCATGTACTGACTGTGCCAAAGATATGTATCATATAATTGCAGATTTTCATGGTTTCTACTAGGCTTCTGCATGGTTTGTACAAACAGTGCGCAACAAGTTCACCTTACCTTTATCACCAAAAACATTCAACAAGTTATCCAAAATATCCTAAATTTAACGCTTATACATTATATACATAAAAAAACATTAATAATGTTCTACATACTAGAAATTGGGTGTACTATACTAACTATCTTTCCCAAATAGAAAACCATGTGTGTAAGTTTTTAATCCCTAAAAAATTTAATTGAAATCTCAGGACCTCTAGTTTAAACCCTAATCAAATAAAATTTGATCCTAATCATTTTCATTTTTTTAGACTCTGTAGAAGATTATTTGACTCCTTTAATCACTTATATTGAGAATTTAAGTGCTGGTGGAAGATCTTGACCCCTCTCTAGTTTGTGATCTCTCCCTTGGTTTGGATTTTCTCTTTAATATCTTTCTATGAATTTTTAGAGCAGTGAATCCTCACATTATTGATAGATTATATCTCAGTTTTTAGGGATCATATTTTTTTGGTTTGTAATTATATGTATTGTTACTAGATCCTCTTATCCTTTTCTATTCGTTGTCTTTTCCTCATTGCAGGTGTTGATTTGTTTGATCTTGTGACTAATGGTAGGTGGTTCCATTAGGATTTAACCTACAATTGAAACCCTAATTTTTTAATTGAATTGAAATGAATTTTGAATTGATTTATAGATCCTTAATTTGATCTGATTTGATGTTTGATTTAAAAATGGAATGAAAATTGTTGAAAACACCAATTTCAATGAAATTAAATTGGTTGGGTATATTTTAAAAAAATTATTGCTTGAAAAGTGGAATGATTTTATGAAATTATTTGAGGTTGATTATTTATAAAATCTACTATAATTAAATGATAATTTGAAAGGCTTTAATTTTTGAAAACCCATGATTTGGTTTTGAAATTGAAAAGGCTTATTGAACCTGAAATTAGGCATTTGAACTATAATTGATGAATTGATTTTTAATGATTAAATTTCCCATGATTAATTGATTTATTAATTGAATCACATGTGATCCTCAGTAATTAGTGGGTGATGAGGAAAATCATGTTAGGAATTTGACTCCCTAGTAATGTATAAATGATGATAACTCTAACTAAACCTATTTTTACATGATTATCCCTGATGAAATATTGATTTATTAGTCCCACTGGCCTAAAACTAGGTACAGGTGCATATATAATTGATCCATGATTAATGACTGAGTAGTGTGAGGATATGAGAGCCTGGAAATAATGTAACTCAGGTCATATGAACAAGGTTCTTGGTTTTGACATTATTATGCATGCCATTATTTAAATAATTAATTTATTTATGCTAGTTTTTATATAAAATATTCATTTAATAATGTTTAGATATATCTTCCATCTACTTAATTTGAAAAGAGGTTTTGATTTAAAATATGTAAATGCTATTCCTTGAATTTTTTAAATTGAAATTATTAATGGGTTAATTGTTATGGAATTGATTATAGAACACTTGGTGAAACCCTACAGGTCTGTTTAGCTCACAGCCTACTTTTTTCTTTAGGTGTTTATATATCTTGTTATGTCAGGTCCAGGGAAAGAGAAAGTACCACTTTAAGGAGGTGGGTGTGCTTTATCTATGAGACTCTATAATGATGGTGGTAATCAGTGGAGCTATGGTCCACTTGTTACATAGGGATTGTGAGACTTTTTATCAATGGTTGTTGTGTTGTCCTTTGGTTCATGTTTAAAAAGGTATGTTTATCTATCTTCTTGTGGTAATTTTCTCATTGATGAGTGTTTGACATACTAGATATTTATTGTTTGTTTCTTCCACTATCACATACCTATGGTTTGTTCTTGTGGTAAAACCATTCCCTTTGATGTTTTATATGACTATCTTTTTCTAGTATCCAACCTATGGGGATAGAGAACACCCTTTAGGACATTTAATGAACCTCTCAAGTGTCATTGTACCAAGTTATTTGGGTTGGTTTATGACAGAGGAAGAGAAGTTAATTATTTATTTCGAATATGCATTCAATTTTCTATTTGTGTGAGGATGAACCAGAAAACCAAATAGACATTACTTCCATCATATGGGTTTTTCTACTTCTTCGTGTGGTATATTTATCTCAAATTATTTGGGAGAAACTCAACATTGAAAATATTCTTATTTTTCAAGAATATGTTTATGTATTTCTTGATAAATTTCCTAGTCTTCCCCTAAATCATGAAGATGAGTTTTCAGTAGAACTAATAAATGATGAAATGAATATTTCAAAGAATCTATATAGAATGGCCTCTATTGAGTTGTAGGAATTGAAGAATAAACTCCATAATAATCTAGATAAAGGATTCATTCAGCCCAGTGATTCACCCTAGGTTGCACATATTCTTTTTGTTAAGAAGAAATATGGTTATATGTGTATTTGAATTAATTATTAGTTACTTAAAAAGCACTATTAAGAAAAAATATAATATAACTTGTATCGATGATATGTTTGATCAATTAGGAGGAGCTTTATATTTTTCCTAAATTGAACTTTGATCTGGATATCATCAGTTAAGGATCAAGAATAATGATATACCCAAGAAAAAATTATGTTCAAGGTATGGTAATTTTGAATTTAAAGTTATTCCAATAAGACTTACCAATTATCCTTATATCTTCATGGATTTAGTGAATAAGATCTTTAGATATTACCTTGATTAGTGTGTGGTTGTTTTTATAGATGATATTATTATGTATTCAATGTGAAAGGAAGAGCATGAATACCATTATATAATTATGATGAAGACCATTAGAAGGATAATTTTTATGATAATTATGACAAGTTTGAATTTTTTATTTATAAATTTCCATTGTTGTGTTATATATTCTCATGAGATGGTATATCAATGGATCTTGAAAAGAGGGAAGTAATTAAACAATTTCCTAAATCATCTGTGGTAACGGAGATCCATAGTTTTGTTAGGTTTTATGCATACTACTAACTCTTTTTAAGATATTTCTCAAAACTATCTAATCCACTCACCAAGTTGAATCAAAAGGTGGTTAAGTTATTATATAAAAATTAATGTGAAGAGACTTTAAGATAATTGAAGAGAAGGTTGGTCAATGTGCCCATGCTTATACTTCCATACTGTGGAGATGGGTTTGTGATCTATTGTGATGCATCAACAAAGAGACTAGGATGTGTACACATGTAAAATTACATGTTGATATCATATTCCTCTTTACAAATAAAAATTAATGTGAAAAATTACCCAACTCATGATTTAGAGTAGGTAGTGATAATTTTTACATTAAAGATATAGAGGAATTGTCTGTATGGTAAAAGATATGATATATATACTAATAATAAAATATATAAGTATATATTCTCACCAAAGGAGTTTAATGTTATCAAAATATGATAGTTGGAG
Organism: Viscum album; assembly: GCA_963277665.1. Taxonomy (NCBI): domain Eukaryota; kingdom Viridiplantae; phylum Streptophyta; class Magnoliopsida; order Santalales; family Viscaceae; genus Viscum; species Viscum album. The sequence continues at coordinate 1,643,806,414 of OY728121.1, read as the reverse complement.
TTGATAAAATATTATTATTTCTCATTACATTACTACCCTGGGAAGGCGAACAAGGTGGATGATGATATGATTCGAAAAGGCCTTCTAGTTTTTTACATGATGAGGATTCAAGGAGATCCAATATTTATTAATGTTTATAAATTTGATCTTAAAATCATGTGGAAAATTAAAATATATTATATTTCTCTGACAAATGCAGAACCATCCATCCATTAATGGATTAAGAAGGTATAGAAGAAGGATGCAGAATTATAGAAGATGGTGAGGAATGTTCCTTAGTTCAACCACGATCATGTTGGAATGATAAGGTTCAAGAACCAGGAATGTTTCCAATCAATACTATAATTGAATAAGGATATGTTTGATTAAGCTCATAGTTCACTATTATTTATTCATCCAGGAAGTATGAAGATGTATAGAGATTTGAAAGAGTATTTCTGTTGGGATAATATGAAAAGGGATATTGCAGATTATATATCTCAGTGTATGATATATATAAAATTAAGGCTGAGAGACTGAATTATAAGGATATGTCACAACCATTATCCATACCAGACTATAAATAAGAAAAAATCAACATGGATTTTGTCCTCGAAATCCCAAAACCATCAAAACGCCATAGTGCAATTTGGGTTTCACTCAATTTCCACATGAAGTTATAACTCTTCATTTCTACCATAGAATATTTATTTATTGATCATATTTCTATAATATAAATTATTGAAGTAGTAATGTTTCATGTAGTAACACATTCTATTATATTTGACTAGGATTTGATGTTGGCCTCAAAATTTTGGGAAATACTTTAGCAAGATTTATATACAGAGTTTCATTTCAACACTACGTATCATCTTCATATAGATGATCTATCTAAGATGAAAATTCATTATCTAGAATAAATTTTGATATATTTATCTATTTATTTCAAAGGTGGTTGGTATCAATACCTTTGGTGGTTTTTTCTTACAATAATAACTTTCACCCGAGTATTTATATGGAACCTTATGAATCCTTCCATGGAAAGAAGTGTAGAAGTAAAAAATGTTGAAATAAATTTGGATTATGAAATATTTTGGGACCTGATCTAGTATATAAAATGGTAGATAGGGTTTTAACCATTAAATAACACATAAGGGTAACTCAAATTTGAAAAAAAACATTTATGATAAAAATCATCAATGAGATCAAGATGTTGAAGTTGGTGAAAAGTTATTCCTATGAATATCTCCCTAGAAGAAGGTAATGATATATGGAAATAAGTTAAATCTAATCCCCATGTATATTTTACCCTTTTATATTCTTGATTGTATCAGTATGGTATCTTAACACTTCACCCAAATCTCTCTCAAGTTCATGTTGTTTTCCATGATTCTCCCTTGAGGAAGTATATACTTGATACTTCACATGTATTGAACTCATATTTCATACAAATGAAATAAGATCTCTCTTATGGGGAATAATTGATATAGATTTTGTATCATAGGGAGAAAATACTATGGAAAAATACCATTCACCTAATTAATGTTTTATAGTGAAACCATAAATTTGAGGAATCTATGTGGGAATCAAAAGATGTGATGAGGTAGAAGCATCCTCAATTTTTTGAATTATATTGATAAAATTTTGAATATAAAATTCATTTTAAGTGGGTTATAATGTAATACTACAACATTTTATAGTTCTTTATAAATAAATTTTATTTCTTTGATAGCTTTCTTTACATGAAATATAATGTTTAAACAAACCATGATATTCTATTAAAATTTTATTATTTAATGTGATAGTTACCGCCTAGGCTTTGAATTTGAGGGTATGAATAGGACTACATAATTTATGAAAAATTTATGGTTTATAATGAATTCATTAGTTATCAATTGATTAAAATTTAAATTAAAAATCATTTGAAGGTAAAAGTTATGTTTTTCTTAAAAAATATTTTATGCATGCATTGTGTTTTTATAAATTAAATTTATCACTATTAGTGAATTATTTAAATAAAAAGTATATACTATATATTCAAATAAATTTTAACCTCTATCTAATATTTTTCTATTCATTGCATAAGAATATATCTAGGTTAATGCTAAAAAACAGTGTTGTTCTAAAAAGTAGTTTTTATCGCGTTTTTTGCACTTATTTTAAAATTAATATCTTCCACTTATGTATATTTAAAATTAAAAAATGGGTAGAGTATTTGTAATTTTTTCTTTCAAATTTGGTAAATAATTCCCTTTTATTTTTGGTCATTATGAATAGTAACTGTGGTAAAATTTATCCCCACGATAATGGATAAATCAGTATAAACTGAAATGAAACTAAGTGTTAGGGTCACCATTTTTCAAATTAATTATTATTATATGAAATTAATTTTATATTTATAACATTATTATATAAATATAGTTATTTAATGGATACTTTTCTGTGAAAATGACCTATATAATATTTTAAGAGAATAAAAATAAAAAATATCACTCTCTTAGTTTTAAATATATCTTACGCGTTCACATAGAGATAAAAGAATGTTGATAAAGAATATTAATGGTTAATTTTAGAATAATTAAATTATTTTCATGTTTTTAAATTATTTCTAATTTTAAGTGATTATATAATTAACTTAAGTTCTTATAAAATACTGACATAATATTTCATCAATTAATAGAAAAATAAAATCAATGATTTTAAAAATATTAAACGTAATATAATTTGAGTGATTTATAGCATTTCAAGAATTATTTTTTATAACTATAACATATTAGGGGTGTTTTAATGTTTTATATTACAATTTCATATTTTTATTTATGCACTTGAAGTTAAATTAAATTAATAGTGTCAATAATTACATTAATGATATTTTATAATTTTTTATTAAATTAGTTAAAAATCATAAAAATAATTTAAGGGGAAAATAGGGAAAATATATAGTAAAAAATTTCATCTCTTGTCCATTTATGAGACAATTTCCACATTATAAGTAAAATTATAACCATTTAATATAAAAAAAGTCATGACTACAGTTTAGATTAAAGTTAGTTAACCATGGGGTTAAAAAAGATAAGGATTAAAATGATACCAAAAACATATATAAATTTCATTTGACGATGATATATTGACTTTAGAATATTTTTATTCAAATATATATCCATTTTGGAATCATTTTTCTTGAAAACAACTTAGTTATATTCTAATCGTTTTTGTAATTCTAAGTGTGTCCTTTTCCTTCCTTATACGGGGAACCCATTATCTCTTTTATTAAATTTGATTTGACCCACATATATCAAACAATAACTACCAATTTATCTTATAAACATACTTATATTGGTTTTAGAGTTTATTTTATTCCCAAAATACCTACCCTATAGTTATTAAGATGGGATTTAAAAAAGTTCATTCAAAGAAGAGGTAATCACCTTAACGGATCACTTTATTTTTTTACTTATAATTTTACCTCATATAAATTTATATAATTTTCCATAAAATAAGATATTTATTTTACTAAATATACTTAAATGTTATTATTATTATGAAATCACCATTATAAACCCACTTTTCCATCAAATGGGAAGTCCAAGTATTGCTCATGCATATGGATGACTTACCATCTTCACGTAGTGATGAAATTCATTTTTCATCACCATATTTTATGGATTGGTGTTATTATTGGTTTAATATTTATATATGATATTTGTTATTTTAGTATACTTTTGTAATGATAATATTATATCTACTTTCTTACCTACCAATCTGTTCGAAAACGATAACATCGATCATGTGTACGTGTGGACTACCAGTTCCAAGAAGTGATATTATTAATTTTTGATTTATAACTTTCATGGGTTGTGATAAAGATGAAATTGATGAATAAATATTATTTATATTATATATTAATGATTCTCTAAGGGTAAATTTTTATTTAATTTTATTTCATTCTATCTACCGAAAAGTGAAAATAGCGTTCATGCGTACGTATCACCTCCCATATCCATGTATGGTGTAATTCATTTTCTATGTCTAAATTTTATGGATGTTTCAAATTATATATATGTAATTAATATATATTATATTTATATCATTATTAAAATTCTAGATACGATGGAACCATGATCAAAGTACAAGGAACAAAACTGCCAAAACATAACAAACATGAAAAACTAAACAGTTATCACCCAAAGTAGTAACTTTAATAAATAATTGCTAATAAATAAGTGATAAAAGGTTATTATAAAATAATATATGGTATGATTTATATGATTACTATCATAGAATTTATTTATAATAAATATATATTTATTATATAGGAGTTTCAAACCCATACAGTGAAATTTAGATATAAGGTAAAGGTTTATTTTATAATCTCATTATAATTTGAAAATGTTTATGTTTAGTAATTTTTCAAGGAAATAATTTGATATTTATATCTTAAAAATAATATATTTTCTTATATTCTAGTTATTTATGAAAATTAAAAGGTTTTCTTTCATTTTCCTCTCTACAAGCACTCAATATACCAGAATAGCGTTTTTACGGAAACTTGAATTTGATTTTATACTTGGTAGGGTATATTTTTCTTCCATATTTTCCATAAAATGATCAACATAATGTTTTTAATATTATAAAATTATTTATTGAATTTATTTTACCCATATTTTAATTTTTTAAAAAATATTTTTAAAAGGAATATTATTTTCATTTTCCAAGTGAGGTACTTTTGACCATTTTACCAAAAATGATAATGGAATCGTTGTTTTAACTTATATGAAATGAACATAATTTAATAATATCATTATTGGACAATTATTTTAAGGTGACATTAAATTTTTCAAATTTTCTTTTATAATACAATTTTTTCCTTAATATTTATGAAAATTTTATATTTAAAATATGTGATTACAAAGTTAAAAGGGTATTTTCATTGAGAAACCTTCCAATGAAATTTTAAATTATTTTCATATATGTCAAAATAATTTTATGAATTTTATGATTTTTATTGGATATAATTTAATGACACCATTTTCCATATATCTTTAGATAGTTTATGATCAGTTTGACTGGGCAAAGTATTTCTATTCCATATGTTATTTCTTCCAATATGGATAGTTATTAATTTTTAAGGAATTATGTTTAAGTTGTATTGTTTATTAATATGATAAATTCATTTTAATTATTATGTAAAAAGTGTGACTTGGAATTACATATACCCTCAATGCATTTGTTTGTCTCATGAGATAAAATAGATTGGGTATTTGGCCGAGGCCTTACCCATTTATATAGATGTCTTAGCATGATGTATTGACTGTATTTTTAGATTTTTTGGCATGAGGTGTTTAAGGTTTGTTTAATATGTTCATAATTATTAATTTCATCACTATATAGTCATTTATTTATATCCCTATTATTATTCGAATAATTATGATATTCATGGATAAGTTTCAAGTTCATGTGATTATTTTTATGGAATTATTTTACTATATTTTATATCTTCCATATTTTCTATGAATTATTTTGTTTCTACTATATTCATTATCTTAATAAGAAACTAAGATAACCATTTTTTATGTTTCCTTTACCCAAAATTCAAATAAGTGTTTTATTATTTTAATGAAAGGATATACTATATTTAATAATGGTGTTATTAAAGATTTTTTTTTTAATTTTTATGTTTTCAAATGTAATGTGAAATTCAAGCTTGTATCTAGTTTTCCCAGAATACTAAAAGACTCTATCCTTTGGTATGTGATCACTTATATCTTGTATCAAATTAATAAATTACCACCAAATCAGGGATAATAGTTTCAGGGCCTTTACATAAATACCATTATTTAAATATTTCTTACAGTAACATATGATTTCATTACAAAAGAAACTATATTTTTTCCTAAATTTGAAAATAAATCATTCTTTTTCATTTCTAGATATATAAATATTGTTTTTGGTAACTGAAGGAACATAATAAAAATATTTTAAAACCAATATCATTCTGATTGTAAATTTAAGGAAGTAGTCCCTAATATCCACGACATCAATTATGCCTCTGTTGATTTCTCATAGATATAACTCCCCTTAGTCAATCCTAAAGAATATTGTTAGTTCTTATATTTGAATATATATTTTAGCACTATATATAGTTTTTAATACCCAATACATAGAAACAACTAGATTACACAGAATAAAAAATTCATATGAATCTTCCCATTTCTTCTTTTGTTGGGAGAAATGTTTCTTACAATAGATCTTATTTCCACACATGAAATGGATTACATCATGTTCCCTTGATTTTACATTGATATTTATCTTCATGGAAGGGTGTTGTGAAGAAGATTTGGACATATAGGTATTATTAAATGCTTTACTTTAATTAACAATAAATACAGAAGTATTTTTGTGCTTCATCTTCTTATTAACTTGGAGAAGAAATGTGTGAAGATTTAGAAAAGACTTCTCTCTATTGTTCATAAAAAAAATTAAAAATTAAAATATATAATATCTGAGGAAGTTATGTAATAATTATATTGATTCATAGTTATTTAGGATATTTAATCCCTAGATACTATAGATTCTCAATATATTCATTGAGTTTCATTATATGAGGCCCAACTTCCACACCATCTCCAAGATCACTCTAAAAGATAAATTTGGATATCTTAAACCATTGTTATCTATCTCACTCCTAATATAGTCCTAATAGATTCTGGATTATTATATAAATATCCATGTCTTTATTTTTCTTTACGAGTTCATTATACATGGATGAAAGTATTAAACACTTAATGTATACTATGCCACTCAACTGTTTATCGTAGACAATGAACTCTTAATCACTTGAATTTTTTGTAGGTAGATTAGATAGTGAGGGTTATAACATGTAATATTTCCATTCATGGAACAACATAACCCATATTCATTTGATCCATTCTTGGATGTTACTACTAGTAAGGATATGGTATTTGTCTAAGATGGATCACAAAGATATTTTGGTTTAGAACATACCATTATTCTACAATTATAAAATATTATATTATTAGTACTTTACTTTTTTATAGTTTATGTGAGACATAAATAATTTAATTTTATTAAGTGTACCACTATTTTATACTGTCCCAACAACCCTCACCTTTTTACTAAAAATTTATAGTTACTAAAAAATTATTGTAGAAAGTATCCATATGTCCCTTATCATAACCCAAGCGTGGGATTTGTTAATTACTAAAAGGTTTTTAGGTAGGTGGGTCATTCCCAAATCTAGGATTATAGCTTCTTGATACATTGATTGGACCCCCAAATCAAGAAATACTAACTTGGATGTCCTCAACACTTACCTCTAATTTATATCATGTCTAGTGTGGTCTATTTATCTTGATGTAAATTGTTTAATTCAACCCAAAACTTTTATAATAACTCCATGATAAAAGTAAGTGTCCCAACATGGGTTGGTCAAACACTTAGTTCAACAGTTTCTATTCCTAATAAATTAATAGAATTCCAGTTTGGATTAATGTTATGTTTTGGGATTTCATTATTTATGTGTAAAATTTTATTATTTTATCCTTTACATGTATTACTAATATTAAGTGGATTTTACTTAAGTGATTAACCATGTTTTTGATAAATCATTTATGCATAATAAATTTATTTAAATTCTATTTTTTCATGATATTCCATTTATTTTTGTGATCATGGTATTTCATCAATAAAATAAATATTTCATAAGACAGAAATAAATAAATAAATAAATGAATTAACTAATCATGAGCTTATATAATAGTTGGTTGATAGATTAAATAATAAATCAATATATGACCCTATGGTAAAACTCCTTATGTTGGAATTGGAACATATTTCAGAATTCCACCGATCAAAATTTGTATCACCTGAGTCAGTTTTGTCTTGGTTCAATCTTGAACTACCTCCTTGCACATTGGGATACCCCTTTTATTACATATGTTTATAACTCACATGCAGGTGAGGCGAACCAAAGGATTAGTTGAGGGGAATTACATAAAAATCCACCGACACACAAGTCCTATAAAATAAAATATAGGGATGACACACAAAAAATTATTTTTAATTTAATAATAATTAATTACACAGTCAATGCAAGAAATTAAATTTAATCAAACCAACATGTATATTGATCTATTCAAAGATCACGATCATTCAAACACATGAGAAAAGTAAACAAATGTATATTGGATAACATTTACTTCATTTCATTTTTTATTATTAAGATAAATATGATTTAATTAATTAATTCATTTCACCTTAGTGACTATAGTAAGTCTCTTGGAGATACACATCATAATTAAATTCATGGAAAATAAAATGGAATAATCAATAATTATGGATAATTGTAATAAATTGTTTACAAATTTTTTAATTTCTAAAGCCCATTATTATATAATCAAACACATTTTGTGCCAATAGTGTAATTAGGTTTTAGTTCTATAATTAATTATTTTAATGCAATTTAATAATTCCCATTATTTGGAGACTACATGTTGTGTAATTATGTGTTACATGACATGTTCCTCATTTTATATGTATTTGGGATAAAAATATAGGGCCACATAGTGTATCCCTCTCCATGTGTCTGAATGAACTACCGATTGACTCTGTGTTTTCTTTAGATATGTAACCACAAGACATGAACTATAATTTCATTTCGTGTGCTTCACTTACCATGTTTCTGCATAACTCACCAAACAAATCATCATGTTTTTATACTGGGGGAATTAATGAGTTACACAACTTGTATATAGGATATATTCCCTATGTTTCATTAATTATCCAGGTTGTAACTCTCATGTGATTAGAAAACGTGTATTTGAACACATGGTTAGCACAAAATTCACTACTAAACTGTGTAGACTACATGGCGTGTACATTGGCTTCACACCATCAAAGCTAAAAAATAGTGTTCTAGGTAAAATTAGTCTACGCACGGTGTAAAATAAATACACTACAAGTAATATATTCTTGGATTGTATGTATCCGGTGACACATAAAAGTGTAGTGAACTAGGGTACACAACATGTACTCTAACTACAAGCCATGTAACACTATCAAATAGCCAATAAAATTGGCACCTACCAATTAAATCTCTGATCATTATCCTTCTATTCTTAGTCTTTAAGAAAATATGACTCTTGAATGATGAATATTAAATTTTTTAAAACTTTTTAATTAAACTTGCAATTAAAGAATGAATAATCTAGAAATGAAATATTTGACCACTATTTCACATAATCGATCAATATTAAAATAAATAATTATAAATTTAAAGGTGACCACTGTGATACCACTTTAAGGTTCTAGAAGGAGTGGATGTGCCTTTTTGGTGACTAACCATTAGGTTTTTTTTAGATTTTATTAATAATTTTCCAATTGTGCAAGATTTAAATTTCATGACTAATGAAAATTTTAAATTTAATATTAAAAATGAAATCTTAGAACTCCAAGATTATTTTTTTAATATTAAATTTATAATTTGTTTAATTTAGATTAGAAGAAATATTACCTCATATTGGGATCTTCCTTTGATGAAGATATTGATCATCCTAAACCATTTTCAGATTACCATCATTGTGTAGAGAGGAACTAGAGCCCCTATAGTGATGATCCACACATGATCCTTTGATCTCTGAAAAACACCAATGGAATTCTAGGAGCTAGTGTGGAAGATCAATTTTCTTGTGTTATTTTTCTTGAGAAATTCAAGTTTCTTTAGACTTAAAGGATTTTATATTTTTCTTTATCATTCTTGAGAGGATGAGGGAAGTAGCAATAAAGTGAAAAATGCATTGTGCACAACAATTCTCATTTCTCGATTCACCCTACACAATAGACATAACAGACTATTTATATAGTGAGGGATTAGGTAAAAATACTATTTAATTGAATATAATAAACCTTATCTAATACCATACCATATAAAAATAATAATATCATTATTTTATGGGGTTTGAAATATGGAATAATGATTAATATTATTTTACCAGATCTCAAGTCTATATTTATCATCAAACATTATCTTTCTCTGCTCAACCTTCTTGAGATTTATTGAATATTTAAATAAAAATATATTCATAAATAAATATTCTATTAACAGTATAGAGAATAAATATTTATTAAATATTAAATATATTAAAATTAATATTCTAATCATAGTATGATGAATACATATTTAATATTATTCACATAAATAAATAAATTATGAGTACAAAATTATTTATTACCTTGAAAATATTTTTGATAAATGAATCTTAAATAAAATTATTTCCCCATATTGAGAATAATATTTATTATAATAATTAAATTCAAATATAATTTAATTAAGTTCAATAGAAACACTTAGTGTGTGGCCCTCCAAACTTATTTCTCATTTAAATTAGGTGAGCTTACATAAAGTACATGATTACTATGTATAAATGGATCAAGGAACCCAAGAGAAAGAAGTTAATGTAAAAATGTTAATAACCACACATTAATACTTACAATGTAATATAATCCCTTTGTCACAATATCTTATAATGTATGTTGCACCCTAATGTCACCAAATTATGGGAATGTTACTTATTTCTTTAACTATCTCAAATAAACTCATCGTTACACCGTGACCATGAGATTTAATGTGAAGGTTCCATTTCAATAAAATGGTCGAGATATCAAATTCCATTTATATGGAAGGTAAAAATCATTCCTTAAATTGATAATTAATAAAATTTCATTTGTGATGCACCCAATATACCCTAATTTTCATGAACATATGGCATCATAGTTTTGGTTAGTACATAAAAGTATGTGGGTATGGATAAAACATTATTATTAAGGTGGGTATGGATAAAACATTATTAGTAAGGTGGTATCAAACATTATTATTAAGGTAAATAAGAAAAAAGAACATGACATGCTTTAGTGGGGATTTATCATTAAATTTATGATAAGGCTAGGCTTTCATGAGTGGTCCTATGATTTATTCATCAAATTATATGACTCTCTATGGTTATCTATTTCTTTTATAGGGAGGAACTTCAGTTTCTTCAAAATAGTCCACAGTTTGTGGAGGGTGATCCTCTTTCTCCCAATTTGTTCATTATTTCTCAGGATATTCTTTCGTTCTATATGAAATCCTATTTGTAGGAGGGGCTCATTAGGCCATATATGAATATGGAGGGGGATATCATGATATCACATTTGATTTTTTCAGATGATATTATGTTCTTTTTTAATAGAAGGAAGAGATCTAGATTTTGGTGGAGGAAAATTATTGAAGTTTATAGAAATCTTAGTGGGTAGTGTATGAGTTAAGAAAAAATTCATTTGTATATTCCTAATAAATTTACAATGACCTGAGATAGGGGAATTTCAAATATATTGGGCATTTTGGAGTAGAAGATTCCCTTAATTTATCTGGATGCTCCCACTTATAATGTAATAATCGAAAATAGTTTGTTTGAGGAGATCCTAAGTAAAATTAGTTACTGAATTTTAAACTAAAAAAACACATTTCTTTCTTTTGGGGGTCATATCACGCTGATTAGAAATGTGTTATACTATATGGAAATGCATGTTCTGTCAATTATTATGGCTCTAAGAGGACCTATTGATCACTTGGATAAAATCTTGAATAAGTTTTTATGGTATGTGAATGATACGAGGAAATTTCAATGGGAAAGATGTAAAAGAATGGAAAGACCAGTGTTTGAAGGGGGTATCAACATTCAAGATATATCAGAGGTCATGATAGAAATTCAAGAAAAATTGGCATGGGAAATAATTAATAAAAAGTCTATATGGGTGATCTTATAATAAACTAGTATAATGAAAGATGGAAATATTGTTCATTCAGGTTGAGACCTTTGTTGACGCTTTCCAGAACCATGGTTGAGTCTATGAAGGTTCTGGATGATAAGGTGAGATGGGTTGTGAGGAGAGGTGATAAAAGTTTCTAAAAGGATAACTGGATTGTTGACACCTTGTTCTATCCAAGTTGTCCAATTATGGATATCACGATCAGAGAGGATTTTGGATTTCCATCCTTCATCAATGCGGTACTCGATTCTTAGAACAAAGAAGTTCTTGATAATATTTCCCTGTGTAATGAGTTGGATAGGTGTGTTCTTACTTCTTCAATTTCTAGGTGCATTATAGTAAGGGACCTTTGAGAGTTTCTGCATGCGAGGAGTGAAAATGATGACTGGGAAACTATTATTTGTTGTAAGAGGATCCCAATAAGAATGAATTTTGTCACATGGAGGCTCTGAAAAAGAGATCTCCTGATAGAGGAAAAAATTCAGAAGAAGGGTGTCTCTATGGAATCCTAGTGCTGGTGCTATGCTTCTCCATACAGAGAATCCATTTGGAATTTTTTCTTCAGGGGTGACATGGAATGAGGATTCTAGTTCTATATCAGAAGATTCATTGGAGTGATAGGTGATGGGGACTCTATGGTGGAATTCCTTGTCTCTTGGTATTAGGGGTTGGATGTCCACAACAAAGAAGTAAGGGTGAGGAGTATTCTTTTTTCTATTGTGTGTTGGGTTATCTTGGAAGCACATAAAAAAATATTGGGATAAAAATCCTCATTCTGAAACTCTCATATGGATTCAAATGCGAACTATGGTGGCTAAGCTGGGTATTTTCTATCCCTGTGGGTGTGTTTCCCCGATTGTTAGTAAGCTCATCTAGAGGACAGTTTTACATTCTAATAGGCTTCATATGACCAACAGTGGAATATTGGCTTCCTGGAACCCTCCTACTTCTTGGGTAATATTAAATTTGGATGGTTCCTATGCTACTAGATCCATGAAAGGTGGAGGGATAGTTTGGAATGCTAGAGGATCTGTTATTCTAGCTTTTGGTGCTTTTTATGGTGCAGGTAACTCTCTTGGAGTGGAGGTAAGGGATCTGATTAACGGGCTTCAACTTTGAAAGTTGTACAACATCATGATTAAGGAAGTGGAGATAGATTCTAAAGTTCTTGAAGGGATGCTACAAGGTACACATATTCCTTGAATTCTAAGCTATCTAATAGGAAATGGGTGAGCCTATTAGATCATGGATTATCGGTCCATCATACTTGGAGGGAAGGAAAGTTTTTAGCATATACATTAGCCAACAAAGGGGTCTCCAGTGAGCTGATTGTTATATATGTTAATACGGGATCTCTCCCTATGGATTGTAATATTATTATAAAGGGAGATTCCTGGGGTCCCCATCACTTTAGGCCACCTTAACTTCTATATCTTTTATCTTTAATAATAATAAATTTAACTTTTTAGTCCTTAATCTTGGAGATTTCCATGCATGAACTTCATGATAATAAGTCTCCTCTTATTATGAGTTTTCAAATGTGGAAGTCAAAGTTCTATATGTCCCATCATAGTATGTTATCTGACTATAGAAATATATTTAAAAGTATCATCAAGACATTTCATTATTTACATAATAGGAGGGATCTATTATGACCTTATCAATGTTAAATATATTGTAGAAAATTATTACATGAAATTCATTAAAATAAAAATAAAAACATGCCATCAGATATTTTATTAATGTTAAAATATTTTAATATACATGTAATCTAAAGTAAAAATAATTGGTTCTAGAATATCAACTTTAATAATAAGCCTAATAAATCCTGGATATGTATTATTTTTGTTAATAATAACTATAAGTAGGTTTTTTATTTTCATTCATTGCATAATAAATTTTGGATATAAAAGTTTTAATTATTGAATATGACTAGATCATAGTTCAATCAGCAGGACTTATCATTTTTTATATTAGTTTTTTTCTAGTTAATGTACTAATAAATATAAATTAAAATATTAGATAATGGTGTAATGACCCACCTTTAAAACAAAGGTATAGATCATTATTTTTTCATTTTGAATACCTTAAATGGCCCTAATTATGATTATTAATCAAGACATGGAGGTCATGGGAGCATCCTTGGCTTGTTCGGAGCCGATAGTTCTTGAAAATGGGCTAAGTGACTGGGTTGCATTGGTTTTCTAAACCGTACAATCCAGGGTGTAGACCCATGTAGCTACAAACAAGGGAACTTGAAAGTCCACACAATTTTTCTACAACCAGGCAGGATGAGGCACATAGCCATGCAGACTGCTACAATTTGGGGTAGAACCTTACCACATGATTTGTGAGTGGTTTTCAAACTGTGTGCCTAAACTGTGTAGCCCCAATTCTGGGGGTAAAATGTCCCTTTTCCCCCACATTAGTTTTATGTTTATTTTTAAATTTCCACCTACCTCTAGTGGACAAAACCAGAGGGATCCTCTCCTTTGAGATAAAACCCTCATTAATATTAAATCACCTAAAACTCCTTCTCCCGACTCCCTTTTCTCAATCCATCAAAGGTATTGGATAGCCCAAGGTTTGGATAACCTCACACACCCTTCTTTGCTCAGTTAATATCGCTATCTATTACATTGTTTACATGAAACCTCATTCACCCTATTTCAAGGGTGTTAGACCAAAAATCATATCTCTTACAACCTTATTAAAATATGAGGTTGATATCAAGTGAAGTATTATCTACCATAAAAGGTAGGTGGTCACATAGTTTTCCATTTGAGTTTTAGTCATTTCGTATTTATTCTATTGTTCCATGTGCCGAACTTTGATGAGAAAATACTTTGTGTTGGTTCCTACATGTATAGATGACCCTTTTACCTTTTTATTAGTGAATTGGTTTTTTTAGGGGTTTATAAATCACTCATACTCTACAAGGACACCTTTAGGTGTGACACCTTGAAATTTTACATTTTATCCAAATGGATCAAAATTCTTGAAACCTAATTTGGCTACTAGCTTGACTTTTTAATGAAATTAACCTTGTATAAAATGTGTTACTTTGAACCCAAGACACCCCATGGATGTTTGGACTTAATAGACTTGGAATTTCTGAGGTGGGCATTTGAGTTATTTACCATGACTTCTTCTTTGACCCTTGAACCTTTGAATTTGGCTTTACTTTGTATTTTGAATTATATTCTTTGAAAATTGTAGAAGTGTTTGGTTAAATGGATAGTTCAAGATGGAAAAAGACTTCAAATGTATTAAACATGATCCCTTACTTGGAACATGTACCATATTAATTCAATTTTCCATGTTTAGGAAAATTGAGTGATATGAACTTTTATATGATGGATTGAACCAAATGGCATGATTTTAATTAAATGAATCAAATGATTTTCAAATGAATTGATCCCTTAGGATGGTAAGAAAATGATTCTTATTATGACTTATGAAATGCCTCTTATGAAATGTAATATTTTAAATAGAATTGATCATGGTTAAAAGAACACATGATAGGTTTTTCCTCAAGTGTCATGTTATATACTGGTCATGCTTGGGTTATTTGAAAGGCCAGATTACATGGAATAAGAGGTAATGGCTTACGATTATATTATTAAATATTAACATGCTTATATAATGTAATATATATAAATGATTTTGGATGGGAGGTAAATCCCTATGCCAGTTATATATATTATCTTCCTTTATAGAGGCCAGGAATGATGGTAAGGGACTCAGCGGTGCATGACGACCCATGCTCCCCTTATAATAGTGTTGGAAACAGAGACCCTCACCAATTATTTAATATGGGTGATGGGAATTTTAACACCATGTTCAATATAGAGTGTTTCCATGGTGTGCACACTATCTATCCCAAGTGTTGGGTGTGATGCCCCCCACTCTGTCGGGAGGTAGGGCTTACTACCCATTGAGCAGATCTTATCAGTTCGTAGAATATAGTTGGATTCATGCATGTTATGTCTCGGTACACTCTAGAAAACACACACACACACACATATAGTGACATGATCAGACATAACATCTATGATATGAAGTAGTTAGACCCACTAGGTGTCCCTTAGGAACCTAAGTGGGCGGTTACTTATTTTGTTAGAATTGACTTACTTTACTATATATACCTGAACACTGTTTATTTTCAATCACCTACTCAGATCACATGTAGACACCATTGGTGGTGTCCTATTGAGATTTTTATCTCACACCATACTCAGGCCTCCCTTGACACCAAGAAGATTATATAACTGTAGGTATTGTTAAGGGTAAAGGACATTCTACAGGTTGTTGACTTGTTCTACATAGCTGGAGCTTAGGAGTAGAAGATTGGGATTGTGATCTAGATGATCTTGGAGCTATTTTGGTCATTTTTTTCTTTTTTATTATTGTGTAGCATGCTTGTATCTGTTTATTCATTTATATATTATTATAATTACATGAATCATTGTAATAGACATTGCCTTTGAGTCCTTTTGGTGATATATGCCAGTTATTCAGTTACCTTTTTCTTCCAATATTTTTTTCTTTTAGTTATCTATTTATTTTTTCTGTATTTTCTATTATGCCTTCACTATTATTTACTATTTTTTGTATCCACTATGATACTCTTACATGAGGGTATAGTCTTTACATTGTATTACCCTTACACCATTTATTTTATTCGGAAGCCTCTGGTGTACGAGGTGATATGACTGAGGTCATCGGACCAACCGGGTCCGAGGCATGGGATAAGTGGAATCTTGTCCAGTAGATTACATAACGATACCCCTAATCAGTAGAAGTATCAATAATCAATATTTTGGAATTCTAAAACACTATAGTGATTTTATGTGATTTATTTGTTGATACAGTGTAAAAAAATTAATTTTAAAGGGGTTTATAGAAATAAATAATCTTTAGAGGATCAATTAATTGTTTTTTAATGTTTCAAGGGGTATTTTGGTAATTTTGATATTGAGGGGGTAAAATAGACACTTTTACCTAGAAGAGGATTCCAAAGAAAAATTACAAAGGTTCTATTGATATAAAAGAAGAGTGTTTACCATAGGGTGTGAGTTTGGGGATAATTAAATACAAATAGTTTTTTAATGAAAAATTTGAAATTAATTTATTTTTTTAAATAATTCTTTTTTAAATTATTTTTTATAGATAAATAATTATCATTATATCATTTTAATGTTGTGGTTTGTAATTTAAATAGATGATAATAAAGAAACCTATATCCAAATTAATTTGGTGTGATCTAGTTAATGTAACGTGTGATCTAGTTAGGGAAGTCCAAAGGTTTTAAAATGAAAATAATGAAAATAGGAGATTCATATCATCATTTTTTGGTTATGTTAGAGTAATTAATGAAGGAATTAATAGTTTTTTCCAACAAAATAGAGGGTGATCAAACCATATTTTCTTACAAAAAAAACATTATACTCTCTTATAACATTAATGAATTCCATTGAGCTCTTTATATTAGGGTGATTTAAGAGTGGTGAATATAGAATGATTTTTCAGTAATGATGAATATGGAATAAAATATCTTAATGAAGTTTAAGGGTAATATTTAATTTCATCATGACCATTCTAGAGATATTATTCGAGATGTTGTTTCTTATATTTCAAAATTATTTATTTGATTAATGTAGAAATATGATGTTATAAATAATAATTTGATTATGCTGGGGGGATATATTGAAATTATTTATAGAATTATGTTAATGATATATTGGATTACTAATATAATTATGAAACATTATTGAGGTATTTCTTGTTCTTTATGGATATAAAAGTATTTATTAAGTAATATTTAAATACAATTGTAATTACCCATCCGGGGTAATCACCCGATGACTAATCATGGGTGCGTCACATGACCTCTGGAATGCTTCCCCACATTCCAAAGGCTTCCAACTAGGGGTTAGAGTATACAACCTACATGGGGATACTATACTCTTGGTAACATAAAATGAAAAAAATATATATATATAGGAACCATCACATATCATCATGATAAGTTCAAAGAATTATTACGAAGAGCTAATCATAAATAGTAAATAATATGAAAATTTAACCCATATAAGAAATTTAATATACATGAAAAGGATTACCATCGATTCGATCAATTACCCAAAATGATAGAAAAGACAAAAATATTAGTGGAAATATATCCACAAAATTTGAACCTGTTATCTCTCTTATCCCTCCAACATAAATCTAGCTAATTTAGATAGATCCTCAATGCAAGTTGTGACATGAAGGTCAAAAACGACGTGTTGATGCATATCAAGGTTCCTACATAGTATGTGGGAATAAAACTCAGTAGATAACCACCAATGATGTATATTATATACCCCATAATATTTTTTTATGTATGTATAATAAAATAATTTATCAATATTATAAATCACACAAGAAATCACATCAGGTCATTGTGTGCTAACAAAGTTACCAAAACATCCAACCTCACTTGCTCTGGCATATTCTTGCAGTCATGTTTCTCATATATACTTCACATAGGAAATACATACGGGAAAGGAATAACATTTTGAGACCCATGTACACTAGTATCACCACATAATCAAAAATAAATCTTTGAATTTTTCAACATAACCAAACCCATGTACATTGGAAACACCCTTGGGAAAAGTTGTAACATAACTAATCAATAATTTACCTAAAAAATAATGGAAAAGGTATAACATATATAGTACCATGTGTATCAATGATGAATCTTGAAGATGGAATAATATATATAATCCTTCATGTATTAGAAACCCCTTTGGGAAAAGAGTACCATAACCATCCCTAAGAAAACTAATCTATGGACACCATATGATTAACTGCTTTTTACATTGAAATGATGAATCAACATTGCTAGGATAAAAAAATAAAATTGTTATATATATCCCCACACCCTATTATATATCTTGAAACTCACCCATACCCATCACTCCTCTAGAATACCACTTATGTACAAATCAAATATAACCATCCATGACCAATCACATCTTACCTAGTTAATATAATTCCCATCATTCTAATCCATACTTATGATGATATAATACCTAAATGACACAATCAAACAACTATTATATGTACACTAGACACAACCAACCATCACATCATTAAATTCTCATCCCAGGTGGTACACTTACCCATAAGGTGATAAGAAACTCACACAAACCACTAATTATATCAACATCCCTTATAACACACCCTAAGGTTTATCAAACTACTCCAGACTATTTTCCAATATTTTTCAAGAACTAAGACAGTATATGATCTAAGGGAATTCCATACTTGATTTACCCATATTCATACCCTCATTGGAGTCCCCCATGACATGATTTGACAAATCCATACAAGATAACTCACTAAGTCTCCTCCCTTAGTGTACTACATTCTCTCTCTATAAAACTAGGTATCAAAATTATGGCACCTTATCATTATCATCTCTCTCCCATAAACGATTTTATAATGTCCAAGGCCATACTCAATTCCCTTTCCACATCACTACTAGGTTAAAAAATAACTGGTCCCACTACATTAGGAATCACCTATAGGGAATCATCTTCACATACCACTGAGCCTTATCCCAATACTTGAATAAATTATTACATGAGACAAAACACCTTAGGGGTTCATAAAGCCTAATAATCAATGACATCACATTAGTTATTTAGTCTCCAAATATCTCTCAAGCTGCCAACCCATTCTTAGAAAACCATTACACTTCAACAGAACTCTACCCTATACTTTTACACCAAAGAACAACACTCTCAGTCCCTACTTGGTCACACTGAACCTGGACCCCTATCATATTCACAAAAAAACACACACAAACACACACATGATTAAGTATTAAAGGGAACAACTACCTCAATATTAGAGTTTCCATCCTTTAAACATTTTTCTAGGCTCATATTTTACATCCTTTACCTCCCAAGCCGATATCTTATACTAGAAGACACAAACAATTGGTTATAAAAAAATATAAATAATTAACCAAAATTAACTAATTAAGAATAAACATGAAATCTAATAGAGTTTACTCTCATTTCCAAAATATTGAGACATGGAATTCCAATGTCTTGTTTCATTCCCTCCACACTCCTCAAATTCACCAAATAAAAAATCTATTACTCTCGATCAATGAAAATTTGTATTTTACCATGAATCATCGACATTTAACTACATAGTTCATTATAAAATCCCCACTAAAGTTCTTCTAATATTCATAAAGTGTCTACGATGACTTACTAATTCTCAATCCATCCATAAAAACATGATTCCATCATCTGTTACCAATTCCAGATCACTATGGTCCTATGAGCCCAATGTGTAGTGTTTCTAAACATACCTTTTAATAGGAAATGTTTTCTCTGATTCCTAATAAACAATATTCATTTTCCAAAAATCACCAATAATACAAAAATAATTTTTTCATATATGATTTTCACATGAAGATTTGAGTCTACACCCTCACCATACAGACTCCCCTTTATAATTGGTTAAGTCCCATTCACTATGAAACCAAATTTAAATTCAAACCATAAGAGTCTAAACACACCATTATAGGAATCCGGTCATCCACACCTGATACCAATGCCAACTCACAATTGATTCTACAAACAACACTCCATCCCATAGATATATTCCAAACTCACTTCTGAGTTCCAATGCATCCAACACATGGGCCACACAAAAACTGATCACCAAATACTACTTCATATTATTTACTAAATTAACATCATCAACCAACTATCTCATTTGAATCATCATATTTGATAATGTCTTCATACCAAACATGACCCATAATATCTCCTTCTTGGCATAAAAAACAACCTCTCATAGGATCAGGCATAATCCATACAATTCTACACATAATACTATTTCCCATATAAATATATAACCATGAATCAGATTCCCATAGTTCATAATCCCATAACGATCAATTCTCACAAGAAACACCCATAATATACCTTAAAAATCAACTCTAGAGACCAAATACGAGGTTACTTGACATCCATTTTTCCCAAAATAGTCTCACCTACTCATTCCAACACTAAAAGGTCACTAAAAAAATATCAATATACTCAAGCCACATGACACATTACGAAAACACCGATTTAAAAAAAATTGTCGCAACGGATAAAAACTTCCCTCCATTCCCTTTCAAAAATATTCATTGCTTTATCACACAAACACATAAACTTCCTTTTCCAACCCACACATTCAATGCTCAATCCTATAATGAATCCAATATATATCATTGTGAATTTTCTATCCTAACCACCTATGAGTTCCTAGAGTCCCTTAGGGACCAAATAATATTTCTATAGATAAATCAGCTGACTTAATCACTATATCCATACCTTCACAAACTTATCATGGAGGTCTCTAAAAATTTCCAACATGGCTTCTTCTAAGGTAGTTCCACTGAGAACTACTCATTAGGGACATTCCAGAACTTCACTTGAGATTCCATGAGTTCCAATATATAGAAATTTTCTTGGTGATACCAAGATCTACACTTGAAGGACATAGCCCATAACCCATAAATCTCTCATTTATACCACTAACCATTTAACACAAGGTTCCTTAAACCCGAACTAATTAAAAACCCATCATGATATAAACATGGATCACTAGAAAATCATGTCATCCAACCCCATAAATCCAATAATTTCACAGTTGAATTTTCATAAATCAATGATATCACAACTGACTTTATCCCATTTAGGGGCTCACTATGTTATCCAAAATGAAACCAAAACACAAACTCCAATCATTACTCATTACTATAATTCAAAAATACCCATTAGAAATAACCAAATACTATTTCAATTATAACATTAATAAGATCATGCTTATAAAAACTAAACACTCAATCCTATATCACATAGAATCTATATACATTTAATGTATCTACACATGTTTCTGCTATACCTATCTACATCATCTTATGTACATTATATAACAATACCCACTCAATTTCCCTAAAGTAAACTAAGAACCATCCAACCCCAATATGAAAACAAATCAGACCATCCTCTAAGAGGTAATGAACCCTATCCCAATCTAATGCCACTCCTTCCTTACTATATAGAGGGATTCTCTCTATCCCTAGGTAATGTCAAATGGAAAATTTACCCCTTAAAAGATCTACAACCAAACCAACATCCCACATCCAACCAACTATATACATGAAAAAAACTCCAAATCCTTACTGAAAGGGATCAAATACCAAGAGTTATCCAATATATGTATGTTGCATACCATGATAATAACTATAGAGATCACAATGTGAAATTATTAACATGTGAAATCCATCATAGTTAGTTCAATTAAATAATGTATCAATAATACATTATTTAAGAAAAAACTAACCAAATTTTTATTGAAATTTTAATTAATTGATTACCATTCCCCAAAACTATCCAAAATATTTCTAATCTATTAAATATTATTCTATAAATGATTTCCCATTTTTAGAATCATTTTTCACTCACAATAGTCATTCATATGTCCAAGTATAACTTTTTTTCTATCATTATACATGAATTCACACACTATATTCACCCCAATCCAAGAGTAAAATAATAAATAACAAGATAATCCACAAAAATTATACTTGAATAGAAATATTATTCATAATAATGAAAATAAATGAACAATAATCCCTTGTGCCTAGTAAAATGGGCTTCCACTATACATCTGTTGTCAATACATAAGATTGGTGTATCTACCGATGTCTGTTTATTTCTATATCCAATTTAAAAGCACCCAAATATAAAAAAAACTAAAAAAACATTGATACCGTTTTTTAATGCCTTGAATCTGGTAACAGCCTAATGAATTGACCTAGGCATGTCACATTACCTTAGGTGCGCCTCCACCTATGTCAGAGGTAATAAAATAACAATGATAATCTATAACCAACATGGATATAGTATACTCTTAGTATCATAACATTCGATAACAATTATAAAAAAACATAATATAACTTAAAATTAATAAAAATGAATTAAAACTAAGATCTAACCATAAATAATTGGTAATATCAACATGTTGTATCTAAATTTAACTAGTGATGACCATCCATCATAAAAGATAAGCATTTACCACTTGGCCAATCAATTACCCAACAATAGAAATAATAGACCAAAGGGATTGTGGAGATATATACACAAAACCAAAGTCTCACCTTGTTTTCATCCCTTAACATCCATCATGCTACTCTAACCAGATCCACTGTTAAAACTATGACCTGGAAGTCAAATATGAGGTCTGATCACGTAGCATGGTTCCCATGCAGGGCATAAGAGAAACACTGAGTAGGTCTTTTATAATGGTTTCCCAAATATAATCCATTATATCTATGTAAATATTAATAATAAAATAAAAAAATAGTATGAATAATGGCATAATAAATCACATTGGGTAATTGTGTGTTAACTAAAACACCAAAACACTTGACCAATCCTTATTTATACCATGTTAGTAATCAAGTCTATAGTAGTCACATCAATTACTAAATACATTAAGGAGAGGCATAAAATAGGTAAAAATTAATACACCTATCAAAAAACATAACCAAAAAAACAATTTGGAAATATGTAACATAACATGCCCTGTGTATACTAGAAACAGATATAGGAAACAAAATTCCATATATAGTCCCATGTGTATCAAAAACTCATATATGAAAATGTGTAGAATATCTAGTTCATGTGTATCATAAACTAATCATGGAAAAGGTGTAACATATCAAGTCCTATGTGTATAAAAAACTCATTTAGGAAAGGATTAGAATATCCAAACCAAGGTATACTGATCTTTTACCCCTATATGATCAACTACATTTTCTAAAAACATGCTATATTTACATAACCAAGATGAAAAAATAAATATAAATACATATCCCCACGTATTATCCCTCATATATCAACTCATATATATCTAGAACTCTACTATAGGAACACTTATGAACAACTCAAAAGAAAACCACCCATAACTAATTACACCATACCTAGTAACCATAAAAATCCCACAACTAACTCATATTTTTAATGGTACCATGCCTAAAAGAAAAAATCAAAAAAAATTCCCAACCCACTATCCATACCCAACCATATCATCATACCTTTCTCCTCTCAAGTGGTACACTAACCAATATTTCCTTAAGAAACATGCACAACCACTAATTATATAACTAGATATTATGAAACACCCCAAGGCATACAAAAATTTTCAAGCCCTTTTTTAACTTCCATGCACTAAGAACATATGTGTTCCAAGTTAAGGACCCACTTGATTTACCCAAAGATACCCTTATCAGAGTCCCTCATGACATGATCTAATAAATATTTATAAGAGAACTCACTATGTCCCACACCTCAGTGTGCCACATTATCTCTCTTTGAAAATGAGTCTTAACCCAAGGGTAACTTATCACTACCACCTTACCCCCATAAATAAGATTACAATATCTAAGGGAATACCAATAATCCTTTCCAAACCCCTCTCAGTTTAGTAACTAACCAAGAACACCACCCATAGACTGACCTAGATGGATTCCTCTTTACATCCCACCAAGCCCCATCCAAAGAGGAACATAACATATTTAATGATCCAAAATAACTTAGGGGTTCATTAATACTCAGTAGAAATAATTTCCACTTATAGATATTGTAATGGACTAGCCCTTCCCATGATCACGATATTGTACGCTTTGTGCCTAACCCGCACAATTTTTTTCCCCTAGGATCGGGCCCTCAGGCATCCAACTGGAAAAGACCTCATGACGGGAGAGGTATCCACACCGCCTTATAAAGGGGCGATTCATGATCCAACTACATAGATGTAATATTTCCATAATCCACCCCCTTATAAGGGCCCAACGTCATCACTGGCACATCGAATAGACACTGACTCTAATACCATTTATAACAGCCCAACCTAGTCCATGATCTTGATATTGTTCACTTTTGGCCTAGCCCACATGGTTTTTATTTCCTTGGGCTCTGTCCCTCATGCATCCGCCAGGAAAAGGTCTCATGATGGGAGAGGTATCCACACCAGCTTTTAAAGGGGTGTTTCATGCTCCTCCTCCTTTGATGTGGGATTTCCATAATCCACTAAAACATACCATTACCATTTTATCAGGTACACCCTTAACATCATCGTGGTTTTCCCCTCCTTTGATATTGGGAGGATACCTATAATTGTAAAGGTCAAGATTTTTTTGACTTTCACTAATAATCATTTGTTTATATAGGCTGCAGAGCAGTTACACGTAGTATAATTGCGTTACACTCTGTGTAATGGTTGCTGGATGTAAGTCATGAAAGATGAATTCATGCAATGAAAGGTTACATGCCATGACCATGACTTACATGATGTGAGTTTTTAAGAGGTTAGTTTTTTATATGAGGTGAAGTGGTTTTCAGCATATCTAGATTGTGGGGTTATACGTCACAGAACTCGGTAACATGCTGTGAAATGTCCCACATATAGTTTTTAAAAACAACATGCGACCTTTTTGTTTCTGTACCTTCACTCGTTCATCCTGGTGCTCTACCTAAGGTTTTACTAGTGCATTTTTGAGAGACTCAACCCCCTCTACATCGATCCGTTCGAAACTTGATACATGTTTCCATTATTGTGCATCTCTCCGGGTGAGTAACCTTTTAGTTACATTATTTCCTTTAATCATGGTATCACCTTTGGGTGGTGTCTTTGGATCCATTTGTCTAAGGTTGGTGATTATTCTTGGTTTCTTCATAGATATTTTGTGTAATATCATTCTGAAGGACATTTCATCCATTGGGCGTAGTGCGACAGGCATTCATCTTTGAGGTATGTAGGTTTCCTCACTTTCGTTGACCCCTTGTCTTCTAAATTTAATGAACCTTGATGTGGATTTTACACTAGGGACTTCATTGAAATTTTTGGGTTTTGTTGATTTTGGATTCCGTTGTGGGCGTGTGCGACCCATGTTTTTTGGTTGGTGGTTCTGCCTCTATACTTTGATAATATATCTTATTATTTTTCTTTACAAAATTATTTATAATGAAATATTGACATGATTTTTTTATTTGTGTTGAAAATAGTTTTCAATGAAAAATAGGTTTCACTTAGTTATCAAAAATTAAATGAAAATTGGGTATTTTTGAAGCATTGAAATGGTTTGGAAATGGTTTTCAAAGCATTGAAATAAATTGGGAAAAAGATAACATGGGTTAATTTGGTTACTTAGGTGGAAGGTTTATCTTGAGACCATCATCCATTGTTTTATTATTATGAAGGAGGTTTTCTTGTGGATATAATTTATTTCTAATTCCCCTTGTTTTAAGAGGTTGCTATTAATATTTTTGGGGGTTTACTCATGGGGTATTCCTCTTCTTCTTAGGTCCTTTATTCTAGGATAGGAAGTTGTGCACTTGATTGATTGTGGTATGAGTAGTCTACATCCTAGAATAGTAGTATTCCTTGGTGTTGTGATACATGTGTTCTATTTTTTATTTCTTATCTTTCTAAGTTAGCCTTTCTATTCATGTTTAGGATTTTGGAAAAAGATATGGAAAATGTACTTTGAAATTGATATACTTGCTTTTGTTTTAGAGCTGTGAAAAAGGGAAATGTTTACCATGTTTTCTATAAAATGACTTTACTGATTATCATACCATGTTTTTATTTATATGATATTACATGTATTTGTATACACTGAATATTTTTGGAGCACCTGGGTGGGATCCTACTAAGCCTGTTAACTCACACCCTACACACCTCTTCAATAGTGCATATAGATTTTTTTGTCTTCCAGGGCAGGGAATGGAAAGGCATCATAGTGGGGTGAAAAGGTTTGTATCAGATGGTTGGGTAGCTAATGGTGAGATGGTGGGATTCCATCCCTACCATCATTTACAGTATCTGTTTGGTTTTTAATCCTTTTTAGTTGTACTTGTCCATAAGTTTTTAGCTACTTTTGCAGTTGTCTGTTTCAGCTATTTTCTTATAGTTATGGCATATATATTTTTTGTATTCCACTATTTCTTATTGATATATATATATATATATATATATATTCCATGTGGTTGTTCAGGTTGTGAAATTTTTTTCCCTCTATTGTGTTGTTCGATGCCCATGTTCTTGTCACTAGCCCATGGGGATCGAGAAAACCCTTCAGTTATGTTACAAATCGGGTTGGGTGACAGGTTTGAGGGTAACGCTAGTTGGTTCATTTCAATTTGGTATCAAAGGAGGTATTTTTCTCAAAAGTACATATATTGGGACATCTATTAGACTGGAGATAGGATTTTTGGGACTTGAGAGGTATGTTGCGATAAGTGCCTGACCAACTCTTATTTTTCGGTGTGTAGCAATATGCATTCAAGATGTCTTCCATGAGTTCCTCAGGAAGGTGTAGCTGATGCTACTCAAGGGAACCCACCTATAGATCAGAATATCATCAAGACTATTATGCAGGCAGTTCGTGCTATTGATCAAGATGTGCCACAAGTGCAGAATGATGTTGTTGAGGTACAACTAGGAGTTATAGGAGAGAGAGATCAATTCTGAGAATTATTGTGTAAGAAACCACCCTACTTTAAAGAGAAGAATAAACCCCAAGAGGTGGAGGAATGTCTGGATAGGATTAATCAAATCTTTTAATTTCTGAAGGCACCTGAGAACATCAGGGTAAAGTGCATAGCGTTTATAATTGAGGGGTGTGACAAGCGATGGAGGGATTCTTTAGGCTAGGCAGATAGCCACATAGAATTGGATTGGAAGTTTTTCAAAACCTTATCCTCTAAGCATTTTTGGGAAGTCTCTAGAGTTCATGTTTTTAAAATAGGGATATCATTTGGTGTCAACATACACCAAACTTTTTGCTGAGCTTGTATGTTTTTCTCCGAACATGGTAAAGAATGACTAGATAAAGGATCAGAAGTACTTGTAGGGTTTACGAAAGGATATTTGACCTTAGGTGTTTATATTGAAATTTCTACCTATGTGGAGATGATAAACAGAGCTATTATGGTAGAAATGATTATGGTAGGAAATTTTGGATTTTCCACCTCTTCTCTTCCATCAGGTGATAGCTTCACTGGAACACATGGGAAGAAGAGGAAGTGGCAAGATCACTGCAGGAGTAGTGAAGGTGGGTTTCAACAGCCAACCTCCTCTTCACAGTCTATTACAATGGGTAATGTGCCTTTGAATTGCTATAAATGTGTAATGGTAGGACACACCCGACGTTCCTGTACTATTCCCATGTATACAAGAAACAATTGTGTGCTGGTTGGTCACTTACAACACTTCTATCAAGCCATGACTATGACTCGTTATGGTCAGTGTTTGTCAGCTATAAAGGCTACTATGGTGTAGTCAGAAAATTCAAAGATTATAGGTATCCATCCAAAAATGTTCGGAGTGAATAATTTTCACCTTTTAGATGAGTGTATAGTGGATGTTGAGGGAGGTCTGAAATTAGTGAGAGATACTATCCTTATTGCATCTATCAGTCCTTTAAAATGGATTTATAAACAACTCTTGTTAAGAGGAAATAGCAGGGGTTTATGTTACCTTTTTTTTCAATAATAGATAATATGGAGTTAGTTTGGGATTTTATGATTCTTGATCTGGATCTGTTTGAAGTCATCATTGGTATGGATTGGCTGGTCATTCATTGAATTGAGGTTGATTGTTATCATTGATGTGTTTCTTTTCATGTTGCTGATGGGAGGTCTCATATGTTTCAGGTGGAGTAGGACCCAAGGTCAGGTCGTGTAGGACCATTTCACCTAGAGCTCTGGAGTTTGTTGGTTTTTTTTTGTGTTTGATCCCAATGAAGTTTCTTCTATTGATGATCTTCCTGTTACTGTTAGAGAATTTCCTAATGTTGTCCTAAATGATTTCTCTGAAGTTCCTCCATAGATAGAGGTAGAGTTTATGATTGATCTGGTTCCAGGTACGTAGTCGATATCTATACCTTCTTATCGTATGGAACCAGTGGAGCTGAAAGAGCTCAATATTCAATTGGATAACCTATAAGAAAAGGTTTAATTTTCCCTAGTATTTTTCCTTGGGTAGCCCCTATTATCTTTTCCAATAAATCATATAGTTCACTTTGTTTATGTGTGGACTATCAGAAGTTGAACCTGGTAATGGTTAAGAAAAAAAATCATTTGCCTTGTGTGGATGATCTATTTGATCTGTTAAAGGGGGAAAAATGGTTTTCAAATATTGATCTTCGGTCAGGTTATCATAAGCTCAAAGTTCTGGAGTCTGATATACTGAAGATAGCATTTAATATCACTTATGACCCTTATGAATATCTTGTTATGCATTTTGTTTTGTTGAATTCTCTTTTAGTTTTTATGGATTTGATGAATTAGATATTCCATAAATGTCATGAAACTTTTGTGGTAGTGTTTATGGATGATATGCTGGTTTATTTGAAATCCAAGAGTGATCACGAGAACCATATGTGTTTGGTTATGTAAATTTTTAGAAGTCACTATTTGTATAGAAATATTTTTAAATGTAGTTTTTCAATTCAAGAAGTGCGGTTCTTGGGGAACATAATTTCTGATCATGGATATCAATAGATCTAGAGAAGGTAAAGGCTGTTTTTTCAAGGAAGGAACCAAGAAATGTCTTTGAGATACAGAGATTACATGGTCTTGAAGGATTATACCACTGGTTTTTCAAGGAATTATCTAATATGACACCACCTTTGACTACTTTTAAAAAGAAATTACCATCACAGGCTATTCTGGAATCAAAGGAAGAGTGGAAATTTATGATACTTTTTGTTCAAGTTCACCTAGATGCTCAGGAGAATGTTTCAAGAATGGTTTTGACCAGTGTTCAGTTATCTTCATCTCTACTGGAGTCAATTTTATAGATTCAGTAGAAGGATGATGAGTTTTATAAGACATGATAAAGCTTTTATGGTGGGGGTACTATTTCTGGTTGGTATCTCTCTTCAGATGGTATGATTCTCTTCAGGAAAAGGATTTTCATTTTGGTATCTGTTAGGAGTTTAGTCTGGTTTGATTGTCGCAGCTCTTCATGGGTTGTAAATCCAAGAACTACAGAGATGTATTATGACATGAGGATGGGATTATAGTGTCTGTGTGTGAATCATGTCATCGCGGAGTTTTTGTCTTGATGTTACACCTTCCAATGGATAATGACAGAGAACCTGAAACCTTTTGGGTTTCTTCTGTCTCTTTCGATGCTAGTTTGGAAATGGAAAGAGGTTTCTATGGATTTTTTTAGATTACCATGGACTCTCTAAGGTAATAATTCTATTTGGGTGGTTATTGACCTGTTAATGAAATCTTCCCATTTCATTCCAATCAAGGATACCACTAAAGTTGAAGATTTGGGTAAACTATATGTGTAGGAGATTGTGAGTTTATACAGGATTCCTTATTCAGTTGTTTCATTTAGGGGTCCTAGGTAAACCTTGAGATTATGGAGGAGTCTCTAAGAGGTAATGGGAACTCAAGTAAAGTTGAGCACAGCTTACCAGCCATCGATAGATGGTAAACCAAAGCGAGTAATTCAGATATTAAAAGATATACTTCATGCTTGTGTCTTGGATTTCAGAGGATCATGGGATAACCATCTGGGACTGGTTGAGTTTGATTTCAATGAGAGTTATCGATCGTCGATAAGAATGGATCCCTTTGAGGTTTTGTATGGATGCATGTGTAGGTCACCTCTTTGTTGGAATGAGGTGGGATAATTATCATTAGTTGGACACAATTTGGTTCAAGAAATGTCTATAAAGATTTAGGTTGTACATCGACATTTGGTTACAACCCAGAGTCGATAGAAATCGCATGTGGATCAGTGGGGTCGACCTTTGATGTTTTCCATAGGTGACTGGGTTTTGTTTAAAGTTTATAACAACCCAATATTTTTCAAATAAATTTAATATGGAATGCATAAAACACTAGGTCTCTACAAAAACCACTTTGTTATAACCTCACCATTAAACATAATATTTCCACCTCTGTGATTTGAATTTTGAAAAACTGATATACACAGTTGCATTCAGGGTGATATTTAGAGTCTGAAAGAATCAACATAGATTTTTATGAATAATAACATACCCTTATGAATAGTAACATACTTTTATGAATAGTAATGAAAAGTATTGAGTAATAAATCATCCAAAAAAATAGAAACTTCACCCATGAATTTATAAATACAATTTAGACATCTTATAAGTGATAAAATGATCATAGTATAAGTATTGGTATTTTTGTATGTCATAAATATTTTAATTTTAATTTTATGATGAATTAAATAATTTAAAATGAAATTTTATTTTCATAAAATGTAATCATAAATTTTTATCTTATTGTTTTATGGTTATAATATAATTTTATGGGACCTTGATTAATTTTTCAAGGTGTTAGAAAAGGAGTTATAGTCTTAATGTTGTTTTTTTGAATAAATTATGATTTTATTTAAAAATTAAATTAAAAATATTAAGAATTTTTTGCTCAAGAAATTTATTTCTTTTTTGAATTCTATACGTTGAAAAATGGTTGGGGTGAATTCTTTGGAATTTTCTAAAATACTTGAATTTTGGGTGAATAGTAAAATACGACAATTTACGATAAATGCTAAATACATAATTTATTGTGTAATAAGTGATGTAATTTTGATGTAAGCCCACTATGTTAGAACTCACATTCACTTATTACTATTATTTGTCACAAGAATTAATACTACAGATTTTCTTTGGAAAAATAATAAAATAATGAGTAAAATAATGGGAAAACCCTCCTCTCCACTATAAACTCCATGACTCCCTCTTCTCTTCACTTATCTCAATCATTGTTCCTCGTATACATTATACTAAAATATCCTCTCAAGCTCTTCCCCCATTTATATCATCCCTTGGTCTCATAAAAATACCAAAACCTCTTCTCTAAAGAGGCCCTCAAGGAAGATTACTTCAAGAGGTAAATTCCTCATTTCATTTCTTTTATTTCAAGTTCCTTTATTTTCTTTTTCTTTCCTCACTTTCTTTCTTCCAAATGTTGTGATGACTCCATTACCTTAAATGTACTTGAGTTTTTTATGATAAAGGAACAATTCTTCATCATGTATCCATTTTCATTATTTTATACTAGAAATGAAAACATCATTTGAGATGTGTCAATTTATCACATTCAGGGAGGATGAGTTTTCAATTTATATTACCATCTTCAATTATGGTCATGAAACCATTTTGATGGTTTAACTAGACTATAATATATGTATTATAACTTATTTAAGGTTCTTTAATCCTTTTTTACACATGATATTGATTTATAAATCAAAATGATATTGTGGTGATAACAAAACTACCAATTAACCCAAAAAGTTGTCATTAAAGTTTTATATAATGATTCATATTCAATACCAATAAACAAATGAATTTTATATCCATGTAGTATTTTTTTTTGTTCACTAATGAAATAAAAATTATATTATGGACAACCATTCTCATTCTATATCTTTTTCCATACATGAAATAAGTAAACTGATCATGAAAACCAAAGAAGAAAATGCTCCCAAACATTGAAATTTAATCTCCTAACCCATCAAAAGGCCATTGAATAAACCTATTAAGGTTATAATAAAACAATTAAATGTATATGAGGTTTTGGAACCATTAATTTATGAACCTAAATTTTATTATTCAGGTTATTAAGATCAGGTTAGGAACACCTTTGGACTTAAGGTAAGGGTTTTCTACCCGAACCTCCATTTTCTTTCGGGTTACTCTTTGTCTTTATTAATCCCAAATAGCTTATTATTTATTCTTTTATATTCATCATATATTATGTGTTAATTATATATATATTTGTAACAATTAGAATCCATTTTTTCTTTTTTGGATAGTTACATGTTTTAAAAGGAACCTTCAAAAATTCTTCTCGAAATACAAGCCAAACTCAAGGGAATTTCTCAATTTTTTACATATTTTCATGGGAACTCTATAATCTGTCTTAAGAAAACAATATATTTATAAAAAAAAATTTATTATGAAAATAATATCTTACTTAACTTATGGTTTTATACAAATACTTTTCCAAAAGATCACTTCTTTTTAAAGTAAAAGAGTATTTATCTCAAGAATTACTCGATGATTTTATAAGACCATTTTCACCTATTTTAACACTTATACTGATGATTATGTATTATTGGGGTTAATATTTTATGATATCATCTACCATATATAATTTAATGGTTTATGATTATTTTTATTATGGATTATATATCTTAAAACCATTCACCAATTTACACTGAATGGTTAGTGTTTATGCCTAATGTTTGAGAAACGTTATTGACATTTTATATGTTAGTTTCAATATGAATATATATGTTGTTTATGTTTATCCCCTCTCATATGAGGAATGATTTGGACTTAGTATGTGATGTTTGGGGCATGATATATCCCCTAGATGTATCAATAGGTCTCATGAGGAAAATAAATATGGACTTGGCCGAGGCCTTTCCCATTTTTAGACATGGTTTTGGCAGAAAACTTAATCATTTTTAAATTCCTTGGATGAGGCCATGATAGTATGTTTCAGAATTTTTGGAATATGCATTTCCCTGATTATTTAGCTAAAAATTCAAAGTTCATGTGGTTATTCAACTAGTATAATACCCATTATTTTTTTGTTGTGTAAATATTTACTCGGCTCATATTTCTAACATAATGTGGTCAAGTTTATTATTTTTAAAGGAACATATTTTCAATTATTCACTATGACTAATTTATTTGTTTATGATATCTTATGATTAATTTTTTATCACTATTTAGCATTTGATCTTACTCCTTTCTTATGTTTCATTTTCTTAGGACAAGAAGAAGTTTATTATGAATAACCTGTAGGGATAAACTTATAGTTGTGGATGTTCTCAATAAAACTTATATATTGTATTTCATTTCAAGTTTTAATGATGAACTTATGTATGTATCTTGTTTGGAAATAAAATAAACAACTTGGTTTTTTGGTATGAATATTACTTGTTTATATGACAATTTAATAAAATGAGGCACTCACTCTAGGAAACTAGGGTCACGTCTTTACAAAGTTTCTCCTCGGTTAGGTCACTGTTGTCTTGGAATTAATGGAAAGTTGGTTCTGAGATTTGTTTGACAGTTTTGAGGCCACTGAGTGAGTCCGAAAATTTTCTTATCAGTTAGCAATACTAGTTAAATTGAAAAGTATTCATAATGTTTTCTATATATCTCATCTTAGAAAATATCACCCTGACCCTACTCACGTTTTGAGTTGGGAAGAAATTGAGTTAGAGCCAAATGCTTCTATTCTGGGGAAACCAGTTGAGATCATTGACTCTCAAGTTAAATTCTTGCATGGGAAGTCAATTCCATTGGTCATATTTCTATGGAAATAAGGTTCATATTATCATGAGACTTGGGAATGAAAATCATAGACAAGGGAGCAATGGCCTCATCTCTTCCTAGGGGTTAAATATTCCACATGGATTACTAGGGATAGAAAGTCTTTATGATGGGGAGTTTGTAACATGCCATTACCATTTTATTAGGTACTCTATTAAACTCATCATGGTTTTCCACTAATTTGAGATTGGGATGATGAATTTAGTAGTAATGTCAAAGATTTATTGTAATTTCACTAATAACCATTAATTTTTGTAGGCTGAAGAGAAGTTACACATTGTGTAATAGTTTCTGGATTTAAGTTGTGAAAGTTGAATTCATACTGTGAAAGGTTACACATCATGAACGTGACTTACACAACATGAGATGTTAAAAGGATAGTTTTCTATCTGAGGTGTATGTGAATCGTGGGGGTTACACATAGTGTAACTAGGTTACAAGCCATGTAATGACCTACATAAAGTTTTTAAAAATAGTGTGTGATAGTTTTCTTTTAGTTCCTTCACAGGTTCTTCATGGATCTCCTCTTAAGGCAGTTCCAATGCATATTTTCATAGACTCAATCACTTCTATATCGATTCGTTCGATACTTTATCTTTAATATGGTTGTAGTTAATCTATTTGGGTGAGTAAAATTTTCATTAATTCATTGAATTTGAACACAATATCATCGTTGGGCGGTGTATTTGGATCCTATGTTATATGGTTGGTAATTCATATTGGTTTCTTCTAAGATCTCTTGTGTGATTTCATTCTGGGGTCCTTTTCTTTTGTTGGTCATAGTGCAGCGGGTGTTTGTCTTTGAGTTATGTAGTTTTCCTCTTTTCCACCAACCCCTTTTCTTCTAAGTAGAATCAATATTATTCTGGATTTGATTATAGCGCCTTCGTTGAAATTGTTTGGTTTTATTGATTTTGGATTCCATTGTGGGTGTGTGTGGTCCAAGTGTTGAGGTAGGTGGTTCCATCTCTAGCTGTTGATAATGGATATTGTTGTTTTTATTTACAAATGAATTCATAATAAATGATTGAAATAATTGTTTTTTGAGCGTTGAAAACCATTTTCAATGAAAAATGGTTTTCCCTGGTTATTAACAAATGGAATGGAAAAGGAGTATTTTCAAAGCATTGAAATGGTTTTGATTTGGTTTTGAAATGGTTTTAAAAGTATTGAAATAAATTGTAAAGAAGATGACATGGGTTACCTTGGGTACTTAGGTGGATGGTCTAGCTTGAGGCCATTATCCATTGTTTTGTGATTATCAAGGAGTTTTTTCTTAGGGATTTCCTCTGTTTCCTAGGCCCATTGTTCTAAGATAAAAAATTGAATTTTTGGGGGGTTTACTCATGGGGTTTTTATCTACCCCTAGGATGATTGTTCTAGGATCAAAATTTGTGTATTTGATTGATTGTTGTATGAGTAGTCTACAGCCTAGATCAGTAGTATTCCTTAGTGTTGTCATACTTGTGATTCTTTTTTTTATTGCTTGGATTTTTGAGTTAGCCTTCATATGCATGATTATTCTTGTGGAAAATGATATGGAAAATGTGCTTTGAAATTGATATACCTGTTTTTGTTTTAGAATTGTGAAAAAGGGAAATGTTTACCATGTTTTCTATAATAATAATCTATTGCTTATCATGCCTTGTTTTTATTTAAATGAGGATACATGGATTTTTATATAGAGACTTTTTATGGAACACCTAGGTGGGATCCTATTGAGCCTATTAGCTGACACCCTGTGAACCTCTCAGTGGTGCGTATACCTTTGTTTGCCTTACAGTGTAGGTAAAATAAAGGTGCTGTAGTGAGGCAGCAAGGTTCATGTCAGCTAGCTGGGTAGTTGGTGTTGAGATGGTGGGAGTCCGTCCCTACCATAGTTTAGAGTAGATCTTTGGTTTTTATTCCTTTGTATTTGGAGTTGGCGTGGATTTTTAGCTACTTTTGTAGTTGTCTTTTTCTACTATTTTCTTACAGTTAGGTCATTTATATCTTGTTTGTCTTCTACTAATTCCTGTTATATATATATATATATATTTCGTGTGGTTATTCAGGTTGGGAAAAATTGTTTCCTTTATTGTGTTGTTCGTTTCCTAGGTGCTTTTTTCCAGCCTATGGGGATTGGAAACGTCATTTTGGTTGGGATGGATTAGTCCGGGTTCCAGATTTGAGGGTAACCCGAGTCTGTTCGTTACAGATATAGTTATGGGGAATCTCTCAAGATCTCAACCTATAACACCATGAGATTTTATTGTGTATTTTCTTTAAATAAATACTATTTTGAATATATTTTATGATGCACAAAAATTAAGTAAGACAATCCATGATATATTTTATTTCAAATAAATATATACATTAATACATTATGGGAATAAAACGTGAAAAATCATTAAGAAAATTACTGGAAGAGTAAAACCTTAAGAAAATAAAAATATAGCAATAAATTAGTGTTTTTTATTTTAATATTATTGTTTTAAAAATGATTTTATGTTTTCTAATACCAATTAATTGACGAAAATTTAATTACTATAAGATAAATAATTAATGGTCCACGATTAAAAATAATCAATGTTAAAAGTGATACTCTCAATGAACAATTTTTACAGTGTTGTGAACTTTCATCTTAAATTAATTTGAAAAATTTCAAATGATATGTATAGTAAAATTCGTAAATTTAAAAATAAATAGATTATCTTACATTTAATTAGAAATTGATATGATTTAACATTAAGAACACTTAATGTTTAAAAATTCATTTTCCTATAGAAATAAGTTTTTCTATTATTTTTTATATTTTTGATTTAATGTTAAATCCATAAATTTGATAATTATTTTTTGAAAATATTAATTAAATTTTTATATTCAACATTTAAAAACTAATTTAGGGTAAATTTTTTGTATTTTTCTGAAGAGTTTTTTTCAAGTGAATAATAGAAAATATGGTTTTTAAAAATACTGTGACTTTTATAACATAACCATGATATAAGAATGAATTAAAAATTTATGATTTTCCCCTAAAATAGATATATATTTCAGGAGTAAAATAAGGAATTTAAAAATAACACATTGAATTTATAATCCCATGACTAACATTTTGGAACTAAAGTAATATTTTATTCTATTAAAAATCTATTTTTGGTCCTTTTACTTTATTTAAGTATTCAAAATATTATATTCGTTTTTGGATTGATTTTAATGCCATGTAAATCTACTTTATTTAATAATAAACCAACATATGCAATGGATATTAATTCTATTCAAATTTTTGTCCGATATAATTATTTTTTCCTTTAAAATAAATTTTTCTGAAAATTGTTCTCATTGTGTCATGGGAATATATATTGAGGTTGATTTTTAGAAATTATGGATTTTGAATTCAAAAAAATGTATTTAATATTTGGAATTATTTTAAATAAATTATTTAATATGTTAAATTTAATTTTATTTGTAAGAACCCGGCTTTTGCTATGAAAGACTTTGGAATATTCTTGATGGTATTCTAGAGCAGCGCCTTCAGACGGCGTGTGATTCCGAGCCCCGGTGTGGCCAGAATTAAATTTTCAGTGCGTTCACACTGGAAACGCCAAATAAATTGGATAACTCCTAAATAGTGATCCGGATCAGGGATCCGAGTGTACGGATGGGTTCAGAATGTGGTGTTTACCCTAGGAACACCATAAAATATGTCGGTGCGTGACGTTTGGACCTCTCGCTCGCTTTCGGAACTTTAAACGGATAATTAAGTTAATTAATTAATTCGTTCGATGGTGAAACTCATGTAGCTATTAAACGCTGGATCGGATTGGAAAACTGAGGGAACCGTTGAGTTCAGAACGTGCCGTTTACCCTAGGAGGGGTGTATGTTTTGTGGGCGCGACCCGTCTGTGAAAAATGGCCCTAGGGGCATTTTTGTAATTTGGCGGATTTGGGCGTTCAGTTTTATAACTTTTGAACGAGGTCTCAGATTAAAATTCTGAGACTGCAGTTGTGCTCGGGAGGTGGTGTTTACCCAAGGGGAGGGTTAACCTCGACCCAGTCGAGTGTTTCGGAGATGGGTCCTTTCATGGGTAATTAATAAAAATTAATTAAATTAATTTTTATTTTCTACTTAAACTAAACCATCCCCTCTCCCTCATTTCCACCCCCTAGAGAGACCTCTCCTCTCCCTCTCCTCCTCTACTCTGGTGAGACAGCTCCGGCGAGGCGCGACTCCGACGGATCACGGCGAAGCTTCGGGCGAAGCCCATCGAGGTAGGCGGTTGCGGTTTCAATTTTTATTCCCGCACCTACTTTGAGTTTGATTTTCTCCATATGTTTGTTGTTTGATCCACGAGAAAAGCCCATAATTGCGTATTATAAATTATAGCCTTTCCAATGCAATTTTCAGTTTGTAAATTGGATTTCGGAGGAGGGCACGGTTGTTCGGCGAACTTTGTGGGTTTTTGAGTTATTCCGGCCGGTTTGGGGGGCCTTCGGATGGCGGCGTGGGCTCTGGCTTCAGGCGGACGGCGGATGCCGGTGGAGCGCGGGGCGGTGTCGGTGCGGGCTGGTATGGCTGCGGAGCAGGAGGACCGGCCGGCTGTGCCTCCGGTTGACGAGGCAACCGGGGTCGCAGGTGCGTGACCCCGCGGGGAGACCGAGACCCGCGTGACGCGAATCTCCGCGTGGAAAGCGGACCAGCCATGTCGGTCGGTTGGTGGAGGAAGCGCCTGCGCGCCGCGCGGGCGAGGGGGAATCGCACGAGGCGGCCCGTGGGTTTGGCTGGGCCGGACCCAGGCGGTTGGGCTGCGGTCCCAGCGGGCCGGCCCGAGCGGGCCGACCGGACCAGGGCGGACCGGCCGGACCGGGCCGGTCCGACCCGAGGGGATTCTCCCCCTTCTATCTTCGGACGACCCTATCTTTAGCTACGGGCGTCCGTTTTGCATGCCGTCAGCGGAAACGCGGAACTTGCACCGAGGCGGACGTTATGAAGTGGTTTTGGTAGTTTTAAATTCCAAGACGTGTGTCTCGGGGGCATGACACGTTCGTAAAGCACCTTAGCGGGACTCCCGGGAATTCTTTTTAGGACGGCGCAGACGCGTCTGACGTCCGATTTAAGCACCGTCAATGGCGTTGGGACCCTGACATCGAGGCAGATCTTTCCAGGGTGGTTTCAGGTGTTGAGACCGGAGTTGAGGCGTGGGCCCCATGACCCGTCTTTCGAGTTGCATGTAGCATTTCACGACTTTTTCATCGGGCGTCCATTCGGGGCGTTTGAGCAGTCGTTTCTGGATGTTTTTCCGAGGGGATTGCAATGGTGCAATCCACCCGCTCTAATTCGGCACGATGGTGCGGGGACCACGAGGGCCATTTGGGCTTCGACGGTGATTTTCCATCTTTATCACCGGATGAAAGTTTTGGACAAGTGATTAGTCAAACTTGTGTATTTTTTCGAGAGGATCGCAACGGTGCGATCCGTTGGTAGCACTTTGGGACCGGGGTGTGGGTCCCATGTGGTACCGCTCGTGCGCGATAAGCTGGAATGTACCTTTTTCTCTGGGTATCCGTTCCACTCAAGTGATTAGTGCTTTTGACTTGTTTTTTTGAGAGCATTGCGATGGCGCAGTTCGCCCGGCCTTTTTTGGGGACATGGTGTGGGTCCGACCAGACCCAGCTATGGTGAATAGTACCTTTTTCACCGGGTGTCCATTTTGGGCAATTGAGTATTTAATCCGGTGTTTTTTTCCGAGGGGATCGTAGTGGCGTGATCCATTTGTTCAGTTTCGGGATCTTGGGGTGGGCCCCACACGGGTTTGGTTACGGTGAATAGTATCTTTTTCACCGATTGACCGTTTTGGGCGAGTAAGTAGTCTATCTCGAGTGTTTTTCCACGAGGATTACAACGGTGTGATCTGTTTGGTTTTGCGGAGCCTCTTGCGCGATCTTATTAAATGTGGAAATATGAAAGGCGCTCTGATGGCGGTTCTTCTCGCCATGTTTGTAGAGAACCCTTGGCGTGTGATCGCGTGCACTCCCGAGTGAGTGGAGATATGTGGTTGGCTGTGCCTCAGCCGATGAGATGTCAGGTTGGAGTTGTTACGTCATGCCTTTGCGTTGACGTTGGGTTCCGGGTGCACGATAGCCTTTGGGCTGGAATGAGGTATACTCTGGGAGTATATGGGAATGCTTGGAGGTACATGATGTAGTATGTGCCTGAGAACGTTTGTGCGCTTGGTTGGGGTTGACTTGGTGCCACACATCGTGTGGGCCCCAGGTGCGTGCCATGTTCTTCTTTGAGTACTTTAACCTCTCGCGGTGTAGAGGGTCCCTCTGTGCTCGTTTGTTTGACCAGTATGGTTGAGTGGTCTCCCCTAGTTTCGTTCTCGATGGTTTGGCCAGTAGTGGTTCTAATGGAACCTAGTGATGGAGTGGGCACTGAACCTATATTAGGTGAGTTGTTCTGGAGTTGGTTGGTTGCGCGATACCCACTCCGTGTTCGGTTGGCCTGTGTTTTACCCTCCCGTAGAGATGACCAGAATAGTTCTGAGTTTTACCCTCCAGCAGGGTTGGGAAGTGGGTTACTCATCGACTTCTCAGAGTTTACCCTCTAGCAGATACTAGGCAGTGGGTCACCCGATGACTCTTGGGGGTCTACCCTCCAGCAGGGCTGGGCAGTGGGTTTCCCGTCGTCTTGTTTCAGGTCTACCCTCCAGCAGGGCTAGGCAGTGGGTCTCCTGTCAACGTGTTCAGGGTTTACCCTCTTGAAGAGACTAGGCAGTGGGTCACCCGATGACTCTTGAGGGTCTACCCTCTAGCAGGGCTGGGCAGTGGGTTGCTTGTCGTCTTGTTCCGGGTTTACCCTCCAGCAGGGCTGGGCAGTGGGTCACCCGTAGACTTCTTACGGGTCTACGCTCCAGCAAGGCTGGGCAGTGGGACGCCTGACGGCTTATTCCAGGTCTACCCTCCAACAGGGTTGGGTAGTGGGTCACCTGATGATGTATTAGGGTTTACCCTCCAGCAGGGCTGGGCTGTGGGCCACCCGATATCTCGTTTTGAATTACCCTCCAGCAGGGCTTGGTAGTGGGACTCCTGTTGGCATTCCAGGCTCAGTCCTTTCTAGTAGGCTAGTCTGTGTCTTTCCTCTGTGATTACCGGAGCGGAACCCTTGGTTATACGAGTCAGTGTTGTGACGACTTTGACTTTGAGATGACCTCTCGACTGCAGGGTAGTGATGAGGTGTGGTTTTACTTCCCCTAGAACTCTCAAGTATGATGGGCACTTTCCCCACCGAGATGCATCCTTGTGACGCGACCTAAAACCGTGCACGCGAGTCAGTGCCGCCCAAAGTGTATAGTGTCGAGGTACGGTGATTGAGCCCTTGACTGTAGTTCGGGGAAGATGTGCGGAATGCAGGGCATTGATGGCGTTTATTCCTGGGACTGTTGGCGACTCACTTTTCTTGGGATGAGCTACGGGATGGAGATCCCCTCATGATCTTGTTCGGGCTTCTTGACAGAGCATATATGTACGTATACCTCGTTCCGTTACTCACTTATCGGGCTTGGTTACTCTCCTTCCAGGAGAGGCAAAGACACGTGGGGTATGCCACGTGCTTTCCACGTCTAGCTTCTTGTGGTTGGATGAGTCTACTCTACTGCTATAGGTAGCGAAGAATCGATGAGAAGTTCATCTTCTCACCGTTTCCAGCTCCTTATATCTGGAAGAGTCTATCTCCTTTCTCTTGTTGGGTTGAACTTGAATCTTTACTATTACTTTACTGGACTCTCGGTTGTACTCCTTTACTTCTCCCGTTCACTCTACTGCTTACCCTACGGTACCTCCTTTGTTTCTCCCTCGAGCGTTCGGGGAATCCTACTGAGAATTTTTATACTCACCCCTGCTTGGGCTTTGCCCGCAGTTGGTGTGCCCTTGCAGATGATGGACAGTTCGGACGTGACATCAGAGGAGCTTAGGAGCAGGGAGCTTGGACCACGTGCTGTGGTCGTTGTTGGGTTCCAGGTGTGGGACCCTCCCAGCTGTTTACTATTGTTTAACTGTTGCCAGGTTGTGGCACTTTTTTAGTTGGGTGTGTGTTTTTTCCATTTTCTTTTTCAGTTACTTTCAGCTTGTTCTTTGTACTTATAGAGCTCAATGCACATTGTGGTTTATTTATAGCAGTTTCCCTTTTCTTTAATTTGTTTTTCTTTTTACTCTGCACTTTTTCATTGAGTGTGTTGCATGTATTTGTACAGGTACTTAGGCAAAGGCCTCCCTGAGTTGTTTTTCCTTCGGCACTTGTCGCTAGCCCCTGGCCTATGGAGGCGGGCTTGGGGTAGTTGCTGCTCGATCCCGGGTAGGGTCAGGTCCTAAAAAAGTTGTATCAGAGGTGGTTTGTTCCATGGAACGCTGTTCAGACGTCCCTAAAATGAAAGTAATTGGTTGGGATATAGGGCAACAATGTTAATGTGTCTCGAGAGTGGCTCTCAGGCCAGGGAGTCCAGTGATGGTGCGGTGGCCGACGTATCCATTCACCAAGACCTTGATAACTCTCTTGTCGACTCGGCATGCTGATACACTTGTTGCAGGGAAATTTTTTTTGTGCATCACATAGGATTGAGTCTTTGAATGTCATTATTGAGTTATCTCCCCATAATTGTTATTGGTATATACATATATTTTTATCTGACCACGACGCTCCTTGATAATATTCAGGATGTCTCCGCGAAGATAGCCAGCCAGGATACCAGCTTTGGTTCATGATGATGACCCTGTGAGCTATGAGGCCTCAATCCAGGACCCATCATGTAAGTCCCTTTCTCTGGGTGGGCCGGTAGTATCACCCCCACATGTTGAGCAGCAGACAGCTTCAACAGAGTAGGCTGAGCTTGAGCGCAGGTTGAGCGCGCTCCGTGAGTTCCAGCAGTAGAGACCGCTGAGGTTCAGTGGTGAGCCAGACCCTCAGGCAGTAGAGCTTTGGCTAGAGGTAGTGGTTCGCCTTTTCAGGCTTGTGTAGACACCAGCAGATCAGAGAGTGGCTTTGGATGCCAACCT
This sequence comes from Viscum album, assembly GCA_963277665.1. Taxonomy (NCBI): domain Eukaryota; kingdom Viridiplantae; phylum Streptophyta; class Magnoliopsida; order Santalales; family Viscaceae; genus Viscum; species Viscum album. The sequence continues at coordinate 1,643,763,108 of OY728121.1, read as the reverse complement.
TTTTCATGGAGCAGCTTGGCGTTGGTGGAGTCTGGTGACTCAGTTTCTTGATGAGTCGTCGCTTTCATGGGGAGACTTTCAGTTGTTGTTTCATGAGGAGTTTTGACCCTCCTGCTTACGCTCTGTTTGGATTCAGGAGCTCCTGCAGTTTCAATAGGGAGGGATTATAGTGGCCATGTATGAGGCTAGTTTTGCAGACCATGCACGCTTTTACCCGGACTTGGTCCATGACGACAACATCCAAGCGCAGAAGTTTGAGCAGGGTCTCCGCCGAGAGATTCGTGCTGTCATAGTACCCTTGGAAATTTCCACATATGCCAGGGTGCTGGAGTAGGCGCTGGTGACAGAGGGATTCCTGTCACGTTCTAGAGTTGGTGGTGGCAGAAGGCACGTTGGAGCCGAGGCGTCTATCGCAGCTAGCGGGTGTCGGCAAGCAGAACCTCGACGCAGGTGGCTTTTTGACAACCATGCTCAGGGGCGTGGTCGTATACCAAAGTGGCACAGGAGGGAACCAGGGAAGCCCAGAGAGCACCGATGTTATGCTTGTGACGGGCGGTATCACTTGGCATGAGACTGCCCAACCCGAGTTGCTGAGAGCTTCGGGCAGGCAGTAGCCGCACCACCACCGCAGAGGTAGCGTCGTGATCAGGGTAGTACACGGAGAGGTGGTGCTAGCATAGGAGCGAGAGGAGATGGAAGTGGAGGACGGCCTTACGAGGTCTTCTCATCACCACCAGGTGGTCCACGCCAGGCTTCGGGATCTGACAGTTGGGACCACAGACAGCCATGGGCTTTTTATGTCTACGATCCTGTAGAGAATGAGTTGATAAGAGGTATGCTCTACAACTCTTATACTTTTTGCAGTAGATTTGTTAGAATCTGTGTGTGGAATTCCTTTTCTCCCTTCTCCTTGCTCGGGTTGTTACCAGGGTGATGCAGGGCGTCGGGTGTAACCCTGTGTTGGTAGAGTAGAAGGTGTGTAACCTTCCTCTTTAGTCGATGGCATCGAATCCATCGCTCCCCGAGCGTGTAAGAGAGTCTTGGTTGTGAGACATCGACTATTGAACCTTGAGTGACCAGATATCCTTGGGTGTTTCACCATATGGATATTCTGAAGGAGGGAATCACCAGGCCTTGTCCCAGTTGTGGGCGGTGATTCCAGTCGCGGCGTGCGATGTAAGGGTTCGGTTGGGGAGGTGAGATACCCCCGAGAGCCTTCGGGATGTTTAAACCGTTCAAAGGGATGGCGAGGTTCCCTTCCGCCTTTCCCTAACCACAAAGTCTGGAGTGGGTGCACGATATCGGCAAGGACCGACCTCGCGTGAACAGATCAATCCTTTGGTCTGTGTGCGGTGGCGTAGAGCTGTGTGAGAGTTCTTCTGGGTACGGAAGAGCTGGGCGTGGGCTTAGTACCCTATGTTGCTCCCTAGTTTTTCTTTTTGGGGACGAAAATCATGAAGGAGGGAATGATGTAAGAACCTGGATATTTCTACGAAAGGCTTTGGAATATTATTGATGATATTCCAGAGTAGCGCCTTTAGACAACGTGTGATTCCGAGCCCCGGTGTGGCCGGAATTAAATTTTCAGTACGTTCACACTAGAAACGCCAAATAAATCGGATAACTCCTTAACGGTGAACCGGGTCAGGGTTCTGAGTGTACGGATGGGTCCGGAATGGGGTGTTTACCCTAGGAACGACATAATACATGTCGGTGCAGGACGTTTGGACCCCTCACTCACTTTCAGAACGTGAAACAGATAATTAAGTTAATTAATTAATTTGTTTTATGGTGAAACTCAAGTATGTCTTAAACGGTGGATTGGATTGGAAAACCGAGGGCACCTTTGAGTTTGGAACATGCTGTTTACCATAGGAGGGGTGTAAGTTTTGCGGGCGCAGCCCGTCTGTGAAAAATGGCCCCAGGGGCATTTTCGTAATTTGGCAGCTTTGGGTGTTCAGTTTTATAACTTTTGAACGGGGTTTCAGATTAAAATTCTAAGACCTCCGTTGTGCTTGAGAGGTGGTTTTTACCCTAGGAGAGGCTTAACCTCGACCCCACCGAGTGTTTCAGAGATGGGTCCTTTCGTGGGTAATTAATAAAAATTAATTAAATTAATTTTTATTTTCTACTTAAACTAAACCCTCCACTCTCCCTCATTTCCTCCCCCTGGTGAGACCTAACCTCTCCTTCTCCTCCACTATGGTGAGACAGATCCAGTGAGGTGTGGCTCCGACGGATCGCGGCGAAGCTTCGGGCGAAGCCCATCGAGGTAGGCGGTTGCTGTTTCAATTTTTATTCCCGCACCTACTTTGAGTTTGATTTTATGCATATTTTTGTTTTTGATCCTTGAGAAAAGCCCATAATTGCATACTATAAATTATATGCTTTCCAACGCAATTTTCTTTTTGTAAATCGGAGTTCGGAGGAGACCACGGTTGTTCGGCGAACTTTGCGGGTTTTTGAGTTATTCCGGCCGGTTTGGGGGGCTTTCAGACGGCGGCGCGGGCTCTGGCTTCAGGCGGATGGCGGAGGCCGAGCGGAGGCTGGCGGAGCGCGGGGAGGTGTCAGCGCGGGCTAGCATGGCAGCAGAGCCGGAGGACCGGCCGGATGTGCCGTCCGGTTGACGAAGCCGCCAGGGTCGCAGTCGCGCGACCTCGCGGGGAGACCGAGACCCGCGTGGAAAGCGAAGCGGCCATGTCAGCCGGTCGGTGGAGGTAGCGCCCGTGTGACGCGTGTGCGAGGGGGACTCGCACGAGGCGGCCCATGGGTTCTGCTGGGCTAGACCCAGGCGGTTGGTCCGCGGTCCCAGCGGGCTTGCCGAAGCGGGCCAGCCCGAGCAGGGCGGACCGGCCGGACCCGAGGGGATTCTCCCCCTTCTATCTTCGGACACCCGTATCTTTAGCTACGGGCATCCGTTTTGCGTGCCGTCAGTGGCAGTGCGGACCATGCACCGAGGCGGATGTTATAAAGTGGTTTTGGGAGTTTTAAATTCCGATATGAGAGGCTCGGGGGCACGACACGTGCGTAAAGCAGCTTAGCGGGCTTCTCGGGAATTCTTGTTTGGACGGCGCGGAAGCGTCCGACGTCCGATTTAAGCGCCGTCAATGGCGTTGGGACCCTGACACTGAGGCAGAGCTTTCCAAAGTGGTTTCAGGCGTTGAGACAGAAGTTGAGGCGTGGGCCCCACGGACCGTCTTTCGAGCTGCGTGCATCATTTCATGACTTTTTCATCGGGCGTCCGTTTGGGGCGTGCTAGCAGTCATTTCTGGATGTTTTTCCGTGGGGATTGCAATGGTGCAATCCGCCCGCTCTAATTCGGCACGATGGTGTGGGGCCCACGAGGTCCATTTGGGCGTCGACAGTGATTTTCCATCTTTATTACTGGGCGACCATTTTGGACAAGTGATTAGTCGAACTTGTGTACTTTTTCATGAGGATCTAAACGGTGCGATCCGTTGGTAGTGCTTCGTGACCGGGGTGCGGGTCCCGCGTGGTACCGCTCGTGCGCGGTAAGCCGAAATGTACCTTTTTCTCTGGGGATCCATTCCACTCAAGTGAGTAGTGCTTTTGACATGTTTTTCACAGAGCATTGCGATGACCCTGTTCACCCGGCCTTTTTCAGGGACGTGGTGTGGGTCCCACCTGACCCGGCTATGATGAATAGTACCTTTTTTACCGGGTGTCCATTTTGGGCGATTGAGTATTCAATACCGTGTGTTTTTCTGAGGGGATCGTAGTGGCGTGATCCGTTTATTCAGTTTCTGGATCTTGGGGTGGGCCCCACATGGGTTTGGTTATGGTGAATAGTACCTTTTTCACCGGTTGACCGTTTCGGGCGAGTAAGTAGTCTATCTCGCGTGTTTTTCTGCGAGTATTACAATGGTGTGATCCGTATGGTTGTGTGGAGCCTCTTGCGCGATCTTATTAAGCATGGAAATGTGAAAGGCGCTTTGATGGCGGTTCTTCTCACCATGTTTGCAGAGAACCCTTGGCGTGTGATCGTGTGCACTCCCGAGTGAGTGAAGAGATGTGGTTGGCTGTGCCTCAGCTAATGAGATGGCAGGTTGGAGTTGTTACATCACGCCTTTGCGTTGACGTTGGGTGTCGGGTGCACGATAGCCTTTGAGCTGGAATGTGGTATACTATGGGAGTATACGGGAAATCTTGGAGGTACATGATGTAGTATGTGCCTGAGAACGTTTGTGCGCTTGGTTGGGGTTGACGTGGGGCCACACGTCGTGTGGGCCCCAGGTGCGTGCCATGTTCTTCTTTGCGTACGTTGACCTCTCGCGGCATAGAGGGTCCATCTGTGCTCGTTTGTTTGACCAGTAGGGTTGAGTGGTCTCCCCCTGGTTTCGTTCTCGATGGTTTGGTTGGTAGCGGTGCTAGTGGCACCTAGTGATGGAGCGGGCACTGAACCTCTATTAGGTGAGTTGTTCTGGAGTTGGGTGGTTGCGCGATACCCACTCTGTGTTCGGTTGGCCAGTGTTGTACCCTCCAGTAGAGATGTCTAGAGCAGTTCTGAGTTTTACCCTCCAGTGGGGCTGGGCAGTGGGTTAATCATCGACTTCTCAGGGTTTACCCTCAAGAAGAGACTAGGCAGTGGGTCACCCGACGACTCTTGAGGGTCTACCCTTCAGCAGGGCTGGGCAGTGGGTCACTCGTCGTCCTGTTTCAGGTCTACCCTCTAGCAGGGCTAGGCAGTGGGTCGCCTGTCGATGTGTTCAGGGTTTACCCTCTTGCAGAGACTAGCTAGTGGGTCACCCGAAGACTCTTGAGGGTCTACCCTCCAGCAGGGCTGGGTAGTGGGTTGCCCGTCATCTTGTTTCAGGTTTACCCTCCAGCAGGGCTAGGCAGTGTGTCACCGGTCGACTTCTTCCAAGTCTACACTCCAGCAAGGCTGGGCAGTGGGTCTCCTGACAGCTTATTCCAGGTCTACCCTCCGGTAGGGCTAGGCAGTGGGTCACCTGATGATGTATTAGGGTTTACCCTCTAGTAGGGCTTGGCAGTGGGCCACCCGATATCTAGTTATGAATTACCCTCCAGTAGGGATGGGCAGTGGGACACCTGTTGAAATTCCAGGCTCAGTCCTTTCTACTAGGCTAGTCTGTGGCTTTCCTTCGTGATTACCGGAGCAGGACCCTTGGTTATACGGGTCAGTGCTGTGACGACTTTGACTTTGAGAATACCTCTCGACTGCAGGGCAGTGACGAGGTGTGGTTTGACTTCCCCTAGAACTCTCATGTACGAGGGGAACTTTCCCCATCGAGACACATCCTTGTGACGCGACCTAAAACTGGGCAGGCGAGTCAGTGCCGCCCAAAGAGGATAGTGTCGAGGTGCGGTGATTCATCCCTTGACTTGTAGTTCGAGGAAGACGTGCGGAATGCTGGGAATTGATGGCGTTTATTCCTGGGACTGTTGGTGACTCACTTTTCTTGGGCTGAGCTACAGGAAAGAGATCCCCTTACGATCTTGTTCGACCTTCTTGACAGAGCATATATGTACGTATACCTCATTCCGTTACTCACTACTCAGGCTTGGTTACTCTCCTTCCAGGAGAGGCGAAGACGCGTGGGGTATGCCATGTGCTTTCCGTGTCTAGCTTCTCATGGTTGGACGAGTCTACTCCCCCGCTATAGGTAGCGAAGACTCAACGAGAAGTTCATCTTCTCACTGTTTCTAGATCCTTGTGTCTGGACGAGTCTATCTCCTTTCTCTTGTTGGGTTGATCTGGACTCTTTACTGTTACTTTACTGCACTCTCGGTTGTACTCCTTTACTTCTCTCGTTCTCTCTACTGCTCACCCTTCGGTACCTCCTTTGTTGTTCCCTCGAGATTTCGGGGTATCCTACTGAGTATTTTTATACTCACCCCTGCTTGGGATTTTTACGCACTTGGTGTGACCTTGCAGACGACGCACAGGTCGGACGTGATGTCATAGGAGCTTAGGAGCCGGGATCTTGGACCACGTGCGGTGGTCGTTGTCAGGTTCCAGGTGTGGGACCCTCCCAGCTGTTTACTGTTGTTTACCTGTTGTCGGGTTGTGGCACCTTTCTGGTTGGGCACGTGTTTTTCCCCTTTTCTTTTTCAGTTACCTTCACATTGTTTTTTGTACTTATAGAGGTCGATGCACATTGTGGTTTATTTATAGCAGTTTCCTTTTTCTTTAATTTTTTTTCTTTTTACTCTGCACTTTTTCATTGAGTGTGCTGCGTGTGTGTGTACAGGTACTTAGGCAAAGGCCTCCCCGAGTTTTTTAGCCTTCGGCGCTTGTCGCCAGCCCCTGGCCTATGGAGGAGGGCTTGGGGTAGTTGCGGCTCGATCCTGGGTAGGGTCGGGTCATGACATTATTGCATTAAAATAAATTACAATGGTAAAAATTAGTCTCTAAGACAAAGTCTTAAGTGTGGTAAAACTGTTAAATCAAGAGGTAAACTCACAAAATATAAACAAAATATCATCAATAAATGGGTGGATTATAGATTTAATGAACTTAGATTATAATATCCTCTATAATTATAAAATTTTCATCCACTTTCATCGAATATGAAATTCCTTTTTATATTAAGAAATTAACATTTACAAAAATCTCCTCGCTCTCACTTATAAATGGACTCCTTCACTATTACACTTATCCTAAAAAACTAATATTCTTATATAAACCAATAACTACAAGAAATATTCACCAAAAATATTATACAAATTGTAGAATTTTTTTTATCATCAAAATACTACAATTTAAGGGAAAAATCCAACTAGAAAAGAGGTTGTCCTATGAGTAAGGTGAGAACTCATAATCAACTTCTCATTTATATTCATTTAAATTTTATTCTTGTACCTCCACCAATTATATTATAACCAAAATAACATAATTAAATTAGTTTCATTATTATATTTAAATGTTGTTATATTAATTCAATAACCATTATCTACCTTCCTCCACCCATTTGAAAAATGAAAAACCTTTCCTGTATTATAGTTGTTTCACCACCACCACAGTGAAAAATTTGTTTTATTTTTCATCACCAATTTACATTGATGGTTATAAAAATTAATTTAATGAATAAATATTACATTTATGTCATTATTAATATTTTATTAATATAAATTGGTCATTATATTAATGATATTAACAATAAATGATCATAGTTATTTTAGCTATCTGAAACCCGCAAACCACGATATCTTTTAAAATATCAATCTATTTTGGATAGTATATTAAGATTTAATTTTTTACAAGATTGACATATAATATAATAATATATGATTTTTGAAATTATAAAACTATTTTAAAACAAAATTTACCATTTTCAACATACCTAAATAGTTTTATAGAAATTAATCAAAAAAATTAAAGTGGCAGATTCGAGAGAATAATATGTAATAAATAAATGATATATGATAATAAATTAACTTTGAAAAAATACCTTAATAAGGTTCTAAAATAACTTATTAATAAATTTTAGTTTATTATATACGAGGTTAGAGTTCATCTGACTAAACTAAAATCCAAGGTAAGGGTTATTTATACCAATTTCCACTCTTTCATAAATATTTCAAATTACAAACCAATTGTTGTTGGAAATGATGTAATTACTATTAATTATATTCATGTTATCATAAATTACCTTTTATAATTGTTATTTAAAATTTTATTTCATGGTCTCTTTCCATGTGATTTTTATTCTTTACCAAACCCATAAGGGGACTATTAACTCAATTTCCTTTCATTGAGTTATATTCTTCATTTTTTTATTTTTTATTCTAGGATTATGAGAATTATAACCTTATATCTTTTATTTTTTATTTATAAATTTTTATATTTATTTACATATATTTAACATAATCTCTTCATTTATATATTATTACTTCAAATGTTACATTCTTGGTATGGGTTTCCTTTCCAAATATTCACCCATTTCAAGTGTTTCTTTTAATTCCACATTTTCTGTTATATAACTAAAATTAAAGTTATTTTATGTCTAAGTAACTATTTTAATTTAAATTATGAGGAATTTATGGTCTTATTTTCTCCATTTTGGATTTATAATTCATAAATTAGTTTGTTCATAAGAGGTTTCTTTCCTTTCTCACTTTGAATTCGAGATTTATTATGACTAAGTTTCCATTTAATGAAATTTTGTAAAAATATATCTCTTAAACCTCAGATATTTTGTTCTCCACTAGTCATTTTTGGGGATTAAATTTCTTCATAAACTTTAACTTCCCATTTGTTCATAATTCAACCAAAAGGTTCTCTATAAGTAGATTAGACCTTACCTCTTATTTATAGAGTATAATCTTTCTCATCTAAGTCTATATTCTTCATATTGTTTTAATAAAGTTATTATATATAATTAAATGACTATGTAAGGTAATTTTAAACTATATTTTACTTTATTTAAAAATTATTAGAACAATGTTTCTTAATATTTTCTAGATGGGCCACGTAGAGAACCAACCTAGGCTTCCATCCGACCCGACCCACCACTAGGATCAAAGGGAATCCCTGATCCCCACATTCCATAAAGTAGTGTTTTGGTATCTATAATTCTCTTTGATAATGATTTAAACTTCATATAAAAATATTAAATAAACAATTAGTACAAATAATAAACTAACCAAAAAAAACATAAAATAATGAATAAACATCCATACCATAATAAGAAATTGGAATAAAAACACAGCGGAAGAAGATACACATAAATATCCCTAGCTGAAAGGTCGAAAAAACATCCCAAAATAAAATAAAAAGGGAAATTGGACCTAAAAAACTCCCACATCACCATTAGTGACCCCTAGTCACATTTCACACCCCACTATCCATCTATGGACTAACCAAAACCTTGGAATAAAAAATAACCCAACACTTAAAACTGAAAATACCTCTATAAGAATAAGCTAAAAAAAGAATAGGATACCACCCTATGAAACTATAAAATTAAATTCAGAATATAGTTCATAAATTTTTATTTTTAAAATAAGATATAAAATATGGGGTTTCACATGATTTATAAAGAATGTTCAATAACATGCCCCATATACATTTTCAAACTAACACCCTTTTTTATAAAATTAAACTAAGAATGTTCAATAACATGCCACATTTTCAAGATGATACGAAATCATAAATTGGAACCACTATATCAAATTAGAATAAAAAGGGGAGAAATACCAAACAATTGAACCATGTTTCAAATGAAATAGGGGAACCCAAACAAACCAAGAATAAAATCCAGTAAAACATCTCAAGATGGACATAAGAATAATGGGAAATACTCTAAGACTCAACTATCTGGATCCTAATCAATAAATGGGAAAAAAAGTCTATTACTTATGGAGATATCATGTCTTGGTAGTCTAACGGAAATAAATAGGATTTATCACAACAAATGTCTTAAAATATACCTTAGGCCCTTTCACTGTGTTCCAAGACCACGAAAACATCCCATAAACTCACTCGATCTAACTGGGTCCTACCCTGAACAATATACTTTACACTGGGATTTCCCTTATCTATATTCCTACTATTATTCTAGGATTCCTATTAAATGTGCACATTATAGGTGAACAACCTATTAAACAATATATCATCTGATAAATATAATTTTAAGAATTTGAGAATAAACATCACCTTATCTCTTACACCCTTACAAGAAACATCCCTTTTCAAAAGCATGTATAAAAATTTCACAATAAGAATAAACATATAACGAAACCCCCATGAAGTTATATGAACAAAAATAAATAATAACACATGAGTCTCAATTTAGGGTCTCACCTATTTATAAAACAAATTTACTTAAAGTTAAAATAAGGATTTCACTAGATTACTTAGGAAGTAAAGTCATTTTCACACTATTTGAAAATCATGATTCGAATTTCCTTTGAAAAAAATTTATGAAAATTCCCTTGAAATCCCATTTTGAGACCTAAAAATTTCCATAAATCCATTTTAAAAATAATAAACACCTTTCCTTTAGAAAGAAATTCATTCTGAGAACCCATTTATAAAACTTTAATATCCCTTTTAAAACATTTTAAATTACCCCAAGGCACAATGATATCAAAAAACCTTAAGGGGAATGAAGTTTAAATCCATTAATTTTATAAAAAAATCCTTTAAAATATCTAACATCCCTTGTTAAATAAAAATGATATTGAAACATTTTTAAAACATTCACAACCCTTTAAGAAAGGTATCTGGGATTTTGAAAAACACTTGGCATGCATCATAGGTCCATTATAAATCTTAAAACCATTTGAAATACATTTAAAACCAACAAGGGTATTCCATTCACATTTTATTATATATGTAAACATTTCAAAACATTAAAATCATTTTTAGGGAGACACTAGGGAAATTTAATTGATACTTTCCATGTGAAACATCTATATAAAGCGTAAAATATACTAGAAAACTATTTAAAGCCCAATACTAGACCAAAATATGATAATACATATATAATAAATAATTTAAAAACATAAATGAATTTTACAACATCCATTATAATGAAATTACAAATAAACACCTACCTCATTCAAGTAAAATCACAATTTAAACTCATCACCTCTAATGAACAACACACAACCAAGATAAGAGACGCCCTCCTCAACCCCTAGAAATCCAAATCCAAATTTTTACAACTAGAGACACTATAAGAGGGGGGGGGGGGAATCTTGGGGATGGATTAATTAAAAAGTTTATTTAAGACTTTTATCTTTCTTTTTGGATCTTGATCACACACTATAAGGAACTGTTTTAATCCTATATTACTAGATAGTACAACCACTAATGGGATATGTAAAATGAGCACACAACAAATTTTTTTAATGGGCCTAAGTCCAAAAATCATCATTTTTTTTATGGATTAAATGTTTTGTCCATGGTCACTTTGTTCCAGGTGTACAACCTTTACAATGGTTAACATTCAGTCACACCTCAACCATGGTATACTACCTATTCTTCACTTATTCTCATTACTTTAGTGAATTATATTCCATAGATTATAGACTTATAGGTCTCTTAAATATATAAGTAACATTATGTCCTATATTTGTTCAACATGAAGCTCTTTTTTCATCATAAAACCAAATTTTCTACTCTTTTTATCTTATTTTATGAAATAATCTTATTCTTTTATACTAGATTATATTAACATCTAAATGTCAGAGTTAAGTATTATTATTCTGAAACAAAATCTAAATACTGATTCTTCACTATATGAGGATAATTATACAATAGAATTTTCTTTTTTCCATCTTTCTACTTCAAATAATAATAATTAAAAGATTCTATTATATTGCGTCTCTCTCCTTCTTTAACTTAGATATGGTGCTAAAATCCTCATCCTTTTTATTCTTTAGAATTTATATACGATAAATGTATTTATCACTAGGGAACCACTCAATTGAATAATTATTAGGTGTATAATCTTTGAGTGATTGACCTATGGGTTCAAAATCCATCAGTTCAAGACTACTTTATGTACAAGACCTCCTATCATGCATCTCCCATCATGATACCCTATCACATAAGATTATAATGTAACTCAGTCTACTTTTGTTCTTCATGTGACACATTTTTTAAATTCTCAAACTTGTGATTCCTCTATATAACCAATTTTCTGTGCCTAATTCACAAGAATCCTCTTTCTAATCATAACAAATATTTTATATCCATTTGATCCCATCACTTGATTTTTATCACAAGTCCTCAAACACAAGACTACTAGTCTCAAAACCCTTGAGTACAAGAACCTTTTTAAAACTAATATACATAACCTATATCCCATGAACCGGTTTACCTAATAACCTCACACATTATCAAGAATGATACTCCTTTATATAATCTCCTTATCTCAGTTTTCCAAAGGCAAATAGAAAGACCCCATTAACATATCACACTTGTAGATAACTCCTTGCATGAATTACTTCTTCTCTAGATAAAATATTAAGATAAAAAAACATTCTAACCTTGTGAAAGGGATTGTATTTATTGGAAATTTAAACCACATTATTATCCAAAAAATATGCTCATCCTTCCATTCATTACACTTCCTCTACTCTATAATACATGACCATTCATCCATTTGACTGGCTTAGATATTTTTAATCACATGACCACGTCTCATGTAGATCGTGTAACATCACTTTCTTCATACAATCATCAAACATACATAAAAAAATTTCTTATTGAGAGTCCCCTTACTACTTATGATCCCATGATACATTTGATATTATGCACTTGATCTACTTTATAAATCTCAATCCATGCACCTTTGAATAAACTTACCTAAATCATGTGCTTCACTTATGTAGTCATGAGATGAATTTCATACGATAATGATATTTATATCCCACAGAAGATCCTTCCATAATTTCTAGAAGAAATTCATAATATCCCATAACATGAACCATTTTTACTTATATGGTCTCATAATTTCAAGAGACCACAAAATTACTCCATCTCATATAGCATTGATCTCAGGAATTATTTTGAATTATGCGATCACATGATACACTTTACCTCAAGCGATCGAGTGATATTATTTCGTTAATGAGATCGAATGATATTAATTAATTCATTCATGTAATCACATGATACTTTGGTTCTTAAAAAATATTACTAACTTCATTATGATTAGGTTCTCAACCCAACAACCTCATGCTCTTGTGGTCCAGTTGAATTTGCCACATGAAACCTTTATGTGTATATGCATCACCCACCTTAAACATTAATCTAACATCGCATGGACCATAAGGAAGAAACTAGGAAATAATGCCTATTTCAATTAATCTTCTATGCTTTCTAATTGATGCTTTGTACTACTATGGTCATCTTCCAGACCATCTTCAAACCATATTTATAAATAATATCAAATGAAAAAAAATCACACATCAAAAATGTTCATGATCTATAGTTGTTTTTTCAATATTCATATATAAAATTAATTGAAAAAAATACAACGCTAAACATAGCTATGGGTCCAAAATTCTCCCCCTTTGGTTTTTGTTTTCAATATTATCATAATTCATCCTTATCCATATATACAAGTTATATATACAAAGTTTCTCCAATATTCTTTTGATATGGATTAATGATTCCTTTCTTTCCTCTAATGAATTTTCACTACCCCGTTGACATAAAAATAAAAATGTTCTAAAGAAAACAAATTTAATCTTCATGATCTATCCGTATTAGAGTCTCATTAGATATTTCTTTTATGTCATCACCTATTTTTACATGTTGAATTATAGGGAATAATTGAATCCAAATTCCTTTAAGTATACCCCTAGTCACTGTGAACTCCATAAGGGATTTATTAATCAAAATCTCTACTTCCCATTGATAAATAATATAAATTAAAATAATTTTTAATGAGATTTATAAACTAGTGTGGACATGCTTTTATCTTATAACTCTTGAAATATAGATATAGAGAGATTATTATGCTCATTTGAGTTCCATTTTCAATTTCAAATCCATAAATAAATTTATGCCTAAAATGTTCTATTCTAATCAACATTAAATCTTGGAGTCACTTTTTTTTATTCGCACTATTGATAGATTTTCAGGGAGTGAAATTAACCATTGGAATTGACTCATTTATAGATCCTCAAAGCATACTGATTCAAAAATTATTATAGGAAACCTGATTTTAGGCCATGTCGATCAATTACCTTCATATAGATAGTATCATGGATTTAGTTATTTATAAATCATCCTATGATATAAATCACACTAACACCAAAAAATCAGTTAATAAGATATTAAGAATATATATGTGAGACATACCACATGATAATCCAATTAAGACCACTTGTTAAAGATAATTTCATGGTACCACTTAGTACGTTTGACCTTAAATTTTTCATAGGGATACTTTTTATGATTAGGATAAACATCATAGAGTTCTCATCATAAAATCTACATGAAAATATATAGTATTGTACTTATATATATTATTTATATTTATGGTTGAGATGAAGATAGATATTGAATTACACTTCAAAATGGGGAGACCCCTTATTGGTAATGCTATTTATTTTCCTACAAAATTTTATATCCAGAAAATAGTCAACTAATACCACATTTTTATAAGAAAATAGATAAACATTAGATACATGAATGTTGCTAATTCTCCACTAATATTTTTTCTCTTACTGGAAAAATAACACTTGAACTAGTGCCTGATACCAAATGGTTTATTATTAAATGTGACTTGGAACCACTGGATCATTCAAATATTGTTTCAATAGTTATTTAATTTCATATTAGGATCCTCATAATTTTTTCTTCCTTTCAAAAAAAAACACAACTTCTAGATATAGATTTGAAATATAGAGTGGTTGTGTAACTCTACTTGTTGAATCTGATACCATATGCTAATTTCAAGTGTTCAAATTCTTCTTATCTCATAGATCTCAATTAAACTTATGAACCTATTCTATTTCATCACACACAATCCCCATGGATAACATCTATCCATTAATACTGTATCACTTCTTATACTTATTTGAAATAGTTAAATTCATGGGGAGAGGGGTACCTCTAGAATCAACAAATCATGGGTTTTTAATGGTGATTATAGGCTAACCCTTTTATTCCGGATTTATTCCAAACTATCATTATGGTATTTATTTTGATGACACATATTATAAAAATTTATCTTTGTATGCCTCCTTTTAAACATATCTTTGTTGTCTTAGGATCCATTTTAATTTTAATTGCGATATATTCATTTTTATACCCATTTTATATTCCTAGAAAATTACAGTTGATCTAGACATATGATTATGTATTCTTTTTACAGATTATTAGCCCTATTTTTGTGCATAGGTCCCATGATATTCTTCTACTTTATGGATGTGGGATTAAATCCATGTGTATAATATTTCTTTATTAATGCACTATCTATCTTTTTCTCATAATTTCTCCACCACTATATGGATCCTTATCTTGCATTAGTTTTTTTCATTATGGCATGGTTTATGAAATGTAAAAGGCTTACTTTATGTTTCACCATTATTTCTTTCATAAAATCCACCTCATCCTTTTCCTATATTGGTGGTTTTGTCTTCATGTGAAAATTATTCTTACTCATAATTGGAGAAACTTCACCATTTTTTTTCAAAAAGATTATGTTATTTACTAGTGTCACACTATGACTATGAATTAGTAAGTGGTTAGTTCACCTTTTGTTGAAATCCTTGTTTATATTCTAGAATACTAAACCTATTTTCTAGCTTAACAAGTATCATTATAGGGAAGGCTATTTCATTATATGCACTAGATTTAAGGACCATGTTATGGGTTATATTTTCCTTCACTTCTTTGTTATAGCTAAAATATCCTAAAAAATTATAATGTTTATAACATTTGAAACATATCCCATTAAAAATATACATCATTTCATCATTCCTCAGTTGAGATATATGTACAAATAATGTTCTTATTCTAGTAATGAGAAATAAGAATTCTAGACACAAACTCATGGTGTGTATAAACTTTACACAATTATATCATTTCATGGATACCTTCCTCTAATATTATTTAATTTAATATTTATAAATACCCTTCCTTTGGTTTTCATATTTAATATTCATATTTTTACATACTCCACACATTGATTTTTCTCAGGAGGAACACTCCACCTTCTCTTTTATTTGAGCTTCCATATCCTTTAATCTTGAAATAGATTCATTCCCAGTTATTATATTCTCTTAAAGAAGTCTCTTGAGTGGGATGACAATATATTTCAACTCATTTTTTTGACCATTTTATATTTTATTCATTTTAGAATTTCTTCAAGAATATCATAGTGTTCTTTCATCTTGGAACCCATCTTTAGTATGTCAAAATTCTAAGCCACTTATTCTCTTTTCAGCCTATAGTTCTCTATGAATAAGAATTTGATGATTACATAGTCGACCTTCTATATGATATCCCATTGATCCACCTTATTTTTTAAGGTTTAGATTTTTTTACCATGGCACACACTCTCTCATAAT
Organism: Viscum album; assembly: GCA_963277665.1. Lineage (NCBI taxonomy): Eukaryota > Viridiplantae > Streptophyta > Magnoliopsida > Santalales > Viscaceae > Viscum > Viscum album. The sequence continues at coordinate 1,643,747,088 of OY728121.1, read as the reverse complement.
TGTTTACCAAATTTCATAATCACTTTAACCTTGTCATATTTCTCATCATACATGAGTTTTTCATCTTTACAACTATATCCTCCAAAAATTTTCTTTTTAAAATCATAATCTTGAAATTAAACCTTACAGTTTTTTCCTTTCAAGAATTTTGTCCTCAAGAAACTCAATCTTTTTCACTTGTTCTTTAATAGACGCTTTCAATTTTTTTATCACCTTTTCCAAGAATCCATTCTTCATCTTGAGATTCTCTACTTATTTAGTGTTCACATTGCTAATATATTGATCAATTAACTATTTCTAAAGCTGGTCTATATGTGTATCAATCTCATATATATATTCAATATATTCTTTCAACATTCCACCAATGTTTAAATTTTTAATTCTCTGAATATCTAATTATTCCAAAGCATAGTTAAGATCTAATTAGTGTTTAATAACACCATATAGTGTTTTCTTTTCATGGGTGATATAATAGTTTCCTACTTTAAAATAAAAAACAACAACATGGTTAGATTTAGATGAAATAGTGGATTTAGAATCATTGAACTTGATTTTATCACATGATCTCCTGATGGTTTTCTTCTTCTTTTTTATTCTTATTTATTTTTTTAATAAGATTATCTTCACTAGTTATGTTCACTAGCACCTTATATTTACTAGTTTTGAAACCATCCATTGAAGTTTACATCAAAACATGATTTTTCTTTACAGTGTTTCTAAGGATTGTTTAAAGACTCTTCCAAAATTTCATAAGTAGTAGAACAATGAGTAGTTTACTTATAAACATCACTAGACAAAGATCTATTTAAAATATTATCCATTAATTAATTTCGAATTCTTTTAAATTGATTGGTTATATTTTCATCTCGAGGAATATACCCCTAACATCATTTCCAAAAGCTTTTAGGAACATAATAATTTCATTTTTTTTCATCCATAAATTTTAGTTTCGTCAAATAAAGGAGGATTTATCGTTGAATCCATGTACACATATCCCAAAATTTATTTTATGTTTGAACACTGAGTTTAAACCATTACCCTTTGATACTAATTTTCCAACCATTTTCACCCTGAGTAGGGTGGGGGGGGGGATCTGGGTGCGGGTTGAATAAAAAAGTTTCATTATGTTTTTTATATTTATTTTAGGATGTTATTCCCACATTTAATAGAAATATGTTCAACCTATATTATATGGTATCAAAAACCCAAAAACAATAATATATATGTAGGAAATTAAACAATACAAAACACATAAGGATCACACACTAAGGATGTGTTAATGTTCCAAAATCCAATAATAGTCACTAGTTATTTCGATAAAAAGATTCATCCATGGTGACACCCTGCCATACACACTTCATTTACAATTTTTAGGGTTTTATGAATCCTCATACAAGGTGCACTTCCTCTTATTAAATTCTACACACTGATTCAATGAAGGATCTTCCACAGTTTATATACTTGTAGGTCTCTGTAATAAATAATAAACATGATGATATTTCTCTATTCAATATGTGATTTTTTCTTGAATTATAATAGATGATTTTATGATCTATTAATATTCTTGTCCACTATTTTATTATTATTCTATTCCATATGTGATTAACTTGTCAAGGAGAGATTTAATTAATTATCTTCCGAAACACAATCTCACTAGTGTTTATTCTATAGGTAAGGATAATCCTGGGTGTATGATCCATGGGTGAAAAAATTATTTGATACAAATATCTCCTAATATATATATAACCCTTTGTAAGACCCTATTACTTAGTCTTATCATGTAACCTGACCCATATCTGTACTTCTAATACCACCTTCATGTGTGGCTCAACTATATAGATCCTCTATATAACCGATTTTATGTGTCATTTTCACATGAATCCTATTTTTGACCATGGTAAAATTTATCTAGTCAAATTATCTAATCACCATATCATTATAACAACTCTCAGAATGCGATATTTCTAGTTTCATGACCCTTGATCTTGATACACTTGTGAATAACTAAGCTGCGTAACTTGTTTCATGTGACCTGGTTCTCATAATCTCCCTGTTTTTTATCAAGCATGATACTCTTTTATATATCCTTTTGATATCAGTTTTTCATAGACCAATTACAACACTCCCTTCACACATCAAAATTATGTGTAGATCCTTGAATTAATTACTTCTACTTAAGATTAAACGTCATGATCAAGCAGTATTTCTAACCATATCAATGTGAATTTATTTGTAGGAAATTTCTACCACCTTATTCATCGAAAAATATTCTCTTCCATCCATTTATTGAACTAACTAAACTACGAAATACATTACCATCTATCTATTTGACCAAAAATGACATTGTCGATCACATGACTTTTATACATTTCTATCGCTTAACATCATTCAACTCAAATGATTTTGATACTTCCATATCAAAACTGTGCCATGTAAGTCCCCTTACTACTTGTGATCACAATAACTCTTTGAGATAATTAACATAATATACATCAGAAGTTGAAATCCTCACTAATTTGGATATACCTACCTAAATCATGTGATTCAATTATGCAGTCATGGGATTCCCTTCATGCGATCGTGAGATTTTGAGTGTATAAAAGGGACTTACACCATTTCCAGAATAACTCCCTTTATACACTTCACAATATCCCATATTGTGAACCAATGTCACTTATACTATCATATGATTTTGAGCGACCCTAAAACAACTCTGTATCTGATGAAATTTATGGAATGAACTTATTTTTCTTATGTGATCACATGATGCACTTTACCTCTTGTGATCACATGATCTTATTTCATTCTAGAAATCACATGATTTTCATTAATTCATTAATTCATGTGATTATGTGATCTTTAGTGATTAGTTTATGTTATTAGATTCATTATTCTTAGGTTCTTTGTCAAAATTCCTTATACTCACATGGACCACTTGAATTTTCCACTTGAAACCTTCAAGAGTAAATTTTTCTCCCACATTTCTGATTAAGGAAACATCTCTTGACCCATAAATCAAACAGTTGAAAATGATTCCTACTTCAATTCCTCTTTTGTGATTCCAAATTGATGTTTTATACTACTACGATCCTCTTCAAGACCATCTTTAGACCATGTTCATACATAATACTAATTGAAAGAAAATGACACATCAAATGGGTAAATGATATATAATTACCTAATCCATATTCATGAATGAATATTATTGAAAAAACTATAACCCCTGATCTAGGCCCAAAAATGTTCATTAGAACCATCATGAATAGTAATACAAACCATACTAATTGTTAGTTTTTATGAATTAGTGTAAATTTAGAGATAGGGAAAGAGAAGAAGAGATGATAAGAAAAAAAGACGAAATAACTTACATTCCTTTTGAAATAAATAAAGATTCCTAATATAGAAGGAGGAAGAGGGGAAGAAATATCCATTCAAACTTCAAATAAGTATGATCATGGTGGGAGAAATGGAATGCCAATGTAATTAATCTTATAGGTGAAAATATAATTTCACATTTTCTATGAAATCTAGGTAGGATACTTGGTTTGACATCATGGTTCCTTAACAAAATATCCTTGAGTGGTTTATAAACCATGAATCAACTATGAAAAACTCCTATATCAAAAATATATATAAAATCACACAATTTACGTAAAATTTCCAATAACTATGTTCAATTCATGTTCCAGTACCCATACATACCTAGATACCTATACCATCTCTTCTAGTGAACACACGTCTTAGACAAAACCATGTACTACCCATACAGTACAACTGTATCAATAAAAAATGAACTAAAATCCTTACCATGTATGGGAAACCACATGGTTTCACCAAAACCGTGTGTGTATTGAAGGAAAAATTCCAAAAACATCAATATTTAACTTATAATTCTCCAAAACTTAAACTAAACCATGAAAATATAAAATAATTAAAAATATATGCTTACTATGTCTTTTGGGTGTAAAAATTCTCCCCACCATTCCACTTTTTTCCCCTATAAAGTCCTATGACAAAGTAGAAGAAAACAGATATTTAAAACTAGAAATTTATTTGATTAATTTCCAAGAACTGATACTAAGTAAGATCATCAATAAATATGGAGAATCCTAAAACAACACCATGAAACCTCAAACAATATCTATCCTCAAATACCTAATATGGAACTCTAAACAATGAGAAATCGAATAGGGGTCTCACCAGCATTTAGAATTTCTCTAAAAGTTGAAACTATGATGAACTCTCCTATAATGAGAGAATCTAAAACCACTATAGTTTCACTAACCAAAAAAGAAAATAATTATATTTTACTAACTATAGAGATATACTAGATAGATCTACTCCAAAAAAGAAGGTCTACTCAAGAGACTCCTCAATGGGAAAAAACATCCAAGATCATAAGATTGGATCTACAAAATGATCTGTAGTCATTATAAACAAAACATCGAAAAAACAACAACTAAGTACATGTCTCAATCAATAAAGTGACATGGGATCCAAAATTAGTTGTCATACTGAATGAAAATGTGGAAGTAAGACCTCATACCTAGTTTTCCCTCTCTTGGTAAACCCAATATAATAATAATTGAAAGTAATCAGTGTATAATCTTAATCCATTCGTTTTCTATCCTCCCAAATCACACACCCAAAGCCATCCCTCGTCCAAAAAAATAAACCAAGATCCCGGAATACCCCACACCATGAGGCCAAAAACACCAAAACAACAGTGAAAGTCACAAAGAACAAGTGGATTGAACATCTAAAACAACTATCACTTAACAAGGGATACAAAAAAAGGGAACCCAAGGAATAAACCAAATGTAATACACCTTAAAAAAAATCATCAACCAAAAATCCTCAAAACAGTTTATCACCCAAAAAACCCAAGGAGATATGTCATCATCAAATCATCAAACTAGCTAGCCATAGTTCACATAGACTAGTATGTCAACCAAGACAATTGTATAACAGCCCACTTACACCATAAAAAGTTAAAAAATACACTTTACACTCCCATGAATTATAGACAAGAGACAAGAATGATAGAAGAAATATCCTTGAAAAAAAACCCCAATTCCACTTAAGAAATATCTTAGCGATATAATTTATATAAAAAAATCATGAAATCAACCCCATAAAAGAACCCAATCATTAGAAATAAAAATACCTTTTCAAAAAACACACATTCCTCTAAAAGAACCCAACCATTATAAATATTTTTAATTTTTTTAAAGTTACAATTCCCTAATTGAATTCCAAAAAATTTAAACTAAATTTATACTCTAGAAAATTATTTCCAAAAATAATAAACCTACTTACACTTCTCAAATATCTTCCTTTAAAACATCTAAATACACTTCACCCCCTTCAATTTTTTTAAACAATTTAGTAATATATTTTTTTTTAAATTAAAACACTAAAATTTTAGAATCTCCACAAGAGGTTTCAAAATACATTTTCACTTAAATAAAAATAGTTTTAAAAATAGAATTGTTTTTCTAATAATCCAAACTGGTTTCATAAAAAAGACCCAAGGATCCTTTTGAAAACAAAAATTATTTCTCATAAAATCCTACCTTTTCTATAAAATTAAATATAAATAACCATAAAAATAAGTCACACCAAAAATCCAAACCAAAATCCAATCTACATAATCAATACATCAAAAGACCCACTTTATTTAATTTAAACTACTCAGAATTACTGAAGAGTTCTCTAATCAATAAATCAAATGGGGTATAGAACCATGATTGAATCGGACACATGGTTTTATGGATCTGGACCAATCGTGAAATAATCCATTTAATTTTTTCAAGATCAAGCATTTGGTCACTTCCCAGTTTATTAGGCTTTACAAACCAACCAAACACTACAGATCTACTTTCCATTCAATTCCCAAAACACCAAAACAACCCTAAGGAAACTTAGACCATGACATGTGGATCCAAAAACCATCAACAATAAATCCAATAAAATCTTTAAACTCAAAATTCAAACCCCACTTCCCATGGAAACTCATGCACTATCCGAATGGGTGGTGATCAAGAACCCAATCATGACTAACCTCTAGAGTCTCAATGATAATCTTAACTCAATCTCACCAAGATACCCCAAAATAAAAGGAGAATGATCTCAATAACCTTGGTACCTATTGAGAAACCTAGTATCTAATAAAATTTTCTAAACAAATGACTTGGTATTCCATTGGAACCAGGAATTGAACCAACCAACCACTGATCTGAAAGGTTGTTCCTAATCCCCATGAGATGGAAAAAAGTTCTTGAGTATTAAGAATTAACATTTTGAATGATTTAACCCTCAAATATCTATATTAAATAAACAATAAGTAAAAAATAATAAACCAACAAAACATGGCATGACATATAAATATCCATTCCAAGATAAGAAACTTTATTAAAAACAAAGAAGAAGTAGATACAAATAAACATCCCAAGTTGAAAGGTCGATATAACTATCCAAAATAAAATTAAAAGGGAATAAGAACCCTAACTACTCTAAAATCATTACCAGTGACCCCTAGTCACTCATCACATCCCACTATCCATCCATAGAGCCAACAAAACCAAGGAATGGACAAGAAATGGGAACATAAAAACCTTTAGCATCATTATAGCCAAGAGAAAAATATCCAAGCAGGACACCACCTAAAAAAACTATTCAATACTCTTTGTAATATTGTTTATAAAGTGATAGTTTAAAAATATGATATAAAAAAGGGATTTCACATGATTTATAAAACAATTATAATAACATTCCACTAAAAAATTTAAAAAAACACTATTTTTTACGAAATTAAAACAAGGTTGCTCAAAAATTTTAATGAAACATTTTCCACCAAGGAAATAGGGCCTCCAAAACCGAGGAAGAAAAACCAAATCACTATTTATTCCTATTTCTACACATTTCCTGAAAACTCAATTTTCATAAACAACATCACTAAGAACCATTTCTTAAAAACCATTTAAGATATAATCAGACTATTTTCTTTCTAAAAACTGATTTCCAAATATTTTTAACGTCCTTTTTGAATGAAAATAAAAACACAAAAAATATGATACATAATCATAAATAGGAACAAATTTATTAAATTATAATAAAAAATTAATAAAAAATGATTCTATTTTTCAAATAAAAAATAAGAACACAACAAATCAATAAATAAATCCCATAAAGCATCCTGAGAAGGACTTACGTATCATGGGAAACATACCAGGACTTATACATTTGGATTCAAAATCGGTGATGAGGAACCTTGGCCACTACTACTAAACCTATCACATACTTGTGGTCTTACATTTCTTACCAGGATCTATCATGATTAGTGGATAAAAAGAAACCGTGGTCCCTTTCAATGTGTTTCAGGACTATAGAAACTTCCCATCAGTTCACTCGGTCTGACCAAGTTCTACCATATGCTGTGTACTCAAAAATAAGGATTTCCATTAATAAGATCCATACTATAATATTATGACTCCCATTAAATTTTCAAAATGGATGTGGAAAACCAATGAAATGATATATTATAACATATATAAAATTTCAAGCATTTGTAATGAAACCTAACCTCACATCCTAGACCCTAGCAAGAATCAACCCTTTCACAAATAGAATTGAGTATTTAAAAATAATAATAATAATATAATGCACCCCCCAAGGTGTCACAAGACATAATTGGAATAATAACACTTGGGGATGAATTGAGGTAACCACAAATTTATTAAAGAACCTTATATAAAGTTCAATGTGGGATTTCAAAAGAGTTTTCGGGAAGCCAAATCATTTTCAAACCATTTTAAAATCATCTTTAAAATATCCTTTAGAAACAAATTATCAAACCATACATAAAAAATCCCAATTGGAAACTAAAAAATTTCCACAAATATATATTAGGATGGTCTATAGGTGGGTAGAAGAAATTAGATTAAAATTTATTAAAATGAAATGATTAATGTTTTAATATAATTATCAAAGTTAATTAAAAGAGTTAATTAGTAACAAAACATAATAATGAACCTAAGGATGTTTTTTGTAGTATTACAATCCAAAGTAGGATTACTCTAATATTATACCTCTATACTCGGTGTGTAATAAAATGTGCACTAATGTAATTTTTTAATGGGAATCATAACTGTATTACATACTACTTTTTATAGCATAAGAATAAACAAGACACCAGACTTTTGTATGGGGAGTATGAACCTAATTACAACACTAACTTGAGACTATGGGATTCCAAACCTAAATGAACCTAGATTTAGAATATGAGAGTCAAAACCATAATAAAGGGAAGAAGAAAGATTTTTTCTGTAAAATCATAAATAAAAAAGTCAGTTTATGTGAAAGATAAGTAGAAGTGTTACCCAAAATTGAAACCAAAACGAAATAGATAGTAGAGAAATAGAACATTGATATTGGTTCTTGAGTGTTTGATCAGTTTTATTGTATCATAATATTATTAAAATAATTCATATACATTTGAGTTCAACCCTTGAGAGATTAGATAATAGTAGTGAGAAATGTTCTACAAAATTATAATTTACAAAAATTCAAAATATCAACACCACCACACTCTTAAAACAACATCACTTGTAAATTTTAAAGATATCATTGAGAAGTATCACATTCAAATTTTATCCCATTCCCAAATTTTACAACAGAAAGGCTCAGAATCCTTAAAAAAAATAATCTCAACACAACTGAGAGAGGTTATAGAATTTAAAATTTGAAAAACATAAAACTAAATTATTATAAGGAGAGAGAAAGAGATATTATCATTGCAAAAATATCACTCAAATCATGATTTTTTTAAATAATAAGGAATAATTCAAACCAATTTGAAATAACATTATTGAATCGTTAAAAACACTTCCATAATAATACTTTAATGAAAGATCCTATAAAAATAGGAAGTTGTAAATTGTAAAATAAAATTTGAAAACATTATATTAAAAATAAGTAATAAATATACTGAGAATATAAAAATTAATAACAATAAATATATGATATTTAAATTTTTTTAATGAGTTTAATATAAACTAATATTAATTTAAAGACAATAAAATTAAATGAAACATTAAAAAATAATAAAATGATTTTTGAGTTTGAAGCTGCATGTTTTACGCATGAAGATAAAACACACTTTTATCATTATAAAAACTTATTTAGAAACATTGAAAAACTATTCACTTTGGTTATAAATAATTAATATTTATTAATAAAGTTATTATAACAATTTAAATGTATGTAATGGACATGAATAAAATATATATATGAAACAATACCTAAAACAAACCATTTTCTAGATTTTAGGAAAACCTATAGAAATTCACTAAACTACATTTCCAAATTCATGTAGGGGTTTTTAATGTTGTATTTTTTATCTAAGTAAGAGAATTGAACACATAGTAACATTGATGTATGTAATATATAGAAGGTATTCATGTTATATAATTGACCATGTAGTCAATTCACAAAAGGGATTCAACATGTAGATGATTTACGTATCCGAATTTCTAAAATCTATAAACAGATTAACTTCTCAAATTTTAGAGATAAAACCGACCATATAAATGATAAAATAAACTTTCAGTCCAGTTTAATTTTAATTATAAAATTTCATTATCTTTATAAATAATCATGGACCACCTTTATAATATTTATAAAACTCATGTTATGTTTAAAAAACAATATCAAAAGAGTTCTGAAAAACTATAGAAAATAAGCTGAAAGCATTCAGTTACTTCAAACATAAATTCTCACATGATATAGATATATTAATAAGTTTATGTCTTATAATGAAATATGTAAACTCTTATTATCTTTCCAAAAAAATAACTCAGTTTGGATTTTTTTAGATCAATATATGTTTTAAAAAATAGAAGGTAACAAAATCTGAAAATTCTGCAACGTTGATTTCAAAATGGCTATGTTGTTAAGAATATGGCTACATAGTGTACAATATATTTGTGGTATTTAAATAGTAAAAACATTTTTAAATGATATTTTACGATCCGAAATGAATTATTTTTCCTAGGATATCAAAATAAAACTTATAGAACATGTTATGAAAAATAAAAACATTAAATAAAAATATATTTTATTTAAAGAAATATTATTATATACTGAAAGTTAAATATATTTAGTCAAAATAAAATTCATTGTATTAATAAATTAAAAAAAACAAAACAAATAATTTTTTCTAATTATAAAATTATCTTGTGGTTCAATGAGTCACTCAATATTCTCCGCCTTTTTTGTAAGTACAAAACTAAGTATAATTTCAAAAACATCTACCCTTAAAAAAATTATCAAAATGAAAAGGTTTCAACAGAAAATTTATTTCTTTTAATATAATATAAATAGTTTATATATTGTTATGAAATATTCATATTTCATAATATATGTGAAAGAGTCTCAAAAAATAATTTAATAAAATGTATCAAGGATTCATGATAAATTCATTAACTGCCAAAATAGATAATTAATTCCATTGAGTAAAATATTTTGAAGTAGATTGAGAAAAAGTAATAATAAATATATGTAAAAAATAATTTATAAAAAATTATAGTTTAAATAGTAAGTTAAAATCATTTTTATGTATGGGTGGTTTTGAAATAGTTACATAGAATACAAATATGTAAAAAAATTAAATAAAATTATTCTAAAAAATAAATTCCAGATTTTGCAGATTTCATGTAAATTTGAATATTTTAGTGTATAAATACATTCAAACTTCCCTAAAAACAAAAAAAAATTTTTTTTTTTAAGATTATAACTCTCTAAGATCAATTTTTATATTTTTAACTAATTAAGGTATAAAGGATTAGTAAATTTATCTTCAAGTTGGTTTTCAAAATGGATAAACCCTAAAACAATATTTACCTTTTTAGATGATCTCTAATAAAATAAAACCTAAGATTGGTATGATTTGTTCTTGAATTATATAAAGGATTATTATAAATATAAATTTTTATATGTATCATCATAATAAATAGGAAACTTATTATGATAAATACCAAAATCACATAAAGTTTTTTTAATCCACAAACATTGAGAACAAAAACTAGTTGTTGTAATATACACAACTTCTTAAGTAGATAGAGGGATATATAATTTATTCATAAAATTCCACTAAAAATAAATTTATCACTTTTGAATTCAAGTTTATCTAAATTATTTTTATAGTTCCAAATAAAAACTCTACAACCAAAAACTCTAAAATAAAAAAATTTAGGCTTTTTTACTTTTATATAATTTATAATAAGTTTTCTTCAATAAAGGACAAACAAGAATTCTATTTTAAGATTAAAAATAATAAAAGGGACTATTTCCAAAAAATATCTTGGAAAATTACATTCACTTGACATATTTCTGGCCATTTCAATAAGAAATTTATTTTTCCATTCTAAAACACCATTTTTCTTTGGTGCTTTAAGAGTAGAAAAGTTTTGAAAATAACCATTATGTTCCCAAATATTTTCAAAATATAATTATAAAATTCACCTCTTTTATAACTAAGAATATAAATATTCATTCAAAATTTTTCATTTTAGAAAATATTACAAAAAAGTAATAAATGTGGATAAAGTATCATTTTATATGAAAGAAATTAAACCCATGTAAATGTACTATAATCATCAATAAAAACTAAAGTGTTTTTTTTCCTCTAAGGATAGTAATTTGAGTATTCCCAAATATATCAAGATATACTAACTAAAAATATCTATTAGTACATATCTGATTTACAGTTCTGAAGGACATTTTATGTCTTTTCCCATTCATGTAAGCGTTACGAACATAGAGTTTTTATTTCTTCAAAGTAAGTAAATATAACACATTCTCATGTTTAGAGATATTTTGCGACATTATGATTTTAACAAGATTTAATCATCAATTCCAAATAATTATATCATTATAAATAGTATTTAAACACTTAACAAGTTGAACACTTAGTTTAGAAAAATAAATAATATCAATATTTTCCTTTTGATTAGCCTAAAACATTAACAAATTATCCTTGAAAACTAAACCCTTATCATTTTGATATTTAATTTCCATTACATAAACACATTATTAATATATTCTAAAAAAATTATTTTTTAATCCTTTGATATATAAAACTGTAGAAATTAAAGAAGAATTTTGAAAACTAACTTTTCTAATGCCTTTTAGTTTGCATTTGGAATTATCTTGAAATTTTAAGTAACTCTATCATATTTTTTATAAGTGATAAACATTTATGGGTCTCTGTTAATATGTCTAGAGAATCAACTTTTCATGTACCATATTTCATTCTTGATGCATCCAATGCATTATTCATTTAAAAATCAATTACTTGAAAATTTTTGTACAATAGATACTTTGTGTCAAATCAGATTAGTAATTAATTTTTTCGGTACACATAAATAATTTATAAAATAATTGTATGTTACTCATATAAACAAGTTTTATAAATATGAGTTTTTTTAATCCTAAAGATAGTTTGAATATATGAGAACAATCATTTTCAAAACGAAATATAATTTCATATTGAAAACATGTAATAGTAGAAGTAAAACCATTTGTACTTTTAGCACAATTATTTTGATACATTTGAGAAAATATCATTTTATATTTAATACCATTTATTTTATTCAAATACATCATTCTATGATATTTTTCTTGGACTTGAAGGAATGCAGACAACTCTATTTGGACGTTAATGGCCTTTTTTCCTTGTTTTTTGAATTTTTATTTATTCATTAGTTTGGGATAGATAGGCTTGATATTTGGTTTACTTTGGCACTAAAAACAAGTAGCATATGAAGTATTATAATTAGTAGTTCCTTTTTTATCTCACTTGAATTTTTCCTTTTGAGGTTTCTATTTAAATCAGTTCTTGAATCCTTTATTTTAATTAATTTGTGAAATCTAGTCACAATATGAGCCATATATTCTTTTTCACTATCTATTCAATCAGAATCAAAAGAGTCAGTAGAAAAATATTTATAGATTTAATTACTACACCTTTTCTTTTTGTTGTCTCGTATCAAGATTCATTCTTTAGTTCTAATTCACATGGAATCTATGAATTCTAATTAACATGGAAGCAGTGATCTAATAAATTAATCAAGAGTGTGATCTTTTAAGTTATTCATTTTATCCATGGAAACATTATTTTCATACCATTTCTTCAAAAGTGACCATAGGAATCATTCAACAAATACTGAGTTTTCCAAATATTCTACAAGTAAATTCATTCTATTCAAAATTCTTTTGAATCGGTGTCGTTTCATCTTCACACATCTTAATGTCTTGGTACTTGGCTTGAAGCATTCCAAGATTGGTTAGAATTAAATTTCCTAATCAAAGGTGAATAAATTTCAGAATAATTTAAATATCATGAGCTATATTATAAGAAGACACATGACTAAACACACTTATGTTAATAATATAGTATAAAATATTCACAACTTTATAATTTAAACCATTTCTAGAAGCATAATTTCCTATAAATATATATTGGAAAACGTCCTATAGTGTGTAAAAATTTTCCATTGTTGGTTAGTGTTCAATGCTTAATTTTCAAAGATATTACCGCATTCCTGATCAATAGTGAGGAGTCCAAGCATTATTTATATTCATTCCTTCCATCTATAATATCATATCCTTAGAATGTGAGGTCTAGGAATAGGTTGGAAAAATAAAATATAATAAAGCGAATCTATATAAGAATTGGATAAATTTTAAAAGTATAAACCATTTCTACCATTTTTCAGGTATTATAAAATGAATAATAAATCAAAACTAAAAATTTCTAGAAGGGTTATCCTTGGATAAATTTTTTTAGGTATTAATAAAAAGAATGATAGGGATAAAATATCTATATCAAAATTTCAAGCCTTTGATTCCAATGGCTAGGTTGGATAGGGTAATGGTATATGGTCTAGATTGGGTTGACTAAACCAGATTAATATTTATTAAAATGAATAAATTAATGATTTAATTTAATTATAAAATTCTATTAAAATAGTTAATTAATAGCTAAATAAAATCATGAACACAATTATTTTTATAGTATATCATTACAAATTTGGAATACTCTACCCTTATACCTCTCTACTTAGTGAGAGATATTTTGGGTACTAATCATATTTTTGAAGGGGAATCATAACCCAAATTCAGACTAAATTTTCTAGTTGAATAATTAAAAATATGCCTAAATTTTGTTTGGTGAGTCACAACCCAATTACAACACTAAATTTAGACTATTGGAGTCAAAAACTAAACAATCCTAACTTTAGAATCCAGAACCACATCCTGAAGAAAGTTAATAAAATTTCATTTGTTAGTAAAAGTATAAATATAAAAGTAATTTTACATGAAATATGTGAATAAGTGTTAAAGACAAAAGAAAATAGAATTAAATATATATAATAAGAATAAAACACAAGTACTATTTCTTGAGTGTTCAATCATATTGATTTTCACTTCAAGGATATAGAATAAGTTATAGACTTTTATATTCATTACTTGAGAGATTTTCCATTAGTAGTGATAAATCTTCTGTACAGTTAGAATGCACAAAAAATTATTGTATCAAATCCTTCATACTATTGACATTATATTGATTGTAAATATGAAATATCTCATAGAAAAGTATCATATCATAATTATGTTACCTATCCTCCTTCTATAAAAGTATGTCTCGAACTCATTTAAAAATTACAATCTCAACACAACCAAGATATAAATTGAATTTAAAATAAAAAAATGATAAAAATGAATTATCATAAATAGAGAGAAAGAGATATTATTATTTCATAAATATCGCTCAACTCACAAAAATAATTCTAAACAATAAATAAAAATTAGAAATAATTTTAAATAACCTAATTGAATAATTTATAATATTTTTTTAATAATTGATAAATGAAATATCCCATTAATGTAGAAATTTTGAATTTGAAATATGAAATTCAAAAAAATTCCATCTAAAACAGGCATTGAATAAATAGAGAATATCAAAAATTAATTACACTACATTAATGATATTAAAACTAGTTTGAATGAGATTAATATAAACTAATAAAAATTTAGAAATAATAAAATATAAGAAATAATTATAAAATAATAAAAGTGATTTTTGAGGTTTAAGATGTAAGTTTCATGCGTGAATACAAAATACACTTTGATCTTCATAAAAAATTGTATAAAAACATTGAAAAACAATTCACACAGGTTTCAACTAATTAACATGATTTTATAAAGTTATTAGGACAATTTAAATATTTGAAATAAACATACGTGGAATAGATATATGAAATAATACATAAAATAGGGTATTTTTTATATTTTTGAAAAACATATTGAAATTCATTGAACGATGTTTCCAAACACACATAGGGGTTTTTCATGTAGGAATTCTTCTCTGCATAAAATAATTGAAAATTTAAGAAAGTTGATACAATAAATTCATGCAAGAAAATTGATGATGTTGTCAATTCACGTAAGGGATCCATCATTTAGGTGATTCATGTTACCAAATTTCTAAAATATTTAAACAGAGTGACTTATAAAATTTCAGATCTAAAATAAACTATCTATATAATATAATAAAATTTTTTTCAAGTTGAAATATATTTATAAAATTTTATTATATTTCAAAATAATCAATAATTACCTTAATTGTATTTATAAAACACATGTTATTATTAAAAAAAAGTAGTAAAAGAGCACTGGAAAACTATAGAAAATGGAATTAAAACTTTCAGTGACTTGAAATCTAATATCAGACATGATATATATCGATTTATAATATTATTTCTCCTAATTAAATGTATAAAATATTCTTATCATTCAGGAAAAAAAAATAATAAGTCAATTTGGAGTTCTATAGTTCAATATATGCTCGAAATATGGAGGTTAACAGATTCTAGAAAATCGGCTTTGTGGATATCAAAACGGTTGTGTGGTTTACAAATTGGATACATGGTTAAGAAATTCAATACTCATTATAAAATATAGTTACTATATATTAATAGTAAATAATATTTCTCAATTATATTTTAATATCCCAAATGACTTATTTATCCTAGGAACACAAAATAGATCTTATAGAACATTTATTTTAAAATCAAAACAAGAAATCTAAAAATATTTTATGAAAAGAAATATTATAATATACTCAAAGCTAAGAATAATTTAATAAATGTAAAATTAAAAGTATTAATATATTTAATGGAAATAAAACAAATAAACATTTGTAATTATCAAAACATAAATTGGTTTAAGGAGAAACTCAATAATACATTTTTAAAATAATAACACTTTTCCTTTAGAAAGAAAATAGTTTCAAACACCTTTTTATAAAACTAAATCCCCTTTTTAAAACATTTAAAACAACCATAAGACAAAAATTTATCAAAAAATTAAATGGGAATGAAGGATAACTCCATTAATTTTAGAAAAGAAGTATTTATAATGTCACACACCCCTTCTTAAATTAAAATTACATAAAAAATCATTCAAAACATTTATATCCCTTTAGGAAATCCAACTGGTCATTTTAAAAATACTTGGCATGCGACACAATTCCATGGTAGTACTTAAAACCATATAAAATCCATTGAAAACCAACAAGGGTTTTACATACAAATTTTACTCTGTAGGGAAATATTTTTAGACATTATTAATAATTTAAAACATCCGCTCCAGTAATTTCACAAACACTTTGAATACGACACATATATTTTAAGTGTAAAAGCCACTTGGAAGCCATTTCAATCCAACTACAAGACAAAAATATTTTTCTAAATTCTTATTAAATAATTTACAAACATATGATCAATTTATAAAACTCTTTATAGAGTAATTGAAAAGAAAAACCTTCCTATTTCATACAGAATCACTACCAAAACTCATCACATTCGATAGAGAACACACAATCAATCCAAGAGACATCCTCTTGAACCCCTAACAACCTAAATACCATCATTAAAACCATACTAAACCCTAATAAAAACCGTAATAGTGGTTAGGGTCCATTAATTAGAGGAGTATTGAGAGAGAGGTATAATGAAGAGGATAAGAGAAGAAAACAAATGAAGAAAAACTTTAGATTCCACTTGAAATCTAGAAGGTTCCCCCAAATCAGAGGGATATGGGAAGAAATACCCATACATTCCCTATGTAATGGTTGGTAAAGGAGGAGTAAATAGAGGGATAAAGTCACACATCCTAATGGGGAAAAGGGAATTTCACCTTTTTTTTGAAATATGGGAACATTTCACGGTTTGGTGGTATAGTATTCCAAATCATGCACTAACCATATGGATGGAACTTCCTAAAAAATAATCCTCACATGGGTTGTATAAAAATTTTAAAAACAATTCACCAATCACATGAAACCCCAATATTAAATCTACATATCAAACTGCATGCTTTCCACACTGTTTCCACTTACCATGAACAAGCCATGCACTGAAACCCTTACGCACCTAGAGACTCACAGAGTTTCCCTAAAACCTCACTTGGCTTATATATAATTGTGAGATATATATTTAGGCCAACAATTCACTATAAAAAATGAATTGAAAACTTTTATTCATAAGTGTAGCTACACTATTTCCCCTAAATGATGTGTGAAAACTGTGCATAGAAAGAAAAAATTATATAATTTTAGAAAAAATTTCCCAAATTCTCAAAAACATAAACTAAACCAAAAATAAGATACAATAATACAAGATATATGGTAATAATGAAATTTAGGTGTCACATTTCATTTTTTACTTTATTTACCAAAGTGTGAAAAAATATCATTTTTCATGTTTTACACATGAATGTATTTCCTCACTTTTATATCCATTTTTTCTATTGAGTGTTCCTATTTATATTTTAATGGTTTCCCAAAATAATTTCCATTCCAATTTTTTTGTGAAATTTTCATTTAAAAAAGTTTAATAATTTAGAAGAATAAATAAAGGGATTACATTCCACTTATTTATATTTTTATCTTCATTTATCAAATCATATTATAAATCTGTTATTACAAACTTGTTACAAAATATTTATGACAATTATTTAACTTCTATTTTTCTCTAAAACTCTAAAAGAAATATTTTATTTAGAATTATGCTTCATGTTTTACCCTATGATTGATATTATAATGTATTTATTTTTGAATATTTAACTAGTTGTATCTAATGATCAAATTCCTAAACACTTATTATATGATACCATCTGAATGTGTTAAGTAACCCATATTTCTATAAAAGTTCTTTTCTTTTTTTCAAATATTCCTTAATTTTTCTTATCCTTCACTAGGGATATTCTATAATTATACCATCATTATTATTTATTTGGATGACATATAATCATGGTTTTTTAGAAACATAAATGAAACCCTTTCTTTCTTGGGTTAATTATGCATTGTTGAAATTATAAATGTTTTCTTATGTGTCACACATATGAAAGTTCATATTAAAAAGTGAAGGTTGGGAAAAAAATTATATAACCCTCCAATGCTTTGGGTAATGCTTTATATCTCATTAGAAGATATCCAAGGCACTAGGGATTAAACTCGATCCACTATGGGACTCTATTCACTATGTTATTTTGTCTTGGAAATGACCCTTAACTTATGCATAAGATTTCGTGTTTTATGTTCTTTTCATGTTGTTATGATTCCATGATCTTAGGTTATCTTCTTCTTTAATCTAAAATCATTATTTTATAATTCATGACTTATGTTCGATGTTTTATTATGCATGATTTCCTTAGGATATGTTCTGGTACATTGATTTTATTATAATACCCACATTTTTATCATATTCACACTCATGAACATCAATTATTATCTCTTATGTTTACCTATAATAATAATTTAAAATCACCCCTATTCTGTTTCTATTTCCCTAGTTTATGTAGAATAATATTACATATGAAATTCATAAAAGTTTATCATGTGAGGAGAATTTTTTAGGAGATTATTAAGATTTAGTGTAAAATAAAGAATCATTTTTAGTGTGATGATGTCCTTTTTATGGGAGTGATATGAGTTTTATTTTCTAAATGTTTTCCAAAATTCTCTAACACATTAAACTAGAAATTTTCGTGGGTATATAAATGAATCTATATTTTTATTGATATTGTAATTATATTTGTTTATTTTTTTCCTCTTTAGTTGGTATCAAATCCAATATGAAATGAATATGAATTAATCACCAAATTTAGGATGGTAGGTTTGGGGAATCTCAATTGGTATCAAATTAGGGTTTAGAAACTTTATATGTTAGGATGTTATCATATGAGGATATTTTAATAGTTATTGATACCATCAAGGGTTAATAAATTTAGGGTTAATTAGTTATTTAAAGTCATAAATACCTCTTTTGAGGTCTTATGGTATTGGAGTTTTAATCTAATTAATGATATTTTGGAATATATTGATTTGGTTTTAAGATGAATACATGATTGGGGTATAGATTGACCTTAGGGTTGTTATGTGATATGATTTTGAAGAAATTAGGCTTAAATGGGGGAAATGGTTAATTTATTTAGGGAATATAAGACTAGATAACCTTGGGGATTGATTTTTTTATTTTGATGAAATTAAAGTATTTTTGGGAAAGTATTAATATATTTTCTAAGAGTATTTATGATTATGGCACAATCAATGATATGATATTTTAGGTTTTTTGGGGATAAAGGGTAAGTTGATTTATGAGAGATAGGTTTTCATGATTTTTTGGATCATAATATAGAAATGAAGTTCCTGATATTATCAGGTTAGTTATTTTTGGGGATAAGTTATTGATATTAAGAGCATAAAACATTAGGAAATTTATTTTGAAATAAAAGAGTTATAGTTTGAACCTATAGAGTAACCAAATGTATTTTGTTTTGAAATGATGGTTTAAAAGGATAATACACTAATGATTGATTTTTCATATTAATATTTTTATCTGTTATTTACATAAATATTTTTGAGTTAGTGTTTGGTTGGGTTTAGGATCATCAATTTAAAGTTGGGAATATTACGGGTCAAGAAACTCCTAAGTCTTATAACCAACTAAGGAAGTAAATTTGGCACAAATTGTAGTGGAAAATGAAAATATAAAAGTGTGACAAAAAATGAGATTTTTAGTATTACCAAATATAGTTAGGTTAATTTCTCATTTGATATTATATAATGAGTCGTGAATACATTAATAACACCATCAAATATTTTCATTTGTGAGAGAAATTAAAATTATGGGGATGCAATTTATTTAAGGGAGTAGAATGTAACAACCCAATATTTTAGTGTTTATTTTTTACTTTAAATAAATAATTAGTTAGATATAATACATGACATGAAATACTATACTAAAATTAACCATGGAATATTTTATTACAATAACTTATGAACAATCTTTTATTATGTGAATACAATCTCAAACACCATTAGAACAATTATATGAAAAGTATAGCCTCAAGTAAATAAAAGTATATTAATTAATAAAAATGATCAAATTTTGTTAATATTATTTTTATAGAATGAATTATGTGTCATAATACCAAATAATTAATGAATAATTAATATTTTTAATATAAATAATTAATCAGATGTGATTTAAATCAATTATTGCTAAATATGTATATTTATAAATGAAATATTTTTAAAGATTCATGTTTTTATATCTAAAATTAAATAGATCACATTCAAAGGATTATTCTAATAATTTTTTTATAAAAAAAATTAGCACTCATTTAATTAGTAATTTATATTAATTAATATTATGAATACTTAAAGTATAAAAATTCATTTTCCTATTAAAATAATTTTTTATTAAATTTTTTGTTTTTATTGAAAAGTAAAATTATAAAATTTTGGAATTTTAATTTTAAAAAGTTAAACTAATTTTTGGATTCATAAAATCAAAATCATATTGATGTGAATTTTTTGGATATTTTTTCAAATGATTGATTTTTAGTCGAATACTATGAATTATAATTTAAAAAAACCATAAATTTTATGAAATATTTATGATATAAACTAGAATTAATAATTTATAAAACATTTTTCACAATTAAATATGTATTTGAGAAGTAAAATAAAGTATTTAAAAATTATCTTTTGAATTCAACAACCTATGATTGACATTTTTGAGGCCATGTGATATTTTATTCTAATAAAAAACTATTTTTGATCCTTTTCATTTAATTAAGTATTCAAAAGATTCAATTGGGTTTTTACTGAGTTTAAAATCCCAATAACCCAAATTTATTTAATCATCATCTGATAAATTTAATTTAAATTAATTCTATACATATGTTTTTTCTTCAATATTATTTTTATGCTTAAAAATAATTATTTCAAGAAAACATTTTTTTATCATGTGTTCTTATATTGATGTTAATTTTTATCTCATTTAGAAATATAATTAAAAAAATTGATTTCATTTTTAGAATTATAATAATAAAAATTATAAAATAATTACAATTAATTTTTGGGGATTAAAAATAAGTTACCAAGGTGAATATTAGTCACCACTTTAAAGGACAAAATAAGGTATAATTGAAAATGAAGAGGTAAAGTAAAAAAATTTCATAAAATCTCATATCTAAATGGTAGTATGAAGAATTTAACAGAATTAAATTATATTACCCTCCTGGATTATTAAAGTTTTATCCACTTTCCTTGAATATCAGATTTATTTCTATATCGGGAAATTAATAATTATAAAAATTTCACCCCTCTCACTTATAAAAGG
Organism: Viscum album; assembly: GCA_963277665.1. NCBI lineage: Eukaryota > Viridiplantae > Streptophyta > Magnoliopsida > Santalales > Viscaceae > Viscum > Viscum album. Next base: position 1,643,725,333 of record OY728121.1, on the reverse strand, counting down.
AAACCATAATTACCCAACTTATCCCCACACCTAAAACATATTATCTCATATCATTTATGAAAAAACCTTTCCCAACACTCTTATCTATATCCTATGGGTTTCTTTCACATCAAAATACCTCTCTAAAAATGTATAATCTAATTAGAAAAGGATTTTTCCCAAGAAGTAATATAAGAACTCCTAATTAATTTCTCATTTCTATTCTTTGAAATTTTATTCTTAAACCACCTCCAAGACTTTTATACCCATAATAATATATTTAATTGAGAATAATTAGATTATGAAAATTTTATTATGTTAATGTAATAACCATAATCTACCTTCTTCCAATGTATTTGAAAATGAAAACAACACCCACATTATGGTTGGTTTACCATCACTATGAATGAAATATTTTATTTTTAAATATAGACTTACATGGATGGTTCTAAAAATTAATTTAATGAATAAATATTATTGTTGGTCGGAGTAGATTACTCAAGAGGGGAGGGGTGGATTGAGTAATCTATAAAAATTTCGGTAAAAAGTATTTCTAAAAATGTTTCCCCAAAGATTAAATACAGCCCAATTTATGAAGGTTATACTGTTATATGAGTTTGAAAATTTAAGTAAATTATTATAAGATTGATTAATTCTAAGAAATCTTAATTAGTGTTATTAATGTTACTTTTGAAGTTATTGTACTAAGACAATACAGTTATAACTTCTTTCCATGACTAACTATCAAAGGTAAATTAGTGATTTCTGGATTATATAGTAAAGAAAAAAACCAGAGTAAAATAAATTAAGAAGCAAAATGTATAAGAAACAAGTGGTTCAGTCTCAAGATGAGACCTAATCCACTCCACTTGGTGATCACCTGCCACTAAGAAGTTTATATAAATAAACTTTGATCCACACCCTGGATTAGGGTTAACAATAGTACACAGACTATCCAGGTCACTGTAACATCCCAAGTAAATAAAGAATATTACTTTTTAATATTTATTAATATTTGTGAATAAAATATTAATTTTACATTAAATGGGTTGCTATGTTCGATAGAATACCCGATACGCAACAACGAGTTTCTCTGAAATCTTACGTTGAACACTAGTAATATAATAATATTATTTTAAATGGTAGTTAGCACGTAGCCGTTGTATTGGAGGTAATGAATATAAATAACTAAAATATGATTATATATGTTTGTTTAATGTTTTTACATTTATCCAATAAAAGATAGAGGCTTAAAATAAGAAAAAGAATTCAACTTTAGGCATAACTACTCTAATATTCACTAAAAGGTCGACTTGTTTCCTTTTGATGGAGAACCCTCTTTAAATATGGTTTTGGTCACTCTTATACATTCTATTGGACCAAATAAATTTTTTCTTTAGAATTGGGACATCAAAATTTACTTGTGTAAATTTTTGGTATATTTCTGATAAAGTTCATTTTTTAATGAATAGTGAAAAATGTTGTATTTTAATTCAAAACCACTTTTTAATAAAATTTATTTATATGATTATATTATCTTTTAAATTGTTTTTAATTTGAAATTATAATATATTTTTACCATGTAATCCAATAGTGGTTATTGGAATTAATTTCAATTTGAAATTGGAATTAAACTAGTGTCAATCTTTTGATATATATTGTTTCATAAAAACACGCTATTTGTTCTGACAACGGAAATTAATTATTAAATTAATTAATTAAACTTATAGGTTTTGAATTTTGTAAAATAGACATCAATTTTGAATTCAGAATATCAAATATAGCTTAGGGTGAATTTTTGGTATTTTTCAGAAAAACTTCAATTTTTGATGAATAGTGAAACCACTAAGTGATAGTTAAAAAACGGATTTTTCATTTAAATGAAATTTTACCACCTCTGTGATTTGAATTTCAAAAGCCCGACATACATGTTTTTCATTAGGATGTAAAATTTGGTTCAATGGGATGAAATTATTTTTTGGTGAATAGTAACCTTTAAGTTTTATTAATCACGATTAAAGGTAATTAGTGTAATTTAAGGTAAGGATAATGTTATAATAATATGAAATTACCTTTACACATGTCCTACCCTTATTTGATGAGTCATGGCAGACCAAGAAAATCCATGGGTCAACTTGGGGACCCCATGGAGCCACTTTGGTAGGAAAATTACATTTATAACTTTTTATTTAAAGTTAAAATAAAAGTGTCACAAACATGTATTGTTTTACTAAAACAATTTTTACATGGGGTTATACAAGTCATATCTTTTACTATAAATATTCATTAGAAAGATAAAAATATTTCCTAAATCATGATATTTTTTATATAATTTTTAGACATTAAATAAATAAATTTATTTATGACACAATGATGATGCAGTGATTACCTCATTAATGAGCGATTTAAATAAAATGAGAAGATAAGGTAAACTCTAAGACTTAAACTTGTCAAAAAACTATTGGATGAGTGTATTTAGAACCCTTATCACCTTAACCTAGAAATATATAATTTTTGGACCTTTAATATCCGAAAATAATTTTATAATTAAGTAACTTTTCAAGACATTCCAAGAGTGCCCCTCCTCCCTCTTATAAAAGGACCACACCTCTACCTTCTTACCCACACCTCTCAAGCCTTTGGATCGGCCAACATCTGCTAGTTGTATCTCTACACATCCCTCTATTCATCCTATAAGCCTTAACTTAGGCAGAAAGCCCTTTAAGAAACCCTTTTGGTTCAAACCAAGAGGAGTTACACAATTTAAAGGTAATGTCTTCACTTGTGTTCTTTTGTTTTATTTTGCTTCTACAACCCCCTAAACTCTTTTATTACTTTATTTTGTAACAAAACCAGTATCTTCAATATAATAGGATGTTTTTATGAGAAATATTCAAGCTACACTTACACACACCTTCATCTAATGGTTAAAGGACATACTGTTTCTGTGGATGGCGAATTACTGCCTCACGAAACGATGATTGTTCAATCTTCTCTTAACACCTTTCATGGTGGCCATTATGATGTCACTGTATTTTATATATGATATATATGGTATTTATGTTTTCTATATGCTTCTGTATTTTATATATAAAACATACCTTTATGCTTTGCATGTTGTGCAAATGCGATAATTTCATACGAGGAAGTGTGGACTACCGCACCCTCATGTGATGTGACTCATTCATGCAATAAATGAAATGTATAAAGAATGAAATTAATGAACATATGTGACCTATATAACATATATATTATACTTTAATTATAATATATATATATATATATCTCATTTATTTTTAATTCCATTAATATGACAAAGAAATGAAAGTGGTGTTCATTCGTACGTACGACCTACCGTCTCTATGAACGGTGCATTTCATTTATTTTTATCTCCAAATGTTATGAAATGGTATAAAATGAATAAGTACTGGATATATATGATATTTAAATAATTAATAATATTATGGAGATTATTTACTTAATACTACATGGACAATCATTTTAAAACAAGTTCATTTTTGACTCATGTACCAAACATCGACAAAAACCTCTGATATGACCTCACATTATTAACCAATTATTATAACATTATAATATGTGATATAAACTGAATAATAATATTTAAAGTAGTTCCTTAAGAAATTATAAATTGACCAAAGTTTATTATTCAAGAATATAAAGAAACTAACAAGACAAGTCAGACTTGAGGTAAGGGATCCCACCTCTCTCTTTCTTATAAAGAACTCTCTTTTATGTCATTTATTTTATGCTACTCTTTATTATGTTGGGGGATGTTATTTTATATTCCACATTCTGTACTTTTTATTTTCATATTATGAGATACCCTATTTGATCTCATCAAACCATTTTTTGAAGTTTTAAGTGGCGTCGTTAGGCTGCCGAGTATTCGTAAGGGGTTTTTCATCTCACTTTTATTCCTGTGAGATTTATGCTACATTTACCACCATTTAATTTGAGTGATGTATTTACTTCCCATTATTCTACTCTTTGTGTAATATAATTTCATTTATGAGTATTTACATCAATGTTTTATAGTCCTTCTTTCATGGGGTGAATGTTTTGAAAGTTACCCAAGTCGGTAAGGGAACCTTTCACCCTCCTCTTTTTAAAAAGACTTCTTTATGTTATGTCTTTTAATTTACATCATCTTATTTTGGGATATGTTCTTATATATCCTTATTGATGTAAATTTTATGTCCAAGTGATGAGATACCATTTTCTCTCTCATCAACTCATTTTATGAATTTTAAAGTGACACCGTTAGGCTGTCGAATTCTTGCAAGGGAACTTCTTAACTCAATTTAAATCCTTTGGGTTAAACTTGTACTCCTTGAATATGTCATGCTATGCATTTTTGTGAATGACCCTCATTGTTTTACACATAATATCCACTTATATTGGGTGTATTTATATTTTTCACACATAAATTATGTAATTAATTTATCCTTAATCTAAGGATACCGTCTTTGTATGGGACTTCATCTCAATCTCTTTTCATTGAGGCATATTTTGTTTTATACAAAAATTTCATTTATATGGTGTATAAACCCCTCCGACTTTTACTTTTATTCAAAAGGAATCTTTTCTATATGAAGCGTTTTACTAAATGAAAAAAGTATGTTTCTTTTTAACGTATGTGGTGATAACAACCTTTCCGCCGCCACGAGTATTATTTGATCTTTGGCTTACTCAACAAGCTGTAATGTTTTTAAAATGAAATAAATACCATATACTCTTTTATGTATTTTGGTATTGAAAATGGTTTTGATAATGGATTTGTTATTTCAATATATTTAAGTGATATATTGTGATTGAAATATGGAAATGTTTTCCTTCCATTATATTTGTATTATGTCTTTTGATTTTATAATGGTACTAGGACATTTGACAGGTGGTTATGTGATAAACCATATGACGGGTGGTGCCTTGAATACTAGGATGAGTGGTAACCTTATAAGCTCCAATGCATTGGGTATGGAAGTCGGCTGTATGGCTATTCCATTTAGTTATATATGTGGAAGTCGACCGTATGGTTATTCCATTTAAGTATGTTTATGTCCCAAGTTACCTTTATATGTTATGTATTCTTTATATGGGTTTATGGTAATATTTTGGTTACAAAGGATAAGTAGTGATCTTTTATTCAGTGAAGATTATTTTCAACTTCATAAAGGTGAAAAGTATTACTTTGATAAAGTATTCATGATTTACTTGTTGTTTGAAAAAACTAACAGTTTTCCTTCTTTTTGTATCCTTTAATGGGCTTTTTATGCTCATCCCATGTTTTTTGAAATGTTTTCCATAGGACTTAAAGATTAATAGGGTCAAGGATGGGATCAAGGAAAGACATGCTATCTAAAACATGTAACTAGACATGTTTCTTTTTAAGAGTTTTTATTTTATGGAAACTTAGTAGAAATGTCTACTTTGTAATCTTTTGAGATGTAATAGTTATGTCCTAATTCTATAAAACTCTAAACCTGAAAATATCCTCTATGTGAATTATTCATTTAATTCATGATTATGTAAGGTTTTTAGGTAGGGTCCTTATAGTCACACTGGGACATCCTCCACAGTTTTTGTGGGGACAAAATGTGAGGCCAAACAGGGACCTCTTCCACACCTATCCGTGGGTATACGTAAGAGTAAGAGAATGTTTGAGTAAGGATATCTTGTATCCATCCGTTTAATGCAGAAGACAAAGTGTGTTGTTTTATAGGTAGACACTCTGTTCGAATGGTAATAAACAGATACACAACAGAGCAAAAATATGGAGATGGGTTTAGAAGTGCTCTGAGTGTTTTTCTTTGCATCTTTGGACTTCTAAGATGAAGCATATGAAGAGTTATAGTCCTTGTATGTAAAATAGAGTGTCGCGATTCAACTTGTGTTCTTTGTAAGGTTTAACAGAGCGAAGATGTTCTCTAAGCTTCAAATATGATTTGTGTGTTTTTCAGCAGTCTCTAGTTGCATGCAGTGGGCCTTTCCTTTGAAACTTGCTATAAGTATGTTCTTTTTTGTTATGCTCATGGCCTTGATTTTTTGTTTTTCTATCGCCTTTTTGATTCTTGGCCACACTTCAATTTTATCTTGGAATAAATGTTTTGGAACTGATAGGTTTCATGTATTTTTCACCTCATACCTCATACTATCTAAAAAGAAACAATAATTATGTCAGTGCATTAAAATCATAAAATATGACAGTTAGAAATTAAATTAAAAGATGACAAAATAGTTTAAGAAATAGTGTCATAATAAGTCATGGAAATAGTGTCTCCTTTACACAGTGCCTAGATTTATCACGGTGTCTGAGTGTCATGGTGTCTCATGGTCACAGTGACTCGTAGTCCCAGTGTCTTGTTTCATGGTGTCTTGGTCACAATGTCTGCTTCATGGTGTCTGCTTCACGGTTTCTTGCCTCACGGTGTCTTGCTTCACGTTGTCTGCTTCACGGTGTCTTCTTTACAGTGTCTGCTTCACGGTGTCCTGCTTCACGGTGTCTGATTCATGGTGTCTTGCTTCACGGTGTCTGATTCACGGTGTCAGAAAGACATAGCCAGTGGCAAAGTCATGGTGTCTTAGACTTCTCAAAGTAACTGTGTTCAGACTTAAAAAATGATGATAATAGAATGAATTACACTTAAGCATTTTTCAAATAATTTCTTATGAGAATAAATCAAGGACAGTATAAAGTAATTAAACATGATGTAGAGAAATTAAGATCTTGAATGGCTCTTCTTAAAGCTGAGAATACTTTAAACATTAATACAAATGATTTGATATAATTTACAGGAGTTAACTAGGTTGAATATGATTTTTAATCATTAAAACATGATTAATAAAGGAGGAGTCGAAAAATCTCCCCTGTTTTGATGATCACAAATCATGTAAAGAGAAAGTGTATATGGGATTCAACTATAGAGATAAATGGCTAACATATGGAAAGTTATCCACATTTTGGGATTATCAAAAATATGGAATAAGAGAAGTAAAAAATTCACATTCCATTAATAGGAAACAATGTTCATTTCAAAATAAAAGAACAGTACAAAATCAATAGCATTCCTATCAACAAGGGTAATAACTGTTGTTCTTCATGGGCTGGCCTTCTCTTTTCCTTTAGCTGCAGTGGTAGAAGAGGAAGCCATAGGGTAGAGGTTGAGGTAGAAGAAGGCACTGAGGTGGTTGATAAAGAGGGTAAATGAAGGCCTTCAATGACTGATGGAGACAAGGTAGAAGTAGTAGAAGATCATGGTAGTTGTTGATCTAGAATCACATGCCTGATCATACTGAGTTCTTTGATGACAAACATAGTGGTTGAGGCTAGGGCAGAAGTGAAGGTAGGCAGCCCAGGTCTAAGAGGTGCAGCCGCTGGAGCAACAATGATTGTACTCTGGAAATGAAGATAGGGCCTCAGAATTTTGATGAAATATGTAATGATCTCTCCACCATGCTGCGTGGATTTCTTTAAATCATCCTTATTCTCCAAAAACATATCAAAAAATCTAGTAAACCTTGTGAGATTTTGGACTTGGGTCTTGAAATCTTGAGTCACAGGAGGAATATATAGATTTTCTACAAAATACTAGAAATGGTTTCTCATATCAGTCTTGGATAAGATTCTATTGAAGTAGAAATCCACTTTCTTGGAAATCTCTTACTAAGCATCGTTAGTAATTTTGGAGTCGATTTGCACTAGGTCAAGAACTCTATCACTGTTCTTGACAAATTTAGATAGAGAAGCCGTGTTGAAACCACTGAGTACATTCTAAAGTTCTTCTTTGACTACGGTTCTGAGAAGATCACTATCCAAGGAGGGTTTAGAGGATTAACCAGATGCTTTAGAGGCATTGACAGTTGTGGACAATGATTTTAGTTGATTTAGCACCTTCTAAAGACACCCTGTATACAAATTAGTGAGTTTATTAAGATTGAAAATAATCTCTCTCATTTCCTTCACAATTTTTTTGTTCCTTTTAGTGATCTTTTCATCTTAATAATCAAGATGAGGTTTAATCTGATACACAACAACATGTGGGATTTGAGGAGAAATAGGTTCTACAGGAGGAGTAACAGCCTCATATCTTGAATTCAGATCTCTCTGCATGTCTTCAACCATACTTCTTAGGGTCTTCACTTCATTAATAAGAAAATTATTTTCCACTCTTACTTATTGAATATCATGAAGCATCTTAGGTTGTATTTTCCAAATAATTTTCTCAAATAATAGTGAGGCGTCTCTCTCATTTAAATTGGTCACATGAAGAGGTTGGGTATTAATGAGTTTCTCAACTCTAGGTAAGTGGGTAGCACCAAATTCCTTCAGATCATCCTTACTCACAAAATATGGTTGTTCAGATAAATGTTTAGGAGTAGGGACTGGTAAAGGCTCAGGTTCCTTCTTAGGTGCGATATTGGAGACTGATTTCAACTATATTATAGAGGAAAGATCAATTCCAGTTGCGGTAACCTGCTAAGATTCATCCACATCATATAAACTAGGAAACTTATACTGAGTGTCTATAGAACATGACTCAGTCGGATGTGGATATTCAATAGACTAAAGATTTGGGTTTTCTCCCCCTTAAGAGGTGCCTCATTCTCAGGACTCAGAGGCTTAGGATCTTGGTATAATTCCATAGTCTTAACTCTATATTCCTCACCCATCTTCTATATGGCTAGATAAAAAGCTAGATCCATCCGTTCTTCACCTGAAGGGATGATTTCAGTAACATATTGTTCCACTGGGAGTTCCTCAAGATTGGTTTCTTGCATAACAGGTTGGTCTTCCACTATAGAATCTTTTAATATAGGCTCTTCTACTTTAGTCTCTTCTACTATAGGCTCTACTGTGGCATGCTCTTCAGGTTCTTTGGAAACTAATTCCCTTATAGCTTCAGGTTGAGTTTCCAGATTAACAACTTCATTTGGAGCTGGAACTTCTTCTTCAAGAACATTATGAGGAATAATAGTCCTGTCTTCGACAACAGCTTCCCTAGGTGGCACTACACCATTTTCCTCCTCTTCTTCAAGATAATCAACAATATCATCTGGTTCCAAAAAAAGATCAGAAATATCTCTTGGTCTTGAGGGATAATCCACCGGATTGAATTTCTCATAAATTCTATAATTGTCTTCCACCCATTCATTTTTCCAAGGATTCTAGTTTATCTTCATTATCTTAACAATGGATTTTGAGAGATAGAATTCACAGTCCTTAATCAAATCCTCATTAAGTCTAACCATAACTTTGGCAAGAATCATGTTTGAGATTATTCAAGAGTAAAACTGGGATGTTTACTTAGATGTGACTTTGATCATCTCACACATATGATGAATGATATACTTACACAAGTTGTTTTTATGACCATTTTTCATAAGGTGAATCAGAAACCCATCTTATTATTTTAAAACATAAAAATCACCTTTTCTCGAACTAAACAAATTCTGTATAAACATGAACAGAATCCTTGATTCTCTATCTAATTCAGCAGCAATGGCTCTCCTCTGGGTTCCATTTACAGTTAATATTTTCAGGGAAACTTCTAAATCAAAGAATTAGATTGAAGGTGGAGGTCCTCTTTGATAATCCTCATAGATTCTTTCATGAGGTATTCTATGGCATGAATCCCATAACCTCAAAGATAATGAGCATCTATGGCCACTGACCCAGCTTCTTACAACATAGCTATCACCAGAATCAAAAGAGAACTGTACATAATGGTAAAACTAAGCCACGAACCTAGGGTAGATGGGTCTATCTTCCTTTGTGATCCATTCTAACAGGACTTGTTGTTCTAAAACTTTCAATAATAGAGAATTAATAGATATAATCCATTTGGGGAAAATTTATTTCTCAGGTACAACAATGCGGTTTACCAGATTCAGATTTAAAGGCCCTTCAGGTGTCAGAATAGGAGAAATCTTCTTCTTCTTCGAGATGCGCTTCTCAGGTGTCAATGATGAAGGAAGTTTTATACTTATCATTATCTAATGTTTCAAGTTAGAGAAGGGTTGCAGGGAATAAGAAGGCTTCTAAATGAGTAAGTAGAAGAAACCCCTAGTGAAGAATCGAGTGATACTTTCTTTATTTTATCATTTAGGAATACCAAATGTCGCAAAAATAAAAACACAGGAAAATAAGGAAGGGAAAAGAATAATTACCACGATATGGTTTTTTACAAAAAAAAAATATAAAGAATTTTTATGGTGAGACCGTGTCTGGTCATTACGGTGAGATAGTAAATGCATGTTATGGTGAGACAACGAATGAACTTCACTGTGAGCATTATGGTGAGACAGTGAAAATGGAAACCATAATCATGAAATAGTGAAGTCTAAAATAGTGAGATATCGAATAGTAAGACCTGAAACAGTAACAAGTAAGGTATCTATTTGAGTTTTATCATTCCTAGTTCATGTATAATGTAGACTATTCTCTCAGAATTTAATGGTTTGGTGAATATATCAGCAAGTTGATATTCAGTACCAATGAATTCCAAAGTGATATCACCTTTTTGATAATGATATCTCAAAAAGTGATGTATTAAATCAAAGTTCTTTGTCATAGAATGTGAAATAGGATTTTTTAATATGTTAATAGCACTTGAGTTGTCACAATTTATAGGTACATGTCTAAATTGATATCCATAATATAGTAATGTGTGTTTCATCCAAAAAATTTATGCATAATAACTTCTAGCATCTATGTATTCAGATTTTGCAGTAAATAATGAAACCAAATTTTATTTCTTACTACACAATGATACTAGTGACTTACCTAAAATGTGACATGTTCCATAGGTGATTTTTCTATCTAACTTACAACCACCGAAGTCAGCATCAGAATAACTTACTAATTCAAATGATATTCCTTTAGGATAAAACAGTCCTAGATTGGATGTATGCTTGAGGTATTTGAAAATTATATTTACATAATTTATATGAGATTCCTTAGGGTTTTCTTGAAAATCAGCACATATACACACACTAAACATAATGTTAGGATGACTAGCAGTTAAGTAGAGTAAACTTCCAATCATTCCTCTTTAAGTTGTCTGATCAACAGATTTTCCATCTTCATCAAGATCCAACTTACAAGTGGTACCCATGGGAGTTTCACTACTTTTAGTGCTATCAAATCCAAAATGTTTTATAATATCTCTAGTATATTTAATTTTGGTTAAAATAATTCCATCATTATTATGAAATATTTGAAATCCAATAAAGAATTTTAGTTTACCCATTAAACCCATTTCAAATCCGTTTTACATCATTTAAAAAAAACAAAACATAAATAATTCATCGAATTTCAAAAAATAATGTCATCCAAATAGATTTTAACAACCAAAACATCATTATAGATTCACTTTATAAAAAGGGTAGGATCAACTATTACTTTTGAAAAACCTTTGAAAATAATAAAAGTACTCAATCTATCATACCAATCTCTTGGAGCTTGCTTTAAACCATATAAGGCCTTTGATAGTTTAAAAATATGATTTGGAAAATGGGGGTTTGTAAATATAGGGGGTTTTCAAAAAAAACATCCTCAGTTATATACCCATTTAAAAATGCACTCTTTACATCCATTTGATATAGTTTGAAATTCAGATGTGCAGCATAGGCAAGCAGTATTCTGATAGCTTCAAGTCTGGCTACTGGTGAAAAGGTCTCCTTATAGTCAATTACTTATTCTAGACAATATCCTTGTGCAACTAATCTAGCATTATTTCTAACTATGCTACCAGCTTCATCTATCTTATTTCTAAACACCCATTTAGTGCTTATGGTGAAAGTGTCCTTGGGTCTTTCAACAAGTTTCCAAAATTTATTCCTTTCAAACTGATTACATTCTTCTTGCATAGCCATCACCCAAAATTCATTATTGATAGAATCACTTTTAGGTTCACGTTATGACAAGAAGAATTGATGTTCAACCTGATTTCTAAGAGAAGCTCTAGTTTGAGTTCCTTGGTCTATGCCTCCAACAACAACATCTAAGAGGTGGTTCTTAATGGTTCTAACAGTTCTAGAAAAAGATGGACTAGTAATTTCAGGTTCATCAACAGATTCAGGTTCATTGTGACTTGATTATAAAGAATTACTAGAGTTGGATGTTTTCACATATTCTTTCACCCAAGAATTTGATAATTTTGAATTGATGTTCAAATTTAATACATTATCCTCAAGATTCTCTAGGATGGTTTTAGGCTCATGTGGATCTGTTTCATCAAATTTGGCATGAAAATATTCTTCCACACATTTATTTCTTTTATTGAACACTCTATAGGCTTTTCTAGACATGGAATATCCTAAAAATATGACTTCATCACTTTTGGATGAAAATTTATCAAGATTGTCTTCGGTATTAAGTATATAGACTTTTCAACCAAAAACATTGTAGTATCTAACAATGGGTTTTCTATTATTCAATAATTCGTAGGGAATCCTCCTAAGAATAGGTCTGATCAACACTCTATTGATTATGTAGCAAGCTGTATTGACCGTTTCATCCCAAAAATAAATAGGTAGTTCATATTTACTAATCATTGTTTTTGAAATCTCTTGCAGAGTTCCTTTTTATTCTCTCTACAACTCCATTCTGCTGAGGTGTTCTAGGGTCAGAGAAATTGTGACTATAACTATTTTTTGAGAAAAAGGATTCAAACTCTTGATTTTCAAGCTCATGACCATGATCACTTCTTAATGATTTAATTCTAAGTCCACTTAGATTTTCTACATATTTGGCATACCTACTAAAATAAGAGGAGGCTTCACTTTTTTGAGCCATAAAGAAGGTCCAAGTATATCTTGAAAATTAATCTACAAGAATGTAAACATAGTGCTTCCCATTTAAGATAGAAAATCTATATGGTCCAAACAAATCCATGTGAACTAGTTCTAGAGGTTGAGAAGTTGAAACATCTTTCTTTGGTTTGAAATTTGTGTTATTGTTTTACCTTTTGACAGGGATTACACACTTTTTATTTTAGAAACTCAAGTTTGGGTAAGTCTTTAACTAGGTTTTTTCTAGATTGATTTTTGAGGGAGTGAACATTACATTATCCTAGTCTCCTATGGCAGAGCCAAGATTCGTTATGAAATACACTTAAGCATGAATCATTTTGAGAAGCTAAATTATCTAAATTAAGAGAATAAAAAATTTAATATCTTAATATAGAAAATACCAATTCATCTTTAGAATTAAAGACAATACAAGCATCATTTTCAAATATAACATGAAATTCATCATCAAATAATTGTGAGATACAAAGTATATTGTATTTTAAACCATCAACCAACAATACTTTTGAAATTAAAACTAAGTTAATGTTACCGATTTGGCCTAGGCCAATAATCTTTCCCTTGGCATTGTCACCAAATGTGGCATGTCCTCCATCTACTTTTATCAGGTACTTGAAGCATGAGTAATCCCCTGTCATGTGACTTGAAAATCCACTATCCAAGTACCATAGAGTTTTGGAGGAGCTATTTAAGTATATTTCCTTAATAAAGATTAAGTAAAACCGATTTTGGTACCCATACTTGTTTGGGTCTAGTAATATTAGTAATATGTGCTTTACGAACCCATATTTTTCTCATAGGTTTCCTATAAGCATCGTGTAAAGTATTTGAAAAATAATCTGTATTTGGTACACAAAATCTTAAAATAGTAGAATATGTATTATGAATTTAATTAGTGATTTAAGTCTCGAACTGGGAGTAAAACTGTATGTCCTAGATTTTGAAACAAAATCTGTTCTACTAAGGTTTCTTTTACCAGGTTGATAACAGATGCCATTTTTGTATTTAGGGACAATTTTTTTTCCAAGCAATTGGGTAAGGGTATTTTTCCAATTAGTAAACTTTTTTATGTCACTCTTTAATTTCTCATTAGAAGTTATTAATTCATTGTTTTCTTTGAGTAGTTGAGAATTTTTATCCTTTTTAGTTGTTAGTTTAGATTTAATAGTTACGGTAAGAGCATACTGTTTATTTAATGATTTATATTTGTATTTTAGTTCATTGAATGTTTCCTCAAGCATGTTACAATATTAAAACATTTCTTCATTAGTCATATTTTCAGAGTCACTTTCATCTTCAGAATAATATGAGTTCTGTATAGAATATTCCAATGTTACCTCAGATGTGTTTTTCATAAAACACATATTGGCATTGTTAGCTTGTTCATCTTTGGATGTCTCTGAGTCGCTTGAACATTCCTCAGAAGCACTCTAACTTTATTTATTTGCATTTTTGTACCTCTTGTCCTTTTCCTCATATTTATTTTTGTACTTGATCTTTGGAAAATTAGATTTTATATGTCCTTTGTGATTACATTCAAACCAAACAATTTAATCAGTTTTGTCACTTATTTTCTAGTCCTTCCAATTTCATTTTTGTTCATATTTTCCCTTGAAGTTAGGATTTTTGAAAAAGTTATTCTTTTTGTAGAATCTTTTGAATATTCTGGTTTGTTGAACCATCTCCTCATCACTATCATATGATGATTGTTCATGGGTGGAGATTTCTATAGAAGCTTACAGTTTCCCTTTTTCTTTGTGCTTAGAGGTGGTGGTCTTTAATGCAACAAATTTCCTCTTCGGTTCATCCTCATCTTTATTGAATTTCAGCTCTTCCTTGTACATCATAAGTTTCCCAATGAGTTCTTTTAAAGGTAGTTTGCAGATGTCATACAATTCTCTAATAGAGATAGAGGTTCCCCTCTATCTCTGAGGTAGACATCTAAGGATTCTCATGATCTATTTCTTGGTAGTGACTTATCTTCTAAGAGAAATCATTATGTTGATGATCTCATTGAACCTATGATACACGTCAGCAATATGCTTATCTGGTATCATTTTAAAATTATCATATTTTATTGTATAAGTATTAAGTCTCATTTCATTTACACTAGATGTTCCTTCTTGTGAGACAAATAGGGTATCCCAAATTTCATGGGCAATCTTACAAGCCAAAATTCGATTAAACTCTTCATATCCTAAGGATAATTATAAATCATTCATAAAATTTCAATTGTTATTATAGGAAGTTTTGGTAGGTTCATCCCATGTGATTCTATCAGTAGCACGAATTTTGTATTCATCTATAATGGATGGCCAAATTTCAAAACTCATACTCTCTAAATGCATTTTAATTTTAATTTTCCATTGAGCATAATTGGTTCCAATAAGGAACAATGGTTTTTTGGTTGTAACACATTCCAATTTGTTATCCATAATAAAGTATGACTTTAAAGGAGCTAGAAATTTTGAATTAACAGAAATTTATAGATCTTTAAAGTACAACTACAATCACAGTTGAATAAGATTAAACAGATTCCTAATAACCAACCTTTGATACCAAATGTTGGTCCGAGTAGATTAATCAAGATGGGAAGGGTGAATTGAGTAATATATAAAAATTTCTGTAAAAAGTATTTCTAAAAAGGTTTCCCCAAAGATTAAATACAGCCCAGTTAATCAAGGTTATAATGTTATAAGAGTTTGACTATTTAAGTAACTTCTTAGAAGATTGATTAATTATCAGTAATCTTAATTTGTGTTATTAATATTACTTTTGAATTTATTCTAATAAGACAATCCAGTTATAACTTCTTTCCAAGACTAACTATCAAAGTGAAATTAGTGATTTCTGGATTATATAGTAAAGAAATAAACCAGAGTAAACTAAATTAAGCAGCACAACGGATATGAAACAAGTGGTTCAGTCTCAAGCCGGGACCTAATAAACTCCACTTGGTGATCACCTTCCACCAAGATGTTTATATAAATAAACTTCGATCCACTCCCTGTATCAGGGTTAACAATAGTACACAGACTATCCAGGTCACACAGGGACCTCTTCCACAGTTTTCATGGGGACAAAATACCAGGACACATAGGGACCTCTTCCACACATATCCATGGGTATACACAAGAGTAAGAGAATGGTTGAGTAAGGATATCTTGTATCCTTCAGTTTAATATAGGAGAAGAAGAGTGTTGTTCTATAGGTATACACTCTGCTCGAATGGTAATAAATAGATACACAAGAGAGTAGAAATATGAAGATGGGTTTAGAAGTTCTCTGAGTGTTTGTCTTTATAGCTTTGGACTTATAAGATGAATCATATGGAGAGTTTGAGTCCTTGTATCTAAAACAGAGTGTCACGATTCAGATTGTGTTCTTTATAAGGTTCAACAGAGCAAAGATATTATCTAAGCTTCAAATATGCTTCGTGTGTTCTTTAGCAGTCTCGAGTTGCATGCAGTGGGACTTTCCTTTGAAATTTTCTCTAAGTATGTTCTTTGTTATCATTCTCATGGCCTTACTTTTTTTGTTTTTGTATCTCCTTTTTGATTCTTGACCAAACTTAGATTTTATCTTAGAATACTTGTTTTGGAGCTGACATGTTGCATGTATTCTGCACCTCGTACCTCGTACTGTCTGATGATATGTCTACAAAGAAACATTAATTATGTAAGTGCATTAAAATCATCAAATATGACCGTTATAAATTAAATTAAGAGATGACAAAATATTTTAAGAAACAGTGTCATAATAAGTCATGGAAACAGTGTCTCCTTCACACAGTGTCTAGATTGATCATGGTGTCTGTGTGTCACAGTGTCTCATGGTCACAGTTTCTCGCAGTCATGGTGTCTTGTTCACGGTGTCTTGCTTTATGGTGTCTTGATTCACGGTGTCTTGCTTCACGGTGTCTGCTTCTCAGTTTCTAATTCACTGTGTCTGCTTCATGGTGTCCTGCTTCATAGTGTCTGCTTCACGGTGTCTTGCTTCACGGTGTCTAATTCATGGTGTTAGAAAGACATTGAAAGTGGTAGAGTCATGGTGTCTTATTCTTTTCAAATTAACTGTGTTCAGACTTAAACAATGATGATAATAGAATGGATTAGACTTAAGTATTTTTCAAATAAGGTATTATGAGAGTAAATCAAGGATAGTATAAATTAATTAAACTGGATGTAGAGAAATTAAGATCTTGAATGGCTCTTCTTAAATCATGAGAATATTTTAAACATTAATACACATGATTTGGTATAATTTACATGAGTTAAGTAGGTTGAATAAGATTTCTGATCATTAAAACACGATTAATACACGAGGATTCCAACAATCTCCCCCATTTGACGATCAAAAATCATGTAAAGATAATGTGTATATTGGATTCAACTATAGAGATAAATGGATAACATATAGAAAGTTCTCCACCTTTTGGGATTATGAAAAATATGGAATAAGAGAAGTCAAAAAATGCACATTCCATTAATAGTAAACAATATTCAGTACAAAATAAAAGAACAGTACAAAATCAATAGCATTCCTATAAAAAAGGGTAATCACTGTTCTTCTTCATGGGATGTCCTTCATTTTTCCTTTAGAAACAATGGTAGAAGAGGAATCCATAGGGAAGATGTTGAGGTAGAATAAGGCAGTGAGGTGGTTGATAAAGAGGGTAAAGGAAGGCCTTCAATGACTGATGGAGCCAGGGTAGGAGTAGTAGAAGATCTAGGTAGTTTTTGATCAAGAATCACAGGCCTGATCATACTGAGTGCTTAGCCGACAAACATAGTGGTAGAGGCTAGGGAAGAGGTGAAGGTAGGAAGCCTAGGTCTGAGAGGTGGAGCTACTGGAGAAAAAATGGTTGTTCTATGGACATGAATATAGGGCCTCTAAAGTTTGATGAAATCTTTAATGATATATCTACCATACTACATGGATTTCTCAAAATCATCCTTTTTCTCTATAAACATGTCCAAAAATCTAGTAAACATTGTGAGCTTCTAGACTTGGGTCTTGAAATCTTGAGTCACAGGAGGAATATGTAGATTTTCTACAAGATACTTGAAATGGTTTTTCATATCGGTCTTGGAGAAGATTCTGTTGAAGTAGAAATCCATTTTCTTGGAAATATCTTGCTGAGCATCCTTAGTAATTTTGCAGTGGATTTGCACTAGGTCAAGAACTCTATCACTGTTATTGACGACTTCAGATAGAGAAGCCGTATTGAAACCACTGAGTACATTTTGAAGTTCCTCTTTGACTGTAGTTCTGAGTAGATCACTATCCAAGGTGGGTTTAGAGGATTGAACAGATGATTTAGAGGCACTGATAGCTGCGGTCAAGGATTTTAGTTGATTTAGAACCTTCTAAAGACACCCTGTATACTAATCAATGATTTTATTAATATTGACAAGAATCTCTCTCATTTCCTTCACAATTTTTTTGTTCCTTTCAGCGATATTTTCATCTAAGAAAGCAAGATATACTGTAATCTGAGACACAATAACCCGTGGGATTTGAGGAGAAATAGGTTCTACAGGAGGAGAAACAGCCTCAGATCTCGAATGAAGATCTCTCTGCATGTCTTCAACCATACTTCTTAGGGTCTTCACTTCATTAATGAGCAACTTATTTTCAACTCTTACTTCTTGAATCTCATGAAGAATCTTAGGCTGTATTTTCCAAATAATTTTCTCCAATAATAGTGAGGCATATCTCTCGATTAAATTGGTCATAGGAAGAGGTTGGGTAATCATGAGTTTCTCAACTTTAGATAAGAGGGTAGCACCAAATTCCTTCAGATCATCCTTACTCACAAAATAAGGTTGTTCATATAAAGGTTTAGGAGTAGGGACTAGTATAGGCTCAGGTTTCTTCTCAGGTGCGATATTGGAGATTGATTTAAACTATAATATAGAGGAAATATCAAGTCCAGTTGCAGTAACCTGTTGAGATTTATCCACATCATATAAACTAGGAAACTTATACAGAGTGGCTATAAGACTTGACTCAGTTGGATGTGGAGCTTCAATAGACTCAAGATTTGGGGTTTTCTCCCCATCAAGAGGTGCCTCCTTCTCAAGACTCAGAGGCCTAGGATCTTGGTCTAATTCCATATAATAAACTCTAAGTTCCTCACTAATTTCCTATATAGCTAGATAAAAAGCTATCTCCATCCGTTCTTCACCTGATGGGATGATTTCAGAAATAGATTGTTCCATTGGGAGTTCCTTAGGATTGGTTTCTTGAATAACAGGTTGCTCTTCCACTATAGGATGTTCTTCTGTAGGCTCTTCTACTTTAGGCTCTTCTACTGTAGGCTCTACCATGGCATGCTTTTCAGGTTCTTTGGAAACGAGTTATCTTACAACCTCAGGTTGAGTTTCTAGATTAACAGCCTCATTTGGAGCTGGAACTTCTTCTTCAAGAACTTCATGAGGAATAATAGTCCTATCTTCCCCAACATCTTCCCTATGTGGCATTACAGCCTCTTCCTCCTATTCTTCAGGATACTCAACAATATCATCTGGTTCCAAACCAGGATCAGAAATATTTCTTGGTCTTGAGGGATAATCCACCAGATTGAATTTATCAAAAATTCTGTTATTTTCTTCCACCCATTCCTTTCTTTCCAAGGATTCTATTTTATCATCATTCTTTCGATAGTGGCTTTTGAGAGACAAAATTCATAGTCCTTAATCACTTCCTAATTAGGTCTAACCATAACTTTGGAAAGAAGCATGGCTTAGATTATCCCAGAGTAAAACATGGATGTTGACTTAGATGTGACTTTGGTCATCTCACAGATATGGTGAATGATATACTTGCACAAGTTGTTCTAATGCCCATTTTTTATAAGGTGAATCAGAAACACATCTTGATATTTTAAAATAGCAAAATAACTCTTTCTAGGACTAACCAAATTCTGTATAAACTTGAACAAAAGCCTTGATTCTCCATCTAATTTAGCAGCAATGCCTCTCCTATGGGTTCCATTTCAAGTTAAGGTTTTCAGGGCATCTTCTAAATCGAACAATTCAGTTGAAGGTGGAGGTCCTCTCTGATAATCCTCAGAGATGCCTTCATGAGGTATCCTACGGCATGAAACCCATAACCTCATAGAGAATGAGCATCTCTGGCCATTGACCCATCTTCTTACAACATAGCTACCTCCAGAATCAAGAGAACTGTACATACTGGTAAAACTAAGCCACTAACCTAGGGTAGATGGGTCTATCTTCCTTTGAGAACCATTTTAATAAGCCTTGTTGTTCTTACAATTTCAATAACAGAGACTTACTAAATAGAAGCCATTTGGGGGAAATCTCTTTCTCAGGTACAACAATGTAGTTTAATATATTTGTATTTAAAGGCCCTTCGGGTGTCATCTTAGGAGGAATCTACTTCTTCTTCAAGCTACACTTCTCAGGCGTTGATGATGAAGGACGTTTTATTCTTGTCATTAACTAACGGTTCGAGAAATAGAAGGGTTTTAGGGATGAAGAAACATTCCAAATTTGTAATTAGAAGAAACCCCAAGTGAAGAATCGAGTGATACTTTCTTTATTTTATCATTTAAGAATACCAAATGTTGCAAAAATAAAAATGCAGAAAATAAAGAATGGAAAAGAATAAATACCACGATATGGGTTTTTTTACAAAAAAAAGTTATAAAGAATTTTTATGCTGAGACTGTGTCTAGTCATTACGGTGAGATAGTAAATGGATGTTACAGTGAGACAGTGAACGAACATCACTGTGAGCGTTATGGTGAGACAGTGAACATGGAAACCATAATCATGAGATAGTAAAGTATAAAATAGTAAGATATCGAACTGTAAGACCTGAAACAGTAACAAGTAAGGTATCTATTTTAGATTTATCATGCCTAGTTCATGTATGATGTAGTCTATTCTCTAAGAATTTAATGGTTTGGTGAATATATCATCATGTTGATATTCAATACCTATGAATTCCAAAGTGATATCAACTTTTTGATAATGATCTCTCAAAAAGCGATGTCTTACATCAAAGTGCTTTGTCCTAGAATGTGAAACAAGATTTTTTGAGATGTTAATAGCACTTTCATTGTCACAATTTATAGGTACATGTCTTAATTGATATCCATAATCTAGAAATGTGGGTTTCGTCCACAAAATTTGTGCACAACACCTACCAGCAGCTATTTATTCAGCTTCTGCAGTAGATAATGCAACAAAATTTTAGTTCTTACTACACCATGATACTAGTGACTTACCTAAAAGGTGACATGTTCCAGAGGTGCTTTTTGATTATGTGAGTCCAATTCAAGTTATTTAATTTCTAATTTAATGTTTTAATTTAATTTATAGTTAATTTAGGATCTATTTTTATCTCTTGTGGATTTATATTTCAAACCTTACTTTTTTATAAGGGTTTTATTTCCCATGCCACATTGAATTTGAGATTATTTATGACTAAGTTTCCATATGGGGAAATTATATATTCTTTATTTATCAAATACCATCTATATTATTCTATAATAATCATTATTAGGGTTTATTGATCCTATTATCCTTTCACTTCCCCTTGGTTCACAATTCAACCAAAATGTTTCTTGTAAGTAGAGCTGATCTTACCTCTTCCTTAAAGATGGAAATATTTATCCTCCATGTCCATATTCATTATATTTTTTCAAGAATATTCTTCAATACATGTAAATGAATTTTTAAGGTCATTTAAAACTATCTTTGAATTTATTTAAAAATAATTTTAATTAATATTTTTAACCTTTTCTGTTTGGTTCAATTTTGGTTTTCTTTAGAATATTTTTAAAGGAATATCCATTTTAATATTTACCACATAAACACCTTTCCCCCTTTTGTAACCATTTTTCATAATGATATTTCATATTAAAGTTTTCATAGTTTTAAAAAGTAGATTTTATTTACTTTTTTAGTGGATTCTTTATTTTTAAAATATGGTTAAAATTTTGGAAGAATAAATGTTATTTTTCATTCCACCTATGTATATTTCTATCTTTCACACCACATTTTTTATATTTTTATTCATTTATTTTTAAAGTTGAAATAGTTTTAACTATTTTAAAAATTAATTTATTTTCAGATTCCTCTATTCATCCCCTTAAAATGGATTTTAAGTGATTTATAAGATTATTTTTACTACCATGTTACAAAAGCTTTATGAAAATATTTTCGATTTACTTTTTTTATCAAAGTCAAAAATATATATATCCTTTAAAGATATGTTTCATGTTTTACCCTAGGAATTCTCTTATATTTTATTTAGTTTTTTAAATTTAACTTAAATTATCGAATGGTCCAATTCTTGAACTCTTCTTATGTGATACCATCTGAAAGTGTTAAGTAACCCATCTTCTATAAAAGTAATTATCATCTATGTCAAAAATCCATTGGTGTTTATTATGTTTAACTTGGGTTATTATCTAATTATTCAACACATATTATTTCTTTGTATTTAATATAATCTTGATTTGCGAAAAACCTTAGGAAATCCATTTATTTCTCAGGTTAATTTTTATTTGATGAAATTATGAATATTTTCTTATATAGAACACCTATTTAGGTATATATTGTGATTTTAGGAGTGGGGAAAAAATTATGCCTCCCTCTAATGAATCATGTAATGTTTTATGTCTCATAAGATGATATATAAGGAATTGGGGAGTAAATATGGTGTACTATGAAGCCTTTTCCATTATATTATGTTTTTTTGGCATCAAGCTTTGACTTATACTTATAATGTCATATTTTATATTGTTTACAAATTCATATGATTCCATGATCATATGTTATCTAATTATTTATTACAAAAGAAGTTTGTTATGATTCATGAATTATGTTCCATGGTTTATTTTTTATAATTTATTTATGACATTATATTTTTCCTTAATTATATTCTTATACCCACATGTTTATTATATGCTCACTGATGGCCTTCGATTGTTATCTCTTATGTCTACCCATACCAAGGGATTCATCGCATTTTTATAATGTTTCCAATTAACTAGATTATGTATAAGATTATTATTTATGAAATATATATATGTGTGTCATGTGTGTATAATTTTTTGGGAGATGTTTAAGACTAAGGGTAAAATAAGTAATCCTTGGTTTAGTTATTTTTTTCCATTTTTTGTGAAAGATATGAGTTCTATTAATAATTTTTTTATCAAAACTATAAAACTTTAATCATGAAAGGTTCTTATGTGTGTAAGTGGCTCAATATTTTTCATTGATATTGTAATTATAGATGTTTAGTTCTAGGGAACTTTAGTTGGTATCAAATCAAGTATGTAAATAATAATTTTCCAGCACAAGATCTGTGAGTGTGGGTCTGGTTTTTCTCAAATAGTATTAGAGAAGGGTTTAGATTACATGATATTTTAGGATATTATCATATGAGGATGTTTTAAGAGTTATGGATACCATCATGTGGAAAAACAATTTAGGGTTGATTATGCATTTAACAATATATATAACCCTTTTGAGGTCTTATATGATTGAAATTTTAAGGTGATTAATGATATTTTTGGGAGATGTTTATTGGCACATGAGCTTCAGTCTGGTTGGTGGGGACTCTTAAGTGTATCCATGAAACCTGGGATCAAATCCAGGTGGAGGAAAAATTTCTAGGGTATTGTAGCAGTACGGTAGCAGGAATTGTGCAGTACTGTAGCATGTACAATAGCAAGTACTACAACAGGTACTGTTTGGAACTGTAACAGCATGGAATTTGCCCCCCGTTTGGGCCTTCGGGCCACTGATTTGGTTCCTGAGTCCTTTAAGGCCTTCAGGCCACCCAAGACTTCGAGCTAGTAAGGCCTTCGGGAAACCTCAAGGCATTCAAGCCACTTTATGTGCAGATACAAACCAGACAACCTACAAGGAATATGCTCTATAAAGGGGAAGAGAAAAGAGCTTTCACCACAGCGAAAGCTACACGGATTGCAAGAATGAGAGGCTATGGCACCTACCATTGGGAAAATCTTGTTCATGCATGGGATAGCCTATCCAAACATCCATTCGAAGGTGGAGAGCTAATTTCATGATGAAGAAGCTAGGGAGGAGCAGTTCCAAGTAGTTAGTCTTGGTTGTATGTAATGTATGAAGCCTACGGGCAATGAATTTATCTATGGCCTACAGGGCCATGTAATAATTACGCCTATGGGGATGGTAAGGGTTCCAATTCACCCCATTAAAGGTGGATTATCAAAAATCAATAAAAAATTAAGGCCTTCGGGCCATTGGATGGGAGTTTGTTTTTGGGTTTTAGGATCTATACATGGTTTAGTGACAGATAAACCTTAGAGTTGGTATGTGATCATATATTGATTTAATTATACCTAATTTTGTAAAAGGGTTAATTGAATTAGGGAATATAAGATGATATAACCTTTTGGATTGAAACATAATTTGATGTCATTGATGTTTAGGATATTTTTTGAAAATATTAATATTTTATTGGGTGTATATATGATTAATTTATATTAATTGATATGCAATTTTATGTTGTTTTCAGGAAAAAGGGTATATTGATTTCTAAGAGCATAGGTTTTCATGATTTTAGGTCCATAATATAGTAAAAAAAATTCAATATAATTTTTGTTTAGTAAATTTTAGGTATTTATTTTTGATATTAAGGGGGAAAACATAATGAAATTTAGGTTTAAATAAAAAAGTTATTGTTTGAATATTTTGTTTAACCGAATATATTTTTGGATGAAATGAACATGTTAAAGGATAATACACTTAAGATTTATTTTTCATATTATCATTTTTATCAAATATTACCATATCCATTTTGGTTCTATTATTTTATTGAGTTTAGGATCATGAACATAAAGTTGGTAAATGTATCTCCCGAGAAACTCCTATGTCTTGTTAAGAAAAATTAAGTATATTTTGAACAAATGGATGCAACAAATGAAAATGTAAACATATGATGGAAAATTTGAGTTTTTTGTCTTAACAAAGATAGAATGGTTTATTTATCATTTGAAATTATATTATAAGTCATGATTATATTAATAAAACCCTTTTATATTTTCATCGATTAGAGAAATTGAAATTGCAAGGAAAAAATTTATTTAAGGGAGGTAGAATGTAACACCCTAAGATTTTATTTTATATATTTACTTTAAATAAATATTATGATGAATATATTTTATCACATGTAACACTAAACTAAAATGAACCAAGATATTTTTTGTTACAAATAAAGAAAAAAATTAATACATTATGGGAAAACAATGTGAAGTATCATTAAGTAAATTCCATCATTGGTGAAAACTAAAGTGAAGAAAAAAATAATAATTAATTAAAATGATTACATATTATTATTATTTTTATTAAAGAATTATTTTATCTATTTTATACCAATTAATTTAAAAAAAATTAATTTTTAGAAGATAAATAATTAATGAGATGTGATTAAAATCAATTAATGTTTAAAAGGGTTATTTTTCAAAGCACTATTTTTATAGTCTTCTATATTTTTATTTTAAATTGAATTGATAAATTTTAAATTATGATATATATTAAATGGTTCATTTTTTAAAAACATTAACACCCATTTAATTAGTATTTGATATGAAAAAAATATTAATACATAAAGTTTGAATAGTTATTTTTCGATAATTTGTTTCATTATATTTATATTTTTTAAAAGTTTTATTTTTATATTTTCAAATTTTAATTTGAAAATGTTAAATTTATATTTGGATTAATCATTTTAAAATTATCTTAGGGTGATTTTTTGGGGTTTTTTTGAACAATCTGATTTTTAGGTGAATAATACAAATTATATTTTTTAAAAATACTTTTACTTTTATGACATCATCATGATATAAAATTGTATTAAATGTTTATGAAAAACATTTATTGAAAAAATATGCATTTGTGGAGTAAAATAAATTATTTTAAAAATTCCATTTTCTATTTAAAAAACTATTTTTGAAATTTTGGAACCTAAGTTATATTTTATTCTAACAAATAAATATTTTGGGTGATTTTAATTTAATTAAGTATTCACAAGATACCATTGTGTTTTTCATGGTATTGAATATAAATAAACCTAATTTATTATTCTTAAAGAATAAAATATCATGGATGTTAAAGATATTCATAATCTTGGGCCTCAATAAGTGTTTTGATGCTTAGAAATACATATTTTTTAAAAATTGTGTTCATTTCATTATATATACTTATATTAGAGTTAATTTTTATCACGTTTCAAAATTGAATTAAATAAAATAGATTTCACATTTTGAATGATCATTTTAATAATTAGTTAATAAATTTGTATTAATTTTAGGCCATAATAATAATTTACCAATGTAAAAATTAGTCACCGCATTAATGGCTAAAATGAGGTAAAAGTGTTAAATCAAGACGTAAAGATACAAAACATCACAAAAAATATTCTATAAATGGGTGGATGATGTATTTCAAGACATAAATTATCTTATCGTCACTAATTATAAAATTTGGATTCAATATTGTAAGATCTCTACCATTTCTCAATTTTAGGATCGAAATATAGATGTAGATGCTCTATTACAAGAGGGAGGGTGAATTATAGGTTAAAAAACTTCCATTTTTAACCCTATGGGAAAAAATATGTTTAAAAAAGTTAAACAAGGTAAATTCAAAAACCTTATTTAGTTATTAATTGGGAAATAAATTTTCTTAGGATCTGAAAAATTGATTTGGAAAAGAAACTTTAAGAACAGTTTACATAAAGAAATAATCTACGTTAAAGCGTATAAAATCTTATTTATCAGAGTAAGTAAAAATACAAGAATGTATGAGAAAGTTATACTTTATTTATTTAAAAATATATAGAGGAAATAAAACATGAAACAATAATAAAGTAAAAAAGTAGGAAATCCTTTAACCCAAAGGGTGGGGTATCCAACAACCTTGGATAAAGGTCCCTTGATTTATATTTTCAAGAAACTCTATCTTACCTACACCAAGGTAAGCCCTCGATAAGAATATCGAAGTGTGTCTTGCTATCCCTAAAAGCCCTAGAACTTTAAGGTAGTCATAACCTCTGTCTTCCTATCCCTGTTAGCCCTCGATTATACTCATCAACATTCACAGTTGCATGAAGTAAGTAGAACAAGATGTTTACGTTTGAACAAGATGTTCATAAAATGCATAAGGAACAATAGTATTTTTCTATCTAGAAACCACATCACAACATGAAATATCTATTATAATCAATAAATAGATGGATTGATAATGCTCTCAATATAATGAACACTTATTTATAGGAAAAACTTCAACGGTTTACTCCCTCCTCCAACAGTTATATTTTTCCTTGAATCTTAGAGGGACCTGTACACGTGTCACTCAACTAATAGTTAGTTAGAAACAAATTGTACTACATTGTTTCATTTTAACAAAAACATGTGTATGAAAAATGAAGTAGCTTAATCGAAAGTAAATAATTAGAGTCTACAAAAATGGAAACCAGAGTCTAAAAATATAAAAAATAAAATTCTAGAAACATGGATATTCCACTTCTATTTTTCAATGAATTTTCAGTCTTAACTATGTGGAATTCAGAGTCTAAATTCTGAGGAATTTGGAGTCTTAATTCTGAATAATTTGTAGTCTAGATTATAAGGAATTCAGAGTCTGAATATTGATGAATTAAGTATATGAATTATGATGACTTCAGAGATCAAATTCTATGGAATTAAGAGTCGGAATTTTAGAGATTTTGGAGTCTAAACATCAGAGAATTCAGAGTCTGAATTTCAGAGAATTCGAAGTCTAAATTTCATAGATTTTAGAGTATGAATTTCAATGAATTCAGAGTACAAATTTCAGAGAATTTGGAGTTATAATTTCATTGAATTAAGACTTGATAATGATCCAATCATCCAAGAACCTATAATTATCCTAATTTGGAGTCTGAATTTAGAGTCTAAATTTCAATTAATTTGGAGTCTGAATTTTAGAGAATTTTGAGTTTGAAAATATACAGACTTGATATCTAAGAAACAGTAATATTATGTGGATTTTGATAAGGATTATAATTTTTGACTTAGTAAAAAATAGTTATACTTGGTTTTGAGAAGACATTGAAAAAGGCATTAGAAACCAGGGTACGAGTAAAAACTTTAGAGAGGTAAAATTTAATTTAGAAAATAATTCTTAGAGAAAGATAATTTTCCATAAGAAAATGTGTTTTTCATTTTCAAAACATAGAGGAATGGAAAATTTACAAGGAAACATTATTGACTCAACAATCTCCCCCTATTTGGAAAGCACCAAAAACGTTTTGAAAAATAATATAAGGAATAAGGATTTTTCTTTTTGAACAATAAAAGAAAAAGATTATCTCCCTTTACTTATGAACCATGATGAATATGACTAACTCCCTATTTTTTTGAAATCCCTAAGGATTATATTATTTTCTTTCTTAGATAAGTTACTTTTTCTTGTTTAAGTAGACTCCCCCTTACTTAGGGAATTATCTACTTTATACTTAGTATTGTTTTGATAATTATTTTCTTCCCCTATGTGATTTTCAAAAAGGAATATAGGGAATGAAAAAAAAAATTGTACCTAAAAGGTTACTGATATACAAGACAAAAAAATTGAAGGATATAATTTTTTTTTTCATTTTGATAGGAAAATGTGTTACAAGGAAATGATATAACAAAAGATCAGATTGGGAGGAAAACTATTCATCATTGTTTTCTTTCGGCATGAGTTTTCCCAGGGTATACTTTAACTTCTTGAGCTGTTTGTGAAAACCCGCAAACCTCTTGAGAAACAGATCTTGATCCTGACTCTTATTTTCTAGAGACTTGATATTTTCTTCTTGAGACATCAAAATTTCTACCTGAGACTTTACTACCTCTTCTTTCTAATTGAAATTGTCTTCCAAATGTTCTCTAAGCTCCCAATCTATCTTTAAATTTAAGGAAATTGAATTTAACTTACCATTCATATCTTTATCCTCTTAATTCTAGGCTACTTTCTCATGATTCAACTTTTTTGAAAAACTTTTTGAAAGGTTTTTGATTCTATAATATGAATTATTAAAAGCAAAGTTTACTGAATCTTTGATGTAATAAAATATTCTCATGTCTTTAATCATTTTTAGACTATTTTGTTATTTCCTCACATGATCTCATATGAGAATCATAACCAATTTGAAAAGTTTTCAAAATTTTCCTCAAGATTGTTAAAAAATTCCATGAGAATGCTTAACAAATTTGAATTCTAATTGAAAGAATTTTAAAGCAACTAACATCTCGAATCAATACTAGGGATCAAAGGTATTTCGTTTACTAACTTATTCAAATACTGAACAAATAAATCCTGACCCATCGACAATGAAGATTTAGAATTTGATTCCCTTATAGGAGAGGATACTTTTTCTAGATCTTCAATATTTCCCTTGGATGATCCACCAACATCCTTATTTGTTTTTACTATCACATACCTCTTAAGAAAATAATCAACCCCCTTTTTTCCTTAATCCACTTTGGAAATAACCTTCTCATCCCTTGGAGACTCATACTCACTATTATAGAGTTTGTCTATATTGTATTCATTAACATTTTCATTCTTAACATATTCCTTAACATCATTAGGTTAAATGACATCGTTGTTACAACTCTCATCATCAATAGGTTAATCAACCTCATCCTATCCATCATCCTCTTTTCCTTAAGAAACATTTTTGGTTGACTCAAACAGGGTTGTTCATATTGAAAGTTTGTCCGAAGGACTTTCCTTCCCATGGTATTCTTTTACTTGCTTAATCACATCATCACTTTTTTCTTCTTCTTCCTCTTGTTCTTCTTTAACTTATTCTTATTGAACTATCTATTCTTCCACAATAGGTTTTTGAATTATCATTTTCTTTCTCAGAGTTCATAAATTAATGGATTCTTGGAGAAGAGATTCAGGCACCTGAATCTGTTCAGAGGCCTTTTCTGTATCTTTGAGTAAGGCTTGGATAATTTTTTTTCTCACAGTTTCTTCTTTAGCTTCTTCTCTTTTCATGCCTTTCAAGTTCTTCAGATATTTGGATTTTCAAGGATTTTTCCATAGTAGGGTCTAAACCAAAGCTTGGATTTCTTCCTTCTTCTTCTTCTTCTTCTTCTTCTTCATCTTCTCCTCTCTTCATTTCACTACCACTTCATCATAGAATGTTTTTTTCATTTTCAAATTCAGTGGAGCAGACTAGATTTCCAAAACAGTAGATTTTTATTTGGTTTCTGGTTCCTTATCTTTTCTATTCTTCTGGGATTTCTTGGATGTTTCTCCTACTCCCCCTTTATTGATTAAAGCTTAAACTTCACTTTCATATAAATCATAAAACTCAATTTATTTGTTATTGAAACCAAATTTCATTCTTCTAAGATTATCATCATGGAGAAACATGATTTTTAAGGTTATTGGTTTAGAAATATAGGGAATTTTAAAAGATTATAAAAAAATCACTATAATCTTTGACAAGATCACTTTATACATGACAATCTAAGACTTCAGAGATCCATTATTAATTTTGGTGATTGTCAAGTGGATGTACTTAAAAATATTTAACTTTCTCAGGTTAACCAAAAATTCAAATATAAAAATATCACTTTTCATTAGAGATTCCTTGTCACCCCTTAGAATATGAAAACATTGTACCCTGAAGGATAACATCTTGTAGTTTGTCGAAAGATGATCGATGTTTGGTAATTTTTCCTCCATGAATAAAATTCACTCAATTTATTTTTCCTTCTCAATGATTCCTGACTTATTTGGAAACTTGTGAGAGGAGAAAATTCTGCTCCTTCATATGGAATTTTGAGAATATTTTCTGCCATATTGAAATACAGAGAATAGGTTTTATGATATATTTTACATTAAAACTTCTCCCTTCCCCCTTCATCATTAAAAAATACTGAATCACAGAATTCTATAAGAATGTCAGGATAAATGGGATCCTGACTATTCGACTTAGCTATACATAGACTCTCCTATCAATTTAGCTTGAAATTATTTGTAATCAATGAGTTACACTTAGAAAATTATTTTGGGTTATCCAACCTTTCCCTATAAATTTTGTAATACATGATTTACTAAGTTGAAGATGTCCGTCTCTATAGGGAAGCTTGAAGCGACATCTGAAGTATAAGAAAATTTGGAAAACTAAATGCCCTATTTGATGATGAGAAGAGCTTTAGTGCACAAAGATTTGAAGAACCGATGTCGGATAAGGAATAGGGGGCCTTTATATAGTCTTCTAGGTGACAGTTTAAATTCTCGAATTGATCCAACAATTGAAAAAATCACGAACTGATCTGACGGTTGAGATGTATTTCCAAGAAGGATTTGACATGTTTTGATATTTTGAGGTTTTAAGGAAATATCAGACTTAAGGAAAGTGAATCAAGAAGAGTTTTCTTAAAACAAGATAAAAATACCAATATGTAAAAAAATACAATTATGAATATTAATTAAGGAAACATAACTTTTTGACTTCTTAGAAAGAGTTATCTGATATTAAAAGTTTATTCTTAGATTCAGAAAATTTTTATTAAGGAAAGAAAAATTTTGAATTTGGAATTTTGGATTCCCAAACATTTGGGCTATAAAAACATTTTGATTAAGGAAGAAAAATTTTTGGGTTCCAAAAACTTTTATTAAAAAAGAATTTTTTTTGAGTTTTGAAAATTTTGATTAAAAATGAAAAAAAAATTGGTTTCAAAAAATGTTATTAAGAAATATATTTTTTGGATTCTAAAAGGTTGATTAAAAAAGAAAAAATGTTGGGTTTTGAAAAATTTTATTAAGAAAGAAATTTTTTTCGGTTTCAAAAAAATTTGATTAATAAAATAAAATTTTTAGGTTCTGAAAAATTTGATTAAGAATGATTTTTGTGTGTGGGGGGAATGTAATTCCCCTATGAAAAGGAGTTTCTTAATATAAAGAGATAAGTTTCAATAGAAATTTAATATGGAAGATTAAATTATGGTTATCAATCCTAACTTTTGTTTAATGAATTCAAATATATTGGAGGGTGAATATTTTTTAAAAATATTAGAAAGTTGATCTTGCATTCTGATAAATTGAATAATGATATCTACTTTGTGTGTGTGATCCTTAAGAAAGTGATGACTAATGTCTATGTTTTTTTCATGATAGGGATGTTTAGGGTTTTTTCTTAGGAAAATTTCACTTTTATTATCACACAATATCTGTGCTTTGGTAAAACTCAAGCCATAGTTTGTTAGTTTGTGTTGTATCCACAACACTTGAGAACAACATCTTCTAACTGCTACATATTCATCTTCAGCAGTGGAAGTGCTTACATGTGTTTCTTCTTGCATGAACAAGAAACTAATGAATCTTATAAGAAATTACAAGTTATAGATGTACTTTTACTATCCATTATACATCCACAAAAATTATGATATGAAAAACTTTTTAAAACAAAATCATTTCTAGAAGAATAGAAAATTCTGAAATCCATGGTTCTCTTTAAATAGAAAAAAATTATTTTTAGTACTTTTAAATAATATTATTTTGCATTAGACTGATATCTTGCATATAAGCATACTAAAAAAATTAATTCCAGCTAACTAGATGTTAAGTATAATAATCTTCCAATCATACCTCTAAAATATGTTTGATCTACTAGTATCCCAGCTTCATCAAGTTCAAGAGAATTTGAGGTACCGATTAGAGTGCTTATACTTTTTGTTTTTTTTTCATATCCATACCTTTTAAGAAGATATTTAATATACTTATTTTGATATATATAATCTCCTTCTGGTTTTTGAGATATTTTAAAACCTATGAAAAATGTTAACTAACCCATCATACTCATTTCAAACTCTAATTTCATTAGATTCAAAAAAGAATCAGTTAAATATTGAAGATTTGATCAGAATATAATGTCATCAATATATATTTGAATAATCAAATATCTTTTTCTTATATTTCATTATAAAAATATTTGGATCAGTAGTTCTCTTAACATAATTGTTTTGTAACAAATATCCTATAAGTATATCATACTAGGATCTAGGGTCTTGTTTAAGTGCATATAATTCTTTGGTAAGTTTGAAAACTTGTCAGGATGTTTTTTGTCTTCAAATCTAGGAGTTTGTTCAACATAAACTTCCTCTTGAACGTATATGTTAAGGAAATCACATTTCACATCCATTTGAAAAAGTTTTATATTAAAGAATGTTGTTAAGGTGAGTAAAATGTGAATAGATTCAAGTATAGATACAACAACATAGGTTTCTTCATAGTCTATTATTTCTTGTTGATTATAGACTATAAGAACTAATCTAGCTTTATTTCTTACTATTATTCCATTTTCATCACATTTTTTTCTAAAAAACTATTTTACACCAATTTCTAAAGTTTCCTTGGGTTTTTCATCCAAGGCCCAAACTTTGTTTATTTCAAATTAATTTAGCTCATCTTTCAAGGATTTAATCCAATCATCGTCCCTTAAAGATTCATCAGTTCTATTTGGTTCTGATTGGAAATGAAATGATAGATGTTATTCTTCATTTCTAAAATAACTTATAGATCTTAAAGTTTTATTTACATCACCAATAATATTGTCACTGGGATGGTTATTAAGAAACAACTAATATGGGTTTTCTAACACCTGTTCATCAAGATAAGGTAGAAAATATTCTGGGGTAAATACTTCAAAAACATTTTCTTGAGTATTTTACTCACTAGAAGAATCTTCTATCAAAGGCTGATAATCAATTTTTGAAAACACATCCGAAGATGTTGGTTGGGGTTTTTTTTAAAAAAAGGATCAGTTTCATCAAATTTAACATGCACTATTTCTTCAATAATGAATGAATTTCTGTTAAAAACTGTATAAGCCATAGCTATAGTGGAATAGACTAAGAAAATTCATTCATCGGTTTTGGGTGTAAATTTTTGTAAGTTATCTTTTGTATTAAGAATCAATAATTTGCATCCAAAAACATTGAAGTGAGAAATTCTAGGTTTTCAACCAGTCCACAATTCATAATCTGTTTTGTTAAGAAAAGTTCTGATTAAAACATAATTTGTACTATAAAAACAAGTACTAATAGCTTCATCCTATAATTTTTTAGAAATATAACTTCACTCAACATGGTTCTAGTTATTTCAAGTACCATTATGTTGAGGAGTTCTTGGGTATGAGAAGTTATGATCAATTTGTTTTTTACAACAAAAGGTTTCAAAATGTGAATTTTAAAATTATCCTCCATGATCACTATGAATAGTTTTCAATGAAAGGTTTTATTCATTTTTAACATGGTATCTAAAATTTTTAAAATAATAAAAGGATTTATATTTCTTTTCTAGAAAATTAACCCACATAAATTTGGTGTAATCATCAACTATAACAAATACATAATATTTTCCTCCAATAATTCTTGTTTTTGTTGGACCA
The DNA here is from genome assembly GCA_963277665.1 of Viscum album. Taxonomy (NCBI): domain Eukaryota; kingdom Viridiplantae; phylum Streptophyta; class Magnoliopsida; order Santalales; family Viscaceae; genus Viscum; species Viscum album. Next base: position 1,643,691,064 of record OY728121.1, on the reverse strand, counting down.
AAAATATCCATATGCACTAATTGTAATTCATCAGAAGTTAATACTTAACCGATTGTTTTAAATCTTGACTTATGTTTCTTTCCATATTAACCAAGATCACAAACATTTGAAGAATCAAATCTAGACTCTGGTTGATAATTAACAAGTCTTTTCTTTGAGAGTTTTCATGGGTTCCTATGTTTATAGTGTCCTAGTCTTCTATTCCATAACCAATATTGATCTTCCATTTCACTAAGGAAAGGTAGGTCTTGTCTCCTAAGGTCTTATATGTTTAGTGTATAAAACTTATCGTGCCTATGGTTATAATGAATAAACTCTTCCTTGGAATAGTGTACTAATAATTTATCATTCCTAAAATTCACAAGGTAACCTTAATCGCATAATTTAATTACACTAATGAGGTTTTTCTTAAGAACTTTATCATATAAAACATTTGAAATTAAAGTTTTTTCTTGAAGAAAAATGTAACATATACAAACAACTTATCCCTGATCATTATCTCCGAAAGTTACTTTCCCCCCTTCTATCTTGATAATATTTTCAAAGAAGTTTTTGTTACCAGTCATGTGCTGAGAACACCCACTATCCATGTACCATGTATTGTTGTTGGTACATTATTTACTTTTTTGGAAACAAAAGAGTTATAATTTTTGAATCCAAACATTATTGGATCCCAAAATTTTAGAAATTAAAATCTAAGGAACCCACATTTTCTTAAAAAACAAGCTTTATGAAAACATAAGGTTTGAGTTTTGTTTAAAGAAAAGTTTCATTCCCAATGTACCCACATTGAAATTTAGTACAAAAGGGATCACTTTGGGGTACGAAATAATTATGTCTAAAAACATGTTTTGAATGAGTATAACCAATTCATGAACTATTCCTTAGAGGATAAATTTCTGAACACATTTTTTCAAATTCTTTCCTTCCTGAAGTAACATTTGATAAAAGTTTCTTTAAGGAAAAAATTTCGAATTTTATTCTGATGACTAAATTCTTATCCTCAAAGTCATTATTTTTAGAATGTGGGTTGTTCTCTAAAATATTTCTCTTAGAAATAAACTTTTCAAGATCCTTAGAAAGTCTATCCTTATCAAAATTAACTTCCTTAAGGTTTTTATAAATAATTTCAAAATCAATGGTTTTTTGATCAAGATCCTTAGAAGGATCTAATACTTCTTTTTTAAAAAAATATATTCTATAATTTTCTTTCTCAAAATTCTTTTTTATCTTACAATTTTCATTCTCATGTAATATATAAAATCTAGAAACTTCTTCAAATTAAGGTCAGGTATTATCTTCTGATGAGTAAGATTCATCATCTAAATATTCATAAAATTCTTCATTAGGCAAATTAGAATTTAAATAAATATTGGTTAAGGATTTAACATTGCTTAACTTATCCATAATATAATGATTTTCAATAGGTACTCTGGTTATAAGACCAATATTCTTCTGACCAGAAGATTCATATTATGATGATTAATCTGAAGAGTCACCACCACAAGGACTCCATGTGTTATTTTATTTTAGGACTTTTGTAGCCTTAAATTTTTAATACTTATTTTTGTTTCTTTATAATGATTTTACTTCATGTCTTTTCTCTTATGAACAGGACAATCAAGTCTGATATATCCATCCCTTTTACATTCATAATAGGATACTTCAGAATCTTTATTTTTTTCTATCTTTCTTATTATATCTGCACTAAAAATATTTCTTTCCCAAAATATTGTTCATCCTTAAAGAAATATTGGATAACTCATTCTCCAAAATATCACTATCACCGGATTCTATTATAACTATAGATTTATTATCTTTAGATCTATTTACCATTTCTGGAGTCTTGGATTTAGATATAGTCGTAAATACTACACTTCCATTAGAATTATTATTTTTATTAAAATCAGAATCTCTTTTTTATTCTTGTTTCATGCTGAAGAAGTGTTTTAAATAACTCATCATGAGTAATGTTAGATACTTTCCTATTTTAATCAATAGATATCATTTTAGATTCCTAGTCATTGGGCATAATATCAATTATCTTATCCATAATAAATTCATCATCAATACCTTTATTTTCCATATATTTAAGACATTTGATAATAGTCATTAATCTTTGTTTTAATTTTAAAATAGGTTCCCTATACGGAAATAAGAATCCATGATATTCAGCTCCTAACATAGCACTTCTAGTTTCTATCACTTTAGAAGTTCTAAAATTTTAAACTTCAAGTTTCTTCCAAATTAACTTGGAAGATTCAGAAGAAAATATCTGAATATATATATTCCTGGTCATATAACCCAGCAAAGTATTTTGTACCTTGTAATTTAGTTGATATTATTATTTTTCATGGTTGGTGAATTTTCTGACTTCCTTTTCTCTAATTTTGTAATCCCCAGTGAGCATTGTAAAATTGTCTATTCTAGTTTTAATGAAAAGAGTCTACATCCTATATCTCTAGAAATATTAATAATTATCATTATAGATTGGTGGTACAGTTGGATTAAGATTTTCAATAGAACCAGCATTTATACCTGCCATTTTATTAGAAAATACTTTTCTAAAAGATTTGTTCAAAAAAATTTAAGCAAAACATGAATAAAAAAATTAGTCTAGAAAAAATTGAGAAAGAAAACTTATATGTAAGTATAATTATTTTAGAGAACTTCCTTTGATACAAATTTTAGGATTGAAATATAGATGTAGATTCTCAATTACAGTAGCGGGGGTGGGGGAATTGTAGGTATAAAAAAAATTCAATTTTAACCTTAAGGGAAAAAATTGTTTAATAAAGTATAACAAGGTAAAATTAAAGACCATATTTAGTTATTAATTGAGAAATTTTTTTCTTAGGATAAAAAAAATAGATCTGAAAAAGAAACTTTATTAAAAGTTTACTTAGAGAAATATTCTACCTTAAAGTGTATAGAATTTTATTTATCTGAGTATGTAAAAGTACATGAAAGTATAATAAAAATATACTTTCTTTCTTTAAAAAATACAGCAAAAATAAAACATTAATGAAAAATCAAGTAAACTTTTAGGAAATATTTTATCCCAAAGAGTAGGGTATCCAACATCCTTGGATATATGTCACTTGATTTATAATTTCAAGAAATTTTGTCTTACCCACACCAAGGTAATCCCTCAATAAGAACATCAGAGTCTATCTTGCTATCCCCAGAAGCCTTGAAACTTTAAGGTAGTCGACACCTCTGTCTTCCTATCCCCGGAAGCCCATGATTATACTCATCAATAATTATAGTCGCACGAACCAAGCTGAACAAGATGTTCACATTTGAACAAGATTTTTATAAAATGCACAAGGCATGAGAGTCTTTCTCACTCCTGAAATCACTTCATAGTATAACATCTCTAGGTTCATCAATCGATGGATGAATTGATAATGATCTCATTCGAATGAACTCTTATTTAATGGAAAAAATTCAACGGTCATCTCCCTCCTCCAATGGTGATATTTTTTCTATAATCTTGAAGGGACCTGTACACGTGTCACTCAACTAATAATTAGTTAAAAGCAAATTGTATGAAATTGTTTCATTATAACAAAAACATGTTTAAGAAAAATGAAGTAGCTTAACAAAAACTCAATAATCGAAGTCTAAGTAAAAATGGAAATCAGAGTCTAAACAATTAATCAATTAGATTCTAGAAACATGGAAATTCGAATTATGTTTTTGAAATAATTCAAAGTCTGAATTATGTGGAATTGGAAGTCTGAATTTTTACGAATTTAGAGTTTGAATTGCATAGAATTCAGAGTCTAAATTTTAGAGAATTTATAGTCTAAATTTCATAGAACTCACAGTCTAAATTTTTGGGAATTCAGAGTCTATATTTAAGATAACTCAAAGTCTTAATTTCAGAGAATTCGAAGTCTAAATTTATGAGAATTTGGAGTCTGAATTTAGAAGAATATTGAGTATAAAAACAGAAATACTCAATATCTAAGAAACTATAATATTTTGAGTATTTTCATAAGGTTCCTAATTTTTAACTTAGTAAAAAAATGTTTTGACTTGGTTTTGAGTAGATATTGAATAAGGCATTAGAAACTAGGGTAATTGTAAAACTTTTAGAGAGGGAAAATTTTCCTTAAGAAAATAATTCATAGAGAAAGACAACATCCCTTAAGAAAATGTGTTTGTGATTTTCAAAACCTAGAGAAATGTAAAATTCATAAAGAAACTTTATCAACTCAATACCAATATTTCATGAGTTTTTTTAGGTACTCTTGTTTTGATCACTTTTTGTTGGGAGTTTTGGGTGAAATTTGGGAATTTTGGAAGGGGGGGGGGGGAAGTGCATAGTTGGCCTATGGTTTTTCCAAAACATGAGCCCCAGCGCAGAAAACCGTGTGAACCAAAATAGCGGGGATTCACATGGCTAGGGAATAGTTATTGAACTAGGTTTCCTATTAAGAGAAACTGTGCAACCCCTTAGAAGAGGTACAAAGTTAAGGAACACCATTTTAAAAAATATGCTCCCTTTCCCAGGAAACAATTCACCTATTTTTAATTAACTTTAAAATTTGTTTCAAAAATACTTAAACCCCCATAAGAACCAAAAATCGACCCCAACTCAAACATAACCAATTCCTCTCATTATTGGAGGCTCCAAAACAAATACCAAGGGCTCGCGACCTATGTTATTCACGATTCAAAACCCAGATTAAATATTTTCACCTCTCCCAGCAAGTGAATCATATCCCAATTGGTTTCCATTCTCTTTCCCATAATTAAACCTTTATTTGAAGGAATGTTTTCCCCTATTGGATTTAGATCTAGATCTAGGTTTAATAGATCTTATTTTTTTTATATTGTATCTAGGATTTGAATCAAGATCTCAATATTCAGTATGGTTAGGTTTTTAAGATCTAATTATGGATATTCATTGGTGAGAATTTATCACTATTATTGAGGTAAGTGGTATATTATTCAAATCCCAAGTGTAAAATTCAATTAATTGTATGTAATTATAGAATTTCTATTGGATGTTTAAAAAATAAGTTTCTTACATTGAATTAATTAATTTGTAAAATTAATTAATAAGGGTTCATGGAATTGTGATATTGAATTGATTGAATATGAATAATTTATTATTGAATTAATTATGTGGATATTAGGATTGTCAAGTTTGATAGATTAATTATTGAATTAATTAATGGATTTTAGGAGATTAATTTATTAATGGAATTGATGATATTAATTAATTTCTGAATTAATTAATTTAATTGACATGATTAATTAATTATTGGACTGATTAATGGAATTTAAGTGATTAATTAATGGTTTAATTAATTAATCAAATTGTTGTGAATGATTAATTACTGAATTAATTAATAGGATATATGTGATTAAATAATTATTGAATTAATTAATGGAATGATGTGAATATGAAATTTTCACATTGGATTAATTAATTGGTTAATTAATTAATGGGTTGTTGTGGAACATTTGATATTGTGATATATGTGATACTGTGATATATGTGATAATCATGTGTGGGACATGGTCTGCTGCATCAAAATTACATAGTGGTAATTAGGATGATGAAGGGTAAAAATAGCATTCATATGTGAATTATGATGGTGAATAGTAATAATGGAATTTATATATGAATTGTGATGATGAATGGTAACAATGGAACACAGTTGTAAATTATGATGATGAATAGTAATAATGGAATTTAGATATGAATTATGATGATGAATGGTAATAATGACATTTAGATATAAATTTATATTATGGATGGAAATAATGAAATTAAATATATGATACCCCTTGGGGATAGTGTTTGGGTGTCTTCGGGAACCTGAGGGTAATGTGGTTAAATAAAGAGTAATTGAATAAATGTAAAATATTTACTTTATTTATTTTATTTCTTGTTTATACAACTAAATAAACTATTTTGACAGGATATTGTATTAGACACCATTGGTGGTGTCCTATTGAGTTGTACTCACACCCTACCCGGGTTGGCTGATCGGTTCCAAAATAGATTTCATGGTTTTTGGAAAAGTTAAGGATAAATGCCCTTTTTCAGATGGATGAGTCGAGATAGAGCATGGTTGTGGGAATCCAAACATGGATTCAAGACCTTATTGGGAATTTTTAGTGTATTTTTTTATTTTGGAATTTTCATATTGACACTTTAAACATATTGGCAAGACATATCTATAATTTAGTTTAGGATATTTTTTTCCAATTTTGGCCATTATGTGATTATGGTATTTTTTATGGTTATGTTTATATCTTTTGGTTATTGTCATTTATTTCTGTTTTTTTCCTACTTTTATAAGAGGATATAGTCTCCCCATGATTGATATTAGACCCTCATAGTTATTAAACAGACTTTGGCATATGAGGAGGTGTGCTTGATGTCATGTGACTGACTAACATGGGGAACTGGTGTGTGGTACCTCGGTCGTGACATTACAAAGTGATGTTAGAGGGGTTTTATATTCATTTTATTTTGCCTTACTATTTAGGAATAGTAGAAATAAGAGCAAGATGATTTGGGCCTTGTTTAAGTTCTTGTTAGTGGGAGTATCAAACAGATGTATGAGGTTGAAATCCAAGTACCTAGGGTGGGATTGGTGTTATTAATGTGTGTTGTTACATTTGATGCTATTTCACCTCGAGTGACGCACTTTTTGTGTGATGTGATTATTATTTCTGAGTTTTTATGAGATTTTAATCATGGTCTGGAATGACACAAGGGTGGAGTATGTATGATTCATTCTAGGTACTCAAGAATATTTTATGACACACATCATTATAGGCACACATGGAAAAATAGGTTTTGGGTTTGTTATTGAACATGGAATTCTTTTATTTTCTTATGTGACTTTAATGAAAAATTTTACTAAAGTGAAATGGAAATTTAATAATGGTGAAATATTTTAATAAATGGGTTTCTAATGAGAAACTTGAATAATGGAATGATTTTTCCCTTTTTATCCATGACCTGGACATAGGGTGGTTAAGGGTAGTCATGGTGCCTTGGGCTTGGCCGTGTGTGTGGGGGGGGGGGGAGGGAGGTAGAATGAATTGTTTTGGATTTGTGTGAATCCCTCTTGTTAAATATTTTAATTTTATGTTATGTTTCCTCATACATGTGTTTGTAATTATAGAGATATGGCTCTTTGATGACACTTATTAGGAGGATAACCGGATGACAAAGATGGAGATACTCATTTAGTAGTGGAACCTAAGGCACTAGTTGTGAAAGGTGAGGAATTTGAAGATAAGTTCTGGGAGAACTTTTCATGGTTTATGAAATTCAAGGAATGAGAACCAGAGTGGGTTGTGAAAATCACTTTTGAGATGAAATGGGAGTTTTAGTAGCAGCACCCTTAGATTTTTATCAAAGAGGGTATACCTAAGGGAGTAGAGTTCTATATTGAGTCTATACAGACATTACATGACTATTTAGATACTCCTAATGAGTATATGATCAAGTTGGATGCTTAAATGTTGTGAGTATTAGTTAAGGAATGGTGGTATGTTCAGGCCTAAATAGGGTAAGAAGATGGGATGGATTGGAAGGAATTTTTGGAGAAGTTCTGAGAGCACTTCTTTCAAAGACACAGAGATAGAAGAAGGTAGATGAGTTCATGTTGTTGAATTAGGGGGGAATTTCCTTGATGAACTATTCTGGTCACTTTAAATAATTCTATCATTTTAAAATTGTGCTCATATTAGGGGCTGATTTTGGTTCTGTTACACATTATAGAATGGAACTGAAAGATGTTCAAGAGCTCAAGACTCATCTTGAAGAGTTGTGGGATATAAGGTTTATACTTCTGAGTATGTCAACTTGGGGTTCTCCTGGTTTGTTTGCAAAGAGGGATGATATGAGTTTATGCTTGTGAGTTGATTAACATATGTTTAACCAGAAGATAGCAAAGAACCAATATACTCTTCTATGTATCAATGATGTCTTTGACGAGTTTAGGGGAGATTTATTCTTCAAAAATATTTAATTGAGATCAGGGTATCATCAATTGTGAGTTTGACCTTCTTATATACCTAGGACTTCTTCTTGAAACATTTATGGACTATATGAAATCATCAAAATTCCATTTGTATCGAAAAATTCACCGACAATGTTTATGGACTTGATGAAGAAAATCTTCCATATGTACATGAATCAGTTTGTGGTATTGTTTGTGGATACTATCTTGGGGTACTCCAAGAATCATGATGATCATTCCCAATATCTTGACATCATTTAGATCACATTGAGAGAGTATTATATATACACCAAGCTATCTAAGTGTTAGTTTTGGATTGATCAGGTACACTTATTGGGTTTCATAATCTCAGGGGAAGGTGTGTTAGTGAACCTATAGAAAGTTCAAGTAGTGGTTTCTTTAGAGCAGCCCAAGAATGTGTTTGATATCTACAAATTTTTGGGATTTGCAGTATATTATTTGGTATTCATCTAGGACTTTTCTTTATTGGAAACACCACTTTTGGACTTGATAAAGAATAGGATAAAGTTTGAATGGTTAGAAGCATGTTTTAATGTCTTCCAGTAGTTGAATAAGTGATTGACATCGAAACCAATATTGAACCTACCTGAATTAGGTGAGGAGTATACAATGTATTATTATTCTTCTAGAATAGGACTTAAAGTAGTTTTGATGTAAGGAGACCGAGTTATGGAGTATGGGTCTTAGAATTTGGGGTAACATGTATGGAACTACCAAATGCATGACCTTGAGATGGCATCCGTTAGTTATACTTTGAAGTGCTGGAATCACTATCAAGTAGGAGAAAATTTTTCTATGTATATGGATCACAAGAGCTTTATGTATATCTTTTCGCAGAAAGATTTGAATCTGTGACAACAGATATGGGTTTAGTATATATAGATGATTTATTTTGAGGAAAATCCTTGAAGGTGGGGAGTCACCTTTGGATTTGAGAATAAATTAAGACAAGATCATCCATTTAAGGAAATAGTTTGTTGATCCTATGAGTATGTAGGTAGAGATGATAAATGAATTTAATTCCTTGAATTGGGCGGTGCATCTAGGTGTGAAAAAATGTGTAATAACCTACGATGGTAGTTTTGGTGGCCCAGAGTGGAAATGCAGATAATAGGGGTTGTGACATGATGCTACACCTGTCAACTGGTGAAGGCCGAGAATCAATGATCTGGTTGTTTAATAAAACCAATTCCCATTCCATAATAGAATTGGGATGATGTTACCATGTAATTTTGGTGGGTCTCCGGAGGATGCCTCGTAAGAATGATGTTATTTGGGTGGTTGTTGACTAATTAACAAAAGTATTACATTTCATACCAATATAGAACACTATATCAGTAGAGCTGCTGGGAGAATTGTACATTTGAGATATAGTCAATCTTCACTAGGTTCCATGGACTATAGTTTTAGGTTGTGACTCCCATTATACTTCATTCTTCTAGCATGGATTAAATAAGGCACTTGGCACACAAGTTTTACTGAGTATGGATTTACAACCAAAGAAAGATGGGAAGTCAGAACAAACTATAGAGGTGCTTGAGGATATTATACAAGAATGTGTTATAGAATCTGGTGGACCTTGTGATAAGCCCCAATAATTTTCTGGAGTTCTCATATTATAAAATTTATCAAGAAATGATACATATGGAACTATATGAGTCTCTTTATGGTAGGCCATGAAGATCAAATTTATACAAGATTAAGGCTGGAGATTTAGAGTTTTTGGGACCAAGTCTCATCAGGAGACATCAGAGTAGGTTAAGTTGATTCAAAAGTCTATGGATACGGATCATATTAGGTATAATTCGTATGCTGATAAATGTAAACAATATCTATATTTTTTTAGAGGGTGATCATGTATTTTTTTGGGTGTTGCCTAGATTGGGTCACCATAGGATATAGAGGCAGGGAAAGCTGGAACCTAGGTTTGTTGGACCATTCAAGGTTGTGGAGAGAATAAGATAGGTGGAATACCAATTAACTCTTCTACCTAAGTACAATGTTGTACATGATGTTTTACATGTGTCACAAATTCAATGGTATCACCACGACCCTTCTCATGTGATCGATGTGGATGATGCAGAGCTTGAGTTAGATGCATCCTTTGAGGATCATCTAACATATGTGTTTTATGGTAGTGAGAAAGTGTTGCAAGGAAATACTATGTTGATAGTATTTATATTGTGGCAACATGGGCAGTTGCAGGAGGATACACGGGAAAGACAAACTGATATGCGGGCTCAGTGGTCTAATATTTTTGGCTCGGAATCTTAAATATTCTTGGGTGTGCAGCTCAAGGATGAGTTATTATAAGTTTGAGAGATTTTAAGATCCCAATATTTTCAAGAGATGTCTTGAGTTTTTTTAGGTACTTCTATTTTGAGTACTTTTTAGGGTTATTTCTTGGGGAGTTTTTGGGTGAAATTTTAGAACTTTGGAAGGAATTGGGAAAGTGCATGATTGGAGAACGATTTTCCCAAACCTTTTCCCCCAACCTTGAAAGCTGTGTGAAACCAAAAAAGGGGATTGACATGGTCGAAATATGGGTTTTCAAACCATGTGACCTCTTAGGAGAAACCATGCACTACCCCAAAAAGAGGTGCGTGGTTTGGAAAATGGTTCTCCCTTACCTAGCAAACCGTACACAACTTTTTAATTAACCTAAATTTGATTTTAAAACTACCCAAAACCCCATATTAACACAAAATCAATCAAAACTCATAAATAACCTATTCCTCTTGTTTTTGGAGGCTCCCAAAAAATTACTAGGGCTCCTGACCTCCTTTCTTCATGATTCGATGTGCAGAATGAAGATCTGCACCTCTCCTAGTGAGTGAATCGTATCTCGATTGGTTTCTAATCTCTTTCCAATTATTATACCTTTCTTTGAATGGATATTTTCACCTATTGGATTTATATCTTGATATAGGATTAATAGATCTTGTTTAGTTAGATCATGCATCTAGTATTTGAATAAAGATCTCAATATTTGACATGGTTATGTTTTTTCACTCAAATTGGGGATATCTGATGGCGAGAATTCATCACATTTATTATGGTAGTTGGTATATGATTCAAATACCAAAGTCTTGATTCAATTAGGTGTATTTATATGTATAATTTCTGTTTTATGTAAAGAAATTGTGTTTCTTACATCAAATTAATTAATTTGGTAAATTAATTAATTAATGGATCGTGAAATTGAGATATTGAATTGATTGAATAAGAATTGTAAATTTTTGAATTAATTATCAGGATATTGGGATTGTGAAATTAGATAAATTTATTTATGAATTAATAAATCTATTTTATGTGATTAATTAATTTTTGAATTAATTAATGGAATTGAGGTGATTGATTATTTATAAAATTGATTAATAGAATTGATGTGATTAATTAATTATTTGATTAATTAATGAAATTGAGGTGATTAATTAATGGTTGAATTAATAAATAGAATTGATGTGATTAATTAATTATTGAATTACTTAATGGGATATATGTGATTAATTAAATTTTCAAATAATTAATGGAATTATGTGAATATCCAATTGTTACATTGGATTAATTAATTAGTGAATTAATTAATGGGTTATTGTGAAACATCTAATATTGTGATTTTTTGATATATGAGAAAATAATGTGTGGGAAATGGTATTATGCAACAGAATACCCTAGTGATAATTGAGATGCTAAATGGAAACAATGGAATTCATATGTGAATTGTGACGATGAATGGTAACAATGGAATTAAGATATGAATTGTGATGATAAATGGTAATAATGACATTCAGATATGAATTGTGATGATTAATGATAACAATGGAATTCAGATATGAATTGCGAGGATGAATAGAAACAATTGTATTTAGATATGAATTAAGACGATAAATGGTAAAATTGAAATTCAGATATATGACATCCCATGGGGATAGAGTTTGGGTGTCTCTGGGAACTTGGGGATATGTGGCTAAATTTAGAGTGATTGAATAAATGTAAACTATTTAATTTATTTTTAATTATTTATACAACTGCATACACTAATTTGACATGATATTTTTTTAGAATCCATTGGTGGTGGCCTACTGAGTTGTACTCAAACCATACTCGGGCTGCCTGATCGGTACACGAAGAGAATTCATGGTTTCAGGACAGGTTAAGTGAAAATACCCAATGCTAGATGGATGATTCATGATGGAGCATGGATGAGGGAACTGAACTTGGATTCATGTTAGTCTTCATTTATTTTGAGTTTTTAATATCGAAACATAACACATATTTTCATGAACTATCTTCTATTTAGTTTTTGATACTGTATTTTCTATTTTGGTGATCATGTGATTATGGTATTGTTTTGGTTATGGTTATATATCTTTTGGTTATTGTCATTTATTTTCGCTGTTGTCATGATTTGATAAAGAGGGTATAGTCTCCGCAAGATCGATATTAGACCTTCAAACAGCCTCTAGCATACATGGAGGAATGGTTGTGGTCATGTGGATAACTAGATTAGGGAATTGGTGGGTGGAACCTAGGTCGGGACCTTACAACTTTACATAGATATGACATTTATTTTTATATTATGAAATTATATTTACAAAAATGCCTCCCCTATCAATTATAAAACGACCCCTTCACTACCCCACTTATCCTCACTCTTAAATATTATTAGCATGAACAATATCCACTAATATAAACACTAATATAAATTTCCTAGAGTTTCTTGTATCATCAAAATACCTCCCTTCAAAGCCATAATCCAAATAGAAATGGAGTTTTCCCATGAAGTTGTGTAAGAACTCATAATAACTTTCTTATTTCTATTCCTTTAAATTTTATTCTTATACCACCTCCATGTATATTATAACAATCTCAATATAAAGAAATTAGTATCACTAATATATATATATATATATTATGTTAATGAAATAACCATTCTCTACCTACCTTCCTTCTGTTTGAAAAATGAAAACATCTCCCATATTATGGTCGGTTCACCACCACCATGAATGATATATTTTATTTTTCATAACTGCCTTACAAAGATGTTTATAAAAATAGATTTAATGAAAAAATATTATTTTTATTACATTATTATGTTTTTTGAAATATGAATTGGGAATTATATTAATGATATTATCAATAAATAATCATATTATTTTTAACCACCCAAAATGATCATACAAAGACATCTTTCATAATTTTTAATATATTTTGTAAAATATATTGAAAAATATAACTTTTGTGCAATTATATTGATAAATAATATATAAATATATAATTGTATAGATTTTGAAATACTTTTATAACACCTTTGACTAATTTCAATATACCAAATCAGTTTTGGAAAAATTAATTGAATAACCCCAAGTGGCCGAAGAAAGAAAATACTATACAATAAATGAATGATTCAAGATAATAAATAAACCATAAAAAATAAATATACAAAAATAAAGATATTAAAAAAATGATTAATTAATCTTTGTTTATTATATAGGAGGCTAGAGTGCTTCTGACTAATATTAAATTTGTAACTCCCTAACCTGAATCACCTAATTCAGGTTGGAGTGTCACATGGCCTCATGTGCATACCCCATATGAAAGAGGAGAATGACTAGTGATGAGGGCATAAATTATACTATGGGAGACTATTTCCTTAGTAAAAGTAGGCAGATACCAAAATCACAACAAGGTATAAATAAACTTTTTAAATACTACGTGCCCTAGTGTAACACCCCAATATTTCATAGTAAGTTATTTTCATTAGTTCAATAGCTTGGGCTACACACAACACCGAGTTCAAGCGCACCATGACTTACCAAACTAGCCGTTAAAAAGAAGTTATGAATAGTGTTAACTGAATTTTAAATTTTATGTACTCTATATAATTTCAAAATCTATATTATGTGTTTCTAAGACATAATATAAGAACAAATTCATTTTTTTAGATAAAAGAAGTATTTTTCAAAAAAATGCAATTTTAACACCTTTTAATGGAAAAACTATTTTAAAACTAATATTTGAAACTTTTATATATTCAATTTAATGAAATTAAATTCTTCTTTAGAATTGGGACTTAAAAATTTATTTTGGACAAAATTTTGGTACTTTTCTAACAACTTTAATATTTTGATAAGTACTGAAAAATACTAAATTTTAGTTGAAAATAACCTTTTTAATAGAAATAATTTATATGTTAAATTATGTATTTGAATGTTTTGGAAGTATAATTATATTTTATTTTTATCATTTAATACAATGTAGGTGATTATAAGTAATTTCACATTAAAATTTGACATAAACACATGTCAATCTTTTGATGGTTTTTACTTTTTAGAAACCCGCTTTTCAGTTTTGACAATGGGAATTAATTTTAAATTAATTAATGAAACTTATATGTTTTGAATTTGTTAAAATAGAATTCATTTTTTAATTTTTAATATCAAAATTAACTTAGGGTAAATTTTTGGTATTTTTCTGAACACATTCAATTTTTGATGAATAGTGAAAAACACTGCGTTATAGTTTAAAAGTGATTTATTATTTTAATAATTATTTCATTTATTTAATTTTATTTGAAGTAAAAATAGATATATATTACCTATATAAGTTCAATATAATTCATTGGATTCATTTTTAAAAAAATTAGATATGTAAAATTTTATTGAGCTTTTTACCGTCTTTTACCCACCTCCTAGGAGCATTTCCAAATTTACATAAAATTTAATTTTACCTCTTCTGTGAGTTTAATTTTAAAAATCAGAGAGACGTAGTTGATATAAGTAAGTAAAATATGGATTAATATGATAAAAATATTTTTTGGTGAATAGTAACTTTTTACTTTTATTTACAACGGTTAAAAGTAAATTGGGTAATTAAGAGTAAAAATGATATTATTATTAACCTAACATAAGTATTAATTCTATTTTATAACTTTTATTAGACCAAAAAAACCCTTAGGAAAAACTATGACCCTTTAGGTACACTTGGATTATATTAGGACATTTATTATTACTTAATTTAAAGAAGTTTTAATAGTGTTAAATTCAAAGTTTAATAACTAAACCATTTTTAATATAGTGTTGAAAATAAGATAAACTAGACTATAAATATTCATTATAGGTATAAAATGATTTACTACATAATGGTATTTTTTTTATAATTTTTAGACCTTAAATAATTAAATTTATTCATGACACAATGATATTTAATTAATTACCCAATTAATGAAATATTAAAATAATTGATATTATAAATATCCAAATAAATGTAATTTGAGAGTTTTTATGAATTAAAAAAAATTATAGGTTAATATGACATGTTAGGGTTGGTTAGATGAATTTTTTTGAAGTAATAATGCTGTTAGGAATTTAGAAAAAACAAAATACCAAATGGTGTCAAAATTGAAATAAAAGAGTTTTTAAAACAAATATTATTTTATTAATTGATATTATATTCCTAAAAATATAAGGTTCATCCAAAAGACTAATATAATGATAGGTGAATCACTAATGAACCACTTTGGTTTCTCTTGTAAGTTTATTGTACGTTTATTAACCATACATATAAAAATACAAAGAGACATGGTAAATGTCAAACTATTTAACTAAGAGTTAAATCTAAAAGATAAAGTTAATATAGTGACCCAAACCTGTCTAAAACCATTGTTTTGAGTGGTTTTCAACCCATACCCACCATATCCTTTAAATAATTCATTTTGGAGCCATTAGAAACCGAAAATTATTTTTTTTTAAAATAATATTTATAGCTTTTCCTAAGGTTCCCCTCACCCCTCTTATAAAAGGGAATTCCACCTTCTCTCTAATTAACACCTTCAAAGACATTAGGCTCGGAAAAACCCTACCTAAATATCCTCCCAACCCTCCGGCATTCATCCTAGAGGCCTCACATTAGTCATGAATCCCACCTAAGGATCCCTTTTGATCAAAAGGAAGAACCCTAAGAGGAGGTAAATATTTTATCAACTATTTCAAGTTCCATTCTTCTTCCAATTCCTCTTTATTTTTTGTTTCCTTTATAAAATAACAACTCTAGTATCTTCTATATACTTTGATGTTATTATAAATATTGTACAACCATATTCATCATTCTATCCATCCTTTGAATGACATGTTGCCATATGTGCATACGTACGGCTTATCGTATCCACGTCATGGTGTAGTTGTTATTCAATACATTATTATTTGAATGGGTATAATATTGATGTATAACTGGTCTAAATAATAAATATAACATGATAATGATTCTGTATATATGATATACCATCCAATTATATATGATTTTAATATCAAAATAATGATATTGTGCCTTGTGTGTACGTACGGATTATCGTCTCCACGAAGGCGATGAGATTCATTCCCCATCGTATCCATTGAAGATTAATTTTTATTTGATGATTAAAAATAATTTTTAAATACTTAATATCATTTTGAATATTAATAAGATACATCCCATCCATATCATACATGGTTTACGTAACCAAGTATATAAAGGAAAATGAATCAGTTAACACCCAAAACGACGATAATACTAAAATATCAATATTAGAAGATCATATATGATATATTATTAATGTATATGGTTATTGTATAATTTAATAACAATTATTCCACCATTATACAGGATATTAACTTACCCTCGACCAAGGAAAAGTACAAGGTAAGGGGTTTCTTATCTCACATTTAATTCCGTGAGATTTCCATTGTTCGCCACTTATTTATTGCATGTGGTGTATTTTGTACTGCCATTGGTATATATTATCAGGATTATATTTATATTAATTATATTATATGATTAATTTTGTGGTTATTAACTTTTGTTCATACAACTCTATTGATTTCAATGAAGTAAGGGTTTTTCATCTCACTTTTTAAACCCATGAGATTCATGCTATATTGGCCACTATTTCCTTTTGTGTGGCATATGTACTATCCATGATTGTATTCTTGGTGTAATATACTTTAATTTATGATTATTTACATCTTCATTGTATGATCCTTCTTTAATGGGATGTCTGTTTCATAAGTTACCAAATTTGTAAGGGAATTTCAAATTTCAATTTCCACTCAATGGGCTTTATGCATACTTCATTGATTAATTTACTCCAAGATTATGTGTGGAGTCACTATTTATTATTTATGTAGTAATTTATAATACCCTTTGTGTGGATATACTTTTGATACACATAATCACTCCATTGATAATTTCTCAAGTCATTGATATAAACTTGATCTTAACTCAATTTCCATTCATTGAGTTAAACATCCAAGTCATTGGTGTTGTATTTACAAGAATATGTGTGAATGTACTCTTATTAATTTACATTGAATATAAAATCATATTGAGTGTATTTATATTTGTCACACATAATTATGTCATTGATATATCCATTACCTAAGGATACTTTCTTTATAAGGGATTTCATCTCAATTTACATTCCTTTGAGACTTCTTTGTCGTTATGCACCAATTCAATTTTATATGGTGTATATACTGTCCTCTGACATAGTATTTAATTAAATCATTTATTCTCATGGTATTATAATATTTTTATTACCTCAATTTTTTGTATTCAAGCATCTGTCATTTGGATAGTAACTCTGACTAAAATACCATTTTAAATGTTTTAAAAATCTATTCTTCTAAATATTTCTCATTTATGTACATATTTTAAAAATAGTTTTAAGGTTTTATTTATATGGAAAATAATTTTTTAAATTTAAAATTACTTTTAAAAGTTTCAAAGTGGTATGGGACACTTTGATTCAAAAATCTATTTTTAAACATCTTCTTGACAAATAGTGTGACTTTTAAATGTTTTCAAGAAAAAGGGCCATATTTATCTCAAATAGTTTTGATGATTATTTTCATCTATGTCGATATCCTTCCTTATTCTCAATTGAGGTTAATCTGCTTCAATTCAATCTTCCATATTGTATTGAATGAGTTATTTTTGACTGTGGATGTTCTATTTTTATACCATTCATGGTTTTTGGACAAAGTATTGATATTTCATATTCTAGTTTTAATATGAATGTTTATGTTATGTTTAAATCTTTTCATATGCGGAATGAATTGGACTTAGTAAGTGATGGGTGGAGATTTTTATAGCTTCTAGATTCATAGGTAGGTCTCATGAGGTAAACTAGTGTCTTGGCATAAGGCCTTGACAAAATCTTATTTGTAGTCTTGGCACAAGGCCTTAACTATGTGGTTATGAAGTCTGGAATTATGCATTCCATCATTATGAAAGTGTCTATTGATATTGCATGTGATTATTCGACTAGTATAATATCCATGTGAATAAGTAAATGGAATTATTTGATTTTATCTTTGCCATATTATACTGAAGTTCATGTTTAGAAGGCTTTTTTTTAGTTTTATACATTGCCATAAATGTTAATGTTATTTAAGAAAGTTTCTGCTTTATTGTTATCCTTACTGAGCATCTGAGATCACCCCATTCTATGTTTTGTTTTTCCCAGGATGCGAAAAGTATATTATAACCGACCTGTAGGGATAGTCTATGGGATATCTGTGTTTTCTATGGAAATAATTTTGTTTTAGTTTTCCATTTTATGATGTAATATAAACATTTTTAATGTATCTAGTACTACCTAGGCTACTAAACTAATAGGTCTTTCGAGATTTTATCTTTTGTGATCATGACAATGATATATAATAGTGCACCGACTCTGGGCTTCTAGGGTCTGGGTGTTACAGTTGGTATTAGATGAAGTTTAGTACAATCCTTGGAATCAAGATTTAGATAAAATCTGATTAGAGCACATAACCCTAATATAGAATTTGATGATTAGTGTAGAAGAAATTCTTATAATTTTGGTTTTGTAGAGATTATGTGGGTTTTCTGAATAATAAATCTCTGTCTGGATACGAGCAAGTAGATGTGGCTCTGGAACAGATATACCTAAGAGTGAATACTCCGACAAGGAGTTTCAGGCTTGAACTGGAGTATCTTGGTACATGAAAACGGGCCTTGATGCACTCTTGGTTACAACACTACTGGGGGTTATGTTTAGGACAATTCACATTTTCTTTACAGACGGATTTGAAGGATTTTAATATAATATGAGAATAAATAACCGTCATTAATCATAAGGTGTTTTAGGTTGAAAATAAGGTGTTATGATATTCTCTAAATTATTTTATGACTCACACTATGCTTTCTTGTGTTAGTCAATGGCTGGATTCCAAGGAAGTCATAGTAACATTGAACATGATGTACAAGGTGGGAACGATGGAGGAAATGAGCAACAAAATAGAATATTGATAGGTCTAAAAGATATCATGTTCATGTCGAATCAGTTTTCCAAAAATATAATCAACAACATATATGTTAACCAACTCCTAGACTCAACAAATAAGAGAAAGGCAATTAATGATAAGAGCTCCAGCAGTGGAGACCATAGAGGACATAAAGCTCAATTTACTTCATAGAGGAAATGTGGAAGAAGACACCTAGGGAAGTGTCTTAATGGAATAAATAAATTCTTTATGTGTGGGAAAGAAGGACATAAAGTAATGAACTGTCGAGGAAAAATGAAGAGTACTATGGAAGAAAATAAAAATGATCCCAAGAATCCATTTATAGTCATTTTCCATAAATGTAGGGGACCTGGGCATTACCCGAGTGAATGCCCTATTCTATAGGATAACCCCTAGTTCAAGGAAGAACCTACGTGGAAATAAATGGATGTTCAAATGTTTAAAATTATTATTGCTCTTTGTTTCTGTGATTACTTTGGAAGACTTTTCTATTATGTGTAACCCTCCAGTTTATTATGTGAAAATGCTATTTTTTGAAGAATTGTGTTTTCTATTGTTGATATAGTTATAAATAACCATTTGGATTTATATGATCCTTGAATTTGAGGCAATTACATGTTATTAAATTTTAGAATAAAAATGAGAGGTATGAGATAACATTTGTGGTGAAATTATGTTATTGTTATTTTGAGGAATTTATTTCATTTTTGGAACATTATAAAATATAGTTTTTTTTAAAAGGAAAACACGCAGACCATGTGACAACCCATCATGTTAGATAAAGCTAAAGGAATCAAACCCTAAACCGTAGCGCAATTGTGATTTATCACCTACCACTGGACTATGTGAAGTCCCTGGTTAGTGTGACTAATTCCTTTTAGTTAAATGATTTTATTGATCAATAATAAGTTGATTTGGGATCTAATGTCTCATAAAATGGATATCCTTAGTAGAGGAAAATGATTTGGGGATTAAGTGATAAATGTTATTCAGGAAGACATTCACTCTGTTGGGAATACTATATGCATAAGGAAAATAGAATACTATGGGATTTAATTTGAGGAGTAATGGTGTATTTTTATATATGTTTTTATTGCGGATTTATAGCGATTTGGGGTATTTATGGAAATGATTAAACTATCATAGAGAATATGTGATTAGGTTAATTACTTTTATGTATGTGACTTTAAGAGTAGTTGATGTTATTTGGAAATAAAATTTAACATGGAAGACTACGTAATCAAATTCTTTTATGTTTTTGGTTTCAATATTAGTTTGGATTATATTTATGGATTTTAAGGACAATTGTTTATTTAATGGTATTTATTGAACTTCAGGTATTGTTGGTTTAATTTTAGAATTAAGATAAGTATTTATTTCTCTGAAGGATTATCCTTTTTGGGTATCATCTTATATTGTACTAACCATTTTTGTTTTGGTTAATCTCCAAAGACAAGGTAAATATATATAGTTTATCCTCTATGGATTATGTGATTCTCTAGAAGCTGATTCTAGTGCTTCAGGTGTGACCAAGTCATCTTGAATACTCATCGTTTGAAAGAAAAGATTAGTTAGTGGTAGAAATTTATTAAAGGATGAAACTCTACTTAAAAAGTAAGTATATATCTTTATGTTCTTAGTGATTATCATAAATAAATTCCTCCACTTTATGAAATAGAACATAAAACAAAAAAACGTTATCCGTTTACTTTTACTAGTTGGAAACTAAGGAACATTTATCTCATCACAAGTTTGTGGTTTTCTTGTTGTTAACTTTCTCCTAATCATGTTTTTTATCACTATACACTAGAACTTTTCACTTAATTTATCTTCCATATCCATGTTTTCCTAGAATGAATCCTAGTGTGGGTTATCTCGGGTGACCTCTGTACTTCTCTTTCTTTCTTTTAAAGAGATAGTTATATTGACTTTTTTTTTCTCATGTGGGACTTTCAATGAAGTTCCAAAGCCCAATTTTAAAATTGATAGGATGCAATTTGCAAAAGGGGGGAAGAATTTAACACCCAAATATTTCATAGTAAGTTATTTTCTTTAATTAAATAGCTTGTACTACACGCATCACTGAGTTCGAGCACACTACGACTTACCAAACTAGCCGTTCAAAAGCAGTTATGAATAGTATTAACTGAATATTGAATTTTATATACTCAATATAATTTTATAATCCATATTATGTGTTTCTTAGACATAATATGAGAATAAATTCATTTTTTTCAGATAAAAGAAGTATTTTTTGAAAAAATGCAATTTTACAACCTTTTAATGGAAACCCATTTTTAAAAACAATATTTTACACTTTTATATATTCAATTTAATGAAATTAAATTATTATTTATAATGGGGACATAAAAATTTATTTTGGATAAATTTTTGGTACTTTTCTAATAACTTTTATATTTTGATGAATACTGAAAAATAATAAATTTTAGTTGAAAACAACTTTTTTAATAGAAATAATTTATAGTGTTAAATTATGTATTTTAATGGTTTGGAAGTATAATTAGATTATATTTTTATCATTTAATACACTGTAGGTGATTATATGTAATTTCACATTAAAATTTGACATAAACACATGTCAATCTTTTGAACATTTTTACTTTTTAAAAAACCGCTTTTCGGTTTTGACAATGGGAATTAATTTTAAATTAATTAAATAAACTTCAATGTTTTGAATTTGGTAAAATAGAATTCATTTTGGAATTCAGAATATCAAAATTATCTTAGGGTAAATTTTTTGTTATTTTTCTGAAAACATCCATTTTTTTCTAAATAGTGAAAACACTGCATTATAGTTTGAAACTGACTTTTTATTTAAATAATTATTTATTTTATTTAAATTTATTTTAAGTAAAAATAGATATATAATACCTATATAAGTTCATTATAATTCATTGGAGTCATTTAATAATAAAATTAGATGTATAAAATTTTATTGAACTGTTTACCGTATTTTACCCACCTCCTAGGAGCATTTACAAATTTACATAAAACTTAATTTTACATCTTCTGTGAGTTGAATTTCAAAAATCCGAGACACAAAATTGATATCAGTAAGTAAAATGTGGTTCAATAAGATGAAAATAATTTTTGGTGAATAGTAACTTTTTCACTTTTATTTACCACGGTTAAAAGTAAATAGCGTAGTTAAGGGTAAAAATGATATTATTATTACCTTAAAACATATCATAATTATATTGGATATGTTTAATTAGACTTAAAAAAACCTTAGGAATAAAATATAATCCTTTAGGTCCACTTGGATTAGATTAGGACATTTATTATTATTTAATTCAAAGAAGAGTTAAAAGTGTTAAATTCAATGTTTAACAACTAAACAATTTTTAATATAGGGTTACACATAAGATAAATTCTACATTAAATATTCATTAGAAATATAGAACTATTTAATACATAATGGTATTTTATTTATAATTTTTAGACATTAAATAAATAAATTTATTTATGACACAATGATGATGAAATAATTACATAATTAATGAAATATTAAAATAATTGATGTTATAAATATCCAAATAAATGAAATTTGATACTTTTTATGAATTAAACTATTTTTATAGTCTAATATGACATATTAGAATTCGTTAGATGAATTTTTTTTCAAATAAATAATGTTGTTACAAATTTAGCAAAAATAAAATACCAAATAGTGTCAAAATTGACATAAAAGAGTTTTTAAAACAAATATTATATTATTAATTAATATTCTATTCCTGAAAATATATAGTTTGTCCAAAATAGTTATATAATGATAGGTGTATCATTAATGAACCACTTGAGGTTCTCTTGGAAGTTTATAGTATGTTTATTAACCATATAATATAAAAATACAAAGAGACATGGTAAATGTCAAACTATTTAACTAAGAGTTAAATCTAAAATATAAAGTAAATATAGTGACACAAACCTGTCCAAAACCTATTGGTTGAGTGGTTTTCGACCCATACCCACTTTATCCTTTAAATAATTCATTTTGGAGCCATTAGAAACTGAAAATGATTTTATTATAAAATAATATTTCCTGCTTTTCCTAAGGTTCCCCGCACCCCTCTTATAAAAGGTAACTCCCCCTTTTCTCAAATTCACACCTTCAAAGCCATTAGGATCGGACAAAACCTACCCAAATATCCTCCAAACTCACCTCCCTTCATCATAGAGGCCTTAATTTATTCATAAAGCCAATTTAAGTATCCCTTTTGATCAAATCAAAAGGATGAACTCGAAGAAGAGGTGAATATTTCATCACCTCTTTCAAGTTCCTTTCCTCTTCCACATCATAATTCTTTTCTATTTCCATTCTAAAATAATAAATCCAGTATCTTATATATAATTTAATGTTATTATAAATATGTTACAACCATATTCATTATTCTATACTTCCTTTGAATGACATGTCACCATACGTATGTATGTACGGCTTACCGTCTCCACGTCGTGGTGTAGTTGTTATTCAATACAATATTATTTGTATGGTTATAATAATGATGTATAAGTGGTGTAAATAAAAAATATAACATGATAATTATTCTGTATATATTATATAACATCAAATTATATATGATTTTAATATCAAAAGAATGATATTGTCACTCGTGCATACGTACGGATTACCGTCTCCACGAACGCGATGAGATTCATTCCCCATCATATCCATTCACGAATAATTTTCATTTGATTATTAAAAATAATGTTTAAAGACTTAATATCATTCTTAATATTAATAAGATACTTCCCATCCATATCAAACATGTCTTACGTAAACAAGCATATAAAGGAGAACGAATCAGTTAACACTTGAAATGATGATAATACTAAAATATCAATATTAGAAGATCATATATGATATCATATTAATGTATATGGTTATGTTATAATTTAATAACAATTATTTCAGAATTATAAATGAGATTAGCATACCCTTGAAGAAGGAAAAGTACAAGGTAAGGGGTTTCTTATATCAAATTTAATTCCGTGAGATTTCCATTGTTTGCCACTTATTTATTGCATGTGGTGTATTTTGTACTGCCATTGGTATATATTATCAGGATTATATTTATATTAATTATATTATATGATTAATTTTGTGGTTATTAAATTGTGTTCATACAACTCTATTGATTTCAATGAAGTAAGGGTTTTTCATCCCACTTTTTAAACCCATGAGATTCATGCTATATTGGCCACTATTTCCTTTTGTGTGGCATATGTACTATCCATGACTGTAGTCTTGGTTTAATATAATTTAATTTATTAGTATTTAAATCTTCCTTATATGATCCTTCTTTCATGGGTCGTATGTTTCATAAGTAACCAAATCGGTAAGGGAATTTCAAATTTCAATTTCCACTCAGTGGGATTTACACATACTTCATTGATTATTTTACTCCAAGATTATGTGTGGAGTCACTCATTATTATTTATGTAGTAATTTACACTTCCCTTTGTGTGGATATACTTTTGATACACATAATCACTCCATTAATAATTTCTCATGTCATTGATATAAACTTGATCTTAACTCAATTTCCATTCATTGAGTTAAACATCCAAGTCATTGGTGTAGTATTTACAAGAATATGTAAGAATTTCCTATGATTGATTTACACTGAATATACAGTCATATTGAGTGTATTTATATTTTTCACACATAATTATGTCATTTATTTATCCTTTACCTAAGGATACTGTCTTTATGAGGGATTTCATATCAATTTACATTCCATTGAGACTTCTTTGTTATTATGCACCAATTCACTTTTATATGGTGTATATACTATCCTTTGACATAGTATATAATGAAATAATTTGTTCTCATGGCCTTATAAAGTTTTGATTACCTCAATTTTTTTTATTCAAGTGTCTCTCATTTGGATAGTAACTTTTACTAAAATACCATTTTAAATGTCTTAAAAATCTATTCTTCTAAATCTTTCTCATTTATTTACATGTTTTAAAAATTGTTTTAAGGTTTTATTTATATGGACATTAATGTTTTAAAATTAAAATTCCTTTTAAAAGTTTCAAAGTGGTATGGGATACTTTCATTAAAAAATATATTTTTAAATGGCCTCTTGACAAATAGTGCGACTTTTAGATGTTTTCAAGAAAAAGGGGGATATTTCTCCCATGTATTTTGATGATTATTTTCATCTATGTCAATATCCTTCATTATTCTCAATTTAGGTTAACCTATTACAATTCAATCTTCAATATTGAGTTAAATGAGTTGTGTTTGACTGTATATGTTCTATTTTTATACTTTTCATGGTTTTTGGATAAAGTATTGACATTTAGTATGCTAGTTTTAATAAAAATGATTATGTTATGTTTCATAATTTTTATATGAGGAATTCATTGGACTTAGTAAGTGCTGGCTGGAGCCCGCTACAGCTCCCCGATGCATCGGTAGGTCTCATGAGACAAACTAGTGTCTTGGGACAAGGCCTTGAAAAAATATTCTTTGTAGTCTTGGAACAAGGCCTTTACTATGTGGTTATGAAGTCTGGTATTATGCATTCCATCATTATGAAAGTGGCTATTGATATTGCATGTGATTATTCGACTTGTAGAATATCCATGTGAATAAGTAAATGTCATCATTTGATTTTATATTTTCCATATTATGCTGAAGTTCAAATTTAAAATGATTTTGTTTTAGTCTTATACATTACCTTAAATGTTTATGATTATTTATGAAATTTTCTGCTTTATTGTTATCCTTACAGAGCATTTGAGCTCACCCCTTTCTATGTTTTAATTTTCCCAGGATGCGAAGAAGTATATTATGAATGACCTGTAGGGATAATCTATGGGATCTCAGTATTTTCTATGGAAAAAATGTTGTTTTTTTCCATTTTATGATGTAATGTAAACCTTATGAATGTATCTATTACTTCCAAGGATACTAAACTAATCGGTATTTCGAGACTTGATCTTTTTTTATCACGACAATGATACGTAATAATGCACCGACTCTAGGCTTCTGGGGTCTGGGGGTTAAACCTTGACCCAACTATTCAGTGCTTTTGATTAACATATTGTGTATACATGATGTCATCTCACCATTATTTTGTATAATATTTGGCGTCCACTATTGAAATGGTAATGTCCAAAGGTTAATTGTCATATCAAAAGGTTATAGTAGTTCCCAGGCTATAATGGGAACATCTAGATACTGTGACATTAATCTTAAATATATGTTCTATGGTCTATATACATCTTAATGATTGGACACAGTAGATGTTTGACCATCAGGTGCTAGGGGATCATAAGCATTGAGACTTCTTCTCATGAAATTCGCACATGGTGATCTCTAGTAGTGAGATCATTAGGACTGACCCGCCAATAGGAACACCACGTGTTTCAGGTGTCATTGAATGTTCCTATCTACAGTTATGTGTAATTGTCTCCTGAGTTGAGGTCATTACCTATGTATGTCATTTCATTTCATACTTTATTGCAATACGAAAACAATGGCGTTGAATTCATGGCGAGGTAGTTTGTGTTGGGTGTGTCATTGGTGGCATGACATTGGTTGAATGGTCAAGAAAGGATTTGTCACTTCGGGGTCATGGAAGTAATATATCTCAGGCCATGTTGATTTGGATGGTAGTACCTTTATAAGTCCATGTCCATGGAAGTCAAGGGTAAATCCATCCAGTTTGATCAAGAAACTATAAAGTAAGAAAAGGTCAAGGACATGTTAGTGAATCCTACTTTATGAGATATTACTGACAAAGAGATTATATTACATAGTGCATGTTTATAGGTTGGTTGTCACTGTTGTGACAATCCTTATCTCTTAAGGGTCCATGATGGGTTTCTAGATCCTAATTTTGGTATGTGAATAATATTCAATACTGTCAAGATAAGGGCCCATAGGGTCACACACAATAGCGTATTCAAGATTCTTCCCTATTCAGTTGAATTGGAGTTTTAGACATAGTGGGCTCCGCTACATGGGTTCGGGATTTGTCCAAGGTTAAACAATCACCAATACAATAAATAAATTTATATTATTCAAGATTAGAATAATGAGAATTGAATACATTGATTAAATGTATTTACAAGTTTTAAGTAAATACATGAAAAATATTGATTGACGAATATTAAATTATTCAAGGTTTAATTAATATTTATGGGAACAACGTGTCGAGTTAATGAATCAATTATTATCGCATAATATATTTTAGTATATTATATATGACTGATAATAATATTTATGACTCAGTTTAGTAGGCATGAAATGTTTTTGATAGTGTGTTAAGTATCTCGGGCTAGCGAGGCTATACTGGATATTTTAATTAAGCACTATAAATAGAAGAGAAGGGGATTTTACTAAGGACTATTCATGGAGCTTCTCTCTCTTATCTTATCTCTAATAATCTAGAGAGAGTGGATCTGGATCCAAGGAGCTTGGATCAAGTTCTCTCTCAGGTATCACTAGCGAAGCAATGTAGTGATCATTGGAGCGTCAAACGGGATGTCACAATTCTGAGCTAGCACTAGGATTATGACAAACGGTGCTCCCATAGATTTCTTGAAGCATGTTGGGATGATCTAGAGGAGTTCGATGTCGGATTCTTCGAACATTGATTGCCAAATATGAGTAGACATTGTGCACGACTTCAGAATTAAACCAGGTATTTTTTATAGTTTATTTTGTGATTAAAATCCTTCACGCAGGATCCTCAGATTTGACCAGATTCCCTTCACTTAGATCGACAAGTTTATATCGATCGTCAGTAGAAAACTTCTATAAAACCCACCTGTATGGGGCTTCTGATGCATGCATGGATCCAACATAAACATCATATATTTGCACAATGAAGATAATGAGAATATCATCATGCTATAATAAAATGTCATCCATGTCATATAATATAAGGTGCACATGTATATATAGGTATATTTCAGGATGATATGTATATTTATAAATAGGAAACCAATCATATGTAGGGAGATCAAATGTTAATGTGGATTCTCTGAGTCTTGGGAATACCTGCTTCATCTCAAATATAAAAATTAATATCTTATACATAATCACATATTGGATCAAGACACAAGGCCAAAAAATGTCTCGAATGAAGGCCCACAACCAATCATTTATTGGGTTAGGCCACAAGGACATAACATGTCTTAGATTAAGGCCCTTGTCCAATCATTCTCTAGGTTAGATCACAAGGATGGAACACCCCTGACTTAGCCTCAGGTCAAGACATAAGGCCAGAATGCCCCTGCCTCTACTGGATTGGTTCATGAGGATATCACCACCTTGGCATATCCTTGGGTCTGTATACAAGGCCTTAATACTCTATCCTCATTCCTAGGTGAGGCCATAAGGATTTCATACCCCTACATCAATTGGGTTGGAGAAAAATACCATTATACCCTTGCCCTATCTCCATGTCCCATCATCATTATTATCACCATATCACACAAGAATATACTCCCCCTTTACTGATAACCAATAAATGATGATCCACTTGTCACTTTGATACTAGAGGTAACCCTTCACATGCTAAAAATTCCCACACAACATGGCATAGTATAGAAATCCCCATCACAGAAGACAATGCATAAGTCTCATGGTCCACACAATAAATCATATGGAAATCACACCAAGAATAGGTTTTATAGTTCACACTCACTCCATTTCAAAATCACATAAAGGAAAGGTTTCATGGGCCATACATGAACTCCATATGAAAATAATTCCAAACATATACCTCACAGGACACACACGCACTTCATATGAAAATAACATCAACCAAACCATATATGTCACAAACCAACCCGGGTCGACCCAAAACCGGTCACCCAAGCCGATTCACGGTAAGGCTCGAGAGGTGTTCCCGATCCTCTCAGGCTGTCGACAAGCACCTGGGCATCAGTAGAGTGACTATGGGAATAGTTTCACCCAATACAAACAAATGAAAGCAGAGAGAAAAAAATAAAGAGTAAATCAAAATAAATAAACAAAAAAAATTACTAAACAAGAACTAAAGGAAATAAAAACAAACTGAATGGGAAAAAACTATCTCCATGTGACCCCACAGGTCACTCCCCAACTCAATGATCAAGCATCACCCAAGTATAGCACACCCAAGCTGGATCCTACACAAGAAATAAAATTGAAATGAACTATATGTGTGATTTTTAAAACTCAATTGGCTAGCCCGATATCTATTCCTCAAAAAACTAAATTTAAAATAAAAGAAACACAATTTTATGTATGAACTACAATTTATAAAAGTATGTTTTTCTAAATATTTTACTTAAAAACAAAGTGCCAACCATTTCCCTTAACCATTTTCAAATTTATATTCTTTTCATTAGTGTCAATGACATTTTAACAGGAAAAGTGATGTTTACATTTTCATATTTTTTCAAAGAGGATAAAACAATTTTATTTGAAAAGATTTTCTAGAAACCTAATCGAAACCAACTCACCTCTTTACAAGAACAAAATATGAGAATGTAAATTAGTAATCACACAACAAGGTCAATGTTGGTATACATACAAGCATCATAATCACTACTAGAAGCAATAAAATCAAAATAGAAATGGGTGAACCTAGTAGATCAATAATAATCTAGAATACACCAATACATGAGACCTCATCCTCATGGACATGTCACACATGGTGAAATCATAAAGGTCAAAATGCTCTGCCATCCTTTCTCAGGCAGGCCAAGGGAAAATCTCATAGCAATAAACCCAATACATCCACCTACTATGGGCACTGGTCAGTACCATAACCTACCAGTGTGGTCATCATTCTCAGAATATTCTCTCAATATGCTAGATTCCCATGTCTCAAGTATTTAAAAAGGGGGTGGGCCTACCAATGCCAACTGAGCATCCAATCACAATATATATAATAGTAATGCACAACAGGAACCACCCCGAGTCACTCCAATGACCAATATCATTCCATTAATAAAAATAATATAAAGAGTCCAAACCTAGGTACTCTCATAATGGATCACAAGGATTCCTTATTAAGGACACCCCATCCATTATATACAAACAAGTATGGTATGATAAAGATCAATGATAGGTTTTCATAATAAATAATTTCACCAATTATTCACAAGGATTCCACACAGACCTTTGAATGTTTTTCAAACCCAACATTTTAAAAATGCACAAATTTCACTATTTATAAAGAGTTGTATATACGCCATTTTCAGTAATAAGCCACTTTCACCAAGGTGCAAAACGGGCCTTATCTTCTATTCACAAAAACACCATTTTTAAGAGAATTAAACTATCTTTCAGAAAGAGTGTAATCACACCTCATTAAATTTCATGACTATTTTTAAAAATAATCCATTTAAATCCTTCATACAATGTTTACACACCAACTCCATTCTTATTAATACACCAGACGAGCCATAGTCCATCATCACATGTCAAACCACTTTCAAAGACAAATACACACTTATTTTATACCTGAAACCACTTGAAACATTTTTATGGAACCCAATATATCCATTTTACAAGTAAAATATTTATTAACTTGTCCAAATCATTCTTTACATACCAAAAATTACTCAGAAAATCCAACCAGGCAATTCATAAAATGTCTTGTGTACAATATTTAACAAGGAAATTATATTTATCACATTACAAAGCCTAAAACAAAATTTTCATGATAAAAATAAATCCAAGAATCTTACTTCAATATTTATTAATCAAACAAAGTGTAGAAATCATTAAATAAATGAATCTTGAACTAAAAAGGAAGTGAAAAAGGAAATCCTACCTTAAAACCAAGATTCAACGAAATGGAGCGCATCTGAAACCATGCGTTAAGGTACAACTCCATACATATTAAATATCAAGGACTAAAAAAACATACAAAAACCCCAATTAGAGTATGAGAAACCAAGCAGCGGGGAAAAAACCTTCACCTCTAATGGCGATGCAACCCTGGATTATTAGAAATGTATCGCCTTCAATGTCAAACATCGAGACGCACCTCAAGTGATCTCGAGAGACAAGTCACACACCCCCAGAAGAGGGTGGTTGGAGGTAGACCGCTGGCTGGACACGTTTCCGACAACAAATAGGGGCATCCACGACCAAAGGCGGGGTTTCAGGAGGGAGTTCACATGACTGGAGGGAGGATTCTATAGAAGAGGGGGTCGTGCGCCGGTGAGGTGTGGAGGCAGGGAGGTTGCACACTAGCTGTAAGAGCCTAGGTTAGCAGGAAATGGCACCACTGGATAGGGGTGGTGCCGATGCAGTGTGCGCTGGCTGGCAAAGGTCCGTGATCGGTAGGGCAGTGCCAGTACTGTGTGCGCTGGCTGAGAGGGGGATGCATGGCCGAAGAGAAGTCGGGAAAGGGTCGACCAGTGGGGGGGGGGGGGGCTTTGCTGAAACAATCAAGAGGAAAGATAAAGGTTTCCAGAATAGGGGAGGTGACAACCAGAGGAAAAGGTCGCACCCAATGGGGGTCAGCACCGCTGCACGCAGGAAGGCCGAGGACCGGTCGACCAGAGTAGGGAGGTGGTCACATGGAGGGGATCACAACCGGAGGCTGGGGTGACACCGATGGAGGTAGGCCCGTAGAGATTGAGGGTGGAGGAGGAGACACCAGACCACCACATTGGGAGGATTCCACACAAAGGGAGGCATAGATGGGGGGCTCATTCCGCATGCTGAGAGGGGAGAGCGATGGGGATATGTGGGAAAACCCTAAAAAGGGTTTAATGAAAAAAACTAAAAGTTTATATATATATATAATTAAACTTCTACTGAGTAAATAGAAATGAATCTAAGAATAATAATAATAATAATAATAATAATAATAATTAAAATAACAAAACTATTCATTAATTTTAATAATAATAAATTATTTAACCACATTTAAAATTTAAGATAAAAAACCAATTAATGTTTGTCTTAATTACAAAATTTATTTATTTTCATTTTCTGAAAATGGATGGTAGCACAGTTGCTTGGGTGAAGCCTTATGACTTCCAAATTGAGCTCCTCCTGTGCACTTGAAGACATCAACACAAAAAACGACCTTTTTAATTTAACTCAAAGAAATTAATCTGGGACTGAACCTGAACCCCCACAAAAATATTTAAAGGTAGAAGAATAATAAAATGAAATAGCCATTAGGGTCGGGGTGTGACAATTCTTCCCACCATAACTCTTTCTCCACATGAAAAGCCACAACACTATCCAAATGATCGATCAACACCTAAGGATTGCACATAAACATGATCCAACTGCTTAACCCAAGGACATTCCATCGACCACTAATGGGACTCAACCTCATTGCCCAAAATAGACCACCAATAGAGGGGAGGCCCAAAAGAACTCCCCACCATATGAATTCAACTAGCACCTGATAATGAATTAAGAGAAAACCAAAAGATATGGTTGGTCTCCCCACCATAAAGAACCAACCAATAAATTTCCAAACAGAAAATAGACTTAGACCAGAACATGACTTTACTCAAGCTAAAAAGAAACACTACAAGAACACTTAAACCACTCACTCCCATATGAAAGGAATAAGAGTTTAAATGAAAACTCCACACTAACCAAAGACCGTCACCCCATGGGAAGCGAGAGAGGGGATCAAGTATTGGATCGACGAAACTACGATGAAGAAACAACTCACAACTAATTACTTCTGGATGGAAAAAAACCAAAGCTGTAACTATTTAACATGGCTGGTCCACGCTAGGGAACTTCTCGAAAAATCGCATAAAAAAGGCACAATTATTGACATTGCATTAGGGATATGTCCATCACTGTCTTTGTGACTATAGAAAATTCACAACGACAGAGAATCCATAGTAGAAATGCTAAAATTGTCTCACCGCATTAATAGAGGAACAACTTTAAATAGACTCCTTAAAACCCTATGGGGTTTCTTGACTAAATGACGACTTTACTCTGAGACCTTTTGGATGGAGAACTAAGGGATGAAGTATCTCCTGCTTCATAGTTATTTTCTGATAATCCTAATAAGAAGCACACAACTTTTTATTTGACACATGAATGGTCAGAATTTTGAAATGAAAACCATGCTGGCATTGAAAACCATAGTTCATGAAAAGACGCATGACATTCCCATACATTTCATAACCCAAAACACCATCAGTATAACTAAAAAGATAGGATATCCCTTACACTGGAAGGAAACATGCACAGGAAACTTTATATAAAAACTAAACAACACATAACCTCTAAGAACTTCCTCCATGATGATTTCTTGGGATGCCTCGACAGAATCATTGTAAGTGACCCAAACGTCCACAAGCATGATAGGGATTAGGATTACTTCGACACGATGACCTCTTGTGACCCATCTTGACACACTGATAACACATGGGGATCTCTTTCTGTGAAGAGGTTGAAGAAATATCCCTTGGCCTTTTGATTCCATGACTTTTTCCATCAACATTTAATCACTTACTCATCTACTTTCCATAATCTTCACCACTAATCCTATGAATTTAATGAGGGAAGACTACTTCTAGCACACCCACCATCACAACATTGACATTAAAACCTTTCCTCACCACATCAGTAAATAATGTTAGTTTGGACGCTGACACCTTCAACTGCAAATCAGGATGAACCTCCTAGAAATGCTGACCCTTAATGGAGTCATCAGTGGCATAACCTGAATCATAAGGGACTAGCTCCACAAAGAACTAGAAATACTCCAACACTGATCCATCACCCTACATCAAACAAACACATCTTCATCTCCTTTCACACCCTTTCTTTCTCACAGAGATACTAATGAACGAAAACATCCTTGAAATACTCCCAAGTATGTTCTTAACGGGGCTTGTTCGGAGACACTAAATTCTACCACATCCATGGAGAACCTTCCAGAATGAAGGTTGAAAACTTGAAATTCAATGACTCATGAAACTCAACAAGTTTAAAGTCCCTTTAAATATTTATCATCCACTCCTCTGCTATTGAAGGGTCTGCTTGACCTTAAAAGAGAGGCGGATCAAGCTTCCGAAACTCAAGCATAAATTCCTTAGTCTGATCAACCATAATACGATCACTCATCAGAGATTCATGGGTATAACCAGTGGACAATAAAATTCAAGACCCAATCGAGGACAATTCAATAAAAAAATTCTCAAAATAAAACACCACATAGAAGAAAATCTCTAAACAAAAGAAAATGATCCATTATAACATCAAAAAAATCCTTTTGAAAACATCTTTAATTTAAAACAATCTTTGTGGGTTAAACCCTCATCATTGGTATTATTTAGAGTCTCAGTCACATGAATGTTTCCGTGCCACCCTGGGTATCCATCCACCATACAAGACATCCCTTCATATTCCAACATACCACAATAACTGTGAGCAACCAATGGAACACTAAGGCCAAAATGAAACAACTTCATTTTCCAGAAACCAATATTTTATCCCGTTTCTTTTAAAACAATCCACAAATTAAACATGTCATTTAAAACAACCATTTTTTAAAAACATTTTTTATGATTCAGGCAACTTTTTGAAGTTAAAGGAGACCCAAAACAACTAAAAAAGAGAACTACTGTCATTGGGTGACTTGACCTTATGGTTGGAGGCCATATTCCGAACATGCCACTGACACAAAGAGCTCTTTAGGACCATTCTCCTAGCTTCACATGGATTTCCAGGCCGTGTGGGATCATGTGGACTATTAAACCAACTCCCCTTGTTGTATTCCAATCACAAAGATACCCCAAAAACCCAATGAAGCTAATTAAACTGGACTTCCCACAGAAACCTAAGGTTCAGAACGAGCAAGAGTTTGTGACGCT
The DNA here is from genome assembly GCA_963277665.1 of Viscum album. Classification (NCBI taxonomy): domain Eukaryota; kingdom Viridiplantae; phylum Streptophyta; class Magnoliopsida; order Santalales; family Viscaceae; genus Viscum; species Viscum album. The sequence goes on along the minus strand of OY728121.1, from coordinate 1,643,655,882 downwards.
CTTCCTGTACCTACCCCTCGAGTCCCAAAAATCCTACTTCAACTACCTTGACATCCCAAATAACAAGGGAAGTCTGAAAATCAAGGTTCCCTAAGAGAAAACCTTCTCTGATACCATTTTGTCACAAACCAACCTAGGTTGACCCCGAACCGGCCACTTGAGCCGATCCATGGAAAGGCTCGAGAGGCATTCCCGATCCTCCTGGGCCAGTGACAAGTGCCTGGGCATCAACATAGTGACTATGGGCACAATTTCTCCTAATAAAAATAAATTAAATAATAGAAAAAAATAATAAATAGAAGCTAAAAAAACCAAACGAATGACTAAACATGAACTGAAGAAAAAAACTAACCGAACAGGAAAACACTATCTTCGTGTGACCCTGTGGGTCACTCCCCGACTCAAAAATCAAGCATCTCCCAAGGTGAGTTCACCCAGGATGAAACCTAAAAAAGAACTAAAATAGAAAATAACTATAGGTGTGAGTATTAAATCTCAGTAGGCTATCCTGATATCTATTCCCCAAATAACTACCTTTAAATTAAAAGAAAAAAAATTTCAAATTTGAACTAAAATTTATAAAAGTATGTTTTTCAAAATATTTTACTTAAAAACAAAGTACGAAAAATTTCCCTTAAACATTTTCAAATAGATATTCTTTTCATTAGTGTCAATGAAATTTTCAAAGGAAAAGTGATGTTTAGATTTTCATATTTTTCCAAAGAGGATTAAACACTTTCATTTGAAAACCATTTCTAGAAAACTAATCAAAACAAGCTCACCAATTTCGAAGAAAAAAATACAAGAAGGTAAAATAGGAATCACATAACAAGGGTAATGTAGGTATACATAAAAGCATAATAATCACCGCTAAAAGAAATAAAAGTCAAATAGACATGGCTAAACCTAGGAGATTAGGAATAATTTAGAAGACTATAACACTTGAGACATTTTCTTCATTGACATGTCACACATGATGAAATCAAATTGCTCAAAATGCTTGGGCATCTTTTCTCTGGCTGGCTGAGGGAAAATATTATAGAAATAAACCCAATATATCCAACTACTATGGGGTACTGATCAATACCATAACCTACCAGTGCAACAATCATTCTCAGAATATTCTCTCAACATGCCAGATTCCCATGTCTCAAGTATTTAAAAAGGTAGTTGGCCAATTGATGCCAGTCAATCATCCAATCATAGTATATATAATAGTAATGCACAACAAGCACAACCCTTAGTCACTCAAAGACCAGTCTCATTCCATTAATTGAAAGAAAATAAAGAGTCTAACCCTAGGATCTCTCATAATGGATCACAATGATTCATTAGTAAGGATGCCCCATCCATTATATACATAAATGTATGGAATGAGAAACATCTATGAGTGGTTTTCATTATAAATAATTTCTACAAATTTTCTCAAGGTTCCCACATGGACGTTTAAACATTTTTCAAACCTAACATTTTCCAAAGGAAAAAATTTCACTTTTTACAAAGAGGTGTATTCACACCATTGACAGCACCAAACCAATTTTACCAAGGTTCCAAAAGGGTCTTAAGTTATATTCATAAAAACTTCATTTTTAAGAGAAATAAACTATCTTTTAGAAAGAGTGTAAACACACCACTTTACATTTCATGACCATTTTTTAAAATAATCCATTTAAATCCTTCATATAATGTTTACACACAAAATACATTCTTATTAAAATTCCAGATGGTCCACAGTCCATCATCACATGTCAAATCACTTTCAAACCCAAATATACAGTTCTTTTAAACATGAAAACACTTGAAACACTTTTAAGGAACCCAAGATCACTATTTTTCAAGTAAAATAATTATTAACATGTTCAAATAATTCTTTACATAATTTAAATTACTCAAAAAATCCAACTGGGAATTTTATAAAATGCATTGTGTGTAATATTTAACAAGGCAATTTTATTTATCACATAACAAATCTTAAAACACAATTTTTCATGCTAAATAAGGAAACCAAGAATCATAATTCAATATTTTCTAATCAAAGTGAGGAAAGGATGAAATAAATGCACATTGCATTAAAAAGGAAGTGCAAAGGGAAATCCTACCTCAGAACCAAGATGAAACAGCATGACATGTGTCCGAAACCCCGTAGTAAGATCCAATGACCTATAGATTAAATATCAAGGACTCCAAACACATACAAAAACCCCAATTAGATTATGTGAATCCAATCGGAAGGGATGAAACCTTCACCTAAAATGGCAGCGCAACCTGAGATGATTCGAAAGGTCTCTCCTTCGACAGAGAACACCGACACACACCTCAAGTGGTCCCGAGAGACAAGTCGCACACCCTTGGAAGAGGGTGGTTGGAGGCAGATCGGTGCCCTGATAGTTTTATGATAAAAAAGGAGGACAAGCATGGTCGAAGGAAGGGTGTCCAGATTGTGTCTACACGACCGGAGGGAGGTCTCGCTAGAAGGGGGGGGGGGGGGGGGGTCGCGTGTTGGTGAGGAGCGAAGGTAGGGAAGTTTCATGCTAGCTGGGAGACCTGAGGTCAGCTTAAAAGGGAACCATCGACTAGGGGTGGCACCTGAAAAATGCGCACCAGCCGGCGGAGGGCTGTGACCAGTTGGGCGGCGCCGGTTCTGCATGTGCTGGCCGGAAGTGGGTCACACGGCCGGAGAGCTGTAGGGACAGGGTCGTCTGGGGGGGGGGGGGGGGGCGCTTCGCCGCCGGCAGTAGGAGGCATGTTGGAAGTTTCCAGAATAGGGGAGGTGACCACTGGAGGATAAGGCCTCACCCTAGGGGGGTTGTGCCACTACGTGTAGGATGGTTGAGGGCTGGTCAACCGGAGTAGGGAGGTCTTTGCGGGGAGGGGATCATGACCGGAGGCTGGGGCGGTGCCGAATGAGGTGGTCCTATGGAGATTCGAGGGTGGAGGAGGGGATGTTAGACCACCTCACATGTAGGATGTCACACAAAGGTAGGCGGTGATGGGGGGGGGTCCGTGCTGCATGTAGGGATGGGGGGGGGGGGGGGTGCAGGCAAACCCTAAAAAAAGGGGTTAGTGAAGACAAACAAAATAAAATTATATATATATATATATATATAAATTAGAGTTCAAATAACTAAATAGTAAGGAATCTAAAAAATTTAATAATAATAATAATAATAATAATAATAAAAATAATAATAATAACAACAAAAATATATGTATTCATTCATTTTAATAATAATAAATTCTTTAACTGAATAAAATTTAAATGAAAAAAATATTAATGTTTGTCTTAATTAAAAAATTTATTTATTTTCATTTTCTAAAAATGGATGGTTTTGCAGTTTCTTGGGAGAAGCCGCATGGCTTCAAAATCACGCTCCACCTGTGGACTCGACAACATCAACATAAAAAAACACACTTTTTAATATAACTCAAAGAAATTAATCTGGGACTGAAACCGAACCCCAATAAAAATATTTAAAGGTGGAAAATTAATAAAATGAAAGAGTAACACAGGCCGGGGTGTGAAAATATAACACAATAGTTATCATGTCCATGAGCATGTGAAAATACATTCTAATCTGGACAATCAAATTTATACAAATTTTCTTTTTGATAAGGACTTCCTACCTTAGGTGAACCGATATCAACATCCCAAATCCATCACTAAATCATGATCACAGGCCAATGATCCCTATAAAAAATAATAATTCATCACAATCAGTATTCTAAAATCAGGATTAAATAAGAATGACATGATAAGGGATTTAATTCACTTAGGATTACCAAAAGATGACCACTATTGCCAATGAATCTGGAATTAATCAAGGAAAAAATATAAATTCTCTAAATCAGGCCTCCTTTCCATCACCAAAATGATAATTCCTCATTATATCACATTATAATCCACATATATATCTTTTACAACTCAGATCTGTGATTCATTCCATGAAGAGAAGAGGAGATCTAGATGAAATTTGATGAATGCAGGAAAAATATCTCTTAACATGAAATCTAATAAGTAAAAGTATCAAGATCCACTAGAATTAGGGTTTGGAGGCAGGGGAATCACCAAGAACATATAATGTAGTAAATATGTTCAAGATACCATGGTATAGGAAGAATAATTAATGGTTTTACGGAGGTTTTGGGTTAAAATCCAAATTTTTAGATTAATTAATTTTTATCACATGGTTTATAAAACTGTGATTTAATTGTATGAGGATCACTACCTCTTTAGGGAAGCCACTTGATTTAAATGCATGGTTTTGTAAACCATGTGACAATATTACATTTTCCACTTTCTGAAGTCACATATTTCCTTGGATAATGTAGCACAATTACCTCCAACCATGCACCATCCATGCACCATCAACTATCCCTCTCCAACAAGAGGTACAATTTCCTAGGTATAACTGTAAGACTTTTCTCAAACTGTTCTAAAATCATAAACACCATTATAATAATCTATAACCCTCCAAAACCATCCAAATGTTATCCAAGACTTCACCCAAGAAAAGTATAATAAAAAAATGACTATAGAAGGCTCGAAAAAAGGTATAATGTATCTAAAAAGTGTTTTCTATTACAATATATCCCTATAATAAATTATCATCCTCAGGAAGTGTCTATAGAGTTCCTTCACAAAAAACCTATACCATTAGGCTCATACATCAAATTTATATTCCCATGTATCATCTTGGATGTGACTTTAATACAAAAAAACATGAAAAGTTGTACCATATTCCCCTCAACACATTCTCACTATGGTCTAAAATTTGAATCGACCACTACATGTTTGATTCATTTGGTTCTAACTCTACGTCATTGCTATTGATTAGATGCACATGATCAAGCTCATACCAATAAATATAAGTTACATGGAACATGTTATCAATTCCTTGATACCATGGATGATGATTAAATCAATAGTACACTATTTCAATACATTTGATAATCTGAAATGGACCTATAAACCAGAGAAGCAACATCCCCTATTTCAAAAAACATTGACGATCTTACTGAGGTGAAACCCACAATAAAACATGACCCCTCAAAGGAAAAATCATTTTTCATCACCTCTAGTCATCATACAACCACTTCCTTATTTGAGTGTTCATCAAACACTTCTATAAAAACTAATTGTAATCAGAGGTTTCATGCACCATATTCCACCCAATAACAACTGCCTCATCTATCTCATTTCAATAGAGTATTGAATGACATGAGTGACCATAAAAATAATCAAATGGGTCAACTTGAATTGATGGATGGTAACTTGTATTGTACAAAATATCTACCAAGTTCATATGATTATCGCATTATACACCAAAATATTGGATGTAAGATCAATAAATTTCCTACAAATTCTGGATTTTCTTGTGTAACTTCCCCCCAGTATGTGGATTATAAGAAACACTTATCTTCAACCAAGTTCCATTAAATTATATAAGCATTTCCAAAACTATAACATGAAACCAACATCCTAGTTTGATTCCATTACCATGGTAACTCCATGCAATAACACTATCTCTCAAATATTGTCTTTTCAAAACTCATCAACAAAATGGGAATCTATGATTTCAAAGAAATGTGCCACCTTTTTCTGAAAGTTAACCACATACCATATAGTATCTCGACATCTCAGGGTCATGGTAAACCCTATCAAAATGTTCATCGTCATTTCTTCCCACTTCCACATGGTAAAAGGAAGAGGCTAACACAACCACCTAATGCATAATTCTTGACCTTAGTTATAAGGCCCCGTTCTTTTAACATTACTTAATATTGAATTACATTGAATAATTCACATTGATTATCTTTTCAGGTTTAGAGTTTTAGAGAATTATGTCATAACTAGTACATCTCAAAGATTACAAAGTAGACACATCTACCCAGCTTCCATCTTTTCCAAAAAATAAAAACTCTTGAACAAAAGAGTCATGTCTAGTTCCTTGTTTTAGATAGCCTGGCATTTCCTTGATCCCATCCTTGACCCTATTCAACTTTATTCCCTGTGAAAACGTTTCAAAAACATGGGATGATCATAAAAAGCTCAGTAAGGGTTATAATAGTATGGATAGAAAACATCAGTCCATGTATACATAAGAATCAATGAAATCATACTTTACTCATAAAACATAAGCAATTTAACATACCTCATGAAATTATAAGATTTATGAAAAACTCAATAGAAATCATAAGGCATAAAGGTAACTTGAGGCATTCATAACATTCTTATGTAGGGAGTAACCCTCATGGTTACGTTTGGAATACCCATCACAGTATATTCCCTAAATCTCTTCGGAGAAACCTTAATGTTTAACTCCTTCACGTTACCCAATGAATTGGAGAGCTATATCGGGCTCACCCGCCCTTATTTTATCATAGAACCACCCGTCTTCATAACAATGCCTAAGAACCATAACATAATTGTATCACATAAAACATGCATAAAGGAAACATAACATTTCCACTTTTCAAACACAATATATCAATATAACACATTGATATAAAAATATAATTAAAACCATTTTCAATACAAAAATAAAATAAAAGTAAAACATGGTATTCATTTTTTTTATTTTAAAAGATGTTATGGATTATAGAGGAAGCCGAAACTCAAATAATGGTCAAGACGGCGGAGAAGTCATTTTCGCCGCATACGTACGACAAAAAAACATTCCCTCTTATTGTTTAGTAAATAATTCATATAAAAAATATTCCTTTTGAGAAAATGTAAAAGTCAAAGGGTTTTATACACCGTATAAAATAAAGTTGTGTATAAAACAAAATATGCCTCAATGAAAGGAGATTGAGATGAAGTCCCTTACGAAAACTCGGCAGCCTAACGACGCCACTTAAAACTTCCAAAAATGGATTGATGAGAACAAATAGGGTCTATCATCATATTAAAATAAAATGTACAGAAAGAGGAATATAAAATAACATCCCCCAACATAACAAAGTGGATCTTAAAAGAAGTGACATAAAGGAGAGTACTTAAAAAGAAACAGAGAGGTTGGATCTCTTACGAAAATTTGGCAGCCTAACAGCGCCAATCAAAACATCCAAAATGGATTGATGAGAGAAAATAGGGTATCTCATCATATTAACATAAAAAGTACAGTAAGTGTAATATAAAAGAACATGACAATAATAAGAAATATGAGCTTAAAAATAATGACAAAAAAGATTTTACTTAAAAATAAAGAGAGGGGAAGGTTCCCTTATGAAAATTCAGAAGCCTAATGGCGCCACTTAACAATTCTAAAAAAAATAATTGATAAGAGCAAGAGGGGGTATATAATCATATAAAAATAAAAATTACAGTATTTTTAATATAAAAGAACATCCTCCAATATAATAACATGGAGCATAAATTAAATGACAAAGAGGGTACTTGAAAAGAAAGCGAGAGGTCAGATCCCTTACCTCAAGTCCGACTTGTCTTGTTCGTTTCTTTATATCCCTGAATAATAAACTTTGGTCAATTTATAATTTCTTAAGGTCCTCCTTTAAATATTATTATTCAGTTCATATCACATATTATAATTTTATAATAATTGGTTAATAATGTGAGTTCATATCAGACGTTTTTGTCGATGTATGGTACATGAGTCAAAAATGAACTTGTTTGAAAATGATTGTCCATGTAGTTATAATTAAATCATCCCAAGAATATTATTAATGATTTAAATATCTTATATATCGAGTACATATTCATTTTATACTATTCCATAACATTTGGAGATAAAAATAAATGAAATTCACCATTCATGGAGACTGTAGGCCATACGTACGCATGAACGCTACTTTCATATCTCTGACATATTAATGGAATTAAAAATAATTGAGATATATATATATATATTATAATTATAGTATAATATATATGTTATATAAGTCGAAAAAGTTCATTAATTTCATTCTTTTTACATTCTATGTATTGCATGAACGAGTCACATCACTTGAGGGGGTGGTAGTCCACACTTCCTCGTATGAAATTATCGCATTTGCACAACATGCAAAGCATAAAGGTATGTTTTAAATATAAAATACAGAAGCATATGGAAAAACCAAATACCATATATATCATATATAAAATATAGTGACATCATAATGGCCACCTTTAAAGGTGTTAAAAGAATATTGAACAATCATCGTTTCGTGAGGCAGTAATTCGCCATCCACATAAATAATATGTTCTTTAACCATTAGACGGATGTGTGTGTAAGTGTAGCTAGAATAATTCTTATAAAAACATCCTAGTATATTGAATATACTGGTGTTGTTATAAAATAAAGGAATAAAAAGAGTTTGGGGGGTTATATAAGCAAAATAAAACATAAGAACACAAGAGAAGACACTACCTTTAAATCAGGTAACTATTTTTGATTTGAGCTCAAAGGCTTCCTTGGAAAGACTTATGCCCAATGTGAGGAATCTAGGAGTAGGAGAGGGATGTGTAGAGACAAAATGGTCAGGGGTTGGCTGAGCCAAGGGCTTGATAGGTGTGGGTAAGGAGGTAGAGGTGGGGCCTTTTATAAGAGGAGAGGAGGGGCACTCTTGAAAAGTCAAAAAAAGTTACATTATTTTCAAATGAGTTTCGGATTTTAAAGGGCCCACATTGATATATTTCGAGTATAAGGTGATAAGGGTTCGAAATACACCAATACAATAGGTTTTTTACATGTGTAGGTCTTATATTTTACATTATCTTTTCATTTTATTTAAATCGTTAAATAATGATGTAATCGATGCATCATCATTAAGTCATAAATAATTTAATTTATTTAATGTCTAAAAACTATAAAAAATAATATGATGTAGGAAATGTTTTTATCTTTAAAATTACTATTTATAGTAAAAAATATGACTTGTATAACCCAATTTAAAAATTGTTTTAGTAAAACAATACATGTTTGTGTCATTTTTACTTTTACTTTAAATAAAAGGCACTAATGTCATTATCTTACCCAAGTGGCTCCATGGAGTCCCAAAAATCGACCCATGGGTTGTCTTGGTCGTCCATGACTCATCCAATAGGGTTAGGACAAGTGTCAAGATATTTTCATTTTATTATAATATCTTTTTTACCTTAAATCACACTAATTACCTTTAATCGCGATTAATAAAACTTAAAACTTACTATTCACCAAAAATTATTTTAATCTCATTGAACAAAATTTTTCATCCTAATGACAATAATGTATGTAAGATTTTTGAAAATCAAATCACAGAAGTGGTAAAGTTTCATTTAAACGAAAAAATCAGTTTCTTTAACTACCACATAGTGGTTTCACTATTCATCAAAAATTGACGTTTTTCAGAAAAATACGAAAAAATTCACCCTAAGATATATTTGATACTCAGAATTCAAAAATTATGTCTATTTTACAAAATTAAAAACATATAAGTTTCATTATTTAATTTAATTCCCGCTGTCAAAACAAATAGCGTGTTTTTAAGAAACAATATCTATTAAAAGATTAACATTAGTTTAAGACCAATTTCAAAGTGAAATTAATTCCAATGAACACCATTGGATTAAATGGTAAAAATATATTATAAATACACTTTAATATAAATTAAAAATATAATCTATCCATATAAATAAATCAGATTAAAAGGAGTTTTTGAATTAAAATCCAACATTTTCACTTAAAAATGATCTTTATCGGAAAAATAACAAAAATTTACAAAAAGTAAATTTTGATATCCAGATTCTAAAGAAGGATTTTATTTTGTCAAATACTACATATAAAATTTTAAAACGTATATTTAACAAGGGGTCTCCATCAAAAGGCGGTTAATCGACCTTTTAAAGAATATTAGAACATTTATGCTTAAAATTGGATTCATTTGCATTTTACGCCTCTAACATTTATTAGATAAAAGTTAAAATATTTGACAAACATATATAATAATTTTGTAGTTAGTTCCGTTCTTTCCCGCCATTACAATGGCTAGGCATTAACTACCATTTAAAATAATATTATTTTATTGTTAGAGTGCAACGTAATATTTCAAAGGAACTCATTGTCGCGTATTGGGTATGCGATCGAGCATAGCGTTCCCTTTAAAGTAATATTAACATTTTATTCACAAATATTGATAAACATTAGAATCTAATATTATTTATTTACCTGGGATGTTACATCTTTCCCCCATTTTGGGAATTGTGTCCTTGCAATTTCAAAATTAGGCTTGAAAACTCCATTGAATGTCCCACATTAGAACAAGAGTCAGTAAAACTATCACTTAAAAATAATGGGAGAGAAGTACAAAGGTCACCCGAGTTAACCCATACTAGGACTCCAAGTATGAAAATATGGATATGGAGTAAAAAACAAAGGGTCATGTTCCGATTGAGAGTGACAGTAAACATGTCTAGGAGAAAGTTAACCATACGAAAATCACAAACTTGTGATGGGTTAAACGGTATTGGATTCCCCAGTACGAAAAGTTAACATACAACATTATTTTTAAGTTACATTTCATTGAGGAATTTATTTTTGAGCTTAACTAAAACATAAGGAAACATAATTATTTGTCATGTTGACATTCAACTTTTACTAGATTTCTTACACGAACTCATATTTTCTCCAAAAGATGAGTATTTTGGATGACTTGTTTACATTAAGAGAGCTATAATCAACTTCTAGAGAATCACCTAATCCACAAAAGAGAACTATATACTTCCCTTGACTTTAGATCTTAACCAAAACTAAAACCAAAAAGGTTAGTATGAGATCAGATAATACCCGAAAAGGATAATCCTTTATAAAAAAAAATCTCTTCTTAATCTCCAAAATTTGTCAAACAATACCCAAAGATCCACAAAGACCATTTAATAAAAAATTTGTCCATAAAATTATTCAATGTAAACCAAACTAAGATTGAAACCCAAATATTTGAAGGATTTAATCACATAGTCTTTCAAGGTAAAAATTAACATTTATCTCTAAATAACATTAGTTTATCTTAAAGTCTCATATTGAAAAGTAATTAACCTAATCACATATCCTCCATGATAGGTTAATAATTTCCATAGATAAACCAAAATAAACTTAATCTTGATTCCTAAAATCATCTAACTAAAAATAATTAGTCAAACTAACCAGGGACTTCACGTAGTTCAGTGGTAGGAGATAAATACCAGTCGCACTTTGGTTGTGGGTTCGATTCCCACAGCTTTGTCCGACGCGACGGGTTGTCACACAGTCTGCGTGTTGTCCTTTTTAAAAAACTATATAATTCTTATAACATTCCCTATAAAAACGATAAAATATCCAAAAATAACCATAACATAATTTAACCTCAAGATTATCTCATGTCGTTCAAATTCCATCATAACATATAGTAACCCATAATTACCTCAAAAGTAAGGATCATATAAACCCTAATGGTTACCTTTATAATTATTTCCTGAACTTCCACATCGAGTTGGTCATCTCGTCAATGATGCATTAGAGAACTCACAAAGGTTCAAGTGGTTTATCATAACTCCTTGATAGTTTGTTTAGAACATCCACGAGATTCCTCATTGTATCTCCCATTTCATCCAGTATCTTAATCAGAGAACCACCACAGTTTCCTTCAAACCCATTGTCACTTTGGTGCCTGCTATATCCACCCATTTACTAAAAATAGAAATGTCAGTGTGAGTATATCAAAAAAACCATCATGTACTAACGAGGAAGATAAACACTAAGATATACTTAGTCATTCACTTTATCTAAAACTAGGACTCTTTCTGAAATCCTAACCATTATGGTAATGTCACTTATGCTTAGAGAATACCCCAACCTCTAAAGTTATCTAAAGCGACCTCTGATACCAACTATAAGGCCCCGACCTTATAACATTACTTAATGTTTAATTACATTGAATAATTCACATTGAGGATCTTTTTAGGTATAGAGTTTTAGAGAATTAGGTCATAACTATTACATCTAAAAGTTTACAAAGTAGACACATTTACAAAGCTTCCATCTTTTCCACAAAATAAAAACTCTTGAACAAAAGAGTCATGTCTAGTTCCTTGTTTTAGACATCCTAACATTTCATTGATCCCATCCTTGACCCTATTCAAATTTATGTCCTATGAAAATGTTTCAAAAACTTGGGATGAGCATAAAAATCTCAGTAAGGGTTATAACAGTATGGATAGAAAACAGCAGTCCATGTATACATAAGAATCAATGAAATCATACTTTACTCATAAAACATAAGAAATTTAACATAACTCATGAAATCATAAGATTTATTCATAACTCAATAGAAATAATAAGGCATAAAGGTAACTTGAGGCATTCATAACATTCTTACGTAGGGAGTAATCCTCACGGTTACGTTTGGAATTCCCATCACAGTATATTCCCTAAATCTCTTAGGAGAAACCTTAACGTTTAACTCCATCGCATTACCCAATGCATTGGAGAGATATATCAGGCTCACCCTCCTTTAGTTTATCACAGAACCACCCATCTTCATAACAATTCCCAAGAACCATAACATAATAGTATCACATAAAACATGCATAAAGGAAACATAACATTTCCACTTTTCAAACACAATATATTAATACAACACATTGATATAAAAACATTATGAAAACCATTTTAAATACCAAAATAAAATAAAATTAAAACATGGTATTTATATTTTTATTTTAGAATACGTTATGGCTTGTAGAGGAAGCCGAATCTCAAATAATGGTCACGACGGCGGAGAAGTCGTTGTCGCCGCATACGTACGACAAAAAAAACATTCCCTTTTTTCGTTTAGTAAATTATTCGTATAAAAAGATTCCTTTTGAGTAAATTTAAAAGTAAAATGGGTTTATAAACCGTATAAAAGAAATTTGTGTATAAAAAAACATGCCTCAATGGAAGGAGATTGAGACAAAGTCCCTTATGAAAACTCAGCAGCTTAACGGTGCCACTTAAAACTTCCAAAAATGGATTGATGAGAACAAATAGGATATCTCATCATATTAACATAAAATTTACAGAAAGATTAATATAAAAGAACATCCCCCAACATAAAAAAGTGGAGCTTAAAATAAGTTCCATAAAGGAGAGTACTTAAAAAGAAAGAGAGAGGTTGGATCTCATACGAAAATTCGGCAGCATAATGACGCCAATCAAAACTTCCAAAATGGATTGATGAGAGAAAATAGGGTCTCTCATCATATTAACATAAAAAGTACAGTAAGTGTAATATAAAATGACATCCCAATAATAAGAAATATGAGATTAAAAGGAATGACATAAAAGAGTGTACGTAAAAAGAAAGAGAGGGGTAGGTTCCCTTACGAAAATTCGGCAGCCTAACGACGCCACTTAAAAATTCTAAAAAAAAAGAATTTATGAGAGTAATAGGGGATATATCATAATATAAAAATAAAAATTACAGTATGGTTAATATAAAAGAACATCCTCCAATATAAGAACATGGAGCATAAATGAAATGACAAAGAGGGTACTTGAAAAGAAAGCGAGAGGTCGGATCCCTTACCTCAAGTCCGACTTGTCTTGTTCATTTCTTTACATTCCTGAATAATAAACTTTGGTCAATTTATAATTTCTTAAGTTCCTCCTTTAAATATTATTATTAATTTCATATCACATATTATAATGTTATAATAATTGGTTAATAATGTGAGTTCATATCAGACGTTTTTGTCGAAGTTTGGTACATGAGTCAAAAATGAACTTGTTTGAAAATGATTGTCCATGTAGTTATAAGTAAATCATCTCCTAATAGTATTAATGATTTAAATATCTTTTATATCCAGTAAATATTCATTTTATAATATTTCACAACATTTGGAGATAAAAATAAATGAAATTCACCATTCATGGAGATGGTAGGTCGTTCGTACGCATGAACGCTACTTTCATTTCTTTGACACATTAATGGAATTAAAAATAATTGATATATATATATATATATTATAATTAAATTATAATATATATGTTATATAGGTCAAATAATTTCATTAATTTCATTCTTTATACATTCCATGTATTGCATGAACGAGTCATATCACTTGAGGGGGCGGTAGTCCACACTTCCTCGTACGAAATTATCGCATTTGCACAACATGAAAAGCATAAAGGTATGTTTTAAATATAAAATACAGAAGCATTTGGAAAACATAAATACCATATATATCATATATAAAATACAGTGACATCATAATGTCCACCTTTAAAGGTGTTAAAAGAATATTGAACAATCATCATTTCGTGAGGCAGTAATTCGCCATCCACAGAAACAATATGTTCTTTAACCATTAGATGGATGTGTGTGTAAGTTTAGATCGAATGATTCTTATAAAAACATCCTAGTATATTTAATATACTGTATTTGTTATAAAAGAAAGGAATAAAAAGAGTTTAGGGGGTTAGAGAAGCAAAATAATACATAAGAACACAAGAGAAGACACTACCTTTAAATCGGGTGACTCTGTTTGATTTGAGCTCAAAGGCTTCCTTGGAAATACTTCTGACAAAAGTGAGGCTTCTTGGATTAATAGAGGGGTGTGTAGAGACAAAATGGGTAGGGTTTGGCCGAGCCAAAGGCTTGAGAGGTGTGGGTAAGAAGGTAGAGGTGGGGGCCTTTTATAAGAGGAGAGGAGAGGCACTCTAGAAAGTCAAACGAAGTTACATTATTTTCAAATGAGTTTCTAATTTTAAAGGTCAAAAATTGATATATTTCGAGGATAAAGTGATAAGGGTTCGAAATCAACCCATCCAATAGGTTTTTGACATGTGTAGGTCTTAGATTTTACATTATCGTTTCATTTTATTTAAATCGTTAAATAATGAGGCAATCGCTGCATCATCATTATGTCATAAATAATTTAATTTATTTAATGTATAAATATTATAAAAAACTACTATGATGTAGGAAATATTTTTATATTTCCAATAACTATTTACAGTAAAAAATATGACTTGTATAACCCCATGTAAAAATTGTTTTAGTAAAACAATACATGTTTGTGTCATTTTTACTTTTACTTTAAATAAAAGGAATTAATGTCATTATCTTACCCAAGTGGCTCCATGGGGTCCAAAAAATAGACCCATGGGTTTTCTTGGTCGGCCATGACTCATCCAATAGGGTTATGACAAGTTTCAATATATTTTCATTTTATTATAATACCATTTTTACCTTAAATCACACTAATTACCTTTAATCGTGATTAATAAAACTTAAAAGATACTATTCACCAAAAATTATTTTAATATCATTGAACCACATTTTACTTTATAATGACAACCATGTATGTCAGATTTTTGAATATAAAATCACAGAAGTGGTAAAGTTTCATTTAAACAAAAAAATCAGTTTTTTAACTACCACTTAGTGGTTTCACTATTCATCAAAAATTCAAGTTTTTCAGAAAAATAACAAAAAATTAACCCCTAACTATATTTGATACTCCGAATTAAAAAATGATGTCTATTTTAAAAAATTCAAAACATATAATTTTCATTAATTAATTTAATTACCGCTGTCAAAACAAATAGCTTGTTTTTAAGAAATAATATCTATTAAAAGATTAACACAAGTTTAAGTCCAATTTCAAAGTGAAATTAATTCCAATGACCACCATTGGATTGAATGGTAAAAATATATTCTAAATAAACTTTAATCTCAACTAAAAATATAATCTATCCATATAAATAAATCATATTTAAAGGAGGTTTTGAATTAAAATGAAACATTTTCACTTAAAAATGATCTTTATCAGAAAAATAACAAAAATTTAGACAAAGTAAATTTTTATGTCTAGATTATAAAGAAGGATTTTATTTTATCATATAAAACATATAAAATTGTAAAAAGTATATTTAAAAAGGGTTCTCTATCAAAAGGCGGTTAATCGACCTTTTAAAGAATATTAGAAGATTTATGCTTAAAATTGGATTAATTTTCTTTTTACGCCTCTAGCATTGTATAAAAGTAAAAATATTTGACAAACATATATAATAATTTTGTAGTCAGTTTCTTTCTTTCCCACCATTACAATAGCTAGGTGTTAACTACCGTTTTAAATAATAATATTTTATTATTAGAGTGCAACGTAAGATTTCAAAGGAACTCGTTGTCGTGTATTGGGTACGCCATCGAGCATAGCGTTCCCTTTAAAGTAATATTAAAATTTTATTCACAAATATTGATAAACATTAGAGTTTAATATTATTTATTTACCTGGGATGTTACATTAGTCCTATGAAAGGTAATAAAATGAGAGAAAAAACAAAAAATTACCTATTTATAGATAAACACCATAACTTTTTCATGAATTCATGGAACATCTTCTTTGATCTAGGGTTCGCTATAAAATATGAAGCATGTGAGTCTCTCATTAGATTATCCCTTATATAAGAAATAGCTAAAAATCTCCCATGAACAAAGATCACATCATTTCCATCTAAATAACATTGTGGAACTGGGTCCTTTCCCTCCTACCATTCCCAATTCACTAATTACATAGAATCTAACTCTTGGATGGAATTAAATCAATCCACTAAGGGATATATGATAAATAATGGTGTACATGGAATCAACCTTTGATCCACATATACATGCACTAACCATTCATCCAACAAGATCATTAAATTACACCATTATTTGACAGGGATTACCTTCCCTGAGACTACCTACTATCATGAACTTACTAATAAATATGTTTCTAGAAAGCCACCACCATGGTTTATCCCTTAACATGGTTCACATCACAAAATATTTTTCTAGAAACTCATAATCCACATCCAAGGTGCTAAATTTAGAGTCATACATCACTGAAGACTTAATAGGATATAATTAATTTTACCATTCCCCAGACATCATCAACGATGAAAAACACATACTAAGTCTAAAGGGACAAAAATTTTATCTATATGACCACATTAGAATGCCCCAATAGTCCTCGACTGCTAACTTGAAAGCTCCAAAGACCCATAGTATTTAACCACAATTCCCTATTAAAGGAAACAACATGAATTATAATTATCTATGTATACCAATTCCAAAAAATTATCTTTAATTCATTATCAATTAAGGACACTTAGGAAAATTAAGCTCTCAATTAATTTATGACACATTTCAAAAACTTTGGTACTTTAATCGATCCCTACCACTTGATTACATATCAATCAAAAAACATCATGTTTGTCCCAAACATTTTTATAAACCTTTTATAAGATCAATTTGAACTAGATGATATGATATTGAATTCCTCTTTATTACACACCAAAAGAGATATTGAGACTCCAAAAACTCCCTATACCATTGTAATTTATAAAGGAACTACCATTCAGAGAAACTAAAAACTGTACATAACATTCTCAAAGAAACTGCCTACCAATATTTCATTCAAATGTAAAATATACACCTGAAGTCCTTTATCTAGTGATCCTTTTGAAAATAAAAGGTTCCTGAAACTCCAAAATCTAAAGGAATTCAAATATTATTCTCAATGACTCTATATTTTATGATGTTCCATGAAAATAATTTCTTTTTTGGTCTCTTCCATTCTAAGGAAAAACTACTGGTCTGATCTCACTTCAATGGCCCAACTTTGGTTTCCAAGAAGAAACTATAATATAAACCTTTTTAATAAATATTCTATTGACACTTTCATATCTTTAATGCCTAGTTAATTACATGAACCCAAAAAGGTAGTATTAATTATTTTGACAGTCATTCAAGATTCCCAAAATCATCTTCAAACCACCCCCAATTCACCGAATCATTCACTAAGATCGCACTCTATAACACTAATTCACAAAGATATAATCATGGTGGTCAGTCCCATACTTATAAAACATCACAGCTTAAGGGGATATACACATAGTTTACACACTACTACACACCTAATACCACCATTCCTGCTCACTTTTTTGTCAATTTAAGGAGAAAAAATTATTTCAACACCTCCTAATTCCCGTGAAACCTGATAATTCCAGTAAATGGTATAGAACATGTGGATGTTGAATGAAACCATCATCCTCATTATATTACTAGTCTATATCTCCCACTTAAAGCCACATATAAATAGTCCAGGGTGACATCATACATCAACCCAAAAAACCTATAAATCCTTACCTAAAGAAGCACATCACTAGCTCATCCACTAAATCAGTTCACATCTCACTCATGGTTCACAAATTCATCTATATCCTATAACCCCACTCCACTCACAATAGAGAAAATCCCATAGTTTTATTATAACACATTAGAAGGAAAACAACCTCTTAAAGGGCCCACTGTAATCGTAATTTGAATGCAAAACTGGTCTGATGCTACCATTTCCATCCCTTAAAGAAGGTTATTCACTAAACCAGACACTCATAAGATATCCACTTATGAAAAAATAAAACAAATAAAATAATATCTTCCACCGAAATTCATATCATGTACAAAAATAAGAGGCATTAAAGTTATTATATCATTGATATCATAAAACTAATTTTTGAAAACCCTAAAAAACCATTTCAAGATTCTAAACTATTAATCCAAACCCTTTATGTTCCTTGAAATCTCATTTCAAAAAAAAAAATTCAAGAAAAATAACCTATGAAAAAAATTTCAAACTATTTAAATATACAAACACCTTTTTTCTATTTTGAGTAGATTGAAAACCACATGTTTCATTTCACCCCTATTTGGGGCCCAAAAAAATAAATACACTACAAAATAATTCCCAACTCCATTTTCATTTTACATATTTAGAAAATCTGGCCACTTTTCCCATTTTTAAAAAATTCCATAAAAACCCATCATTTTACCAAATTCACAGCCTAAGTGATTCCAAATAGTCTATAAAATTTACAATTCCATTCCAAACAATCCATTAAAATTTTCCTCATCACTCATCATTTGAAAATACCTTTAAAAACCAAAGTCATTTGAAAGAGGTTTAACAAGATTTATTCCAATTGAATATTTCTCATTAAAATTGATAAAAATGGATCAAACAAAAAAAGGCATTTCAAGGAAAATTACACATAATACTTACTAGATTATTGATTTATCCCCTTTATTATGCTTTCTTGGGTTCCTCATGAATCCCCCCTCTTCTATTTATGCTTCTCATCGATTTTTCTGCTCAGTTTCATGGTTGTTCCACTCTGATGAAGGAGCTATGCATTTTTCCCAGATACCACACCTTTTTCTAACCTTGAGGTCATCCAATCCTCTCTAGGTAAATTCAGAAGATTTAGATTCTTTAGGTTTTAATATTAGAAGGTCAGTGGTTGTGGATCTTCAAGGCATCTTCATCTCTTCTCTATTGGGTTCCAGCCCCCTGTCTCCCCATCATCTTTCTTGGTTTGGTATTTTATTGAGTTTTATCCACTATTCCTTTATGAACCTATTATTTTTCCTAATTTTCCTCAAACTGATTTGACCTATAGTTCCATCACTCCTCTCCAGGTAATAATTGGAGTGATGGATACATAGGGGTTTTTGTCTATGTGGTTCGACAACCATGTATTTTTCATTTAGTGATTCATTTCTGGACTTCTTCAGGTTGTTCGATCCAAGTTTCTTCTTTCACAGTAGTTCTTGAGGGGATTGTTGTGATTTTGTGATCCTAAGATTTTTTTGCAATGTCTTTGATTATCCTTTGATGGTTGGTCAGTTTTTGAGTGATTGTTGTATTTTAGGGTCGGTGCTGGTTGAAGAAGAGTCATTTATGATTGTGGTTCTGGTGGTTCTTCTTATCCTGTGGTGTTTGGTGGGATATTATTTGGATGATGACATTGGTGCTTTAGCAATGATGATGATGGTATCTAGTGGCCTCCCTCTTCAATCTAGTAGATTAAGGGAGAATATTACCAGTGTGAGGATGGTCTAGATCAAGAGAGGCGAAGACAATGATGATGTTTGGAGTGTACGAATGTGTTTGATGGAGACATTGATGATATTGATTGTGAGATTAATGGAATGTGTAACGGGGCGATTACTTTTTCCTTCAACTTTGACTTTTGAATTTTAAGACTAGGTTTCTCGCAAGGTTGATGATCTATTCTTATATTTTGAAATTGTTTGAATCTTTTAATTTGAATTTTAAAATCATGTAGTGAATGGTTTTTTGTAAGTTTTCTACTTTCCCTTAAAGTGGATATTTAAATAAAACAAACAATTGATTGGGTAGTGTTTGAAAAGAAATAATATGGTTTAAATATGAACCTTTGTGCCTTGTCATGATGGATTAATGTACCCAAAACCCATAAAATGTAAAAACAAAGTAGTACACAGGATCTACATGAAACTATATTATTAAAACCAGTATTAGGAATCCCATCACTAGTAACTCAGAGATCTGTTACATGAGAGTTGGACAAAATGTGACTCATGTACCTAAGTTACACACAACCTATATCCTTTCTACTAGACCTTAACATAGTAAATAAGAAAATAAAATTAAAAGATCATTTAATGCCACTTTGTAATGACCTGACCAGAATCACCTGGTCTGGACTGGAGTGTCACATGAACTCATGCCCATCTCCCCATTACAAGAGGCTTCTCACTAGTAGTGAGGGCCTAAATTATACTGTTGGGAGATTAAGCCCTTGGTAATAATTTACATAGAAAATAATCACAACAAGGTATAAATAAATATCATATTACATCACACTAGAAATAAATAGAATATCATCATGCTATAATAAAAATTTTTCTAGGTCATTCAATATAAACCAAAAGACCCCCAATGTGGTAGGCCAACCAATATATGATAAGTAATTAAAATAATCTAAAAAAATTCCATGATAGTCTAGATTTTATACTAAAATATGCTCCTTCCTCCAAGATCTACATTCTCAGTACCCTAACATAGGGAACCTTCCCTTAGAAGGATCCCTGAATATGAAATTGGAAAAGGAATATCGATTCCTATAAAAAGTGTGAGTATAAACCCATTAGGACACCACCAAGGCATCCTTAACATAAAGTGTTTATGTATATAATGGTGTATTCCATGATGAAATGTAAAATAAAAAATATGCTACTAATCATATGTTGGGATCTAGTTCTCTAACTTAACTTCTGCAAGCCCCATCCATACCTAATTCAACTCTAATCTATAATGAATATCTCATATTTCATCACATATATGATCTATACCAAAGGAAAACACATGTATTGGAGAATGGATCATATCCAATCTAGACTCTGGTCTAACTATATGGATATCACATGTCTCAAAGAAAATCATGCATCCAATCATGCCCTGAGTTAGGCCATAAGACTATCACACCGCTAGAATAGTCTCAAGTCAATGGATAATGTCATTGTTTCCCTTCCTCTATCAGGTCAATCTATAAGGCTATCACAACCTATGATCATTGTTGGTCCAGGATATATGGCCATCATTATCCATCCTCTGTTTTGGGTAAGGCCATAAGTTGGTAGTACACCTGCCTTGACTTCATTGATACACAATACGATTATAACCCTATCCAATCTCTAGGTACCATAATATTCCTCAACACCATTTTACACTAAAATACTCTCCCCATCTATGGTTTATTACGCCCCGATGATCCACCTGCCACCATGATACTAAATACAGGCCTGAACTAGCCAAAAATTCACACATAATTGGTCATATTATATAAGGTATTATTATAGGACACAATGAATAGTTCTCACAGGCTATAAAGATAACCATATGAAAATCACACCTAGTAGAGGCCTCATAGGACACACAAACTCACTCAATATATAAATCACATCAAGCATAGGTCTCACATGATACACATTCAATCCATATGAAAATCAAGCCAAGCATAGGTCTCATGGTCCACACAAACACTCCATATAAAAACCACTTCAAGCATACCATATCACACAAAAGTTCTCACATATATACTTACACTAAAAAATTATAATAACATCAATAAACATTATACAATTATTAGATATGATAAAGACTTTCAAAATTAGGTACACTGATGTAAATTGACAAGAAAAGTCATTAAATCTTGCTTGCACACCAAAAATCCGAAGATCCAATCACTATTCATCAAAACTAGTATTATGAAATCAAGATTTAAGAATAAGGAAATTATAGTGTCTTGAATTTAATTATTATTTACAAGTGAGAAACATCATAACAAATTGATATAGAATCCATCATGGAATAGATAGAAATTGTCTAGATCTAGCTACCTATCGATTGATGAATTGATAACTCTCCTTTAGATCACATTAAAATTAGTTGATCAAGATTTGAAATCCTAGTTTAATGAATATTTCCATGAATTGGATATGATATATTTAAGAAACATGAATAAAATTTAAATAAAAAACTATTACATTAAATTATCATGCATACAAGCCTCTAGATCCACTATCTTGGGGTTTAGAAAAATATGAATATATGAGGAAAAACACCAGGGTCCCTTTGTTCAAAATCCCTTTGTGTTGGAGGGATAATGAAGAATTTTAGTGAGTATTTTGGTTAAAATACCAATTCCATGATTAATTAATTTTCCATCCATGGTTTGGTCACACACTTTATCAAACTGTGCTCCAAATGTGTAAGGCTCACTCCCTCTCCAAGAACCTACATAGTTTAGCCACACAATTTAGTTAATCAAACTCCTTCCAAAATTTTTTCTATGTCATGAGTCACACATTTTCTTGGAGAATATTTCATGGTAATATATAATAATGTGACAACGATGAGCCATATATTCATTGATATATTCCTACCTAACATGTTACATTCATGGTAAGGGTTTCCATTCCAAATTTACACTCATTTAAAGTATTTTATTTTAATTTCATATTTTCTATTATATGACTCAAATTTATGTTCTTTAATGTTTAACTTAATGATTTAAGTTTAATTTTGATAAATTTAGGGCCACATTTCTATCTTCTTATGATTTATATTTCTTACCTTTGTTTGTAAGGGTTTTCTTTCCCATATCACTTTGAATATCATATTTTTTATGACTAATTTTCCATCTTGGGAAATTGTACGATCATTATCTCTTAAACCCCATATATTTTCTTTTCTTCTAGTTATTATTGGGTTTTAAATGTATTCTTACACTTTCACTTCACTTATGATCAAAATATAACCAAATGGTTTCTTATAAGTGGAGCTTACCTTACCTCTTATTTTTGGATAAGAATATTTGTCCACCAAATACATATTATTTATAATGTTTAAATAATATGCTAAACTATGATTCAATTATTTATTAAGGTAATTTTACACCATTTTATACTTTCTTTAAAAATTATTAGAGGGAATCTTATCAAAATTTACCACATGGGTCATTTTTGAATTTATTTACAGAAGTATTAAAAGAATATAATTTTTAATGTTTTCCACATAAACAAATTTACAAAATTATATAACCATTTTTTTTCTGATGACGCTTTCTCTTCAATTTTTCATGGGTTTAAAATGTAATATATATTCTCATTTTTCGGTTAATTTTTCAATTTATAAATAATCTTTAATGATTTAGAAGAGTAAAGAAAGGAATATCATTAAACGTAAATATATTTTTATATTCCAACACCCATTTAATATCTTTAACTTTAATTATTTTTAAGGTTTCAATTTTTTAAATTCTTATTAAAACTATTGATTTCATTTTTAACTTTCCATACCCTTGAAATGGTTTTTTGATGTGACTTATAAGTTTATTTTTATGACCATGTTATAAAATATTTATGAAAATTATTAGACATACATTTTCATATCAAAATCTAAAAAATATATTTCATTTGGAGTTATGTTGCATGTTTTAGCCTCTGAATTCTCTTATTATGTCTTTATTTTGGGTGATTTTAATTTTTGTATTGAATGATCTGATTCCTTTACTCTTCTTATTTGATACTATATGAAAGTGTAAAGAAACCCATCTTCTTATTAAAGTGTTTTTAATCTATATAAACATCCCTTGATGTGTCTTATATTTCACTGGGTATATTCTCTAATGATACCATCCATATTCTCTCTATAGATATCATAAGATCATGTTTTGTGAAAATCCTCATGAAACCCATTTCTTTATTAGGTTAATTATTATTTTATTACATTATGAAAGGTTTATTTTGTGAGGAACATATGTATATATATTTTCTGATTTTATGGGAGGGAATAAAATTTATATCTTTTTAGTGCATTGTGGGACATTTTATATCTCATTAGATGATATATAAGGGATAAGAGGGTAAAAATAATCCATTATGAGACTTCTTCTACTATGTTATGTGATCTTGGAAATAATAATTAGCTTATGATTATGATGTCATGTGTTATGTTGTTTCCACATTCTTTTGAATACATGATCTTAGGTTATTTACTTATTTTTTCCAAAATAATTATTTTATGATTCATGAAATATGATAAATTTTTTATTGGGTATTATTTTTGTATGATGTCTTATTATACCATGATTATGATATCATACACAAATGTTTTTCTAATACTCATTTATGACCTTCAGTTGTTATTGGTTATGATTACCCATACTGAGAAATTGAGCTCACCCATCTAATTATTTGATTTCCCTAGGTTATAAAAAGAGTATTAAATATATAATTTACAAATGTTTATCATGTTTAAAAAATTTTCTAAGATATTTTTAATAATAAGGGTAAAATATTAAATCCTTTGTTTAGTGAAAAACGTCTTTTTGATTAGATAGAAATTGGTTTTATGTTATTAGTTTTATCTTAATTCTTAAAAACATTAAACCTAAAAAGTTCATTGGTTTGTAAGTGATTCAATAATTGTAATTGATATTATTGTTTTGGATATTTATGTTTGGTTTGCCTTAGTATTTGAAAAATCTTATCTGTAAAGGTTATATTTTTAACACCTAATCTGAGAGTGTCAGTCTAGGGTGTTTAAGGAACTATTCTTGAAAAAAACCTTTACACTTCAACATGGGTTTTCCCTATCCCTTTACATCCAAGGGAATAATTCTCGATCCCAACCTGATCACATTGTACCAAAATCCATAGCATTCAAACACATGTACACACATAAGTAAGTAATAAAGGGACCACATACCTAGATATTGGAGTTACCATCCTTCAACCACATCACCAAATATCGTACTTTGTATCCTCTTGTTCTTAAAAACTTATCTCACACTTCAAGCCTCTAAAAATTGGTTATAACCATTTATAATAAATTATACTTAATTAACCAATTATGAATTACCAATTAATCTCACAAAGCATCCTCCCATAGCTGAAGCCTCAAGCAATATCCTGTTAATATCTCTTTTTATGCCTTTAACACCCCTAATAGTACAATCACCATTATTTATCACTAAACCAATCATAATTGTTTCATGAAAATGTTGAAATCCATATGAAAACTCTCTAGTTAACTTAAAAATTAACAAATAGTGAGTGAAATGTGAGTTTATACCTTTTTTAATACTTATTATCCATTAAAATAGGAATCCTAATAATTTAGAGATGTCACCTTCATTCTTTAGTGTAATCTACTTTGACTCCCTATCACAAAATATCAAAATTTGATGATTATAAAGGGGAGGAAAAAGAGAGGGAAAAGGGGGAGATTTTCCTCGTACTGGTATAATGAAATGATTCTAGATCAACTCAAATCATAGGAGGGAACGAGGGGGTAAAAATATCATATGAGAGATCCCTTCCCCTGGTTTCAGTTGATTCGAATAGGAAACCCCAAGAAGTGGAATGAAATAAGAGGTATGGAAATGGTCCACTTTCCCATATAAAAAAATAGGATTTATATAGTGTCATGAACTGGGGGTCAAAACACAATGCTATAATCCTAGTCACATGTTTTGACATGACTATATAGTTCCTGACGTAACATCCCTCCCCTAGGAAAAACCAAGAAATCAATTTGGGTTATTCATAACACAACCTCTAGATTAATACATGACACCCCTCCACAAGGATTCCTGAGGTACAATACCTTGGGTTGTATGATTATCTCCCATGACTCTATAACCTAATCATATGTAACCACTTTTACACACTACAACACATGAATTGAGGAAATACCTTTTACCTACTCGAAAAAACCATCACTCTAACATATATTGACCAAAACATAGTCAAAATACTTCATAAATAAAAACTTCATTCCATACCATGATACCCTAATTGTGGAATTTCAATGAATTGACAATATAATATCAGGTCAGATTTTTCAAAACTACCCCCATACCTATGACAACACCTTAAAATCCCAATAGTAAACAGAAACAACCTAAATACTCATGGATCAAAAAACATGATCTAAATCACTAAATCTAAACTATTCCTAGTTTAGATCCATAGAAATTAAAATTTACCATATAATCACCAACTTGTAACAACATAGGTTATTACAAAAATAATTAAATTAAGTAATGTGATCATGCTATAATGATGATAGAGTTTTTTTATTTGTGAATATGAAAGCAGAATTATTAATTATTATGATGATGACATGTTTATCTTGTGATTATATTTTTTATATTAATAAATAAACATTGTAATTATATATGATTTAATTTGAGTTTATATGAAAAATTATTTTCTAGTTATAGATATTTCATGATGGTATGATGAGCATTTAACCATTAATTTAAATAAATCTCAATTGTGGGGAAATGAACTTTGATTTTTGATAGAAAACCTAGGGTTTATCCAATCTGGATAGGTGTTAGATTTGGTGACCTAGATTGAAATATTTTTACCTTATATTTCTTGTATATTAAAATACGTGAATATTAATAAAATATCTTCTTATATATTTTTCATTATTTTTCATGACTGTAATGTAATAATGTCCTAGAGTATTGTTCACATTGAAAAGGTTATGGTAATTCCCCTCTATGATGAGAACCTTGAAATACATTGATGTTATTATTAAATATTTTTATATAGTTTGATATTATTCTATGAGGGGAAACATAGCATGTTGACTATAAAATGCAAGTACTCATATGCGGATGAGACTTCATCTCATACAATTTGTAGTTTCTAATATCTATGATGGGAGATTTTGTGAACATAACCACCTATGGGAACTATAAATATTTATGAATCATTGGATATTCTTGTTTATGAGTGTGTTAAATGATACTTATACTTTAATATTATTATTAATCTATGTCCTGCCTAATGTAATTGATGGACTGACCGAAATAGTTACCCATTATGTTTATGGGAAATAAGTTATGTTGGTTATTTCATGAATGATATGTTATTAACGAATAAGTGAATGAAGTATTTTTCCTTTGAACCATTATGAAATATGATATTTCATAATTTTTTTGGGAATAGAATGGTTGAATTAAATTCCTTGTCCATGGTTTGTTGACATGTTCATTTTAGATAATTAAAGAATGTTATACAAATCATATAGGTTGATGGTATGAATATGAATCCATCTAGATGAGCTATCATGACAAAGGTATTATATTACACAGTGAGGACTCATATGTGGTTTTTTTCATTGAGGTATATATTCTTACTCCTTTTGTTCCTTGACCCATTGTTATAAATTAATATTAGACTTAAAGGAAGGTTTACTAATTCCACTGAGGAATTGGCATATAGAGTCACAGAAACTGTGTTTTTGTTGATATCAGTTAAATATTATTGATATTTAATAGTTGAAATATGTATTATTATACAAAATTAGAAGTAACATTTTTTTCAGACTTATTCAATGAACATAAATATTAAATAAATATTAATTCTCAAGGTAATTATTTAATTATTTGAATATATTATATTTATTCATCTCTTATTATTCACATGTTAATAAATATTTTTTAATTAAATAAATAATTTATTTAGTTACATTAATATTAAATAAATATTTATTTGTAAAATTTTTAACAATATATTTATTTTTTATTGAGTGATAAAAATTAATTTATTCGGGAATTTAATAAATTATGTTGAGGATGAATATACTCTTTTTCAGGTTAGATGATAAATATTTATTTAATATATTTTAATAATAATATTTATCATTATGTAGGTTTCCTCATGTAATGTCATAAAATAATAATAATAATATTTTACATGGAATAGGGTTTATTATGGGTAGAATATATTATTAGGGGATCTTATGCAATTATTTAATTGTCAAAACCTAACCCTAAGTCTATAAATAGACTATTATATAATTTTGTGAATTTGTTAATCATTTCTCACAAAATTCATATAAGAACACTTCCTCTTACTATATTTCTCCCAAGAATAAGATAAAAATAGATATTCTTTCATGCCTGAATGAATGTGAAGTGATCTAAGTGAATAATGAAAGAAAATCATTTGACTATTCTAGAACCTAAAGTTTCATCAGTATTTTCCAATGATCAAAAGAGAGAATGTGGATCATGGCTAGAGGGGATCTACTTTTGGTCCTCATAGTACGACCATGTTGTCATGACACGTCAAATTGATTAGGATTTTATGGTTGATTTATAGTATATGGAAGACCCTAGGTTGTATCTCAAGGGGCGTTGATAGGTTTAGAGTATGCATTTTTGATAAAACTACTAAAAGGTGGTTGATTTTGAAAAACGTTTTAAGAAAATTACTTAACTTAAAGAGTTTAATAGTTGAAAAACCAAGTCGATTTTAGAAAATATGAGAATAAGGGGTTGTTCTAATTTCACTAAACTCAGTTCAAGTTCATTTTTCTTAGTGATTTATTTACGTTTGGAGTGATTCTTTGGTTAAAATTAATTTAAATCCCGATTAATTACAAAGACATTATTTCATTGCTTTAAGAACCAATCCTTGACATAACAATAATATTTACAAGGTCCAAAACTTATTAATGGAATAAGATCTTAAAAATCAGATTGAAATACTAAGAAATTGGGTATGCAAAGGATTCTTCTATTATCCAATTAGAACAACACATGTCATGCACTCAAAACCTCACACTGATCGGTTAAAAATTAAGAGCATAACATTCACATGCACAAAAAAAAGAATTCAAAAATTAAATCATGTATGATATATGGGATGAATAGTTTTAACACCCAAATTAATCTAAACCATTAGCTAATAGATTCACTAGAACTCCCTTGACATGTGTGTAGCTCCCTCACAACGAACACCGACTATTTAGCTCGACATCGATAGTTGGAGGAAGCTCGGGTGGAACTCTTTATTCATTATGGACCCCTTTGAGGATATGGGCCTCTAGAACTTAGAGTATGAGGATGGGAATCCTATAGGACTCTAAAATGGGAGATATTTTCTTCTGGTTCTATCTTTCAAATGAGGATCCCAAGGTTCCATTTTATTGAAAAAGTGGAAGGTGGCATTGGGCACACATATTTATTTAAACCACATGGACCATGGTTTTTGACATCCAAAAAGTCATATCTCTCTTTGGAAAAAACTAAAAAGTTGTTTACACAACCCTTGAATATCTCCACAAGAATTTGGGCTTCATTTGGACACATTAATACCAAGATATTGACAGAATATAGAACACCAATTTTGACTTTGTGTAGATTCAATGTCTTGGATAGATTAGTCCGAATGGAAAACCAGATGGACAAATCAGGCATGGGTTCCTAAATAAAAGTTTTATTTCACTGAATGTTGGAACATACTACAAATTATTATCCAATTTGGATGCACAATTTAGTTGTAGTGTGTAGTTGAGTCCAATGTTCTGTTTGGATCCAGCAAAGTTGAACCATTTTTCTTGAACTTCTTCATGGGTCCTCCAAATCACCTCCACCTACAATACAATTATAAAAAAAGCAACATTTCCCATTTTAACAGTTCTAAAAACAAAATAATTGAATCAAATATGATTTTAAATTTGTTAGTATTTTTATAATTTTCAATAAAAAACTAGTTTAGCATAGTGGTGAAAGGGTGAAAATGAAACAGTGAATCATGGTGCGGTCACACTCCCACACATGAACATTTTCACTAATTGGAAAATTCATATTTTGAATAATTATGATTTTAGATATTTAAAAATTCATAAATATTTAATATTCAATGAAAATTTAATTCTATATTGAAATGCGATCAAAGAAAAAAAATCACACCAAGGAGTTATTCTTAGTTATCATGGAAAAATACATCTCAATAATTTTATCAGAATTAAATTACAAGATATGAATGATACCGATCAAATAAAATAATTCAAAAGTCAATCATGTCATTAATTATCCTTGTGTGTGTGTGACAACAATTTCATGATATTCTTTTCACTTTATATCTAGTAAATATAAGTTATTTTTTAAATTGTCTACTTACACGATCCTTTCCATCGAACCTGCCCTACAACCTTTGTAATAAAATTTGAAGTCCCAATCACTTAAGCATTCCTAGAAGTCAAACCACAAACTCCCTACCTAGATATCCACATATGTTTTACATTTCATCACTCTCCCCATTTATTATTTTCTCAAAATATTTACTTGGAAAAAATATCAATCTCTTTTTTTAACCCTTGTTTGATCTCCTCATGAAACGAATTTTAATAGTTATAACAATGTCAAATGTTCAGAAAGGGTGGTTTTTGACCTACCCAATATACAACCGTTTTTTGAGGGCACACAACTGTCAGATAACAGGTACACACATATAGTTCAATATGGTATTGAAATGAAATAAGTTGGATAAGGAATGAACGTATGGAAAAATAATTTTGGAATGTAGAGAAAAATTTACCTAACTTATATTTACCTTCTAATAGGTAGGATATTTTCACTCCTCATTTTTGTGTGTAAAGGTGTGTAGAGAAATTAAGTGAAAAAATTTTCCCTTAAACTACTCACACAAAGGGTACCATTATTTTCAAATGTTTTAAAATGATACAACCATTTATATCGCCAAAAAATAACTAAATTTAAAAATAAATTCACACCACAATAATTAACTCTTACTGAAATACCCATTTCATCAAAAAAAATTTGAATGTTAAAACAATACGCAATATGGAAATTCAAAATTTATTTTTAATACACTCCAGGACTAAGCGGACATCATTTTACATGATAAAATGGGAATAATAAACAAACATTTCAGCACAAAAGTGAGTGGGGTAATGAGGGGGGGGAGTGAAAATACTATACAATAAATGAAAAATATAAAATTAAAGAAAGGCGATGAAAATTCCTAACTAACCCAGGAATATATGAATCCCGAAACACCTAAAGTGTAAAATATCTGTGCTATAATAAAATATAATGTGGTAGGGAATGAGAAAACCTAGTGGGTTCCATTCATAGACTACTTCTTGAACTTAGTGTTCCTCCACTGGGGACTCTAGAATGGCTTTGTGGAAGTGCTTTAGCCGCTGACCATTGACAGTGAACGTCTTCTTGGTTTCTTTATTTTGAACCTGAACAACACCAAATGGAGAGTCATTAGTAATAGTGTATGGTCTAAACCCAAGGGAAGGAAACATACCTAGATGCAACTTCATCCTTTCATTGTAGAGGATGACCATTTTTCCACTCTGGAACCGATGATGAAGGATGAGACGTTCATTTGAAGCCTTGGTTCACTCCTTTAAAATCCAAGAGTTATCATATGAATCTCTTATCATTTCCTACAGATCCTCAATATGAAACTTCCTTTGAGAACCTACACCAAAAATAGTAGAATTTACTTTTTTATGGCCCGGTAGGCTTGGTGCTCAATATCAATAGGGAGGTGACAAATATTTCCAAACACAAGACAATAGGTTGACATTTTAATGTTAGTTTTAAAGGAAGTATGCAAAGTCCATAAGTAATCATCAAGTTTAAGTCTCCAATCATTTCTATTAGGTTGAACCATTTTTTCAAGAATTTGTTTTACCTCCCTATTTGAAACCTTTTCTTGAACATTGGTTTTTGGATGATATATAGTAGACACTCTTTTCTTGACCCCATACAGACACAAAATAGTTTGCATTTTTCGGTTTCCAAATTTAGAACCCTAGTCAATGATGATGAAACAAGGTAATCCTAACCTATATAAGATTTTTATTCTTAAAAATTCCACAGTTTCCTTAGAATCATTTTACTTATAGCTAATGCCTCTACCCATTTTGAATCATAATCCACTTTTAGATGAATGTAAATGTTCCCAAATGAATTGGGGAATGGTCCTATAAAGTCAATTCCCGAAATATTGAATATTTCATGGAAGAGAAAACGTTATTGTTTCATTTTATTTATTTTAGATACATTCCCTATTCTTTGACAGGGAGGACAAGAGTTACAAAAATCATGGGAATCCCAAAAAAGTGTTGGCCAAAAGAGACCAAAATCAATGACCTTGTGAGTTGTCCATTGGGGACCAAAGGGGACCCTACAAGAAAGAATGTGACAGAACCTAAGGATAGACTAAACCATGATATTGGGAACACAACGCTGGAGGATCTGATAACAATATGTGCGCCAATGATAGAGGTTATCCCAAATGTACCAATTTGACTCATGTTTTAGACAATCGGACTAGTTTTTATTGAAATTAGAAGGAATGCAAGATTCTACCAGATAATTTACAATTTTGGCGTACCAAGGAATATCATCTTGCACTCAGTACTATTTTTCATCTAGAAACATGTCATTTATTGGAATACAAGGGGATGATTCAATGTATGAGGATGAGTAGATCTTACTGATATGTTCATCCATGACATTATATTCTCTTTTTTAATCTCTAATTTATAAATTGAATTCTTTAAGGAGGAGCATCTAGCGAATGAGATGTGGTTTGGATTCCGGTTTCTTAAGGATATAATAGAGGTTTGCATGGTATGAGAACACAATGACATTGGAGCCTAAAATATACAACCTGAATTTATCTAAGGAAAACAAAATGGTAATAATTTTTTTATTAGTTGTTGTGTAGTTTTCATGGGCAAGGTCCTAGGTATGTGAGGAATAGGAAATTATATGTATAACTAGATCAACCATTTGTGATAAGACTTTCCCAACTGCATAGTTAGAGGTGTCACACATGAGCTCAAATGGTAAATCCCATAGTGGTGTTTGGATTACCGGGGTTGATGTGAGACTCTATCTTAACTTATAAAAAGTTTCTTGACATTCTGTTTTAAAAAAAGTTCTTTTTTTATAGAAATTCGGAGAGGGAGTGCAATTATAATAAAGTCACAAATGAAATGATGGTAAAATCTCATATAACCTAGGAAATAATGCACATCCAATGAATTTTTAGGGAATGGTAGGGAATAAATGGAATCTACTTTTAATTTATCTACTAGGATAACATCCCTAGAAATAATATGTCCCAAAACTATACCATATCACACCATGAAATAAAATTTATCATAATTAAATATGGGATTCTTTAAAATACAGTGACATAGGACTAAACCTAAACTACTCAAACATTCATCAAAATAGGATCCCAAATTAGTGAAATCATATATGAATACATCCATTCAATTCTAGAGGTAATCTGAAAAATACTAACCGTGCATTGCTGGAATGTACCCAGAGCATTGCACAAGCCAAATTTAATCCTTCTATATGAAAATGTGCCAAATGGGCAAGTGAATCTTGTCTTTTCTTAATCCTCGTGGGAAATATGTATCTAAAAGTATCTAAAATACCCATCACGGAAACAATAATGAGACTTCCCTGCTAGCCTCTCTAGCATTTATTCAATTAATTTCAATGGGAAATGGTAATTCTTAGTGTGTTGGTTTAATAAATGATATTATATATAGACACAACAACTATTCTGCACATGATTTGGAACCAATTCATTGTTTTCATTTTTTATTACTGTAAGACCAATTTTTTTAGGAACCACTTGTACTGGACTAACCCATTGGCTATCAGAGATGGGGTAAATGATTCTAGAAATTAATAATTTTGTTACCTCATTTTTTAAAAAATATATTAGGTTTGGATTCAGTCGACACTGTGACTGCCTCACTATTTTTGCCTCATTATTTAACAAAATATCATATGTGAAAATTGATGGTATAATACCAGGAATTTCCACAAGTGTTAATCCCAAATCTTTTTTATACACCCTCAAATGTTATAGAAGTCACAATTCATGCTCAAGAGTGAGTCAAATAGCAATGATGACATGACACTTGTTTCTATCCTCAAGATAAAAATATTTTAAATCTTGAGGAAGTTGTTTTAGTTCCAACTAATGGGGATTTTGTATTGATTAGAGTGTGTGTAAAAGTGATAGGTCACTAATCTCATTTAACTTCTCAATGGTATCATTCCCATATGAGTAGTGAACCTTTAAATGATTATAAGTATTATTGATGGTCCTGTGATCCTTAGTGTTCAAGAAATCATCAATTAATAAACATGAATGACATTTTTCTATAACACTACAACATTATCTGCATCATTCATATCAGTCCATTTCAATCAATGATGAAAACTCAAAAAGGGGATCAGGGGAAATAAAAGATGTTTTTTCAGTGGAAGGGAGTACATTAATTGAATTAATAGAGAGAGGAATGTTCTTCTGAGGGGTGCTTCATGGCATCAAGTATGTTGAAGTGGACAATGTCACCACCAAACTCCATAGATAATGTACCATTATGGACATTAATTATGGTTTTGGTAGTTTTCAAGAATGGTCTCCAAAAAATAATTTGGGGTTGTCCATTCATCCTATCCTATTATAATTTAAGCATATAAAAATCAGTAGGATAAATTAAAATTTTCACCCTCACAAGAACATCGTCTAACACACTAGTGGGGTGTGATGTACTCCAATTTTCGAGTTAAATAAAAATTCATGTTGGATTTAGTTATTTGAATTGTTATGTAGAGTAAATGGAGTGAGGAATTAAATTTATAGAGGCACCAAAATCAATCATCATATTTGAAAAAAAAATACTCCCCTATTATGCACATAATCAAGAACACTCCAGGATCATTGCATTTTGGGGGAAGTAATGGATCTATCAATGATGATACATTCCTCACCAAGATCTCTTTATCATCCCCTCAAAGTCTCCTTCGGTGTGTAAACATATCCTTTATAAATGTGGCATATCTTGTAATTTTCTTCACTACATCAATCAAGTGGATTTTAACCTACACTTTTTAAAAAGTTTCCAATATTTGTTTATCAAGTACATTTTATTTTTGTTTTCCTGTTTGGGTGGTTCTTTGGGGAAATGGAAGAGTATTGGTTGGGATATGTGAGTCATCAATAGAGACACTCTTTCCTTTGTAAGGGATTCTCTCTAGACAAATATTTCCTTCTCTTTGACCATTTTTAGAAGTTGGGATGTTGGTTTCCTTAGGAAAGGATATCTCTAAATGAGGGTTCATTTGGATTTTAAGTTGTTTTCCACTTGTAAGGGTGATGGTAATTCCATTACCCTTATCCATAGGGTTAATTACTGGTTGAGAGGGTAGTTTATCCGACCCGTGACTTCTAATTTCCCCCACATAGTTAGCTAGTTGTCCAAATAGTGTTTTTAGGTCTTGTACGGATACTTGGGGTGGTTTTTTGGAATTAGAGATTATTGGAAGCTATTTTTTTCATCATATATTCTTTTCTAGGATCAGGTTTTGGAAGGAGTGGTTAGAAAGACCTTTATGGTGGTTGGGTATTTCTAGGTGGTGGTGGCTGATGACAAATCTACCCTAGTTATATACATTGTTATTGAGATTGGTTTGAATACCCCCTTGCCTATAAGATTGGTTTTATTTCCATGAAGGGTTGTATGGATAGTAAAGTTCTTTATTAAAGGGTTGCTTATGGGGAGGGGGGGGGGGGGCTAGAAAGAATACCTCACAACTCTTAGAACTTTCTCTTAGTTTGGAATATTAGTGAGAATAATGGGTGTCAAAAGAATATATTCCACAGTGGATGAGAGGAGGAGATTTGGATTTACCTTGGGAAAGAGAAATTTGTTGAAGAAGGGTAGTTACCTCTTCAAAAATCATTTCCACCTTATTAAATTTAGTACTTTTCACCTCATGGACACCTTTAATGGGTACATTGGATCTTGAACCAAATTATTGAGTGTTATGACCCATGTTCTCAATTAGGGTTCTTGAAGACTAGAACAAAGAATTTTAAATATTTTTCAGCATTTAGGGAGTTTTCCCCTTGAGATTGTCTTAAACCACATATTTCTTTCCATATTATTGAGATTCTAAATACTGGGAAGTATTTTTCACGAAAAAGGCATTTTATGTACTCCCAACCTTGAAATGGTGAATTAACATAATACAACCAATCTTTCACGGTGTCTTCTAATGAAAATGGGAATTCCCTAGGCTTAAATTGTTCTTCTTAAACATTATTAGGTTATAATAATGAACACAAAATAGGAAATTATTTTAAATTATTGTGTGGATATTCTCCCGTGATTCTATTGAATCTTGGTAATAAATGAATTAAACTGGATTTACGTTCAAAATTTGGTGCCTCTCCATGAATTTGAATATAAGTGGGTTGGATATCAACACCAAGTGAGGTTTTTTATTTTAATTTTCGGTTATTTTTAGCCATTTTATAAAAGTTTAATTTAGTTTTAATGTGGGTTTCAAAAGAATAACAATGATCAATAATTTTGTCTATTAATTTGTGTCCTCTTTAAAATGGTTCTCTTGTCTGTCTTGGTGTTGCTGACGTAAGATCATCTCTGGTTTTCATTCTAATGGAAGTATTTCCTTTCATAAATACCACACCATGAAAAATTAGTACAAAAGGATTATTATATAGAGAATATTAAAAAAATTAATGAAGAAAAAAGAAACAATAATCACAAAATATTAAATACTTTAAAAACACATTAAAAAATGTGCTACCTAGCAATGATGACAACATTTGACCGCATCGTCAGAAAATTTCAAATTGATTGTGATTTTATGGTTGATTTAGATTATCAGTCATTCCCTAGTTCATCTATCAAGGGGAGTTGATAGGTTTAGAGTATGAATTTTTAATAAAAAGTACTAAAAGGGGGGTGATTTTGAAAACAGGTTTAAGAAAATAACTTAACTTAATGAGTTTAATAGTTGAAAAACCAAGTGGATTTTGAAAAATATGAGATGAAGGGGACATTGTGATTTAACAACAAATGTTTCAAGTTCATTTTTATTAGATATTAAATTAGGTTTGTATTAATTATTTTGTTGAAATTAATTGGAATCTTCATTAATTTACGTGCCTTTATTTCATTACTTGAAGAACCTATCCTTGACATAAAAACCGCATTTCAAGGTACATAAATTATGCATAGAATAAGAGATTAAAAATTATAATGAAATCCTAAAAAATTGGGCTTGTAAAGGATTCTTGTTTTGTCTAATCAGAACAAAAAAAATAATGCACTCAAAACCTCACATCAATTGGTTAGAAATTAAGATCATAACACTCACATGCATAAAAAAAGCATTCAAAAATTAAATAATGTAATATAAATGGAAGGAAATGTTTTAACACAAAAATTACTCCAAAAAATATATAATAGATGCACTGGAACTCCCTTGACATGTGTGTATCTCCCTCACCACAAACACCCATCTTTTAGCCCAACATCGACAGGAGGAGGAAGCTTGAGTGAATGCCTTCTTCATTGTTGATACCTCTATGAGGATAGTGGTCTCCAGAACATCAATAATGGGGACAGGACTCATATAGAACTCTAAAACATCAGAGATTTTTTTGTTCTAACTTTAAAATGAGGAGACCAGGGTTTCATTTTATATGCCAAGTGGAATGTGGTTTTGGGAACACAAATCTCTTAAAATCAATTAGACCATTGTTTTTTACATCTAAACAATTTTATCTCACTTTGGGAAAAACAAAAAAGTTATTTAAACACATATTGAATATCTACAATGATTGTTTGGATTCATTTTGATAGATATAGCTTGAGATATTGATAGAATGCATCCCACCACTTTTTACTTCATACAGATTCAGT
Organism: Viscum album; assembly: GCA_963277665.1. NCBI lineage: Eukaryota > Viridiplantae > Streptophyta > Magnoliopsida > Santalales > Viscaceae > Viscum > Viscum album. Next base: position 1,643,617,955 of record OY728121.1, on the reverse strand, counting down.
GTCTTGGACGGATCAATCTAGATGGGTAAACAGATGACCAAATTGGGATTGAGTTACTTCATAAAATTTATATCCCAATAAAATTGGAACCCTCCCACAGAATATAATCCCATTTTTATGAATGTTTTAGTATTTGTGTGCGGTTGAGTCCCCTAAGGTGTTTGGATCTTGTGCATTTTGGCCGATTTTCCTTGAAATTCGTCATTAGTCCTCAAAATGAAGTCCACCTACAATACAATTATCAAAATAAGTAATATTTATTATTTTAACAGTGATAAAAAATTTAATCAAATATGATGTTTAATTTGTAATTATTTTATAATTTTAAATACAAAAATAGTTTAACATAGTGGTGTAAGGGTGAAAATCAAAATGAGAATCGTGGTACGATCACAACACAACAACGATATAATGATCAGGTTCAAACAATCAACACCATCAACACATAAATAACTCAAGGTAGTGCTAATATTTTTTTTTGTGTTTTAATAAATTATAAAATAATTTTTAAATATCATCTCTTGGTTCCATTGAATTTTTATCCATTATTATTTAGATAAATTTCATTGGACATGAAATTAGCATAATATAAATTGTGGATTATATATTGAATCCAATAAAATATGAGTTGGATATATGCCCAAAAGTTTCTTATATAATTTATGTAACATTCAATAGGTTCCATTTCAATAAATTATGGTGGTCTAATCTTATCCAGATACTTATGCAGTGGTCATTATTGATTTAAAGGGGGTTATTCTTAATCTGTATGAGTATCATTCCACCTATTTATTATTTCTCCTATTTCCAATTGTTAGTGCACAGTTTTTCATGTTAGTTGATGAACAATTACACAACTATATATGTATTATCACTCTTTATAAACCTATATGAATATCTAATATAATCAAGAAATATTATATTATGTTATGAGTATTAATATGTATATTTAGTTGGAGGGGTTTCATTAAAGCCTCAAAAAAGGTGATTATGATGGTGTGGTATGGAATTTATTCATACTAAGGTTATATAGTTGTGTTAATCTTGATTAAAACGTTTAAAATATTGATATATTGAAATTATAGAATTTTGGAGGCTAGGATAAAAATCATATGTAAATTTTCACCCTTTGGGAACTTTAATGGTTAGGAATAGATAGAGGGCAGTGTGTTCTCATTATTAGAATAGCCTAAGATCCATTTTGATTCATTAACTTGAGAATATTTGATACATTATATGGGATGTATACCTTGAATATATTCTATTTCCTTTGGTTCTATAAGGTAGATTTTTTACTTTGGGAGTACCATTGAATTATCTTTATCTTGTGAGTTATGCTGAATTGTCATTGGAGTGAAACATACTTGCATGATTATTAATGATTAATGACTAATATGGGCGATCCACTATGAAACCACCACCAATTTGTGGGTTTCTCACTAGTGACCTTATATATATATATATATAGTAAAAATACTACTAGTAATCCCATTCCCCACACCAATTTTAGATATAGTTTTTATTATTGTTATGAATTATTTATTGACATGGTTGTAATGGTAATTATGGATATTCTATGGATATTTGTATGATATAAAAGATATTAGATGACATGATGTGAGATTTTTGATCTTTTAGAATCTAAGTTGGGGAGATTTTGTTTGAAGGATCCCTTATTATTATTTTGGTGGGATTTTTTACTATATATATACACACTTAATGTTATTTTGGAGAATGATTATAGAGAGTACAAGCCAATGCTAATGATTCATACTTACATTGGGTTGGGATGGTTATATATGATTTATATTTTACACACATATTTATTAGTTAGATATATTTACAATTGAATAATTATGTTTTTAGAGGGGAAATATACTATGCAACACACCAGAAATTATAATAATAAATAAATATATCATTATTGTCTCATGATGTAATAAAAATAAAAGGAAAATATTTTACATAAATATTATAAGAAACAATAGATGATAGAAATATATAAATAACATGAGAACAATGTACAAATATTGTGGTTTTTATTCTTTAATAAACATTAAAAATATAAAAAGTACATTACAAAAATAATACAAATATGATCCATCAGATAAACATTATTGGATAATGAACATTTAGAATACCAAGTGATATTTTGGGTAATGAATTTATAAGAATTAATTATATTATTGATAATTATTATAACTATTAGGAATTATGAGAAATTTTAATATATTTGTTATAAAGTAACTCTTAGGATTGGAGTATGTTATAGTGGTAAGGAAATAAGTTAATTTATATAAAATTGAAAAACCATGGAATAAAAAAGCTAGAAAATTCCATTTGAAGTACATTTATCTAAGTTTGTGAAGGTGTTATCACATTAGGGGTTTTCTAAGACTTTACTCAATCTAAATTCATACAATTAAAGTTTCATAATAATTATTTACAAGAGAATTTAAAGCTAGTTAAAATCACTTCATGATCAATGATGAATGAAACACCAAAATAAATCACTATAACTGCACAATTTACCTTTAAGTATTATTCTAATGTAATAAGGGGTTATGTATCAATGATTGAAAGGGGGTATTTTTTTGTAAATTATTTTAGTAATAAAATGGAATTTTATGTGATACTAAACTTTTGATTAAATATATCATTAATATTTAAAAACTAAATCACATGATTTGGGGTTTAATTTGATTTAATGAATTAAATATTTGGAATTAAAATGTCTGTATAAGTTATGGAGTGAGATTTAATAATTTTAAATAAAAAAGTATAATATTTTAAAAATAGTGAAACAAAATGAAATATAATAAATATGAAACCATAAATGTGTAAGAATGGAAATATATGGTTCACTTAGTGATATTATAATAATTCTGGGACTAAAAATTATATTGGATCATTAATGGAGATAGTTGAGTTTTATGGGGTGTAGTGGAGTAGATGCGATAATGGAAACACAAAATAATAATTTTTTTATTAAATATTCCACTCACCAAAACTATAAATACACAGACCTCCCATCATTTCTACTTCATACATTATTGATTTATCTCCTAATATATCTCTCTAATATTCTCTCCCACTATTTTATATATTTTTAGAAGAGTTTGGGAGTATATTAGGGTCAATTATAAGATAACAAAATTAAATGATGTGTGGTTTCCTATTCCTCATATTTATTTTCCTAATGTAATTATTTTTTTATAATGTTTTTTAAATTTCCATTTTATGCTATTATAATTCCTTATCCACTTTATTTATATTTATTTTAATTTATTATTCAAGAGATATTGTCTCATCCCTCTCATTATACGCTTTCTATAAGCCATTATTATAAAAAATAATCCCAAGATTCATAAATCTCTTCCATGATCCATTATCTAAATTTCTATGTATTTATAGTGCTATATAAGTGAAATATATAAGAGGATATTTATCTATAATTTCCATTATATTTCTTTATTATAAACTATCCATTATGAAAACTTTCCCACAAATACCTTTTCATACACTCTTTTCATAAGAAATACCTTTGTTCATCACAGTATTAGTAACTCTCTCTCGAAGGATGTTATGGAATTTTAGTTTTAAAAAGTAATTATGGGTAAGTGGGGACTTAGTTGGCCTTTATGTCTTTCCTTATAAATAATACATGATTTTTTTTATTTTTCACCAAAGCCCTGATATGATATTTTCCTAGGATTCCCCTTATATAGTGATATAATTCATTGTTAAATTAAATGCCTATTTTGGAAAACAAATGTAAAACTTGATTATACAGGTCACATATTTAATCTGTTAGATATTATTAATACCGAGTAATTTTCTATTTTCATTGAAGCTAATTTATGTATATAAATTTTATATCATCCCTTGACTGGGGATTTACTAGATTGACACCCACAACCATTACTCATGGGTTAACCGTGATTTCGGTTATACATTATGAATGATTTATAATTATGTTTATATATATATATTAAGTTATTAATTATATACTAGAGATGTTATTAGATAGGTGTTCCCAAATATATATCCATTAATACTCAGTGTATTGTTTTATATTATAAAATACAATGTATATGACATGATTCTGATAACTTGGTATTGGTAGGTAGTGTTTCTGTTGGATTTGTTTTGATGTCCTAATTTTGGATGGTAGCCTTTAATGAGATCTAAAGTTTTCATCAAATGAACTATTTAGGGGAAAAAACCCACATATGCATGATCCTTAATATATAGTTTCAAAATTATATAAATGAAGAAAAAAATATTAGCCTAACCTCTTATCCATGATTAATATCTTTTACTCTTTTACAAAGTATGCTTGATGGTGGTTACTATATCTGCAGCAAAATGAATTCCACCTTTATGTGATTACATCCGGATTTTAACCCTCATTCATAATGAGAGGATTCCTTGTAACAACTTGAGATTTTAAAAGAGAGAAATCTTCTTTGATAGCATATATGAAACAAAATATAAAACTTAGAAGGGAATGTAAAAAACCAATACTTTAGGAAATTTTTATTTTTAAATAAATTCTATCTCTTCAATAGCTTTGGATGCACTCTACACTGGGTTTAAATTCAACACGATACTCTTTTAAAATATTATTATTTAAACACAACCATTATAACCTATCTGTTAAGTTTTAGGGTATGAATAAGACTTACTAAATTATAAAAATTATATGGTTTACCCTATTATAAAATAAAAACAATGTTTATATACTAATTTTAAATAAAATTAGAACTATTTTAGGAAAAAAGAAATGTTTTTGAAAAAATATAATTTTCTAAAAGACGGTTTAGTAGTGCTTTGCGCATATAATTTAATTTTTTTTTACCAATTTAAGAAAATTAATTTTGAAAAATGAAAATAATTTTTGAACTCAAAATATTGATATTAAATTATGTTAAAGTTTTTGGATTTTTTGGAAAATAATAATTTTTCATTGAGTAATGAAAAAAAATGATTTTTATAAAATTGTTATTTATTTTAAATTTGTTAGTAATTATCAAGTAAAATTATTAATTTAATTTGATTTGATGTAACATATGTATTATTTAGTAATATTAAATATACATAATTACATTAAAATCATATTTATATTAGAGTTTAGTATAAGTTTATTTCTAGTCTTAAAAACGCATTTTTTTGAAAACTTTTTTAAAGTGCATAATGTTTTTCCATTTTAATTAATTAAAATAACCCACAATGGTGAACTATTAAAAATAAATTTATATTATACATATTTATTAATTTATATTCATTTAATTATGACAACAAGTCATATATTTATTATAGAATCATATTTTACTTTAAAATATACTTCTTAAAAAACCCATTTTTTCAACACATTTGTTTGTTTAATATTAAATTAAATTATGAAAATTTAGCATGTTTAATTTGAAAAAATAGATTCCGAATTTGTAATCATAATAATTTATACAATCTTATGTGGTCAGAATTATTTTTGACCATAATGAATAGTGTATAAAATAAAAATAATATACCATGATTAAGTTAAAACCGGATTACAGGGGGTTAAACAGAAAATATAAGGGATAAAAATGACCCAAAAAGTATAATTACTATTTTATAGTTATATTTAGACCTAATATATTCTGGGGATAAAGAAAAGTTCATTTGGATCCTTTTTACATGAGAAAAACAGGGTTGAAATTCTTTCTTCTCAAAAATTAGAAGTATGTCCTCTCCCCCACAAACAAAAGATCACCCCATATTATATCATTTACACACTCAAAGAAACATTGGTTTTCCAAATAACGGAAGAAATAACTTTCTTTAATTCCCTAACCTCATCATATAATCCTTGATTTGGTCATAAATTCTACCTAAGAATTCTTTTGTGAAAACCAAAACAGGTTTTTCAAAAAGAGACAACGTCCATGAGCAAGTGTTTTATTTTATTTCTTCTTCCACCTCCATAAAATATTTTTAAACATTTATTATATCATAACACCATTATATTAAATTTAATAATATTTATTTAGGGTATGTTCATAACCTAAAACCATCCCCTCCTACCTCAAATTGGAAATGAACCCGATGAACGTGTGTATAATGGAGTACTTCCTCACAAACCAACGTAATTTGTTTTCCGTCAGATATACTCACAGCTAGATATAATGATATATATAATATTTATATATGATTTTAAAATTTTAATTATACTTATTTAATTATATTATCATATATACCATCTTACTTTACATTCTTTATATAATGAGATTACACCGTTCGTGTGTACCAAGGACTACCACCTCGTGAAACAATGTGATTCATTTTTCATTAACGATTTACATGGAACACAAAATTGGATAAAATTATTGAATATTTTTGATATATATGACATGGAGTTAGTTCTGTAAAATTAATATAAAATTAACTTCCTTACCCTTTCACCTATTAAAGAAATGATAACATTGCTCATGCATATGTATGACATATCGTCTCCATGAACTGATGAGATTCATTCTCCAAGTTCCAAATTATATAATGATTATAAAGATGTATCTAATGGAAAAATGATATTTATAACATTAATATCATTATTTAGATTATTTAACTTTAACCTATGTTCAATATTCATAACTCTCAGGATGAAACGTGCATGAGAAAAAAATTAATTAACATCATAAAAAATAGTGATAATGAATGATTATTAATGAACATGTAATAAGATATTATAAAATGAACATATATGATACTATAAATATTAATCTGAATATATTATAAATTAATAACATATTTAGCACCACTATAATGTATTTTAACGATATTTCAACTAAAGGAGATCATTAGGTAAGGGGTTTCTTAACTTAATTTCCATTCCTTTGGTCACATGACTAATTCATTGATTATATTTTTCCAAAATTATATGTGAAATGAATATTGATTTTTTATTTACAAATTTCATTGTGTGAATTCACATTTTTCACACTTAAAAAACCATATAATAACTCCCACATCGGTGATACAAACTTTGTAAGGGTTTCATTTCAAACTTCATTCTTGGAGACACAAGTTCTTTTGTTCACCTAATTTATTTTAAATGATGTATATAATTACCATTTATATAATATATAACGAATCTATCAAAAATCATGATATTTTTTGTTAAATTTTATCTACTAAATTTATGGGATGTTATGATTCCAAATTTAGCAAATCGGTAAGTGTTTATATTTTAATCTCATTATAATCCGGATTGATTGTTCTTGAAGTTCCATTGAATAAAATTATTTTATCATTATTATATAAAACAATTTTATTTTATTCTCCAATAGATAATAAATATGTTTCAAATTAATAGTACCATTTTACAATCATTGTTACATAAAATTATTTATAATTTTTAAGTAAATCCGAATTTATTTCTCTCTTTTCTGAAAATCCTTCTTCTTCCAAATCAATGTTTTAAAAAATAAAATTCAGAACAGTTTACAATGTTTTTTAAATTCATTTTTACCCTTTATTATATTTCTAAAAAATGCTTTTTAAGGAATATTATAGTAATTTTTCAAACATAGTACTTTTTTAATTTTCTTTAAATAATGTGGAAGGAATATTTGAATCTATTAACCTATTTGGTATGAATGGAAATATTACACCATCACAGCCACTCAATGTTTTATATCATACATTTTATGTTTAAAATATTATTTGACCATTTTTTTAATTTTTGGGAACTTTTTTGATTTTAAATTAGTGATTTAAAAATAAAAATTATATTTTACTCATGAAATGTTCAAATTGATCTTTCAAAATCATTTTCCATATATGATGAAATCGTTTGATTTTACTCAAAGTGAAAAGGTTATTTTACTCATGATTTTTTTTAAGAATTATTTTCATAAATGAAAAAACATAGATGTTATGGATTGATTCTAAGTTATGTATATATTCCTCTCACATATATACCTAGTTTATTCTCCATTCCTTTGACAAGGTAATAAATTGCTTACAATCATTAATAAAATTCCTGGATTATGAAATTTATTTGGGATATAATAAATATCAATTTTATTCAACCCATTTTATTTATATGAGTATTTATTATGTTATGCCTTATGAATGATTTACATTATGTGGAATAGATTTACCATAAAAATGTTATGATGAGTGAACCCAAATAAAACTTCAATTTATTGGGAACGATATTAGTCTCATAAGACCTCATGTATGGGATTTAGGTGTGAAACAAATTCATTATGAGACTCTATCCACCATATTATGTTTCCTTAATAGTTATGATTGACTTCAGTTTATGTCATTTTTTATATTGAAGGAAATTTTTTTATGATTTCATGATCTTATAACACCTCGTTCTTTAGTTATGATTCCATTTGATTTCACGTGTTCCTTTTATTTTATGATATTATGTTATTAAATTTTCTCAAATGTTATATTTATGTATCAAGTTTATTCCCTTATTAGTATTTTTAGTTCATACCTTTATTTATGTATTCCAAAGGATATCTCAGGTAGATTTAGGATTTTTATTAGATTTTAGGAGCTTACTATGGAGAATAAAATAAGGATGACATGTTTTATAAATTAAGAACCTCAACCTACAAAGACACTAGGCCTTTATGATCCTTATTTCATATTAATTTTTATTAATCTTTGAGAATAATGAAGTAATATATATAGAAGTCTTGGGTCATCATAGTTGGTATTTGAGGGAAATAATAGTTAACTTTTTGAACTAGGATGTGAAAACTATAGTGAGAACCGTAGGGATATTTATAAGAATAAGACTAGGTATATAAAAATATCCTGGAGTCTTATTGAAGTTTAGAAAACGTGGTTTATGTGTAATTAAATAACTATATACATATGAATATTGTATGTGGTTAGGTGAAATATATACTTAGGGGTAATAAATATGAAAAATGTGAGTATGTGTTGAGTCTAGTGTCACCTAGTACATAATAAAAGTCATTTTTTTCCAATTATTTTAACACTCCTTGTGGATATACTTTGGAAATTATGAAATAATTTTTGTAACATTATGAAGGATTTGAATAGATTATGATCATGAATGTCATAGGTTACACCTAAGGCATATAAGGTTAAAATGAATGTGTCATGATTAAGAAATATTATAAATAATTTTTGCTGATAATTTTATTTTCCACTAGGAGTATAGTTGATCACATTACACATTATGGTTTTTGTAAAAGGCAGGAACCATAAGTAATTTGGTTAATGTTGAATATGATAGAAAATGTATTGATGATAATACTTGTGGGATAATGACTGGAGTGAATTTTTTTGGTTATTACAAACAAGTTATCACAATATATGATTAACAACATACACCTTAACCGACTCTTAAACTCAAAAAATAATAGAAGGATTGAGTTTTCTAAGATTTTGGGAGGGGGAGATCATAGAGGAAAGAAGATTATATTTCCTACATGTTAAGAATTTTGGTATAATCACCTAGAGGAATATCTAGAATGGAGGGGAAATTGATTTCCTTGTGGGAATGGAGGCAATATAGAAACTAATTTTCATATAACTTGATGTATTATATGTGGGGAATTTTGGAATTATTTGAGTTAATTCCATAGAATATTGGTCAAAACCTACACTAAGGAATAACTTATGTTATATAAAATCATTGAAGTAAAAGGTTTGAAGTATTTATGTATTGGTATTCAATAATTATTCTATAGAAGTATTTTTACCATTGGTATTTTGGTTATAAAAATCATGAAACATATTAGGATTTTACTAATCTTGTAAGTACATATCTTTTCATGTTATATTAACTTAAGAGTTGTGGATACCATCATAGGTTTATCTGTTTATGGTTTATCATATGTTCAAAGTCTTAGACACCCCTATCAAGGTTTTAAGTAATTGGATTTTAAGGATATTAATGATATTTTTGGAGACATTTTATTGTGTTTAAGTATATATAACATTTAGGTTTAAGGATAAGGATTATTTGAGAGGAATTAAATTATGTTTTTGTATATGTAAGTTGAAAGATATGAAAGAACCTTTGAGGTTAAAACCTTCTTTCTTGTTAAAGTTATTCTGGTTTTTTTGTGAAATATGTTCATTTTTAAGGAGTGATGTATTTTAAACCTTTGGTTTCATTATTGAAATTTTGAGATTAATATATTCATATTCATTTTGGGTATTATGTTACTTTAGTCTAACTATTTTGGCTTTAATAAATAGAGTAGGAATACATTATTACTCTATTATGGATTTTATGATCTATTTGAATTTTAATTTTAGTGCCAAATGCATAAAAAAATTCAAATTGGATATTCATTTTCATAGAGTAAAAGATAATGTGTAAATTGATCAAAGAAAAATTAAAGGATGGAATTTTAACTATGAAATAAAATTATATCAGGTAAGTATATTTTCTTGTGTTCTCTATCATGATAAAAAATAATCCCTCTACTCTATGAAATGGATCTTGAAAAAAAATGTTACACTATTACCTTTATATCCAATGAATCAATGGTATATTAATTTATCTTAGATTTATAGTTTTATGGATGATGAATTTCTCGTCATAATTTACTTTATTATGATCAATTATCTTTACAACTCTTAATAATTATTTGTCCATTTCTTCAATGTCCATATCTTCACTTTCCATCAATGTTCTTCTATATAGAAACCAATTTATGTGAGGAATTTCATATTTCCCATAACCAATTTTTGAGTATAATTTTTTTTCCATTTTTTATGATTTTTATTTTCCACAAAGGAATTTTAGAATGTTAAACCCTTGATTACTAAGTAAAAGTTTATGTTTTTTAGACAAAATTTATTTAAGTGGATAGTTTTTAACACCTAGAGATTTTAAAAGAGGAATATCATGTTTGATAGCATATATGAAACAAAACACCAAGAGTAGAGGAGAATGTAACACCCAAATAATTTAAAATTTATTTATTTTTAAATTAAATCAATCTCTTCAATATCTTCTAATGAACACAACACCGATATTAAAAGAAACGTGATACAATATTAAAATATTATTATTTAAATATGACCATTATAATATAGCTGGTAAGTTGGTGGTTATGACTCAAAATAACTAAATTATAAAAATTATACGGTTTAAAAATTTATAAAACAAATTAAATAGTTAACTAACAATTAAAAACAACATAAGAATCAATTGAAAGTAAATGTAATGTTTTCTAAAAAATAATATTTTTATAAAAGGTAGTTTAATAGTGCTTTGCACACATACTTTAAAATAACTTTGTAACAATTTCTGTAAATTTAATTTAAAAAATTAATATAATAATTTAAACCATCATATATATATTAACTTATGGTGAAATTTTAGTATTTTTTATAAAATATTAATTTTTCAATGAATAGTAAAAATACAGTTTTTTTTATAAAATTTTAATTTATTTTAAAACAAGTTTGTGATTTCAAAGTACATATAATATTTTAATTTTATTGAAAATAATATAAATATTATTTATTTATATTAAATTAAATTAATTACATTTAAATCATCTTTATACTAGATTTCAGTATAAGTTTATTGTGAGGATTAGAAATACATTTTTCAAAAAACTGTTTAAATGTTTATAACATTTCTCCATTTTAATTAATTATAATAACTCCTAATTGGAAATGTTTTAAAAACACTTTATTGGTTATATATCTATAAATATTAATTTAAATTCATTAAATTATGTTTAATTTTCATATAGTTATTATAAGAGCATATTTTTCTTAAAAATGAATTTCTTGAAAATCGGTTGTATCGACACCTATGTGGGTTTAATTATAAATTTATATCTATCACTAATGTGAGATTAATTTGGAAAAAATGATTATATATTTTGAATTAAAATAATTTATACTATTTAATAAGCTGAAATAAATTTTTTTTATCATAATTAAAAGTGAAAATAGAAAATATTATTTACCACCTTTAAGGTAAATATGAGTTTAATAGGGGATTAAGCTAAAACGATAAGGGTTAAAAATGAAAAAAACATGTATAATTTATATTTTATTATATTATTGAGACCTTATTTCTTATAATGTTCTAAAATGTTCCATTTTATATTTTTTATCATGAAACAGACGTGGGAAAAATTATTTATTTTCAAATATTCCAAGTGTGTCCTCTCCCCCACTTAAAAAAGGCCAACCCCTCTACTCGTCTTTCCTAACTTCCAAAAGATACTTTTTTTGGAAAATAAATACCTAAATCAGTTCCCTAATTACCTACACTCATCCCAGAATCCCTTTTTTATTAATAAATCCATCCTATGAAGGATTTTGGCACAAACCAAAATAAGTTGTCTAAGGAAGTGGTAACATCCTTAATTGAGCATTATATTATATTTATTATTCAACCTCTTTAAAATAATATTATACCATGATAAAACCATAACCTCAAATTATTCAATATAATAATATATGTTTATGTTATGGGTGTTACCTACAACCATATCCTCTTCGCTTAAATGGGAAACTAAACCATTGATTGTGTGTATAGCAGACCACCACCTCATGAATCGATATAAATTATTTTCCATCACCGCTTATCATAGATAGATATAATGATGTATATAATGTTTATATATAATTTTTATTATATAATTACACTTATAGAATAATAATATCATATAAAAAACCTAATTTTTTTTAACCATAATATATGATTTATTATATAGTATTATTCTTAATACAATGCAGAATATAGATAATTAAAGTGTATTTTGTAATTAGGTACATTATATAAAAAATTAAAATAGGGAAAAATCATCTTTGTTGATAATTTATTTGACGTTATCACACATAAAAATGCATGGGATGACTTGGGTCATACATAAGGAAATGTTGATATATAAATACCAGTAAGGGAATAAACATGGAATAAGGTAGTACATGTTAGAAAATATTCATATCAATTGGGAATAAAAGAAACATGAACTATAAGGCATGATATAGAATGATAATAATAACATGGGAAATGTTGAAACAACTTAAAACACTATATCATAAACATAGGTCAATGACAATTTCTAATAAATCATGATTTTAAATTACCCATAAAGGGATTATGTTCACTTTCTATTCTAACATGACACCTCATAAGGAAAAATATTTCCCAATGAATTGGACCACTATATAATTCTCGGTGCACCTGTCACATTCATTTCATTCTCATGCTTAAGTGCGACACATAGAACTTAATACATAAAATCATTTATCATCACATTTTTTCCATGAACATAGAGTGTGGAATAGAAACATGTAATTTACAAGTCAAAGAGGTATATGTGTATAAAGGTGAAGACCATTGATAGGAAATTGGTTTCCTATTCACTACACAATTGTTTTAGCATGGAAAAATCAATGTGAAATTTTGGCCTCATAACAACGTCAAATAAAAATTCATAAAATGTGTTGATGAGAGAAAAATTTGATTCTCCTAATTTTGAAATAAAATTTTCAGTAATAGTTACATGTAAAGAAATATTCAAACATATGGAATTGGAAATATAAGGCACAAGATAATAATGAAACTTGAATAAAGAAGATAATGTGTGGATCCCTTACTTGATTGTGTGACTCAAAATGCACTGAAGGAGGTTATTGAGAGCTTGGGGACACTTTTTGAGGAATCTAGAGAGTGTAGGGAAGATTAAGGACATGCTAAAAGGAATTTTAGTGAATAAAAATAGGATATTGGGTGGGTTTATATTGGAAATTATGGGGGATTTATTTATTTTTTCTCAAACTTAGGTTTTGAACTCGATATAATAAAATAACCAAAACCACAAACCTTACCATGGTTTTTTTTTTCAAAATGAGAGTTGTTATCATTTTTTTATAAGTACAATGGCCTAAATTAATAATATAATTCCCTTTATTATGTGGAGGGGAGTCATACTCTTAAAAAATGATTTTAAAATGTCAAAATATATTAATGTGTTTGGAGCATTAACAATGGATTTATAAAAAATGAAATAAACATAAAATATAATTATTTTAAATATTAAACATATATTTGTTTTTTATAACTTTTATAACATTTATTAAATCAATTTTGGGTCATTATGATGTCATAATACAAAGATTTTAGTTATACGATATAAAACTTTTACCCAAAAATTAGAATTTATCAAAAAAATATGAAATGTTCACCATTGGATAATTTTAACATTATAATAAAAAAAATCAATATTCATTTTATATAAATAATTTACTAAATATTTTAATTTTGACTTTTAAAATAATGTAGACATTTATTAAAAAATGTTGGTTTTTTTTGGACAATAATATTTTTCAGACCCTTATAAAAATCCCACTTGACTTCATAAAATTATATGATCATTTATATTTAGAAAAAATTATGTAATAATAATATTTTATTATAATATTATTTAATTTAAAATTCAATTAATATATCTAAACAAATTCGTTAATTGAATTTGAATATTACCCAAAAATACAATTTGTGTTTTATTATATAAAAAATCCATTTATAAAGTAAAAATATTTGGATTATCTGTTATTCAATAAAAAATAATGTACATAATAATATCGCAAGGGTATTAATACATATCCGTATAATATATCTTCATAAACCCTAAGACAAAGGTGTGATACAATGAGATTTTCATTGGGTGGTTCAGTGAACATGGTTTGGGCCATGATCTTGATGAGCCTGAACTTATATCATAATTGATTTCACTCAAGCATAAGTTGTTGGATATCAACATAGGCTTGGTTAAGATAAAGTCCCTATGTTTCTATCCCCCATGGGAAAACTGATTAATGGGATTCATAGGGTACGATCAAATGGGTTGAAGCCAACACTTCCTTTTCCTATGTCTATTTGATTTGTTAAAACACTATATTTATACTAATCATTTGATCACTATTAAATGACTATATTACCAATACTAAATATTATTAATATTCATCTTTATCTAAAAGTATATAATAATACTAAATAAGTGCATGTGTTTTCTATATCCATATTACATAATAAGTCATTTGCTTAAATTAAAATGGGAATTTTATTTATAAAAATTAATGTTGTTACAATATTCACTTCATAAGAAATTTAACCTTTAAAATTTTCTTTACCCACACTAAAAAATATGTGGGTAAATTTATTTCATCAACTCCTCTGGTTCCCACATTACTTCATAAAACTTTTGGTTTCTCTACAACACTTTGATCCCCCCAAATGGCCCGAAGGCCTTCATTTTTATTAACTTTGACAAGGTGTGTTTTCTAATTTTTTTAGAACATTGTGCCTACGATCTAAGATATTCACTAACTTCTCCTCATAAGAAATATGAATCACCAATGGTAAAAACTATTTATTGAGTACTTGTGAGTGGTCTAGTATGAACATTCTCATGAAGTATACATCAAATAAATCATGCACTTATGATATATTAGGTGGGAGTGCAAGTTGATAGGACACCACTATGATGTGATCAAGGATCTCAAAGGGGCTGATGTATATTCGAATAACCTTTCCATTATTCAAAAATCTCATGAATTTATTCCATGAAGATATATAGAGGAAAACCATGTCTCAACATCCAAATCCAGGTCACGTTGATGATTAGTAGCATAGCTCTTTTGTCAACTGTGGGCAGCCTTGATGTGTTGTTGAATGGTATTGACCTTTTCCACTATTTACAAAACCATTTTAGGAGCTAACAGTTTGTGTTCCCCAACTTCATCCCAACATTTTTGGGTTATGTAACTCTATCCATAAAGGGATTCATAGGGATCCATTCTAATGCTTGAGTGGAAACTGTTGTTGTTTGATAAATCAACCAAGGGTTGATGTTGGTCTCATCCTGATATGAATTTCATAGAACATGCTTGCAATATGTATTGTAGTGTATGAATATTATTCTTTGATTGGACATCATTTTGAGTATGATAGGTTGTACTGAATTTTTGATAAGTCTTTAGAGAATGTTGGAGACTTTTTTAGAACATAGAGGTGATTCGTGCATCTCGATAAGATAAAATCGATAACAGTACTCCATAAAACCTTACTACTTCTCTGATTTATATCCATATAAGTTGTTCTAGAGAGAAGTCCTATAAAATTATGATAAAGTGAGTTTTCTTTGTAAGATGATATAACACAACCCAAATGACATTATTTCCCCAATATGTATCCAAAAGTATGGTGAAAAATTCCATGGTGATGTTTTCATATTTCCATGTTGGTATATATAATGGTTTCATTATACCCTTATACTTATTAATTTTAGCCTTAACTTAATGACATACTAGGAACTGTGATAGAAATTTTGTGATCTGTTTCTTCATATTGTCCCACCAGTAGTACTATTGGAGATCTCTATTCATATTTGTGCTTCCTGGGTGAATAAAGAAGGTCAAACTATGTTCATTATATAATATTTCATTTATTAACATAGGATTTTATAGTACATATAGTGATAACCCAAATCTCAAAACTAATTCTTCATTACCATTTAACATTTAGGATTTCCATTTTCTAAAAGTTTAAACATTGTTCTGAATTCCCGCATCATCCCTTTGACCATCCTTTTATCTCTATAAAATGGATGGTTGAGAAATAATTTATGAAAGGTTTAATGATATTATTTCGATGTCCATCCCCTATAAATCTAAGAATACTATATCCCTGATCAATTCCAATCACTTATAGAATTGATGGATCCTTTCCACTTAGAGTATATTAATCTTTATTATCTTTACCAGTATTGTAGTCAACTAAGCAGTTATAGTCATTGATCAAATGTAATGATATTTGTTGGTGTATATTCTGATTCTTCTATGTGAATATATAATTGATGATTTTTTTGATCCATATATATTTCACACTTCTTCCCAATGAGATAATGTTGTAATATTTTCAAAGAGAAGATCACTATATCCAACTTCAGATAATGTGTTTGGTAGTTCTGTTCATGAACTTTTAATTTCCTTGAATCATATACTATGGCTTTGTTTTTATTATTATCACACAACCCAAGACATTCTTTGAAGCATTGCTGAATACCATGAAAAGATCTCTACACATGGGTAGTGTGATCATAGGAGTAGTGATAATCCTCATTTTCAACTATTTCAAGATCTTTTCACGTTAATCATTCCACGAAAACGTGAATCCCTTCTATGTTAGCTTGGTTGACGGGTTTTATAATCACAAGAAATTTCTCATAAATCAATGATAATGCCCAGATAATCCATGTAAAATATGGATATTTGTCACAGATGTTGGCCATGTCCATCCTTCAATTTATTTTTTCATTTAAGGGTCCATAAGTATCCCATTTGTTGTGATGATATTCCGCAATAATGAAACTTCCTTCAAACCAAACACACTATTTTTTGTACTTATCCTTATATAAGGTCTTTAGAAGAGTCCTTAGATTCTCCTCATGATCCTTTTTGGTTTTGGGTAATATTATAACATCCCCTATAAATACAACCAAAAATTCTTCATGGTAATTTATAATGACACTATTAATCAACTCCAAAATGATTCCTAGAGCTTTAGTGAGTTTTAATGGCATTAATATGAAATCATAGTGTCTCTACCTTTTATAAAAAGAAATATTAGGGATATACTAATTCTTCAACATAACTTGGTAACAACCTGACCCAAGATCCCCCTTACAGAGGTATTATGATCCATGTAGCTAATTGAACAAGTTTTCAATATGAGGTAGAGGATACTTATCCACTATCCTGATCTTTTTGAGTTCACGATAACAAATAAAAAGGTGCATTGACTCAAAATTCTTCTTGATGAAGATAACTGGTGCACCCCATGGTGAAGCAGTTGGGTATATGAACTCTTTATCTAGATTAAACTCTAGTTTTTTCTTCCAATCCCCAAGTTCCACAGAAACCATTTTATATGAAGTCTTGGATAATGGTAGCATCCTTGGAACAAGATCGATTGAAAATTCAACCTCTAGGATTTGAGGAAAACAAGAAAATTCCCCATGAAACACATCAGTGTACTCCCTTATAATTTGTATGTGATTGAGGATTATTCATTCCTTATAATCTATCATTTGAGATATATATTATTTCTCGTAGGATAGTAATATCCATTCTTGAGATGAAGGTGCTAAATAAGATTCATCCTCCTCCATTCACTTGTAAAAAATTGTGGGCCAATTCACAATAAAGAGAGTGATTTCCTTATCATGGAAATTTATTTTAGATCTATATAGAGAAATCTAATACATGACCAAAATTGAAGCAAATTCCACAAAAAGGGGTATGATAAGGTTCATTGGGAAGTTCAGTCTATAAATTTTGATAGGGGAGGAGTTATATACTTAGAATGTAATAATTTCCCCATTTTCAATTTTCACTAGAAACTCTAATTACATGCTTTTTGTAGTTTTTTGAATTGTTCTACTGAACTTACATGATATGAAACAATATGTATAAACAGAATCATAAAAGTATGTTTACTATTATTGATTGAATAACTAGAATAATTTTCACCACTTCATTATCAGGATCCACCCCAGTGGTTGTAATGGAAAAATATCTCCCTTACTACCTTAGAGGTTGTTGGTTGTCTCTGAAAACCCGTATCTAAGTGCATTAGTTTGATAAGTGGACTAGATCATTATAGTTGAAGAAATTAAAAATGAACTGAGGGTTGATTGGTGAATTATTTTCCTCCATCACATTAGTGGGATTCTTTTATCTACAGTCACTATCTAGGTTCCCTTACTCCCCGTACCTATATAATTTCCCCGTTTCCCTTAGGAAACTTATGAGGTGATTCTTTCTACATCTTTGACAAGTGGGATGTAGAAATTTATTTTCCTCATTATATTTCTCTATTTTTACACCATAATTAAACTATACTTTCCACATATTATCCCTATGATAACTTTTATATTCACCATTCTCTATCGTAACTTTGAGGGTACATAAGAAAATTTTCTCATAGCATTCAAATTCTCAAATCACTATGGATATTTGTAGACTAGGTTTTAGCCCACCAAAGAAGTTGTCAACCCTGCATTAGGGGGTAACGACCAAGATGATGGCATATCATGAAATTATTATGATGTTTTTTTCAAATGCCACAAAATATTCGTCATATTATTTCATGAGTGTAAGGAAATCCATTGGAATTTCTAGATAGATTGTGTGGGGAAAATATTTATTGGAAAACATTTTCCAGAATTCTTTCCACCCCATATCTTGGATCTCTTACTTAAGATTCATATTCCTGATTAATATATCACCATTGATAAACTAATGACTCTATATGATAAACAACCAATATTAAATTCTCTTATTTAGAACATTGTATAGTGGAGATGATCTTATTAATGGAGTTGATCTATTGTTATTAAATTAATAGATCGTATGTTTACTGATAGGTTGAGTCCTATTTTCACATAAATGACTCAATCATAACTATTGCTCCCTTAGGGTAATTAGGATCCTCTTAATGATATAGGTTTCTATTCATAACTTTATTCAGTATAGATAGTATCATAATGATGTTTGTGTTTCCTGGTCCCATTAGTTTGGGAATCTCATTGGGGGAAGTCATCAGATTACCCTTCACATTGATTATTTACATGATTCCTAATATTTGCAGACATTAGATAGAATAAAAATAAAATTAAAGATGAATGTTTTTTAAATATTTAAACAAATAGAGGGAAATCTAATGAAATTAAAGGGATACATTATAAATTATATTTATTTATTAACTTATGAATTTATAATCTTCAATATATGTTATACATGAAATGCTTCCTAACATATACTCTGATGGGAATTTTTTTTCCTTAATAATGGTTCATAATGAACTTATGAATTTACCAAATCACATCCCCTGGGAGTGTCAAACCATGTTCATAGTAAGGCCCATTTTCATGTACTAGGATACACTGAGTCAGGCTTAACACACCATATCGGAGTTGTTACCCCTAGGTACATCTATGCCAAAACCGCATCTAGTTGTAGTATTCAGAAAGGTATTTTTTTCTTGATAAACCACTTAATCTATTATTACCAGAATTAAGGGTATTTTCTTGTAATTAGTCATTTACCTAAATCTTTTACTATAGTTTTATAATCATAATTCCAAAAATAAGTAAAAATTTCCTTTGATTCCAACTATAATAGACATTACCTTTATTTCACTTTAATACATGATTTATTACGTAATATTAAACCTAATACAAATTGAATGATCGATAAGTTTAATTTCTTTAGGAATTAAGTTCATTACCTAGAAACTTAAAATAGTAAAAAATCATCTTTATTGAAAACTTTTTTAACATGATCACACTTAAAACAACATTGGATAACCTGGGGATATACATAAGGAAGCAGTGAGCTATAAATCCCATTAAAGGTATAATCATGTAATAATGTAAAAAAGTTTAGACAATAGGCATATAAATGGGGAATAAAATGAACATGAACAGTATGTCATGATATAACATGATAATAATAACATGGTAAAGGTGGAACCAACTTGAAACATTACATCATAAATGTATGTAATGGCTAATAGCAAAGAAATCATGATGGAAAATGTCCAATAATGGAATCATGTTCCCTCTCTTTCCCAACATGAAGTCTCATGATACTAAGCATTAAAAAATTCATTGGAGCGATATATGATTTTGGGCACATCCGCCACATTCATTTCATTCTCATACGTAAGTGTCCCACATATATCATAATACATGGAATCATATATCATGAAATTTTATTCCCAAAAAGGTAGTGTGGAATACATAAATGTAAGTTATAATTCAAAGAGGTATATGTGTATAAAATTGATCACCCTTGATAGGAAATGGGTATGGTATTTACTACACAGATTTTTTGGTATGGAAAAATCATGATGAAATTTCGGAATCATAACGATGTAAGTAAAAAACTTATAAATTTTTTTGATGATAGGAAAATGTGTCTTTAATAAATTTGAAACCAAATGGGAAGTAATAGGGAAAGGTAAATATGTATCCCAACATAAGGAATTGTAAATAAAAGGAATAAGATAATTATTAGTATATATATAATACCATCACTATGAAGCGATGTGATTTATTCTCCATGTTCAAAATTCTATAATGATTAACACTGAAAACAATAATGATAATGAAATTTTATTAAAAAATGGGTAATAAGATGTTATTAAAGGAATATATATGATATTATAAATAATAATATTATTCTGGTATCAGTTTATAACATCATTAAAACCACTATATTAGAGGTTAAAGAGTTCTGAAATAAAGGAAATAAATAGGTAAGGGGTTTCTTAACTCAAATTCCATTCGTTAAGTCATATGACTACTTAATTGATTATATAATTCCATAATTATGTTTGAAATGAATTTTTTTGCTATATTTTTTATTTAAACTTTTAAATGTGTGGATATACATTTTCTAAAAATAATCGACCCATTTATGAACTCTCACCTCAATTATATATGCTTTTTATGGGTTTAATCTCAAACTTCCTTCGTTGAGACACATATTATTATTTGTAAAGTATTTTTTCATGGTTTATATAATTCCTCAATACATAATATATCATGAATCCTTAGTAGATAAGGATATATTATGTTAGAATCTATCAACTTCATTCTTTATAAGTTATGATTCAAATTTTACCAAAGTTGTAAGGGTTTATTTATCAATCTCAATTTAATCGAGATTACTTATACTTGAATATCCATTGAAGGATTTTATTTGATCATTATCTAGTATATCACTTTAATTTTATTATCCCCTATCTATTTATGATGTTTCAAAGTAATAGTATCATTTTCTTCTCTTTTTACTACAAATTCTAGATAATATGTTTTTTTAGAAAATCTGACTTCATATCTCTCTATGGTAAAAAATCCATTTCCTCCCAAATCCAATTTTTCTAAAAACTTTATAGAAAATATTTTAACATGATTTTTTGAAATAATTTATACCCTTTGTTTGATTTTAATAACTATTTTAAAAGGGATATTCATATATTTTTTCAAATAAGATATATTTTTTAATTTTCTTATAAAAATGTGAAAGGAATAATTTTTTAATGTATTCCACATTAACAAAATTCTTCCTCCATTATGACCTCTCAATGTTTTGAAACTCTTATTTTTACTTTTAAAAGTTTTTTTATAAAAAATTTCTTTAACTATTGAGAAAACATTAGATTTTAAATAAGTGTTTTAAAAATGGAAAATATACTTTCCTCAATAAATGCTCAAAGTGATCTTTAAAAATCATTTTCAATCTAATATAACATCCATTGATGTTAATCAAAGTGAAAATGTTATTTTCCTCAATTATGGAATTTTGAAATTATTCTTATCAATGAAAACAACCTTTGATGTTATGGATTGATTCCAAATTATGTATATATTTCTCTCAGATATACAACCAATTTATTTTCCCTTATTTTGATGGGGTAATACGTGCCTTATGATCATTTCTAAAATGCCTCCATTATGAAATATAATTTGAATATGATATGAATAAAGATTATGAAACCCTATAATCTTTCCATGTATAATTATTATGTTATTACATATGATTGATTTCTTTTATGTGGAACAAATGGGTCATGAACATGTTATGATCGGTGAGCCTAGATAGTTCTCTAATGCATTGGGTAATGTTTTAGTCTATTGAGATGTTGACATGTGCATATCGTGGGGTGTGAAAAAAATAAATATTACATAAGTTAAAATATAGTATATTGGGTAACCTAGGTTGTCTCTAGAGAGGAGGGCACATAAATTAAATTTTTCACTTAAATTAAAGAAATAAGAAGAGGTTGTTTTTGAAATTATTTGAGTTTCAAAATAAAGAAAGAAATTAAAAATTAATATTGAACACTAATGGATGAATAGAGTTATGAGGTCGGAGTAGATTACCTTTTGAAATATCTTCATAGTCATATAGATTATATTCCCTCTCTTCCTATTGAATGAAAAATGAAAGACTCCTCGATTGAGTTATCAATCACCCTTGGTTAAAAAAGAAATGGAACTCATTCCAATGTGCATAGAAGTTCATAAAAAATACTAAAAAACTAAGGGAAGTCCCGATTGGGAATTTTTTCTCATTATAAATATATAAAAGTTAATTAGTTCCAAACATGTGCCAACGGTCGCCCGACACTCACCACTTAACACAATCTGCTCGATCAAGACAAATTCCACTAGGAAGAGGGATATTAAAAGTCTTCAACCAGTGCTATTAACTATTAATACACCAAAATAAAAATGTTATCTCATTAAAATATTTGGGAAAGATTTAGAATATAAATAATTCAAGTGAAAAATATGTTTTTACAGTTATAAAAAAAACTACAACATTAAAAAAGTAAACCCCCCCATCCCCGATCACTCAAATTATTTACCCCTCCATGTGAAGGGTAATATAGTTGAAAGAGGAAGAAGAGAGAATGATAAAAAAAATCAAAGAGAAAATAGAAAAGGAAAATAACTTCAAGAATTAAATCCTCCATCACGTACCCTTTTTCACCTTTTACAACCATTTTTAATGGAATTGAACACTCTTATTTATAGGCTTGGGGAGTAGAAATTTCCATCCCAAATTACTTCACCAAATGTTTGAGTCCAGTTAGCATATTAAATATCAGAATACCTGGATGGTGTCTTCATAAATTTTGTTCCCCTATCTAATTTTCCTGCTTAATTAAAAGATCAGTGAATTTGGACTAGTGTACAAAAAGTTATATTCGAATTACTAATGACAACTTTTTCTGCCCGAGGCGACTCTTCAACTTCCTCTTTTTGATAGCATGCAATGGATGCCTTAATGAACTAATTTCTTCATTAAATTTAATTTGAGAATAATGTGACAAGTCCTATTTCTATTATAGTATGAATAACCTAATTTGGACATTTTTAGGCTGAGATATGGCTCATTAATTATGGTGGGGCCCATTCTGTTGGCCACCAAACTTTTTCCACTTGATGAATTTTTATGGGCCATTGTCGAATTTGACGTTGGTCTTGAAGACAAAGTTAAATCCCAATTTCACAATTAAGCCCATAATCCTTTCCCAACACTAAAATGATAAAAATAATCTCAACTTGATTATTGTTTTGGGTTTCAATCATTGAAACACACATTAGAAATAATTAAAATTTTATCCCTATCAATTCCCCCACACTTAGCACTTGGAATCCCAGACAAGTCAATATCAAAATCAAATCAAATCAAATTCAAAACACGTGCGAATGTGATCCACCAATTCCAAAACAAGAAATAAAAGATATCAGGAATCCT
This sequence comes from Viscum album, assembly GCA_963277665.1. NCBI lineage: Eukaryota > Viridiplantae > Streptophyta > Magnoliopsida > Santalales > Viscaceae > Viscum > Viscum album. Next base: position 1,643,593,598 of record OY728121.1, on the reverse strand, counting down.
AATTAACCATTATTTCATGTTCTAAAATCATATCATTTAATATTTTCCTCTTTTTTTCTCCTACCATGTACACAAGACACCAACCTGAGATTAATTTTCTCTCATCTCATAAATATCAATTTTCAAAAATGTTTTTCTCATAAAAAACAATTCAAGGGTCACCATAAGTTTTAAAAACTTCATAATTATAAACTTTATATGAGTAAATGACATATATTTATCATGAGGATTTTTTAGGTTTGTTCTGTGGCTTTCGGTTGGTAGGATTTTTACATGAAAAAATCTGAGGCCGAATGAGGAGGGCTTGACTCTTTTTGATGAAAAATTGAAAAATTCTAATTTTAACTCAAGTATGGTATCCTCATCACTCCCCTTAGTAGAAATTCATCTCCATCATCATGTAAACTCTAGGAATGTTCAAACGGCTCAAAATTTCATCATAAAAATTTCAATCTTCCCTAACATGTTTTTTCTGGAAAGCTCTTGAAATGGAACAACTTTCTTCCTCTATTAAAATCTCTAGAAAGGCACAAATTCTCTTATCATGAAATCCCCAAAAAAGTTACAACTTTCAAATAAATTATTTTTTAGTGGTAAAAAAATCTCTTCAATATTTTATTTTCCACCCAACATTTGCACCAAATGAGGTAGAACAATACATGAAAACATTTCCAACACTTAAGTTCAACTAGATCAGGAAATTTTACATAAAGAGAAGGTTGGATAGGGAAAATTGGCTTATAATGTGGCTAACCTAATAGGGTGTTCACAGATTCTAAGGGATAAAAGGAATAAATATACAAGGTAGGCCAAAATGAAATGGGTTCTCTTGAAATGGGGTTTTTAAAACCAAATAAATTCCTCAATAATTTAAAACATATGTACCTAAAACCCTCATGTTTTTAAAGGAATAAAAAATTTATTTTTAAAACAAGAATGATATGGTTCTCTCAAAAAGTGAGGTGGATGAAAATAAAATTACAAAAAGGGTTCAGAAGCCTCACAGGAAAGTGATTCCAATAATAATGAGTGAAATATGGCATGGGATTAAAAAATTAGAGTACTTTTCATGAAATTAGAAAAGAAATTAACTTCAAAGAAATTCATTTTCAGCATTCATTTAATCTCAGTTTCTGGAAATAAATTGGTTTACTCAAAGACATGGGTTTCAAAAATGGAAATTATTATCATTTCAGCTCAAAAGTTTCAAAAACACACAATATGTTTTTTAAAATAAACACACAAAATTTTTAGAAACTCATAGTTTTTTTTGAAAAAAAACAAATGAAAATACTAAACTACAAGGGTTCCCTCTCCCACACTTAAACAATGAAGTGTCTTAAATACATTTTAATAGATATAACACGTAAGAAGATTTTAAAATGAATCACAACATAAAGAATGTGTAAAGGATAGGTATGACCTGATGGCTCTTATTCATGGAATGGTTAGACAAGTATGATCTCCTCTACTAGATCTGATGGAATGGTCACATAGAATTTCATTAGACTATGTCCATTAATAGTGAATGGACCCTTGTATCCATCCTTCAAAATATACACAACACCAAAAGTATATACATGAGTAAATATAAAAGGATCCTCCCATCTAGAATGAAGTTTACCTAACAACAGCTTGAGTTTTGAGTTGAATACCAGCACTTTATCTTCAAGATGAATGTATTTTGGTTAGATTAGCTTTTCATGAGCCACTCTTGTTCTTTATTTGTAAATACTATAATTTTCAAATGATTCTCTTCTAATTTCCTTCATCTCCTACAACTTCAATATTCTCTCTTTCACGGCATTTTCAAGATCAAAATTCATCTTCCTCATAAACCAATATGGTTTATGCTCCAATTCCACAAGTAATTGAAAAACTTTTCACAAACCATCCTATATGGACTCATTTCAATCAGGATCTTGTAGTCTATCCAATAATCCCATAATGTTCCTTCTATGCTTCGAATTCAATCCTTTCTATTTAATTTAACAAAATTCTCTAAAATTCCTTTGATTTCCCTATTAGACACTTCATCTTGACCATTTGTTTGTGGGTGATAGGGAGTTGATGTTTTATGATGCATCCAATACTTCTTCAGTAAAGTGTTCATTCTCCTATTGCAAAAGTGATTACCTTGATCACTGATGATGGATCTAGTGGTCTTGTTTTAGGTTAATGGGATGCTGGTGGTGAGAGTTTTTTACAGTTCTTTTTTACCATGATGACATTTTCCATTGGGGTTGGGATTGTTTGGGAAGGAAGTTTCCCAAGATTTATGGTTATGAAGTCCATGAGAATGTTGAACTTGATAGAAATATATTTTATAGTGCCTTTGAGCCCCTAAATATCAGGTATATGATGTTGGTTCAGAATTATGGGTTTTGAACTAGTTAATGGCTACTCACAGGGTATTGGGAAAGTGGGAGGTTGGTGGTGTGAAGGCTTGTTATAAGATTTCTTTTGCTTAAATGGTGGTGTGTTTTGGAATTGTTGTGGAATGGGGGTTGGTTTTGGAACTGGTTTTGGTTCGAGGGTCTAGCTTGATTTTTCAGGTTTCAAAACCCATATTGAACATGGTTAAGATATCTCAATCCTTGATTTTGTTGGAATTACCATTCCTAAAAAGATTATGCACATTTTTCTGTTCCCTATATTTCATCTCATTGGTCAGTGAATTGGTCAAGTGATGAGAAAAAACCACATACCTTATCCAGTGATGGTGGGTTACCCACTTGTTTCAAGGATATTTGTCTCAACAAAATAGTTATCTCTTAAATCTTAATTTCTAGTAAGGGTTATAGATGGGAATTTTTTACCTCATGAATACCTCTTGTGCCATTACCTCTTGTACCAAACTGTTGTGAGTTATGAAAAAACTTCTTAATCAATCCCTTGGATTTTTCTGGTGACATGTCAATGAATTCACCTCCAGATGATGCATCGATAAGGTTTTTGTCATTAAATAGTAAGCCTTGATAGAAGAATACAATAAAGTGATGTTCCTCAATGGATTTATGTGGGTAGATGAAACATAGATTTTTAAATCTTTCCCAATACTCCTAAAGGTTTTCTCTAAATGATTGTCTAATGGCATAGATCTCCCTTTTTATGGCTGTGCTTCTGGAGGTGGGGAAGAATTTTTGCATGAAGAATCTCACAAATCCATTCCAATCATACACATCTCCAACTTTTAGACCATACAACCATTATTTGGAAGCTCCTACCAATGAAAATTTGAACACCTTCCACTTTACTTGTTTCTTAGCTACTCTACATGGTCTTAAGGATGATAAGACATGTGTGAACTCTTTAATATATTTTTTGGTATCTTCACCTACCAAGCCATGAATGTTTGGGAGTAATGGAATCATATTAGGTTTTATCTCAAAATTATTTTGTAACAGTATCATGAAAATTTAATTATTCAGATTATGGAATTGTGTGGAATAAAGGTCTTTAAGGGTTGGGTATTGATTTCCATCCATTATGACATGCTCTAAGTGAACACTTGAAGTTTCACTCAAGTTTGTAAGAGAAATATCCTCAAATTTATATTTTAAATTGATGTTTCTATGAATATTCAACAAGGTTCTTTAAATTTCAGGATGAAGGGGGAAAGGTTCAGTGTTTGAGGTTCTAGCCATGCAACTTTGAAAAGAAAATAATAAAATAGAAAAGAATGTGAGAAAAGAAAATTTCAGCACTACCTCTCTGACAATGATGCAATGTTTTGAATCTTTCCAATCATGTGGTGTGATAAAATTTTTTTTACATAAGTTAAAATGTAGTAGAGTGGGTAACCTAGGTTGTCTCCAGAGTGGAGTGCACAAAAATTACGTTTGTCACTTAAATTAAAGGTAGAAAAAGTGGTTGCTTTTGAAATTGTTTCAGTTTAAAAATAATGAGAGCAATTAAAAAAAAAATTAAACTCTAATGGATGAAGAGAGTGATGGAGTCAGGGTAGGATCACATTTTGATATGTAATCATATTTATAAAGTTCATCTTACCTCTCTTCCAATTGAATGACAAATGAAAGACTCCTCGATCAAGTTATCAATCACCCTTGGGTAAATAATGAAATGGAACTCACTCATATGTGCATGGATGTTCATAAACAAATACTAAAAAACTATGTAAATTCCTAATAGGGAATTTTTTCTCCTTGTAAATCTAGAAAATTTCCCTAGTTCCATACACATTCCAATAATCGTTGGACACTCACCACCTAACACAATCTACTCGATTGAGACAAATTGCACTAAGCAGAGCATGATTAAAAGTATTCAAGCAAAGATATTAATGATGAATACACAAAACTCAAAAAAAATTCATATTAAGATAATTGGGAAAAATTTAGAATAGAAATAATTCAAAAGAAAAAGATTGTTTTAAATTTAAGCACAAAACTACGACATTACAAAAGTGAAGCTCTCCCTTCCCCGATCACTGAAATGCTTTAGCCATCCATGTGAATGGTAATACAGTTGTAAGGGGAAGAAGAGAGCATGACAAAACAATGAAAAGATAAAATAGAAAATAATAAGAACATAAAGAACTCAATCCTCCAGTGGATCCCCTATTTCACCTTCTTCAAACCCTTTGAATGGAAGTTAACACTCTAATATATAGGCTTGTGGAGTATAGAATTTCCCTCCAAAATTACTCCAGTAAAAGATTGAGTATGGTTATCATATTAAATGTCCGAATCGTGGGATGGTGTATTCATAATTTTTTTTATATATCTCTTGTTCATTTTTACTAAAAATCTCAGAGAATTTGGATAAGTTTACCAATAATTATACTCGAATTACTAATGACAACGTTTTCTACCAGAGGTGACTATTCAACATCCTCTTTTTGGACTCATGCAATGGAAGCCTTAGTGACAGAATTTCTTCATGAAATTTAATGTAAAAACGATGTGAGGAGTTATATCTCTATTAAATCTAGAATCACCTCATTTGGACATTTTTAGGCTGATATATTCCTCATTAATTAATGTGGGGTCAATTCTGTCGTCAAAAAATGTTTTCTACTTGATGATTTTCTCTGGGACATTGTGTGTCGAATTGGACCTTGGTCTAGAAGTAAAAGTTGAATACCAAGAGCCTGGAGGGGTAAAAAAATAATCACTCAATTTAGATAAAAATAGTAAAATATATGGCCAAAATACAAAAGATCCATAAAACTGATAAATATCCAGAATTAATCAATTTTCACAATTAATCCCAAAATCCTTAGCCAATATTAAAATAATTAAAATTTTCTCAAATTGATTATTTGGCAGAGGAAAAATAATTTAAACTCACATGAAAAATAATTAAAATATTATATATATTAGATGTTATGTATGGGATTAGGGAGTGAATCTAATTATTTATGGGTCTTTGTCCACAATGTGATGTTTTCATGGTGGTTAAACTTGACACATGCTTATGTCATGTTTTATGTTTCCAATTTATTTAATATGAATCCATGATCTTATGATACTGTGTTATATAGATTATTCTTCCTTGTGACTACTCATGTGCATTGAATTTTTATGATATAATGTTATACCTTTGAATCACATGTTATGTTTCCTTATCATGTTTATTCCCTTACTAGGATTTTTTTCTCACAGATTTCTTTATGGGTTTATCATGTTATACTGTGAATATTTAAGAGCTTGGATGTATTTTAGGATCTCTCTATTTAGAATAAATTTACATTCTAAAGTTTTATGTATTAAGAACCAAGTTTTCTAAATACACTAGGCCATTACGATCCTTGTTTCATAATAATGGTTATTAAATATTAAAAATCATGTCATAATATGTGCAAAAGGATTAGGTTATCATATTCCCATTCATTAAGAGTTTTCCATAACCTTATCCATATAAAATTAATGAAAATCTGGAAAATAAAAGATAGATTTGGATAGGTTTTCATGCATCGAGATAAAATAAAATGGAGGGGTGATATTTCATTTATAATCTATCTTCATTACATTAAAAGAGTAAAAATGATGTCTTTGTTAGATTCTATATCATAGTGACCAATACATTATAACCCATTGATATCTTATAATTCATTTTAACTCTTAAAAAAATTGTGTCATGAATCAAAGCCTATAAATGAATCAATATTATTGATTCAATACCAAATTAACTTCATGGTAAGATATGGAAGTATGCATGAATGTGATATTGTATATCACCTTCCCAATGTATAAGAGAATCATAAAAATCATAATTTATGAAAAATAATCACTTTCCAAATCCCCATAAGTAAATTAGAGATATTAAAATATAGTATATCACAATTGTTTTTCCATTTCTAGTAATCTCCAACTTACATAAAATCCCTTAAGTAATTAATGAAAAAAATTCAAAACGCTTAATCAATCCATCCAAAACTCTTTAGGATATGTTTTATCGTAAATATCTTCATTTCAGAATAACAATTTTTCTAAAATTTCAACATTATCCAAAGGCATAAATGTGTTTCCCTATAATAATTAGAAACATTGAGAGAAAATATGATATCCTAATTTAAAAAATATTAGTAAAGAGAGGAATCTAGAAAAACATCAGTTCCACTCAAGATATTAAGGGGTCTAGTGGGATATTGATCAAACATACTCATATATTCATATGAACATGTACACCAAAATATGTATCATATAAAATATATATAAATATATTATCCCATATTCCATGACTTGTATTGATCTATTGAAATTGAACATGTAAATATACTATATCATATCTCATACATTCATAATTCTATGAGATATAATGACTAGGTTGATGAATAAATCATAGCTCATTCATCTAGAAGATGATAAACTCACATCCCACTAATACAAGTAGATAAATACAAGACACTTGACTAAACTAATATTGGCCATTCATTTCCTTGATCAAATTTAATCAAGGTACCCAATATCTTTTCTCATCATACGAGTGAAAAAAATACCATCTTGATAGAGATCAAACTCATGACATGATAAAAAATATAACCAACCATCCACTGATTCTCTAAGAATTAGGAATTTAATAATAATGTTATAAAAGTATAAATGTTCTCAATATAGGTATCTATTGAACCTTAGGTGAAGAGGATTCATATTAACCATTCACCCCTATGTATATATATAACTATATGAAATTCCATGGGATATAATATGGTGGGCCAGTCAAAGTAATAATTCTTGACTTGTTACGTCCTGATTATATTCTTCATATCTAAAATATAACTTTTTTTATTGATAAAATATTATACTCCTAAAAACCTCAACATATCATCACAAACTATAATACTCTCTGATGATCCTCAATTAGTGACAACTCAAAATCATACTTTGAGGTGATGTTATAATTCTACTGTTCATGCTAAAATAATATTGTACACATGAATGAATAAAAAATTAATATTAAATTTTTAAAAAATCATTATATATGTAAAACCATTACATTAAATCTCTAATGCATCTTATAATAACATATTCAATATGACTCTCATTATTCAATTTTGGTAATGGTTTTTCAAAGAACCCACAACATTTTCTTCTATATCCACCCAAAAATCCTAAAATTTTCCCTCTCAATGATATATTTCATGAGAAAATATTATAGATGGATATTTCTAGTAAATTGGTGAGGCTAGAGTTCCTTAGACTAATAAATAACTCAATTTTTTTCACAATAAAAATACCATGTTTAGAAATGAACTCTTGATTCAAAAATACTCCTTCATAGAATTTGATGTAGTGATGTACTCTACCACAATTATCTCGTATGCTATAATGGGCTATTTAGAACTCTTCCAACTGACAGATCTACTAATAATGAAAAACAAAAAACTAATTTGAAATATCATGTCATATTTGTTAAACCAAAAACTAGTTTCAATTTATTTATTTATATATATCTAATCATCTTATCTAAATGTCTAGAACCTCTCAAGTATTTAAGGATGTTTTTAATATAAATATCCTTTCACTAATTAGGATTATATTGTTTTCTACTAGTTATTCTAAGAGCGTAGATAATATCAGGTTGAGTACACAACATGATATACATGATAGATCCTATGATAGAAAAATAAAAAATTCTATTTATCCTTTCTTACTTTTTATATGGATATTGAAACTTTATATGACTTGCGCCATGAGACACTAGTGAAAAACCCATTTTATAGTTATTGTTTTTGAACTACTTTATCACCTTACCAATGTATGTGTTATGACATAGCCTAAGTTGTATCTTATATCTATATCTATAGATATTTACACACAATATGTAGGCTATTTCACACACATATTTCATAGGAAAGTATTTTCCAAACAAAAATTTTATAGAGTGTTAATAATGGACATCATTTTTGATAAGAAGTATGTAATCAACATTAAAAATTTGAAATACTACAAAAATAAAACTTATCCATATATATAAACAAGAATAATTCATAATCTTGATAAAGAAATATTTGTTTGCATCATAAAACGGGATATTCCAAATATGATAAGCATAATTAAATTTATGAATGAACTTTTGAAACATGAATACTTTAGTAGACCCATTTGGAAATTTAAAAACTTTTAGTTGTATCTTATACATGTCGTTGAATAAATGTACATTAACCAAAGTGATTTTTACATCGATTTGATATATCTCATAATAAAAATGTGTTACTATGAAAATCAATATCTGAATGGACTTTATCATCATAATAGGTGAGAAGGTTTATTCATAGTCAATACTATAAATATTTTTGTTACCATTTCCACTCGTATTAATTTAAAGACATAAAATCTACCATCCATAACAGTTTTTTATTGAGAACCAACATAACCACTATAGATATCACCCCTTTAGGTGTGTCTAGAAAGTTCCAAACATGGATAATGTACATGTATTCCATTTAATATTCCATGTATTTTAAACATTTATCAGAATCATATTTGTTAATGGCCTATCTGTAGGTATTAGGATCATAAACATTGAACTTTAATTCATAATCATTCAGCAAATGGAATCAATATATCATGGGATCTTGAAGAATTATACTAGACATTCTCAGTTATTGTATACATTAATTTAGTAATTATTCCATATATCATCATGGAACTAACTTTTCTTCCATACATGTAATACTTATTGTTTCATGGTGTTGATATTATCTAAGTTCAACTTTCATCTCACAAATAGAATTTGATATTTATTTCTTCAAAATAAATATAATAGTTCAATCTATAAAAATTTTTACATGGGATTATTGAAATAATACCCCTTAGTTGTTTTTGTATAAGAAAACAATAAACACTTTCTTGGCTTAGGGTAATTTTTTCAGAATCCAATCATTATATGAGTACTTACAAACTCTAAATTATCATGAAAAACGTTTTGGGATATTTATTTTTTGATATATCATCTAGTATATTTATGAATACTTTATATGGAATACAATTAAGTATGAATAAAAAAGTCTCTGTAACCTAAGTCCATGATGAAAAAATGAATGTCACACTAACTCATCATCGATCCAAACATGCCCAAAAAGTTATGATTCCTGGTCAAAACACTATTTCACAATGTTGGTCTAGGTGGGTTGAGTGATTGGACAATTCTACAATCTCCCAGATGATATTTAAATTTCAAGGTCAAGTAATTAGAACCTCAATTTTATATAAGAATATTAATAAATTTTCCTAATTTCTTATATACTTCATTATGAATATATTTGGACTTATCAAAAGATTTATACTCCTGTCTCTTCATAAACACAGAACTATACTGACTGATGTAATCAATTAAGGTCATAAAGCACTTAAAATAACCACTTTCCTGTGTAATCATTGTAGCATATACATCACTATATATGAGATCAAACAATCCATTGTAAATTTTATATTGTCTACTAAATGGGTATTTTTTCATACTTCCACTTTAAAAAGATTCACATGTGACAAATTATTCGTAATTGAATTAGTCAAATAATCCATATCTATGGAGCCTTTGGGAAATTTTTTTATTTTTATATCTAAGGAAAAAATTCTAATGATATGTGGGAATTGAATAAACCCTGAACTTCTTATTCTAAATTTTATAAACATTATTACCCACATCCATATTGTATAAACCAATTACCATATTGTCAATTCCTTAAAACATTTCTTTCAAATATAAAAAAAACTCATATTCTTAATAATAAATGGAAATATTTTCTTATTCACACAAGATATAGAAATCAAATTTCTTCTTATGGTAGGAACATAATTATAATTATAAAATTCCTTAATTAATCATCTTGGTATACCTGAATCATTTGTTTCAACATATAATATATAAAATCTTTCTCCATTATTGACTTGATGATCTACATCTCCCTTTTACAATTCCATTATATTTTCTATTCTATGTTTATCATTAAAAATTTGTGATGCACACTCGGTATCCAATTCCCATGATTTATTGTTTGATAAATTGATCTATATAACATTAAAATTCAAATTCATAGAATTATTCTCTTTGAGAAAAATCCACAAACATCGATTCCGCATTATAAAAATTTTATAGTTTATTCCTATAAGTGATATCAAAATGATTAATATTAAGTATGCAATAATCTACAAAAAAGACATATCAAAGGGAGAGTATCATGTTATAGATCTTTTAATGGTGGAAATTTAACTAAATTAAACACACTATAAATTATGAACCTATACATCATATCAATTTAGTGATCCAATATCTATATTTCTCTAATTAATGAGTCTTATTTGGAATTTCTCTCATCAATTTATTATATTGGTAGGATAACATCCCAATCTTAATAGTCATTATCCTAGGATATTTGAGTGGATAACTCTTTATCCCAATCCATCATATGAATAAAATCAACTCTATTATTGTCAAACATAATCCTATAAGGGTACCCTAACTAAGTATAACCCAAATAAAATGTAAATAATTTTAGTATAGTCCCATTAGGTTTAAAAATTACATTATTTCCTTAAAAAAGATAATTTATGGGTGGCATGACATGGGGCCCCCAAAAAATGAATTTTTAAACCCATGTAACTTTTTGGAATTGTGGGACTTGTGTTTTCTCTAGAGAGGTGAGTGTTATGGGTGTGTTCTTCTCTTATTTATGGGTTAAATGTGTATCGAAATAGTGATTTAATTTGACCAATGTTGCAATTAGTTTGGTTTGGGATTCAATATTAAAAAAGTGGAATAAACTTGGGTACCCCCTTTTATAATTATTAAATGATAACTGTAATTTACTCTCACACTTTATCTCTAATTAGCTGAAATCTCAACTAATCACCCTCCTATAACAATTTCATCTTAAGTAGTGATATATAATGTTACTTGAATTTAATAATCTTACCTAGAATATTGATTGGAAATATCCAATAAAATCCTAGATCAACCTCACTTCTAACAATCATTGTCAGTGAAGAAGATCCCGGTGGCCTATGTTTGCGAACCAATGAATAAGGGAAGAGGTATTTGAAATGTATAGAAATGAGGAAATATCTTAATGTATAAAAAATCGTGTAATTATAGAGATATGAGAATAATAAAATTACCACTTAAAAACTAAATTAATTAATTAGCGAAGGGAAATCTACCTAGATCAGCCACTAATGTATTTTTATTCCATCATGGGACACACTAAATTAGATGGAAAAGAAAACAACGTAGTAGCATCTCAGCTCAAATGACCATTCTTAGAAGTATCCCCCTAATCTGAGTAAACAATAATTTTATTATAGCATGATCATAATCCTCATGAAGTATTTATCAACTCACCAATCCACATGTCTAATATATTTTATATCTACCTTTGGATGAATTCACAAATTCATTTCCAAATTCCTCATTCTTTGATTATTTCTATGTGCACAATTTGAGGGCCATGATGGATTCAATTAGGTCCTTTTCTTGTTTCTTGCATCTTATTTATTATTCACATAATCTCATACTGCCTTATTTATTTGATGATCAATATATAGATCATTCTATGGATATTTTATAGTTTTTTTGAAATAATGGTAATTGGATTTTATTTTTGATTCTAGGTTTTATTTTTTATTTCTAAGAATTTAGATATTTTAATCCCCATATATTCCTATAAATTTGGATAATTTATTAATAAACTACATAATGGAAAGTCACATTCTATTAACTCTTTATTTTGGTTGATCAAATGAATGTGTGGTCACATGAGAGGCATAATTTATTGACATGAATGGTCAGTTGACATTCATTTATAGAAGCATGTTAATTTTCATTATCGTGGATTCTTTGTGTTCGATGATCACTTAAATTTGATTAAACGCTTAGTCGATTTGAGTTTATTCTTATGGTTGATTATTTACTTTTCAAAAATTTCAAGTACTGTAATTTAATTTTCTTCTTGTGGTAGCTTTTACTCTGTTGGTTGGTTAGTATCAATATACAGAAACATTACCTCCTTATTGATTTTTTGGGATGGTAAATAGGATGGCACATTCGCAATAGATGTATTCTTATTGTCACTTTTCTTCCATGGTCAGTTTAGTGGCATGATCAATCGTGTTGAATTTTCAACATGCATTCAGTCATTCCTTTTCAAATTTTCATCTTCAAAATAACACATATTTAAAAAAATTGAATGTATGAGTTATTCAAGTGTATTTCCATTTTTGAATATAATAATTAAATCAAATTAAAATATCATTTAAAAAATTTAGTTCATTCTTAAAAATAAATGTATTTCTTGTATATTAAATCAAAATATGAATAAAAACAGTTAAAATCACGTTTAAATACATTTATCATTTAATTACATATTTTGAAAAATTTAAAAATATGAATTATTTACCCTAGTATTATTAGAATCAAGGGGATAATTACAATTTAAATGAAGCAAAAAATTAGGTAAAATTGGATCATATCAATAATCCAGGGGTAGTCAAATTTGGCATGACCTAACAGGTTGGATGATCTTGGCCTTGAAAAGTTAATTTTTGAAAGGAATCTCACACTTAGCATTTGAGGTGGTTTCTTTTAAAATTGTCATCAATTTAACATACATCATATGAATATTAAATTTTAAGATATTTTGTTATATACACACTTTTTTATCTCATGTTTTTTTACATTGTGTATGTATGCTTCAAATTTTTTAGTTTTAGAATCCCTATTCCATGAACAAAATTAATATGTTCACACTCTGTTAATGTTTAACTCTTTACACAACCCACAGTTTCTATTACACCCCTAAAATAGAATCCAATAATATTCATACATATCTAAAAGTTTCCTCTTTACAAGGTACATTAACTCAACATGGGAAGGCTTATAATTTTATGTGATTGATAATCTACACCTGTGTAAGATTGGAAACAAGCATAGTCAACCCCCGAATTCATAGAATAAGGTTTAAGCTTCTATGCTTAGGGAAGTTTGACCCAATTTACTTATACCAAGGGATACATTACTCATAGGAGAATCCAACTCATGATAATTCTAAAACCTATATGTATAAACTATTTTTTACAACTAATTTCTAGTTAATAACTTTAATTCCAAATTTAGGTCATGGTAGATGAGTAGTAAATTTTAGGTTGTCATACCTATCATGTAATGATTATCTAGAAAATTTTTAAAGAAGTAATTTATCATATAAATTAAAACATATAAAATATTCATATGTAATTTTTTTTATAGAAATTAATAATATAATGGAATAAACAAATAAATTAAAATTTTATTTATTTTTTAAAACATTAGACATAAATATTAATATTTCATATTTAATTTAAGTAGGGAAAATTTCATTTTATAATGCCTAACACCAATTATTTATAAACATTTTATACCCTATATGAAAATATATAAAAATATTAATTTATTAAATTTTTTCAAATATCATATTTTATTATTGATAATGGGGGATTATGAATCCTAAAATACAATTTATATCATCATCTATAATAGAAAATTTGATAATGAAATAATCTTATTTGATGATATAGCTTATATCATCAATACAACCCGATGCTCTATTTTTAAAAAATATGGGGTGCAGTAGTAGCTTATGATGTTAGATGTTATAGATTATAGAATACAACAAATAAATTATATTTTGATATATTATACCCTATGATATAAGGCAGTTGTATGCTATAAGTAAGTGAAATAGAAAAATGCCTATATATAATACACTGTGATATGAATTAAGTCACCTTAAAATATGGTCATTGTTATAAAAACTATTCAAAAATAATGTTGATCCATTGAATATCAAGTCTCTAATACCACTGATGTGATTTAAGATGCTAATTGAATAAAATTGGTAGCATAAGGAACCCATAAATGGATAAATTTCCTCAATAGTTCCAACATCTTATAAGTGATGATTATAAATATGATTTTAGATTTATCACCATGAGTTCAATATTTCTCTATTAGATGTGGTATGTTTGATGGGGATATCTATAAAATCAACCAAATGAACCCCGACTCTAAAGGATCACATCATCCTGTGGCTCATCATTCAAAATGATCAGATTCCCATCATTTAAAAGTGTACCAGAATTTTTTTATAGAATATGGATAAAGAACCAAGAAATAGAATATATATTTTGATAGGTTTTCATGCATCGAGTTTTAATCAATATTAAGGATCACAACCATCTTACAGTCTCTCTTTATTTATTTAATATATTTCGATGACCAGCTATATCATATTTCATATGACAGAAGCTGATATGTTACTACCCATTGATATGTTATGTGATATTTTAACCATTGAAACAAATGTATATTTCATTAATAGATATAAAATTTTCAATATTATTGATTTGTTACTGAATTAATTTCATGGGTATACATGATAGTATGTATGCAAATGATGTCATATATCTGATGTTGAGTTTATTTTACCCCTATAACTATGGGTTGAGCTGACTATTTTATTCTATTGCTTCCATCTTGGTATTTAGGTCATCCTAAAGAGTATATTTATACTCACCGCAACATGTGTGGTTACCACACATGTCATGTGTTATGAAAATGATAGGAAGATCAATGGTGACTTCAGTGGACCCAGTATTACGGAAACCTAGCAATATTTTGAGCCATTGGCCATATTTGATGGTTATCCTTATAAATTGTGAGCCATGATCTCTTAATCTTTCCCCCCTTTTATTAGTTATCAGATGGGGACCACCTTTCATGTTAGGTATGTATTTCTTCCATTTATATCCTTTATATTACCTTGTCTTACTTTGATGTATTCCCTATAGGTTGTTTCATGAATTGATTTCTATCTATATGTTTAAATTTTTATTATATATCTACACTATTTCATAGAGTTGGGAGTGTTAGTGTGATTAGTTGTGCATTAGGCTAAGGACTCCTATTTCTATGATATTCCTACTTTGTGTTTTTCCCCATCTCTTGACCTTTTGGTGGTGGGCATGGGTTGTCACTCTCAGCTTATAAGAGGCCCATATCAGAGCCCCAGTAGGTCATGTCTTGATAGAGATTGTTTGGATGAATAACCTATTGGATAAGCTAGGCATAAAATGAGTGGAATATATATTGTAATGTGAAATTCAAAATGCTATAAATATTTCAAAGAACATATTGTTTCATTCTTAGATGGATGTTAATTTACAATTATATTAGTGGATTGTTATGTGATGGTGTTCTAACATTGAAGAAGTGTCATGGATCTAAAAATCTGGAATACAAGTTGAAAAGGATGATGATGATAGGGAAGTTATGTCATTGTTGTGACTGTGTTGGTCTCCACTAAAGAATAAAGGATGAGAGTTAGAATATGGGAGAACATCATGAGATCATGGAAGGGAAAACATTGGTATATCATGAATCATCCAAATGGTATTGAATATTTGAATGAGAAGAATACATAGGTGAGTAAAGAAGAGGACCAACTATGATTAAGTAAGTTTTCAAATTCAATAGAATCAAAGCTGGTCAGTATGCTGGATTTGGATCCATGTGAGAGATTTTTGGTCCAATGGAGCCTGATCATTTAATAAAGTTGGGCCAACTGATGGGGCATGTTTTCCCCTACTCAGGGGTTTGGGGGCCAAAGTCCCACAACCCAAAGTTTCAGGAACTGTAGCATTATAGAATCATTGTCCCAAAGTTGACCAAATAAACTAATATGGAAATGTTTGAGTACGGACATAATGTAGAAGCATGTGACACAACACTGTAGTAATGTGGAATTAAACTTAGCATTATAGAAACACATGGTTGGTGGAATTGGTCACTATAGATTCATGTATTTATTGCCACTGGTTATGGTAACACAATGGGATTACTATACTATTGGTGGCACAATTGCACCATCTTCTTTATGATCTCATAATAACTAGATTTCCTGGGGGGTTGAAACTTTGATTTTCAGCCTATAATTATACACCTGATCATAATGAAAATTATGCCTTTCCATAGATATAGGGATCATTTCCTAAACCTCATAAATAAATGTATTTTGTGATCTTATTATAAATATTTTGTTTTCCCTTTCAACTATTATTCTAGGAATCATAAATATTTTATTTCTCCATGTTTTTCGATCACAATATATAAAAAATAAAAGAAAGAATAAAACATAGCAGACCTTACTATATCCATGAGCTATATAACTTCCCATTCTACAGTATGTCTGATCCATCTTGTGTAATCACAAATCTCAAGACCTCTAACCAAAATATGTCATGATTAGTGAAGACATTTTCAGGTACCCAAGTTCTATGGACACCTGAGTATGGTGTGAGTACAACTTTCATGTACCATCCCCTGGGGCTTGTTCACTGACATCCCCCAAGCTCGCCTCCTAAAGGCTTGGGGTTGGTGACTAGCGCTGAAGGCATCAACCTACAAGGGGGAGACAGTTGTCTATGTACCTATATGAATGCACACACAACCACAACCCAATTCTATAAAGTTAAACATGAAAGACACTAAACAACCACTAAGTAAAAGTACAAAATCTAGGTCAAATGGGCAAGAATACAAACCCAACCAATGAAGAACTAAAAACTGGAAAATATAAAGAACCTCTTAAATCCTTCCTTTGAAAAACCCACCTGATGGGTAACTGTAGAGTAGATTTTGGAAGCCATAAAAGTACTCCCCTCTTGCCTTGTGTCATTGGGCACCACTGGGTCCTGGGTTACCAAGTCCTCCTTCAAGGCGACCGTCGTCTGCACAAGACACAACATGTGAGGGCGAAGCCCGTGCTTGGGTGAGTAACACAGTACTCAGAAGGGACCCTAAAAACAACAAGGAAAGACCAAAAAAAATCCATGAAGAAAACCATGAAGCATGATAACGAATTAAGACCACTCACACCCAGTCCAATTTAGAGTATGAAATTAGGATCATAAGTCATATCATCAAACACCATGGGCTGCTGGAGAACTCTTCCTCAATGAGTACGGTGGGCCTTCTAGGTCACATATAAGCCACATCCAAATAACCTTGGACTTATATGGTACTCATCCTTGATTAGTACCGTGGGTATGCTGGGTCATACAGATGATGCTCCCCACCGTGGGCATGCTGTGTCATCCAGAAGCTGCTTCCCACCTTGGCCATACCGAGCTACTTCTTCTGTCGAGTATCGTGTGTCTGACGGGTCTCACTAAGATAGGCCCCACCATGGGCCTATCGGGTAACATAGAAGGTGCTTCCCACTAAGCCATCGTAGCTGAAACACACAGGGTCTCTTCTCTGTAGTCATTAGGTCCCAGTAAACTACATGGTTTCTACATGTAGTGCACTTGATTCCGGGAGGACCTATACTCACACCATTCATAGAATTTCAACATCCATGAAGTCCTCCATAGAGTATGTTGAAATATATGTATCATCATGAGGGTTCTAAGGACAGAAGAGGCTCATCAAATAGATGCCCATTTTTAAATATATTGGTGTCTTTCTAAATAAGGGCCGGTTGGGTTTGGGTCTGGTCCGATCTGGTTTGGCCTGACCTGTTGGGGTGGGTCCGGTCCACTAGGGTAACTCGTGCCCTATTGGGTGGGCCTGTGACCTGCTAGTGAGGCCCACACCTTGCTATGGTATCTTTCGCACTGCACCTTTCGGCAGTATGGGACACAGTTAGAATCCAAGTCTTGCTCTCCCCCACCCTAGGGTCTTCTACAGTGTTGCCTCATCCACCGCAGTTGGTTAACCATAGCTTGCTGCCTGAAACGCAGAACAGTTCCATGTCCGCGGTGCATCGATGCAGCTGGGTGGCCATGTATGCATGCTTCTATCCACCAGCACAGAGGCTGGCAGCTCTTTCCAGACCACCGTAGCCCAAGCCGGCCACAATGCATCTTCCGGCGTTCCATTGTGGCGTGCCACCATCCACCCGCGATCGCTGCCATAGACTACTGAGTTCTCTCCTTTGGTCCTTTCTTTGTGCTGCTTGCGCCTACGACCTCCTAGGGATTAAATATTCCCTGCGATGGCCTCAAATCCCCCCTGATTCCACTTCGAAGAAACAATCATGAAGATAACATAAAATACACAAGGTGGAGGGGCTCCGTCCTTGTTCGTGTCGACCTGCGCCCTCCGCGTTTGAGGTATATAAAACATGGGATAATGATCTGAAGTTCTTTCACAATTTAATCAAGTAATCCTAGCACAAAACCCCAAGATAAGTACCCTCCCCCTTGAACGAGTGATCCCTGGATCAACCTGTTCGTGGGTTGATCCACATTCGTTGTTTAGAATGAATAATGATGAAACATAAAATAAAACAGACCCCTAACTCATTAGTGTTCATCATTGAATTGATCCCCCTGTGTGGATTCAAGTTTCATTTGAATCTATCGGCGTTCGTCACCCTTCAGTCCTGTTCTTTGAGGTGCATTATCATCACTAGCAATTCACCGACGTTCGTCCTTCGTCATAGGATAGGATTTTCACCATAGTATCATAAGAGGAAATTACATATTTTATTTCCCCAATATGTTATCTCATTTATATAGAAACAGATCACATAATTTCTTTCATGCTACATCGCCACATCGTTACCTTGTATCAAATAATGAAACAGCGTATCTGTTTCTCTTCCATTAAGGAGTATCATTAAAGGGGATCGTTTCCAACTCATCGCCGCAACACAGTGTTGGTATGCCACCACTCAATAGTGAGAAAATAAAAATAAAATACATTTTAAAGTTATTTTATTATTTTGTAAAAATTCTGGAAACTATCTTTTTTTATAGACCCCCACCCATTGAATTTAAGTCCATTCAAGGAAGATACAACCATTCTGAGTTTAAAAATGTCCTCATATTTTTGATCTGAGCACCAGTTTAAAAGTTATAAAAACCAACTCACACGTTTACTTAAATGAACTTAAAAAAGTTCAAATTTTTTGAAAGGGAAACTTTTAACCCATTTTTTTAATACATGGAATTTATTTTAATCTTATAGTGTCTTGGGAATTTCTCCTAATTAATAGCATCACCATATGCACTTCTCAAGCTAATGAGGAGGGTTGGTCTGTTACATGTTTTCACTTTGAAATCACTTATTTAAAATATAAAAAATAACAAATATTTTTGAAATAATTTTATTTGAAAATAACCGTGTAAAATTGAAAATGAATCTTCAAAACATTGGGTGATCTCGATGGAAGGAAATTATATTCATGTCATACAAGTTAAACAAATATTCCTTTCATATTTTTGTGAGAAAAGTCAAAAAGTACATCATTTATAAAATGATAGAAATATTCCTTTTAGAGTATTTTTTAATATTAAAAAATGGGTAAACATATATTTTATAAATCCTTGGGGAATAATAAAAATATTATTTAATGAATTTTAAGGATAATATTGTTATGGAATAAAAACATTAGCGACTGAGTTGAAAAACATAGTTAGCTTTCCTTAAAAACATGATTTTCATATATTGAGTACATAAAGTGTCAGAAATGAAAGTAAAAATTTTAATTTATATAAATTAATATATGAGAATAAAATATATTCAGTTTATTATAGAAAGATAAAATAATTCCCCCATTCTAGACTTCAACATAAACAATCCCGAATAATGAGGATATTGTGAAATAAACCCTTACCGCTTTTTAAAATTTGAAGCAAAATATCCATGAAATAAATAACATAAAATGAATATTTATATACCCTAAATGTAAATGGAATCATGATATATCATATAAAATTGATATTATATACATCACATAGATGAATTATGTGGTCAATATGATATATGTCTCCCAGAAAAAAATGTGAGATGAGAAACCCTTACCATAGGTTTGACTTTTTTTATATTTGTTCTAAAATACTATATAATTAATATAGATTTATTTTACATATATTATATGAAAATAATAAAGTATATCATAACATATATTATTTACTTAGAACATTTTATAACATCTTTATTATCAATTATTTATTAAAATAATTATCAGGATAACAAAAACTTTATTTTTTATGTATGTTTCTATTTGGTTGTTTTGGTACTTGTACACTAATCATGATTTCATTATATCCAAAATTTTATTCATGATATAAATATAAAATATATAAAATATATATATTTAGATTCATCTATAAAATATAGTTATAGAAAAATGAATTACATATTTCATAGAGATGGTTGGTCAGACGTTTGGACTGACACTGTTTTAAATTTTCATAAATGGAAAAAAGAAATTTAAATTGTAAATTAAATTTTTGGAATAATTACTATATCATATATATCATATATGATCATTAAATGTATCCTTATTACAATAAATAGAAATCATAAATGAATAACGGATCACATCTCTATGGGGATATGGTAGTCTACATGTACGTACGAGCGACAATATCATCTTTCAATGGGTTGGAATCCACCACTAAAAAACTGGCTATTTATAGCACCGACATTTATCAGTGCTATAAAAATGTGCTGAGGAAGTCCATCTTTATTAGCACTAAATAAATTTGCTGATAAAGTGTAACCATTATCCGCACATTTTTCTTAGTGTTTATAAAAGGTCACATTAATCATCACTTTATTTTGTCACTGATAAAGGTTACCTCTTATCAGTTCTTTATTTTTAGCGCAGATAAAAGATTCCCTTTATGAGCGTTAATCATAAAGAACTAAAAAATGGTAACCATTATCAGCTCTTTATTTGCGTTGATAAATGTTTGGAAAATAAAATTACTTTTTTTAACAATTTCATTAATTATATAATTATTTCTAAAAATGAATAAACATATATATAAAATTTAATATTTAATAAATAGTATATATTTAATATATATATATAGGGAATAAAATTAAATAATTAATCATATAAAAATTTAAAAAGAGTAAATTAAGAAAAATATTAATGATTTTATTAATTAAATAATTATTGATAAAAATGAATAAATTTAATATATATATTATAAATATTGATAAATAATTTTCACAACCCGTCCTCGGGGCCCGTGCCATGACTACCCCAAGCCCGCCTTCCATAGGCCAGGGGCTGGCGACTAGCACCAAAGGCGTAAATCCCGATAACTGGGAAGGAATTGCCTTTATAAAAGTAAACAAAACACCACAGAGTACAAGCGGAAGTAAAACACTAAGTACAAAAAGATGTGCTGAAAGGTAAATGAGCCAGAATACAAACCCAAATGAAAGTACATCTACAACTAAACAAAGTACAACAGAAAAAGACAACAGCTAGAAGGATGGAAGTGGCTCCTCGGTTGTCCCCCTCGGATCCTACCTGAAGGGTAGGTACAGATGGCGCAGCTCCTGGATCGTCTAACACGGATCCTACCTAAAGGGTAGGTACAGATAGCCTCCACAACGCTCTCGCCCGTCAACCTTCTCCGAGTGTCGTCTTGCTGTGAAGTCCACCTCCGGATACTGACTCGTCGTGTAGTCCACCTCCGGGTACCGTCCAGTCCTCGAACACTCGACCTCCATCAGTACTGCCCGTCGTCTGCAACCAACACAACGAGGTGCGGGCATAGCCCGTGCAGGGGTGAGTATAATGATACTCAGTAGGGACCCCGAGACCCTCAAGGTCTCACTAAAACCAACAAGGATAACCACAAAGAAGATCTGAATAGATAACCTCTACTTAGGTATATGCCCATACATATACCTAAGTTATCAAGTAACCCATCTCAATCATGAGGAAACACAAGGATTATGAAATCAACGGATAACCACTACCTAGGTATATGCCCATACATATACCTAAGTTATCAAGTAACCCATCTCAATAATGAGGAAACACAAAGGTCACAGACTCAGCTCAAACCAGGATTTTCATTATTGAAACCGTAACTGCTGAAGAGCCCCGTATCTGGAGTGTACAATGGTCATGTCACGACTCCGAGGTACTGTTCACTAACCTAAGACTGCTGAGGTACTTCTCTTGTCGAGCACCGTGGGTCTGTGGCCAACTACCGGGCGCTCTGTCCGCTCTGGGTCTGTCGCCAAATACCGGGCGCTCCCCCTAATAGCCTACAGAGGTACTCCTCCTGTCGAGTACCGCAGGTCTGTGGCCAAGTACCAGACGCTCCATCTGCCGTGGGTCAGTCACCAAATACCGGGCACTCTGTCCACTGGGCTAGTCGACTCACTCCAAGTCGAGTCGGTCAAGCATTCGTCCAGTCTCAGCCGGCTACACGGTCTCCATACTCCGTACACTCATCTCTGGGAGGGTCCGCCCCACGAGCTACAGGTCGATACTCTAAGTATGACAAAGTCCCACGAAGATGTATCACAAAGTACCACCTCGTCATAGGGGTCTCAACGCAACAGACGGCGCGTCAATCAGATGCCCGGTCTGTGAGTTATTAGCCTTTTTGTCCCAGGGGCCCGGTTGGTTTCGTGAGCGAACCAACCCGGCCGTATCTCAACTCTACCCCGAACTCTCATAAGGTATACTCATAGGGACCGTTTCTCAACGTGATCACCAACGCCGCTGACGGTTCGTCAAACGAACGTCCGATCTGAAAGATATCAGCTTTTCCGTTGTAGGGGCCCGGTTGAATTTCAGGTACGATCCAACCCGGCCACTATCCAACAACAACCAATACTCGGGCGAAGTATTCCAAAAGTTCCGTCTCACTTAGAGGAATCCATCAAAGTCGACGGCACGTCAATAGGACGTCTGGAGCTCAAGATATGGGCATTTCCGCTCCGAGGGCCCGGTTGGTTTCGTGTACGAACCAACACAGACTAACTCATAGTATTCTGAAACCTTGAGTGCGATATACCAAAATGACCGTCTCGATCCAAGGATCTCATCGCAATTTACGGTGCGTCGATCAAAGACCCATAGCACATGTTATGGGTGTCTGACCGAAAAAAGTTCGGTATTAAGGGGTTCGGGCCCGGTCCGACCCGGCCCGATACCCCCAGGGTCGACAAAAACCTGGTCGACCCGAACCGGGTCCAGGTCCGGCCCGCATGAGCGCGGCCCGGCCCGGCCTGGGCACAACGCGCTGGCTGGGCGCTCGGCCAACCGGCCGAGCCGTTGGGCAAGGGGGGGGGGGGCGCCTGCCCCCCTGGTGTAACCGCGGACCCCCATTAAATGGGGGCCGTTTTGTGCTGGCCGACCGAGGGAATTAATTCCACCAGTTTCCCTTTTGTCCGGTCGGCCCGCACCAGCCAGCCGGTTCTACCAACAAGGACCGGCGACGGCCGGTCCTTCCTCCTTCGCTGACACCGGCGGCCCAGAACCGGCCGCCGGTCAACCTGCTCCGCCGCGGCCCAGAATCGGTCGCGACCTGGTTCTTCCGGCGCGGTGCGACGGCACCGCGCCCCTCCATCGCGGCCCCACTCCGGCCACGGTGTCTTCAGTTTTCTTCGACGCGGCGCAATGGAGTCGCGTCCTTGTTCAACTTCACGGCGCGGCGCGACGGCGCCGCACATTACTTGTCGTACGATCCCGCGTGGTGCGACGGCACCGCGCCATTCTGTCCCAACCATATTAGAAACAATATTCAAATTAGGGGAGGGTCGGTCATGTTTGTGCGGTCCGGCCCCCTCTCGTTAATTGATAGAAACTGGTCATAAATTCACGAAGGACGACAAAGTAGAACTCTTGAACAAAGATAATTAAATAAACCCCTACTTGAGCGTAGGTAGAACATGGGTTGGCTGTGGAAAAAGATGTCGCGAGGTGAAGCTCCATAAGTTGACGACAAGACGACACTCAGAGGAGGTTGACGGGTGAGAGCGTTGTGGATACTACCCCAAGCCCACCTTCCATAGGCCAGGGGCTGGTGACTAGCACCAAAGGCATAAATCCCGATAACTGGGAAGGCATTGCCTTTATAAAAGTAAACAAAACACCACAGAGTACAAGCGGAAGTAAAACACTAAGTACACAGAGAAGTGCTGAAAGGTAAATGGGCCAGAATACAAACCAAAATGAAAGTACAACTACAACTGAACAAAGTAAAACAGAAAAAGACAACAGCTGGAAGGACGGAAGCGGCTCCTGGGTTGTCCTCCTGGGATCCTACCTGAAGGGTAGGTACAGATGGCGCAGCTCCTGGATCGTCCACCACGGATCCTACCTGAAGGGTAGGTAAATATATCCTCCACAACGCTCTCGCCCGTCAACATCCTCCGAGTGTCATCTCACCGTGAAGTCCACCTCCGGATACTGACTCGTCGTGTAGTCCACCTCCGGGTACCGTCCAGTCCTCGAAGACTCTGCCTACATCAGCACTGCCCGTCGTCTGTAACCAACACAACGAGGTGCGGTCATAGCCCGTGCAGGGGTGAGTATAATGATACTCAGTAGGGACCCCGAGACCCTCAAGGTCTCACTAAAACCAATAAGGATAACCACAAAGAAGATCTCAACAGATAACCTCTACTTAGGTATATGCCCATACATATACCTAAGTTATCAAGTAACCCATCTCAATCATGAAAAAACACAAGGATTATGAAATCAACGGATAACCACTACCCAAGTATATGCCCATAAATATACCTAAGTTATCAAGTAACCCATCTCAATAATGAGGAAACACAAAGGTCACAAACTCAGCTCAAACCAGGATTTTCATTTTCGAAACCGTAACTGCTAAAGAGCCCCATCTCTGGAGTGTACAGTGGTCATGTAAGTACTCCGAGGTACTGCTCACTAACCTAAGACGGCTGAGGTACTCCTCCTATCGAGCACCGCGGGTCTGTAGCCAACTACCGGACGCTCCGTCCGCTGTGGGTCTGTCGCCAAATATCAGGCGCTCCCCCTAATAGCCTACAGAGTTACTCCTACTGTCGAGTACCGCGGGTCTGCGGCCAACTACCGGGCACTCTGTCTGTCGTGGTTCAGTCGCCAAATACCGGGCGCTCCGTCCACTGGGCAAGTCGACTCACTCCAAGTCGAGTCGATCAAGCAGTCGTCAGGTCTCAGCCGGCTACACGGTCTCCGTACTCCGTACACTCGTCTCCGAAAGGGTCCGCCCCACGAGCTACAGGTCGATACTCCAAGTATCAAAAAGTCCCATGAAAAAGTATCACAAAGGACCACCTCGTCATAGGGGTCTCAATGCAATAGAGAGCGCGTCAATCGGACGCCCGGTCTGTGAGTTATTAGCCTTTTCATCCCAGGGGCCCGGTTGGTTTCGTGAGCGAACCAACCCGGCCATATCTCAAATGTTCCCTGAACTCTCATAGGGTATACTCATAAGGACTGTTTCCCAATGTGATCACCAACACCACTGACGGTTCGTCAAACGGACGTCCGGTCTGAGAGATATCAGCTTTTCCGTTCCAGGGGCCCGGTTGAATTTCGGGTACGATCCAACCCGGCCACTATCCAATAGCAACCAAAACTCAGGCGATGTATGCCAAAAGTTCCGTCTCACTTAGAGGAATCCATCAAAGTCGACGGCACGTCAATCGGACTTCTGAAGCTCAAGATATGAGCGTTTCCGCTCTGAGGGCCCGGTTGGTTTCGTGTACGAACCAACCCGACCTAACTCATAGTATTCCGAAACCTTGAGTGTGATTTACCGAAACGACCGTCTCGATACAAGGATCGTATCTCAATTGACGGTGCATCGATCGAAGACCCGCAACACATGTTATGGGCATCCGACCGAAAAAAAGTTCAGTATTAAGGGGTTCGGGCCTGGTCCGACCCGGCCCGATACCCCCGGGGTCGACCCGAACCGGGTCCAGGTCCGGCCCGCTTGGGAATGGCCCGGCCTGGGCACAGCACGCCCAGCGTGCTGGCCAGGCGTTCGGCCAACCGGCCGAGCCGTTTGGCAGGGGGGGGGGGGGGGGGGGCGCCTGCCCCCCTAGTGTAACTGCGGCCCCCCATTAAATGGAGGCCGTTTTGTGCTGGCTGACCGAGGAAATTAATTCCCCTGGTTTCCCTTTTGTCCGGCCGGCCCGCACCGGCCGGCCGGTTCTACCAACAAGGACAGGCGACGACCGGTCCTTCCTCCTTCACCGACACCGGCGGCCTGGAACCGGCCGCCGGTCACCCTGCTCCGCCGTGGCCCAGAACCGGCCGCCGGTCACCCTGCTCCGCCGCGGCCCGGAACCGGCCGCGACCTGGTTCGTCCGGCGCGGTGCGAAGGCACCGCTCCCCTCCACCGCGACCCCACTCCGGCCACGGTGTCTTTGGTTTTCTTCGATGCGGCACAACGACGTCACTTCCTTGTTCAACTTCACTGCGCAGTGCGATGGTGCCGCACATTACTTGTCGTACGATCCCGCATGGTGCGACGACACCACGCCATTCCGTCCCAACCATATTAGAAACAATATTCAAATTGAAGGAGGTTCAGTCGTGTTTGTGCGGTCTGGACCCCTCTCGTTAATTGATAGCAACTGGTCGTAAATTCACGAAGGACGACAAAGTATAATTCACGAACAAAGATAATTAAATAAACCCCTACTTGAGAGTAGCTAGAACGGGGGTTCGCCGCGGAAAATGATGTCACGAGGTGAAGCTCTGTAAGTTGATGGAGAACGCCCGAGGAGGAAGTGGCGTCTCCTTTTCATTGACACGGGAAGAAGATCGAAAGAGGGTGCATCGTCGATCATCGGAAACACACCGGCTGGGAAGAGGAGAAGAGACGACACGTCGATCTCTTCTTACGGTGACGACGTTCTTCGTCGATGTCTTGGTGTTCTTCTTCGAAGTCTTGGTGTTCTTCGTGATGAAGATGAAACACCTAAGAGCTCTCTCCTCAATTGTCCATACACAACATCCAACCAAAATAAAATAAGGCTCACCCTTATTTTATTAACTCATTCCACAATTCAAAAATTCAAAACTTAAATTAATTAATTGAATTGTTATGTTGGCATACTTAAAGAGAGGAGATGAAAAGTAAAAAGAGTTACACAACTTAAGTGGGGTGTTATGTGGAGTTTGGAAGTTAAGGAAATTGAAAAGGTGGGGGATCGTGTGGGCCCCACCTCACCTTTAATCCACACAAGAGAAACTAACAAATAGTGGGACCCTCCCTAACTCCTACACTTAGGTTCTAACTCATGGAGAAGAGAAATAAAATTCTTAACGAAAATTTTATTTCACTAACACTTAATCCATAAATTTAAACAACTCATAACGAGAAAACGCAACTCTAGGAAAGGAGTTCCTAAGCAATTACCGGTGCTACGGTTCCATCGGGGCCCTAAAATTCGATTTTGAGCACCAGTTCAAAGGATAGGAATTACCGCTCGTTCGTTCACTGAACGTACCCGAGCTAAACTTCGAATAGAAATTCCGAGCACACCGGGCCTCAGAATCAAGTGCCGTCAGAAACTGCGATCTTGTAAAATCACAAAGAAAATTAATAAAAAATTTCCCTTGAATTTTACGGGTCTTTACAATAATATATACTAAATATAGATATATAAATGAATATATAATTGAACAAAAAAAATTAAAAATTAATAAATGAATAAATTATTTAAATATTTATTAATGAATGAATTATTAATAAAATATGAATAATTATAATATATATTAATTATAAATAGTAATAAATAATATATATTAAATATAAATATATATAAACTCAATGAAATGTTATTTAAAAAACATTAACTTCTTATTCATTTTTAATGTTTTTTGTTTTTTGAATTTAACATATATCAAATTTCACGTGTTA
Source organism: Viscum album (assembly GCA_963277665.1). NCBI lineage: Eukaryota > Viridiplantae > Streptophyta > Magnoliopsida > Santalales > Viscaceae > Viscum > Viscum album. The sequence continues at coordinate 1,643,565,435 of OY728121.1, read as the reverse complement.
AATTTATTTCACATACATATATATATATATATATTTGTATATATATAATTAATTTTGTTTGCATAAAAAACCAACACAAATATGATTACACAATATATAGAAACACATACACCTAATATTTATATAACTTATTCAAATATCTGTATATTTTTGAATTTAATTTTTAAAATGTCACATTTAATATATTAAGTATTTAATCTTTATATTTTATTTATTTGATTTTAATACTATTATAGTTAGGGCATTAATTTTTAATAATTTAATGTTTTTTATTTTATTTCTGAATTTGATCATTTTTAATATTTATTTACTATATTATAGTATTTTCAAAATATATTCATTATTACTTCAATAATTTTATATCGTTATTTTTTTAATAATTTATATTTCATTAAAAAAACATATCCACTTTTTCAATATTTTTTAAGTGCACTCATTTTGAATCATTCAATTTCAATCATTTTTTTAATATATGTATTTTAGATTATATAACCACAAATAATGATAAAAATATATATTTAAATAAATACTTATAAATAAATATATTTATAAATGTACATTTAATAAAATTATAAAATTATAAATATTACAGATAAATAATAATTATATTTAAAATAAGTATTTATATAATTATAAATAAATAATTATATATATTCAATAATTATAAAATTATATTAAATTTATTTAAATAAATCCTTTATCAGCACAAAAATTTTAGTGCTAATGTAGTTTCATATTTATCAATGCAAAAAAAAACTCTACTAATTTTTTTATCTGCACTAAAATATTACCAATGATAAATATTGTTTTATTAGTGATTTCTGAGTGCTGATAAATGTCAATATTTATTAGTGATTTTTTAGCACTAATAATGATCTATTTCTTTGACACATATCAATTTAATGCTGATAAAATGGATCTTTATCTACAATTTTACATATGTTCTATTAAAGGTGTTCACTATCTATTTAAAAAAACCCTAACCGATACTCACTCATAGTGATCCTTAATCTCTCTCAAAACACTTTTTCTACCGGTGCAAATCCACTAAAATCCATGTGATGTATCAAGGATAGAATCCAATGTATGTAATTTTCTACTTTTCCTATATCATTGTTTGATCTTTTGGGTTCTGTATTTTGTGTTTTTCACTGTTCTTAACCTTGATGAAAGATACATCTCATCGCCTCACCACTACCACCTTGACTCCTACGTGCATTTTAACAGCTTGTGGATAATAATAATAATTGTAGCTTAACTTCATGTGTCCATGATGAGAGAATCTATCAAATTTGACTTCCTAGTTTCAGGATGAATTTGTGCAGTTTATTTTCATGAAACCAATATAATAGCTGGTGTGAAGTTTAATGACTTTATTATTGAATGAATTTTGTAGTTTAAGATCCTACAACCAGGATGGGATAAATTGTGTAGTATAATGCCTTGATGCCAAGATGAATTTGAGCAGTTTAACATCATGAACACAGTACGAGAGGCACTATGCAATTTGACGTCTTTTATGTAGGATGATTTTTTGTAGTTTACCATCATGGAAGCATAGAGAGAGACAATTTATGGACACTATTCAATGTATTTAATGATAAATATTGAATTAGTTTGGGTTCTAACACATTCCTCATCCATTTTGGACAATATTCATGCTATTTTTTGTGGATCATCTTGGATTGGTTTTCTGAAAATGTTTTCGGAAAGGGGAAAATGATTTCTAGAATTGGACTTTCTTTTATAATGTGGTTAATTATGTTTTCAAAAGTGAATATAGAATAATGTGGTTTGTAATTGAAAATGAAATAGTGGTTTTCGAAGAGGTAAATATTGTTTTATTATGAAATTTGGCTTCTTTTCTAGTAGTTTTTGTACGAGATGTTCTTTTTAGATGTGTTTCAGATTGATTCTAAACCTGATTTTAGGATTTTTGTGTTATTCAGAATATGCTTCCCAGAAAGGTCCTAAAATTTTATAGTGGCTCTCACAAAATTTCTGGATCTCCTTAGTTTTTGCCCATCATTCATGTAAATCGATGTTATTTGAGGTAGTGAGGTGTCTTGAGGAAGTTGAAAATGTCTTAAGAGTGTTCGTAACTCCCAAAGATATTAGAGTTCGTGCTATTTTGGGTCTTCTTGGGGGTCCAAATTTAGAATAATTGGAATTTTTCCCTAAAAATGATGCAATATGGGGAGACAAGGGAAGATTTTAAGTCCCTATTTATCCGATGGTTTATAACTTATGAGGTGAAGATAAAGAAAAGGGAAGAGCTCATGAGTATCCATCAAGGTTAGTAGACAGTGAAGGATCTGTTGAAAGCTTCTATTTTCATTAGGGGTCTTCATCTAGAGAACAATTATTGTGTCATCTTCTCCAAGGATCTACATTTTGATAAGTTGGTGTAGGAAGTGATTTTGGTTGAGTTGTTGTGAAATAAGCATAGACACAATGTCTTAGTTGTTTCCTCTTGTGTTGGGGGTGATGATGTTATGAGATTCCTCATTTTTATTTTATGTCTATTATAAGTTAATCTTTCATTATGAAATTCTGATGAAATTATCCTTTTGTAGTTCACAGGGTTTTTTTTTGAATGTGAAACGTTAAAAGGACATCCTTTCATGAATTATTTCCTCACTTTCTATCATTCTTGTTTAGCAATAACTATTTTTGAGGAAATTTATCTTTGTGCCTTGTGTGTGGGTTTATTTATATTTAGTATTTTGACATTTATACTATTGTTTCTATTGATGTAGTGTTTTTGAATCATATTGATTTCTATTTGGATCCATTGATCAATGGAGCCAAAACATGAATTGGTTGTGCATTAATAAAAAATATAATGACAAAACTAAGGATTCATTATGAACTTCATGACTATTGGTTAATAAAAGCTTAATATTGCATCTGACTTGAAATTCCTACAAGAATCCCCATGATGCCCTCATCTCACAAATGCTCTCTACAATCTATATCATATCACCATTCAATATTCACATTTCGTTCTCTTCCTATACATATTTACTATATGCATGCAGCTGCCTGCAACATGCATCTTTATTTGCTGTAAATGCATGTAATAAGGTAAGAAAAAATGAATGTTGAATGGTAATATAATAGATATGATGGTTAATGTGTGTGGTATGAGGCCATCTTGAGGACACTGGGCAGGAAATTCAATTGAGATGCTATTCTAAGAGGTAGTTAAACAATGGTAGTGAAGTGCACAGAGAATCCTTAGTTTTTTATTAGAATATATCTGGACTAAAGAAACCCTTTTGTAAAATGTAATGGTAATGTTACAATATACTTTCTCTATTTAACTAAAAAATTATATAATGAAATATTTGATTTAATTTTCATTATTCCTTATAGAGTTTGATTATTTTAAAAGATTTATGTCCTTCTATCAAGCCTTTGTAGGAAGAGAAATGATGTTTTCTATGCTCAGTCATAGAGTTAATCTTTAGGTTTTCATTGTAAAATCATTGTACATAGAATTAATTCATTAATTCATATTTATGTATAATTTATTTCCTTTTAGTATTAATCACATAATAGTTGTTTTCCTATATAGGTGTATTATTTTGGTTTACTTGGGGTGCTCTTTCAAACTTTCATGTGATTTCTCCCTTAGAACTTTTTCACCCCTATAGTGTTTCATTCATCACTTTCTTTCATGTTCACTCCATTAAATTTATATGAAGAAAAATTCCACTACCTATTCTTAATTACAAAGTTAATTTTGATATTTTTACATTAAAATCATTGTCCATAGAATTAATGTATTATTTTATATTTATGTTTAATTTATTTATTTTTAGTATTACTCATAATAATTGTTTTCTTATAAAAGTGGATTCTTTTTTTCAAGTTGATGTGGTTTTTTTGAAGCTACTCAGGTGGTATTAGTAGTTCACCAAACAAATTCAATGGAAATTGTGGTAACATTGGATGTTAGGATTGTTTTTGAATGTATTTATTAATTTGTATTTATGTAATTTTATAAACAAATATTTAAATGTTTATAACATAGTGTTTTTCAGGTATTTTTTTTTGTAATTTAATTTCATTTAAATTTTGTATTGATACATATTTTTATTCATATATGATGTTTTTTTGGTGTGTTTCTTGTACTGCGGTGTGCTGTTATACCACATTATAGTATGTCCCATTATCATTGCTTTTTCAAAGAACTAATAATGAACACATTTACTAATGCTTTTAAAAAGCACCGATAAAGAGCACATTTATTATAACTTCTAAAATTGGTGATAAAGGTATGATTTATTAGCACTTCTACAACACTCATAAAAATTTCTTTTATTAGCACTTATAAAAGCGCTGATAAAGGATTCCTTTATCGATGCTAAATAAAAGCGCTGATAAATGGGACCTTTATCACCACTTTTAAAAGTGCTGATAACAGTCCCATTTATCATCCCATTTGTTATCACTAATAAATTCCTGCTTTATGAGTTCTTTTTCAGTAATAATAAAAATCTCAAGCTTTTAACATTTTTCATATTGTCATCACTTTTCTAGCATTGCTAAAGGCCATTTTTTGGCACTATTGAAGGCCAATTTTGTAGTAGTTATATAAGAAGGTAGATAGAAAATTATAATTTTATAATAAAAATAATGTTATAAATGTCATAAAAATTCATTATTCGATCTTTATAACCAAAAAAATATTAGTTAATTAAAAAATAATTACACCACTCTGTGGAAATGATATGCTGTGTGTACGCACAAATGATATTTTAATTTATAATAGGATAGAAAAGTGATAGAATTTGGTTGTAACATAATAATAATAACATTTAAGTATATTTTTGATACATTGGATATTATTTTAGGATGGTTGTAACCGATTTAGAGGATGTAGAAGAAGAATGAAATTTGAATGAGTCATGAAAGATGGTCACCTATTTTTTAGTTGACTTCCTTTAGATATCCTATTAAGGTACCCAAGGATGGTGTTTTGGGAATAAATGGACCTATATAATTCATATAATTATGTTTATAAAGTAATTTTATATTTTTTTGTTGAGATAAAATTATCAAAGTGGTGTAAATAAGAGAAAGGAGGGGTACCCTTTTAAAAGTGGGGGGAGGTGCACTCTTGGAAGTTTTTATAAGATAAATATATAAAAAGTTATTCTCTATCCAAATTAGTCCAAATGTTAAAATAATTGAATATAAGGTTGTATTTCATTCAAATAATGTCAAATGATATAATTTTTAACGGTTTAACCAGTGATTTAAACATTACCTTTTGGTTTAACCCATTAGTTTACCTATTTGAACCATAACCACAATAACATATTTTTCAATTTTAAAGGGTTATACTTTTATTTATTTGGAGAAAATTGGCCCATAAATAGAAATAGATGAAATTTTATACCATATATTATACAGTTTACTCAATTTTAATATTTTAATGAATTCTAAATAATTTAATGAATGGTAATTTTCATAAAATATCACTATTGTCATTTTAACTCTATTTAACTAATTTGAAACTAAAGGAACCTAGAAAAAAACAGAATTAAAATATAATCCTTTAGCACTATAATAATAGGTCATATTTATCTATAAAATTACAGTAAAATTAATAATCACACAAATTATATTACAATTTATAATTCCAAAATCATTTATTTTAATTTTATATTAATTAGAGAAATATTGTGTAGCTATTATGAAAACGTTTATGTAAATTATATAACTCATATAAATTATAAATAAATTAAAATAATGAAATTTAATTTAATTTTTCTAAATATATCCATTAAAATTAATTCAAAAATTTCTTTTTCCACTATGTGAGTACAAAATATATTTTTAAAAGTAATAGTTTGACATCTTGCATTTTTCTTTGATTTAAATATTATATATGTAATTTTCAATGAAAATGTTTCCTTGAAAATTTAAATTTAAAGAGTAAGGTGATAATGGTTAAATTATATTCATCTAATAAGAATTAAAATCGAAAAAATGACCCTGATATTTAGTTTTAATGTTGGATTACTCAATTTTCCATTTATTGAGGGGATAAATTTTTTCTAAGGTTACTGTCCATAATGAAAAAAAATAAAAGGGATTTATTTACCAAATTTGAACCTAATGATTCAAAATATGGAATAAATATTTAATATTAAATTTAAATTAGTGAAATTAGATTATTATAGGTAAAATATATCATATGTGACATTAATTCGAAATCAAATATTTAATTATTCTTTTAAATTAACTTATTTAATGAAACGAAATGACAGTATTTGAGAATTCCTTATTTTCACTATTCAATGAAAAATCAATCATTTCAGGGAATGTCCCAAATTTCACCATAAGTTAATTTTGATACGATGATTTAAAAGATTATTATAATTTTGTAAAAAAACAATACTTTTAGATATTAATTATTATTTTGCACACAAAAAATGAAATAAATACCATTTTTGAAAAACCATATTTTTGAAATATGAAATGATTTTACTAAAATAATGAATACTTTTTTATTAGTAATAAATTAATTATATGAAAACTATATATATATATATATTTAATAATTGGGTTAACCTAATTATTTCCCACCAATTCAACAAGTATGAAATAATTCTTACATTAAATAATAATATTTTAAAGTTATATCATGATTCAATAGAGATGTCCACACTACTTATGTAATACAAAATGGTGTCATGGACAACAAATGATCAGATATTTTAGCACATATGATGTTAAAAGTTTTTGTAAAACTGAAACTGACAATCCTGATTAAATACATAAGATGGATCACTCCTATTTTCCCCAAATTAAGGGTAATGTCGATGGCACTGCCTTGGGATAGCTGAGACTCTTAGGTTGTGGTGGGGGTATTTCACACAGACTGTGGATTTGTTAAAGTATGTTTTCACTATTTAATTGGGATCTTAATTGCATATGAAGCAGAGCTGTGGGCCATCATTTATGCTATTAGGTATGCTTTCTACCATAGGAGGAATAATATTTGTATTGAATCATATTCTAAACTTTCATTAAGTTATCTTAATATGTGTACTAGGGATGTCCCATGGTGAATTATTCCCCAATATATTGAATGCATCGATCAGGTAAACCATCTTGACACAAGGATCACACATGATTATAGGGAGGTGAATCATGTGGCCAATTCCCTATCGAGGAGATATATCATGGAAATGAATTCCATGGGGTCCTTTATAATTCCTTAGTTTTGTGTGTCTTTAGTGGGGGATGACTTGTGGGGAGGTCTCAATCTGTAATTTGTAAATCCCCTTGATCTATATAATATTGTACTCTTAGTTTTTAATAATAATATTTTGGGATTGTCAAACCAGACCCCGATTTTCCTGGTATATCATGATTCACTTAATTCTTGGTGATTCATGTTATAAATTCCTCTAAACATAGTGTTAATTTTAAATCTTGGGGTGCCACAGGATCAATCGTCTTGTGTTTTTTATCTAGACTAGTGGAAGTTCATTCAGTCTTTAAGGATTATATCTTCTTCTTCTAATTAATAAGAGGACAATAATATAAGTAATCTTGAGAGAAAAATCAGTTGTGCATGAAGATTCTCAGTTCTACATTAACTTTACACAATAGACACATAAAAATATTTATATAGTTTGGGTTTAGCTTAAAATATTATTTAATTTCACAATTTCCCTTAAATAATACAATAAACCCTATATAACCCCATTCCATATAATAATAATATTATTTTATGGCATTAATTACATGGTGCAATAATTATTATTATTTTTAATAGCTTTCAAATTAAGAATTATCACTAGAAAAAATATTTTTCTTCTCATCCTACTCAACATTTAGCGAATACCAGAATAAATATTTATTAAATATTTATTCATAAATAAATATTCTATTCAAATAAGGTGAATAAATATTTATTTAACATTAAATAAATATAATAAATATTATAATCACAATATAGAAAATACATATTTATTAATAATTCACATAATTAAATAAAGTATTTATTAATGAATAAATATGTATTTTTTACGTTGAGAATATTATTAATCAATAAATCCTGAAAAAAATTATTCTTTTCTACCGAGAATAATATTTATTCCCATAATTAAATTTTAATAGAATTTAATTGAGATAAACATAAACAATTAGTGTGTATAACTCTAGGATTCTTTCTTTTTAGAATTAGATGCACGTTCCTAATGTCCAAGATTACTATCTAAAAATGGTTCAAAGAACCCATAAGATTGAAGTTAGTGTCATAGCATTGAAAACCACACATGAATTATAACAACCCTGCTCTTTATTATACACTAAAACATGGTTTATTACATAAAATTTCACTTAAGATAACTTGGAGGATCGAGAGGTCTGGTGTCTTTGGGTCATAAGAACATTACATGACAACTTAAGACATAAAATACAACATCTTTATTGAAAACTCCTTTTACATGACCCTGACATTCCTTCATAATTCAAATTTCATGGGATAACCCTAGGACACACATAAGAAAAGGGGCGAGCTAAGGGAGTAAAAAATGAATAACATAAAGAATATAATACATGTTAGGAAATAGGAAAATCACTAGAGGATAAGAGAACCTGAAAACAAAGGCATGATATATCATGATTATCATATGTGGAAACAACGTACACCATGATGTTAGCATGAGACAAGTCCCATTGCATATGTATTAGCATGAATGAACCCTCATTTCACATGAATTAGCATGGTTAAACCCTCATTGAATATGGAGTATCATGATACTAAACATTACCCAATAAATTGGAGCACTATCAGTGTGCACCCTTCATAATCATTTTAATCTCATGCTTAAGTGTGCCACATAGATCATATAATATGGATTCATTCAACATCATAATTTATTGCACGATAATGGAATGTGAAATAAATACATGAAATTAAATGATCAATAAGTACATTTTCATAAATGTTAATACCCTTGATCTTGAAATGGGCACATGTTCAGTACATGATGATTTGGGATGCAAAAATCATGGTGCAATTTTGGCAACATAACAGCATCATAAAAATTCAGAAAATGGTTAATGAGAGGGAAAGGTTAATCTCATTATATATACATTATATGGACAGTAATGGAGTCATAGAAATACTTTTCCCAACATAAGGAGTTTGTAAATAAAAGTTGTAACATAATAATGAAACATGAAGAAAGAGGAGATATGGAATAACTCTTACAAAATTTCTAGAATGGTAACAGGTGTACATGGAAGGGATTAGTGAGCTATAAGGGGGTATATCATCATTAAAAAGTAAGGAGGGTGGTTTGGGAGAGGTGATAAATCTTACCCCAACATTTTTATTTGAAAATAAAATGTTATAACAATATCAGGAAACATGAACAAAAATGATAAAGGAAGTAAAGTTAACATCCCTTATGAAAATTCGACTTGTTAATAGGTGATCATAAGGGTTAATAAGAGGGATGAATGATATTTAAAGGGGATATCATAATTTATGAATCAAATGTTCAGTTAGGAAGATATTTAATAAAATATACCAACATAGAAATAAAATAGATTAAAAGACATATCATGAAAAGAATCCATGATAAAAGAGGAGGGTGGAAGATCCCTAACTTGGAGGTGTGATCCCAAAGGCTTGGGGGAGGATTATTGGGAGCTTGGGGGTTAAGTTGGAGGACTCTAGGGAGTTTATATAAGATTAAGGATTAAATTCAAGGAGTTTCAGTGAAGAGGAATGGGATTGTGTGTGGGTTTATATAAGGAAGGAGGGGAATTCATTATTATTTTGGTTTTGGACACAACACACAAAAATATTCAAAACCAAAAACCAACCCATGGTTTTTGTCTAAGGGGAGTGGAAAAAATATTTTATAAGGTTTGGGGATGGAATTAATAAAATATTTCCCTTGCTTATGTGGATGTGAGTCACACATTCAATGAAATGAATTTAATATCTTAAAATCATTTTTAAGACATGGAGGGTCCACTAAGGTATTATAAAATTAGTAAAAAAATATAAAATCCAATTATCTTAAAGTTAAAAAATATATTGGACAAATATCCCTTTTTATAGTATTTATTACATCAACATTTGGTCACTAGGATGACATAAAACACACTATATATTTATATATTATTTAAGTTTTACCCAAAAATTTGGCTTTCCTTAAAAATTATGAAAAATTCACATTTGGATAATTTTGATTTCATAATTCGAAAAATAATTTTCATTTTATCTAAATAGTTTTCTAAATAGGTTAACTAAAACATTTAAAATAAAAACCAATATTTATTGAAAAATAAAGGGGTTTTAACAAAATATTTCTCATGCCTTAAAAAAATACATTTGACTTCATAAAAATTATATGCTCATTTATGTTCAACAAAAGTACTAAATAATAATATTTTATTCAAATATTATTAATTACAAAAATACATCAATTCATCGAAATTGATTTCTTAATTAAATTTGAATATTTACAAAAAATACTATTTATTTTGTAAAAATCATTTACAAAGTAATGTTAATCGAATGAAAGTATATTCATTATTCTATACAACAATATTGTACATAATCGTAATGATAGGGTCTTGATACATATCCTTTTATTACACCATCACACACTGTAAGTGTAAGGTAAACGATGGTGGGGATTTCATGGGGTCGTTCATTGAAAATAGTTTGAGCTATGGTCTTGATGAACATTAACTTCTACCAAAAGTGGTTTGACTCATGATAAAGTTATTGGATCTTAGTTTGGTATTGCTCTTGGGAAAAGACCAGAAATGATATCACCCTCAGAATCTCTAATAAATGGGGTTCTTAGGGAATGATTCTTCTGGTCGAGGCTATTACTTCCTTTGTTTCAAAATAATTTTTTAAGACCATATATTTATACTAGTCATGTGCTCACTACTGAACGAATATATTATAAAAGGTAATGATACTTAATGGTAATTTAAATCCAATTGTACAAAAGGAGTTCATGTGTTTTCTATATCCATAAGACATTTAATTATAATAAAGGAAATTTTATTCATAAATGATCAGGTATTTACAACATTCCCCCTTAATAAATTTCACCATCAAAATTACCTTTTCCCACATTAAAATAGATGAGGACTCTACCTCATCACTTCCTCCAGTTCCCATGTCCATTCTTCAAAATTGAGGTTTCTCCACAACACCTTGATAAGGGGAATCATCTTATTTCATAGAAAGGTGTCTCTACAATCTATGATCCTTACTGGAATCTCTTTATAGGAGAGGTAATTCTCCAATGGTACCACATTTTCATTGAAAACATTTGATGGGTCAGGTATGTACTTACTCAAGAGTGATACATGGAATACATCATGTACTTGAGATAGGTTTGGTAGGAGTGCTTGTCAATAAGACACTACTCTGATGCGACCAAGGATCTAAAACGAGATGATGTACCTTGGACTACGGTTTCCCTTCTTCCCAAATCTCACTACTATGTTATAAGGAGATATGTAAAGGAAAACCATAACTCTAACATCAAACACTAGGTATCATCAATAGTTGCCAGTATAACTCATTTGTAAACTCTTAGAAGCTTTGATATGCTACTGGATGGTCTTAACCTTCTCCACCATTTCTTCAACCATTTATAGACCTAGAAGTTTTCTCTCCCCAACATTATCCCATTATTCTAGTGTTCTTCACCGCTTCACATAAAGGGATTTATAAGGATCCATTTGGAATCTTTTGTAGAAACTTTTGTTGTATGAGAACTCAACTAGAGGAAGGTATTGATCTCATCCTCCTTTGAAGTCCATTGATTAAGCTCTCAACATGTCCTCAAGTGTCTAGATAGTCCATTAGGATTAGACACCATATTGAGGATGATAATATGTACTAAAATTAAGCTCAGTATTCTGATCGTTTTGGAGACTCTTCCAGAACATAGAGCTGAATCTTGGATCTCAATCCGATAAAATCAATGGTGGTACTCCATGAAGCCTTACCACTTATCTACTTTATATCCATGAAATTTGATCTAATGAGAAATCCTCTTGAATTAAAATGAATTGTGCAATATTTTTTAATATAATCCACAACATATCAAATAATATTATTTCCTTTAGATGTATTCAGATGTCCAATGACAAAGTCCACAATGATGTTCTTCCATTTTTATACTTTTATGGGTAATGGTTTAATAATCCCATTATACATATTCTTCTTATCCTTCACTTGATGACATTCTAGGAACCTTGATGCATATTCAAAGATCTCATTCTTCATGTTATCCCACCTATAATGCTCTCGTAGATCATGATAATTCCTTGTGTTTCCTGGGTGAATGGATAAATTTAAACTATGTGCATTATTTAAAAGTTCCCTCTTTATATGTATATTTTATAGAACACATAATCTTTACCCAAATCTCACAATTCCTTATTCGTTAACATTGAACTCTGAGGATTTCCATTTTTTGATAGTTTTAACTTTCTTCTGAATGCCCACATCATTTTTTAAGCATTGTTTAACCTTTCCAAAGGATACGATTGAGAAATAATTTGTAAATGGATTGATGATATTCCATTATTTATGATTACCATTTCCATATTCATTTAATTTAAGAAGATTGGATGCTTCTCAATTCTCATCATTGATAGAATCGCTGGGTCCTTTATAGTTAGAGAATCCACCACTTTGTTTTCTTTCCCAGGGTGGTAATAGATTGATTAGACCTAATCCTTGATTATATATAACCATATTCATTGGTAAATATTCATCTCTTTTGGTGTGAATATATATTTTAGTATTTGTTATCTGTATATATTTCACACTTATCCTTAAAGAGATAATGCCGATATATTTTTTAAGGTAGAGATCATTTCTTCCAACTCTAGATATTGCGCGTGATTGTTTTTATCATGGATTTTAAACTGCCTTGGGGCATTGGAAATGATTTTTTATTTTTTCCTCAAATTCCATCAAAGGAGAACTTGTAAAATTTTCTAGAAAAACATTCCCACAATCATAAACATGTGAAAAAATACTTATAGATGTTTTTCCCAAATTATTTAATATCATTTCAAATGGGGACATAATGTTCTTAAAAAACATAAAAGACTTACTAATATGAGATGAATTTAAATACAATACGACATTAACTAATTTGAATTAGTGGTTGCATGTAATTAATTCATCATTATACATCTTAGCATAGGAATTACTATGATACCTTGATCACATAGATTGTTGATTCTCTTCATTCATCTCATATCTTGCAATATATAATTGTATTGGGTAATTCCATACTTCTACACATTTATGACATAGAACTATGTAAGATACATTAGATGGTACTTTGTTTCCATCCACCACATTATCCATTTTTGCACAGAAATTGGATTATTTGTGACCTTCCTTTCCACACATAAAACATATCCCAGTCCCTTTGTGACATTTCTCTTGGTGCATGTTTTCACATATGTTGCACAAAGGACATATGGTCTTCTTTCCCTTATCACCTTTGTTATATAGACTTTCTTGAGATGGAATCTTCCTCTTTCTTTATGTCATTAAGAATTCAAAAAAAAGTACCAATTATTAATCATTATTTTTGATAGAATGTTGGGAATAACCACGATATGTCCTACTTGAGATCCCATTTGATTGGGAATCTCATTGGGACATTCATCACATTACCCTTCACATCAGTTGTTAGCCCAATTACTTATATTATCGGCTATGGGATATAATAAAATTAAAATTACAATTGAGTATCTTCAATAGTTTAACACATAAATGGGAATCCATTTACTAAGGGATAACTTATAAATTACATTTATTTCTTTGACTTAGGAATTTTTGGGCTTCAATCTATGTTATCCAAGATCTAATTCCTAACATATATTTTTAGGGTAATTTTTTGGATCCATTAATAATGGTTCGTACAATGCTTATGAATTTATCGAAGCATATCCCCTGGGAGTATCGAACCAATAGTACAGCAAGACACATTGTCGTGCACTAGTTCCCGTTTGAGTCTAGATTAAAGTAGTGTTTTCAGGTTTTACCCCTAGATACCTCTGTGCCAGATCAACCTCTAATTGTTTGTATCCAGACATGGGTGTATTTTCTTGATAATCCATTTACTCTATACTCACCAAAATTTATGGATTACTTTATATACTTAGTCTTATCCCTAAGGATTTCACTAGGGTCTTCTAATCCTAATCCTAGAAATAACTAAACCTAACATATAATAAAAACTATAACAACCCTACCCTTTAGAACACACTTAAACATGATTTATTACTTAAAATGAACTTAATAAAACTCCTAGGATTAAGAGATCTAGTGTAGTTGGATCTCAGGAATATTACATGACAACTTAAGACATAAAATACAACTTCTTTATTGAAAAATCCTTTAACATGACCACAACATTCCTTCATACTTTGCATTGCACGGGATAACCTGAGGACATACATAAGAAAAGGGGAAAGTTATATAGCCCAGTAAGGTATCAAACAAGGAATAACATGAATATTACTATAAATTTTAGGGAATAGTCATATCTATGGAGCATAATAGAAACATGATCATGAAGGTATGATATAAGTTGATTATCATATGTGGCAACAACATACAACCTTATATTTGCATGATCCAAGCCTCAATGAACATGGATTAGTATGAGTACACCCTAATTTAACATGAATTATCATGAGTAAACACTCATTCCACATGGAGTATCAAGATACTAATCATTACCCAAGGAATTAGAGTGCTATCAGGGCATATCCTTTATAATTATTTTAATCTCATTCTTATCTATTCCACATAGATCATATGACATGGATTCATTCAACATTATCATTTATTCCATGATTAAGGAATGTGGAATACATAAATAAAAGTCTATAGTAAATAAGTATTTGTGCACAAAGTTTAATACCCTTGATAGAGAAGTGGGCATGGTATTCACTACATGATGATTTGTTATGAAAAATCACAGTGAAATTTCAGCAGTATAATGGCATCATGAAAATTCATAAAAACGATTGATGGGACAGAAAGGGGTTTATCATAATATATAAATAAAATTTATAGTAATGGAGTTATATAAATACAAGTCCCAACACAAGGAATTTGAAATATAATGTGTAACATTATAAAAAAACATGAAGAAAGAGGAGAAATAGAATTAATCTTATAAAATTTCATCATGGTAATGGGTGTACATGGAAGGGATTAATGAGAGTGGAAGGGGTATATCATAATTCATTCCAAGGGAGGGAAGTATGGGGGAGGTGTAAAATAATACCCCATCATTTTTAATTAAAAATTAAAGTGTATAAAAGTATAAGGAAATGTGGATAAAAATGAGAAAGGAAGGAAAGTGAGGATTCCTTAGGAAAATTCGGCATGGTAATGGGTATTCAAAGGGTTTCATAAGTGGGATAAATGAGATTTAAAGGATATATAATCATTTATAAATCAAATTGGATGTAATTGGGTTATTTAATAACATATCCCAACATAAAAATAAAATAAATTAAAAGACATGTCATGAAAAGAATGCATGATAAAAGAAGGTGGAAATTCCCTTGCATGGATGTGCAATCCCAAAGGCTTGGGAGAGGCTTTGTGGGAACTTGGGAGTTATGTGGGGGGGACACTAGGGAGTAGATATTAGATTTAGGACGAGATTAATGGAGTTTTAGTGAAGAGGAATGGGTGATTGGGTGGGTTTATATATGAAATGAGGGGGAATTCTTTATTATTTAGGTTTTGGACAGTACACAATAAAATATTCAAAACTACAATTTTCCCATGTTATATCCAAGGGGAGTAAAAAAATATTTTATAAGGGAAGGGAAAAAACTTAAGAAAATATTTCCCATGATTATGTGTAGGTGGGTCACACTTTCAAATTAATGAATTTTATATCTTAAAATATTTTTTTAAGTCTTCGAGGGTCCACTAAGGTATTATAAAATTAATCAACCAAATCTAAAATCACATTATTTTAAAGGTAAAAATTATATTGGCCGACGACCCCATTTTATATTATTTATTACACCAATATTGGGTCATTATAATGTCATAAAACACACTATATATTTATATAAAATTTATGTTTTTACCCAAAAACTCGACTGTCTCAGAAAATTATGAAAAATTCACCATTGTATAATTTCAATGCCCGATTCCAAAAATAATATTCATTTTATCTATATAATTTTCTAAATATGTGAATTTTATCTTTTAAAATAAAATCAGACATATATTGAAAATTAATTGGTTTTTTACAATAAGCCTTAATTAAAAGTACATTTGAATTTATAAAATTATATGATCATTTATATTTAATAAAAGTAACTTAATAATAATATTTTATTCGAAAATTATTTATTTAAAAAATACATTAGTTAATAAAAATATATTTTTTAATTGATGTTTAATAATACCCAAAAATAATATTTATTCTTTAAAAATCATTTACAAGGTAATGTTAATAGAATGAAAGTATATTTATTATTATATAAAAAAATAATTTACATAATCCTAATGATAGGGTCTTGATACATATCCTTTTACTACAAAATCATACACCCTACATGTAAGGTGCATGATGGTGGGGATTTCACGGGGAAATTCCATGAACATGGTTTGGGTTGTGAACTCAATGAGCATGAACTTATCCCGTAAGCAGTTTTGCATATGCTTAAGTTGTTGGATCTATACATAGTCTTGGTCTAGGGTTCTAACTAGAAATGATATCTCCCTCAGACTCTATGATAAATGGGCTTCATAGGGAATGATCCTACTAGTTAAGTCCATTACTTCCTTTGTCTATGTAAAAAGGATTTGTTAAGGCCCTATATTTTTTCTAGTCATGTTCTCAATGTTCAACGACTATATTATTAAAGGTAATGATACGTAACAGACATTTAAATAAAATTTGACAAAGGGAATTCATCTGTTTTCTATATCCATAAGATATTTATTTAAAATATAGGGAATATTATTCATAAATGATTGAGTTGTTACAAAATTACTTACTGTGTAATATAATCCCTTTTCCATAATATCTCATTAATCAGGACACACAATCATGCCACCAACCTATGTGATTTATACTTCATTCTTTGACTATCTCCACTAAACATGATGTTACACCATAACCATAGAATTCAATGTTATAGTTCCATTTAAATTAATGGTTTGATACATCAAATTCCATTAGTATGTAAGGTACAAATCCTTCCTTGACTAATTAATTAATAGCATTTCATTTGGGACACACCCAATGTATGCTACATCCCATGAACATATGAAATCATGGGGTTTTCAATATATCAAACTAAGAAATCCTAACAGGATTTAATAACAATTTTAATGTATAATGAACATTATACATGGTCATATATAATAATATACAACGGAACATAAATATATGGAATTACTACATGTGGATTTGTTCTCATAAGCTCCCATCTGAGAGATTACAAAGTGAGAACTTCTTATGAAGATGTCTCATCTTCTAAAATGGAATATCACCAGACAGTCTACAATCGATGTGTCCCATAATAGTATTTTTTCCCACCATCTAACTATATTTAAGAATATCAACATGAAATTTCATGGTTGTCATAATTGTTGTTGACTACTATGACCTTATGAATATGAAAGATACTTTAGGAAATTATTACATTAAATTCATGTAGAGAAATGAGGAATATATAAAAATATGTTTTATAAATATTGAAATATTTTAATATATATATAATCAAATGTACAAAAAGTTAGTTCTATAACACAAACTCTAACAACTATTTTCATGACAATTATATTACATTGGGGTAATTTATAAGAGGATATAATTGTTATCCTATAAAATGAGGTTGATTATTCCATGGTTTCTCATAACATATATATATTACACTCTTATTAAATTGATGAATTATCTTTATCTCTTTATAGATTAGTGATTAAAGGTACTTGAATTTAGAATGGAGAGTGAAGAACAAGAAAGAATGAAAACAATTTCACAATTAATATTAAGAGTTAAATGACTATTATTCGATATGTACTTCATTTTTAAGTCATTAATTTTACATTCTTGGGAATTGTTATAACATGGTATTAAGAAATGATATAATTTGAGTAGTATTTTTATTGATATTTTCTTCTTGTTTTTCATTTTTGGATTTCAAAATCATTATAGGATTAAAATTGATTTTTTTGTTATAATGAGTAATTTGATTTATTTAGAGGAATGGAAGTAAATTATTAATGAAATTATAATAATTATATATTGTTTTAATTATGGAATTTTGACCTTATTTTTTAGGTTTTTTATTCTTCATGGATATAAAATTATTTATTTGATAATGTTGATGTATGATGAGAAATATTAGTAATTTTATCATATTTGAATGATGATAGATGATTTGTTAGTTGAGAGTATGATAATAGATTTATAAATAAATATAATGATGATTTGCATACATTGTGACTATATGATTTATATGAATTAATGAGGATGGTAATTATGAATTATGGAAGTTGAATTTTGAAGATAAAAGATCTGAAAGCTGTTGTGTTGTGCTTTGCACAATTATGTGCCAAGCATTTAATCAATTATTTAAATAAATATTGAGTATGAGTTGATGATAATTTTTTTATGATTTATGAAATAGGGCTTTGAAAAATCAATACAAGTAATTTACCACACTTAGGTGGTTGTGAATATTTATCCTAAGACTCGATGACAGTGATCATATAGTATTGGATCATGACTAATATGCATATGTTTTGTGCCACCGAATATTTCTTTAATCCCATATGAATTATTTATTAATAGGGAATGGTGGGGATTTGATGGACTGTATAAATATTATTTTTGGTTTATAACACTCCATAAACATATAACTCTTTTAATATTGGGTATATAGTTTCTATGATTGAATTATGAATGCTCACAGGTTTATTTGGAGTGAAGAGATCCATTGAAGAATTATTGATTAAGATTATTTTTTTTTTCATGATTTTAATAAATATTGAACATACATAGTCATGGGATAATTTATTATGATTATTATTATATTGATATATTGAACTTATAGAATGACACAGACCACGATATGGGGTATATAAAAAAAATTTATCCCATAGACCTTTTTCAGTTAGTTCTAGGTGGATAATGAGTTGTTTTAATTATTATTATGTGTATAGATTCAAAAAAGTCCTTTAACATGGTAAACACTCAGACTCTATAGGACATGTACACATTATTTTACTTATGTTGACTAAGATCCATGATTAGAGGCTGTTTACAGTGACATTATCACTCACTTAGTTTTTCATGGGAGTAACAAAAATATATTTTGGGAGTACCATCTATTTTTTTATGAATATTAAATATGTACAGTTAATCAAGGTTAGGTTATTTTTTAGTTATATTTTATAATAATTTATTCTATTTAATAGAAATTAGAGTATAATTTTCTATGAGCCCAACACTTGAGGGATATTTTCTCCACCATGACCCAACATCTGTATAGTAGGGAGACTATTGGATAACATACTAGTTGGACCATTCCTTACCTCAATTGTGAATATGGTTATAATTTTTTTTATGAATATGGTTGTTATGTGCATATGATTATACTAGAAATTTAATTGGATGACATGAAATGAGACGTTGTGTCTTTTGGTGACTAGGTTAGTTGGAGTTGGTGTGGGGGGGAGATTATTATTATTTTGTTGTGGGTTATTAAATAGACACACACATACACTTCTCATATTTTCTAAAAGGCTAATTAAGTTGAGTAATGGGTAGTTTTAGTTGTAAGTACATACCCTAGTTTAGGTTGATTATTCAGGTTTTGGTCCCTATATACAAATTCATTATTATAATCTATCCAAATTAGAATAATTAGGAGTTTTTAACGATGAATATATAGATTATATATATACAAACACATACTCACTGATACTTTTTATTTTATTTTTATAAACGTTTAAGACCATTTTGGTGGAGGTGTGGGGAAATGTTAAATCTGGTGAATAAGGTGTTAACTAGAGGATTTAGTGGGTATATATTTCTATATTCCATAATGGTATACAAGGGGTTAATTACCAATTAGGATTTTTGTTTGAAAACTATTTATTTCAAATGGTTATTTTTTTACTTATGTTATTAGGATAAATATATAATAATTATGACCTTCATTATCCATAGATTTTTTTTATATTTTTATATTCTCATTATTTAGTATTTCACTACATATGGTGTAATTCATTTTATATTTTTAGTTTCATACCCTTTTTTATAGAGTTCAATATTTTTTCTATTGAAGGCTGGATTGGGATGAAACTATCATTCTTATTTCCAATCCAAGGATTAATCACAGTGAGGGTGGGTCATGTTAATGAAATTGTTGGAGTAATAATATTGTGTAATGTCCAATTTCCATTAGGCAATGTTTTTATCATCAAAACTATAAATTAATTCAATATCCTATGAAATAAACTTATTTAACCCTGAGTATATGCAATGAGGTGGTCCATGTGAAATTCCAATACATTGGAGGATGAATCATTATTTAATTTTTCTTTACATAATTTTCATAAATCCAAATAAATAAACCATTAATTATTTATTATATATAGTCAGCCTATCCTATTTTGGTGTTAATTTGAATTAGTGAATAAAAAAATCTATAATGAGAACTTAAAAACTTATAAGGTTATAAATTAAATGAGGGTAAAAATGACATAACCCTACCCACCAAGGCCTGTATCTTTCCAATAATATAATGAGTGTACCACCCCAAATGAGTTCCAGAAGATAGTGATTATCACCATGTAAGTATATCAGACATATGAGAGGACATTGACAATATCAACTGGAAAAACCAACATCTTCAATGAACAAGTTAACTAGAAGCACAAGTAGGATATATATACAAATATAATCGACTGAATTTTATAAAATGCATTCATGAGAAAACCTATAGTGATTGAAATGAAAATCTAGAAATACCTTGGGAAATATACATAAGATAAGTCTCAATGTCTGGTAGGCCCGATACACTGGAAAGATCCACCTCACCATAAGAGCACCTGGATCGATCACCAATTAAAATGTGCATCACAATTATTAGAAAATACACAATGATTTTACATAAACTACTATGAATCATAATGTTACCACTCCAAATAAGAAACAATGGCTTGATGACCACCAATTCAATATTGAACCTATTTGTAAATTTCACATACACAACTAGTGTGTGTATAAATCCCATTCTATGGTCAATAAAAACATACTTAGTAGGATGATCCAAATACCCAAAGGTGAGATAATTAATCAAGTAAACCCAATGCTCCTAGTATGATATAGTTTAATTGGGTATAAAATTAAGGATATATATTTTATATACAATCAGGAAGTCAAAGGAATACCCTGAGTCCCACCATCATTTCTCCATCTCTAGAAAGTCTTGTCACATGAGAAAACAGAGGCTCTCATTTCACTTAAGAGTAAAAAAATATAAGGTCTATAACCAATGTACAAGTTTCTTTTCAATGGTGTCGCATAGGTTTCCCGATAAGTAAAAAATCACAAAAAAATCATACATATAACAACCTCTCAAAAATATATATCATCTCTTAAAATAGACATGAGGAAGCTACCCATTTCTATGCCATACTCATATGTTAGGGTTTAATGTGCTATTCTGTCTATCAATAGTACACCACTTCTTAAGAATCCAAGATACCAATACCACACTACCCTATATAAGATCATAAGATCTATAGTTGGGGACCTACACCTCTCTATAGGATGCCTCAATAGAGGGATTACTAACCCCAGTAGAGGACAAAACCTCACTAAATCTATTATATGGGGGAGTAAAAAACCCCAATAGAGGACTGAAGACTTATCATAGCTCATAGATGGTGGAGTAACAAAAATGAAAATAGTGGACCCACACATTAGATGAGTGTGAGGGAGTAATGAATCTATTTTTAATAGTATGTGGGGGAACTACTCCCTAAAAAAACATTCCACCAAGGTTTTACCCACCCACATAACACTACGAAGATCACACTTGAACCTGTTCGTTAATCCAATGGATATAAATTAGAAATCTACTTATCCATTCTTGAAAATAACATCAAGTTACCAAATGTATCACACCATTGTAATCTAGTAAGATAAATAACTAGGATAGGTTATTCTCTTGTCCATAATTGACACCCTATGAAAAATATGCATTTCATCATTTCAAAAATAAAATGCATAATGTGTCAAGGCATATGGACCATGTCAAGAGTCAGAATTGGGTATCTCATATTTGCCTTGAAACATCAGTCTCAAAATCATTGTATTGATCCCACTAAAGGATCAATAATCTGATATCTTTATAAAAGTTTTCTTCCAGAACAATCAATAATAATGATAATTATACTATCATTGTGATTATTATTATTATAATATATATTGATACATACATACATACATGAATACATACTTACTTACATATTTATGTACATACTTACATACATAAGTACATATATACATACATATAATCACAAATATATATATATATATACATTCATATATTGATGGATATCCATCTCCACTCACTCTCTCATGCGCTATGGGGATTCTACAGACACCCTCGTCACACCACCACTATGATGTAGCCACCCTCCTACTTATTTTCATTATATTTTTGTAATATTCTAATGATATTATTATATTAACAAAATAAGATTCATATATTTATATCTATGGTGGTCTACTGACGACCTTACTCTCTCCAATCAAGGTACCTCCATCATTTATGTTCACTTACTTTCGTTATAATTATTATATTATTTATTTAGTTATTATAATCTTTGAATTTCCTTCAATTAGTGATGCAGAATGCCCATTCATCACCCTAAAATCATCTATTTATCATCACATGCCATCCCTAATGATTATATACCACCACTAAGCATCACTATGGGTCCCCTCACGCTACATCATGTTAGAAAAAGTTTTTCCATGCCGCACCACTCACTATGAACACTTCCTATGATTGAAGAAATCATAAATTCTATAATATAACTTCTAAAAAATATTTCATGACAGAACCATTGGTAAAATCCTACCACACCACTAACATTCCCCTTAATATTTATGATGATGGAAATGGAATTATTCATACTCTATCATTTAACTATAACTTGAATAGAAAGGAAAATAAATTAATAAATTTGAAGAAGTATGGTGGACAATGGAAAACATGACCACCCAAAATAAATATCATGTTGGAATACAAAATGAAAAATGTAGAACATGTATTGAATATATGTTTGAGAAACAAGTGAAACATTTGAATGGAAGAATTCTGGAAATCATCGATGATGGATATCATCCCAAAAACAATAAAAAACATTTTTTATTACGTGGTTGAATGTATTTCTCAATCATTCTAATAAAAATATTGGTAATTATTATGTGTAAAATATTTCTATAAATCAAATTATTTATTAAAATTAGATCCATTCAAATATTAGTTTCAAATGGATAATATTCTTCATCAAGTTATGTTTATAAAATTATTAGGAATAATATAAAAAGATATAAATTCTAAAGACATATTGAATGAAATATTTAATGGATGAAGGAAAATAAATCATAAAGTCTATTATCATCAAGGATTTGTTCATTTGTGTATAAAACATTCATGCCAATGTCATAAGTGATCCCCATCAAATTACCCATTAATCCCTTGAATACCCTACGATCTACAACCTAGAACTTTCACCTAATAGATCCTATCAAATATCTTTTTTATGCAGCTAGATCTAGGGATTTTAATAAGAGGGATATAAATAGATTAATTGTAAGATTATGTTAATAAATTAATTAAATTAATTGTGTAATTTATTCAATATAATAAACAAGAAGCTGGAAACTATCATGGGTATCAAATAAAAGGAAAATCACATGGTTCTTAATATTAATCCCATGATATAGACTCAAAAACTATCTCAAATTTCCAATTACAGACCCCGTTGAGGAGATATAAACATTTCATTAGATATACATGTGATTAAACTAAAAATAATATAATATTTTTATTATATCATTATTGAGAATCCACATCGATAAAATTTCCATGATGACTAATCATTTTATCTTGAACTTGAAATTATAATTATTCCAAAGAATTAAACATTGAAAAAGTGGTTGTCAAATATCCATCAACCTCACGAGATAATTGTTCTTTTTTGAAATAAATATAAAATATCCCCCAAAACTCATCATGCTTGGATATTAAATTAGTGGAAAATAATGAAACTTGAAATCAATGAAACTATTGAATAATTTGTCTGAGATCATGAAATAGGGTAAATTAATCATTTCACACTTGAGGATTTCCCAAGACACTAAAAATTCAAAATTGATTTGAGTCTCAATTGAGAATTTTTTTGATCACTAAATCCTTCCCAACTTAAACCTTTTCATATTGGAAAAGGAAAAACCTATGAATTAATAAATAGGTAGCTCACAAAACCACCTTGTGTGAATCAAACTGACTATTGTACTTAATACTATCACCTTTGAATGGTTGAGATCTAAGGGAAAAAAGTACACAACTGAATTAGAAGGAAACATCATAATTCCTTCATAAAGATAACGACCTCATTTGATCTTCAACAAATAACTAATTAGGAACATGAAACCAATCATGGAGATTCTTTCTAAGCCTATTCACTCGAAATACATCTTTATTTGAGAGTCACCAGTCAACATGGGATGAGATGGAACCAAAAAACCTATTTCATTTATCTGAGAATAGTTAGTTGACATGGTCAATTATGGTGAGATAATCTATCTCCCCACCTATAAATAGTTCTCCAGATGCTCAAAGTATAAAAGCATCCCCTCTATGCGATCTGCAACAATAATGGAATTCTAGATTTAGTATTGAAATTAGAAAATCAATAAGGTCATATTATATTCAGAATCAACTTTAGACCCTATTTTATCTCTTATAAAAAAAGAAAAAACTCCAACATAGCTAGCTCATGGAATAAGAGAAACACGAGACTTCTTCCTAATACATTACACAAAATCCATGTGAATTTACTATTAATTACATGACTTCAACAGATTCTATCATGTTATCAATGATAAATTAATTGTACATCCATTACACTTTCGTTAAATATACCGATGAGAAAATTATCATCACACTAACCCCAACCAACTTCTCAAAATCACAGTATAATCCACTATATGATCCAGTGCACCAAAATCTAAAGTAGATGACCTTGATTATTCAGAATCCATGCACTATCAGCTCTAGAACCCAATAAATCACTTGACTGGGTGACCATCATACACAACCTCTTGGGAAAACCGCCTCTTCCATTACATAATAAGTGATTTCAACAGAGGTTCACACCTAGATAGATTCGTAAAGGATTCCACACCAATGACCATTATTTACTAGAGTGGTATCTACTAAAAATTCACATCATGATATTACTTATTTGAATATGGGGATAACCACTATCCACCATCACTTGGAAACAAGGTCCCCCCACTAAGAAGAACCAACCACTATTCTACTACTACACTACTCTGATATCTTCATTCGTTCTGGATTCATCTTGATGAAGACCAATAAAACTCCATAAATCTGAGTATCACCCTACAAGAGTTCCCTTACACTCTGATGGTAATACAAAATTAATTTATAAATTTATAATATGATACAACTTGAATCATATCAAGGAGATATTTATCAATATACATTGAAACTCCATAATTCTATCATTATACAACTCTACTATGCTCGAGCATCATCCCCCAATTTCTGGATGATGCATAAAATAGTCTCTCTTCAAGGGTCAACTTTGGGTCACCATATAGAAACATCCACACATTACTTGAAATTCATGGGATGATAATTTCTTATCCATGAACACAGCACATGAATCCATTCTTTCTTATAATTGGGCAACTATAACATCTAAAGGATCATCTCTAATCACCACAAAAGGGGATTTCCGTCATTATTATTGATATATCCTTCATTATCAATAAAAAATACAATACCTATTGATAATAGTATATTTTAATCAATTCGATCTAAGGAAGGTTCCAATTCAACTCATCCCTACCACCATTGAGTCTATAATAAAAATATGTCTCTATCAAGTATAAAAACAAAACACTGAAAGGGGTGAGTGAATTAAATTCAACACAAGAAGAAGTTATTTTACCTACCAAATCCTAGCATGAGGTTCTTCTAGAATCTCTAACTCCCAAAATTTTAATATAGAACAAACAACTCATGGTTGTATCAACCAATATGAGGGTTTGTAAGAAAAAATAACGTCATACTCTAATTTTCTCCATTTTTTCCCCAAAATATTTTTCCTTAGTTCATATCGATGGTTTAATCAAATTGGTAGCACTCCATATAGATATAGAACTATTCAATGGTTGTTTTCATGGGAGAGGATGAAAAAATATACCATATTCATTTTATCTTACAACAGCTAGGGCATTACTATTAACTCCATGATTAATAATTGGGCCCACAAACTAAAGATATTTGGCCCCATTGAAAAAGATAAATTCACCATCCCACTAAATATACAATAATTTCATACATAGATCTCAATTAAAGAATCATCATTTGGTTAGTATATGCTTGAACCAAAAAGGAAACACAAGTACCCGAAAAGTAGTTTTTCAATTATCACAACCCTTCTTTTTCAAAAAGGATATCTATCGATGGTAAACACTATTATCTGATAGGATAAACCAATAATGTATTGAACATATATGGATGATCTGACATAATAAAGATATATAAAATTATAACTGATGGTTATATGATGCATTCACCAATATTTTAATTTCCTTGAAATTGATTACTTAAATTTTAGGATTGTCTTTAATGTTTTGAGAATCTTGGATAAAGAAAATTTCTACCAAAACACTTAAGTCCATATCCTTTGTATGATAATCAAACAAAAGACCCCCTTACCATTATTTTCCTAAATTATGAAACCAATCCTAATTTGACTAATAACTTTAAAAAATGTCCGAAGGATAGAACCAATTTGATACCATTCTAGCATGATCTGTCCCACCAGGTCCATGCACAAGATAAAAATAAGATGAGTGTACCACCTTAAGCAAAACTTCAATAAGACAGAAGCTAGTGAGTAGCATGAGTAAACACAACACAAAGATGAGCATACTTATCCAATACCAACCTACAACATCCATATCTACAATGCATATGATATCCAAAAAACACTTGTATGATATATAAATATATATATAAATTTAAATATAAATATAATAAATTAAATTTTATAGAATGAATTCATGAGAAAAGAATCATAGATAAAACTCCTTATATGGAAATAACCTACCAAAAATTCATTTGATAAGAATTTATTTCAAGTTGGCACAATACACTAGAAAGTTCAACATCACTGCATGAGCTCATGAATTAACAAATAGCTGAAAACACCACTAACATTATTAGATAATCTTCTATTCTCTTCCTTGAAGTTACAAGAATCATCAGGAGAAAGATGGAAATAAGAGATACCAACTCCATGACAACTAAAAACATCTCTAACCTATTCATTAACTATACAGATAGAACATGTGTGGGAGAAATCCTATATAAGTTTGAGTATAAAAATACTTAATATGATGCCCATAAAATAGCATGGAATTATTATTAATCTTCTCAACTCCTCGTTCTTAATTTTATAGAAAGAAAAAATGTATAAAAAATAAGTATCTAGATATGCTCTAGAATTAGGATAGCACATGAATACAAGGAGTTTGAACCATCTTTTTTCCATCTCACACAAGTCCCATCACATGAGAAATAAGAGGTGATTGGTTCACTAATGATTCCAATATATATGAGATGAGTAACTAAAATATTGACCCATTATTTTCCTATATAAATATGAAATCTTATTAAATGAAAATTCAATACATGACATAACGATCCATGCCAAAATCATATAGGTTTAGTGTCTTTGGAATCTTCGATACATAAAAAACATGTTTGTAATACATTTACATCTTCTTTTAGAAACTTCATAATAATTATAATTATTCTTAGACTTGAATTACTTAAATCATTTTATTATAATTTGAGGAAGGGGAACATAAGAAATGGTGAACTCAAATGCTTAGTTAGGGTAAAAAATAAAGATATCAATGATCCAAAAATCATACCAGGACCATTAGGGTATGTGAACATGAGTTTAATATTTGAAAACAATATCCAATATATAAAATACAATAATCCTAAGTAATGTCACAAAGAATGGTAGTTCAAAAATACATTAATCATAAATTATTCAAAGAACATGGGTCATGATATATTAACATTTTCATATGAAATAATTTTGTGGAATACAGATAATCATATAAAATCATTTCCTCAGTCAAGTATCATTTCCAGGACTATAATATTTGATTGGTTTCACTCCACATTCCATCACATACTTAGTCAAGGTTCACTCCCAAGGCTATCATAGTGGAAAATATACCCTATTAATATGGGTTCACTCCCCATTCCGGTCCTTATTATCTCATGATATATCCATATTTACCCAATACATTAGAGGACTATATAATTTGTGGTCCACCATTCATATAATCATAATCCATTAATATGTGTTCCACAAGATCATAAAACATTCATTATATATCATAACACATGTATAAGATACATGCTTCATAAGGATTTCAACAATTCATCATAAGAAAACCCATGGATAATAAATGGGTAGCATAAATATCTCATTAAAAAAATTATAAACCGTCTAGGGAAATAATAAGGACGTTATAATGGGATAATATCCTTAGTAAATATTAAGTTACATAAAATAGTGTATTTATAAATGATAATGGATTTCAAAAGATCCCTTCAAATATTTCTTAAGGAAAGTAACCTTTTCATTTTAAAATAATTTATTTTAGATCTATAAATTTACCCAATATTATGGAAACAAATTTAATTTAAAATAACATTGGAAACTTTTAATGTAAGCTTAGAAACATTTATTACTCATAATGGTGGGAAATTAAATTTATTCTATGTATGTTACAACAAATATTTCTTTCACATTCTCTATAAACTAAAAAACTAACAAATTTAGAAAAAATTAATAAGATTTATTTTAAACCATTTTGTAAAACTCAATCATGGATATAAATGAATTTAAAATATCCTAAAGTAATATAAAAAAAATTCATAAAATATTTTTAGAAAATATGGATGTTGATGAAAATGGATTATTGACTAAATGTAGAAATAAAGTCAGTTTTTCTTAAAAACATTATTTAGATCTATTGGGTTCTTAAAAAGAGTGAAATTAAAGGAAAACCTATAATCTCAAAAAATAAACATAGGAGAATAAAATTTATAGGCTTCTTGAGAGATTCTTTATAAAATATCATCTTGAGAATCTTAATAAAAAATAATATCAATAAACTACGAGATTGCAACATAAATCCCTTACCTCAAGTTCAAATTTGTTTGAAAGAGTAAATAAACCAACCCTAGTAGCCCAGAGTTGGTGTTTAATATATTAAATTGGAACTAGAAATAAGTCACCACATGAAAAATGACCAAATAGTTTAGTATCCTTAGAAAACTCAAGTCGTACATGAATTTCACATTACAGTTGAAAACATAAAATACAACTTATAATTTTGTTTCATAACACCATTATTCCATTTATAATATATCCATATATTAATCATAATACGCTTATTTAAATCATAGGGAAAGAAAACATATGAATGGTGCGAGCTCAGATGCTTAGTAAGAGTATGTGTATAATGAAAGTTAATAAGTCAATAATAATATGGAAATAATAAATGATTCCAAAATAATACCATATAAATAAATACATGAGATAGAAACTTATACATAGATATTATATAAAATTAAATAATCACATAAAAATTAATAACTAATTTCATATTTATGGAATGCACAATGTCGAACATCTAAAACATACCTTCAAGGCCTCATGTCAAGACATATTACTTAAATGGTTAAGTCCATGACCAAATACAAATTATAGTTTATCTCAGAAGACCTACCAATGTATCAAGGGTCTATGTAATTTCAGTCCACACTTGTTATATAATAATTCTAATTCATTCATCATATGAATAATCAATACAACTTAATATATATGACATAAAAATCAATAATTTCCCATATTGGATGAACTAGCATACAAAATATCAATACTTTCCCCAGTCAAACTGATCATAAGACATCTAGATAAATAATTCGGATGGTGTCATTAGAGAATATCCTCTGTATAAGATTCATCAAAGGATGTTGAAATAAATAAAAATACATTAAAACGATCACTATAAAATTTCTTGTGGAAAATATATTTTTCAATTTGAAATAACTAATTTAAAGTCTAAAATTTTTACCAAATATTAAGGAAAATATTTTTTTAATATAACCTTGTAAAATTGTAAATTAATCTTTAATATATTTATTTTTCATGATGAAAGGTAATTTCATTCAAGTAATATGTGTAGAAAAAATTCCATTCACATATCCATAAATGGAAAAAAATACCTCATTTGAAAAATAAAATAAAGATCCCTATTTCTATTCCATTTTTAAAAATTAAAAAATGGGTAAAAATGTCTTTAATAAATCATTATATAGTTTTTAAAATATCATTTTATAGATTTTGTGGAAAATATATACATGTAAGAGAATGATTCAAGTCCAAGTATCAAAACAAGGTCAATTTCCCGTAACAATATTATTTTGGTATCTTGAGTACCTAGAGAGAAGAAATTGAAAGGAAAACATGAAATTTATATAAATAACCATAGTATATGAAAATATATTGGGTTAAATATATAAATATAATATAATTTCTTTAGTGGATAGATAAACATAAACAATCTTGAATGATGATGTGATTGTAAAATAAACCCTTACCTCTAGTTCAACTTTTTCATATGTGTCTGAGCTTCATGTATAGTAAATATAGATTTATTTTAAATATATTCTATAATAATACTCATATATATCATACCATATATTATTTACTTATAATATATTTTCATCCATTTATTAACAATTACTTGTGAAAAGCATTGGTTTGGGTAATAACTCCTTCATTTTTCATGTATGTTTTGGTTTGATAGTTCTGTTCCTTATAATTTGATCATGGTTTCATAATATCTGTAATGTAAATAATGATATAAATATAATTTATATTAATTATATAAATATTTAGAGTCATACATAAAATTATATATTGTAAAAACAATTACATTGTTAATTTCCACTTTAGGTTGTACGTATGCATGAACATTGGTTTCTTTTTTAGATGGATGGAAGAAAATAAAGTTAAATAATAATTAAACAATTTATAATAATATATATATCATATATATCATATATATCATATATATCATATATATTAATTAATTATATCTTTATTAATATCCATGTCAATATAAAATGAGAAATGTATGACATCACTTCGTGGAGATGGTTATCTACATGTACGCATGAGCGATGTTATAATTTTACAATGGAATAGAAAATAAGAATTTATATTAGATATTATAATTAAATAAGTAAAATTATGTAAAAAATATTGTATATATATACACATATAATTCACCATTATATCCATATGTGAGAGGTGGTGATGGAAGATGAATTACATCGTTTCATGAGGTGATAGTTCACCATTCACACGATTGTGGTTTTGTTTCTCATTTTATAGAAAAGAATATAGATATAGGTTATTAAATTTAAATAATAACACATATGTATATGTACGATATTGGTGATATTTATTCATCAAATATTACTAAGATTTTAAGTAGGTAGAAGAAGAAATAAAAAAATGCTTAGTTAAGAATGATACATCTTCTTCAGAAAACCTCTTTCAGTTTGCACTCAATGCCTTCCTAAGATAGTTTTATAATCAAACCAAGGACCCTAATACATGTTAAAAGATTTATTGAATTTATTTTTGATTTTATTTTATGAAAAAGGTATTTTTATATGTTAATATAATATGAAAGTAGGATCCGTTTTATAAATGAGAAGGAGTGACCTTTGTGAATATCCAATTTTTTTCAATAATGGGAACTTACACTCAAAACAAGTTCCTCAAAAATGATATATAATGGATTGGATGTAAAATAAGGTTTATAAACACCTAAATAAATAAAAAAATAAACTTGTTTTAAACATGTTATTACCTATAACTCTAAGGTTACTCAATTTTATCATGTTAGAATTTTCCAAGATAACTAGTTTTTTTACCCAGGTAATTTATCCTTTAATAAAAAAAATAAAATGGTCATTATTAGATAATTTAAAAAAATTTTCTTAATATTAAAACTAATTTTTCAAATAAAAAACCAATTTTCTAGGAAAATTAATCTTAAATCATGAACATTTGACACACAAAATTCTTTTTCAACCTTAACTGTGGTAATTAATTTTTATTGGTTTTTTATATTCATTTTGACAAAAAATTAAGTTCAAATCAGTAAATATTATTAATTATTTTTACTCCAAATATGGAATCAATTTTTTACACTTCAACTCAAAGAATTTGTATACTTTAATTTAAAATTAACGTGACAAACATGGTGAAAAGTAGTTTTCCAAAGAAAAAGTTTTTTTAAGTATAATAAGTATTTATATAAATACATAAACTTGAATACAATGAACTAAATTAGATAAATAATAATATAATTTTACTTATATTACATTTAAAAACATTTAAATCTAAATTGAACTATGTAAATACTATAAATGAATAGATAATTTTCAATAAAAATAATAATTTACATTACTCATCGAAAAACTAATCTTTTCAGAAAAATCACAAATATTTCATCTAAGATAATTTTGAAACGTTAATTTCAAAAATTAACATAATTTTTTAAATAATTTTTTTAACAGTGGTAAAAATTAATATTAAAATAATTGTTAAAAATTTGACAAAACCACTTTTTCAAAAAAGAAATGGATTTAAGCAGAAAAATACGATTATTTTTATCCCATAAATAGAAAAAAAATTATTAGAATAATTTTTTTTGAATATCATGACCTGAACTACTGAGGTCTGACCCATGACTTTTCCAAGCCTTCCTCCAATAGGAATGGGGCTAGAGACCAGTGTCGAGTAGGAATATCCCAGAAATGGGAGGAATTTTCCAAAATTATAGGTACACACAGAAACATACCCAATCACACACAATGATGAAATGTAAAAAAAACAGAAAAATTCAGGTATGTATTTAAGATCCCAAAATTAAGTACGATAGTAAAGTGCTAAATGTAGAAAAGGGGCCAGAAAATATGTCCAAACAAAACTGTAAAGAGTCTAACCTACTCTAAATGTGAGGACTAAGTCAAAAGTATACTACCGGGAAGTACCTCGGTCTATCAAGCTTCTTCTATGCTCAACTTTCTCCCTATCCACCCAGGACAATGATAAAAAGGGTCTTCATCTTTATAAGACACAAAACATGTGGGAAAATCCCATGAAGGGGTGAGTATTACATTACTCAGTAGGACACCCTGATAACACTAAACATGGTGAACCAGGTATAGTATACTCAATACAGGATATAAAAAAATGTATAACATAAAAAAACATAGATATACTCAGGAAAGACAAATTGCCACCAAGTTATCATAACCAATTGTTAGTCATATGATTCACCTCGATGCTACGTTCATTTAAAGAGAACTCACTCCATGAGTCATGCTACCATTGGATAAATTCAATGAAGAGGTTTGGGTCATTGGTCCCTTCCTAAAGAATCTCATTGGTATAAGGGGGCCATGATATATAGACATGGGGTCATGACCAGAACCGATGGGGGACACGAAAAACCCAATTTAGAATAAACCGCTATGTAGGGGATCATATGTTAATGATCCCACAACCATTAAGATATAGTATTCTAGACGGGGGATCAATTCCCTACTCAAGGATGTCATTCTGATTCCACAAACTCCAACAAGTGAACAAAGGTGATAGAGGATCATTCTCTAGTCTAATAGAGGGACACCAGAACATTATTTCGGACTCTGCCTCCAGAGGGGATAAAAATCCAGTTATTTGGATGTTATTCCTAATTTTACCATTGAGAAAAAGGAACAAGGTAACACAATAAATTTATACTGGTCCAAACTACGAACAAAAAAGAGCCTTAAGCACTCTCTAAGTGAGTAAATAGTTTGTCCTAAGATTACAGGGTTTATACAGCTATCTGAATTCCTCCTGTGTGGATAATCCTCACACAAAATGCAATATAAATACACATAGTATGTATAATGAGTACAAATCATGTAGAGACACATGGATTGCTTCCTGTGTCACCTGGACATGTCTGCATTCTTGTCTATGTACGCCAGGCCGTGTATGTGCTACAGTACATGGTGTGACCCTGCCCGTGTACTTAAACCCATGTTTGTGTAATTCTGAATTACACACCAATTCAACTACAGAGGGTAACATGTTGTGTGAAAGGAGTCACACATCGTGTGATCCTCATCTCCTTCCCGAAACCCTATCCACCACTGAAGGGGCCCCAAACGCTGTGTAATCCCTAATTACACACCATGCGTTACATTATTTTCTAGAATCCATGATCCATGGTCACATGGCTCTTCACCATTCCAGCCTTTCGTTTCCAACCTCTCCTTGCTAAAAAATTGGTGATCCTTGGCCTTTCAAGCCATTCCATTTCTAAACAACAAATTTCATCTCTAGATTCTTCTTACAAATTAGATCCAAACTCCCATTATTTCCATAAACCAAAGAATGCCCAAGAACTTGACTTCGGGAATCATTAGTCATTTGATTCATTTCCATGACAAATGCCTCACCTCCGTCAAATCACGATGGTCGCCAATGTAAAATATCAGACCATTAAACCACGAATTCGATGTGCAATGATCGATTGATGAAGGTGTGTCGAACCCTAGGCCAATGAAGAACGCCAGTGGTATAACACAAAATTAGGGGAGAAAAGAACCAACAATCAAGAGGAACTAACCTCAATCAATGTTCCTATAGATCATAGTTCATTTCATTTAGGACAATAAATGAATCTATCACCATATTAAACCAATTAATTACCTTTGTAAATCCTGGAAACAGAAGTTTCATCCCACAATGCACACAATCCATGCATCAATTCGTTCATTGATTGATTCATGTTCATCATAGAAATAAATAATGAGGAATAATCCACATAAAATAATTTCCCTACCATGATTCCATTT
Organism: Viscum album; assembly: GCA_963277665.1. Classification (NCBI taxonomy): domain Eukaryota; kingdom Viridiplantae; phylum Streptophyta; class Magnoliopsida; order Santalales; family Viscaceae; genus Viscum; species Viscum album. The sequence goes on along the minus strand of OY728121.1, from coordinate 1,643,530,029 downwards.
TATTTATAATGAATAAAGTTCACTATGTCACTTTCGTCAGTGAGATCCATCAAATCTTATGTTGTGATGATTGATCAATCCATGATCAGTAACATCATCATCATTTGTTTGAGAGAAATCTCTAGGGGTTCTTTCCAATGATCCTCCTGAGGTTACAGGTTTATACAACTAACTTTGGAATTCTGACAGAAGGATACATTTAATGAAAATATATTCATTGTTTCAATATAATGAATTAACTTAATTTTATTAAATAATTTTATTAATTTTATGCCTTTGATAACTTTTTGACAAATGATCCACGCCGACCAATGTTAGGTCATGCCTTGGGTAAATCAACCGTTCTAAACTCAATGGTTTCCTCTTATTTTTGATTTAGGAATCCTTTTAAGAGTTATTGTAAAGACTCGTAAAATTCAAGGAAATATTTTTTCTTAATTTTTTTTGGGATTTTACAAGAACGCAGTTTCTGATGGAACTTGATTCCATGGCCCGGTGTGCCCGGAATTTCTATCCGAAGTTTAGCTCGGGTACGTTCAGTGAACGAACGAGCGAGAATTCCTATCTTTTGAACCAGTGCTCGGAATCGAATTCCGGGGGCACCGATGGAACCGCAGCGCCGGTAATTTCTTAGGAACCCCTTTTCTGGAGTTGCGTTTGCTCGTTATGAATTGTTTAAATTTGTGGATTATGTGTTAGTGAAATAAAATTTTCGTTAAGAATTTTATTTCTCTTCTCCATGAGTTAGAACCTAAGTGTAGGAGTTAGGGTGGGACCCATTATTTGTTAGTTTCTCTTGTGTGGATTAAAGGTGAGTTGGGGCCCACACGAGCCCCCACCTTTTCAATTTCCTTAACTCCCTAACTCCAATTAACCCCCCACATAAGTTGTGTAACTCTTTTGACTTTTCCTCTCCTCTCATTAAGTATGCCAACATAACAATTCAATTAATTAATTTAAGTTTTGAATTTTTGAATTGTGGCATGAGTTAATAAAATAAGGGTGAGCCTTATTTTATTTTGGTTGGATGTTGTGTATGGACAATTGAGGAGAGAGCGCTTAGGTGTTTCATCTTCATCACGAAGAACACCAAGACTTCGACGAAGAACACCAAGACTTCGACGAAGAACGCCGTCACCGTAAGAGAGATTGACATGCCGTCTCTTCTCCTCTTCGCAGCCGGTGTGTTTCTGCAGATCGACAATGCACCCTCTTTCGATCTTCTTCCTGTGTCAACGAAAAGGAGACGCCACATCCTCCTCGGGCGTTCTTCGTCAACTTACGGAGCTTCACCTCGCGATGTTGTTTTCTGCGGCGAACCCCCATTCTAGCTACGCTCATGTAGGGGTTTATTTTATTATTTTTCGTTCGTGAATTCTACTTTGTCTTCCTTCGTGGATTTACAACCAGTTGTTATTGAATAACGAGAGGGGGCCGGACCGCACAAACACGGCCGACCCTCATCCAATTTGAATGTTGTTTCTAATATGGTTGGGATGGAATGACGTGGTGTCGTCGCACCACGCGGGATCGTACGGCAAGTAATGTGAGGCGCCGTCGCGCCACGCCATGAAGTTGAACAAGGACATGATGCCTTCACGCTGCGTCGAAGAAAACCGAAGACACCGTGGCCGGAGCGGGGCCACGGTGGAGGGGCGCGGTGCCGTCGCACCGCGCCGGACGAACCAGACCGCGACTGGTTCCGGGCCGCGCTGGAGCAGGGTGACCGGCTGCCGGTTCCGGGCCGCCGGTGTCGGTGAAGGAGGAAGGACCGGCCGTTGCCAATCCTTGTTGGCAGAACCGACCAGCCTGTGTGGGCCGGCCGGACAAAGTGAAAACCGGGGGAATTAATTCTCCTGGCCGACCAAGCAGCGGCCCCATTAATGGGGCCGCGGTTACAGGGAAACTGGGGGGGGGGGGGGGGCAGTGCCTGCCCCCCCGCGAGCCGGAACGGATCGACCATTTGGCCGAGCTAGCTGACGCAGCACGCCAGCGCTCCGGGTCGCCGGCTGGGCCGGGCCGGGCTAACCCGGACCCATTTCGGATCGACCCGGTTCGGGCCGACCGGGGGGGTCTCGGGTCGGGTCGGTCCGGGCCTAGACCCCCCGTTTCCGGTCCTTTTCGGTCTTTTTATCATAACATGAGCTACGAGCCTCCAAACGATGCGCCGTCTGCGGAGATGTGATCCTTGGATCGAGACGGTCGTTTAGGTATATCGCACTCAAGGTTTCGGAATACTTTGTGTTTGGCCGGGTTGGTTCGTACATGAAACCAACCGGGCCCTCGGAGCGGAAACACTCATATCTTAAGCTCCAGACGTCCGATTGACGTGTCGTCGACTTTGTTGGATTCCTCTAAGTGAAACAGATCTTTTGGCTTACTCCGACCAAGGTTTGGACGCATGTGGAGTACGGTCGGGTTGGTTTTTACTTAAAAACCTACCGGGCCCCTGGGATGAATTAGCCAATAACTCTCAGACCGGGCGTCCGATCGACGCGCCGTCTGCGACATTGAGTTCCTGTTGACAATACAAAACTTTTGGATACATCAACTCTGGACTATGTGTTAGTTGATTTATCAGCCTCTCGGCTCATGGAGTGGACCCTCCCAAATGAGCTTGCTGTGTGCGGGAACCCTAGAGCTGGCTGCGTTTGCTACTGTGACGAAGACGACTGTACAGAAATCCTCAGTGGATTAGACGGAGACGACTATAGCACTCAGCGATCCTATGTGGATCGGTGCTACCGATCCTGTGTGGGTCCGATCCTGTGTGGGTTAGCGCTCAATTGTTCTTTGTGAGCCAGCGCCTACAGGTCCTGTGTGGGTCCGATCCTGTGTGGGTCATTGCGGGGGTTAGTTACCTATAGATCCTGTGTGGGTCAGACCCTTCATGGGTCATTGCGGGGGTTAATACCTATCGATACATTGTGGGTCTGACGACTTAGATGAATCAATGGATATATATGATCATCTCTATAATCATACGAAGAAGTATACCTGTGTGAGCTGAATCATGTTTTACTTTCCTATGTGGATTGTGTTATGCTATACTGTGTGGATTACGGTTTGCTTTCCTGTGTGGACTGGGTTGTACTTGGGCTCGAAGGTTGGAGCGTATTGGAATTGATGACTTAGGTAAATGTATGGGCATATACCTAAGCAGTGTCGGATGTTACTTCGTGATTGTGTATTTCCTTTGTGGATTATCCTTTGTGGATTCTGGGAGTCCTTCGGGGGTCTCGGGGTCCCTAATGAGTAGCATATACTCACCCCTGCACGGGCTATGACCACACTACGTTGTGTTGGTTGCAGACAATGGACAGCACTGATCGTGGTTGTGGCTTGCGGAGCAGGACAGTACCTGGAGGTGGACCACTGGGCGGGATGTACTCAGATCGGTTGGCTGGACCCGAGGAGCAGTGGAGGCTAACTGTACCCACCCTTCAGGTGAGACTTCTAGTGGACGGCTTGACGCTGCGGCTTTACCTTTTAGTAGCTGTTTTCCCTTTTTGAGTTGTACTTTACTTTCAGCTTGGGGTTTGTATTCTGGACCATTACTTTCCGCACTTACTGTTGTACCCAGTTTTCTACTAGTGTTTACTTCTTCTCCTTGCTTGCTCTGTGGTGTTTTGTTTACTTTACAAAGGCAATTCCTTCCCTTTTTACTAGGATTTACGCCTTTGTGCTAGTCGCCAGCCCTGGCATATGGAAGGTGGGCTTGGGGTAGTCACGGCACGAGCCCCGAGGAGGGGTCGTGATAGTTTTTACAATTTTTTAGAAAAATTTTGTGTGCGTACTATTTAGTATTTTAATATATTTCAATCATTTATTCTGGGCACGTCGGGCCTTAGAATCACACGTATTATTGGTTCCTAGTCTCAAAAATAATCCATATAATATTTATCAACAATAAACAAAAAAAAGATAAGTTACATTCTCCCCACCATAGGGTTTTACATCTTTGAAAATCCAAAATAAGGGCTATAAAAAGAGATGTCAGTATTGTGCATGAATATGTGCCTCCAGATCCCATCCGGTCTCCTAAATATTCTCGTCCTGCCATCAGACACGCACCAATGGAATACATTTTCCATGAAGGTCCATGTCCTATCAATCCTTGATCACAATTGGGTACAAAGAAAAATGTTTTCCATCCTCGATGTCCATCTCAACCCAACTAATAACATGTGATGGGTCATGCACGTACCTTCGCAACTGTGACACATGGAAGATATCATGTACCCAGTCTAACTATGGAGGTTGAGATAAGAGGTACTCCACCTTGCCAAAACTAGGCAGTATATAGAAAGGGCTAGTGAATGTTGAAGATATCTTTCCTAATTAGACATATCTCCAAAATCCACATCGAGGTGAAACCTATAGGAACACATAGTCACCCTCATTGAACCCCAAAGGCCTCCATCGCCTGTCAATATATGACATATGATAGCTCTATGCATTCTTCATCTACTCCTGGATGATCTACACCTTTTCTGTTGTGGCTCACACCAACTCCAAGCCCAGGATAATTACATAAAAGTGGTGACCTGTAGGGTAACCCAAACAATGCCCCGAAGGGTTCCATACTAACGGTGGCATGGTAGTTGTTGTTGTATGGAAAATTCACCGGTGGTAGGTGATCCTCCAAACTATGGCCAAATTAGTGAGCTGTCCAAAAATCACCCAGATAGAATTGTGTCCCATGGATGTACGTGATAATACCATCATGATGTCCATAGATATCTCATCCCACTTAAATTTTGGAACCTCAAATGGTTGATCTTTCCCCACTAAAAATTGGCGCTCATCCTTGACTTTCTAGCAAGTATGCTATCAAGAAACAAAATCAACAACTCTTCCCTTCATCTATGACCAATCAAACTGACACCGAAGGTCCTAGTACATCTTTTATAAAACTGAAATTACTACTAAGAAATATTTATGAAACCCTCTCAATACATCATCCAACAAGATAATTGGTAACATTGTGCATCCTTTTAAAAGAACAACATGGTCCCATATTCTAGAAAATTCATCAAGATCCAAACCTATGGATATATGAGAAAGTAGGGTCTTGTAGTTGGTATCCCGAATCAATGACTCCTTGACTCGCTTGAACAGAGGAGGGGTGAAAACCATTAACTTTAGGTATCTAGATCCATCTACATCCATAAATAATAACCACAACAAGGCTAACTTCTTTGATACCATATTCAACAACTGCGAACTAGATCTCATGCTAAGAGTATCTACAACAATTTTACCATTCCCAAGAGTATAGATAATATAAAATTCATAGTCCTGGAGAAAATATAGTCATTTACTCCATCTCATGTTAATATCCTTCTAAGAAAATATATACTTGAGACTTTTTTGGTTAGATTACATGACGAATCACTCTCCCATCAGGCAGTGTCACCACATCTTCAACATGAAAACAATCACAGTTAACTCAATGTCATGGGTCACATAGTTCAGCTCATGTGGTATCATCTGGATTGAACCATAAACAATAAATTCTTTCCTCTGCATTATAACATAATCAGTTCTGGTCCCTGATGCATAACATAACACTAGTTAATCAACACCTTCCTTTGGTAACCTCAATATGGGAGTGCTCTTTAGCCTTTACCTTATCTCCGGAAAGATCTACCCGCACTTTTCCATCCACATGAAAGACTACCTTTTCATATTCAAGGATATCAAGGGTGGTTCCACTCAGAATAAGTTTGGTACAAAGCTCCGATAGTACCCAACTAGTCCAAGGAAACTCCATTCCTCGGTAACATTCTTAGGTGGCTCCCAAGGAAGAAATTCCTCAACCTCTTCTAGATCCACTACAACTCCAACCTATAAGATGATTTGTCCCATAAAATGGACCACCAAAATCCAAAACTAAAACTTAGAGAGATTCCTAAAAAGTTGGTTCTCATATAGAGTGTCTAGGACCATCCTCAAGTGTCTCACATGCTCCTCCTTAGACACCGAGTAAACTAGGATGTCATCGATGAAGACTTCCAAGAACAGGTCTTAGAAAGGGTGACAGTTCCATTTCACGAGTCTCATGAACACTGTTGGGGTATTCTTCACGAAAAACATCAACACCAAGTAATCATAATGACTGTAACGACATCTAATTACTTCTTCGGTATATATTTAACTTGTACTCATAGCTGGTGATATCCTGACCTGAGGTCAATCTTTGAGAACCATTGTGCCCATTTCAACTAATCAAAGTGGACATCGATCCTAAATAGTGCATATGTTTTCTTCACATTAATTTGGTTAATGCTCTGGTAATCCCCACATTACCTCAGTATCATTTCATCATTCTTGGAATACAAAAATTTGACTGCCCAGGGTGAAACACTGGGCCTCACGAAGGTCTTCCTCTACTAGTCCTCCAACTGTACCCTCAGCTCACGAAGCTCTATGGGAACCATCCAAAATGTTGATTTATATATTAGTGTCATCCCATGGTGTGCATAAATGCCTAAGTATATATATCAGTTGGTAGGTATACTTGGAAAATCTTAATAAATACGTCATCATACTCAGCCACCACTGTAGGGAACTAAAGAATCCTAACATCCACTACACCAATAGTCAATCTATCCTGCTGATTAGTAACTGGATGCACCCTCCTATGCGTGAGTCCATATTACAATTCATGGGTTTCCTTTTCACTAAAAAAGGATAACCTGGTTCCATCACTGTAGACACACCATACTCTTTTCCAAGAGATCACAATCGAAACTCTCACCACCAAGAGTTAGGTCACACTTTCAGAACTAGTTCATGATTATTGAGCCTCCTCTAGTTGGATTCTACAATAACAATAGTCGAGTCAATGGTTCAACTAGAATATCTGAGTCTTGAACAAGGCTCATGGAATTAAAATAATGCCCAGAAGCCATGTCAATCAATAATGTATCTAATGTATAAAAGACATTGATCTCAGAATGAATCATTTATAGAGACCCAATGTTATATGTCTCTATAGCCTATAATTGACCTCATCCCTAACCACCTTCTACCTGAGCCTGATGTAGACCACTTGGGGTGGTGGCAATAATAGTTCAAACCTCTGACCATCTTCTACTACTCTGCTGAACCCTCTACCACTTCTTCCACCACCACTCTACCCCTACCAATGTCTCTATCTCAGTAGTCTCATGACCCTGTTTCAATAATATATATAATGGTTTGGACAATCTCATGCCAGATTTCCCTAACCGTCACAAGAGAAACACCACCTATCCGTTGGATGAATTAAGCCACCCTGATAGCCTTTCACCACTGATCTTGAGCCCTAGGATTGCCTCCTAAAGCATCTAACCATCTTGGATCCCTATGATTTCCATCATCAACCAATTTTTATGGTCTCATATACTGGGTTCCCTCTACTATTTCCCACTATGGGTGTCTGCTATGTCCAAAAAAATTCTACCAAATGGGCTCACACAAGTCCCCCAACATATTTAGAAATACTAAGTGATACCACTATCACCCTAATGTCCTAGAGAAAGACCTACCCAAAGGTTAGAGACCTGTAGAAAGAGTTATGTACATTATACAAGGAGTAATATGAGGGATTATTAAACCTCACTGAATACTCCACCATAGTCATAGTGACATACTATAGATGAAAAATCTCATGTATGAATACTGATCAAAACTTCACTGGATAGAAATCCCCTCTGAAGAGACATTCAAAGTCCATCAAGAAGCGAGATCTCTCATCATGTGACTGATACACCAAGGTCTACCATAACCCAGCATATCCTTGAATAAGACCTGTCATGAGGACTTCCATCTAGTCTACAAGGGTCCTCGCAAGGAGAAAAATACAAGTGACCACCTCTATCCAGTCCTCATTCACTTGGGGTTCTAGCTAACCCCAAAACCATGGAGTTCACTACCTTTGAAACTCATGAAACACACTCAGTACGTGTGGATCATCAAATGGTAGTGTTGGTTCTAACTAATACTCAATTGGTGGTGGTATAACTAGTAAACCACCCATAGTTGATATATCTAGTACAATCCCATGTACCGATTCCTCACTACAAGGTGGATCATCCTTGTGATTATGAGGTGAAATCCTGGACAATAGTCTATGTGGAGGATTCAAAAAATAAAATAATATGTAGTACAACCAAAAGAGTATTTCCAGAGAGTTGAATCAAGAAGGAAATGGACAAAATGACCATTCCTATATGATGTATGTACCATTTTGTTCCCTTCAACCCGTGTTCTCATGTACGGAGCTGAAAAAGTAGGTGATTAGAGTCCCTACACCAAAACTAGAGTCCACACCTAAAATAAGAACATGAAATACCTAACACTGTTCCCCCAATACAATCTCACCAACATAGTTCTTAATGTGGAACCATCCACTTTTTATACCATCTTGTCATGATCCAAACCAACAAGATCCGCCCTATAACTACACCAACCCTACCTTTAATAGGACAGGGGCTAGTGACCAGTGTCGAGTAGGCCTATATCACAAATGGGAGGAAATTTACTAAAGTACCTACACACACACACACACTCATCTACAAGCCTAGATAATGTTTTAATGTACATGAAAAGAAACAATGAATGAATTCATCTAAGATCCCACAACAGAGTATAACAATAAAGAACTGAAAATAGAAAAAGGGGAGAAAGAAAATCTGAAAAAAATATATTAAAGAGTCCAACCTACTCCAAGGGTGAGAAAAAAGTCAAAAGTATGCACTTGGTAAACCAAATTTTCTATCAAGCTCCATATATACTCCGCCCTCTCCCTGTCCTCTTAGGACAATGTCAAAAAGGGCAATCTTCTGCACAAGACACGACATGTGCTGACAAAGCCAGTGCATGGTTGGGTATTACAATACTTAGTAAGAAACCATAAAAACACTAAACCTAGATCAACATGTATTTCCAGATCTATACAAGATATAAAAATCAATGTATGATAGAAAAAACCTAGATATACTCAGGAAAGACACCACACCACCAGGTTGTCATAACCAATTTTCGGCCACAGGAATCTTCTTGAAGTAATGGTCATTGTAATAGAACACACTCCACAACCTATTCTACTATATAAGACACTATATGAAGTGTTTTGGGTCATTGGGAGTTACCCAATGATGCTTATTGGTTTAAAGGGACCATGATATATAGACATGGGGTCATGCCCATAACCGCTGGGGGACACCACGAACACAATTTGGATCAACCCACTATGTAGGGGATCATATTTCAATGATTCAACAACCCTAATGATATGGATTGATAAATAGAGTATCAAATTTCTGATCAGAGAGGACACACTGATAACATAAACTACAACAAGTGGAAAAAGGTGATATAGGATCATACTCTAGTCTAATGGAGGGACACCACAACCCTATCTAAAGCTCGACCTCTAAAGGGGATCACAATATAGTGTTATGGGTGTAATATGACATTGTACCCTTGATAAAAATGACAAAGGGAACACCCTCAACCTATAATGGTAAAAACTATGTAAATGAAGAGCCTTGAGCACTCTCGAAGGGAGTACATGACGTGTCCAGCTATCCCAAGTACAACCCGAGTGAAATATCCTTGCATGACATGTAGTCTCTATATACATCACATGTAAATTGAGTAAACAATGCATAGAGATACATGTTTTACTACCTATTTCATCTGTCCATGTTTGTCTACCAGTCCGTAAATTCCAAGTTATGTCCGTGGGGGAGTACATGGTAGGTCTCTACCTATTTACTCCAACCTATGTCTGTGTACTTTCGTAGTACACACCAATTCAACTAGGGAGGGTCACATTCCATTTGATAGGGGTCACATGTCATGTGATCTTCATATTCTTTCCAAAACCCTTTCCACCCCAGAAGGGGACCTACACACCTTGTAATATCGGATTACATGATGTGTGTTATTATATTTTCTAAAATCCTAGATCCATAGTTTCATGCCTCCTCATTGCACTGGACTTCTGTTTCCTGCCTCGAAATTCTATAAAATTGGATATCTAAGGTATTTTAATTCGTTCCATCATTGAAAAAATGCATTTTTTCACCAGATCCACTCACAATTTGGATCGAAACTCTATTTCTTGTCTCACATTGAAGATCATAGAAAAACATGATTTTGAGAATTCTTCATCATTCGATTCATTACTACAACCATCATCGAACCTCCATCACATAATTTCGATCCCAAATATATGATATTAGATCATTTTTCTAAGAATTAGGTGCACAAAAATTGAGTGATAGGGACGTCTCAAACCTCTTGCTAATGAAGAACACCTATGGTGAAATATGGAAGTGGGGGAGAAAAGAATAATCAATAAAGAGAAAAGATCCTTTATCAATGATCATTTCAATAATAGTTAGTTTTATTTATAATGTTATATGAATCTATAAGAAAATTAAACCAAAGAATTTCTACCGTAAATCCCCGCATTATAAACCCTGCCCCGCAATACAAACAATTCTAGAATCAATCCATTCATCGACTGATTCAGGTTTATCTTATATTTGAAGTATGAGGAATAATACAAATAAAATAAACTCCATAACTAGATTTGGTTCTATCAATGATGCATAACTTTCAATGTCTCACATTTTTTGATGAGATCTATCGATTCTGAGGCTATGCCGATTGATCGATCCATGACCATCAACTTCATCATTGTTTATTTGAGATAATTCTCTAGTGGTTCTCTCCAATGATCCTCTAGAGGATTTAGGGTTATGCATATCACCCTATAATTCTGAAATGAGGATAAATTTATAAAAAATCAATTCATTGTTTCAACAAAATGAATTCAAATAAATTTATTAAATAATTTTATTCATTTTACGCATGCAATAACTGTTTTAGAATTGACCCACACCGACCAGTGTTAGGTCGTTCCTGGGGTAAAATCGCCATTCTAAACTCAATGGTGCCCTCATACTTCTGATATGGTCACCCTTTTAAGAGTTATTCCTATTTTTTAGGGAGAATACATGAACATGAAATTTAATATTTTAATATGTTTCTAACATTTTTTTATGGTTACACCAGGCCTCTGAATCACATATCATTTCATCACCTAGTCTTGAAAATAATGCTGATAATATTTAGAAATGACACAAAAAATATTATGAGCTAAAGATATTTAAATTTAATTTAAATAATTCACCAATAGTGATTAATTTAATTAACTAAAAAACATATTTCTTGCATAAAGACTATTTTCCAGAAAAACATTTCTTCTACTTTCAAATGTTATTTGTTTTCATTTCTTATCAATTGATAACCAATAATTTTTTTATACATGTATAAAACATATAATTTTTCTAATTTATTTATTACTATTAATACCTTCCTATTTAATGTCTTGGTTATAATGGTATACTATATCATGTTTCATTTATACTGGGGTTTCATGTTTCATAAGCTATCAAAGATATTAAATTTATTTCAAAAGAAATATACCATAAAATATTAGGGTGATACATAATGTGATCTAAACATTAGTAAAATAAAAATAAATTTATTATAATTATATAATATAATCATTTAAATACTTATAATATCATATTTTATCTAATTATAATATCATAAAAGCCAATTATTTATAATTCATTTTTAAAATCGTCAACTTCGGTTATTAATTATTTTATTTTTCATCAGAGTTTCTATTTGGTAGTTTACTTAATTTAACACTACTCATGGTTAGATAATATAAATAATTTTAATAATGATAAAAATATAATATAAATTCATTATATATATTTTCATAATATTCTATAAAACTTATATATAGGAAAATGAATTACACCATTCATAGAGATAGTAGGTTGTACATACGTAGGAATATTGATTTTACTTTTTGATTGATGGAATGAAAGAAATTTAAATAAAAATTAAAAGTTAAGTAATCATTATAATATCACATAAATAATACATATTTATTTATCCTATCTTTTTACTGTCCATTTAAATAAAAAATGAAAAACAAATCACATCGCTTTATGAAGGTGGTAGTCCCCACGTGCACATGAGTGATGTTATCATTTTCTGATGGATTAGAAGGCAAGAAGATGGATATGATATTATAATTATAGAATAATAATTATTACATATATATCATTTATAAACACTAATCAAATTATAATACCTTATTATACAAGAAAGTGATGAAACATGAATTATATCACAACGTGGAGACTGTAGTCCACAAGTGCACACGAGTGATACATTCACTTCACATTTGATGGAAGAGAGGGTGAATAATGGTGCTTAAAAAATCATAATAACATTATATTACATTTATAATACTTATTTTATTATTATTTTATGAATTCCATAGATTTTGAGGTGGTAAATTAGAAATAATTTGAAAGAAGTCATGTAGGATGATTACCTCTCCTTCAGTTGGCCTCCTTTATATCCCTTTCCAAGGATCATAAGAATGGCCATTTATGAATACAAGATCCTGTAAATATTTTATATGGATGTTTATAATATAATTTGGTAGGATGTTTTCAACCTATATGGAAAATTTTGGTTTAAAGAAGAGAAAGGATAGTTGTCCCTTTATAAGTGTGGGAGATGACAGAGTTGGAATTTTATAAATGATTAAAAAAGAATAATGTCATACTCAATAAAAATGCATAAAAATTTATAGAAATTATAATTTGGGATATTATGATAAAAAATATGACTATAAAATAGTATTTATACAATTTTAATTAATAATCATACCCTTATCTCTCATCTTAACCCCCCAGTAAACCCATTTTCACCATAAAAGTGGTAAGAAATGTAAACTATTTTTATTTTTCATTAGGAAAAATTTTAAGATTACCTTATTAAAACATATTAATTATATTTATTAAAAATAAATAATCATGTTTATCAAATTCAATTGACATAAGTTACTTAATTTAATTTAAAATTAACCAGTAAAAAAAGATAAAAAGAAGTTTTCTTGAAAAAAATTATTTTTTTATGAATAAAATGTTTACGCAGCCAAATCAGTCAAAACTTTATTTCTAATGACTTATATTGGATAATTAATAATATAAAATAACTAATTTTACATTTAAAATAAAATTGAACTTTTTTAATTCTTAAAACAAAAAGAAGATTCTTAATAAAAATCAGTATTTTCACTATACATAAAAACCCATATTTTTAGAAAATTAACTCCAATTCAATATTAGATAATTTTGAAATTATGGTTTCAAAAATTAAGTTAAAATTATCCAATAAATTTCCATAATTTGGAATAAATAAATTATATTATTTTATAACAAAAATCAATAAAAACCATTTTCTAGGGAAAAAATGTTTTTTGGAAACATATAAAGACTATTATAAATTGGGTTATTTTTTTATCAATATATTATATTTATATAAACAATTTATGCATAGTTTTGATGATAAATTCTTTCTTAGTCAATATATCAATCTAATGGCTATGTTATAATGATATACTATATTATAGTTCGTTTGAACTCGGGGTTGCATGTATCACAAGCTGTTGAATAAATTAAATTTATTTGAAGGGATATAAATCATAAAATATTGGTGTGTGACATTATAACCCTGTTAAAAATAATTTTCCTCTCAAAATTATTTCACTCTAATGAAAATAATTGAGGATATCTCTAATTCATCGTATCCACAGTTTCCAATATAGCTTCTCTAAATTTTTGATTCCTCAAGAGAACATTAACGGTGTTAGTAGTTTTTTTCCATATTGATTTATCTCTAAGGTCCATGATTTTTGATAGGATATCTTTATAGTAAATATCACCCAAAAATTGAAAACCTATGTGTTCATTACATGTGAACTATTATGTATGTAATTTCTTAGGAGAGATATATGGAATACATGTTGAACTTAAGAGAGGTTTAGTGAAAGCACCACGTGATAAGATACTCTCCCTACTCAATATAGAATCTTGAAGGGGTCAATATACCTAAGGATAAAATTTCTATTCCTTCTAAATATCATAAATTTATTCCATATTTAAATTCACTATAATTCCATCTCTCCAACTTTGAATTCCAAATTTTACTGTCAATTGTCAACATTACTTTTATATAGAATCAGAGTTACCTTGATTTGTTGCTAAAAGGATTTGACTTTATTAGTAATTTCCTCAGATGGCTTTGGCCCAAATAGTTTTCCTTCTCCATATATGTCCCAAAATTTTGGATTCCAATATTTCCTTCCACATAGAATTTCATAAGGATCCGTCTTAAAGCATAAGTGATTTCTATTATGGTAAGATAACTTGACTAGTGGATGGTGCTGATCCAAACTACATTTGAAATCCATTGAATAAGACCTCTACATATCCTCTAAGGTATGACTGGTTCTCTCCAATTGAAAATTTATATGATGATGATAAGAATTACTAAAGAAGTACTCTGAATCCAAAGCTCTCTTAATACTTTACTAGAACTCTAAGGTAAAACTTGGAGCCTGATCATAAACAGTAAAATGTGGTAATACATTAAAATTTAACTCTTCCTTAGTGTATATTTTAGAAATATGATTAAGATATAAATATTATTTAATAGAAAAAATGTGTGCTCACTTCTTATTGTGTTTGACTACAACTAAAATAAAATTAATGCCTTGATATGTTTTAGGGAGTCTGATGAAAAAAATAAATGGGGATGTTTCCCCATTTAAATTATGGTATAGTTAATGTTTGTAACTTCTTCTTATACTTATTTGTAGTATCCTTAACATGGTTATGTACCATTCATAAAGAAACATACTATTCAATATATATCTTCATGTTATCCCACTAAAAATTCTATTTTAGATATATATATATATATATATATATTCGTATTTACAGAATGAATAGATAAGGATGAACTATGAGATTCACCCAAAACATTACTCTTAAAATATAGTATGGATAGAACATAAAAAAGGTTCTTATAACTTATCATTTTATCAAAATTAATTTCAAAATCAGGAATAATTCTCACCATCTTTTTTTGCTCTATATTTTCCTTTCGTGCCTCTTTATTCATCTCAGGGATATATGGTCAAACACTTAGTCAAGAAAGATAATATTTTTCCTCTTACTTAATGATTTCATGGTCTATTTTTTTCAAATATAGAAATTTTGGATCTTTAGTGATCCTCATCATAGATATGATTTTTTGATCCTTTCAAACCCAATCATCTTCCACCTTATTCTCCTTCCCAAATTCTTAATGTATCAAGAAGTTAAAAATCATTAATCAAATCGAAATGTCTAATTTGGCACATATTCTTCTCTTTCTCATTAGATATATAAATTAAAATTTTAATATCAGTATATATGTCGTACCTTTATCCATAAAGATAATTCCTCTATGTATTTAATGTAAAAAAATTTACTTCTAACTCCAAATCAAGAGTAGGGTAATTTTACTCATAAACCATTAGTTTTTTTGAGGAATAAGATATAACTATATCATTTAGATCTAGGACACATATAAATCCCTTATTTGATGTGAAACTATATATAAAAAAACCTTTTCCGCTATAGGGTAGTGAAAGAATAGGTTTTCCGAAAAAATATCTCTTCGGTTACTTGAAAATTTCGTTACATTAGTCCTTATAAAGGAACATTTCTCCCTTCCATGATAACATGGTGAGTGGATTATACCACCATGATAAATTATTGATGAACCATCATTAATATTCATACAAACAATGATAACTATTAATATCAGTCATAGTGGGTGGTCTAAAACATTGTTCAATGACTTCTGTCTTTGATAGATCCATATATATACTCTCATTTGAGATTATATATCCAAAAAATGAATTTGTGTAGCCAATATTTATACTTCCTAAGTTTTACCTATAGTTTCTCTATATATAGAGGCTAATGTACAATAATGAAGTGATATTTATTCTCTATATTATACTTGGAATATATAAGAATTTAATCAAAAAATAATACTACGAACTTATCAAGGTTATCTATAAAGAATCCATTCATTATTTCTTTACAGATAATGATGTAATTTGTGAGAAAAAGAGCATAATTGTAAATTCATAATGTCAATACCACATAAATAAGGATGTCTCGGGTATATATTCACTTTTTACCCTTAATTTATATTATCCAAATCAATGATAACAAATTATAACAAATTAAATCCTCACAATTGATTTAACAAATCATCAATACGGGAGAGAGGATACTTATTATTGATTGTGATGTTGTTAAGGTCTCAATAATCATTTAAGAGTCACATTAATCCACATTTCTTCTCAACTAAAAGAATATATGAACCGCCTGGAGACACACTTGGCTGAATGAATCTCTTATCAAGATTCACTTAGATTTTCTCCATCAATACATGTTACTCAATCAGGGCCATTCTATAAGGACTCTTTGAAATTATTTTAGTGCTCAGAATGATTTATATTATAAAATAAACATAATGATTTTGGGAAATAATAAGAAACTCTGGTGAAAAAAATAAAAAACTCTCATATAATAGGAATATATTCATTTTTGAGTTTCTCCCCAAGCATACGAGATAAACACTCATTTTTAATAGGAATTAGAACCCACAAAATTGATGAAATTTACATTGTAAGTTCATCTTTGTCCTTACACTGATAGATGTTGACATGTTTGTTTTCAATATCAAACATGGATCCCCATACATGGAAATTAATGTAGGTTTTATGTAATGAAATCAAATAAATGTATATAATAACATCAAATTAAACTAGAGGAAGAATAATGAGACTTGTAGGAAGCACATTCCCACAAAATTCAATCATAGAAGAATCATAGACTTGAGATATGATCATCACACCATTAAGGTTTTTCTTGGATAATTCAATAAATAATCATCGAGGTGGTATTTCTATACCTTTACGAAATTCTTCAAATATAAAATGGATTTTATAGAATGAGTCAAATAAGATATTTGAAGTTATAGAGTGGATGGTAAGGATAACTTTCACCACATTATTGTTATACCCCACATTAGAATTAATGATCCCATGAGATTTACCTTTCCATATAGTCTTAATAGGTTTCAAATATTTATCATCATTACTAACCTTTCAATTTGAGCACTGGTAAACATAATAATTATACTACTCACACTTTTAACATTGGAGTGTGGGTGGTATATTATGTGGTACATTATCTCTATCAATAAATTAATTATTCTTACTACTAGTTTAACATTTTATTTCCTAATGAAATTAATTTCCAAAAATAAAACATTTACCATTCCCCTTAATAAAATTTCCTTCTTATTTACTTCCACACATTGAGCATCAAGAAGATATCATCTTCTTATCTCTATGTTTTTTATTATTAGAATTTATTTTTAATTCCATATTTATTTTCTTATCAAAACCATGATATTTATGGGTAACTCAAATAAAAATTTAAAACATAACAACACATTTAAATATTTATTCACAGCTACTGATGTCCTTTATGGATAACACCATTTAGAGACTTGGTTCAAGAAACTGAAGAATCATTCAACCTTACTTTTTGGCTGGATGATAATACTATAAGCGTACCTTAAAAGTATAATAAAATGTTTCTCATAAGTAATAATTGATTCGTTATCCTTCGATTTTATCTAAAGGTATTCATTATGCATTTTTTTTGAAGAATAATAGGAAAGATATTATTGAAAAATAAGATCATAAACTCATCCCACTCTTTGGAGTCAATTTAATCCCATTTCCTCATGCTTCTGATAATAGTCCAGCATTAATCTACATTTCCATCAAAATAATAAATAACTAAAATAACTATTTCTAGTTATAAATATTGTGGAATGGAAAATATATTTTCTGTGGTACTGATCCACTTCTAAGAAACTAATAGATCAATATACACACAGAAAGAAGGTGGATGTTGCCTCACTAAAGACTAAAAATAATGTTGTTCAATCATTTTCTAGTTTGGAAGCTTAGAATTATTCATGTCTAGAGAATTTTTTTAATCATGAAATTGATTTTTTTTCATTCCATATCACATAACATTAAGTTATTTAGGAGGATAATCATTTCATTTTGCATCTCATCTAATGTTAACACTATTCCTTTGGGTTCCTTCTATTAACTAAAACAAATAAATTATAGTGTAAGTAGAAATAATCATACTGAAAATCAATATAATCATGAAAAATAATTTATTAGGTGTTTAAATCATGACAAATTTTTTTTTTATCTATGAAAACCTAGGTCTTCCCTGATCACCATGAATTCAAATCCATTATAATGGTTCATAAATAAAATGTGATTTAACCCTAGAAAATCACCTAGGAGAGACAAAGTAGGTACACAGTAACTGTAAACTCACCATCCACTAGAATGATGGTTGAGATATAATTGAAAATATCTTTTTAGGGTTGTTAACCATAGATGAAGATGTACCAAATCCATTTCCACTTATAGTATCCAGAAATGGATGTTTTTTTGGAAACCCACACTCCATTATTTACCATATCATAGAAAGTTGTCCTATATATAGGATTATCCTAAGGGTTCTCACTAAACGTTTCTTATCCAAGTACCCAAAGGTAACTAATAAATTCTATGATTCCAACTATAGTGACACATAATTTTCATATATAAATATTATATCTTATTTGATGAATATTCAATAAATAACATAATGATCCAAACTAGAATCATATAAATTTAGTGTATTTGGAATCATGGATATATGAACAACTTATTCATAAGAGGACTACATGATATAAAACTAAGTTCCTCATAAATATAATCCTTATTAGACACATCATACGTAAAACCATTCTTAATAACCTCGAGAAAGGAAACATAAGAATGGGTGAGATCATATGATCAAAAAGTGTAAAAAGAGATATATCAAGGATCACTTACATATATTATTTGAATAAGGCTATGTGAACATGAGGCTTGAATTTGAATACTAAACCCATTATATCATAAATCATAATCTTGAGTCATTAAATAAAGCTTGGTGGTTCATAAGAGATGAATCATAAATGAATCAAAGAACATTATCCTTGTGGGCATAATATTTTTAATGACATAAGTTTATGGCATACTCATAAGAACATAAAATAACTTCCTTAGTTAAGTATCACTGACAAGTATATCATATCATATTATTTTCACTACCCATTATATCATATCCTTTGTCAAGGTCCACTCTAAAGACTACAATAGTGGATATAGTCCACCACCAAACCATGTTCACTCCCAATTCCAATCCTTATTGTCTTATGATATGTCCATATTTACAAAACATATTAGAAGACTATATAATTATGATCCCACCCATCATATAATAACGATTCATTATTATATATGCCACAAGATCACAAAACATTAATCATATATCATAACTCATGGAAAGGATACAATTTTTAGAAAATGTTCAATAATTCATAATGTCATAAACCATAGAAAATAAATAAGTTTCATCCAAATAGAATCATCAAACTCATAAACAATATATAGAAATAAAAATAAATTTATACTTTGATCAGATCCCCATTTAATAATAATTAACATAAATGGATGTTATTATTTATGAAAGTTCCATTTAAATATCACCTCAAATAATTATTGAAGAAAATACCCATTTCATTTTGAAATCACTTATTTAAAATCTATAAATTTCCAAATTATTAACAAAAATATTTTATTTGGAAATATCCTTGGAAACATGTAATGTATTCTTCAAATCATTGAGCTATCATGATTGTGTGAAATTGCATTCATGTATTGTATGTTAAAATAATGATTCCTTCACAGTTTTAGTAAAAAATTCAAAAGTACCACCTTAGAAAAATGAAAATAAGATTAATTTTAAACCATTTAAAAAAAATCATGGGTAAAATTTTACTTAAAAATAATATAACAATATATAAATAATTATTTAATTTTTTTAGAAAATATAGATATGGATGAAAATTTATTTTTTACCAATGAGAGAAACAAACAAAATTCATAAAAACATTATTTTGATTTATTGAGTTATTAAAGACATGAAAATGAAAAAAAAACGTATAATATATAAAAATAAATTTAATAGAAGATACATCATGGTATTATGGAGGTATAGGTTAGAAAATTTCCTCATTGGGAGCTTAATCCTGAACAACCCTGAAAAAAATGGATTATAACATAAATCTCTTACCTCTAGTTTGAATTTCTTCAAAAGCACTCAAACCACCTATATAATATATTTAAATTAATAATTTTTATATATATTAATAATATAAATACTTATAATATCATATATTATCCACTCATATTATTACAACACCAATTTATTAATAAATACTTATTAAAAACATTATTTTTGGGTGTTAACTATTTTTCTTTTCATGAGAATTTCATTTAGGAGGTTCGAGTCCCAAAAATTTTATCATGGATAAATAATATAAAAAAATATTAATCATGATATAAATATTATATATTTTCATTATATATAGTTATCCCTAATATTTATAGATAGAAAAATTAATTACACTATTCATTAAGATGGTAGTTCATATGTACGCATGAACGTTGATTTCAATTTCTGATGGATGGAATGACAGAAAGGTAAATAATAACTCACCTTTAAAGAGTAATTATTATATCCAATATATTGTATTTATTTATTAAATCTTTCATTATTACCATATATCTTAATAGGAAATGAGAAATGAATCACATCTCATCAAGGAGGTGGTATTCCACACATATGCACAAGAAATGGTATTGTTTCCCAATGGATTGGAAGTTACAAAAGTATAAAGGATATTATATTGAATAATAATAATTGTTTCATAAATATCATGATAAAAATTAAACACATCATAATACCCAGCCATTAAATACAATGTTGGAAAATTAATTATATCACTACATGGAGATGGTTGTCCACACGTATGCACGAGCGATACATTCACTTCCCATTTGAAAGAAAAGTGGGTGAATAATGGTGATTACATAATAATGACAACATTTTATTATATTTATGATACTAAATATATTATTTTATGATGAATACCATAGATTTTTATGAGGTAAAAGAAGAAATAATTTGAAAGAGCTCAGGTAGGATGATTACCAATCCTTCAGTTGGCCTCATTTAATTAATTTCTTAATGATCATTATAATGATACTGTAATAAGAACAAAATAATAATAAATTGATTGGATAGTTTATAAGATAATTAGGGAGGGTTTGTTAGTCCTAGATGGCTCTCTGTGGTGTAAATAAGTGAAAGGAGATGTATCATTTTATAAGTGGGGGAGAAGACACACATGAAGTTTCATAAAAATTATAATATAATAATGTTATACTAAATAAAAATGATTCAAAATGGATATATAATTTAATTTTGGATAGTATTATTTTGAAATATTTCTATACAATAGGATTTAGACAAGTTTAATGTTGGAAAAAAATCTCTCAAGGTAACATTGACTCATTTTTGGGTTTGTTATGTTTGTTGACAAAAAGGGTTTTCTTGGTCAGTTGTCAAGTTCCAAATATAATGTTGAATTTTTTTTTGACATTCAACCATGAAAAATGATTGGATGGTCTAGAGGTGGTAAAAAAATAACACATAAAATTGGCCCTGTTTTTGAGTGTTTGATATATTTTTTGGGTCCAGATTTTTGAGTTTGACTTGCATTGCGAAATATGGATTTCCATGAAGATCTAATAAAAATGTGTAAAAGGAATGAGTTTCATGAAGAGGGTATTTTTGAAGAGTGTTTCAAGAAGTATAAAAGAAATATGACACTAATTTATAAGATTTCGACGATCATTGTGAACTGAAAATTGCTGTGGAGGATCGCAAAAAAGGGAGAATTCTGATAGAAAAATGGGAGCTTTGTGAAATGGTGATGATGTAGAATTGATATGGCCCACAGGTTCTAGAGTCAGTGGGAAAGGCCTATAAATAGTACTTTACCCCCATGATAAGAGTAGAGAGAGTCAACAAAAATCTTAAGGCTCTCAAATCACAATGGTGGTTCACAACATCAATTTGCTTCACGAAAGAATGGTAATTCACATAGGATAATTGATCTTTGTGGAAGGAGATTTGTGGTAGGTAAGTTGAGCCTCACGAAAGAAGTGTATTTAGAAAATTATAGTTTGAGGTTTGTGAAATTGTAATCATTGTTAAAAGGCAGGAACTTCATGAA
The DNA here is from genome assembly GCA_963277665.1 of Viscum album. NCBI lineage: Eukaryota > Viridiplantae > Streptophyta > Magnoliopsida > Santalales > Viscaceae > Viscum > Viscum album. The sequence continues at coordinate 1,643,507,820 of OY728121.1, read as the reverse complement.
GGCTTGATTGAGCTTTGAGAAATTAGGAGCATTGCGGAGGCTTGTTTAAGATTTGCAAAATTGGGAGCTTTGCGAAGGTAGTGTTCTTTATAAAATTGTTTTAAAATGTATTTCCCAAAATTTTGTGGAAACATGGTATTCATTAGTGTATTATAGTGGTAGATCCATAGAGAATATATATATTTTTATGGATTCATTAATTAGTGATAATGAAGTGACCTATATGTCTATAAACTCTGAGTGGATCTTTTGAAGAAGGAGGGAGCACAATTCATTTGAGAGAGCAGTGAGGTATCAAATTGTTATTGGTTGTAAAATAAGATGGATAAGGATTAATTTGAATACATTGTAAACAATGGTGTGATTTTATTGGATTTGGTACATCAACACATTTTCCCTGTATGCTCCTTGGACCTAGCACAATGATGGTGAACCAAGTAAAAATTGTTGTGTCTCATGAATGCTTTAATTTCTATTAATACTTTTCTATATGAAATATAGAGAAGATAGATTTGTTTAACAATGAGACATGATCCAAATGGGATGTTGTTTGAATATTTCATACCCTAATTCACCCCCCTCTCAGGGTATTTGGACTATTGGACCTAACAATTGGCATCAGAGAGAATGTTTAATATCGGTGTTTCTCTCCCAATGGAGGTCATCAGTCATAAAGGGATTCCAATATTCGATGGGAATACTATTAAGTTATGGAAGAACCAGATTCAACACTACTTAAACTCCTTAATAATGGATGTCTTCAGAGTAGTGATGCATGGTATTTCAGCCGATAACAATTGTGGTGCTTTATCAGAAACTGAAAGAAGGGAATTTGATGCTGACACCAAAGGAATCAATTCTTTAGGAAGATCCCTATCCAATGTAATATATATGAATGTTATTTAATATAAAACATCACATTCCATGTGGTAAAATATATTCAATATATTTGAAGGTGATTCAAAGGTTAGGGAGACAAAGATACACGTTTTATGGAATAAGTATGAAGATATGAGAATGAACCCAAATGAGTTTGGTGATGCATTAATTGAAAGGGTAAATGTTTTAGTAGAATACATGAAAGGTATTGAATAATGCAGTGAAGATATAAATATTTTGAAGCGTATATTGAGGAAAATTCCACCTCGATTCAATCCGAATGTTTAATTATAATATAATGATCTGAATGAGTTGACACTGGATAATTTGAATAGTATCCTTATAGAATTTGAATTGTGAAATTATGATAATAATGCTATGGAACTGGGAAATCTATAGAGGTAGAATTCAAGGCCATGTAGAACTCAATATTTATGATTCTTAGGAAGATGAAGATATAGATGAGGTGATGTCGTTACATTCTTCAAATCTATAAATAGGAAAAGTACAGTGCAATGGGAAACTTCCAATTACTTTCTTTAGATGGGGAAAGGTTAGTTATCTTGCAGCAAGGATCGCTAATAAGTTCCATGAAGATGATGAGGATGAATTTCCAATCCCTATGAATAAGTCTTCATCCTATGTGAATGGAAAGAATATTTTTAAGATAAATTTATTCAGGAAAAAGTATATTATTTCACAAGAATGTGATTGGTTGGATGAATTTGAGGTTGAAAATGATGAAGAGATATGGAACTGTAAAGATGGTGGATTAAATTCTATTGTTGAAGTTTTCTGTAGTACTCATGAAAAATAAAAAACTGATGTTTATGAAGAAGAAGTTGAATTAAGAGTTGATTTGGTGGAGAAATTAGAAGTATCTCTTGAGGAGATAGATGTTTAGAGTGCCAAAACGATGAAATCCAACAAAATGGTTCATGATGCCAAACTCTACATGCAGTAGTAGGATGAAGATAAGTCTGAGTAAATGTTAGAAATTGATAATCTCAAGACATCATTTCCAGACAAATGACAAATAGTTAGGTAGAATATACTCAAGGCTAAATAAAAGAGAAGGGAGGTTGATGGTTTGAATAACACAGTGAAAGATCAAATCAAATCCATTAAAGAACATGAAGAAGAATTCATTAAAGAAAGTAATGGATCAAGAAAAACAATTTACCCCTAATGTGACATCGGGAAAGAATATCATTCAAAAGATGGAAAAGTGGGATGTGGATCCCAGAGGTCTAGCATAAAAAAATAAACATTCAAATCTAAGTGATAAGGTTGCTCTGGGGTTGATCAAAAACAAAAATGCAGTCATGGTTGAAGTCAGACTGTAAGTAATCTCAATGAGATTGAAAGTTGATTTGTGTATGAAGAAGAATCAAAAGATTTAAAGAAGTCAAGGGATAACCAGTAGCGTAGTAGGAACACACCAGAATGTACCTTACATTATGTGTTAATGCTATGAATAGATGGGACATTCACGAATGTGTGTTTTATAAATATGAGATATCGAAGGGAAAAAGAACAATAGTGGCAACCAAATAGAGATCAATACCCTATAATATCCTTTATGTGAATTCAATATTTATGCAGAGGATTTGTGAACATTGATAGATATTGTGAATCAACCATTCAGAGGAATGTTCCAATGAAAAATCAAAGTAGTCACAAGGAACATGTCAAACAATAAACATGTGAGTTGAAAATGTAAAATAGATATTCTGATTTATAGGATGAATCTGGTATATTATATTCTAAAGTAGATGAAGGTTGTCAATGTATACTGAGTATGAATTTAAAAACATGGATCATGAAGAAGAGTGATGTGAAGGGCGTGGTTGATGAAATTTCTCTTAAAGCATCAGATCATTCTAGATTATGGATCCTTGATAGTAGTTTCACATCCCATATGATGGGGAATAAGGATATTTTTATAAGCATAAAGTAGGAAAAAGAAGTATTTTTCAAATTTGGATACAATGAAGGCCTAAAGATAATTGGTTCGGGGAAGGCCATGTTTGGTGGAAAAGGAATGAGACTTGATGATGTATTGGTAGTAGAAGGTCTCAATCACAACATTCTTATTGTTAATCAATTATGAGACTCAAGAAATTCTATAAAATTTAAAAAGAATATGTGTATCCTAAAAGGAAGATATTGTGATGTTGTTCTAAAAGGAAAAAGGACCAATGGAAATCATTACATTGCAAGTTGTGAAGAAGATATGTTATTTTTATCCAGAGAGGAAGAAAAAAAGTTATGGGATAAATGACTTGGTCATATACACCAATAATCCCTAGATGATTTAGTAAAGCTTTATTAATGTAGAGAAATACCTATGATATCATGTTATTATAATCATATGTGTGATGCATGTTAACAAGGTAAAATCATCAGAAATCCATACAAGGAAAATGAACAGAAGTCAATAGGGGTGCTCGAATTAATGAATGTTGATGTATGTGGACCTATCTCACTATGATCCATTTATAGGAAGAGATGTTAAATTATTTTAATTTCTTATTATAGGATAATGGCATGATTATGTTTCATTTACCATATGTTTGATGTGTTCAGCTGTGTAAAACAAGATCAGAGGGAATCTGAAAGTATTATTGGATAAAAAATTCTGAATATTTATACTGATAATGGTACATAATTCACAAATAGTCATGTGTAAGACTATCTTGAGAAACATAGGATAAGGCATCACGTTTCTTCAGTGAGAACTCCTCAATATAATAGAGTATTTTATAGGAGAAATCAGATCATCAACAATATGGACAGAGCAATTCTTGTTGAAAATGACCTTCCAAAGAACTTTTGGAAGGAAGAAGTCCTAACATTGGCCTTCATTTCTAACATGTCTATGTTGTGTCCGATGGAATGAAATAATCCATATGATATGTGGTATAGAAAGATTCCAACGTTAAAATAATTTCGAATCTTTGGATGTGCTCTATAATCCACTAACAAAATCATATGAAAATATTATTGTGTGGATGTGAGGGGATAATACATGGCTACTCGGGAAAAATAAAATAATACAAATACTACAATAAGTGGTTTGAAAAGTAGTTTAAAACAATGATGTCACTATAGTGTAAAATGAAGATGATATTCAACATCATAGTGAAATGTTCCCTGGTGAATGTGATGAATAGGAAAGAAACAAAATGGGAGAAGAAGTGGCAGATGCTGACTCAATATAAGATACTAATGATGAATAAGAGGATGTCAAGTCTATATCTATAAAGAAGACAATGAGTCGAGATGAAAACTATAGGCAGAATATTATTGGAGACCAAACAACTCTAGTTTAGACAAGAAGAATTTAGTCACTAAAAAATACAAATTTAATATCTCAAGTATAGCCTAAATATTTTTCTCATGTAGAAGAAGATGAAAATTGGGTTCCAGCTATGAATGAATAGTTAGACCAGTTGAGAAGAATCAGACATGAGAGATTTTTTCAAGGAAAATAAATAAAAATCTCATTGGAAAAAAAGGAATCTTACATGAAAATATTAATGAATATGGTTCAATGATTTGAAATAATGGATGACTAGTTTTTATAGGTTACTCCAAGATATTGGGTATCTATGTTGATGATACATTTTCACCTATTGTAGGGATGGAGACAATTATGTTATTCTTGGCCATTGTAGTGAAATGGAAGCCCAATGCTTTCAATATAGATGTCATGTCTGCATTCTTGAATGGGCTTCTAGAAGAAGAGGTGTATATTGAGCATTCATATGCTTTCCTCGTTCATTAATATGATAATGACGTTTTTTAGCTGAAGAAGTCTCTCTATAGATCGAATCAAGAACCAAGATAACAATATTTGAGACTATATCTATATTCTAAGAATCTTGGATTTTAGTGTGGTGGTGTTGATTAAAATCTCTATGTCAATGATGGTAGAAATTAAAGGATAATTATTCTGGTATATGTTGATGACATATTATTTGGTTGATCTGATGAAGCACAATGAAGATTTTTTTTGAATTCATGAAAAGTGAGTTTGAAATGTCAGGGATTGGTGATATGACATTTTTCGTTGGCATACATGTGAAAAAAAGGAAAGAATAACCCATTCATTTTTCAATCCAAATTTTCCAAGGAGGTTCTATGAATATTTGGAATGAAAAATTACAAGGAAATGAAAAAACCAGATTCTACCTGGATGAAACTATCAAAATATGATGATGAAAAGTTAGTGAATATTACTAAATATATGAAATTCTTTTGATGTTTAATATACTTGATCGGAACAAGAACTGATATTGTATTTTCCACATGCCAGGAAACGAGATATCAAATCAATACCAATGAAATCCACAAGCTTTGATTGAAAATAATATATTGGTATATCAAGGGAACACTAGATTTCAGTTTGATGTATAATGAAAAATCATAGCCAATGTTATTGGGATATTCAAATGAAGATTGGCCTGGTTCAACAGATGACAGGAAATCTACATCAGAAGGGTATTTCTATCTTGTAGGATTGTGTATTTCTTTATTAATAAAGAAACAAGATTTCATTCCATTGAGAACTTTCAAAGTTAAGTATATTGCGGTCACTCAGGATTGCACATAGTTATTGTGGATGAAGTACCAGATTGATGACATGGGAGTGGATGTGAAGTCTCTAATCAAAATACATTATGAAAATTCAAGTTCTATAAATCTTAGAAAAAATCATGTCCATCACTCTAGGAAAAATCACATTGAAATTAAGTATCATTTCTTCAAGGAGAAGGTGGATCAGGGTCTAGTGATGTTGGAGTACGTGCCTATAAAATTATAGGTTGAAGACATTCAAAAAAAGGCCTTACAAAAAGAAGAATTTGAGAGGTATCGATTAGATATAGGAGTGCAGCTGACTCCTAGCACTTGAATAAGTTTTTATGTGGAATCCCCCTCTACCATATGTATGGTGTGTTTTCCAATAATTTAATAATCTGTGTTCTTTACCATGTTACAGACCACAAAGTTATGACCTTTGGGATCATTGAAAATGGGGGAGAACATATTGCTCTTTAAGGGGTATAAATTGTGAAAAAATAATGAAAAAATGACTTATTCATGACACTACATAGGGAGAACCTCATAGGTGGATCAACAAGATAGGGGGAGTTAAGCATGACAGTTGGAGAAGCTGATAGAGGGAGAGATATGATAATATTTCTCAATGTTATGAGGAAACATTCAGAGCTTAGCATGGACAACATTAAGCATTCCAATGCATGAGAACCAAAGCATAGATACTAGGGTACATTTGAATCTAACAATTCTATAAGTGATCAATCAAATAATAAATATCACAATAGATGAGGTTCGTGATGATATAATTTTTTTGGATTCATGAATTGGTGTTAGGAGTGAAGTGTTTCATTGATGAACATTTCAATATACTCTTGTTTCTCAAAGAAATCATTTCTCATGTGAGCATAGAGTATTTGTTGAATAAATAATTGATCACTATCAGAATCACAAAAAATGAATATTGATAGAAACATGGAGGAATCCATAAAGAGGTATCACATTATGATGGATTTGTCAAAAAACCAAAATGGGGATATAGTTGCGAAAAAATAACTAAAGGTGACATTGAAGTATTTTTGGGTTAGATGTTTTTGTTGATAAAGAGGGTTTCCATGGTTAGTTGTCGAGTTATAGAGATATTGTTGACAACCCATGTTAATAAAGAACCATGAAAAAGGAGTGAATGAATTGAAGGAAGTGAAGAAGTAATAGATAGAAGGTGGTGCCTTTTTCTAGTGTTTGACAAATTTTTGGGGTCCAAAATTCGGTGTTTGGCCGACATTAGAAAATATGTATTTCCTTGAAGATCTCATCAAAATATAGAAAATTCATGAGTTTCATGAAGAGGGATTCTTGAAGAGTGTTTCATGAATGATCAATGAAATTTAACATCGATCTCTATGATTATGATGAGCATTTCAAACTGAAAATTTTTGTGGAGGTTCATGAAAAAGGGTGCCTTGAGACAAAAAAAATCAGAGCTCTCCAAAATGGTGCTAATGTGGCTGGAAGGTTCTGGGGTCAGTGGGAAACACCATTAAATAGGCCTCTAACCCCTTGATAAGAGTGGAGATACTCAACAAAAATATCAAGACTCTCGAATCATGAAGGAGGTTCGTAGAGTCGGTTAGTTTTACGAAAGTAAGGGAATTTGAAAAGGAAAATTGAGATTTGCAAAAATAATAAGCTTCACAAAGGCTAATTTGAGCCTTGAAAACAAAGTGTACTTCGCAAATGCTAGTTTGAGATTTTTGAAATAGTGAGCTTCATGAAAATATAGGAACTTCAAGAAGGCTAGTTTAAGATTTTCAAAATTGGGAGCTTCGCGAAGGCTTGTTTGAGCTTTGAAAATTTTGGAGCTTTTCCAAGGACGTGTGATTTATGAAAGTGTTTTAAAAGGTATTTCCCAGATTTTAGTGGAAAAGTTCTATTCATCAGTGGATTAAAGTGGGAAATCAATAGAGAATTTACATACTATGGAAGATGCATTCATTAATGATATTGATGATACCTACAGGTCTATAAAAAGTTAGAGGATCATTTATATAAGTATTAAGCAAAATATAGTTGAGAGAGAAGTGAGCTTTCAAATTGTGATTGGTTGTAAACCAAGAGGGGTAGTGAGTCCACACCAAAATGTTTACACATCAGTTGACTTTTAGTAGATTTGGTAAAATGGAACATTGTCATTGTATTCTCCTTAGACATAGCCAAGTGAGGGTGAACCAAGTAAAAATTGTTGTTTCTCATGCATGATTTAATTTTTGTTCATAATTTTCTATGTGAAATAGAGTGAAGAGATTTTTTTAACAAAAGAAAGAAGTTCAAAAGTGGAAGTTTTTTGAATATGTTATACCCTAATTAACCCCCTCTAAGGGTATTTGACATAGTGGGACTAACTATTGGTATCAGAGAAAAAGGTTAATATCATTGTTTCTCTCTCAGTGGAAGTCACCAATCACAAAGGGATTTCGATCTTCAATGAGAATAATTCCCAGTTATGGAATCATTAGATGTAATACTACTTCTGGTCCGTAGGAATAGATGTATTCATAGTAGTGATGCATGGTATTTCAGCCAATATCAATAGTGGTGCTTTATCAAAAGTTGAAAGAAGGGAATAGGATGCTGATTCCAAAGGAATAAATGCTCTATGGGGATCCCTATCCAATGAAATATATACAAAGGTGATTTTATTTAAAAAATCACATGCCATGTGGGAAGTTTTTGTTGAGTATATATAATGGTGATTCAAAGGCCATAGAGGAAAATCTGTAGGTTCTATGGAACAAGTGTGAAGATGTGAGAATGAACCCAAATTAATTTGTTGATTCGTTATTTAATAGGGAATTTTTTTATTGGAAGGTTTCAAGGACTTGAATAAGTCATTGAAGATATAAATATTGTGAATCCTATCTTGAGGAAACATCAACCTCTGATCGATCTGAATGTTTTAGTAATGGATGATAATGATCCGAAAGAGCTGATACAAGATAACTTGAATATTACCCTTGTAGCATATGAAATGAGAAATGATGATATCGATGGTATAGAAAATGGGAAATCTAAAGAGGTGGAATTAAAGGCCATAAAGAAGCTCAATATTGAATATTATCAGGAAGAAGAAGAGAAAAATGAGGTGATGTCATGCCTTTCTACAAATCTACAAAGTGAAAAAGGACAGTTCAAAGGGAAACTTCCAATTTCTTTCTTTATATATGGAAAGGTTATCCATCTTTCAGAAAGGTTCCCCAAGATTTTCCAAGAAGATGAGGAGGATGAATTTGGTATCCATACGATGAATTATTCAGACTTTGTGAGTGGAAAGTAAAATTTTATGAGAAATTTTTCACGAAAAAGAATATTATTTCACAAGAATTTGATAGTTCAGATGACCCAGAGGATGAAATGGATGAGGATATAGAGAACTGTAAGTATGGTTGAGAAAAATCTATGGTGGAAGTTGTCGATAGTACTCAGGAAAAAGAATAAATTGATATTGATGAAGAATAAGTTAAAGGAAGAGTTTATATGGAGGCTGAATTAGAAGAATCTATTGAGGAGATATATGTTTAGAGATCCAAAATGAATAAAGACAACAATGTGGTTCGTGACACAAAAATCTACATGTAGCAGCAAGATGAAGAGAATTATAATTTAATGGAAGAAATTTTGAATCTCAAGTCTTCATTTCCAATGGACTCATAAATAGTTAGGGAGTATAGACTCAAGGTCAAAGAATATAGAATGGATATTGGTGGTTTTAATAACACAGTGTAAGATCAAATAAAATCTATTGAAGAGCTTTAAGAAGAATTCATCGGTCTGTGATGAAAAGTTAAGGATCAAGAAAAACTCTTGACCCCCAATGTAACATTGTGAAAGAAGATAATTATAAAATAGAAAAGATAGAAGTAGACCATAGAGGTCCTATAAAATGAAAGAACCTGTCAAAACTAAGTGATAAGGTTGGTATGAGGCTTGATCAAATATAACAAGAAATCATGGTTGATGTTAGATTGAAAGCACCTAATCTGAGATTGAAATTTGATTTGGGTATGAAGCAGAATCGAATGATTCAGAGAACCCAATAGATAACTAACAATGTAGATGTAACAGATAAGAATTCACCTTACATCAGGTGTTAGTGTTCCATAACTAGGAGAGATCGAAGGGCACAAGTAAAATTGTGGAATCCAAATAGAGATCAATACTCTAGAGTATCCTTAAAGGTAAATTATTATTGGTGCACATGATTTGGGAACATGGGAAGATATTATGCATCAACTGTTTAGAGGAATGAGCCAAATAAGAATCAAATTAGTCACAATTATCAAGTCAATGAATCCAAAGGTGAGTTGAAAATACAAAATAAACTATAATCATTTTATTACAAATATGGTGTATCATATTTTGAGAAAGGATGGAGCTTTTTGGCAGCTATGTTGGGACTCGTGAAAGAATTGTACTTCACAAAGGCTTGTTTGAGCTTTTTGAAATAGTGGGATTCATGAAAAGGCAGGACCTTCAGAAAGGCTTGTTTGAGCATTAAATAATTTGGAGCTTCATGGAGGCTTGTTTGAGCTTTGTGAAATTGGGAGCTATGTGAAAGAATTGTTCTTTGCCGAATTGTTTTAAAAGGTATTGTCTAGTGTTTAGTGGAAAAGTGGTATTTATCAGTGAATGAAAGTGGGACATAAATATAGAATCTAAAAACGGTTTAGTATTCATTAATTAGTGATAATGGAGAGATCGATAGGTTAATAAACTCTGTGTGGATATTCTTAAGAAGTAGAAAGGACAGTTTAGTTGAGAGAGCAGTGATCTTTGAAATTGTGATTGGTTGTAATCATGGAGAGATAGAGAGTCCAGTTCGATCATTGTAAACAATAGTTCACTTTTAGAAGATTTTTTACATCAAAAAATTTCCATAGTATGTTCCTCGGACGTCGCCTAATGAGGGTTAACAAAGTAATACTTGCGGTGTCTCATGCATGATTTATTTTTTGTTTATACTTTTCTACGAGAATGAGAGAGAAGGTTATTTTGTTTAAAAATGAAATAAAAAGAAAAGGGGTAGTATTTTAATCTATCAAACCCTGACTCACCCCCTTTAGGTTATTTGACTTCGCAAACCTAACAATTAATTAGAAAACATACCTTATCTATTGGGTTGATTCCCCTGTAAACTGATTTTCACATTAACTGTGGTAAAAAAATCCAAACTATCATCATTATTCATTATGAAGAAAAAAAGTTGTCCTTATTAAATTTTTTTAATTATTATTATTATAAATATTTAATCTATTTCATAAAATTCAATAGATATAAGTGGAATAATTTAATTTAAAATTAAACCTGCAAAACACGATGACATGTAGTTTTCTATAAAAATGTTTTTCTAAGTATAAAATGTTTTTATAAAAAAAATATAAAATTAATTCCAGTGACATTAATTGGATTATTATTAATTTAAATTAAATAATGTTACTTTTAAAATGATATATTGATTCTTATAAATTTTTTGAAATGAACAACAATTCCTCAATAAAAATTAGTATTTTTAGCTATTTATTGGAAAACCAATATTTTCATAAAATTATAGTAAGTTAATTATAAGATAATTTTGACATAATGATTTTAAAAATGAAGTTACTTTTTTCAAATAAGTTTTCTGAAAGTGGAAAAAATTAATTATATTATTTTCTCAAAAAAAATTTAAAAACTCATTTTTGAAGAAAAATTATATCTTTGAAGAACATAAAAACATTAATAAAGATTTTTTTTATCTATAAATTTATTTTATTTAACTAAAAACATCATTAATATTTTTTAAAATGTGGTTATTCTTTTTTAGTCTTCCAATTTAGCTGTTATTTTATAACAGTATACTATATTATGGTTTATTTATACTTGGGCTTGCATGTATCACAAACTATCTAACAAAGTAAATTTATTTAAAGAGAAATAAATCATAAAATCCTGGGGTGTTACAAATAAGATATATAATACATATAATGGGATAATCACATGTTTCTTTAGGATTCAAAAGTCACAAAATAATCTTAAATAGCTCATCCTTTCCAAAAACCATATCATATCCTAAAATAGGGATGTGGAACTTACTTCAATAAAATATGTGATGAACAGTGTCACCCTTTTTCACCACTAGATAAAAGAACTGATAAATGCTTCCCTTTATCATTTTTAAAAAAACACTCATAATGATACCCTTTATTAGTGCTAAAAAAGTGCAAATAAATTATCCCCTTTATTAATTTTTTTAGCAATGATAAGAGGAAACCTATAAAAGTGTTGTTTAGCACTGAAAAAGGCCACCATTAGTCAATGCTAACAAGCATCAAAAAAGGTTTATTTCATAATAACAATTTTCATTAAAAATCATATATTAATATTGATAAAAATATAATATATTTTGTTAAATATAATTTAGATATTGATAAATATAGATTTAAACTTTGTATATAGGATATTTAATAAATAATGGTCTATAAAAAATATTATATATCATTAAAAATATTATTTCACATAGAAATATGTTTATATTGATATATATATTTATATAAATTATTTTCATAAATATGTTTTTATATATTATTAAATATTCATTATAAATCTTATTTTTATGTCATATATATAGTGAAAAAATTGTTTATAATTTAAATAAAATTTATATTAATAGAAATTTAATAACATTTTTTTATCAATGTCATTTCTTTTTTCAATTTGACAAACATATTAGAAAATAAATAAATAAATATTAATTTTTAAAAAATATTTCACAATTAATATGTCATACAATAATTTCACACATACATATATGAAATGAATTCAATTTTATTGAAACAAACATAAAAAAATAATAAAATGTTAATATTATCATTTTAGATAATTTTTTATTAATATTTAATTTTTAATATATTTTGTTCTTAACTAAGAATTATTGAGAGTGGATGGACAGTGGAGAGGTCTCGTATCTCAATGGAAATTAGAGTTCACCTACCATTGATATAGCTACGGTGGATTTGACTTTGGTAATTTTAGTCATGATGATCATAATTTGGGAATCCTTGAGAATTATCCTTCCCTTCCGATCATAAAATCAAATGAACAAAATCCATTGGAAAAGATATGATATTCTAGGTTTCACCCCAAAACTAAAAATAATGTATTTTAGGTCCAGAAGGGTGATTAATCCGTAGATTCTTGGGACTTCAAAATTTTGGATTGATCTAGACATGCTTGATGTGGCTACTTAGATAGACTCTGACACCCTACAAAAGGTTAAATATTCTTCAAAGAATTAGTTCGACGACGGGCTCTGTTGCAATACTTATATTATATTAAAGAGGATCAATGAGAAAGGTGATATTACTTTTTTTGAATATACTAATGTTATTATTTCAGATAGGCTTAAAGAATGTAAGAAATTTATTATTTCCTATATCTCTTCACAAGTGAATTAGCAAAAGTGAAGTCTTCCTGATATGTGAAAGTTCCTATTGGTTCATTGTGTATTTGAAAATTAAAACCTTACCTCATTAGGGGGTATGGGATACTTTTCACATTTTCTTCCCCTCTATAGAGAAAAAATAAAAATCTTGGTGTCATGGATTTATTAATTTGAAGTTTGGATTCCTTAAAATAATGGATTGGGATCCATACTTTAATCCCATAAATGTTTATAACTCAATCATCTATGGATTGAATTCATTAGTTTGGTCACTCAAATACTTTGGGAAATTACATTAGTGGTTGGGGTCCCAATAAATATAGATATGAATATAGAAAGGGATAGATTTTTAATTTTTGAAGAATCTTGTTGAATTTGATCTTATGTCCCCTTTAATTGAAATAATGGTATTTTCAACTACTAATTTTCAGCATGATCTCATTGCATACTATGAGAAAGATTCTAATCGTTGTTAGGGTTACAACCACATAGAAAACTCTTTTTTTCTATACTATACTATTTTTAACTTCTTATAGGATGAAAGGACATACTTCATAATATTATTTAAATAGGAAGGTCCCTAAAATAGTGGATAGTGCAATGGATGGTCCAAGTGACCCTCAAGGTGGGTGAATAGAAAAGAATTTAGATTTACAAGACAAATTGGGAGATATAGTGTAATGTTAGGTAGATATGTATATACTTGTGTAGTGTCAGTAAGTAGGTGATATGATGGTTTAGAGCTCCAGAGATATGGAGATGGTTAAAACCCAAAAGATTCATCCAGAAGGGATTTCCCAATCGATTGATAAGAAGAATTTGGAATGATATCATCTTGCTATTTATGGAATAACAGTAACTCATCCTACTATTTGGTTAATGACGAATGTTCTCATTAGGAATGGTGGCCCTTATAAGATGATCCTGATATGGACTCTACTTAAATAATAGGAGATATCAAACTTAATACCAGTGATAGAAAGGGTAAAAATTGGTTATAATGGTCAACCCTCCTCTTTAAGAAAAAAATTCTGAAAACATAATTGGGAATAATCAACCCAATCATAAAAAAGCTCTTCCAAGAAAATTTTTTCTAACTATGATAAAAAATGGTGAAAAGAAAGGGTAATGGTTAAGTGAAGCAGAATCTACATCTATAATTGAAGCTTCTAACCACTGTAACAAGCTTCTTCATCAACTAGATTTCATTTTATTAATGAAAATCCCTTTCTTACCAGTGCATTGCATTTATGAAGGAGGTGGAGTATATTTCTACTAGTTCCCCCATAGGAGTTGATCATTCCATAGTAGAAAGGCATTTTTCCCATCCCAAAAAGGGTGTGTAAAATGCATAATCTATGATTTCCTCTAACTATTCTTAATAATCTTAATACTACCGCTAGTAAGGAATGATACCCTCAAGATGTGGGGAAATCCTGGGATATCTATAGTAATCCACAAGACCAAAATGTGTTCTCAATCAAATATAGTAAAGAGAAGAGCCAACTAGTTCTTGGAAGTTGTCTCAAAATGAGCTAAGTATATATAAAAGTAAACATTTAGATTATAACAAATATCATGTGACAATTGATAAGAGTGAAGATAATTTTTAAGAAATGAGTGATGAAAAAGTGGCCACACTTGACAATAATGATTTAGGTACTGACTTGGAAGTGCAGCTTATAGAGACCCAACCTTTTCTTACATTACAATTACATTATATTAGGATAAAAAACATAATAGTGTTACAAATAGTGGATCCAAAGGTTTAGTGTCTTGGAAAATCTAAGACTATACAAAGCCATTACAATATCCAGCACAAACTTTTATTTAATTTCTTCTTCTCTAGCTTCTTATTGGCACTTGTCGTCTCCTTAGTACAAGTAGCCACCTAAGGATATACATCAAAAGGGGTGAGCAAAACGCCCAGTAAGAGGATAAAAAAGAACAGTATAGAATGGGGTGAGCATAATCATAACATGGTAAAAAGATCATGAATGTGATAGGAGGCATAAATATAAGACTTGAAATGTGGCAATGCCTAAAAATGAAACATCATGTCTTAGTGGTTAACTACTACGCATACTTGTGAACTAAGCTAGCATCTTTTTTACACATCTTTTCACATTTACTCATGAGATTAATCACCTTACCTAATGAATTGGATCACTGTATAATTCCAGGAGAACCTGTCACTTTGAAACATTCATGTTGCGCTATATAATTCCGGGTGCACCCGTCACATCATAACATTATCATTATCATGCTTTTGATCGTACCACGATTCACTGTTTCATTTTCACCCTTACACCGCTGTGATAAACATATTTTTTATTAAAAATTATAAAAATATTATCAAATTGTGCTTCATGTTTGATTCAATAATTTTGTTTTTATCAATGTTAAATATGGAAATGATACTTGTTTGGAAAATTACAATGCAGGTGGAGGTGATTTGGAGGGCCAATGATGAAGTCCTTGAAAAATGGGCCAAACTGCGCAGGATTCAAGAAGTTCAGTGGACTCAAATTCATGCTGATACTACCCCGTGCATTCAAATGGGCTAAAAGTTTGTGGGCCTATCCAAAAAGAATTGGTATAAAACTTTCATTTAATAACCCAAGAGTTATTCGGCCATTAAGGGGCCCAGCCGACCTGATCTTTCCAGCACACCCAATCTACTCGAGGTCAAAAGTTATGTGCGGTTATCTATCCATATCTCGCACTCCACATGTTGAAATTATGCAAAACATTCGGTGGAGTTATTCAAGACGTGGATATACAACTTTTTAGTTTTCCACAAAACGTTTTAAGACTGTCTGGTAGGCTAAAATAATGTTCCAATCGGTTTTAGTAAATCTGTGTGCCCAAAACCACCTCCCACATTTCCTACAAAAGGGCACCTTGGGATACTCATTTGGGAGTTCGGACAAGGAGTAAAGTGCTTCCAATTTGGAGTCCTATAAGAGTCTCTTAATCACCATGGAGGTTCTGGAGGCCCCTATCCTCATAAGGGAATCAAGGATGAAGAAGTAGTTCCACCCGAGCTTCCTCCTCCTCCCGATGTCGAGCTAAAAGTTGGGTGTTCGTTGTGAGGGAGATACACACATGTCAATGGAGTTCCGATGCATAAAATAGCTACTAGTTTGGAGTAATTTGGGTGTTTAAACATTTCATTCCATGCATATTATTTTATTTCAGATTTGAATGCTTGATTTGATACATGTGAGTGTTATGCGCTTAATTTCTAACCGATCAGTGTGAGGTTTTGAGTGCGTGACTTGTGTTGTTCCGATTGGACATCAGAAGAATCTTTTTCATACCCAACTTATCGAGATTTAAATATTATTTGGAAGCTCTTATTCCATGCATAAGTACTGGACGTTGAAAATACGATTGTTACGTCAAGGTTTGGTCCTTAAAGCATTGAAATAAAAGCTTAGGAATTAATCGGGATTCCAATTAACTCCAAACAAAGAATTACTCTAAACCCAAGATGAATCTCTATGAACAATGAACATGATATGTATGTAGTGAAATCACATCAACCCTTTTATCTCATATTTCTCAAAATCCACTTGGTCACTCATCTTTTAAGCTATTTCAACTAAGTCATTGTTTTAAACTGTTTTCAAAACCACCCCCTATCTTAGTAATTTTTATTAAAAATACACACTCTAAACCTACCTACGCTCCTTGAGAGACGAACTAGGGTCTTCCCTAGACTATAAATCAAGCTTAAAAATATAATCAATTTGACATGTCATGACAAAGCGGTCAAATTTTGGTGTCGTTTCTGGGGAGTTCTTTGGTTTTTTGTGCGTGTTTTTGATAAATTTTTTGTAATTTTTGTGAATATTTGTTTGTTTAATCTTATACCTTTGAATTTATTTTTGTGTTCTAATTTATTTATTTTTTAGGTTCTGTGTATGACGTGTTCTACTCTGGGAGACCTACAAACTTTCGAACCCGATCCAGAGAGGATCCTACATCAACGAAACTGAGACATACAAGACCACACTTTGAAGGAGGAGAAATCACATCTTAAAATTATTCTTGATCCTTCTTCTTCTTCTAAAACCAAAGTTAAAATTGAACATAACTTGTATAACATGGCTGAAAATAATAGAACACTAAAAGAACTAACCTCACTTGATGTTGATATCTGACCCACTTACATTCAATTACAAGGTGAGGCACCGAATTTTGAACTAAAATCTGGTTTAATTCATTTATTACCAAGATTTCATGGAATTCCTGGAGAAGATCCACATAAGCATTTAAAAGAATTTCATACTGTGTGTTCAACATTAAAACCTAATAATGTGGATGAAGAACAAGTGAAGATTAGGGCATTCCCATTTTCATTATAAGACACTGCAAAAGATTGGTTATACTATGTCAATTCACCAATTAGGGGCTAGGTAGACATGAAAATCCTTTTTCATGAAAAATACTTCCCAGCCTCTCGAACTGCAACTATAAGGAAAAAAATATGTGGTATAAGACAATCTCAAGGGGAAACATTACATGAATATTGGGAATGCTGTAAAAGGTTATGATCAAGTTTCCCACACCACCAAATAAGTGATCAACTTTTAATTCAATATTTTTATGAAGGTTTGATTCCTATTGATCGAAATATGATTGATGCTGCTGAAGGTGGTGCATTGGTAGATAAGACCCCAATTGCTGCAAGAACCCTCATTGAGAACATGGCACAGAACACTCAACAATTTGGTACACGGTCCAGTGTTCCCATTCGATGTGTCCATGAGGTGAAAAGTACTGAGTTTGAGAAGAAGGTGGACATGATGTTTGAAGAGTTAAGTACCCTTCTACGACAACTTGCTCTCTCCCAAGGGAAATCTCAATCTCCTCCTCCCATCCATTGCGGAATCTGCTCTTCTGACACCCACTATTCTGGCCAATGTCCTCAATTGAGAGAGACTTCTGAGAGTTGTGAGGAAATATTTCCAAGATGCCCCTTTAACCAACCCTTTAGTCAAGATCCATACTATCCATACAACCAAGGGTGGAAGGACAACCAAGCCTATAGGAAAGGGGGTATTCAAACCAACCTCAACAGCAATGGAACCAACAGGGCCAGAGTAGTCATCCACCACCCCCCAGAAATCCTCAACCACCCCAAAGGCCATTCCAAGCACCCCCTCTAAAAACCGAGCCTAGCCTAGAATATACGATGAAGAAAATGGCTGCCAATAATATCCAATTCCAACAAACCACCCAAGAAGCCATACACGACCTAAAGACCCAACTAGGCCTACTTGCCAACTCGGTGGGGGAAATCTAAAGTCATGGGTCGGGTAAACTACCATCTCAACCAGTAGTAAACCCTAGGGATAAAGGAAATGTTAGTTCCATCACCCTTAGGAGTGGGACACAAATCAAAAGCCAAATTACCACTCCATTAGAGTCCTCCCATCCAAAGGAAACCACCATCCCAACTGCTGAAAATGGTCCAAGAGAAGAAAACCCTTTTCCTGAGAGAATCCCTTCTAAAGGAAAGACTGTGGCTATTGATGAGCCAGCTATCCCAACCATTCCTCTTCTATTTCCTCAAAGGGTTGCACAACCTAGGAAACAAAAAGAAACTGAACTTGATAAAGACATCTTGGAAACTTTCAAGAAAGTACAGGTTAACATTCCTTTGATTGATGCTGTGAATCAAATTCCAAGATATTCCAAGTTTCTGAAGGATATATGTACACACCGAATTTGGATTCGTGGTGATGAGAAGGTAAGCATGGGGAGGAATGTTTCAGCATTGATAGATCCATCACTTCCCACCAAGTGCAATGATCCTGGGACATTCTCGATCCCGTGCACCATAGGGGAGTATTCATGTTCCAATGCTATGCTTGATTTGGGTGCTTCTATTAATGTGATGCCTCACTATATTTACTCTTCATTGTAGGTCGGTGAACTAAATCCCACTGGTATTGTCGTTCAGCTAGAAAATCGGAGTACAGCAAATCCCTCAGGCGTGTTAGAGGTTGTTATTGTGAGGGTGCAAAATTTAATTTTTCATGCTGATTTTTACGTGCTTAAAATGGAAGATGATAGGATGAATGGACATGACCCAATTATACTGGGGAAACCTTTTTTGAAAACCGCCAAAACCATAATTAATGTCTATAATGGTAAATTATCTATGGAGTTTGGTGGTAATACTATCCACTTCAATATCCTTGATTCCATGAAGCACCCCTCAGAAGAACACTCCTCTCTCTCTGTCAATTCAATTGATGTTCTCCCTTCCCCTAAAACAACTTATTTTTATTCCCCTGATCCCCTTTTTGAGTTTTCTTCATTGATTGAAATGTTAGGTAATGAATCGTGCATTGATTGTTGTAGAGGTCTAGAGAAATGTCATGAATGTTTTTTAATTGATGATTTCTTGAACACAGAGGGTCAGATGACCATCGATGATACTACTAAGCTTGTAAAAGCTCATTCCTCTTCTGAGGATGTTACCATTGAGCCGTTAGATGAGATCAGTGACTTCTCACTATCACACACACTTCCGTCAATCCAAAATTCCCCATAATTGGAACTGAAACAACTGCCTCAAGATTTAAAATACTCATATCTTGAGAATGGAAACAAGTTGCCCGTCATCATTACTAGTTCACTCCCTCTTAATCATGAATTGCGATTGCTTGATCTTTTGAGGAAGTATATACAAGCTTTGGTATGGACACATTATAACATTCCTTGCATTAGCCCATAAATTTGTACAAACCATATTTTATTAAATGATGAGGCTAAACCAGTGAGGCAGTCACAACGTCGACTGAACCCAAACCTACTTGATGTTGTTAAAAAGGAAGTAACAAAACTATTGGCTGCTGAAATCATTTACCCTATCTCTGACAGCCAATGGGTCAGTCCCGTTCAAGTAGTTCCTAAAAAAACCAGCCTTCTTATAATTAAAAATGAAAACAATGAATTGGTTCCAACTCATGTACATAATAGTTGGCATGTCTGTATAGACTATCGTCGACTAAACCAACAAACTAGGAAGGACGATTTCCCATTTCCATTCATTGACCAGATGCTAGAGAGGCTAGTAGGGAAGTCTCATTACTGTTTCCTTAATGGGTATTCTGGATACTTTCAGATCCACATTTCCCACGAAGACCAGGAAAGGACAACCTTTACTTGCCCCTTTGGTACATTTTCTTATAGAAGTATGTCGTTTGGTCTGTGCAATGATCCAGGTACTTTCCAACGATGTATCATTAGTATTTTTTTGGATTACCTGGAGAATTTCATGGAAGTATTTATGGATGAGTTTACTCTTTATGGATCCCCTTTTGATGAATGTTTGAGTAGTCTTGCTTCTTTCCTACGTCGCTGTATTGAAAAGAATCTCGTATTAAATTATGAGAAATTCCATTTCATGGTGTGACAAGGCATAGTTTTGGGACATGTCATTTCTGGGGAAGGTATCAAAGTGGACAAATAAAAAGTAGATATCATTTCCTCTCTACCATTCCCTAAAAGTGTTCGGGATGTGCGATCTTTCTTGGGTCTTGCTGGATTTTATCGTCGTTTCATTCGTGACTTTAGTAAAATTGCACTCCCCCTCTCCTGATTACTCTAAAAAGAAAAAGAATTTGACTTTGATAAAAAATGTGAGGAAGCTTTCAATAAGTTAAAATGGAGTCTCACGTCACCCCCGGTAATCCAACCACCTCGGTGGGATTTACCATTTGAGCTCATGTGTGATTCCTCTAACTATGCAGTTGGGGTAGTCTTATCACAAAGGGTCGACCGAGCTCCACATGTCATAGCTTATGACTCACGTAATCTAGACCCTGCCCAATGAAACTACAGAACAACTGAAAAAGAATTCCATGCCATTGTGTTTGCCTTGGATAAATTCAGGTCATAACTTCTAGGGTCCAAATTCATTGTGTTCTCAGACCGTGCAACCCTCCGATATCTCCTAAAGAAACCAGAAGCCAAACCACATCTCATTTGCTGGATGCTCCTCCTTCAGGAATTTGATCTTGAAATTAGGGATAAAAAAGGAGAAAATAATGTGGTTACTGACAATATCAGTAGGATTCTCCCATCCTCGGACATTGACTCATCCCCCTGTATTCCCATAAATGAATTGTATCCTGATGAGAAATTATAACGAGTGCAAGATGTTATTCCTTGGTATGCTGAAATTGTAAATTATTTGGTAGCGTCTTGCATTCCTGCTGATTTCACCAAAAACCAGGCCGACCATCTAAAACATGAGTCTCGTTGGTACATTTCGGATGACCCCTACCTCTGGCACACATGTAGTGATCAAGTTATTAGGCGTTGTGTTCCCGATAGTGAGTTTCAGTCTGTCCTTAGGTTCTGCCACACACTCGCTTGTGGGGGCCACTTTGGTCCCCAACGGACTGCTCGCAAGGTCTTAGATTCTAGTCTCTTTTGGCCCACATTGTTTCGGGATGCCCACGAATATTGTAAATCATGTGCTCGCTGTCAAAGAATAGGGAATGTATCTAAAAGAAATGAGATGACCCAACAACCCTTACTCTTCCATGACATTTTTGATGTTTGGGGCATTGACTTTATGGGACCATTCCCGAATTCATTTGGGAACCTTTACATTCTTCTGGTAGTGGATTATGTTTCAAAGTGGGTAGAGGCACGAGCCACGAGGACAGATGATTCCATGACAGTTGTGGAATTTTTTAGAACCCAAATATTCTATAGGTTTGGATTTCCTAGGTTTATCATCAGTGATCAGGGTTATCATTTCTGTAACCGCACAATGAAATCTCTTTTGCGCAGGTATGGGGTTGGTCATCGAGTGTCTACTGCTTATCACCCACAAACAAATGGTCAAGCCGAAGTATCAAATAGAGAGGTAAAACAGATTTTTGAGAAAACGGTTCATCCAAACAGAAAATACTGGAGTCTTAGACTCGATGATTCATTATGGGCTTACCGTACCTCATTCAAAACTCCAATTGGCATGTCACCATATCAACTAGTTTTTGGAAAGAGTTATCACCTCCCTGTTGAGGTAGAGCACCGGGCCTACTGGGCTATTAAACAATGCAATTATAATCTTTCTAGTTCAGGTATTCAAAAGAAGTTGCAGATTCATGAGTTGGAGGAAATGAGAAGAGATTCATATGAGAACTCTCGAATTTATAAGGAGCGAACCAAGGCTGCCCACGACCGTCTCATCCTTCATCGTCAATTCCACATCGGGCAGAATGTCCTCCTCTACAATGCAAGGCTGAAGTTTCACCCTGGTAAGCTTTGTTCCCGTTGGTTAGGACCTTACATTGTTACTAATGTCTCTCCATTTGGTGTTGTCTAGGTTCAAAATGAAGACACCAAGCAAACCTTCACTGTCAATGGGCAGCGGCTGAAGCACTTCCATGAAGCCATTCCGGAGTCCCCAATGGAGGAACTCCATGTTCAAGAAGCAGTCTATGAATAACTCTCACCAGGTTTTATCCTTCCTTCCCACAGTCTCTTTTATTACAGTGAGGACACTGCATACTCTAGGTGTGGGGGGGTGGATACATTCCTGGGTTAGTTAGGAATTTTCTTCATTTTCTTTTTTTGTTTTCTCTTTTTGGCCTTCTTTATGGTATTTTCATTTTCCCCATCAACAAATTAGAAATTCCATGATGTGGCGACCATAAAGTGGGGAAAGTAAAAATACCATAACGAAGGCTAAAAAGAATTTGTGTATGAGTTTACCATCAAGGAGTGATTTTTAGTGAATTGGTTTTCTATCAATGATATAAATGGTCGTATCTATGTGAAAACTTTGAGATGATTGATTCCCTTTGTGTGAGTTTTTTGGAAAACTGTGTCACTAATATCTCCATAAATGTTTTCCCCAAACCACAAAGTGTGATTATTTATTACTTAATATAAGGTAAATATATGTTGGGTTATTATTTTTCAGCTTTAAATGATATTTCCATACGTTCGTTCCTTATCCGATCTATTTCATTACTGTACCAGATTGACTTATGTGTGTGTACCTAATGTCCGACTGTTTTACGCCCTCAAAAAAAAAATTGTTGTGTCTTGGGCAGGTCAAAAACCACTCCTCCTCAACCGCTGATCTTGTTATAACTATTTCAATTAGTGTCGTGAGGAGATCAAACAAGGGTTGAGAGATGAGTGTGAGATTTGTTCCAATTGCAACTTCAAACAAATATAAAATAAATGAGGGGAGTGATGAAATGTGCAACATATGGGGATATATAGGTTGGGAGATTATGGTTTGACTTCTGGGAATGCTTAAATGAGTGGGTCTTGAAATATTATTGCAAAGGATGTAGGATAAGTTCGGTGACAAAATCATTTAAGCTGAAAAATGTTAAAATAACATATATTTATTTGATGGCAAGTAAAAAGAATGGCATGTAATGGTTTCCACAAACACACATGGAGAGTTAGTGTCATGTTTTACTTCTGAATTCCATTCTCAATTGGGTATCATGAACATTTTGAATTTCTCTATGATATGATTTATGAGACATCTTTTTCTATTTTCACTAGGAAGAACTCCTTGGTGTGGTTCGTGAATTGATCACTTTACATTAAATAAAATTTCCTCAAATGATAAATCTTCAGGATGTTGTAAATATATATATATATATGCATCAATGTATTTGGATATATGACTTTGCCCAAGTGTGAAAATGTTTAGGTGAGGGGGTTTGATCGTACCATGATTCACTGTTTCATTTTCACCCTTACACCGTTGTGCTAATCAGGTTTTGTATTAAAAATCATAAAAATATTATCAAATTGTGCTTCATGTTTGATTCAATAATTTTGTGTTTATCACTGTTAAATAGGTCAATGATACTTGTTTTGAAAATTACAATGCAGGTGGAGGTGATTTGGAGGGCCCATGATGAAGTCATTGAAAAATGGGCCAAACTGCGCACGATCCAAGAAGTTCAGTGGACTCAAATTCATGTTGATACTACACCGTGCATTCAAATGTGCTGAAATTTTGTGGGCTTATCCAAAAATCATTGGGATACAACTTTAATTTAAAAACCCAAGAGTGATTCGGCCATTAAGGGGCCCAGCCGACCTGATCTGTCCAGCACACCCAATCTTCTCGAGGTCAAAGGTTGTGTGCAGTGATCTGTTTATATCTCACGCTCCACTTGTTGAAATTATGCAAAACTTTCGGTGGAGTTATTCAAGACGTGGGTCTACAACGTTTTAGTTTTCCCCAAAACGTTTTAAGACTGTCTGGTAGGCTAAAACAATGTTCCAAGAGGTTTTAGTAAATCTGTGTGCCTAAAACCACCTCCCACATTTCCTATAAAAGGGAACCTTGGGATCCTCATTTGGGAGTTCGTCCAAGGAGTGAAGTGCTGCCAATTTGGAGTCCTATAGGAGTCTCTTAATCACCTAGGAGGTTCTGGAGGCCCCTATCCTCATAGGGTAATCAAGGATGAAGAAGTAGTTCCACCCGAGCTTCCTCCTCCTCCCGATGTCGAGCTAAAAGTTGGGTGTTCGTTGTGAGGGAGCTACACACATTTCAATGGAGTTCTAATGCATAAACTACCTACTGGTTTGGATTAATTTGGGTGTTTAAACATTTCATTCCATGTATCTTATTTTATTTCAGATTTGAATACTTGATTTGATACATGTGAGTGTTATGCTCTTAATTTCTAACCGATCGGTGTGAGGTTTTGAGTGCGTGACTTGTGTTGTTCCGATTGGACATCAGAAGAATCTTTTTCATACCCAACTTATTGAGATTTCAATAATATTTGGAAGCTTTTATTCCATGAATAAGTACTGGACCTTGGAAATACGATTTTTACGTCAATGTTTGGTCCTTAAAGCATTGAAATAAAAGCTTAGGAATTAATCGAGATTCTAATTAACTCCAACCAAAGAATTACTCTAAACCCAAGATGAATCTCTATGAACAATGAAATTGATATGTGTGTAGTGAAATCAAATCGACCCTTTTATCTCATATTTCTCAAAATCCACTTGGTCACTCATCTTTTAAGATATTTCAACTAAGTCATTGTTTTAAACTGTTTTCAAAACCACCCCCTCTCTTAGTCATTTTTATTAAAAATACACACTCTAAACCTACCTACGCTCCTTGAGAGATGACCTAGGGTCTTCCCTAGACTATAAATCAACCTTAAAAATTTAATCAATTTGACGTGTCATGACAACGCGGTGAAATTTTGGCGCCGTTTCTGGGGAGCGCTTTGGTTTTTTTTGCATGTTTTTGATAAATTTTTTGTAATTTTTGTGAATATTTGTTTGTTTTATCTTCTACGTTTGAATTTATTTTTGTGTTCTAATTTATTTATTGTGTAGGTTCTGTGTATGATGCATTCTACTCTGGGATTCCTACAAAATTTCGAACCCGAACCAGAGAGGATCCTACATCAACGAAACCGAGACATACAAGACCACACTTTGAAGGAGGAGACATCACATCTTAAAATTATTCATGATCCTTCTTCTTCTTCTGAAACCAACGTTAAAATTGAACATAAATTGTATAAAATGGCTGAAAATAATAAAACACTAAAACAACTAACCTCACCTAATGTTGATATATGACCCACTTACATTCAATTACAAGGCGAGGCACCTAATTTTGAACTAAAATCTGGTTTAATTCATTTATTACCAAGATTTCATGGACTTCCTGGAGAAGATCCACATAAGCATTTAAATGAATTTCATACTGTGTGTTTAACATTAAAACATGATAATGTGGATGAAGAACAAGTGAAGCTTAGGGCATTCCCATTTTGATTATAAGACACTACAATAGATTGGTTGTACTATGTCAATTCAACAATTAGGGGTTGGGCAGACATGAAATGCCTTTTTCTTGAAAAATACTTCCCAGCCTCTCGAACTGCAACTATTAGGAAAGAAATATGTGGTATAAGACAATCTCAAGGAGAAACATTACATGAATATTGGAAACGCTTTAAAAGGTTATGATCAAGTTTCTCACACCACCAAATAAGTGATCAACTTTTAATTCAATATTTTTATGAAGGTTTGATTCCTATTGAATAAAATATGATTGATGCTGCTGCAGGTGGTGCATTGGTAGATAAGACCCCAATTGCTGCAAGAACCCTCATTGAGAACATGGCACAAAACACTCAATAATTCGGTACACGGTCCAGTGTTCCCATTCGAGGTGTCCATGAGGTGCAAAGTACTGAGTTTGAGAAGAAGGTGGACATGAAGTTTGAAGAGGTAAGTACCCTTCTATGACAACTTGCTCTCTCCCAAGGGAAATCTCAATCTCCTCCTCCCATCCATTGTGGAATCTGCTCTTCTGACACCCACTATTCTGACCAATGTCCTCAATTGAGAGAAACTTCTGAGAGTTGTGAGGCAATATTTCCAGGACGCCCCTTTAACCAGCCATTTTGGAAAGAACCATACTATCCATCCAACCAAGGGGGGTATTCAAACCAACCTCAACAGCAATGGAACCAACAAGGTCAGAGCAGTCATCCACCACCACCCAGAAATCCTCAACCACCCCAAAGGCCATTCCAAGCACCCCCTCCAAAAACCGAGCCTAGCCTAAAAGATATGATGAATCAAATGGATTCCAATAATATCCAATTCCAACAAACCCCCCAAGAAGCCATACAAGACCTAAAGACCCAACTAGGACAACTTGCCAACTCGGTGGGGGAAATCCAAAGTCATGGGTTGGGTAAACTACCATCTCAACCAATAGTAAACCCTAGGGATAATGGAAATGTTAGTGCCATCACCCTTCGGAGTGGGACAAAACTCAAAAGCCAAATTACCACTCCATTAGAGTCCTCCCATCCAAAGGAATCCACCATCCCAACTGCTGAAAATGGTCCAAGAGAAGAAAACCCTTTTCCTGAGAGAATCCCTTCCAAAGGAAAGACTGTGACTATTGATGAGTCACCTATCCCAACCATTCCTCTTCCATTTCCTCAAAGGGCTGCACAACCTAGGAAACAAAAAGAAACCGAACTTGATAAAGACATCTTGGAAACTTTAAAGAAAGTATAGGTTAACATTCTTTTGATTGATGTTGTGAAGAAAATTCCAAGATATGCCAAGTTTCTGAAGGATATGTGTACACACCGAATTAGGCTTCATGGTGATGAGAAGGTGAGCCTAGGGAGGAATGTTTCAGAATTGATAGATCCATCACTTCCCACCAAGTGCAATGATCCTAGGACATTCTCGATTCCATGCACCATAGGGGAGTATTTATGTTCCAATGCTATGCTTGATTTGGGTGCTTCTATTAATGTGATGCCTCACTCTATTTATTCTTCATTGTAGGTCGGTGAACTAAAGCCCACTAGTATTGTCGTTCAGCTAGAAAATCAGAGTACAGCACACCCCTCTGGTGTGTTAGAGGTTGTTCTTGTGAGGGTGCAAAATTTAATTTTTCCTGCTGATTTTTACGTGCTTAAAATGGAAGATTATAGGATGAATGGACATGCCCCAATTATATTGGGGTGACCTTTCTTGAAAACCTCCAAAACCATAATTAATGTCCATAATGGTACATTATCTATGGAGTTTGGTGGTAATACTGTCCACTTCAATATCCTTGATGCCATGAAGCACCCCTCAGAAGATCACTCCTCTCTCTCTGTCAATTCAATTGATGTTCTCCCTTCCCCTGAAATAACTTATTTTTATTCCCCTGATCCCGTTTTGAGTTTCCTTCATTGATTGAAATGTTAGGTAATGAATAATGCATTGATTGTTGTAGCGGTCTAGAGAAATGTCATGCATGCTTTTTAATTGATGATTTCTTGAATAGAGAGGATCAGATGACCATTGATGATAATGATAAGCTTGTAAAAGCTCATTCCTCATCTGAGGATGTTACCATTGAGCAATTATATGAGATCAGTGACTTCTCACTATCACACACACATCCATCAATCCAAAATTCCCCATAATTGGAACTGAAACAACTGCCTCAAGATTTAAAATACTCATATCTTGAGAATGGAAACAAGTTTCCCATCATCATTGCTAGTTCACTCCCTCCTGAGCATGAATTGCGACCTCTTGATCTTTTGAGGAAGTATAAACAAGCTTTGGGATGGAAACTTGCTGACATTCCTTGCATTAGCCCATCAATTTGTATAAATCATATTTTATTAAATGATGAGGCTAAACCAGTGAGGTATTCACAACGTCGACTGAACCCAAAAATACTTGATGTTGTTAAAAAGGAAGTAAAAAAACTATTGGCTATTGGAATCATTTACCATATCTCTAAAAGCCAATGGGTCAGTCCCGTTCAAGTAGTTCCTAAAACAACTGGCCTTACTATAATTAAAAATGAAAACAATGAATTGGTTCCAACTTTTGTACAGAATAGTTGGCGTGCCTGTATAGACTATCGTCGACTAAACCAACACACTAGGAAGGACCATTTCCCATTTCCATTCATTGACCAGATGCTAGAGAGGCTAGCAGGGAAGTCCCATTACCGTTTCCTTGATGGATATTCTAGATACTTTCAGATCCATATTGCCCCCGAGGACCAGGAAAAGACAACCTTTAATTGCCCCTTTGGTACATTTTCTTATATAAGGATGCCATTTGGTCTGTGCAATGCTCCTGGTACTTTCCAACGATGTATGGTTAGTATTTTTTTGGATTACCTGGAGAATTGCATGGAAGTTTTTATGGATGATTTTACTATTTATGGATCCTCTTTTGATGAATGTTTGAGTAGTCTTGCTTCTGTCCTATGTCGCTGTATTGAAAA
The DNA here is from genome assembly GCA_963277665.1 of Viscum album. Lineage (NCBI taxonomy): Eukaryota > Viridiplantae > Streptophyta > Magnoliopsida > Santalales > Viscaceae > Viscum > Viscum album. The sequence continues at coordinate 1,643,479,084 of OY728121.1, read as the reverse complement.
GAATCTCGTATTAAATTATGAGAAATGCCATTTCATGGTGTGACAAGGCATAGTTTTGGGACATGTCATTTCTGGGGAAGGTATCCAAGTAGAAAAATCAAAAGTAGATATCATTTCCTCCCTACCATTCCCTAAAAGTGTTCGGGATGTGCGATCTTTCCTGGGTCATGCTGGATTTTATCGTCATTTCATTCGTGACTTTAGTAAAATTTCACTCCCCCTCTCCTGATTACTCCAAAAATAAAAAGAATTTGATTTTTATAAAAAATGTGAGGAAGCTTTCAATAAGTTAAAATGGAGTCTCACGTCACCCTCGGTAATCCAACCACCTCAGTGGGATTTACCATTTGAGCTCATGTGTGATGCCTCTAACTATGCAGTTGGGAAAGTCTTATCACAAAGGGTCAACCGAGCTCCACATGTCATAGCTTATGCCTCACGTAATCTGGATCCTGCCCAAGGAAACTACAGCACAACTGAAAAATAATTTCTTGCCATTGTGTTTTCCTTGGATAAATTCAGGTCATACCTTCTAGGGTCCAAAGTCATTGTGTTCTCAGACCATGCAGCCCTCTGATATCTCCTAAAGAAACCAGAAGCCAAACCACATCTCATTCGCTGGATACTCCTCCTTCAGGAATTTGATCTAGAAATTAGGGATAAAAAATGAGCAGAGAATGTGGTTGATGACCATATCAGTAGGATTCACCCATCCTTGGACATTGACTCATCCCCCTGTATTCCCATAAATGAATTGTTTCTTGATGAGCAATTATAATTTGTTCAAGATGCTATTCCTTGGTATGCTGAAATTGTAAATTATTTGGTAGTCTTTCATTCCTCCTGATTTCACCAAAAACCAGGCCGACCGTCTAAAACATGAGTCTCGTTTGTACATTTCAGATGACGCCTACCTCTGGCGCACATGTAGTGATCAAGTTATTAGGAGTTGTGTTCCCGATTGTGAGTTTCAGTCTGTACTTAGGTTCTTCCACACGCTTGCTTGTGGGGGCCACTTTGGTCCCCAACGGACTGCACGCAAGGTCTTAGATTCTAGTGTCTTTTGGGCCACATTGTTTCTGGATGCCCACGAATATTGTAAATCATGTCCTCGCTGTCAAAGAATAGGGAATGTCTCTAAAAGAAATGAGATGCCCCAACAACCCTTACTCTTCCATGACATTTTTGATGTTTGGGGTATTGAATTTATGGGACCAGTCCCCAATTCATTTGGGAACCTTTACATTCTTCTGGCAGTGGATTATGTTTCAAAGTGGGTAGAGGCACGATCCACAAGGAAAGATGATTCCAAGAAAGTTGTGGAATTTTTGAGAACCCAAATATTATATAGGTTTGGATTACCTAGGATTATCATCAGTGATCAGGGTTATCATTTCTGCAACCGCACAATGCAATCTCTTTTGCACAGGTATGGGGTTGGGCATCGAGTGTCTGGTTCTTATCACCCACAAACAAATGGTCAAGCCGAAGTATCAAATAGATAGGTAAAACAGATTCTTGAGAAAATGGTTCATCCAAACAGAAGAGACTGGAGTCTTAAACTCGATGATTCATTATGGGCTTACCGTACTTCATTCAAAACTCCAATTGGCATGTCACCATATCAGCAAGTTTTTGGAAAGAGTTGTCACCTCCCTGTTGAGGTAGAGCACCGCGTCTACTGGGATATTAAACAATGCAATTCTAATCTTTCTGGTGTAGGTATTCAAAGGAAGTTGCATATTCAGGAGTTGGAGGAAATGAGAAGAGATTCATATGAGAACTCTCGAATTTATATGGAGCGAACCAAGGCTGCCCACGACTATCTCATCCTTCATCGTCAATTCCACATCAGGTAGAAGGTCCTCCTCTACAATGAAAGGCTGAAGTTTCACCCTGGTAAGCTTCGTTCCCGTTAGTTTGGACCTTACATTGTTACTAATGTCTCTCCATTTGGTGTTGTCCAGGTTCAAAATGAAGACACCAAGCAAACCTTCACAGTCAATGGGCAGCAGCTGAAGCACTTCCATGAAGCCATTCCGGAGTCCCCAATGGAGTAACTCCATGTTCAAGAAGCGGTCTATAAATAACACTAACCAGGTTTTATCCTTCCTTCCCACAGTCTCTTTTATTATAGTGAGGACACTGCATACTCTAGGTATGGGGGGGGGGGTGGATACATTCCTGGGTTAGTTAGGAATTTTATTCATTTTCTCCTTTTGTTTTCTCTTTTTGGCCTTCTTTATGGTATTTTCATTTTCCCCATCAACAAATTAGAAATTCCATGATGTGGCGACCATAAAGTGGGGAATGTAAAAATACCATAACAAAGGCTAAAAAGAATTTGTGTATGAGTTTACCATCAAGGAGCGATTTTTAGTGAATTGGTTTTCTGTCAATGATATAAATGGTCGTATCTATGTGAATCCTTTGAGATGATTGATGCCCTTTGTGTGAGTAGTTTTTTGGAAAACTGTGTCACTAATATCTCCACAATGTTTTTCCCCAAACCACAATGTGTGATTATTTCTTACTTAATATAAGGTAAATATATGTTGGGTTAATGTTTTTCAGCTTTAAATGATATTTGCATACGTTCGTTCCTTATCCGATCTGTTTCATTACTGTACCAGATTGACCTATGCGTGTGTACCTAATGTCCGACTCTTGTACGCCCTCAAAATTTTTTTTTCTGTCTTGGGCAGGTCAAAAACCACTCCTCCTCAACCTTTGATCTTGTTATAACTATTTCAATTAGTGTCGTGAGGAGATCAAACAACAGTTGAGAGATGAGTGTGATATTTGTTCCAATTGAAACTTCAAAAAAATATATAATAAATGAGGGGAGTGATGGAATGTGAAACATATGGGGATATCTATGTTGGGAGCTTATGGTTTGACTTCTGGGAATGCTTAAATGAGTGGGTCTTGAAATATGATTGCAAAGGATGTAGGATAGGTTCCGTGACAAAATCATTTAAGCTGAAAAATGTTAAAATAACATATATTTATTGGATGGCAAGTGGAAAGAATGGCGTGGAATGGTTTCCACACATACACATGGAGAGTTATTGTCATGTTTTACTTCTGAATTCCTTTCTCAATTGGGTATTATGAATCTTTTTGAATTTTGATATGATATGATTTATGAGACATCTTTTTCTATTTTTACTAGGAAGAACTCCTTGGTGTTGTTCGTGCATTGATCACTTTACATTAAATAAAATTTCCTCAAATGATAAATCTTCAGGATGTTGTAAATATATATATATATATATATATATATATGCATCAATTTATTTTGATATATGACTTTTCCCAGGAGTGCAAATGTTTAGGTGAGGGGGTGTGATCGTACCACGATTCACTGTTTCATTTTCACCCTTACACCGCTGTGCAAATCATATTTTGTATTAAAAATTATAAAAATATTATCAAATTGTGCTTCAGGTTTGATTCAATAATTTTGTTTTTATCACTCTTAAATAGGGCAATGATACTCTTTTTGAAAATTACAATGCAGGTGGAGGTGATTTGGAGGGCCCATGATGAAGTCCTTGAAAAATGGTCCAAACTACGCAGGATCCAAGAAGTTCAGTGGACTAAAATTCATGATGATACTACAACGTGCATTAAAATGTGCTGAAATTTTGTGGACTTATCCAAAACGCATTGGTATACAACTTTCATTTAATAACCCAAGAGTGATTCAGCTATTAAGGGGCCCATCTGACCTGATCTGTCCAGCACACCCAATCTGCTCGAGGTCAAAGGTTGTGTGCAGTGATCTGTTTATATCGCGCACTCCACTTGTTGAAATTACGCCACACTTTAGGTGTAATTATTAAAGATGTGGGGATAAAACTTTTTAGTTTTCCACAAAACGTTTTAAGACTGTCTGGTAGGCTAAAACAATGTTCCAAGCGGTTTCAGTAAATCTATGTGCCCAAAACCACCTCCCACATTTCCTATAAAAGGGCACCTTGGGCTCCTCATTTGGGATTTAGGCCAAGGAGTGAAGTGCTGCCAATTTGGAGTCCTAGAGGAGTCTCTTAATCACCTTGGAGGTTCTGGAGGCCCCTATCCTCATAGGGGAATCAAGGATGAAGAAGGAGTTCCACCCGAGCTTCCTCCTCCTCCCGATGTCGAGCTAAAAGTTGGGTGTTCGTTGTGAGGGAGCTACACACATGTCAATGGAGTTACGATGCATAAACTAGCTACAGGTTTGGATTAATTTGGGTGTTTAAACATTTCATTCCATGTATCTTATTTTATTTCAGATTTGAATTCTTGATTTGATACATGTGAGTGTTATGCTCTTAATTTCTAACCGATCGGTGTGAGGTTTTGAGTGCGTGACTTGTGTTGTTCCGATTGGACATCAGAAGAATCTTTTTCATACAAAACATATTGAGATTTCAATATGCTTTGGAATCTCTTATTCCATGCATAATTTCTAGACCATGAAAATACGATTCTTACGTCAATGTTTGGTCCTTAAAGCATTGAAATAAAAGCTTAGGAATTAATCGAGATTCCAATTAACTCCAACCAAAGAATTACTCTAAACCCAAGATGAATCTCTATGAAGAATGAACTTGATATGTGTGTAGTGAAATAACATAGACCCTTTTATCTCATATTTCTCAAAATCCACTTGGTCACTCATCTTTTAAGCTATTTTAGCTAAGTCATTATTTTAAACTGTTTTCAAAACCACCCCCTCTCTTAGTCATTTTTATTAAAAATACACACTCTAAACCTACATACGCTCCTTGAGAGATGACCTAGGGTCTTACCTAGACTATAAATCAACCTTAAAAATATAATCAATTTGACGTGTCATGACAACACGGTCAAATTTTGGCGCCGTTTCCGGGGAGCGCTTTGGTTTTTTGTGCGTGTTTTTGATAAATTTTTTGTAATTGTTTTGAATATTTGTTTTTTTTGTCTTATACCTTTGAATTAATTTTTGTGTTCTAATTTATTTATTGTGTAGGTTCTGTGTATGACGCGTTCTACTCTGGGAGACCTACAAACTTTGAAACCCAAACCAGAGAGGATCCTACATCAACGAAACCGAGACATACAAGACCACACTTTGAAGGAGGAGACATCACATATTAAAATTATTCTTGATCCTTCTTCTTCTTCTGAAACCAAAGTTAAAATTGAACATAACTTGTATAACATGGCTGAAAATAATAGAACACTAAAATAACTAACCTCACCTGATGTTGATATCTGGCCCACTTACATTCAATTACAAGGTGAGGCACCGAATTTTGAACTAAAATCTGGTTTAATTCATTTGTTACCAAGATTTCATGGACTTCCTGGAGAAGATCCACATAAGCATTTAAAAGAATTTCATACTGTGTGTTCGACATTAAAACCTGATAATGTGGATGAAGAACAAGTGAAGCTTAGGGAATTCCCATTTTCATTAGAAGACACTGCAAAAGATTGGTTATACTATGTCAATTCACCAATTAGGGGATGGGCAGACATGAAACGCCTTTTTCTTGAAAAATACTTCCCAGCATCTCGAACTGCAACTATAAGGAATGAAATATGTTGTATAAGACAATCTCAAGGGGAAACATTACATGAATATTGGGAACGCTTTAAAAGGTTATGATCAATTTTCCCACACCACCAAATAAGTGATCAACTTTTAATTCAATATTTTTATGAAGGTTTGATTCCTATTGATCGAAATATGATTGATGCTGCAGCAGGTGGTGCATTGGTAGATAAGACACCAATTGCTGCAAGAACCCTGATTGAGAACATGGCACAGAACACTCAACAATTCGGTACACGGTCCAGTGTTCCCATTCGAGGTGTCGATGAGGTGCAAAGTACTGAGTTTGAGAAGAAGGTGGAAATGAAATTTGAAGAGGTAAATACCCTTCTAAGACAACTTGCTCTCTCCCATGGGAAATCTCAATCTCCTCCTCCCATCCATTGTGGAATCTTCTCTTCTGACACCCACTATTCTGACCAATGTCCTCAATTGAGAGAAACTTCTGAGAGTTGTGAGGAAATATTTCTAGGACGTCCCTTTAACCAACCCTTTAGGCAAGAACCATACTATCCATCCAACCAAGGGTGGAAGGAAAACCAAGCCTATAGGCAAGGGGGTATTCAAACCAACCTCAACAGCAATGGAACCAACAGGGTCAGAGTAGTCATCCACCACCACCCAGAAATCCTCAACCACCCCAAAGGCCATTCCAAGAACCCCCTCCAAAAACTGATCCTAGGCTAGAGTATATGATGAAGAAAATGGCTGCCAATAATATCCAATTCCAAAAAACCACCCAAGAAGCCATACAAGACCTAAAGACCCAACTAGGCCAACTTTCCAACTCGGTGGGGGAAATCCAAAGTCATGGGTCGGGTAAACTACCATCTCAACCAGTAGTAAACCCTAGGGATAAAGGAAATGTTAGTGCCATCACCCTTAGGAGTGGGACACAACTCAAAAGCCAAATTACCACTCCATTAGAGTCCTCCCATCCAAACAAAACCCCCATCCCAACTGCTGAAAATGGTCCAAGAGAAGAAAACCCTTTTCCTGAGAGAAGCCCTTCTAAAGGAAAGACTGTGGCAATTGATGAGCCACCTATCCCAACCATTCCTCTTCCATTTCCTAAAAGGGCTACACAACCTAGGAAACAAAAAAAACCAAACTTGATAAAGACATCTTGGTAACTTTCTAGAAAGTACATGTTAACATTCCTTTGATTGATGTTGTGAAGCAAATTCCAAGATATGCCAAGTTTCTGAAGGATATGTGTACACACCGAATTTGGATTCATAGTGATGAGAAGGTGAGCCTGGGGAGGAATGTATCAGCATTGATAGATCCATCACTTCCCACCAATTGCAATGATCCTGAGACATTCTCGATTCTGTGCACCATAGGGGAGTATTCATGTTCCAACGCTATGGTTGATTTGGGTGCTTCTATTAATGTGATGCCTCACTCTATTTACTCTTCATTGCAGGTCGGTGAACTAAAGACCACTGGTATTTTCATTCAGCTAGCAAATCGTACTATAGCACACCCCTCTCGTGTGTTAGAGGTTGTTCTTGTGAGGGTGCAAAATTTAATTTTTCCTGCTGATTTTTATGTGCTTAAAATGGAAGATGATAGGATGAATGGACATGCCCCAATTATATTTGGGCAACCTTTCTTGAAAACCGCCAAAACCATAATTAATGACCATAATGGTACATTATATATGGAGTTTGGTGGTAATACTCTCCACTTCAATATCCTTGATGCCATGAAGCACCCCTCATAAGAACACTCCTCTCTCTCTGTCAATTCAATTGATGTTCTCCCTTCCCCTAAAACAACTTATTTTTATTCCCCTAATCCCCTTTTTGAGTTTTCTTCATTGATTGAAATTTTAGGTAATGAATCATGCATTGATTTTTGTAGTGGTCTAGAGAAATGTCATGCATGTTTGTTAATTGATGATTTCTTGAACACAGAGGATCAGATGACCATCGATGATACTACTAAGCTTGTAAAAGCTCATTCCTCATCTGAGGATGTTACCATTGAGCAGTTAGATGAGATCGGTGAATTCTCACTATCACACACACTTCCGTCAATCCAAAATTCCCCATAATTGGAACTAAAACAACTGCCTCAAGATTTAAAATACTCATATCTTGAGAATGGAAACAAGTTGCCCGTCATCATTGCTAGTTCACTCCCTCCTGAGCATGAATTGCGACTGCTTGATCTTTTGAGGAAGTATAAAGAAGCTTTGGGATGGACACTTGCTGACATTCCTTGCATTAGCCCATCAATTTGTACACATCATATTTTATTAAATGATGAGGCTAAACCAGTGAGGCAGTCACAATGTCGACTGAATCCAAACCTACTTGATGTTGTTAAAAAGGAAGTAACAAAACTATTGGCTTCTGGAATCATTTACCCTATCTATGACAGCCAATGGGTCAGTCTCATTCAAGTAGTTCCTAAAACAATCGGCCTTACTATAATTAAAAATGAAAACAATTAATTGGTTCCAAATCGTGTACATAATAGTTGGCGTGTCTTTATAGACTATCGTCGACTAAACCAACACACTAGGAAGGAACATTTCCCATTGCCATTCATTGACCATATGCTAGAGAGGCTAGTAGGTAAGTCCCATTACGGTTTCCTTGATGGGAATTCTGGATAATTTCAGATCCATATTTCCCCCGAGGACAAGGAAAAGACAACCTTTACTTTCCCCTTTGGTAACTTTCCTTATAGAAGGATTCCATTTGTTCTGTGCAATGCTCCAGGTACTTTCCAACGATGTATGGTTAGTATTTTTTTGGATTACCTGTATAATTGCATGGAAGTTTTTATGGATGATTTTACTATTTATGGATCCTCTTTTGATGAATGTTTGAGTAGTCTTGCTTCTGTTTTACGTCACTGTATTGAAAATAATCTCGTATTAAATTATTCGAAATTCCATTTCATGGTGCGACAAGGCATAGTTTTTGGACATGTCATTTCTGGGGAAGGTATCCAAGTGGACAAATAAAAAGTAGATATCATTTCCTCCCTACCATTCCTTAAAAGTGTTCGGGATGTGCGATCTTTCTTGGGTCATTTTGGATTTTATCGTCGTTTCATTCATGACTTTAGTAAAATTTCACTCCCCCTCTCCTGATTACTCCAAAAAGAAAAAGAATTTCATTTTGATAAAAAATGTGAGGAAGATTTCAATATGTCAAAATGGAGTCTCACGTCACCCCCGGTAATCCAACCACCTCGGTGGGATTTATCATTTGAGCTCATGTGTGATGCCTCTAACTATGCAGTTGGGGCAGTCTTATCACAACGGGTCAACCGAGCTCCACATGTCATAGCTTATGCCTCACGTAATCTGGACCCTGCCCAAGGAAACTACAGCACAAATGAAAAATAATTTCTTTCCATTGTGTTTTCCTTGGATAAATTCATGTCATACCTTCTAGGGTCCAAAGTCATTATGTTCTCAGACCATGCAGCCCTCTGATATCTCCTAAAGAAACCAGAAGCCAAACCACGTCTCATTCGCTGGATGCTCCTCCTTCAGGAATTTGATCTGGAAATTAGGGATAAAAAAGGAGTAGTGAATGTGGTTGCTTACCATATCAGTAGGATTCTCCCATCCTCGGACATTGACTCATCCCCCTGTATTCCCATAAATTAATTGTTTCCTGATGAGAAATTGTAACATGTGCAAGATGCTATTCCTTGGTATGCTGAAATTGTAAATTATTTGGTAGCGTCTTGCATTCCTACTGATTTCACCAAAAACCAGGCTGACCGTCTAAAACATGAGTCTTGTTGGTACATTTCGGATGACCCCTACCTCTGGCACACATGTAGTGATCATGTTATTAGGCGTTGTGTTCCCGATAGTGAGTTTCAGTCTGTCCTTAGGTTCTGCCACACACTTGCTTGTGGGGGCCACTTTGGTCCCCAACAGACTGCTTGCAAGGTCTTAGATTCTGGTCTCTTTTGGCACACATTGTTTCGGGATGCCCAAAAATATTGTAAATCATGTCCTCGCTGTCAAAGAATAGGGAATTTCTCTAAAAGAAATGAGATGCCCCAACAACCCTTACTCTTCCATGACATTTTTGATGTTTGGGGCATTGAATTTATGGGACCATTCCAGAATTCATTTGGGAACCTTTACATTCTTCTGGCAGTGTATTATGTTTCAAAGTGGGTAGAGGCACGAGCCATGAGGACAGATGATTCCAAGACAGTTGTGGCATTTTTGAGAACCCAAATATTCTATAGGTTTGGATTACCTAGGTTTATCATCACTGATCTGGGTTATAATTTCTGCAACCGCACAATGCATTCTCTTTTGCGCAGGTATGGGGTTGGGCATCGAGTGTCTACTACTTATCACCCACAAATAAATGGTCAAGCCGAAGTATAAAATAGAGAGGTAAAACAGATTCTTGAGAAAACAGTTCATCCAAACAAAAAATACTGGAGTCTTAGACTCGATGATTCATTATGGGCTTACCGTACTGCATTCAAAACTCCAATTGGCATGTCACCATATCGGCTAGTTTTTGGAAAGACTTGTCACCTCCCTATTGAGGTAGAGCACCGGGCCTATTGGGCTATTACACAATGCAATTCTAATCTTTCTGGTGCAGGTATTCAAAGGAAGTTGCAGATTCAGGAGTTGGAGGAAATGAGAAGAGATTCATATGAGAACTCTCGAATTTATAAAGAGCGAACCAAGGCTGCCCACGACCGTCTCATCCTTCATCGTCAATTCCACATCGGGCAGAAGGTCCTCCTCTACAATGCAAGGCAGAAGTTGCACCCTGGTAAGCTTTGTTCCCGTTGGTTTGTACCTTACATTGTTACTAATGTCTCTCCATTTGGTGTTTTCCATGTTCAAAATGAATACACTAAGCAAACCTTCACTGTCAATGGACAGCGGCTGAAGCACTTCCATGAAGCCATTCCGGAGTCCCCAATGGAGGAACTCCATATTCAAGAAGCGGTCTATGAATAACACTCTCTAGGTTTTATCCTTCCTTCCCACAGTCTCTTTTATGACAGTGAGGACACTGCATTCTCTAGGTGTGTGTGTGGGGGGGGGGGTGGATACATTCCTGGGTTAGTTAGGAATTTTCTTCATTTTCTCCTTTTGTTTTCTCTTTTTGGCCTTCTTTATGGTATTTTCATTTTTCCCCATCAACAAATTAGAAATTCCATGATGTGGCGACCATAAAGTGGGGAAAGTAAAAATACCATAATGAAGGCTAAAAAGAATTTGTGTATGAGTTTACCATCAAGGAGTGATTTTTAGTGAATTGGTTTTCTGTCAATGATATAAATGGTCGTATCTATGTGAAACCTTTGGGATGATTGATGCCCTTTGTGTGAGTTGTTTTTTGGAAAACTGTGTCACTAATATCTCCACAAATTTTTGCACCAAACCACAAAGTGTGATTATTTCATACTTAATATAAGGTAAATATATGTTGGTTTAATTTTTTTTAAGATTTAAATGATATTTCCATACGTTCGTTCATTATCCGATCTGTTTCATTACTGTACCGGATTGACCTATGTGTGTGTACCTAATGTCCGACTGTTGTACGCTCTCAACAAAAATTGTTGTGTCTTGGGCAGGTCAAGAACCACTCCTCCTTAACCTTTGATCTTGTTATAACTATTTAAATTAGTGTCGTGAGGAGATCAAACAAGGGTTGAGAGATGAGTGTGAGATTTGTTCCAATTGAAACTTCAAAAAAAAAATGAGGGGAGTGATGAAATGTGCAACATATGGGGATCTCTAGGTCGGGAGCTTATGGTTTGACTTATGGGAATGCTTAAATGAGTGGGTGTTGAAATATTATTGCAAAGGATGTAGGATAGGTTCGGTGACAAAATCATTTAAGCTGAAAAATGTTAAAATAGCATATATTTATTGGATGGAAAGTGGAAAGAATGGCATGGAATGATTTCCACACACACACATGGAGAGTTAGTGTCATGTTTTACTTCTGAATTCCTTTCTCAATTGGGTATCATGAATCTTTTTGAATTTCGCTATGATATGATTTATGAGACATCTTTTTCTATTTTCACTAGGAAGAACTCCTTGGTGTGGTTCGTGCATTGATCACTTTACATTAAATAAAATTTCCTAAAATGATAAATATTCAGGATGTTGTAAATATATATATATATATATATATATATATATATGCATCAATGTATTTGGATATATGACTTTTCCCAGGAGTGAAAATGTTTAGGTGAGGGGGTGTGATCGTACCACAATTCACTATTTCATTTTCACCCTTACACCGCTGTGCTAATAATATTTTGTATTAAAAATTATAAAAATATTATCAAATTTTGCTTCATGTTTGATTAAATAATTTCGTTTTTATCACTATTAAATAGGGAAATGATACTTGTTTTGAAAATTACAATGCAGGTGGAGGTGATTTCGAGGGCCCATGATGAAGTCTTTCAAAAATGGGCCAAACTGCGCAGGATCCAAGAAGTTCATTGGACTCAAATTCATGCTGATACTACACCGTGCATTCAAATGGGCTGACATTTTTTGGGCCTATCCAAAACTCATTTTTATACAACTTTCATTTAATAACCCAAGAGGGATTCGACCATTAAGGGGCCCAGCCGACCTGATCTGTCCAGCACACCCAATCGGCTCGAGGTCAAAGGTTGTGTGCAGTGATCTGTTTATATCTCGCTCTCAACTTGTTGAAATGATGCCAAACTTTCAGTGGAGTTATTCAAGACGTGGTGATACAACTTTTTAGTTTTCCACAAAACGTGTTAAGACTGTCTGGTAGGCTAAAACAATGTTCCAAACAGTTTTAGTAAATCTGTGTGCCCAAAACCACCTCCCACATTTCCTATAAAAGGGCACCTTGGGCTCCTCATTTGGGAGTTCGGACAAGGAGTGAAGTGCTGCCAATTTGGAGTCCTATAGGAGTCTCTTAATCACTTTGGAGGTTTTGGAGGACCCTATCATCATAGGGGAATCAAGGATGAAGAAGGAGTTCCACCCGAGCCTCCTCCTCCTCCCGATGTCGAGCTAAAAGTTGGGTGTTCGTTGTGAGGGAGCTACACACATGTCAATGGAGTTACGATGCATAAACTAGATACTGTTTTGGAGTAATTTGGGTGTTTAGACATTTAATTCCATGTATCTTATTTTATTTCATATTTGAATGCTTGATTTGATACATGTGAGTGTTATGCTCTTAATTTCTAACCGATCGGTGTGAGGTTTTGAGTGTGTGACTTGTGTTGTTCCGATTGGACATCAGAAGAATATTTTTCATAACCAACTTATTTAGATTTCAATATTCTTTGGAAGATCTTATTACATGCATAAGTTCTAGACCTTGATAATACAATTGTTACGTCAATATTTGGTCCTTAAAGCATTGAAATAAAAGATTAGGAATTAATCGGGATTACAATTAACTCCAACCAAAGAATTACTCTAATCCCAAGATGAATCTCTATGAACAATGAACTTGATATGTGTGTAGTGAAATCAGATCGACCCTTTTATCTCATATTTCTCAAAATCCACTTGGTCACTCATCTTTTAAGCTATTTCAACTAAGTCATTGTTTTAAATTGTTTTCAAAACCACCCCCTCTCTTAGTCATTTTTATTAAAAATACACACTCTAAACCTACCTACTCTCCTTGAGAGATTACCTAGGGTCTTCCCTAGACTATAAATAAACCTTAAAAATATAATCAATTTGACTTGTCATGAAAACGCGGTCAAATTTTGGCGCCGTTTCCGGGGATCTCTTTGGTTTTTTGTGCGTGTTTTTGATAAATTTTTTGTGAATATTTGTTTGTTTTATCTTCTACAATTGAATTTATTTTTGTGTTATAATTTATTTATTGTGTAGGTTCTGTGTATGACGCGTTCTACTCTAGGAGACCTACAAACTTTAGAACCCGAACCATAGAGGATCCTACATCAATGAAACCGAGACATACAAGACCACACTTTGAAGGAGGAGACATCACATCTTAAAATTATTCTTGATCCTTCTTCTTATTCTGAAACCAAAGTTAAAATTGAACATAACTTGTATAACATGGATGAAAATAATAGAACACTAAAAGAACTAACCTCACCTGATGTTGATATCTGACCCACTTACATTCAATTACAAGGCGAGGCACCGAATTTTGAACTAAAATCTGGTTTAATTCATTTATTACCAAGATTTCATGGACTGCCTGGGGAAGATCCACATAAGCATTTAAAAGAATTTCATACTGTGTGTTCAACATTAAAACCTGATAATGTGGATGAAGAACAAGTGAAGCTTAGGGCATTCCCATTTTCATTAGAAGACACTGCAAAAGATTGGTTATACTATGTCTATTCACCAATTAGGGGTTGGGTAGACATGAAACGCCTTTTTCTTGGAAAATACTTCCCAGCCTCTCGAACTGCAACTATAAGGAAAGAAATATGTGGTATAAGACAATCTCAAGGGGAAAAATTACATGAATATTGGGAATTCTTTAAAAGGATATAATCAAGTTTCCCACACCACCAAATAAGTGATCAACTTTTAATTCAATATTTTTATGAAGGTTTTATTCCTATTGATTGAAATATGATTGATGTTGCTGCAGGTGGTGCATTGGTAGATAATACCACAATTGCTGCAAGAACCCTCATTGAGAACATGGCACATAACACTCAACAATTCAGTACATGGTCTAGTGTTCCCATTCAAGGTGTCCATGAGGTGCAAAGTACTGAGTTTGAGAAGAAGGTGGACATGAAGTTTGATGAGGTAAGTACCCTTCTACGACAACTTGCTCTCACCCAAGGGAAATTTCAATCTCCTCCTCCCATCCATTGTGGAATCTGCTCTTCTGACACCCACTATTCTGACCAATGTCCTCGATTGAGAGAAACTTATGAGAGTTGTGAGGCAATATTTCCAGGACGCCCCTTTAACCAACCCTTTAGGCAAGAACCATACTATCCATCCAACCAAGGGTGGAAGGACAAACAATCCTATATGCAAGGGGGGTATTCAAACCAACCTCAACAACAATGGAACCAACAGTGTCAGAGTAGCCATCCACCACCACCTAGAAATTCTCAACCACCCCAAAGGCCATTCCAAGCACCCCATCCAAAAAACGAGCCTAGCCTAGAAGATATGATGAAGCAAATGGCTTCCAATAATATCCAATTCCAACAAACCACCCAAGAAGCCATACAAGACCTAAATACCCAACTAGGACAACTTGCCAACTCGGTGGGGGAAATCCAAAGTCATGGGTTGGGTAAACTACCATATCAACCTGTAGTAAACCCTAGGGATAAAGGAAATGTTAGTGCCATCACCCTTAGGATTGGGACACAACCCAAAATCCAAATTACCACTCCATTAGAGTTCTCCCATCCAAAGGAAACCACCATCCCAACTGCTAAAAATGGTCCAAGAGAAGAAAACCCTTTTCCTGAGAGAAGCCCTTCCAAAGGAAAGACTATGGCTATTGATGAGCCACCTATCCCAACCATTCCTCTTCAATTTCTTCAAAGGGCTGAACAACCTAGGAAACAAAAAGAAACCGATCTTGATAAAGACATCTTGGAAACTTTCAAGAATGTACAGGTTAACATTCCTTTGATTGATGCTGTGAAGCAAATTCCAAGATATGCCATGTTTATGAAGGATATGTGTACACACTGAATTAGGCTTCGTGGTGACGAGAAGGTGAGCCTGGGGAGGAATATTTCAGCATTGATAGAGCCATCAATTCCCACCAAGTGCAATGATCTTGGGACATTCTCAATTCCGTGCACCATAGGGGAGTATTATTGTTCCAATGCTATGCTTGATTTGGGTGCTTCTATTAATGTGATGCCTCGCTCTATTTACTCTTCATTGCAGGTCAGTGAACTAAAGCCCATAGGTATTGTCGTTCAGCTTGAAAATCGGAGTACAGTAAACCCCTCTGGTGTGTTAGTGGTTGTTCTTGTGAGGGTGCAAAATTTAATTTTTCCTGCTGATTTTTATGTGCTTAGAATGGAAGATGATAGGATGAATAGAGATGCCCCAATTATATTGGGGAAACCTTTCTTGAAAACAGCCAAAACCATAATTAATGTCCATAATGGTACATTATCTATGGAGTTTGGTGGTAATACTGTCCACTTCAATATCCTTGATGCCATGAAGCACCCCTCATAAGAACACTCCTCTCTCTCCATCAATTCAATTGATGTTCTACCTTCCCCTGAAACAACTTATTTTTATTCCCCTGATCCCCTTTTTTAGTTTTCTTCATTCATTGAAATGTTTGGTAATTAATCATGCATTGATTGTTGTAGCAGTCTAGAGAAATGTCATGCATGTTTGTTAATTGATGA
This sequence comes from Viscum album, assembly GCA_963277665.1. Taxonomy (NCBI): domain Eukaryota; kingdom Viridiplantae; phylum Streptophyta; class Magnoliopsida; order Santalales; family Viscaceae; genus Viscum; species Viscum album. Next base: position 1,643,463,120 of record OY728121.1, on the reverse strand, counting down.
TTTCTTGAACACAGCGGATCAGATGACCATCGATGATACTGCTAAGCTTGTAAAAGCTCATTCCTCATCTGAGGATGTTACCATTGAGAAGTTAGTTGAGATCAGTGACTTCTCACTATCACACACACTTCCGTCAATCCAAAATTCCCCATAATTGGAACTGAAACAACTGCCTCAAGATTTAAAATACTCATATCTTGAGAATGGAAACAAGTTACCTGTCATCATTTCTAGTTCACTCCCTCCTGAGCATGATTTGCGACTGCTTGATCTTTTTAGGAAGTATAAAAAAGCTTTGGGATGGACACTTGCTGACATTCCTTGCATTATCCCATCAATTTGTACACATCATATTTTATTAAATGATGAGGCTAAACCAGTGAGGCAGTCACAACGTCGACTGAACCCAAACCTACTTGATGTTGTTAAAAAGGAAGTAACAAAACTATTGGGTGCTTGAATCATTTACCCTGTCTCTGACAGCCAATGGGTCAGTCCTGTTCAAGTAGTTCCTTAAACAAACGACCTTACTATAAGTAAAAATGAAAACAATTAATTGGTTCCAACTCGTGTACAGAATAGTTGGCGTTTCTGTATAGACTATCGTCGACTAAACCAACACACTAGGAAGGACCATTTCCCTTTCCATTCATTGACCAGATGCTAGAGAGGCTAGCAGGGAAGTAACATTACTGTTTCCTTGATGTGTATTCTGGATACTTTTAGATTGATATTGCCCCCGAGGACCAGGAAAAGACAACCTTTACTTGCCCCTTTGGTACATTTTCTTATAGAAGGATTCCATTTGGTCTGTGCAATGCTCCAGGTACTTTCCAACGATGTATGGTTATTATTTTTTTGGATTACCAGGAAAATTCCATGGAAGTTTTTATAGATGATTTTACTGTTTATGGGTTCTCTTTTGATGAATGTTTGAGTAGTCTTGCTTCTGTCCTACGTCGCTGTATTGAAAAGAATCTTGTATTAAATTATGAGAAATACCATTTCATGGTCTGACAAGGCATAGTTTTGGGACATGTCATTTTTGGGGAAGGTATCCAAGTGGAAAAATCAAAAGTAGATATCATTTCCTCCCTACCACTCCCTAAAAGTGTTCGGGATGTGCGATCTTTCCTGGGTCATGCTGGATTTTATTGTCGTTTCATTCGTGACTTTAGTAAAATTGCACTCCCCCTCTCCTGATTACTCCAAAAAGAAAAAGAATTTGATTTTGATAAAAAATGTGAGGAAGCATTCAATAAGTTAAAATGGAGTCTCATGTCACCCCCGGTAATCCAACCACCTCGGTGGGATTTACCATTTGAGCTCATGTGTGATGCCTCTAACTATGCAGTTGGGGCAGTCTTATCACAAAGGTTCGACTGAGCTCCACATTTCATAGCTTATGCCTTATGTAATCAGGACCCTGCCCAAGGAAACTACAGAACAACTGAAAAAGAATTTCTTTCCATTGTGTTTGCCTTAGATAAATTCAGGTCATACCTTCTAGGGTCCAAAGTCATTGTGTTCTCAGACCATGCAGCCCTCCGATATATCCCAAAGAAACCAGAAGACAAACTACATCTCATTCGCTGGATGCTCCTCCTTCAGGAATTTGATCAAGAAATTAGGGATAAAAAAGGAGCAAAGAATGTGGTTGCTGACCATATCAGTAGGATTCTCCCATCCTCGGACATTGAATCATCCCCCTGTATTCCCATAAATGAATTGTTTCCTGATGAGCAATTGTAAAGAGTGCAAGATGCTATTCCTTGGTATGCTGAAATTGTAAATTATTTGGTAGCATCTTGCATTCCTGTTGATTTCACCAAAAACCAGGCCGACCGTCTAAAACATGAGTCTCGTTGGTACATTTCGTATGACCCCTACCTCTGGCTCACATGTAGTGATCTAGTTATTAGGCGTTGTGTTCCTGATAGTATGTTTCAGTCTGTCCTTAGGTTCTTCCACACACTTGATTGTGAGGGCCACTTTGGTCCCTAACAGACTGCTCACAAGGTCTTAGATTCTGGTCTCTTTTGGCCCACATTATTTTGGGATGCCCAAGAATATTGTAAATCATGTCCTCGCTTTCAAAGAATAGGGAATGTCTCTAAAAGAAATGAGATGCCCTCTTTTGGCCCACATTATTTCGGGATGCCCAAGAATATTGTAAATCATGTCCTTGCTGTCAAAGAATAGGGAATGTCTCTAAAAGAAATGAGATGCCCCAACAACCGTTACTCTTCCATGACATTTTTTATGTTTGGGGCATTGACTTTATGAGACCATTCCCAAATTCATTTGGGAACCATTACATTATTCTGGCAGTGGATTATGTTTCAAAGTGGGTAGAGGCACGATCCATGAGGACAGATGATTCCAAGATAGTTGTGGAATTTTTGAGAACCCAAATATTCTATAGGTTTGGATTACCGAGGTTTATCATCAGTGATCAGGGTTATCATTTCTTCAACCTCACAATGCAATATCTTTTGCGTAGGTCTGGGGTTGGGCATCGAGTGTCTACTGCATATCACCCACAAACAAATGGTCAAGCCGAAGTATCAAATAGAGAGGTAAAATAGATTCTGGCGAAAACGGTTCATCCAAAAAGAAAAGAATGGAGTCTTAGACTCGATGATTCATTATGGGCTTACCATTCTACATTCAATACTCCAACTGGCATGTCACCATATCAACTAGTTTTTGGAAAGAGTTGTCACCTCCCTATTGAGGTAGAGCACCGGGCCTACTGGGCTATTAAACAATGCAATTCTAATCTTTCTGGTGTAGTTATTCAAAGGAAGTTGAAGATTCAGGAGTTGGAGGAAATGAGAATAGATTCATATGAGAACTCTCGAATTTATAAGGAGCGAACCAAGGCTGCCCACTACCGTCTAATCCTTCATCGTCAATTCCACATCGGGCAGAAGGTCCTCCTCTACAATGCAAGGCTGAAGTTGCACCCTGGTAAGCTTCGTTCCCGTTGGATTGGACCATACATTGTTACTAATGTCTCTCCATTTGGTGTTGTCCAGGATCAAAATGAAGACCCCAAGCAAACCTTCCCTGTCAATGGGCAGCGGCTGAAGCACTTCCATGAAGCCATTCCGGAGTCCCCAATGGAGGAACTCCATGTTCAAGAAGCGGTCTATGAATAACACTCACCAGGTTTTATCCTTCCTTCCCACAGTCTCTTTTATTACAGTGAGGACACTACATACTCTAGGTGTGTGTGTGTGGGGGGGGGGGGGGGGTGGATACATTCTTGGGTTATTTAGAAATTTTCTTCATTTTCTCCTTTTGTTTTCTCTTTTTGGCCTTCTTTATGGTATTTTCATTTTTCCCCATCAACAAATTAGAAATTCCATGATGTGGCGACCATAAAGTGGGGAAAGTAAAAATACCATAACAAAGGCTAAAAAGAATTTGTGTATGAGTTTACCATCAAGGAGTGATTTTTAGTGAATTTGTTTTCTGTCAATGATATAAATGGTCGTATCTATGTGAAACCTTTGAGATGATTGATGCCCTTTGTGTGGGTAGTTTTTTGGAAAACCGTGTCACTAATATCTCGAAAAAGTTTTTCACAAAACCACAAAGTGTGATTATTTCAATCTTAATATAAGGTAAATATATGTTGGGTTAATGTTTTTCAGCTTTAAATGATATTTCCATATGTTCGTTCCTTATCCAATCTGTTTCATTACTGCACCAGATTGACCTATGCGTGTGTACCTAATGTCCGACTGTTGTACGCCCTCAAAAAAAATTTGTTGTGTCTTGGGCAGGACAAAAACCACTCCTCCTCAACCTTTGATCTTGTTATAACTATTTCAATTAGTGTCGTGAGGAGATCAAACAAGGGATGAGATATGAGTGTGAGATTTGTTCCAATTGCAACTTCAAAAAAAATATAATAAACGAGGGGAGTGATGAAATGTGAAACATATGGGGATATCTAGGTCGGGAGCTTATGGTTTGACTTCTGGGAATGCTTAAATAAGTGGGTCTTGAAATATGATTGCAAAGGATGTAGGATAGGTTCGGTGACAAAATCATTTAAGCTGAAAAATGTTAATATAACATATATTTATTGGATGGAAAGTGGAAATAATGGCATGGAATGGTTTCCACACACACACATAGAGAGTTAGTGTCATGTTTTACTTCTGAATTCCTTTCCCAATTGGGTATCATGATTCCTTTTGAATTTCGCTACGATATGATTTATGAGACATCTTTTTCTATTTTTACTAGGAAGAAATCCTTGGTGTGGTTCGTGCATTGATTAAATTACATTAAATAAAATTTCCTCAAATGATAAATCTTCAGGATGTTGTAAATATAAATATAAATATATATGCATCAATGTATTTGGATATATGACTTTGCCCAGGAGTGAAAATGTTTAGGTGAGGGGGTGTGATCGTACCACGATTCACTGTTTCATTTTCACCCTTACACCGCTGTGCTAATCATATTTTGTATTAAAAATTATAAAAATATTATCAAATTGTGCTTCATGTTTGATTCAATAATTTTGTGTTTATCACTTTTAAATAGGGCAATGGTACTTTTTTTGAAAATTACAATGCAGGTGGAGGGGATTTGGAGGGCCCATGATGAAGTCCTTGAAAAATGGGCCAAACTGCGCAGGATCCAAGAAGTTCAGTGGACTCAAATTCATGCTGATACTACACCGTGCATTAAAATGGGCTGAAATTTTGTGGGATTATCCAAAAATCATTGGGATACAACTTTCATTTAATAACCCAAGAGTGATTCTTCCATTAAGGGGCCCAGATGACCTGATCTGTCCAGCACACCCAACCTGCTCGAGGTCAAAGGTTGTGTGAAATGATCTGTTTATATCTCGCGCTCCACTTGTTGAAATGATGCCAAAAATTTGGTGGAGTTATTCAAGACGTGGGGATACAACTCTATAGTTTTCCACAAAACGTGTTAATACTGTCTAGTAGGCTAAAAAAATGTTCCAAAAGGTTTTAGTAAATCTGTGTTCCCAAAACCACCTCCCACATTTCCTATTAAAGGGAACCTTGGGCTCCTCATTTGGGAGTTCGGCCAAGGAGTGAAGGGCTGCCAATTTGGAGTACTATAGGAGTCTCTTAATCACCTTTTAGGTTCTAGAGGCCCCTATACTCATAGGGGAATCAAGGATGAAGAATGAGTTCCACCCGAGGTTCCTCCTCCTCCCGATGTCGAGCTAAAAGGTGGGTGTTCGTTGTGAGGGAGCTACACACATGTAAATGGAGTTCCGATGAATAAACTAGCTACTGGTTTGGATTAATTTGGGTGTTTAAACATTTCATTACATGTATCATATTTTATTTCAGATTTGAATGCTTGATTTGATACATGTGAGTGTTATGCTCTTAATTTCTAACCGATTAGTGTGAGGTTTTGAGTGCGTGACTTGTGTTGTTCCGATTGGAAATCAGAAGAATCTTTTTCATACCCAAATTATTGAGATTTCAATATGATTTGGAAGCTCTTATTCCATGCATAAGTACTGGACCTTGACAATACGATTGTTACATCAAGGTTTGGTCCTTAAAGCATTGAAATAAAAGCTTAGGAATTAATCGGGATTCCAATTAACTCCAACCTAAGAATTACTCTAAACCAAAGATGAATCTCTATGAACAATGAACTTGATATGTGTGTAGTGAAATCACATAGACGCTTTTATCTCATATTTCTCAAAATCCACTTGGTCACTCATCTTTTAAGCTATTTCAACTAAGTCATTGTTTTAAACTGTTTTCAAAACCACCCCCTCTCTTAGTAATTTTTTTAAAAATACACACTCTAAACCTACCTACTCTCCTTGAGAGATGACCTAGGGTCTTACCTAGACTATAAATAAACCTTAAAAATATAATCAATTTGACGTGTCATGACAACGCGGTCAAATTTTGGCGCCGTTGCCGGGGAGCGCTTTGGTTTTTTGTGCGCGTTTTTCATAAAACTTTTGTAATTTTTGTGAATATTTGTTTGTTTTATCTTCTACCTTTGAATTTATTTTTGTGTTCTAATTTATTTATTGTGTAGGTTCTGTGTATGACGCGTTCTAATCTGGGAGACCTACAAACTTTCGAACCCGAACTAGAGAGGATCCTATATCAACGAAACCGATACATACAAGACCACACTTTGAAGGGGGAGCCATCACATCTTAAAATTATTCTTGATCCTTCTTCTTCTTATGAAACCAAAGTTAAAATTGAACATAACTTGTATAACATGGCTGAAAATAATAGAACACTAAAAGAAATAACCTCACTTGATGTTGATATCTGACCCACTTACATTCAATTACAAGGCGAGGCACCGAATTTTGAACTAAAATCTGGTTTAATTCATTTATTACCAAGATTTCATGGACTTCTTGGAGAAGATCCACATAAGCATTTAAAAGAATTTCATACTCTGTGTTCAACATTAAAACCTGATAATGTGGATGAAGAACAAGTTAAGCTTAGGGCATTCCCATTTTCATTAGAAGACACTGGAAAATATTGGTTATACTATGTCAATTCACCGATTAGGGGCTGGGTAGACATGAAACGCCTTTTTCTTGAAAAATAATTCCCAGCCTCTCGAACTGAAACTATAAGGAAAGAAATATTTGGTATAAGACAATCTCAAGGGGAAACATTACATGAATATTGGGAACGCTTTAAAAGGTTATGATCAAGTTTCCCAGACCACCAAATAAGTGATCAACTTTTAATCCAATATTTTTATGAAGGTTTGATTCCTATTGATCGAAATATGATTGATGCTACTGCAAGTGGTGCATTGGTAGATAAGACCCCAATTGCTGCAAGAACCCTCATTGAGAACATGGAACAGAACACTCAACAATTTGGTACATGGTCAAGTGTTCCCATTCGAGGTGTCCATGAGGTGAAAAGTACTGAGTTTGAGAAGAAGGTGGACATGAAGTTTGAAGAGGTAAGTACCCTTCTACGACAACTTGCTCTCTACCAAGGGAAATCTCAATCTCCTCCTCCCATCCATTATGGAATCTGCTCTTATGACACCCACTATTCTGACCAATGTCCTCAATTGAGATAAACTTCTAAGAGTTGTGAGGCAATATTTCTTGGATGCCCCTTTAACCAACCCTTTAGGAAAGAACCATACTATCCATCCAACCAAGGGTGGAAGGACAACCAAGCCTATAGGCAAGGGGGGTATTCAAACCAACCTCAACAGCAATGGAACCAACAGGGTCAGAGTAGTCATCCACCACCACCCAGAAATCCTCAACCACCCAAAGGCCATTCCAAGCACCCCCTCCAAAAACCGAGCCTAGCCTAGAAGATATGATGAAGCAAATGGCTGCCAATAATATCCAATTCAAAAAAACCACCCATGAAGCCATACAAGACCTAAAGACCCAATTAGGCCAACTTGCCAACTCGGTGGGGGAAATCCAAAGTCATGGGTCGGGTAAACTACCATCTCAACCAGTAGTAAACCATAGGGATAAAGGAAATGTTAGTGCCATCACCCTTAGGAGTGGGACACAACTCAAAATCCAAATTACCACTCCATTAGAGTCCTCCCATCCAAAGGAAACCACCATCCCAACTGCTGAAAATGGTCCAAGGGAAGAAAACCCTTTTCCTGAGAGAAGCCCTTCCAAAGGAAAGACCGTGGATATTGATGAGCCACCTATCCCAACCATCACTCTTCCATTTCCTCAAAGGGCTGCACAACCTAGGAAATAAAAAGAAACCGAACTTGATAAAGACATCTTGGAAACTTTCAAGAAAGTACAGGTTAACGTTCCTTTGATTGATGCTGTGAAGCAAATTCCAAGATATGCCAAGTTTTGAAGGATATGTGTACACACCAAATTAGGCTTCATGGTGATGAGAAGGTTAGCCTGGGGAGGAATGTTTCAGCATTGATAGAGCCATCACTTCCCACCAAGTGCAATGATCCTGGGACATTCTCGATTCCATGCACCATAGGGGAGTATTCATGTTCCAACACTATGCTTGATTTGGGTGATTCTATTAATGTGATGCCTCACTCTATTTACTCTTCATTGCTGGTCGGTGAACTAAAGCCCACTGGTATTGTCATTCAGCTAGCAAATCAGAGTACAGCACACCCCTCTGGTGTGTTAGAGGTTGTTCTTGTGAGGGTGAAAAATTTAATTTTTCCTGCTGATTTTTACATGCTTAAAATGGAAGATGATAGGATGAATGGACATTCCCCAATTATATTGCGGTGAACTTTATTGAAAACCACCAAAACCATAATTAATTCCCATAACGGTACATTATCTATGGAGTTTGGTTGTAATACTGTCCACTTCAATATCCTTGATGCCATGAAGCACCCCTCAGAAGAACACTCCTCTCTCTCTGCCAATTCAATTGATGTTCTCCCTTCCCCTGAAACAACTTATTTTTATTCCCCTGATCCTCTTTTTGAGTTTTCTTCATTGATTGAAATGTTAGGTAATGAATCATGCATTGATTGTTGTATCGGTCTATAGAAATGTCATGCATGTTTGTTAATTGATGATTTATTGAGCAGAGAGGATCAGATGACCATCGATGATACTGCTATGCTTGTAAAAGCTCATTCCTCATCTGAGGATGTTACCATTGAGAAGTTTGATGAGATCAGTGACTTCTCACTATCACACACACTTCCGTCAATCCAAAATTCCCCATAATTGGAACTGAAACAACTGCCTCAAGATTTAAAATACTCATATCTTGAGAATGGAAACAAGTTGCCCGTCATCATTGCTAGTTCACTCCCTCCTGAGCATGAATTGCGACTGCTTGATCTTTTGAGGAAGTATAAAGAAGCTTTGGGATGGACACTTGCTGACATTCCTTGCATTAGCCCATAAATTTTTACACAACATATTTTATTAAATGATGAGGCTAAACCAGTGAGGCAGTCACAACGTCGACTGAACCCAAACCTACTTGATGTTGTTAGAAAGGAAGTAACAAAACTATTGGCTCCTGGAATCATTTACCCTATCTCTGACAGCCAATGGGTCAGTACCTTTCAATTAGTTCCTAAAACAACCGGCCTTACTTTAATTAAAAATGAAAACAAAGAATTTGTTCCAACTCGTGTACAGAATAGTTGGCGTGTCTGTATAGACTATCGTCGACTAAACCAACACAATAGGAAGGACCATTTCCCATTGCCATTCATTGACCAGATGCTAGAGAGGCTAGCAGGGAAGTCCCATTACTGTTTCCTTGATGAGTATTCTGGATACTTTCAGATCCATATTTCCCCCGAGGACCAGGAAAAGACAACCTTTACTTGCACCTTTGGTACATTTGCTTATAGAAGGATGTCATTTGGTCTGTGCAATGCTCTAGGTACTTTCCAATGATGTACGATTAGTATTTTTTTGGATTACCTGGAGAATTGCATGGAAGTTTTTATGGATGATTTTACTGTTTATGGATCCTCTTTTGATGAATGTTTGTGTAGTCTTGCTTCTGTCCTACATCGCTGTTTTGAAAAGAAGCTCGTATTAAATTATGAGAAATGCCATTTCATGGTGCGACAAGGCATAGTTTTGGGACATGTCATTTCTGGGGAAGGTATCGAAGTGGAAAAATCAAAAGTAGATATCATTTCCTCCCTACCATTCCATTAAAGCGTTTGGGATGTGCGATCTTTCTTAGGTCATGCTGGATTTTATCGTCGTTTCATTCGTCACTTTAGTAAAATTGCGCTCCCCCACTCCTGATTACTCCAAAGAGAAAAAGAATTTGATTTTGATAAAAAATGTGAAGAAGCTTTCAATAAGTTGAAATGGAGTCTCACGTCACCCCCTGTAATCCAACCACCTCGGTGGGATTTACCATTTGAGCTCATGTGTGATGCCTCTAACTATGCATTTGGGGCAGTCTTATCATAAAGGGTCGACCGAGCTCCACATGTCATAGATTATGCCTCACGTAATCTGGATCCTGCCCAAGGAAACTACAGCACAACTAAAAAGGAATTTCTTTCCATTGTGTTTGCCTTGGATAAATTCAGGTCATACCTTCTAGGTTCCAAAGTTATTGTGTTCTCAGACCACACATCACTCTGATATCTCCTAAAGAAACCAGAAGCCAAACCACGTCTCATTCACTGGATGCTCCTCCTTCAGGAATTTGATATAGAAATTAGGGATAAAAAAGGAGCAGGGAATGTGGTTGCTAACCATATCAGTAGGATTCTCCCATCCTCAGACATTGACTCATCCCCCTGTATTCCCATAAATGAATTGATTCCAGATGATAAATTGTAACGAGTGCAAGATGATATTCCTTGGTATGCTGAAATTGTAAATTATTTGGTAGCGTCTTGCATTCCTGCTGATTTCACCAAAACCCAGGCCGACCATCTAAAACATGAGTCTCGTTGGTACATTTCGGATGACCCCTACCTCTGGCGCACATGTAGTGATCAAGTTATTAGGTGTTGTGTTCCCGATAGTGAGTTTCAGTCTGTCCTTAGGTTCTGCCACACACTTGCTTGTGGGGGCCACTTTGGTCCCCAACAGACTGCTTGCAAGGTCTTAGATTCTGGTCTCTTTTGGCCCACATTGTTTCGGGATTCCCACAAATATTGTAAATCATGTCCTCGCTGTCAAAGAATAGGGAATGTCTCTAAAAGAAATTAGATGCCCCAACAACCCTTACTCTTCCATGACATTTTGGATGTTTGGTGAATTGACTTTATGGGACCATTCCCCAATTCATTTGGGAACCTTTACATTCTTCTGGCAGTGGATTATGTTTCAAAGTGGGTAGAGGCATGAGCCACGAGGACAGATGATTCCAAGACAGTTGTAGAATTTTTTTGAACCCAAATATTCTATAGGTTTGGATTACCTAGGTTTATCATCAATGATCAGGGTTATCATTTCTGCAACCGCACAATGCAATCTCTTTTGCGCAGGTATGGGGTTGGGCATCGAGTGTCTACTGCTTATCACCCACAAAAAAATGGTCAAGCCGAAGTATCAAATAGAGAGGTAAAACAGATTCTTGAGAAAATGGTTCATCCAAATAGAAAAGACTGGAGTCTTAGACTCGATGATTCATTATGGGCTTACCGTACTTCATTCAGAACTCCAATTGGCATGTCACCATATCAACTAGTTTTTGGAAAGAGTTTTCACCTCCCTGTTGTGGTAGAGCACCGGGCCTACTGGGATATTAAACAATGCAATTCTAATATTTCTGGTGCAGGTATTCAAAGGAAGTTGCAGATTTAGGAGTTGGAGGAAATGAGAAGAGATTAATATGAGAACTCTCGAATTTATAAGGAGCGAACCAAGGCTGTCCATGACTGTCTCATCCTTCATCGTCAATTCCACATCGGGCAGAAGTTCCTCCTCTTCAATGCAAGGCTAAAGTTTCACCCTTGTAAGCTTCTTTCACATTGGTTTGGACCTTACATTGTTACTAATGTCTCTCCATTTGGTGTTGTCCAGGTTCAAAATGAAGACACCAAGCAAACCTTCAATGTCAATGGGCAGCGGCTGAAGCACTTCCATGAAGCCATTCTGGAGTCCCCAATGGAGGAACTCCATGTTCAAGAAGCGGTCTATGAATAACACTCACTAGGTTTTATCCTTGCTTCCCACAGTCTCTTTTATTATAGTGAGGACACTGTATACTCTAGGTGTGGGGGGTGGATACATTCCTGGGTTAGTTAGGAATTTTCTTAATTTTTTCCTTTTGTTTTCTCTTTTTTCCCTTCTTTATGGTATTTTCATTTTTCCCCATGAACAAATTAGAAATTCCATGATGTGGCGACCATAAAGTGGGGAAAGTAAAAATACCATAACAAAGGCTAAAAAGAATTTGTGTATGAGTTTACCATCAAGGAGTGATTTTTAGTGAATTGGTTTTCTGTCAATGATATAAATGGTCGTATCTATGTGAAACCTTTGAGATGATTGATGCCCTTTGTGTGAGTAGTTTTTTGGAAAACTATGTCACTAATATCTCCAAAAAATTTTGCACCAAACCACCAAGTGTGATTATTTCTTACTTAATATAAGGTAAATATATTTTGGGTTAATGTTTTTCATCTTTAAATGATATTTCCATACGTTCGTTCCTTATCCGATCTGTTTCATTACTGTACCAGATTGACCTATGTGTGTGTACCTAATGTCCGACTGCTGTACGCCCTAAAAAAAATTTATTGTTGTGTCTTGGGAAGGTCAAAAACCACTCCTCCTCAACATTTTATATTGTTATAACTATTTCAATTATTTTCGTGAGGATATCAAACAAGGGTTGAGAGATGAGTGTGAGATTTTTTCTAATTGCAACTTCAAAAAAATATATAATAAACGAGGGGAGTGATGAAATGTACAAAATATGGGGATATCTAGGTTGGGAGCTTATGGTTTGACTTCTGGGAATGCTTAAATTAGTGGGTCTTGAAATATAATTGCAAAGGATGTAGGATAGGTTCGGTGACAAAATCATTTAAGCTGAAAAATGTTAAAATAACATATATTTATTGGATGAAAAGTGGAAATAATGTCATGGAATGGTTTCCACACACACACATGGAGAGTTAGTGTCATGTTTTACTTCTGAATTCCTTTCTCAATTGGGTATCATGAATCTTTTTGAATTTCTTTATGATATGATTTATGAGACATCTTTTTCTATTTTCACTAGGAAGAACTCCTTGGTGTGGTTCGTGCATTGATCACTTTACATTAAATAAAATTTTCTCAAATGATAAATCTTCAGGGTGTTGTAAATACATATATATATATGCATCAATGTATTTGGATATATGACTTTTCCCAGGAGTGAAAATTTTTAGGTGAGGGGGTGTGATCGTACCACGATTCACGGTTTCATTTTCACCCTTACACTGTTGTGCTAATCATATTTTGTATTAAAAATTATAAAAATATTATCAAATTGTGATTCATGTCTGATTCAATAATTTTGTGTTTATCACTGTTAAATAGGGAAGTGATACTTGTTTTGAAAATTACAATGCTGGTGGAGGTGATTTGGAGGGCCCATGATGAAGTCCTTGAAAAATGGGCCAAACTGCGCAGGATCCAAGAAGTTCAGTGGACTCAAATTCTTGATGATACTACAACGTGCATTAAAATGGGATGAAATTTTGTGGACTTATCCAAAACTCATTGGGACACAACTTTCATTTAATAACCCAAGAGTGATTCGGCAATTAAGGGGCCCATCCGACCTGATCTTTCCAGCACACCCAATTTGCTCGAGGTCAAAGGTTGTGTGCAGTGATCTGTTTATATCTCGCACTCCACTTGTTGAAATGATGCCAAAAATTCGGTGGAGTTATTCAAGACGTGGGGATACAACTTTTTAGTTTTCCACAAAACGTGTTAAGACTGTCTAGTAGTCTAAAACAATGTTCCAAGCGGTTTTAGTAAATCAGTGTGCCCAAAACCACCTCCCACATTTCCTATAAAAGGGCACCTTGGGCTCCTCATTTGGGAGTTCGGCCAAGGAGTGAAGTGCTGCCAATTTTGAGTCGTAGAGAAGTCTATTAATCACCTTGTAGGTTTAGGAGGCCCCTATCCTCATAGGGGAATCAAGGATGAAGAAGGAGTTCCACCCGAGCTTCCTCCTCCTCCCGATGTCGAGCTAAAAGTTGGGTGTTCGTTGTGAGGGAGCTACACACATGTCAATGGAGTTCCGATGCATAAACTAGCTACTGGTTTGGAGTAATTTGGGTGTTTAAACATTTCATTCTATGCATCTTATTTTATTTCAGATTTGAATGCTTGATTTGATACATGTGAGTGTTATGCTCTTAATTTCTAACCGATCGTTGCGAGGTTTTGACTGCGTGACTTGTGTTGTTCCGATTGGAGATCACAAGAATCTTTTTCATACCCAAATTATTGAGATTTCAATATGATTTGGAAGCTCTTATTCCATGCATAAGTACTGGACCTTGACAATACGATTGTTACATCTAGGTTTGGTCCTTAAAGCATTGAAATAAAAGCTTAGGAATTAATCAGGATTCCAATTAACTCCAACCAAAGAATTACTCTAAACCCAAGATGAATCTCTATGAACAATGAACTTGATATATGTGTAGTGAAATCACATAGACCATTTTATCTCATATTTCTCAAAATCCACTTGGTCACTCATCTTTAAATCTATTTCAACTAAGTCATTGTTTTAAACTGTTTTCAAAACCACCCCCTCTTAGTCATTTTTATTAAAAATACACACTCTAAACCTACCTACGATCCTTGAGATACGACCTAGGGTCTTACCTAGACTATAAATCAACCTTAAAAATATAATAAATTTGACATTTCATGACAACGCTGTCAAATTTTGGAACCGTTTCCGGGGAGCGCTTTGGTTTTTTGTGCGTGTTTTTGATAAATGTTTTGTAATTTTCGTGAATATTTGGTTGTTTTATCTTCTACCTTTGAATTTATTTTGGTGTTATAATTTATTTATTGTGTAGGTTATGTGTATGACGCGTTCTAATACGGGATACCTACAAACTTTCGAACCCGAACCAGAGAGGATCCTACATCAACGAAATTGAGACATACAAGACCACACTTTGAAGGAGGAGACATCACATCTTAAAATTATTCTTGATCCTTATTATTCTTTTGAAACCAAAGTTAAAATTGAACATAAATTGTATGACATGGATGAAAATAATGGAACACCAAAAGAACTAACCTCACGTGATGTTGATATCCGACCCACTTACATTCAATTACAAGGCGAGGCACCCAATTTTGAACTAAAATCTGGTTTAATTCATTTATTACCAAGATTTCATGGACTGCCTGGAGAAGATCCACATAAGCATTTAAAAGAATTTCATACTGTGTGTTCAAAATTAAATCCTGCTAATGTGGATGAAGAAAAAGTGAAGCTTAGGGCATTACCATTTTCATTAGAAGACACTGCAAAAGATTGGTTATACTATGTCAATTCACCAATTAGGGGTTGGGAGGACATGAAACACCTTTTTCTTGAAAAATACTTCCCAGCCTCTAGAACTGTAACTATAAGGAATGAAATATGTGGTATAAGACAATCTCAAGGTGAAACATTACATGAATATTGGGAACGCTTTAAAAGGTTATGTTCAAGTTTCCCACACCACAAAATAAGTGATCAACTTTTAATTCAATAGTTTTATGAAGGTTTGATTCCTATTGATAGAATTATGATTGATGCTGCTGCAGGTGGTGCATTGGTAGATAAGACCCCAATTGCTGCAAGAACCCTCTTGAGAACATGGCACATAACACTTGGGTAGAGTTTAGAGAAGGCTTGGAGCTTGAGAGGTGTGAGAAAATGAGACCATTAGCTCTTGAACGTGGGAGAGGGGATATGGAAGCTGTTTGGGTAGAGTTTAGAGAAGGCTTGGAGCTTGAGAGGTGTGAGAAAATGAGGGTATGAAGGGTGGTTTTTATAGTGGAGGGGAGAGGGGTTTTCTTAATATAAAATTTATTAGTTTATTATTTATCCACAAGAAAATGATTAATGAGTATTCCCTGACCAAAATAGAAATTTTATCATTTGACCCCAAACCAAGTGGGCTTACATTAGCAGAACATCATACATGACACTATAATTAGCTTATTTAGCTTATTTTTGTAAATTACAGTATTTCACTATTCATAAAAAATTCAATTATTTCAGAAATATACAAAAAATTCACCCCAACCATTTTTCATCGTGTAGAATCAAAAAATGAATTTCATTTTTCCAAAATAATTCTCTAAATATGGTTAATTTAATATTTAATTAAAATCATAACTTGTTATTAAAAAACTAGTTTTAAAACATTCATTTAGTTATTCTAAAATATTGGGACATCATACATTAACTTGAATACTATTTTTATACTATCATAGGTAAGGTTACTATTCATTAGGGTATATCACTATTCCTAAGGGTGTGTTACTATTCATAAAGGTAGGTTACTATTCTCCAAAAATAATTTTTGATTTATTCGACTCCAAAAATCATCTTGAACACAACTGTGTATGTCATATTTTTAATATTCCTAATACAGTGGTGACAAAGTTATGTTTAAGGGTCACTTAGCACTAAGTAGTTCATTATGTTGGGTTTTCACGTGATTTTATGACATATTTATGAGAATGGAATTTCCATTGAAAAACATTGGGTCGTTACATTCTTCCCCCTTATGAAATTTTTTCCTCAAAATTTCAATTTACACAAATAGGTGAGTGTATTTATCCTTCATTGCCTCTTCGAGTTCCCATGTTGCTTCCTCAAACTTATGGTTTCTCCACAAAACTTTGACAAGATGGGTTGTCTTGTTGCGTAGTAACTTATATCTTCAATCCAGAATCTTTACCGGCTTCTCCTCATAGGAAAGATCATCTTCCAGTTGTACCACATCCTAGTTTAGTATATGTGAGGGTTTCGGTATGTACTTCCTCAGGAGTGATACATGAAACACATCATGAACTTGAGCCATATTCGGTGGAAGTACAAGCCGATATGCCACATCTCCCATGCGGTGAAGGATCTCATAGGGGCCAATGTACCTTGGTCTTAGCTTCCCTTTCTTCCCAAATCGCATGACTCTCTTCCATGAAGATATTTGAAGGAATAATTTATCTCCAAACATCTAACTTCAAGTCCCTTTGACAGTTGTAAGCAATGCTCTTCTGCCGACTTTGAGCAGCTTTGATTTGTTTCTGGATGACTTGAACATTCTCTGCCATCTCTTGAAGAAGATAAGGTCCAAGTATATTTCTTTATCCAAATTGAACCCAACAGGATGGAGTTCTACATCTCTTTCCATAGAGAGCTTCATATGGAACCATCTGAACACTCAAGTGGAAGCTATTGTTGTATGAGAACTCAACCAATGTGAGATGCTGATCCCATACACCTTTGAATTCTATAGATAAGAATCTTAGAGTTTATTCATGTGTCTGAAAATTCATTTTAGATTGGCCATCAGTTTGGGGGTGATAGGCCGTGCTGAAATTTAATTCAGTAATCAAAGCATGTTGAAGGCTCCTTCATAATTGAGATGCGAACCTTGGATCACGGTCAGAGACAATTGAGAGTGGAACACCGTGTAGTCTCACCACTTTTTTCACATATATCATTGCAAGTTCTTCAAGTGAAAAATCTTCCCAAATAGTGACAAAATGGGTAGTCTTGGTGAGTCGGTCAACCACAACCCATATCACATTATTTCCATTCGATGTCTTTGGGAGACCCGTGACAAAGTCCATAGTAACAGTTTCCCATTTCCATATGGGTATAGGCAATGGCTGTATCATACCTTTGGACTTTTGTGACTCGGATTTAAGTTGCTGACATACTGAGCACCTTGATATATATTCCATAATCTCCTTCATCATGTTATCCCACCAGAAGTGTTCTCGGAGATCACAGTACATCTTGGTACTCCTAGGATGGATAGAGAATGTTGAGCTATGTGCATTGTCCAATAGCTCCTTCTTTATCCTGGGTGATGAAGGCACACAAAGCTACATTAAAAACTGAATTTCACCATCATTGTTGATATGGAACTCTTGCAGATTCTCTTCTTTTACTATATTCACCCTCTTTTCTATCTGCACATCATCCCTTTTCGCTTACTTAAACTTCTCCTAGATGGATGGTTGCAAAATCATTTGGGAAAGGTAGGATGTATCCCCTTCCCCTATGATTTACAAATCCATTCTTTTCATATCCAAGAAGATTGGGTCTTTCTCAATCTGTAACATGGATAGAGTAGTGGGTTTTTTTCTATATAGAGCATCATCTACCTTGTTCACATTTCCAGGATGATATTAAATAGAGCAATCATAATCCTCGATTAGCTCTAACCATCTCTTTTGATGCATGTTGAGCTCCTTTTGTGTGAATATATAATTTAGGCTCTTATGGTCTGTGTATAAGTCACACTTCTCACCATAAAGGCAGTGCCACCAGATTTTAAACTAAAAAATCACAACTGCCAGCTCTAGATCATGCGTTAGGTAGTTCTGCTGATGGAACTTCAACATTAGTGAGGCATAGGCTATCACATTATCATTATTCATGAGTACTCATCCCAAGCCTTTCTTTGAAGCATCACTGTATATCACAAAACATTCTCCACTTTTCGGTAGTGTTAGTACAAGTGTAGTGATCAGCCTTCTCTTTAGCTCCTTGAAGATTCCCTCACATTCTTCTGTCCAAACATACTTTACCCATTTCCTTGATAACTTAGTTAGCAGGCTTGACAATCGTGATGAGTTTCTCAAAAAATGTCGGTAGTACCCAGATAATCCAACAAAACTACGGATTTCTGTGACACTAGAGGGTCAGAGCCATTCCTCAATAGCCTTTTTCTTTTAAGGATCCATAGAAATTACCTCACTTGTGATCACATGTCCCAAAACGTCGCTTGCTTCATCCAGAAGTCACACTTTATGAACATGGCGTACAACTTCTCCTTTATTAATGTCACCAACACAAGTCTTAGATATTCTTAATGTTCCTCCTAGATTTTGGAGTATATGAGAATATAATTAATAAACACTACCACCAATTTTTTGAGGTAATGTCTTATGTTTCTATTCATCAAATCCATGAAGAGTTTAGGGGAATTAGTATAAGTCCCCAACCATAAACCTTACTTAATCTGGAGTTGTTACAAGATTAAACATTGAGGATCTTTTCGGGTTTAGAGTTTTAGAGAATTAGATCATAAAACTTGCATTACATTCCACATTTAAACAAAGTGTTTACATAAAAGATAGTATTCATTTTTCCCATCAACGGAAACATATTTAAAATAAAACATGGATTCTTTCTTGAAAGATCCTTGACACTATCGTCATATCATGTGCCATTCCCTTGACCTGTGAAAAACATTTCAAAAACATGGGATGAGCATAAAAATCTCAGTAAGGGTTATAATAATATGGAAAGAACACATCCGTCCATGTATCAATGAAATAATACGTTACTCATAAAACATAAGCACTTTAACATACCTCATAAAATCATTAGATTTATGAATAACTCATAGAAATCATAAGACATAAAAGGTAACTTGAGGCATTCATAACATTCATATGTAGGGAGTAACCCTCTTGGTTACATTTGGAATACCCATCACAATATATTCCCTAAATCTCTTCGGAGAAACCTTAACGTTTAACTCCTTCACGTTACCCAATGCATTGGAGAGCTATATCGGGCTCACCCGCCCTTAGTTTATCATGGAACCACCCATTTTCATAAACAACGCCCAAGAAACAAAACCTAATTATAGAACATAAATTAAGAATAAAGGAAAGATAACATTCCCACATTGCAATAACTATATAACATTTTAAGATATTGAAATAATGAATCCATTCAAAAAAACCATTTTCAAAACCATTTAAAACATTTAATAAATAGATTTTTAAATCAAAGTGTCCCATACCACCTTGAAGATTTTAAAATTTTAAACCATTAATATCCATATAAATAAATCCTTAAAACCATTTTTAAAATATTTAAATTAATAAGAAAAAATCATTAAAACATTTAAAGCGATATTTTAGTTAAAGGGTTTTTACCAAAATTAGAGACACTTGAATTCAATAATTGAGGAATAACATTTAATCAGAACTTTATAATATCATGAGAATAAAAGGATTAATGATATAATATTCAAATGGACAGTATATACACCATATAAGAGTGAATTGGTGCATAAAAACAATGATGTATCAATAGAAATGTAAAATGAGATGAAATCCCTTATAAAGAAGGTATCCTTAAATTAAGGATAAATCAATCTTAAAATTATGTGTGAAAAATATAAATACACCCAATATAAGTGAATATTAAGTGTAAAACAATCAAAGGACATTCAAAAATATTAAAAGGACGACATATTCAATAACTACATGTTGAACCCAAAGAAATTGAAATTGGGTTAAAAAGTTCCCTTGATAAAATTCGACAGCCTAACGACGTCACTTTAAAATTCATAAAATTAGTTTATGAGAGAGAAAATGGTATCTCATCACTTGGAAATAAAATTTTCATCAATAAGGATATATAATAATATATCCCAACATAAAAAGATGTAAATTAAAAGGCATAACAAAATAAGTCTTTTTAAAAGAGGAGTGTGAAAGGTTCCCTTACCGATTTGGGAAACTTTCGAAACGTACACCCCATGAAAGAAGGGTCATAAAATGAAGATGTAAATACCCATAAATGAAAGTATATTATACAAATAGTAAAATAATGGGCAGTAAATACACCACAAAAAGGAAACAGTGGACAATTTAGCATAAATGTCACAGGAATGAAAAGTGAGATCAAAATCCCCTTATGAAAATTCGACAGCCTAACGTCACCACATAAAACTTCCAAAAATGGATTGATGAGATAAAATATGGTATCTCATCATATTAAAATAAAATTTACAGAAATAGGAATATAAAATAACATCCCCCAACATAAGAAATAAGAGCTTAAAATAAATGACATAAAAGAGAGTACTTAAAAAGAAAGAGAGAGGTTAGATCCCTTACGAAAATTCGGCATCCTAACGGCGCCACTCAAAACTTCCAAAATGGATTGATGAGAGAAAATAGGGTCTATCATCATATGAACATAAAAATTTACATTAGTAGTAATATAAAATTACATCCCAATCATAAGAAAGATGATCTTAAAAGGAATGACATAAAAGAGTGTACTTAAAAAGAAATAGAGGGGTAGGATCCCTTACCTCGGGTCTGACTTGACTCGATCATTATTTAACCTCCTGAATAATAAACTTGAGTTAATTTATACTTTATTAAGAGCTTTTTTCAAGTTCATTATTCCTTTTATATCACTTAGTACCATGTTGTGAACACTATGTAATTATTTAAGTTAATAATGGTCATTTTGTCGATCATTGCTACTTGAGTAAAAAATAAACTCTTTATAATTACAAGTTTGTTCATGGGGTAAAATATCCATTATATCCAGAATTATATTAATTATTTAGATACCATATATATCATATATATCCATTATATACATGCATTTATAATATTACAAAACATTTAGAGGTAAGAAATGAAATGCACGGTTCATGGAGACAGTAAGCCGTACGTACGCATGAACGCTACTTCCATTTCTATTCCATATTTAATGGAATTAAAACATAATGATAAATAATAGTATTATAATTACAGTATTGTATCATATATAATATCATTAAATCTATCCATTATACATACCACATATGGTATTAACGAATCAAATCACTTTGAGGGGGCGGTAGTCCGCACTTCCTAAAAAGAAGATATCACGTTTACCCATAATGGAAGCCATAAAGGTATGAATTAAATGAAAAATACAGAATCTTAAGGAAAACATAAACATATTATATGTCATATATAAATATATTGATATCTTAATGGCCACCTTTGAAGGTTTTCAAAGAATATTGAACAATCATCATTTTGTGAGGCAGAAATTCACCATCCACAAAAACAGTATGTTCTTTAACCATTATATGTAGGTGTGTGTAAGTGTAGCTTGAATAATTCTTATAAAAACATCCTAGTATATTGATGATACTGGAATTTTTACAAAAGAAATGAATAAAAAGAGTTCAGGGTGTTGGGGAAGCAAAATAAAACAAAAGAACACAAGTGAAGACATTAACTTAAAATCGGGTAACTCTCTTTGGTTTGAACCAAAAGGGTTTCGTTAAGAGCTTAATGCATACGGTAAGGCTTATAGGATTAGTATATGGATGTGGAGAGATGATATGGTGAGGGTTTGGCCGAGCCAAAGGCTTGATAGGTGTGGGTAAGGTGGTATAGGTGGGGGCCTTTTATAAGAGAAGAGGAGGGGCACTCTTGGAATGTTATAAAATGTTACTTTATTTTCAAATGAGTTTTGGATTTTAAAGGTCTCACATAGATGTATTTTTAGGATAAGGTTATAAGGGTTCAAAATATACTCATACAATAGGTTTTTTTACATGTTTAGGTCTTAGATTGTACATTATCTTTTCATTTTTTTAAATCGTCAAATAATGAGGTAATCACTGCATCATCATGATGTCACATATAATTTAATTTATTTAATGTCTAAAAATTATAAAACAAATACTATGATGTAGGAAATATTTTTAGGTTTTCAATTACTATTTATAGTAAAAAATATTACTTTTATAACCCCATGTAAATTTTTTTTAGTAAAATAATACATGTTTGTGTCATTTTTACTTTTACTTTTAAAAAAGGAATTAATGTCATTATCTTACCCAAGTGGCTCCATGGGGTCCCAAAAATATACCCATGGGTTGTATTGGTCGGACATGACACATACAATAAGGGTAGGATATGTTTCAAGGTCATTTCATATTATTAAAACATTATTTTTACCTTAAACTACACTAATTACCGCTAATCGCATTTTAAAACATTAAAGTTACTATTCACCAAAAAATTATTTTAATCCCATTGAACCACATTTTAATTCTTAATGACAACCATTTATGTCGGATTTTTTAAATTCAAAACACAGAGGTGGTAAAATTTCATTTAAAAGAAAATTCAGTTTTTTAGTACCACTTAATGGTTTCACTATTCATCAAAAATTGATGTTTTTCAGAAAAATATCAAAACATCACCCTAAGCTATATTTGATATTCAGAATTCAAAAATGATGTCTATTTTAAAAAATTATAAACATATAAGTTACAATAATTAATTTAATAATTAATTCCCGTTGTCAGAACAAATAGCGTGTTTTTAAGAAACAATATCTATCAAAAGATTGACACTCGTTTATGTCCAATCTCAAAGTGATATTAATTACAATGACCACCATTGAATTAAATGGTAAAAATATATTCTAATTTAACTTTAAAACCAATTAAAAATATAATCTAACTATATAAATAAATTAGATTAAAAAGAGGTTTTGAATTAAAATTCCACACTTTTCACTATTCATTAAAAAATTAACATTATCAGAAAAATACCAGAAATTTATCCAAAGTAAATTTCAATGTCTCAATCATAAAGAATATGTTTATTATGACAAATATAGCTCATAAAATTGTCAAAATATATATTTAAAAATGGTTCGCCATCAAAAGGCGGTAAAAAAATCTTTTAAAAATATTAGAGTATTTATTATAAAAATTGGATTCATTTGGATTTTAAGCCTCTAACATTTATTGGATAAATGTAAAAATATTTAACAAACATATGTAATAATTTTGTAGTTATTTATGTTGATTCCATCCATTACAACGACTAGGCATTAACTATTATAATATTATTATATTATTAGTGTGCAACGTAAGATTTCAAAGGAACTCGTTGTTGCGTATTGGGTACGCCATCGAGCATAAAATTCCCTTTAAAGTAGTATTAATATTTTATTCAAAAATATTGATAAACATTAGAATGTAATATTATTTATATTCCTGGGATGTTACATCCTTCCCCCCATTTGGGAACTGCGTCCTCGCAATTTCAAAATTGGGCCTGGAAACTCCATTGAAAGTCCCACATTGGAACAAGAGTTAGTAAAACTATCACTTAAAAAGAATGGGAGAGAGGTACAAAGGTCACCCGAGTTAACCCATACTAGGATTCCAAGTATTAAAATATGGATATGGAGGAAAAAACAAAGGATCATGTTTTAATGGAGAGTGATAGTAAACATGTCTAGGATAAAGTTAACAACAAGAAAATCACAAGCTTGTGATGGGTTAAACGGTATTCGATTCCCCAGTAGGAAAAGTTAACAGAAAACATTTTTGTTTTAAGTTACTCTTAATTGAGGAATTTATTTTTGAGCTTAACTAAATCATAATGAAACAAAATTACTTGTCACATAGACTTTCAACTTTTACTAGATTCCTTAATCAAACTCATATTTTTTGCAAAAGACGAGTATTTAGGAAGACTTTGTTCGCATTAAGAGTACTATTATCAAAAAAAACCAAACCAAAAAGTTTAGTATGAGATCAGATAATACCCAAAAAGGATATTTTTTTACAAAAAGAAAAACTACACCTAATCTCCAAAATTTGTCAAACAAAACCCAAAGTTCAAGAAAGACCATTCGATAAAAATTTTGTCCATAAAATTATTCAAAGTAAACCCAACTAAGATTGAAACCCAAATATTTGAAGGATTTAATCACATAGTCTCCCAAGGTACAAATTAACATTTATCTACAAATAACACCAGTTTCTCTTAAAGTCTCATACTGAAAAATAATTAACCTAATCACATATCCTCCATGATAGGTTCATAATTTCCATAGATAACCCAAAATAAACTTACTCTTGATTCATAAAATCATCTAACTAATTTTTTTTTGTAAAACTAACCTGGGACTTCACGTAGTCCAGTGGTAGGTGATAAACACGAGTCGCACTTTGGTTGTGGGTTCGATTCCCGCAGCTTCATCTGACGCAACAAGTTGTCACACGGTCTACGTGTTGTCCCTTTTCCAAAACAATATAATTCTTGAAATATCCCCCCAAAGAGAGATAAAATCTTCAAAAATAACCATAACATATTTTAACCTCAATTTTACCTCATGCCTTTCATCTTCCATCATAACATATAGTAACCCATAATTACCTCAAAAGTAAGGATCATATAAACCCTAATGGTTACCTTTATAATTATCACATTAACTTCCACATCGAGTTGGTTCTCTCGTAAAAGAGGCATTAGAGAACTCACCAGGGTTAAAGTGGTTGATCATGACTCCTGATAGTTGGTTTATAATAACCACGAGATTTATCATTGAATACCCCATTTCATCCAGTCTCTTAATCAGAGAACCACCACCGTTTCCTTCAAACCCATTGTCACTTTGGTGCCTGCTAGATCCATCCATTTACTAAAACCAAAAAGGTCAGTGTGAGTATATCAACAAAATCATCATGTACTAAAAAGGAAATATAAACACTAAGATATAGTTATCCAAGTTATCTCAAACTCATTCCAACCTTCAAAAATTACAATGACTCTATCCAATATAATAACTATTGTGTTCATACACAACTTGTCACTTATGCTAAAACAACAATCTAACCTCTAAAGTTATGTAAATCGACCTCAGATACCAGCTATAAGGCCCCAACCTTAAACCTTACTTAATCTTGAGTTATTAAAGAATTACACATTGAAGATCTTTTCAGGTTTAGAGTTTTAGATAATTAGATCATAAAAATTGCATTACATTCCACATTTAAACAATGTGGTTACATAAAAGATACTATTAATTTTTCCCATCAACAGAAACATATTTAAAATAAAACATGGATTCTTTATTGACACTTCCTTGACACTATCATCATATCATGTACCATTCCCTTGACCTGTGAAAAACATTTCAAAAACTTGGGATGAGCATAAAAAGCTCAGTAAGGGTTATAACAATACGAAAAGAACACATCCTTCCTTGTATCAATGAAATAATACTTTACTCATAAAACATAAGCACTTTAACATACATCATGAAATCATTAG
This sequence comes from Viscum album, assembly GCA_963277665.1. Classification (NCBI taxonomy): domain Eukaryota; kingdom Viridiplantae; phylum Streptophyta; class Magnoliopsida; order Santalales; family Viscaceae; genus Viscum; species Viscum album. The sequence continues at coordinate 1,643,437,529 of OY728121.1, read as the reverse complement.
ATTTATGAATAACTAATAGAAATCATAAGACATAAAAGGTAACTTGAGGCATTCATAACATTCTTATGTATTGAGTAACCCTCTTGGTTATGTTTGGAATACCCATCACAGCATATTCCCTAAATCTCTTCGGATAAACCTTAACGTTTAACTCTTTCGCGTTACCTAATCCATTGGAGAGCTATATCGGGCTCACCCACCCTTATTTTGTCATGGAACCACCCGTTTTCATAAACAATACCCAAGAAACAAAACATAATCATAGCACATAACTTAAGCATAAGTGAAAGATAACATTCCCACATTTCAATAAAAATATAACATTTTAAGATATTGAAATAATGAATCCATTCAAAAAAACCATTTTCAAAACTATTCAAAACATTTAATAAATAGATTTTTGAATAAAAGTGTCCCATACCACCTTGAAGCTTTTAAAATTTTAACCCATTAATATAAATATAAATAAATCCTTAAAAACATTTTGAAAACATGGATATTAATAAGAAAAAATCATTAAAACATTTAAAGTGATGTTTTAGTTAGAGGGTTTTTACCAAAATTAGAGACACTTGACTTCAACAATGGAGGAATAACATTTAATCAGAAATTTATAATATCATGAGAATAAAAGGATTAATGATATAATATTCTAAAGGATAGTATATACACCATATAAGAGTGAATTGGTGCATAACAACAATGATGTCTCAATAGAAATGTAAAATGAGATGAAATCCCTTATAAAGAAGGTATCCTTAAATTAAGGATAAATCAATCTCAAAATTATGTGTGACAAATATAAATACACTGAATATAAGTGGATATTAAGTGTAAAACAATAAAAGGTCATTCACACATATTCAATTGATGACATATTCAACAACTACATGTTGAACCCAAAGAAATCGAGATTGGGTTAAAAAGTTCCCTTGGTAAAATTCAACAGCCTAACGACGTCACTTTAAAATTCATAAAATTAGTTTATGAGAGAGAAAATGGTATATCATCACTTTGAAATAAAATTTTCATCAATAAGGATATATAATAATATATCCTAACATAAAAAGATGTAAATTAAAAGGCATAACAAAATAAGTCTTTTTAAAAGAGGAGTGTGAAAGGTTCCCTTATCGATTTGGGCAACTTTCGAAACGTACACCCCATGAAAGAAGGGTCATACAATGAAGATGTAACTACACATAAATGAGAGTATATTATACAAATTGTAAAATAATGGGAAGTACATACACCAAACAAAAGAAAATAGTGGCCAATGTAGCATGAATCTCATAGGAATGAAAAGTGAGATCAAAATCCCCTTATGAGAATTCGGTAGCCTAACAACGCCACATAAAACTTCCAAAAATGGATTGATTAGATAAAATAGGGTATCTCATCATATTAACATAAAAGTTAAAGAAAGAGTGATTTAAAATAACACCCCCCAACATAAGAAAGATGAGCTTAAAAGAAATGACATAAAAGAGAGTACTTAAAAAGAAAGAGAGAGGTCAGATCCCTTACGAAAATTCAGCAGCCTAACAGTGCCACTCAAAAATTCCAAAAAGGATTGATGTGAGAAAATATGGTCTCCCATAATATGAACATAAAAAATTAAAGTAATATTAATATAAAAGAACATCCCAATCATAAGAAATATGATCTTAAAAGGAATGACAAAAAAGAGTGTACTTAAAAAGAAAGAGAGGGGTAGGATCCCTTACCTCGGGTCCGACTTGACTCGATCGTTATTTAACCTCATGAATAATAAACTTGAGTTAATTTCTACTTTCATAAGAAATTTTTTCAAGTTCATTATTCCTTTTATATCACTTATTACCACGTTATGAACACTATGTAATTATTTAAGTTAATAATGGTCGTTTTGTCGATCATTGCTACTTGAGTAAAAAATAAACTCTTTATAATTACAAGTTTGTTAATGGGGTAAAATATCCATTATATCCAGAATTATATTCAATATATAGAAATAATATATATCATATATATCCATTATATACATGCATTTATAAGATTACAAAACATTTATAGGTAAGAAATGAAATGCACCTTTCATGGAGACGGTAAGCCGTATGTACGCATGAACGCTACTTACATTTCTATTTCATATTTAATGGAATTAAAACATAATGATACATAATAGTAATATAATTACAGTATATTATCATATATAATATCATTAAAGCTATCCCTTATACATACCACATATGTTATTAACGTATCAAATCACTTTGAGGGGGCGGTAGTCCGCACTTCCTAAAATAAAGATATCACGTTTACCCATAATGGAAGCCATAAAGGTATGCCATAAATGAAAAATACAGAAGCTTAAGGAAAAAATAAACATATTATATATCATATATAAATATAGTGACATCTTAATGGATACTTTTAAAGGTGTTAAATGAATATTGAACAATCATCGTTTCGTGAGGCAGAAATTCACCATCCACAGAAACAGTATGTTCTTTAACCATTAGATGTCGGTGAGTGTAAGTGTAGCTCGAATAGTTCTTATAAAAAAATACTAGTATATTTAAGATACTGGATTTGTTACAAAATAAATTAATAAAAGGAGTTTATGGGGTTGGAGAAGAAAAATAATACAAAATAAGACAAGTGAAGACATTACCTTAAAATCGGGTAACTCCATTTGGTTTGAACCAAAAGGGTTTCTTGAAGAGCTTCCAACCTAAGGTAAGGCTTCTAGGATTAGGAGAGGGATGAGAGATGATATGGGAAGGGGTTGTATGAGAAAAAGGCTTGAGAGGTGTGGGTAAGGTGGTAGAGGTGGGGGCCTTTTATAAGAGAAGATGTGGGGCACTATTGGAAAGTTATAAAATGTTACTTTATTTTCAAATGATTTTAGAATTTTAAAGGTCCCACATTGATGTATTTTGAGGATAAGGTGATAAGGGTTCGAAATATACTCATCCAATAGGTTTTTGACATGTGTAGGTCTTAGATTTTACATTATCTTTTCATTTTATTTAAATCGTTAAATAATGAGGTAATCGCTGCATCATCTTGATGTCACAAATAATTTAATTTATTTAATGTCTAAAAATTAAAAAAAAATACTATGATGTAGGAAATATTTTTAGCTTTCCAATTACTATTTATAGTCAAAAATATTACTTGTATAACCCCATGTAGATGTTTTGTTAGTAAAAAAATACATGTTTGTGTCATTTTTACTTTTACTTTAAAAAAAGGCATTAATATCATTATCTTACCCAAGTGGCTCCATGGGGTCCCAAAAATCGACCCATGGGTTGTCTTGGTCGGAAATGATACATCCAATAAGGGTAGGACATGTGTCAAGGTCATTTCATATTACTAAAACATTATTTTTACCTTAAACTACACTAATTACCTCTAATCGCGATTAAAAACTTAAAAGTTACTCTTCACAAAAAAAATATTTTAATCCCATTGAACCACATTTTACTTTATAATGACAACCATATATGTCAGATTTTTGAAATTCAAAACACAGAGGTGGTAAAATTTCATTAAACGAAAAATCATTTTTTTATGTACCACTTAGTGGTTTCACTATTCATCAAAAATTGATGTTTTTCCGAAAAATACCAAAACTTCACCCGAAGCTATATTTGATATTACGAATTAAAAAATGATGTCTATTTTATAAAATTCAAAACATATAAGTTACAATAATTAATTTAATAATTAATTCCTTTTGTCAGAACAAATAGCGTGTTTTTAAGAAACAATATCTATCAAAAGATTGACACTTGTTTATGTCCAATCTCAAAGTGATATTAATTCCAATGACCACCATTGGATTAAATGGTAAAAATATATTCTAATTTAACTTTAAAACCAATTGAAAATATAATATAACTATATAAATAAATTATATTAAAAATAGGTTTTGAATTAAAATACAACAATTTTCATTATTCATTAAAAAATGAACATTATCAGAAAAATACCAGAAATTTATCCAAAGTAAATTTAAATGTCCCAATCATAATTAATAAGTTTATTTTCAAAAATATAGCTTATAAAATTGTCAAAAGATATATTTAAAAATGGTTCTCCATCAAAAGGCGGTAAAACAATCTTTTAAAAATATTAGAGTATTTATTCTTAAAATTGAATTCATTTGGATTTTAAGCCTCTGACATTTATTGGATAAATGTAAAAATATTTAACAAACATATGTAATCATTTTGTAGTTATTTCTGTTCATTCCCTCCATTACAATGGCTAGGCGTTAACTATTATAATATTATTATATTATTAGTGTGCAACGTAAGATTTCAAAGAAACTCGTTGTTGCGTATTGGGTACGCCATCGAACATATCATTCCCTTTAAAGTATTATTAATATTTTATCCACAAATTTTGATAAACATTAGAATTTAATATTATTTATTTACCTGGTATGTTATAATTAGTAAGTCCTAAGGGCATCACCAAAAACTCATAGTTCCCATACCTTGTTTGGAAGGTAGTATACTGAAAATCTTCCTTCTTCACCTTTACCTGATGATATCCAGAATGAAGATCCACCTTTGAGATGTACTGATCTCCTCTTAACTGATTTAACAAGTCATCAATACTTGGAAGAGGAAACTTGATCTTTATGGTGATCTTTTAGAGTTCCTGATAATCGATACACAGCCGCATTGTTCCATCCTTCTTCCTCACAAACAGAACTGGTGCACCCCAAGGTGATGCACTAGGGTGTATGAACCCTTTGTTAAGATACTCTTGCAGCTGATTCTTTAACTCCTCCAATTCGATAGGATCCATCCTATAGGGACACTTTCATATATTAGTAGCTACGAGTATGATTTCAATTGATAAATAAACCTCCTGATCTAGGGGAATCCCAGGTAACTCTTTGGGAAATACATTTCCATATTCCCTCACAACGGGAATTCCCTCAAGGTCATCACTTTCCCTCAACTCAACCATTTCGGTGAGGTATGCTTCTTCATTGGGAATCAACACCCAAACCATTGAAGTATTTTTCAAAGGATATTCATGATCTTCCTTTCATTTGTAAGGGATCATGGGATGGGTTGGAATAATAAAAGATATTTCCTTTTCCCGACAGTTGATATGTTATCTATATAACAAGATCCAATCCATTACCATTATAGAATTGAATTATACGAAGGGAATTATTACGAGATTTTCCAGAAGAATCTTCCCAAATATGCCACAAGTAGAGGAGACAAACACTTTCGTTGCAATGATTGCACCGCTTGGTGTTTTTACAGATATCTCTACTTCAAGAATTTAGGGCTTCAATTCTATAGTTCTAGCTAACTTGAAAGATATAAAAGAATGCATAGAACCAGAATCAAATAAGACTTTTTCCATTCTTGAGTGAATAGGAAGTGTACCTTGAACAACTTAATTATCATGCTCCACCTTCGCTGTAGTGATGGAATAAGACTTCCCTTGTTCCTTTGGATTTGGTGGATTCTGAAATTGATTTCCGTCGAGAACTCGAGGTTTAGTGGACTGACTTTCATAGTTCCCTAGCTCCCTACAATTGTAGCATTGAACCATGAGTGGTTATCTCTTTTATTCTACCACATTATCCATCCTTTTCATGTCTTTTCGACACTCTTGAGCATGGTGTCCTTCTTTCCAACACTTGAAGCACTTCCCTATCCCTTTGAGGTAGTTCCCATGGTGCAACATCCCACATTATTGGCATGTGGGTCATTGAGTTTTCTTCCCACTTTTGTCATTAGATCCTCCAGCTTGAAACTCCATCTTTGATTTCTTATCCCCATTGTGATGGGAACATTATCCAAACTCCATCTCCACATTGAGGGCACATCTAACAACTTCTTCATAACTCCAAAAGTCTCGAATTGCAAGAGCATTTCAAAGGTGTGGTTTCAATCCACTAGAGATTCTATCAATTTTTCTATCATTGTTGATAACAAAACCCGAGGTGTACCTTACAAGCCTTGTGAAATTCGCTTCGTAGATTGTGATAGATTATCCTTAATTTTTCTTGTGCTCAACGAATTATCTCTCCATATTTGTACGGAGAGTTCATTGGAAATACTTATTAAGAAACATTTTCTTAAATTCTGCCCATTCCATCTCTTCAATTTCCCCCCTTGGCCTGGTGTTCTTAAACAAATCCCACCATTTATCGTCTTCTCCATATAGACAATAAAAGAATTGGGTCACCTTCTCCATCTCAGAATATTGAAGAACTGAAAAGATCTTCTCCATGGAGTTGACCCACTGTTTAGCAACTTGTGGATTAGAAGATCCACAAAATGTCGGTGGTCATTGCCGCATAAAACATTCGATATCTAGTTGCTCCCTCTTTGGTGAAGGAGGACGTTCCCCATTGTTATGGTTATTGTTCATAACCTAAGATAATTGGGTAAGCATCACCATGATGTTTTTAACTCCACCTCACAAATCATTGGGGATGTTGGTTGGGCAATCGTTGCTTTGGCCCTCACACGAGTTGTTGGCCTGATTTCTCCTGGTTCCCACCATTTTCTAAAATAGAAAATGTTAGAACAAAACATAAGTAAACATGTCATGAATAAATTATTCATTTAAACAATTTATACCACAAAAATAACATATCGGAACCCTATTTAAATATTCTTGTGTGCATATTTGTACTTAGTATCATGGTAAAGGGTTTCTCTAGGGTTCACTAATCCTAATTCACAAATTAACTAAACCTTTCCTCTGATACCAACTTTAGCGACCCAACCTTTTTTTAAAATACTATTACATTATTTTAGGACAAAAAAAACATAATAGTATTAAAAATAGAGGATCCAAATTTTTAGTGTGTTGGGAAAACATGGAACATACATAGCAATTACAACATCAAGCATAAACATTAATTTAATTTCTTCTTCACTAGCTTCTTATTGGCACTTGTCCTCTCCTTAGTACATGTAGCCACCAGAGGATATACATAAAAAGGGTTGAGCAAAAATCCCAGTAAGTGGATAGAAAAGGAAAATATAGCATGGGGTGATCATAATCAAAACATGGGAAAAAGATCATGAACATGAGAGGAAGCATAAATATAAGACTTGAAATGTGGAAATGCATCAAAATGAAACATCATGTCTTATTGGTTAAATACCACACATACTTGTGAACCAAGCTAGAATATTTTTCACACATCATTTCACATTTACTCATGAGATTCATCCCTTTACCCAATGAATTGGAGTTTTTTATAATTCTAGGTGCACCCATTACTTTCAAACATTCATATTTCGCTATATAATTCTGGGTGCACCCGTCACATCATAACATTATCATTATCATGCTAGCCACATAGAACACATATAAAAAATGAACAGAACTAACCAGTGGAAAGGAATGGGTTTCGTCTCATAAAAACACATTCATAAACTTTAGGTTCCCAAAATAAAGAGGTAATAACATACATATTATAAGAACTGTCCACTTTGAGTGAGAAGTAAAAGGCATGTTTTTAAAATAAGATTTCTTTTTGGAAACATTTTGTTTATCATAAACAATAGTTGAAAACATGTATATCCTAGAAAAGGAAAGACAATGATGTAAAAATTATTTTTTAGGAGTAACCATATCAAAAATGGGGTGAGAGAGGGAGAACCCAAAAGATGAAAGTTGAGTTCGAGAATTTCCCCTTACCTTGTATCCGAATGCTTCCTTCTCTTTAATGTCCTCTTAAATCCTCCTCTTGAGATCCTTTTTAAGTAAGCTAGGCTTGGTCCTTTGATGAGACCAGAAGCTCTTGAACGTGGGAGAGGGGCTAGGGAAGGTGTTTGGGTAGATTTTAGAGAAGGATGGGAGCTTGAGAGGTGTGAGGAAATGAGGTTGTAAAGGGTGGGTTTTATAGTGGAGAGGAGATGGGTTTTCTTAATATAAAATTCATTAGTTTATTATTTCTCCACAAGAAAAGGAATAATGAGTATTCCATCACCAAAAATAGTAATTTTATCAACTGATCCTGAACCAAGTGGGCTTACATTAGCAGAACAACACACATGACACTATAATTAGCTTATTTATCTTATTTTCGTAAATTACGGTATTTCACTATTCATAAAAAATTCATGTGTGTTAGAAAAATCCCAAAAATTTACCCCAACCATTTTTTGACATGTAGAATCCAAAAATGAAGTTATTTTTAAAAAAATAAGTTTCTAAATATGATTAATATTATATTTAACTAACATCATAACTTATTATTAAAAAACCAGTTTTAAAACATTCATTTAGTTATTCTAAAATATAGGGACATCATACTTTCCTTTCAATAGTATTTTTATACTATCATAGGTAAGGTTACTATTCATTAGGGTATATCACTATTCATAAGGGTATGTCAATGTTCATAAAAGTATGTTACTATTCAAAAAAAATTATTTTTGTTTTATTCGACTCCAAAAATAATCTTGAACACAACCGTGTATGTCAGATTTTTAAAATTTCCAATACAGAAGTGAAAAAATTATGTTTAAAGGTCACTAAGCACTAGGTAGTTCATTATGTTGTGTTTTTATGTGATTTTATGACATATTTATGAGAAGGGAATTTCCATTGAAAAAATTTGGGTCGTTACACAACTGATTGGAAAAGGCCTGGTGGACCAAAATCCATGGATTACGCTAAAGTGAAAGAGAGGTTGACACCCTTGAGGAAGGTGGTAGTAGAAGATGTGCAACATTTGATGGGTTCATCACGAGTGATTTTTTTTTCTAGATTTGGCCATGTTTTCCTACTGACCCTCCTTCCATGTTGTACATTTGTTTTTTTTCATATTCCTTTTTTAATAAATTTGAGGAGCATGTGATAAAACTCATTGTTTGCACCTCTTTAATTTGTTTTTAATTATTCAATTTTGATCATTTTTTATATTAATGTTTAATAAATACTATATATTATTTTTTATTATATATAAATATTAATTTTATTAAAATTTTATTATTATTTAATTTATTAATAATTTTTTTAATATTTTAATAATATACACAATTTTAATTTTTATTTGATTAATATTTTTAATTTTTTTTGATTTCAAATATTTATTTATATTTATTTATTTAGATTTAAAATTTTTAATACTCTTTGAATTTAAATAATTTATATATGTATTCATTTTCATTTAAATATACTTTCATTTTATTGTATATAAATTTATATATTTAATAAGTCTAATTAATTTTTATTCAATCTATTCAACTTTTAATTAAATATCACTCACTTTTATCATTCATTCATTTATTATTATTTTTTCATTAAATATTTTATCAATTATTTTACTTTTATCAATTATTTTATCATTTTAAATATTTATTCGTTTAACATTTTTGTAATTTTTTTATTTTTACTGTTTTTGTACATAATTAATCACTAATATATTTTGAATTTTTTATATATAAATATATTAATATATATATATATATATATAATATTTCTTTAAATAAGATTTATATAATACCAAATATGTATTTACATTAATTAAGTTATATATTTTGTGAAAAGTGGTTCATAATTAAAAATTAATACTAATTCAAAATATTAACTAATTAGTGTCAAGTAATTGACCTTTAATAAAATATCATTTTTTTCAATTCAACATATATAAAACTTGTGTTATATTAATTTCATACGCATATATAGATAAAATATGAAATTTTATAGAGAAACAAACACACATGCACATAATATTTATGTAACTTATTTAATATTTAATATGCATTTTAAAATTTTATATATTAAAAAATTATATTTAATATATATTATGTTTTTAATGGGTAAATTTAATTTATTTTTTATTTTTATACATTATATAACATCTATTACTTTTAATTTTTTTTTAAAATGTATCCATTTTTAATATTTTGTATTCATTAATATTTTAACTTATTTTTTAATTTTTTTTATAATTTAGGCATTTTCATTTTTTTATTTTTTAATATTTTTTTAATTCCATGTATTTTTAATATTTTTTTACACCTGTTGATTCTTGACATTTAATGTTTTTAAAATGGTTGTAAATTATATAATTAATATGAATTAGTTTTCTTTTCAACATATATTCTTTTTTTATTTTTTTAATAATATATATAATTGATAATGCTTATTAATTTTTTTTAATATATTTGAAAAATATTGATTTTTAGTTATTATTATAACAGCTCATCCATATATCTCGATACCGGATCCATGTCCAAAAAAGTTATTAAAGAAATATAAAAACATACAAAGATGATAGATCAGACAGAGAATATCATGCCCCTACCAATGAAATCAATCAGGCATAATGTTAAATTCCTACAAGACCCTCAAGTGGCCATATTTTTATGACATATTACTCTCCCTTGTGGGTGATGGCCTCTCTGTGAAGTCCTGATGCTTTGAGGGTCCTCAAAGTCCCCATAAGATGACGATTCAAATACATCCTCTCACGGGGAGAAGATCCTGAATTTCTAGGATAAATCTCGAAAATCAATACTTCAGTTTGATTGGAAACCATCTTCAATGTTAATTACCAATAGCTTCTGAACTGATAAATAATCATTAAATCGTAATATATCTGGCTCCATCAAGGAATATATGACTTCATGTTGTGAGAAAATTCATTTTTTTCTTCTTTTGTAAGGCCCTTAATGGGACTCTCCCCTTACTGATCCTCTAGATGCATGATATTAGAGTTCATTTCCCATGAAATCCACCAATTCCCATTTTAGTCCTTGCCAAAAGATGTATAATCATCTTTCATTATGTCATTAAATTGAGGTGGATAATCCCACTCCAACTTCTTATCAACAAGTTAGTGTTCATATTCCATAGGAGGATCATGTAAAATATATCTTGGGTGCTTGTCCTCTACCTGCATTCCCTCGTTCTAATTCACTGCCTACACCTCATCCAGATTGGATGCTTGTCCTTCATTGACAACATTCTTGTATAGAGAACAAGGATCATGATATAGGGGAAGACCATGCGGAGCACAGTTTGGCTACTTATCCTGTATATGGGTCAATAATATGGTTAATTATTTTTTAATTTTCTTTATAATTTTTTCATTTTTAAAAGTCATTCATTTATTTTGTTATAGTTTATTAATTTTAATTGTTTTTTATACATAATTATTTGTTAATATTTCTGAAATTTAAAATAAAGAAATATTCATATATATATATATCAACATATCTAATATTTCATTAAATATGATTAATATAGTAAAAAAATATGTTTCACATTAATTAATTCATACATTTAGTGAAAGTAATTTATAAAAAAATTAATATTAATTAAAAATGTTTATTAATTAGCAGCGAGTAATCGACATTTAATAAAATGGAATCTATTTTTTCTATTTAACACATATCAATCTTTCTTTAAATTAATTTTACACATGCCTATATGTAACTAATGCAATTTTATATAGAAACACGAAAACAGATATAATATTTTCATTATTTATTCAATTTTCAACTTTCATTTTAGAATTGTTTTTATAAACACAATATAGTTAATATATATTATGTTTTTAATTGGTAAATTTTATTTTATTTTTTTATTTTTAATAAATATACAATATTAATTACTTTTAATTTTTTTTAAAAAATTGTTTTTTATATTAATAATTTATCAATAATATTAAATATTTTTTAAATATTTTTTCAATTTATTAATTTATAATTTTCATTTTTATAATATTTTTTAAAATTTATCTATTTTTAATATTTATTTCTACATGTTTATTCGTTAAATTTTAATTCTTTTAATATGGTTTTAATTAATATCATTAATTACTATTCATTTTAATTTTAATGTAAATTCATTTTTAATATTTTTACAACCAATATAATTAAAAACTTTTATTTATTTTTTAATCATTTTACAATATATTGAATTTTTAATTATTTAATTTCATCTTTTTTAATATTTATTCATTAAATTTTAGTTAGTTTTATTTATTCACTAAAAATGTTAATTATTTTTACTTTTCTTTGTAATTTATTCATTTAAAATATTTATTCATTTGATATTATTATAATATATTCATTTTTTATGTTTTGTATACATAGTAATTCTTTAATTTATTTAATTTATTTAATATAGAAATATATTTATATATATATTTATAATATTTCCTTAAATGTTATTTATATAACAAAAAATATGCATTTACATTAAATAATTCTTATATTTATTTAAAACATCTTATAAATAAAATTAATATTAATTAAAAATATTAACTAATTAGTATTGAGTAAATGACATTTAATAAAATTTCATCAATTTTTTTTTCAATTTATCATATATCAAACATGTGTTAAATTAATTTCAAATACACATAAATGAAATTAATTAAATTTTATAATATTTATATATAAACACACATGCATAATATTTTTTTGAAATTTACTCAATCCTTAATACTCATTTTGAAATATTATTTATTAACATAATATATATTATGTTTTTAATCTATAAATTTATTAATTTTTAATATTCTTATTTAATACATACTATTTATAACTTTTTAATATTTTTTCAAATTAATTTATTTTTCATATTAGTTATTAATTAAAAATCAAAATTATTTTTTTCACATTTTCATAATTTTTTATGATTTTAAATTTTTATTTGTTTAATATTTTTGCAATTTTATGCATTTTTACTATTTATATATACATGTTTATTCATTAAAATTTAATATTTTTCATATGTATTTTTTTATATAAATAATATTTATTCATTTTTATTTTGACATATATTATTTTATATTTTAAATAAATATATATATATATATATAATTCATAAAAATTATTCATTTTTTAATATTTTTTCAATCAATAGATTTTTTATTTATTAAATTTCTCTCTTTTTAGCATTCCTTCATTTAAAATTATTTAGTATTATTTATTATATATTAATGTATTTTTTTTAAATTTATTTTTTCATTTTTAATACTTATTCATTTAATATATTTTTAATTTATTCATTTTTAATATTTATTTATACATATTTTCTCAATAAAATTTAATGTTTTTAATATTGTTGTAATGTAAATATTTTATATGTATTCATCTTCATTTTAATATATATTCATTTTTGATTTTTTAATTAGATATATAATCATTAAAATTTCTTAATTTTTAGCATATTTGAAGTTTATTCATTTTTAGTCATTAAATTTCACTCATTCTTAATAAAATTTCATTTAATATTATTAATTCATTAATAATATAATTATTTTTTTCATTTTTTATAATTTATGATTTTCTATTATAAATTATCTTAATGAATTTTAATTTTTTTATATAGTTTTCATCAACGCTTTCCATAAACCACTTAAAAAGATAAGTTTTATCAATGATAAAATAAAAAAAATAATGAAAACTATATTTATCAGAGCAAAAAAATAGCCATGAGCACAAATCATTATCAACGTTCTGTTTTTTACTCCTCACAAAACCTATATTAATCAAAACATTAAGGAAAGTGATGATAAAAATTTTTCTGTATTTTATATAAAACTCAAATAGAGAACCCTATCAATCATTCCATTAAATCTATCATAGAAATGAATGTTTTCCACTGCCACTTAAATTTATCAGAATAATTAACACTTTCAAAACCTATGGTATGTGATTCTCTCCACTCCTTTTTAGTTGATATTTTATTTTTACACCCTTTTTAGTTCTTATTTTCCCATACGTATACCATAATTCCCCCATTCCCCTTTGTATACCATAGTGGATTTATCTTGTACCAAATGAACACCATTTTGGATTACCAAAGGGTTTGGATACTAACTGTTTCGGTGTGTCCAGCTTATCATGTTTGAAATTACATCTTAACAAATTAATGGTATAATTTCCTACGAATGTTTAAAGTTACCCACCGATTTTTTATGAAAATGACAATGAAATTACGAAGTTAATGTTTTATTGAAAATTATGAAGAAAAAATTCACATAATGAAAACACACATATGTACTATTTTTCTATTTTCATTTCGTTTTTTTGATACTATATCCATGTATAAAACATATATGGTTACACACATGAACATATGAAATATAAGTTTATATATATATATATATATATATGTGTGTGTGTGTGTGTGTCTGTGTACACAGCCACACACAGATATATATATATACACAAATATATATTTGGAGTATTGTGTCTAGGGGTTTGTAACGATTGTGTATTTTGGGTCTCAACCATTTTGTTTAAATTCCAGGTTTATTTAGAGTCAATAGGGATTGATATTTTTTAGTTGTATTCTAATAATTGAGTGTTACTTGAAATCAATTGGACAAGTCTCTATCTAATTTTCTATCATATGTGTATTATACTTTTATTAATTTTGATTTCTTCACATTGTATTAGAGTTTTAAAAGGCTATATTATTAACATGTTTCCTAGTATAAACTCAAAAATATATCTATATACATATTACTAACATGGTATTTCTCCACACAATTTCTTCATATTATTAATATGTCCAAATGGTTTCGATAATCAAAATATTTTTTATATAATAATGAAATATAGTTGTCTTTTATTCTCTCAAGGAGGTTTCTAAATGAGTTCATTATCACATATAATATTACTTGGTTGAAAAATAATATAATTTAATTTATGGAAAATAAATTTTTGATGTAATTCAAAATGGTGATTTTTTTTAGAAAATGACAATGGATACAATGGGTTTTGAAGAATGAAAAAAATGACTAGGTGACAGAGGGTTGAAAAGGTAATAATTTATCTTTTATGGAAAGTAAGAACTAGATTATGAGTAGTTACCTTAAACATGTTCAATATATGTAAACATTCCCAAAATAGAGCATGTGTACACTAAAATTACAATACTTTGTTAACATATCAATTTATATATACATTTTATGTTTACCTTATGTTTATTTTTTCTAAATGAATATTATTCATCCTTATAAGATGGATTTGAATAAAAAGGGATGTATATTAATCGTATAACAAAGTAATATGAGGATGTAGTTAAAGAGTTTATCTTGTTTGTCATAGAGCATGCATTTAACCCCTCTCAAATCATTTTTTTTATGTTTACGTTATTGTTATTAAAGACAAATTCATCTACAAGAGAAGAAATTTTTATTTTTTATGGAATATAACAGATCTATAACTTTTGGACTAGACATGGAGAAAAACTAAATGTATATACTGAACAAGTTGATACTTTCCTTTATATATCATTTAATACGAATACCAATGTAAATTTTTATGGATACTGTACAAAAATAATGAAAATTACAATTTAAGTGAACTTCATGATTGTATGAAGGTATCTGAGACATTAAAAAACTTTTAAAAGAGAATATTTTATATAGTTTTTAGTAAATATACACCCTTTTCAGATTTATTGAAGTTATATAATTATAAATCTTGCAACAAATGGAGAGAAACCCATTTTAAAGAACAACATGGTCTCCTAAATGATATGCTATTAGAATAAAATGAGCATCCTTATCAATGACATGACATTAAATAAAATATATGTTCAATGGGTATGATCTCTAAAAAATATATTCTATTCAAAATAATTTTATATATTTTATCAATAACCAGGAATCAATATGAAAATTCCCTATATGTGGTACAGGTCGATACAAGAAAGGTGAATCATGCCCACTGATTGTTTTATGGTAAATTCTTTCCTTTCCAACATTTATAAGACTATATAGGTTCTAATAAACCACTAGACAATTATCCTTGAATTCAACTACAATAATTGAAGATGGTAAACTATGTGACCTAGTAGACTCTCATTAGTGGATGGAAATTGATTATGAGTATCCTAAATTTTGAAACGAGTAGAGAAACCTCCTTCTTTCATTATATATAGATGGAATAAATCATGTTGGTGTAAAAATTATTACCCACAGTACATATCTAGTTATGTTGGTAAATTATAACCTTCCAATTTGGTTATGCATGAAGTGGAAATTAATTGTGTTATATCTATTTATATCTAGACCAAAAAACTGAGTAATAATGTTTATTTCTATTTAGATCCATTGATTGAAGATCAAAAATTGATGTGGGATAAAAGTGTTAAATTTTATAATGATCATATAAGTGAAGAGTTCCCATTGAGATACATTTTTTATGTGATGATAAAGGAAAATATTAATTATGAATTTTTATGAGGCTATAGTACTAAATGAATGTTGAGTTGTCCCATTTGTGATAGAGGTACATAGTCAGTGAGGTTGGAACCTTCCTTGAAGACTGTGTTTTTATGCCACTGTACATTTTTAACTTGATAGAATAAATAATGATCCTAGATGACATCATTTGATAAAAATGCATAACAAGGTACCACACCATCTCTAGTAATAGGTGATCAACTATTTAATAAAGTAAAATATATTGACATTGATTTTGGAAAACCATTGTTTGAAATTCCTTACAAAATCGGGTTGGAAAATGAGATCAATTTTTGTTGAATTTTCATACATGAATTGTTTGCACGTCACCCAATTTATCGATTTCTAGAACATGGAAAAAATTATGAGATAATGTTATTAGCATGATAATATATGTAATAGAGTAAACAAATTATAGAATAAAGGCTAGGATGGACATGACTGACCTGGGAATAATGGAAGAGTTTGGACCACTAAAGGGTTAAAGATGAAATTTTCTTTTTCGAGTAGCTTTTACTCGATAGAAATAAGAAAATTTTAAATTTTGTAACTTCCTTATGGTGTAAAATTTCTATAGGTATATTCATAAAATATCAATAATGTCGTTTCAATGACTAATTTTATGTTACTAGGACTGAAATCACACAACTATTATGTTTTGATGTAATACAAAATTCTTGTAGCTTTACGTGGCATTGTACACAAAACTGAAAGACATAAATTACCCATACTTTTCTTCTTCTTGAAAAACATATATATTAATTTCATAAAACTTTTGATGTTTTCAATCATGAATAGGGAAATTATTGTCATATTTTGTGAATTGGAGATGTTCTTTCCTCCATCATTCTTTAATATGATTGTCACATATTGGTTCACTTGGTTAAATTGATTCACATTTATGGTTCTATATATTACATTTGGATTCACAACATTGATTGGTATATGTAGATTATAAATGGTCATGTCAAGAATCCAAATCTTCTAGAAGGTTGTATTATAGATAGATATATTGTAGACGAAATTCTTAAATTCCACACCGATTACCTGTTAGATGTTGATGGCATTGGTATCACAATATATCATCACAGTTGTAAGGTCCCGACCATGTAACGACAAAAAGATGACCCGACCAGCTAGGTAACATGTCCTTAAGCACACCTCCCCACATTCCACAGGCTGCCGACTAGTAGCGAGAGTTTATGGTGCTACGGTGGGAAGACTATATCCTTATGATTAGAGTAACACAACAGTATCAAAATTGAACAAATAAGAGGAAAAATATTATAAATCAGGAAAAGAAGATAAACATCCATAAGATTATAATAATAAATAACCCAAGAGTAGTTTCTTATAAAATTTTAGTATATTATGGTTCTATTGAAAATGGGTTCATTACATTGAAACATGAATCTAGTACAATTCATGTTTGAAAATTAAAAAAAAACACCAAAAACAAACTACCTCCAACTAGCATCATAAGAATAGCTTGGTCCTGTGATCCCTTACTGTTATGAAATGATCAAATTAGGATTAATATAGTGGGTTCTTTCCCCAGTACCAACCTGTATCTATAAAGTATGTCCTGGTACCCAATGAAGGACTGAATAGGCTGTGATATAACACTTCGTATGCCACTGCAAACATTTTCTATAACATGTTTAGTATATGTATATATAATGAAGAAATGTTCATTCTATAAAAGTAATGAAACTAATAAAAGTAAAGTGTCTATTTGATGTTATAATGTACATCCAAACATGGCTCCTAGTTAAAAAAATTAATCTCCCATAAACACAGGAAACTGTTTTAAAATAAATAGTACTCATGGACTACTATAAATCATAAATAAACAGGTGTGATTCTGTCTAGTCTAACAACTCAAATAAGATACCCATATGATGGATATTTGTAAACATGGTAAAACATCCACAATATCCTATTCCATGTAACCATTTTTTATTACTAAATGTTTTGGATCCAAAGTCTAAATGACCATAGAACCTTCATCGAGTGCATGGGGAATCTCGATAAAAACTCAGTAAATACTTGGGTGGAATCCACTGAGATCATATAAGGCAGTCAAATAAATTAATATTCAAGGTGTAGAAAAGTCCTTAACATCCAATGGATTCCAGATCCACATAGTAGAAATTTCTGAGGCATCCAATTCCATAATCTATATGGATCTATGGAGTAGAAATATCTAAGGATTTCAATGGAATCAAGATCTAAGTATTTGAAATGTCCATGGAATACACTACCATTATCATGATCCACGGAGTATAAATGTCCATGTAATCTAATGGAGTCTAGAAACAATGAGTATAATTTTCCTCAAAATCCACTATCACAATCAATTCATTCATAAAATTACATATCATTTGACTATTAAAAATAATACATGAGTTCATCAAACTCATTACTCAATTTATATTTGAACCTATTTAACCAATTCATTTCCAAATTTAAAATTCTTGTAATCACATTGAAAGGAGTCCAAAAATTGTCATATTCATTCATTTAATTCCAATTCAACTTATTATGGCATACAAAGGAAGTGGATATCTCAACACTCTCCCAACAGGGTGGTATAACATAGGAAAGTAACAAGGACACACCCCATGAGTGGACTGGGTTTGGGATAACAACTTACAACCATATAATGGAACTAGTGGTTAACCAAAACAAGTTCAAACAATTTATTAAAGATGATCTTTTAACTTTAGGGTAAAATTCAAAAGGCTTTGTGTATAGAAAAATAACAAAAAAAAATATGATGTAATTCAATTTTTGGGAATGGTAAAGACCACCTACCGTATACCTATGGTAGAACACTCATCCAATATTGGATCCTAAGTAGATCTTTGTTAGGATAAAAAATAGAAATGAATTAAAACCCTAGAAATAAGAAATTTTTTCTACCCCCAAAATATATCCATAAATGTAACGGATAATGATGAAACATGGATAATGAGTGAATCACTTGATGATAGGAATTTAATGGGATTGTTGGCACCTGAATCCAAGTTTGGATGGAGAATCCACACCAAATACTAGGTTAGTATTAAAGAGGGACCTCAATGGGAGGAGGAAACTACTTGGGAAAATAAAATGAGGGGAGGGTTAAAACCTAAAATTAATCATGGGGAAAATGGTAATTTCCCATTTAAAATTGGGATCTCACATTTGGGATGCCTCATTTTCCAAAGCATGCACCAAATGTGTGCCACTCACTGTCTGAGTAGGTTACATGCATGGTTTATGTGCATTTTTTGGGAAACCATGCAAAAACTATGCTACATTCCTATGCTAAAAACTGTAGAACTTCTTGCAAGGGATTGTGTCCCTAGGTTCATGGTTATGGAATCCATTCACCATATAATTATCTCTTTTGAAAACCCACATGGTTACTACTAAATGTGCGTCTTGGGTCACATGTTTTCTACTAACAATGTAGCCTATATTACTTTTACAGACACCCATCCTCTAGGATACACATAAGCCTCATACACCCTTGAAACTCCAATGATTCTATTAGGTATTTACATTAGGTAAAAACTATGAAATTAAACTATAAATCATAATGTTCCCACCTCATATAAAAACATGGGATCTTACTATCATCCACCCTTAAATAAATTAATCCCAAATTACCCCTTCCAAGGGTGGTTAGTCATTGTATATGAAAAACTCTATCCATTGATATTGTATGTCATACTCTCACTCCCTAGTGTGATCATGTACATGATCACGTTTCCATAGAACACATACAATAATAATCAACTATCCTCGAAGAACATTAATGGCCCGATCAACAATATCTATAGGATACTCCTCGAAAGATACAAATATCTACATGTTAACCTCATATGGATGAAGATCATGAGATTAGTCTGAATGATAATGATGTAGTTTAGATACATGTAAAATGTTAGGAAAGGCTCGGTACCTCTAGGGTAAATACAACTGATAGGTTACCAGCATGAGTCTCTCTAGAATATCGAATGTCTTGACATATCATGGTGAAAGCTCACCCTATCTTCAAAACCATATGCATTGTAGCCTTGGTGAAATAAAAAAAATGAACCATTCTCCTACCAAAGACTGTTGAGGTTATTAATGATGAACAATGTAATATTTATTTCTAGAATATGTTGTATTCATCCACTTTTTAATTAACTGGACTTCCTTTAAAGTCTCTTGCAGGAGATGTAGTCAAAGAAGAGCTTCCTCTCCTTCCCCTAACTAGTACAATGGTTATTGGAATGACCTACCATAAAAATCCTCATATGGTTCCATCTGTATAGTGACCTAATTACTATTATAGTTGGATAATTAAACAATAGGGATATGCTTATCACCATATAACATCCGACCCTTTTAACATAACATTTCATTACATTTTACAAACAGAGGACCTTTAAAGTCTAGTGTCTTGGAAATAGAGAACAAAATGCATGAAAAATTAAAACACTATTTTAAATCCCCTTTAAAAGCCTCTAGAAAATTTCATCCTATTTACAAATACAGCATCTCATAACCCCAATACATACATCAAAGGAAAGGGTGGGCATAAAGCCCAATAAGGAATGCAAGGGAATCAATTTACTTGTGATATCAATAAGAACTTGATGAAAACATATTGGAATAAGTAATGGATGTAGAGACATTTCATAATGCAAAGATCTTGATCCATCACATGAATATATGGCTGAAACATTTAATTTATACATTTATAAACATATCACTAAGGTTTATCCCCAAGGCATCATAAAAATTACCATGGTTATTTACCAAGGTATCATGAAACTTGTAATCTCTAGAGATTAAATTATTTACCCAATGCATTAGAGCGATATCAGGGTGAAACCATAATATGAATTTATTTTCATGTGAGACACATAGATCATAATCATACATTTCATAAATAACCCAAATAGAATAAAAGAAATGGGTTTCATATCAAAATCATGACGTTTTAAAATGTGTTTAAAAACAAGATCATTATGTCATTTATAACCCATGGAAAGGGAATAAAGATTTTATGTATGTCAATTAAAGAATAAAGAATTTACTTTTTTAGTATTTATGAACACCCCCAGAATCTAAATAAGTCTGGGAATTCATATGAATAAGATAAGAGAATTTCATGGGAGAAAGGGAGAGAAATTTTGAGACAAAATTTCTGCAGCATAACAGCTATATAACATGGATTTAGAAAACAATAAAAAGAGAGGGGACTAGGTTCTACCCTTAATAAATGAATCATTTTATATTATAGGGAATGAATAAAATATATATATTATCATGGTGTTGAACGAAATACCAAATGAAATATAAATTAGAAAGAAAATAGAAAATGCAATTTCTGTTACGAAAATTCGGCAGCCTAACTACGTCACTTAAAAATTCAGAAAATAAATTAATGAGAGAATAAAGGGCCTCTCATCATTTGGACATGAAATTTAATGTAATAAGAATATATAATAATATACCCCTACATAAGAATATGGAAACTAGAAGACAAAACTTAAAAGAAATCATGACTAAAAGAGGAGGGTGGAAGGTTCCCTTACCTTGAAGTGTAACTTTGAAAGCTTGAATGTTGGGACCTTGGGTGATTGAGGAAACTTTGGGAGGACTCATTGGGGGGTAAAAATACTATAAATTCATTGAGGAGGATTTTTAAATCAAATTAATGTGGTAATTACTTTCTATATTTATGAAAATTGAGGTAATATTTAATTAATTTCCAAGGGACACCTTATCTGTGGTATTTGCAAAACCATGGGCTTGCCCATGGTATTTGCGTATGGTATTGGCCACTGGTGACACCTCATAGCATATAATACTATTAAAAAATATACCAGAATGATTAAATCATTATTACATCACTATCGCATCATTAACGATGTCATTAAACACCTGAAACTCAAAACAGTATTTTCACTATTCATCGAAAAAAAACATTTTTTTAAAATATCATAAATTCAACCTAAACTAATATCAATGCTCTGAATTAGAAATTGAACTCCACTTTAAGAAAATATTTTTTCAAATATTTTATATTTAATTTTTAATTAAAATCTTTATATATACAAAAAAAACAACTCTAAAACTATAACTTATTTTGTAATACCCTAAAAAAGTAATCAAGGTCCCATAAAATTATTGTATAACAAAAATAAAATAAACTAACAATTTATTATTATATTTTATATAAATACATTTCAATTTTAAATTATTAAACTAATTATAATATTGTAAATAAAGTATTAATGACATACAAAAATATCAAAACTTATACTATGATCATTTGTTCACTTTTGAGATGTGTAAATTGTATTTATACATTAATGGGTGAAGTTTATACGTTTTTGGATGATTTAATATTCATTAACATTCATAATGTGTTGTTACTACTAATAATTTACAGTTTACTAAAAATCGATTTGATTTTATTAGACTCTAAATTTCTTACTGATCACTACTGTAGAAGATCATTTTTTTGAAAATAATTTCACAATATTAATTAATTAATTTTTACATGAATATTTTTAAAATACCCTTCTTACAAAATACATTAATAATATTCCTCCTATATTTATCCAGACATTTGGAAATCCCAAATTTTACGATAATATGAAATAATAATTTTATTTATACCAAGGGATTATAAAAAGTATCTAAGGCCTCATTACATAGCCCCATATAACACCTACATTTGACCTAAGTGTAAGGTGTACTATGGTGATAGAATTTTGGGGAGGATTAGACAACATTTCCCGAGTGGTGATTTCTATCATCTTCAACCTCTCCCTTAGGCGATTCTGTTCAAGCTTCACATGTTGAAGCTCTATTTGGGTATGGTCCAGAGCAAAGCCCAGAGATGCTACCTCCTTCCCAAGCTTTGATCAATGGGATTTGTATGGCCTGATTCTACTAGATGAGGCCATCAACTATTCTTTTTGTGTTAATTAACCAAGATTAATTGTATTTATAAATAATATTTATAACGTTAAGTGTTTAGTTTCCAACTATCATATTGACCAACAGTCATATAATAGCCGAAACCCAATGATATCACTTCATTAATTATTGGATATAGTTTTATGGAGTATAAAATGAAATAACACAAAAATTTAGTAAACCAATATTATTCAAAAGTTCGGGTCATTACATTCTTCCCCCTTTAATAAATTTCATCCATGAAATTTTAACTCATACCCTAAGAAGAGAAAAGGTGTCGGTACTTTTACCTCATAGACTCCTCTGGTTCCTATCTGGCTTCTTCTCATTTGTGGTTCCTCCACAACACCTTAACAGGGTGGGTAGTCTTGTTGTGTGAAGCATGTCTCTACGATCCAAGATCTCCATCGGATGCTCCTCATATGAGAGTTCTTGTTCCAGTTGTACTACCTATGGATTTAGTACATGTTATATGTTAGGTATGTACTTCCTCAAGAGAGATATGTTGAAGCCATCATGAACTTGTTATAGATTTGGAGGACGTGCAAGTCGATAGGACCCTGCTCTTATGCGATCAAGGATTTCATAGGGGCCGATGCACATAGGGCTGAGATTCCCTTTCTTCCCAAACCTCATGACTCTCTTCCATGGTGAAATTTGAAGAAAGAATTTGTCACGAACATCAAACTCCAAGACCCATCGATGGTTGTCAGCATATCTCTTTTTCTGACTTTGACCAGCCTTAATGTGTGGTTGGATGGAAGTGTCTTTATCTGTCATCTCTTACACAAGATCAATCCCAAGAAGCTTTCTCTCACCTACTTCATGCAAACAAGTTGGATTTATACATCTCTTACCATATAGAGCTTCATAGGGTTCCATTTGAATTCTTTAGTGGAATCTGTTATTGTTAGAGAACATAAATAAAGGGAGATATTGATCCCACCCACCTTTTAAATTCCATTTATCATGTTCTCTGCATATCATTGAGGGTTTGAATATTCCATTAATATTAGGATTCATTTTGGAGGTGATAGGTCATCCTGAAATTCAATTCAGTGCCCAGATCATGTTGAAGACTTCTCTAGAATTTTGACGTGAACCTTGGATCATGATCAGATATGATAGAAAGTGGAATTCCATACAGCCTTACCACCTCTTTCACGTAAATCATGGAATTTTTATCAAGAGAGAAATCTTCCTGAATGGAGATAAAATGGGAAGTCTTGGTGAGACAGTCCACAATAACCCATATCACATTGTTTCTTTTGGAAGTTATTATGAGACCAAAGATGAAGTCCATAGTGATATTGTCCCACTTCCATGCTGTATGGGTAGTGGTTGCAATACCCCATTAGGAAGTTGTCACTATACCTTCACTTGAAGTCATACGAGGCACCTTGAAGTGTAATCAGCAATATCCCTTTTCATATTATTCCACCAGTAATGATCACGATGGTCCCTATACATTTTTGTGCTTCCATGATGTATAGTGAATGTAGATCAATGAGCTTCATCCATGAGCTCCTTCTTTATTTTCGGAATAGATGGAACACATAGTATTGTATGAAATTTCAGTACACATTCTTGATAAATATGGAACTCAATAAAATTTTCATCCTTCATAGCCACAAACTTCTTCTGTAACAAAGAATCTTCTTTATGAGCTTTCTTGAGCTTTTTTAGTAATGAAGGATGAGAAATAATTTGGGTTAGGGTTGATGATGTCCCTTCCCTTATAATTCCCATGTCTAGTTCTACTAGGTCATTGATGAGATGATCACTTTGAATTATCATCATGGAAAGAACAACTGGTTCTTTCCTACTTAATGCATCAACAACTTTGTTCGCTCTTCCGGGATGATAATGAATTGAACAATCATAGTCTTTGCAAAGTTCCAACCGTCTCCTCTTTCTCATTTTCAATACCTTTTGTCTGAAAATATAATTCAAACTTTGATGGATTGTGTATATATCTCATTTCTCCTCATAAAGATAGTGCCTCCATATCTTCAGAGAAAAAACGACCGTAGCCACCTCCAGATCATGTATAGGATAGTTCTCCTCATGAATCTTTAACTATCGAGATGCATATGAAATGACTTTATCATTTTTCATGAGGATGCACCCAAGCCCTATTAGTGATGAATTACTAAAAATAAATAATCTTATTTACTTGAGGGATGTGTTCACATGGGTTCAGTAACCAATCACTTCTTCATCTCTTAGAAAATTTCCTCACACTCCTTTGTCCAGATGAACTTGACCCCATTTCGAGTTATCTTTGTTAATGGATTATAATTTCATGAAAAGTGTTTCAAAAACTTCATATAATATCCCATCAATCAAAGGATACTATGAATATCAGTTATTTTTGTAAGCTGAGGCCACTCCTCTATATATTTTGTCTTTGCAGGGTCAACTATGATTCCTTCATTGGAAACAACGTTCCCCCTGATAGAAACTTTCTATAACAAGAATTCACATTTGCTGAACTTTCCAAAAATCCTATCCATCCATAGAGTATGAAAAATAACCATTAGATGATCCTAATTCTCCTTGAGACTTTTGGAATATACCAAAATATCATCAATAAAAACAACTACAATGTTATTAAGGTAGTCCTTAAAGACTCCATTCATCAAATCCATAAAAATAGAAGGTGCATTAGTCTGTCCGAATGGCATAAAAAAAAACTCATTATGCTCATATCTTTAACACAAGACAGTTTTCAGAATATCTTATTTCTTCACCCTCAATAGATGATAACTAGATTGAAGATCAATCTTAGAGAAGAATTGAGCCCCATGAAGTTGGTCAAATAAGTAATCAATTCTGGGAAGAGGGTATTTGTTCTTCACTATGATCCCGTTCAGTTCTCTATAATCAATGTATAGCCGCATCAATCCATCCTTCTTCTTTACAAGGCGAACTGGTGATACCCAAGGAGACACATTAAGTGAGATAAAATCTTTCTCCAAAAGATCTTTGAGTTGTTTCTTTAACTCCTCCAGCTCCACATTTTCCATCCTATATGGGGTCTTTGATATTAGATGGGATCCAGGTACGAGTTCAATGGATAAATCTACCTCTCTTTCTGGGGGAGGTTCGGGTAACTCCTTAAGAAATACATCAACATATTCCTTGTTTATGTGGACATTTTCAATCCTCAAACTCTCATTTCCTTCTTCTTCTTCTTCACTGCTCAACTCCATTAAGAAGGATATAGGAGGTTCTTATAGATAAAGATCAAGTTGAAAATCTATCCTTGGAAGATAAATGTAGGTTTTCCATTCAAGACTACTAATATTTGCTTGATTTTTTCATTTGATCTTAGAATTATAATTTTAGAGCCAGTCCATACCTAGTATGATGTCGAATTCCATCATGGGAATGACTACTCGATTTGTGATTAGATTGTGCTCACTAAATTAAATACTAGATTTTTTAAACACTGAAGATTCTTGGATAATCCCTCCCAGAATATTGACTGATAACTATACTTTTAGAAAATGGGGTGTTGATTCTAAATTCATTGCAAAATTGGAGGAAATAAAGGAATTAATAGCACCAGAATCAAACAAAAGTACTTTCTACCTTTGAGAGAACAACAATATTACCTACAACCACATCATTTGGTGCTTCAAATTCATCTGTAGTTTTTGAAAAAGTACGACCTTGTTCCTTTGGCCATTTGCTGAGGCTGTTGGTGATTCCCCTCTACTGCCCTATGATTTTGATAGTTATTGGAAATGTGCCCAAGTTGTCCGTACATATAGAATTAAAAATCCGGGAGGGCTTGAACCATATTACCCTAGTCGTTAGTATTGGTATGTTTTGGCTTCACCTCACTATGACAATTCCACGCATTGTAGACACCTCTACCACAATTGTAGCACTTCTCGCTCCCGAGAAGGTAGTTCCCCAAATGCTTCTTCCCACTTTTATTACACATATGGTATTGTACTTTCTTGAATCCTATTCCCTGATCAAAGATTCTCCCTAATCTTGGATCCATAAATATTTTCTTTTCATTGGATTTATGAGAAAATTGCATCTCACCGAACTCCAGTTCGACTTTCTCCGCACTTCGCACGATCTCCTCATAGCTATCATAATCTTGGTTGGCTAGATTCATCCGTAGATGAGGTCCCAGTCCACCGAAGAGTCTATCAACCTTACCATTTAGATCTATGAAAAAGGTAGAGGTGTAACATAACATCCTTGGGATGTTCATCTGGTAGCTTCCCATAGATTCATTCTCCTTCTGCTTCAGATTGAGTAATTCCTTCTCCATTATTGTTCTCATTGATTAAGGGAAATAATTATTTAAGAATATCCCTCTGAACTCTTCCCACTCCATAGCTTAAACTTCCACTCTTGGACTTCTTTTTTTAATCAGTTACCACTATTGATCAACTTCATCCTCTAAGTTATAAACAACTAAGGTAAACTTCTCTTGTTCAAAACATCATAGCACAGAAAACATCTTCTCGATAGAGTTGATCCACTATTCACCAATCAATTTTTCATAGATCCATCGAAGGTTGGTGGTTGTTGACACATAAATGATTCCACAATTTTTTTCCCTTCATGGTGAGATTAGTCTCTCATCTCGATTCAAGTTATTTCCCATAACTTGTGTCAGTGGGTTCATCTTTGCTTGAAAGTTTCCATTCCAGCTTCCAATAGAGGGTCGTCAGCGTATGGTCCATTTCAGTCACCATTTGCATGGTTCCCCCTATTTCTTTATATCTTATAAAATAATAAAACCTTAGTGATAAGATTATTTCATTTTTAAATCCATTAACTCTAAAGGATTTTATGTCTTAAAAATTCATGCTTTAAGAAATTACATTTCTCTATTAATCATTCATATGGATTCATAAAAATATTACGATTTACCAAATATATCCCCTAGGAGTGTCTTAACCAAGAGTGAAGAAAGGTCCATTTTCATATACCTGGATACCCCAGGTCAAGCCCAAGAATCCTTGTCCGAGTTTTCACTCCTAGGTACATCTGTGCAAGAGCTTCCTCTACATACTCCTATCCATACAGGGATGTGTTTGATATATAAAGCAATACTCAATACTCACCAAAATACCAGGAAGTATTACTATATTTAAACCTTCCTATATGGTTCTTCCTGATGTTTTCATAGGCTAATTTCCATAAATAATTAATCTTTACATTGATACCAACTATGTCATCCAACCTTTTTAACATAACTTTTCATTACATTTTACAAATAGAGGACCTTTAAAGTATATTGTCTTGGATATCAGGTACAAAATAAATGAAAAAATAAAAAACTTTTTTAAATCACCTTGAAAATCGTATTGAAAAGGTCATACTATGTACAACTACTGAATCTCATAACTTGTAGACATACATCAAAGGAAAGGGTGAGCAGAAAGCCCAGTAAGGAAAGAAAGGGTATCAGTTTGCTTGTGATATCTATAAGAACTTGATGAAAAATATAAAGACATGAGAAATTGAAGTAGAGGAATTTAATAATGAAAATAACTTGAGTAATAACATGAATATGTGGATAAAAAAATTAATTTATACATTCATGAACATATCACCAAGGTTCATCCACAAGGAGTCATAAAAATTATCAAGGTTATTCACCAAGGTATCGTGAAACATATCATATCTAGAGATTAAAATTATTTACCTAATGCATTGGAGTGATATTAGGGAACACCCTCAATATACAATTATTTTCATGTGATCCTCATAGATCGTAATCATACATTTCATAAATAACCCAAAGAGAATAAAACAAATGGGGTTTTTTATCAAAATCATGACGTTATGAAAAGTTGGTTAAAAACAAGATCATAATGTCATTTATAAGCCATAGAAAGGGAATAAGGGTTTAATGTATGTCAATTAAAGAATCTAGAATATAATTTTAAAGTCTTTATGAACACACCTAGAAACTAAATAAGTCTAGGTATTCACATGAATAAGATAAGATAATTTCTTGAGAGAAAGAGAGAGAAATTTTGAGATGAAATTTCTATAGCATAACGGCTATATAACATGGTTTTAGAAAACAATTAAAAGAGATAGGATAAGGGTATACCATCCATAAATGAATAATTTTAAAGTACAAGGATATAATAAAATATAAATTTGATCCTGTGTGGAAATACATACCAAATGAAAAAATAAACATGAAATAAAAGAGAAAATGTGATTTCTTTTACGAAAATTCGGTTGCCTAATGACATCACTTAAAAATTAAGAAAATAAATTTATGAGAGAAGAAAGGGTCACTCATCATTTGGACATGAAATGGAATGTAATAAGAATATATAAGGACATACTCCCACTTAAGAAGATGGAAACTAGAAGACATAACTTAAAGGAAATCCTGACTAAAAGAGTAGTGTGGAAGGTTCCCTTACATTGAAGAGTAAATTTGAATGCGTGAAAGAATGGGACCTTGGGGACTTGAGGAAACCTTGGGAGGAATCCATGGGGGGTAAAAATACTATAACTTTGTTTAGGGGGATTTTAGAATCAAATTAATGAGGTAATGGCTTGGTATTTATAAAAAAGTGAGGGAATATTTATTTAATTTCCAAGGGACACCTCATCTTTGGTATTTGCAAAACCATGGGCTTGCCCATGGTATTTTGCATTGTTATTGGCCACCTAATACACCTTATAGAATATAATACTATTAAAAAGTATACCCAAATGATTAAATCATTAATACATCATTATTACATCATTAATGATGATATTAAATACCCGAAACTCAATAGTATTTTCACTATTCATCGAAAAAAAACATTTTATAAAAATCTCATAAATTCATCCTAACCTTATATTGATGCCCTAAATTAAAAAATGAACTCTATTTTAGGAAAAAAAATTCTAAATATTCTTAATTTAATTTTTATATAAAATCATTATTTACAAAAAAACAACTCTAAAACTATAACTTATTTTTTAATACCTTGAAAAAGTAATCAAGGCCCCATAAAATTATTGTATAACCATAATACATTAAAGTAACAATTTATGAGTATATTTTATGAAAATACATTTCCATTTTAAAATATTAAATCAATTATAAAATTGTAAATAAAGTATTTATGACATAAAAAAATAACAAAACTTATACTATGATCAATTTTTCACCTTTAAGATGTCTAAATTGTATTTAAATATTCATGGGTGAAGTTTCTATTTTTTGGCCAATTTACTATTCTTTACTATTCATAAGGGTTTGTTACTCTTCATAATTTACTATTTACTAAAAAAATGTAGATCTTATTAGCCTCTATATTTATTATTGATCAGAACTATAGAAGACCATTTTTTGACACTCATTTCACATTATTAATTAATTAAAGATTAAATGAATTTTTTAAACTACCATTTTTAAAAAATTCTTCCATAATATTCATCCTATATTTATCCGGGCACTTGAAAATCACAAATCTTACAATAATAAGAAATAAAAATTTTATTTATACCAGGGGATAAAAAAAAGTATCTAAGGCCTCGTTACATAGCCCCTTATAACATCATCATAAGACCTAAGTGTAAGGAGTGATATGGTCATAGAATCTTGGTGCGGATCAGACAACATTTCTCGAGTGGTGATTTATACCATCATGAACTTCTCCCTTACGTGATTTCATTCAATATTAACATGTTGATTCTTAGATTGGGATTGGTCCAGAGCAAAGCCCGGATATGCTACCTCCTTCCAAAGCTCTAATAGATGGGATTCATATGGCCCGAGTCTATTGGATGAGGCCATAAAATATTTTTTCTATATTAGTTAACCAAGATCACTTGTATTTATAAACAATAATTGTAACATTAATAGTTTAGTTTCCAATGGTCATATTGACCAAAGTTCATATAACAGTCAAAACCCAATGACATCACTTCATTAATTGAAGGATATAGTTTTGTGTAGTATAAAATGAAATAACACACAAATTTATGAAAAAAATATTATTCAAAAGTTCCCGTCATTACACCCAAGACCCCCCATAATCATGTACACATGTCCAAAGCATGTCCTTTATAATCAATATAGTGTGTTCTGACTGGCTATAATTCTGAGGGTGACATGCTGTCCTTATAAGCACCTGTGTACCCAATGCCATCTATAATCTTTTAAAAAACAAATATGAAAATTATGTTTCCCTAAATGTTACAAAAATATGAGGAACCCCATGATGGAATAGAGGCTCATGGATATAAAGTCTCATAAGATCATATATTGAGAAGGTCTCCCTAATTGGAAGGAAATGTGTGGACTTCATGAGGTTGTACACAACAACCCCAATAGCATCACTACCTTGAGGTGACCACAGTAGCTTGATAATGAAATCCATCATAAAAGAATCCAATTTTTGATTGGGATTACATAAATACATTAAAATCCCATATGGCCACTGGTGTTCTTCCTACACCTGTTAATATGTGTAACCCCACATGAAAGAACTTGCTACCTAAAAGTTTATCCCTGACTACCAATATTGACAACACAAGTCACAATATAACATGGTAACACTGAGACATACTTCCCATTTTGAATCTTGAAACTACCTCATAAACCCCTAAAATATGTATGTTGGAACACAAATGCAACCTTTAAAAAACATAATTTCACCCTCTCCCATAGTCCAACCAGGAGGGGGGGGGGGCTCACCAGCCATAATCTCCCACAAGACTAGGCTCTCACCATCAAATAACTGTCTCATCCTCACTCTATCCATAATATTAGATGTCACAACTAAGGATGAGAAAACAATCTACAATTCACCATCACACACCTCAAAGTACATCTCAATGAACAAGTCTATAATCTACCACATCTATTGGCCTCCTGAAATACCTATATCAAATTCCTCCTTCTCAGTTCATCAAAAACTACATTTCCCTTTTCTAGGCATACAATCAAGCCCGATGTGAAAATAATTTTGTACTCAAACCACCTTCACTGATTCAAATTCAATTCAAACTATGTAAATATATTCATGGGGCTTTTTTGGCCCATGTACACCACAAAAAACTCAACTCTTAATTAATGGAAAAAATTTAAAGGAATGTACAACAACGACTAACTAAAGATCATGTGTTGGATAATTACTCTCATTTGGCCTCAATTAATGAAACCAGTGTTCCATGAATCTCTGATCCTACATGAATATTTATCATATCCTGATTCCTGATGCATCAAAATACACAATGTAGATCCTTCTGGAATCTAGAAAAATCAGGGCTGGGTTTAAAGTCAATCTCCCTTTTAGCTCCTAAAAGGTTTCCCCACATGTATTTAACCATATAAACTTCACACCCGTATTATTCAATCCTATTATAGGTGTTGTTATGTGTGATAATTCATATATTATATTCCTATAAAATTCCATCTATCCACAAAAAACATTGTATGTCAAAGTCATTATTGGGATACTCCCATGAAGCTACAACTCTCACCATCTCTAGGTTAGCTGATATGACATTTACTGAGATAATATGACCTAGGAAGTGATTCTTATCTATCTATATGTGTATCTTTGTGATATTATCATATAACTAATGCTATCTCAGGGTACCCAAAAAAATATCCAGATGTTTGGCATGGTTGTGTCGATTATGAGAATAGAACAAGATATCATCCACAAATACCAGAAAAAAGTCCACATATGAATGGAAAAACCAGTTCATTAGTTCCATGAAAATTGATAATTCATTTTTGAGATCAGAAATTATAAGTAGATGCTCATATAAACCATTTCTGTTGTGAAAAACTATACATCGTATGTCTGAAGCTTTGGCTCATACCTAGAGATTACCTAACCAAAAATAAATATTAAAGAAAACCCGATCTCTTAGAATCTTTTCCAAGATAACATCTATATATAATAAGGGATACTGATTCTTAACTATCAAATGGTTCAATTTTAAGTAATGCACACATGGTTTATGGGTTTAATCCACCCTTTTCATTAAAAGGATTGACAACTCCCATGGAGAAGTACATGGTCGTAAAAAAACTTTTCTTATAAGTAATATAGATGCCTATTAAGGTCTTAAAACTATATATTACACACCCTTAAGGAGGAATGGATATTGGTACAACTCTTAGAAACATCTTAAAAAATAAATCCACCTCCCTCTCTGGAGATAAACCAGAAAATTCAACCGAAAAAAAATCCTTCAAATGATCAACCACTAGAGTAAAGTATTCCTGAATTGAGACCTGATCATCTAGATATAATCTATATATTTTCAATGTCATTCCACTTGTACCAAGATGTAATGGTCTTTATCTACCTATCTTCGCATCCCATTCACTTATTTGAATTAAAAACTCACCCTCTGGTGATGTGAAATTCACTCTTCAGTGATAACAGTTGACATAGGTATGCTATGAAACTAGAAAGTCCACCATAATATGACATTAAACCCTATCATCTCGAGGATAAATATCCCATATGAAGTGAAACCAACCAATTTCAGGGGCTAACTCCCTCCACTGGTGTACACCCTCCATTGTGATCCCCAATGGGGTATCAAGTGTCATGGAGCCATCATAAAACTGAAAAATGATCCCAAGGATCTACATAATTGGTACATATATGAAACTATGAGATAAACCTATATCAAAATGTGGAGATAATATATTATAAACTATTATGATCATAGATCTCAACATATATGTCATAATGCTATGCTACTCATTTGTATGTGTTATAGAATATATCTGACATGAATGATGACCTTGTGAAACAACCTCACAACCTGAAGTAAGACCACTCTGTTGTTGATGTTCAACTGGTTCTAGGTAGCCTCTACCACAACCACCACCTTAACCTGAATGAAGTTCAATATTATGGTTCTTTTCATGATCGAGATATGTGAATCCCACTCTTGAAATTGGAGTTGGAGTAAATCAACTTCTTCTGACAGTTGGAGGGAAGGTCCAGAAATATCATTATACAGGGCCAATCCTATGACATGCATAGAATTAAATTGGGTCTCTATCGCACTATCTCTTTATAGGACCCCAAATCCCACACTGATTAAAGAATATAGAACTACCGTCACCCACACTTTGGGTTTTATTCCCCTCACATGAATTCTGAAAATGACATTATCTACCACTAGACACTGATCCAATGGGTCAGAAAGCTGACACTGCTCGAAATATATGACATACCAATGGTTAATAATCATTGGTATAGACTAGAAAAATGTTGGTA
The DNA here is from genome assembly GCA_963277665.1 of Viscum album. Classification (NCBI taxonomy): domain Eukaryota; kingdom Viridiplantae; phylum Streptophyta; class Magnoliopsida; order Santalales; family Viscaceae; genus Viscum; species Viscum album. The sequence continues at coordinate 1,643,403,095 of OY728121.1, read as the reverse complement.
TAATATATACCAACGTTCATCCAAACAATTGGATACTATGCCGTGGGAATAAAAATATCCCAATGGTTATTCATAAAACATTGGGGTATGTCATCTTATAGCACATTATAACAATAGTTTTCTATAACTGTTGGAATAAATCTTTACCAATAGTTTTAAACCATTCCAATATAACTTAATATATATATATACAAATGGTTTTTTCGAATTTTTCGTAAATACTTTTACGAACAATTTATAGAAACCATTAGTAAAAATTTAGTTAACATGTCTATACCAATGGGTTTTAAACCATTGGTATATACGTTTACCAATGGTTTGACGAAACTATTTTTATATATTTGATTTTAAAATCTACACCAATGTTTTTCAAACCACTTTCATAGAGTCGCTGAAACTATATCAGCAGGCAGTATTAGCCTCCCCATCTGCAATTACCTGTAATAATAAAAAATATATAAAGAATTTAGAATTAATTGCCTCTAATTACTTGTGAAATTACCTGCAATTGCAATACTCTTTATCTAATTAAAAATAAAAAAAATTAAGATAAATATGATCCAAATAATATTCCATCCAAATTACACCAATTCAAATGTAGTACACTATACAGAATTCAGAATAACACCAATACACCCAACAAAATACACAACTGGAAACCAAAAATCCTTAAAAACAAACATCTCCATAAAGACCGCACTTGAAAATTTGGTCCTAGGTAGTGGGGGGGGGGGGGGGAGGGGTGTCTAGGGGGTGGGGTGGTGTCTAGGGGGGGGGGGTGTCCAAGGTTTATGGGGATGTCTAAGGGGTGGGGGCTGTGTAAGGGGTTGGGGGGGCTGTCTAAGGGGTTCGGGGTGTCCAGGGGGTGTGGGGAATGTCCAAAGGGGTGGGGGTGTCAAGGGGGTGGGGGTTTCTAGGGGGTGGGGGTGTCTAAGGGGGTGTTTCCAAATGAGGTGGGGGTGTCTGGTGGGGGGGGTGTCTAGGGAGTGGAGGCTTTCCAATGGGTGGGTGTGCCTAGGGGGTGTAGGGGCTGTCTAAGTGGGTGGTGGCTATCTGAGGGGGGGATGTCCAAGGGGTGGGTTTGTCAAGGTTGTAGGGATCTGCCAGGGGGTGGGGGTGTATAAGATTGGTGGGGGAGGGCTGTCTGAGTGGGGGGGGGGGGGTGTTTAAGGGGATGGGGGGCCTTGTCTAGGGGGGGTAGTCCCAGTGGGTTGGGGTGTTCAGGGGGTGGGGTTTTTTTAGGGGTGGGGGTATCCGGGGGGTGGGAATGTCCATTGGGGGGGGGCTATTCAATGGGTGGAGGTTCCAAGGGGAGGGGTGAATCAGTGCAACATATATTCAATCACTCAAAATCATCCATCCATGTTTTATTATTTAATGATATTGAAATAAAGATATTGTTACCTACCTAATCCCACATATATTCCAGCACAATAAATCATCAAACATAAAATGTTAGTAGTCCCTGTAAAAATGCAATGGATCAATCATTCCCTCATCACCATCACTATCATAGATATCTTCATTAGCCTCATCATTGTCTTCATCGTCATCCCCATAATCATACCCACCCTCCTCAAATCCCTCCTCTTCATCCTCGTACTCCGCCTTATCCTCCTTCTCAACCTCCTCTACGTCGGACTCCTCCTCACCCTCCTCCTCCACCTCGGCCTCCTTCTCTCCCTCCTCCTCTGCCTCGACCTCCTCCTCGCCATCATCTCCACCACTAATAGAACTACTACCTAGTTCACCATATATAGAATGCATAAACAACATATATTCATCACAATCTATTCTGGCCTCCGGTGCAAGTGTTGGATGTAAAACATCAATTACTTTCATAAAGGTAGTGTTTTCCCTAGCAAACGACCCTTCCATCTCTATGGCCCCTTTTTAACAATTCTACATTTTCCTTAACTTTATGGAACTTGTTGGAACTAATAATAATATCTGATGAGGGCCAATACCTCGTTGGGATAATACCCTCACAGGTTGGCAGTGTTCTTTTCCAGGGTGCTCATCTCCCAACATCAGATGTAAGTGATCATTTGTCCCAAAATATTCAGGTTCCTAGGCATCAAGGGCATCTTAAAAAGCCTATTACAAATATAAATAGATTATTAAGTTACAAAATAGATATTAAAATGTGAAATCAATAACTTAAAACACACAATCATCTGCTGATTTGGTTCGTTAATTGTACTTCCATATTTCTTCATTTTACTCGAGAAAAATAGTTTTGCTTGAGGCCCAAATCCTTCAATTTTTAATGTTTTCATCGAAAATGATATATAATATAGGAAAATATAATTAAAAATAGGTTTAGAATAATTCATTTCATAACTAAAATTATATGAAAACTTTAGGAATCGAATAAATTATGGAGGAAAAAAATAGAAAGTTTAAGTCGTAAAAGAAAATTATAAACAACTGTCATACCTACATCCCCTCATGATCTAACCTTGTAGTACGTCCCATTGTGTGGAGGTATTTTTTATTATTAGTGATTTTTTATTTTTTCTAGATTATTCCAAAATAAAATTAAATAATTTAAATTATATTATTAATGAAAAACAAGAAAATTTTCATTTAAATACCTCAAATGAGATTAATACCTTAAACTTGATAGTCGTCCAATGAGTAATCATTTGCCTATACTATTCTATCAGAAAATCATCCACTACAGGTGTTTCCTCTAACACTATACTAAAACTAGCATGCCATCCAGTATATAACTCGTGCTTATAAGCTCTCCAAAGCTCACCAAAATCCTTTAGACATGTCGGTCATGCACCATCACTATTGGGGAAATTAAACCATTGCTGACACTGAAATATTAATTCATATAAAAAATAATATATTTCATTAAATACAATAGATTTTTTACCCATATATCCTCCCACACATTATCGTTGACTCCATTTTGAGACAATCTCCATGAGAGTGGGCTGATAGGAATGATGATAGAGTATTTAACAAGCTTTTCCCAAAAACTCCGACATTGCTACCCTATTTTTTCAATAATTTGACAGTCTTCATTGTAGTCCACCATCAACCGTGTGTGGTGTTTCACATCTCTTGCATGCATGTATGCCCCACCTCGCCCCTATTAATATATGTTTCTATTCTAAAAGAAAAACAAATATTTTATCAATACATGTTATAAGGAAAATAAATAATGGTATAAAAATTTGTTAGGGATCTATAAATATGCCTATGACAGTCTGATCAATGGGTGTTGTTAGATCCATAGAAATAAAAGGAACACCCCATACAGGTGGAGTGGGTCCCAATGTATGCTCTGTAGGGACAGATTGTGGTGGATAATGAGTTGTAGAAGATGGAATATAGAAGCTCAGAGAGAAGGAAGTAGAAGTAAAAGAAGATGGCATGGATTGATGGCCAAAAGCTAGATGTGTAGTGGGAATAATCATAGAATATGGTAAAGATGGGTGAGGAGACTCAGATGTAAAGGGGAGGGAGGGGGACGCAGGGGTCCTAAATATCCCATGTGTCCCTAATGACAAACTGAGATTAGAATGTGGGATAGATGGTATGTCAGTTGGAGGGGAATGGTCTAATCGGGTACACCGACCAGACAGCCTTACTCTGGTACCCCCCCTTGTATGAGCACACTCAGTACTGGGACCACTACTAGGCTGATCATTAATTTATTGCCGCCTAAGAGGTAGATCTTAAAGAATTATTTATAAGAAAATTAATCCCATGAGATTATATATTATTTAAATATATAATGCTGAAGAGATTAATACGAGACTATGAAAGTTATGCAGGAACAAATAAATAATTTAAAAGATATTATTTTATGGTTTGGTTTGATAGACCAATATATACAAACAGATCAAAGCACAACTAAAAGACTGGGTTTATCCACTATTAGGTATTTAATATAACTAGATAAAAGCACTGTTAAAGAAACCCCTTTATCAACAATTTTATACTATCTCATATATATGGTATATTTCAAAAAAATATATTATATTATATTAAAAAGTATATTAATATATAAATATATTTTCATTGATATAAATAAAATATATATTTTTAAAATATGTTTTTAGATAAGGTAAATTGTAACTTACTCTTTACAAAAAAGGTATTTAGTGAAAATTGATTACAAAATTATTAAAAAATATTTTTAATCGAAATTTTTCTAATTTATATCAAGTACTAGTCATTTAATATCAATTAGAAGATAAAAACATATAAAGATTGTAAAAAGATCTAAAACAAGAAGAAAATGTAACTCGAATTTAAATGACCATAAATTTTGATCCCGATGTCCGTTTGGGATCTACCACATATCAAATTAAATCATGGGACAAAATCTATACCCCTCGTGACATGGGTAAACATATTTCAATTTTTCAAGGCACAAAATGCCTAATATTTCTCCAAAACCGACTTTTTAGTCGGGGTACCCCAATTTGTTTAACATTCTCTGGAATTTACATCTTTTTTAAGGGGTTCCTTTTTCACATTTTCAGCGAGGACTAAATTTATGTTCAAATATTACATTGATATTGATATTATGGTTTTAAAATTTCAACGTTTTTCACTATGTTGTTTTATTTATAATTAAGTATATGAATATTTTTTTTATTTACTTATATTAAATCACTTGTATAAATTAATATATCATCATATATTAGTTGAAATGTATTTTTAAATTTATAAAATAAATATATATTATTCATGTTATTTTAAGATAAATAATTATTCATTTTGTTTACATTATTAAAATTCATTCATATGTATATATAAATTTTATATATACATATTTTTATGTATTAATAAAGACACCCATATATATATATTGTATTTATATTCTAATATATATAAATGAATATTATTATATATGTAAAGACCCGGAAATTTCAAGGAATATTTTTTCTTAATTTTCTTTGGAATTTTACAAGAACGCAGTTTCTGACGGCACCAAATTCCGAGGCCCGGTGTGCCCAGAATTGATTTCTGAAGTTTAGCTCGGGTATGTTCAGTGAACGAACGAGCGGGAATTTCTAACTTTTGAACCGGTGCCTGGAATCGAATTCTGAGGGCACCGATGGAACTGCAGCGCCAGTAATTTCTTAGGAACTCTTTTTCCGTAGTTTCGTTTTATCGAGAGCGGAGGTTTGTTTTTTTTTTGGGGTTTTCTTTAAAAGTGTAATAATAAAATAACATGCAATGTTGCACTTTATTTTATTTCAGCCGCCATTGGGAGTGAGGTGGTTGAAACCTCCTCATGGAGGTTGGAGGTGGGGCCACCACACCTTAACCTCCCTTGAGAGGTTATGGTGGTGGGGCCCACCGAAACTAAACCTCCCATGGGTGGTTTATTGTGGTGGGGACCACACGGGGCTTAACCCCCCAATTAATGGGAGGAGAGGAAACCTCCCAACACTCTCTCATTAATGAGGGAGAGCCTCTTAATTCCTCAACTCCCCATTAAATGGGGAGAAACTCCTTAGCACCCTCCCCTCTTAAGTGGTGCCAACGGACCTCTTTAATTGCGTCAACACAATTTATTTCACCCGACCCCCCTTTTTTTTAAAAAAAAAATTATGCAACCACGATGGTTACATACCTCTACCCCTCACCTATATATAGGGATCTTGGGAGAGGGTTTGGGGGACGGCATCACCAAGCGACGGAACGCTGGTAAAGTACCGCGACGCCCAACACTTGGGAGAATTAGAGTTCTCCAACGAAGAACGCCTTTTTCCAAAGCAGAAAGATGACACTTCTTCTTCCTTTCCGCGACCTCCTTCCGTGTTGAATGAATGAGCGTCGTCTGCAAGGAACATCGACGACTATTCATCTTCGAACGTTTCCCGACGTCAACGAACCGGCACCGCTTAGATCCGTGACTTCGTCAATGACGATTACGGAGGCATGTTCCGCGAGGATGTCTTCCGCGACACCGATTTCCGCATCGGCGACGAATGAACTTCGAATCCGAGGTAGGGGTTTTATCTTTTTTTTTTTCAAATTACGTGTTTCTTTCCCTCGAACATGAAAGAATAATCTGTTGGACGTTGTTTCAAATTTTATTAAAAATTGTGAAAAGTTCATCGTTGTGTTTTTACGATTGGCAGACTGTTATCGTTATAACGGGAGGAGACCGGACCGCACGAACACGACTGATTCTCCTCCCCCTTCTAATCCATGGTGTTGATTTAGCGAAGACAGCGCGGTGTCGTCGCACCGCACAGGAACAAAAGAAAACACGGCCGGAGCGGGCTGCGACGAAGGAACGCGACGCCGTCGTGTCGCGCCGTAGGTTTCAAACGAGGTCGCGGCCAGAGTCGGACCGCGGTGGAAGGACGCGGCGTCGTCATGCCGCGTCGAACGGATTCACGTTCATCTTGGAAGTGGCGGCCGAAAAAACCGGCCGCCGAAGAACTCGAAGGAGGCGGCTGGAAATCCAGCCGCCGGCGCCGGAACGAGCGGGACCGCGGGGTCCCGCGGCGAGAACCTGGCCGGCCCCGCGCTGGCCGGCCATTACAGGGGGGGAGCCCGGGGGTGTAACCCCCCCCAGCAATACACATGGCGTGGCCCCTTAAAGGGGCTGCCGTTTTAAAAATTAAAGGTGGGCAATGCCCCTCCCTTTAGCGCGCCGCGCTGGCCGAGCCGCCGTGCCGTCGAGTCGTCGCGCCACCGAGCCGCCGAGCCGTCGCGCCACCGCGCTGCCGCGCCGCTGGCCGGGACGAACCGCTGGCCGGGCTGAGCCGCCGGGTCGGGCCGCCACTCGGGCCGGGTCGACCCGGTGCGGACCGGCCCAGGGGGTACTGGGCCGGGTCGGACCGGGCCCAGACCCCCCCGTCTTCGGACATGATTGGTTCAAATGCCCATAACTTGGGCTGCAGACATCCGATCGACGAACCGTCAGTTGCGTAGCGATCCTTGGATCGAGACGGTCGTTTCGGTATACTATACTCAAGGTGCACCTTCCTTTTCGGGAGCCTACGTGGTTAAAATTCCATAGTTAAGCGTTCTTGGCCTAGAGTAGTGATCAGGATGGGTGACCTCCTGGGAAGTTTCCCAGGGTGGGTGTGAGACGAAAAAGCCAATAACTCTCAGACCGGGCGTCCGATTGACGCGCCGTTTGTTGCGTTGAGTTCCGGTTGACAATACGGAACTTTGGGCATCCTCCGCCCGAGATTTGGATGCAAATGGATAGTGTCTGGGTTGGATCGCACCGAAATCTAACCAGGCCCCTGGAACAGAAAAGCTGATACCTTTCTGATAGAACGTCCGTTTGAAGAACCGTCAGCGGCGTTGGTGATCACGTTGAGAAAAAATCCCTATGAGTATACCCTATGAGAGTTTGGGGTGCAGTTGAGATACGGCTGGGTTGGTTCGCACACGAAACCAACCGGGCCCCTGGGACGAAAAGGCTAATAACTCACAGACCGGGCGTCCGATTGACGCGCCGTCTGTTGCGTTGAGACCTCTATGACGAGGTGGTCCTTTGAGATAATTTTTCGTGGGACTTTGAGATACTTGAAGTTTCGACCTGTAGCTCATGGAGAGGACCCTCCCAGTGACGAGCGTACGGAGTACGAAGACCGTGTAGCTGGCTGAGACCCGACGACGGCTGATCGAACGACTCGGTGTGTTACAGAGGTGCGCTTGGTTGTAGCGGCACATGGGACCGCATGGTTGTAGCGGCAGACCCACGACATAGGTGCGCTTGGTTGTAGCGGCACATGGGAGCGCTTGGTTGTAGCGGCAGACCCACGACAGAGGTGCGCTTGGTTGTAGCGGCACATGGGAGCGCTTGGTTGTAGCCGCAGACCCATGACAGAGGTGCGCTTGGTTGTAGCGGCACATGGGAGTGCTTTGTTGTAGCAGCTGGCCCGCAGTACTCGATGGGTGGAGTTCTTCAGCAGTCCTGGGTTAGTGAGCAGTACCTTGGAGTCGTGACAGGACCACTGTACACTCCAGAGACGGAGCTCTTCAGCAGTTACGGTTTCGATAATGAAAATCCTGGTTTGAGCTGAGACTTTTGACCTTTGTATTTACCTCATGATTGAGATGGGTCACTTAATAACTTAGGTATATGTATGGGCATATACCTGGGTAGTAGTTATCCGTTGATTTCACAATCCTTGTGTTTCCTCATGATTGAGATGGGTTACTTGATAACTTAGGTATATGTATGGGCATATACCTAAGTAGAGGTTATCTGTTGAGATCTTCTATGTGGTTATCCTTGTTGGTTTTAGTGAGACCTTGAGGGTCTCGGGGTCCCTACTGAGTATCTTTATACACACCCCTGCATGGGCTATGCCCGCACCTCGTTGTGTTGGTTGCAGACGACGGGCAGTGCTGACAGAGGCCAAGTGTTCGAGGACTGGACGGTACCTGGAGGTGGACTATACGACGAGATGGTACCCGGAGGAGGACCTCATGACGAGACGGTACCCAGAGGTGGACGTGACGACGAGGCGGTACCCGGAGGTGGACCACAGGGTGGGACATACTCGGAGCCGACGACGGGACCCGAGGAGCAAAGGAGCTATCTGTACCCACCCTTCAGGTGGGATTTCCAGGGGACAGCTCGGCGTAGCAGCTTTACTTTTCAGTTGTTGTTTTCCCTTTCGAGTTGTACTTTATAGTTGGGCTTGTATTTCCGGCCCCTTTATACTTTCCGCACTTACTATTGTACTCTGTTTTTACTTAGTATTTACTTCTTCCGCTTGTACGCTGTGTGATTGTTTACTTTACAAAGGCAATTCCTTCCTTTTTTTACCGGGATTTACGCCTTGGTGCTAGTCGCCAGCCCCTGGCCTATGGAAGGCGGGCTTGGGGTAGTCACGGCACGGGCCCTGAGGACGGGTCGTGAAAAATTGGTATCAGAGGTGGTCAGTTCTACCATAGACTCTGATCTTTCTTTCTGTGAAGCAATAGTATTGAGGGTATCGAGTGTGGTTTTCAGTTTAGGGAGTCCAGTGTTGGTGCGGGCGGCCGACGTATCCATACACCAGGACCCTGGCAACTGATTTCCGACTTTGTGTGCGAAAACACTGATTGCGTGTGTGTTTCCAGAAAGTTTTAAGTCAGCTCAAACCAGGTCAGCTCACCAGGTATAAGACGTTGACCATGTCGCATCGGTTCAGGATATCTCCACGCAGACAGTCAGTTGGAGTTCCGAGAGAGTACTCGATGACGGCTCTCCGAGCGACGAGGCTCTGGTGCATGGCCCTTTTTACTATGTTGGCACCCTCGGGTTGTGTACCAGCAGCACCACCACCTGTTGGGAAGAAGATTCCAATAGATGTACTAGTGGACGGTGCACGCTGGCAGAGCGCGTTGCACGAGTTCCAGCTGTAGTAGCCTCTGAGGTTACGAGGCGAGGCAGTTTCCCAGACAGCAGAGCAATGGCTGGAGGCGATTGCTAGAGTTTTCCGCCTAGCTGAGACATCAATAGAGTGGATGATGGACTTGGCCACTAGTGTTTTCCAGTGAATGACCATGAGGATGGTCCGTATAGTGATGAGGCTTCGGTATGTGGACCGATGCCTGGGATAGTACCTTTGGGTAGTGTGTCAGCTATACATCACTACCTGTTGGTCAACAGATACAACTGGCGGTACCGGTAGGTGACACATGTAGGCTTACTGCCTTATATGTGTTCTAACTTCAGATACCCTCCTGTTCCGAGGCGAACCTGACTCATAGGCAGGTAAGGACTGGCTTGAGGAGGTGGCCGGGAGTTTTCTAGAGCTTTTACAGTTTCGACGGGACGACGTGTCGGTAGTTGAGAATTCATAGAGGCGTACTGAACATACCGGGTACTCGATGGATGCGTTTTGATCAGTTCAATAGAGGTCGGACCTCTGAGCAGGGTATGTTTAAGGGATTCCGAGCCAGCACCTTTTCTCTATGCATTCCTACTTAGGCTAGGGGGCTAGAAAGAACCTTTGTGGTTGAGAATTCTTTGCAGATCGAATACAGCCAGAGAATGTTAGAAGTTTGGAAAGCAGGAAACTGACACCAGTCTCAGAGACATGGGCATGTAAAATGTTTCAAGAAGAGGAAATGTTAAGGACAGATAAATCTGAAGAGCAGCAGAAATGGAGGCAGAGCTAGGATAGCAGCTTGTGGTGGTATACATTTCAACATGTTACCATCACCCGCCTTTGTAGTCCCCGCTAGACTCAGGGAGTTGGAGAGCAGGGAAAGAGAGTAGCTGCTTGCAGTCATGGAGTGCGACCAAAAAGGGCTCTAAGGATGTTTCGAAGTGCGGACTTTGTCTTCTACTAGCTGCCGTAGCCACAGTCATCGATACGAATCATCCCTTACTTCCATGTATGTAGTCCCAGACCTAGAGTTTCCGGTTAAGCCGTTGACTTGACCCTCACGTCTGGAGATACCTTTGGGGGGAGACTCGATAGTCACACTTACGCCGACGGTGTGATCTGACCCTTGAGGCGAGAGTCTCGGTTGGGACCTCTTGGTGGTAGCGTCGAGGCCTTACGACGTTAGTTTGAGTATGAATTTGGAAATCACTATTCATATTCAAATTGACGGTATTAGGAAAGCGTCGGGATGGGTTTTCCTTGGTCGGCGAAAAGGAAACCATGGGAAGCACAAGTTAAACTCATGCACGAGAGGGTTCGACCGATCACTCTTGAGTCGGCCAACCTTACCCTCGTGGCAGTAGTCGTTTAAGTTCCAGTTCTAACAGGAATTGGAAACCTCTCGGGTTCGAGGATGACGATCACATCCTTATACGGGTCTCACCTCGACGAGGTTTACGGAGATGTGGCCAAGGCGGCAAGTTATCTCCGAGGTTCAACAGACCTTTCTAGGTCCTCAGCTGGGTAGGCGAGGTGGTTTACCGCTTGACCCATACACCTCAGTTGCACTAGGTGCACGACGTCTTCCACGTATCTCAACTGAGGAGATACTTGCTTGATCCTTCACACATCATCGGCCTCAGGGAGTTAGACGTCGATGACAGGGCATCATGCACGGAGGTTCCAGTGGGGATTGAGGATCGACGGGAGCAGGTCCTACAAGGATGGTCGATTCCTTAGGTGCCTTTTCTCTGGAAGTACAGGATCCTCCGGGTGAGCACATGGGAGCGGAAGGCTCATATGCGTGCTCTGTACCGCTTTTGTGACCCTAGTTTGTGTTGAAGCTTTACGGGGACGAAAAGCCTTGAGGTGGGAGTAATGTAAAGACCCAGAAATTTCAAGGAAATTTTTTTCTTAATTTTCTTTGGAATTTTACAAGAACGCAGTTTCTGACGGCACCAAATTCCGAGGCCCAGTGTGCCCAGAATTAATTTCTGAAGTTTAGCTCGGGTACGTTCAGTGAACGAACGAGCGGGAATTTCTAACTTTTGAACCGGTGCCCGGAATCAAATTCTGAGGGCACCGATGGAACTGCAACGCCAGTAATTTCTTAGGAACTCTTTTTCCGTAGTTTCGTTTTATCGAGAGCGGAGGTTTGTTTTTTTTTTGGGGTTTTCTTTAAAAGTGTAATAATAAAATAACATGCCATGTTGCACTTTATTTTATTTCAGCCGCCATTGGGAGTGAGGTGGTTGAAACCTCCTCATGGAGGTTGGAGGTGGGGCCACCACACCTTAACCTCCCTTGAGAGGTTATGGTGGTGGGGCCCACCGAATCTAAACCTCCCATGGGTGGTTTATTGTGGTGGGGACCACACGAGGCTTAACCCCCCCAATTAATGGGAGGAGAGGAAACCTCCCAACACTCCCTCATTAATGAGGGAGAGCCTCTTAATTCCTCAACTCCCCATTAAATGGGGAGAAACTCCTTAGCACCCTCACCTCTTAAGTGGTGCCAACAGACCTCTTTAATTGCGTCAACACAATTTATTTCACCCGACCCCCCCCCTTTTTTTTAAAAAAATTATGTAACCATGATGGTTACATACCTCTCCCCCTCACCTATATATAGGGATCTTGGGAGAGGGTTTGGGGGACGGCATCACCAAGCGACGGAACGCTGGTAAAGTACCGCGACGCCCAACACTTGGGAGAATTAGAGTTCTCCAACGAAGAATGCCTTTTTCCAAAGAAGAAAGACGACACTTCTTCTTCCTTTCCGCGACCACCTTCCGTGTTGAATGAATGGGCGTCGTCTGCAAGGAACATCAACGACTCTTCATCTTCGAACGTTTCCCGACGTCAATGAACCGGCACCGCTTAGATCCGTGACTTCGTCAATGACGATTACGGAGGCACGTTCCGCGAGGATGTCTTCCGCGACACCGATTTCCGCATCGGCGACGAATGAACTTCGAATCCGAGGTAGGGGTTTTGTCTTTTCTTTTCAAATTACGTGTTTCTTTCCCTCGAACATGAAAGAATAATCTGTTGGACGTTGTTCCAAATTTTATTAAAAATTGTGAAAAGTTCATCGTTGTGTTTTTACGATTGGCCGACTGTTATCGTTATAACGGGAGGAGACCAGACCGCACAAACACGACCGATTCTCCTCCCCCTTCTAATCCATGGTGTTGATTTAGCGAAGATAGCGCGGTGTCATTGCACCGCACAGGAACAAAAGAAAACACGGCCGGAGCGGGCTGCGACGAAGGAACGCGATGCCATCGTGTCGCGCCGTAGGTTTCAAACGAGGTCGCGGCCGGAGTCGGACCGCGGTGGAAGGACGCGGCGTCGTCATGCCGCGTCGAACGGATTCACGTTCATCTTGGAAGTGGCGGCCGGAAAAACCGGCCACCGAAGAACTCGAAGGAGGCGGCTGGAAATCCAGCCGCCGGCGCCGGAACGAGCGGGACCGCGGGGTCCCGCGGCGAGAAGCCGGCCGGCCCCGCGCTGGCCGGCCATTACAAGGGGGGAGCCCGGGGGTGTAACCCCCCCGACAATACGCATGGCGCGGCCCCTTAAAGGGGCTGCCGTTTTAAAAATTAAAGGGGGGCAATGCCCCTCCCTTTAGCACGCCGCGCTGGCCGAGCCGCCGTGCCGTCGAGCCGTCGCGCCACCGAGCCGCCGAGCCGTCGCGCCACCGCGCCGCCGCGCCGCTGGCCGGGACGAGCCGCCGGGTCGGGCCGCCACTCGGGCCGAGTCGACCCGGTTCGGGCCGGCCCAGGGGGTACTGGGCCGGGTCGGACCGGGCCCAGACCCCCCCCGTCTTCGGGCATGATTGGTTCAAATGCCCATAACTTGGGCTGCAGACATTCGATCGACGAACCGTCAGTTGCGTAGCGATCCTTGGATCGAGACGGTCGTTTCGGTATACTATACTCAAGGTGCACCTTCCTTTTCGGGAGCCTACGTGGTTAAAACTCCATAGTTAAGCGTGCTTGGCCTAGAGTAGTGATCAGGATGGGTGACCTCCTGGGAAGTTTCTCAGGGTGGGTGTGAGACGAAAAAGCCAATAACTCTCAGACCGGGCGTCCGATTGACGCGCCGTTTGTTGCGTTGAGTTCCGGTTGACAATACGGAACTTTGGGCATCCTCTGCCCGAGATTTGGATGCAAATGGATAGTGTCTGGGTTGGATTGCACCGAAATCTAACCGGGCCCCTGGAACAGAAAAGCTGATACCTTTCTGACAGAACGTCCGTTTGACGAACCGTCAGCGGCGTTGGTGATCACGTTGAGAAAAAATCCCTATGAGTATACCCTATGAGAGTTTGGGGTGCAGTTGAGATACGGCTGGGTTGGTTCGCACACGAAACAAACCGGGCCCCTGGGACGAAAATGCTAATAACTCACAGACCGGGCGTCCGATTGACGCACCGTCTGTTGCGTTGAGACCCCTATGACGAGGCGGTCCTTTGAGATACTTCTTCGTGGGACTTTGAGATACTTGCAGTATCGACCTGTAGCTCATGGAGCGGACCCTCCCAGTGACGAGCGTGCGGAGTACGGAGACCGTGTAGCTGGCTGAGACCCGACGACTGCTGATCGAATGAATCGGTGTGTTACAGAGGTGCGCTTGTTTGTAGCGGCACATGTGAGCGCTTGGTTGTAGCGGCAGACCCACGACAGAGGTGCGCTTGGTTGTAGCGGCACATGGGAGCGCTTGGTTGTAGCGGCAGACCCACGACAGAGGTGCGCTTGGTTGTAGCGGCACATGGGAGCGCTTGGTTGTAGCAGCAGACCCATGACAGAGGTGCTCTTGGTTGTAGCGGCACATGGGAGTGCTTTGTTGTAGCAGCTGGCCTGCAGTACTCGATGGGTGGAGTTCTTCAGCAGTCCTGGGTTAGTGAGAAGTACCTCGGAGTCGTGACAGGACCACTGTACACTCCAGAGACGGAGCTCTTCAGCAGTTACGGTTTCGATAATGAAAATACTGGTTTGAGCTGAGACTTTTGACCTTTGTGTTTACCTCATGATTGGGATGTGTCACTTGATAACTTAGGTATATGTATGGGAATATACCTGGGTAGTAGTTATCCGTTGATTTCACAATCCTTGTGTTTCCTCATGATTGAGATGGGTTACTTGATAACTTAGGTATATGTATGGGCATATACCTAAGTAGAAGTTATCTGTTGAGATCTTCTATGTGGTTATCCTTGTTGGTTTTAGTGAGACCTTGAGGGTCTTGGGGTCCCTACTGAGTATCGTTATACTCACCCCTGCATGGGCTATGCCCGCACCTCGTTGTGTTGGTTGCAGACGACGGGCAGTGCTGACAGAGGCCGAGTGTTCGAGGACTGGACGGTACCTGGAGGTGGACTATACGACGAGATGGTACCCGGAGGAGGACCTCACGACGAGACGGTACCCAGAGGTGGACGTGATGACGAGGCGGTACCCGGAGGTGGACCACTGGGCGGGACATACTCGGAGCGGACGACGGGACCCGAGGAGCAGAAGAGCTATCTGTACCCACCCTTCAGGTGAGATTTACAGTGGACAGCTCGGCGTAGCAGCTTTACTTTTCAGTTGTTGTTTTCCGTTTCGAGTTGTACTTTATAGTTGGGCTTGTATTTCTGGCCCCTTTATACTTTCCACACTTACTATTGTACTCTGTTTTTACTTAGTATTTACTTCTTCCGCTTGTACTCTGTGTGATTGTTTACTTTACAAAGGAAATGCCTTCCCTTTTTTACCGGGATTTACGCCTTGGTGCTAGTCGCCAGCCCCTGGCCTATGGAAGGCGGGCTTGGGGTAGTCACGTCACGGGCCCCGAGGACGGGTCGTGACAATATAATATATTCAAATAAATATAATTGTGTAAATATATATCACACATTTCAAAATATATAATATTTTTAGAGAAGTCATCAAATATAAAACAAAATATGCATGATATAGTGGTAAATATATCTCATTCACATAAAGGAGGTCATGGGATCGAATACAGTCATGTTGAATTATTTGGTGTAGTATTATAGTGTTGAGAAAGGGAGGTAGGGTGTGTGGTGGTGGATGGATAGTGGAAATCACAGAGAAAGACAGCTATAAGAACTGAGAAAGGGGGTTGGGGGTCTGGGAATAATTAATTTTTTCCCATATTTTTTAACATGGTAAAAAGAATCCATTTAACTACCCTAAAATATCATTATTAAAGGAACCCTTGAATAATGCTAAAAAATGTTAAAGGAATCCATTAACATGGCTAAAAAGTACTATTAAAGGCACTATTTAGTAATGTATTAATTACTTTTAAAGGGTTTCTTTTAAAACACTTTTTTTATCTCTTAATGAACCCCACTTTTGACATAGATCACAATATTATCACTTTTTAAACCCTAATAAAACCCTTTACTAGCACTGTTAAGGCCCCTATTTTTAGAAATGAAGAAAACTAGCAGTGGAACAATGATCAATTCATAAAGAGACACATAACCCAACTATCTTTGTGGATAGTCATTCCCATCAACAACCTTACTTACCCATGGTAATGAATTTATTAATAACTCTTTCTCTAGAAATTGTTTCAAACAATTTTCTATAACTTTTCCTTACTAAAATTGTATTGGGTGAATTTTTATGTGATTTATATCTATCAACACCCATGCATCACCTTTTTATGAGGGTTACAATTTACAATATCCATAGAGTGAAGATACAGAATAAACAATTCCCAAAATATCACATGAGTAGGGGGATTATAGTAGTTATCCAACTGAGTGATGATTTTCCTATTCCCCCTAATGATAAAGATGTCACCATGGTTAGTGTTGCTAATTTAACTTTTGTATCACAAGTATATTATCTTATAATGATACATGATGTTTGTATTTTTTTTCAAATTAAAACCCATTAATTATTGATGATAAAAGGCTTGAAATGAGATATAGTATTGTAAATAAACAAAAAAAGGTGAAATGGATGGTTTAATCAAGACAATCCAATGGATCAACCAAGGAATCAAAAGGAATGTCTAAGAGTACCTCAAACCCTCTAGTTCGATAGTCATATATATTAACATTACATGTTCATGAATATATAAAATTAAATGATGAAAATATGTATTATATTAAATAAGAATTTTAAATATTTGGTGAGGCCTTTATAGATGTATTTGGTCTCTAGAGTATATATGAGATTATCATTTATGAATTGTTGGGATTCTCAGTTGTGAATAAATAGATATGGTACATTGTCATAATATGTTTATCTAAAAAATGATCTAAGATATTTATTATAGTTAATAACTATTAAAATTTTCAATAGTCTTATATATTACTACTATATAAATAGGAAGTCCTTCAAATAAATATTTGGACTATTTAATCCCTATATCACTTCAATAAAAAAATATTATTTGGATTTGAAATAAATTGATAGGAAAACTCCTCTTATTACCTGAAATATTGGGCGAAAAATACTAAATTTAATCATATAAAATATATTTTTATATAATTATTATTTTTAGAAATTAATGGATTCTAATAAAAATCAATTTTGATACACTAAAAGTTCATTTTTTGGATCTAAATCATGAATTCCCAAAATAAATTGACCACACATGACATCCATTGTTAATTTTTAATACAATGTAATCAACATTTTATAGGTAAAATTCAAATTATTGTTTTTTTGGTGTTTTAATAGGGAATTTTTATGATAGTATTATAGATAATTTTCATCCAAATCATGGTATATAGTTGACGATTGAACAAAAAAAGACAATATATTTCTTTAAATGGAAATAAATTATCTATATATAGTAAGATTTAACTATCAAAACATATTTTAAAATAATTTACTTAATTTTTTCAATTTTAATGTAGTATGAAAAATAAACAAATTACTACGATTGTGGATATGAAGGAAGTTTTATACCATCAATAAAATATCATCCCTAAACCTGTAATTTTTATGGTATTAAAAATTTCATATAAAATATTTTTCAATATTTTGTTTTCCTATATTCTATCAGTACTACTAGGATTTATAACTGTCTAAGTGCTCAAATGATGATGTAATTTTTTTTAGAGATGTGTGGCTCACATATATGGTTTTAGAATATTTTTTACCACATATTTGTGTAATTACAAATTATATTTGGGATCCAGTATTGTATATAAACTTATAGAGATATTATTGATGTAATGTATTAGTGTTGAAATGCTTATATATTATTTTTCCCAATAGAAAATCTAAGTGTTCACTAATTGCCTTACTTTCGGGGCAAGGATGAGTTCGTAGAAACTAAAGAATGATTTGGTGATGAACCTGAAAATAAAGTAAGGTCTGAGTTATTTCTTATGTATATGTATCATGGAGGGTTATTCTCTATATATTTTATAAGAGATAGTAACATATCTAAAGATATTTGTTCTCATGAGATATTGGAGTTTGAAGCTGAAGTTGATATAATGGTGAGAGGTAAATGGTTCAAGGATCGTTCTACCCATAAATCGAAAGAAATATTTACAACATATAGGGATGTTA
This sequence comes from Viscum album, assembly GCA_963277665.1. NCBI lineage: Eukaryota > Viridiplantae > Streptophyta > Magnoliopsida > Santalales > Viscaceae > Viscum > Viscum album. The sequence continues at coordinate 1,643,385,212 of OY728121.1, read as the reverse complement.
CTTCCATGATCCTACCCTCACCATTTTAATTTTTTTATTTCTATATTTTTACGAGTTTTTAAAGATGGAATCATCCCTATTAAAATAAATTCCACATCCACAATGAAGAAGAAAGATGAATTCCTTTACTTTCACATTTGACTAAACCAAAGACATGACAATGAAAGATATTATAAATCTTAATAGTGCTTCCTCACCCATACCATGATCCAATGGTAAATTTAGAAATAAGGAATTGACTATGAAAGGATATGAACTAGAGTTTTAAGTTGATAATATTGGGAGATCAGTTGATCTATATTGGGTAATTTAGTTTAAAACATGTTTCATATTGTCAAAACAGATCAAAAATGCTCAAATAGTTTTCAAAATTTTAGAAAACAATCTATAAGTCATTTATTATTTATAGTTATTTAACATAAGTGAGTCTGATAAAATATTTTGATAATATAACTCCAAGAAGGTGTTTTCAATATAAAAGTGTCATTTTACTTGGAAACTTGTTTAACAATGAGAAAAAAATTAAACGAGATGAGATTTATTTTAACCATTATTAAAATTATACATAATTCATTTATCACATATAGTATTCTTCTACATGCCATTATTACACATGATGTGTCTAATATGACTCAAAGTGCATGTTTTAAAATTAGTAGTTTTGTTTTAGTTTAAAAAATTCATCACATAGCCCAAACTAATAAAAAGAGGTCATATTCCAACAATAATTTATTTAAATGATGTATAATTCATTTTTTTTCATTTACAGAATTATTTTAGGTCAATCTAACACACGATGTGGAATGTATGACTAAAAGTGTATGTTTTCACATTAAAAGTGTCATTATAGTATAAAACATGTGTCACAATGTCAAAGATGAGAAAAAAGCTCTTAATATTTTCAAAAATTATAAAAATGATACATAATTCATTTTTGATGTTAGGGATCGACAACATATAAATATATCACATAATTTGACCATTATGACTTGAAGTGCATGTTTTCAATATAAAAGTTTCATTTTAGTTTAAAATACATGTAATGTATCCAAAACTAAGAGAAAATGATTTAATGTTTTTACACATTAATATTCATTTTTATATTTAATAATTTTCTACAGGTTAATTTGACACAAAATGTGTCTGATATGATTCTAAATGCATGTTTTCATGTTTTATTTTAGGGTAAAATGCACGTCCCATAACCAAAAATGAGTAAACAAGCATGGATTTTATTGAAACATTATAAAAGTACCCATAATGAATTTTAATCATATAAAAATAGAATTCACATGAATTCAATGTGTAATTTGGATTTCATGACTCTAAATGCATGTTTTCACATTAAAATTATCATTTTACTCTAAAACACACAACACATAACCAAAAAAGATTAAAAAACTTGTATTTTCTAAATTCATCATAAAAATGATCCATAAGTTATTTGTGACGTATAGGAATTGACTACATGTCAATCTGAAAAACAATGTTATTGGTATGAATCAAAGTGTATTTTTTCACATTAAAGGTTCCATTTTACTCTAAAACATGCATCACATGGACAACATAGAGTAAAAAATCTTGGATTTTCATACTACTCTAGAAAAAAAATACCTGATTAATTTATCAACTGCACATCTGGCCAACACATAATGTTCTTGGCATTACTCTAAGTGTGCATTTTCAATATAAAAGTTACATTTTTGTATACAAGATGTGTCATATTTTCAAAAGAAAAAGAAAAGGAACTTAGATTATTTTCAAACAATAGGAAACCTATCCATAATTCATTTCAGAAATGTTGGAGTTTACCACATGTCAATATGACACACTATATGGTTAGGGTGAGTCAAAGTACACGTTTTCAATATTAAAATGTTATTTCTATTTAAAATGTGCATCATATTATAAAAACCTAGAAAACCAAAACAAATAGTTTTCAAAATGTTGGGAAAAATCCAAAATTTGCGTGTAATGTGTATGAAATGACTACATTCCAATATGACACATGATATGGACAATATGACTTAAACTATGTGTTTTCATACTAAAAGTGTCTTTTTACTCTAAAACACATGTCACAATGCCAAAACCATATGACCTGGGTCACTATATCTTGAAAATTATGAAAGAAATCCATAATACATTTTTGATCTGTAGTAATCGGCCACATGTTAATCTGAAACATGATGTGACCAGAATGATGTGTAACTTGAAGATTTCCTATGTTACTAAGGGGTAACTGATTTTTTTTAAGTTACTGAAGGGTAAAATGAAGGTTAATAATGTTATTTAAGGGTGAATAAATATTTTCCTTAGTTACTAAAGGGTAACTTACTTTTTTTTAAGTTAATATATGGTAAATATATTTTTTAAGTTATTGAAGGAAAACATGAATATTTATCAAGTTAATTAAGGGTAACTCAAAGTTTTAATAAGTTATTAAAGGGTAATGTGAATAATTCATATGTTACTGAAGGGTAACTCAAATTTTTATTAATTAAATGAAGGTTATCATTATTTTCTCTTAAGTTGCTATATGGTTGCTGTGAATTTTCTAAAGATAATGAAGGCTATCTTGAATTGAGATTCCAAGAGTGAATTTTCAATAAAAAAGTGAAATTTTAGATTAAAACGTATGAAATAATGTCCAATCTATAAAAATAAGTTCATATTGTTTTCAAACATGATAACACTAATCCAAAATTAATTTTTCACATATAGAAATTTATTGCACATCATTTTGACACATTATTTGGTTGATAAGACTCAATGTGTGTGATTTCAATATAAAAGGGTCATTTTAGTTTAAAATGTGCATCAAATTTTAAGAAATGAAAAGATGTGATCATATTGTTTTAAAAATTTATGAAAATAATTTTTAATTTATTGTTTATATATAGGAATCAATTGAACAAAAATATGACACTTGATGTGACTGGTATGACTCAAACTGTGTGTTCTCAATATAAAAGTGTCATTTTAGTTTAAAATATGCATCACTGGGCCACAATAGAATAAGTGAGCTGAGATTATTTTCAATCTTTTAGAAAATGATTCATAACTCAATTGTGATGAGTATGAATAGAAAAAAAATCTAATACATGATATGGCTAGTATGACTCTAGGCATTTCATTTTGATATGAAAGTGTCATTTTAGTGTAAATATTGTGTAAAATTTCAAAAACCATGTAAATGATATTTTATTGTATTAAAACATTAATACAATGATCCATAATTTATTTATTTTTGAACGTAGTAATTAACTACACGTAAACCCAATAAACGATGTTGCTTATATAATAAAAATTCAATGTTTTCAATATAAAAGTTTCATTTTAGTTTGAAACATGTAAAATATAGTCAAATTCAAGAAAATGAGATTTTATTTTTTCAAAACATTAGGAAAATAATACATAATTTATTTTTGATCTGTAGGAGTTGACTTCACATCAATCAGACAAATTATGTGTTCGGTATGCATCCATGTGCATGTTTTCAATATAATAGAGTCATTTAAGTTTAAAACAAGCGTCACATTGACAAAATCAATAAAAAAGAACAAATTATGTTCAAATATTTTAGGATTCATAATTTGTTTCTGTGAGTTTGATACTCAATGGTGGGGAGTCCATTTAGGGATGAAAGCTGGATTGGAGTTCAATTTTATGGTTCTGAAATCATATGGTCGTACATATGGATTTTATAAACAACTTCTTCATGCTTAGAACCATTTGGGATGGGCTACATATCATGTAATACATAAGATGTATAAGGTATTGAAAACATAGTTTGATTCAGTCTGTATGAATATTAAAGTGGCTGTGTAGGTTTCAAAATTCTTAACCTATCAGCATGATAAGGAAGAGAATCGGAGTCTAATAGGTATGTTGTGATCATTACCTTTTCTATTTTGAAAATGAGAAAAAAGAGCGAAGTATTTTGTAACAAGTCTCCCAATAATGGTTTAAAAACATGATTCCACATGGGTGATAGTGGATTGACTCACAATGTTAGCCTATTTCATCCATATTCATTAATCTCATCGATAATCATTTTCATTCATGGTGAGTTGTCATATATTGTGGATAATATCAAGAAGGATTGGGAATCATCATTATAAGAAGAAGGTAAAGTTATCTCCTCTACATATTTGGCCTCTTGAGATACATGAATAGGTTTTTGAGGAGGCTGATCGATTGGATTTTCCCCCATGGTTCAATATTGTGCATAATGTGTTTAATTTATATTAGTTTAAAAATTATCAGCCTAATCCATACCATTTGATTTGATGTGATCGCATTGACATAGGGAAAAATTCTTTGTTGGTTTATATCCCCATACAGATTTTGGTCAATAGAGGAAAATTATTATGTGGTAAAAGAATCAGTCTAGTGAGAATTTGGTGGAAACTTGGTCAGAATCATGAAGAGACATGGGATTTTGAGAAATAAATGGTCGAGTAATAGCCCAAACAATTTCAATGAATATTTGGGTTTCTACTTTCTACGGATGGGAAGGAAAATGGTGGGGGAGAATCTTGCACCCCCAGTTTCAAGTAGTTAACCATTTCATTATGGATTTTTAGTATGTTAAGTTCTTGGGTATTTTTTTTGGAGTGATGGGGAAAATTATGGAATATTTAGAGGGTTTTTTAAATTTTTACAATTTGATCATGGTTCTTAGAAATTGTTGAACAAATATAGAAAACAATGAATAGTTTAATAGAGGCATTTGGGAAGGTTCACGGTTAGGTTTATAGTTTTGACAGACCTTGTGGTGACCCAAGAGAAACTATTTAATGTTGGAAAGAGGGAATCTTCTTGGTTGGTGCACAGTTTTTTTAATCGTGTATGCCAACCATGTGAGATGCTTCTTAAGGTATGGGCTGACACATGATTAGCATAATATTTTCCTAAACATGTAACTAACTATGGACAGTTTAAATGTTAGATCCCAAAAATGTGGATCACACTCATTTTCATCTGTAAACCTCCATTCCCCCCCTTTTTTAACCATAAGTTAGTTTTTATTCTCCCCAATGGCTGTGGAGTGTCTCCCCCTCGAACTGTAAGTGACCCAAAGGAAATTTTAGGTGCGTTGAAGCCCAATTCCCTTGGAAAGTCTTCATTTTTTGTTGTTTTTATGAGATATACATCTCTTCCCTCTCTCTAAATCATTTATCTCATCCATTAGGGATTGATATATGATAGTGATTTCCAATGATGATAAAATTTGGATATGTTGATGTTTGAGAAAGAGATCTAAGGAAGGTTCTTGAAGATTCAACTCTATTGTTTTTGTGTTTTAGTACCATTATTTAGTTTTAGTATAATTCTTAAGGTAGGTTGATTCAATCTAAAATACTATTATTAGAACTAGTAGGCTTAGTTTAATTTTTTTGAAATTAATTGAAATTGGTTTTGAAATTTAAGTGAAAAACCTATTATAAACCCTATTTATTTATGTTTTGTGGATTGATGGAATTGTAAAAATTGGATGCTCATTGTGATTTCTTTTTGGATTTTTAAATTATGATTTGAAATTATGGATTTTATTGGTTTATGGAATAAGGTTTTGTAGAAATAATTTCTATAAAAATTATGGTTTACTGAAATTGATTGAAAGGGGTGTTTTCCTAGATTTTCGCAATCAGGGTTGTGTCAGTTCATGATTTTGACATGACCCAAAATAAGGGGTGTATACCATTAGGGTATAAAGATACATGACCCTGGATAAGGTCCAGGGGTAAATGGGGGAACTAGGATATTGGACACTTAGTGAAAAATTATTGGATGTATGAGAAACCAATCATGAGTCTGCAACATTTATTTAAGTATTCAGGTGTCAGTGTGTGTGTGAATAATGGATTGCGTATTCCAAAAAGGAGTTATGAAACAGTTCATAGAGTTTTTTGGTTATTTTCCATGGAAATTATTTTGTTCTGAAACTGATTGTCTTGATATAAATTGTTAATGTTTTTAAAGTGATCTATCAAAAATATTTTATATAAATTGTTGTATATATATTATATAACATGTTATATCCTAGTGGCATGAGTAGGGAATAAATTTGGGTAAATCCTACAATGTTTCATCACCCACCCCTATTTGGAAACCTTGGTGATTTTGTATAAATTTTCTATATGGACAAAGGTTAAGGAAATGTATCAAATTTATTTATTTGTGATTCATGATACTTGGGATGTATTCTGGAGTTCAAGCATGGAGAATGTTGGGAACTTTTCAGTTGTGTCTTGGAGTCTCAGAGTTTTGTGGTTTGGTATTTTGATTATTTACTTTGATGTTAGCAGTCTTCCACTATGGTCCTCTGTTTTATTAAAGCCCATGGAATTTATTTCCAAACATTGGATAATTGAGGATGTCTTTTAAGGACAAGTATAAATTCCCCCCTAACTCAAGTTAATGAGGATGGGTGGGATGTTACAGTATCTCAACAAAAAAATGATCCACAGATTATAGACAACATATCAGGTCACCATTTTCATAGGCAGAGTGAAAGCCTTATCATTAGTGTATAATTACACTATATATAAGTGGAATCATAATTGAAAACCATTACCTTGAAGGAATAAAATTATCATAACATGAATATATTAACATCATAGACTAAAAAATACAAATAAAAACATGAATCTTCATAAAACACACCAGGAAAACCCCAAATTAAATGGGAAAGGAATGAAGAAGTGGGGAAAGTCCACTAGGTTCGCTCAATATGAACCTAAGGAGAATAGGGTGACCCCACATTAATAATTTAGGGCGTGAAATAAAAAATTTACCCAAATTAATGAGTCATATGGTTTTAATGGATGGGTTTTCAATCCTGGCCCCAACAGTATGGTTTGAACTACCTCCAAACCTTTCACTATGAACAGTTTCACTACACAGTTGTCGAAACAATGATGTAATTGTGCATGTGTTTCTTTATCCCTCTTCAAACCTAAAATGGATTTCTTGGAAACAAAACATAGTTTGACCTCAAACATTCCTTAATCATGAATTATGACTATGATTTAAATAAATTCAAATAAAAACTTACACTCAACTAGGCTATCACATAGTTTCTCTTAAATTGTGTACCCCAAACCATGTACCCTGGTTAATGTTTGATAAAAATCCTAAAACTAAACTAAACGATCCTATGGCACACCCAAACATCTAATAAAACTTTATGAACTCATTCTGTGTCTAAATAATCACATTAAGTTATTCTAAATCTCTTAATTATATCATTAGATTAGATTCAAAATTTAACACAACCAATAGTTGAAAATTAGAATTATTCTTAAATTTAATTTACCATATTTATATGGGGTATTTTATACATAGAGATAGTAAATGAAGTGTTAAGGGTCACTTGGGGCGGCCAAATGACTTAGAACATTGTTAAGAGAGTAACTAACCACTAACATGTAAAAAACATTGAAACAAGCACCCAAGGAACTGCCATAAGGGAGTTGCGATATGTTTCTTTTATCAAAAAGGAGTCCATTATGAACATGAATGTATAATGGGAATGAAATTTATACCCAATAAGATGTTGGAGAATAAGTCTCACTCAATATACCACACATGGTTCAATTCTTCAACTATAAGAGATTTGGGAACCATGTAAGATAGTGTACACAACTAATAATTTTTAGGTTGGTTTATTCCAAAACCATAAAATCAAGGGGTGAAATAAAGATCTTATGCCATCACCACGAATTAGTTTTTATAAACAAAGTGAATTAGTGAAATATACACTTACTATTTACTAAAATATGGGGAAAATATTATTTGATTCTACTCTAAATAATTCTTTTATATGTTTTAATTTTTCAAAACAATTTGAATTATATGCTCTATACTTTGAAGTTGAGATATTTGAAAAAATATATAGTGGTGAAATTAAGGAATAAAATGTGTATGATTGTTACCTAATATTTTCTAGTACTATTAATATAATATATATAGTCATTCGTCCTCTAAAATAATTTAATGTTATATTGGGAGTGGACTATCTCTCTTTATAAATCTCACATTAACTAATAAAAAAATGAAATAATATTCCATATTTCAAATGATCACATTATACTATATTAGTGTAATGAGTATAACATATATCTATTAGTAACCCATTCAAAATTATGGATATTTGTACCCATTGAAAAATCTTATCTTTCTCAAATGATTGAGACAAGGGAAAATTTCAACCTTGAAAACATGCATATTATGAGGGAATACACTGATGCATTCTTATTAAACTCTATAACATGAGGTAGACTTCTCAATTGAACTTATACATTGTGAGACAACATTATAAAATATCCCATATAGAATAGAACTTATAAAGTGGAGGAACTAATGATGATACTAAGAGAGGTTTTAGAAAAAGGTTTTATATACTCTAGTGAATCACCTTAGGGAGCACCAATTCTTTTATTAAAAAGAATGATGGGTTAGTATGACTTTTTATAGACTTCCTATTGCTCCAAAATATCATTATACAGAACATTTATCTTAGACCAATGATTTAATACATGTTCATTCAATTTCATAGTGCTTGATTCTTCTTAAAATCGGATCGTAGCAATGGATTTAATTAACTATATATAAATAAGGAAGATACTGAAATTAAATATATATATATATATATATAATATAGACACCATGAATTCATAGTTATTCAATTTTAACATATATGAACCCAATAAATAATTACGTGATGAATTAATAAAGTGTTCAAAGATTTAGATGAAAAATTAATGTTATTATTCATTGATGATATTCTCATATACAGAAAGTGAAAATTAGGACTTGAAAAATATCTATCAATTTAATAAAAGAATTTATGGATGGAAAATGTGTTTGAAAAATTATCAAAGTGTGAATTTTTGGACTAAAGAAGTCACATTATTGGGGTATATGATCACATACAATGTAATTTTAGTGGATCCTCTAATGATAATGGTGATTAAAGAATGAAAGATACCAAAAAGATTCATAGAGATTAATAAGATTTTTTGGATTAGTTAGGCACAATTTATGGTTTGTTATTAAATTCTAATCATTATATATCCCAGTAAATAAGTTAATATAGAAGTAAGTAATGTATATCTGGATGAAATAACATCAAGAAAGATATAAGATCCCATGAAATTAATGGATTGTACACTTGTACTCACACTGACCTCAAGTGTGGAAGGGTATGTGATATACTGTGATAAATTTATGAAGGAATTGGGTTTTATCCTCATGGAAAATGATAAATTTATAAAGTATTAATTATAAAAATTGAGGATTAATGAGAATAGTTATATGATGTATGTCCTAGAGTTAGTGACAGTAGTCTCTACATTGAATTTTTTGGGACAGATCCTCCTTAAAGGGAATTACTGCATATATATTTATGATAAGAGTTCAAAATTAATATTCAAATTCAAATAGATAAATATGTTTAAAAATTATGGTTATATTTAATCAAGGACAATGATTTCTAAATACAATACTATCTTCAGAAAGAAAATAAAGCGGTTGATGCACTTAATACAAAAGATCACATTACTCTATCTATGACGAGGACTTAGAAATATAAAATCATCATGGGTTTGTAAAGGATGGATAAAGAAATCATAATGTAAATTAAGAAATCCTATATTTACCAAGAAATTTACTAACTATCTTCCCAAGAGAAAATCAAGGACACATGTAATGATTTGGACTTACAAAATAAGTTAAATGAAAATTTGAAATGGCAGCTTCATGAATTTAGCATCAATATTGTTGTTTTTTTGTTTTGGAACTATACTATGTGTTCCTTTAACAATAGAGAATAATTATATGATATTAGAATATTTAAATAGGTATTATTTATCTATCCACATAGGAATTAAATTGATTAATCATGACCTTCATGAAAAAAATTGTGGGACAACATCAAAAAGAATATTGTACATTAAACTTATAAGTTCTTAGAATAATCTTATGTTAAGGGATAATATAAAAAGTATAGGGAGTGATGAAATAATTACCCACTAAAATGTAAATAATAGAACATACCCATGAATTTTTTCATTGGTCATACAAATATCTCTAAGGGAAACAAAACCATCCAATTTTTGATGGATTGAATTACTATGTATATACTATTTATCCTCATTTTGTAAAATTTGTTGCTTGATTAACTTACTAAAATATATGTTAATAAAGTGTTGAGATTATATGTGGAACTAATTTTAAAAAAATATTATGAATATCCTAGGTTCACCTATAAGTGATAGAGGAGTATTTAAGTATCCTTTAACAAGAAGTTAAAATTCAGTATGATCTATCATCCCTATATATATTGTCAACAGAATGATACCATTAACATTATTTAAGATATATTGAAATATTTATCAATTTTATTCAAAATATTATTGGATTAAAATATTCCATTTGTAATGTTATCTCACATTAATAGTTTAAACTCATGTATATAGATAAACCCATACAAAGATGTATGTGGGAAGAGATTTCTAACTCTAACATATAGAGATGAGCTTGTTGAATTGAAACTATTGGGACATCAAATTTCATAATAAATGACATATAATGTTCAGGGAATTGAACAAAAAATCAAATATTCCCCAATTCGACGAAAGATAAATACTGATAATCATTGAACATACATTAATTTTGTTCTTGTAGATAACCTATTCCTTCAAATATCCTATTGGAAGAGTTTCATAATGTTTGTAAAAAAGATAAAGATCCAAACTAATTATATGGACCCTTTTGGTAGTATTGATTTCATATGATTTGTTGAATATTAATTGGAACTTCCACCAAGAATGGATCGAATTCATAATGCATTCCATTTATCTTTATTGGGGAAGAACATACCTAATCCATACCAAGTAAAAAAACCTATTGGTGGTACAATAAGAGGATGAACTATCTCATGAGGAGTAATCGATGAAGATGTGATATTATATTTAAAATCTTCTATAAAACACGATAACTCACATTGTCAATGAAATTTGGTGAGTCTATAGTTATAAAAAATAATAATGGGTAGCTGAATATGTGATGAAACAAAAGTACCCCTAATTTTTTCAACTAATTATATGAATCTAAAATTTCAAGGAAAAAATTACTATATAGGGGAAGAATTTAATAACCTAGACTTTTAATATGAATTTAAACTGAAAAATATAAATAAATAAATATATATATATATATATATATATATATATTCATACTCAGATATAATTTATTCATAAATCATTGTATGAGGTTTAGTATAAATTAATCATGTGTATCACATAAAGATTTCAAAGGATACATTTTTTATTTAAAATAGACCATTATGTATGAAGTATGCATAGATTCAACAAAATAAAAAATAATATGATGTGATAACAAAAACAAGTAAACAAGGGACTAAAATTTGTAAATCCATAGGATAATGGTCTCCCATAGAAACCACACTCATTTTCACCACTCTTAGAAGAAATGGAAGGTTTTTAAATATAGCAGGAGTTTTATAAATAAATTATAATGAAACAAGAGATAAATTGAATAGAATATAATATACTGGATTTAAAGGGTACATTTAGGCTAGATAAAGACAATATGAGTATTAGAATTATAAAATGACAATTGAAATTGTAAATTGATCGATATGTGTAACTATTTAAATAATCATATAGTTGAATAAATACTAACATATTAATATAAAAATATCAGAAATAAATACTATAATTTAACAATTATAATGTTTTAATTCATATATCCTAAATAAAGTAATTATTTTGGAAATATATCTTTTATCTTTATTTGTAAATCTTTAATATATTAACTTCCACCAAAATATTTAATTTACCAAAGATAGAAATATATTTTTTATAAAATGGATTAAAAGTTTTTAATCACCACGTAGAAATTAAAAGAGTTAATATTTTACAATTTTTTTAAATAGTTGGATTTTCATGTGAATAATAAAATATGAAATAATATTTCTTGAAATAGAAAATAATATTTATCATATATATAATTTATAAAATAATAATAAATTTTTTTCGAGAACCTATAAATATATTTATTAATCCTAGTATAAAATTTCTAAAAGATTAAGAATTTTTTTAATCATTAACAAGTATATTTTTAGAGTGTTAGGTGATTTTTTGAAAATTTAATTTTGTATAGTTTTAAATTTTTTTATATATTAATTTCTATATTTGTATTCAAGAACCAAGAATTATCCTTTGGCTAAATTTTGGTATTTTTTTATAAGAAATAATATAATAAATAAATAAAGGGGTATATTTGCTGTAATAATGGTGTTATGATGACACTATCATGTAAAAACATCCAACACCCTATTTGTATGAATTAATTTATCCTTAATGGTGTTTGTTACAATTCTATGACATAAATGAGAACACTATTTCATATTTAGGTCTTCAATTAATTTTATATTCATTATTTTTTCCCAAAATACCCTTCCCCTATAAATATAAATTCCCCCTCTCTATCCATTTGAAAATAACTTCAAATTTTTATTCTCATTTCCTAATTTCTAAATATATTACTCCTATCAAGCCTCTAATGTTTATTTTATACAATATGGTCTCACCCAACCTCAACCCTTCCGGGAATTAGCCCCTTACAAAAGGAGTAATCTTTATGTAAGGGGTAACAACTCCCTTAAATTAACTTCTTCATTTTCATTTTCTATATTCATATTAGTCATCTTTATATCTGAATAAATAGTATGTCAACATAATATATATTTTATAATATTTATAAAATACTGAATTTATGCATTATAAAGTTACATTACATCTTGTCTGTCAACATATCCAATAAATGGTTCATTTTACCAAAAATAAATATGTCTTAAATTCTATAATAATCACTGCCTTATTATTTTTTTAGCTTATTCATAATAATATATAAATATTCATTTTCAATTATTTTTAAGAAACACTAACGGATTAATTGATATTATATAGTATATTTTAAAATTTGATTTATGGTCGGTTAAAGAGCCTAAAAATTATCATGGCACACCACAATAAAGATACATAAATATCTATAAAAATTATAGTAATCCATTAATAATTAACAAAATTATGTTAGAATAAGTTAACTGAATATAATTATGGTTCTGTTATAATGTTTTAATAAACATAATTTGTTATTAAAAGATTCTTTAATCATGATGAACAATAATATGACCTATGGTAAGGTGTTATCTCCTAAACATTGTTTTATCTGGGGACCTCTCTCTCTCTCTCTCCATTTATCCATATTTCACAATATTCATATATATATATATATTGTACTCTAATTCACATTCTCGTTTTCTTATTTACCATTATAGGGTTTTAAAAAAAAATTTCTTATGAAAAAAAATAATTATTTTTAAGTCACATCTTATAATGTTTATCCAGTGTTTATCTTTTGAATAAATTTATTTTATTATTATCAAAGTATTATTTTTTCTATGAAAATATAATAATATTAATCCCAATTCCTTTAATTGATGGATATTTTTTATGTAGTTACTATTTATCCCTCATTTATGCTATGGATTACTATATACGATTTCTATGTAACTCGTTTATTTTTAGTACATGCTACCCATGTTTTGATTACTCATTGATGTATGATCATTTTACATTAAATGTTATATTTTTTAAAACTAATTTTTTACATATTATGATGTGATGGGAGTGATAATAATTAAAAATCCATACAATTTATTAGGTAAATCTTTTATCTCATGAGATTCTATGTGTGGGGAATGGACAGAAAGCTTTACCCAACTATGATATGTTTCATTAGTAGTAAGCCTTGAAGTTTGATTATGATGTTTCATTATTATGCATGTTACATATTCAATATATCATTTGTATTATTTTTGTGTTCTTATGTTTATTATTTGATAAACATGATGTGATAATAACCATTATACTCACCCATGTACTCATTTTCCAAAAATTGAAAATAGAACAATGAGAAAAAAAAAAACTAGAATATAATGTTTTGGATATATTTGTTCTCGTTGAATAATAAAACTCATGATAAACACTATGAAAAGAAACAAAACATTAAAAATTAAATCAATATTTTGATGAGGATGAATGAAGAACCATAAGTGGAATCAAATAGAATGATTAATAAAGGAAATACAATGCATTTATATAAATTAAAAAACCAATATGATTATTTGAATAGTTATTTTATTGTTAGGAAGAGTAATATGACCACTAAGAATAGTAACTTGACTATTATAATAGTAATATTAACATTATAATAGTACTATTGAGGGGATTAGGTAGGAGATACCTTTAGAGAGGGTGAATTGGGGGGGGGGGGGGTGGTTAATTAAGTTGTGTTATATTTAATTATTGTTTCCCTCTACATTTATCTTCACTTTTAGATTTTGTTCCCATATGGGTAGGACCCATCTTCAACTATTCTACAACCATCACTTGTTGTCCACCTCAAGCAACTATATGTGAAAATATAAGAAATTACTTTATAGAGATAAATAATGATTTCTAATTTATGTACCCAAACTGGTATAATCCCTGGATCATTCTATCAATGATGTTCCAATGCACGAGAAATAAATAGGTTCACTACTATTTAGTAGATATAGAATGGCCATGGTCACTTCACACCCAGGCTCACTACTTCACATGATTGTTTGGTGACAAGGTCACCCCTATCCCAAGGTTTACTTCCCTTTCTTTTCAATCATACACTAATCTATAGAAGGATAACACACTATTATTGGACACGTATGTCACTTTATCAAAAAAATATATGAATGAATGCAAATTAAAATCTTGATGAATGAACTATTTAACTATTCATCTGTTACATAAAAGGTAGTTTGTGAGTGCCTTTTTGATTAAATTATTTTTATTTATCTATGAATTGAGATAATTTATTATGGAGTTGATCCTATTACTCCTTCATTCACCAGATATATTTTATAGTGAACAAAATGTATGCATGACACTTTATCTTGACTTCATCTTATTTTTTATGCTGATGCACTGTAGTAATTTCTTCTACTTATTATCCTAGAAATAAAATCATCACGGATAGTACATGTTATTATGTTTGATGTTTAAATATATTCATGGAATAATTGTGTCATGAATTCTCCTCATTAATTATATTTATGATTTTATAATATAGAAATTAAATAACCGAGATGATATTACTTTTAATATTTCAAATATAGAAACCACCACAAATCTTAGCATTAAGATTATTTATATTCGCATTAATTTTTTTCACAATAAATATAAAAATCTGTAACTATATGAATTGAATTATATATTTTTATATTGAAAATTTCCAATAATAACTTCCTAATTCAACTCCCATAAATTCAATGATCTCCACAAATATTGCATTAATAAAAACCAACTCCAACTCATTTGACTCATTGACTATCATTCCTGGAGTTGTATCATAGCATATCTCTCTTTTTGGAGGCTTGATATTAATATTAAATTAATTTAAATAAAAATTATTAAAAATTATCCCATTTAATTAAACTTGAATCATGGAATTTAATAAAAAATAATGTGATTTTGAACATTTAATAATAGTCTATGCCTCATATAAACCAGTTTCTTGGATTATACTATCGTACACAACTTTTTTTAGGGAAAATACCCAGTGAAATTATTTAAAATATGACACCAAAGAATATTTTTCTGACTTCACATGGAATTATACTTTCAAAATGGTCAACACTATGTTCACTGGATGTCTTCACTTCTTTGATAAATTTGATAGTCACAATGCCAACCAAAATACACATCATCATGGCACTATGAAATAATAGGTTCTCCGAAATCCTCTATCAAACCATTAAGCATGAGTCCACCATGTACACTAAAAAAAGAGTGTATAGATCAATATTATATATTGTTTGACACGCATGACTAAAAATCCCAAGAACCATGGAATTATCATTATGAGCTAACCATTTTTGTTCAACATAATTTCACATCACTCACAATGCCCACCTATACACCCACAATGGGCCTCATCATTTTAGAAAGGGAATATTACTAGTAGATACAACAAGTGAATCATAGTGGTTCTAAAAATTGCCACACTATCTTACAATTCAACTACCAAGAGCCCCACTTCCAATTGTAGACTACCTCATTTTTGATAGGTATAACATCCAAGGAGAAATTCTCATGTCTATAATTTATCTTCCATTGGTTTGATGTCTTAAACAAAAGATGGTTTATTCCACCACTCCATTTTTCTATTATTCCATAAACACTTCTCCGACTATCCCTTGATTTTTAGGCTCCTTATTGAATGGATTAACAAATCCAGATGCATTTCAGAAATATTCATTTTATTAGTAAATATTCCAACACCAAAATCAATCATGATTACAATTATCATATATTGAACAACAATCAACTGATATTTTAAAAACCCCACATGATTTTCAACATATATTTTAATGAAATCCAATACTCATATATAGAGTTCCAAATACTCCCCATTTTAATTTTGTTGAAAATGTAATCACTCCCTTGTCTCCCTTTGGAACTGATATCCCAGTGGTGGACTTAGTCATCCTCTGCTTAACTCCCTTGTACAATGTTTGAGTTCAATGATAAAAAATAAATCTTTTTCAAGGTGTAAACTTTTCACTTTTTATCCCTCTTTGAAAATCATATCCTTAATCTGATCCATTTAGCAAATAAGAGGGTTTCCATAGTACAATTTCAAACTTTATGGAAAAAACTCTCTAGCATGACACAATATCTCTTGCATATTGTAATGAAACATCTACCAGGATTATATATCCCTTAATTATTTAATATCTTTACATGTAATTAATTGAATTCAATAAGATAGTGAGGGGTGGGGTGTACCATTATTTTCCCAAAGTTGAGGATGATGGAGAGTAAATATAGACAATTTTCCCTTATCCTTTATTTTAGATTATATTATTAGATAAGAATCAAATTTAACGGAATCCGATTTCTTCTCCCATTCTTTTCAGTTGTCCTGTTCTATAAAAACATGAAATAACCTTTACTACCATGGATAAATTTATACCCAATGATTATTATTTTAATATCATATAGTCATATCTTTCTCCAAATCATCTTACTATATTTTTTTGTCTATGTTTATTATTATTTTTTCATTAATCACCTTACCTTGTTGAAGTTCATTCACATACGCCCTTTTAGTTTTTCAACATGTGAATTCATTTCTTATCTCTAATAAAATTTATTTTCTCTCCATATGGTATTTGGTTTGAAATAGTTTCTTATGTTTTATTAATATTTGTTTTAGTATAGGAGTCCTCCATATAATTTTATGGAATCTATTTAACAATGGACACAGTTTACATTAAAATAATGATAACTTCCACCTTTATTATCTACTGAACATGTTCTAAGATTTCTAGTTAAGACATGATAAATATTGTAAGAATAATTAGTATAATAAATATAAATATTCTACTATTCATTATAATCTTTCCTTTCAAATATTCCACTACCATCAGGACATTTTTTATACTTTAGTGCTTTGGAATTTAAACTAAATAACTTTCCACATATTCCATATAAATAACACATGATTCCATATTTTTTTATGGGGCTCATTGAATTTATATTACTTGTTATAGAGACTATTTGGGATCTATTTCCAGTACTTATAATATTTTCCCATTTGAATTTTTTCCATATATTTATAATTCACATTGTATGAAAGTGATCCATCATTACTAATGGAGGGTTTCACCTATTTTTTTGGCCATTGGATATCAAAATATTCTCATTATTTTCATTAAATTTTGAAAATTTTCATTTTAATTCACTATTACCTACCAAAGGATAATCAAATAATAAATATAAATAATATTTTATGTAATTATTAACTTTGGAATTAGATTTTTAAAATTTATTATCGGTTGATATTAACTCATCTACTAATTGTTGGATCTTTTTTCTTCTTGTCCCAAGACGAGAATTAAAATATCAATTAACTACCTTCCCACAAGACATATTCCTAAGAGAGTTTTTATATACTGTATTAATTATCCATCATTTTGGATTCCATTTTATAAATAGAGTCTCTAAGGAAAACAATTTATTTTTGTAGGATTTGTTTATCCTCATAAAACTATGATTGGTGTGCAACAAGCTCATATTTATTGGTTTTCAAATTTTTACAATTCATTTTAGATCAATTTATTTATTTTGATCTAGCCATGATTTTTTTCCACTCATGTGGAATTATCCTCAAATTATTCATCTTGGGAATCATTATCCTCACTTAGGTCAGTTTCTAATTCAACATGTCTTTTATTTAATCAATTTTAATTTTTGAATTCAATTTCTTGTACTTGAATTGAAATTAATTATGAATTTTTCTATTATCTAAAAAACAGATTTTGTTATTTTTAATGAAATTTTATCTTCTATAATAAGTGATAAAATTCCTGTTGTATGCTCCTTTCAGTCTCCTCATCATCACAGGTCCCAAATTCAATTTTTCTATCTACTTCCTCACTCATTATTACAGTGTAATAATATGAGTAAATATTTTTAGAATCAAATTCACCCATACATTCCTTAAGTAATTTGATAGTATCATTCCACAAAATATCACTCTTTTTATTCTATAATAAATCTATAACTTATTATTCCCCTCTATAAACATGATATTGAACTCCCTTTGAGACTCATCCTTTAGCTTGACTTCACCCAATTATTTAATTTCTCATAATTCAAAAATTCCATATCCTTCTTCACTAAGAAGTTATCTCTTAGAGGATTTTACATGTTACTTATTTTTTATATTTACATGTATTTATGAAATAATTACATCATTCATTACCCTGTTTTATTCTCGTTACATTATTCTTTTAGAGAAACCCAATATCCCAGATGAAATTAATTTCAATATTTAAAATAAAAAAATATTAAAAAATATTGGATTTGTTATTCCTTGTAATGATAAAACTATTATTCTCAGTCCACCTATAGAAATATAATCATATGAATAAAATTTCATATTTTGATATGAGATTTGGGAAATAATTATAAATAAACCAAGCTTGATGTATATGAACATTACAATAATTTTGAAGAATATTTTTTACACGACAAAAATATACATCCAATGACCAAATAAGTTTAGTGTATTTTGAAATAGGGAACACATTCTGCTAAATTGGTTAGAGATCTTTAAAACATCTCATAAATATTTTCCCCTTTTTTATTTTTCATACAAAAAACATCAATTTATATCCTGTGGAAAAAATTTGAAAAGGGCAATCTCATATTCTTAGTAAGGGTAACCGTGGAAAATATTATAAAAAACATAAATATAAGAATTCTAAAACGTGAACATACCTGTTAAAAACCATACCACATTTAACATATATCAAAATATTTATTCATGAAATAAACTATGGCTGCTCATAATGCAAGAATAACAAAGGGATCCTGAGCCATGAGAAAATAGCATTGGCATTAAATATAGAATTGTGGAAGAAAAATAAGCATAGAAAATCATTTACATATTTTTTAATGGTTAAATTACAAGTCCATCATAGTGGAAAAAGTAAATTACTAAATCAGGTTTACATGCACTTCTATCCCTGTATTGCTAAACTAGATTTACATATGGTTCCAGCCCTGTATTACTAAATCAGATTTAATTTCCATTCTAGTCTTGTATATCTAACGATATATAAACATTTACCCAATGCATTGGAGGGAGATACAGGACCCACCCATATCATAATAAAAACCATACATACGTGTGCTATAAAAATCATTCATTATAGCATAACCCAAGAAATAAAATCAGTTTTATAAAAATTATTCCTTCATAACATAATCCATGTAAAACAAATGGATTTCTTAAATAGAATTCCCAAATAAACATAACTAACCATATGAATAATATTGATATTATACTTGAAACAAATACTTAATTTTATAAGGAAATTAATTTTGATAAAACACTTGAAATTAATTCTTGAGGAAAATATCATTTGTTCTTCAAAAAAAATTCTTTTCTTAAAAAACCACAAAATTTTAAAAGAACAGAATTTCTTTGAAAATATCCTTGAAAACATTTAAGAGAATATTAATTGAAAAAATGAATTATGAAATCCTAAAAATCCATTCATGTAATATAAGTTAAATGAAAAATTTCTACTCATAATTTTATAAGAAAGTAAATAAGTATTTTATATTGAAAACGACAAAATATTCCTTTCATATCGCTTAATAGAAAGTCACCAATGGGTCAAATTGACATTAAACAATTGAAGAAGAATATAATAAATCATTAGGAAAAAATGGAAATGGATGAGAAATATACCCCAATAAATATTTATTTTTAAAAAATCTTGAATAATAATGGGATTTCAAAATTATCCCTCAGCAATTTATAATCATTCGAATCATATGCCTCATAAAATAAAGAAAATGATATGCATATGAAAATATCATAAACATCATAATAAGAATAATAAAAACATCCATTGGAAGAAAAAACACCACACCACAGAAATAGATAGTGTATAAGGCATATATATCAAAGAAATAAATGTGAGACAAAATAATCCATTATGTTAGGGACAATTTCTTTTATATGTATCTAAAACACCTATTCTTTAACATGATCCCTCTAAATCTTCAATTAAATTCACTAAACTTGGTATTTTGAGAAGATCAGAACCCCTAGAATTTGACTAGGGATGTTTAGAAGGTAAATGGGTATGAGATGACCAAGCTTGAATGCTCAATGTGAAGTGAAGAGGTGAGAGAGGAAGTGCCCATTTATAATTGGGGTGAGGTGCACTTTTTTGATCTCCCAAAATATTAATTTATAATAAATCAAAAAAAAATCCAAAAACCTAAAAAATTTCTTAGTTTAAATGGTGAAACAAGATGAGGTTATAATATTGTTATCCAATAATTTTTTGGAATGTTTTTATGTCAATCTAAACCTTATCATTTCAATTAACCCTTAGTTATTATATTTTAATTTTAACTGAGGTAACAAATTTTTCAATATTAAAATAGTGTAATTTATACTTATTTTATGTAAATTGGAAAATAAATTAACAATTTAGGGAATTTGTGATTGTGCAATAGATATATTATATTTTTAAAATTTAATTATGATTTCCAAATAATTTAATAAAATATTATTTTGAAAAAATATCAATAGTCTCAATTTTGAAAAAATTCATTTCTTGTATTTTTACAAATATCTAGGGAAGCTTTTATCCTAAAAAAATATTTTATTATATCCCTACAGGGTTAAGGTAATATATAAAATTAATTGGATATATTAATTATATATAATAATATTTATTTAAATATTATTAATAATATTCATGTGACATTTCTATTAATTAAATAATTACTACATCGATTTTTTAATTATTT
Organism: Viscum album; assembly: GCA_963277665.1. Taxonomy (NCBI): domain Eukaryota; kingdom Viridiplantae; phylum Streptophyta; class Magnoliopsida; order Santalales; family Viscaceae; genus Viscum; species Viscum album. Next base: position 1,643,363,733 of record OY728121.1, on the reverse strand, counting down.
AATATACATATTTGGTAAATTAAAATGAAAAATAAAATAATATGAAAAAGTTAAATCATTTATATTTCATTGGAATACATATAGTTGAATATTTATTATGTAGAATCCTATATTAAAAATGTTATATTTTGTAAAAAATGAATGTAACAACTTTAACATCACGTTAAATTAAATATTATAAGTGTCACAATATTTTCCATATGGATCCAAATAATCACTAACTATAACCTTGGATGATTATGGTCAAGATACACTCTAAAAATAATATTTGTTCTATTGTTTTGGAATTTTAATGGTTATTATCATTTTGTTTAAAATTGTTTTATAAATTTTTCAAGAATCATAAAATTTTGGCATTGTCATTGTATAAGAATTTAAGGTGATTATTTAATTCATAAAAATTATAAATAAATAAAAAAGATGTATTTAATTTCATTATATTTATTAGGAATTTTTATTATATTTTTTATCTCATATTTATCACTACATTAATATCATTCTACTTATAAGATATTAGAGGGTGACATGTTGACACTTTCTTTTATTTTAATAATATATATATCTTTTTCATGAAAAATAGTCCAATAAAAGAGTCAATTCTGATCCTTAGGTGATAGGGGTCTTATTTTATTCATCCAATAATATTTTTTCTTAGTTTAGGGTAATTTTATTGTCCTAATCATATAATTTGATACCATAATTTACCGTATTTAACTTTAAAAATGGAAAATAGAAATTATCAAAGTTACTATTCAAAAAATCCAAAAAAGAAGCCTAATTATATAATTTCGACCCACTGATTCGAAATGTTGAATCCATTTTTCAAAATTTGAAACATAGAAGTTGTAGTAGTTAAATTAAAATTATTTCCATTGTCAGAATTAAAAAAAGGTTTTAAAAGTTATTACATTGGCAATGATCGAAATGTATTTACACCAAAATTCACATTAAAATTAAATCCAACTACAAAAATTATATTGAATCAAAAAATTATATTCTATTTATACTTTAAAAAAAATTTAATAATATAGTTTAACCATAAAAATTATATTGATGAAAAAAATTTGTTTTTAATTAAAATTTAGTGTATTTCTACTATTCATCAAATCATTAATGTTTTCAGAATAATATAAAAAATTCATCCAAATTAAATATTTATATCTGATCCCAAATAAAATCTTTATGTTGTTAAACAAAATATATAAAAGTGTGAAAAACTAGAATTAAAATTGTTCACCATCAAAAGGATGAAAAACATCATTTTTCAAAAAATACTTCTTTTATCTAAAAAATTGAATTTGTTTTTATATCTGGTCTAGAAAAAAATTAAAATATATTTTAAACATTATGTTTAATATATTAAACATATATTTCATTAATAAAATCTATAAAAATATTTTTATTATTTTATAAACTCTCTTAAACTCAATCTTGCGTGAAATAAATTTCATCAAAATAATAATAAATTGTTTCTAACACAAACCAAGAATATTTTTTCATATATTGTAAGATAAAGTTGTTTTTTTGTAGAATATGATTATATTGGTACAATATTCAACATAAGATATCAATGAAAATAAAAAATCTATCTTATAAAAATCTCTAGCTATTACATTTTACACCCCTTAAAAAGAATTTCTCCCTAGAAATTTTTTTGGATTATAAAAGGATTAAAACAAGGGAGTTTATTTCATAGAAAAAACCTCATAAAAATGAAGAATAAACCTTTATTTTTAAAATGAGTAGTTGGAAAATAACAGTTACCCTAATTAAATCAAAACTAGGTCTCTACGTAGGAGAAAATGTGTGAAGATTTTGACATGGAGGAAAAGCATAAATAATCCTATAGATTGAAAAAGATCACTGATAATAAGGAAGTAGGTGATCTTGAGAAATCTAATAATCACAAAAGCATAAAATAAAGAATCATGAATGTGGTCATTGATATCATTAAAAATTATGATAATAAGACACGCCTTTAAACCAATACCCCTTTTCCTAATGTTGAGTAATTTTTATGAGAAGATAATCTTACTTGATTTCAGTAAACTCAATCCGTTGTTCATTATTTGAAAAATTCCACTTCAACTCTTATTGAATGAAATGAAGTTGAATTTTTCATTCCTGATATGTTATTAGATCATGCGATCTTTTAATATAAGGATAGTTCATTCCATCTGCCATTGTCACAACAAAAAGGTTGTCATAAGTTATAAAATATGAATAATTCCTCCAATGTTATGATAATACTTTATTCTAACAAATGTCATCTGAAGTTTAACTTAAACTTTACACAAATTGATAACCTTGAAACCCTTCTGATAGCTAAAAATATAAAACATTAGACAGAGGTTCACTAATCTCGACTTAACATTATCTACAATATATCATATACTATCTCTTGTTGGATATATTCATAACATGTTAACACCATAATCACATATTCTCTTGAGTCAGGGAAGTAGCCTGAATTACTATATATCCTTATTGAAACCCCACACATTTCCTAATTTAATTATTCATATCCAACATAACTTTATACAAACATTGTTATTGTAAAATAAGGGACATATTAAGGTTTATATTTCGTATAATCATGTTTTCACCAAATATATTATCTTCCCCATAAATCATTTTCTAGGAATTAATAACTATTAAACATATCCTTTCCAATCCATAATGAAAAACCTATAATTAAAAGACTTATATGTATCACGATTCGTATAATATTTGAATTTTTAATCCTATACACCTCAATAATCCAACATTATTCATAAAACATAACTCATTATCCATCATATTAGTATTTCCTAAAATACGTATCATGTATTGAGGTTCCTCAACCCTAATTTAACCAAGCTTCTAAGGTTTAATGTAAAAAATAATGTGTTAACAACCCATACCATTCACATGTATTTTACAATCTATTTATTCTCACTAGTATTATAGAGAACCATTATTTACATACATTGATATCACTTTATAATAGTAGTATATTTATTACAACATATAACAAAACCGTGTAGACTATATAGGTATAGTGTCTTTAGAAACTGGGAAGCATAAAAATCTGGTTTATAAAACATCTAAATTGTCTACTATTTATTTCATCATATCTAGATTCCTTTTTCTAATATCATACCCAATACAATTCTTATCATCATGAGAAAAAAACTTGTAAAAGGGTGATCTAAAATACTAAGTGAGGTTAAAAATGAAATAAAAATCATATAATATTCCTAAGAAAATAACATTTGAAAATTTTATCCTGTTTATAAAAGATCACAATATCATATCGTGGGATAAATAATAAAAGTGAAATGTAATCCCAATAGTCTTAACATATGACACAAATTTTTTTTGGAATGCACAAATAATCATTGAAAATTATTTTATATTAGTCAAGGCTCTTTTCCAAAACCATCGTAGTAGACAATGTCTATTACTGAAATGAGATTTCTCCCCGTTCTAGCCTTGTATCACTGAACCATATTAACTTTTCATTCTATCTATTTCAATATAAGGAGATATAAATCTTTACCCAACACATCAGAGGGAGATATATTTCACACCCATATCATATTGAAACCACTCTCATGTGTTCCAAAAAAACATAAAAACATTCACCATAGCATAACCCATGAAATCAAATGGGTATCCTAAACACCAGTTCAAAATAATTGATATAAAACAAATCTTTTTCCTAAATAAAATCCATCATAAAAAAATAAAATCATTTTAATAATAGGGATATAAACTTAAAACTATGAAATCTTTGATAGAAAATAATTTTGATAAAACACTTGAGCTTCATTCATAAGTAAAATATCATTTCTTCTTCAAAAACGTTTCCATTCACAAAATTTCAATAAATTTAAAAGAAAATAATTGAGTTGAAAATAAACATATAAATATGTACTCGAATATTCATATAAATACGTTGTTATGAAGTTTTAACAACGCGTTCAAGTAGTATAAGTTAAAAAAACATTCTCCTCGTTTTTTTGCCGAAAAAGTCAAAAAGTACATCATATTGTAAACAAAAGAAAGATTATTTAAAAACCATGTTTTAAAAATAAAAATCGGTAAAAATGAATATAAACATAAATAGAAGAATAATAAATATTTTTTGAGAATATTTTTTAGAAAACATGGACTTCGATGATAAATATATCCCCAATAGGTACTTACAGATAAACAATATCGGATAAAATGAGATTGGGAATGTTATCCCTTACCATAGGTCTGACATGATTCATATGTATCCAAAAATCTTGTAAAATTATTTAAATAATGTTACTGATTTATTTCAAAATTATAATCATTTTTATGATGACATTTATGATTATATTTTCTTTGGTTTATTAGTAACATTTCATTGTTACTAATTATTCGGGTATTAACAGCTTCATGTTGTTATGTAATTCTTTCAGAGACTTTTTTATTCCACATGGTGGTTATAGTTATATAATTTAAAGCATGGTATTAGTATAATATATGTAATATTTATTCATTCAATTAATTTATATCATCTAGTTTTAATGATGATTATGTAGAATGAATCACATTCCACCGTGGCGACGGTAAGCCGTACGTATGCCCGAGCGATGATATCATTCCGAGAATTGTTGAATGGTATTTAAGTGGATGATGTACAATATCTCATAATTAGTATAATGTTATAATATTCATATATAGTTATTATTTCCACCATTATACCAATCCAAGTAAGGTGGTGGGGAAAAACAGATTACACCATGATGTGTATATGGTAAGCTGTATTCCCACATGCATGGTGATTTCATTTATCGTAGGATGGATTGAAGGTGAGATAGGGTCATTTAATATTTATAATAAAATATCCATATATTAGGGACACATATTTTAGTAATTTATAATTAAACAACTAAATAAGAGGAAATTGAAGATGAAATAAATTTGAAAGAATCGGTAGAAGAGATTACTTCTTTCTCAACTTTCCTCCTTTCAATTTCCTCTTAAGGAACTAGAGTTGGTATTTTGAGAAGACCAAAACCTCTAGAATATTACATGAAAAGTTGAGAAGAGAAATGGGCTGAGGTTGATTGAGGTTTATGGCTCAAAACAGATTTAATAGAAGAGGGAGGAGATTCCCTTTTATAAGAGAGGAGAGGGGCACTTTATAGAAATATTAAAATATTGATTTATTATAAATAAAATTTCTAAAAAAATGGTCCAAAACATATTAAATTACAACAGAAGATGATGGGGGTTCGAATACCAATCATCCAATAATTTTTAGACATGTTTTGTATATCTATTTATCCTTATCATTTTTGTTTAACCCTTATTTTACCCTTTCTAATCTTACAGTGATATCATGTTATATACACCTTGTGGGTTAGTGTAATTACCATATCATGTCAAAAGACACAAAAAAGTTATTTATGAAATATTTGGACTTATACTAACCATTTTATGGCTCATATATTTTTAGTAATGTGATATCATTTAATAAATGTTTTTATGTTTTAGGTTATGAACTATGCAAATTTTGGACACTATTCATACATGACTTTTTAAAAAATTCATTACAACATGATTATTTAGAAACTAAGGAATTAAATAAAATAAAAAATCTTAATATCATTTAGAAAATTATTTAATGACATAAAAAATAATAAATTACAATATTTTAATATTTGTAAATTCATTTATTTGAATCATTCATTAATGAGGTAATCACTACTTCATAATTGTGTCATAAATAAATTTAATTTTATAATGTATAAAAATTATAAATAAAATACAATGAAGTAGGAAATATTTTTATCTTTAAAATGAATACTTATATATATGGATATAATTTATATAACCATATATTAAATAACTATTTAGTAAAAGATATGTGATTATGTTATAATTATCTTTACTTTAAATTAACTATTATAAAATGTCAAATTCATATCCATGTGAATCCATGGGGTCCCAAAATTGACCCAAGGATGAAGATTATATGGAATATATCATAAAATATTATTAGGACACGTTTTAGGATATTTTTATATTATTACATTATTAGTTCTTACCCTTATTTAGTAGATTTACCTTTTAACTATGGTAATAATATAATTAATGATGTTACAATTCATAATATAGAAAAATAAAAGGTACCTATTCCAAAAATTTACACCTTCTGATTCCAAATATGGAATCCATATCTCCAAATATAAAACAAAGAATTTAGAATAATTAATTTAAAATTATTCTCATTTTTGAAATGTGATAACGAGTTTTAAAAGTTAAAACATTGCAAATGATTGAAATTTTTTGCCTATGAATTCAATGTAAAATTAATGAAAATGAAATAAATTATATTCAATGGTAATAATATATTATATTTATACTTTAAAACCATTCAATATTAATATTTAACAATATATATTATCTTGATGAAAAAAGTTATTTTTAATTAAACTTTAGCGTATTTTTACTATTCATCACAACATGAAAGTTATCAAAAAATATCAGAAATTTATCCAAAGTAAATTTTTATATCCCATTTCAAAATTACATGTTTATTTTTTCATATATAAATTACTAATGTGCCAAAATATTAAATTTAAATGGGTTCAGCATTTAAGGGTGTAAAATTAACATTTTAAAAAAATAGGTTCTTATACATAAAATAGGGTTTTATTCATACCCTATGACTAAAATATCAATTGGAAAAATATTTTAAATATTTTATTAAGTATATAACACATATATCCCATTAATTTCATTACCAAATTTAATTAAATCAAAAATAAAAACATCTAATTGATTTATAATTTTCAAAACTAATTAATTGCTAATGAATTCATAATGCATTTTCACAAGAGAGTTATAATTATTCCCGATAACCTAAGGGCGTGCAAAGAAAGATACTAAAGAATAAAAATTATTTAAAGAAAATATTTCATAAAAACTTCCAGGTATTACATTCTACCCCCCTTAAACTGAATTTTGACCTCAAAATTTATCAATTGAAATTAAACAAATGAGGATAACTCTCTCTCATAATATCCTCTAGTTCCCATGTAGCTTTTTATAATGTTTGGTTCCTCCATAAAAATTTAACCAAACATCTGGTATTGTTTCATTGAACTTTTTCGCTACAATCTAGAACCTTTATTAGTTGTTCTTCATAAGAAAGATCTTGCTCTAGAGGTAGGACTTCTGAGCATAGTACATGATAGTGAATGAGTATATAATTTATTAGGAGATATAAATATAACCCATCATGAACTTGAGAGATATTTAGTGGAAGTGACAATTTGTAAGATAACTTCCCAACACAATCTAGTATTTCAAAAGGACTGATATACCAAGGGTTCAACTATCCTTTCTTTGAAAATCTCCCTACTCTCTTATAGGGAGATATTTATAAGAACACCTTAACACACACTTCAAACTCTAGGTCTTTTCATTGGTTGTTAGCATAACTTTTTTTTCAACTCTATGAATCCCTTATTTGTTGTTTAATATATTTGACCTATTCTGTTATTTCATCAATAATATCAGGTACTAATAGATTTATTTCCAAAATTCATCCCAAAAAGTCAGAGTTCCGCACTCCATTATGTAGAGGGCTATGCAAGGATCCATTTGAATACTGGAGTGAAAGTGATTATTATAAGAAAATTCCCCCAATGGTTGGTGTTGATCCCAACCACCATTGAAATCCATAGATCAAGCTCTAAATATGTCTTCTCGAGTTTGAATTCTCCTCTCAGACCAGCTGTCTGTCTGAGGATGATAAGAAATGATGAAAATTAACTTTGTATCTAGATAATTATAAAGAATTTTCCAAAACATTGTGAGTAAACCCCAAATACTAATTATATATAATGGAACATTGTTCTATATGCAATCTTACCACTTCCTTTACATATATCCTGGTAAGCAGATCAAGAGATAAATCATCTCTAATTGAAATGATGTGTTATGAATTTGTAAGATGATAAAATATAACCCAGATAGTATTATTTCCTTTGGATGTTTTGGGAGGTCTAATGATAAAGTCCATAGGGATGTTTCCCCATTTCTATTTTGGTATAGGTAATGGTTGTAACATCCCCATATAATTCTATCTCTCATCCTTAACTTGGTGAAAAACCACACATTAGGAGAAATATTCACTGAAATATCTTTTCATTCCATCCCACCAGAAGTACAATTTCATGTCCCTATACATCTTTGTGCTTCCAGTGTGAATGGAGAATGAAGAACTATGAGCATCCCAAAATAAATCCTTCTTCAATTCTGGTTTTGGAGGAACACTAACCCGGTTCCTAAACCTTATTATTTCATCACAATAACAGTTGAATTCTTGATCATTTCTCACCATCTTTTGTAACTCTACATATTCCTTTCAGGCCTATTTAATATTAACTTATATAGATGGTTTATAATTCATTTGAGAAATATAATATTTCTCCCCTTCCATTAAAATTTCAAGACTCATTTTTTTTATATCCATAAATATTGGATCATTTTTTGTCGTCATAATGGATAAGAGGGAAAGGTCTTTTCAACTAAAAGTGTTTTCCACCTTGTTTTCATTCCTAGGGAGGTAATATATTGAGAATTAGTAAAATTTAATCAACTCTAACAATATTTTTTAGTGCATATTCATCTCCTTTTGTTTGAAAGTATAATTTAATCTTTTATAATCAGTATAAATATCACATCAATCACCATAAAGATAATACCTCCATATTTTTAACTCATAGATTACTACATCTAACTCCAAATCATGAGTTGGGTAATTTTGTTCATGGATTTTCAATTTTGGAAAGGAATAAGATATAACCATATCATTTTTCATGAGAACACACCCCAACCCTTTTGGGATGCATCAATGTAGATCACAAACCATTCTCCACAACAAGGTAGTGTGAGCACAAGTGTAATGGATAATGTTATTTTTAGATATTTGAAATTCACTTCACATTCATCCGTCCAAATGAACATAACTCCTTTATGAGTCCCCTTGGTAAGGGGACTATAAAATCATGAAAAATATTTCACAAAAAATTGAAAATATCTAGACAAAAAAAGGAAACATCAGATCTCATTTACTATTGGTGGTCTCTACCATGTTTCCATAACCTCTGTTTTTAATGGATGCACAGATATCCCCTCTCTTTTGATTATGTGACCCAAAAAATGAATCATTTGGAATCCAAAATTCACACATGGTAAATTTGGCATATAGATTCTCCTTTTTCAGGTTCTTTAGTATAATTCTCAAGTTATCTTCATGTTCATCCTTGCTCTTTGAATAGAAAAGAATATCATCTATAAAGACCACCACAAACTTATCATGATAGTATCTAAAGAAAATATTCATTAGATCCATGAATATAGTTTGGGAATTAGTAGGACCATAAGGAATCACTACAAATTCATAGTGTCTATATGTTGTATGGAATGATGAATTTGTTATATCCTCCTTTTTGACCCTTAATTGATGATACCCTAAATGAAGATCAATCACGGAAAATTATTGAGCTCTGTGTAGTTGGTTAAAAAAGTCATCAATGCATTGGAGATGATATTTTTTCTTGATAGTGATCTTTTTATGTTCTCGATAATCAATGCAGTGTTGTATTGATCCAAATTTCTTCTTAAAAAATAAAACATGTTCTCCTCAAGGTGACGCACTAGGGTGTATGAATCCCTTATAGATATTCTCTTGGAGTTTTGTCTTTAATTCCTACAACTCAGTTGTTTCCATTATATAGGGTGTCTTGGAAGTAGGCATAGCTCTAGGTATGAGTTCTATTGGAAACAAAACTTCACAATTTAGTGGAAGAACTACAAATTACTTTATAAATACATCACCAAACTCCCATACAATGGGAATATTCTTAATTTTCATTTTCTCCCCAATAATTTGAGATAAACAACCTTTATTTATTAGAATGAATACCCATAAGATGGAATAAATTTCAACTGGATGGTTGTATTCATCCATGCATCAATATATGATCATAGATTGATCTTGAATATGAAATAAAACCTCCGTTATTTGTAAATTGATATGATCTCTATATATTGAAATCAAATACACTCTAAGAATCACATCAAATTCCACTATAGAAAGGATCACAAGATTCGCAGAAAGTATTTTCCCATAAACTACAATTGGTGAAGAATTGTAATCTTTTGATGAAACTATTGTTCCATTAAGAGATTTTATAGCTAACTCAACATATAATTGATGAGGTAATATGATGATACCCTTAGAAAATTCTTTAGAAATAAAATAGTGGATGGATCGAGAATCAAATAAATCTTTTTCTATATTACAGTCAATGGTAAGTGTACCTTTCACCACATCATTATCATACTCAATGTACCTAATAGTAATTGCATGTGAATTTATTTTTCATTTAGCCTTAATAATTTTTTGACGTTGTTCATCATAAATAACCCTTGTATTAGGGCATTGATTAGCATAATGACCCACTTCCTTGCACTTGTAACATTGAAGTGAAAGAGGTTCATTCTGTGAAGCCTTTTCCTTTTTCACATCATTAGACATATTTTCCAATCACCTCTATATTAAATTTCCCAATGACTATCTTTTTCACACTTAAAACATTTACTAGTCTTTTTTAGACAATTCCCTCCATGTTTATTTCCACACTTTGAGCGTAAAAGAAAAATCATAATTTTTTTTTTCAGTATGGTCTTTAGATTTGTCTTTGAATTCCACATTACTATTCTTATTAAACCTATATGACTGATGGGTTACTTCAATAGCTATCTCAAACTTGAGGGTAGGTCGAACAATTTCCTCATAGCTATTGAATTACCTTATGAATAATTCCCTTTGGAGACTTTGTTTTTAGCCAAAAAAATAATATATCAATCTTACCCTCAGGTTGGATAATAACTCTAGAAGCTTACCTAGAAAGTCTTATAGAATTTGGATTTTAGGTACCAATAGATTCAATATTCTTTTTCTAATGTTTAGGGAACTCCTTTTCTAACATTGTTTGGAGAATACGAGGAAAGTACTTATTGAAATTTAAGTTATTGAACTCGTCCCATTCTATTGAATCAATTTCATCTCCTTACCTCATATTCATGATAAGATTACAGCATTGATTAGATTCATCTTCCCTATGACATACTACTAAGATGAATTTATCATGTTCATAACATTTTAGAATTGAAAATATCTTTTTAGTGGTACTAATCCATTGTTCAGACACTAATAGATCAAAAGACCCACAGAATGAAGGTGGATGCTACCTCATGAATGATTCAAATTTTTTTTTTCTCCCTTTGTTGTTTGTTTGGAATTTTGGCATGATTCATATATTATGTTCATTGTGTAATCATGGATACAATATTCTTCATTCCAACTACCATAACATTTTGTTTCTTAGGGGGACAATCATTGCATTGTCCGTCACATTCATCATTAACGTGATTCCATTGGGTTCCTTCCATTGACTAAAACCAAGATGTATTGTGTGAGGAAAACAAATAATAATAGGAAAACCACATAATATAGAATAAAATTTAAATTTAGGACACATTAGGTTTATCCTAGGTTATTAATGGTTATTTATAAAACACTAGAATTTCATCTTATACTTGGACATATCCTTAAGGCTTTCTCGACCTAGTTTTCAAATGTTAACTATACCATTCTTATGATACCAACCATAGTGACCCGTTATTTTAATACATTTATATCCCTTTATAATTGATTTATATTTATAAAATATATAACAAAACCATGATAGGAACTTATAAGTATAATTTCTTTAGAAACTAGGAACATAAAAAACTGGTTCATAAAACATCTACCTTATCTCCCATTTATTTCATCATATCTAGACTCCTTTTTGCATATCATACATAATACCCTTCTTAATGTCATAGGGAAAAGGAAAATATAAAATGGTGAGATCAAATTCTTTGTAAGGGAAAACAAATGAAATAACAATCATATCATATTCATAAGAATATAACATTTGAAAATCTTATCTCGCACATAAAATATCACAATATCAAATCATGGGATAAATCATATGAGTGAAATATAATCCCAATAGTCATAATAGAAGACATAAAATTTTGCGGCATACACACATAAGAATAAAAAATCATCTCAAAATAGTCAAGGCACTTTTCCGAGACCATCATAGCAGGCAAAGTCCATTATTGAATCGAGTTATCTCCTTATTCAAGCCATGTACCACTAATCTAGATTAACTTTTCATTCCAGCCATGTATATGTCATGAGATACAAATATTTACCCAATGCATTTCAGGGAGATATAGGTCCCACCCATCTCATAATAAAACCATTCTTACGTCTGCCACAAAATTATTGAAACATTCACAATAATATAACCCATGAAATCAAATGGGTTACTTAAACACCATTCCACCATAATTGATATAATTAAAATGGATTTCCTCAATAAAATTACAAAAAATACAATAAATCATAGTAATAATAGGAATATAAACATAAAACTACATAATCTTAGATGGAAAATAATACTGATAAAACACTTGAGCTTCATTCCTGAGGAAAATATCATTTCTTCTTCAAAAATGTTTTCTTTTCTAAAAATTTCGTGCAAATTTAAATGAAAAAATTGAGTTGATGATAAACTTGTAAACCTATATTGTAATATTCAAGGAAATAAGGTGTTATTATGATTTAAAAAACCATTCATGAAATATAATTAAAAAAACATTCTCCTCGCCAAAAAGCACCTCGTATGGTAAAAAAATGAATGATTTATTTCAAAGCATGTAATATAAGTAAAAATGGGTAAAAATGACTTTCAGATTACATATAATAATAGTAAAAATTTTATGATAATATTTTTCTAGAAAACATAGACATGTAAGATAAATATATCCCTAGTATATTCTTTCGAAGAAACAATCTCAGATAAAATGATATTGGAAAAGTTATCCCTTAACTTAGGTATGATATGGTTCATATGTATCCAAAACATCCGTATAATTTTTTAAATAATGTTAATAATTTATTAAAAAATCCTAATCATTATTATGATAACATTTATAATCATATTTTCATCAATTTTTTAGTAACATTTCATTGTTACTTGATATTCAGGTATTAACTACATTATGTTCTTATGTATGTTTTATCAGATAGGCTCTAATTCCTCATTTTAGGTTATAATTATATCATATAAATAATGGTATTATTATATTATATTTATTCATTAAATTCATTTATATAATTATGGTTTAATGATTATGTAGAACGAATCACATCATACTGTGGAGACAGAAATCCATACGTACGCACGAGCGATGATATCGTTCCCATAATTATTGATTGGTATAAAAGTGGATGGTTTATAATATCTAATAATTACTATAATGTTATAATAAAAATATATATTTATTATTTCCACCATTATACACATCTATGTAAGGTGGTGGTGAAAAACAGATTACACCACTATGTGGAGACGGTAAGCCATACATACGCACACATGATGATTTCATTTTTCATAGGATGGATAGAAGGAGAAACAAGGTTTATTCATATTTATAATAACTTATCATTATATTAGTTATATTTATTTTATTCGTTTGTAATTAAAAAACTAAATAATATATTGTATAAGAAGAAATAATTTTGAATGAATCGGTAGAAGAGATTGCATTTTCTTTGACGGGCCTCCTTTAAATTTTTCTCTTAGGGAACTATAGTTTGACTTTTGAGAAGACCAGAACCTCTATAATGTTACTAGGGATATTTAGAAGATACATGGGTGGGGGTAGGTCACCCATGATGGGTCAATATGAAGTGAATATGAGAGGTAGGAGGTTCCCTTTTATTAGAGGGGAGAGGGGCACTTTAGAAAACTCTCAAATTATTAATTTATTATAAATTCAATTTCAAATAAAATGGTCCCAAACTTTATTTAATTCAATGATAAGATGATTCTGGTTCTAATACCCATCATAAAATAAAATTTATACATGTTTTGAATATTTTTTTAACCTTATCTTTTTGGGTCAACACTTATTTTACACTTTTTGATCTTACCATGATATCATGTTATTTAAACCAAGTGGGTTAGTGTAATTACCATATCATGTCAAACTAACCAAAAAAAGTTATTTATGAAATATTTGGACTTATATAAACAATTTTACTGAATATTATATTTTTAGTAATTTAATATCATTTAATAAACTATTTAATTTTTTATGTTAAGAATTATGCCAATTTTGGACCCTATTCATACATGACTTTTTTAAAAATTAATAACAACATTTTCTTTTGATAATATGGCATTAAATCAAAGAAAACATGTCAAAAATATCCAAAAATTTCGTGTATGGCATAAAAATAAAAAAATTACATTTTTTTTAATAATGATAAATTTATTTATTTTAATCTTTTAATAATGTGGAAATCACTACATCATTATTGTGTCATAAATAAATAAATAAATATATATCTAATGTCTAAAAATCATAAATAAAATATCATGATGTAGGAAATTATTTAATATTTCAAATGAATGTTTATATTCATGGAGATTAGTTATATTTCCCAATATTAAAAATAGTTTTTCTAAAAGATATGTGTTTAGGTTATAATTCTCTTTACCTTAAAATAATTCTTATAAAATGTCATTTTTACATCAAAGTGAATACATGGGGCACCAAAATGGAAAAAGGGATGCCCATGGTCAGAAATATCCCATAAAGTATAATTAAGAGAATTTTTAGTGTAGTTTTATATAATTAAATTACTATTTTTACCCTTATTTACCATATTTACCCTTTAATTATGGTAAATAAAATAATTACTTAAGTTACTATTCATAATTGTAAAAAATAAAAGGTACATTTTTACACAATTTGGACATTATGATTCCAAATATGGAATCCATTTTTCCAAATTCCTAACATAGTAGTTTCAATAATTAATTTATTAGTATTCCTCTTGTTGAAATGAGAAAATGAGATTTAAAAGTTTAAACATTGCAAAAGATTGAATGGTTTTTACCTTTGAATTAAATGTAATATTAATTATAATGACCTAAATTATATTAAATTGTAAAAATATATTTTATTTATACTTTAAAAACATTAAATATTATAATCTTGCCATATATATTATCTCGATGAAAAATGCTGTTTTTAATTAAAATTTATAGTATTTTTAAGATTCATCAAAACCTGAAATTTATCAGGAAAATATTAGAAATTTATCCAAAGTAAATTTTTATATACTACATCAAAATAACATATTTATGTTGTTATAAAGAAATTATTAATGTTCCAAAATCTTAATTTAAAATGGGATTTCCATTCAAAGGTGTTAAAATAACCTTTTAAAAAATAGGTTTTATACATAAAATGGTGTTTTATTCATACCCTATGAAAACAATATCCATTGGATGAATATAAAAAACATTTTATTAAGTATATAACACACATATATATTATTAATTTCATTATGAAATATAATTCCCCCAAAATAAAAATATCTAATTGATTTATATAATTCATAAACAATTAACAGCCAATAAATTCATAATGCATTTTCATAAGTTAGTTATAATTATTCCCGATAACCTAAGTGCTAGGATATAGAGGTAATTTTATATTAAGGGAATCATGCGGTCCATTTAAACTCATGATTGCATGTAAAACAAGAAACTGAAAATAATCATTATCTAAAGAAAATATTACATAGAAACATCTGGGTGTTACAAGTATAACCAATACTCCTACCACCTCTATTAATATCTTTATGAGATTTCTACTTGGGTAATTGGTTTTCATAATTCCAATACTTTCCACATCCAAAACATTCAAGGTTAACTATGTTCTATCTAGTTTTGGATATTGAAAAAGAAAAAAAGAAATGTGTTAGAAACACATATTAGAGATTAAAAAAACATATGTGAGGTAAATTACTTATAATGTTTCAATATATTATATTTTAGTTTTAATCCATGATTATTCATGATTATCACAAAAACGATAGGATTATAACATATACATAGGCTTATCTTTAGGGAAATCACGAGACGTACCATATAACTATCTCTAGGGATCTCACTATGGTTTTATAATCCTACTTTATGAAAATTTACTAAACCTTCTCTTTGATACCAACTATAAAGACACATAACATAATGTATATAGACATTACATTACTTTTGAAAAATATTTAATTCCTAAAAAATACAAACATGCATTGAACGTATTAGTATATTGTCTTTGGAAACTAGGAAGACATTTTGCTAACTTGGTGAAATACCTTCAACATCTCTCATAAAGATCACCCCCTTTTTTTCTTACCTAAGACTTTTCTTTATATACTAGGGGAAAGAAAACACATGAAAAGGGTGATATCAAATGATTAGTAAGGGTTATCATGTAAAATATACTATAAAATATAAAAATAATAATTTTAAAACATGAACTTAAATTTGGAAAACCATACCATGTTTAACATATATAAAAATACTGATTCAAAAAATAAACCATGGTAGTTAGTAAGGCACAAATGATAAAGGAATCACGAATGATGATAAAATTTAATTGGCATAAAACATTGAATTTTAGAAAACACATAAGCATATAAAATCATTTCCTTATTAGCCAATTCTCATTTTCATGACCATTATTGTGGAAAATTCCATTATGGAACTAAGTTTACTTGTCGTTTAAGACCTGTACTATAGAATCTGATTTTCTTTCCATTCCAGCCATGTATTACTGAACCAGATTTACTCTCTATTCCATTCAGGTCTACCTCATGAGTTATAAATCATTACCAAATTCATTGGGGGATATATTGGTCCCACACATCTCATAAGGAAAAATATACATATGTGTGCAACATAAATTATTCAACATAGCATAACCCAAGGAATAAAATGGATTTCTTAAACATCATTTCATCATAACATAATCCATGTAAAACAAATATATTTCATAAATAGAAATACATCATAAACATAATTAACCATAAGAATAATTTTTATATTATACTTGAAACATATCCTTAATATTAGATGGTAAATAATTTTGATAATAAACCTGAAATTAATAATCGAGGAAAATTTCATTTCTTCTTCAAAAACGGTTTCCTTTCTTAAAACAACGAAAAATTTTGCAAGAAAAGAATTTATTTTAAAATAACTGTGAAAAATTTTATGGAAGATTCATGGAAATAAGGTGTTATGACATCATAATAAATCATTCATGCCATAATAATTAAATTAAAGCATTCTTAACATTCTTTTTTTTTAAATTTCAAAAGTATCTCATATCGAAAACAACAAAAGATTCTATTTATATAGCTTAACAAAAATTCCCTAATGGGTAAAATTAACATTAATATTTTTATAATAATAGAATAAAAAAATTAGGAGACGTGGAATGGATGATAAATATACCATAGTAAATAATTACATATAAAAAATCCCAGATAATAATGATATTGAAAAATTATCCCTTACTAATTTCTAATCAGTCGAACTGTATACCTCAAAAAATACAGAAAATTATATATATATAAAAATATCCCAACCATCGTAATACGAATCATAAAAACATCTATGGTTAGCATAAACACCACACAAAATAAATAGGTGGTTTATAAGGCATATTTCTTAATGAAATAAAAGTGAGAAATAATAATCTGTTACCTTAGGTCTAATTTCCATTTTACGTATTTGAAAATCCACTTTTTCGACGAGATCCCTCTAAATCTACTTTTAAAGGCAACATAGTTGGTCTTTTGAGAAGAAAAGAACCTCTAGAATGTAACTAGGAAAGTTTTTATTGTAAATGGTCAGGGGATGATCGAATAGAAACACTCAAAGTGAAGTGAAGAGGCGAGGGAGGAAACTCCCTTTTATAAATGGGGTGTGGGGAACTTTTGGGATCTTTAAAAATATTAATTTTTAATAAATTCAATCCCCGTCCAAAAATCTAAAAAATGCCTCAATTTAGAGTATATAATGATATATGGTTGTAATCTCATCAACCAATAAATTTTACGAATGTGTTTATGTCAATTTAAACCATATCATTTTAATTAAACCTTAGTTATTCAATTTCAATTTTAACAAAGGTAAGAAAGTATTAAATATTAAATAGTTAACTTTATACTTATTTGATTAAAATTTGAACATAAATTAATAATTTAGAAAATTTTAGACAATAAATTCATAATTATTTATCTTAAAAATTTATTATGATTTTTAAATAATTTAATAAAATATTATTTTGAAAAAATATCAATAGTGTCAATTTTGATAATATTCATTTCTAGAATTTTTATAAATACTAATATAAGATGTTATTCTCTAACAAAATATATTTTTTATTTACCTAATGAGTAAATTTAATCTATAAAATTAATTGGATATAATAATTATACATAATTAATATTTATTATAATATTGTTAATCACATTAATTTGATATTTTCATTAATAAAATAATTATTCTATCAATTTTGTGATATTATTTAATATTCTAATTTGTTTTATTAAAAATAAAAATAAAATACCATGAGGAAGATAAATCATTTTGATTTCATAGTAATACCTAAAGTTGAATATTTCTTCTATATAATTCTATATTAACAATGTTATATTTATTAAAAAATGAATTTAGAAACATTAACAACACTTTAAATAAAATTTTATAAGTGTCATGATCTTTTTCATATGACTCCAAATGATAAAAAATTCAAACATTGGACAATTATGATCGATATATACTCTAAAAAAATGATGTTGTCTATTTTTATATCTTCTAATGGTTATAATCATTTTATTTGAAATTGTTTTATTGATTTTTCAACAATTAAATAACTTCTACATCATCATTCTATAATCATTTAAGGTGATTATTCAATTTTTAGAAAATATAAATAAATCACCATGATGTAGATAATTTCATTATGTTTTTGGAGACTATTTATCATCAAAGTTATCTCATATTTATTACTATATTAAAATTATTCTATTTATAAGAGATAATAGGGTGACATGTAGTCACTTTATTTTATTTTAATAATATATATATCATTTTCATGAACAAGATTTCATTAAATGTGTCAAATGAGATCATTAAGTGTTAAGGGTCCACTTTAATTCATTATATTGAATTTTTGAATGTTTTAGTGTAATTTAATTGTCCTTATCATATTATTTGTTACCCTAATTTACCGGATATAACATTAACCTTGGTAAATCAAAATTACCAAAGTTAATAATCATAAAATCCATAAAAAAGGAAACTATTAAAATAATCTAGTCACACTGATTCCAAATATGGAATCCATTTTTAAAAATTTGAAACATAGATGTTGTAGTAATTAAATTAAAATTATATCCATTGTCGGAATGAAAAAATGGGTTTTAAAAGTTTAAACATTACAATGGATTGAAATATTTTCGCATCACAATTCCTTGTAAATTAATTCCAAATACATAGATTATATTTAAAGATAATATAATATAATATTTATTCTTAAAAAATTAAATAATATAATTTAACCATGTAAATTATATTTTTGAAAAAAATTGTTTTCACTAAAAGTTTATTGTATTTTTACTATTCATAAAAACTTGAATGGTATCAAAAAATTATCAAAAATTAATCAAAAGTAATTTTTTATATACCTATTGTAAAGAAAACTTTTATTCTATTAAATAGAATATATAAAAGAATAAAATTATATATTTAAAATTGTGTGCACCATCAAAAGCTGAAAAACTGGATTTTTTTAAAAATACTTCAATTATCCCAAAAATTTAATTTATTCTTATATCATATCTAGAAAACATTTAATATGAATTTTAAACATTATATATAATATATTAAATATATATTTCATTAATAAAATCCCTAAAAATTTATTTTATTATTTTATAAACACTATTAAAATTAGTCTTACGTGAAGTGAATTTTATCCAAATAACAAGAAATTGTTTGTAACGCAAGATAAGCATAGTTTTTCGTATACTGTAAGCTAAATTATTAATGCATATATAATAAGATTATATGGTTGTAGCATATAACACTACATATAAAAGAAATTAAAAAATACCTTGCATAAAAATCTTGGGATTTAACATTCTACCCCTTTTAAAATGATTTTCCCTTTGAAATTCAGCTTGGTTATAAAAGGATTAAAACCAGAGAGTTTATTTCATGGAAAACCACATATAAAATTGATTTCCTAAGCTTATTTTGAAAATTAATAGTCAGAAAATAATAGTTACCCAATGTAAATCATAACCAGGTATCTTCATAAGATAATATAGGTTTGGGCATGGAGGAAAAACATAAATAATCATAGACATTGAAAAAGATCGCTGATCAATAGGAAGTGAGTGATTTAGAGAAAGTAAAAATTCACCAAACTATAAACTAAAAATTTTTGAAAGAGTTTATTGATATCATAAAAAATGGTGATTATAGGACACCATTTTACATGAGGATCTATTTTCCTAATGTTGTATAATTTGCATGAGAGGATATACTTACATGATTTTTTACAATCTCTCTATTGGTTGTGCCTTTAACAATTTACACTTCATCTATTATTCAATGAAATTATGTTGAATTTTTCATTCATTAATAGTTAAGAGATCTTGAAATCCATAAATATAATGATATTTCATTCTATTTGTCTTTATCACAAAAAAATGTTATCACATGTAATCAAATATGTATAAGTCCACTTATGTTGAGATAATACTTTGTTATAATAAATATAATCTGAAGTTTAACATAAAATTTCCATAAATTTATAACCTTATAATACTTTTTAATTCTGAATATATAAAACATTATAATGATGTTCACTAATCTCAACCTAACAATAATCCCCCATTTGTCATAATTTATATCTTGTTGTTAAAATTCCAAACTTGTGAACACCTTAATCATGTATTCTCTAGAGTCATGGAAACAACCTAAATTTCCATATATCCTTATTCAAAACAATCTTGTTTCCTTATTCCAATAATTATTATATTTATTTATTATATCCAAAAAATTTGTATACTTTATAATATAACAACCCTCTTGAACAAAATCCACAATTAGTTCCCAAGAATGAAATATCATCTAATTTACATATTCATATCCAACATATCATTATCCAAAACCATTATCTTTACATAGGGGATATATTAAGGGTTATATTTCCCATAATCTCGTGTTCTCCAAATATATCATATTAACCTTAATTAATTTTTCTAGGTATTAATAAATATTAATCATATCTTTTCCAAACCATAATGAAAAAATAATAATTAAAAAAATTATATGCATCCTGATTCAGATAATATTTTAATTAAAAAACCTATACACCATAATCATCCTACATTATTCATAACCCATTTCTCAGGATCCATCTTATAAGCCTTTCATAAAATATAATTAATGTCTTATGGTTCCACAAACTTAATATTACCAATATTCATAGGTTTAATGTAAAAAATAATCCTAGAACATCGTATACCTTTCACATTTCATTTACAATCTCTTTATCCTATATAGTATAAATAATACTCATACTTCCTTGATGATCCTCTTTATGAGATTTCCACTAAGGAAATCGGTTTTCATAATTCCTATTCCTTCCACTTTCGAAACATTCAAGGTTAACTATGATTTATTTAGTCATGGTTATTGAATAAGACTATAAATAATTTTTTTTTGAAATTCATATCATAGATAAAAAACACATAAGTATGGACAATAACTTATAATGTTTCAATCTTGGATATCTTAGGTTTAATCCGACATTATTCTTTATTATCACAAAAACACTAGGATTGAAACCTTTAATTAGACTTATCTTTAGGGAAATCCCTAGACATACCTTAGAACTATATATAGGGATCTCACTAATGTTTTCTCATCCTATTTTCCAAATAGTAAATAAATCTTCTCTCTTATATGAACTATAAAGACTCAAAGCTTGATAGAGATGGCCATTACATTACTTTTTTGGAATAAATAATAGATAAAAAACAAACAATCAATGACTATTTTAGTTTAGTGTATTTGGAAACTATTAAAAAATTCTGTTAACACGGTGAAATATCTTCAATATCCCTCATAAAGGTGTTCCCCTTTACTTTTTTCTTACCTAAAACCATTCCTTATATCATCGAGAAAAGAAAACTTGTGAAAAGGGTCGGCTCAAATGTAAGTAAGGGTAATCATTAAAAATATCATAAAAAACATAAACATAAGAAAATAAAAATATGAACATACCTTTGGAAAACCATTCCACATTTAACATATGTGAATATATTGATTCATGAAAAAACCATGGTAGTTCTTATGGCATAAATAAAAAATAAATCATGATCCCATTGAAAATTATAATTGGCATAAAACTTGTAATAGTGGAAAACACATAACCATGTAAAATAATTACTAAATTAGTGAAGGCTCATTTTAAAGACCAAAATAGTGGAAAAAATCCATTAATAAACCGGGGTTACATTCTGTTCTAGCCCTGTATTAATGAACCAGATTCCATTCTAGCCTTGTATTACTAAACCAGATTTACATATTGTTCTAGTCATGTATATCTCATGTGTTATAAATCTTTACCCAATGAATTGGAGGGAGATATATAACCCACCCTTCTTATAATTATAGTCATACAAATTTGTGCCAGATAAATAATTCATCATAGTAAAACCCATAGAATAAAATGGGTTTCACAGACATCATTTCATCATAACATAATCCATGTAAACAAATGTATTTCCTAAATTTAATTACTTCATAAGTATAATTAAACATAAGAATAATGGGGATATTATACTTGAAGAATATCCTTAATCATAGATTGAAAATATTTTTTATAAAACACTTTTAATCAATTATGGCGGAAAATATATTGTCTTCTTTAAAAACATTTTCTTTTTTTAAAACAATAATTTTGTTTAAAATAAAATAATTTCTCTTAAAATAACCCTAAAACATTTTAAGAGAATATTAATGGAAATAAGGTATTATAAGAGAATAAAAATATATTATTTCCATATATGTGAAATTAAAATATTATTCTTGAACTTTTTCCGAAAAATAAAAATGCATCTCATATAAAAAATGAGAAAAGATTCCTTTCATATCATTTAATAAAAATTAAACTATTGGAGAAATTGAATTTAAAAAATTGTAGAAAAATAGAATACATTATTATGAAACATGGACAAGGAAGATAAATATACCCTAGTAAGTAATTACATATAAACAATATCAATTAATAATGAGATTGAAAAATTACCACTTACAAGTTTATAATTAGTTGAATCATATCCCTCATAAATTAAATAAAATTAAATTCATATGAAAATATAATAACCTTCATAATTAGAATAATAATAAAATACATGGGTATCATAAACACTAAAAAAAATAAATAGGTGGTGCATAAGGAATAAGTCTCAAATAAATTAAAGTGTAAAAAAATAATCCTTCACCTTAGGACCAATTTCCATTATACGTATTTGAAACTCCTCTTTTTCAATGAGATCTATCTAAATCTACTATTAAAGGAACTAGAGTTGATATTTTTAGGAGACAAAAACCTCCAGAAAGTAACTAGAAAATTTATATGGGATCGAGGTAATCTATAAAATTCACTGCATATATTAATTATCCATAAAAATGTTTATTTTAATATTGTTAATCACATTGATTTGATAGTTCCATTAATAAAATAATTATTACATTAGTTCTATGAAATTATTTAATATAAATATTTTTAGAAAAAAAACTAAAAATAAAAGAACATGAAGAAGATATGTTTTCTATATTTTAGAGTAATAATTATAGTCAAATATATCTTTCATAAAATAATTTATTGAAATTGTTATATTTTTTGAAACATGAATGTGACAGAATTAACATCACATAAAATAAAATATTATAAGTGTCATATTATTCTCCATATAGCTCCAAATGATCAATAAAACGACCATTGGATGATTCTAGTCAAGATATAATATTACAATGCAATTTGGTGAAGTGTTTTGGTTTTTAATGGTTATTATCATTTTATTTAAACAAAAATTATAGATTTTTCAACAATTAAATAATTTCGGCATCAAAATTGTATAGGAATTTATGGTGATTATCAAATTTGATAAAATTCAAAATTATAACACCCCGACCCCAGTTACCCAGAGTCGCTGCATTATTACATAACATTGGCATGATCACAAAAGATATAGTCTCAAAATACCAATTAGTTTAGTATCCTTGGAAGTACTATATACATTCATAAATTTTACATTACATCATAAAATAAAAACTACAACAATATAGTCTCCATAGTCCAAACTCATATCCTCTCATACTATCCCTGCAAGTCATTCATAAAATACTTCTTCACATCCTGGAAAAAATAAAACATAGAAAGGAGTGAGATCAAATTCCCAGTAAGGATAACAATATAGCGGAAGTGTTCATAAATAAGAATAAACATTTATTGAAATGCATAACTAAAAAATTCCTTTTAAACTTGAACATTAGCATAATATGGAAAAAATAAAATTAAATAATTCCATTTACTTATCCACATAGATATTCTACTTGTCGAATAATCACATGCAATATCAATAACCACTTTCATAAGGATGGAATGCATAATTCCAGACTATCATAACCACATAGTCAAGGCCTTGTGCCAAGACAACAAATAATATTTTTTCAAGGCCTTATTTCAAGACAATAGTTTGTCTCATGAGACCTACCGATGCATCGATGAACTACTACAGGCTTCACCCATCACTTATTAAGTCTAATGCATTCCTCCTATAAATAGGTTTAAACATAACATAAACATTCGTATTAAAACTAGCATACGAAATGTCAATACTTTATCCATAAACCATGAATGTTATAAAAAGAACACATCCACAGTCAAACATATCAAAAAACCTTCAATACAATATGGATGTTTTGTATCATAATAAATAAAATTCAAATAATCTTAAAATACATCAAAGGCTGTTGACATAGATGAAAGCAAAACTGTTTTGGAGAAATATCACTTTTTTTAAATCATTTAAAAGTCACCTAATTATAAAGTAAAACATTTACTTTGAAAATATTCTTATAATCTTGTAAGGGATGCTTCAATGATTTTATAATGGAAGAAAATAGTCACACCCTCCATATAAGTTAAAAAAACATTCTTACCTTAATTTTGTCGAAAAGGTTAAAAAGGACCTTGTTTGGAAAGTGACAGAAAGATTCATTTATAAAAATGTTATTAAAAGTCAATAAGGGTATGAATGACTTTAACCCATAGTTTATGAAATATTAAGGATTATTTGAAATACATTTATAAGAAACATGGATGTCGATGATAATGAGGTCCCAATAGATAATTATGTATAAACAACCTCAGATAATGAAGAAATTGTTATATAAAACCTTACCTTGAACTTTTACTTAGTCGATGGTATGTTAACCTCCTGTATAATAGTTAATTTTTTTATTAAATTATACATGAACCATATACATAATTATGATATCATATATGATCTTCTCATAATGAATTTTTAATAATATTTTAGTATTATCTTCGTTTCGGGTGTTAAGCATTAAACATTATTTTTAATCATCAAATTAAAAATATACTTGAATGGATACAATGGGGAATGAATCTCATCGCGTTCATGAGGATGGTAGTCCGTACGTACGCACAAGTGACAATATCACTCTTTTGATATTTAAATAATATATAATTAGATAGTTTATCATATGTAAATAATTATTATCATGTTATATATATTATTTACATGAATTACACATCATTATTATACCCATCCAAATAATGATGTTTTGACTAACAATTACACCACAACGTGGATATGGTATGCCATACATACGCACATATGGTGACATGTCATTAAAAGGATGGATAGAATACTGAATATGGTAGTACCATATTTATAATAACATCATAGTATATATAAGACACTGGAGTTATTATTTTATAATGGTAATACAAAATAATGAAGAAGTTGAAGTAGAAAGGAACTTGAAAGAGGGTGGTGAAAACATTACCTCTTCTTTGGGTTATTCCTTTTGATTTGATCAAAAGGGATCCTTTGGAAGGATTTAAAATCAAACTAAGGCCTCTAGGTTTAAGTGAGGAAATTTGATAGGATATTTGGGTAGGGTTTGGCCGAGACAAAAGGCTTTTAAGGTGTGAATTAGAGAGAATGGGGAGTTCCCTTTTATAAGAGGGGTGAGGGGCACCTTTAGAAAAGTTAGAAATATTATTTTATAATAAATTCATATTCGGTTTATATTGGCTCCAAAGTGGATTATTTATAGGTTAAGGTGGGGATGGGTTGAAATAATTTCAACCAATAGATTTTAGAAAGGTTTGGGTCACTATATTAACCTTATTATTTACATTTAACACTTATTTAAATAGTTTGACATTTATCATGTCTCTTTGTATTTTTATATTATACAGTTAATAAACTTACTATATACCTCCTAGAGACCCCAAGTGGTCCATTAATTTTACACCTATCATTATATAAGTCATTTGGCCGAAACTTAGATTTCTAGGAATAGAATATCAATTAATAATATAATATCTTTTTTAAAAACACTTTTATGTCAATTTTGAAACTATTGGGTATTTTGTTTTTAATAATTTCATAACAGCATTATTACTTAAGAAAAAAATTTATATAACCAATCATAATATGTCATATTATTCTAGAAAATTATTAGAATTCATAAAAAGTCTCAAATTACATTTATTTTGATATTTATAATATCAATTATTTTCATATTTCATTAATTAGGTAATTACTGCATCGCCATTGTGTCATAAATAAATTAAATTCTTTAACATCTAAAAATTATAAATGAAATACCATTATTTAGGAAATATAATTATCTTTCTAATGAATATTTATAATATAATTTATCTTATGTATGACCCTATATTAAAAATGTTTTAGTAATTAAACTTTGATTTTAACTATTTTAACTCTTCTTTGAATTAAATAATAATAAATTTCCTAAACTAATCCAAGTGGATATAAATGATAATATTTTATTCATAAGGTTGCTTTTGGTTGAGATACACTTTTCCAATAGAATTAGGTCATGTGTTAGGGTAATATTAATATCATTTTTACCCTTAATTACCCTATTTACTTTTAACCATGGTAAATAAAAGTAAAAAGTTACTATTCCCCAAAAATTATTTTTATATTATTGAACCACATTTTATTCCTTTATATATACCATGTCTCTCGGATTTTCTAAATTCCACTCACAAAAGTGGTATAATTAAGTTTTATGTGAATTTCCAAATTCTCCTAGGAGGTGGGTAAAAGACGGTGAAAAGTTCCATATAATTTTAATATTTCTAGAATTATTCTAAACTAACTCCAATGAATTACATTGAATTATATAGGTATTATGTATCAATTTTGACCTAAATTAAATATATATAAAATAAATAATTATTTAAATAAAAAGTTGGTTTTGAACTATAACTCAGTGTTTTTTCACTATTCATCAAAAATTGAATGTTTTGTGAAAAATATAAAAAATTCACTCTAAGATAATTTTGATATTCCGAATCCAAAAATGAAGTCCATTTTGAAAGTTAAAATTTCTAAAATTTCAAAAATCATGTATTAGTATTCATAACGGCTAGTTTGATTGGTTGTGGTGGGTGTTAGAACTCGAAGTTGCGTACAACACACGCTACTGTATTATTCAAAGAGAAGTGTACTATGGATGATTGGGGTGTTACATTCTCCCCTCCTTAAAATAATTTTGTCCTCAAAATTTCTAGAATAATACAGCATGAAAATATTTAGGTGATTCTTCTTCATAAGTTCCTCGGGTTCCCACGTTTCCTCTTCCATATTATGGTTTCTCCATAGAACTTTTCCCAGATGAGTCATCCGGTTTCTTAGCACATGTTCTATGGTATCAAGAATCCGGATGGGCTCTTCGCAATAAGATAGATCGGGTTCCAGTTCTAATTCCTCATAGGTTAGTACATGCGTTGGGCCAGGCATGTATTTTCTCAATAGTGATACGTGGAACACAAAGTGAACTTTGGAGAGATTTGGCGGCATTGCAAAACGTTAATCTACAACAACAATTCATTCTAGAATTTTGAAATGTCCGATGTACCTGGGACTCAATTTACCTTTCTTACTGAAATGTATAACTCCCTACCATGGAGATACCTTCAAGAAAATATGATCTCATACCTGAAATTCCAAATCCTTCCTTTGATTACATCATAGATCTTCTGCCTACTTTGAGATGGTTTGATGTGGTTTTGGATTACCTTCACCTTTTCCATCGTTTCCTCCACCAGTTCTGGGCCTACGAGTTTTCTTCCACCAACATCATCCCAATAGGTTGGTGTTCGACATCTCTTTCCGTATAATGCTTCATATAATGCCATCCAAATACTTGAATAGATGCTATTGTTATTGGAAAATTCCACTAAAGGTAAATATTGATCCCACATACCCTGAAAGTCAAGTGAGCATGATCTCAACATGTCTTCTAAGGTTTGAATAGTCCATTCTGATTTTCCATCTATATGAGGGTGGTAAGAAGTGCTCAAATGAAGTTCAGTATCCAGGGCCTTCTAAAGACTCTTCTAGAATCATGAAATAAAATGGGGATCACGATCAGAAACAATCGATAGTGGTACTCCCTGAAGTCTCACAACTTCATTAATATATAGCATTGCTAGACGTTCCAGTGGTAGATCTTCCCTTATTGAAAGAAAATGTGATGACTTGGTAAGACGATAAAAAATAACCCATATTGCATTGTTCCTTCTAGGATTATTTGGAAGCCCCATGAAAATGTCCATCGTGATATTATACCATTTCCACTCGAGTATGGGAAGAGGTTTCATGACTCCTCCAGGCTGTTGCCTTCCCACTTTCACTTGTTGACAAACCATACAGATCGAAACAAAATCAACAATATCCCTCTTCATTTTATCCCACCAAAAATGTTCCTCCAAATATCTATACATTTTGGTGATCCCAGGGTGTATAGAGAAATTGGAACTATGAGCATCATTAAACAATTACCTTTTCAGATCAGGTATATCGGGAACTCAAATTCTCTTCCCTAATTTCAAAATTCCTTCTTCATACACAAAGTCTCTCAATGTCCCATCATTCAAAGCTTTAATGTTCTTCTGAAATTCTTCATCATCAGTCTAATAACTCTTAATCCTTTCTAATAAAGATGGTTTGGCAACCATTTGAAAAAACATTGATGTTTCACCTTCCATGGTGATTCCCATATCCAACATTACTAGATCTATGAAAATGGGATCCCTTTCAACTATCATCATGTTCAAAACTCCATGATCTTTTCTTCTCAAAGCATATGCAACCTTATTTTCCTTCCCCGAGTGGTAGTGTATCGTGCAATCATAATCCTTGAGTAGTTCAAGTCGTCGCCTTTGCCTCATGTTGAGGTCTTTTTGTGAGAAAATGTACTTCAACTCTTGTGATCAGTATATTTCTCCCATTCTTCACCATATAGATAAGGTATACATATCTTAAAAGCAAAAATTACATCAGCTAACTCAAGATCATGAGTAGGATAGTTTTTCTCATGAATTTTTAGTTGTCATGATGCATTGGCAATAACCCTATCATTCTGCATAAGGACACAACCAAGTCCTTTCTTTGATGCATCACTATAAATAATGAACCCATCATTCCCCGATGGTAGAGTCAATATAAGAACATTGAGTAATATTCTTGTAAGTTATTCAAATTATTCTTCACAGTCTTTTGTCCAAAAAAATTTAACCCCTTTACGTGTGAGCTTTGTTAATGGGTTAGCCAATCGGGCAATGTTCTGGACGAAACGCCGATAATAACCTACTAAGAGAATAAAACTGCGTACCTCGGTTATACTCATCGGTTCATGCAATTCTTGGATTGCCTTGGTATTATAAGTATCAACATAGATTTTATCTTTAGAGACAATTTTTCTAAGAAATGAAATCTCCTAAAGCCATAATTCACACTTGCTAAACTTCCCATATAATTCATGTCTTCTCAGAGTTTTCAGGATAATGCGCAAGTGATTTTAATGATCTTAGTAGCTTTTTGAGTATACCAAGATATCATTAATAAATACCACCACAAAATCATCGAGGTATTCCTTGAAAACTCTATTCGTTAGATCCATGAATACAGAGGGTGCATTAGTCAGCCCAAAAAAAATTACTGTAAACTCGTACTGCCCGTACCTGGTTCGAAATGCGGTCTTCGGAATGTCTTCCTTATTCACACACAACTGATGGTATCCAGATCGAAGGTCAATATTTGAAAAGTATTGAGATCCATGCAGTTGGCCAAATAAATCATCAATGTGAGGTAGGGGATACTTTTTCTTTATTGTTATAGCTTTGATTTCCCTATAGTCGATACATAACCTCATAGATCCATTTTTTTTCTTAACAAAAAGGACAGGGGCTCCCCATGGAGAAACACTAGGGTGAATAAGTCCCTTATTACTCAATTCCTCTAGCTGTTTCTTTAGTTCAACTAATTACACAGTGGTCATTCTATAAGGGGTCTTCGATATTGGCCTTGAACCAGGAATTAAATTAATGGAAAACTCAATTTATCATTCTAGAGGATGTCCAGGTAAATCGTCAGGAAACACATCTACATTTTCTTTCACAATCTTTACATCCTGTATTTGAACATTCCTTTCCTTACCCATAGTTATTTAACTATCTTCCTCCCCAATAATTGAATTTAGTCGAGCTAATGGGGGTGGATCTAGGTAAGAATTAGGTGGTGGTGATTCTGCTCTAAAGATAAGGTGTTACTTATCATCATCATCAAAAATCATAACCTCCTTCTTCATACAATAAATCTTCGCATCATGATTCGAAAGCCAATCCATACCGAAGATTATATCAAATTCAATCATAGGTATGATGATGAGATCATCATATAAAGAACATTTATGTGCTCTAGTGGGGACTGATTCAAAAAACATTGTTGCAATGATACTTCCCTTAGGATTTTTGACTGACAACTCCCTTGTTAAATAAAATTGGAAATATCTAATTTTCTAAGAAAAATGGGAAGATATGAAACAATCCGATGATCTAGAATCAAATAATGCATTTGCTAAACATGAGGAAACCATTAAATTACCTGCCACCATGCCTTTCTGAGATTCTACCTCAGTAGTAGTGATAGAATAAGCTTGGCCTTCATCCCTTGGAATTTTCTGAGTTAAGTTACCCTGATGCTTAGGACATTCATTTTCATAATGTCCCATCTCCCTACAATTGTAGCATTGGACATCAGTAGCTTCCTTCTTCCCCTTGAAATCACGAGATTGGTGGACTTTTTCACCACACTTGTAATAGACTCCCATTCCTTTTAAGCAAGTACCATGGTTTTTCTTCCCACATTTACTATAGGATTGATATTTAACTTTTCCCTTATTCCACTTGTTTCCATTTCTAGAGTGATCAACAGATCTCTTCTTCTCTTGCTTTTCTTTAAATTCATAAGACTTAGAGAAATCTTTTTCTGTCTTGATAGCACATTAGACAATATCTTCGTATGACGAGAAGGATTATGAGACCAATGTTTGATGGAGAAACGGTTTTAACCCATCAATGAAACGATCAATATTACTTCTTGGGTTCTGTATATAAT
Source organism: Viscum album (assembly GCA_963277665.1). Classification (NCBI taxonomy): domain Eukaryota; kingdom Viridiplantae; phylum Streptophyta; class Magnoliopsida; order Santalales; family Viscaceae; genus Viscum; species Viscum album. Next base: position 1,643,331,938 of record OY728121.1, on the reverse strand, counting down.
TTGCAGCATAACATGCTACCCTTGTAAAGTTAGCCTCATACTTTGTGACATTCTCATCCTCTTTTTGTCTCAGACTTAGAAATTTCCATTCCATATCTGCTTGATGGTCACGAGGAATGTATTTTTCTAAAAACAGATATTTGAACTCCCTCCATTCCATATTTCATACTTCATCATCTTCCTTTTTGTTTTTAATCAATGACCACGATTGGTTAGCATCTCCAGGGAGGGGATAAACTGTCATGATAACTTTTTCACTTTCACTACTCCTCAAAGCCTGAAATATTTTTTCTAGGGAATTTATCCATTGCTCAGCTACTAAGGGATTTTTACTCCCCTTGAACATTGGTGGTTGTTACCTCATGAAGCGATCTGACATTGATCCTCCATGCTGCGTATCAGTGTGCTCCATACAGGTAAGGTTATTATTCATAACCTGAGTCAGCTTTCCCAGTACGGTGATTAGCTGATCAGCACCAGTTGCATCACCAGCTCCACTATAATTATCTTTAGGAGGAGGGAAATCCCTATATGGAGTTCATGCATTGATACAGTTTCCATTTCTTACACTAGGTGCCATTTTTAACCAATGTCATAAACTAGATCAGATTATGAATCAAAATACATAATTCCATACTTGTAAAACAATTTGCATAAATTGAACTATTTATGGATATAATCCATAATCATAAAAAAATGTTTTCATTGAGGAAGTATATACTCATAACCTCTTCATAATTATTTGTAAAGAAAATGAAAATTATCCTAAGCATATCCCCCAGGAGTGTTGTAACCAATAGTGCAACAAGGCCCGTTGTCGTTCATTAGTTCTCGTTCGAGTCTAGCTCAAAGTGGTGTTTTTGGGTTTTACCCCTAGGTACATCTGTGCTAGAGTCGCCTCTATGTGCTCGTATCTAGAAATGGATTTACTACTCAGAAAACTCAAAAAATCTCTACAATACCAAAATTCTAGGAAGTTCTTCTATACTAATCCTCAAAGTCTATCCCTGGCCTATGTACTCTAATAAGAGTTTATCTAAATCTAGCTTCCATGTTTTTTGATAAACTTCCTCTGATACCAACTATAAAACCTAGACCCTAGTTACCCAGATTCAGTTTATTATTATATAACATTGTCGTGATAAAAAAAGATCAAGTCCCGAAATACTGACTAGTTTAGTAGCCTTGTAAGAACTAGATACATTCATAAAGTTTACATTAAATCATAAAATAAAAACCACAACAACATTGTCTCCATAGTCCACACTCTTATCCCCTCATACTATCCCTATAGGTCATTCATAAAATACTTTTTCACCTCCTGGGAAAAATAAAACATAGAAAGGGGTGAGCTCAAATGCCCAGTAAGGATATTAATATACCAGAAACTTTCATAAATAAGTATAAACATTTATGAAAATGTATAACTAAAACAAAAGACATTTAAACTTGAACTTTAGCATAATATGGAAAAAATAAAATGAAATAATTCCATTTAATAATTCACATGGATAATCTACTAGTCGAATAATCACATGCAATATCAATATCCACTTTCATAATGATGGAATGCATAATTACAGACTATCATAACCACATAGTCAAAGCCTTGGGCCAAGAATACAAATAAGATTTTGTCAAGGCCTTGTGCCAAGACACTAATTTGTCTCATGACACCTACCGATGCATCAAAGAGCTATATTAGGCTCCACCCATCACTTATTAAGTCCAATTAATTCCTCATATGAACTGGTTTAAACATAACATAAACATTCTTATTGAAACTAGTATACAAAATATCAATACATTATCCATAAACCATGAATGGTATAAAAATAACACATCCATAGTCAAACATATCACAAAACCTTCAATACAATATGGAAGTTTTGTATCATAATAAATAAACATCAAATAAGCTTAAAATCCATCAAAGGATGTTGACATAGATGAAATCAAAACTATTTGAGAGAAATATCTCTTTTTTTTGAAATCATTTAAAAGTCACATAATTATAAAATAAAACATTTACTTTGAAAATATTCATATAAGATTGTAAGGGAATCTTCAATGATTTTATAATGGTAGAAAATAGCCGCACCCACCGTATTGGTTAAAAATACATTCTTACCTTAATTTTGTCGAAAAGGTTAAAAATGAACTTGTTTGCAAAGCGACAGAAAGATTATTTTATAAGAACCATATAAAAATTCAATAAGGTTATAAATGAATTTAACCCATATTCTATAAAATATTAATAATTATTTGAAATACATTTTTAAGAAACATGTATGTGGATGATAAAGAGGTCCTAGTATATAATTACGTATAAACAACCTTGGATAATGAAGAGACAGTGAAATAAACCATTACCTTGCACTTTTACTTACTAGATGGTATGTTAAAATCCTGTATAATAGTTAAAACATTGTTATTAAATTATACAAGAACCATATATATAATTATGATATCATATATGATCTTCAAATAATTCTTTGTTAACTATATTTTAGTATTATCGTCGTTTCGGGTGTTAACTTACTCATTTTGTTTTATATGTTTTATTACATAAGTTGTGTTTGTTATGGATAGGTTGTATATTATTCATATCTCTAATGATATCAAGTCATTAAACATTATTTTTAATCATAAAATGAGAATTATACTTGAATGGATACGATGGGGAATGAATCTTATTTTGTTCGTGGAGACGATAGTCCGTACGTACGTACGAGCGACAATATCACTCTTTTGATATTTAAATAATATATAATTGGATATTATATCAATTATAAATAATCATTATCATGTTATATTTATTATTTACATGAATTTCACATCATTATTATACCCATACAAATAATAATGTTTTTAATAACAATTACACCACGACATGGAGACGGTAAGCCGTACGTACGCACGTATGGTGACATTTCATTCAAAGGATGCATAGAATACTGAATATGGTAGTTGCATATTTATAATAACATCACAGTATATAGAATATACTGGAGTTATTATTTTATAATTGGAATAACAAAGAAAGAAGAAGTTGAAGAAGAAAGGAACTTGAAAGAGGGTGGTGAAAACATTACCTCTTCTTCGGGTTCTTCCTTTCGATTTGATCAAAAGGGCTCTTTAGGGTGTCTTTATGATCAAAATAAGGCCTATAGGTTGAAGAGAGGTAAGTTTAGAGTATATTTGGGTAGGGGTTGGCCGAGACAAAAAGGCTTTGAAGGTGTGAATTAGAGAGAAGGGGGAGTGCCCTTTTATAAGAGGGGTCAGGGGCACCTTTGGAAAATCTATAAATATTATTTTATAATAAATTCATAATTGGTTTCTAAAGGCTCCAAAGTGGAATATTTAATGGTTAAGGTGGGGATGGGTATAAATCCTTTCAACTAATAGATTTTAGACAGGTTTGGGTCAATATATTAATCTTATCATTTATATTTAACTCTTAGTTAAATAGTTCAACATTTACCATGTCTCTTTGTATTTTTATATTATATAGTTAATAAATTTACTATATAACTCCAAAAAACCCCCAAGTTGTCCATTAATGTTAAAAATATAATTATATAAGTCCTTTTTTCGAACCTAAGATTTTTTAGGAATAGAATAACAATTAATAATATGATATTTGTCTTAAAAACACTTTTATGTCAATTTTGACACTATTGGGTATTTTGTTTTTGATAATTTCATAATAGCATTATTACTTAGAAAAAAATTTAATATAACTAATTATAATATGTCTTATTAATCTATAAAATTAGTGTAATTCATAAAAAGTCTCAAATTACATTTATTTTGATATTTATAATATAAATTATTTTAATATTTCATTAATTAGTTAATTACTGCATCACCATTGTGTCATAAATAAATTTAATTATTTAATGTTTAAAAATTATAAATAAAATACAATTATGTAGGAAATATTTTTATATTTCTAATGAATATTTATAATCGAATTTATCATATGTATAACCCTATATTAAAAATGTTTTAGTAATTAAAAATTTATTTTATCTCTTTTAACTCTTCTTTGAATTAAATAATAATAAATGTCCTAATCTAATCCAAGTGGAACATAATGATAATATTTTATTCCTAAGGTTGGTTTTGGTGGAGATACACTTGTCCAATAGAATTAGGACATGTGTTATGGTAATATTAATATCATTTTTACCCTTAATTACCCTATTTACTTTTAATCGCGTTAAATAAAAGTAAAAAGTTACTATTCACCAAAAATTATTTTTATCTTATTGAACCACATTTTAGTCCTTAATATTAACCGTGTCTCTCGGATTTTTGATATTCCACTCACAGAAGTGGTAAAACTATGTTTTATTTGAATTTCCAAATTCTCATAGGAGGTGGGTAAAAGACGGTGAAAAGTTCCATAAATTTTTTATATATCTCAAATTATTCTAAACTGACTCCAATAAATTAATTTGAACTTATACAGGTATTATTTATCCATTTTGACCTTAATTAAATTTAAATAAAATAAATAAATATTAAAAAAAATTGGTTTTAAACTATAACTCAGTGTTTTTTCATTATTCATCAAAAATTGAATGTTTTCAAAAAAAAAATACCGAAAATTAACCCTAACCTAATTTCGATATTACGAATCCAAAAATGAAGTCCATTTTGAAAGATAAAATTTATAAAATTTTAAAAAGTGGGTATTACTATTCATAATGGCTAGTTTGATTGGTTGTGGTGTGTGTTAGAACTCGAAGTTGTGTACAACACACACTACTGTATTATTCAAAGAGAAACATACCATGGAAGCTTGGGGTGTTACATAAATAAATAACTATAAGTATAAATTTTCATTATATTTATGGATACTATTTATAATCATATTTATCTCATATTTATCACTATTTTAATATTTTTCTACTTATAAGAGATAAGAGGGTGAAATGTTGTCACTTTATTTTATTTTAAAAATATATATATCATTTTCATGATCAAGAGTAAATTAAATGACAAAATCTGATCCTTTAGTGTTATGCATACAATTTTATTCATATGATATGATTTTGATAGGTTTTAGTGTAGGTTTATTGTCCTTATAATATTATTTGTTACCATAATTTACCAAATATAACTTTAACCGTGGTAAATAAAAATTACCAAACTAACTATTCATAAAATAAAAAAAAATAAAAATGAGACTATTTACATATTTAATACCCACTAATTCCAAATATGGAATATATTCTTCAAAATTTCAAACAAATAAATCAGAGAAATTAAATTTAAATTATTTCTATATTTGGAATAAAAATGGGTTTTAAATGTTTAGACATTACAAAGAATTGAAATGTTTTTACTAAAACATTTGTTATAAAATAAATTCTAAGAACACAAATTATATTTAATGTTAAAATTATATTCTATTTATAATTTAAAAAAATTAAATAACATAATTTATCCATATAAATTATATTGATCAAAAAAGTTGTTTTCAATTAAAATGTAGTGTATTTTTACTATTCATTAAAACTTGAAAGTTTTCTGGAAAATAAAAAAAATAATCCAAATTAAATTTTAATATACCAATTTAAATGAAAGTGTGTATGTTGTTAAGTATAATATATAGAATTTTCAAAAAAAATATTTTAAATGTGTGCACCATCAAAAGCTGGAAAAACCTTTTTTTTTTGGAAAAAAACTTCTTTTATCCAAAAAATTGAATTTGTTCTTATATCTGGTCTAGAAAAAACTAAATTAATTTTGAACATTATATTGAATATATTAAATAAATATTGTATTAAAAAAATCCATCAAAAAATTTATTATATTATTAACACGCTTATACTTAGTCTTGAGTGAAATGAATTTTATCTAAATAACAAGAAACTGTGTGTAACACAAGCCAAGAATAGTTTTTCACATACCATATGATAAACTGGTGTTATTTAAAAAAATATTATATTTTTGTATCATAAAACAAAATACATCAGAGAATTTAAGTAATCTATCTCATAAAAATATTTGGAAGTTACATTCTACCCCCCTTAAAATGAATTTCACCCTAGAAATTCATTTGGGTTATAAAAGTATTAATACAATGGATTTTATTTCATAGAAACCAACATCATAAAAATGAATTCTAAAACATCATTTTAAAAATTAATTGTCTGAAAATAGGAGTTACCTAATGTAACTCATAAATAGTTCTCTACATAGAAGAATACAGTGGAAGATTTGGGTATGGAGTAAAAATGTAAATAATCATATAGATTGATAAAGATCAAGGATCATATAGAATTGGGTGATCAAGAGAATGTTAACCATCAAAAAAGCATAAACAAAATAATAATAAAAAGGACATTGATATCATCAAAATGATGATAATATCACACACTTTTACATCACAATCCTTTTTCCCAATGTTGAATAATTTTCATGAGAAGATATACTTGGTTTCAATACAATATATCCATTGGTCATTCCTCAAAATATTTCCACTTTATATATTTATCAAATAAATTCAGATTATTTTTTTCATTTTTAAAGTGTTATAACATCATGTGATCCATAAATATAATGATATCTCATTCCATATATCTTTATCATAACAAAAATATTATCACAGGTCATCAAATATGCATAAGTCCACCTATGGTGAGATAATACTTTATTATAACAAACTTCATGAAAAGTATAAATTAAAATTTCCATAAATTTATAACCTCAAAATCCTTCTAAAAGTTGAAAATCTAAAACTTTAGGAAGAGGTTCACTAATCTTAGATTGACATTTATCTATAATATATCACAAATTATATCTTGTTATTCACATTTCAAATATGTGAACACCTTCATTATGTTTTATCTTGAGTCATGGAAATAACCTGAATTTCTATATATCCTTATTGAATATTTTCATGTTACCTTTTTCCCAAAATTATTGGATATATTCCTTAAGTCCCAAAATTTTTATACTTTATGAGAGAATAACCCTCTTGAAATGAAATCTGTAATTTTTTCCCAAGAAACTAGGATCATATAATTTACTTATTTATATGAGAAATATATTTATCCAAACATCATTCTCATAACATAAGGGACATATTATGGTTTCTCTTTACCTTAATCATGTATTCTCAAAACATATCAACTTAACCATAAATCACTATTGTTGGTAATAAAAATTACTAAACATATCATTTCCAATATGTAATGAAATATTTATACAGAAAACACTTATATGTTTGAGGATTCGTAAAATATGTCTGTTTAAAAATCCATACTCCTCCATCACTGAACTTTATTCTTAAACTATTACTTAGGATCCATCATATTATACTTTCGTAAACTATGAATCATGTATTAAGGTTCCTCAAAATTATCCAAACCAAGATTCTTAGGTTTAATGTAAACAATAATTATATAATATCCCATACCTTTCACATTTAATTTTAAATATATTTATCCTCATCAGTATAACCCATAATCATAACACCTTCATGATTCTATTTATAATATTTCCACATAGGAAATCAATTTTCTTAATTCTTATACTTTCCACATTCAATACATTCTTGGTTAACTGTTTTCTATATAGTTATGGATATTTAATATGTCTAGAAATAAAAGTGTGATAAAATAAAATAAGAGATTAAAAACACATAAGTAAGGTAAATAACTTTTAATGTTTAAAACTATGGTATCTTTAGTTTAATCAATGATTATTCATGATTATCACCATAACTCTAGGATTGTAACCTATACTTATACTTATCTTTATGGAGATCCCTTGAAATATCTTAGAATTATCTATAGTGATCTCACTAAAGTGGTCTCGCCATATTTTTCAAAGGTTATCTAAACATTCACCCTGACATGAACTTTAGAGACCCAAATCTTGATGTAAATGGACATTACATTACATTTTCATAATACTTAATACAAAAAAAATTGACTATAATATTTTAGTATCTTTGGAAACTAGTAATATGTTCTGCTAACTTGGTGAAAGATCTTCAACATCTCTCATAAAGATATTCTTGTTTATTTTTTTCCAACCTAAAACATTTCTTTATATCATGGGGAGGTAAAAACATAAGAAAAGTGTGATCTCAAATAATCATTAAGTGTATGCATGAAAAATATCATACTAAACATAAACATTAGATTGTAAAAACATGAACATAATGTTTGAAAACCATACATAATTTAACCAATATCAAAGTTATGAATCATGAACTAAACATTGGAAGTTCATGTGGCATAAATCATAAAGGAATCATGAACCATGAGAAAATAGTGTTGGAATAAAATATGGAATTGTGGAAAGAAAATAATAAAAATAATAATTTCAATATAGCCAAGGATCATTTATAAGACCATCTTTATGGAAACAATTCAATCACTGAACTGAGTTTATTTACCATTCATTCCATGTATTACTAAACTGTATTTACTTGCCACTCCATTCCTATATTACTAAACCAGATCTACTTGTTGTTCCAGTCATGTCTATATCATGAGTTATAAATCTTTATCCAATGCATTGGAGGGAGATTTAGTTCTCATCCATATAATAATGAAACCCATACATATGTGTTCCAAAAAAATAATTCATCATAGAATAACCAATGGAATAAAATTGGTTTCTTAAACATCATTCCTTCATTATATAATATATAAAAAACAAATGGATTTAATAAAAAAATTCCATTATAAACATAATTAACCATAATAATAATAAGGATAATATACTTGAAAAATATCTTAATTCTTATATGAAAAATAATTTTGATAAACACATGAAATTAATTCTTGAGTAAAAAATTCTTTATTCTTTAAAAACATTTTCTTTTCATAAAACACCACAAAATTGTAAAAGAAAAACATTTCATTGAATATTACCTTGAATGATTTTAAGATAATCTTCAAGAAAATAAGGAGTAATGAAATCATAAAAATCCATTCATGTTATATATGTTAATTTAAAAAATTCTTCTAGTACTTTTATTAGAATGTTAAAAAGTATCTCATATCAAAAATGAAAAAAAATTCCTTTCATACCACATAATAAAAACTCACCAATGGGTAAAATTGAGTTTAAAAAATTATAGAAGTATATGATACGTAATTAGGAAACATGGAAATGGATGATAAAAATACCAAACTAAATACATACGTATAAACAATCTAGAATAATAATGAGATGTAAAAATTATCCCTTACCAATTTATAATCAGTCGAATCGTATTCCTCATAAAATAAAAATAATTATATGTATAGGAAAATATCATAACATTCTAAATAAGGATCATAAAAACATCCCTAGGTAGCATAAAAACCACACAAAATAAATAGGTAGTTTATAAGGAATATGTATCATAGAAATAAAAGTGAGACAAAATAATGTTGTACCATAGGTCCAATTTCCATTTTACATATTTGAAACTCCTCTTCTTCAATGTGATCCCTCTAAATCTCCCCTTAAAGGCACTAGAGTTAGTCTTTTCAGAAGAAAAAAAACTATAAAAGGTAAATATGTATTTTTATAAGGGAAATGGGAAGGGGATGACTGAGATTGGATGCTCATAGTGAAGCGAAGAGGTGAGGGTGGAAGTTCCATTTAATAATTGAGGTGAGGGGAACTTTTGGTATCTCCAAAAATATTAAATTATATTAAATTAAAACCCCCTCCAAAAACAATAAAATATACTTTGTTTCTAGGATGATAAAAAATAAGGTTATAATCTCATCAACCAATAATTTCTAGGAATGTTTTTATGTTAATTGAAACCATATAATTACAATTAACCCTTAGGTATTTGATTTTAATTTTAACTAAGGTAACAAATTGTTCAATATTAAAATAATGTAATTTATTATTATTTGATATCAATTAGATTATAAATAAATAATTTATAAAATATTAGTGTAGTACCCCCAGTTTGAAGTATGTGGCCTTTTTTATGAATTATTATGAGTTTAATGTGCATGAGATGAGTTGGGAAGAGGTTGGGAGATTTTGGAATGGTTTTGGATGAGTTTGGAGGCTTTTAAAGGGGTTCACAGTTTGAGCATGATTAGTGGAAACCGTGTGGATTCCCCAGGAAACCATGAAAGGGAGACAGTAGGCTTCACACAGCCTGTGCATGGTTTGTCAAACCGTACGAGGAAACCGTGTGTACCCTTGCTCCCGAGGCAGTAGCTTGTGCACAGTAAGCACACGGTTTGCCAAACCGTGTGGGCTAACCATGCGACTATATAAAAATAGGGTTTTAAAACCTGGGCTCACTCATGCTTTCCTCATTCCTCTCCAATATTCCTCCCACTCGTTCCTCACTCGTGATTTTGGGTTCTCAGGGGTTAAGGGTGCTCTCCCACCCTATTTGGAAGCGTTTCAAAGTGGTTTCAAGGCGGTTTGAAGGTGGTTTCTCTCGGGTAAGTCTCTCCTCTTGTTTCTCTTGTGTTTTCCTCATATATATAAATCCCTATGTTTCTTGGATTTCTTGATCTACACTTGTTCTGTGTAGACATAGGGTTCTGGTTTCATTTGATGTTAATATCAAGGCTTGTGGATGTTAGGGAAAGTGATCTTGAGAGTTTTCGGTGGTACGTTCGCTAGATTTGAGGCATGGTTGTCCGTGGGTAAATTTCTCAGGAACCCTATAGGTAGGTGGATTCTCTCTCAACTCCACTTGGTTAGAGATAATGGTTTTGGTTACAATTAGTTTTTTGTGCTTGAAATTAATTGTGTTTTGATGTGTAAAATTGGTTAGAAATCCCTTGGATGATGTTTTGGGAATTTTTGTGAAAAAGAGGGTTTTGTGGTGAAATTCTTTTGTTGTGGATTTTAAAATGGAGATTTTAAAACAGGATTCTATAGTTTATTTGTGAAAATTATTGATGGAAATGGTTTTCAATAAAAGGGTTGTTTGATTGATATGTTGTTTCTCATGGAAATGGGTTTTAATAAATGGGTGATTTACTGAAGTGGATTGATATGCAATGGAATTGGTTGATTGCATGTGGTTGTGAACTTGGTGGGTCTTATGCTTTGAATTGGCTTGTATGAATGTTGTGTAGAAGTAGTGAGAAGTACCACTATAAAAATGGGATGGATAGTGTACGTAAGGGCCACCATCAATGGTAAGTGGATGAGAAAGTGCCACTAAAGTGTGAATGGGTGAACGGGTTGGACGGAAGATCCACCGTTTAGTTGTTATGGTTGTTTTGGTGTGAATTTTCTTGCAATATGGAATTGTTGTGATAATGTGTAAATTTTTTAATGTGTGTGGCTATTTTGTTGTCTTTCCCTTGGTTGCTTGGTTTGGGTACGATGGCTAGGTAATAACATGTTTGGCTTATGAGAATGGTTATACTTGTGATTTAATTTATATAAACTGTGTTATATAAATGTGATAACGGTTTTATCCTAGTGGTGTCTGTAGGGAAGTCATTTGGGGAAATCTTACCTAGTTTTAGTACTCACCCCTATTTTGGCACCGTGGTGTCTTTTCAGATGTCGTGTACTGTGACGTGGTCAAAGGTAAGTCATCAACTTCCTTTAGTGGAGCATTGTGATCCCTTGGTGGATCTTGGAACTTGGAGCTTGGTGTGGAGCTGTGGTGGTTTCATGGCTTGTGTTGTTTGGTTGTTTAGTTTCCGTTGTGTACTCTGATGTTGTGTGGAAATGTTTAGTTGTACTGGTTTTGAGTTGTGTTGTGGAACATCTTGGTTGTCGTTTGGGAATACATGTTTGGTTTTGAAAGTGCATGCATCATTAGCTGTTGGTTTGGTTGGTTTTTTCTCAAGGGAAAATCATTCCCCAACTTGATCTTGAAGCCCTCGATATTTATTTCTAGCCTTTGGCATATTGGAATCATCGCATAAGGCCAAGCAACCCTCACCGCCTCCTCAAGCCAATGAGGTAGGGGTTGGGTGTTACAAGTTGTATCAGTTTGTGCGGTCCTTTGGAGTTGATTCTCAGGTTTGGTGTTTACAATTGTTGTGTTACATTCCTTGAGTCGGGATGGTAGCATGGCATAGGAATGTCGGAAGTTGGAATGTATAGCATAAAAGGACATAGCTAACGCTTTTATTCTGAAATTCAAGTTACTAGGGAGTTTGGTACATAAGTGTTTTGGAGACACTTATAGGCATTGGATATCTCATTGTCGTGGGTGTAGCCAATGAGATGAGCATGCAATGCATGGTAGAAATGACTTCCCACTAGGATGTATTTTTCATTGGGGTATAATGATTTATGATGTGATATAAATGTGTGAGATTTCATTGTGAATAAATTTGTATTTTGAAAATGGTTTGGTTTTCAAAATGGTGAAACATGGCACATGTGGAAAAAATGGTGGAAATCCTTATTGTGATAGTGTTGTGTAATGTGATTTGAGATGGGATTTTGTGATGTCTATGGAAGTGAGACTCATTGTTGTTTGTCTTCTATTTATAGAGATGGCACCGGGTAAGAATCGTAGTGACCAACCAGAGGAGGCTGTTGAGAATGTGGTAGCACCTGAGCCTCAGGTGAACCAGCAGCAAGTGCAAAGCATAGTGCAAGCTTTCCAAGCTATGGAATGTGGAAATAGAGTGGATGAACCAAGGCATGTGGATCATGCGGTTTAGTTCCAAAAGTAGAATCCACCCATCTTCAGGGGTGATTCAGATCCAGAGAGGGATGAAGCGTGGTTGAATAGGATGAACAAGATCTTTGAGTTCTTAGGAACGCTGGTAGAGCTGAAAGTGAAGTTGGCCACGTATATGTTGGAAGATCATGCCCTCCAGTGGTGGGAGTTGGTAGTCCAAGTGGGGAAGGACCAGTGTATGATGTGGTAAGGCTATGAGAAATTTTTTAATAAATAATTCTTCCCATATACATTCAGAATTCAGCATATGATTGATTTCTTCAGTTTGAAGTAAGTGCTTATGTCTGTGACGGAGTATGAAGCTAAGTTTATGAACTTAGTGTAGTTTGCACCCGAGGTGGCATGTAGCACGTCGTTGAAGGCAATAATATTTGAAGCAGGGTTAAGGCAAGAAATCCATTCAAAGATAGCGGTGTTGTGTATAGATGATTACACAGAGATGGTGAATAGGGCCTCAGTGGCTGAGCGGGATCTGTTGGGCTCTCTGGGCAGATGAAGCATGGTGGTACCCATGGGGAATAGTGGGAACTCTAACGCCGAATTCAAGGGATGGAGGGACAATTATTCCCAGGGTGGGAATATGTCATATAATCCGACGGAAGGATCAGTAAATCTTCCTCCTATGTCCCAGAGCAAGCCGCGATGTTTTCAGTGTGGTTCTACGAGCCATAAAAAGTGGGATTATACAACACAACCTCAAGCATGTCATAATTGTAAACATGTGGGGAATCTGCAGCGTTAATGTTGGTATGCTCCAAGGTTGGGTGCACATGACACTCCTTAGAGATATCAGACGTCGTATGCTTCAACAGGACAGGGACAACTGCACATCCCTCATCAGTAGAGTAAAGTGGGTCATGGTGATTCTCGGAATACCACGACGCCTTAGCAGAACAATAAAGATCCGAGTGTGGCAAGCAAACATTTGTTTGGAGTTGAGCAGGTTGTGGTGGATGATCATTCGGGACCATCCACGGTGTGAGGTACTATTCTTTTAAATTCTACCTTGATTCAAGTGTTGTTTGATAAAGGTGCTTAAAAATATTTTATTACTGCACGTGTGGTTGATTTGTTGGGTTTAAGTGTAGAAATGATGCCCTCGGTTTTGAAACTACAAACTCCTCTGGGCCGATGTGCATGTTGAGCCTTCTTTTGTAGATAATGTTGTATCATTGTGGGCGAGTTTGAGATAGTGTGGCATTTCTTAATGCCTGAGATGGATGGGTATGATGTAATCCTGGGAAGGGATCGGCTGGTGGAGTTTAAGGCTCGCATCGATTGTGATGCGCGAATAGTTTCTTTTATGACACACGATGGAGTTAGACATCTCTTTAGAGGAGAACAACATGAAAGGAAGGGTACAATGGGTTTGCTGGAACTAGTAGTGGGTACATTATCATGTTAGTTGGTAGTTTTGTCATTGGAATCAGTAGAGGGTGTTGAGTAGAGTGTTCTTCCGGAAGTGGTAGATCAGTTCATGGATGTTTTTCTTGAAGAATTATATGGGTTACCTCCCATAAGAGAAGTGGAGTTTACGATTGATCTCCTTTCGGGGACCAGTCCTATCTCACTTCCATCTTATCGGATGGCACCATCTGAATTGCGGGAATTGAAAATCCAGTTGGAAGAGTTAGAAAACAAAGGGTTTATCCTGCCTAGTATGTCTCTATGGGTAGCGCTAGTGTTGTTTGTGAAAAAGGCGGATAGAACTTTGAGGCTATGTGTTGATTATTGTAGACTAAACCAAGAAAAGATAAAGAATAGATATCCACTTCCACGAATTGATGATTTGTTTGACCAGTTGAGGGGAGCCTTGTGGTTCTCCAAGATCGACCTGAGGTTGGGATACCATCAATAGTGGGTGAGGAAGGAGGATATTTTTAAAACAGCTTTCAAAAGTAGATAAGGCCATTATGAATATGTGGTTATGCCCTTTGGTCCAAAGAATGTTCCAGTGGTGTTCATGGCATTGATTAATTGGATATTTTAGAGATATCTGGATTCATTTGTGGTGGTGTTTGTAAACGATATTCTGGTGTATTCAAAGACAAGGTTGGAATATGAGCAGCACTTGGAGATAGTGCTGGGGATCTTGAGGGATCATTGGTTATATGAAGAATTTTAAAAGTGTGACTTTTGTATACGGGAAGTTTGTTTTATTGGCCATGTGATTTCTAAAAGGGGTGTTTCAGTGGATCCAGAAAAGATAGAGGCCATTATCTCGTGGAAAGCGCCAAAGAATGTGTTTGAGATACATAGTTTTCTTAGTCTAGCTGGGTATTATTGGTGTTTTGTTCGTGATTTTTCACGTTTGGATTCACCAATTAAACCTTTAATAAGAAAGAATGTTCCATTACAGTGGAATGAATAGTGTCAGCAGTGCTTCGAGGTGATAAAGGGTTGTCTTACATCTGCACCAATCTTGGTTTTTCCATAACCAGGAAAAGGGTACGTGGTGTATTAAGATGAATGAGGATCAGGGTTGGGGTGCGTTCTCATGCAAGGGAATCATGTGGTTGCATATGGCTCACAACAGTTGAGAGTGCATGAGAAGAACAACCAAACTCATGATTTGGAGTCGGCAGTAGTGGTCCATGCTTTGAAAGTGTGGCGTCATTATCTCTTTAGTGTAAAATTCAATGTATATACAGATCAAAAGATCTTGAAAAAAATTTTCTCACAAAGGGATTTTATCATGAGGTAAAGGAGATGAATGGAATATCTCCAGATGTTTGATTTTGACTTGATGTACACACCATGTAAGGGAAATTCAGTGGAAGATGTATTAAGTAGGAAATCATATGCTCAGGTGGTGAAACCGGCATCAGACCAGTGGCAGTTGATGTCGGTTATAGCTGATATGCAGTGGGAATGTGAGGACCATGGTGATAGAGCAGTATTCTTTCCAGTTTTGTTGATTCATGACTTGGTGGGCCTGGTTAGAAATGCACAGATATCCGATTCTGAGTCTATGACCATAGGGTCGCGACTCAATGGTGGGGAGACCATTTAGGGTTGGCAACTGAATAGAGATTCAGTTTTGTGTTTTCAGAATTATATTGTTGTACTAGTTTCATTTCAGGTGGATCTTCTCAGTGCGTATCATCCTTCCAGGTGGGATGTTCATCCTAGAATTCAGAAAATGTATAAAGCATTGAAAGTGTAGTTCTGGTGGGCTGGTATAAAAAGAAGTGTGGCTGAGTTTGTTTCGAGATGCTTGACTTGTAAGTAGGTCAAGGCAGACCATCAAAGGCCAACCAGAATGTTGTAGTCTTAACCTATCCCTGTTTGGATGTGGGAGCAGATAGCGATGTATTTTGTCCCAGGTCTCCCAAGAACGGCCAGAAAGAACAATTCTATCTGGGTGATAGTGGATCGGCTAACGAAGTCGGCCCATTTCATCCCGATTCTTAAATCTCATATGGTGGAGGATCCTTCCAAAATCTATATCCGAGAGGTGGTAAAGAGGCATGGTGTTGGAGTTTCAATTATATCAGACAGAGATCTGAGATTTATATCTTGTTTTTGTAAATCCTTGCAGCAAGACCTGGGGACACAGTTGATGATGAGTACGGCGTATCACCCTCAGACGGATGGTCAATCCGAGAGGATGATACAAACTCTAGAGGATATGTTGCAGGCTTGTGTCATGGATTTTGGTGGCTCATGGTAGGAGCGCTTGTTGTTGGTTGAGTAATCGTACAATAACATTTATCAGGAATCCATACATATGGCTCCCTTTGAGGCATTATATGGGTGGCCATGTCGTTCTCCACTATGTTGGGTGGAAACAGGTGAGTCCTCGATGGTTGGAATGAGCCTTGTCTAAGAGACGACGGAGAAGATCAAGTTAATCAGGAAGAGAATGGAGATGGCTCAGAGTCGTCAGAAATCATATTTGGATCATCGTCGATAGTCGTTGTCGTTCTAGTTGAGTGATCATGTGTTCTTGAGGATCTCTCTAAGGTTGGGACATAATTGGTTTGGGAAGTAGGGAAAGTTATCTCTGAGGTATATTGGGCCTTTTGAGATTTTTGAGTGGGTTGGTGAGGTGGATTATCATTTGGATTTTCCACCTAGGTTCTGTGCAATGCACAATGTGTTTCATGTGTCGCAGTTGAAAAATTATCAGCAAGATTGTGACCATGTGATTCGATGGGATCATGTTGAGCTGGAACCGGATGCTTTGTCGGTGCACGTTCCAGTGCAGGTTGTGGATATGAAAGATAAAGTATTGCATTGTAAAAGCATCGGTTTAGTTCATTTTTTGTGGTAACATGGTCAGATTCAAGAGGAGACTTGGGAGCGGGAGAAAGAAATGGTCGAGCAGTGGCCCGAGCTCTTTCTGCAAAGGGCGGGTTCACTAGTTTCCGAGGATGGAAAGTCCAACGGTGGGGAGAATGTAGTACCCCCGGTTTGTGGTATGTGGCCCTTGTTTATGAATTTTAATGGGTTTAAAGTTCATGGGATGAGTTGGGAAGAGGTTGGGAGAGTTTGGAATGGTTTTGGATGAGTTTGGGGGCTTTTAAAGGGGTGCACGGTTTGGGCACGGTTAGTGGAAACCGAGCGGATTCCCTAAGAAATCATGGAAGGGAGACAGTAGGCATTGCACAGCCTGCGCACAGTTTGTCAAAACATGTGAGGAAACCAAGTGGACCCTTGCTCCTGAGGCAGTAGCATGCGCATGGTTAGTGCACGGTTTTTCAAACCATGCAGGCTAACCACACGGCTACATAAATATAGGGTTTTAAAACCTGGTCTCATTCGGTCTTGCCTCATTCCTCTCCAATCTTCCACCCACTCAAGCCTCACTCGTGATTTTGGGTTCTCAAGGGTTAAGGGTGCTATCCCACTCGATTTGGAAGAGTTTCAAAGGGGCTTCAAGGTTTTTTAAGGTGGTTTCTCCCGGGTAAGTCTCTCATCTTTTTTCTCTTGTGTTTTCCTCGAGATCTACATCCCTCTCTTTCTTGGTTTTCTAGATCTACACTTGTTGTGTGTAGATCTAGGGTTGTGGTTTCCTTGGATGTTAATATCAAGGCTTGTCGATGTTATAATGGTATGTGACTGAGTATGATATACTCTATAATACCAAACATAGGATCCAAGTAAGAATGAGATTCTCAGATACAAGAGGGGGGGGGGGGGTTAATTGTACCTTTTAAAAATTCCCTTAGGAAATTTTTGCATAACCAGAACTTACAACACCTATAAGAGTTCAAAAGAATTTCTAGATTCTGGAAAAGTAATTTCGAAAATGAAACATAACAAAAGTTACAAAGATTAAGATTCTACCGTAAAGCGTAGAGAATCTAACTATATCGGAGTACAAGTAAGGAAGTATAAGAAAGTTATACTTTCCTTAACAATACAAAATTCATAGAAAAAAACAAAGTAGTAACAATACAAGTAACTTACAACAGTTCTTTTAACCCTAAGAGAAGGGTATCCAACAACCCTAGATAAGAGGTCCCTAGATTTGTACTTTCAAGAAAGTCCGTCTTACCCACACCAGGGTAAGCCCTCAATACGAATATCAGAGTCTGTCTTGCTATCCCCGCAAGCCCTCAACTATCAGGTAGTCAACACCTTTTTCTTCATCAGAAAGGAAGCCCTCAACTTCAAGGTGTTTTAACCTCTTTCATCCTATCCCTGTAAGACCTCGATTTACACAACAACAATATGAGTCTCATGAAGTAAATCTGCACAAGGAAAAGCTTGAATAATCTGTTCAAACATTCTGCATGAATCTTGAGAGTTGATAAGAGCATCTCTCTCTCTAGAAATCACTTCAACA
This sequence comes from Viscum album, assembly GCA_963277665.1. NCBI lineage: Eukaryota > Viridiplantae > Streptophyta > Magnoliopsida > Santalales > Viscaceae > Viscum > Viscum album. Next base: position 1,643,313,486 of record OY728121.1, on the reverse strand, counting down.
ACATGTAAGAACACTTTTCAAAGTTTTTTCAAAGTTGTAGCTTCTTTTCAAAAGAGATCCTATTTATAGGCGAAGCTCCAATGGTCGGCTCCCTCCTCCAACAGTCATATTTCTCCTTGAATTTTGGATAGACCTTTACACGTGTCACTCAAACAATGGTTAGTAAATAACTGAAATAACAGCATAGTTTTATAATGAAAAAGTGTAAGCATAACTAAAATGATATTAGGAATGGAGTAGAAAATGAATGTTTGGAATGAAAAATGTTTATGTTCGGAATGAAAGAAAAAAATAAATTCAGAGTCTATAAACATAAGAATATTCAGATCCTGTTTTGTAGGAATTTGGAACCTTAATTCTGTAGAAATTTGGAGTCTAAATTTCAAGGAAATTCAGATTCTAATTTTACTAGAATTCAGAACCAGAACATATGAAGTTTAGTGTCTATGTTCATGAGAATTAAGAGTTAGATCTCATCAGAGTTTGGAGTCTAAATTTAGAGAACTCGGAGTCAGAACTTAGAGAAGTTCATAATTAGAATTCAGAGTGGAACTTTATGAGAGTTCAAATCCAGAATTCGGAGTGGAACTTCATGAGAGTTCGTATCCAGAATTTGGGGTGGGACTTCATGAGAGTTCTTATCCAGAATTTGGAGTGGCACTTCATGAGAGTTCGTATCTAGAATTCGGAGTTTAACTTCATTAGAGTTCATATCCAGAATTCAGAGTTAAACATAATTAGATTTCGTATCCAGAATTTGGATCCTAAAACAGAATGCTTCATGTTTAAGTATTATACGATTATGAGGTTTTAGATATGAATCCTATTTTTACACTTAAGAAAAAATACTGATGTGAACAATGACAATAAGGTAGGGGTAAATTTCCTTTGGGAATGAAATTTTCTTTATGTAAGTAAAACCGGGGTAAAATGAAATTTTCCTTAGTAAAAGGTCTTCATGATTTTCAAAACAAGAGGAATAGTAATGTTATAAGGAAACCTTGGTGACTTATCAATCTCCCCCACGAATGAAGGAATAGAAAAATTCATAAGTAAAACCTTATTAACTCAACAATCTCCCCCTTTTTGAAAAGCACAAAAATACTTACGAAAAAGATTGTAATGACTTAGAATAAATTTCTAGACTTGTAATTAAAGCTTATATCCCTTTGTTTATGGTCAATGGTGAATACGACTAACTCCCCCTTAGGCTTTGAAGCTCTAAGGATAGTATTCTAGATTTCTGGAATGTGATTTTCATTATGAATATGGAAGTCATTGTAACGAGATCTCTCCCTTAATTTGGGATAGTTCTTCTTATACCTTTAAATTTTTCTTCTCCCTTTTATAATTTTCCTTCTCCCTTTAGAGTTCTTTTTCATTCTCCCCCTTTGTGATTTTCAAAAAGAATTTTTAGGTAATGGAAATACAATAATGTACCTGAAACATTAGCAAGACATAAAAATAATACAAGAAACCAAGGTTTTCATTAATATTGAAAGGATTGGTACAAGGAAAGACATTACAACAAAATATCGGATTGGTCTATTTGTTATCTTTTTTCCTTGGGGATTAACTTCTTTAGAAAGATTTTTAGCTTCTTTAACTCTTTGTGGTCCTCCTCTGCTTTCTTTCTTAAGGATTTAATCTTGTCATCTTGAGATTTCAGATCTTTAGACTGAGCCTTAATAATTTCATCATGCTTTAAAAGTTTCTCTTTGATCTCAATCTAGAGATCTCTTTCCCATTTCCAGCATTGAGCAATAGAGTTAAGCATCCCATTCAGATCCTTCACTTGTTGATTCCAAGTATTTTTCTCAAGGGTCAGATTTTCCTAAAGATTCTTCATCTTAGCATCCTCGGTATCAAAATATTCTTTCACATCATTCTAAAAGGTATCAAGATCTGTTAGATCCTCATCAATTCTATTTTACCATAAGGTCATTTTTCTACAAGATTTTCTGTGTACCTTATAATTGATAAGAAATTTTTTGTGATCAGCATCAATCTTCACACATTTGTCCATCACCATGGATACAGATTCTGACTTTTGATTTAAGCTGTGCTGAAGTATCTTGCACTTGGAGTCTATTGTAGGAAAGATCTGAATTGTATCTACAAATTTCTTCAGAGACTCAACAACAAAATCATGTCCCAGTGCAGATGACTCCAAATCCGACAACTTTCTAGGTGAATTTTCTTCTTCAATTTTTACAAGATTTCTTTTAGAAGATCCTCCATCATTCTTTTTTCCCTTATGATATCATTTTTTAGGGTGTCCATAAGCACTTTCTTACCATTATCAACATTTGGAATGGCTTCATCACCAGGAGATTCTTCCTCACATTCATATAGTTGAACTATCTTGTCTTCATCAGGGTTTTCCTTCTCTTCCCCTTCCTCAAGAAAGTGTTTTCCATATCTTTCCTCCTCAGATAATTCATTCTCTTTCTATTCCTCCTTGTCTTCATCTTTCTTACCATATTTCTCATCTCACTTTCTTGGAGTGACATTCTTTGGGGACTCGACCTCAGATGTTGGAGTGGTAATATTTCTGATGGATTTTCCTTTTCATGATAATCTTCAACTTGTTTAATCAAGTCATCTAAATCACCACTATCATCATCATCTTCTTCTTATTCTTCATTTTCTTCATGTACTTATTCAACAACTTCTTCTTCTACATCTTCAACAACTTCTTTCTCTTTATATTTTTTCAAAGTGACTAATTTTTTCCCCAGAGTCTCAAGTAAACATTCAACCAAGAAAGACTTTAGAATGGAAATATTCTCAGAGGCTATTTCTGTGGCTTTCAAGAGAGATTGTACAACTTCAGTTTCAGACATTTTCTTCTTCATCTTCTTCACTTTTTATACCTTCTCAAGGTGTTAAGAAGTATTCTCCCTTAAATACTTGGATTAAGTAGGGTCTAATCTGAACTGATGTTCCCCTTATTTCCTCTTTTCCTTATTTTCCATCAACTTTGCAACTACTTCATCCGGATACGCTTTCTGTTTCTTTGTTTTGGGAGGTTCGGATTGAGATTCCTTAGCCTTAGGTGTTTTACCTTCAGCTTCCACTTCTTTCAAATTCCTTTTCTTTTCGGCCTTCATGGATGATTCAGATTTATCTAAATTTTTCAGAACAACTTCTATGTCCTCCTTTGGCAGATCATAGAACTCACCTGTCTGTTTTGAAAAAGAAGCTTTCATCGTCTTTAAGGTGTCATCACTAATCAGCATCACATTGGAATTTCTCGGTTTGGAGGTGAAATAAACCTTGAAAAAGTCAAGACATAAAATAATATACTTGGAGAGAAGAACATGATACATAATAATTTGAGCTTTCAAATTCCCATTCTTGATGTTCTGAACCGTAATAAGAATGTGCCTTATCAGATTGATCTTTCTTAGATTTACCATGAAATCCAAGATGTAAATATCACGTTTCTTTAAGTTATCCTTATCACCTCTTCTTGGTATGAAAAACCCTTGAACCCACAACTATAAAATCCTTTTTTTGGTAGATAGTTGGGAAATCTTTTCTGTTTTGTCATCTTTAAGCCCAAGGCATTCCATAGCCTTCACCTTGCTGAAACTTCCTTTCACATCCTATAGCTTATAGGAGAAAAATTCGGCTTAACCATCACATGAGATCCCCACCATGCTCACAGCCTTGGTGTAATAAATCTTTTAATTCTTGCTATATATCTTAAAGGAGAACTTTTCTCTTTCATCTTCTTCATATAAGGAAACAAACTCATAAAATTCTACAAGAAAATCCGTATAAACAACATCCTGATCCCCTAGCTTTGATTCACAGAAATCTTCCCATCCATTGAGTTTAATATTCTTAGAAATAAGATAATCAAACTTACTGAAAAATTTCAGATAGACCATCCTTTCCCTATAGACTAACCAACTTGAGATTGGCTTAATAGTAGACATTTCATGAGGAGTGGATTCTACAGACATTCGGAACAGAGGAGCACTAAAAGATTTGAAATGGTCTTAAGAAGGAAGGGTAGAATTTCAACACGCGAGAGCTTGAAATCGATGAGGGTCAACCATCGAGGGTCCCCTTTATATAGGCGATGGTGGTGACCTTTCAACTTCCAAAACCAATCTAACGTTTGAAAAACTATCTGATCTGATCTAACGTTTTAAAACATACCCGCAAGGAAATATGGAATCTGATCTTTTGAGGTTTTAAAAATATTCGTATTTTAGAAGAAAATAATCCGAAAAATAGTAAAAAAAATGGAAACTACCAGTAAGTAAAAGTGACTACAAAAACATATGTAAGGAAGTCATACCTTTTGGATTGGCTAGGAAGATTATTCCTAATAGGTGATATTCTTCGTGAAGAATATTTGACTAAGAAAAACACACTATAAAACGTTTTATTGCAAAATCATTGAGTACCGAAACTCAATTATGAAAATTATGAGTATGGAAATTCCCATTACGAAAATTCACATTACGAAAATTTCCATTATGAAAATTTTCATTATGAAAAATTTCCTTTACCAAAATTTCTAGTACGCAAATTTTCTTTACAAAAATTTTCAATTCCAAAAAATTTCATTAAGAAAAATTTCCATTCTGAAAATTTTCATTACGAAAAATTTCCATTCTGAATATTTTTATTACGAAAAATTTCAAAAAACCCTTAAAAAGAGATGTACTCCCCCTATAAAAAGGAGTTTATTACTGTAAGGAGAATGGTTTAACAAAAAGTTAATCAAGGAATATTACTTTACGATCATCATTCCTAAATTTTGTTTAATGTATTCAAATCTATCAGAAGGTAATGATTTTGTGAAAATTCCAGAAAGATGATCTTGTGTTCCAATAAACTGATGAATGATATCTCTTTTTAGTGTGTGATCCCTAAGAAAGTGATGCCTATTATCTATGTTCTTTGAATGAGAGTGATGTGCAGGGTTTTTGCTTAGGGAAATGGCACTTGTGTTATCACAAATTTTTTTTGCCTTTATAAAACTCAAGCCATAGTCTGTGAGTGTGTGTTGCATCCCCAACAATTGTGCACAACAACTTCCAGCTGCTATATATTCAGCTTCAACAGTGGATAGTTCTATGGAGTGTTTCTTTTTGCAAGACCAATAAACTAATGAATCTCCTAAGAAATTAAAAGTTCTGGATGTACTCTTTCTATCCATTCTACATCCACCAATGTGAGCATCTGAAAAACTCTTAAAAATAAAATCATTTCCAGAATTATAAAATAGTCCTATCTCCATGGTAAAATTTAAGTAGTGAAAAATTATTTTCACCACCTTTAAATGAGATTCCTTAGGATTTTATTGATATCTTACACATAAGAATACTGAAATCATTAAGTCTATACGACCGGGTGTTAAGTATAACAGGCTTCTTATCATACCTCTACAAGATGTTTGATCTATTGGTTTTACAGCTTCATCAATATCAATTGTATTTTTCGTACCCATTGGAGTACTTATACTCTTAGTATTGTCATATTCATACTTTTTGTGAAGATATTTAATACACATATGTTTGGATATGTAGATTCCTTATAGTTTTTGAGAAATTTGAATGCTAAGGAAGATATTAACTCACCCATCATACTCATTTCAAACTCAGATTTCATTAGATCCGCAAAATAATCAGTTAAATATTGCTGAGTTGAACCAAATATAATTACATCAACATAAATTTTAACAATAAAAACATTTTTATTATCTTTTTTATGAAAATATTTGGATCTGCATTTCCTTTAACATAGTTATTTTGATGCAAAAAACCTGTAAATCTATCATACCAAGCTCGAGGGGCTTGTTTATTGCCATAATAATCTTTGGTAAGTATAAAAAAATGATCATTATGATTTGTGTCTTAAAATCCAGGAGGTTTCTCAAAAAAAAACTTCCTCTTGTACATAACCATTAAGGAAAGCACATTTTACATCCATTTGATAAAGCTTAAAATTGAAGAATGCTGCAAAGGCAAGTAAAATACGAATTGATTCATGTCTAGATACTAGAGAATAGGTTTCTTCATAATCTATTACTTCTTGTTGATTATAGACTTTAGCAACCAATCTAGCTTTATTTGTTATGATGATTCCATTTTCATCACACTTATTTCTGAAGACCCATTTTACTCCAATAACAGAAGTTTCATTAGGTCTTTCAACCAAGGTCCTGACGTTATTCCATTAGAATTGATTTAGTTCATATTGCATGGTTTTAATCCAATCATCATCACCTAAAGCTTCATCAGTGCATTTTGGTTCCAATTGGTAAAGGAATGCTTGATGATCTACTTCATTTCTTAAGGAACTTCTGTTCCTTACAGGTTGATTTATATCACCAATGATACTATCACTGGAAGATTCTTTAGAAACGCCTGATTTGGGTTTTGTAAAACATGTTCATCAACATAGGGTAGGATATCTTCTGGGGTAAATGTTTTAGAAGTATATTCTTGAACATTTTCCTTATCAGAAGGATTTTATATCATTGGTTGATAATAAAATTTTGAAAAAACATCCGAGGATAGAGGTTGGGGTTGTTTGAAATCAAAATGATTAGTTTCATAAAATTTTACATGAACTGTCTCTTTAATAGTACAAGTGTTTTTGTTGAAAACTCTATAAGCTTTAGAAGTTGGGGAGTAGCCTAAGAAAATTCCTTCATCAGATTTTGGTGCGAATTTGTTTAAGTTATCTTTATTGTTCAGAATGAATACCTTGAAACCAAAAACCATGAATTAGGAAAGTCTCGGTTTTCTACCATTCCTTAAATCATAAGGATTATTATTAATAAAATGTCTAATTAAAACTCTACTTATAGTGTAACAAGAAGTACTTACAACTTTGGCCCAAAAATGTTTTTCAACAGAATACTCACTAAACATGGTTCTAGTTATCTCTTGAAGAATTACATTTCTTCTTTCAAAAACACCATTTTTTGAGGTGTTCTGGGTGCTGAGAAGTTGTGAGTAATAACTTCTCTACTACAAAAAGTTTCAAAATCAGTATTTTTAAATTCTCCTCCATGATCACTATGAATAGTTTTCAATGGAGGGTTTTTCTCATTTTTGAATTGGGCTCTAAAACTTTTGAAATAAGAAAAATCTTCTGAATTTTTTTCTAGAAAATATACCCATGTAAATCTAGTGTAATCGTCAACCAAAACAAATACATAGTACTTTTCCCCAATGCTTCCAGTTGTATAGGTACAAAAAGATCCATATGCACCAACTGTAGTGCATCAGTTGTTGAGACTTCACCAATTTATTTAAAACTTGATTTGTGTTTCATACCATATTGAAAAGTGTCACAAACTTTTAGAGAATCAAATCTATACTCCGGTAGATCCGTAACTAAAACTTTCTTAGAGAGTTTTCATAATTTCCTAAGGTTATAGTGTCCTAACCTTCTATGCCACAACCAAGAATGATCTTCCATTGCACTAAGGCAAGGTAAGTCTTGGCTCTTAAGGAATTCTAATTTTAGTGTGTAAACATTCTCTTGCATATGGGCAGAAAGAATAAACTCTTCCATGGAATTGTGTACTCGGAACTTATCATTCCTAAAATTCACAAGGTATCCTTCATCACATAATTGAATTATGCTGATGAGGATGTTCTTAAGACCCTTAACAAATAAAACATTTGAAATTAAAGTATTTTCAAGAAGAACAATTTTACCTATACCAACAATTTATCTCTGAGCATTATCTCCGAAAGTTACTTTTCCTCCTTTAGTTTTGATAATATTTTCAAAATAATTATTGTTACCAGTCATATGCCGGAAACATCCACTATCCATGTACCATGTATTGTTGTTGGTAATTTCCCTATTTTCCATAAAATAAGAAAAACGTCGGTTTTCAGAATCCAGACATGCTTGGATCCGAAAATTTCAGAAAGAAAACTTTTGGGTACCCACATCTTCTCAGAAAAATAAGCCTTATGAAATCCTATGGATTGAGTTTTGTTTAAGGAACAATTCTTTTCCTAGTGACCACCACACTGACATTTAGTATAGAATGGGTCACTTTGAGGAACAAACTAGTTGTTACTAAAAATCGATTTTGAACTTGTGTAACCAAAACCAGAAGTATTCCTTCGAGGCTGGATCTGTGAATACATTTTATAAAAATTTTCCTCACCTAGGGAAAAGTTTGACAAACACTTCCTCAAAAAAATATTTCGGATTTGAGTTTTATATCAAGGTTCTTGCCTTTAAAAATATCTGATTTTGGTCTAGAGCTCGGCTCGAAAACATTTTTATTAGAAATTACATTTTATAGTTCCTTAGAAAGTTTATTCTTCTCAGAACTTACTTTACCATGATTTTTCGAAATAATTTCAAAATCAGGATTTTTCTTATCAAGATCCATAGAAATATCTGATATTTACATTGTAACAATAGAATTCCTAGAATTTTCCTTATCAAATTTTTTCATGAGTTTTGAATTCTCATTTTCAAGAAGTTTGGAAAACCTAGAAACTTTTTTATAGGTAGGTAAAGTATTATCTTCATTAGAAGAGGCTTCTTCATCCAAAGTGTTATAAAATTTTCTATCACTAGGATCCAAAGAAGAATTGGTCATAGATTTAGCATTGTGTACCTTATCCATCAAGCAATGATTATCAATAGGTATCCCGGCTAAAAGACCAAGATTATTCTATCTAGAAAATTCATAATCCTAAGATTTATCTGAGGAGTCTCCACCACTAGCACTCAATGTGTCATTGGATTTCAATAATTTCTTAGATTTGTACTTGTAATACTTCTTTCTATTCATTTCAAAATGCCTTTCCTTTATTTACTTTCTCTTGAGCATATGGCAATTAGGTCTTATGTTTCCAGCTCTCTTACATTCATAGAATGTAACATCCGAATCTTTCTTGTCTTTCCTTTCCTTCTTCATGTATTTAGATTGAATGTTCCTCTGTCCAGCTATGTTGTTCAACCTTCGAGCAGGATTTGTTAATTCATTTTCTGATGACTCACTTCTACTAGATTCATAATGGATAACAACTTTCTTAGATCTGGATCTAGTAACTCTGTCATGATATTTAGATTTCATGTGATTGGAAGTAGTAATAAAATCTACACATCCATTTCCATTCTTCTTCTTCACAATATTAGTATCTCTCTTCATTCTAGTCTCATTCTAATGAAGAGTTCCAAACAGCTCATCAAGGGTAATCTATGTAACCTTTCTATTCTCATCAATTGTAGTCCTTTTTGATTCCCACTAATTTGGCATGATTCCGATGATATTGTCAACAAGGGCTTCATCATCTAATCCTTTTTCACCCATTGATTGTAAACTATTCACTATAGTCATGAATTTCTGTTGTACTTTGCATATGGGTTCTCCATAAAGAAAAATAAAACCATGATATTTGGCTCTAAGAATTTCTCTTCTTATCTCAATTATATAGGAAGTTCCAAAGTGAGTAACTTCTTGTTTATTCCATATATAATTTGCTGCATCACAAGAATAAATTTGGCTATATATATTTCTAGTCATTGAATTAAGTAAAGTATTGCATACCTTATAGTTCAGTTAGTATTCATGATTTTCTTGATTTTTAAAGGCACTTACTTATTTATCAGGAATCTTGTATCCACCAGTAAGCATAACAAAATTTTCTACCCCAGTGTTGATAATGAAAGTCTTCATGCAATCTCTCCAATATTCGTAATCATTACCATCAATGATTGGTTGTCTAGTAGGATTAAGATTGTCTATGGAGCCAACATTGATTCCTGCTATCCTTAATAAAAGTATTTCCATAAAAACATGTTAGCAGAAAAAATTTGTAAACAAAGAAAATATTCTAAGAAAAGAAAATTGTATCTCTAAGAGGAAAGTGAATCCGAACTATGATTCCAGAGAAAAAAAATAGATTCTGAAAAATATGAATCCAGAAATATGAATCCGAAAATTCAATTCCGAGAATTATCTTCTGAATCTAATCGTGAGATTAATTCAGATTTAACCAAATACACTTATACCAATTGTTAGAATGGTATGTGACTGAGTATGATATACTCTATAATACCAACCTTAGGATTGAAGTAAGAATTATATTCTCAGATACAAGAGGGGGGGGGGAGTGAATTGTACCTTTTAATGATTCTCTTAGAAATTTTTTGCATAACCAAAATTCACAACACCTCTAAGAGTTCTAAAGACTTTCTGGATTCCGAAAAAGTAATTACGAAAATAAAACATATAAAAATATACAACGATTAAGATTATACCATAAAGTGTATCGAATCTAACTATATTAGAGAACAAGTAAGGAAGTATAAGAAAGTTATACTTTCCCTAACAATACAAAATGAACAGAAGAAAACAAAGTAATAACACTAAATGTATCAAACAATAGCTCTTTTAACCTAAAGAGAAGGGTATCCAACAACCCTAGATATGAGGTCCCTTGATTTATACTTTCACGAAAGTCTGTCTCATCCACACCAGGGTAAGCCCACGATATGAATATCGGAGTCTGTCTTTCAATCCCCGCAAGCCCTAAACTATCAGGTAGTCGACACATTTGTCTTCCTCAGTAAGTAAGACCACAACTTCAAGTTGTTAGAACCTCTGTCTTCCTATCCCTGGAATTCCTCAATTTTACACAGCAACAATCGGAGTCGCACGAAGGAAATATACACAAGGAAAATTTTGAACAAGCCATTCAAACTTTCTACATGAAGCTTGAGATATTATAAGAGCCTCTCTCTCTAGAAATTTCTTTAACTATATGTAAGCACACTTGTAAAAGTTGTGTCAATGTTGTATATTCTTTTCAAATGAGCTCTTATTTATAGGCGAAGCTCCAATGGTCAACTCCCTCCTCCAACGATCATATTTCTTCTTTAATTTTGGAAATACATGTACACGTGTCACTCAAACAATGATTATTCAATAAAAGAAAGCACAACATCTTATTATAACAAAAAAGGGTAAGCCTAACTAAACTGATATTTGTAATGGAGTAGGAAATTAATGTTCGGAATGGAAAAGGGTGAAGTTTGGAATGGAAGTAAAAAATAAATTCGGAGTCTATAAACTTAATAATGCTTGGATCCTGTTTTTTAGGAATTCGGAACCATAATTCTATATAAATCCGTAGTCTAAATTTCACGGAAATTCAGAGTCTGATTTCACTAGAATTCGGAACTAGAACTTAAAAAGTTTGGAGTCTAAGTTCATGAGATTTTGGAGTCAGATATCATTAGATTTAGGAGTCTGAATTCAGAGAACTCGTAGTCAGAACATAGATAAGTTCGTAATCAGAATTTGAAGTGGAACTTTATGAGAGTTCATATCTAGAATTCGTAGTGGAACTTCACGAGAGTTCGTATCTAGAATTCAGAGTGGAACTTCATGAGAGTTCATATCCAGAATTTGGAGTGGATCTTCATGAGTGTTCGTATCCAGAATTCGGAGTTGAACTTCATTAGAGTTCATATCCAGAATTCGGAGTTGAACTTCATTAGAGTTCGTATCCAAAATTTGAATCCTAAAACAGAATTCTTCATGTCTAAGTATTATTCGATTATGAGGTTTTAGATATGAATCATATTTTTACACTTAAGAAAAAATATTGATGTGAACAATGAAAACAAGGTAGGGGTAAATTTCCTTTGGGAAGGAAATTTTCCTTATGGAAGTAAAACAGGGGTAAAATGAAATTTTCCTTAAGAGAAGGTTTTTGTGATTTTCAAAACAAGAGGAATGGTAATGTCATAAGGAAACCTTGATGACTTATCAATATCCCCCATGAATGTAGGAATTCAAAAATTCATAAGGAAATCATTATTGACTCAACAGTGGAAGTTAGGGAAAGGGATCTAGAGAGGTTTTAGTGGTGCGTTCACCAGATTTGAGGCATGGTTATTCGTGGGTTGATTTCTCGGGATCCCTAAAGATTGGTGTCTTCTCTCTCAACTCCACTTGGTTATAGCTAATGGTTTTCGTTATAATTAATTTGTTATGATTGAAATTAATTGTGTTTTGATGTGCGAAATTGGTTAGAAATCCCTTGGGTGATGTTTTGGGGAATTTTGGGAAAACGCGGGTTTTGTGGTGAAATTCTTTTTTTTGTGGATTTTAAAATAGAGATTTTAAAAAGGGATGCTATGGTTTATTTGGGAAAATGATTGATGGAAATGGTTTTCAAGAAAGGGGTTGTTTTATTGAAATTTTGTTTGGCATGGAAATGGGTTTCAATAAATGGGTGATTTTTTAAGTGGATTGATATGTAATGGAATTGGTTGATTACATGTGGTTGTGACCTTGGTGGGTCTTATTTTTAGAATTGGCTTGTATGAATGTTGTGTAGAAGTGGCGAGAAGTACCACTGTAAAAAGGGGATGGATATTGGACAGAAGGGACACCATCAATGGTAAGTGGATGGGAAAGTGCCACTAAAGTGTGAATGGGTGAACGGGTTGGATGGAAGCTTAGTCGTTTAGTTGTTATGGTTGATTTGGTGTGCATTTCTGAGAAAGAAGGAATTTTTGTGCTAATGTGTAAATGTTGGAATTGGTGTGGCTGTTTGGTTAGTTTTCCATTGGTTTCTTGGTTTGGGTGTGATGGCTTGGTAAGGGAATGTTTGGATTATAAGAATGGTTGTAATTGTGGTTTAATTAATATAAACAGTTTTATATAATTGTGCTAACAGTTTTATCCTAGTGGCGTGTGTAGGGAAGTCATTTGGGAAAATCCTACTCAGTTTTAGTACTCACCCCTTGTTCTGGCACTGTGGTGTCTTTATAGATGTCGTGAACTATGACGTGGTCAAAGGTAAGGCATCACCTTCCTTTAGTGGATAATTATGATCCCTTGGTGGAGCTTGGAGCTTGGATCTTGGCGTGGGGCTATGGTGGTGTCATGGATTGTGTTGTTTGGTTGTTTAGTTTCTTCAGTGTACACTGATGTTGTCGGGACATGTTTAGTTATACTGGTTTTGAGTTGTGTTATGGAACAACTTGGTTATATTTTTGGAATACATGTTTGGGTTTGAAAGTGCATGCATCATTATCTGTTTGTTTGGTTGGTTTTGTCTTAAGGGAAAATTGTTCCCCAACTTGATCTTGACACCTTCGACATTTATTGTAAGCCTTCGGCGTCATGGAAACGTCGCTTAAGTAAAGTATCCCTAATCGCCTCCTCAAGCTGATAAGGTAGGGGCGGGGTGTTATAATTAGAATATATAATAATAATTTTATATTTCTAAAAATTTATTATTATTTTTAAATAATTTAATAAAACATCATTTTGATAAAATATAAATAGTACCAATTTTGAGAGTATTAATTTATTATCTTTTAAAAAAACCAATATAAGATTTTATCCAAGAAAAAATATATATTATTAAATCCTTAAAGGGTCATGTTATTCTATAAAATTCATTGGAGATATTAATTATCCGTAATTATATTTATGTTAATATTATTAATCACATTAATTTGATATTTTCATTTATAAAATAATTACTACATCTGTTTTGTGTAATTATTTAATATACTTATTTGTTGGTGAAAAATTAAAAATAAAATTCTATGAAGAAATAATCCTCTATAGTTCATCGGAATACTTATAGTTGAATATATCTTCTATATAATCCTCTATTAAAAATGTTATATTTATTAAAACATGAATGTGACAACGTTAGCATAAATTTAAATAGAATATTATAATTGCCATAAGCTATTCCATATGGATCCAAAGGATAATTAAATAGACCCTTGGATGATTAGGTTATAGATATACTTTAGAAATATATTTTTTTCATGATTTTGGGACTTTTAATGGTAATTATCATTTTATTTAAAATTGTTTTATTGATTTATCATCAATTAAAGCATTTATGCATCATCATTGTATAATCATTTAAGGTGATTAATTAGTTTATAGGAATTTCAAATAAATTACCATAATGATTATAATTTCATTATATTTATGAATACTATTTATTATCAAAGTTATCTAATATTTATCACTATGTTAAATTTATTCTACTTATAAGAGATAATAGGGTGACATGTTGTCACTTTCCTCTATTTTAATATATATATATATAAATCATTTTACAAGAAAAGAGTCCATTAATTAAGTCAATTATGATACATAAGTGTTTATCATTGAATTTTATTCATCCAATAGGATTTTGGATGGTTTTATGGTAATCTAACCATCCTTATCATATTATTTATTACCCTAATTTACTTGATTTAACTTTAACCATGGTAAATAAAAATTACCAATGTTACTATTTATATAATCCAAATAAATAATAAAAATATCCAATTTACATAATTTAGACCCACTAATTCTAAATATGGAATCCATTTTTGAATATTCGAAACACAGAAGTTACAGTAATTAAATTAAAATTATTTCCATTGTCCGAATGAAAAACAGGTTTTAAAAGTTAAAACATTGAAAAAGATTGAAATGTTTTTATGTAAAAATTCATAGTAAAATTAATTCCAATTTCATTAATTATATTTAAAGAAAAAATTATGTTCTATTTATTATTTAAGAACATTCAAAAATATAATTTAACTATGTAAAATATATTTTTGAAAAGGTGGTTTTTAATTAAAATTTATTATATCATTATTAATCCTCAATACTAGAGTTTTATGAGAAAATTATCAAAAATTAATCCAATGTATATTTTTATATAAATATTCCAATGAAAATATTTATGTATTTAAATATAATATATAAGTGTGTCAAAAAATAAATTTAAAAATGGTACCAAACAAATTGTGGGAAAACAGTATTTTTTTAAAGAAATTTTTTATCTGAAAAATTGAATATGTTTTTATATCTTGTCTAGTAAAACATTAAGATGAATTTTAAAATTTATTTTGAATATATTAAATAAATACTTTTCTATAGTAAAATATATCAAATATGACTTTATTATTTTATAAACTCGCTTAAACCCAATCTTGGGTAAAATGAATTTTATTAAAATAATAAAAAATTGTGTAAAACAAATTCCAAGTAGAGTTTTTCATATATTGTAAGCTAAATCAGTGTTTCTTTAAGAATAATTTTATATTGGTGTATCAAAACATAAAATAATCAATTAAATTAAGAAATATTTATTATAAAAATCTTGTGGTGTTAGAAGAATAATTTCCTATATCTACTCCAATAAATTAAATGATCTCAAAAAATATTGTATATATAAAAATAGATTATTATTTTCATGGTTTATTAATTCTCCAATATGAATATGCTTAAAGGAATTTATATATATTTTATATCATGCTATTTATCTTCAATTAATTCACTATGAAAACTAGAATTTCCCCCCTTAAAGTTTAATTGAATCATGGATTTGAATCAAAAGGGACATTATATAAAACATTTTATAATAATTTATATATAATTTAATTTATTGGATTGGATTCCTCTCTCATACCCAACACATATCTAAAAAAACCAGTGTATTGATCTGAACCTTGACACCATGATGTAGTGTTGAAAAACGATTTAAAATCATTCAACACAATAACCACTTTATGTTTTGAATACTTCATGAAAAAAATGATACTCACCATAATAAAAAATTCCCTTTATCTTGTTACTATGGCATACTGGGTCCTTTAGAATCATCCATCAACTCCATAAGAATGTGTCATCTATGATCATTGAAACACCTATAGAGGGATTATTATTTCATGAAGGCAGAAAACCAAGAATTAAATTCCATGACACATGGAATGGTCATTGAAACACAACCATGTTGGATTTAAATTCAATACATGAAACTCACCACACATATATCCAATCCTTTATCGGGTAATCACTTCACACAGGGAATCTCCTAAACCAACACACCAAGTAAAATATTGTGGTGTTCCTCAATTTGAAACCTTGTATAACCATGCAACTTCTTGATCAACAATTATCATTGTAAGATACCTTGTTTTCAATATGGATAAACTATAGGGAAAAACACATAGCTCCATGAAAAGGTCTCTATCAGCTGAATATTTTACACTAACCATGGAATTTTCCACCACTCCATTTTCCAAGATGTCTTACATACATATTCAGCCTTCTCATGATTATGTAGGATTATTATATAATTACTTATCACTTCTATATTTATTCTTATCACATTATTTTTATTTCATACTCCTCCGACAACAATATCAATCTTGATATCCATTTTCATTCATTTTTCCAACTATCAGCCTATATTTTTAGCTTAACACATCACCTTAAACCAAAATTCTTAACAAATCCCACACCGAATAATAGATTTCAGACAAAAAAACCTATAAAGAGGTATATGAGCATGGTTTTGTTAATTTTGTGATATTATTAATATAATATATCCGAGGATAAACATATGGATCTTATATTTGAAGAAATTAAATTTTTTACACATATAAATAAGTTATTCATCCATGATTTATTTATATATATTTTATTCTAACCCTTCCCATTTTAGAGAACAATGATAACTAGGAGAAACAAGACCAAAAAATAATGCGATGGAAAAACGTAATGACTGTTTGGATTAATTTCCCAGTGTAATATTAGGTTGATTCAAAAATATTGGAGAGATAATTAACCCATTTTCCAGGTATTGAATAATAACATAATGTATGAGGAATTTATTACATCAACTAAAAAGGTTTAATTTTCCATTAAATCTATTTTGTTCCAATTACCCCACAACACTTATTGAATATAATAATATTTTTATTAATGAATAATTTTTCAAATCAAAAGAAAATATCTTTTTATGATAGAATTTTTTGAGAAGGGGAAAGATACACTAATCTTCTATTTTCTAGAAGGAGAAACTTATCAATGGTGGAAATTGATAGTGAATATTAATACCAAGGATTAAGTGTAGTAAATATAATTGAAATTTCTGAAAAATATATTTTTTATCATTTTTTACATAGAACACATCACGCTATAGTGGAGATAGCATTACTATAGCTTAATAAAAAATATTTAATATATAATAACATACATGTACATTTTAAGAAGTATTTAAAGGTATTAATTTTGGTTTTTATCAATAATTATTGAAACAAAGATATATTTTTTAGTGGTTGAAAACAAAATCTCAAATAAGATCTAGAAATCCAAGAATTTCGGCATTATTACCAAGTGGTTTTGTGTGCGCTAAAACTCGAGATGCAGTTTGGAAAATGTTTCAGTGTAAATAGAGATAATAAATTAATGATTGAGTCTCAAGATGTAGGATCAAATTATAAAGGATAAAAGAAAATAAAATTGGTTTCATGTTAGAAATTTGGATTTAATCACCATGGGAATTTCATAAATGGAATAAAGAAATTTTTAAATTTTGGGAGAGAAATACAACAACCTAGAGAATTTAAGATATAAATGAAGTGGATAACCAATATGATAAAGGGAAGGAAATAATCACCCAAAACACCACCCATGGTACATTTATTCATTGATAAAGAGATGAGGATGTATTCAAGAAAATGCACTATAATTATGGAATTTAGGGTAATAATCATCAATAACAATGTAAGACTAGTGATCAAGGTTAATATTTTAAAATCAACATAGATGAGGTAGAGGAAAAAATGAAGTAGTGAGAGGTACACATATGATTCACTCATGAATGATGATGATTTTGTTCTATACATTTTTCATTAATTACATTATGTTTTATAATTTTTCTAGATCAATTTATTCACCACCTCTATATATTTAATTAAATATATTTGTGAAAACACCAAGTGGTGCAATCATTTCCACCAAATTGTTGGACCCTTCACTAGATTGTATCTATTGAAATATTGTTTAGAAAATATCATAATCTTAAATTTTATAGAATATGGATCTATATTAGTCAATGATTATATATCATTTTATGGGCCTCACATCAAATATTGGGAAAATGAAATATTTTTCCAAATCCTCATTAATCGTATACTCTTGTATAAATGTAAACACAATTATGAATATAATTTATAAAATCCTTTAATGGTATTCATGTTGATACCCTATGATATATAATATATTTCTCAGGTGGTGAATTTTAAGAGAAGCATTAAACAAAAGTAAATTCACATTGAGATATAGTATACTATTAAGTTTCCTAATGAACATTCCAAGCCTCCCACATATCAAGATGAAGAGTTATCAAAAGAACAAAGACTCAGATCCACAACTATATTCTAGAGACCCTATAAGATATCCTGAATAATTTTATAGGAGTTAAATAATAATATACTATGGGATTTTTTAAAAGAGTTCATATGCTATATTGTATCACCTTAGGGTGAACAAGTTCGATTTTTAAAGTAGAAGGATGCAAAAAATGCATATTTTCATCGACTATTGAGATCTCAATAAGATCACTATAAAGGATATATATCAAGACCCAAGGATTGATAAATTATTAAACCTAATTTCAGGAGCTCAATACTTCTCAATTGAGGATATTTTCTTGGATATCAGCTATTAATGGTAAAGAGAGATTATATTCAAATGATAGACCTCCAAATGAGATACGATCAACATGAGATTATAGTGATTCCATTTCAACTAACTAATCCCTATATAAAATTTATAAAAATGATGTATAGATTATTTAAAGATTACCTAGACAAATATATTGTGGTATTTATTTAATATATTCTCATATACTCTAAGAGTAAGAAGAAATATGGGGAATATCAATGGATTGTGTGGAAAAAATTAAGCATTGAGTAGTTGTATACTATGTTTATCAATTGTGACTTTTCAAATAAATGATAAATTTTTTGGGGAATTAAATTATAAGATAAAGAATAATTATATTTAATTTAATGGAAAAGTAAATTGACTAATGTTCAAGAACTACATGTGTCATGTAGACAAATAATTTTCCTATATTAATTGGGTACTAACCACACTTTATGGTAAATTTTTGTTGTTTTTCCAGCCCACTAGAAGAACATGGAATGTGGGAACATATGTTTGTATAAATTAATTCAAAGATTGATTTTAAAATTCCAATAAGAGGATAAAAATTGCACCTATACTTGCAGTTCACTTATTTGAAGGTGGTTTCTAGTTAAACATAGAATCTTCCAAGAATGTTCTTGGTTGTCTACTCATGAAAAATGAAAAAGTGATTAACCATGCATTAAAAAACTAACATTCCATCTATATAACTAAATAAAACATGATTTGGAGTTAGAAACTATGATATTTTCATTGAATATATGGAGTCTCTACCACAACCAAGAGAAGTGTGTCATATACACTAATCATAGAAATTTAATGTATATATTCTCACAAAAGGAGTTAAACATGCATCAATAATGATAGTTAGAGTTATTTGATGACTAAGATTTCTCAATTCAAAACCACCCTATAAAAGAGAACAATGTGTTTGATTATCTTACTATAAAATAAATATACACTATATCCATTTTCATTATTGATAAATTCCCCATCTTCATGGATATAAAAAAAATATAGAAATCAAAAATATAGGGAGGGAATATTACCTTCCCCAAATGATTTTTTAACCACCTATCCAAGAGAATATACGTTATAAAAAATGGATTGGTTAGATATTTAAAATAAGGCGAGAGAAAAAATAATGAGATTTTTCAAGAATTAAACATTGGAAAATATAGAGTATTTCATTTTGGAAATCCAATCCATATACCATCATAACTAATGATGTCTAAATATATATTGAATGATGCACATATCTCATCATTCCCTATCCATATTATAAGTCCAAAGACGTACTGAGATATTTGCCACCACTTATAGTGGGAAAATATGAAGAAGGATATTGAAAAGTACCACTCAAAATGATTTTATGTTAGAAAATAAAAAAATAGTTTTAAAATTCAAAAGGGATGATGGAACGATTACCCAATGAAATATGGAAATGGGATAACATTAGCCTATACATTATACCAAGTCTTATATAGAATTGTAATGGAAACAAATATATATGGGTTGTAGTCAATAAACTCACTAATATTATCAACATCATCACTATTTAAGAATATTTATAACTTGATCAATTTGGTAATATATATGTATAATAAGTAGTAAAAAACCATAAGGAACAAATTTGACTGTATCCGATCGAGGTAAGAGGTTCACCTATAATATTTGAAGGAGAATTCAAAATTACATGAATACTCAGTTGAACTTAAGTGTTTTCAATCACTCCAAGAATGATATCTAATATAAAAGGTCTGTTAAAAATCATTAATAAATACTGAGATATTACATTGTAGAATTTGAAGGAGGCTTAGATAAATATCTTCCATTGGTTATATTCTCCTTCAACAAATAATTGCACTCATGTATTCATATATCCAATGATAAATATTTATATGGTAAAAGATAAATAACTCCTATATATTGCGTTGTAGTTAGTTGAAATAAGATTATTAGACATAAAATGGCACATGAGATAATAGAGAAGGTAGAAGTAATTTATAAATATATTAATTCTTATCAAAGCTGAAAGAATAACTATGTTGAAAATCAGTGAAGAGTCGTAATGTTTTGATTTGGACACTAAGTATCCCTTCAAACATCACCCAAGAATAGATTTCTGAGGATTTATATTGAATGGAATGATTACTCCTTGGTACATTGGCCCATTTTAGATCCTTTATTTCATTCTAGTTGTGTCATATCGACTATCACCTCCACCAAATTTGGATTAAATACATGAGATGTCATGGAAAAACATAGCTCTCCTACAATCTAGGAACCTGAGCTGGCCCATGACATAACTTGAGGGGGTTCTTAATCCTTGTAGGATAGTGACAATCACTAAGGGAATCAAGAGATACTTATAGGAAATAATTTCACCGATTAAAAATAGGATACATGGGATTCCACCTAGAATCCCATCCTACAACTCCATATCTTAGAGATCCATGCATTGTAAATAAATACATGATTTAATAATAACAAATCATCTATAACAAGAGAATAGTAAAAATTTTAAATTAACAAATCACCAATGAAATAATTTCAAATAAAATCTATCAATGGAATGAAACCATAAATAGATCACACTTAGAAAAAACTAATTTTAAAACAAAACATTTGAAAGAAGGATAATATGGCTTGATAATCAATGTTACTAAAATTAATAAAATAAATATTACTAATATTATCCATAACTTTGTAAAATATAACCAAATATCCTTTTTTCCTCCAACAAACACAAACCAATAATATAGGATTACTCTCCAAGGAAGGCTTACTAAACCAGTAATTTGATAGGCATTAGAAAATATGCTCAGTTGGTATCCTCCCCGCACCCCAAGAATTTCCTTTAAAAATAAATTATCTTCATTTTAGTTTGAAATACGCATATAAAAATAATATTTATGTTGTTTTAGGGAAGAAAATTCCAAAACACTTTTACTTGAGAGTTCATCATTAATAATAAAAACTATCCATTTAAGAAATTAGATTCAACATTCCAAACTATTATTTAAAGAAGGTCATCTATTTCATGGAAATTAAAAATATTTAACAATTTTTTATAAAAAAAGACTCATAACATATAATAAAACTATGAATAATTAAGGAATAATAAAACAAAGGATTACATGAAATAAAGAAATCTCAAGAACCCTGAGAACCTAGGAGATCTAGGGATAATCAACAACACATATAACATAATAAATATAGTAAATGATCAGAATTGGATATCTAAAACCTAACCTAAATTATGGTATTACCCACCCTAGACTAACCATTGAGAAACCCCACTTACTAGATTAAAGTAAATTCTCAAGGACACTAGCTAGATCGTGATCTTACACTAGTGTAATAAGTGTACCTATGTATCCCGCCGAAATATATATATTCTAATAATATATAAATGGAGGTGATAAAATCAATTATCAAATAATAATACAATCATATTAATCAATAAGAAGTTTCATCCACATCTCTAAACAATATTAATAGATACAAACCCATTTTTTCCATCAAGAGAAATAATAAAACCAAACACCACCCCCCAATGGGGAAATTCTCACATAAATATAAAAAAAAATCATATTTCAAAACCTACTAATGGTACAGTTTCAAGTGAAACCGTTCAAATTATGTATAAAATGACCAACTGGGCATTTAGATACTATTTGAAAAACCATATTATATAAAAAAAATTAAAAAATAAAACATATAACCATTAAAAAATATAAACCATTAAAAGTATCCTAGGTACCATTTTATAAAGAAAACAACACACCTTTACCCCTAGAACAACATTTAGGGTATTTTTTAAAGATATAGAAACATTTTATTGAAAAGGGGAACCCCATTAAAATATCCAAAAATTATTTTTTAATCATTTGGTGTGCATGGAATTATAAAAATAATTTTATCATTTAAAACTAAGTGGAAATACCTATTGAATCGAAATAATTTCAAAAAAAGTACTTTTATTTATAAATAACTAATATGTAAACTTAAAAAATATTCATTTAAATGTTAAAGTATAAATAAAAAAGTTCAAAAAATCATGTTTTAAAATTAAAGGAGCATTAATAGATCAACAAACCTCAGAATCATTTCTTTAACTCACCATGAATTTAAGATCCGAAAATTTTCTAGAGATGCTTAGATCTCATTTGTGGTACTCTTCTTATATGGGTTGAGTACATTTTTTGGGTTTTATATTGGGTGTGTTTTGGTGAAATTTGTATATTTTTTAATGGAGAGGGGTTGTGCACAGTTTCTGTATGGGTTTCTCAAATCATGTGCCCAACCCAAAAAACTGTGCACCCTAGAGGAAGTGAGATTTTTACATTTTTTTGCACAGTTTCTCAAATTGGGAATCCTCTTATTAGAAACCCTGAACCCCCACAAGAGGTGCATGGTTTAGGTACAATGTTCTCTAAACTATGTGCCCTTCACCAGGAAATTTTTCATGAGGTTTTAATTATCCTAAATATTAGATTTAAAATTGTATAAACTCCAATGTTAAACCCAAATAAACCCTTACATGTCCCTAACAAATTTGTATTTTTTGGGTGTCCCAGATGAATTATTAAGGCTCCCAACCACTGTTCTTAGTGATTTTTTTCCCAAATTGAAGATATGATCCCCTCTTAGTGTCATATCTAGATATTTTTATTTATCACATTCTTTATGAATCCAATATTAATTTGGGATTTTTGTTGGAAAATCTACCATCAATGAATTTAGGATTCAGATCTAGATCTCATTCTTCATCGTGTTCTATATTACATTGCTTCAAATTTGGTTTTTCATTTGGACAATCAATCTTCAATGAATTGAGGTAGGTGGTATTTTATAAAAATCCCAAAGTTATGATTTCAATTAGTGTATGCAATTATTTAATTTCTATATAATTTTTAGAAATTGAATTCCATTAATAGAATTAATTAATTTTTTGAATTAACTAATAAGATATTGATATTGTGAAATTGATTTGATTAATTAACTACTGAATTAAATAATGAGATGTTGATATATATAAGTTCAATAGATTAATTAATTTTTGAATTAACTATTGATATATTTAATGTGGAATGTGAAAACAAAATTGCTGAATTAATTATTTGGATATAGAGATTGTGGATTGGATTAATTAATTGTGGAATTAATTAATAGGAATTAATATGAATATGAAATTGATGGTGAATTTTATATACTATTTTTTGTATTAATTAATTGGAATTTTGGTGATTATGAAATTAATTGAATTGGATTAATTAATTGTGGAATTAATTAATTGTATTTTTCATTGTTATGAAATGGATTGAATGAGATTAATTATATATTTAATTATTTAATTGATTCTTTGATTGTGAAGTTTGATAATAAGGTTAGTGCTGATTAACCTTGAGTGATGTGGTATATGTGGAAAATATATGGTTGGGATATTCATGTGTGGGGAATTGCTTTCTTCTTCAAAATCCCATAGTGACAAATTGATTGATAAAAGTGTGTGGGACATTGTATACTACTTAAAAATTTCATAGTGATAAATTGATTGATATTCATGTGTGGGACATGGTTTGCTACTTCCAAATCCCATAATGAATTTTTTTGATAAGTGAGTGAGGGGCATAGACTGCTACTTCAAAATAAAACGGGGTCATAAGTATGGAGACCTAGACCCTAAATGTTGGAATTAGATGTAAAGACCCAACCTCAGTTACCTAGAGTCAATGCATTACTACATATCATTGGCATGATCTATAAGGCCCCAGCCTTAAACATTACTTAATCTTGAGTTATTTCAAGAATACACGTTGGGGATCATTTCAGGTTTAGATTTTTAGAGAATTAGATCATAAAACATGCATTACATTCCACATTTAAACAAATTGGTTACATAAAAGATAGTACTCATTTTTCCCAACAAAGGAAACATATTCAAAATAAAACATGGATTATTTCATGACACATCCTTGACCCTATCATCACATCATGTACCTTTCCCTTGACCTGTGAAAAACATTTCAAAAACTTGGGATGAGCATAAAAATCTCAGTAAGGGATATAAAAGTTCGGAATGAAAAAATTAGTCCATGTATACATAAGAATCAATGAAATCATACTTTACTCATAAAACACAAGCACATATTCACACCTCATAAAATCATAAGATTTATGAATAACTCATAGAAAATATTAGACATAAAGGTAACTTGAGGCATTCATAACATTCTTACGCAGTGAGTAACCATCTTGGTTACGTTTGGAATACCCATCACAGTATATTCCCTAAATCTCTTCGAAGTAACCATAACATTTATCCCCTTCGCGTTACCTAATTAATTGGAGAGCTATATAGAGCTCACCCACCCTTAGTTTATCACGGAACCACCCATCTTCAAAATAATGCCCAAGAACCATAACATAATCGTATCATATAAAACATGCATAAAGGAAACATAACATTTCCACTTTTCCATCACAAGATATCAATACAACACATTTATATAAAAACATTATGAAAACCATTTTCAATACCAAAATAAAAGAAAAGTAAAATATGGTATTTATTTTTCATTTAAAAAAAAGGTATGGCTTGTAGAGGAAGCCGAAACTCAAATAATGGTCACGGTGGCGGAGAAGTCATTGTCGCCGCATGAGTATGAAAAAAAATTCCCTTTTGTCATCTAGTGAACACTTCATATAAAAATATTCCTTTTGAATAATTGTAATAGTCAAAGGGGTTTATAAACTGTATAAAATGAAGTTGTGTATAAAATAAAATATGCATCAATGAAAGGAGATTGAGACGAATTCCCTTACAAATACGATATCCTTGGATTAAGGATAAATCAATTACATAATTATGTGTGAAAAACGAATACACCACATATAAGTGGATATTAAGTGTAAAAAAATCAGAGGTTATTCACACATATTGATAGAACGACAAATTCAAGGAGTGCAAGTTTATCCCAAAGAATCAAAATTTGGTTAAGAAGTTCCCTTGCAAAAATTCGACAGCCTAACGACGTCACTTCAAAATTCAGAAAATGAGTTGATGAGATATAAAAAGGGTATCTCATAACTTGGACATAAAATTTACATCAATAAGGATATAGAAGAAAATATCCCAACATAAAATTATGTAAATTAAAAGACCCAACAAAAGAAGTCTTTTAAAAAGAGGAGGGTGAAAGGTTCCCTTACCGACTTGGGTGTCTTTCGAAACATACACCCCATGAAAGAAGGACAATACAACATTGATGTAAATACTCATAAAAGAAAGTATATTACAAAAAGATAATAATAATGGGCAGTATATATTCCACTCAATGGAAATGGTGGATAATGTAGCATAAATCTCACTGGAATAAAAGTGAGATAAAAAATCCCTTACGAAAACTCGGCAGCCTAACAACGCCACTTAAAACATCCAAAAATGGATTGATGAGATCAAATAGGGCCTCTCATAATTTTAACCTAAAATGTATATAAAGAGGAATATAAAATAACATCCCCCAGCATAACGAAGAGGATCTTAAAATAAGTGACATAAAGGAGAGTACTTAAAAAGAAAGAGAGAGGTTGGATCTCTTACGAAAATTCGGCAGCCTAACCGTGCCACCCAAAACAACAAAAATGGATTGATGAAAGAAAATATGGTCTCTCATAATATGAACATAAAAAATTACTATAATAGTAATATAAAATAAAATCCCAATCATAAGAAAGATGAGCTTAAAAGGAATGACATAAAAGAGTGTACTTAAAAAGAAAGAGAGGGGTAGGATCCCTTACCTCATGTCCGACGTGACTCGATTGCTCTTTAATCTCCTGAATAATAAACTAGTGTTTATTTTTACTTGAATAAGAAACCTTTTTAAAGTTTATTATTCCTTTTATACAACTTATTTCCATGTTATGAACAATATGTAATCATTTAAGTTAACAAAGTTCGTTTTGTCAATATTTGGTACTTAAGTCAAAAATTGACTTCTTACAATTACATGTTGTTTATGTTGTCAAAGGTTAATTATATCCAGAATGATATTAATTATTTGGATATCATATATATCATATATATCCAGAATATACATGTATTTATAATAGTATATAACATTTAGTGGTAAGAAATGAAATGCACACCGTTCATGGAGACGGTAAGCCGTACGTACGCATGAACGCTACTTTCATTTCTATTTCGTATTTAATGGAGTTAAATCATAATGATATAAGGTTATATTATAATTCCAGAATAATATCATATATAATAACATTAACTCCATCCTTTATCTGTCCCACATATGGCATTAACAAATCAAATCACTTTGAGGGGGCGGTAGTCCTCACTTCCTAAAATGAAATTATCGTGTTTACCCATAATGGAATCCATAAAGGTATGAAACAAAATAAAAATAAATAAGCATTAGGAAAACATAAACATAATATAAATCATATATAAAATACAATTAAATCATAATGTCCATCTTAAAAGGTGTTAAAAGAATATTGAACAATCATCGTTTCGTGAGGCAGTAATTCAGTATCTACAGAAATAGTATGTTCTTTAACCATTAGACTAAGGTGTGTGTAAGTGTAGCTATAATACTTCTAAAAAAATCCTAGTATATTTAATATACTGGTTTTGTTACAAAAGAAAGGAATAAAAAGAGTTTAGGGGGTTGGAGAAGAAAAATAAAACATAAGAACACAAGTGAAGATATTACCTTAAAATCGTGTAACTCTTCTTGGTTTGAACCAAAAGGGTTCATTGAAGAGCTTTATGCCCAAGGGAAGGATTCTAGGATGAGTAGAGGGATGAGTAGGGACAAATTGAGCAGGGGTTGGCTGAGCCAAAGGCTTGAGAGGTGTGGTTAAGGTGGTAGAGGTGAGGTCCTTTTATAAGAGGAGAGGAGGGGCACTCTTGGAAAGTAAGGAAATGTTACTTTATTTTAGAATGCGTTTCGGATTTAAAAGGTCCCACATTTATATAAATAGAGTATAAGGTGATAAGGGTTCGAAATATAACCATAAAATAGGTTTTGGACAAGTGTAGTTCTTAGATTTTACATTATCTTTTTATTTTATTTAAAACGTTAAATAATGAGGTAATCGCTGCATCATCATGATGTCATAAATAATTTAATTTATTTAATATCTAAATTTTTTTGAAAAAATAATATGATGTAGGAAATATTTTTATATTTCCAATGAATATTTATAGTCAAAAATATGACTTTTATATCCCTATTTAAAAATTGTTTTAGTAAAACAATACATGTTTGTGTCATTTTTACTTTTACTTTAAATAAAAGGCATTAATGTCATTATCTTACCCAAGTGGCTCCATGGGTCCCAAAAATCGACCCATGGGTTGTCTTGGTCGTCAATGACACAAAAATTAAGGGTAGGATATGTGTAAAGTTCATTTAATATTATTAATACATTATTTTTATCTTAAATTACACTAATTACCTTTAATCGCGATTAAAAACTTAAAAGTTAATATTCACCAAAAAATTATTTTAATCCCATTGAACTAAATTTTACTTCTTAATGAAAACCATTTATGTCATATTTTTGAAATTCAAAACACAGAGGTGCTAAAATTTCATTTAAATGAAAAATCAGTTTTTTAAGTACCACTTAGTGGTTTCACTATTCATAAAAAATTGACGTTTTTCAGAAAAATACCAAAACATCACCCTAAGCTATATTTGATATTCTGAATTCAAAAATGATGTCTATTTTAAAAAATTCAAAAAATATAAGCTTAATTAATTAATTTAAAAATTAATTCCCACTGTCAAAACAAATAGCGTGTTTTTATGAAACAAAAAGTATCAAAATATTGACACTAGTTTAAGTCCAATTTCAAAGTGAAATTAATTCCAACAACCACTATTGGATTAAATGGTAAAAATATATTCTAATTTTACATTAAAACATATTCAAAAGATAACCTAATCATACAAATAAATTATATTAAAAAGAGGTGTTGAATTAAAATACAACATTTTTCACTATTCATTAAAAAATGAACTTTATCATAAAAATACGAAAAATTTACAAAAAGTAAATTTTGATATCTCGATTCTAAAGAAGAATTTTATTTTCTAAAATAAAACACATAAAAGTTTCAGAAATTGGATATTAAAGAGGTTCTCCACCAAAAAACGGTTAATCGATCTTTTAAAGAATATTAGAATGTTTACTCTTAAAATTGGATTCATTCGCATTTTTAATCCTCTAACATTTATTGTAAAAATTAAAAGAATTTTAAAAACATATATAATCATTTTTTAGTTAGTTCTGTTCATTCCCTCCATTACAACAGCTAGGCGTTAACTACCATTTAAAATAATATTATTTTATTATTAGAGTGCAACGTAAGATTCCCAAGAAACTCGTTGTTGCGTATTGGGTACGCCATCAAGCATAGCGTCCCCTTTAAAGTAATATTAATATTTTATTCAAAAATATGGATAAATGTGAAAATTTTATATTCTTTATTTACCTGGGGTGTTACATCCTTCCCCCCTTTTGGGAATTGCGTCCTCGCAATTTTAAAATTGGTCTCGGAAACATAATTGAAAGTCCCACATCAGAACAAGAGTCAGTAAAACAATCACTTTAAAATAAATGGAGAGAAGTACAATGGTCACCCGAGTTAACCCATACTAGGATTCGAAGTAGGAAAATATGGATATGGAAGAAAAAACAAAGGGTCATGTTCTAAGGGGGAGTGATAGAAAACATATTTAGGAGAAAGTTAACCACCAGAAATTCACAAACTGGTGATGGGTTAAATGGTATTTGATTCCCCAGTAGGAAAAGTTAACAGACAACATTTTTTATTTAAGTTACTTTTCATTGAGGAATTTATTTTTGAGATTAAATAAATCATAGGGAAACATACTTACTAGTCATTTTGTCTTTCAACTTTTACTAGATTTCTTACACAGACTCTTACTTTCTCCAAATGATGAGTATTTAGGAAGACTTGTTCACATTAAGAGTACTATAATCAACTTCTCAAAAAACACCTAATCCAAAAAAAGAGAACCATATACTTCCCATATATTTAGACCTTACAAGAAACCAAAACCAAAAAGGTTAGTACAAGATCAGATAATAACCATAAAGGATAATCCTTTAAAAAAACAAATCTATTCTTAATCACCAAAATTTATCAAACAATAACCAAAGTTCAACAAAGCCCATTCAATAAAAAAATAGTACATAAAATAATTCAAAGTAAACCAAACTAATATTGAAACCCAAATATTTGAAGGAATTAGTCACATAGTCATCCAAGGTACAAATTAACACTTATCTCCAAATAACATCAGTTACTCATAATGTCTCATATTGAAAAGTAATTAACCTAATCACATGTCCTCCATGATAGGTTAATAATTTCCATAGATAACCCAAAATAAACTTACTATTGATTCCTAAAATCATCTACCTAAAAATAATTAGTCAAACTAACTAGGGACTTCACGTAGTCAAGTGGTAGACGATAAATACCAGTCGCACTTTGGTTGTGGGTTCGATTCCTGCAGCTTTGTCCGACGCGACGGGTTGTCACACGGTCTACATGTTGTCCTTTTTCCAAAACTATATAATTCTTAAAACATTCCCCAAAACGAGATAAAATCTTCAAAAATAATCATAACATATTTTAACCTCACGTTTATCTCATGCCTTTAATTTTCCATCATAACATATAATAACCCTTAATTACCTCAAAAGTAAGGATCATATAAACTCTAATGGTTACCTTTATAATTATTACCTGAACTTCCACATCGATTGGTCATCTCATACATGATGCATTATAGAACATACCAAGGTTCAAGTGGTTGATGATGAATCCTTGATAGTTGGTTTAGAACAACCACGAGTTTCCTCATTGAATCCCCCATATTATCTAGTATCTTAATCAGAGAACCACCATAGTTTTCTTCAAACCTATTGTCTCTTTGGTGCCTGCTAGATCCATCCATTCACTAAAAATAGAAATGTCAGTGTGATTATATCAACAAAACCATCATGTATTAATGAGGAAGGTAAACACTAATATATACTTACACATTAACTTTATCTAAAACTAGGACTATTTCTGAAATCCTAACCATTATGGTAATGTCACTTATGCTTAGAGAATACCCTAACCTCTAAAGTTATCTAAACCGACCTCTGATACCAACTATAATGCCCCGACCTTAAACATTACTTAATATTGATTTATTTCAAGAATACATGTTGAGGATCTTTTCAGGTTTAGATTTTTAGATAATTAGATCATAAAACATGCATTACATTCCACATTTAAACAAAGTGGTTACATAAAAGATAGTACTCATTTTTCCCATCAATGGAAACATATTCAAAATAAAACATGGATTCTTTCATGAAACTTCCTTGACCCTATCATCACATCATGTACCATTCCCTTGACCTGTAAAAAACATTTCAAAAACATTGGATGAGCATAAAAAGACCAGTAAGGGATATAAAAGTACAGAATGAAAACATTAGTCCATGTATACATAAGAATCAATGAAATCATACATTACTCATAAAACACAAGCACATATTCATACCTCATGAAATCATAAGATTTATGAATAACTCATAGAAAACATAATACATAAAGGTAACCTAAGGCATTCATGACATTCTTAGGCAGGGAGTAACCCTCTTGGTTACGTTTGGAATATCCATCACAGTATATTCCCTAAATCTCTTCGGAGAAACCTTAAAGTTTTTCCCCTTTGCGTTACCCAATGCGTTGGAGAGCTATATCGGGCTCACCCTCCCTTAGTTTATCACGGAACCACCCGTCTTCATAATAATGCCCAAGAACCATAACATAATTGTATCATATTAAACATGCATAAAGGAAACATAACATTTCCACTTTTCAATCACAAGATATCAATACAACACATTGATATAAAAAAATTATGAAAACCATTTTAAATACCAAAAGAAAAGAAAAGTAAAAGATGTTATTTATTTTTTATTTTAAATAAATGTATGCCTTGTAGAGGAAGCTGAAATTCAAATAATGGTCACGGCGGCGGAGAAGTCGTTATCGCCGCATAAGTATGACAAAAAAAACATTCCCTTTTGTTGTCTAGTAAATGATTCATATAAAAAGATTCCTTTTGAAAAATCGTAAAAGTCAAAGGGGTTTATACACCGTATAAAAGAATGTTGTGTATAAAACAAAATATGCCTCAATGAAAGGAGATTGAGAAGAATTCCCTTACAAAGAGGGTATCCTTGGATTGAGGATAAATCAATTACATAATTATGTGTGACAAAAGAACACACCACATATAAGTGGATATTAAGTGTAAAAAAATCAGAGGTTATTCACACATATTCATAGAATGACAAATTCAAGGAGTGAAAGTTTATCCCAAAGAATCAAAATTGGGTTAAGAAGTTCCCTTGCAAAAATTCGACAGCCTAACGACGTCACTATAAAATTCAGAAAATGAGTTGATGAGAGATAAAAAGGGTTTCTCATCACTTGTACATAAAATTTACATCAATAAGGATATATAATAACATATCCAAACATAACAATATGTAAATTAAAAGACCCAACAAAACAAGTCTTTTAAAAAGAGGAGGGTGAAAGGTTCCCTTACTGACTTGGGTATCTTTCGAAACATACACCCCATGAAAGAAGGACAATACAACATTGATGTAAATACTCATAAAAGAAATTATATTACTCAAAGAGTATAATTATGGGTAGTATATACACCACTAAATGTAAATGGTGGAAAATGTAGCATAAATCTCATGGGAATAAAAGTGAGATGAAAAATCCCTTATGAAAACTCCGCAGCCTAACGATGCCACTTAAAACATCCAAAAATGAATTGATGAGATCAAATATGGTCTATAATAATTATAACATGAAATGTACATAAATATTAATATAAAATAACATCGCTATCATAAACAATAGGATCATAAAATAACTGACATAAATGAGTGTACTTAAAAAGAAAGAGAGAGGTTGGATCCCTTACGAAAATTTGACAGCCTAACGGCGACACCCAAAACATCAAAAATGGATTGATGAGGGAAAATAGGGTATATAATCATATGAACACAAAAAATTACCATAATAGTAATATAAAATAACATCCCAATAATAAGAAATATGAGATTAAAAGGAATGATATAAAAGAGTGTACTTAAAAAGAAAGAGAGGGGTAGGATCCCTTACCTCGTGTCCGATGTGACTCGATTGCTCTTTAATCTCCTGAATAATAAAATTGTGTTAATTTATACATGCATAAGAACCTTTTTTAAGTTTAGTATTCCTTTTATACAACTTATTTCCATGTTATAAACAATATGTTGTCATTTATGTTAACAAAGTTCATTTTGTCGATATTTGTTACTTAAGTCAAAAATTGACTTCTTACAATTACATGTTGTTTATGTGGTCAAAGGTTCATTATATCCAGAATTATATTCATTATTTGGATATCATATATATCATATATATCCAGAATATACATGTATTTATAATAGTATATAACATTTAGAGGTATGAAATGAAATGCACCGTTCATGGAGACGGTAAGCCGTACGTACGCATGAACTCTACTTTCATTTATATTTCATATTTAATGGAGTGAAATCATAATGATATAAGGGTATATTATAATTAAATCATAATATCATCTATAATAATATTAACTCCATCCTTTATACATCCCACATATGGCATTAACGAATCAAATCAATCTGAGGGGGCGATAGTCCGCACTTCCTAAAATGAAATTATCGTGTTTACCCATAATGGAAACCATAAAGGTATGCAATAAAATAAAAACACAGAAGAATTAGGAAAACATAAAAATATTAAAAATAATATATAAAATACAATGACATCATAATGGACACCTTAAAAGGTGTTAAATGAATATTGAACAATCATCGTTTTGTGAGGCAGTAATTCACCATCTACAGAAACAGTATGTTCTTTAACCATTAGATGATGGTGTGTGTAAGTGTAGCTCTAATAATTATCATACCAAAATAATAGTATATTTAAGATACTAGTGTTGTTACAAAATAAAGGAATAAAAATATTTTAGGGGGTTGGAGAAGCAAAATAAAACATAAGAACAGAAGTGAAGACATTACCTTAAAATCGGGTAACTTTTCTTAGTTTGAACCAAAAGGGTTCCTTGAAGAGCTTTCTGCCCAATGTAAGGATTATAGGATGAGGAGAGGGATGTGGAGAGACAAAGTTAGCAGGGTTTGGCCGGGCCAAAGGCTTGAGAGGTATGGGTAAGGTGGTAGAGGTGGGGGCCTTTTATAAGAGGAGAAGAGGGGCACTCTTGGAATGTAAGGAAATGTTACTTTATTTTAGAATGAGTTTCGGATTTAAAAGGTCCCACATTGATATAATTAGAGGATTAGGTGATAAGGGTTCGAAATATACCCATCCAATAGGTTTTTTACTAGTGTAGGTCTTAGATTTTACATTATCTTTTTATTTTATTTAAAATGTTAAATAATGAGGTAATCGCTGCATCATCATGATGTCATAAATAATTTAATTTATTTAATATCTAAAAATTATAGAAAAACTACTATTATGTAGGAAATATTTTTATATTACCAATTAATATTTATAGTCAAAAATTTGATTTTATAACCCTATGTAAAAATTGTTTTAGAAAAACAATACATGTTTGTGTCATTTTTACTTTTACTTTAAATAAAAGCCATTAATGTCATTATCTTACCAAAGTGGCTCCATGGGGTCCCAAAAATCGACCCATGGGTTGTCTTGGTTGGCCATGACACAACAAATAATGGTAGGACAAGTGTAAAGTTCATTTCATATTATTAAAACATTATTTTTATCTTAAATTAAACTAATTACCTCTAATCGCGATTAAAAATTGAAAAGTTACTATTCACCAAAAAATTATTTTAATCCCATTGAAATACATTTTAATTCTTAATGAAAACCATGTATGTTAGATTTTTGAAATTAAAAACACAGAGGTGCTACAATTTCATTTAAATGAAAAATCAGTTTTTTAACCACCACTTAGTGGTTCACTATTCATCAAAAATTGATGTTTTTCATAAAAATACCAAAACATCACCCTAAGAAATATTTTATATTCCGAATTCGAAAATGATGTCTATTTTACAAAATAAAAAACATATAATTTGCATTAATTAATTTAAAAATTAATTCCCGCTGTCAAAACAAATAGCCTGTTTTTATGAAACAAAAAGTATCAAAAGATTGACACTAGTTTAAGTCCGATTTCAATGTGAAATTAATTCCAACGAACACTATTGGATTAAATGGTAAAAA
Organism: Viscum album; assembly: GCA_963277665.1. Classification (NCBI taxonomy): domain Eukaryota; kingdom Viridiplantae; phylum Streptophyta; class Magnoliopsida; order Santalales; family Viscaceae; genus Viscum; species Viscum album. The sequence goes on along the minus strand of OY728121.1, from coordinate 1,643,278,600 downwards.
ATATATTCTAATTTCAAATTAAAACCAATTCAATAGATAATATAATCATATAAATTAATTAGATTAAAAAGAGGTTTTGAATTAAAATACAACATTTTTCACGAATCATTAAAAAATGAACTTTATCGGAAAAATTCCAAAAATTTATAGAATGTAAATTTTGATATCTCGATTCTAAAGAAGAATTTTATTTTTTTAAATAAAACACATTAAATTTTAAAAAAGTGGATATTAAAGAGGTTCTCCATCAAAAAGTGGTTAATCGACCTTTTAAATAATATTAGAATGTTTACACTTAAAATTGGATTCATTCGCATTTTTAATACTCTAACATTTATTGTAAAAAGTAAAAATATTTGACAAACATATATAATAATTTTGTAGTTAGTTATTTTCATTCCCACCATTACAACAGCTAGGCATTAACTACCATTTAAAATAATATTATTTTATTAATGGAGTGCAACATAAGATTCCCAAGAAACTCGTTGTTGCGTATTGGGTACGCCATCGAGCATAGCGTCCCCTTTAATGTAATATTAATATTTTATTCACAAATATGGATAAATGTGAAAATTTCATATTCTTTATTTACCTAGGGTGTTACATGATCACAAGGGATCAACTCCCAAAAGACCGATTAATTTAGTAGCCTTGGAAGTACTATATACATACATATGTTTTACATTACATCATTAAATAAAAAACTACAATATTTTATCCCATTTGAACACACTTATATCCCTTAGCCCATCACTTCAGTTCCACTATAAAATAATTCTTCACATCCTGGAAAAAAAAACATATAAAGGGGTGAGCTCATATGCTCAGTAAGGATAACAATATAGCGGAAACTATCATAAATAAGCATAAACATTTAAGTCAATGTATAAGACTATTATATAGTCCTTTTAAACATAAAATTCTACATAATATGAGAAATATAAATCAAGTAATTCCATTTAGAGATTCACATGGATATTCTACTTCTCGAATAATCACATGAAATATCAATAGCCAATTTCATATTGCTGGAATGCATAATGCCATACATCATAACCACATAGTCAAATATTCGTGAAATGACTACAAATAAGACACTGTCAAGGCCTTGTGTGAAGACACTAGTTTGTCTCCAGAGACCTACCGATGAATTGAGGATCTATAGCGGGCCCCACCCATCACTTACTAAGTCCAATTTGTTTTATATATGAAAAGGGTTAAAAATAACATAAACATTCATATTAAGACATGCATATGAAATGTCAATACTTTATCAATAATACATGAATGGTATAAAAATAATACATCCACAATAAAACATATCACAAAACATTCTATATAATATGAATTATTTTTATCACAATAAATCAACATCAAACTAGTTTAAAATCCATTAAAGGATGTTGACATAGATGAAATGAAAACAATTTGAAAGAAATATCTCTTTCTATTTTGAAATCATTTAAAAGTCATAGAATTGTAAAAGAAACCATTTATTTTGAAAATATTTTAATAAGCCTTTAAGGTAAACATAGAAGGTGTTATAATCGCATAAGATTTCCACACCCACCATATAAGTTTAAAAAACATTCTTTCCTTAATTTTATAGAAAATGTTGTAAAAGACCTTGTTTAGAAAACGACCAGAAGATTCATTTATAAACATCTTATAAAAAGTCAATAAATGGTATACATGAATATAACCTATAGTCTAGGAAATAGTAATTTTTTTTGAAATACATTTTTAACAAAACATATATGTTGATGATAAAAAGGTACCAGTAGATACTCACGTATAAACAAACTCGGATAATGAAGAGATTGTATAATTAACCCATAACTTGTAATTTTTCTTTGTTAAGGGTATTTTAACCTCCTGTATAATAGTTAAATAATTGTTATTAAATTATATAATAACCACATACATAAATATTATATGTTATATGATCTTTTAATACTTTTTTCTTAATAATATTTCAGTAGTATCATCATTTCAGGTGTTAACTAATTCATTTTAATTTATATGATTGGTTAAATAATCCATGTAGGTTATGTATAGGATGTATTTTATTCATATATAGAATTATATTATGTTCTTAAACATTATTTTTAATCATAAAATGAAAATTATTCTTAAATGGTTATGATAGGGAATGAATTTTATCACATTTGTGGAGACAGTAATCCATACTTACACACGAGCGACAATATCATTCTATTGGTTGAGAAATTGTATATAATTGGATGGTTAATCACATATAAAGAATAAATAATATGTTATTTTTATTTTTTACATCAGTTATTCACATTATTATACTCATCAAAAGAATTAATTGTTGGAATAACAAACTACACCACGAAGTGGAGACGGTAAGCCGTACGTATGCACGTATGATGACTTGTCATTTATAAGATGGATAGAATAATGAATATGGTTGTACCATATTTATAAAAACATCACAGTATGTATAAGGTACTAGATTTATTATTTCGGTATGGGAACAACAAAAAAATAGGAAGTGGAAGAAGAAAAAGACTTTGAAAGAGGTGGTGAAATTATTACTTCTTCTTCTGGTGTTTCCTTTTGAGTTTATCAAAAGGGATCCATAGGATGGATTTATGATCAAAGTAAGGACTCTAGATATAAGGGATGGTAGTTGGGAGGATATTTGAGATGGTTTTGGTCGAGAAAAATGGCTTTGGAGGTGTGATTTTTAGAGATGGGGAAGTACCCTTTTATAAGAGAGGTGTGGGTGAAATTAGTAAAATCCTGAAATATTATTTTATTATACAATTATATTCGGTTTATAATGACTCCAAAATGATTTATTTAGGTCTTAAGGTGGGGATAGGTCTGAAATATCCCAACCAATAGGTTTTATGGAGGTTTAGGTCAATATATTAATTTTATCATTTAGATTTAACTCTTGGTCAAATAGTTAATCATTTACGAGGTCTCTTTGTATTTTTATATTATATCGATGATAAACTGAGTATAAAATTCCAAGAGAAACCCAATTGGTTCATTAGTAACATATATATTATTATATATTTCCTTTTTCCGAACCGTACATTATTATAATTGTATATATCATTTAATAATATAGTATTTGTTTTAAAAACTCATTAATTTCAATTTTGACTCTATTTAGTATTTGATTTTTGTTAAAGTCATAACAAATTTATTAATTTGAAAAAAATTAATTTAATAAACCCTAAAATGTCATATTAAACAATAAAATTCTTTGAATTCATAAAAAGTCTCAATTTTAATTTATTTGGATATTTATAATATCAACTATTTTAATCATTCTTTAATAAGGTGATTACTGCATCATCATTGAGTCATAAATTAATTTAATTATTTAATGTCTTAAAATTATCATTAAAATAACATTATGTACGAAATATTTTTATCATTATAATGAAAATTTATAGTCAAAATTATTTATGTGTAACCCTATATAAAAAGATTTTATTTATGAGACTTTGGATTTAGCACTTTTGATACTTTTTAAATAAAATAAAAATAAATGTCCTAATCTAATACAAGTGAAAAAAATGATAATATTTTAATTCTAAAGTTTTTTTTGGTTGAAATTCATTTATCCAATAGAATTAAGACATGTGTTAGGGTAATAATACTATCATTTTTACCTTTAATTACCTTATTTACTTTTAACTATGGTAAATAAAAGTCAAAAGTTACAAGTCACCAAAAATTATTTTCATATTGTTGAACCAAATTTTATTTTCTAAAATAAACCATGTTTATTGGATTTTTGAAATTCAATACCCAAAAATGGTAAAATAACGTTTTACGCGAATTTGGTAATGTTCCTAGAAGGTGGGTAAAAGATGGTAAAAAGTACAATACAATTGCATAATGACCCTTTCCTCTACAATTGTAGAATTAAAAATTGACAACCTCTTTCTTTCCATTGAAATCATGAGCTTGGTGGCCTTTTTCACCACACTTGTAATAGACCCCCATTCCCTTCAAGAAATTACTGGGGTGTTTTTTCTAACATTTACAATCGGATGGATATTCAAAATTTCTCTTCTTCCCATTATTTCCTTTTCCAGAGTGTTCAACTGATCTCTCATTCTCTTTATTTTCTTTATAGTTATATCAATTACATAAATCATTTTCATTCTTGATAGCACATGAGACAATATATTTGTACAATGAGAAGGATTATGAGATGAATGGTTGACATGGAAATGGTTTTAACCCATCAACGAATCAATCAATATTACTACTTGGGTTATGTATCTAATCTACTGCATGCCTTGCTAACCATGTAATGTTACCATTATACTTTTCGAAATTCTCATCTTCCTTTTGCCACAAACCCATAAATTTCCATTCCTTATCCACTCGATGGTCACAAAGAAATTATTTTTCTATGAAATGCTCTCCATACTCCCTCATTCCATATTTGATACTTCTTCATCCTCCTTTGTGTTTTGAAATAACGACCACCATTGATCTGCCTCTCCCTTGAGACGATAAATTTCCATGATAAATTTTTCAATTTCCCCACTTTTAATAGAAAGAAATATTTTCTATAAGAAACTGATCCACTAGTCAGCTACAAATGGATTTGTAGTCCCATTAATCATTAGTGGTTGTTGCCTCGTGAATCATTCTAACATTGACCCTGTGAATTGGGAATCAGGTTGCTCCATATGGGTAAGGTTATTATTCATAAAATGAGTTAGATGTCCCAATATGGTGATAAGTTGATGAGAACTAGTTGAATCACCATCCCCAATATAATTATTTTGAGTAGGGGGAAATCACTGCATGGATTATATTCATTAATATAGTTTCTATTCCTACCACTAGGAGCCATTTCTAAACAATGGAATACACTAGATTAGTTTATGAATCCCAAAACATAACTCCAAACTAGTAAAAAACATAACATAAATTGAAAAAATTATGGATATAATCCAAAATCACAAAAATGTTTTCTTTGAGGAGGTATATACTCACAAATCTTTCATAATGGTTTGTAAAGAAAATGTGAATTATCCTAAGCATATCCCCCATGAGTGTTGTAACCAAGAGTGCAGAAAGACCTGTTTTCATGTACCAGGATACCCTATGTCAAGCGCAATACTCCTTGTGAGAGTATTCACTCCTAGGTACATCTATGCAAGAGCCACCACTACCTGCTCATATCCAAACATGGATGTATTTGTTGAAAACACACAAAATCTCTACATTACCAAAATTATAGTGAATTATTCTATTCTAATCCACAAAGTCTATCTTAGGGTAATATTATATAATCAGATTTTTTATAAACCTAGCTTCAATACAATATGGAATATTTTTTTCATAATAAATCTACTTTAAACTAGTTTAAAATCCATAAAAGATGTTGACATAGATGAAATGAAAAATATTTGAAAGAAATAACTATTTCTATTTTGAAATCATTTCAAAGTCATGTAATAATAAAATAAATCATTTATAATGAAAATATTCTTATATGGTTGTATGAGAAGCTTATAAGGAGCAATAATGGAAGAAAATAGTAGCACCCACAGTATAAGTTTAAAAAACACTCTTTCTTTAATTTTGTTGAAAAGGTCGTAAAGGACCTTGTTTTAAAAACGATGAGAAGATTCCTTTATAAAAATCCTATAAAAAGTAAATAAAGGGTATAAATGAATTTAACACATAGTCTATGAAATAGTAAAAAAAAATTTGAAATACATTTTTAAGAAACACAGATGTGGATGAAAAATAGGTCCTAGTAGCTACTCACGTATAAACAAACTCAGATAATGTGGAGATTGTAGAATTAACCATAGGATTGTAATTTTCCTTGGTTGAGGGTATGATAAACTCCTATATAATAGTTAAATAATTATTATTAAATTATCTAAGAACCACATATTTAAATATGGTATCATATATGATCTTATAATATTGCTTTGATAATAATATTTCAGTAGTATCATCGTTTTGGGTGTTAACTGATTCATTTTCCTTTATATGTTTTATTATGTAAGACATGTTTTTTAGGGATAGGATGTATTTATTAATATTCAGAATTATATTATGTTCTTACACATTATTTTTAATAATAAAATGAAAATTATTCTTGAATTCTTATGATGGGGAATGAATTTCATTGCATTCGTGGAGACAGTAATCCGTATGTACACACGAGTGACAATATCATTCAATTAATGGTAAAATCGTATATAATTGGATTTTATATCATATATAAAGAATAATTAACATGTTTTATTTATTATTAACATCAGTTATACTCATTATTATTCACATCCAAATAATTAAGTGTTTGAATAACAAACTACTCCATGTCGTAGAGACGGTAAGCCGTACGTACGCACGTATGGTGACTTGTTATTCATAAGATGGATATAATAATTAATATGGTTGTACCATGTTTATAATAACATCACAATATGTATAAGGTAATGGAGTTATTATTTTAGTATGAAAACAACAATGAAAGATGAAGTGGAAGAAGAAAAGAACTTTGAAAGAGGTGGTGAATTTATTACCTCTTATTCGGTTGTTTCCTTTTGAGTTGATCAAACGGGCTCTTTAGGATGGATTTATGAACAATTTAAGGCCTCTAAGTCGATTTGAGGGTAGTTGGTAGGATATTCGAGTAGGTTCTGTCCGAGATAAATGGCTATGGAGGTGTGATTTTGAGAGAAGGGGAAGTGCCCTTTTATCAGAGAGGTGAGGGTCATTTTATGAAAAGTTTGTAATATTATTTTATTATACCATCATATTCGTTTTATAATGGCATCAAAATGCTTTATTTTTAGGATAAGGTGGGAATGGGTTGAAAAAACTCAACCAATAAATTGTAGATAGGTTTAGGTCACCATAATAACCTTATCTTTTAGATTTAACTCGTGGTTGAATAGTTTAAAATTTACCGTGTCTCCATTTATTTTTATATTATATGGTTAATAAACATACTATAAAATGGCAATAGAAACCTATGTGGTTAATTAATGATGTAGTTATTATTATATACGTTCTTTGGCTGAACCTTAGATTTTTAAAACTATTATATCATTTAATAATATTGTATTTTTTTTAAAACTCGTTTATTTCCATTTTAAAAATATTTTGTATCTAATTATTTTTGAAGTCCTTAAAACTTTATTAATTAGAACAAAATTCATTAATTAACCCTAACATTTCATATTAACCTATAATTTTTTTTAATTCATCAAAATTTTTAATTTTTATTTATTTGGATATTTATAATATCAATTATTTTAATCATTCATTAATAAGGTAATTTCAACATCATCATTGTGTCATAAATAAATTTAATTATTTAATGTATAAATATAGTAAATAAAATACCATTATGTAAGAAATATTTTTATCTTTCTAATGAATATTTATAGTCGAATTTATCTTTTTTGTAACCCTATATAAAAAATGTGTTAGTTGTGAAACAATGAATTTAACACTTTTAACTCTTATTTATATAATATAATAATAAATGTCCTAAAATAATCCAAGTGGACCAAAAGGATCATATTTTATCATAAGGTTTTTTTGGTCGAAATAAACATAACCAATAGAATTATTACATGTGTTTTGGTTATAATAATATCATTTTTACGTTCAATTACCCTATTTACTTTTAACCGTGGTAAATAAAAGTCAAAAATTATTATTCACCAAGAATTATTTTTATCTTATTGAACAAAATTTTACTTACTAATATCAATCAAGTGTCTTGGATATTTGAAATTCAATTCACAGAAGTGGTAAAATTACATTTTATGCAAATTTTCTAATGTGCCTAGAAGGTGGGTAAAAGACGGTAAAATGTTCAATACATTTTTTACATCTAATTTTACTATAAAATGAACCCAATGAATTATATTGAACAAATATAGGTATTATTTTTATATTTTAAATTAAAATAAAATAAATTAAAATAAATTTATTTTTAAATAAAAACTCCATTTTAAACAATAACCTAGTGTTTTTCACTATTTATCAAAAAATGAATGTTTTCAGAAAAATACTAAAGATTCACCCTCAACTAATTTTGATATTAAAAATAAAAAAATGAAGTCCATTTTTAAAAATAAAAATTATAAAATGTTAAAAACTGGGTATTACTATTCATAATGGCTAATTTTATAGGTCACGGTGTGTTAAAACTCGAAGTTGCGTACAACACAAGATATTGCATTATTCAAAGGGAAACATACCATGGAAGCTTGGGGTGTTACATTAGACCATGGCTAAAATTATTAATATTATAATTTTAAAATAAATGTATAGTGAAAGACCATTCGTTATAATGAATTGTGAGTTGAATATGTGGTGTGGCTTAGACTTTGGCATGGTCCGAAGAAGGTATTGGGAGTGCAAGTGTCCTCTAGAACCCATGGGTCATGTGGTTAAATGTATAGTAATTTAATTAAATTAAACAATTTACATTATTTCTTTTTTTATTCTTTGTACAACTGAATACACTATTTTGACTTGATATTGTTTTACATGCCTTTTGTGGTGGAAAACTAAGTAATACTAACACCCTAATTTGGATGAATGATCTGTACACAAAAATGATTCATGTATGTATGATATGATAGGGGAAAGAGTCCTATGAGAGATGGATGATTTGTAATGGATCATGGTTGAGAGAGCCAGATATGATTTGGGACCCACGAGGATTTGTGAATGTCTTCATTTATTTTGGGTTTTTCATATTGAAACTTGAAACATATTTTGCGTGACATGTCCAATATCAGTTTTGTAGATTTTATGTACCATTTTGGTAATCATGTGATAATGGTTTGGTTTGGTTATTGGAATTATCATTTGGTTATTCATATCTATTTTTAGTTAACCACAATGAAAAATAGGTTATAGTCTCCCCATGTTCAATATTAGACCCTCGCTTCTAGTCAGAAGTATCTGGAATATGGGGAAGAGGAACCAAATTCACACTGAGAACATTCTTGGGAACGAGTGTGTGGAACCTAAGTTGATACATTACAAAGTGGTATTAGAGGATGTTTTATGTTTTTTTTCATTTTTTTACTATTTGGGAATCGTGGATTAGAGAATAGGATGAGTCAATCCTTAGTTAAGAACTCGTTCATGGGAGTATCTAACAGATGCACGAGAGGTAAAATCCAAGTACACATGGTGGGATTATTGTAATTTATGTGTGTTTTTATAGTTAATGCTATTTCATATCAAGTGAAGAAATTGTTTTGTGATATGACCACTATTTTTAATATTTTAATCATGGCCCAACATGGCATGATAGTTTAGTATTCATGCATCATTCTCAGGAATCCATATTATTTTGTGAACACATCATTTTAGGCATGCACATGAAAACAAGTTTCTCGTAAGTGGTGAAAATTGTAATCTATTCATTTCGTGAGATAATTAAATAAAAAAGTTACCTAATGCGGAATTAAAATTGAAAAATGTTGTAGAATATGAATAAATGGTTTTCTAATTATAATCTTGAATTTGATAACAAATTTACCTTTTATTAACAATGAACTTGATATAGTATGGGTAAGGGTAGTGATAGTGGCTTGGTGTTTATCATGTGGCAGAAATAGGGCTATTGAATTACTATGACCTTTTGTGAATCCCTTTTGTTAGATGTGACAATGTTGTGTTATGTGTTCTAGAGAATTATATTTGAAATTATAGATATATGCCTCAAGAACGATGATTTTTTAGATGATGAAAAGAGGGCATGGTTGGAGATTCTCCACTATTAGTGCAAGCTGAGGCATTGGTAGTTCCGAGTGAAGAAGTTAGAGATTAGTTAAGAGAGAAAATTGTTCAGTTTAACTATTCATGGAAAGATACATAGAGATGGTTGTGAGAAGCATGTTTAATATAAAAAGGTATTTTCAGTGGAAGAACACTCTAATGTAAACTCAGGATGGCGGAACTCAGTCATCTATGTTCTGGATTGAGATTATCCATACCAGACATAACCACTGGGAGACTCTTCATAAGAAGAGAGTCGAATTAGATGTTTACATGTTAGCTGGTCAAGAAAAGTTTTGGTGGGAATTACATACTAGATATGGATATCTAGATGATATGGAGTGTAAGGACTTTCTTGAGATTACCATGGGGAACTTTTATACCGAGAATATTAGGCAGGAGAGAGTAGATGAGTTAATGAGGATGACTCTAGTGAACATGTCAGTGATGGATAGTGTTGTATGCCTTACAGATTTGCATCACTTAGTTCCAATATTAGTTTCAGGTGAGACTACTCTATAAATTAGGTTTCAAGATGGGCTTAAATTTAATATTATTCCCCAGTTGAATATCTTTAGACTGAATTAGTTTTCATAAGTGGTGAATCAGACCCTCATTTTAGAGGGGAACCTAAATGTTGATTCTGGTTGAGGGAAGGTGGTTTTGTTGGATGATAAAAAGTTACAACTTCTGAGAGAAGGAAAAAGTATTATGGGAACATTGAATAGAGTAATGGAAATATTTTATGGTCATTATGAGTTCTTTGTGATGTTGTTCGGGCTGACGAACATACCAGTAGTGTTCATGGATTGATGAATAGAATCTTCCACCCATACCTGGATGAGTTTGTGGTAGTGTTTTTGGATAACATCTTGGTGTACTCCAAGACACATGATGATCACACACAACATATTGAAATCATACTAGGTATATTTAGAGGTAATAAAGTATACGCCACGTTATCTAATTTTTATATTTTGGATCGATTAAGTAAAATTCTTGGATTGCATCATATAGGAGGAAGGTGTGTTAGTGGAACATGAGAATGTTCAAGAAATGGTTTATTAGTAGTATCCTAGGAAAATATTCGATATATGTATATTTCTGGGGTTACTAGGATATTAATGAAGTTTCATATAGGATTTTACCATTTGGAAGAACCTATCTCCTGCTTCATATAGATGGTTGTAAACATTGAATGGTCTGGAGAATGTAAGAATTCGTTTTAGGAGATAAATAAGTTCTTGATAAAGATACCATTGTTGTAACACCTGATACTTTTATGTTATATAAATCATCAAAGGAATCTTTTTCTACACACAACACTTGCTTGGCTTGCTTTACACGAAATCTCGACCTTCCTCGATAGCTTGCGTCGTACGCAATACCGAGTTTCACTAAACAATGATATGCTAATAAAATATTATTAAAACTAGCTGTTATGAATAGTAATAACCACTTTTTGAAATTTTTTAAATTTTATTTTTCAAAATGGACTTCATTTTTGGATTCGGAATATCGAAATTATCCTAGGGTAAACTTTTGGTATTTTTCTGAAAACTTTCAATTTTTGATGAATAGTGAAACCACTAAGTTGTAGTAAAAAAACTAAATTTTTCATAAAACCTAATTTTACCACTTCTGTGAGTGGAATTTCAAAAATCCGAGAGATACGGTTAATGTCAGTAAGTAAAATGTGGTTCAATGAGATGAAATTTTTTTGGTGAATAGTAACTTTTTACTTTTATTTACCACGGTTAAAAGTAAATAGGGTAATTAAGGGTAAAAATGATATTATTATTACCCTAACACATGTCCTAATTCTATTGGATAAGTTTAATTAGACCAAAAACAAACTTAGGAATAACATATGACCATTTAGGCCCACTTGGATTAGATTAGGACATTTATTATTAATTTATTTAAAGAAGGGTTAAAATAGTTAAAATCAATGTTTAATAAGTAAATAATTTTTAATATAAGGTTATAAATAAGATAAATTAGACTATAAAAATTAATTATAAAGATAAAACGATTTACAACATAATGGTATTTTATTTTTAATTTTTAGACATTAAATAATGTAATTTATTTATGACACAAAGATGAGGCAGTAATTATCTTATTAATTAAATATTGACATAATTGATGTTATAAATACCAAAATAAATGTAATTTGAGAATTTTTATGAATTACACTAATTTTATAGGTTAATGTGACATGTTAGTATTAATATAATTAACTTTTTTCGAACTAATAATTCTGTTATGATTTTCAAAAAAATCAATTACTAAATAGTGTCAAAATTGACATAAAATAATTTTTTAAAAAAATATTATATTATTATTTGTTATTTTATTCCTAAAAATAGAAGGTTCGGAAAAATGACTTAGATAATGTTATATATATTAATAATAAAAATCTTGGGGTTATTTTTGCTGCTTATAGTAAGTTTATTAAACTTATAGTATAAGAACACAAGAAGACACGGTAAAAGTAAAATTATTTAACTTAATGTTAAATCTAAATTATAAGGTGAAAATAGGAACCTAAACTTGTCTAAATTCTATTGTATGAGAGGATTGCGACCCATACCCACCTTATCTTCGAAATAAATCAATTTGGAGCTTTTTAAAACCGAACATGACTTTATAATAAAATAATATTTTTAGTTTTTCCAAAGGAGCCCCTCTCCTCCCTTATAAAAGGGCACCTCCTCCCCCTCTTCCTCACACCACTTTGAGCCTTCAATCTCGTCCAACCCCTGCCACTTTATTATATCCACTTCTCTAGAGACATCCTAGAGGTCCTGGTCTTCTTCATAGAACAATTTTAGTGCCCTAAAAGGAGGTCTCAAAGAAGCACTTCAAAGAAGAGGTAATGTCTGTAACCGATTCTTTGATATTTATTTCTTCTTCCACTTCTTGTTATTTAGTTGTTTCATTATGAAGTAATAACATCAGTATCACTCATATACTAATTTGTTATTATAAGTATGAAACAACCCTATTTCATCATCTATCCATCCTACGGAAAATGAAATCACCGCGGGTGCATACGTATGGAATACCGTCTCCACGCCGTGGTGTAATCTATTTTCCACCACCACCTTACTTGGATGGGTATAATGGTGTAAATAATGACTATATATGATTATTGTAAAGTGATATTGATTCTGAAATAGTATACATGCACTCCAATACAATTCCAAGATCATGGGAACGATATCATCGCTCGTGCGTACGTACGGAATACCGTCTCTATGATGTGATGCGACTCGTTCTACATGATCTTCATTGAATAATGATTATATAAATGAATGGAATGAATGAATATTATATATATTACACTAATAAAATTCTGGAAATGTGGTATCTATAACCTAAAGAGAAGAATAAGAATTTATTTGACAAAACACGCATAAGAACAAAAAGTAATAAACACCCGAATAACAAGCTTTAATGAAATATTACTAATAAGAAGCTAAGAATATGACCATATATGATATCATAACAATGATTATGATTATGTAATAAGTCAATAACATTATTTAAATCATTATACATGAGGTTCGGATATGTACAAATCATATCAGACCTAAGGTAAGGGAAATATCACAATCTCATTTTTTATCCGAGATTGTTTATACTTTGGTATTTACTGGGGTGTATTTTATAATCCACATCCATGTTTCCTCAATATGTAATATTATTTCCATCCACCTAAGATTTTTCAAATCCTATTTTACCCTTCGGTGAGTTTTTAGTAAAATATATGAAAGGAATCTTTTTTCGTTTTTCATACGAGGTACTTTTTTGACTTTTCCGAAAAAAGTACGAGAAGAATTTTTTTTAACTTATACGACATTATGGATTTTTAAAACATTATTTCCAAGAAGCTTCCCTTAAAAGTTTTCATGTTTATTTTTAATGAACTTATTTTAGTTTAGAATTGTACGACATGTTAAGAAAGGAAAAGTGTTTTTGAAGCAGAAAGGATATTTTCCTCAAGAATGGAGTTCAAGTGTTTTATCAAAATTATTTTCCATCTAAGATAATAAAGGGTTATATTTATATCCCTATTATTACATTGATTTGATTATGTTGTGATGGAATTATATTTTTATGAATTCCTTTATCTTATATGAATTGTTTTATGATGTCACGATGTTTAAGATTCCCATTTTTATTACATGGGTTATGCTATGATGTATGATTTCTGATTTTGTGGCACACATAAGAATGGTATCATTATCAGATTGGTGGGACCTATATATCCCTACAATTCATTGGGTAAAGATTTTATATCTCATGAGATAGACATGGGTGGAACGGCAGGTTAAACCGGTTCAGTGAAACAGGACTGAAACGAGGAGTGAACTCGGTTCAGAAATGGACTTTGTCCACTAAGATAGTCTTGGAAATGAGTCTTGACTAACAAGAAATGATTCTCTATAATTATGTGTGTATGCCACAAAGTTTCATGTTTTATTTTATGATTATTGAGATTACATTTCACTACTATGATTTATCCCATGTTATGAAATTATGATTTCCTTTGCAGGTTAAGATTTCCAAAAGTTATGTTCTTATGTAAATGATTTGATTGATATTTTTTTGTTTACCCTTACTGAGAATTTGAGCTCACCCTTTTGTATGTTTTATTTCCCCAGGTCAGGAAGAAGGTTATTAAGTAGGATATGAAAAAAAGGGACACTAGATATGATGAAATAAATTGGAGGAAAAGTAGATTCTTTATGAACCAGTTGTTTATGTTTCCTAGTTTCTAAAGACTCTATACCTATACGGTCCTTTCCTGGTTTTGTTATATGTTGTAATAAGTGTGCTTAAATTCTGATGTAATGACAATGTATATAAATTATGGGTCGCTATAATTCTTGATCCTACCCGAGCTAGGTGAGGAATATATGGTTTTTTTATTCTTCTTTGACAGTAATTGGAGAGGTGTTGATACAGGGAGATTGAGTGGGGGTGTATGGGTCATGCTAGTTGAGGCCACATGAATGTAACTACCATATATACTACCTTGAGTTAGAAAAAATGTTTTAGGCTTTAATGTTATGGTTGAATTATTTGTAAGGTGAAATGTTTACTATGTATACTAAGAACATGATGTTAAAGTATATATTTTCACTATGATATTTGAATCTCCAAGAGTGGAGGTGGGTTATGTACATGGGGGCTTCTGATTTTGAGCTAGAATATATTCCTAGGAAAGTAAACAATGTTTTTTATTCTCTATGAAGGAAAAATAAGAATCATGTAGTTCAAGAGTCATGTAATGAGTGAAAAATGATGAATTTACTATCTAAGATGGATGACGTGGTTTGCGAAAGTTAGGATCAGATGATTATCATGTAAGTTTTAGTGGATTTTACACTTTTATTCCAAGTTATAGATAGGAAATATGGGGATCATGATTTTTTCCTTGAGGAAAATCCTAAAAGGTGGGGATTCACCTTCATATTAGAGAAAACATAAGGATGAGATCATCTAAGTCAGGAATAGAGTTGTTTTTTATTTGAGCATATGGGAGGAGGTGATGCATGTATTTCATGTCTTTATGTGGGTAGTACATCCAGGTGTAACCAAAATATACAATGACCTATGATGATAGTTTTGGTGGACATGCATGAAAAAGGAGATAACATGGTTCTTGACCCGATGCTAGACTTGTCAACATGTTAAGGACGAGCATCAAGGACGTGGTTGTTTACTATAACCATTGACCATTTTAGAATGGAAGTGGGATGACGTTACCATGGAATTTATGGTAGGTCTTCCAAGGATGCCTCTGAAGAATGAATATATTTTTGTGTTTGTAGACTAGCCGACAAAATTACCACAATTCATACATATACGGTATATATTATTAGTTCACCAGTTAGGAGATTTGTATATTTAGGAGATAGTTATCTTTAAGGGGTCCTCCATAGTATTTCTTTAGAAAATGACCCACATTTTACTAGGTGTTTATAATAGGGATTATAGAAGGTACTTGGTACACAGGTTTTGTTGAGTACTGAATTCCACCAAGATATAGATGGGTAGTTAGAACGTACTATACAGGTTCTTGAGCATATTCTTCGAGCGTGGGTCATAGAATTTGGCTGGTCCTGGGAGATGTACCTAGATTTGATGAATATTTTCTATAATAACAGTTATCAGGAAATTATAAAATTGAACCCATATGAGGGAGTTTAAGATAGACTATAAAGATAAACTCTATACTTGATGGAGGATGGGGATTTAGAGTTTTTGTGACCAAGTCTCTTACATGATACATCAGATAATGTTTACCTAATTTAGAAATTTAGGGATATGGATCGTAGTAGCCATTAATAATATGTGATAGAAGTAGGAAAATAATAATGTTTATAGAGTATTATCATGTATTCCTTCAATTGTTGTCCATATTGGTTCACCATAAGATACACAGATAAGGCATGTTAGCACCCAGGTTTGTTGGAGTGTTAGAGTTTTTTTAGATAATCGGGTTGGTGTTGTACCAATTGGCTCTTCCACCAATGAACATTGCTATGATTAATCATTTTCATGTGTCACAACATTAGAGGTATCATCCCACCAATTATCATGTGATTGATGTGGATTATTTTGTGCTTGAGGCTCATGCATCCTTTTAGGATAATCTAATAGTTGTGTTGGATCGTAGTTGTAATGCCCCGACCCCAGTTACCCAAAGTCGGTGCATTATTGAGTAACATTGGAATGATCACAAAAGATCAAGTCTCGAAATACTGATTAGTTTAGTAGCCTTGGAAACACTAGTTATATTCATAAGTCTTACATTACATCATAAAGTGAAAAACTAAAATAACATAGTCTCCATAGTCCACACCCATATCCCCTTCAGACTATCCCTCCAGGTCTGTCATAAAATATTTCTTCACATCCTGGGAAAAATAAGACATAGAATGGGGTGAGCTCAGATGCTCAGTAAGGATAACAATATAGCGGAAGCATTTAAAAATAAACATAAACATTTAAGGCAATGTATAACTAAAACAAAAGCCTTTTAAACTTGAACATTAGCATAATATGGGAAAAGTAAAATGAAATAATGCCATTTACTTATTCACATGGATATTATACTGGTCGAATAATTACATGAAATATAAATAAACACATTTATAATGATGGAATGCATAATGCCAGACTATCATAACCACGTAGTCAAGGCCTCATTCCAAGACTACAAATATGATTTTGTCAAGGCCTCGTGCCAAGACACTAGTTTGTCTCATGAGACCTGCCGATGCATCAAGGAGCTATAGCGGGCTCCACCCATCACTTATTAAGTCCAATTCATTACTCATATGAATAGGTTTAAACATATAATAAACCATAACATAATCGTGTCACATAAAACATGCATAAAAGAAACATAACATTTGCACATTTAAATCACAAGATATCAATACAACACATTGATATAATAAAAACACTATCAAAAAAATTTTCAATACCAAGATAAAAGAAAATTGAAACTTGGTATTTATTTTTCATTTAAAAAAGGTATGGCTTGTAGAGGAAGCCGAAACTCAAATAATGGTCACTGCGGCGGAGAAGTCATTGTCGCCGCATACGTAAGATAAGAAAAACATTCCTTTTTGTCGTTTAGTAAAACTCTTTGTATAAAAAGTTTCCTTTTGATTAAACATAAAATTCAAAGGGGTTTATACACCATATAAACGAAATTTGTGTATAAAAAAAATATGCCTCAATGAATGGAGATTGAGACAAAGTCCCTTACCTCGTGTCCGACATGACTCGACCATTCTTTAACCTCTGGAATAATAAACTAGTGTTAATTTATTATTTCTTAATAACTTTTTTCAAGTTTATTATTCCTTTTATATCACTTATTACCATGTTATGAACATTATTTAATTATTTATGTTAATAACGGTCGTTTTGACGATCTTTGGTACTTGAGTAAAAAAAAACTTCTTATAATTACAAATTGTTCATGTGGTAAAATATCCATTATATCCAGAATTATATTAATGATGTAGATATCATATATATCATATATATCTAGTATATACATTCATTAATAATATTACATAACGTTTATATGTAAGAAATGAAATGCACCTTTCATGGAGACGGTAAGCCGTACGTACGCATCAACGCTACTTTCATTTCTTTTTCACATTTAATGGAATGAAATCATAATGATATAAAGGTGTATTATAATTCCAGTATAATATAATATGTAATATCATTTAATCCACAGTTTATACATCCCACATATGGCTTTAACGATTCAAATCACTTTGAGGGGGCGATAGTCCGCACTCCCTAAGATGAAATTATCGTATTTACCCATAATGGAAATCATAAAGGTATGACATAAATGATAAATAAAGAAGCTTAATGAAAACATAAACATAATATATATATCATATATGGAAATAGTGTCATCATAATGGCCACCATGAGAGGTGTTAAAATAAGATTGAACAATCATCGTTTTGTGAGGCAGTAATTCGCCACCCACAGAAACAGAACTTTCTTTAACAATTAGATAGAGTTATGTGTAAGTTTAAATAAAATCCTTCTCATGAAAACATCCTAGTATATTTTAGATACTGGTGTTGTTACAAAATAAAAGAATAAAAATATTTTAAGGGGTTGGAGAAGCAAAATAAAAGAAAATAACATAAGAGAAGACATTTCCTTAAAATCGGGTAACTCTTTTTGATTTGAGACAAAGGCTTCCTTGGGATGAATTAAGACCAATGTGAGGCTTCTAGGAGTAAGATAGGTAAGTTTAGAGAGTATTCAGGAAGATGTTGGCTGATCCAAATATCTTGGAAGGTGTGAATAAGGTGGTAGTGTTGGGGGCCTTTTATAAGAGGATAGGAGGGGCATTCTTGGGAAGTCATGAAATGTTACATTATTATAAAATACTTTTCAGGTTTTAAAAGTCCCAAATTGATATATTTAGGGGATAAGGTGATAAGGGTTCGAAATATACTCATCCAATAGTTTTTTTACAAGTGTAAGTATTTTATTTTACATTATCCTTCCATTTTATTAAAATCCTTAATTAATGAGGTAATCTCTACATCATCATGGTGTCATAAAAAATTTAATTTATTTAATGTCTAAAAATTATAAAAAAATTACAATGATGTAGGAAATATTTTTAGATTTTCAATGAATATTTATAGTCAAAAAGCTAACTTATATAACCCCATGTAATTATTGTTTTAGTAAAACAACACATGTTTGTGACAATTTTATTTTTACATTAAATAAAAAGTTATTAATGTCATTTTCATACACAAGTGGGTCCATGGGGTCACAAAGTTGACCCATGGATTGTCTTGGTCGGCCCTGACTAATCCAATATTGGTAGAACAAGTTTAAAGGTAATTTCATATTATTACAACTTTATATTTACCTTAAATTACACTAATTACCTTTAACCGCGATGAATAAAACTTAAAAGTTACTATTCACAAAAAAATTATTTTAATCCCATTGAACCAAATTTTACATTCTAATGACAACCATGTATGTCAGATTTTGAAAATCAAATCATAGAAGTGGTAATGTCTCATTTACACGAAAAAATTAGTTTTTAAACTACCACTTAGTGGTTTCACTATTCATAAAAAATTGAGGTTTTTCAGAAAAATACCAAAACATAACCCTATGCTATAATTGATATTCTGAATTCAAAAATGGTGTATATTTTACAAAATTCAAAACATATAAGTTGCATTAATTAATTTTATAATTAATTCTCGTTGTCAAAACAAATAGCGTGTTTTTAAGAAATAATATCAATCAAAAGACTGACAATTGTTTTTGTCCAATTTCAAAGTGAAATTAATTCTAATGACCACCGTTGGATAAAATGGAAAAAATATATACTAATTATACTTTAAAACCACTAAATAGTATAATTTATCACAATAAATTATTTTGATTAAAAATGTTGTTTTTAAGTATTTTTCACTATTCATCGAAAATTGGAAGTTCTCAGAAAATTACAAAAAAATCAACTTAGGATAATTTCGATATTACGAATACAAAAATGAAGTACATTTTGAAATATAAAATTTATATAATTTCAAAAATTGGGTATTACTATTCATAACAGCTTTTTTGATTGATCGCAGTGTGTTAGAATCTCAAACTTGCGTACAATGTAAGCTATTGCATTATTGAAAGAGAAGCATATCGTGGAAGCTTGGGGTGTTACATTCTCCCCTCCTTCAATAAATTGCATCCTCACAATTTGAAATTGTTCTTCGAAAATAAAAGGATTAAAATAGATAATACCTTTGTGGGAAACCCACATCGGAAGTAAGGTTAATAAAAATATAACCTTAAAAGAAATAAAGAGAAGTACAAAGGTCACCCGAGATAGCCAATACTAGGATTCTATGAAAACAAGGATATGGAGGAAAAACAAACCATAAAGGTCTGATAGAGAGTTGTAGAAAACAGGATTAAGAAAAGTTTAACTACAAGAAAATCACAAACTTGTGATTGGTTAAAGGATCATTGATTCCCCAGTAGGAAAAGTTATCCGACTAAGTTTTTGTTTTAAGTTACCTTTCATAAAGTTGAGGAATTTATTTAGGAGATTTACTAAGAACATAAGGAAATATACATAATTGTCATTTATACTTTTCATTCTTCAATAAAATTTTACCACAAACCCATCTTTCACTCAAAAGATAATTGAACTGAAAAATCTTATATTTATCCTAATCTCATAAGGTTAAAAATATTGACAGATACCATTTAGATTAGGAAAACTATTTTGTAATAACCAGGGACTTCCTGTAGGCTAGTGGTAGGTAATAAAGTCCTGTTACACTATGGTTGTGGGTTCGATTCCTGCAGCTTTGTCCGACACGACGGGTTATCCCCCAACATGTAGGTTATCCTTTTCCTAAAACTATAGTATTATAATATTTCAAAAATTGTATTCAAGTATGTTTTAACCTTATACAATACTATCAAAGGTTCAAATTAATCCATTCCAACCATTATAGTTATCCAAAATACCTCTGTCCAGACTTTCTCTAAAAGGTCTCGAAATTCCAAAATCAATTGTAACATCAGATTACCCAAACAAAGTAATGTTTCTCTTTTTCTCACATACTAAAAATATAATTACCTTAATCATAGTAAAACCTTAATGAAAAAAACAAGTACTGTAGTAAAATCCTTATATATATCTCATTATTCTTATAACTATAATATAGTTCTTGAGTCCAAAAACACAAATACAATAATTATTCAACTTCATCTGTAGTAACAACATAAGATTGGCCTTGATGCCTAGGTCTT
Organism: Viscum album; assembly: GCA_963277665.1. Classification (NCBI taxonomy): domain Eukaryota; kingdom Viridiplantae; phylum Streptophyta; class Magnoliopsida; order Santalales; family Viscaceae; genus Viscum; species Viscum album. The sequence goes on along the minus strand of OY728121.1, from coordinate 1,643,257,456 downwards.
TTCGTAGGTATGTTTCCCTGACGCTTAGGACATTCATTTGCATAATGCCCCATTTGTCTACAATTGTAGCATTCAACATTTATAGCCTCTTTCTTTCCCTTGCAATCATGATCCTGGTGACCTTTTTCTCAACATTTATAATAAACTCCCATTCCTTTCAGGCAAGTACCAGGGTGAATCTTCCCACAATTATCACATAATGGAAAATCCTTCTTTCCCTTTTTCCATTTATCTGTCTCTTGTTCCACCATTCTCTTCTTCTCTTACTTTAATTTGTTGTCATAAGACTTAGAGAATTTCTTTTATGTCTTGATAGCACACGAGAAAATATCTTCTTACGATGAGAAGGATTGTGCTAGTAAATCTCGACGGAGAAATGGTTTTAACCCATCAAAGAAACAATCAATCTTACTTCTTGGGTTACGTATATAATCTGCAACATACCTCACTAACCTTGTAAAGTTAGCCTCATACTTTGCGACATTCTCATCCTCCTATTGTCTCAGACTCAGAAATTTCCTTTCCATATCTGCTCGATGGTCACGAGGGAATTATTTTTCTATGAAAAGATCTTTGAACTCCCTCTATTCCATATTTGATACTTCATCATCTTCCTTCATGTTTTGAATTAGAGACCACCATTGATCGGCATCTTCAGTGTGGCGGTAAACTGCCATGACAACTTTATCCCTTTCCCTACACCCCAAGGGGTGGAATATTTTCTCTAAGGATTTTATCCATGCTCAGATACTAATGGATCTGTACCCCCATTAAATGTTGGTGGTTGTTGCCTCATGAAAAGATCTAACATTGATCCTCCACGCTGCGGATCAGGGTGCTCCATACGAGTAAGGTTATTATTCAGAATCTGAGTGAGTTGTCCCAGTATGGGGTTAAGTTGATCAGCACCAGTTGTATCTCCAACTCCACAATAATTATATTGAGCAGGAGGAAAATCCCTACATGGAGTGCGTGCATTGATATGGTTTCCATTCTTCCCATTAGGCGCCATTTCTAAACAATGTCATAAACTAGATTAGTTTATGAATCTAAATACATAATTCCATACTTGTAAAACAAATAACATAAATCAAAATATTTATGGATATAATCCATAAAAAAATGTTTTCTTTGAGGAAGTATATACTCATAAACCCTTCATAATGATTTGTAAAGAAAATGAGAATTATCCTAAGCATATACCTTGGGAGTGTCATAACCAAGAGTGCAGCAAGGCCCGTTGTCGTGCACCAGTTCCCGTTCAAGTCTAGCTCAAAGTGGTTTTTTTCAGGTTTTACCCCTAGGTACATCTATTCCAGAGCCGCCTCTACCTGCTTGTATCCAGACAGGGACGCATTGCTTGGAAAATCACAAAATCTCTATAATACCAAAATTCTAGGAATTTCTTCTATACTAATACTCAAAGTCTATGTTAGGGATATGTGCTCTAATCAGAGTTCATCTAAATATAGCTTCCAAGGTTAGTACTAAACTGGCTCTGATACCAACTGTAATGCCCCGACCCCAGTTACCCAGAGTCGGTGCATTATTGCGTAACATTGGCATGATCACAAAAATCAAGTCTTGAAAGAACGATTAGTTTTGTAGCATTGGAAACACTAGATATATTCATAAGTCTTACATTACATCATAAAGTGATAAACTACAATAACATAGTCTCCATAGTCCACACCCATATCCCCTTCAGACTATCCTTGCAGGTCAGTCATAAAATATTTCCTCCCATCCTGGGAAAAATAAAACATAGAAAGGGGTGAGATCAGATGCTCAGTAAGGATAACAATATAGCGGAAGCTTTCATAAATAAACATAAACATTTAAGGCAATGTATAACTAAAACAAAAGCCTTTTAAACTTGAACTTTAGTATAATATGGAAAAAGTAAAATGAAATAATGAAATTTACTTATTCACATGGATATTCTACTGGTTGAATAATCACATGAAATATCAATAACCACTTTCATAATGATGGAATGCATAATGGAAGACTATCATAACCACATAGCCAAGGCCTCGTGCCAAGACTACAAATAAGATTTTGTCAAGGCCTCATGCCAAGACACTAGTTTTTCTCATGAGACCTGCCGATGCATCAAGGAGCTATAGAGGGCTCCACCCTTCACTTGTTAAGTCCAATGCATTCTCATATGAACAGGTTTAAACATATCATAAACCATAACATAACCATATCACATAAAACATGCATAAAGGAAACATAACATTTCCATATTTCAATCACAAGATATCAATACAACACATTGATATAATAAAAACACTGTGAAAACCATTTTCAAAACCAAGATAAAAGAAAAATAAAACCTGGTATTTATTTTTCATTTAAAAAAAAGTTATGTATTGTAGAGGAAGAAGAAACTCAAATAATGGTCACAGTGGCGGAGAATCCATTGTCACCGTATACGTACGACAAAAAAAAACATTCCTTTTTGTCATTTAGTAAAACGATTTGTATAAAAACCTTCCATTTGAATAAACATAAAAGTCAAAGGGGTTTATACACCATATAAAATAAATTTGTGTTTAAAACAAAATATGCCTCAATGAATGGATATTGAGACGAATTCCCTTACCTCATGTACGACTTGACTCGACCGTTCTTTAACCTCCTGAATAATAAAATAGAGTTAATTTATAATTTCTTAATATCATTTTTCAAGTTTATTATTCCTTTTATATCACTTATTACCATGTTATGGACATTATGTAATTTTTTATGTTAATAAGGGTCGTTTTGTCGATCTTTGGTACTTGAGTAAAAAATAAAATTCTCATAATTACAAGTTGTTCATGTGGTAAAATATCCATTATATACAGAATTATATTCATGATGTAGATATCATATATATCATATATATCCAGTATATACATTCATTCATAATATTACGTAACATTTAGAGGTAAGAAATGAAATGCACTGTTCATGGAGACGGTAAGCCATACGTACGCATGAATGCTACTTTCATTTATATTTCGTATTTAATGGAATGAACTAATAATGATATAAAGGTTTATTATAATTCTAGTATAATATAAAATATAATATAATTTACTCCATCCTTTATACGTCCCACATATGGCGTTAATGATTCAAATCACTTTGAGGGGGCGGTAGTCTGCACTTCCTAAAATGAAATTATCGCATTTACCCATAATTGAAATCATAAAGGTATGAAAAAATGAGAAATATAGAATAATAAGGAAAACATGAACATAATATATATATCATATATGAAAATAGTGTCATCATAATGTCCACCATGAGAGGTATTAAAAGAAGATTGAACAATCATCATTTCGTGAGGCAGTAATTCTCCACCCACAGAAATAGTATGTTCTTTAACCTTTAGACGAAGTTATGTGTAAGTGTAAATAAAATCCTTCTCATGAAAACGTCCTAGTATATTTTAGATTCTGGTTTTGTTACAAAAGAAAGTAATAAAAAGAGTTTAAGGTGTTGGTGAAGCAAAATAAAACAAAAGAACATAAGAGAAGACATTACCTTAAAATCGGGTAACTCTTTTTGATTTGAACCAAAGGCTTCCTTGGGATGAATTCTGCCCAAAGTGAGGATTCTAGGAGTAAGAGAGGGAAGTTGAGAGAGTATTTGGGCAGAGGTTGGCCGATCCAAATGTCTTGGAAGGTGTGAATAAGGTGGTAGTGGTGGGGGCCTTTTATAAGAGGAGAGGAGGGCCACTCTTTGGAAGTCATGAAATGTTACATTATTATGAAATGATTTTAGGATTTTAAAGGTCCCACAATGATATATTTCGAGGATACGGTGATAAGGGTTTGAAATATATTCATCCAATAGGTTTTTGACAAGAATAAGTATTTTATATTACATTATCCTTCCATTTTATTAAAATCGTTAATTAATGAGGTAATCGCTACATCATCATGGTGTCATAAAAAAATTATTTTATTTAATGTCTAAAAATTATAAAAAAATTACCATGATGTAGGAAATCGTTTTAGCTTTCCAATTAATGTTTATAGTCAAAACGTTAACTTATATAACCCCATAAAATAATTGTTTTAGTAAAACAACACATGTTTGTGACAATTTTTTTTACTTTAAATAAAAAGTTATTAATGTAATTTTCTTACCCAAGTGGCTCCATGGGGTCCCCAAGTTGACCCTTGGATTTTATTGGTCGGACATGACTCATCCAATAAGGGTAGAACACGTTTAATTGTAATTTCATATTATTATAACATTATATTTACCATAAATTACACTAATTACCTTTAATCGTGATTAATAAAACTTAAAAGTTACTATTCACAAAAAAATTATTTTAATCCCATTGAACCACATTTTACTTCCTAATGACAACCATGTATGTAAGATTTTTGAAAATCAAATCATAGAAGTTTTAATGTTTCATTTACATGAAAAAATTAGTTTTCAAACTACCACTTAGTGGTTTCACTATTCATAAAAATTGATGTTTTTCAGAAAAATACCAAAAATTCACCCTATTCTATAATTGATATTATGAATTAAAAAATGGTGTCTATTTTAAAAAATTACTAAAATATAAGTTTCATTAATTAATTATATAATTAGTTCTCATTGTCAAAACAAATAGCATGTTTTTAAGAAATAATATCAATCAAAAGAGTGACAATTGTTTTTGTCCAATTTCAAAGTGAAATTAATTCTAATGACCACCATTGGATAAAATGGTAAAAATATATTCTAAATATACTTTAAAACCACTCAATAGTATAATTTATCACACTAATTTTTTTTGATTAAAAATGTTGTTTTTAAGTATTTTTCAATATTCATCGAAAATTGGAAGTTCTCAGAAAATTACAAAAAATTCAACTAATGAGAATTTCGATATTACGAATAAAAAATTGAAGTCCATTTTGAAATATAAAATTTATATAATTTCAAAAAGTGTGTATTAATATTTATAAAAACTATTTTGATTGGTCCATGTGTGTTAGTATCTCAAACTTGCGTACAATGCAAGCTATTGCATTATTGAAAGAGAAGCGTATCGTGGAAGGTTGGGGTGTTACAGTAGTGAGAAAGTGTTGTGGGGGAAAGACCATAATGTTAGTTCTTGTATTGTGGAAACATAGAAATGTTTTAAGAGGAAACATGAGAGAGATAATCAGATGTGTAGACTCAGTGGCTCAATCATTCGAACTCAGAACTTTTGAGATACTTGGGAGTGCAGCCTGAGGATGATATGTTATAGGGTGGGGATATTGTAATATACAGACCTTTTCTAAGGATGTTTCAATCTCTTTTACATTTACATTATTGCTTTGGTGTGGGTAATTTTTTTGTGGTTTATCTTAGGTGTGTTTGGGTGAATATTGGGATATTTTGGAAAGAAGAGGGGCTATTCAGGGGTGGCACATGGTTTTCTCAGACCGAAAAACCTCTTTTGAGAAACCATAAACCCCATAAAATAGGTTCATTATTTAGGTGAATGGTGTAGAAAACCATGCACCCCTACCCAAGAAACCTTGAACTGGTTTTTAATTATCTGAAAATTAGATTTAAAATTCCCAAAACCACCATCTTAACACCAAATGAACCCTATATTATCCCTAACCAATTTATATCATTTTTAGAGGATCCCTGATGAATTTGTATGGCTTCCAACCTCCGTTATTGGCAATTTGAATTCTGAATTGAAGATCTATACCCCTCATAGATTCATATCTCCATCTAGTTTTTTATCTTGATCTTAATTAACGATAATAAAATTTTGTATTTATATTGGGAAATCTCTCATTAATAAATTTTGGATTTAGATATAGATCTCATTCCTAATCACATTCATTATTAATTCTCATTAAATTGCGGATTTTCATTTGGTGATCGTTCATCAAAGAATCGAGGTAGGTGGTCAATTATTGAAATTCAAAATTCGTGATTTTAATTATGTATCTGTAATTATAGATTTTCTATAGAATGTTTAGAAATTTAATTTGTTTAATTGAATTAATTAATTTGTAAAATTAATTAACAAGATATTGAGACTATGAAATTAATTTTATTTAATAATTTTTTAATTAATTAATGAGATGTTAATATTGTGAAATTAAATTATTTACTAAAATTTTGAATTAATTAATGAGATGGTGAATGTAAATTTTAAGTAATAATTTATTGATTTAATTAATTGGATATAGATATTGGGAATTAGATTAATTTATTATTTAATTAATTAAGGGGATTTATTGTGATTTAGAAATACATTGTGAATTGGATTAATTAATAGTTAAATTAATTAATATGAATTATGGTGATTATGAAATTGATTGAATTGGATTAGTTAATTGTTTAATTAATTAATGGGAATAGTTGTGATTAGGAAATTGATATAATTGTATTAATTAATTTTTGAATTAATTAACTAATCATTTGTTTTTAAAATTTCATAAGAAGTATAATGTTGATCAACCTTGAATTATTTGGTGTATGTGGTTTATCTGTGATATTGATATTTGTTTGTGGTACGTGGTCTATTGATTCCCAATCTTATAGTGATTAATTGATTGATAGTTGTGTGCTGAACATGGTTTTCTACTTCAATAACTGATAATGATAAATTTATTGATATAAATGTGTGGGAAAGGGTCTGTATATTCCAAATTACGTAATAATAAATTGTTTGAGAGGTGAGTGTGGGACATAGACTGTTGCTCCAAATCCTATGGGGTCCTAGGCACGGTGAACTAGAACCAAAATGTTAGCACTGGACAATGGTTCCAATTAGCCGTATACTAATTTTAAATGAAATGGGTAATGGAATCCCATTTGTTATAATGAATTTTTTGTTGAATATATAGTATAGTTAAAACTATAGTAGATGCCGAGAAAGATTTTGATTATTTGAATGTTCTCAGGAACCCAAGGGTTATGTAGTTAAATAAAGAGTAATTGAATAAATATAAACATTTTACTTTATTACTTTTATTCCTTATGTAAACAACAACATACATTGTTTTAATTGGATGTTTTTATATATGCCATTGGTGGTGGGATATTGAGTTATACTCACACCCTATATAGGTTACCTCATCAACACCCAATTAGAATTTATGTTTGTAGGACAAGATAAGGGAACGATTCTTATATAAGATGGATGTTTTGGGATTGATCATGGTTGAGGGAACAATATATATTGTAGGACCCATTGGATTTTGTCAATGTCTTTATTTATTTTGGGTTTGTATTATTGTCACTTGAACCATTTTTGGAATGACATTTACATTTTCAGTTTTGGATATTGTATTTTCTATTTTGGTCAACATGTGATACTGGTTTGGTTTGTTTATTATTTATATAATTTTGTTATTCTTATCTATTCCCTCAATTGTTCTATGTTGATAAAGTTGATATAGTTTCCCCGTTATTGATGTTAGATCCTCCCTACTAGTCAGTAGCCTTTGGATTTTTTGGAGGCCTGCATAAGGTCATGTGACCTCTAACACCCTGAGATTTTGTGAATTTTTTTCCGAATTTATTTATTATTTTTGATATTTTTCAATTAATTAAATAATGAATACAATTTATTTTATTAAATGAATATGTTTGTCTTATATTACACAGAACACAAAGTTAATAATTCTTTATAAACAACACAAATATAGTCCTGATCTAGATAGAAAATCAAATTTATGTTTCATTATATGCAACAAGGACTTTCCTCAACGACCTGCATTACACGAAATAATGAGGTCTACTGGACAAAAATATAAAATTAAAATATTAATATTTAATATAATAATAGAAAACATAGATCTTAAATTATAGGTTATCAATAACACTAACTAATTTATGAAATTATATGTTCTACATAATATAATATAAATTTGGTGGTTACCAATTAATTACAAATGAATATTAAAAACGAATGAATATAAAAAGAAAACATTATTGTAGTCACTAATCTGTTTTACCCAAATAAAATAAATTAAATTTTATGTTTGTAAATGCACTAATTAAAACATTCCTTTCACACACATTGACATGGTGATTTTTACACACAATACCGAGTTTCTACGAAACATCATTTTATTGTTATAATTATTTAATGAGTTAGTTATAACATAGACATTAAAACATAGTAATATGAGAAGTAATAAATACTTCTCAGATATTTTTTATTATTTTTTATATTAATAGAACTTATTGATAATGATATGATTTTTTGAAAAGTCCATTTATGTTTAAAAATATAGTTTTCTCGAATGAACTGCTTTTAATGACATTCAGGGAAAAATAATAAAATTAACTTTTGAAACATTTAAAAATTTAATTGTTTTTAAAAAAAACATCAACATTGAATTAGGAACATATAAATTATCTTAGGGTTAATTTTTTGGATTTTTCTAAGAAACATCATTTTTTTGAGGAATAGTGAAAAATATTGTTTTTTAGTTTAAAAAATGATTTTTGTTTAATTAATTATTAATGTAAAATTATATAATAAATTTAGTTTATGTTCCAATTTTATAAATATTAAACATATTAATATAATTTAATTTACTAGAATCAATTTCACATTGAAATTGAATAAAAAATCATGAAATGTTTTTGAACATTTTTCTATATTAAAACCCCGTTATTTCGCTCCGCCTGTGGGATAAACATGAATCTTAATTTTCATGCTTATGTGATTTGAATTTATAAAAACTGAAATAAAACACTTTATTCAGTGTATTATTTATATTCTAGTAAGACCAAGTTAATTTTTGACAAAAATTCTTAGTAAAAGTGATTAAGATGAATCATAGTGATTAAGGTAAATTTAAGCTTAATTGGGGAATAACCCTTAAAATTAAAGGCCCGAATGACCTATACAATTTTACAATACCCATTGGATGAACATTTTTCATCAATAAAACATTTATTATTGAGGTTTTTGGTTTTTTATTTATTTTTTAAGTAATAAAATGTGTACACCTAACTTGAATCTAAAAATTCCATGTGAGTCCTTTTCCTTCCCCTTAAAATCCACCGGCACTGCCATTTCTTCACACCTATAAAACCTATTATGTTCAGCCAATACCTACCCAATACATGTCCTAAAAATCGTAACATCCACATAAAAACCTTATATTGTCCAAAAGAAAATCCAAGGAATCCTTTGGGCACAAACCAAAAAGAGTTACCCTATTAAGAGGTAATGTCTCGTCTCAAATCCATTCTTTTAATTTCCTTGTTCACCAACTCCAACTCTATTTATTCTATACTTATAAATTTTTTTTTTCCAAAAATATACTAAAATGTATTTATGTTAATTTTTATACCCAAAATTACACACACCTCAATCTAATGGTTTGTGAACATACTGTTTCTGTGTGCGACGAACTACTATCTCATAAAAGAATGATTATTCATTATTCCATTAACACATATAAAAGTGGACATTATGATGGAAAATATGTTTATATGTGATATATATTATATTTATAATATCTTTATTCTTCTGTAATAATTATTTGGAACATATATTTATGCTTTCCATCTTATATAGATACGATAATTTGGTTTGATGTAGTGCGGACTAACGCCCCCTCAATGTGGTATGATTCGTTCTTACATTAAATGGATTATATTAAGGATAGTATTAGTGAATATATAAGATAAATATGATTAAATAAATCAAATTAAATAATTATATATATATATATATTTCTTTTACTTTATTTTACTCAATACAATAATTAAACAGAAATAGTGTTCATCCGCACGTATGACCAACCGTCTCCATGAACAGTTTATTCTGTTTCAAACTTATATATTCTATAAATAATTATAATAGACATGAAATATATATACATGATATTAACACAATGGTTTAAATTATTGAATCATCATATAAGTACAAGTACCAACAATCGAACAAATTAAGACACATATGAAAAACAAAGCAAATATTACCTGAACTGAAACCTAAACATAACAAGGTTAACAAGAAGGTAATATAAGGTTGTAATAAAACCATATATCAAAGTAAATATTATAATATTATTATTTAAATTATGTATAATAAATTTATATTTATTAAACAATTTATTTGAATGAGTACAATGAGAGTCAAGATAGAAGGTAAGGGGATTTAATCTCACTTTTTATTCCCATGAGATATATGTTATGTTCACTACTAATTCCTTTTTTGTGGTATATGTAACACACATTATTATATTCTATTCATATTATATTTAAATTTATGGGTATTAACATACCCATTTTATGATATTTATTGAATGCGGAATAAGTTTCAAAAGTTACCAAATTATTGAAATAGTTTTTTTACAATTTTCTTTCTTTGAGAAGCATATTTTTTATGCACCTAAATTCTATTTCAATGTGTATATTGTTCCATTTTATGTGTTATATAATTAATTTAATTAATTTCATTATATTTTATAAGTCAATTAAATTCTATTTTTTACATGTTTATTATGATCCCATGTTACCAACCAATGAGAGTTTATTGAAACAATCACATATCTTTTTGATATTGTTTGTGTTTATGCTTCCTTTAATGAAATATTATGATAAATATCTCAAGAACATTTATGTATTTACTTATACAATAATTATTATAGATTTATTAACATATTAGAACTATTACTTTCAATATTTGGTACAAAATAAATATAAGAAAGTGTTTGTAAGAAATACCTACATTACCCTCTCTTCGATCTGAAATCTATGTTCCTTCAAAACCATGTTTTATAAAAAAGGTATACAAGAATATTATAATATTTTCCATTAATATTTATAATAAATTTTACCTATTTTTTCTTTTATGAATTATTTCAAATTAATCAAGTTGTTTCTTTCTGAAAGATTAATTTTTCTTATATTTTTACCATTCAAAATGAATTTTCTTTTTTACCTTGTATGATATGTATAGATTTATCTGCAATCAATCCTTTCAAGATTTATTTTCATATTTAAATTTAAATTTTAAAAAAAATTTAATTAAAATTTTTTATGTATAATGTATTTCAAAACTTTTCGAAGAATATTTTTTTTAGTTTTCATGGAAAATGGTTTTAAAAATGTTTTTAAGATCATTTTATAAGTTCTTTTTTCAAAACTTTTTTTCCAAATGTTTTCATGATTATATTATTGTTTTCAAGGAAAATGGTATTGAAGATATTTTATACCCTTATTTATAAGATTTTTTTTCAATTAATGGGGTTTCAAAACGGTTTCAAGTATTATTTATATATTTTCAATGTATTTTTGAAGAAACAGGTTTTTAAAATGTTTTGTATATTATTTTATAGGTTTTAAAAGAAAATGGATTTCTAAATGTTTTCAATTATTCTTTAAAAATTTTCACGATATTTTATATTAAAACCATTTTCAAATGGTTTAATTTATAAAAAATGCATTTTTAATGATGAAAGGATATTTTATTCATGAAAAAATTATGAAATATATTTGAAAATTATTTTCCATATAAGATGCCATATATTGATGTTACTCATGACTTTATAGAAAATTATCTAAAAGTTTCATTAATATACTTTCTATGAATGGGTTATTCTTAATATCTTAGTCTTTATGAAACTTGTTTCTCTTTCATGGGTTATATTTTTTTTTGAAATCCATTTTTATTTCATTGGTTATATGTTTATTAAATCTGTTTCTATTTCATGGGTTATATGTTTATGAAATCTGTTTCTCATTCATGGGTTATATTTTTGATTAAAATTTAATTAAACCTACTGTATTATATAAGTTATTTTATGATTACATGTTTATAATACCTATTTAAATTTATGGGTAATAATATATTATTTATGACCTTGTGGAAAACATATCTATTATTTCATTATTACATGAGTGGGACCTATATATCCCTCCAATGCATTAGGTAAAGATTTATATCTCATGAGATTGACTAATATGGTCTTGGGAATAATCTTTGACTACTAAGATGGCCATTTGATTTAACCATGACTACCAAGATGGCGTGTGGATTAAACTTCTTCTCTAAGATAGCCATGAGAGTGAACCTTGATTACCATGATGGTATGAGGAGTGAAATCATGCAACTAGTATGGCCATGGGAGTGAACCATGACTACCAAGATAGTATGGCGAGTGAACCCATACTACAAATATGGTCTTGGAAAAAATAACTTCGCTACTATAAAAATTATATTACATTATTATGTTTCTACTAAAGTTCCATGTTTTACACCTATGTTATTCTTTCTTAGATTATGTCATTTATTTACTTATGATTAATGTCTTATGAATTGCCATTATTTATGCCATGATTTTTTATATGATCACTAATGTAATGGTAATGATAATATATTTTCATGATCAGGTTTCTATACCCTTATAATCATGATTATGCTTACGTATCTCCCTTGATTACTCTTACTAAGCATTTAAACTCACTCATTTTATTATTTATCCTTTCCTAGGTTACGAAGAATGGTTTTAGCTAGAGTCACTAAAATTGTATATATTTATGGGTTATGTTTAAGATCTTACACTAGTATAGATGATTTTATTTCCTCATTTCCAATGAAACTAAACTATTATAGTATACATTCATGTATTTTTGTAATATATATAGTATTCATATAAAATGATGTAATATCCCTATATATTTAGCCTGAGCCTCTATATTTGGTATCAAAGGAATGGTTTAGTCAAACTTTAATAACTAGGATGAATAACATTTAGTGAGATACCAAGGTATATTTCTAAGGATATGTTTGGGGATGTCTCTAAGCATAAGTATAAGGATGAGTCAATGTTTAAGAAAATGTCCTAGAATTTTGTTAAAGGGTAGTGTGTGTGGCTTCCTAGAAATACATCGCTTTCTAGATACTAAAAGTTGATTTGGATTTGGCACATATGTACATAGGAGTAACAACTCTAACATGATATTCCAAGCTTGACTTGGGGTAATCTAGTACATGAAAACAGACCTTACTACAAACCTAGTTTGAAAATACTGGGTGATATACATTAGAAATTCACAAAATCATTATGAACCATCATGAAGGATTTAGATATAAGTTGGCTAGGAACAACATTGGATGAACCTAGGGTGTTGTATATTAAGTAATGTTTCATGATTTAAAAATCCCAAAAGTAAATATTTTCATGACTATGTCATTTTATACTTTGACAGCTAATTCTCACTATATGATTATGGTTTTAGTAAAAGGTGATAATTGGAAGGAACTGGAATAATTTTGAATGTGATGGATGATTTTATAATGAGTAATCAAGTGGTATGATCATTGGAGTGAAAGATGTTATTACCATGATTAATCAATTTTAATGAACATCATTAACAATATATACCTTAACCTACTTTCAAGCTCAAAAAGGATGAGAAATAAGAAGTTCACTAAGAGTTTGGGTAATGGAAACTAGGGAAGAAAGAAGATTCAATTTCCATTTCATCAAGAGTGCGGAAATAATCACCTAAGAGAATGTCTTAGAAGAACAAGAATATGTTTTTACTATAGAAATGAGGACAAAAATAGTGTTACTACAACTGAGAAATGAAGTGTTTAGTTAATGAAATGGAAAAGAATCTTGTCCTCTCTAAGTCTCCATTGATGGTTATGTGTTTTAATTGTGAAATAAATGGTCATTATGCAACTCAATATCCCAATATGAAATATTCTAAATTAAATCAACAATGTGGTGTGAATAATGGTTACATTTCTGTTGATGAAGAGACTATAGATGAAATGCGAATAGAAAGATGTATTATGTAATAGGATGAGGTAGCATTGTTATTATATTATGGATGAAAAAATTGGTGTCTTTATTATTTCAATTAAAAAAAAATTATTAATGATGAAGTATACAATTACTGTACTACTTATGTTTTTTGATTCGTACATAAAATTTTATGTAGAATGTTCTTAATGGAATTGGGAAGTGATTTAATGACAAGGTTAAATTTTGATTAAGGTAAGGTAACCTTTAATATGTTCTTTATGTTATGATAATGATGTTTGAATAAAGATATGTGGATAATGAATTAGTAAATTAGATGGTATAGATTACTACGGAGTTGATTATGGACAAAGTTCTCTATGTCATAAAAAATGATGATTACAACATTTTTTGATTTGACGAATTGATCTAATATACTTTTGAATATGTAAGAACACATGATTTATAAAAGGATTTTTGGTAAATCAGGATGTTACCATGTTCCAAGAGAATTTACCACATGGGTATTCACATGTTTGGAATGTCACAACTAAGAGAAAATTTGGGATATATGGGGTATCAATGTTAAGATAATTTCTTGAATTCATTTATATGATTTTGGAGTTTAATAGTTTATAAGTGTTTTATGTTTATCCTTTTATAAAAATTTTATGTCAAAAATCATAGGAAATATTTATGCAGTGAGTTTTTATTGTGACCTTAGTTAAAAGGATACTTAGTGATTATTCTTATTTCAAGGATGCCCATTGTATTTTGTAAATTATATTTGAGTGTTCCTAGAAAAGGAAACAATCTATATTGGGTGACAATTGATCATATCGTGGAAGGCCGGGTCTTGAACCCATGATCTAAGGATGATAAGGGTTTCATGCCTACAACTGGCCTATGTGATGTCTTGGTTAATGTATAATGTTTTTATGAATAATTATTTATGATGAATCATTAGTGTTATTTTTTATGTTAGAGATTAATGTATTAATCATATTGATTTTAATAATATTTACAGATAAATAGTAATACTTTTTGTTCTTTTATGGGCCTTAATATATTCTATAAGTTTATTTTATTGCTTTGAGAATCAATGTTAATTTCTAGAAATAAATTTCTTGATGTAATGGATGAATTTTAAATTCATAAAAGCACAAAAAAATAATGTTTGTTTTTGTATTCCTCATAAAAAAGAATTATTGAATGATAAGATAATGATATAAAAGGAAAATGTGTTGTCCTAATACCTTATTTTTCTTTAATCTTATGGCATTAAAAATCATCATAGATTTATAACATTGAGGCCCATGAATTTTCTTTTATAATTCACTTGTATGTCATTGATGACCTCAATCACTGACTATAAATAGTATATTTTTCCTCTATATCCAGTTTTCACTCCTGACCTCTATTCTTCTATTTTTAATCCTAGTTATATGTTACTTTTAATAACCATTATGGTTCAAAATTTCCCTTTTTAAAGGAAGAGATAATATTAATTTTTAAAATATGGGTTTATATGAATGAAACCTTAATGTATTGAACCATTGATGACATAAATTAATTTATTTGGAGAAATTAATTTTAACAGGGCTAAAAGGAAACATCGTGAGATGTTGTTATTTTTTTCAAATTAATTTACCATTTATTTTATTTCTCATTTCATTCAACACTAAAGATAGTTTATTTTATTAAATCACCGTGTTTGGATTGAATTATACACAACACCATTTTAAATAATGCTTTACATGAAAAACAGAATTTGGCATTCCTTACACGGAACACTGAGGTTAGCTTGCATTATACACAACAATGACTTTACTTGATGACATTCATAACACGAAAGATCAAGGATTACCATAAAATAATATATTATTAAAATATGATTACTTTATGTAATAATATAAAACCCAAATGTTAAATTATAGGACATCAATAGTATTAAATAATTTATGAAAATATATAGTCGACACAATATAGTACGAATTCATAGGACACTAGTTAGTTATAAATGATTATGAAAACATATTGATTATAAAATGAAATATTATTATTCCCACAAAGCTATTTTACCCTAATAAATTAAATTTTCATTTATTTCTTAAAATGAAAAAAGTAAAACATTTCTTTCACATAGAACATCGACACAATTTACGTTACAAGTGATTTCGAGTTTCTATGAAACAACATTTTATTGTTATAATCATTTAAACGAGTTAGTTATAACCAATCCCTTAAAATGTAGTTATATGAATAGATATAAATTCTTCTAATTTGTTTTTAATTTTTATATAAATAAAATTTATTGATAATTAAATATATTATTTTTGTTAAGTCCCTTTTTGTTTAAAAATACCATTTTCTCAAATGATCCTCTTTTAGTGTCATTCTGTGAAAAATAAAAAAATTAATTTTAGAAAGTTTTTGAAAATTAATTTCATAAAATAAACTTAATTTTTTGAATTCCTAACATCTAAATTATATTCAGGTGAATTTTTGGGATTTTTTTGAGAAACATCATTTTTTTGAGGAATATGGAAAAATACTACTTTTTGTTCAAAAGTACTTTTGTTTAATTAATTATTAATGTTAAATTATATTATAATTTTTTTAATGAAAATTTAGATAAATATTACATCAATTAATAAAATATAATTCCCTATAATAAATTTAACTTTGATATTGAGTATAAAATCTAATCAATCTTTTGAACATTTTTATACTTTAAAAAAATGTTATTCTTCATGTCTGTGGGATTAACATTATCATAATTTTTCCTCTAATGTGGTTTTAATTTAGAAAAATATATATGAACTATTTTATTGAGTATTATATTTATTTTATAATAATTCCAAGTAAATTATTTTCAAAATTATTAGAAAAGTGATTAAAATTAATCAAAAAAATTAAGGCCAAATTAAGCTTTATTAGGGAAAAAACTCAAAATTAAGGGCCAAAATGCCCTATCCACTGGTCCAAAACTCATTGGGAATCCATATTTCGGACATACACCTTATATTATTTAGTTTTTTGGTTTTTATGACTATTTTTAATAACTTATTTACACATAACATGTTTCTAGAAATTCCTAGTGGGTCATTTTCCATCCCTATAAAAAGCCACCTCCTCTCCCACATCCTCAAACCTATGAAACCTCTTAGGATAGACCAATAACTACCCATTAAAATTCCAAGAAATTATAAATTCCTCATATAATCCTTTTCTTTAGTAGACTGCAGAATAAGGAAGCCTTTTCGCAGAAACCAAAAGGAGTTACCCGATTAAGGGCAACGTCTTCCCCCCCCCCAATTCTATTCATTTACTTTCCTTCTCACCCCCTAAAACTCTATTTATTATATTAATATATAAAAAAATATTATCCTAAATAAAATAGTATGTTTGTAAATTTTGAGACCTGTAGTAACACAAACCTTCATCAAATGGGTAACGAACATACGGTTTCTATCTCCGGAAAACTACCGTCTCACGAAACGATTATTGTTCAATTTTCCAATAACACCTATCATGCTGGACATTATGATGGAAAATATATTTATATATTATATATATTGTTTTTATAATGATTTTATGAATTTTTAATTTTTATTTGGTACATACTATTATGCATTCCATCTTATGTAAATATGATAATTTCATATTCAGAAGTGTGGACTACCACCTCCTTAAAGCGATGTGATTTGTTCGTATACTACATGGATTGTATTAAGGATGGTTTTAGTGAATATATATGATATAATAAATATAATTTAATAAATATATATGTATGTATGTATTTTAGTTTCTTTATCTCAATGCGATAATTAAACGAAAACATCGTTAATGTGTACGTATAGCCAACCGTGTCCATGAATAGTGTATTCTGTTTATTACTAACAAATTGTATAGATTATTATAATAAAAATATAATTTATAAAATTATATTTATATCAATTTTTACATTCTTTAATCATTATATAACTATAATGACCAACAATATATAAATTTAAGACACATATGAAAAACAATGTGAATATTACCTGAAGTGAAACCTTAAAATAATATGGCTAACAAGTGGATAATATAAGGTCATAATAAAACCATATATGGTATTATATATAATAATACAGTTTTTTAAAGTATTTATTATAAATTATATTTATTATATAGGTGCTTTGAATGAGTACGATGAGATTCAAGACACACGGTATGGGTGTTTAATTTAACTTTTTATTTTCGTGGGATACCTGTTATGTTTTCCACTCTTTCTTTTTGTGTGTTGTATGTACTAAACATGATTTTATTCTATGTATTTTATGATTAAATTTTTGGGTATTAAAATATCCATTTTATTATTTTTATTTCATGGGGATTAATTTTCAAAATTTACCAAATTAGTGAAACAGATTTTTATCAATATTCTTTCATGGAGTCTCATGTTTTGTTATGCACCTAAATTTTCTTTAGAGGTGTATAAAATTACATTATAAATTTTATATAATGAATTTACTCATTCTGAACAGATTTTATGTTTCAATTAATTTCTATTTCTTACTTGGAGAGTATGATCTGATGTTACCATGTTATAAGAGTTTATTAAAACAGCATCATCGCTTATGAAGATTGTTTATGTTTATGATTACTTTGATGAAATATTTTGATTAATATATAAATAAAATTCATTAATTTCATTATAATTTGGTTATTAATGACTTATTCATATATTACTACTACTTATTCCAATGTTTTGAATATATGAAATATAACAATTTTTTTTATGAAATCCTGGCTTTACCCTCTCTTCGGTCGAAAATATATATTCCTTGAAAACCATATTTTCTAAAAGAGTTTAAAAGAATATTATACAATTATCTTTTAATATTTAAAATAATTTTTTACCCTTTTTTCATTTATCAATGTTTTTAGTGGAATCATTTTTTCCTTTTCCAAATGAGGTATTTTCTAACCTTTCTACCATGAAAATCCAATGTTTGTTTTATCTCCTATGAGATGTACAAATTTATCTAGCATAAAAACTATAAATATTTATTTTAGTGTTTTAAAATTTAATTTCTAAAACAATTTTTTAAAATATATTTTCAAGGAAAATGGTTTTCAAAATTACTTGAATCTCCTTTTAAAGGTTTTTAATGAAAATGGTTTTCAAAATGTTCTCAAGATTATTTTATAAATATTCATGTAAAATGGTTTCAAAAGATTTTAAAGATCATTTTATAAGTTTTCAAGGAAAATGTTTTCCAAATTTTTTTCATTCTTGTTATCTATGTTTCAGGGAAAATGGATTTAAAAATATTTTCATGCCTTAATTATATATTTTCAATGTATTTTCAAAGAAATGGTTTTCAAAATATTTTTAGGTATTATATATAAATTTTGAAAGTATTTTCAACGAAAAAGGCTTTTAAAATGTTTTGTGGCTTATTTTTGATGTCTTCAAGGAAAAATATTTTTAAAATGATTTCAAATCATCTTTATATGTTTTCATGGTATCTTCTAAGAAAATGATTTTTTAATGGTTTTATATATTAAAAATCCTTTTTAAATATGAAAGGATATTTTCCTTAATAAATATTTCTGAAACATATTTCAAAAGTATTTTCAATCTAAGATGAAATCCATTGATTTTTCTCATTCCCTTTTAGAAAATTATATAAATGATCCATTTATATTCTTTATGTGAATGGGTTATGATTAATGTTAGGATATTTATGAAACCTATTTCTCATTAATGTGTTATATGTTTATGAAATCCATTTATCTTTCTTGGGTTATATGTTTATTAAATCTGTTTCTCTTTCATGGGTTATATGTTTTGAAAAAATATTTCCCTTTCATGGGTTATTTTGTTGATTAAATGGTTTTGAAACCTATATATCTCTGTATGTTATGATATGATTACATGTTTATGATACCAATTTCATTTCATGGGTTTTGATAAAATTATTTATGATCTTATGGAGCATGTATGTATGATCTAATTATGATATTGGTGGGACATATATCTTTTTTAATGCATTGGGTAGAGATTTATATTTCATGATATAGACTAATAGGGTCTTGGGAGTGAACCATAACAACTAAGATGGCCATGATAGTGAACCATGACTTCCAAGATGGTGTGAGGAGTGAACTCATGCGACCAGGATGGCCATGGGAGTGAACAATGACTACAATAATGGTATGAGGAGTGAACTCATGCTACTAAGATGGGTATGGGAGTAAACCATGACTACCAAGATAGGATGGGGAGGGATCCCATACTACCAAGATGGTCTTGGCATCGATACCTTGAATACAATGGAAATCATATTATTTTCTTATCTGTATAACATAATTCTATGTTTTATTCATATGTTATGTTTTCTTAGATTATGTTCTTTATTTCCATATGATTCATTTCTTATGAACATCCATTAATTTTTCCATGATTCATGTATATGATCATTGATGTGTATGGTCTGATATCCTATTTTACTGATCATGTTATCATACCCTTATCCTCATGATTATGCTTATATATCCCCTTTGTTGACCCGTAATGAGCATTTGATCTGACCCTTTTTCATATGTTTCCTTTTCCATGTTACGAAGAATGGTTATTGGTAGAATTACTAAAGGTGGAGATATTTATGGGAGATGTTGATGATCTTCCACCAGGATAAAATATTTTGTTTCCATGTCTCCAAAGACACTAAACTATTACAGTCTTTGGGAAAGTATTTTTTTTGATTTAATGAGTATTAATCTAAAATGATGTAATATCCGTGTATGTTATGCCTGGTTCACTATATGATGGACAGTTTCAAAGTACTGATCTGTGTTAATCGGGGTGGTGCATTACAATGGATCCAAACAAAATCACTAGAGAAATAAGGAACCAATAAAAAATTATTAACTCTACACTAGTAATAAACATCAATAAATAGTTCAGCCACCTAAAACCCTAAGTCCGGATAACCTATATAGGGAATGAAACACAAATGGAAAGGTGAAAACAATTGGATATAAGAAGATTCAAAAGAGTTACCATGATTAATTGGCTCTAAATCATCGATAAATTCCAAAAAATCACCTAGAGGAGTTGGAGGAACAAAGGGGATAGAGCCATAGAGTCAAATAGGTCAATTGAGAAAGAATAAGAGTTATTTGGGGTTAAATTAATTGGATTAAAATTAGAAATTTTCAACATTTTAAAACCCTATATGATTTCATTATTGCCATATTATTTTACCGAATTATGTGCCAAAAATGAACCAATTAATGAAAACACCTAGAAATGTCACAATGTTTTTTCATATGGTTTGGAAAACCTTGAACCAACCATGTAAAATGGGTCTCTATAAATGGAAGACTCATGTGCACGGTTTCAATATAGTGTCTACAAAATGTGTTTCAACTGTTCCCCATTCACTAAAACATTAAAAAATCTTGTGGATTCATTATGAATCTCATAGATGTGGTCTACTATAAATATGTTAAAAATAAATAAGGAAATCAAGGTTGAGGTGTAACATTTCTCCCCAACATAATATTTTATACCCATAAAAATTTATGAATGAAATTTTTTCTTCATAAAAGAAGAAGGTTTAACTTACTAATTCTAATTTTAAAAAAAAATAATGAAATAAAAATAACAATTGAAGCTACATGAAATAAAATGATATTCTATAATCAATATAAATATTGATTAGCTCAAAAATTTACCATTTCTTTCACATCATGAATAACCTTATATGAATCTAAACAAAAAACAACAAGAAATCAAAATATCTAGTGGTTCTTCTGGCCTGAAAGGGGGATTAATTCCATAATGAGTGATTTTGATAACCAAGTAACACCCCATCGGAAAACTAGAATGACAAAAATAACAATAAAATCTCAACTACTATTCCTAAATATACATCCCAAGAACCAGTGATGAACAATGATAAATATTCTTCCTTTACATGTGTATGGTAGTATAAGAATCTTACAAGGTTCAAATACAATGGTATCCATAGTATATTTATGATTATCTAATTACACTAACTGTAAGATCCCTTATTTTTCTAGGTGCATCCATCTTGGATTTTTTCATGGAACCAATTTTTTTAGGTTTTCTTCATCTTTATACCTTCTTGGATGAGCCTCATTTTTAGACGGAGATATGTTTTGAGGAAAATTACCTAATGTTTGGGAATGTCTGTTTTTTTAGAATTAATTATGTATGGTTATAAACCTATAAAATATGATTAAGAGGTTAATTTGTGAGTTTTTAAGGCTTCAGTAGTGGTTTGGGTTCTTCTAAAGAAGCTAGGATTTAATATACCAGAATATAATTTACATTACATGCATATATATTTCAATACATGTATCTAATACTAGGAATAATTCATGAAATGGTTCATGATGTGAAATTGAAATATGGTATGAAAATTTTAAGTGATGTGTAATGTTTGAAAAGGGTTATTTTAAGTTGAGGTGGTGTGTTTTTAGCATAACTCATAAATCAATAATTACACACCATATAGTTATTATACACTATAAATTTCTAGGGTTTGAAAGTTTTGAATTCATGATATACATCTAATTTATATTCATCCCTGTGTAGCCCCCCCTCTCAAGACCTAGGTGATTTCTAGGTGATTTTGGGGTGCCTTATTCATGTCTAGATATCTCAATCAAGCGATTAATCCCTAGTGAGTTTCCTTACTTTGGTGTTACCAACTCCCCTACTTGTTTTCTTATTATCATTGTGTAATGTTTGAACATCCATGGAATAATGGGATGATCATGATATCGTGTGATTTGGTTCTTCTCACAATCTCTAATGCCTTCGTTCTTGTTGGTGTTACTGATCAAAAGCATTATACTGATTACTTGTTAAAGGTAGGTGGTCTGAAACAAAACCCTATGATCTATTTAATTTCTTTGGTATGTTAAATTTGGTGATTCGACCAACATAACATGTGCATTAATTATTTGAATGATAAATGATGATAATTCATGTGTGTGATTACTCATTGGATCCCATTGTATTAATTTTTTATGTAAAATGGTTTATGACTACCCATTTAGTGAGATTACCCTTGGATAATAATTAATTGGAAAATTGTTCAAAGTGTGTTTTGCATGAGAGGGGTCCTCAGGTGATTTTCTTTGGATGGATTCATGTTGGAAAATGGTGATTTTTTTATTAAATTAGCTATGTTTGATATGATATTATTAGATGAAAACTAGAATGTTAATGGTTTAGGAAAAACATAAAAATGAAAGGATAATAGCAATAAAAATTGTAATGGGAAGAATTAACTATTGTGTCTTTTAATATGAAGTTATAATTGTTATTATAGTTATTCCCCATGTGAAGTTTAGTTATTAAATGATTATATAGAGGTGTGTGACCAGTGATCCTAAACTGATTATTAGAGGGATTGTCCTCGTTTCATGCCATAATTCTTATATATAGTTGAATTTTCCTAGTTTCATTATATAAGGCTTCTGTATAGGGATTGTCCTAAGATGCTGCAATGGTTATATAGAGAGATATGATCAGGATGTTGAAATACCTATATAATGTTATTAGTTAAGATACTAAATTTTTTAAACAAAGGTATATAAATTGTTATTTCATTGTGCTATTTAAATTTGGTCATGGTTGGAATGGTTATTCTACATACACAGAGACATTCCAGTATAGTGCCAAAATAGATTGACTGTTGTATGATTTTAATTGATTATTTTATAAAAATATTTGACTCTTTATTTCATGGACATATATCAAACTAGTTTTTTTAGACATGGTGGTGTTGACCTACCACGTTTTATTCACACCCTTTTCAGGCCGTTGTTTGGTACCTGAGAAGATTATATAGATGTTGGTTTAGACAAGGGAAAAGGAAATTATTGCGGACTATTACTTACTTGTAGTTCTGGAGTTTGTAGATGGGAACAACATATTGTTTGGGACTAGGTCCTTTTGAGTTTATTTACGAGATGTTGTTATTTTATCAGTATTACATTCAATTTAACATATTGATACATTTAATATTATCACTACATGAATCATTATTGATGGTTTATTAGTACCTCCTTTTTCATTCCAATTGTATATTTTATTGTTTCTACTATTTCAATTACAATGATATTTATTTATATTGATTATTTAGGATTTATTGTAACATTGTTGTAGGGGTTACAGTCTCCACACTATAACATTCCACCCCTACTTATATTCTATATCCTGTGGAATATGTGGATACACACATGAGGTTTTGTAACTAACATAATTTGGACACATGAGAGAGTGTAAGATTATGGGAATTTACAATCTAATATGAGATGTTGAGGGAGTTATTTTTTCATTTACTATTTATGAATGGCATAAAGGGTATTAGGATGTGTTTAGACTTGGTAATGAGCTTGTGATTTGGAGTATCTAACCCATGTATGGGAGAGAATTTGAGTTCCCTGGGATGGGATTGTTGTTCATGATTTTTGGTTCTTATAGTTGATGTTATTTCTCCTAAGGTGAATCAAATGTTGTTTGACCTTATTTTTCTTTAGATTTATAATCATGTACTATAATGGTATGAGTTGAGTATGAATTCATCATGATATACAAAAAGTTATATATATTGAAATTCATTGTTCATGATTGGGACATATATTTTTAATGTGATATATTTTCTTGTATGAACTATGAAATTTTAGACATGGTATATTTGATATCTAAAATTAAAGCACCATTTTGTCATGCTAAAAAATTTGTAGTACATATTTAGGGAGACTTTGAGCCAGTGGTTCTCTTTATTGTCATATTTTGAGGTTGACCGTTCATTTCGGTTGTTTTCTATGTAGTGTAATTTTCTTTTAGAGAAAATTTCACATCTTTTTCATCAAATTGATCATCAGGGGAGTTGGAATCAATACACTCCTAACACTACTAAACTAGAGATTCATGTAGATTCTTCATAAAAAATGGATGTTCGGCTTCACGATATCTTCCCGAGGGTCAGGTAATCCATAGAAAGGAATACTATTCATACAATTCCTTTGATGTATGATATGATCAGGGAGTTTTAGGTGAAACATCTTCCTATGTTCACTAGGTTGGGAGGCCGCTAGGAAATTATATTCTAGATTGACATTCTAGACAAGCAACAAGAATCTTGAGAAACCCAAAAATAATAGGGTGAATATTTTTTCATACATGCTTCATGGAATATCTAAGGGTTTTAGGAAATTCTTGAGAAACATGGACAATAATAGAAGTTATCCTAGAACGATTTAGAGGATGATTTTCTAATATACATATAATCATATATGTTGAGTGATGAGAAGGCTTAAGAGTTAATTCACCAAACATAAGGGGGAATGTTAGTGATGGACTATGTTGTACAATTCCTTAACATGAAGTGCTTTGTGCCATATTTGGAAGATGATAATATCTATAAGGAAACACATTTTTAGTATGGGATTAGGTACGATATCAATTCATAGGTGAAAATATTTCTCCTGAGTATATCTTTAGAATATATAAAACATGAACTCATCATGGAATGGAATATGAGAGATAGCCCAAGAAATGACCAAATCGTTTCTTGAGGGTGAATTGAGAGCTCTTCTTCAAGTGGATTTAAGTTCCACCATGACATTTATCACTAAGGGAACACTAGTAAGAGCACTCAGATCTATGGTAATCCATCTTAAGGCCATGTTCCATTATAGAGTAATGAGTTTTGAAAACTAGGCCACATGTGGAATTGGTGTCTGTACCTTGATTTGGATTTACATGTTATCAGTAGGCTAGGTTACTTATAGAGGTTGTTAAGTGAATATATCATTAGATAAGTGGTAGGGGATTAGGATAGGTTCTTTAATCTTAAAAGGACTCAGCTACACATCAACATACAAGTATCTTTACTTCCATTAGATGTTTCAGTTGAGGATGGGGAAGTGGTACCACCATTTAGGATCTTAAATATCAGGAAAATGTATCATTGATGTTGGAATGGATTCCAAAGTAGTAGTAAATTCAAATACATGCTATGAAGTCTACTATGGATAGTGTGGATAAATTAGATTCTTCCATATTAGGTGCAATTCGTTAAACATCTATTCTTTCCTGCATTTTTATGATTTAGGAGAATCACATTCCATTTTATCTATTCTTTTTAAAAATAATTTAGGCTTGGTTTTGGAAATCTTGGATGGGTTTTTGACCATAGATACACTATTGGGAGTGTATTCAAAATAATATAAAATGTTTCATAGCATGTTATATAGAAATTGGTGGATACTATTTCTTTGGGGAACCATTTGTGATAGAAATGATTGGATTTTATCTAAATATTTCTATAGATTGGATATTTCTATACCTGGAATATGTCAAATATCACTGGAGGATTGAGTGGCTATTTATGGATCAAGACAGTTTAAACCACATGAGAGGAATTACCCATATCATGATTTTTATTTGGAAGTGGTGGTACATTCCCTGAGATTTAGGAGAAACTATGTTTTGGTTGAGACTAATTTCATGTACATGTATCATAATAGCATGAGGTATATATTTTATCAGTAAGACCCAAATATTCAGCAGAAGAAGTGGGTCAAGTATCTTTAGTCATTGATATTAGTTTTGTCTTATTCACTAGGAAAGGAATACTTCAATACTGATGCAGTAATTCTAAAGTTGTAGACAAAGGTAGTGTGGAAATATTGTGACAGGTGGCAGATGATGACACTCTCTACTGGCATGCATATAGATGTTCAAGAATCAAAGGGGTAAGTAGCTCCAACTTTGACAAATATCATACGTATGGTTCATTAATAGATCAATAAGGAGAAATTATCTAATCTAGTAGGATTACTTCTAAGAGAGAGGCCATATGTTTCACCTTTCATTAGGCGATGGTTGAGTATCAGAGGTCTACTTTGAAGTTTATGCCACTACCCATTCTAGAATAGAAATTTTATGATGTAACTTTGGATCTTGTGACTAGATAACCTATGAATCCTCACAAGAATGATGTAGTATGAGTGATTGTAGATAAATTGACAAATCTATCCCATATATTTCTTATCAAGGATACCTTCATTATTTATGATTTGGGTAGTCTTTTCATGTATGAGATTATTCAGTTGAAAAGTGTTCTGAGGAGTATCATTTTTTATAGAGATCCTCATTTCACATATTAGTTCAGGAGGGGTCTTTAGAGGGATATAGGGGCATATTTTCTTCTGAACACAAAATATCATCCTTTGATTAATTTCTAATCATTGAAAAATATTCAGATTATTGAGGATATGTTATGACCCTATGTTTTGGATTTTAGTGGTTCCTGGGAGTAGTATATGGAACTCATGGAGTGAATTTATTATAAAATATTATATAAATATGTCTATATGGAACCTTTAATGTATTTTTTTGAATTACACATTGTTTTCCTCTGTTTTGGTTGGAAGTTGGTGAGTCATCACTTAATTGGACCTAGTATAAGGCTTGAGATGTCTGAGATGGTTCAGTTCATATTGTGGATGATGGTCCCCATGATGATTAGGTAGAAATCTTATCCTTACTATTGAAGATGACCTAATGATTTTTAGGGTTTTCGTAATATTTTCCTTTTAATTTCACCTATGTTTGGGTAACCCCGTATCTGGAATCATGCAAAGCTAGTGCCTAGTTTTCTCAAGCTATTTGAGATAGTGGAAAGGGTTGGTATAATGGAATAATGATTATCCCTTCTATATCAGTACAATTCCATGAAAAACATGTTTAACATTTCACAACTTTGGAGAATTTATATATACCCTTTTCTTGTGATAACCATTAAGGATGTGGGTCATGGTGTAGATGAATACATTGAGGGTTATTTGAAACAGATTGTGTTTGGAAGTGAGAAATATATATGGTTAAGGAAAATTTCATTAGTTCAGGTGGAGTAGATAAAATGGGCGTGTTTTGGAGCATACATAGGATACGAAGTCTGAAATTTGAGAACAATGTACATGATATTATTTGAAGACCCTAAAATGATTCTTAGAGAAAGTCGATGATGTGTTGTTATATAATGGGGAGGTTGTTAGATTCAATATTATTATAGGTACATACCTTTTAGAGTTTTTAGTAGAACCTCTTTTATTTGGGTTTTAATCTTCTTTGAAATTTATTGGAAGAGTATCATTCAAATATGACGATATATTTCAGAATAAAATAACCTAATGTCTGTGGATGTTTTTTTGTATTAAAGGATTTTGGTTATAAATCGTGTAAAATGGGATTACAAGGGTTTTTCATGAGTTTGGATGGTTTCATAGGTTGTTCAAGATGTTATTTAGAACACGTACTTAAATATTCAATCAGAACATTTACACACTATTTATATATATTACATGACATGTAAATATTAGGAGGAAGAATCTATGAAATAGTTCATGATGTTAAATAAATACACATAGTGAATTTATTACATGGTGCGAAATGTTCATGAGAGGATATTTTAAACCAATATGATGCATTTTTTTGTGTAACTCATAAATCTAGAACTACACACATGGTAAATATTAAACACTATGTATTTATCATTCTCCAATGTTGTAAATACCTAATTTATAAATATTTTCTATTCATCCAAGTGAATCTCTCCTCACTTGATCCCTAAGAATTTTCCAGGTAAATTTAGAGTGCGTTCTTCCTTTTTGGATGTCCTCGTCATGAAATCAATCCCCTATGAGTCATTCTTGTTGTTTCCACCCTATAATCCTTTTTTTCTCATTATATATACATAATATTTCAACCACTTTCAAAATCGGGGATGATCTTGATCTTGTATGATCTGAATCTTCTTGTGATAACCTACGCCTTTATTCTTGTTGGTGTTACTTATTTGAAGCATTATCTTGATCCCTAAAAAATTTTAGGTGGTCTAAAACCAAACCCTATGGTATGTTTAATTTTTTACATATGTTAAATATTGGAATTTCATTTACGTGAAAAGAAAATTAATTAATTGAACATTCAATGATTACAATTCTTGTGGGGGATTATATGTTGTATCCATTTGGATTCAAGGGTGATGTGACATGGATTTCTGCTTCCCATTGGCTGAGCTTACCATTTCATAATAATGAATCTGTAGATGGTTTAAATTGTGTTTATCATGAAAGGGGACATCAGGTGAATTTCTTATGATAAACTTCCATTTAAAAATGTTAGAGTTTATTATTTAAATGGCTATGTTTGATATGGTATGATTGGATAAAAACTAGAATATCGATGATTTAAGAACATCTTGATAAATGAATGGACATTTGTAATGGAAATGGTAATTAGAAGAAGTAAAATTTCTGACTTTTGATATGTTATTTTATGTGTAGTTATTGTTATTCAATGAGTGTTGTTTGATGCTGAAGTTATTATATAGCATGCTATGATATGTGATAAAATAATTCTTATATATAGTGCTTGGGATAATTTCATGTTGTAATGCTTATGTAGAAGGATTGACCTAGATTCATGTTTTAATTCTTATATATAGGGCTTGGATTGAGAGACAAAACTTCTTTTACTGAGGGCTACTCCCAGGGTGCTGAAATTCTTATATAGAGGTCTTGGGTCTAATTATGAAAAGCTTATCCAGAGGGGTCTTACAAAATATTTGATTATTCCCTTGATATTTGGTTATGGTTGGTATGGTTGTGTTACATTCTCAAAGATATCCTGACTTGGTTCCAAGAAGGATTATTACTGTATTATGTTAATTGATTAATTAATACATCTGTTTATCACATTATTGCATGCACTTATTATGAGAATGGTTTTTTTAGAAACTGTGGTGTCGACCTACTGAGTTTTACTCACACCCTATTTTTATTCCATTTAGTACATGAGAATATTACATGGATGAATGTTTTCAAAATATAAAGGGGCCTTGTTTTTGATTTTTTCATGTTGGTTGGGCTAGAGTGTGGGGACTGGACCAAATAGGGTTCAAGAGTGTGGTCTTTTGAGTTTATTTTTGTCAGATGGTTATTTTATATTTTTTACTTTTATATTTACATTTATATACTTTTCATCCTTTTATTATAGTATTCATTATTATTGGTTTATTGGTAATTCCATTTTATTCCCAACTGTATGTTATACTGTTTCTACAATTTTTGTTACTTTTATATTTAATTATATTGATTTTTATTACTATATTGAAAATATATACCTTGGGTCATGGTTTATCAACTATATCATCACACCCCTAATGCTCGTCGAAAGCCTCTGGCATATGGGTAGGTGCACTACCGTCCCATAACCATCCTCATTTGGACATGTGATAGTGTTCAAGATCGAGGGATGTTTCACTAACTCTCCATAACATACACCTTCTTCTAAAAACTAATAATATTAATATTATCAAACAATATGAAGGATTTACAAGGTATACCATTTAAATTTAGTAGGATCATACTAGGACACTATCTCCATGATCTCGAGACTAGTGTCAACTCTAAAAAAGATAATTAAGATTTTTTGAGTTAGTAAAGAAAAGATTTGGCTAGACACACTTCAAATGAAAGATTCCTAAATATGAACATGAAACACTTGTATTAGGACAAATAATGGATGTAAAAAACTTGGGGCATCACTCTTGGTACATTAAATCTCAGGGAAGCAATTTAAAGAAATAGGACACTAACTAGGGAACTTCTTAATCTAGAGTTTACACCCATTGAAATTACCCAAGAAGACACCCATGGATTCTACATAATAACCCCGAAAAATAATTATCCCAATATACAGGTAATATAAGGTACACATAATTAAAAGGGGAAAATGTGTCAAATATGATAAACATTTCATCAAGAATATTCATGAAAAATCCTAATAAATTACTATGATCAATACCCACTTCTTGAAACTCCATATACTCTAGGTATAGAAATAACCAAACGAAAAACTGATGAACATCACCATTTGAAAATTAAACCATTCCCAGGGAAAAAAAATGAATACCCTTATAGGTTATCATAAAGAAATATATTCACCCTTTTCATCAAAAAAATTCTTGGAGGAAAAATAAAAAAAATATAAATTGAAAACCAGAATAGGCTATAATAATCCATTAGAATTAAACAATTTCAGATTAAATCATTTTTCATGTTTAAAAGTAAAACAAATCAAGATTAAATGCATAATTTTTTTTTCAAATATTCAATTTTTCTTTTAAAATACTACAACCCCCAATGATGAGTTAAAAATATTTTTCATAAAATCAAATATACCCATAAAAAATTCCCCATTTAATTATATAAACCAGATATCAAAATATTTTTTTAGTTAGAAAAATAAAAAAATCTGTTATGAATTAGTTTCCAACATATCCCCTAAAATATTTCAACTCCTTTAAAATACTTCATTTTCGGTTCCAAAAGAATATAATTGTTTTGTTATTAAATAATTGACTTACATTACAAAATAAAATCTGAGAAAATATTCATTAAAACATTTAATGATAACCAAAACCATTTACAACATAAGAATAACCCACCTTTAATGTTATGAACCTTGAAATTCATCCTTTAAAATCATTTTCATTTTGCAACTATTTATAAAAACCCAACTAAATCTATTAAATAACATTTCACAAACATTAAACAAAACACTATATGAAATAATCAAGTCTTTTTTAATCCAAATTCGGATTCCTATGAAAAAAACATTATTTATATAATGCATTACTAGAAATGCATTGAATTTATAAAATTTAACATTGTTTACAAACACCCATAAAAATAATCATCATAATTCCAAAATCTGTTGAACCAAAATACCATAAAGAACTCATATATAAATAATAGATAATCCAAAATATATCACAGTAAGGAATAAATTAACTCAAACCCCAGAAGGTATTAATATATTAAAAATCAAGAAAATTTACCACTACCCACGATTTTGCTGCACTGTTTCGAAAACCATCTGTTAGCTTTGTGAGCCCCAACTAGAAGCCATCTATACTGGACTCCACTCTCTGTAGGTTGTTTTAAAAAGCATGTATAGTAACCCTCCATCCATGTATATCTTTCCAATTTCACCAAAAATTGAAATATTTCTCTAAACCACTCATCATTCCACTATAAAAATATTAAATATTTAAATAAATAATCTATATCTTGATAAAAAATATTGAATAAATATTTACATAATTGGGTTTTCATCTAATAAAACCCTAGAATCTTGATTTTTTAAAGAAAAAAGGTTTTTATATAAAAAAATACTCACATACCCCATGATTATTGTGAATCATGTCCAATATATATCCCAACTTCACATTTAATACTTGGGATTTGAATCCATTTATTCAGGAACCATCCAAGGAAAGACCTAATTTGGGGACTTATGAAATATAGTGGGATAAACCATTGGTAATTGCCAATTACCATGGGTTTGTCCAAAGATACAATGTAATATGAGAATAATAAGTGTGATTTATTTTGATTAATAAGAAGAAGATACATGGTCTTCACATAAAAGCCAAATATAAACAATTTGTGTATTAGGGATCTAGGCACAATATAGTATGTTGCAATAAAATAATCTCAAAACCAAATATGATATGAGATGATTAAGAATCAAACATAGAAATAAAACATCCCCATTCAAATAATATCAAATTAAACTAAAAAATATCATAAATAAAAAAATAATCCAACATCAAGAAATTTAAAAAAAATTATTATGAAAGAAGGACGACAAGGATGATAAAAAAATGACACAAAAAATGAATAAAATTAAAAACAGTACTCCTATCCGTCACTATTAAAAAGATAAAAACATCTACTTATATATATAATAGAGCCGAAAAAATGAATCTGAGACCACTTACCAAAGACTAGAAATACCTTCTAATCTTATAATAGAATAACAAGGATAAAAAAATACCAAGTAGGAATCCTCTAGATAAGACATGGATTATATTTATGAAAAAACTCATTTCATGATAGTTTTAAATAAATGTGATAATGTAGGATTTAGGTTTTATTAAAAAATTTAAAAACCTTGCATTTGATAATTCATAATATATAACAAATACCAAAAAAATTTCTATATTCAATATAACCTCCCCAAATCCTTTTTAAATAATTTTTTCTATTTAAAGGAAAATTAAAATGGTTTGTAATTTTTTTGTAAAAATAGCCTCATAAAATTTAATATATTGAATTATAAGTAAAGTATAATAAAATACATGCCAATATAAAATAGATCAATATAATGAACAATGGTAGCCTATGAGATCTAGGGATAACCTACAACACATATAAATTAATCACTATAATAAAGGACCGATTCCAGATATGAATAACCTACCCTAACTCTTGATCATACCCCACATATCCCAACCTAGAGGGAACCCCCATAATTAGTTAAATGTATATTGTCACGACCCGTCCCCAGGGCTCGTGCCGTGACTACCCCTAGCCTGCCTTCCATAGGCCAGGGGCTGGCGACTAGCTCCAAAGGAGTAAATCCCAAAAAGGGAAGGAATTTCCTTTATAAAAGTAAACAAATACAATAGAGTATGCAAGTGAAGTAAGAACTAAGTAAAACAGAGTACAAAACTAAGTTCTAGAATGTAAATGAGCCAGTATACATACCCAACTGAAAGTACAGTACAACTGGAAAGAAAATACAACAACAGAAAGGTAATGTAGCAACCACCGAGTCGTCCTCCGGAAATCCCACCTGAAGGGTGGGTACAGATCTTCTCCTCAACTCCTTGGATCTGGATATCAGCTCCGTGTACGTCCTGCCAAGTGGTCCATCTCCAGGTACCATCCAGCTCCACAAGTGTCCACCTCAGTCAGTGATGTCTGCCGTCTTCATCTAACACAATGAAGTGTGGGCATAGCCCATTTATGGGTGAGTATACGATACTCAGTAGGGATATGCCCATACATATAACTAAGTCATCAATCTCAGTTCGGCTCCAACTTTTAAACCCATGCACAACCCAGTCCACACAGGAAAGAATAAAATCAATCCAATGGTAATGATTGGATAGTCAAGACTCAACTCACACAGGTATAATACTCACGAAAATGGGTGGAGATGATTATATTTAGTCTCCGAATCATCTCCTCTGTTGAACCCACATGGGATCCATGTACAAAAGACGTCACTGCCGAACCTACGTAGGATCAAAGTACAATAACCATCGCTGTCGAACCCACGTAGGATCCAAGTACAGTCGTCATCACTACCGAACCCATGGAGGATCCTTGTACAGTCTTCATTGCTGCCGACCCTAGATAGGATCCAAGTACAGTCATCTTCATCATCGAACCCATGGAGGATCCCAACACGGTAGTCGTCGCAGTCACTGCCAGCTCTAGGGTTTCAGCACACAACATACTCGATTCCGGGAGGGTCCGCTCCTCGAGTAAAGGGGTCAATACATCAACTGTCATGAAGTCTAGAGTAGATGTATCCTGAAGTTCTGTCTCATAAAAAGGAACTCAATGCGACAGACGATGCCTTAATCGGACTCCCGGTCAGAGAGATATTGGCCTTTTTGTTCAATGGGCCTGGTTGTAAAGATGTCGTTCCAGACCCAGTCATTTACCAAAGCTATCCAAAACTCACTTAGAGTATCACAAAAGGACTGCGTCGTCGATAGGGTCCTAGTGCCGTAGACGGTGCGTCGATCGAACATGTGGTCTTTAAGTTATTCACGTTTAAGTTAATACGGGCCCAACCCGCTAAGCCCAGTGGGTTGGCAGGTCGGGTCACCCAATTTTGGCGGGTCCATCCC
This sequence comes from Viscum album, assembly GCA_963277665.1. Lineage (NCBI taxonomy): Eukaryota > Viridiplantae > Streptophyta > Magnoliopsida > Santalales > Viscaceae > Viscum > Viscum album. The sequence goes on along the minus strand of OY728121.1, from coordinate 1,643,222,898 downwards.
GGTGGGGGTGTTGGACCAGCCCGAAGGATTGCATGGTCCGGCCTGAGGGACATGGCCCGGAACGAAGAGAATGCGGCCCGACCCGAAGTTGCATGGCCCAGCCCAGCGGGGTGTGGCCCGGCCTGGCTAGGCGTGCGGCTCGGCTGGCTTGTCCTGAAGGCCGAGCGGTCCGAGGGGGTGTGGCCCCCCGTCTACCAGAACTAGTGGCACCAAGCAGCGCTGCCCTCCCATATTGTCTAGCTAGGCCGGCCAGCTTTCAAGCACACGCGACCCACACGGCGGGCGGAAAGTTTCTTCAACGTGGCGCCCTCCTGGAGCCATGACTCCCCTTCACCCGGCTGACCAGTTTTTCCATAGAAGCAGCCCGCAAAGCGGGCCGCGATTCCTCCCGCACAACCGGTGTGACGATGCCGACTTTCTTCACCGCGTTCCCAGCACGGAGAAACGACGACTTTCCTCCTCCACCTTCATTTTCCGATTCTAAATAATATTGGGAATGATGGAGGTTCATCAGGCCGTGTTTGTTCGGCCCACACCCTCCTCATTAGGTGGAAACAATCGGCCAAGGTATTCAATTTAATACAACGTGAACGAGGGGGTAATTATTTAAAATAAATTAAGAAAAAACCCTACCTCAATAATTGATGTCCTACGTCGGGCGCTGCGGTAGATGACATCACAGGATAAGGTTTTGTAGATGACATCGGTGTGTGTCATCGTTCTTCATGGATCCAACATTTTTCGTTGAAGAGACGTTCTTCGTTAAGAGAGGAGTTCTCTTCTTCTTCACAAAAGTGTTCTCTCAAATCTTCCCTAACCCAACTTTTTCCAAAATATAATAACATGATAAACTATTATTTTATTAACATAAGGAATTATAATTTCAAAATTCAAACCACTCCATTAATTAATTGAAGAGGGTGAATTCTTTAATTATCATGTGTTGGCATGAATTAAAGAGGGAGAGTGAGGGAGAGGATGAATCCACTTTTAAGAGGAGTTTACAAATTAAATAAGGGAGTTTAAGTGGGTTTGGGGAAAATGGAAGGTTGGGGCATGTTTGGGACCCACCTCTCATATATCCACACATGGGAAGTTTGGTGGGTGTGGGCCCCAAAAACAACTTCCCATGGGATGAATTAACCTCCTTAGATATAAAATAAAATTTTTCCAACAATTTTATTTAATTCTTAATTAAAACCCTATAATTAACTTATCCTCTCGTGAAAACGCAACTACGGTAAAGGTACCCTTAATCAATTACCGGCGTTGCGAGTTCATCGGTGCCCCTGTATTTTGATTCCGAGCACCGGTTCAAAAGATAGAAAAACCCGCTTATTCGTTTACTGAACGTACCCACGCTAAACTTGTGAAATTGATTCCGGGAACACCGGACCTTGGAATCAAGTTCCATCAAAAGCCACCAACTCATAAAATTCCAAATTTTGTAAGAAAAAATTTTCCTTAAAATTTCTGTGTCTTTACATTACTTCCACCTCAGGGCTTTACATCCTCGTAAAGCTACAACATAAAAAAGGGAAACAAATGAGGGTACAAAGCACACATATGAGCATCCCGCTCCCAAGTGATATCCTAGAGGTTCCCGTGCTGACAACGAATTATCACCAGAGGAATCGACTGTCCACATAGGACCCACTCCTGTCGATACTCGATCTCCACCGGGACCTCCGCAAACGTCACCCCATCATCGATGTCCAGCTCCCCAGGATCAATGATGTGGGTCGGGTTGTGCACGTATTTCCTCAGCTGAGATACTTGGAAGACGTCATGCACCCGGTGCAACTGAGGTGGAAGGGCTAGGAAGTATGCCTCCTTGCCTACCCTACTGAGGACCTGGAATGGTCCCATAAAGGGTGGAGATAACTTTCCACCCCTACAAAATCTCGGTAATCCACGTCGAGGTGAGACTCGTATGAAAACGTGGTCGCCATTCTCAAACTCCAGTGGTCTCCATCTTCTATCAGCACATGACTTCTTTCTACTCTGTGGAGTCCCCATCCACTCATGGATGAACTGAACCTTCTCCTTCATATCCTGAACCATCTATGGTCCTACGAGTGCTGACTCCCTAGGGTCAATCCAGCACAGAGGTGATCTGAAAGGTCGGCCATAAAGTGCCTCGTATTGTGCCATCCCGATGGTGGAGTGGTATCTGTTGTTGTACGCAAACTACACCAAGGGTAAGTGATCCTCCTAGCTACATCCTAAGTCAAGGAAACATGTACGGAGCATGTCCTCAAGAGTCTGAATAGTCCTCTCCGTCCGGCCATCCGTCTGAGGATGAAAGGCGGTGCTCAGGCATAGCTGTGTCCCGAATTCATCTTGTAACCCCTTCCATAGTCGGGAAGTAAATCGAGTGTCATGATCGGAGACGATAGATGATGGAACACCATGTAACTGTACAATATCCTAAACGTAGAGGCATCCCAAGCTCTTTACTGAGCCCTGCTCTTTGATCGGAAGGAAGTGGGCCGACTTGGTGAGTCGGTCGACGATCACACAGATAGAGTCGCGTCCCCTGGATGTATGTGGAATTTCCATCCCAAAATCCATGGATATCTCGTCCCACTTACACACCAGAACCTCTAAGGGCTTTACCAAGCCTGCTGGTACCTGGTGCTCCGTCATCACTTACTGGCGAGTGAGGCATAGTGAAACGAACTCTGCTATAACCTTCTTTATTCCCGGCCACCAGTGATGTCGTCTGAGCTCCTGGTACATCTTCGCCACTCCTGAAAGTACAGCTAGAGGGGATGTGAGAAACAACCTTAGCACTTCCTCTTCCAGTGCAACTAGTACCATGGTACGCCCCCTAAAGAGGTTTACGTGCTCTCCTCCTTTAGAAAATCCCTCAGGCGCCTGCCATGTGGAAATCTGAGCACGTCGCGTCTCACAGTCAATGTCCCCATGATGAGCCTCTCTGACCCGCTGAAGTAGTGGAGGAGTGATTATGAGGGACTACAGAAAGGTCGCTCCATCTCTATCCCGGAAGGATATCTGCAAAGTGGTTAATTGCTCTGTCGCCTCTCCAAGTAGCTGAATGCCCGATCTCCTACTCAGAGCATCAGCCACAGTGTTCCCCTTCCTAGGAGTATAAACTATATCAAAGTCATAGTCCTGGAGGAACTCAATCCATCAGTGGTATCTCAGGTTCAGGTCCTTCTGCGAGAAGATATAACTGACATTATAGTGGTCAATGTAGACTGTAAAGCACTCACCCATCAAATTGTGGTGCCACATCTTCAAGGCGAAGACCACTTCTGCTAACTCCACTTCATCAGTAGTGTAGCTCTGCTCATGCTGCCTCAACTATCGTGAACCATAGGCGATCACTGCCCACTCCTGCATTAGGACGCCCCCGAGTCTGGTCCCTAATGCATCGCAGTAAACTACGTACCCTACGCCCTCCTCCAGTAGCCTCAAGAAGGGCGCACTGGTCAATATCTGTCACAGCTCCTGGAAGCTCTGCTAGAATCTATCTGACCACATGAAGGGTTTCCCCTGCTTCGTCAATGATGAAAGCAGTGCAACAACTCTGGAGAAGTAGGCACAAATCTCTAATAGTACCCAACCAGACCTAGGAAACTCCGCACCTCCGTCACGCTCCTGGGTGGCTTCCGAGGAAGTATTTCCTCGATCTTCATAGGATCCACTGCAACTCATGCCTTCAAGATGACGTGCCCCAAGAATTGTACCTCTCTAATCCATAACTGACACTTCAAGAACTTACCATAAATCCAGTACCCTCGGAGTGTGTCCAGTACAACCCGCAAGTGGTAGGCGTGCTCCTCCTCAGTAGTCGAGTAAATCAGAATTTCATCAATTAAGACTATGAAAAAACGATCGTGGTAAGGCAGGAATATCCTGTTCATGATACTCATGAACACTACTGGTACATTGGTTATGCCAAAGGGAATAACCAAGAACTCGTAGTGGCTATACCGACACCTAAAGGCTGTCTTCTGCACATCCTTGTCTCGAACTCTGAGCTGATGATAGCCAGATTTAAGGCCTATCATCGAGGACCATCGTGCTCCCTTGAACTAATCAAAGAGGTCGTCAATCCCCTGAAGTGGGTACTTGTTCTTTACAGTCACCTGATTCAGGTGACGGTAGTCGAAACATAGTCATAAGATCCCATCCACCTTCATGGAGAATAAAATCGGAGAAGCCCAGGGTGAAACACTGGGTCGGATGAATCCCTTTCCCTATAAGTCCTCCAGCTGTACCCACAGCTCTCAAAGCTCGATGGGAGCCATCCGATATGCTGGAGAAGATATTGGTGTTGTCCTGGGGTACCGGTCAATGTAGAAGTCTACCTCTCTGTGAGTAGGTAGTCCTGGAATATTGTCCGGGAAAATGTCTGCATACTGATCCTCCACAACAAAAAACTCAGACTCCGCACATCAACCACTACTAGGATGAGACTAGCCAATTGATGTGTGATCGGATGCCCTCTCCTCTGCGTAAGTCCATCCTGCGTGGAAAATGATCCTTTCTCACCAGTGAAGGTGAACCTGCTACCATCTGTGCAGAGACACCGCACTTTGCACCAAATATAGTCGATCTGGGAATGGACTATAGATAACCAATCCATACCCAAGATGGCATTGTAAGGCATCAATGTCGCTACAAGAAGATCCAAGACGAAGCTCTCACCTCATAGAGTAAGCTCACACTCCCGACACCAGTGCGTAATTATGAAGTCTACTACCGTAAGATTCTCTATCCATAAGGATCGAGCCAACAGCTCTATCAGAATGTATAAGCTCCGAAGAAGGGAAGGGCCCATAAAAGAATGACTCGCTCCTGTTTCTATAAGAACTGCAGAAATGGTGGAGTAGACACAGATATTACCTCAAATCTTCTCAGGTGTTTCGTGGTTGTAGGCCTCGACTGCCTGGAGGTGAGCCTGCCCCAGTCTGCCAGCTCACTCTGGTCAGGGTGGTCCTCCTGGTGGTGGTGGTGGTAGAGCCTCGAAGTGTCATCCACCACCCGCTGCTCGGCCGACTCCTCTACCTCGTTTGACTGCTCCCAACGGACCACCACGGTCTATCCTCTATCTCTGCATGGGAGGTCCCTCTATTGTCTGTTTCTCATCTACATGGAGGGTTGGGCAGTCACGAGCCATGTGGCCCTTCCCACCGCATGCATAGCACTGTCTTCCCCTCTTATGGCCAGCTCTGCTCCGTATGCCTCGCACATCCAAACCAGTATCCTGAGGTCTCCCACCTGATGGCCTAGTCTTCTGGGACCTCTACGAAATCAGTCTACTACTGGCTGCAGAAAACTCCACTACGTGTCGCCCTGTGGAGGGTCTTGCTGGTGGCATCAGTTCAGCAAGAAAGCTCTCCACCAGAAGGGACCACTCCAGTACTCCTGCCTGCGTCAGAATGCTGAGGGAGATCATCGAAGCCCAGATCTCATGCCTCGGTCCCAGATCAAGGGTCCGGGATGGGAAGAATGGGTCCCATAACATGTTCGTGGAGTAATGCGAGAGGTCGGTAAATCTCGCCGGGTACTGGGATACTGTCATGCTGCCCTGCCGCAGCTGTAGTATCTCCAGGATGCACATCACACGGAGGGTGGCTGAAATAAACTACGAGTAGAAGAGACTCTCGAAGTGTATCCAAAGTAGAGATGCCTCGTCATTCACCTCGAGCATCAGGCTCCACCATCTACCTGCTGCTGCTTGCAGTAGACTCGCGGCAAGGATCACCATAAGATCATTGGGTGTCCATACTAATATGAAGACTCTGAAAATAGCCTCCATCCAACCCTCAGCTGCCTGAGGGTCCGTCTCTCCACGAAAGCTGGGCGGCCTCTGTCACTGAAACTCATGCAACACACTCAGGTGGTGTGCACACTCTGCTGCTGGGGCTAGTGGCATCGGTGGCTCAGCGGGTAATGGTACCGCTGGTGCCTCCACTGTAATGGGCCCAACACCGAGGCCTCGTCGCTCAGTGGGCTTCCATCTCGCACGTAGCTTAGAACCCCAGCTGGCTGCCAACTTGGGGCCATCGTGAAAAGCAACAGGTCTGCCACGGTTAAAATAGTATACCTGTTGAGCTGACACAAAGTTATCACAATGAAAACTCTTAAAACACATAAGAAATCAATGTTTTTGTGCACTGAGTTGGAAATCAGATGTTAGGATATGAGTGTTTGGAAACGTCAGCCTCCGCACCAAAACTGGACTCCCTAGACTGATAACCAAACTCAATACTCTTAACAATATTGCATCACTGAGAAGAATGACTAGAGTCCTGATTTTTGCAGTAGAACCAACTCCTCTGATACCAATTTTTCACGACCCATCCTCGGGGCTCGTGCCGTGACTACCCCAAGCCCACCTTCCATACTCTAGGGGCTGACGACTAGATCCAAAGGTGTAAAACCCAGAAAGGGAAGGAATTTCCTTTATAAAAGTAAACAAACACAATAGAGTACGCAAGTGAAGTAAGAACTAAGTAAAAATGATTACAAAATTAACTTCTTGAATGTAAATGGGTCAGTATACAAACCCAACTGAAAGTAAAATACAACTGGAAAGAAAATAAAATAGTAGTAAAGTACAGCGGAAACCACTGAGTCGTCCTCCAGATGTCCCTCCCAAAGGGTGGGTACAGATGGTCTCCTATGCTCCTCGGGTCCGGCTATCGGCTCCGTGTACATCCCGCCAAGTGGTTTACCCCTGGGTACTGTCCAGCTCCATAAGCCTCCACCTCAGTTAGTGTTGTCCATTGTCTGCATCCAACAAAACGAAGTGCAGGCATAGCCCGTGCAGGGGTGAGTATACGATACTCAGTAGGGACCCCGAGACTCCCGAATCCACGAAGGATAAACCAGAAAGGAATGATACAAACACTAAGTATCAACCAAATGTACTTAGGTATATGCCCATACATATACCTAAGTCATCGATCTCAGTTCGACTCAAACTTCCGAACCCATGGACAACCCAGTCCACACAGGAAAGAATTCAATCACCCCAATGGTAATGATTGAATAGTCATGACTCAGTTCACACAGGTATACTACTCACCAAAAAGGGTGGAGATGATTAGATGTACTCTCTGAATCATCTCCTCTGCCGAACCGACATAGGATCCAAATACAGTCATCATCACTGCTAAACCCACGAAGGATCCATGTACAATTGTCCTCACTGCCGAACCCACATAGGATCTAAGTACATTCCTCTTCGTCATCGAACCCACAGAGGATCCTTGCACGGTAGTCGTCACAGTCGCAACCAGCTTTAGGTTTCCCACACACAATGTACTCAATTCCTGGAGGGTCCACTCCTCGAGTAAAGGGTTCAGTACATAAACGGTCATGAAGTCCCGAGTTGATGTATCCTGAAGTTCCGTATCGTCAAAAGGAACTCAACGCGACAGACGGTGCCTCAATCGGATGCCCGGTCTGAGAGATATTGGCCTTCTCGTTCCAGGGGCCTGGTTGGAAATACGTCGTTCCAAACCTGACCATTTAACAAAGTTGTTCCAAACTCACTTAGAGTATCGCAAAAGGACCTCCTCATCGACAGGGTCCTAGTGCCACTGACGGTGCATCGATAGGACATGTGGTCTTTAGGTTATTCACGTTTAAGTGAAAACCGGCCCAGCCCGTTAAGCCTAGTGGGCTGGTGGGTCAGGTCACCCAGTTTTGGCTGGTCCGTCCCGGTAGGGGTGTTAGACTGGGCAGAAGGTTTGTGCGGTCCGGACTGAGGGACATGGCCCAGCCCGAAGAGAATGCGGCCTGACTTGAGGGACGTAGCCCAACCTGAGGGATGAGGCCCTACCCGAAGAGAACGCGGCCCAACCCGAAGTGGTACGGCTTGGCTCGGCCCGGCCTGGATGGGCGCGTGGACTGGCTAGCTCGGCTAGCTGGCTGAGTGGTCCGGGGGGGGGGGGGGGGGGGTGGACCCTCGAAAACACAAACCGGTGGCGCCAAGCGGCGCCAAACTCCGAAATCGGCCGGCAAGGCTGGCCGGCTTGGCCGTCCGGCCTTCTGACGCACACGGTCCGCACGATGGGCTGTGGGGTTCTTCAGTGTGTTGCCCTCCTGGCTCCGCGGTTCAGCTCTGCCTGGCCGACCGATGTGCCGGCCAGTTCTCCAGCAGGACGCACTCTTGGCGTGGTGGCTCCCCTTCGCCCAGCTGGCCGACGGGCCGACCGGTTCTTCCACCGAAGCGTCCCTCAAAGCGGGTCGTGGTTCCTCCCGCACAACCGGTGCAACGACGCCAGCTTCCTTTGTCGCGGTCTCATCATAGCGCGATGACGATGTGCCTCCTCCACCTTCGGTTTCCGATTCTTAGTATGATAGGATACAACGGAGGTTCATCGGGCCATATTTGTTAATCCCGCACCCTCTTCATTAGGCGATATCAATTAGCCAAGGTATTCACTTGAATACAATGAGAACGAGGGAGAAATTATTTAAAATAAATTAAGAAAACCCCCTACCTCAATAATTGATGTCGTACATCGGGATCGGCGAAAGAGGGCGTCACGGGGTGAGGTTTCGTAGACGACGTCAGTGTGCATCGTCATTCTTGATGGATCCGGCGTTCTTCGTTGAAGATACGTCATTCTTCGTCAAGAGAGGAGTTCTCTTCTTCTTCCAACAAGTGTTCTCTCAAATCTCCCCTAACCCAACATCTTACAAAATAAAATAATAAGCTAAAATATTATTCTATTAACACAAGCAATTATAATTTCAAAATTCAAATAACTCTATTAATTAATTGAAGAGGGTGAATTATTTAATTATCATGTTTTGGCATCAATTAAATAGGGAGAGTGAGGGAGAGGAAGAGTCCACATTTAATAGGAGTTTACAAATTAAAAAAGGGAGTTTAAGGGGGTTTGGGGAAAATGAAAGGTTGGGGCTCGTGTGGGCCCCACCTATCATATATACACACATGGGAAGTTTGGTGGGTGTGGGCCCCACCAATAACTTCTCATGGGAGGAATTAACCTCCTTAGATATAAAATAAAATTGCCCCAAGAATTTTATTTACTTCTTAATTAAACCCCAATAATTAACTTCTCCTCTCGTGAAAACACAACTACGGTAAAGGTCCCCTAAAGCAATTACCGGCGTTGCGAGTTCATCAGTGCCCGCGAATTTTGATTCCGAGCACCGGTTAAAAAGATAGAAAAAACCACTCGTTTGTTTACAAAACGTACCCAAGCTAAACTTCATAAATTGATTCCGGGCACACCAGACCTCAGAATCAAGTGCCATTAGAAGCCAGAGACTTGTAAAATTCCAAAGTATTTATGAAAATATTTTCCATGGAATTTCTGGGTCTTTACATATAAACAGATTATCTATGGAAGGAGTCTAATATTTATTGTTTATATGACAATATTCATGTAATCTGTTAATCATAACTCCAATTGTAGTGAATTTTACACTTTGAACATTATTTCATATTATAATTATAATTAATTCTTAAAATGCACTATTACATCGTTCTTTATTGAACATCATATAAAATAACCATTGATCATGATTTTATTTTCATATTTAATTTTCAGGTTTCTCATTACATTGGGAATAATTCTTATTTTTGGAGTAATTTATGTTTTAGATTGTAAGACAACCAAAATGGGCTTTCGTGCCAATACATTCTGGGCAAAGTATGCTGGACATCATCCCAATAATGGAAAATTATAAGACAAGATAAAATTCCAATGATTCTCAACATTTATCTAAAGATATAGAACATAATAGAGAACCTTTCATCTAATAGTGATAAGTAAAAATCATATTTTTGAATGGAGTTCTAGGCGTCCCAAGTTGGAGATAAAATTTAATGCCAGATTTTGTGGCCCAGAAAAACAGTCTACAATTTTACACATATATCAGAAACTATAAAATCTTTTGGGATGAAACATTACATACAGTTAGTGGAAATCCAAAGATTCATTTTATTATTCTATTTCACACTCCAATTCATCCATCTAGAATATCAATTAGGCACATCTATTTCATGGATGGAAGATGGATGTCATTTGGTGTCAAGGGTGGAAAAGTCTAAATTCCACAAACATTCCACGACCCTATGCCTACCATACTCAAGTGGGCTGACTTGGAATATTGTGGGATCATCCCAAGACTTTTGAAATTATTATTTACAGAATTGGTGGTGGATTATTTTATCATATTTAGTGCTTTGTTTCATTTAAATGTTATGGTTCCCAATTTATGTTGTATTGTTCTTCTTCCTTTGTAAGTTGTTAGAATCACCATAGTATTCAACAAAAAATATTCATCTTCTTTTAATTTGTTCTTATTATTATCACATTTATACCGTTTCTTAATGGTGTTAATTTCTTCACACCAAACCTAGAGAATTTGTTCACACAACGATGGATTGATTGTTTTCTTGTTATGGTTTTTTTACTTCTTTAATTATTCCCCCATGGGTCTACTTCCCGCTTCTATTGAAACCATAAAATCAATGGAGGGATAACCCTCTTATGGTTTGATGAAAGGGAGTATCATGGAGTTGTATTTGATGTTATTTATCACTCCATTAAATTCTAATCACTTATTTTAATAGATAATTTTATTTGATCATTTTAAAACTACTTTGTCCTTGCGGAATTTTAAAGCCACATACTTCAAGTGCTAATACGAACATTTCCGTTTGAGTGCTCATAAATAGGATCCTCTAAGTGTATAGATGATTAATATTATTGTGTTTTGGTATTAAATCAATAAGTGATGAATTTTTTTGGTCTTCTTATAAACACATATCAAATACAAGAAATTGAAATGGTTAAAAAGGAATTCATCCAATCAACCCCAAGTGATAACTTAGGATCAACTAATTCTCCTAATTTGAATTCACATAGACCTATTAGTATTAATTTAGAACCATCAAAAATTAAACCTATTTGTCCACTTTACATCAAAAAACAATTCAAATAATTTACGTTTCTATAGGTTTATTATTGGGCCTCTAAGGATTCGAAAACCCATGTTAAACTAAAAGCGACCAACTAACCCTAAAAACTTGGGTAAATTTGCGCGAGACCAAATTTTGGGACAATTTCTAGGGACCTAAGTAAGTTATCTTAGACACTACTATCCTTTTCTCGCCACATATTTCTTTTCAAATCCCTGATTTTACTCATTTGGAAGTTCGTTATGAAGAAATACAAACACCGGGAACTTATCCCAACTTTCTAGAACCCACCCCAAGTGGGTTGTATAATGACCCTCTGAGTTTCTACTTGTGGGATAATCAACAAATGATTAAGCCATAATTTTTTAACTCATATTATCGACCAAAAAATATAACATATAATGAGTTTCAATCTCTACAAATCAAATATGAACATCCTCCTATGCAATTTCAACAAATTAATTATCCTCTTAGAATAGACCATTTGAATCAACCCCTTATCTAGCCAAACTCACAACCATTACTTGAGAAATTTTTTCAGAAAATGGAGATAATAACTTCTAAGGATTCATCCTTGAGAGTAGAACTAAACACCATTGAAACGGTTATGGAACCCATTCTCACTCAGATTGTCCCTTACACAACATTGATAGAAGAATATTGTTACACACAAAAATCTCATAAAAATTCTAAAGAAGTGTCCTTTGAATCGAAGATACCCTAAGAAAAGAAGTAATTTTTTATGGGTGTTTAAATCAAGAGGAAAATTAATTTTTGTATTCACAAGAGGAAAATTTGACATTGAGGATTGGGTTTCCTAAATATTTCCCTATTGATGATTTTTTCCGAACCAGAAATCACTGAACGATTAGGAGAAATAGAAAAAAATTGAGTTCATATCCATTCTTGAAACTGAACTATCCAATTTTGTGGTTAAATATTTTTTTTAAAACAAAAAAATTCAATTGATAAATTTTGAATATGAAACTGAGTTTGATTCAATTCCCCAACCTATGTCTAAAAGTGTTAGCCAACCTGAACTTGAACAAAAGGACTTTCCACCCACCCTCATGTTTCTATTCATTGTAAATAACCGAAAAAATATAGTTTTAAAAATTTATTATATTGAAACCAATAAAGGGGGAATGATTCTTAATGAATTTAAAAATTCTACAAAATAAATTGAATCCACCATTTTTAATATTCCTTGGATTTACCTGTCCATATTAAAACATAGGTTTGGGCATGAAAAACATCATAAACATAGAATCAATATCATCCTTGTCGAAGTGGTAAAACAAGTGGTCCTTAAAATATTAAAAGTTGGTATTGGGTACGTTGGTGGGTTCAATTCTAGGTAGATATGTTAAAAAAAGTGTTGCATGGGAGGCAACCCGTGGGTTTCATGTTTCAAATCTTTGGAATCATCTTTATTTTTCAAATAGGATTAATGAATAATTTTGACATTTTTATTAATTTTTTTACTTAATCTATCAACTATGAATATTATACTACCTTAGACTGTTGACATGTTCTTCTATTATGAGTATGGATTGGTATGAAAGGGGAGCACCTTATTCATCCGTGTCACGTGGTGTGATCCTTGAGTAATACCTTACTCAAAAATTTAAAAAGAAGACAATGTATTATCAGTTTATTTTATTTTAATTTTTTATAGGGAAAATAAAAATAAAATAATAATAATAATAATAAAATAAATAAAATTAAAAGGAATCATCGTAGGTTGTGGGGAAAACCTCATCACAACTGGTGAAGCCACATGGACTTGAAACTAGGACCAAAGGGAGACATGGGGTGCACCTACCACTAACCCATGACATATAGTGTTTCCTTATTATATTTTATTTATATATATAATAATATTTTAAACTTCATATATATATATATATATATTCCTAATTTTTACTTGTTACTAGTATTGGTCTTTGGTAGTATTAAATAAGCAAGTGCATTTTTTCCATTACTTTCCTTTTTTTATTATTTAAAGGGACCTCAAGGGGTTTCCATGGTGTTCCAATTATGTTGGTATTTGAGATTTAGGGGTTGCTGAGTTGATGTATTTTTAGAAAAATCACCTGTGTCCAAACATAAACTGTTATCATTAATGGGGATTCTCTGAGTGACATGGAGATTAAAGGAGTAATCAAGAGTGACATGAACATCATCTTCCTAAACTAGGTGGATTTGTTATATGTTTCTTATTTCAAAATAATTTTAGAAATAATCTACTCTACCTCTAAACCCTTCATAATTATATTTTCATTAAACAATAGGGACATTGTTATTTTAATTTGGGATGTGGAAGAAAGAAAAAAACTTTCTTTTGTTGCATAAAACCAATATGTGTGTAAGGAAAATTTTCTTTAACCGTGAACATGATAGTAAACCTTTCACACTTTAAAATTTAATATCATATAATTTATCATTCCTTGATTTTTATTTTAGTCCATTTATAATTTAATGAGCATATATTTCTAAAATAATTACTATCTAATGTGATATTTCATCATTTATATTTGCTACCAAATAAAAAAATCACAATGCATATCCTTTGGATAGTGGGGTATTAGTTTTTATTCATGGGGTCCACCAAAGAAATAGCATATATATGGTGATCATATTAGTTTTAATATGATTATCCATCAAAAGAAATAATAATAAAAAAAATTTCTTGTAGAGTAATGAAATTTCTTAAGCGCGACTTTTAGAAATTGTGGATCGTGACTCGTTAATTTTCTGGACCATAGTTTGTAATTTTATCTCTATATATGGTAATTTTAATTTTTTTTTTGAATTCACTGGCTTGAGATGATGCTCGAGTATGTGAGCTTCACTTGGTATCCAAAGGTCATTGAGCATGGGAGTCATCAGTAAAGTCTCACTACATGGGATTACTATGTTGAGTGAAATTTCAATTACCACGGAAAAATTGTAAAAAAAAAGAAATAATAAAAAAAAGAAATATATGTATATATATTTTATAATAATATTAATATTTAAATGGGATTCCACCAAGAGCTACCATCATTTCCCCCTTGAATAAAGATGAACCCCAATGTCTATTGAGATACACAACACGTCATCATGATTAATTGATGTTGTATGAAATGTGACGATGAATTTGAACAAAGGAATGGTATTGGGATTTGGATATGACTGTATCCTATATAAAATTAATTTGATGGGTTTCCTGATTTTTTGGTAAAAGTGTTTTTGGTGATCATTGTGTATTAAAATGTTCTAGAAAAGGGAATCCCAATTTCATATTTTTGAGATATATTTTTCTCAGGACTAGAAAAACTCTAGTTGGGTGGTGCGATTAGCCACTAATAAGGGATAATATTCATTGCTTATATTACTATATTTATGTTCTTTATTAATCATAAACACTATTTTTAGTTCATTTTACACTTTGAACAATATTTTATATTTTGATTGTAATTCCTTCTTAAAATATACTATTACATGATTTTTTTTAACACCATATAAAACACCCCTTGATCATAATTTTATTTTCATATTTGATTTTAAGGATTATAATTACATTGGGATCAATTAACATTTTTGGAGTACTTGAATATTTACATTGGAAGACCCCCAAAATGGTATTCCCAACCAACACATTCTTGGAAAAGTTAACTAGACATCAGCCGAATAATGAGACTATAGTGGCCAGGATACAAGTCCAATGATTCTAAAAATTTAACTTAGTATAGATAAAATAATTTAGAATATTTCATACAACATTTAAAGGAGCTAATTTATATTTTTAAATGGAGTTACATGCAACACATGTCAGAGATAAAATTCTGCGCTAGATTATACTGCCCAGAAAAACTATCCACCATTTTACACATATCTCATAAAAAATAAACTATTTTGGGATGAACTTTTATAAAAAGATAGGTGAAATCTAGAGATTAATTTTATGAATCTATGGATAACTCCAATTAGGAAATCTAGAAGCTTATTTAGGCGCATCTACTTTGTGGATGCAAGATGGATCTCATTTCAGGTCAAGGTTAGAAAAGTCTAAACTTCACAAATTTCCACAACCCAAGGCCCACCGTACTCATGTTGGAAGACTTGTACTATTTGGGGATGAACCCAATACAATTTAAATTAATATTAAATGTATTGTTTCTTGAGTATTTTATCATCTTTAGTGTTATATTTCATTTAAATTTTATGCTTCCCTAATGATATTCTATTGTTGTTTTTCATTTGTAATTTTTTCTAATCACCTTATTTTTCAATGAAAATTATTCATATTGTATTATTGGGTTCTTATTATTGTTAAATTGATCCCATTTATTCATGGTGTGAATTTATTCACACCAAAATTTTTGAAATTATTCACACAACGGTGGAGTTATTATTTTCTTTTTATTGTTTTTTACTTCTTCAATTCCTCCCTCATGAGTATAAAACCCACTTACATTGAAACCATATAATCAATGGATGGATAACCCTCTTATGAGTTAATCCAAGGGAGTATCAGGGGGATGTATTGGATATTTTGTATCATTCCATTAAATTATAATCACTTCTCTTAATTGAGAATTTTATTGGATGATTTTAAAACATTTTCGTCTTTATCGAATTTTAAAGCCACACACTTCAAGTGCTAATAAGAACCTTTACATTAGACTGCTCATAATTATGATCCTCTATGTTTATAGGTGATTAGTATTATGGTGGGTGGGTATTAAACAAATAATTAAGGATGTTTTTTTGATGTTCCAATGAACCCATCTCAAATAAAAGAAATTGTAATCGTTAAAAAAGAATTAATCCAATCCACCCCAAGTGATAACATTGGATCAACCCATTCTATAAATTTGAATTCACAGAGGCCTATTTGTATTAATTTAAATACAAATAAAATCAACAAAATTTGGCCACATTATAGCCATAAAAAATCCATAGAATTCCCTTGTCTATAGGTTAGTTCTTAGGTCTCTGAGTCTTCGATAACCCATGCTAAACTAAAAGCGACCGCTTAACCCTAAAAACATGTGTAAATTTGGGAAATATCATAACCCCATGTCTACTTGACTGTGTATGATCATTCACTAGTTCATTGAGTTTTCCCTGATCTCCTGTATAGCTATCCAGTTCTTCCCATGACATATAAATATAGGTAAAAAAATTAATTAACACATATGTACATAATCATTTCAATCAAAAAACAGTCCTACCCTTACCTCTGATAACCCTTCATTGAAATATCAAATTTTTTTCCATTAAAAACAACAATTAATATATAAATTCCACTGAATAGTGAAATCATCAAAAAACCATAACAACATATTATGTTTCTAAAAACACTTAGGGAAAAATTTCAAGGGAAACATCTAAAACTATTTTGAAATGTGCCAACTGTGTTTTCAAATGAAATTTGAGAAAACAAATTATAAAAACACTATTAAAATAAAAAAACATAAAAATTAACATTTCAATTAATCAAAATATGTTAAAGAATAAGAGTGACCATTAAATATATAAAAATTATTATTGAAATTTTTCAAAAGCGCAAAAAATTTTCTTATAGGGAAAATTTTTCTTAAAGAGACAAATGGGTAACTATTAAAAACTTCGTAGTTAATGGGATTCTAATTTTACATTTAATAATTTTAAACTAATTTAAAATAAATTTTACATCCAAATAAATTTAAAAAAAATTACATTATTTAATTCAAATATTCTTTGTATACATAATCACAATAGTAAAAACAAAAAATATACATTAAAACAAATAAGAAATCATGTGTTTAGATTTTAAGGATAAAAAAGTGATTAACTTACAATTGAATTATTTAATTAACCATCCACAAAGAAAGAAAATAAATATTTCATGGAGAAAACAATTAAAACACAAGGAAACCTAAAACAAGAATAAAAAACATTAAAAAATTTAGTAACCCAAAACCAGAGGTCACTAATTCCTAACTGTTGAAATAAATGAGGAAAAATAATAATAAGAGGGGAGAAGGTTTAGATGAGTAACCATGAATAATCATCCATAAATCATATATAAATCTCATTATGTCACTATAGGGATAGAGATAATCAATAAAGAATGATCCCAAGAGTTATGCAGGAAGAGTGACGAAGGGGAGGAGAAATTTGGTGAAAAATATGAAAGTGGTAAAATTGTTAATTTGAAAATTTTTAATAGCATAGAAGATCAAATAGTTTTCCATTACAATGAACTAACCATTATCTTATACCTATACACACCTATGCACCTCACATGGATTAGTCACATTGTTAGGAAAACCATACACCAACTATATGGGATAAATCTAAGAAAACTGAAGATGCATATATATAGTTATTTTATGGTTTCTACCTACCATGCGCCAAATATGCACCCTACACAAAAAATAAAAAATTTATAAATTTGGAGGGGATTCATCCTGAGGCTTAAGGAAAAGGAAAAATATCATTAAATAAATAAAATAACTAGGTATTTCAAGATTAGGTGGTTGAAATTATGTGTTCCATATATTTCTCATCAATGATCACACACCCTATCCCTTATATGTAGTAAACACAGAATTAGTATAACTAGATCATTAAAACTCTAATTAGGAAAAAAAATGAAGTTTTTATACCTTATCAATAAATTTTTATATAATAATACTACTCAACATGTCAAATTACGTTGGAGAAATCACAAATATAAAGAGGAATCACGGTAACCTGATGAAGAAATAAAACACATGTTCCTGTATCTAGTCTAAAGTGAGGATATGAGTTAAAATTTAATAGATTCAATTTATAAATGGCAGAAGAGTTTAATGAACTGAAAATTCCTATAGGATATTTTACTTTAGAAAATATAAGTGTTATATAGATATGATATAGAATATAACACATGATAAATAAACCAATATAATTTTAATAATTCAAAACTATAACATTACATACTAAAGATAAATATACAACATAACAATTTATAATGTTCAATGAGATAAAAAATGAAAAAAAATAAAACTACATGAATTTAATTTTTTGATCATTTTGGTCTCCTAGAATTATCATACTTGCAAAAAAAATTTAAATAGATCAAAACATTTCAAATACTATCAACATTTGGAAAATAGAGAATATAATAATTTCGTAGGAATTGAAGTGAATGATAAATGAAGAAAATATGAGGTATTTATAGAAGCTATAAGACCAATTTTACAATTGGAATTATATCTTAACCCTTAAGAATAGTAATATGTCTCCTAGAATTATACCCTTACCTTTTATATAACAAATTGACATGTAAATAACATTTTAAATGAATAAATTAAGTTAATATAAATTTCTTAATTTATTAAAAAAAATATTCAAATAAGAAAACATAAAAGACAGTTTAAAGTTCACTTTAATAATGTTTATTTTTACATTTTTTGAAAAAATATAATTTTTAAATTAAATAATTAAATAACATAAATTTGAAAATTTTTATAATAAAATTAATTTCATTTTTTGAATTATAAAATTGAACTGGTATATGAGAACATTTTAGAAAATTTTCTAAAAAATATGAATTTTTAGTTGAATAATAAAAACAAAATATTTTTGAAATACCAATATTTTACATTGTAATGTTAAGGTAATAATTACTTAGTTAATTGTAAAATATTTTATTCAAACCAAAATAGATTTAGTAAAATAAATAATTCACTTAAACCCAATAAAATCAATTTACCTACCTAAAATGTAATGTTCAATGTATAAGAATATAAATTGTTTCATTTATGATATATATTTTTTTTAATTTTATTCTCTTATTTTCAAAAAAAAATAAAAAAATCGGTATCATTGTTTGAATTTTGTAAAAAAATGAAATTTCAATTTTTTTTCATAATGTTAAATATGACCACGATTTCAAGTTTTAATTTTCAAATAAAAATATATTAAATATTTTAACATAATAGTACCCAACCCCTCAAGTATATGTTCCCAAAATCCCTTCCCTTTGAAAATATGTAATGACCTAAACTTTTGTAATTTGAATATATTTTATAAATATACATACGTTCAACATTTTGTATGATGTATAATATAAAACTCTTGTTCCACATAATAAAAATTGAAAACCCTTTATTATTTTAATTTTTAAAATACATTTAGTGAATTAATATAATCGTAATATCACTACATGACATTTGAATTGTTTATTAGTTAATTAATTAATTATTTAGTTTATTTTTTTAGATGGTAGAGTATATTTGTTTTAAATTTATTTTCCCATTTTAAGGTTTTCTGCATGTTAAATTGTTTGGAATCATCATTTTCCAAATCATACTATAGGTGTGCGAAAGGGATCTATTGTGCTACTGATCCATTTCACAAGGATAAAGAATGATTATAAAAAACACGTGGAAAAAATGTGAGAATTACAAAGTGTTCCCAAGATGTGGCAAATGCTTTGGAAAATTGTGTGACAATCCTACGTGGAAGTGTGATCCCAAAGGATTGTGAGAGGCTTGAGAAGGTATTATTAGGAGATTTTGGAACCTTGGTATGATTATAGAGAGATTAGGGTAGGGGTTGGTCGAGCTCTGAATGGTTTTAGTGAAGAGGAATGAGTGATTGAGTTGGTTTATATATGAAAGCTCGGGGAATTCATTGTTAATTAGGTTTTGGACACCACACATAAAGCTAATCAAAACCACAAACCATACCATGGTTTTTTACCATGATATTTGAAAACATGGAGGGGAAAAATTATTTTATAAGTAAAATCACTATACTTATTAAAATGTTTGTCTTGTTTATGTTGAGTTTAGTCACACTCTCACGGAAATCATTTTAAAAAGTTAAAATGTTTTATATGTCTTGGAGGGTCCACTAAGGCTTTGTAAAATAAATCAAAGAAACCTAAGATGACATTATTTTAATGTTAAAAAATATATTGGGCGAAAATCCCTTTTATATTATTTTATTACATCACTATTGGGTCATTATGATGTCATAAGACACATTATATATTTAAACGATATTTAATTTTTACCAAAAAATCTGACTATCTCAGAAAATTAGGAAAAATTCACCATTGGGAAATTTCGACATTCAGATTCCAAAAATAATGTTAATTTTTTTAAAATTTTGATTCTATATATTTTAATTTTTATTTTTAAAATAAAAATCAATATTTATCGAAAATTCAGGGGTTTTGACAAAAACAACATTCCAGCCTTAATAAAAATTACAATTGTAATCATAAAAATTATAAGATAATTTATATTTAATAAAAAATAATTTAGAAATGATATTTTATTAAAATATTATTTAATTAAAAAATCAATTTATTCATCAAGATAGATTTCTTAATTTAATATTATCTAAATATAAAATGTTTTCTTTAAAAACTATTTAAAAAGATACAATAATAAAATGAATGTATATTATTTATTCTATAAAAAATAATGCACATAATCATAGAGATAGGGTCTTGTAACATAACCTCTTATAACACCCATATATTACCTAAGGGTAAGATGTGTGATGGTGACAGAATCTTGGGGTGACTAAGATAATATCACTCCGGTTTTTTTCTCTATCAACTTCCACTTCTCCCAAAGGTTGTTCCGTTCAAGCTTAACTTGTTGAATCTTGGCTCAGGCTAGGTCAAGAGTGAAGACTATTGATGCCACCTCCATTCCAAACTCCAAAAAATGGGCTTCATATGGAGAAATTCTATTGGATGAGGCCATCGCTTCCTTTTTCTGGGTAAATTGGATTTGTTAAATCTCTGAATTTATACTAATCATGTGATCACTATTTAACGGCTATATTAGAAAATGTAACAATTATTAATGGCCTTTTAAAATCCAAAAACATAAAACCAAAGTAGTGCATATGTTTTAGATATCCATTTTACATAAAAATACATTTAATTATATTAAGAGGATTTTTTATTAATAAAAGTTTGGGATGTTACAACTTCCCCCCTAAGAAATTTCACCCTAAAATCATTCTTTTCCCAAACTAAAATAGATTTGGGAAACTCTGATTCATCACTTCCATTAATTTCCACGTTTCTTATTCAAACATGTGGTTTCACCACAACACCTTGACGAGGGGCATTGTCTTATTTTGTATAACTTTTTCCTTATGATCTATGATCTTCATAGGATTCTAATCATTTGAGAATTCATTATCCAATAGTACCATATCAGGATTGAGTTCATGTGATAGATCAGGTTTTTAATTCATTAAGTGAAATACCTGGGATACATAATTTACATGAGAAATGTTTTGTGGGAGTGCCAGTCAATTGGCCACTACTCCAATGCGATCAAGGATCTGAAATGGGCTAATGTACCTTGGACTAAGCTTTCCATTCTTCCCAAATCCCATAACTCTCTTCCATGACGACATGTAGAGGAAATAAAATGTCTCCAACATTAAGCTCTTGGCCTCGTTGAAGATTATTAGTATACCTATTTTGTGAACTCTAAGTTTCTTAAATGTACTACTAGATGGTCTTAACCTTCACAACTATTTCTTTTACCATTTTTGGACTTCGGAGTTTTCGATCCCCAACTTCATCGTATCATGTCGGTGTTATGAAACTCTTCTTATAAAGGGATTCATAAGGATTCATTTAGATGCTTTAGTGGAAATTGTTATTATAAGAGAACTCAAACATAGGAAGATATTAATGCCATCATAAATTGATGTCCATTGAGAATGCTCTCAATATGTCATCAAGTATTTGGATAATCCACTCAGATGGTCCATTAGTTTGAGGATGATAAGCCATACTAATGTTCAACAAAATATTTAGATCACATGGAAGACTCTTCAAAAACATAGAGGTGAATCATGGATCTCAATTAGATACAACAGATAGTGGTACTCCAGGAAACCTTACCACTTCCCTAATATATAACAATGCCGGTTTATCCAATCCGAAAGCCTCTCGAATTGCAATGAAGTATGAAGTATTTGTAAGATGATCCACCAAAACACTTATATAATTGTTACTTTTCGGTGTCTTCAGAAGTCTGGTGACAGAGTCCATGGTTATTTTCTCCCATTCACATGTTGGAATGTGTAATGGTTGCATCATCTCCTTAGTCTTTTACCTCCCAGCCTTCACCTGATGACATACTAGGAACATTGATGTAAACTTGGTTATCCCCTTCTTCATGTTATCCCACCAATAATTCCCTCCGAGATCCCGATAGATCTTTGTTTTTTCTGGGTGAATGGAGAAGTTATAAATATGTGCATCATCCAAAACTTAATTCTTTAAATCCAGATTTTATGGAACACATAGTTTTATCCCAAATCTCAAAATTACATCTTCATTAAAATTAAAATATGAGGATTTCCCTTTTTTGGTAGTTTCCACATCCTTTGGAATTCCCACATCATCCTTTTGAGTATCCTTTAACCTTTCTTAAAAAGATGGTTATGAAATAATTTCTGAAAGGATTGATGATATTCCATTATTTATGATTCTCTTGTCCATCATCATCAAATCTATGAATATTTGATCCTTTTCAATTATCACCAATGATAGAATCACTGGGTTATTTCTACTTAGATCATTCACCGCCTTGTTTTCTTTTCTAGGGTGGTTATGGATTGTGATGTCATAGTCTTTGATCTACTCTAGCCATCTTCTTTGGCTCATATTTCACTATTTCTGTTTGAATATATTCTTGAGGCTTTTGTGATCTGTATATATTTAACACTTCTCCCCAAATAGTTAATTATTCCAAATTTTGAAATAGAATATCACTGCAGAAAACTCTAGATCAGGTGTTGGATATATTTGGTTATGAACATTCAATTTACCTAAATTATAGGCAATGACTTTGTCATTTTTATTCAACACACAACCCATGCCCTTCTTCAAAGCATCCCTAAATAACACAAAAAGTTCTCCGCTTGTGGGTAATGTGAGCATGGGCGCAGTGATAAGCTTCCTTTTTAACTCCCCGAATATATATTCACATTCATCACATTAAGAAACCATGGCTCCTTTCTGAGTTAGCTTGGCAAGAGTTTTTGAGAAACCTGAAAAATTTCTCACATATCAGTGATAATATCAATCTTACCTTAGAATGCTACAGATATCCATCATCAATGGTGTCCTTGGCCATCCCTCTATTGCAACTGTCTTGGATGGATCCATGGATATTCCATTTCTTGTAACAATATGTCCCATGAAAGAGACTTCTTTCAACCAGAACTCACACATGATGTAATTTTCATACAACTTATCCTTTTATAAGGTCTTTAGTACACTGCCACTACTGGAAATATACAATATCCCAACGGTTCTGAACCGTTGGGAAAGCCCCTCAAACCGTTGGGAAAGGTTTTCCCAACGGTTCTCATAACCGTTGGGAAGTAAGCCGTTGGGAAAAGGTTTTCCCAACGGTTTACTTCCAACCGTTGCAATAGGCCTATAGAAATTTAGTTTTTCCCAACGGTTCTCACAAACCGTTGGGAAAACTAAATGCCACACATTTTCCCAACGGTTCCAAACCGTTGGGATATACCATGTGGAACAATTTCCCAACGGTTTAAAACCGTTGGGAATTGGTGAAGTCTTTCCCAACGGTTTAGAACCGTTGGGAAAAGACATGCTAGAAATATGCCAACGGTTTGAAACCGTTGGCATACCCTATGCTGCAAATTGCAGCACCCTGCAATTTGCACAGCCCCTGTCTATCACCACCGGTCATCAGGCCTCATTTTCACCTCATTTTCACCTCATTTTCACCTCATTTTCGATCCAACTATTGTACTAGTAATAAAATAAAACATACATATTCAATTACGAACAAATTCATACACATTTAACATATAATGGATCCTGAAACTATACAAATCCATAATTAAATTACAATTCATAAACATACATAATTCATATAGAATTCAATTTAAAATTTAGATGACAATTATACGTGGAATCTGAAATTCAATTCATAATATGATCGGTTTTTTCTATACCATATATTTTTACCTCAAATGATGTCCATTTTAAACAAAATACATACACCTGAAGTGATACCGGCCACACCGCACCTCAGATTGAGGCGGGGTTAACTCGTACACGTCACATTTGACTCATGGATCGTTGTGCTAAAGTATCGACAGAATCCTAATACGTTTGGTCGGTTTTCCGTATGCCAGTTGATGGTTTTCACTTAAAATGGCGTCCTTTTGAAACAAAAGACGGACACTATGAGTGGTGCCGACCACACCGCGTCTCCAATTGAGGCGGGGTTGATTCGTACACGTCACATATGACTCATGGATCGTTCTCCTAAAGTTTAAATGGAAACCGAATGCGTTTGGTCGGTTTTCCGTATGTACCTAAAATGTTGTACATTTTAAACAAAAGAGTGACACTTAGACTCATCCCGACCACACCGCGACTGAGATTCATCCCGGGTTGGCTCGTACATGTCACATATGACCCATGGATCATTGTGATAAATTATAAAAAGATTCCGAATGCGTTTGGTCGGTTTTGCGTATGCCAGTTGTTCTTTTCATTTATAATCATGTCCATTTTAAACAAAAGAGACATAGTTAGAGCGGTGTCGGCCACACCACATCTCAGATTAAGACGGGGTTGACTTGTACACGTCACATATGACCCATGGATCGTTGTGCTAAAGTATCGATAGAATCCGAATGCGTTTGGTCGGTCTTCCGTATGTCAGTTGATGTTTTTCACTTAAAATGACGTCCTTTTGAAACAAAAGACGGACACTTTGAGTGGTGTCAGCCGCACCGCATGTCGGATTGAGGCGGGATGATTCGTACACGTCACATAGGACCCATGGATCGTTCTCCTAAAGTTACAATGGAAACCGAATGCGTCTGGCCGGTGCACCAGACAGAAGCAAGGGATTTCTCTGGCTCCACCGGCTGACCGGTGCTGAGCCACCGGCTGGCCGGTGGTCTGGACAGAAGCATGCTATTCTGTCTGGGTTCCACCGGCTGGCCGGTGGTCAGGCACCGGCTGGCCGGTGGTCAGGCACCGGCTGGCCGGTGGTCTGGACAGAAGGTATTCCATTCTGTCTGGGCCCACCGGTTGGCCGGTGGCCAGACACCGGCTGACCGGTGGCACTTGGCAGAGGGCAAGGCCTTCTGCCTTGTCCACCGGCTGGCCGATGGGCTGGATCCGGCTGGCCGGTGACCTTACCGGCTGGCCGGTGGTCTCACACCGGCTGGCCGGTGGACTTAAAATGACGTCTTTTTGAAACAAAAGACCGACACTTTTTGAGTGGTGTCGGCCACACCGCGTCTCCGATTGTGGCGGGGTTGATTCGTACACGTCACATATGACCCATGGATCGTTCTCCTAAAGTTTCAACGGAAACCGAATCCGTTTGGTCGTTTTTCCGTATGTACTTAAAATGGTGTTCATTTTAAACAAAAGAGAGCCACTTAAACTTATCCCGGCAACACCGCGACTCGGATTCATCCCGGGTTGGCTCGTACACGTCACATATGACCCATGGATTGTTGGGATAAATTATCAACAGATTCGGAATGCGTTTGGTCGGTTTTCCGTAAGCCAGTTGATTCTTTTCACTTAAAATGACGTCCTTTTGAAACAAAAGACGGACACTTTAAGTGGTGTCGGCCACACCGCGTCTCCGGATTGAGCTGAAACCACCGTGAAACATTCTAATTATTATTCGTGACGTGTACGCGCAGACGGCACGTCAATCGGACGTGCGGTTTGCGCGGTACGGCTCAATATTAGTGTTTTAAGTGATGCGCGCGCTTCGTAAACGCGCGTGAGGGGGGTCCAAACGGGCCGAACGATGTCGGAATGGCCTGAAATCAGACGACAAATACGGGTGAGTGATTTCTGAAGTGGTCGAGCAGACGGCACGTCAATCGGACTTGTCGTGTGCCCGCGGTGACCGACAACGCAGTTATGGTGTCATAAACGGCCAGAACGGGCGTCCAACGGTCAAATTCATAGCGGACGGCCTCAGATTGATCTGAAACCACCGTGGAACATTTTAATTATTATTCGTGACGTGTACGCGCAGACGGCACCTCAATCGGACGTGCGGTTTGCGCGGTACGACTCAATAATCGGATTAAAAATTCCAGCTTTTTCATTTTATCGCATTGCCGATATACTGGAGTCGTGGCAGCATCATTCAATTTTTTCACCCTATCAATATCATCATTTTCACTAGATGCATCAGCTGTCCTCATATCGAAGTCTTCTTGAGTCGAAATCCTTTCTTTTTCATGATGACGAATAAACGGAAACCGATCATCTAACAAATTCTCCATTCCAGTCTTTTCATTTCGATCATCACCAATTTGAGATTTCGTTTTCTCCCCATTGTGATACCACAGAAAGTAGTTTGCTTGAAACCCATTTTTGGTTATGTGGTAGCTGACTTCTTCACGGCTCAACCAAGGTCTACCAACACAATTGGAACATGGGCAGTGTATGCGACCACTATCTGAAGCATTGTCAAATGCAAAATCTATAAAGCTCTCCAAATTGTTTTGAAAATCATCTGAGATCCGATCGGTTTCATACATCCAACTTCTGTCCATTCTGTAAAAAGAATTTATATAAGTCATTTTGTCATAAACAATTCAATAGGCATTAACTATAATAGAATATACATTTAAGTAAACGATAAAGGAAGAAAATAATCAAGGTATCAACTACACATGTCAAAAAAACATACAAATGTGTTATTGAAAAAATGTAAAACCAACAAGAACTTAATGTGTTATATCACATAACAGCATGACTCATCCCATAACCATATTAGTAGGGTATCATGAACATGAATAACATCAACCTTGTGCCATCCTCCTACCCTACATGACCCCAACCACATGCCACATCTTATTATAGCCTTATCACATCACACCTCATCGAAAAACACTAGGGAAATCATAGTACATCTCACCTGAAGACACATGGACAATCACATCGCATCTTGCCTAAAAACACATGGTCAATCACTTTTGAAGGAAGAGTAGGGAATGTTGTACCCCACTCTCTTGGATTTTAATGATCACAATCACTCTCATAGTGATCTAATGTTGTTTCAAGTGTTCTTGTTAATAGGCATGATTTCAGGAGCAAGAAGTGGCAAAAAAAAGGAAAAGTGGACTTTTTTCAAGTCCACCGGCCAGCCGGTGTAGGACCACCGGCCAGCCGGTAAGGGCACCGGCCAGCCGGATCCAGCCCATCGGCCAGCCGGTGGACAAGGCAGAAGGGCTTGCCCTCTGCCAGGTGCCACCGGTCAGCCGGTGTCTGGCCACCGGCCAACCGGTGGGCCCAGACAGAATGGGATGTCTTTTGTCCAGACCACCGGCTAGCCGGTGGCCTCCTCACCGGCCAGCCGGTGGAACTCTTTGGAATAGTGAGACCTACTGTCTCACCACCGGCCAGCCGGTGGCCTTCCCACCGGCCAGCCGGTGGCTCCTGGGCAGAAGCTCTCTCCACCTTCCAAGGACAGCCCCGCCCACCCCCATGGACAACCCACCCACCCCTATGGACACCCCTACCCCCTAGACAACCCAACCACCCCCGTGGACAGCCCACCCACCCCCCTCGACACCCCTTCTCCCTATGGACAGCCCCCCACCTCCTTGGATAGCCCGCCCACCCCCCTGGACACCCCTACCCCCTGTGGCCAGCCCACCCACCCCCCCTGGACAGCCCGCCCACCCCTCCTTGAGAGCCTGACCACCCCCGTGGACAGCCCGTCCACCCTTGTGGACAGCCCGCCCACCCCCGTACCCCCCTGGACACCCCGTACCCCCCCCCCCCCCCCGGGATAGCCCCGCCCACCCTCCCAAACAGCCCACACCCCCCTCCCCTGCAACCCCACCACCACCACCTAAACATACCAACCCCCCTGGACACCCCACACACCCCTCCCCCACCAGGACACCCCACCCAGACCCCCAGGACAGCCCACACCCCCTGGACAACCCCACCACACAACAACTCACCATCTCACAATAACCATCGACACCATGTTACATCGACCAACCATCTCACCAAAACAACCACATATCACAATAAAAATATTGCACATCACAAACCACCGCACAACCAAAACCACCTCACCACATTATACACCACAACTTCATCACACAACACCTCCACACGACACAACACCACCACACATCATCACTATCATACAACTTCATATGACACATCCATGCCCACTAACCATCACATTACAACCCCACATATCACAAAGCCCAACTGGTCACCTCAATCCCCATAAAAAAGCCTACAACATACAATGAAACACAACAAAAAACCTCTCATAGAGGCAACATACCCCAACTTCCACAAATTATTTATTCAAGGTCTTTTATTACATTACCCCTTTATTTAGCATGGACATTATAACACAACTGATATTCTAGGGGAAACTAATTAATTAACAAAATATTTATTCATTTCCCTATTTTACACGGTGAAATCACATCAAAATCCAAACTTAAAACTAAAATATTAGATCAATAACAATAAAAACAAGGTACCATATGTGTATAAAGAAAAAATTACTTGATTTGAGATGATTCAAATGGGTTTTCACCTATTCGGATGGGGGATTTGGAGAGCAGCAGAGAGCTGGTGGTGGATTGATAACTTAAAACTAAAATACTAAAGCAATAACAATAAAAATAAGGAATTATATGTGTATAAATGAAAAGATACCTGATTTCAGATGGTTTTCACCTGGGATTTTGCGAGATGAGAGCAGTGGAGCGGATGAAATTAGGTTCTGTGCGAATGGGGGAGAGCAGCCCGCGTGGGATTTGGGGGAAATAATTCCCAACGGTTTTAAAGAACCGTTGGGAAAGAGATGCTAAAAGACCCCTTTGCCAACGGTTTGAGGAAACCGTTGGCAAAGGGGTGACCCTTTCCCAACGGTTCAAAAGAACCGTTGGGAAAGGGTGATTAACACACCCCTTTACCAACGGTTTCTTCAAACCGTTGGTAAAGGGGTGGCTTTTCCCAACGGTTTCAATGAACCGTTGGGAAAGGCTTTCTTAATCCTTCAAGCCCAACGGTTTTAGCAAACCGTTGGTAAACTCCCGTTGGGAAAAACAGCATTTCCAGTAGTGTGCTTAGATTCTCCTCATGATCCTCCTTGGTTTTAGAGTATGTTAGAATATAATCTATAAATTCTACCACAAATTTGTTAGGGTAATTTATAAAGACTCTATTTTTCATGTCTGTGAAGATTTATGGAGAATTAGTGAGTCCGAAAGGCATTATTTTGAATTTATCGTGCCCATACCCTATACAAAAAAAACATGGGGATATCCACCTACTTCACCCTTACTTGGTTATATCCCAACTGCAAATCCACCCTAGAGAAGTATTGTGCTCAATATACCTGATTGAATATGTCATCAATTCGGGGTGGAGGATACTTGTTCCTTATCATGATTTTATTGAGCTAATTATAATCAATGAAATGGCGCATTGACCCATCCTTGTTCTTGACGAACAGGACTGGTGCACCCCATGGTGAAGCACATGGGTGTATAAAACCTTTATCCAAATGCTCCTAGAGTTGATTATTTATCTCCTCAAGCTCCACAATAGCCATTTTATATGGAATCATGGATATTGGAAACACCCAAAGTATAAGATCAACTTAGAATTCAACATCTCTTCTAGGATGAAGACTAGGCAATTCCTAAGGAAACATTTCAGTGAATTCCCTCATAACAGTAATGTCTTTAAGGATGGTTGCTTCCTTAGACTCAATCATCTGAGAAAGGTACGCATCCTCATCGGGAAACATATATCTATTCTTGAGATTATGGTCCTAAGTAAGATTCATCCTCCTCATTCCACTTTTACAGAATCAGGGATCAATTCTCTATATGGAAATTGATTTCCCTCTCACGGAAATTTACATTGGATCTATATAGAGACAAGCAATCCATGCCAGGAATTGTAAAAAATTCCACCATAGATAGTATAATGAGGTTCTCTAGGATTTTCAATCCACAAATTCTGAAAGTGGATGATTTATATTCATGGGATGAAACAATTTCCCTTTTTTCCTTTCTCACAATCATATATAATTACTTGATTTGTGGTGGTTTTGGGATTGTTCTACTAAACTTTCAGGATATAAAAGAATGCGTAGAACCAGAATCAAAAAATACATTCTCTATTCTATAATTGATAACTAGCTTACCTATCACAACTTCATTATTGGGGTTTTCTTTGGTGATAGTTATGAAAAAATATCACCCATGCTTCCTAGGAGTTTTTTTGTTGCCTCCGAAAACCCTTGGCTTAGGGAATTGGTTTTCAATGTGCCCAAGTTCTTTATAGTCAAGGAAATGAACAATTCATTGAGGGTCTAATAGGGAATTCCTACCCTCTTTCATAGTAGTGGTTTTTTCTTATCATTAGTTAATAGCTATGTGATCTTCTCCTCTACACCTAAATCATTTCCTCATTCCATTCAGGCAATTTCTAGGGTTCTTCTTTCTGCACCTTTGGCATGTTGGGTGCTGAAATTTCATAGCATAGTGGGATTTAACCATAGAAACACTAGAATTAAAGTTCTATTTAGCCTTCTTATCCCCATGATACCCCTGTTATTATCCGACATCCATGTCAAATTTGAGGGAACAACGAACAATTTTCTCATAGCTCTCAAAGTCATAAATTTATATGGCTTTCCATAGGGTCGATTTTATCACAACAAAGAAGTGGTCAACCTGGCATTCAGGGGTAACAAAAAAGAAAGAGGAATATTGTGAAATAATTTTGATTTTTTCCTCATATTCTTCGATGGGTTCACCATCTTTTTTCATGAGGGAAAGGAATTTACTTACTATCTTAAGTCGGAGGGTGTGCTGAAAATATTTATCAAAAAACAATTTCTGGAAATCCTTCCATTCCAATCCTTCAATCTCTTCCATAGGATTCATATTTTTTATCAATGTACTACATTGATCTGCTTCACCCTCGATATGATAAGCAACCATAAGAACATTCTCTTGTTCATAACTATAGCATCCCGCCATTTTATAACATAAAATTTCATTACATTACACAAAACTGAGGGTCTTTAAGGTCTAGTGTCTTGGAAACCAGGAACACAATACATGAAAAAAACATAAAACATTCTCCTTAAACACTTGAAAGGCGTCTCCTTAAGTTCATTCTAGGTTCATTACTGCATCTCATAACCTGGGGACATACATCAAAAGAAAGGGTGAGCAGAAGGCCCAGTAAGGGAAACAAGAGGAACATTTTACAGGTGAACTTGAGATACTTCAATAAGGACATGAAAAGAACTTTAAGGCATGATAAAGAAATCATGAGGCATTTCATAATAAAAATAACATTTTCCATAACATGAAGATGTGGCTACATCATTTAACATAGACAATCATGAACATATCACCAAGGTCCATCCCCAAGGTGTCATTTGAAAATTACCAAGGTTATTCACCAAGGTATCGTGAAAATTGTAATCTCTAGTGGTTACATCATTACCCAATGCATTGGAGCGCTATCAGGGCGCACCCTTAAATTTTCCTTTATTATCATGTGAGACACATATATCATCATCAAACATTTCATAAATAACCCACATATCATAAAATAAATGGGTTTCATTTCATAATCATAACGTTTTAAAAACTGCTTTAAAGACATGATCTTTACGTCACTTTAAACCCATGAAAAGGGAAAGTGGGTCTCATGTATGTAAATCCCAGAATTTAAAATAGAAAATTTTTATATATATGTGAGTACCCTTGTAGAAATAAGATCTTTGTGTATTCACTTTATAACATAAAATAATTTTTGAGAAAAGAGAGAGGCATTTTGAGACGAAAATTCTACAGCATAACGGCTATGTTACAAGGTTTTAGAAAACATTGAAAAGAGAGGGGACATGGGTCACCCACTCATAAATGATCCATAAAATAGTATGGGGAGAGAATAAGATGGATATATGTACATGGTAATGAAATTTTTAGGACATACCATTTGATATGAAAAACATGGAAGGAAGACAAAATTAGATTTCTCTTATGAAAATTCGGCAGCCTAACGGCGTCACTTAAACTTCAATAAAAATGAATTGACAAGATAAAATAGGGTCTCTCATCATATGATCATAAGAGATCAGTTTGATAGATATAGAGATCATACCCCAACATAATAAAAAGGAACTTGAAATACTTGACATGAAAATCGAACCTGAAAAATGAGAAGGGTGAAAGAATCCCTTAAAAATTCGGCAGCCTAACGGCATCACTTAAACATTCATAAAATGAAATGATGAGAGTAAGAGGGGATATATCATCATATAAGAATGAAAAGTTCAGTAAGAGGAATATAAAATAACATCCTCTTACATAAGAACATGGAACATAAAAGGAATGACATAAAAGAGATTACATGAAAAGAAAGAGAGGGGTCGAATCCCTTACCTTAAAACGTGACTCTTGAAACTCAATGGTTTGGACCTTGAGGGCTTGGGAGCACCTTGGGAAGACTCCTTGGGAGGTAAGGAGACCAGAACTTAGTTGGGGGAGAGTTGGGAGTGAAACTAAAGGAGGAAAGGGTGGGTATTTATAGGGAAAGTGAGGGGACAAGGCATTAATGGCCAAGGGACACCTCACAAGTACTTTTCTCAAACCCATGTGCTCTCTCATGATATTTTTCATAATGTTAGGCCACATGGGGCCCCCAAAACAATAATTCATCACCCTTGGCCGGCCAACCCTTGAAATATCTCATGACATCATCACGACACAGTTATGATGTCATTAAACATACCGAAACCCTAAAACTGTATTTTTACTATTCACTGAAAATTCAACTTTCTCAGAAAAATCCCCAAAAATTACCTTAACATAATATCGATGCTCTGAGTTCAAAAATAAATTCCTTTTTATAAAAATAATTTTCTAATTATTTTTAGTTAAATTTTTAATTAAAAAACACTATTCATCCGAAAAAACTAATACTTGACTAATAATTTATGAAACCGTTATTTACCCATTTTATTGAATCACATTACTTAATCTAGGTGTCTAAATTATATTAAAACTTTCTTTGAGTGAAATTACTAATCCATTTGGTCATATTAATAATCCTAAGCGTAAAATCACTATTCATAATTTACTATTCATCAAAAATTAAGTTGATCTTATTAGACTCCAAATTCCTTACTGAAATCTTTTGTAGAAGACCATTTTTTGAAAATCATTACACATCATTAGTTATTTAGGGTTTCCATAAATGTTTTAAAATATACCTTTTTCAAAATTTCATCAATAAAATATATCCTAAAATTATCTGGACAAAAGAAAATCCACAAATATCACTAAAGGAAGATATCTCAATTTATTCACCCGAAAGGATTACACAAGGAAGCTAGGGTCTCGTCACATAGCCCCTTATAACACCGGCATAAGACCTAAGTGTAAGGTGTGCTATGGTGAGAGAATCTGAGGGAGGCTCAGATAACATTGCCCTAGTAGTAATCTCTACTACCTTGAACTTCTCCTGTAGGCGTTTCTATTCAAGCTTGACACGCTGGAGTTCAGCTTGGGCTTGGTCCAAAGCGAAGCCCACAGATGCTACCTCCTTCCCAAGCTCTGATAAGTGGGCTTCATAAGGGTCGAGTCTACTGGATGAAGCCATCGAATCCTCTTTCTGCATTGACCATTAACATCTTATTAAATCATTAAGAGTAAATTAATATACTACTAAAAAATATTAGGTCGTTACATTCTTCCCCCCTTAAGAAATATCGTCCCCGAAATTTACACTTGAGGCCTAGTCGAAAAGGTGAGGGTACTTTTGCTTCATTGTTTCCTCAGGCTCCCAAGTCGCTTATTCATATTTGTGATTCCTCCACAACACTTTCACAAGGTGGGTAGTCTTGTTTCGTAGGACCTTGTCTCTACGGTCCAAGATCTCCACTGGCTGCTCCTCATAAGAGAGGTCATGTTCCATTTGTACCACCTCTGGGTTCAGTACATGCGAAGGGTCGGGTATGTACTTCCTCAAGAGAGATACATGGAAGACATCATGAACTTGAGCTAGGTTTGGTTGAAGTGCTCGACGATAGGCCACTGCTCCTATGCGATCAAGGATTTCATAGGGGCCAATGTACCTAGGGCTGAGCTTCCCTTTCTTCCCAAACCGCATGACTCTCTTCCATGGAGAAATTCGAAGGAAGACTTTTTCGCCAACACCAAATTCCAAGTCCCTTCGACGATTTTCAGCATAGCTCTTCTGCCGACTTTGAGCAGCTTTTTTGTGTTGTTGGATGGCATGAACCTGTTCCGTCATCTCTTGCATGAGATCAGGCCCAAGAAGCTTCCTCTCACCAGTTTCATCCCAAAAAGTAGGAGTTCTACATCGCTTTCCATACAGAGCTTCATAGGGTTCCATCTGAATACTCGAATGGTAGCTGTTGTTATAGGATAACTCAACTAATGGGAGGTGTTGATCCCATCCACCTTTAAATTCCATTGAGCATAATCTCAGCATGTCTTCGAGTGTCTGAATAGTCCTTTCAGATTGGCCATCAGTTTGAGGATGATAGGCCGTACTAAAATTCAATTCAGTATTCAGGGCATGTTGAAAACTTCTCCTGAATTTTGATGTGAATCTTAGGTCACGATCAGATACGATGGATAGTGGTACCCCATGCAGCCTTACCACTTCCTTCACGTATATCTTGGAAAGATGATCTAGAGATAAATCTTCTCGAATAGAGATAAAATGGGCTGTCTTGGTGAGACGGTCCACAGTAACCCATATCGCATTGTTTCCTTTGGATGTTTTCGGGAGACCAGTTACAAAGTCCATAGTGATATTATCCCACTTCCATACTGGTATGGGTAGCGGTTGTAATACCCCCTTAGGAAGTTGTCGTTCTGCCTTTACTTTCTGACACACCAGGCACCTTGTAGTGTAATCAGCAATCTCCCTCTTCATGTTATCCCACCAATAATGATCATGAAGGTCTCTATACATCTTAGTGCTTCCCGGATGTATAGAGAAAGTAGAGCTATGAGCTTCATCCATCAGTTCTTTCATTATCTCCGTAATAGATGGAACACATAGTCTTGTACGAAATTTCAATACACCTTCCTGATCAACATTGAAATTAGTGAACTTACCATCCTTTACACCCTCGAACTTCTCCTACAGCAAAGGATCTTCTTTTTGAGCCTTCTTGATCTTCTCTAGTAATGATGGTTGAGAAATCATTTGGTATAGGGTTGATGATGTCCCTTTCCTTATATTTCCCATGTCCAGTTTTACTAGATCTTTAATCAAGGGATCCCCTAGGATCCTTATTGTTGCCAGAACAACAGGATCTTTCCTGCTTAACGCATCCGTGAATTTGTTTTCTCTTCCAGGGTGATAATGAATTGAACAATCATAGTCTTTAATAATCTCCAACCATTTCCTTTGTCTCATGTTCAATTCTTTCTGTGTGAAAATATACTTTAGACTTTGGTGGTCAGTGTATATATCACATTTCTCCCCATAAAGATAGTGCCTCCATATCTTTAGAGAAAAAACAACTGCCGCCAGCTCTAGATCATGCGTAGGATAATTCGGCTCATGAATCTTCAACTGTCGAGATGCATAAGCAATTACCTTGTCATTTTTCATGAGGACGCACCCATTCCCTTTAAGAGATGCGTCGCTAAAAATAACGAATCCTTCTCCGATAGAGGGTAGTGTTAACACAAGTGCAGTACCAATCTCTTCTTCAGCTCTTGGAAACTTTCCTCACATTCCTTTGTCCAGATGAACTTAAACCCTTTTTGAGTCAACTTGGTTAGTGGATTATAAAGCCGTGAAAAGTTTTTCACAAACCTCCTATATATCCCGCTAAACCAAGGAAACTACGAATCTCAGTTACTGTTGTGGGTTGAGGCCACTCCTCCACAACCATTGTCGTTGCAGGGTCAACCGAGATTCCTTCATTGGTTATGATGTGCCCCAAGAAAGCCACTTGTTGTAACCAAAACTCACACTTTCTGAACTTCCCAAAGAGCCTCTCCTTCCGTAGAGTTTTCAAAATAACCCTCAGATAATCTTCATGCTCCTCACGACTTTTTGAATATATCAAAATATCATCAATAAAAACTACCACAAAGTTATCAAGGTAGTCCTTAAAGACTCTATTCATCAAATCCATGAAAATAGCAGGAGCATTAGTCAAGCCGAAAGGCATAACAGTAAACTCATAATGCCCATATCTTGATCAGAAGGCAGTCTTTGGAATATCTTCCTTCTTCACCCTCAGTTGATGATAACCAGATCGAAGGTCAATCTTAGAGAAGAATTGAGCCCCGCGAAGTTGGTCAAATAAATCATCAATTCTTGGAAGAGGATATCTTTTCTTCACTGTGATCCCATTCAGTTCTCTATAATCAATGCATAGCCGCATTGATCCATCCTTCTTCATCACAAAGAGAACGGGTGCTCCCCAAGGAGACACACTCGGTCGGATAAACCCCTTCTCCAACAAGTCTTGGAGTTGTTTCTTTAACTCTTCTAGCTCCACATTTGCCATTATATACGGAGTCTTTGATATCGGTTGGGACCCAGGTACGAGTTCAATGGAGAACTCTACCTCTCTTTCTGGGGGAGGTCCAGGTAACGCCTCAGGAAATACATCCATGTACTCCTGAACAATTGAAACATCTTAAATTTGTATGCTCCCTTTCCCTTCTTCATCATCAGTGATTAACTCCATAAAGAAAGCTATGGGAGGTTCTTCTAGATAGGGATCAATTCAGGATATCTCTCCTTGGAAGATAACTGTAGGTAGTTCATTCAAGACTACTGAGATTTCCTTACTTCTGCATTTGATCTTAGCATTATACTTTGAGAGCCAGTCCATCCCTAGTATAATGTCGAATTCCATCATGGTAATGACTACTAGATTTGAGATAAGATTGTGCTCACCAAAGTAAACACTAGAGTCTCTAAATACTTTTGATGCAAGGATAATCCCACTTGGAGTCTTGACTGACAACTCTACCTCTAGCAGTTCGGGGATTGATTCTATATTCCTTGAAAACTTGGAGGAAATAAAGGAATGCGTAGAACCAGAATCAAATAAAGTACTTGCTATTTTTGAGAGGACAACAAGAGTACCTGCTGCCACATCGTTCGGAACTTCAACTTCAGTTGTTGTGATAGCGAAAGCACGACCTTTCTCCCTTGGCCTCTGCTGAGGTTGATGGTGATTCCCCTCCACCGCCCTCGGATTTGGACATTGATTAGAAAAGTGCCCAAGCTGTCCACACTTGAAGCATGTGACTTCAGGTAGGGCCAGAACCATCATTCCTCTGTCGTTAGTGTTGGGAAGTTGAAGCTTCACATCACTACGACAATTCCGAGAAATATGGCCTTCTTTTCCACACCTATAGCACTTACCACTTTCGATCAAGCAGTTCCCCGAATGCTTCTTCCCACATTTATTGCATGTGGCATGTTGCATATGATTTCCACCTCTTTCCTGATCAAAACTTCTTCCCAGGCTTGGTTCTAGAGTTCTCTTCTTCTCATTAGATTTGTGAGACCACTGTGTCTCCCCAAACTCTAGTTCAACTTTCATATCACTTCGATCAATTTCTTCATAGCTATCATAGTCCCTGTTGGCTAGATTCTTCCGTAGATGAGGTCTTAGTCCACCGAAGAATCTATCAACCTTCCCATTAGGGTCCATGACGAATCTTGAGGTATAACGGGAAAGCCTTGTGAAGTTCATCTCGTAGGTTCCAACTGATTCATTCTCCTTTTGCTTCAGCTCGAGAAATTCTTTCTCCATTCTTGTTCTCATCGAACGAGGGAAATACTTATTAAAGAATATTCCCCGGAACTCTTCCCACTCCATAGCTTCCATCTCTTCTCGTGGCTTTGTGTTTTTGATCAGTGACCACCACTGATCAGCTTCTCCCTCTAGGCGGTAAACAACAAGGGTGACTTTTTCTTGTTCCGAACAATGAAGTACAGAAAAGATCTTTTCAATGGAGCTTATCCATTGTTCCGAAACTAATGGGTCAGTAGATCCACGGAATGTTGGTGGTCATTGACGCATGAAGGACTCAACATAAAGTTGTTCCCTTCGTGGTGAGGTCGGCCTCTTAGCTTGATTCAAGTTATTACTCATAACTTGAGTCAGTTGGTTCATCATTCACATGAATGTTTCCATTCCGTCTTCCATCGGAGGGCCTTCAGCACATGGTGCATTGCGGTCACCATCGACACGGTTCCTCCTATTTCCCTAAATTTTCTAAAAGAAAAAAACCTTAGTGAGAAACTTATTTCATTTATGGATCTTTTAACTAACACTTCATGCTTATACAATTACACTTTTCTATAATTCCTTCATAATGATTCATAAACAGCTTGTGATTAACCAAACATATCCCCCGGGAGTGTCGTAACCAAGAGTGCAGCAAGGCCCGTTATCGTGCACCAGTTCCCGTTCGATTCTAGCTCAAAGCGGTGTTTTCGGGTTTTACCCCTATGTACATCTGTTCTAGATCCGCCTCTACCTGCTCGTATCCAGACAGGGATGTATTTTTTTGATAAACCACTTACTCAATACTTACCAAAATACCAGGAAGTTTTCCTATATTTAAACTTTTCTATAGGGTTCTTCCTAAAGTTTTTATATCCTAATTTCCACAAATAACTAAACCATCCTTTGATACCAACTATAGCACCCCCACCATTTTATAACATAAACTTTCATTACATTACACAAAACTGAGGATCTTTAAGGTCTAGTGTCTTGGAAACCAGGAACATAATACATGAAAACAACATAAAACATTATCCTTAAACACTTGAAAGGCGTCTCCTTAAGTTAATTCTAGGTTCATTACTACATCTCATAACCTGGGGACATACATCAAATGAAAGGGTGAGCAGAAGGCCCAGTATGGGAAACAAGAGGAACATTTTAC
Source organism: Viscum album (assembly GCA_963277665.1). NCBI lineage: Eukaryota > Viridiplantae > Streptophyta > Magnoliopsida > Santalales > Viscaceae > Viscum > Viscum album. The sequence continues at coordinate 1,643,183,930 of OY728121.1, read as the reverse complement.
AGGTGAACTTGAGATACTTCAATAAGGACATGAAAAGAACTTTAAGGCATGAGAAAGAAATCATGAGGCATTTCATAATAAAAATAACATTTTCCATAAATTGAAGATGTGGCTACATCATTTAACATAGACAATCATGAACATATCACCAAGGTCTATCCCCAAGGTGTCATTTGAAAATTACCAAGGTTATTCACCAAGGTATCGTGAAAATTGTAATCTCTAGTGGTTACATCATTACCCAATGCATTGGAGCACTATCAGGACACACCCTTAAATTTGCCTTTATTATCATGTGAGCCACATATATCATCATCAAACATTTCATAAATAACCCACATAGCATAAAATAAATGGGTTTCATTTCATAGTCATAACAATTTAAAAACAGCTTTAAAGACATGATCTTTACGTCACTTTAAACCAATGAAAAGGGAAAGTGGGTCTCATGTATGTAAATACCATAATTTAAAATAGAACATTTTGATATATATGTGAATACCCTTTTAGAAATAAGAGCTTTTTTTATTCACTTTATAACATAAAATAATTTTTGAGAAAAGAGAGAGGCATTTTGAGACCAAAATTATGCACCATAACGGCTATGTTACAAGGTTTTAGAAAACATTGAAAAGAGAGGGGAAATGGGTCACCCACTAATAAATGATCCATAAACCAGTAGAGGGAGAGAATAATATGGATATATGGACATGGTAATGAAATTTTAAGGACATACCATTTGAAATGAAAAACATGGAAGGAAGACAAAAATTAGATTTCTCTTATGAAAATTCGGCAGCCTAACGGCGTCACTTAAAATTCAATAAAAATGAATTGACAAGATCAAATAGGGTCTCTCATCATATGATCATAAGAGATCAGTATGATAGATATAGAGATCATACCCCAACATAATAAAAAGGAACTTGAAATACTTGACATGAAAATCGAACTTGAAAAATGAGAAGGGTGAAAGAATCCCTTAAAAATTCGGCAGCCTAACGGCATCACTTAAACATTCATAAAATGAAATTATGAGAGTAAGAGGGTATCTCTCATCATATAAGAATGAAAAGGGCAGTAATAGGAATATAAAAGAACATCCTCTTACATAAGAACATGGATCATAAAAGGAATGACATAAAAGAGATTACATGAAAAGAAAGAGAGGGGTCGGATCCCTTACCTTAAAACGTGACTCTTGAAAATCAAAGGTTTGGACCTTGAGGGCTTTGGGGAACCTTGGGAGGACTCTTTGGGAGGTAAGGAGACCAAAACATAGTTGGGGGAGAGTTGGGAGTGAAAACTAAAGGAGGAAAGGGTGGGTATTTATAGGGAAAGTGAGGGGACAAGGCATTAATGGCCAAGGGACACCTCACAAGTACTTTTCTCAAACCCATGTGCTCTCTCATGATATTTTTCATAAAGTTAGGACACATGGGGCCCCCAAAACAATAATTCATCACCCTTGGCCGGCCAACCCTTGAAATATCTCATGACATCATCATTACACAGTTATGATGTCATTAAACATACCGAAACCCTAAAACTGTATTTTTACTATTCACTGAAAATTCAACTTTCTCAGAAACATCCCCAAAAATTACCTTAACATAATATCGATGCTCTGAGTTCAAATATAAAGTCCTTTTTATAAAAATAATTTTATAATTATTTTTACTTAAATTTTTAATTAAAAAACATTATTCATTCGAAAAAACTAATACTTGACTAATAATTTATGAAACCGTTATTTACCCATTTTGTTGAATCACATTACTTAATCTAGGTGTCTAAATTATATTAAAACTTTCTTTGAGTGAAATTACTAATCCATTTGGTCATATTAATAACCCTAAGCGTAAAATCACTATTCATAATTTACTATTCATCAAAAATTAAGTTGATCTTATTAGACTCCAAATTCTTTACTGAACACTTTTGTAGAAGACCATTTTTTGAAAATCAATACACATCATTAGTTATTTAGGGTTTACATAAATGTTTTAAAATATCCCTTTTTCAAAAATTCATCAATAAAATATATCCTAAAATTATCCGGACAAAAGAAAATCCACAAACATCACTAAAGGAAGATATCTCAATTTATTCACCCGAAAGGATTACACAAGGAAGCTATGGTCTCGTCACATAGCACCTTATAACACCAGCATAAGACCTAAGTGTAAGGTGTGCTATGGTGAGAGAATCTGAGGGAGGCTCAGATAACATTGCCCTAGTAGTAATCTCTACTAACTTGAACTTCTCCTGTAGGCATTTTCTTTCAAGCTTGATACGCTGGAGTTCGGCTTGGGCTTGGTCCAAAGCGAAGCCCACAGATGCTACCTCCTTCCCAAGCTCTGATAAGTGGGCTTCATAAGGGTCGAGTCTACTGGATGAAGCCATCGACTCCTCTTTCTGCATTGACCATTAACATCTTATTAAATCATTAAGAGTAAGTTAATATACTACTCAAAAATATTGGGTCGTTACAATAACATTGATGGATGTGGAATATCTTCTACATTAAGTTGATCCACTGTTCGACGATTGAGGGATCAGATGATACATTAAAAGTTGGAGGCGTTTTCCACCTGATGCCCTCGATTTCATCTTGTTCTTTCTTAGGATTGGGGGGGGGGGGTTGACAGTTTCTCTTGAAACATTTTTCATTAATAAACTTGAGTTTACTGAGAGAGTATCATGAAAAATGTTGTGATTCCCACTACCATCGGATTGGGCATCCCTTTTGAACAATCATCACATTAATCTTTACATAAGTCGTTAGTCCGAGTCCTCCTATCACCTAACATTGGTGGGAATAAAAGTAAATTTAGGGGTAACACCTAAAGAGGAATCCAATGAAATAAGGGATTACTTATAAATTACATTTTTTCCTTAAATTAACTATTTTACCCATGGTCTACTTCATAAAATATATTCTTAAGGTGATTTTTTTAATTCCCTTAGTAATGGTTCACACCATGCTTATGAATATACTAAAGAATATCCCCTAGGAGTGTCATATCCAAAAGTAGTGCAAGGACCATTTTCATGGACTAGTTCATGTTCGAGTCTAGCTCAAACAGGGGTTTTTGGGATTTACCCCTAGATACATCTATGCCAAAGCTACGTCTACTTGTTTGTATGTAGACATGGATGAATTTTAATGATAAACCACTTAATCTATAGTCACTAAAATTTAGGGATGTTTTTATTATAATTACTTGTATCCCTAATGCTTTCACTAGGGTTTTCTAATCCAAATCTCAAAAATAAAAAAACCAATACTTTGAAACTAACTATAATAACCCTTCTCTTTATTATGCACTTAAACATGATTTATTTCATAAACATGCACAAAATATGACTTTGAGGATTCAGAGTTCTAGTGTATTAGGAAATTATGAGCATTAAATAAAATAATAGAACATAAAAATACAAAATCTTTATTGAAACATCCATTACATGACCAAAACATTCCCTCATACATAGCATTACATGGGATATCCTTAAGAAATACTTGTGAAAAGGGTGATATAAAGCCCTGTAAGGGAGTCAAAAAGGAATAAAATGAAGAATATAGAAAATAAGTTAGGAAATAGGAATATCAATGATAATAAGACAAGCATGAACATAAATTCATGATATAGAACGATTATCATAATATGGAAATGCGACAACAACATTTAACATGATATTTGCAGGACCCAAGGATCACCACACATGGAGCCTGAGTAAACCCACATTGCACATGAATAATAATGAGTAAACCCTCATTGAATATGAATTTTCATGAGTAAACTCTCATCACACATGACGTATCATGATACAAATCATTACCCAATGCATTGGACCACTATCATGGAGCACTCATTATAAACATTTCATTTCATGCATAAGTGTGCCCCATAGATCATACCACATGGATTCATTAAAAATGATCATTTATTACATGATAAAGGAATTTGGAATTAATTAATGAAAATCTATAATCAATAAGTAAATTTGTGTAAAGTAGAATACCTTTGATAGAGAAATGGGTATGGTATTCACTACAAAATGACTTTGGCTTGGAAAATCATGGGGCAATTTCAGCAGCATAACGACATGACAAAAGAATTCATAAAAATGGTTTATGAGAGAGACACATGTATCTCCTAATATGTACACAAGATAGACAGTATGAGGGTCATATAAATACATGTCCCAATATATGTAATGGAATTTAGATTCATAATATAAAAGAATTTCTTGAAAGTCAATGGGGAGGGAGAAATCCCTTATGGAATTTCATCATTGTAATAGGTGTACATGGGAGGCATTAATGAGAAATAAAGGGGTATATCATCATTATAAGATAATGAGGTCCGTATTGGGGAGGTGGGTAATCCTAAGACAACACATTTAATTGAAAATAAAACGGTACAGAAACATAAAGAGACATAGAAAATAATGAGAGAGGAAGGAATCCCTTACTTGGAAGTGTGATCCCAAAGGCTTAAGAGAGTCTTGAGATGGGATTCATGGGAGATTGGGATTACTTGGGAGTATTTATAGTGAGGAGTTTAGGGGTTGGTGAAGATCCAAATGGTTTTACTGATGAGGAATGGGAGATTGAGTGGGTTTATATTGGAATGGAGGGGGAATTCTTTATTATTTTGGGTTTGGACACCACACATTAAAATAACAAAAACCACAAATCATACCAGGCTTTTTCCCATGATTTCTTCGAAATTGTAGTGGAACACATTATTTTATATGACAAAATATCTAAGTTATTAATATAGTAGGCTTTGTTTTGTAGAGATTAGTCACACTCTCATGGAAATCATTTTAAAATGGCCAAATGTTTTATAAGTATTAGAGAGTCCACTAAGGAATTCAAAAATAAATCCAAAAATATAAAATAACATTTTTTTAAAGTTAAAAAATATATTGGGCTTAAATACCTATTATTATATTTTATTAAATCACTATTTGGTAAATATGATGTCTTAAGACACATTATATATTTAAATATTATTTAATTTTTACCAAAAAATTTTACAGTCTAAAAAAATTATGAAAAAATCACAATTTGATAATTTCGACATCCTGATTCCAAAAATAATATTTATTTTTTATAAATAATTTTTTATATATGAGAATTTCTACTTGTAAAATAAAAACCGACATTTATTGAATATTCATGGGTTTTGACAAAAACATCTTTCAAACCTTAATAAAAATTATAATTATATTCATAAAAATTATACGATCACTTATATTTAATAAATTTTTTTCTATTAATAATATATTATTAAAATATTATTTAATTAAAAAAACCAATAATTCATAAAATAGATTACGTATTTAATATTAACTAAAAATACCATTTGTGCTTTAAAAACTATTTACAAAGTAATAATAGTAAAATGAATATACAATCATTATTATATAAAAAAATAATGCAAATAATCATAGTGCTATGTTATTATTTCAAAATCCCTTATAACACCCACAAATAACCAAAGGTTAAGTTGTGAAATGGTGACAGACTCTGGGGGTGGCTTAAATAACATCATTCGGGTGGTAATATCTATCAATTTCCTCTTCTTCTATAGGAATTTCCGTTCAATATTAACATTTAGAATTTTGGCTTGGTATTGGTCAAGTGTGAGGCCCAAAGACGCCACCTCCTTTATGAATTCCAAAAAACGGGCTTCGTGTGGATCAATTATACAAGATTAGGCCATCACTTCCTTTGTCTATATAAATTAGATTTGTTAAATCCCTATATTTATACTAATCATTTGATAACAAATTCAACGACTATATTAGAAAATGTAACAATTATAAATAGAAATTTAAAATCCAAAGACATAAAACCAAATAAGTTCATATGTTTTATATAACCATTTTACATAATAATACTTTAAAATAGATCAATAGGAATTTTCATTAATAAAATTTTGGGTTATTACACGTCTTGTGGACATTTGAGCAAGTAGGTTCTCTTAGTCGGTAACCCCATGTTGCATCTCTCTGATTCCCTGTATGATTTGAGGGGTTGAAATGATAAACTAGAGGTAAACTTGTAACGTCCCGAGTCCGGAGCCCCTCCACTGGTGCCCGTACCCGGTTCACCACATGACCTCAAGCGCGTTTCCACGAATGCCAGAGGCTGCTGACTAGCAACGAGGGCCTTGGTGAGTCGGTGGAGAAACTATTCCCTCATTTGGTAAGGTATACAAGGTAAGAAAATAATAATAACAACATAAACGATAAACAACATGCATAAAAACAGAAAACAAACAGCGGAAGCAATGTAAATATATATAACTATGATGACAAAGATGCTGCAGGTACAAGTATCTAAGGAAAATAGAAAACACCACAACGTGCTAAAATACAACTGAAACCAAGTGCAAGAGAAAAACAAAGCACGCTCCTCAGCATCGTGAGCCACAGCTCGGTCCCATGCTCCCCAGCTCCTAATGCAGTCAAGATCCCTAAGTAGAAGGGCGCTTGACATTATCTATACCTGCAGAAACATAGTCTTCTTGGGACCAAAATCATGGCCCGAACAGGGTGTGAGATACAATCCCAGTAGGCAACCACCCAAAGATCTATGCCTAACAGTCAATGAATACATGGCAGTACTAAAACAAGAAGCAGTAAACAGAAAATCACAAACAGCTACAATCCACAGTTCTAACAAATATAGCACACAAGTAAGAAGCCACCAACAAAAGAAGAAATAGGTAACCCTCTGGGTAGCTCTCATAGTCTAACCCTATGGTTCAACCTATCAGTACTATAAACCCTCTGGGAGGCACACACAGTCTCAACCCTCTGGTTTAGCTATGTAAATTAAGAAGACTCTCTGGGGAAGCACTCACCATCAATTCCCCCTTTAGTTTCGTATCGTGCTAAAGGCTCTCTGGGAAATCACTCAACGTCAATTCCCCATGTGGCCCGCGTCGTAGTTAAAGACACTCTAGAGAAGCCCTTACATCAATTATCCCCTTGGCCTCACATCATGGTTATAAAGACACTCTAGAGAAGCCCTTCTGTCAATTATCCCTTTGGTCTACTACTCTTGGTTCTCATAGTCCTGAGTATAACTAAAAATGCTCAGCACGTGTATATCGTCCATTTAAACATCAGGAACTACTTGGCTATCAACTAAGGCTCAACATCAATAGCAAAACAACAGTCCACAATCCTACAACTAGGCACGACAAAGAAAACTATGCACAATCAAAATACTCTAATCACAAGCAATAACCTCTACTAAAGAAATCAAGAAAAGCAGGTAAGCAACAAGGGAAAAACATGAAACACGCAATACCCCGTTCAAGGGTATTGGTGGAAATTGCACAAAATATTCATCAAATTTCAACAAAAAGGTACAAACCACCAACCTCGATCCGAGGAGATCGATATATGTGAACCTCGATGACAGATTCCTCTTAGAACAACGTAGATCTGAGAAAACGCACAAAACTTTAATCCCACGATAACATGGAAACGAGGAGGAATCAAGAAACAAGGATAAAGCAGAAGGAAGAACTTACCGCTAAAATTCCAATGCAACTGACCATGATGGAATTGGAGAACGGACGACAAGGCGGGAATCCGTCGAAGATCCGGCCATACGGTCGATCCCGGACGGTCGAAAACTGAAGAATAAGATGAATATGGGTGTTAGATGCGACCCTGGTCCGTTTAATAAAAAAAGAAAGTACACGGCGTGTACTTTTGGAGTACACGGTGTGTAATTCAAATTTTCCATACTCCGAAATAACCGGCCTTCACCTCAGCCTTACACACCGTGTGTGTGGCCCGAACACGGCCAGCACACGGCTTCGAGCCGGGAAAGAGTACATGGTGTGTACTCAGAAAGTACATGGCATGTACTTCTAAAATTTCTAGAAAATTAATTTTTCTAAAAAAATCCGGAATAAAGGAAAAAAAATACCTGAAAAGTGATCCGGGTTCTTACAAACTTCCCCCCTTAAAGAAATTCGTCCTCGAATTTCCCTAACGAGGCAGAGAAGGAGAAACCCTGAACAGCTCCGGCCACTACGATCATACATCAGCCTCCCTTTCCCAGGTATTGTCTTGTACTCACCAGTGCTTCCATAGCACTCGTAATAGAGGAACAGACCACCCGCGGAGAACCTTCGTACTACGATCAATAATCCAGATAGGATGCTCCTCGAACGATGCATCCACTTCATGCTCGACTTCCTCGGGCTGAAAGATTTGAGAAGGGTCTGAAAAGTAGTGTCGGAGCTGAGAGACGTAGAATACGTCGTGCATGGCCCGATACCTCTGAGGTAGCTGCAACCGATAGGCGACCGACCCCACTCACTCCAAGACCTCAAACGGCCCGACGTACCACGGTGAAAGCTTACCCTGTCTCCGAATCCTCTTGTGTCCCAACCTCGGTGCGACACGTAGGAAAACCTGATCACCGACCTTGAACTTCAGAGGTCGTATCCACTGATCAACATAAGACTTCTTTCGAGATTTCATTGTATCCATCCTCTTCCGAATCAGCTCTATCTGCTCTGAAGTCTCTTGAACAAGACGAGGTCCCAGCAAAGCTGCCTCTCCTACCTCCAGCCAGCATAAGGGTGATTGGCATGGCCTATCGTACAAATCCTTGTATGGAGCCATATGAATGGTCTCCTAGAAACTGTTGTTGTAGGAAAACTACACCAGAGGAATATACTTCTCCCAAGAACTGCCAAAGTCAAGGATGCAAGCTCAGAGCATATCCTCAAGCACCTGGATCATGCGCTCGGACTGGCCGTCAGTCTGGGGATGAAAAGCTGTACTCAAAAGTACCTGTGTACCCAAGGTCATCTAAAGTCCCTGCCAGAACTGACAGGTAAAGCGAGCATCTCTATCTGAAACAATATAGCACAGAACTCCATGAAGACAAATGATCTCTCTGATGTAAAGTCGTCCAAGATCATCGACAATGAAGGATTACACGATCGGCAAGACGTGAGAAACCTTCATAAGTCTATTAATGACAAACCAAATAGCATCGATCCATTGAGGTGATCTCGACAACCCAGTCACGAAGTCCATTGCAACATCGTTCCAATTCCACTCCGGAATGGGTAACTGCTATAAAAGCCCCGCTGGTCACTGATGCTCTGCTTTCACCTGCTGACTAGTAGAACATCTCAAGACAAAACCACCAACATCCTTCTTCATACCAGGCCACCAGTATTGGCGATGAAGGTCCTGATACATCTTGGTGACGCCAGGATGAACTGCCCAAACTGAGGAATGGAAATCCTGCATCAGCTCCTCACGTATGTCTGCGGGCACCCATACGCGTCCCTATAAGCGCAATATCTCATCCTCACCCACTGTCCATCCTGGAAGAGGGTCCCCTCTTGAAACACTCTCCCGTAGGGCTAAGCCTTCTGAATCTGATAGCTTCCTCATCCGTACACGATCAAGTAGCGTGGAGGTAACGACTACAGAAGAGAGAAAAGTCTTCCTCGTCTGTCATGCACCTCCAGATGCATCTCAGAGAACAGAGCTATCAACTGCCACTCACTACTGGCCTCCTGAACTACCTGAATCTGAGTTCTCCTGATCAATGCATCTACCACGGCGTTTCCCTTTCCCGGCGTATAGGCGAGCTCAAAATAAAATGACTGTAGATACTAGACCCACCTGCACTGCCTCAGATTCAGATCACACTGAGTGAAGATATACTTAAGACTCTTGTGGTTAGTGAAGACCACAAAGTGCTCTCACATAATATTGTGTCTCCAACAGTGTAAGGCATGAACAATAGAAGCTAACTCCAGATCGTGCGTAGGGAAGTTCCACTCATGTGGCCTCAACTGGCAAGACCCATATGCAACTACTCCATCTCCCTGCATAAGAACAGCTCCCAGCCCGATACCCGAAGCATCACAGTAAACATTGTAGCTCTTTCCTGGCTCTGGCAAGACTAGTATCGGTGCTGACGTCAACCTCCCTTTCATCTCCTAAAAGGCTGACTCACAAGAATCTGACCATAAGAACTTCGCCCCCTTCTTGGTCAGACCTGTCAAAGGTTCTTCTAGACGAGAAAAGTCCTGAATGAAGCGTCTGTAGTATCCATCCAGCCCTAGGAAACTTCATACCTAAAAGGAATTTTTCGGATGCTCCTAGGAAACTACTGCTCTCACTTTCTCTGGGTCCACAGATACTCCTGCCTCTGAGATGACGTGACCCAATAAGTGAATCTGATCTATCCAGAAGTGGAACTTCGAGAGTTTAGCATAAATCCGATGCTCTCTCAGTGTACTCAGAACGATCTCAAGATGTGTGGAATGGTCATGTCAAGTGTGAGAGTACACCAAGATATCTCCCATGAAGACCACAACAAAAGAGTCCAAGTAAGGATGGAACACTCGGTTCATCAGTGCCATGAAAACTGCAGGTGCGTTCGTGAGACAGAATGGCATGAATCTATAATCGTATAGACCATACCTGCTCTTGAAGGCTGTCAGAGGTATATATGATGGTCTAATGCAAAAATGATGATAACCGGACCTCAAGTCGATCTTCGAGAACACCAGGGTTCCTCGAAGCTGATCAAAAAAGTCATCGATCCGCGGCAAGGGATATCGATTCTTGACCGTCAACTGGTTCAGCTTCCGATAATCCACAAAAAGTTGAAGGGTACCATCTGCCTTCTTCACAAATAGAACAAGCGAACCCCATGGAGAAGTACTAGGTCGAATGAAACCCTTATCCTGTAGCTCCTCCAACTGATTCTTGAGCTCCTGCAACTCAGATGTGGCCATCCAATATAGAGGAATGGACACCGGTGCTGCTCCTAGCACGGGCCCAATAGAGATGTCTACCTCACGCTCCGGAGGAAAACCTGAAAAGCCTTCTGGGAAAATGTCACTGAAGCGATCCACCACTAGAGGAAAGTCCAACTGTGGAGTCCCCTGATCATCAAGATAAAGGCTAGCAATCTGGTCTGTCACCCCTCCTAGGCCAAGATGCTCGAGTCCCACCCGACTCGCCCGAACATCCCATTCACCTCTATGAAAGAAGGATTCACCTTATGGTGAAATGAAACTGACTCTTCTGCGATAATAGTCGACGACTACATGAAAGGGTATCAACCAATCCATGCCAAGGATGACATCATAGCCTGTCATATCTAGGACATAGAGATCCCATAAGAAGCGATACCCTGCAACCTCGAGAGGGAACTCTCTACATTGGTGTACACTAGATGTCCATGTCCCAAAGGGTGTGTCTAGTGTCAACAATTCTGCTGAAAAAAAGATGTAGAGTCCAAGGCTCTCCACAACAACAACAGAGATAAAGCTATGCATAGCACCAGTATCGAAAAGGGATGAAGATAAAACTGAGGCTACTAAAATCGTACCTCGAATAGTAGAAGGGCCGAGATCCTGCTTATGATAAGTTTGCTCCACGACGAAAGACTGGCCTGTACCACAGCCCTGCTCCCCCGGCTGACCACTCTGAGCTGATCCACCCTACTGGTGCTGAGGAACTGGTGGCTGAACGCCATGACCTCGACCTCCACCTCGGCCTGAACGGCCAAAAGAACTCCAGTTCCTTGACTGGTGAGAGAGTGGTGGGGCTTCTCCTGAATGAGGAGTCATGGAAGAACCCCGGTCACCTGCCGATGGTGAGAAAACCTGGAAAAAACGTTGAAGGTGACCCATATTTCCGCAAGATCGGCACTCCACTGGGTCCCTCTGGCACTGCGGCCTCGTGTGCCATGTCCGGCCACACTGATAGCATGTCACCTGGCTGCCTGATGATGCATCTCGCTTTCTCGAATCACTGTGGTAGGCTTCCTACGGCGCTTCTTGCTGTCATCTGAAAGAAAACTAGCTTTGGAAGCAGAACCACCCTGGCTCGCAGCTCCCGAGTCTCTCAGATTGCGCTCCTCAATCAGTGCCTGGTTGACGATGGAAGTAATGGATGTCAGCTGGAATATGTTCACCTATGAGCGGATCTCCCGCCTGAGTCCATCCTCAAACTTCCTCACCAAGAACACCCCAATCCAATCTTGGAAGGGTGTAAAACGTTTAAGATCATTGAAACGAGAGGAATACTCCATGATAGATAGATTACCCTGCTCTAAGATCATGAACTCCCGGGCTCGATCGGCCCTCATGGACTCAGGGTAGAAGTAGTCGTAGAACACACATTGGAACTCCTCCCAAGTCATAGCCTGCTGCTGACCCGCCTATGAGATCACGTCCCACCACCTCTTGGCGAAGCCTCAGATCATGTAGGTGGCGAGCTTGACCCGCCTTTCTGGAGGTGTCTCCAGATGCTCGAATATAGTCTGCATGGCTTCTAGCCATGACTCTGCAGCCTGAGGTCCTCCCTCCCCTAAGAACGTGGGAGGATGTTGCTGCTGAAAGACCCACGTCAAGTCTTCCATAGACGAGGCAGGAGGCGGTTCTCCCTGGAAGGCCTGCATCATCCCCATGAAACCTTCTCTGAACTACGCATCAGTTCCTGCAACTGGGACGACAACCGGTGCCAAAGCTGGCTCGGCTGGGGGATCGACAGGAAGTCTTTGATATTCCATATCCAGCGTCTGATCACTGCCTGATGACAGACGTATGACCGGAGGATGTCTTGGATTCATAGATCTAAAAGATCAAAAGCACACCTTACATCAGGATACAAGGACAAGAAACACAAGAGTACAAAACAGGAACAGGGGAAGAAAAACACACAAGATTGCAAAACACGACTACACGGCATGTATAAAACTACACGGTGTGTCTTTTCAAACCACTGACATGGGCTTGTACCCCTTCCCTACAAGTTGTGTACACTACAAACTACACGGCGTGTTGACCCCCACACACGGAGTGTACTTGAAAACTATTCCCCTACCCGAGTCTCCTTACACGGCTAACCCACATGGTCTGACTCAACCTGAAACTACACGCCGTGTTCGAAACAAAAACGGCGTGCACTAGACAAGGCTTTGGTGGTCCGTGTTATTGAGTACACGACCGTCTACACGGCTGGACCTTACACGGCGTGCTCCGAACAAACACGGCGTGTATAGTCGAAGGTGACATCGTCCTGTGTTGTTCGTGACACGGCCGGGTACCTGGACAAAACTACACAGCGTGTTCTGAACAAACACGGCGTGTGCAAAAGAAGGTAACGCCGGCTCGTGTTGGTCGTGACACGGCAGGGTACCTGGACAGGACTACACGGCGTGTTCCCTATGGATACAATATGTTCTACCCGAGCTTCCCCGACCTGTGTTGTTAGTGACACGGCTGGGTACACGTGTCACGACCCGCCCTCGGGGTCCGTGCCGTGACTACCCCAAGCCCGCCTTCCATAGGCCAGGGGCTGGCGACTAGCACCAAGGCGTAAATCCCGGAAAAAAGGGAAGGCATTGCCTTTATAAGGTAAACAAACACCACAGAGTAAGCAAGCGGAAAGTAAACACTAAACAAAAGCAGAGTACAACTGAAAGTGCGGAAAAGTAAATGGGCCAGAATACAAACCCAAACTGAAAGTAAAGTACAACTCGAAAGGGAAAACAGCAACTGAAAAGTAAAAGCCGCTACTCCGAGCTGTCCACTGGAAATCCCACCTGTAGGGTGGGTACAGATAGCTCCTCTGCTCCACAGGTCCCGCCGTCTGCTCCGAGCACGTCCCGCCCAGTGGTCCACCTCCGGGTACCGTCCCGCTCTGTAAGCCTCAGCTAAGGTCAACGCTGTCCGTCGTCTGCAACCAACACAACGTAGTGCGGGCAAAGCCCGTGCAGGGGTGAGTATAAGCTACTCAGTAGGGACCCCGAGACCCCTGAAGGTCTCTCAAATCCACAATGGATAAATCACGAAGAAAGGTACAATCACGAAGTAACAACTGTCACTGCTTAGGTATATGCCCATACATATACCTAAGTCATCAAATTCAAATACGCTCCAACCTCCGAGCCCAAGTACAACTCAGTCCACACAGGAAAGTAAACGTATTCCACACAGGAAAGCAAAACGTAATCCACACAGGATAGCACAACACAATCCACACAGGAAAACAATAGGTTTCAGCTCAACCAGGATTTTCATTAACGAAACCGTAACTATTGAAGAGTCCCATCTCTGAAGTGTACAGTGGTCCTGTCACGACTCCGAGGTACTGCTCACTAACCTAAGACTGCTGAAGTACTCCTCCTATCGAGTACCGCGGGTCTGCTGCCAACTACCGGGCGCTCCGTCTGCTGAGGGTCTGCTGCCAAATACCGGGCGCTCACCCAGATAGCCTACAGAGGTACTCCTCCAGTCGAGTACCGCGGGTCTGCTGCCAACTACCAGGCGCTCCGTCCGTCGTGGGTCTGCCGCCGAATACCGGGCGCTCCGTCCACTGGGCTAGTCGACTCACTCCAAGTTGAGTCGGTCGAGCAGTCTTCAGGTCTCAGCCGGTTTCATGGTCTCCGTACTCTGTACGCTCGTCTCTAGTATCGCAGGTCTGCCGCTACAACCGAGCGCTCCACTGCCAAGGATATGCTGCTACAACCAAGCGCTCCACCGCTCAAGGTAAACAGAAGATTCAGCTCACACAGGTTCGGAAGCACTGTTCCACGTAGGATCGCTGAGTGCTGTAGTCGTCGTCGTCGAATCCACACAGGATTTCTGTACTGTTATCGTCGCAGTCACAGTAGCAGTAGTAGTAGCGGTAACAGTCGCAGCCAGCACTAGGGTTCCCGCACACAGCAAGCTCGTTCGGAGGGTCCGCTCCACGAGCCGAGAGGCTGATACATCAACTGTCACAAATACCAGAGTTGATGTATCCAAAAGTTCCGTATCGTCAACATGAACTCAACGCAACAGACGACGCGTCGTTCGGACGCCCGGTCTGAGAGTTATTGGCATTTTCGTCTCCGGGGCCCGGTTGGTTTTAAGGAAAAACTAACCCGACCGTACTCCACCTGCGTCCAAACCTCGGGCGGAGTATGCCAAAAGATCCGTATCACTAAGAGGAACACAACACAGCTGACGGCACGTCAATCGGACGTCCGTAGCTCAAGATATGAGCGTTTTCGCTCCGAAGGCCCGGTTGGTTTCGTGAACGAACCAACCCGGCCGAACTCAAAGTAATCCGAAACCTTGAGTGCGATATACCGAAACGACCGTTTCGATCCAAGGATCGCGTTTCCGTAGACGGTTCGTCAATCGGAGGTCCGAGGCTCAAGTTATGGCCAAAAGACCGGAACTGGTTCGAAACGGGGGGTCCGGGTCCGGGCCGACCCGGCCCGACCCCCCCCCCCCCTGGGGCGGCGCGGCGGCGCGGGGAGCCGCGGCGTCTTGTCGCCGCGAGGAGGCTGCGTGGGGGGAATTTAATTCCCCTGCTAATTGGTTGGCAGCGCGGCCTTTGTACCGCGCCTTTTTGCAAGGAAACGGCCCCCGCACGTGGGGGCCGGCTGATAATAAAACCGGGGGGCTGCTGCCCCCCCCCCCCCCTCCTTTAAAGAACCGCCCCCCTAATAAAGAGGGGGGTTTTTATGTGTTGGCCGGGGGATTAATTCCCCCGGTTTAAAGCCTTCCGGCCGGCCAGCTGGCCGGCCGGTTTTCTCCAACGGGACTGGAAATTCCGGTCCCCTCTTCGGCTTCCGTCGCCGGCGGCCCGGCCGCCGGTCTTCTCATCCCGCCGCGGCCCGGAACCGGCCGCGGTCTCCTCGTCCCGCCGCGACCCGGAACCGGCCGCGGTGTTCGTCGTCCGGCGCGGTGCGACGGCACCGCGCCCTTTCGCCGTGCCTTGATTCCTTTTAACGCGGCGCGACGAAGTCGCGTTCTTGAAGATTCTTCCTCGGCGTGGCGCGACGGCGCCGCGTAAAATAATTGCACGATTATTCGCGTGGTGTGACGGCACCATGCCACTTTGCTTCCACCCGCAAGAAATAACAACAAGAACGATGGAGGGGGTTCGGCCGTGTTCATGCGGTCCGGCCCCCTCACGTTAAGCAATAACGCATCTTAAAATTAATCCAAAGCCACACGATAAACTTGCTAAAATTCATGATCAAGAATAGAATAATAAAACAATAATCAACAACCCCTACCTCAGGTATAAGGTTCGAAGATTGTCAACGTTCCGCGGAAGACGACGTCGCGGAGGTCGGGCGTCGCGGTAGCCGTTCGTCAAATCCGATGATGAAGGGATGCGTTCGAAGAGACACGTCGTTGGAGAAACTTGTACACCGACGAAGGTTGTCCGAGGAAGAAGCGGTGTTCTCTCTCGTTGATACGGAAGACGAGGAAGAGCGGAGCGGCGTTCTTCGTCGGTACTTGAGCGTTCTTCGTCAAGTCTTGAGGAAAGTCAAATAAAAAGAATACAACGAACTCAAGAACCCCTACCTTGATAGTCGCACGTTGACGTAGTCGTGGAATATCGTTGTCAATTCCTTTGACGTCGGAGGAAGAGTCGTTGTCGATGGCGTTCGTCGCGGAAATCCGTCGCGGAAGAGACGACGCGGAAGAAGTACGTCGCGTCGCGGATACGGCGTCGCGGATAGACCGTGTTCTTCGGCGGAGAAGTTCTTCGTTGAAGAACGACGTTCTTCGCGTTCTTCGTTGAGTTTGAAGAAGATGAAGAAGACTTCCCTACTCTCTCAAGGAGATAAAATTCTAACAAAATAAAATAAGACTCTTTCTTATTTTATTCACACAACCCAACCTCTTTGAATTTCAAAGGTTTGAAATTCAATAACCACACACAACTCACCTCATTAACTCATTACATTAAGTCATAGGTTTATAACTTAAGTTAACATAATTTAAGTGGGAGTTGAGGGGGTTTTAGAGGATATGAAGGGGTGGGGTTCGTGTGGGCCCCACCACCCTCATAACCTCCCATGGGAGGTTGGGTGGTTACCCAACTTCCAACAAGATATATCACTTAGAGTAAAATAATAAAAATTGTAGTGTAATTACAAAGTAAACATCCACAATTTTTATTATCAACACTCGCATGAACGCAACTCCAGAACAGGAGTTCCTAAGCGTATACCGGCGCTATGGTTCCATCGGTGCCCTCGAATTTCAATTCTGAGCACCGGATCAAAAGTTAGGAATTCCCGCTCGTTCGTTCACTGAACGTACCCGAGCCAAACTTCGGAAATTAATTCCGGGCACTCCGGGCCTCGGAATCAGGTGCCGTCTGAAACCGCGCTCTTGTAAAATTCTAAAGAAAATTAAGAAAAAATTTTCCTTGAATTTTACGGGTCTTTACATTACTCCCACCTCAGGGCTTTACGTCCCCATAAAGATACATCAAAAACTAGGGAAACAAATGAGGGTACTGAGCACGCATCTGAGCCTCCCTCTCCCATGTGCTCTCCTGGAGATTCCCGTGTTGCCATCTGATGCGCACAAGAGGAATCGATCGCCCACACAGGACCCGCTCCTGTCGATCCTCTATCTCCACCGGGACCTCCGTAAAAGTCGCCCCATCGTCAACGTCAAGCTCCCCATGATCAATGATGTGCGTCGGGTCGTGCACGTATCTCCTCAGCTGAGATTCGTGGAAGACGTCGTGCACCCGGTGCAACTGTGGTGGTAGAGCCAGGCGATAAGCCACCTCACCAATCCTGCTGAGGACCTGGAAGGGTCCGATGAAGCGCGAAGATAACTTGCCGCCTCGGCCAAATCTCCGAATACCACGTCAAGGTGAGACCCACAAGAAGACGTGGTCGCCATCCTCGAACTCCAGTGGCCTCCGCCTCCTGTCAGTGTAAGACTTCTGCCGGCTCTGAGCTGTCCTCATCCGCTCCTGGATGACCTGGACCTTCTCTGTCGTGGCCTGGACCATCTCCGGTCCCATCAGAGCTGCAAGATTTCTTCTTTGCCGATAAGAGAAATCTGGTCCCATCCCCAGGATGAACCATATTCTTTGCCTAAAACAGTCAATCCTAACATGGATGATACTAATCCATACCAAGGATGACGTCGTAAGGCCTCGACGCTACTACTAAGTGATTCAACCGTTACTCTCGCCTCCAAGGGTTGAGTCACACTGTCGGCATCAGTGTGTGGTAACTGGGTCTCCTCCAGTAGATGTCTCACAAGTGAGGGTCAAGTCAACAGCCAAAACTGGAACCTCTTAGTAACATCACGAAAGAGGACAGGAACGAAAATATCACAAAGGTATGCGTCTTTTATTATTGCAGCTCATAATACAAGACACTACACAAAAGTAACAAGGAACCAGAAGTACAAAGGATGTATCCACTAGTTTTGCTCCTGTCCATCGGCTCCCAGAGTTCCATGATCGAAGGCCTCGGCTGCCTGAAGCTGAGCTCTCGCATGTTCACCTACTCCCTGTGGTCGGGGTGGACCTCCTGGTGGTGGTGGTGGCAGAGCCTCAAAGCGTCGCCCACCACCGGCTTCTCGTCCAGCTCCTCTGCCTCGTCCGCCTCCTTCCTGCGGACCGCCACGGTCGAACCTCTGCCTCTGCCTGGGAGGTTCTTCACTTAACTGCTGATCATCAGCATGGCGGGTCGGACAGTCACGAGCCATGTGACCAATCCCACCACAGGAGTAACACTGCCCACTCTCGGCACGCCTGGCTCTGACTCCACCCTGGCTTCCCCGCACAACTGAGCCTGAGTCGTGCAGTCGGCCACTGGTAGGTCTGGTCTGCCTGGAACCCTGAGTCATCTGTCGGCTATCTGCTGCAGATGACTCTTCCACATGTCGCCCTGCGGTGGGTCGCTGTGCTGGTGTAGACTCAGCAAGGAAACTCTCGATCAGAAGGGCCCGTTCCAGTACTCCTGTCTGAGTCGGTATGCTGAGGGAGATCAGCGATGCCCTGATCTCGTGTCTCAAACCCTGCTCGAAGGTCCGAGCCCGGAAGAAGGGGTCCCGTACCATGTCTGTCGAGTACCGAGAAAGGTCGGTGAACCTCGCCGCGTAATGAGCGACCGTCATGCTACCCTGCCGCAGCTGAAGAAGCTCCTGGATACGCACCGCACGAAGGGTGGCTGGGAAGAACTCCGAGCGGAAGATGCTCTCAAAGTCCGTCCAAAGTAGAGATGCCTCATTGTGCACCAGGAGAATCAAGCTCCACCATCGTCCTGCTGCTGCGTGTAGTAGGCTCGTAGCGAGGATCACCATGAGGTCTGCTGGTGTCCTCACTAGACTAAACACTCGTACTACTGCCTCCAGCCAGTCCTCTGCTGCCTGGGGATCCGTCTCCCCGCAAAACTTGGGCGGTCGCTGGCGCTGAAACTCATGCAGTGCGCTAAGGCGACGTGCATCGTAAGCGGCTGCTGCTGGAAGCATCGGGGGCTCTGCGGGTAAAGCTACCGCCGGTGCCACTACTGGCAAAGGGCCCTGCACCGAGGCCTCGTCGCTCGGTGGGCTGTCGTCACGCTCGACTCTCAGAACCCTAGCTGGCTGCCGTCGTGGGGCCATCCTGAAAAGGAAACAGGTGCGCCACGGTTAGAACAGTATACCTGGTGAGCTGATATAAGTAATCACAATGAAAACTTTGAAACACACACGCAATCAATGTTTTCGTGCATTAAGTCGGAAATCAGAAGTCAGGGTCCTGGTGTACGGATACGTCGGCCGCCGCACCAACACTGGACTCCCTGGACTGATGACCACACTCAATACGCTAAACATTATTGCTTCACATAGAAAAGATCAGAGTTCGCGGTAGAACCGAACTCCTATGATACCAATTTGTCACGACCCGCCCTCGGGGTCCGTGCCGTGACTACCCCAAGCCCGCCTTCCATAGGCCAGGGGATGGCGACTAGCACCAAGGCGTAAATCCCGGTAAAAAGGGAAGGCATTGCCTTTGTATGGTAAACAAACACCACAGAGTAAGCAAGCGGAAAGTAAACACTAAACAAAAGCAGAGTACAACTGAAAGTGCGGAAATGTAAATGGGCCAGAATACAAACCCAAACTGAAAGTAAAGTACAACTCGAAAGGGAAAACAACAACTGAAAAGTAAAAGCCGCTACTCCGAGCTGTCCACTGGAAATCCCACCTGTAGGGTGGGTACAGATAGCTCCTCTGCTCCACAGGTCCCGCCGTCTGCTCCGAGCACGTCCCGCCCAGTGGTCCACCTCCGGGTACCGTCCCGCTCTGCAGGCCTCAGCTAAGGTCAATGCTGTCCGTCGTCTGCAACCAACACAACGTAGTGCGGGCAAAGCCTGTGCAGGGGTGAGTATAAGCTACTCAGTAGGCACCCCGAGACCCCTGAAGGTCTCTCAAATCCACAATGGATAAATCACGAAGAAAGGCACAATCACGAAGTAACAACCGTCACTGCTTAGGTATATGCCCATACATATACCTAAGTCATCAAATTCAAATACGCTCCAACCTCCGAGCCCAAGTACAACTCAGTCCACACAGGAAAGTAAACGTATTCCACACAGGAAAGCAAAACGTAATCCACACAGGATAGCACAACACAATCCACACAGGAAAACAACAGGTTTCAGCTCAACCAAGATTTTCATTAACGAAACCGTAACTATTGAAGAGTCCCATCTCTGAAGTGTATAGTGGTCCTGTCACGACTCCGAGGTACTGCTCACTAACCTAAGACTGCTGATGTACTCTTCCTGTCGAGTACCGCGGGTCTGCTGCCATCTACCGGGCGCTCCGTCCGCTGAGGGTCTGCTGCCAAATACCGGGCGCTCACCCAGATAGCCTACAGAGGTACTCCTCCAGTCGAGTACCGCGGGTCTGCTACCAACTACCAGGCGCTCCGTCCGCCGTGGGTCTGCCGCCGAATACCGGGCGCTCCGTCCACTGGGCTAGTCGACTCACTCCAAGTTGAGTCGGTCAAGCAGTCTTCAGGTCTCAGCCAGTTTCACGGTCTCCGTACTCTGTACGCTCGTCTCTAGTATCGCAGGTCTGCCGCTACAACCGAGCGCTCCACTGCCAAGGATATGCTCCTACAACCAAGCGCTCCACCGCTCAAGGTAAACAGAAGATTCAGCTCATACAGGTTCGGAAGCACTGTTCCACGTAGGATCGCTGAGTGCTGTAGTCGTCGTCGTCGAATCCACACAGGATTTCTGTACTGTCGTCGTCGCAGTCACAGTAGCAGTAGTAGTAGCAGTAACAGTCGTAGCCAGCACTAGGGTTCCCGCACACAACAAGCTCGTTCGGAGGGTCCGCTCCACGAGCCGAGAGGCTGATACATCAACTGTCACAAAGACCAGAGTTGATGTATCCAAAAGTTCCGTATCGTCAACAGGAACTCAACGCAACAGACGGCGCGTCGATCGGACGCCCGGTCTGAGAGTTATTGGCATTTTCGTCTCCGGGGCCCGGTTGGTTTTAAGGCAAAACCAACCCGACCGTACTCCACCTGCGTCCAAACCTCGGGCGGAGTATGCCAAAAGATCCGTCTCACTAAGAGGAACACAACACAGCTGACGGCACGTCAATCGGACGTCCGTAGCTCAAGATATCAGCGTTTCCGCTCCGAAGGCCCGGTTGGTTTCGTGAACGAACCAACCCGGCCAAACTCAAAGTAATCCGAAACCTTGAGTGCGATATACCAAAACGACCGTATCGATCCAATGATCGTGTTGCCGCAGAAGGTTCGTCAATCGGAGGTCCGAGGCTCAAGTTATGGCCAAAAGACCGGAACTGGTTCGAAACGGGGGGTCCGGGTCCGGGCCGACACGGCCCGACCCCCCCCCCCCCCCCTGGGGAGGCGCGGCAGCGCGGCGACGCGGGGATCCGCGGCGGCTTGTCACCGCGAGGAGGCTGCGCGGGGGGAATTTAATTCCCCCGCTAATTGGTTGGCGGCGCGGCCTTTGTGCCGCGCCTCTTTGCAAGGAAACGGCCCCCGCACGTGGGGGCCGGCTGGTAATAAAACCGGGGGGCTGCTGCCCCCCCCCTCCTTTAAAGAACCGCCCCCCTCATAAAGAGGGGGGTTTTTATGTGTTGGCCGGGGGATTAATTCCCCCGGTTTAAAGCCTTCCGGACGGCCAGCTGGCCGGCCGGTTTTCTCCAACGGGACTGGAAATTCCGGTCCCCTCTTCGGCTTCCGTCGCCGGCGGCCCGGCCGCCGGTCTTCTCATCCCGCCGCGGCCCGGAACCGGCCGCGGTCTCCTCGTCCCGCCGCGACCCGGAACCGGCCGCGGTGTTCGTCGTCCGGCGCGGTGCGACGGCACCGCGCCCTTTCGCCGTGCCTTGATTCCTTTTAACGCGGCGCGACGGTGTCGCGTTCTTGAAGATTCTTCCTCGGCGTGGCGCGACGGCGCCGCGTAAAATAATTGCACGATTATTCGCGTGGTGTGACGGCACCACGCCACTTTGCTTCCACCCGCAAGAAATAACAACAAGAACGATGGAGGGGGTTTGGCCGTGTTCATGCGGTCCGGCCCCCTCACGTTAAGCAATAACGCATCTTAAAATTAATCCAAAGCCACACGATAAACTTGCTAAAATTCATGATCAAGAATAGAATAATAAAACAATAATCAACAACCCCTACCTCAGGTATAAGGTTCGAAGATTGTCAACGTTCCGCGGAAGACGACGTCGCGGAGGTCGGGCGTCGCGGTAGCCGTTCGTCAAATCCGATGACGAAGGGATGCGTTCGAAGAGACACGTCGTTGGCGAAACTTGTACACCGACGAAGGTTGTCCTAGGAAGAAGCGGTGTTCTCTCTCGTTGATACGGAAGACGAGGAAGAGCGGAGCGGCGTTCTTCGTCGGTACTTGAGCGTTCTTCGTCAAGTCTTGAGGAAAGTCAAATAAAAAGAATACAACGAACTCAAGAACCCCTACCTTGATAGTCGCACGTTGACGTAGTCGTGGAATATCGGTGTCAATTCCTTTGACGTCGGAGGAAGAGTCGTTGTCGATGGCGTTCGTCGCGGAAATCCGTCGCGGAAGAGACGACGCGGAAGAAGTACGTCGCGTCGCGGATACGGCGTCGCGGATAGACCGTGTTCTTCGGCGGAGAAGTTCTTCGTTGAAGAACGGCGTTCTTCGCGTTCTTCATTGAGTTTGAAGAAGATGAAGAAGACTTCCCTACTCTCTCAAGGAGATAAAATTCTAACAAAATAAAATAAGACTCTTTCTTATTTTATTCACACAACCCAACCTCTTTGAATTTCAATGGTTTGAAATTCAATAACCACACACAACTCACCTCATTAACTCATTACATTAAGTCATAGGTTTATAACTTAAGTTAACATAATTTAAGTTGGAGTTGAGGGGGTTTTAGAGGATATGAAGGGGTGGGGTTCGTGTGGGCCCCACCACCCTCATAACCTCCCATGGGAGGTTGGGTGGTTACCCAACTTCCAACAAGAGATATCACTTAGAGTAAAATAATAAAAATTGTAGTGTAATTACAAAGTAAACATCCACAATTTTTATTATCAACACTCGCATGAACGCAACTCCAGAACAGGAGTTTCTAAGCGTATACCGGCTCTACGGTTCCATCGGTGCCCTCGGATTTCAATTCCGAGCACCGGATCAAAAGTTAGGAATTCCTGCTCGTTTGTTCACTGAACGTACCCGAGCCAAACTTCGGAAATTAATTCCCGGCACTCCGGGCCTCGGAATCAGGTGCCGTCTGAAACCGAGCTCTTGTAAAATTCTAAAGAAAAATAAGAAAAAATTTTCCTTGAATTTTACGGGTTTTACAACACGGCTCCGAACTCACATGGCATGTACCAATGGTACACGGTGTGTTCCCAAAGCTACTCCCACGACATCGTGTCCTGCTCACACGGTCAGTGACATGGCCTAAAAACTACACGGCGTGTATCCAAAAAGTACATGCCGTGTATTCTTGGTTTTTCTGGGAAGTATCTCAGAAACTGTGCAGAATTCTAGAAACACTAAAAACAAGGGAAGAGATGCCAATTTCCAATCCGTGAGGCCCATATCACCTCAAAAACCAAAATTTGGAATTCATTTTAAAAAAGGAACAAAACAACAGTTATCTAACACAACAACAGAGAATCTATCAGGCATCTATCACAACAACATGCATAATCTACACAGAGCCTATCACAACAACATGCAATTGCTAATGCACCCTAGATGGCATGGAAAGAATGCATGACATGTGATTTCTACAATCACCTATATGATGCATGAGATGGAATACCCTCATATCATCGGATTTCGACAGAAATATAATGGAAATATCAAAAAAATAACTGCACAAGTGATTTGAATCACTCTAGGTGAAGACATATCAACCATAAAACTCAAAACCAGAAAACTGCCATTAACGAGGTAGTATGACCTTTCCCTGTACACAGGTTAGCTACTCCCGAGAAAAACATAATACCAATTACCGAATCCATCCTATCCCTGGATAAAGTCTCCAAACAGTAAAGAAAGAGAAAATAACCTGCCTCTGATACCACTTTGTAACGTCCCGAGTCCGGAGCCCCTCCATTGGTGCCCATACCCGGATCTCCACATGACCTCAAGTGCATTTCCCCGAACAAAAGAGGCTTCCGACTAGTAGCGAGGGCCTTGGTGAGTCGGTGGGGAAAATATGCCCTCATTCGGTAAGGTATACAAGGTAAGAAAACAACAATAACAGCGGAAATGATAAAAAACATGCATAACAACTGAAACCAAACAATGGAAGCAATGTAAATATATATAACTATGATGACAAAGATGCAGCAGGTACAAGTATCTAAGGAAAACAGAAAGCACCACAACGTGCTGAAATACAACTGAAACCAAGTGCAATAGAAACAAAAAGTAATCTCCTCAGCATCGTGAGCCACGGCTCGGTCCCATGCTCCCCAGATCCTGATGCAGTCAAGATCCATAAGTAGAAGGGCGCTTTCCCTTATCTATACCTGCAACAACATAGTTTGCTTGGGCCCAAATGTATGGCCCAAACAGGGTGTGACATACAATCCTAGTAGGAAACCTCCCAAAGATCTGTTCCTAACAGTCAATGAATACATGGATGTACTAAAACAAGAAGCAGTAAACAGAAAATCACAAACAGCTACAATCCACAGTTCTAACAATCATAGCACACAAGGAAGCACCCAGCAACAAAAGAAGAAATAGGTAACCCTCTGGGCAGATCTCACAGTCTAACCCCTATTGTTCAACCTATCAGTACTAGCAACCCTCTGGGAGGCACACACAGTCTCAACCCTCTGGTTCAGCTATATAAATTAAGCAGACTCTCTAGGGAAGCACTCACCGTCAATTCCCCATATAGTCTCGTATCGTGCTAAAGGCTCTCTCTGGAAGCACTCAACGCAAATTCCCCCCCATGGACTACGTCGTAGTTAAAGACACTCTCTATAATCCCTTCCATAAATTCTCCCCTTGGTCTCACATCGTGATTAAAAAGACACTCTGGAGAAGCCCTTCCGTCAATTCTCCCTTTGGTCTACTACTATAGGTTCTCACAGTCCTGAGTATAACTAATCATGCTCAGTGCGTGTATATAGTCCAAGTAAACATCAAGAACTACTTGGCTATCAACTAAGGCTCAACATAAATAGTAAAACAATAGTCCAAAATCCTACAACTAGGCACGGAAAAGCAAACAGTGCACAAAAAAAATACTCTAATCACAAGAAATAAACTTACTAAAGCAATCAAGAAAAGCAGGCTAGCAACAAGGGAGAAACAGGAAACAAGCAATTCCGCGTTCAAGGGTATTGGTAGAAATTTCACAAAATATTAATCAACATTCAACAGAAAGCCACAAACAACCTACCACAATCTGAGGAGATCGATATACGTGAACGTCGATGACAGATTCCTCTTAGAACAACGTAGATCTAAGAAAACGCACAAAACCTTCATCCCACGATAACTTGGAAACGAGGAGGAATCATGAAACAAGGCTAAAGCAGAAGGAAGAAATTACCGCTGAGATTACAACACAACTAACTGTGCTCAAATCGGAGAACGGATGGCGAGGCGGGAATCCGTCGAAGATCCAGCCGTACGGTTTCTCTCGGACGGTCAAAAACATAAGAAGAAGAAGAATATGGGGGTTAGACGTGACCCCGGTCCGTTTAATGAAAAAAAGAAAGTTCACGGTGTGTAATTTTGGAGTACACGACATGTGCTTAGAATTTTCCGTACTCTGAAATAACCAGCCTCCACCTCAGCCTTACACACCGTGTGTGTGGACTGGACATGGCTAGCACATGGCTTCGATCCAGGAAAGAGTACACAATGTGTACTCAGAAAGAACACGGCGTGTACTTCTAAAATTTCTAGAAAATTAATTTTTCTCAAAAAATCCAGAAAAAAGGAAAAACATACCTGAAAGGAGATCTGGGTTCTTATAAAACTACTCCATCTCCATCCATAAAATATAACTATAATGAGTCCAACTACTCTGACATCTCATTCAATAACTAGAGACTAGATCTCATGCTGAGAGAATCTGACACCACATTACCCTTCCAAAGAGTATAGATAATCTCAATGTCATATTCCTAGAATAACTCTATCCATGACCTCTATCTCAAGTTCAGATCCTTCTTAGAAAGATATACTTGAAAAACACATGATCAGAGTAGAGGATAAACCACTCAACCATCTGGTAGTGTCTCCACATCTTTAATGCGATTAATACCACTTCCAATAGAAGATGGTTGATCAAATATTCCTTATCATGTGGTATCAACTGGAATGAACCATAGGCAATAACATATTACCTTTGAAACATGACACATCCAATTCTGTTCCTAGATGCATCACAGAACACTACGTACTCGACACCCTCCTTCGGAAATCTCAACATTATAGCACTCGTCCTACTCTCTCAACTATTAGAAACCCTACGAGTACTTATCTATCCACACAAAGGCATACCCTTTAGAGCCATATCTTTCTTTTGTTCTAGTATCCAAAATAAATTGTGTATGAATCTTTAGTAATATCATGCTATCCCAAGTAAGTACCACACCTTCGCCATTCCCCTAGTTGAATCCCATGCTGACACTACCTCCACCTTAACTAAGTCTACTGCCGCTCCATCCATGGAGATAGCATGTCCTAGAATGTGGATTGTCCCAATATAGAACTAGAGCATGGGGAGATTCCCATATAGATGGTGCTCTCAGAGTACATCTAGAACCCACCTTTGGTGTCTCATGTGCTCCGCCTCAGACACCGAGTATAAAAGGATATCATTGATGAAGACTACAAAAAACTGATATATGTAATGATGAATGATCTGGTTCATCCATCCTAGGAAAACTATGATAGATTTCATTATTCCAAATAGAATCACCAAGTACTCATAATGATCGCAACATCATATGAAAGCCATCTTCATTATATCCTTTCCCCATACATGCAATTTTTGATAGCCTGATCAATGATAAACCCTTAAGAACCATCATTCCCATCTCAAAGGATCGAAGAGTTAATAAATACTTATTAGTGAACACTTTTTCATCATGGAATCCTTGTTCAAGAACTAGTAGTTCACACATAACCTCAAGCACCTGTTTTACTTTTTGTCAAACAAAACTGGGGCCACTGAGGATGAAATTGTGGGTCTCTGGAAGCCCTACCCCTATATGTCCTCATACTACACCCATATATCACAAAGATCTATAGAATCCATCTGATATATTGGTGCATATATCGGTGCCATACCAGGATGTTTGACAATGCATAAATATATCCCTCAATGGGGAGGTAAACCTAGAACATCTTTGGGGAAGACATCCCCATAATCTACCACTACTGTTGGTAAATGAATACTCATAACATCTGACACTCCGAGGGTCAGGATATCCAAGTCATGTGTGATAGACTGAACCCTCCTATGAATGATCCCATCCTCTACTTCTTAGGTTTATCTTTCACAAATAAATTAAAAAACTCATTCCATAACTACAGACACATCGTATCCTTCACCTAAAATAGAAAATCTGGGTAGAGAGTGTGGATAACCAATCCATACTAAGAATGATGTCCAATTTAATCAACACGACCACCATGAGGTTCCTACCTAAAATATTGCCTCCGATGGTCAGGTCAAAATGATGGCATAGATATGTGATCATCGCGTCTCCTACCATATGTGTCTCCAAGTGTAAGGGTCGATTCAACGGTTCTACCGAAATATGAAGGTATCATAGAACTTATATAGAAAGTAAAAAATTACCTATGTCTGTCAGAAATACAACTAAGGTAGAAGAGAAACAAATCATACCTTGAATCATCCCTATATACTTTGGGTATTATGCCTCTATCACAAGAAACTATCCCTACACCTATCCTCCTACTTCCTGAGCTTGGAGTGCACCTCCTAGGGGTGGTGGTGGTAATATATCAAAATTCATTCCATCTCATATATCTCTCTATGATCCTCTCCCACATTTTACACCGTATAGATCTTTCTACTCCTATAGTTACCTCTTCCTTGGTGGTCTATCCACCACACCCCTTTCAACAACTCAACATATTTGGAAATATCGAGTATGTTATCCCATTCCATCACATTTATTAAATCACCTCTCCCTATGATAACAAGTTCTATCTTGAGAGCCTTGAACCATATATCCCCTACCCTAGGTCCTCCTGAAATATCTCCAACATCTAGATCCCCAATTCTGACATCGGATCCCTACTCCCAAGGTCTCCGCACCTTCCTTCCTGTTTGTGATAGTCACCAAATATATATGATCATATAAGAAGATTTCAACCAATAACTCTTTCTCAATAAACACAACGTATGTTGGAATTATTTTGGGGGTAACAATGGATTGAATGTATTTACATAGAAATAAATCTATGTTCTAACAGCTAATGTACAGATCTCTAACCATATATATTGAGTACCTCAAATGGTTGGTGAAACTCAGTGAATAATCAGCCACAATCAAGATACCCTAATGGAGATGAATTACCTCTTGTATATGCACATATCTCATCATAACTAGTTAGAACTCCTCTCTCATGAGATTCTCAAACATATTACAGAAAAGTGTATCCTCTTCATGAGTGTGTGTGGCCATACTCCACCAACTCCTTGCAAAACGTAGAAGAAGTCCCACCACCAAGGTCACTATCTGGTCCACTAGTGTCCTAAATACAAAGGAAACATCAATCAACCAGCTCAAGCCAGTCATCATCCGCCTAAGGGTTGGGGTTGACTTTGAACCTTAGGGGTCACTATATTGGAAACTTGTGAAGGAAACACGTCCTACACCCCTCATCTACTAGTGTTGTGGGTACAATGTGATGCTCCAAAGGTGGCGGTGTGGATAGTGCACCACCTAGATGAAACATCTGGGTAACTGGACCTTGTATCGAATCCTTCTCACTGAAGGGGTCATCCTCACGGTAAAGCGGCTGAATCAAATATGGTATCCATTATGGAGGAATCCTGTATGAAAACAATATGTACAAAAATCAATGATAATATATCATGAGAACTTAACAATGAAGGAAATGTAAACCAAAACCCCTTCCTATATGATTCATGTACCGTTATTGTTTCCCTGTAACTAGTGTTCTCATGTAATGAGTCAAAAATTAGGTTATCAGAGTTTGGGTGTATGGATATGTCAGCCGCCTGCACCAACATTGGAGAACCTATCCTAAAATCCGATCTTGAAACACTTAATAATGTTTCCCCAAACCAACTTCACAGAATTATGGTCCTAAGGTAGAACCTACCAGCCTCTGATACTACTTTATCATGACCTGTCCAAGTGGGGACCACGAAGCGACTCCCCGATCTCGCCACCAATTGGTAAGGGGAAGGTGACTTTCACCAAGTAGGCATATCACTCTGATGGAAGGGATTTCCTATGTACCTATACATGAACACACATATCCAAGCCCACAAATGATGAAATGTAAAAACCACAAAGAAAAAAATGAATGAAAACCACTATATCCAAACCAACAGAGTAGGGAGGAAGTAAAGTGAAGTATAGTAAATTGGGATATAATACAATTCCACAAAAATAAGGAGTCTATAAACTACAAAGTCCATTCTATAAACAAAATAAGTACTAGGAAGTCTCCCTGAAGTGTAAGGAACACCTTGGCCTATTGAACTCACAATTATCCTTCAAATATTGGTCAATCCTAGACCCCATCAAATGGTTGATAATCTGCACTAGACATGACACATATGGGAAAATTCTGTGTAGGGGTGAGTATAAAAATACTCCAAGGGACACCCTGAAACCATGAAGGAATATATAAAGGAAAGGTCAAATAATCTATACATGGTATATATATATAGTATATATAACAAGAACACTTAGTAATACTCAAACCAAGGGGCATAGTATAGAGGAATGTCCCAGTCCCTGCATACCCAAACTAGAGATCCTGTCTGATGATTATAGAAGCACAACTCCAGAAGAACACACTTCTCAGTCTAATAGCACTGAGGAAATATTCATGGGATGTAATATTTGTTGGGTACCATCACACGAGTGATACACTAATAGATTTTAAGAGAGATATGATACAGATGGGAGGATCACTTCCAGGGCCAAGTGGTGATACCAACAACTCCATATGGATTAATAAATGAAGTAGAGGATAGATTCAAGATGAAGTTGGTAATTTCCATACCAAGGAATCTACCTTTGGTCACCAATAATAAATTTAGGATCCCACTAAATTCCTCTAGGAGGGGATTCCAATAACTATATCCATAAATCTTACGGAAGGGATCAAACTCCAATTAGTTGGAAATGATACCACATTAACATAAAGGGTATGATATAGTAATTAACTAGTAATGAAACCTATATAAGATATTGTGGAAAAGTGGCTCAGGCCTTGTAAAAGATTGTACACTGTGTGTAGTAGGGGAATACCCCATGTCCCTTGACCCTGGGTACTACCCGTGTACAACAGCCACGTTCAAAATTACATGTCATGTAAAAAGAGAGTACACAATATGTAGAAATACTTACACATCATTCCCTTCCATTCAGGGTCCACCCATTTACATTGGTCGTGTTACATTTCATGGTTTCAATCCATTTCGCTCCACCCATGTACCAGTACATGAGGTAGTCCGTGTAATTTGTGTAGACCAAGTCGTGTGATGGGGTACACACAATGTATGCAACCCACATACTACTCTCCATGTATGTGTATATTCTAAGATACACATTGAGTCTTGGGGAAGATGATATATTCCATGTGATAGGGTCACATGACCTGTGGTGTTTAACTGACTCTTGAAACCCTAACAACACCACTGAGTGGAGGCCACATGTCGTGTAACCCTGAGTTACATGCTGTGTTGATCAAAATTTTGTAGAAAAAGTTCCCTTCCTCTACACACCTTGGCCATTCCTCTAGATCTCAATCAAAAGATCTTTTCTTCTCAAAACCACTGATATAGTGCTATATCTCCATCACAACACCAAATAGGTGAGTTTGAGGCATTCAATAGGCACTATGAACCGATTCACTTCATCCACCCATAAATCATATAAATATTGGGTAATTCTAAATCACATCATTTCGACCGTCTCCATCACCATCACACCTACTATAGGACTTCCCAATATAGGGTCCTCAATTTTGGATTGTTATTCCAAGGATAAAGGAGTAATGATCATTTGTTCATAAACCATGAAGAATGATGAACACTATGAATATAATGGGGGTGGAATGAAAAATACCTATATCAAGCCTAGATAAATCCATCAATTTTTGCCCATCCCTCAAGAATGATCAATCTGTAGATCAAACTGTTTATTGCATGGACTATGTCTATCATTGAATCAAAGAATGGGAAACGAAAAATCCAACAACACTCCCGAAATTTTTTTAAGATCATTTTCTGATGATGATCAGTTGTCATGTTGTCATTGTTTATGAGATCCATCAAGAACAATGTTTTTCGATCTCCAATACATGTTCTATTTTCATTTGTCACCAAGGGATTCTACAAGTTCCCCTCTCGATCCTCTGGAATTCAAGGGTTATTATTCTCACAGTAGACCACTAAATCTAGGTTATTTTTTTAAAAAACTATTGTTGTGTTGATGAAACAGAATGAAATAAAATAAATTATAAATTTTTTTATTCATTAAAACATCCAAATAATACTTTTCACAGCTGACCCACACTGACAAATTTTTGGCCTCACATATTGTAAATCCACTACTCTGCATTCAGCAGTTCCATTAGATTTCTGATCCAAGTACCCATTTTGAAGTTATTCCACTTTTTCAGGAAAAATGTGCCTGTGTGATGTTTAATATTTTAATATATTTCAAAAAAAAATTCTAGGAAACATGGATCATTGAATTTCATACCATCTCAACAAATGGTCTCAAATTAATTCCATGTAATAATTAAAAATAATAAACATAAAAATCCATGACATTACTGTTTTTCTAACACTTTCCAATTTGGTATGATTTTAATTGATTTTATTTTGTCCATTATGAGTAATTCATAATATTTTTGATATTTCATAATATTTAGGGTGAAAATATAGTTTGAAATTAAGTAAATAGGATATATCACATGGTTTTCTAAACCATATTAAGAACATACACATGGTATTTTGAGTCTTCTATATTTTATGGATGGTTGGGGCATTGTCCACAAAACAATACAACAAAACTATACACAACCACTAACCACACATTAATTTTTCTTGTGTTAGGTTCTATTTTATCCTATTTATAATTAGATATATCATATTTTTATTTGGGATAGATTAGAGATAATTTTGGTGTGTGTTATTCTTATATATTTTTTTGATTATTATGGCCTAAAGCGTGTTTTAAAATAATCTAAACACAGTTTTGAAAATTCCTAAATACAGTTTCTGAAATAGTTCGAAAAAATGTTAGGTTTTTAATTTATAAAATGGATTTAGATATTTGTTATTTCAAAGGAGAATTTATGTATTTTAAATAAATTGGTGTTTTTCAATATAGGTTTTGATTTTTTCACTAGATTTATTTCAATTGAAATTTAGAGAAGTTTTTGAAATGAATTTGATTTGGTTTTTTAAGTATTTTGAAATCTTTTCAAGGTATTATTGATTTTATAAAATGAGTTAATTTATTTTTGGAAGCGTTTTTCTAATCTGTGTTTTCATTACTGGATTTGATTTTGTGAAACATGGATGGATGGATTCATGTATCACATTTTTTGAGTATTCCATGTAAAATTCTTGATGAATGTCAGATAGTTTGTGTATAGTAATTCTTCCTTATCTATTTGGACGTTCCTATAATTTTTGGGAATTAGTGATGGATATATGGGTTTTAGGTTTCTATGTGTCAATATAGTGTAGTCAATGTTTTTACAGAAATTATGAATTAACAATTATCAAGGTATCCACTTGTTTTTTCCTTCCAGAATGGTGATGGTTTTAGTGATAATGTTCTATGTGAAAAATGTACCTCAGTACTTATGGTATCCTTTGGTTTGGGTGAGAAATCAGGGTTATAGGCATTCGTAATGACCGGGATAGGTGGGATGACTTTTGACAAGTCAGGTCCACTGAGAATAAATTCTTTGAGGGCAAGTCCTGAGGTATTATCCCATTACTCAATGATTGAGACCATGTTGATTATGCTGAGGAATTTTTTTTCTTAGGTTACTAACAATTGCATCTCTCCCTTTTACTAATTAATTTTTCCTAATACCCTTTTTTTGGAAGTATCTATCCTAGTTATTTTATTATAGTGATGTTTTAATGGTTTATTTAGGGTGCTTTTAATCGATATGTTATGAGCGTTTAGTAATGGGGTTTTTAGATTGTTTTATGTAGGTCAATTTACATAGGATAATTTTTTCTCTTTGTTCTCCCTTTTTTCCATTAGGGAGAGGTTTTTGTTTGTCCTAATGGAATATTGGATGTTTTTTTGAGTTTTGTTATTTTTATTATATTTCCTATATTATAAAGGGATGTTAGTGTTTTGTGATGTCTTATTATATGATTTTCCTTAAGGTGTAGATTGTATAATAAGTTGTTTACATATATGAAAGAAAGGCCTATTGAAAGCATCCATTTTTAAATTATTACATTATATGTTGTTTCTATTTATTTTCTTCTTAGAGGCATTTTTTTCAAGTTAGTTTTTGAGTATTTGTTTATTTTACATTGGGTATCATTCTAATCTATAAGGAAATATGATTTCCTCTTGTATTATAAATTTTATTTCATATACTAGGACTTTGGTTCCTTTATAGGGGAGTAAGTGGTCTTGGTGTGGATAATTTTATCCAAAAAATAATAATTATTTTTTATTTATTTTCTTATTATAGAGTCTCTGTAATTTTTTGTTTTTAAAATTTATACAATTTTATAGTGTTTATCTGTGTCACATAGTTTGGAAATATAGTTTTCCAAACGATGTTGTAGTTATGAAATTAGTGTCTACAATATTTTAGAGTAGTTTTTTATGGGTGGTTCATGGTTAGACCAACACAATAAACCAACCAACTGAGGGACTTTGTAATTCATGTATGACACACAGTAGGATTACAGTTTTAAAAACTATGCATTAACAATGTGATGTACCTAAAATTTTATGTGACCAAACAATACCATTAATTAATCCAAATTGCAACATATTTTTCTATCACTCATTTTTCATGATGCATAGTTGGGAGGTTCCCAACACACACTGCAACTCATATCCTCCCAAATATTTTGGATTTTCTTCGTGCAATTTCTTGCGGAATCATACTATATTAGCTTTCTCTATCTTCTTCGTCCTTTTCCCCCTCATTATTCTACTTTTACCCTCCTCTTACTATCACTATATTTATCTAATTCTGAACCCTGTGTGGGTTTAAATTATTACTACATGATATTTTGTTTTCTAGTGTGGGTGAATTATCTTCCAAGCCTCTCTCTCGTTGTTCTTAGTGGGTTCAAATCATCTGCACTTGAAATTGGTTGCTACTTACATGTTTTTTATTTTGTTCTAAAAATTTAAATTATTCATGGGACTTCTAAAATAATTTCCCAAAGAAACTATACATGAAATGTATTATTTGAACAGATTAAAGTGATTTCTAAATGGGATATGTATTATGAATGGGTATCTAGAACCATTAATACAATTTTCAAAGGGTTAATTATTGGGGGTTTCATTATCTCAAGTGATTCATGTTTATTTTTGGGTTATTTTTTATCTTCCTTGAGGGCTATAAATATTTTAGGTGTTTATATAATCATTTTAAATTTAGGTTTTTATTTTGGTTTCAAAATATTTAATAATTCAATTTCTTTTTCAAATGTATTTATCAATGTTAAATGTCTATAAAGATATATAAGTGTGGATATATATATATATACACATGTATTTACACATATTCGCATGAGAATAAGGGAATTTGTGCATTAGTATATATATATGTCTCTGTGTGTGCATATATGAGTGTGTGTAACGATAAAGGGAATATTTCAAACTTTAATTTTAATGTTTAACTTCATATTTCAATTAATTTTTCTATAGTTTTATTTAATTTTTTGTTTCTAAAGTATATTATAAATCCCCATTTTTAGAATTTTTATATAAAGGAAACTCAAATGGATTTCTCTATGGAAAATGTGTTATTCCAGTCAGGGATTGATGAAGTCGAATAGTGTTGAAAAGGCTCCATTTATAGATGATTGGTTTCAATAGATAGAATTTTGTTTGTTTAAAACAACTTGATTATAGATTTATTACAAAAAAATATTTTGAAAACTATTTAATGTGGTTTCTAAATATCAGCGTAAACCCTAGCTACTTGAATAGGCCATCAAAAATAGTATGAAGTCCTACATCACTAACTATTCTAGGGAAGTAATCATGTGAGCCCCTATGGTCTGAGTAGTAGTTATAAATCCAATCTATAGTTAGGTTGATGTATAATTACAAGGTTTACATAGCCTTAGTGACCCTGGGGTGTTTCTCCCATAATTCTTATTTTAATTTTTTTTATAAATTGTTCTTTTTCAATTTCATAGTTTAAATTCCCAATGTTTATACATTAATTTTTTACCTTGAAAATTTTGTACTAAAATGATATTTCTTAAAACTACTTGAGTTTTATTTTTGTATTTATTTTTTCAACTTCTAATGATTATTGATATTTATGCATTTGAGTTTTAATTTGGGCATGTTGAGTTCCTTTCTATATATTTCTCAATAATTATCCAACGAATTGTTTAGAAATAGTATTCAATATTTTGTTCCCAAAATGTTTTTTTTATGAAAGAGGTGTTTTAAAAATATGACCATGTATTTTTGTACTCAAAGTTTACTTAAATAATATTTTAAATAATTAATTTTAAACTATAATTTCTGGAATATTTTTAAAATACTATTTTATTTATCCATTAGTGAAACCTAAATGAGATTTTTAACTCACATCATACATACACTGCTTATTCTTTAAACATAGAGTGGATATTAATGTTTGTGGATAACATTATGATATATATTAGTTTGTTTTTGGTTTCAGGACTATATAGAGGCATTTAGTAACATGGGGAATATTGTAAAGATATGTTATTTTTATTTGATTCCTTTATTATTTTTTCCAAATTGTCCATACTTTACTATGTTTCTTCTTTTATTAGAGAGTTTTAATAAATTTAGTGGTATGTACATTGAATCTTGGCCTATTTCACATGAGGGATGTGGAGATGAGAGAGAGTTTTTTATGATTTATTATTATACTAAATATGTTTATATTATTTTTCATGGGAGTCCAATGTATGGAGGAAACTTTTCTAATTCGAGGTAAATTTTTATTATTATTTAACAAAAATTTATTAAAGAAAAATCATTCCCACTGAGTACTATTAAATTCCCAAGTTTTTGTCTCCATAATGATGGTGATTGAGAGAACTCTTCAAGCCTATCGTGGGCTAAATCAAGCATCTGACATATGGAAAATATAGGATGGTTTGTGACATATAAAAATAGTGAATGTTAAAATAAAACTGAAAATAGAGAAAAATAAAATAACTAGAATAATGAAATTTAGATTATCTTGGTTTCCTAGAATAATAACAATCATGAACAACAGTATAAAAGTATTGAAAACATTCATAATGGCTCATATTTTTTGAAATCATAGAAAGTTGAACCCTGGTAGGTATTGGAATTACTAAAGAAGGATGTAAATTAGTGGTATTTATAGTTAATAAAATACATTTGTAAAAATTTTAATTGTGATCTGATAATTTGAATAGTGATATGAGCCTCATGTATAGTAATCTGAACATTTGGAATAGTAAACCAACCATTATAATAGTAACTTCACCATTAGAATATTAAAATGATACGTGAGTGTCTTATAAAAAAGAAACTTATATAAAAATATAATTGAATAAATGTTAGATATGATAAAATAAATTTTTTACATATAGTAATAATAATTATAATTTTGGTCAACATAAATTTTTATTTTTTTAAAATTTAATTTTATGATAAATTGAAAATTTTGAAATAAAATTTGTTTTCCTATAAAGAGTTAATAAAACAATATATATTTGAATATAAATGAAAATAAAATTATATAAAATTCCATTTAATTTTTCTAAGGGTCTAATATTTTGTTATGTCATAAAACTAGAATTTTTTAAAAAATAAGTTTTTTTAATATCAAATTTAAAATATTTATATGTAGATAATTATTTGCATAATAAGATTTTTATTTTTATAATAACCATGATGATATTATACTAGGTTTTTTTTTGTTTTTGTATTTTTCTGAAAATATGGAATTATTGGTGAATAATAAAATAATTTAAAACACAAGATTTTACATTATAATTTAAATTCATGATTAACTACATATGGTATAATGTTAGAAACCATTATCTGAACCTCAAAAGCACTACTTACTATATATATTGAATATAATCATCCTTAATGGTAGTCTATAAAAGAACAATATAATAATGAATATTATATTCAAAAACACATCTTTCATCCCCTTATAAATATCTCCCTCCTCCACCCATTTTTCACCCCTTAAAAGACCATACATTGAAAAATGTCATAAAAATATCTCTCTAACCCCCTTTCCCATGTAATAGGTGTTCTGGTCTCATAGAAATATAATTTAAAGAGTCTTATGGTGTCTTATAAGAGTGGACATCCAATAGAGGAGTCAATTTTCTTAACCGATATATTTTAGTTATTTCTTAATCTAACTCTTCAAATGTTATTCCATAAAAATATAATAATGACATCATTATCATAAATATATGGAAACTTTATTATATTAATTATATATTAATTATCTAACCTATTAAAATTTTACTTTAAAATGACATCATTGTTTTCATTATGGTCTGTCCACCACATCAATGAAAAATATATTTCATTTTTTATCATCGATTTAATTGATTGATATAAGAGTAAATTAACAGATAAATTTCATTATAAAAATTATATTCTATTTTTCTCATATTATAGAATAAGTAAACAAACACGAGGATCTGTTAGAATCAAATAAGTTCACCATGTTTGAATAAAAATTCTAAATTAACTATCTATTCAACCATAACATTAACACTCACTTAACCACACCTATAATGGTTCACACATATATATTAAAAACAATTTAAACTCCAATAAAAACTTGAAAATAATTTTATCAAAATTTTGGGGTAATATAACAATTTCATATAAACATTAATATTTATCTACCAAAAAACATGACCTTAGATCCATGGAATTAATGAAATGTGGGTAGTGAATATAAACATGATATAAAAATAAGATTGAAAACATATAACAAAAAATAATAATAATAAATCAAATATAAATTAAAACAGTTCTAAATAATGTATTTAGTAAACATAATTTGTTTATTTAAAAGGTTATATGAATATACCGAGCCATTCCGGACTAGAGGTTAGGGTTCTTTCCAAACCACACTCCTTTCTTTGGGTTATTCATTCTCTCACTAACAAAATCTATCAATTTATTATTAAAAAGAAATTTATATATATATATATCAATTTCATATATACTACTCAACCAGAGACATCTTGAGAGGGGTGAATCTATAATGACCTTGAAAATCTATGTATTTTTTTTAATTATATGGGATTATTTCAAGACTAAACGGTCTGACGACACCTGATTCCGAGGCCTAGTGAGAGATGAATAAAATTTTGAACTATTTTGACATTCATTTATTCAAATATAAAATCGGTTTTTATAAATATTAAACAAGTGCACAGATCAAAAATTGGAGGGCACCATTGAACATAGAATAATGAGATTCACCTAGAAAGGGCCTAACTTCGATCGGTGGGGGTCAACCGGAAAATATAAGTTCTGGAAATTTCAGTGGAAAAATAAAATAAAAAAAAGGTTATTTTATTTGATTCTCTTCACCATTGAGTGGTGGCATGACGTCACTGTGGAGTGATGATGAGGTGACAATGAGTCAGATTAAATGAATCCCATTAATGATTCTCTTAAATGTGCAGCGTAACGACTTGTTAGTTGAAGCGTAACGAATATGTTGTTTCATAAATGAAACATCATAACAATGAGTTGAATCAGAATAATAGAAATGATACAAAACATTTCTCTTTTAATAAAATAACATGTTGGAGAATCAGAGCTATAATTCCTCTGACAAACCTTCAGGGAGGAATCCTCTCCAACGTAGAATGTAGAAAAAATTATCCTTATACTCCTTAAAGGATTGACAGCATTGTTGGAAGCATATAAAGAATGGATAATGAGGAATCCTTTTATTCTTGGTGTTTTTAATCAAGGTTAAATTGTTGATAGACCCGAAATATTCATCCCTTATGTTTTAAACTCTAATGCAGAGGGTGCAGGACGATACGAACAGGGGATGGGACCCTCCAATGCAGGTGTTCTTGTGCGTTCATCATGGAAAAACCTCCGAGTTGATGGAGAAGCATTTTTGAGGCTATAGTAGGAATGAAGACTCCCCATTGAGGCCAGAGGCACAAACAGTCAAAAAAAACGGATCACCAGAGTGGACCTAGTTGTCTGGGAAAAATCCTATCGGGGAATAAGCTCCAGTGACTGCGGGTGGGAGGCGGCATGCTAAAAAGGATGTCGTGGTAGGCTCATGATGAAATGGAGTATCAGGAGCATCCTATGCTTAGGCCATCGGTTGCCGGAGGCAGGACGAGGCCAACTGACAGCATTGGTGGATTGCCCTGTGCAGTGCTGGACGTGGCTTCGCACTTGCATGCATTCTAGTCGGGACCATGTGAGGAACTAAAAATGGTATCCTGCTAAGCCAGTAACAGGGCACACAAACTAGATGTCCTCTTAGAGTCCTTTTGGGAAGATATTAGCCCACTGTGAGGGCCAGGACAGGTTTGGGGGGGAGGGGGGGTAACTGGCCCGTGGGGTGACCCGAGCAGGAGTAAAGATGGCTCAACTATTTAGGGCATGGTGGTAGGATAGAGTCATGCCTTTGTGTGGCCCAGGATGGGAACAACTGGCCATTCTATTGCGGGAAGGGGTTGATGGAATTGGTTTTCTGGGAGACCCAGCGAGCTGGATCCACGACCGAACCAAGCCGGGTCCAGAAAGGCCCAATGGGCATGGCCTAGTTGTCAGGCGAAACCTGGCCAACACAGACACAACTAGGTCTTTTCAGGTCATCCAAACAATGTGGGGTCATGCATGACCTCTGGTTCAGGTTGGTCATGTTAGATCGGGCATGAACACAACCGACCCCTATTTAATAAAATTCCAATTTCATTAAGACCGAGGGTCCAATTGATGAGCCACTTGCAGCATTGGAACCCTCGTGAAAAGTCAGTTCTTTTTTAATGCTCTATGGTGGTTTTTCCTAGAAGTTGAAATATAAAGAATGACATGAGGTGAGGATTCTCCCAGAATCAAGAGCTCTATATGGAGAAAAGTTGCAGGTGGCTAGAGACCCTATGTGGATTAGCTACAAGCTATCCTGGGTGGATCATATAAAAGCGAAACTATGTAAATTAGCTACATTCAACCCTATTTGGATAAGTTAAAAGCAACCCTATGTGGATTAGCTATAATAGCATATGTGGGAAGTGACTCTATGTGACACTACAGACCCATGGTGGGGACCGACATTATTTGACCCAACATACCCATGGTACTAATCAGGGATGAGTACCTCATGAGTCGAAGGTGTTTAGTGATACATGAGATAGTCTTTCTTTTGATACTTTAGATTATTCCTGTGTGATCTATCTTTCTTCTTGATCATCCTTTATGGATTTCTTAGTGGTTTTCATTGATGTCATTCCTTATGTTTTGATATACCTAATGAGTATTTTATTACTCATCCCTGAATGGGCACAGTTTGTTAGGTCAGTCCAACTATGTTTGAACAGGCCTGGACACAACATACCCTGTTTACTAAAATGCTAATATCTCTCAGACAGGGCTTCCGTTTTATGTTCTGTTTGTGGTGTTTGAACCCGCGCAATGAGGAAGTTCATTGGAGTGATCTAAAAAAGTTTTTCATGTATAATGAAATAAAATTAATGGATTGAGGAGTGGATTATCCAAAAATCAAGTGTGATATGTGCAGAAATTGTGTGGATGATAAGAGACCCTCTGTGAATAAGCTACAAGCGTCCTAGTGTGAATCTGCTACAAACGAACCTGTGTGGATCAGCTTCAACCAACACTGTGTGGATTATCTATAAGCTACCCTGTGTAGATCAGATACAGTTGCTTATGTGAGAAGTGTCTCTATGTCACCTGACATGCCCATGATGCGAAGCAGCTCTGTGTGACCCAACATACCCACAATACTCATTAGGTATGAGTACCTCAGCAGTATAAGGTGTTCAATGATATTACTGATAGTCTTTCTTTCTGTACTTTAGATTATAAGTGTGTGAGCTGTCTTACTTCTTGATCATGTTCGAGGATAGGTTTTTTGATTTCTTAGTGGTCTTTCCTTAGGGTTTGGGGTCCCTACAGAGTATTTCATTTACTCACCCCAACACCTGCCTCTCCCACTTGTGTTGTGGCTAGTGCAGACGACTGATACTCTGACGGAGGACTTGGTGGCCTAGGACCTAGTTTTTCCCTCTGAAATCAAGTTGGTGGGGCATACTTCTATGGATTCTGGAAGCTACTCTACACTTAACCATTAGGTGGGGTTTTCAGAAGAAGAATTTTTGGAGATCTATTTTACATTCCTATTTTAGTTTTTTCCATTTTTCTGGGTTTGTATTCTGGCCCATGTGACATACAACATGTACCTTAACTATGTTTTTATTTAGTGGAATGCATGTTTAGCTTTCCAATTTTTGGGACGTGGTTGTGTGGGTGTGTGTGCATACAAGTACTCGGATAAATTTTTCCCACATGTGGGAAAATGGATTCGGTGCTAGACACCCGCCCCTGGCCTTTGGGAGGTGAGCTAGTGGTAGTCATGTCGCGTGCCTCATGTGAAAGGTCGTGAAAAAATATGGGTGATGGTCAAATTAAAATTATTATTTAAAACATTTATCTTTATTTTAGGATATTATTCCCACATTGGTAGGAACTATGTTCAATATGTTACTCTTATAAGTTTAATCAGAAAATTAGGAAAAAATATGCAAGAAATTTAATCAAGACCATGACACATATATTTTACTTATTCTACCATATAGTGCTACATCTAATGAGAAATCATCAACAATGTATTTATATAGAAAAATCTAAAAATCTTCCCGGATGAAATGTTTCGGTCATGGTTACTCCATACTAGTCTCAATTCCTTTAGAATTTATTGGGCTCAACCCGTCCTTATCTAAGGTTCCATACCAATTCTTCAAATCCATACACAACTTCAATAAAGGATCATCCACAATTTATAGAATTCTTGGTCATGTCAATAGATACTAGTCATGATTGTCTGTATTTTGTGTTGTAATTTTCATTCATCGTTACTCATGATCAAATTCTATGTTTTTATTCTCAAATTCTACACTCTTCTTTGTCTATTCCAGATGAGGTTAATTTCTGAATAAGAGAGATAACACTTTGTATTCCACAACACTATCATGGATCCACGTCTTCATTATATGGGTATAATTCCATACTAAAATTATCTTATTTTCTTCTTAATCTTCAAAAACCATATATGACACTTCAATTTTTTTATGATCATTCTTCGTCTAGAACAGATATATTCAAGAGGTTCTATTATACATCATTACCTCCTAAATATAATTCAAAAACCCCTCATGATAATTTAAATAAATATTCCTAGAAACATTATTCAATAAAAAACCATTTTTTCAAAACCTCGATCATGTTACCCTTGGTGTGAGACATGGTCTACTTGATTTCTTCCTATAAATACATTCTCTGATACTATTCAATAAACACTGGTCACATGAATCCTCCCCATGAACTTGTTTGTCTATCCCATTTTCATACCTCAAACACATATATCCTTCCAACTTACTCCTCTACGTATGGACTTCCAGATATCTTGAATTTTCTCAAAACCTCAGTAT
This sequence comes from Viscum album, assembly GCA_963277665.1. Taxonomy (NCBI): domain Eukaryota; kingdom Viridiplantae; phylum Streptophyta; class Magnoliopsida; order Santalales; family Viscaceae; genus Viscum; species Viscum album. The sequence continues at coordinate 1,643,140,449 of OY728121.1, read as the reverse complement.
TGCTGATTACATGAATGATAATCATGATGATGTTTTTGTGGATCTACCATTATTCTCTGAAATCATCTTATGTTGTTGTCCATATTTTCATTAATATTGAATTACCTTTTAACAATGACATGAAAATTGGGTATTTATAGATTATTTCAACCATCTTATCCTAAAATATCATGATTATAATTTCATCTCACTTTCTAATAATACTTACTCAAATAACCTAAAAAATTGCCATAGATCATGTTACTCTCCTGATATGCACGATCCACATGACTCTATCCATAAACCTCCACCATCACCTAACATATCCATGAATGAAATATAATGGTCTCCTAAATCACCATGATACACTATTTTTCTTCCATTATTTGAATCACAGGACTTCTTTTTAGAGAAATTCATGATTTCTTCATGGTTTCATAATTCAAATAATTTTGACCATAAGACCCCTTTGGAAATACACAATCACATTATTTAATATGACTTACATGAAAATCTAATCGTCACCATGGAGTTTTTTTCGTAGAAAATTATCAAAAATAGGAAAACGATTCCTTCTTCAATTATAATTTTAGGATTTCATAATTCTTATTGAAATATTACTTTTAATTATATAAATAATAATTTTACAGACAGTTTTCCCCTTTCAAAATCCCACAATAATCATATAAAACATGTGTCATCAATTCGAATAACTTCAAAGCTACGTCACATAACAGAACAAGCTATTAAATGATTATATTACTCTAAACTCTATAGAATCTCATTCAAAACAATTTATAAAAATATTCTCAAACAATCCTTCCATATTATACTAATCTAGCCATGAGATATCAAAAATTCTCCATATATAAAAATATTTGTTTTTATGTAAATATATATCAATTGTTATTGTATTTATCCACAAAAAGTCATCATGGACTACACAACCTCTTCCTATACAATATAGTGCCCTGATTGACAAAAAATAAAACAAATAAGATAGGGATATGACCAACATTATACCACCTGGTATTTTTTATTTCAATACTGTCATAAATATATCAGTTTTGTAGACAAGCCAAACATTTCCAGGCTATGAGTCCATGATTACATGTTTTCCTCCTCCTTTGACATGAAAATACAAAGGTCCATATTAATTTAGATTTAACATTGACACTATATCTCCCCTTAGAGTCTCATTAAATCATTTTTTTTCCTCCAACATTATCAAGAAACTTTATAGGAAATTCCTTCATAAATAGCTCTTCCCCGATTTAAAAAATAACTTGCATGCATAATATTTTCAGTGGTCTTTAGAAATAAATGTGGGGCATAAGGTTCTCCTTTGAATTTGGAGAAATAGATATATAGGGATAATTATACCCCATTATTTTATATTTTCTTTTTATCCAATTTTATATAGAATGTATACATATAGAGACCTATTGGTTCTATTATAACTTGATAATTTTATTCGAAAACCTCAGGGGTCCTTTTACTTTACTACCACTAAGTATTTAAGAATTTAGTTTTCTATCTTTTGAGTAAATACAATAATGATCATTTATATTCATTGAGTTAAATTATCACTTGGAATTTAATTCATTAAAAAGTCCCTTAATCCAACCAATTTGGAACTCGATGTTGGAAACAAGAGTTTATGAAAAAAATACAATATTTCTATGTCAGTCACTCACATCAATTTTTTTATCCACAAGAATTTTTTCTTTCAAAATAATCCTAGGACCTCAATCACGTATACACCAATGATTTTCATCATTAAAGCAACATGGCATAGTGTGTATGACCTGCTCCTCCCAACAAGCCAAAAATACAACTATCTCATAGAAAACAAGTGATACATACAAATATGAATGATATTTCAAAATTCATATGAAAACCAATAATTGAACAAGTAATTTATATTGGGAATCAAATTATTGGTCTTATATTTTTTGGAATCTTATTATTATCTTGAAAAAAAATTTCTTCAGCCATATGGTTAGATTATAACAAATAAACATGATATTAATTTTTTTATTTCTTCTTAACTTGACTTTTCCTCTTCCAAGTGAATTAGTCTGATACCACTTTGATTTTCCCTAACAAATTTTTTTGGATACCTTCTATTACTCAATACCAAATTATTTCAATTAAAATTTTGAAAATTCCATAAATAAAGACAACAAATTCACCATTTTTAATTCATTATTTAATAATGAAACATCCATATATTAGTTTTGAAAATTTTAGTGTCTTTCCAGTATAATTTGATGATTTTGGTACCAATTATGATGTTATATATATATATATATATCTAAATCAATCTATTTTGATCAAATTTTGTTTTAACTAAAAAAAATTTCCTTTTATGTAAAATCACATAATAATTTTCTAACATAATTGCCCCATGGATCGTATATCCCCATTAGTTCAATTTTAATTTTAATAGATATTATGAAAATTAAATACAGGGTTTACGAGTACATTTATAATCCCTAGATAGTGTATTTTGATTAGTGATGATGTACTAACAATTTTCTTCAATATTTTTATCAAACCTATATTGTTGTGAAACATTTCCTGAAACAACTTATACAAATTTATCTTCATATCCCTTATTTAAAACATTTTTTTTGTATTTTACTTTGTCTTTAATTGAAACAGGGAACATTAATTTTTTTGAATTTTATATATTCCTAGCCAATTCAATTTGATATTTCCATTCCTTTAGGAATTATTTCTATACATGGTCAATATTTGTTTTGTATCAGTTCCACCTGATTCTTTTTCTTGACGGCTATAGGATTAACCCCACATATACATCATTTATTCATTGATGGATGAAAAATTTTATTCTTATGCATCCTACTCCTTGGGTGGGATCCTTTCCTTTACTTAATTACTCACCACTTAGCATGTCTTGTGAGACCACTAATGCATTCTTTATTATTTTTCCATTTTCACCCATATGCATCACCTCACCAATTCATACATTAAGAGACTCTTTTAATTGTGTAAAGAATCTTATTACTCACAACTAGAGTAATTTCAACCATTTTATTCAATAATTGATTACATTATTTCTAGGAGGTATTTTTTGTGTATAACCTAGTAGGTTCTTGTTAAACCATTCATTTATATCATTGTTTTTAATCTAATACTATAAATCCTTTTCTACAATAAAATGCTTTATTATTGTGAGAAATCATTCCTCACAAGTCACAATGGTAAAGGTCCTCCTCATGACTTCATTTTTATTCCGCCAACTACAATCACTTTATATAGGTCCAAGGATAATATATATAAAACACCACCTTTTAAAAACTTACCTCTTATCATTATTTCTCGATTGAGATGTCGGTGCAACTAATGTTTTTATTTATACATTAAAATCTTAGGAGTATAGACACATACTCTTGGTGTGACCACATCTTCTGGAATGTTAGTATTGTTTGTATTCTTTTTTCAAAGAGTATTAAAATTTAGATTTTTTTAAAAATTATACTTATTTTCATATTTTGTTATATTCTTCCTTCTTTATGCTAATTTATGATTTGTATCCTTACAAGATCCACACATACATTTTTATCTAGAAGGAAACTCCACTATATCCTTTCCCTTCAACAATGTGAGTTTTTCTCATACTCCATAACATTTTAAACCTTTTATTCTTGCTGAGAACCCATATTATTCAAATTAAAACTAGATTTATTTCAATATTTTCTTCTCTCCTCTTTCTAGGTCCTCATTGAAATGATAATTTCCTTCAATTCCTTTTCCAGTGTAATTTTATCCATGATTTTTTAGATTTTTTTCTTCAAGAAAACCACTTTTTTGATATCATTTTATCACCCATTAGTTTAAATTAAAATTTTGGTCCACCCATTGTTTGTGTAGTATATTGTTCGGTATGCATATATCATTGATTAATAAAGAGAATTTCTACTATATGACCCCACAGATCCATCTTATCTTTTATGGGTTGGAACACTAACTGATATTGACACAAATTATCTCTAAATTTAGCACCATACATCATATACAATTATTGCCTTTTAGAGTTCTCATCATACACTTCTGGTATAACATCACCACTAAACCCTCCAAATATTTTAATTCAATCAAAGTCATCATTTTACTGATAAATGTTTTTTTTACTTTAGATATGATTTCTTGTTCACATGGTTTTCAATATTTTGATGTTTTTCTTCTGTAGTGCGATTGAATCTTTCAATAATATTAGTTTTTTCTTAAATCTTTTGATTTATCTCCATTAATTTTTTTGAGTTCATCTAAATAGATAATTAATATATTAACTATTTTACATGATGGTCCATATCTAATTCAATATCATATAAAAAATTTAGAAGATAATTTCAATAGCATCTTCTATATTTTATTTTTTCAATCATTGAATATCAAAATCACCAAGAGCACCTTCAAGATCTACTTAAAGATCCAAAATAGACTTAGATTCTTTATTATTTTAAAATTTTGATTATATCTTCTCTTGGTAATTCATGTTTCCATTTTGAGATAAACAATCCATAAAAAAGTGAATATAAACTCTTCATTATATCATCATGTTGGAAGAACACCATGATAGATCCCACCCATATAACGCCACTTATTGCAACCATAGACACCCTGAGTGGGAGATTAATTAGGGTGCTGGTAAAATTTGACTTTTTTTGAACAAGTTTATCTTTCTTTTAGGATAGTGTTTCCATATTGTTAGTAATTAGGTACAAATTTTAATCATGAAGGTGATATTCCTTAAATAGATATTGATATGCATGAAATTAAATCATTCAAAAGACACATAGATTTTTATTGTTTCACTATCTAGAAATAATATGGGTTATATATTTTTTTATGAGACTCACCTTACAGTATAACTCCTGATTTGATGTAGTATTTCTATTATATTCCACTGCACTTTACTTCATTTATAGATTATATTAACTCCAAAATAGTAGAGTAAAGTATTCATATTCCCCAAATATATCATAACATGAATTAATATTTGGATTTGGATAATTCTATAATGATATTATCATATTTATTTTCTATGATTCAACAATTGATTGTGAAACTAAAATTCATGTGTTATAGAAAGAATATATTCAATATTCTATAATAAAATTATTTATATTTTGAATATATTTATATAAATTCCCCTAAAAATTCCAAAAAATCTTCTTAGAAACACCATTCACCAATTAACCTTTATAGTGTAACCTCAATCGCATAACGCTGGAAATGTTAAATAGTCCAACTAATAGTTTTTTATAGATTCCTTACCTATTAAAAATTCATGGAACATTATTCACATGACTCCTGCACATTTCCTTGGTTGTGTATCCCCTTTTCATTACTAAAAAATACTTATCATTCTCCCCAACTCCTCTAAAACATTTCTTTGATGCATAATAAATATGCCCAACCTCTCTTCACTAACCATTATTTGATTGGGGCTCCTGAGAGAGTTTAGGGAAAAATCCATTCCATATCCACAAAATACATTAAGATTCCTATATATATATTTTCATTGAAACCAAGACACTTTTATTAACAAAATAAAAAATAGGTACTTATAGATGATTTCCTCTAACTTTATCTAAAAATACCCAAAATACATTAAATTCATAGACATAAAATATTTATTACCACTTCCTAAAAAAATTAAATTCTATTTCATGACTCACATTGTATACATAGTCTATGTGACTCTCTTAATGAAACCCATCTATTTTATAATACATCATATTACATAAACTCCTAATACCATGATATCACATTCATGGAAAAAATGCCATCATTAACATGAATAATGTGACTCAATTATATAGAAATATTTGATTCACTAATGGTTAAATTATTTAACCAATTATAATAATGTTATTCTTCAGGTCTTATGGGATCATGTTATCTAATTTTACTTAGGAAATAATATTATTCTATGTAGATTTTAAGCCCATAAAATTATCAAAACCTAGGAAATGATGCATTATTAAATTATTATTTGGGATTGTGTAATCCTATATGAAATATTATTATCTTTTACATCTCTAATTCAAAATTTCATTCTGATTTACTCCCTCTATTTCTCCAACCATCATCATCTTAAAAATGTTTTGTCACTTTTTCTTGTTTCTGAGCTGCTAAACAAAACACAACCATATTGTCAATGATTATACTACTCCATTATAAAGATTAAATTCTTTCAAATATTTTATAAACATATATTTAGACTATGGTCCTATACATTTTTACTCCAGTCACTAGATATCAAATCATCATTATAAGTCCCAAAATAGGTCATTGATATATAACAATATAAAGTCATCACATTATATTTCTCTACAAAATACCTCATAGACTATAATAGATCTTACTATACTATATGATACTACATTTGATAGAAAATAAAAAAACAAAAAATGGTTTGGGTATAACATAGACCTATTTTTTCTATCTTTATTTACTAGAGTTAACTCAATATTATTTTTAAAGAAAATGCAATTAAAGGGAAATTTACTATTAGTTATTCATTTTCATTAACTATAATTTAGTCTTTTTCCATCTATTATTTCTTTAAATGATAACTATTTTATGGGAAAACATTTTGGCTTACTTGAGGAATTAAAAAACAAGATGTTATCATATTCTAGAATGGTTCATCACCAATTTCCTAATGCATCATTTATGCAATTCAATTATATACCTACTACTTCACTATTACTTATGAATTTTTCTTCACATGATTTATATATTTAAGGAATATGTTTTTTATTTCATATATTAACATCCCAAATATTTAATTCAATATTATATTAGAAATATTTATGTAATATCCATTTATTATTCCTTTATATAACATATGTTAACAATTTTATTATTCTAGTATTTTATTATCATTATTACTTATATAAGACTTCCTTATGTGGAAAATCTTTTCATGTTCATAAAATATTTTAAGGCTCTGATCAGAATTATAAAACACCTAACACATTGGGTAATATTTTCATCTGAAGAGATACCATGTATTATAAATGAGTATTTATCTTATCACACTATGTTATGTTTTATTGGTAAGCATACTTAACTTCGGGATATGTTTCCTTGTTTTATGTTGTTTTCACATTCTCATTATGACATGATGTTATGATATTATTTTACTTATACTATACTTCAATTTGATGATATATGATCTTTCTTTTTATAGTATTGTTAATTCAACCTTGTATCAATAGTTATATTAATGATCATATTTTCAAAGATGATGGGATTTTTTGTTCCCATAATTTCTTTATTTAATCACCAAGATTTTAAATATTGTATAATCTGTTCAAGGTGATTTAATACCACTCTTTGAAGATCAATATAAATATTATTTAGTATATTTTTAATCTGTTTTATTTTATTTCCAAACTACAATATACACTATTACTCATGATTTTTAGGTTGTATTTCATGAATTTTTTTGATAAATGTTAGGGGAAAAATATTTATAATAATTGGGTTAATATAGATGGTGTTATAGAATGTTATAGTGTTTTTTTGGGATTAGGATTAAGTATATTATTTGATATCCCAAGAATAAGATTAAAAAAAAATTAATTTTTTGTTAAAGTGTAGAGTGTGTAGTTTATTAACAATGAAATACATTTATAGATACAATGAAGTGGATTTTAGATTTTTAATAATAGGACATAGGGGTAAAAAATATAAATTTTTTTTATTGTGATTAACTTGGTCTCCACTCGTTTAAGAACATGATATCATAAATACACACTTGGTCTGACTCTCATTAGGGTAATATTGTGTTAATTAATGTTATATTTATAAAAAATTATTAAGGATTATAATATATATATATATATATATTATTTTCTATTATATTATATGGTCATAAAATATAAAGTTATTTTCGGTAGAGAACCTAATAAGTAATTGACAATGGATAATCTATATTGAAACAAAAAAATTATTTATTATTTTAATAAATTAAAATTTTGAGATATTCCTCTTATTTTTATAGTTTTTATTTTTATATACATATTATTTTTTATATTCACAATATTAATATTAATTTATTTTAGTAAATAGATGGAAATATTTGAAATTGTGGTTAAAAATATTTAAAGGTAAATTTAATGATTTCTATAATGAAATAAATATCATGATGGGAGAAAGAGTCTAGAACATGATGGAAGTACATTCTTAACTAGATCATGTTATTAATAATAAGTTGAATCATATTGACCAAACTCTTTCTATAAAGATTGACCAAGTTATTCTAGAGTACTTTATGCTAAATAGACACCTACATTTTGTAGATATTATAATCCCATAATCAGAAAAGAAAGGATTAATTCAACTATGAAATTATTTCCTACCATTGAATTTTGTGAGCTTGATAAAGACATATTAGTCATCTACCACATAGGGGGATAAGTCAATTATTGATGAAAATTGATTAGGAATATGAAGCACAAAGGTAAATAATCCATACATTTAAAAGGATTCAAGAAAATTGTTTTTATAATAAATATTTTCCTCAAAAACAATCTTAAAATGGAGAGGGTGTTCTATAAACTCAAAAAAAGAGGAATAATCAATATAGTATTATGAGGAAAATATCATAGTACTCCATAGTCCTTATCACTGAAATCAAATTTATGTTTGACCACTTATTTAGTGGGAATATTCCATTTATTTAAAAATCATAACAGATTCAATACATTGAAAACTGTGAGTAAATTGTCTTAGGTTTTCTTAAAAATGATTTAGATATTAGAGATTCTCAATATTCTCTTGGGGAAAGAGAAAAACATTTTGTAATAGTGTTTAATTATATATGATTAATGGATAAATCTCGTAAAGGGAAGAAAATATAATTTCATTTGTGTCTTAATTGTTGGAATAATCATCCTAAAAATATCCAAATGGGAACAAGGAAATGTATCAAGTTTGTATAGAAGAAGAATAATGGTAATTAATGTGGTCAGGAGATAAATATTTACACAAATATGATTGATGAAAAGAATGTTCAAGTTAATCCTAATACTATGGTCCAATCTATCAATAAAAAAGGACATTAACACTATACACATCCATGATCTATGCCATGGTTCATGGAAGTAAACAAAAAAACCACCTCAATGTTTAATTGATTAAGGAAAATATTAGGACATCACTACTGCAACGGTGAATCACGATTCTAAAGTGTAAAATGGTACACTCTTTTTATCCAATAATAAGAAATCTATTATATTATTCTAGTTATATACATTCTTTAATAACATTGATGTTTATTAAAGCAATTAAAAATACTGAGGACATAGAGGCTGAATTATTGGTTTTAAAAATAAGTAGTCAAATTATTTCATCTCACGTATATAACACCTCCATAGTAAATATTTTTGGCATGAATATACCGTAAATCCTTATCTGACCACCGTTATTAAAATTTAATGATATATTTGTCCTGTATTGTCTAACATTATATATACCCAATAACATTTTTTGAGAAAATTAAATCTCTTTCTATATACTGATCCTTCCAAAACTCCTATAAAAATAAATGGAAAATTATGAATCCACTTCATAAAATCCATTTGGGATATGTGTGATAATACCCAATAAATAATGATATATTTCATAGATGATTTGGGAAAAGGATATAATCCTCCTTGAATATAATAATTTTTTAAGGAACATGAAGATATATTCCCCAAAAATTATCCTAATCTTCCACCTGACCTAGAGGTTGTGTTCTCAATGGAATATATACTAGGGTCCTCACCCTTATATAATAGAACCTATAGAATGAACCCTATTAGATCGGAAGAATTAATTCTAGAAATAAACTTTTACTTTTTCCAAGGTTTCATATTCCGATGTTATTCACTATAGGGTTTGTCCACCCTCTTTTTCAAGAAGTAGTATGAGTTACTACATGTCATCATTGAATATGAAGAAATCAATAAAATCAACATAAATAAAAATTATTCCTTTATTTTGACTCATGATTTTTTTATCTGGAACAAGGGGACTAGTAATTATATAAAGTGCATATTCTTTATGGATATTTTGAAATAAATGTAATGAATTAGGATATTCTCTAGAATAATTTTCATAATTTGTATAAACACTCTTAGTTCATAATAATTCCCTATAGAGTAAAAAAATAAACAAAATTTCATGGACATGATAAATATAGTCTTTATAGATTAACACAACAAATTTATAGAACAATTTATAGAATATTTTATTATTTTCCTCTAAAATAAATGTGGGACACATGTAGTATTTGAAAAATATTGTGATATTTTTGAGAAAAGAGAAGCCATATACAATGTACAATAAGTCTGAATTTTGTATAGAAAAAGTTACACTCATTGGTAATGTTTTCACCAATAATGGGATATATGTTGTGTAACACCCCTAATAAATTATTATTTTTCTCTTTTGAATTCAACATAACCCGTTCGATTGAATTCAAAACACAAAACACCGAGTCTAATTGAACATTAAAATAGAATGAAATCATAAATGTTTAATTAAATTAGTTGGTATAAACTGAACTAACTATGATATGAAAAGTATATGGTTTGCACATGAATCAATAAAATTAATTTGTTATCAATTTATTATAAATAAATATATAAATCATTTTAATGTAAAATAAATGTACTTTTTTTCTAAAAAACTATTTTTTTCTATATGTCTTATTATTATAATAATTTAAATTAATCTCTTTTTATTAAAAATTTTAATCAAATTTATATTTTATATATACAATGAAATTTATTATCATTCATTTAATATTTTTTCTTAGTCAGGATATAAGAATAAATATGTTTTTATGCTTAAGATAGTTTTTTTCTAAAAAGATGATTCATTGCATCTTATGAAATTATTTTAAAATTATTATTTTCTATTTCTATAAAATGTATTTTAAAAAAAGAACTTTATTTTTGAAATATTTGTATCAATATTTTTATAGATTTATTTTTTTGGAATTTTCTAAAAATATTATTTCTTAGATGAATATTGAAAAAAATAATGATTTCTTTTGAAAATAACCATTTCCATCAAGGAATTTACAAATTTATATTTTATTTTAATTTTTTTTGAAAATTGTGTTAAATAATATTATGATATATAAAATTTAGATTATTGGAATCAATTTAATATGGAAATTTTTAATAAAATCCTTTTTTACTTAAGAGAAATTTTCTTTAAGAACCCAAATTTTCATCGTGTGTCACTTCTGGAATTTAGAGTTTTCCCAATGGTATTATACCTACTGTTTAAAGAAACCATTGCTATAGTGAATATAAGGTAACCTTTTCCAAGATTTTGTTCAAACCATTGGCAATGTGTAAACTAATTTCAGATTTACTAACGGTTTTCCAAAACCATTGGGAAATAAAGAATTTATTTAACATATACTAATATTTTAACAAAACTGTTGGTAAAGATAGTCTTTCCAAATGGTTTTTAATAACCGTTGGGAATTATTTCTCCCAAATAGAAAACACTCGAGCCCCCACTTCGCCTGATTGCAGACAAACCCTAATCGAGCTCCTCCTGAATTTTTCTCGGCTGCGAGACTCCTTCCAGCCAATATCCTTCGTCAATAAAACAAAATATTATTTCACACTTCAAATTAGTAAGTGTTAACTTATTTTTATCTTTATTCCTATTTTTTTTTGGGGTTTTATGTTTTGATTTAGGCAAAATTAGGCTTGCTGTCTACGGAACCGTTGGATTTGTTTTCTATTTTTTTTGTTCTACACTTCATACATGGAAAAGTGTTTGTTTAGTGGGGTGATATGGTACTTTTGGTGGACTTTAGTTTTGATGAAAATTGGATTTGGATTTTTACGTAAGGGTGTCCATAGGGGTGGGGGTGTCCAAAGGGGTGGGGGAGTCCGGGGGGATAGGGGTGTCCAAAGGGGTGTCCAGGGGGGTGGGCGGGGCTGTCCAGGGGGGTGGGTGGGGCTGTATAGGGGGTACGGTGTGTCCAGGGGGTACGGGGGTGGGTGGGATATCCACGAGGGTGGACTGGCTATCCACGGGGGAGGTCAGACTGTCCAGGAGGGGTGGGCAGGCTATCTAGTGGGGGTGGGCGGGCTTGCCACGGGGGGTAGGGGTGTCCAGGTGGTGGGTGGGCTATCCATGGGGGTGGGGGTTGTCCACAGTGGGAAGGGGTGCTGAGGGGGGTGGGTGGGCTATCCACGGGGGTCGTCGGGCTATCCAGGGGTGAAGGGGTGTTCATGGAGGGTGGGTGGGTAGTCCATGGGGGTGGGAAGGGCTGTCCATGGGGGTGGGCGGGGCTGTCCAAGGGGTGGGCGGGGCTATCCAGGGGGGGTGGACAGGCTCTCCTGGGGGGTGTCCGGGATGTCTAGGGGGTGTGGGATGTCTAGGGGGTCTGGGTGGGGTGTCTTGGTGGGGGAGGGTTGTGTGGGGGTGTCCAGGGAGGGGGTGGTCTGTCTAGGTGGGGGGGGGGGGGTGTAGGGGAGGGGGTGTGGGCAGTCCGGGAGGGGGGGGGGGCTGTCCGGGGGGGGGGCTGTCCAGGTGGGGGAGGGAGGTATGGGCTATTCAAGGAGGGGGGTGTTCAGTGGGGTTGGGGGAAATCACCATTTTACAGATGCATGACTACTCACATGACATAGGATGGATCATGTATCATATGATTGGGTGGTATCTCAAGAATCTAGGTCGAATTTTAGAATTTATTGATCCTCTTGTATAGTACTACTTCTTACTAGTGGTAACTATTTTTTTCTTCTTGAGACATGACATACATTACCATCATTCGGTTTATGATTCTCTCATTAGTTGGTATTACTAATTTGGTTATTTTAATCCATTTCCAATATTTTCCCATTGGTATTTTTCTTCCACTTTTTAACTGATAATATTAAATTTGTGCAACTTAGGTAATGAGAGAATAGTCTCCCCCCAGACACAACAAAGGATCTCACTATTAGTATATAACATTTGTAATTTTGGTAGATGTGCATGAGGCCATGTGGCTATATGGGTTTGGGTCACTAATGGGTGGCATCCTGGTTTGGGAGGTCACAATTACTGGATAACCTTTTTATAGGTGTTTCTAATCAAATCTATACCTATAACTATTGAAGGTCCCTCTCCAAAATCAATTGGGACATGATTCAATGAATACACCCTACCAATCTATGATCTATAGCCCCAAACCTATGATCCTTTAATCCAAGGTTAAGGTGAAACTTGATGAGGCCATAACTAATTTTGATATGTTCCTCATCCTACTCCTCATCCTGATATCCCCGAATAATTTAAAGTATAAAACTTGTACTCCCAACAAGACCATTAAGGATTATTTATTCCTTGATCCACTGCAAATATCTTACTGGGTAATCCTTGAATATAGTCATTAGAAATTCTATATCTTATTTTCTTATATACATTTTATTATTTTGTATTTCTTAATATGATTCTCAAATAGAGTAATGTGTCAGTTATGCTTTTATTTATTCTAAACAATTTTCATTTACCTAAATATTTTCTTGATTTAACATTAATATTAATGAATTTCTTTGAAATGACTTATTGCAATTTTTTTACAGAATGGATAGAAGTTGGATGTACGAAACTAAACGGATTTCAACCGATTTTCAAAATAATTTGAACAACTTTCTAGATTTTTCATTTGACAAGGCCTCAGATAGTGGTCGCATACACTGCCCATGATCTAATTGTGTTGGAAGACCTTGGTTGAGTCATGAAGCAGTTAGCTATCATATAACCAAATATGGTTTCCAAACAAACTATTATGTGTGGTTTCACAATGGAGAGAAAATGTAATCTCAAAATGTTGATGATCCAAATGATCGGACTGAATTAGAGAGTTTGATATATGATCGATTTCCATTTATTCGGCATCATGAGAAGGAAAGGATGTCCAGCCAATATGATTTTGATACAAGCACACATGATGCGTCCAATAGAAATGATGATGTTGATAGGATGAAAAAATTGTATGATGTTATGACGACTCCAGTATATCAGCAATGTGGTAAAATGAAAAAGTTGGAATTTTTAATTAGATTGTTTCATGGTAAAATAATGTAGGGGATTTCAAATACTACAATTGATTACATTCTTACCTTATTGAAGGACTTAATTCCACATGACACAGATATTCCCTCAAACCACTATATGGCATTGAAGTTAGTTGATGAACTTGGATTCTCCAAAAAATATCATGCTTGCCTAAATGATTGCAACTTATTTTGGGAGGAAACTACAGAAAGAATTGATTATATCAAACATGGAACCTTCCGATGGAAGCCAAAAGAAGATGGAACACCATCTCTTGTGCCATAAAAAGTAATTTGAAACTTTCCATTGATCCCCAGATTACAGAACCTTTTCATGTCTAATGAAATATCAGTACAAATGCAATGGAATGACACTGAGAGAAATAGAATAATGAAGAGTTGGTTCACACTGTAGATGAATTTTCATGGTAGAGATTTGATTCTCAATATCCAAAATTTTCAGTTGACGTGCATAATGTGATACTGGGTCTTTCATGTGACGGTTTTAATACATTTGGGAAGATGCTTAATTCGCACAACACATGGCTGGTTTTCATACACATTTATAACCTCCCCCCATGGTTGTGTATGAAAAATCCTTTCAATTTCTTGAGTATACTGATATATGGCCCTTCTGATCCTGGGAATGATATATATGTATACGTGAAACCTTTAATAAAATATTTGAAACTTCATTGGGATGTGGGTGTGCCCACATATGATGCATGTTTGAAAGACATATTTCAGATGTATGCTGCACTTATGTGGATGATCAATGATTTTCCTTCTTATGCAATGATGTCTCGATGGAGCACAAAAAGAAAAATTGTCATTTCCTATTTCTATGAAGAATACTCAATCGAGAATACTTAAATATAATCGTAGTTTTAGTTTTATGGGACATCAAAGATTCTTGCCAATGAACCATCCATATAGAAACAATCGTCAGAGATTTGACAAGACCATGGATACTGACGATCAACCTCAGTGTATGTCTGAAACTGATGTGCTTAATGAATTGAAAGATTTCAGTTATTCATTTGGGAAGGGTGTAATGAAATATATAAAGAGGAAAAATGTTTCCAATGATAACTATTACAATTGGAATAAGAAGAGTATATTCTTTGAGTTGTCGTATTGGTCAACCAACTTGTTACATCATTCATTAGATGTAATTCACATTAAAAAGTATATATGTGAAATGGTGCTTTAGATTCTTCAAAATGTCAAGGGGAAGACAAAAGATGATTTACGATCTCAGTGTGACTTGGTAGATTAGGGAATCATACTAGAATTGCATCATGTCTGTATTAGTTAAAATAAATGGCAGGTTCCATGTTCTACTTATGTGATGACAACTGCTGAAAAAACTAAATTTTTGGAAGTGATATAGACTGTCAATATTCCTGATGGATATTCAAGAAATATATCAAAATGGGTCAACAGAAATGAGTTGAAGCTAAAATCCTTGATGACTCGTGATTATCACGTCCTTTTGCATGAGTTGATTCCAATAACAATCTGTCATCTCTTGACCAGTAATGTAAGAGTCCCAGTTATTCGGTTGTACTATTTGTTTAGATATCTTTGTGCTAAGAGTTTCTCTAAATCCTTCTTGAAAAAACTATTAGATGAGACACCATTAATTTTGTGTGAGTTAGAGAAAATATTCCCTCCATCATTTTTACATGCATGTTGCATCTTACTGTCCATCTTCTGACCGAAATACTTCTTGGAGGACCCGTTACTTTACGTTGGATGTATCCAACCGAATGAAACATGTGTACATTCAAATCATATGTTCGGAACAGGAATTATCCCAAATGTTCTATTGTGAACAGTTAATTGGCTCAAGAATGTGTGGATTTCTTCCCAAAGTATTTGTCTGATCTTACTATGAGAATAAACAGATGAATGAGAAATGAAGAAGAACAGTATGGGAAAATTGAACCCAGTTTTCCATCACTTCCTTAGACAGGAGGAATTTCGAGATCATATACATTGTCGACATTAAGCCTTGAAGAGCGAGAGATGGAACATCGCACAATGTTGTTCAATTGTGATTTGTTCGATGAGTATATCAAGTAAGTAAATTGTACATGTATCTCCTATGTTATTTCTTGTAATTTTAAATATTTGTTAAACTATTATTATTTTTATCTATAGTGAAAATAAATAATTGATATATAGAAAGCATCGTTATTTATCTTTGAGAAGGAAAGAGACTTCACATAGAAAAGGGTTTTCTACTTGGTTGAAATTGAAGGTAAAAATATTTCTGTTATAACTAAATAAAAATAATTATTAAATAATTTTTCTATTTGTTTATATTTCTAGCATGGAGTTTTTCTGCAGACTCTGTTTCTGAGGAAATAAGAACTTTGGATTTTGGTCCAAATACCATGGTTCGTGCTTGTAAATAACTTTTAATCAATGGATACAAATTTATTATCACTGAACGAGAAAGAAACATGAGAACAAAAAATGATGGTGTTATTCTAACTGCCATAACAGACTGTTATGCCAAATCATCGGATAATAGACCTCATTCTGAAAATGTATCTTATTATGGAGTCGTGGAGAAAATAATAATTTTGGATTATTACTCGCATGGTCGAGTCACGATGATGAAATTTCAATGGTTTGATTCAATTACCAGGCAAGGCCCCTTTATTGATGAATGTGGATTTTGAG
Organism: Viscum album; assembly: GCA_963277665.1. Classification (NCBI taxonomy): domain Eukaryota; kingdom Viridiplantae; phylum Streptophyta; class Magnoliopsida; order Santalales; family Viscaceae; genus Viscum; species Viscum album. The sequence goes on along the minus strand of OY728121.1, from coordinate 1,643,123,671 downwards.
TTATTGACATGTCTCGCACTCTTGTCACCGATGAACCATATGTGTTGGCATCAATGGTGAAACAAGTTTTTTATGTCAAAGATCATTGTCATCCTAAATTCGGTGTAATTATTGAGGTAAATACCAGACATGTTTTTGATGATGGTGATGATGAAGTTGACACTATCCCTACTACAATTGGAAGCAATTTGTTTATTACTTATGATGAATCCAATATCTCAATTGTCAGAGTTGTTTGTGAACACGAAGTTTTGGTGGGAAATATATAGAATCATATAGTCATTTTATCACCTACATGTTTCACCTACATCATTCAGAGTGTGTATCCTAGTACTTACCTTCAAACCACCATAAATATTTTGTTTCATTATGTTTTTTTTATCAGAATGGTTTTTCTATATTTTGTTTTTTGGGTTACACATTAGTTATATGTTTCAAATTACTTCCATATTTGCTTTCATTACAGGAAATTAAACCCATTTGAGAGAGGCAACATAAAAAGATGATAGAAAATAATCATCGCATGACACAGATGGGCATTCCTCCACTCATCCCTCTTGTGGGTATTTTATTTCAAATATATTTATATTTTAATAAATTATAATATCATGTGTTTACTTTTGTGTTAAACATTTTTTCAAGATCCACCCCCTAGACGAGAGATATATGACTAGGAGCCTAATATTTCTCCCAGTACTAAGGCTGGTGGTAGGAGGGGGCGTGGTGTCAGAGTTAGATGACCATATGGTGGTCTCGATACTGAGGTTTGTGGTATGAGGGCTCGTAGTGAGAGAGTTAGATGATCCACTGGTCATACCCGATAGGATCATGCCCCTACCACATACATATCATCTACGCCCCATTTTAGTCCTGGTGTGTCTTTAGGGACACACGGGATATTTAGGGTGTCGATGTTTACAAAACCAGTTGGCCAGACGTCTGTGCCATCAACTTTTTCTTCTGGTTCATTATCCCCAGGATATTATATTCCACCTTCTTCGACTCCATCTCTGACACAATATGTGGCTAAGGAGAGTACACTGAGGAAACTCCACCTGTACAGGATATTCCTTCAGCTTCTGCACATCCAGTGACACCCATTGATATGACTACCACATGTATATTTATATAACTCTAACAAATTTTTATACCAAGATTTATTTTTATTATAAATTGTACTGATATTTTGTTTCTTTAATAACAGATTCATCTACTTGTAGGAGGCGGGGGAGGGGGCGTACTCACTTGTGTGCGGTATAGAACTGCCATAAACAGTTGATGGTTGAATACAATGATGACGGAAAAATGATTGAGAAATATGGGCAGGAATGTCGGGGTTTTTTAGAGATGCTAGACAAATACTTCAACATCATTATGGTCAGCCCTCTCTCTTGGATACATCTGCCACACAAAGTCAAGGATAACTCGTGGGCACAAATATGGGTAAAAAATATATTGGATTTAATGTAGAATTTTTTTATTTATATAAACTAATCTATTGGGTGTCTGATTCGGTTTAACTTCCCTAATGGCGAAGGTGCACGACTAGCACGTTTAAACGAGCTAGGAGAGCTTTAGAGAGCTTATAAGAATGAGCTGTATGTTGTCTGGAGTGATAGAGGTGGCATGAAGTTGGAGATATTACCTGTCATGGATGACTTCTCGATAGAGAAATATTTCCAAATGATTACCCATTGGGTGACTGCCAAATTTAAGGTATTAATCACATTTGAGGTATTCAAATTACTGTTTTCATATTTTGCATTAATATTATCTTATTTATTATTAAACATTATTTAGGAATAGAATGAAAAACCATAAAACATGGATTCAAAGAAATACCTCCACACTTTGGGGTGTACACCTATGTCAGATCATGAGAGGAAGCTGGTACGATATAGTTGTTTATAATTTTTCTTTAGGACTTGGCCTTTTTATTGTTTCTTACATAAATTATGTGATTTATTGAATATTTAATATATGATTATAAATACACCTTTTATTGTTTCAATGTCATTATAGAATCACAAATTGAATATTGAAGGACGTGTCCCTCGAGAAAAATTGTTTTTCTCTAGTAGAAGGAAAAAAGATGGAACTGCAGTTAAGGAACCAACACAAGAAAATATTGTAAGTTTTAATTTGTTTATTTAAATTTTTCATATCTATTTTGAAATTTAATAATATATTAATATTTTTAACAGGATGCATTAGAGGATCTTGATGCCCAAGAGCCTGACAATTTTGGGTGACACGATCATTTATATCAGGTATTGGGAGATGAGTACTCTGGTCGAGTACGCAGCTGACCTGGTAAAAATATTGTCCTGATGAGGTATTGGTCCACTCCGGTTATCCATTCTAGTACCACTAAGTTGAAACAGGTCAAGGAGCATGCATGAAATTCTTCTAAAAGGGTCACCGAGTTGGAAAAAAAGGTTCAAACGAGGGAGAAAGAATTTATGAAACTGATAAAATATTTATCTTCACCACTTCCACCAGAGGCCAGTGCGGCTTGTCAGACATATATGTCATCTATGGGTGCATTATCCAATGTACCAGGAGGAAATTCTAGTGGTGGTCGAGATGATGATGTTCTTGGGGATGAAGAGGATGGTTAAGAGGACAAGGGAGAGGACGAGGATGGGGACGAGGGCGAGGATGGGGCTGAGGGAAAGGATAGGGACGAGGGCGAGGATGGGGCCAGCGAGGAGTATGGGGATGATGAAAAGGATGACGATGAGGATAGAGATGGCGGTGAGGATGAGGATGATGATGATAGTGGTGATGGTGATGGTGATCAGGGGTAGATTGATCCATTACATTTTTGAATTCTGTATAACTATTTATTTTTTAACCTGGTTTTTCACTCTGGTATGGATATTTTGGAATTCAGTATAACTCTTTATTTTTGACCAAATATGGAAGCATAATGATGTTATAATGGTTTGGAGGTGAGTGATGTTGTATGAAATTTTATGGGTTATTATGAAGAGTTTATTTCCCTTTAATTGATTTGTTCATAAAACATAAGTTGGTGCTGGACCCCCACCCTCCTCCCTGGACCCCAGATAGCCCCCCAGACACCCCCCCCCAAACATCCCCCTGGACAGCCCCCACCCACCTCCTTGGACCCAAACATCCCCTCGAACAACCCCCCTGATAGCCCCCCTCCTCCCTGGACCCCGGAAAACCCCTTGGACAGCCCCCCTGACATCCCCCACCCTCATCCCTTGACCCTGGACAGCCCCCCGAACAGCCCCCCGGATAGCCCCCCACCCTCCTCCCTGGACCCCAAACAGCCCCCCGGACAACCCCCACCTCCCCCCTGGACCCTGGAAAACCCCCCAGATTGCCGCACCACCCTCCTCCCTGGACCCCAGACAGCCCCCAACAGCCCCCCCCAAACTGCACCCCGGACAACCCCACCACCATCCCCCTGGACCCCGGACAGCCCCCGGACAGCCCCCACCCTCCTCCCTGGACCTCAGACAGCCCCCCAAATAGCCTACCTGGAAAGACCCCCCCCCACACCCTCCCCCTGGACCTCAAACACCCCTCCGGACGACCCCCTACCCTCCTCCCTAGACCCCGGACATCCCCCCGAACAACCCCCCCGGACAGCCCCTGAAAAGCCCCCCGTACAGTCCCCCACCCTCCTCCCTGGACCCCAGACATCCCCCTGAATAGCCCCCAGACACCCCCACCCTCCTCCCTGGAACTCGAAGAGCCCACCGGACAACCCCCCACCCTCCTCCTTGGACCCCAGAAAACCCCCTGAACAGCCCCCCACCCTCCTCCCTGGACCCCGGACAACCCCCCGAACAGCCCCCCTGGACCCCCCCCACCCTCCTCCCTGTACCCAGGACAACCCACCGGACAGCCCCCCCCACCCTCCTCCTGGAACCCCAAATAGCTCATGATCCATTTTCGTCTAATGTAATAGAGAAACTCCATATCAATCTTGTTTATTCTGATAAAACTATAGAGAAACAACAACATTGATCTAATCAGGTAGATGGGCCTCTAGAAATAAATGAAGATGATATATTGAACGTTATAAAATAACATAATGAAAATAAAACACCAGTAATGTTTGGTCCTTTTCCCATACCTCAATATATAATTCTAGAGATGTTGATGGCAGATTGTATACATGAAAACCACCTAAACATGGGGAAAAAATGTCATCATCTGAAGGAAAATATATTACCTTATGGAAAATTACCAAGTCACGTCAAAGGAATAGAAGGGTTATAGTTCCATATTGAATTGGTATATCTCTTCTATTCTAAAAAAAATATTGGGAAGAATAGGTAAGCCCTTTAACGTTCATGACTCAATACATTAATGAGGTTTTGAAAATTGATCATAGATACCCCTCCTTGTGTTCACAATAGATAATGGGGTGCGCATGGAGAGGATTAGACTCACCCGAATCTTTAATCCATACTTGACGGAACTCAAAACACCCAAATGACATGTATGAGTCAACCTCGTCTCAATCCCAAGTGCGGTGTGGCCGAGACCACTCAAAGTGTCTCACTTTTCTTTGAAATGGACAATATTTTATGTGAAAACAATAACTAGCATACAGAAAACATACCAAACGCATTCAGATTCTATTGATACTTTAGGAAAAGGATCAATGGTCATATTTTACATGTATGAGTCAACCCCTCCTCAGTATGAGGCACGGGGTGGACAATATCACTTGAAGTGTCTCACTTTTATTTGAAATAGACATGATTTTAAGTGAAAACAACAACTGGCATATGAAAAACCAACCAAACACATTTGGATTCTATTGAAAAATTAGTAAAAAGATCCATGGGTGATATGAGATGTGTATGAGTCAACCTCGACTCAATCTGAGGGCCAGTGTGGCCTACACCACTCGAAATGTCTCACTTTTATTTGAAATGGATAGAATTTTAATTGAAAACAACAACTCGCATACGAAAAACCAACCAAACGCAATCTGATTGTGTTGATACTGCAACAAAATGATCCATGGGTCATTTTTTATGTGTACGAGTTAACCTTGCCTCAATTTGAGGCACGATGTGCCCAACAACACTCAAAGTGTCTCACTTTTCTTTGAAATGGACAACATTTTAAGTGAAAACAAAAACTAGCATACTTAAATCCAATCAAACTCATTTGGATTCTTTTGATACATTAGGAAAAGTATACATTGTTCATTTGTGATGTGTACGAGTCAACCCCACCTCAATTAGAGGTGCGGTGTGGCCATCACCACACCAAGTGTCTCTCTTTTGTTTCAAAAAGACATCATTTTAAGTGAATACAACAACAGACATACATAAAACTGACCTAATGCATTTTTATTCTATTTAAACTTTATAACAACGATCCATGGGTCATATGTGATGTGTATGATTCTACCCCGCCTCAATCCGAGGGCCGGTGTGGCCGACACCACTCAATGTGTTTCTCTTTTGTTTGAAATAGACATGATTTTAAGTGAAAACAACAAATGGCATACGGAAAACTAACCAAACACATTCAGATTCTATTGAAACTTTATTAAAACTATCCATGGGTCATATGGGATGTGTAAAAGTCAACCCCACCTCAATCTGAGGGCCGGTGTATCCGGTACCACTCAAAGTGTCGTTTGTTTAAAATGTATGCACTTTTATGTAAAAACAACTGACCTATGGAAAACCGACCAAACACATTCATATTTCGTTGATAATTTAGGAAAAAAATACATGGGTCATTTTTGACATGTAAGAGTCAACCCCGCCTCAATCCGAGGCGTGGTGTGGTCAACACCACTCAAAGTGTCTCTCTTTTATTTCCAAAGGACATCATTTTAAGTGAATACAACAACTGACATATAGAAAACTGACCAAAGCATTCCGATTTAGTAGAAACATTAGAAAAACGATTCATGGGTCATATGTGAAGTGTACGAGTCAACCCCACCTCAATCTGAGGGCCGGTGTAGCCAGAACCACTCAAAGTGTTTCTCTTTTGTTTGAAATGGACAATATTTTAAGTCAAAACAACAACTGGTATACTTAAAACTGAAAAAACACATTCGGATTGTGTTGATATTTTAGAAAAATGATCCATGGGTAATTTTTGACATGTATGAGTCAACCCTGCCTCAATACGAGGCACGGTGTGACCAGTACCACACAAAGTGTCTCTCTTTTGTTTCAAAAGGACATTATTTTATGTGAATAAAACATATGACAATACGAAAAACTGACCAAAGGCATTCTAATTCTATTGAAACATTAGGAAAAATATCCATGGGTCATATGTGATGTGTACAAGTCAACCCCGCCTCAATCCGATGCATGGTGTGGCTAGTATCACTCAAAGTGTCTCAGTTTTATTTGAAATGTACATGATTTTAAGTGAAAACAAAAACTGACATACGAAAAACTGACCAAACGCATTCATATTCTGTTGAAACTTTAGGAAAACAATACATGGGTCATATGTGACGTGTAAGAGTCAACCCCGCCTCAATATGAGGGTTGGTGTGGCCGTTACCACTCAATGTGTATTTCTTTTGTTTAAAATGTAAACACTTATATGTAAAAACAACCGACATATGGAAAACCGAACAAACACATTTGGATTATGTTGATACATTAGGAAAATGATCCATTGGTCATTTTTGACATGTACGAGTCAATACCAGCACAATATGAGGCACGATGTGGCTGGCACCACTCAAAGTGTATCTCTTTTGTTTCAAAAGGACACCATTTTAAGTGAATACAATAACTGGCAAAAGGAAAACCGACCAAATTCATTTGGATTCTGTTGAAACATTAGTACAAAGATTTTTGGGTCATATGTGATGTGTTTGAGTCAACCTCACCTTAATCCGAGGGCCGATGTGTCCGGCACCACTCAAAGTGTTTGTCTTTTTTTAGAAATGGACAATATTTTAAGTGAAAACAAAAACTGGCATACTTAAAACTAACCAAACACATTTGGATTGTGTTGATATTTTAGTAAATCGATCCATGGGTCATTGATGATGTATAAGAGTCAACCCCGCCTTAATCCGAGTCACGGTGTGGCCGGCACCACTCAAAGTGTCTCTGTTGTTTTTCAAAAGGACTTCATTTTAAGCTAATACAATAACTGACATACAGAAAACCGACAAAAGACATTTGGATAGGACAACGATACATGGGTCATATGTGATATTTATGAGTTAATACCACCTCAATCCAATTTCTAGTGTGGCCGACACCATTCAAAGTGTTTCTCTTTTGTTTGAAATGGACAAGATTTTAAGAGAAAACATCAACTGGCATACTTAAAACTGACCAAATGCATTCATATTGTGTTGATAATTTAGGAAAATAATCCATGGTTCATTTTTAAAGTGTAAGAGTTAACTATTCCTAAATACGAGGCACGGGGTGGCCGAAACCACTCAAAGTGTCTCTCTTTTGTTTCAATAGGACATCATTTTAAGTGAATACAACAACTGACATACGGAAAACTGACCAAAGGAATTCAGATTCTATTGAAATTTTAAGAAAACGATCCATGGGTCATATGTGACTTGTAAGAGTCAACCTCTCCTCAATACAAGGGGTGGTGTGGCCGGTACCACTCAAAGTGTCTTTCCTTTGTTTAAAATGGATATGCTTTTAAGTAAAAACAACCAACATATGGAAAACCGACCAAACACATTAGGATTGTGTTGATACTTTAGGAAAATGATCAAAGAGTCTTTTGTGACATGTACGAGTCAACCCCACATCAATTCGAATGGTAGTTTGTCCAGTACCACTCAAAGTGTCTCTCTTTTGTTTCAAAAGAACATCATTTTAAGTGAATACAACAACTAACATAAGGAAAACTGACAAAAGGCATTCAGATTCTATTGAAACTTTAGAACAACAATTCATGAGTCATATGTAATGTGTTTAAGTCAACCATGCCTCAATATTAGGGCCGGTGTGGCTAGAACCACTCAAAGTGTCTCTCTTTTGTTTGAAATGGACATGATTTTAAGTGAAAACAACAACTGGCCTACTTAAAACTGACCAAACACATTCGGATTGTGTTGAGATTTTAGGAAAACGATCCATGGGTCATTTGAGATGTGTACGAGTCAACCCCGTCTCAATCCGAGATGCATTGTGGCCGAAACCACTCAAAATGTCTCTCTTTTGTTTAAAATGGACATTATTTTAAGTGAAAACAACCACTAACATACAGAAAACCGACCAAATCCATTTGGATTCTGTTGAAAATTTAGGAAAACGATATATGAGTCATATGTGATGTGTAAGATTCAAAACCACCTCAATCCGGGGGCATGTGTTTCCAAAACCACTCAATGTGTTTCTCTTTTGTTTGAAATAGACAAGATTTTAAGTGAAAAAAACAACTGACATATGAAAAATGGACCAAAAAATTTAGATTGTGTTGATACTTTAGGAAAATGATCCATGGGTAATTTTTGACGTGTATGAGTCTACACCACCTTAATCTGAGGTGCGGTGTGGTCGGCACCAATCAAAGTGTCTCTCTTTTGTTTCAAAAGGAACTCATTTTAAGTGAATACAACAACTGACAATATGGAAAACCGACCAAAGGCATCCAAATTCTGTTAAAACTTTAAGAAAACTATCCCTGGGTCATATGTGACGTGTAAGAGTCAACCCCGCCTCAATCTGAGGGAAAGTGTGGCCGATATCACTCGAAGTGTCTCACTTTAATTTGAAATGGACATGATTTTAAGTGAAAACAACAACTGTCATATGAAAAACCGACCAAAGGCATTCGGATTCAGTTGAAACTTTAGGAAAATGATCCATGGGTAATTTGTGACGTGTACTAGTTAACCCCACCTCACTCCATGGGCTGGTGTGGCCGGTACCCATCAATGTGTCTTTCTTTTGTTTAATATGGATACACTTTTAAGTAAAAACAACCGACATATGGAAAACTGACCAAACACATTCGGATTTGTTGATACTTTATTAAAACGATCCATGGGTCATTTTTGACATGAAAGAGTCATCCCCGCCTCAATCCGAGGCTGGTTTGGCCGACACCACTCAAAGTGTCTCTCTTTAGTTTCAAAAGGACATCATTTTAAGTGAATACAACAACTGACATAAGGAAAACTAATTAAAAGCATTTAGATTCTATTGAAAAATTAGGACAAAAATTAATGGATAATATGTGATGTGTAAATGTCAACCTCGACTCAATCTGAGGGCTGGTGTGGCCGGCACCACTCAACGTTTTTATCTTTTGTTTGAAATGGCCATGATTTTAAGTGAAAACAACAATTGACATAATTAAAACTAACCAAACTCATTCTTATTGTGTTTATATTTTAGGAAAACGATCCATGGGTCATTTCTGACGTGTAAGAGTCAACTATGCCTCAATACGAGGTGCGGTGTGGTCGGCACCACTCAAAGTGTCTCTCTTTTGTTTCAAAAGGACATCATTTTAAGTGAATACAACAAATGACATACCAAAAACCAACCAAATGCATTTATATTCTTTTGAAACTTTAGGAAAACGATCCATGGGTCATATTTGACATGTACGAGTCAACTACACCTCAATCCAAGGGACAGTGTGGCCGGAACCACTCAAAGTGTCTCACTTTTCTTTGAAATGGACAATTTTTTTAGTGAAAACAACAACTGACATACAGAATATGGACCAAACGCATTCAGAATATGTTTATACTTTAGGAAAATGATCTATGGGTCAATTTTGATGAGTAAGAGTGAACCCTACCTAAATCTGAGCCACTGTGTGGCTGGTACCACTCAAATTGTCTTTCTTTTGTTTAAAATGGATATTCTTTTAAGTAAAAACAACAGGCATATGGAAAACCAACCAAATGTATTAGGATTGTGTTGATACTTTAGTAAAAATATCCATGGGTCATTTTTAACGTGTACGAGTCAACCCCGTCTCAATCTGAGGCATGGTGTGGAAAACACCACTCAAATCCTCTCTTTTGATTCTAAAGGACATCATTTTAAGTGAATACAAATGAAATTTACACTCATCAACGATAGTCGCAAACTCTTTTTCATGAGTTGGATAGTTTCACTCGTTGGGTCATAAGTGAAGAGACTCCTAAGAAAATAAATTTTCACCATATTTAAAAAAATACACGTTCAATTCAAAATTCATCACAAATCTTTACATACCCAAATATAGGATCAGAAAAAAATTGGGATTTGATCCAATTTTAAACTCTTATTCATCTCTAATAGGTATTTATCAGACTATTCTGCCAATTTGAATTTGATGGAGAGGTGGGGGGGGGGCTGTACTAGTTGGGTGGTTGGGCAGGGGTGAGGTGAATTATTTCTGGATGATTGTTGTCATATGAAGATTTAAATAGGGAATTGTAGTACATGACATGGTTGGAAGCGTTTTATGGTTTTATGTGTGTTTTTTGCGATATTTTAGGGTTTTTTATACTGTTTTAATTTTGTATGTGGTTTTTGTGATATTTTTTATGCAGGTGTATAGTGGAGGGGAAACTCGAGGGCTACTATGTTGCAGTTTAGGAAAAACCCAATACAAACGGTTTTAAACCGTTGGTATAATAGTTTTGGAAACGCACAATACCAATGGTTTAAAACCGTTGGTATAAGATTTCTGAAAAAACACAATACCAATGGTTTTAAACCGTTGGTATAAGAGTTCTCGAAATACACAATACCAACGGTTTTAAACCATTGGTATACTAGTTCTGTAAAATCACAATACCAATGGATTTAAAACGTTGGTATACATTGAGAGAAATTTTAAAAATCATTATATACCAATGTTTTCTGGAAACCGTTGGTAAAACAATTATACAAACATATACCAATAGTTCTCCTACAACCATTGGTATATCAATAAATACAGTGGGATATACCAATGGTTTAGATCAAACCATTGGTATAGGGCTTTCCTCATGGCTGGCTGCCCTACGGTTTGGATAACCATTGGTATGGTCTATACCAACTGTTTTCCAGCCTATACCAATGGTTTAAAATCATTGGTATAACCTTATTTCCCAGTAGTGTGTGCGGGTTTAATTTTAACTTAAATTAAGATACATCTATTAATTTAATTTGGTAAAATTTATTTTATATTTTGAATCAATATAATTTTTATTAGGTAATAATATGAATATAATATTTGGTCTTGATGAATAGTCATGATAGTAAAAAATTAATTATCATGGTTAAGGTTAAAGCATTATTTTGTGAATTACATGTACCTTTTTTAATATTAATTGTACACATACATAAGACATTAATTCAAAAAATTTTATTTCATATTTGTATTAAGTTGTTCCAAATTATCAAATAAGGTCCATTTATTTTTATCCTTAAAGGAATAATTACCAAGGTAAATAAAAAAATTATTACCATGTTGAAAAAAGTAGGTTAAATTGTGTAAACTTAGAGGATAGGGGAATGACATACTTATTTTCAGGTGGTAGATATGTTACTCTAACTTATCTTCATTCCACTCCATTATTTATCGATATTTAGGCACCTAGGTTGAGAGTGACTTCCCATTATTGAATATGTTTGGGTTTTCAAAAAAATTACACTCCTCCATAATTATAAAAAGAAACCTATACCCCTCACATATTCATAAATATTATGTTGTTTACCTCAACGAAATCCTATTTTTTTTCTAAAAAAATATTTTTATTCATGTTTTATTGATTTTGGTACTCAAAAAATTCAAACCCTAGGGTCCTTAATAAGTGATAAAAATGATGTTTTCCATACAAAGGGAATTATATTTACTAAGCTCTTTATTTTTTTACTTCTTATATTAAAAAATTTATTCTTGTGATAATAATAATAAAAATAAAAAAATATATACTAAATATGAAGATTTTATTATGTTAATTGAGTTACATATATCCATATTCTCTTCCATCAAATGGGAAACGAAATCGTCGATTGTGTGTACATTAGACTACTAACTCATGAACTAATGTAATTAATTTCCTATCACCAGCACTAAAAGCTATAAATAATGATAGATTTAACATATATTATATTTATGATCGAAATATAATTTTTATTTTCAATATGATATATACATTATTTCATTTCAATCATTTTAAAAATAATAATGTCGCTCGTGCGTACGTGTGAACTACCACCTCCACGAAGTGATGTGATTTTTTCCATTTAAAATCTACATTTATTGTAATAAGGATATATTTTATGATCATTTATGATATAATAATGATTTTAGAGACATTAATAATTATTTACCTTTATTTAATTTCATTTTTCTAAAAAATGAATGCAATATTCATTCCTACGTATAACCTACTATTTCAATGAACGATGTAACTCATTTTCCATTATATAAATTTTATGGATGAAAATAAATTTTTATATAAGGAATTTATATTATATTAGATTCATAATTGAAATTATAGGGATGATGTAACCATGATCAACATTAATATTCCAAAAATACAAAACCAAAATATACACGAATAATCAATGTTACTACCGAAAATAGTGATTCTAACAATCAATTGTTAATAAAACAGTTATAAAATATAAAAAGATTATCATATAATGTTGGATATATTTGAGTATTATTATTTGATAGATGTATAACCAAAAAATTAATATGTATTAGTTTCTTACACATATAAAGGAAGTCAAACATGATGAAATGTTTCATTTCACAATATAATCATTATTAGAGGTTTCTTATGATTATGTATCCACTGGAGAAATTATTTTATATTTATATCATAAACCCAATCTATGTTATAATACTATATTTATTCATATAATTTATTATTTTTTTCCTTTCAATTTTTTCTTTTTGAGTACTCAAGATGTAACATCCAGTGTTTTCAAAGAATGTGGAAATCCTCAAACTGTTTGAATTTTCAGAGTTTGGTGGCCAGAGAAACTCTTTTCTTGTCAATAAAAACCTAATTGCAAGAGTTTCCTTAATCTAATTACTTTATGGAACTTTTATATTCTCAATAATTTCACCAGGGTTTCAATTGAGTTTCAAGTGAGTTAGAGGCTAAAACCCATTTTGGTAAAGCACACATCGAGGTGCATTTTTTGAAAAAACCTTATGGCCTCCCAAGTCAAAAAGTGTGGAAATAAATTTTATATATAATGGGTTGTAAATACTATTAAATAGGGGTAAAATTACCATGTGGTATCTCTACAACTTTTATCAATGTTATTCGCACTACCAGTGCACAGTTTTGGAAAATCATACACATGCATTCATGTTTAGTGGAACATATATAGTGGCTACACATATGATCAACATAGTTTTTAGAAAACGTTTTTTACAACCATTCATGGAGGGGTTCCTTGAGTGTGGGTTCCATTGTGTTGGCACATGTTTATACAAATCGTTTGGCCAAACTGTTTAGGTCACTTAAATGAGAATATTTACATTTCAACCACTTTGAATTTTACTATTTTAATCCTTTTTTCTTCTCCAACCACACAGATAAAATATGGGAGTGATCTATTTTCTACCTCCACTAGGTGTTGAGATTCAATCTTCACCCAATATATGGATAAATATTATTTAGGTTTACTATAAGCCTTTAATTAATTTATTTATTCAATTTTATTCTATTTCCCATTCCTTTATCCATGCACTATGCTAAATCTATGCGATCCATTTTACCATATTTTCTGGAAATTCGTTTAAAATAATAATTTCTCTTGATTCGACTATTAAAAGGGGTCAAAAATTGATTTGTGATAATATAACATTATAAGGTAGTTTGTTCCATGATTTCCCTTTGATTTTTCTCATTGGGGGGGGGGGGTATTTTTGAGTCCATCATTAGTTTTTCCACGTGAGACCCTATATATTAAATGATTTCCTTTTAATTAATTAATTGATAATTGGAGATTCATATGGGATTTATTCCCCCATAATAAAAATGGTATTAGATGATGTGATGCTTTAAAACTTCTGAAGATTAGGCTAGGGGTGTTTATTTATTTAAATTAAAAAATTAATTATTATTTCTGAGATCCATGAGAACCTGATGGGAGAGATCAAAAGATTTAGATGGTGTTGAACGTATATATAGTGATACTTAGTTCATCTGGTTAGATGAGGGATGAATTCTATGAGAGATGTTGATCATAGGTTTGGAGACTTGGTAATCCGGTTAAGGTGATGGATTCATTAGGTTAATGGAACTGACTATGTGATCTAGGATGGTGTTGACCATCAGATAGAGATATATGACCCCTTGGTCATAAGGTGATAGGTTAATTTGTATTGGGTACTTTTTTTTTAATTTCAACTCACCATGATTTGTAGACACTCCATTAGAGTTCTATTTACATAGATAGGACTCAGAAGATGGGGTGGTGCTGACCACTCACATGGTTAGAGGCCTCAATTAGATTATGACATAGGATGGTGTTGACCATCAGTGAGGTTTGAGGAACATTCCATATAAATCCACATGGATGTTGAGGATACATGATTTCATAGGGTTTAGACATTCATTTGGGGGTTGAGTCTCACCACATTTTGAGGCCATTGGCCCAAGATTATGTTGGATGACATATATCACCATCCCAGATGATGCCAGCTATTGAGATGATGGTGATTATTATTTATAGGATAGGTATCATTGTCACTCAGGAAATCATGCTTCGATTTGAAGTTGGATTTCATGTAGGGGTCTGATGGACTAGTTACATATTGTTTAGGGGTTCCTTTCTAGATGTCGGTACATGATTTATGGAATGAGATACCAAGTGGAATTTTAAGAGGTGGAACCTCAGGGTTCACCTGGGATGTATTTCACTGTAAAATACCATGTGATTCATAATAAGGTTCATCACCACTATAGTTATACCAGCGATGGTTGAATCAAGTGATTGATTCTTTTTTGCCATTGAGTTCAAGAGAAATGGTTTAATTATTTATATATATATATTCACATTGATTTATTTATTTATAGTAAACACCTTATTAATCAGATATGAATTTTAGGGACACATTGGTGATGGACTATTTAGATATATTATCAAACCCTACTTGGGCCCTTTGAGATTCATATAGAATTTATGCTATTGCGATCAGGTGAAGTTTCTGACTCAAGTGATCAACATAATTACCATTTCATATCTTTTTCATGATATAGATTTCTGGGGCCTTAGAGTTTCCTACATCAACTGGAATTTACTTTTTATTTGTTTCCTTAAATATCAACATCCTCACTATATATACATACTGAGGACATCCGTTGGAAATATTTTTTTTATTTTATCATATGGCCTAACTTGTATGAATTCTTATAAAAAATTGTTTTTTGTTTATTGAAAAGGTATCTTGTTATGTTTTTTTTCAATTGGTATGTTTGAGCCTATTTATTATTATCATTGTTATCTATCGTGCTTCCGCTATGGGGGGTTACTGGTATATATGTCTTATAGTATTTTAATTTTGCATTACATATTTAAATATACCTTTATTTGTATCATATCTAGAGGTCTTAATATCCTCACTATCACCTATTTACACCCTTCTAGTTGGCAGCCATTGACATATGGGGAGGTGTGCCTATGACAAAATGGCCCTCTAACCCATAGTACTATTTTTGTGGATAAAAGGATAGGGCTTTAAAATGGTATAAAAAGAGTGTCTTTTAACTTTTTGGAGTATAAATATTTGTTATATTGAATGATGGAGACTATGTTGTAATGATAACCAGATTTAAAAGCCATGTTTGGGTGCCTAAAACCCCATGCATGGAGGACAGACCATGTTTCCTTGGGTGGGAATTGCTATTCTCTTTTTCTATTTTTATAGGTGATATGATTTCCACCTTGAGTGGCGCACTTGGATGTGATTATTATCTATTACGACATGTGAACCTTGGACTGTTATAGAAATGTAGGCGACATGGACTATTTTACTAGTAAGGAAAGAGATTAATATTTATGGTTTCTTGATTGGAATATAGGATGATTGATTGTATATTCATGATACTATGATAGACTTCATTAGATTTTCATTGGTAACATGGATTGTGTTAATATGGGTTGGGTTGTTTATAGTGTTAGCAAAGGAAATTAAACAATGTTTTCCTGTTTAGCCCATCTTTGGGGGAACTATACTTAACCATACATGGCATGTGGTTCTATTGAAATCTTCATGTGATGTGATAGATGATATATATATATATATATGTTGACCTGGATTCGATAAGAGTCGAAAGGTTTATGATAGGGGTGAGCTTCTTATAATGTTAGCAAATAAACTAGATATTATTTTCTGGATTAGTCATTCTGGGGGAATCCTAGATAGATACCTCATATTAATATGTCGTTATTGAATTTAATGAGGTTTAGTAAAGTGGTCATGATGTTAGATATATATGTGACACCTGGATATGATTTGGGTGGGTAATGGGCTAAGAGGCCAAATGTCACAAGGCGTGGTTTTGATGGGTGAGTGTAAGTGTGGTGAGATTGCACTTCTTGTTAAGGATTTCCCTAAACACATTACATTTATTTATAAATAATTATATATGTTTTATGATGGTTTTAGTCTTAAGAATTTTTACACCTAGGAAACATATTATGGAGAGTTAGGCCAAAGATTATTTATAATTGCAAGAGCGTGTATAGGTTGAGGACCTTGAGAGTTAAGATGAGGCCTTGGAGGGTCGAGTAGAGCATGATCTATAATTACAGGCATTGGTACAAGCGGTTTTTCCATAAGACATGTAATCGTTTGGGTTATGTCTTGAAGAGATGCTTAGTGTTAGCCTGGTATGTCTAATCCAGTGGATTTAATGAGGATCTAATATAGTAGATATTTCTTATGGTGTACATGACTCAGAAGTTCCAGTCATATCACGCATCAGTATTTTTGGGTGAGGGTGGACAATAAGTGACCAATATGTAGAGAGTGTTTCTGTACCATCTTCAAATAGCTTGAGACACACTCAGGATGGAGGGTAAACATGTCCATTTACATGCTCGAAGAACTAGCTAAGCACTGGTTGGATATATATACATAGGTAGGGAGACACAAGATACTGTCTTGAAAGGATATCGAGGCTAGGTTTATCGATCAATTATTCCTTATGACGCTAATAGAATAGATAACTTGGGATTTATTAAACCAACACCAATAAGAAATGTCCATAATGGACTATGAAAATACATTTAAAAACATATCTAGATTAATACCATGTATGGTGGATGATGACACATCTTGGGTGAGGCATTTCAATGATGTTTTTATGTCGTTATATTCAAGTATATGCAATCATATTTGGGATTTTTTGACTTTTAGAGGCGATGAATTATCCTCTGATATCTGAGGGAAATTTTCCATACTGATCATACTCAATTCGGGTGATGATGCTTGGTTATTTAAGTGGCGTTTCATTAGAAATAAGAAATCTGGTCTGAGAGGAGTTTCAAAAGGGTTTTTAGGTAAGAGACATGATAATAACATCGAGCATTGGGTACTCAATAGTGTACTTCTTATGTTGTAATTTAGGATATGTGAAAACACATTGTGACTGAGAAATAAAGGAGCGTCAAACATGTGGTCAGGTCATGTAACGTTAGAGGTTCTGTAGGAGGCCTCCTCGGATAGTCTCCAGTGTGGGACCAGGGCACACTAAGGTTTATATAGAAAGACCAGAAGACATACCAGGAGATGGTTGCCTAGATTCAACTACACATAGTGGTTATTGGAGATATGGTGGAAAAAATATGGGGGTTAGTAGATGGTAACTGACAGAACTCTCAAGGGATGCAAGGCCTCGTTCAATTGAGATTTTGGCTAGGTACATTTTATTAAGATCTCAGGTTTTGGGAAATTTGGTGAGACTAATATGGTTATAGTCATTCCATGGGCACGATCCAGATGCTTTTTTTGGCCCATATCATTTTGTAGGCATGTCATGTTTTGGATGCACAAGGTGAAAAGAATGAATTTTTAGACTAGTAGATGATGGATAATAGGTTGGTATTGACTTATATGTGTTATATATATATATATGAGGTGTGTGGAACCAGTATTTATTTTAGGGGTCAATGAAATGTGTGGTTTAACTATGGTGTGTAGGTATCCAGGCATCGATATGATGTAATATTACTAGAGGTGTGTGGAACCTGGAATAATTATGGGAATATGAGGAGATGTGGGATTTATTGGTGTCGATAAGGAGTGGGTACATTTGTGGAACTCCTGATATGAAGGACCCTAAAGGATCCATGTGCGACACAGGCATGAGGTGGACATCTGATGAATTGCAGATCATGATGGCTGTCAGATGTGACACATGTATGGTTGTTTCACCAGATGAAGTTTAAGGGTGAATATGCATCACATGAGTAATTTCGAGTCTAGGCATGGTCGGTGGACCATTGGTATATTTTTGTTTTTCAGTAAGTGACTGGGGTAGTTAACTCCTAAGGTGGGGAGTTCCTTGAGAGAGTTGTTTTGTTGCTTTATAACTAGAGTAGACTGGGGGGTTTGAAATGATATGGGTATGTTTGGTATAATCTCTAGGAACATATTAAAAGATCATTGATGCGATATGTTAATTTGGGGGGATTTTAATAGCCTAGGTCTTTGGAAAATGTTTAAATCCTCAAAAAATTTGAGTATTCAGATTATGGTGGTTGGGCCAACACATTTGATGATCATCATTACCTAATTACATGATTTACCAATACCTAGGCCTTGAGTTTGGGGGATTTAGATGGACGAAATGTTACTATGAGTTTCTATTTGGTTTTTGGTGCATCATAGGTAGAAAACGTAGTTTTGTTAAATAAAAAAATAAGCAATATTGTTTGGACAGACCGTGCATCTTCCTCAGTGAAACAGTGTAGACCTCCTTTTCTTTTGATATAGTTGGAAGAAACTATAAAATAGGGGACACATGTCCATGGTGAATATTTTAAAAATTTAGAAGAGGTATTCATATATCCAATGCATGGGTTGGGGAAACCATTCCCATGGTTGCACATTTAGTTCTATATAGAGTATGGCTACCCATAGGCTCAACATGATTTTGCCAAACCTTGTGGGAAAACTATGTGATGTGTGGTTCCTAAAAAGTGAGTGCCGCACAGTTGGTTCATGGATAGCCAAACCGTGTCGGTAACTTAAACAAAAAAATTTGCATTTCCCCTATTTATATTTTACATTTTCCCCCCGCTTCTCTTCTCCACAAATGTTCATTGTAGAGGGGAGCTCTCCATTTTCATCCTCACATATGTTTTGAGCTCCACCCTTAATTTTATCTTTTATTAAACCTCTATTGGGTGTGTTGGAATCATATGAAAAATTTATTTCATCATCTCGCTTCTCTTATACTTGTTACTCAAAATACGATGTGGTAAATATGTATGATCGGTTTTACTCTGTTTTTGGGAATTCATATAAAAAACCGATTCCTCTTGATTCATATTGATTTTGGGGCTGATAATGGATGATCGAGCACCAAGTAGTGCAAGGTTGGTGCTTCCTTGATTTATCATTATTTCACAATAGTTGGGGGGGGGGGTGAGCACTTCATATGATTTTCTGAGAGAGATAGACTAAATTAAATGCTTCTATTTAAGTTAATTATCTGATTATTCGATATTCTTATGTGAATCATTCCACTTGAATACAAATGGTATGAGCTAGTGTGAGGATTAAAACCTTGGGATGATTTGGATGTGTGTGTTTATTTATTTAAATTAATTTTTTTGATGTTTTATGAGTTACATGGCAATGTGATGTGTGTGATCAGAGGATTGAGATGGAGTTGAACCTATGGATGAGGAGACATAGTACATTAGGTTGCATGAGGACTTGATTCTGCGAGTGGTGTTGATCATAGATAGGCTAACATGGTTATTGGGATGAGGCAATGAGGTCATAAAGTTATGGGTATAACCATCGTGATGTTAGAGGGTGTTGAACATCTTATTTAGTGACATGGCCTTAGTGTCCTGAGTGGTTGGGATGCTCTGGCTTTGGTACTTTGTTATTGATCACCACTCATTATGATTGGTTGATACACTGTTGGAGTCATGTACACATAAATATGACTCTTATGATGTGTTATTACTGACAGCATAAGTTGGTAGAGGCATCTATTAAATTGAAAATTAAAATGGTTTTGACCATAAGGGAGTTTGGAAGTGATTTCTATTTAAAAAATATGGATGGTGAGGATCCATTTGATTATAGCTTCAAAAATATCGGTAGGGGGATAAGGCTCATAATAAATTGTGAGCAGTAGGAGAGGATTATGTTAGAGGACATATATCATTGTTCCTTGTGATGTTTACTATTGAGATTATTCTAATTATAATTTGGAGGGTATACATCATTGTACCTTGGGACCTAAACTATCTAGATGATAGTTAATTTCAAGTAGGGGTTTGATGGACTATTTCCTTATTGCTTGGGTGTGCCTTTATGGATGATGGCACATGATTGAAGGCATAAGGTTCCAGGTGTCATTTTTGGAGGTGGTAACTGAGTGTTCTCTAGGGATGAATACCATCAATGTATGAATTAGGCTTTATGCTAGTGATCCTTTCCACTCCAGTTATAATATCGATGGCTGAAGTAGATAATTGATTCCTTATGGATGTTGAGAATACAGAATGGTGGATATTTATTTATACATGCATGCACAATACGTTACATATTTTTAGTGGAAATCTAATTAATCAGATATGTAAGATATGCACACATTATTAGTAGCCTATTGCGATTTATTTTCACAATGCACACAGGTCATTCAAGATGTGTATAGACATAATACTTATGTGATCATGTAAATGATTGGACATAGGATCTGGACCATAGTGACCATGTCATACCTTTTTCATGGGATGGATGGAAAGTGACATTATAGGTTTCTATATCAGCTAGATCTTAATTTTTGTTTATTTCCTTCTGTATTAACATAATCAATTATATTGAGGCCTAATATGGGATTTTCTTTTTTGATTATAGTCACACATCACCTGAATTTTATTACTTATTAGATAAAAATGGGTATTATTTCAAAAAATTGTATCTTTTGATGTTTTATTCTATAATTTATACGCTTCATGCTATTTTCTATTATTATTACAACTATCTATAATGCTTCCTATATGGAGGGTTACTAGTGTAGTTGTCTTATGCTATTTTATTTTACATTTATATATTTATAAATACCATTATTATTATCATCACTAAAAGGGTATTGTCTCACCAATATCACCCCTTTAAATCCTCACTAATAGTCCGCTACCTTTGGCGCATGAGAAGATGCAACTATGGCCCAATGGCCCTCTATCCCATAGAATAGTTCTGGTGGATAAATGGGTTGCGGTGCTACAAAATATACAAAAATCATGTTTTTAGGAAAACATACATTCTTTTTCTACTCAATAGGGAATCCTTATCTTCTGTTACATATTTTCATTAATATATATAAATGGATATTTTAAAATTCAACTATGATTTATTAGTGTTAATTTTCCCTAATTTTCATCTTTATGACAAAATAGATAAAGAGGAATATTACTATCTTTTTTCATATTAGGTACTTTTTTACATTTTACAAAAGTGTGAATAGAATATTTTTTAATTTATAAGACATGACCATCACAAAGACTCACTAATTCAATGATTAATTTACATGTTTCCCTCCATAATATTTGGGAAATATTTAGTTTCAAAATTAAATGGGTATTTTCCTCTTGAAATATTCCAGTGGACGTTTTAATGTATATTTCTCTATGTGAACATTCTTTGGTAAATATAATTATTTACTAGGAATAAATTATATTGACATAATTTTCTATATTAATTTGGATGATTTATGAATATGTTTATTGATTGTGGGAAATTATTAACCTTTAATATTTTGGTTTTCAATATGATGGTTTAAACTTATTACATTATACCAATTTCATACATGGAACGAATTTGACATAGTAGGTGAGGGGTGTAGCCTTCTATAGACTATCGATGCATCATTAGGTCTCCTTAGTCAATCTTGATATGGTATTATGTTATTTTCTTACCAATTTAAGTAAAAAGTCTTGGAATTTGGCCTTGATTATATGTTTGTGATTTATAGAATTATGCATTATCTCTTTATGTGACTAGTTATAGATTTCCATGTGGTTATTTGATTAGTTTTGATATTAATGGATAAGTTATTTGCTTATGTGATTATTTATATAAAATTATTTGATAATCATTTATTCATACCATATTGTTCTTCATACTCAATTTATTGATTAAATGACATGTGTTCTTGGATATTTCTATTTTTTATATGGAATATTCATTATTTATTCATTATTGCTTCTGTTGTACACATACCATTACTAATAATCTCAGATCGCTCCATTCATATTTTTTCCTTTAACCAAGACATTTGGAAGTGTATTATGATACATATATTGGGATATTCTAAAGGGAATAATGGTTTTATAGAAAATATATTATGTTGTATTTTATGTTTTAAGATGTAAGTGTTATTCACATATGTATCTAGTTTTGTAACAATAATTAAATATTCGTCCCTTTATTATGAAATTTTCTGTATCTTATACCAATGTCATAAAGTAACCAACAATTCTAGGATACTAGAGTTAGGGTCTTTACATGTGGATCATTTAAATATAAATAAAATTTAAGAACGAACCATAAAAATATCTATTATGGATGTCTATTATTTCCTTATATTATTGGGGTACTATTAATGATTTTTTTGAAATTTATCTTAAATATGAAACCAAATAACCAAGATAACCTAAATGGAAGCAATTTTTACCTAGATTGATGAATATTAAGAGAAATTAAAGGGGTTAAAAACATTGTTGCTACACCTATAATAATACTAAATTAAAACAAGGAATTATTTATGATGTAATTTGAAGTTTAAACTAATGGATTAGTTGGTGTTATAATAAAAAATGATAAAGTGATAGCCTGAAAAAATTGAAGATCCATGAGTAGAATTATCTTATACACGACCTAGAGTTGGCTAAAATAATTTTTTCATTAAATACATGAAGGTATTATCTATATGGAGAAAAGAGTAAAATATATACAAATTATAATATCTAGAAGTCAATATTCACATAGAAAGAGATAAAAATTCACCCATAAAGGTGGATCAATCAAATAATGGAATATGAATTACCAATATGTTGTCCTCATGATAAGGTAAATAATGCTTAAAATTATCAAATTAAAAAGGATCCAACTACATTTTCTATGAGGAGGATTGAGATGGATCCAATCTTCTTAAACATGAAATTGACGGAAATGGGAATCATAAAGGAAGGAACCACATTCTACCATGGTTTAATAATTTACTAACAATCAATTCTTGACAATATTAAGAAAAATAAAAGGGATGAATTGATGATATATAATAATGTTAATTCTATATGAAATGAGAAACCCATAGAGATTATTAATGGAAAATAATGAGTATTGCAATTTGTGACACAATTATGTATATAGTTGGAACCTGAGATAAAAAATGAGCTACTGAATGATGAAGAAAGTATGAAATTCTCTAACTATCTAGGGATCCCAAATATGGATTGGTATCAAAAAGTATACTATTTATGGGTTAATATAGTGAAGTAAACTTTTTAATATACATAAATTTTCTTATTATGTCAACAAGTGAAGTCATAAAGGAAAAACTCCCTGGGAATGATGTAATCATTATCTATACCATCATGGATATGGAATAAAATCACCAATTATTTTTCAAAGTTCATTCAAATAAATACAAAGAACATAATTCTATATGGTTTATAGTGTAACATCTTAAAAATATTTCTCAATTAATCACTATTTAGGAGATATTATCACACCATAATCTTGTAATGATATAAATCAAATATGATGCATGGTTTCATGAAACACTACTATCTATTTTATTTGATTGATATATAAGGTTAAATTCAAAGTAATCAAAATATATTCAACAGTATTTAAGCACACATATAAAATTAATTTCAGACTATTACCCCAAAACAAATGGAAAATATGAAAATATAATCTATATACATGTGGATATTTTGAAATCCTTATCTATGGACACAAAAGGATGATGGGTTCAAAATTTTCCTATGGTTGATTTCTTATCAAACATCTAATACCAATTGGGCATTAATATTGATACTTTTAATACCCTCTATAGTATGATATGTAAAAATCTCACACAATAGGATTAATATAGAGAAAATAATCTTTTGGGACATGAAGTGTTTGAATAAACAATAAAAAAGGTCTAGACTTCTTAGAAACACATTATATCAGTAAAAAGTCAATAGAAGAGTTGTGATAGAAATCATTTACTATACGATGAGTTTATGGTTGGAGATAAAGGGTTTCTTCATATATTTGTATGGTAGTGAGACATGAGGTTTTGGAAGTAAGGGGAAGCCAAGTCCTATATACATTTACCCCTTTTTATATTCTAATCATATCAGATTAGTTTCTAATAGACTATCACTACTGCAATACATTTCCCTGGTACATGACATATTCTATGAATCCCTACGGAATATGTACACTCCTAATCCCCCATATGTGTTAAATATAAAGGTGGTGTAGTTGGAGAATTATCTATCTTATGAAGAGTATATGGTAAAGATCATGGATCACTGATATAAACTTATATGTAATGGGTTTTAATTATAAGAATTTGAAAACCAATAGTCAATAACAATATTGATCTGATTGTTGGAATAGTGATCTAGACATTAACATTTGTAAGTACATCATTGAGAATAGTAACATAACTGTTAGAATATTAAGCTCGCCAGTGAAACATTAAAATTATATTTTAATATAATATTAAATGAATAACAAGAAAATTATAACATAAGATAATTGAATAAATGTGTTAAATATAATAAAATAAATGTTTGACATAAAGAAATCATAATTATAATTTTCATAACATACACACACATTGATATATATTTATATTTAAAATCAAATTTTTATAATAAGATTAAAATTTTGAAATAAAATTTATTTTCATATAATTGATAAAGAAACTATATATTTGTATATAAATGATAATGTAGTTTTATTAAATTACATGTTATTTTTCAAGGGATGTAAATTTCGTTTTTTCATGAAAACCATCATTTTTTAATAAATATGGATTTTAATTTAAAAATAAAATTAATTAAAATTAGAAAGTAATTTTGATAAAATTAATTTTATTTGTTAATCACCACATAGAAATTATCCTATAATGATTTTTTGGGTATTTTTCTAATTTATTGTGAATTTTTGGTTAGTAGAAAAATAAATTAAAATGTGGTATTTTGCATCATATGTTAAATACATGATTAATTTCATATGTAATGTTATATGAAACAATCCATTGGGAATTACATTCACAATTTAATGTATCTAGTGAAATGAATCATCAATATTTGTAGTCTTGAGAAAAAAACTGAATAATATTATATTCAAAACACCACTCTACTCTCCATATAAATAACACCCTCACTATAACAACTCTTTGATTGTTATTTTAGTCCTTTTAATATTTCAATATGTATATTCATTTTTTATTCAATTTTAGTTTTGTGTTTGGGTGATTCGATACCCTTGAATTTATATATTAAATACATTAATTTATATTAATACATGAGAAAAATAATTTCATAATAAATGGATTTATTATATATATAGCCCTATGATCTGAAATAAGAGACCACATTTTTTTATCGAATGTGGGGCTTACACCCGAAAATATAAAAATTTGGTCAACATGAGACATTTGGTTGATGAAATTTTTTGGAGAGTTCCTTATTTAATTATTTTAATATTTTTATTTAAATGACATAAAAATATAATCCCTCTCCTTATAAAATATATTATGTAAAAACACTAGGGATATTCGTGTAAACATAGGAGATTAAAGAATAATAAGAGTACATTTCCGTTGGTGACTTTGGAGTGTGGATCAATGAAAAACTATTGAGGAGGGTAGTGAAATGAATATATCAAGTGAGATCATAACCTTCTATAATGGAAAAAATGTTCTTCCCCAATGTTCTAAAAATTATGGTGGTCGGAAAAGTTATTTTAGGGATTTATACACTTTGAATTATTTGACAAGCTTAAACTTATATATTCTTTTGTTTTCGAATGATTTCCATTCCTCAAAAGAGCATAGTTTTGATTAATAATTTTATACAATTTATATATAATATTTTCATCTTTAATTTCAACCTAGTTTCCAAATTAAGTAATTTTCAGATGTGATCATAGTAGAAAAATATTATTTGTACTTTTTTCTGTTGCTTTTCCCCCAATATTTTACACGTTCTTTGTCATTGGCTCATGATGTCGAGGATTTGACATTGCCAGATCAAATTCATGCATGATCATCACCCCATATTTGTGGTGGTTGTTTGAATAATATTTGGATTAGTGTTTCAATAATGGAACAACAAGTGATGTGGGATACAAGTATTTTACGCATGGATCTAAAGCCACATTGAGGGTCTTAGATCATGTGGTTCATAGTTCGGTAGAGTGACATGATGGGACTATATCACATGTATATCGAATGTCCAAAATCCTACCATTGGTTATTGATCGAGTGTAGTCAACCCTAGATCAATGTTATATGGATTGATTCATGGTGTAATTAGTGGAGGTGTTTATATTGAAGAGAAACATGAATATTGTGGGAGTTTTTAGAAAATACAGAGTTACACAGTGGGTAGTTTAGTGGAAAAAACATCATTTTATCCCTTTAATGCAACATTTACGGATTTCAGAGGAATTAATAATCACACAAAATGTGGTCGTACCATATTCCATGTGACTCGGTTATGAAAACACATTTTATACCCTAGGGGAATGTGGGCATGATCCGTATAACCTAAAAAAGACACAACCTGAGTACCTGGACATGTCTAGGTACACTAGTATGACAAAAGAACACTAGCATAAGCCATAGTACATAGGATTGAGCGAGAGTACATTGGCTGACTAGGGATATCCAAGACTTTCTATGTAACCATATGCATACACCATTTAATTTCCTTTGGAACTTATACATTGTCTATATCCTTTTCTATAACTTTTATTTTGATACACGTGTTTCCTATCCTGAGTAATTTTCCACATAGAACATGATGAGGGACATAGTATTTTGAATAAGAGACCAGAAATGTGGTGAGACAAGAATGATTATTCCTTTAAACTTTATTGTCTGACGTGTGTGATCAAGATTGATCCTTAGAGAGATGGATGGGTCGGTACTCCCCTATCACACTAGGGTTCATGTCCCGTATACTCTTTATACTACTAGAGTCAGTGCTCCCCCACACTACATAAAGGTGTTTGTCCTATATCAACAGAGTAGTATTCCCTATCATCAACCTCTGGTGGGGAGTGGGTCTTCCATGGGATTTAGTTCTCTATCAACCATGGAGGGCATTAATGAGGAGTGGGACCCTCCAATTTTATTCTTGTGAGACAGTGCATGGTGTTGGGAATTAGAGATTGTCATTTGGGATAAATAGACTTACTCATAGTTATTTTTTATCTATTGATATTTAGAACCCCTCTAAATCTATATCATCTTTTAGGATTCCGTATGATCCCATCTATTGGGTTTCTCTTTACCCTCATTCATTTGAGTAAAGATGATGTTTTTTATTTGAATTTGTCCCTTTTTAGTTTTCATGATGTCCTTCTTGATATATTTTATATCACACAAAATAGGAATTTCCCTAAAATTTTATGTATTATTAAGATGATTGGTATACCAATGGTGAACTTAGTGAACAATGTTTTAACAGTGATTAGTGGTTCTTGGTTCTAACCATGTTCAGCGGTTATATTTTGGTATTGTGATCCCTGACTACTCTAGTCTTTACCTATTTCTAGTTTTTCTCAAAATGGGACCACATTTCTGGTTGGGTGTATAATTTAACCTTTAATATCATTTATATTACACCACTATAATTTTATGTATTTATTAGAGGATGATACATTCATGGTTTTCAATCAATATATTTCATTTTTTTATTATATATCTACACTATTTCATGGTTCTAGATTTCTATGTGAACACATGTACTTTGGATAGGGCCTTTCATTTCAATGTTATTCCTACCCTACACATGTTACCATCTATTGAATAATTGGAGGTGGTATTGGGGTGTCACTCTCAGTATATAGATAGAAAGGCGAGACAAGGTGGGTTGGGTAATTATAGTTTTGTATTTATCCTTAGCCAGTGTTCGGAGTTAGGAATATTGTTAGGTTTGGTTTTTGAAATTAGGGAAATGGTTTTGGAGAATATGATGTTTCTTACATGGTCCAGGGAACCTAGTGTGGGTTCCGTGACCTACATATTTTTATACAAGGAAATTGAATACTTACTTAATGACTCAGCATACGAATATATCGAGTTCAGGGAACCAATAGTACATATAT
Source organism: Viscum album (assembly GCA_963277665.1). Lineage (NCBI taxonomy): Eukaryota > Viridiplantae > Streptophyta > Magnoliopsida > Santalales > Viscaceae > Viscum > Viscum album. The sequence goes on along the minus strand of OY728121.1, from coordinate 1,643,095,156 downwards.
CCAATAGGATTGGGTCATTTGACTTTCATGTCATTATTAAGTCAGATCCCAAGATATTCTCATCTAACCGGGGTATGTCTTGTAAATTTCATGACAGATTCATGATGATAGTTATAAAGGATGCCAATAAAAGATCATGAGGAATATTAATTGATCCTTGAGGCCTCATTTTAGTTACCTAATCATGAGGTGTTTCTATTAAGAGGTAATAGAGAATTTTATGACCTATTATGATGTGTGTGGATGCACCTATAATGTTTTGGGTGGATGATCATGTACTTTTTGTGAATATGATAGCTCTATAAAGTAGGTATAATTATGCACATTGGATCATTGCATTACATTAATCCCAGTGATAGGGAAATATGGGGTTTCAGGGGGATCTAGAACCTCAAGTAGTGGAGGATTTTATCATGGAGGTGGTATTAGTTTGGAGGATTTTTCAGACCCCGAATGGTAAAATTGTTATTCTTGTGACCCATATTATTTAAAGAGAAGCAGGGTACTTGTGGAGTTAGACTATCAAAATTCATTAAGAGGAAAAACTCTCATTGTTAGACTTCAAGTATCTTTTCTATGATGACTTTTACCAATTGATCTTTATCTTTATGTGGATCCAAGATATTCTTGAGATACGAAATAGAAATAACTTAGTTGTTATGTACACATTGAGTTTTACCGAACTCGTGTTTCAATCTTTTGATATAGTGTGAGGTGGATGCCACCAGGTGTCGATGTTTGATCAAGGAATTATTAGAGGAATCAGTTATATCATGGTGCCTATATACTGTGATAGTTACATTGGAGTGATGGAGTATGCCTTAGATAAAAATTACATCCTAATAGTGGGATGTCAGGTGGTTGGAGAAGGTGGTGTTCATTATGTGCATGAGTATTATATAGTAGCGAGCATTCATAAGATTCACGTGTATTAACAAAACATGAATACATCTTCCCAGACACAGACATATGGAACTGTAGAGAAGGGAACACATAGAGGGTCCAACCATCCAATAGAGGGGTGATTCTGTATTTGTGATTGGATTGCACACATGATGCACGATTTTTGGACCATTTTTAATGGGGAGGGTAGGAAGACATTTTATTTTGAACCATAATAGAGGTAGCACCATGATATGGGATCTCTTAGGAATTCATAGAGCATCCCCAGGGTGGGTGTGATCCTAGAGGATCAAATGTGTCTCTAAAGGGAGGATATAGTGGTAGAGGAGGATTCTACAAGATACTTCCACAACCACTAAATGGTTTCCCACACTAGGATCATAGGGATGTATTTCATGGATAATGTATGTTTCATAATATGGTGGGATATGGCCTGGATACTGATGGGATGATTTAAGTAATGGCATGTTTCTTTCAAACTCTTTATCTAGTACTTATAGACATAGGTGTGGGTCATTCTTTTATCTCTATATCTCTTGTGTGAAAGATATATCTTCTAGATGAGTATTTATCCCAATAATGGTGGATATATTTTTTCCATGGAGTGATTCTTATATATCAAACATCTATAGACTATGTGAGTTGGAGTTTGGATGAGAGAGTTTCTATCAAGACCACTTCTTCATCAGGGTGAAACCTTATGATTTCATCATGGGAATGAATTTGATGTCTTTAGTTCCTACCCATACATACTGTCTCGACATTGGAGTTATATTACCCTATATAAAATGGGGGAGATTATCATTACATGGATAGATATATATTATGGATGATCCAAATTTAATTTTGAGTAGGATGAAGAATCCTATCACCGATCAATTTGATATTTTATCAGTTGGTGCAGTGGTCACTTCAGAAATCTTTCTTATAGTAGTAGTATAGGATTATATGGAAATATTTCTAAGAGATTCTCTGAGAATAGATCTATGATGAGAGATTTATTATATCATTAATTTTTACCTAGGGATTGAACCTTTATCTTCCTTGGAATATTGGATGGCCCCCACAGAGCTCCAAGAGACGAGGGTGTAGTTGGAAGACCTTCAAGAACATATTTTTATCATACCTAATGTTTCCCCTAGGTCGATCCAATTATACTAATGAAAATCATGGATGGGAGATTTAGTTTTTTATTGACAATCATCACCTGATAAGTTAATGAATAAGAATAAGTACCGCTTTTACAAGGATTTAAAACCTTTTAGTTCAATTTAAATGTGAAAATTTGTTCTCAAAAATTTATATCTACTCTAGATACCATCATCCATGGGTTCTTTAGGGTGATGTTATCAAGATGAAATTCTGAGGTTGATATAGATACTATGAGTTTCCAGTGATGCTTCTAGGCATGACTAATTCACCCACTATTTTCACGGCTCTTACAAACCGAATATTACAGGTATAAATTTAATGATTAATTAATTCATTAAAAATAGTCTCATATGATCTAAATCAGATGAGGATAATGTATAAAATTTTAGGATGGTCCCAGATGTAATTTGAGAACACAAAATTTGTGGTACTCTCTTGATGTGTGATTTTTGGATTTGTGAGGTTCACTTTCTCAGCCTTTTCATCTATGAAATGTTATATATGTTGTTAGAGTGGGGATTGATTTTCTATTTTATTTGGAACCATCCAAGGGAATGTTATAGGTGTTGAGTAGTCTAAGTTTATATGGGATATATTAGTGGTTTGTTGTGGAATTTTCAAGGATAAAATTCCCTTTGACTAAATTGATGAGGAAAGGTAATCCATTCACCTAGACTGAGTTGCATTAGGGAGCCTTTGGGAGGCCATGGAAGAGGTTGAATATCTCTTCAAAATTGAGGCTAACAGAGGTGAGTGTTGAGTATGTGGATTTTTAGATTCTTCTAAGGATATGATCTGGTGTGTGATAATCCATTTTTTTTGGAAATGATCGATTATTTGTCAAGGAAGTTGAGATCCATTGATAATAAATTGAAACATATGATCTAGAGTTGGTAGTGGTATGCTTCACCTAGAATATTTGGATGCCTTATGTTAGAGGTGAGTGTTTAATTGATTACTTGGAACACTAATCTATTGGGTACATCTTCACTCAAAGAGATCATAACCTTAGATAAAGACAGTGGTAAGAGTTCTTTCTGGAATAAAACATTGAGATTGTTTATAATTCCTAGAATTTAAACATGGTGGAAAATTATGTTTTTCGGAAATTCCATTAATGATAGGGGAAGGAGGATTCTGAGAAGTTGGAATCATTATAGAAATCCCTGGTGTAAGAGAGGGTTTTAGTTTTTCCTCAGTCGATGGTGGTGACTCCACTAGTTTTTTAGTGTTTGAGGGAAGAATAGTTGGTATAAATATACTATGAGGATATATGTCATCAAATATCCTAAGGCAATTCATGTGATAGATTTTATAAAGGATGGGATAATTTCATCTTTTTCTAGGGGTAGAAAATATTTGTATCCACATTATATGTGGGGGTGTTAATGGTGTTTCATATATCCCCCTTGGATATAAATTCATGTGAAGGGAATATGTAGAAGTAAATTTAGTGGCATTTTTTGTTGGTTAGAATTATGGGGGGTGTGGAAGTGTTTATTTCATAGTGTCACCGATGTCATCAGGTAAAATCTTAATATCAGGTTCTAGTACATTTTAAACAACATCTTGAGTTACAAGAATGGTAGTGGGATAACATACACAAGGATTTTTCTGATAGGGCTTCCATGGAAAGTGAGTGGCCAAGATTATATCTGGGTGAGTTTCAGATAAATCAAAAATTTGGAAAAAATTATTTACATTTGGGATTAATTTTCAGTCATGATTTTGGGGAAGTTATACATATGGTTCGTTGTCCAGGTTCATTGGGTAACCATGTTGACCTCATTTGACCATGATTATAGTTTTGTATACAGTCATGGAGTGGTTATGAAGTGGATTTTAGGGACTAGTTTTCGATGATTACAATGTTTCATCCCTATAATTATGTCCATACTGAGTAGAGTATCCTTGTTTTGGAAGATATTCTATGTTCATGTGTGTTGGAATTCTTCCGGATGTGGGAGGATCACTTTTCCTTCATAGAGTTTACCTATAATAAAAAATACCACTCTTTTCTTCTAATGTTAACTATGTCTTCCCTATATTGGAGACCATGTTGATCACTATTGTGCTAGAATGAGATCTTTGAGACACCTCTTGTTGGGATAAAGATGGTTATAGGAATGATATGGAAGGTTCCTGTGATCCTTGAGCATATGAGAAAAACCCATTACTGATTGAAATATTATGCGGACTGAAATTATAGTTATTTGGAGTTTGAGTAAGGAGACTATGTTTTCCTGATATATCTATATGATAATATTTGGAAGATTTTTTCTATAATGTATGATATATACAATGTTCATCATGATGTAACACATCTAATAGGGATTCAATGTTGTTTCTAACTTATTTCCCTTAATTTTTTTGTTGGATTGAGTGCATGATTCTTTCCATGTGTTACAACTGAAGAGATATGTGTATAAATCATTTCAAAATATCGACTAAGGAGAGATAGAAATTGAGGATGAATCCACCTTCATAGGGGACACAATGTTGATAAAGACCAATAAGAGAGTACCCTGTATAGATGGACCATCCCATTGGTTTCAATTCTATTGAAGCATGGTATCATTCAAGATATATCCTAGGAGCATGAGATCCACATACAAGCTTAGTACGCCATCTATTTGAGTAGCTAGTTCTTTTTAGGTTGTAAAACCTTGAAGGAGGGGAGAATATAGCGACTTATGTTTTTTTATTTTAGTCATTTGAATATTCCAATATATATATATATATCTAAATTTTCCTAATATTTGGTTATATTTTTGGGTGTCGGATGACATCTGGATTAATATATTAGAAATAGTAATATATATTAAAGAACATATGAAATATTTTAATAATAAATGGATATACCACTGATTGGGGCCATATATAGTAAATAAACAATAATTTATGTTATATAACATGGGTTTTACACTACGTATGGTATAACGTTGTTCGGTATCAGATTTTGGGTTGATGGGGAGAATTGGCATGTGAATTAAGTAATTAGTTAATTAATTAATTTAATTTACTTCAATGAACACAAAACATAATCACATCCTTTATAATCCTCATTATATAAATTTTATAGGATTTTACCAAAAGACCCTTGAATATTATAGAGTATTAGGAGAGAGTTGATGTTGGAAACCCAATACTGTCTGTTAATTAATAATGATAGAGGATGATCGTGAGACAGAAAACATAGTGGGATCATCAACTTCATCATTAATGGGAATGTACTTCCACAATGATCTATCTATCCTTTAGTTAGGGGGCTTTATTTCACTAATTTAAACCCATTTAATTTTTTAAAAAGTTTAACTATATTTTTTTTCTTGTTTATACCTCTCCTCACATGAGACCAATTTTGATTAATAATAATGAATAAGTTTTTTATATTTGTTGCACCCATTATTTCACCATAGTTTCATCATTATAGAATAGTTTTATGGGATCTCAATAGAAAATGTTGGGATATTACAAATTTATCTTTATTTTACCCCATAATTAATCAAATTCTTTTTCATTGACACATGGGGTAGGTGATTCAACATTCCTGGGTCAGATTTCAGAAAGATCAGACAACTAAATTCATGGAGGCTTTGTGAACAAAATAAATATTATTCTTTTTGAGAATTAATCAAGGCATGATTTGGGAAGTGGATATAATATAAAATTTTGGAGGCTAGATTAGGGGTATTATTTTTTACGATATATAATTCGGTTAAGTGGTATGATGGGACTGGATTACGAGTAGATCATATGATTGATATCAGATCATCAGTTATGGATTTGGTGCAGTTAACCCTAGATTAGGGATCCTCAACAAGATTCATTGAAGAATCAGTGGTGGAGGTGGTTCTTGCATGAAACTTTAAAAATATGCATGTTTCTTGAAAATACTAAGTTAGATTCCATGTAGTTCAGATGAACACACGCAATTTATTCCATTACTTCCACATCCAGGGTTTCAGGTGGAATTAGTTGTCACCCGCTATTTGGTGTTGCTACATTACATCACCCTGATATTTTAAAAGAAGAAAAATATTTTTGATAAAATCACTAATCATTGAAAATTATAAAACACCCCATGAAATTAAGATATATATTTTTTTGAATAAATTTAATAACTTCAATAGGTAGTGGTACACACTACCCTACGATTTTTATTCCTGATAGCGTGTAGGGCATGAAACACCGAGACGAAATGACACACCAAATATATTACTATTATAACCAAACTCTTAAATTTCAGGGTGTGAATAATATAATACACTTTATTATATATATATATATATATATTACCTACCCAATATAAATTATTTTTATATTATTATTAAACAAGAAAATAATTTTTCTTAAAGTTATTTCATTCTTCAAAAATTAGATTTATTCAAAATTAATTTACATTGCATTTTGTAATGAATTATTATAAATAATTTTTTGAAATTTTTGGAAATTTATTTGAAAAAATTAATATTAATTTTGAAATCATAATATCAATTTTATCTTAGGATTCATTTTTAGAATTTTTCTTGATGTTTTCATTTTATGATGAGTAGTGAAAAATAATAAATTTTAAATGGAAATTTAACATTATTTAAAATTATTTATAAAGATAAATTATATTTTAAATTAGAATTAATGTGATATAAGCATAGTTAGATATATTTTAATAAAATTTAGTTAATTGGACTCATTTTCATATTTAATTTTGTTATAAACTCATTGTAAAGAATTCAAAATTTTCTCATTGAAAACCCACATTTACACCACGTTAGTGAGATTAATATTAAATTAAATTTAGCTAATTATGGGAATTTAATTCATAAAAATATATTTAATATTTTTAATTAGAATAATTTATATTATATATAATTTCAACATAAATCTTGACCATAATAAATAGTAAAAACTATAAAAAAATATTATACAGTTACAGAAATAATGGGTTTATTGGAGGTTTAAATAAAAAGATAATGATTAAAATAACCAAAAAATTTATCCAAAGAAAATTGGATGGACATATTTATAACTAAATTTCCTTTGTTATATTTTTTATTAAACAAATATTTTTTATTTTTTGGAAAATAACATTTTATAAAATAATATTTTTCAAAAACAAGACAATGTTTCTAAGGAGAGTCATTATTTAATATAATCCATTATAATTAAGTTTAATTAGAATGAATTTGAGAAGTGTGATCAAAATTTCTCTATGAAAGAAAATAATTCTGACTTTTATAAGGAAAATTAAATGGACTCTAATCCCTTGAATAATTCCCAACAAAAAGGGAAATTCCATTGTAATGATGTTTAATCCAACTGAATCAGAGAAGAATGATCATACTGAATTTGAGAAGGAATATCATGCCTAATCTATGAATGAAAATCAGACTGATGTTGAGATGGAAAATTAGAATTAATTTGAGAAGTAAAACTAGAATAAATCTAAAAAGGAACATCAAAATGACACTAAAAAAATCAGACAGATTGTGAGAAGGGTAATTAGAATAGATCTATGAAAGATAATCAGACTAAAGTGGAGGAAGATAATAATACTAAAATTAATCAAGATAATTAGACTAAATCTGAGAAAGATAATCATACTAGAGGTTAGCATGATATTTGGACTGGAGATGGGCCATATAGTTAGATTGAAGATGAGTAAGATAATCATAATGATGTTGATCTGGATAAATAGGCTAAAGCAAGGAAATATAATAGGATTTTTTCTAATAAAGATAATCAAACTGAAGGGAATCAGGATAATACAACAGAATCAAAGAAATATAATGAGACTTATGGTGGGTAGTATTACTAGTATTGAGTTTAGTAATATAATCATACTAAATATAATCAAGATAATCAGACTAAAGTATATCAAGATAATTAGAATAATGATGAGCGTGATAATTAGACTAAAGTGGAGTAAGATAATAATTCTATAGTTGAGGAAGATAATCATAATAATGATTATCAATATTATCTGAGTGAATCTAATAAAGATAATCATATTGGAGAAAATTTAGGATGCTTGAGAGGACTTATTTTTGAGAAATATTATAAAGGATTGAAAAAGTCAAAGTTGAATTGAAAATTTGAGTAATTTTGGACGTTTTGATATTTGAGTAAGAAAGAAACGTTTATGAGTTTCCCAACATAGAATTTTTGTGTCCCCTATAAAAAGTGGTACTTTTCAACCACACAAAGTAACATTTTCATGAGTTCAAAATGTGGAGCACTGAGGATTTTGATAAGGAGATATTTTTGGACAGAGATCCCATTTGTTTATTGGAAAATTGTTTTTCTATTAACCTGGATGAGAATCATCATATTGAGAAGATCATATTGAGTTTATCAAACTTCGTAAGAACATATTGATATTTTATGTACAGTTTATGAAGTGCATATTGAAATTGGTATGATCATATTGAGTTAATCATATTAATTCAATTGGGTAGGGGTAATCATACTAAAGGCCATCATACTCAGGTTCAATGGACCCAAGAACATTTTTTGAGAAGATTGAACAAAAAATTTACTCTTATATGTTGATCAATTATTTTTTAATAAACAATATAAAGTAATGGGATTTAGTATAATAACTCATATCAGGAGATAATAGGTGTCCAACCAGAGTTGTTACAAGGTATATTCACTTCTTCTTAATAGATAATTTTCATAGTCCCATGTGTGTAGATATGGAAAGGATGTAGGTTCTCAAAATCAGGTCATACCTTGTGAATATTTTTTGCTTTACATGCCTTCTTACTTTTTCATGCATGAATTTTTACAAAAATTTATAAGTATATTATTCTTAATAATATATAGGGGTTATGTTTCAAAAATTATTAAAACTCATAAAAAGTGAAAAAATGATTCGAAACCCACCCTTATTAGTTATTTTTAGATCATTTGATAAATTAATTGTAATCATACATAAGACACCCATGATGGATAGTTATCATGGATAATCTCAATTCTGTCAAAAGTAGTGGAATGGAAAAATTTAAAGGAAAAATTATAATGGATTGAAAAAATAGGAAGATTACTTATCTAGTATATCATGTCCTAGATGTTCATGATGCTGCTACAATTTAGTTCCAACCTATTGATAAAGATTCCATGATGACTTTTAAAAATATTTGAAATATCAAAGTTGATGGAAAAGATATAAATGCTATCTTTATACCCTTATCAAAAAATGTTTATCCAAAGTTGATGGGTATGGAAACTGAAAAGATTATGTGGGAAAATATGGAAATTATATTTTATGGGAATAATAAATTTAAGTAATAAAATCAATAAATATGAAATAATAAGAATGAATACATAAAAATAAGTGATGAAAAACTATTGATGAATACTTTTCCAGATTAAATTACATTGTTTGCAACATTAGAGGAACTGCTGCTATTTAGGAAGATTCAACAATTTTTTAAAAAACATATGATAATATTTCTGGATCTATTTGATTATAAAATTTCACTTTTATAAGATAAGGATAACATATCTCCTAATGAATTACATAACATTATTATATCTTTTAAACTAAAGAAAGAACCAGTGTTAAAAAAGAATACGAAACATTGAATGGTTTTGGACGCCATGAGAAAAATGAATATACAAGATTCTAATGATGTTGTTTTTTATGACTCAAAATATAAAGGGGATAAAGAGTTGAATTTTCAAATCATGTCTTTTATATCCATGATCTATAGAAGAAAATGATTAATGTATGGAGGTAAACATCTTGTAAAATTTTCAGAGTGTTGTGGAATTAGAAACATTTCTGTGAATTGTTCTAACAAGAATGTTGGTACTATCGTGTGGATTTTTAGGAAAATATTGGATGAAATAAGTATAAAAAAACTTTTGAAGATGAAAATTATGACAAAAATATAAGAATAATTTTAATGGGTATGCTGAATGATGAAAAAATGTAATCATTCAGTAGGAAGAATACATTCAGGAGATCTAAAATTAAAAACATCGAATTTATATAAAAGGAAATATGGTTGAAGACATTAGTATGCAGTTAGATTATAAAGACGAATAACTCACAAGTTTTAATAAAAACTTAATGATTCTGAAAATACCTTGGGTAAAAAAATGAAAACATAAAAAATGTTTTGGAATTAAAACTTGATACTTCTAAAGCTTCCTAGAGAACTCAAATCCCGAATCAAATGAAATCCTCACCGACAAAAAACAATGTTTCATAATATTTTTCTAGGATTTCATTTAATGAAAAAATTATTTGGAAATACTCAATCGAATAATGGTGTGATAATGATATTTTATCTACATGAGATGAAAAATCACTTTGGAGGAATGATGGTCCATGTCCAAATATTGTTAAAGAAAGGAAAATTCATCAACCTAAACAATGTTTCTATAGACCAATATATTAATTAAAAAGAAAATCGAGATTTGATGTCTATTACTAGTGTTGTGGAACCTGTGGGAACATGGATTATAATTTTTGGCACAACATGTCACTTCCCAAAAGAAGTTTTGAACAATGTGAAATCTATGGTGGTAGGAGGATGAGTAACTTTCCAAACCCACATGAGGTTATAAAATAAAAAATCTCAATATATTAAAAACATTCCAATAGAAAACAAATTTGAATGTATGGAAGATGTTTTTGGGAGATGTGATCATTATTTTCATCATAAAAACAATGAAACATGTTGAAATTCATGATCGAGGAGAAGTTAACTTTGGTAATGGAAGTTATATAAAAATCAGAGGAATCAGAATTGTATAGATTGGATTATAAAATTTGACATCTAAGGAATTATTATTTATTGATTGAAAAAATAACATACTTATCATGTGTCAACATTGTGATGATTGGAAAAATTGATCTTTACCAATTATTCCTATATAATCAAAAGTATAAAATGTGTAAAAGTTATAAAAAAAATTAGAATGAACCATTGGGAATCTATTTTAGTCTACTATAACTCTTGAAAATATTATTTTTCATTTTTATGGGACAATGAGACATTAATAAAAAAAATCATTTTATTATTTATCACTTTTATTGCTGATTTCACTTGGATAAAGGACATCATGTTTATAAAATACAAATCAGAGGCTGTGAAAGTGTTCATTTTTTAGAAAAGTAATTAAGAATGAAATGTGGGCATCTATTATGAAGATAAGAATAGATAATGGTACTAAATTCAAAAGTTATTATTTTATAACTTATCTTGGGAGTTATGGAATCAAACATCAATATAGTTCTCCCTATACTCCACATAAAAAATGGATTAGTATAAATAAATAGTATAAGTTTGGAGGAAATAAAAAAATGTATGTTATAATAATACAAACGGTCAATGTTCTGCATGAGAGAAACTATTTGTATTACTGTATATATTCAGAATATTTTTAAGACCTATGTCCGACATGAATTCTTATAAAATGTGGAATAAAAAACATCCTTGAAGTAATTAATTTTTTTAGAAGTAATTGTTTACTTAAAATAAAAATATGTATATGGAAAATTTTTATGAGAGAGAAGAGGAAGAAAATTTAATTTTTTATTCACCCAATGAAAAAAGTTAAAAATACTAGAACAAACACATACAATGTTTGGTGGAATCATATGATGATAATGTAAATGAAAATAAAAATTCCAAAAAAAAACATTATTGAGAATTCTTAAGAGGTTAAAATTTATATTTCTAATGGTATTAATTCAAAACATCCTTACTAAGATTCAAGATAATCATGTGATGCACGAAGTTTTTCTGGAAGAGAAACATTAAAATTTCATACTATACACAAACATGTTGATTCCAAAAACATTATTGGAAATTAAAAGGAGATAGTTCAGACTATATGAATGTGGACATTAGATACTCCTAATATAGTTATCTCAAAATTTGAAATAAAATCACTTTTAGAACATATTCAACACAATGAATGGGTGGATTCTATGAATGATGTGTGGGATCAGATTGAGAAAAATGAAAAATCAGAACATGTTCCATGAACAAAAAATAAAAATGTTATTGGAAAAAATATTTTTTATAGAAACAAATAAAATAGGCATGTAAAAGTTTCAATAAACAAATAAAGACTGGTTTTGAAAATATATTCATAGATGGAAGGTCTGAATTTTTAGGAAACTTTTCCCTAGTCACAATATTAGAGACAATAAGATTTTTTTTTCATGGATGAACATCAAAATTAAAAACGTTATCAGATCGATATAAAGTCATATTTATGTAATGAAGATATTGAGGAAGAAGTTTCCATTGAACAACCATGTGGGTTTCAACATTGAAATGATGAAAATAAGGGTTATATATTGAAGGAATACTTATATGGGTTAGAATAATACCCATATCACTGGTATTCAAAACATGATAGTTGATTCAAATTTTTGAATTTTTCTAAAGGAAAATGATAGGTAATTATATATGAAATATGTTTACACTGGAACTATAATTATAATTTTTCAAGTGGATGATATTATTTTTTCTTTGTAGTAAGATATCATTTTAATGTGTTTTCATAGGAAATAAAGAAGAATTTAGAAATTTCAATGTTAGGTGAATTAAATTTCTTCCCTGGATTACAAGATAAAAAAATACATTTTCTTATCACTATAAAAGTATTTTAGAGAATTACTAAAGAAGTTTGGGATGAAAAAATACAATTCACTTTCTACTTTTATATCTATGAGCACAATGTTTTGTAAAGATGAGCCTGAGAAAAGTGTGATTCAAAAAGACAAACATAAGATGATAGGAAGTCTAAATTACCTTACAGACTTAAGGCTTGATATTGTTTATTTTTCAACTTTTTGTTCCTGGTATTAAAGTGATCGAAAATAATGAAATTTTTTAGTAGAAAAGTTAATTATAAGATATGTCAAGGGAACACATTCACATGGATTTTTATCCCAATGAAATTATAAGATGAAGATTCAGGGTTTTACTGATGCAAATTGGGATGGAGATTGAAATGAATGAAAAATATTCCTCAAGAGGAACGTATTTTATTGGTGAATGTTGTTTATGTTGGCATAGTAAGAAAAAATTTTCCATAACTTTGAGAACAAAATAATCAGAATATGTTGTTGTTAATTAGTCTTGTACTCATATGTTTTGGATGAATGATCAGCAAGATGATTTGGAAGTAAAAGATTAAGAACCATTGAATATACTTCGTGATAATCATAGTGAAATTATTCTTTCTAAAAATCTTATCCATACTTCTAGATCAACACAAATTGATATAAAATTCGATAAAATAAAACAAAAATTTTCTATTTGATATGTTTTTCTCTAATATATCTCAATGAAGTGTCGAATTAATGATATCTTCATCAAGGAAATTTCAAAAGAGTGGTCTGTTGAGTTGAGGTTGCAACTTCCATCTCAGCATCATCTAATGAATTTCTAATTATTAAAGGTTGACCCCCCAACATGCATTGAATTATTTTTAATATAAGGGAGTTAATTTAAAAACATTATAATTTGTAGGAAGATTTATCTTATCTTTGTTTTATGAATATGAAGATGTAGTTATCTAAAAATGGGGTAGATAAAAAGAAAAAATGAGAAAAGATAAATGTGAAAGGGATTTTATTATAACATGGCCAAATAAGTTTCATCCCATTGAGGGATGTAATTATTTCAAAAAAATTACTTTATCATTTTGTGTGGTTTTTTGAAACTCACTTTTGAGAAACGCTTTGTCCTCGTAAAAAGTAAGAAGGTGAGTTATGAAAATAGTATGTGAGCTGATGTTTTTTTAATGAGTGTTGTTAACAAATCCAAGGGATCTATTTAATATCTTTTGTGATTATATTTCTTGAAAAAATATTTATGTATTTGTTGAAAACAAATAATTTTTTATTTTTTGAAAACAAATATGTTTTTAAAACAATCATTTTTAAAAATAGGTGAAATTTTCTAAGTGGACTCACCGTTTAATTCTTTCCATCATAAGGGGAAATTATATTATAATGAAGTTCAATCATACCAACATTATAAAGGAAGATTAGTCTGATTTTATGATGAAATATTTTACTTACTATGAGAAGGAAAATCATTCTGACTCAGAGCTGTCAAATAATTTTCATCATAATGGGATCTTACATCAAAATGAAGATAAAAACTGATTGTCTTTAAGAAGGAAGATCAAAAAAAATTTGAGAATGAAAATATGACTAAATCCTAGAATGAAAATCTTATTTAATCTATAAAGTAAAATTATATCAACTTTTAAAAGGAAAATCAGACTGACTTTGAGAATTAAAATCAGAATGACTCTGAGATGGAAAATCAGAATGACTCTAAGATGAAAAATAATACTTACTTTGTGAAGAAAGATCAGACTGACTCTAATTTTTTTGACTAACAATTAGTATGATAACTATATTGAAACTGAGTAGGATAGTCATACTGGAGCTAAGCAAGAAAATTTGGGTAAACCAAATCCAGAATATTATACTGAAGCTGAGAAAGACAATCATAATGATACTTATCATGATAATAAGACAGAAGCTGAGCAAGATAATTGGACTGAAGATGAGAAAGATAATAAGACTGCTACTGAGTAAGATAATCAGACTTTTGATGATAAATATAATCAGACTAAATATGAGCAAGATAATCAGACTAATATGAGTAAGAAAATCATATTGAAAATTATAATGATAATCAGACCAATGGTACGAAAGATAAACTGGTGGATGCTAACCAATGTAATTAGACTAATTCTGAGTAATAAAATCAGACATAAGATGAATAATATTATAACAAAAAGATGAGAAAGATAATCATACTGAATATTATTAAGATAATAATATCTACCAAAAGTTATTATGTTTGAGAAGACTAATTTCAGACAAATCGTGAGAAGGATTTAAGAAGTCAAATCTAGAGGTTAAATGTGAGTGATTTTTTGATTTTTGAAATTTGAGTAAGTGGTAATGTTTTATCAATTTCCTACCTTTTATTAGAGTCACTTATAAATAAAGTAATAGTTCATTCACAATTTTTAACTTTTTCATGAGTGTGGAAATGGTGTTGGGATGAGGAATTTCAGAAAGAGTTTCACCCCGATAGAGATATCATCAGTTTATCATACATTTTTTGTTTTGTTAACTAGATTTAGAAACATAATATTGAGGTGATCATATTGACTTTATCATACCTAGTATTATAAGATAGAGTTTTTATAATATTTAATAAATTATAGATTGAAAAAGGTAATATTTTATTGAGTCAATCGTATTATGTCAATTGGGCTGGGTTCATCAAACCGAATCCCATCAAACTGTGGGTTGATGGACACAGGTTCTTTTATGGAGTAGATTACAATAATTATTTACTATTTTTTGGTCAATTAATATGTTATAAATTTTATAAACATCCAAGAGATAGTATAATTATTCTTATCAAGATATAGAAGTACTCTAATGAGAGTTGTCACAAGTGCTATTCACTTTTTCTTAATTTTGAATTTACATAGACCCATGGGACTATATATGGATATAATGTAGGTTATCACACTAAGGCCAATCCCTCTAAATCTTAAATGATTTACTCACTTTCATAGTTTCTCATGTTTGAGTATTTACTAAAATATGATAAGAAAATTAATCTTAACGGGTTCTAGAGTTGAGTTTCTATATATATTGATAATCATAATAAGTGGAAAACAAATTCAAACACCCACTCTAAGTTTTTTAAAATTAATTTGGCACTTCAATACCCTTATCACATTGTAATAATATTTATGAGTATATTGGAAATTTTTTCATGAATGCAACCTATATAATATGTTGGGTAAAGAGAATGGAAAAAAGAATCTTTTCTTTCTTTTAATTTCTATAAATCATTGGAATAGGTCAAAAAACAACACTTAATCTATTTTAATTATTATTTTGAAGAAAAAATGAGTTTTTTTTCATTATAAATTATTTTCAATTTTCATAGATAAAATAATTAAATTAAATTTCTAATAATACATACTTAGTAAATATTTGGTTAATAGAAAAATAAAATAAATGTTACAAGACAATATTAGAAGTAAAATAATTTGAATGATTTTATTGTTCTATTAATTTTTATATAAATATATAATCTTATACTTTGGTTATCATAATAGACTCTAATTCCATCATTGTCTTGATGTTTGTTATATTAAAATAATTTAATAATATGTAAATTGACATTAATGTAATTTTTTAAAAAATTATATTCTATTAAATGATTTAAAATTACATTAGAAAATATATGATGAAAAGTTATTTTTTAATGTTAAAAAAAATTCAATTTTGGTCAATTAATTAACCATATTTTCTTTTATATTAATTATATTCATCCCTAAATAGTAAAAACTATATCAGCGATATTACGGTTAAAACTATGTTTTTTCACGTTACATGCACTTGTGTTAAAATTAAATTTCAGAAAAACTAGGATATATATTTAATAATTCGGATTTAGTATTTAGAATAATTAGGTCTAAAATATATAATAAGGATAATTATATTTTATTCTTATAGATTTAATTATTTAGGTTTAAAATTAATTAAAATGGTGGAAATTAAAGATGTGAATGTGAGTAAACATAAAGGATAAAGGAAAACATGTTTAAAACATATTTTTTATATCATTAAAATTATTTATCAATTTTTTAGGAACATGAGGTAAGAGTGGCCACCCAATAGTGAATACATTTGGTTATTTGGAAAAATTCCACTCCTCTACAATTATAAAAGGGAACTCACGCCCCTCAATTATTCAAACCTCTTACTCAATTTGGATCGAACAAAACCTACCAAAATAAATTAATAATATCCCTCTTATCATACTAGAAACCTTATTTTGGGAATAAATGTTTCCAAGGGGGTCTTTTTGATAAATCCAAAATAAGTTTCCCACATAATAACTAATGATCTTGAACGTGTATTTTTATTTTATTTGTTCCACCACCCCATTATACAATTCTTAAAAATTGACTATATAATAAAAAACAATATTATATATAATTTTATGTTAGTATATTAATTTATTAACCTAAATCAAAAACCTCTTCAAAAATATCATTTATAAAAGCATAATTCATGTGTGTTACAGATTGCCGCCTCACGAACATATGTCGTTTATTTTTCCATTACCACCTATCATGGTTGGGTACGAATAGGGTTTAAATAACATATATTTAATGAATAAAATAATTATATATTTTTTTCAATATATTATATATAATTATTTAACTTTCCATTCTATAGGGGATAAGATATCATCATTCGTGTGTCTGACAGACTATAACCTCACAAAGTGATCAGATTTGTTTTCACTAAAGCATTACATAAAAGGTAATATGGATAAAAAATGGATATATGTGATTTAAATGGAATAATTATTATATTATTTATATTTATATAATTATTAAAATTTAATATTTAATTTTTTGTCTCACATTTTCACTTCTAAAAACAGGATTACATCATTCAAGAATGTGTGGACATCCACCATCAAAAAGTGATGTAAATTTCATTTCATAATTATCCAATATGGAGGATATATATAAGTA
Source organism: Viscum album (assembly GCA_963277665.1). Classification (NCBI taxonomy): domain Eukaryota; kingdom Viridiplantae; phylum Streptophyta; class Magnoliopsida; order Santalales; family Viscaceae; genus Viscum; species Viscum album. The sequence goes on along the minus strand of OY728121.1, from coordinate 1,643,077,528 downwards.
TATTAAATTAAATAATATGGAATATAATACATTACAATCACTCCTTAAGTATAAATTATTACTTAATAAACTTTTAATAGTGATCACTGAAAATAGAAACATTACTCATGATTATGTATGACCTAGTGTCTCTATGATCGCAACATATACAATTTATCAAAAACACATTCATGAATGTTATTAAAAGTACAATTAATTTATAAATATGATAATTATTTCATTATTATTATTCTGAAGATGTTTAAATAATGTCAACTAATAACACAATCATCCTACCAAATCATTTTTGACACATATGCCTAATATGGTCAAAACAACTCATATAAACTTAATAGATTAAGTAACTATATATTAAATATTAATAACTGAAATAAAATAAATAGTATCCCTGAAAAATGTTATCAATCATGTAAATAATTAATAAAATTTTATTGTTTAAGAAGTTAAAGACACATGTGACAAGTCAGACATAGGGTAAGGGAGTTCATCTATATTTCCATTCATTAAAAAATATTTCAATGTTATTTACCTATATTATTATATGAAGTGTGTATAAATACCCTTTGAAATTTTATATCAAGATTTCATATATTATCATGGTATTTATTTTTTTTAATGTTACTATTTTATGGGGATTATTTATATATTTCCATGGTGATAAGGGGCATTCCTTAAAATATATCCTCTTTTAATTATTTTATTAAAAGTATACATGTTTCATGTTCATATTTTTAAGAAAGTTTATTGAAATTTGTTATATGTAAAAAAATACTTTACAATCTATATTCTATGTATCTATTTCATTATTTAAATTGTTTTAATAAAGGAATATTTTTTTATGTCTTATAAATAACTTTTTGGAAAATGAAAACAAAAGTACTCTATACAGCCATAATGACTTTTCCACTGCCATGATAATTATTTGATTTCTATCTTCATTTGAAATATTTCAGGTTTTCTTAAAAAAAATCTCTCCCTTTTTTTTGGTATTTTGGTATTGAAAATTCTCATTGAAATAATTTGGTGTTTTGGTATTGAAATTTTGTTCAATATGAAAACGGTGTTTAGGTTTTGAAAATGGAGTTTTAAATGAATATGGTATTTTGATATCCAAAGGTGATTTTCTTATGAGTTTTAAGGATTATTTTACCAATTTTTTTACTTTGAAAATGTACAAGAATAGTTTTTTATTCATGATATTGTACTTGACAATTATACATGAGAAATGGGTGCACCTAGATAGTTTCGAGTGAGACCATAATTGATTATATGATGGGGCATCCTGAATAGAGCTGGCTGAGCCTGATAAATATTATATTATGTGTGAAACCAATTATTTTTGTCTAATATATAGGGTTATGTTCCTTTTATAAAAAATAATGAAAGAGGTAGTTACAAAAGGGTGTCTCCTATATATTTTACTAGGATCTGTTTACATCTAATTGATTTTGGTATTTGGTTATGAATATGAAGGATAAAGATGATCTTGATTATATGTAATATGAAACATTTATGAATATTTTTCTTCAAAAATATTTCTATAAGTTTTTTTATATTAGGATGTATAATTTGTTCATCAAATTGAGAAAAAATGATAGAGATTTTATGTTTGAATATAAAGAACATTTTACAAAGTTGTCCAGGAACATATGAGATTTTGTTTTGGGAAAATGGTAGTAAAATTAATATATTTAACCTAGGATTAAACAAAATATTACTAAGAGCATTGGAAACTAGCGTATTTAAATGTCATGAGAATTTTGGTTTTTGTGTTGAGAAGGTTGAGATGTAGTTTTCTAATTCTTATGTCCCATTTGATTAAAATAGTATGAAATGATAAAATTTGTTTGAAAAGTATAAGCACCCAACTAATAAGCCTATAGGTAAGCCCAAAAAAATGTACCATGTGTGTTAAACTAAATTTTAGGTAATTTATTTCAAGATCTAGAATGTGTTACCAGTTTGGTATGTTTGGGAACATGGTTCATGAGTAAAAATAAAAGAGTTCTAAAAAATCAAGACTAAGATAATAGAGAATCAATCAACGATGAGATGTTTTATCTACAATGAGTTGGGAAATGAGGATAATTTGTGTCATAATATAATTTACCAGGGTTGAAATAAATAATATTAGATAAAAAAAGCAGTGAAAACATATCATTTTCTACTTCAAAATTTGATTTTGTAAAATCTAGTAATGTAATGGAATCTATAGGAAACCAGATATTTTTTGCAGGTTAACCATATTTTAAATGTTTTAAACCCGCATTTTGAGGTTTTAAGTGATGATATGTTCAGGTGATTAATGAAATTTTGGGAGACATTTTTTATGTATATGTAAGTCTTTAGTTTAATGCAAATCATGCTATTACATTTGCGGACATGAGTTTTAATGAATTGATAATATTTTGGGATAATATGATCATTGATGATTACAGATATTTTATAGATGATTATTATATTTTGAACTCACCTATTTTGATAATCCCAAATCATTTTTCATTTATGTGATAATCATTTTTTTATTATAAAATCATCATGTTTCATTAATATTTATATTTTCTATCTAGTGATACCTATGAATCATTAATCTAACTATTCTATTGTTCAAACATACAGTAAAATATTTATCTATGTAAAAAGGTCACTGATATAAGGTGACCGATGAAAGGTCACTGATTAATGGTCTTCAATGAAGGCCACTGATGAAAAGTCACTAATGAAGGTCACTGATGGAAGATCACCAATGAAGGTCACCGATAGAAAGGTCACTGATAAAATTTGTCGATGAAAGGTCGCCGATTAAGGTCACCGATGAAAGGCCACCGATGAAAGGTCACCGATAAAAGGTTACTGATGAAAGTCACCGATTAAAGGTTATCGTTGAGAAGGTTACTATGGATGGAAACTATTGAGATGGTTTCCGCTGCAGGATACTGCTGAGAAGGTTCCCTATGAAGCCTACTATTGAAGTCTATTATTGATAAGGCTACTGCTTCTAGTCTATTGTTGCTCACTCTTCTATTCCATATTTTTTAAATTCTTAAGATTATTCTAATGATCATTTTTGGTAAATTTAATTCTTATAACATTAATTAGTGATTATCGTAGACATATCAAGAGATCGTATATGGGGATAGTATGAGGTATGAGGAGGACCGCATGTGGTTTACTTATTCCTATTATTTGACCTCAAATATTAAATTGGAGACCGAGGAAGAAAATCAGAGGATCATGAAAAGTGTGTAATGACAGAAAAATATATAAGAAATAGATTTCTCTCTTGATCAAGGAAGAACCATAAAAAACATACATTGTGAACACAATAGCATCAAAAAGATCATTTGGGAAAAACTCAAGTCTTCCTTATGTGCTTCATCCAGTCTTTGTCAACAATAGATGTAGAACCCCTCAATACTTGGAAGCTAGAACCCGGAGTTGTGGTACTTTATTTTGAGAACAACTTCTAAAGAAAACTTAAACGACACTTTCTTCACTCCAAGGTGTCAAGAGTTAAGCATTAAATAAATTGATCTTTATAAACTCAATCATATAATATTATCTCTATTGTGATATTTTCGTTTACTTTTCTGAGAGTGTGTGTGTTTGTCTATTATAGACACTTTCTCCAATGCTCGAACTGGAAGATACTGAAAATGCACACATCAAACATCACTTACACCTTGGTTCCCACATATAATTGTGGAAGAGATAGTGTGTGGTCTGTATTATTTATTTTTCTCCCAAGAAGAACTATGGTAGAGGGTGTAATCCTTCGAAATTTTGTGAAAATTATTTTAAAGACCGATACAGGATCTGTATCAAGTATATTTTTAATATATACAAATTGGTTGCAGGTGATCACAAAGTGGAGTGGATTAAGTCTTGACTTGAGACTGAACCTCTTTTTTAACTCTGCTGTGTACAATATTTAGTAATACTCTATTTTATCTATTTTCTACTACTCATAATTTCAAAAATAGAAATATGTTTTACATTGACTCTGATAGTTACTTCTGGTTAGTGTGTCTATATGTTTATTTCAATAAACCTACTTCAAAAGTTGAAGAGGTGTATTACACAGATTAAATTGAGTAATAATCACCATTTGAGAAACCTCTAGACCAACTATACATTTATATCTCTACATCCATAATTAACTAAACCATTTCAAAATTGGGGGATCTTTGACATACTGTTTTAATAGAAATTTTAAGTAGGAACTCAATTAACCCCCTCTTGAGTTTCTGCTACAAACAACATTTGGTATCAGATTATTTTTTTTACTATCTGGTATATTGTGAAAATTGTCAAATTATTTTCAACTTTTATTTTAGTTATATCATAAAGATCTAATAATTTATTCCATATCTAAAATTTTAGTTCTTTTAAATTTAATTAACTAGGGATAACAGAGTTGTGTGTGTAGCTACTAACAAGCCACCATTCCTTAATGATAATAACTATTCTCAATAGAAATTAAAAAGGGAAATGTATATAGAGAGCATGGGTCCTGAAATCTGGGACGCAATTGAAGAACAACATGCATTTCCTATTACTGATAGGGACACATGGTCTCAGTTGACTAAATCAACGTATAACAAAACCTATATAGAAATGAATTAATTCTTATATTCTATAGGTGATGATGAATTCAATAGAATATCTTCCTATAAAATTTATTATGAAATTTGGGATACTTTGGCAATTTATCAGGAGTCAACAACCAAGGTTAATGAAATAAGATTAAATACATATACTATTAAATATGATAATTTTAAAATGAAACATGATGAACTTATATATAAAATGTGTCTCGGGTTCAATTAAATAGTAAATTCCAAGAGTCCACTTGGGAAACCAATGGACAACAAGGATCAGATTATGAGGTTTCTTCAATGACTACCTGATAGTTGGAGAGGAAGTTATGTATCTATCTGAGAATCCTGTGACGTAGGCAGGATACCAGTGAAGGAACTAATAGGAAAACATATGATGTATGAAGAAGAGCATAAATTAAATCAAGTAGCATATGAAGAACCTAGGAATAAATCTATAGCCTTTAAGACTTAAACATTTAAGGGAAAAGATAAAGAAAATGTTCATGCTCTTGTAGACACTTCCACTAGTGAAGACTCATCTTATGACACTGATGATGAGATGGCTCATCTACCTAGGAGATTCAAGAAGTTCAAATGTAAGAATATGTTCTCTAAAATGTCAAACTATAATGGTAGGTAAGATAGTAAAGGGTAGTGGAAAAAGTATTGAAAATGGAATGACAACACATATTGAGATTGTCTGCTATGAGTGTAAATGAAAAGGTCATGTGAAGGTTGATTTACCCAAGATGAAATTTAACTAGAAATATGAAGAAAAGGGTAAGGTATATTAAAAGGATAAGAATTCTACTTGGAGTGATTCATAAGAATAGTACACTGGATCTGACTCTTCTGATATTGAAAAGGAAAAACATTAAAATATCTGTTTCATGACATAAACATCTGAAGTAATACCCAATTCTCCTATACACGATTCATTTTATACTATGAATGAAAGTGAATCAAATAATGATGAGAATATGAATAAAGATAGCTATTTGAATACATAGGAATGATTGAGGATACCTTTAATAAACTCAATGATAAATTTAAATTATTGAAAAGACAACATGATTTAAATACTTATCAAATGTCTGATATGGATATTGAGAAAACAATGTGCTAAACTATTATAAGAAAATAGTGAACATAAATTATCAAATGAGAAATTAAAAAGGGATCTACAGAAATTTACTATAGGTAGAGATAAATTGACTCAGTTGTTTGGGAAAAATATATCTCCAAAATACACATCTAGTCTTATATATCAACCAAGATAGAGAAGGATTATTAAAAATAAATTTGTTCCAAAATCTGGAAAGTTCACTTCTAGTTCATGTTTTGGACTATCTTTTAAAAAGCAACATTTTAAAGGGCCTGAAAAGGTTTTTAGGTCTCAAAAAATCTCTATTGATTATAAGAAACCTATGATTTAAGTATGGGTTCCTAAAACATTATTTGCTAACCTCTCTGGACCTAAGAAAGTTTGGGTAAAAAATTTACCCAACAATTAATCTGTTTTGTAGGAAAATTGGATGAAGATGTCCTATAAAAGACTACGGTACTTGGGTAGTGTATGTTCAAGACATATGATAATATACTATTCATGCTTCAAGAGCCTAATGGAAGTCGATGGGGGACATGTCACATATAGGGATAATACTAAAGGGAATATCATTAACTTAGGCAAAATGGGTAACCCTAATACTATATTAATCTCAAAATTACTTTTTATTGATGTGTTAAAATATAATTTAATAAGTATCTATCAGTTGTGTGATGATGGTTTCAATGTTATGTTTGAAAATGATGCATGTAATGTTTTTAATTCTATAAATGATTTAATATTCACTGATTTAAGAAATTAAAATGTATATGTTATTTATTTAAAATATTTATCTAAGAAAAATGTTTCTTGTTTAAATGATTTTCAAAAGGAATTCGTGTTATGGCATAGAAGATTGGGACACTTCAATGTGCACTCACATGGGAAAATATCTTTTAAATGTTTAGTTAGAGACTTACATAAATTGTAATTCCCACTTAACAACGATTTTAATCATCTTCAAAAATGAAAAAAAATACAAATTTATTTCAAACCAAAGAAAGAAGATTCCAGTTCTCAACCGCTTGAGTTGGTTTACATGGATTTTTTGGACCATCTAGAGTTTAAAGTTTAAATGGGAAGTACTATGTTTATGTTCTTATAGATGAATATTCTAGATATATTTGGGTATAATTTCTATCTCACAAAAGTGAATCATGTTGTTACTTCTTTAAATATTCCATGTTTGTAGAAAATCTTAGTGGGATTAGAATTAAGACCTTGAGAAGTGATCATGGTAGTGAGTTTGAAAATCAGAAATTTGAATCTTTCTGCTCACTAAATGTCTATAATTGCAATATCTATGCTCCTAGAGCACCTCAGTAAATGGATTTTTAGAAATAATAAATAGGAACCTTCAATAGAATTCCCAGACTATCATAAATGAATATAATCTGCCTACCTATTTTTGGGTTGAAGTAGTTAGTACAAATCGTAACATCATCAATAGAGTTTTAATTGTAATTATTCTTAAGAATACCCCTTATGAGATATGTAATAATAGGAAGACTAAGGATAATTATATTAAAGTTTTTGGTTGCAATGTCTTTATCTTTATCACTAAGGATAATCTTGAGAAATTTTCTTCCAAGGGTGTTCAATGAATTTTTAGAGGTTATTGAATCTCTAGTAAAGCGTATAGAGTACTCAAAATGAGAACCAAATGTGTGGAAGAATTAGTTCATGTAAAATTTTATGAGACTGATCCACATAAACCCAAAACATATGTGTAACATCTTGAGGAAGATATTTCAATGATGGACCTTAATGAAAAAGACAATGAACCCTTAGTGAAAACAACATGTTCTAGAAATTTTCCAGAATCTGAGCATGGTGAATTAGAATATATTGAAATCCATGAGTATTATGGTTCAACTATTTATAGTGGTATTTGAACTCTCATGAATCATTTTTTTTGTTTTAGTAGGTGATATAAATAGAGGAACACAAACTAGTGTTTCTCTGAGAATCCTGGTTGAACATCATGTATTTCTTTCATAGATTGAACCCAAAAATATCAAGGATTCTATCTATGATAAATTTTGATTGGTAGCTATACAAGAATAATTAAATTAGATTTAATGAAACAATGTTTGGGAATTGGTATAAATACATAAATACACATTGACGATAAGCAATAAATGGGTGGTTAGAAATAATGTTCATGAATCTAGTAACATAGTTAGAAACAAGGCAAGAATAGTTAGACAAGTATATAGTCAAGAAGATTGAATAGACTATGAGGAAACCTTTTCACCTGTAGCTAGACTATAATCCATTGATATACTACTTCCATATACACCACATCTTAATTTCAAACATTATCAAATGAATGTAAAAAGTTCTTTTATGATGGGTTCATAGTTGAGGATTTATTTGTTAAAAAACCCATAGTTTTACAAATCCCCATTTTTCAAATTATGTCTTTAAAATTTCTAAAGCTCTATATGGTCTCAAAAATACTCCAAGAGCTTGGTATGACAGAAGTAATAATTTTCTTATTTCAAATTTTTTTACTTTAGGAATATATGATCCTACTCTTTTTTTAAATGAATTTACAAAGATGTTTTAGTAGTACATATTTATGTAGATGAAATTATTTTTGGATCCTCAAAAAATTAATTATTTTTAGATTTCTAAAAAATTATAGAAGATAAATTTTAAATGAGTTTACTAGGGGAACTAATATTTTTCCTCAGATTTCAAATTTTTTAAAATAAAAATGGTATTATTTTAAATCAATTTAAATATACTAAGGATCTTTTGAAACATTTTGGTTTGGATAGTAATAAAGGTAGTGATACGCCGATGATTACCAATTTTATGTTGGATGCTGATGAAACTATTTTTTTAGTGGATCAAACCAATTATAGAGGTATTATTGGGAGTATTCTCTATCTTACTATTAGAAGACATGATATTGTGTTTTGTATATTCATGTGTGCTCATTTTCAAGCAAATCCCAAAGAGTCTCATCTAACTACCTCTTAAAAGTATTTTTAATTATCTCATGTATACTATATACATAGGTCTATTTTATCCAAGAGGAAAATCATTTGATTTAAAAAGTTATTCCGATAATGACTTCTCCGATTTCATGTTGATAAAAAGATCACCTCGAGAACATGTCACATTTTGGGAAAGTCACTTGTATCATGGTGTATTGAGAAATATAATTCTGTTGCATAATCCACTGCCGAAGCTGAATATATAGCTGTTTGTATTTGTTGTGCTCAATTTTTTTTGATGAATCAAACATTACTAGACTATCGATATCAATTTAAAAATGTCTCTATAATGTATGATAATACAAGTGATATTAACTTCTGTAAAAATCTATTATCTCATTCTTGAAAAAATACATAGTTGTGAGACATCACTTGAGATATAATTATCAAATAGGTTATATAACTCTTGAGTTCATTAAAACCTCACTGTTCAGACCGCACTGTTAGAACCTCACCATTGTACCTTACCATTAGGACCTTACTATTAGGAACATCACCATTCCGAACTCACCAATAGACCTCAGCATTAGGAACCTCACCGTAGGACCTCACTGTTAGACCTCACCATTTGAGCTCACCATTGGGACAACACCATTGGGACCTCAACATTCTGACCTCACCGATGGGACCTCACCATTATGACCTCACCATTGTCACCTTACCGAGTGTCAACCTTTCTGAGACTTTGTGTTTTTGTGTTGGAATCTAAAACATCTTTAGTATACATTATTTCATTTACTGGATTTGTTTTTCAATCCCTAAATGACAAAAACAAAGAGAAAACAACATTTCAATCCACTTAAAACCTCTCTCAAACCACTTTCTCCCAAAACATAGAACCTATCCTTTTTCTAAAACAGTCAAACTAATTCAGATCACATGGAATGTTTGAAGAGACCAATGGTCCGTGATGAAGACGATGTACCAAACTCTAAGAGACCTCTAGATGGGTCTAGTTGTGGAATCCAGGTTGTGGAAAAGCTGATCAATCCACTTTTGTCGAAGAGGGAAATCATGGTTGAGAAGGAATTAAATTTTCAATGGTTGTTTTCAAGCAAGTCTCTAGTGCTGAAGGCACTTGAAGTTTAACACAAGGTTGAATGATTTTCAAATAATAATGGACCTTATTACCCAATGCTAGTGAAGGAATTTTATGAATCATTGAAGTTTGAATAGTCTAAGGATGAGAACCTAATGCTTTCAAAGGTAAATGGAGTATGTGTGATCTTCTCCTATGTTGAATGGGATGAGTTTTTAAGATTCCTAGATGAAGTGAATTTTGATTACAACTCTAGAGTGATGCCTCCCACTAGTGAGTTATTCTCTTATGAAGATGCTTTGGATGAACTCACAGGGAATGTAATCCCTTAGAAAGTGATTGTTGCTAAAATGGAAGTATAATAAATGTTGTTGTTTCTGTTTTTTCAGCATGTTATGAGACCCAGAAGAGGGGAATTTTCTACCTTGAAATACTAGGACATGTTTCTTTTGTATCTGTTGAAGCATGGAGAGAAGTTAAATATTTTTAGGCTACTAATGATTCAAAAATAGGATATGAAAAATCCCTGTGATGAGTCCAATTTATTTTTTTGTGGAAGCTTGATATCCTTGATGATTATAGTAAAAGGAGAGGTTAAAAAAAAGAAAGAAACTGTTTTTTTATGGGACAACTTTTGCATTACCAATATGATATGAAAATTTATAGAGATGTGCTAGAATCCCTGGAAAATAATATTGGGGAATGATGAGGCTATGCTGTATGAAGAATTCAACCCTATAACCCATCCTACTAGTCTAAAGAATAAGAGATACTCAGGTCTAAATTATGATTAAGTGGAGCCATTATACTCAAATGAAGAATAAGAGGCTGCTATTATGCAATAAAGAGAGGATTCTCCTATAGATGATAGGAGTTATCCTGACCGTCCCTCAAGTCCTCATGAAAATTCTATATCCTTTGGTTATTCTATCCCACCAAAGAGATTTCCTAGAAGAGATATTTTCCTAAGGTACAGTGATGATGAGGAAACCAGTGGAGAAGAAGGGGAAGAAAATTTCTTGACAGACATTAGAGAGACCTCAGAGGGAAGATGAAACTGAATCTAGTCATGATGATTTTGAGAAAAATGATAATGAAGGTAAATTGGAATTCATAAGTCATAATCCTCTAATAAGACATACAAAATTGATATAAAGTGTTGGTGAAGAGTTTTCTGATTAGATTGATGTTAGAATTGCAATGGAAGTAGTTGAAGATTCTGTAGAAGAAGTGGAAATGGAATCTCATGTGGAAGTAGTTGATCAAATAGGTATAGCAGAGATGAAAGTTATTTATCATGAGAATGCTCAAGATGAGTGTGAGGAACCTGTTTCCAAAGGACCGGTTGTTGCTACCCATGGAACAAAATAGATACCATAAGACCATGGATTCATGGTCTTGGGCCTAGACTAGGGAGGCTCTAATGATGATAATCCTAATAGAAGAACCCCAAATACTTCTGTTTCAAAAACTACTATTTTACAACCATATGTTCTTTTACCTCCGGACAATGTGAAGAAGGATGGTTTAGAATGATTAAAATCATATTTGAAGAGATAATTTGTTGACAGATCTTTTGGGATATAGAGAACAATGAATCTCAATCAAGAAGTTGTATAAACTTCTTTAGATAGAGTAATTTCTAACTCGCACTCAAATTTTCTATATGAAGTGAAGGAATTTCAGAATCAGGTCAGAACCTTTGTATAGTCTATGGAATTTCTGAAACAATCAATTTCTATTTTAGACACCTATATGGATTTAAGGGTTCAAGTTGATAGAGATTTTAGGTATTTTAAAAGTGTTGTTTAGCATATGGTCATTGTTTTTCATGAATTTAAGAAGTCTATAGAGGCTTTTGTGAGTGGTGAGGATGATGATGTGAAGTGGTTGATCAGTATACTGAAAATATATTTTAAGGAGACAATGGATTTTACAGTGGCACCTCTTTGTGCATCAGCTTCCTCTTCAGCCTCTCCTGCTGTTGATCTAAAATATTTGTAGTCGATTTTTAGAGAGGAAGTGCAGATGTTCTCTAGTGCAAGCACATAAGACCCTCTGTCAGCGACTTAGGTCATTTCTACTACTAGAAAAATTCATAATCTTGTAGGATATTATTTAAGGTAAGTTACTCATGATCAGAAGTCCATCAAAGATAAAGTTTATTTCTATTAAAAAAGGGTGTAAACTAAGCATCCGATAGATGGTCACTTCCATATTATATTGGAAAACTTGAGGGTAAAACCTGTAACTCTGGAGTTTATGGATTAATTTATCAGGCTTAGGGAGTTGACTCTTTCCCTAGGAAAATTCAAGGAGAATTTGGATGACTTTAATTCAGATATGGGTAGTGGAGGAAGTACTATTATTGATTTCAGAAATCTTCTTTTACCCATCCTACATGTGGACTGTAATCCCATTATTGTTTCCCCAGCATTACCTTCTTCCTCAGCCGCCTCAGGCTCTACTAGTGCTAACCTGATGATGAATCCTACAAAGGCCATCAGAATCATAACCACTATGATTCCCCAATGATCTAATCACTATCGGTCTACAGATGCCTCTATAGTAGATCCTCCTACCCTGCTCACTACCATACCTCAGACTATACCTCAATCATTAGAATGTTCCTCCTTATTATCAAAACACAAATCTCCCTTGTATATATCTAATGTGGATTGAATGTGGGATATCTTAGTTGATAGTGATCTTTGTACACTTTTTGTATATTTTACTCTTCATTCATAAATAATACAATCCTCTTTTGTATCTTTTTTCCTTCCTTTATTTTTTTTAATCACAAATGGGGAGAAGTTTTAAGTTTACTAGAGTCTTTTCATACATACACTCTCTATATTTTCCAAAATAAACATGATTCAATTTTACTTATACACAACTCTGAAGATATTAGCAAACATGCCTAACACTAATTCAATAATACTTAAATCTAAATTTTCACTAACATAATTTGTGAATATAAAAAAGGGGGAGATTGTTGGACTCACATATTTTGATAATCCCTAATCATGTATCATTTATGTGATAATATTGATTCCATTATATAATCATCATGTTTCGTTAACATAAACTGTTTCTATCCAGTGATACCTATGTATCATTAATCTCACTATTCTATTGTTTAAAATTATAGTTCAAAATTTATCCAATTAAAAAGGACACTGATTGAAGGTCACTGATAGAATATTACCAACGAAAGGTCACCGATGAAAGGTCACCATTGATGATCAATGATGAAAGGTCACTGATTAAGGTCACTGATGAAAGGTCACTGATAGAAAGTTAACCGATGAAGGTTACCAATGAAAGGTCACCGATGAAATGTTACGATTGAGAAGGTTACCACTATAGGCTAACTGTGAAAAGGTTACCACTAAAGGATACCATTGAGAAGGTTACCGATGAATCCTATGGCTGTAGTCTACTATTGTGAATGCTACCACTACTAGTCTACCGATGCTCACTCTTCTATTCCATAAATTGTCAAATTGTTATGATTATTCTATCTTTTATATTTGGTAAATTTAATGCTTCTTACATTAATTAATGTAGATTATAGACATATCAAGAGACCGTATCTGGGGGCTGTAAGAGGTAAGAGGAGGACCGCACGTGGTTTACTTATTCCTATTGTCAGACCTCAAATATAAAAGTGGAGACTAAGGGGGAAAATAGAGGAGCATGATAAGTGTGTAAAGACAGAGGAATACATAAGAAAGAGATTACTCCCTAGATCATGGAAGAACCATCCTGCACTAACATTGTGAACCAATGAGAATCACAAAGATCAATTGGAACAAACTCACATATGTATTTTTTACATCATCGACTCTATGTTTAATCAAGATGTAGAACCCCTCAGTACTTTCATTCTAGAAACTAGATTTGCAACACTCTGTTTTGAGAATAACTTCCAGAGGAAGACTCAAAAAACAATTTCTTCACTCCAAGGAGTCATGATATAAACTGCAAACACATAGATATTTCTAAACTAAATCTTATAATAGTATCTCTATTGTGTTCTTTTATTTTACATTTCTGAAAAGTGTTTGTATTATTCTATTACAAAAACTGTCTCTTTTTCATGAATGGAAGGATACTGAAAATTCTCACATAAAAAATCACTTACACCATGTTTCCCATGTATAACTATGGAAGAGACCATGTGTGGGTTGTATTGTTTATTTTTCTCGCATGAAGAATTGTGGTAGAGGGGGTGAACCCTGGATAGTTTCTGAAAACGATTGTAAAGCCCGATACATGTTTTTTATCAAGTTTATTATTAATATAAACTACTTAGTAGTAGGTGATCTCCAAGTGTGGAGGATTAAGTCTCGGCAAGAGGCTGAACTAATTTTTTAACTCTACTCTGTACTATATTAATAATACTCTCTTTTTTTCTATTTTCCATTGATCATAATTTGAAAAATAGAAAATTGTTTTACATTATCTCAGATAGTTAGTTCTGTTCAGTGTGTGTATTTGTTTATTTTAGTAAACCTATTTCAATAGTAGATGAGTTGTTTTACACTAATTCATCTAAGGACTAATTACCGTTTGATAAACTTGTTGGCCAACTAAACATTTATTTTTCTACTTTCTTAATTAACTGGGAAGTTACCAAATTGAGGGATCTATATAAAAAAATTAAGAGAAATTTTAAGTAGGAACTCAATTCAACCCCTCTTGAGTTTCCACTTAAACCAACATTATATATATGGGAATTTTATAACGATAAATTTTTTTGAAAAAGGAAAACATAATGTTTGGGGAGAAACCATCACAAATAGAAAAGTTGTGGGGCTTGAACCCACAAATGATGGACAAAAAGGGTGAAATTAATACCACCAGCCTATATGATGTCTTAGTTAGTATGAAATCATTCTTTTAAAATAAATATTTCTATAGATAATTATAATGTTTATTTTTTTAATATATTTATTTCCATATAGATAACTATGGGATTAAAAAAATAAATTTCTTATTAATATTGTATCTGAAGATGATCACTATAATTTTGGGAAACATCTTAACTTATTCTATCCTTTTTAATAGCCATTCTAAAAAATTATGTGGAATATAGGGATTTTTTTATGTATCACATGATATGTTTTAAGTTGATTTTCGTGGTTTATGCGTCTAAAATTCATCTTGGATACTTTTCGTTGGATAAAAGATGAGAGTGTGGTGTAAATTGGTATTTTAGTAAAATTATACTAGATATGTTAGTATATTTCATCATGAATTTGTCATGATGATAAAGTAATTACTCCACTCTAAGAAAAAGATCTTTTAAAATTAAATGTTATCTTGTTATGTTCATTAAAGATGAATAAAATAGTTTTTCAATAATCATAAATTTATAGATTTGAGGTGCATAAATTTCCATTGATAATTCACATTATTTTGATCAATTCCCTCAGTCACTGTCTATAATTAGTTAAAATTTTCTTCCATCTCAAAATATTTACCTCTCACTTATTCTCTCTTATTTAGAAACCTATTTATGTGGTATTCTATATGACCATTGTATTGACCATTATCTCGTATCATGTTTATTTTTTAATAACACTTTTTAGGATGGGGGTTTCTAACAAAGGTATTTTAAAATATTTAAAATATCTAATATTTAATTATCGAGATGGTGTTGAATTTGGTAGGATGCAATTTTTAATGGGGGAAGGGGAATGTAACATCCAAAATTTTCAAAATTCTAAAAATATGTTTGATAAAAAAACCAATCATATAAGGGAATGGGACACCCCAAAAAATTAAAATTTATTTCGTATTGAGTAAATTTATCATTCTTATTATATTTCTTTACATGAAACTCAAATATTTTTATTTTTGATATTGTGCAAGACATGAAACAACGAGCTTAAATGACACGTTAAATATATTTCCATTGCAAAATGGACATTAAATTAGCGGGTAGGAATAATATTAACTAACTTTTCAAATATATGTATGAAATGTTCAATATAATCTATTAATAAATGATTTGTAAATAATCAAAAACTTTATAGTAATGTTATCATATTCATCAAAATAGGTATTCTTAAAAAATAACTTTTATTGATTTATCAAATGAAATATTATAATTAATAGTTGGATATATTAATTTTTTTATTAAATTAACTTCATATTTGAAATCATGATATCAAAATTAGCTTAGTGTTAATTTTTAGAATATCCTTGAAAGTATTCATTTTTTTATAAATAGTGAAAATATTGAATTTTAATAGAAATACCAGCCTTTTAGTTTAAATTATTTATAAAATTAAGTTATTTTTTATGTTCGTTTTAAAATAAAATTAGTTTATATATATATATATATCTATTAACCAAAATTTTGGTCATTGGAATAATTTTAATATTGAATTTTTATGTAAAACATTGTAACCTTTTGAACATTTTCCCTTTGAAATCCCATTCTCTCGACATGTCTTCAGGATTAATATTAAATTAATATTTTCCATTTATTTGATTGAATTTTCACGAAATATATTCTATATTAAGAGAAAAAATATTTATATTAACAAATATTTTCAACATAATTTTTCTATTAATGTGAACTATATAATAAGTTATGTAATTAAAAATAAACAAAAGAAAAATTCCTTACTTTTAATATATACAAAGACTTGGGATAAAGAAAAAATAAAATATATTAATTTATAGTTATGGTTTGAAATATAACGGAGTTTTTTTATCATTATTATTTATTTTATATTATATATAGATTAAATAATTACTTTAAATTGATAAGAAACAACAACTGAACAATTATTTATTTAATATAAAAATTAAATATATGATATAAAGAAAATATTAAAATTAAAGTAAATTGATGGAATTTTTATGTTTTTTAAATTTTTAGATAAATATACTATGTTATATATGTTTTAAACTAATATATTCTAATTCCATCATTATATTGATATTTTTTATAATATAATTAAAATAATACTGCCAAAATTGATGTTAATGTTTTTTTATCAAAACTAATATTTTATTAAGAGATTTATAATTTTTAAAAATCCAATATTGTGACCAGAAATTATAATTTTTTTTAAAATATTAGGCATGGTAATTTTATGGACCAATTTTTTATATTAATTATATAGAAAATAAATAGTAAAAACTATGTCATCTCTCTTTTGGATAAAACAATGTTTTTTCACGTTACATGTGCTTATGTTAACAATAATTTTTTTCAAACTCCTATCATTTTAATTATTAATTTTCAATGAATATTTATAATCAGTATGTTTAAATTATCAAATAAGTACACTTTTATATAGTCTTAATGATATTATTAACAAGGTTATAAACTAATTACCATGGTGTAAATTAATGTGGTAAAAGGGAGTAAACTTAAAGGATATGAAACAACATGTTTAAAAAAATGTGTTTTTGTGGGTGATGAAAGTATAGATCAACCATATATTCTATAATATCCATTATTTATCAATATTTGGTGGAATGCGGTAATAGTGACACCCATAGAGTGATTACTTATGTGTATTTACAAAAATGCCACTCATCGTCAATTATAATAGGGAACTCACTCCCCCCAATTATTCACACCTATGAATCCATTTTTGTTGAACTAACCTTCCCAAACCACATTATAAAATATATCTACTCATCCTAGGGTACTTATTTTAGGCATAAATCAAACTAATGAAATCCTTTGGTGAAAACTAAAAGAAGTTACCTAAATAAGAGGTAACACTTTTCAACAAGCGTATTTATTTTTTTACTTCTTCCAACTCCCACTTGAAATATCCCTAAACAATGAATATTTAAAAAAAATAAGTATATTAAATATAAATTGATTTTATTATTTTAATTTAATGACCTATAACTATCTCCTGTTCCATAAAATGTGTTATGAAATCATCATTTGCGTGTATGGAAGACTACTTCTTTGATAACCGATGTCATTCGTTTTTCAATTCAAACCTCTCACAGTTTGATAAGATGATTTATAAATTGTATATATATGATATTTATATCATAATTATAAATATTGAGTATTTAGATAATATATTCCTTTTTAATATTCATTCTATAAATGATACGACAATGTCATTCTTGTGTATAGAGGACTACCACCTCCTAAAGTGATGTGATTCGTTTTCACTAACACATTATATTGAAGCTAATTAGTGTTAATATAATGAATATATTTGAAATATCTTGAATAGTTATTATATTAATGGCTTATTTTTCATTATTAAAGGATAATATATCATTTTATTTCTTACCTTTTCACTCACAAAGAAATGATAACGTCATTCATGAACTTGTGGACTACCACATTCACAATGTGATGCAACTCTCTTTTCATAAACAAAAGACATGGATGATATGTATAATTATTTTTAATTAAATAATATGACATATATTATATTATTATAGTTTTTTAAAGATAAAATATTAATTACCACCTTTTAATAACGATCATTGAAAAATTGAAACATTACTCATCGTACTTACGACCTACCATCTCCATGATTGTAACATTTATCATTTCTATAAACCAAAATAAATGATTTGTCTTAAATGTATAATTGATTTATAAATATGTTAATTATTTCACAATTATTATTTTGGATATGTTTAAATAATAACCTATTTGACCATAGTTGTCCAACCAAATTCGTTTTTTGACACATAAGAGGAATATGGTCAAAACATCAGATATGAAGTTGATTGATTAAGTAATGGTAAAAAAATTGGTAATAAGTGATATAAAAGTACTATTAAAACATAAAAATGATCTCGATCAAGTAAATAATTAATAATTTTTTTTATTCAGGAATATAATGACACATGTGGGATGGCATACAAAAGGCAAGGGACGTCATCTCGATTTCCATTCACTAAGGCACATTTTGGTGTCATGCACTTATTTTATTTTATTAGTTGTATGTACAACCCATTTGAAATGTTATATCATTAATAACTCTATTATAATGCTATTTAATTTTTTTATGTTGTTATTTTATGGGTACTATTAACCAAATCATTCCACGATGATAAGGGACTTTCCTTAAAAAAATCATCTTTTAATGTTTTCCTTCCAACACTTCCTATACCTTGTCCATGTTCCTGGAATGATTATATGAAGGTTTTTATACAGACATAGAATATTTTAAAATGTTATTTTTTTGTACATTTTAATTTATTCAAATGGTTTTAAAAAATGGATATTTTTAAAACATTTATATGGGACATATAAAAAAACAAAAAAGTAATGTTATATATAATGATAATGAATTTTCTACAAACATGACCATTATATAATTTCTAGATTCCTTTTAAAGATTAAAATTTTTTATCCAATAAAAACAGTCATCCTTTTTTTGGGGTTTTTTAAAATTTCTTCTAAAATAAAATGGGTTTTTTTTATTGAAAATGGGGTTTCAATGAAAATGAATTTTTTAATTGAATATTTGTTTTTAAAAGGAAAGGTTAATTTCATATCCAACAGTTAATTGATTATGTTTTCAAGGAGCTTTTTAAAAAAAATTGATGAAAATTTTAATTAGTTAGACATTTATTATATATCATTGGTACTTGAGCATTATAAATGGGGAATGGGTACGCCTATATAGCATTGGTTGATCCCATTGATTCTTATATAATGGGGCGGCCTATATAGTGTTGGGTGAGCCTGATATAACTTATACAAAGGGGGGCCCCATTATAGCTCTCTAATGAATTTCTAAATGTTAATTGTTTTAACATGAATGAATTAGGGAGTTAACAAAGAGGTTATACTATGGATTTAAAAATGATACAATTACTTCTAACACATTTTTAAAACATGTTTTGAATGTGGTACTCAATGTTACCGAAAAGTGTTTTTAATGACTTTCTATGGGGTTTAAATGATTTTTTTTAGAAAAATAGGATTGTGTTTTATATTATTTTTCAATTTTTTTCAATTTATTAATGGTTTTATTTATTATTATGTCTCTTATTGATATTTTTAGGAATTTCCAATGTATTAATTTGTTTTTACAAGGTTTAAAGATTGGTAAGGGGAAGGAATAAGTTAAGTTGATTGTCTTGGATATTTTCCATGAATATAAATCATGAATTTTTAGATGTTTTATATTATGTCAAATTTGAATACTAATCAAAACAATTCACTGTTCATTTTAAGGTTTTGTTATGTATAATTTATTCCATAGTTCTATAAAACACTAATCCTAAAAAGAATATAAGATATTTTATAAAAATTTATTGAATTAAAACTCAGAATTATATAATATTTAAGGATGGTTCATTTTATACACAAAATGTGACTCAGTGATAGTGGATAATATTTTACCCTAGGTGTACATTGGAACATTCCATAGTAAATAGGATCATAGATGTCTAGAGTATGTGGATATAACCAGGTACACGGGCATTGCTGGAGTTCCCAACAAAAAGATGTAGTACACGGTAATGGGATGAAGTACACTAGAAAACCATGGGAAAATTATACATGTTCTATGATTATATCTACATGCCATATACATTAGTTTGGAACTTATAATTTATGCATCTTCTTGTTCAAGACTATAATTTGGGCCCCTAAGTAGCCTATCTAGAGGATTGTTTCATATAGAATGAAATATAGTCCTTCATTTTGGAATCAACGATATTTAAGAATTTATACAAAGCAAGACGATTCCTTCAAAAATGTTTGAATGATATGTGTGATATAGTTTGATCCTAGGGGTTTTACGGGGTTAGTTCCCTATTTTACTAGGGCAATGGTCCCCCATACACTTTATACAGGTAGAGTTAGAACTAACTCACTCTATATAAAGGTGAACAACCTCTATATATGGAGTGGTACTATGTTGTCATCGATCTTTAGTGAGGAGTAGGTCCACTGTAGGAATTAGTGATCCATTAAATATAGAAAATAGTAGTAAGAAGTGGGTCCCTCCACTATGATTATTATGAGGTTGTGCATGGTGATAAACATCATAGATAGACCATCAAGGGATGTAGGATAACTCATCATTATTAACTAGATGTAGAGATGGGGATCCTCATTCTCTCTTTGTTTAGGATTCATTATGATCATATCAGCTATATTTCACTTTAGCCTATTGATTTTGGGTTTCAATGACTATTTCGTTTTCTACTGGTCCCTTTTTAGTTTTCGAGGAGCCATAATAGGATTGTATATTCTCACCCCATCATGGGTTTTAACCACACATTTTGTGTCTTTTACAGACAATAGAAAGATTGATAATAACCTAGGTGGAATTGTTTTTAGTGGAGTTTACCAATTCTTAGTGTTGATCATTTTTTTCGGTTATATTTGGAGAGTGTTCTCTAGGGTCTCTTTTGACTTTCCCTCTTTCTAGTTCTTACCAGGTTGGGGCATAAATTTTTTTGGTGGTAATTTTCCACTTTATATCATTTGTATTTCATTGAGGAACTTTTATATATTTCATAGAGGTTAATGTATGCATGGTTCATATTCTATATCTTTCATCATTTTGTTATATATCTTCACTATTTAATGGAGTTGCCTATGTGTGCATGTAAAAACATAGTAAAAGGCCTCCCATTTCAGAATTATTCCTACTCAATCCTTATCTATTTCCACTAGCCTATTGGAGGAAATATTGGGGTGTCACGCTTGTCTTAACGCTCTCTAGGAAGAATCTGGTGGATCAGGTTATGGAACCCATCCAAAAATTTCTATTAACTTTCAATTCACCTTCCCTTTACCATGATCAAACAACTTATCATTAAAACCAGTTTTTACATTTTATATGCATTTTAGTCTCACCTAAATAACACTCTAATCAGACATAAGGTGTTGTCAAATAGAGGGCATCCAATATAGGAGGTACATCTCTTAACCAATCCTCATTAGTCATTTTTATTATACCCCCAAAGTCTTCTATTTGACGTTGAATAATTAACTAATTATCCTAAATATACATAAATATTTTTATGTCAATTATGTATCCATTATCTAATCTTCTCTAATTTTATCCTAAAAGGAAATGATTATTCAAATTAGGGTCAGTTCACCACCCCCATGAAAAAAGAATTTCATTTATCATCACCACCTCTATCGATGGATATAATAGCTATTTAATGGATAAATATGATTATAATAAGTATATTCAATTCTTTTTAAATTTTTGGAATTATTAGACAATAATTTTTATTATAGAAACTAAGGGAAAAATGGTTGGAAAAATGACCTAACATCACTAAATATTAAAAAATAACATTATCACTCAATGAATCATACCAATAATTGATCACTTAACTATACTTAGAAAAAATAAAACATGTAGAATGAAATTAAAATCTTTTCATTACATATGTAGTGTTATGGAACCATTTCATAAAAACGATTATAAATATCAATAAACTTTTTTGACCTTATATACATGACATGATCGACCACAAAATACTGAATATAGACACAATACCTAAGTAAAATGATTTTAAAATAACATAAAAAATAAAATTATATAAAATATTCATGAATAATATTTTAGGGAAAGAATTTAATAAATTAAATTTTTTATTCATGTAATTAGTTGAGTGTACAATGTGAATTATGACCTAAGTTAAGGGACATATTTAAATGAAACCCGTTCCATTAGGTTATTACTTCTCTATATAACTCACTTTATATGTTTATTAAACTAGTTAAATTATCAATATTCTATATATAGTTCACTTATATATTTTTTCTAGACATTTATCCCCTTATTTTCTAGGGTAAATTATGTTTTTAGGTTTTTTGAAAATATAATCTCTAAAGGAAAATCGATAAATGAGACTTTTGTATTAATTATTTTTTTTCATGTGAAAATCATTCCTTTTTTGTTATCATTAATTATTTCATAAAATGATATATATTTTATGGAGAACCAGAGTTGTTTGATTTTTTATTTACTAGAAACCCAAAGTTATCACATTCATTAATTTCCCTTTACCCCATTCTTAAAGCCATATTAGGAGGTTTATTTCTATATCTAATTCATCAACATTTCTTACAAATTTGTTTACAACTGAACACCACATCTAAGACCAATTATTTTAATTTCAAATATCAAAATACAAAATATTTAATTATTTATTCTCATGGAAATATTTTATAAAAATACTTTGATTATACCTTGGGATTATATTATATAACCCATTTCATTATGATATGGTTTTCTTTTTATTATTATTTATGTTTGATTACAGATTGTGGCACATGTATGCATGTTAGTATTACGATTTTATAGGTGGGATAAGAATTGTATAGCCCCCAAGATTTTTTTTAATTGTGATTCCAGGTATAGTGCAAAGACAGTAATCCAAACACATTATATTATGCTATATTAGTAGTGAGCCTTGACTTATGATTATGATTTCATGTTTCTTGATGTTACCAAATTATTATGATTCCATGATGTTATGATATCATTATCTTTATTGTATTATTCCATTTGATGATATATGAAACATATCTATAATATATCAAGGATTTTTCCTTATCATAACTATTATATTTTTCTATAATGTTTTTTCCCTTACTAGTATATATTAATGACCCCATTTCATTATGTATTCTTCAGGATGACCTTTGCTGGAAAATAAGTTCAATGGGATTTAATATCACTTTATGGAGATTAAAAAATTATTATGTATCATATATTTATGTTTGTGTATTTTTTTTCAAATCTACATATTCTAATAGACCCATTAGATTATATTTTCCTATATCTTTATGTTAAAAATCATGAAATAAAAATCATATGAGTTATGGATCACTACGAAATCACTTCCCACAAACCTCTAAAAACCCAAGACCAATATAAATAAATATAATTACAAACTTTTTCGTTTTATTTCTTCATACAAATTGAAGCAATTATGGATTATGTTCTTTTTCAATGAAGTATGGTTCAATGAAGTGGTGACCCCACAATTTTTTATTTTCATTTTCTCTTCAATTATTATTCTTATTTCCACACAATCAATCCAATGTTTTTAATACCATGATAAATTATTTAGGGTTATATAAGATATTAATGTTATTATGATATGGTAAAACTATTTTAATACATTAAATGTGAATATATACACTATATACCCTATTTTTGACACATGTAATTAATTGTAAGTTTCATCCACATATGTGGATGCTGTAAATGATTTACTTATTTCTAAATAAATGGATGGTTAGTATTGATTACCTGTTGGATTTGTAAATATATTTTAAGGTTTTATAATAATTGGAATTTAATTTTATAAAATGATAAATGAAATGGAATCAAACCAATGAAACTGAATTGAAAAAAAATATTATTCTAAGAAAATGTGTTCTTAAAACTATTTCATATTTTACGAAAAAAATATTAAATAAATTATAATGTATATAATTGATCAATTAAAATATAAATAATTTTAATTTTCTTTTTTTATCATTTTTTATAAACATATATATCTTTTATAGGAGGTGTAAATGTGGAGAAACAAAATGACACCTATGGTAAGGGGATTCTGTCTCGAGATTTCAATGTTTTATTCTCCCCTTTTTGTAATATTATCACAAATGTTTTGTTTTCATATTAATCACTAAATACGATATTAATTTTATTATAAAAATTATATGGGTATTTACATATTCATTCATTTTAATCTCAAAAATTCATACCATAGGAAAACAATATAACGTTCATAAGGGTACTCTCAAACGTGAATCATCTTTTTGGTTTCTTCATTTATTTTTTGATTTCAATATAATTATTCAAATAATTTCTTATAAATGTATTTAATTATTTCCATTTTTTTACTTCAAGATACATTGATGATTTTTTTCTTTAAATACACTCTTATAATCCTTCCTAATTTTTGATAAATAATTTTATATAAATCTCCCATTGATTCTACTTCTGTTTATTCTTATTGAATCAAAGAAATATGATATCCTCTTTGAAAATTATTCCATCTAATGACCAAAATAACATTTTACATTCCTATTATTGGAACGTTCATGTATATTATTTGAAATATTTTTTATGTTATCATTATTGAACCCATGCTTCACTCATGTGTTCCTATAAGGTTTATGATCGATGTACATCATCCTTTTAATATGTTAGGAATGATTATGAGTATTTTTAGATGTGATAGGTCAACAAAAAATTATATTTCCTTATAATTATTTGGGTAATATTATATATCTCTCAATATTTCATTTATTATGTGTGAACAAGATTCAATCTTTGTTTAAATTTTATGAAGTTAAGATTTATATAGATATATTATGCGTAAACATGGTGCACGATGTATTAGAAATTTTTGTGTGTTATTTGACCATAATCTTATGATGCTTCATTATTTTTCATATTATACATACCATGCCTCTATAAAATGTTTTCTTGATGTTTATTTTAATTAACATTTTCTTCTGAAATTATGATGATGATTATGATTTCCAATTTATTATATTGATACATGTCTCATATTAATTCTATATTTTTAATCCCCACATTTGGATTTTATCTCACCTTTTTCATATATGTGTGTCCTCATGTGATTACTTGTATTAAGAGCGGTATGAAATATTTTAAGATAAATATTCTATGATATTAAAATAATATTTAAAATTTTACATCTAATCATATTGTATGATACAAATTTTCACAAGACACTAAACCATTCAACATTAGATTTTATCACTGTTATTTTATTTATCCTAAAAATGATTTAAAAATAAAATATGTAATACATGGGTCTATATATTTAGCCTCATAATTTCATTGATGCATTTCCCCAAGTGATCATATGTATTAACAAGGTAATGATTGTTATAAAGGAGGGATATAAATTAAATATCCAAATAAATTTTTAATTATTTTTATTAATGTTATATGAAAAATAATTTTACAAAACAATACCCAAATTTATTTTAGGATGACTCATATTTCATATACCAGTATATTTTTTTACAATCCTATATAATATATATGGGTAGAAATACAACCCTCCTATATTAAATATAGAAAACTTGAATGAATGATTAATTATAAATTCCCCTTAATAGTAAAACCATGATACATTATATAATTTGATTATTTATATAATATTACTTATGTTTGGGACTTTGAAAAAAACTAGATTATTTTTAAACCATCCCAGATTTTTCCAATTCTAGAGGAATTTACAAGATCATCATTTTTTAGCTTGGATAATTATTTTTTAAATGGTTATGCTATATTATCATATATAAACTATGAAAAAATATTTTCATAACAGATATCAATAATTTTACTAATTATATAGTACCTGAGGTGAATGTATTTGTCCTTTTAGTATGATTTTGGTTCGTTATCTTGGTTGATAGTTTAAATTCTATCAAAAAAGAATTATATTGTGTTTAATATTCTAGTAACTCATCCTAGTTTATTAATAATATTATTTATCTATAGAACATCATTTATTATATTATATATATTGATGGTATTAGCTTCTACAATATAAATAACCTCAATCGGTGATTTTGAACACTTCAAGTACTATTATTCATAAAAAACACATATCTAAATAGAGTTCTACTATCATATTTTCTTAGATTAGATAATTCTGTCTATCTAAAAATTTATAGATATCTCTTCCACAACCACAAATAAAAGGAATATAGCCTTGATTATTTTTAATTATTTATATCTATTCATAATAGTGACACGTTAAATTTAACTAATATCTAATCGGTAGTTTCTAATTATGCTTAAATTGAAAGAGATGTAACAAAATTAAATAAAAAGTAATACTTGACTGATTTAATAATATAATCTTTTAATATCTGTTTGATGAATTATATGTATATATTAGTTAGAGGAAACTGCAGTTTTATAAGAATAAAATTTTGAAACCCATGTAAAAGCCCTTTATATTGTATTTATGATATAACTCTTTAGTAATCCTCCAATATTAGGTTTTTTGAAAAAATCCAATTAAACACTTCAATTTATATCTATATATATTCATACATTGTATATAGGATGATTGTACCTAGTATTTCATTGATAAGTGTTTTCCTTACTAATTATTTATAGTCATTTATATTGAGATGTATTTTCTTATATGTGGTATATAATCTATATAGAATAACCAATATAAAAAAATTGATACCACTATCTTTATTGCCTGTATATGATTCATATTCTTCACTAAATAATCTTATTATTTGATAGCATCATCAAAACCAAAATTCTAACTATGAGAATATTTCTTTTAAAACATAAATACAATATTGAATGTTTCAATCCTTAACTGTTTAACCATGATATTCAAAAAAATTTCTTTATATAATATACACATACACAAAAAGGATTCCATTAATGATAGTGGGCCTTATATCCATTTTTTTATTTTTCATTTTAATAAAAAATCCATGGAAAAAATCCAAACAAAATTTATAATTAATATTTCTTAAAAGGATTCTTTATAGTCAATACAATGAATTTTTTATACAATTTTACTAATAATTAGACATTATCAGTGTATGATCTACCATACATTTTTTTTAAAAACCACTTATATACAATTAGTCCTACATTTTTTGTTGAATAAAACATGTTCCAAACATGATATATATTTATATATATATAATTAGAGGCCATTTAGATTGCATAGCATCAATAAATTTCATAGAATAAAAAATATTTGTGGACTCTTGATGTGATGTAGTATAATATTACAATATCCTAACTTCATCATAATTCTTCATAATAAAGATATTTCTCTCACTATAATTAAAATTTAAACTAGATCTATGAGTTTTTTATGGTACCATATTCACTTCTGTTTCTATATAATCTTGTTGATTCATATCATATAAATTCTCAAAAACTGTTTTTTAATTTATTGGGTTATTATTTTATTATTATCAAGTTTTTTCCATTAGTTCAATGAAATATATATTTATTCCTATAGAATACATAATTCAATAACACACACATTCATTTAGTATAATTATAGAAACATCTTCACATTAGTTTTTTGGGAAACTAAAAAATAGGAACTTATCAGATATAAGTCAAATATTATCTATATTTATATTCATTAAATAATTTTTGAAACCCTCAATTATAATAAAATAAGAACTAGTAAATATTTCCACACATATCCATCATGGTCTATTTATAACCAATTTAGAAGAAATTAAAATTAATGTGAATGAAAGAGTCTCTAGAGAATAACCATGAAATGTTTTAGGATGATCATATTAACTCATTATTCATTTATAATGTTTTAAAATGAAATAATATAATGTTAAAATACTTCAGTTTATTTTTTCAAGGCAATAAAACCATATTTTAAATAAATTCCATGATATCTTAAATGACTGATAAATTATTTATCTTTTTTCCCTATAAAGAAGTTTGACAAATCACAAGAAAGACTATTAGATTTATGTTCTTCAAAATATATTGAACCACTATGATGGTTTTTCCACTCCAATCCATGAAGTCACAAAAACATATATTATTAAATAATTTATTATTAGAAAAAATACTGAAACTCACTTTTATATATAGTATGAGTTAAAAAATTACCATGAACTACCTCATCGTGTAGGTTTTAAGTGGAAATATAGAGGGATGGAGCCTAAATATGAAAATGTGTTTTTTGTGGGAGTATAGTTGGTATTGATTTATCTTTTCCTAAATTCATCAGATATCCACACTATAGAAGATTTAATTAGTATTTTAAAGGGTAAAAAAGACAATATTTAAGGAGATGATCAATTAACCCCTTACACCATTCTTTAGGAGGTTACGGTAAACTGTGTATTTGGGGTCACAAATGACATATTACAAAATGGTTAGTATAATGATGAAACTATAGACATATCACTTAATAATGAAATTGGGGTACTAGTGTAATATGATTTATTGTATACTATGATGTTTATTATGTTAAATATGGTCTAGTGGAAATATTTCATTAGAAATTTTCCTATGTAGAACAATATCAAGGTTTCACACCTCTATCTTATTGTTCTATATCATTTTTATCACCAGTGAGCTCTACATCATGTAGAGATACTTTAGAATCATCAATGTACCCATAAATAATTGTATTAGCACCCTGGATCTAGTTCCATATTCCCTTTATGTCCTCTCTCATGAAATCCATGTAGATCTTTGAACAGACCCTCAAACTAACCACTTTTTTATTCTATCATTTCAATATGTTTTCCAATATTATAATATACTTTATTTTTGTGTACCATGAACATTTAAAAACATTGAATCTTGTATTTCATTATAAAAAATAACCATATCGACTACAACCATTAGTAAAAGTTAAGAATTACCTACAACATATACAGGATTACCTGTTTATTGGAAGATATACATTAGTATGAATTTATATCAAAAACATATTGTATCATAATTATTTTTACAAAAGGTTTATTTAGAGAGTTTTACAAATACAAATGACTCACTTGTTTCAAATGATAAATCCAAAAAATATCTAATAATCCATTCTTATTAAGTATTCAAATATATTCTTCACATATATGTCCAAGGTAACAAAGGAAATGGTATTTGAAATTTTAATTATTGATCTTCTTATTCTATTATTATTAATTTTATCATCATTGTCTAGAATATACAAACCAGTTTTCATATTTCCAATTTCATTAAATATTTAAATAATTTATAATGAACTTATTTTTCTCTTAATCATCAAAAAATTTACATTCTATTTCAAAAGAAAAGATAAAATTAAATATCAATTTATGTATGAAATATAATAAATTTTTTCTATTTGTAGAATCAATCCAGTTGGTGGATGTATAATATATGTTTGATGATCCTGAAAAGAAAACCATGGTATATTGAAAATACATAAATATATATATTCCAACACTAATTCTATTTATTTTTTATCCATGTATATCCAAAAAAAATGTGATCCAATATCAGTGTCTAGTTCCCATGCTTTATAAATAGGGTAAAATAGTTTTACAATTTTTTATTTCTTCTCATGGTGATTCTATTAGTAACCAATATCATTACTCAAGTAATGATAATAAAAATAAAATTTATGTCTGTGTCATAAACTTATTGTTTTTGGATGTTATAAAATTCCAATGAAGATATTTATTAAGTGAGTATCATGTTTTACAAAAACATTAAATAAAAAATTTTGTTGAATATACTCCATCTAAAATGATAACATGTTACATAAAATATATTTTTAGATCAACATTAGTATTTAATTATGATTTGAGTCCACTAGGGAAGTTCCCCCACCACATTGTTATTTTGGTACACATATGTTAATTATATCAAATATAAATGTTTTAATGTTCGGTGTAAGACATTTTTTATAAATTCATCTTATTCATTTTATAAAATTCATTGCCTAGTGAACCTAATTGTTAGGGTCACCATCCATGTATTCTACATGTATCATTGTAAATTTTAAATACCAAACTATTAAGTTTACTTATAAACCTTTGTCCTTACATAAGATAATGTATGGGTACGCATCTTTGAAATGAAAAAAATTATTCAGATGTTTGACGTCTCGGTGTGTGGTTAAATTTAGAGTTATATAACATCATTGTATTTAAAGGGATTTTAAACATCGTCCCATTTTAAAATTTTACCTCACATAAATATGATCTTAATACATCCCTTATCTATAAAAATGATTCCAATGATTTATTCTGTTTACTGCATGCATTAAAAAAATTAACATATTTCAATTATGATAAATTTTGAATCTAATATAACTAAAGATATATTTTATTTTGAATGAGAAACATATTCAACTAGAAAATAAATTATATTTCATAAATCTTCAAACTAAAATAATATGTCACATTATATCATTTTATTGATTAGAATCATATGAATAAAAATTATTTCTATGGGGAACAGATGTTGTCATTAGTATATAAAACCCGCTTTTGTAGTACATTGACTAAGAACCCAAGATAGTGGGGACCTCGATAAAAATACCCATTATCCATATAAAATTACTTATGAGGGAACATAAATTATAATATAATTTTAAATCCATATTTGTACGAATATCCATAAGAAAATTTCATATATGAATTATAAATAGATAAACAATTAATTTATATTAAACTAAATTAATTAATTGTGGGATACCAATAATTGGAATCCTTAAATAAATGAAAAAATTATGAGAAGAATTTAATTATTTAAATTTTAAAAAATATATATTCAAATTAATAAAAAATAATATTTTTTAATAATTAAATTGGGAACATATAAATGTACTCTTAATAGATTTAGAATGACACATCCACTTTATTTTCGGATTCTACTTCAAAAAGAACCATTTTTTTGTACAACTGAATGTCATTTTTATATATTATTTCATTTTTTCATCCACTATATCATTACATTAACAAAAAAATTTCACAGAACCACACTATTTTTTAGAAATCAAATTTTGAATACATGACTATTTTAATATAACATTGATGTGATGGAACATGAATCATATTATTATATATTTTTATATGAATTTATATATCCATTATTCACAACCATGTTGTGATCTTATTATATTTAACATAAACTATGTTGTTTTAGAGATGCCACATTTCTGTTATGGAATAAAAACTTATCAAATCATCTATAAACCCCTTTTGGATTTAAAATTAAAAACAAGTTGGTGGGTTAGGTGGGATCCGATGTATCATCCAAAATTCCACAAATAAAACACTATTTCCAATATTTCCAATTTAAAACAATCAAATACTATCTGTGTATTTCATCAGGGTAATTATTATAAAAAAAATAGAATGAGATGTAAACACATATCAGTAAGGATTTTATTTCTTAATCTAGTATTCAATTGAATATTTTAGGGTACATTCATATTTTATATCCATATGATAATATGAATTTTATTTTCTTCACATACCACCATATCTGGGGGAACATCCATTATTAAAGTGGTTAGTTGATAAAGGAATTTAATACATTTTGCAATTATGATAAGTCATCATGAACATATAACCTAAATAATATTATCATAATTGAATAAGGACATGAAGGTATGTTATTACTCTTCCTTTTAGATCCATATATGAAGTAAATCTATACTTTGAAAGTTTAAAAGAGACTTAAATGATGTTTGATGTGCATGATTATCTTGAACCATTATTTAGGGGTTCGCTAAATCATAACCAATATGATTTAATGTTTTTTAGGTCATATAATTTGGGACTTAAGGATTTTATAAGTCTTAAACAGAGAGATTTATTAATTTTTTAGATCATCATCAGTAAGATTTAATGGTTCACTGGCTCATCAACAATAGGATTAAAAATCATATACAATTTAAAAAATTGGAATTTTTGGTTTTATTGGCTCTCTAATTAAGGAATTTTGTATTTTTTTCTGTCATCACATTTAGGAAATAATAATTAACTATCTAATAAGTTATGGTATTTTAGTATTCAATGGATCTTCAGTAGTCATATTTAAGGATTTGTTGGATTGTAACATTTTTGTTTTATGACTTATTAGATAATCACAAAATGATTAATTGAATGAAAAATCACTAACATAAACATGAGCTTAGTTATGTTTTCAATTCATGAGGATACAAATAGTGCTCTTGAATTCCATTCCCATCTAGAAGGGTTAAGTTTTTGGAAGAGAATCCAATAGTTTTTCACTGGGAGGGGTTGAGGTGTTGTTGGTATTGGGAAAATGGGAGGGGATTTTTGTGTATCACTATGATGTGAATCAAAACTAATGTATACTAGTTACATATAACAATAAACTCCATACCTTTTAGGACATGTTACAATAACCATAATGGTTATTTTTACAGTCATTCCTCAATAACCTATAATGATCATTTTTTTTGGTCATTCATCTAGGACAATTAATTCCTAACATTTAGGTTTCTATGATTATTAAAAATTTGTTAAATGTTTCTATCAATGATTTTTGTTGGAATTATGAATAATATCCCCTTTCTGGTTTCTCTATCTGATGGGTATATTGAAGGCATGCGTCTTACACCCTATTCGGAGCCCTCAAATCATGAGTTCTTGAGTAGTCTCAATAATGGAATAAATGGAACAATATTATTTGGTGTAAATTTTGATATGATTTCCTTTCAATAAATGTGTGAACTATGAGATGGATGACTAGACCCATTTGATATGGGAACCATTTGTAGAAAAATTATATTTATGTTGAACCCATAACAAAATCAGTATACTTTAATCAAAAGTTGGGTGTTCAAAAAAGAAGTGTATATATGAGAAAAATATAATATAATATATGTATGGATATATAAATAATTAATGACTAATGGTGATTAACTAGAAATATTTTACTTTTAATTGATTCCATAAAGATACAAAAATCCTGAGTGTACCTTATGTAATGAAACCTGTGGTTTGGGGCCTACTAAAAAACCATGGGAAATATAGGTGGCCTAAAAAATTTATCTAGGACCGCTAATTACATTGGAGTTATCTGAAATTAGTGATATATTTCTCATGAGATTGGTTAAATTCCCATTGTAATGGTAAATTCACTAAAATGTAAATGTTTCACTACATTATGTGGTAGTTTGAACTCCCAATCATAAGAAACCCTTCATGTTCAATGATTACAATCATTCTCCATATAAACCACTAATATTTGGATAAAAAAGGAATATCATTAATGATTAATAAATGAGGAATTTTATTGTAAATTATTCTTGAGTGATAGTTTTATGGAGTATTTATGATAGTGTTTGTGTTTCATAAGTTTCTCAATTCTTATATCTTTAGGAATCTCAAGGGTTGGTGTATCAATTTATACCTAATGGAGCATTGAGAGTAAGTATCACGCGAGCTCATAGAAAATTTAATTGTTTTTGAAAATTTTCTTTCCCATTTATTCATATTTTGGAGTAATTATACACATGTGAGAGATAATTTTTTGTATCTTTGATCCAGGCTTTGTGTGGATGACTTTGCTTGAAGATGAATATTATTACATGATGTGAGTGTTTCCTCATCCTCTAAGTGGATGAATATCATCTATCCCATGGCCATGTGACTCATAGATGTATTTACTAAGGGTCCTATCATTTTCATGCATCTAAATAAATGGTATTGGAAAGGGTGCTTGCATTTTGTAATACACGTATCAATAAAAAACCAACCAACTCCTCGGAAGTGTCTCTCACTAAACAAAATCTTACCATGGCTTAGGTTTTTATTATGGAAATAAACTTTTGGAAATAATATTATATGATATCTAGATTTATGTAATTTATGTTAAATGTTTTTAGATCCATATGGTTTTTTCATGGATGCAATTTCATGGTGGTGGACATTGGTAGTGCCTCAACTTATGTTCATACCAAGAAACATATTAGTTTCCATAAATACTTTAAATAGAAAAAATTCATAAAGTTATAATTATGAAATGATTTGATGTGTTTTAAATGAAATTATTTTCATACAAGATGCCACTCATATGAACACTCATACCATTCTTTCCATTGTGACTTGGATAATATTAACTTTGCTTTTGAAATTACATTTTCAAGAGTATTTTTATGGCCAAAACGCCCCCCTCTCAGTGTTGATTTATTTCATCATGAAAAGAATTGAATTAACATATAATATTGATTAGTTTTGTAATTAACATATAGATCGGTAAGTGGAATGTAATTTCTACCCTTATGTATAATGTATTTCCATCTTCATATAGACAAACTAATTATATAACTACTGTATCAATATTATTTGTACTTATAAAAGTAATTATATACAATATTTCCTTGACTGTTTATTTTACTATTTCAAAGGTTTTATAATCCTATTCTATATAAGTATTTCCATGGTTATTATTATACATTTTTTCATTTATGTTCATTTATCATTTGACATGTGTATTGATGTTATTTTTTATGATAGGATTAACTTCTGCATGATTGAATTTATTTTAAAATGTCTTTACTAATTTTTATAATAACCTCAATTTCATACATATTTGTTTCTTTCATTAATTATATCATATTTATTGAAATCTAGAAATGTCTAACATTTCATCCTAAAAAACTTCTCTAGTTTTCATTGAATGATATGTTGTAATGAAAAAAATGTTAATGTTTATTCCGAAAATAATATTTTGTTCAAATCATGAATTCAATAGTTAAACTATACTAACCATTTTGGGATAGAATACCCAACTGTGGTTTTGGTATATATAATTATGCTACAATTAAAACTCCAAAACATGACCTAACATCAACATATTTTATTTATTCCTTAGGGAATACTCCAAAAAACATCTCCCCCAATGGACAACTAATTTAAGAGAACTATAAAGATTAATATGAGACATATATAATAATATTTTATACATTAAATTTTTATGATTGAAGATATGGAAATCAACCCATCTCACAAGACTACTAAATAATACCAACCATTTGAATGAAAAAACATGGTGGGTTATGCAGTCTATGATGTGATTTTTATCCCTTTAGTAACATATTTGATGAGTGGAGTTTAGAATTATACACCCACCAATGTTGTAAGGAATTTTCAATATAATGGAAACTAGTTGACCTATACAATGTATCATGGGATTTAAAATTTATTGACTATCATATTACTGACCTATTCCAAGAGCTAGTCAAACATTGGTTATTTGTAAGGAATAGATTCCATGTTTTGAGTGGGTCGTAAAAGATTACTTTATAGGACATAATCTAATCAATGGTTTACCAATACTCAAATTAATGTATAATGAACTACTTATAATGTCCAATATTTTTGTGTATCCTAATAAAACCCATAATTTAGAATTTAAATTTCTATTAATGACTAAGATGGTGTTTTGGAATGATCTATAACATGATTAGATAATTATTTTTAGCGAGTGGGCTGATATCATTTTTCAACCATGTGGTTCCATGATGTGGGCCAATAATCGTAGGAGATATCAATACAATCAGTAGTACAATATTGTATCATTGAATTAGTCATTCATATAGAGGGGAAGTATACTATTTGTATCTATGAAATGTTACAAAAGATAAACCTAGGATTATTGTTAGTTGGATTTTTAACCATGGTTATTAGTAGGTGGATTTTATAAAAGGATATTCTAACATGGGCATCATAGTATGATCTTTTATGATGGCCATGATACATGCCCATATGTGTTTTCATAAACATTTTAATCCTATTTTGGGACACATAAGTAATATATAGGGTCATGTGCAATGGAGGAGGCCCTGTATCATATCTTTTTGCAAATTAGTTTTTTGTATGGGTGGATATTATATCTTTTTTATGGTTATATGTTTTAAAACACTATGAGGGTTCAATGACCCACCCTCCAACCTCTAGAACTTAATATTTTTTCAATGTTACCTGTATCCATTAATATAGATGAGATTATTGATATGATGCTGTTTTTTTTACTTAGGGATTGAAACTTATGAGAATACTAAGGGGTGATCCTGGATGATACTAATGATCCCCCTAGAAAAAAATATTATATCATCAATCCTATAGATTGAGTTTTGTTTCCCCGAGTTGATATATGAATTATTTTTAGACCTTATATTCCATATCAGTTTTTATGTATATTCAAATGATTTCAAAGAGTGTCATCTATTCCATATTATATTGATCATGATAAAAATATTCACATAATCATTCATCAACTATATCTAATTTTTATTTCTGGTGGTAGACACATTCAAATAATTTCTCCCACAACTTTATACTATAAATATATCATGGGAATATAGAACAGGCGGATAAAGTGTTACCCAAATATAGTATTCGGTGGTGAAATTTGGTTTGATCATTGAAAACCATCCATACATGGATCCTGACTAGGGGATATTATATATTTGAACTATAAGGATAAATATAATCCTATCAAGAATGTTAGGAAGCATTAATACTCTCAACATATAGAAATTATATTTGGGGATAATGAATAGTCTTATTTGAGGGTGATGGCCAGGGAGGAAAATACTGCTCTAGATCACTTTATTGAGGTATATTTTTGGGTATTAAAAAGGTTAGAACAATAAACCTAGTTCATTATATCATAGCTACCCTATTGATAACCCATATTCAACCACACAAAATTTTCCATGTTTTCACTATTAAATGAAACAGGTCCTTACATAGAATTATTGATCACTAATTATTTTATATGGTGATAAATGGGCTCACACTAGGTCCCAAGGCCATTACTTATAACCAAATGGTAAATAAGTGGGCGTGGAATGAAATTTTACCTTAATCATTGATATATAAATGAATGAAATTTGAGGAAATTTAGAATATCTCAATCATCTATTTTGAGGCATAAATTTTGATGTTTCATCTATCATGCACTCCAAAATAATATCAGAAGAAAATAAACCATTAAAGGGTAACTATAATTAATATTAACCAAAATGTTTAAATCTATTAACAAGGATTTACATGAAGAATTCCTTTTATATTTCAAATAATCATTGGATATTTAAGAAGAAATAAGAACTTCACTTTTTTGTATTAGCCAATGAACTAAGGACATGGTTGAAGTATTTGATCTCGAATGGGAATCGGAGAAATTGAAATACATAAAAATGATGTCAAATATCAAAAAATAATTATATGAATTGGTAATATTTTCCTTTTTTTTTGAATTTGGGAATAGAAGTACTCAGAGGATTCTAGGAAGAATTGTTTCCAATAAGTTGTTGACACCTATCAATAGATACTTGCTATTTTAAAATAAGTGAATGAAATAATTTTGTTGTATTGATCATGTTCATTAGAGGATGTACCAAATTGAGGGTATTCCCATTAAATTAATTATGTTTTATTTATCATACCATTTCATCAATTTATTTTTAAATCATTTCGATGTCAGTAAACAATAATATTTTTTACATATTTTTGAATAATTAAACGTATGAAAAATTATAGTTATTGGGTTTCAAAAATAAAACATCCATTGAATTTCTCATAATGATGTGAGTTTCCCTGATGAAAAATATAAATCCACCATAAAATCTTGTAAGGATGTAGAGGTTTAAGTACTTATTGATATTGAATTATCATGTTTATAAGAAGGATGAAATTCGTTATAAATTATGATTTAATAAACTCATGTAAAGATATAATATGACTTTAAAGATTGATAATACATTGGACACATGCACTATTATGGGTATTGAATAGTAATGTGCACCAATTCCATCACATTGAACCAAATATAGTGTGTCAGATAATAATAGAAATTCAATATCCTCCTAGATGTGTGCTTTTTCGAATGGTATTTTTTTGGTCATGTGGACTTATTCTATTTTTATCTAACACACTATATTTGGTTAAATGTTATGTAATTGGTGCACATGACTATTCAATACCCATCTTAGTGCATGTGTTTCTTAATGGAAGGAAAAATTCTCTCATTTGAGGTTTGGGTACCTTTAGATAATATTTATGTGTACTTTTCCAGCCATATGGATAAATTTACATGAAGGATCAAAAATTTCTGAAATTGTTACTTTGATATATGGAAATAGGGATAATATCTTGACACTTTATGATTCCATGTGTTGAACTCCAAGATTCTTTTCATTCTCTATATTATACCTCATTATTTGGATTTATCAAATTATTATTTTAGATCAAAATCAAATAAATCAATTTTTACTAGGAAGCCCATTACTATTTTTGGACTGGAAAACATTTTCTATTATTTTTGTGTTTAAAGAGATGTGTTTTTGTGTTAAGTCATTCTATGTGTTTTTGACCAAACTTATTTGAAAAAAAGCCCTGAAATTTTAATGTTACAATTATTTTATTAAAATAGTTACATGATTCTCATCAGGTATGAGGAAAAATAATTCATCAATAATGAGGATATTAAAGATAATGTGAGTAACCTCAGGATGATAGATGAACACTTATAACATATATTCATCCTAAGATAAAAATTAAACGAGTTTAAAGAAAAAATAAATTCAAAAAAAGGTTCTTTAAATTTATGGAATTATACATTTTAATAAAACACACATATTTATAGGTTGAAGTGCCCCGAAAAGAAATAAAAAATAGTACTTTAGGAAAATATTAATACAAATTTAAATATTTGGGAAAGTGAACTTGGTTTTTTAGGTCATTTTATGGATGTGACTATCTCAATTATGGTATCAAAAAATTATATATGGATGAAGAAATAGAATATTTAACATCACATAGATTTTTACAAGAAATATGTAAGTTCAAAAATGTAATGAGATATATATGAATATTGAATCCTTGAAAATTAAAAAATTGGGTTATATAAATCATTGTTATAAATTATTAAATTTATTATAGTGGGATTATACCGTATAGTCTAAGGAATCATTTTACAAGTTTTAATGATAGGACCATTTCAATGCCTCTGGAAAAATATATTTTGGATTCCACCAGTCCATGTTTTAATTATATGTTATAATAGAGTAATATTAACGGGATATAGGGAAATATGACCATTTTTATGTCAGTAAAATATATAGCCTTTGATAGGTAATAGTGGGTTGTATATGTGGTGCATGTTCCACCACTATGAAAAAATATCCCTTTCAGTAACATATTCAAATTACAAATAGTCATGGGATGTTTATGGTAACTAAAATATTAATGATATGCTTTTTCTTAAATAGAAGACATATATTGAATGATTTATGTAATTCTATAACTTCATGTTAATCACAGAGGATAAAAAGTGTTTTAAAAATAAGGAAAAATTTATTATATGATTATGGATTGGCCTAGGATATAAAATTATAGATTCATTATGTATCATTTGATAAATGGAATCAGTGCACATGTAGTTCTATAATTGGGGTGGGACTATCCTTGTTTAGCTCTCAAAGAGGGAATCCTATATTGAATGATGAGATCACACAATTTGGTAGGTTTTCACAAAGGTAAATTTTCTGGTTGGTCTTGTTATTGGTGATTCAAGTATCACTGTATATATTGGGTTTTGAATAATTAATCCACACATAATTTTTGAGGAGTTGAATTTTCACTTATCTCGCTCATTAAAAATTTAAAATTGGATGTCTTGTTGGGGAATCCTTGTGAGAGGATAAGAGTATCAAAACTCGAGGTGAATTGAAATAATACCAAGACCTTGGGTGGAATGGTGAATGAAATGATAAAATAAATTATGGCTATGCCCTGGATATGATATTTGGGCATCCCTATATACCCCATGATAATAGGAATATTTCCAAGAATAATTCTAGAATATATGGTGTTAAATAATTATGTAGTATTGATATAGGAATCCTAAAGTGAATAAGGAAAATATATGCTATGAAATTTTACATATACCCAACTCTTATGTAATAGAATATTCATAATATAAGGAAAATAAAAATAAACATTGAAGGTAGTAATATGTTAAATGGGATGGATTACATTTCACACAGTTTAAGGATCTTATGACAAAGACAATATACCATATAGTATTTACGTTATTTAGTAAAGATATTATGCCATATGGTTTGAGGTAATTCAGTAATGAACCTATTTCATATAGTTTATTGGGTCATATCATGGGGAATATACTATACAATTTTGAGGTCATATTTAAATGATTTTATACTATATAGTTTGAAGTTTTGAGGAAAAGACCATATGTTATATAGCTTAACATATATCATCCGTACCATTTAATCATGTAGTTTATAGTCTTAAAATGACGATAAAAATCAAGTGTAGATCGATGTAATGAAATTCTTGAATAAAGTTACATTTTTTGGAGGTGTGTTATGATCCCTTTCCAAGGTGATCATAAAATTATCCGTAGATAAGTGGAATGGGAATATAATATAAGATCCCATCCATTTGAGTTCCAATTTTTTAGGTTTCTTACTAGGAAACATTTTAATATTTATAGCCAACTCTAAGGCTCTTTGAATAAATTATGAAATTCAAACTCTATTGTTAAATGATAGATCCATTCATCATCGATGGACTATAGGGTTGGGGAGATCTTGTAAAATATTTTTATCATTACTTTATATCTCATTAGTAAAATTTGTATCATTTAAAAATTAGTGAATTGAAAATAAATGGATATTATAAGTGAGGGTATTTGAACCTCAACTAGAAATATGACTTTAATACCATATACTATAAAATAGGGGGTTTCTTATATAGGGATTTGTATGATGGTGCGATAATCCCATAAAAAGATTAACAAATGTTCGTGCTAGAATTTTTATCCATGTCCACCATATTCTATTGGATATTTGTTAAATTATTCTTGAATGCCATTATCTATCTATTGGTATTCATGTGGTAGTAAAAATAATAGTTGGACTCGTTGTTATACTTTAGAGATAATATTTTTAATTGATACACATTGAAGTTCATGCCATTATCCATTTGGTTATAATAATAAACACTAAATATAGAGAAGGAATTATATTTATTGAATCTAATGAAAATCCTTGTCAAAACATCTTTTATGGGTTCTTTTTCAACCTTGTAGGACAATAAATCAAATTGTGGTAATAATAAATTTTCGCTATAGGGAAAAAATTCAAGGTATAGTCCCGTGATTTTTGAACACTATTTGGATAATATCAAAGAGTATTTAGTAACATAAAAAATAGATGGTTTTATGTATAAAAGTAAAATGAATTTTATTGGTATTAAATTCATTTATGAACATCGTGTAGTCTTAAATCATCAAAGGATAGTAGTATCCAAGTATTCGCTCCTAGTTTGTGATTTTAGATCCCATTTGTTGAGTGCCACATATGCTGACATAATATTCTTCCTCCCCTTAAGGATATTACTCCTTTTACAAACCTAATATGGAAACCATTGGAACATCACATATATTTAATATATATATACTCTTGGTCATTAGAGAGGGAAAATTTTGTTTCTTATATATTGATATGTTCACTTTCAAATTAATCTTATAGATTATAACCTCATCTGAGAAATCCTGCTACAGGGGGTATCCAATTGGTTTGTTTAGTATTTTAAAAGTATGTATTTATACAAGAATTATAAAAAAAATTATTTCATACAACTTGTTGATTTATTCTCTATAGAATGAGGATATAGAATTTGATACCTACACAATTTTTAGGTCATCCCAATATATATTGATAAGGTAAATAACCAAGATATAAAATTTATCCTTTTTGGTGTCATGTATGTATGGGAAATAAAAAATCACTTTTTCTATGGTGAATTCATGTAATGAAACATTGTTTTTTAAATTAAATTCCATTTTTTAAATGGATAATTCTTTATTAAGACAAGAACTTAAAGAATACAGATGGAAAAAATTTGTTACTTAATACCATTTTATGTCATATCCCCTTGCATTTAAAATACTGTTTAGAATCATAACTATTGATAGTATATCCTTTATACATTTATTTTTTTATTAATATATATATAAGGTTATAATAAATCAAATTGACATATAAAATGGAAGTAGTAACCCCAACCAGTAGGATCAAACCTTATGATGCTGATTTATTAGAGATTCTATGGGATTTGAAATCACTATGATTTTCCCATGATCCATCCCAACCTAAGATTTAACATCTAAATTATAAGTAAAACTATTTATAAAATATATTAAATATAATCAAGACAATGAAATAAACAATGTTTGATGAATCACCCCAAGAAAATCTCATCATCACCCACCTTACCATTAAGGAATTCACTGGTGTAATAAATCACTACGAATATGGAACCAATTACTATGAAATTATATATTTATATAAGTATTATATTTATCTTTTATTACATTATGATAATTAGATAATATGTTGGCTAAAATATATTTTTTGATTTGATGAAACACAATTTATTTTTTTAGCATATGAATAGTTTCAATCAAAATGATCTATTTGATGAATTTTAGAATTTTTAAAATAAGTTTTATTTAAAAAAAATATTATTTCTACATAATAATTATTAAATAAAAAATATAATATAATTTTATAAAGTAAAATTTTATTTTTGTAAGGGTTTAAAAACTATTATTTCCAAAAAAAATTATTTTTCAATAAATGTAGTTTTGGATTAAAAAGTGTAATATATAATATTTAGAGGGTTATTTTTATAAAATAAATATTTTTATAAATAATCATGTCAAAATTATGAAAAGGTTAATTTTCATAATATCTAATATTATCAATTTTTTGAAATAATTAAATACATTGTATGTATATAATATATATTTTGAAGTCATAATCAACCTAATGTGAGGTAATATATTCCATAAAATTTATACACAAAAAAATATAAATTCCCATTGTAAAAAAATTTGTTTTGGATTTTTTTATTTATTTTATAAATCCTAAATGAATCCTCAATTCCCATTATTACATACTGATGTTTTAAAAATTATTATTATAAACATGACTCACCTCCCAACACTAAGGTTTTTTTTGAAGGATTTATGTTTTATACATATAAAATAATTAAATAAACTGTATTTTTTATGTAACCCTAAGGGAATACCAGGGTTCTGTTTGTGTTTTGGATGAATTTTTCCTATAATGTCTAAAATCTTGGTTTAGAAATTAATAAAGTATTCCCCTATGTTTTTCTATATAAACCTACCTATACTCAATTTTACCTTCACAAAAACCTTTTTTAGAACCATAAAACAGTTCCCTTCTCTCTCTAGGGTCCTCCCAAGGACCCCCAGGTTATTAAGAAGCTCCTACCAGGATTTAAAGAGCACCCTCTAATGTTAAAGGATCCTCTCCACTCCTCTTTATTCAAGAAGCTTTTTTGTGTTATGAATTTTAAATTATGACCCTTCCTGTTGTGTTATGTTATTACAAATCCATATAACAATAGTTATGATTTAAATGTGATTATAGATCTATTTCACTCACATTAATTCATTTTTGGAATCATTATGTACCAAATGTATGCTGTAGAAATTATTTTGTAATTTTTTTCTTCTGAATAATTCTATTGGGAATTACAATCGTCATTTCAACTCAAAGGTATT
The DNA here is from genome assembly GCA_963277665.1 of Viscum album. Taxonomy (NCBI): domain Eukaryota; kingdom Viridiplantae; phylum Streptophyta; class Magnoliopsida; order Santalales; family Viscaceae; genus Viscum; species Viscum album. The sequence goes on along the minus strand of OY728121.1, from coordinate 1,643,033,663 downwards.
AAAAAATATATAACTATAATTATTTTTTTGGGGATTTCCATTTATATATATCACACTCATTAATCATTTTATTTTAAGTGATGAAATTAATTCTTATGGTGTATGATCTATAAGGAAGACTTATGCATGTAAATGATATGAATGTGTTGGGTGGGCTTGAAATTATATTTCCATCAATTAATTAGGTAATGTTTTTTGTCTCATGAGAAAGTATATTGGATTATAGAGTCTATATAATCCACTATGTCACTTTTTCACCAATTGACGTTGTATTGATAGTTATGATTATGCTTACATAATGTTTTATGTTTTCTCCATATTCCTATGTTCCCTTGATGTTATCATGTTATATCATCCATCATTCACCAAAATTATGATTATCAACCATTTTATATCTTTTTTATATGTCTATTAAATCAAATATATTTCTTTCTTAATGTTATAATTTTATTTTCCCTTTTATTGTTCTTTATAGCTCACTGCTTTCTTATTTACATCCCCAGGATATCCAGTGTGGTTTTAGAAGTTCCATAGAAGAAAAGGAAATGTTATAGAGTAATTATCATCCATAATTTATCTATTTTTTTATTAAATGGCTGAAGATTTTAGAAACTGATCCTAAAACCAATGTAAGGGGAAATGTGTTGGGTTCCCAAATGAGAAACCCCACCCGACGCGAGTAGGTTTCAAGAACATCATGACAATAAATTCTCAATAAAATCATGTGTTTAACAAAATTAATCAGGAGGAACACTGGAATTCCCCCAAGAAAGATAATGTTGAAAGTGAGACCTTTATATGATAAAGGGCTCAAAATTTCAGTGGATCTTCCAATCCATCAATGAAAAACCAAGGATTGAATTCATTAAAAAGATATCAACAATACATAAATTCTCTAAATAAGATATGGTAATTCTAGTTTTTATCATATTAATGGAGAATCATCCCAATTTTGGAAGTGGGTTAAAAATGGAGACCTTGAGGATGAGATCTATGTGATGGAGTGGAAGGAATCTCATTTTTTTAAATAGTTTTTCCTCATACTCTCAACTATAAAATGGAGATTTATTTCCTTATAATTAAGAAAAAATATAATGAATCCATCATGGAATAAGGGTAAAACATTAAAATACATGCATGATACACGTCTAGATGTGTCATCTCTCTTGAATGTATAGTTTACTGCTTCTTTGGTGGGTCAAAATTGAGTTGATAAAAATCATTTTAAATTCAATACTTTGATAGGTATGAGGAAATTGTCCAATTTTACCTCAATGTTGAAATATATATTAGGAAATCACAAGGGTCTCATGAATCATGAGATAATAAGTAGAGAATTGAATTTAATATTGGCTCTATGATTGAGAAAACAAATTGTTGAATGAAGTTATATCATCCTACTTTTTAGATGTGTAGGAATAAGAATCCCAAAATTTCCATAAGGGGAAAATGAATTGAATTAGGTGTGGGAAGTAAGGGAACCTAGATAATAGTTGATTATGGGATAAAACCACCAATGTGATGGAAAAAATGTATTCTCAATTCATCCCTAAACATATTGTCTAATATTTCAATTGTAAGTAAGAAGGACAATATGTGAGTAAATGTACTAAGACAATGCTTTTTGATGATAACCGGAAACAACAACGTCCAAGACTAGAGAGCATGGAAGAGAATACGATATCAAAATTTCTATGTTGGATCCTGAAAATAAATTGGTAATAGGTATTCTAATTACATATTCAAGGATAAAAACATACAATTTGATTCTTGAACTACACATTTTTTCATGTCATGCATCTTTAGAATGGTTTTCTTACACCATGTCAAATCATAGAAGTTAAGTGATTAATGAAGACTTTAAATTGGTCAATTGTCAAATCCCAAGAATATAAATCATTCCCTATCCAAATTTAAGGGATTATTTTCCCATAACACATTATTATACCCCATAGACGAATTAGATATTTTTTTGGTCATGGATTATCATTCCTTGTATAGTAGCAACATAAAATGATGAATGAAGGAAATCAACCTCCATAATAAAAATCACCCTCTAATTATATTCAAATTAAAGGATGAGGCTGTATGTTTTTTAGTATCAAAATCCCATGTATCGATATTATTACTTTATTATGAATCTTGTTCAGATCAAATGCTTTTTACTAAAGAAAATATCATTTTTGATGACATTCACATTATAGAGGAAATTCATTGATGTGTTTCCCATAGAATTTCATTATCTTAATCCTATTTGAAAGATTGAGTTTTCAATCAAATGAGGCTTGGTGGGTCAAATGGATTCAAGAACACCTATCCATAGGCCATAGGATTCCAAATTGTAGTTAGGATTTAATAGGGTATGGTGGGGAGACATTATACTCATATATGAGTATTATATGGGAAATAAATAGATATAATAAATTATTGAGGAATAATATAACTAAAATCACAACTGATGAAATGAAATAGTCTATATTGTCAGTATGTACATCCATGAAACAAGAATAATAATTATATTGTCAGGAGAGACATATAAAAATGATTCTGTACATGTTAATGTACAAAAAAGGGGATATACGGTATATATAGTACATTAAATACTACAAAACTGGCCTTTAATAGCACTGGTATTTATCAGCACTAGGAAAAATGCTGATAAATGGAATATTTATCAGTGCTAAAGAAAGTAATGACAAATTTAAACATTTATCACCACTTTTTTTCATTGATAAATGATTCCTTTATCAACGTTTCCTTTTTAGCAATTATAAAGGGTAGGTTGTATCATCACATTATTTTTAGCATCGATAAGGGGTAGCCTTTATCAACTCTTTAATTTTAGCACTGATAAAGGGTACCCTTTATTAATTATTTAGTTTTAGTGCATATAAATATTTATTTCATCTGCACATTATTAGCAATGTTAAAGTTCCAAATAAACAAAATGAAATAATGATATAAAAAAAATAAAAAAAATGTTTATTACAAAATTATTACATATTTTATTTATTAAATAATTTTTTTTAAAAATTAATATATTTATTATACAATATTAAATATTACAAAATTTATTAATTAGATAATTTTGAAATTAAAGTTATTAAATTAAATATATTAAATATATAGATATAAATTAATATATATAAATATGATATATATATATATATTACATAATATATTGGTAATTTAAATTAAATTGTAATATATTTATTGAATAATGGTTTTTAATTAAAATTTAATACTAGTTAAAAATGTTGACTAATTTCATAGTCCTCGACATATAATTGTGGTCATTTTAATTTTTTCAATTTAATGTAATAAAATGTGTGTTATATCGATTTCACATATACGAGATTAATGAATTTTTATATATTACAATACAAACATACAATATTTATCTTTTTTCAATATTGTTAAAGTTAACCTATTCATTATTTATTCAATTTAAATCATTTTTAACATATATGAATGCACTTAAAATTAGATATTGACTAATAATGTTTAAAATATATTTGTCAATAAATATTTATAAATAAATATATTTATAAATGTACATTTACTATATATATATATATACATTTATACATTTATAATTATAAATAAAAAATATATTTTTTTAGAATTATTAATATACTTATAAATAAATAATTATATATATTTAAATAATTATTATATTAATAATAAATTTAGATATATAATGAATATATTTACTATATTTTTATTTATTTATATTTATTTATATTTATTTATATTTATTATATATATATATTTATTATTATATAAATACATATAATGATATAAATTTTATTTTTTAAAAATATTTCTATAATTATACATAAGTTATTATAAAATTATAATAAATATATTTAAAATGGAATATATTTAATGTTTATATTTATATATATTAAGTATATTTAAATATTTACACTTTTTTAATTATAATTATAATTATAAATCATTTATCAGTGCATCAGTATTTAGGGATGATAATGAGAGTACTCATCAATGCTAAACAAAGCGCTGATAATATTAATATTTTTCAGTGCATATGTAATAGAACAGATAAAAGGGATCTTTATCAGTTCTTATTTATAAGTGCAGATAATAGAGACCTAGTATATTTTAAAAAGCCTAACCTATTGCAATCTTATCTTGATATATAAGCTTTTTGTGGAATCCACCCACTTTTGGTGCTCCTTGGTGAATTGGAGGCCGAATCACACCACTCAACTACATCTAGTTTCTCAATTATCTCATCTGACATTTTTTTAATTGTAGTTAATGTTTTTGAATAGGTTCTCAGATTTTCTTCAACATAGATAGGTAATCTTTCTAATTTTCTTTTTTTTTGTTTTTTAGTTATCCATCTACAATTTTATTATGATCTATTTTTGACAAATAGTTTGTGATCCATTGTTGAGTGAATGATTTGTGGTATTTGTTTTTCATTGACTACCGATGTATGATCCTTTTTTTATATCTGACATTGATCCTTTGAATTTTTATCAATTGTTTTATTGATATGTTTTATATATTCTTACTCAACAATTTTTTCATTTGATTTATACAAATATGTATAATATTTTCATGTATAATATTTTCTAAAAATTTGGTACAACTGAGAAAGTGGTACCCAACGCGATAATGAAAATACCGTTAAATTTCTCGCACAAGGACTTGACCCCACGACCATGTCCAAAACCCCTCCCCACTATTACCACCTAGCCGGGTATGGGGAATGGTTTTAGCTATATTTTTTGTTTATTAACAACATATAAGAGGAACATTGGTGGTTCCCTAATGATTATATATATGATAACACCTTTCATGGACACCTTAGTGGTCATGAAACATCAGATGATATGTTTTAGGAACCAATTTAGTGTAGTAATGTATGTTCCTCTATTTTATATATGTATCATAGTATCTAGTTCCTCTTAAAATTCACCCTGGTAATTACTTTTCGTTTGAGACAATTTCAAGGGGTCATCCCCAATTATGAAAATGATATTTTATCACATGAAGCCGTCACTTTTTTTGAATCGTTATGGTGACTTTATAGTTCATGTTATTTTTGAATAACATTTTATATCTATTTGATATTTAATATTTACTATAACTGACTTTTTATACTGGCGTGATCTGTATGTGTTTCTATATATCTATTGCATCATTAATTTCAATATTTTCTAATCCAAAAGTTATGCCTATATCGGTTAATAATGATTTTGGGTGTGCTTATCCACTGACTCCAAGGGTCATGCAAGAATTTTGTTCGACCTATGGTACTAATTGTTTTAATTTGGGTCAGGACCACCTCCCAATTATTTATTTTTGTATGAAAACTTTAAACCATACTTTAGTGAGTATGAGGTGTGGTATAGGTCATAATATGTTCTCACCTATTATAGTTTAGGTAATTTAGTCTTGGGTCATTACAATATCCATCTTCCAGTTTACACCAAGAATGTTTAGTGATGATATCATTTATTATCTATATTTATCTCCCTCTATTTTTATATTTTGACAACACTTTTTATTTGATTTGGAATATCTAGCTGCTCTGATATTATAGTAGATGTGATCCATATTTCCATTAATAGAATTTTTTATAATCTCCACTTTTTATAATGAATATCTTATAATTATTTATTTAATTATTGTATAAAATTTTTCTTTTGTGAACCTAATAGGTTAGATATTACCAAAAAATGTATGCGCACAAGTTATTTTACAAATCAACATGGAGATGGAGTTAAATATTTCATCTTTTTTTCTAGAGAGCATAAATACAACCATTCAAAAATCATTATTCCATATTTATGTTGTTTTTATTGAAGATAAATTAGTTCGCAAGACATGGAGGAACAATTTATTTTTCATTTAATATATCAATGCAATAAATATAGGACTAAAAATGGGTAAAAACTAAATATTGACCTCGATTGGGATGATACTATGATTTATGAATCATTTAATAAAAATAGATTTGTAAAACATGATAGAGATCACATGGAAGAAATGAAAATAGTAATTGAAGATGACCTTCATGTTTTTTTTCAAAGTTGTCTGAGAGATTAAATAGCTCTTCCAAGAAACCAATGTATACCAGTTTTAGTAAATAAACAATACTTTCAATGGTATTGATGTAATATAATTAGAAATCTGGTATAAGATGGAGTGACACCATCTTTACTGAACTACATGGTCTTATGAGTGATATTCTACTAGAAGAAAATGAACTACGATGTCAAACATATGACACTAAATTAATGTTACATTCAATGGGAATGATCTCTAAAAAATAAATTATTTTATAATTGAATAAGTATATTTTTGTGATGACCATGAATCACTATTAAAATTACCTAAGTTTGGCGCAAATTGATACAAGAAAAATTAATTAAGTCTTTCAAAATATGTATGGTACTTTCCTATCATTACTTGTAATAGATAACTATATGGATGTCATGAAACTATAACATAATTAACATGGAATGAAGATACATGAAATAAAAATGGGAACCTATGTCATATAGTTGATTCTACTTTATGGAAGAGATCAGTTTTCCTTGAATTACCGTATTGGAATTGTTTGTATGTCAGTGATTTTCTTGATGTCATTCATGTAGAAAAATGGATATGATTGTGTTATTTTAATGTTACAAAATGTTCCTAGAAAAAAGAATGATTTAATAATGTCTAGGTTGAAATTTATAGAAATAGGCATAAGGGAAGAGTTGGAACCAGTGAATTGTAAAAGGCATAATATTCTACTACCAACAACATACACTCTATCCAGATTGGAAAAATGTAATTTTCACTTTTCCATAATAGTGTAAATATTCCACAAGGGTATTCATAAAATATCGTGAATGTTGTCTTAATGACTAATTTGACGTTTCAAGGATTAATATCACAGTACTATCATGTTTTGATGAAATATTTAATGCATGTTGATATCCGTGGCTTTCTACCACAAAATATACGACATACATTAACTAGAATCTGTATCATTTTGAAATCCATATGCAGTAATTCTATAGACCCATCGAAGATTCCAATCATTCATAATGAAATTTTAGTGATATTATGTGAATTAAAGTTGTTCTTCTCACCATCAATCAGTGATAAAATGATCCACCTAATGGATCACTTGGTTTGAGAGGTTCAAATATGTGTCCATGTCTATTACAGATGGAGGTACCCAATTGAATAGTATATGAATATTTTAAAAGGGTATGTTAAGAATCGAAGTCAGCCAGAAAACTGTATTGCATATTTATATATTGTTGAAGAAGCTATTATATTTTGTACCGATTTATTATAATATGTTGAAAGCATCGGTCTCCCAATATCTCATCAAAATGAATGCCTTATGGGTTAAGATACATCTAGAAGAGATGTTGTTACAATTACCATGGAATATTTGGATCAAGAATATTATTACATGTTACATAATTGTGAAGATGCAGATCCATACATTGAATCACATAATTAAACTCATATACATTTGAATCCATCCATGGATTAAGGATGGATTTCAAATACACATAATAAATAGATTATAGGATGCTTCAGAGATGATGTTTATATGGAGTTATCTAAAAATACAAATTCAGTTGTCAAATGAAATAAACGGATAGATAGAGTACCGAATGAAAATATTATATCTTACACTACTTTTGTAATCAATGGTTATATATTCTATACAAAATAACATGATTTCTTTATTAAGATGGAAAATAGTGGCGTTACACTTATGGCAGAAGTGATTCACATATTTGGTTCTATGGATATAAATCAAATTTATGAAAATATGTCATATTATTTCACTACCAAATAAATATACAAGTTGGATTATACAAAATTTCTAGTGCTTATTTTGTATTTCAAATGGGTTGGAAATATCAATTGAGTGAGAGTTGATTAAATAGGACTTGAGAAAGTGAATTTAATTTTTGAATGGAAAAAAGACGAGATGTTCATAATGACATCAAAATCATTTCGTATATTTTATATATCATATCCAAGAAACAATAATTGGTCGATTTTCCTACTGGTGAATAACAAATGTTGAGTTAGATGAAAATTCAATCGGGGATTACCCTTTCAGAGGGATATCACCATCAGTTCATGATAGTCTAAATATGGATAATGTCTAGATGTTGTAGGGGACCATAATCGTGATTTTTTTTCACAGTAAAATCATTATCCATTGAATTAATGTATTTTTTCATATGTATTACTTATTTATTTTTATTATTACTCTCATAATAATTCTTTTTTATATAGGGAGATTATTTTGTTCATGTTGGGGTGTTCTATCCATATTTCATCCCCTTCTACACAAAAACATCCATAAACTTCTTCTCCCACAAAACCTTTCACTAATGTAGTGTTAACCATTATGAATTTACTTCTATTTCCCTCCACTGCTCAATCACATATATAACCTTGATATTTCCATAGTAAAATAATGGTCCATATAATTAATGTATTATCTCATATTTATGTTTAAATTATTTCTTCTTGTATTTATTTAATAGTATAAACCAATTTTGAAAATGTTTATAATATAGGGTCTTTTTTTAGGTATTTGTTTTATAAATTTAATTTCATTTAAATTATACATTGGGACTTTTTTTATTGATATCTAGTGTCTTTATGGTGCAGTAGTGTGTTGTAATAGAATAATGCATTATGATCCATTATCTGTGATTTTAAAAGAACTGATAAATGTACATGGCTTTTAACATCACTACCATAGTCAGTGCTTCTCTAGCATGGATAAAGGCCATTTATTGCACTCTTAAATTCTTGTTTTTTAGTAGTGATTCATAAAAGATATTCTATAAAAATAGAAATAAACTCCAAAAGAAATATTTACAACCATTGTGATGATACACTTAGTCCTAGTCTATAAGGATCTATGCTTTGAGTAAAATAGATAATGCATCAGTAATAGGGTGATTAAAAATTCAAATATTAGAGAAAAAAACGTATTCTTGGGTTCTAATGAAGGCCTTGATAGTGTGTGAGATAAATCTCAATAGGTAGCCACCAAAAATGACTTGAATAATTAAGTCAGTGTATATAGCATTGTAGTGTGGAGGTATATCAAATAAAAAAAGATTCGAAAAAATAAATACTATTTGTCTAACGTTCCTATAGAACACTGGGAAGACTTTACCTTATTAGGTATAGGATGAAATAAGTGTAATCTCTATTACCCTATGTATTCATTATACAAAACCATATATAATATGTATATATGTTTATATACTATATATGGAATGGCATATATAATCATATATGAGGACACTATGTTTATGCTTTACACGTGGTGTATCACATGCATCCATGTCTATTTAAATGAAATAAAGGATCTAGTAAGGGTAAATGCTGTGAATATCATGGAAATGTGAAATTTCAGGCACATCACTCAATATAGTGGGGTGAGTCATCATACCCAATAGTTGAGAGAGTGGGGGGAGTCCCCATACCCAACTCCCGATGCAAGGATACATGGAATGCAATTCACATCATTCTAATAAAAGTAAATATTATGAGATATCATTACAATCACCCAACATATTTGAGTGTGAGATTTCATTCTAAAAAATCCCTTAACCATTTTCCAATGACCAATAACCATTGTCCAATCATAAAAACCATGATGTATTTCCCCTTAATCATTTATATAAATTTATCACAATCTAACCTTGGGTCCCATGATCCATATAATTTATATTTATGAAAATATATGACAACTAGCATGTACATTCCACCAACTTTAATTTTGTTAAATCAAACTAGTTAATTTAATATGAAATAGAAAATAATTTTATGGTGAGGAAAATCACTTAGGAGGTGGTTGTTCAATTGAACATTCATATGATATATTCATTTAATTCAACACACCCCTATGGGTGGAGATCAAACATTAAACATCCTCTAAACACCCAACATAGGTTTATTGGAGTATTATAGAATCATTTAATTAAAAAGGTATGTTTATCACATTTTTATGGTAATGCAAGGAAGGTATGGCATACTGCATAATGGAATATTCAATAAAAACATATACACACTTAGGAACAATTACTATACCATTTACCATTGTCCCATGGATGACCCCTTATCTGATATCGACTTCATTTTTGAATAATTATTCCATTAAATGGTATAATAAACCACTGACAAAAAGATAAGGAATATGAGCTTTCATCAAAATTGCTAAATAGATAGAGAGAGAAACTAATAAATAACAAAAGAGGATTATACCTCTTACTACAAGTTATACAACACATCGAATGACAAGAATTAGATTTTGGAAGTGGAAATGGATTTGAATTCCATCTTATTCGTGGGAGAGAGCATTATGTGTGAGAGGGGATATTCCCTAGAAGTGAAAAGATAAGGGTGAGAGTTTATATAATTTTAAGGGAAAAGGGTAATTACCGCTTCATTAAGGGGTCATGTGGTTTTGTAGTTCATTTTTTCTGAACTGTGATCCAACTATGTAGAAGCTACTTTAAATGGAAGCCCTTCCATGGGCTAGGTACACATTTTTACTAACTATGCACAAAAAATTCAAAATGAATCTATACCTTTTCTAAGATATGTCACATGATGATGTGAAATGGGTTGCATGGTCACGTAAACCCATATTTCCCTATCCGTCCCTCTTATACACCCCAGAATATTCAACCAAGAAATGTAGTCTCATGTTCACGGGTTGGTCACACCATTTTCCAAGATAGTTTCCTCCATAACTGAGAGCTCTGACCTCTGAATAAAATCAAAACACTCACCAGAACTTATTTATCTAGTAGGGCACATTCACTATGATAAAAAAGGCAATTAAATTATAAAATTTACTAACCATGCATTCAAAAGAAGGTGGTTCATTATAACCTCCCATATATAAAGCATTTTATCCCCAAATGAACCTTATGGGGATTGTAAGGGATCATTGGGGAAACAAACAGACACTATGAATATATGTTATCTTCCCACTAATAGGTATGATCATACACTTTACAATGCTACCATATCTCCCATACTAGAGGAACTGAGATTCCATAGAGAGGCACCATACTCCATTCAATGATATAGAATAGGTACTACTCAATGCAAGCATCTATATCTTACTCAACCTACTCAGTCTATAAAATTTCATCATGTATATAAAATTCCATCACAACTAAGACATGTGAAAAACATCCTACATAGACTGGAATCTCCGAGGAAGTGATATCATGTAATAAACTACACTTATGCACTTAAAAACATTAATGACTCCAATGAGTCATGGTGAAAGGTTAACATTCCTCTGAATCTGTCGTTGGACCAGCCTGGGTGATACACGCAAGAAAAACTGATCCCTAACCTCACACTCTTGATGTCATCAATGATGATTGGTATAAGACTGCTTCTTTTACTAGGATGTAAACATCTAATTCACGATTAAATATATAGGATCTTAAATCTCCTAAACGATATGTGACCCATGTAGTGCAACCACCCCTACCTCTAATCCACACAAACATAATCGGCATCTCCTTCCGTACAAGGCCTAATAAAGTGCTATCTAGATGGTAACCTAAAAATTATTGTTAAAGAGAACAAAATTTGGGGTGTAAATTTTTCTCATGAACCCCTAATGTCAAGGACATATTCATGGAGAAATTCCTATAACACCAAAATCATGTGCCCTATCTGGAAATTGGTATCAGGGAGATAGGCATTGTTCCAAAGCAATTATCTACCAAAGGCCTCTAGAAACAATGACATAATTGAATCATGAAATGAGTACCCCAAATAATTATAATAATACATGGATCCCTATAAATGAATATGATCACCCAAATGTATAACCACCCTATCTCATCTATTAAGAATGTATCTAGAATATATTGGGAATTGGTGTCCTTCACCAACCGATCAATATATACAAAAATTGTGTCACTACATTGAGGCAATCTATAAATCTATTTTGGGAAATCCATGATTACATCATTTGATTTAAATTTTGGAATAAACAACGGTTTTAATAGTCATTTCAGTCACTGTTGTTCTACATTCACATGTTGATAGTTAGAACACCCCTTAACAATGCCGGCTATATCCCATATCATAAAAGGCCCCTAATACAAAACTATATGCATCGATACATATTGGGGACACCAACATGAATTGTCCTAGATGAGGCATGATATTCCAATATAATCATCTGTTAGATGTCTACTAGAACCTAGACACACCCATATTTGTGTAGGATCTCATACCCATCCATAGTCAGACCATGTGATTAATCCTTATTTGAGATAAGTTCCCTCAGGACTAGGACATAGTACTCAGAATGCTTTCACATATTTTCCCATTCTAGATGGCTAGTTCTCACTATTAAATCTGAGTGTATTTTCTTCCCATGATCCTCATGAACCTAAAAATGCATCAATGAAAAAAACCATAATATCCAACTCACCAAGGGCCTCCTGAACTGCCTACATCATAGACTTCTAGCTTAGATCATCAATTATATCCTTTCCCTTCACATGTATTAAAAATTGCTCAAAATTGAAGGACTTTATGGACTCAACCCATCTAAAATACCTGATATTTAGGTCACATTATATATATATACTTGAGGATTTTGTGATTGGTGAATTCCAAAAAAATGATCCCCATGTAAATAGTTCCTCTAACTAGGTAAATCTTGAACAACATCTTCTAGATCGAGATCTTTCATTTGGTATTTTCTATTGTGATGCCTCAATTGATGAAACCCATATGTAATGTCTCACTGATCGTATATCAAAACATTCTCAGCCTGATAAATGATATGTTAAAAAACATTATGTATCTTCTTGATAGATTCAGAAGAGTAAAGGTCAAAACTAAATTTATTAGGCCTTTTAAATCATTAAAGTGTCTTTAAAAGACAATTTACCATTAAACATTCACACCCTTCATAGTCATTCCTATAAGAGGAAATTATATGTGTTATAAATGATGGATGGAGTATCGTTAATATCTAGATAGCCTTGTGAAACTCCATATATATAATATTTTCTTGGGACCCTCCTGGGAAACTATATCTATTACCTTATTTGGGTATAATGAAACTACTATATCTAAGATGATGAGAGCCATCCAGTGGACTATTTCAATCCAAAATCTAAATTTGGTGAGAACTTTATAAATTTGGTGAAGTCTCTATGTATTCATTAAGATTTTAAGATGGTGTTCATGTATATATCGAGTGATAGAATACACTATGATTTCATACACAAAGACTACAACAAATTAAACCAGATATTGGTGGAAATCATGATTTATAAAGTCTATGAAAACAAATAGTGTGTTTATGATACAAAACAACATTACCATATACTCATAAAGAGAATATATGTTTTTAATGTTTTAATGAGATATGAATGAAGGACTGAAGTGCACCTGATGATATACATACCTCACATCAATCTTTGAAAACAACCTTACTCAAGGTAATTTATCATAGAGGTTGTATTTTAATGGTAGTGGATACAATTTTCTAACATTGAGTTGGTTCAGACATCGAAAATCAAACAAAAGCACAAGGGTTCTGGTCCCCATCATGAAAAAAACCTAGTGATCCCCATGGATAGGTGTTTCATAGTATAAATACAAAATTTTCCCCATTTTCCAACTTATTATTGAGCTCTGAAATCTCCATAGGTTCCATCCTATAAAGAAGAATGGAAACTGGTGCCACTCTCAAAACTAGCTCAATAGCGGGTTCAATGTCAATTATAGGATGTATCCTAGAAATTTATTCCGGGAAAACATCACCAAAACAGTCCATTACAAGAGTTTAAATATTAGTTTGTATTCTATGATCATCCAAGAAAATACTAGAAATCTGGGATATCAATCTAACCAACCCCTGATATGTAGGTCTAACTCAAGACACATTGACATCCAAATTTCTCTTTTGAACTTGTCTACCACCCTCTAGTGATGTAAACATCACCCCTAGAAATAAAATATTATTTGATCTCTATAGGGAACTAAAAAATACATCCTGATAATTACATCAAACCTTAATATGTAAATGATGAAAGGAGTACACACAAATAAATGACCAACTATCTCAAGGGGAAATCCCTTATTGGTGAACACTCTGAAATCAAATACCCAATGAGTTATTGTGTTTCCCCACTCTATAGAAGTTTTATATCTTGATTCCCAAACACCATTTAATTTCCACAATGATAGTATATTTTGATGAAAATATGTCAAATAAATAAGACATTAAGGTAGAGGGTACATGTATAGTACCTCCAAAATATAAATCATGTCACTATTTGCTGCTAGAATATGCATCATTCCATGTAATTGGCCTATACCACAACCCTATTATTCAACCTCATTTCACTAAGCATGAACACTCTGTAAGAGTGTTGAGGGATTATTCAAGTTCCATCTACATTAATTGTCTCCTTGTCTTGGGTGGCCTTTGGAATTCCATCTACCTACATGGTGCGGTACTGGAGGCCACACTCTAGAACATGGGGTTTGTGTTTATTCCCTCACACTAGAGACTTGTGTAAAAGTCATGTAGAAGCACAAATTGTTTTCCATCATATTGAATCCTACACACTCAACAAGATCTCGCATACACATGAGTTTCTTGTCTCATAGATTCCTGCTTTAATTAAATATAATGAAACTATTATTATATGTTTCTTGTCTATTACTTAACAAGTGAGCAACCAAAAATCAATTCTACCTTCAACTATAAGAGCCACTACCAAGTCTAGGTGCTGAAATACCTTAGAACACACCATCAATATAACTAAAATTCCACTCATCAATGCGGGCCTAGTTGACTATCTCATAAATGCTAGTGAAAAATAATACATTAACCTATGATTTAAAGGAATAAACTAGTGTATCCTCAAATCAATTCACATTCTTGAGATCATATCTAATTAGAGTATTTGAAAATCACAATAGGTAAGTAAAACTGGTAGAATACACCATTAGATGCATAAATCCCTACTAAAAATTTCTGAACTCTCTATGTCGGTCAGCTCTCAATTTATATATGGATAATTAATCATAGAGGAACATATAAAAATACCATCTAATAACATCTCTATGTCGATATTCCTAGGTAATGGAATCCCTAAATAACTTGGTAGAACTACTTAGAATATAATCTGAGAGCCTGACCGACCTCTACGGTGGTTTCTCCAGATTCTCTAATTTCAATAACAAGGCCTCTATCTAGGATTATATATATTGAGGTCTTATATTAATCAAGAATGTTGATGGGTGATGCTGTGGAAATTCCTGATTCAAGTACACCATATTCGGGGTTAGCCAAGAAACTCCTTGCATATGAGACATCATATTGAGGAAAACCTTTTATAATTGTCATCAGTGACTATGTTAAGAATTTTCATGACCCACCCCTCAGGTCCCATGTTGTGACATACCCCAAGCTTTCCTCCCAAAGGCTAGGGGTTGGTGAATAGTGCTGAAGGTATCATGCTGCAAGTTGGAGGCATTTTCCAAAGTACCTATATGCAAGCACCCACAACCACGTACCAAAGTTGTAAAAGTAAAAATGAATGCTCCAATAAATTACCTCTGAGTACAGGTATAATAAAAAGTCAAATGGGCCCGAATAATAACCCCACAAAAGTCTAAATAGTAAATAGGAATGTAAAAAAGGAACTCCATATTTCCATCCTTTGAAAACCCCACTTGATGGGTCGGTATATAGTGGCTACTAGAAGCCATATAAGTACACCTCATCTTCCTAGTCTCATTGGGATCCACCTAGTTCTGGGCCACTGAGTTCTCTATCATAGCAGAAATCATCTACACCAGACACAACACGTGCAACCCAAGCCTGTACAATGATGAGTAACAAAATACCCAGTAGGGACCCCCCAAAAAAGGAATGACCACAATGAAATAAAAAACCAAAGCAGAAATCACGATCAACAAGAATGATCACAAAGCAAGACATATCACAATAGGTATATTCTAGAGTATGAAGGTAGAACAATTAGTCAAATCATCGAACCCCATGGGTTGCTAGAGAAAAACTCCCCAATGAGTATAGTGGGATTTCTAGGTCACACTGAAGCCACATTACAGTAACCTTAGGATAGTTTTGGTACTCATTCATGAGCAGTACAGTGGGTATGCTAATTCATATAGAAGTCTCTCCCCACTGTGGGCATGCCAGGTCACACAGAAGCCACTTACCACTAATCTATAGCCATAATGAGGGACTACTCCAATCATGTAACATGTGTCTTATGGGTCACAAAAAGGCCATTCCCACCATGGGCCTGGCATTCCACATAGATGTCGCTTCCCACATATCCATATTATCTAATCCACACTGGGTTACTATTCAGCAATCTTTCAGTCTCATCCAACTATATGGTTTTCACATATAGCATTCTGGATCTCAAGAGAACCACTCCCCAAACCATTCATAGAATTAAAACATCCATGAAATCACCCAGGGAGTATGCCAAAATATATTTTTCATCACGAGGTACCCAACACCACAAACAGATCATCAATCAGATGCCCAGTTTGCAAGATACTGTAATTTTTCAATAAATTGGAAGGTTTTGTTTGGGTTTGGTTTGACTCGGGTGGACAAACCTGACCTAACCTAGTTCAGGGTCCACCAATCAAACCTAGATACACCATCCCAAACCAGACCTAGAACAATGTGGTAGTTCTGGCCTGATAGATAAGACCAGCCTATTGGAGTTTGTCTGACCTAGTAGGGAGGTTTTGACACCCATGTTCGCACGGTTTGGCTAAGACGCGGCTGAAAGCCACATCCTGCTCCCTTCTCTCCCTAAGGTTACTTTAATGATATTTCCACCACCACGGTAAAGTGAACATGTCCAGATATACCCCCACACATGGTCAAAGATCACATTACTCTAAGACCCGAGACCTCAGCTACCATCAGCTCCAACGATGTGGTCGAGGTGCTGCGTCTTCCTGCACCATCCATCGGTACATCATGAGGCCTTGTCACATCTCTGTGGCCGAGGATGGCCATGGTGATCCTCTTGGTGCACCACCAACCTCCCACGACTGCTATCGCAGTATACCGCCACAGGTAGAGTACTCCGCAGACCACTTGGTCCGATCTGGAGGTCTGTTCTTCGCACCGCTTACACCTACAACCTCTGTGGGGGTGTCACCTTCCCTAAAAGGCCTTTATATTTCCTTTACTATATTTCATAAGTTATTCCACCATGAATTCACAAGGTGGAGGGGGTCAGGCATTATTCATGTTGGCCCATACCCTATACATTATAATTTCAAAGCAATGTAGCCTTAGAATATATGTTCCCTCAACAATAATCTAATATCGAATAGAAAATCCCAATAAAAATTACCCTCCCCCAATAATGGGTGTTCTACCGATCAAAATTTTCACGGTTTGATCCACGGTCATCATTTATAAGGTATAAGAGGTGAAAATATAACAAAAAAACCCCTACATCGAAGTAATTCGATGTTGAAGTGGTCCGACCCCAAATGTTCATGATGTTGAAGGCATTCATTGTTTCCTAGATCCATTAATCATAGTCTATCGAAGTAGTTAACATTCAACTAGAGTTATATGTTCTTTGTTGGAGAGGGATATCTCCAGTGGTTCATTAGAGAATTTTCCACCATTTAACCCTCAATTATCAAACACATTATTCCATATAAATGAAACACATCACAATATTTTTGTTACGCTAAGGCGTTGTGTCGTTATGAAATTTCATTTATGAAATAGCATAGTGGTCATGCATGAACATAGGATCCATTAAAGAGATTACATTATTGATCCTCATCATCGCACCACAACACCGCCATTCACTGCTCAACTGTGAGAGATGAAAAAAATAACATTCTTATTTTATTTTGTTATTTTACAAAATGTCTGAAAAATAAAATTTATATCTGACCCTTTACAGTCAAAATTATTTCCTTTATAGGCGAATCATGTCCTTCCAAGTTCAATGGTTCCCTCATGTTTTCAATCGGAGAACCAGTTCAAAATTTTGAGAAAACCACTCACACAATTATTTAAGTAAACATAAAAAAGTTCAAGATTCCGTATCGGGATCACCATTCTACAAAATCGAGTGTCATCAAAGCGTGTGGCCTCAAAATAATTCCATATAATTTAAGAAACATTACACAAAATCTACAAGATATTAAATTCTCCCAACCTTAGGACATTACATCCCTAAAGATGTAAAGAAGGGTTAATCAAACAAATGGGGGTACTGAGCACGAATCTGAGCCTCCCACTCCAATTTGCTATCCAGAAGATTCTCATGCTGCCACTGAATGCACACCAGAGGCATCGACTATCAATGAAGTATCCAATCCAATCAATCCTATATCCCCACTAGGAACTCCACAAATTTTGTCCCATTGTCAGTGTCCAGCTCTCCCTAGTTGATAACATGTGATGGATCATGCACGTACCTCCTCAGCTGTGACACATGGAAAACATCATTAACCGGGTGGATTTTTGGTGGAAGCGATAGATGGTAATCCACCTTGATAACACTTATAAGAATATGGAATGGTCTGATGACCCTCAGAGATATCTTTTTCTCAGGACAAATCTCTACAATCCTCATCAAGGTGAGAGTTAAAGGAAACACTGGTCTCCCACCTCAAACTCCAGTGGTCTCCGCCTCCTATAAATATTTGATTTATGATTTCTCCATGTAGTCCCCATCTATCCCTGGATCATATGTACCTTCTCAGTGGTTTCCCACACCAACATTGGACCCAGGAGTGTTGTATCCCTTGGGTCCATCCAAATTAGATGTGATATGCATTACTGCCCATACAAGGCCTCAAATAGTGTCATGCCAATGGTGGTTTGATTTTTATTATTGTATGAAAACTCCACCAGTGGTAGGGGGTCCTCCCAACTATGACCAAATTCAAGGACATAATCATGAATCATATCCTCCAAGGAATATATGTTCCACTCTAACTGACCATCTATTGGGGGGATGAAAATCATTGATCAAGCGCATTTGAGTCATGAATGCCTCCTACAATCCCTTCATCAATTGAAATGTAAAGCATGCATCACAGTGTGAGATGATCATTGACGGAACCCCATGTAGCCATACTATCTCTTAGAAATATAGGCACCCCATGACCTCTACATATCCATACTCCCAATGGGTAATAAGTGAGCCGACATGGTGATCTGATAAACGATCACCTAGATAGAGTCATGGAACAAATACATTCGTGGTAACCCCATCACGAATTCCATGGATATACCATCCTAATTCTGTTCTGGTACCTCATGTGGCTATGCCAATCCTACTTGGACTTGATGCTCAACCTTCACTTGCTGACAAGTGAGATATCGTTAAGCAATATCTACCACCACTTTATTCATCTCTGTCCACCAGTACTGACTTTGGAGGTCCTGGTATATCTTCAACAGACCATGATGTACCACCAAAGTGGAAGTATTGAACTACCTTAACACATCCACCTAAAATTTAACAGGTACTACAATGCATACATTTAAAATGGTGATGTTCTTCCCACCTATCAAATTCCAATCAGGAGATTGTCTGAAGGATAACTGAGCACATCATGCCAGATAGTCAACATCACCAAGTTGTGGCTCTCTATCTCGTTGTAAGAGTTGGGTAGTGACAATAATTTACTAGAGGTAAGCTACTACATCATCATCCATGAAGGATATCTTCATCGTATTTTGATGATCCATCACCACACTTATCATCTGTAAACCAAACCAAACGCTGAGAACATTTAACCCCCATGTTCCCCATCCCAAGAGTATAAACAATCTAAAACTCGTAGTTATGGAGGAACTCCATCCATCATTATTGTCTCATGTTTAGGTCCTTTTATGAGAAGATATAACTAAGACACTTGTGGTTAGAGTAGATGTTAAATCATTCACCCATCATGTTGTTCCACCACATATTCAAGGAAAAGGCAACTACTTCAAACTCCATGTCACGTTTCAAGTAGTTATGCTCATGCTCCCTCAAATGCCATATGCCATTGGTGATCCCGACTCCCTCAAAACATTGGACAACAACCCAGTCTGGTCCCTGATGCATCTTAGAAAACTACATACCCAATTCCCTCTTATGGTAGTTTCAATATGGGGGCACTCGTCGGTCTCCACCATACCGCCAAGAAACTCTTCTGGAACTTCTCCATCCACAATAAGGGTTGTCAATTCCATGTCACGGATCATGAAGTTGTTTCTAATATGGAAACATTAGGCACAAACCTCCATTAGTATCCACCTAAATCCAAAAATCATCACACCTCAAACATGACCCTAGGTGGCTCGGAAGAAAGAAATGTCTTTATCTTCATCAGATCCACTACATCTCCAGCCTCAAAGATGATGATTCCTAGAAATAATAAATCTCGAATCCATAAAAATCACTTTGAGAGCTTACAGTAAAGATGGTTCTATTAGAGTGTATCATGGAATATTTGATGGTGTTTAGCATGCCCCTCCTCCAATTGCATGTAATCCAAGACTTCATTAATGAAGACCACCACGATGTGATCAAGGTATGGCTAGAAGATCCAGTTCATGAATCCCATGAACTATGTTGGGGAATTTTTCATGACAAAGGGAATCACCAAGAACATGTAGTGGCCACACCAGCATTTGATTATTTTCTTGGGTACATCCTCATCATGTAACTGATACTGATGATAGCCCAATCTGAGGTCAATTTTCATGAATCGCGTCTCTCACGTTATCAAGTCAAAAAGGTCATCAATTCTTGTTAGTGGATACGTGTTCTTCATGGTCACCTGGTTCAGCAATCGGAAGTCCATGTATAGCCTCATGCTCCCGTCTACCTTCTTGGAAAACAACACTAAGGATTCCCATGGTGAAACATTGGGCCTTATGAACCCCTTCTACTACAATTCCTCTATATAAACCCTTAATTTGTGAATCTCTATAGGATATATCTAATATGCTAGTGTAGATATCAGTGTCGTCCTAGGGTATAGGTCGATGAAAAAGTCTACCTCCCTACAAAGAGGTAGTCCCAGAACATCCTCTAGAGGGACATCCTCATACTCATCCAATACTATAAGAAATCTCAGACTCCACTCCTCCACCACACTAAGGGTGATGCGATAAAACAAGTGATTGATTGATAGAACCTTCCTCCATGAAATTCCATCTTGTGCAGCAAAAGATACCTTCTTTATAGTGATGGAAAACCTAGTCACATCATCACTGACACACTTCACTTTGCACCTAAAACAATCGATATGAATATGGACTTTGGATAACCATTCCATACCCAAGACGATGTAATAAGGCCTCGACACTACTACTAAGAGATCCTAGCCAATTATCTAGAACTCTATAGTAATATCACAATACCATCACTATTGAGTATTCATTGAATCCCTTCCCATAAGTGTCTCTAATCGAAAGGATTGAGCCAAAAACTCCACTGGAATCTTCGACCCTCAAATGAGGTATGTGGCAAGGAAAGAGTGAATAGAACCTGTGTAAATAAGAACTACAGATAAGGTGAAGAATACATAAATCATACCTCTAATTATCTCTGGAGGACTGTGGTCATGGGCCTCCAACCCCTGATGTTGGACTCACCCCTATCCGCTGGTCCCCTAAGCCCAGGGTGTGCCACCCGGGGGAGGTGGAGGTATCACCTAGAACTGTCATCCACCACCTTCCACTCAGCCAGCTCCCGTGTAACATCTACCACCATATGAACCTCATCACTCAAACCACTTCCTCTTCCTTGGCTAATCATCTATGCGGCTGGTTGGGAAGTTATGATCCATGTCTCCCTACCCAATGCAGATGAAGATCAACCTGGTTTCATGCTAAATCCCTCTACTCTAGGAGCTATGTACTATCGACCCCGAGTCCTGGGGGTCACCATGGAAAGACCTGGCCCACTTGGGCCACTCGTGTATGCTTCCAGCTACTCAACACTGAAGAATATACCGGTTGTGGCCTGCTAGTTTCTCTAGTTGATGGTGCCTTCTCTACTAGGAATCACTACACAAGAAGGGCTTTCTCCCACACTCCAGAATAAGTGGGGATGCTGAGAGGCACCATGTATATCATGATCTCCCATATGAGTCCATTATCAAAGGTCTAGGCTCTGAAGAAAGTGTCCCTCAACATGTATGTGGAGTAGCAAGAGATAGCTGTAAACATCACAGAGTACTGAGCCACTGACAGACCTCCCTGTTGTAGTGAATAAGTTCCTATTTTTTAACATAACATAATGTCACGGGGAAATTCTCCTCTTATAAAAGCCACTCTATGTATACCCAGGTGAGGGTTCTCTCGTCATGTCTTAGGATGGTCTATATCACCATATCTCTGTCGAGACCAGCTTGAGGCTTTTATCCAAGTTCACAATCTAGTCTACCAGTGTCCTCACTGACGGGAAGACCTGTGTCACTACCTCAAGCCATTCCTTAGCAACCTGAGGATTTGTCTCTTCCCTGAACCAGGGTGTTCTCTGTGTCTCAAACTCGTGCAAGGTGATAAGACTATTCTCATCTTATACTATTAATGTCAGTAGTAAATGCTGATAAATGGGTGGTGGAAACACATGTGCCCCACTCGTCATGGACATATCTAGAATTGCCTTTGAACTTATGCTGCATCACTAGGTGGGTTGTCCTCACAGTCACACATCAGAAATAGAGCTGGCCGTCTGCATGGAGGAATCTTGATATAGGTCAAGATATTCCATGGCTAGATGATTATACATGGAAACCATACTCTTATTCATGAAAATAATAAGGTGAAACTTATGAAACCAATTTTTTCATGTAGAGAGTTGAAAAGAAGAATTTAGAGTCCTATTGTATGGATACGTTAGCCACCACACCAACACTGGACTCCCAAAATTTGAAAGCTGAAGTTGAAACATTAAATACTGTTTCCCCAGAACAAAACAATAGACTTTCGATCTCTGTGTTAGAACCGATCATCTCTGATACCACTTTGTTATGACCCATCCCCTAGGGAATATTCTGTGACAAACCCCTTGCTTGCCTCCCAAAGGGTAGGGGTTGGATACTTTTGACGAAGGTATTAAACAACAAGATGGAGGCATTAAACCGAGTACCTGTACACATGCACACATAAACAAATACCAAAGCTATAAAAGTAAACAATAATGAATCTATAAATAACCCCTGAGTAAAAGTACAACTGAAAGTCAAATGGGCTAGAATACAAACCCTACAAAATAATAACTAGAAAACAATAATGTACAAAAAAGAACTCTAAATTTCCTGGTGCTGGAAACCCCAACTGATGGTTCAGTACAGAGTAGCTGTTAGAAGCTATAGAGGTAAGCCATGTCTACCTAGTCTTATTGGGCACCATCAAGTCACGTTCCACTGAGTCCTATGTCATGGAGGCAGTCATCTGCACTAGACACAACACATGCAGGCGAATCCCATGCGGGGGTGAGTTAAAAAATACTCAGTTGGGACCCTAAAACAAAAAAGGAATGACCAAAAAGTAATCTACAACCAAACCAGAAATCATGTTCACCAAGAATGATCACGAAGCAAAATACCTCATACTAGGAATATTCTTGAGTATGATAGTAGAACCATTAGTCACATAGTCTAACACTATGTGGTTCTAGAGAAATCATACTCAATGAGTATAGTGGGCCTGGTAGGTAACAAAAATGTTGTTTCCCACAAACCTTATGACTTTTTTACTAATCATCCTTGATTAGTACCATGGGTGACATAGATCACACAATAGATGCTACCAACCATGGGAATGCTAGGTCACATAGGAGTCACTTCCAACTAGTCTATGTCCATACTGAGGTACTCCTCCTATCGAGTACTGTGGGTCAGTTGGGTCACACAAAAGTTTCTCTTCATTGAGAACCTTTTGGGTCAAACAAAAGAAACTTCCCACTAGGCCCCAATATCTTATCCACACAGGGTTTCTCGTCAATAGTCTTTATGACTCATCTAACCACAGGGTTTCCTACATAGGATGTTTGATCATGGGAGAAACACTACCCAAGACATTCATAAAATCCTAATTTCCATGAAATACTCCATAGACTATTCCAAAATATCCATCTCTTCATGGGGGTTGCAGCGCTACTAATTTCTCGTCAATCGAACACATGTTGGAAAGACATTAGTGTTTTCACAAAAAGTGGTCAGTTGGGTTCAAGTGCTGTCTGGCCCTATGAATATGACCCTAAAATGTCCTAGACTGGGTTTGGTCCATTGGGATGTCCATCACACTGGTATGCCCGGTCCACCCAAGGCGGGCTGCTTCGGTCTGGCTGGGATGCGGCTTAAAGCCGTATCCAACTCCCTGCTTGCCCCGCAGTTTACACGGGGCTGTTTCATCCACCGAAGTCAAGCAAATATTACTAGGCCGTGATGAAGCCGACCAGACCCAAACTCATAGATGAAGAAAACATGCCTATGAGACTATGGCTCATGGATGTGGAACACTCCACTGATGCGGCCGAGGGGCCACATCCACCTCCACCGCCTCCGACACATCCAGCGGCCTTGTCACCTCACTGCTTCCTAGGCTAGCCATAGTGCTCATCTAGCGTGCCATTTTGGTGCACTAACCCTACATATAGCCACCATAGTGGACCTCCAATTCCAGTTTCTAGTGCCAGTTACCCGACAACATACTCCGCTGACCATCAAGTATGATCCGGTGGTCCATTCATCGCACTTCTTACACCTACAACAACCTTTGGGTGTCGCCTTCTCTGCAAAGGACTTGAAATTTCCTTGATGCTATTTAATACCTTAGTCAACCAAGAACTCACAATGAGTGGGGGGGGGGGGGTCTGGCCTTCTTTATGTGGGCCCTATCCATCCACGTTAGAAGTTGAAAATAGTGGAGGATTGAGAGAGATGTTCTATCAACCATAACCTAATCCCGAATAGAAAATCCCATGAAACATCACCCTCCCACAAGAATGGGAGATCCAAGGATCAACCTGTTTAGGGGTTGATCCATGTTCAATATTTAGAATAATGAATGATGAAAAAATAAAAAAACAAACCCCTACTTCAATGCAGTTTGATGTTGAAGCAGTCAGGCTGTGGGGGTTTAAGAAGTTGAAGGCTTTTGTTGCTTCCTGACTTCATTCTTCGATGTGCTTTGAAGTTGTTAGTGTTACTACAATGTTTGACATTATTAATTGTAGAGGAAACTCACCAAATGTTCGTCACATAATTTTATTCAATTTAACCTTCATTTATCCAATGCCTAATTCCATAAAAGGGAAACTTGTCGCAACATTTTTTTACACTGTGACATTGCATCGTTACGCTATTTCATTTATGAAACAACGTAGAGATCACACTGAATGGAACGATCTATTAAGGAAATTCCATTAATGATCCTCATTGTCACACTGTAGAACTTCTTTTCACCAATCAATTTTGAGAAAAAAATAAAATAGAATTATGAAGTTATTTTATAATTTTCTGAAAATTCTGAAAATTAACTTTTCCATCCGACCCTTGCCGGTCGAAGATAATTCATTTCTTGGAAAATCCTAGTGTTTGATGTTCAATGGTGCACCATGATTTTTTAGTTGAGCACTAGTTTAAAATCTAGAAAAATATGATCTCACATTAACATAAGTGAACATAAAGAGATCCAAATCCCATTCTAGGCTCACCAGCCTCAGAATCACATGCCGTCAAAGCATGTGGTCTCAAAATAATTCTATAAAATTTATAGAAAATTACACAGAAATCAAAGACATTATAGGAATAGGTTGTGGTTCCTTATGTGGCACTACTCGAGGATGTTCCCAATGCTCAGGTCCCACCACCTCTAATGAATGATCTTCATCGCCTTCTAGGAATATCACTTAAGGCCATCTTGGTTGCATGATTATACCATTACAGACACATGCATAAGAAAATAAATAAATATTTTAAAAGACCAAACATACATAATTATATTTGTATATATCCTTCCCATGTAAAAGATCACACCTCTCTACTAGCTCCAAAATCTAGGCCTAGATTATGAAGGTAGACCATAACAAGCCATATGAAGGAAAGAGATACTCTGAAATACCCACTACTAAGTCCATGTTTGAGTCTAGGTCCCGTATCACACAACTAAGGTCCAGAAATAATGAGTTTTATTTTCAAATAATAGAGTAAAACACACATTAATTTTCAATTGTATTCCCTAATTAACAATAACCATTTTAATATAAATTTTAATTTCATTTATGGTCATACTATATATATATATAATTCTATTCAAATGTGTCATGAAATAGTGAAATGAATACAAATTAAATAGGTGTCATCTTATTAGATAAATAACCCATCTTGGTAATTTGGGTTTCCCCTATTTGTGGGTTGGTTATTCCCAAGAACATACCCATTACCAAATTCTATTAAATACAAGTCTCTAATCAAACACCCAAATAGTATGAGAAATGGAAAAATGAAACTCATCTAACAAAACATTTTTATGGCTCACTGTGGAGGAACTAATATAGTGCCTCGATCTTATGGGTCATCTTGAGTCAAATATGCATCCCCTTATGTTATAGGCTTTCAACTAGAAGCAATGGTCTAAGGTAATATGGTGAGGAGACTATACCATCATGTAAAAGTATCACAATGGAAATAAATATAGATAATCAATTATAGGATCCTAATATAACTATTATCGTAACATAAGAAATATAATGGTAATAAATATATAAATATCAAAGAAATATGAATAATAATCAATCCAAATACCGAGTGATATAAAAAATGATTTCATTGAATGAGGATGTACAAAAACTGGATACATGGGATACAGAGAACACGTGTATACAATATGATATAAAAAAGGAAAATAAATACTAAATTAAATCTCCATTAGTATCTTGAGAAAATAGTAACTCCTCTCCTCTAATTCTCCATGTTATAAAAAATATATCATTATTTCATGATAGAGAGATTGACCTTGTAAATACAAGAAACCACAATGTATTCCCATGTGCCAACATTGGCCTGAATAGGGTTTGAGAAAACCATCTTAAGGAAACCACAAGCAATTCCTAGAATATTATATTCAATTTATATATAAAATAACTTGGTTGATATAAAATATATTAAAATATGATGATAAATAAATACCTGTCATTTCATGTTCTTACATGAGACTTATTGGACTCTACCTTTGTTTGACCTTGGATGAATTAAGTCTGATCTTAGTTACGCTATACATTCATGTATAAGTAAACACACACACACACAAACACATATATATATATATGTGTGTGTGTGTGTTTTTTTTATAAATGTTTATATACTATATAGATAATGGAATATATTAAAATATTCAATAATACTGGGTTGTAGCTAGAACCATGGATAAACATTGGAATCCATGTCTACTCAAATGAGCTAAAGCCTCCAGTATGTTAGTATCCGTAAATATCATGGGAATGTGATAGGTCAAGTTAATCACTATAGATATGGGTGAGTCATCATTCCCAACATCCGAGATAGTGGGGTCAGTTGCTATGTCTGACACCCAAAGAAAGGGAAAATGGAAAATTATTCCCATCATCTAAGTATAATTAAATAGTTTGAGACACCATAACTATCACCCAATGTAAGGGAGCATGAAAGATCATCCTAAACAAATCCCTTAACCATTATCCAAGGACCTATATCCTTAGTGTAATCCTAATATTTAGGATTCATCACTCATTAACAATTATATTGATTTAACCCTATCCAACAATGTATCTCAAAATCCTTATAATTCATATATATATATATATGAATATAGAACACATGGAGTATCCCTTCCCCAAAATTCTATTTAGCTAAATTAATCCATTTTATTTAATAATCAAGGGAAATAATTAAGGTCCTGAAAAATCACATAGGAGTAGGTTGGTCCATCAAACACTCATATTAAAGAATAATTTAATTCAACACACCATAATTTGTGGAGTTAAAATTGTTAACATCCCCAATGACCTATGATGGGTCTAAAGAAATATTATAGCATGGTATAATTAATACATAAAGGAGAACACATTTTTAAGACAATAAAAGGAACATTTGGCATGGAGTATAATTCAATATGCAATAAATACATCTAAAAATTTAGGGAAAATTAATTTACAACCTACTGTAGTTCATTGTAGTAATTATCATTTGATATCATCTTAAGGTTTGAAGCATAATGGATGAAAATGGGAGAATAGACCAATATACTAAAAATACAGGGTATAAGATGGCACTGAAATAGCTCAAGAGATGTCTAAAGAAACTACTAATGCAATGAAGAGGATTAGAGCTCTAACCAATACCTATCCAACACATTTTGTGGAATGTAAAATATTTTTAGGATATAGAAATTGATTGAAAGCCTAAATTAGTATTTGTAAAGAGCTTCATTCGGGAGAGTGGTTTTCTGCAGGAGGAGAAAAAGTGGGATGACAGTTTATGAAATTTTAATAGAAAAAGTGTAATATACCCATTTATTATGGTATTACATGGTTTTTCCACAATGTTTTTGAAACCATATGCCAGCAATGTGGAATCTACCCCAACGGAACCCCCTCGCACATTCTTGGTGCATGATTTGACAAATAGTGCACTACCTGTATAAATGGTTTCCCCTATTTTTGAGACAATGGACACACTCGTGAAACTTGAGAATCATTATCTCACCAAATCGTTCATCCCTATATAGGCCTCCCAAATACCCTGCATAGTTTTTCTAAATTTTTCAAGCTTGGTCCCTCGGTTTGGTCAAACTTTTCACATGGACTATTTTATACATGACTCGGTGCTTCGGCTTCAAACAAAACCCATATTCTCCCAAGAATTTCCTTAGACCAAAAGTATCATTTAATAGGTTAATAAATGAAATTAAATTGAAAAAAAGTATCCAAACCATCATAATAATTTGGGTCATTACATTAAACATGAAGATGTGATGAAATAATTAGAGTAGAATTTGAATAATGGGTTTATATTCTAATGTGATTCATCATGTGGTGTACCATTCCTTTTTTTCATGAATAATTATGGGTCATTTCACCTCTACCTTTATAATATTGAATGTAAAGGGATCATGAAAAATAACATGTATCCTCATCCACTAATTGATGACTTATTCTATCAGCTATAATGAGCATATCAATTCACTATGGTGGACCATCAATTGGCATATTATAATGTAAATTTGAACATGGAGGATTTCACCAAGAATTATTTTCAAACAAGGTAATAGAACTATGTGTTCATATTAATTCCATTTTGACTCACTAATACTATAAAAATGATTATGTAATTAATTAATATAGTCAATAGGGATTACCTTAATTTATTTGTGGTTGTATTTGTAGGAGATATGTGTATCTACTACTAATGTAATGATGAAATTGTGGAGCATTAGGATGTTTTAATGAGGACTGTATGGAATAAAATGTTATTTCTAAATTAAATTAAATGTGAGTTTTAGATATATAATGTAACATTCCTGTGGAATGTTATCACCAACAAAGTGTTATCCATAGATCCTTCAAAAACTGTGGCTAACAAATAATGTCCCAGACCAACATCTGGGATAGAAATACATAGTTTCCATTGAATATACTGGAACTATCATCATTTTTTTGAAACATATCATGATTTTTAATCCAAAAAACCCTGATAACATGGTAGCGTGTTAATTTTATCAAGACTGAAAACTGGTAAGAGATATTTAAAGATCTGTAGAAGAAGAAGATCATTTCACTGTGCACACATTACCCACCAGTGGGGAAGGATATTGGATCTACAATAATGCAGCTAAATATAGATTGGTTTGTGTACTCATGAAAGATGAAAAATCGATAGCTTATGTCTCTCACTAATAAATTTTCTATGAGTATAACTCCCAACACATGATCTAGAATTTCATATAGTGACATTCTCATTGAATATTAGGTGACATAATCTCTATCGGGAAATGTGTGACATAAATACAAATAATTAAATCCTCAATTTTATATCCCTACATAAGGAGATAAATATTAATCAATTATATTGGTTAAATAAGATAAATGATTAATCTTATTCAATCCATTACAATACAATGAATAGAATCAATTTGGTGGACACATTGTGTTTAATGGATCCGGTAACCTTATCCATGATTTGGTTTTCAAGGGATCCAATCATCATAGACATGAAAAGGATACAAATTTGAATAATAAAAGGATAATCATAATAAGAATATCAAATTATTTCCCAAACATCAATTCTTGAGAGGACCAAGGAGGATCAAAATAATTATCAAGTGAAACTGAAAAATGTATCAAATATTCTAAAGTTCAACTATTCTAATGATGGATTTATAAGGTTTAGAAGCTGGATATGTGTCCTATAAAAACCAAAACTGAATAGGTAACATTTGGTTTATATTCATAGCTCAGCCACATTTATTTATCAATTATGTATTATAATATGTTGATACTTCATGAAAACCATATTATGAGATAAAATGAAGGGGGAAACTATAGAATTTACATCACAATGCATGGTAAGAGAACAATCAATGAATAATAATAGAAATATGTGGGTATGATGAAACAAATTCCCATATAAATATGGAAATGAAAAAATAACCATATATTTCATCATATGACTCCCTCGGACACCTAATGGAAATAACTTGATCTAGGAGGTAGTTGATCTCCTTACAATTAGATATAATTTCACATTAATCAATAATGATTTATCAATTCACCAAGGCTCATATATATATATATATATTAGAATTACTAATAAAAAATGGAGTTATACTCTCTGTTAAATATTATTGTGATTCGAGGATTTCCTAGAGTTTTTATTGATGTCTTCCACATGCATTAGATATAGAACCGGGCTTCATTACTTCTTATAACCCATATATGGCTGTTATGTATAAAATAATCATTTAAAAATATTTATGATATGTTGAGTTCAAGATTAAGGGATTTACAAGGATATACCAGTGAACACATTTCTCTAGTGGAGTTATAATATAAAAATAGTTTCCATTATAACATTCAAATTGTAAGAACCCAATTTTTCACTCAGCTATAGATCCTTTAAATTTATATTTAATTATTTAAGTTTGACATCGTAAAGATTCCTAATGTGTTATTAGAAGTCACTTGCGTGTCTAGGGATATTTTATAACATGAAAACTATATTTGTTTTAGATAAAATTGCATGTAGGATGGTTGAAATAATCTGTGTAAAGTAGGCCACATGGTAATATTAAATCATGCAATCCTAGATAGTCACCTAGTATATAATGCACAGTTTTCCATAACAGTGCTTCAGCCACAGGACCATGTAAAAATTATTAGACAAATTAATGAGTCATTTCACATAGTTGGTACATAGTTTCTCTAACCTTACCACATAACCGTTCATATTCCCCTTTATATAGCTACTCGTAGATGATTTACACAAGGTTTAACTAAACTGTGTGACCAAACCCTGAAAAGAGTAAATCTAGGTAAAATTTATAATTTTACATTCAAATATTGTTAGTTTTAACTCATCCACCCAATTATATTTTCTTGGGGGGGAATCCCCTTGTTTATCCCAATTTGAAGCCAAAAACCTTCTATTCTAGGAAATGAGATCTAACTTCCATCTAGAGTATGAATTGATCAATCTTCATCTCATTGGATCTGCATAGATATGTTCCTGATTTCTTTTTAATCTTTCACTATTATTATTCTTATCAATTATTCTATTTAGATATAGGCTCATATGATCAAATTTGGGGGGAATTGAGCCATTTATAAGATCTACTAAAATCTAGGATGAACTAAAGGATGTTACTAGGTTAGGAGAGTAGTATGAACCTATGTTAGTTTGTCTATGTCTCATCCCTTGAGTTTTGTTATTTTTGGAAATTATTGTGTCATCAAGCAGATTTTATCAGGTCTCATTTGCTCAATTTTTATGTTTTTATTACAGTCATTAAGAAAATGTTCTATAAAACATTCCATATATGATATTCATTATTGTTGGTTAAATTGAAAATTACATTCACCCCATGTAGGGAGAGTTTGTATATTTTGGGTTTTTTTGTTTTGAAACCATTGGGACACCATTTTGGTGTTCATGATCTTGACCAATATAATGATAATATTGCTTATATTGAATAGATATTGATCTATTTAATAGACAGTACCATGTTGATCCACACTTAACATTCCTAAGGAAAGTTCTCAAATCATGAAAAATTATTGTTAAATTAGATAGAAAAAATGTTATATAAAATTGAATTGGCCTAATTAATTTAATTTCAATGAATGTTAGATGAATGATATTGTACCCCATTCGACTAATGGTTGATGGTAGGGGAATGAACCAACATAAAAAACAATTTTGTTAATGAATTAATGATATGGTTGCAAGCCTCTTGGACAAGTAAAACTATTTAATGGAAATGGCTTGAACCTTATGAAATGCTAAAATGGAATAATTATAATTGGGAATATTTGATTAAATTAATTACATATAAGCTTCATAATAACATATATGGTACTTATTATACTTATTGGGGTGGTTTAAATTGAGCTCCCTTATATTTTCAATGGAATTCCCTATGCACTCGAGGACACCATTTTGATTTAAGGATGTAGTTTTCCATGGTTGAGACCCAAGATGGAACCCGATCCTCATCAATCAGTGGATTCCCGATATGACACTAAAGGATCCCTTAATAATTATACAAAATTCCTTAGATACACTCCTTGGATATAGCATGGATTCTATAAACTTGAGGTTCCATAGTTATATCCTATGTCATAGCTATAGAATATCCAATTTTACCTCAGATTCATTCCTAGATCTTGATTAGATTATATTATATTGGAATTACATAGATTATTCCCTTTGGATTACACTCTTACACATATACCAGGATACTTATAATATTGACTTGGAGACCCTTGATGTCTCAATTTTTTATGTCATTCACCTAGAAACCTTTCATTATTAAATCGGGTTTTAGGTTTACTTATTAAATATTATTACTTTACTAGTAAAATGTTGTGGTAATTTCAGGGCTATATTTGCATCATGTGGCATAATTATATAAACTGAACATAATTTTTTAATGGACTAGTTACATGTTCAGTGCTGGATATTCCTCTTTTGTTCCATATGATTACTTCTATTTCTTCCATTATTTAACTTTTTTCATTATATATGGACTCTACAATAGACTATAAAAATGAGGGAATAATATCCCCCAAGACACACCCTAAGACCTCCCTATTAATCAACAACATCTGGAATTCATGGAGATGTGCTTGAGGCCATGTGGTCAACCAGGATCGGAGTAACATCATGGGAATCTGGGTCTGTGAAATCACAATGTGGTATCATTAATAATTTAATGTATTTATTTATTATTTGGAAATGATATATTGGTTTTAATATGGTTATAATCCATGATTTGGAATCTCAAACCCATTTTTTAGGTAAATAATGACTTTCCTAAATTTTAATTTTTGTTCTAATTTTCCCTATTACAATTGATAACATTTAACTATTGGGTGAATCATAGGATATTTGGCATTAAAAATTATTATTCTAATTGAGGATCTTATTTCATCCTTGGCCTACTGATATGATAGAAAAAATCATTGTTACATGCATCACCCTAGGCACCTAGAATTCACATGTTATGCATATTACCATTTCATATAGGTGAACTTCACTACATAGAATTACATTTTATTTCTGTGATTCTTGAGTGATGACGTGTTAGTTATAATATTCATGTGATTTTTCTTGGATGCAATTGAGTGATTATTCATTTCAATTAATGAGGTGATATGGGCCCTCATGGGTTTGTGTACGAAATTTACATAGTTGAGATATGTCATTAAAATCAAATGGGTGTTATACTCATTGATTTTTAGTATGGGACATGATTCACTATGATGTATAACTAATTTAAGACAAACCATGATATGTGGAAATAATAAAATTCAACTAAAAAGCGAAACATCACATTTTAAATGAAATGGTGGCACATACCCATCCCACCTTATCATACTTATGAATGATAATGTAGTGAACCAAGAAATTAAATATAAAATGAATGAAATAGATTATAGAAAATAATGAGGCAAGCTAAGCATGTACCTTATTCTATTGGAAAGCTGAATCCAATACATGATAATTTACTGATAAATGGATTTCTAAGCATGTAGTTGGGATAAATTCATTGGGTAGTGAGCCTTTGATATGTTTAGATTTCTCTAGTGATTCTATATATTTATATATAGATTGTTCTGAAGTGTGTTATTGGTATTTGTAGACCAATGATGCATTAAATTTCTTGTACAATTCTCATGGAGGGTGGCGACCACCATGACCCAGACAGGGTGGCCCCTGAGCTTCTAGTCTTACCACGAGGAGTAAAACATGAGGCACCACCAGCTGTACCATATTTGGTCACTAAAAATAAACTTCATGATAATTTTTTATGTATTATTAATTCCATGTAGGGTGCTCCATTTCCAGTACCAACAATGGATGATCTAACTCATGAGTTTTAGCAGCATCTACCTCCTACCTTCTCAAGGGATAGAGATCCACATGCTGTTGAATCATAGCTAGAGGCCCCTTCTCTATATTTTTGAAAATGAATATTCATTCTAAGAAGAGGGTCAAACATTCTATATATGTGATTCATTATTCATCCATATTTCTGTAGGATCTAGTTACGTAGGCTAGTCTCCATTGGATCATGGTATGGGTTGATTTGGAAACCACATTTCATTATCATTTTTTCCTCATACATTGAGAGATGTTAGAGACAAAGAGTTCATAAATTTTGATCAGGGCTCTATGTTAGGTATGGAATATTCATCACGTTTGACTATGATACTACACTATGCACTACTTCTAGCTGATGAGGAGTGTTACCATGCTAGATGCTTCTAGGATGGTCTCATGTATTCCATCTGTACTCAGGTGAATGTTTTTTTCTACTTACAATTTATGAAATAGTGAGTCAGGACCATATCAATGAGTGAAACCTGAATGTCTGAAATAGTACCTAGCAGAGATATTTAGTGTCATGGTAGAACAATAGTTCTTTCAGTAGATGAAAAAGATCCATCTTGGTTTTTCTTCAGGGTAGTGAAACCTAAAGTTCCCATTCCTATAGCTACATGGTGTTTCACCACTGTGGAAAATAGGGCCTCCTGAATCCTCAATGTGATTGATGTACTTTGAAGTGTTGGTCTTGTGGTTGTATAGAGAACTTTCATTGGTTCTGGTATACCTTAACATCAACGTATATTATTAGATTATACTCTTCATATCAACCATAAGAGGTAAGATATTTTACGCTGCATTAGGTGGGGTGTTGGAGTAGAACCATCATGAATTGTAAAGGAGGAGTTCTTGTCTATGGTAGATAGACTCATGATCACAAAAATATATAGTATATCAGATTTAGTCATAATAGTCTATATGTTTCATTGGGAATTGGAT
This sequence comes from Viscum album, assembly GCA_963277665.1. Lineage (NCBI taxonomy): Eukaryota > Viridiplantae > Streptophyta > Magnoliopsida > Santalales > Viscaceae > Viscum > Viscum album. Next base: position 1,642,998,014 of record OY728121.1, on the reverse strand, counting down.
CTGGTCAGTTCAATGCTTTACATCTAATACCGGAGGATCTGGCTTCAGAACCATTAATAGTATGAGGTACTATTCCGGTAGCTGTCACTATAGTATATAATTTATTTTATATATATGCTTCATATTCATTCATCTCCATACCTCTAGTGGAAATAATTTGGCTATAGATACAACATTAATGTGGTTTAATGACACAAGATTCACCATTGGGAGTACGGTTTGAGGGAATACACCAATTTAGATACTATTCCCTTGAGGTGGGAAGTTACCATTTCTTATTGGACCAATTTTTAATGACAATGAATGGATTCTATGACATTATCAGTATGTATTGGTTGGTTCCATATCACACCTTTGGTGACCTCTATCACTGTAGGGTAACATTTATGTCACTAGGGGAAGTAGTTATCTACATAAGGGTGAGTAGGATGTCCAGGATAGTAGTGATCGACCAGAGAATCATGGGATAGGTAGAGTGACTACCATGATTTATAATATTTTCCTGGAGGAAATGGGTTAACATCAGGATTAATTCCATCCACTAATAGATCATTTAAAGGATGTGTTTCCCAATGATGTTTTTTTTGTATTACCTCCTAAGAGATAGGTTTAGTTTAAGATCAAGCTTGTTCCAGGATCATCTCTTATGTCCATTCCTCACAAAATTCCACCTAATGAGATCCAGAAGATGATGTGGATGTTGGAGGATCTAGAAGACAAATGATTCATAGGGCTCAATACTTCCTCTCATAGCTGAGCCATTCCTCTCTCCAAATGGTGAATGTGAGCCTACTTATATGAATGGATTAAAAATGGTTGAACCAAAATGTGATAAAAAAAACCAGTGTCCACTTAATCATATAGATGATCTCTTTGACTAGCTTAGAGGTGAATGATTCTTTTATATGATGGAATTGATATCGAGATATCATATATTGTGAGTTAGGCCATCCTACACTGCTTGAATAACTTTCTGTAGCATTTATGGTGTATATGAGTACATTGTTATGTATTCCAGTATTCAAAACACACCAACAATTTTCATGGATCCTGTGACTAGGGTGTTTCATTACTATCTAGATTATTTTGTAACAGTATTTTTTGAAGAAATATAGTTGTATTATCACACTCATAATGACCATGCTATGAATCTTGATATCTTTCTGAGTACAATGGGAGTGCATCATAAGAATATGGGGTCTCTATAAAAACAAATATTGTTAGTAATGTGGTTTCGTGGGAGAATCACAAGAACATGTTTAATATATGGAGTTTTTTAGGTATGGATAGATATTATAGGAATTTCGTATAGAAATTATGAATCAATGATTCAACTCATACATGTCTTAAAAGAATGGTTTCATGTATTATTGTATAAAAGAGTGTGATAAAAACATTCTAGAGCTATAAGGGATGTTTTTATCATAAACTATTCTTATTCTTCCAGATCCATCAAAAGGATATACAATGTTATATGATGCATCAAGAATTAGCCTAGGAGGAGTACCGATGTTGGAGGACGTTTTCATTATCAACATTTGAGGAATCATGATAGAAATTAACCAACACATGACCTTGATCTAGTAGTAGTTTTCCATACTTACATTAATGGAATAATTATCTAATGGGTGAGAAATTTTGGTTTATAGAGACCACAAGAAACTAAAATATATCATTTCACAGTGTGTCCTGAATTTTAGATAGTGGATATGGGTTGAATATTTTTAGTCCTTTTATTTTTATCTTTCTTGTATGCCTAGAAGGGTAAATGTAGTTGAATATGTGATTAGTTAGAAAAATCATGAGAAGTCTATATGCGAAGTCATTGATTAATTTAAATTATCAATCCTATTTTACAAGATTCATCTAGAATTTCATGACATTCATGATCAATACTATCTCCCAGCCTTGATAGTTACCTATTACCTCCATGAGGATGTGAAGAGAAATCAATTTTATGATCCGGATGGTTGGTCCTCTGTGAGAGTATTTAAAGAAGAGACCCACCACTGTATTGGACTTTGGATAGAGATGAAATGATAAGTATCCATGGAAGTGTTTGGGTTCCTACAAATATGATAAAGGAGTTAATAAAAGAGTCCCCCAATTATTTATGTGAAGTTCATAGAGGAATCTCCAATATGTTTAAAGACATGCAATTCTAGTATTTTTGGCCTAGGATGATATTTTTTATAGCAGGATTCACAGTAATGTGTCCCATCTATCATCATGTAGAGGCAGAACACTAGAGAACTCTAGGAATATTATAGACACTTCCAATTCTGGAAAGGAAATGGGAAGATATTTGTATTTATTTTTTAGTTAGTTTACCTTGTTCACCTTTAGGTAGAGACACAGTATGGGTTTTCATTGTCCAGATGAAAAAATTATCCAACATCATTCCTATATGGGTGAATTTCTCAGTTGATGAGCTAGGTAGTTTTTATGTCCTCGTTACTATATTTCTACTTGGGATCCCTCATAATATCGTTTCAAATAGGGATTTTTTTTTCAATTCACTGTTATGGAAGGGCTTTCAAAAATCTATGGGTATACATGGCTTTCTAAGAATATATTTCACCATCAAGATGATTGATAGTCAGAATAGATGATACATTTTTTTAGAGGACATGATCTTGGCATGTTTAGTTGATTTTTGAAATTAATAGTAGAAGAATATCCCTCTCATGGATTTCACAATTAATTTATTTCTTTCATAAGAAAAGTACGATGGATACTTTTGAGGCCTTTAATGGAAGGCTGTCCCACTCACCCCTGTGCTTCATAGAGGTTGGATAGGTAGCCTTACTATGTACTTATCTCAGGTAGAACATTTCATAGCATGTCCGACTGATTATTAAGCGTATATCTTTTGGTCAATGAAGACTAAAATCACATGTCGATTTTAAATGAATACCTATAGTCTTTGAGGTTAGGGATCATGTTTACCTATAGGGATAACCATGGTTAGGTAAAACACATATACGGAGGAAAGGGAAGATGTTGTTGGTATTTTTTGTTCCATTTTATATTCTAGAGAGAGTCAAGTCACTATCCTATCGATTTAAACTACCTTATAAGTACCATCCCATGCACGATGTCTTCTAGGTTTTACAAATTCACTGACATAATACTGGCCCATCTCATACTTTTTATCTTAAGAAGTTTATCATGATATCAATGCTTCTTTTGAGGATTATCTTATACACCTCGTAAATAAATCCATGAATCCTCTCAAAGACCAGCATATCACTATTGTATGGGTGATATGGTAGCACAAAATGCAATAAACAAGTCATGGGAGGTCTAGGCTGACATACAATCTTAGTGGCCAATGTTTTTCTCAGACAATGTTTCACCACCCATGGAAAGCGAACATGAGGATGAGTTCCTCTATGGGGGGGATATTTTATGGATCCATATTTTTGATAACATATGAATCCATTAAATATTGTTCTAATTATTTATTTTGGAGCTCATATGGATTCCTAACGATTAGGTGTAGGCATAGGGGGTTGTCATGGGCTTTTTCAGAGCCCAAAACCTAGCCTTTTGGGAGAAAATTTCATGTCACATGGTTAGAATAAACCGGGAGAGGTAGCCCACACAGTTGTATTAATTTTTTTGAGGATGTATTTTGGTATGGTATAAGGAATAATGTCTATTTTAACCATGTTACTTGGGCCGCACATCCATATGAAATTTTTTAGATATATTTTAGATGAATTTCACACGGTTGGTTTAGGTTTTCTCAAACCATGTGGCGTAACCGTGCATATTATCCTTTCTATATCTCATGCACTATTTGCGCATGGTTTGGAAAAAAGGAGTTTTGAAAACATGTGATGGGTATATTTGGGTGAAAATTCTATGTTTCCCTTAATATATGTTTTAAATTAACCTATCATACCATTTATATTTTCTAGTGGATGCATCCCCCCTTTCTCCTATTATGATTGCAAAGTCATCTATTATAAGAATTGATATGTAGGGGTTATTTGTTAAATTTACATGTATTGCTTATAGATGTTAGGTTGATGTTTTGTTACCCTTAAAATATGTGATATTCTTTTTTTGTGGTCACATCCACAACACAATCCACCCCATTTATGGTGAGTTACCATATTTTGGTTTTTAGTGTTTTTACACTTTTGGTCCCCTATTCGGGCATGCTTGAGCTTGAATGATCTAATGGTAAGCCTACGAATATTGAATGGGAAATAAATTATTGAATGGATAGTACCATGTTGATCCACACATGACTTTCCTATGTTAAGGGACGAAATATTGATAAAGTATTATTAAATGAGGTGGAATGTATGGGGTATAGAAGAATTATTACGGATTTAAAGAATTAATTAGATGGTGGTATTCCTCATTGCCATATCAAGCTAATGAAATGTTGTGGATTTAAACCTATGAAAGGTCAAACTGGATTAATTTTAATATGGCCAAATAGATTAAATGGATTACATGTAAGGTTGTTAATTATATATATTTAAATCGACACACCTATCGGGATTTTTTGACCCAAGATTGCCTTGGATTCCAATGGTAATTCCATTTCAAATCGAAGAAACCATTCTGATTCAAGGATTATAGTTTCCCTAGATGAGACACAACTTAGAACCAAACCAATATATAACAGTGGATTCATAGTATGAATCTATTGGATGTCTTCTTTTCTAAACAAGTTTCCTTGGATATAGTCCTTAGATGCACATGCCTTGGTTATATCCTTGGTCATAGCCACATCTTATCCAATTTTAGCTTGGATGTATTCCATGGACTCTATTAGAATATATTATTAAGGAATATATTAGATTATAATCCTTGGATTACACTATGTTTCCTATAGCTAGGATGATGTTATTATTGTTTTGGTAACCCTTATGGTCTGTGTTACCTTCATCATTACCCTACAACCATTTCATTATTATGTCGTGTTTCATAATGCCTGTTAATCATGGATCCTTAATACTACAATCATGAAGTGATATTAGTTTTGGATATGCCTCAAGTTATTTAATTATATAAATTAAACTTAATTAATAAATGTAATGGCTACATGATCAGATGCTAACCGAGGGATTGAGAAATTACTTGGGTATTTACATTACTATACTGATATACATCTATATATTCATGTTTGAACACGGTTTCATTTTATATTACAAGAATTGGTTGATATGGAAACCATTGTTGGAGGCATTATGAGATTTATCTCACACCATATATGAACACCATTGGTACTTTAGAAGACTATATGTAGGTAAATGTTGGTAAAGGGAAGTGTTTCTCCTGAGAAACATTATTTCTTACAGTTGTTGGATGGAGCTTGATACAGATGACCAATCTCGAGCTCAGGATCATTGGATTTTTTTATTCATTTTTCTACTTTTATATGGTATGCCTATAAGTTAATTTGTATCCATTGTTTCAAGATTTATAGTGACATGACATATCATCATCATATTTTGTATTTTTTTATTAGTTTTCCATGTTGATTAATTTATTATAGATATTTTTTCTTTCCAATGTGACATCTATAAACTTTTAATTCTTTTGAAATTTTTGTTATATCATTATATATATCAACTATAATACACTCTGTTAGTGATAGAATAGTCTCTCGAAGACAGACTTAAAACCCTCAATGTTAGTCGGAAACCTCTAGAATTTAAGGAGTTGTTCTTGAGGTCATGTGGACAGAAGATCATAGATCACCATCACTAGAATTTAGGATTTATTTGTCATGAAAATAACACCGTATAAGGCTCTTTATGTGATGATTTATTAGAATCTAACATGATATTATTATGATAGACAGTGGAAAATGGAGGGACCTAATCTTTTCCATGTATGATTGAAAATTTTAAGACTATTAAGAATTATATGAAATTCAAAAAAAATTAAAAGAAAATAAAATCGGACAATCATCAACATGATTTACAGTTTGATTTTTAAGATTAATTGTTCATTCATATATCATATTGGAAAAGATTCATGAGGTTATGTAAGAAGGTAAATATTAAACCATGATAATCGACCCCTTTGAGATCCTCGATCACATCGGAGTTGTGGTCCATCAACTAGAACTCCAACATAACTTATCTTATCTATATGATATGTTACATGTATCCTGGTTAAGTGAATACCTGTGACACCCCGAGATTTTATGAAAAATATTCTTTTTAATTTCACTAATGTCCTGTGTTTTATGATACACCAAAAGGAGATTGCACAACACGCATCCTTGATTTGCCTTGCATTACACGCAATCACGACCTTCCTCAATAGCGTGTGTAGTACGCAATAACGAGTTTCACTAAACAATAATATGCTATTAAAATATTATTAAAACTCGCCATTATGAATTGTAATAACCACCTTTTGAAATTTTTTAATTTAATTTCTCAAAATGGAATTCATTTTTGGATTCGTAATATCAAAATTAGCTTAGGATGAAATTTTGGTGATTTTCGGATAACTTTCATATTTTGATGAATAGTGAAAATTACTAAATTTTAATTAAAAACAACATTATCAATCGAAATAATTAATAGTGATAAATTATTAATTTGAGTGGTTTTAAAGTATATTTAGAATCTATTTTTACAATTTAATACAATGTTGTTCATTGGATGTAATTTCACATTTAAACCAGACATAAACAAGTGTCAATCTTTTGATAGTTATTATCTCTTAAGAACACGCTATTTGTTTTGACGATAGGAATGAATTTTTAAATTAATTAATGCAACTGATATGTTTTGAATTTGTTAAAATAGAAATCATTTTTGATTTCATAATATCAAATATAGCTTAGGCCTAATTTTTGGTATTTTTCTGAAAACTTTCAATTTTTGATGAATAGTGAAACCACTAAGTGGTAGTTAAAAAAAACTGAATTGTTCATAAAACATAATCTTACCACTTCTGTGAGTGGAATTTCAAAACTCCGAGAGACACGGTTGATGTCAGTAAGTAAATTGTGGTTCAATGAGATGAAAATAATTTTTTGGTGAATAGTAACTTTTTACTTTTTTTACCACAATTAAAAGTAAATAGGGTAATTAAGGGTAGAAATGATATTATTATTACCCTAACACATGTACTAATTCTATTGGAAAAGTTTAATTCGACCAAAAAAAAACTTAGGAATAAAATATGACCATTTAGGCCCACTTGGATTAGATTAAGACATTTATTATTAATTTATTTAAAGAAGGGTTAAAAGAGTTAAAATCAAATTTTATTTACTAAAAATTTTTTAATATGGGGTTATACATAAGATAAATTCGACTATAAATATTAATTAGAAAGATAAAACGATTTCCTACATAATGGTATTTTATTTGTAATTTTTAGACATTAAATAATTTAATTTATTTATGACATAACGATGAGGCAGTAATTATCTTGTTAATGAAATATTGACATAATTGATGTTATAAATACCCAAATAAATATAATTTAAGACTTTTTATGAGTTACACTAATTTTCTAGGTTAATATGACTTGTTAGTATTGATTTAATTAACTTTTTTCGAACTTATCATTCTGTTATGATTTTCACAAAAATCAATTACTAAATAGTGTCAAAATTGACATAAAATAGTTTTTAAAACAAATATTATATTATTAATTGTTATTTTATTCCTAAAAATCTAAGGTTCGGCCAAATGACTTAGATAAGGTTATATATATTAATAATAAACAATTTGGGGTTCGTTTGGCTTCTTATAGTAAGTTAATTAACCTTATAGTGTAAGAACACAAGAAGACACTGTAAAAATAAAATTATTTAACTTAATGTTAAATATAAATTATAAGGTTAAAATAGGAACCTAAACATGTCTAAATTCTATTGGATGAGAGTATTTCGACCCATCCCCACCTTAGCCTCGAAATAAATCAATTTGGATATATTTAAAACCGAACTTAACTTTATAATAAAATAATATTGTTTGTTATTCCAAAGGTGCCCCTCTCCTCCCTTATAAAATGGCACCTCCTCCCTCTCTTCCTCAGACAACATTGAGCCTTCAAGCTCGGCCAAACCCTGTCAAATTCTCCTCTCTACTTCCCTAGAAACATCCTAGAGGTTCTGGTCTTCCTGATAGACCAATTTTGGTACCCTAAGAGGAGGTCTCAAAGAGGCGCTTCAAAGAAGAGGTAATTTCTGTTACCAATTCTTTCACCTTTATTTCTTCTTCCACTTCTTCTTATAAGGTTGTTTCATTATGAAGTAATAACATCAGTATCACTAATATACTGATATGTTATTATAAATATGAAACAACTCTAATTAACCTTCTATCCATCCTACGGAAAAAGGAAATCACCGCGCGTGCGTACGTAAGGAATACCGTCTCCACGCCATGGTGTAATCTGCTTTTCCACCAACACCTTACAAGGATGGGTATTATGGTGTAAAAAAATAACTATACATAGTTATTATAACATAATAATGATTCTGATATATTGTATCATCCACTCCAATTCAATTCAATAATTATGGAAATGATATCATCACTCGTGCGTACGTACGGACTACCGTCTCCACGACGCGATGAGATTCATTCTCCATGTTAACCATTTAAGAATGATTATAAAGTATATATAAGCAATAATAATGAAATATATGACATTATAAAGCTACTGTATTTGTGTGTGTATATATGTATGTCATCTACTTAATTCCATTCAACTCAATAAGGAAACGAAAACAGTGTTCATGCGTACGAACGGTCTACTGTCTCCATGAACGGTGTATTTCTTTCCATTTACTGATTTATTATATATATGTATATTCTGAATATATATATAAATCCTGTTTTATATTCCGGAATTAAGTAATCATGATCTAAGTAATCATATGAATAATTACAAGTCAAAAAACGGACGACAAATGAAACAATTTTACCCAAAACGCTCTTTAACATGGAATTTACAAAAGAACGAGTAATATAAAGTCATAAGTGAACCATATATGATATCATAACAATGAATATGATTCTGGAATAAGTAAATAACATTATTTAAATCATTATAAATGAGTTTCGGACACTTACAAATCAAGTCGGACCAAAGGTAAGGGAAAATATCACAATATCATTTTTATCCGAGATTGTTTATACTTTGGTATTTACTGGGGTGTATTTTATCATCCACATCCATGTTCCCTCAATATGTAATATTGTTTCCATCCACTTACAATAGTTTAAATGCAATTTTACCTTTCGGTGAGTTTTTAGTAATGAATATGAAAGGAATCTTTTGTCGTTTTTTTTCATACGAGGTACTTTTTTGACTTTTCCGACAAAAGTAAGAAGAATGTTTTTTTAACTTATACGGCATGAATGGATTTTTAAAAAATTATTTCCAAGAAGCTTCCTTTACATGTTTTCAAGTTTATTTTTAATCAGATTCGTTTGGTTTAAAGTTGTATGACATTTTAAGAAAAATGTTTTTAAAGAAGAAAGGATATTTTCCTCAAGAATGGAGTTCTAGTGTTTTATCAAAATTATTTTCCATATAAGATAATAAAGGGTTCTGTTTTTATCCCTATTATTACATTGATTTGATTATGTATTGAGGGAATTATTTTTATGAAGTCATTTACCTTATATGATTTGTTTTATGATGTCATGATGTTTCAAGAATCCCATTTTTGTTACATGTGTTATGCGATGATGTATGATTTATGATTATGTGGCACACATAAGAAAGGATTCATTATAATATGGATGGGACCTATATCTACCTCCAATGAATTGGGTAAAGATTTTATATCTCATGAGATAGACATGGCTGGAACGGTAGGTTATACCGGTTTAGTGAAACAGGACTGAAACGAGGGTGACTCGGTTCAGAAAGGGACTTTGTCCACTAAGATAGTCTTGTCAATGAGTCTTGACTAACAAGAAATGATTCTCTATGATTATGTGTGTATGACACAAAGTTTCATGTTTTAAGTTATGATTATTTTGATTACATTTCACTGCCATGATTTATCCCATGTTATGAAATTATGCTCTCTTTTGCAGGTTAAGATTTCCAAAATGTTATGTTCTTATGAATATGATGTGATTGATATTTCTTTTGTTTACCCTTACTGACCATTTGAGCTCACCCTTTTATGTTTTCTTTTCCCCAGGATATAAAGAAAGGTTTTAGGTATAAAAAAGGAAGATCTTTATGGGAGATGTTGATGATTTTTCACCATGATTAGAAGATTATATTCCGAGTTTCCAAAGACACTAAACTATTACGATCCTTGTGTGTGTGTGTTTTTGTTATGTACTAAGTATTCCGAAAAAGTAATGTAATGTCCATGTACGTCACGATACGGGTCTCTACAGTTGGTATCAGAGGAAAGGTTTGGTCAACCTTTGGAAACTAGGATGCGAAAACGTTAGGGAGATCCCTAGAGATATTTCTGAGGTATGTCTAGGGATGTCCCTAAGGTTAAGTATACGTATAGGTTATAGTACTACAATTACGCTAACGATCATAGAATTAAACCTAAGATGTTAGATATTGAAGGTACTCCCCCTTTATTATGTTGTTTTCCCTAGCATGATTTTTGCCTCTCACACTATTCTTTTTGGGTTTTAGACGATTGCTGGAACCCGAAGGAACCGTGTTGATCAATGCAATGGACAATGCAATGATTGCCCTCCTGAACAAACAAATGTTATGGGAGATGGAGTGCAAAATATTATTGCTATACTTACACAAGCTATGAATCATTTAGGACTTCCAAATGAGCAGAAGGGGGAACAATATTCTATTGAGTCCTTCATGAGGCAACGTCCACCTTCTTTCAGTGGGTCTTCCAATCCACTTGTTGCTGAATAATGGATCAGTACCACTGAAAAGATATTTTCAGTTCTTCAATGTTCTGAGCATGATAAAGTCATCTTAGCAGTATATCGTTTGGAAGGTGAAGCTGATCAATGGTGGAATCTTATCAAGAATACGAGGCCAAGAGATGAAATTGAGTCCATGGAATGGGACGAGTTCAAGAACTTGTTTTTCAGTAAGTACTTCCCTCGTATTCTTTGAACAAAGATGTAAAAGGAGTTTCTTGAGCTGAAGCAGAAGGATGATGAATCTGTTGGTATATACGAAGCGAATTTGACAAGACTTGCAAGGTATGCATCAGGCATTATCATCCAACCTGAAAGTAAAGTTGATCAATTTTTCAGTGGCTTAAAACCAAGTCTTCGAAGGGAATTAGCTATAATAGACTTCAGTAGCTATGAAGAAATTGTGCGTTGTGCTATAAAGGTAGAAATGGAAGTTGGTGTTACATATCCATCTCATGGTTTTGACAAGAAACGAAAAATGGAGTTCAAGGAGAAATCTCAGAATAATGGTGAAAAGAAGATGAATGTTTCCTTATGCACAAAGTGTGGAAAGAAGCATGGTGGAGATTGTCTTAAAGGGACTAGAAAATGTTTCAAGTGTGGAAAAGAAGGTCATCGAGCAGCTGAGTGTCGAAGTAATGGAAAAAGGGTTTCTAATGATGTGAACAAAGCAAACACTGCAGAGAACGCACCACCAACACTTCAATGCTTCAAGTGTAAGGAAATGGGGCATTATGCTAATAAATGCCCTAATCAAAGGGTTAGTGACGATCGACATGAGCAACCGCTTAAGGCAAAGGACAAAGGGAAGTCACATGCGATCACTATTGGCGATGTTGAATATGACAACGATGTGGTGGAATGATTAAGTGTTTATGTAATGGGATTCCAAAATAATGTTGTATCATGGAGTATTGGGATATTTATGTATTGGTCTAATGTGGTATTCAATGTGATTGAGATATTTTTGGAAATAAGATGATATGCGCATAATGAAGGGAAAACGAGAAAATGAAATGTTTAACAGTATTCATGAGCTCATGATTGATATAAGGACTAAGTGATTTCATGGTTTGAGTATATAGAATTTTGAGGATTTTGGTTTGTGGAAAGTGTTAACTTTTAACTTCATTCATGTTTTCACTAAGGTTCAATGGGTATTCATTCTTCAAGAGAATACATGATTAAGGTATTCACATGTTTGTAATTTAACCAGAAAGATATATCTTATGATATATGGGGGATAAATGATGGAATTCACGTGATTGTTCTGTGGCATTTCAAGTAACCATTTTCTTTATACTATGAGCTTGGACCGAAGTATTTTAGATAAACTTAGAATGTATTATGTTGGACATAAGTTAGGATAAAACGTTTTTCAATATTATTTATGGGATGTTATAGTAATATAGCTTTAGAAAAAGGACAACCTGCAGGACGGGCGACAACCCATCGCGTCAGACAAGGCTGTGGGAATCGAACCCACAACCGAAGTGCGACTGGCCTTTATCGCCTACCACTAGCCTACATGAAGTCCCTATTTAGTAGAAACTAGTTTTATTATATTAAGAAGTATGATATATGAAGTATAAGTCCATTTTAGGAACCATATATGATTAATATCACTATAGAATGACTTATGAATATTTAATAACTTTTGCTAACCTTTTGTTTGAGACGGATGGAATGACCCGTCATTCTATCACATGATCTGCTAACACTTCACGAATAACAAATTCAACTTCATTTATTTAAGAGATGAAGTGGAAATTGTTCAAGTCACAAACAAAAGTGATATTGTAGAAAAATAAAGTAAGTATTTATTCTAATTCAAATTCTTCAACTTTAGGGAAACGATCTTGAAAACCAAAAATGTTGTCCTAGTAATCTTATATCTGATTAATCGGATGGTACCTTAGATCGTCACAAATTTATGGATTTGTGATTGTTGGCTTTTCCATAGCCATGTTCTCTACCACTCTCCATCAGAACATGATGGTTAGATTTTTCTTCCATATCCATATTTTCACCTATGTGGAAACCCGGTGATTAGTTTATTTGGGTAACAATTACGTTTCATACTTTCATTTTTAAAGATTGGTTTTGGTATTCCTTTTTGCGATGTGAGTTTCTATTAAAGAAACTTTATAATAGTAAACCATTTATAACCCCGACGAATTTCGAGGGCGAAATTCATTTTAAGGGGGGTAGAATGTAACACCCCGAGATTTTATGAAAAATATTCTTTTTAATTTCACTAATGTCTTGTGTTGTACGCTACACCAAAAGGAGCTTGCACAAAACGCATCCTTGATTTGACTTTCATTACACACAATCGCGACCTTCCTCGATAGCGTGTGTAGTACGCAATAACGAGTTTCACTAAACAACAATATGCTATTAAAATATTATTAAAAATAGCCGTTATGAATAGTAATAACCTCCTTTTGAAATTTTGAAATTTTATTTTTCAAAATGGAATTCATTTTTGGATTCTTAATATCAAAATTAGCTTAGGATGAAATTTTGGTGATTTTCGGATAACTTTCATATTTTGATGAATAGTGAAAATTACTAAATTTTAATTAAAAACAACTTTTTCAATCAAAATAAATAATTGTGATAAATTATTAATTTGAGTGGTTTTAAAGTATATTTAGAATCTATTTTTACAATTTAATACAATGTTGTTCATTGGATGTAATTTCACATTTAAACCAGACATAAACAAGTGTCAATCTTTTGATAGTTATTATCTCTTAAGAACACGCTATTTGTTTTAACGATGGGAATTAATTTTTAAATTAATTAATGCAACTGATATGTTTTGAATTTGGTAAAATAGAAATCATTTTTGAGTTCATAATATCAAATATAGCTTAGGCCGAATTTTTGGTATTTTTCTGAAAACTTTCAATTTTTGAAGAATAGTGAAACCACTAAGTGGTAGTTAAAAAAAACTGAATTGTTCATAAAACATAATTTTACCGCTTCTGTGAGTAGAATTTCAAAAATCCGAGAGACGCGGTTGATGTCAGTAAGTAAAATGTGGTTCAATGAGATGAAAATAATTTTTTGGTAAATAGTAACTTTTTACTTTTTTTTACCACAGTTAAAAGTAAATAGGGTAATTAAGGGTAGAAATGATATTATTATTACCCTAACACATGTCCTAATTCTATTGGAAAAGTTTAATTCGACCAAAAACAAACTTAGGAATAAAATATGACCATTTAGGCCCACATGGATTAGATTAGGACATTTATTATTAATTTATTTAAAGAAGGGTTAAAAGAGTTAAAATCAAATTTTATTTACTAAAAATTTTTTAATATGGGGTTATACATAAGATAAATTCGACAATAAAAATTCATTAAAAATATAAAACGATTTCCTACATAATGGTATTTTATTTGTAATTTTTATACATTAAATAATTTAATTTATTTATGATACAACGATGATGCAGTAATTATCTTATTAATGAAATATTGACATAATTGATGTTATAAATACCCAAATAAATATAATTTGAGACTTTTTATGAATTACACTGATTTTCTAGGTTAATATGACATGTTAGTATTGATTTAAATAACTTTTTTCGAACTTATCATTCTGTTATGATTTTCACAAAAATCAATTACTAAATAGTGTCAAAATTGACATAAAATAGTTTTAAAAAAAATATTATATTATTAATTGTTATATTATTCCTAAAAATCTAAGGTTCGGCCAAATTACTTAGATAAGGTTATATATATTAATAATAAACAATTTGGGGTTCTTTTGGCTTCTTATAGTAAGTTTATTAACCTTATTGTGTAAGAACACAAGAAGACACGTTAAAAGTAAAATTATTTAACATAATGTTAAATATAAATGATAAGGTTAAAATAGGAAACTAAACTTGTCTAAATTCTATTGGATGAGAGGATTTCGACCCATCCCCACCTTAGCCTCGAAATAAATCAATTTGGATCTATTTAAAACCGAACATGACTTTATAATAAAATAATATTTTTAGTTATTCCAAAGGTGCCCCTCTCCTCCCTTATAAAGGGCACCTCCTCCCTCTCCACCTCACACAACATTGAGCCTTCAAGCTCGTCCAAACCCTATCAAATTCTCCTCTCCACATCCCTAGAAACATCCTAGAGGTTCTGGTCTTCCTCAAAGACCAATTTTGGTACCCTAAGAGGAGGTCTCAAAGAGGCGCTTCAAAGAAGAGGTAATTTCCGTTACCAATTCTTTCACCTTTATTTCTTCTTCCACTCCTTCTTCTAAGGTTGTTTCATTATGAAGTAATAACATCACTATAAATCATATACTGATATGTTATTATAAATATGAAAAAAATCTAATTAACCTTCTATCCATCCTACGGAAAAAGGAAATCACCGCGCATGCGTACGTACGGAATACCGTCTCCACGCCGTGGTGTAATCTGCTTTTCCACCAACACCTTACATGGATGGGAATTATGGTGTAAAAAAATAACTATACATAGTTATTATAACATAATAATTATTCTGATATATTGTATCATCCACTCCAATTCAATTCAATAATTATGGAAATGATATCATCGCTCGTGCGTACGTACGGACTACCGTCTCCACGACGCGATGAGATTCATTCTCCATGTTAACCATTTAAGAAGGATTATAAAGTATATATAATAAATAATAAAGAAATATATGACATTATAAAGCTACTGGATTTATGTGTATATATATGTATGTCATCTACTTAATTCCATTCAACTCAATGAGGAAATGAAAACAGCGTTCATGCGTACGAACGGTCTACCGTCTCCATGAACGGTGTATTTCTTTTCATTTACTGATTTATTATATATATGTATATTCTGAATATATATATATAAATCATGTTTTATATTCTGGAATTACGTAATCATGATCTAAGTAATCATATGAATAATTACAAGTCAAAACACGGACAACAAATGAAACAATATTACCCAAAACGCTCTTTAACATGGAATTTACAAAAGAACGGGTAATATAAAGTCATAAGTGAACCATATATGATATCATAACAATGAATATGATTCCGGAATAAGTCAATAAAAATATTTAAATCATTATACAGGAGGTTCGGACACTTACAAAGCAAGTCGGACCTAAGGTAAGGGAAAATATCACAATCTAATTTTTATCCGAGATTGTTTATACTTTGGTATTTACTGGGGTGTATTTTATCATCCACATCCATGTTCCCTCAATATGTAATATTTTTTCCATCCACTTAAAATAGTTTAAATCCAATTTTACCCTTCTGTGAGTTTTTAGTAAAGAATATGAAAGGAATCTTTTGTCGTTTTTTTCGTACGAGGTACTTTTTTGACTTTTCTGACAAAAGTAAGAAGAATGTTTTTTTAACTTATACGGAATGAATGGATTTTTAAAACATTATTTCCAAGAAGCTTCCTTTACAAGTTTTCAAGATTATATTTAATCAACTTCTTTTAGTTTAAAGTTGTATGACATGTTAAGAAAAATGTTTTTGAAGAAGAAAGGATATTTTCCTCTAGAATGGAGTTCAAGTGTTTTATCAAAATTATTTTCCATGTAAGATAATAAAGGGTTATGTTTTTATCCCTATTATTACATTGATTTGATTATGTTTTGAGGGAATTATTTTTATGAAGTCATTTACCTTATATGATTTTTTTTATGATGTCATGATGTTTCAAGAATCCCATTTTTGTTACATGTGTTATGCGATGATGTATGATTTATGATTATGTGGCACACATAAGAAAGGATTCATTATATGATGGGTGGGACCTATATCTCCCTCCAATGAATTGGGTAAAGATTTTATATCTCATGAGATAGACATGGCTGGAATGGTAGGTTTTACCGGTTCAGTGAAACAGGACTGAAACAAGGGTGACTCGGTTCATAAAGGGACTTTGTCCACTAAGATAGTCTTGGCAATGAGTCTTGACTAACAAGAAATGATTCTCTATGATTATGTGTGTATGCCAAAAAGTTTCATGTTTTATGTTATGATTATTGTGATTACATTTCACTGCCATGATTTATCCCATGTTTTGAAATTATGCTCTCTTTTGCAGGTTAAGATTTCCAAAATGTTATGTTCTTATGAATATGATGTGATTGATATTTCTTTTGTTTACCCTTACTGAGCATTTGAGCTCACCCTTTTATGTTTTCTTTTCCCCAGGATATAAATAAAGGTTTTAGGTATAAAAAAAAGGAAGATCTTTATGGGAGATGTTGAAGATTTTTCACCATGATTAGAAGATTATATTCCGAGTTTCCAAAGACACTAAACTATTACGATCCTTGTGTGTGTGTTTTTGTTATGTACTAAGTATTCCGCAAAAGTAATGTAATGTCCATGTATGTGAAGATACGGGTCTCTACAATACCAAACCACTCATATGTATTAAATCGAAAAATTCTACCACTGTAAGAATATCATTAATTTGAGGAAAAATTGGTGAATATCTTTGAGTATAGATACAAGGTTCTACGAAAGAAATAAAATCCTATAGTCAAAGTGATGTTGCATATCCACAATTTTGAGGGAGAATCATGTGAACCATTTAATGTGAAGAAATAGAATTACCATAACTTATTTTGTTGTATTAAAGCAATATTTCAAGGGTGAAATTTCTTAATGGTGAAGAATGTAATGACTGGAAGTTTTATAAATTGAATTATACTTTTAAATGTGTAATGCATTATGAAAAAATGGAATTATTGAAAGCACATGAACAAATTTGGATATTTTGTACCATTATAAGTTTTATCCTATTGGATTGAAAAACCCTGGAGCATTATAACCATTTATAGTATATTCATTATATAGGGATTATATTATTAGTATATAATTAGAGTTTTAATAAATCGAATAGACACATGAAATTTATAGAATGACCTCAACCACTTGGATCTTACCATATAAATCCCATTTATCAAAGCTTATGAGGGAGATATGACCACATGGATTTTCCTATGATGAAGACCAAGACCAAGATGAGATTCAAAAAAATAAAGAATGATAGAAAACATTTATATGATAAATTCAAGCTCCTCTAGATAATGACCCAATCTGTGCTCGCCAAACCACCCAAGAGAATCCTAGAATCACACATATTACCCATTGTGAATTTTCTGGTGTAATAAAGTTATAAAAATATAGAACCTAGTTTTAGGTATTTATATATTTATATATAGAATATAATTATCATTTATTAATTTATAATTATTTCAAAATAATTTTGATAAAAATTATATTTAGAGATGATAGATGATTTTTTTTATTTTTTAAATATATATATTTTCAATCATTACACTGTTTTGTATGAATTTAATAAATTTTAAAATAAAATATATTATAATAAAATGTTATTACTAATTAATATCTATTATATATAAATTGTAATATAATTTAATGAAGTGGAATAAAATTTTTATAACGGTCATTCAAAAGGTTTTTAAAATAACATGTATTTTCAATAAATGGTAATTTTTTATTAAATGTATAAATTCTCATCTTTATTTAATTTAGTCTGAAAAAATAAATTTTATTTTTGATAAAAATTTGTCTCAATTTTCCAATGAATAATTTTTCATAATTTTCTAAGATAGTCGATTTTTTGGGTAAAAATGTAATATAGTTCAAATTTATGGTATGCATTATGACATAATAATGACCTAAAAGTGAAATAAAATATTACATAAATGGTAAATATGATAATTAAATTATTTTTCATTTAAAATAGTTTTTTTTAAAAATTATGTTGATTGATTTTATAAATCATTAATGAATCCTAAAAAACCTATATTATTTTTTCATGTTTTAAAAGAAATTATTTATAAACATGAATGTATTCCACAAAAACAATGATATTATTTTAAGGATTTAGGTTCTTATCCATAAAAAATATGAAATAAACTCTTCATTGGAAGATACCATGGAAAATTACTATGGCATGGTTTTTGGTTTGGATAAATTTATCAAATAGAGTCCAAACAATATATTTTAAAATTAATTAAAAATTCCCAAATATTTCGATATGTAAAACCTCCAACATCCATTTATGCTTCACTAGTAAATATTGGATCACGAAGGTACTATTAAATTACCACTATAGATTCCTCATTTGGTTCCCCCAATATTTTCAGAATCTTTTACCATGTATTAAGAAGAAACAACTCATTGTAGGGGATCCTCTCTTTCTCCTCTACTCAAAAACCTTCTTTATACTATTCATTTTAATTTAAAATTTATCATATCAGGTTACATTATTACAAATACCTTTAAGTTATAAAATTTCCACATAATGAGTTACCCCTTCCAATATCATTAGTACCCTGTATGAATCATTATGTACTGCCCTTATGATGTCAAAATTATCCGATGATATTTCAAGATAAACAACTAGGTAGTGAATACCAATCCCCATTCACACTCATGGTTATTCACTAAGATTTCTTTATCCTTAATAGATTGGTGACCTCCATATATATATATATCTCAAAATCCTAAATTGCGGGATTTAATGTGACTTAATAAATCATTATGTTGTATCATCTATGTTGAACACTTATTCATGTACCTTATATGAATGTTACATGTTGACTCAGAATTAAATATCCATCCAAATAATTGGGTAATGTTTTTTTACTCATGAGATGTTATTTATGGTAATTGGGAGTGAATCTAATCGATTAAAGGTATTTTTTCACCATGTTATGTTTTCATCCTAGTTATATAAGACTTATGCTTATGTCATGTTTTATATTATTTCCAAATTCCTTTGTTATCGTGATTTTATAATGTTATATCATGCCTCATTGATCGAGATTATGATATCCACCCCATTTATGTCTTTTATGTGTTCCTATTGACAGATATTCAATACTTTATTTATCTTATTAATATTTACTCCCTTATAGGTATTTATATCTCACCCCTTTCTCATATACATATCTAGATTATCCCATGTAGTTTTAAAAGTTCCATGGAATATATGTACAAGTTATGATGTTTTAAAACAATGTTATTAATTTTATTTTTCAAATTTTTATGTTATGTACATAATCACCTAGAGGGACTAGGCATCCCAATATTTTGTGATTTTATTAAGGGATATTTATAAAATACATCATGACTTAAAATGTATTATAATAATTGGTTCTCAAAATTTTCCATCAACTATCATGTATGGTCAAATGAGGGATTTGAGTCTTCATACCTAATGTAATACTAATAATTTATCATCTTAACAACAAACTCTAAATTTCCATGAAAATTTATATGGGTGATTATAATTTTTGAGAATTTTATAGACATATTATTATATAGTAGAACAATGCCTTATTATTGGGGAATCCCTATAAAAATATATAAGTTTCTTTTTAGAGTGGTGTAATATAATATATATATGGAATATGTAAAATTTTGATTCCTATATTCTTTTACATGTTGGTCCAAAATAATTCCCATAGAAATGCATCTCCCGTGATGGGTGATTTTACCTAATGGAGAAAAAATCCCCATTGGATTTCATTGTGTCTAGAGGAAATTCATATTGAATTAGATGGGTGGATAATAAAGATAGAAGTTTATGCATTATTTTTTCTTTTTGTTAGACATAATGGATGTGAATTTATAATAATATGATGGACCATAATTCCATGATCCCAATAAGAATTAGAAGTTTGAGAATGTATGTTAATTAATATATGTTAATATACAAATAGAATTCATTATTATAATAGTTGTTACACAATATTTGATAGAACATATTAGGGTGAGAGAATTTTTCTCGACCATGCTATATCTACTCTCAATTTAAATAGTGGTGAAATTCAAGTAATATAAATTATTTTATTAATTTTGATCAATTATTCATTGAAATTAAACACCCATGGACTACATCATATTTACCATGTATAGGATGAAATGATTTTATTTAATGAGATAAAGTAAAACTATATTATGTGAGAGATATTTCTTTAAGATACCGAACACATAAAAATATTCATAATCACACTAATAATTTGGAAAATTAGTCATCCATTTTTTAAGGGGAGAACATTTTATACTAAGGTTATTAAAGAAACAATTAATATTGGAATGGTGCCCTTAAAGGCCTCTTAACTTACAGAGGTTTCAAGGAGGTGTAATCCCAAGGAAATAACCATTCATCATAGAGTCCACATATATTCATTATTAAGGACCATGAATCCTATGGATTTACATAAAGTAAGCCTAAGTAATAAGTTTAGTCAATTTATCTTCATGATGATTCATTGTAGTTCAGTTAACACTACATTATGGTCGGAAAATTGGCCAAATTATAGATACGAATGTAACACCAAGTAATTTTTAAAACATTCCACTATCTTCCCATGGAGGGGCTCATAGATATTGTGAATTTCATATAAATATATTTAAAAATCATTATTTAGGTTAAGGAACACAACCATATAATAATTATTATTCTTTTATTTATTTATGTGGATGTATGGATTTTATTATAACAATAGTACACTTCCATAAGGTACAACACTTAAAAACAAACAACAGTTTTGATAAATATATATTTGATTAGGAATGGGAAATAATTCATATGAAATTTGTAATTTAGGTTCCAAAATTCCATTGAATGAATAATTTTTATATAATTATTTTTATTAGGAATAATATTTTTTAACCATTAGATTTAATGTATTTTTTTAAAAAAATTATTCTCTAATTAATTTATCTAATTTTTTCCCTTGATGATGGAATATTTGGATGAGTGCATTCTCTTTATATATTTTTTATAAACAAGACTCATTATTTCTAGAACCTAATGGAAGATAGTCACATGTGGTTTTAAACACTATATCTTAAGATATATCAAAGGGGAAATTAATTTTTGTTTTTATAAACCGTGATGTATTGATAGTTTTCATTAATGGTCATAGATGTTGTCATCAAATTAGTTCTAGGGTTTTCATTATTTCCCATATTCTCCCAAACTAGCCCAATGGCATTTATTTTGATGAATTATTTAAAATAGAGTAGAGAGTTATTATAGAATCCCAACAACTTAGAGTATGTCTCATATTAAATAAATTCAGTTTCATCAACTGCTTGTGTTGTATACAGCACCAATCTCAAGCGTACCATGATATTCCAAACTAGCCATTTAAAAAGTGGTTAGGAATAGTGGTAACCAAAATTTTGAAATTTTTAAATCTTATTTTTCAAAATAGAATTAATTTTAAATTTAAAATATTAAAAATATATTATGGTAATTTTTTTGTAATTTTCTGAGAAGTTCCAATTTTTGATGAATAGTGAAAAATAATACATTATTGTTTAAAACTCATTTTTCATTAAAATAATTATTTTAAGATAAATTTATTTCAAAGTTTATATATATATATATAACATATATTTTCCCAATGTAGGTAATTGGAATATTTTTTTATTATATAAATAAATACAAAAATAATATTGAAATTTTAAACGTCTCTTTTACCCGCCTACTAGCACATCTGCGAGATTAACATTAAAAATAATTTTACTACTTATATGAATTTAATTTTAAAAAATACACTATAAGGACCTGGCCTTAAAACATTTCTTAATATTGAATTGAATTGAATAATTCACATTGAGGATCTTTTCAGGTTTAGAGTTTTAGAGAATTTTGACATAACTATTACATCTCAAAGATTACAAAGTAGACACATCTACTCAGTTTCCATTTTTTCACAAAATAAAAACTCTTGAACAAAAGATTCATGTCTAGTTCTTGTTTTAGATAGTATTACATTTCCTTTGTCCCATCATTGACCCTATTCCACTTTATGTCCTGTGAAAAACATTTAAAAAAAACGTTGGATGAGCATAAAAAGCTCATTAAGGGTTATAAAAATACAGAAAGAATACATCAGTCCATGTATACATAAGAATCAATGAAATCATACATTAATCATAAAACATAATCAATTTAACATACCACATGAAATCATATGATTTATGCATAACTCAATAGAAATCATAAAACATATATCTAGCTTGAGGCATTCATAACATTATTATGTAGGGAGTAACCCTCATGGTTACATTTGGAATACACATCACAGTATATTCCATAAATATCTTCAGAAAAACCTTATCGTTTAACTCATTCGTGTTACCCAATGCATTGGAGAGCTATATCGGGCTCACCCGCCCTTTGCTTATCACGGAACCAGCTGTCTTCATAAACAATGCCCAAGAACCAAAACATAATCTTATCACATAAAACATGCATAAATGAAACATAACATTTCCACATTTCAATCAAAAGATATAAATAACACATTGATATAATAAAAATATTATCAAAACCATTTTCAATACCAAAATAAATGAAAAGTAAAACATGGTATTTATTTTTATTTTAAAAAAAGTTATGGCTTGTAGTGGAACCTGAAACTCAAATAATGTCACAGTGGAGGAGAAGTCATTGTCACCTCATACGTAAGAAAAAACATTCCTTTTGTCATTTAGTAAAATACTTTGTATAAAAATTATTCTCTTTGAATAAATGTAAAAGTCAAAAGGGGATTATACACCGTATAAAAGAAGTTTGTACAAAATATGCCTCAATGAAAGGAGATTGAGACGAAGTCACTTACAACTTTAAATATTTTAAAATTTTAAACCATTAATATCCATATAAATAAATAATTAAAAACCATTTTGAAAACATGGATATTAATGAGAAATATTTATAAGAATAAATCATTAAAACATTTAAAACGATATTTTAGTTAAAGAGTTTTTAACAAAATTAGAGACACTTGAATACAAATAATTGAGAAATAACATTTAATAAGAACTTGATAATATCATGAGAATAAAGGGATTCCTGATATAATATGCCAAATGATATTATATAATCCATATAAGAGTGAATTGGTGCATTACAACAATGAAGTCTCAATAGAAATGAAAAATGATATGAAATCCCTTATAATGAAGGTATCCTTAAATTAAGGGCAAATGAATCTCATAATTATGTGTGAAAATTATAAAAACATACAATATAAAAGGATATTAAGTTCAAAAAACCCATAGGCCATTCATAAATATTCATAGGATGAAATATTCTATAATTTCATGTTGAACCCAAATAAATCGAAATTGGGTTAAGAAGTTCCCTTGTAAAAATTCGACAACCTAACGACGTCACTTTAAAATTCAGAAAACGAGTTGATAAGACAAAAATGGTATCTCATCAGTTGGAAATAAATTTTAAATCAATAAATATATTTAATAACATATCCCAACATAAATATATGTAAATTAAAAGACCTAACAAAAATAAGTCTTTTAAAAAGAGGAGGGTGAAAGGTTCCCTTACCGACTTGGGTAACTTTTGAAATGTACACCCCATAAAAGAAGGACTATACAACATTGATGTAAATACTCATAAACGAAAGTATATTACACAAATAGTAGAATAATGGGAAGTACATACACCACTAAAAAAATGGTGGAAAATGTAGCATAAATCTTACGGGGATAAAAGTGAGATGAAAAATCCCTTATGAAAACTCGGCAGCCTAACAACGCCACTTGAAATATCCAAAAATGGATTTATGAGATCAAATAGGGTATCTCATAATATGAACATAAAAATTACCGAATTAGGAATATAAACTAACATCCCCAAATATAAGAAAGACGAGCTTAAAAGAAATGACACAAAAGAGAGTACTTAAAAAGAAAGAGAGAGGTAGGATCCCTTACCTCAAGTCTGACTTGTCTTGTTTGTTTCTTTATATTCCTGAATAATAAACATTGGTCAATTTATAATTTCTTAAGGAACTCATTTAAAGATTATTATTCAGTTCATATCACATTTTATAATGTTTTAATAATTGGTTATTAATGTGAGTTCATATCAGATGTTTTTGTCGATGTTTGGTACATGAGTAAAAAATGAACTTGTTTGAAAATGATTGTCCATGTAGTTATAAGTAAATCATCTCCAGAATTGTATTAATGATTTAAATATCATATATATCCAGTAAATATTAATTTAATACTATTCCAAAACATTTGGTGATAAAAAGAAATGAAATGCACCATTCATTGAGACGGTAGGTCATACGTACGCATGGACGCTACTTTAATTTCTTTGTCATATTAATGGAATTAAAAATAAATGATAGAGATATAAATATATGTAAATTATAATTAAAATATAATATATATGTTATATAGGTCACATATGTTCATTAATGTCTTTTTTTATACACTCCATGTATTGCATGAACGAGTCACATCACTTGAGGGGGCGGTAGTCCACACTTCCTCATTTTAAATTATCGCATTTGCACAACATGAAAATCATAAAGGTATGTTTTAAATATAGAATAAAGAATCATATAAGTGAAATAAATATAATATATTTCAATTAAAAATAGATCTATCATAATTGTCACAATGAGAGGTGGTAGGAGAAGATAGAACAATCATCGTTTCGTGAGGCAGTAATTCGCCATCCACAGAAATAGTATGTTCTTTAACCATTAGATGGAGGTGTGTGTAATTTTAGCTCGAATATTTCTCATAAAAACATCCTATTATATTGAAGATAATGTTTTTTTTACAAAATAAATAAATAATAATAGTTTAGGGGGTTGGAGAAGCAAAATAAAACAAAAGAATATTAGAGAAAACTTTAATTTTAAATCGGGTATCTCCCCGTGGTTTGAACCAAAAGGGTTTCTTGAAGATATTTCTGCCTAAACGAAGGCTTATAGGATGAGTAGAGTGATTTGGAGATAAAAAATGGGTAGATATTGGCCGAGCCAATGGCTTGAGAGGTGTGGGTAAGGTGGTAGAGGTTAGTGGTTTTTATAAAAGAAGAGGAGGGACACTCTTTAAAAGTTATAAAATTTTACTTTATTAATAATTTTTTTTCGGATTTAGGAGGACCAAAAAGGATATATTTCGAGGATAAGGTGATAATGTTTCTAAATACACCCATCTAATTTGTTTTTGACAAGTGTAAGACTTAGATTTTACACTTTATTCTCATTTTACTTTAATCGTTCATTTATGAGGTAATCACCGCATCATCACGGTGTCATAAATAAATTAATTTATTTAATGTCTAAAAATTATAAAAAAATCATGATGTAGGAAGTATTTTTATCTTTCTAATTAATATTTATAGTAAAAAATATGACTTGTATAAACCCATGTAAAAATTTCTTTAGTAAAACAATACATGTTTGTGACATTTTAATTTTAACTTTAAACAAAAAGCTATTAATGTCATTTTCCTACCAAAGTGGCTCCATGGTGTCCCCAAGATGACCCA
This sequence comes from Viscum album, assembly GCA_963277665.1. Classification (NCBI taxonomy): domain Eukaryota; kingdom Viridiplantae; phylum Streptophyta; class Magnoliopsida; order Santalales; family Viscaceae; genus Viscum; species Viscum album. Next base: position 1,642,971,752 of record OY728121.1, on the reverse strand, counting down.
CTGATTTTCTTGGTCGGACATGACTCATCCAATAAGGGTAGGACATGTGTCTAGTTCATTTCATATTATTATAACATTATCTTTCCTTAAATTACACTAATTACCTTTAATAGAAATTAATAAAACTTAAATGTTACTATTCACCAAAAATTATTTTAATCCCGTTGAACCACATTTTACATCCTAATTACAACCATGTATGTCAGATTTTTGAAATTCAAATCACAAAAGTGTTAAGGTTTCATTGAAATGAAAAATCAGTTTTTTACCTACCACTTAGTTGTCTTATTATTCATAAAAAATTGATGTTTTTCAGAAAAATACCAAAACATCACCCTAAGGTATATTTGATATTCTGAATTCAAAAATGATGTCTATTTTAAAAAATTCAAAACAAATATGTTTCATTAATTAATTTAATAATTAATTACCATTTTCAGAACAAATAGCGTGTTTTTATGAAACAATATATATCAAAAGATTGACACTAGTTTAAGTCTAATTTAAAAGTGAAATTAATTCCAATGAACACTATTGGATTAAATGGTAAAAATATATTATAATTGGAATTTAAAAAAATTACAAAGATGATATAATTATTTAGTAAAATAGATTATAAAGTGGTTTTGAATTAAAATACATCAGTTTTCACTATTCATTATAAAAAAAGAAGTTTATCGAAAAAATACCAAAAAATTACACAAAGTAAATTTTGATGTACTGACTCTAATGAAGAATTTTATTTAGTTTAATAAAATGTATAAGAGTTAACAAAACTATATTAAAGAGGGTTCACCATAAAAAAGTGATAAATTGGCCTTTTAGTGAATTTTAGAGTATTTATGCTTAAAATTGAATTCTTTTCTTATTTTAAGCCTTTATCATTTATTGGATAAATGTAAAAACATTTAACAAACATATATAATAATATTTTATTTATTTCTATTCATTCATTCCAATAAATTGGCTAGGAGTTAACTACCATTTAAAATAATATTATTTTATTATTAGAGTGCAACATAAGATTTCAATGAAACTCGTTGTTGCGTATTGGGTACGCCATTGAGCATAGCGTTCCCTTTAAAGTAATATTAATATTTTATTCACAAATATTAAAAAATATGAAAAACTAATATTCTTTATTTACCTGGGATGTTACATACACATATATGGTTGTAATTAGTATGAAAAATTTGGTAAAATAGGATCAAAATAATTTTTGGTGAATAATAAGTTTTGAATTTTATATACCGTAGTTAAAGGTAAACAGTGTAATTAAAGTTAAAAATAATATTATAATTATATAAAATAATTCTAAACATGTCTTAATGTAATTTCATAAGTTTTAATAGACCCAAATAAATCTTATTTATAAAATGTTATTATTTTTTAATCCACTTGTTTTTTATTAGGACATTTATTTTATTTTATTTAAATAAGTGTTAAAACGTCATATTCAAATATTAATTACAACAACATTTTTAATATGATTTTATATATGTATTATGGTTGGCTATAAATAGTCAATATAAATACAAAATATTTATCTAAATAATCTTAATTTATTTATAATTTTATGAAATATATAATTTAATTAAATGGTTACACAATGATGATATATTAATTAATTTACAAAAAGAAAAATCAATAAATTATATTTATTTTATTAAAATAAATACAATTTGATGTATTTTATGCCATAGATTAATTTTTTTTGTTTCAATTGACATGTTAGGGATGATTACATTTATTTTTTTTCAATGTAATCATGATTTTATGATTTTAACAAAAATAATGTTTTCAATATTGTCAAATTTGACATAAATGAGATTTTAAAATAAATCCTAATTTATTAAATTATATAAAAGTCATAAAAGTATAAGTGTTGTCCTGATAACTTATTTGGTGTTAAATATTTACCAAATTATACAATTATGGTTCGTTTGGTGTTGTATAGTTACTATATTTACCCAATATTTTAAAAATACAAGTAGATTGGGTAAGAGTTAACTGTTTTACTATGGGTTAACCCTAAAAGACTAGGATAAAATTGTGACCTAAACTTTTCTAAAAATAATTATATTAGAGGACCTAGAACCATACTCAAATTATCATAGAAATAATTCACTTTTCACCTATTTCAACGTGAAACAAATTATTAGAAATTAATAGGACTGGACTTTCCAAAAATGAATCTCCCCTATATTATAAAAGGGAACAACTAATTCTCTTTTATTCACAATTATAAGCCCTTTTAGTTTGGCCAAACCTTGTAATGTTTTCCTAAAATCTTTTATAAATTAATCCAAGAGTCCCAAATTTTTTTAGATAGCCAACCTAGGGATTCCTTTTGTGCAAATCAAAAGTAGACACTCGAAGAGGAGGTAATTGTTCTACCAACCCTTTCAATGTTATTTTCTTCTTCTACATACATATCCTAGTGGGGTTCCATAATAAAGTAATACATGCAGAATATAAAATTGAATTAGTTGTTTTTATGGTTATGGTTCAACCATATTCCTCATTTTACCCATCATACAAAAAACAACATCACCATGCATGCGTACATACAACTTACCGTCACCATGATGTGGTGTAAAGAGTTTTTCAAATATAATTTATTTTGATGGGTATAATGATGAATATAAAAGATGTAATTAATAAATAGGGCTTGATATTGTTTCTATATATTAACATTCCTTCCAATTTCATACCCATCACAATTATGGAATAATCCCTTCTCCCACACATATGTACGATTTAACATCTCCAAGAAGCATTGATATTAATCTTCCCCGTGAACCGTTCAAGACTGTTTATAAAAATATATAAAGAGAATAAGAAAAAAATATATGAAATAATAATTCTACCATAATATATATATATATATATTCATATATGTCATTTACTTTATTCAATTCAATATGATAAAAAATGGAAATAACGTTCACATGTACGTACGACCTACCATCTCCATGAACGGTGTGTACCATTTTATTAAACTATCTACACTATATATTTATATAATTAATATATATGATATATAAATCAAGTTTTAAATTATTTAAATAATAAAATCATGATCTATGTTATTTAATCAAAATGAAAAAGTCAAAACACTTAGGATGAACAAAGCAATTATTACCTGAAATGTTGGTTTAACATTGAAATTATTAATAAATGGGTAATATAGAGTCAAAAATGAATAACATATGATATAATAATATTATTATGATTCCGGTAGAATTTAATTATATTATTTAAACCATTATATATAATTTCTAGACATATACATAGAATATCAGATCTAAGTTAAGGGGAATCTTAACACAAATCTGATTCATTGAGTAAAACATCTACATTAATGGTTACATTCTTCCATGAATATGTGTTTATGGCCCTTAATTGTTTTATACTGAACATCCAATTACATTTTGTGGATTTTTAACACATTATTATTTAATTTATTTATCCACACTCTATGGATATGATCTTTGTATGGTAATTTTGTCTTAGTTTTAATCCTGTTTATATATATGCCTCCTTCACCACCTATTTCTTTAGTGTGGTGTGTGTACTACCCCTATCATATTTAATATCATGAAAATTTTAATATTATTGTATTTAATGATCCATTTTAATATATTGGGATTATTATTTAAAGGTTTAATATTGAATTGGATGCTTTGAATGTTTATGGAATTAATCGAGCCTCTATTACAAAATTCTTGATATTATTTTCAATAACATTTTATATGGATATAAAAGTTTTATAAAGGAAATTATATGTGTATTTTTATGTGAATTATAAATTTTTTCAAAAAAATAATTTTTATGTTTTATGTATGGGCTAATTTCACAATCTCATTATTATCCAAGTTTTTTTATACGTAAGTATCTACTGGGACATCATTATCATCATTTCCCATGTTTTTTAAAAATGTTTTTCTTTAAAAATATGATTAATAATCCTAGATAATTATCTAAAGTTATTTAACCCATATTTTAATTTTTTATAAAATGTTTTGAAAAGAACCATTCTGTCATTTTCCAAATGAGGTACTTTATAAACTTTTCAATAAATTAAAGAAAATTATGTTTCTTAACTTATATGGTATGAGAAGATATTTTCCAGTATTATGAAACATTGTGATTTGGAAGATTAATTTAAAATATATCATGGTTATTTTAAATAGAAATGTCTTATTATATAATGTAGGGCTTGTAAATTATTTCAATGTAAAAAGGATATTTCTATCAAAGAGTTTTAATTATTTTTTAGATCACTTTCATCTATGTCAACATATTTTATTGGATTTTATTTTTAATTGAGATTGTTTTATTATGATTGAATCTAACCTATTGTATTTGATGGTTTATGAAATGAATGACTATGGATGTTCTATTTTTATACCATTCATGGTTTCTATTTAATGTATTAACATTTCGTATATTAGTTTTAAGATGAATTTTTATGTTAAATTTCACTCTGTTCATATGAGGAATGAATTGGAATTAGTATGTGAAGGGTTAGTGACCACTTAATGAACGCCTTATGGGTTGGAGACCAGTTAATGAGAGACCCTATATGAATCAATAGTTATCATGAGACAATCTAGTTTTTGGTTTTAACTAACATCTGACCCATATGTATGGTCTTCGCACGAGGCCTTGATAATGTTGTTTTGATGTCCAAAATTATGTATTCCCTCATTATGAGATTAGTTGTTGATATTACAAGAGATTATTCGACTTGTAAAATATTCATGTGAATGTTTATATAGCCTTATTTGATTTATTCTTTCTGTATTATTTTTGAGGTTTGTTTGAAAGGCATGTGTTTTGGTTTTACATGTGAACTTAAGTGTTTATTCTCATTTATGATATCTTCTGCAATATTGTTTATCCTTACTGATCATATGAGACCACCCATTTCTTATGAATATATTTTTTAGGATTCCAATAAGTGTTTTAAAGATTATATGGAGGTTTAATCTAGGAGAATAATAGAATTATCAAAGAATTACCATTGTGGAATATTATATTTTTAATTATAATTAATGGTTCATGAATGTAGAATACATTAAAGTAATTATAAGATGATTGGTCCTTCACAATTTTATTTATTGTAATCATGAAAATGAATTAAAATAAATCATTTGAATTAGGCTTTTGGGGTCGTGGTTTTATAGTTTTTATAAATGGATGTTTTGTAGAAACCTTTGAAATAAGTTTAAGAAAATGTATATTGGGGTACATAAACACGAAATAGACTTTTAGGATTAGTAAAATAAGTAAGCCTATAATTTGGTAATGTATATATTTTGTGTGTATTCAGAGAAAATACATCCATTTCTAGATACTAGAAGAGGAGATGGTTCAGGCACATATGTACCTAGGGGTGAATATTTTTACAAGGTATCTTAGGGTTGACTTGGTGAAACCTGATACATGATAGCATTCCTTACTATGCACCAGGTTTGACAAACTAGGGGATATTCTTAGAACTATTTATTTTTTACTTTCAAACCAATATGAAGGTTTTTAATATATGATTAGAATGAATAAACTTTTTTAAACCTTCGGTGTTTTATATTTAAAATAAGGTTTCATTATATTCCTTAAATGATGTGATGGCTAATGTTACTCACCCTATGATTTTTGGTTTTAGTCAATGGATGGAGGCCAAGGAATTCATATTCAAATTGAACATGATGGAAAATGTGTACAAAGTGGTTGTGATGAACAACGAAATAAAATGTTGAAAGTGTAAAAGATATTTTGTTCATGCCTAATCAATTTTATAAACATTTTATTAACAACAAATACAATAACTAAATCCAAAACTCACCAATGAAGTTCAACAAAGTGAATGACTATATCTCTAGTAGTGGATACCATGGTGCAATGAAATCTCAATATCCATTATGTGGGATATTTAGAAGGAGACACCCATGAATGTGACACAACGGAACAATGAAATGCTTTATATGTGAGAGGGGTGGAAATAAATAAAATAATTTCCCACAAAAAATGAAGATTAAAATTAAAGAAAACTAAAAAAATCTATGAATCCATTTGTAGTATTTTTCTACAAAGGTAGGAGACCTAGACATTACCCAAGTCGATACCCTATTCTATAGGATAACCACTAGGCCAATGAATGACCTTTGTTGAAATAAATGGATAACTAAATGTTCCAAAGTATTAACTCTCTTTTTATGATGTGATGAATTTGGTATATATTTTTTATTATGTTTAACCATGAAGATTGTTATGTGAAAATATAATTTATGGAAGAATTATATTTATTTATATATACCTAATTATAGAGGTATAAATAACCATTAATTTTAATATAATATTTTATGTTTTCGAAATTATGGGATATTACATTTTAGGTTGAAAAATGAAAGGAAATATATAAATTGGTAGATTAAAATATGTTATGTTTTTCAGAGATTTTATCTCATTTGGGAATATTATAATAATTATATAGTTTCCAAAAAAAGTCAATTTTCATGAAGGGTGAGAAACTCATCACGTCCATTTTGGCCATGGGTCATGAACCCATTACTGACGACTGAAAAGGGTGAAAAACTACCACTGAAATATGTGAAGTCTCTAGTTAGAATGGATTTTTATTTGTTAGAATAGTTGATAGAATAAGATTAATTTAATTTTGAGAACATTTGTTCTATAAAATTGATATCTTTGGTACTGGAAAATTTCTTAGGAATTAATTTATAAATGTTATTTTGGAAGACGACCTCTATTTTTGGAAATATATAAGATTGAGGTAAATTGAATACTGTGGAATTTTTTTTGATGAGTAATGGCTGAAATTTATTTTTGAAGAATATATGATTTTGTTGTGGACCTATAATGATTTGGGTAATTTCACTACAACAAATATGGGCATTAAGAGCACTAAAGATGGGCTTTAACAGCGCTAAAAAAGTGCTGATAAAGGTAGACTTTATTAGATAAAACAATCCTTTATCAGCGCTAAAAGAGCGCTGCTAAATGATTGTTTTATCAGCCCTCCTTTAGCGCTGATAAACTTATCTTTTATCAGTGCTTCTTTAGCGCTGATAAAGGTGGACTTTATCAATGATTTTTTAGTGCTGATAAAAGCACAATTTATCAGCGCTATAAGAGAGCTGATTAATTACCTCTCTGCTGCTATGATAAATCTATTGTAGCACACCCGAACCCCTACATAAAATAGCATCTCAATAAGCCAATTAAATCAAGTATACCCATACAAAATTAAGTCATAAATCATAAGAAAATTAGACCAAGTATACCCATACAACAATTATACCAGTACACCATTAACACATAATTTATATGTTAATCAAGTACTTTATGAAATAAATTTAGAATTCAGGGGGTTTGGGGGCTGTTCAAGGGTTTGGCGTGGCTATCCAAGGGGGGGTAGGGGGTGACCGAGGGACTTTCCAGTTCAATCCTAAGGCTCCAAATGGGTGTGTTTTATCAATACATAAATCAATGGACTTTTTTCTATCCACTATGCATCATGTTCTCAACCTCAAAGAAGTTATAAGATTTGTACACACACTGAGGTGAACATACTTGGGGGGGGATGAATCTCATTAATAAACCCCCAATATTAAACCTTCAATAGGATATTGTAAGTGAAGGATCGGACAATATGCACAACCTAGTTGAGAAAGAACAAGAATAAAACTAATAAAAAAATCATCATTGATCCTCAAATTCGTGACCATGATTAAACCCAAATTAATTTTCCAAGTGCTGAACTTTTACCAAGAATTTCACTAGGATCGTGTCGACATTATAAAAATATAGTTTGACCATGTCCTACCCCATATACATCAAGACACATTGATTCTCAAGTATTAATGCTTGATCAACCATACCTACTTCATCCAATGTTAGGGTTTCTCTGAGTACATCATAGAAACCACACAAAACATATAATATACCATGGTCTCCCCACTATATACTTAATTATCATTGACCTCCAATATGTGAGTTTTATTCATAATCCATCATGGAAATCAACTTATGGGAGTTTTCTCATCCAGGGAATACCCTCAACAGTATCTCAGACCACCCATATGTGTTCTTCCAATTCTGAGGCATAAGACCTACAAGGATCTCATCCCTATACTATGGGAGTACCCTTATTTAGGGAATAATACTAAGAATCATATATTATTTACCATATGGGAGTATTACCATCCCAATAATAATCCCTAGAAGCATATCAACCCTCCAATATGGGTGTAGTTTCATTTGAGGTATAATCTATATAATCTTCTCAGCCCTCCCCTATGGGATTATTTCCATTTAGTGAATATTCCTGATAAGAATATCATCCCACTACAATGGTTTTATTCTCATTTGGGGAATAATATCTATATACATCTCATCCCTCCCCTATGAGAGTATTCTCATTTAAGGAATAAGACCCATAAGCATATCCACCCTCCCAAATGGGAGTATTTTCATCCAGATATAAGCACATAAGTATCATAGACCCAAACACATGATCACCCAAGTATACCAAAAAACCCATGAAATGATATATATGAGTCCCCTGATAGATCACATTCCATGACCCCCCATTTAAAAGATCAATGCAATCTGAATGCGTTTGGTCGGATTTCCGTAGGTCAGTTGTTGTTTTCAATTAAAATCGTGTCCATTTTAAACAAAATAGAGACCGTTTGAGTGCTAGCGGCCACACCTTTCCTTGTATTGTGGCAAGGTTGACTTGTACATGTCACCAAGGACCCTTGTATTGTTCTTATAAAATATCAAAGCAATCCGAATGAATTTGGTTAGATTTCCGTAGGTCAGTTGATGTTTTCACTTAAAATCGTGTCCATTTTAAACAAATTTGAGACCCTTTGAGTGATAACGGCCACATAATGGCTCGGAATGAGGCAGGGATGACTCGTACACGTTACCAAGGAACCTTGGATAGTTTTTATAAAATATCAATGCAATCTGAATGCGTTTGGTCAGATTTCCGTAGGTCAGTTGTTGTTTTCAATTAAAATCGTGTCCATTTTAAACAAGAGAGACCCTTTGAGTGCTAGAAGCCACATCGTGCCTAGGATTGAGGTAGGATTGACTCATAAATGTCACCAAGGACCCTTGGATAATTCTTATAAAAGATCAATGCAATCCAAATGTGTTTGGTTGGATTTCCGTAGGTCAGTTGTTGTTTTCAATTAAAATTGTGTCCACTTTAAACAAGAGAGACCCTTTGAGTGCTAGCGGCCACACCATGCCTCAGATTGAGGCGGGGTTGACTCGTTCACATCACCAATGACCCTTGGATCATTCTTGTAAAATATCAATGGAATGCGAATGTGTTTGGTCAGATTTCTCTAGGTTAGTTGTTGTTTTTACTTAAAATCTTGTCTATTTTAAACCAAATAGAGATCCTTTGAGTGATAGCGGCCACACCGTACCTCGGATTTAGGTAGGGTTTACTCGTACACGTCACCAAGGACCCTTGGATCATTCTTATAAAAGATAAATGCAATCCGAATGCGTTTGGTCGAATTTTCGTAGGTTAGTTGTTGTTTTCAATTAAAATCGTTTCCATTTTAAACAAAATAGAGACCCTTTGAGTGCTACCAGCCACACCATGCCTTGTATTGAGGCGGAGTTGACACATACATGTCACCAAGGACCCCTGGATAGTTCTTATAAAAGATCAATGCAATCTGAATGCGTTTGGTCATATTTCCATAGGTCAGTTTTTGTTTTCAATTAAAATCGTGTCCATTTTAAACAAAATAGAGACCCTTTGAGTGATAGTGGGCACACCATGCCTCGGATTGATGCAGGGCTGACTCGTATAAGTCACCAAGGACCCTTGGATCGTTCTTATAAATGATCTATGCAATCCAAATGCGTTTTGTCAGATTTTCGTAGATCAGTAGTTGTTTTCAATTAAAATCGTGTCCACTTTAAACAAGAGAGACCCTTTGAGTGCTAGCGGCCACACCGTGCCTCGGATTGAGGTGGGGTTGACCCGTACATGTAACCAAGGATCGTTCTTATAAAAGATCAATGCAATCCGAATGCATTTGGCTGGATTTCCATTGGTCATTTGTTGTTTTAACTTAAAATCTTGTCCATTTTTAACCAAATAGAGACCCTTTGAGTGATATCGGCCACTCCATGCCTCGGATTGAGGCGGGGTTAACTCGTACATGTCACCAAGGACCCTTCTACAGTTCTTATAAAATATCAATGCAATCTGAATGCGTTTGGTTGGATTTCCCTAGGTCAGTTGTTGTTTTCAATTAAAATTGTGTCCATTTTAAACAAAATAGGGACCCCTTGAGTTCTAGGGGCCACACCGTGCCTCAGATTAAGGTGGGGTTGAGTCGTACACGTCACCAAGGACCCTTGGATCATTATTATAAAATATCAATGCAATCCTAATGCGTTTGGTCGGATTTTCGTATGTTAATTGTTGTTTTCAATTAAAATCGTGTCCATTTTCAAAAAAATAGAGATACTTTGAGTGCTAGCAGCCACACCATCCCTCATATTGAGGTGGGGATGACTCTTACACATCACCAAGGACCCTTGGATCGTTCTTATAAAAGATAAATGTAATTCTAATGCGTTTTCTCAGATTTCCATAGGTCATTTGTTGTTTTCAATTAAAATCTTGTCCACTTTAAATAAGAGAGACCCTTTGAGTGCTAGCGGCCACACCGTGCCTCGGATTGATGCAGGGTTGACTCGTTCACGTCACCAAGGATGGTTATTATAAAAGATAAATGCAATCCTAATGCGTTTGGGTGGATTTTTGTAGGCCACTTGTTGTTTTCACTTAAAATATTGTAAATTTTAACCAAATAGAGACCCTTTGAGTGATAGCAGCCACCCCGAGCCTTGGATTGAGGAAGGGTTGACTCGTACACATCACCAAGGACCCTTGGATTGTTATTATAAAATATCAACGCAATCCGAATGTGTTTGGTCAGATTTTCGTAGGTCAATTTTTGTTTTCAATTAAAATCATGTCCATTTTAAACAAATTAGAGACTCTTTGAGTGCTAGAAGCCACACCGTGCCTCATATTGTGGCAGGGTTGACTCTTACACATCACCAATGACCCTTGGATCGTTCTTAGAAAAGATCAATGCAATCCGAATGCATTTGGTCAGATTTTCGTAGGTCAGTTGTTGTTTTCAATTAAAATCATGTCCACTTTAAACAAGAGAGACCCTTTGAGTAATAGCGGCCACACCGTGCCTTAGATTTAGTCAGGGATGACTCGTACTCATCACCAAGGTCCCTTGGATCGTTCTTATAAAAGATCAATGCAATACGAATGCGTTTGGTCAAATTTCCGTAGGTCAATTGTTGTTTTCACTTAAAATCTTGTCTATTTTAAACAAAATAGAGACACTTTGAGTGCTAGAGGCCACACCGTTCCACAGATTGAGGCGAAGTTGAATTGTACACGTCACCATGGACCCCTGTATCTTTCTTATAAAATATCAATGCAATCTAAATGCGTTTGGTAAGATTTTCGTAGGTCAGTTGTTGTTTTCAATTAAAATCGTGTCCACTTTAAACAAGAGATACCCTTTGAGTGATAGCGGCCACACCATACCTCGGATTGAGGCGGGGATGAATTTTACACATTACCAAGGACCCTTGGATCGTTCTAATAAAATATCAATGCAATCTTAATGTGTTTGGTCTGATTAACGTAGGTCAGTTGTTGTTTTCACTTAAAATAATGTCCATTTTAAACAAAATAGAGAACCTTTGATTGCTAGTGGCCACAACGTGCCTCATATTGAGGCGGGGTTGACTCATAAACATCAAAAGTGACAGTTGTATGATTTATTATAAAATATCAATGCAATCCGAATGTGTTTGGTCGGATTTTCATAGGTCAGTTATTGTTTTCACTTAAAAGCTTGTCCATTTTAAACAAAATAGAGACCCTTTGAGTGCTAGCGGCCGCACCATGCCTCATATTGAGGTGTGTTTGACTCATAAACGTCACCAAGGACCCTTGGATCATTCTAATAAAGGATCAATGCATTCGGAATGTGTTTGGTTGTATTTATGTAGGTCATTTGTTGTTTTCAATTAATATTGTGTCCATTTTAAACAAAATAGAGACCCTTTGAGTGGTAGCGGCCACACCATGCCTCAGATTGAAGAGTTTTTGACTCTTAAATATCACAAAGGACCCTTGGATCGTTCTTTTAAAATATCAATGCAATCCGAATTCGTTTGTTCAGATTTCTGTAGGTCAGTTGTTGTTTTTACTTAAAATCTTGTCCATTTTAAACAAAATAGAGACCCTTTTAGTGCTAGCAGCCAAACCGTCCCTCAGATTGAGGTATGGTTGACTCTTACACATCCCCAAGGACCCTTGGATCGTTATTATAATATATCAATGCAATACGAAAGTGTTTGTTTGGATTTCCATAGGTCAGTTGTGGTTTTCAATTAAAATCGTGTCCAATTTAAACAAGAGAGACCCTTTGAGTGCTAGAGGCCAAACCTTGCCTCGGATTGTGGTGGGGTTGACTCGTACATGTCACCAAGGAACATTGTATCATTATTAAAAATGATCAATGGAATCCTAATTCATTTGGTCAGATTTCCATAGGTCATTTGTGGTTTTCACTTAAAATCTTGTCCATTTTAAACAAAATAGATACCCTTTGAGTGATAGCGGCCACACCATGCCTCAGATTAAGGCGGGGTTGACTCATACATTTCACCAAGGACCCTGGCATTGTTATTATAAAAGATCAATGAAATAAGAATGCTTTTGGTTTGATTTCCATAGGTCAGTTGTTGTTTTTACTTAAAATCTTGTCCATTTTAAACAAAATAGAGACCCTTTGAGTGATAGCGGCCACACCATGCCTTGGAGTGAGGCAGGGTTGAACCTCACACATCACCAATGACCTTTGGATCATTCTTATAAAATATCAAAGCAATTCAAATGTGTTTGGTCGGATTTCCATAGGTCAGTTCTTGTTTTCAATTAAATTCATGTCCTTTTTAAACAAAATAGAGACCCTCTGAGTGCTAGCGGCCGCACCATGCCTCAGATTAATGTGGGGTTGACTTGAACACATCAAAAATTACCCTTGGATCATTATTATAATTGATCAATGCAATCCAAATGTTTTTGGTTGGATTTACATAGGTTAGTTATTGTTTTCACTTAAAATCGTGTCCATTTTAATCAAAATAGTGACCCTTTGAGTGCTAGCAGCCACACCATCCCTCAGATTGAGTAGGGGTTGACTCGTACATGTCACCAAGGACCCTTGGATCGTTATTATAAAATATCAATGCAATCCAAATGCGTTTGGTTGGATTTTCGTAGGTCAGTTGTTATTTTCACTTAAAATCTTGTCCATTTTAAACAAAATAGAGACCCTTTGAGTGGTTCAGCATTCTTGCTTGTTGTTGGGGCATATCATTTGTTAAAATGGGAAAATTACTCATTATATAAAGGAATTTTTATTTAATAACAATTAAAATTTTACTACGAACATTTACATACAACAATGTTTCATCTTTTGACCCCCTTAACCCCTCTAAAAAATGACCACAAATTTTACACATCCCCAATTCATATCTTCATTGTATTTGTGTACAATCTTCCACCAGGTATGTGTCCCACTCATTTCTGAACAAATCAATATCATCTTGTGAATTTGAGGCTTTTTGGCAGTCAGAGTAGTACTACAAAATAAAAAAATAAATAATAATAAATAACTTAAATGAACTAGTAGTTGTTTTTAAAAATACCTCTTTAGGGATGCTAGTTTGATGATGAAAAACGATCTATTTAATAAATTCACAAACATAATAACCTTAATCATTATTTTTTGATTGTTTTGTACACTGAAAAAAATTAATCATCAGGAGAATAAGTAACTTGTGTTGAGATGTGTTTGGATAGTGAAATTGTATTATATATACCCTGATATTTTTGTAGACATAATACTTACTTGCCTCCCTATGATTAGCCCCTATACTCATTCCTTTTTTTAGATGATAATGATACACCACCCTATCATAACATAATCCTCAGTAAAAGATAATATATATTATATTACTTGATTTTTAGACCAAAAACGTAAGATGTAGTGTCTTACAGATTCACAAACTCCATCATGTGTGGTCGGCTTGATGGAAATCCTTGATTTTAATCCCGAAAAGAAATCTTCAGAGTATTAAAGTTCACTGCAATTAGCAACCAATGTTTCCTAAAAACACAAAAAGGAATAAGTAATAAAAGAAGTTAGAATATAATTGATATTATTTAATCATAGATTATTACTCCTGCATGGTTGGTATTAGGAAAAGTCTGTCATCTGTAATCTTGCGTTCCAATGTTTTCATCAAGCCATTTACTATTGCATCCCTTTCTGATGGCTCTATTTTTGTTAGGTGTGTTGATGTGATATGAGGACTAACCATTCCAAATCTTGGATCATGGGAAAATTCCTTCAATAATTTTCCATAAATTCTTCTGTCAAAAATATAAAATGTATTTAGTCCTAATTTTCACATTAGATCATCTTTTGGAAAATCAATTCATGGAAACATACCTCATATATACATTTAAAACTTTGATGCCTAGCCAACCATTTTCAAGGATTTCATTTACATTTTCAGCAGCAATGAAATCTTGACTTTCCTCTCCGTATATATTCACTTCGAAAACCACTATATGACTATTACCATCTTTTAGCTTCGTATCCACATGAGTCTTCAATGGTAGTAAATGTGGATAGAGAACATGTGGTGTTATTGTGATTTCAGTAGCTCCTTGGGATCGTTTGGTCGATCCTTTAGATGGTTTTGAGCCGCCGATTGTCACCCCCTTCCCTTTCTTCATCTATAACAACAATCATTGGTTAAGACCCTTTTTTCATTAATTATTAAGTGTTTAGCTTGAATGGAAATGGAAATAAATACCTCTTTATCTGCATGTACTATTACATGTTGTGACGGCCATGAAATGAATGTCCCAATATCCTTTTCGACCATATGAATATCATCGTCATCAAGTGGAATAGGTAGCTCTGCCTTTGGCTCATGAGCTACAGTAATCACCACTTTCAGATGATCTTTCAGAAGTGGTCTTTTATGCAGTGTGGCATCTGGGATATTGAACACTGTATCCCTCACTACAAGGTGATAGGTGTGTGTTGACAGATATAAATCACAATCATTATCACCCTGTAGAATATGAGTATAGAAAATTATCAGTGTTTGTCTGATTCATATTTCATGGGAACAATTATTAGAATATTGATTACCACAGCTAAGACAGTTCTTTGAGGCGAATGTCTCACCTCAAAGCTAGTGGGGGGGGGGGTGGGGAGGGATGTTCATGTTGCGGTTGTTCTTGTGTTGTAGCTTGTCTTTGCTTCCCACCCATAATATTTTCTAGGAACTCTCCTTACAATTGCAATTATTCTTCAAGGGTTGCTATTTTTTCTCTCATTTGATCCAATTTTAAATCTGTATCATCCATTTTTTTCTTATTCTCAAAATATAGTCGGGGTGTCACCCCAAACCCTGCACCTCTAACATGACCATATTCTTCTGCCTGCTTCAAATCCGTCGATAATAGGTCTGTATCAGCTACAGGAGTAGCTGATTCCTGTGACTGTCAGATATAGGAAAATAACGAATTATTTTTATGTAATAGAAATTTTAAACAAATTATTTTATCATCATGTCATACTTACACATATTTCCCACACTTTCTATGTGTTCTCATATACTAACATCTCTTCTTTGTTCACACGTGCCTCCCTCCATAGCACATAACATGGGATTAAAGTGCATTTGGTTTTAGACTCATCAATCTACATATAAACATTGTAAAATAACTATGATGTTGTTTATTGGCACCTAACAATATTATTGTAAATTTAAAATTCATACTATTTTCTTTTCTAATGAAGCGTACCCCATCCTTGCTTTACGATATGAGTATGTTGGTTTTGAAGCATGTTCCTTATTTTTAATACAGAGTTTCTATTTCATAAATGAAATATTGACAATCAAAGTGATGAATACATGTATCCTCAAACAACATATTATCACTCACCATGTAACTGAAACTTCTCATCCCCACGACATCCAAAAAATGCATCCCATGCTTCTTGGGATATCACGTGAGCGTAGACAATGGGTGTGTGAGGGTTTATTTTTCCTTTATAATCATTGAGTTGACATCTTGTTAAAATAGTGCGAAAACCTCGTTGAATCGTTCCTTCAAGACTTAGTACATAATCCTTGTGTGAATTGACTACTATAAATGTACTCTACAGGATATTGAGAAGAGTAAGACATTGTTTCATTATTTTATTTTCTAGTAAATTAAAGAAATAAATTCATAATGTTACCGTAATTTCTTCGCAGATCACAGCCTTCAGCCCAGACACAACATGGGCCATGAATCTATGTCAATTGGCACGCGTTTCTGAGTGAAAAATCCAATGTAGTTGCTAAACATAGCCTTGTTGGGATTCACATGTGGGCCTCGTGAATTCCATCCGACTTCAAATTTGATGCCTTTGCTTTTCACCTTAATAATTTTGGCTAACACCGTCAAACTATGACGCACCAGTGATTTCTATGATGTTAGTCCTTCATTCCGGAAAATTTCATCGATATCAACATCATCTATATGTTCATCTATAATGGTTTCAATGACATGTATTGATGGTTGTTGGACCTCAACACTAAGAGAAGCAAGAGCCGCAGAAGCAGGAGGAGAAGCAGGAGGAGCCGCATCAGGAGGAGAAATAGGAGTAACCGGAGCCACAGCAGGAGCAATAGCAGCAGCAGCATGAGAAGCAGCAGCATCATGAGCAACAGTAGGAGCAACAGCAGCAGCAGTAGCTGCTTGAGAGACTTGTTCAACCTCAAGGTCAGGAGCATCAGAATGTGAAAAAGTCATTATCTGCAAAAGTGGTTGGACAGTTAATCAAAATTACATAAATTCAGTAATGATAAGATAATAATAAGAGATAACAATATCTATATTACAGAAAAATATAACCTTTTTACTGAACTCTATTTATTTTTTCAATGGTTGAAGGGATTTGAAACCTCTATCGACTATCCAAATCCCTTCATTGTGGTCTCCTATAACATACAAAACATCATCTGCATTGGGACCACTCCAAAATGATTGCGACATACCAATAAAAGGATCATCCTCAACTGAATTTTCAACAGAACATTCAGTAGTTTTGGATGATAATAGAACAATTGACCACTTTCGGTTTGCGGGATCTGGAATATAAATTTTTTTACCTCTTTTGATGCCATTATAAACTGTTCATCTTACTACCCTTCATTACTAAAATCAACATTCAAAAATCCACATTCATCAATTTTAACACCACTGTTTTTATCAATCCATTTGCATTGAAAAATAGGAAATTGGAATGTTATATAATCCAACTCACCTATTAGTTTGATAATGCCAAAGTATGACATTTTTGCATAAATTGGATTTCTGTCCTTACTACCAGAAACATGCATCGCTTAAGACACTAGTGTAAATCCACTATTTTGCATGGTACTATCTTCATCATGTTCATCTGTATAGAACGTATAACCCATAATTACATAACCACTTTAAGATAATACATACATACTTGGTCCAACAGCTAGCCATCGAAGACGTTCTGAAATTGAATTCGGATTTTCATCCAACTGCTTAAAAATATGGTCCTGAAACCATCCTACAAACTGGTGATTATGTGTATCTGATAACCATTTTTCATCCCTCGATGGATTCAACTACCTAAGAATTTTTTTGTGAGTTTCAATATGTGGAGAAAACTCCCAACTATTATGCATAACATAAATATGCGCCTGCTCCAGATCTATAATACTGATTGTCACAACTTCTCTTCCAGAAATTTTCTCCCCCTCAATGCATCCAGTGTGATGAGATTTTAGGAGACCAATGCTTTCCACATCATATAGTTATTCAGTACAAAATTCAATGGCTTCCTCAACAATATATCGCTCCACTATACAACCCTCTGGCCAACTTTGATTTTTGATATACCCATTCAAAATCATCATATACCATTCAACAGGATACATCCATCTATAGTGCACAGGACCAAAAAGTCGAATCTATCTCACCAAGTGAATCATCAAATGAACCATCATATCAAAGAATGTTGGTGGGAAGAAAATTTCTAATTCACATAATATGATGACAATTTCCATAGGTGGTAATTGCCCCGGGTCTAAAACTTTGCTACATATAGATTTGAAAAAGAAATAAAGTTTGGTTAACGTATGACGAACATTCTTGGGAAAAATGCAACGTAAAGCTATAGGAATTAGATCTTGAATCAAAACATGGAAATCATGTGATTTGAAACCTTTTAACATCAAATCATTCATTGAGACAGTGTTCTTGATATTTGATGAGTACCCCTAGTGACCCATTATATCATTGAAGAAGTTTCAAAACTGATATCTCTCTACCCTAGAAATAGTATAAGCAGCTGGAAGAAGAAACATTCGATTTTCACCCTTCATTGGAGCCAACTATTCTCGTATTCCCATGTCAACCATGTCCAACTTTTACTTAATTCCATCTTTTGTTTTTCGAGGGGCATTTAGCTGCGTTCTGATAACACTATCACATACATTTTTTTTCCACATGCATTGCATCAAGAATATTTCTGACGTACAATCAATTCCAGCATGGTAATTCAAAAAAAAACTGATCTCTTTTTCCATCCAATTTTCGTAATGTTTTTTAAAAATGGTTAACCAAAAATAGTGTTCAGATCATTTTCTTTCTCAAACAGCTGATCACCTGTTAGTGGAGATAGTGTTGCACGTTTTTCTAAACTTCCATTGAATGATACTGTCCATGATTGGTACTTATTCCAAAGAGGTAGAAATCTACGATTTCCTAGAAAAACAAATTTAGATGAATGTTTCAACCTAATTGATTCTGTATCTTTTTCGCACACGAGACACCATTGAGTTCCTTTAATGCTATAGCCTGACAAATTTCAATAAACAGGGAAATCATTTATTGTCCCATACAACATCGCTATCAACGTGATGTATTCACATTTATAAGCATCATACTACATTACACCTAAGTACCAAAATAACATCAAATCCTCGATCAAAGGAGACTGATTAACATCAATATCGTTACCTGGTTTTTTTGGTCCTGATATAAGCATAGATAACATGATGAATTTCTGATTCATGCACAACCAGGGTGGCAATTTATAATTTACCAACATAACAAGCCATGTACTATGAGTGCTGGTTTGAAAACCAAAAGGATTCACTCCATCTGTAGATAATGCAAGACGAAGGTTTCTCTGCTCTTTTCCAAATTCAAGATACTCATGATCAATTTTCTTCCATTTATGAGAGTCGGCCGGATGACATAATAACCCATCTTTATTTCTTTTATCTGCATTCCAATACAATTGTCTTGCAGTTTCATCACTTCCATATAGACGCCTAAACCTTGGAATGATTGGAAAGTACCATACAACTTTCGTAGGATTGGATTTATCTTTCTTGTATGGTGAAGCACCACACATTGGGAATTCTGTAAGTTGTTTTTTCTCTTTGCGAAACAATATAAAATCTTTTGGGCAGGCATGTATTCTTTCAGAAATCATTCCCATCGAGCATAGTATTCGTCTAGGTTCATATGTCTGGCTTGGGAGCTCATTATCATCTAGGAGCATATCATTCAAGAGAGAAAGTAGTTCTGTAAAACTAATATCACTCCATCAGTTGCCTGCTTTCAATTTATACAACTTCATTACAGCTGACAATGTTGTATACTTAGTGCAAGCAGCATACAATGTCGTCATTACACAACTATTTAACTTCTCAAACAATTTGGGGAAAACACGGAGTTCATCTTGAATTTTCATTGTCATTTCCTCAATACGATCTTCATCAACACTGACATCTGTAATAAAATCCTCCATACTGTCTTCTTCATTATCTATATTTGTATTCATATTTTATGATCCATAAAACGTAGTTTTATCCCAGCCAGTAGATACA
Organism: Viscum album; assembly: GCA_963277665.1. NCBI lineage: Eukaryota > Viridiplantae > Streptophyta > Magnoliopsida > Santalales > Viscaceae > Viscum > Viscum album. The sequence goes on along the minus strand of OY728121.1, from coordinate 1,642,951,631 downwards.
TTCACTTTTTCACTGTGTTTATTCCAACATTTATAACTCCGATATATTCTATGAAATATCGAATGTTCTTCAAACTCCTCTGGAGTAAGTAGTCTAGAATTACAACAACGTAAACACGGACAAAGGATTTGAGAAGGATCCTATGCATGATCCTTTGAAAACTTGATGAACTCATTCACTCCATTCTCATAATCTATTGTTAAACGATTAGCATCCATACAATCTTTATTCATCTCCATCCTATTTGATTCTCAAATATTAGTATTTATGGTTCATGTACACAAAAAAAGAATTCCAAATACAGTATAAGAGAACAACTTCCTTATAAAATTGTTGATTAATAGAGCCTAACCATTAGTATTTAATCATATTCATTAAATATAATTAGTTTAGATACATTATAGTTTCCTCAAATCACCCTAGACCAAACAAAAGAATAATCAAGAATGATAAATATACCACTCCTATGTCTCTTCCATACATTCAATATCATGATGCCTAAATAATCACTGTTGGTGGAAGTGAAACCATTCTTGATGATCATTCTAAGAAGAAATTGAAACCAAAGTGGGGAGTGAATCAAAATACCCCATACAAGATGAAAAAACATGGTATTTGAGAATAGGTTAGTGGCTTTCATGATTGCTAGACACCTATCCAATATACTCCACAAGCGGTGATGGCCCCTATAGTTGTTGCACCAGGTGAAACTGTCACCTGAGAAGCTGAGATCAATGAGGCCCTTCCCAGCCATGAACTGAACAAACTCCATGATGGCTTTCCTCTGGAATGGGATTCTACCTTTCCTTTCCTTTGGGTTGGAAATGACATTAAAGTCACCCTCAACAAACAATGGATGGTGGTCTGGATCGAAGGTATTTTGTTCAATAGGGCGATCAATCCCCCTCAAATTTTTAAAGTACCAATACCATAAACCATTTAAAAAACAAGACATTTTAATTTATTTTGGAAATTATTCCCATAAAAAATCAATAGACAAACACATGCCAAACCATTTGGAATTTTATTTAAAGAATCAACTTATCATTATTTGAAACCATTATTTTCATTTATAATATCAAATCCACCAACGGTAGAAGGAAACCTAATTTATTTCAATGAAAATGGTTAATTCAAAACAAGATACCATCCATTCCATATATTATTTTCATTAATAGTGTTATTTAGTGCTTCAAAATGATAAAAACTTGTCTAACCAACTTCATATGGATAAAATATGAATTCATGAAACACATGAATCCCAAAAATAAGATATAGTATAGAAACACCCACTTGGTATCTGAATGAGTCTACTCAAATGAAGAACATCATACATCTCCAACTACATCGATGCTTTCTCATATACAACGACACCACTAGCAAGATAGTGGCCCTCACTAAGAACATCATACATCTCCAAATAAGAGAATACAAAAAATATCCATAAAGAACATCATAATATGGAAATATACTAAGAAAACATACCTTCACCCAAACAAGAGACTACAACCACTAACCATGAAGAACCACTAAAAGCATAATTTGAATCATAAGGAAAGGTACACCCAAAACATACCAATGAATTCAAATGAAATACTTTCTAAACTCAGCCATTGAAATCCTCAAATGTTCCTAACATCAAACCCCATCATATCTCCTAATAAAATTCTTTAATAACACTATTTCATAGCCTATACCCATTTAGACCCCTCCATTGGTTTAGCAGATTATAGTGTAGTTACCCCTAAAACCATCCTCCATCATTTCAAGGGTTTGTGAATGCAACGAGGGTATTTATCACAACCATGTGAAATGTACTTATAATAATAAATAATTAATATATTTTAACATCAAGTTGTATAGATGGTTTTTCGAATGAAACCAAGTGAATGTTAGTTAAGGTAAATATGTGTGAGAAGTCATTTTTGGTTTAACTAAAAGGGGATATAGCCTAATGAGATTATTTTGGATTCACAAAAAATATGACTCTTTGTGTTCTAGGGGTTTTTCAACTAGTAGAAGTATGGACCACTTAGTGAATATGGTCCTCTATGTGTGGGAATGTTTTCAATTAGATTATGGCCTAATATGTACGGTTCCCATAGAATAAGGCCCATTTGAATTGGATATTTGGGCTCATGGGTAATTTTTTGATGCCTCTACTAGGGAAATCACTCAGGATTGAATGTATTTACATAGGCTAGCCACAATCCTCATAACCTACCTTACCTATTTCCAAAGGTGGAAAGAGTCCACCTCCATTGTATATAATATTGTCCCCTTGATTGTAATGGGAATATGGGATGTTAGATATTCCTTCTATAGTTTCCTTCTTGGAGTATGATTCTTATTCTGTGTCTCTGTTCCATATATAAGACATGTTTCTGAATCTTGTTTTTGGTTATACTCTCTAGTGGACACAAGTTAATTACAATTTTTATTCTAGTTATAGGGAATATACTTTTAGTTGAATATAATAATGGTGACGAGTGTATTGATAAACTATAAAATTCATCTAAAATTGAGGTTATTAATTTTTCATTAGCTCATGACATGAGGGGTATTATCTATAATACATGAGTCATACCATGATTGATAATTGGTAACATATTCTTATTATAGAAGGAATTCAAGTCTTATAACCTCTATAATCTTATGCTCATTACAGAAGGTGAACCACATTTTTCATGTGAGGAATCTACACCAATTAGGTTCATAAAATATATTCATAGCACATAAGGATTTCTATATTCATCAACTAATGAATCGTGTTCTTATCAAACCAGGTAATAACATAAGATCATCTAATAAGGGAAGTGTTTAGAGATCGTATGATTATCACATAGGGGATTCTTTGGAACAATGCCTAAGGAATCTCATGCTCCTCATGTGAGGTATAATCCAAGGATCATTACCAAGTAGATGAATAATAGATCTTATGATCATCACCTAGGGGATTATTAGGTATATCCCCTAAGGAATCTATTTATAATCTCATGAGGTATAATCAAGGGAACATAATTTGGGAGATACAGAAGATCTAATATTCCCATAATATAGGGACTTCATATTCTCGTCACCTAAGGAAACCTAGGATTATCACCTAGAGTTGGATGTTTCTTGAATTAAGAGTGGTCATAGGTTTATATCTCGGTAAAGGAACTCGCATATTTAAATTTTAGAAGAGGGAACCACCCGATACACTCATCGTGTAGGGGGTGAGCATAGTTTTATAGCCACCATTTCATTTTTATCAATGAATTTATTCAATTACCACCAAACCCTTTTCAATTTCATCATTAAAAACTATATTCTATGTCACTAGGAAACTAAAAAGAAAAACCCATATCAACTAACAATGACATCTCCCACAATAACCCACTCATTACATCTTTTTAACTATGGAAATTTTAATGCTTCCCCACTGCACGATTTACCAGCTCAGCCATCTCACATTTTTCCCCAATGGAATCTATCACAACCAAACTAACAAAAAACTTCTCAAACAACCCACCCAAAAACAATGATAATTTTAAACAATAAAAGTAAACAAGAAAAATGTTCTTTTAAATATAATTGTAATTATTAAACACATGTGAATCATCCCCATTACATCATTTTCCATCAAGTATGGTTCATTTTCTTCAATCGGTCAATCCATAACACTCACCCATAGAATAAAAAAGCATGTTAAAAAAAGGATATACAAATGGGAGAGGTGAACGATAATGAAAAAATATTTTGAAAACATTCCTTAAAGGAGGTCCAGAAAACCGAAGCTTGAAATCGTTGTGGGCGGCGGAGGTCCGACAAACAGAAGCTCAAGGAAGGTGGAGGTCCGACAATGTGATCTCAAAAGGCGGTGGAGGTCCGGAAATGAGTGGTGAGGGCGGCGGAAGTCCGGCAACGTGATCTCAGTGGGTAGAAGAGGGGAGTCACAGGGTTCCAGTACTGTGAGAGCTTTAGGTCGTGATAAAACGAGGGCACTGTGCGACCGACATTATAAAAAAATTCACTAAGGTTTTATCAGCTCTAAAAAAGTGCTAATAAAAACTACCTTTATCAGCGATAACATTTTAGCATTGATAAAGGTATCCTTTATTAGCACTTTTTTAGCGCTGATAATATTACTATTTATCAGCGCTTTTCTAGCACTGATAAAGGGTCTTTTTATCAGCACTATTTTAGCACTGATAAAGGTTACCCTGTATCAACGCTAAATTGTAGCGCTGATTCATGGATTCTTTATAAGTTCTTTTCTAGCGCTGATAAATAAGCCCTATATCAGTGCTAGAAAAACACTGATAAAGACCTCCTCTATCAGTGCTAAAATTTTATCGCTGATACAGGGTAACATTTATCAGAGGTTTTTCTTAGCGCTGATATAAGTGGGCACTTCCCTTGCCCGTATTTGTAGTAGTGTTTATTGAACTGAATAACCTATCATAGAGAACATGTGATTAGTTTAATTAATTTTTGGTATGAGACATTAAGAGTGATTTATGTTATTTGGATATAAATATAAATCTTCATCCCAGAAGACTATGAGATCAAATCCTTAAGAATTTGGGGTTTCAATAATTATTTTGATTATATTGATGGTCTTTAAGAATAGTTATTTGTTGAGTGGTCTATGTTGACCTTTGGGTATTACTGTTGAATTTTTGAGTTTAAAAGTTGTCTTTATTGTTATAAAATATTTTTATCTTTTGGGAATTATCTTATCTTATCTTAACCATTTTGGTTCTATTTACTATTTCACAATGGGACAAATAGATACATAATCTTTTATAGATTATGTAATTCTCTAAAAAATGAATCTAGTGCTTCAAGCGTGAAATGTTTATCTTCAACTCTCCTCATTTGATGAAAAATATGAGTTTATAGTGGTAATTAATAAATGTGGGAAACATAACTTTTTATATAAGTAATCATGTTTTATTATGTTCTTAGTCTACCTAGTAAATTAATTAATCAACTCTAGGAGAATGATCATAAAACCAAAAATAAAATTTAGAGTAATTTCATTTGTATTGAATCAAATGGTCCATTGGATCATCAAAAATTTATAGCTTTGGGATTGATAACATTATAGTTACAATGACCTCTATCACTGTCTATCAGATGATCATGGTTATATTTTCATTCATGTCCATGTTTTTCTACATGGATCTAAAGTAAGTGTTGTCTATGGTGACCTTCGTACTTCCCATTATTTATTTTAAAATGGAGGTCTCATTACTCGATTTTTCAATATGGGATTTCAATAAAGATGTTTCGAAAAGTCAAACCCATAGTTTTCAATCCCGAATTCAAATTGTGAGTGTTCAATTTATTGGAAGAGGTTTGAATGTAACACCACAAGATTTTACTATATGTGTCTTCTAAAATAAATTCAGTTTCATAAGTATGTAGTCTTGTATGAAACCCCAAGCTCGAGCAGAGCATTATATACTAAACTAGCTGTTTAAAAATAGTTATGAATTTTATTAACCAAATCCTGAAATTTATAAATCTTATTTTTTTAAAAATGCAACAATTTTTAATTTTTTATTTCTAATTTATCTTAGGGTGAATATTTTGTAATTTGATGAAAAGTTCAAAAAAAATATGAATAGTTAAAAATACTGCATTATTGTTTAAAAATTGACTTTTTATTTAAATAATTATTTTAAATTATATTGACTTTATATTTAAAATATATAAAAAATATAGATATTGAACAAATGCAGGTATTGGAATAATTATTTATAATAGAAAAAGATTTTAAAAAATTAGTGAATGTTTGAACGTCTCTTTTACCCGGCTATAAGCCACAATTGTCAGATTAGCATTAAATGTAATTTTACAGCTTCTTTGAATTTAATTTTGAAAAAAATCATACATGGATGTAATCATTATGAAAATTTTATTCTAATATGATTATTATAATTTTTGGTTAATAGTTACTTTTGAATTTTCTTTACCATGGTCAAATGTAAATATTGTAATTAAAGGTGGAAATGATATTATAATAATAAAAAAAATTACCCTAACTGTTGTCCAAATTTCATTGGATCAGTGTTTTTCACCACAAATCATCTTTATTTTGAAAATATGATCCTTTTTAAGCTACTTGTGTTAGATTAAGATATTTATTATATTTTATTTTACGATGAGTAATAAATAACGTATTCAAATTTTAATAACTATATTATTTTTAATATGATGTTATTTAAGTGTTGTGGTCAACTGTAAATATCCTTTAGAAATATAAACATATTTAATACCTCAGGGTAATTTATTAATAATTTTTGGAAATAAATAATTAAATTAAATAGTTACCCAGTGATGATGTACTAATTGTTTTATAAAAATAAATATCAATTAAATGATATGTATAAATTTAAAATAATTATAATTACAAATATTTTATTCCATCCATGATTTTTTGCCAAAAATTTACATGTTCAGGATGAGTTAATTTATTTTTTATGGAAAAATGTTTTTATGACTTTTTAAAAACATGTACTAAATAATGTCAAAATTGACATAAATGATATTTTAAAATAAATACTATCTAATTAAATAATATAATGGTCATAAAAATTTATAGATTAGAAATATAACTTTTATAGTGTTAAATATTTCATTAAGGGTCCAATTGGGATTAGTTTTTAATTTTACAGTAACTATATTAACCCTATAGTGTAAAAAGACTAGTTGACATGGTAAGAGTGAAACTGTTTGACTTAGGGTTATACCCAAAAGATGAGGTTATATTATTGACCTAAACATGTCCAAAAATAATTTGCTGATATTATTTCTACCCCTATTGAAATTATCATCTAAATAACTCACTTTTTACCTAATTGAAATGTAAAATCAATTTAAAATAAATATATAGTTTTGGAGCTTCAGATAGTGCCCCTCCCGTCTCTAATAAATGGTCACGTCTCCTTATAATTTATTAACACCTCTAAAGAATTTTATTTTGGGAAAAACATGATAATTTATCCTACCAAAATATATAAATTCATCAATGGGTATATAATTTGTGTATAATTCAATCGTATGGATTCTTTTTATGAAATTTAAAAGTAGACACTCGAAGAAGAGAAAACTATTTTACCAACTCTTTCAAAGTTATTCTCTTATTCTACATCCTTTTAATTTTATTCCATTCTAAAGTAATAAAAAAAGTTAATATATGATTATTTTTTTAATTATCATGGGACAACCATATTCATCATTTCACCCGTCCTACGAAAAACATTATCATCATGAGTGCGTACGTATAGCTTACCGTCTCTACACCGTGGTGCAAATTTTTTTCATCAATATATTATTTTGATGGGTATAAAAAGAAATATAAAGGTTTAAATTAATAAATATGACATTATATTGTTTCTATATAATTAATATCACTTAAAATTATTTTACCTTCACCATTATGTGATTAAAGCATAACATGTACGTACACACGACTTACCGTCTTCATGACGTGATGAGATTCATCTTCCTTATTGACCATTAAAGAATGTTTATAAAAATATATATAATGAATAAGTATTAAATATATGAAATAGTAATTCTACTATATTTATATATTCACATATATTTAATTTATTTTCTTCCATTCAGTACAATAAAATAATGGAAATAATGTTCATGCATAAATACGACATACCTTCTTGAAGAATGCCTTGTAGAATTTTATTTATATTTCAATTATATATATTTATATTGTGAATATATTTGATACGTAAATCAAGTTTTAAATTATTTAAATATTTAAATCATGATATATGTAACATAATAAAAACTAACCAGTCAAATCAAGTATGATAAATAAAGGAATTAATACAAACAATGTTGCTGTTACTGGGAATATTTTAATAAAGATGTAATATAAAGTCCTAAATAAATCATAAATGATATAATAAATGTTATTATGATTCTAGTAGAAGTTAATAACATTCTCAAAACCATTATAAAGGGGTTATAAAAATGAACATAGAATATCAGACATAAGGTAATAGAAATCATAACTCAATTTCCATTCATTGAGTTAAACATCTATGGAATTGGTTATGTTTTTCCACGAACATGGTCAACGACCCATTATTTTTCTTATAATTAATATCCAATTATATTGGGTGTATTTAATTTTTTCACACATAATTATGTCATATATTTTTCCTCACTATAATGATATGATATTTGTAAAGGAATTTTTCATCAGTTTTAATTTTCATGAGATATAAGTAATGTTCACCACCTATTTCTTGTGTGTAGTGTATATACATCCCCTATCATATTTAATATCATAAATAAATTTATTTTCATATTATTTAAGCATTAATTTAATGATATTGAGATTATTATTTAAATGTTTAATGTGGAATGGGATGCATTGAATGTTCAATGAATTAATCTTTTCTCCATTTAAATATTCTTGATATAATTTTACAAAACCATTTTGAGGGAAATAAACTGATTATAAACCAAATTTCATGTCTATTTTTTATGTTCAATGATATATTTTCAGAAATAATGTTTTTAAGGTTTTTTATAAGTGTTAATTTCACAATATCATTATTATCCATAGTTCTTTATATGTAAGTATATGTTGGGATATATTTAACATCAATGTCTACATTTCATAAGAATGAACTTTGAAATATTATTACTATTCCTAGAAAAATAATTTAATGTGATTTTTACCCATATTTTAGTATTTATAAAACCTTTTGAATGAAATCATTCCACATTTTTCCAAATGAGTTATTTAGGACTTTTTAAAAAAATTAAGGATAATTTTTTTTCTAACTTATACGTCAGGAGAAACTATATTACACCATTTTAATGCATTAATATTTTGAATCATAATTTTAAATCATATAAGGATATTTTCAATTGAAATTGTTTCATTTATAATGACACATATTTTAAATATGTCAAAGTAAATATGCGATATTTTCTCTCAAATAGTTTTATTGATTTTTTAGATTATTTTCATATATATCAACATACTTTGTTGGAAATTATATTTAATTAAGGTTTTTTTCTTATGATACAATTTGAAACATTATATTGAATGGTTTATGACACGTTTTACCATGGATATTCTATTCTAACATGATTCATTTTTCAGGTTTAAAGCATTAAAATTTCATATGCTAGGTTTAATATGAATGTGAATGTTACATTTTACTCTATTCATATGAGTATTGAATTAGATGTAGTAAGTGATGGATTGGGGACCGCTTAATAAAAGCCCTATGGGCTGGGGACTCATTAATGAAATCTACACGATGCATCAATAGTTCTAATGAGAAAAACTATTTTCGGTTTTGACTAACGTCTTACCCATGTGTATTTTCATGGAATGAGGCATTGAAAATATCTTTATGATGTTTGACATTATGAATTACCTCCTTAGGATACTATTTATTGATATTACTTGAGATTATACAACTAGTAGAATATCCATGTGAATATTTATATTTTATTACTTGATTTATTCATTCCATATTATGCTAATGATTTGTTTAAAATTCTTGTGTTTATATTTTATACCTTGACTTTTAAGTTTATGCTTATTAATGATAGATTCATCTATATTGTTTATCCTTACAGAGCATCTATACTCACCCCTTTCTTTTATTTATTTTTCATAGAATTCAATGTTGTGTTTTATGACTGACTTTCAGGGTCAATCACGGAGAATAAAGGTGTTATTATATAATTAACTATGTTTCATATTATAATTGTAATGAATTGTTAATGTATTTAATCTACATTACAAGACTAAAAAGATGACCATTTCTTCTGTATTTGATTCCTTTTAATCATGCACATGCACGAAAATAATGCACTCACTCTTGGCCTCTATGGTTAGTGCATTACAGTAATTAATAAAAACATCCTTGATATCCAAATAACAAGAATAATATTTTCCTCTTATTAATAAAATAAATTGTTTTATCCTATGTATTCTTGATTTGGAGACATTTAAATGGAGGTATTTTTATTAGAAGTTTATAAAGAGTCTTCTACTTCAATATAGATCTTATTCATTGTGGTAGAGTCTCCAAAGATACACTTCATACTTCCATGGATCTGTTCTACGTCACTATGGAGTGTAGGATATTTTGATTGAGTGTTATTCATGTGGTAATTGTAGTGTAATATCACCATATTAGGACTAAATTGCACAAGGTAAATGGGGTAACATTGTAATATTGTATAGAATGATGGCTCGATGATTCTATTTGGTTGTCCCTTGTTGGAGAACTGTTTATTCAAGGTGAATTTCCATTTTCTTGGGAGAATTTGATAATTTTATATGTTTATCCATTTCACTTAAATTTCATAACTGTGTAATATAAATATATTCAACACATATTTACATTGATTAGGGAGAGGTGTCTCCAATAAATTTAGAAATCTTTCATGCATTGTTCCTCCAACTTGCGGATTATTTACTTTTGTTTTTTAATACCCATTATCGTCATAATATACTTACATGCCTCAAAAGAAGGGCTATATAGATGGAGAAATATTAATTATTTTTTTAGTGGAGTTACTAATGTATCAATGGGATGAGGGTGAAATTTTTTATTACATATTAATGAAGTTAATACCCATAAATACATAGAATATTGTATCCTAGCTAGTGAATCCAAATTTAGTAGGAGAAACATGATCTGTAAACTAGGTACTCAACATTATTTTCACTAATGTATTATAATCTCTCTTATTATAACATTATATTGTTAATATAGATGGAGTTAAATTATCCTCATTTAGTGATATATGATGATTTGTTTGATAAATGATTAGATTGACCTCAAAAAAAAATATCCACTTGTACCCATAAAAAAACCACATTGTTAAGCTATCTGGACACATATAGGGTAATGATTATCAATTTTACTAGTACTCCTTGGTGTTGTTATGTAATGAAATTAATTGTATAATATTCATGAAATTCATTATCATCATGATATTAATTTGATATTGTCACTTGTTGGAACTATGTTTTTTTTATAGGTTGTTCTTGTTGGTTCATAAGAGAGAATTATATAACCAAGGAGTTTTTATTGGTTGAAATAGTATGGTTTATATATTGAAAATAAAATGATTGGATATTCATGGATAAGACATTGTAGATTTCATATATTTTTTACATATATTTTAGATTAAATGAGGTCAATCACAGTGCAATGATGGGTGTCAATTCATAATTTTCTATTTATAAAAATATAATATTATCATATATAGAGAATACTATGCGGAATATGACTAATTAAAGATAGTTTATGCTATTTAATATTAATTATAAAATGGTTCCTCAATAATATTCTATTCAATATAACAAACAAATAATCATATAATTATCTTATGATTTTGTAAGAATAATATGGAGTCTCGAATCATTTGATTCAACAAGAAGTAACATACCATTTCATAATACAATAAAATTAGAGAGAAATGATGCTATATAAGAATAAGTTCATAAGTATTAAAATTTGATTCTTTCAGAATAATTCCAAAATAAGGTGATAATTTCATGGATAAGGTAAATCTATGAATTATAAAAATTTAATATATGCTAGACAATAGGTGAACAATTTTTATTTTGGATAATTTAATAAAATATTTATGGGAAGTTTGGGAGGCACAATTAATGGGTGACTTTCGGGAAATATTGATAGAGTTTTTGGAAGTTTATAACCCTTTATATTTATTATATTAAGGAATAAACATGATATTATTTTCCTAATGATTCAATTTACGTATATATATATATATTTTAGAGAGAAACTACAACTATGATATATTTCATTGAAGTCATAGATTTCATAAGAATAATATATGAACAATAGTAACAACCATGTGGGTTTGGTTTTCATTAGTTATGTTGTATTCTTATGAGTGATCTTTGTGTAATGAAATATTTGTTACTCTACTTTAAAGTTGTGAGTGGACTGGGACTATGAGGGAGTGAAAATTAGATATATAGTTCCTCATTCCAAATCCTTATAATCATATTAATTTAGTAGGGATATCCCATGGTACATTTCCATAATTTTAGTATCTTCTATTTATAGAACAACTCGGTAGTGATGTATGTTAATTATTTATCTCATGGTATTTGTTTTTTATATTTTGATATTATTTGTGAGTATGATTGAATAGATTGATTAGTCTTTCTAATACAGGAACATGATTTTATTTAAGAGTGGGAAAAAAACACACTAATTAACCCACTGTTTTGGTGTATTTAGAATAATGATTGATACCTGTGATATTAGATCCAAAAGGGTTAACTATCATACTGATGTTTTTGTGAAATATCTACAGATGTTTATATAATATGAATGAAATTGAAATTGGGAATTATATTCTTAGGAGTGTGCTACCATTTTGAAAAATAAAGGAGTTGAATCTTGATGAAGCAATCCATATAGAGTTTTCTCTTTAAAATTGTTAGAGAATATTAGTGGACATTGAATTATGGGTTAAGTTAAATAATACATAAATTCAACCATCAATGGAGATTAGATTTTATTCCAAGGTGACACCTTATATAAATGACACTAGAAACAAATAATATGGTTTAATTGATTAATATTTTTCACCAGTATCAAGAAAATTCATGTGAGGCAAATGAAGTCATAAAGTTAAGAAATAGTTGGTATATGAAAATATAGAACGTATTGGTATATAATAGTGACATAAACAATGGCTATTATTAGGTAAGGTAATATAAATAAACCCCAAAAAATGGAATCAATTTTAACATAAAATAGAAATGTAAATAAATAAATTCAAATGTTAATTGTTTTCAATGGAAAATCATAATGGTATGAGAGGAAGACAAGAAGATAAGGAATGATTTTAAGATTAATAAGATGAATCTCAGGATAGTATATGTATTGATAGACACAATTTACAAATATAAATTTGAGACTGGGGATGTAGATCATCCCAATGGGGTTCTTGATATAAAGGTATAACTTGAAGGAGTTGATGAGGATTTTTATCTAAAGTAGAATAAAAATAGGAATACTGAGGGATTATGGAAGGAATAATCTCAATATGTCAATCCACTCACTGCCCAAATTAACATACATGAGATGGAAAAAATTATAATGGAGAAATTCAAAATAAATTAAAATAAGTGTGAAAGTATATGTAAATAACGAATAATAGACTAACATGATTGATGTCCTCAATTCTTGGATTTATGAGTGAATAAAAGGTTTGATTCCATTATAGAAAAAGTGGTATCCTTATGAAATAAATATGAAACTAAAATAATGTAATATGGTGAAAAGGGAAGGTAATTTATTGATAATTTCATTTGAAAAAATTAATAGAATTATTTTGATGAGTTAGATGATGTTTTGAGAAAATATAATTGTAAATGGCCCAAGGATATGAGAAGATGTGGTTTTGGATGTGAATTTGAGTAATCCAACACTAGTGGAGTTGAAATAAATTAAAAAAATGAAAAAAGATATGAATAATTATAAAATATTGAAAACTCTTAAAAAATGAAGAAACTATATGGTTGAAGGAAATATCCAGATGTTTAGGGAATACATATTGTCCTTAATGAAATGTTAGTTTTAAAGAAACCTTGTTCATATGATGTACTATTATAATAATTTTAAATGATACTCTATAGGAGAATAACTCTTGAGTCAACATAGGAGTATAATATAATACCCTATATTTTATCATTGGAATAATTTTTATGTATTTTCTTATCTCAATTCAAAATTCTTTCACAAGGTTGTTAATTTTATAGTGTAAAGTAAATAAATTAATTTCTATAAAAAATAGAATTATGTAGATATAATGCAGTAAAAAATAATTCATTTAGAGATTAATTTATCTATAAATGATGTTAATGACATCAATACTTATATTGATAAAATTAAGTGGAGACCGGCCCATGTGTCAAAATAACTTATAATTTCTGGAAAAGAAAGGATGAATAATGAGAAATAAATCTCGTCATAAATTTTTCACAAATAAAAAAGTACCAAACTATGATCCATGAAAGTTGGTGTACAACCCAAATGATAATAATACTTATGAATAAATATATGAGAGATATTAGTGGTGCTATTAATATTTTAAATGATGGAGTTTTAAAACTCAAAGGATGTGTAATGATATAGATAGATAAATATGATCAAAAAAAATAATGAATTTCTATAGGTGGATGGTTTATGAAATAATTTTTTTTGTGTTAACTAACTCTGTGCCTCAATACCTAATGTCAAATACAATTAGAAATAACTCTTAATAAAAGTAATGTTTTAAAACATAATGTGTAATGGTTTTATAACCAACAAAAACATACATAATTTCGAGATCATAGTGAAAATTTTCCACTTTATTGTAGATAAACAAAAAAAAAATTGGTATTGATGTCTTAGAAATATGAAGAATATCAATGGATTTTTTTTTTCAAAACTAAGATCTAAAGTTGATATTACACATCTGATATGAAATTGGGAGAAGGCTTATGAGGTGTGTATAAGTGGGAAAAAAGTGATAAATCCCAACTTGTTGAAGAAGAAAAAATATTCAAATCTATTGGACTAAATTCACTATGATGTATGTCATCTCATTATTATTCCAAGAAAACATGTTGATAAACAATTCACCCAATTTATTATTTTAAAACAATTAATGGTGCACATTATTTTTCATGATGGAAAAGATAGAGGTAATGGATTACATCAAGTAGTTTTTAAAAAGATAATAAAATAGAATTCATTGAATGATGAAAATTTAGTGATTAGATAATGGAATAGAACACACAGGAAATGATGTGGTAACATAACAAAAGAGTCATTGTACATAAATGAAAGTTTCAATTGTAAGAAATCAAAATAATTTATTCATTAAACACCAAAAAACATGTTTTTGAATAATAATAAATATTGTTTCTCATTGAGAGTGGAATCATATTCCATTATTATAATGAAGAGACACATGATTATGTTTACCTAAGATTGAGATTAATTTACCCACATAAATAAATAAATTCCATATAAAATTTGTCATGGATGTAATGAATAACTATAATACTTTAAAGTAATTAATAATATTATTTATACATAGAAATTTTTGGGAAAATAATGTAAATACCCTAACCCCAGTAGCCCAGAACTAGTGCTTTAATTTATTACATTATCATGACTATAAGGAATCATATCATGATGGACATAATTGTTTCGTATTATTGGAAACCTAGGAACATATTTGAAATATAAAATAAATTTTATACATAATACACAATAAGCATTTTCTTTGAGAAAACCATTATTCCCCATACAATGACCCTGCATATCAATCATAATAAACATCATGGAAACATGAGGATGAATGAAACATGTGATGGGGGTGAGATCAGATGATATGTAAGGGTGTGAATACAAAAGAGGTTATCATAAATAAATTTAAATAATATTTAAAGGTTAATATCTAAACACACATGCCATTAAAACATAATAATGGGAATAATATTGCAGTTTTAAAGAAAGATAAAACAATTCCATATAAATAATCACATGATAATGAATCTTAACCATTAAAATTATATTATTTTAATAATAAAATGGATTTTAAATTGCTAATATCATATCTAGGGAATGTATAATGTGGTAATTCTTTACCATACAACCAAGGCCTCGACCCAGATGTTTACCAAAGTGGGCATGACTGTGTAAAAAACCAAATCTAGTTGGTCTCATGATACCGATCAATGCATCGAGGGGATACAGAAGTTCCCTAAAAAAATAATAAGCCTAATTAATTTATCATATAATATGGGTGAAAATAGTGAACATATACATTCACATTGGAACTAGCATATGAAATTTGAATAATTTCCCCAATCAGAAAAGAAAATCCAAAATTATCCAGAGTAATATTGGGAATGGAATCAAGATTTTATACACCCATTCAAAATGATCAGAATCCATTCAATGAAATATGGTAGATGGGATCATAAGAGATAAACTTCAATTAGTAATATGATTCATCAAAGTGTGTTTAAATAGATGGAAATACTCTAACTAAATCATTGAAAATCTCAATTTAAAAATATGATTTTTACTTTGGAATCATTTATTTAAGAAGATATGCAAATAAAAAAGGGTCAATTTTCTTTGGAAATTAAGTTTTATAATTTTAAAGGATTCGTGAAAATCTTCTGGTGCCATGAATTTGGGAAAATTAATACATGTCATATAATTTAAAAAAACATTTCAACTAAATATGGAAAAAAGAAACATTTTAAAAAGTAATTTTAAAAGAATGGGTGACCGTTAAAATCATTTATCAGTTATGTATATTTTAATAAATACAAATAATGAAACTTTTAAAAAAACTAATATAATAAAAATTTATTTTACACAATGTCATTTCATTACATAATTATTTCAGTATATGTTTTACCGAAATAATGTAATCTGGATTAATTATTCCATTACCACTGTAAAAACTGTCAAACTGTACACCCCATAAAATTAATGATATTCAATTGAATCATTTAATACCCCTAATATAAATATATTCTTGATATTATATATCATGGTGTAGTATAAATACACCAAAAACAAGATATATTCACCGAGTGAGGAAAATCTCATAGAAAAAATGACATAAAGAACCCCATATCTAAGGTCCAAAAGTGTTTTGAACTTTTACTTAATATTCGGAAAAAAAATTAGATTCCATAATTAATTAATTAAGATCATATTTAAACAATATTTAATTTATTATAATTTTTTTATGTTAAATTATGTCCTTTTAGAGGTGGTATAATTTTTAATTTTTTTGTCTCAGGACCGATCATTTCACGGTTTTATGGTCAGTTGTATTGAGTATAAATATGGATGTTCCTGTAAAATTGGAATAAATTTTATAGAAGTGAAATTTTATAGTGTTAAATAAAATCTAGAAGGTTATATTATACTTTATATCATTTTATTATATGGTATTTGGATGATTGATTATTTGAAATGTAAATGAAAATGATTTGATAGAATTTGGTGGGTTTTACGACCATTAAGAACTTGTATTGTTTTATTTAATATCATGTTTATATACTAGTTAAAAAAATTTAATAAGTCTAAATAAACATATTATAATCTATATTAACTATAATAATGTCTTTATGATCAAACATGATGGTGGTATTGAATAATGAGAACTCATTCTCCACAAAGGCGGTGAATCGACACCATATAGATGATGTTTTCATTTTTTAATGAAAGTAGAAGAGAAGAGAGATAATGATGAATATGAAATTAAAAAATAAAATTTCAGTATATTTATGATACTTGTGTTTTATATCACTTGGTATAGTGGATTTTATTAAAGGATAAGTGTGTAATTGAAATTAAAAAGAGATAGAGGGAGAGATTTATAGTATGAGTGTCGTCTCATTATGAACCTTCTTAAAGAAAATGGAAAAGGAATTTTGATGAGACTAGAGAGAAATAAAAATGTGGAATAGGATTGGGAGGTTAATTTGGTTTAATATAAATAATCTCCACAGTATAGAAGGTGTGAGTTGAAGGGGTGTTATTTATTAGGGAGGAGAGGTAATTGTTTTGATTATTTTATTAATTAATTTATTATTTGGGATCAAGATAATCAATAATAGTTACTATTATGAAAATTCACAATATCTAGAGAATGTGAGTTAGATCTAATGTTCACTTACATTATCCATGACTCAACAAATTCTCTAAAACTAATTTATTTTCTTATAATATTAAATACAACATTTCACTATTCACAAAAAATCAACTATTTTAGAAAAATATCAACAATAAACCTTAACCCTTTTTCCAATGTGTATATTTCATAAATGGAATCAATTTTATGAAAATAATTTCCTAAAGATTAAAATTTTAATTTTAAAATTCAATCATCATTTATTCTAAAATACTGATTTTAAAATTATAACCGATTTTAGGACACTTTGGAAATTTAATTTTGGCGTCATAAAATTATCTTATAACTAAAATAAGACAATATATTAATTTCAGAATCTATTTAATGAAATTAAAATAAATTTATATTATTATATTAATTGAAAAATTGTAAATTTACATTCACATTTCCCAAAAATACGAAAATTTAATTGATCACTAATAATGATTTATTTACTGATTGAATGATATAAGTCTATCATATTTTGATTTATGAGATACCTAAATTCTATTTATACTCTCATATGTGATTTTTTTGTTCTAATGGACATATAAGTATTTTTAGTAGTCATACACTATTCCAACAGTCATGTTAATTTTTAATGGTATATAATTGTTCATTTATTCTTGGTGTTGTGTGAAATGTAAGCTATCGATGGTGTTAAATTAAATAGATACATTCCATAAAATATTTGGGTCAAACATTCTCTCTTACTAAAATAATTTCATTCGTGATAATTTGAAATTATAATTCTATATTCAAGGTTTGATACATGAAAATTCCTTTGTTGGAAACCCACATTGTAAATAGTGTTAACCAGACATCTTCTTAAAAGATGTAATGCAAATGTCCCAATAAAACTAGGATTATAAAATTAGATAAAATTTGTGAAAATATAATCATAGAATAGAAATATATTTATCATGTTTTAATGGAGAGTGATAGATAAAATAGTCATTTGAATGTCTACCAACACAAAACCATAATTTTTTTATTACATAAAAGAATATTTATTTCCTAGTAGGAAAACTAAAAAGATAATGTTTTTGTTCTAAAATACTTTTCCTAGAGTTCAGGGATTCATTTATTATACATATATGAACTTTATAAAACAACTATACTTTATTTATTCTTATTTCATAAGTATAATCTCATTCTTTGGATGTGCATCAATCGGTTTCCACTTTATTTCTTAAACCAAAAGATTGATATTAAAGGCAAATTTTTATTCATGGAGAAGTTTTATTAATGATTTATAAGTTATTAAATTGGACTATAAATAATTACCAAAAGAAAAATTGGTTAGAACAAGTTATCCAATAAAAAAACAATACAATAACAATATCTAAAGTTATTCCAATCAATAATCTATAACCCTAAAACTCATTCAAATTACATTTTTCCAAAATCAATGTCCAGTAAATTGAAAGGAAGGTAAGTAAATTTCCAAAATGAACTCAAAATATGATTCCCAAAATAATTTACCACACATTTTAAATTAGAAAATATATTAATACAATAATATCTATTAAGAATTTATGAAAAAATTTATGCTTACAACAATAAAATATCAGGTAATGAATATATTATTGAAATTCAAAAATCCAATAATTCTAGCATAACAAAAACCATTAAATCAATATCCACCTTTATTGTCACTCATAATATCCAATAAAAATCTATTTATTATTATCTCAATATCAAGAGCATTTTTAGGGTTATCTTTCCCAAGTCACAGGTTTTTAAATAGACCAACTTACAATAGAATAAATTCTTTTGATTACTAGTGATATTCATCACATGTATCGAATTCCATAAAGAATATGAACTATATTAAAATCCTTATATATCTCATGATTCATATAATTTGAGTATTATTGAGAATATACTCAAATAACAAAATTATTAAATCCATACTTATGAATATTAATCATTCATTTTCATCAGAGGTAGTTGCATAATATTTTCTACGATCCATTATACTCTTTTGGGGTATATTCCTATGATGCATTAGACATTTATTTGCACAACCTCCCATAAATATATAGTTGAATTATTGTACATTGGAAACCTTTTTTTAACATGAAATTTTAGGTACGGTAGACTATCTCCGCAAACATGTAGCAAACTACCATTCCATTATAGAAAGTCACAAGTTGGTTCTTTCTACAATTATCACATGTGGTAAAATATTTCATAATATTTTCTCCATAATTCAAATTTTTCATAGTGTAACCCTAGTTCTAATGCATCCTTAAAAATATAAAATACATAGATAATTATTTCTTTGACTCGTTAGTTCATGATAATATACCTTCATTTGAAGAGAATGTTTCTGAGACTTTTTACCCATAAAAGAATGGTACAAGGCCATTAATTAATTGATCATCCTCACTCTTTGGTTCATGTGAATTGGTTTGGTTTCCATTCCCTACATGAGGTTCCATTTATAAATTAAAACATACACTATATTAGATCATATCACTATGAAAAATAATTTTTAATACCAAAACTAGTGAAATACTTAACATTTATTGAAAACACTATGCCCAAATAATCTTATAAACATTGTATGTTTGGGATGTTAATATATAGTTATCCTCAAATTTTTTCGTAGGGTTATGTTCCATAATATATGATTTCCCAAATCTAGTTCCCAAGGATTCTACTAAAATTTCTCTAATACCAACTATAAAGATGCAAACCCAAGTAGACCCGAGACAGAGTATTACATTATTACATTACCATGATTACAAGGAATCACAACCGAAATGGAAGAATAATTTAGATGTTCTGGAAAAAAAGTTACCAATTTCAAATTTAAAATAAATTTTAGTTATAAGACAAAAAAGGTATTTTCATTGAGAAAACCATTATTAACTTTAGTAAAAACTTCTATATCATTCAAATTAAAATTATTGAAAACATATGAAAAATAAAAAATAAGAAAGGGTTGGTATTTGATACTCAGTATGGGTATTTATAAATTTAATGAAATTTTAAACAAACCTAAATTATAATGTAAGTTGAATAAATAATAACAAATTCTATTAAAAATAATGTTGAACTTAACATGTATGGAATAAAATCTGGTCAATGGATGACATATAAATAATCACATGAAAATTAATCATTACCATGGATATTCAACATGTTAAATAATCACATGGATTTTCATTAAATAATATTAGAATGAGGTAATTCAAAATGCGGACAACTAAAACTTATCATCATGGCCTCAGTTAATAAGCATAAATAAATTGTCAAGACCTTGGCCAACACTTTTTCATATTTGACCCATAAGACCTATCAATTCATTGAGAGGTTATAACGGGCCTCACCAAGCACTAAATAAGACAATTACAATCCTCATAAGAATGTGCTGCAACATAATCAACAAATTCTTTCATATTTAAACAAGAATATGAAATGTAAATAATTTCCCGAATCAATAAACATAATCATTAACTATCTATAGTAAAATGGAGAATGGTATCAAGATATTACAACCTCAATAAAAATGATCATAAAAAATTCAATGAAACAAGGAATCATAAGAGATATTCCTAAATTAAGAACATGAATAAAAATATATTGATGAAATTGATGAAAATACATTATCAAAATTCATGAAAACCTTTAAAGAGAAATACAATTTTTTAATTTGGGATGATTTATTTACAAAGCCACAAAATTGTACAAGAAAAATATTTAATTGGATATAATATTGTAAAAATTTTATGGATTCCTTAAAACATTAATGACCCATGAAATTCCGAAAATTGACTCCTACTATATATCATTAAAAAAGATTTTTTTTTTAAATTTTGAAAAAAATAAACTTTTAAAGAGTATTTTTAAATGAATGTGTGAGTGTTAACCAAAGGAAAAAATTATGTTTATTGTCTATAAATCCAAATATGAAGGTGTAAATATAACTTAATATAATAAAAATTCATTTTACAAGTAATCATAGAATGACATTATATTTGGAGTTGATATTTTACCTAAATAATGAAAATTAGTTCAAGAATTCCCTTACCACTATGAAAATAGTTGAACCATATCCCCCAAAAAGTTAATTGGAATAAAATGAAACATTTAATACTATGATGATAAAGATATTATAATATGATATTCCAAGGGGTAGTATGCGTACACAACAGATAATAAATAAGTGGTGAATATGGGGAATATCACAGAAAATAAGTGAGTTGAGAAAACCATTAACTTTTGTTTGAAAGAGTTCTTCAATTAAACATAATGTATTTGATATTAAAAATATACAAATTAATTTATTAATTCAGAACCTATTAAAACTATATTTTATTTATTATAATGTTATTAAGTTAATTTATGTATCTTTTGATGTGTTAAAATGTTCAATTTCATTGTTCGGGAGCGTTCATTTCATGGTTTGATGGTCGGTTCCATTGAGTGTATATATGGGAGTTCTTTTCAAATGTGAATAAATTATCCAGAATTTATATTATATTATATTAATGAAAACTAAAATATTAATATTATCTCATTTATCATTTTTTATATGGTATTGGTATGATTCATTAGATTAAACATCGATGAAAATGATTTCATTTATTTTGGTTGTTTTTAGGACGATCATGAACTAGTATATTTTTATTATATATTATGTTTATATACTAGTTAATTAAAATTAAATAATTATTAATTCACATATTAATATATTTTTAACCATTAAATGGTTTTGTTACCATAAATAAAGGAGGTAACGAAAAATGAAAACTCGTCATCCACGATGGTGGTGAATCGACACCTCGTGACCAATGTTTTCATTTTTTACGAAAAGGGGAAAAGAAGAGACTTTATGATGTGTAGTCTATTAAAATAATAAAATTATAGTATATTTAAGAAACTATTGTAACAATTCCACTTTTGATAGGTGAATTGGGGGAATTATAAGATAAGATCATAAATTAAAAGAGAAAGAGGGAGGGTTTTACATCTTGAGTGTCATATCATTGAGAACCTTCTCAAGGCACTTGAATAAAGTCCTTTGATGGGTCCAGAATAACCAAAAATTGGGGAAGAGGATTAGGATTGGAATTGGTCAAAACATAATCAATCTTAAAACATTTGAATGTGTGAGTAGAATGGTTGGTTATATATTGTATTTATAAGTGATGGGAGGGGTATTTTTTATTATTTTATTAATTGATTTATTATTTTGGATCAAGTATTTAAATAGTATTTATTTTTATGACTATGTATAGTAGATAGAGAATTGAAGTAATAAATAATTTCCACTTACATCAACTATGATGGATCCATGACCCAAAATTTCATTCATTTACTTACAATGTTAAATACCATTAATTACTGTATTTCACTATTAACAAAAAAATTCAAGTATTTTAGAGAAATCCCAAAAATTATCCTTACCATTCTTCAAAATTTATATTTTAATAATGTAAAAATTTTATGAAAATAATTTTCTAAATAATTTTTTTTTATTTTAAAAAATATCATCATTTATTTGAAAAATATTGATTTTAATATTATAGCCATTTTAATCCACTTTTAAATATTAATTTTGGTCTCACAAAACAATCTTATAATTATAGTATAACAAAATATTAATTTATGAGTCTAATTTATAAAAAAATATGTTCTACCGAATTATTATATTAATTATAAAATATTCATTAATCATTCAAGTTTCAAAAATAAAAAAAATCATAATTTTTCATTGTCAAAATAGTTATTTAATTATTAAATGATATTAACATATTATATTTTCCTTTATGGGATACCTAAATTTTATTTATACTCTAATAGGTATGTTTATTATTCTAATGTCTAGTTTAGTATTTCTAATTATGAGATCACTAATCCAACAGATATGTTAATATTTAATAGTATATCATTGTTCATTTATGCTCTGTTTTTTTGGAAATGTATGTTATAAAATATGTTAAATTTTAATGATATATTCCCTAAAATCATTGTGTGTTAAAAATAAGGTCAACATCAAGATGTAACATATGAATATATATTCTTAAACTACTCATGCAGGGGTAAATCCTACAAATTTTTTAATGTGTGGTCCAACAAGATTATATAATGTAATGATGTTAATGATGAAAAATAAAAAGAATTAAATAGAACTATAACAATATAATTGAGTGAAAATTTTTAGGAAGAAGAATCTGAATAGACTGAAAAATATGAAGGCTCACATAATCATGTTTGTGAAAATGATTCCAAAATCAAGTCTGTATATAATGTATATATTGGATAGATTTATCTAGTAAAATGAAAACAAAATAGATGAGTTGGGGTTGATGAATCAATTATAATTTGTGATTAATGAACTCTTACAAAATTTAAACATGTAGTAATGTATATAATTCTGTTATATCATTTCAAATGAATCCATTTTCTATTAAGGGAGAAGATGAAAATCATTCCTTTGAGTTGGATATGAATAAAGGACTGGAACAAATAGAGAATAATCAAATGCAGTAGCACTTGATGAGTACAGTAGATCAAAAAATAATTTATTTGATTTGTGTGTATAAAAATAAATATGATGTTCATGTAGGGGGGATTTTAAAAAATTAAGGTTGGTGTTAAATTTATATGCACATACTAAATTAATTAATGTAGAAAAACCCATCTAACCAATAGTTAGACTTGAGAAAATAAGTCTTTTTATAATAGTGGAAATAAAATGTAATTTTATAAATTTAAATATGGTTTTGTAGATATTATTTTGAATTGATTTTTCATGGTGGATTTATATATAGAAAAAAAAAATTTATTTACAATTATAGATAATGATATAAAAATGTTATACTGGAGAAATAATTTTATGGTCTAATATAAGAACATTGAGATTGGTCTTCTCATTTGGAAATTTTATTAATGAATCTAAAATTTGAATTAAGTGGTGTAGATCATTATATTTGTTTTAAAATATCCATGTAAATTTAGTTGATAATTTTCATCTATGATTATGAAATAATATCTTCTGGTAGATAGATAAATTATTATGATGATTTTTTATATTCAATGATCATGGAATTTTTAAATATAAATGATCATAGAGATGAAATATTTCTTTGACTTAATGGTAAATATTATTGAGAGATACACTTTTTTTCACAAGAAAAATATGGGAGGAAACTATAGGGGATGTATAAAATTAATTATATAAAGCTAGATTCAGAACCCATTTCAGTTACAACCATGTTTAGAATAGAAAAATTTTAAAAATTATATACTCTAATAAATTATTGAATTATGATAGTATGATTATTTTTTCTATAAAAAATAATGCTAGATATGAGATTATATTGAATACTTTGATGAAAATTTTCAATTATTTCATGGTGAGAGAAATATCATAGATGTGAAATGAATAATGTGTTACATTCAAGGTTTGATCAACTATATATTGGGGTATTGTATATGAAATGATCAAATCTTGCATTCCTATTTAGATAGGGATTTGGATTGAGATGTTGTTAATAGAAAATACTCAAGTTATTAAACATTTTTTAACTTGGGAAATTTAGTTGGCTCGATTATAATTATGTAAGAACACACATTTTTGTGAACGGAATAATAAAAATAAATTTCAAACTCAAAGCTGTGAACTTAAATATTTTTCATTGAATCAAAATTTGGTTGTTCTCAGAGAGGATATGAATTTTACCATTTTGGTATATCTTTATTGAAATTTGAAATTATGATGATATTAAATCTTATAAAACATTGAAACATGAATAATTATGAAATCCAATATCATTTTATTTACAAATATGTGGACAAAGTAATTATTCAAATAGATATTCTTGGTTTGATTAAAAAATTGGTAGAAATATCTATAAAACTGTTGTACAAAATTTTATTTGAAAATAATATATTTAAACATAATGTTCCAAAATTTCATGATACCCTCACTCTAAAGGTACACATATTGGGTTTTCAATGATTGGAAAGAGATAATGGACCAAGAGTCCCACCTCTAGTAGGCTCAGGCATGTGACTAGCATTTTGGGAGTATAAATATAAAAAATGGGTGGAATTACCCTCCATAATAATATAATTATGAGATATGATATGAAAAATAAAAATATATAAGAAATATAATAAGATAAATAAAACCATAACCATCCCACAATGCATGTATATGTAAAAAAGATACAGATAAAAGTTTGTAAAGTAAACACCAAAAATAAAAGATAAGGCATCGTCACAATTGAACTACAAATCCTAAGATAGGAAATTCAGTCATCATCCAAAAGTCCTCTTAGAAACATGAAAATAGTTTGTATATATGTAAGGAGAGAATAAATGTATTCTTTGTTGGATCATAACCAAAGTGTCCCCTGAACATGTGCAAAAGATCATATTAATTCACCCATGAGGTAACAATAGAACCAACAACACTTAAATTGGCCGACCAACCAATCCCATCCTTACCATGGAAATATAAAAAAAATGATTTTATGTATATTAACAAAATAACAAACATATCGTTAAGGGTACCTCACACCACTTTCCCATATGGATTCAGACCTGACACCCCAACATACAACATCATGGATGTCCCATGTCATCTATATAATGACCAAGTTTAAACAAAAATAGTCCCTCTAATCACATATTTCCTGAAGACACATAGTCCATCACATGACATCTCATCTCGCATAATGATATTAGGGCTATCACATCACATCACAGCCATAACAAGAATAGTAGGGTATCCAAAACATGAAGGAATTCAACCTCATTCCATCCTTCTACCATGAACACACCCCACCATAATCCATATCATCATATCATTAATCAACCAAAAATGTAGAGATTTTTTATTTTGGATATAATATACCCTACATATCTATCTTTACTGGAAGAAAGTTATTGGAAAAGAGGGTAACCAACCATCTATCCTCATCACAAGGTCATAAGAAAAGATTCAGCATATAATTTTTTTGTGGGAATGGATTGATCGATATAGGTGGGGTGAATATAGAAATCACAATAAACATTGAATATATATAGATATATATTAAAACAAAAAAGACCGACCTATTATTTTACAATAAATGTGCTATCCAACTGACAATATCACCAACCAACCTCACAATTCCACCACTTTAGCTTCTACTAATGAATGAAAAACACCACACTAAAATCCACCAAAAAAATTCTAGATTTCATATTTCATTTTCTGTGAATCTAATTTCTTTATTTTCCATTACCGACCTACTTCATTCATTTAGCCCATTAATTTTATATCCCATTCATTTCATTATTTCATGCAGTTTAAATCTCATTTATTAATAAACATATAATCCATACTCGATAATTTTATTAACAATTTATTATCCATTTAATCCTAAAACATTTAAATTTATCATTTAAATTTAAATCCATTACTAATAGGGAAACCGGAATGAAAAATCACATCACATCGACCATCCTCCTCATGCTAAAAATTTATATATTGTCCTCATTACACAACCACAATCTCATCCTTAACACACAACCCCAAAATACCATATCTCGACACATACACCCACATCACTTACATATATCAAAACCACACATTAGAAATTGAAATATCATTTATTCACAAACCATTTTCGGATTTTTCAAGGGGCTTTAATCACAATCCACTTATTTTTTCAATATTATTCTAACAGAGCCCAACAATTTCATTGCGTAACCATATTATTAACTAGATATAAGTGGTTATCTAATTTCTTATTAAGGTGATAAAAAATACAAAAAAGTTTCCATAATAAAATCAATTAAAGTTAAAACAAATCCCCTAATGGCCTTGATTTTCATCAAGGTGTTATGGCCTTACCATCAAAATATCAATAATATAAAAATTTTATAAATCAAGTTATTTATTTTCCCCCTTAAAATTTGGAATTAAAAATTTATTATCTTTTTTAGTACATATATACTATCTTCATAAAGGTAACCAGGAGTATAATCCCTCCCAAATGACAAAACTAAATGAGAAATGAAGGACCCCCTATCCATGAAAAAAGGGTCTTGATTTCCTGCACAAGGTTGTGCTAAGAGGAAATAAACCAATGAACACTGAAATGATGGATTACATACATACCCAATAAGAACACAACATCCAAAAAATTATATTATTCAAAAAATTGATAATACAATTATAGTCTTGTAGTATCCCTTCTATGACAAATAACACAGATAAGAACATAGGATAAACATTGAGTACAAAAAAGTAATCTCACCCATAGACAACAAAAATTGATCTCCAAAGACAAGGGTTGAAATAACCTAATTAGGGGATATGCCTCCAATTACTAAAATGGGGCTACCATGTAAATGAGTGAAATATTGGAAACACGATTGGGTTTAAATTGATTTCAGTATTTATACCCAGTCAGAAAAACACCACACCATACTGTGACCCTCTTCACCACACTAAATGACTAATGAAATACGGGGGACTATGATGTGGTGGAAATTACTACCCCAAAGTCGTGATGGTCAATGAATCTTTGAGAGAATTAGTTATATCCACCCCCAAAGACTTAAAAAACATGGGAGGAGACCATGACACATCAAATTCCACTATACCATTGACACTTGGGAACCAAATATGAGGCTAAAACACAACACTAATATATGATGTAGTAATTCCAAATGCCGATGTATAACCAATATAGAAACTTGATACTCCATGCCATTGCATCCTTCACTATTTCATAGGTACCCCCAAAATAGTAGAATCACCTAACATGTACCCTATTACACTACTCAAAAACCATCACCCCCACAACAACATAACACAATATCATACTCTACAACTACCCGCTCCACACCAAAATTACCCCCGGTAATGTTTCCCCATGGTCTAGGATGCATAACTCATACATCAAAATCCTGATTTCCCCCTCCAAACTCCTCTAGAGTTTCTCAGGACACCTAGACCACTATAACATATAAAATGTAATAGGATTAATGGTTTAAGACAATATATAAGATAGATATAAATATATATTATTCAATGAGAATCAAAACAATTCCATTATGAAATGGGGAATATGATCTAATGACCATCCTGTGAGATACACCTAATTGATCTTGATACAACCACACAAAACCCCCATCCAAACTCACATTCCAAATAAAACATTTATCATCATTCTATATATCCATTGAACCACACCCCTTTTCTATTATTCCCACCAATAACAACACCATGCCATTATTTCATACTCAAGCATCCACCATTTTAATATAACCACCTACTCCATCTCAAACTCCAAACTACCCAAACTAAAAACCACAAACCTCCCAGAACAAGATAACAAGCAATTAAATCAGGGAATTCCATCTCCCATTTTAAAATATTATTCATATTGGGTAACACTAAAATTAACAAAAATTTTTAATTATGTCAGTTTATAGCACATCATGATTAAGAATACGGTTTTCCCATCTTCATATCCTTAAATTTTAATGAAACATCACATCATAAAGTAAAAATCACATCTCATAAAAAATAAAGATCCAAGCATCACATCATAAAAGATAAAGGGAGAAAAGATAATGAAAAAAACATATGGGTTCTACAAACACATCAATATCTAATGATTCTAAGATATATCATCCAGGCCATCATTCCCCAAATTCACATGAAATAAATGAATTTTATTTTGACCCAATAACTTTTCCATATGACCCATGATTTCCACTAGCTTTTCCATGAACAAATAATCATCCTAAATATCTATCTCTCCCTAATATATGAAACTAAAATATTTATGTAGATTCTGATAGAGTTGAGATTTTGAAAGACATCATGTATCTGGTCTAATAGTGGTTGATGTTCCAATTGGTATGTCACCTTATGAAAACCCCACAATACCTTAAAATATCACATGAACATGGGAGAAAGAATACTCAACATTCCAAACCTCAACTACCAACACCAATAGTATAATTTCAAGAACACATGGTTTCTAAACTCAAACTCCTTGGGAATCATCCTAAGTTCAGGATAATAATTATTACAATATTTTTTCCACCCTCATCTATGAATGAACTTCCAAAACAATCTCAATCATTCCTTTCTCCACATTGGGGCTAATTTCTGACGACTCTCCTACCTTCACCCAGTATAACGGGAAACGAAATAGACTCCCCATAATTGAATCAATTTAAAATATTCTAATGGATAAATAATTGCTGTTTATATTTAAAAAATCATCAAAAAAAGTGTTTTTCATAAGATCTGATGATGTTCAAGATACATGCCTGCAAAAGTTCTTCCATTGTTTGGATATCCTGATGTATCTGGATATTCTTATTAGGGTACAAAGTAGTGTTGATATGTAAATGAGTGAAAAAATAACACTATAATATTTTCAAATCTCATGTTGAAAAATGAGAATCTTGACCAATTAAAATGGTACTCAGGACCCCATGTAGTTTTACTACCTCATCTACATGCCTCGTTTCAAAAACATTCATAGCACCTAAATCCTTGATTGCATTAAATGCACTGGATATTTTCAATAGGTATATGATTACATTAATAGTATCAGAGCCTCCCATAGTTCAAGGTATCCCAATGATGAATTCGAATGAGATATCATCCAATTTCCACTTGGGAACATTTATGATCTACAAAAATCTGACTAGAAGAATATGTTCTATATTTACCAGATGGAAAACCAAACATGATTTCACAAACTATACGAATGCTCATGTCATCATAAGAAACCCAAAATATTCCATTATTCCATGATACTCCTTGGATACCATCGGGTGTAAATACAATGTTGTGTTTTGAAACACATCATGAAATCCATCATGCATCACTACCAAATCAAATAAACTCACATAAAATAACTTATAGTTATGAAAACCTTATGACCATCCCTCCAAAGAAAAAACATAACCAAGACCATCATGCATTACCACTACCTCTGTGTTCCCCCTCTGAGACTCTTGTACTGACCTCATCTAATAAAGCTTCACTATCATCTCAAAAAAGAAACCTACACCAGAAAATACCTCACATCTATGTGTAGGGTAGCCAAATCCTCCATCTCCCTCCAAGAATTTCCAGACACTTGAAAACCAATTATTGCATATGTCTTCTCAATGTATTAGAAACTACATTCACCTTTACTAATGTGTATTAGACCTAATGTTCATAGTTCTAAAGATGTTCCATACACCTCCATTACTATCAAATAATATCACACTTACCGAATATATAACTCATGGTCTTGTGATACGTTTTGATGACAATGCACTCCACAATGAGGTAATGATTCCACAAAATCAATGGAAACACAACTAATTCCTATTCCAAATAATGGGTGGAATATTTACTATTTGGGTTGGTTTAACTACATAGTCCCATAAGGGATCACTAAATTCTTTTCCATAAATATGAATCAAATTCATAGATAGGATTCACCAAATAATATCATAATAATCACATATTCTTCCAAAAATTTATGCACTGCGGAACTGATCAATCTCAACATTATATAGTGAAAGATGGTTTAGTAATGATCAATCTAGATAAAATCACGTTCTTTACTAATCAAAGTTATCAATGGTAGAATAATAAATCATAATTTAGATATGAACCTTTAATAATATCCCACAAGACCCAAGAATCTACAAACCTCTACCGCATTCTTTTGTGCTTCTAATGAAACAAATGCCACCATCCTTTGTGGTTCTATAGTTATACCCAACTAGGATAGAAGATAACCATGTAAATGTGCCTCTTATATCTCGAACATATACTTGGAGAAATTTTCATAGAGTTAGTGGTGTCGATGAACATATAATACAACTATGAGATTATCACCATTATCCCCCTCTGAATTTGAGTAGTTAAATATGCCACCGATTAAGATCACTAAAACATATTCCATAAATTCAGGGAACATGGAATTTATAATCCCCATGAACATAGCTGCTATGTTTTCCAAATTTAATGACATGAACCCAAAATCTAAGATATCATACCTATATCTGAAGGAAGTATTTAGGACATCCTCCACCTTCACACTCCACAGGGGATATCCTAGATAGAGATCATTCTTGTAAAACCAACTAAATCATCTTAGGTGGTAGAAAAATATCATAATTCCTCTAAAGATGGAAATGATTAAAAATTTTCACCTAATTTGACATTTGATAGTTTATACATAGCCTCATAAACCCATTCACCCTTAGGGAGAACAACAATATAGAATACCCCAATGATACACTCATCCAGATAGAACCCTTTATCATTAGATAATATATATTAATCCTAAAATACCATAACATATATGGTTCCATATAATAATGACCCATAAAAAATGAGAATCATCGTGCTTCATGTCGATCATGAACTCAACATCGTGAAGATGGGGTTGTGCCACAACCATCATATGAAAAACCTTGAGAAAGTTCTTCAAGCACCTGGGAACCTTCTCTATCATCACTACCACTAATTCAATATACATCTCAAGACTGAATAAATAAATAGGATAAACATGTATACTACTAAAATGAATAATATTCTCACCATTGAAAACCACACACTAGATATCCACATTCTAGAAGAAGGATCTCAACTGGAAGAAGTTGATAATAGAACACATTGAATACAACTAGTCAATGCGGTGAATGATATCATACGACCACATATGATGTAATAAATGATCTCAACATGACTTGTGTGGCCACATCACAATTATAAACCCCCAAAACACATAACACATGATGGTAGGACCTCAGATTAGTGTATTAAAAAATTGGAGAATGTGATGTCTCTCTAAATCTAGTTCCATAGAATGAACTAGATTACGTGAAAAATGAGTTCATAGATCCCAAAAAAAAGTCACATACAAGGTTATATGATAAAATAATCACACATCTAATGATATTTGGACCCTTATGTGCTTCCACCTTTGATGTATGCAATAGACCACACCCACATCCCATTCCTCTCAATTAATGGACACCTACAGAAGAATTCTCTCATCGAGGTCCTTAAAGATGAGTAACATCTTGAGGCTCACCTATTTGTACAAGTCCTATATACCAAACATAAGCCTGATACTACAAATGAATGAAATGATCTCACTAAATGATACTGTCGAGTCTGATACAGATTCTATCCAACCCTTCCATTCTGAGATCAATGAAACAGTCAGAATAGATTGTAACAAAGGACATAAAACATAGAAATAAAACACACCAACCTAAATCTACAAAGTAAATTAGTAACCCCAAAATCCCTAGAATATTAGAAACGAATTCTATGATGTTGAATCCCCATCGGAAGAAACATCAAAGGCCCTGGTACTTATGTACTTCAATTGATATATATCATCCTCAGAGAACTATACGGGTTCCCCTAAAACAGTAAACAACCTTATTAGTGAATACACTCAATCAAATCCACCTTTTTTGAAAATATATAATTATTTCTAAAATAAAGGGACTAATTATATTCTGGATAGAAGGATGGAGTTCCGCCTCAAGATGTTCTTCTCATGACTCTTAAATAGAAAAATGGTTTGGGTAAGTAAAAAAATATCCTTGAAACAAATTCTTGGCACCCAAATAGTCATGCTTCCATATAGAATAGAGTGAAATACCTACCACTTAAATTACTTCAATTTTTATGAATGGAACAATACAAAAGGCTATTTTGGAAAGAGTACCCATAAAACAAATTTCTCCTTTTTATCACCAAGATAAAACATCCACCATTTAGACATATCACCCCATATCTGACTAACTTCCAAATTGACCCAATACTCCACTGGGGCTCGAATAAAACTAAAATAGATAATAAGACCCCTTAACCATATCACCTTCTCTAGATCCTAAATAATTCCCATCATTCTTCTCCATTTCCCACCACGAAAAATAACTTGATGTTCTGTACCACTGATCATCCTTCTCAAATAGATTAATATTCCACTAATCAAATAGATAACACTATTGAACATATATTACCTAATCCAAATTGGGATGATGAACATGAGACGCATATAAAAAGGGAAATAATGATTTACTAATTCTGGTATTGTTTTAATTTATTAATATTTATTAAATTATTCTTATCTTTCTTAGAACCACCGATTTCAATCAAGAACAGATTTCAATAATGATCTATGTACCTATGTAATTTATCATCCTTATTTATGGTGCTATCTATAGCTACCCTAGCTTAGTGTACATGGATATTACATTATTTTAGATGAATATTTATTATATTACAAGAATTCATGACCAAAGAGTATAATAGTTTACTGTCAATGAAATCATGGAACCAATATCATCTATCCCAGTGAAAGGTCTTAAAAATATCCCCTAAATATATCCATCTTTAGTACTTCTTCTCAAAACCTTTTTCATCACCCGGGGAAAGAAAACATAAGAAAGGGTTGATCTTAGATGCCCTATAAGGATATCTAAAGGAAATGTGTATGCATAAGATGAAAAAAGGGTATGAAACTTTCCTATAACATTTAAAGATCATACCATGAATATTAGAGATCATAATTGCAATTGGAAGTTCATAATACATGGATCATAAGATAATAATGAGTGTAATTCCTGAAATCCCAACACAATAATAAGACAAGGAATTTGAGGAATGCACATTTGTTTATGACCTTGTGAATGTGTATAAGTTGAAAAAAGTTAACTCATTAAGCTAAAGAGATGAAATTAGGACCTCGCATCATATTATGGACATGAAAACTAGTCCATAAATGAATATGTGAAAATGAAATCATGTTCATGCATATCCTTATGGACATGAAACTAGGCCCATGAATCAAATTTTGAACCTGTAATCTTGTTCACCCATAACATTATGAACATGTAATCTGGTTCACGCAAAAACTTATGGAAATGAAACAAGGTCCAATATAATATTTTGAACACGTAATATGGTTCACTCATAACATTGTGAACATGTAACCAGGTTCACTCTTTTCTTTATTTACTAGAAACTATGTCAATGCATTACATTGTGAACATGTAATCAGGTTCACACATAACATTGTGAACATGAAATATGGTTCACGTATAACATATACACTCACGAGTCCTCCATCATTACCCAATGAAATGGAGGGAGATATAGGTCCACCCATCTCATAATAACATCTTTCATACATGTTCCACAATATAAAACTTTCATCATATCATGAAAAATAAAAAGTTATAGGTTTTATAAACATCAAATCAATACCCAAGATATGAAATTGGTATCATTAAAATTTCATCAAATCCTAAACTATGAATAGATATTGGTTTCGTAACCTCTTCATGAAATCATAACTCATTAAATGAAACATGTTTAAAAAGAATATACCTCATGGAAGATAAACGAGTTTCATAACTGTAATGATCAAGAAACCTGTTCCATATTTATTAATTTATTTATTAAAAATAATTATTTTTTAAAACAACCTGATATCACAAAGGTATATTATTTTAGAGAGTCCAGTTACATTAGAGAAATTA
Source organism: Viscum album (assembly GCA_963277665.1). Taxonomy (NCBI): domain Eukaryota; kingdom Viridiplantae; phylum Streptophyta; class Magnoliopsida; order Santalales; family Viscaceae; genus Viscum; species Viscum album. The sequence goes on along the minus strand of OY728121.1, from coordinate 1,642,916,348 downwards.
TGATCACATATCTTATAAAAGAAAAGACTAAACCATTCTTCAAAAAGGCTAACTCGTTAGCGGGACCTCGACCACTATCTAGCTTATACACATCCTTAAACAATGTGAAAAGTGGTTTTTGAAGACATAGGGTGAGAGAAAAAATTTTAGTATGTGTTCTTCAATAGAAAAGGGAAACAAAATAGAGTTTTACAATTCAATATAAAATTATAAGTTATATTATAATTTTTTCAATGAAATATTAGTAAAACGTGTATACTTTTAAAAAATAAACATTTTGGGGAAAAATGATATCCATTGACATAATTTTTTTTTGAAAAATCCACTTTGATCATTCATATAGTATTAGAAATTACATTGAAATTATTTTTTCAACTGAAAATTAATTATTAAAAGCACCTTGAATCACATCATAAATTATCAGTTCACTCTAAAGACATGGATGATATAGTCCCATGATGGATTAAGTTCACTCCAGAATCCCATAATGTTCTTGCAATAATCCTCCCACACACTATAATGTTCATAGGATTAATATCTCATGCACCGTGATGTATGTAGGATAAACCTCCAATGCATTGAGATATACTTAGGATAAACATCCCATGCCCTATATACGATAACTCATGAGATTAATAGAATAACAACAATATCATGGCACACCATTGATATAATTAGACATATCACCCATAAGGGTTTGGGTTCACTCTCTATACCCTTCCTTCATAACTTATTTATGAGATTATATGGAATTTGAAACATTATAACTTATAATTTTTTCATTCAATGACCCATGAAATTACGTTTTGAACCCTGAGTTCTAAAAACCATTTACGAAAAATTAATTTTTTAGTCATATGTGTATCACGATAAGAGTGGTTTCTCATTAAAAAAACTTAATTTCTCTATCATGTATACGTATGATTTTTTTAATAAAATACATATACATATAAATATATATATAAATTTATTTACACAGATAAAACATGATTTCATTATATTATATATATATCGATTAAAAATAAAAATACTTTTACGTAAAATTATATATAAAAATACATACTTATATTTACATATATAAGAATAAGAAGTAATATATATACATATACTTGTTTTAAATGAAACTGGTTCATATGAAATGACATATATATACATATACATATATTTATTAATTTACTTTTATATACATCCACTAGTTTGGAAACCAAAACATTAAATTCAAGTATTGATAATCTCACTTGCACTCTTAGGGGCCTAATTGAAATCAAAGTTACATTAAATTAATTTTATTAAATAGTGTTACATCTGTAGATGTGATTTCAAATATGTCATTATATGTACATAATCCTATATATATATATATAATTTTATAATATTATTACCATAATAATAATTTTTGAAAATATAAAAGCATCGCTCATATTTATAGGAGTCCAACTAAAGTTATTTAATTATTTAAAATAATTTTAGGAAAATTAGTATCACTAAACAAAAGAATTTTATAATTCAAAACTTAACATGAAAAATTATTAGAGAACATAGAAATGATCACATTTACACCTCTAAAATAATCAAAATACTAATATAAATACAAAATTTATATATTAAAATATGTTTGAATATAAAGGCATAAAATTAATATATTGATATAAAAATTTGAGCATTGATTTAACAAAAATCATATTTCCATCATAATATCACAATAAAAATTATTTAAAAATACATGAACAAAATATTAATAAATGAAAAAAATAGCATTGTGTGAAATATAAAAAAACACACATATCACTTGAACGGTTTGAACAAATTTTTCACAAAACAAATAAATCATTTCACATAAATAGTTATGAAATAAAAAACATTTAATAGGAAAAGGATCAAAAAAGTTAAATACTTGTAAAATTCATTATTTTTTTCCAAAAAATATATGAATAATAAATTAATACGACAATGAGATTATAACCCATTGGAAAAAATTACATGAATTGCATAATATACATGAATATATTTCACAGAATATAATATATTACCACATAGAAGATCTTCTCTATAGAGAATTTCATAATTATAAGGGTTAAATACAACTGATAAATTTGGAGATAATTTGAAGATATGGGTGTAGTTTTATAATTATAGAACACCATTACCTTGTAGATGAGTCAACTACATTGAAATGTGGAAAAATACTAAATAATTAAGGTCACTAAAAAATTAAAATCACTCTAAAAATGAATAGACAAATAGAATATTTTATATTTATTTTAAAAAACACAACTCCCTTATCTCATTGCAGATGATTTCACACAAATGGTTTCACTACTTCACAAGAGGGACTAAAATACACAACACAGACCTTCAATAATGGGGGAACCGAATTGTCATTCTACAAGGAGACATAGAAGAAAAACCACCCTCACCTGTACGATATTTATATGCCAAATGTTTATAGTTTTATATATACACCTACCATACCAAATATAAAATAACTTGAAAACACACATAAAAATTGAAGGGTGTACCATAAGACTTATAAATTCAACAAAGAATCTATAATTTATTAATGCATATTAGTGTATTCTGATGGTGGTCAAAAAACATGATAAATAAACCTAAGAATTGATAATTTATAACCCCTAAAATTCACCTATTTTTAGAGAATATATTGTAATAGTAATCAAAAGGATAAAAAACTCACCAACCAGGGCGTGATAGAATCACTGGTTGCGGGAATCAACGATGGACTACAGAACGAAGTGAAGTGGGTCAACATGATGAGGTTGAAAACAATTTTAAGATGTTTTTTATAAAACCCCATGCGATATGGTTATACCTACACAGTGCGAGTAGATTCCACATCAGAAGGTTTACCATTGGATGAACCACACTCGACTCGCTACTCTACAACTGGTTGAATTCAATTTCCCTTGTGTGATCATTGTCGGTTAGTCAAGTAGAAGAATCGTCACAGCCAACCATGAGGAGGAATAATATTTGGGGGGGGGGGTTCGACTTCAGCAGTATTCTAATCCCCTAATTTCTTATTATTATGATTTATTATATCTTATAAATATTTGTTATCTATAAACACACAAACACACACAGAGACATATATATATATATAAATATATATATTTGTATTTCCATTTGTTGGAAACATATTTATAAATATATTAATTCTTAATTTCTAACATAAAAGGAAAACATATTATTATTATTGTCTTATCAAAATAATAATATTCATAATCTTATATTATATAATCATTTTTTCTCTCATCTATTTTTTTGGGGGTTTTGATTTTTTGAATAAAATTCATAATGTAATGTGTGTTTAAAAATAGTTGACATGTGTTATCTTGATATAAGTAAGAATATTAATGTAATTACTTATATTTCAACATAATTAATTCATTATAATAATTTATAATAAATATTTACTAAATAAATACTATTAATGTCAATATAATATCTGTTTTATACAACTATATTTGTTTTTTTCTTGTAAAAAGAAGAAAAAAAATTATTATAAAAACATTATAAATTTTCATTGAAATAAAAAATTTGATGTTTTAGAATTAAATTTTCTGAGAGTGATACTCTATTGAATTTTAATTTAATATATAACTTTGAAAAAAACATTATTTAATTTTAACAAAATAAAATTTTTGATTTAAATTAAATATAAATTGAAATTAAAATGTTACATATATGAATGTAAATAAATTATTATTATTATTATTTTATTTGAAAAAAATACACGTACATTATTTTTAAATAAATTATGTTTAATAACAAAAAATGCATAAAATGAATACAATATAAAGATGATATTATACCAAATTGATTTATGGGGCATATTAACATAGTAAATATTTCAATAGGATATTATTCATATTTATATCCCCAAAAAGTTATTATATTACAAACCATAGTTATACAGAAACACATATATTTGTGTGTATTATTTCTATTATTATTACACCAAATATTTATTATTAAACAAATGAAATTAATTAATATTAAAATCTAATACATCAATTTAAATGTGGAAATATTATATATACTAATTCTTAAAATGTTATAAATTTCACTATTGATAATTATGAAAACAAGAAGTGAAAGACCTTATGTTAATGTAAAACCAAAGGTAATTAATAGAACACCTATAAAAGATCCAAGGGGTTCTCGATATCCTGTCCTCTAATGTTATAGATACCAAGGTTTTGATACCAATTGTAATGACCCAGAAAATAATTCCATATTTTATTATTTATTAAAAATAATTCCATTATTTTTTTTACAAAACATGTTATCACAAAGTTATTGACTTTCATAGTGTTTTAATACATTAGAGAAATTCTTATTACACAAAAAAAAGACCAAAACCGTTCATTACAAAGGTTAAACACCTTAGTGGGACCTCGAACACTATTACACTTCTACATATCCTTACACCCTTTGAAAAAAGATGTTTGAAGACAAACGATAAGCGAAAAAAAATGTAAGGGGTTTTCAAAATAAAAAAACTAAATAAAGTTATTCATTTCAATATTAAAAACTAAAACTTATTATAATGTTTGTTAATGATGTATTTAGAAAACATGTATACTTATAAAATATAATAATTTTAGTTGAAATGGAATAAAATTTACATATACAACATGTAGAAAATAAACTTCTATGATTCAATAAGTATTAGTAATTTCGCTGAAAATATTATAATCATTCATAATTAATTCCCAAAGGCACCTTGAATCATATCATGAATTCTCAGATAACTCTTGAGTGATGGAGTACATAGTCCAATGATGGATTAGCTTGACTGCTAAATCCCATAATGTTCTTGGGATAAACCTCATGTTCACCATAATGGGTTTAGGATAAACATCCAATGCAACATCATGTGCTTAGTATAATCATCCCATGAACCGTGCTGTGTGTAGAATAAAACTTCAGTACACCATATATGCCATCTAATGAGACAAACTCATTACCCATTGCATTAGAGTATTATCAGGGCACACCCTTCATAAAATTGGAAAAAAGTCTCATACGGGGTTTGGTTCACTCCACATCCCCTACCATCATAAATTCTAGGTGTGACGTAGTGGATTAAAAAACATCATAAAATATATATTTTTTTCATTCATAGAACAATGAATCTTTTTTTTGAACTATGATTTGTGAAAAAAATCCATAAAAATATCTTTCTTAAGAATACGTGTGTCATGATTAAATTGGATTCTCATAAAAAATACATAATTTTTCTTTAAAATATATGTATGCGGAAATTTTTTAAAAATGGTATATATATAAATATAAATATAAATATAATTATTTCCTAATTATGTATATATATATTGATAAAAAAATATTACGACTTTTATATAAAATGATATATACTAATACATTCGTATATTTATATATATAAAAATCAGAACTAATATATATATCTATACATATACAATAAAAATATTGTTTTATAGGAAATGATATATATATACATATATTTATTTTTTTATACATCTAATTGTTTGGAAAGAAAAACATTAATTTGAATGTTTTATAATCTTTTTGGACTCATAGGTGCCTAATTAAAATCCAATTCACATTAAATTAATTTTATTAAGTAGAGTTTTATGGGTAGATGTTATTTTAAATACGTCATCAAATATACATAAAAATGTATATATATATACATACATTTATAAAATTATTTTTAAAATAATATTTTTTGAAAATATAAATGTAACTCGTATTTGTAAGAGTCCAATTGATGTTCTTTAATTAATCAAAATGATTTTCTGAAAAGAAGTCTCAAAGTCCAAAAAATATTTATTTAATACATAACAATAGTGTTTAATTAATAACATAGAAAGGATCACCATTCCACCTCTAAAATAATCAAAATACTACTATAAATACCCCCACTAATATGTTAAAATTAGTTCGAATATAATGTAATCAAATTAATATATTATTTACAAATTGTAATCATTGATTTAAAAAATTCCTCTTGCCATCATAATGAAATAGGATTTTTTTTTCATGAACCTTGAACTAAAAATTATTAAATATCCAAAAAATTTGGCATGAAATATATAAAAAATGAAAAAAATGATTGAAGTATTTGAAAATATTTTCTAAAAAACAAACAGTAAATTTCACCAAAATTGATTTGAAATGAATAAATTTCTTAGGAAATGGTTCTAATGAAATCAATGTAAGAAAAATAAATAGTTTTTTTACTAAAAATATATTTTAACAATCATATAATACCACAAATACATTAAAACCAATTTTCATAATAAACATAAACTACATAAAACACCTGATCAAATTTTATAATGTAATATCTATTACCATAGAGACTATCTTCACAACAATGAATTACATAGAGAGAAGGGTTAAATACTACTGATATATTTATGAAAAATAAGAAAATACAAGGACAATTTTATAAAAATAAAATCCCCTTACCATGTAGATGATTACATAACTTTATAACTGGAAAACAATTAAATATAGAGGGTCACTGACATTTAAGAAACAATTTGAAAATGAAGAAGCTAATTAACTTTTTTATATGTATTTTAAAGAAAAATATATTTGAACTATTTGAAGATTCCTTCACCCAAATGGTTCCACTACCTCAAAAAAGAGACTAAACTACACATTCTGGACCATCAAAACTGGGGGAAGTCAACTGACCTTCTTATATGAAGACATAGAAAATGAAAACACTCTTGCTTGGCCCTATTTTCTACACTAATGGGTTACACTTATATATATTTACCTTATAACCCAAAAAATCAAAAGAAAACACACATAAAAAATAAATAGCATGTCGTAAGACATCTAAATTCAACATGTAATCTATAATTTATCATAAAATATTAGTCTATTTTGATAAAGGTCACAAAACATGAAACCTAAACCTGAGAATTGAAATTTTATAACCACTAAAATTCATCCATTTATAGAAAATATATTATTATAGGAATTTCAAGGATACAAAACCCACATGATAGGGTGTGATCACATCTTTTGTTGTGGGAATCAACGATGGACTACCGATCAAACTATAGTAGGTCGAAATTATAAGGAAGGAATTTTTTTTCGTTGTATGTGAAAACCCCCATAAATGATGGTCAGACCTACACTGTGTGAGTAGATATCACTCAAAAGATTCGCTAACAGATTAGCTAACTCGACTCATTACTCTATGATAGGATATGAGCGGCTTCCCTAGTTTGAGGGATGTCGGCCAATCAAGGAGAGGAATCCTCAAAGCCAGCCATAAGGCGAATGAAGATTGGGGGGCATCAGCTTTTCCTATACTGTACTCCCACTTCTTGTTCTATTATAATTATTTATTATATCTTATTACTATTATATATATATATATATCAATTTTTTTTAATTAAATATTTTCAAATATCTGAATTTTTAATTGACTACTTAAAATGAAAACATATTATTATTATTGTCTTATAAAAATAATAATATTCATAATCTTTTATATTATATAGTTATATTTTTTCCATAATCTATTTTATTATAGGTCTTTGATTTTTTTTATAAAAATCATAATTTAATGTGTCTTTAAAAATAAATTTCATATAATATCTTGTTCTTAAGTTAGATAATTAATGGAATTACATCTATTGCAACATAATTAATTCATTAGAAAAATTTAAAAAAACATTTTCAAAATAAATATTATTAAAGTCAAGGGAAATTTGTTTTAAATAAACTTTTGTATATATTTTTATTTCTTGAAAAACAAAAAATAAAAACATTTAGTATAATAGTTTATATAATTTTCATTAAATTAATAAATTTTAATGTTTTAAAATTACATTTTATGTGACTGATACTCTATTGCAATTGAATTGAAAATTTAATTTTGAAAAAAACATTATTTAATTTAATCAACCTAAATAGTTATTTTTAAATTAAATATTCAATATGATTAAAATTTACATTTAGGAATTAAAATAAATTATTATTATTATTATTTTATTAGAAAAAAATACATGTACATAAATTTTATATAGTTTTTATGAATAATTATAAATCTATAACATGAATAAAATATAAAACTGATATGATAACTACTTAATTTATGCTTTATTATAACTAGGTAAAAGTTTTCTACAATATATTATTTGAATTTACTTTTAGAAAAAAAAATTCTTAGAAACAATATTAATATATATATATATATATTATTTATCATATTATTAAAACTAATATTTTTCCTTAAATGAAAAAAATTATTTAATATTAAACTCTAAATCATTAATTTGAAAGTAAAAATATTATATTTACTAAAACATTAGATGTTACATTCTACCCCTTAAATGAATTTCATCCTAAAAATTACAACCTTGCAGAGACATAAATTTTGAATATCACTATTGAGAAATAGGAAAACTAGAAGCATAAGAACATTAATTAATGTAGAAGACTAGGAAATTAACAGAAGACCTTGAATGTTACAAAGTGTTTCTCCATATCCTGACCTCTAAATGTATTTTTTACATTGGGTCTAAAACAAACTCTAAAGACCCAGAAACCAATTATAATATTTTTTATTTAATAAAAATAATTCATTTTTAACAAAACTTTAGATCCCAAAGGTATATAGATTCATAGAGTCTGAATACATCAGATAAATTTTGATTACACCACCTATAAAAGAAAGGACCAAAACAATTCTTTTCCAATCATAAACACCTTAGTGGGACCTCAACCACTACCTCACTTCTACACATTCTTAAACACTATAAAAATGTATTTTTTTAAGGGATATGGTGAGAGTTCAAAAATCAGTATAATGGGTTTTCAAAACAAAAATAAAACCAAACAGTGTTTTGAAATTATATATTAAAAAGTTAAACATATTATAAATTTCAATAATGAAAGATTAGGAAAATATGTATACATTTAAAAAATAATCATTTTAGTGTAAAAAATACCAATTTACCTTTCTAACATTTGTAAAATCCACTTTGACCATTCATATATTATTAGTAATTTAATTTAAAATAGTATAGTCATTCAAAATTTATTATCAAAGGAACCTTGAAAGATATCATGAATTCTGTGTTCAATCCTGATACGTGGAGGACATAGTCCAAAGATGGATTAGGATCACATCCTAATACCATAATGTTCTTCAGATAATCCTCCCACACACTATAATGTTCTTAGGATAAACCGCCCATGCACCGTGATGTGCAGAGTATAAGCCTCATACGCACTGTCGTGTTCTTTGGATAAACATTTCGCACACCATACATGAACTCTCATGAGATGAACACATTAAAAAATGCATTAGAGAGGTATCAGGGAGCACCCATCATATAATTGGCCAAAAGTCACACAAGGTATTGGGTTCAATACCCATCCCCAGACATCATAACTTCCATGTTTGATGATTTGGAATTAAAAACATTATATCTTATATTTTTTTCATTCAGTGAACCGTGAAATTCATTTTGATCCATGATTTTTGAAAAACCATTTCCTTAAATGAACATTCATGATTTTACATGTGTCATGATAAAAGTGTTATGTGATTAGAAATATATAATTTTAATTTCAAATATATGTATGAAATATTTTTCCATAATATATATATATATATATATATATAAATTTATTTACACAGATAAAACCTGATTTCATAATCATGTATAAATATATTGATTAAAAATCATAAGACTTTTACATAAAATTATATATACCAATACACTCTTATATTTTCAAATATATTCAACAGAAGTAATATATATATATACACATGTTTTAAATAAAACTATTTGATATGAAATGATGATATATATACATACATATATTTACTTTTTTATACAACAACTTATTTGGAAACCAAATCATCAATTTGAGGGTTCGATAATCTCACTTACACTCATAGGGGCCTAATTTAAATCCATATAACATTAAAATAATTTTATTAAAGGGAGTTACATGGGAAGTTGTGGATAAAAATATTACATCATATATATATAAATATATATAAACACACATACATTTATAACAATATTACAAAAATAAAACTTTTGAAAATATAAAAACATCGCTTGTATATATAATAGTTTCACATAGGTTCTTTAATTATTCAAAAATAATTTTAAGAAAATATGTATCACAAACCAAATTTATTTAATTATTTAATAATAAAAAACAAACATTATTAAAGAACATAAAATTTATCACATTTACACCTCACAAATAATCAAAATACTATTATAAATACAATAATGATCGTTTAAAATAAGTTTGAATATAGTGGTTTCAAATTCATATAAAGATTATAAAATTTTATCATAACTTTAAAAAAATTCCTCTTTAAAACATAATGACATAGTAAATATTATTCCAATAGTCATGAACAAATCATTAATAAATGTCACAAAAAAATTGGCATAAAATATCAAAAAGATGTACAAATCGATGGAGTAGTTTGAACATAATTTTCACAAAAGTAACACTTCATTCCACTTAAATAGTTTTCAAATTAGAACTTCTCATAATAAAATTTAAAAAAATGTTGAACTCATAAAAAATGTATTATTATATTAATGAAAAATATATTTTAAGAATTAAGAAATTGGAAATAGCGATTAAAACCAATTTGAAAAAATATATGAATTGGATAAAACAATAGAAGATATTTCACGAAATGAAATATTTTACCAATAAGATGTTATGGGAAATATATAATTTCATAGTGATAAGTGTTAAATACAACTGAAAAATTTGGGAACAATTACAAAATATAGGTATAGTTTTATAAAAATAGAATCTCTTTACCTTGTAGATGATTCCACTTCTTTACAACATGGATAAAACTACATAAGGGTGGTTACTAATAGATTGTTATCACATTAATAATGCATAATAAAATTGAATAGTGTTTAGGTTTTTTTTTAAAATTCCCTTAACTCATTATAGATTATTTCAAACAAATGGTTCCACCGCCTCACAATAGGGGCTACACTACGCATCCCAGACCATCAAAATAGGGGGAACTAAACTGAACTTCTGTAAGATGACACTGAATAAAAACCATCCTGACCCGACCATATTTAATACTACAAAGTTATAGACACATATATATACACCTCACATCCCAAAAAAAAATAAAAAAACACTTAAAATTGAATTTTATATCGTAATACTTCTAAATTCGACATGAAATCTATACTTTATCATAAAATATAATTTTATTATGATGGTTGTCATAACAACATGCATGAATCAACCGTAGACTACTAGACTACACTTAATGGGTTGACACGATGAAGATGACAACTGTTTTTCAGTTGTTTGTGAATTCCCCCATCCGATAAGGTCAGACCAGCATGCTCTGACTCTATTCTACTACATAGGATGAGTTTTTTTACATTTTTTCAAAAAATAATTCTAAAAATACGACTATGTTAAAAATATTTTTTTTACATCCCAAAGGCGGCACACCATGTTCCGCCTTTGGGGAATTTTAGCATTAAAGAAAGGTGGTACCTGGTGTTCCGCCTTTGCGCTTAATTAAATAACAAAGGCAGCACACTAGGTGCCGCCGTTGGACAAAAACAATTAGTAAAAATTTTAATTTTAACTTTTTGTTTTGTTTATATATTTTTTGAAAATTTAAACTTTTTTTATTTTTCGTTTTCTTTAAAAATTTTGTTTTGTTTTGTTTCATTTAGATATATATAGGTTTTTATTTTTATGTTTTTTTTTGTTTTCTATTATTTATATTTAAAATTGTTATTGTTATTTTTTTATTTTGATTTGTTTATACATATATATAAACAAAATTTTAGCGGAGGGGGTGTTCTTTTTTTTTCTTATAATAGCATAGATTAGGTTAGTGCCACTTCAAGTAGGGCTTTGGTTATATATATATATTATATATATTATATTTATAATTATACATTTATTATAATTACATATTTTTTATAATTATTATAATTATTATATTTATAATAATATATTAATTATAATTTTATAATTTTCATAAATAGAATTATAGGGTTATAATAAATTTATAATTATAAATATAATAAATATAATATTTCAAAACCACATATTTTAAACTTCAAATTTTTTCAAATACGTGACTTTGAAAGACTATAATAGATAAACTATAACACCAATAAAAATGAAACTTTAAACATTGATTAAACATATAATAAATATTTGAAAAGAAAATTAATTTCATAAAAAATATCAATGAAAGATTATTTATAAGCTTTCAAAACCAACTATTTGAATCATAAAAATGTTTCATGTACGTGAATTTGGAAACAAAAGGAATTTCATCAAAAATGTTGATGACAACTAATTTAAAAGAATTCAAAACAGTTAACTTCAAACTTAAAAATATTTCAAGTATAAATCTTTGAATGAATATAAAACATAATATATAACACCAATAGAAATGAATATTTATACATTGATTAAACATATAAGAAATAGTTGAAAAAAATGGAATTTCATGAAAAATGTTGATGAAAAATAATTTATAAGCTTTTAAAACTGCCAACCAGAAAAATAAAATATTTCAAGTATGCGACTTTAAAATAATATAAAACATAAACTATAATAACAATATAAATGAAAATTGAAACATTGATTAAAAATATAATAAATATTTGAAAAAAATGAATTTCATCAAAAATGTTAATGAAAACTAATTTATAAGCTTTCAAAACCACTAACGTTAAACATAAAAATGTTTCAAGTACGAATCTTTGAAAGACTATAAAACATAAACTATAAGACCAATCTAAATGAAACATTAAACATTGATTAAAAATATAACAAATATTTGGAAAAAACGGAATTTCATCAAAAATGTTGATGACAACTAATTTATAAGCATTCAAAACAACCTACTTGAATCTTAAAAATGTATCAAGTACACATCTTTTGAAGACTATAAAACATAAACTATAAGACCAATATAAATGAAACTTTAAACATTGATTAATAATATAAGAAATAGTTGAAAACAAAAGTAATTTCATCAAAAATGTTGATGACGGCTAATTTATAATCTTTCAAAACCACAGACTAGAAACTTAAAAATGTTTCAAGTACGCATCTTTTAAAGAATATAAAACATAAATTATAATAACAATATAAATTAAACTTGAATATTTGATTAAAAATATAAGAAATAGTTGAAAAAAGGAATTTCCTCAAAAATGTTGATGACAACTAATTTATATGCTTTTAAAACCGCTAACATGAAACTTAATTATGTTTCAAGTAAAAATCTTTGAATGACTATAAAACATAAACTATAAGACCAATATAAATGAAACTGTAAACATTGATTAATGATATAATAAATAGTTGACAAAAAATAAATTTCCTCAAAAATGTTGACGACGACTAATTTATATTCTTTTAAAACCACATACTAGAAACTTAAAAATGTTTTATGTACGCATATTTGAATGACTATAAAACATAAATTATAAAAGAAATCTAAATGAAACGTGACTATTTGATTAAAAATATAAGAAATATTTGAAAAGAAATGGAATTGCATAAAAAATGTTGATGAAAACTAATTTTTAATCTTTCGAAACCGCTAACTTGTAACTGAAAATTGATATATGGACGCATCTTTGAATGACTATAAAACCCAAAATATAAGACCAATGTAAATGAAACATTAAACATAGATTAAACATATAAGAAATAGTTGAAAACAAAAGGTATTTCATCAAAAATGTTTATGAAGACTAATTTATAAGCTTTCAAAACAACATACTAGAAACTTAAAAATGTTTCAAGTACGCATCTTTGAAAGTCTATAAAACATAAAATATAAGATAAATCTAAATGAAAACTAAAATATGGACAAAACCTCATTTTTACTGAATTAGAAATCACATATCAAACATGGTTTAATTCTCAATTTTTTTTATTGTTTTGTATGTTGGTTCATGATTTGTGCTTTCTTTTTTTACTAATGTTTTTTTGCCTACATAAACACAGAACATATGATAAATAAAGTACAAATATCACATACTATAATCTATAAACAATAGTCTTAACTCCAGGGATAATGTATAAAATATATATCATCCAACTAAATAAAACATGTTTTAATAGATAAAAAATTTCAATGACATCAGAAATGTAAGTTCATGATTAAATGTCCTGTCAATAGCGGAATTTTATCTAAAACACTAAGAATGTCTTCATTTACTCTCACTCATAGGTTTACAATTATCGCCTCTCCTCCATCGAACGGTCTGAACCCAGGGGCGCCAGAATTGGAGGGTTGATCTGGATATGCAAGAGATATTTTGGTAAAAATAAGGGGATGTCCATATTTAATGAAACTGAATTGGGGGGTTAATATGGATGTAAGAAGCTATGGTGGTGTGCCCCTCCAAACAATATAGCACATCACCACAAATTCCTACATCCATATTAACCTCCCAATCTAGTTTCATAAAATCTATATAGCCCCTCTTTTTTACCGAAGATAAAGATACATTATTAAACACGCGCTTTTGAACCCCCACGTCCAAAGCAAAAAATTATTTAAGGGATGGAAAATTATTCGCCGCATTTTTAAACATTGGACACAATTAAATAAGAAGATCCTCAGGAGAAGGTAAAATATTCAAATCATTATTTTCGGCTACTTCCACCCATTCTTGTAGCATCAGTGGATTTGTTATAGAATGATTTCTAGGAGGAGGAAACACACTTGTACAATCTAAGCCATAATATTCCATTCCAAAATACTTCACACTCCTCAAATAAAAAATATCAAATTCTTAAATTACAACGAATTAAAAAAAAGAGGTTCAGTCTCAAGCCAAACCTTAGTCCTTCTAACATTGTTATAGCATTCAGATGCATTCCAGCAATGAAAACCTCAACCAGCTTCTGTGCTTTACACACAATAGATACTTCTTTTCAATTTTGTCATGCCCCTGACTATAAATCAACCTCAAAAGCTATAGATAATTTTTCACATTAAGGTGAGATGAGAATGGAGGTATTATACCATCAGGAAGAGAGATTCTAGGAATGTGCAATGATATGAAAAACATTTAGATGAAATGTGTCAGTTCCCCACTAGATGTGTATGTTCCTCCAAAGTTTTCAGGCTGGAGACAATCCACCTTATGTTCCACATAGCCTTATGCCTTTCATGGATTAATGTCAAACAGTTCATCCCATTTGTTTACTTTATGGGGAAGTACAACCTCATTCCTTTGAATATGCACATTACCATGAAGATATACAATCAACATTTTGTAAGAAAAACTACTAATCTCATGTTCACTGAAATACCCCTTAACGTAAGAATGATACAAATAGTGTAAGTACCCAATAGAAAGTTTCCAATCCATTTTTCCTGGGCTATGTGGAATCGTTGGTGCTTTCATCTGATAAATAATTTAAAAGGTTTCAAAACCACCTTCCCAAAACTCAAAAATATTTCAAGTAAGTAACTTTGAAAGCCTATAAAATATAAACTATAAGATCTATTGAAATGAAACATAAAACATGGATTAAACATATAATAAGTAATTGACAATATAAACCATTTCTTAAAAATTGTTGATGAAATACAATTATAAGCTTTCAAAAACACATCTTTCAACTCAAAAATATTTCAGATATGAGACTTTGAATGCCTATAAAATATAAAATTAAAGGCGCGTATAAATGAATCTTAAAACATTGGTTAAACATATAAGAAGTAATAGAAAAGTAATTAGTTAATTCTGGTGAGGGGGCAAACTGTTAGTCCCTGGAATTGAAGTATAATGATGATTACCTTGAAACATCAACCCCCATGCCAACCCCTTCCACCCATTAGACCAACATTGGTAACTCATATAGAAGTAGATTTAAAAAAAATAAAATTTCACGCCACCACAGCTTCCTAAATCCATATTAACCCCCCAATTTAGTTTCATTAAATTTGGACTACCTCAATTTTTACCAAAGTCAATGGTGCACTATTAAACCACCACTTTCAACGCCCGCCTCATAAATACAAAATCCTTTAAGGGATGAGAAATGATTCGGTGCATTTTAAAACATTGGGTTCCTATCAAAAACTAGATCCTCATAACAGTGGGTGCCTTTCAACCCCCAATTCCGTTTCATTGAGGAGCTCGTTATTGAAAGATTTTCAATGTTTTAAAATGCTCAGAATCATTTCCCATCCCTCAAAGAATTTTGTATTTTTGAGGTGGGGGTTGAAAAGTGATTCTTTAATAGTGAATCTTTGACTTTGATAAAAATGGGGGCTGTCCAAATTTAATGAAACTGAATTTGGGGGTTAATATGGATGTAGGAAGCTATGGTGGTGTGAAATTTCTTTTTTTTTGAAAAGATACTTCTATATGAGTAACCGAAGTTGGTTGAATGGGTGGAAGGGGTGGGCGTGGGGGTTGATGTTTCCTTGTCATCATAATTATCCTTCAATTACAGGGTCTAACAGTTTTCCCCCTCACCAAAATTAACTAATTACTTTTCTACTACGTCATATATGATTAATCCATGTTCTATGTTTCATTTAT
Organism: Viscum album; assembly: GCA_963277665.1. NCBI lineage: Eukaryota > Viridiplantae > Streptophyta > Magnoliopsida > Santalales > Viscaceae > Viscum > Viscum album. Next base: position 1,642,899,750 of record OY728121.1, on the reverse strand, counting down.
ATGAGTCTTTAAGTTTATATTTTATAAGCTTTCAAAGTCTCATATCTGAAATATTGTTGAGTTGCATGAAGTGTTTTTGAATGCTTATAATTGTATTTAATCAACAATTTTTAAGAAATGGGTTTTATTATAAATTACTTATTATATGTTTAATCCATGTTTTACGTTTCATTTCCATAGATCATATAGTTTATATTTTATAGGCTTTCAAAGTCACTTACTTGAAACATTTTTGAGTTTCAAGAAGGTGGTTTTGAAACCTTTTAAATTATTAATTAGATGAAAACAACAAAGATTCCACATAGCCTAGTAAAAATGGATTGTAAGCTTTCTATTGTGTACTTACACTATTTGTATCATTCTTACGTTAATGGGTATTTCGGTGAACATGATATTAGTAGTTTTTTCATGAAAATTAATGATTGTATATGTCCATGGTAATGTGCATATTTAATGGAATGAGGTTTTACTTCCCCATAAAGTAATAAAATGGGATGAAGTGTTTGAAATTAATCCATAGAAGGAATAAGGCTACGTGGAACTTAAGGTGGTTTATCTCTAGCCTAAGAACTTTTGAGGAACATGAACATCTAGTGTGGAACTGACAAATTTCATCTAAAGGTTTGTCATAGCATTGAACATTCCTAGAATCTCTCTTCCTGATAATATAATACCTCCCTTATCATCTCCTATATGTTTTTTTCATATTTTAATTTTCATTCATAACGGTCTTATTGTTTATATTTTATAATCTTTCAATGTCACATACTTGAACCATTATGAAGATTCACATAGGAGTTTTTGAAATCTTGTAAATTAGGTGTCATTGATAATTTTTATGAAATTATCTTAGAGTAAAAGTAATGCACTATTTTTAATAAATAGAAAACATATACAAGAAGAAGTAATTTTATTGTCTATGGTGAGGCTCTATCCCACATGTTTGGTGTGATAATGGTAAGTCCATATCGAGTGTGACGTGTTCCATACTGGGATGGAGTACGATGATCGGGAGAGGGATGATCTTCAGGCACTGGAACATCAATCACGAGATCATCTGTAATAGTCTTCATGGAAGGAGTTGTTGGAGGGTTGTCATAATGTGCACGAGATCCTTCTCCCACTACGTAAGTAGAAGGGGATGTCATCATACCCTCGAGAAACCATATATGCTGTGAAGGATCTGGTATGAAAGATGGCGGCAGGGGAGATGACCCCTGATAAATCCAAGGAAAATAAATATCTGGAGAATACTGTGGATATTCGATTGACAAAGATGGATCCCTTGCGGAATCCTACTATACAAACCTAGATGAGTCAGGCTGGACTGATAGAGCACCGACCAGTGCCTCTGGAATTGGTGGGGGCTCACGTACAGCAGCACACAGTCTCCGTCACCGTTGTCGTCGCTGGGGAACAACACCAGCTGCTGCTGTAGGTTCCTGAGAAACACCCTCATCTCCTGGGATAAGAGCATCATGTTCCTGAGTAGGAACATCTTGTCTCTGGGGTCCAGGATGGATGATACTATCATGAATAGATCGACAAATCAGCATCGTCTCCTCCAAAGCAGCATGGATCACAGATAAACTAGCAACCTCCTCCTCATCTGAATCAGTCATGCGACATTGTCATAGTATTATGGTATGTTGTACAGAGATTCAAAATGAATTATAAAATAACATAATAAATATATTATGTGAAATTAATTGACTTATCAGATCCTGAATCCCTCTCCCGTGCTGAGTCAGATACAATATAGACTTCATTCTATACCATGGCTCATACTCTACCTGATCTGATAGGTAGAATCGCATCGTACGTACACTTGTGATATGATGCTATGCTCGACTATCCCAGATGGCGACATTCTGGGCATGTCATCGTCGCCAATCGACATGCTGTATCCCCATGAGCTTCAATCCATGAAGATCTGATAACTGTCGTGGTGTAGGTGGAATCAGCTGAACACAGTAAAACTGACGCATAACTCTACCGGGATGGTGCCACTCAATAATATGAAAGTGAATTAGTGTCACTACAACCATAACCTCACGAATTCCAGCAGTACAGTATGTAGGTATGTCCTAAACTAGACTCTAGTATGGCATCCAATGATTCTGTAATGACAGGTGGCATTTCATCAGAGAAATTTGTTAACAAAAAACGAAAATGAGGATATGTACTTATGCTGTCAGGTAGTAAATTGTCCAACATGATACGATATGTATGGAAATTGTGGGTCAAAGCATCAACGAAGTGATGTGCCTGACACCAAGTATAAAATAATAAATTTAAAGTGATAAATATTCAGAAATTAAATATAATAAATCATAATACGATCAGAAACAAATAACTATGATTTATCATACCATTGTCTACGTGGAGCTTCCTGTAGCACATTTATAGGAAGCCTCTGACCAACAGTAGCAGGGGCGAGGACATGGATGCGCTCCCATGCCCACAATGGTATAAGGATGATGCATCCTCTGAGATCTGTGTGATATGAACGGTATGTCGTAAATAATGCTCTATACGTGTAGGCCAAATATGCAGATCCCCAACTGTATCTCCCGATCTGATCAAAGTCCTCCAATAAACTAATATACATCATGTGCACATGCAAGCCTGAGTGATCTGAACACAATCTACCTCCAATAAGTCATATGATATATGCCCGAGAATAACACATGATGGTCTACTCATCAGCATCATCAGGTAAATGTGCAAACTGCAAAGAAAGCGAAGGACTAGATTTAGACCCAACATCTGTAGCATTATGATAAGACAAAATGTAAACAACTAATAATATCTGTGCTAGCTCAGCCCAATCCCCACTGGTGGGTCCAATAACTGCATCTCCCTGAATAGGAAGACCGAGTAGCACTGCCACATCCTCTAATGTGATAGTCATCTCTCCCTCTGGAAAGTGGAATGTGTGAGTCTCTGGTCTCCATATCTCGACCAAGGTAGTAAGAAGAGGATGATCAATGTATGTGAAATTAGAAACGGCAATGTCGTGGAAGCCAACACGACGTAATTATGGTATAATAGCAGCAGGAGGCGCCATGTGTTGAAAATGGTGTGCTCGTCGCACCCTAATCTGTCGAACATCCCAACCCCCTATCACATCACGAGAAACATGCCTATGCTGCTCGGTGAGGAGTGGAATATCATCCATCTAGAAGCCATAAAATGAAATCAGTCTTCAATATAAAATGCAAATATAATTTTAAATTTAACAAAATGTTATGATTGGTATAATGAACGATATGTGATGTTTTTTTAGAAAATGATAAGGGAATGTCGTCATATTTTGGAGAAGATTTATCTATCTTGTCATTATATATTTTTTACCATGAAAATTATGTTTTTTAAGATATCATGTCATACATTTATATGTATAAACATTTTATCCTTGTTATGTATGATTTTGAAGATCCTTTATGATAACTGTTTTAATAATTTTTTGACTTCAGTGACAACTATCCTTTTTTTAATAATGTTTTTCGTTTTTATGATTACATTCAGATTAGTGGATCTAAATGTATTTAATACAGAGGTTCATTATTGGAAAGAAGAGAAGTTGATTTTTGGAGATTTTAATCAATTATTAAAAAGTTCATCTCTAATATTAAAAACATATAACTGACTACATAAAAAGATCATGTTGGATACAACACATCATTGTCACTGAGTGTGTGAACATGATCCAGCAATTTTAGGATATCATTTCCGGTTATGCCTTTCTTGATGACATAGACGACATCTCAACCTTTTCTCCTGTTCTTGAGGCCAATCCATCTTACTTCGTATCCTATTGGTCTTCGGTCATCCCCGTGGTCATAATCTACTGATGTTAGGAATCAGTATCGGATGGTCTTCATGCATTGGGAAATATCGAAACTCCCCAATAGGCATCCATGGCATAGCATACTAGTTAGCAATGGGTTCCAATTTATATATTGGATCAAAATAATCTTCCCATGATACATTCACAGATGCACATGATGCAATGGCATATGCGTATAGAAACCTTAATGCCTGAAACATTCCACACTGACATTGTTTTTCTTCTATAAGTACCACTACTTTTTCACCGCTGTTACCTGTAATGGGGTTAAAACACTCTTGAACTTCAAATCGTTAGTCTTCCCGATGGAATAGACACACTCGATAACTGGAATCTTATTCAACATTCTTGTCAATATCTCATTGAATGTTTTTTCCAAATATTAGTCCCGGTTGAATCCCATCTAAGGCTAGTTTTTGTCTATCAACTTAGTACTTAACACAGAGATAAAATGTCTCTTGAACTAGGGAATTAATTGGTAACTTGCAAATCCCTTTGATGACACCATTTATACACTCCACAATGTTTGTGGTCATGTGTCCGTACCTCTTTCCCCATTCATAGGCCAGCATCCATTTGTCTTTTGTAATCTTTATCATATAATCATACACTTCTTGGTTAGCCTTGCTGATTTCTTCATAACGCGCCTCAAACATTCGTTGACCTGGCTCATATGCTACATAAATATGATCACATGTCATAGAAATTATATTTTTATTCACATTAAAATAGTAAACCTCAATGACGACATTGCTTACCAGGCCTCGTGATTTCATTCTTCATAGCCTCATTATAGAATGTTTTGCGCATGTTACTAGAAATGTGTCTGATGTAGTATCGATGATGTGCATTTAGGGGCCTCCATGAATCATGATACGCATTGATTGCCTCATTTATTGCCCTATGTCAATCAGATATAATAAAGACACCTCGAATACATGTGAAATGGTTGATAATGCATGCCAAAAACCACCACCAAGATTCATAGTTTTCCTTATCCACTATTGAAAATGCAAGCGGGAGTGGTGAACGGTTCCCATATTGGGTTGCCGCAATCAAAAATACACCCTTATACTTTCCGGATAGAAATGTTCCATCAATTTTTATGAACTGTTTATTGAAAGGAAATGCGGAAATACATGGGAGGAATGCCCAGAATAACCGATGAAATTGAACACGATATTGATCCAATATATTATCTTCAAAAACATTTTCATTTGTATTTATATGGTAGAAAACATGGGTTTGTGTCTCGGTATGGCTAATAATTGTGGCAACACCCGATATGAGTCATCCCAATCACCGTAGACCTTCACAATTTCCTTCTATTTCACCATCCATGACTTGTTATAACAAATCTTATAACCGAAAGATTGAAGTATCCACTTTTTCACAAGGGCTATAGGAACATCTTAACAGGTCCTAATAATCTGGACGATAACATTTGACACAAATTCGACATCCAAAGTAGTGTGATCTTGTGTAAAGTTTGGGTGAACACAAGAATGAGCTGCCTCAATCTTTGAAATTCTCCATCCACCAAATGAAATGTCTGGAATCTCCCTCAACAAGAATCTATAGTCTTCATCAAATTTATCACACCGTATGATGTATTTTTTTCGACCTGATGCCTCATCTACAAATCTACAGTGCCTCTCAATATGAAATCCTTTTAAGAAGATATTCAACACATCCTTACTTGGAAAATACCTTCAATTATATAATGTTTTGTCCAACTCACTAAACATGTCCACTATAACTCCATGAATCTCTGTTGTAGGTGTTAGAACATTGTTGTCCAATTCAGGTACAGGTTCCATTGCTTCGGACCAATATTCAAATGGTGGTGGATGATTTATTGTTGGTTGATAATGTTCATGAACTACTCTATTTCGAGAAACTACTACCCTATCTTCTCCAGCTCCCACCTCATCTCTAGCTCCCTCCCATCATCATTGTCTTCTCTATCTGTCCCATCATTATTAAATTCCTCATCTAAAGAATGATTTATATGTAAATCTGGCAGATCATCTATGTTTTCCTCCTCTACAACAAGGCGAACATCCTCAATTTCTTGGGATGAAGCTTCTTCAACAACTATTTGTGCATGTCTGTGACATTGAACATTTTGATGTTGTTGTACATTAGAATCATCAACATATAACTCCATCATTGCACCATCAGACCGTTGGGAAAATAAATTTTCCGCTTGGACCCAGTGCTCATCAGCAGCCAATGGACAAGCAAGATGCCATAACATGACAGGGAATTGCAAATGACTATAACTAATAGACATTATCTCTCAATGATATAGAGATTTAAGAAACCATGAATTCTATCTTGAAGATTATTTATGGTTACACAATCAGATGTGTTAACCATAGATGTTGGTTGTATACTATAAGAAGCTCCTTGCTCGGTTTGAGTAACTTTTCCATAGCAGTAAACACAAGAAAACATGTCCCTCTACATGAAAAATGTTTACTAATAACTGAATATGTCAATAATGTATTGTCACATGTTAAATAACATTTTTTATCTTCTTAAAGGTATTTTAGTACTTCATGAAGTAAATATCAATCATCTAAAGCATATCCCCTAGGTGTGTCAAACCAAGAGTGAATCAAGGCCCGTTGTCGTGTACCAGGATACCCCGGGTCAGGCATGAAACTCCTTGTCGGGGATTTCACCCCTCGGTACATCTGTGCCAGAGCCACATCCACTTGTAGTGTCCAGACATGGATTTAATTTCTTAGATAACGACATAAACTTTCATGACACCAAAATTTTAAAACCTTCCTAAATTAATCCAATAATGCTTTGTAGAACAATTTTTAACTTTCTTATAGATATGTTCAATGATATATAAAAAATAAGATTCATTACAGTGCTGGTTAATCACTACTTAAGTGTCAGTCACTACTTAAGTGCTGGTTAATCAATACTTAAGTGCTGGTTAATCAGTTAGGTGTTTGTCATTCACCACTTAATCATCCCTTAGTCTTTACTTAATAAACCCTTAATCATCCCTTAATCATTAAATAATGACCCCTTAATCATCCCTTAATCATTAGTTAATGACCCCTTAATCGTTAGTTAATGAACCCTAAATCACCCCTAAATCATCCCCTAATCATCCCTAGTTAATGACCCCTTAATCAACCATTAATTGTTATTTAATCACCCCTTAATCACCCCTTAATCGTTAGTTAATCACCCCTTAAACATTCATTAATTACCCCTTAATCATCCCTAATCATTCCTTAATCTTTAGTTGATGACCCCTTAATCACCCCTTAATCGTTACTTAATCACCCCTTAATCATTAGTTAATCACCCCTTAAACATTCCTTAATTATCCCTTAATCATCACTTAATCATTCCTTAATTACCCCTTAATCATCCAATAAACCCCTTAATCACTCCTTAATTACCCATTTATTCATAAATTACCCCTTAATTAGTTAATGACCCCTTAATCACCCCCTTAATTGTTAGTTAATCACCCCTTAAACATTCCTTAATTACCCCTTAATCATCACATAAACATTCCTTAATTATCCCTTAACCATCCCCTAATCATTCCTTAATCATTAGTTAATGACCCCTTAATCACCCCATAATCACTCCTTAATACCCCATAATCATCAATTAATCATTCATTAATTACCCCTTCATCATCCCCTTAATCGTTAGTTAATCACCCCTTAATCACTCTTTAATTACCCCTTAATCATCAATTAATCATTCCTTAATTACCCCTTAATCATCCCCTAATCATCCGTTAATCTTTATTTAATGACCCCTTAATCATCCCTTAATCGTTAGATAATAATCCCTTAATCACCCCCTTAATCGTTAGTTAATCACCCCTTAAACATTCCTTAATTACCCCTTAATCATCACTTAAACATTCCTTAATTACCCCATAACCATCCCCTAATAATTCCTTAATCATTAGTTAATGACCCCTTAATCACCACATAATCTTTAGTTAATCACCCTTATCGTTAGTTAATCACCACATAAAAATTCCTTAATTACCCCTTAATCACCCCTTAATCACTCCTTAATTACCCCTTAATCACCACGTAATCATTCCTTAATTACCCCTTAATCATCCCCTTAATCGTTAGTTAATCAACACTTAATCACTCCTTAATTACCCCTTAATTATCACTTAATCATTCCTTAATTACCTTAATGACCCCTTAATCATCCCTTAATCATCACTTAATCACAACTTAAACATTCCTTAATTACCCCTTAATCACCAATTAATCATCCATAGTTAATTACCCATTTAATCATGACATAATTATTACTTAATCATCATATAATTATTCTATAATTATCTCAATAATATTAATAAATTATTATTATCCCTAATTATCATTCATTAATAATATTATATTATACATACCTTAATCTGACATTAAATAAATTATCCATAATTATCATTCATTAATAATAGTAAATTACATATACCTTAATCTAACATTAAATATTAACTAATTAAAACATTAATAATATAACTGTATATTTATTTTCTTTAAATAACTACTACTGCATTCTTAAATATTTAAAATTAAGTAATTACAATTAAATAATGAAATAACTTTAATATAAAAAAATACCTCTAAATGAAGAATTACACAAAAATCTTGTACTCCTTGCATCTCCGGAATCACCATGAAGGAAAACTCAACTTAGAGAGAAGAGATCTCAAAATTTTAGAGAGAAGAGAGATTTGTGAGTGAGGGAGGATGGGTGGGGCGACTCCCTTTTATAGGGATTTTTTTTTGCGAAGGCGGCACCTGGGTAGCCACCTTCGGCCATTTGAAATACGAAAGGCATCTCTTCCAAAGCCGCCTTTTGCCGAAAACAATTCAAAAGATGGGCATTGGTGTGCCGCCTTTCGTTTCCGCAAAGGCGCACGGCAGTTTCTGGTGAACCGCCTTTGGCCCGGCAGAAACTGAACCGATGGCGGGACACCATGTGCCGCATTTTAGATGTTAAAAAAAATATTTTTAACCTTGACGTATTTTTAAATTTTTTTAAATAAAAGTGAAAAAAACTCACATATGATTCACTATTCGATGAAACACTCTCAACTTGCTTCTCTATAATCAGATGTGTATAATTTCACTATTGTGATCGTAGCCAACCGATCGAGGAGAGGAATCATTGAAGCCATCCATGAGAAGGAATAACATTTGCAGGGGGTGTATCAGCTTCAACTGTACTCTAATCTAAACCCTGTTTTAATATATATATTTATTATATCTTAATACTATTCAATATATATATATATATTTATATATCCATTTGTTGAAATACGTATTTATAAATATATTAATTTTTAATTTCCTAATTAAAAGGAAAAGATAATATTATTATTATTAACTTATAAAAATAATAATATTCATAATCTTAGATATTAAATAATTATATTTTTTTCTCTTATATGTTTTATTATGGGTCATTCAGAAAAAAATTATAAAATTCATAATTTAACGTGTGTTTAAAAATAAATTTCATATATTATTTTCTAATTATGTAATCTTATTAAAGTAATTATATCTATTGAATCATAATTAATTCATTATAATAATTTTATATTAAAACATTTACAAAAAATACTTTTAATGTCAATAGAAATTATGTTTTATACAAACTTATACAAGTATTTTTATTTCATAAAAAAAGATAAACAATTACTATAAAAAGACTATAATATTTTCATTAAAGTAAAAAAATTGGATGTTTTTAAATTAAATTTTATGTAAATGATACTCGATTACATTTGAAATAAAAATATAACATTGAAGAAAACATTATTTATATTTAAATTAAATACTCACTGTGATTAAAAATTACAAATAGGTATTTAAAAAAATTATTATAATTATAATTTATAAGACCCAAAATAAAAGTACATACATAATATATAATGTTTCTGAATAATTAAAAACCCATAACATGAATAAAATATAAAACTGATACGTTGTTAATTTGATTTTTGGTTTATTTTAACTGATAAATAGTTTTCAACAAGATATTATTTATACGTATAAAAAATTGATATGATCATTCAAACCATGTATATATATATATGTACATTATTAATCTTATTAATGAAAATAATATTTATCCTTGAACAAAATAGATAAATTAGTATTAAACTCTAAAACATTAATTTAAATGTGAAAATAGTATATTTACTAATACTCGAGACATTAAAATTAACACCATGACATCATAGTATAATACATTCATATAATAATTTGAATGGAAAATTTAGATCATTTCTCAGAGAGGCTTGAGTAACATCAATAGTTTTCATCTTAGATGGAGAATAATTTTGAAATATCATTTGAAACCCTTTTTGGAGGAAAATATACATTCTTATTTTAAAAGAATTCTATTTTAAAACATAGAACCTTTTGAAGACCATTTTCATGAAAATAATCAAGAAAAATAATAAATAATTATTTGAAATCTTTATTCAAAACTATTTATTTGTAAACAAATAAGGAATGATTTAAAACATTTAAAACAATTTTCACGCATATAAAAATCATAAAAAAATTCATAAAAAATAGTGTTCAACTATTTTAATGGTAGATATGAAAAAAAATAAAAATAAAAATAACATAAAATAAAATAATTTTTCATTTAAAATATTCATTAATTATCATTTGAAACATTTTGTAATTTTTTTGAAATCATGGTTTTTTATATAAAACTATTTTCCCAAATAAGAGAGAAATAAAGTCAATGGTTTTAATATTTTTCTTAATTATCTAATAAGATTTGAAAATGAAACTAATACATGGATATATCTTTAATTATCATAGTATAATGAAACTCATTGGTGTTTTTTAATGATTTATCATAATATTTAATTATATACTCTTAATATTTAACAATCTCAAAAAGTGTTGAGATTTTTTCAATAAAATATTATCACTTCGTAACATGGGATCATAATCCCCATATTTTGAAATGAAACTATATAAAGCATAAAGTATGAGGAAAAGAATAATATACATGATATATCATGTAAAATGGATGTATATACAACTCAAAAAATATTTTATGTGCATAACAAAACATGAGTCTTAATGAAGAAACATTTAGAGAGAATATTTTTACCGATTTGGGATCTTTTGAAACATTATCCCCATGAAGTAAAGTGTATTTAATTGATATTTAAATACCCATAAATTTACTTATAAGAATCATATATTACATTCATGTGTTGTATACATGGTACACAAGTGGAATGGGTGGTGAATAAAGCATGTATAAAAAAACGAGATAAAATCGCCCTACATTGAGTCTTGACTTTCTTTGTACTCATACAAAATTCTTGAATTATAAATGTAATTTTATTATACATATTTTACAGAATAATATAATTAAATATAATACCATATAAATTTTTATTCATACTTTATAATACCTACATGTTAACAATCTTGTGTTATGGAATAGACCATTCATGGAGACGGTAAGACATACGTACGCATGAATGTTGTTTCTATTTTTATTGTCCTATTGAAGGAATGAAAAAAATGATGTTTAGGTGTCTATATATGTATATAAATAGTTATTTATGTATAATTATTCTATCTTATATATCTTTTAATTCCACTAAACCCATCCTTAATACATTCCATGTAGTCTGTGATAGAATCACATCACATTTAGTGGAATGTAGTCCACACTTTCTCAAATGAAACTATCATTTTAACACCAAATGTAAAGTAAAAATATATGTGTGTTAAAAGGAATAAATACGATTTAATACATAAAAGATTATATATTTGATATTTGTAGTAGGGTTTCCATCCTAATTTCCATCATTAGAAGTCGTAATGAAATAAATGAACAATCATCATTTAGTGAGTCGATTGTTCTCTGTGAAAATAAACATTATGTTTGTTACCCCATTGATGGATGTGTGTGTTAGTTTCAGTAAAATACATATAAGAGAGACATCCTAGTATATATAAGATTTTTTTATACAATTATGAAATTAAGAGAGTCTGAGTGGTGGATAAAGGAAATTCAAAAATGGATCTTGAGAGATGGTTTTTTGGCTTAATTGGGCAACTCTTTTTGGTTTGTGGCGAAAGCCTTACTGGGATTGATTTCTACACAAAGGGATGATTCAAGGAGTAAATAATGTATTTTGAGAAATGTATTGGGAAGATATGTGTCAAACATAAGTGGTTTTATAGGTGTAATGAAATGGGAGATATGGTGGCCTTTTATAAGGAAGGGAAATGACAGACTTTGCATTTTTGGAATCAAGTTATCTATACCCACGTTTTTACATAAAGAATTTCATAAAAAACCAAAAATCCTAAATAATGGTAGGTTCATAGCTGAATAATTTATATAAAATATGAGTTAGACATATTTTTTGGTCATTTTTGGTATTATATTTAATGTTTTGTACTCTATTAATCTAATGTTTCCATTAACCATTGTAATTAATTTTAATCACATTCACTAATATTTATTATGAAAAACTATGACAAAAACATCTGAAATTATAAATTATGACAACACAATATATTGAAACCATTTTTCTACATCCAAATTATATATGTGGAATAAATTAATTTAAAATTAATCATACTGACGGGATAACACTACGTGTTTTTAAAGATAAAACTTCCAAATGATTTCTATGTTTGTATGCACAATTTCAAAGTGAAATTTATTCAAATGAAAAAAAAATTAATTTGTTTATTAAAATATTATCTAAACAAAATTTTAACTAAAATTATAATATAATTTATCATTATAAATAAATTATATGAAAAGACATTCTGGAATTATGATATTGTATTTTTCATTATTCATCTAAAAATTATTTTTCTCAGAAAGATCAAAAAAATTTACCCATACCAAATTTAAAAATAATAAATTCAATGATGAATATTATTATATCATATTAAATTTCTAAATGTTTCTAAAATAAATTTTATTATTTTTCATAAAATGATATTAAAAAAACTTCATTTGATAAAATAGTATTTATAAACATATAAGGAATATAAAAAAAATTATATCCATCATTATCAACATGTTTTATTTAAAAAAACATTATAAGAAATATTTGAAAAGTAGTTATTACAATTCATTAAACTATTATTAACAGAAAGGTTATAATTATGTCATTTAATTTTTTTATCAATAATAAAATGTTCTATAGAAACTCAATGTTGTGAGTAACGTATGCCATGTTGGTGTTTGGTGTCACATACACCAAGTCAGTATTTTGTGTAATGTAAGAAAATTCTATGTTCCCAGTAAAATTTACCAAGTCAGTTCCATGTGAATGAAATGTTTTACAAAATTATTTAATATAAAAAACCCTTTTTAGTGTTTCATGAAATGAGAAATATCAAATTATTAAATTAATTCAAAAAAATATATTTAACAAAATCTCAGGTTTTTACATTCAACCCTGAAAAAATTAATTTTTTCATTAAATTTCTTCTCGGTTATCACATGATTAATACAAGAAATTTTCCTTCATAGAAACGCACATAGTAAACATGAATACTATAAGATCCCTAAAAAATTACCAGGGTTCAACATAGGTGAAAATAGGTTGCTATGAAGATTGTACAATAAATAAAAATGTAACTATCATGTTTTATATATGAGTGATAGATAGCATGGTCTGAAGAAAATTCACAATCCCAAGTCTATTAATATATAATGATCTAAGTGACCATTTTATTTATTAGAAAATAAGTAACTATGACAACCTTTTTAGTTTCATAATTTATTCCCTATAGTTGAATAATTTTCATGATAAGTCAAATATACTATAATTTATTTCATTTCATATGAAAAATGTCACCATTTGGTTGTGCCTTGATAGATTTATACTTCATCTCTCCCCCTAAGTAATTAATGAGAACTATTTTTTCATTCATACAATAGTAATAGATCACGATATCTGTGATAAGTCATACCATATTTCTTCATTTAACATCAACACAAACATATTATCCTATTGGAATGTGTCCTCTTGTGGTGATATAAAACATGTATCTGCAAAATTTAATTAAAATGTTGACTTAAAAATCCCATTAATTGTTAACCTTACAACCCTTTAAAATGATTAAAATACAAAACATTATAACTAATTACACTATATATTTTTAACATAGATACCTATATATCATAAATTATATCTTGGTTTTTACATTCCAATGATGTTCATAACCTCATCATATATTATATGGAAACAAGGTAATGACATAAATTATAGAAAATCCTTATTTAAAAAATGAATTATTTATTATTCAAAAGGATACTCTAAAATTCTGTAAATATATGATGTTTTAAACATCGTCCCTGATAACAGAGACTAATTTTTCAACAGATCCTATATCATTTCTGAGGTAATAATTTCTATCCTATTTACATTATCCAAATCAATCATGTCTATATTCAAGAGAAATAAAATTTTATCAACATGTATATCACATTATGGGTTACCTTCCCTTAATAAAAATATCACTTTTCTATGTCTCAATAACTATTAAACAATTAATTTTCAATCATTAATAAAAACATATAATGAAAATACTTATATATTTCATGATTCATATAACATAATATTTTAATTCCAAAACATATGTACTTTATTCATCCAAATTTATTCTTATTCCATTACTTAGGATTCATATGTTTATTCGTTAGAACCTATTTAATTGAATATATAACTCATGTATTATTATTCATCAAACTAAATCTAATCGTGTTTTTTATGATTAATGCAATCAATAACGAAAGAACATACCATACCTTTCACATGTAGTTTTTGGTCTCTTTTTCTTCATATGTATAACCAATACTCATACCCCCTTCCATATTATCTTTATGGGATTTACAATTGGTAAATAATTTTTCATAATTATCATTCATTAATAATATTAAACATTAAATGTTAACCATGTTCCTTCTAGATCTCTCCATTGACTAAAATAACAATGCACTGGGTGAGAAACATATATCATAGAAGAAAACCCCATAATCATGAAAAATTACTCATTGGATATGTAAAGTATACACCTTCTTGAATCTATGACATGATAGGTTTATTCTATTTTATTCATAGTAATATTTTATTCAAATTCTTCAAAATTGTTCAGGAAGAGTTTATGGATTTCCCAATCATATCCCCTTGGAGTGTCAAACTAGAGGTACAACAAAGCCTATTGTCGTGTACTTGATTTCAATAAGTCCGGACCGAAATATCTTATTAGAGTTTTTACTCCAAGTTACATATGTTCCAGATCCATATCAACATGTAGTATCCAGAAATAGATGTATTTCTAAGAGAACACATGCTCTTTCCATTACCAAATATACATGACATTTTTATATAATTTTACTTATCCTTAGTCTTATCGTTATATAGATTCCTAGTAAAATTCTTAGAGATACCCTTAGTGATCTCACAGATTTTTTATAGTCCTTGTTTCTAAAGGATAAAAAAATTCCCTTGATACCAAATATAGTTACCCATGATTTGTATACCTTGATATAACATCAGTTTACTTGAATATTCAGTACATTATAGAAATAAAATCCATAGGACCGTAATTATTTAATTCATTTGGAAATGTGGAAACAAAATCATCTACCCGAATGAAAGATCATAAAAATCTCCCATATAGATCTCCAACTTTAATACTTCAAACTAAAAAATTTCTTCATAACCTGGTGAATGAAAACATAAGAATGGGGTGAGATCAGATTCTGATTTTGGGTAAATAAATGAAATGTGTAATCATAACCCAAAAAGGGTATGTAACTTGATCATAACAATTGAAGATAATACCTTGTATTTTAGAGATCGTAATAAATATTGGTATGTCATAATACCAAGATCCTAATAGAATTATGTGAATAAGTCATAAATCATAATAGAGGATTATGACATGGAATTTGTGGCCTACATAGTTGTTTTATAATGTTTTGAATGTTTATATGTAGAAACATGTTCACTCATTATGTTAAGGACATGATACAAGGCCCCCTCATCAACTTAGAGACATGAAACTAGGTCCATGCAAAACATTGTGAATGTGTAATCAGGTTCACACATAATCTTATGGATAAGAAACCAGGTCTATGTATAACATTGTGAATATATAATCAAATTCATGCATAGCATTATGATCATTTAATCAGGAAATCCCTTAAACTTATGTACATGCAACCCAATCAATTAATAATGTTGGGAACATATAATAAGGCTGACACATAACACTGTAAACATGTAATCGGGTTCATAGATAAACTTAAATACATGAAACCAGGTCCATGCATAACATTGTGAACATGTAAGTAGGTTCACACATAAAATTATAAAAATGAAATTAAGTCCACGCATAACATATATACTCATGAATCCTCAATCGTTCTCCAATACATTTAACAGAGATATTGATCATACCCATCCCATAATAACATAATTCATATATATAACTGAAAATAAAACATCCATCATATCATTATCCAAAAAAAGACATCAGTTTTTTAAACACCAAATCATAACCCAATAAGTGAAATAAGAATAATTAACATTTAATGAAATCATAAACTACAAAAATATATATATTTCATAATCATGTGATGATAGCATAACCCTAGAAAAAAAGAGTGTTTAAAAAGAATTTAACTCATGGAAGAGAAATAGGTTTCACAAAAATGATGAAATCAAATCATAAACCATTCATATAATGGATATGAATAGAAAGTTTATATCATTTCCTATAAAGGAATGAGTAACATCCACAAATGTCATCGTTGATGGGAAATAATTTTTAATTATATTTTAAAACAATTTCTTGAGGAAAATATCGATTATTAATTGAAAAATATTCATTTTTAATTTATAAATCCTTTGGAAAACCATTTCATTGAATATTAAAATTATTAATTATAAATAAATAATCGAAATAATTTTTGAAAACTTTTTCTTGGAAAACATATAATGAATTATCTGAAAGGTTTAAACCATTTTCCTAGAATAAAAATTTATTAAAAACCTTTTTTCTTTGTAAATAGAATTGAAATATTTTAAAGGGTTCTTAGAAAACAATAAATAATTATAAATATAATTTTTACATGATAATTTTATTCAATGATCATTTAAAAACTCTTATGAAAATGGGAATTTCTAAATGAAAATGATTTCAAACAAAAATGAAAAACACAAACAAATTTCCTTAAAAACCATTTCTAAATTACATTAAGTAAAAAAAGTAAAAAATTGATACTAATGCATGGATATATATTGAATAAATTTAAGATACGTAAAACCATGTGTTTTCTTGAGATATTTATCATAATATTTCATCAAAGAATCATAATAACTAACAATATGAAAATGTAATGTAATTGTTTCAATAAAAAATTATCACTTTGTAACATGGGATCATACTCTAAATATAGGGAAATAATTTTAAATTAATAATTAAATATCATTAAAATAATTAGATACATGATGTAACATGTAAAATGGATGTATAAACACCTTTATAAAAAATTTATGTTCTTAACCAAACATGAGTCTCGTAGAAGGAAAATTGAGACAAAACTATTATACTGATTTGGTATCTTTTGAAACATAAACCCCATGAAATAAATACCATATAATGGATATGTAAGTACCAATAAGATTAATTATTATAATCATATAATACATCCTTTTCATGTATACACACCACACAAAAGTAATGTGAATTGAATAAAGCACGTATCTCATAGAAAAAACTGATATTGAATCCCCTTACCTTAGGTTTTGACTTTCTTCGTACTAATACATGTTTAATGTATAATAAATTTAAATTTCTTATAAATCATTTTTACAAGAAAATTATTTTATCCTTTATGATATGTGGTTTGACATGACTTTATATTTCCTGATTTTTAACAATATTTTGTTAAGGTTTGACTTCATGTAATATTCGCTTTGTTCTATGCATGTGTGTTAATTTGTAATGTATTTGGTCATTATATGTATATAAATATTTATGTAATGTAAAATATGATATAAATATAGTTTATATATAGAATATTTTTTTATAATAATCTATAGAATATATAATTTTGAAATGGAATACACTATTCATGGAGACGGTAAGTCATACATATGCATGAACGTCGTTTCCATTTTTATTATCTTATTGAAAGAAATAATGACAATGACATATAAGTGTCTATATTTTTATATATATTATTAATACAGTAGTATTATTATATAATATATATAATATATGTTCAATAATCCCATATTTAATCTATTTCATGTAGTGTGTGAATGAATCACATCCCTTTGAAGCGGAGGTGGTTCAAACAACAGCAAAAGGAATTATCAAATTTAAACCAAATGGAAAGTAAAAAAATCACGTGTTTTAAAAGTACTAAAATAATATTAATGACATAATAAATATAATATATGGAATATATTAACATATTTTTTAATCAATATTTCCACCATGAGAGGCGGTAAAGTAAAAAAATGGACAATCATCCTTCATTGAGGCGGTAGATTTCTGTACTCATAAACTACATGTTCAATACCCATTATATGGATGTGTTTATAATTTTAGGTCAAAAATAAAGTATAAAAACATCCTATATTATTTAATATACTGGTTTCATTATAAAATAATGGAATAAAGAGAGTTTAGGGGGAGGATAATAGAAATAAAATAAAGTTACTTGATAGAAGTTTTTTCCTCTTAATCTAGTACCTCTTTTTGGTTTGTGCCTAAAGGATTCCTTGGATTGATTTATAAAAAAATAAGGCTCAAATTCGTAAGATAGGTATTCTAAGAACTGTATATGGTAGATATTGGATGATCATAAGTAGTTTTAGTGGTGTAAAGAAGAGGTAGAGGTCCTGGCCTTTTATAGAGAATGAAAAGGACACACGTTGCATTTTTGAAAGCATGTTAGGTGTACCAATGTTTTTACCATAACAAAGCCATAAAAATATATCAAAAATAAATAATTTAAGGTTATTGGGCGAATGAAGTCCATAATAATGGTTTTTGACATTTTAAAAGGACATTTTAGTTATTAAATTTAATGATTATAACTTTATTTACCAAATGATTCTCCTAACCATTATAATTAATTTTAATCACATTAAAAAATATTTTTAGAAAAAAATATTTAAAATATTAAAAACTATAAATTATTTTTATTAAAAATATTTAATCCATTTTCCCAAATTATAATAAAAAATATTGAATAAATTAAATTAGTATCCATCTCACAGACGGGATGACATGACATGTTTTTAAAAAAAGTCCAAAACTTTACTAACTTGTTTTAATAAATTTCATTGAGAAATTAATTAAAATAACATAAATTGGATTAATTGAAACAAATATTATCTAATTAAACATTGAAACCAAATTTAAAAATAATTTAACAAATGAAAATTTAACAAAAATGGAGTTTAGAATTCAAATCCAGTATTTTTCACTATTCATCATAAAATGATGTTTCTCAGAAAAATCCCAACAATCAGAACTATAATAATTTCTAAATTATGAATTAAAAGATATTATTTTATCAAATAAATTTTTTAAATGTGTCAAAAAGTAATTTTATTAATTTTCTTATAAGGACATTAAAAGTGGTTCATTTGAGAAAGTATTATTTTTGTACATATAAGAACTTTACAAAAAATTATACCCTTCATTATCAATATTTTTTAATAATATAATATCATTATAAAATCATTATAAATGTATTTATTAATATTAATATTAAAATGTTAAATATATACGATATAGTTATCACATTTAAATAATTATAACAATAAAATATTGTTTCGTAGAAACACTATGTTGTGTGTGACATATGCCAAGTCGATGTTTTTTTGTAATGTACGCCTTGTTGGTGTTTCATATATCATTCCTGAATTTTATGTTCCATATAACATTTTTCCTATTGGTTCTATGTGAATGGAATTCTTGAAATAATGATTTAATATAACAATATTTTTTCCAGTGTGGCATGAAATAAAATATATCAAAAGATTAAATTAATAGGAAGGGAAATATTTCACTAAATCATTGGGTGTGTACACTATCTCAAGTGGTTATTCTTATGGCTGAGTCATTTCCTTAGATCAGGCCAGGCCACAATATCTTGTGTCTTAGATGGAATTCCTTGACCTATGTGACACAACATGATCAACTGACATCATTTATTTAACGACCTATGAAATTATCATATTGCCTACCTTTAAACCCCATAAAATCTTAAAACCAAAATTTAATGTGAATTTCTAATTTAGACCAATATATAATGTTACCCCTCATTAGCTATTAATGAATTAATAATTATAATAAACCCATGAGTCATGCCTCTAGTAGGTCCTGTATGAAGAATATCACCAAGGGTATAAAAATGTCACAAAATGTAGGCATTTACCTATATAATAATAGGATTATGAGAGAAGACATAAATGATACATAAAATAAATTATATAACATAAGTTAAATAATACAATACCATCCATAAATTAAAGTATTAGTAAAAATGAAATAGGTTAATTTATAAAAAGTTAATGACAAAAAGTAAAACTATGTAAGTGAAACAACATAACATCAAAAGACAAAGATACAAATTTCCATACAGGATTATGATGTCAACCTAAAAATATAATAAAAGTTATTATTTTCTTCGGTGATCATACAAGTATACTCAGAAGGATCTTATCAAAAGTCTCCTATCAACATATGAAGAATTGCATACAAATACAGCCATGAGAAAATAGTGGAACCAGCAATGCAAAATAAGGAAACTAAAAAAATCAAATACGAATCAATGAATTATGACAAATTAATTCATCCAAATATAATAACATTATAAGATGAATATGGATAAGGGTACCCTAAAATACTTTCCCACTTTGATTCCACTCTTACGCCCAAATGACATACATCCCGACACTCCCATATCTTCTGTATAACAACCCTTCTTGAATGCACTGAGGCTATCACATCCCCTCACATAAAATACTTCTCAAAGAAACTTGGTCCATAAAATTACCTCACAACCATAACCAGAAGTGTATTCTATGATGAGTATTAATTACAAAAATATCAGGCCCTCTTCCTACCATGTTCAACCACCAAAAATATACATCTCATCAACCCATTGAACAACCAAAACTATTTCACTTTTGACCTCTGCAAATCATAGCTCATTCATATCTGTCTCACCAAGAAGAGAGTGTGTGGATGATCGGTCATCCCACCATCCATCCTCCTCATAAAGAGGCTGAAAAAACACAACAAAAATATTTTTTTACTAGAATGAAGTCACTAAATTCGGTTTGATATGTACAGAAATCACAATGATCATACAATTAATATATATATATATATATCAACACACGAGGCTAACCTATGGGTTCATAACCAAAGCTATAAACAACCCACAAAATCACCATCCATCCTCATAATACCACCACTTACACTTGTAGAACTAAATTTAAAACACCAAATAATAACCCCCCAGAAAAATCCCACATTCCACCATTCATTCCATGTCAATACATGTTCTATATTTTTAATTACCATCTCACTAAATTTATTAATCCCATTCATTTACAGTCCCATTCATCTCATTATTTGATCTCAATAAATTCTCATTAAAAAACACCCATCTAATTCAAATAACCCATTTTAAATCAATTTAAAATATTCATTTTTATCCATTTCATTTTAATTAATCATTTTAATTTAAATCTATTTCTACCTTGGTAACTAGTGTAACATATCACATCACCCTGAACATCCTCCTCATGCCAACTAGCCCCAAACCTCCACCATTTCACAACCACAAACACCACCTAATAACATCAAACACATACTATAATAAATTCTCA
Organism: Viscum album; assembly: GCA_963277665.1. NCBI lineage: Eukaryota > Viridiplantae > Streptophyta > Magnoliopsida > Santalales > Viscaceae > Viscum > Viscum album. The sequence goes on along the minus strand of OY728121.1, from coordinate 1,642,877,935 downwards.
TCAAAAATTTCCCCACACATCACCACGACACATAAAAACCAAATATAACACATAAAAATATCATTAATTCAAAACCTATTTTCTGATTGAGAAAGTGAAATTCATAACATTCCACTGATTAATCATGGGAATAAGAATATAAGATAATAATATTCTAGGGATATCATTTTATTGACTACAAAAAGTGGTAATATAATTCCCATATAAAGTAATAAAATACCTCACTCAATATGGTTTTCATAATCAAAAAAATAACATCACAAGAAATCCCCCAATGGATAGGTTTTTAGGAATTGCATCAATCCTGTAAAATTAGTATATCAATTTTATCAATAGACATAATAATTGAAATATCATTCCCCTTCATCTCTGAATTTTAAATTACCAATTAATGAACTTTATTAGTATATATATGAAATATTCGTAATGATAAATAATAAAATAACCAATATCTTATGATGAAACTAAATGATAAATAAAGGATTACATACCTTGAAGGAAGATTCTTGATTTTATACCTATGTTTGAATTATGAGGATGGATAGAAATGAACCCCACAATTAATTATAACACTTTTAACAAACTATAACACAATAAACACCTTATTTCATCATAAAAATAATTTATTAAAAAATTGTATAGCATAATAATTTTCTAGAAAATGAACATAGAAGATAATTTGGGAAAAACTAGGTGAAAAGGGAGGGAAATCACCAAAAGTCAACACCGAACGATTTCCCAAGATCATCGAAGAATTCATATAAATTGCGAAGAGGAATCTTCAAATATTTTACTTGGTTAAATGAAGAAATGTGATAATGGATAGAAAATTGGGTGGGTTTGAAGGGATTTTAGAATATACACCTAGACTATAAAACACCACACCATGTTGGAACCATCATCATCATGTCATAGGACCACTGAAATATAGTGGTCTATGCTTCAATGTGTGGTACTATAAAAAAGAAATATGTTATTTAAAAAGGAATTTTTTTTAAGAAATTAAATTTATTTTAATTTTAGTGGGGATATATTATAGAAATTAAAATGAAATCAAAGAGTGTATTTCTCATCATTAGGTGATTATACCTTTGAGGGGAAGTATTTATCCTAAAGATAGGGGATATAAAATCGATGGGGATTAGAGATTAAATATAGTGGAGCCATTAAAAAATTTCAGTGCTAACAAAGTATAGTTATGTAATTATCAACTAATGGTAAGACATAATGTATAAATGTGATCCAAAAATTCCCTCTTTGTCTTTTTATTCTACATAAAACGTAGCTCACATATAAATTGGGTGATGGATTTGTTTCTAAATAAACATAGTTCTGTAATTAATTTGTAATTTATTTTTAGACATGTTGGATTCCTATAAAATCTAAATGGGGATAATTTTGGGATGAAGTATTCCAATTTGTAGGTTTATTAGATTGTATTAGAGAATTATAGAACCTATTCATTTATATTTATGGATGTATCATGGTTGGAATTTAGTATTCTACAGTATTTGGAAATTAATGAAGAATACATAGAAGATATAGTGGGTTTTCTTGTGTAAGATTTTCCGATATGAGTTTAGTAATAATGAAAAGATGTTTTCCCTTCCTTAATTTTTATTTAAGAATGAAATATGATGAAAAAGTTAATATTATTCTATTTATTATAAATTCTTGATAGTGTTGGTTATTATAGAATGATTTTGGAGAGTTCAATACATAGTAATTTTTGACACAATGAAATTAGACACGTATAAGATCAAAACTAGGTTACATAAGAAAATAAAGAATTGGATGATGGGATATATTATGAAGGAAGAAGACACACGACAACTGGTCATGTGTAGGAGTAAACTCAGGTTATATAAAAGTGAATTCATGGGTATCACACAATAATTTATTTATATGTAGAATAAGTGTTGTATGGTTTAATATGGATTATGAAGAGTTTCTAAGAATTTTAGAGCTAGTTCAATGAAAATAGGAACAATCATACAGAATTGAGAAAAGGTATGTGGTGAATATGGGGTTTTACTATAGTGAATACCCTATAGAAAATGGGACTAGTAATGGAATTGGAAGGCTGATAAAATCACACAAAAACTAGAGGACCACACTATAATAGATCGATATTTATATGATAAATTAAGAACTCCCACAATGATATATTGGATATTTAAATATTTTATTCACCAAAAATTCATCGATTATTTTGTAAACTAAAGATTAAAAAAAGATAATCATACCACAATACATATGTCTAAATGATAATAACACATAAAAAACGAATAAATTTTTTTATAATGTAATTCAAAAAAGGTTTATAATTTTGAATCCATCTTGTTTATTGATGTAACATGTTTAATTAGGTAAAATTTAGTTACATATTAATGAGTGGTTTTAAAGATATAGTTAATGGATGATATATACAAAAATGACTGAATTTTTTTGTTTGATGTCTAGAACTTATATATTAATGAAATCACATAAGAAAATGTAGAGAATATATTTGAATATACTATTTACACATCTATATATTTAATTGATTTATTACTACTGTAATTAATTTCATTGAATATTTAGAGTCAATACAAAGAACATGACCACAATGGAAAAACCCAGGCTAGTTTCCTATTCATTTTTAATAAGTACTATTTTTATAGATCGTCATGTCATGAAATTTTTAAAAATAGCCTTTTGAAGTACTGATTATATATATATAAATTTGGTGTGACCCTCAGATCTAATGTGTATCTATCCTAAAATTTGAAATCATCTATATTGATTATTTATTTACATTGTTACATAAAAAAAATAATATACACCTTGAAATTACCCTTAGTTGTGAACCTAGTAACATATTCATGATGGTATATTTCTGTTATATGTTTTCTAATAGTATATACATAATATTGGTATCTTTTAAGGTTTATTCATAATTTGATAATAATATTTTATTGTAGAAAAACAAAACAAAATAGTTTAATTCACCCCCTCCTAATGTGTATTTGGGATTGTGGTTTCAACAACACATCAATTATAAACTCCATGAAAATTATCAAAGATTCAATGAGTACCTCATGATGTTCTTTTTTGAAATGTAGAAAAATAAATAATTTAATTTCATGTTGGTACTATGGAAATATTATTTATTATATTATAATTTCCATTTCATGGAATAGGTTTTTTGCTATGGACACACTATTATGGTTGAGATATCATAGGCTTATAGGTTTGTGAGGATAAAGACAATGTATTTTACAATAATAGTTCTTGTACATTTTATCATAGAAAGTGTTTTACCACATGGGTCTTTACTAATAACATTGATATAGTATTGGGAGAATATGGTCCAATAACAAATCTTTGAATGGATAAACTCTTATGTCCCTTAGGCAAAAATTTTTATCTTATCAATCCATAGATTAATAGAAGAACAAATATCTTACTTATTTATGGTGGGATCCATTTGGTGGGGTGGTGACCATCATAAAAATGTTAATGGAATGAAATGTAAATGATTTTTGACTGATTTTGTAACTCATATGTTTTACTATTCATTCTTCTTATAATGTTATTTTTGGTTGCATTAGAGTTGACAAGACATTGACATTTATGATCTTATATTTGGTATATAGAGAAAATTGGTTTATAACAGGATGATTCATACATACCTAAGTGATAGATCACACATGAATATCTTATTTTTGGTAATCCAATAATCAAATTTATACTTATTTATGTTTATCACATCTAAACACTTTCGATATTTGTTGTGAATGATGGAAATCACCGGGGTCTTAAGTGGCTTGGTGCAATTACAATTTACTTCACCATCTTCCACTAATTTATATAAAAAATCCATGAAGATGAATTAATCTTGAATATTATTCATTAAAAATCATTAGAATTTGAAGAAATTAATGTGGTCATAGATATAAACCAAGTTAGGTTTCCTGATATTTTTTAGCCCAATAAAATTATTCTCTATAGAAGATAAGAAATATCCAATAACATTATTAGCCTGAAAGGATTATATATTATTATTTGTTTCTTCAAATTCATGATTCCTCTTCTATAAATTAGTTTTTTGTAATTGGGGTTTATATTTACAATTTATTTTTATACAAGTAGATGTTTAATTGGCATCTCTACTTGAATCCTTAATGGATTATGATTCATGACTAATTCCACTCCTTTTTGGGATGTATTAGTTTTTTGTTAAATATTTATACCCATCTTGTCTAAGAAAATAATTCTAAACAAGATTATTCTTTTCTTAGACATTTCATCATCTTGTAATTTGGTTGAATCAATTAATTCCTAGAATCACCTTGGGTATTTTTTTTGGAATCACAAGTAGGTAACTTCATAAGGATTTTATCTATATAGACCTCTAAAATATATTTCATAAGAATTGTATCTCTATAGAATATATTAAACCATTTCATCATGAAATCATTTTGGGTTGCCTATACTATTCATGGTAGAGAAGTTTTGTTTTTTTTAAATTTCTATGGAGGGAAATCAAATCAACCCAATTATGTAATATATTATTTTATGGTTGTTTTAGTGAGAATTATTTCTATAAATATTCTATCTAGGAATGGTTGAACCAAAGTATTTCTTATTTTGATTTCACACATTATATTAATGAAAATCCTTGATGGATCACCTAAGATAGCCATGAATGGTATTTTAGAGGAGGGGAGTCCTTATGATCTATAAAAGATATTTTCCACTTATTTTATTTTTGTGTATTGTAACCTATTTTTATGCTAGGTTATACCATTTCCAAATGATTGGTGACTTCCAACCAAGGTGGATGACCTATAAGAGGATTTTGATTTCCAACGTGATTTTCAATGTTTTAGGGATATTCTCTTAGTAAAAAAATTAATTAGTACAGTAAGGTATTAAAATATACAACTCCCATTTAAAAAAATACTCCTCGGTATGGGTATCTCACCTATATCATGTTGTGGGTGAGTTGAGGAATTGATAATTTCATTTTCATTGAAAATTTACGGTGTGACCCGACCTGGTAGAAAATTCAATTCTTATGGAGACACTAAATCTCTTGACTAACTTTGTGGTAGGTTTTAAATATATTATTTGAATCATATGCATATGATTATTGTTTTCAATTGGAGGATCTTTATTGTTTGGAGAATTATTAGTGTCATTTTTAGAGGGTTTTATAGCCTCTATTGTACAAATTCCCACTAAACCATACTTTGATGTTATTATCACCTTTTAAAAAAGAGTTAATTATTGAAATACATGTTTATCTAAATACCTATCATATTTTATTTTTTGATTAGTGGTAGTTGTTTGATAGTTAGAAAATCCAAAAAAAAATTCAGCTTGTGATATTTAGAATTTTCCTAAAGGTATACATTTTTTGATTTTTTGGATTATTTGACATGAAACATAATTATGAAGGACCCCATTTAATTTCAAATAAATTTGACATAAGAATATATTTTAACTGATTAGTTATATGAGGGTATTGTCCCATCATTGTAAACCCTAATTTTCTCTTTGGGTGTAGGGAGTGGTATTATATTTCCACCCCCATTGATTCTATATTAATCACTAAAAAGGGTGTGGGTGGTGATATCTATTTGGATAAACATTACACTATACTAAATGGAAGGGGAGGCCCTTGAAATGTAGAGAATATTATTATAGATAAAACTCACCTTTTATTGTGGGATCATATCTAAAAAATGATTGATTGAAGTGTCTTTTATAGAAACACCTTTACATTACTATCATCGTTCAAGGGGGAACAATTATGAGTGGTAGTTGGGTCTTAATAAGGTCCCCATTCATATATTTGATACCATTACATTGATAATAACATCCAAAATATATTTATTCTAATTGATTTATTTTTTAATCCAATATCTTTTGGGCTATTTAGCTCAAATGGAGTGTCATCATAGACTAGTCGATGGATTGAATTGTATTTTTTTTTTGTTTTATCAGAAATTAATTATATTATGTATTATTAGAGGTATATAAATATTATAGCCATAAAAATGAATTTGAATCTTGGATTATTCATCTACAAGGGATCCTACTTTTGAGGTGGCATATTTAGACTGAATATATGGGAGGCAAAATCTATGGGGACGAGAGATTAATGATAAGGGAAATTTTGGATGTTTTCATAGATAACCATATATATTTATATAATTACCAAATGTTGCTTGATATAAAATTTGAAGGTGACCCTAAAATTCCATCATTATCCATTTTGTATATTTCAAGCATATATGACATATAATTATAGTGATGGATATGTTTCTATATAACCTTACTACTCTAATTAAAGTGTAATATCATTTGACACACATTATATTGCTACAAAAAAGTAAAGTGGATAATTTTGGGACCGCAAATGTTTTTTTCATTTGTATTAGATCATATGTGAGAATTATAAAACATATGATTTTTTATTAAGTGATGTATCATGGTTTGTATTTAATATTTCAAAATATTTAGATATTCTTAGAGAAGACATTCTAGTGGTCTTGGACCATCTTATTTTGATTTTTCCTATAAGAGGTCAGTACAAATGAAATGATTTACATCAGGGATTAATTTTCTATATGTATGAATAAACTATGAGGATATTGTTGGGACGAAGTATTCCATTTTTTAGGTTTATTAGATTCTATTGGAGAATTATAGAACCTATTCATTTATATTTATGGATGTATCATGGTTGGAATTTAGTATTCTACAGTATTTGGAAATTAATAAAGAATACATAGAAGATATAGTGGTTTTTCTTGTGTTAGTTTTTCCGATATGAGTTTAGTAATAATGAAAAGATGTTTTCCCTTCCTTAATTTTTATTTAAGAATGAAATATGATGAAAAAATTAATATTATTCTATTTATTATAAATTCTTGATAGTGTTGGTTATTATAGAATGATTTTGGAGAGTTCAATACATTGTACTTTTTGACACAATGAAATTAGACACGTATAAGATCAAAACTAGGTTACATAAGAAAATAAAGAATTGGATGATGGGATATATTATGAAGGAAGAAGACACACGACAACTGGTCATGTGTAGGAGTAAACTCAGGTTATATAAAAGTTAATTCATGGGTATCACACAATAATTTATTTATATCTAGAATAAGTGCTGTATGGTTTAATATGGATTATGAAGAGTTTCTAAGAATTTTAGAGATAGTTCAATGAAAATAGGAACAATCATACAGAATTGAGAAAAGTTATGTGGTGAATATGGGGTTTTACTATAGTGAATACCCTATAGAAAATGGGTCTAGTAATGGAATTGGAAGGCTGATAAAATCACACAAAAACTAGAGGACCACACTACAATAGATCGATATTTATATGATAAATTAAAAACTCCCACAATGATATATTGGATATTTAAATATTTTATTCACCAAAAATTAATCGATCATTTTGTAAACTAAAGATTAAAAAAAAGATAATCATACCACAATACATATGTCTAAATGATAATAACACATAAAAAATGAATAAATTCTTTTATAATGTAATTACAAAAAGGTTTATAATTTTTAATCCATCTTGTTTATTGATGTAACATGTTTAACTAGGTAAAATTTAGTTAGATATTAATGAGTGGTTTTAAAGATATAGTTAATGGGTGATATATAGAAAAATAATTGAATTTTTTTTGTTTGATGTCTAGAACTTATATATTAATGAAATCACATAAGAAAATGTAGAGAATATTTTTGAATAGACTATTTAGACATCTATATATTTAATAGATTTATTACTACTGTAATTAATTTCATTGAATATTTAGAGTCAATACAAAGAACCTGATCAGAATGGAAAAACCCATGCCATTTTCCTATTCATTTTTAAGAAGTACTATTTTTATAGATCGTCATGTCATGAAGTTTTTAAAAATAACCTTTTGAAGTAATGACTGTATAGATATAAATTTGGTGTGACCCTCAGATCTATTGTGTATCTATCCTAAAATTTGAAATCATATATATTGATTATTTATTTACATTTCTACATAAAAAAAATAATATACACCTTGAAATTGCCCTTAGTTGTGAACCTAGTAACATATTCATGATGGTATATTTCTGTTATATGTTTTGTAATAGTATATACATAAGATTGGTATCTTTTAAGGGTTATTCATAATTTGATAATAATATTTTATTGTAGAAAAATAAAACTAAATAGTTTAATTCACACCCTCCTAGTGTGTATTTGGGATTGTGGTTTCAACAACACATCAATTATAAACTCCAAGAAAATTATCAAAGATTCAATGAGTACCTCATGATTTTCTTTTGTGAAATGTAGAAAAATAAAAAATTTAAATTCATGTTTGTACTATGGAAATATTATTTACTATATTATAATTTCAATTTCATGGAATAGGTTTTTTACTATGGACACACTATTATGATTGAGATATCAAAGGATTATAGGTTTGTGAGGATAAAAACAATGTATTTTACAATAATATTTCTTGTACATTTTATCATAGAATGTATTTTACCACATGGGTCTTTACTAATAAAATTGATATAGTATTGGAAAAATATTGTCCGATAAAAGAACTTTGAATGGATGAACTCTTAAGTCCCTTAGGCCAAAATTTTTATCTTATCAATCCATAGATTAATATAAGAACAATTATCTTACTTATTTATGGTGGGATCCATTTGGTGGGGTGGTGACCCTCATAACAATGTTAATGGAATGAAATTTAAAATATTTTTGACTGATTTTGTAACTCACATGTTTTCCTATTCATTCTCCTTAGAATGTCATTTTTGGTTGCATTAGAGTTGATAAGACATTGAAATTTATGATCTTATATTTGGTATATATATAAAATTGGTTTGTAATAGGATGATTCATCCATACCTAAGTGATAGATCACACATGAATATTTGATTTTTGGTAATCCAATAATCAAATTTATAATTATTTATGTTTATCACATCTAAACACTTTCGATATTTTTTTGTGAATGATGGAAATCATCGGGGTCTTAAGTGCATTGGTGCAATTAAAATTTACTTCACCATCTTCCACTAATTTATATATAAAATCCATGAAGATGAATTAATCTTGAATATTATTCATTCAAAATCATTAGAATGTGAAAAAATTAATGTGGTCATAGATATAAACCAAGTTAGGTTTCCTGATATTTTTTATCCCAATAAAATTATTCTCTATAGAAGATAAGAAATATCCAATAACATTATTAGCCTGAAAGGATTATATATTATTATTTTTATCTTCATATTCATGATTCCTCTTCTATAAATTAGTTTTTTGGAATTGGGGTTGATATTTACAATTTATTTTTATACAGGTAGATGTTTAAATGGCATAGCTACTTGAATCCTTAATTGATTATGATTCATGAATAATTCCACTCATTTTTGGGATGTATTAGTTTTTTGTTAAATATTTATACCCATATTGTCTGAGAAAATAATTCTAAACAAGATTATTCTTTTCATAGACATTTCATCTTCTTGTAATTTGGTTGAATCAATTAATTCCTAGAATCACCTTGGGTATTTTTTTGGAATACACAAGTAGGTAAATTCTTAAGGATTTTTTCTATATAGACCTCTAAAATATATTTCATAATAATTGTATCTCTATAGAATATATTAAACCATTTCATCATGAAATCATTTTGGGTTGCCTATACTATTCATGGTAGAGATGTTTTGTTTTTTTAAAAATTTCTATGGAGGGGAATCAAATCAACCCAATTACGTTATATATTATTTTATGGTTGTTTTTGTGAGAATTATTTCTATAAATATTCTATCTAGGAATGGTTGAACGAAAGTATTTTTTATTTTGATTTCACACATTATATTAATGAAAATCCTTTATGGATCACCTAAGATAGCCATGAATGGTATTTTAGAGGAGGTGAGTCCTTATGATCTATAGAATATATTTTCCACTTATTTTATTTTTGTGTATTGTAACCTATTTTTATGCTAGGTTATACCATTTCCAAATGATTGGTGCCTTCCAACCAAGGTGGATGACCTATAAGAGGATTTTGATTTTCAACGTGATTTTCAATGTTTTAGGGATATTCTCTTAGTAAAACAATTAATTAGTACTGTAAGGTATTAAAATATCCAACTCCCATTTTAAAAAAATACTCCTCGGTATTGGTATCTCACCTATATCATGTTGTGGGTGAGTTGAGTAATTGATAATTTCATTTCCATTGAACATTTACGGTGTGATCCGACCTGGTAGAAAATTGAATTCTTATGGAGACACTAAATCTCTTGTCTAACTTTGTGGTAGGGTTTAAATATATTATTTGAATCACATGCATATTATTATTGTTTTCAATTGGAGGATCTTTATTGTTTGGAGAATTATAAGTGTCATTTTTAGAGGGTTTTATAGCCTCTATTGTACAAATTTCCACTAAACCATACTTTGATGTTATTATCAGCTTTTAAAAAAGAGTGAATTATAGAAATAAATGTTTATCTAAATAACAATCATATTTGATTTTTTGATTAGTGGTAGTTGTTTGATAGTTAGAAAATCCAACAAATTTTTTCAGTTTGTGATATTTAAAATTTTCCTAAAGGTATACATTTTTTGATTTTTTGGATGATTTGACATGAAACATAATTATGAAGGACCCCATTTTATTTCAAATAAATTTGACATAAGAATATCTTTTAACTGATTAGTCATATTAGGGGATTGTCCCATCATTGTAAACCCTAATTTTCTCTTTGGGTGTAGGGAGTGGTATTATATTTCCACCCCCATTGATTCTATATTAATCTCTAAAAAGGGTGTGGGTGGTGATATCTATTTGGATAAACATTACACTATCCTAAAGGTATGGAGAGGCCCTTGAAATGAAGAAAATATTATTATAGATAATACTCACCTTTTATTGTGGGATCATATCTAAAAAATAATTGATTGAAGTGTCTTTTATAGAAACCCCTTTACATTACTATCATCATTCAAGGGGGAACCATTATGAGTGGTAGTTGGGTCTTAATAAGGCCCCCCTTCATATATTTGATACCATTACATTGATAATAACATCCAAAAAATATTTATTCTAATTGATTTATTTTTTAATCTAATATCTTTTGGTTTATTTAGCTCAAATGGAGTGTCATCATAGACTAGTCGATGGATTGAATTGTATTTTTTTGTTTTATCAGAAATTAATTATATTATGTATTATTAGAGGTATATAAATATTATAGAAATAAAAATTAATTTGAATCTTGGATTATTCATCTACAAGGGATCCTACTTTTGAGGTGGCATCTTTAGACTGAATATATGGGAGGCAAAATTTATGGGGATGAGAGATTAATGATAAGGGAAAATTTGGAAGTTTTCATAGATAACCATATATATTTATATTATTATCAAATGTTTCTTGATATAACATTTGAAGGTGACCCTAAAATTCCCTCATTATCCATTTTCTATATTTCAAGCATATATGGCATAGAATTATAGTGATGGATATGTTTCTATATAACCTTACAACTCTAATTAAATTGTAATTTCATTTGAGACACATTATATTGTTACAAAAAAGAAAAGTGGATAATTTTGGGACCAAAAATGTATTTTTCATTTGTATTAGATCATATGTGAGAATTATAAAACCTATGATTTTTTATTAAGTGATGTATCATGGTTTGTATTTAATATTTCAAAATATTTGGATATTCTTAGAGAAGACATTCTAGTGGTCTTGGACCATCTAGTTTTGATTTTTCCTATAAGAGGTCAGTACAAATGAAATGATTTCCATCATGGATTAATTTTCTATATGTATGAATAATCTATGATCATAAAAAAATCTTATTCAATTTAATATTAATTATATAATATTTTTTGTTTTTAAACTCTAATTTTGGAACGATCATTCCCCAGCAGTGTATGACTTAATGTAAAAAGACATGTGTAAAATTAGAACTACGTTAAATAATAATATAGAGTATTTCATGATGGGATGCATTATAAAGTAATGAGACACACAAAAACTAGTCATGAGTCGGAGTAATCTTATCATATATAAGAGTAACTTCTTGAGCATCACACAATAATTTATTGAGATCCATATTAAATGTTCTATTGTTAATTATGGATGAGTATGAGTTTTTGATTATTTTAGAGATTTTTCAGTGAAAAATGAAATAGTCACACTAGAATAAAAAATTACATTTTGAAAAGAAGGGTTTTGCAATAATGAATTCCCTATGGGAAATGGGTTTATTTATGGAATTAGGAGGTTAATTAAATCACACCAAAAAAGTAGACCACACTGTAATAGATCAATATTTTTATGATATGTGAGGAACTCAAACTGATGTATATTTGATATTTAAAATATTATTCACAATAAATTAAATGGTATTTTTATTTACTTATGATTATGACACAATTTAGATAATCAATCCCGAAGCTAAATTTCATAATGAGTATAACACAACAATAATGAATAAATTACATGAATAATTTAATTTAATAATATTTTAGAACTTTTAATCCATAATGTGTATTGAGGTAACATTTTTGACTTTTTATAACATAATTAGAGATTAATGAATTGTTTTTCTGATCTAGGAAATGCGTGATATATATAAACATGATAGAGAATGTTTTGTTGGATGTTTAAAAAAATTTTATGGAGGCAATGTAAGAAACATTATATAATTTTTATAAAGTGTATATTAACATGTATATTTATTTATTTTAGTTATTAATACTAAAATTATTTTCATTAAATATATAGAGTTGATACAAATAAAAAGACTATAATTGAAACACCTTTTCTAGTTTGATGTTCATTTTTAAGAATTATTATTTTTGTAGATCTTCAAGTCATGATTTTTTTGAATATCATATGATGTTGTGATAAGATATGTAGATATAGTTTGTGATCATATGATTAATTGTGTCTATATCAAAAAAATTTGAAATCATAAACAACAATTATATTTCTCTTCTAGTACGTCAATATAAAAATATTCTCCTTGAAATTTCCTGGGGTAGTAATCCCAGTAACATGTTTAGGTTTCTATATTTCATTTCTATATTTTTACATTTTAGTACATAATATTGATAACTTCAATGAGTTCTTTAAATGTGATAATAAAATTTTATAAAATAATATTAAAACAGAACTCATTAATTCCACCATTCTTAATGTGTATTTGGTCATGTAGTTGAAAAACCACTTCAATCACAATTTCCTTGAATTTTTTCCAAGATTAAATGGTTGAATCTATGAGTTCACTGTTCAAATATATAAAATAAAAAAGTTTTATTCTTGTTGGTACTATGGTTATATGATTAATTATATACTTTGTTTCAATTAATGTGCTTCATTTTTTTTTGCCATAGACACACTATTATGATTAGGATATCATAAGCATAGTGGTTTATGAGGATTCCACCCATTGGTTTTGGGGAAATAGTTCTTTTAAAATTTTATCCATTAAAGTGTTATTCCACATGGTTCTTTTCTAATAACATGGAAATGATGTTGTATAAATATGATCTAATAACGAAATAAGTTTGTATGAACCCTTTGGGGAGTTAGGTCAAGATGTTTCTCACATAAATACTGATATTAATATAAGAATAACTCAATTACTCATTTATAGATGGTTATATTTTGTGGGGTGGTTCACATCCACCAATTTTTGAGATAATTAAATCTAAAATAGTTAGGACTGATTATGTAACTCTTATGATTTATTATTCTTTCTCACTGGAATTTAAATATTGGTTGCAAAAAAGTTGAGAAGAAATTTATTTTTTGTTATCACCTTAGGTATCTATAGAGAATTGGGGTTATAACTGGATGATTCATACATAAAATAATGATATATCACACATTATTATCTGATTTTTAAGTAATAAAATTATCAAATTTCTATATTTTTTTCAACTGTAACCAATCTTATAAATTATTGGGAATAACAGAAATCACATGGGTCACATGTACCATTGGGAAATTAAATTTAACTTCACTATATTCTAGTAGTTTATAAATAATATACATAGAGATGAATTAATGTAGAATAGTATTCCTTAATAATCATCATATATTGGAAAAAATAGTATGGTCATAGTGATGTGCACATTTTGTTTTCCTGATATTGGTTATTAGGATCAAATTTTTCTCTGTAGGTGATAAAAAATACCCCATAACATTAACAGAAGAGTTGGAATATATTTTATTGTTTTTATCTTGAAAATCATGATTTATCTTATTTCCATTGGTTTTTTCTGATTTGGGTTTTAGGGGAAAAATTATTATTATATAGGATGAGGTTTAAGTGGAATCTCAATTTGAGACCTTGATAGTTAAAATTCGATGACTAATTCCATTTCATTTATGGATGGGTTAGTGTTATCCTATACATTCCATCCCATCTCATTTGAAAATAACAATTCTGAATATAAATTTTCTTTTCTTGGATATTTCATCTTAAAGGAAATGTGTTGTATCAGTGAATTCTTAAAATCATATGGAATATTTTTTTCCGGATTATACAATAATGTAAATAGTCAAGGAATTTTTCTAAAAATTTATCTAAAATATTCATTATGGGAAATTGTATCTATATAAAATATGATAAAATAGTTCACAAGGAAATGTAATTGGAAACTCTCTCATTTTATTTCTATTTAATGATTAAGAGATCATAGATACATGTTTTTTATAATTAAAATTTTAATAGAAATACGAATTTTAAAACGTGGTATTCCCAGAATGATATTTAAATGACTACAAAGTTTATGTCCCGAAAAATATTGGGCCCGAAAATTTCTAAACAACTATCCATTTTTTGGGTTCCTTTTCAATTCATGGATGTTAACACAACCATGTCACACTATGATGAAAAAATAGTATACTAACAATATAGGTCCCCCTTATGTTTAATGTTTGAGAAGATTTGTTTTATTTAAAATCTATGATGGGGAACCAGATCATCCAATTTAGGTTATGGATTATTTATGGGTATTTCCATGAGGATTTTTTCTTCATTAATTCTAATAGGGACTGGTTGAACCAATGTATTTCTGTTCTTGATGTCACTTATTTGATTGAAGTATATCATGGATGGATCACATGAGATGGTCATCGATGGAATCTTAGGGGATATTAATCCTTTTTATATATAGATGATATAGTCTAGTAAATGTGTTTTTTATTGTAACTTATTTTAGGGTAGGTTCTTCCCTTTCCAAATTACCATTATCTTCTTAGTGTGGTAGATCACCAATATGAGGATATTGATTTTTTTAGAATTTTCAATATGTTTAGGGATATTCTCTATTTCAAACGTGGAATTATATCACTAAGTTATTTAAATTGCCTAAATTCATTTGGAAAAATCATCCATAGTATGGGTATATCACATGTATCATATAGAGGGTGAGTTTAGGTTTTTAAGATATATTTTCCTATAAACGTGTTCAATATGAGCCGACATGGTAGAAAAATAAATTCTTATAGAGAAACTAAATATTAGGTGTAACATTGATATTAGTTTTAAAAATATTATTTGAATCAATTTTATATGATTTTTGTTTTTTACTAGAGGATCGTCATTGTATTTAGAATTTTCAATGTCATATTTAGAGCCTTTTATAGCCCCTATAGTGACAATTCCCAACAACACATACCATGAGGGTACTATCAGATTATTTAGAATAGTGATTTATATGGAATAATCCAAATCCAAAAACCAATAATAAATGTGATTTGATAATCTATAGTGGTTAATAAGTCAGAAAAAAACTTAGAATT
Source organism: Viscum album (assembly GCA_963277665.1). Classification (NCBI taxonomy): domain Eukaryota; kingdom Viridiplantae; phylum Streptophyta; class Magnoliopsida; order Santalales; family Viscaceae; genus Viscum; species Viscum album. The sequence continues at coordinate 1,642,862,067 of OY728121.1, read as the reverse complement.
GTATTCCAGTGGTATTTCATCTTTTCCCAAGGGGAGATATTTTGTGATTTATTGGATGATTTTCCAGGAAACATAATTTTGAGGTAATCATGTTTAATTTCATCATACTTTGAAACATGATTATTTTTTAACTGATTAGTCATTTGATGGGGTTTTCCCATCCTTGAATACTCTAATTTTCTCTAAGGGGGTTGGGAGTGGTACTGTTGTCCAACCCTCATTGAATCTTCATTCATCATTAATAGGGGAATATGTTGGGACAACGGTTGGGATAAAAATTACACTAGCCTTAGGGGATGGGGAGGCCCTTGAAAATTAGAAAATTCTATTACACCTGATAATATATTTTTGAGATCAGTTGTTAAAAGTCATTCAATTATGGTTCTTTTATAAAAATTATCTTTACATTGGTATCATCATTATTGGGGGTACTATTATGAGAGGAATTATATCATTAATGGGGTCCTCCATTCAAATATTTGACTTCATTATATTGATAATAGCTTTTTAAATATCTATTTTAATTGATTTAATTTTTTAATATCATCTCTTTTGTGACATTTTTGTAGGATGGATTGGAATTGATGAGTGGACGATGGCTTGAATTAGATTATTTTGTTTTATAGGAAATTATAGTTTTTATTTATTATTAAAATAAGATAAATATAATATAGATTATGATTAAATTAAAAAGTGGGTTACACATCTCCAGTGGATCATATCTTTGGTGGAGTATTTGGACTAATGTCCTGGGAGACACAATCCATTGTGAAGAGAGATTAAGGATAGGAATGGTTTCCAAAAAACTATAAGCTAACCAAATTTATTAATTTAATTATCTACTAGTGTGCTGACATAATGTTTGAATGTGGTAAAAAAATTCCATCTTTATCAGTTGTTATATACACCAACTATTGATCACAGAAACATAGTGTGATTTATATGTTTCAGTATATTATTACTAGTTTGACTGAAGTGTAATTTCTTTTGAGACACTATTTATTGATATGAAACTAAAAAGGGGAATATTTTGGGACCTGATTTTTTATTTTTATATTTACTATGTCATGTGGTAGAATTATAGGAGCAATGATTTTAGAAATGGTTGTGAATCATTGCTGTTATATAGTACTTTACGATATTTTGAGATTCTATGAGAAGACTAAGAAGTGCTCGATGGATGTCATGTGTTGGTTTTTCCTGTAGGTGGTCATTAATAATGCAATGATATACATCATGAATTATGTTTCAATGTTTTTGAATAAAATATGATCACAAAAAATTAATCTTAATCACTATATATTTAATTATATTTAGGTTTTTAATTTTAAAATTAATTTTAGAGTGTTCATGCCATTTTATTGTATGACACCATAATATATCTACATTTTTAATGAGATATGAAGATATGATGCTATGATATTATTGATATTTTAAAAATTGAATCATATAAATTTCAATGATTATGATATTTATTTTTGATTATGACACACATAAGATCATTAGAACACAAAACATATGGCTTAAAGAGTATAAAATAACAACACGGAAGTAATTCTAGGAATAATGTAATTATAATACTCTTTATGATTTTTAATCCATCACGTGTTTTGAGGAAACCTTTCTGACATTATAAAACATAATTAGTGAGTGGTGAGTGGTTTTTTAGATCTAGTCAATTGGTGATATATAAAAAATAAAAAGATAATGTTTCATTTGCTGTTTAAACCTTAGATATTTTGGAGATTGAGTATGAAACCCAATTTAATTATATTTTATATTCAACTAAAATAACTAGTGATCAATGGGATTTATTATTACTGAAGTTAATTTAATTGATTATTTATAGTTGATATTAAGGACATGATTACTATAGAATTACCCATTCAATATCGGTGTTAATTTTTAAGATGTATTAATTTAGGATACCTTCATGTAATATTTTTTAAATATCATTTGAATTTTTTATTAGATGTGATTAAATTGGGTGTGGCCCTCTTATCGATTGTGTTTCTATCCTAAAATGTTAGATCAACTATAGTGATTATTTATCTCCTATGGTAAGTTAATAAAACAATATGTTTCGTGAATCTTATCTTAGTTGGGTTCCCAATATCATTTTCATATTTATTTACATATTTTATATATTTATAAATTTTATATAAATAATTTTGGTAGCTTGAAAGTGTTATTTCTAATGTCAGTATAAAATTTGTTTGAAGAAGATTAAAAATTAAGATATTATTTCACCCCTCTTTGTGTGATTGTATGACTGATGTTGGAACGCCTCCTCTATCATAATCTCCATGAAATGTTATAATTCTTCAATGAGGGACTCTTTGGGATTACTGTTCAAATATAGAAAACCAAAAATTTAAATTCATTCATGTACTATAGTTACATTAATAATTATGTTTTATGTTTTATTTAGTGGCCTTTTTTTCTATCAAGGGAACACTATTATGAGAGGGATACCATTGGTATATGCGTTTGCAAGGATGACACCAAAGGAATTTGGGGTTATATTTATATTACAATTTCATCATAAAAAGAGTTATTAAATATTTTTCTTTGTTTATAATATGGGAATAGTATTGGATAAATATGATCCAATAACCATATAGGTTTGGATGAGCCTTAAAATCCTTATGTCATGATGTTTACATTATTAAGCATAAAATTAATTTATGAATTATTTGCATCCACATCTATTTAGGGTTCTATTTGTTGGGGTGGTTCCCATCCTCAAAATGATGATGGAATCAAATCTAAAAGTGTTTAACAAATTTTGTAACTCATATCTTTTATTATTATCTCTCCCTAGTATATCAATTTTTGTTGCATAAGTGTTTCAATGAAATTTACTTTGATGATGTTACCTTTGGTATGTAGGAGGAATTAGTTTATAACTGGATGATTCAACCATATCCTAATGTTAATTCAGACATGATTATCTAATTTTCAGGTTATACAAAAATTAAATTTCAATATATTATTTAGTACCTATAACCACTCTGCTTATTTATTTGGAATAATGTAAAGCCCATCGATCACATGTTCCTTTAGGATATAAAATTTTACTTAACCATATTATACTATTTTATAATTAGTATCAATTAATATGATGTAATCTTGGATATTATTCCATAACAATAATTTGAATGCGATGGAATTAGGGTGGAAATAGAGATGTGCCATGTTTAGTTTCCCGATATTGGTTAGAGGGGTCAAATTTTAATCTATAGGGGATATGAAATACACAATAACATTCTTATTATGGAAGGATTTTATATTTTGCTATAATCATCAAATTAATGATCCAATTATGTCCATTGATGTTTTTTAGTTTGTGTTTTGAGGCACATATTATTATTATATACATTGAGGTTTATGTGTCACCACTACTTCAAACCTTACAAGATTATGTTCCATGAATAATTCTATATCACTCTTGAACATGTTAGCGTTTTCTTCTATATTCCAAGCCATGTTGTTTGAAAATAAAAATATTGAATATGTTTTTTATTTTATAGAAATTTAAACTTCATGGAATTGGGTTGTATCTTTGTATCATTATAATCAATTAGAGTATTTTTAAAGGATTATACATGTAGATAAATATTCAAGGAAATTTTCTATACAGATCACTAAAATATTCATTAGTTGAAATTATATCTATATGGAATCAATTAAAAAATATCATTAGGAAATGTATTAGGTGATTCTCTCATTTTAAATTTATATCCAATTATAAAGGTCATGGATACATTTTTTCTGAATTACAATTTTTATAGAAAAAAACTGAAAAAGTAGGTATTCTTATAATGAGATTTATCCAACTAATAATTTGATTTTCATGAAAAAATGGACCCATAATTTCTAGAAGAGGATCCTAGGATTGCGTACATAATATAGATTAAGGGTTCTCAAAATCATGTTTCACTAAGAAGAAAAATGTGAATGATACTGGTTTGGTTCTTCCTTACTATTAATGGTTATGAAGATTGGTTTTTTGAATTTCTATGGCTGGGAATAGAATCAAACCATTGATGTCCATGATTTTTTTAGGGTTGTCATAGGTATAATTATGCCTCAATTTCATCTAAATGGGGATGGTTGACCCTAGGTATTTTAGTTTTTGATATCACTCATAATATGGGAGTACATATTTTATGGATCACCTAAGATTAACATAGATGGTATTTTTGTGGAGAAAAATATTTAGGATCTATAGATGATATAGTTCACTGAATTAGTTGGTGTAACTTGTAACTTATTTTAATGTCGGGTTCTTCCATTTACAAATGATAAGTCCCTTCTGGGGGGGGGATGTCAATTTTTTACATTTTTTTCAATATTTAATGTCTATTACCTTCATAAAACATGGAATTAATTAACTATGTTTTTATATCCTACATTCATTTACAAAAATACTCCTCAATATGGGTAACTCATCTATCTCAGGTGGAGGGTGATTTGAGGTATTGATAATTAGTTTTCCCTCAAACATGTTCATTATGAGCTGACCTTGTAAAAATGTAATTTCACCGAGACACCGAATCTCAGGTATGACAATGATGTAGGGTTTTAAAATCTTCTCTGAATCACGTCCATTTGATTTGTCTTTTCAATTATTGGATAATCCTATCTAAATAATTATCAATTCCATCTTTAGAGGCTTGGATAACCTATATAGTGAAAATTTCCATGGACTCATACATTTATGGTTTTAGAATTTTGAATTACTTAGTGAATTATATAGACTCATAATAATCAAAAAACCAATTGTATATGTGTTTTAGATAAGTTCTAGTGGTTAACTAGTAAGAAACCCCTATAAAATTATGGTACTCAAGAAATTAGAACTTTTCCAAATGGTATAAAATTTGTGGATTTTTTTATTATTTTACATGAAACATAATTTAGAGGTAATCCCCTTTAATTTTTACCCAATAAGATACAAGAATTTTAATTAATTGATTATTATTTTGAAGGTAGTTTCCATCTACGTAACTATAATATTATTTTAGGGGGTAGGGTGTGGCATCATATTGCACCCCCCATTGATTCTACATTGATCATTAATAGGGTTGTGGGTAGGGAAAACTATTTTTTAAAAAGTTACACTAGACTTTGGGGATGTGGAGCCAATTGGAATATAGAAAATATTATTGAAGGGGATACTCACAATTCTTCTTGGGATCATATATTAAAATACATTGAATTATGGGTATTTTATAGAAATTCCCTCTATGTTTCTATCATCATTCAAGGGGGAACCATTATGTGGGGTAATCTGGACTTAATGGGGTTCCCTAATCACATTTTTGACTCCTTTACACTGATAATAACAATAAAAATATCATTGTTAATTGAGTTAAGTGTATAATATATTCTATACTATGTATTTGATACAGGGGGGAGCATCATGGAATACTAGATGATGGTTTCAAATGGGTTCTAGGATCCATCATGAAGTGAAAAATTATACGGTTCCGCCACTAGTTGTCTGGACAAGGGAGTTTAAGCTAAATTATACAGATCCTCATGCCTCTACTTGAGAGTGAAAAAATTAAGGGATGGATATTTATGAAATTCATTAACATGTACAAATGGGTATGCTTACACCAATGCTCAGCTATCTTTGATGATTCTACTATTAAAAGTGAGTTGAAAATTCTTGTGTTTCATACTTTTCTAACTGAATCACATTATAAAAAGGATAGTGATGTTGATCTACTTACAAAATTCATTGATCATTTTAGGTTTGTCAATAGATTTTATATATGGTATATTATGGAAACTAAAACGACATAGTATTCCAATTAGTTTATGACATAAGAGGAGAATATAACAATTTTTTTTTGGGAATCACAAATGGATTAGTTGTGAATGGTTATTTCCCAATGGGTATCTTATACTCATCTATATCCTTATATGTTTCATCTAAATAATATTGAAACTATATTGATTTTTTATCTATATTATCTAGCTATATATATTGTTTCTCCATTATTTTATCAATAAATATTATATTTCTCTAGATTGGATTTGTTTCCCATATGGTTAGACGCTCTAGTGGTGGGTTAGATCAAAACTACCGATTTGGAATTTCCACTATTGAAATAAATAAATTGATGACCAATGATTCTGAATAATGTTTTTATTTGGTTTTAATAGGATTTTATAGTATGATGGTACCTTAATGGTGACTAAAAAAGTTTCTAATAGGTTGGAAGTCATTAAATCTAGCTTTAAATATGGTGTTTTTGAGATTGGAGGATCACATGGGTGATATTATCTTTTTAGTTCCCATACATATGTATTTATATAGGATGTATTGATTTCATCAATTATTTTATTAAATACCACAGAAATAGTTTCTAGTCAGGAAGTTATTTTAGTTATAACATGTTGGGGATCACTATTGTGAACATTAAGGGGACCTCTATATTGATTGGTATTTCGATGTGGAGGAAGTGGTTTGTGTATTAATTATATTTGTTAAACAGAAAACACCATACAATGATGTTTTTATTTCTTTAATCACCAGATTAATGATTTTCACTAATTGGTATATGGTTAGATTATAGCATTTCCAATGTAGGCATACGGTGTTTTTTCGTCCTCTATGAAATCATGACAGTAGTTTCTCCTTCAATCACCTTTTTAGTATAGAGAATAACCATGAGGTAATAAATGGATACAATAGGGGGATTGAGGTCATTATTAAGAATTTAGTTATTAATTCATTTCTATAACCACCTTCAGGGTATCTATTCTATGATTGTAGAGTCTAGGGTATTATATATGTAATCTAGTGTAGTTGAGGTCAATAAATGGTGATGATAACTAGTTATTTTATATCCCTCTTGGGATGCACTTGAATTTTAATTTAATTATATAATTTCCTCATTGGCCTCTTCATTATTCAAGGAGATTATTTTTCCCCATTCAGGATAACATATCCAAAAATGGTTAGAGACAGCGCTAGGAGCCACTTTCCCATGATAATCCGTGGACATCATACCAACCTATATGGCCTCTTCACCTCAATGTTTTCAATTTTTTAGAGCACATTTGGATTCAAGGATCTTGAAATTATTTTTTAAAATAGATCATTTCCTATCTATTTATGGATGAAAAGGCGGTAGACAGTGGGTGAAGGATCATAGAAGATATGGTTTGGGTAACAAAATTAGTAGTTTTAGTGTGCAGATCAAAAAAAGGGTGACCATGAATCATAGAGTCACTAGTAACAACAATATTACACTCATGAATTTTTAATGCCATAACTACTCAATGTCCATTGGATGAATTTTTTATTCTATGGTCATAAAAATAAACTAGTTAAAAATAAATAAAACATTAAAAATAATCATGAATGATCAAATAGTCTATTTCTGGGTAATTAATTTCACATGGGCCAAACCAATTATTTTTTTATATGTTTTATATATTATAGAATATATTCAATTTCAGTTATTCTTTAAAGATATTCATATTGAAATAGAGATGATTGGATATAAAATGATCTCAATATAGATCTTATTTCTTAGATGGTTACTCTATTTTATATGTATAAATATCATCATTATGTCCTTCATGTTATCAATATTATTTTTCTTTAATTATACTACCACCATATTGGGGAAGCCTCACATTAAGAATATGGTTGATTAATCGAGGAATTATGTAGACATTGAAATTATGGTAGATCACCCTACTCATATGGAATAGGTTACACTATTTTGATTTCACATACATGTTTAAATATAATATTACCCTATATTTTAAATCTAAATAAGAGTGTTCTCTAGAATTTCACAATACCCAAGGGGTAATAAATGGTTCTTGTGTGAACACAAATCCTAAAAAAGAAAATAAGGATACACTAGATCCTAGAAAATGGAATATAAGTGTTTATTGTCTTTTCATCAATGGGACTTGAGGATTCATTATCTCATAAATTATAAAATTCATATATTTTCTATCCAATTGTTAGTGTGATATAAGGGTTTTTGGATTCATCATTTGTGGTATTTATTGATTTTTTGGATTTTTAGTAGTGGGATTTAAGGAATTAATGGATACCCACAAGTGGTAATTAAGGTTTACAAACTCTTCATGAGGTAGATTTATAGATTTATGGTTCACCACCATTATTTTAATCCATTGTTCATCAATTATAAATAAATAATTTTAGGAATAGTATTTATTTGGGTGGACATAAAATAGTACATTATATTTTTGTTCTCTCTATAAAGCCATTATATTTTAGATGGGAATCCACCATATTATCACTAACTGATGTTAAATTGTATTAGGGATTGGATTTTTAACACCCCCATGTAGTGGAACCTTTTCATTTTGTGTATCTCCATTTATGAATGGAGTAGTTGGGTAAAATAAATGAATTATTTTAGTGCGTTAATGAGAAGAGAAGATGAGATATGGAAATAATAACTAGTTTTTGTTGTGAATTGTCATCAAGGATGCAAAAGGTTTTGGGAGACACTCGGATTTTAATATAGGGTGTGATTGGTTTTCTGGGAAGTATATATTTACAATTTGAGATTCCATTCATGATATGAATCAAATTTTCAGGAATTTAAGATGAGTTGAATTGTTTTTAACTATATATAGAAACTAAAAGAATCAAGATGTAAATACATAATTACCATAGTCAATGGGGTTGTTCCCAAAATATTTTTTTTATTATTGTTCCGTACAATTCACAAAATCCTTTATCTATTTTCTCTCAAACTCTAATTCATCATTAGATGTTTTTGAAAGATCCAATCGATATAGAAGACAATCCCGTTTGATATTCAATCATGATGTGATTCAAAGGATTCCGAAAATATTACCAAGGGAAGTGTGATTTAATGCTTAATGGTTAGTGGTCATTAAATATTTCAAATTTTATGGAAATGTGAAGTCTATTATGTTTATTTAATGGTCTATATTTTTCATTCAAATTATTTTTCCCTACACAAACTCTACGGGATTTTCTCATATTGGCCAGTTCTTGAAATATTTATCATGGGTATCTCCCACAATGGGTTTAATATTTTCAGGTGGGTTTTTAGAAAAATAAGGATTTTGAATTCTGTTCTTAGTGTATGTTGACTGCATGAGTTCACATTCATGGATAATGGATCACTATCATATTTATCATGATAAAAAACAATTAACAAATCATGATATGAATTATCACCATCAAATTGGGTCACTATGTGATGAATTAGTGAGAGGATGTCCCAACATTAATTGTTATAGGAAGTACAATGTCATGCCCAAAAATCTTTTTTTAGTGTGAAAAATGGGTTGGTCATTCCAAATTAGAATTTGTCAACTACTTCTATTCTTGAATTAAAAACTAATTAGTTGTTATACTACCTTTGAATATTTTTTTATTCTATTTATATTAATAGTGTGAAAATATCTTTATCTAATCTTGACATTCCTCCAATTTAGTTTATAATCCTATGATATAAATGTTTCTGGTCATTGAGATATATGGTGTAGTTATTTTGGGGGTTTTCTTACGTGTTTGATTACACACACCAAATATGTGAATTTTAGTGCATATATAGACATTTTTTTCTTTGATACATGAAAGGGGGATATTCTTAATATCTATATAAGAGTTTATTTAGGTAATATTCATAATAGGTGGAGATATATTTCTTGTGTGGTTCATCGATTTGTCAAGAGTGGTTCCACCATGGTTCTAGAGTGTTTTAATTATTAGGGGTCTTAGTAGTATTTTTTCACTTTTAAACTATTACTATGATGATTTTCATTCATATATTTACTTTTTTTGGGTATTACTTGATAAAAAATTTATATATAAATCCTTTTTTATATTGGATTTTTCACGATAAGGTGGTCTATGTGCATATATAGTGTAAATAAATCCCCTTATAATCATTTGTCTAAACCCATTGCATTTATTACCAGCCTTTGGTGTTCTGGGAATGTATCTTAAAGTTAGTGGAAACTTGGCACATTCCCAGACAATGTCTAGGGTTGGGTTATTATAAATAGTGCCAGTTTTCTTTGTCCTTTAGTCTTGTTGGTAGATATGATATAAGATAAGTCAGATCATGCAATTTATAAAATAAAAATAAATATATCTACAATTTATGATGATCATAATGTTACCATGTAATTCTTGGTTCAAAAAGGGTTTTTCATTTTTATAGAAGAAACTGCTAGTGAGAGGAAGGATGTCCAGATCTTTGAGCTGGTTATCCTACTCATGTTTTTCTCAAAGGTCATAATGTCATGCAGTACTGAAAAAATTGAAATGGTCAATAAGACATTGGTTGGAGAGACATACATTGAAATAAATCATATTATTAGAGACACCCTTGTCCATATGGGTGCTATTGGGAGACTCAACAAGGGGAATAAATCCAAGAGGGAGGGATACTTCCTGGGATGTATGGTATAAGAAAATCAATCGACCAAATCACTATCTTACAAACAAACCAAATCATTGATAAAATTTGTTTATAGTGAGGATAAATTATCCATATATTGAAGGAATACAATACACCACTGTGTATTTTCCCACACTTTGGAAGGAATTGACATTTTAACAAGTATTTTCATAATCATAAAAAATTAGAAGGTGGAGCAAGCATAATTTTTCCTTTAAAGTTATATGTATGGATGGAACAATCCCATCTAAATATATCTAGTATATAGATCTAGGGGAATGAGGATACCACTAAGAAGAATTCATTTTTCTATTAAACACATTAGAAAGGAATAGAGAACAATCATATGGTACCTGTTCGATAACTATAGAGTGAATAGTAGGCTATCATGACTGAACAACAAGGTCCTTCTATGGTGCGAGATACCATCATTCTAAAGTGAACCCTTATTCATGTATTATTTTATACTAGTTCATCACATTCATTTTTTTCATTGGATGTGGTAATATAATTTAGTAAACATGTGTAAATGATACCTCACTCAATGAGTATCACGACACCCCTTAGACAGTAGGAGTATATAGGATTAATGTGCCCATCATATTCCATTACAATATATGTTGTGTAGTTTCTATGGGAGTTTATTTTTTTGAAGGTGGATATTATTATATAATATATGGAATAGATAGGATGGTGGAACATAAAGTGAATGTTGAATAATACACTATGCAAGGGAGATTCCCATCCTCATAAAGAACTCTCCATGTATTCAAGGGGTTATGGATATAAATACATTTAGAGAGGGACATTTAGTGGTAGTTCCTAGAACATTCTCTAGTATATTAGTTTTAATAACCATTTCTATTCCATACAAGACTATAAAAAGGATACTTCCTATAACAGTAGATCGATACTCAAATGCCATTCTAAATGATTTCTCTGTGTTACTCTCTATGAGGGAAATAAAATTCACTCCCCATAAAATCAGGAGGGAAAATCCCATTTTCACCCTTTATATATAATTAAAGTAATAGTGTTATGGGAAATAAAATTAATAAAATAATAATTAGATAATAAAGGCATCATAAGACCTATCACATAACCTTGGTCAATCATGACCCTATTTGTAAAGAATTCAAATAGTTCACTTCATTGGTGGGTATACCATCATTTACTATATTAATCTGTTAAAATTTGTTGGTATCCAACTCATCCAATCACGGATCAGTTTGTTCAACTGAATTGATACATGTGGTTTTCAAATAATGTTCCATGATTTTGTATCATCATCTCAGATCTATGAATGAGGGTATTACTAATACATTATTCTATATTCAATATAAAAATTAATAATACGTAATAATTCTATTTTTTCTATCTAATGAACATTTATTTTTCATTTTTTTGATGAACCATATCTTCCACTGATATCTCTATTATTTTAGTGGTCTTAGTCGGTAATATTTTATGTTTATTCCTGAGGAATCCATGACTATGAGGAGAATTGGAAATTGTATAGAGCATACTATTTGATCACTATAATTTTGCTAAATTTTATATGTGTATCTTGTGCATACAAGAAGTTCATTTTCATAGGAATGTAATTTCATTGAATTCAAAATCAATTGACCCTCTAAAAATAAACGAAGTATTTTTATAGTATCTACCAAAGAATATTTTTGAGGCACTAATCTGGTTCAGACTAGAAGGTTGTTATAGTCGATTTATCTAGGATTTCTCTTGGAATTATTCTCATTTGGATACATTTTCAATGAATAGTATCCTATTCTTGTGGAATGAATATTATCATAAATAATTTTAGGAGCTTAATCCTCATCCCATTTCATCACCTATCATTATTTTTCCTGAATATGTTTATCTCTACATTCTCTATTATAATTCATTTTAATTTAGATTGTATTGTTTTATTATAGAAGGAAATAATGTTGTGGACATTGGTTAGAGGAAGTTTTTGATTCTTTAGAAAAACTATTCAATACGTGATTTAGAATTATTTGTAGTTTTTTATTTCATAAAAACATTGTACAACTATCTCTCTATAGAAACGTTCAGAGTCATCACTAATCAAAATAGTTTGAAATATATATTATTTCAGTGACACATGTACATAAGTATGTGATGATTGATGGACTATCTAATTTTTTTTGACACCAAATTGGATTAAAAATATGGGAAAAACAATTATGTTTCAAATCATTTGAGTTAGATATCATATATAAATGTTTTTAGGGTATATAATTACCAATGGTATATGATGAGTGTTATTGTCGAAATAAATTTTGAATGCACCGAAAAGAATGTGAATAAAATTTCGTTCTGTGTCAATCATTTTTTTACATGATCAATTCTTTATAGGAGGCTCAATGATCAGATCTTGATTTCAAAAAATTTTGTTAACCATAAATGATTTTGAGACTTTTCATGGATTGATATGGGATGAAAACTCATAGTTACTCATTGAGAACCAAATTATTATCCCAATGTATTTCTAGGAATAAATTGTTTTGGTGTATCCCCATTCGAAATGGGATATTCATCCTTGTATTTCGAAAATTTCTTAGGAAATTATTTATCATTTTTGGTGGTCAGGTATCAAATGAAAGAATAGAAATTATTTTGTGGAGTGTATAACATCTTAGTATGTAAAGGCATAAAATCAATGAAACAATCCATACCTATACCTATATAAAAGTGTGAATAGATTACCATGAATATTTGGATTTGTCTACTGAGTATTATTCAGAAGCCTAATGTAATTTTTATGATTTATCCTCAAATCACAAAGTTAGAAAACATCCCCCTAATCAGAGAGTCCTAAAAATTAGAGGATTTTTAAAATACATATATTTTATACATGGTTAGGTAACATGTATTTCTAGTTTAGATCATCTCTAATTAAGATGCTTGATTTTGTTCTTCATTCTGGTGATCATTGCAACATGATCTCAAATCACAACATACTATAATAATGACAAAAAATCCTCAAATAAATAGGTAGTTAGAACATATAATACAGAGGTAGAAAGTCATTATCATAGATTATGTCTTTAAAATTGCTGGTTCTTGTGAAAATAATTTTCCTTTTACGCAATTCTATTATAATATTAGTCACCAAGAGATGATATATACAACTTTGTTTGAGGTATTATGTGGATATCCCTATCATTTTCCAATACGTTGGTTGGAAATATAAGAAAATTCACTTATGAGATATAGTTATGTGCATCAGACTATAGAGGGTATCCAAATGATGGAGAAGAAGATGTTCATAGGTCATAGAAAACTCTAATATTAGGAAGATCATCGTCTCTGACCATTAAATTTCAGTTTGAGTTACCATGTAGTCAAGAATGTTTCATAAGGGATTGGACAAAAATTCTTTAGAAAGTAATGGAATTAGGCCACATGGTATGATGGACCAATTTAAAATTTTGAACATATAATCAGTGCTTCATATTACATTAACGTACCTTTAATATTTAGTTTTATCCATAATGTTATCCACATATCTCAACTGAAGAAGTGTCAATCATATCACATTAATTTCATCAATTTAAATCATGTTACACTTGATCAGGATATGATGTTTATCCATGTACCATTTTAGATCATGGATATAAAATTATATATCTTATGGTTAAATGTATACCTTTTTTATAAATACTATGATATCATGGATATTTCCTAGATAAACATTTCAATGGGAGAAGTTTATATTGGATAAATCACCCAATCTTTTCAATGTCGCCAAAGACCTATAAGTTTCAAATGGATAGAAATCTCAAGGGAGGGGAAAATTTAGAAGTCCTATCTTTTGTTACACTATAATTTTATACATCTTTTTTTTGTGGAGTGATTGGGTTAAAATAATGAAGTATTTAAAGGGTTAATGAGAAGGGATGTTGAAAAATGTATAAAAGAACTAGTTTACACCATGAATATTATTTCATTACATGAATGGTTTTAGGTAACTACTCATTTTCATTAAGGGAATGTATGGATTTCCCTAAATAATCAGTCCATGATATGAGATTCCATTCATGATGTGAATTGTTTTTTGGATTTTAAAACAATTATAATTGTTTTTGGGAATATTTGGAAATGTGGAGATTGAATATGTAAATATATAATAACATCATAAACGGTGTTTTTTTCTGTAGATTTAATTAATACTTGTACCATAAGACTCTCATGATCCTCTTATTGGGCCCTATAAATCTTACAATAATACCAACCAATTTAATTGAACTTCAACAACACCTGAAATGTTTTTGGGAGATAGATTTTAGAAAGAAGATGATTCCATTAGATCATAAATCGTAGAAAATTATGTGTCCTAGTATTCATAAAATATAAGAATGTGTAGCATGATTTAATATTTTAAGGTAGTTTTCCCCTATTTTTAATTTTATGTGAATGTAAAGGATCTTATATTTATTTAAAGAACCAAATTAAACATTCATATGATTTTATACTTGTAAAAATATACTAGATTTTCTCACACTATCTAGTTCTTGAAATATGTGCTATGAGAATTTACCATAACATGCTTCAAAATAAAATTTGTTGGTTTTTCTAATAAATTAGTATTTTTAAATCAATTTAATTATTTAATAATAGTGACCCGGGCTTAAAATACAAGTATATTACAACAATTTAGATGAATAATTAGTTTATTACAATATTATATACCTTAGGCATTAATAGTTTAGTGTCATTGGAAATGATATTCCCCATTAGTACTCCTACTTTAAACCATTATTAAAAAACATGGGTAAGGAATTATAAGAAATGGGTGACCAAAGTTGGTCCGTAAGGGTTAAAAGGGATATATTTAACAAACATAAGATAATAAGGGTATGAGATGATGATCATAACATTAGAAGATCATACGATGCATATTAATGATGATAAACATGAATTGTGGAATATATATTGGTTTTTCATAAGACATGAATCATAATGGAATCAAGAAAATAATAAAAGGTATCATAACTTAAGAATAATAGATACAATTTGTGGTAGAAATATTAGTATAAAAAAATATTTTCATAGTATCCAAGGCTTATTTACAAGACATCTATGTAGTGTGGGTGCACTCCCCATTCCATCCTGGTAGTCATGATTTTCTCCACTGACCATTATAGAAGTCAGTGATCACTCACAATACCATCACAGCAGACAACGTCTTTACTAAATCATGTTCACTTCCTATTTTAACCATGTTTATTTCCTGATATATACATCTTTTTTCTTTTCATTGGAGAGAGATATTGGTCCCACCCATCTCATAATGAAATCATATATACGTTTTTTATGATCATAAAAAATTATGTCAAAACCCATGAAAAGAAATTGGGATCATTAACATGAAATTGTATCATAAACTTTGGAAAAAAGATAGGTTTCATAATTATTTCATCAAATAGTAACCCATGAAAGTAATTAGGTTTCAATGTAATATGACCTATGAAATAGAAAATAGTTTCATAAACCTATAACCCTTGAAGGAGAAACAAGATTTCAAAAAATACATAAACCATTTAAAGAAAAAATATGAGGGGTACCCATTGATAATATCCTCAAATGAAATGAGTAAAAAAAGATATATATCATCTAAGGTGGAAAATAGTATTATAAACATTTCTTGACAAAAATATCATATCTTCTTTGAATTTTTTTTAAATACAAAATAATTTTTAAATTATTTTACATTGAAAATAACATTGAAAAATATAAATAATTATTTGAAAATAAGAAATAATTTTTTCGATATGTTTTACTTTAAAATTATCATAGTATATAAATTTAAAAACATTTATGAAAATTATTTTTAAAACATGATATTTATAAATAAAACCGCTTTTTGAATGAAGATAGATTTGAGGTATTTTTTTCTTAAAAAACATTTCATCATTTTATTATGTACCATAGAGTGTAATATTGGTAATAATATAGGAATAAATTTAAAATAACCTGAAGTAAATAAAATTAATGGGTTTTATGGAGATATGGATGATACTATTTCATTAATTTTGGTATAATTATAAATAATACTCAAAATCGATGAGATTCTTAAAATTAGAAGTTACCACATAATAAATTTAAATCATACACCCTATGTATGAAAGTTAAATTAAATAAAGAAAAAAATATCTTTTAAATATTTATATTCATGATATATCATTATAAATTGATTTATATATACCCTATAAAAAATTATTTGTCCGTAAAAAAATGTTTGTCTCAAAGAAGAAACATTGAGAAAAAACTAATTTCCGAATATGGTATCTTTTGAACAATATAACCCCATGAAATAGTGATCATAAAATGGATATATAAATATCCATAAATTTAGTTATAATAATAAAATTATAAATTCAAGGGCTTATATATACCATAGAAAATAAATGAGTTGTGAATAAGGCTTAAGTCTCACACAAATTAATGTGGACAAAAAACCCTTACATTAAGTCTTTACTTTCATTGTAAATGTTAAATACTCCTATATAATAAATATATGTTTATTATATATCATACATATTTCCATATTATTATATATAAATCCATATATAATTTTATTATGACCTTATATTACTCATTTATTAACAATTCCATGTTTATGTTAGGTATAGGGAAAAACGACTTTATTTTTCACATATGATTTGACCTAATATTAAAATTACTATTACCTATTTACTAATTTAATTATTGACAGAATTTAAAGCATGATATAAATATAATATAAACTATATAGATGATAAATGAAATACACCATTCATGGAGACGGTATGCCATATGTATACATGAATGTTGTTTACATTTTCATGTTGTATTGAGAGAATGAAATTAAATGAAATATATATATATATATACAATATTTCAAGTCTAATTACGGTTTCATATTTTTCATATAATGTTACCGTACCCATCCTGAGTGAATTCTATGTAATGTGTTACTAAATAAGATGACTTTAAAGAGATAGTAGCACACAAATCATCAAACGAAGTTATTATATTTTAATAAATTGGAAAGCATGAATGTAGTTTATATATAATAATTCATAAATCATAAATATAAAATAAATATCCTATATATAATATATAAATAGTATTTACATAAAAATTCCAAACCATAAATGTTGGTAAAGAAAAAATGAACGACAACATTTCGTGAGGTATTAGTTTGCAATATAGAAAAATAGTAAGTTCATTAGCCATTTAATGAAAGTGTGTGTAATTTTAGGCTTCACCATTATAAAGGAATGAGTAAAATCCACAAATGTCATCTTTGATGGGAAATAGGTTTTAAATATATTTTAAAACAATTTCTGGAGGAAAATATCGTTTATTAATTTAAAAATAATAATTTTTAATTTATAAATCCTTTTGAAAACCATTTCCATGAAAATTAAAATTATTAATTATAAGTAAACCATTGAAATAATTTTTGAAAACTTTTTCTTGGATAACATATAATGAATTATCTGAAAGGTTTAAAACATTTTCCAAGAATAAAAAATTATTAAAAACCTTTTTTCATTGTAAATAGAATTGAAATATTTTAAAGGGATCTTTGAAAACAATAAATAATTATAAATATAATTTTTACATGATAATTTTATTCAATGATCATTTAAAAACTCTTATGAAAATGGGGCTTTCTAAATGAAAATGATTTCTAACCAAAGTGAAAAACACAATCAAATTTCCTTAAAAACCATTTCTAAATTAAATTAAGTAAAAAAAGTAAAAAAATGATACTAATACATGGATATATATTGAATAAATTTAAGATAAGTAAAATCATGTGTTTTCTTGAGATATTAATCATAATATTTCATCAATGAATCATAATAACTAACAATTTGAAAAAGTAATGAGGTTGTTTCAATAAAATATTATCACTTTGTAACATGGGATCATACTCTAAATGTAGGGAAATAATTTTATATTAATAATTAAATATCATGAAAATAATTAGATACATGATGTAACATGAAAAATGGATGTACAAACACCTTTATAAAAAATTTATGTTCTTAACCAAACATGAGTCTCGTAGAAGGAAAATTGAGACAAAACTATTTTACTAATTTGGTATCTTTTGAAACATAAACCCCATGAAATAAATACCATATAATGGATATTTAAGTACCCATAAATTTAATTATTATAATCATAGAATACATCCTTGTCATGTATACACACCACACAAAAGTAATGTGAATTGAATAAAGCATGTATCTCATGGGAAAAAGTGATATTGAATGACCTTACCTTAGGTTTTGACTCTCTTCGTACTAATACATGTTTAACGTATAATAAATTTAAATTTCTTATAAATAATTTTTACAAGAAAATTATTTTATCTTTTACGATATGTGGTTTGACATGACTTTATATTTCTTAATTTTTAACAATCTTTTGTTAAGGTTTGACTTCATGTAATATTCGCTTTGTTCTATGCATGTGTCTTAATTTGTAATGTATTGGGTCATTATATGTATATAAATATTTATGTAATGTAAAATATGATATAAATATAGTTTATATATAGAATATTTTTTTTTATAATAATCTATAGAATATATAATTTTGAAATGATATACACTATTCATGGAGACGATAAGTCGTACATATGCATGAATGTCGTTTCCATTTTCATTATCTTATTGAAAGAAATAATGACAATGACATATAAGTGTCTATATTTGTATATATATTATTAATACAGTAGTAGTATTATATAATATATATAATATATGTTCCATAGTCCCATATTTAATCTATTTCATGTAGTGTGTGAATGAATCACATCACTTTGAAGGGGAGGTGGTTCAAACAAAAGCAAAATGAATTATCAAATTTAAACCAAATGGAAAGTAAAAAAATTAAGTGTTTTAAAATTACTAAAAGAATATTAATGAAATAATAAATCTAAAATATGGAATATATGAACATATTTTTAATCAATATTTCCACCATGAGAGGTGGTAAAGGAAAAAAATGGACAATCATCCTTCATTGAGGCGGTAGATTTATGTACTCATAAAATACATGTTCAATACCCATTATATGGATGTGTTTATACTTTTAGGTCAAAATAAAGTATAAAAACATGCTATATTATTTTATATACTGGTTTCTTTATAAAATAATGGAATAAAGAGAGTTTAGGGGGAGGATAATAGAAATAAAATAAAGTTACTTGATAGAGGTTGTTTCCTCTTAATCTAGTACCTCTTTTTGGTTTGTGCCTAAAGGCTTCCTTGGATTGATTTATAAAAAAATAAGGCTCAAATTAGTAAGGTAGGTATTCTAAGAACTGTATTTGGTAGATATTGGATGATCATAAGTAGTTTTAGTGGTGTAAAGAAGAGGTAGAGGTCTTGGCCTTTTATAGAGAATGAAAAGGACACACATTGCATTTTTGAAAGAATGTTAGATGTACCAATGTTTTTACCATAACAAAGCCATAAAAATATATCAAAAATAAATAATGTAAGGTTATTGGAAGAATTAAGTCCATAATAATGGTTTTTGACATTTTTCAAGGTCATTTTAGTTATTAAATTTAATGATTATAACTTTATTTACCAAATAATTCTCTAAACCATTATAATTAATTTTAATCACTTTAAAAAAAATTTTTGGAAAAAAATATATTTAAAATGTTAAAAACTATAAATTATTTTTATTAAAAATATTTAATCCATTTTTCCAAATTATAATAAAAAATTTGGAATAAATTAAATTAATATCCATCTCACTGACGGGATGACACGACATGTTTTTTAAAAAAAGTCCAAAACATCACTAACTTGTTTTAATAAATTTCATTGAGAAATTAATTAAAATGACAAAAATTGGATTAATTGAAACAAATATTATCTAATTAAACATTGAAACCAAATTTAAAAATAATTTAACCAATGAAAATTTGACAAAAATGCAGTTTAGAATTCAAATCCAGTATTTTTCACTATTCATCATAAAATGATGTTTCTCAGAAAAATCCCAACAATCAGAACTATAATAATTTCTAAATTATGAATTAAAAGATATTATTTTATCAAATAAATTTTTTAAATGTGTCAAAAATTAATTTTATTAATTTTCTTATAAGGACATTAAAAGTGGTTCATTTGAGAAACTATTATATTTATACATATAAGAACTTTACAAAAAATTATACCCTTCATTATCAATATTTTTTAATAATATAATATCATTATAAAAAAAATTATAAATGTATTTATTAATGTTCATATTAAAATTTTAAACATATATGATATAGTTATCATGTTTAAATAATTATAACAATAAAATATTGTTTCGTAGAAACACTATGTTGTGTGTGACATATGCCAAGTCGATGTTTTTTTTGTAATGTATGCCTTGTCGGTGTTTCATATGTCATTCCCAAATTTTATGTTCCATGTAACATTTTTCCTACTGGTTCTATGTGAATGGAATTCTTGAATTAGTGATTTAATATAACAATATTTTTTCCAGTGTGGCATGAAATAAAAAATATCAAAAGATTAAATTAATAGGAAGGGAAATATTTCACTAAATCATGGGGTGTGTACACTGACTCATGTGT
The DNA here is from genome assembly GCA_963277665.1 of Viscum album. Classification (NCBI taxonomy): domain Eukaryota; kingdom Viridiplantae; phylum Streptophyta; class Magnoliopsida; order Santalales; family Viscaceae; genus Viscum; species Viscum album. The sequence goes on along the minus strand of OY728121.1, from coordinate 1,642,840,986 downwards.
TTATTCTTATGGCTGAGTCATTTCTTTAGATAAGGCCAGGCCACAATATCATGTGTCGTAGATGGAATTCCTTGACCTATGTCACACACCATGATCAACTGACATCATTTCTTTAACGACCTATGAAATTATCATAGTGCCTACCTTTAAACTCCATAAAATCCTAAAACCAAAATTTAATGTGAATTTCTAATTTAGTCCATTCTATAATGTTACCCCTCTTTAGCTATTAATGAATTAATAATTATAATAAACCCTTGAGTCATGCCTCTAGTAGGTCCTGTATGAAGAATATCACCAAGGGTATAAAAATGTCACAAAATGTAGGTATTTACCTATATAATAATAGGAGTATGAGACAAGACATAAATGATACATAAAATAAATTATATAACATAAGTTAAATAATAAAATACCATATATAAATTAAAGTATAAGTAAAAATGATATAGGTTAATTTATAAAAAGTTAATGACAAAAAGTAAAACTATGTAAGTGAAACAACATAACATCAAAAGACAAAGATAGAAATTTCCATAAAGGATTATGATGTCAACCTAAAAATATAATAATAGTTATTATTTTTTTCAGAGATCATACAAGTATACTCATAAGGATCTTATCAATAGTCTCCTATCAACATATGAAGAAGTGCATAAAAATACAACCATGAGAAAATAGTGGAACCAACAACACTAAATAAGGAAACTAAAAAAAATCAAATACTAATCATGGAATTATGAAAAATTAATTCATCCAAATATAATAACATTATAAGAAGAATATGGATAAGGGTACCCTAAAATACTTTTCCACCTTGATTCCACTCTTACGTCCAAATGACATACATCCCGACACTCCCATATCTTATGTATAACAACCCTTCTTGAATGCACTGAGGATATCACATCCTCTCACATAAGATACTTCTCAATGAAACTTAGGACATAACATTACCTCACAACCATAACCAGAATTGTATTCTATGATGAGTATTAATTACAAAAATATCAGGCCCTCTTCTTACCATGTTCAACCACGAAAAATATACATCTCATTAACACATTGAACAACCAAAACTATTTCACTTTTGACCTCTGTAAAGCATAGCTCATTCATATCTGTCTCACCAAGAAGATAGTGTGTGGATGATCGGTCATCCCACCATCCATCCTCCTTATAAAGATGCTGAAAAAACACAACCGAAATATTTTTTTACTAGAATGCAGTTACTAAAATGGGTTTGATATGTACAGAAATCACAATGATCATACAATTAATATATATATATATATATATATATATCAACACACGAGGCTAACCTATGGGTTCATAACCAAAGCTATAAAAAACCCACAAAATCACCATCCATCCTCATAATACCACCACTTACACTTGTAGGACTAAATTGAAAACACCAAATAATAACCCCCCCAGAAAAATCCCACAATCCACCATTCATTCCATGTCAATACATGTTCCATATTTTCAATAACCAGCTCACTAAATTTATTAATCCCATTCATTTACAATCCCATTCATCTCATTATTTGATCTCAATAAATTATCATTAAAAAACACCCATCTAATTCAAAAAACCCATTTTAAATCAATTTAAAATATCCATTTTTATCAATTTCATTTTAATTAATCATTTTAATTGAAATCTATTTCTAACTTGGTAACTAGTGTAACATATCACATCACCATGAAAATCCTCCTCATGCCAACTAGCCCCAAACCTCCACCATTTCACAACCACAAACACCACCTAATAACATCAAACACATACTATAATAAATTCTCATCAAACATTTCCCCACACATCACCACGACACATAAAAACAAAATATAACACATAAACATATCATTAATTCAAAACCTATTTTCTGATTGAGAAAGTGAAATTCATAACATTCCACTGATTAATCATGGGAATAAGAATATAAGATAATAATATTCTAGGCATACCATTTTATTGACAAAAAAAAAGATGTAATATAATTCCCATATAAGGTGATAAAATACCTTACTCAATATGGTTTTCATAATCAAAAAAATAACATCACAAAAAATCCCCCAATGGATAGGTTTTTAGGAATTTCATCAATCCTGTACAATTAGTATATCAATTTTATCAACAGACATAAAAATTTAAATACCATTCCCCTTCATCTCTTAATATTAAATTACCAATTAATAAACATTATTGGGACATATATGAAATATTCCTAATGATAAATAATAAAATAACCTATCTCTTATGATGAAACTGAATGACAAATAGAGGATGACATACCTTGAAGGAATATTATTCATTTTATACCTATGTTTGAACTATGAGGATGGATAGAAATGAACATCACAATTAATAATAACACTTTTAACAAACTATAACACAATAAACACCTTATTTCATCATAAAAATAATTTATTAAAAAATTGTATAGCATAATACTTTTCAGGAAAATGAATATAGAGGATAATTTGGGAAGAACTAGGTGAAAAGGGAGGTAAATCACCAAAAGTCAACACCGAACGATTTCCCAAGATCATCGATGAATTCATATAAATTGCGAAGAGGCATCTTCAAATATATTACTTGGTTAAATGAAGAAATGAGATAATGGATAGAAAATTGGGTGGGTTTGAATGGATTTTAGAATATACACCTAGACTATAAAAAACCACACCATGTTGGAACCCTCATCGTCATGTCATAGGACCACTCAAATATAGTGGTCTATGGTTCAATGTGTGGTACTATACGAAAGAAATATGTTATCTAACAAGGAATTTTTTTTAAGAAATTAAATTTATTTTAATTTTTAGTGGGGATATGTCATATAAATTAAAATGAAATCAAAGAGTGTATTTCTCATCATTAGGTGATTATACCTTTGAGGGGAAGTATTTATCCTACAGATAGGAGATATAAAATTGATGGGGATTAGAGACTAAATATAGTGGAGCCTTTAAAAAAATTCAGTGCTAACAAAGTATAGTTATGTAATTATCAACTAATGGTAAGACATAATGTATAAATGTGATCCAAAAATTGCCTCTTTGTCCTTTTATTCTATATAAAATGTAGATCACATAAAAATTGGGTGATGGATTTTTTTCTAAATAAACACAGTACTGTGATTAATTAGTAATTTATTTTTAGACATGTTGGATTCCTATAAAACCTAAATGGGGAGAATGTTGGGACAAAGTATTCCATTTTTTAGGTTTATTAGATTCTATTGGAGAATTATAGAACCTATTAATTTATATTTATGGATGTATCATGGTTTGAATTTAGTATTCTACAGTATTGGGAAATTAATGAAGAATACATAAAAGATATAATGGTTTTTATTGTGTTAGTTTTTCCTAAATGAGTTCAGTAAAAATGAAAACATGTTTTCCCTTCCTTAATTTTTATTTATGAATGAAATATGATGAAAAATTTAATATTATTCTATTTATTATAAATTCTTGATTGTGTTGGTTATTATAGAATGATTTTGGAGAGTTCAATACATAGTACATTTTGACACAATACAATTCGACATATATAAGATCAAAACTAGGATACATAAGAAAATAATGAATTGGATGATGGGATATATTATGAAGGAAGAAGACACACGACAACTGGTCATGTGTAGGAGTAAACTCGTGTTATATAAAAGTAAATTCATGGGTATCACACAATAATTTATTTATATCTAGAATAAGTGTTGTATGGTTTAATATGGATTATGAAGAGTTTCTATGAATTTTAGAGCTAGTTCAATGAAAATAGGAACAATCATACAGAATTGAGAAAAGGTATGTGGTGAATATGAGGTTTTACTATAGTGAATACCCTATAGAAAATGGGTCTAGTAATGTAATTGGAAGGCTGATAAAATCACACAAAAACTAGAGGACCACACTATAATAGATCGATATTTATATGATAAATTAATAACTCCAACAATGATATATTGGATATTTAAATATTTTATTCACCAAAAATTCATCAATCATTTTGTAAACTAAAGATTAAAATAAAGACAATCATACAACAATACAAATGTCTAAATGATAATAACACATAAAAAAAATAAATTCTTTTATAATGTAATTACAAAAAGGTTTATAATTTTGAATCCATCTTGTTTATTAATGTAACATGTTTAACTAGGTAAAATTTAGTTAGAGATTATTGAGTGGTTTTAAAGATATTGTTAATGGGTGATATATATAAAAATGATTGAATTTTTTTTGTTTGATGTCTAAGACTTATATATTAATGAAATCACATAAGAAAATGTAGAGAATACTTTATAATAGACTATTTACACAACTATATATTTAATTGATTTATTACTACTGTAATTAATTTCATTGAATATTTAGAGTCAATAAAAAGAACATGATCTCAATGGAAAAACCCATTCCAGTTTCCTATTCATTTTTAAGAAGTACTATTTTTATAGATCGTCATGTCATGAAATTTTTAAAAATATCCTTTTGAAGTACTGATTATATAGATATAAATTTGGTGTGACCCTCAGATCTATTGTGTATCTATCCTAAAATTTGAAATCATCTATATTGATTATTTATTTACATTGGTACATAAAAAAATAATATACACCTTGAAATTACCCTTAGTTGTGAACCTAGTAACATATTCATGATGGTATATTTCTGTTATATGTTTTGTAATAGTATATACATAATATTGGTAGCTTTTAAGGGTTATTCATAATTTGATAATAATATTTTATTGTAGAAAAATAAAACTAAATAGTTTAATTCACCCCCTCCTAGTGTGTATTTGGGATTGTGGTTGCAACAACACATCAACTATAAACTACAAGAAAATTATCAAAGATTCAATGAGTACCTCATGATGTTCTTTTGTGAAATGTAGAAAAATAAAAAATTTAAATTCATGTTGGTACTATGGAAATATTATTTATTATATTATAATTTCCATTTCATGGAATAGGTTTTTTACTATGGACACACTATTATGATTGAGATATCATAGGCTTATAGGTTTGTGTGGATAAAAACAAAGTATTTTACAATAATAGTTCTTGTACATTTTATCATAGAAAGTGTTTTACCGCATGGGTCTTTACTAATAACATTGATATAGTATTGGGAGAATATGGTCCAATAACAAAACTTTGAATGGATGAACTCTTAAGTCCCTAAGGCCAAAATTTTTATCTTATCAATCCATAGATTAATATAAGAACAATTATCTTACTTATTTATGGTGGGATCCATTTGGTGGGGTGGTGACCATCATAAAAATGTTAATGGAATGAAATGTAAACGATTTTTGACTGATTTTGTAACTCACATGTTTTACTATTCATTCTCCTTAGAATGTCATTTTTGGTTTCATTAGAGTTGATAAGACATTGACATTGATGATATTATATTTGGTATATAGAGAAAATTGGTTTATAACAGTATGATTCATCCATACCTAAGTGATAGATCACACATGAATATCTGATTTTTGGTAATCCAATAATCAAATTTATACTTATTTATGTTTATCACATATAAACACTTTCAATATTTTTTGTGAATGATGGAAATCACATGGGTCTTAAGTGCCTTGGTGCAATTATAATTTAATTCACCATCTTCCACTAATTTATATATAAAATCCATGAACATGAATTAATCATGAATATTATTCATTCAAAATCATTAGAATGTGAAGAAATTAATGTGGTTATAGATATAAACTATGTTAGGTTTCCTGATATTTTTTAGCCCAATAAAATTATTCTCTATAGAAGATAAGAAATATCCAATAACATTATTAGCCTGAAAGGATTATATATTATTATTTTTATCTTCAAATTAATGATTCCTCTTCTATAAATTAGTTTTTTGGAATTGGGGTTTATATTTACAATTTAATTTTATACAGGTAGATGTTTAATTGGTATCTCTACTTGAATCCTTAATGGATTATGATTCAGGACTAATTCCACTCCTTTTTGGGATGTATTAGTTTTTTGTTAAATATTTATACCCATCTTGTCTAAAAAAATAATTCTAAACAAGATTATTCTTTTCTTAGACATTTCATATTCTTGTAATTTGGTTGAATCAATTAATTCCTAGAATCGCCTTGGGTATTTTTTTGGAATACACAAGTAGGTAAATTCATAAGGATTTTTTCTATATAGACCTCTAAAATATATTTCATATGAATTGTATCTCTATAGAATATATTAAACCATTTCATAATGAAATCATTTTGGGTTTCCTATACTATTCATGGTAGAGAAGTTTTGTTTTTTTTAAAATTTCTATGGAGGGGAATCAAATCAACCCAATTATGTAATATATTATTTTATGGTTGTTTTAGTGAGAATTATTTCTGTAAATATTATTTCTAGGAATGGTTGAACCAAAGTATTTTTTATTTTGATTTCACATATTATATTAATGAAAATCCTTGTTGGATCACCTAAGATATCCATGAATGGTATTTTAGAGGAGGGTAGTCCTTATGATCTATAGAAGATATTTTGCCCTTATTGTATTTTTGTGTATTGTAACTTATTTTTATGCTAGGTTATTCCATTTCCAAATGATTGGTGCCTTCCAACCAAGGTGGATGACCTATAAGAGGATTTTGATTTTCAACATGATTTTAAATGTTTTAGGGATATTCTCTTAGTAAAACAATTAATTAGTACAGTAAGGTATTAAAATATCCAACTCCAATTTAAAAAAATACTCCTCGGTATGGGTATCTCACCTATATCATGTTGTGGGTGAGTTGAGGAATTGATAATTTCATTTCCATTGAAAATTTACGGTGTGAGACGACCTGATAGAAAATTGAATTCTTATGGAGACACTAAATCTCCTGTCTAACATTGTTGTAGGTTTTAAATATATTATTTGAATCACATGCATATGATTGATGTTTTCAATTGGAGGATCTTTATTGTTTGGATAATTATTAGTGTCATTTTCAGAGGGTTTTATAGCCTCTATTGTACAAATTCCCACTAAACCATACTTTGATGTTATTATCACCTTTTAAAAAAGATTTAATTATAGAAATAAATGTTTATCTAAATTCCAATCATATTTTATTTTTTGATTAGTGGTAGTTGTTTGATAGTTAGAAAATCCAAAAAAAAAATTCAGCTTGTGATATTTTAAATTTTCCTAATGGTATACATTTTTTGATTTTTTGGATTATTTGACATGAAACAGAATTATGAAGGACCCCATTTAATTTCAACTAAATTTGACATAAGAATATCTTTTAACTGATTAGTCATATGAGGGTATTGTCCCATCATTGTAGACCCTAATTTTCTCTTTGGGTGTAGGGAGTGGTATTATATTTCCACCCCCATTGATTCTATATTAATCACTAAAAAGGGTGTGGGTGGTGATATCTATTTGGATAAACATTGCACTATCCTAATGGGATAGGGGGCCCTTGAAATGTAGAGAATATTATTATAGATAATACTCACCTTTTATTGTGGGATCATATCTAAAAAATGATTGATTGAAGTGTCTTTTATAGAAACACCTTTACATTACTATCATCGTTCAAGGGGGAACCATTATGAGTGGTAGTTGGGTCTTAATAAGGCCCCCCTTCATATATTTGATACCATTGCATTGATAATAACATCCAAAATATATTTATTCTAATTGATTTATTTTATAATCTAATATCTTTTGGGCTATTTAGCTCAAATGGAGTGTCATCATAGACTAGTCGATGGATTGAATTGTATTTTTTTGTTTTATTAGAAATTAATTATATTATGTATTATTAGAGGTATATAAATATTATAGCAATAAAAATGAATTTGAATCTTGGATTATTCATCTACAAGGGATCCTACTTTTGAGGTGGCATCTTTAGACTGAATATATGGGAGGCAAAATCTATGGGGATGAGAGATTAATGATAAGGGAAAATTTGAATGTTTTCATAGATAACCATATATATTTATATAATTATCCAATTTTGCTTGATATAACATTTCAAGGTGACCCTAAAATTCCCTCATTTTACATTTTCTATATTTCAAGCATATATGACATAGAATTATTGTGATGGATATGTTTCTATATAACCTTACTACTCTAATTAAAGTGTAATTTCATTTGAGACACATTATATTGCTACAAAAAATTAAAGTGGATAATTTTGGGACCACAAATGTATTTTTCATTTGTATTAGATCATATGTGAGAATTATAAAACATATGATTTTTTATTAAGTGATGTATCATGGTTTGTATTTAATATTTCAAAATATTTGGATATTCTTAGAGAAGACATTCTAGTGGTCTTGGACCATCTTGTTTTGATTTTTCTTATAAGAGGTCAGTAAAAATGAAATGATTTACATCATGGATTAATTTTCTATATGTATGAATAAACTATGATCATAAAAAAATCTTATTCAATTTAATTTTAATTATATAATGTTTTTTGTTTTTAAACTCTAATTTTGGAATGATCATTCCCCAGTAGTGTATGACTTAATGTAAACAGACATGTGTGAAATTAGAACTACGTTAAATAATAATATAGATTATTTCATGATGGGATGCATTGTAAATTAATGAGACACACCAAAACTAGTCATGAGTGGTAGTAATCTTAGCATATATAAGAGTAACTTCTTGTGCATCACACAATTATTTATTGAGATTCATATTAAATGTTCTATTATTAAGTATGGATGAGTATGAGTTTTTGATTATTTTAGAGATTTTTCAGTGAAAAATGAAAGAGTCACACTAGAATAAAAAACTACATTTTGAAAAGAATTGTTTTGCAATAATGAATACCCTATGGAAAATGGGTTTAGTTATGGAATTAGGAGGTTAATTAAATCACACCAAAAAAAGTAGACCACACCGTAATAGATCAATATTTTTATGATATGTGAGGAACTCAAACAGATGTATATTTGATATTTAAAATATTATTCATAATAAATTAAATGGTATTTTTATTTACTTATGATTATTTCACAATTCAGATAATCAATCCCCAAGCTAAATTTCATAATGAGTATAACACAAAAATAATGAAGAAATTACACGAATAATTTAATTTAATAATATTTTAGAACTTTTAATCCATAATGTGTATTGAGGTAACATTTTTTAATTTTTATAACATAATTAGAGATTAATGAATTTTTTTTATGATCTAGGAAATGCGTGATATATATAAACTTGATAGAGAATGTTTTGTTGGATGTTTAAAAAAAATTATGGAGGCAATGTAAGAATTATTATATAATTTTTATAAAGTGTATATTGACATGTCTATTTATTTATTTTAGTTATTAATACTAAAATTAATTTCATTAAATATATAGAGTTGATGAAAATAAAAAGATGACAATTGAAACACCTTTTCTAGTTTGATGTTCAGTTTTAAGAATAAATATTTTTGTAGATCTTCAAGTCATGATTTTTTTGAATATCATATGATGTTGTGATTAGATATGTAGATATAGTCTGTGATCATATGATTAATTGTGTGTATATCAAAAAATTTGAAATCATAAACAACAATTATATTTCTCTTCTAGTACGTGAATATAAAAATATTCTCCTTGAAATTTCCTGGGGTAGTAATCCCAGTAACATCTTCAGGTTTCTATATTTCATTTCTATATTTTTACATTTTAGTACATAATATTGATAACTTCAAGGAGTTCTTTAAATGGGATAATAAAATTTTATAAAATAATATTAAAACAGAACTCATTAATTCCACCATTCTTAATGTGTATTTGGTCATGTAGTTGAAACACCACCTCAATCACAATTTCCTTGAATTTTTTCCAAGATTAAATGGTTGACTCTTTGAGTTCACTATTAAAATATATAAAATAAAAATGTTTTATTCATGTTGGTACTATGGTTATATGATTAATTATATACTTTGTTTCAATTAGTGTCCTTCATTTTTTTCATAGACACATTATTATGATTAGGATATCATAGGCATAGTGGTTTATGAGGATTCCACCCATTGGTTTTGGGGAAATAGTTATTTTACAATTTTATCCATTAAGGTGTTATTCCACATGGGTCTTTACTAATAACATATAAATGATGTTGTATAAATATGATCTAATAATGAAATAAGTTTTTATGAACCCTTTGGGGACTTAGGTCAAGATGTTTCTCACATAAATCCTGATATAGATTTAAGAATAACTCAATTACTCATTTATAGATGGTTATATTTTGTGGGGTGGTTCACATCCACCAATGTTTGAGATAATTAAATCTAAAATAGTTTGGACTGATTATGTAACTCTTAGATTTTATTATTCATTCTCATTGGAATTTAAATATTGGTTCCAAAAAAGTTGAGAAGAAATTGATTTTTTTGTTATCACCTTTGGCATATATAGAGAATTGGGGTTATAACTAGTTGATTCATACATAAAATAATGATATATCAGACATTATTATCTGATTTTTAAGTAATAAAATTATCAAATTTCAACATTTTTTTCAACTGTAACCAATCTTATAATTTATTGGGAATAACAGAAATCACATGGGTCACATGTACCATTGGGAAATTACATTTTACTTCACTATATTCTAGTTGTTTATAAATAATATACATAGAGATGAATTAATCTATAATAGTATTCCTTAATAATCATTATATATGGGAAAAAATAGTATGTTCATAGTGATGTGCACAGTATGTTTTCCTGATATTGGTTATTAGGATCAAATTTTTCTCTGTAGGTGATAAAAAATACCACATAACAATAATAGAAGAGATGGAATATATTTTATTGTTTTTATCTTGAAAATCCTGAGTTATCTTATTTCCATTGGTGTTTTCTGATTAGGGTTTTAGGGGAAAAATTATTATTATATAGGATGAGGTTTTAGGGGAATCTCTATTTGAGACCTTGATGGTTAAAATTCGATGACTAATTCCATTTCATTTATGGATGGGTTAGTGTTATCCTATAAATTCCATCCCATCTCATTTGAAAATAAGAATTCTGAATATAATTTTTTTTTCGTGGATATTTCATCTTAAAAGAAATGTTTTGTATCAGTGAATTCTTAGAATCATATGGAATATTTTTTTTCGAGATTATACATGAAGTTAAATAGTCAAGAATGTTTTCTAAAAATTTATCTAAAATATTCATTATGGGAAATTGTATCTATATTATATATGATAAAATAATTCACAAGGAAATGTAATTGGAAACTCTCTCATTTTATTTCTATTTAATGATTAAGAGATCATGGCTACATGTTTTTTATAATGAATATTTTAATAGAAATACGAATTTTAAAACGAGGTATTCCCAGAAAGATATTTAAATGACTTCTAAGTTTATGTCCCGAAAAATATTGGGCCCTAAAATTTCTAAACAACAATCCATTGTTTGGGTTCCTTTTCAATTCATGGATGTTAACACAACCATGTCACACTATGATGAAAAAATAGTATACTAACATTATAGGTCCCCCTTATGTTTAATGTCTGAGAAGATTGGTTTCTTTTAAACTCTATGATGGGGAAACAAATCAACCAATTTAGGTTATGGATTTTTTATGGGTATTTCCGTGAGGATTTTTTCTTCATTAATTCCAATAGGGACTAGTTGAACCAATGTATTTCCGTTCTTGATGTCACTTCTTTGATTGGAGTACATCATGGATGGATCACATGAGATGGTCTTGGATGGAATATTAGGGGATATTAATCCTTGTTATATATAGATGATATAGTCTAGTAAATGTGTTTTTTTATTATAACTTATTTTAGGGTAGGTTCTTCCCTTTCCAAATGACCATTATCTTCTTAGTGTGGTGGATAACCAATATGAGGATATTGATTTTCATTGGATTTGTGAATATGTTTTGGGATATTCGCTATTTCAAACGTGGAATTATATCACTAAGTTATTTAAATTTCCTAAATTCATTTGGAAAAATCATCCATAGTATGGGTATATCACATGTATCATGTATAGGGAGAGGTTAGGTTTTTAAGATATATTTTCCTATAAACATGTTCAATCTGAGCCGACATGGTAGAAAAATAAATTCTTATAGAGAAACTAAATATTAGGTGTATCATTGATATTATTTTTAAAAATATTATTTGAATCAATTTTATATGATTTGTGTTTTTTACTAGAGGATCATCATTTTCTTTAGAATTATCAATTTCATATTTAGAGCCTTTTATAGCCCCTATAGTTACAATTCCCATCAACTCATACCATGAGGGTACTATCAGATTATTTATAATAGTGATTTATATGGGTTCATCCAAATCCAAAAACCAATAATAAATGTGATTTGATAATCTATAGTGGTTAACAAGTCAGAAAAACCCTTAGCATTATGTTCCAGTGATATTTCATCTTTTCCCAAGAGGAGATATTTTGTGATTTATTGGATGATTTTTCATGAAACATAATTTTGAGGTAATGATGTTTAATTTCATCATAATATGAAACATGATTATTTTTTAACTGATTAGCCATTTGATGGGGTTTTCCCATCCTTGAATACTCTTATTTTCTCTGAGGGGGTTGGGAGTGATACTGTGGTCCAAACCTCATTGAATCTTCATTAATCATTAATAAGGGAATATGTTGGGACACCGGTTGGGATAAAAATTACACTAGCCTTAGGGGATGGGGAGGCCCTTGAAAATTAGAAAATTCTATTACACCTGATAATATATTTTTGAGATCAGTTGTTAAAAGTCATTCAATTATGGTTCTTTTATAGAAATTATCTTTACATCGGTTTCATCATTCTTGGGGGTACTATTATGAGAGGAATTATATCATTAATGTGGTCCTACATTCAAATATTTGACTTCATTATATTGATAATAAATTTTTAAATATCCATTTTAATTGATTTAATTTTGTAATATCATCTCTTTTGTGACATTTTTGTAGGATGGATTTGAATTGATGAGTGAACGATGGATTGAAATAGATTATTTTGTTTTATAGGAAATTATAGTTTTGATTTATTATTAAAATAAGATAAATATAATACAGATTATGATTAAATTAAAAAGTGGGTTACGCATCTCCAGTGGATCTTATCTTTGGTGGAGTATTTGAAAAAATTTCCTGGGAGACACAATCCATTGTGAAGAGAGATTAATGATAGGAATGGTTTCCAAAAAATTATAAGCTAACCAAATTTATTAATTTAATTATGTACTAGTGTGCTGACATAATGTTTGAATGTGGTAAAAAATTCCATCTTTATCAGTTGTTATATACACCAACTATTGATCACATAAACATAGAGTGATTTATTTGTTTCAATATATTATTACTAGTCTGGCTGAAGTGTAATTTCTTTTGAGACACTATTTATTGATATGAAATTAAAAAGGGGAATATTTTTGGACCTGATTTTTTATTTTTATATTTACTATGTCATGTGGTAGAATTATAGGAGCAATGATTTTATAAATGGTTGTAAATCATTGTTGTTATATAGTACTTTACGATATTTTGAGATTCTATGAGAAGACTAAGAAGCGCTCGATGGATGTCATGTGTTGGTTTTTCTTATAGTTGGTCATTCATAATGCAATGATATACATCATGAATTATGTTTCAATGTTTTTGAATAAAGTATGATCACAAAAAATTAATCTTAATCACTATATTTTTAATTATATATAGGTTTTGAATTTTAAAATTAATTTTAGAGTGTTCATGACATTTTATTGTATGACACCATAATATATCTACATTTTTAATGAGATATGAAGATATGATGCTATGATATTATGGATATTTTAAAAATTGAATCACAGAAATTTCAATGATTATGATATTTATTTTTTATTATGACACACATAAGATCATTATACCACAAAACATATGGCTTAAAGAGTATAACATTACAACATGGAAGTAATTCTAGGAATAATGTAATTATAATAATCTTTATGATTTTTAATCCATCACGTGTATTGAGGAAACCTTTCTGACATTATAAAACATAATTAGTGAGTGGTGAGTGGTTTTTTAGATCTAGTCAATTGGTGATATATAAAAAATAAAAAGATAATGTTTCGTTTTATGTTTAAACCTTAGATATTTTGGAGATCGAGTATGAAACCAAATTTAATTTTATTTAAGATTAAACTGAAATAACTAGTGATCAATGGGATTTATTATTACTGCAGTTAATTTAATTGATTATTTTTTGTTGATATTAAGGACATGATTACTATATAATTACCCATTCAATATAGGTGTTAATTTTTGAGAAGTATTAATTTAAGATACCTTCATGTAATATTTTTTTAAATATCCTTGGAATTTTTTATTAGATGTGATTAAATTGGGTGTGGCCCTCTTATCGATTGTGTTTCTATCGTAAAATATTAAATCAACTATAGTGATTATTTATCTCCTATGGTAAGTTAATAAAACAATATGTTTCTTGAATTTTATCTTTGTTGTGATCCCGATATCATTTTCATATTTATATACATATTTTATATATTTAGAAATTGTATATAAATAATATTGGTAGCTTCAATGTGTTATATCTAATGTCAGTATAAAATTTGTTTGAAGAAGATTAAAAACTAAGATATTATTTCACCCCTCTTTGTGTGATTGTATGACTGATGTTGGAACACCTCCTCTATCATAATCTCCTTGAAATGTTATAATTCTTCAATGAGGGACTCTTTGGGATTAATGTTCAAATATAGAAAAACAAAAATTTAAATTCATTCATGTACTATAGTTACATTAATAATTATGTTTTATGTTTTATTTAGTGGCCTTTTTTTCTATCAAGGACACACTATTATGAGAGGGATAACATTGGTATATGCGTTTTCAAGGATGACACCAAAGGAATTCGGGGTTATATTTATATTACAATTTCATCAGAAAAAGAGTTATTAAATATTTTTCTTTGTTTATAATATGGAAATAGTATTGGATAAATATGATCCAATAACCAAATAGGTTTGGATGAGCCCTTAAAGTCCTTATGTCATGATGTTTACTTTATTAAGCCCAAAATTAATTTATGATTTATTTGCATCCACATCTATGTAGGGTTCTATTTGTTGGGGGAGGTTCCCATCCTCAAAATGAGTATGGAATCAAATCTAAAAGTGTTTAACAAATTTTGTAACTCATATATTTTATTATTATCTCTCCCTAGTATATCCATTTTTGTTGCATCAGTGTTTCAATGAAATTTACTTTGATGATGTTACCTTTGGTATGTAGGAGGAATTAGTTTATAACTGGATGATTCAACCATATCCTAATGGTAATTCAGACATGATTATCTAATTTTCAGGTTATACAAATATTAAATTTCAATATATTTTTTAGTACCTATAACAACTCTACTTATTTATTTGGAATAATGTAAGGCACATTGATCATATGTTCCTTTAGGATATAAAATTTTACTTCACCATATTATACTATTTTATAATTAGTATCAATGAATATGATGTAATCTTGGATATTATTCCATAACAATAATTTGAATGCGATGGAATTAGTGTGGCAATAGAAATGTGTCATGTTTAGTTTCCCGATATTGGATAGAGGGATCTAATTTTAATCTATATTGGATATGAAATACCCAATAACATTCATATTATGGAAGATTTTATATTTTGTTGTAATCATCAAATTAATGATCCAATTATATCCATTGATGTTTTTTAGTTTGTGTTTTGAGGCACATATTATTATTATATACATTGAGGTTTATGTGTCACCACTGCTTCAAACCTTACAAGATTATGTTCCATGACTAATTCTATATCATTCTTGAACATGATAGCATTTCTTCTATATTCCAAGCCATGTTGTTTGAAAATAATAATATTGAATATGTTTTTTATTTTATAGAAATTTCACCTTCATGGAATTGGGTTGTATCATTGTATCATTAGAATCAATTAGAGTATTTTTAAAGGATTATACATGTAGATAAATATTCTAGGAAATTTTCTATACAGATCACTAAAATATTAAATAGTTGAAATTATATCTATATGGGATCAATTAGAACATATCATTAAGAAATATATTTGGTGATTCTCTCATTTTTAATTTATATCCAATTATAAAGGTCAGGGATACATTTTTTCTGAATTACAATTTGTATAGAAAAAAACTGAAAAATTAGGTATTCCCATAATGAGATTTATCCAACTAAAAATTTTATGTTCATGAAAAAAACTGGACCCATAATTTCTAGAAGAGGATCCTAGGTTTGCGTACATAATATAGATTGAGGGTTTTCAAAATCATGTTTCACTAAGAAGAAAAATTTGAATGATACTGGTGTGGTTCTTCCATACTATTAATGGTTATGAAGATTGGTTTTTTGA
Organism: Viscum album; assembly: GCA_963277665.1. Classification (NCBI taxonomy): domain Eukaryota; kingdom Viridiplantae; phylum Streptophyta; class Magnoliopsida; order Santalales; family Viscaceae; genus Viscum; species Viscum album. The sequence continues at coordinate 1,642,824,548 of OY728121.1, read as the reverse complement.
ATTTATATGGTTGGGAATAGAATCAATCCATTGATGTCCATGATTTTTTTAGGGTTTTTATAGGTATAATTTTTCCTCGATTTCATCTAAATGGGGATGGTTGAACCTTGGCATTTTAGTTTTTCATATCACTCATAATATGGGAGTACATATTTTATGGATCACCTAAGATGAACATAGATGGTATTTTTATGGAGAAAAATATTTAGGATCTATAGATGATATAGTTCACAGAATTATTTGGTGTAACTTGTAACCTATTTTAATGGCGGGTTCTTCCATTTAAAAATGAGAAGTCCCTTATGGGGGGGATGCTAATTTTTTACATTTTTGTCAATATTTTAGGTCTATTCCCTTCTTAAACATGGAATTAATTAACTATGTTTTTTTATATCCTACATTCATTTCTAAAAATCCTCCTCAATATGGGTAACTCATCTATCTCAGGTGGAGGGTGAGTTGAGGTATTGATAATTAGTTTTCCCTCAAACTTGTTCATTGTGAGCTGACCTTGTAAAAAACTAATTTCACTAAGACACCGAATCTCACGTATGATAATGATGTTGGGTTTTAAAATCTTCTCTGAATCACTTCCATTGGATTTGTCTTTTCAATTTTTGGATAATCTTATCTAAAGAATTATCAATGCCATCTTTAGAGGATTGGATAACCTATATAGTGAAAATTTCCAAGGACTCATACATTGATGGTTTTAGAATTTTAAATTACTCAATGAATTATATAGACTCATAATAATCCAAAAAGCAATTGTATATGTGTTTTAGATTATTTCTAGTGGTTAACTAGTAAGAAACCCCTACCACATTATGGTACTCAAGATATTTCAACTTTTCCAAAGGGTATACATTTTGTGGATTTTTTTTATTTTACATGAAACATAATTTAGAGGTAATCCCCTTTAATTTTAACCTAATAAGATACAAGAAGTTCAATTAATTGATTATTATTTTGAAGGAAGTTTCCATCTACGTAACTATAATATTATTTTAGAGGGTAGGGTGTGGAATCATATTGCACCCCCCATTGATTATACATTGATCATTAATAGGGTTGTGGGTAGGGAAAACTATTTTTTTAAAAATTACACTAGACTTTGGGGATGTGGAGCCAATTGGAATATAGAAAATATAATTGAAGGGGATACTCACATTTCTTCTTGGGATCATATATTGAAATACATTGAATTATGGGTATTTTATAGAAATTCCCTCAATGTTTCTATCATCATTCAAGGGGGAACCATTATGTAGGGTAATCTGGACTTAATAGGGTTCCCCAATCACATTTTTGACTCCTTGACACTGATAATAACAATAAAAATATCATTGTTAATTGAGTTAAGTTTATAATATATTCTATATAGTGTCTTTGATACTGGGTGGCACATCATGGAATACTAGATGATGGTTTCAAATGGGTTCTAGGTTCCATCATGAAGTGAAAAATTATACGGTTCCGCCACTAGTTGTATGAACAAGGGAGTTTAAGCTAAATTACACAGATCCTGATGCCACTACATGAGAGTGAAAAAATTAAGGGATGGATATTTATGAAATTCATTAACATGTACAAATGGGTAGGCTTACACCATGGCTCAACTATCTATGCTGATTCTAATATTAAAAGTGCGTTGAAAATTCTTGTGTTTCATACTTTTCTAACTGAATCACATTATAAAAAGGAATGTGATGTTGATCTACTTACATAATTCATTGATCAGTTTAGGTTTTTCAATAGATTTTATATATGGTATATTATGGAAACTAAAATGACATAGTATTCTAATTATTTTATGACATTAGAAGAGAATATAACAATATTTTATTCTCTGGGAATCACAAATGGATTAGTTGTGAATGGTAATTTCCTAATGGGTATCATATAATCATCTATATCCTATATGTTTCATCTAAAGAATATTGAAACTATATTGATTTTTTATCTATATTATCTAGCTATATAGATTGTTTCTCTATTGTTTTATCAATAAATATTATATTTCTCTAGATGGGATTTGTTTCCCATATGGTAAGATGCTCTAGTGGTGGGTTAGATCAAAACTACCGATTTGGAATTTCCACAATTGAAATAAATAAATTGATGAATAATGATTCTGAATAATGCTTTTATTTGGTTTTAATAGGATTTTATAGTATGATGGTGCCATAATGGTGACTAAAAAATTTTCTAATTGGTTGGAAGTCATAAAATCTAGCTTTAAATATGGTGTTTTTGAGATTGGAGGAGCACATGGGTGATATTATCTTTTCAGTTCCCATACATATGTATTTATATAGGATGTATTGATTTCATCTATTATTTTATTAAATACCACAGAAATAGTTTCTAGTCAGGAAGTTATTATAGTTATAACATATTGGGGATCACTATTGTGAACATAGAGGGGACCTCTATATTGATTGGTATTTCGATGTGGAGGAAGTGGTTTGTGTATTAATTATAATTGTTAAACATAAAACACCATACAATGATATTGTTATTTCATTAATTACCAGAGTAATGATTTTCCATAATTGTTATATGGGTAGATTATATCATTTCCAATGTAGGCATACGGTGTTTTTTCGTCCTCTATGAAATCATGACAGTAGTTTCTCCTTCAATCAACTTTTTATTATAGAGAAGAACCATGAGGTTATAGATGGATACAATAGGGGGATTGAGGTCATTATTAAGAATTTAGTTATTAATTCATTTCTATAACCACCTTCAGGGTATCTATTCTATGATTGTAGAGGCTAGGGTATTGTGTATGTAATCTAGTGTATTTGAGGTCAATCAATGGTGATGATAACTAGTTATTTTATATCGCTCTTGGGATGCACTTGAGTTTTAATGAAATTATATAATTTCCTCATAGGCCTCTTCATTATTCAAGGATATTATTTTTCCCCATTCAGGATAACATATCAAAAAATGGTTAGAGACAGTGCTAGGAGCCTCTTTCCCATGATAATCCGTGGACATCATACCAACCTATATGGCCTCTTCACCTCAATGTTTTCAATTCTTTAGAGCACATTTGGATTGAATGATCTTGAAATTATTTTTTCAATAGCACATTTCCTATCTATTGTTGGATGAAAAGGCAGTAGACGGTGGGTGAAGGATCATAGAATATATGGTTTGGGTAACAAAAATAGTAGTTTTAGTGTGCAGATCAAAAAAAGGGTGACCATGAATCATAGAGTCACTAGTAACAACAATATTACACTCATGAATTTTTAATTCCACAACTACTCAGTGTCCATAGGATGAATTTTTTATTCTATGGCCATAAAAAAAACTAGTTACAAATAAATAAAACATAAAAAATAATCATGCATGATCAAATAGTCTATTTCTGGGTAATGAATTTCACATGGGGAAAACCATTTATTATTTTATATGTTTTATATATTATAGAATATATTCCATTTCAGTTATTTTTTAAAGATATTCATATCTAAACAGAGATATTTGGATATAAAATGATCTCAATGTAGATCTTATTTCGTAGATGGTTACTCTATTTTATATGTATAAATATCATCATTAAGTCCTTCATGTTATCAATATTATTTTTCTTTAATTATCCTACCACCATAGTGGGGAAGCCTCACATTAAGAATATGGTTGATTAATCGAGGAATTATGTAGACATTGAAATTATGGTAGATCACCATACACATATGGAATAGGTTACACTATTTTGATTTCACATACATGTTTAAATATAATATTACCCTATATTTTAAATCCAAATAGGAGTGTTATCTAGAATTTCACACTACCTAAGGGGTAATAATAGGTTTTTGTGTGAACACAAATCCTAAAAAAGAAAATAAGGATACACTAGATCCTATAAAATGGAATATAAGGGTTTATTGTCTTTTCATCAATGGGACTTGAGGATTCATTATCTCATAAATTATAAAATTCATATATTTTCTATCCCATTGATAGTGTGATTGAAGGGTTTTTGGATTCATCACTTGTGGTATTTATTGATTTTTTGGATTATTAGTAGTGGGATTTAAGGAATTAATGGATACCCACAAGTGGGAATTAAGGTTTACAAACTCTTCAGGAGGTAGATTTATAGATTTATGGTTCACCACCATTATTTTAATCAATTGTTGATCAATTATAAATAAATAATTTTAGGAATAGTATTTATTTGGATGGACATCAAATAGTACATTAGATTTTTGTTCGCTCTATAAAGCCATTAGATTTTAGTTGAGAATCCCCTGTATTATCACTAACTGAAGTTAAATTATATTATGGATTGGATTTTTAACACCCCCATGTAGTGGAACCTTGTCATTTTGTGTATCTCCATTTATGAATGGAGTAGTTGGATAATATAAATGAATTATTTTAGTGCGTTAATGAGAATAGGAGATGAGATATGGAAATAGTAACTAGTTTTTGTTGTGAATTGTCATCAAGGATGTAAAAGGTTTTGGGAGACACTTGTATTTTAATATAGGGTGTGATTAGTTTTCTGGAAAGTATATATTTAAAATTTGAGATTCCATTCATGATATGAATCAAATTTTCAGGAATTTAAGATGAGTTGAATTGTTTTTAACTATATATAGAAACTAAAAGATTAAATATGTAAATACATAATTACCATAGTCAATGGGGTTGTTCCCAAAATATATTTTTTATTATTATTCCGTACAATTCCCAAAATCCTTTATCAATTTTCTCTCAAACTCTAATTCATCATTAGATTTTTTTGAAAGATCTAATCGATTTATATGCCAATTCTGTTTGATATTCAATCATGATGTGATTCAAAGGATTCAGAAAATATTACAAAGGGAAGTGTGATTTAATTCTTAATGGTTTGTGGTCATTAAATATTTCAAATTTTAAGGAAATGTGAAGTCTCTTATGTTTATTTAATGGTCTATATTTTTCATTCAAATTATTTTTCCCTACACAAACTCTACTGGATTTTCTCATATTGGACGGTTCATGAAATATTTATCGTGGGTATCTCCCATAATGGGTTTAAAGTTTCTAGGTGGGTTTTTAAAAAAATAAGGATTTTGAATTCTGTTCTTAGTGTATCTTGACAGCATGAGTTCACATTCATGGATAATGGATCACTATCATATTTATCACGATAAAAAACAATTAACAAATCATGATCTGAAGTATCACCATCAAATTGGGTCACTATGTGATGAATTAGTGAGAGGATTTCCCAACATTAATTGGTATAGGGAGTAAAATGTCATTCCCAAAAATCTTTTTTTAGTGTGAAAAATGGGTTGGTCATTCCAAATTAGAAGTAGTCAACAACTTCTGTTCTTGAATTAAAAACTAATTAGTTGTTATACTACCTTTGAATATTTTTTTATTATATTTATATTAACAGTGTGAAAATATCTTTATCTAATCTTGACATTCCTCCAATTTATTTTATAATCCTCTAATATAAATGTTTCTGGTCATTGAGATATATGGTGTAGTTATTTTGGGGGTTTTCTATTGTGTTTGATTACACACACCAAATATGTGAATTTTAGTGCATATGTAGACATTGTTTTATTTGATACATGAAGGGGGGATATTCTTAATATCTATATAAGAGTTTCTTTAGGTCGTTGTCATAATAGGTGGAGATATATTTCTTGTGTGGTTCATCGATTTCTCAAGAGTGGTTCCACCATGGTTCTAGATTGTTTTAATTATTTGGTGTCTTAGTAGTATTTTTTCACTTTTAAACTATTACTATGAAGCTTTTCATTGATATATTTACTATTTTTGGGTATTAATTGATGAAAAATTTATATATAAATCCTATTTTATATTGGATTTTTCATGATATGGTTGTCTATGTGCATATATAGGGTAAATCAATCCCCTTATAATCATTTGTCTAAACCCATTGCATTTATTACCATCCTTTGGTGTTCTGGGAATGTATCTTAAAGTTAGTGGAAAATTGGAACATTCCCAGACAATGTCTAGGGTTGGGTTATTATAAATAGTCCCAGTTTTCTTTGTCCTTTATTCATGTTGGTAGATATGATATAAGATAAGTCAAATCATTCAATTTATAAAATAAAAATAAAGATATCTACATTTTATGATGATCATAATTATACCATGGAATTCCTGGTTCAAAAAGGGTTTTTCATTTTTTTAGAAGCACCTGCTAGTGAGAGGAAGGATGTCCAGATCTTTGAGCTGGTTATCCTACTCACGTTTTTCTCAAAGGTCATAATGTCATGCAGTACTGAAAAAATTGAAATGGTGAATAAGACATTGGTTGGGCAGACATACATTGAAATAAATCATATTATCAGAGACCCCCTTGTCCATATGGGTGCTATTGGGAGACTCAACAAGGGGAATAAATCCAAGAGGGAGGGTTACTCCCTGGGATGTATGATATAATAAAATCAATCGACCAAATCACTATCTTACAAAAAAACCAAATCATTGATACAATATGTTTATAGTGAGGATAAATTGTCCATATATTGAAGGAATACAATACACCACTATGTAATTTCCCACACTTTGGAAGGAATTCACATTTTAACAAGTATTTTCAAAATCATAAAAAATTAGATGGTGGAGCAAGCATAACTTTTCCATTAAAGTTATATGTATGGATGAAACAATCCCATCAAAATATTTCTAGTATATAGAACTAGGGGAATGAGGATACCACTATGAAGAATTCAGTTTTCTATTAAACACATTAGAAAGGAATAGAGAGCTATCCTATGGTACATGTTCGATAACTATAGAGTGAATAGTCGGCTATCATGACCAAACAACAAGGTCCTTCAATAGTGTGAGATACCATCATTCTAAATTGAACCCCTATTCATGTATTATTTTATACTAGTTCATCACATTCATTTTTTTCATTGCATGTAGTAATATAATTTGGTAAACATGTGTAAATGATACCTCACTCAATGAGTATCATGACACCCCTTAGAGAGTAGGAGTACATAGGATTAATGTACCCATCATATTCCATTAGAATATATGTAGTGTAGTTTCTATGGGATTTTATTTTTCTGAAGGTGGATATTATTATATAATATATGGAATAGATAGGATGGTGGAACATAATGTGAATGTTGAATAATACACTATGCAAGTGAGATTCCAATCCCCATACAGAACTCTCCATGTATTCAAGGGGGTATGGATATAAATACATTTAGATAGGGACATTTATTGGTAGTTCCTAGAACATTCTCTTGTATATTAGTTGTAATAACCATTGTTATTCCATACAAGACTATAAAAAGGATACTTTTTATAACAGTAGATCGATACTAAAATGCCATTCCAAATGATTTCTCTGTGTTATGCTCTATGAGGGAAAAAAATCACTCCCAATAAAATCGTGAGGGAAAATACCATTTTCAACCATTATATATAATTAAAGTAATAGTGTTATGGGAAATAAAATTAATAAAATTATAATTAGATAATAAAGGCATCATAAGACCTATCACATAACCTTCATCAACCAAGACCCTATTTGTAAAGAATTCAAATAGTTCACTTCATTGGCAGGTCTACCATCATTTACTATATTAATCTGTTACAATTTGTTGGTATCAAACTCATCCAATCACGGATCAGTTTGTTCAATTGAATTGATACATGTGGTTTTTAAAGAATGTTCCATGATTTGGATATCATCATCTCAGATCCATGGATGAGGGTATTACTAATACATTTTTCTATATTCAATAAAAAAATTAATAATACGTAATAATTCTATTTTTTTCTATCGAATGAACATTTATTTTTCATTTTTTTGATGAACCATATCTTCCACTGATATCTCTATTCTATTAGTGGTCTTAGTTGGTAATATTTTTTGTTTATTTCTGAGGAAACAATGACTATGTGGAGAATTGGAAATTGTATAGAGCATACTATTTGATCACTATAATTATGCTAAATTTTATATGTGTATCTTATGCATACAAGAAGTTCATTTTCATAGGAATGTCATTTCATAGAATTCAAAATCAATTGACCCTCTAAAAATAAACGAAGTATTCTTATAGTATCTACCCAAGAATATTTTTCAGGCACAAATCTGGTTCAGAATAGAAGGTTGTTATAGTCGATTTATCTAGGATTTCTCTAGGAATTATTCTCATTTGGATACATTTTCAATGAATGGTATCCCATTATTGTGGAATGAATATTATTATAAATAATTTTAGGAGCTTAATCCTCATCCCATTTCATCACCTGTCATTATATTTCTCGAATATGTTTAACTCTACATTCTCTATTATAATTCATTTTAATTTAGATTGTATTGTTTTATTATATAAGGAAATAATGTTGTGGACATTGGTTAGAGGATGTTTTTGATGCTTTATAAAAACTATTCAATATATGATTTAGAATTATTTGTACTGTTTTATTTCATAAAAACATTCTACCACTATCTCTCTATAGAAATGTTCAGAGTCATCACAAATAAAAATAGATTGAAATATATATTATTTCAGTGACACATGTACATATGTATGTGATGATTGATGGACTATCTAAATTTTTTGACACCAAATTGGATTAAAAATATGGGAAAAACAATTATGTTTCAAATCATTTGAGTTAGATGTCATATATAAATGTTTTTAGGGCATCTAATTACCAATGTTATATGATGAGTGTTATTTTCGAAATAAATTTTGAATGCACCGAAAAGAATGTGAATAAAATTTCCTTATGTGTCAATCATTTTTTTACATTATCGATTCTTTATAAGAGGCTCAATGATCAGATCCTGATTGCAAAAAAATTTTGTTAACCATATATGATTTGGAGACTTTTCATGGATTGATAGGGGATGAAAACTCATAGTTACTCATTGAGAACCAAATTATTATCCCAATGTATTTCTAGGAATAAATTTTTTTGGTGTATCCCCATTCGAAATGGGATATTCATCCTTGTATTTCGAAAATTTATTAAGAAATTATTTATCATTTTTGGTGGTCAGGTATCAAATGAAAGAATAGAAATTATTTTGTGGAGTGTATAACATCTTAGTAGGTAAAGGCATAAAATCAATGAATCAATCCATACTTATACCTATATAAATGTGTGAATAGATTACCATGAATATTTGGATTTGTCTACTGAGGATTCTCCAGAAGCCTAATGTAATTTTTATGATTTATCCTCAAATCACAACGTTAGGAAACATCCCCCTAATCAGAGAGTCCTCAAAATTAGAGGATTTTTAAAATACATATATTTTATACATGGTTAGGTAACATGTATTTCTAGTTTAGATCATCTCTAATTAAGATTCTTGATTTTTTTCTTGATTCTGGTGAACATTGCAACATGATCTCAAATCACAACATAATACAATAATGACAAAAAATCCTCAAATAAATAGGTAGTTAGAACATATAATCTAGAGGTCGAAAGTCATTATCATAGATTATGTCTTTAAAATTGCTGGTTCTTGTGAAAATAATTTTCCTTTTACACAATTCTCTTATAATATTAGTCACCAAGAGATGATATATACAACTCTGTTTGAGGTATTATGTGGATATCCCTGTCATTCTCCAATACGTTGGTTGGAAATATAAGAAAATTCACTTATGATATATAGTTATGTGCATCAGACTATAGAGGGTATCCAAATGATGGATAAGAAGATGTTCATGGGTCATAGACAACTCTAATATTAAGAAGATCATCATCTTTGACCATTATATTTCAGTGTGAGTTACCATGTAGTCAAGAATGTTTCATAAGGTCTTGGAAAAAAATTCTTGAGAAAGTAATGGAAGTAGGCCACATGGTATGCTAGACCATTTTAAAATTTTAAACATATAATCAGTGCTTCATATTAGATTAACGTACCTCTAAGATTTGGTTTTATCAATAATGTCATCCACAGATCTCAACTGAAGAAGTGTCCATCATATCACATTAATTTCATCAATTTAAATCATGTTACACTTCATCGAGATATGATGTTTATCCATGTACCATTTTAGATCATGGATATAAAATGATAGATCTTATGGTTAAATGTATACCTTTTGTATAAATACTATGATATCATGGATATTTCCAAGATAAACTTTTTAATGGGAGAATTTTATATTGGATAAATCACCCAATCTTTTCAATGTCGCCAAAGACCTATAAGTTTCAAAAGGATAGAAATAACAAGGGCGGGGAAAATTTAGAAGTCCTATCTTTTGTTACACTATATTTTTATACATATTTTTTTCTGGAGTGATTGGGTTAAAATAATTAAGTATTTAAAGGGTTAAAGAGAAGGGATGTTGAAAAATGTATAAAAGAACTAGTTTACACCCTGAATATTATTTCATTACATGAATGGTTTTAGGTAAATAACTCATTTTAATTAAGGGAATGTATGGATTTCCCGGAAGAATCAGTCCATGATATGAGATTCCATTCATGATGTGAATTGTTTTTTGGATTTTAAAACAATTATACTTGTTTTTGGGAATATTTGGAAATGTGGAGATTGAATATGTAAATATATAATAACATCATAAATGGTGTTTTTTTCTTGTAGATTTAATTAATACATGTACCATAAGACTCTCATGATCCTCTTATTGTGCCCTATGAATCTTACAATAATACCAACCAATTTAATTGAACTTTAACACCACGTGAAATGTTTTTGGGAGATAGCTTTTAGAATGAAGATGATTCCATTAGATCATCAATCGTAGAAAATTAAGTGTCCAAGTATTCATAAAATATAAGAATGTGTAGAATGATTTATTATTTCAAGTTATATTTTCCTTTATTTTTAATTTTATGTGAATGTAAAGGATCAAAGGTTTATTTAAAAAACCAAATTTAACTTTTATATGATTTTATACTGGTAAAACTATACTGGATTTTCTCACACTAGCTAGTTCTTGAAATCTGTGCTATGAGAATTTACCATAACATGCTTCAAAATAATTTTTTTTTGTTTTTCAAATAAATAAGGATTTTTAAATCAATTTAATTTTATAATAATAGTGACCCAGGCTTAAAATAAAAGTATATTATATCAATTTAGATGAATAAATATTTTATTACAATATTACATACCTTAGGCATTAATAGATTAGTGTCATTGGAAATGATATTCCCCATTAGTACTCCTACTTTAAACCATTATTAAAAAACATGGGTAAGGAAATATAAGAAATGGGTGACCTAAGATGCTCCGTAAGGGTTAAAAGGGATATATTTAACAAAAATAAGAGAATATGGGTAAGATATGATGATCATAACATTATAAGATCATACGATACATATTAATGATGATAAACATGAATCGTGGAATATATATTGGTTTTTCATAAGACATGAATCATAATGGAATCAAGAAAATAATAAAAGGTTTCATAACATAAGAATAATAGATACAATTTGTGGTAGAAACATTATTATAAAAAATGATTTTCATAGTATCCAAGGCTTTTTTACAAGAAATCTATGTAGTGTGGGTGCACTCCCCATTCCATCTTGGTAGTCATGATCTTCTCTAATGACCATCATATAAGTCAGTGATCACTCACAATACCATCATAGCAGACAACATCTTTACTAAATCATGTTCACTTCCTATTTTATCCATGTCTATTTCCTGATATATTCATCTTTTTTCTTTTCATTGGAGAGAGATATTGGTCCCAGCCATCTCATAATGAAATCATATATACATTTTTTATGATCCTAAAAAATTATCTCAAACCCCATGAAAAGAAATTGGGATCATTAACATGAAATTGTATCATAACCTTGGAAAAATATAGGTTTCATAATTATTTCATCAAATAATAACCCATGAAAGGAATTAGGTTTCAATGTAATATGACCTATGAAATAGAAACTAGTTTCATAAACATATAACCCTTGAAGGAGAAACAAGATTTCAAAAAATACATAAACCATTTAAAGAAAGAATATGAGGGGTACCCATTGATAATATCCTCAAATGAAATGAGTAACAATAGATATATATCATCTAAGGTGGAAAATTATTTTATAAACATTTCTTGACAAAAATATCATATCTTCTTTGAAAAATGTTTTTAAAATACAAAATAATTTTTAAATTATTTTACATTGAAAATAACATTGAAAAATATAAATAATTATTTGAAAAGCTGAAATAATTTTTTCAATATGTTTTACTATAAAATTATCATAGTATATAAATTTAAAAACATTTAAGAAAATAATTTTTAAAACATGATATTTATAAATAAAACCGATTTTTGACCGAAGATATATTTGAGGTATTTTTTTCTTAAAAAAATTTCATCATTTTTTTATGAACCATAGAGTGTAATATTGGTAATAATAGAGTAATAAATTTAAAATAACCTAAAGTAAATAAAATTAATGGGTTTTATGGAGATATGGATGATATTATTTCATTAATTTTGGTATAATTATAAATAATACTCAGAATCGATGAGATTCTTAAAATTAGAAGCTACCACATAATAAATTTAATTCATACACCCTATGTATGAAAATGAAATTAAATAAAGATAAAAATAAATTTTAAATATGTATATTAATGATATTTCATTGAAAATTGATTTATATATACCCTATAAAAAATTATTTGTCCGTAAAAAACGTTTGTCTCGAAGAAGAAAAATTGAGAAAAAACTACTTTCCTAATATGGTATCTTTTGAACAATATAACCCCATGAAATAGGTATCTTAAAATGGATATTTAAATATCCATAAATTTAGTTATAATAATAAAATTATAAATTCAAGGGCCTATATATACCATAGAAAATAAATGAGTGGTGAATAAGGCTTAAGTCTCACACAAATAAAAGTGGACAAAAAACCCTTACATTAAGTCTTGACTTTCATTGTAAATGTTAAAATCTCCTATAGAATAAATATATGTTTATTATATATACTACATATTTCCATATTATTATATATAAATCCAAATATGAATTTATTATGACCTTATATTACTCATCTGTTAATAATTCCATGTTTATGATAGGTATAGGGAAAAACGACTTTATTTTTCACATATGATTTGACCGAATATTATAATTACTATTACTTATTTACTAATTTAATTATTGACAGAATTTAAATCATGACATAAATATCATATATATTTATTATATTTTTATTTACAGAATTATATAAACTATATAGATGATAAATGAAATACACCATTCATGGAGACGATATTTCATATGTATGCATGAATGTTGTTAACATTTTCATGTTGTATTGAGAGAATGAAATTAAATGAAATATATATATATATATAATATTTCATGTCTAATTACTGTTTCATATTTTTCATATAATGTTACCGTACCCATCCTGAGTGAATTCTATGTAATGTGTAACCAAATAAGATGACTTTAAATAGATAGTAGTCCACACATCATCAAACGAAGTTATTATATTTTAATAAATTGGAAAGTATGAATGTAGTTGATATATAATAATTCAGAAATCATAAATACAAAATAAATATCCTATATATAATATATAAATAGTATTTACATCATAATTCCAAACCATAAATGTTGGTAAAGAAAAAATGAACGACAACATTTCGTGAGGTATTAGTTTGCAATATACACGAATAGTAAGTTCATTATCCATTTAATGAAAGTGTGTGTAAGTTTAGGCGTAACCATTATAATAAACAAATCATTATATTGATGATACTTTTTTTATATAATAATGTAACAAAAAAATTGAGTGGGTTGAAAATGAACGTAAAAAAATAGCTTATGGAAGGATGTTACATCATATTTGGGTAAGTCCCTTTGGTTTGCACCAGAAGGGCTACCTTGGTGGAATTTATGATAAAATATATTAGTATAAGAAATTTTTATGTATGTTTAAAGTATATTTGGGTAGTTTTCCAATAACAATTGATTGATAGGTGGGAATAAGTAAGGGGGTTGAGTGAGCTTTTATAGTGGAGAAGTGAAATTTTTGTAAAAATAAAAAGGTAAATTTTTTTAGAGTTATCCTTAACATAATGTGCCTCAAATAATTTATAATTTTCAATAAATGAGTATAATTTGAGTAAATATTTAAATAAATGGATTTTCTACATATTTATATGTTAATTTTCCATTAATATTAATCTTAGCCATTATGTAAACAAATTATTTCTCTAATCATTGTAATCTATTTTAATTAATTTAACTTATAATTTTATCAAGAACTAAGTTGACCATATAATTGATTATAAATTACTAAAATTAAAAAAATTTAATCCATTTTTCCAAATTCAAATGTGTCACGACCCGCCCTCGGGGTCCGAGCCGTGACTACCCCAAGCCCGCCTTCCATAGGCCAGGGGCTGGCGACTAGCACCAAGGCGTAAATCCCGGTAAAAAAGGGAAGGCATTGCCTTTGAAAAGAAAACACACGCCACAGAGTAAGCAAGCGGAAAGTAAACACTAAACAAGCTGAGTACAACTGAAAGTGCGGAAAAGTAAATGGGCCAGAATACAAACCCAAACTGAAAGTAAAGTACAACTCGAAAAGGGAAAAACAGCAACTGTAAAGTAAAAGCCGCTACTCCGAGCTGTCCACCGGAAATCCCACCTGAAGGGTGGGTACAGATAGCTCCTCTGCTCCACGGGTCCCGCTGTCCGCTCCGAGCACGTCCCGCCCAGTGGTCCACCTCCGGGTACCGTCCCGCTCTGCAAGCCTCAGCTAAGGTCAACGCTGTCCGTCGTCTGCAACCAACACAACGAAGTGCGGGCAAAGCCTGTGCAGGGGTGAGTATAAGCTACTCAGTAGGGACCCCGAGACCCCTGAAGGTCTCTCAAATCCACAAAGGATAAACCACGAAGAAAAGTACAATCACGAAGTAACAACCGACACTGCTTAGGTATATGCCCATACATATACCTAAGTCATCAATTCAAATACGCTCCAACCTCCGAGCCCAAGTACAACTCAGTCCACGCAGGAAAGTATACGTATTCCACATAGGAAAGCAAAATATAATCCACACAGGATTGCACAACACAATCCACACAGGAAAACAACAGGATTCAGCTCACACAGGTATACTTCTTCAAGGACGATAAAGATGATCACTGATCCATCTAAGTCGTCGGACCCACGAAGGATCGATAGGTAACTAACCCCCGCAGAAGACCCACACAGGATCGGGCTCACACAGAACCTGTAGGCGCTGGCTCACACAGAACCGCTGAGCGCAAGGACCCACACAGGATCGGGCTCACACAGAACCTGTAGCACTGATCCACGTAGGATCGCTGAGTGCTGTAGTCGTCGTCGTCGAATCCACACAGGATCTCTGTACTGTCGTCGTCCAATCCACACAGGATCTCAGTACTGTCGTCGTCAAATCCACACAGGATCTCTGTACTGTCGTCGTCAAATCCACACAGGATCTCTGTACTGTCGTCGTCAAAGTCACAGTAGCAGTCGTAGCAGTAGAACAGTCGCAGCCAGCACTAGGGTTCCCGCACACAGCAAACTCGTACGGAGGGTCCGCTCCACGAGCCGAGAGGCTGATACATCAACTGTCACGAAGACCGAAGTTGATGTATCCAAAAGTTCCGTATCGTCAACAGGAACTCAACGCATCAGACGGCGCGTCGATCGGACGCCCGGTCTGAGAGTTATAGGCATTTTCGTCTCCGGGGCCCGGTTGGTTTTTAAGGCAAAACCAACCCGACCGTACTCCACCTGCGTCCAAACCTCGGGCGGAGTATGCCAAAAGATCCGTCTCACTAAGAGGAACACTACGCGACTGACGGCACGTCAATCGGACGTCCGTAGCTCAAGATATGAGCGTTTCCGCTCCGAAGGCCCGGTTGGTTTCGTGAACGAACCAACCCGGCCGAACTCAAAGTAACCCGAAACCTTGAGTGCGATATACCGAAACGACCGTCTCGATCCAAGGATCGCGTTGCCGCAGGCGGTTCGTCATTCGGAGGTCCGAGGCTCATGTTATGAGCCAAGAACCGAATCTGGTCCGAAACGGGGGGTCCGGGTCCGGGCCGACCCGGCCCGACCCCCCCCACCTGGGCGGCGCGGCGGCCGGCGGCGGCGGACGGCGGCGGCGGGCCGCGTGGCGGCGGCGGGCCACGTGGCGGCGGCGGGCCGCGTGGCGCGGCGGCGGGCCGCGTGGCGCGACGGCGGCGAGCCGCGTGGCGGCGGTGGGCCGCGGCGGCGGCGCTGGGCGCCGCACGTGGTGGTCACGCGGGGGGCTTGATTGCCCCCGCTGATTGAAGGCGGCGCGGCTTTGCCGCGCCGATTTTTGAAGGAACGGCCCCCGCACGTGGGGGCCGCTTAGTCACAAACCGGGGGCTTAATTGCCCCCGTGGTTTTGAAAGGAGGCACGGCCTTGTGCCGTGCCAAATACAAGAAACGGCCCCCGCAAGTGGGGGCCGGCTGGAACAAACCGGGGGGGCTTTGCCCCCCCCTCCTTTAATTGAACCGCCCCCCTCATTAAGAGGGGGGTTTGAAGAACCGGCCGGGGGTTTAATCCCCCGGTTTTATGACATCCGGCCGGCCCGCTGGCCGGCCGGTTTTTACCAACGGGACCGGAATTTCCGGTCCCGCCCTCGACTCCCGACGCCGGCGGCCCGGCCGCCGGTCTTTCCTTCCGCCGCGGCCCGGAACCGGCCGCGGTCTCCTCGTCTCACCGCGGCCCGGAACCGGCCGCGGTGTTCGTCGTCCGGCACGGTGCGACGGCACCACACCCCTTTCGCCGTGCCATGAATTCTCCCAACGCGGCGCGACGGCGTCGCGTTCTTGAAATCTCTCCTCGGCGAAGCGCGACGGTGTTGCGGAAAATTATAAGCATGTTCATCCGCGTGGTGCGACGGCACCACGCCTCTTGCTTCCATCCGCATGAATAAAACGAGAACTAAGGAGGGGGGGGTTCGGCCGTGTTCATGCGGTCCGATCCCCCTCACGTTAAATAAAAACATAACTAAGAATATCCAAAAGCCTCACGTTTAGTCATGCTAAAATCCATGATTCAAGAATGGAATAAAATAATCAATAAATAACATCCCCTACCTCTGGTTTGAGATTCAAAGAATCTTCTACGTTCCGCGGAAGACGGCGTCGCGGAAGTCGGGCGTCGCGGTCGTCGTTCGTCAAATCCGTTGACGAAGAGTTACGTCCGATGCGACACGTTGTTGGCGGATCTTCGTTTGCCGACGAAGAAGGCCCGAGGAGGATGTGGCGTTCCCTCTTGTTGACACCGAGGACGAAGAAGAGAGGCGTCATTCTTCGTCGGAGTTTGAACGTTCTTCGTCAAGATGAACGTTCTTCGTCAAGATGAAGAAGATGGAGGAGGAGCTCTCAAAAGCTCTCAAGGGAACAAACGACAACCCTTAAACAAATAAGATTGCATCTTATTTTATTAACACACAACTCAAAAGAATTTCAAAAGTTTGAAATTCAAAAGAGTTTAACTCCCCAAAAAATAAATTAAGTAACTTAAGTCATTAAAGAGGGGGGTTAAGTATGTTGAGAGAAAAAGAAAAGACTTAGGGGTTCGTGTGGGCCCCACCACACTTAATCCTCCCAAGGGAGGTTAAGTGGGTGTGGGTCCCACTTCCAACCCCCTTAGGTAGGTTTTTTTTAATAAGTTAAAATAAAATTTGTTTTACACAATTTTATTTAACTTAACTGAAAAACCCCAAAACGTAACTTTCAACCCGCAACAAACGCAACTCCCGAAAAGGTCTCATTAAGCGAATATCGGCGCTGCGAGTTCATCGGTGCCCTCGGATTTCAATTCCGAGCACCGGATCAAAAGTTAGGAATTCCCGCTCGTTCGTTCACTGAACGTACCCGAGCCAAACTTCGGAAATTAATTCCGGGCACTCCGGGCCTCGGAATCAGGTGCCGTCTGAAACCGCGCTCTTGTAAAATTCTAAAGAAAATTAAGAAAAAATTTTCCTTGAATTTTACGGGTCTTTACATTACTCCCACCTCAGGGCTTTACGTCCCCGTAAAGCTACATCAAAAACTAGGGAAACCAAAAGAGAGTACTGAGCACGCATCTGAGTCTCCCGCTCCTATGTGCTCTCCTGGAGATTCCCGTGCCGCCATCTGTTGCGCACAAGAGGAATCGATCGTCCATGTAGGACCCGCTCCTGGATGACATGGACCTCTTTTGACGTGGCCCGGACCATCTCTAGTCCCACAAGAGCTGCAAGATTTCTTCTTTGCCGAAAAGAGAAACCTGGTCTCATCCCCTGGATGAACCACATTCTTTGCCTAAAACAGTCAATCCTAACATGGATTATACTAATCCATACTAAGGATGACGTCGTAAGGCCTCGATGCTACTACTAAGAGATTCAACCGTTACTCTCGCCTCCAAGGGTTGAATCACACTGTCGGCATCAGTGTGTGGTAACTGGGTCTCCTCCAGTAGATGTCTCACAAGTGAGGGTCAAGTCAACAGCCAAAACTGGAACCTCTTAGTAACATTACGATAGAGGACAGGAACGAAAACATCACAAGGTATGCGTCTTTTATTAATGCAGCTCGTAAAACAAGACGCTACACAAAAGCAACAAGGAACCAGAAGTACAAAGGATGTATCCACTAGTTCTGCTCCTGTCCATCGGCTCCCAGAGCTCCATGATCGAAGGCCTCGGCTGCCTGAAGCTGAGCTCTCCCCAGCGGTCGGGGTGGACCTCCTGGTGGTGGTGGTGGTAGAGCCTCAAAGCGTCGTCCACCACCTGCTGCTCGGCCAGCTCCCCTGCCTCGTCCGCCTCCTCCCTGCGGACCGCCACGGTCGAACCTCTGCCTCTGCCTAGGTGGTTCCTCAACCGTCTGTTGCTCCTCCGCATGGCGGGTCGGGCAGTCACGAGCCATGTGGCCTTGCCCGCCGCATGCATAGCACTGTCTTCCACTCGAAAGACTGGCTCCGCGTTGTGTGCCCTGCACTGCTGAGCCAGTGCCCTGAGGTCTGGTCTGTCTGGACCCTTGAGTCATTCGCCGACTGCCAGCTGCAGATGACTCTGCCACGTGCCGTCCTGCGGTGGGTCTCTGTGCTGGTGTAGACTCAGCAAGGAAGCTCTCGATCAGAAGGGCCCGCTCCAGTACTCCTGTCTGAGTCGGTATGCTGAGGGAGATCAGCGATGCCCTGATCTCGTGTCTCAAACCCTGCTCGAAGGTCCGGGCCCGGAAGAATGGGTCCCGTACCATGTCGGTCGAGTAGCGCGAGAGATCGGTAAATCTCGCCGAGTACTGAGCGACCGTCATGCTGCCCTGCCGCAGCTGTAGAAGCTCCTGGATGCGCACCGCACGAAGGGTGGCTGGGACGAACTCCGAGCGGAAGATGCTCTCAAAGTCCGTCCAAAGAAGAGATGCCTCATCGTGCACCTGGAGCATCAAGCTCCACCATCGTCCTGCTGCTGCGTGTAGTAGGCTCGCAGCGAGGATCACCATGAGGTCTGCTGGTGTCCTCACTAGCCTAAACACTCGAACCACTGCCTCCAGCCAGTCCTCTGCTGCCAGGGGATCCGTCTCCCCGCGAAACCTGGGCGGTCGCTGGCGCTGAAACTCATGCAGTGCGCTGAGGCGACGTGCATCGTCAGCGGCTGCTGCTGGAAGCATCGGGGGATCGGCGGGTAAAGCTACTGCCGGTGCCATTGCTGACAAAGGGCCCTGCACCGAAGCCTCATCGCTCGGTGTGCTGTCGTCTCGCTCAACTCTCGGAACCCTAGCTGGCTGCCGTCGTGGGGCCATCCTGAAAAGGAAACAGGTGCGCCACGGTTAGAACAGTATACCTGGTGAGCTGGCACAAGTAATCACAAGGAAAACTTGAGACTTTCATAAAGCAGATCAGTATACCCGGTGAGCTGACACAAGTAATCACAAAGAAAACTTGAAACACACACGCAATCAATGTTTTCGTGCATTAAGTCGGAAATCAGAAGTCAGGGTCCTGGTGTACGGATACGTCGGCCGCCGCACCAACACTGGACTCCCTGGACTGATAACCATACTCAATACGCTAAACATTATTGGTTCACATAGAAAAGATCAGAGTTCGCGGTAGAACCGAACTCCTCTGATACCAATTTGTCACGACCCGCCCTCGGGGTCCGAGCCGTGACTACCCCAAGCCCGCCTTCCATAGGCCAGGGGCTGGCGACTAGCACCAAGGCGTAAATCCCGGTAAAAAAGGGAAGGCATTGCCTTTGAAAAGAAAACACACGCCACAGAGTAAGCAAGCGGAAAGTAAACACTAAACAAGCTGAGTACAACTGAAAGTGCGGAAAAGTAAATGGGCCAGAATACAAACCCAAACTGAAAGTAAAGTACAACTCGAAAAGGGAAAAACAGCAACTGTAAAGTAAAAGCCGCTACTCCGAGCTGTCCACCGGAAATCCCACCTGAAGGGTGGGTACAGATAGCTCCTCTGCTCCACGGGTCCCGCTGTCCGCTCCGAGCACGTCCCGCCCAGTGGTCCACCTCCGGGTACCGTCCCGCTCTGCAAGCCTCAGCTAAGGTCAACGCTGTCCGTCGTCTGCAACCAACACAACGAAGTGCGGGCAAAGCCCGTGCAGGGGTGAGTATAAGCTACTCAGTAGGGACCCCGAGACCCCTGAAGGTCTCTCAAATCCACAAAGGATAAACCACGAAGAAAAGTACAATCACGAAGTAACAACCGACACTGCTTAGGTATATGCCCATACATATACCTAAGTCATCAATTCAAATACGCTCCAACCTCCGAGCCCAAGTACAACTCAGTCCACGCAGGAAAGTATACGTATTCCACATAGGAAAGCAAAATATAATCCACACAGGATTGCACAACACAATCCACACAGGAAAACAACAGGATTCAGCTCACACAGGTATACTTCTTCAAGGACGATAAAGATGATCACTGATCCATCTAAGTCGTCGGACCCACGAAGGATCGATAGGTAACTAACCCCCGCAGAAGACCCACACAGGATCGGGCTCACACAGAACCTGTAGGCGCTGGCTCACACAGAACCGCTGAGCGCAAGGACCCACACAGGATCGGGCTCACACAGAACCTGTAGCACTGATCCACGTAGGATCGCTGAGTGCTGTAGTCGTCGTCGTCGAATCCACACAGGATCTCTGTACTGTCGTCGTCCAATCCACACAGGATCTCAGTACTGTCGTCGTCAAATCCACACAGGATCTCTGTACTGTCGTCGTCAAATCCACACAGGATCTCTGTACTGTCGTCGTCAAAGTCACAGTAGCAGTCGTAGCAGTAGAACAGTCGCAGCCAGCACTAGGGTTCCCGCACACAGCAAACTCGTACGGAGGGTCCGCTCCACGAGCCGAGAGGCTGATACATCAACTGTCACGAAGACCGAAGTTGATGTATCCAAAAGTTCCGTATCGTCAACAGGAACTCAACGCATCAGACGGCGCGTCGATCGGACGCCCGGTCTGAGAGTTATAGGCATTTTCGTCTCCGGGGCCCGGTTGGTTTTTAAGGCAAAACCAACCCGACCGTACTCCACCTGCGTCCAAACCTCGGGCGGAGTATGCCAAAAGATCCGTCTCACTAAGAGGAACACTACGCGACTGACGGCACGTCAATCGGACGTCCGTAGCTCAAGATATGAGCGTTTCCGCTCCGAAGGCCCGGTTGGTTTCGTGAACGAACCAACCCGGCCGAACTCAAAGTAACCCGAAACCTTGAGTGCGATATACCGAAACGACCGTCTCGATCCAAGGATCGCGTTGCCGCAGGCGGTTCGTCATTCGGAGGTCCGAGGCTCAAGTTATGAGCCAAGAACCGAATCTGGTCCGAAACGGGGGGTCCGGGTCCGGGCCGACCCGGCCCGACCCCCCCCCACCTGGGCGGCGCGGCGGCCGGCGGCGGCGGACGGCGGCGGCGGGCCGCGTGGCGGCGGCGGGCCACGTGGCGGCGGCGGGCCGCGTGGCGCGGCGGCGGGCCGCGTGGCGTGACGGCGGCGAGCCGCGTGGCGGTGGTGGGCCGCGGCGGCGGCGCTGGGCGCCGCACGTGGTGGTCACGCGGGGGGCTTGATTGCCCCCGCTGATTGAAGGCGGCGCGGCTTTGCCGCGCCGATTTTTGAAGGAACGGCCCCCGCACGTGGGGGCCGCTTAGTCACAAACCGGGGGCTTAATTGCCCCCGTGGTTTTGAAAGGAGGCACGGCCTTGTGCCGTGCCAAATACAAGAAACGGCCCCCGCAAGTGGGGGCCGGCTGGAACAAACCGGGGGGGCTTTGCCCCCCCCCCTCCTTTAATTGAACCGCCCCCCTCATTAAGAGGGGGGTTTGAAGAACCGGCCGGGGGTTTAATCCCCCGGTTTTATGACATCCGGCCGGCCCGCTGGCCGGCCGGTTTTTACCAACGGGACCGGAATTTCCGGTCCCGCCCTCGACTCCCGACGCCGGCGGCCCGGCCGCCGGTCTTTCCTTCCGCCGCGGCCCGGA
Organism: Viscum album; assembly: GCA_963277665.1. NCBI lineage: Eukaryota > Viridiplantae > Streptophyta > Magnoliopsida > Santalales > Viscaceae > Viscum > Viscum album. The sequence goes on along the minus strand of OY728121.1, from coordinate 1,642,802,018 downwards.
ACCGGCCGCGGTCTCCTCGTCTCACCGCGGCCCGGAACCGGCCGCGGTGTTCGTCGTCCGGCACGGTGCGACGGCACCGCACCCCTTTCGCCGTGCCATGAATTCTCCCAACGCGGCGCGACGGCGTCGCGTTCTTGAAATCTCTCCTCGGCGAAGCGCGACGGTGTTGCGGAAAATTATAAGCATGTTCATCCGCGTGGTGCGACGACACCACGCCTCTTGCTTCCATCCGCATGAATAAAACGAGAACTAAGGAGGGGGGGTTCGGCCGTGTTCATGCGGTCCGATCCCCCTCACGTTAAATAAAAACATAACTAAGAATATCCAAAAGCCTCACGTTTAGTCATGCTAAAATCCATGATTCAAGAATGGAATAAAATAATCAATAAATAACATCCCCTACCTCTGGTTTGAGATTCAAAGAATCTTCTACGTTCCGCGGAAGACGGCGTCGCGGAAGTCGGGCGTCGCGGTCGTCGTTCGTCAAATCCGTTGACGAAGAGTTACGTCCGATGCGACACGTTGTTGGCGGATCTTCGTTTGCCGACGAAGAAGGCCCGAGGAGGATGTGGCGTTCCCTCTTGTTGACACCGAGGACGAAGAAGAGAGGCGTCGTTCTTCGTCGGAGTTTGAACGTTCTTCGTCAAGATGAACGTTCTTCGTCAAGATGAAGAAGATGGAGGAGGAGCTCTCAAAAGCTCTCAAGGGAACAAACGACAACCCTTAAACAAATAAGATTGCATCTTATTTTATTAACACACAACTCAAAAGAATTTCAAAAGTTTGAAATTCAAAAGAGTTTAACTCCCCAAAAAATAAATTAAGTAACTTAAGTCATTAAAGAGGGGGGTTAAGTATGTTGAGAGAAAAAGAAAAGACTTAGGGGTTCGTGTGGGCCCCACCACACTTAATCCTCCCAAGGGAGGTTAAGTGGGTGTGGGTCCCACTTCCAACCCCCTTAGGTAGGTTTTTTTTAATAAGTTAAAATAAAATTTGTTTTACACAATTTTATTTAACTTAACTGAAAAACCCCAAAACGTAACTTTCAACCCGCAACAAACGCAACTCCCGAAAAGGTCTCATTAAGCGAATATCGGCGCTGCGAGTTCATCGGTGCCCTCGGATTTCAATTCCGAGCACCGGATCAAAAGTTAGGAATTCCCGCTCGTTCGTTCACTGAACGTACCCGAGCCAAACTTCGGAAATTAATTCCGGGCACTCCGGGCCTCGGAATCAGGTGCCGTCTGAAACCGCGCTCTTGTAAAATTCTAAAGAAAATTAAGAAAAAATTTTCCTTGAATTTTACGGGTCTTTACAAAATGATATATGTGGCATGAATTAATTTAAAATTAATCTAATAGACATGTGGTGAATGTATGTTTTTAAGAAAAAATGAGTAAAAGTTTGAAAGGATTTAATGTCTAACATTACTGTGAAACTGGATCCAATTACCTATATTGGATTAATTGATGAAATATTTATCTAATTACACTTTGAAAACAAATTCATATATAAATTAATAATATAATTAAATTATACCAAAATAAAATTTAATATTAAAATTCAATATTCTTCACAATTCATAAAAAAGGTACTTATTAGAATAATATAAAAAAATTACACAATGTAAATATATACATTATTAATTAAAATATGATTTAAAAAAAACATAACATTATAAATGTCCCAAAAAATATATTTAGAAAGGTATTTATTATAAAATGAGGCAAAAATAACTTTTTTGAATAATACATCCATTAATTCATAAAATTGGATTTATATTAATCTTATGCCTATCAAATCTATTGGATGAGGGTCAGAAAAATTTATTTAATATATTATATATAAATTTCATTAAAATAATTCATAAAATGTGATTTTACATTTCATTACAAATTATAGTGTTTTTACATCGATTAAATAATTTTCTTAGAAAAAGAGTTTTATTATTTTAAAATAGTTCTTACTTTAATTTCTAGATAATTGATAACCAATGATTTCATTATAAATATATGTGTGTGTAAGTAATAGTTTCAAAGTTTAGATAATCTTATTCTTAATATAAATTCCAATTGCTTGGTGGTTACTATAATAATATCTTAGCGACAATATAAATAGTATATTGTGGTTTGGTGAAACTCAGGCTTGTGTGTAACCCCAGTTGTCAAAGGAACAATAACTTGTCTCTAACACAAGAATAAAATAGTTTTGAAAATACAAAAAGAAAATGTAACAATTCTATGTAATGAAACCTTGTCATGGTGTCTCATGAAACACAATCCAAACACACTGCTTTTATAACATACAAGTTATAATCTATGTTGTGTGATATGAAGAATATTGAAAAGATTAAATTAATTAATAAAAATCAACAATTATCATTGTGTTACATTATAACACCCATAAAATTACTCTTTGTTGTAAAATGATGAATACTTGACTGTTCCATTCCATAAAAATGAAATCCCAAAATAAATACTAAAATATATTTTAAAGAAAGAATGTTGGATCCAAAACAGTTATCCAATGTAACTCATAACTTGGTTTCTACATAATAGAACATAGGTTTCATGTGAAAACGTGGACATGTAAGAGAAATTAAACAATCATGTTCTGATGGAATGTGATGGAGAACATGTCCAGAACAAAGTTAAGGATCACATAGCCATAACCAAAAGTGTATTGAAAGAGGCCTTTGATAACATCAAAATGAAGATAACAGGAAAAAATTTTATTTGAATCCTTTTTTTCATAATTTGATGTATTTTCCTGATAATATATACATACATTATTTCATGAAAACCTCAGGATATTTTGTGCCTCGATCAATTTCCACTTCATCACTTATTCCATTAAATAAAGTTGAAAAAGTTGCTCTTGAAGCATTAGAAGTTCATGTGATCTATAAAAAGAATAATGGTTCATTCCATATGTCTTTATCACAAAAAAATGTTTTAACAAGGTAACCAGTATTTATAAATAATCATATCTTGAGATAATACATTAATAACTAAAATATCATCCAAAGTTTAACATAAATCATTACATATATGGTTAGCCTTATAAACCATTTGAAATATTATAGTTTAAAAAATATGATTTATCGTCACTAAATTAGTCAAAGTAGCTTAGTAGTGATCCCTCATATATCATTAAGTATATATTATTTATCTATACCAAACATGAGAATTCCCTCACTAGGTATTCTATTGAAACATGGTAATAACCTAAATTACCAAAAATCCTTATTTAAATCTTTATTTTTCTTTATTTATATGCTTATTTAATATATTTGTTAAATAGTAAAATGTCATAAACTCCATTCATTAGAGCATAAAGCACATTTTCAATAAATCCTCAATCAATACAATCCTATTAAATTTATCTAAACATCATTATCTTAAAATATGAAATATATTAATGGTAATATTTTCATTAATGGCGTGTTTCCCATTAAATCACTTTTATAGTCCATCAAATCCATTTAAAATATTCTTATAAATCCTTAAGGAAAGACATAAGATTAACCAGCCTTATATATAATTCTTCTATAGAAATACAAAAAAAATGTTTTTTCTACTTCATCCTTAAGCCATTAACTTTGATACCTCATATTATAAAATAATAAATATTTACATTTACATTTAACCTATAGTCTCATCATCATCAATAATATAACAATTAAACTCACCGCCTTTCTTTTTCTCTTAATGATCATTTGACATGGGACACCGATATTCATAAAGAAAAGTTATTTTGCACATAATGAATATAACTATTGATGATGGATTAGGGAGTCAAATATTCCTATCATTTAAAAAAAACCAAACTCTTCATATTTCTACTACATTTACTTTCTTTTTGTCCTTATTTTACATAGCCAAACAATATCTTCTCCCTCTATGAAATTCATTTGGGTTATACATTCATAATTATCAAAACAATGGATACTAAATATCATTTCCATCATGGACTCCATTACCTAAACTCTCACTGAGATCCTTCTTTATATTCTTTTTTGTGTCTTAGAGTTGGTTAAGAAACACATTGTTAATCATCTTCCATGAATGATGATTATGAATGACCATAACATCATTAACTCTAGTGATAATCCCATTGGGCTTATCATCAGAAAATTTTCTATCACATTGATTGTAAATGAAATACTTCCGGTTCTTACCATTGAATAAAATCGTAAATCATAGTGTGAGAAACACTTATTATATCTGAAAGCACGTAATCAGGAAAAATCACATATAGGGTGCCAAAATTTGGACACCTTATTTTAAATCTATGACACCATATGTTTATCTATAGAGAAATCACTTGTCAAATCCATATAAATATCGCTAATTTTCCTCACAAAATTTTCCTCATCCAAGTTTCCAATTGTTGAAAATGAATTTACTTTGATTCCTACTATATTGACACATTCTTAACAAATATGGATATTACATCAATTTAGATGAATATTATGCACATTACAAAAGTACATGGTTGTAAACCATAACAGCTTAGTGTATTTGGAAAATTAGAACATAGTCTTCTATCCTAGTGAAATATCACCATAATATCCCTTAAAGATCATACCCATTAGTAATAAAAATTTAAAACTATCTTCATAAACCGGGGTAATGAATCATAATAAAGGGGTAATCTCAGGTTCTTAATATGAGTAAACAAGGGTGATATATAAGAATAAAATTAGAATTAGGGTTTGAGAAATTATCATAACATTAGAAAATCATTCCATTTATATCAATTATCATAAACGTGAATCATGTCATAAATATGGACAGTTTATTACACATGAGTCATAAGGGAATCAAGAGCATAATACTTGACATCAAAACATAGAAATAAGACATAGAATTAGTTGAAGGAACATAATCATATAAAATGATTTTAGTATTAGTAAAAGATTATTTCGCAGTACATCATACATGTATAGGATCACTCCCCTTATAATCTTTCTATTCATGGTTCATTCCGATGAAAATCTTTTTAGTTTAGGATGTAACACCATGAGACATTGTGAAATAGTTTCAAATTAATTTAATGTTTTTTATATTTATTATTTCTGGTAACACTAAATACAGATTCTATGATATTAATGAACCATGTTGTTCTTTCATTTTTATGATATACAATGTTAATATATCATTATAGCTACATTGTAAAAATCTTTCTCTACGTGAAGCACTAAATTTTCTTGCACACAACACTGTGTTTCAATGAAACAACATATTATTATTATAATTATTTAAACAATGTAGTAACAACATATATTTCAAAAAATTAACATAAATAGTAATGTATAAATTTTAAATATAATTTTTATATTTTTATATAAATTAATATTATTAATAAAAAATAGCTAAATTTTGGTAGTCTTTATTTGTTTGAAAATACTATATTCTCAAATGAATTTTTTATGTCCTTTTGTGAATAATAGTAAATTTAAATTTAAACACATTCATAAATTTAGTTTGATAAAATATTTTTTTATTTTTAATTTATAATTTAATATTTATCTTAGGGTGTATACAAGTGATTTTTCTAAAAAATTTATTTTTGTGATAAAATTGTAAATAATATCAAATTTTAATTCGAAACGTCATTTTTTTTATTTTGTTTATATTTTCAGATTATATTTGAATTGGGTTTTAATGTTTAATTAGTTCTATTTTATATAAATTTATCCATTTCATGTTTTTGGAACCAATTTTACATTGAAACAAGTTATGAAAACATTTCAATCTTTTAGACTATTTTGCTTATAAACCCCACTTTCACTACATGTCTTTAGGAATGATTATAAATTAATTTATTCCACTTACGTGTTTTTAATTTAGAATAATTTATTCCATATTTTTAGTCATATAAATTTATAATTTTGGGTAATTTCAAATTATTTTTTGATATAAAATGAATTCAAATTAATTAAAATTATTTACAATTATTGAGGAAATAATTAGTGTACCAGGTGGTTAAACAATAATATTAAGTGGATAAATTATATAGCCACTAATCGAAATTCCTTTGGATTGAATAAATTATACCATATACATTATTAGTTATAATTTTATTATTTATTGGGTCAATAGTTAAATAACATGACCTATATAATAAGTCACGTAAGGAAAAAGACAAAAAAACATAACTATTCTTGCCTTGAATATTTATAAATCATTTAGATAAAGAATAAAAATGACATTATTTAGGTTGTAAAAATTGTTTTAAAAGGTAAATGTTTTTTTAATCATATTAGTTTATATTTAAATTTTGTAGATGAAATTTTTAGATTAACTTTTTAGGGTATTGCAATGCGGTAATTATTTAGTGAAAAAATAATTAAAATAAATGATACTAAAATTATTATAAGTGAAATTAATAGATAAGATTGTTCTCTTTCATTTTATAGTTGAATATATCAAATTTAAATGTTGTGAAATTAATATATTCATATTTAATTAATTTCTTTATATTAGTAAATTTAAATTATTTAAATAATTCCACAATGGACTTTAATGTAAATTTTAGTAAATGATATTATATTAAACTATTTAAAATATACTAATTTGTTTTTAAAAAATAATATTTATATGTTAATAAATATATAATTTGATCTAATAATGCATTAAAAGATATTTTATAAATAACATATTGATCATTAAATAGAAAAAAATTGTTATCATGGTTTGCGTTTAAGTAGTGTTTTTGCATGTTACATGTGATTGTTTTAAAATTAATTTCCAAAAAATATGAAATATTTGTTATAAACTATTTGAAATATTTATTAATCAGTGGGCCCATATTTTCTTATAAATCTCACATTAATTTACTCCTAATGGTAAAATTACTTAGTTTTTAAATCTAGTTACATTTATTAAAACCAAAATGCTAAATGTGGGAAAAAATAAAATATAGGGACCAAAATTATTAAAATAATTTTTTTTGTGATTGAGGTTTTTTATATCATAATTCCCCATCTAATTTTATTTTTATTTTTGAATCACTTTATGTAAGTGAGACCTCCCAATAGTTTTTTCAATTTAGTATTCACAAAAATTCCACCCCTCCCTCTCTAAAAAAGACATTCACTCTTCCCCTTCATCAAACCATGCACGCCACCATGGATTGTTTAAGCCTGGAAAAAATAAGATCCAAAAATATATTTTTTAATCATATATTCGTCAAATTATGAATTAATCCAACCATTTAATTCCTTCATTGCAAACCAAATTGTGTTACCTAAATAGATGAGGTAGCATTCTTCAACATACATTTATCTTATTTGTCTTTCTCCTCCAATCCAGTTATTCTTATTTTCAGATTGTATATAAAAATACATATCCTAAATGTACAAAAATATTGTTAATATAATATTTCTAGCAACACATACACAAAATTCCATGAAATGGGCAAAGACCTTACATTTCATGTTTACGGAGGACTACCACATCATGAATTGATGTCATTCGTTTTTCATATAGCACCTCTCATAGTTTGTAATTATTCTAGGAATACTATTTTTATATGGTATATATTATATGAATTATTTATTTATTATTATTTAATTTTTATATAATACCTACCTTTAGGAATCTATTTTGTGTAAATACGATAACTTCGTTTGTGGATGTGTGGACTACAGCATCCTGAAAGCGATGTGACTTGTTCAAAATTTTCATGGAATGAATAAATAATGGATTTAATAAATATATATGATATGTATGTAATAATAATTCAACTAGAATTATAATATATACATATAATGATACATATAATTCATTTACTTTCTCTCTTTCTATACGATAAGAAAATGAAAACAACATTCATGCATATGCACGACCTACCGTCTTCTTAAGCTGTGTATTCCATTTCATAGTTATATATTATATAGATTACAATAAATTTTTAAATAATAAATATATATTATATTTATTTCTTTTTTTACATTTTTGAAATAATTAAATCATGATCTATGTAATATTATCATGAATAATAATTCAAAACATGTATGAAAAACAATGTGGATTTACCAAAAATGCAACATTAACATGGAATTGTTAATAAACATGTAATATAAATTAAAAATAACATTAAATATTTTATTATATATGATAATATAGTTCTATGGTAGATTTAAGATAATATTATTTTTAATATACTAGTTTTTTTATTGAGTACAATGAGACACATGACATAAGGCATGCAGTTTTACATCTCACTATTATTTCTATTAGACATATGCCTTATTCACAACTCGTTTATTTTTTGTGGTGAATATAATGAACCTGAAGGTATTATCTTAATCTTATATTAATATATATGGTAATTTACATATCCTTTTTATGATGTTTTTTTCTTTGGTTTTATGGTTCAAAATTTACCAAATCTGTAAAGTAATTTTTTTCTCAATTTGCATTCTTTAAGATTCATGCCACGTTATCACCTATATTTTTCAATGGGGTCTATATAATTCCATTTGACATTGTAATTCCTGAATATTATTATTTAAATATATTTTAATCTTCATTTAATGTAATTATCTCTTTTTGATTATGATTCAAATTTACCAAAATGTGAATATTTAATTGATATAATCTCATAATTTTTCATGATTTTTTAAAATTATGATATCATTTATCAAATATTATGATCCATATATAAGGAAAACTCGTGGGATTTATTATAATATTGTATTTTATGAAATAATATTATTTCTGAACTATATTTCCACACTTTGATACTTATGATAATTAAGTAAATGTTTTTAATAAATTATTATATTGTCTAACTCTTCGGTCAGAAATATGTTTTCTTTCAAAAAAATAGTTCCTATAAAGGGTTACCTAATGATTTCAAGTTTGTTATATAAATTTATAATTTTTTTTATAAGAAATATTTTAAAAAGTTATTTATGCATTATTTATATGTTTTAAAATAATTTTCAAAGATAAACATTTTCATAGTCTTTTCAATATTTCTTTATCTAGTTTGAAAGTATTTTGAATGAAATTAAATTTTTAAAAAAATTGATTATTTCATTGTAAGTTTTCAATTTATTTTCATATAATTTTTTTTAAAATTTTTTTCATTCTTCCTTAATAAATTTATATGGTAAATTGTTTTTCAATTTTTTTCTATATTCCTCTATATGTTTTCATGTTTGTTTCAAACAGTTTTATTTTAATAGTATTTTTTGATTTAAAAAGTATTTTCCAAATAATAAACGATATATTTCATGAAGATATTTTTAAAATGATATTTCAACATTATTTTGCATATATTATGACATATGTTGGTGTAACTCATTCCTTCTTGGGATATTATCCATAGTTTCAATTAATATTCTTCTCTCAATGGATTATGTTTTATATAATTATTTTTTTGAATCCTGTTTATATTTCATGGGTAATATGTTTTTGAAACCCATTTACCTTTCACGATTTATATTCTTATTAACCCCAAATATTTTCATGGGTTATTAAATAAATAAATTATTATTAAACCTATCTCATATCCATAGGTTATAATATGATTAAATATTTATGATACCTATTTCATTTGGTGGATTATGATATGATTGTTTATGATCATGTGGCACATGTATGTATACTTTAATTATGAGATGAGTGGGACCTATATATCATATCAAATAATTGGAGAAATATTTATATGTAATGATATAGACATATATGGTGTAAGAAGTTGAATTTGGTAAGTAAAGGATACTATCTGCTAAGATGATCTTAGAAGTAAACATTGACTATTATGATTGTCGTGGGAGTGAACCATTACTACCAATATGGTTTGGGGAGAGGAACCATACTAAAAATATTTTCATGGAAATAAGAATTTACTAAACTGTAAATCATTTTATATGCATATGTATCATTCAAAAATTCTATTTCCCTTTCTTCTGTTATGCTTTCATGGATTATTCTCTTGATTATATTAAGATTAATATATTATAAACCACCAATATTTATGACATGATTCTTGTTCAAGATCATTGATCTAAAGGGTATGATATGATAATTTAATGGTCATCTTCTCATACCCGTATTCTTGTGTTATTCATACATATCTCTCTTTTATACCCTTATTTGGAATTTATGCTCATCCATTTTTTATATTTCCACTCCATAGTTTATAAATAATGTATTTATGTAAGAGTGTACTAATGGGGAAGATCTTTAAGGGAGATGTTTCAAATAATTTACCATGATAGAATATATTTTTCAATGTTTTAAAATACACTAAGATATTATGGTCCTCAACATGTAGTTTTGTAATGTGATAAATATTCATTTAAAATGATATAACAACCATTAATGTTAATCTTGGTGTTATATAGTTTGTATAAATGGAATGGTTTAGTTATCCTTTGTAAACTATGATTAGAAATATTTAATGATATTTAATTGTATATTACTACGGATATGTCTAGGGATGTCTTTGAGGATAATCCTAACGAGTCATTGATTTAAACGAGTCATAAATTATTCATCCATAAAGATATTTTTAGGATTATTTGGTTTTATTTTATTATAATTGTTTCTCACACAATTATATCTACTTTTTTTCAAAGGGAAGAACAAGAAGTAACTAGGTTGAAATTGAACAAGATTTGTTTCATTTGATCATAAAAATGTGTTGATAACTATGGTGAAGGATGTTGTGATCATGTTTAATCAGTTTTCAAGGAACATGATTAACATAGTGATCCTTAACCAACTCTCAGACTCAACAAATGAGATAATGAAGAATTTAGTTGAGATTTTAGGTATTGGAGGCCATAAAATAATGAAGGTCTAGTTTCCTTTGTGGAAATAAGTTGGGATGAATCACCCATGATAATGACTTAGAGGAAGATGAATATGTTTTGACTATGGAAAATAATAGAACAAAGAAAGTTACTACAAAAGAAAATATGGAGAATTCAGTTAATGAAATAGATGGGTATATTGGCCTCCAAAATACATGATCAATATTTAAATTCATTACATTTGGAATTAATGGGAATTATACAAACATGTAACCCAATTGGAATACTCATGAAGAGAACCATTAAGGTGGTGGGTGTAATAGTTGTGTTGATGGTGATGAAGTTGAGAAGACTACATGTGAAATTTTAAAGAGAAGAGGTATATGTTAATAGAATGATGGATCCTTGTTAAAATATTAATTAATAAGTTGTAAAATAAATGTTTTTATGTATTTGGATTCACAAATAATCTTTTAAGGATTGTTCTGTTAATGTATTTTTGATAAGGATATGCAGGAATATGTTGAATGGTTCTCATGGACTATATATGCTATTTAATGGTTTGGTGATGATAAAAGAAAAATATAATTAAGGAAAATATAATAGAAAATTTGATCCTTATGTTATGATAACTATGAGTGGACAATGATAAATTGGATATTAAAAATTTCATTGGATGGTACTGATTACCATTGAAGTAATTAAGAATTTTTTGAATAATGGTTGATGATATCATGAATGGATTTTATTTTATTTAGATGTAATGAATTAATACAATAATTGTTATAATAAGGATACATAGTATTTGTCATAATTTAGGTTTTTTTATGTTTTAAGAGAATACATGATGAAGGTACTCCTATTTTTGGTTTGGGTTAATAAAGTTATAATTTATGATATACATAGTATCAATTCTTAGATGTTTTGATAAATTTAGGGACCTTATATATAATGTTTTGTAATTTCTTATTTTTGAAGGATTATATGTTTAAAAATTTATGTAATGGGTTTTTTTAAACAAAAGATTATGATTTAGATATTACTGGACAATCATTCCATATGAGGATTTATTCATATTGATTAACTTGTGATAACATTTTTGTTTTGATAATGAGAGATTGAATAAAATTTCATTCTATTCAGGGGTCTCATGATATTTTAATTATTCGATTATGAATATTTCAAATTAATTTCATAAAGTAAGAGATGTGGTGAACATTGATCATGGGCCAATAAATGGAAAGGTTGTCTAGAAATCATGTATGTATATCTTCACATGAAAATTATTAAACTTTGGGGAAAATGGTCTGGAATTAAAATGTTTTCCTATTATCATCATTTTTTATGTTATCAATGAATGTTTTCATGCCCAATGGAGTTATGTATTTTTGATCATTAACGTTCTCATGAACATGTTATATATCACTCTCCATCAGAAATTAATTGTTTTATTTTTCTTCCATGCCTATGTTTTCACTAGAAAACTATGTTCTCCTATTTAGAAACCTAGTTCTGAGTTACTTTGGGTAACCATTATGCTTCTGAAATCCCCTTATCAAACTATGTTTTATAATTTATTTTTATTATGAGGGATTACATGAAAGATAATTTCATGTATTAAACCAATGATAAACCAGAACAATTTCAAGGGAAAAAATAATTTAAATGTTCGTATAATATAACACCATGAGATTTTTTGAATTTTTTTTCAAAATAATTTAAACATTTTGATATTTTTCATTTCATGAAACACTGAATATATATTTGGTTATATATGATCAAAAAATGTTATTCTTTCTTTGTAAGCAATACCATGTTATGATTTCAATGTCTTCTAGTCCTTGATATGCTTTCCCTACACACAACACCAACCTGTCTTGCCTTATACACCAGAATGATTCTCTACAAAACTACATATTTTTATTATGATTATTTAAACAATACAATTATAACATTTACGTTAAATATAGTCACCTAATTATAAATTAGTAATTTAAAATATTCTTTATATGGAATTTATAAGAATAAAACATACTGATAATTAAACATATAATTTTTAGTAGTATTTATATGTTCAAAAATAATATTTTCTCAAATAAGAAAATTATTTATGTCCTTAGAACAGTAATAAAATTTATTGTATAAATTTATAGATATATAATTCGATCAAATAAACTTCATTTTTTTAATTCAAAATATCAAAAAAATAAGGTGATTTTTCGTTTTTTTGTCGCGGAAAAAAAATTTCTGGATGAACAATGAAAAATATTAAATTTTAATTGAAATAATATTTTAATCTAATCTATTTATATTGTTAAATTTTATTTAAATGTTATTAATACGTTTAATTAGATCAATTTTAATTATATTAAAACATGTTACATAATTGGAAAAAATTTCAAATTGGAACTAGATAAGAAATATTATCAATAATATAAATATTTTGGCTAAAAAACCCACTTTCATAGCTCTTTTATGGGATTGAATTTAAATTAATTGATTCCACTTATATATTAAAAAAAATTGGAAAATGGATTAACTTTATTAATAATAAGAATATAAAATTTATAGTAGGTTTAACAAAGGTTTTGGACAAAAATATTTGTGACATTTAATAAAATTAATTATAGCTATTTAGGAAAAAATTTGTTTACTTAGTGGTGAATGTTTAATATTAAAAGGAAAACATACCTATAAACATTAAAAAAAAATTGACTCCAAACTATACCAATTTCACCAATTGGATTAATTATTATTAGTTATTGGGAAACTATTTCATGAAATTGACCTATAAAATAACTTATATATGGAAAAGAACCCAAAATGAACCTTCCTTACCTCTAACAATATAGACCCTAGAGATATGGATGAAAACCACATTAGCATGGTATCAAGAATTATTTTTAAATTTAATTTTTTTAATCATATTAATTTATATAATTTTTTATAGATGAGTTATTTTATTATCTTCTTAAGAAATGCCCAATGTTGTAATTAGTTTGTTCACAATTAAGTAAAATAAATGATAGTAAAAAATTATAAGTGAATTAAATTGGATAAATTATTTTCTAAAATTATTTTTATAAGAATATATCAAGTTTAAATGGAATGAAATTATCATTTTCAAATTCCATACTTTTGATGATATTTTATAATTTTAATTATGTTAATAATGTAAAAATGTGAATTAACGTTATTTGATTTAAATGATATTTTATTAAGATGATAATTTTTTTTCAAAAAAACAATATATTCTTAAAAACTAATTATATATGTTAAAAAACATAATATATGTTCATTAAATGGACTAATTGATCTATTAAAATGAACATATTAACCTTTAAATAGAAAAATATTATTAGTATTGTTTTGTTTAAATCAGTGTTTTTTTCACATAGCATGAACTTGTTTTAAAATTAAAATATAATATGCATTGGATTACCAATTTCTAAATTAAATATCAATTTTATAATTAATTGGGTCTCTATTTTCAAATAAATCTCAAATTAATTCAGTCATAATGGATAAATTACATAGGATAGAAATATAATCAACATAATGGAAACAAAAATGATAAAATGGGGGAAACATTCATGTTAAGGTAATAAATTATGAAAATTCTCTTATTTTTCTCTTTTTTTAGGTTTGTATCGACGATAACATCCCTTTAATTAATTATTTTAAAATTTTTAATTCGTGTTAGGTAAGGTAAACCTCCAAATATTGTTTACCTTTTAGTGTTTATAATAATACCACCCCTCCTCTATAAAATGAATTTATACTTCCCCATCATCACATTTCTCAAGCCACCTTGGATCGTCCTACCCTCCAGAAATATGGTCCCATATTCTCTCCCTTCATCCTATATTCCTCAAATTGGGAAAGAATGAAACCACATAATCCTTTTTCCTAACCAAATGATGTTTACTGAAAAAATATATAATTTTATTCAATGTGAATTTCTATTATTTTTCTATATCAACCCATTTAGTTATTGTTATTACATGCTTATATAATAACATTAGTGTCATCAATATAATACTTCCTTTTTATTATATGGTTTCTACCTATACCTACACACACATTGATAAAACGGGTAACGAACATACCTTTGTTGTGTACAACGGACTATCGCCTTGCGAAATGATGTCATTCATTTTTTCTCTACCACTAATGATTGGAAATTATAATGGAAATAATATTTTTATGTTATATATATTATATTTATGATTAATTTATGAATATTTAATATTTATATAAAAAATACCTTTATTATTTCCACTTTCTATAAATACAATAACTTCATTTTATAGATGTGTAGACTATCACCACCACAAAGGATTGTAAAACATTCAAACATTGTATAGAATGTATTAATGATGGGTTTAGTAAATGTATATAATATATACGAAATAAAAAATATACTATAATTATAATATATATATATGTCATTAACATTATATCTTTCAATGTTACAAGAAAATGGAAATAACATTCATGCATATGTATGACCTACCATCTCCAAGAATGATGTATTCATTTTCATAATTATATAATTTATATATTATTGTAAATTTTTATATAATGAAAATATATGATATTTATTTAGTATTTAAATTATTAATTTCACGAACCAAGCTAGGTCGACCCTGAAATGGTCACCCGGATTGGTCTGCGACAAGGCCTGAAGGGCATTCCCAATCCCCACGGGCTGGCACAAGTGCCTAGGTATCAAATGAGATTCCTTGGGAATGATTTACCTGAATTTATCTTATTAAAATAACTAATAAAACCCAAAAAAACATATCTGAAAAGTTTATTCAAAACCAAAAATAATAAATCCAAAAATATACATTTTACAACTAAACAAATACTAGAAAGAATGCTGACCCAACGAGAAACTAAAACAACAACTCAAAACTCCATAAAACAAGAGGAGAAACATATTCAAGCCACTGAAACCAACTAGTGCAAGAAGAACATCGACAAGACGACCCCCCATCACCAAGCACGATGCCTCAACCTGGGGTACACAAGATTTAGAAACTACATGCACCAAGGGTGCAATTAGTGTGTGTGCCAAGTGCCCAGTAGGATATCACCGAATAAAAGATTCCATGACCCAACATCAAAGGGATAATTTAACATACTTATTAAAAAATATAAATTTAGAAAAAAACACTTTTAAGGAAAAAATTTACAAGCTAATAGTGAAAAATGAACACTTTAAGGATAACCATTTTTTTCAAACATTATTTTAAAGCAGAAGGGAAAATTTATAAAGAACACTCATGCATGGACTCGAGTGGTACTCTGTATTCCGACGGAAGACACCATGTCATGAATAGTAGAGCACCATTGGTAAATCACCTAAGGGTCATCTAAATCATGTGGGTCCCAAGAACCTCATACCTCAGTGAAAAGTAACCATGAAAAATATTTGTTCCCACGCACGATCCACTAGTAGGGAACATACCCATAACCTAGTGGTCCCCAATCATCTCCAATATAGTTTTGTTAGTTTTGTCACATCAAACATGCTATGTGAACCATGGTCTATACTCGTCCGTTCACTAGAGTACTAGTTCCGGTCCTGCCAACATGATGCCCAGGGTTTCCCTTGTGCTCAAAGAAGTCCCATATGTTAAAAAACACTAATTATACTTAAAAATGTTATTTGCAGAAATAATTCACATTTTCAACTAATACGCACACCAATGTTTTCTTCAAACATCATTTGCAACAATTATAATTTCAATAAACCATTTTCTCTATTAAACAACCATTTTCACCATCAAATAAATTACTAATAAAAATTATAAAATAATTTTAAGAAGTCACACATGACTTTACACACACAGAAACTCACCCGAACCCCGCACATAAAATATACAACATGCCAGACCCTTCTAAAATGTATTTTTTATTACTCACACAACATAATAAACTATATACATGATTTTTGAAACACTTATAAGAATCACAACATGAATTTACACCAAAAACAAACATAAAATCACCTTTTTCGATCAAACACACACAAAAACCTTTTCACATCATAATTGTCACCACAATGATGACTTGTTAATTTAATTGAACAATTAACAGAATATATATAAATAGTGAACTATGTTATTGCACATGGAAACGCCCAATTTTCAAATAAGAATTACACTTTAAAAATTTAACACATATTTAACGCTATCAAAGGCCAGTTTCCCACATCACATTTAAAAAAATCCAATCAAACAATCCATCAAACACTCAAAATTTTCACACAAGTGTTTACACAAAAAATGCACTTGATTTCACATAAAAACATCACTTTAAAACCAAATGCGCAAAATAACCATATTAAGACATGTTTTTAGTTACTCAAGAAATTCAAAATTTAATTTCAAAGAAGTGAAATAAATCTAACAAACCAAAATAATTCATTATCTAATTGAACACATACCAAACACTTCAAGAATATATTTTTGTGACACCAAAATAGATCATAAAACATATTTATAAAATCAAATATACATATTAAATTAATCAAATGACACAAAGGCATGGAACTACCTACCTCAAATAATTGGCCGATCCAATGATTTAAAACCCACACGTCCACCTGTTCATGTACACGCACTCCCACAAAGGTGCACACACTAGAAAAAAAACATCACTACAGCTTAATAATGCATTCATCACCCAAATTTAGTGCAGAGAAGACCAACGCACAAACAATTAAAAACCAGGGACTCAAAAACAACATAAAAACTAAATTAGATGACGTAAAACAAAACAATGGGTGCATTAAACTTACCCTAAAAATTGGAGGAAAGAAAAATTGAGTTCATCCAACTCTCCCTTGGTGGAAGATACCAGAATATAGACCAATGGGTCTCAATATATCAATCGCATACCCTATTGAAGGAAGAACCCAACAATCGAATATTATCCAAAGCATAGGGTTTCAGCTAAATCCTAACTGAGTACCGAAATTGAATGAATTCCCCAAATCAATTGAGGAAAAGCGGTCCAATGACCATACCTCAATGAATCGTTGAAGCAACATGAAGAAATCGAATGAAATCTCTAATGGCACCGGAGATCCGGGGAAAGGGGGTCGTGCACACCCGAAGATCGACTGAGGGTTAATACGCTCCTAAACAAGGGGTCTGCAGGGTTGTGCTCTGCTGATGGAAGGGAGGTGCAGTAGTAGAAACATGGCACAAGGAGGAGCCTTGTCGTGGAGATCCATCTCACCAAGGAGAGTGTTTACAAGGGGGTGCGTCGTATACAGGAGGAGAGGGGAGTGATAATGAGGGAATTAAAAAAAATTAGAAGAGAGGGGGTGAGAGGGGAGGGAGGGAGTGAGTGAGAAAAATAAAAAAGGGGAGGAAGAGTGGGGGCATGAAAGGATAAGGGAAAGAGAAAAAGAAATTAAAAAAAACAAACCAATGGGATGGGGTGGGGTGCGCATAGCGCCTGGGTAGAATAGGATTCAATTAACTTTTTTTAAATTTTCTTCTTATCTTAATAATAAAAATAATAATAATAACAACAAAAATTTTAATGAAAAGATTTGTATTAAAATCAATACTTATATATTCATAATAACATTATGAATTTTCTTAATGATAATAATAATAATAAAAGTAATAATAATTAGAATCATAAATTTTATTCAGCTTCTTTTAAATAAAAACCATTTTAATAAAAACTAAATAATAATTCTATCTATAATAATTTCAATTACAATAATGTTATTAACAATTTTTAATAATAATAATAAAAAAATTTATCTATGCTAAAATATCATGATTGTTACAATTTAAATCTTTAACTTACTTTAGTAACATTAATCTTTATTTATTTTAAACATTACATATTTTTGTGGGTACGTAGGCTGATCGCGCGGTCACCTTCAACCCTGTGATGTCCGCGCACCGGTTTGAAACCCACCAAAACTACTAAATGATAAAAATTTTAGACTGGCGCTCAACTTGCGCCTTGACTAAGATAACTGAAGTCAATAGATAATAAAATAATATAATAAAAAAGGGTCGGGGTGTGACAATTCTCCCCAACACAAAACATTTTTCCCCTAGAAAGTCACCACGACAATAGTTAACATAACTCGAGTCCATGGCTAGACAAAACCAAGGGAAAATAGTGAATCTCAGGATGACCGTACTCTCCACTGGTCACACCCAACCAATTCAAGAGAAAATTGGAGCTCTAGGTTGAGGGGAGAACACAAGAGGGTTCTCCCCACCACAATAATTTACTAATATGGAAACCTTGAAACCTGATCATACCATAGCCGAGGGGGGCCAACACGGGAAATCCCAAATTGAACACATTTAATATCTCCACATTTAATGAACAATACTCAATGACTTAAACAGAAAGCTTGTTACCAAACGACCCAACACCACGAGAATAAGGAATTACCTCAACTCCTCACACACTGACTGAATAAAAACCTCACTGAAATCAGAGACATGGGAATTCCTAGCCTGAACTCAGAAATGACCCCGAATCACCGCCCATAAATTTTAGGAAACCCAACATCCCTCCTAACAAACACAATTGAGACCCAACTCAAAATTATAATGACATGTTTATTCACAGGCCCAACACCCTTCATGGAAATTTGATCAATTTTAAAACACACTAAGAACAAATAAGACTGCTTATATTATAGTAGTACAAATTCATCACATCACCAAAACTATGATGAACTTACAACAGTGACAAGAACAGAACAAGGGAACTTTGGATATATCCCTCCAAAAGCTGAAAACATTACTCGGACCGAGGTTCCACACACCCTCAGCAACTCCTGACTGTGGGCGAGCTTCACCCTAAGACTTGTGGCTGGGGCCCTGATGGGTGAAGCATCTCCTGCCTCACAGTCAGGCATTTGCATCCTCCAGTATCCAAATCCCTCCCGAACATCACTCCTTTTTGAAGTCTACCTGGTTCCCCAAATAGTCACATGGTAGTAAGACTTTGGATTAATGTGAAAATGTGGCTTCGAATGACTGAACCAGCTACACTTGTGGGATTGAAGAGAACGGTCCAACGAACTAGGTGCCGGTACCGATGAGGATGGTTTCTTGGACACATGATCCACCAGCCCTAACTCCTTTCCAGGTGGGGAACCTTCGTTGAAGTCGTCCACCATTAATAACACCCAAAACTCCAATGATGATGAGACATCTCATCATTACTTGTCCAAACCTGAACCCTCAAATAACTCTAGGGAGGTACGAACCTTAACTATACTGGGAGTTCCCAACAACCTGAAGACACAAAATCTTTCAGTACAATACAACTACCTATAACATAATTCAATTATCTCGAAAATCATGCAATGCTCAAAAGTAACGGAGAACTGAGCATAACTCATTGGCAACTTTTTGAGGATTTTTGGGCAGCATACTCAAAACAAAACGAAAGACACCATCGAAACTGACATCATTCCAAAACTCAATCAAAGCAACAACACAAGACAATTGAAAAAGGCCCATAAGACTAAAATACACAAATACCATCATAAATCACTTTTCAAAAACCATTATTTCATTAAATTTTTGAAACACACCTATGGAACCTTATGAACCGTCACATATGTATTCATTCAATCCCGCTCACATCACCTGCGAACAAGTGCCCCCGCGCACTCTCTGTACATAATCACACACATGTGACCCTCCATAAGGAGATACATGGTTCAAACACTTATTTTTTCCTTACCAAATCCAAAAACATAGCATGTTTTTTCAAACCAATACACTTTCTCATTGAAAACCCTCTTCACTAATTTCAGAAATAATTTGGATGAAACCCTTTTTTTCATTTTAAAATCACTTTCATTTTAAACACACACACACACATTGACCAAGCTCAAAACGAAACACAACCAATCATAAACCATCAGAATGAGGGACTAGTGTCTATGCCTAACCCGGTGACATGGTGGTGAGCCATGCCCCAAGTAAGGCATAACACTAAGAGGACGTTAAATAGGGCACTTGGACTCCACATGGTTCCCCACCCCATGTGAGGCCGCAATGTGAACCGATTCACTCCCATTGTCATCCCACAATCCAAAATAACAAAAGACAAAAGGCTCAAATCCCGGACAACCCCTGGTAACTCCAGTCTCGTCCCGAGCTGTGGTGATCAGGCACCGACCCGCAACCTACCTCCTGAGCCCCAATAGTCCTAATATCCTTCTACAAGACACCCCAAATAACAAGAACCTCCTCTGATACCATTTTATCAAAAAACAAGCTGGGTCGACCCTGAAATAGTAACCGGAATTGTCCTGCGGAAAGGCCCGAAGGGCGTTCCCGATCACCATGGGCTGGCACAAGTTCCCGGGTATCAAATGAGATGCCTTGGGAACAATTTAACCAAATTTATCTTATTAAAATAACTAATAAAATCCCAAAAAAAACAGATCTGAAATGTTTAATCAAAACCAACAATAATAAATCCAAAAATATAAATTTTACAACTAAAGAAATAAAAGAAAGAACGCTGACACAACGATAAACTGAAACAACACCTCAAACCTCTGTACCACAAGAGGAGAAACCTCCTCAAGCCACTGACACCAACCAGCGCATGAAGACCATCCAAAACAGGAACCACCATAACCAAGCATGATTCCTCAACCTGGGATACACAAGATACAGAAATTACTTGCACCCATTGGTGCATGTAGGGTGTGAGGAAAGAGCCCAGTAGGATATCACCGAATAAAAGGTTCCATGCCGCAACATCAATTGGATAATTAAACATGCTTATTCAAAAATATACATTTAGAAAAAAAATACTTTTAAGGAAAACATTTACCAGCTAATAGTGAAAAATGAACACTTTAAGAAAAACCATTTTTTCAATCATTATTTTAAAGAAGAAGGGAAAATTTATAAAGACCACTCACGCACACACCAGAGTGGTCCTCCGTATGCCGACGGAAGGCAGCATGTCATGAATAGTAGAACACCATGGGTAAATACCCTAAGGGTCATCTATCTCATGTGGGTCCTTAGAACCTCATACCTCGGTGAAAAGTAACAATGATATATATCTGTTCTCATGCACGAGCCACTATTAGGGAGAATACCCATAACCTAGTTATCCCCAATCATCTCCAATATACTTTTGTTAGTGTTGTCACATCAAACATGCGAGGTGAACCATGGTCAAAACCCCTCCGTTCACTAGCATACTAGTTCCGGTCCTCCCACCTAGATACCTAGGGTTTCCCTTGTGCTCAAACATCTCCCCTATGTTACAAAACACTAATTCTACTTAAAAATTCTATTGGCAATAATAATTCTCATTTTGAAGTAATACGCACACCAAAGTTTCCATCAAACATTTTTTGCAGCACTTAAAAATTCAATAAACCATTTTCACAATTAAACAACGATTTTCACCATCAAATAATGTACTAAGAAAAATTATAAAATAATTTTAAGAAGTCACACATGACTTCACACACACAAAAACTCACCCGCACCCTGCACATAAAACATACAACATGCCAAACCCATCAAAAATTTATTTCACATTACTCACGCAAACTAATAAACCATATACACAATTTTTTTTAACACTTATAAGAAGAAAAACACGACATTACACCAAAAACACAGTCAAAATCGCCTCTTTCGACCAAACACACACAATAACCTTTTAACATCATAATTTTCACCATAATCAAGACTTGTAAATTTTATTAAACAATTAATAGAATATTTATAAAAAGGTCACTATGTGATTGCACATGTAAAATGCCCAATTTTCACAAAAGAATGCCACTTTAAAAATGTAACACATATTTAATGCTATCAAATACCAGTTTCACGCATAACATTAAAAAAATCCAATCAAACAGGCCATCAAACACACCAAATTTTGACATGAGAGTTTACGAAAAAAAATTCACTTGATTTCACATAAAAACGTCACTTTAAAACCAAATGCACAAAATAACCACATTAAGAAATGTTTTCAATTACTCAAGAAATTCACAATTTAATTTCCATGATGCGCAATAAATCTAACACACCAAAATAATTCATAATCCAATAGAAATCCTACCAAACACATCAAAAATATATTTTTGCAACACCAAAATAGATCATAAAACATATTTATAAAATCAAATAAGCATATTAAATTAATCAGATGAAGAAAAGTAATGGAACCACCTACCTTAAAAAATTGGTCAACCCAATTCTTTCAAACTCACATGGCCACTTGTTCACGTACACGCACTCCTACAATGGCCCATGCACTAGAAAAAAAATCTCCACACCTTAACAATGCATTTGACACACAAAGTTAGTGAGGCGGAGACCAAAGAACAAACAATTAAATTCCAGGGACTCAAAAACAATATAAAACACTAAATTAGATGACGCAAAACAAAACAGCGAGTGCATTAACCTTACCCTAAACATTGGAGGCATGAAAAATCGAGTTCATCCACCTCGCCCATGGTAGCGGATTCTGAAATATGGACCAATGGGTCTCAATACGTCAATCACATACCCTATTGAAGTAAGAACACAACAATCGAATATTAGCAAAAATTTAGGGTTTCAGCTAAATCCTAACCGAGTACCAAAATTCAACAAATACACCAATCAATTAAGGAAAAGCAGTCCAAGGACCAAAACTCAACGAATCGTTGAAGTAACATGAAGAAATAGAAATAAATATTGAAGGGCGTAGGAGATTTAGGGATAGGGGGGTCACGCACCACCGATGTTCAGCTGAGGGTCCTTATGCGACTAAATAAGGGGGTCTACAGGGTTGTGCGCTGCTGATGGAAGGGGGGTGTGGTAGCCGGAACATGGCGCAAGCAGGAGGCTGGTCGTGGAGTGCCTTTGTACCAAGGAGGGTGTTTACAGGGGGGTGCATAGTATACAGGGGGAGAGGGGAGAGATGGTGAGGGAACTGAAAAAAAAAACAAAATAAGAAGAGAGGGCCATGAGAGGAGAGGGAGGGAGTGCGTGAGGAAAAAAAGGGGAGGAAGATTGGGGGTGTGAAAGGATAAGGGAAAGAGAAAAAATAAATTTAAAAAAATCAAAGGGATGGAGAGGGGTGCGCATGGCCCCTGGGTAGAATAGGATTAAATTAAATTTTGTAAATTTTTTTCTTATATTAATAATGATAATAATAATAACAACAACAAAAAATTTAAAGACAAGATTTGTATTAAAATTAATACTTATATATTCATAATAACATTAATAATTTTCTTAATGATAATAATAATAATAAAAGTAATAATAATTAGAATCATAAATTTTATTCAACTTCTTTTAAATAATAACTATATTAATAACAACTAAATAATAATTCTATCTATAATAATTTCAATGAAAATAATGTTTTTAATATTTTTTAATAATAAAAAAAATATTTTTATCTATACAAAAATATCATGATTATTACGATTTAAACCTTTAAATTAATTTATTTACATTAATATTTATTTATTTTAAACATTACATATTTGCGTTGGTACCGGGGCCGATAACGTGGTCACTATAGAGACCCGAATCTTGACGTACAAGGACATTACATTACTTTTTCGGAATACATAGTACATAATAAAAACACACACACAAGGATTGTAATAGTTTAGTGTCTTTGGAAACATGGAATATAATCTTCTAATCGTGGTAAAATATCTTCAACATCTCCCATAAAAATCTTCCTTTTTTTTTACCTAAAACCTTTCTTTATATCCTAGGGAAAAGAAAACATAAAAGGGTGAGCTCAAATGCTCAGTAAGGGTAAACAAAAGAAATATCAATCACATTATATTCATAAGAACATAACATTTTGGAAATCTTAACCTGTAAAAGAGAGCATAATTTCATAGCATGGGATAAATCATAGTAGTGAAATGAAATCCCAATAATCATAACATAAAACATGAAACATTGTTTCATACACACATAATCATAGTTAATCATATCTTATTAGTCAAGACTCATTTCCAAGACTATCTTAGTGGACATAGTCGATTTCTGAATCGAGTCACCCTCGTTTCAGTCCTGTTTCACTGAACCGGTATAAACTACCGTTCCAGCCATGTCTATCTCATGAGATATAAAATCTTTACCCAATGCATTGGAGGGAGATATAGGTCCCACCCATATCATAATGATACCATTCTTATGTGTTCCACAAAATCATAAATCATACATCATTGCATAACCCATGCTGTAAAAATGGGATTCTTAAACAACATGACATCATAAAAATTTTCATATAAGATAAAGGAATTCATAAAAATATTTCCATCACAACATAATCAAATTAATGTAATAATAGGGATAGAAACAGAAACCTATATTAACGTAGATGGAAAATAATTTTGATAAAACACTTGAACTCCATTTTTGAGGAAAATAACCTTTCTACTTCAAAAACAATTTCCTTTCTTAGCATGTCATACAATTTTAAACTAAAATAATTTTATTAAAAATAAACATGAAAACTTGTAATGGAAGCTTCTTGTAAAAAAATTTTTAAAAATCCATTCATGTCGTATAAGTTTAAAAAATAATCTTCCCGTACTTTTGTCAGAAAAGTCAAAAAGTACCTCGTACGAAAAACGACAAAAGATTCCTTTCATATATTTTACTAAAAACTCACCGAAGGGAAAAATTGGATTTAAACAATTGTACATGGATGGAAATAATATTATATATTGAGGAAACATGGATGTGGATGATAAAATACACCCCAGTAAATGCCAAAGTATAAACAATCTCGGATAAAAATGAGATTGTGATATTTCCCTTACCTTAGGTCTGATTTGCTTCGTAAGTGTCCGAACCTCCTATATAATTATTTAAATAATGTCATTTTCTTATTATAAAATCATATGCATTGTTATTATATCATATATGGTTCACTTATGACTTTATATTACCCTTTCTTTTGTAAATTCATGTTAAAGTAGTGTTTTGGGTAAAATCGTCTCATTTGTCGTTTGTGTTTTAACTTGTAATTATTCATATTATTACTTAGATCATGATTACTTAAATCCAGAATATAAAAAATGATTTATATATAATATACATATATATAATGGATTGATAAATGGAATGAAATACACCGTTCATGGAGAGGGTAGGCCGTACGTACCCATGAATGCTGTTTTCGTTTCCTTATTGAATTGAGTGGAATTAAGTAGATGACATAAATATATATATACATAAATCAAGTAGTATTATTATGTCATATATTTCATTACTAATTATTATATATACTTTATAATCATTCTTGAATGGTTAACGTGGAGAATGAATCTCATCGCGTCGTGGAGACGGTAGTCCGTACGTACGCATGAGCGATGATATCATTCTCATGATCGTTGAATTGTATTTTAGTGTATTTATACTATTTAAGAATCAATATCACTTTAAAATAATCATATATAGTTATTATTTACACCATTATACCCATCCAAGTAAGGTGGTTGTGGAAAATAGATTACACCACGGCGTGGAGACGGTATTTCGTACGTACGCACGCACGGTGATTTCATTTTCCGTAGGATGGATAGACAGTGAAATAGATTTGTTTCATACTTATAATAACATATCTGTATATCATTGATACTGATGTTATTACTTCATAATGAAACAACCTAAGAAGAAGAAGTGGAAGAAGAAATAAAGTTGAATGAATCGTTAACGGACATTACCTCTTCTTTGAAGCGCCTCTTTGAGTCATCCTCTTAGGGTACTAAAATTGGTTTTTGAGGAATACCAGAACCTCTATACTGTTTCTAGGTAAGTGGAGAAGATAATTTCTTCGGGGTTGGACTAGCATGAAGGTCAAAGTGGTGTGAGGAAGAGAGGGAGGGGGTGCCCTTTTATAAGGGATGAGAGGGGCACCTTTGGAATAACTAAATATATTATTTTATTATAAAGCCAAATTCGTTTTTAAATAGCCCCAATTTTATTTATTTCGAAGATAAGGTGGGTATGGGTCGAAATACTTTCATCCAATAGAATTTAGACAAGTTTAAGTTCCTATTTTAATCTTATAATTTATATTTAACTTTAAGTTAGAAAATTTTACTTTTACCGTGTCTTCTTGTTTTCTTACACTATAAGGTAAATAAACTTACTATATCAAGCCAAAAGAACCCCAAGTTGCTTATAATTAATATATATAACCTTATCTATGTAATTTTTCCTAACCTTAGATTTTTAGAAATAATATAACAATTAATAATAGGATATGTTTTTTAAAAACTATTTTATGTCAATTTTGACACTATTTAGTAATTGATTTTTGTGAAAATCATAACAGAATGATTAGTTCGAAAAATGTTAATTAAATCAATACTAAAATTTAATATTAAACTAGAAAATTATTGTAATTCATAAAAAGTCTTAAATTACATTTATTTGGGTATTTATAACATCAATTATGTCAATATTTCATTAATAAGACAATTACTGCATCATCTTTATGTCATAATAAATGATAATTATTTAATCCCTAAAAATTCTAAATAAATTCCTATGATATAGGTAATTGTATTATATTTATTGAGACTATTCATGTTCGAAGTTTCATGAAGTTTATCACTAAATTAAAATTATTATACTTATAAGATTTAAGAAATTGACATGTTGTCACATTCTTTGGTTTTAATAATAATTAAATTATTTTCATGGACAAAAGTCCATTAAATGAATCTAATCCAACCCTTAGGTGATATGGGTCGACTTGTAGTCATAAAATAGGATTTTGACATGTGTTATGGTAATTTTATAATATTATATTTACCCTTAATTACCCGATTTATCTTTAACTATGGTAAATAAAATTTACCGTAGTTATTCATAATTCCCAAAAATAAAAAGTAGCTTATTAACATAATTTGGATCCACTGATTCCAAATATGGAATCAATTTTTCCAAATTCAATACACAAAACTTGTAGAAATTAAATTAAAATTAATCCCGTTGTCGAAAGAAAACGATTTTTTCTTTAAAACATTGCAAAAGATTGAATTGATTTATCCTACGAATTCAAGGTAGAATAAATGATAATGACATAAATTATATTAAATGGTAATAATATATTCTATTTATACTTTAAAACCATTCAATATTATAATTTAACCATATAAATTATTGCGATGAAAAAAGTTGTTTTTAATTAAAATAAAGCGTGTTTTTACTATTCATCAAAATATGAAATTTACCAGAATAATATGAAAAATTTATCCAAAGTAAATTTTTATTTCATGATTCCATAGAAGAATTTTATTTTGTCAAATTGAACTTATAAACATTTCAAAAACTAAATTTAACGTGGGTGCGCCATCAAAAGGCGGCAAAACTACATTTTTTTAAAAATACTTATTTTACCCGAAAAATTTATTTTGTTCTTATACCATGTTTTAGAAAATGTGTAAGACGAATAAAAATGTTATAAGATTAAAAATTTAGTTAATAATATTCATAACAGCTAGTTCATAATAATATTATAATAATATATCGTTGTTTAGTAAAACCCGGTATTGCATACAACACACGCTATCAAGGAAGGTCGTGATTGCGTGTAATGCAAGACAAGTCAGGGTTACGTTCTATGCAAGAATACTTCATTGTTTCGCATATAATAATCCAACCATATTTCATTTATACATTTAATATATATATATATATATATACTCAATGTTGCGTAGAATAACTATTATCAAAATTGTGTGTAACACGATCCAAGAATAGTGTTGCATATACTGCAAGATAATACGGTGTTGCGTATAGCGCAAGGTAATCTTGGTGTAGCATACAACACAAGACATTAATGAAATTAAAAGAATATTTTTCATAAAATCTCGGGGTGTTACATTCTACCCCCCTTAAAATGAATTTCGCCCTTGAAATTCATCGGGGTTATAAATGGTTTACTATTAGAAAGTTTCTTTAATAGAAACCCACATCGTAAAAAGGAATACCAAAACCAATAATTAAAAACAAAAGTATGAAACATATCGGTTACCCAAATAAACTAATCACTAGGTTTCCACATAGGAGAAAATATGGATATTGAAGATAAATCTAACCATCATGTTCTGATGGAGAGTGGTAGAGAACATGGCTATGGAAAAGCCAGCAATCACAAAGACATAAATTTGTAATGATATAAGGTACCATCTGATTCATCAGATATAAGATCACTAGGACACCATTTTTGGTTTTCATGATCATTTCCCTAAAGTTGATGAAATTGGAATTAGAAGAAATACTTTCGTGATTTTGGTATAGTCTCACCGTTTGTCATTCTTTGGACAATTTCCACTTCATCTCTTAAATAAATGAAGTTGAATTTCTCATTCATGATGTGTTAGCAGATCATGTTATAGAATGCTGGGTCATTCCATCTGTCTCAAACAAAATGTTAGAAAAGTTATCAAAAAATACATAAGTCCATCTATAGTGAGATTAATCATATATGGTTCCTAAAATGAACTTATACTTCATATATCATACCTCTTAATAAAATAAAACTAGTTTCTACTAACCAAGGACTTCCTGTACGCCAGTGGTAGGCGATAAAGGCCAGTCGCACTTTGGTTGTTGTTTTGATTCCTACGACCTTGTCCGACGCGATGGGTTGTCGCCCGTCCTGCAGGTTGTCCTTTTTCTAAAACTATATTACTATAACATCACATCAATAATATCGACAAAATCTTCTATCCTTAAACAATACTAACTTATGTCCAACATAATCCATTCCAATATTTAGGCTTATCCATAATATTGCAGTCCATTCTCATAATATAGTGAAAATGATTACCAGAGATTTAATACCATCGTTGATCCCCATATGTCATAAGATATGTCTTTTGGGTCACATTCCAAACATTCAAAGGCCTTAATCATGTATTCTCTTGAATACCCATTGAACCATAGTGAAAACATGAATGTAGTTGAAAGTTAACACTTTACACATACCAAAATCCTCAAAATTCTGTATACTCAAACCATGATATCACTTAGTCCTTATATCAATCATGAGCTCATGAATAGTATCAAACATGTTAGATTCTCTTTATACCTTCATTATGTGCATATCATCTGCTTTCCAAAAATATTTCAATCACTTTTCATGGTTACCGATTCCATAAAATTATTGAAAATCACAATAGACCAAAACATAAATATTCCAATATTCTGCGATACTATATACAACATTATTTTTGAATCCCATTACATAAACACTTAATAATTCCCCCACATCGTTGTCATATTCAACATCTCCAATGGTGATCACATGTGACTTCCCTTTGTCCTTTTCCTTTTGTGGTTTCTCATGTCGTTCATCACTAACCCTTGGATTAGGGCATTTATTACCATAATGCCCCATTTCCTTACACTTGAAGCATTGAAGTGTAGTAGGTTCATTCAGTGTATCCCTTCCTTTGTTTGCATCATTAGACATCTTCTTCCCATCATTTTGGCATTCAAATGCCTGATGACCTTCCTTTCCACATTTGAAACATTTACCTGCCCCTTTAAGACAATCTCCACCATGCTTCTTTCCACACTTTGAGCATACGGAAACATTCATCTCCTTTTCAGCATTATTCCGAGATTTCTCCTTGAACCCCATCTTTCGTTTCTTGTCAAAACTATGAGATGGATAAGTAACACCAACTTCCATTTCTACCTTGATAGCACAACACACAATTTCTTCATAGCTACTGAAGTCTCTTATAGCTAATGCCCTTCGAAGATTTGGTTTTATGCCATTGAAGAATCGATCAACTTTACTTTCAGGTTGAATGATAAATCCAGATGCATACCTTGAAAGCCTTTTAAAATTCTCTTCGTATATACCAACAGATTCATCATCCTTTTTCTTTAGTTCAAGAAACTCCTTATCCATCTTTTTTCGAAGAATACGAGGGAAGTACTTATTGAAAAATAAGTTCTTGAACTCGTCTCATTCCATGGACTCAATTTCATCTCTTTGCTTCGTATTCTTGATAAGATTCCACCATTGATCAGCTTCACCTTCTGAATGATATACTGCTAAGATGACTTTATCTTGTTAAAAACATTGAGGAACTGAAAATATATTTTCAGTGGTACTGATACGTTGTTCAGCAACAAGTGGATCAGAAGACCCACTTAAAGAAGGTGGACGTTGCCTCATGAAGGAATCAATAGAATATTGTTCCCTTCTCTGCTAATTTGGAAGTCCAGAATGATTCATAGCTTGTGTAAGTTTACCAATAAGATTTTGCACTCCATCTACCATAACAGTTGTTTGTTCAGGAGGACAATCATTGCATTGTCCATTGCATTGATCAACACGGTTCCTTCGGGTTCCAGCCATTGTCTAAAACCCAAAAAGAATAGTGTGAGAGGCAAAAATCATGATAAGGAAAACAACATAATAAAGGGGGAGTACCTTCAATATCTAACATCTTAGGTTTAATTCTATGATCTTTAGTGTAATTCTAGTACTATAACCTATATGTATACTTAACCTTAGGGACCTCCCTAGACATACCTTAGAAATATCTCTAGGGATCTCACTACCATTTTCGCATCCTACTTTCCAAAGGTTGACTAAACCTTTCCTCTGATACCAACTCTAGAGGTCTGGAATTACATCCAGTGGACTATAATTGATACCTATGAGGGCACTACATGGGTGGCTACACCCCGTGGGCGGGACACACCACCATCTCTAGTGGCAGCCATTTCCTCATGAAGTCCTTGGGCGGAGAGCCATGCTTCGTCCAATGCTCATATGTGAGAGTTCCCATGGATTGGATACATTCCTACCTCCTTTGCCTATGATACCAACTGTAGAGACCTGAAGCATGATGTACATGGACATTACATTACTTTTTCAGAATACTTAGTGCATAACAAAAACACACACACAAGGATCGTAATAGTTTAGTGTCTTTGGAAACTCGGAATATAATCTTCTAATCGTGGTGAAAGATCTTCAACATCTCCCATAAAGATCTTCCTTTTTTTTACCTAAAACCTTTCTTTATATCCTGGGGAAAAGAAAACATAAAAGGGTGAGATCAAATGCTCAGTAAGGGTAAACAAAAGAAATATCAATCACATCATATGCATAAGAACATAACATTTTGGAAATCTTAACCTGCAAAAGAGAGCATAATTTCATAACATGGGATAAATCATAGTAGTGAAATGAAATCCCAATAATCATAAATTAAAACATGAAATTTTTTGGCATACACACATAATCATAGAGAATCATATATTAGTAGTCAATACTCATTGCCAAGACTATCTTAGGGGACATAGTCCATTTCTGAACCGAGTCACCCTCGTTTCAGTCCTGTTTCAGTGAACCGGTATAACCTACCATTCCAGCCATGTCTATCTCATGAGATATAAAATCTTTACCCAATGAATTTTAGGGAGATATAGGTCCCACCCATCTCTTAATGTTACCATTCGTATGTGTGCCACAAAATCATAAATCATACATCATTGGATAACCCATGTAGTAAAAATGGGATTCGTAAACAACATGACATCATAAAACAATTGATATAAGATAAAGGAATTCCTAAAAATATTTCCATCACAACATAATCAAATCAATGTAATAATAGGGATAGAAATATAACCCAATATTATCATAGATGGAAAATAATTTTGATAAAACACTTGAACTCCATTCTTGAGGAAAATAACCTTTCTACATCAAAAACATTTTCCTTTATTAGCATGTCATACAATTTTAAACTAAAAAAAGTTGATTAAAAATAAACATGAAAACATGTAAAGGAATATTCTTGGAAATAATGTTTTAAAAATCCATTCATGCCGTATAAGTTAAAAAAATATTCTTCTCATACTTTTGTCAGAAAAGTCAAAAAGTACCTCGTACGAAAAACGACAAAAGATTCCTTCCATGTCTTTTACTAAAAACTCACCGAAGGGTAAAATTGGCTTTAAAAAATTGTATATGGATGGAAATAATATTATATACTGAGGAAACATGGATGTGGATGATAAAATAAACCACAGTAAATGCAAAATTATAAACAATCTCAGATAAAAATGAGATTGTGATATTTCCCTTAACTTAGGTCCGATTTCCTTCGTAAGTGTCCGATCCTCCTGTATAATGATTTAAATAATATCATTGACTTATTACATATCATATTAATTGTTATTATATCATATATGGTTCAATTATGACTTTATATTACCCGTTATTTTGTAAATTCATGTTAAAGTAGCATTTTGGGTAAAATCGTCTCATTTGTCGTTCGTGTTTTAACTTGTAATTATTCATATGATTACTTAGATCATGATTACTTAATTACAGAATATAAAACATAATTTCTATATAATATAAATTCATAATATACATATATATAATGGATCTATAAATGGAAAGAAATACACCGTTCATGGAGACGGTAGGCCGTACGTACGCATGAACGCTGTTTTCGTTTCCTTATTGAATTGAGTGGAATTAAGTAGATGACATAAATATATATATAAATAAATCCTGTAGTATTATTATGTCAAATATTTCATGACTACTTATTATATATTCTTTATAATCATTCATGAATGGTTAACGGGGAGAATGAATCTCATCGCGTCGTGGAGACGGTAGTCCGTACGTACGCACGAGGGATGATATCGTTCTCATGATCATTGAATTGTATTTTAGTGTATGTATACTATTTAATAATAAATATCACTTTACAATAATCATATATATTTATTATTTACACCATTATACCCATCCAAGTAAGGTGGTTCTGGAAAATAGATTACACCACGGCGTGGAGACGGTATTCCGTACGTACGCATGCGTGGTGATTTCATTTTCCGTAGGATGGATAGATGGTGAAATAGGGTTGTTTCATAATTATAATAACATATACGTATATTAGTGATACTGATTTTATTACTTCATAATGAAACAAAATTTAGAAGAAGAAGTGAAAGAAGAAATAATGTTGAAAGAATCGGTAACGGACATTACCTCTTCTTTGAAGCCCCTCTTTGAGTCCTCCTCTTAGGGTACTAAAATTGGTTTTTGAGGAAGACCATAACCTCTAGGATGTTTCTAGGGAAGTGTAGAAGATAATTTGGCAGGGGTTGGACGATATTGAAGGCTCAAAGTGGTGTGAGGAAGAGAGGGATGGGGTTCCCTTTTATAAGGGAGGAGAGGGGAAAGTTTGGAATAACAAAAAATATTATTTTATTATAAAGCCAAATTCGGTTTTAAATAGCTCCAAATTGAATTATTTCGAAGCTAAGGTGGGGATGGGTAGAAATGATTTCATAAAATATAATTTAGACAAGTTTAGGTTCCTATTTTAACCTTATCATTTATATTTAACTTTAAGTTAGATAATTTTACTTTTACCGTGTCTTCTTGTTTTCTTACACTATAAGGTTAATAAACATACTTTATCAAGACCAAAGAACCCCAAGTTGTTTATTATTAATAGATATAACCTTATCTAAGTAATTTGGCAGAACCTTTGATTTTTAGGAAAACAATAACAATTAATAATATAATATTTGTTTTAAAACCAATTTTATGTCAATTTTGACACTATTTAGTAATTGATTTTTGTGAAACTCATAACAGAATGATTCGTTCAAAAAAAGTTAATTAAATCAATACTAACATGTCATATTAACCTAGAAAATTAGTGTAATTCATAAAAAGTCTTAAATTACATTTATTTGGGTATTTATAACATCAATTATGTCAATATTTCATTAATAAGACAATTACTCCATCATCTTTGTGTCATAATAAATGAGAATTATATAATCCCTAAAAATTATAAATAAATTCCTATGATTTATATAATTGTATTATATTTCTGGAGACTATTCATGTTAGAAGTTTCATGAATTTTATCACTAAATTAAAATTATTATACTTATAAGATTTAAGAAAGTGACATATTGTCAGATTCTTTGGTTTTAATAATAATTAAATTATTTTCATGGGAAAAAGTCCATTAAATGAATATAATCCTACCCTTAGGTGATATGGGTCGACTTTTAGTCATCAAATATGATTTTAACATGTGTTATGGTAATTTTATAATATTATATTTACCCTTAATTACCCGATTTACCTTTAACTATGGTAAATAAAATTTACCGTAGTTACTATTCATAATTCCCAAAAATAAAAAGTAGCATATTAACATAATTTGGATCCACTGATTCCAAATATGGAATCCATTTTTCCAAATACAATACACAAAATTTTCAGAAATTAAATTAAAATTAATCTCGTTGTCGAAAGAAAACAGGTTTTTCTTTAAAACATTGCAAAAGATTGAATTGATTTATCCTACGAATTCAAGGTAGAATTAATGATAACGACATACATTATATTAAAGGGTAAAAATATATTCTATTTATACTTTAAAACCATTCAATATTATAATTTAACCATATAAATTATTGCGATGAAAAAGTTGTTTTTAATTAAAATATATCGTGTTTTTACTATTAATCAAAATATGAAAGTTACCAGAATAATATGAAAAATTTATCCAAAGTAATTTTTTATTTCATGATTCCAAATTAGAATTTTATTTTGTCAAATTGAACTTATAAAAATGTCAAAAACTATATTTAAAGTGGGTGTGCCATCAAAAGGTGGCAAAACTGCATTTTTTGAAAAATACTTATTTTACCCGAAAAAATGATTTTATTCTTATACCATGTTTTAGAAAATGTGTAAGATGAATAATAATGTTATAAGATTCAAAATTTAGATAATAATATTCATAACATCTAGTTAATTATAATATTATAATAATATATCGTTGTTTAGTAAAACCCGGTATTGCATACAACACACGCTATCGAGGATGGTCGCGATTGCGTGTAATGCAAGCCAAGTCTTGGTTGCGTGCTGTGCAAGAATCCTTCGTTGTTTCGCATATCATAATCCCACCATATTTCATTTATACATTGAATATATATATATATATATACTCAATGTTGAGTAGAATAACTATTATCAAAATTGTGTGTAACACGATCCAAGAATAGTGTTGCGTATACTGCAAGCTAATACGGTGTTGCGTATAGCGCAAGGTAATCTTGGTGTAGCATACAACAAAAGACATTAATGAAATTAAAAGAATATTTTTCATAAAATCTCGGGGTGTTACAGTCACCATCCACCATGCGACGTCCGCGCACCGTTTTGACACCCACCAAAACTATTAAAGGATAAAAAAAATTGAATGGCGCTCAACTTGAGCCTTTATGAAGCTAACCGAAGTCAACAAATAATAAAATAAAATAATAAAAAAGGGTCGGGGTGTGACAATTAAAATCATTAAATATTTAATAGGATAATGAATAATATTTCAAAACATATATGAGAAACAAAGTGGATATTACCCAAAACATAATATTAACATGGAATTGTTTATAAATGGGGTTATAAAGTCAAAATAAAATAACATATGGTATTATAAATAATAATATTTAAATTTTGTAGATTTATAATAAACATAAATTTATTATATATGATATTTTAATGAGTTCCACCAGTGTCAATACCTAAGGTAAGGGTTTTCTGATCACACTTTTATTTATTCAATAATTAATAATTATTCACAAACCATTTCTTTTTGGGGTGTATATACTAGAAATGAATTTATTATACTGTTATTATACTTAATTTATCATTATTTAAAAAAACTGAATGATTATTCTTTCATGGGGTTTATGGTTCAAAAGATACTAAATTAGTAATGTAATTTTTGTCTAAATTTTTCTTCTTTGGGATACATGCCATGTTATGCTCATACACTTATCTACGGGATGTATATACCAACCTTTGAAAATTTATATAAAGATTCACCTTATTTAATTAAATTTTAAGCTTCATTTAATCTTATTATCTTAGGTGGATTATGAGTCAATGTTACCAAAGTGGTAATTTTTTAATGCTACAATCTCATCGATCATTAGGATTGTTAACGGCTATGCAACTATTGGTGAAATCATATGATCTATCTATCAAAATCAATAATTTATTTTTTTGCATCTATTTATTCATGATATTTTCATGTATGGGTATCATTTTTCAACTCATTGAAACATAATAAAATTAATATTTTGAATTTAATAAAATCATACTCTATCTCTCTCCTTGATTAGAAATCGGTGTTCTTTAAAAACGTTATTTTTAAAAAAAATATTTAAAAATTTATTAAACATTTCTTTTTATGTTTTCAAATTATTTATAAATAAAAATATTTTTATAATTTTTTGTATAATTATTTTTAAATTATAAAATTAATTTCAATGAAAATGGTTTTAAATTTGTTTCTAACATTTTTTTTAATTATTCAAAGAATTTTAAATCAAAGAAATTTTCCAAAATGTTTTGATGATTTATATATAAGTATTTTAAGTATTTTACTAGAAAAATTGTATTCATATTTAATTCTATATTCCCTTATAATATTTCCCAGAAATTTTTTTTCAAAATTCTTTCTATGTTCCTTTATAATTTTTCAATTTTATTTTCAAAGAATGTAGTTTTCCAAAGGTTTTTTGTTTTAGAAAGAGTTAATTCAAATAAGAAATTTCATTTTCTTGATAAAAGTTTTTTAGAATATATTTCAAAATTATTATCCATCTATGATGACCTACGCTAGTGTTAATCATGCCTTCTGGGTATATGATCCATGTGTTCCTTTTATATTCATTCTTATAATGTTTTATGTTTTGATGATATGATTATTATTAAACTTGATTCTCTTTAATGGGATATATGTTTATGAAACCCATTTCACTTTCCTAGGAAATATGATTATGAAACCCTATTCTTTTCACAAGTTCTTCTATAAGGAAATGAATATGAACCCTTTCTCTTTTTGAATGATTATGATATAATGACATATCTATGATACTCATATGATTTAATGGGTTGTTAAATAATTATTTATGTTCTTTCAGATCATGTAAGTTTGATTTAATTATGATATGGGTGGGACTAATATCTCAATCCAATAAATTGGATAATGTTTTAAATATCATAGATATACATGGTTGTAATGGGGAGTGAACTCAATTTTGTAATATAATTTTTCTACTGTGATGGCCTTGGAGTGAATCTTGATAACTAATATAGTCATAAGAGTGAACCATTACTACTAATATCATACAGGGTGTGAACCCATCCTACTAATATTTCCTTGGTTATAATACTTAATAATTGTGGAAATCCTTTTATGTGATTATGTGTTTGTCAAAAATCTATGTATTATTCCTATGTTATGATTTTATGTATTATGTTATTGATTCCCCAATGATACATGTATAATGAATCACAAATATTTACTGCATGATTCCTGTTTATGTTTTTTATATATAGGGTATGATCTTTTAATCTCATCATCATCTTATTATAAACTTATCCTCATGTTATTCTCATATAACTCAGTTATTTACCCTTACTAGGCATGTAAACTCACCCATTTATTATGTTTTATTTCCTCAAGTTATGAAGAAATGTTATTAGTATGAGTAATAATGAGGAAAATATATAATTTATGTGTAACAATCTATTCTCTCTTGGTCTGTTAGAATGCTGGTTTTGGTCGTTGGAGGTGTTTGGCAGTGTTCTAGGAGTTTTTGTGGGAGTTATAGGTGTAATTGAGCTTCTACAGGAAATATATGATGTGTAATTTTATTAAATGATGTGAATTCTTATTTTAAATATTTTTAGGGAGAGTTTAAAAATGTATATTTTGTATTTAGGTAATAAAATGGTGATTCATTTTTTTGTGAAACTGAAATCCAAGGATTACATAATGTGAAAGGGGATTTCATGTCTGGGGAAACCATGATGTAGTTCAGTTTTAAATTTTATTTATTAAAATAATATTCATTTTAATTGTCATAGCTTCTTCTTCTTCAAATTATGGTAGAACCCTTTGTTCCTCTAGGAGTCAATCAAGACCTCTTCCTACCTTTTTAATTTTTTTCATCGTGGTTGTTTGTTGTCAATCTGTTCTAAATCATTCCTTTTTCATGGTAGTTTTTCATCAGTACTTCTCATAGGGATTCACATCAGTGATGATAGAATGGATTTGGGGTTTTATTTTGTTTCTCTTTTGTTGTCTCTTGTATTGGTGTATGTGGATCAATGATTCCCATGGTGCAGTTTTGGTATTAAGGCATTCTTCTTCTCCCTGTGGTGATTAGTGAGTCGAGAAACTTCTTTGAGGTACTATTTTCTTCATTTCTATTTATTTTGTATCATGTGGGAGGGGTTAATTTTTTTATCTATGGATAATGGTTATTTTATTTTTATATTTGATAAATAATTGATTAAATTGAAATTGAAATGGGTATATGCAATTTGATTCACATGCTTTTAGAGATTTGGTATTATTTGTGAAATTATGAATTATATAATCTTGATGCCCTATTGAAAATCTTGGGCTTTGGGGGATTTTTCGTATTGGATATATGATATGTGATTGGGAATTGGGTTTTTATTATTGTGATATCACCGGAAAATGGAAATTTATTAAAATATTATATTTTTCTAATGAAATGTTTGCTCTAGGATTTTGGATTGTGTAATAATGCCCCTAAAATACTATGGAATATGATAAAAGACTGTATTTATATTTGTGAAATGATCATGATGTGTTGTGATATGTGGACATTATTTTGGGATGATAATGTGTGGTCGGGGCATGTGGGGACAATAGTTTGTTTTGCCTCCATTTTGTGGAGGTGATGAGGTAGTTTGTTTGATCATGATTTGGTGGTGGCATGGTGGTAGTATATTTGGTTGTGCTTTTAGGGAAGTGAGGTGGTGGAATGTTTGGCTGTAGTTTTGGGGTGTTAAAGAGGTGGTTTTTATTCCTTGAATTTTTGGTAACTATGTGGTTGGTTGTCTGGACATACTTTTGGGGCGATGAGTTGGTGGTATCATTGTTCTGGATGGCCGAGTAGTGATAATTTTTTTTTTAATTTTTTAATAATGATTAAATTGACATGGGTTAGTTTCATTAATAGAATGAAAATGGATAATCAATAATTTAATGACAGGTTGTGTGATTATACTTGTATATTGCTAAATAATGAAAATAATGAGATGATGAAATGAAATTGGATGGAAATTTAAAAGAGGGTCTATGGATTTTTGTGGGATGTTATCCATTTAGAGGTATTAGAAAAAGTGATAGTGATGAGAGTTAGTTTTTTTTGTTTTTGACCCAATAGGATGGTCTTGAGATTTTATACAATATATAGAATTGTATATTCATGATATTTATATATGCACCTTAAACAAATTGATCACATTATGCCAACTCCCATATAGTCATATGAGGGGTGTTTTCCGGACATTAGGTTAGTAGTTTGGATGGCTAGGTACCTTCTCTTTCTCATTATCTCTTGTAGGAGAGGTAGGTATTGCAGAGGATGTGATGTTTGATGGTATATTAGTGAATTATATGGTTGTTTTGAAGGACTAGGTGTCTTCATGTCAGACTTGACATCTCATGTGTTTGTAGGTAGGATATGATGGCCTAGGAGTTTTCGGGCAAGATGTGATATGACAATAGGGTGGCTTCAGGTGCGGGTAATACATGGAAGGAGGATCAAAAGAGGTTTATTTTGTATATTCTCACAATACCCTACTAATTTGGTTGTGGAGGTGGTTGTTTTTTGGACCAGGTTTTATTGGGTGAGATGTTTTGTTGATGTACTTTTTGGGTGATGAGCCTAGGTGTCTTTATGAGAGGTGTATTGTGACAGTTCTTATGGGGAGGTGTGGTATAATGAAGATATGTGCTCTCTGAGATATATGATGTTGGTTTTGAGAGTGTCATACTAGTGAGAGAGCAGTGCAGGATTCCCTTGTTGATGTGATTCTTATTATACTATAATACATGTCTTATGTTCTTTTGTGAGTGTTTGTTTGTGTGGTTTGGATGGTTATTATACCATTATAGGTGTTGTGTTGGTTTTTTGTTTTCTCATATGTGCGTTATTACTATTATTCGACATTTTCATGAGAGACTATGGTTTTACAACTGAGTATACTTTTATATTCACCCTACACATATATAATAATATTCAGTTTTCTGAGAGTATTACATGGACCATGAAAATGATTACTAGATTAGAGCATGAATAGCTATTTTTTTATTATGTTAGATTTAATTATGGGTATCTAATTTTGAAGACTTTTATTTATAACAGTTATTTTTACACATTTAGGAGGTATGGCTAGGATTTATTTATAATATGCCTTGGAATTGTCTATGAATTATTCATATTATCTTCTGATACTATATTATTATAAAGGGTAATTCCTCCAATATCATGAGAATTTTATACCCTCGGTGCTAGTAACCAACCATGGTCCTACTAGAGGTGGGGCTTAGAGGATCATTCTCTCTCTCCCCCTCATCACGGTATCTACGAAGGGTGTGGGTCATGAAATAGTTGGATCTATGGTTATGGTTATGATATATGGTTGATTTGGAAGTTATGCATTGTGAGGGTTCCTTGTGGTGGTATGTAAATAGTGTTAGTTTACCATAGTGTGTGACCTAGGCCAGGGAGAGGAGCAAGGACACTAGAATTTTGGGCCCATTGTGATCCTGTGCTCGGACTCTATGCCTTTTAAAAGGAAAATGAGATACACCTA
The DNA here is from genome assembly GCA_963277665.1 of Viscum album. Classification (NCBI taxonomy): domain Eukaryota; kingdom Viridiplantae; phylum Streptophyta; class Magnoliopsida; order Santalales; family Viscaceae; genus Viscum; species Viscum album. Next base: position 1,642,760,473 of record OY728121.1, on the reverse strand, counting down.
CTGGAATGGTAGAGAACTAGGAGAGGTGCATTTATCATAATAACGTGTGTTCTTTTATGAATTATAATGTTTTGGGAATGATGAAATATATAAAAAATGAATTAAATGAATTAAAATGAATCCAAATGAAATTCCATACTTATCAGGATTAAGAAATCCTTTTTTGGAATTTTAAATATGGCTCTCATTCATAATCCATTTGTTGTATAGGTAGTTTATGTTCAATAAGATGATCAGGTTGATCACTATTGGGTTAATCATGTTGCGGAGGATGGTCAATGGAAGAGTACCTTACATTCTTTATTGAAGAAGGATTTAGGGAACTATAAGAGAAGTGATTTAGATGTAGAGATAGAGAGCTGGGTGGAGGATCTCGATATCACTTTTAGTTTTATTAGGGTCTCGATGAATTATTGGGTCCCATTATGAGTTATTTAGAATTGGGGGCTACACATTAGTGGTGGATGTTGTATATAGAAGAATAGAAGGAGGCCTATGTTTTGTTGGTAAACATCTAGAAGGTTCTTCAAGAAGATTTCCTATCACAGACCAGGAATGTATTAAATGTGTAGGGGCTTCATATCTTTAGGAGGGGGAATATTAGCATGGGAGATTAGAATCATGTTTATAGACCTTTTAATTTTACCATATCGTTTTCTTGGTTGAGGAGTTTCATGTGATATGTCTTGAGGACTCCCTCTATCCTTCTGCACAACATATAGTAACTCTTTTTTACATGGCCAAAATAAATGGAGGTTTAAAAGAAGGTAGAGGTGATCGAGTAGATGCACTCATGAGGAGGACTTCCACGTGAGGGGAATTAGAAATGTTCCTCAGGGAGTAATGTTGTTAGTGGTAGGTCTCACACACTAGGCCTTCAAGATTTTGACTAGTAGGGAGTCTACCTAAGCATCTTTTTTTCTGGACTTCTAGGGCCAGTGGTTTATATTCGATTTTGGGAGTGTTTTGAGATTTTTTATTAGTTTTGGGTTTCATGGACATTTTTAGAACCAGTTCCCAATGGTTCCTCAAGCTCAGTTTTGTGGATTTGGATAGGTTTAATTCTATCCTTAGCAGTAGTTACTATTAATTTCATTTCAATAGCAGAGGAAACAGGTTTTTATCAGCCAATGGGAGATAGGGAAGGAGGAGGTTGAGCTCAAGATGCTTTTCATATTTAGGGACTAAGGACTATGCATGGTCATGGAGGCGGTATTCACCAAAGAGTTAAATGATATGGGCATGGTTTGTTGAATGAAATGGAGGAAGAACATTCAGACTGTTAGAGATCATCATAGGTATGATTTTTTTATTACCACTTTTTGTGCATTGTTTGATTCAGGATCATCACCCTCCTTTTATTGAAACCTCTCTATCAAATTCTCTAGGAATATATCTAAAAAGGCTTCACATACCCCTGGTGTTGACTACTCTAATCAAAGGCCATACTATCTTGTTTGATGTGTGTTGGTTGGGTGGATTGATGGTGGGGCCACATCAGTTCCATGGGGATATTTTCTTTCTTCGTATTCTTTTATAACATTTCATCATCATCATAAAATTTTCAAATTCTATATATACTGTTTTCAACTACTTTTAAAAGTGGTTTTTGTTTTCGGATGTGGATGACCATCATGTAATTTTTGTTGGTGAGTGGTGTTTTCTAGAGCGCCATTAGTGTATAGAGCCCCGTATTTCCATGTTGGCTGACTTTTTGGAGGAATTAATAGATGTTGGGATATTGAAGGTCCCTTGGGTCAATGGGGATTTCATTGATGGTTTCCAAGAGGAGGTTGTGAAACTACCCCTTCCATTTGATGTGGAGTTTAAGAAAGACAATCAGACTAGTCCTTCATGTATTTCAATGAATCATTATCTGATGTCACAATCTATGTTGCATAATTTTAGGGTTCAGGTAGACGATCTAATGCAGAAGAGTTTTTTCGGCCTCTTGTGTCACCGTGGGGTACTACAGTGTTGTTCTCAAAGAAGTCATGTGGTATTTTGAGGTTGATCATTGACTAATGAAAGTTGAATCAGTTTATGGTGAAAAAGTATTACCCTCTTCTAAGGATACATAATATTTTCTACCAGCTAAGATGGGTGCGGTGGTTTTACAGGATCGATATGTAGTCTGTATATCAGTAGTTGGGGGTGATGGTATGTGATATCTCATTGACTGCCTTTAAATATAGGTATGGGAACATCAAGTTTATTTGAATTTCATTCATTGTTACAAATTAACCAGCTATGTTCATGGGGAATTATAACTCTATGTTCAAGGAGTCCATGGATCAATTCATCATCATATTCATCAATTATATCATAATATTCTCAAAGATAGTGGAAGAGCATGTCATGTATCTCAAAACATTCAGGAATGTTCATTGACTCCCCCATCTTTATGGAATGTTGTGCAAAAGTATGTTCTGGACATGATAGGTTCATTTCTTTGGGTACGTGTTGTCTCCGAAGGGTGAGTTAGTTGGCCTGTTTATGGTTGAAGAAGTGGTTTCTTGGGAAGCACCCAAGAAAATGGAAGAAGCCCACAATTTTCATGATCTCACATTTTTTTAATAGATTTCCCCCTATTTTATCTCGATTTGTATCCATGTTGAATTATTTAACTATGAATAATGAATCATTTGAATATATTGATCTGTTCTTGATAAAATTGGCTAACCTAAAGGGGATTTTTGTCACTGTTCCAATGCTCCGTTTTCCTGAGGATGAGATAAATTTTGGGATGTTTTGTGATGCTTCCCATCATTTCATGGGATACAAGATGATTTATAAGTAGGTTGTGATCTATTATGGATATAGTAAGTTATGTCCACAGGAGATTAAACATGCCACCCAAGATATGGAGTTAGAAGTTTTTGTGTTTTTGATGAAGTTTTGAAAACAATGCCTCATTGGGGAGCGCTTTGTGGTCCTTACTTATCACAAGAGCATGAGGTATGTCTTTTCGTATATTGATATAAACTCGAAAAATTGGATATCGATGGATTATCTTCTTGATTAATATTTTGATATCTCAAACTCCATTGTAAAGGGGAATATTGTGGCCATCGCATTGAGTAAGAATTTTTAAAGGGTGTTGATGTTGTGTTTGAGGATGTATGGAGAGTAATAGTGTAGTAGGAAACCAGTGACTTAGATGCAAGAGTGGATAGTGCTTGAGGATATTTTTTTAAGATAATATTGATGTATTATATTCTGTAGTTGGTGGAGGAGTCTCAGTGGGTGACTCATAGGAAGAGGTGAAGCATGATCATGTTGGCCATGGTGATTCTACATAGGGGGGGTCAGAGGATGGTCGAAAACAGGTGCTGTTTCAGGGGAGGTTTTTTGCATTGTAATTAATTTTTAATGGATCCCTATGTGAGTTCCATAAACCACCTTTGGAAGCACACCCACATGTTTTCAAAATATACTATGGATTGAGTAGATAGTTTTGGTGTCCTGGTATAAAATGAGAAGGGGAGGAGTTTGTAGCCTGGTTTTGGGTTTTCGAACAGTTAAAGGATAAGAATTATGTTCATGGTGGTTTGTTCAATCCCTCAGATGTTCCTAAGTGGAAATGGGATGAAATCTCGATGAATTTATTTATAGGGTTACCTAAAGTATATGGAGGTTATGATTCTCTCTGGGTGATAGTGGATAGATTTATGAAATTGTCCCACTTCTTGGGGATCATGGAGTAAAGTGAAATGTATTCCTTAACAAAGAGGTATATGGATTATGTGGTATGGTTTCATGGAATTTTGATGTCCGTTGTCATTGATCAAGAATCACATTTCACCTCAAGAGTATAGAGGGTATTCTAGCATGATTTGGTCACTTAGTTCCACCTCCACACTACTTTCCACCCTTAGATAGATTTGATGTCAGTACAAACTATACATAATTTGGAGGATATGTTGTGGGTTGGTTTCATGGATATTTGTAGATCAATGTTATGAAACGTACCTTTGGTAGAGTATACATATAATAGTATCTATCAATATTCCTTTGGTATGGACCAGTTTGAGGCTTTGTATAGGAAAATGTGTTCATTCACCATTATACTAGAGGGCGTTTGGGGAGACAACCTTTCTTGATCTCAATGTGGTGAATAACATAGTAGAAATTTTTCATCTATTTCATGGTAGGATAAAAGTTTTTCAAGAATCAGAAGAAGACTTATGTTGATCATAGGAGGATGCCATTATAGTTTTAGGATATGGACTATGTGTTTTCTATGTATTCCCATCGACCTATGCATCAATGTTTTGGAAGGGGGAGTAATAATTCTCCCAGGTTTGTTAGACCTTTTTAGGTTTTGGGGAGATTCAATGAAGTGGATAATTAGTTGGTATTTACACTGTGGTTGGAGAGGATCCAGAACACTGTTCAAATCTCCCAAATATGTAGGTATATTCATAACGACTCCCATGACATTGACTGGGGAGTGTGAGATATCATGGATGAAGCAATGTTTGTGGAATGACAAGTAGAGATCATGGGTCTCAAAGAGAAGGTGTTGAATGGAGGGTCCATTTCTTTTGTTTATGCTCTATAGATTAATTGTGGCATGGATGAGAGTTCTTGGGAGTCAGAGATGTAGATTCATGGCTTGTAGCTAATGATATTTGTTTTTTTTTTCTCTGTTTTGATTTATTATGTGGTGTTTGAACCTTGTTTTAGGAGATGGGGCAGTTTCCTTCGTTTGTGATGTGTGTGGTGTAATGCGTGATAAATTATTCAAATATGATAATAGGAGGACCAGATTCTTAATTGAAATGCCTTAACACTAATGTGATTAAACCAGTCCAGGTGGGTCAGTTCCAACCAGAGTGGATAGTATCTTGACATAGTTGATGGAATTCCTTTATTCATTTGTTTGGAATAATGGGGTTAAATGGTTATAGAGCATGATGGATTATGGTTCCTGGAGGATGAGATGGGTGTGTGAGAGGAGGTTATTTGTTACTGTGGTGATGTGGTTATGCTGTCAATATTTTAGTTGTTCGGGTTGGCATATTTTGACAGTGGTAGAATTAATGGTTTGAAGAGATCCTTGAGAGGTATCTCACAGGGTGGTTGCTCAGATCCCTATCCATTTGGGCCTCGTTTTCGAATATTGATAGTGGAATCATTTGAGAGATTTCTATTGTAATGGTCAATGCCCTCCTATTTGGTAACTTATACAGTTTTAGTTTCGGGATGTTCTTGGTGGAGGTTTTGTGAGTTTTCAAGGGAGTGGTAGGTTAAGTAGTGTTTTTTCATGAAATACATGTCATTTAAATGTATTAGATGATGTTAATGGTTTTTTCATGACATTTATAGGTTTACTCTACAAAATTTTATTTTTCATTGTTAGATAATAAAAACGGGACATTTTTTTAATGAAACTGAACCCTAAAGATCAAACTATGTGAATGAGAATTACATGTCATGTAAATCCCAGATGTTGTACAATTTTTAAATTTTTTATCCCTACATTTCATTAAATTGTACAAGAATTATTGTTCGTATAATTTTGAGTGAAACCTAGGCACCCCGAGGAGTTCTTCAAGCCATCATACTCCCTCGTGGAACTATTGGTCTCAGTGTTTGTTTGTTGGATGTCTGTGGTAAGACCTTACTTTTTCTTGGTAGTTTTTTTTCCATTCTTCTCCTACGTATTCACTACGGTAATGTTGTTATGGTTTAAGGAGTGTGTTTTTTAGAGTTTTTATGTCATTTGGTTTATGTGTATGTTGATTTGTGGTTACCATGGTGCAAATGTGGTTTTCGGGAATTCTTCAACACTATGTGGTGTACAACGAGTCAACAATCTTCTTTGAGGCGGGGTCTCCCTCACTTATCATTATTATGTATCATGTGTTAGGTGTTTAATTTTTTTATCCAAGGAATATAGATTTTATTTCATAATCAAAGATAATTAATTTGTTAAATAAAATTTACACGGGTAAATGGGGTTATATTTTCAATATTTTACAGCTTTGATATTATTTGGGATATTTTTAATTGAGCGGTATTCATTCCCAACTGAAAATTGTGGTTATTGGGGTATTAATTTGTGCTGGATGTACTTGTTGTGATTGCTTCATTGTTTTTTCTTCATTTGATATAACCCTAAAATGGAATGTGATTAACTAATTATTTTTCGATAATGAAATGGATTTTGTAGGACATTCAATTGGGTGAAAATGCCCCTAAAATAAATTGGGATGCGATCAAATCCCTTTTGTATACTGGTGAAATAATATTGATGTATTGTTATGTGTGGTAATGCTTGTGGGATAATTATTAGTGATTGGGGTAAGTGGGTTGATCGATTTTTTCTCATTATTTTAGGGGTGTGGTAGTTTGTTAGGACCAACTTTATGTGCACTGAGGAGGATGTTTTAATATCCATGCTTTTATGATGGTGAGGTGGTGGTATGTTTGGAAATACTTTTTGATAAGTAAGGATGTGTTTTTTTGGAATTTTTTTTGGGTGGGGAGGTGGTAGATTGTTTTTCCGTTCTTTTGGGGTGTCAAGAGATGGGGTTGGTTCCCCATAACCCACTTCTTGTGTACATTATGAAAACATATCTTCACGGTTTTTAATATTAATAAACCACTTATCACAACATGTCTGTTCTTATGCATATCATAGTATGTGATATTGACCTAAGAGTACCTATCATACTGAAAGGACATAGCATTTCCACACTATGAGAACCTGTTATATCTATGGTAGTATTCTTGAATATATATATTATATAGCCATATGATATCATTTGAGGGACCCAAAGATGTAGGCTATTAATGATGGAGACTTATAGGTCTTTGGGGAATCTTCTCATGGTGTGCTCCATTGCTAATATTCAGTAGGATATTATGAGAACACAACCCTCCCAAAGAAAATAAACATTAAATTTTTCATTGGATGTTCCTATCTGCAGATGTGTGTATTGGTACTGAGAATTTAATAATATTATTAAAGGATATTATGAGTCTTCAACTATGATGTGTTTATGAAAACTATGACGATAGATGTTTATTGTGAGGTATAATACAATTGTTGTGTCATAATTAGTATTTCAGTAATGAATAATGTGAGAATGGATTTAAACCTTCAGTTCATTAATGTAAGTGAATATCTCATTCCTTTGGATAGAAATGATATAGCATAAATAAATCAATGGCCATGGGGTTCTATAGGCAATTCATATTTCCAAAAATTTATAAAATGTTATATCCTGCACATAGGTTGACGGAACTATCATTCAACATGCTTGATTAGAGATATTTTTATAAATGGATTGTGTTTCATGGAAAGCATATATATGAGGTTACATGTTGTTGTGGAGTTACCTTCTTTCTCTTAGGGTGCCTCGATGTGTTACTAGACGCTAACCTTGTAATTTAGGTTGCTTATCTAGATTCCACTATTAAAGAGGCCAATAGGGTATCATATTATGTGTATCTAGAATCTCAGTTAAATAATAATATATAATTTATTATTTAACTAGTTGAATAAATATTTTTTCTACATGTGATTTAGAAATTATTCATCTATGTTTGATCACATTTATTCTATCACTAGTTATTCGAGAGAATATATTATGAGCACAATATTTAATAAATATTTATTTTCTGTTTAGTGAATTTAAAAATTATTTATTTATTTGTGAATAATAAAGTGATATTTATTTAATAATTAAATAGATATTGTTCAAATCTTGATAAACATCATGGAGGAAAGGTAGACCATGATTAATGGTTTAGTGAGAAATAATAAATATATAATTTAATTTAATTAAAAAATATTTAATTATAATTATTTTGTCATGTGCATATCGAGAAATGGTAATATTACTATTATTATTTGACAAGGGGTCTTTCCAGGATTAAATAAATATTTAAGGGAACCTATGGAATTAAATTATTTTAACACAAGGAAAATAAACACCAAATTATGTTTTTTTTTCTCAATACCTAATTCAAATGTGTTCAAAAAATATTAGAGGATCCTATTAAGGCTATAGAGCTCCATTCTCCTAGAATATTATCAAGAACAGAAATCAATCCTCCCCCAACAGATCAAGGAGAAAACTATGGAATTTATTCTCAAGATGATCAAGGCGGATGACAAAAGTTAAAGTATATTTTGTGCTGTCACATGAAGAATCCTTCGACAACCTATGGATATTCTTTTAAGACAATTGGATCATCTCTAGAGGAAATAAACACATTGTTTCTTCAACTCAATGATGGTGAAAAGCAGATCTATTCCCCGATTCATCAATGATGAAGGAATTACTTAGAGGTAATTTTTTATCTAATTAAATTAATTATAACAACCATATTTTGATCTCAAATATCTTGGTTTTGAATTTATTAATGTTTTCTATCATTGATTCAATTATATTGATCATGGTGGTTAAACATCATATAGATCTTATATTGATCATCAATTTTTAATAAAATCAATGTTGGGTATCACCCATAGCACGCTTTTTCTGTGCTTAGAACCTATAAATGGTATCAGAGTGAGGAACATAATTTCTCATAATCATTTTTGATCAAAAGTGATTTATGTATTTGTAATTTTGTTTTTCAATTCAAGCGTAATTATTATTTTAATCAAAATTGTGAGATCATTTTTCCGTCCTTCATTTCTTGTAGATATAATCATGACGTTTAATTTTATGATTAATATAAAATAGAGGAACTCATCCAGAGGTACCAATGATTTTGGATAGATAACACAAGAGTACACACGATGTAATCAGAATTATATGTCATGTAGTCATGGCCTATGAACCAGGACTTATTTCACTAATTACTCATACCATGTGATTTGATGACACATGGTGTGATTAATTGTTACACAACTAGTTGATCAGAATAGACTGGTGCATGGTCAGCTGGATTATACACCATATACCCCATGTACATAGTGTGTAGTCCTTTTAGGTCAGAGAATATCCTTGTATTCCATAGACATCCTACCTGAAAAGTGACCATATAACATGAATTCAACATGCAATGTGGCCCATTGGACATGCTAGGTGCTCCAAAATATCGAGGTATGTTTTACATGCAGATTCCCTAGTTGTGTACCAAATATTGATGGCGAAGGATATAAATTCCATGTATATTGGATCCACATGAATTATACTTTTACCAAATTATTCATATTTAAAAATATTTATTTTAATATGTAAACCCTATGACATGTACTTTTGTGTGGTCATAAAGACATCAAATTCAATTTTATAGGTTTTAATATACATATATATTTAAATGTTCAATTAATGTCTATTTAATTCTCAAATCCGAACTACATGTATGAGTCTTATTAAAATTTGTTACTCTTTATGAATTGAATCATAAAATGTGTCAAAAAAATCATGTAATTAATATAATCATACATGATGTACACATTTTTAATTTATGTGATTAGTATTGTGTTCCATATCTCACAAGAGTAAAACAATATATGATAACAATACATGTTGGTTAGAATCTGACGGGTATTCACCATGTTATGTCCAAGGTACAAGTTATGAACAAATTTAATTTCATATGAATTTATTTAATTTGTTGAAAATTATAATGGATGAGAATCTAAAGGAAATTAAAATAATAATTATTATAAATTGATTGACTAAGTAAAGATAATAATTAATATATTAGAGAATGATTTATCATAAATAAAAATAATTATGAATTGAATTACAATTTTATTAAATGTTGAATTGGATACATTCTTGTTCATGACCCATATATAGAATATACCTTTTATATATTATTATTTTATTTAATTTTTTTATCAAAATAAATTTTATTCCTACGTGCCACCTCTCCTCATTTTTATGTAGGGCATGTATTCCCATGGAATCTTTTATGTAAAACCATTTTCCCTCACCTACATGTGAGTAACAGGTATATGTAATGTATGTAGCTCCCATGCTAGTAGAGGCTTTTAAGGTTAAGAGTTTAGTTGAATTGAATCCAAGGAGATAAAAAGTTGTATAGGTGGAATGTTGTAAACATGAACCTAAATTGATTCAATGTTTTTCTCCCCTATATCAATGGCTAGTTTATCTACCACTAGATAAACTAAAAATTAGTATAAGCTAATGATCATCCGTTTATTTTACTTCTGTCACTTGCATGGTTATTTCATTATAGATTTCTTATTTCTATCTATTATTTATTGAATTTACAAGGATTCAAGATGGATCTAAAATATACTAGATTATGCGTAAATATAATCTAAGATGATGTTAATGACTTAAGTAATCTCCCATAATATTAACAAGAAAGTGAAAAAGATAATAATTATAAATTTATCCATAAAAGGATAAAATCCCAAACAAAAATATTATGTCAGTATATACATCCATTAGTTCGGTTAGAATCGAACCATAGTTTAAATTTCATGACCATCCATTTATGGGATGCATTAAATTATCGAAAATTGTAAATTGGGTTTTTGGGTTGAATTAACGTAGTCAATATCAATGGTTGACTACCAATGCAAGACACAGTGTAACTGAGAGGACAAAGTTAAGGAAATCTGAATTAATGATTTTAGGATTGGGGAGTCCACATAGTAGTTCAAGTAAATGTGAGATAATATAATTTTCATTTGGAATGCCTACTAAAAACCATTCATGTTTATTGAAAAACCAATGTTGGGATTATGAGAAGGGTAATATGGATTCACTCCACTTAAATATCCTTGTAACATGATATTCTAAAGAAAATGGTTAGGGATATTTTGTTTTTGATAAAATAGTTCTATACTAATAGATAAAATATTTATTTATTTGAGTAAATTTATTAGATAATTTAGTGAAATTATGCTCATCTAATTTTTTAGAAATATCATCTAAATGACATCAAGCATATCATTGTGATCCATACTTTAGAAGAAAAACCTTCTCATCATTAATAATTTCTAGAAGAGGAAAATTCCCTTATGGGTCATCCATCACCATGAAATGTATGTTTTTGTGCTAGAAGAACATTTACTAGTTCTGCATGGAAATGAGGCATGTGATAAAGAGATATTCCTCCTTGACAAACACATGAATGACGCTACAGATGATTAGTGATTCACAATATCATCAATGTAAACTATTATTCTTAAGAAACATGAGGATATCTATGAGTATAACATGTTGTCTTACCTTTAGTATCTCTATCAAGAGATGGAGATATGAGAGAGGTGTGAGATCTCTACTGCTTTGTTCACAACTATGCATAGAGGGTCTATTCCATCTAGGCCTCACGTAGTCAATCTTTTTAGCTACATTTTATTCCATGAAATATTTGGGACTAAATTCCAAGATGAGATACGGATAGATCTCATACATTAATCACTTAAAAATACCTTCAGTAGATTTATTATTAATTATAATATGAGAAATAATTGGAAGAGTCTTTCAAAACGTTTTACTATAATTATCCATGTGGAAAAGGACACAGTGAATGAAAAACCCTATTTCATTCTCGTGTAAAAGAAAAGGAAGAAAAATATAAATTGGGCCAAGTCCTATAAAAATTATAAATCTCTCGAGCACTATCCTTCCAAGAGAATAATATTTCGATGTAGGTAAAGTAAAATGAGGTAGTATGTTTTTCATGTGGCCAATCAGGCCGTTAAAAGTTGAACTACACCTAGAAGATACAAGAAGCGAAGGGTGAGTTCTTTATCAAGTGTCATATTTAAATATCTAATCATTTTTTATTAGATACATCTTTTGGAGTTCATATCTATATCATAATTCATAAACCATGTATAATCTTAATGATTAATAGAGGAGAGGTTAATCTGAGATCTTTCAATAGTGTGAGGTTTGATACCATAGACATTGGTGACTAATACCTTCCATTGAAAAATGGGGATGATTTTTGTTTTAAGAGATTGTTATTATTTGTCTATATCTTCCTAGAACATAATTTATATTTAATGTTTAGATATATATGGGTTTATTTTTAAATTTGAAAATAATATTTTTTTCTTTTATAAGAATAAAAAAATTTATGGTAGGGAAAATTTAATCCTTGGTCCATAATATAGAATTATGAAAAACTATTGTTGGAAAAAAATGTATAATTTTCCCACAAATCATATAACACCTAGTTGTTCCATCATAATATTTTACATGTAAACAAGAATAGTTTGTCTATTCTTTGAAATGATGGTTATATATAATCTTCTGAGCAAAAACCAATGATATATTTCAGGCTTGTTTAGAAGAAAAAATGACCAAACAATTATTCAGTTGATAGGGTGAAAGGGTCAAAGATCTATAAATAGTACATACTGATATGTGTGGATAGTTAACAGTATCTGCAAGATGTGGATATTCATACTTCATAATGGTATCTGATGTCTGGATAAGATATGGTTATGTTTGATTAATGCGGTATAAGTTCCCATCATTTGAGAAATTCAAGTAATTCAAGAATGATGTAGAGAATAATCGTGGTAATAAGATAATGATTCTGTAATTAGATCGAAGTGGTGAATATCTTAACCAAGAGTTCATTATCATTCTACAAGATTTTGAGATTCTATATAAACTCAATCCCCCTAATACACCATAGTGGATAGGTGTTATTGAAAGGAGGAAACATACCTTATTATACATTTCATGTTTGATGACGATTCATGCATATCATCCCTCATAATTTTAGGTATATTCCTCAAAAAATACGCTATACACATTAAAGTGAGTTCCAAATAAGGAGGAAAATGAAATTCCCTTTGAGTTATAGGGTGGAAAAGCCCCATTTTTTCATATACAGGTGTATGGGTTAGTGATGTGTTTTTATGGCCTTTTTATGAAATAACTACAAACCTATGGTATGAAGTATTTATTTATTGGGTATCCGAAAGAATAAAGGGATACTAATAATACAACCCCAAAAAAATAAAGTGATTGTCACTAGAAAATCCGTCTTTCTTGATAGGGAGAATATCCTCAAAAAGGATTGTCAGAGAAAGATTGAATTCGATGATGTTAATGCTCAAGATACTCAAGATATGGTATATTAATAGATTCTACAAGTCCCTATGGATGAATTAGTTATTGAAACATAAGAACAATGTGAGAGTGTAAGAGAGGTAGGAGAAATAGAGAGCTATGATTTTATTGCCACTATGGATGGTGACAAATTATTGGCTGAAAATGATGAATGCATTTCCTACAAGGAGCCAATATTGTGATCATAAGCTGAAAGATGGAAATAATCTTTTAATTCTGAGATGGATTCCATGTATTAGAAGAAATTTTGGGTTTTGGTCAATGCGATAGTTTATGTAAGGAATGCTAGTTGCAAACGGGTATTCTATAGAGAACTGAACATTTAAGGTAAATTAAGTACTTATAAATAATGGAAAATTTATAAAGGGGTTAAACAATGTATATGAATTAACTATGATGAATTATTTTTTCTATTTTCCATGTTTAAATCCATCGTAATAAACCTTTATATAGTAGTTTACCATTACTATTAGATTTGGAAGATGGTTTTCAAAACTACATTCCTTAATGAGAACCTTTCTATAGATGTCTATATGACAAACCAGAATGGTTTGTGATTACAGGTGATTCAAAAAGGATTTTCAAGTTGTAGAGATCCATTTCTAGATTTAATCAAGCATACAATTCATGAAACATTTGATTCAATGAATCCATAAAATAATTTATATTTAATAAGAATGAATGAGACCCATTTTATTACAAATTGTTTATGGTTTTTTGGATGTTATCCTACCAGTACATGTTGAAAACAAATTACTTATTGGAAATAACGTACCAGTATTACAATCTATTAGGGACTAGTTGAACAAATGTTTCCCCATGAAGTACATAAGAGAAGTAGCCTACATTTTGGGGATACAGATCATTCATGATATACCAAAGTGGTTTCTTGGACTATGTAAAAGTAAATATATTGAACAAATACTAATGATATTTCATATGAAAAAATTATGAGGGTGGATTTGTTCCAGTGCCACATGGTTTATATATTTTGAAGAAAATGTGTCCCCAAACACAATAATGGAAAACGATTATGAGTAAGATCCCATATTCTTCAGCAATAGGATCAATCATATATGTCATGTTATGTACTAGATGTTATGTTGTCTATGCGATGAGCAGGATATGAAGATAACAAGAAGATATAGGAGAATTGTATTGTACTACTATTAAAAATATACTTATGTATCTTAGAAGATCTAAGGACATGTTCATATTGTTTGAAGGAGATGAGGAGCTGGTTTCTAGGGGTTATACTGATGGAAATTTTTAGATAGGTAAAAATGATCAAAATTCATAGTCAAGAGATGTTTTCTAGTATCAATGAAGGATAAGTGAATTAGAAGTTGTTAAAGGAGCCATTTTTTGCTAATTCTATAATGGAGTCTGAGTATATAGTTGATTCTGATGCAGCCAAGGAATCTGTTTGGATTTAGATCTTCATCCAGGAGATTGATGTGTAATATAATAGTAATTACCGTATCACATTGTATTTTGACAATACTATAGTGGTGGATCTTTCAAAAGATCCAAGGTTAAACCAATTGACAATGCATATACTTCAGAAGTGTCACCACTTCAGGTATATCAATTATAGGGGCAAATTTCTAGTAAATAGTGTACCCACAAAATAGAAAATGGTAGACCCCTTAAATAAGGGGCTATTTTAGCAAAATAATGAGCATCATGTGAGAGCTAGTGAGATGACGATTGTTTGTAATATGCTCTAGTGAAATTCGGAGTCTATTGGAGTTGGTTCCCAAGAAAAAACTTATTCGTTACTTTCGGATAAACTATATTCATGGTTTTTAATATTAATAAACTAAATATCACATCATGATATTCTATGTAACATAGTTTGTGATAATGTCCAAAGACAAGCTTTCACAGTTAAAGGTCATAGCAGTTCTCCACTATTATGAGAACACAGAGGTTCTATTACACTGTTTTTCAATAAATATATATATATATATATATTATATCAAGATGATATCATTTGAGGGAGACAAATGATACATGCTATTAGATATGTAGACTCATAGGGAATTGAGGAACCTTCTCACAGGGTACACCATTTTTAATATCTAGTAGGATATTATGAGAATGAGATGCATCAGTAAGAAATCCACATTTCTATATGTCATTGGATGTTCCTATCTATGGACATATATACTGTTCATTAGACATTAATATTATTATTTATTAATTTTTTGAGTTGTGTACTTTGATGTATTGAATAAAATTTTAATGAAATATTTTTGTGGCGAGGTTGGATATGTTTGGGGTGTCATGAGTTGTATTGAATTAATGAATAATGAAAGAAATAATTTATCCACTTTGTTCATTAACCGATGTTAATATCTCTCACCCACTAATGGAAATTACATAGCCTAAATAAATCCAAGTTCATGGTGTGCTATAGGCATTTTTTATTTTGTGAATGTCAAAGAATGAGATCTCGACCACATAGGTTGATGGCACTAACATGTTATATGTTGGATTAGAGATATTATTATAAAAGGATTATACTTGGTTTGTCTCCATATGTGGTGACATGTCGTTTCTGCATTAACTTTTTTCTCTGTGGGATCTATGGAGTTTCCTTAGATGCTAACCATGGTCTTTAAGCTGCTTCACCTCATTCCACTGAGGAAGAGGCCTAGGGGATCTCATACTATGTGTATCCAGAATTTTAGATAAATAATATATTAATATGTATACTTTTTCATGTGGAATAAATATTAATTACACCCATAGTTTCACAATATTATTGATATTATTGATCCAATATTTTCCATCGCAAGTTATTAAAGAGAATATATTATAAGAAAAATATTTAATAAATATTTATTTTCTATTTAGTGAAAATATTTTTTTTATTTATTACAGAATAATACAGTGACATATATTTAGAAAATAGATATAAATTATTCCAAGACTGATAAATATCATGGAAGAATAGAAGACTGAGTATTATGGCTTAGTGAGAAATAATAAATATTTAATAATATTTGATTAAATAATATTTAATTATAATAATGAAATTAAGTTAATTTCATGAAATAATAATATTACTATTATTATTTGACATGGGGGTTTTCTAGGATAAAATAATAAATAAGGGAACTTGTCAAATTACATTATTTTAACCCCAAAAATATAAATACCCAATTATGTTATTTTTTGAATGCCTAATTTAGTTGTGCACAATAAATCTTAGAGGATCATCTCAATCCAAGAGAGCTCCCTTCTCAAATAATGCTCTCAAAATGGTGATAAATCCACACAAATAGTATCTAGGGGAATTCATTGGAAGCAATTCTTGAGGAGAACAAGGAGAATGAAATAATCAAAGGGATATTTCGTAATAACACCCATAAATACCTTCTGTGAATTATAGATATTCTTTAAACACATATGCATTATTATTAGATGAGGTCTACACATGGTTTGTACAATGCAATGATGGTGCACCACATATCTGTCACCATACTCATCAATGATGAAAAAATTCATTTTAAGAAATTCATTGCCTAAATAAATTTACTATAAAAAATATTTTTTGATCTTTTCTCTCTCAATTCTATCATTATTAATGTTTTCTATCGTTGATTCTATTCCATTGCTGATAGTGTTTTCTCATCATATAGATATTGGATTAGTCATCAATCGAAACCAAAATAAATTTTGGTTAACTCCCATCGTACGCTTCTACTACAGCAAGAACCAATAATGAGGTTGTAGTATCTTTTTCTAGATGCCTTTGTGGAGATAAAATAAATCAATAAATTTTTAATAATGATTGAAATTACATGGATTTGTTTTTTTAATGGGATAAAAATTGTTAATGTATAAATAAATTATTTTTTGTGTGATTTAATATGGTTGATACTAGGTAATTAAGATAATTAGAGGATGAAATGAAATTGGTTTGAAATATGAAATGGGGTTTTGGGGTGTTTTGTGATGTTATGAATTTATAGGTAGTAGTTAATGTGAGAGTGTGGTTAGTTGGTTGGTTTTTTTGTGAAACCATGTGATGGGATTGAGTTTTTCATACTATATATATATAATTCCATATTTTTGTGATTTCTATAAACACCTCACCCACATTCAGAACATTTTACTAGAACCCAAATAGTCACACATGATGTATTTTTATCAACATTCGGCGAGGAGTACAAATGGATTGGTTCAACTCTTTCACACTCTCTCCTCTAGAAGAGGAAGGTATTTCATTGACAGTGATGGAAGGTGTTCTATTAATGAATTATATGGTGGTTGTGATGGAATAATTGTCTTTATGAGTGATTTTATAGCCTATGTGTTTGCATAAAAGATGTTACAACACAATTGTTTTCAGGTGAGATGTGATTGTGCTTGGGGTGTGGCTTTCGGTGGGGATCATGCATTGCAGAATGGGGGAATGGGGATGATGTCCTACTTGTAAACAATACCCAAATACTATGGTTATGGGGGTGGTTTTGTTATGGTCTAGGAGTTTTCTGGTGAGATGTGTTGTGATCATGTTTGTGGGATAGCGATCCTATGTGTCTTCATGCACGGTGTGTTTTGACTGTGCTTGTATGAAAGTGTAGTATATATAAGATATGAGAGCTCCAAAAAACACAATATTGGGTGTCATAAGAAATTAATAGTGGGATATTTATAATTTTTCATGTAAATTATAAATATGATATTCATTACATAATTACCATTATTGTAACATAATAGATGGTCTATTTTATTATCCATATATCCATTAGAAAATGATCACATCATTCATTTGTATGTGTATATTACATCATAGATAAAGAAATGTTTTTTTCATTCATATATGAATTTCCTGTATGGTTATAATTTTTTTAATGTATAAAAATGATAACTGTTTTATTTTTTATATTCTAGAGATTATGAGAGAATTAACCCATTGACCTTGGTCTTCCTATGTAAGTTGTTTTAGGTATTATGAATTTAACATCTTCAAAACATCTAACCAATAATTAGTCAATTTTCTAAATATATAATACAATATAATAAATTAAATAAATGATAATATGGTAGGTTAATAAACTTATAATAGTTTATTATGTAATTATATAATTAATATAAGTTCATTACTTGAGATGAGTAATATATGTGTCATGTTGGGAGATGAGGTAAGAGATTTTTATTTAAAACCTTATTTTAATATTTTACTTTCATATCATTCTCCTCCATATCCATGTTCTTAAATATTATATAGTGATATTGATATATATAAACTATTAGATTTAAATTCATTTTAAACCAATTTAGAATTTCATTTTAATGGTTAAAAATGGATTTTTTTTAAAAATATGTACTCTAGGGGTCATTTCGATGTCTTTTTTTACAAAATTGGAAAAGAATTTTTTTTTCAAATATATGACTCCAATGACATTCCCCACAACAATATCCATTATTCATTAAATTTATTCCTCAATAAGTTTCAAATTTTATATTATATGAAAATACTTCCCTTAATATGTGGAGAATTTGTAGATTTTATGAAACACAAATTTTCTTCTCATCATAATTAGATAACATAAAAGAAAAATCTTATGTAACTAAATGAACATTAAAATGGGATTTATGATTTCATTATAATATATATGTATTTATTTTAATTATATGGTTCACAGTTATTTTATATGAATAATGTCTGATCTTTATTTATCTCTGATGATTAGTTGGCCTAATATAGATCGCTAATGTGTTGTGTGATGTGACCTAGTTTAACATTAAAAGGTTTCTCCTTTGAAATTTAGAAATTATTATTTCTGGATATTACATTATAAATAGTTTTTAGGTTGATTGTAATTATAATTTATTAAGGAACCAATATGAGATGCTTAAAATGGTTTATAAATGAATTATTTTTATTAAAAAATCTACAAAAATGAGATCCTATTTTCAAGAAATGATTATGAGATTTTTTTCAATTAAATGTAAAATGTTTTTTCCCATGAAAGGGTATTCCAAAAGTTTCATGATTTGTAAAAAATTATTATGATTATTGTTTTGAAATTATAATTTCATATGAAATACTTTCTAAAATATATTGTTTAACTAAGCTTTTTTTCTTGAAAACAAATTAGTTTTTTTAAATTAAATAATTTATTATGAAAAAATAAATCTTTCTAATTGGGTTTTCATGTTTACTACTCGAAAGATGAGTTTATTTTATCTTACATCCCTAAACTAATAATGTTTTTATCATACCACATTTCCAAATTAATTTTCATAAGGTTTGTATATGATTAAAAAATTTATTAAAATCAGAGATCTAGATATGGGTGTTACCTTAAAAGGATAATGTTTTACTTTATAAGAAAACTAATTTTGTTGCAAAAATGGATAAATTTGGGAATAATGAAATTTATTATTTAAATTTTTACCTCATTATATAAAACTATAAATTGGAAATATCATGGATTTATTAGAACGTGAAACCCTTATAGTGAATCATAAATTTTGTTTGTTAAATATGGGAGATTTTCCAATATTGGTTGGAGATATTTTATTTTAATGCTTATTTTAATACTATGCAAGGATTTACTTGCATGAAAACGATCATTTCAACACATTGGGTGAGTTTTTTTCTTGGATGTGCTGATAATTATTTTTTATGTCGATTGATCATTGTATTTCTAGGAGTGTTTATATGAAAATAGTGATCACATTTAAATGTCATGAAGTCATAGTATAAAATTTACATATATATTGGGGGAGATTCCTGATCTAAGGAAGAAACTCACTTTCCATGAAATTATAATAAATATTATGAAAAAATGAAAAAATGAATAGAAATGAATATTTATTTATGTTAATTTTGAAGAAAACTCCAATTCAGATGATAAATAACCAATATAGAAACTCAATAATGTTACACAAAAAACTCTACGTGTAAAAATTTCATGTAAAGGCATGAAATTTAATTTCAAAATATAGTGTATAAGAACATCAATGAAAACCACAACTCAATAAGCTTATTTCATGGATCATTTTTTTTCTAAACTTGTGTCATCGTTAATGATGTATTATCCATCACTGATCTGACACACGTGATTCCTCAAAGAAAAACCCACCCCCATATCAAATATCTACCATCAATGATATGTTCACCAACATCAATGCGTTTCATACAATACTAGAATTCCAATTTCTCACCACATCTACGATCTGCCTATAACTATATGATCACCATCACTGATGTTACGAACATGCTAACTCAATTATGAAAACACAATACAACAGCGTCCACCATCAATTCTACATTCTCCATTGTTGATCAGACATAATTTCAAAAAAAAATGTGACAACCCACCACAAAGGATATCTGCTATAAATTTTGTATTCTCCAACAATAATGAGTCAAAGATGCTAATGAAAATGGAATAACCCACCATATCATAGATCCACAATCAAATATAATTTCTCAATCACTGACAAGACACACATGCTACCAAAAATGCGATAACCCACTCCCACCCATAAATGGAATACATATCTAGTAAATCCCCCCACCCAAATATTCCACCAAACCCATTAATACAAAAACCAATCCTATATATTCAATTAATTTCATCTATTTTGATTTTTATCTCCATTAGTAATGATAAAAAATATAATTTATTACTATGGCATATTACAATATTTATAATGATAAAATATCTCCATTAGTGAGTTATTACCACTCTAATTAATGGGATGAAACCTATTAGTCTCCCCATTGGCTCATGAAAGAATTTGATTACATCCAAAAACATTATTTGGAAAAAAACTGATTGGTTCCATAGCAACCATCATCCTCATTATAAAATATGATGATTCCATTTTTAAAATACTAAAAAACTATTAAGTCCACCTATAAAATAAATCCAAATGCCACTATCTTCATCATCCCAATATCTAAACTGTCATGTTAATCTTGAAAATAAAACAAATTATAAATTTTTCACTAAAATTGAGATCATGAGGATATTTGGAGCACATTTAGATATTTACTCCCACATCCCCATCCAAGATGATCAACATGATATTAATAGTTAATTCATTCATCACTTCTAGAACTCTCTATGGAAAAAGAATTATGTGTCAAAAATGAAACACGTTAATATACCTATTATCAATTACAAAGAAAATTTATCCTTGGACATATAACATCTATGAACCTGAATGCTTCAATAATTCCCAAAAAAAAGTTTCATGTATGATCCATCAATTATAAAACAACAATTAGGGAAGATTATCTGTCTTGATAAGCGTATTTCATGCAACAGAATATGATAATTCAAATAAAAATATTAATGTTGAATAATAATAAAAACAAATAGCACATTTTTAATGTGAAAACCCCCCTACGAGAAGAATTAAAAAAATGTGTGTAATCTATGAAAAAATACACTAATTATTAGATTATAAATATGTGTAAAATCTCAATCATGATTTCTAAATGTATTCTAGATAAACCATAGATATAAAAAGAGAAGGATATTTCTATTTTTAACACTACGAAAATATTTATCTGATCATGTATCTTTATTAATGTTTCCAAACCCATCATTGTAATGTCATTCGGGAGACCACAAACATGAAATATCAACACATCAATGATCTACCATCAACTCTTCATTCACCATCACTGATGATACACACCTGGTATTATAAATGTAGTACCACTACACATCAAAGATCTATCCTCAACATTGTGTTTAAAATATCTATTGTATTTCACATGCTACTGGAAACATATAATTCAACCATATCGGCGATCCACTATTATCTCAATGTTCATCATCACCGATGCACCTCAAATTCTACAAAATATCCTGAATTCCACTTCCATTTCTTAGTAGAGTTCATGTTACGGAACTTTTCTGTCCAAAAAATATGCCACCACATCCTTATTTTTAGTCACCATGTCTTTGTACTATATTAAATGAGTACAAATTATCATTTTTGTCTTCATTAATAATCAGAAGAAATCTCCATTAAAGCTAGGAAAAATTACTCCATTTTATTTGGGAAGATATATCCATTAATGAATTTAACAATATCTAATAAATTTATTAAACCCTATAATTCATGTTGACTTATCAGAATTGACCCATATATGACCCACTCATATAAATATTGTTATTTCATAAAATATTAATGGGTTCTCAGGTTCTAGTTATGGGAAGATTCTCATGCTTATGGAATTAAACTATGAGTAAACATTCTTCAATGTTTGGTAACCATTTTATGGCCTCGATGCATTTACATGGATTTTTTTTATTTTACTAGATTCATGTAGTTAATTGAATCATTATAACACCTATTAAATTCTATAGCTCCACATAACAATTTTCTATAGTCACATTCCAGGAGGTTTGCCTATATAAATCATTGACATACAAGATTGAATGTTCTTTTAAAAAATATTTTTTTTGTGCTAAAGAAGTCACCAAGTTTGAATATGTGCATCCTCTTTTTTATGATTTACACTTTTATGTTCATAAATATGAATTTTAAATTCCATTTTCTATCAGATATTCAATATTATTTCACATCAACAACATCACCTAAAAATAAAATAGAAAACTAATCACATAGGTTAAAAAAGTAGTTTGGGTACATGATTTCCTTGAAATAAGGGAATCATGTGTAATCATTTGTGAAATAGTAATGGGTATTATTCATAGTCCCCTTAACCACATCTTCCCACAAATCGATGTTACATGAATCCAAATATTCCTCTTCATGCACCATTCATCATGACACACCTTAAGTAATCAACTAGGTTTCTAGGTTATCTTTTCTAGGACTTCACAATAGAGTTTCCCACAACCATATTAATGTACATTGTTTGAAAATAACATAAAAAAGATACATCTGAACTACCACTCACGAATGATATATTATAATTTGTAAAATTTTATATTCCATAATTACCATTACGGAGGATGGAAATAATGAAACACCATTAATTGAGGATTTGATACCAGTAAAAAAAAATCTATTTGAACTAGTAAAAAACATCGAAATAACCTCATGAGATGGATCATTAAACATTACAATAATCCATGAATACAAGACATTATATAAACTCACAGATACCATCATGAACAGATGTCCCCTAAAAATTGAAATACCAGGGTAGATCATGAAATAGTATTTGAAAACAATATACACCATTAGATAATCTCTAAATCCAGAACCGAACAATACTATATTGGTGTTTGTGTCTGTGGACTAAATATTTGTAATTTTATTTCATTTTTCTTTGATATATTTAATATTAATAAAAAATAATTATTACATATTTTTCATTCTTCTTCATGACACTAATGTAACAAGATCCTTAGTTATAAATCACATTGATTTGGTCATTCTAGTTACCTAGTATGATTAGAACCTCAAAGTGTTATGATTATATTATCAAATATACTTGTGTGTTTAGATAAAATACTATTATGGGACACATAATGTCTGAACAATTTGGTTTAATTACTCATAAAAAGATGAGTCTTCATCTTCTGGATTTCAATTT
The DNA here is from genome assembly GCA_963277665.1 of Viscum album. Taxonomy (NCBI): domain Eukaryota; kingdom Viridiplantae; phylum Streptophyta; class Magnoliopsida; order Santalales; family Viscaceae; genus Viscum; species Viscum album. Next base: position 1,642,736,875 of record OY728121.1, on the reverse strand, counting down.
TAAAATATGTGAGATAATATATTATGAGAATTGGAAAGCCTGTAGGAATTATAATTGTTTTGGTGTAATCATATGTTATTTTCTATGAGAGTATGTAATGGTCCTTATACTCTTACATTGTCATTAGTTCTTCTCATGAATCGCACACCAATATTTTCAGAAGAAAAATGTGATTCCATATGTTTACGGTGAAATTGGGAATGTTTTATGAATCATCATTTTAATGTCATTAATATTTTAGTGAAGGAAGTATTTTTTTTCCTTACATATTTATTCCATAAAATATCTGAACCATTTAATAAAAATAAATCCATAACATTATGTTTTTTGGACATAGTAAAATAATGTGTTTATTTCAGATAGTCATAGAAATACATATTGATTAAATTGTTTGGTGACCAAGATGTGAAACCGTGTTGATGAGATATGGTGAGAAAAGTGTTACATTACATATTGAGTGTTCCTATGTTATTTTCATCATTGGGACATTATTTTATTTCTCTATGGTTTCATAAACCATTTCAAGAATGTAATCATTTACATTAGGAATGTTATAATAATTCAAATTATAATGAATTTTAGAGGGAAAAAACATGGAGATTCTTAATATATTAATTAAATAAAATTTAAATTTTATTAATTGAATTAAAATTTTCCTCAAGACTAAGGGATAATATTACTAAATAAATTATAAAAAAAATGATAATTTCAAGAGAGATTACTTAAATACCTACAGATTCATAGAAAAAACAAACAATAAAAGGAAATATATTCACTGTGATAGATCTTAGGGATTGATTGGCATTGCATAGAGATCAAATGAAGATGTATGTATCACTTTTAGATAGATTCTGTCTCTGAATCCCTACAATGCAATGAAAAAAATATGAAAGGATATTTTTCAAATGGTGAACAACCTCAATGATGAAAGGTATATAATTAAAGGCAATCATTTATTCTAATGGAAAATAAATTAATAATAAATTTGACGTGTATGATCCTTTATCGGGGTTTAGGTAAACAATATATAAAGAGAAATTTTAAAATATTTCCCACCCTAAAAGTATCTACTACCCTAGAAAATTTTTTTTTTGATATATTTCATGTTTAAATATATAATTTTTTATAGATGATATATATAAAATCTTGGTTCAATTTTAATATCAAATTATTTTTTCTTTAACCCATTATTTCGTAAACATGTAATAAAAATATTAATCATATTAATTCAGCATTCAAGTGGGAAGTATCAAATTTTTGGCTACTAAGATAGGGTTACATTAGATTTCAAAGAGTAAACACATCATGGACCCCAATAATGTCACATACAAGACATATTTTAAAAGTATTTTATTCATTTAATCTACATCCTTGATTTGTTTTGGGGGTTTCCCTAGGTTTTAGGGAGGAATAGATGAGTATTTATGAATTGGGCCAAACCGTGAGCCCAATTTCAGATTAAAAAATAAATTTTGTATCTTTTATAACATTTTCATTTTTCAACATTTTTTGTTTTTCAACATTTTTCATCCATTAAAATTTCTACTTGACCTACCCAACCCTATTAACACCACCAAGGTAATTTGGAGCTTTTAGAAATCCATAAATAGGGTTTATTTGGGTATTTATCTAAGGGGTTGGGCCTGCCCGAAAGCCCAATTCCAGTTTTAAAAATAACTTTTGATTATGTAATAACTTATTCCATTTTTGAGATTGTTTGGTGATTCTAAGTGGATGCCAAGCCCACTGAACCCAACCACATGACCATTCTCCCTCTACCCTCATTGGAGCTCTGGTTAATCGTGATTTGGTGCTGAACTTCATATGCTTCGTCAAATCGTCCAGATTTGAAGAGCTAAGTACATTCCTTCATATCTCTCTCAATTTATACTATTTTCCCCCATTAAAATTCCTAAATGATCACATTATCCCTCTTCTGGCCTCCCTTGAAGGTTTGAGTATTTTTAAAATCATTTACTGGTATTTTTGGGGGCGATTTCTACAAGATATTTTATGTAAGTTATTCTCCTTCTTTCTTCTTTCAATTTGTTTAGGGTTACATCCAATTTACACAGGGTTTCTTCCCTTATCATTGAAGTTAATAATTTCCATAAATTTGATTTTAAAAATTAGGGTTTTATCTTGTGTTTCATGGTCTAAAATTCTGTTTTTAGGACTGGTTTACCTTCCTTGAGGTGCGGCAGTGGTGCGTTTGAGTTTTTGCACAAAGGATTCAGGGGTTTCCTTGGTTTTGGTTGGTGATTCCATTGTGTATGAAATCTTTGTGAATTGGGTACTGATTTTATGGTATTTTCATGCTTATTTAAATTTATTATTTCTGAAAAAAATAGTTTTAGTGGTGTTTGTATTTAGAATGAATCATAAATGCCAATTTCATGTGAAATTGGGGGTTTCTTAATAGAAATGTTTTCTTAGTTTTATTGGGGATACCCTATAAGTAATTAGTTGATTTTATTTAACTATAATAGGGATAAAAATACTGTTTTTAATGATTATCCCTTGTGTTTTTTGCTGCAAAATATTGTTTTAATGGTGTTTGTGAACCACATGAAATTCTAAGAGTTGGGTTGTGTAAAAAAGGAGATTTTGCAATGATGTAATTTCTTGAACCATATGGGGCTGCCCGAAAAATGATTCTTTGTTTCCACTGAAATTTAGTAGGATTCCCTTTCTATTTTGGAAACTGAAAAAAATTGCACATAGTATGCATGTCAGGTTTATAAGGAGTTTGGTGTCTGAAACACTACGGGATTTTGAGGAATTGTTTTATGAAAAATCTAAGTGTTTTGTTGCTGGTTTTAAGTGGTATAAAATGTGACAACTACTGTTTTGTTTGTGTTTGACCAGTAATGGTTTTTTATATGAAAATTTATTTATGTGGCATGCTGAAATTGATTGATCACAAAAGGGGAAGCCCGGGAACCTAGGTGGGGCGGATTTGAACTAGTACGGCTAGTGGACCGGATGGGTTTTGTCCCTGTTTCACGTATAATTTGGATAACGACAACTCTAACTAAACTATGCGGATGATTATTGGGGACCACTAGGTTATGGGTATGTTCCATACTAGTGGCTCGTGCATGAGAACAGATTTTTCTATGGTTACTTTACACCGAGGTACGAGGTACATAGGGCCCAAGACAACCTAGTGCCTAGGGGTGATCCCAATGTTATTGCTCATTGGATTTGTACTATTTACCCATGTCTTAGGGTTTTTTTGGAATTAAATTACAGTATATAACATTTATATTTTAATGTGTTAATTTTCTTAAAATTATGGATTGAAAACTATTTTCAATTGGAGGTTTCATTTCTTGAAATTTTAATACTAATTTTCCATGCGTTTGGAAACTACTTGCTTTTTCACATTGTATTTCTTACTCTTTGGAATCATTGGTTGGTATCCTAATGGGCATAGGGACACACCCTACTTACACCCATTGGGTGTAAGTAGACTTGGTTATGTTTGATTCAGGTAATGGAAAGGCTAAGGGTGATGGTGGTTCAGGGTGTTAGTTCCCATCCTTGGAGCGGAGTTGTGGAGATAACTTGGGGGTGATGATCCCTAGTCATGTGGAGTCCTTGGGAATGTCTTGATGATATGATTATTTTTATTTTGACCACTTGTATTATCTTTAAACCAATTTACTCAGTTCTGGTTTTTACTTATGTCGTGTTTGGCTCAAAAATTTCAGATTTTTATTATGGACTGTTTTAAATGTTTTATGCTTTCATACTCGGGTAAATCGTTCCCAAACCTAAATTAATGATACTCGGGAACTTGTGTCATCCTGTGGGGATAGGGAACACCCTTCATGTCCTGTTACGGGCGGGTTTTGGTGCCGATTTTTGCGGCGACTAGATTCGGTTCATGACAAAATGGTATTAGAGGAGGTTCTCTCCTTGGGTCATGTTATTTGGGGAAGAGTCATCATAGTTTGGAGCTGGGATTTCCAGACATGAAATTTCAGCCATGGGTAGTGTTCCTGGCCAGCACACCTCATGAAGAGAATCAAGTCACCATGGGATGTATGGATTTATCTGAGTCCTTTGGTTTTCTTGGTTTAATGATGACTATGGGAAATGAAAAGAGAGTTGGGGGAATAATCTCAGTGAGCTCGCAGGGCCTAACAAGACATGTAGAGCCATTAATATTTCCATAGAATACTCTCTATGAAGGCGAAGTGATTGGAATATGGCTTCCAACCATATGTCCAAGTCACCGACCGAAACTAGTTTCCTCTCACATTGTCTTGTGTCTCTTTGTTTTGGAATCGTGGAAACTTGGTTTTTTTAAGCAAAAAAATGACTTCACTTTAAGGAGTGTGAAGTTTTGTGAAGTTATTTTCTAGTAAAGTGAAAATGGTTTTATTTTTTTTAATGCCTATAAATGAAATTTCAGAGTTTTTTCAAAAGGGTAAATTATGTGTTTACACCTCCTTTGAAAGTATGAACTATGTTAATTGGGGTTTTGAAAATATGTTTCTAGTGGAATTTTTTTTAAACCATGGAAAAGTTTTTGGGATTGAATTAAGTGTTCTAGAAGTTTTGTGTGGGGGTTGAAGAGGGATTTTGGGTTTGGTGACTACTGAACCACAAAAATTATGAACTTTTAGAACCTTGTCTTGAAATGAGAAGAGTTGAGTTAATTAAATTGAGATTTATGAAATGGTGTTTTTCATGAAATTAGAAGTTTTTTGAAATGGGTTGAAATGTTTTGAAACAATTGTGAAAGGCATGAATATGTGCTTTTATTGAATTATGGATTCTTTTCTAAATTTGTTTGTGAGATGAAAAATTCTGTTTTGATATTATGGTTATTGTTTTTGATAAAGGGAAAGTGTAACTAAAATTTTTGATTTTAAAAAGAGGAAAGGATTGATTATTAGTAATTGGTTTTTGGTCGTAGAGGATGGAAAGAGGGGGGGTGAATTGCCTTTTCAAAAATAATTAACAATTTAAAACAATTATCAATGCAGCGGAAATAAAAAAGCCAAGACACAATTTGATAACGGAGTTCAGCTAAATTCCCAAGCCTACGTCTCCGTTCCCAACAAGAACCGTTGAGAGATTAATACGTCAGCTTGCTTTTTAATGGTTGTAGCAAGAAACCCACTAGCCGTTTTAAGGTAGGCTAGAACACCTTCGTATAGCTTGCTTTTTTATTATGGTTGTAGCAAGAAACCCACTAGCCGTTTTAAGGTAGGCTAGAACACCTTCGTACAGCTTGCTTTTTTATTATGGTTGTAGCAAGAAACCCAATTGAAAGAAAGAATGGAAATGAGAGGTTTGTTTTAATCAAAACCCAATGAAGAACTAAACAAATAAAATAATACAAACATACGGAAGCCTTGAGCGCCAAAAGTGTGAGAGTAGCTGATGGAGAGAGAGCTCAGGCTTCAAGGATGGCAATAGATCACAAGAGGCCTTTGAGATTTGTCGTTAGAGCATCAAGACACCAAAATATGTTTCGGTAGTGTTCCCGACATCCATGGTTTCTTATTTATAGGAGAAATACCCATAAACACTTTAATATGGCCGTTGGAGGGCTTCTGGAGCTGTTGGGGGTCAAAATTACAAGTCTGGTCAAACCCCAACGGCTAGTTTGACTGGGCACACCGGCTGGCCGGTGGTGTCTCACCAGCTGGTCGGTGGTCCAACGGCTAATTTTAATGGGCACACCGGCTGGCCGGTGGTGTCTTACCAGTTGGATGGTGGTCTACCGGCTGGCCGGTGGTCATCCACCGGCTGGCCGGTGTCAGCAGGCAGTGGGCAAGCCTACTGCCTGGGTCCTCCGGCTGGCTGGTAGGCAAGAACCGGTTGGTCGGTGCCCATACCGGCTGGCCGGTGCGCTAAGACCGGCTGACCGGTGGATTTGGTAGAAAGCAATTCTTCTGCCAGAGACCACCGGCTGGCCGGTGGTAATCCACCGGTTGGCCGGTGGACTCAGAGAGTCCACTATCAGCCTTCTTGGGCCAACTCCTGGGCAACCTTTTTCCTAGTATCAAAACACTTGAAAACAAGTTAGAACACGATGAGAGTGATTGTGATAATTAAAATCCAAGAGAGAGGGGTACAACAATCTCACCCTATTTTGATGATCACAATCACAAAAGAGAAATCCTTAAAAAGGATATGCCAATTAAAAACTTAAATAAACAATTTTGGACATGAAACTATTTTAGAGATCATTTCAAGAAAATAAATTGAAGAGATGTACCATGTATTGAAAATGATCTTATTATAAAGAGAATGATTCATTTTGAATTTGAAATTGTAACCATAGGTCATTTTTTTAAAAGGAACAAATGAATAACTTACCGGTTTTTAAAAAAATGTAACTTAAAAAAACTTTAATCAATTGAAATATGAAACTAGTAAACAGAGAAATTTCTCCCCCTTTGGGATTATCAAAATAGGAGGGAAAATGATAAGAAATTAGATAAACAAAAAAATAGAATTAAAATAAAAAAGAGTTAAATATTTAATAGTGCTCATTGACGAATCATTCCTAACTCCCCCTTAATAAAATCAAAATGATCAACTGGGAGCGGTTTGGTAAAAATATCAGCTAATTGGAAATCAGTAGAAATGAAGTCCAAATTGATATCCCCTTTTTGAAAATGGTCATGAAGTAAATGATGCCTTAAGTCTATATGCTTTGTTCTAGAGTGTTGTATTGGATTCTTAGAAATACTAATGGCACTAGTGTTGTCACACCGAATAGGGACATGATCGTAGGAAAGGCCATAATCCAAGAGAGTGTGTTGCATCAAAATAATTTGGGCACAACAATTCCCAGTGGCTACGTACTCGGCCTCGGCAGTAGAAAGAGCAACACAGTTTTGCTTCTTGATACTCCACGATACAAGGGACTTTCCTAGCATATGACAGGTTCCACTAGTACTCTTTCGATCTAATTGACATCCGCCAAAATCAGCATCCGAATATGAAGAAAGTTTGAAAGAAGTATTAGAAGGAGAAAATAAACCAATTTTTTTGGATCCACTTAAATACCTAAAAATCCTTTTGACCGATTTAAAATGAGATTCTTTGGCATTGGCTTGAAAACGAGCACAAAGGCAAACACTGAACATGATGTCAGGACGGGTCGCAGTTAGGTAAAGTAGACTCCCGATCATACTCCTATAAAGCTTGTTATCAACCGGTTTCCCGACTTAGATTTGGAAGATTAAAAGATCTTTTGAAGAGTGTTTTAAAAAGAGTGTACAATCAGCTTGACCCATTTTAAAATCATTTTCTAAAAGGAATTTTGTTAACCGCTCATACCAAGCCCGAGGGGCTTGCTTTAAGCCATATAAAGCCTTGGTTAATTTAAAACATGATTTGGAAATTTTGGATCTTCAAAACCGGGAGGTTGTTCAACAAAGATTTTTTCTGAAATAAAACTGTTTAAAAAGGCACTTTTAACATCCATTTGATAAAGTTTGAAATTTAAGTGGGAGGTGAAAGCCAACAAGATCCTAATGGATTCCAATCTAGCAACGGGCGCAAAGGTTTCACCATAATCAATTCCTTCTTCTTAATTATAGCCCTTAGCTACTAGGCGAGCCTTGTTCCGGGTTATATCTCCTTGATCATCAAGTTTGTTCCTAAAAACCCATTTAGTGCCAATAATTGGATGATCATTGGGTCTTTCAACAAGAGTCCAAACATCATTTCTATAGAATTTATTTAGTTCATCTTGCATTGCAAGAACCCAATTCTCATCATTAATGGCATCATTAATGGTTTGAGGCTCTAGGTGAGAAATGAAGGCTTGATGTTCAACCTCGTTGAGGATTGATCTTCTAGTTCGAGTACCGGCTTGAAGGTCACCTATAACATTTTCTAATGGATGGTCTCTAGACGGTTTCCAAACCTCAGGCAAGGTGGAAGGCAAAGAAGGTGAAGAAGGTTCATGATCATCATCCTCCTTGAGAGGAGAAGAGGAATCATTTAATTCAAGTTTATCAAGCTTATCTTCAACATCTTCAATGACCGGATGGGGTTTTGGAAGATTTTCATCAAACATGACATGAGATGATTCTTTGATGGTTTTTGAACGTTTGTTGAAGACACGATAGGCTTTTCTTGAGTTGGAGTACCCAAGAAAAATACCTCCATCGGATATGACATCAAATTTCCCAAGGTTATATTTTGTGTTAAGGATAAAGCATTTACAACCAAACTCATTAAAATAACCAACTTTGGGAAATTTTCCTATCCAAAGTTCATAGGGGGTTTTTATAAGAAGGGGTTTTACAAGGACTCTATTGATAGTATAACAAGCAGTGTTAACTGCCTCGGCCCAGAAAAATTGAGGGAGGTTGAATTCACTAAGGAGGGTTCGAGCAATTTCTTGGAGAGTTTGGTTTCTCCTTTCAACCACTCCATATTGATGTGGAGTCCTAGGGGCAAAGAAGGTGTGATTGTATCCTTGAGAGGAACAGAATTAATCTAATTCTTTGTTCTCGAATTCACCTCCATGGTCACTACGGAGCGATATAATTTTATATCCTTTTTCGTTTTCTACTTTCCTAGAGAATTTCAAAAAGGTTCTACAAGCATCATTTTTATGGTCTAAAAATAAAACCCAAGTGAAACGAGAAAAGTCATCTACTAGGACAAAGGTATAGGATTTTCCACCTAGACTTGCTACAGGGGTAGGACCAAAAAGATCAAGATGTAGGAGCTCAAGAGATTTTGAAGTGGTCACTTCCTTCTTAGATTTTAATGAAGACTTTTGTTGCTTGCCAAGTTGGCATGGCTCACAAATCAAATCTTTCTTAAACTTATGTTTAGGAAGGTCACAGATGAGCTTGTTCTTATTAAGCTTTAGAAGTGAATGAGAGCTACAATGCCCCAACCTTCTATGCCAAAGCCAAGACTCATTGTCAAGAGCACTTAAACATTTAACATTTTGGCTAGCTAAAGACTTTAAATCAATAATGTAAACATTTTGAAAATGGGAAGCAGAAAATATCAATTTGTTTTGAAAATCAAACACATTGCATAAATCATTTTGAAAATTCACTGAAAAACCACTATCACAAAGTTGACTAATGCTAATTAGATTATGTTTTAAACCTTTATCAAATAAAACATCTTTAATTAAAGAGGTGCTACCAAATCCAATGGTACCTATTCTGACGATCTTGCTTTTTGAATTTTCACCGAAGGTGACGTATCCTCCATCGAATTCTTCAAGGGAGTTGAACTCGGAGGGATCGCCACACATGTACCTCGAGCATCCACTGTCTTGATACCACGAGCCTTTCTAAGTCCTACTTCTTTGGCTTTTATCCTACAAAATCAAGAGAGAATAGATTTTGGTACCCATATAAGTTTGGGTCCGGAAAGATTAGCTAAAAGAGACTTTTGAACCCATATTTTTCTAGAGGGTTTCCATCTAAAATACTCATCCGAGTAGCTAATGGTTTTGGGGCTTCCATACCTTCCATTTTTACAATCACATTCATAAATCATGTGCCCGTTCTTTTTACAATAATTAGAAAATTTATATTGAGAGCTCCCCCTTACAAAAGTAGTGGGTGCTCTAGAAGAAGTGGCTTGTTTGTCAAAGCCAAGTCCATGTGTTGTTCTAGCCGAACGCTGAGAACCTAGTAATTTGGTCAAATTTTGTTCACCTTGGGTGAACTTGGCAAGTGACTCCCTTAGATATTTAATGGTTTGATTCAAAGAATCAACATTTGGAATATCTTGGATCTTAAGGGTAAGTTCCTCTTTCTTTTTGAGAAGTTGTTCTTTTTCAGAAATGAGAATTTTATTTTTCTTTTTCAAAGCCATAAATTTAGAGGTAAGTTCGTGAAATACTTCCTCTAATTGATCTCTCGCATTTTGTAGATCTTCATAGGACATGTCATTATTGAAAGAGGAAGATGAGGAAGAGGGGTCGGAAGAAGATACCTCATCAAATGTCATTAGGCATTGTTCACCTTCATCGCTTGAGTCGCTTGAAGACATGGAGTCATCACTTGCACTCCATGTGGATGCTTTGAAAGCCTTCTTGTTTTTCTTTTCTTTTACCCCTTTCTTGAAAATGGAGCACTCCGGTTTGATGTGGCCTTTCTTTCCACATTCAAAGCATGTAACTTCATTCTCCGCTTTGGGCTCTTCCTTTCGTGCCCTTCGAAAGTTCTTCTTTTTCTTCAGGAATATGCTCATTTTTCTTGCTAGTTGAGAAATCTCGGATTCGCTATCAGCGGAGGAGCTTTCTTCCTTTGCTTTGAAAGCAATGTTCTTTTTCTCCTTGAAGGTTTTACCTTTTTTATCGGCTAGCCTCTTCATGGTGATCTCGTAGGTCATGAGTGATCCAATGAGCTCTTCAACCGGCATTTTATTGACATCTTTTGCTTCTTGAATTGCGGTCAGCTTTGGTGCCCATGAGCTTGGTAGGACCCAAATAATCTTCTTGACCATCATTTCTGCAGAAAAATCCTCACCAAGAGATTTTCTTCCATTGTAAATGTCAGTAAAACGAGTAAACATTTCAGTAATTTATTTGTGTGGGTGCATGGTGAAACTTTCAAAACCTTGGCGATACTTGTCTAATCTAGTGTCTTTGACTTTGTTAGTGCCCTCATGGGTTACTTCGAAATGTTTCCAAATTTCATAAGAATAGGATCAAGTAGAAACACGATTGAATTCATTACGGTCTAGCCCACATTGAAGAGCATTCATGGCTTTTCCATCAAGCTCAAAGTTGGCAATGTCTTCGGGGGTCCATTTGGACTCATCCTTGTTATATAAAGTATAGCCTTGCATTAAAATCCTATAGATAGAATAACCAATGCTTCTAAGAAAAGTAATCATGCGAGTTTTCCAATAAGTGTAATCGGTTCCATCAAAGAATGGAGCCCGAGTCATAGAATACCCTTCGGGAGCATCCAAGGAATTACCCATCACTAAGGATCTTATGTTTGTAACCGGTTAAGGTATTACACAAACGCCTCCTCTGATACCAAATGTTTGGTCGTAGAGGATGGCAAGAGCGGGGGTGAATTTCCTTTTCAAAAATAATTAACAATTTAAAACAATTATCAATGCAGCGGAAATAAAAAAGGCAAGACACAATTTGATAACGGAGTTTGGCTTAATTCCCAAGCCTACGTCTTCGCTCCCAACAAGAACCGTTGAGAGATTAATACGTCATATTGCTTTTTAATGGTTGTAGAAAGAAACCCACTAGCCGTTTTAAGGTAGTCTAGAACACCTTCGTACAACTTGGTTTTTTATTATGGTTGTAGCAAGAAACCCACTAGCCGTTTTAAGGTAGGCTAGAACACCTTCGTAAAACTTGATTTTTTATTATGGTTGTAGCAAGAAACCAAATTGAAAGAAAGAATGGAAATTAGAGGTTTGTTTTAATCCAAACTCAATGAATAACTAAACAAATAAAATAATACAAACATACGGAAGCCTTGAGCGCCAAAAGTGTGAGAGCAGCTGATGGAGAGGGAGCTCAAGCTTCAAGGATGGCAATGGATCACAAGAGGCCTTGGAGATTTGTCGTTAGAGCGTCAAGACACCAAAATATGTTTCGGTAGTGTTCCCGGCATCCATGGTTTCTTATTTATAGGAGAAATACCCATAAACACTTCAATATTTCCGTTGGAGGGCTTCCAGAGCCGTTGGGGGTCAAAATTACAGGTCTGGTCAAAGCGCAACAGCTAGTTTGACTGGGCACACCGGCTGGCCGGTGGTGTCTCACCAGCTGGCCGGTGGTCCAACGGCTAATTTGACTGGGCACACCGGCTGGCCGGTGGTGTCTCACCAGTTGGCCGGTGGTCTACCGGCTGGCCGGTGCTGAGCTCCCGGCTGGCCGGTGGTCCAAAGAGAGCAGGCTTTCTGTCTGGGTTCCACCGGCTGGCCGGTGGTCATCCACCGGCTGGCCGATGTCACCAGGCAGTGGGCAAGCCTACTGCCTGGGTCCTCCGGCTGGCTGGTAGGCAAGAACCGGTTGGCCGGTGCCCATACCGGCTGGCCGGTGCGCTAACACTGGCCGACCGGTGGATCTGGCAGAAAGCAATGCTTCTGCCAGAGACCACCGGCAGGCCGGTGGTAATCCACCGGTTGGCCAGTGGACTCAGAGAGTCCACTATCATCCTTCTTGGGCCAACTCCTGGGCAACCTTTTTCCTAGTATCAAAACACTTGAAAACAAGTTAGAACACAATGAGAGTGATTGTAATCATTAAAATCCATGAGATAGGGGTACAACAATTGGTGCTCTCAAGGGTGACCACATGCATAGGTTTATTTTGGAATATGGATGGATATGAGGTGGGTTCCCAGTGTGTCATGTAAACATGCATGTTTGAGCCTCATGATATACTATTGGTAAATGTGCAACCAAGCAATGCTGTTTTTTTAAATAATGTTTTCGAAGGAAAGTGCTGTGTTTTGATAATGTATGGTTGGGTGGTATGGATTATGTGTTTTCGGGATTATTAATGTGGGATGTTTCGAGTTCAATAAACCCTCTTGTTTGAATGATGTTTTGGGTTTTTGTTTCATTGATAAGTTGGAATGAAGTGTTGGTTAGTGGTTTCTTTTGAGGAAAAGTTTGGGAGGCCAATGCGGTGGCTTCCGTCATGTATTTGGTTCAGGTTTGTGGTCTGTTGTGACCAAATAACCAGATTGGTTTGTCCTTCAGTTTTCTTATAGGCTAGGGTACAGCCCCTTAATGTGTTAATGTATGATTCATGTTTGGCCTATGGTGATTCATCGTTGGATGATCCTCCAGTTGATCAACATAAGGACTTTATTCTTGAGGTTTGGATATTGTGTTTACCCCTCTTCTTTTTGAATTATGGGGATCCCCCTATAGTGGGATAGTGTTTGTGGGAGGTTGAAATAGACCTTAGTTTCTTATGTTTCCTAAGTTGTCTAAGTTCAATGAATTTCAGGGTTGTCAGTGTAGAATGATGTCTTAAAGTGCCTCTGGGTTTTTTGTCAGTCTCATTAAAGCAAGAGTTCATGTTAGGCCACAAGTGTGCATGATCTGGCCAAGAGTGGAAATTATGGACACTTGCTGGAATCATGTGTTGTTTGGGAATCAGTTCAAGGTCCCTCTCCATGTGTTTTGTTTTATCGACAATGGTCATGTTTGGTGATGCCTTGTGACGTCATGTGTTAATTTGACAATAAGGGTGAAGATTGTGCAATCTTGTGAGAGCTATTTTTTGTTCGATGTTTGTCCCCCAATAGGAAATTCTAAATCATATGTTCTAGAGGAATGTGTTTCTTTATGTCATTTCATTCCTCTATTTAGCATCCTATGAAAAAAAGGGGTGATGTGTGTGCATCCTCAATGTTCTTGTTCTGGTAAAATGATGGGTTGCGGAAAAGCGGGTTTGAAGTGTGTCATGTCTCAATGAGAACATCTAAGATTACTATATAATAGTTTCTGGAACTGGAAGAAGATGTTTAGTTTAAGGGTTTCCAAATCTTAACTGCGAGGCCGAAGATTCTTCAATCCATTGAACTCCAACCATAGGCCCCGGAGATAAGCTGGTGCATAGTTAGGGGAAATCCTAGAGTCGTTCGAACTTTTGGTCAAGGTCATATTCTCAATATGAAAGATAGGAATAGTTTAAACCTCTGGTGTCATCTTCTTGTTCCAATTTCTCACATTTAGTTTAGATAGGTGTTAGTACCTTGTTCTCATGTCATACCCTGAGTTGATTTTTTCCCCCTTTGGGGTTCCTTTTCTTTTTGGAGAAAAGATTAAAATTTGGGTTAGGCAGGTTGAAGTGCATAGTTTGTGCGCGGTTAGAAGTAACCATGTGCCAACCTAGGGGAACGTGTGATAAGAGACAGTAAATACAACATGTTCTCTGCACGTCCATGATCCATGGCCAAGGAAACTGTGTGAAGTTTCCGCTTTGGACATAATGATCCGCACAGTTAACTCACGGTTTCCCAAACCGTGTGATCCAACCATGTGGCCATTCCGGCTCCTTAAAATTCTGTTGTTTTTTGTTGGTCTTATCCCATACTATTTATTTAAGATGGTTGGCTTTTGTTTGGGTAATAACCACAATGGGACTCATGTAAGTTTCATTAGAATAATTCTCATATTAATCTACCCCTAATGCTGGGAAGTCTGTTTGAGGCCCCCTGTTAGTGTCTTGATTTTTTATTAAGGAAAGTTGTGTTTGTTATTATGGTGGAGAGACCCATCATGGGTATCATGTGTGTTCTATTTGAAAAGGAATAATTTTATTTTACCACTTATGATGGGGAGACCATTCGTTCCTTCCCCAATTGTTATCCTAATTCTGTCTTAGAAATTGAGTTTTCCCTGGTGGTGGGATGTCCGGATTGGGTAACCCTGTACTAGTGACTTAGTTTTCTGCATGGTGTATTCTAGGTAAGAGGTAGTATCGTTAAATTATATCAATCCAAAAAAAATTTACTTAGGTAAATTTGGGGTTGGAGAACCCCCAATGATTTTTTTTACGTAATGTTGTGGTAGCGTTATTTGAGTTCGTTGTTCATTTCAAGTGGATTGCTTGAGCGTCGTCTTGTAGTGTTTGAGGTGTTTCGTTTTGGGATGTGTTTCGAATGTGTTTCATAATTTTAATTAAGTGGGGTTATTTTTGGATGGTGAGATTATTATCTTCCTTTGTTTGATCAACTGGAGATGTTCGTCCTTTTTGAAGCGGGTGAAAATGTGGCAAGGAAGTCTGTCTTGGTCTATCGTTTGGGCTTTGCTTTAGCATCTGGTCTTGTTGTGGTATTTCGGGGGCATAATGATTTATGGTGGGGAGAATTTTCACATAAATGACATATTTTAAAAGTATTTGTTTCATTTAATCAACATCCTTGCTTTGTTTTGGGGGTTTCCCAAGGTTTTAGGGAGGAATAGATGATTATTCATGAATTGGGCCAAACCGTGAGCCCAATTTCAGATTAAAAAATAAATTTAATATCTTTTATAACTTTTCTATTTGTCAAAATTTTTCATCCATTAAAATTTCTAATTGACCTACCCTAACCTATTAACACCACCAATGTAATTTTGGAGCTTTTATAAATCCATAAACAGGGTTTATTTGGGTTTTTATCTAAGGGGTTGGGCCTGCCCGAATGCCCAATTCCTATTTAAAAAATAAATTTTGATTATGTTATAACATATTCAATGTTTGAGATTTTTCGGTGATTCCAAGTGGAGCCCAAGCCCACTGAACCCAACCGCTCGAGAATTCTCTCTCTACCCTCTTTGGAGCTCTGGTTAATCGCGATTTGGTACTGAACTTCATAGGCTTCCTCAAATCGTCCAGATTTGAAAAGGTAAGTTCATTACTTCATATCTCTCTCAATTTTTTCTCTTTTTGCCCCCATTAAATTCTTAAATGATCTCCTTATCTTTTTTCGAACCTCACATGAAGGTTTGAGTATTTTTAAAATCATCTGATGGTATTTTTGGGGGTGATTTCTACAAAATATTTTAAGTAAGTCGTTCTCCTTCTTTCTTCTTTCAATTTGTTTAGGGTTACATCCAATTTACATAGGGTTTCTTCCCTTATCATTGAGGTTCCTATTGTACATAAAGTAGGGTTTAAAAATTAGGGTCTTATCTTGTGTTTCATGGTCTGAAATTATGCTTTTAGGTATGGTTTACCTTCCTTGAGATGCGGCGGTGGTGCGTTTCAGTTTTTGCACAAAGGATTCAAGGGTTTCCGTTGTTTTGGTAGGTGATTCCATTTTGTATGAAAAATTTGTGAATTGGATACTATTTTTATGGTATTTCCATGCTTAGTTAATTTTATTATTGCTGAAAAAAAATATTTTTAGTGGTATTTGTATTTCGAATGAATCCTAAATGCCAATTTCATGTGAAATTGGGGGTTTCTTCAAAGAAATGTTTTCTTAGTTTAATTGGGGATACCCTATAAGTAATTAGTTGATTTTATTTAACTATAACGGGGATAAAAATAATGTTTTTAATGATTATACCTTATGTTTGTTGCTAAAAAATCTGGTTTTAATGGTGTTTGTGAACCACATGAAATTCTAAGAGTTGTGTTGTGTAAAAATGGAGATTTTGCAATGATGTCATTACTTGAACCATATGGGGCTGCCCTAAAAATGATTCTGTATTTCCACTGAAATGTAGTAGGCTGCCCTTTCTATTTTGGAAACTTAAAAAAAAGTTCACATAGTATGCAAGTGATGTTTATAAGGATTTTTGTGTCCGAAACACTACGAGATTTTGAGGAATTGTTTTATGAAAAATCTAAGTGTTTTGTTTCAGGTTTTAGGTGGTATAAAATGTGATATCTACTATTTAGTTTGTGTTAGACTAGTCATGGTGTTTTATATGAAAATTTATTTATGTTGCATGATGAAATTTATTGAGCACAAAAGGGGAAGCCCAGGTACCTAGTTGGGGCAGATTTGTACTAGTACGGCTAGTGGATCGGATGGGTTTTGTCCTTATTTCACTTAGCATTTGGATAACGACAAATCTAACTAAACTATGTGGATGATTATTGGGGACCACTAGGTTATGGGTATGTTCCCTACTAGTGGCTTGATCATGAGAACAGATTTTTCTATGGTTACTTTACACCGAGGTATGAGGTACATAGGGCCCAAGACAACCTAGTGCCTAGGGGTGTTCCGAATGTTGTTGCTCATTGGATTTGTAGTATTTACCCATGTATTAGGGTGTGTTTGGAAGTAAATTACAGTATCTAACATTTCTATTTTAATGTATTAATTTTCTAAAAATTTTGGATTGAAAACTATTTTCAATTTGAGGTTTCATTTCTTGAAATTATAACACTAATTTTCCATGCGTTTGAAAACTGTTTTCTTTTTTACATTGTATTTCTTACTCTTTGGAATCATTGGGTGGTATCCTACTGGGCTTAGTATCACACCCTACTTACACCCCTTGGGTGTATGTAGACTTGGTTATGTTTGATTCAGGTAAAGGAAAGGCTAAGGGTGATGGTGGTTCAGGGTGTTGGTTCCCATCCTTGGTGCAGAGTTGTGGAGATAGCTTGGGGGCGATGACCCCTAGTCGTGTGGAGTCCTTTGGGATTTCTTGATGATATAATTATTTTAATTTTGACCACTCGTATTATCTTTAACTAATGAACTCAGTTCTGGTTTTTACTTATGTCTTGTTTGGATCAAAAATTTCAGATTTATATTATGGACTTTTTTTAATGTTTTATGCTTTCTTACTCGGGTAAATCATTCCCAAACCTAAATTAATGATTCCCGGGCACTTTTTCTAGATAGTGGGGATAGGGAATGCCCTTCGGGTCCTATTATGGGCTGGTTTTGTGCCGGTTTTGGTGGCGACCAGATTCGGTTCGTGACAAATACACAACACCTTCCCATACCATATGATACATGACATGCCATGAATTTTGTATACATGCTCTGAAAAACAAGTTAGCAAGTTTACTAGGAAAATGGAATGTTAGATTACATGGAGTGTATATGGCATACACACAGTGTAGTATGACCTGTTAGAGTCATAAATTTTACAATGTTTATGGTCATTACATATAGTCAAAGCGCACAAGACTAAAAACATAGTGAATTTATGATATGTGTGATATTTATGTGGTGTACATAGAGTCTAGTTCACCAATTCCAACATCCAAGACACCCGATGTGTCATATTTATTATTATCTTGAATCATGGTATTAGAGATTTGTGTCATCTTAATTGAAGAAAATTTAATGTAATATATTTCTTTATAACATGTTGAGTCTTTCCATGGATAGCATGAGGACACAGAATTTGGACCACATGGTGTGTAGGTGGCCTGTATATGCCGGGTAATCCATAGAGATACACACCAAAATCCTAGGAGAGTATCTATCTCACCTGTTAAGAAGATACATGGCATGTAGCTATAAAATAAATACATTGTATTGTGGTCAATTCAACATGCCAAATCCCTAGGTGTGTGGTCAGGATACACAACAATTGAGGTACACGATATGTATCTAAATAGTACATGTGGTGTAGTATCCGAATTATTGATAGAATTTGATTACATTAAATTGAATATAACTAAATTATAATCACATTTATTTGATAAAACCATTAATTATTTGATAATTAAATAATGGTGTTAGTGATTTTTAAATTCCTGAGATATTTATTTTAACAAATATGAAACTATAGGTTCTACAATTTATTTTCCATTCATTACTTTATGATGGTTATTTCAAAATGAATGTAGATATTCAGTAAGATAAAATTGATTTAATTAAATAAGTAATTCAATAAAATGTATCTTAATTATAAATAATGGAAAATATAATGAATTTCATCTATTTACTTTTTCAATCGATTACTTGTATAACCATTGATGATATAGACCAAGAACATTATTTTTGATAGAATTTGGTTAATTTAATTTATTTCATTGTATTGGAATTATGAATTGTTAATTTTAATATCATGTCTTACAAGTATACCATTCATCTGTTATTTTGAAGGACCTGCATGTTAAATGATAATTATGTCATCCCCCTTTAACAAATCCTTTCGTTCACATCACATGTGTGTGATTTGTAAATTATTGAAATCAATATATTTACCCACAACTAATTGATGATGTTCAAGATAGAACCATACTGATGCCAAGATCAGAGTTACATTGGAGGAAATGAAGAATATGTTATCCCATGGAAATACAAGAAATAAGTGTTATTTCTACAAGGATATAGGTTGATTTAGTTTCCTCTTATTAAATAAACAAATAGATATGGTTTTGGAATTGTTTATTTAGTTATTAATTTATTTATGTATATGAATTATTTAATTTTATGGGTAAAATATCATGATCACATAAATGATTGAATTAATGTGTAATAATTGAAATAGAATACAAGGATTATACGTAAATGTTTTATCTAGTGTGGTTAATTAATTAACATCCACATAATATTAATAATACATGTAAAGGATAACATAAGATAAAATATGTTAACAATAAATTAAAATTATTCAAATATGTATTAATTCAATCATGTACTTCGATCACCTGATTAGGAATAAAAAATATGGAACTAAGCGATTGACCATTCATTGTTGGGAAACAATGTTTTAACATGTAGTTATTATGATGTCCATTTGTTGACATAATCGTTGAACATCATGAGAAGTATCACATACTAGACTATATGTATCTTTGAGGAAATTGTTGATGAAATACGAGTCAATATTCCATGATAGGGGAGTCTACTCAACAATCCAAGAAGTTATAAGACCACAGTTTGAAATGACCTACCTGCCTAAATACTGTCTAGTAGGTTGATCAAACTTCTTGGGTATTATGTGAAGGGGAATATGGATTCTTGAAAATTTAATGTAATAAAAAATATAAATAATAAATTTAGTAGTGAGGGTTATTTTTAATTGGTTATATAGTTAATGATTTAGTAAAAAAATAAATTTATTTTTTGTCAAAATGTTTATAATCATAGAATGTACAAATTATATTTGATTTTTATTAATGAAAAAAAATTCACGTTCATCATCCATGATACCCATTAAATCTATATTTGATAAATAAAATCATCCCAATGGATGTAATTTTCAAGAGTGGTTCATACACCTTCATGGTGTGTTGCACCATGAATGAAATTCTTACATGCTGGAATCCGAAATTCATAATTCGACGACTAAGGAGGTGAGTGATGAAGAGTTATATACCAATGAAAAACACATGAATTTTGTGGTCTATGTTCAATTATTTTTTCTCTCATCTATGTCTAATGAAATAATGACATCTCATAAAACCAATGATATGTTTATCATTCTTAAGAAACTATGTGTATTTTAATATGATGGAGATAGTAATGAATGATATTTGATTTCCAAGGTACTTTTCTAAAAAAATATATTAGAGAGGGTGACCCATCTAGGCCTCATGTTGTAATATTCATTGGATATGTTATGATAATATAGGTTCTAGTGTTTAAACTCTTCGAAGAAGTGTAAAACTATCTCATTCAAGAATTACACCCTCCCATATTCTCTATAATTGTTATACAATTTAATATAAACAAAATCGAGAAGTCTCTATAATAACAGAACACTCTTCATTTGCATGTAGATAAAGAGGACATTTGTTAATATCCTTCTGTAGTAATGGTGTACAAACAGAAAGAAAAACAGAAGATCTCTTTTCCCAGTGATTATTCACACCCTTCTAATAAGAGTAATATCAAGTAGAAATCAATGGAAAAGGATGTTGTCTCTTTACATGCAGTATGATGGGAAACTGGAAGGAAAACTACAACTTACCAAATAAGCAATGGAAATCTTGATGGGAATTTGTTATTTAGTGAAATTTATCTATTTATATAAATTGGTTTTTAGTTATAACTTTTGGTGCTCACATACGTATTCAAATGTAGGAACCATGTATATTTTGAATGATTTGATAATGGGGTGTAAATCCTCACACATACAATAGAGCTAAAAATACAACTATAGCTATAGGGGAATACAACCTAATGTTTCCAAATAGATTTTTTTTGTGGATTGAGGTGTTGTTATGATGTGTCGCACATTATAAAAAACATTATTTCTGTTTTCATAGATGATACAGATGGATTTATGTTCAATTTTGTAAATAATTTATTTCTATTATAAATATAAAATTTGTTATGGATATGAAAATTTAAATAACATCTTAATGTGTTCTATTAAATAAAAATTTAATGAAAATTGATAAAGATGTTATATCATGTGACTCATACCACACCCAATGTTTCTTCATTAGATAGGTCATGAAAATGAAATACAATACACTAAATTATATCAATATGAATATTTAGTTTATTTTCAACGAAAACCGTTTGGTGAATGTTAGGAATGTTTAAAACGAAAAATTACCAAAGCCTCATTTAGTTGGAATGGTCAAAGGGATAAATACATTTTTAAATAATTTCATTCTAACTTGTGTAGACCATTTCCTTTTGAATTATGGGATGGGTAACCATACATCATAATTTTAATTTAATATTTTAGTATATATGAATATATGTACATAATGAGGTATATGTTTGACAATTTTTATAAACTCAAGGAAATGATATTGACGAAGAGAACTAACATGGTATTAAGTATTACAACCATCAATCAGACCGTGGATTAGAAAATCTTAATCAAGACATCATGGATTACTTATAGGAGGTTGGGTTCCCATATAAACTCAATCATCCTTATACACCTCAGTGGAATTGTGAATGTGAATGGAGGAACCACACCTTACTGAACAATATGAGGTCAATAACGAGTCAAGTAATTATTCCATTTTCTATTTGTCTATAAGTGTTACAAACTGCAACAAAAAAAACTAAACCAAGCACCAAATAAGTAAGTAAGAAGTATACCATACCATATATGGAATGAAAATAAACTGGTTTTTTTATTAATACATTTATAGTGCTGCTAAGCATTTGTTTTGGTAGAATTAGGTTCAAATTTTACATTATGGGGAACAAAGTGTACCATTATAGAATAACCCAATGAAAGCAGGTGATATTACCTATATGACCCCTATGAAAAAGTTAACAGTTGAATAAAATAGTATATTCCTTGAGAGGTGGAACATATAAAATATAGATAGTGGGAGAGAGATATAATTCGTTGACATTTTGGAATAAGTTATATAAGAGTTGGAACAGAACAAATTCCATAAATCTTCATAGAAGAAGAATTTATTCTTGGGACCAAATTACATTGTAGTAGTTGTAGATGGGTGGGTTAAAATAATGGTTTGTTTTTTTACTAATTATGGTGACTTATTATTAGTTGATAATAATGTTTCTATAAAATACAAGGAGATGTTTCCAAGTTTTTTGAAGCCATAAATTCTGAATTGGATTCCATGTCCCAAAATGAACATCGGATTTTTTTTGATCCTATAATAGGTGTAAATCCTATTGTTTTAAATTGGCTATTCCATAATAATCTAGACTTGGATGGAATATTCAGTAACTAGAGGGATTGATTTGTTTCAAAATTGATTAAACAACATCATTTAATTGATTACACTGGAAATTTTTTACCATTTTTATGATGAGGATCATCATGATTACACATTCTCTTGAACCATACCATGAATATGGGATTTGGAAATTGGATGGCAATATATCCTTCTAAATTTTGAGCCTTCTAGATGATTTCTATATTGGGAAAACAGAATAGTTTTTTACTCTAAAGGATACCAGTAAAATATGAGAATTGAAAAAAAAATCCATTTATGTGTTAAATACAATATCTGAGTCATAGAACATTCATTTTGAGGATCCCACAATTGAATTTGATTCCTTAAATAATGAGTTTGAGTATTGTGTAAAAATTTCTTTTAATTGGATGGTGACAAATTTTTTATGGTTTTT
The DNA here is from genome assembly GCA_963277665.1 of Viscum album. Classification (NCBI taxonomy): domain Eukaryota; kingdom Viridiplantae; phylum Streptophyta; class Magnoliopsida; order Santalales; family Viscaceae; genus Viscum; species Viscum album. The sequence goes on along the minus strand of OY728121.1, from coordinate 1,642,714,436 downwards.
TACATTAAATTTTACTTATTGGACACGAAATACTAGTCTTAGAGTCCATTAAGGAATTCTGGAATAAATAATTCTTAATGAAAGACATGAGAGAGGTAGCATATACTTTCAAGATTTAGATTAATCATGATATATACCAAAGGTTTCTTAACCAAAGTCTATGTATATGAAATAATAGGATTGAAAAAAAAATCTATAGAACAATACAATATGTTATTGTTTCTAGCATCCTATGAAATTCGACATTCCCAAAAATGTGTCCTCAAATACAAGTGGAAATAAATATAATGGAAAGGATTATAAATGGATTCGATATTGGATGACACATATATATTCTTCTATATACTATGCTAGATATATCCTACACATTAATGTGGTAAAAATAATTCCAGATAACCCTGGTGACCACAGTTGGATAAGATTCAAGAATATCCTTAAATATTTGATGGTTATGATGGATATGTTCTTAATTTATGGTGGAGATAAGTATCTTGTCATTATAGGATATAAATATTCTAGATTCCAAACTAATGCAGATCACATGATGAAAAAAATGGATAAACATTTACTATGAATGGAGTATTTGGGATCAGGAAGAGTTCATTGCATGTTGTGACCATATGTTGCATATTAGAGTGTGAGTATATTAAAGGTTATAAGGAAACTAAAGAAGAAGTATCATTCTTCCAATTCGTTTAAGAACATGACATTGTACCTATCAATAAATATCCTACCACACTTTACTATTACAATACTAAAGCAGTGGCTCTCATAGAAGATCGATTGTCATATTAGTGGATAAAGAAAAAACATCAAAATTATCATCTATTGATGTATTTTTCAAATAGTGGTGAGGTCATAGTGCATATTATTTTTATGAAAAACAATGTGGAAGACACATTAACTAAATCCTTGACTTAAAAGAAAACATTTTATCATATGGGGTCTATCAAAATGAAATTAATAGGTAGGTAGATCAAGTCCAGGTGGATGTTTATTAATGTTTTTTCCTTGGACCAACTGTTTGTACATTGATTACATGTATATATGATATATTTAATATTAATAAAATATATAATTACATATTGTTCACTATTATGCATGAACCTATAGTAAAAATATCATAGAACATACATCACATTTATAAGTCCATAGCACTTCCCTACATTGATGAGAAATTTGAAGTGCTATGATGATATTTTTAAATATTTCCATGTGGATGAATAAATTATTATAATGGGACAGATAGTATATAGAATATCATGTTCTAGTACTCATAACATAGTTAGGCTACTTCTCATGGAGTTCACACTTAGTAATCTCAAAGTGGTGAGATTATGGTAATAGATCATTCTGTAGGAATTATTTATGTTACGGTGTCATCAGATATTATTATATTCAAGTGTGTGTAATGATCCTTATAATTTATGATTATACATAATTGATGGCATATCTCATGCACTTATATTTTATATTGACATCATTGACACCATATATTCACGATGAGGTAGTTTATGCTGGGTGCTCCATGAATGACATGTCACTAATGGATAAGTTGATGAATGATTTCCCACTTACATCATTATAGGAGAAAATATCATTGACCATTGACTGGAATAGGTCAATATCATTATATTCCAGGTCCATTTTGATGGAATTCATATATTTTAGATAGTCCAGGGAAGAGATATTGAGAAAATAGGTTGGTGACATAGATGTGAAGTATTCTTGATGAGGTATTGTGAAATTGGGATTATATTACACAGTGAGTGCTATTGGGACCACATTGTATATGAATATAGTATTTGTTTTTAATGAAAGTCAATGGATGTCAATTATGATCTTCATGAAGAAAGAACTCTCCTATGTAAAATGGAGAACGGAAACCTGATGTTGGCTATGCATGATCCTATTTTTTATATATACTTATCAGGAGTGATATGTTGTCTAAAAAAATTAAGGATGGTTGGATTGTTCATTGGAAAAAGTAGAGGAAATGGAGAAGAAGAGGTTGTGGAGGATGATTGCAATGGTGGTCTGGAATTTTATATTTTTAAAAACTTAGTTTTCCACTAACTATTTATTTTCATTATATGCATTTAACGAAAAAGTTGGACCATCCATAGAGAACAGGCTATGTCCTCACCATAAGAATATGAAGGACTCAAGGGGTCAAACAATCTTCAAGGAAGCCCTCAAGGATAGCGTGAAGGAGTTAGGTTGTGCACAGGTTGTGTATAAGCCCGCATGTGCCACAAGGAGGTTAACCTGTGCAGTGTGGGCACTAGGATCACTTCCAAGGAGAAGAGTGGGTGCTAAGAGTGTGCCTAAAAGGTGAACATGGTATGGGATGGTACTATTAAAGGAGTAGGAGTATTATGAGCTACTGTTGCAATGTCTTTATTGATAAACTGTGAGAAAACATTCTGATGTTTCGATGTGGAACATAGTTTTAAAAAATATGAGGAAATTTTGACCGTCCATTTGATCTCACTTAAGATTGCGGCCGCACATCGCATCCCACAAACAAGGATATAATCTGAGCCACCCATCATCCCGGTGCCGCCTATGGTTGAATCGGATTCATTCGATCATTAACTGAGTGTCGTCTTCAAACTATGACCACCTAATGCGAACCAGTGCATCAAAGAAGCTACTAAACCTCCATGATTGAGTCTCCATCCATTATAGAAGATCAATCCCACTACATGAAAATCTTTTATGAAACAAAATAGCATCCATATAACTATGTTTTCATGCATGCATCAAAATAGGGAAGAAAGAGTGTTGGCTGAGGGAAATGATGTTTTCAGAGATCATGTTGTGTTGAGCACTCAAGTAGTGGAGATCTTCATGAAAACCTCTTTGCATAAACCTGAGGATGATTACAATGTGAAATCAGGAACAGCCAAGAAACTTAGCGTATCTCCTGACTGTGATTTTAAGATTTCTAAACCTAGATCATTGTGAAATATCATGGGGATTAGAGAGATGGAATGATCTAATCTCTTCTTATAAAAATAGAATCAATGATTCGTGAAAAGTATGCTTCTTCCAAACCATCCGAGAAATCAGGTTCTAAGAAACAGATTTTCTATTATATTTAATGTTCAAGAAGGGGAATTCATCAACTACAAAAAAATTCTAGGATCATGAAGAGTTTTCCACACACTGATATGATTCATGAAGAGGTCAAATATGTATTACATTGGTTCATGAGGAATAATACTTATGAACCACTTTTGGTTCATGAAGAGAACGAGTTCCACGTACTTCTTTGGTCCATGATGCAAGGAACGAAATAAAGCTTTGGTACACAAGTAATTGGTCCCTTGAACCATTTTGGGTTTATGAAGTAATCGTACCACGTACTATTCATGTTCGGGAAGAAGAGGAGTTTCACATACAACTGTGGATGGTGAGGAAGGGAACCGAGAACCATTCGGGGGAACCATGTACCACTTGGTACACAAAGGAATATGAGGAATCCCTTGCACAAGGAGAGGTCGTGAATCATCCTATTTTTCGGAGGAGGCAAAATGCATAAGAGAAATCTATCCATATGGTGTGTAAAAGGAAAACAAGAAACACCATGCCATTCCAAAATAAAGACATTGATGCTTGAATAAAATCACATACCAATAAATGTAATCGAATCAAAGTGAACAAGTGTGTGTTGTGGAATGGAGAAGGAAGATTGTGCATGGTGATGAGAAATACATTCATATGCATGATTTGATGAATAAATCAATTAAAGTACAAGAATATTCCAATAAATCTGTAAGCATATGGTCGAAGAGGTCATGTGGGTACTAAAAGGATTCATACCCATTTTGGTCTTCAAAAAAGAAAGGAGAAGTTAAAGTGCATAAATACGTGAATACTATGAAGGGAAGAATCCTAAAACAATGGTGCACATGTCTAAACAAGTGAAAAGGAAGAGAACAACAATATTGTCTCATGCATCACCACATGTATACATGGAATAATAAAAGTTGAATTTTATGATTCTTAGTGACCTGGTTATAGTGTTTGAACAACCACAAAAAAATGTGTGATTCTTTTAAAGAATAAGAAGAAGACTTAGTAAATCTGGTTGTTGCACTAGAGAAGATGATTGAACATCAAATAGAATCAAATCTAGTCCTTGATGAATGAAATTTCTCATGCTGAATAGGTGACAAAGACTTCCAAGCCTATCAATGGAAGGGACCTTCACGTCTATATGGTTAGTGTAACCTCTCGAAGGTAGTGATCTTGGGGGAGTCAGTAGAAGTTATCTATGGGGAGAAGTGAGTTATCCATGATATTTTGTAAAGACAGTGTCCCTGGGACAGATATAATGTACTTGAACCATGTAATCCACACCTGTTGAAGAACAGAGGAATTAGGTACAACCAACAACCTGTCGACATAAGCTCCTTTGACAAGCACTTAGTGGTAAACAATGTAAAAGTGTTGTGTTGTACTTTATCATTTCAATGTTTTAATTACCACACATATCCTTCATACATGGTTAATTATGTTCTTAAAAACATGGGAAGAAGATCCAATAAAAGAGAGAAAAATTTGACACTATAATCCACACCCCCTCTCAGGGTGATCTAGGGTACGTGAATTGGTATCAGATGGAATGTTATTACATCTGTTGGATACACCTCAGTAATTCTATTCAGAATAAGATTTGAATTTTATTTCCTGAGTCAATAATTAAGATATGAATTGAAAAAAATTTAGTTATCTTCGAGTATAAATCTAACCAACAAGGCCATGATGAATAGTAAAAAGAAAGAGTTGTTGCTTTTTGCAAAATATTTCAATGTATGAAGGATGAGATCACCCGACATGGAAGAGAAGCTAATAATATTGAGAATGCATTGGATAATAATTTGTTAGAATGTTATAATCCCTCCAGAAGAATTTAATCCTTTGAAGAGAACGAGGGAATCAATAAGTCTCTAGAAGAAAAGATCCATGCATTTAAGGATGAGCTGAAAATGGGCACTAAAGTCAAGGTTCTAAATATGGATGAAACATCCATGAAATTCAAGGAACTTGGCTCACTATTGCAAATAAAAGTTATGTTTCATGAAGATTGAGTTGAAATATTAAAAGAGGATTATTATGAGATGATGATCATGATTGAAGTTCAGAATATCATCCTCAATATGGAATGTCTAAAATTGGAAACCTAGTAGACCAATCATGAGAATACAAATATTGAGACTTCAAAAAAGAATGAAATAGTTTTTGTTTGTACTCAATGTTCACTGAAGGATTCTAAAGACAAAATACCTCCAACATATGATAAGAAGATTATGACATCACTCATTGATCTATCAAGAGCAGGTGAGAATGTGAAGGTACCATCCATACCAACTTCTACTATTGTTTCTAAATACGTTTCTTCTAAAAGTGAAGGTTGGATGAAAATATCTAAACAATTATGGATGAGGAAAGGTTAGGAGAAGAAGCATATAACCATGGCCATGGTGGAACGGAAGAAAAGGCTGGAATAGGGTTCCCTAGGTAGAGCACAATACCTTAAGAAAAAGGGACAACAACATTATACCAAATATATATAGAAGAAAAAATTTGTGCATTAATGTTGGTTCTGCTATAGATTTGGTCATTGTGCACTAGATTGATGGTACAATCCATTAAATGAAAAAGTTAAAATAAATCCTATTTCCAAAATTAGAAAACATCAGATTAAAGGAAACATCAATCGATCCAGAAGAATATGTATATCGCAAACAGATTTAGAATGCTAAACAACATCTATGATTTATACATCTCTTGTGGTCACAAAAATGAAAAATACTTATCTCAACATATGTTCAATGATTATATGAATTGATGATCACATGAGAAAACTAAGAGTGAAGAAGTAATCTAGGACATAAATTATATGAATGGTGAAAAGAGAAAATTCTCCCAAGAAGACACTAATAAGGGATGGTGAGAAGTTCATGGATTCAAAATCAAAAAAGTCAAAGAGTGGTACATTCAAAAGAATTCTGAAAAATAATGACACTCTGAAGAGTCCATGTGGAAAATCCAAACATATATCCATTGTTCCGAGAAACATATTGGTTATCTAGCCAAAAGATTTGGAATGAAATAGAATAAAAGAATATGCACAAGATAAGGATAGTTCAATAGGAATTAATAAGATTCCACACAATGATAGAAAATTCATGTGTGTGAGGTGAAACAAGGATGGTCAAACATTTACAAATTGTAGTGAATTTACTCCAGTCCAAGAAAAATTCCTCTGGAAGATGAAAGATGCATCAGGAGATTCTAGTTCATTGAAGGCTTCTAAATAAATATGACTCACACAAAAAGAGGTGGAAGAAATATTGATATTCACACAACCAAAATCATAATAGAAGATAAAATATGAAAGTGCGTGGAGTGAAGAAAACGAATTATCATGGTTGAGAAATTTATCTTAGCCTTCCAGATCATACTGAAGAAGCAAGGAGGATCCACCTTATTCCCTTAACACTTTGCGTATTTTACTAATTATATACGGAATTGAAGGTGGAGCAAGCACTCATGGAGAGAACCTCAGTAGTGTTACCTTGATGGGGTGAAGCATATATAAGCTACTAGAGTTATCACTTCAATTATTATCCACTCTAGTTGGTATCAAATTTAATTACTCTAAATAGTTTATGTAGATCACGTCATTGGAAAAGATATGCCATTTATCAATCTCCAATACTAGATTAATAAAAATATAATCTATTTTACAAAGGGGGAGTAACTAAATCAATCATTGAAATAAAAATATTGGAAATTCCCTTAAATGCAAGTATATGAATTCTCATCACTATGAGGTATCATGAACTGGGGATAATGGAAAACATTGTTGTCAAGATCAAGTCTTCTTGATTTCTACATCGAGCATTTCTCAAGTATACTTCGAGTGAAATGATTTATGGATCCATTTATTAAGTATGTATTGATACCCCCTAAACCATAAACATTGTATTTCTTAGCAATACAAGAGAGATAAATTGAAATGAAAGATTGAAAGTAAAAGGGATAGAGAAGATCATTTTTACGTTGACATGCTCATTTTAGGGAATGTTGAAGTATTGACAATAAACTCAAAGGGGGATATTGTTGTGAGAAATTTTTTTATGAAGATTTCAGTTGTTTTTAATGAGTGTCAAAGTATTTCATTGATGATCAACATGAAGAAGAAAATTTCTTCTGTGAAATGGATAATGGAAATAAGATGTTGGTTGATCATGATAAATAGTTTTATATATGTGTATCAAAAGTAATAAATTTTCTTCAAAATTAAGGATGGATGGAGTGTTATTTGGAACGAGTAGAATAAAAGGAGAAGAAGAGGTTGTGGAGGAGGTTTAGAATGGTGGATTTGAATTTTATATATTTAAACCATTGTTTTTAGTCTAAGTAGTTATTTTATTTTTATGCCTTTAATAAAAATAAAGGGGTTATCCATGGCGGCCAGCTGAGGTCCTCACCTCAGGAACATGTGTGACCCTAGGGGACAACCACGCTAGAGGGAACCCTCAAGTCCATCTTTCAAGAGGTAGGGTGTGAAGAGGTCGTGTATAAGACCCCATGTGCCGTACAGTGGTGAACCCATGAAGCATGGGAGCTAAGAGCGCGCCCAGGGAGAAGAGTGGGTACTATGATCGTGCCTGCTGGGTGAACGTGGTATAGGGTGGTACCATTGAGGGAGGAGGAGTATTGTGAGCCAATGATTCCATGACATGATTGATAACTGTGAGAAAACATCACAACGTTTCAATGTGGGAGAAGGTTTTAAAATCATGGATGTAATCTTGACTATCCATCTGATCTCCCTAATGATCTTGGATGCACATCACATCCCATATACAAGGATATAATATGATTGGATCATCATCTACATGCCACATGAGGTTGAATCATAGACATCTAATATTCAACCAAGGTTCGTCTTCAACCCCTGGCCACCTGATGCAAAACAGTGCATCTGTAAACCTACCAAACCTCCATGATCGATAATCTGGCAGTTATAGAAGAGAAAACCCACTACGTGAGCATTGTCTAGGAAACACGATATCATGCATGCAACTACATTGGCATGGAGGCATCTAAATAAGGAGTAACATGCATTTTTCAAGGAAAAGAACGTTTCTAGAGGTTGTGTCGTGTCGAGCGCTCAAGGAGAGGATATCTATATGCATACCTCTTCACATACACATGAGGATGGTTACAATGTGAAATTAGAAACAACCAAGAAACTAAGAATATCTCACAACTATGATTTGAACATTTAAAAACTAAGGTCATCATGTATAATCTCAAGGATTATGGATGTGGAAAGGTTTAATCTCTTTGAATAAAAATAGACATACCAATTCGAGAAAAGGTTGTTTCTTCCAAACCATTCAAGAACTCATGTTCTGGGAAACATAGTATCTTATATATTTAATGTTAAAGAATGGTAATGCATGAAATGAAATCCATTCTAGGATCATTAATATTTTTTCACATATAGATCTGGTTCGTGAAGTGGTGAATCGTGTACCACTTTGGTTGGTGAGGATGAAGAGCCACGAACAACTTCATGTTGGGGAAGAGAAGGAGTTCCACATAGATCTCTGGTTCACAATGAAAGGAATGGCGCAACACTTTGGTACATGAGGGAGACGTCCCATGAACCATTTTTTGTTTGTGAGGTAATACTACTGCATACCATTTTGGTTCGTGAAGAATAGATGTTTCACATACCATTGCGGTTGGAAAAAAAAGGAACCGAGAACCATTCTGGGGAACCGCGTAAAACTTTGTATTCAATGGTAGCTTTCATATCCCTTGGGCAAGGTGAGGCCATGAAGCATCTTGGTTCGCAGAGGATGAAAAGTGTATTAGATAACTTCATACCTATGGTGTGTAATAGGAATACAAGAAACTCCATTCCATGGTAGAATACACACATTTATTCTTGAATAAAATCACAAACATATAAATATAAGAAAATCAAAATGAATAAGTGTGTGTTGACGAAGGGAGGAGGAAGATTGTGCATCATGATATGGAATGAATTTATATGAATGATTTGATGATGAACACAATTAATGGCCAAGCATATCTGAATAATGTTATTAGAAAAAGGATAGAAGAGGTCGTGTGTGTACTAAAAGGCACCATACCCATTTTGTTTTTCACACAATAATGAATAAGAGAAAGTGTGTACATACAAGAATACTTTGAATATAAGAATCATAATCCAAGGGTGCATGTGTCTAAATAAGGGATTAGGATGAGAACATATATGTTGTCACATGAAAACATGGAATAAGAGGAGGTGATTCTAATGATTCCTAGTGAACAAGTTTTTAGTGTTTGAACAATCAAATAAGAAATTGTGATATTGGCCCAGAAGAATAAAATGTCTTAGTACATCTGGTTTTTGCACTAGAGAAGATGATTTAATGTCAAAGGGAATAGACTATATACCTCGATGCAAGAAAAGTGTCATGATGAAAAGGAGAAAAATAATTATATGCCTATCTATTGAATGGACCTTCACATCTATAAACTAAGTGTGACCTCTCCACAAATGTGAGCCAGGGGGAGTCAATGGAAGATATCTGAGGGAAGAAATTAGCTATCCCAGAACTTTTGTAAAGTATGTATGCCTAGAATAGAGTTACTGTATAAAAACCTTGTAATCCACATTTATTGAAGAATATTGAAATTAGGTTAGACCAAAAACCGGACAACGTATGCTCCTTGGGTGTATCTCTTAGTAGTGAATGAAGTAAAAGTTATGTGTTGTCCATTTACATTTTAAAGTTTTAATTACTATACATATATATTGTACAAGGTTAATTAATTTCTAACCAATGAGGGAACAAGATCCAATAAATGATAGAAAAGGTTGACACCAGGATTCATTACCATCTTAGGGTGACCTAGGGTCCTTCAAGTTCTCCATTATGGCTGTTGTAGTTGTGGAATTATGTAATTTGACTTGGGTTCCTCAACCTATTTCCAGATATTAATCTTCTAAATTATATAAGACCAACTATTACTGGTGAAAAATATTCTAATAGCCTCATAGACAATGTGTTTCTGATTATATCCATTAAATTCAATTTTATTTCAATAAAATGAATTGATATTATTCTACATAATAAGGGATAATTTTCGTCACATTATATTGATTGAAAATGTTTATTGATAAATTAAATATTTAATATATATATATATATTAGTGTTCAATAAATTCTAGAGTAGGTTGAATGGACCAAGGTTGAGTCTGGTTAAAAATATTTATTCAAAAAATACAAAAATAATATTTTTTGGTGAATGTTAGAACACACCAAAAAATAATATTATTATTATGCGACATGGGTTTTATTGAAGTGTGTCATATTATTTAGGGGCCAAAATGAAATTAAATAATTATTTTAACCTAATCCCCATATTTTTAAATATACATTTATTTATACTTTGTATTTCATCTAAAACCGATAACAGATAATTTTTTGGAAGAAAGAATTTCTCTCAAATCCTCATTCTATCTCCATACCAATAATTATAAATGTAATATTTTTTCCTTTAGAAATGAAGGATGCGTGATCAACCAAAAATAATCAAGGAAATAAATTCATGGTGATAGCCCCCAGAGATCTATTTGCATTTCTTGGAGATCAATGGAGCATGGGTGGATCACCACTAGAGGTATTATACCTTTGTATCCCCAAAGGGCAATAAAGGAAATCTAAAGTGTTATTTTTTTGATGATAAACATCATCAATGAAGATAGGTTCTTTACCCAAGTTAAATATTTTGTCTAAAATGAAATTAAATAAATATAAATTTAATGTGAAATATTCTCGCCCAGGTTTTTGGGGAACAAAATATTAAAAGAATATTTAAATTATCTCTCACCACTGCATGATTCAACTACACCAGTAGACAACACACTATCCAATATTATTATTTTATCAAACCCTTTCCTAAATCCACCATCAAATAGATTCACCACCTTAGGATGTTATAACTGCATTAACTACACACCCCAACTCTAGAATGGAATATCACAGTAAACCATTTTTAATAGCAACGATAATAAAAGATAAAAAGTTTATTTTAATGAGTTGTGACTGAGAATGTTTTGGTTAAAAAATCACAGAATGTTTCTAAATAATAATGGTGGATGATATATAAGATTATATGTGATACTCATGCCCTTAAAAATTGGTTTTAGGTTATAAACCTATAAAGTATTATTTTTGGGCTTATAATGTCAATTCTATCATGGAATCTCCAAAAAAAGTGGTATAGGAGACATGTTATTTTTCATGTGTGATATTGGTGGAAGATCCTCAGAATAGATTGAGAATGATAATGATGCCTCATGTTGGAGAATAGAGATCCATGGTGGTTCCTTGTATATAATTCCTTCAAGGTAATAGTTTCCATTCAACAGGTCTTGGTTAAGGGATAAATAGTTGTGCATGTGAAAAATTATTTGGGATATATAGATTATCATGGTAAGAAAGGCCTAAGTGTGTGGTTTCTAGTTTAAGTGGAGGTTTTTATGGGAAAAACCAAATACCACATATATTTTCCTATGTAATTGTGGAGGACATATATGATTTGATGGGATACTCCTAAAATCACTAATTTTATTCAGTATGGAACACATAAATTGCTTAGGTATGGGTCCTTGAATGGTTGTTCTAGCAATGAATCACACCAAATAGGAACAAAGGAACCATTTATGATATCATCAATTACAAAATAAGATTATATGAAATATTTTTTTTGAAATAAATTTAATTTAATTGATATATTTAATTATATGCAACACTACATTATAATGAAACACGACATACATGAAAAATATTATTATTTAATTTGATAGTTTTCTCCTAGATGTTGGAATTGAAGGTACGAAATCGATTAAAAGATTAAAAATAATTGATTTCATGTGATTATAAAATGAATTAATTTTTCAACAAGCAATTATAAATGAAATAAAAAAACATTTGATGTTAAATGAATTGATTTATTTAAACTATATTTGTGCACAACAAACATGTTTTATCAAAATAAATTAAATAAATCAATTTTTTTGAATAATTCAAATAAATTGTGCTTATTATATCTTCAATAAAATGTTTAACATTCATATTATTTATAATAAGGATGTGTAAATAAATACAATTTTATTCTTAAAACCTATATTTTTCTAATAAAATGATTTATCTTATTTTATGAAGTTATGTAAAAATTGTTTTTTGACAAATTTAGAAATAATATTTGAAAAAATGAATTTAATTTTTGAAAAATTATTTTTTTTAAAAAGGAGTAACTTTTTAGGAATTTTTAAGAGATAATTTTTTCAATGAATATTAAAAAATAACGAGTTTTGTTAAAAAAATATCTTTTCATTAAAAACATTTACAAGAAAATTATTATTTTATTATTGTTTGAAAAAAAGTATATTTCCAATATATATTTTTAAATATTAATATATTTTTTTTCATTTATATGTATTTAAAAATGAATATTAATTATATATACTTTCTAATATTTTGAAACATTTCTCTTTGGAACACCACATTTTAATAGCATCTAGAAGATTAATTTTATATTAAATATTAACTATTATATGAATGGAATTTGGAAAAATATTTGAAATATTTTTTTTAGAATACATAATATTAAATAATATGGTACACATAAGTTTTGGTCAAAATGAGGAGTAAAAATAGTAAAAACTTATTACTGTAGTTAATGTTAGAACCAGTTTATCTAGGGGTTAAGCCAAAATGGCATGGGTTACAATGAGATAAAAAGATTAAATAGTTTTGGAAAAATATATTTAATTATTAACCTTACCAATGTATAATATAGGGTAATATAATGTCTTTTATAATTTTAATGACTTTATAATTTTGGAATCATTTAGAAAAATACCAAGTAGTATCCATGTGTGTTCCATTCCCCCTTATAAAAGGTTATCTCTTATCCTCTTCAAGTAAATAAATAAAACTTTTTTATTGAAATACATTTATCAAATAACTTATGTTATTACATATCTATGTCCATGATGTATTATTTTTATGAGTAAACCCACCTACGAAGTATTTAGGTATAAACATAATGAGGATCTTTGAAGAATGAGTAAAATTCTTAAATTGTTATTATTTTATAATTACTTCCTCTAAATAATTAAAATATTATAAAAAAGGAAATATAATAAAATAATAATCTTAAATATTACTATATTTTATCTTGTTAATGCAATTAATTACATACATATCTTTTTCACTCATGGGCAGAAAAACTATTCTTCATGTGTATGGTGGACTACTGCCTCACGAAATGATGTAATTCGATTTCCTTCACCACATCTCAAACCCATGTATTATGATATATTTAACATATTTATATTATATTTATTAAATTTTTATACACATTTAATTATAATATCACATATAACTTCTTAACTTATATTCTTTGGGAATACAATAACATCGCTTGTGCGTACAAAAGAGTACTGCGTCATGAAGAGATGTGATTTTTTATTCACTGACATTTTACATAGATAGTAATTATGATAATATTAATAAAAATATATGATATTAATTAAATAAAACATATTTTTAAGGTTAATATATTATATTACACTATTTTTTCACCATTCGATAAAATGGAAACAATGTTCATGCATACGTACGACCGACCATCTCCATGAACATTGAATTTCATTTTTGATATATAAATTGTATGGATTACTATAAATACATATATAGTAATTATGTATAATATTTATATCATGTTAATAAATATAAATATTACAGAACCATGGTAAAATTAAATTGACCAAAAACCCCAAATCAAAACATACATGAAAAACAATGCATTTATTAACCGAAACGTGATTTTAATAAAGAATTTTCAGGAAATAGGTAATAAATTGTCATATGTAGATCATATATAATATGATATATTAAATTTTTATTATCTAATATATTTATTATATACAAGTTTAAACGTGGATGAGTGAATTCCATACATGAAGTAAGGGATTTCATCTCAAATTTTATATATTTGGAACAATTGTTTATGTTATTCCACTACTTTTTTAGGATGCGTATATACTTATAATTTGATATTTTATATCATAAATATCATAAAATTCATGATTTTTAATGTTTCATATGATGTTATTCATTATTATGCTCTAATATTCTTAATAATACCAAAGTTGTCATGGATTTTTTTTCTTAATGTGTCTTCTTTGGGACATATATTATTTTATAAGTATTATATATAGAACCATTGAAATGTAATATAAATAAACTATTTAATATCATTATATTTTTTTATTTAATATTTTTATTCCATGGGTCTTATGAAACAAATATTACCATAGTAGTAACTGTTTAATGACATAATTTAATCATTTATCAGGATTGTTTATGTTTATACTTATAATGATGAAATATTATGATCTATCTCTCATGATATTAATTAATTTTCTTCTAATATAGTTCTTTATTTGGAATACTGATTTTAACTTCATTTACACTCATTATTTTAACAATATTCTAAAGGAATTAGTTTTAACAAAAAAATGACTTATTTATCTCATGAGAGGAAATCCCTTTATCTTACATATCCATTTTTTCAAAAAAGTGTTCTAAATAATTTTTTACTAATATACAATAAAATTTTAATTTCTTTAACATTTTTTCATTTTTTAAAAACGTTTTTAAATGAAACAATATATCATTTTAAAAACAATGTTTGTGTGTATTTTACTGAGAAAGTGAAAAGAATCATTGTTTTCACATGTATGACAAGAGAATAATTTCCCACCATCATGAACACTAATTTATTTATATATTATTATTATTTCATGAGTTTTTTTAAATAACATAATAATCTCAATTTTTTTAACTTTTGGTTTTTTTAAAATATTATTGTCAAAGTAAACTATTTATTTTCACCATGATATGTTTTAAATGATATTTAAAGCTTACATTATATGATTACTAGGATAGTTTTCAAATATAATTTTTTCGTTAATATTTGATTATTTTTTTTATTTTAAAGAAATTAATTCTCAATGAAATTTTTTTTTTCCGCAAGAAATTTTCTATGTTATTTTTTAAAATTATTTTACATCTATGATGACATTGTGTTGTGGTACTCATGTTTTACTTTGGATAATAACAAATGGTACATTTTTTATTAATTATGAATGGTTTATATTTGTGGGTAAGATATTTTTATGAAAAATTCTTCTTTTCTATATGTTATCTTATGATAAAATGATGAAATTTTTATGAAACCTATTTATTATTCAATGGGTATCCTATGATGAATTTTTTGAAACTCCTTTTTATTAATTTTTCTGATATTATGAATGTTTTATTATCTTGTGGAACACATATGTCTATTTTAATTATGTGATTGGTGGGGCCTATATATCCCTCCAATTCATTGGATAAATATTGTTATCTCATGACATAAATTGGAGAAAAGGGGTGCATGAACCTAGATCAGTAAGGGAATATTTCCAATGATATTGTAATGGGAGTGAACCCGCATAACTACGATGGTTTGGGGAGTGAACCCAATCTACTCTAATATCATGGAGAGGGAAACAGGAATACAATTATTGTTTGTAGAGTGAACCCAATATAATTGAATAGTACTAATAGTGAATACTTTAATACAATGGAATTGATTTTATAAGCTAATTTCGGATCCAGAAATCTTTGTCCTATGCCAATGTTATCCTCTCCTATATCATGTTACATGATTCCTTTAGGATTATTTTCATATTAATTGAAAACATTTATGAAACAAATTGGGTCTAGGATATATGATATGAAGGGTATCATTTTCAAATGTTATTCTCATATTCTCATACACTTTATTCTCTTGTTATGAATATTTGATCAATGATATCTTCCTTTTATACATTTACAAGGAATTTGAGTTCACCATTACTTATGAATCAATTCCAAAATTATTAAATAATGGTTTTAGGTAAGGAATGTTTAATAATACATTGTGTGAATATTTTAGTATGATATGTTTATGGACATTCGATGAACATGATGATTTCGTGTCTAGTCTCCTAAGATAGTAAACATTTATGGTCAACCTGTGAGTTTATGTGACATGTGTTGAATATTGATAAAAAAATGTAATATATATATATCTATGTGTGTGTGTGTGTAATACCTAGTTATATAAATAATCAATCATGAGAAAAATTTAACAACATTTAATGGTAGATAAAAGATGCTTTGAGGAATTTCATCCATCAAGGAGATCCTGACACCATCAAAGTAACCCACAATCACCATGAATCATAATAAGGCTAAAAAAGAAACATAGATAAAACATAATAAAACATTAAGAGAAAAATTATATGGGAATAAACATAATAAAACATCATAATAAAATTCCTGATATTGCAGAATCTTGTCGAGGCATAAGGTGTTTACATAGAAGGAGGCTGGTAGTAACCCGATAGGACACCCGATTTCAAGTTATTGGAACATTTTTCATTGTTTTTTACATACTTAAATTTTTTGGTTGATGTTTGAATGATTTTGGTAGATGTTTGGAATGTTTTTGGGGGTGTTTTAAGAGTTCATATTTGGTTAAAAATATGGAAAAACATTGCAACACCAACAAGAAACTATGCATAGTGAGACCTAGGTTAAGGGGAAGGCACATAGGTGGATAATAATCTATCCAAACAACACTATATCCTAAGAGAAATGCAGAAATATGAGGTAGTGAGATTTTTGCTTTATTGGATCATGTTTTTTAAACCATGAGATCCAACTGGGTGAGGTTCCTACTTGAGATAGAATCTAGTGCCGATTACCACACGAGTTTCTTAATTGTGTGACTAACTATGCAATGTTAAAAGTTAGAACTTTAATTGTGGATCTAACATTTATTCACCTCAAATTTCATTATTTTCATAAAATAGTTTCTATCTATATATTTTATCCTCCAAAAGGTAATAGAATCTTGTCTGATTGATAAGGAGGTGATCAAAAGGCTTCTCTTGGTGCGTGGAACCAGAATTCTCACACCATGCCATCATTTTTGGAAATTTTTCTTGGATTACCACAGAAAAAATACTCCTTCGCTCTTGGATTCCAAGATCAATATAAAATTTATTTGTATATACGTAATTATATGACAAATATGTTGATATATGGATATATTATGATAGGGGAGGATATCTAATGCAGGTTTTTGATATTTTACCCATATTTGTTGTTGTTTGAGTGAATTCTTCACTTTCTCCCTAGGAAAGGAGGTAGGTGGATTCACACAAGACCCATCTATTTATAATATGATGTTTTAGTTTCAAATTAAATATTTTTCATGGATTCAGTAGTTAAATATGTGTGAATTTCTCTTCGGAAACAATCTTTAGTGAATGTTTATAAAATTGTTGAAATTGGTCATTTTTTTGGAAAGTGAAATTGGTAACATGATTTTGAAATATTGAATTTAAAATAAATGTTTGGATTGGGTTCATGGAAAATTGTTTTCAATAAAAGTGTTGTTTTTTGGGAATTTTTTTAATGTTTTTCAACAAGTGTATATTTATATTGAAATACGTGATAGGGTTGATTTAACCTTGGGTTTTTGCATAATGGTTGAGGGTGTTCATGTGAATTCAGGACAGATAAGGGTAAGGGCATCCCCCATCATTAGTGGGTTGGCTAAGGGTAATAGCTCTCAACATTAAATGAATCATTAAGTGATGTATTAGGGAAAGGATGAATCACCAATCATGAGTGTAGGGAGTATTAGGTTTCATGCATTGTTGGATGAGTGGAAATGGGTAACATATTAGGATTTACAAAAATGGAATTTTTAAAATTGTTTTAAAATTTTATTTGGATACATTACCAGATTCTAGATTTTTTTGTGAATTAATATTAGTTATTGAACATTTTTTTAATTTGATATAAATAGTTTATAAATGGTATTATGTGATCTATTTTATATAAATGTTATAACATGTTCTATCCTTGTGGCATGAGTAGGGATGTCATTTGGTTATAGCCTAATGAGTTTCATTACTCGTCCATGTTTTTTCAGTTTGGTGCTTTTGTAGAATTTTTATATCAGTGCATGACCATAGGTAATGTATCACACTTATCTTGTGATTCTTAGTGATACATGGGTTATTCTTTTAGAGTGGATCCTTGAGTAGGTTTAATCATTGAATATTGGTCATCTTTGAGTTTTTTTGGATAAGTAGTCATCCACTATATACTTGGTTATTTCGTAGTCTTCAGGTATGGTACTTTTATAGTTTGTTTTGATATAATGAGATGTTGAGTTATCTTTTATTTTTACCATGTATCATGTAGTGGTTTAATTAGTTATTTATTTTTGGTTGGTTTTCTATTTTCAATGAGAAAATCATTTCCCAATACATGATGAAGCACTCTCTATTTATTTCATTGCATTAGAATCGCGGTTATGTCACTTAAGGCCATTTAATTTTCCTCCACATTCTCAATCCAATGAGTAGAAGATGGATGTTACTTTTGGTATCTATCTTGGTACTTCCAAATAAAAATGTAAAATAAGTGGTTCAGCTTCTTATATCCCATCCTAATAGGTTTTCATTAGTATTCTTGGTCTTGGAGTGGAAATTAATTCTTGTTTATTCTTAGAGTTGGGATGGTATAATTGAGTAAGATTTTTGGGATGTGAAATTTAGTGCATAAGACTAGTAGTTAACATTTTTATTTTGAACATAATTCTACTAGGGAGTTGGGTACAAAATTGTTATTGGGACACTAATAGTATTTCAAAATATCATCCTCATGGGTTTAGCCAATGTGACAAGTATGGAATGGATTATAGAAATTAATTCCCACTACAAGTTCATATGTCATATTGGAGTAATGATTTGGTTCAAATTGATGATATTTGAAAATTATTGAACTTGTTTTCAAATTTATTATTTTGAATAGAGTATGGTATTGGTATTTTGATAATGGTTTTATTTTCATAATCATGTATAGTTTTTTAAAAATGGTTGAAGGTGTAAAAGGTGGATTTATGAAAGTATTATTATTATAATTGATGTGTTATAATTAGAAATGTAGGATTTATGTAGATAGATTCTGAGACTTATGGAATTTGTTGTCTATATAAAAAATGGAACCCCTTAGTTGTCATAGAATCCAACCAGAGGAAGCTAGTAATAATGTGGTTTCACCTGTTTGAAAGGTGAACCAACAGTTGGGTTAGAAGATTGTCCTAGAATTTTAAGCTCCAGATTGTAGGAAAATGACAAATGACCAAAAGAAATGGATCATTCTTTCCAATTACATAAGGAGAATCCACCCATAATTTTATGGGTTTCAGAACATTAAAAGGAAGCGGTGTGGATGAAGAGTATGAATTGAAGTTTTAAATTTATTGACAAACCAGGAGATCTATATGTTGAGATGGAAACATATATTATGAAAGATCATTCATGCTCATGGTGGTATTTATATTTTCATGAAAAATTACACCATGAACATGCAAGGTATGATATTGAGGAATTGTTCAAAAAACCATTATATCTTTACACCTTTTGAATTTAGAAATAGATGAACTTATTCAGCATTAAGAAGAATTTTTTTTTCATAGAGTACATGGATAAATTCATGAATTTAGTTCACTTTTCAACCAATGATTCTGTTAGTGCCTTATTGAATGCACAAATATTTGAATCCGGGATGACGTAAGATATTCTCTAAAAGCTAGTTTTTCTCTATATTAATGATTGTAGAAAGGTAGTTAATCTTGAAACAGTGGTCTAAAAATGAATCCTTTAGAGCTATGAGAGGCAAAATTATTTTGATACATGTGTTAAACAATGGAAAATCTATTAATGGGAGAAGGATGATGAGGAACACCTACTTCAATGGTGCAATTATGACTCAAAAATAAAACTACTAGAAAAGTAAATCTTCATAGAAAACCAAAGAGCCATCCTGGATGTCTCCAATGTGGGTTGTTGGGCCACATTAAGGAAAAATGTATGAAACCTCATAGAACACTTTATAATTGCAATTAGATTGGGCATCTTTAGTGATATTGTCATAGTGCTCCAAAGTTGGGTAGTCGAGAAACTTCTTTGGTACTATAGGCATCTTATGCTTTGATAAGATATTGTCAAAAAAATCAGACTCATTATAGAATCAAAACTATCCATGGTGGTTATAGAAATTCCATGAGTCCTCAATATGGTAAATCTCAATATGTTAACAAAGAACAAAGTATGGAGAGTAAGAAACTATATTCAGTTGATCATGTTGTTGTAGATAATTATTCTAGACTCCCTATGCTGAGAGGTAATATTCGTTTTAATTCAAATCTTATACAATATTGGTTTTGATAATAGCCAATAAACATCATTTCATTATTCTTCTATTTTTTATTTTATAGGTTTAAAAGTTTTGATTATCCCTTATGAGGTAAATCATCAAACTCCTCATGGATAAAGACAATGCGGAGCCATTGTTTCTAGAGAATGTTCTATTAATGTTGATGGATCTGAGATAAAATTGGATTTCCATATGACTAATATGAATGTTTGTGATATAATCATAGGTATGCATTGGATAAAATAATTCATGTATCAGATCGAATGTTATACCAGAAAGGTCAGATTCCCAATAGATGATGGCATAAAGAATCTATTTAGTTGAGACTAAAGAGAAATGGTGGTAGCAATGGGCTTGTTGGAATAATAATTTATAATGATCTTAATCATTATGGTGGCCTTGAATTTTTAATCAATTAAAGATATTTATAATAGTATTTTTATAGTAGTTATTGATTAGTTTCTAGATGTTTTCCCAAATATTTTTCAAGGATTCTACCTATGAGTGAACTATAGTTTATGAATTATTTTCTTATAAGGACTAGTAATATTTATCTTCTATACTACAGAATGGATCCAATAGAGTTAATGGAGATCAATAAAAATATGTAAGAGATGGAAAGAAAATAGTTCATTCAGCCGAACATGTCAACATGGGAAACACTAGTTTTTTGAGTCAAAAAGGTAGATGGAACTCTTTGGTTATTCATGGATTATCATAAGAATAACCATGTTATGATAAAAAATAGGTATAAACATTCAAGAATTGATGATATTTTTAATCAATTGAGGGGAGGACAATGGTTCTCTAATATTGACTTGTGATCAAGATTTCACTAATTATAGGTTCAGAATGAGGATATTCTAAAAAATAGATTTCAGGATTAGATATAGTCATTATGAAAATGTGGTAATGAATTTCAATCCTATAGATTCTCTAGCAGTTTTTATAGAATTGATGAATGAGATATTTTAGTTCTATCTAGATTCATTTTTGGTGGTTGTTATGGATGATATATTGGTGTATTGAAGTGTGAATATTGTTGAGCATGATCTGGATCATGAGGAACATATGGAGACTATGTAGGAAATCTTAAGGGATCATTTTTATCAACCAAATAATCAATGTTTTATTTTTTGGATAAACTAATTAAATTTCACTATCCCTGTATTATATAAAAATGTATTTCAATGGATCCATAAAATATAGAAGTTGTTATCTCTAGGAAACATCCAAAAATTGTATTCGATATACGAAGAATCCTTAGTCTAGCTGGTAATTACTAACACTTTGTTATTTACTTCTAATGACATTATTTTCCTATGAAATCTTTGAAAAAGAAGATTTTTCCATTCCAAAATTATTAGAAATGCCAAAATTATTTCCAAGAGATAAAGGTTCACCTTACATTAGCACCAATCATTATTTTTATAGAATCAGAACAAGGGTATGTGGTGTATTATGATTCTTAGGAGTATGGGATGGGATATGTTATCAACATGGATATCATGATGTAGCATATGGCCCATGGATGTTTTTTGGTTAATGACATGAACTACCGAACACATGATTTTGAGATCACTATCATAGTATATACTTTTATTTTTTTGTTTAATTACCTATTTGGTGTGAAATTTACTTTGTTTACCGATCATAAGAGATTCATATATATATTCCCATAATGGGACTTTAACATAAGACATATAATATATATGGAGTATATTTATATGATTGACATTGAATTAATGCATTCTTTGGGTAATGGAAATTTGGTGGCAGATGCATTATGTAGAAACTCAAATGTATGTTTGGAAAAATAATCATTAGTTGAGTGGAATTTTATTTTGGTCCTAGTTGTCATACATTTGGATAGTGAAGACTAAGGTGATGTAGTAGTTTTCATACTAATTTTATATTTTCCTATGATGGTTTAGATGATTAAGGAGTTATAGACATCTGATTGAGAATGTGTTGACATGAGGTCAAAACAAAATGGTTGTGAGATCATTGAGGGATGGAATTTTGATGAGAAATCATTATTGTGGTCCATAAAATATATGGTCGTACCTATTACTTCTTAGGAATAACTTCTTCATACTTACCAACATTCAATATGGTTGGTTCATCATTGAATACAGAAGACGTATACGGAATTTAAATAAAAAAAATTTGTGGGTCTCTATGAAAAGGAATGTGGATTAGTTTGTTTAAATTTTATTAACTTGACAACATGTTAAGTGATTGGATGTACCATCCCAGCCTGAGTGACACACACTGGTTCTATGAGCAGTTTTATTCACATGACCTCAATTGTTCCTCCCCTTATGGTAGATGTTTCTCATGAGAATAAAGGGTCAGGTATGTCGACCATGAAAAAAATACATTATCTTTTATCAGAGTAACACACAATCAGAATTAAATAACTTATTTTCAAAAGAATATAAAATCATAAACAATACCAAATATCATGAAAATAATTCAATATATATAATACCAACAAAACTAGGAAACCTGCCACACAAAAGTATATGTCATGTGTATAAAATGAAAATAATAAATAATGAAACTGATGAATCCTAAGCGGGTCCTTAACCGTGTCTAGTTCCCCCATCCCGGATCAATATCCAATTATAAATATACCCATGGGTCATTTCCATTATCCTTTAATACATCCATAAAATCTATTCGGGTACTGATCTGGTAGCCTAAGTAGGGTTTGCGTACAACTCAGAAGGGACAAACCAACGCTTAAAAAAAATCCAGTCTATAACAAGTGTATGGAGTTGTATAGAGAAATAGATAAAATGTATAAGTAAATAGTTATCACATTATCTTTTAATATTTATTAACCACATATACCATAAATTTCCCATGGACACCGATACCTCAATACAAACTCCAGCACACGTCAGGTCTAATATGTGTTTTATATTAAATTCACAATTCATTTTAGAAGATGGTCTTTCATGATCCATTTCATTTCAATTCAATTATTATGGAAACCTCAGAACATAGTCAAAAGACAATGTTTTGGGTGTTTATAACCATTTCTAGAACCTCATTGATTATACCTACATATATACCATGGGAATAGAATGTCAACTCTACAACCCTAATTTCCAATCATTGATATACATCATTGGAATAAAAAATAATTTCAATGATCCCATTTTACATTTTTGTGCATATCTAACAAGTATAGATAATCATATCTAGTACCCCATTTTTCAACCTTATAGAAAGATATATCATTGGCATATATAATCATATCTAGAACCTATTTTAACAATGATGTATGTATATAACTGTTGTAGATCATCATGAATAGAACACCATTTATGAAATATATAGATACATCATTCAATAATAAAACCTTCACATGTACCTCATTATGTCATGTTTTCACATTGTCACATCAACCAAGATATAACACATTAATCGTCTCAAAAAAATTACCCATCCCAACAACCATTATATAATTCATAAATTATTCAATATAATCCCAATAATTAATTTTTAAAAAAAAATATTTTCTTAATATAAATAACCAATAATTCATTCACAAATTAATTATTCAATCACACAATCCTAAAACTGAATAATTAATTCTCCAGATAATTATCTAAATTTATAACATCTAGTTCTTTTAATTAATTCAATAATTAATTACTCAACTGATTAATCTCAATACCTTTATAATTAATTCAAAAAAATAATCATCAAAATTCAGAAATCCCAAAACCTTATGGGAGAATGCTCAGGGTGATACCACTATAGTTGTGATTACTTGTGTTGGATCAGAAATAGGATCCACCTACTAGGGGAGCAGAAGATCTGGGATTTGGGATTTAGATTATGAATAAAGATAGTCCAATGGTCTTGTAATTCCTTTTGAAATCTCTAAAATCATCCAAAATAATAAGGTTCTGATTTTTCATTCAATGGTAGAATTTTCAGGGGGTTAGGTGGAATTAAAAATAATTTTTTAGAAATTCAATATCTTGTGGACTATTTTAGGGGTAGGGGAGCATGTTTTCCTTATCTGTGTGCCATCCATGAACCTATTGTTTTAGGGGTAAAAAAATTCTCTTCTTAGGTTACATGGTTTGGAAAATTTTCACCAACCATGTGATTCCCCATATTCCATGATTTTAGGTTTTTCTTGGCTCGGGCGCATGATTTTCACTAACAGTGAGCCAAATCTGCATATCAATACTTCCATCAATTTTTTAAATTTTTACTGAGAAACACAAAAAATTACAAACCAAATTAAATGTAATAAAATAAAGAAAAATTGATACCTGATTTCATGTTCTAGTCAACTCCATAAAAGGTCATGATCTTAAAATCTCCCCACCTTATAATAGATCATCATTAAGCTGCACTCACAATTATCTATAAGATTGTATGATAAGAAGATTTGGAATCTGATCCTACACGTCTGCTTCACGTTCCAATGTTTCCTCATTAACATGTCCATGATTCCCCATGAAAATGTCTATGTTTCCATAATACCTTAATATACAAAAATGTATTTCCATGTAACAATCTCTCTTCATGATCCCACACACCTATTATATGCTTCTCAAAGGATGAATATATCTGAATCCCAACTTCATCTATATAGATCATATGTTAAGTCACGGGTGATACTAGTATAGTTGTGTTACCAAGAAAAAATCCTTAATAATGTTTTATTTGGGTATAATATCCAAATTATTCACTAGTGGCATGATTCTCTCCACAACCACAAATGTTTCAAAAAACCTGGGTGCTAACATGCCCTATCTTCATATCCTACGGTGTCCCAGTCTAGGTGGCACCCACTAGAATAAAATATCACTCTTTGTAAAATTTATGTGTTTTCTCTTTCTATTTTCATATACACCCTTCCCACACTTATCATAGCCATATGTTTTCTAATTAGTTGAACATGATACAAAGTTTCTAGCATGAGATTCGACCCTAAAAAATAAAACTCAAAAGAATCGATCTAGCATAATGATTATTTTTACTCCCTACCATAAAGAGACTCACATGGTTCCATCTATATATTTTTCTAAAAACTGTTTTTTAGGAAAAATCTTGTAAATCCAAGTGTTTATTCTAAGTCACACTAAAGGAAAGGACTCAAGATCCGAAAATATTTTCAAGCACTCGTGTAAAGACCCGTAAAATTCAAGGAAAATTTTTTCTTAATTTTCTTTAGAATTTTACAAGAGCGCGGTTTCAGACGGCACCTGATTCCGAGGCCCGGAGCGCCCGGAATTAATTTCCGAAGTTTGGCTCGGGTACGTTCAGTAAACGAACGAGCGGGAATTCCTAACTTTTGATCCGGTGCTCGGAATTGAAATCCGAGGGCACCGATGAACTCGCAGCGCCGATATTCACTTAATGAGACCTTATCGGGAGTTGCGTTTGTTGCGGGTTGAAAGTTACATTTTGGGGTTTTTCAGTTAAGTTAAATAAAATTTGTGTAAGACAAATTTTATTTTAACTTATTTAAAAACCTACCAAAGGAGGTTGGGAGTGGGACCCACACCCACTTAACCTCCCTTGGGAGGATTAAGTGTGGTGGGGCCCACACGAACCCCCACTTTTCTTTTCAAATCCTCCCAACTCCTTTAACGCCTCTTTTAATGGCTTAGGTTACCCTTAATTAATTTTGGGGAGTTAAACTCTTTTGAATTTCAAACTTTTGAAATTCTTTTGAGTTTTGTGTTAATAAAATAAGATGTAATCTTATTTGTTTATGGGTTGTTGGTTTATTCCCTTGAGAACTTTTTGAGATCTCCTCTTCATCTTCTCCGGCGAAGAACGTCTTCATCCTCAACGAAGAACGACAACTCTTCGTCAAGGATCATCGACTCGGCGACCCGGTATCTTCGGACCTCTTCTTCCTCCCCGAACCTTCTTCGTCGGCAATCGAAGATCCGCCAACGACGTGTCTCTTCGGGCATCACACTTCGTCAACGGAATCGACGAACGACGACCGCGACGCCCGACCTCCGCGACGCCGTCTTCCGCGGGACGTAGACGATTCTTCGAAACTTAAACCCGAGGTAGGGGTTGTCGTTTTCTTTTGGTTTTCTTATTTTATTCTTGATCGTGATTCTATCAAGACTAACGTGTGACTTGATTTATTTTAAGTTGCGTTTTTATTTTAACGTGAGGGGGGGGGGGGGGGGGGGCGGACCGCACGAACACGGCCGAACCCCACCTCCATCGTTCTTGTTTAATTATTTTGCGGAGGAAAGCAAGTGGCGTGGTGCCGTCGCACCACGCGGATGAACGTGCGAATATCTTATGCGATGCCGTCGCACGCACCTTTGAAGAAACAACAAGAACACGACGCCGTCGCGCCGCGTTGAATAATATCAAAGCACGGCGAAGGGACGCGGTGCCGTCGCACCGCGCCGGATGACGAACGCTGCGGCCGGTTCCGGGCCGCGGCGGGACGAGAAGACCGCGGCCGGTTCCGGGCCGCGGCGGGACGAGGAGACCGCGGCCGGTTCCGGGCCGCGGCGGAAGGAAAGACCGGCGGCCGGGCCGCCGGCGTCGGAAGTCGAGGGCGGGACCGGAATTTCCGGTCCCGTTGGTAAAAACCGGCCGGCCAGCGGGCCGGCCGGATGTCATAAAACCGGGGGAATAAATCCCCCGGCTGGTTCATCAAACCCCCCTCTTAACGAGGGGGACGGTTCATTTAAGGAGGGGGGGCAACAGCCCCCCCGGTTCGTCCAGCCGGCCCCCACTTGCGGGGGCCGTTTGTTGCAAAGGCACGGCTCAAAGCCGTGCCGCCTTGACAAAGCAGCGGGGGCAATCAAGCCCCCCGCGTGCCACCCGTGTGCGCCGCGGCCCGCCGCCGCCGCCGCCCCCGCGGCCCGCCGCCGCCGCCGCCCCCGCGGCCCGCCGCCGCCGCGCCGCCGCGCCGCCGCCCCCGCGGCCCGCCGCCGCCGCGCCGCCCCCGGGGGGGGGGGGGGGGGGGGGTCGGGCCGGGTCGGCCCGGACCCGGACCCCCCCGTTTCGAATCAGATTCGGTTTTTGGCCCATAACTTGAGCCTCGGACCTCCGAATGACGAACCGTCTGCGGCAACGCGATCCTTGGATCGAGACGGTCGTTTCGGTATATCGCACTCAAGGTTTCGGTTTTCTTTGAGTTCGGCCGGGTTGGTTCGTTCACGAAACCAACCGGGCCTTCGGAGCGGAAACGCTCATATCTTGAGCTACGGACGTCCGATTGACGTGCCGTCAGTCGCGTAGTGTTCCTCTTAGTGAGACGGATCTTTTGGAATACTCCGCCCGAGGTTTGGACGCAGGTGGAGTACGGTCGGGTTGTTTTTGCCTTAAAAACCAACCGGGCCCCGGAGACGAAAATGCCAATAACTCTCAGACCGGGCGTCCGATCGACGCGCCGTCTGTTGCGTTGAGTTCCTGTTGTCGATACGGAACTTTTGGATACATCAACTCTGGTCTTCGTGACAGTTGATGTATCAGCCTCTCGGCTCGTGGAGCGGACCCTCCATACGAGCTAGTTGTGTGCGGGAACCCTAGTGCTGGCTGCGACTGTTCTACTGCTACGACTGCTACTGTGACTGCGACGACGACAGTACAGAGATCCTGTGTGGATTCGACGACGACAGTACAGAGATCCTGTGTGGATTCGACGACGACGACTACAGCACTCAGCGATCCTACGTGGATCAGTGCTACAGGTTCTGTGTGAGCCCGATCCTGTGTGGGTCCTTGCGCTCAGCGGTTCTGTGTGAGCCAGCGCCTACAGGTTCTGTGTGAGCCCGATCCTGTGTGGGTCTTCTGCGGGGGTTAGTTACCTATCGATCCTTCGTGGGTCCGACGACTTAGATGGATCAGTGATCATCTTTATCGTCCTTGAAGAAGTATACCTGTGCGAGCTGAATCCTGTTGTTTTCCTGTGTGGATTGTGTTGTGCAATCCTGTGTGGATTATATTTTGCTTTCCTATGTGGAATACGTATACTTTCCTGCGTGGACTGAGTTGTACTTGGGCTCGGAGGTTGGAGCGTATTTTAATTAATGACTTAGGTATATGTATGGGCATATACCTAAGCAGTGTCGGTTGTTACTTCGCGATTGTACTTTTCTTCGTGGTTTATCCTTTGTGGATTTGAGAGACCTTCAGGGGTCTCGGGGTCCCTACTGAGTAGCTTATACTCACCCCTGCACGGGCTTCGCCCGCACTACGTTGTGTTGGTTGCAGACGACGGACAGCGTTGACCTTAGCTGAGGCTTGTAGAGCGGGACGGTACCCGGAGGTGGACCACTGGGCGGGACGTGCACGGAGCGGACGACGGGACCCGTGGAGCAGAGGAGCTATCTGTACCCACCCTTCAGGGGGGATTTCCGGTGGACAGCTCGGAGTAGCGGCCTTTACTTTACAGTTGCTGTTTTTCCCTTTTCGAGTTGTACTTTACTTTCAGTTTGGGTTTGTATTCTGGCCCATTTACCTTTCCGCACTTTCAGTCGTACTCTGTTTGCTTAGTGTTTACTTTCCGCTTGTTTACTCTGTGGTGTGTGTTTACTTTTCAAAGGCAATGCCTTCCCTTTTTACCGGGATTTATGCCTTGGTGCTAGTCGCCAGCCCCTGGCCTATGGAAGGCGGGCTTGGGGTAGTCACGGCACGGACCCCGAGGGCGGGTCGTGACAAATTGGTATCAGAGGAGTTCGGTTCTACCGCGAACTCTGATCTTTTCTATGTGAAGCAATAATGTTTAGCGTATTGAGTGTGGTTATCAGTCCAGGGAGTCCAGTGTTGGTGCGGCGGCCGACGTATCCGTACACCAGGACCCTGACTTCTGATTTCCGACTTAATGCACGAAAACATTGATTGCGTGCGTGTTTCAAAGTTTTCTTTGTGATTACTTATATCAGCTCACCAGGTATACTATTCTAACCGTGGCGCACCTGTTTCCTTTTCAGGATGGCCCCACGACGGCAGCCAGCTAGGGTTCCGAGAGTCGAGCGAGACGACAGCCCACCGAGCGACGAGGCCTCGGTGCAGGGCCCTTTTCCAGTAGTGGCATCGGCGGTAGCTTTACCCGCCGAGCCCCCGATGCTTCCAGCAGCAGCCGCTGACGATGCACGTCGCCTCAGCGCACTGCATGAGTTTCAGCGCCAGCGACCGCCCAGGTTTCGCGGGGAGACGGATCCCCAGGCAGCAGAGGACTGGCTGGAGGCAGTAGTACGAGTGTTTAGGCTAGTGAGGACACCAGCAGACCTCATGGTGATCCTCGCTGCGAGCCTATTACACGCAGCAGCAGGACAATGGTGGAGCCTGATGCTCCAGGTGCACGATGAGGCATCTCTTCTCTGGACGGACTTCGAGAGCCTCTTCCGCTCTGAGTTCGTCCCGGCCACCCTCCGAGCGGTGCGCATCCAGGAGCTTCTACAGCTGCGGCAGGGCAGCATGACGGTCGCCCAGTACTCGGCGAGATTTACCGATCTCTCGCGCTACTCGACCGACATGGTACGGGACCCATTCTTCCGGGCCCGGACCTTCGAGTAGGGTTTGAGACACGAGATCAGGGCATCGCTGATCTCCCTCAGCATACCGACTCAGACAGGAGTACTGGAGCGGGCCCTTCTGATCGAGAGCTTCCTTGCTGAGTCTACACCAGCACAGCGACCCACCGCAGGGCGGCACGTGGCAGAGTCATCTGCAGCAGGCAGTCGACGGATGACTCAGGGGTCCAGACAGACCAGACCTTCAGGCAGACGACCTCAGGGCACTGGCTCAGCAGTGCGGGGCACACAGCGCGGAGCCAGTCTTCCGAGAGGCAGACAGTGCTACTCGTGCGGCGGGCAGGGCCACATGGCTCGCGACTGCCCGACCCGCCGTGCCGAGGAGCAGCAGTCAGTTGATGGACCACCGAGGCAGAGGCAGAGGGTCGACCGTGGCGGTCCGCAGGGAGGAGGTGGACGAGGCAGAGGAGCTGGACGAGCAGCCGGTGGTGGCTGACGCTATGAGGCTCTACCACCACCACCACCAGGAGGTCCACCCCGACCACAGGGAGCTGGCGGGCAGCGACAGGCACAGCTCCAGGCAACAGAGGCCTACGACCACGGCGCACCTGAGATGATTCGAGGTACTATCTGTGTCTATTCCACCCTTGCTGCAGTTCTTTTAGACCCAGGAGCGAGTCATTCTTTCATAGCCGCTGCCCTTGTTCGGAGCTCGGAGATTCCGACAGAGCCGTTGGCTCGATCCTTACGGCTAGAGACTCCTACGGGAGCAGACTCGACGATTACGCACTGGTGCCGGCAGTGTGAGCTTACTCTAGGAGGCGAGAGCTTCGGATGGGATCTTCTTGTAGCAGCGTCGAGGCCTTACGACGTCATCTTGGGCATGGATTGGCTGTCTACGGTCCATGCACAGATTGACTGTTTTAGGCGCAAGGTGCGATGTGTACGCACCGACGGGAGCAGGTTCACCTTCACCGGCGAGAAGGGAGCCTTAGCAGCACAGGATGGACTTCCGCGGAGGAGAGGACAGCCCATCACTCATCAGTTGGCTAGCCTTATCCATGGAGCAGTTGACGTGCGGAGTCCTGGTTTTCCTGCAGCGGTGGATCAGTTTGCGGACGTTTTTCCTGACGACGTTCCAGGGCTACCTCCTCGCAGAGAGGTAGACTTTTATATTGACTTGTACCCCGGGACAGCCCCGATATCCACTCCAGCATATCGGATGGCCCCCGCCGAGCTTCGAGAGCTACGGGTACAGTTGGAGGACTTGCAGGGCAAGGGGTTCATCCGACCCAGTGTTTCACCCTGGGCTTCCCTGATATTGTTCGCCAAGAAGGCGGACGGGAGCTTGCGACTTTGTGTTGACTATCGTCACCTAAACCAGGTGACAGTGAGGAACAAGTATCCGCTACCGAGGATTGATGACCTCTTTGATCAGCTCAAGGGAGCACGGTGGTTCTCGAAGATAGACCTCAGGTCAGGCTATCATCAGCTCAGAGTCAGAGACGAGGATGTGCAGAAGACGGCCTTCAGATGTCGGTATGGCCACTATGAGTTCTTGGTTATGCCCTTCGGTGTAACCAATGCTCCAGCAGTGTTCATGGCTCTCATGAACAGGATCTTTCAGCCATACCTCGATCGGTTTGTCGTGGTCTTCATCGACGACATTCTGATTTACTCTACGACAGAGGAGGAGCACGCCTATCACTTGCGAGTTGTTCTTGACACACTCCGAGAGCACCAGCTTTATGGAAAGCTCTCGAAGTGCCAGTTCTGGATACGTGAGGTCCACTTTTTGGGACACGTTATCTCTGAGGCGGGAGTTGCAGTAGATCCCGCGAAGATTGAGGCTGTGTTAGCATGGGAGCCACCCAAGAGCGTGACTGAGGTTCGGAGTTTCTTGGGACTAGCTGGATACTATCGGAGATTTGTGCCGAACTTCTCCAGAGTTGCGACATCACTCACAGCTTTGACGAAGAAGGGGAAACCCTTCGTGTGGTCAGACAGTTGTCAGCAGAGCTTCCAGGAGCAGAGACAGAGATTGACTAGCGCACCTATCTTGAGATTACCTGAGGAAGGAGTAGGGTACGTAGTCTACTGCGATGCATCAGGGACCGGACTCGGATGTGTTCTGATGCAGGAGCGGGCAGTGATCGCCTATGGATCACGACAGTTGAGACCGCATGAGCAGAACTACGCTACCCATGACCTGGAGTTAGCAGCAGTGGTCTTCGCTCTGAAGACATGGCGACATTATCTGATGGGCGAGCGCTTTACAGTATTTTCCGATCATCAGAGTCTCAGGTATATCTTCTCGCAGAAGGACCTGAACCTGAGACAGCGACGATGGCTCGAGTTCCTCCAGGACTATGACTTTGAGATAGTCTATACTCCTGGGAAGGGGAACGTAGTAGCCGATGCCCTCAGCAGGAGGACGGGCATTCAGCTACTTGAGGAGGCGACAGAGCAGCTAGCCTCTTTGCAGATATCCTTCGTGGATAGAGATGGAGCAGCCTTTCTTCAGTCTCTCACAGTCACTCCACCACTACTGCAGCGAGTCAGGGAGGCACAGCATGGGGACGCTGACTGTGAGACACGGCGTGCACAGATATCCTCGGGACAGGCACCTGATGGTTTCTCCCTTGGAGCAGAGCACGACATCCTTTTCAGAGGACGTACCATGGTACCAGTCGCTTTGCGAGAGGAAGTGCTGAGGGAGTTTCACACTTCTCCTTTGGCGGTACATCCTGGAGTGGCGAAGATGTACCAGGACCTCAGACGACAGCATTGGTGGCCGGGCATGAAGAAGGCAGTAGCAGAGTTCGTTTCTCGATGCCTCACCTGTCAGCAGGTGAAGGCAGAGCATCAGGTACCAGCAGGCTTGGTACAGCCCTTGGAGGTTCCGGAGTGGAAGTGGGACGGCATATCTATGGACTTCGTGACTGGACTTCCACGCACTTCCAGAGGTCACGACTCCATCTGGGTGATTGTTGACCGACTCACCAAGTCGGCACACTTCTTACCCATCAGAGAGCAGGGCTCAGTGGAGAGCTTGGGACGTCTCTACGTTCAGGATATTGTGCGGCTCCACGGCGTGCCATCATCTATCGTCTCCGATCGAGATGCCCGCTTTACTTCCCGGATTTGGAAGGGGTTACAGGAGGCGTTCGGGACGCAGCTACGTCTTAGCACAACATTTCACCCTCAGACAGATGGTCAGACGGAGAGGACCATTCAGACTCTCGAGGACATGCTCCGCGCATGTGTCCTCGACTTTGGTCGTAGCTGGGAGGACCACCTACCCTTGGTGGAGTTCGCATACAACAATAGCTACCACTCCACCATCGGGATGGCACCGTACGAGGCGTTGTACGGCCGACCATGTAGATCTCCTTTGTGCTGGACAGACCCTGGGGAGTCAGCGCTGGTGGGACCGGAGATGGTCCAGGCCACGACAGAGAAGGTCCAGGTCATCCAGGAGCGGATGAGGACAGCTCAGAGCCGGCAGAAGTCATACGCTGACAGGAGGCGGAGGCCACTGGAGTTCGAAGATGGCGACCATGTCTTCTTGCGGGTCTCACCTCGACGTGGTATTCGGAGATTTGGCCGAGGCGGCAAGTTATCTCCGCGCTTCATCGGACCCTTCCAGATTCTCAGCAGGATTGGCGAGGTGGCTTATCGCCTGGCTCTACCACCTCAGTTGCACCGGGTGCATGACGTCTTCCACGTATCCCAGCTGAGGAGATACGTGCACGACCCGACGCACATCATTGACCATGGGGAGCTTGACGTTGACGATGGGGCGACTTTTACGGAGGTCCCGGTGGAGATAGAGGATCGACAGGAGCGGGTCCTGCGTGGGCGATCGATTCCTCTTGTGCGCATCAGATGGCAGCACGGGAATCTCCAGGAGAGCACATGGGAGCGGGAGGCTCAGATGCGTGCTCAGTACCCTCATTTGTTTCCCTAGTTTTTGTTGTATCTTTACGGGGACGTAAAGCCCTGAGGTGGGAGTAATGTAAAGACCCGTAAAATTCAAGGAAAATTTTTTCTTAATTTTCTTTAGAATTTTACAAGAGCGCGGTTTCAGACGGCACCAGATTCCGAGGCCCGGAGCGCCCGGAATTAATTTCCGAAGTTTGGCTCGGGTACGTTCAGTAAACGAACGAGCGGGAATTCCTAACTTTTGATCCGGTGCTCGGAATTGAAATCCGAGGGCACCGATGAACTCGCAGCGCCGATATTCGCTTAATGAGAGCTTATCGGGAGTTGCGTTTGTTGCGGGTTGAAAGTTACGTTTTGGGGTTTTTCAGTTAAGTTAAATAAAATTTGTGTAAGACAAATTTTATTTTAACTTATTTAAAAACCTACCAAAGGAGGTTGGGAGTGGGACCCACACCCACTTAACCTCCCTTGGGAGGATTAAGTGTGGTGGGGCCCACACGAACCCCCCCTTTTCTTTTCAAATCCTCCCAACTCCTTTAACGCCTCTTTTAATGGCTTAGGTTACCCTTAATTAATTTTGGGGAGTTAAACTCTTTTGAATTTCAAACTTTTGAAATTCTATTGAGTTTTGTGTTAATAAAATAAGATGTAATCTTATTTGTTTATGGGTTGTTGGTTTATTCCCTTGAGAACTTTTTGAGAGCTCCTCTTCATCTTCTCCGGCGAAGAACGTCTTCATCCTCAACGAAGAACGACAACTCTTCGTCAAGGATCATCGACTCGGCGACCCGGTATCTTCGGACCTCTTCTTCCTCCCCGAACCTTCTTCGTCGGCAATCGATGATCCGCCAACGACGTGTCTCTTCGGGCATCACACTTCGTCAACGGAATCGACGAACGACGACCGCGACGCCCGACCTCCGCGACGCCGTCTTCCGCGGGACGTAGACGATTCTTCGAAACTTAAACCCGAGGTAGGGGTTGTCGTTTTCTTTTGGTTTTCTTATTTTATTCTTGATCGTGATTCTATCAAGACTAACGTGTGACTTGATTTATTTTAAGTTGCGTTTTTATTTTAACTTTAGGGGGGGGGGGGCGGACCGCACGAACACGGCCGAACCCCCCCTCCATCGTTCTTGTTTAATTATTTTGCGGAGGAAAGCAAGTGGCGTGGTGCCGTCGCACCACGCAGATGAACGTGCGAATATCTTATGCGATGCCGTCGCACACACCTTTGAAGAAACAACAAGAACACGACACCGTCGCGCCGCGTTGAATAATATCAAAGCACGGCGAAGGGACGCGGTGCCGTCGCACCGCGCCGGATGACGAACGCCGCGGCCGGTTCCGGGCCGCGGCGGGACGAGAAGACCGCGGCCGGTTCCGGGCCGCGGCGGGACGAGGAGACCGCGGCCGGTTCCGGGCCGCGGCGGAAGGAAAGACCGGAGGCCGGGACGCCGGCGTCGGAAGTCGAGGGCGGGACCGGAATTTCCGGTCCCGTTGGTAAAAACCGGCCGGCCAGCGGGCCGGCCGGATGTCATAAAACCGGGGGAATAAATCCCCCGGCTGGTTCATCAAACCCCCCTCTTAACGAGGGGGGCGGTTCATTTAAGGAGGGGGGGCAACAGCCCCCCCGGTTCGTCCAGCCGGCCCCCACTTGCGGGGGCCGTTTGTTACAAAGGCACGGCTCAAAGCCGTGCCGCCTTGACAAAGCAGCGGGGGCAATCAAGCCCCCCGCGTGCCACCCGCATGCGCCGCGGCCCGCCGCCGCCACCGCGGCCCGCCGCCGCCGCCACCGCGGCCCGCCGCCGCCGCCGCCCCCGCGGCCCGCCGCCGCCGCGCCGCCCCCGGGGGGGGGGGGGGGGGGTCGGGCCGGGTCGGCCCGGACCCGGACCCCCCCGTTTCGAATCAGATTCGTTTTTTGGCCCATAACTTGAGCCTCCGACCTCCGAATGACGAACCGTCTGCGGCAACGCGATCCTTGGATCGAGACGGTCGTTTCGGTATATCGCACTCAAGGTTTCGGTTTTCTTTGAGTTCGGCCGGGTTGGTTCGTTCACGAAACCAACCGGGCCTTCGGAGCGGAAACGCTCATATCTTGAGCTACGGACGTCCGATTGACGTGCCGTCAGTCGCGTAGTGTTCCTCTTAGTGAGACGGATCTTTTGGCATACTCCGCCCGAGGTTTGGACGCAGGTGGAGTACGGTCGGGTTGGTTTTGCCTTAAAAACCAACCGGGCCCCGGAGACGAAAATGCCAATAACTCTCAGACCGGGCGTCCGATCGACGCGCCGTCTGTTGCGTTGAGTTCCTGTTGTCGATACGGAACTTTTGGATACATCAACTCTGGTCTTCGTGACAGTTGATGTATCAGCCTCTCGGCTCGTGGAGCGGACCCTCCATACGAGCTAGCTGTGTGCGGGAACCCTAGTGCTGGCTGCGACTGTTCTACTGCTACGACTGCTACTGTGACTGCGACGACGACAGTACAGAGATCCTGTGTGGATTCGACGACGACAGTACAGAGATCCTGTGTGGATTCGACGACGACGACTACATCACTCAGCGATCCTACGTGGATCAGTGCTACAGGTTCTATGTGAGCCCGATCCTGTGTGGGTCCTTGCGCTCAGCGGTTCTGTGTGAGCCAGCGCCTACAGGTTCTGTGTGAGCCCGATCCTGTGTGGGTCTTCTGCGGGGGTTAGTTACCTATCGATCCTTCGTGGGTCTGACGACTTAGATGGATCAGTGATCATCTTTATCGTCCTTGAAGAAGTATACCTGTGCGAGCTGAATCCTGTTGTTTTCCTGTGTGGATTGTGTTGTGCAATCCTGTGTGGATTATATTTTGCTTTCCTATGTGGAATACGTATACTTTCCTGCGTGGACTGAGTTGTACTTGGGCTCGGAGGTTGGAGCGTATTTTAATTAATGACTTAGGTATATGTATGGGCATATACCTAAGCAGTGTCAGTTGTTACTTCGCGATTGTACTTTTCTTCGTGGTTTATCCTTTGCGGATTTGAGAGACCTTCAGGGGTCTCGGGGTCCCTACTGAGTAGCTTATACTCACCCCTGCACGGGCTTCGCCCGCACTACGTTGTGTTGGTTGCAGACGACGGACAGCGTTGACCTTAGCTGAGGCTTGTAGAGCGGGACGGTACCCGGAGGTGGACCACTGGGCGGGACGTGCACGGAGCGGACGACGGGACCCGTGGAGCAGAGGAGCTATCTGTACCCACCCTTCAGGTGGGATTTCCGGTGGACAGCTCGGAGTAGCGGCCTTTACTTTACAGTTGCTGTTTTTCCTTTTTCGAGTTGTACTTTACTTTCAGTTTGGGTTTGTATTCTGGCCCATTTACCTTTCCGCACTTTCAGTCGTACTCTGTTTGCTTAGTGTTTACTTTCCGCTTGTTTACTCTGTGGTGTGTGTTTACTTTTCAAAGGCAATGCCTTCCCTTTTTACCGGGATTTATGCCTTGGTGCTAGTCACCAGCCCCTGGCCTATGGAAGGCGGGCTTGGGGTAGTCACGGCACGGACCCCGAGGGCGGGTCGTGACAACTCGGATAGTAAGCTCTAACTTTCCATGAATATATGGGTGAAAATATATAATTATAATACCTATGCATTAAAAACTTTTTTAAATCCCTTACAGAAGAATGAATCAAAATGTGATTCATGATCTAAAACTATTGTACATGGTACACTGACAAGACAAACTATTTCCAAAACATAAAAATCTCCCTGCTACTCCACTGAGAAAAACATTTATATATGCCGAAAATTTTCTACATTCATCGATTGATCTAAAATTACACAGATATAGTAATTATTCCATGGATTATTCTTATGAAACACCTGAAAATCAATTTAAAAATTATCCAACTTCAATTATGGAATTCTCAATGGCTCTAAAAATCCTTCAGTTCATGAATTATATGCCTTCACATGTTGGAAACTGTAATGGTGCGTCACAATCTCTACTATCTTGTATTTCAAGCCGGACTATGGAAACTGTCATTGTAGGTCATGATACATTTTTATAACACATATGTGTACATACTACTTTGAGGCATACAATTCCTATATTAACACATATCACATGCTGATAGGAACAAAAAACTGATTCCTAACATAGATAATCTCATTATTATCTATACTCCATTAGGAATTTGAATCCCCACCATCAAGGATTTCTATCATGGTTAATCATTTTTGAACCTCAACACGTCTCTCTAAGATCCATCTGTAAAGTTTATACTCTACTAAAACCAAAACCATAGTAATATACTGTTGACATTCTTGAACCACCACATGCATATCAGCTAATAAATTCATCATCTTCCAATCAGCACTAGACTCCTAAAATTCACATGACATTGTTTTCATGCTCAAAGAGACATCCATGCTATTTCCATTCCCATGCATATATTAAATCTCAAAAAATTACTAAATTTAATCTACCCATATTTTTTCCCAAAGAAAAAAATCTCATTGTGAGAAGATGTATTTTAATCAATTGTGAATAGTAAACACCATAATCTATCAACCAAAACATAGTACCACCAACTCAATAAAGTATAAACCACTTCTACAATGTTTAGTTAATGTTTTGGGTAATTCCATTCATGAGAGAAAAAATATTGAGACTCATACAACAGAAATCAATCTACTTTCATCAACACTAATCCATGTATGATCCCTCAAGAATCAAAATAAACTGTATAATCCTCAATAGGGTCAGGAAGAATCACGATTTGTACTAATTTGAAATGCATCATTAACTCTGAGAATTCCCCCTCAAAATATTCTGACCAATCGAACATTATCCAATATTTTTCAAGCCTTATAGAAGAAATACCAAATAAGAAAATTCCTCAATGAATCTACAATAATATCTAGCTTACCCTAGAATGAATGGGACATCATGCACATTGTTGGGATAATTCCACTAAAACATTGAATGAAAATTCACTTTGAACACTAACTCTACTTCCTCCAAGATGTTATTTCCTATGATGTTTACCTAGTAAGTCCAAAACCCACACATTGATATGTTGGTGTATAGATGATACTATCTTAGTGTACTCAATATGATGTAAAAATGTTTTTCATGATCATCATAAGTCATTCAGTACACCAATATTTTATGTATGATCACCACAGAAACAAATGTAGGTACTGAAAGAAGATTTTGTTCATAAATTACATTAACAATGTTGGTGCATTCATTAGCCCAAATGGAATTATGATGAATTCATATATTTTATACCTACATTAAAAGTAGTACATGAAATATCAGAAGTCTGAACACTCAACTAATGATTCCATGATCTAATGTTATTCATTCAGAACACACAGTTTCATTTTCACTAGTCAAATAGATCATCGATACATAGAATATGATAATAGTTACTTATAGTTATTTGGTTTATCTTCTGGTAATCGACTAACAAGTGAAAATCACATCAGACTTATTTTCAAACAAAAAAGGTGATCCCAACGGTTATTCACTTGGATATGGAAACCCTTTATCCACAAAATACCCATGTTGAGTCTCATTATCTTCATGATCTATTCATTCCATTCTATATGGTGTTATAGAAACTGGGTCAGCCCTGGGAATCATTTCAATAGTAAATTCGTCATCCCTCTTAGGTGGCTGCCCTAAAAATTCATTGTAAATAAATTCTAAAATAGTTCCACTACAGGGGAAAAAAACTTTCTAAACTACCCTATCATTAAAATGTAGACAAAAAACCTTGGTGGTGAGCTGTCCAAGTTATTAAGTAATTAGACCTACTTGGCTCGTCTAAATATCCAAATCTCCATAGTGAATATAATGTTTAATCATTTGAGATGAAAATATCAATATCCCAATGTAAAAATCATTGTTGTATTGGTATGATACTAGTCATTACATACCCTTAATTAGGATGATGTGTGACTTTTCTAGGATATAGAGATCCCAAAAAAATGATACACTATGACTTTGAGATAACATTGATTTCACAAACACATGTCTCTATGTCGTAGTCTCAATATTGTATCTATTGTTATTGTCTTTTTCCCACACTCCACTGGTATTTTCAACCCATTAAAAAGTTTTTTAGATATAAAGGAATGCGAGGTATCATTATTCAATAAGGTAATAGATAATATAGAAGCCACAATAATAGTACCTCTCACTGTTGATGGGCCTGCCTCACTATCCATAAGTGTAGGCTGCACTACTTGTACGTTTCATACTACTCTTCCTTATGATGAGTTCTGACTTCCCTAAGTTGAAACACTCTGCTGATATGGGTTCTTTTTTCGAAAGAACCACATGCATATCCTCTACTACATCTACATGTAGAACTTTTACTGGGAGTCTGATATAATGAATAGGATCCCATTCCTACACACTGGTTCGGTCTAGTTCATCATTCAGTAGCCATATGTCTGAAGTTCTTACATAACATATATAGATGTCCCATTATTCTCCAATATTTGTACTCTACTGGTGGTCAGGGAAAATTTTTATGATAGTGTACCTGTCATACCACACAGGTGGAAATGTACATGGGTCATATCGAGAATGACTAATCCCCTTGACTTGCCACTCTACTTCCCACTTATCTGGATAAAGTTCTCAAAATGATTCTTCATGTTTTGGTAAGATGTACCACTTATCCATCTAGTATAAAGCATATATCACCCAATAGAATCATCCATTGAGTTCCCCTCTAAAATGAGATCCTAATTCACCAAATTATCCCATGAGTCAGTTACACGAACCCTTCTACTCTTTCCTGCCTCAATATATCTAGGTTGATGTTCTCTAAGAACTTATCCAAAAAATTCTTCCATAGAATACCATAAATTTTCCCAGTTCACACATAAACATCCCACAAGTGCTTCAATGAATTTTTCACCATATAAGAAGCAAACATAATCCTTTTCAATGGTCAAGTATCATCTCGATGGACTCATCATATAACTTATCTCCCTCAGTTCAACATTCTCCGGTAAAAATAGGAGGTTTCTGTGACTAAAATTTTCTTGTTAGGTCATAAATTCTCTTGATGACCCTCTCAGAGTCTCCTTTAATGAATTTCATGAAGTTAGTGTATTTTAGTCAAAACATCTCCCTTATTCCTTTCCTAGAACTATCAATCCATCTAGTTCAACTACATTAAAAATACCTCAATCCACATCCTCATCTCATCCCCTCAATAGGAATCGCCATAGAGTAATAGATATATTATTATAGACATATATCTTATGATTTATAACATAACATTTTCATATTTTCTTAAGGGGAATAATCAAAACAAGTCTGTTACCCAAGCCACTCTACTTGTTAAAAAACATGGTGTTGTCATTATAACCACCCAATATTTTATTAACGAAATTTTTTCTTGATATAGTTAAATGTATTATCATGTAAAATGGTTATATAAAACCTATTAACATCCTTGTTAATATATATTTTTATTTTAAAATACCATTATGAATTTTCACCGTTGCTAATATAGCTATTGAACAGTGATCACATGATTAGTATAAATATAGGGATTTAGAAAATCGAATTAACTCAGATAAAGGAAGTGATGACATAATCCAGTAAAATTTATCCATACGAATCCCATTTTTTGGAGCTCAAAAAGTTGGTGGCATCACTGGGCTTCTCTCTTGACCAATCCCAGTATGAGCTTCAACACGTTAAGCATCAATGGAACCACCTATGAGAGAAGTGGATGTTAAGAGAGATTACCACCCGAGCGATGATATCCAATCTAACCCAAGAGTCTGTCACCATCACAAAACATACCCTTAAGTCTTATGTGGGTGTTATAAGGTGTCCTGTAACAAGACCCTAACACCATGATTGTGTGATTTATTTTTTTTCATAAATTATATAAATATATTTTGTAAATGGGTTTCAATGAAAAAAATAGAATTTTTGGATAATATTAAATTAAGAAATCTAATTTTTTGAATTAATATATTTTTTAATTAGATAATATATTAATAAAATATTATGTCTAAATTATTATTTTTTAAATATAAATGATCGTTTAATTTTTATTAATATATTTTCAATTTTTATTAAGGTCTGAAAGCTATTTTTTTCAAAACCCATGAATTTTCAGTAAAGGTATATTTTTATATAAATATAATATTCACATATTTATAAAATTATTTAGATAAAATGAATATTATTTTTGGATTCGGGATGTCTAAATTATCCAATGCTGAATTTATCATAACTTTTTAAGACAGTCTAATATTTGGGTAGAAATGAAATACAGTTAAAATATATAATGTGTTTTATAACAACCTAAATAACCAATAGTGATATAATAAAATAATATAATTTTTTTTTCTGCCAATATATATTTTTAACATTATGTTAATTTGATTTTATATTTTTTGATTAATTTTATGGTGTCATAGTTGACCCTCAAAGACTTATAAAACATTTTAACTTATAACAAGATTTCCTTGAGAGTGTGACTCAATTTAACATAATAAAGCATATTATTTTAAGAATTTGGGCCATTTGAATTATAAAATAATTTTTTCCACTCCAATATGGCAAAAAATCTAGGCAAAAACCATGGGTTGTTTTGTGGTTATGAATAGGTCAATGTGTGGTGTCGAAAACTTAAATAATATAGAATTACATTCCTTTCCCTATATATACCCACCCAATATCCAACTTCCTAATCACTAAAACCATTTTGAGCTAGCTCAAACTCTACCCTCATCTCACAATAATCCCCAAAAGGCACCTGAAGCTGCCAGGAAGCCTTTCTCAATCCTCTCATAAGCCTTTGGGATCACACTTCCATTTAAGGGGTTTCTTCTATTCTCTTTTTTTTTCAATTTCATTATGTTGTTATACCGTTTTATTTTTAACTAAAAATTTTGGGGTATGATTTATAACCTCTCCCATACTTAATAACTAATGTTTTAATGATGATATACACCTTTTCTCTCATTAATGCCTCCCTTGTACACTTGTTACCATGATGAAATTCGATAAGGGATTTATCTCTCCTCATTTACGTTCAAGAAATTATTTTGTATTATGAATCTAAATTCCATTAAATAGGTTGGAACATGTACATATATGAACCCATTACTTACCACATCCTCTAAATATTATGATACACCCCTTTATCTCTCATTATCCTTTTTTTTGAATTCTTATGTCAAGTAGTAATGCTAGTAAAATTACACCGTAGTTTTCCATGTCAAAGTCATTATGTAGTGATTAGCAAGCCCATTTCACTGTCAAGGGTACTCACCATTATGCACATTTAATTATTTATTATAGAGTTTCATGTATCAATTCTATATTCCTTTATCATGGAATAAATTATGATATTTAATGAATCCATGCTATATTATTCTTGTGGCACACTTATGCATGAAATTGAATGATTACGAAGTGTGTGCCCTGATTCCACTCCAATGCACAAGGTAAAGACTAGAATCATGATACCTCAAGTGAAATGAGGGTTTACTCAAGAAAATTAAAGTTCAATGAGGGTTTAGTCATGCTACATTTTCAACGATCCTTGGATACTGCTAATATCATGGTAAATGTTTGTTCCACATATCGAGGTTATGGTAATCATGATGTATATTCCTTTGTAATCATGTTTCTTTTGTGATCCATTGATATGCCTATTTCCTTGAATGCACAATATTCTTACTTTTATTCCTTTTTGAAGCTCTTAGTTGGCTTTATGGATTACCCTTTTCCCTTATATGTCCTCAGGTTATCCCATGCAATGCTATGTATGAGGGAATGATGCGGTCATGTATAGGATTTTTTCAATAAAGAGGTTGTATTATTTTGGATTATGTTTTCATGTGATGTACCTAATTTCTGAAGAAACAACACCTCTCTATCCTTAGAGTAGTCTTAAGTGCATGTTTATATAATAAATCATGTTTATGTGTGAAATAAAGAGAAAGGTTTTTATAGTTGGTATCATAATATATGTTTAGTTATATTTGTAGTGATGATTAGAATACCCCAGTGAAAGAACTAGGGATCAAAATTAGTGTAATAAAAACATCCCTAAATTTTGGTGAGTATTTAATAGTATTTTTATCAATAAAATACATCCATGTCTAGATACAGGCAGGTATAGGATGCTCTAACAATGATTTATCTAGTGGTAAAACATGAAAAACTGCATCGAGCTAGACTCGAATGTGAATTGGTGCATGACAATGGGCCTCGCTGAACTATTGGTAACGACACTTCAAGGGGATATGCATTAGTAATTTCATAATATTAGTACAAAACACTATTATGGGAATTAAAAACACTCCCCTAAGAATATATGTTTGGTAATAGATCATGGATAACATAGATAAGTTAAGGAAATAAAT
This sequence comes from Viscum album, assembly GCA_963277665.1. Lineage (NCBI taxonomy): Eukaryota > Viridiplantae > Streptophyta > Magnoliopsida > Santalales > Viscaceae > Viscum > Viscum album. The sequence continues at coordinate 1,642,670,151 of OY728121.1, read as the reverse complement.
ATAACTTGTAAGTTATCCTTTTTCTCATCGGATTCCCCTTTAGGTGTTACTCCTAATATTTTTTTTATTCCAGCCAATGTCTAGTAATTGGAGTACATGGGCTAACCACCATTGTGAAGATCAATATAATGAATGTTATAATGATATTCCCAATCTAATGGGAGTGGGAATAACAAGATTTATAATGATACTCTCTCAATTAACCCAAGTATTGAATATAAAAATGGGTCAAGAGGAATTTCCACCCCCCGCCCCCAAATAACAAGCTGCAATCAATTGCTTCATGAGACAGAGGCCTCTTACTTTTAGTGGAACATTTGATCCCTCAATCGCTTAATAATGTCTCAACTCCATTGAAAAAATAGTATCCATCCTTCAATGTTAAAAATAGGAGATGGTTCTTCTAGATGCTTATTGTATGGTTGGTGTAGCTGATCAATGGTGGATATTAATAAAAAGTATGAAGCCTGATGATGATCTTGATGAATTATAATGGATCGATATCCAAAAAATGTTTTCGGATAAATATTTTTCACACACCCTTCTTCATAAGATGGAAAAGTAATTACTTTCACTCAAGTAGAAAAATGAAGAATCTATAATAGCGTACAAATAAAACATTATAGTTATTTCACAATATGCCTCTAGAAATTTCGTTACCCCTGAATGCATGGTTGAACGCTTCATTGGGGGGATAAAACGTAGCCTACAGAAGGCCCTAGAGATTTATGACTTCAAGAGCTATGAGGAAATTTTCCTATGTTTCGTCAAAGTAGAAATAGATATCCGAGAATATTATGGGTATCATGGGGATAAGAATCCAAATGTGGAATTTAATTCTGGTTGTTTGATATATAAATCCAATGGTGCTATGAAATTCTAGCACCGAACATTCCAGAGGTACAAAAATAAGTATCCAAGAAATTTCCTGAAGTAGAGGAGGAAATGCTTTATGTGTGGAAGAGAAGGGCACCTGGATACTAACTACCTACAAGAAAAACCCTCTGCTACGATAGAGGAGTCGAATTCTCCATTCAAACCTCAACATATTGTTCATTGCTTCAACTACAAAGAACCAGGGAACTTTACAAACTAGTTCCATAAGCCAAGGGTTTTCGAAGGCCACCAACAACACCTAATGCAACAAGGGTGATCTTTTTCCATCACTACCACTGAAGCGAACCACAACAACAAAGTAGTGATAGTTACTATAGTTATTCATTCAAGAATAGTGAGTGTACTTTTTGATTCGGGATCTATGCATTCATTTGTATCCTGAATTTTTAGTAGAACAATCCCACCACCACCACAAAACATGGATATAAAGATGTCGATGATAATAGAAAATGGTGTAATCAAAGAATCCGACGAATATTCCTCCACCTATCACAATTTGTGGTTTGAAATTCCCAGTGAACAATGTCACACACCCTCTGGTAGAATTTGATACAATTCTTAGCATGGATTGGCTTTCCCTATAGAGCCAACAAAATTTTCCATTGGAGGGAAATCACTCTACATATGGTGAATCATCCCCCTATTCAGTATAAGTGCAAGGAGGAGGATGAATCGTATTTAAATCCGTAATCCCATGCATTGATATTACTACCCTAGGAAATTTAATATCTTTATCATATGATCGAATCTATGTATGAAACCATCCTTGAAGACATGACTATTGTGATGGAATTTTATGAAGTGTATCCCGAGGAATTACCTGGTCTTACTCCTAGAAGAGATATTGAATTATATGTTAATCTTATACCTATGGAATATCCAATATCTAACACTTTATATGGAATGTATAGTGTGGAGAATGAAGAGATAACAAAACAACTATAGGATAATCGGGATAAAAGGGTCCATACGACCATGTGCTTCCCCATGTTGTGCAACAGTCCACTTCGTCAAGAAGATGGATTGGTCAATGTGACTTTTAATTGATTATCGTGAGCTCAAAAATATCAAGATAAAAAAAATAATATTATGCCTTGAATTGATGACTTGATCAGTCATCTACATGGAGAAAAATACTTCTCCATGGTGGATCTTCGGTTGGGATATTACCATGTGAGGGTGAAGAAGGAGGATATCCCCAAAACATCTTTTCATACAAGATACGAGCTCTATGAATTCATAGTAATTCCATTCAAGGACAGTAATTCTCTAGAAATCATCATGGAATTAAAGAATAAAGTCTTTAGAGATCACCTCAACAATATTTTGTTAGAATTTTAGATGATATTCTAATATAATCCAAAACCAAGGAGGATTATGATGAGAATGTAAGAACTATGCTAGAGACCTTGTTAAAGGAAAATCTAAATGAAAAATACACCAAGTGTGATTTGTGGTTGGAGGAAGTTTCATTCTTGGGTTATATCATCATTAAAAATGGGATATCAATGGATGTCATCAAGACAGCTGCAATTGCGGGATGAATGAGGCCAACAATGATGAAGGATATACATAGATTCCTAGGGATAACAATATATTATTGTAGATTTCTGAGAATTTCTCACGATTGTCAAACCCATTTACTGAGATAACCCAGAAGGGAGTCATGTTTTCTTGGAGTGATTAATGCATGGATAGCTTCATGGAGTGAAAAAAGAAGCTTATCAACGCACAAGCGCTCACATTATCCACATGTGGAGAACTTTTTTTGGTATTTAGTGATGCTTAAAAGAATGTCATGGGTTGTGTGTTATTAAAAAATGATAAATTCATTGCCAATGCTCTAAGGATATTGGATGTTCATCAAAAAAACTATCCAACACATGTTCTAGATTAGGATATAGTAATCATTTCATTAAATAGTTGGAAGCATTACCACTTTGGGGAGAAGTGTGAAATATATACAGATCAGAAAAGCCTCACTTGTATATATTCACCCATAAATAGTTGAAAATGTGGAAATGATGATGGTGAGATATGATCAAAGACATTGTGTACTCAATCCTTTATCACCTTAGGAAAGGGAACAATGTGGAAGATGCTCCATGTATAAAGAACCCAATGATTCTATCATTGATGAGTGTGAAAAGGATCCAATCTTCATAGATTTGATGAATATTGACATGGGAATCATAAATAAAGGAAAATCATCAATCCATTCACAAATGATTGTTCAACCATCTCTTTTGTAAAGTTTAAAGGATTCTCAAAAGGATGATGTAGAAATTTAGTGGAAAGTGGAAACTAGTAGAAAAGGGAAGTCTTTTGAGATCAATGTTAATGATGATGGAATTCTGAGATTTGGGTCAAGACTATGTGTTCCATCATATAGGGTGTTAAAGAATGAACTTTTGGGGGATGCATATAAAGACACATACTTTACATACATTGATATCACTTCATATTTTAAGTAAATATATTACAAAATATAAAAAAACCATTATCGGACCGTATAGATATAGTGTCTTTAGAAACTGGGAAACATAAACAACTGGATCATAAAACATCTACATAATCTCCCATTAATTTCTGGATAACTGCACTCATTTTTGGAATATCATACCAAATACCCTTACTAATGTCCGGGTGAAAAGAAACATATAAAAGGGTGAGATAAAATGATCAGTAAGGGTAAGAAAATGAAATAACAATCACATCATTTTCATTAGAACATAACAATGGAAAATCATATCTTTCATAAAAAAGGATCACAATATCATATCAATGGATAAATAGTAAAAGTGAAATGTAATCCAAGCAGTGATAACATAAGACAAGAAATTTTTTGGCATACACACATAATAATAAAAAATCCTTTCATATTAGTCTATTACCATTTCAAATACCATCATAGCCGACAAAATCCATTACTAAACCGAGTTCTCTCCTCATTCTAGCCTATTGTTACGGAACAAGATTAACTTGTCATTCTAGCCCTTTCTATATCATGAGTAATAATTATTTACCCAATTCATTGGAGGGAGACATATGTCTCACCCATCTCAAAATAAAATCATTTTTACATATTCTACAAAAACATATAAACATTCACCATATCATAACCCATGAAATCAAATGGGTTTCTTAAACATCATACCTTCATAATTGATATTGAAAGTTTATTTCATAAATAAAATTATATCATAAACACAATAAAATCATAGTAATAATAGGGATAAATACATAATCCTACATAATCATAGATGGATAATAATTTTGATAGAATAACATGAGCTTCATTCATGATGAAAATATCATTTCTTCTTCAAAAAAAATTTATTTTCTCAAGATGTCATGATTTTTTAAAAGAAAAGAATTGAGTTTAAAATACCCTTGTAAACATGTAGAGGAATATTCATGTAAATAAGGCCATATAAATATTTAAAAACTCAGTCACTCCATATATGTTTAAAAAATATTCTCCTCGTACTTTTTCAGAAAAAGGAAAAAAGTACCTCAAATGGTAAACAGAAGAAATATTCCTTCCAAACCATGTAGTAATAATAAAAATTTTTAAAAATTACTTTAAAACCACATAGGATAATAGTACAAAATCTTTCATATTTTTTTATAAATCTTATACCTGAATTATTAATTTATATCCAATAGATACTTATGAATAAACAATCTCTGATAAAACAAGACTTGAAAAGTTATCACTTACCATACGTCTGATATGCTTCATATATATCCGAACCTCATATATAATTATTTAAATAATGTTACAGATTTATTTCCAAATCATAATCATTTTTTTGATAAAATTTATGACCATATTTTCATCTCTTTGTTAGTAACATTTCATTGTTACTCGTTACACGGGTATTAACTGCTTCATGTTCTTATGTGTGTTTTTTCAAATAATTTTTTATTCATATTTTTAGGTTATAGTTATATCATTTAAATAATGGTATTATTATAATATATATTATATTTATTCATTTAATTAATTTATATAATAATGGTTCAATAAATATTATATAGAATGAATCACATCACATTGTGGAGACTATAAGTTGTATGTACGCACGAGATACGATATCATTCCTATAATAGTTGAATGGTATTGAAGTGGATGGTGTATAATATCTCAGAAATAGTATCATGTTATAACAATCATATATAGTTATTATTTTACCCATTATACCCGTCCATGAAAGGCGGTGGTGAAAAACTAATTACACCACGGCGTGGACACGGTAAGTCGTATGTACACACGCACATAGATTTTGTTTTTCATAGGATGGATAGAATGTGAAATAATGTTGTTTCATATTTATAATAATATATAAGTGTATGAGTGATACTTATTTTTTACATTATAATGAAACAACTATATAATAGGATGTATAAGAAGAAATTAATTTGAAAGAATATGTAGAAGACATTACCTCCTCCTCAAGGTGTCTCATTTAAATTTTCTCTTAGGGAAATAGAGTTGGTATTTAGTGTAACACACCAAGCTTCTACAGTATGATTCTCTTTGAATAATGTGATAGCATGTGTTGTACGCAACATCGAGTTCTAACACACCACAACCAACTAAACAAGTCGTTATGAACAGTAATACCTACTTTTTTAAATAATATTTAATTTATATTTCAAAATGGACTTCATATTTGGTTTCTTAATATCGAAATTATCCTAAGATGAATTTTTGGTATTTTTCTGAGAACTTCCAATTTTTATGAATAGTGAAAAGTACATAAAATAAATTTTTTAATAAAAATAATTTATAGTGATAAATTATATTATTGAGTGGTTTCAATGTATAATTAGAATATATTTTTACCATTATATCCAATGGTGTTCATTATAATTAATTTCACTTTGAAATTGGACGTAAACAATTGTCAATCTTTTGATATATATTGTTTCTTAAAAACATGCTATTTGCTGTGACAGCGGGAATTAATTATAAAATTAATTAATTTATCTTATATGTTTGGAATTTTGTAAAATATGCATCATTTTTGAATTCGGAATATCAATTATAGCTTAGAGTGAAATTTTGACATTGTTCTGAAAAAATTCAATTTTTATGAATAGGGAAACTACTAAGTGGTAGTTAAAAAATTGAATTTTTCATAAAAAATAATTTTACCACTTCTGTGAATGGAATTACGAAAATCCGAGAGACACGGTTAATATCAAGAAGTAAAATGTAGTTCAATGAGATGAAAATAATTTTCGGTGAATAGTAACTTTTTACTTTTATTTACCACGGTTAAAAGTAAATCGGGTAATTATGGGTAAAAATGATATTAATATTACCCTAACACATGTCCTAATTCTATTTCACAAGTGTATCTCGACCAAAAACAACCTTAGGAATAAAATATTATCATTTAGTTCCACTTGGATTATATTAGGACATTTATTATTATTTAATTCAAAGAAAAGTTAAAAGAGTTAAAATCAAAGATTAGTTACTAAAACATTTTTAATATAGCGTTATAAATAAGATAAATTCTATTGTAAATATTCATTAGAAATATAATAATATTTCCTACATAATGATATTTTATTTATAATTTTTAGACATTAAATAACTAAATTTATTTATGACACAATGATGATGCAGTAATTAACATAATAGTGAAAAATTAAAATAATTGATATTATAAATACCAAAATAAATATAATTGGAGACTTTTAATGAATTAAATTAATTTTCTAGGATACTATGACATATTACTATTGATTTAATGGACTTTTTTCTAAGTAATCATTCTGTTATGAGTTTCACAAAAATCAACTATTGAATACTGTCAAAATTGACATAAAAGAGTTTTTAAAAACAATATTATATTATTAATTGATATTAAAATCCTAAAAATCTAAGGTTAGTCTAAGAGACATATATCATGATAGGTGTATCATTAATGGACAACTTGGGGGTCTTTTGGATGTATATTGTTGGTTTATTAACTATATTATATAAAAATACAAAGTGACATGGTAAATGTCAAACTAATTAACTAAGAGTTAAAAATAAAAGATAAGGTTAATATAATGACCCAAAACTCTCTAAATTCTATTGGTTGAATGGGTTTCTACCTATCCCCACGTTAACCTTTAAATAATCAACTTTGGATCCATTAGAAACCGAATATGAATTTATTATAAATTAATATTTCTAGCTTTTCTAAAGGTGCCCCTCACCCCTCTTATAAAAGGGCACTCCCCCGTATCATTTAATCACACCATCAAAGCCTTTTGGATCGGAAAATACCTGCCTAAATACTCTCTCAACTTCCCTCACTACAACATAGAGGCCTTAGTTTGATCATAAATCCAACCCAAGGATCCCTTTTGATCAAATCAAAAGGAAGAACCCGAAGAAGATGTAATGATTTCAACACCCTTTTTGAAGTTCCATTCTTCTTCCACTTCTTATTTCATTGTTATTTCTATTCTAAAATAATTAATCCAGTATATCCTTTATACTGTAATATTATTATAAATATTGTACAACCATATTCAGTATTCTATCCACCCTTTGAATAACATGTCACCATACGTGCATACGTACAGTTTACCGTCTCCACGTCATGGTGTAATTGTTATTCAGTAAATTATTATTTGGATGGGTATAATAATGATGTGTAATTCATGTAAATAATAAATATAACATGATAATTATTCTGTATATATGATATACCATCCAATTATATATTATTTTAATATCAAAACAATGATATTTTCGCTCGTGCGTACGTACGGACTACCGTCTCCACGAACGTGATGAGATTCATTCTCTATCGTATCCATTCAAGTATAATTATCATTTGATGAATTAAAAATAAATTTTAGGGACTTTATATCATTCTGGATATGAATAAGATACAACCTATCCATGACAACCATGGCTTACGTAACAAAACATATAAAAGAAAACGAGTAAGTTAACACCTGAAACGACGATAATTCTAAGATATTATTAACAAAACAATGTTAAAAGATCATATATGATATCATATTAATGTATATTATTATTTAATAATTTAATAACAATTATTTCACCATTATACATGAGTTTAACCTACCGTTCACCAAGGAAAAAGTACAAAGGGGTTTCTTATCTCACTCTTAATTTCATGAGAATTCCATTGTTCACCACTTATTTATTGCATGTGGTGTATGTGTACTGCCCATGATTGTATTCATTGTTTAATACACTTTAATTTATGGATATTTACATCATCATTTTATTATCCTTCTTTCATGGGTGTATGTTTCGTATGTTACCTAATCGATAAGGGAATTTGAAATTTCAATTTCCACTCATTCGGCTTTACGCATACTTCATTGATTATTTTACTCCAAGATTATGTGTGGAATCACTATTCATTTGATTATGTCATAATTTCCACTCCCTTTTCTGTGGATATATGTTTTATACACATAATCACTCCATTGATAATTTCACAAGTCATCGATATGAATTTGATAAGAGTAATTTTAACTCATTCTCTATTTGTTGAGTTAAACATCCAATTCCTTGGTGTTGTTTTTACAAGTTTATGTGTGAATGTCCTTTGATTGTTTTACACTGAATATCCAATCATATTTAGTTTATTTATATTTGTCACACATAACTATGTCGTTGATTTTTCCTTAACCTAAGGATACGACCTTTATGAGATATTTCATCCCAATTTACATTCCATTGAGACTTCTTTGTTGTTATACACCAAATCACTTTTATGTGGTGTATATAATATACTTTGACATAGTATATCATTAATCCATTTATTCTCATGATATTACAAAGTTTTTATTACCTCAATTATTTGTAATCAAGTGTCTCTCTTTTGGTTAGAAACTCTAACTAAAATACCATTTTTAAATGTTTTAAAGACTTATTCTTCTAAATCTTGCTCATTAATGCCCATGTTTTTAAAATGGTTTAAAGAATTTATTTATATGGACATTAAAGTTTTAATATTAAAATTACTTTTAAAAGTTTCAATGTGGTATGGGACACTTTGATTCAAAAATCTATTTTTAAATGGCTTCTTGACAAATAGTGTTACTTTTAAATGATTTCAAGAAAAAGGGGGATATTTCTCTCAAATTGTTTTGATAGTTATTTTCATATTTGTCAATATTATTAATTATTATTGATTGAGGTTAATATGATACAATAAAATCTTTTATATTGTATCGAATGAGTTATGTTGACTGTGGATGTGCTAATTTTTTTTTACCATTCATGGTTTGTTGTTAAAGTATTGACATTTCGTATGCTAGTTTTAATACGAATTTTTATGTTATGTTTAAAACTTTTCATATGAGGAATGCATTGGACTTAATAAGAGAAGGGTGGAGCCCGCTATAGCTCCTCAATGCATCGGTAGGTCTCATGAGAAAAACTAGTGTCTTGGCACAAGGCCTTGGCAAAATCTTATTTGTAGTCTTGGCACGAGGCCTTGGGTATGTGGTTATGATAGTCTGCCATTATGAATTCCATCATTATGAAATTGGTTATTGATATTTCATGTGAACATTCGACTAGTATAATATCCATGTGAGTAAGTAAATGGCATTATTTTATTTAATATTTTCTATTTTATGCTGAAGTTCACGTTTAAAAGGCTTTTGTTTTAGTTATAAACTGCCTTAAGTGTTTATGCTTATCTATGAAAGCTTCTGCTATAATGTTATCCTTACTGAGCATCTGAGCTCACCCCTTTCAGTGTTTTATTGTTCCTAGTATTATGAAGAAGTAATTTATGAATGACCTGCAGGGATAGTATGAGGGGATATTAAGACAAGATGGTTTTTTGATGTAATGAAAAACTTTATGTATCTAGTATTTCCAAGGCTACTAAACCAATAGGTATTTCAAGATTTGATCTTTCTTGTGATCATGCCAATGTTATGTAACAATGCACCGACTCTGGGTAACTGGGGTCGGGGCGTTACAGTTGGTATCAGAGGAAGTTTAGAACAAACCTTGGGAGCTAGATTTAGATAAACTCTGATTAGAGAATGTAGACCTAATATGAACTTTTAGGATTGGTATAGAAGAACTTTCTAGAATTTTGGTATTTAGAGATTTTGTGAGTTTTCTGAGAAATACATCCCTGTATGGATACGAGCAGGTAGAGGCGGCTCTGGCACAGATGTACCTAGGGGTAAAACCCAAAAACACCGCTTTGTTCAAGACTCGAACGGGAACTGGTGCACGACAACGGGCCCTGCTGCACTCTTGGTTACGAAACTCCAGTGGGATATGCTTAGGATAATTTACATTTTCTTCACAAACCGATTTAAAGTATTATATATATAATATGAGAGTAAATGACCTTGGTTAATCCTAATGTGTTTCAAATTGAGAATATGGTGACATGTTAATCTCAAAATGATTGTATGAATACTATTACCCACACAATGCTTTTTGGTTTTAGTCAATGGCTGGATTCCAAGGAATTCATAGTGACATTGAGAAGGATGTACAAGGTGGGAACAATTGTGGAAATCAGCAACAATATTGAATGCTGATAGGCGTAAAAGATATCTTCTTTATGCCAAATCAGTTTTCCAAAAATATGATCCACAACATATATATTAAGAAACTCCCAGACTCAACAAGGAAGATAAAGGTGACGAATGATAAGAGCTCCAGCAATGGAGACCATGGAGAAAAGAACCTTCAATTTCCATCATGAAAGAAATGTGGTAGGAGACACCTGGGAAAGTGTCTCAATGGGACCAAGAAGTGCTTTACGTGTGTGAATGAAGGACATAAAGTGAAGAATTGCCGAAGCAAATGAAGATTACTATGGAAGAAGATAAAAATGGTCCCAAGAGTCCATTTACAGTCATTTTTTGTAAATATAGGGGACCTGCCCATTACCCGAGTAAATGACCTATTCTATAGGATGTTTTCCTGGTCAAAGAAAAAGATGATATGTGGAAATAAATGGTTGGAGAAATGTTTAAAAAGTATTAGTTCTCCTTTTGATGGTTTTACTTTGGAATAATTTTCTCTTGTATTTTTAACCCTGCAGTTTCCCATGTGAGAATGATATTTGAAGAAGAATTATCTCTTCTATTGTGGATATATGTATAAATAACCATTTGGTTTTATATGATCATTAGGGTTTGAGATAATTATAAGTTATTATAATTTGGGATGAAAATGAAAGGTATGATATAACATTTGTGGTTAAATTATTTTATGGTATTTTTTGGAATTTATCTCATTTTGGTAATATTATAAAATATAGTTTTTGAAAAGGACAACACGTAGATCGCATGACAACCCATCGTGTCGGACAATGCTGTGTGAATCGTACCCACAACCAATGTGCGATTTGGATTTATCGCCTACCACTGGACTACGTGAAGTCCCTGGTTAGTGTGACTATTATTTTTAGTTAAATGATTTTATTGATCAATAATAAGTTGATTTCGGTTCTTATGTCTTATCAAATGAATACCCTTAGTATAGGAAAATGATTTGGTGATTATCTGATAAATGTTATTTCGGAAGATGTTCACTTTGTTGGGAACACTATATGTCAAAGGAAAATATAATACTATGGGATTTCATTTGTGGAGTAATGGTAGATTTTTATCTATGTTTTTATTGTGGATTTATAGTGATTTGGGTTATTTATGGAAATGATTAACCTATAATAGAGAATATGTGATGAGGTTAATTACTTTTAAGTATGTGACTTTAAGAGTATTTGATGTCATTTAGAGATAAAATTTAACATGGGAGACTACATAATCAAATTCTTCTATGTTTTGGGTTTCAATATGAGTTTGGATTATATTGAAGGATTTTAAGGACAATTGATTATTGAATGGTATTTATTTAACTTTGGGGTATTGTTGGTTTAATTTTAGAAATTAAGATTACTGTTTATTTCTCTCAAGGAATATGCTTTTGGGGGATCATTAGATCATGTACTAACCATTTTGGTTTTGATTAATCTCAAAAGACAATGTAAATATATAGTTTATCCTGCATGGATCGTGTGATTCTATAGAAGTTTATTCTAGCTCTTCCAGTGAGACCAAGTCTTCATGAATACTCATCGTTTAAAAAAAATATGAGTTAGTGGTGAAAATTTAATAAAGAATGAAACTCTAATTAAAAAGTAAGTATATATCATTATATTCTTAGTCAATATCATAAATGAATTCCTCATGCTTATATAATGTAACATAAAACAAAAAAATGTTGTCCATTTACTTTTCTTACTAAGAGATTAATTATCTTTTGTCCCAACAAAAGTTTGTTGTTTTATTATTGTTAACTTTATCCTGATCATGATTTATATCCCTCTCCATCAGAACTAGAAACTTAGTTTATCATCCATATCCATGCTTTCCTACATTGAATCCGAGTATGGGTTATCTTGGTTGACCTTTATACCTCTCTTTGTTTCATTTAAAGTGATATTTTTATTGACTCTTTTTCTGATGTGGGACTTTCCATTATATTCCCAAGCAGAATTTTAAAAATTGCGAGGACGCAATTTATTGAAGGAGGGGAGAATGTAACACCCCATGCTTATACGGTACGCTTCTCTTTGAATAATGTGATAGCATGTGTTGTACGCAACATCGAGTTCTAACACACCACAACCAATCAAACTAGCCGTTATGAATAGTAATACCTACTTTTTAAAATTATATATAATTTATATTTCAAAACGGACTTCATTTTTGGTTTCGGAATATCGAAATTATCCTAAGATGAATTTTTGGTATTTTTCTGAAAACTTCCAATTTTTATGAATAGTGAAAAATACTTAAAAACACATTTTTTAATAAAAATAATTTATAGTGAGAAATTATATTATTGAGTGGTTTAAAAGTATAATTAGAATATATTTTTACCATTTTATCCAATGGTGTTCATTAGAATTAATTTAACTTTGAAATTAGACCTAAACAAATGTCAATCTTTTGATATATATTGTTTCTTAAAAACAGGCTATTTGCTGTGACAGCGGGAACTAATTATAAAATTAATTAATGCAACTTATATGTTTGGAACTTCGTAAAATAGACATGATTTTTGAATTCAGAATATCAATTATAGCTTAGAGTGAAATTTTGGCATTGTTCTGAAAAACATCAATTTTTGATGAATAGTGAAACTACTAAGTGGTAGTTAAAAAACTGAATTTATCATAAAACATAATTTTACTGCTTTTGTGAATGAAATTTAGAAAATCCGAGAAATAAAGTTAACATAAAGAAGTAAAATTTTGTTCAATGAGATGAAAATAATTTTTGGTTAATAGTAACTTTTTAATTTTATTTACCACGGTTAAAAGTAAATCGGGTAATTAAGGGTAAAAATGATATTAATATTACCGTAACACATGCCCTAATTCTATTGGACAAGTGTATCACGACCAAAAACAACCTTAGGAATAAAATATTATCATTTAGGTCCACTTGTATTAGATTAGGACATTTATTATTATTTAATTCAAAAAAAAGTTAAAAGAGTTAAAATCAATGTTTATTTACTAAAACATTTTTAATATAGAGTTATACATAAGATAAATTCGATTGTAAATATTAATTAGAAATATAATAAGAATTACTATATAATTATATTTTATTAATAATTTTTAGACATTACATAATTTAATTTATTTATGACACAATGATGATGCATTAATTACCATAATATTGAAAAATTAAAATAATTGATATTATAAATACCCAAATAAATATAATTTGAGACTTTTAATGAATTAAACTAATTTTCTAGGATACTATTACATATTAGGATTGATGTAATATAATTTTTTCGAAGTAATAATTCTGTTATGAGTTTCAAAAAAATCAACTATTGAATAGCGCCAAAATTGACATAAAAATATTTTTAAAACAAATATTATATTTTTAATTGATATTAAATTCCTAAAAATCATAGGATAGTCCAAGAGACTTATATCATGATAGTTGTATCATTAATGGACAACTTGGGGGTCTCTTGGATGTATATAATATGTTTATTAACTATATTCTATAAAAATACAAAGTGACATGGTAAATGTCAAACTTATCAACTAAGAGTTAAACCTAAACGATAAGATTAATATAATGACCCAAACCTGTATAAATTCTATTTGTTGAATGGATTTAGACATATCCCCACCTTAACCTTTAAATAATCAACTTTTTATCCATTAGAAACCGGATATGAATTTATTATAAATTAATATTTCTAGCTTTTCCAAAGGTTCCCCTCACCCCTCTTATAAAAGGGCACTCCCCCTTCTCATTTTTTCACAAATTCAATGACTCTTGGTTCAGACAACCCCTGCCCAATTACTCTCTCAACTTCCCTCACTACAACCTAGAGGCCTTCGTTTGATCATAAATCCAACCTACTGAGCCCTTTTGATCAAATCAAAAGGAAGAACTCGAAGAAGAGGTAATGATTTCACCTCCCTTTTTCAAGTTCCTTTCTTCTTCCACTTCTTCTTTCTTTGATATTTCTATTCTAAAATAATTAATCCAATATCTCCTATATACATTAATATTATTATAAATATGGTACAACCATATTCAGTATTCTATCCACCCTTTGAATAACATGTCATCATACATGCATAGGTACGGCTTATCGTCTCCACGTCGTGGTGTAATTGTTATTCAATAAATTATTATTTGGATGGGTATAATAATGATGTTTAATTAATGTAAATAATAAATATAACATGATAATTATTCTTTATATATGATATTCCATCCAATTATATATTATTTTAATATCAAAATAATGATATTGTCGCTCGTGCGTACGTACGGACTACCGTCTCCACGAACGTAATGAGATTAATTCTCTATCGTATCCATTCAAGTATAATTATCATTTGATGATTTAAAAATAATGTTTAAGGGATGGATATCATTCTGGATATGAATAAGATTCAACCTATCCATGACAACCACGACTTACGTAACAAAACATATAAAAGAAAACGAGTAAGTTAACACATGAAACGACGATAATTCTATGATATTATTAACAAAGAAATGTTAAAAGATCATATATGATATCATATTAATGTATATTACTATTGAATAATTTAATAACAATTATTTCACCATTATACAGGAGGTTAACCTACCGTCGACCAAGGAAAAAGTACAAAGTAAGGGGTTTCTTATCTCACTCTTAAATTAAGGAGAATTACATTGTTCACCACTTATTTATTGCATGTGGTGTATGTGTACTGCCCATGATTGTATTCATTGTGTAATACACATTAATTTATGGATATTTACATCATAATTGTATTATCCTTCTTTCATGGGTGTATGTTTCGTATGATACCTAATTGATAAGGGAATTTGAAATTTCAATTTCCACTCATTCGGCTTTATGCATACTTCATTGATTATTTTACTCCAAGATTATGTGTGGAATCACTATTCAGTTGATTATATCATAATTTCCACTCCCTTTTATATGGATATACTTTTTATACACATAATCACTCCATTGATAATTTCTCAAATCATCGATATGAATTTGATAAGAGTAATTTTAACTCTTTCTCCATTTGTTGAGTTAATCATCCAATTCATTGGTGTTGTTTTTACAAGATTATGTGTGAATTTCCTTTTATTGTTTCACTCTGAATATCCAATCATATTTAGTGTATTTATATTTGTCATGCATAACTATGTTGTTGATTTATCCTTAACCTAAGGACATGACCTTTATGAGAGATTTCATCTCAATTTTCATTCCATTGAGACTTCTTTGTTGTTATACACCAACTCACTTTTATGTGGTGTATATAATGTACTTTGACATAGTATATCATGAATCCCTTTATTCTCCTGATATTACAAAGTTTCGATTACCTCAATTATTTGTATTCAAGTGTCTCTCATTTTGTTTGAAACTCTAACTAAAATACCATTTTTAAATGTTTTAAAGACTTATTCTTCTAAATCTTGCTCATTAATGTCCATGTTTTTAAAATGGTTTTAAGAATTTATTTTATATGGAAATTAAATTTTTAAAATTAAAATTACTTTTAAAAGTTTCAATTTGGTATGGGACACTTTGATTCAAGAATCTATTTTTAAAAGGCTTCTTCAAAAATAGTGTGACTTTTAAATTATTTCAAGAAAAATGGGGATATTTCTCTCAAAGAGTTTTGATGGTTATTTTCATCTATGTCAATATTATTCATTATTATCGATTGAGGTTAATATGATACAATAAAATCTTCCATGTTGTATCGAATGAGTTATGTTGACTGTGGATGTGCTACTTTTTTATACCATTCATGGTTTGTGGTTAAAGTTTTGAAATTTCGTATGCTAGGTTTTATATGAATGTTTATGTTATGTTTAAAACATTTCATATGAGGAATGCATTGGACTTAATAAGTGATGGGTGGAGCCCGCTATAGCCCCTCGATGCATCGGTAGGTCTCATGAGACAAACTAGTATCTTGGTACAAGGTCTTGGAAAAATCTTATTTTTAGTCTTGGAACGAGGCCTTGGCTATGTGGTTATGATAGTCTGGCATTATGCATTCCATCATTATGAAAGTGGTTATTGATATTGCATGTGATCATTCGGCTAGTAGAATATCCATGTGAGTAAGTAAATGGAATTATTTTATTTTATATTTGCCATTTTATGCTGAAGATCATGTTTAAAAGGATTTTGTTTTAGTTATAAACTTCCTTAAGTGATTATGATTATCTATGAAAGCTTCTGCTATAATGTTATCCTTACTGAGCATCTGGGCTCACCCCTTTAAATGTTTTATTTTTCCCAGGATTATGAAGAAGTAATTTATAAATGAACTGAAGGTATAGTATGAGTGGATATGAAGAGAAGATGTTTTTTTGATGTAATGAAAAACATTATGAATGTATCTAGTATTTCCAAGTCTACTAAACCATTCGGTCTTTCGAGATTTGATCTTTCTTGTGATCATGCCAATGTTATTTAATAATGCACCGACTCTGGGTAACTGGCGTCGGGGAGTTAAATTTAGAGAATAAAATAACCTCTATAATGAAACTAGGGATGTTTAGAAGGGAATTGGTTTGGGGTTGGCTGATAGTGAAGGCTCAAAATGGAGTGAAGGGGAGATGGAGGAGGTGCCCTTTTAAAAGAGTGGACATGGGAACTTTATTAAACTCTTCAAAATATTAATTTATTATAAATAAAATTTCAACTAGAAATTGTGAAAATATTATTAATTAGAGTATAGGATGATTTTGGTTCGAATACCCAAAATAAAATATTTTTTGATATGTATTGGATTCTTTTTTATACTAATCTTTTTTGTTTAGACCATATTTTACCTTTTTTAATCATACTGTGATATCATGTTATTTACACATTGTGGGATGGTGTAAATATCATATCATATAAAAAGACCCAAAAAAGATTTTTATGACATATTTGTACTTATATTATCCATTTGGACGGATCCTATATTTTTAGGAATTTATCGTAACTTAATAAAGTATTTTCTATTTTATGTTTTGAATTGTGTCTTTTTTTAGACACTATTCATACTTTAATTTTTCAAAATTCATAAAAACATTATTAATACTAAAATAAGTCATTAAATATAATTAAATATGTCAATTTAATTCAAATATTTGTGGATGACATCAATATAACAAAATTATATATTTTTTTAATATTTATAAATTCATTTATTTGAATCATTCATTAATGAGGATATCACTACATCATATTTGTGTGATAATTATAACTATTTGTATAATATCTATAAATTATAAATAAAATAACATGATGTTGGAAACATAATTACATTTCTAATTACTATATAATGTGTAGGGATCAGTTAAATAACCCTATATTATAATGGATTTAGTAAATGATATTCGTTTAAGTTATAATTATCATTACTTTCAATTAATTCATACAAATGGTCATTTTCACATCCATGTGAATCCACGGGGTCAAAAAATACACTCAAAGATTCCCATGGTCGAAAATATCTCAACTAATAGTATTAGGGAAAGTTTTAGGATATTATATTATTATTAATTTACTACTTTCTTACCATTATTTACCATATTTACCTTTTAACCAGGGTAAATAAAATAATTAATGATGTTACCAATCATAATGTCCAAAAATAAAAGGTACCTATTCACAAAATTTGAACCTTCTAATTAAAAACATGGAATAATTTTGTCCAAATTCAAAACACATAAGTTGCAGTAATTAATTTCAAACTATTCTCGTCGTTTAAATGAGAATATAGTATTTAGATGTTAAATCATTGCAAAATATTGAAATGTTTTTACATATGAATTCAATGTAAGATTAATGATAATGACATTAATTACATTAAATGGTAAAAATATATCCTATTTATACTTTCAAACCATTAAATATTATTATATCAATTTAAAATGTTTTTTTAATAAAAAATTTGTGTATTTTTAGTATTCATCAAAACATGAAAGTTATCCGAAAAATATCAGAAACTTTTGCAAAGTAAATGTTTATATATGGGTTCTAAATAACATGTTATTGTTCTTATAATGAAATTATAAATGTGAAAAATTATTAATTTAAAATGGGTCTTCCATTCAACGATGTAAAATTAAAAAATAGGTTCTTATACATAAAATAGGGTTTTATTCATACCCTATGACTAAAATATCCCTTGAAAAAATATAAAATATATATTATTAAGTATATAACACAAATATCTCATTTATTTAATTACAAAATGTAGTCAACTAAAAAAATACAAATATCTAATAGATTTATATATTTATATATTTTATAAATAATTAATAGCCAAGGAATTCATAATGAATTTTCAAAAGTGAGTTATAATTATTCCTAGTAACCTAAAGACAAGGGTATATTGGTAATTTTAAATTAATGGAATCTTGTGGTTTTTTTAAACTCATGATTGTGTGAAAAAAATATACTCAAAGATAAAAATTATTTAATGAAAATATTTCCTAAAAATATCCATTGTCACTTTCTACCTCCCTTAAACTGAATATCACCCTCGAAATTCGTCACATGGAAAAAAACATATACAGATACCTCTCCCTCGTCACATCACCAATTTACCATGTAGCTTCTTCTAATTAGTTGTTCCTATATATAAATTTTACCGACCGATTGGTCATATTTCGTAGAAAATTTTCTCTATGATCCAGAATCTCTATTGGTAGTTCTTCATAAAAAAGATCTTTCTCTAATGGTATGACTTCTTAGTTTATTACATGTGAAGGATCAAGTAGGTACTTTTTCCTAAGAGATACATCGAACATATCATTAACTTGAGAGAGATTCGGTGGAAGCTTCAATTGGTATGCTACCTTCCCAACATGATCCAGTATTTCAAAAGGGCCACTATACATATGGATCTTCTTTCCCTTCTTTTCAAATCTCATTACTCTCTCCAGAGAGATATTCATAAGAACACCTTATAACCCACCTCAATCACAAGGATATTTTTCAGTTGTCAACATAACTTTTTTTTTGACTTTGTGGCTTTTTAATAGATCTGGACTTTTATTTAATTTCATCAACAAGAGTAGGTCCTAATTGAATTTTTTCCCCAACTTCATAACAGTAATTTAGAGTTCTATACTTATTTCAATAGAGGGATTCAAAAAGAGCCATCTGAATACTAGAGTGAAAGATATTATTTAATGTAAATTCCACTGAGGATAGGTACTGATCCCTACAACCTTTAAAATATATATAGAAAGATCTCAACATGTCTTTGAGAGTTTGAATTGTCCTATTAGGTGGACCATCTATATGATGTTGATAAGAAATGTTGAATCATAACTCTATATCTTGAAATTGCTGAATACATCCCCGGAACATTGATGTAAACCTCAGATCCTAATCAGATATAATGTAAAGTGGTACTCCATGCAATCTTACCACATCATTAACATATATTCTGGCAAGCTGATCAAGAGGTAAATCTTCTCTAATAACAATTAAGTGTGCCAACATCATATGGAGATCAACAATAACCTAGATATCATTATTTCTATAGGATATGTTTGTATGTCGAATGAAAATGTCCATAGTGATGTTTTCCCATTTCTGTTCTTGTAAGGGTAATGTTCGTAACATCCCCTTAGACATCTATCTCATAGCCTTAACTTTCTAACAAACCAAGCATCGAGAGACATATATGGAGACATCTCTTTTAATTACATCGAACTAGATGTACTTATTCTAGTCCCTGTACATATTTGTGCTACCAAGGTGAATTGATAATGAATAATTATGAGCCTCATCTAATAGACCATTTTTTAATTCATGTATGGGAGGAACACATAATCGATTCCTTAACTTTATTATCTCATCAAATTCAAGGTTGAATATAGAAATGTCTCTCACCATCCATTGTAACTCTACATCTTCCATTAGTGCCTCTTTAATATGCACTTGTATTGATGGTTGAACATTCATTTGAGAAAGATATGATTTCTCCCCTTGTATTATAATTTCAAGATCCATCCTTTGTAAATCCATAAATATCAGCTCTTCTGTGATCCTCATCAGGGAATAGCTGGCACGGTCTTATTGAATTGATGCATCTGAAACTATTTTTTCCTTCACAGGGTGGTAATATATTAAGCAGTTGTAATCTTTAATCCACTCCAACCATTTTCTTTGGTGTATATTCATCTCATTTAATGTGAACAAATAATTCTAGCCTTTTATGATCAGTATAAATTTAACACCATTCACCATAAAGATAATGCCTCCATATATTTAGTTGAAATATTAACGTAGCTAAATCAAAATAATGAGTTGGGTAATTTTTGTCATGGATTTTCAACTGTCGTGTGGAATAAGATATCTCCATATCATTTTCCATGATAACACACCCCATCCACATCATGGATGCATAACTATAGATCACAAACCTATATCCACTATAAGGTAGTGTGGGAACAGGTGCACTGGCTAACCTTCATTTAAGCTCTTTGAAATTCTCTTTACATTCATCTATCCTAAAAAACATAACTCCTTCAAATGTCAACATGTTGATTTTATTAGATAATTGGGAAAAAGAATTCCCAAAACATCGATAATATCCATCCAAACCAAGAGAAAATCATATCCGAGTTACTATTGTTGGACTCAACCATATTTCAATAACCACTAAATTTTATATAAACCATCTCTTTTCTCGGGGATGTTATAAAAATTCTCTGATATTAATGTTCTTTCTTAATATTTGAATAAAAAAGAATATCATATATAATGACTATGAAAAACAAATTAAGATAGTCTCTAAAAAATCTATTTATTAGATCCATGAAGATAGAAGGGGCATTAGTAAGACCAAAAGGTCTCACTATAAATTCATAGTGTACATACCTTGTACACATTGGATTCTTCATTTCATACTGCTTTTTATCTCTTAATTGATTATACCCTGAATCATTATCAATCTTGGAAATGTATTGATCTCCACATAGTTTTTCTATAAAATCAAAAATGCACAAGAAATGATATTTATTCTTAATAGTGATCTTGTTAAGTTCTCAATAATCAATACCGAGTATCATTGATCCATCATTATTCTTAACAAATAGAACAGGTTCTCCCCAATCTGGCGCACTAGGGCATATGATTCCATTTTCAATATTCTCTCGGAGTTGCTTCTTTAACTCCTGCATCTCAATTGGGGCCACTAAATAAGGTTTCATTGAAATTGGTATAACTCCCTGTATGAGTTCTATTAAAAACTAAATTTCACAATTTCGTGGTAGGCCTGAAAATTACTCTAGAAATACATAATCAAACTCTAATACAATGGGAATATTAATAATCTTGTGTTTCTACCCAACCATTTATGATAAATAACCTTCATTTATTGGAATAAAGACCCATAATATAGAAGAAATTTCCACAGGATGGTTGCATTCATCCTTTCACTGATTGATGATCATAGATTTATCTGGTATATGAAATGTGACATCCTTTCCTTGGATATTGATATGAGCTCCATATGAAGAATGAAAATACATTCCATGAATCACATAAAATTCCACTATTATTTGGATCACATGATTTGTAGGAATTACTTTGAAAAAAAAATCAATTGGAGAATTATTCTAAACATTTGATGTGATAGTTTTGTCATTATGAGTTTTCACATCTAGCCGAAAATCTATTTTTTGTGGTAATATAGTGATACCCTTTAAAAACTATTTAGAAATAAATGATTGGGTGGATCCAGAATCGAAAAAAACATTTGTTACATTATATTAGATATTAAGTTTACCTTTCACCATTCATTATTGTACTCCAAGCCACTGATAGTAATTGAATGTGAAATTCCTTTGTCCTTGGCCTTAAGAGTTTGTTGACGTCAATCAACATCCTTAACCCTTGGATTAGGGAATTGATTCACATTATTTTCCCATTTCCTTTCACTTTTATCATTGAAGTGTTGGAGGTGCATTTTCTGTAGGATTTTCTTATTTCGCATCATTTGAAATCTTTTTCTTATCCCTTCGACATTCAATTTATTGATGACGTTATTTTCCACAGATAAAACATATACATGTTCCTTTAAGTTATCTAATTCAATGTTTTTTTCCACACTTTGAAAATAATGGAGAACTCATCTTCTTTTAAGTGTAGTCACTATATTTTTTTTTTGAATTCCAGTATCCTCTGCTTATCAAACTCATATAATTGATGGGCTACTCTGATCTCCATCTCCACCATGAGAGAACATTGGAAAATTTCCTCATAGATATTGAAGTCCCTTATTGACAATTCCCTTTAGAGACTTCGTTTTAAGCCACTAATGAAATGATCAATCTTACTCTATGGTTGGTTAATAATTCCAAAAGTGTACCTTGATAGTCTTGTAAAATTGGCTTCGTAGGTACCTACAGATTCATCATCCTTTTTCAAAAGTTCAAGGAACGAATTATCCATCTTTGTTTTAATTATATGAGTAAACTACATATAGAAAATTATGATCTTGAACTCATCCCATTCCATGGAATCAAATTAAGATCTTTTTCTTATATCCATGATAAGATTACACCATTTATCAGATTCACCTTCCAAATGATATACTGCTAAGATGAATTTATCATGATCATAAAATTGTAGAGATAACAATATATTTTCAGTGGTACTGATCCATTGTTCAACCACTAATAGATCTCATGACCTGTTGAATGATGGTGGATGCTGCCTCATGAAGGATTCAACAGAATGTTGCTCCTTTCTTTTCTTGTTTGGAAGTCCTTCAAGATCCACTACTTAGAAAGTTTTATTAGCATTGATATAAGATTTTAAATTCTATATCCCAAACCATTTGGTTGTTTAGGGGGGGGGGGAACCATTTCATTGCCCGTCACATTCAACATTAACGCGGTTCTTTCAGGTTCACTCAATTGACTAAAACCAAGAAGTATAGTGTGCGAATCACTAATAATAATAGGAAAAAACCATAGTCAATAATATAATTTAAATTTAGGACACTTTAGGTTATATAATATGTTATTCATGGCCATTTCTAAAACACTAGGATTGTATCATATGTTTAGACATATTCTTATGGTTCATACTAAGGCTTTCTCATCCTAGTTGCCAATGGATAACTATACCTTTATTTTGATACAAACTACAAAGAACCATATGTTACATACATTTAAATCACATCAGAATTGATGTATGTTTAGTAAAATATATAAAAATACAAGTTAAGACCATATAGGTTTAGTGTCTTTAAAAAATGGGAAACATAAACAACTAGTTCATGAAATATATAAAATGTCTCCAACTACTTTTACAATATCTAGACTCCATTATGGAATATCATACTTAATAACCTTCATCATGTCTTGGGGATATGAAAAATAAAAATGGGTGATCCGAAATTCTCAGTAAGGGTAAATAATGAAATAACAATAATTTCATATTATTAAGGACATTAAATTTGAAAATCTTTTCTTGTATATTGAATATCACAATATCATATCATGGGATAAATCATAAAAGTTAAATATAATCCCAATCGTCATAAAATAATACCAGATTTTTTTTTCATACACACATATGCATAGTAAATTATATTATATTAGTCAATTCCCTTTTCTAAGACCATCATAGTGGACAAAGTCCATTACTGAACTGAGTTATCTTCTCGTTTCAGCCCTGTTTCACTGAACGAGATCAACATTCCTTTATAGAAATGTCTATCTAATGAGATATAAATGTTTACACAATGCATTAGAGTGGGATATAGGTCCCAAAATACTTAAAATTAATCCATTCTTACATGTACCAAAAAAAACATAGAAGCATTCACCATAGCATAACTCATGAAATCAAATTTGTTTCTTAAACATCATTCTATCATAATTGATATAAAAAAATGGATTTCTTAAATAAAATTACATCATAAACATAATAAAATCATACAAATAATAGGGATAAAAACATATCTCTATGTAATATTAGATGGATGATTTTTTTGGTTAAACACATGTGCTTCATTCTTGAGGAAAATATCTTTTCTTCTTCAAAGACGTTATCATTTCTCAAACTGTGGTGGAATATTAAAAGAAAAGAAAAGAATTGAAATTACACTTATAACCTTTTAGATGATTCTTCATGAAAATAATGTGTTATGAAGATGTAAAAACCCATTCATTCCATATAAGTAAAAAAACATTCTCCTCATACTTTTTCCAGAAAAGTCAAAAAGTGCCTCGTATGTTAAAAAAATAAAGATTTCTTCCAAACCATGTAGTAAACGTCAAAATGGGTAAAAATGACTCCAAAAGTACATAGATGAATAGTACACATTTTTTAGAATACTTTTAGAATACATGGACATAGATAATAAATATATACCTCGTAGATACTTACAAATAAACAATCTAGGATAAAACGAGATTCAAAAAGTTAGCCCTTACATTAAGTATGATATAAATTGTATGTATCCCAAACTATTTTATAATTATTTAAATAATATTAAAAATTTATTCCAGAATCATAATCATTTTCATGGTAACATTTATGATCATATTTTCATCTTTTTGTTAGTAACATTTCACTGTTACTTGTTACTCGGGTATTACCTAATTTATGTTCCTATGTATGTTTTTTAGATAAGTTCTTATTTCTATGTTTTGGTAATAGTTATATCATTGAAAACATGGTATTATTATAATATATATAATATTTATTCATAAATTTAATTTATATATTCATTGTTTAATACTGATTATGTGGAACGAATCACATCACACCGTGGATACAATAAGTTGTACATACGCACGAGTGAAAATATTGTTCACATAATTGTTGAAAGGTATTGAATTGGATTGTGTTTAATATATCAGAATAAGTATAATGTTATAATAATCATCTATAGTTATTATTTCCTCTATTATACCAATCCATGTAAGGTGGTGGTGAAAAATAGATGACACCACAAAGTGTAGATGGTATGTCATACGTACTCATGCACAATGATTTCATTTTTCCTACAATTTATATAATTTGAAATATGTGTGATTAATGTTTATAAAAAAATATAATTATATGAGTGATACAGATGTTATTACTTTATAATTAAACAATTAATTAAGAGGTTGTTGAAGAAGAAATAAATTTGAAAGAACCATTTGATGAGATTGCCTCTTCCTCAACATGCCACCATTAAATTTCATATTATGGAACTAGTGTTGGAATTTTGAGAAGACCGAAACCTCTAAAATCAAATTAAGTATTTTTATAAGAGAAATGGTTAAGTTCATTTTGAGCATTACAGGTCAAAATTATGTGAATATGAGAAGGAGGAGGTTCCCTTTTATAAGAGAGGAGAGGGGCACTTTAAGAAACTCTTGAAAATATTAAATTAATTTTAATTATATTTTGACTAAAAATTGTCCAAAAATTATTAAATTAAAATATAAGATTCTTGTGGTTCAAATAACCACCATCCAATAATTTCAATATATGTTTTGAATATTTTTTTATCCTTATATTTTTTTGTTTAAACCTTAGTTTATGCTTTATAATCTTATCGTGATATCATGTTATTTACAAATTATGGATTTGTGTAATTATCATATCACATCAAAGGACCCATAAAATGTTATTTATTAAATATTGAGACTTATGTTAACCATTTTTCAGAATATTACATTTTTAAGAATTTTATATCATTTAATAAGTTATTTTATTTTTATGTTTTGAATTGTGTCAATTTTGGACAATATTCATACTTGACATTTAAAAAATTAATTAAAACTATATTCCTTCGAAAATAAGGAATTAAATAAATGATAATATGTCAATTTCATCCATAAAATTCGTGGATTAAATCAAAATAAAAAAATTTAATTTTTAATATTTTTAAATTCATTTATTTGAATCATTCATTAATGAGGAAATCACTACATCATAATTGTATCATAATCAAAACTATTTACATAAAATATAAAAATTATAATTAAAAATCATGATGTTGGAAATCATTTAATATATCTAATTAATATTTATAATACATGATATCAATTATATATCCCTATATTAAAATCAATTTAGTAAAACATATATATTTAGGTTATAATTATCCTTACATTAAATTAATTCTTATAAAATTTCATTTTCACATCCATGTGAATCCATGGGATATGAAAATAAACCCAAGGAGGAACATGGTCAGAAATATCTCAACCATTACGATTAAGAAACATTTTATGGTAGTTTTATATTATTAAATTTTTTTTACCCTTATTTACCATATTTACCCATTAACGTTGGTAAATAAAATAATTATTAAAATTAAAATTCATAATTTCCAAAAATAAAATATAACTATTAACACAAATTTAATCTAATAATATAACCACATAACAAGAAAAAACAACTTGTTGATGGATTTTTTTGGGTTGAGATATTATTTCGCTGATACCCACCAAAAATTTTGGTGTATTCATTAAGTATAATGGAATCACTAAAAACATTTATATTCTATATCTACTATAAAAATCATTCAATGGATTATCCTTCATCATGAATGGAAACTTAAAATATTATGATCATAAAATAATATTGTATAATTATTGGGAACCATTAAATATGTCAAATATATCTTCTATTATAAGTTGTGGATATATTATTTTCATGATGTAATGATATATTTTCCTATAATACAAACACAATTTCATGTTTCAAATTTCATTCATAGAGAATAATATTAGAACACCCAAAATATAGGTACTCATAACTATAAAACCTTTCACTCTGAGATCATCATGCTGAATATTTAGATATCCCAATTTGGCCAGTTCCAATTATTATATTTTTTAAATATATGAAAAATATATAGCATGAGATGAATTATAAAAAAACCATATAATACAGATGATCTCCAATTAATTAATCTGGGGATAAAAAATAGGAAATATCTTATATATAAGTAAAACTAGGTTGAACCATCACTTTCGGTGCCAATATTTTAATCTTTTCTGTATGTGTTGTGATCAATTTAAATATCTAATCTCTACACCTAATTAGGCCTACCTAGAGATATTATTCTTCATTGATGGTGTTGTCATACCTCATGAGTGAATATACAGACACATGATTTTTTATAAATTGACGAGATCATAAATATGAACAATCTTAACAATGTTATGATGAAGTGGAAACTGGACATGTCCAAACAAAAGATTTAATATAAGTGAATATATCTACTAATACAATACCACACCCAGGGAACCATCTAAACCTATTTTATACCAAAATAATTCTCTATGTTGAATCATAAACTAGGGAATATTTAATCAGATAATAAAATAAGTGATCACCTTTATATAAAAAATAATTTTATAAACTGAAGTCATACAAACACACACCTATAACTAATAAGGGTCCATTTCCCATATTATCTAGAATTTTTTACATTGATAAAAAGAATCTTCTGTATGTTTTGTGCGATTACCGACATGATCCACTATAAAAAATTCTCTTTTAGTTGATTTTTCTTGTGTACATAGAAACCATCATATACCTATTTGTGGTGGGTATTTAAACCAATGTATTTAGTTTTTTCATCCAAGTAAATTTGATTTATATTTATTAGAGACAGATCATAAAAACAACAGTGCAAAAATAATTTTTAAATAATTTTCAACAGGATCAAAATAAGAAAAATAAATTGGGTGGTAAAATCCCCTATAATAATTGTGAATTATATCATATTATCCTATATGAAGTGTTAGTTATAATCATGAAATAGCTTTTTCATGGTGGTCCATGATTTTTTCCCATATTTTGTGGTAGTTCTATGTAGAATAATTTTTTTTTCATGATGGTTCAATATATTCCAAATAAAATTTAAGTTGGTTTCAAAGTGTAATAAGTTTTATAACAAATTAGAAATTATTCATAGTGGTTATAAAAGATTTTAGGTGATTTAGAAAACTAGTAAAATTCAAAAATAGGAAAAATGATGCACCTAAAATTTATCTCGCAATACAAGAGAATCAAAAAATAGTTACTAGGATAAAATGATAAAAATAAATAAAATTATCAGTTTAAAAATAGAAAAAATTTATTATAATGTTTTATACACATCAAAAATATTACTTCATCCAAAATATCATTATACCGACCCATTATTACATTAAAATGTCATATAACCAAGGGATGAATATGCATGCCAATTAGTAAAACATCCGAGACTTATAAAAATTTCATATGAATAACCATAACTCCCTAGAGATCATAGAAACTCCTCATACTGTTACAATCTATTATATAGTGCAAGAAATTATAGAATTTAAAAACATAAATTAGATTATATTAAATAGTAATTCTAAGAAACTATAAATAAGAAATTTTCTAGTGTTCCATGTTTTTTATATCACGGGTTAAATTTCATTTGGAATACACACGTTTGTGTCCCAAAATAAAGTATCCAATTAATCCACCAATAAAATAAATTATTCATCTTGAGCTATCATACATTAGTACATAGACTTATTAAAATCAAAATACATTTGATTCTTTGAAATTATTTATAAAATAAAAATAGTTAAATCTGTTAATGAATATGAAAATGATACAAGATAAAAATAAAATTAAAAATTACCATTAATAATGTTTCATATATTTTGAGAGTATTTAAAAGGTATGTTTTATGATCAATACTACATATTAATTTTACAAAAATTAAATTTTATAGAAAAAACTAATTTATCCTATTTATTTTACATTGATATGATTATTTGAAAACATGATAAAGGAATAATGGAAATTACTTAAATCAATATTACATTCATAGAAATGGATTATTTCATGGTTTGTTTGGCATAACTATTGTGAAATATACTGGATATAAATATTTTTGAAATTTAAGTGAAAAAATAATCTATTATAAAATCTATATTAATTAATGAAATTATTTTTATAGAAAATATATATATATACTATTTAAATGTTAGATTAGACATACAATGTTTTCTATCATAATTAAATATTATTGTCCTCCATTAACAAGATGTCCTTATTTTTTCTAACTCCTCCAAGACTAACATGCCACTACAGATAAATAAATAAATCACATCTTATTGATATGTTTCACTATCACTATTCCATTCTTCAATATCATCTTTTATATCATATAGGTATCTCCATTTCACATGGACAATAAAAATCCACCGTTTATCAACTCTATCATCCATATAATATACCATTTTATCTTATCTGGTTATAAAATATTGATCGTGTTCTTCATACTCAAATGTATAAATAAAAATATTTATTTTTACATATATAAACTTCATCATATATTTAGACCCACTTGAATTTTAAAAATATAATAGGAATGTTTCTATGATAATTTAATTCAATTATTTTGATAAAATTTCAATATTATCCTGAATCATTGAATTTTATAAAAATGAAATTACTTTGTGTCTTCAAACCATCACAATAACATGAATGGAAAATTAATTAGTTAATATTCTGTGCATAAAATATCATAAAGTACATCAATGAAACTTGAGATAATTATTTAATAATATCACATAATTTGGTTTGAATATCAATGTTAATGATCTATATAAATGGAAACAAAATATTAGTATTTTAATTAAAACTATTAACATATATTTAATATATAAAACAATTATGAACTTATAGGGAATATAAAGAAATCATTAATATAATTGTTCTTTTTCATTCTTATATTTATATAGAACTTGAAAACATATATTTTTTAAACAATTAACCCTTTAATAAAAAGTTCAATGATTTCTCTATTTTGTAGAAAAAAATCATCATGCTCATATGGAGTTCATATGTGTTAGTGAAAATAAGCATATATTTACAAATAGTGACCCTAATGTTAAAATAATTATTGATTTACTATAGGAATGAATACAATTTTAGGTATCAATATTATTTATTACTGAATTAAATCTTAAATCAATACCATCCACCCTCAAAAGGATGTGATACATGATTTGAACAAGTAATCTCCATCAATATATACTTTTTTGTTTTTGATTTTTTTTTCAAATAAGACATCAAATAGAAAAGGTACCTAATGAATCAACACATAATATACCTAATGTATTATGATTTGTAGAAGGAAAATTCAATAGAATGGAAATTCTAACAAGAAAATACTTCTCCATGAGATACAACCATCTATAATGTATGAATCCTCCATGTTATTCTTATATAGCCAAATATATTATTAAATTATTGGTCCCCATGAATAAATTTTTTGAATATATCATATACCTAAAAAATAGAATCATTAAAACTATTTTTTGAAAATTTTCTTTCCCAAATGATTTTATTTTTTTCTAATAGTGTTTTATGAAGAATATGTGAAACTCATTTCTGAATACAATATTTTAATCTTACAACATTTTACAGAATGCCACCAGTTGATCTATAACATTAAAATATATGATTCAGGAATTTGTAATCCATTTAAATTATTATGTTTTAATTCAATAAATATTGAAATGTTACAGAAATATTTATATTGTACATTCAATTTTTTTATCTCTAAATTATCACTTCATTTTCATGGATTTTCAATGAAACATATCATTGTAGGATGTTTCACATTATAATTATCCTATTGATTTTAGTTTAAATTCTTTTATAATATGTCTTTATATGAATTAATATGATACTATGTTTCCCCCATTAATTTTTGTGAATTTCACATTATCACAAATGTTCTTCTCAATGTGCATAACATTATGATTGAATTTAACATCCCATATATAAAATTAGGCTGTTTGGAAAACATAAATTTTTTTCTTCCACTTATATGTTATAATTCCATATATGTGGGGAGAAATATATTAGCAAAATATAAAACATATATTCATTATTGATGTCTAGAATAATAGTTTACAATTTTTAAGTAATTGCTATCCCAAATAATAATTTTGTTGGGGAACTAAAATCAGTTTTTAAATCAAATCATGATTTATTGTATAAAAATATTTTTTATATTTCAAACAATAAATGATGGAACCCACAAATATTGAATAATAAAAAACCCTTCTCAGTTAAATATGAGTGTTATAAAATTGAAATTCTAGGACAATGTGGGTATTCCATCTAAAAAATCAATATGTCTCAGAAATTAACATATGGTACACATTAGGGAAATAATAATTTGAAATATTTTTTTAATGATTCATCTATATCCAGACATATATCCCTTAACTATTGAAATTCCTCGATAAAGGATAAAGTTATATATCGATATCATTTCAATGAATTTTTTTCCAAGAATAATTGTTGAAATAATAAAATATATTTTATTGTTACCCATCCATGGAGGTAGATTGTAAGAGATCACAATAATGATCCATTTTATTTAATTGGTAACTAATGTCCTGAATTGGTTATATTTTTATGTAAAAATTCCCCGATGCAAATTCCTCGGGATATTAGAGAAATTTGGATATAAATAAGAAATGTATTCTAAACTTCCAAATATCTTGTTTGTAATATAGGTATGCAATAACACATTTTTAATTCATAAAATTTTCAATACATTTTAAAAAATAATGGATCTGTTATGTTGCATTTTCCTTGAAAAATGTACATAATACATGAAAACATAAAATATTGTTCTATTCAACCTAAAAAAATTCATAAAAGTTCATACTAAGTTCTTTTTTTAATCTCATATCTTTGGAACATACATCAAATGAATGGGTGACCATGTGGCCCAGTAACGGAAATAATGGAAACCCATTTACATGTAATCATGAGAATTATCTGTAAAACACGAAGAATACCATAATGGCATGAGAAAGTGGCATAAAATAACCACAAGAATATGAATAATAACTTGGATATATGGATACATAATTTAATTTTGACATTTATAAACATGTCTCCATGGGTTTTAATCGATGTGTCGTAATAACTACCAAGGTTATTCACCAAGGTATCGTAAAACATGCCATCTATAGAGATAATGTTCATTACCCAATGTATTTGAGTGAAATCAGGGAACACCATTAATATGTATTAATTAATGTGATTCAAATATATCATAATACAAAATTTTATAAATAACCAATGGATACTAAAATAAACAAGTTTCGTATCAAAATCCTTGTGTTTTTAAAAATTGAAAAAAACAAGATTATTTTGTCATTTCCAACCCATAAAAAGAGGAAGATGAATTTATATATGTTAATAACAGAATCCAATATATCATATTCACATTCTAGTTAATACCTAGGGACAATATATAGTGTTGGATATTTATATAATGAAAATAAAAAAATCATGAGAAAACAAGAGAGATTTTTTGAAGAAAAGTCAGCTACATAACAGGTAAGAAACATAGTATTAGAAACATTAAAAAGAGAGGGTAAAAACGTGTCCTAATCATAAAATAATCTTTATAATATAATGGGATATAATTAAAGGGAAAAAATATCATTTTATGGAAATTTTAATGATATGCCACTTAAAAATGGAACAAGAAATTAATGGAGAAGTTGATATTTTAAATACCTTGAAGTGTAACTCCAAAAACACAAAGACTAGGACCTTGGGGGAAAGAGGACCCTTTGGGAGGATTCATTGGGAGGCAAAAATATTATAAATTTATTTAAATAACCATTTTTTATTTATTTCAATTGAAAACCATTTTTTATTAATTATTACATAATAATGTTGTCATTAAAGAAACTGAAAACTCAAAATTGTATTTTTACTATTCTCCAAAAAAGAAAATATTTTAAAATATTTTCATAAATTAATTATAACTTATTTTTGATGTTATGATTTAATAAATTGTTATTATTTTATAATAATAAATCTCTAATTATCAAAAATTTAACTTTTAAATACAAAATCAATATTTATTAAAAATAATGGATGATAGAAAATGTATAGTGGAATGCATAGTAAAATTTATGACACTGGGAAAAAATAAAATTATTTTTTCATTTAAATTTAAATAATATTATTTTAATAATAAAATATCTTTAATAAAAAATTATTAATAAAACCTTAGTTTATTATAAAAATTATATCTTTTCAATAAAGTATAATTTCTAACTGAAAAGTCAATTTATCAAATTTGATATATTTTTACAAAAAATAATTCTCAAAATGGAATTGGGGATCAAAAATTTTACTTACACGAAGTTATTATACATTAAGTAACTAAATAATTGACACATAACCCCTAATAACCCCATTATACGTTCTAGTGGTGAGGTGTGTGATAGTGTGATAAACTCATTTGGTGGATCCTCAAACAGTGCCTGAGTGGTAATTTCCACCAACCTGAAATTCTCTCGTAGGTGATTTAATTCAATATTTTCATATTTAAAATTTCATTGGGATTTTTCAAGAGTAAAGACCAGTGACTCTTCATCCTTCACCATCTCTGACAAATGGGCTTTGTAAGAAAGGACTATATAGGATGAGGTCACAAAATCTTCTTTCAACATTATGATTCCTTTGACATTTCTATTAATAAACAATAATAATAATGTTAAAATTATATTTAATAGTACAATTCCCAATGATTAATTTGACCAATGTTTATATTGACCAATAGTCATCCTTAACAATGGTTATATTGAACAACAATCATATAATGGTCAAAACAAGATGGTTACATTTCAAATTGTACTCATTTCATTATTTAAGAGATATATTTATGATTAGTACAATATAATGTAATATATATTTAAAAAAAATAAATATTTAAAACATTAGGGTCCTTACATTCTTTCCCCTCATAATAAATTTCATCCATGAAATTTCAACTTATTCCATTGGTTTATAAATGGTTAGTGTATTTCTGCCTCATTGTTTCATCTTGTTCCCATGTTCTTTCTACATATTTTTGGATCTTCCATAACACATTAACAATTTGGGGAGTCTTTTTTCATATAAACTTGTATTTATAATCCATGATCTCCACCAGCTGCTCTTCATAAGAGAGGTCAAGTACATGTTGTACCCCATCATGATTCATTACATGTGAAGGGTCTGGTATTTAATTATATAAGGGAGATACGTAGATAAAATCATGATTGGAGCAAGATTTGGAGGATGTTATAGCTAATTGGCCACTATTACTCTGAGATTAAGGATTTCATATGGTATAATATAGATGGGGATGAGCATCCATTTCATACCAATCCTCTTAACTCTCCAACAAGGTGAAATTCGAAGGTTGACTTTGACACCGACATGAAACATGAAGTCCTTTTTATGGTTTCCCACAAACCTCTTATACTAAAGATAAATAGACTTTATGTGTTGTATGGATGAATGGAAATTATATATTATCTCTTCCACAAGATGAGGTCTATGGAATTTTCTCTCACCAGCTTCATCCAAACAAGTAGTATTTCTACATCGTTTCCCATATTGAGTATCCTAGGGTTCCATTTGAATACTCACATAGACAATTTTTTTATGGGAACTCAACAAATGAGATATGATGAACCCTTCAACCATTAAATTCCATCAACCATGATCTCATCTTGTCCTCATGTTTTTGAATTATCCTTTTATATTGTAAATCTACTTGGAAATGATGGTCATATTGAAATTCAATTGGGTAATTATTTCATATTGATTAATTCTGTAGAATTTTTATGTGAAACATGGACTATGATAAAAAATGATATAAATTGGCACTCCATAAAACCCTACAACTTCCATTTCATAAATCATGTAAATTTTTTGTGGATGAAATCTTTCTAAATTGAGATAAAATGGGTAGTCTTAGTGATATGGTACAATATAACCCATATCGCATTATTTATAATGGGTTTTTCAGGAGACCAGTGAAAAATTTCTATAGTGATATTATCCCACATGCATACTGGTATGGGTAGTGGGTGAAATACCCCTTTAGAATTTTTTCAATCTTCTTTCACTTTTGGACACACTAGGAGCCATATATTATATTAAAAAAGTCACCCATTTCTTATTATCCCACCAATAATGATCATGACGGTCCTTATTCAATTTTCTATTTCAAATATGTATAGATAATGTAGGTTTATGAGCTTCACCCACCATATTCAACTTTTTTCTTCAAAATATGGAATGCAAAACCTAGTATGAAATATTTGAACACCTTAGTGATCAATGATGAACTCAAGGAACATCCCATTATTCACATCCTCTATCCTCATCTTTAGAAAAGGATAATCTCATTGATATTTTTAGATTTAATCTAGTAATAATATTTGACAAATAATTTGGGATGATATTTATGATTTCTCTTCAGTTACTATTTCCATGTTTAGTTTTACTAGTTCATTGACTAAAGGACATCCTTGAATCCTCATCCTTTATAAAGAAAAAGGGTATTTACTACTTAATGCATCAGTGATATTTTTTTCTATTCTAGGTTGATAATGAATTTATCAATCATAGTCCATAATAACTTCCAAACATCTCCTTTGTATCATGTTCAATTCCTTTTACATGAAAATATACTTCAAACATTTATAGTCTATATAAATGTCACCTTTTTCCCTGTAAAGATATTTCCTCATTGTTTTCATATAAAATACAACCACCATAACCTCTAGGTCATTCAAAGGATAATTATGCACATGAGGCTTCAACTATCTATATGCAAAAGCAACCACCTTTTCATCTTGAATGTGGACGCATCAAATCCCTTTCATAGATTTATTTCTAAAAAGAACAAATAATTCTCTTGTAGAGGGACATATTAAATCAGTTGTAGTAAAAAATATATTCTTTAGATCTTAGATCCATATTTCATGTCTCTTAGTATAGATAAACATGTCTCTTTTGGTGTTAACATGGTTAGTTTATTAGAACATCCTAAAATTATTTCAAAAAACATCTTACAATATCCTTCTAATCCATGGAAACAACTAATCTCATTTAATATTTTTGGATGAGTCCACTCCTCCACAGACATTTCCTTTGAAATATCGACTAAAATCAATTAATTAGATATAATGTTCCAAAATAAAAAACATGTTTTAACCAAAATTAACATCTTTTGAACATTCAAAATAGTTTCTTCTTCAATAGGTATTGTAATATAACCATTTGATAATCATAATTCTCCTTATTAATTTTAAAATATATCAAAATATCATTAAATAAAACTACCAAAATTTTATCAAGGTATTACTTAAAGTCTCAATTCATAAAATCCATAAAAATATCTAGAGAATTAGTCAAGACGAAGGTAGTAACAACAAAATCCAATATTCTATATCTTGATCGTATGTCATTCATTAGAATAACATCTTTCTTCACCCCAAATTGATGATAAACATATAGAAGATCAATATTAGAGAAGAATTGAGCCCCATTAATATAGCTAAATAAATCATCAATTCTTTGAAGGGGGTATTTTTTCTTCATAGGGATCTAGTTAATTTTTATATAATCGATGAATAACTGCATTAATCCATCAGTCATCTTCCCCAAGAGTATAGGTTATACCCAAAGAGAAACACTTGGAAGGATAAACCCCTCCTTCATATGATCTTGGAGTTTTTTCTTTAATTCCTATGGCTATACATTTTCTGTTATATATAGGGTCTTTAATATTATGTTGGACTTAGTCAAGATTACAATGGATAACTCGACCTCTCTTTCTCTAGGAAGTCCATGTAACTCTTCATGAATTGATCAAATAAGTACCTAGAGAGTGTCAAACCATGAGTGTATAAATGAACATTGTTATGTACCAGGTTACATAGAGTTAGTCCCGAAACACCTTTTTAGAGATGTTACACCTAGTTACATCATTTCTAGAGCAACATCTACTTGTACATATCCACATCATAATTTATTTACTGAGAAAACACTTATATATTTTTTAACCATAATATGAGGATTTTTTCCTATATTTAAAAATATATATATGGTTCTTAATATTGTTTTCAAATCCTAATTTACATGAATAACATAACCATCCATTGAAACAAACTATGTAATCCATCCATTTTAATATATATAATTTTCATTACATTGTGGAAAATATAAAATATTTTAATGTTTATTTTCTATGAAAAACAGTATATAATATATGAAAACATAAAAAGAATTATATTTTTCATGAAAGTATTCTTAAGGGTTCATCCTATGTACATTTACTACATCTCATAACCTATGGATAAACATTAATGGAAAGGGTGAGCATAAGGACATGTTAGGTAATGTAAGGGAAACAATTTACCTGTGATCACGAGAATTATCAATAAAATCATTACGAATATAATAAATTCATGCAACATAGGAGTAATATAATAGTAATAACATGAATAATAACATCTATATATGTCTAAAAAATTAAAACGAGTTATTCAAAAACATATCCCCAATGTTTTTCATTGAGGTATCATGAAAATTACCTATGTTATTCACCACAGTATCGTAATACATTTCTTTTCTAGAGGTTATTTTCTTTTTCCAATGCACATATAATCTATAATGGGGTTACCTTAAAATTTATTAATTAATAGTATCCACATATATCATGAAAAAATTCATAAATAATCTATGGAGAATAAATGAAATGGGTTTCGTATCAAAATCACTACCTTTTTAAAAAGTGCTAAACACATGAACATTATTTCATTTATAACCCACAGGGAGGAAAATGGAGATTTATGAATTTAAATTATAGAATAAAAGAAATAGTTATTTACTTTTTGGTGAATCTATATAGAAAATAATGTGTTTTTGGTATTACTATATATAAAATAAAATAATTTTTTAAGAAAATGTGTGAAATTATGTTATGAAAATTTGGCAACATGATGTTTAAGAAACATGGTCTTAGAAAACATTAATAATATATGGTAAAAGAGTCACAAATTAATAAATATCTCTTAATACTATAAATTTATACAATGAAATGTAAAGAAGAATATTTTATGTAAACATGAAAGTCATACAACCTAAAAAGTAAACCTGAAAAGAAAAAAGATGTTCACATTTCACATACCTTGAAGAGTAACTCCTAAAAAATGATGATTGGGACCTTGGGGGATTGAGGATACCTTTTTAGGACACATTGAGTGGAAAAAATTAAATATAATCATGTAGTAATAATTTATAAAAATATATAATGGATTAATTGGTGGGTATTTATGAAATAGTGAGAGATTTGTTCATTGATTTCATGGGACATCTCTGAAGTAGTATTTGTAAAACCATGGAAATTTCCAGGGTATTATCCATTGGAATTGGAAACTTGGGACACATAATATTTTAGTTTAATCTATAGTAGAATATCCTGATTCTATACTACAAATTACATCATTATAATGTCCTTAAACATACTGAAATTTCAAAACTGTGTTTTTACTATTGACAGATTTTTTTAAAAAAATTCTTTCAAAATCAACCAAAACTAATTTCAAATTGATGATTTTAAAAAAAATATTTTATATTAATAATTATCTATTTATGATAAATTTAATATGAAAATATAAAATCCTTATTTATTATAAATAATAGTAGTAAGAAAATGCATAGTTAAAGTTATGACAGTTGAAGAAAACATTAATTATTCATTTAAATTTATATAAGAGTGTTTTAATCACACTATTTAATTAAGATAAACATTATTAAAAATAAAATTGTTTAATATAATAATTATGCATTTTATGAAAAGTATTATTTCCAATTGGAAAATCAATTTCTAAAATTCGACATTTTTGAAAGAAAAACTATTCTAAAAACATAATTGATGGTAGACAGTTTTTATTTATAAAATAGGATTATATATTAATTTACAAAGTACATGAATCATAAACCCATATAATACCCTCATATGACCTAAGTATGAGGTTTTAAATGGTGATAGACTCATTGGGCAACTTGACTAAAATTGGTTGAGTCGTAATTTCCCCTACATACAACTTCTCTCATAGACGATTTCATTCTAGCTTAACAAGTTGAAGCTCATATTTGAATTAGTCATGAGAAAATTCTTTTGAACCTACCTACTTCCAAGGATTTTACCAAGTGTAATCTCTTGACATGACTCTACTAGATGAGACCATCGACTGTTTTTTCTTCATTAATTTTCCTTTTTAACATCAACCTATAAAAATTAATTATAATGTAACAATTTTTATCAAGAGTATAGTTACCAATGTTTGTATTGAACAATGAAAATACAATGGAAAAAAATAATGGCCACATTTCAAATTATACTCACACCATTACTAGGAAGATAAATATATGTCGAGTACAATGACAATATAACACACATTTTCAAGAATAAAATACTATTCAAAAAGTTCAGTTTGTTATAATAAACATGTGAATTTTGTTTTCTATATCATTACACACCAAATGTTCTATGGTTTTCAAACCTATGAAAAAGCATTACAATGACTATTTTTGAGGAACGTCACATAAATCATTAAAGAATTATTTGTTTATCTAATTCTTTGTAGGAGGATTAAAGATAAAATTTGTATCATTAATCATTTGTTTCGTTATATAATTATGAAATAATTTACACCTCTATGTATCAAAATCATAAAACTCAAATAGAATTAAATCATTGGTACATTTATGTATATTTGTATTATATAGTAACAATTTGTTAATAAAATTTTTCATTTCTTAAAAAGAATTAAGGACATAAGATTTTCCAAAATTATTGTGAAAAAAACTCTAATATCATAGATATTTTCCATTTTTTATTTCTTTATAAGCACATGATATGTTATTATTTTAGCAGAAATGATAACATTGAATATTTTTCACACCCTATGTACAACTCTTGAATAATATCATCTATATGTTCATAACACTCATTTTATTTCATTGTTTGTTTGTCCCCAATATTAATATAAAAATAATAAACATGAGAATCGACATAATTGTTGAGATATTGTACTGGTGTTGTTGTCTTATCCAATGTATTAATAATTATGATTTTATTTTTATTCCCTACAATTGGGGAAATAGTTTAATTTTAACACCCTATTTTTAGTTAAATTTAGCTTTTATAATTTAATTTTTTGTCATATAATACTTCAGTTGAGTTTTAGGATGTAATGGATGGGGTTTTCTTATTTTAAAGGTTTTTATAGTGCTTTATGGTTTGAGAACAATTAAGGGAAACCATGACTTTTTCTCCATGAATCCGTACAATAGTCTAAATAGGACATTAAGATGCACACAACAAGTGCATGTTTTTTGAACTATGTGGGTTGCCTTGTTAAGACAAGAAAGTGTCGATTTAGGGGAAAATAAGAAATGGTTTATGGGTGCTTAAATTCTATGAAATCCAGTGAAGGTGTGGTTTAGAGATAGTATCAGATTCATGGTTGGTCCAATGTTTCCAAACGTTGTGCAGAATCCTTGTTTAGTGAATTAACTATTAAAAAAATTAGTTTATCCTTGTCATTAAAACCAAAATTACCATTTTTATCTCCAACATATGGATCTCAAACTCCTCTTCATACCATCATTTTCTTGGTGGTTCGTTTTGATCTAGAACTTTCTTCTAACATATCTATGTTCCTTAGATCTATAAAAGAAATTGTAAGTATCATTTTTCTATAATTATATTTTGATCTCCTAAAATTCTCTTATAATATATTTTGGATAATTTATTTTATTGAAGGATTTGTGGCCCATGATGTGTTTTATGATATATTTATTAGATCTTTAAAAGTAATGAGCTTTTGAGCATAAATCTATAGGTCTCTTTATTCTGTTTATTGTTGACATCACTAGTTGAGAAGAGGGTGGATTATCTCCCAATATTGTATTTGGTAATATGACTTCGTCTCTTTTCCAAAATCAATATTTTTTTCAACTAAAAAATTCATTAAAAATTTATATAATGTAAATCAATAT
This sequence comes from Viscum album, assembly GCA_963277665.1. Taxonomy (NCBI): domain Eukaryota; kingdom Viridiplantae; phylum Streptophyta; class Magnoliopsida; order Santalales; family Viscaceae; genus Viscum; species Viscum album. The sequence goes on along the minus strand of OY728121.1, from coordinate 1,642,628,786 downwards.
ATTTTATTGATTCCAAACATATAGATTCAAAATTAGGGAAATTAGTTTTTTTTTAAAAATCATTGATAAAAATGTGGTTTAAAGTAATGAATTAAATAGTATCTTGGAATAATACTGATATTGTGTTTTTAATTAAATATAGAATGTTCTTTAACTTCAATCTTAAATATTCTATAGAGCATGGTCATGAAGTACAACTATCATTATGGGTTACCAAGAAATAACTTGGTGAAAGGATTAATCCCCAATCACAAGTGTAGGGAGATTTATCGTATGTCTATGTGTGATCATAGGATGGATATTACCTATTATTAGGAATTGTTATATAATTTATTAAATATTTCCATACATGTATTTTATTTTTGTATTTGTATGAAAATAGATATTTTCTAATCACTTATTATATACACAATTCCCCAAATATTTCTTGCCCTAATGGAATTTGTGGGATGAATCATGGGGAAATCATATGAGGTATGACTAATAACCCCAAATATATTCACTTAAGTGAAAATATAGACACCATTATTCATTATATAAGAATATGATTAGTCTCATACTTAAATAGTGAATCATGGTGAAACTAGATCCATGTCATGGAGTTAGATCATTGAGCATCTTCCATGGTGTCATTATAGAGATTCCTTGTCGATGTTATATCATTGGGTTGTCATTTGGTTTTACTGAGTGACGTTACTATACCTTCTGATTGATACTCTCACAATATTTTTTATTGATTTAATTTTTGGTTATATTGTTTTTATTTCAGAATTCTATACATTTTTTTTGTTTTTGGTATTTTATCTTGTTATATTATTATTTTTCTTAAGATAAATAACCCACAATGTGATACTGTGAGTTTGGAATTTATTTCACGCCCATGGTTTCGTGGGGATGTTGTCGATGGTAAGTCTCCCCTCCAACCCAACCCATGATAATGGATTGTGTATGGATGTTAAAAGTGGTATTATTTTGGGTTGGACAATGATCTATGTATGATAGAATAGAGATTGAAAAGATAGTACATGAAATATATAAATTAAAATGATATCGATGACCTCTTTATATTTCATTTCTAGATATAAGGTTGGTTCATATACAATGGTGTTTCAGAAACCTATATGAGTGTTTTCATCATATGTCATTGGGTTTAACTAATTAGTGTATCATATCATGCATTAATACTAGTTTTTCCCACTACGTATACATTAATCATAATGTGTAATGTTTATGGGAAATTGGTTGTCATTAAAAGTTATATCGATGAATTTTGAATATTTAAATCCATAATTCTATAATGAGTGATGAAGAAATAGTGTATTGTTACGATTATTATGAAATGGAACATGTTTGATGTCATAAAAACCTAAAATTAGAGTCCATAAAAAATTTATTTACTTGAAGCCCATGTAATCCAAAATATTATATAGAGAATAATTAAAGATTTTTGTGAGGTCGAGAGAGAAAGTCACAATTAAAAAAATGGTATGGATAATTATAAGTAATTTTATAAATATAATCCACTAATATATTGGGGGATTAAGAACTAAAAAAATTAAAAGGGTTGTTTAACAGAATTAAATAGTTATTTGATCTGATGGAAACAACATTTGAACTAATGGTAATGTTCTTAGTTTACTTGATGGAGTATCATTAATTCCAGTTTTAGGGTTTATATATTCAAGGTAATGGTGAATGTAAACTTATGTAAATTATATTGAGGTATATTTCAACAAACAATTCTTGCCCCACACCTTCAATATAGTAATGAAAATTGATTTCTTCAGATAAAAGAAAGAGACTCTATCATTGATGGTTTGTGAAACTAATTTGGTAAAATTTTTCTAATATACCATTACGTGTCTACTTTTACATCTCTAATTTCACACATAATTGAATATATATTGGGATTAGAATTTTTTTATGACAAATAACTTATGTATTACATACTATATAAAAATAATTAATATATTGATGATGGAAGAAAGGGATATCAGTTAAAATATTACTAGAGAAATTATAATTTTCTCCCTGGTAACAAGTGGGAACTAAAATGCTGGGAATAAGTATAATTGAGACACCTAATTTAGGGGTGGTGTTACATCATTGAATCAAAACACTGAATTTGTCATCTTTCCACATGGATTAAAAATAAATATTTGGTAATTCTAATGTGGTTCATAAGAGTATATTTAGAGAGAGTGTATGAAACCCCTAAGAGAATGGTAAAACAATATAATGACATGACATATTTAATGTTATTTCCATAATTTTATGAAGATAGTATCTTGAAATACATCTCATGTCTATCAGATATATTGTTTTTGGATAAGATGGTCCATTCAAAACAGTTCACATCATCATAACCTAGGAAACTAATGTGATTCTAGAAACACATTATCTCCTCAAACAATCCAACTATAGGATGATAATAATGATAAATGTGGCATGAGTAAGGTATTTTATGTTTCTATAAACATAATCATAAAATAATAGTTAGGTCCTTCGACAATATGAGGTATAAATCCCCTGAACACCTCATTTTTATATGTACTATTTAATAATGTTTCACCCTAAACAATTATTTATACATGTTTCATTGATCAAATTTGAATTTATATTGATATGAAACCACTTGTATAAAGAATCTATAGTCGTATTGGGTAGTGTGAGTACATATGATTAAAATGTTCATATTGTTTTATTAAAATTGGTTGTGTCTAGTTTTATTGGGGATTTTGTGTTTTGGACATGGATTTCATTTACATGTCTATTATAATGGATTGGTTAAATGCTTCCAAGTCTTGTTTCAATTTTTATACATAGAAGGTAAGGTTTGTATTACCATATAATATTATTCATCTCATTAAATATATATGGTTGTTATTGATATAACATAAGGAACTTTAGAAACAATATTTGGAACTTCTAATTAGGAATTTTCAGTAGACACATTGTGGACTAATGAAATAATTGAGACTAAAATTGGTCTACAATTGTAGATTGATATGATGATGTATTTATGGAATATTTTACCATTTTTCCTCCTATAATGGATAAGTAATTTTTTATTATCTATACCTTGGGATAAATCATCTATCACATAAATATTATAGAAATAATGAAATTGAAGAGTGGATGGTTCAATCGGAATAAATAAAACATAATGGTATTATAACACCATGTATGTCCACATATTTTTTATAAAATTGGAAGATGGTTCTTTAAGAGTTTTTGGTTTATTATAATATGGTGAATGAGGATACAATAAAGAAAATAGATATACTCTCTCAGATTGAATATATTTTTGATCAATTTTGGTGAGCCCAATACTTCTCCAAAATTGATATTCACTCCCAGTATAACCAAATATGTGTAAAATAATAGGATATAAAAAGGAAATATTTCTTGAGTCCTTAAATTCATTTGTAATATTTCCTATTACCCTTTAGTCATATAAATAAACGAATGTTTTTCATAGAATTTTTTGATAGTGTATTTCAGTAGTAACTAGATTCTATCGATGTGATATGTTTGTCTAGTAATCTAGTATATTCTTGGACTCTGAAAGAACATGATAACTATTAAGAGATTATATATAATTTTTTAGAACAATTTATATATGTTATAATATCAATATAAAATTTCTAGATACAAGATGTTCATTTACTTGGTCATGTTACTTCTATGAAAAGCATATCAGTCGACCATATAAAGGTAGAACTATTTTTTCTTAAAAAATCATGAAAAATAACTTTCATATTATTATATTTCTAGGTTTATCATTTAAAAATAAAAATTTTTTTAAATATATCTTATGAATTATATCTTTGAATACAGTACTATCAAGAAAGACTAATCCACCTCATTAGAGATACAAATAAAAAAAATCCTTTTATAACATTAATAAATTCTGGCATTTAATAGATGACTTTTTTTTTAAATCAATCTTAAAATTAAAGAACACTTCTACAAAAATTATTGTTCTTCTAAAACATGGGACAATTTATTTATTATTTTTTGATGAATCTTGATTATGATTGACCATTTTCTCATGTTGGATGACTATATTTATCTTATATATCAAAATATTTTAAAATTAATTAAAATAATTTTCCTAACCATGATTTTAAATTGTATGTGGTAGTTCATGCATAAAAATTTGGTTTCATTATCTCTATTGTGAAAAGATCACTATGTTCGTAGTTCAAAAGAGTTTAAAACACATAATTCCATAATGGTATTTAAACCTAGGAGAATGGTGAAGAATTAAATATCACGTGATGTTCAAATTTGTCTTGGTTTATACACTCATCAATGAAAATTACATGGTAGATTATTTAATTCATAAACAATTTAATCAATTAGGGAAAAGCATGTGATCAGTGGAAGCTAATTTCTATTATTGTATATATCTACTTGTGTTCCACTGAGCCTGATTACAAAAACATTTATACCCATTATATATTATTTTGGAATATTTTGAACAAGTTAATGATGATTAAATAGTGAATCCTAATTGATTTACCATTATGTAAAAACATAGAGGTGGGGAGAATGTTGATGGAAGGAAAGAAGAAGGGAAATTTGTGTAGATTTTTTTGATCTAATGTTTTTTCCACAATCTTGTTAAGGAAAAATCCATTCAAATTATAACAACTAAAAATGGGTTATTCACCCTTTAATTTTAAACATGTATAGAGAATTGGTAACCCATTTCTAGTTGGCATTCATGAAAACTAATGTGGTATAGTTTTTCATGAGGTGTCACCAATTTTAACATCTAAAGGAAAAATAGAAACTATCAAACATTATGCTACAATATTTACATATCTTTGTTTTGAAATGGAACAACTTGTCTACAGATTTTTCACTAGTCAACCAAAAATGGTTTAGAAACATGATGTTATATGGGTGATTTTGGATCTTCTCATAATGTTATTTAACTTCAATCATATTTATAGATCCAATATTTTTTATGTAATATATGAAATACATATTTTATAAGTTCTAAATAAGCATGTAATATTAGACCTAATAATATAAAACAAATATTTCTCTTTACCTATAAAATTAGATGATATTTATAGTAATCTTTCAGAACCCTGTTAACCATGATCATTAATTATCATCCAAAAATAAAATAATAGTTAGAATGAATAATCTAATTTTGATATGAAATTCTCTGAGATTGTGTTATATATTTTAAGGGATTATGGGAAGATCATATATTGATAGTGGAGTTCAAATAAAATAATAACTATCTCTGCATTATTGGTATAACACTTTTTGATCCGTTGTATGGTCATCCTTTTAGTCTCTATATTATTGTGTGGAGATTAGAGATGATACATTATTTTGTCTTAGCCATGTTCATGAGATGACTGGTAAGAATTAGATGATCAATTAATGGATGAAGATGACTCAGTGTTATCAAAATATTATGTTCACAGTCAATTTATGTGGTTATCATTTGATGTGGGATACAATTTATTGGAAGAAATAATTCCAATGTAAGGGAATCAACATTTGGGTAAGATAGATAAACTACCTCCTTAATATATTGAACCACATGAAATACTTGAATATATTGTGATTTGGAATATTCTTTTTATTTATTACCATTATTAATCTATGTACACAATGTATTTCATGTATCTCTAATAGAGATGTACCATCTGGATCATGACAATTTGATTTGATTAGTTTAGATTGATGATGTAAGAAATTCCATTTTTATATATGTTTCTAATAAAATTATGGATTTAAAAAACAAAGTGTTGATGTGAATATTATTAAATTGGTAAATATTTTATGATAACATGGTCAAATTACCAAATATATTAGTAAACATAGAGAACTTATACATCAATAATTGGCCAAGCATTTCCAAAAGACAATAAATTTCAATCTTTCCCAGGATGGAAATCAAAATAGGGGGATAATGTAAAATCTCTAGCTTGCAGTTTATTACCATTTTATTATATATTTTTAATTTTTAGAATACTTTGTATGAGTTTTAGGACATTATGGATGGTTTTGGTAGTGTTTATAGGGGTACAAGATATGACCACGGTTATAGGAAACCATATAGTTTTCTATAGAAAACAATGCGACATGATTAGTAGGACAAAGAAAAATGTAAGGATAGAAAATATATCTTGTAATAATTTCCAGTTATCCAGGAAATCCAAACAAGTGGAGGAAGGTTGGATGAACGTGATTGGTGTGTGAGTTGTCAAACCATTCATAATATAAGTATGGGGATGGTTTGGAGATAGTATCATGGACATAGTTTCATAAATCATGTCTTCTACCCATGTTTCAACCATTTATTGTTCTGAAAATTTGGGTTTTACTCGGTCTTGTCCTCGAAACCCTCATATTTGTTCTACTATGAAATTTTCTAAAACTAATCTTCTTCCATAAACATTTGTTTATTTCCTTTTTATCAATAAAATGGTAATTATTGACTTAAGTGTGTAGGATCAATATAATCAATGTATTGTACATGGTTTCACTAATTATCCTTAAAACTCCACAACATATCTCACCCAAAATATTTAATTTTATAATTGATTGACCACATAATGACACATGGTGTGTTTTTTTGGAATGTGATTATATATATTGATGTAGTAGGATTTCATCCTAAATCTTGGGGTATTATTATGTCAATTTTTATTTTATTCATTAATTAAGATATAAGTTATAATGAAAATTATTATTTTTTAAATTGTTACTCCATTTTAAAGATAAAACAAATAAGATAGTTACACAGTATGGAAACAATGTTTTAGTGCCCTGGAAATGTAGGAAAATTCATAACATTTAAATAGTAAAAAAATATTTACATAAATCCTTCTCCTCCAGATTCTTGTTGGCCCACGTGTTCTTCTTATTATAAGTATTCTCCTCAGAAAATATATTAGAAGAAGTGAGAAAAAATCCCAATAAAAGGATTAAAAAAATACATGAAACATGGGTGATAATAATAATAATCATTATAATATATGAAAAGGATCATAACCATACTCATGGGAGACAAAATTATATAAAACAATGCAATTTGGATGTACATATAAATTAAACATCATGTCTTGTGGTCATATAAGACGCATAGTTGTGAAAATAGCTAGTATCAAGTTCACTTATATTTCAATTTATCTCACGAGATTGATAACATTACCCATTGAATTGGAGTGCTATATAATTCCAGGATCACCCATCACATCATATCATTTTCATGTACTGTATAATTTTGGGTGCACCCATGACATCCTAATATTTACATATTCATGAATGCCACATAGAACGAATATCAATAATGGAAAAAAAACCCCCAAAATAAAATGGGTATCATTTCAATAGGAATATATTCATAAACTTTTTGGTTCCCAAATTACTGGGGGAATAACATAATTTTCATAAGAATCATCAATCATTAGTTAGGAATAATCAATCTCTCAAGGAGTAAAAGATATATTTTACGAAATATGTGTTCTTTTGACAAAACCATTTCATTATTCATACAACCTGATTAGAAACATGTATATCCAGAAATGAAATGGTATTGATAATGAACTTATTTTTAAGGAACATTAATGGATCATCCATACTGAAAATATAGTGAATGTAGGAAACCCCAATTGAAGACAGTTGGGTTCGAGAATTCACCTTGCCTTATGTATAAATACATTGTTCACATTTGCATCTAGGATAATAAAATTAAATTCAATATTTTAAAAATTAACAAACTTTTATATATTTATTTGATTAATTATAGTTTTATTATGTTCATTTATGTACTTTTTGACGAGTTATAGAACTCAATTTCATCGTTTGTGAGTGTTGTTTTTTTTGGTTTCATGATCTATTGTCTTGTATTTACGTATTTTAATTCTATTAATATTGGAATAATTCTATAAAATTCTAATTATTGGTTATTAATGATCATAAATAAATTTAAATTTTTATATATAACATTTGGTTATATTTTATGTGTATTATTCATTAGATAAGACATGAGTTTTAATTGTATAGATTATATTGATGGTTTTTTGACACCAAAGAACTTAGATTATTTTATCATTTAGTATTATAAATATATGTTACATATAGAAAAAAATAAGGTTCATAAATCATTATTTAAAATATTTTTTAACCATTAAAATTGATTCAGGACTAGCCTAAAATGCAGTAAGTGAAAATGAAATAATTTCATCATTGAAGAAGATAAATAAACACCTCACATACAGTGCTTTAATTTCATGAATAAAAGGCAGAGGAGAAGAGATTTGATGATGGATTACTCCATTATAATTATACAATTCCAGTTTATGTAATTAACTAGAGTTACCATTCCATTTGGATGATGGGATTTTAGGGGAGAATAATAATAGAATATAATTTTTAAAAAAATTAAAAGAAAATAAAGAGGATTTTACCTCATGAATCCTTCTCCTTGAAAACCACTATAGGGAAAAGGGTTTGGTATATTGATGAGGAAATGAGTTCCTAGATGCGGGGGAGGGAATTTAGAAGATTATTTTGTATAATTAGGAAAAGGATTAAATCATGTACGATGTGAGGAGAAGTTGTTTTCAGTTGTGGTATTTATAGTGGGGGTGGTGTTTTCTCATTATTTTATCCATTAGTTTATTATTTTGGTATATGACTATGAATAAGATTAATAATATCACTATATATATTATAGTAATTAATAATGGTTCAAGATTTGGTCTTATATAATCAACACATCATCTATGACTCAATAATTCATTTATTTAGAATTTATTTTGAATTTTCATGTTTTTCCATTCACCAAAAAATTCAGGTATTTTAGAAAAATACCTAAAATTATCCTTAAAAATTATCAATGTGTTTAATTTAAAAATGAACTCCATTTTATTAATATTGGTTTCTATATATGATAACATAAATTTTTATTTGAAACCATCATTTACTCAAAAAATAAAAATTTTAAAATTCTAATTTTTTTTATAATAGAATATAATTTCATTAAATGCCACATAAAATTAAATTATAATTATAAGAAAAACAATATTAATTTATGAATACATTTATTGAAAATTTATTTTGTTTTAAATTATATAATTAATAGTAAAGTTGTAATTACATATTTATAGCCTACAAAAGTACTAACTCTTAATTAATAAATTTTAAAATAATTATTTACTTTTATTATGATATAATAATATTATACATTAATTTGTAAGATTCCTAAATTTTATTTATACTTTAGTTGGGATTGTTACATTTTATTTTCAAGGTTTACAATTCATAAGGGTAATAATACTATTCCCAATTTCAATATAATATTTCATCAGTATGGCCTATTTAACATCAAGAAATACTTCTTATTTTATTTATTCATTATGTATAATGTTTTTATTGTGTAATAAAAGTTATTTTTTGTGGTTTATAATGTATAAAGTATTTATAAGATTTTAATTTCCATTGATAAAATTTTGTACCATCATATTTTTCTCCCTTATGATATTTTTCCCTCAAAAGTTTGTATTACATTCCAATTTCAAAACATGTGTGGGTACATCTAATTAATCACGTACTTTGGGTTCTATGTTTCCTCTTCCTACTTTTGGTTTTTCTATAGTACATTAACCAAGGGAGTTTTTTTCTTTCATATAAATTTATTTATAATAAAATAGATCACAACTTCTTGGTCCTCATATGAGTGATCATTTTCCAACTATACCACCTCTTGATTTAGAAAATGTGATGGATTCGATATGTACTTCCTCAAGAGGGATATATGGAATATATTATAAACTTGAGAAAATTTATGTGGAAGTTCCAGTCGATTGGCCATAGCTCCAACATGATTGAGAATATTAAAGGGGCCAATCAACCTAAGACACATCTTTCCTTTATTCCAAAATATCATGACCATATTTCATGGATATATGTAGAGGAATACCATATCAGCAGCCATAAAATCTAGGTCCCATCAATGATTGTCTACATTGCTCATTTTCTTACATTGGTCTACATTGATGTTCTGTTGAATGGTTTACAAATTTTCACCATTTTTCAACAATTTAATGTCCTAGAAGCTGACAGTCGCCATCTTCATCATGTCAAGCTGGTGTTATGCATCTTTTCCCATATAGGGCTTCATATGAATCAATTTCTATTATCTAGTGGAAAATGTTATTGTAAGAGAACTAAAATAGAGGTAGATATCGGTCACATTCTATATTGAAGTCCATAAAACAAGCCTTTAAAATGTTTTACAGTGTCTCAATTGTTTTTTCAAATTTTCCATTTTCATTGGATGATATGTTATACTATTTATCATCTAAGTGTTTATATCATGTTGTAAACATTTCCCTAACATGGAGGTGAATATCAAATCCCGGTGAGAAAATGTCGATAGTGGTACTCCATGAATCCTTACCACATTATCTAATGTATATCCATTCATGTTTTATGGTGAAAGTCATGTCGAATTTGATAAATTGAGTTGTGTTTGTAAGCTGCCCATAATAACCCATATCACATTGTTTTATTTGGATTTCTTAATAAGTACAATGAAAAAGACCATGGGAAATTTTCCCATTTCCATGTCAGTATAGGTAATGGTTACATCATCTCCAAAGAATTTTTTCATTATTAATTCAATTTTTGGTATACGTGGAACATTGATTTATAATCAAAGATCTCCTTTTTCGTATTGTCTGACAAAAATTTCTCTCATAGATCTCGATACATAGTTGTGCTTTTTTGGTTAATGGAGAAGGATGACCTATACACCTCAATTATATGCTCCTTATTTATCATTTTATTGGAAGTTACTCATAGTCATCACCCAAATCTCTCAACACTTTACTCGTCAATTTTAATATCTTGGGATTTCCCCTTTCTCCTAGCTTCCACATTTGTTGGAATTTGTACATCATATATTTATGCATCCTTTATTTAAAAAATGAGGGATGGTTGTAAAATCATTTGATAAAGGATTAATGATGGTACTCCCTTAATTTTCCCCATGTCCAACCTTTTCAAATCCCAAAATAATGGATCCTTCTAAATTCTCCTCATTGATAAAGATACGTGATCCTTTATATTTAGAGAATTTACAACCATATTTTCCCTACATGTATGGTAGTGGATTAAGAAGTCATTTTACATAATGTGATCTAACTATATTACTTAGAACTTATTATCCTAATTTTGGGTGAATATATATTTTTATCTCATAAGATCATTATATATCTCCAACTTCAACCGATATAGATATTGCCTCTTCATTTTCCAAACAAAGATCACAACTATCAAATTTATATCATGTGTAGAATAAATTTTTTCAATATTTTTCAACATTATTGTTGCGATGGATATCACATTATAATTTTTCATCATTACACATCCTAATAACTTATTTTAAGAATCGAGTTATTACATAAATAATTCCCCAATTATAAGAATTGTGAATAGTGGCACGATGAGAAGCCCCATTTTTAACTCATTGAAGAAGTCCTCAAATTCACAAGTCCAGATAGAATTTATCCCATCAGAGTAAACTAGGTTAGTGGGTTTGAAATTCATGATAAATTTATCACAAATAATAGGTAATACTCTGCCAGATCATGGAAACTACATTTATTCATCACATGAAATGTCCATTTCACCTTGTTGATTGTCATTATCATTTAAGGGTCCACATATATCCATTTATAAGAGATAAAAATCCCCACGAATGGCAACTCTTCCATCTAGAACACACATTTACTATAATTTTCATAACATATCTCCCTTCACAATGTCATTATAAAAATATGCACATGATCCTCATGTCCCCCCATTAGCATGGATTATATCATAAAATCATCAATATAGACAACAAAATTGTCTTCTTGGTAATATCAAAAGTCTATATTCATTACACCATGAATATTTCAGGAGAATAAGTGTGTCCTAAGGGAATAAATATGAACTCGCTGTGTCCATAACTCATAAGAAAGGAAGTCATTGGAATAACTTCCTTTATCACCCTTAATTAGTGATATCCCAATTGAATGTCAACCTTAAAGAAATACTTGTAACCACATAGATGATCAAACAATTTATATATTCATCAAAATGGATACATTTTTTTCATTATTTTGTTGACCTCATGATAACCAATGTATAGGATCATATATCCATCATTCTTCTTGACGGAGAGGATTTGTGAACCCAACAGTGATGCAATTTAGATTATAAAACCCTTCTCTAGATCATCTTATTACATTTTCTTCAGTTCCTATAACGGATAAGAGGAGATTATAAATAGTGTATTTGATATATTCAAATATCCTGAAATATGTTCAATTGAGAAATAAACATCTCTATCAAGATGAAGAATAGGAAATTCTTTGGGAACACATCGGTGTAGTCCCTCACAATTTTTTTCGTGCATTATCATATCTTTTCCCTCAATTATTTAAGCAAGATATGATTTCTCATAAGGAAGTAATATCCACACATCAAAATATAATTATGAAAGATAATGATCCTATTATTTAATCCTTTATAGAATTTGAGGATGATTTAGGATGTGCAGTGTGATCTCCCTTTCTAGATTGTTGATATTGGCTTTATACAATGATAGTTAATACCGGCCTAAAATAGAATTAAACTCCAATAATGGATATATGAAAATATTTAATGGGAGTTTTATTCCAAAAAACTCATCCTAGGAGGAGTTATATACATTTGTTGCAATAATTTTACCATTTTTTATTGTCATATATAACTCAACCTCCATATTTTGAGTTGGTGATTAAATTATTCTACTAAACTCCCATGATATGAAGGAATACATAGAACCAGAATCAAATAGTACAATAAAAATTCATTAAATAATAATTATCATCATTTTCATCACATCATTGATGCACTAAACCATAGGTGGTGCTCTACATTCTTCCACCAAATTTTTCAAATTACCCTTGTATTTTAAAATTTTTTGAGCATGGTGGCCTTCAGTCCCACAATTATTGCATTTCAAAACCCCCTTGAGTTATTTACCCTTACAATGATTCCCATATTTATATCATGTGGGTGGTTTAGAATTCTTTCCACCATTCTCATTATATCCCTCAACATGAAACACCATCTCCCATTTCATATCTCCATATCCATGGGACCATTCTCTAAACACAATATCCACTTTGAGATCACATGAAATAACTTCTTCATAACTCCCACTGTCTTAATTTTTTTGGGACTTTCAATGGTGTGGTTTTAAAAAACTAATGAATCAATCAATTTTTCGGTCATTTATTATTACATCACCCGAATATTTCTTTGAAAACCTTATGATATTTTCTTCCTAGGATGTTCCAGATTCTCTTTCCTTTTTAATTAGATCTATGAATTCCATCTCCATCAGTGTATGAATAGTATAAAAGAAATTATTTTTATAAAACAATATCTTAAATATTCTCACAAACATTATTCAATTTCATAATTCTAATTGGTATTCATAACAAAAAACCACAATTGGTTTGCCTCTCCATCTGAACAATAAATGGCCAGAGTCACATTCTCTATCTCAGAATAACAACATATAGAAATGATATTATGAATTGTTGACCCAATGTTCTAAATCTAGTGGATCATAATATCCACTAAATATCATTGGTCGTTGCTTTCTAAAAGATTTGTTATCTAGCTACTTTATCATAGGTTAAGGAGGATTTTCTTCATTATTCCAGTTATTTTTGATAGCATGAGATAGTTGGGTATGCATTTCCATTAAATTTTGAACACCACCACCAAAGGCATTGGAGATGTTGTTTATAAAATTATTGTATTTTCCATCATATGGGTTTTCTCTTGGTTTGTCATAGTTACCAATAAATTATAAAATATAAAAATCTAGAAAAAAAACTGTATTAAAAAAGTCCAGAATAATTTAATCCTTTGTGCATGTATAATTAATGTAATATATTGTGGGATCCATTTGATTCAAATTTTTATTTTTTAAAATATAATCATGTGAGATTTTATATACTTAGTATCATACTAAGGGCTCTAACTATGGTTTTATGATACTAATTCCAAATTACCTAAACTTTTATTTGATTTAAACTATAGAGAATTTATTTCTCTTACAAAACAATTACAACATTTTGAAGATAAAAAAAATTAAATCATTACACATCTAGGATAAATATGATTAGTGTGTTGGAAGAAATTTTAACATATATAAAATTTACATAATAAATCATAATAATTTATTAAATTACTTATTTTTAGTCTTCTTATTGGCCCTCATGTTCTCCATAGTATAAGTATTCACCTAAGGATTTATATAAAAAAGTGGTGAGGTGAAAGCCCAGTAAGGGGACGAATAATATAAATTAAACATGGGTTTTCATAATAATCATCATAATAATATAATAAAATGAACATAACCATTATTATTAAAGGAAATATTTGATAAATGCAGAGAATGTGGAAATGAAGAAAAATTAAACATTAGGTCTTTGTGGTCAAATACCACACATTGTTGGGAACGAATATAGAATCATGTTCACACATATTTAACTTCATCTCGTGACATTAATCACCGTAAAAATAATTAGGTTTATGTAATTCTAGTCCCACCTATCACATCATAAAATTTTAATTGTGTATGTAATTCTGGAAGCACCCGTCACATCATAACATTAAATTATCATGCATTCCATATAGAACGTATATCAATATTTGACGTAATATAACCCATTCAAAGGAATGGGATTAATTTAAATAATATTACATTCATAAACATTTGGGATCCCAAATATAATTGTGAATAACATACATGGAATATGTATTATAGATCATGAGTTAAGAAGAACCAATCCCATGAGGAGTAAAAGATGTATTATGTTAAAGAGGAGTTCATTTGGAAAAATATTTTCAATTTTTTACCTATATTGGAAACATGTATAACTGATAAATAAAAGTCAAAGGTTATGAGATGATATTTAAATACCATTAATGTATATTCCACTATGAAAAATGAGTGTAGGAGGAAAAACACAAAGGTATAGTATTGGGTTGGAAATTCCCCTTAACATAAGTCTGAATTCTTTCATCACATTTATATCCTAGAAAATTAAATTTAATTTATTAATATAAATAAATATTCATTTGTTCCTTAATTATATTCATGGTATTTTTATATTTTTTGTTTATGGTCTTTTTTATGAGTTATTGTGTTCAATTTCATCATTTTAGAGTTCTCTTTTTCTTGGTTTTCATGATCAGTTCTCTTATATATAAGTATGGAAATTCATGTACTATTAGAATAATTATTTTAATTTCAAATTTTAATTTATTAATGATCATACAAAATATTTAATGGTTATATATATCATTTATCTATATTGTATAAGGATGGAAAATTAGATAAGTCATTAATGATAATTATTGATACTATTAGTGTGTTTTTTATCACAGAAAACTCGTTTTTATTTATCATTTAGTATTATGTAAATATTAACATCTTAAACATAATAATAGTAAGTAAATAATTATTACAAATTTGATAACCAATAAAATGGTTTTATGATCCGTCTTAAAATTGTTATGAGAAAATGAAAACATGTTGTATTTGAAGGTGATAAATCAACACGTCACATATGATTCTTTTATTTTATGAATAAAATGGGGAGGAGAATGGGGTTGATGATGGATTATTCCATTAGATAAATTAATTAATTTATATATAATTTACAAGAGTAATCATTCTATTTGTTTTGGGGGAGTTGAGGAGTGAATAATAAAAAAAAGAACATGAAATTAAATTAAATGAAAAGAAAGAGGATTTTACCTCTTGAATCCATCTCCTTGAGAACATGCATAGCGAAAATGAGTTGGTCTTTTGATGAGACCATTATTTACTTAATGATGTTTAGGTGTTTGAGAAGTGTATTTTGAATAATTTTTACAATGATCAAGGTTGGGAAGGTGTGAGGGGAGGAGGTGGTGAGGGGTGATATATATAGTGATGGATAGGGGAGCTTTCTCATTATTCTATTCATTACATTATTATTTTTCTTCAATACTCTGAACATTTTGTACATTAACACTAAATAAATTAACATATTGATGTATTTGTTGATATTATGGGCTTAAATCATATATATATATCATCTATGACAAAATAATTCATTTATTTTTTTCATTGTAAATTATTATATTTTACTATTCACAAATATTAATGTATTTTGGAAAAATCATGAAAATTATCCTTGAATATTTCATAACTTATAGAATTAAAAATTGAACTCCATTTTATGAAAATAATTTTATAAATATGGGAAATTAATGTTTTAATTAAAATCAACATTTACTCTAAAAATAATGATTTTTAATTTATATTTTATTTTGCAGTACATTGAGAAATTAATTAAGGTCTCATAAAATTATAATAATGAAATAGAAAAAATTATATATTTATGAATACATTTTATGATGATAAATTTTGATTTTAATAGTTAGATTAATCATAAAGGTTTAATTAAATATCTATAACATAGAAAATTACTAACAATAAATTAATAATTTTTAAAAAATTTGTTTAATTATACTATGATATAAATATATCACACATTCATTAATAGGATTCCAAATTTTAAATATACTTTAAGATGTGGGTTCTTTATTCATTTTGCTGGTTTACTATTAGTAAGGGTCATAATACTATTCCTAATGTCAATTTACTATTTAATCAGTATAGGTTCCATATCTCGTAGTAATACATCTTATTTCATTCATTCATCGTGATGACTGTTTTTATTGTGTTCCCAATGTAATTTTATGGGCTTTATAATATATAAAATAATTATAAGAAAGGAATTTGCAATGATAAAATATTTTGTCCTCACTAATGTAACTGGACTCCCACTATATTATTCTATATCATAATAGATTGAGATTTTCTATATTGTTATTGGGTTCTTTGTAGAAATTACTTGGATGTAATAGAAATAACTATTGTTGAACAATTTCAAAATAATAGAATTTATATAATGAAAACAATTTTTTCCTAAAACATGTGATGGAAATGCGGAATTCATGAATGACCTAATTTTTATTTTTCAATAATTTATTTGGAGTGAGAGAATATATATATATATATTAAATGGTCTCAAATTATGACCATAAATGTGGGATGGAGAATAGTTTTGAATTACCACCCATAATGTGGGTCACTAAGCGATTACTTGGTGATAATATGACTCACCACCCATGAGTAAATGGAGTTCCATGGATTATGTGTGTGTGAGAAGCATGTGATGGTTATTCCAAGTGTTTAGTAATTGTTTTATAATTTTATTAATATAATTTCCAATTATGTCTCTTTTATGTTTTTTTAAAAAAAATTATGCTTTTTATATTGTCTTATATAAAATGTTCTTACTTGTTCTTGTCCAAGTGGAATCTGTTGGCTAGTCTATTGGAGATAACCTACTGGGTATGACTACTTTGCCACATTATATGCAATTTGGTACATATTAATATTTCATACTTTAAGATATAGGTAATCTAATTTTATTGTACTTACCTAGTGGATCATCTTAATTATAGCTCCATAGGATGTGGTAGGCGATTAAAGTTTATTTATTGGATTTATTATAGTGATTAAATACAAATTATGTAGAATAGAATCATCTTTTGGTATTCTTTAGTGATTTCAATATACCTTCTCACTGCTATTATGATATTATTGTTTTATTGGTTTACTTTTGAGTTGATTTTTTTGTTTTCATGCATCATATATTTAGTTTTATTTTTTATATATTATGTTATCATGTAATGTTTATTCACCATGTAAAATAATCCCTCAATTTTTTAAAAATACCATGGAATTTATTTACATATATTGGTGTGTTGGGGATGCCACATAATATTTTTGGAACCAATGTTCCATCCCAATACAATGGGTAGTGTGATGATTTTATATTGATTATTATGTTGTTTGAAAAATCTCATTCTCTCTATATTGTTTGATTCACCAATCCAAATTAATTAGACATATTTATTGGAAATAATTTCAAGACAAATTGTTCAATAACAATGGGTCTTTACCACTATTTTCTGATACTTCAAGAAGGGAATTTATATTTAATTCTTCCATCATTTGATACATTTCCATTTAAAAAATATATATATATTCAACCCCTTAAGATATTACAGTATATTTCCATGTACAGTGTTCTGTTTTTTATCTATTTGTATACTTTAAATAAAATAACAATAATGATATATTATTAAAATATTTATGATATGAAATAATGTATAAATATAACATATGATTCATATAGCACATTTATGAATCTAATAACAAAAATGTAAAATCAAAATATACTATAAATTATAATATAATTTGATATTTAAACTCCATAGGATAATAAAAGAATATATATGAGAGTAAATAAGTAGAATTATTAATTTCACAATCAAACCCAAACAACAACTCTTTTATAATAGTTGATAATTTTCGTACACAACGATGTTAAAAAGATAAAATATACCTAATTTAGTTATTTTTTATATATTTTACATGTTAACATATATAATTCTATCCTAAAATAATGATCATGTAGATTTGTAGCTTTCACGATGACATTGTACCACATAAAATATTTTGTAAGAAAATAATACTACAATCTAAAATATAATTATACCATTAACAAACTTGAAAAACACACAAAACAAAAAAAACTGGTTTATTAATCATTAATTTTCTCTTAACAATAGTAAAACATATTTTCTTTAACATTTATATAAGGAAAATACAATAAAACTGGAGAATTCATTTTTTTAAACCATTCCTCTATTAGAAAATTAGAAACATTAATCGTCACAATAATCCTTATTTTTTACACCATAACAAAGAATGCATTCTATTAAATAAAACTAAATATTTTAGACCATATCATTCAAAATATTATATCATTAATAAAAATAAACAATAGAGATGAACTATAATATTCCAACTATAATATTTGAGGATTTTTCTAAAATATCAGGTATCAAAATTAAAAACCTATACAAAATTTAACTAATTTTGAAAATTCAAAAGTGAAATTAAGTATAAATTTTTTTTACTTTTAACATGAAAATAATTGAACAAATTAAATTGAAAAACAAGAGACTCAAGACCCCTATTAAATGACTTACTCTTCCAATTGAAAAAATATTTAACTAACGAACCTAATTCTATATTTTATAAAAAGGTATAATACTAAAAATAACATTGATGAATAATTCATTCGTTACATTGAATTGTCAGCATATAAACAACACAATATGAATCTAACTCGTGTAAAAATATCACAAAATCTTAACAATTTAAATACTATTTTAATAAATTAATAAAATTTTAAATATATAACAAATCCACTCATAATATTAGTATTTTAGTTTTAAACTGGTTGAGTTTCATAAAATGTATTGAAAAGGGTTTTTATATTTCAAAATATACAACTAAATCAAATTAATTAAATGAAAACAAAATACCATGTTATTGAGAATGTAAACTATGTTTTAAACAGTCACCATTCAATTGGAACATTAAAGAGTATATAAAATCACTCTAAGATTTACACATTTCAAAATAATACATGTAATCATTAATATCTAAAAAAAATTATTCAATGATATAACATTAATTATTATTATATATAATGTTTACTAATACATAAAATGTAATGAATGATACATAACCATAAGGGTTCCATATAAATAACAGTTTAATAATGATTATATAATTATACATAAGATTTTTAAAATTACAAATAATCCATTCCCTTTGATGGAAACAAAATTTCAATGTATTAACATAAATAATTAAATTCACTTTTCAGAAAATGTAGAAAAAATAAACTATACAAAATTTGATTACATTAAAAGTCTAAAAAATCATATATGTAAGATTTTATGTTTTCCCATAACATAGTATAACAATTTTATGTTAGGATGGTATTATTGAGTTTGATATACTCTATAATTGCAAACAAAGGATTGAATATGTAAAATGAGAAACAAATACAAGAGCGGGGTTGAATTTTATACATTAAAAATTATGTTGGAACTTCTATGGATAACTAAAAATTCACAAAACCTCTAATCTCTATTGTCAAAAGTTTACAACAGATAATATTCTACCTTAAAGCATATAGAATCTTACTAAATCATAGTACAAGCATGAGGAAGTATAAGAAAGTTATAATTTCCTCAACAATACAAGTGAACAGCGGAAAAACAAAGTATTAAAACTATATGTAACAAGTATAAACTCTTCTAACCCAAAGAGGAGGGTATCCAATAACCTTGGATAAGATGTCCCTTGATTTATACATTCAAGAAAGTCTGTCTTACCCAAACCCAGGTAAGCCCCCAATCTGAAGATTGGTATCTATCTTGTTATCCCCATAAGCCCTCGATTTGTAAGGAAATCGGCACCTATGAATTCACAACCCGAAGTCTATGATTTCAAGGAAATCGAACCTCTAAACTAAGCAATTCTGCATGAAGAAAAGTTTGAACGAGTAGTTCAAAACATTCAGCATGAAGCCTGAGAGCTTATAAGAGCCTCTCTCTAGAAATCACTTCAACAACATATAACCACAAATTTCAAAGTTGTGTCAAAGTTGTGACCTCTTTCAAATGAGATCCTATTTATAGGCATGGCTCCAATGGCCGACTCCCTCCTCCAATAGACACATTCTTACTTGAATTTCAGAGGGACCTTTACACATGTCACTAAAACAACAATTAGTGAAAAATTGAATGCACGACATCATTTTGTAAGTAAACTAGTGTATGAATAACAAAAATATAACATTCATAATGAAGGTAAATAAAAGTTTGGAGTCTAATTAAAAACTGAATTCGGAGTCTACAACATAAGGATATTCGGATTCTATTTTGTAGGAATTTGGAACCTGAATTCTATAGAATTCTGGATTCTGGATTTCAGGAAAATTCGGAGTCTGGATTCACAAGAATTCGGAACCTAAACATACAATATTAGGAGTCAAAGTTCATGAGAATTTGGAGTCATAAATCATAAGAGTTCGGAGTTTGTATTCAGAGAACTCTAAGTCAGAACAACAAAATGTTCATAACCAGAATTATTAATAGGAATTTGGAGTCAGAACATTAGAAGAGTTTGTATCTGGAATTCATAATCATAATTCTTAGTCGAACGTTACAAAAGTTTATAATCATAATTCATAGTGGAACTTCAAAATAGTTTGTATCCAGAATTCGGAGTTGAACTACATGAGAGTTCGTATACAGAATTCGAAGTCTTAAAGAAAATGGCTCCTTTCTATGTATTATATGATTCTGAGGTTTTGATTACAATCTGATTTTTACACTTAGAAAAATTTGTTATTTGAGAAATGAAATCATGGTCAGGATAAATTTCCATGGGGAAAGAGATTTTTCATTATAGTGGTAAAATATAGAGAAAAATGAAATTTTCCTTAAGATAAGGTGTTTGTGATTTTCAAAACAAGAGGAATGGTCAATTCACAAGGAAACCTTGTTGACTTATCAATCTCCCCCTTACATGAAGGAATGGAAAAGTCATAAGGAAAACCATATTGACTCAACAATCTCCCCCTTTTTTGAAAAAACAAACATCCTTTTGAAAAATAATATAAGGACTTAGAATAAAATTCTACACATTGAAATTAAATCTTATCTCCCTTGGTTTATGAACAATGGTGAATACGACTAACTCCCCCTTAGGATTTGGAACTCTAAGGATCATATTCTAGATTTAAAAAATGATAATTTTTATTTGAATTTTGAAATTATCGTAATGAGAAACTCCCCTTAGATAAAGTTCCCCTTTCTTAGTGACAGTTCTTATTTACATAGAATATTTTCCTTCTCCCTTTTTTAATTCTTATTCCTTCTCCCTCTTTATGATTTACAAAAAGAGTTTGAGGGAATGGAAAACAAAATAGTACCTGAAATATTACTATAGAAATCCAAACAAGCAAGAAATTTTTCATTACGATTGAAAGAATTTGTACAAGGATAAAAATTCAACAAATCAATAGAGTGGTTTATTTTGTTTCTTTTTCCTTGGGAAAGAGTTTCTTCACAATTTTCCTCAACTTATTCAGCTCTTTGTGATCTTACCCACCTTTATTTTATAAGGGTTTGATCCTGTCCTCTTGAGCCTTCAGGGCCTCTGCCTGAGCCTTGAGAAAATTATCTTGCATCACAAGCCTTTCTTTAATCTCGATCCAGAGATCCTTCTCTCTTTTCAGGATTTGAACAATATATCACAACTTTATATTCAGATCTTTTACATATTGAATCAGAGAACTTTTTTCTAGATTTATCTTTTCCTGAACACTGTTTGAATGATTTTTGATCTTGGAATCTTTTGTACAAAAGTCTTACTTAACATCTTCTTGGAACTGATCATGCTCTCCCAAATCATCATTTATTTTCTTCAAAAAAAGATTCATTTTTCTGTAGGATTTTCTATAGTCCTCATAATTGATAAGGAAATTTTTGTATTCTGCCCTAATCTGAACACATCTGTCCGTTACCATGAACAATGATTCTGTCTTTTGATTCATATTGTGCTAAAGCATCTGGCATCTAGAATTAATTGTATGAAAAATCAGAATGGTATCAACCAACTTTTTCAGATATTGAACAAAAACATCATGCCCTAAGGAAGATGACTCCGAATCAGACATTTTTCTTTGAGAAGGTTCCTCCTCTAACTCTACCAATTGTCTCTTAGAGGTTCCTCCAGTATGATTCCTCTTCAAGATTTCTTTTGTTGGGGTATTAGTAACCAATTGTTTACCCTTATCAATTTTCAGAACATCTTCCTCTCCTAGGGACTCATGGTCACTTCCGGATAATGGTACAATCTTGTCTTCCACATGTTTTTCCTTCTAAGCTCAAACTTAAATATCATCAGGAAGAATAAAGTCATGATTGTGACTCTCTTCCTCAGATTTCATGTTGAATTCTTCTTCACCCTTCTCATCATCTCTAGGTGAAACAAGTTTAGAAGATCTGACATGAGAAGTTTGGAGTGAAAATTTGTCGGAATCAATTTACATATCCTGAAATTCTTCTACTTGCTTTAACAGGTCGGTTGTCTTTTCAGAGATTTGAGCTTCTAGGACATCCTCCACAGCTTCCTTGACAACTTCCTTCTCATTGAATTTTTCTGGAGACATAAACTCTTTTCCCGGAGTCTCTGGTAATTATTCCACCAGAAAAGATTCAGAACATGAATATTCATGGAAGAAATTTCAGCATCCCTCATAAGGGATTGAAAAACCTCAGCCTCTGACATCTATTTCTTAAACGTATTCTCCTTGGCCTACTTTTCTCGCTCGTCAGTAGCTTTTTCCATCAATGAATTGGACTTAGTAGGATCCAAACCAAACTATGGCTCCCCATATTTTCTATTCTTCTTATCCTCCCTCCATTTTACTACCACCTCATCCGAGTAAGCATTTTTCATTTTGGGTTTGGGAGTTGTGGATTTGTCTTCCTTGGATTTGGGGGTTTTGTCTATTTCCTCCACTTCCTTCGGCTTTCTATTCTTTCCTGCATTCTATTCTTTCCTGCATTCTTTGATGGTTCATCTTTTTCTACATTTTCCAGATTGGCTTCTACCTCTTCCACTGGAAGATCATAGAACTAACCTAACTCATTAGATAAGGCAACGTTCATTATTTTGAGGGTGTCATCACTGATTAAGAATACCTTTCAATTCCTTAGCTTTGAACTACATGGGAACTCGAAAGATTCAAGAAACCGAACTATTATCCTTGAATGTATAACAGGATACATGATAATTTGAGCTCTGAGGTTCCCATTCATGATGTTATGAATCGTAATGGGGATGTGCCACATCATATTGATTTTATTTATATTTACCCAAAAATCTAAGATATACATGTCACTATTCTTAATGGTGTCCTTATCACCCTTCCTTGGTAAAATAAGACCTTGTACCCATAATTGTAGAATCTGATTGTTGGTATATAGATGGGTGATATTTTCTGTCCTCACATCAGTAAGACCAAGGCATTCCATGGCCTTCACCTTGACGAAACTTCCTTGAACCTCTGGGAGTTTGTATGAATAGAATTTTCCATCACCTTCATATGCCAGTCCCACCAAGCTTGTAGCCTTGGTGTAAGAAATTTTGTAAGCCTTTCTACAACTCATAAAGGAGAACTTTTCTCCACCCTCTTCCTTAAAGAAGTAAACCGTTTCATTGAATTCGATGAAAAGATCCAGATAGACTACATCTTGAGATTCTATCATAGAAATAGCTACACTTTCCCATCCATTGAACATTATGTTTTAAGAAATAATGGAGTTATACTTGTTAAAGAAATTTGGGTGTACCAACCTTTCCCTATATATTTACCACACCAGAATCGGCTTAACTGTAGACATATCCTATGAAGGAGCTTCTAATGACATTCAGACTGGAGCACTTCTGAAGAATTCAGATCGGGCTTTTGTAGAGAGGAAAATCTTCAAGATGCAAAAGCTTGATAACCGATGTGGGACAACCCTTAGGGGTCCTTTATATAGGCGATGGAAGTGACATTTCCACTACCAATTCCAATATAATGGTTGGGAAACCTTCTAATCTGATCTAATAGTCGATAAGATAACCACAAGGAAATATTTTATTGACTCCGATATATTGATATTTTAAGATGAAATCATTTGGATTTATGACGACTAGAAACCGAGAAATTTTAAAATCAAAAGTAACTATCAGCAAGTAAAAGGTAATTATGAAAAACATAAGAAAGAATCATACCTTTCGGATTTCTAGGAAGATTATTCATAATGAGGAATATTATTCTTGAATAACTATTCAATTTAATGAAACTTGAATATGAAATCTTTACTATGAAAGATTTCAAAACCAAAAATATCCATTCCAAAAATTTCAAATATGAGGATTTCCATTATGAAAATTTCAGGTCTGAAGATTTGCATTACGAAAATTTTCAAAACATCATTACTAAAAATTTTGAAAATCTCATTAAGAAATTTTTTTAAAACTTCATTATGAAAAATTTAAAAACTTCATTATGAAAAATTTAAAAACTTCATTATGAAAAATTTGAAAACATCATTACGAAAAATTTGAAAACTTCATTACAAAAAATTTGACAAAACAACTATGAATTTTTTTGAAAGCTTCATTAATAAATTGTACTCCCCCTATGAAAAGGAGTTTATTACTTTAAAGATATTTATTTCAAAAAGAAGTTAATCAAGTAGGATTACCTTACAATTATCATTACTAACTTCTGTTTAATAAATTCAAATATATCAGAGGGTAACGATTTTGTAAAAATATCAGCAAGTTGATCTTGTGTTCTGATAAATTGAAGAATAATATCTCCTTTTCATGTTTCATCCTTAAGAAAGTGATTCCTAATATCTATGTGCTTTGCAAGAGAGTGATGTGCAGGGTTTTTACTAAGGGCTTTGTCACTTGTGTTATCACACAAAATTTGAGTCTTAGTAAATCTCAATCCGTAGTCTGTGAGTGTGTGTTGCATTCACAACACTTGAGCACAACAAATTTCACCTACTATATATTCAACTTATGTAGTGGAAAGTGCTATTGAGTGTTTCTTCTTGCAAGGGAAAGAAACTAATGAATCTCCTAAAAAATGACAAGTTCCGAATGTACTCTTTCTATCGATTCTACATCCACCTAAGTCAGAATCTGAAAAACATTTTAAAACAAAATCATTTCAAGAAGTATAAATTATTCCGAAATCCAAGGATCCCTTTAAGTAGCGAAAAATTATCTTCACTGCCTTTAAATGAGTTTCCTTAGGATTAGATTGATATCTTGCACATAATAATACTGAAAACATTAATTCTGTATGACTAGATATCAAGTAAAGTAGTCTTCCTATCATACCTCTAAATGTTTTTTTATCTACTAGTTTCCCAATATCATCATGATCATGTGTGTTTGAGGTACTAATGGGAGTACTTATACTTTTAGTGTTGTCATATCCATCCATTTTAAAAATATATTTAATATACTTATGTTGAGATATATAGAATCCTTATAGTTTTTGAGAATTTTTAAGACCAAGGAAAAATGTTAACTCACCCAGCATACTCATTTAAAACTCATATTTCAATAGATCTGCAAAGGAATCGGTTAATGATTGCTGAGTTGAACCAAATATAATTTCATCAGCATAAAATTGAACAATAAAAATATTTTTCTTATTTTTATTTATAAAAATTGTTGGATCTAAATTTCCCTTAACATAGTTGTTTTGAAGAAAAAATCTTGTAAGTCAATCATACCAAGATCGAGGTTCTTTTTTAAGGCCATACAATGATTTGGTAAGTCTAAAAACATTATTAGGATGTTTTGTATCATCAAAGCGAGGAGTTTGATCAATAAAAACGTCCTCTTGAACATAACCATTAAGGAAAGAACATTTCACATCCATTTGAAATATTTTGAAATTTAAGAATACGACAAAGGCAGGTAAAATATGAATAGATTCATGTCTAGGTACTAGAGCATAGGTTTCATTATAGTCTACTATTTCTTATTGATTGTAGCCTTTAGAAACTAATCTAGCTTTATTTCATAAAATGATTCCATTTTCATCACACTTATATCTGAAAACCCATTTTACTCCAACAATAGAAGTTTCCTTAGGTATTTTAACCAATGTCCAGACATTATTCCATTAAAATTCATTTAGTTCCTCTTTCATGGCTTTAATCCAATCATTATCACCTAAAGCTTCATTAGTTCTCTTTGTTTCTAATTTGGAAATGATTTCTTGATATTATACTTCATTTCTTAAGGAAATTCTAGTCTTTATAGGTTGATTTACATCACCAATGATGCTATCACTAGGATGATTCTTTAGAAATGACTGATTTGGGTAGTTTAAAGCCTGTTCATCAAAATAGGATAGAAAATATTCTAGGGTAAATGTTTCAGAATTATCTTCTTGAAAATTTTCCTTATCATAAGGATCTTCTATCAAAGGTTGATAATCAGTTTTTCAAAGCACATCCAAAGATGTAGGTTCAGGATGTTTGTAAACAAAAGGATCAGTTTCATCAAATTTCAAATGCACTATCTCTTCAACAGTACAAGTGTGGTTGTTGAAAACTCTGTATTCCTAAGAAGTTGTGGAGTAGCCTATGAAAATTCCTTCATCAGATTTTCGTGTGAATTTATGAATATTAAATTTAGTTTTTAGAATGAATACCTTGAAACAAAAAACCCTAATATAAGAAATTATAGGTTTTCTACCATTCCATAACTCATAATGATTTTTATTAAGAAAATGACTAATACAACTCGATTTATAGTATAACAAGAAGTACTTACAGCTTCAGCCCAAAAATGATTAGCTACTGAATACTCACTCAACCTGGTTCTAGTTATCTCCTGAAGAATTCTAATTATTCTTTTAACAACACCATTTTGATGAGGTGTTATGGGTGCTGAGAAGTTGTGAGTAATACCTTTTCTACTACAAAAAGATTCAAAACCAGAATTTTGATATTCTCCTTCATGATAACTATGAATAGATTTCAATGGACGGATTTTATCATTTTTAACTTGGGATCTAACACTTTTGAAATAATAAAAATCAGCAGACATCATTGCTAGAAAATAGACCCACGCATATCTAGTGTAATCATCAACCAAGACAAATACATAATACTTTCCCCTAATGCATCCAGTTTGTGTATGTCCAAAAAGATCCATATACAATAGCTCTAACGCATCAGTAGATGAGACTTCACCAACTAATTTAAAACTTGATTTATGTTTCTTTCCATATTGACAATGATCATAGACTTTTGAATAATCAAATCTAAGCTTTGGTAGATCCTTAACTAGTCATTTCATTGAATGTTTTCATATGTTTCGAAGGTTACAATGTCCTAGCCTTGAATTCCATAACCAAGAATGATCTTTCATTGCACTAAGGAATGGTAAGTCTTGGCAACCAAGGTATTCTATGTTGAGTGTGTAGAAAATTTCTTGCCTATGGGCAGAAAGAATAAATTCTTTCTTGGAATTGTGTACAGAGCACTTATCATTCCTAAAATTCACAAGGTAGCCTTCATCACATAACTGATGTATGCTAATGAGGTTTTGCTTAATACCCTTAACAAATAAAACATTTGAAATAAATGTTATCTCAAGAAGAACAATGATACCTATACCAATAATTTCCCCCTGAGCATTATCTCTGAAAATTACTTTCCCTCCTTTCGACTTGATAATATTTTCAAAATAGTTTTTGTTACTTTTCATATGCCGGGAAAATCCACTATCCATGTACAACGTATTGCTGTTGATACCTTATCTATTTTCTTGAAAATATGAAAGATAGACTTTAAGTGTAACATACCAGGTAAATAAATAATATTACATTCTAATATTTATCAATATTTGTGAATAATATTTTAATATTACTTTACAGGGAATTCCATGCTCGATGGCGTACCCAATACGCAACAACGAGTTTCTTTGAAATCTTACATTGCACACTAATAATATAATAATATTATAGTAGTTAATGGATAGCTGTTTTAATGGCGAGAATGAACAGTAATAACAACAAAATTATACATATTCTTGGTAAATATTTTTACATTTAACCAATAAATGTTAGAGACTTAAAATCAAAATGAATCCAATTTTACGAATAAATACTCTAATATTTTTAAAAGATTGTTTTACCGCCTTTTGATGTCGAGCTTTTTTTTAATCTATATTTTGAAAATTTTATAAGATTTATTAGTCAAAATAAACTTATTCATTGTGATTGGGACATTGAAATTTATTTTGGTTAAAATTTTGGTTTTTTTCTGACAATGTTCATTTTTTTAATGAATAGTGTAAAATACTGCATTTTACTTCAAAACTGCTTTTTTATCTAAATTAATTATTTGGTTAGATTATAATTTTTAATTGTTTTAAAGTTTAATTAGAATATATTTTTACAATTTAATTCAATGGTGGTCATTAGAATTAATTTTACTTTGAAAATTGACATAAACAAGTGTCAATCTTTTGATAGATATTGTTTCTTCAAAACACGCAATTTGTTTTGACAACGGGAATTAACTATATGTTTTTTTAATGAAACTTCTATGTTTTTAATTTGGTAAAATGGAAATCATTTCGGAATTTGGAATATCAAATATATCTTAGTGTTAATGTTTGGTATTTTTCTGATAATGTCTTTTTTTATGAATAGTGGAAAATACAGTTTTTTAGATCAAAACTGCCATTTCATCCAATTTATTAATATATATAGATTTTCATTTTAACAGTTTTTAAAGTATAATTGAATTATTTTATTATCACTTAATACAATTTTATTCATTGGAAGTAATTTCACTTTTCAATTGGATGTAAAAACAAGTCAATCTTTTGATAAATTTTACTTTTTTAAAACTCGTCTTTTGTTTTGACAACGAGATTTACTTTTAAATTAATTAATACAATTTTTGTGTTTTGAATTTGACAATATTTATTCCACATATGGAATCATATGGTCCAAATTATTTAATTAAGACTCTTTTTTTGGACATTATGAATAGTAACGACGGTAATTATCATTAATTATCGTGATTAATTAGTAATCAAGTAGTTAAGGGTAATAAAATAATATCATAATAATAAAAAATGACCCCAAAATGTGTCCTAATTATACTGGTTGTGTCATGGACAACCATGAGATACCTTGTTCCAATCTTTAGGACCCCATTGAATTACTTTTGGGGTGATAATGACACTTTTTAATTATATATTTTTAAAAGGAAAGTATAACCAAAGTATGTATCACCCAAGGAAAACAATTTTAGTTTTGTCTGTGTAAATGATCTCTTGGGCTATAAATATTCATTGGAAATATAGAACGATTTACTACATCATATTATTTTTTTATAATGTTTAGGAATTAAATAAATTAATTTATTTATGACACCATGATGATGCAATGATTATCTCATTAATGAACGATTTAGATAAAATGAAAAGATAATGTAAACTATAAAACATACTCTTGAAAAAAACCCATTGGATGACTATATTTCGAACCCTTATCACCTTATCCAAGAAATATAACATTGTGGGTACTTTGAAATCCAAAACTCATTTTAAAATAAAGTAACATTTCATGACATTCCACGAGTTCCCCTCCTCCCTCTTATAAAAGGACCCCACCTCTACCTCCTTACCCACAACTCTAAATCCTTTGGGTCAGCAAAACCCTACCCATTTCATCTCTCCACATCCCACAATTCATCATTGAAGTCTCACCTTAGGCATAAAGCTCTTCAAGAAACCCTTTCGGTTCAAACCAAAGAGAGTTACCCGATTTAAAGGTAATGTCTTCTCTTATGTTATTTTGTTTTATTTTTCTTCTCCAACCCCATAAAATATTTTTATTCATTTCTTTTGTAAAAAAACCAGTACCTTCAATATTCTAGGATGTTTTTATATGAATTATTCGAACTAAAAATACACACACATCCGTCTAATGGTTAAAGAACATACTATTTCTATGGATGGCGAATTACTGTCTCACGAAACGATGATTGTTCAATACTCTTTTAACACCTTTAATGGTGTCCATTATGATGTCAATGTATTTTATATATGATATATATATGGTATTTATTTTTTCTATATGCTACTATATTTTATATTAAAAACATAACTTTATTCTTTTCATGTTGTGAAAATGGGATAATCTCATATGAGGAAGTGTGGACTACCACCCCCTCAAGTGATGTGAATAATTCATGTAATACATGGAATGTATAAAGAATTAAATTAATGAACTTATTTTAACTATATATAATAAATATTATAATGTAATTGTAATATATATATCTCTCAATTCTTTTTCATTCCATTAATATGACAAAGAAATGAAAGTAGCGTTCATGCGTATGTACGACCTACCGTCTCCATGAACGGTGCATTTCATTTATTTTTATCTCCAAATTTTATGTAATAGTATAAAATGAATATTTAATAGATATATATGATATTTAAATCATTAATACTATTCTGGAGATGATGTACTTATAACTACATGGACAATTCTTTTCAAACAAGTTCATTTTTGACTCATGTACCATACATCGACAAAAACATCTGATATGAACTCATATAATTGACTAATTATTATAACATTATAATATGTGATATTAATAATACTATTTAAAGGATTTAATTAAGTAATTATAATTTGAAAGGAGTTTATTATTCAGGAATATAATGAAATGAACAAGACAAGTCAGACTTGAGGTAAGGGATCCTACCTATCTCTTTCTTTTTAAGTACTATCTTTTTTGTCATTTCTTTTAAGTTACTATTTCTTATGTTGGGGGAATTTATTTTATTCCTATTTCTGTAAATTTTAAGTTAATATTATTAGAGACCCTATTTTATCTCACCAATCCATTTTTGGAAGTTTTATGTGGTTTCGTTAGGCTGTCGAATTTTCATAAGGGGATTTTCATCTCACTTTTTATTCCCGTGAGATTCATGCTACATTTGCCACTATTTCCTTTTGTGTGTGTATGTACTGCCCATTATTTTACTATTGGTATAATATAATCTCATTTATGGGTATTTACATCTTCATTGTATGACCCTTATTTCATGGGGTGTACGTTTCGAAAGTTTCCCAAATCGGTAAGGGAACCATTCACAATTATCTTTTTAAAGACTTATTTTGTTATGTCTTTTAATTTACATCTTTTTAGGTTGGGATATGTTCTTATATATCCATATTGATGTAAATTTTATGTCCAGGTTATCAGATACCATTTTCTCTCCCATCAACAAATTTTATGAATTTTAAAATGATGCCGTTAGGCTGTCGAATTTTACCAAGGGAACTTCTTAACCCAATTTCGATTTCTTTGGGTTCAACATGTAGTTATTGAATATGTAATCATTTGAATATGTGTGAATGACCGTTGATTTTTTTACACTTAATATCCACTTATATTGGGTGTATTTATATTTTTCACACATAATTATTAGATTGATTTATCCTTAATTAAAGGATGCCTTCTTTATAAGGGATTTCATCTCATTTTACATTTCTATTGAGACTTCATTGTTTTTATACACCAATTCACTATTATATGGTTTATATACTATCCTTTGGAATATTATATCACGAATAACCTTATTCTTATGGTATTATAATGTTTTGATTAAATTTTAATCCTTAATTATTGTATTCAAGTGTCTCTCATTTTGTTAAAAACCCTTTAACTAAAACATCATTTTAAAAGTTTTTATGATTTATTCTCATAAATATTTCTCAATAATATCCATGTTTTCAAAATGGTTTTAAAGATGTATTTATATGGATATTAATGGTTTAAAATGTTAAAAGCCTCAAAGTGGTATGGGACACTTTGATTCAAAAATATTTTAATTAAATGTTTTAAATGGCTTTGAAAATGGTTTTTAGAATGGATTAAATATTTCAATATATTAGAATGTTATATTGATATATTGTGATTGAAATGGTGAATGTTATGTTACCTTAATGCATGTGTTATGTGATACGATTATGTTATGGTTCTTGGGAATTGTTTAAGAAGACGGGTGGTTCTGTGACAAACTAAGGGTGGGTGAGCCCAATATAGCTCTCCAATGCATTGGGTAACACAAAGGGGTTAAATGGTAAGGTTTCTCCGAAGATATTTAGGGAATATACTGTGATGGGTATTCCAAATGTAACCATAAGGGTTATTACCCACTTAAGAATTTTATTAATGCCTCAAGTTACCTTTATGTCTTATGATTTTTTTGAGTTATTTGTTAATCTTATGATTTCATGAGATATGTTAAAGTGCTTATGTCTTATGAGTAAAGTATGATTTAAATGATTAATATGTATACATAGACTGATATTTTCTTTCCATATTTTTATAACCCTTACTGAGCTTTTTATGCTCATCCCATGTTTTTGAAATGTTTTTCAGAGGACATAAAGTTGAATCCGGTCAAGGATGGGATCACAGAAATGTTAGGCTGTCTAAAACAAGGAACTAGACATGACTCTTTTGTTCAAAAGATCTTATTTTGTGAATAAAATGGAAACTGAGTAGATGTGTCTACTTTGTAATCTTCGAGATGTAATAGTTATGTCCTAATTCTAGAAAAGTCAAAACATGAAAAGAACCTCAATGTGAATTATTCATTTAATTCAAGAATATATAATATACTAAGATTGGGTCCTTTTATTAGAAATCCAAAATTTCTTGGATCTGGAATTATTAAACAAAAAAAATTTTGGTATCCACATTGGTTTA
This sequence comes from Viscum album, assembly GCA_963277665.1. NCBI lineage: Eukaryota > Viridiplantae > Streptophyta > Magnoliopsida > Santalales > Viscaceae > Viscum > Viscum album. Next base: position 1,642,595,360 of record OY728121.1, on the reverse strand, counting down.
GAAAAAAATTCTTTATGAAACCCAAGAGATTAAACTTTATTCAAAGAAAAATCTTTTCCAATGACCACCATGTTGACATTTAGTACAAAAATGAGCATTAGAAGGAACAAAATAATTGTTTTTGAAAATGGTTTTTTGGCGACTATAACCTTCTCCAGTTGTGTTTCCTTGAGGTTTAAATTGAGAATACAATTTGTCAAAATTTTCGATCCCAGAGGTATAGTTTGTATGAAGATTTTTAAGAGAAAATATTTCAGATTTTAGTCTGATAAATAAATTAGTATCCTCAAAAATAATTTCCTTAGAGTTAGATTTTTCCTCAAAATATTTTATCATTAAAATAGCATTCTTAAGATCTTTAGAATGACTTCCCTTAATAGAATTTTTTTCTTCAATGTATTTGGTATGTTTTTTATAAAATCTCATCTTTATCTCCAATATCTCTAGAAAGATTTGAAATATCTTTTGTTAAAATTTCTTCCCTAGTATTTTCCTTGTCCAATTTCTTAAAAATTTTACTGTTTTTCACTTCATGTAACTTGGAAAATCTAGATACATCTTCATATGAAGTTTCTTCATTTTCTGAAGATGATGTATCTTCATTAGAAGTACTATTTTTGGAATAGTAATTCATATCAAGAGATAAATTTGTTAAAGCCTCGGTAGAGCGTTCCTTTTCCATAAGAAATGTATTGGGAAAATAATTAGTAGAAATGAATCCCATATTCTTCTATGATGATGAATCATATTCAGAAAATTCACTTTATGAAGAGTCTCCACAGCTAGCACTCCAAGTATAATTAGCTTTAAGACTTTTCTTGTGCTTTGATCGATATAATTTCTTCTTGTTTCTTTCTGAATTCCTTTCCTTCTTTTCATTCTTTTTCAACAAGGGACACTCAGGTCTGATGTGACCTGTTCTTCTACATCAATAACTACTAACTTCACATATTTCTTATCTCTATAGTCATTCATCTTGTACTTATTGTGATGATTCTCTTGATCAACAATCTTGTTCATTATTTGTGAAAGATTAGCTAATTCATTCTCTGATTTTTCTGTCTCACTAGATTCTGACTAAATAATGACTTTCTTTAACATTGATCTAGTTACCCTTTCCGGGGTCATGGATTTCATATGTTTAGAATTGGTAGTAAAAGAAACTCCCCCATTCACATTATTCTTCTTTACATTTTCAAAATCTCTCTTCATTTTGGTTTCATGCGGAAGAAGAGTTCCAAATAACTCATCTAAGGAAATCTGAGTGACTTTCCTATTCTCATCAATAGCTGTCCTCTTCGATTGACATTCATTTGGCATGATATATATGATCTTCTAAATAAGAGTCTCATCATCCAAACATTTTCCCCCAAAGATTGTAATCTATTCACGATAGTCATATATATTTGTTGATATTTTCTTACATGTTCTCCATAAGGAAAATTAAAACTATGGTACTCAGCTCTCAACATAGATCTTCTAGTCTATATGACATTAGATGTACCAAAATGAGTAACATAAAATTTCTTCTAGACACAGTTTGCAGCTTCACATGATGTTATTTTACTATAGATATTCCTTGTCATGGAACTTAACAAAGTATTTCTGACTCTAAAGTTTGCTTGATATTCTGATTTCTCTTGATTCGTAAAGGTTCTCAATTCCTTATCTGGAATTTTATAATCTTTAGTTATAATTAGATAGGTATCAAATCCAGTATTGATAAAAAAAGACTTCATCATATCACTCCAGTACTCATAATCTTTTCCATAAAAAACTGGTGGTCTAGTAGGATTTAGATTATCAATAGAACAAACATTTAAACCTGTCATTCTTTAGAAAAACATTGGAACACAAACTTGTTAGTAGTAAGAGTTTTTAAACTCTAGAAAATATTATAATCAAAGAACTATATATTTTATTTCAAATAAATAATGAATCCAAACATTATGAGTCTGAAAAAATTGATTCCAAAAAATATGAATGTGAATAATATGATTCTGAAAAAAATGATTCCAAAAAATATGATTCCAGAAAATATGATTCTGAGAATTCCCTTCTGAATCTAATCATGAGATTAATTCAGTTTGAACCAACCCTCTGATACCAATTGTTAGGATGATATTACTGAGTATGATATACTCTATAATACCAAATGTAGGATCGAATATGTAAAATGAGATGCAAATACAAGAGGGGGGTGAATTTTATACTTTACAAATGTAACACCCCGAGATTTTATGAAAAATATTCTTTTTAATTTCATTAATGTCTTTTGTTGTACGCTACACCAAAAGGAGCTTGCACAACATGCATCCTTGACTTGCCTTTCATTACATGCAATCGTGACCTTCCTCGATAGCATGTGTAGAACGCAATACCGAGTTTCACTAAACTACGATATGCTATAAAAATATTGTAAAATCTAGCCGTCATGAATAGTAATAACCACTTTTTGAAATTTTTTAAATTTTTTTTTTCAAAATGGACTTTATTTTTTGATTTGGAATATCGAAATTAGCTTATGGTGAAATTTTGGTACTTTTCGGCTAAATTTCATTTTCTGATGAATAGTGAAAATTAATAAATTTTAATTAAAAACAACCTTTTTAATAGAAATAATTAATAGTGATAAATGATTAATTCGAGTGGTTTTAAAGTATATTTAGAATATATTTTTACAATTTAATACAATTTTGGTCATTGGATGTAATTTTACATTTAAACCAGACATAAACAAGTGTCAATCTTTTGATAGTTATTATCTCTTAAGAACACGCTATTTGTTGTGACGACGGGAATTAATTTTTAAATTAATTAATGAAACAGATATGTTTAGAATTTGGTAAAATAGTCATCATTTTTTGAGTTCATAATATCAAATACATCTTAGGCCTATTTTTTCGTATTTTTCTGGAAACTTTCATTTTTAAATGAATAGTGAAACCACTAAGTGGTAGTTAAAAAATGAATTTTTCATAAAACATAATTTTACCGCTTCTGTTAGTGGAATTTCACAAATCTTATAGACACGGTTTATGTCAGTAAGAAAAATGTGGTTCAATGAGATGACAATTATTTTTCGTGAATAGTAACTTTTTATTTTTTTTACCACGGTTAAAAGTTAATAATTAAGGGTAAAAATGATATTATTATTAACCTAACACATATCCTAATTCTATTGTATAAGTGTAATTCGACCAAAAACGAACTTAGGAATAAAATATGACCATTTAGTCCCACTTGGATTAGATGAGGACATTTATTATTAATTTATTTAAAGAAGGTTTAAAATAGTTAAAATCAAAGTTTAATAAGTAGATAATTTTTAATATAGGGTTATACGTAAGATAAATTAGACTATAAATATTCATTAGAAATAAGAAAAGATTTCCTACATAATGATATTTTATTTGTAATTTTTAGACATTAAATAATTTAATTTATTTATGACACAACGATGATGCAGCAATTATCTTATTAATGAAATATTGACATAATTGATGTTATAAATACACAAATAAAAGTAATTTGAGACTTTTTATGAATTAAACTAAGATTATAGGTTAATATGACATGTTCTTATTGATTTAGGTACCTTTTTTTGAACTAATCATTCTGTTATGATTTTCACAAAAATCAATTACTAAATAGTGTCAAAATTGACATAAAATAGTTTTTAAAACAAATATTATATTATTAATTGATATTTTATTCCTAAAAATATAAGGTTCGGTCAAATGACTTATATATGGTTATATATATTAATAATAAACAACTTGGGGTTCTTTTGGCTTGTTATAGTAACTTTATTTGCCTTATAGTGTACGAAAACAAGAAGAGAAGGTAAGAGTAAAATTATTTAACATAAAGTTAAATCTAATTGATAAGGATAAAATAGAAACCTAAACTGGTCCAAATTCTATTGGATGAAGATATTTCGACCCATACCCACCTTAGCTTAGAATTTAATCAATTTGGAGCTATTTAAAACCGAATATGACTTTATAATAAATTAATAGTTTTAGTTTTTCCAAAGGTGCCGCTCTCCTCCCTTATAAAAGGGAACCTCCTCCCTCTCTTCCTCACACCAGTTTGAGACTTCAAGCTCGGACAACCCCGGCCAAATTCTCTTCTCCACTTCCCTAGAAACATCCTAGAGGTCCTGGTATTTTTAAAAGACCAATTTTAGTGCCCTAAGAGGAGGACTCAAAGAGGCACTTCAAAGAAGAGGTAATGTCCGTTACCGATTCTTTCAACTTTATTTCGACGTCCACTTCATCTTCTTAGGTTGTTTAATTATGAAGTAATAACATCAGTATCTCTCATATACTGATATGTTATTATACATATGAAACAACCCTATTTCACCATCTATCCATCCTACGGAAAACGAAATCACCGCGCGTGCGTACGTACGAAATACCGTCTCCACGCCGTGGTGTAATCTATTTTCCACCACCACCTTACTTGGATGGGTATGATGGTGTACATAATAACTATATATGATTATTCTAAAGTGATATTTATTCTGAAATAGTATATATACACTCCAATAAAATTCCACAATCATTATAAAGATATCATCGCTCGTGCGTACGTACGGACTACCGTCTCCACGACGCGATGAGATTCATTCTCCACGTTAATCATTCATGAATGATTATAAAGTACATATAATAAGTTATAATGAAATATATGACATAATAATGATACTATATTTATGTGTATATATATGTATGTCATCTACTTAATTCCTTTCAACTCAATAAGGAAACGAAAACAGCGTTCATGCGTATGTACGACCTACTGTCTCCATGAACGGTGTATTTCCTTCAATTTACTAATCTATTATATATATGTATATTCTGAATATATATTATATATAAATCATGTTTTATATTCTTTAAATAAGTAATCATGATCTAAGTAATCATATGAATAATTACAAGTCAAAACATGGACGACAAATGAAACGATTTTACCCAAAACGCTCTTTAACATGGAATTTACAAAACAACGGGTAATATAAAGTCATAAGTGAACCATATATGATATCATAACAATGATTATGATTCTGGAATAAGTAAATGACATTATTTAAATCATTATACAAGAGGTTTGGACACTTACGAAGCAAATCAGACCTAAGGTAAAGGGAAATATCACAATCTCATTTTTATCCGAGATTGTTTATATTTTGGAATTTACTAGGTTGTATTTTATCATCCACATCCATGTTTCCTCAATATGAAATATTATTTCCATCCACCTACAATTTTTTAAATCCAATTTTACCCTTCGGTGAGTTTTTAGTAAAAGATATGAATGGAATCATTTGTCGTTTTTCGTACGATGTACTTTTTGTCTTTTCCGTCAATAGTACAAGAAGAATGTTTTTTTAACTTATACAGCATGAATGGATTTTAAAAACATTATTTACAAGAAGCTTACTTTACAAGATTTCAAGTTTATTTTTAATCAAATTCTTTTAGTTTAGAAGTTTATGACTTGTTAAGAAAGGAAAAGTGTTTTTGAAGTAAAAAGGATATTTTCCTCTAGAATGGAGTTCAAGTGTTTTATCAAAATTATTTTCCATATAATATAATAAAGGGTTCTCTTTATATCCCTATTATCACATTGATTTGATTATGTTGTGATGGAATTATTTTTATGAATTCCTTTATGTTATATAAATTTTTTATGATATCACGATGTTTAAGTTTCCCATTTTTATTACATGGGTTATGCTATGATGTATGGTTTATGATTTTGTAGCACAGATGAGAATGGGATCATTATGAGATGGGTGGGACCTATATCTCCCTAAAATTCATTGGGTAAATATTTTATATCTCATGAGATAGACATGTCTAGAACGGAAGGTTAAACCGGTTCAGTGAAACATGACTGAAACGAGGAATGAAATCGGTTTAGAAATTGACTTTGTCCACTAAGATAGTCTTGGAAATGATTCTTGACTAATAAGAAATTATTCTCTATGATTATGTGTGTATGCCACAAATTTTCAGGTTTTATGTTATGATTATTGGGATTACATTTCACTACTATGATTTATTCCATATTATGATATTATGATCTCTTTTGCAGGTAATGATTTCCAAAATGTTATGTTCTTATGAATATGATGTGATTGATATTTATTTTGTTTACCCTTACTGATCATTTGAGCTCACCCTTTTATGTTTTATTTTCCCCAGGATATAAAGAAATTTTGTAGGTAAAAAAATGGATGATCTTTATGGGAGATGTTGAAGATCTTTCACCACGATTAGAAGATTATATTCTGAGTTTCCAAAGACACTAAACTATTACGGTCCTTGTGTGTGTGTTTTTGTTATGTACTAAGTATTCCGCAAAAGTAATGTAATGTCCATGTACGTTAAGCTTCGGGTCTCTACAGTTGGTATCAGAGGAAAGGTTTAGTCAACCTTTGGAAACTAGGAGCCGTGAACTTTAGTGAGATCCCTAGAGATATTTCTATGGTATATCTAGGGATGTCCCTAAGATTAAGTATAAGTAAAGGTTATAGTACTAGAATTACGGTAACCCAATATGTTAGATATTGAAGGCACTCCCCCTTTATTATATTGTTTTCCCTAGCGTGATTTTTGCCTCTCACACTATTCTTTTTGGGTTTTAGACGATGGATGGGACCCGAAGGAACCGTTTTGATCAATGTAATGGACTATGCAATGATTGTCCTCCTGAACAAACAAATCTTATGGGTGATGGAGTGTAAAATATTATTTCCATACTTCCACAAGCTATGAATCATTCTGGACTTCCAAATGAGAAAAGAAGGGAACAATATTCTATTGAGTCCTTTATGAGGCAAAGTCCACCTTCATTCAGTGGGTCTTCTGATCCACTTGTTTCTGAACAATGGATCATTACCACTAAAAAGATATTTTCATTTCTTCAATGCTCTGAACAAGAAAAAGTCATCTTAGCAGTCTATCGTTTGGAAGGTGAAGCTGATCAATGGTGGAATCTTATCAAGAATACGAGGCCAAAAGATGAAATTGAGTCCATGAAATAGGACGAGTTCAAGAACTTATTTTTCAATAAGTACTTCCCTCATATTCTTCGAACAAAGATGGAGAAGGAGTTTCTTGATCTAAAGAAAAAGGATGATGAATCTGTTGGTATATACGAAGTGATTTTTACAAGGCTTGCAAGGTATGCATCTGGATTTATCATCCGACCTGAAAGTAAAGTTGATTGATTCCTCAGCGGCTTAAAACCAAATCTTCGAAGGGCATTAGCTATAAGAGGCTTCAGTAGCTATGAAAGAATTGTGCGTTGTTCTATCAAGGTAGAAATGGATGTTGGTGTTACTTATCTATCTCTTAGTTTTGACAAGAAACGGATGATAGAGTTCAAGGATAAATCTCAGAATAATGGTGAAAAGAAGGTGAATGTTTCCATATGCTCAAAGTGTTGAAAGAAGCATGGTGGATATTGTCTTAAAGGGACTAGAAAATGTTTTAAGTGTGTCAAAGAAGGTCATCGAGCAGCTGAGTGTCAGAGTAATGGAAAAAGGGTTTCTAATGATTTGAATAAAAAAAGACTATAGATAACGCACCACCAACACTTCAATGCTTCAAGTGCAAGGAAATGGGGTATTATGCTAATAAATACCCTAATCCAAGGGTTAGTGATGATCGAAATGAGCAACCACTTAAGGAAAAGGACAAAGGGAAGTCACATGCGATCACTATTGGCGATGTTGAATATGGAAATGATGTGGTGGAATGATTAAGTGTTTATGTAATGGAGTTTCAAAATAAAGTTGTATATAGTATCATGGAATATTGTAATATTTATTGGTCTGTTGTGGTTTTTAATAATTTTATGGTACCGGTAACCATGGAAAGTGATTAAGATATTTTTGGTATGCAGATGATATGCGCATAATGAAGGGATAAGAAGATAATGAGATGTTTGATTTTATTCATGAGCTCATGATTGATATAATGACTAAGTGATATCATGGTTTAAGTATAAAGATTTTTGAGGATTTTGGTATGTGTAAAGTGTTAACTTTTAACTGCATTCATGTTTCCACTAAGGTTCAATGGGTATTCATTCTTCAAGAGAATACATGACTAAGGTATTCACATGTTTGTAATTTGACCAACAAGATATATCTTATGATATATGGGGGATAAATGATGGCATTCAAGTGATTGTTAAGTGAGATTTCAAGTAATCATTTTCTTTATACTATGAGTTTGGACTGAAGTATTTTAGATAACCCTAAAGTTTGGAATGGATTATGTTGGAAATAAGTTTGTATTGTTTAAGGATAGAACTTTTATTGATATTATTGATTTGATGTTATAGTAATATAGTTTTAGAAAAAGGACAACCTGTAGGACAGGCGACAACCCATCGCGTCGGACAAGGCTGTGGGAATCGAACCCACAACCGAAGTGCGACTGGCCTTTATCACCTACCACTGGCCTACAGGAAGTCCCTGCATAGTAGAAACTTGTTTTATTATATTAATAAGTGTGATATAATAAGTATAAGTCCATTTTATGAACCATATATGATTAGTCTCACTATAGATAGACTTATGTATTTTTTGATAACTTTTCTAACCTTTTGTTTGAGACAGATGGAATGACCCATCATTCTATCACATGATCTGCTAACACATCACAAATGAAAAATTCAACTTCATTTCTTTAAGAGTTGAAGTGGAAATTTTCAAAAGAATGACCAACGGTGAGACTATGCCAAAATAACGAAAGTATTTATTCTAATTCCAATTTCATCAACTTTAGGGAAATGATATTGAAAACCAAAAATGTTGTCCTAGTGATCTTATATCTGATGAATCAGATGGTACCTTAGATTGTCACAAATTTATGGCTTTGTTATTGCTGGATTTTCCATAGCCATGTTCCCTACCACTCTCCATCAGAACATGATGGTTAGATTTTTCTTCCATATCTATATTTTCACCTTTGTTCTCCTACATGGAAACCCAGTGATGAGTTAATTTGGGTAACTGTTACGTTTCATACATTTCTTTTTAAAGATTGGTTTTGGTATTCCTTTTTACGAAGTGGGTTTCGATTAAAGATACTTTTGAGTAGTAAACCATTTATAACCCCAACGAATTTCGAGGGCAAAATTCATTTTAGGAAGGGTAGAATGTAACACCCCAAGATTTTATGAAAAATATTCTTTTTAATATCATTAATATCTTGTGTTGTACGCTACACCAAAAGGAGCTTGCACAACATGCATCCGTGACTTGCCTTTAATTACACGCAATCGCGACCTTCCTCGATAGCGTGTGTAGTACGCAATACCGAGTTTCACTAAACAACGATATGCTATTAAAATATTATTAAAACTAGCTGTCATGAATAGTAATAACCACTTTTTAAAATTTTGTAAATTTTATTTTTCAAAATGGACTTTAGTTTTGGATTTGGAATATTGAAATTAGATTAGGGTGAAATTTTGGTACTTTTCGCCTAACTTTCATTTTCTGATGAATAGTGAAAATTACTAAATAGTAATTAAAAACAACCTTTTTAATCATAATAATTAATTGTGATAAATTATTAATTTTAGTGGTTTTAAAGTATATTTAGAATATATTTTTACAATTTAATACAATTTTGGTCATTGGATGTAATTTCACATTTAAACCAGACATAAACAAGGGTCAATCTTTTGATAGTTATTATCTCTTAAGAACACACTATTTGTTGTGACGACGGGAATTAATTTTTAAATTAATTAATGCAACTGATATGTTTTGATTTCGGTAAAATAGACATCATTTTTGAGTTCATAATATCAAATATAGCTCAGGCCTAATTTTTGGAATTTTTCTGGAAACTTTCATTTTTTTGTGAATAGTGAAACCACTAAGTGGTAGTTAAAAAAAATGAATTTTTCATAAAACTTAATTTTACCACTTCTATGAGTTGAATTTAAAAAATCTGAGAGACACTGTTGATTTCAGTAAGAAAAATGTGGTTCAATGAGATTAAAATAGTTTTCGGTGAATAGTAACTTTTTAATTTTTTTTACCACGGTTAAAAGTAAATATGGTAATTAAGGGTTAAAATGATATTATTAATACCCTAACGCTTGTCCCAATTCTATTGGATAAGTGTAATTCGACCAAAAACAACCTTAGGAATAAAATATGATCATTTAGGCCCACTTGGATTAGAATAGGACACTTATTGTTAATTTATTTAAAGAAGTGTTAAAATAGTTAAAATCAACGTTTAATAAGTAGATACTTTTTAATATAGGGTTATACATAATATAAATTAGACTATAAATATTCATTATAAATCTGAAAAGATTTCAAAGATAATGATATTTTATTTTTAATTTTTAGACATTAAATAATTTAATTTATTTATGACACAACGATGATGCAGTAATTATCTTATTAATGGAATATTGACATAATTGATGTTATAACTACCAAAATAAATTTAATTTGAGACTTTATATGAATTCCAATAATTTTATAGGTTAATATAACATGTTAGTATTGATTTAAGTAACTCTTTTTGAACTAATCATTCTGTTATGATTTTCACAAAAATCAATTACTAAATATGTCAAAATTTACATAAAATAGTTTTTAAAAAATATATTATATTATTAATTTATATTTTATTCCTAAAAATATAAGGATAGGCCAAATGAAATAGATAAGGTTATATATATTAATAATAAAACACTTGGGGTTACTTTGGATTTTTATAGTAAGTTTATTTACCTCATAGTGTATGAAAATAAGAAGACAAGGTAAGAGTAAAATTATTTAACTTAATGTTAAATCTAATTCATAAGTATAAAATAGAAACCTAAAATTGTCCAAATTCTATTGGATGAAGGTATTGAGTCCCATACCCACATTAGATTCTAATTAAATCAATTTGGAGCTATTTAAATCCGAATAAGACTTTATAATAAATTTATATTTTCAGTTTTTCCAAAGGTGCCCCTCTCCTCCCTTATAAAAGGGCACCTCCTCCCTCTCTTCCTCACACCACTTTGAACGTTCAAGATCGGCCAAACCCTGAAACACTTTCTTCTCCACTTCCATAGAAACATCCTAGAGGTCCTGGTCTTCTTCAAAAACCAATTTTAGTTCCCTAAGAGGAGGACTCAAAGAGGCGCTTCAAAGAAGAGGTAATGTCCGTTACCGATTCTTTAAACTTAATTTCTACGTCGACTTCTTCTTCTTGGGTTGTTTCATTATGAAGTAATAACATCAGTATCTCTCATATACTGATATGTTATTATAAGTATGAAGCAACCCTATTTCACCATCTATCCATCCTACGGAAAACGAAATCACCGCGCGTGCGTACGTACGAAATACCGTCTCCACGCCGTGGTGTAATATATTTTCCACCACCACCATACTTGGATGGGTATGATGGTGTACATAATAACTATATATGATTATGTTAAATTGATATTGATTCTGAAATAGTATAAATACACTCCAATACAATTCCATGATCATGAGAATGATATCATCGCTCGTGCGTACGTACGGACTACCGTCTCCATGACGCGATGAGATTCATTCTCCACGTTAACCATTCATGAATGATTATAAAGTATATAAAATAAGTAATCATGAAATATATGACATAATAATGATACTGGATTTATGTGTATATATATGTATTTCATCTACTTAATTCCATTCAACTCAATAAGGAAACGAAAACAGCGTTCATGCGTACGTACGGCCTACCGTCTCCATGAACGATGTATTTCATTCCATTTACTGATCTATTATATATATGTATATTCTGAATATATATTATATTTAAATCATGTTTTATATTCTGGAATCAAGTAATCATGTTCTAAGTAATCATATGAATAATTACAAGTCAAAACACGGACGAAAAATGAAACGATTTTACTCAAAATGCTCTTTAACATGAAATTTACAAAAGAATGGATAATATAAATTCATAAGTGAACCATATATGATATCATAACAATGAGTATGATTCTGGAATAAGTCAATGACATTATTTAAATCATTATACAGGAGGATCGGACACTTACGAAGCAAATCGGACCTAAGGTAAGGGAAATATCACAATCTAATTTTTATCCGAGATTGTTTATACTTTGGAATTTACTGGGGTGTATTTTATCATCCACATCCTTGTTTCCTCAATATGTAATATTATTACCATCCACCTACAATTGTTTAAATCCAATTTTACCCTTCAGTGAGTTTTTAGTAAAAGATATGAAAGGAATCTTTTGTCGTTTTTTGTACGAGGTACTTTTTGGCTTTTCCGACAAAAGTATGAGAATACTGTTTTTTTAACTTATACGGCATGAATGGATTTTTAAAACATTATTTCCAAGAAACATTATTTACATGTTTTCATGTTTATTTTTAATCAAATTCTTTTAGTTTATAATTGTATGACATGTTAAGAAAGGAAAAGTTTTTTTGAAGTAAAAAGGATATTTTCCTCAAGAAATGAGTTCAAGTGTTTTATCAAAATTATTTTCCATCTAATATAATAAAGGGTTCTGTTTATATCCCTATTATTACATTGATTTTATTATGTTGTGATGGAATTATTTTTATGAATTCCTTTATATTATATGAATTATTTTATGATGTCACGATGTTTAAGATTCCCATTTTTATTACATGTGTTATGCTATGATGTATGGTTTTTGATTTTGTGGCACACATAAGAATGGTATCATTATCAGATGGGTGGGACCTATATATCCCTATAATGCATTGGGTAATGATTTTATATCTCATGAGATAGACATGGCTGGGACGGCAGGTTAAACCGGTTCAGTGAAATAGGACTGAAACGAGGAATGAACTCGGTTCAGAAATGGAATTTTTCCACTAAGATAGTCTTAGAAATGAGTCTTGACTAATAAGAAATGATTCTCTATGATTATGTGTGTATGCAACAATGTTTCATGATTTAAGATATGATTATTGGGATTACATTTCACTACTATGATTTATTCCATGTTATGATATTATGATCTCTTTTGAAGGTAAAGATTTCCAAAATGTTATGTTCTTATGAATATGATGTGATTGATATTTATTTTCTTTACCCTTACTGAGCATTTGAGCTCACCCATTTATGTTTTCTTTTCCCCAGGATATAAAGAAAGGTTTTAGTTAAAAAGTGGAATATCTTTATGGGAGATGTTGAAGATCTTTCACCATGATTAGAAGATTATATTCTGAGTTTCCAAAGACACTCAACTATTACGGTCCTTGTGTGTGTTTTTTTGTTATGTAATAAGTATTCCGTAAAAGTAATGTAATTTCCATGTATGTTAAGCTTCAGGTCTCTACAACAAATTCCTTTGGAACTTTTAAGGATCACTAAAAATTCACAACAACTCTGAGCTCTCTTGTCAAAAGTTCACAATAGATAATATTCTACCTGAAAGCATATAGAATCTAACTAAATCAGATTACGAGTATGATGAAGTATAATAAAGTTATACTTTCTTCATCAATACAAATTCAAAGTGGAAAAACAAATTACTAAAACTACAAGTAACCAGTATAAACTATTTTAACCCAAAGAGGAGGGTATACAACAACCCTGGATAAGAGGTCCCTTGATTTATAATTTCATTAAAGTCTCTCTTACCCAATCCCAGGTAAGCCCTCATTCCCAATATTGGTATCTTTATTTCTATTCCCACAAGCCATCGATTTGTATGGAAATCAGCACCTTTCACTTTACAACCTAAAGTCTTTGATTTCAAGGAAATCAATCCTCTGCACTAAGCAATTCTTCATGAAGTCATATTTGAAAGAGTAGTTCAAAAATTTCTATATGAAGCCTAATAGTTAATAAGAGCCTCTCTCTCTTTAAATCTCATCAAAAACATGAAATAATAGATGTAAAATTTGTTTCCATGTTGTGAGCTCTTTCAAATGAGCTTCTATATATAGGCGTGGCTCCCATGGTCAGATCCCTCCTCCAACGGTCATATTCTTCCTTGAATTTCGGAGGGACCATTACACATTCCACTCAAACAAAAGTTAGTGAATAACTGAATGAACGACATCGTTTTGTATGTAAACAGGTTTAAGAATAATTAAAATATAATATTCTGAATGAAGGTAAATGAATGTTCAGATTATTATTAAAAACTGAATTCGGAGTCCACAAAAAAAGGATATTCTGATTCTGTTTTGTACGAATTCTGAACCTGAATTCTGTATAATTCCTGAGTCTGAATTTCAGGGATATTTGGAGCCTGGATTCACAAGAATTCGGAAATTGAACTTAAAATGTTTACAGTCGGATTTCATGAGAATTTGGATTCAGAACTCATAAGACTTCAGATTCTGTATTCCGAGAAACTTAGATTCAGAACATGGAAAATTTCGTAACCATAATTCGTAATAGGAATTCAAAGTAAGAACTTTAGAAGAGTTTGTATCCAGAATTCGTAATATGAATTCTTCGGTAAACATTACATAAGTTCATAAACAAAATTCAGTGTGGAAATTCATAATAGTTGATATACAGAATTTTGAGTTGAACTACATGAGAGTTCATATCCAGAATTCAGAGTCTTAAATAGAATGCTTCATATCTATGTATTATATGATTCCGAGGTTTTGATTACAATCCGAATTTTACACATATAAATTTTTTATTTGAGCAATGAAAACATGGTAAGGATAAATTTCCTTAGGGAAGGCAATTTTTCTTTATAGTGGTAAAATATAGGGTAAAATTAAATTTTCCTTAGGTTAAGGTGTTTGTGATTTTAAAAACAACCGGAATGGTCAAGTCATAATGAAACCATGATGACTTATCAATCTCCCCCTTATATGAAGGAATTAAAAAGTTATAAGGAAAAATTTATTGACTCAACATTTTATAGAATCATAGAATAAACCTATCCATGATAGGACAATCATGGAGGACATTAGAGAGTGAGGAAACCAAAATAGGGTCTTCAAAAGGGTAGGACACAATTGGAAGGCAATCCTGTGATGAATAGTTCATGGAGAGGAGTATGCATTGGAAGTCATCATAAGGAAGGTTCTCAAGGGATTTAATTAAAAGGGTAGGATGAAATGCTCCACAATTGATGAAATTAGATTTTTAATGGTGGATGTGTTTAAAAACCCCTTCTAAAAACATAATTTTCAGTTATTTATTAATGAACTCCTATTAATAGTAAATTCACATATGTTTTATTTATAGTGAATCTAAGAAATTGATGGGATATTTTTTCAATTAGTAGGGGATTCCTAAAACCATAACTAATAAACCATGACATATAATTGGGTTTTCAGTATTTATCCTTATATTACATTAGATATTAACCCCCAAGGCACCAATAATCATTTTTTCTAAAGCCCTCATCCACCCCCATGCCCATAAATACATTATGATTATTGACTATATATCTATTATGGCCCCCCTACCTAGGTTATATTGGCCAGATTCTAACCCATTCCTAATCTAGATCCCTATAGTGGTATCATCTTGAAATAGTTCTATATACTCCCTAACCTACTATATGTGTATCACTCTCCCTAGGGTTCTGTAATATGATAAACATAAATTCCCTTTCCTTTTATAGTTGAAGCATAAAACTAGAGGTTCTCTTATGAAAGGGAGTTAATAACATCAACAATGAGTATCCTATTACATTATAACCTTACACATGTTAGCTAATCTCTTATCCCTACCATTGAAAGAGTAACCACCTCCAGTACCACAATTGTGGCCACATCTAAAACAACTAAAAATTGGAAACCTGAATGTTACACCAATAATCCTTTATAAATTCATTGTAAAGAGATATTTATATACTACATAATAATTTGATGTAAAATTTAACATCATCACATACTTCATAATGTTCGACTGATGACTTTTCTCCAATATTTTGATTTTTCCCCATTTATATATAAAACTGGTGAATAGTTTACCCGATCAGAATACTAAGTAGCATAACATATCACTAAATACCAACCAATATGAATATTAACAATCTCAAGTTACTTGTATATATTTAACAATGTTATGAATTAATCCTTTATGAAGAGGTCCTTGAAGGCATACCACATTAGGACTTCATTCCTCCAAGCCTATACAATCATACCCCCACAATCTTCTAGTAGTTGAATGAGAATGAAGGTGGAACATTTTACCCCTTTATTATAGGATTAAAGAAACAACTAAAATATTCTATAGATCATGTTTTTCCATTACATGGTAACCTTAGGTCCTACATTACATTGAAATGATATAAGAATCCATATCATGGTGTCTTTAGTGAAATCATCTATAGTGGCCTCACCTTAATGCACAGCCCTATCTCCAACAATCACCAACTAAAATATATCTTAATAAAGAGGCTCAAAATTCAGAACAATAGGAATATCTTATGGGACACTCTATCTTCTCCCTTCTCAATAGAAAAAGGTATGAAATGAGTTGTCTATTCAAGAGGTTTCATTTTTTGAAATTCTAAATCATAGATTCATAATATCTTGTATCAATTTATTATTATAAACTATTTAAATAGTTGTAGGTAAAGACTCATTTTGTGAATACTTCTATAAGAAAACTCACACGATACCCCTCTAACTACAGACCATATAGAGTTTATATACTAAAAGAATACATCTACTAATTCCTTTTCCATGAATAATAAGAAAAAATTATCTAACTATACAATTAACAGAAGAGCTCAAAAATATATATATTTACATAAATAATAGTTATATCAAATTAGTACTAAAAAAACAATTTCCATTTGATATTTTAAAGTGACATTATTAATATATTATAGAAGGCGTAATTTAATAATACTAAAACCATTAGAAAATTATTTTTCAATCACATAATTTCATGAATAATTATTTTTAAACTACATGCCAAATATAATGAACATAATCATTCCATCTTTCCATAATGATCTAAGAGTAAATAATTTATACTAAAACTAATATATCTATATAATGAGACCGAAAGAAAATATAACCATAAAAATAAATAACATGAATACCACAACCTTAAAAACATTGGCGTCTAATATATATGTGTTGGCTATGCAAAAAATAATGATTCAAAACAAAGTCTCAACAATCCAATCTCTTAGAAGACCAAAATATCATAAATTATGAAAACATGGGAAATTAATAAAATTTAATAACGAAACCTAAAGTGTTAGAGTCTTTGTGTTGGAGCATCGTATAACCTCATAAATATATCCCTATACAGAAGTATTTTCCGATTATTAGTGAGGTCCAAGTAGATATAGTGGGGATTCTATTCCATTAGTATATTTACAAAAAAATATATAAATAATAGAAGTAAGAAAATAATATTTGTATAATATAGAATCAAATATAACTTAATATTTAATAACAATATTAACCCCTAATAACAAGAATTCATCTGTTGAAAGAATGATAAACTGTGGTAGTACATGTTATATATGGGAAGGAAAAAATAATTAATTAATACTAGAGGTACTTATACAAAAGGGTCTATTAAATATTCCTTGAATCCCCAATTATAAATGATTAGTTCTCAATACATATCCATATAACATCTAGTCTTTTACCTTATAAAATATGAGGTTTACAAGCCCACCATGGTGGGAATATTAGGTGTGTGTATAAAAATTTGTAAGAAACCACTAATAGAGACAAAACATAAATAAAATATTATATATGCCTTTATGAATTAAAAAATAAATACAAATAAACTAAAGAAAAATAATATAAAATATTCATATAGTGGAACTAAAATTGTCATTTATTAGTTCTAGAAAAGTTTTAAATAATGGTTAGGGATTAAAATCCCTAGGATTTTACAAGTGCTTGAACAGTGATAATGAAGGGAACATTTATTAGTGCTAAAAAATAATTAATATAAGGATAATTTACTAGAACATTGTTCAAAAATAAAAATGGAAACCTTTATCAGTGTAATTGTTAGCATTGAAAAAGGTTGTATTTATCATCACATTTAGTTGTGCTTATAAAGGGGTATACTGTAGTGTGCTGTAACAACTATTCAAAGATCCCAAAACAACATCATAAATCAGAAAAGTCAGGTAAAAATTTATATTTTAAAAGTACTAAAATATATAACCGAAATACATGAAATATAACTATGTTATAGGAATTTTAAATATTGGTTTATAAAATTACATGTGTAACTAAAAATTATCACATAAATTCAAAACCATCATTATTCATTGGCCTTTTCTACTAACCCTGGAATATTCTATAATTGAAGAAACCATCCCTACTCGAGAAAAATAACACCTATATAATTAAACAATTCATATTTTAGTAACAATATAATGAAATAATTTGGGAAAAAAGATTGATTTTTAAACTAATATTTGTGTTGTTCTAGAGGAACCATGTATCAGATTAACTTGGGATTGATTATTTCATGACACACCATTTCTTATTTGTGTTTATGTACTGTATTTTTGGAAATTAACTAAATAATTTTCTGATAAAAATGATAAAGAAATTAATTAATTAATAGAGAACAGAATGATGATAAAACAATCATGCCTCGTTCAATTGGTTTTGTCTATGTGATGCATATTTTAAACTAAAATAACACTTATATGTTGAAAACAATCACATGGAGTAATACTTGTCACACCAGGAATTGGGTTGAGGTGAGTTTACATTATACATGTCCAAAATGAAATATTGACCAATTTTCAAATGAATCAAAATAATAGCCATGATTTTACTCAATTTTGTGTGTGTCACATTAACTTTTTTCTAAAATTCCATTTTAAACTGGAAACACACACTCTGAGTCATAATGGTTATATCATATTTCAGTTTGATGTGAGACTGATTCCTATAGGTCAAAAATGACTTATAGATATTTTTTCTAAACTATGAATTTTTTTTGAGTGAATTTTCCAATTTATGGGTGAGTGGAACTTTTTGAAAAAAAATGTCAATTTTAAAATATTAATGAACCCTTTGATTCATACTAGTGACATAATGTATCATATTGATGTTCCTATAATTCATACACATCAGAAAATGACTTATGGATTATTTTTATAAAGTATCATGACAATATGAATGTGTTTATTTAGTTTTGAGTATGTTAGTTGTATTTTTTACTAAAATTTATGCCAATTTTAAATAAAAAGACACACATAGAGTCATATTTGACACATAGTGCAAAGGATTGAAGTGAGTTTGATTACTACGCATCCGAAAGGACATTTTATCATTTTGATCATTTATAAAAACAATCCAAATGTGTTTTCTCAGTTGGGAGAATATCATTTTTTTTACTAAAATGCAATTTTAAACTGAAAACACAAAATTTGAGTCATACAAGTCACATCATTTGTAGATTTTATGTGATATTGATTCATGAACATAGAATATGTATTTTTAATAGTTTTACTAAATTATCAAGACAATAATAAAAAGTTCCCCATTTTTTCAAGGGAAAAACCTTTTGAACTAAAATTTCAATTTTAAACTGATAATGCACATAGTCATACAAATAAGATCTTTTATTAAAATGTAGCATGGAAGATTCCAACACATCCAACATTACTTATTGATTTTTTACAAATGTATAAATACAATCTTAATTTGTTTTATCATTTTTTAGTAAGTAATTTTTTTTTCTCACTAAATTTATTTTATATTCTAAATGAATAGATTCACTTAGAGACATACTGGTAAAACTGTGCATCATATTGAGGGGTGTATGATTTGTGATCATTCAAAATGGCTTATGTATTATTTTCCTTATGTATCAAAACAAAATCAATGTTTTTTTCTCAGTTTATAGTATGTCTCTTATCTTTTTTACTAAATTTTCATTTTAAACTCGAAACACACATATTGAGTCATACTAGTAACAACATGTGTTCGTTTTTTGATAGAATGATAACTACTCATAAAAATTACATTTGAATCTTTTTATTAAATTGTAATGATAATATGAGTGTGTTTTCTTGGATTTTATCAAGTGAAATTTTTTAAACTAAAATGCCAATTTTATGTTGATAATAGATACATTGAGTCATACCATGAACAAAATGTATTATATTCAGGTGTGTATGATTCCAAAAAATAAAAAATTACCAGGTATCAATTTTATAATTTTAAAAAAATATGGATGTGTTTTCTTGGTCTTGGGTAGGCAAGTTGTCACTTTTACAAAATTTAATGTCAATTTTAAATAAAAATATGCTCATGGAGTCATAACAGTCACCCAGTAAATAATAATATGGTGATGATTAAATATATATACCCTAAATTAATTATTGATTGATTTTATAATGTATCAAATTATTCCAAATGAATATTCTCAATTTTGTGTGCATCACTTTTCGTTTTAATTAAATATTCATTTTTTAAAAGAAGCATGCACATTAGTAATACTATTCACATTGTGTGTAATACTGATGTGATATTAATTAAAAACTATCAAAAAACAACTTATGAATCAATTTCCTAAAATATCATGATAATAAAACATTGTTTACTCAGTTTCATTGAGTAAATTTTATTGAACTAAAATATCATTTTTAGAATGGTAAAAGACACATTGATTCCTAACAAGAACATCATGAATATGATTGAGGTTAATATGATTCATATACATCCCAAACGACATATGTGTTGTTTTAATAAAGTTTAAAAACAATTAAAATGCTTTTTCAATGTTTAAATTAGGTTAGTTGTATTTTTTTTACCAAAAATGTAAATTTTATATTAAAAGAGGCACTTTGTGTCATACTGGTCCCAACATGTGACAAATTTATTTTTAGATGATTATAAAACCTTCTAAATGACCTATAGATCATTTTACTAACATATCATAATAATAAAAAAGTTTTTCTCTATTTTCAGTGCTTCACTTTTCATTTTACTAAAATAAAATTTTAAACTAGAATCCTGAATATTGACTGAAACTGGTCATATTGGTTGGTAGTTTGATGTTAGAATGATTAATAAACTTAAAAAATGTATTTTAAATATTTTTAGTTAATTTTAATGATAATATAAGTGTTTTTTGGGGTTTTAGTTACTGACACTTCTTGAAAAAAGGCCAATTTTACAATGATTACACACACTTTGAGTCATACAGGGAAAATCATGTATTATACTGAGGTAAGGATAATTACAACAAATAAAAAATAACATATGGGTTGTTTAAAAAATTTATAAAAATAATATTAATGTCTTTTATTAGTTTTTAAAATTTCATTCATTTATTTTACTTAAATTAATATCAATTTTAAATAAAAAGGAACACTCTAAGTCAGACAACACACACCATGCATCATATTATGTGTTAAATTATTCTTATACAAAAAATTAATTGTGTATCATTTTATTAAAGTATTAGAAAAATAAAAATTATTTTTACGTTTCTTTGACTATGTTAGTATGGTTTTTAAGAACATTTTCATATTAAACTAGAAAGACAATATTTGAGTACTACAAGTCACATAGTGTTTCTATTTGTTGTGAGATTGATTCATACATGTCACAAATGAATTATGAATTATTTTAGTAAATTTTTAATACAATAAGAGTGTGTTTTATTATTTTTTGGTGAGTGGCACATTTTTAACTAAATATCCAATTTTAAAAAGATAACAGACATATTATGTTGTACCAGGGATATAATGTAAAAAATTGAGGTGAGGCTATTTCCTACACATCAAAAATGACTTATGGACAATTTTTTTAAAGTATGAAATCAATATGAGTGTGTTTTCATGGTTTTTAGTAGAACATATATCATTTATACCAAAATTAATGTCAATTTTATATAAAAAGACAATCTTGGAGTCATTCCAAACACACTGTCTGTTAGATTGAGGTTCATCTGATTCCTATATTTTCTAATTGAACTATGGAATTTTTTACTAATGTATTAAATAATTTAAATTCATTTTCTCTATTTTGAGTATTAATCTTCTAATTTTAAATAAATTATATCTTTAAACTGGAATCATGAACTTTTATCCAAACATGTCACGTTGTGTGTCTATTTTACATGATACTGGTTCCTAAAAATAATTTTTTTTTAATATTGTTATTAAATTGTTAAGAAAATACCTTTATTTTTACTTGGTTTTCAGTGAGGAACAATTTTGTAACTAAAATTTCAATTTTAAAATGATAATAGACACATGAATTCAAATCCTGTGGCATATTGAGGTGTGACTGATTCCTAAAATCCTTAAATTAAATAAAAATTATTTTTCAAAATGTTTCAAAATAATATTCTTATGCTTTTTCTCTTTTGAGCTGGTCAATTTAAATTTTTAGTAAAAATAATGAAAATTATATATAAAAGTTTCACTAGGTTTATCATCTCTGAATAATTTTGAGCATACAATCCAAAAACAAATCCTCTAACTTGAAAATATTATTCTACCAGATTCAAAGCTATTGAATGTTGTTTTTCATCTTCTATGGCCACTATTGATCATTATGTTTTACTATATAAAGAAAAGAAGATAAATAGGGTTTTTTAGATAAGATTACCATTTAACCTAATTAATTTCAACTATTTTATACTTATACATGTTTCCCATAATTATATTTGGTTTTAATAAAGAAGTTTATTATCATTTACTTGAGCCTCCATTCATAGAATATTATGTGAGATAAAAGTGGGTTCAGATGTTGATTCATCAATCTACATAGAAATAAGAAACATATGTTATTTTATGTCATATAAAAATTTTATTTTTTATTTAAATTTCATAAAAATTTATTATCTACTAAAACATACCCCATCCTTTCATCACCTTTGGGGTACATTGGTTTTAATGCACTTTTTTATTTTCATCACACTTTTGTTATTTCAAAAATTAAAAATTTTGAATAAAATTTTATAAAATAAATAATTTAAAGTAGTATATTATCCACTATAATCCATATGATGTAACATGGTATCAATTATCTGGATGTATCCTGGTGATTTCCCAACGCATCGTTAGACATATTTTTTATGGAAATATTTGAAAATAGAGACCACTTAAAGGAAAAAATACTTTTAGAAAAAACATTTCATGAAATTTTTTTAAAAAATATATAGAAAGTATGTTGTAAAATTACTAATATATCTTTCCAAAGGGATTCATTATTTAGAGACCAGACATGGAACCTTGAATCTATATCTATAATAATATTCATCCTTTTTGTGACCACGATATAAATAAAGAACTACGACTTATTGGGTTGAACATGCTGAATGTGTTGATTCCGTCCAACCTCAAATTTTATAACCTTACGTATTTCTCTAATAATTTTACTCTGCACTATGATTATACATCATTAATTTATTTTAATTTACATATTTTTTATCCCCATATAATTTTATAGCTTCAGCTTCAATAATCTATTCATCCTTGTAATTGGGAGCATCGTTATATGAAAAATAAATTGTTTATCTTCATGAATAGTCAAACATTTAATTTAAATTACATTGATAAACTAGAGATCATATAATATTATGAGAAAAATCATATTATACTAATATATATACAACCCTCTCAGTGAACTCTCTTTATTTTTAATGGATATAGGGATTGGGATCCTTTATCAAGTATCCACATCCCCTATTTGAGGACCAATATATTGTATAATATAGATTCTATATTGAGACTGGGATGAACTAATTGTGACTTCTCTATGATAGGGTAATCCTTTATTGAATTTTCATCAAACACTAATGGTTTTTATTTGATTGTATGAGAATCAACTGATTCATGTTTTCTAGATTTGAGACATAAAATACATGTATTTCTTGTGATTCCATTATTAGCGTTTCATCTTTTCACCTTCCATATTGAAATTATCCATCATAAAGCCCATTTGATCAACATTCACTA
This sequence comes from Viscum album, assembly GCA_963277665.1. Lineage (NCBI taxonomy): Eukaryota > Viridiplantae > Streptophyta > Magnoliopsida > Santalales > Viscaceae > Viscum > Viscum album. The sequence goes on along the minus strand of OY728121.1, from coordinate 1,642,571,402 downwards.
CACTAATATTATCCACCCATTTGCACTATATGTTTAAAATATGCCTGTAATATTATACCTAATAATATAAAACCAATATTTCCATTTTACCTATTAAATTAAATGATATTTATAGTAATCTCTCAGAACCCTATTAACCATGATTATTAATTATCATCATCAAATAAAATAATATTTAGAATGAATAATCTAATTTTGATATGAAATTCTCTGAGATTGTGTTTAATATTTTAAGGGATTATGGGAAGATCATATATAGATAGTGGAGTTCAAATAAAATAATAACTATCTCTACATTATAGGTATAACTCTTTTTGATCTATTGTATGGTCATCCTTTTAGTCTCTACATTGTTGTGAAGAGATCAGTGATAATACATTATTTTTTCTTACCCATGTTCATGAGATGACTGGTAAGATTTAGATGATCAATTAATGGATGAAGATGACTCAGTGTTATCATTAATGTTATGTTCATAGTCATTTTTTTGGCTATCAGTTGATGTGGGATACAATTTATTGGAATAAATAATTCCAATGTAAGGGCATCAACATTTGGGTAAGAAAGATAAACTATCTCCTTTTTATATTGAACCACAAAAAATACTCGAATGTATTAGTGATTTGGAATATTCTTTGTATTTATTACTATTATTCATCTATGTACACAGTGTATTTCACGTATCTCTAATAGGGATGTACCATCTGGGTCATGACAATTTGGTTTGATTATATTAGATTGATGATGTAAGAAATTACATTTACATATATGTTTCAATCAAAATTATGGATTTAAAAAAGAATGTGTTGATGTGAATTATTATTAATTGGTAAACATTTTATGATATCATGGTCATATTACCAAATATATTAGTGAATATTGATAATTTATACTGTAATAATGGGCCAAGCATTTCCAAAACACAATAAATTTCCAGCTTTCTAGGGATGGAAATCAAAATGGGGGGTGGGGATAATGTAAAATCTATAGCTTTCATTTTATTAACATTTTAGTATGTATTTTTAATTTTTATAATACATTGTATGAGTTTTAGGACTTTATGGATGGTTTTGGTAGGGTTTATGGGGGTAGAAGATATGTGCACGGTTATGGGAAACTATATCGTTTTCCATAGAAAACAATGGGACATGATTAGTAGGACAATGAAAAATGTAAGTCTAGAAAATATATCTTCTAAAAATTCCCATTTATCAGGGAAATACAAACAAGTGGAGGAAGGATGGATGAACGTGAATGGTGTGTAACTTGTCAAACCATTCATAATATATGGAAGGGGATGGTTTGGAGATAGTATCATGGACATAGTTTCATAAATCATATCTTCTACCCATGTTTCAACCATTTTTTGTTCTGAAAATTTGGGGTTCACTCGGTCTTGTTCTTGAAACCCTCATATTTCATCTACTCTGACATTTTCTAAAACTAATCTTCTTCCCTAAACATTTTGTTGTTTCATTTTGATCAATAAAATTGTACTTATTGATCTATGTGTGTAGGATCAATATAATCAATGTATTGTACATGTTTTCCCTAATTATCTTTAAAACTCCATAACATATCTCACCCAAAATATTGAATTTTATAATTCATGGACCACATAATGACCCATGGTGTGTTTTTATTGGAATGTGATTATATATATTGATGTAGTAGAATTTGATCCAAAATATGGGGGTATTATTATGTCAATTTTTATTTTTTTCATTAATTAAGATGTACGTTATAATGAAAATAATTTTTTTAAAAAAATTGTTACACCATTTTAAAGGGAAAACACATAAGATAGTTACACATTATGGAAAAAAGTTTTAGTTTCTTGGAAATGTAGGACAATACATAACATTTAAATAGTAAAAAAATTATTTACTTAAATCCTTCTCCTCCAGATTCTTGTTGGCCCACATGTTCTTCTTATTATAAGTACTCACATGATGATATATATAAAAAAGGGGTGAGATAAAATCCCAATAAAAGGATTAATTAAAGAAATGAATCATGTGTGATAATAATAAGAACCATTATAATATACAAAAAGGAGAATAACCATACTCATGAGAGACATAAATAGATAAAACAATGGAATGTGGAAGTACATATTAATGAAACATCATGTCTTGTGGTCATATAAGACACATAGTTGTGAAAATAGAAGGTATTAAGTTCACTTATATTTCAATTTATCTCATGAGATTCATAACATTACCCATTTGATTGGAGTGATATTTAATTCCAGGATCACCCATAACATCATATCATTTTCATGCACTGTATAATTCTGGGTGCACCTAGGACATCCTAATATTTACATTTTCATGAATGCCCATAGAAAGTATATCAATAATGTAAAAAACAACCCAAAAAATAGAATGGGGTTCATTTATATAAGAATATATTCATAAACTTTTCAGTTCCCAAATTAATGGGGGATATAATTTTCACTAGAATCATTAATCATGAATTAGGAAGAATCAATCCCTCAATGAGTAGAACATATATTTCTATAAATATTATTACTTTTGACAAAACCATTTCATTATACATATAAAATGATTGGAAACATGTATATATAGAAATGAAATGGTATTGATAATGAACGTATTTTTAAGGAACATTAATGCATCATCCATACTGAAAATATAGTGAAAGTGGGAAACCCCATTTGAAGACAGTTGGGTTTGAGAATTCACCTTGCCTTATGTATAAATACTTTCTTCACATTTACATCTAGGATAATAAAATTAAATTGAATATTTTAAAAATTAACAACCTTTTATATATTTATTTGACTAATTATATTTTTATTATGTTCATTCATGTGTTTTTTGACAAGTTATAGAATTCAATTTCATCGTTTCTGAGTGTTATTTTTTTGGGTTTCATGTTCTATTGGCTTTTATTTACGTATTTGAATTATATTAATATTGGAATAATTCTATAAAATTGTAATTATTGGTTATTAATGATCAGAAATAAATTTAAATTGTTATATATAACATTTGGTTATATTTTATGATTATTATTCATTAGATAAGACATTAGAGTTAATTTTTTAGATTATTATGATGGTTTTTTGACCCCAATGAACATAGATTGTTATATCATTTAGTATTATAAATATATGTTACATATAGAACATAATAAGTTTCATAAATAAATATTTAAAATATTTTTTAACCATTAAAATAGATTCATGACAAGCCTTAAATGCAGTAATTCAAAATGAAATCATTTCATCATTGAAGAAGATAAATAAACAACTCACATACAATGCTTTAATTTCATGAATAAAAGGGGTAGGAGAAGGGATTTAATGATGGATAACTCCATTATAATAATACAATTCCATTTCATGTAATTAAAAATAGTAACCATTCTATTTGGATGATGGGATGTTAGGGGAGAATAATAAAAGAATATAATTTTTAAAAAAATTAAAAGAAAAGAAAGAGGATTTTAACTCTTGAATCCATCTCCTTGAGAACCTTTGGAGGGAAAATGGATTGGTATATTGATGAGTAAATGATTTCCTAGATGCGGGGGAGGGGATTTAGAAGATTATTTTGTTGAATTTTTTAAAGGATTAAATAATGTACGATGTGAGGAGAAGTGGTTTCGATGTGTGGTATTTATAGTGGGGGTGGTGTTTTCTCAATTATTTTATCACTAAATATATTATAGAAATGAACAATGGTTTAAGATTTTGGTCTTATATAATCCACACATCATCTATGACACAATAATTCATTTATATTGAATTTATTGTGAATTTTCATATTTTACCATTCACCAAAAAATTCAGGTATTTTAGAAAAATAACTAAAATTGTCCCTAAAAATTTATCAATGCGTTTAAATTAAAAATGAACTCCATTTTATTAATATTGTTTTCTATATATGATAACATTAATTTTTATTTGAAACCATCATTTAGTCAATAAATAGAAATTTTAAAATTCGAAATTATTTTATAATAGAATATAAATTAATTAAATGTCACATAAAATTAACTTATAATTATAGGAAAAACAATATTAATTTATGAATACATTTATTGAAAATATATTTTGTTTTAATTTATTTAATTAATAGTAAAATTTTAATTACATATTTTTGGCCTACAAAAATACCAACACTTAATTAATAAATTTTAAAATAATTATTTACTTGTATTATGATATAATTATATTATATATTAATTTGTAAGATTCATAAATTTTATTTATACTTTAATTGGTGTTGTTACATTTTATTTTCAATGTTTACAATTCATAAGGGTAATAATACTATTACCAATTTCAATATAATATTTCATCAGTATATCCTATATAACATCATGAAATACTTCTTATTTTATTCATTCTTTATTTATAAAGTTTTTTATGTGTAATCCAAGTTATTGTTTGTGGTTTATACTACATGAAATATTTATAATATTGGAATTTCCATTGATTAAATTTTGTACCATCATATTACTCTCCCTTATAATATTTTTCCCTCAAAATTTTATATTACATTCCAATTTCAAAACTTGTGTGGGTATTTCTAATCCATGACGTACTTTGTGTGATATGTTTCCTCTTCATACTTTTGGATTTTCTATAGTACATTGACCAAGTGATTTTTCTCATTTTGTACAAATTTATTTATAAAAAATAGACCATAGCTTCTTGGTCCTCGAATGAGAGATAGTTTTCTACTATACCACCTCTTCATTCAAAAAATGTGATGGATTCGATATGTACTTACTCAAGAGGGATATATGGAATACATTATAAACTTGAGATAATGTATTTGGAAGTTCCAGTCAATTGGCCATAGATCCAACATGATTGAGAATATTGAAGGGGCCAATCAACCTAGGACACATCTTTCCTTTATTACAAAATATCATGACCATATTTAATGGATATATGTAGAGTAATACTATATTAGCAGCCATTAAATCAAGGTGTCATCGATGATTGTCTACATTGATCATTTTCTTACATCGGTCTACCTTTATGTGATGTTGAATGGTTTACAAATTTTCCACCATTTTTCAACCATTTAATTTCCTAGAAGCTGACAGTCCCCAACTTCATCATGTCAAGTTGGTGTTATGCATCTTTTCCCATATATGGCTTCATATGAAGCCATTTCGATGCTTTAGTGGAAAATGTTATTGTAAGAGAACTAAAATAGAGGTAGATGTCGGTCACATTCTATATTGAAGTTGTAACAGCCCAAGATTTTATAAAGAAATATTCTTTTTAATTTTATTAATGTGTTGTGTTGTACGCTACACCAAAATAAGCTTGCCCAACACGCATCCTTGTCTTGCCTTGCATTACACGCAATCGCATCCTTCCTCGATAGCGTGTGTAAAACGCAATACCGAGTTTCACTAAACAACGATGTGCTATTAAAATATTATTAAAACTAGCCGTTATGAATAGTAATAACCACTTTTTAAAATTCTGTAAATCTTATTTTTCAAAATGAACTTCATTCTTGGATTCGGAGTATCGAATTTAGCCTAAGGTGAAATTTTGGTACTTTTCGGATAACTTTCATATTCTGATGAATAGTGAAAAATTACTAAATTATAATTAAAAACAACTTTTTTAATCGAAATAATTAATAGTGATAAATTATTAATTTGAGTGGTTTTAAAGTATATTTAGAATATATTTTTACAATTTAATACAATGTTGGTCATTGGTTGTAATTTCACATTTAAACCAGACATAATCAAGCGTCAATCTTTTGATATATATTGTTTCCTAAAAACACGCTATTTATTTTAACAGCGGGATTTAATTATAAAATTAATTAATGCAACTTCTATGTTATGAATTTGGTAAAATAGATTTCATTTTTGAATTCAGAATATGAAATATAGCTTAGGATGAAATTTTGGCATTGTTCTGAAAAACATCAATTTTTGATGAATAGTGAAACTACTAAGTGGTAGTTAAAAAAACTGAATTTTTCATAAAACTTAATTTTGCCGCTTCTGTGAATGGAATTTCGAAAATCCGAGAGACACGGTTAATATCAAGGACTAAAATGTGGTTCAATGAGATGAAAATAATTTTTTGGTGAATAGTAACTTTTTACTTTTTTACCGCGGTTAATAGTAAATAGGGTAACTAAGGGTAAATATGATATTACTATTACCCTAACACATGTCCTAATTCTATTGGACAAGTGTAATTCGACCAAAAACAAACTTAGGAATAACATATGACCATTTAGGCCCACTTGGATTAGATTAGGACATTTATTATTAATTTATTTAAAGAAAGGTTAAAATAGTTAAAATCAAAGTTTAATAAGTAAATCATTTTTAATATGGGGTTATACATAAGATAAATTCGATTGTAAATATTTATTAGAAAGCTAAAAAGATTTCCTACATGATGGTATTTTAGTTGTAATTTGTAGACATAAAATAATTTAATTTATTTATGACACAACGATGATGCAGTAATTATCTTATTAATGAAATATTGACATAATTGATGTTATAAACAAAAAAATAAATGTAATTTGAGATTTTTTTATGAATTCCACTAATTTTCTAGGTTACTATGATATATTAATGTTGATTTAATCAACTTGGTTCGAACATTTAATTCTGTTATGACTTTCATAAAAATCATATATCAAATAGTGTCAAAATTGACACAAAATAGTTTTTAAATAAAATATTATATTATTAATTGTTATTGTATTCCTAAAAATCTGAGGTTCGGCCAAATGAATTAGATAAGGATATATATATTAATAATAAACAATTTGGGGTTCGTTTGGCATGTTATAGTATGTTTATTAACCATATAGTGAAAGAAAACAAAAAGACATTGTAAAAGTTAAATTATTTAACTTAGAGTTAAATTTAATTGATAAGGTTAAAATAATATCCTAAACTTGTCTAAATTCTATTGGTTGATAGGATTTCGACCCCTACCCACCTTATCTTCTAAATAAGTCCCTTTGGAACCATTATAAACCGATTTTTACTTTAATATAAAATAATATTTTGAGATATTCCTAAGGTGCCCCTCTCCTCCCTTATAAAAGGACACCTCCTCCCCCTCCTCCTCACACCAATTTGAGCACTCAAGCTCGGCCAAACCCTGCCAAAATCCCTTCTACACTTTCCTAGAAACATCCTAGAGGTTCTGGTCTTCCTCAAAGACCAATTCTAGTGCCCTAAGAGGAGGTCTCAAAGAGGCACTTCAAAGAAGAGGTAATTACCGTTACCAATTCTTTCATCTTTATTTCTTCTTCCACTTCTTCTTCTTAGGTTGTTTCATTATGAAGTAATAACATCAGTATCACTCATATACTGATATGTTATTATAAGTATGAAACAACCCTATTTCACCATCTATCCATCCTACGGAAAAAGAAATCACCGCGCGTGCGTACGTACGGAATACCGTCTCCACGCCGTGGTGTAATCTATTTTCCACCACCACCTTACATGGATGGGTATAATGGTGTAAAGAATAACTATACATAGTTATTAAAACATCATATTGATTCTGATATATTGTATAATCCACTCCAATTCAATTCAATATTTATAGAAATGATATCATCGCTCGTGCGTACGTACGGACTACCGTCTCCACGACGCGATGAGATTCATTCTCCATGTTAACCATTTAAGAATGATTATAATGTATATATAAGAAATAATAATGAAATATATGACATTATAAAGCTACTGGATTTATGTATATATATACATATGTATGTCATCTACTTACTTCCATTTCAAGACAATAAGGAAAGAAAAACAGCGTTCATGCATACGTACGGACTACCGTCTCCATGAACGGTGTTTTTCATTTTTTTTATCTATCTATTATATATATATATATAATGAATATATATGATATATAAATCATATTTTATATTCTGGAAGTAAGTAAGTCATGATATAAGTAATAATGATGTCAAGAACAACAAGTCAAAACACCTACGATAAATGAAACGATTTTACCCAAAACGCTTCTTTAACATGGAATTTACAAAAGAACGGGTAATATAATGTCATAAGTGAACCATATATGATATCATAACAATGAATATGATTCTGTAATAAGTCAATGACATTATTTAAATCATTATACAGGAGGTTCGGACACATACGAAGCAAATTGGACCTAAGGTAAGGGAAATATCACAATCTCATTTTTATCCGAGATTGTTTATTCGTAAGTATTTACTGGGGTGTATTTTATCATCCACATCCATGTTCCTTCAATATGTAATATTGTTTCCATCCACTTACAATAGTTTAAATCCAATTTTACTCTTCGGTGAGTTTTTAGTAAAGAATATGAAAGGAATCTTTTGTCGCTTTTTCATACGAGGTACTTTTTGACTTTTCCGACAAAAGTACGAAGAATGTTTTTTTAACTTAAATGGCATGAACGGATTTTTACGGTTTTATAAAGCCTTATTTTCATGAAGCTTCCTCCAAAATATTTCATGACTATTTTTAATAAAATCTCTTTCTTTTAAAATTGCATGACGTTTTGTGAAAAGAAATTGATTTTGAAGAAGAAAGGATATTTTCCTCAAGAATTCATTTCAAGTGTTTTATCAAAATTATTTTCCATCTAAGATAATAAAGGGTTCTGTTTCTATCCATATTTTTACATTGATTTGACTATGTTGTGATGGAATTATGTTTATGAATTCCTTTATCTTATATGAATGGTTTTATGATGTCATGTTGTTTTAAGAATCCCATTTTTATTACATGGGTTATGAAATGATGTATGACTTATGATTTTGTGGCACACATAAGAATGGTATCATTATGAGATGGGTGGGACCTATATCTCCCTCCAATGCATTGGGTAAAGATTTTATATCTCATGAGATAGACATGGCTGAAATGGTAGGTTATACCGGTTCAGTGAAACAGGACTGAAACGAGGGTTACTCGATTCAGAAAGGGACTTTGTCCACTAAGATAGTCTTGGCAATGAGTCTTGACTAACAAGAAATGATTTTCTATGATTATGTGTGTATGCCAAAAAGTTTCATGTTTTAAGTTATGATTATTGGGATTACATTTCACTTCTATGATATATCCCATGTTATGATATTATGAGCTCTTTTGCAGGTTAAGATTTCCAAAAGTTATGTATATGATGTGATTGATTTTTATTTTGTTTACTCTTACTGAGCATTTGAGCTCACCCTTTTATGTTTTCTTTTCCCCAGGATATAAAGAAAGGTTTTAGGTAGAAAAAAGGGATGACCTTTATGGGAGATATTGAAGAACTTTCACCACGATTAGAAGATTACGTTCCGAGTTTCCAAAGACACTAAACTATTACGATCCTTTAGTGTGTGTTTTTGTTATGTACTAAGTATTCCGCAAATGTAATGTAATGTCCATGTACGTCAAGATACGGGTCTCTACAGTTGGTATCAGAGGAAAGTTTTAGTCAACCTTTGGAAACTAGGATGCGAAAATGTTAGTGAGATCCGTAGATATATTTCTAAGGTATGTCTAGGGATGTCTCTAAGGTTAAGTATACGTATAGGTTATAGTCCTAGAATTGCGCTAACGATCTTCGAATTTAACCTAAGATGTTAGATATTGAGGGTACTACCCCTTTATTATGTTGTTTTCCCTAGCATGATTTTTGCCTCTCATACAATTCTTTTGGGGTTTTAAATGATGGCTGGAACCCGAAAGAACCGTGTTAATGCGGAATGTGATGGGCAATGCAATGATTGTCCCCCTGAGAAACCAAACGATATGGGAGCCGGAATGCAAAATCTTGTAGCCATGCTCACACAACTTTCTCAAGCTATGAATCATGCAGGACTTCCAAACGAGCAAAGGAAGGAGCAAAATTCTGTTGAATCCTTCATGAGGCAGCGTCCACCTTCTTTCAGTGGGTCTACTGATCCATTAGTTGCTGAACAATGGATTAGTACTAATGAAAAGATATTTTCAGTTCTTCAATGTTCTGAACATGATAAAGTCATCCTAGCAGTGTATCGTTTGGAAGGAGATGCTGATCAATGGTGGAATCTTATTAAGAATACGAGGCAAAGGGATGAAATTGAGTCTATGGAATGGGACGAGTTCAAGAACTTATTTTTCAATAAGTACTTCCCTCGTATTCTCCGAACAAAGATGGAGAAAGAGTTTCTTGAACTGAAGCAAAGGGATGATGAATCTGTTGGTACCTATGAAGCGAATTTTACAAGACTTGCAAGGTACGCTTCTGGTATTATCATCCAACCTGAAAGTAAAGTTGATCGATTTTTCAGTGGCTTAAAACCAAGTCTTCGAAGGGCATTAGCTATAAGAGACTTCAGTAGCTATGAAGAAATTGTGCGTTGTGCTATCAAGGTAGAAATGGAAGTTGGTGTTACATATCCATCTCATGGTTTTGACAAGAAACGAAAGATGGAGTTCAAGGAGAAAACTCAGAATAATGGTGAAAAGAAGATGAATGTTTCCTTATGCACAAAGTGTGGAAAGAAGCATGGTGGAGATTGTCTTAAAGGGACTAGAAAATTTTTTAAGTGTGGAAAAGAAGGTCATCGAGCAGCTGAGTGTCGAAGTAATGGAAAATGGGATTCTAATGAAGTGAATAAAGCAAACACTGCAGAGAACGTACAACCAACACTTCAATGCTTCAAGTGCAAGGAAATGGGGCATTATGCTAATAAATGCCCTAATCCAAGGGTTAGTGATGATCGACATGAGCAACCGCTTAAGGCAAAGGACAAAAGGAAGTCACTTGCGATCACTATTGGCAATGTTGAATATGACAACGATGTGGTGGAATGATTAAGTGTTTATGTAATGGGATTCCAAAATAATGTTGTATCTTGGAATATTGGAATATTTATGTATTGGTCTAATGTGGTATTCAAAGTGATTGAGATATTATGCGCATAATGAAGGGAAAACGAGAAAATGAAATTTTTAACAGTATTCATGAGCTCATGATTGATATAAGGACTAAGTGATATCATGGTTTGAGTATAAATAATTTTGAGGATTTTGGTATGTGTAAAGTGTTAACTTTTAACTGCATTCAGGTTTTCACTAAGGTTCAATGGGTATTCAAGAGTATACATGATTAAGGACTTTTAATGTTTGGAATGTGACCAACAAAACATATCTTATGATATATGGGGATCAACGATGATATTAAATCTCTGGTAATTGTTTTCACTATGTTATGAGAGTGGACTGCAGTATTATGGATAAGCCTAAAGATTGGAATGGATTGTGTTGGACGTAAGTTAGTATTGTTTAAGGATAGAAATTTTTTTTCGATATTATTGATGGGATGTTATAGTAATATAGTTTTGGAAAAAGGACAACCTGCAGGACGGGCGACAGCCCATCGCTTCGGACAAGGCTGTGGGAATCGAACCCACAACCGAAGTGCGACTGGCCTTTATCGCCTACCACTGACCTACAGGAAGTCCCTGTTTAGTAGAAACTAGTTTTATTATATTAAGCAGTATGATATATGAAATATAAGTCCATTTTAGGAACCATATATGATTAATCTCACTATAGATCGACTTATGTATATAAGTTTTGCTAACCTTTTGTTTGAGACAGATGGAATGACCTGTCATTCTATCACATGATCTGCTAACACTTCACGAATAACAAATTCAACTTCATTTATTTAAGAGATGAAGTGGAAATTGTTCAAAGCACGAACAACAGTGAGATTGTACCAAAATAAAGTAAGTATTTATTCTAATTCAAATTTTCAACTTTAGGGGAAATGATCTTGAAAACCAAAAATGTTGTCCTAGTGATCTTATACCTGATGAATCAGATGGTACCTTATATCATCACAAATCTATGGAATTGTGATTACTGGCTTTTCCATAGCCATGTTCTCTACCACTCTCCATCAGAACATGATGGTTAGATTTCTCTTCCATATCCATATTTTCACCTATGTGGAAACCCAATGATTAGTTTATTTGGGTAACCGTTACGTTTCATAGTTTCGTTTTTAAAGATTGGTTTTGATATTCCTTTTTACGATGTGGGTTTCTATTAAAGAAACTTTCGAATAGTAAACCATTTATAACCCCGACGAATTTCGAGGGCGAAATTCATTTTAACGGGGGTAGAATGTAACAGCCCAAGATTTTATAAAGAAATATTCTTTTTAATTTTATTAATGTCTTGTGTTGTACGCTACACCAAAAGGAGCTTGCACAACACGCATCCTTGTCTTGCCTTGCATTACACGCAATCGCGACCTTCCTCGATAGCGTGTGTAAAACGCAATACCGAGTTTCACTAAACAACGATGTGCTATTAAAATATTATTAAAACTAGCCGTTATGAATAGTAATAACCACTTTTTAAAATTCTGTAAATCTTATTTTTCAAAATGAACTTCATTCTTGGATTCGGAGTATCGAATTTAGCCTAAGGTGAAATTTTGGTACTTTTCGGATAACTTTCATATTCTGATGAATAGTGAAAAATTACTAAATTATAATTAAAAACAACTTTTTTAATCGAAATAATTACTAGTGATAAATTATTAATTTGAGTGGTTTTAAAGTATATTTAGAATATATTTTTACAATTTAATACAATGTTGTTCATTGGTTGTAATTTCACATTTAAACCAGACATAATCAAGTGTCAATCTTTTGATATATATTGTTTCCTAAAAACACGCTATTTATTTTAACAGCGGGATTTAATTATAAAATTAATTAATGCAAATTATTTGTTATGAATTTGGTAAAATAGATTTCATTTTTGAATTCGGAATATGAAATATAGCTTAGGATGAAATTTTGGCATTGTTCTGAAAAACATCAATTTTTGATGAATAGTGAAACTACTAAGTGGTAGTTAAAAAAACTGAATTTTTCATAAAACTTAATTTTGCCGCTTCTGTGAATGGAATTTCGAAAATCCGAGAGACACGGTTAATATCAAGGACTAAAATGTGGTTCAATGAGATGAAAATATTTTTTTGGTGAATAGTAACTTTTTACTTTTTTACCGCGGTTAATAGTAAATAGGGTAACTAAGCGTAAATATGATATTACTATTACCCTAACACATGTCATAATTCTATTGGACAAGTTTAATTCGACCAAAAACAAACTTAGGAATAAAATATGACCATTTAGGCCCACTTGGATTAGAATAGGACATTTATTATTAATTTATTTAAAGAAAGGTTAAAATAGTTAAAATCAAAGTTTAATAAGTAAATCATTTTTAATATGGGGTTATACATAAGATAAATTCGATTGTAAATATTCATTAGAAAGCTAAAAAGATTTCCTACATGATGGTATTTTATTTGTAATTTTTAGACATAAAATAATTTAATTTATTTATGACACAACGATGATGCAGTAATTATCTTATTAATGAAATATTGACATAATTGATGTTATAAACACCAAAATAAATGTAATTTGAGATTTTTTTTATGAATTCCACTAATTTCCTAGGTTACTATGATATATTAATGTTGATTTAATCAACTTGGTTCGAACATTTAATTCTGTTATGACTTTCACAAAAATCATATATCAAATAGTGTCAAAATTGACACAAAATTGTTTTTAAATAAAATATTATATTATTAATTGTTATTGTATTCCTAAAAATCTAAGGTTCGGCCAAATGACTTAGATAAGGATATAAATATTAATAATAAACAATTTGGGGTTCGTTTGGCATGTTATAGTAAGTTTATTAACCATATAGTGAAAGAAAACAAAAAGACATGGTAAAAGTTAAATTATTTAACTTAGAGTTAAATTTAATTGATAAGGTTAAAATAATATACTAAACTTGTCTAAATTCTATTGGTTGATAGGATTTCGACCCCTACCCACCTTATATTCGAAATAAGACCCTTTGGAACCATTATAAACCGATTTTTACTTTAATATAAAATAATATTTTGAGATATCCCTAAGGTGCCCCTCTCCTCCCTTATAAAAGGACACCTCCTCCCCCTCCTCCTCACACCAATTTGATCACTCAAGCTCGGCCAAACCCTGCCAAAATCCCTTCTACACTTCCCTAGCAACATCCTATAGGTTCTGGTCTTCCTCAAAGACCAATTCTAGTGCCCTAAGAGGAGGTCTCAAAGAGGCACTTCAAAGAAGAGGTAATTACCGTTACCAATTCTTTCATCTTTATTTCTTCTTCCACTTCTTCTTCTTAGGTTGTTTCATTATGAAGTAATAACATCAGTATCACTAATATACTGATATGTTATTATAAGTATGAAACAACCCTATTTCACCATCTATCCATCCTACGGAAAAAGAAATCACCGCGCGTGTGTACGTACGGAATACCGTCTCCACGCCGTGGTGTAATCTATTTTCCACCACCACCTTACATGGATGGGTATAATGGTGTAAAGAATAACTATACATAGTTATTAAAACATCATATTGATTCTGATATATTGTATAATCCACTCCAATTCAATTCAATATTTATAGAAATGATATCATCGCTCGTGCGTACGTACGTACTACCGTCTCCACGACGCGATGAGATTCATTCTCCATGTTAACCATTTAAGAATGATTATAATGTATATATAAGAAATAATAATGAAATATATGACATTATAAAGCTACTGGATTTATGTATATATATACATATGTATGTCATCTACTTACTTCCATTTCAAGACAATAAGGAAAGAAAAACAGTGTTCATGCGTACGTACGGACTACCGTCTCCATGAACGGTGTTTTTCATTTTATTTATCTATCTATTATATATATATATATACTGAATATATATGATATATAAATCATATTTTATATTCTGGAAGTAAGTAAATCATGATATAAGTAATAATGATGTCAAGAACAACAAGTCAAAACACCTACGATAAATGAAACGATTTTACCCAAAACGCTTCTTTAACATGGAATTTACAAAAGAACGGGTAATATAATGTCATAAGTGAACCATATATGATATCATAACAATGAATATGATTCTGTAATAATTCAATGACATTATTTAAATCATTATACAGGAGGTTCGGACACATACGAAGCAAATTGGACCTAAGGTAAGGGAAATATCACAATCTCATTTTTATCCGAGATTGTTTATTCGTAAGTATTTACTGGGGTGTATTTTATCATCCACATCCATGTTCCTTCAATATGTAATATTGTTTCCATCCACTTACAATAGTTTAAATCCAATTTTACTCTTCGGTGAGTTTTTAGTAAAGAATATGAAAGGAATCTTTTGTCGCTTTTTCATACGAGGTACTTTTTGACTTTTCCGACAAAAGTACGAAGAATGTTTTTTTTAACTTAAACGGCATGAACGGATTTTTACGGTTTTATAAAGCCTTATTTTCATGAAGCTTCCTCCAAAAGATTTCATGACTATTTTTAATAAAATCTCTTTCTTTTAAAATTGCATGATGTTTTGTGAAAAGAAATTGATTTTGAAGAAGAAAGGATATTTTCCTCAAGAATTCATTTCAAGTGTTTTATCAAAATTATTTTCCATCTAAGATAATAAAGGGTTCTGTTTCTATCCATATTTTTACATTGATTTTACTATGTTGTGATGGAATTATGTTTATGAATTCCTTTATCTTATATGAATTGTTTTATGATGTCATGTTGTTTTAAGAATCCCATTTTTATTACATGGGTTATGAAATGATGTATGATTTATGATTTTGTGGCACACATAAGAATGGTATCATTATGAGATGGGTGGGACCTATATCTCCCTCCAATGCATTGGGTAAAGATTTTATACCTCATGAGATAGACATGGCTGAAATGGTAGGTTATACCGGTTCAGTGAAACAGGACTGAAACGAGGGTTACTCGATTCAGAAAGGGACTTTGTCCACTAAGATAGTCTTGGAAATGAGTCTTGACTAACAAGAAATGATTTTCTATGATTATGTGTGTATGTCACAAAGTTTCATGTTTTACGTTATGATTATTGGGATTACATTTCACTTCTATGATATATCCCATGTTATGATATTATGAGCTCTTTTGCAGGTTAATATTTCCAAAAGCTATGTATATGATGTGATTGATTTTTCTTTTGTTTACCCTTACTGAGCATTTGAGCTCACCCTTTTATGTTTTCTTTTCCCCAGGATATAAAGAAAGGTTTTAGGTAGAAAAAAGGGATGACCTTTATGGGAGATATTGAAGAACTTTCACCACGATTAGAAGATTACGTTCCGAGTTTCCAAAGACACTAAACTATTACGATCCTTTAGTGTGTGTTTTTGTTATGTACTAAGTATTCCGAAAATGTAATGTAATGTCCATGTACGTCAAGATACGGGTCTCTACAGAAGTCCATAAAACAAGCCTTTAAACTGAATTATAGTGTCTCAATAGTTTTTTCATATTTTCCATTTTGTTTGGATGATATGTTGTACTATTGTTCATCGAAGTGTTTATAACATGCTGTAAAAATTTCCCAAACATGTAGGTGAATATCAAATCCCAGTGTGAAAATGTCAATAGTGGTACTCCATGAAACCTTACAACATTATCTAATGTATATCCATTCATGTTTATATGGTGAAAGTCATGTCAAATTTGATAAATTGAGTTGTCTTTGTAAGCTTACACAATAACCCATATTGAATTGTTTTATTTTGATTTCTTAAGAAGTACAGTGAAAAAGATCATGGGAAATTTTCCCTTTTCCATGTCAGTATAAATAATGGTTACATCATCTCCAAATGATTTTTTTCATTCTTAATTCAATTTCTGGAATATGTGGCACATTGATTTATAATCTAAGATCTCCTTTTTCATATTGTCTGACCAAAATTTATCTCATAGATCTCGATACATCATTGTGCACCTTGGGTTAATAGAGAAGGTTGAGCTATGTGAATCAATTAGAAGATCCTTATTTATTATTTTATTGGAAGGTACTCATAGTTGTCACGCAAATCTTTCAACACTTTACTCGTCAATTTTAATATCTAGGGATTTCCCCTTTCTCATAGCTTCCACATTTTTTGAAATTTCCACATCATTTATTTATGCATCATTTATTTAAACAATGAGGGATGGTTGTAAAATCATTTGACAGAGGATTAATGATGGTGCTCCCTAAATTATCCCCATGTACATCCTTTTCAAATTCAAAAAGAATGGATCCTTCTAAATTCTCCTCATTGATAAAGATATGTGATCCTTTATATTTAGAGAATCTACAACCATATTTTCCTTACAAGTATAGTAGTGGATTAAGAAGTCATAGTACATAATGTGCTCTAACTATATTACATGGAAGATATTTACCTAATTTTTGGTGAATATATATATTTTTCTCTTAAGATCATTATATATCTTACACTTCTACCCATATAGAAAATTCCTCCTCATTTTCCACACAGAGATCACAACTATCAAATTTATATCACATGTAAGATAAATTTTTTCATGATTTTTCAAGTTCATTGTGTATATAGATATCACATTATAATTTTTCATCATTACACATCCTAATACCTTATTTAAAGAATCGAGTTATTACATAAATAATTCCCCACTTATAAGATGTGTGAATAGTGGCACGATGAGAAGCCCCTTTTTTATCTCATTGAAGAAGTCCTAAAATTCACTACTCCAAATAGAATTTTCTCCCATTAGAGTAAGCTAGGTTAGTGGGTTTGAAATTCATGATAAATTTATCACAAATAATATGTAATAGTTAGCTAGATCATGGAAACTACATTTATTCATTACAGGAATTGTCCATTGCACCTTGTTGATTGCCATTATCTTTGAAGGGTCCACATATATCCATTTACACGAGATAACCTTCCACAAGAATGGTAACTCTTCCATCTTGTACTCAAATTTACTATAATTTTCAAAACATTTCTCTTTTCACAATTTCATTATAAAAATATGCACATGATCCCCATGTCACCCCATTATCTTGGATTATATCATAAAATCATCAATATAGACTACAAAATTGTCTTCTGGGTAATATCTAAAGACTATATTAATTACTCCATGAATATTTCAAGAGAATCTATGTGTCCTAATGGCATAACTATTAACTCGCTATGTCCATAACACATTATAAAGGAAGTCATGGGAATAACTTCCTTTATCACCCTTAATTAGTGATATCCCAATTGGATGTCAACCTTAGAGAAATACTTGTCACAATATAGATGATCAAACAATTCATCTATTAATCAAAATGGATACGTATTTTTTATCATTATTTTATTGAGCTCATGATAACCAATGTAGAGGATGATATATCCATCGTTCTTCTTGACAGAGAGGATTTGAGAACCCAATGGTGAAGCACTTTGCATTATAAAACCCTTCTCATGATTCACTTATTACATTTTCTTCAGTTCCTTTAACTAATTAGGGTCCATTATAAAAGGTGTATTGGATATATCCAAATATCCCGAAATACGTTCAATTGAGAAATCAACATGTCTATCAAGATGAAGAATAGGAAATTCTTTGGGAACACATCAGTGTAGTCCCACACAATTTTTTTTTCGTGCATGATCATATCATATCCCTCATTTATTTAAGAATGATATGATTTCTCATAAGCCAGTAATATCCTCACTTCAGAAGTTAATTATGAAATATAATGATCCTCTTCTTTAATTTTTTCTCAAATAGGAGGATGATTTAGGATGTGCTGTGTGATCTCCCTTTCTAGATTGTTGATGTTAGATTTGTACAATGATAGCCAATACAGGCCTAAAATAGAATTAAACTCCAATAATGGATGTATAGGTTTATTCCACAAAACTCATCAATGGAGGATTTATATACATTGGTTGAAATAATTTCACCATTTTTTATTGTCATTTATAACTCAGCCTCCATATTTTGAGTTGGTGTTTTAATTATTCTACTAAACTCACATGATATGAAGGAATACATAGAACTAGAATCAAATAGTACATTCAAAATCCATTAATTAATAATTAGCATCATTTTCATCTCATCATTGATGCACTAAACCATAGGTGGTTCTCTACATTCATCCACTAAATTTTTCCAATTTACCATTTTATTTTAAAAATTCTTGAGCATGGTGGCCTTCAGTCCCACACTTATTGCATTTCAAAACCCCCTTGAGTTATATACCCTTACAATGCTTCCCAAATTTATAATATATGGGTGGTTTATAATTCTTTCCACCGTTCTCATTATATCCCCCAATATGAAACACCATATCTAATTTTATATCACCATATCCATGGGACCATTGTCTAACTACAATATCCACTTTGAGATCACATGAAATAACTTCTTCATAACTCTCAATGTCTTAAATTTTTTGGGTCTTTCAATGCTGTGGTTTAAAAAAAATAATTAATCTATAAAATTTTCAGTCATTTATTATTACATGAATTGAATATTTCCTTGAAAGCCTTATGATATTTTCTTCTAAGGATTTTCCAGATTCCCCTTCCTTTTTAATTATATCTATGAATTCTCTCTCCATTAGTGTATGAAGAGTAGGATGGAAATTATTGTTATGAAACCTTATCTTAAATCTTCTCACTAACTTTATTCAATTTCATAATTCTGATTGGCATTCTTAATAAACAACCACTATTTTTCTGCCTCTCCATCTGAACAATAAGTGGCCAAAGTCACATTCTCTATCTCAGAATAACTACATATAGAAACGATATTATGCATTGTTTTCCCAATGTTATATGTCTATTGGATTAGAAAATCCACTAAATATCATTGGTCGTTGATTTCAAAAATATTTGTTATCTAGCATCATTATCATAGGTTAAGGAGGATGTTCTTCCTTATTTCGGTTATTTTTGATAGGCTGAGATAGCTGGGTATGCATTGCTATTAAATTTTGAACTCCGCCACCAAAGGCATTAGAGATTTTATTTAGAAAATTATTGTATTTTCCCTTACATTGGTTTTGTATAGGTTTCAAATAGTTACCACTACATTATAAAATATAAAATTCTAGAAAAAAACATAATTAAAAAATTCCAGAATAATTTAATCCCTTGTACATTTAAAATTAAAGTAATATCTTATGATATCCATTTGTTTAAAATATTTCTTTTTAAAAAAGAATCATGTGTGACTTCATATACTTAGTATCATACTAAGTTCTGTAAATATGGTTCTATGATACTAATTCCAAAATTAACTAAACTTTTCATTCATTGAAACTATAGAGAAATTTCATTCTATTACAGAACAATTACAACATTTTGAAGATAAAATACATTAAATCATTACACAACAAGGATACAAATTATTAGTGTGTTGGAAAAAATTTGAACATATATAAATTTTACATAATA
Source organism: Viscum album (assembly GCA_963277665.1). NCBI lineage: Eukaryota > Viridiplantae > Streptophyta > Magnoliopsida > Santalales > Viscaceae > Viscum > Viscum album. The sequence goes on along the minus strand of OY728121.1, from coordinate 1,642,551,013 downwards.
AATCATAATAATTTATTAAATTACTTATTTTCAGTCTTCTTAGTGGCCCTTATGTTCTCCTTAGTATAAGTATTCACCTAAGGATTTATATAAAAAAGTGGTGAGATAAAAGCCCAGTAAGAGCACGAATAATATAAATTAAACATTGGATTTCATAATAATCATAATAATAATATCAAAAAAGGAACATAACCATTATTATGGGAGGAAAATTTAGATAAATGCATATAATGTGGAAATGATGAAAAATGAAACATTAGGTCTTTGGGGTCAAATACCACACATTATTGGGAACTAAAATAGCATCATGTTCACACATATTTAACTTCATATCATGACATTATTCACAATAAAAAAAATAATTTGGGTTATATGTAATTATAGGCCCACCCATCACATCATAACATTAAATAACCATGCAGTCCATATAGGACGTATATCAATATTTGACATAATATAACCCAGTGAAAGGAATGAGATTAATATAAATAATCTTACATTAATAAATAATTGGGATGCCAAATATAATGGTGTATAACATACATGGAATATGTATTATTGATCATGAGTTACGATAAAACAATCCCATGAGGATTAAAATATGTATTATTTTAAATAAGAGTTCATTTGGAAAAAAAATTCATTTTTTATACCACGATTGGAAACATGTATAAGTGATAAGTAAAAGTAAAAGGTAATTAGATGATATTTAAAGACCATTAATGTATCTTCCACTATGAAAATTGAGTGTAGGAGAAAAAACACAGAGGTATAATGTTGGGTTGGAAATTCCCCATAATGTAAGTCTGAATTCTTTCATCAGATTTATATCCTAGAAAATAAAATTAAATTCATTAGTATAAAAAATCATTTATTCATTAACTTGTTTCATTATAGTTTTATATTGTTGTTTAATGGTCTTTTTGAAGAGTTATTGTGTTCAATATCATCATTTTAGAGTGTTCATTTTCTTGGTTTTCATGATCAGTTCTCTTATATATAAGTATTGAAATTCTTGTACTACTAGAATAATGATTTTAAATTTAAATTATAATTTATTAATGATCATACAAAATTTTGAAAAGTTATATATATCATTTTTATATATTTTATAAGGATGGATAGTTAGATAAGTCGTTAATGATAATCATTGACATTATTAGTGTGTTTTTTATCACAGAAAACTCATTTTGATTTATCATTTAGTATTACGTAAAAATTAACTTCTTTAACATAATAAGAGTTAGAAAATAATAATTATAAATTTGATAACCAATAAAATGGTTTTATTAACCACCTTAATATTTTTAAGTGAAAAAGAAAACATGTTGTATTCGAAGGTGATAAATCAGCACCTCACATATGATGCATTCATTTTATGAATAAAATTGGGAGGGCAAAGGGTTTGATGACCAATTATTCTATTAGATAAAATAAATTCATTTATATATAATTTATAGGAGTAATCATTCGATTTTTATTAGGGGGGTGAGGAGTGAATAATAAAATAAATCAACATGAAATTACATTAAATGAAAAGAAAGAAGATTTTACCTCTTTAATCCATCTCCTTGAGAACATGCATAGCGAAAATGGGTTGGTATTTTAATGAGAACAATATCTACTAAATTATGTTTAGTGGTTTGATAAGTATATTGGGAATAATTTTGACAATGATAAAGGTTGGGAAGGTGTTAGGGGAGGAGGTTGTGAGGGGTGATATATATAGTGAAGTATAGGGGTGCTTTCTTATTATCCTATTCATTACTTTATTATTTTTCTTCAACACTCTGAATATTTTGTGCATTAACACTCAATAAATTAAAATATTGATGTATTTGTTGATATTATGGGATTAAATCATATATATATCATCTATGACACAATAATTCCATTATTTTTCTTTTATTGTAAATTATTATATTTTACTATTCACAAATATTAATGTATTTTTATAAAATCATGAAAATGTCCCTAAACATTTTATGACGCATAGAAATAAAAAATGAACTCCATTTTTATAAAATAATTTTATAAATCTAAGAAATTGAATTTTTAATTAAAATCAACATTTAATCTAAAAATACAGATTTTAAATTTATATTTGATTTTGCAGTACGTTGAGAAATTAATTAAGGTCTCATAAAATTATAATAATGCATGAGAAAAAATTATAAATTTATGAATACATTTTATGATGATACATTTTCATTTAAATTTTTAAATTAATGATAAATTTTTAATTAAAAATTTAGGACATAGAAAATTACTAACAATAAATTAATAATTTTTAAAAGATTTGATCAATTATAATGTGATATAAATATATCATACATTCATTTATAAGATTCATAAATTTTAAATATACTTTAAGAGGTGAGTTCTTTATTCATTTGGTTGGTTTAGTATTAGTAATGGTCATTCTACTATTCCTAATGTTAATTTACTATTTAATCAGTATAGGTGCCTTATCTCCTAGTAATACATCTTATTTCATTCATTCATCATGAATACCATTTTTATTGTGTTCCCAATGTGATTTTATGTTCTTTATAATATATTAAATAATTATAAGAAATGAATTTTCAATGATAAAATATTGTGTCCTCACTAAGGTAACTGGACTCCCACTATATTATTCTATAACATAATAGATTGAGTTTTTTATATTGTTATTGGGTTCTTTGAAGAAATTACATGGATGTAATGGAAATACCTATTGTTGAACAATTTCAAAATAATAGATTTTATATAATGAAAGAAATTTTTTCCTATAACAAGTGATGGATATGCGGAATTCATGAATGACATAATATTTTTTTCTATAATTTATTTGGAGTGAGAGAATATATATATTAAATGGTTTCAAATTATGACCATAAATGTGGGTTGGAGAATGGATGTGAGGTACCACCCATAATGTGGGTCACTAAGAGAATACTTGGTGATAATATGACTCACCACCCATGAGTAAATGGAGTTCCATGGATTATGTGTGTGTGTGAAGCATGTGATGGTTATTCCAAGTGTTTAGGAATGGTTTTATGATTTTATTAAAAAAATCACTTATATATATTTTATGTATTTCAATAAAAAATATTTATACATTTATAATGTCTTATATAAAATGTTCTTACTTGTTCTTGTCTAAGTGGCATGTGTTGGCTAGTCTATTGGAGAAAACCTACTGGGTATAACTACTATCCCACATTATATGCAATTTGGTACATATTAATATTTCATACTTTCTGATATAGGTAATCTTATTTTGTTGTACTTACCTAGTGGACCATCTTGATATTAGATCCATAGGATGGGGTATGCGAATAAAGTTTATTTACTGGATTCATTATAGTGATTACATAGCAATGATGCAAAATAGAATTATCTTTTGGTAGTCTTTATTGATTTAAATATACATTCTCACTACTATTTTGATATTATTGTTTTATTGGTTTACCTTTGTGTTTTATTTTTTTTGTTTTCATGCATCATATAGTTAGTTTTTTATTTTATATATTATCTTATCCTGTTATGTTTATTCATCAAGTAAAATAATCCCTCAATTTTTTTAAATTCACATGGAATTTATTTACATATATTGGTGTATTGGGGATGCCACCTAATATTTTTTAAACCTATGTACGATCCCAATACAATGGATTGTGCGATGATTTTATATTGATTATTATGTTGTTTGAAAAATCTCATACTCTCTATAATGTTTGATTCACCATTCCAAATTCATTAGACACATCTATAGGAAATAATTTCAAGACAAATTGTTCAATAACATCAGGTATTTACCAGTATTTTCTGATACCTCAAGAAGGGAATTTATATTTAATTCGTCCATCAGTTGATACATTTCAATTTAAAAATATAAAAATATATCCAACCCCTTAAGATATTACAGTATATTTCTAGGTACAATATTCTGTATTTTACCTATTTGTATACATTCAATAAAATAACAATAATGATATATTATTAAAATATTTATGATATTAAATAATCTACAAATATAACATATGATTGATATAGCACATTTATGGATCTACTAACAAAAATGTAAAATCAAAATATACAATAAATTATAATATAATTTGATATTTATAATCCATTGGACAATAAAAGAATATATATGAGAGTAAATAAGTAGAATTATTAATTTCACAATCACACCAAAACTACTACTCTTTTACAATCATTAATAATTTTCATACAAAATGATGTAAAAAAGATAAAACATACCTGATTTAGTTATTTTTATAAATTTTACATGTTAACATATATAATTCTATCCTAAAATAATGATCATGTAGATTTGTAGCTTTCACGATGACATTGTACGACATAAAATATTTGGTAAGAAAATAATACTACAATCTGAAATCTAATTATACTATTAACAAACATGATAAAAACACAAAAAAAAATTATTAATCATTAATTTTCTCATAACAATAGTAAACCATATTTTCTTTACCAATCATATAAGGAAAATACAGTAAAACTGGAGAATTCATTTTTTTAAACCATTCCTCTATTAGAAAATTAGAAACTTTAATCATCACAATAATCTTTATTTTTTACACCATCACAAAGAAATCATTCCATTAAATAAAACAAAATATTTTAGACCATATTATTCCAATTATTACATCATTAATAAAAAATAAACAATAGGTATGAACAATAATATTCCAACTATAATATTTGATGAATTAATTTAAAATATCATGTATCGAAATTAAAAACCTATACAAAATTTAACGAACTTTGAAAATTCTAAAGTGAAATTAAGTATAAAAAGTATCTAATTTTAACCTGAAAATAATTGAACAAATTAAATTGAAAAACAAGAGACTCAAGACCCTTGTAAAATGACATACTCTTCCAATTAATAAAATATTTAACTAAGGAATGTAATTCTATATTTTATAAAAAATTATAATACTATAAATAACAATAATGAATAATTCATTTGTTACATTGAATTGTCAGCATATAAAAATCACAATGTGAATCTAACTCATATGAAAATATCATAAAATCTTCACAATATAAATACTATTTGAATAAATAAATACATAATTTAAATATAGAACAAATCCACTCATAATATTAGTATTTTAAAAATAAACTTGTTGAGTTTTATAAAATGTATTGAAAAGGGTTTCAATATTTCAAAATATGCAAATAAATCAAAATAATAACAAGAAAACAAAATACCATGTTATTGACAATGTAAACTATGTTTTAAACAGTCACCATTCAAGATGAACATTAAAGAGTATATAAAATCACTCTAAGATTAAAACATTTTAAAATAATACTTGTAATGATTACTATATATAAATAAAAAAGATTATTAAACAATATAACACTAATTATTATTATATATAATGTTTACTAATACATAAAATGTAAGGAATGATACATAAACCTAAGGGTTCCATATAAATAACATTTTAATAATGATTATATAGTTATACCAAACATTTCTAAAATTACAAATAATCCATTCCCTTTGATGGAAAAACAATTTAAATGTATTAAAAAAAATAATTAAATTCACTTTTCAGGAAAAGTAGAAAAATAAACTAGACACAATGCGATTACATTAATAGTCTAAAAAATCTTATATGTAAGATATTATGTTTTACGATAACATAGTATAACAATTTTATGTTAGGATGGTATGACTTAGTATGATATACTATATAATAGCTAACAAAAAATAGATTATGTAAAATGAGATACAAATACAAGAGGGGGGGTGAATTGCATACTTAAAAAATTCTGTTGCAACTTTTAAGGATAACCAAAAATTGACAACACCTCTAAGCTCTATTGTCAAATGTTTACAAAAGATAAGATTCTCCCTTAAAGCATATAGAATTCTACTAAATCAGTGTACAAGTATGAGGAAGTATAATAAATTCATTCATTCCTCAACAATACAAATGAACAGCAGATAAACAAAGTAGTAAAACTATATGTAACAAGTATAAACTCTTTTAACACAAAGATGAGGGTATCCAATAACCCTGAATAAGAGGTCCCTTGATTTATACTTTCATGAAAGCATGTCTGACCCAATCCCAGGTAAGCCCTCAATCCGAAGATTGGTATCTGTCTTGCTATCCCCATAAGCCCTCGATTTGTAAGGAAATCATCACCTCTGACTTCACAACCAAAATTCTATGAATTCAAGGAAATTGATCCTCTAAACTAAGCAATTCTGCAAGAATCAATGTTTGAACGAGCAGTTCAAAACCTTTTGCACGATGCCTGAGAGTTTATTAGAGTCTCTCTCTCTCTCTAAATCACTTAACAGCATATAAGAACATATGTCAATGTTGTGTCAATGTTATGAGATCTTTCAACTGACTTCTTATTTATAGGTGTGGCTCAAATGGTCGGCTCTCTCCTTCAATGATCATATTCTTACTTGAATTTCGGAGGGACCTGTAAATGTGTCACTCAAACAACAATTAGAGAATAACTGAATTCATGACATCATTTGGTAAGCAAACAGGTGTATGAATAACTGAAATCTAATATTTAGAATGAAGGTAAATGAAAGTTTGTAGTCTAATTAGAAACGTAATTCAGAGTCTACAACACAAGGTTATTTGGATTCTATTCTATAGGAATTCGGAACCTGAATTCTGTAGAATTCCAGATTCTAGAATTGATGGAAATTCGGAGTCTGGATTCACAAGAATTCAGAACCTAAACATACAATGTTCGGAGTCGGAGTTCATGAGAATTTGGAGTCAGAACTCATAAGAGTTCAGAGACTGTATTCCGAGAACTCGTAGTCAGAACATGGAAATGTTCATAACCAGAATTTGTAATAAGAATTAAGAGTCAGAACATTAGATTAGTTCATATCTGGAATTACTAATCAGAATTATTAGTCAACCTTTACATAAGTTTGTAATCAGAATCCGTAGTGGAACTTCATAATAGTTCGCATCCAGAATTCAGAGTTGAACTACAAGAAATTTTGTATCAAGAATTAAGAGTCTTAACCAAAATGCCTCCTTTCTATGTATTATATGATTCTAGGGTTTTGATAACAATCTGCTTTTTACACTTACAAAATTTTTTATTTGAGCAATGAAAACATGGTAAGGATAAATTTCCTTTGGGAAATAAATTTTTCCTTATAGGGGTAAAATATAGGGTAAAATAAAATTTTCCTTAAGATAAGGTGTTTGTGATTTTAAAAATAAGAGGAATGTTCATGTCATAAGGAAACCATGATGATTTATCAATCTCCCTCTTACATGAAGGAATGGAAAATTCATAAGCAAAACCATATTGACTCTACAATCTCCTCCTTTTTGGAAACCACAGAAAACCTTCCAAATAAGAATATAAAGACTTAGAATAAAATTCTAGAAATTGAAATTAATTCTTATCTCCCTTGGTTTATGAACAATTGTGAATACAACTAACTCCCCCTTAATATTTGGAACTCTAAGGATCATATTCTAGATTTACAAAATGCGAATTTTCCTTCTCGCTATTTGGGATTTAAAAAAAGAGTTTGAGGGAATGGAAAACAATATAGTACCTGAAATATTACTATAGAACTCCAAACAAGAAATAAATGTTTCATTACGATTGAAAGGATTAGTACAAGGAAAAAAATTCAACAAATGATCAGATTGGTTTGTTTTGTTTCTTTATCCTTGGGAAAGAGTTTCTTCAAAATTTTCTTCAGATTCTTCACCTCTTTGTGATCTTCCCCAGCTTGATTTTCTAAGTATTTGATCTTATCCTCTTGAGCCTTCAGGGCCTCTGCATGAGCTTTGATCAAATTATCTTGCTTCACAAGCCTTTCTAGAATCTCGATCTAGATATCCTTCTCTATTTTCGGGCTTTGAACAATATATCTCAACATTGCATTCATATATTTTACATCTTGAATCCAAGAACATTGTTCTAGATTTAGCTTTTCCTGAAAATTGATTAAAAGATTTTTGATCTTGGAATATTTGGTAACAAAGGCTTATTTAACATCTTTATGGAACTGATCAATCTATCCCAATTATTCATTTATTTTCTTCGACCAAAGTGTCATTTTTATGTAGGATTTTATATGGTCCTCATAATTGATAAGGAAATTTTTGTATTCTGTCTCAATCTTAACACATCTGTCCATTACCATGAATAAAGATCCTATCATTTGATTCATACTGTGCTGAAGCATCTGACATCTAGAATAAATTATAGGAAAAATTAGAATGACATCTACGAAATTTTTCATAGGTTGAACAAAAGAATCACGCCCTATGGAAGATGACTCTGAATCAGACATTTTTCTTTGAGAAGGTTCTTTCTCTAACTCTACCAATTTTCTCTTAGAAGTTCCTCCAGCTTGTTTCTTCATCATGATTTTTTTTGTTGGGGTATTAGAAACCACTTGTTTACCCTTATCAATTTTCGGAACATCTTCCTCTCCTGGAGACTCATGCTCACTTTTGGATAATTTTACAATCTTGTCTTCCTCAAGTTTTTCTTTCTCATCTCTAACTTAAATATCTTCAGGAATAATAAAGTCATGATTGTGACTTTCTTCCTCAGATGGCGTGTTGACTTCTTATTCACCCTTCTCATCATATTTGGGTGAAACAAGTTTAGATGATCCGGCATGAGAAGTTCAGAGTGAAAATTTTTCGGAATCACTTTACTTATCCAGAAATTCTTCTACATGATTTAACAAGTTGGTAGACTTTTCAGAGCTTTGAGCTTCTAGGACATCCTCCACAGCTTCCTTGTCAACTTCCTTCTATTTGACTTTTTCTAGAGACATAAAATCCATTCCCGGAGTCTCTGGTAATTGATCCACTAGAAAAGAATCAGAACATGAATATTTATGGAAGCAATTTCAGCATCCCTCATAAGGGATTGAAAAACCTCAGCCTCTGACATCATTTTCTTAAGCTTCTTCTCCTTGTCCTGCTTTTCTAGCTCAATAGAAGCATTTTCCTTCAAATACTTGGCCTCAGTAGGATCCAAGCCAATCTATGGATCCCCTGCTTTTCTATTCTTCATATCCACCCTCCATTTTTCTACCACCTAATTTGAGTATGCTCCTTTAGTTTTGGGTTTTGGAGGTGTGTATTTGGCTTCCATGGATTTGGGGTTTTTGTCTATTTCCTCCACTTCTTTTGAGGGTTCCATCACTGATTAACATTACCTTGTAATTCCTCATCTTCTAACATCATGGGATCTCGAAATATTCAAAACACCAAACTATTAGGTTTGAATGTTAAGAAGGATACATGATAATCTGAGCTCTGAGGTTCCCATTCATGATTTTATGAATCATAATGAGGATTTTCCTCATCAAATTGAATTTCCTTATATTTACCAAAAAATCTAAGATGTACATGTCACTATTCTTGAGGGTGTCCTTATCATCCTTCCTCAGTACGATAAGTCCTTGGACCCATAATTGTAGAATCAGATTTTTGGTATATAGATGGGAAATTTTTACTATCCTCACATCAGTAAGACCAAGGAATTCCATGGCCTTCACCTTGAAGAAACTTCCTTGATCCTCTGGTAGTTTGTATGAATAGAATTCAACATCACCTTCATATGCCAGTCCCACCAATATTGTATCCTTGGTGTAAGAATTTTTGTAATCCATTCCATAACTCTTAAAGGAGAACTCTCCTCTACCCTTTTCCTTAATGAAGCAAACTGTTTCATAGAATTCGATGAGAAGATCCCGATAGACTACATTTTGAGATGTTGTCATAGAAATAGCTACACTTTCCCATTCATTAAGCATTATGTTTTTAGAAATAATGGAGTCATACTTGTTAAATAAATTTGGGTGTACCATCCTTTCCCTATATATTTAACACTCTAGAATCAGATTAACTGTAGACATATCCTGAGAAGGAGCTTCTGAAGACATTCGGACTGGAGTACTTCTGAAGAATTCATATCGAGCTTTTGTAGAGAGGCAATGCTTCATGATGAAAAATCTTGATAACCGATGTGGGACAACCCTTCGAGGGTCCTTTATATAGGCGATGGAAGTGACCATTCAACTTCCAATTCTAATATAATGGTTGGGAAACCTTCTGATCTGAACTAAATGTTGATAAGATAACCATAAGGAAATATTTGATTGACTCCAATATATTGAGTTTTTAAGATGAAATCATTTGGATTTAAGAGAACTAGAAACTGAGAAATTTATATAACTATAGTAATTATAAGAAAGTAAAGGGTAATTAAAAAAAACGTAAGAATGAATCATACCTTTCAGAATGCTAGGAAGATTATTCATAATGAGGAATATTCTTATTGAATAACTTTTGAATTTAAGGAAACATAAATATGAAATCTTTACTATGATAATTTCCAAACTAAAAATTTCCATTCCAAAAATTTCAAATCTGAGGATTTCTATTATGGAAATTTCAGGTCCGAAGATTTTCAATATGAAAATTTTGAAAACATCATTACAAGAAATTTTGAAAACATCATTAGGAAAAACTTTTAAAACTTCATTATGAAAAATTGAAAACTTCATTATGAAAAATTTGAAAACATTATTACAAAAAATTTGAAAAATTCATTTCAAAAAATTTGAAAAACGAACTATGAATTTTTTTGAAAACTTCATTAATCAAGTGTACAAGCCCTATGAAAAGGATTTTATTACATTAGGGAGATTTATTTCAACAGGAAGTAAATCAAGTAGGATTACCTTATAGTTATCATTCCTAACTTCTGTTTAATGTATTCAAATATATCGGAGGGTAATGATTTTTTAAAAATATCAGCAAGTTGATCTTGTGATCCGATAAATTGAAGAATGATATCTCATTTTAGTGTGTTATCCATTATAAAGTGATGCCTAATATATATGTGCTTTGCAGGAGAGTGATGTGCATGGTTTTTACTAATGGAAAAGTCACTTGTGTTATCAAAAAAAATTTATGTCTTAGTAAAGCTCAATCCGTAGTCTGTGAGTGTGTATTACATTCACAACACTTGAGCACAACAAATTTCAGCTGATACATATTCAACTTCAATAGTGGAAAGTGCTACTAAGTGTTTCTTCTTGAAAGGACAAGAAACTAATGAATCTTTTAAAAAATAAAAAGTTATGGATGCACTCTTTCTATCCATTCTATATCCACCAAATTTAGAATCTCAAAAATATTTTAAAAAAATCATATTCAGAAGTATAAAGTAGTCCTAAATCCATTGTTCCCATTAAGTAGTAAAAAATTATCTTCACTACCTTTACATGATATTCCTTAGGATTAGATTGATATCTTGCACAAAAGCATACTAAAAACATTAATTCCGGATGACTAGATATCAAGTAATGAAGACATCCTATCATACCTCTAAAAATTGTTTTATCTACTGGTTTCCCGACTTCATCAAGATCAACTGTGTTTGAGGTACCAATAAGAGTACTTATACTTTTAGTGTTGTCATATCCATACTTTTTAAGAAGATATTTAATATACTTATGTTGAGATATATAGATTCCTTCTGGTTTTTGAGAAATTTTAAGACCATAGAAAAATGTTAACTCACCCATCATACTCATTTAAAACTCAAATTTCATTAAGTCCACAAATGAATCAGTTACGGATTACTGAGTTTAACCAAATATAATTTCATCAGCATAAATTTGAACAATCAAAACATTTTTCTTATTTTTCATTATAAAAAGGACTGGATCTGGATTTCCCTTAACATAGTTATTTTGAAGCAAAAATCCTGTAAGTCTATCATACCAAGCATGAGGTGAATGTTTGAAGCCATACAAAGCTTTGGTAACTCTAAAAACATGATCAGGATGTTTTGTATCATCAATGTGAGGAGTTTGATCAACAATAACTTCCTCTTAAACATAGCCATTAAGGAAATCACATTTCACATCCATTTGAAATAGTTTGAAATTGAAGAATGCTGCAAAGGGAAGTAAAATACGAATAGATTCATGTCTAGGTACTGAATCATAGGTTTATTCATAGTATATTCCTTCTTGTAGATTATAGCCTTTAGAAACTAATCTAGCTTTAATTCATACAATGATTCCATTTTCATCACACTTATTTCTGAAAAACAATTTTACTAAAATAAAAGATGTTTCCTTATGTCTTTCATCCAATGTCCAAACATTATTATTTTAAAATTAATTTACTTCATCTTGCATGGCTATAATACAATCATTATCACCTAAAGCTTCATCAGTGCTTTTTGGTTATAATTGGGAAAGGAATGCTAGATGTTCTATTTCATTTCGTAAGGAAATTATAGTTTGTATAGGTTGATTTACATCACCAATGATGCTATCAATAAGATTAGTCTTTAGAAATGACAGATTTGGGTATTGTAAAGCATATTCATCAACTTATGGTAGAAAATATTCTAGGTTAAATGTTTCAGAAGTATCTTCTTGAACATTTTCCTTATCAAAAGGATCTTCTATCAAAGGTTGATAACCAGTTTTTGAAAACACATCCGAGGATGTAGGATGTGGTTTTTTATAAACAAAATGATAAATTTCATCAAATTTCAAATGCACTGTCTCTTCAATAGTACAAGTGTTATTGTTCAAAACATTGTATGCCTTAGAAGTTGTCTAGTAGCCTATGAAAATTCCTTCATCATATTTTGGTGTGAATTTATGAAGATTAAATTTAGTATTCAGAATGAATACCTTGAAACCAAAAATCTAAATGTAGGAAATTCTAGGTTTTCTACCATTCCATAAATCATAAAGAGTTTTATTAAGAAATTTCCTAATCAAATCTCGATTTATAATATAAAAAAAAGTACATACAGCTTCAACCCAAAAATTATTGGCTATAGAATACTCACTCAACATAGTTCTAGTTATCTCTTGAATAATTCAATTTCTTCTTTAAACAACACCACTTTGATGAGATGTTATGGGTGTTGATAAGTTGTGAGTAATAACTTTTCTACTATAAAAAGTTTCAAAATCAGAAATTTGAAATTCCCCTCCATGATCACTATGAATAGTTTTAAATGAAAGGATTTTCTCATTTTTAACATGGGATCTAAAACATTTGTAATAAGAAAAATCATCGGACATCATTGCTAGAAAATAGACCCACGTATATCTTGTGTAATCATCAACCAAGACAAAAACATAATACTTTCCCCTAATAATTCCAGTTTGTGTAGGAACAAAAATATCCATATGCACTAGCTGTAATGAATCAGTAGTTGAGACTTCACCAACTGATTTAAAACATGATTTATGATTCATTCCATATTAACAAGGTTCACATACTTTTGAAGAATCAAATCTAAGCTCCAGTAGATCATTAAATAGTAATTTATTTAAAAGTTTTCATATGTTCCTAAGGTTACAGTGTCCTAGCCGTCAATTCCATAACCAAGAATGACCTTCCATTGCACTAAGGCATCATAAGTCTTGGCTCCTAAGGTATTCTTTGTTTAGTGTGTAAACATTATCATGCCTATACGCAGAAAGAATAAATTCTTTCCTGGAATTGGGTACTAAGCACTTATTATTACGAAAATTAACAAGGTAGCCTTCATCACATAACTGACGTATGCTAATGAGGTTGTGCTTAATACCCATAACAAATAAAACATTTGAAATAAAAGTTTTTTGAAAAAGAACAACGTTACCTATACCAATAATTTCCCCCTGAGCGTTATCTCAAAAATTTACTTTCCCTCCATTCGACTTGATAATCTTTTCAAAATAGTTTTTTTACTAGTCATATGTCAGGAACATCCACTATCCATGTACCACGTATTGTTTTTGGTACCTTCTTTATTTTCCTGAAAATAAGAAATATAGTCTTTCGAAATCCATAATTTCATGGACTTGGAATTATTAAACAACATAATTTGGGGTATCCACATTTGTTTAGAAAAATAAGCTTTATGAAACCCAAGAGATTGAACTTTATTCAAAGAACACTCTTTCTTCTAATGCCCACCACGTTGACATTTAGTGCAAAAATGAGAATTAGAAGGAAAAAAATTGTTTTTGAAAATGGGTTTTTGGTGAGTATAACCTACTCCAATAGTGTTTCCTTGAGTTTTAAATTGAGAATACATTTTGTCAAAATTTTCCTTCCCAGAGGTAATGTTTGCAAGAAGCTTCTTAAGAGAAAATATTTCGAATTTTAGTCTGATGACTAAATTCCTATCTTCAAGAATCATTTCCTTAGAGTTAGATTTTTCCTCAAATACTTTTATCATTAAAATATCATTCTTAAGATCTTTAGAATGTTCTTCCTTAACAGAATATTCTTTCTCAAGGTATTTAGTAAGTTTTTATAAAATCTCATCTTTATCTCCAAGATCTATAAAAAGATCTGAAATATATTTTATAAAAATTTATTCCCTAGTATTTTCCTTGTCCAATTTCTTAAAAATTTATAGTTTTTCACTTCAAGTAACTTGGAAAACCTAAATACATCTTCATATGAAGGTAATTAATTTCATGAAGATGAATTATATTTATTAGAAGTACTATTTTCGGAATATTAATTCATATCAAGAGATAAATATGTTAAAGCCTCGGCAGAGCGTTCCTTGGCCATAAGACATGTTTTGGGAAAAGAAGTAGTAGAAATAAATCCCATGTTCTTCTATGTTGATGAATCACATTCAGAAAATTCACTTTCTGAAGAGTCTCCATATCTAGAACTCCAAGTATTATTAGATTTAAGTCTTTTCTTGTTCTTTGATCGATAGAATTTCTTCTTGTTTCTTTCTGAATTCATTTCCTTCTAATCCTTATTTTTCAACAAGGTACAATCATGTCTGATGTGACCTATTCTTATAAATTAATCACAACTAACTTCACATCATTCTTATGTCTATATTCATTGATCTTGTACTTATTATGATGATTATTCAGACCAAAAATCATTTTCATTCTCTGAGAATGATTAGCTAATAAATTCTCTGATTTTTCTGTTTCACTAGGTTCTGACTGAATAATAACTTTCATTATCATTGATCTAGTTACCCTTTATGGGGTCTTGGATTTCATATTTTTAGAATTGGTAGTACAAGAAACTCCTCTATTAACATTCTTCTTCTTAGCATTTTCTACATCTCTCATCATTCTGGTTTCATGCTGAATAAGAGTTCCAAACAACTCATCTAAGGAAATCTGAGTGACTTTCATATTCTCATCAATAGTTGTCCTCTTCGACTCCCATTCATTTTGCATGATATCTACGATCTTATCAACAGGAGTCTCATCATCCAAACCTTTTCCCCCATAGATTGTAATCTATTCATGATATTCATAAATCTTTTTTGAGCTTTGCTTATAAGTTCTCCATAAAGAAAATTAAAACCATGGAATTCAGCTCCCAACATAGCTCTTCTAATCTCTATGACATTAGATGCACCAAAATGAGTATCATAAAGTTTTTTCTAGATACTATTTTTAGCTTCACATGATTATATTTTACTATAGATATTCCTTTTCTTGGAACATAACAAAGTATTTTTGACTCTGAAGTTTTCTTGATATTCTGATTTCTATTGATTCGTAAAGGTTCTAAATTCCTTATCTGAAATTTTATAATCTCTAGTCAGCATTTTATAGTTATCAACTCCAGTATTGATAAAAATAGTCTTCACCCTATCTCTCCAATACTCATAGTAATTTCCATAAAAAACAGGCGGTCTGGTAGGAATTAGATTATCAATAGAACAAACATTTAAACCATCCATTCTTAAGAAAAACATTGGAACACAAACTTGTTAGTAGTAAGAGTTTGTAAACTCAAGAAAATATCCAAATCAAGGAACTATATATTGTATTTCTAAGGAAGAATGAATCCAAACATTATGAGTCTAAAAAATAGATTCCA
The DNA here is from genome assembly GCA_963277665.1 of Viscum album. Classification (NCBI taxonomy): domain Eukaryota; kingdom Viridiplantae; phylum Streptophyta; class Magnoliopsida; order Santalales; family Viscaceae; genus Viscum; species Viscum album. The sequence continues at coordinate 1,642,535,105 of OY728121.1, read as the reverse complement.
AATAATATGAATCCAAATAATATGATTCCGAAAAATATGATTTTGACAATTATGATTCCAGAAAATATGATTATGAGAATTCCCTTCTGAATCTAATCGTGAGACTAATTCAGTTTGAACCAGCCCTCTGATACCAATTGTTAGGATGGTATGTCTGAGTATGATATACACTATAATACTAAACGTTGGATCAGATATGTAAAATGAGATACAAGAGTGGGGGGGGGGGTGAATGGTAAACTTTAAAAATTCCATTGGAACTTCTAAGTATAACTAAAAATTCACAACACCTCTGAGCTCTATTGTCAAAAGTTCACAACAGATAACATTCTACCTTAATGTATATAGAATCAAACTAAATCAGATTACAAGTATAAATAAGTATAATAAAGTTTTACTTTCCTCAACAATACAAATTAAAAGTGGAAATACAAAGTAGTAAAACTACAAGTAACAATTAAAAACTATTTTAACCCAAAGAGGAGGGTATACAACAACCCTGGATAAAAGGTCTCTTGATTTTTACTTTCAAGAATGTTTGTCTTACCCAAACCAAGGTAAGCCCTCAATCCAAATATTGGTATCTTTCTTTGTATTCTTGAAATCCCTCGATTTGTAAGGAAATCGGCACCTATGACTTCACAACACAAAGTCTCTGACTTCAAGGAAATCGAACCTCTCACTACGTTATTCTGCATGAAGAAAAGTTTGAACGAGCAGTTCACAAATTTCTGTACGAATCCTAAGAGTTTATAAGAGCCTCCCTCTCTAGAAATCACATCAACAGAATGTAATCACAGATGTAAAAGTTGTTTCCAAGTTGTGAGATCTTTAAAATGAGCTCCTATATATAGGCATGGCTCCAATGGTCGGCTCCCTCCTCCAACGGTCATATTCTTCCTTAAATTTCAGAGGGACCTTAAAACGTGTCACTCAAACAATGGTTAGTGAATAACTGAATGAACGACATCGTTTTTAAGTAAACAGGTGTAAAAATGATTAAAATCTAATATTCAGAATGAAGGTAAATGAATTTTAGGATTCTAATTAAAAAATGAATCCAGATTCCAAAAAACAAGGATATTCTGATTCTGTTTTTTAGGAATTCAGAACCTGAATTTTGTAGAATTCATGAGTCTGAATTTTAGGGAAATTCAAAGTCTAGATTCACAAGAATTAGTAACTTGAACTTATAATGTTATGAGTTAGATTTCATGAGAATTTTGAGTCATAACTCCAAAGAGTTCGGAGTCTATATTCGGAAAAACTTAGAGTCAGAGCATGGAAAAGATCGTAACCATAATTTGTAATAGGAATTCCATGTAAGAACTTTAGAAGAGATTGTATCCAGAATTCGGAATCAGAATTCATAGGTGAACTATACATAAGTTCATCAACAAAATTCAGAGTGGAACTTCATAATAGTTTGTATCCAGAATTTAGAGTTGAACTACATGAGAGTTTGTATCCAGAATTTAGAGTCTTAAACAGAATGCCTCATATCTAAGTATTATATGATTCTGAGGTTTTGATTACAATCCGATTTTTACACTTAGAAAAATTTTGATTTGAGCAATGAAAACATGTTAAGGATAAATTTCCTTGGGGAAGGAAGATTTTCCTTGTATGGGTAAAATATAGTTAAAATGTAACTTTCCTTAAGATAAGGTGTTTGTGATTTTCAAAACAAGAAGAATGGTCATGTCTTAAGGAAACCATGATGACTTATCAATCTATTCCTTACATGAAGGAATTGAAAAGTCATATGGAAAAGCATATTGACACATCATTTTATAGAATCATAGAATATACCTATCCATGATAGAACAATCATGGAGGACATTGGAGAGTGAGGAAACCACAATATGGTGTTCAAAAGGGTAGGACACAATTAGAAGGTAATATTGTGATGAATATTTCATGGAGAGGAGGATGCATTGTAAGTCATCACAAGGATGGTTCTCTAGGGATTTAATTAAGAGGGTAGGATGAAATGCTCCACAATTGTTGAAATTAGGTTATTAATGGTGGATGTGTTTAAAAACCCCTTCTAAATACATATTTTTTAGTTATTTATTAATTAACTCCTGTTAATAGTAAATTCACTTTTTTTTATTTATAGTAAATCTAATAAATTGATGGGATTTTGTTCAATTAGTAGGGGATTCCTAAAACCATAACTAATAAACCATGAAATTTATTTGGGTTTTCCGTATTTATCCTTTTATTACCTTAGATACTAACCCCCATGAAACCTATAATCTTTTTTTCTAAGGCCCTTATCCACCCCCATGACCGTAAATACTTTATGATTGTTGTCTATATATCTACGATGGCCCCCTAACTAGGTTATATTGCCTGGATTCTAACCCAGTCTTAATCTAGATCCCTATATTGGTATCACCTTGAAATAGTTCTATATACTGCCCAACCTACCATATGTATATAACTCTCCCTGGGGTTATCTAATAGGATAAACATAAATTCCCAATCCTTTTACAGTTCAAGCATACAACTAGAGGTTCTCTTATTGAAGGGATTGAATAAAATCAACAATGAGTATCCTATTACATTATACCCTTACACATGTTATCTAATCTCTTATCCCTACCATTGAATGAGTAACCACCTCCAGTACCACAATCGTGGCCACATCTAAAACTACTAAAAAGGGGAAACATGAATGTTACACGAATAATCTTTTATCAATTCATTGTAAAGATATATTTATAAAATACATAATAATATGATGTAAAATTTAACATCATAACATACTTCATAATGTTCGGCTGATGAGTTATCTCCAATATTTGGATTTGTTTCCCGATTTATATATAACAATGGTGACACGTTTACCCGATCAGAATACTAAGTAGCATAAAATATCACTAAATACCATCCAATATGAAGATTAAAAATATCATGTTACATATATATATATATATATATATTCAACAATTCTATGAATAAATCCTTTATGAAGATGTCCTTGAAGGCATCCCATATTAAGACTTCATACCTCCAGGCCTATACAATCGTACCCCCACAATATTCTAGTAGTTTCATGAGGCATGAAGGTGGAACATTTTACCCCTTTATTATAGGCTTAAAGAAAAAACTAAAATATAATATAGATCATGTTTTTCCATTACATGGTTCCCTTAGGTCCTACATTACAATGAAATTATATATGAATCCTTATCTTGGTGTTTTAAGTGAATTCATCCATAGGGGCCTCACCTTAATGCACACCCCTATCTCCAACTATCACCAACTAAAATATATCTTAATAAAGACGCTCAAAATCCAAAACAATATGAATTTCCTATGGGACACTGTATTCTTCTTCCTTATCAATAGAAAAAGTTATGAAATGAGTTGTCTATTCAAGAGGTTTCATTTTTTGAAATTCTAATTCATAGATTCATAATATCTTATATCAATTTATTATTCTGAACTATTTAAATAGTTATAGGTGAAGACTCATTTTGTGAATACTGCCATAAGAAAACTCACATGATACCCCTCTAACTACACACCATATATAGTTTATATACTATAATAATACTTATACTAATTCCTTTTCCATGAATAATAAGAAACAATTATCCAACTATACCATTAACAGAAGAGCTCAAAAATCTAGATATTTACATAAATCATAGTTATATAAAATTATTACTCAAAGAAAACACTTTTTCCAAATGATATTTTTAAATGAAATTATTAATATATTATAGAAGGCATATTTTAATAATAATACAACCATTGGAAAATTATTTTTCAATCACATAATTTCATGAATAATTATTTTTAAACTTGGTTCCAAATATAATGAACATAATCATTCCCCCTTTCCATACTTATCTAAGAGTAAATAATTTAATCTAAAACTAAAATATCAATATAATGAGGCCGAAAAAAATATAACCATAAAAATAAATAACATTAATACCACAACCTTAAAAATATTGGTGTCTAATATATATGTGTTGGCTATACAAAAAATGATGATTCAATCTCAAGTACTAACAATCCAATCTCTTAAAAGACCAAAATATCATGAATTATGAAAACATGGGTCATTAATAATATTTAATAATGAAACCTAAAGTGTAAGAGACTTTGTGTTGGAGCATCACATAACATCATAATTATATCCCTATACAGAAGTGGTTTCCAATTATCTGTGAGGGCTAAGTACATATAGTGGGGATTCTATTCCTTTAGTATCTTTACAAATAAATATATAAATAATAAATTTAATAAAATAATATTTATATAATATAGAATACAATGTCACCTAATATTTAATAACACTATTAACTCCTAATAACAAGAATTCATCTGTGGAAAGAATGTTAAACTGTTGTAGTACAAGTTATATATGGGAAGGGAAAAAATAATTAATTAATACTAGACGTACTTATACAAAAGGGTCTATTATATATTCCTTGTATCCCCACTTCTACATGATTAGTTCTCAATACATATCCATATAATATCTAGTCTTTTAACTTCTATGTGTCCAAAAATGTGACGTTTATAAGCCCACCATGGTGGAAATATTAGGTGTGTGTATAAATTTTTTTAGGAAGCCACAAATAGGGACATAACATAAATAAAATATTATATATGCCTTCATGTATTAAAAATAAATATAAATAAACTAAACAAAAATATAATAAAATATTCATATAGTGGAACTGAAATTGCCAATTATTAGTTCTAGAAAAGTTTGGAATAATGGATAGGGTATAAAATACCTAGGATTTTACTAGTGTTTAAACAGTGATAATGAAGGGATCCATTATTTCTGCTAAAAAATAATTAATATAGGGATAATTTACGAGAACATTGTTCAAAAATAAAAATTGAAATCTTTATCAGTGCAATTATTAGCATTGATAAAGTCTGTCTTTATCATCACATTTAGTTGTGCTGAGAAAGGGGTATACTATAGTGTGCTGTAACAACTATTTAAAGCTCCAAAACAACACCATAAATAAGAAAAGTCAGGTAAAAAATAATATTTTAAAGAAATAAAATTTATAATTGAAATACATGAAAAATAACAATGTTATAGGAATTTTAAATATTGGTTTATACAATTACATGTGTAACTAAAAATTATCACATACATTCAAAACCATCATTATTCCTTGGCCTTTTATACTAACCCTGGGACATTCTATTATTGAAAAAACAATCCCTGCTCGAGAAAAATAACACCTATATAAGTATAAAATTCATATTTTAGTAACAATATAATGAAATAATTTAGGAAAAAAGTGTGAATTTTAAACTAATCTTTGTGTCGTTCTAGAAAAACCATGTATCAGATTAACTTGGGATTGATTATTTCATGACACACCAGTTCTTATTTTTGTTTATGAATTATATTTTTGGAAATTAAATAAATAATTTTATGATAAAAATGATAAATAAAGTAATTAATAAATAGAAAACAGAATGCTGATAAAATAATCTGGTCTTGTTTAATTGGTTTTGTCTATGTGATGCATATTTTAAACTGAAATAACACTTATATGTTGAAAAAAATCACATGAAGTCATACATGTCACACCAGGAATCATGTTGAGGTGATTCTAGTTTATACATGACCAAAATGACATATTGATCAAATTTCAAATGAATCAAAAGAATAGGAATGATTTTACTCAATTTTGTGTGTGTCAAATTACCTTATTTCTAAAATTCGATTTTAAACTGGAAACACTCACTCTGAGTCATAATGGTCATATCATATTTCAGTTTGATGTGAGACTGATTCCTACAGGTCAAAAATGAATTTTAATTTTTTTTTCTAAACTATGAATAATTTTTGGGTGAATTTTCCAATTTATGGGTAAGTGGAACTTTTTGAAAACAAAATGTCAATTTTAAACTATTATTGAACACTTTGATTCATACTAGTGACATCATGTATCATATTGATGTTCTTATGATTCCAACACATAAAAAAATGGCTTATTGATTTTTTTATAAAGTATCATAACAATATGAATGTGTTTATTTAGTTTTGAGTATGTTAGTTGTCTTTTTTACTAAAATTTAAGCCAATTTTAAATAAAAAGACACGCATAGAGTCATATTTGTCACATAGTGCAAAGGATTGAGGTGAGGTTGATTACTACGCATCCCAAATGACTTTTTTATCATTTTGATAATTTACAAAAACAATCCAAATGTGTTTTCTCAGTTTGGAGAATATCAATTTTTTACAAAAATGTAATGTGAAACTGAAAACACAAAATTTTAGTCATACAAGTCACATCATTTTGAAATTTTATGTGATATTGATTCAAGAACATAGAATATGTATTTTTAATAGTTTCACTAAATTATCAAGTCAATAAAAAAAAGTGTCCCATTTTTTCATGGGTGAAACTTGTTTAACTAAAATGTCAATTTTAAACTAATAACGCACATAGTCATACTAATAAGATCCATTATTAAAATGCAGTTTGGTAGATTCCAACATATCCCACACAACGTATTGATTTTTTTACAAATTTATAAAAACAATATGAATTTTTTATAATCATTTTTTAGTATGTATGTTTTTTTTACTAAAATTATTTTCTATTCTAAATGAATATATTCACCTAGAGACATAATTGAAAAACTATACATCATATTGAGGTGTGTATGATTTGTGATCATTAAAAATAGCTTATTTATTATTTTCCTTATGTATCAAAACAAAATCAATGTTTTTTTCTCGGTTTAGATTATTTCACTTGTCTTTTTTACTAAATTTTCATTTTAAACTTAAAACACACATATTGAGTTATACTAGTAACAACATGTGTTTATTTTCTAAGAGACTGATTCATACTCCTAAAAATGACATTTGAATAATTTTATTAAATTGTAATGATAATATGAGTGTGTTTTCGTGGATTTTATCAACTGAATGTTTTTTATCTAAGATTCCAATTTTAAGTTGATAATAGAAACATTGAGTCATACCAAGATCATAATGTATTATATTGAGGTGTGTATGATTCCAAAAAATAAAAAATTTCTACGTATCAATTTTATAATGTATAAAAAATATGAATGTGTTTTCTTGGTCTTGGGTAGGGAAGTTGTCACTTTTACCAAATTTAATGTAAATTTTAAAGAAAAAGATTCTCATGGAGTCATAACAGTCACCCAGTAAATATAAATAAGGTGAAGATCAAATTTATATATCCTAAATGAATTATGGATTGATTTTATAATGTATCAAATTATTCCAAATGAATTTTCTCAATTTTGAGTGCATCACTATTCTTTTTAACTAAATTTTCATTTTATACAAGAAGCATGAACATTGAGTAATACTATTCACATTGTGTGTAATTTGGATGTGATATTAATTAAAAAATATCAAAAAACAACTTATGAATCAATTTCCTTAAATATCAAGATAATAAAATAATGTTTACTCAGTTTCAATGAGTAACTTTTATTGAACTAAAATGTCATTTTTAAAATGGTAAAAGACACATTGAGTCCTAACAAGAACATCATGAATATGATTGAGGTGAAGATGATTCCTATACAACCCAAATGACTTATTTGTTTTTTTAATAATGTATTAAATCAATAATAATTCTTTTTCAATGTTTTAATTAGGTTATTTTTTTTTCAAAAAATGTAAATTTTATATTAAAAGAGGTACATTGTGTCATACATGTCCCACCGTTTGTCAAATTGATTTTTAGACGATTATAACACTTTCCAAAAGACCTATAGATCATTTTACTATTGTATCATAACAATAAAAATGTTTATCTCTGTTTTCAGTACTCCACTATTAATATTACTAAAACAAATTTTTTACCAGAATCATGAACATTGACTCATACTGGTCATATTGGGTGGTAGTTTGATGTGAAAATGATTAATAAACATGAAAAATGTATTTCTAATATTTTTAGTTAATTTTAATGTCAATATAAGGGTTTTTTTAGGTTTTTTAGTGAGTTACACTTCTTGAAAAAAGGAAAATTTTACAATGATTACAAATAATTTGAGTCATACTGGGAAATTCATGTATTATACTGTGGTGAGGCTGATTCCAACAAATATAAAATAACATATGCATTATATTAATAATGTATAAAAAAATATTAATGTCTTTTATTAGTTTTTAATATTTCATTCATTTATTTTACATAAATTAATATAAATTTCAAATAAAAAGGAACACTCTGAGTCAGACAAGTCACACCATGCATCATATTATGTTTTAAATGATTTTTACACAGAAAAATTAATTGTGTATCATTTTATTAAAGTATTAGAAAAATAAAAATTATTTTTTCTTTTCATTGAGAATGTTTTTACGGTTTTTAAGAACATTTTCATATTAAACTACAAAGACAAACTTTGAGTCATACAAGTCACATAGTGTTTCGATTTGTTGTTAGATTGATTCATACATGTCACAAATGAATTATGAATTATTTTACAAATTTTTTAATAATATAAGAGTGTGTTTTATTATTTTTTGGTGAGTGTCACATTTTTAACTAAAATGCCAATTTTAAATAGATAACAGATATATTATGTTATACCAAGGATATCATGTATAAAATTGAGGTGAGAATATTTAATACACGTCAAAAATGACTTATAGACCATTTTATTTAAGTATCCAATAGATATGAATGTATTTTTATGGATTTGAGTAGAACATATTTCATTTCTACCAAAACTAATGTAAATTTTATATAAAAATACAATTTTGGAGTCATTCCAAACACACTGTCTGTTAGATTGAGGTGCATATGATTGATATAATTTCTAATTGAACTATGGAATTTTTTACTAATGTATTAAATAATTTAAATTAATTTTCTTTATTTTTATTATTACTCTTATAATTTTAACTAAATTATAAATTTAAAGTCAATGCATTAACTTTTATCCATACATGTCACATTGTGTGTCTATTTGACATGATACTGGTTCCTAAAAATAAAAAATCCTTTTTTAATCTTGTTATTAAATTTTTAATAAAATACATTCATTTTTACTTGGTTTTCAGTGAAGAAAACAATTTTGTAACTAAAATTTTAATTTTAAAATGATAATGGACACATAAAGTCTAATCGTGTGTCATATTGAGGTGTGAATGATTCCTAAAATCCATAAATTACATTAAAATAATTTTTTTAATGTTTCAAAACAATATTCTTATGTTTAATCTCTTTTGATTAGGTCAATTTAATTTTTTACTAAAAATAATTAAAGTTTTATATAAAAGTTTCACTTGGTTTTTCATCTCAGAATAATTTTTAGCATACAGTCCAAAACCAAATCCTCTAACCCAAAAATGTTATTCCAGCAGATTCAAATCTATTGAATGTAGTTTTTCATCTTCTATGGCCACTACTAATCATTGTGTTTTAGTATATAAAGAAATAAAGATAAATTGGGTTTTTAGATAAGATTATAATATACCCTAATGAATTTATATTATTTTATACTTATACATGTTTCCCATAATTATATTTGGTTTTAATAAAGCAGTTTATGATTATTTACATGATCGTCCTTTCATAGAACATTATGTGAGATAAAAGTGGGTTCAGATGTTGATTCATCAATCTACATAGAAAAAACGAACATATATTTGTTTTATGTTACATAAATTTTTTTATATTCATAAAAATTTATTATCTACTAAAAAATACCCTATCCTATCATAAACATTGGGTTATATTGGTTTTGATGCACTTTTTTATTTTCATCACACTTTTGTTATTTCAAAAATTAAAAATTTTGAATAAATTTTATTAAAATAAATAATGTAAAGTAATATATTATCCACTACAATCCATATGATGTAACATGGTAAGAAGTATCTGGATTCATCCTGGTGATTTCCCAATGCATCGTGAGACATATGTTTTATGGAAATATTGAAAAATAGAAACCTCTTTAAAGAAAAAATGATTTTTAGAAAAAATATTTCATGACAAATTTTTATGTGGTGTATAGAAAGTATATTATAAAATTACAATTATATCTCTCCAAAAGGATTAATTATTTAAAGACTAGATGTGGAACCTTGAATCTATATCTATAAGAATATTCATCCTTTTTGTGACCTCAACAAAAATAATGAACCTTGACTTATTGGGGTGAATATGTTAGATGCATTGATTCCGTCTAACCTCAAATTTTATACCCTTACTTTTTTCTCTAATAATTTTACTCTGAACTATGATTCTACATCATTAATTTATTTTAATTTACATATTTTTGATCCCCAAATAATTTTTTTTCTTCAACTTAAATAATATATTCTTCCTTTCAATTGGTAGCATCATCATATGCAAAATAAATTGTGTATATTCATGAATAGACAAACATTTAATTTATATTACATTGATAAACTAGAGATCATATAATATTATGAGAAAAAGCATAGTATACTAATATATATATATATATACCTCTCAGTGATCTATCTTTATTTTTTTAATGGATATAGGGTTTGGGATCCTTTATCAAGTATCCACATCCTCTATTTGAGGTCCATTATATTGTACAATACAGATACTATATTGGCACTGAGATGAACTAATTGCTATTTCACTATGATAGGGTAATCCTTTATTGAATTTTCATCAAACACTAATGGTTTTTAGTTGATTGTATGAGAATCGACTGATTAATGTTTTCTATATCTGTGACATAAAATATATTTATTGCTTGTGATTCCGTTATTAGCGATTCATCTTTTCACCTTCCATATTGAAATTCTCCTTCATGAATCACATTTCACCAACATTCACTACACAACTATTATCCACCCATTTTCACAATAAATTTAGTACATGAAATTTCATATTATCTAAATCATACATATTTTTGATATTGCTGATATATAAAATATTTTCATTGATTGGATTTCTAAGAATTTGACCAGGTTTTAATATCACTATCACCAAAATATTAATTCCACTATTTTTTCATCTTACTATGTGCATTATGTTTTTTGTATATATTGAATAAACATTGATTAAAAAACAAGGGTAAGATATATAACATTCATTTGGTACCATAGATATCCAAAAAGTCATTCAGAAAATGAATTCAATTGTTTTGATAATTCCTTATAAATTTCATTTATTAACAATCCTATAAACTGCTGATTATGAGTATATGATTTCTATCATTCAGCCTTGGATGGATCCAAATTTTAGTTAATTTCATTGTCGGATTCAACATATAGATCAAAAAATTCACTACAATATAATGCATAAAGTTTATCTTTTTCCCACGATGCGATGTTAAATGTTAAAACATTTCTTCTAGAAACACCTTTTCCCATAATGTGAATTTTATGATGAGAATTTGGAAGAGTGATGTTATCAACATCTGATAGGTAATCGATATAGAATTCAATATCTTATTCATCAATATAACATTCTTCATTACAACATTATGGACTACATTGATTTTTGACATACCCTCTCAAAATCTGAATATACCATTCAATGGGGAATAATCATATTTAATAGATAGGACCACATAGATGAACCTCTCAAACATGTGAACTATCAAGTGGACCATTATATCAATGAATGAGGATGAGAATGAGATAAATAATTCAAATCATATGACTTTAACATATTTATTCATGATTGGAATATTTTCTTGGTCTATAAATATACAACACATGTCTTTGAAAAAGAATAAGATTCTGGCTAATTTATGTTCTATATTTGTTTCAAAATGAAATGAAAAGAAACGAGTATCAAGTCATTTATCCAAATAAGACATTTGTGTGACATTATTAATTGTACCATAAAATTATTCATTAACATAAAATTACTTCTATTTGATGAATAACAATATGAAAAATTTACATCATTAAGAATATGAATGTTTTAAAATTTCATTTATGGATAGAGTAGATGCTACTGGCAGAAGAAAAATCGACTCTTCACACTTCATGTGTTATGAATCATTCTTTATCACCATGTCAATAATGTCCAACCTATCCATGATTCCATATTTCATTTTTCCAGGAATATTTAGTAACATGATAATGAACAATAAAATACATATTTTTCTACATGCATTACATCATGAAAAATACTAACAAATTAAAAAATCCAATATAGAATAAAAAAATCATCTCTAATTTGAACAAGATTTTGTAAGATTTTTTGAAAATGGTTTACAAAATATAGCATCAATATCTTTTATTTTATGAATAAATTCATCACCCATCAGTGGAGATGGTGTTGTACCTTGTGTGTTTTTCCCATTATATTATATCCCCAGGTACCTATATTTATGACGTCAAAGAAAAAATATCATATTTCCTAAAAACACATTCCTCGATGAAACCTTCAAGCAAACTGAGCGTGTTCATTATTCACAAAAGTGACACCGCAACATTACTTCTATACTATATCATGGAAACATTATATATAATGCAATGAAATTTATCATCCTGTACAACCCAAACCACAATTTGAATTCTTCACTTTTATGAGAATCAATCATTGTAATACTTGTATCCAATATCAATTTGAGATATTTGATACATTAATATCATCAACAAGTTTCATTTGTCCAAATATAAGTAGTAAAAACATAATTTATTGACAGTTCATAAATAAAAATGGAATTATATTATAATTTACCAAAAAGGAAGGAAATGTTCTATAAGTATTACTCTACACACAAAAAGTATTTATTTGATCTGTAGATAACATAGGTGGAATGTTTCTAGGGTAATTTCAAAATCTAAGATACTTGAAATCAATTTTAATCTAGTAAAGATAATATTCTTAATGACGTATATTCCAATATTTAAATCTAGTATCTACATGCCATTTCAATTTTCTTGAAGTTTCATAACATGCATATAGTCTTCAAAAAACTGGAATGATTAGAATATACCATACAACTTTAAAATGATTTGAACCACATTTTCTATATGGATTTGATCCATGCATAGGGAATAATCTTATTGATTCATGGTCCTTGTGAAAAAATATGAAATCATTTTAAGGAACTTATATTTTTTTGAGATAATTCCTAGTAAACATAGCATTCATTTAGAATCATATGCTTGATATGAAAGCTCACTTTCTTCTAGTATAATATCACTTAGGAGACCGTGTAGTTCTCTAAATGTGGTGTCACTCAATAAAATACAATCTTTATAATTATATAACTCATATAAATTGGAAAATGATGTGAATTTAAACTAAAAAATTATTATTCATTTCGAATATAGGATTATCAATTATTAAAAGATCATTTTTGGGTGGTCAAACATTATACCAATTTTTTCCCTCCCACTAAACTATCTGATAAAACATTTTCACTAATTATTATTTCGAAACATAAAACCCATCCATTTTTATTATAATAATATGGATAAATAATATATATTTTGGTAAAAATGTGTAATAATATACCCATAGAATGATTTGTCTTCTGATAATTGAAATATCAAAAATGAATATCTATTTATAAATCGCTTTCAAAATGAAAAACAATGTTATTTTTTAACTTGTTAGTAATAAATTATATTATATTTTTAAAATTTGTTATCCACTATAGTCATTAAAAATATTATATAAAAATAATTCTACTAACATGAATTAAACCATACAAATGAGATGATAAAGATGACATAAAAAAATGGAATAATAGTTTATTTTTAAAAATAAATAACGGTAATGACATCATAATCAAATAGTTGGTCCAATCAAACTATAACTATGAATTTGATTCCATGACATAATTTTATTCAATCTAAACTATGATTACACAAAATCCAAGGTACACAACTAATATATACTGAAATATTTTTTACATGAGCCCAATAATTCATAGGAACCATGACCACCCATCATGCAGTTATCCTGAAATCTGAATCATGCAACACTTAGTAAAATAATGTCAACTTTCTATACTAAAACTATGAAAATAAACTCTTTCAATATTGTATGGTCTTATAGTGATGACCCTTCATGAGTAATGATGTCTGGCGACCAATTTTTCCCAGAAAATAACAACCTCTATAAATAATGGCTACAGACATCAAAAATTATAACAAAACCAAATTACGAGATAACATATATAACCATATCCCCAAACAAATTTATTGAAACAAAAACAAAAAAATGTAACCAACATATAGGGTATTCATTTAAAAACTTGAAGTCCTTGACCAGAACCTATATAAACTGCATACAGTTTGAAAAAGAATTATTTTTTATTTTTTAAAACATTATAGTAAACTTTATGATTTATATTATACTTTTTACAAAAATTTACAATATGAAATTGTTATGAAAAATAAATTGATTTCATAACATATATAGTATTACAAATAGTATACTATGATATCAACCAAGGCAGTGTGCAATATGTTTATAGTGTAACATAAATAATAAAATAGTATCATAAATAGTAGAAGAAGAAGATAAATGGTTGATAAACATGGAATAACTGAACACTGCGTGAGAAATAAAAAAATTATAATATAAGATGATGATTTAACATAAAAATTTAATATATTATGAAAATAAATATACAATATAAAAACAATTTATAGCATACAATATGGAATCAATTTATTTTGTATGAAGTTAATTTATTTTGGAGTAATACATTAAAAAGTTATAAAATATAAAATCAGTTTACAAGTGAAATAATTTTTAATTTATTCCGTAAAATGAATTTAGATTGCTAATTTATTTTAATCTTTAAATTTTTTATAGTATATTTAAAAATATTTTTAAAATCAACAAATTTATTCAATAAATGGTTTGCATCTATTTTATTCAACAATTTACAAAAACTATAGAACTACTCCCTATAAGGCATTGGTGTATCATATAATCTTTGGGTTTGACTAGAAATTTGATGTGTGATCCAGGAAATATAATTCTAAAAATTAGATCTTCTTTTTGGCTTCAATTTGAAATTTTAGGCGAGAAATTATAATTCAATCATACTTGTGTTCATGAGGGTGAAACTATAATTCATACGTGGAATATTTGGATTTATTTGTTGGGTATTGTGCTATAACTATAAGTGGGATTCATATTTGGTAGCATAGATTTTAGACTATATGGGATTGTGAATTAACATCCCAAAAAATACACAATGAATTTTATATTTCCCAAAAACAATTCCTCCTAAAAATTACTTTGAAATTCTATTTTTTCATCATAAAAATTGACGAAAAATTTCCTTGTACAAATGAACCAAAATGTTGGATTTTCAAAAATAAATAGCAGATTAAAAAATTATTGACAATTATAATTTTTCCATGTTTTGAAAAAATTAATGGTTCATTCTCAACAAACACACTAAAATAAAGGATAATTATATGTTAATCACTACCCATTCGATTAAAATTTTCACTCAAAATCAAAACATCTTAATGGATTTTTTAGAACAAGGAAAATAACAACATCTCACAAATATATTTTAAGGAAAACAATTTATATTTTATGTAAAATGTTTCCCCTTCACAATTTAAATCAATATACAATGTATGAAATCACTAAAAACTGAAAAAAAATCAAAACTCTAAATCATGTTATATTTAAATCAATCCTAATATATTTGAATTCATATTATTACAAATTCCAAACTCATAGTATATTTTTTTATCATTATAGTTCAATAAAATGTAGATATAGTTAGAAATTCTATAACAAAATAAAAATACATTTTCATATAAATAAATGTTCCAATTAAACTAAGTTATAAAATTAAATATTCAGGTAAAACATGTCTAGAATATCATTTATTTTTTACTTATTTCATAATGTATCCAACAATTCATGCATGATTTATTATTATAGTTATTCATGAAAAGGTTTATTTACGAGTATGGTTCCATAATCAAAATACTTCAAAAAATAATCTCTCCAAATTTACTATCATAAAATTAAGTCATAATCTATTCATACATGTTTTTATTTTAAAGGATTTGTATTTAAATTAAAAATAGGATATAAAAATACATACATGTTTATAAATCCCTTAAATTTTATGACAATTAAATCATGAAATATACTACTATTTTTTTACATTCTTTGGACACTAAACAATAATGTTGAATAGTGAAATCCCATTTAATAGTGTTTTTTGACATTTAACAACGTAAATGTATGAAAAAAATGTAAGGTTTATCAAGTTATAATAAAATTTTATGTATCAATTTAATTCTACTAAGAAGATCAAAAAATAAATAGGCAAAGAGAGAAAAGGAAAAAGTTGGATAAAAAACACAGCAGAACCTATATTATTAACCACAAGAACATAAATTGTTACAACTATTAATGTCTGAGGTTACATACTCATCTAAATTTACTCATACTAACTGCCAGAACATGATAACAAAAAAACATGCCTCTATTTATTGTGCTATCCAAAATAAAGATAGATAAAATCCAAAACTAAACCTGCTTTAATAATTCCAACTTTAAGAATGTGTGATAACAATTAAAACTATACATGCTTTACTAATGGAATCTATATGTCAAAAATTAATCTAGAATTTAATTATCATTAAAAATTATAGTACTGACCAATTTATGATAAAAAATAGAGAAGAACTCACATTACTCTCTGCAAGAACATCAATTAATCCAAGGATGAATGTTCGTGATTTTATACTAATATACACCTCCTCATTCTCATTTCATGAACATGAGATCAACCAAAATTAAACATTTTTGTAGGATAAAAATAACCAAAATTGAACCCTTATTAATAACTAAATGATAATGTAAACCCAGATTACATACCAACAAACACTGCGACATGCTCTTGATTAATCTATGGAAAAATTATTTTCTAATTATCCACCTAAAAGAATTGAAAATAATTATTCTCAATCAAACAATGTAATGATTAAAAATGAAATCAAAAAAATATTCCGCGTTCTTTTTAATATATTAATAACTTGAAATCAATGCAAAGAACGGAAAGAATTAAAGTGTCAGTCCCCGTTGATTTAGTTGAAAACAACATGTTTCATTACAAAAAAGTCACAAATTATATGTTTTTATAAGTGAAAAAATGATCATTGTGTATGTCCAAAGGTCTTGCACCATAGAAATTTGGAATGAACCTATAAGTATTTGGCCTTTAAACATCACCTAATCCTGTGTTTAATAGAAGAACATACATTCTTAAAAATTTAGGATTTTTTTAGGTTTAGAGTTTTAGGTAATTAGTATAAAAACATAAAAAAACATCTCATAACCATACATGTGGACACTATTTAAACAATATCAATTTTTTTTTAAAACATAATACTTTTCAAATAAAACATATTTCCTTTGAAAAAACTTAACGAAATTTAAATTTAAATCCGTATTTCTCTTACACAACATCACAATCTATGAATAACATCTAAAAACATGGGATGAGCACAAAAATCCATTTAAGGGATATAAGGAAAGAAATATTTAGTCAAGTGATAACATAAAAACCTATGAAACATATTTCCTAAAAACATGTTAACATGCAAGGAAACATCATATAGATCCTTTGGGAAATAATTACCATATCACTATTATAATCAACTGGACACATGTAATAACCATTTGGTAAAATTGCACCACCGGAGTACCCAATGCATTGGAGAGATAATAATGTGGCTCACCCCTAATATATTGAGCTATAACAGGATCAACCCAACATATCATGAGAAATAATAGGTTCACCCCTATATAATTTGAGCTATAATGGGAAAAAGCCAACACAACTATGTCTAAGGAAAATATCATTGTAATAATGTCCCATGAAATCAGGAGGAAAAAACCATTCCACATATTTCTAAAAAATAATCCCTTTGAAATTTATTAAAGAGTCTTTTATGGGATTTTTAAAAAAAGTCCCATAAAAATATTATTTGAGTGAGAATTAATATAATGTTTGAGAAATGTGTATACACTTTAAATAAATATAATAAAACCCAATATAAATATATATTCATCACAACAATAATCATAATAGCACATAATGGATAAGGTAGAAGGTTAACCCAAATATTGAAAATTAGGTTAAATAATTCCCTAACCTTAGGAAATTGTTATTTCAAATGTTTTTAAACATCCTATATAATTATTAAAAGTGTTTTACTAATAAATTAAAGAATCATATTAATGATTGAAACACCTTATATTATAATTTTACAATATACATTGACACATTTGTTTGTAATATTTTACTGTTTACATTTTTTCAGTTGTGTTCTTTACATTTTTCCTGATCGGTTCATGATGGATATTATTGTTGATTGGGAGTGAAACTCTAGAATTTGAATTGAATAGTATTTTGAAATTTATAGATCCATAAATAATACTGCTTATCATTTTGGATTCTTATATGAGGATGATTCATATGTTATAACATTATTGATATCTGTTTAGGTCATTTTGTTAATTCATCAATCATAATGAAATAATTTTTTTTATATGTTAATAACTCAAGTGAAAAATGACTCTAGAACCTTATATAATATATAATAAATAATTTATAATCTGGTTCAAACATAAATTTTTTTTCATGACCATTCTAGATTTAATTAAATGAAATTGAAATCACATCGTCCATGTTGTCGGTAAATCGACACATCACCGAAAATGTTTTAATTCCTAGAATACGGGGGAGAGGAGAATAAGTATAATGGTGAATATACCCTAAATCTGATAAAATCATGAATATATTAAATATTTTAGATAATTCATGCCTTTTGAAAAAGAAGTTGTGAAGGAAGACGAATAATGGGAAAGAAAATGAAAATTTTGAAATGAAAATAAATGTGGATGTTATCCTTATGATCTACTCTCCTTGAGATCCACCATAATGCCTATGATTTTGGAAATTTGGTGAGAACAGAAGGACATGGACGTGGGGAAGCATCTGGGGCGAATATTTTATAGAACACAAGCAAGGAAATTTTTTTTGAGATGTGTGGGAGGAAGAATAGGGGAGTGGGTGGTACTTATAGTGGAGGAAAAGAGGATTTTTACATTATTCTAATCATTATAATAATATTTTTACTCAATATTATGAATGGTCTTCATTCATGTGACCTAAAATTGTATAAATTGAATGTGAGTTCGAAAAAATTGGTATTACATCATCCTTTCATCACCTATGATACAGTAAACATGTATTTATCATTTAACGTAATTTATCTTATTTTATTATTCATAAAAATTCATTAAATTCATAAAAATACTAATACTTCACCCTAAACATTTTTTAATGTGTAGAATTGAAAAATGATATCCATTTTTTGAAAATAATTATTTAATTTATTTTTTTAAAAAAATTATATTTTATCCAAAAATAACAATTTTAAATCTTTAACTCATTTTTTAACACCATGCAAAAATTAACCAAGTTGTCATAACACTGTTAACAAGGTTATGCTACTATTCACTAAAAATCAGGTTGGTTCCACTAGACTCACAATAACATACTAATAAAAATTGTAAATGGCCATTTTATTGAAATTCAGAACATATAAGTGGAAAATTGAGTTTAATGTCTAGTTATAAATATCTACATAAATCTATGTTTCAAGAGTTTCAATTTATTTTCAAAACCTAGGAGTGTTTTATTATCCCCACTTCTGGAAATTGCATCATCATAATTTTTTTTACATAGTAAACTTTTAAGGGTATCTTTCCCTCGTTGAATTTTTAGACTCCCATGTTATCTCATCCAATATTTGGTTTCCCCACAAAACCATTACCTGGTATATTACCTTATTTCACAATACATGTTCCCCTTGATCAAGAATCTAAATAGGTTTCCCTTCTTATGAAAGGTTCTCTTCCAGCTGAACTGCTTCTGGCATCCAAACATGAGATGAATCTTGAACATACCTTCTCAACATGGAATCATGAAAAACATTGCATACCGGGGAATAACATGGAGGGATAAAACTCTGTAGGGAACTGGTCCAACCATCTCCAGGAATTGATATGGTTCATTGAATAATGTATTTAGCGTTCATTTCTTACCAAAATGAAAAACACTCATCAATGGTGAGATTCTTAGAAAAAGTTGATCACCTACCTTGGAAGAAATTTTTTTCCACTTATAGGCTGAAAAAATTCTCTATCTTCTTTGAGCTATCCTCATGTGTTACTGGATTATCTTTACCTTCTCAGCCACTTCATAAACTGATTCTATTCCAATAAAAATCCTTTCTCCTTCTTCATCCCAAAAATATATAGTTCAACACCGCTTCCTAAACAAATCCACAAAAGGTTCGATATGTATGCTAGAATGAAAACTGTTATTATACGAAAACTCAACTAAAGAAATATGTTTATCCCAACATCACTTGTATTCTGTTGAAAAATCTTGAAGCATATCATCCAAATTATGAATCATTTGTTCTGACAACCCATATAATTTAAGATTAAAAGATATAATAAATTTTATTTAAGTGCCCAATGCCTTCTAAAGGACATTCCCAAAGATAGGAGTGAACTAGGGATCCTAATCAGAAACAATGGCAATAGGAACTTAGTGTTACATGATAATATCTTTGAGGTATAGTTCAGAATACTTATCTAAAGACATTGTATCTTGAATAGAATGAAAATGTGAATATTTTTTCAGTCTATCAACAATAACTATGATTGCATTGTTACCTCAGGATCTCTTTGGTAGTCCCACAACAAATTATAAGGATATATTCTCCCATTTCAACACTTGAATTAGAAAAGGCTGAAGCACCCCCTTTAGTAAATTCCAATCTTCTTTAACATGTTTAAATGAAAAAAAATCATGGAAAAACAATAATATCACACTTAATTCAATCCCACGAGTAATACTCTTGAAAGTGTATGTACATATTAGTACTTACAAGATGAACTAAAAATGGAGAACAATGAGCTTTAAACAACAATTATTTCTTTAACTACGAATCACAAGGCACACAAACCCCTTTTCCAAACCATAAAACCAAATATTTATCAAGGTTAACTTCTGGGAACCTACCAATTTTAACCAATTCTACATTTTTTTTGTTGCTCAAAGTATTCCTTTTGGGCTTGTTTAATACTGTTCTAAAATGATGAATACACTGATACATGAATCTAAATTGAGAAATTTACTGCACCATCAACATCTGAGCCAAATTATATCCAATCATATACCAAATTCTCATGTTTCAAACGTATCATGGTAAATGTTGCATGATTTTTTCAACTCAATGAATCTGAAACATTGTTTACTTTTCTATAATTGTAATTGATAGTAGAATAATAATACTTTATAAGTCCAAGATATCCTCTCTACCTCATGTATAATGTCATCAAATTGAATATATATTTCAAACTTTTATGGTCAGTATACATTTGAAATTTGGCTCTATACAGATGATACCTCAAAATTTTCAAAGAAAAAACCACAACTTCCAATTCGAAATGATGTGTGGGATATTTTAATTAATGATTATTTGGATGCCTTTCATCACAAGAAATTACTTGATATTTCTACATCAAAACACAACCATGTTGCTTAAATGAAGCATATTTGTAGATGACAAACTCCCCATTTCAGTATGGCATCCCCAATAATAGATCATTCTTCAATCTTTTACTATGTTCCACTAAAAAACACCACATTCTTCTATCCAAACAAATTTAACCCCTTTTCTTGTTAACTTAGTTAGTGGACATGAAAACCCTAAAATGTTTTTTACAACCCATCAGTAATAACCTGCTAATATAAGAAAACTATAAATCTCTGCAACAATCGTATGTTTTATCCATTTGTATACCACTTTTTTTCACATGATCAACTTTTATTCCATCCTTATTTAAAATTTTCCTTAGAAAATAAAACTATTGCAACAAAAAATCAGAATTAGTGAATTATACATAAATTTTCATTTCACTTAAGGATTGAATAACAACCCTAACATGTTTTTCATGCTCCTATTTACTTCTCAAATATATAAGAATGTTATCAATAAAAAAACCACAATATTATCCACGAACTCATTTAATATTATATTAATATGATCCATGAATACATTAGGTACATTTTTTAACCTAAAAGGCCTAACTAAAAATTTATAATTAAAATATCTAGTACAGAACACAATATTTTGGATTTCTTCATCCTTTACATTCAACTTATTGTACCCCAATCTCAGGTCAACCTACAAAAAATATAGTGCTTCTAATGGATTATAAAAAAACCATCGATATGAGGAAAATGATAATTTTATTCATAGTAATTTTATTGGAGGATCTAAAATCAATGAAATGCCTCATTTGACCATCTTTTGTTTTATAAAACAATATATGAGCCCTCCATGGTGAAGTTATAGTTCAGAGGGAGCCTTTATCTTATAATTCATACCACTACTATTTTAATTTCAAAATATCCATTTAGACCATTCATAAAGGTGTTTTGAAATAGTGTTATCATCATGATCTATTTAAATAGTAAAATCAACCTCCTAATCAGAAATAGCACCAAGATAATTCTCAAAAAAACATCAAGGTATTCATTTAACACTAGATCGTCATTAATCTAGATAGTACTATTATCTTAAAAAAATGATCAATATAACTTTCATTTCCATCTTATATCAAATTTTATTCTTGACGATATTTTATCAATTGTATGGGTTCTTTCTTGCACACAAAATGAAATTATTTCTGAAAACAACCACGTTTTCTATATAACCTATATTAGCATGATAAAAATAAACTCAGTCTATTCCAAGAATAACAACAAACCCTACTAGAGAAAAAATAAAAATGTTTATTGGTAAAATCATTCCATAGATAAGGATTTGTAGATTCTTATATTTTTTTGCAATAATGTTTTCTCCATGTGATTTTTAATGAGATTTGGTTTTATTTCATGAGGTTAATTTCCAAATTTTTCGGAAAATTTATCATAAATGTTGGAATGTGTAGACCCTGAATAGAAAAACATTAGTAAAAGCTATCAAAATAACCAATCTACCAGATTAAACCTCATTTGATGGATGATCATCTTTTGATGTGGTAGAAATGGATTTCATGACACCCTTCCATGTCCAATCATGATTATTTCATAATTGGGTGACTAGATTTAGACAAACATTATCAAAATAACCCAACATGTTATAGTTAAAGAATCCCACCATCATTTTCCTAGTAATTTTTATATCATTTTTAATGCACTCATAATACATGTGTCCAAACTAACCACATTGATAGAATTTCTCCAATTTTGTAAGATATTCACTAAGATTCCTTTTACCACACTTTTCACAAGAAAGATAATTTATTTTCTTACCTCAAGATTTCATTGATGAATTCTCACCTAAAGAATTCCAACCTAACCACTTATTAATCATTTCATCATGAAAAAAATATGGGTTAATAAACACCATCTCCACTTTTTCAGAACAACGAACAAGATTCTCAGAGCTTTAAAACTCTCATGAATGAAAATCTCTACCCAAAATGGTTTAAAATAAGAGTAAAATCAATTAATTTTACTATCAAAATCCAAAGTAAAATCCATTTGTACCAGATAGTCTTGTTAAATTAGCTTCCTATGCTACCAAAAAACCATCATCATTTTTCTTTAGTTCCTATATTATTTATCCATTCTATGTTTCATGGATTTGGGAAAGTATTTTTCCAAAAAGGACTCATAAAATCATCTCATTATAGACTGTCATGGTCATATTTTTCTCTTGTATTCATAACCAGAGACCATCATTTATCTGCTTCAAATTCTAAAAGATAAATGACTAGTATTACTTTTTGACATTTTGAATATCCCATGACATCAATAACTATTCTAGAGTGTTTATCCAACATTCTGATATCACCGGATTTGTGGTTCCACTGAATGCAATAGGATGTTTTCCCATAAAATGCTCCACAAAAGACATGTTTCTACGAGGTAGATTATGCTACTCTGTAGAATGGATACTGACATCATTTATTTATTAAGTCAACTGATCCATTGTGATCACAATATGCTCAGTTCTAATTCCCAAAATTCTAGGCTGCAGATTTGGTCTCACATTATCTTCCTAGGGCCTCTCTACTTTAGCTTCTCGGTTTCTTCTACGGAAAACCATTCTGAATAGAAATAACATAGTTGAGGAAACATGTTAATCCTTAAATCCTATTACATTTCAAATTAATATAGAGAAAAAATCAATTATGAAATTATTTTAACATCATCCTAACCACTAATGTTATTTAAACCATCCTATAATACCAACTATAAGGACCGGACCTAAAAAACATAACATAATCTTGTGTTTTAGATAAGAACATAAAGTCTTACTTATTGAGGATTTTTTCCAGTTTTGCGTTATAGGTTAGTAGTAAAAAAACATACGTAATATCTCATAACCATACAAGTGGATAATATTAAAACCATATCCATTTTTTAAAAATAAAACTTTTCAAATAAAGCATATGTCCTTTGAGAAAACTTCGTAACATTTATATTTTATTCATTAATTATCATACACATCCATATAAACTGAGAAAAACATTTAAAAACTTGGTATAAGCACAAAAATCATAGTAAGGGACCCAAGGATAGAAATCATTAGTCATGTGAAAACATAAAAACCAATAAAACCTATTTCATAAAATCTCATTAACATGCCAGGAGACATCATCAAGATTCCTTGGGATATATTTACCATATCACTCATTCAATCACACTTACACATGGAAAGCCCATTTAGTCAAATTCATCCTATGGAGTACCCAATACATTGGGGAGCTAGAATGGGGCTCCGGCAACATATCTTGAGCAATAATGTGCTCAACACAACATATCTTGAGCTATAATGGGCTCAACACAACATATTTCGAGTAATAATGGGCTCAATTAAAACTATCTATATCTAAGGGAAATTTCATGGTAATAATGTATCATAAAATGTGGAGAAACCACACATTCCATATATAAATATATATATATATAACAATCCCTTGTAAATCTATTAAAGATCCTTAAAAATATTTTAAAGTAAAATTCCCTTAAAAATAAAATTAGTGTGAGAATTAATATAATGGAATGGACATGTGTATACAATATAAATGTACACAATAAAACATAATATAGACAATAAACCATCCCAAAAAATATTCTTAATATCATATAATGTATAAAGTAGAAGTTTTACCCAAATATTGGAAATTGGGTTAAGAGTTTCCTTACCTCGTGTTCTTCAAACATGAAATGTGTTTAAGCCTCCTATAAAATGGTTAAAAGAGTGTTATTAATATCTCAATGAAACATTTTATTGTTTATAACAACTTATATTATCATTTGACAAAATTATTTGACAAATTTATTAGTAATGTTGTTTACATTGTTTCAGGTGTGTTTTTTACATGGTTTTTATGATCAGTTCAAGAAATATATTCTTCTCAATTGTGAATGAAACTCATAAATTGGAATGAAATGGTATATAAATTTCCGTAGAACAATAAATTATACAATGTATTATTTTTTCATTATATATTTAAGATGATTCATATGTTATAACATTATTGATATTTGTTTATGTCATTTTGGAGATTATTTGACCATAATGGACTCATTTTGTTTTATAAGTAAAAAATAGGTGTAAAAATGATTAAATAACCTTATATAAGATATAATACATAAATTATAATATATTTCAAACATAAAATGGTTTCTGGACTTATATTCATAGATTAAAAATTAATTGAAATCACATCATCTGCGATGTCGGTAAATCAACACATTAGAGATGATGTTTTAATTGCTAGAATACGTTGGAGTGAAGAATAAGTATAATGGGGAATCTTAAAAAAACATTATAAAATCAATAATATATTAATTATTCTATATCATTCATACCTCTTGGATAAGGGGTTGTGAAGATAGAATAATAATATGAATGAAAATGAAAATAAAAGAAAGAAAATAAATTATATATTCTCTTATAAATCCTCCGTAAGGCCATTGGATTTGTCCTTTTGCTGAGACCAGATGGACATGGAAGTGTGGAAGCGTCTTAGGATGAGTATTAGAAAAACCATAATCATTTCTCAAGGCTTGATATGTGTGGGAGGAATAGGGGGGAGTGGGTGGTATTTATTGTGAAGGTGAGGAAGAGTTTTATATTATTTTAATCATTATTTTAATATTTTTGCTTAAAATTATGAATAATCATCATTCATGAGACCCAAAATTGTAAAATATGAATATGAGTTTGAAACAAGTGGTATTACATCAGGCTTGAATCACCTATGATGCAGTAACCCATGTATTTAACATTTATCATATTTTTCTATTTATAAAAAATTCCTAAATATCAGAAAATTCCAAATCATCATCGTAACCATTTTCGAAGTGTATAATTCAAAAATTAACTCCATTTTTTTTAAAATATTTTTCATAATAATTTTTTTTTATATTTTATGTAAAATCATAATTTATTAAAAAATAAAAATTTTAAATATATAACTCAATTTTCAAAACCATGAAAAAATTAATTGCTTGTCATTATATAAAATACTTAAGAAAATAAAATAATTATACAATTCACTATTCATTGGGGTCAAGTTACTATTTATATTACTATTCATAATGGTATGTTACTATACACCAAAAATCATGTTGGTTCCATAATACTCTAAATAACTTACTGATCACAATTGTAAATGACATATTTTCTGATATTCTAATCATAGAAGTGGAAAGTTTATGTTTAAATCCTAGTTATAAATATCTAACTAAAACAATGTTTCCTACATTTCTATTTATTTTTAAATCCTATAGTTGTTTCAAAACAATAGACAAGCATGAAAACAATAGATGTGGTATGGTATAATCAACCATGAACTTCGTTTCTCTTCCAACCCAAATTATGATAATTCATAAAATAATACAAATCAATGGATGTGAGGAAGTAAATTCCTAAATTAAATAAGAATATAATACATTAATTCCTGCAATATTTATAATAATAATAATAAAATAACACCAGATTAACTATTTTTAGCTATAAGCTCAATATGATTAATAAAACCAAAAACATAACACTAAATGTACATGATAATAAAATAAAAATTCTTTTACATGTAGACATATTACTATATTAATACATACCATTTGATACCACAATGATAAAAAATGATAAAAAAGATAGTGAGAATGTTTTTTGGAAACCTCAAAAAAATGATGTTGTTATGGAATTAATCATCAACTTCCCTTGAAAATTAAAATAAAATAATTGTAGAAAAAATGAAGAAAAAAATAAGAATATAACATTGATGATGAAGGTATGATATCTCAAAATTTTGATGTCATCACTCAAACAATTATCTATTGATTTTTTAATTTTAGATGTCTTGTTTAATTCATCAAAACTCGAAACCTGAAAAAATAAATAATAGTAACATTTCTTTATAGTTCTAGTGTTATTTCTTATGAAAATTTGTTGTCATGTAAACTACCTCTATTTAAAAATATAATTAATATAAAATTCTATAAATGGAATTCATAAATATTATATTTATATTTCATGTTATGAAACAATTTCATATTTCATATATGAATGTTTAATATTATAAATAGATTGAATTTTAAAGGTATTCATATGGCATATTAGTACAAAACACATATTGAATATTGCATCAAATCTCATTTTAACAGAGTATTCATATTTGATATTTAAAAAATGATATATATATTCAGAATAAATATATTTCGAGATGAATATATAAAGTTGAATGAATATTATTTGTATTATTGTTACATGTATTGTTTAGGTAACTAGTGTAGTGATATTTCAAAATACTGTTATGATGAACTAGAAAAAAATATAGAGAATATATCTCAACAGAATCATATGCGCAGTTATTAAAATAAAAATGAATGTAAATCATAAAGAGAGTTTTATAAATAATTCGGAAATTTAAAAGTATTATTCAAGATATTGTATGGTGTTAGATGATGTTTTTGTGTGATATTAGGATTTTGATTGATTTGAATTTATTTTAGTGTGTGTCGAATAATATGCACTCTAGTACCCATGGTGAGAGAACAATAATGTATTTGGTTTTTTTCAAGGAACCAATTAGGAAGTCGGACCATGTTTCGAGTTTGTACCTTTTTTTGTTGTTCAGAAGATCATAAGATGATTAAAATTATTTAGGAATAATGACAGATCCATGATATAGTGTGTGGATGAGTGAAAATGATTATATTTGGAAGAAATTTCTCCATAGGATAATTGAAAAATGATTTTTCATGATATTGGGTGTGGTGGGATGAAAACAACACCATGAATTTTGTTCACATTTTACATTTTGGCTAGGTATATTTTTTAATATTTTTAACCATGTTTCCTTATTTTAAAATTATTTATTCCATAAAATTAATGTTTGGTCTTGTGTTCATTAAAAATTTATATAATTTAATTTATATAAGTACATTCGTAGAAATTATATAATATTAAAATAATTTTTGGATCCACAAATGAATGTAGATTCCATATGTTTTAGTTATGCTACATCACGTTATTTTGATATAGTAACATAAAAATTAACAATACATAGAAATTTATTCAACAAAGTTGATTCAATTTGGAACATATTTATGTTTTTTTATCGTGAGAAATTTTATTGAACCTAAATTTAGTTATAACTAATGATTATAAATGGTTTGAATATACATAGTAATGTATTCCCTTTCATAACCGGTGTTAATAACCTCATATGGGTGAAACTATTATTAAAACCTCATCCATATTATATCCAAAGAACACCATTTATCAATTACCAAGAAAACTAGTTTGATATTCATAAGGAGATTAAGTTTCGATTCTTTTAATAAAATCAAACAATGATCTTTTCCTAACATCAATCTTTAAACATGAAGAGTATTTTAAATAAAGATTTAGAAAGCAGTATATAAATATTTCCTTTTTCTTTTTAAATTAAAAATAACCTAAATATAAATTTCCATTTCCTACTATTGATTTATTAAAAAAATATCCAAAAATAAGTTTTGGATGTGGTTTTAATAATATTTCACTAAGAAAGAAATCCCAATACAACTAAATATAAATAAAATAATATAAATGAATAACCAAATTTAATAAAAAAAATAACCATCTTAATTTTATCGTGCGAGGGATGTTGAGAATATGTAAGGGTTACTGGTTATGATCTCTTGTGGAACTTGATCAATGTGTGACCTGCAATAGTGTAGGAGGTGTGTCAATTTACATGAAAAATAATGTTTTAATAAAATATTTTAATTCATTTTGGGATTGATGGTTAAAATTGGTAAAAAATCCAAAAAAAAATTAATAACACAATGGTGAATCCTCCACGTTGCAACATAGGGAACACCATGACACACCATTTCAATTTTTCAATTGCACATGCATAACATGTCAAAATGGTAATTAGTACTAGCCAAAGTGGGATCATACAAGAGTTCAATACTCATTCCTAGCTCTTTCACCAAGCTACCAAATATTTCTCCAGAAATATTTGTTGAGGTGAAAAATACAATATTACACATTTAAATTCAATAATAATTATTATTAAAATAGTTCAAAAAAATATAAACTCACTTTCACCTTTGAACACCATTAAATGAAAAACCCCATTCTGAAAAACATAAACAATATAAATATATCAAAGACCCACGATCCATCTTTATTAAAATAAAAATCAAATTTCTATTGTGAAGCTACAAGGATTTTAACATTAAGGGTGTATAGGGAACAAAAAAATAGTATAATTTAGAAAACATATCCTTTATATACTAATACCTTTGAAAATATGATAAATGGCATCAAACATTCTATTTGAAAACATCCATATAATTTGTTATAATAAAATGAATCAATACATCAACCATCATTGCTAAATTAAATAGTAACATGAAAAATAGACAAACAAGGTCGAATGAATATAAATTAATGACAAAAACATAATTTTAATTCATATAATTCATAATCAAAATGTACATTAAATCCATTTTTATTTATTCAACAAAAACAATGGGTGGAATTTTTACAAACATTGAGTGTGCATTATTTAAATGTAAGGATGTCAAAAACATTTAAACATTAGAAAAACACCTATGAAGTTAATGAAAACTAATGAAAACAC
Organism: Viscum album; assembly: GCA_963277665.1. Taxonomy (NCBI): domain Eukaryota; kingdom Viridiplantae; phylum Streptophyta; class Magnoliopsida; order Santalales; family Viscaceae; genus Viscum; species Viscum album. The sequence goes on along the minus strand of OY728121.1, from coordinate 1,642,504,914 downwards.
CATATAAATCCATAACACCATCATGTATATTTATAAACTAAATTACCTTAGATAAAAACATGGATATAAGAGGTTCTAGAATTCGTGGTTAAATGTTTAATGTAATATGAATAAAGCCACCTACCATAATGGATGAAATCAGTGTAAGGAATTCATTATATGCAACAAGGAAGAATGAAAATCCCTTAAATAGTCAATATGAACCCCAAATCATAGAAACCTCCCATTTGGAATTCTTCAATAATGGAAAGCATCAATGTATAATGTATAAAATGATATAATGAAGACAAAAATGATAAAATATATCACCAAAAAAGAAATAAATGACTGAGGAAGTAAAAATAACATAACATGTATTGATGCTTTGAATCATCTGATGAAATATATATATATCGTCAAATTTTGGATTCATTCATGCCTTAATTTTTCTAACCCTTGGATTTGGTCACACCGTGATTCAAGCTTTGATTTGAGCTTGGATTTGATATAGAGGATCACTATAAGAAGGTGGCTTCCATAGAAATCTATATAAATCATTAATTGATAGGGTTATTTAAATAGATCGAGGACACTCTTATGAGTTCTCCCAAAAAAATCACTAAGAAAGATACCTTTATAAGTGCTAAATTAGTAAGCGGTAATACAAGACATCATTATCATTACTAATTTTTTTAATAAAAGGCATCTTTATCAGCGGTAAAACATTAGCACTGATAAATTATTTACAATTAAAATAATAAATATTTCATTAAAAAATAATTTTATACTTATATAATGATTTATTATAATTTTATAATTAATTTAATATATAATTATTTATTTTTTATTTTAAAATTAATTATTATATTTAATGGTCGTTTTATAATTATAAATATATAATTTTAAAAATATAGTAAATATTCATTTATAAATATGTTTGTAAATATATTTATATTTATAAATATATTTATATCATTATATATAATTATATAATAATATATATATAATAAATAAATAAATAAATATAGTAAATACTTTCATCACTTAAATATATTTATTATATTATTGTAATTGTTAATATTTTTATTTCATTTTTTAAAATTAATATGTATATATATGTAAATATTGTAAATATATTCCGGAATGAAATATATTTATTATAATTGGATAATTATTTAAATATAAATTAATCAATTTATAACTATATAAATTCTTTCAAAATTAATATTTATATATTTATATATTTATATCATTATAAATATTTATATAATTATATATATATTCTAAATATATATATATTAATATAAAAATAGGTACAAATGTAAATATAGTAAGTATATATTTTTATCAGAATAAATTCATTATAATTTTATATTTTTTTAAATATATTAAATTATTAATTTATAATTATATAAATACTTTTTTCAAAAATAATATTTATTTTCTTATAATTATTAATATATAAATTTATAAATATAATAAATATAGATTTATAACATAATTTATTTATAAATATTTTAAAACATATATTTGAATTTATTAATCAATATATAATAAAAAATAAAGTCATTTTAAAAATGTGTGAAATTTAATATTTATAAATGAGTACAATATAAAATTATTGAAAACATATATAGTTTTTATTAATTAAATATAAATTATTAAAAAAATATGGTTATATATTGAAAAAAAATATGAATACAAATTGAAAATATTAAAAAATTTGTAAATAAATAAATATAAATAAATAGTTGAATATGAGTGAATTCCAGAAGAAATAAAATATTAAAAAATAAAAAAATCAAAAAGTATTACAAATGAATTAATACATAACTATAAAAATGTCAAAAATAAATAATTAAAATTTACCTCTTAAAGAATTAATAAATTAAAAAAAAATATCATTTTATAATGAAATTATAAATTGAATAGTAAAATTTAAATAAATTTCAAATATATTAGGTGTTTGTGATTTTTTATAGCTTTCATAAGTTATGAAAATATTTATGTGTGTGATGTATGTAAAACTGAATTAATTATGCATATGTATTTGAGATCAATGTAACACTTTTTTTATATATGTTAAATTGGAAAATAAAATGACACAAAATTAATTCCATTACTCAGTGCTATTATTCTGTACTATTAATCACTAATAAATTTTAATTATAAACAATTTTCACTACATATTTGACTCATTTAGTATAAAGCCTAAATATTTTTTGTAATATAAATAATATTTTAGTGAATATTATCTGAATACATATATATATATATAAGTATATATGAAAATATATATATATATATTTAAATATTTAATGAATAATTATGTATAAAGACCCTTAAAAATTAATATGACATTAATATGATTTCAATTATTTCATTTTATCCATTCTCTATATTTATTTTTAATATATATTATTAATTAAAAATTTAATTAATATATATATTTTACTTATTCTTCTATATTTATAATAGTTCCATAAAAAATTAAAAAATTAAATTAATTTTTTATTTTTTAAATTAATTGAATTTATCCATTTTAATTTTCTTATTAATTAAATCAATTTATTCAATTAATATATTTATAATATATATATATATATATATTATCTATTAATATTCATAATATTTATTTACATATTAAATTTATTCAATTTTAAAAAAAATTATTAAATTATTAAATTTTTTAATAATTTTCTTAATTTACTCATTTTTATTCATTCAATCATTTCATTTTATTTTTTTTACTTGTCTATATATTTAATATATACTATCTATTGTGTTTATAATTTAATATATGTGTATATTAAATTTATCCATTTTTATAAATAAATATATGATTAATAATTTTTTTAGTAACTTTTAAAATTTACTCATTTTTAATTTTTTAATTTTTTAATTTTTTTTTATTTAGGATATTTATCAACCCTAAAAAAGAAATGAAAATGGATATCCTTTGTCAGTGTTGTTAAAGGAAATTTTTGTTGTTGTGCATGCAACTATATGGGCTATCTTATGCTTACAAGCTGCCAAAAATGGAAAACAAACATTCTTTGGCCATTGGTGGTCTGTTAAATCATCACATAAATGTTTATCATCAATATAAAACATAAAATAATATTGTATCAAATCATGAATCATGAGAAAAATAGGTTTCCTAAGTGTCAGAATTTTCTAATCATTTCATAGCCCTTAGGGGAAAATAATTAACATTGTGTAAATTACTGTCAAGTTGAACAATTACAACTTAATGAGTAGAAAAAATCATCAAAATAATAAGGATTTCCATAAAATTTTCAACTTCTCTAGAGTGAATCTCTATTGAGGTACATAAAATAACTATTAGATTCCATATATCTGAGAATATCCAAAATTTACCTCTGAATCTTAATGTATGAAATATCAAATCTATCTTATTTGTAATGAACCACCAATTAGGTACCATAAATCATCATCGGTACCCGTGAATATGGTTATATCTAGTACTTGAATTCAAATAATGATTTTGGTGTAATTTTTTTATCTTATTGGGAATATATATACATACAAGAAAATAATCATCCATCCATTATAATATATAACACACAATTCCCAATATTTATTATACCAAAATACAATATACTCTGAAAATCCATGTGTTTCCTGAGACATAGCCCACTAGCCATTATAGGTTCTAATCATTTTTTTTAAATAGTCAAAAAATGTATATGTTTGGAATTAAAGTCACAAGATAACTCAAACATCTCATCCCTTCTCTAGTATTCCTAATAACTTGTTTATAAACCAGTCCAATACTCAAACTAAAAAAATTACCCAAGGCCCATGGTTTAAACATCCACACATCCTGCACTTACAAAATCAAAACTCATAACCAGAATATCAGTTTTCAATGTGAATATACCCACATACAGAAATATTAATTCCAATGAAATTGGATTATGTCATAGAGAAACATTAAAAAGACAATTCATAAAGATAGTTCATATCTCTAAAATCCTAAAAAATTATACTATAATACTATAAAGAGTCAAAACGAACACCCCTAAATCCCATAAAAAACGTTAATTCATGTATGACTATATAAATGACAGAAACATTTATGGATTTAAAACCATATTAAATTAGAAGAAAACTCATTTAAGGGCCTTGATCGATTCATTCTTAATCAATATGGATACAAAATCCTCATAGCATCAATAAATTTTATAGATTTAAATGATGAATGAAGTGACAATAATATATTTCTATTTTTAAACCATGGATAGTATTTAGCTTATAAAATGATCAAGAACATACTTTAATATAATAAAAAATCCATAAAAATTTGGATACCACATAGAGATAATAGGAAGGAAAAATGAGGGATCCATGATTTTGATTTGTTGAATAGAGAAGAAAATTGATTTAAAAATGGATTATAAATAATTTTTAATAATTACCCCTTGGAATAGGTCTACGAATACAACATTTTTCTTGAAAAATTTATACTTTCTAAATGATTCCATTTTAGAAACATAGTATAATGCCTTTTGGGTGGTCAGTTTTTTAACCCAAGGCTACTAAACACTTGATATTGAACTCTGTACATACATTCCCTTCATAGTGTTACTGATGCCTCCTCGTATATCAATATTATAGTTGGGTACCCATCCACACTTTTTAGATTATTCACCAACCTCTATATACATACGAATTAGTCTATAATTTGTCATTATAATCAAATAATGTATAAAAAATGTGTTCCAAAAAATACATCAATATTTAGAAAACATTTTTTATATATCATAATTTATATGTAGGGAATAATATATTTCAATTGAAACTGATACACATATTTACTAATTAAAAAAACTATGGAAATAACATCTTCTACAACTACAATTATTTCTATCACAACATTGACATTTTTTTCACTTTTCAGGAGTCTATTGTTTTTCAGTACCATAACTACATAAGCATGATAATTATCATGTTTTTATATTATCATAAAAACCATCAAGTGATATAATCTAAAAAATTTTATTTTTGAATTATTTTCAAAGAAAATATAATATATTTTAATATAAATATGAAAATAATATTGGGTAGGTTAATAATATTAAATTTATTCATCATATATATAATAAATAAATCTATCTAAAACAAATAATAAACAAAATAAAATAATTATTTATATGATACAAATTTTTATATAGTGCTCTTAAATTATCAAAATGATTATTCTATAATGTATTTGTGATATTAATTTTGATTATTTTGGGAATTATTAACCAATTTTCCATAACAATTTGTATTAAAAACATAATCACTATATCTATCCAATATTATGAGCATTACCTACATAACATTTATAATTTTATTTTCTCATGTTCCTTTTAACGCAACCTACCCACATTGGGACCCCACCTTTTTAACTAAAAAGGATTATAGTTCTTCCCTAATCTTTCTTTCAATACACTATGAGATAAATTCCTTCACTGAGAGGATATAAAAACATATATAGGTTGAATTTTCATAATTTGTTTTCTGAAATGTAACCCCAATACACCAATGGAAGAATATATTAGAATATAAACCTTAAAATATACTAAAATTAATGATGAACTTGTTTTTTATAATAATTAAGGAAAATAAGAATATATTTCCCATAAATGATTATTTTTATATCATATAAACTCATAAATGATTGGATAATGAAAAATTAAACTCCATATATGAACTCCTCGAATATCCTCCTAACCTATATTCTAGAAATTATATTTATAAAAACATTATCAACTATGACCTCCTAGAAAATATAAGTAATATTAATCCTTAAGTATTCCACAATTGAAGTTCCTATATTAGGGTTAGCATAACACCCCACTTGATCTTTACAAGTATTGATAATAACTAAATATTAGAGCATGCATTTATAATTATAAAAATATTTATAAATCACATTCAATTATTTATTCCTCACTAAAAATCACAAAAATTTTCAATTAAAATCATAGAAACCAAGAGATAATCTATGAAAAAACATATTCACATGAATCTATATTCTAAAAATAGGATAACATAAATGACTATACAAAAAACTAAAGCCACATGATAATACCCTTAACCATTAGAGAATATAAATGGACAAATGGGGGATTATGATACATCATATTGGAATATAATACTTAAATACTAGAATCAAAAATAAAGGATCAAATTGTGCTTAACATGTTTTTGGAAAAATAATTCATAGGATTCTCATATTTATTAATAGTTTATTACAACATTCCAAACATGGGGATGAAAAAGAAATACCAAAATCCATCAATATGTTAAAATCCAAGGATGTATAATACATGTATTATCCCATTTTTTGAGTTTCACTAAGAACATATCAAGGATATTATTTACTATAATAGAACTTTTAAAATAAGAAAAATCACCAAGGGAATTTATCATTAGATGATTACAGTACAACCATGTGTTAGATAAATATAATCAATATAATAAACCTTATGACCATATGTATGTTTATTTGTGTATTTTATAAACTAACATGACGTCATCAATATTTTATTGTAATCTTAATCTCAAATAATGACTGAGATAAGAGTTCTTATCATGGTATAACCCCTAATCATGACAAATAAATTTTATTCCCTTAATGTTTTAGTTATTTTTTGAAATAATTTTTAGAAATATTTTATCTTATTTATACACCATTATTTTTTTTATCCTCATATTAACATTCAATAAGAATTTATAAAATATATTTTTGGATAATTATAATAGAAACTATAAAATTTAGTAATATCAATGGAGTGTGATAAGGGTCAACCAATAATAAATATATTTGAATCATTGCCTAGGGAATATTTAAATATTGTTATTTTAAATGTGTTGGGATGAATATCAGTAAAAAATATATTCAAATTGATATTATGAACAATGAAATATGGGAAATGTTACCCTTTTATAATGAGAGGTTTCAGTGAACCAATTACCTTATATTTGTTTTATTTTATAATATGACTTTATATATTTATGAAAACAAATTAGTCTTGAGATTCATTTTGAGTAATTAATATGAATTATAGTAGAGAAAAAAACGAACTTATCTAATTCATTTGTTTATTATGAATGAAATATAATTGAGATATGGTTTTTTAATATCTAATATCAAAAGAAAAAATGTTAATGATTTCTCTCATATTCTCATAATTATCTTCAATATGGGTTATCCATACATTATCAAAAATTATCTCTAAGAACAAAGTTGCGATGATAATGAATTTGAGCACAATGTGCTGCTAATAAACACTATGTAATCCACTATAAAAATAAATTTCTTTATTGAATCACTATACTCCTAATCATGTTTAACCACCCCTTGGGTGGCTAGTGTCTTATACTCAAATGAACATCCAAATTGATTGATTAAGTGATCACAAGTGGTGGTGGATGATTACAAATAAAAATTAGAATAAAAAAACACAAATTATATATATAAAAAATTAATTTTCAAAAAAACACTAAATTTTATTTTAAAAAATTAAAATCCCCATACAAAGGTAAGGAAAATAAGTATTTGTGTCACCAAAATGGACCAATTCCATTCAACATCAAGAGATTTGGTTATACGAAATATTTTAAAATTTGTGATATGTCACTAGAAAAAATATAGGTTTAATATGTGTCTCATTAAAAAATTAATATTTTCTCTCTATGAGCTTTAATTTTGGATAAAATGGAATTGAATATGACATGATATAAAAATATCATTTAAAAAAATCATGAACAACCCAGTGATTTGGTCTTTGCTCCCAATTCATCTAAAAAGGTATAAATTTTAAAAACCATCAAGCAAATAGGTTTCAACATTATAGTATAAATAAATATATTCCACTAAGTTTTTCATGATTTTCAAGAACTACCTTTCATGGACCCTTTATGTGTTCTGTGAAGTCGAGGATATTGTCTCCTCTTAGCTCATAATGTTATATCTCTAACACAACACGGTTGTGGAATGAAAAATTAACTTAATTATGGTGTAGGTCTCTATAAATACATGCCCATATAATATTGGAATAAATATTTTTATGTGGAAGTATTATTTTGAAATGTTGGAGGCCTTTCCTTATGATGTATTTATTAGTGTGTATGGTTTGACTCATAGGTCATTTTCCCATATTTCAGTGCCCTCAATAACACCAACCCATAAATATAATTCCCATTTACCTATCTACACAAAAGTTTCATTTATGAAGTGGCTACATTCCATTTAGTTGGTCTCACATTGGCAAACATATCCAACTTTAGTGATAATTGTGTTTGGGTTCTTCTTAATCCTCAATTTTTCCCCTTGAGGAAGCTTATTACTATGTGATGGGGTTATTTTGGTCTAATAAATCATTGTAAATATTCCATAAATAATTTTACTCACACATATATTATCTTCTTACACATATACTTTTATTATTTCATTACCACGACTTGTATTTCTATGATGGCTTCCTATGAATTAAAAACATAATCATTCTAATTTTTTAGGTTGCAAAGTATACCAGTACAATGTAAGAGATATATAAATCGTTATAAAATGTATAAATTAATATAAATTTAGTATGAATCCTAATTCTTCAGTAAATTACATAAAATATTTATTATCTGATAGTCTATATTCTGTATCAAAATAAAATCCATGGATTAGATATATGAATGTTTCTAAGTTATAAATTCCATTGAATAAATTTATCTATATTTAGAGGTTTTTAGGTGAATTTTTAATTTAGGGAAGAAAAATTGGTGATTTGTTTTTTAGTTTTTTTAATAAATACCATCTATAAAATTATAGAATCCATCTGATTCTTAGTATGAGTTAATTGGGAATAGAAACCAAAAAGAGAAGCAATCTGCCATGTTGGGGATTGAGGCTTTCTGAACAAACGGTTAATGAATCCTTGATGGTAAAGAAAGATGGTTTCAAATGATGGAGTATTAATATAATTCATATTAAATCCATTATTAATATGATTTTCCTTCATATTTTATAAACAAAATGGGAAAACCCACTCCCCCATTAGAATTATATTCCCTGAGAGATCTCAGAATTATTATTGTTGTTTTAATTGAGTACCATATATTTCATTTTAGGAGACTAGATTACAGAATTATGTGTAATTTCATATGAGCTTTTTTACATCCCTTTCTCTCTTGTAATGTGGATGTTTTACCGACTATTCTAATGATTTCATCTTAAAAAATTGAATTTCCAAATTTTAAAATCTATATTATCAAGATCATTTTTAAATTTTGAGGATAATATTTATATAATGCAAGGAGAATGTACCACACTAAAATTATAAAATAATGGCATTGTATCCAGTTTCATGAATGACGCACAACACCATGAATTAGAGGGAATATATCATTTTTAGACTCTATGATATATATTTATTTTTGTGAATTTAATATATCAAATAACAGATATTAAACAAAACACTAATCATATATTAGTCTATATAGAACAATGAGTTTCTCTTTTATTGGATGCAAAAATTACATTTTTGATAGCTTCTTTAACATGTAATATCTAGTTATATCAAACAGTAATATACTACTACTTTTATTATTATTTAATTAATTGATATATCGTATACATTAAACTTGAGTTATTTAGAAGGATTTAATAAATTTATAAAATATATGGTTTATAAAAAATTAAATGAATTAATTGGTTAAAAATTATTGGTAAATGAAAATAAAAACAAATGAAATAAAAATGAAATTCTCTTATGCATCCGAAATAGAATTATCTTGATAAATTAAATTTATTTATATTAGTGGTTAATAATGAAATGATTTATACATTATATATTAAATAAAATGTTTTTACATTCATCCAATCAATTTGATAGGTCTATGAAAGGAATAAATCTAATTTTACATAGAAAATTTTTAACTTTCTACACCCAGTTTGGCTGTATTTTAATGAACCCAAAGTTGTAATAAATGATTTTGAGAATTTTATGATTTTAATTTTACAAACTACAATTTATTCAAAGATTTTTAATTTCAAAATTTGGTTAGGTTGATTTTTTTTATTTTTATGCAAAATAAAAAATTTTAATGAATAGAGGTAAAATTGAATTTTAATTGTTAACGTGTTTTTTTTTCAAACTAATTTATATTCTTAAATTATATTTATATTTCCTATTTATGTAAATATTGGTCAATAATACATATATCTATATAATATACTTCATTGTATTCATTTTTATATTCTATGTAGATATAACAATATATTGAAAATTGTATCATTTTAACATTAAAAAGCTGATTTCTGAATAGGTCAGTGAAATTAATTTAAACATAGTTTCTTAAATTTATGAGATTTTAATTAAAAAAATAGATTTAATATTTTGGATAATAATTAACAAAAATTTTAATTAGTTCAAATAAATTTTTAAGAAATATTATTATTGAATGTAGTTAAAATTAATTACAACTACTAAGCGGAAAACATGTTTACCAAGGGACTACAATTTAAACTAATGGGGAATAATGACCATGAGACATGCCCAAAACACATTTAAAAGTTATACTTAGACCATTAACCCTATATTATATAGTTATTTGTATTATTATATAAAATTTAAATCTAGAAAATATTATTGGATATATATCATTATAAAATTTAATTATTTTCCACTCACCCCAATTATAAAATTCCTCCACCACTCCCTTATTTCACATCTCTCAAAACACTTATATTAGGACAATACATTCCAAAATAACATAAAAAATTCCGAACTCTAATCCTAGAATCATTATATTTGGAATTAAACCAACTTAAGAAGGCATTAGTGTAAATCTAATGAGGATACATGAAAAAGAGCTATAGTTTTTCTAAATTCATTATTAATTTATTTCCATATCCCCCTCCTTAAATTCAATTTAAATAATTTTTTTATAATAATTTTTTTATTAAATATACTGAGATAATTTTTTTATATTATTGAACCTATAATTTCACACTCTTCTATCAAATTGGTTACCTAATCATCGGTTGTTGGTGCGGCAGACTACCGCCCTGTGCACTGATCTATTTAGTTTTTTCATTACAACCAATAAAGGTTTGTAATAATGAAGAAAATAGAATTTATATATTATATATATTATATTTATGATTTCATTATTCTTCTATAATTAGTATTTAACTCACTACTTATTTCCATCCATTTGTGGGCACATGATAATGCCATTCATGTGTATGATAGACTACCACATTGGGAAGTGATTCCATTCGTTCAAACCTTACCTAGAATGTACTCAATATGGTTTTAAAAACATATGTGATATATATGACATAAAAATTACCACCAAATTTTAATATATACATATATCATTTTCTTTTATTTATTTTAATAGGACTTGAAAGTGGTAACAACATTCATTCGTACGTACAAAATACCATCTCCATGAATGGTGTATTTAATTTCCTGTCAATAAATTTTATGAATAAATATAAATACATATTTCATGAATACATATGATATTTATTTCATGATTTAAATTCAATGTAATATTAAACAATGATTTATGTATGATGAATAAAAAACAATTCAAAATATACTAAAAAATAAAGCAGTTATTACCCAAAATGATGAAAATAATGAATTATTATTAATGAATGGATTATAATATGATATAATGAGATAATATATGAAATAATAAATTATAATATAGATCTGGAAAATGTTAGTAACTTATTATAAATATTTATCAATGAGGAAAAATTATATTCATTAAAAAGGAATCTTGGTGTAAGGGATATCGTTTCCATTTCTTTTCATTATGGCATATAGTAATTTTACACAACTAATTTAATTTATATTGTGTAGATACTGCACCATGAATAGTGATATCCTGAATAATTCATTCATCATGTTATTTTATATTTTAATTTGAATTATTTCATCTCATGGTATTTTAACTTAATGATTCCATGCGGTGAATTAATTTTATTACAAAATTTCTTTACATTGGGATATATTAATTCTTCATTGTTGTTAACATTCAATGATTATATATATAAATAAATTATGAAAATATCTTTTGGATTTTAATTTTTATTATTTCTATTTAGAACTGATACAAATAAATGAATCATTGGTTATCTTACATATCAATGTTATGGTCATTTTAGGAGTTTATTTAACAAACTCATTCTAATTGAGACTATTTATTCTTGAATTTCCATAAATGAAAATTATATGACCATAGTTTAATTAAACATTTAATTTTATTATCCTATGGATATTTGTGATATTTTTCTATTGATAGTTCCATTTTTTAACTCATTATAACATAAAATTATTGAGATAAGAATTCAATAAAATCTGACTTCATTACTATCCTATTTTTTGAAATCTGTTGTTTTATAAATCAATGTTTTATAAAAATGTTTTGAAAAATATTTTTTTCAATTTTGAACTGATTTTTTTAAGGAAATTTTTTCCCATTTTTTATTTTTAAAATAATTTCAATGAAATAGGGAATATATTTTATACCATGAATTTGAATCTTCCATAGTGATTGTATATATTATTTCCTTTTCCATTAATTTGACCCATCATGAAGAGGCTATCGATAATATTCTATGAAATTTATCTTTTATAAGGGACATGATATGTTATTATTCTACCCAAGACTCAATTTCTTGTCACATTAATTTTTTTATTGTTTTGATATTTTTATTCTATGATGGGGTGTAGTATTTTATGATTATGTATTGATCAAAAAATTCATCAATATGAGCTAAATCATGTTGGGTTATGATTCATGGAATCTTGGAAGGTTCCCAATGACCTGACTCTATTACTTTTAAATGAGTTATATTAATTTTAATGTTATGTTTTACATGTACTCAAATATATTTTAGATTATATTAGTCTGTTATAATTGGTGAAATATGAATTTTTATACTCAATCTATGCACGTACACCTTAATGGATGTAAATACATTACTGTTTTAGATACTGTTAAGGGAATGGTATCTATTAATGGAGGTGAAACTGGAATCGATTAACATGGATAAAGATATGGTGGTGAGTTGAGTAATAGAAATTTTATAGTGATGTCTCTAATGTGGATTCTCATCATATATATACAATTAATATAATTGTGCCCAAGTGTGATCACATTTTGTATTTATATTTATAACCTGATATTTGTGTCATTCTATTGTTCAATGGTGGTATAATATTCATATGGATTGATTCATTTTTTGTTCATTATAATAATCAGATATATGTTTTATGGTTTTAGTAAATGTTATTATTATATGGATTATGATATGGAGGATATAATCTCCCTATTTTATAGATTTATTTATTAATTATAGAAAAAAATCAATCATATATGGAGAACTTCTAAGTTCTTCCAATATTCTGGCTTGGTCTATAAAAAATTTAACACAAAATTACAATTATTCTTGAAGATAATGGATGAGATTTTCCATCAATTCATTGCATCATAGTTTGTTATTTTGTGGAAGAAATACTCACTACCATAAGTATACTCTAAAGATATACTATAAGGTTTTCATGTACAATCATCACAACATGATATCATTGAACTATAATATTGTTCATTAATATTTAAAGAATAATTTTATACAATGAACTATCTTAGGGTCTTCATATTTTCCAATGGAAGAGACTAATTTTATAAATTAAAATATATATAAAAATAATAATATGTAATATTAAAATTCCATGTTTTAGAAAAAACAATTGTCTAAATTGTTAACATTCTACAAAATATTCTTATATGACCTCAAATGGGTATTATATTATCACTATTATAGTGAAAATTAAAAAATAACATGAAATATTTATGAATCAAAATAGGATACCGTGTAATTTATTGAATAATTTAATAATTAGATAAATGAGAGATTAAATAATTTCATATAGCACCCTCAAGTTCTGAGTGCATTTAACATCAATCTTTTTTCAAAACTAAAATACTAATTGGAATCACTAATACTATTCCATTCATGAAAAGGTATGTTTATAGGGTTCTATAATCATGTATATTGGATTGGAGGGCCACTTAAGTATTGTTTCATTAAGAATTTTTTGTATTATGATCCCTATAATATGATTAAATTATGATAAATATAGTATAATCCTTGTTATGATATTAATCCACCATAAAACTATTATATTCAATGATATACTCAACATATGGTCATGTATTTTAAGTGGGCCTCATGTTACATCAAACTTTTAACAAAATATTTATTCCCTACACTACTAATAGATTCCCACAACATAATTAATTCATACAAATATTTATCTCTTTCTCATGGTATCATTCTTAATCTTTGAGTTTTGTTCATAATTTAAATATTTTTAATATTTTAGAACGTCCTTGTGGATATCCATTCAATTAGTGTCAAGGAAGTAAGGCTAATTGTGGACATAAGACCTATATTCCATTGGGATAAGGTTGTTGGCCAAGCCATTAGAATCTAAAAGATTTTATTATAAATAAATGTAATATTTTGTTACATCCATAGATGTGAAATTAATTTTTAAATTACTAAACAAATAGATGTGTATAAAAAGTATTCTCCCCTTAAGTTGATGTATAATGATGAATATAGTACAAAAAATAATTTTGAGAATAAAAAAATCTTTCTTAATTAATGAGATAATGAAATTTTACATGGTTTTTCGTTTTATATTATCCAACCCAATCCATATTACTCTTTTTCCTGATATATTAGAGGAATATGGTGCTATTATTTATATATATAATTGGCCCATTTATGAGCATGTATCCTAAAAGTAAAAAAATTTATCATAGACTAAAATTAATCACACCATGTATACTGCACTTAATAATTTCCATTAGGGGACATGGTGTAGAGGATGTTTAATTTTTATTCAATATCTCATATTTAAGAATTTTATTTATAATATTCCATTTAAAAATATCTTCTAGTAGTTAAGAAATCATCAAAGAGATGAAATCCTTACTGACAAATATTCATAAATCCTATAAAATAGAAGTCATTTTTTAAATTACTCAATGTGATTCAAATAAAATTATTGATTAAAAATTATCAACACCTTCAGAAAAATTAATAATGAAATTTTGAACTCACTAAAGTAAATTATGCTACTATTATCACATTCACTTCTCACAATCCCACAAAATTAATTGGATGATTTTACCAGAATAATAATTCTCAATTATATATATCATCCTAACCCATAGATCTACCTCTACCTGATACTTGAATAGAACCAGATACAAAAAAATTTCAAATCATTATTTATATCAAGATCATTATAGTAACTTACATATGATTTATCATTAAAATACCATATAATTATAAATATATTAAATTTTTTTTGATTCACACTCAATATTGTGGTAATTTTTTTAATAAACAACCGTACCTACTATACCTTATCTACAAAATTTACTGATAAATCATTCCAGAAGTTTTATTTATTGGCTACACCCATCAATAAAAAATGAGATATATTTTCAAAGTTATGGAATCCTTCCATTAACACTATTAATATAAAAATATAATTTGAATAGGATATTTGGGGGCTATAATATATCATCACCACCTTTGGATCCAACAAAACATGTTCAATGGTAAATTTCACCATCTCTGTATTGAATATACATGTCTTTGAAAACACCATACAATCAATAGGGTAGATATAAGGTATCATATATAAATCATTAAATTGATCAATAATAATTGTATATTTATTAATAAATTTGTAATCTAACACCACTACATCTATAAGATCATATTGAGAACTGGTAAACTCTAATAAACATGATCCTAATATATCCTTTATAACTAGGAAAATCATACCTATAATCCCCTTGTTCCAAAGATTGAATTTTATAATTAATCAAAACATCACCCTTTAGGCCACATAAAATCTTATCAACAATAATGATATAAATGATGGATATCATTATCACACAATATTTAGTGGACCTCTCTGTAACCGAAGGATTATATCCTTATAATGGTATCCAAATATCACTATTTCTTTAATCTCCCTCATAGGATTTAAATTGGTAAAATTATGTATGAAATCATTGATCACCCATCTATTATCAAGGATCCTTATATGGCCTTAAATTCTAGTTATAAAATATATTACATTGTTATGAAACATATATAGATAGATTCTCAGTGGATAACCCAATCCAATGGGTAGTTAGTAAAGAACATTCATCTTATAATATGTTAAGAATTACAAAATGAACTTAAAAATAATCCAATTATTTATTTAATACCACTAATATCCCTGATGATCCTAATATATCCTTATGAAATTTTTATGCACAATTATGTGATAATTATGAAACCAATAAACGAATAGCCTATTTGATCTTAGTTGAAATAAAACATCATCATAGAAAAAATGAAGTTCTCCACATCATCTGACAAACCAATAAGAGAACCATTAGAAAAATGTAATCCATAAATACCACCTGATTGGATACTCTATGGTGTGCCTCATTTATTTATTGAACAAGTATAGGATTAATTATTAGTGAACATATGTAAGTATCATATTATTTATAATATTTAAACCGATGTGTGAAATCTTTAACATCTATCATCTACAACTCCATATATACGTATTTTTCAAAATAGTTTTATTATAATCTACTCGTTATTTTTCTAACATGTTTCAATAATAGGTATATAGAATCTAAAAAAGTAATAGTCCTATTAAAAATAAACCCACAACCTTTATATCATATTTAAATCCATATTATAATAGATACACTAAGTACTGATATAATCTATCTTACCATAAATAAAAACCTAATATTAAAATTCCTCTAAATATTTAGTGTCAAAAACACTTATTAACTCCATGTCATGTGTCACTTAGTTCTTATAATAGAGTCTTAATTGTTCGAATTTAGATACAATTAACCTACTTTTATCAAAAAAATATCATTGTTTGGACCCATATAAGACATATAAGGCCACATATCTATGATTTTCGTCAGGTAAACTAACAAAATAAGTAGTGGGTTACCATGTATTCATCTCCTTGACCAATATCCAGTATTTATCTAACAATATGATTGGTATTATTTTTTGAATACTATAATCAGAGGTATTAATTGAGATAAATAGATATTAAATGAACTATAATATCCTGTACTACTAAAATTTCTATCCTGGGCTAGGTATAAAATTGACTATATATTTCTCCTAATATCATAGAATAGTTTCTTAGCATTGGGTTGTCATTCAGGGAGGTTGTTCTATATCACTCACTATCCCATATCACTCATGTTTTTCAATTTTTAATATAGTAAAAGAAAAGAAAATAATGGGATGTTGTTTATGGTAAAAATACCTAAAACTAAATGATATAAATAAATATATTCTTTTTACGAAGATAGTGGAATGATAGTAGGGTTGTAATAATTTGTTAATTATTCTATTTAATTTTTTAAATTAATTTATATAATAGAAACAATATCATTCATTGAGTAAACTACTTTCTCCAATATTGTGGAGAACATAAACATAAGACATCTCCATTGAAAATCATGTCCCACTACCTCCATAATGTATGGGTAGTATATGCCTTGACCAAAAACATAAACCATACATGCATGTAACACCATCGTATTCAATTAATCACTCGAATGAATTAACTACCATATATTAAGAGTTAATTTATAGAATGGACAATTGAGAGTGAGAGAAGATAGTGAGATGATCCATCATGGATTTAATGGGATCAATACTCAACATAGGCCTTTAATTTTCCTAACCATTTAAGATGATGAATAAATTTTTTTAAAAAATAATGAATAGTACTGGAGAACAATAGGACTTTCAGAAGATTAAATTCCCTCAGTTACTTCTCCACCAAAGAGTTATAGATGAATAATTATAGAGAAAAAATTCATATTAAGGAGATAGACACCATGACCATGATAAAAATGTACAATAAAATATGTAAAATAACTAGTATAAATCCACGACCGAAGCCCAGGTTATGAACCAAAAGAGATCCTTTTTAGAAATATAAAGAATAATTCATTTAAATAGGTAGTGGAATGGATTTAATAGTTCTAAATGTATTTATTTTAGAATTTCTTGTGAAGGGTGTTTCTCCATGTAGTATGATTATGAGTGTTTCATTATTTGAAATTATATTAAAATATACCCATGATGAGAAGCTAATTTATTCCATAAAATTTACCTTCTGATCACATTTCATTCCTTAAAATCATATCAAATATATAAAAAAATACGATTAGATAATAAACTTATACAATGATTTTTAATTATCCATGGTTTTATGTTAGTATCCATATGTTCATTGAGATGAATATAATAACATAAAATTAATGTTAATGAATATTAAAAATTGATTTCGAATGATTTAAAAAATTTACATGTTGTTTTATGATAATGTGAATGAAAGAAAACATATCTTTTATTAGTTCAAAACATTTCACATTTATTAATTAGTGTCATGTTTCATAAACGAATGCACAATGAAAAATTCAAAACCATCAACAATTTTTTTCTTTTTGTGAGAATAGGACTAGAATAAGGAAACATAAATGATGAAAATGACTCATTGACATTTATAAATTAAAGATGTAAAAAATAAGGGAAAACCCACATTGAATAGTCATAATTTTACTAGTTCACAAAGAACACACATTTAATTCTCCCACACACACACTTAAACATGATATAGTAATGAAATTATATTGAGTGTGATGTTTGGTAAGGATAAAGAATCATGTAAGTTGGATAAAACCATATAATTAAATTCATTGTCTTTTAAGGGTTATAAAAGGAATGGTATAATATATAAGGAATAGTTAAATATAATGTTATCCAATTATGTTCCTCAATTATATTAAAAAATTAATAATATCAAAAATTTAAATATTAAATAATAATATCTTTGAGTTATATTAGAATTTTTTAGTTTCTATTAATAACTAAATGGAATTTGAAATAAAATTTCAAAATAATTTAGAACAACACTCTTGTTGGGGAATATAATTTGTGGAATTTTCAAGAGAAAAAATCACAAATTTTAATGAAACTAATATTTTTATGAAAAAACATGAATGATTACTTCCCATATAAAACATAATTTAAGATACTTTCCTTTAAAAAAATGATAACATTCATAAAATCAACTATATGGTGAAAATATTTAATGGAAATTAGTTTATGTTTATATTTAATGGAATTAAAAAAAACTATGAAAAATAAAAAAAATATCCCAAAACTCCACCACCATAAATTCCATTACCCATACATAATGTTCAAAAGTTATGAGTGTAGGAAATATAAATAATATATAAAATAATTACAAACATGTTTTCATTCTATATATTGTGGAACAATTAGATCTTTGAAATACCACCATTGGCAATATAGGAAAGAGAAATAAATGAAATGTTACATGTTACCTAATATAAAACATAAAATAAATATAAAAGAAAATATGAATTTTTTTGAACCACATATAAGGTATAAGGTTTTTTCAAACACTGGTAACATAGTAAAAACTATTATTTCCAATTTTAATGGTCATATGGATTATGTGATGTACACCAACAAATATTTTTTTATTTTGTTGATAATATACTTACAATTGATAAAGACTCTCCCATAAAGAGATTTATATGGTTACAAAACATATAAAATAAAATATAAATTTGGTTATAGGGGTGGAGTAATGTATGGTCCCTCATTATTCACTATAAAATAAAGAGGTTCTTGATGAAAATCGATGTCCTTATTTATTCACGATGTATTAAAAAACTAATCAAAATGAGAGTCAATATATTTTTCTAGTTGAATATAATAAAAATATTAATTCAAATTCAAATATTAACTATTATGTTTTTTAAAATATAACGTTGTCTATTTATATAATGAAAATGGATATTCATCATAATTTAACCCATAAGAAAATATTTTATCGGTTCTAAGAGCTACATATGTTCATCCATGAGTGCATTTTATTCCTGTTAGTCACCCAAAGAGTAATCAATTAGATGAAAAAACACAAAATAGCATGATATTGTAAATAATAAATTTTTAATAAAAATTGATTGAAATAAATTGGAAATATTTAATCCCTTAGTATTTTATTAATGTGAATTTGTTCTTCCTTACACATTTAATCCTACTAGTGGGTGGTTGGTGTTGATAAATTAGTAAAAGACATCTAATATGTCTTCCAATGTCACCACCAATTTAGTGAATTCTAATTTAATGACCAATGAGTGTTGGAGTGGTGCTGACGGTTCTTCTATAAATATATAATGAGAAATTTTTATTTTACTTTTTATAAACTACGTCAATTATGAATCCCAAAGCTATTGATATTCTACATATATATTAATAT
Source organism: Viscum album (assembly GCA_963277665.1). NCBI lineage: Eukaryota > Viridiplantae > Streptophyta > Magnoliopsida > Santalales > Viscaceae > Viscum > Viscum album. Next base: position 1,642,484,479 of record OY728121.1, on the reverse strand, counting down.
GAAATTATGATTTTGTGATTTCTTTTTAGAAATGGTTGTGTGAGTTTTGATATTAGATATTATAATTATTACATTGTGGAATCCTCTAGATTTATGAAATTTAAAATTAGTTTGGAAATATTCTACTGCAAATGTTTTTTGTAATTTTGGCCCCATTAATATGTCATTCAATTCTTGTTGGTAGTCAACTGTCTTTTCCATTAGTTTCCTCCTCTCTAGTATCACATATCATTATTCGTTAAACTAAAAATTACTTGAATGTTCGGCATGTTATGCTTGGAACTATGAGAAGCTAGTCGATTCATAATGTGTTTCTTTAAGGAAATTCATCCTTCGATTTTCCCAATTTTTAAGATTTTTTAAAAATAAATTAAAATTGTGTGAAATAAATAGTTTGAGATCTATTAATTCCATTTATAAGGTGGTAATTTTTTAGAAGTATCATCATATATAATGAAGAAATAGAATTTATATTTCATCTATGAGTGTAGTATATTAGCTAGGATCAAGGACATCTATCAATGGGTGTCATTTGAATCCCTCACTATCCATTTTCAATTATTATTATAAGAATTTCTTATCTTCAATTCAAAAGATAAAAAATATAATTCATTTTTTACTATCCTCACATGTAAAACACAAGAATTTTGTGGTGATATTTCAAGATTGTTTACAGGTACTATTTTTTCCTCTTGTTGAGAATTTTTAATTTTTTTTACATTGGTGTGTGTTTGGGTCAGAAATTTGAGAAAAATAGAAGGTGGGTGTGCATAGTTTGCGCATGGGATTCCCTAACCATGCACCATGTCCCAATTATTCCTGGAACCCTAGAGAGATTGGTTCTTCATGTTTACTACACGGTTTGAAAAAAAAAATTCACCCTAAAAAGTTAAATTTTGATCCTCATAGAATATCTACAAGGTTATGGTGCACTGTTAAGGGAAATGATTCACCTCGAGCAAAAAATCATGCGTGAGTTTTCAATTCACCCAAAAACATATTATAATACTTTCCAAGCCCCAATTTAAATCATAAATAAGCCACATTTAAACCCTAATATCTCACTCATTATTATGGGGCCCACTGGATAGATTTGAATCCATTATTGGCTTCATTCTTTGTAATTTTATGCTCATTTTGAAATCGAAACTGCCACAATAAGTGGATATCATCAAGTGTTGTTTCAGTTCTTGTTCCCATTATTTTTATTTCCATTGAAGGTTGTTCATCCATATTTTTTGATAGATATGAAGATATTGAAGGATATAGATCTGATAATAATGTATCTTGATATATAATTAAGGGATATTGGTTATTCCAATCAAGTATTTTGGTGTTTGCTCTTGATATCATGATAAGTCATTTTTTATTTAAATTCAGGATTTCCTTTGGATAAATTCTCATAAAAAATCAATGCTGGTAGTCTATAATTTAAATAAAAATTTATTTCATTCCCTTATGAGTATTTAATTACAGAATTTATTGGGCTGGTTTACAAAATAGAGTTTTATAGTTAAATTAATTAATATGGTGAATTAATTATTTATGGGGACAAAAAATTAGAAATAATTAATTTTTGAATTAATTATGTGATATAATGATTATAGAATCTAGGTTATTATTTTTTGAGATATTTTGATTATGAAAGTGGATAAAAAAATTTAAATTAATAATGCGATACTGATATTACTAATTTGAGATGACTAATTGTTTCCGTAATTATGAGATACTGAGACTGTTGATTGGATATATATAATTATTTAATTAATTATAAGATATAAAGATTAGTGATTTTAGATGATTACTTGTTTATTTTTTTGTGAAGTACTAATAATATTGATTTGGGATAAAAAATCATTAATGTATTTATGAGATAGTGAGAGTAATAATTTGAGATAATTAATTATGGAATTAATAAGGGGATACTGAATTGGGGGAGATCGATTAATTAATTGGATTGATGGGCTTCATTAATTTGATAATTAATTAAGTGGAATGAAATAATGATTTTTTATGAAGTTTTGACGAGATGGAGATGATTTATTATATTTTGAATTAATTAATATGATTTATAAGATTAATTAATTAGTGATTTAATTAATAGAAATGGTATGATTAACTACTTGTTGAATTTGTATTGAAACTTTTGTGGATAATTAATAGTTAAATTAATTTTGGGTGGGGAATGGGAATAATGATATTCGGTCATGTAATATAAATTATTATTGGTAACATGGTCATTTAATTTTAAAATTATGAATGGTAACATGGTGATTCTGTAATAGCCCAAGATTTTATAAAAAAAAATATTCTTTTTAATTTTATTAATGTCTTGTGTTGTACGCTACACCAAAAGGAGCTTGCACAACACGCATCCTTGACTTGCCTTGCATCACACGCAATCGCGACCTTCCTCGATAGCGTGTGTAATACGCAATACCGAGTTTCACTAAACAATGATATGCTATTAAAATATTATTAAAACTAGCCGTTATGAATAGTAATAACCACTTTTTAAAAATTCTGTAAATCTTATATTTCAAAATTAACTTCATTTTTGGATTCGGAGTATCTAATTTAGCCTAAGGTGAAATTTTGGTACATTTCGGATAACTTTCATATTCTGATGAATAGTGAAAATTACTAAATTATAATTAAAAAACAACTTTTTTAATCGAAATAATTAATAGTGATAAATTATTAATTTGAGTAGTTTTAAAGTATATTTAGAATATATTTTTACAATTTAATACAATGTTGGTCATTGGATGTAATTTCACATTTAAACTAGACATAAACAAGTGTCAATCTTTTGATAGATATTGTTTCTTAAAAACACGCTATTTGTTTTAACAGCGGGATTTAATTATAAAATTAATTAATGAAACTTTTATGTTATGAATTTGGTAAAATAGACTTCATTTTTGAATTCGGAATATGAAATATAGCTTGGGATGAAATTTTGGCATTGTTCTGAAAAACATCAATTTTTGATGAATAGTGAAACTACTAAGTGGTAGTTAAAAAAAACAGAATTTTTCATAAAACTTAATTTTACCGCTTCTGTGAATGGAATTTCAAAAATCCAAGAGACACGGTTGATTTCAGTAAGTATAATGTGGTTCAATGAGATGAAAATAATTTTTGGTGAATAGTAACTTTTTACTTTTTTTTTACCACGGTTAATAGTAAATAGGGTAACTAAGGGTAAATATGATATTACTATTACCCTAACACATGTCTTAATTCTATTGGACAAGTGTAATTCGACCAAAAACAAACTTAGGAATAAAATATGACCATTTAGGCCCACTTGGATTAGATTAGGACATTTATTATTAATTTATTTAAAGAAGGGTTAAAATAGTTAAAATCAAAGTATAATAAGTAAATCATTTTTAATATGGGGTTATACATAAGATAAATTCGATTGTAAATATTCATTAGAAAGCTAAAAAGATTTAATACATGATGGTATTTTATTTGTAATTTTTAGACATCAAATAATTTAATTTATTTATGACACAATGATGATGCAGTAATTGTCTTATTAATCAAATATTTACATAATTGATGTTATAAACACCAAAATAAATATAATTTGAGACTTTTTATGAATTCCACTAATTTTTTAGATTACTATGATATATTATTGTTGATCTAATCAACTTGGTTCGAACATATAATTCTGTTATGACTTTAAAAAAAATCATATATCAAATAGTGTCAAAATTGACACAAAATAGTTTTTAAATCAAATATTATATTATTAATTGTTATTTTATTCCTAAAAATCTAAGGTTCGGCCAAATGACATAGATAAGGATATATATATTAATAATAAACAATTTGGGGTTCGTTTGGCATGTTATAGTAAGTTTATTAACCATATAGTGAAAGAAAACAAAAAGACACGGTAAAAGTTAAATTATTTAACTTAGAGTTAAATCTAATTGATAAGGTTAAAATAATACCCTAAACTTGTCTAAATCTTATTGGTTGATAGGATTTCGATCCATCCCCACTTTATCTTCGAAATAAGACCCTTTGGAACCATTATAAACCGATTTTGACTTTAATATAAAATAATATTTTGAGATATTCCTAAGGTGCCCCTCTCCTCCCTTATAAAAGGACGCCTCCTCCCCCTCCTCCTCACACCAATTTGAGCACTCAAGCTCGGCCAACCCCTGACAATTTCTCCTCTCCACTTCCCTAGAAACATCCTAGAGGTTCTGGTCTTCCTCAAAGACCAATTTTAGTGCCCTAAGAGGAGGTCTCAAAGAGGCACTTCAAAGAAGAGGTAATTACCGTTTCCAATTCTTTCATCTTTATTTCTTCTTCCACTTCTTCTTCTTAGGTTGTTTCATTATGAAGTAATAACATCAGTATCACTCATATAATGATATGTTATTATAAGTATGAAACAACCCTATTTCACCATCTATCCATCCTACGGAAAAATAAATCACCGCGCGTGCGTACGTACGGAATATCGTCTCCACGCCGTGGTGTAATCTATTTTCCACCACCACCTTACATGGATGGGTATAATGGTGTAAAGAATAACTATACATAGTTATTACAACATCATATTGATTCTGATATATTGTATAATCCACTCCAATTCAATTCATTATTTATAGAAATGATATCATCGCTCGTGCGTACGTACGGAATACCGTCTCCACGACGCGATGAGATTCATTCTCCATGTTAACCATTTAAGAATGATTATAATGTATATATAAGAAATAATAGTGAAATATATGACATTATAAAGCTACTGGATTTATGTATATATATACATATGTATGTCATCTACTTACTTCCATTTCAAGACAACAAGGAAAGGAAAACAGCGTTCATGCGTACGTACGGACTACCGTCTCCATGAACGGTGTTTTTCATTTTATTTATCTACCTATTATATATATATATATACTGAATATATATGATATATAAATCATATTTTATATTCTGGAAGTAAGTAAATCATGATATAAGTAATAATGATGTCAAGAACAACAAGTCAAAACACCTACGATAAATGAAACGATTTTACCCAAAACGCTTCTTTAACATGGAATTTACAAAAGAATGGGTAATATAATGTCATAAGTGAACCATATATGATATCATAACAATGAATATGATTCTTTAATAAGTAAATAACATGATTTAAATCATTATACAGGAGGTTCGGACACTTACAAAGCAAGTCGGACCTAAGGTAAGGGAAATATCACAATCTCATTTTTATCCGAGATTTTTTATTCGTAAGTATTTACTGGGGTGTATTTTATCATCCACATCCATGTTCCCTCAATATGTAATATTGTTTCCATCCACTTGAAATAGTTTAAATCCAATTTTACCCTTAGGTGAGTTTTTAGTAAAGAATATGAAAGGAATCTTTTGTCGTTTTTCCGTACGAGGTACTTTTTGACTTTTCCGAAAAAAGTACGAAGAATGTTTTTTTAACTTATAGGGCATGAATGGATTTTTAAAACATTACTTCAAAGAAGCTTCCTTTACAAGTTTTCAAGTTTATTTTTCATCAACTTCTTTTGTTTTAAAGTTGTATGACATGTTATGAAAGGAAAAATGTTTTTGAAGAAGAAAGGATATTTTCCTCAAGAATGGAGTTCAAGTGTTTTATCAAAATTATTTTCCATCTAAGATAATAAAGGGTTATATTTTTATCCCTATTATTACATTGATTTGATCATGTTGTGATGGAATTATTTTTATGAATTCCTTTATCTTATATGAATTGATTTATGATGTCATGATGTTTCAAGAATCCCATTTTTGTTTCTTGTGTTATGCGATGATGTATGTTTTATGATTATGTGGCACACATAAGAAAGGATTAATTATAAGATGGGTGGGACCTATATCTCCCTCCAATGCATTGGGTAAAGATTTTATATCTCATGAGATAGACATGGCTGGAACGGAAGGTTATTTCGGTTCAGTGATACAGGACTGAAACGCGGAGTGAACTCGGTTCAGAAAGGGACTTTGTCCACTAAGATAGTCTTGGCAATGAGTCATGACTAACAAGAAATGATTTTCCATGATTATGTGTGCATGCCACGAAGTTTCAAGTTTTATGTTATGATTATGGGGATCTCATTTTCACTTCTATGATTTATCTTATGTTATGATATTATGAGCTCTTTTGCAGGTTAAGATTTCCAAAAAGCTATGTTCTTATGTATATGATGTGATTGATATTTCTTTTGTTTACCCTTACTGAGAATTTGAGCTCACCCTTTTATGTTTTCTTTTCCCCAGGATATAAAGAAAGGTTTATAGGTAAAAAAAAGGGAAGATCTTTATGGGAGATATTGAAGATCTTTCACCACGATTAGAAGATTACGTTCCGAGTTTCCAAAGACACTAAACTATTACGATCCTTGTGTGTGTGTTTTTGTTATGTACTAAGTATTCCGCAAAAGTAATGTAATGTCCATGTACGATAAGCTTCGGGTCTCTACAGATTCAACATTGAAATAATGAATTTTAACATAGTCATTCAATAGCGAAATTATGAATGGTAACATGGTCATTCAATAGTGAAATTATGAATGGTAACATTGTCATTCAATTTTTAAATTAAAAATGGTTACACAGTCATTCAATTTTTAAAAATGAATTATGAATTATGAATGCAAACAATGAAATGCCGATATATGATATTATTCAGGAGTCCATGGGATCCCTTCAGAGTTATGTGGATAAATATTGTATATTTGAATAATGAGAACAACTTTATTTATTGATTATATTATATTCTTTATAGAACATCATACACTATATTTAAAGGATATTTTTTATACACTGTTCGTGGTGTCTTACTGAGTTTCACTAACACCCTACTCTGTATTCTTGATTGATACCAAAATAGATTTTAGTGTTGCAAGACATGATTATGGAAAAGGCCCTATGTTAGATGGATGAGTTGGGATGGACCATATACGTTGGAAGTTGAAATGTTTTGTGACACTATGGGTATTTTTCAATGTCTTTAATTATGAGTCGAATTTTGACAATTGAAACGTACTTTATTATGACATACATTTTGGTTATTATTGAATTTTTTTTCCAATTTTGGCCATATTGGGATACTAGATTGTTCCACTAATGTCATATAATTCATTGGAAATTATTTTTTATTTATGCTATTGTTGTACTTTGATAAAGATTTGTTATTCCCACAATGACTAAGATTAGACCCTTTCGGCTTGTCGGTAGCCATTGGAATATAGGGAGGTGTCCTTGAGGTCACGTGATCTATCTGCTAAGGGAACTGGTGTGTGGAACCCAGGTCTAAATGATACAAAGTTGTATTAATGGAGTATTATTTTCTATACATTTATCTTACTATACGGGGGATGAGGAAGAAATACTAGGAAAAGTAGAGGCTTCATCATGACCCCTTGGAAGGGAGTAAAAGTGCCATTTTTTCAAGGTTTCATATTATTTCACATTGCATGATGCAATTGTTGTGTGATTTGATTATTGTTTCATAGATTTGATTCTATTTGAATAGTGGTCTGGTTTGTAATAGGAATTGGGTTTACATGTATAATTTTAGGAAGTTAGGATTATTTTATAAAATGAATTATTTTTAGCATGGATGGGAAAACAATTTAGGGATATGTTTCTAATCCTGCACAGTTTTTCCTTGAATGTGAAATTAAACATAAAATTGTTCCTAACAAGAAATTTAGAACGTTTTTAAAATTCAATAATATGGGGGAAAATGGGCCTCTAATTTAGAAACATGAATATGGGAAGTTTTTGACTTGTTAACTAGGAAATAGGTGTTAAATGGATGAGGGTATTGATAACGCCTCTGTTTTTACTTTGTGGCAGGGTTTGAGGAAAAAATAACAGCCTTTCATTTTTTTTCTCTTACATAATCATGATGACATTGTCAAATGATTACTAAGTTATATGTTTTTGATTTTATATTTTGGACACAATGATGATTCTAGTTGAGGGGATAAAAAGATGAAATGGATATGGATGATCCTCTAGTTGCAAAACCTGAGGCATTGATAGTGATGGGTAATGATGTTAGAGAGTAGTTTTGGGAGATCTTTTCTTGCTTGATGATGTATATGGAATGATCTAAAGGGTGGGTTATGAATATTTTGTATAATATGAAAATGCGAAAAAAAAATTATTTGCATCTCCCTCAGACATTTTCTGGAAAGGGTAGACAATAGAAAGTTGAGTTTTTGATTGATTCTATGTAGACGATACATGAACATTTAGAGAATCTGGAAGAAATTGGGGTCATTTTGGCCACATAAATACTACTATGACTAGGGATGTGTGGGTGGGAAATTAAATCATTGACTACACACGTTGATGGTAGGTTATAGAAGGACTTATTGGTGATGTTCAGGGAGTATTTATATCTAGAGAAACTGAGGCATGATACTGATGATGAGATCATGAGGTTAACTCATGGGATAATGTTTGTGAGTGAATAATCTACTCACTTTACATTTGTTTAGTTATTTTCACTTTCTTTGCGTGGAATGGGATAGAAATAACATGTAATTTTCATGATAATAGTAAATGTTATATTCAGTCCCATGTTATGCACTTTCGGTTAAATAATTTTGATAAGGTAGTGGATCAGGAAATCAAAGCTAAGGGAATATATTGGAGGCTTCTAGTTAATGACAAGTAGTTAATGCTGGACAGTCTGGAGGTACAACCACTGAGAGAAGGAAGCATCACTACAAGGGATTTATCGAGGGTAATATCAAGAAGAGTGGCTCGGGGGAAGGATTAGTCACTCAGTACATTTCAAAGACTATATCCCACTTGTGTAGTAGACATGGCTACTATTGTATATACTTTCCCCAGCACCATTAGAGTGATGATATTGCCGCAAGATGGGACATCTACAGAAGTTCTGCATTACCTAGAAAAATACACCTGTGAGGGTTAATCTTGGTATAATATGATAGTAGGAACTTGATCATCCACATTATACCGGTCTAGAAGCTATAATTCTACTAGGTGAGGTGTTATAGGTAGCATATGCTAATAATTTTTGAAAGAGCGGTCATATGACGAGAGTGGTTCAATATATGTGACTTAGGATTTCTCATAGGAAAGAGGGGTACTAAAATTACGTGAAATTCATACTACAGTTGTGGATAGAAAGGCTAGACCATCAACAATGATAGTTAATATTCTTGTACATTCTACACCATCTATTAACTTATTTGATATCAGTTCCTCCCATTCCATTAATTTTTTCTTCACTTGTGAATGGTTCAATCTAGGAGGAAGAGTTTTTGAATAGGGTATTTATGAATGGCACACCTATGGGAATATGATTTAGAGAAATCTTCGTATGCTATGTATACCCTATTGGGGATGGAGAGTATAATTATCTCTGGGATTTCATTATTCATGACATGTTAGGATTTGACCTAATTAGGGGTATAGACGGGATAGTAGTATAATGATCCCACATAGATTGTTACTGTAGGAGAGTGATGTTTACATCTCCTTGGGGTGACAAGTACACTCACTGTGGAATATGGGATATCCAGGAAGGCTGAGTATGGAAAAATACATAGCTACTAAGGGAGATCACAAACCAAGATTCTAGATTATTTCTAGATGATGGAGGTGTAATGTGATATGTCATTCCACTCATAATGGATTTTTCTAGGATGTATATATTATTGATTTATCTGGGATTCCAGTTGAGACTGTTGTTGTTATTACTTTTTAACTCATGCGAGGGGAATTTCCAATTTATATTCGATTATATGGAATTTCACAAATAGAGATTCAAATGTTCAAGAATGATTTGGTGGATTTAAAGTATAAAGGGATTATTAAACCTATTATGTTGCTTTAGGTTTCAGCAATTTGGTTTTCCAAGAAGGATTATGGGACTTTGTGCTTATATTTGGATTACATGGAGTTGAACCAGGTGGCATTGAGGAAATGATATCCTCTTCTGTGAATCGGTGATCTGTTTCAAAAGTCGAGAGGTTCTTGTTTCTTTTCAAAGACTGAATTGATGTTGGGGTATCATCAAATTGTAATTTGGACTATTGATATAATGAAGAATAATTTATGAAGCAGGTATGGCCTAAATTAATTCATCATAATGTCATTAGGGTTGATGAATGAACCAACAATATTTATGGAATTTATTAACAAAATCTTCCATCCATGCCTGGATAAGTTTCTTATAGTTTTTATTATTATTTCATAGTGTACTAAAAGAATAATGATTACCATAACCAACAAATTGAAATCATCCTGAGTACACTATGATATAATTATATATATGAAAATTTATTTAAGTGTCATTTTTGGATAGATCAAGTACACTTCATGGGTGACATTATCTTGGAGGAAGGGGTTCCCCTGGACATAGATAAGGTTAAGGCAGTGGTTTCATGGGAATCAGCCATGAATGATTTCATTATCTATAGCTTCCTGGGGATAGATGGATATTATCAGAGGTTCATAAATTACTTTTCACATTTGGAAGCACATACATTGGGAATGACCAAGAAGAGGGTAAATTATAAATTTCAAGAAGCATGTGATAATTCCTTCCTAGAGTTTATGAAGTTTTAGGCATGAACATGAGTATTGATCCTACCTCAGCCTAGAGTAGAGCGTACAATGTACTATAATGTGTCTAGGATTGAGATTAGAGTCTTTTTGTGGATGAGATATCCTATTGTGGAATATAGGTATCTATTGTTGAGTACACATGAACAAAACCACACAACACATGACATCATGTTGGTAGAAGTTGTGTTTGATTTGAGGTGTTGGAAGCACTACCAGATGAGAGAGATGTTTACCGCATATAAGGATCATAGAATATTAAAGTATATCTTTTCATAAGGATATTTTAATCTATGATAGTGGATATTGGTTGAGTATATGAAGTCATTTGATATTGAGTTAGAATATACTCCAATAAAAGGAAATAATGTTGCTGATGATTTGAGTAAGAAAACGCATACTCAGGTTGTTCAATATTTTAATACTAAGTGGAAGATAGTAACTATTTTGGCTAAGCTAAAAATTATGGTTTTGTAAAAATGTTTTGGAACTACATTATTAGATGAATCTAATATCTATTTCATTAGAGTATACACTTTTGAATGGAATTAATGATATGTAGTATGAGAATATTGAGTGATTGACCTTGAGGGAAATCCTTGGAGGTGGGGATTCACCTTCTGATTGGATCATAGATGAATATAAGATCATCTGTGTAAGAAATCAGGTTATTACATCAGCAAGCATGTTGGATGAGCTAATTATTGAGTTTTATTCGTCAAAATGGGTTGTTCATCTAGGTGTCACTAAAATCTACCTACACATATGATGAATGATATGGTGGTCAGACAAGAAGAAAGAGATTTCATGGTTTGTGACATTATTCTACACATGTCAGTAGCTAAAGGCCATAAATTAATGACCTGGTTATATACAACATGAATTTCCCATTTAGGAATTTAGTGGGATGGAATGGTTATGGATTTTATGGTGGATTACTATGATCTTCTTGTATGAATTATGAAATATGGGTTATTATTGACCATTTAACAAAGGTATCATTTTTATTTCCTATAAGGGGGACCATTTCATTAGAGATGTTGGGAGAACTGTATCATAGGGAGATAATATATCTACATGTGGAGCCAAAAATATTATTTTAGACCTTGAATAGTGTTTTAAATTGACCTTTTGGAAGGAGTTTCAGATGTTTCTTGCTACACTAGGGTTTTTTGAGTACAACATTCATCACAAAGACATATGAGAAATCATAGGATACTATATAAGAATGTGAGGAAATACATTGAGTATATATCCTTGACATTGGTGGGTCATGAATGAATCACCTAGAACTAGTGGAGTTACCCTCAAACAACAATTATTGGGAAAATGTTTATATAGAACCATATGAGGCTCCTTATGGGTGGTAATTAAAATTGTATCTATGATAGATGGAGGAAGGTGATTTAGACTTTATGAAAATCAGTCTCATGCATGAGACACAAAGATGATTATACTTATTTTGAATCCAATTATAGGGGATTATATAATAAAGAATTTGATTTCTAGTAGACATTGATGGCTCCTATATTTTATCGAGGGGGATAATTTATTCCTTAGGTCATTTCTTATATTGGGAAACTATGTAAAAAGATAGTGAAAGTTGTCACCCTGGGTTGTTAGACCTTTTGAGGTTATGGAGAGAATAGATGATGTGGAATAAATATTGTCTCTTATATAATGATATATTAGTATGCATTAAATATTACAGGTGTCACAAATATAGAGGTATCACCCCAAAACTTCTCATGTGATTGATGTGGGTGATGATGTGCTTGAGATAGATGCATCATTTCAGGAGCATCTGATATGTGTTTTGGAGTATAGTGATAATGTTTTGTGGGGGAAGACCTTGTTGAAAATTATTTTAATATGAAAAAATAGAGGTTTTCGTGAGAGAAAATATAAAATAGAAACATATACAGGGGATATGTGGCCTAATCATGATGACATAGAATCATAGATATTTTTCAGTATACATCTTTAGGACGCGTCGTTAGAAGGTGAAGGGATGGAAAAACCCGAAACATTTCTAGAGATTCATATATCTCATTTAAATAAACTATTTTACCATTTTGGGTAATTTTAATATGGTTTTTACCTTGGGTTTTTTTGGGTGATTGTTTTATAAAAATGGTAGAAGGTGTGTAGTGCATTTTTGGAACATTGTTTTCCCCAATCATGCACCCTGGCCTAGTAAGGAATGATTCCTTGGATATAGATGATTTTCATATTTGGAACACATGTTCAAATTACCATGTCACATGAAAGGATAAACCATGAACAACCAACTCCCATGAAGAGAAACAATGTAAATGCTCATGGTTATTGGAAACTTTGAACCACGAGAAACAAACTTTGTTCAGGTTTTAAATTCACATGAAAACCTATTTTAGAATTTCATGATCCCCCATTTTAATCCCAAATCAACCACATTTCAACCCTGACGGTTCTTTCATGATTTTTGAGCCCTCTATATAGATTCCTATCAACTCTAGACCACATTCATTGGGATTTTAATTCCTAATTGATGATATGGACCCCTAATAGTAAGAGAATCCCATCCCATGTAGTTTCCATTCACTTTCACATTCTTCTTCTATTCGTTGAAGGTTTTACTTACCTATTTTTGGTTGGATCTTGATCTATTGTTGTATATAGATCTAGGAATTGTGGATCTAGACCTTGAATTAAGGGATATTTATTTTTTCAATCATGGATTGATTTTACATAATTTTATCTTACTCAACATCTTTATTACATTGAAATTGGGGATTTCTATTGGTGAATTATCATCAGTGAATCGAGGTTGGTGGTGTATAATTTAAATAACTAATTATTGTTTGTATTTATGCATTTGTAGTTATAGAATAAAAAATAATATTTTAGAAATTTACTTTTCTAATTGAATTAATTAATTTTGTGAGGTGATTAATTAGGGGATTGTGAATCAGGAATAATTTGTTGTGGAATTAATTATGTGATATTATGATTTCTGAATCAAGGTAATTAATTTTCCAATTAATTGTTGAGATACTGTAATAATGAAAGTGAATAATTATTTTTTGAATCAATTTTACGATATTGGGATTATTGATTGGAGATAATTATGTGTTGAATTTATTATGATATATTTATAATTTGGGCACAAGATAATTACTTTTTTGAAATAAATCTGAGATATTGAGATTTTAGATTTAAGTTGATTCATTTTTTGAATTAATTATGGTTCATTGAGATTTTTTAATTGTGATATGTATATTTTGAAATATTTATAAGATATTTGAAAAATTATTTTGAGATATTTAGTTGAGGAATTAATAATGGGACATGGAATTAGTGGATATTGATTAATTAGTTGGTTAATTAATGAATGAGATTAATGTGATTTGTTAATTAGGGAATTAAGTAAGTGGAATTGTGTGATGAAATAATTTCAAAATTATTGAGGAGAAGGAGAGGATTAAATAGCTCTTGACATAATTTATAACAGTGATATGATTAATTAATTTTTGAATGAATTTTTTGGAATGGTACAATGTAATAATTGTTTAATTTGATATGAAATTTATGTGGATAATTATTTATCAAATTAATTATGTACATTGAATAATAACATGGATATTTTATCATGTGTAATAAATTATTAATGGTAACATTGTCATTCAATTGAGAAATTATTAAAGATAACATGGTAATTCAATTGTGAAATAATGAATGGAAACATGGATATTCTGTTGTGAAATTCTGCATAGTAACATGGCCATTGAATTGTGAATTTATGAATGGTAACATGGTCCTTAAATTATGAAATTATGAATGGAAAATTGTCAATAAATTAAGAATTAAGAATTATTATTGGTAATAATGAAATTAATACATATGACATTATTTGAGAGTCCTCAGGAACCTATGGGTATTATGTGGATAAATGAATAATATTTGAATAATGTAAACTATTTATTATATTTATTTTATTTTATTATTTATAAAACAACATATAATGTATTGATTAGATGTTGTGTTAGACAATGATGGTGGTGTATTTCTATGTTTTACACACAAACTACTTGGGATTCTGGATTTGTACCTCAACTGAATTCATGGATGTAGTATCAGATAATGGAAATGTCCCTTTATTAGATGACTAATTAGGGATAAAGAGTGGATGATGGAACCAGACATGGTTTTGGCCCATCTTGGGATTTTATAGTGTCTTCACTTTTGAGTTGAATTTTTACACTTACAATATACTTTTGCATGAAATACCTTTTGATTAGTTTAGAAATTATATTTCATGTTTTTATCATATCATGATACTCAATTCATCAAGGTTGGTAATATCATAAACTGGTTATTTTTTTCTATTTCTGTTTTTTTTCTAATTTGATAAAGTCGGTATAGTATCCCCTTAATGAATATTAGACCCTTATTGCTAGTTCTTGGCCTTTGACATAAAAGGAGGCATGCTTCAGGTTATATGACAAACTGACTCTGCCCATTTGAGTATGAGACAAGGGTCAGGGCATTACAAAGTGGTTTCAATGGATCTTTATCTTTTGTCAAACTATTTGGATATAAGTGAGATTGGGAAGTATCGTGGCTTGGATATGAATCTGTGTGTGAAATTATCTGACCCATGTATTGAGGAGAATCCATGTAACTAGGGTGGGAATTTGTGTAATTTTTATTAATTGTTACAGCTGAATATTATTTAACCTTGTGTTACATGACTGTTGCATGATGTAATTATTATTTCAAAGATTTTTTGAGATTTTACATAGGGCCCCGTATGGAATGATATTTGTGTCTAAATTCATCAGTCTAGACACTCAGGATTATTTTGTGACATGAATGATTTTAAGAAGATGTTGGAAAAAATGTTATAGGTATGTTGTTGATGTTGAATTGATTTACATTTCAGTAAAATTGAACTAAAAATTGCACCAAAAATGGACTTGAGAATTTTTTTAAATTGATGTAATACGGGGATAGATGGGTTTATATATAAGAAACATTAATTGGATATCTCTTTACCCTTGTTAATTGGGACCTAGTTTGAGGATGGATAAGTCTAGTGATAGAAACTTTATTTTGATAGTTTGGTAGGGATTGTGGGAAAAGTCTTGTTATGCCTTGTTTTGTTTTCCTATTATGTAATCATAGTAATGTTATGAAATTCAACCTAAGTTGTGCGTTTTGAAATATAGTGTTTCTCCTCTATGATGAAACTTTTTTAAAAGAAATAATGAGGACAATGTTAGATTTCATACTCTAGAAGTGGAACCTATGGCCCCAATTGTTCTTGGTGTGGAAGGTGGAGAGTAATTCTAGTATAACTTTTCTCAGTCCATGGAACTTATGTAATGATAACCATGGATGGTTATGATGTGTTTTTATGATACTATGAGTGAGTTTTAGTTTAATCACCCTCCATTTATATTAGAGAGGGTGGACTAGTGGGAGCTATTTTCTAGTTTGATTCTTTGATGAAAATAGAAGATAATTCAGAACTCTAGATATGAAGAGTGTCATCTTGGAAACATATATTCTATGAAGACTAGTAATGTAATGGTGGGACATTTGGGTGTGGATTGAAATGGCTGATGATATGTTATGTAAGGACATTATAGAGATGTTTCTTGAGAATTTCAATCTTGATATGGTGAGGTAGGAGAGAGCTGTTGAGTTCATGAGGTTGAATCAGGGTAGTATATCCATGGTAGACTATGTTGGATGCCATATAGATTTACATCACCTAACTCCATAATATTTAGGGTATGAGATAGCTAAAACTAATTATATATACAATGGGATAAATTTTTTTATTAATTCCCATTTTATCCTCTTTCAGTTAAAGATGTTTGTCGAGATAGTGGATTAGGCTCTCATAGATGAGGGTAAAATGAAAGAGGATTCTAGTGTATGATAGGTAGCTGATATTGGATGATCGGGGGGTAAAACCTTCTAGGGAAGGAATAATTTCTGTAGGTGTGTTATCTAAGGGAATATAAAAAATCTTGGAAAGGAGGAATAATCAGTCACTTAAGACCATACCCGAATTATATGGCACCGGGGCGGTAGGTTGGGAAACTATTGTAGATATTATCCCCAGCCACCAAGAGAGTTCCAATATTGCGGCAAGATGGTGAATATATATAATTTATATACCACCCAATTATAGATGTGTAGTGAGGGTGAAACTAATTAGAATTAAAGTGTATGAAGGGGATCATCTATCCAATATCAGTCTTGAAGTTGGATTTCAACTACACAAGGAGGTAGAGGAAGTGGATGTTGTTATTCTATGAAAGAGATCCTATATGAATAGTGTAGTGGAGAAAAGGGGGGTGTAGGTTTCAATATAGGGAATAGCGTAGGAAAATTTCATGACATTCATCATACAGTTGTCGATAGAGAGGATGCCACATCAACAGTGATATGTTCTATTCTTGTAGCTTATACACTAGATCGTACCTTATTCGATGTTAGGTCCGCTCATTTAATTATTTTCACCACCTTGAATTGTTGTTCCCTGGATATGGGGTTCATGAGTGGGGTATTAATGATAGACACACCTATGGGATTATGGTCTAGAGAGGTATGTTTGTGCGATGGATTTTCCCTCATGGTTAGAGAGTATCATTTTCTGTGAGATATCGATATTGTTAACTTATAAAATTTAGATCAAATTATTGGTCAATTGGTTAGTATCATATTTATCCCACATATATTGTTTCCATAGGATCGTGATGCTTACATCTCTTAATGGTGACAAGTACATTCAGTATGGAGAGTGAGATATCTAGGCAGGCTGAGTAGGACTGATTACTTAGCAACTAGCAGAGCACACAGCCTAGGATTTTAGTTTATTTCTTGATGTTAGAGGTGTAGTGAGAGATGTATTTCCACCCATAGTGGATAGGGTTAAGCATGTGTTTCATAATGACTTATTAGGGATAATACATTATAGATATATAGATATTATTATTTATCTCTCATTAAGGGTGGATCCATTTTCAATTATTTGATATTGAATGTCACCGACATAGCTTCAACGGATACAGACATTACTAAAGTATTTGGAGGGTTTGGGGGTTATCTGATTGAGTATGTCACATTGAGGTTCACTAATATTTTTTTCTATGAGGGTCTAAGGGACCCTATTCTTGTGTGTTGAACACCATAATTTGAAACAAATGACATTGATGAACAAATATCATGTTCTAAATATTGATGATCTATTTGACATGTTAAGAGGGGCTAGTGTATTTTCAATGATTGAATTGGGATCAGGGTATCATCAATTGATATCATGAACTTATAATAAACAAAAGGAATCATTAAGAAGCTAGTATATCCTATATTAGTTATTCAAAATTCCATTTGGGTTAAATAATTTTCTTGTAGTGATTATTCCCTAAGGAATAGAATCTTCCACCTGTACATGGATTAGATTGTTGTTGTGTTTATGGATGTAATCACGGTATACTCCAAGACTCATGATAATCATGTCGAGAAAATTCACATCGTCCTGAATACATTTACACAAATTCATATATAAAAAATCTATCTAAGTGTATGTTTTGGATTGATATGGTACACTTCCTCGGTCACAACTTCTTATAGAATGATGTGTCTATAGTCCAAGAGGGGGATTAATAAGTGGTTTTATGGAAGTATTCCATGAATGTTATCAATATCCATAGCTTCCCATGGTTGAAAAGATAATATTAATTATTAATAATTTTATTTTATTATTTAGAATCACCACTTTTGTGATTGAAAAAGAAGTGGGTAATGTTTGAATGGTCCGAAAAATGTGAGAATCCCTTATAGGATTTGATGAAGCGGTTGACATTAGAACCAATATTGATCTAACCTTAGATAGTTGCGTAGTGTATGTTGTATTTTAATTATTTTGGGATTGATTTTGGACTCATGTTGAGATAGGGAGATCAATCTATGGTGTCTAGGTATTGATAGTTGAGGACACATATATGGAAGTACCATACACTCTACCTCAAGTTGGAAGAAATTATTTATTGATTTAATGTGTGAACAAAATTACCTATTTTGGGAAAAGTTTATTGTGTATATGGATCAAATGAATAGATATTATATCTTTTTCTAGGAATATTTAAATCTCCAAAATTAGATATGGGTCGAGTAGATAAGTTAATTTTAATTTTAAATGTCATATATATCAAGAATAAGAAATTTTGTTCTCTATGGTTTTATCAAGAAAAATAAGGCTCAGGCTATTTATGAATCTAACATTGAGTGGTATATGATGAAACTATTAGATGATATGGACATTGTGGTTTTGGAGACTTGGGAGTAGATGAACCTCATATCAGTTTTAGTAAAGTCTAAACATTTGAGAAAGATTTGGGACATGTACTATGAGGAAATGAAGTGTTTTACCATGAGGGAAATCCATGATGTTGGGGAAGAACCATTGGATCATAGCATATAATAATATTAGATCCTCAATAATTAGAATCATGTTATTTTTCCATAGAGCATGTTAGAGGAGATGATCCATGAGTTTCATGCCTCAAAATGGATAATAAGTCCAGTTGTGACTAAAATATACCGTGACCTATGATGAATTATTAGTTGAACATGAATGAAAAAGGATATATAATGGTTTATGAAATGATGTTACACCTACCAGTAGGTGAAGGTTGAGAATCAATGATCTAGTGGTTTTCTACTACAATTCCCAATTAAAGAATTATAGAGGGATTACATGACTATAGATTTTTTGGTTGGTCTCTCGGGGAGTCTTTTGAAGGATTATGAAATCTAGGTTATTGGGGATCATTTGACAATGATAATACATTTTATTCCAATATGGGATACTTTCTCATTGGGATAGTTGGGGGAACTACATATTTGGGAGATAGTCCATATGCACGGGGCACCAAAAACTATTATTTTAGACCATGAATTTCATTTTAATTCATGCTTTAGGTAGGGATTATTGAAGCTGCTCCATAAAAAGGTCATATTGAGTATTTAATTGCAAAAACATATAGATGGATAGTTGGGGAATACTATACAATGCATGAGGATATGTTGCGAGAATGTGTCTTGGACTTTCATGGGTGTTTGGAGAATTGCCTCGTTCTAGTGAAGTTCGCCTAAATAAACAGTTATCATGAAACTATACTGATGTAAAAATGTGTGGATCATTATTGAAGGCCATGTAAATCCATTCAATGCTGGAAGGAGGAAGGCGAGTGAGTGCTTTGGGGACTAGGTCTTGTTCATGAAATGTTAGAGTAGGTTTTACATACTCAAAAGTGTTGGGATATGTCTCAGTATAGAGTGAAGTCATATAATGATCAACACCCCTAACCACTAAAATTTACATAGGGTGATCATTTATTCCTTTGGGTGTCTCCTATATTGGGTCAACATAAGTTACATTGATAGGGCTTGTTGGAATTGAGGTTCGTTGGAATATTTGAGGTTCTTGAGAGAATCGACCTAGTGGTGTTCTTATTTGATATTACATTGAGATAAAATGATATGTATGATATTTTTCTTGTGTCACAAGTACAAAGGTATGACCCTAGCCTTTATAAATTTATTTCTATGGAAGATGTAGATATTAAGATATATGCAATATTTGAAGAGCATTTTAAACATGTGGTGGATTGTAGTGAGAAAATTTTGTGGGGAAATAATATGTTCATTTTTCATGTATTGTAGATATATGGAACTTTGTAGGGGGAAACACTGGAGAGAGAATAATATATGAGGGATCAGTGGCCCAATACATTTGACAAAAAATATTAGAGATTCATGGGAGTATCACTTGAGGATGAGCTGTAATAATATGGGGATATTATAAAACACTATAATTCTCTAGAGATATCAAATGCTAATTTACATGTACTATTATTCCTTGTGTGTAATAACCCTCATTTGGGTTTTACTTTGGGGTTTTACTGGGCGAAAAATATGAGAAAAATGGAATATGGAGAGAAGTGAACAGTTGGAGGATGATTTTCCCTAACCTTGTGCCTTGGGCAAACAAATTGTAGAAACCTGGACATAAAGTTTTTGTATAGATAGCACATAGTTTGAAAAAACCGTCTCCCTAAATGGAGAAAACATGCACCCCTAAGAAGAGGTGAATATCTATGTCTCATAGTTGGGGGAATTTTTATTTCCCAAGCAGTAAACCATGAACATGTTTTAAATTCATTGGAAAAATTATTTTAATATTTCTTGAGCACCCATTTTGATACCAAATTGACCCCATTAGACCCTAACACCTCTTTCATGACAATGGATCCCTCGGGATAGATTCCCTGACATTATGACCACTATTATTGGTGATTAATAGCATAGATTAAAGATATAGACCCTTCATGGTAAGAGGATTTCATCCCATTTATTTTCCGTTCTCCTTTACAATATTCTTCAAAACATTTAATGTCACTATTAACTATTTTAAATGGATATACATATATTGATGGATATAGATCAAGGAATTTTCAATCAAGATCTATAATTAATGGATATTTATTTTTTCAATCGTGGAATTAGGTTTTAGATCCATATCTCGCACTGTGTTGTTATTCCATTGAAATTGTGGGTTTTATATGACGAACACTGATCATTGAATTGAGGTAGGTGGTATATAATCAAAATCATAGAGTCTTGATTAAAATTATGTGATATTAAATGTATAATTTATAGGGATTATTTACAAATTGGGTTTTCTAGTTGAATTAAATAATTTAGTAAATTAATTAATAAGGGGATTGTGAATGGGGATAATTAATTATTGAATTAGCAATGTGACATTATGTTTAATGAATGAAGTTAACTATTTTTTTAATTAATTGGAGAGATATTTTGATTATGAAAATGAATAATGAATTCTTGAATATGTTATGAGATGTTGATATTAATAATTTGAGATAACTAATTGTTGAATTAATTCTAAGATATTGAGATTTTTTATTTGAGATGATTAATTATTGAATTAATTATGATATATTGATATTTTTTATTTGAGATGATTCAATTTGAAATGACAAGATTGTATTGCAATTTTTTATTTGAGTTAATTAAATGTTGAATTAATTTTGGGATAATGAAAATATTAATTTGATATAATTAATTTGGGAATTAATTATGGGATATTTAATTGGTGGGTATTGATAAATTAATTGGAGAGTTAACTAATGCTATTGACATGCTTCATTAATTACGGAATTAGTTAAGGGGAACTATGTGGTGAAGTAGTTTTTGAATTAGTGATGAGACTGAGATGACTAATTATTTGTTGAACTATATAGAAGAATTATATTATTAATTAATTATTGAATTAATTATGTGGAATGGTATGATTAATTAATTCTTGAATTAATTTTCAAATTAATGTGGATAATTAATTATTAAATTAATTATGTGTAGTGAATAGTAACATGGACATTTAGTCATGTATTAGAAATTATGAATGGTAACATAGTCAATCAATCATGAAATTATGAATGATAACATGATTTTCAATTGGGATATTATGAATGGTATCATGGTAATTCAATTGTAAAATTTTGATTGGTAACAAAGTCATTCAATTATGAATTTTGGATTATGAATTAGGAATGATAACAAATACAATCAAATGTATTGTATTATTCTAGAGTCATCAGTAACACAATGTTTTTATGTGGTTAAATAAATAATATTTGTATAATGTAAATGGTTTAAATTATATCTTGTATTTTAGTCTTTATGAAACTGGATAAACTCTCATTATTTGATATTATTTTATAATCCATTTGTGGTGGCTTAATTTGTTTTACCTACACACTACATGGAATTCTTGATCGATACTTGAAAACATTTCATTGTTGTAGGATAGGATAAGGAAATATTCCTTAGGATAAATGGTTGAGTTGGAATGGGGTATGGATGGGGGATCTATAAATTGATTAAGACCTACTTGGGAATTGAAAATTTCTTTAATTTTGAGTTGAATTATTACACTTGGCATATACTATTTCATTACACAACTATTTTTTAGTTTGTAAAATTTATTTCCTATTTTTTATCATATTATGATACTAGAATGATCATGTAATGTTATAATATCCTCTATTTATTATTATTTATTTTTGTTTTTGTGATGATTTCATAAAGACGTTATAGTTTACCCATTATCCATATTAGACCCTCACTAATATTTGGAAACCTCAGGCATACGAGGATGTGTTCTAGAATATATATGGATAACCAGATCAGGGCATCTATGTGTAGCACTCATGTTGGGTCATTACATCACAAAAAAATTGTGGTTCCAAAAAATATGATTGATTAACCATACATATCATGTCCCACCTCTTAAATAATAAATTTTAACTGCACAGGTTAATGTAGATTTCACACCTTAGAATAATATCAACCTATCATATAACATTCATCTCTCTAACCCTTCATTTATATTTTGTAATGAGTTTGATGAGAGAAAAGAGAAGATATTGTGAATGAAGAGGGTGAGAAAATCCTTCTTGGAGTTAATATGGACACAATCATTCCATACACATGAAATATCTATACTGACTATGAATATGAATGAAAACACTAATGATATTCACAAACAGGGATAAAAAACATCATGCTTCACCAATTGAATTAAGATCTAGGTTTCTTCTCCTATAATGTTATTTAGAAGCATAGTGGGTGAATAAAAATTAATTGAGATTAATTTGATTAACATTTTTAGGAAAAATTTAGATAAATAGAAACAAAAAATAAATAATCTACTCACATGTTCCATGACATATTAAAAACCCCAAAAAACTATTTTCTATAATAGAGTATTTAGATAATATAAATTTTAATTTATTGGGTTTTAATAATTAATAATGATCACAGAGTTTTCCTAACAATGGAATGTATTGAACATGGGGATATTAACATGTATCCATATTTTAGTTTTTCTCCATTATTAATTCTTCAAGAATATACCCCTTATATTTAGAAAATAATTTCATTCAAATTCCCCTTGAAATCTTATTTCCATCTTGTTAGTCAAATAAAATATAAAAAATATCATTTTCTCTGAGAAAGAGATGTTAAGTTATATTATTAATCCATGGTTCACAACTAATATCTATATGTACATATTGATGAATATCATGGGCTGAAATTAACCATCATGAATGTTTCTAAGACATTATAAATGATTAAAAAAGGTTCATTATTATTTGTGATCATGTTC
Source organism: Viscum album (assembly GCA_963277665.1). Lineage (NCBI taxonomy): Eukaryota > Viridiplantae > Streptophyta > Magnoliopsida > Santalales > Viscaceae > Viscum > Viscum album. The sequence goes on along the minus strand of OY728121.1, from coordinate 1,642,460,589 downwards.
AAGTGTCCCATAATATATTTCCCTAGTTGTTAAAACCTAACTATAATTTTGGAGGTTGTGTTATTATTCATCATCTAATTTAATTTATCTTAGATTAAGATCTTTCTAAAACATCTAAAAGTTAAAACCTTAAAGAAATTTAATTTAATCATATATATCATCTTTTGTAGCTCTAACTATTTATTATTTATGACTGATCAAATATTATATATAAGAAGATAACACTTATGCATTACTAATTAAATTTTACATATCTTCGTATTCTATGAAATGGATATATTTAATTTTAGTGTTCAAATAGTCATTCTAAATTAGTTTTAAAATAAAATTCAAGAATTATTAATCAATATTTATTATATATGAATTAAAATTAAATACACACCTTCTATACCCAATAAACAATTTTCAATGGCATAAAAAACCTCACATATTTTTCTAGGATCTCTATTTTTTTCTAAAAGGTATTATCTTTTCATATCATATCTTTAGTAACAAGTAATATTAACTAAATTTTCCTAAAAATTAATAAAACCCCATTTTAAATATTATCCATAAATATTTAAACATGTAATAATTATTTTAAAAAATAAAGTGAATTTTTTTAAATATTAATAATGTGAAAACTATGAAACCAATATAATTAATATATGATAATTTTCATCAAATTATAAATTTTTTAGTGATATAATATTTTAAATTCTATAAAAATATATGAAAATATACTCTATGTCACATACCAATTAAATTATATAGATAAAAACTATAATAGGTGGATCACAAAAAAATATGACTTCCACCATAATGGGAACCACTAAACTCCCTCTTTCAGAAATTATGTGACCTAATTAATTTACATTCCATATCCAAAAGTGATAAGATGTAACAATACAAAAAATTAAAATCACTTGAAGTTGATCCAAAATCACTCAATGATGTAATGAGTGACTAAACCTTATCTGCATGTCTTTATGAATATTTTTTTAAAAAATTATAATGAATTTGTATAGGAACGGTTTAAATATATAGATCATGGGATTAAAGAAAATCATAGTAGTATTCAAAATTAAAAAAAGGATCCCTATGATAAAATAATTTTTATATAAATAAATGGATGTATACTTTTTTAATATCTTAATCTTGAACTACAGACTAATGATAAATTGAATTACAGATGTTCTTAGGGAACCACCTCATTTAATATGGATACTTAAAGCATTCATTGATTCTTTATAGTGGATAATTTTTTTATTATGACATAATTAAGTAATTTAACATCAATATAGGACTTCAAGATCCAATCCTACATCGTTCAGAAAAATTCAAAGGATTACAATGGTGAAATGATGGGGTTTAAAACACATATTTTAATGAACTCATACAATTGTATTCTTGACATAGTGATCTTGGTAGGTGATACCTATTAAAATCCTGATGAGTCCAATTTACTTCTTTGATATATAGTATTACAAATTTTGATATAAAATCTTGAATTTAGTAGAGAATTAGAATCTTGGAATCAGTATATGTATTCCACTATCATATAAATAATGAGAACATAATATGTAGGTGATATAAAAATTAAAAGCCTCCTAACTCAGTAATTGATAGGCTATAGTTCCCTTAACCATGGACTTTCCTGAGTGACAAGAGAATACTTATATCCTATGTATATAAAATATTCAACATTATGTCATAGATACACCAGTCATCACTGGTAGTTTCTAACCTATTTTATAACCTCAGATAAGTGACTTATCCAAAGAATATTATATGGATGTAGTTATATCATGATCTAACCATGGGTGAAAAAAATTTCATCTAAAGTTATCTTCTATTTATTTTTGATATAAATAATCTAGAGTGTAACTTAAGATGGAGACTCTAAAAAAAAATTTCGATCCAAAAAATCTATAAGAATTTAAACATATGGGTTAATACAAAATTTTTTTATTATATCAATCTGGATCCTATAATGTAATTTTGATATAGAATAATAGTAATATATTATTTTTCAAACAATTTTTTTATTATATGGTTATATCACCCTAATGAACGAAACCTTTAATAACTATGTTTACCATTTTCATATCTATGTAGAAGAAACATCATTTTTCATCAGCCACTAGGTGGTGGTGGTCTCTTAAAGTTACTTCCAACAGAATATTTTCCGAAATATTGGACAATTTCTCATTTAATATTTACTCCTCAATAACCACCAATGTAAGGCCCACTATATTTATGTGGTCACTGGAAAATTAATTTTCTATCTACTCACATTGGGTTAACCTCCAAGGCGAGAACTCATGGAACAAGTGTCTATGATCACTAAAACTATATAATATAATTTTTGTTATTTATTTGAATACCCAAATGATTCTTTTATAATATTACCCAAAGAAAGAGTTTTTAAATTTTTCAATGATAGGGAGTTTTCTTATCTCCATCCATTATTTACCACCCCTTACCAAAATTTCATCATTAAAATGTCCCACAATATAATATATAATTATATGGAAATGATATGAATGATCACTATATCCTAGATTAAAATCAAATATCTAGTCCCAAAAAATGGATCTAATGTAATCATAATGTCCCATGTCTATTGATATTTAGTGAAACATTTAACAAATGATCATACTCAGTCATTATCATGATGATGTAATAATAGATTTAAATATAATTTATCAACAATAAATATAGGGTCTTTCTGTATAATTAATTATTTAAGATCCTCTTAAACTTTCCCCAAGAGATAATAATCCCATAGTGTCTTGTATAAAATTACGATATAAATTAAAATACTAGCAGTGGAATTATAGTTTTAAACTAAATATACAATTTATATCCTCTTCATGTATTATATTGATTATTTTTTCCAAATACCAATGAGATCAATGATTGGTCATATTTTTGAATTTCCAATGAAATACAAGGTTAGCGTATGTGTAATATATAATTTTTTGAAATACATATTTCAAAACAAATGATGGGTATTTTGAACTATATATCAATTATTTAATATATTTGAACATCAAATAATATAAATTATAGTGGCTAAATTGTGAATTTACTCAGCTAAAACTATGAAAAAATATAACTGATTTTTAAGAAAAAAATGTAGTATTCATTAACACAACAAATAATATATAAAAAAATATATTTATAAAACATAAATTTTAAATCAATGATAATTAGAGATACATTCTCAAAATTTGAGGTATCCGCAATATTCAATATGTGGCAAGGTATTCCAAATGTTAAAACTATAAGAAGAAGTGTCTTTCATTCCCTATAATACATAGACTATACATTTCAGTAGTAGATATCATGATAAAACATTAGTACAATAGATTTTTTTATATAGAACATTTAAAATGAAAAGACATTTATCTTTACAAGGCATTCCTCACAAAATGGTTTATTTTTTAAGAAACACTCATAATGAAAAATTACCCAAATAATAATTTCAATCATTAAATATGAACATGGAATGCTTTCAAGTGAATAAAAATATTCAAATTTATTATTTAATATTATTAAACATCAGACACTCAAGGTGATGTTTGAGTTTTAGGAAACATTATAACAAAATAATATATTCAAATCAAATAAACATAAGATAATTTGTAATTATATAAAAAATTCATTTGTTGAAGAAATCAACTTGTTTCATTATATACTGGAGAGTTAGTTCACCACTACCATTGTGGTTAAAATCATATTGATGTAATATAACATTAAATCATTAAATCATTATAATTTCATATATCAATTCTGTTCATTATTATTTTATTTAACTGATGTTCATTGTGAATAATTATAAAAATATAAATAAAAACATAAGTTAGATTGGTTTTTTATGTTTTGAATTTTGATTTATAAAATATTGAAATAAGTGTGTCATGACTTAATAATAACCCAAAAAATCCCCAATTTTTCTAGAAAAAATAACATAAGAATGTTCCATGAGGGGAACTAATATTAAGAAGGGGAACTCTTTGTAGTATACTTGATAGGTAATTTCTCACCCCTTATCCCCATGTGATGTTTTTAAGATAAAAAATATTCTAAATAAAAAATCAGTTAACTAGAAAAAATTCTTCAAATACACCATTAACATAATTATAAAATATATGATAAACAGAAGAACAAGAAAAAAATTCTCAAATTAATTACATATTTTAATTTTCAAAAATAAATATAGAAGATAAAAAAATAATTAAAAATTATAAATTTAATTCTGTTTTAGAAATTTTTTGATAAAATGTTTTTGATTCAATTGAAATAAATGTAATGCTTTAGATCATCATGAAAATTCATTTATCATGTTTGATGTAAAAAAAATTATATATAAACAACTTTTTTAATATTTTTTCACATTGAATAATAATTTCTTATAAATTGATTTAATGTTGAACTACATGTTTCTCTATTTGTCTAACAGATCCAACTATGATTATCAATTTAATAAAACAATTGATTTTTCACTATAAATATTTGTACATAACATTCATTAAAAAATATAAAAGCTATATTTTTGGCAATATATTTTTTTCATAATACATTTTCCAGAATAACATTAGGCATAACATTTGGTCATCTAATATAGTTCAGATAAACTATTAAAATATTCTTTTTTTTTTGAAAAACATTTCAATATATATGATAATTTAATATTAAAATCCTTGATAATATATTACCTACATAATATTTAATATTTATATGACCCCAAAATATTTTCTTTAATGTATGTGTGGATCTTGATGACTTGGGAGGAGGTTGAAAGCGTAAAACATACTTCATAAAAAATAATTTAGGAAATAAGTTTATGATTTCAATAAATATAAAGGAAAAAAATCAATTTTTAAGAGTAGTAAAAACACTCGTATTATAGGTAATTGGATAATATTAATGAAATTAACATATCCCATAAAATTAATAATTAATTTCATGGAGAGAGTAAAAATTATAATTAATAATATTATGAATTCTTATAGTTATCTTCCATATATGATGGATTATTTATCACTTCAAGGATGGTTTAAGAAAATATTTTGGGAAAAAATGTAAATATTTCATAAAAAATTATAGAAACTATGAATAAAAAGAAAATTAAATTAAAAATTAGATTCTAATGATAATAGTATAATATTTAATAATTAGATTAATTTTATTAATTTGATATGTTCTTAAAATTATATATGTTTTAAAAATATGATAATTTTGAAAATTAGAAGAATTTTAAAATTTTGATTTTATACTCCTTTTATAAATGAGTATTTTAATTTATGGTGATTTACTAAAAAATAAATGGAAATTATATCACATATTGTTGATTATTCCCAACATCTATTTATTAAATTCAATCCTACTTGTATTAATAGGTTTTGTAAGGATAGAAAATACTTGATATTACATTCTGATTATCAAGAATATTATCTACTTTTTGTATGTACAATCTATGGAAATGATTTCATTCATCTATGTGCTTAGTTTTTGAGTGATGTTCATGGTTTCTAAATTTTTTTATGAAACTATTACAATAAAAAATTATTGTTGTAAGATTTAAACTCTGTAAAAAATCCATGACTATGTTTTACCTTGACAACACATTAGTACAAAAACATCATGCTGCTACATATTTTTCATTGGTAGAGGAATGTGATACAGTAATTTTTTCCTATTAAAATAAGAAGCTAAATATTCTCTTAATAAATGAATATATCATGAAGTTGGTTTTCTATCTAACATATAGCCTCAAAAGTCATTATTTGAGTATCTTTGTAGAAAAAAAATAATTTTTGTAATAGTTTAATAATTCATTATTGGGTGTAATTTTAGTGTATCTAAAAATTCATTTTACTACATCCAAAGGAGATAATTTTGAATAATCCGGAAATAAAATATTTAAATACCATAAATATATTATTTTTATTGAAAATTTAGAATTATATAGTTAACATATGATTATACATCTATATTTTTTTGATTTATCCATCAATTGACTTCATCATGATAACATTTGAATGAAGATATAGTAGAAATACCATCATTTGAATAATATTAAAGACCAAAATGTTTCCTTGAATATGTAATATATTTATTTTGAGTTAAAATATTTCCTTTTGGTTTTTAAAAAACCAAAAATAAACAAAAATTATGTTATCCCATCGTGTTCATTCCACATTTTTTTTCATATGTTAAAAAACTAAAAGGAATAGATTGTTTTTGTTTTAACAAAAAAAGTTTCCTCAATATATATTACAATAGTGATGGGGTTTTATTAACATTTTCACAACGAAAAAAATTGGATGAACACTTCCATTAAAAACATTACTTTAAAGTAAATATATATTATGTATTTCATACCATCCTCTGGTGGATTGTATAATTCCATATATTGATATTTATTGTTATAATCAATTTGTATAAAATGTAATATCCTGAAATCATGGTGTATTTTCTATATAAACATACTCTTGAGCATAAAAATTATGAAAATAAATTTTCACATTCATTTATTATAATATAATATTCAAATCAGGTGTAATGGATAACAATACTCTCATAGATTATAATCTTGATAGTGGTCCCAATGATTAAACTAATAAATGCCTTATATATATTATTTTCCGATGAAAAAAATTTCATTCATTATTTATAATTATGAATCCATCTTCATAAAATATTTTTCTGAAAAACAATTTTACATCAATTTCGTGTTGAATAGTAGGATATTACACAATTTCCCAAACACCAATCCATTCAATCTAATTGGGCTCCTCCTTATTATCCCTTATCTAACATTCATCTCATATGGAATAATATACTATTTTATGCTCAAATGGTTGTAGGAAATCATGATTCTCACAATGATTTCTAAGGGATCCTATATTTTTTGCAAGTCTAATTACATCTCAAATTATATAATAGAAAGAATGGTTTTTTAAAAAAGGCAAATTTTTTAATATATTGGTTTCATAAAATTCAACTAGAAAATGTATATATTTTTGATGATTTGTCTTATGGAAATTGAAAATTTTATTTTCTTTGTTCTGATGGATTTATTATTTATAGTTTTAGATTACCATCCGGTAAGGAAATAGTTGAATTATTTAAAAAATTATATATATATATTGAAATAAAGAGGATAATGGATAATGAAAAGGATAATATTTATCAAACACTACAATAAATATTCTTTCAATAATATTATTTATCTTATTAAAAAATATATACACCTTAATTGTTGTGTAATAAACTATAAAAAAGAAATTATCATTTTTATGATCAAATTTTTCTAAATAAATTTTTATACTTAAGATGTTTACTTTATATCAATAAAATAGGATGTTAAAAACATTTATATTTTTTATAGTACACAACATATAATGTGTTATATAATGAAAAAGTACGAGTAAAAAATTATATATAATATGGAAATAAATAATCATATCCTGAACCCAAAATTTTTTATCTACAAAATAAAATAATAGAAATGTGTAACTGGTTTCTAGATGAAAAATATTTCTTCTTTCAACAATTCTATTATATGATGTTTTCATAGTGTAAAAAAATTAGGTTTGATATTTTTCAAATAATGGTTTCCAAATCAGAATAAAAAATCTCACCACTATGAACACTTTTTATTGTGAACAAAGGTATATTTTTTCACTTTTAATATAATTGTGAAAATAGAATAAATATTTTAATATATTTGTATTTCTGAATGCAAAAATATGCCAATTTAAATTTAGTGTAATCATAAAATAAAACCCATACATATAAATATCCTCTGATAGTTCTTCTTTTATAGTAGGACTAAATACATCCATGATCACTAACAATACATTTTATTGTAGTTTATACATCAATTTTATAATTAAAATATGACTTATATTTCATACCCAATTTACAAGGATCATAAATTCTAGTTATATTAAATTTAAGATTTAGTATCTCACTAGGGTTTCCATTCCTATATTGATTAGTTAAATTCTTGACGTTAAAATGTTCTAGTCTCCTATTACAGAACCAGTATAAGTCATCATTTATTATCGTGTATGGAATTAAATGACTAGTTAATTACTATTTTTTGATTGTGTAAATATTTTCATGCCTATAGGTAGAAAAAAAGAAATAACATTTTAAAATGTTGACATTAATTTTATTATTCCTGATACTCATTGGATATCCATTATCACATAAATGACTTATACTAATAATGTTTTTCTTATGTCATAAAAAATGTACATCATTTGATATTTGTGATTTTCTATATATAGAAATATCAATGACAACGATTATTTCATTATTGTTGTTTCCCCTTAAAATGAGTCTTCGTTGGTAGAATTTATTTAGATTTAAAATGTTTTAATTGTATCTAGTAATTTATTGGGAATAACACCTCACGCTGAATTACATTCTTCTGAGGGAAGTGATCAATGCTTTTTCCAAAAAAACATAAAAATATGATATTTGTACGGAGATTTGCGTGGGTCCACTTATGTTAGTAAACAATATATATAAACCCCAAATATATCGAAATATTTTTTGTTTAAAAATAATTAGTCTTCAAAAATAAAATCCTTTTTAAATCCAAGAGGATAAAAATTATTTAAAGAAAAAGAATCACTCATGTGACCTCCAAATTCAAATTTAGTAAAAAAATTACACTTTTGGAATATAATAGTCTAATTTGAATTTTTTTATCAAATGTAAAACCTATTCAACCTTAATTATTATTGCGTCTTATTTTTTTATACATTTTATCATTATTTTATTTACTATATTTAAAATCAGATAAGGGACTATTTAAACAAACATGGATTTAATTTTAAAAGAAATAATTCTTATCCTCATTATATTTTCTATTAATTTAATTTTTCTCAAATATATTTTAATCAATTGTATTTAAATAAAATATATTTCAATCCTCCATAGTTCAATAAAACAATTTTTGATCAGAATATTTTTTTTTCAATTTAATTCATTTGAAATTATAAAACTTATGATGTTAATTTCGTAATTATTTTATAATATTTAATATGATATTTTTTAATGAACTCATATTTTTTTAGTTTATTATTAACATTATTGAAAATTTTCGCATATTATTCCATTTTAGTTATAAAATGTTATGCCTATTCAAGTTCTGATGAGTTGAATTTTACTAGATCTGATTGATTAATGTGTTTGTTTTTTATAGTGTTCATTATTCATCTTCATTTTTATATGTAAAATTAGATTCAATGCCAAAATTTGTATGATATTAAACTATTATTTTTTCCATGAATATTTTATCATTTCATTGTATCTTTTAATAGGAACCAACTATTTTTTAGATTTATGTTCCGCATTCTACAAACAAACATTCTAAATACTTGTTGCATTCCCTAAATATCCTAGTATGTAATGCTTTAAATCTCCTCCTTCATTTCATTAACCATTAAATTATTACCATTATACTTCCCCTCTTCATTTTTGGATTATGTGGTTTGATGTGACCTTCCTTATTACAGTCATAGATTATAAATTCTATACAATATTTCTTATATTTTATATATTTATTATCTTACTAATGAAGTTCGTAGATGATTTAATTACCATGAACTTATTCATATTTATTAATTTGAGATTGTTTATATTTAATGTATTATGAATCATGTGGTTTTTTATTTTTTCTAATTAATAAAAATATATTTAGGATTATAGTATCTAGAAATATCAGTATACAAATTAGAAATATCTGATGTTGTAGAAAAATCTATATAATCCTATGTTTTCTCCATTTATTTTAATATCTCTGTTTCTTCACATATTTAATTAATGTCCCAATTAATTCATATAAACATAACATTATCAAACACATAGTTTCATAATTATTTTTCATCTTGGACTCCCATTGTTATAGAATACTATCTATAATCTTTTAAATGAGTTGATATAGAAATAAATCATTTTCCCCAAAAGATTATAATCTATATAATATTTCTATAAAGCATTGATACATTTTTGTTATGATTTCTAATGGTAGAAAATAATAATTAGGATTATATTATCTAATCATAGCAATATAAGTTTCTTAAACAATGGATGTTTCATAATATTTTATCTCTATCTTCATCCAAATTCAATTTTCTATTTCACATAAATCAATATGGTTATATATGTTCCTTTTCAAAGAATATAATAAATTATTTCTAACAATATGGTTTACATGATATTCTATATTTTTTTAATGAGAGAATGCAATCATGTCCATCTCTAGAAGATTATAGTTTCCTATTAGAAAGATCTTGTTGTCAACTCTAATATTAATGATATAGGGTTTCATAAAATCATTATTGTAGACATAATTATATCCAAAAAAAATATTTTTTCCTATTATATATAAAATTTCCAACATTCCAACTGGTATCCCTCTTATAAAAAATTATTTTCCCCATAAATATCATTTGTGTAAGGAATATGTATTGAAATTTGAATAAACAATCAAAAATAAATTATTAATTAAGATAACTATGGAATTAAGTTATATACCTACTAGGATAACAAATTATTCCCATGGAATGATTGAAAATAATATAAAATAGTAAAGTGAACTGTTATTTATTGTAATATTAGGATTTTCATCTTTATCATGTGTTATATCGGTCAGTTATTTGAAATACTAATGAGATCAAAATTGATGTAATTTTTAAATTACCAATGAGATCAAAAGACATCATAACCGAAATATATAGTATATTTAAATATTGTTTAAACAATATAAATACATTATTAGTATTTAAAACTACTGATGAAAGAATTATGTATAAGAACAAAAATATATCTATATTATAGAAAATGATGTAATATTTTTATTAATCGATATTCGAAAAATATTACAATTGATATTTTTATGTTAGAAAAGGGTATTGGTAATCAAACCCAAATACTCATTAAAATTGTTATTTATTAAAACATCACATTCAAAAAAATGTAAAATTTTGTTCTATAGAATTGATATAATGTTTCCATGATATTTACCATATCATAAGGTTTCACTATTTTTATAATAATAGGAAGCAGTTCATTGTTATCCATATAATCCATCAACTATACATGCTTTTAATATATTACATAAAAAATTGATGCATGTGTGATCTATATTACAAGACATGAATGACCTTGATAAGATAATCATGTTTTCATCTATTTTCTAGATCCAAGAATCCATTGACAATAGTGTGTTGTAAGTAAAACAATTACATTTGAAGAACTAATAACATTATAAGGAATACCTAATAGAACAATATCTCTTTTCAGAAATGATCAAAATGAAAAATTATACATAGAATATTTTCAAAATATGAAATAATAAATTTAAAATATTCAAAATAAAATTAATTCCAAATCGAATTTTTTTGGTTCTATGTGTATTGGTAGCTTGTGGTGCAACATTTATTATAAGAAATGTATTAACTCAATCTGATGGTGAAATTCACCAAAAAACTGGTTGTGTTGTAACTGCATCGAAATCTGCTTCATCATGCAAAAATTAACTCAACATATTGATTCCTCAATAATTTGGTTTTTAAACACTTCTAAAATTATTCTAAATCACATAAATTTAATTTTAATTTGGATCTTTAGATCACTATACATTCATAATTCAATTTCATGAACTAATATTTTAGTTACCAAAATTTCATTCTACCTAAATATAACTATTTAAACCAAAAAAAAGTGAAATTATTTTTATAATAATTATATTGATATTTACAAATAAAATAAATTAAATGATTCATTTACATAACATGTAGATCTTTTTTAGTGATGTTTAACCTAAAGGTCACTGATACAATGAATGGATTGGTCACAAGAACGAGCCGTTCCACATAGAGTTTGCCTAATTAATATAGATCTAAAAATCTATTATTCAATCTATTTTATCCTCACCGCTAAATTTTAGGTGTTAATTACTCAGTAACTCATATATATCCTCAAGATAGTGAGCTATAATCTGTACTATCAATAGAATCTGCCCTTAAATTTAATTTAACGTGTAGTGAAACTATTATTGATGAATTCAAATACATAGCCTCACTATATAAATATCTATCATATTTGAAAATAAAATGAAATATGACAACCACTTTATTCTTCACCCACACTATCCATCCCCATGATTTATTTCCTAAATTTTTTTTAATCTAGATACATAATATCACCATTAATACTACCATTTTCAATGGAATATAAGAACAATGACATCGAATAATCCTATTAGATATAACAATTATCCTTACAAAATAAAAACACTAATATGTATATATATGGGAGACATTAGTTATTCCATATAAAAAATTTTCATTAGTTATTATATAATTACACTCAATTACATTCACATATAAAGAATTATTTTTTCGAATGAAATATATTAGGAAAGCTATAAAAACTATATATCTTATTGTTAGTTGTAATAATCAATAAATATTTCATTTATGACTATAAATTAATTTTATATTTTCATTATTTTGGCCTCTAAAAAATGATACAAACATATTATTAATTAGTGAAATTTGATGATGGGTGGAAATTTATGGTTTCTATTAATTTTCATATAACATATGGAATTACGGAAACCCAAAAGTTTGATAAGTTGTGCACCAATGCATAAAAAAATGGTTGATAATTTTCAACAAATTTATTTATCATTCATCCACCTTCGTACATATCCTACAATGGATTATTATATCTAATGAGTAAATTATGAAAATTAGTTAGTTTAGCACCATGCAACACCTTCAGTTTCTCCTTATTAATGTCCTCTTAATTTTTTACCCCATGTTTAAACCAATGATTTACCAAATATCATATTTGTTAAATTATGTTTTTAATGTTTTATGTAATAATTAAAATAATGTTAGAGATAAAATATTAAATTTTTTCAATGATTTATTGTCCAAATTGGGAAAAAACTAACATAATTTTTTGGTATATAATTAAAATTTAATCAATGTTATATATTTCAAGACACAATTTTCCATTTATTTTGGGAATAATTTCTAAACATTATATATAGATTTCAGGAGCATAATTTTTTATAATCAGATAATGAGGTCATACTATGCTCATTTACATATTTTTCAAAAATGATATAATAAAAGGATCCTAAAGTAAATGTGGGATACCCTTTAAAAAAATATTTTTATATTCTCTTCTAGATTTTTAATATTAATTTTACAACTTTAAATTAAATATGTTATAAATTTATTATTTTAATTAGACCTTTTTATCATTTTAATTATTGAAATCATAGGTCTGTATGTTGTTGAAATTTTATTGTTGGTCACCTTCATTCCAATTATAATTTTTTTAATTTTAATTATTACAGTGCAATCAATTTGAACAACAAATTTATAAAAAGATATTGAATAATCCTTATCTATAACAATGGAATTTATTCCTATCCCTCCGTCTTATAGTGGCATGATCAGAGTAGAGAAAGAATAATTTACTCAATAATTATGAACTTTTACGTCGTTAGAATCCATTCTTGACCCCAATATGGGGGAAAATGTAAGGATCTTGTGATTAAAGAAGAAGAATTTTTTTCCCACCATCCATTCAATTAGATGATATTGGATACATGTAATGAAAAATAGGTGGCATTTCAATTGTATCATACTTTGTTCTTGGATAAATTTCTGTGGACTGATTATGTGAGATGAATGAAGAACCATTTCATCAGCTAAGGGTATCTAATTTGTACTCAATATAATTGGTGGTTTAACTAATTGGGGGTGGCAGAGTGGGTTGGTGGTTATAAAAGTTATAGATTTTAATGGAGTGGAAACAATAAAAAATTACTGGATTTGTATTCTACATTAGTCCTTTTGGTTGGCGGAGCAGCGTTCATCAACATATGGGTATGCTTATTTCACCACCATGTTGGATCAATACAAAAATTACACCGTTTTAAATGTTACAAAGAACCAGTGTTATACTCACACACATCTTCAATTATTATTCTAAATTTCTCATGATGGTTTCTGCATACGGTTCCACCTAATGGTTTCTATGTTTCCAATAAATTCAAAAATTAAAATTTTGTTGTATTATTCTTGATACACAAAATTTATGAAAAGAAATAGTCCACTTGTCATTTTTTTGTCTAGATATTTCAATCATGGGATGTTTGGAATTTATTTGAGATAATTTATGATATATTCAAGAAATTTTAATTATCTAGACACTAATTTTTGAGATTTCTCATCTTTTGAAAATTCTAAGAGAAATATTATGTTCAATATCTCATGAATAAAAATTAGTGACCTATAATAGCTAATTATAATTATTTTTTTTAAAATAATATTTTACATTTTAATATTTTATAGCTAACTAAATTTATAATTGTGGTGATGAATATCCTGGTGATATTTTGGTGGTACCTGTGGCTATGAGAATAATATTTTTGATACCTTGTTATCTAAAATTATACATCACCTTATATTTCTTTGATGTGTTCTGTTTAATAACATATTTGATCATTCAATGTATTGAATTATCATATAGTTTTTATTTCAAATATTTAATTTGTAACACTAAAACATGACGTGATGACTCCATTATGAGTAATCTTATTTTTTTAATACCTTATTTCTTGTGGGTGTCGTGCATTGGATGTGATTTTTGAATATGAAAGGAATAATAATATTCAAATATTCATCCATAATTAAATGAATACCCAATATATGGGAAAATGATTAAATACAAAATTTTTAACCAAATTTTAATAATATAGGAGACTATTGATTGGTTGTTATCATATGAGATAATGACATTGATATTAGGTTATTCTATTAATCATCCAGAAGACCATGATGGTAAATATTCCAGGATTTTTTATATGAAGTGTTCTATTCGTAGAAATGGGATATTGATAAAAAAATTATAATAAAACGCAACTAAATTTATTTCCCATATTCAAAAACCAATAAAATTAGTAAAAAATGAAAATAAACATATCACAAGCATCTGGATCACCTATTTTATTTCCCAAAACAGTTGAGGATGAAAATCAGTTTTTAGTCAGAACCTCGACTTAAAAATATGCTACAGACACTAACATGAAACTGAGTTAAAACAAGAATATTGACCATATTTGACACTACATTAAGAAACAAATACCCTAACCACATACTTTATATAATAACTTATTGTGAATACAAATGAATATATTTTCTGATTGCTAGGAAATGGATTATAATTATTTAATGATTCATAATAACCTCTAAAGAATCACATCTAATGAATTATGGGAAAAAACTATCTAGTAAAAATAAAATAGTGTTATCACATTTCCAATGAGAAATATACATTGATTGATTCAAATTATACATTAATATATACTCTTCTTTCTCCCATAGAAAAACCATATATAATGATATAAAATCAACAATCGACCTTTTCTAGTTAGGCCACAAAAAACGATCTCCTTGGTCATGAAATATATTTGATATTATAGAGTGTACAAATAGCTATTTCTAATGATATAAACGAAAGTATTTATTTCAAATAAATACATTTATTGGAAAACCTCACATGAAAAAACACCTAGTTTTTATAATCCTTAAACCATCCCGTAAGGCTATCTCTATATATGACACAATATGGCCAATCCCCCACCTCGTAATCCCATAACCAAGAATCTTCCTATATTTAACATAAAAAACAATTCACTATCATCCTATGGAGTAAAAATACACACTAAATTCATCCATATCTATATATTAAACATAAAAATCCTTTATTATCCTCCATTCATATACTACATAGAGAGAAACATAACACCTCGAATTCCTATATAGAAGATCAAATATTCCATTTGCTTTCCACAAATTAATTAGATTTAAAAGTTATAATCTAAAAAAAATATTCTAAGGACTATTTAAAAAATATATATTTATAATTGAGAGAAAATATACCATATTATATTTTATTCTATAAAGGCCATATAATAATCCATTAAGATATAAATCCAGTATTACTTCAAACTAAATATTGATACAACTAGCTCATGATAATATTTGGAAAATTTTCATTCATGAGGAAATAACTACTAAAACCCATGAAATATGACCAATCACAACTCTATATGGACATAAATCAGAATAAAATGACAATTAACAAAAAAAATACATCAAAAAAGACTCCATATTTTGGTAAGGAAAAAATAATATGAATAATTATATTATCCTTCAGTAAATCTAATGTTAACTAATATTAATATAATCAGATGTAATCCTAATTATTAATAGAAATATATATCAGTATCGTCATAAATGAAGATATATTTGATGAAGACATCAGATTATATCCTATAAGTCTTTGGAAAATGTTAAACACTATTAAATTATTAAATGATACAGATGAAACAACTCCCTTAATCAACCAACAATTATCTTCAAAATATTATAACAAGATAACATGATATTGTAAAATCGCCTTCCCTATAGTTTGTTACATATATATTAATTTCAAAAACTCGATTATATGACATTATTTCTAAAACTGATATTAAATTATTATCCGGATAATCACTTGACATCAACTAAACATTCATTTCTTCATTGATCATAACTAAAAATTGATATATGAATCCATGGAACACCGAGTTCATGTATAAAATATGACTTCTCTAGAGATGCTTTGGGATAATTTAATGGAACTAGTTTTCCTTGTAATTAGTACTATCCTTTTGGGATTTACCTTGGGGTGAGTTTGATTTAAAAATATAGAATTATAGAAGATGTTTTGGTTATGCAGGGTCATCACACGATTTTTTTAATAGTGTGTATGGGCTCATAAAACCATGAAACTCAATAAAGAGAAGTTTGGAATATATGGTTCTTGATTTTTAAAACCAATAACATTAAAAGGATATACCATGGACCCCTCCCCCTCGAAAATAGGTTCACGTTTAAGGCACATCGTTATGGGAAACCCAGTGCATCTTCCTTTAAAATCAAACACTTGAATTATGTTTTCCCAAAAATTAGATTCTTAATTACCCAAAAAAAAATATGAATATAATATCATCCCTCACCCATACCCTAATGATTTATATTTTTGGGGGAGAATCTCATATTTTTTCCTAGGGATACTGATCTATATTCTTGGAGATTAAAGGTCTAGATTCAAGAACTCCACCTTCCCATGTAAGAGGATCTAAACCTATGTGGTTTCATTATTCTCTCCCATATATCCCTCATCATTTATAGAAAATATATAATATTTCTTGTTGGATCTAGATCTTAAATTGTGGTATCATTATTTTTATATCATGAATTAGGGTTGTAGGATCTACATCGTGTTCTTCATCACATTCAGGATTTATTCAATTCAAATTTAGTATTCAACAACTATCAAACATTCAAAATCAAATAAATTGACATATGTGTTCAATAATTATAATATCAACATCATGATTTAAATTAAGTGAATTTAGTTATATAATTTATATTAATTTTTTATCAATTAGGATATTTGTAGAATTGAAAAATTTCTTGAATTAATTAATTGGTGAAATTGTGAAACATCGGATAATGGGATTAGAGATATTTAATAAATAATTACTAAATTAATAATGATGGAATTTGGATTGTTGATTGAAATAGATAGTTTTTCAATTAATTCTGACGAATTTATATTGCTGAACATGATTAATAATTTGTCGAGTAAATTAATTCTATCAAACTTATTATTTAATTGTTTAACTAAATATTGTAATTGATGAGAATAAACAATTTATAAATTCATTAATATGAGTAATGTGATAATATATTGATGAATTAAATAGTGTGAGTTATGGGATTTCATAATCCCCTCCCCATAATATGTACCCCAACTGGGATGGAAATGTGTGAAGATAGATAATGACCCTCAAGTCCTGCCTCCAGTAGGCCCCGGGTTGGTGACTTGCACCGAGGTGCTAAAAAACACACAGATGAGAGGAATTACTAATTATGAGAACTCAAGAGAATGTTATAGATAATACATACACCTACAAACTCCATGTTAGAATTAAATATAAAAATAAACCCAAAGTAAAGATAAGTGATGTCAGGAAAAACTAGTACAAAAAAGGGAAACTGTAAGTACCAAAAGAGAGTAAATAGACAACGACCATAAATCCCTAAAAGCTATTAACAATCCCCAAATGGTAGTAATAACCAAACTGGTCTCCAAAAAGCTCCAAGAGACCTGAAAATAGTTTATATGAAATAATATGACTATAATTGTATACTCAGTTGGATCCTCCCTCCAGCCTCTCTTGCAAAAGTAATGAATGCATGTTGAAGAACAACGAATAATAAGTTAATCTAACTTGTCACTGAAACAGGTATACATTATTCCCAACCTCTCCATGACTTCTCTCACAATGTATCACCTACTATATTGTATTATATAACAAATAATATATATGGTACCCCACTACCACACCCGCACTGGCTTTCTATATTTCCCCAATGTCGTATGTTCTTAGAATATCTCTCCAAAAGGGTTTCCAGAAGACACCTGAGAGATTATCACCACATGCATCTCATGGAACACAAAGGATTGTTTACAGACACCATGGAAATTCACCACAACATCTACACTACTAGAAGTAATGTGGAAGATTCTAATATCCACCACTACCCATACGACATGTATCATACATCAAGTATCATGTCACCATCTGTTATAGCCTATACACCATGTAAGGGTCCTCAAGCCATTAAAAAATATACACATTATACCTTTAGTAGTTTATAATAAAGTATATCCAAAATATATGTATGTGAAATATCCACAAGACATCACAACCCTCTATACCCATATATGGAGAAAATTAACCGGTATGCATACCAGCACAACTAACTACCAAGGGAAAAGAGCTAGCCCAATGTTGGGAGTCATCCATACATCCTCCCTTCAGGATGTTGGGGAAAACACCCCCTAGGCCTAGAATCACCAAGGGTCCAGACTCCCTCACTAATAGAAAATGGTAGAATGTGGAAACAAAAAATTACATGATATAATATATATCACTACCACTCTATGGAAAAAACCTAGTTTTAGACACAACTACAAATATTGTCTCTGAGGCTCCCGACTGGAAATCCTAAGATTAGATATCTTTTAATCACACAACCATTTAAAGAGATTTATGAAATAATCATATCCATTTTATGCAGTTTCATAATACATTAATTAATTCATCAACCACTAATTTACCATTTTCATTTTTACATTACATTTCATTATAAACACAACGAAGATTCAATCCCTCCCGGCATGACCAACCTGAGTCCACCGTTCCTCAAAATCACAACCTCAACATTGTGTCCCAACAATCTTGGACCCCTTGGGTTAACATCATTTATTCAATCATTTATTAACATCATTATTACTTCCCTTATTTATATTAATTCTTGAAAAGTATTCTAAGATACCAAACACAAGGGGATCAACATATTGAGTAGATAAACTACATGTCATGTCTTTGAAACCTATTACATGAGCATATACTCATCAATCCTTGGGAACCTAAACAAATAAATTTGGTTTCATAACTCATGGAACTTCGCCTCTTTTGGAAGGTAGGTAAGAAAGATCAAATTCCCAAAGAAGTGGGGAAATTAAATCAGATAACCAAAAAACATATTAAATAAGAACACGCTTCCAAATAATTGTGTAAGCCCATCTGAAACGTGTTCCATCATACCTGGTGTCCACCCCGACACCCACATGCATAAACAGATGCACGTCTCCACTGTATGTGTATACTACTGCTAGAACCTCTAGGCCTCCCTACACATACATACCACAACAGCCCAGAAGGCTCAAGAATCTCAGGCTCAAACCACAACACAAGTAGCTAGAAACAAGAAACAATGAATCTTCCCTCTTATCCCCAAAAAAATGTAACAAAATATTGCACACAAAGATTTATCATAGATCCAATTCATAAGGTTTTTGGAGTTTATATGAAAGTGGGTAAAAAGGAAATCTTCAAGTCATTAACTTTTATTAAACAACTAGTTTATTTATCCTTCATGAATTAACTGATTCATTAAAAATAGGTTCCATTGATTAGAAACCTAAATAAAAAGCTATCAATGATATCACTATTATTTAATCAATTAATTACTATGACATTTTTATTTCCTCAATAATCATCAACAAGATTCATTGTTATTAATTAAACATGATTTCTACATCAATTGGATTAACATAAAAATTAAAACAACTACCAGATCCATTAACATTACCCTTTATCCTTATAAAAACAACTTAAAAATACATCCATACTTACTATATTTACTAGATTCCATCAACAACAACAATATATACAAGAATTTCATCGATAACAAACTATCTAGAAAAACAAGCGGCAAACTGTTATCATGAAATAGAGCAACATCATAAGATTGGTTCCAATTCATTAATCATGTTCAAGTAATTTATATGTCAATTTCATTGCGATACAAGTGGATAAATCATTATAACATTACAAATTTAGATAAGAAATAATCCCCTAACTCAAATGGTTTATAATGATATTTTCACAATAATGATCAACACAATAGATCATGATTTCCTCCCCCTGGGACAACAAAATCTATTGGAGGATGCTATGGCACAACAACACCAAAAAACCCATTAAATTCCAATTAAAACCATGGTGATCATGTTTTGGAAAATAGAAATGTGAAATGGGAGAAATATGATTTAAGAAAATCATAAGAACTGAGTCTTATTTAACCTAATATTGAAGACAGATCTAAGAAGAAAGCCCAATATCGATCCTCGATGAATAGATCTCTAAAATGAAATAGATGAGACATTCGGGTCTCATGAGGGGAGAGGGATGGTGTTATGTTTCCGGGTCCCACAGCGGAAGCTGGTGGGCCAGGGATTTTAAAATTTTCATTGGCAGAACGACAGTACTTGTCGTCACTGATGATCTGAGCCTTAGAGAGGTCCGAGGATCTTTCATTGATTTTTAAGAGAACAAAATAAAAATGAAAACATACCCATTTCAAATCTGAAGGTGCGGTTGACTGTTTCTAGCAGATGACGATCGTCGCTTGAAGGATCCAAAGAAGGATCCCTCTAGATTGTCCACAAGCGCTCCAAAAATCTTCGGGAATGCTGATCATTGATCTTCGGGTGCTATCACGGTGATTCAATGATATATTCAACATCCCGACAGTCACTGCATCATTGATCTTGTGTTGCGTGAGTAAGAACTTGATCCGATCTCTTGGATCATCATCTTCTCTCGATAAGAAGCGGGAGGATAGAGTGGCTCTCAATTTTTCATTCCATAAATGAATGAATAGTGATATGCTTCCCAAAGAGATAGAGCCTCCTCTCTTATTTCTATATACTTTGTTAAATACCGGGTAGGGTTCCCCAACCCTCGTTAATATCAACATTCTATAATAAATAAATTCGATGGACTAAACTGCTCCAATATTATTTAATATTTTATCAGATACAAGTAATATATATATATAATATATTACGTGATAAAACTAATCTATTTAACTTGACTTGCTGTCCCAATTAATATTAAATGAACCATGAATATTAAATAATATTTGTTCGATTAATATTTTTATTTTATTTACTAAAATCCTAAATACATTAAATAAATTCAATCCCAAATATTCATAACATGAATATTAATGAATTTATTTAATTTATTTGGTGATGGAGAACTTGTACAACGCTCGGACCCCTTGGCAGGGCCCTCTATGTCCATACACCTATTCAACTAAATAGGGTGGATTCTTTAATATTCTATTGTGTGTGACCATCTTGGCCCTTATCTCAAAAGTAGTGAATAAAATCCACAGACCAAGACCGGCGACTAGTAACCCATCATGGCCCCTAAAGAGATAAGGATATTTATTGAAATGAATACCAATCTATGAACACTGACTTTGTACTATAGTCTATTTGTATTTATATATCTCATAAAGAAGGACGCACTCTTGTGTCCTCATCCTTATCTTTCTTTATTATTTGTTGATCTTTCTGGATGGATTTTCCTTTCTACTATTTGGCCAAAGACTTATGATGGTGGAACCATCCTGATCAACTAGGACTAAGATATATAACGTCCTAAACTTGGAAGAGACAAATCCTTTCTTGATAATTCAACCAACGTCATACCTATAACGATGCACCTGACACAAACTACCTCACCATGACATTACTGCCATGTTTTTCTTCTTTCATCAAAGTATGTAATTAAATGATATACATTGGTATTGGTCTCATGTAAGGAGGCAAATACCCAAAACATGTGGTGTTCTTATTGGCGGGTCTGTCCCCATGATCTCACAACTACAGATCACCATGTGTGAACTTCATAAGAAGAAGTCTCAATGCTTATGAGTCCCCAGCACCTGAAAGTCATACATCTACTGTGTACAGTCAGTAAGATGTATCTAGACTATAGAACATATATTTATGTTCAATGTCATTGAATCTTGAGGTTCTCGTTATAGCTTGGGATCTACTATAACCTCATGACATGACAATTAACCTTTTCACATCACCATTATTATAGTGGACACAGAAAAGTATGCACTATAATGGTAAGATAACATCATGCATATCTAACTGTACACATGATATAGTAATAAAAAGTACTACATAGTTGGGTCTAGGTCACCCACTATTTCAACACTCCCACTTTCACTAGAGCCAAATTGCTAACTAATCTCGTTATCTACTCACATGATTAAAACCATGCTTCTGGTGAGTAATGGATTTAACTGCTAGGTATGCCATGTTTTTTACCAAGTGGCATATCTGCTATATGTAACTTCATCTGCTTGAGTAAAACCTTCTCATTATAAGGTATCCCCGAGTATAGCACTTTCTCCATTATCATAACTTCTCAACTTGGATAGTAAGAATATCATAATTCTCTTTATGATAATACTTTTATCACTATGTTTGAATCAAAAAATTGGAACAAATCGTTGCAATTTATAAATACTTCTTAGCTACCTTAGAAGCGGCAACATACTTGGTATTTGTATGTATGGCAACCAAAAGATTTTATGAGCTTGAATCACTCAACTATGTTTCCTAACTGCGATAAGAGATCAAATTGATCTAAGTATTACTAGTTTTTTCCAACCATAACTAGTATACCTTCCACTCCATATTCTAGTTACATATCATTTGTACAGGCTGAAGTACAAGATGATAGTTCTGAATGCATCACTTATAGTGCTCCTAGAAATAATTGATATCGGCCTATAATAAATTATATCATGGCAGTATCAATTATTGTAAATATTATGGCATATGTGATTGATCCATCGCTAAAGCATATGGTATCAATTCACAATTTTAATATCTACACATGCTCTGAACATGTTAACCTGGAGAGATTAATCCATGTTACATAGGCAATAATTCTGAACTTGAATTATTTCAATTTGTATTTTTCAATATAATGTCACTCAATGTACGATTGACTAGGACCAAGAATCCTTTGGATCTCCCTGAGTGGATCATGTTCCCTAGAAATTTGGTCGCAACTTGATGTCAATCATCAGAGAATTTCTTTTAACCTTATCTTATCTAACTGTAAGATAAAAATCTGTTTCCCATATGTTGCTGAATATATTTCATTTGGAAAACATTTGTGCTCCCACTAACCTTTGGTAGACACAAAAGAATGATTCATTTTTAATGATTGCTCTATGATCTTGTTGATTACATTAATCCGGAATTGTATTTTAGTAAATTTCAACCCTTATAGGCATCATTAGATGTCATCATCTCTTTCTGGTTGCATCATATAGTCACCTTCCATGAAAAATGATCATGACATCCAATGAACAATAAAAGGATCTTAGATATTAAGCTATGACATGTGAAATTCTAATATATTTAGGCGTACTGACTTGGTATAACCAATCAATCCTTATTGGTACCATAATTGTACCATCTATGTATCATTTTATTTGAATACCCACCACAGTATTCAATTTATAAGCCCCCTTTGCAATTTGATAAATGGAATCCATTGTTGATTTTTTGTTGATCCTGCCAATCTTCGCTCATTGCCATATACTGCTTACTTATAGGATATATTATTCTCAATGAATAATATATCACCGACCGTGGTAAATATAAACCATCACCATGGTTTCATTTTTCCAACGCAGTATGTGTCTCTAGAACATTCCTTTTCCACATGTACTTATGAAACATGATCCATATTCCAACCAATTGTGCATCTTGAGCATTGACTATATC
Source organism: Viscum album (assembly GCA_963277665.1). NCBI lineage: Eukaryota > Viridiplantae > Streptophyta > Magnoliopsida > Santalales > Viscaceae > Viscum > Viscum album. Next base: position 1,642,436,259 of record OY728121.1, on the reverse strand, counting down.
TATGTCAATTTATATCCCATTATCTCTAATAGAGATGTGCACCCTTGTATAGAAATTTAGTCTAATACTTGACTACATATTTTCTATCTAAGGGATCTATGTAATATCCTATGCAACTGTTAGGATAATTAATTTAGATGCACAACATGCTTAACTTGATGCATGTTTGTTTAAATACTAACAAACACTTTGCATCTAAACACATCCTATGAAATAATAGATTATCCATCATACTTTGACTCGTATGATACCCATTTTTCATTTTAGTTGGAATATTGGTTATGGGTTTAAGACGTTATTTGCAAAGAACATCATGAAATATAATCGAAGATTCCACAGGTTATAACATTGATACAACTTAAATCATAACTTTGATGTATAAAATGTGCGTTTAGTAATTCCTCCACACTACATTTTGTTGATCAATGTTAATATACAATACTCATCTTTGATTCTCATTATGAATATCAATACTGTGATGTAGATAAGGTAACATGCAGTTTGGAATTCCTCCACACAACATTATCATGATCGATGATTGTTTGGTCAAGATATTCTTTGGCCAACCGATCTGAAGAAACTCATATCTTCTGACCAAAATAATACTTCATGAGAACATTCCTTAATGACTTATATGAATTTTATGAAGTATCTATACCTATACCTTTTTTTGGAATAGTTTACACTCTCGTGTTGAACTAACCTCATAAGCTTTGAGGCTTACCTTTATTTCTAAAGGTTTCTTTGTCTAAACTAATGATGTAAATTATACCATAGGCGATTAGGTGTGCCAATCCCAGAAACAATACTGGGTATATAGTTAACGTCTGATTTTAGTTTTACTCAACAAAAAATCACATTGCCACAACTAGGTAGGCCTTCCATTTTATATTCATCATGTATTTCCATTGATTCAAATAGCTGAACTATTTATTGAGTATGTTACCACAAACCACATTCTTTCCAAAATGTGTACTAATGTCTCATCATGTCCAAATGTGCACATGAGATAAATGTTTTTGGTTATACTCCACAACTTGTTCAATTCGAATCAATCACTTTTCCATTAGAAGTTTTTTGTTTCTCGCTGCTGGCTTAGGAATCGCCCTTTCTCAGCTACTTGGGGAAGACACTTTACTTCTAGTAATGTTGCTCCACTTACATGGTTATGGTATTTCAAAACAAATATGTGAAAATAATATTCTATTTTAATACCCAAGAATTATGAGAGAAAACAATACTTTAATTTGATGAATATCAACTGAACGAGGAGTGGGAACTTGGTTCTTGTATTTCAGTTTTTAAAATTCCATGAATTCATTTCATTATGTGATGAAAATAACTTCCTATTATATAACCAACCACTTTTCATTGAAGGGCATGTTGAAGGAGAATTTGGCATAACTTTCCATAAGCCTTTTCACCTTGTCATTCAATGTATTCTCCATAAGAATAAATGATTTCATTGTCTCCAATATTCTTATTACTTGGAAAATGTTACCTTAACGGTAATGAAGCACTTATTCTATACTGTTCGTTTATACCTTTTAATGAAACTAGAGTAATTGAGTGTAAAAGGTATAATAAATGGGACAGAATGAATCACTGTGAACTACCTTTCAATTTACACAAACTGAGTACAACCATCATATTCATATCTTTCTTCTTTTCTCCTTGAAAGGATCTTGGAGATGAGATTTCATGTATCATCATCCTTGTCTTGATGTAGCAACCGCAAATAACATCAGACGTTCATGATAGCATTATGATAGAACCATCATATTCATTATACACGAGTCTCCTAAAATCAATTTTACACCCTCGCTTCCTGAGATGGCTTAACAGGTTGGGACACAAGTACCTTGAATTTCCATTGTAGTAGTATTATGCACAAGTGCATATACTTCATTTAGGAAATTCGTGCTTAGTTTAGACGTTAATTTTGACTAATATTTATCACAGTTTTATTGTGGCATTGCTTTCTATTATCTACAAATATACTTCAGCAGATTGTACTTTTATGAGGTTACCTAATGTAACATTACTGATTATTTAATCATTAAATATCTCCCACTAATTTTTCTAATTCTAGGAACCCACTTTAATATAATCTGAATACTCTTGAGTATTCTAGTGGCAAGGATCCCTGAACATCTATCATAGTATACAAGATTGGGCTACACCACTACTCGGAGGGTCCAAGGGAGGCTTTTGGCTGGCCAACAGCTTTAACATGCGGTTCCTTGATCTGTTGAGTAAAGTCCCTGCTTCAAAATAATTTAATGATTTACCCAATGCTTTCCTATAAAATTACAACAAACTAGCTAAGGTTATAACTTTTCTACAATTTTAGTTAAGTCAACCCATCACACAAATAAGAACTCCCCGGTAGTAAGAGGTACCCTCAGCTGAGGCACGAACCGGCACCATAAACACCCAAGTTTTGTTGAAACTTGAATGATGGAAGGCTATTTGTGACATAATATTTTCATTGAGGGTTTTATTTGCTTTTCTCTAAACGAATGTGATCCATTTCTATTAAAAATGTTCTTCTATGTTTTCACTCTCACAACTAAACATTAATAGAAAAACACACGCCACTTCTTTATGAAATTTTTTAACTATTATTTTATGTATTTTCCCACTGTTCTAAAATGCATAAAATAATAAATAAATGCATAAAGTTAAAACTACTACCCGACAAGTCTTGAGCCTCTAAACGACCTAAGGGTCATCATACCTATGTCGAATCTTGACACTAGATACATATTAACCCATGTTGTATGTCTGCTTCTCATCCGGAGCATCAACTCGTCTTGGTGGAGTCAACGTTATGTCTTGGTGTACCACCTCATCTTGGTGGGGTCCCCATCACGTTTTTACATCGTCTCTGTCTGTGGTACAAGAATACTCACACGCATGTGATGGGGACTGGGGTATAAATGTAATCAAATAAATTGGACACACATGTCCTTATACATTTTAATCTAAAATAATGTGATGCACATACAATCATTTATATAATTACAATCATCGCACACATTTAAAAAAATAATTAAATAAATAAATGCAGACAAACGGGGTCGATGTTCAAGACCAATAGGCGGGTATAAAATTTTCAACAAAAAATTAAAATTCATAAATACATACAAGGGATATATAATTAAATTAAATGAATTACTAAATTCAAATAATTTAATTAATTATCAGTCCCTGAATTAATTTAATTTTAATACTTAAAATTAAATTACTTAATTAATTAACTTAATATCTAAATTAAATTAATTCTAATCAGGTATTAAACATTATTTTCACTATAATTAATATATTAATTAATTTTATTTATTAAATTAATTAGTTATATTAAATGATTTAACTAAACATGAGTCTGGGATTACCTGCCGGCTAGGAGGACCGGGCGGCGGCTGGGAAGCCTTGGGCAAGGTGCTCCTAGGGAGGAGCTGAGGCAGGGGGGCCGGTCGCAGCTACACTAGCTGCGCATGCGCAAGGCAGGTTAATGCGCGGGTCCATGGATGATCATCCGGGGCATGGCGATGTTGGAGCGAACAGAGCTGCGGCCTTGGACAGGTGCTAGTCGGTCGAGATCCTACCGTGGCCTGGCTTCGTAAGCCCCAAACTGCAGGATGCAGAAAGGGATGTGGCATGGATTAGGGTGCACCTCCTATAGAACCATGCGGAGCCTGGTGCGGTGCCTGCAGGGATGTGCGGTGCCGCGGCTAGCGGAGGCATGGGTCGACCGGTGGAGGCCAGGTGCAGCGCACTGTATGGAGGCCAGTGCGCGTGGAAAGCCATTGCGGCGGCCTCCAGGAAGGGAGGCGGTTCCCAGGTGCTACCATGGGTAGCATGTGTCATAGTGCACCGCGCAAGAGGGTGCAACTTCCGGGAAGGCGAGACGGTGGAGAGGAGGCTGACCCGGCCTTGGACGGAGGTAGCCCGAGTGGCGGAGGTGGGTAGCCCGCATGGTGGGGCGCCGTCAGGAGAGGGGGTGTGGCCGTGCTGTGCGCGGCGGCCGGCTTGCATGGGGGGGTGCCCTCCTATGCAGCGTCCTGAGGCTGCAGCCGTGCAGGGAGAACCTATCGGGTGAGGGCTGTCTGGGGAGGCGGGATGGTGGAGAGGATCCAGGGGAGCGGCACTACAAGAGGGAGGGCTGACTTCTCCGAGGCGTGCCAATAGGGTGGTGACGCTAGGGGTAGAGGTCGGCGGAGACATGCTACGCAGCCGGCGAGCCTGCATGGGGGGGGGGCACCCATCTGTGCAGCGTCCTGAGAGATTGTGGCCATGGGTCCGCCAACCCCTGGTTTCCCTTGTTTTTTTTCTTTTCATTCTTAACCCGCAGAAACAGCCCCCACACATTGTGTGTTTTTTATTATATTTTCATTAAGACTTCGTTTTTTATGTCTTATTTTCCCCCTTTTACAAATTCCACACCCTTTTATTTTTTATTAGTCAAGTCTCCTCCAATGTTTTCTAAACAAAAACTAAACCCTTATCCATATCCATTTGATTAATTAAAAATATAATTATTATAATGAAATAATAATTTATTATTTTTACATTATTATACTAATAAAATAAATATAATTTTAATAATAAAATTATTGTTCAAATAATATTTTTCATTAAATAATTTTTCCACAATTAATTTTATTTCTAATTAACCAATTGAATTTTAATCAGTTCAATAAAATGAAATAAAATTAGAACCTGAGATCAAACCGCGAATTTATCCAATCCGAAAATTTAAACTGACCATAACATGGTCATTCAACATAGGATCGCCACGCGGTTTGAAACATTGGGACCATCTCTGAACCCTATACTTTATTTTTAGGAAATATTTTTTTCTATGCTCAAAAAATTTACATGATCCATCAGATACCATTTTTAGGTTTCCGGGGCCCGCAGTGGAAGCCGGTGGGACATGGATTTTATAATTTCCATCGGTGGAACGACGGTACTTTTCGTCGCTGACAATCCTATCTCTGGAGAGGTCCGAGGATCTCATGTAGGCTATTAAGAGGACAAAAGTAAAATCAAAACATACACATTTCAAATCCAAATGTGAGGCCGACTACTGCTAGCCGATGGCGATCGTCACTTGAAGGATCCAAAGCAGGATACCTCTAGATCATCCACACACACTCCAAAAATCTGCGGGAACACCGATTGTCAAACCCTGGGTGCTAGTGTGGCAATTCAATAATATCTTCGATGTCCTGATGATCACTGCATCATTGATCTTGTGATGCGTGAGGAAGAACTTGATCTGAACTCTTGGATCATCAGCTTCTCTCTCTGGGAAGTAGTAGGAGAGAGAGGCTCTCAATTTTTCATTCCATAAATGAATTAATAGTAATATGCACCCCAAAGAAAGAGAGCCTCCTCTATTATTTATATAGAAGTTGATAAATATGCGGTATGGTTCCCCAGCCCCCGTTAATATCAACGTTCTGTAAATAAATAATTTCGACGGACTAAACTGCGCCAATATTATTTAATAATTTATCACATACTTGTAATATATATAGATATATAATATATTACATGATAAAACTGAGCAATTAAACTCGACTCACTATCCCAATTAATATTAAATGAAACTTGAATATTAAATAAAATTCTTTCAATTTATATTTTTCTTGTATTTACTAAACTCATAAATACATTAAATAAATTAAATCCCAAATATTCGTAACTTGAATATTAAAGAATTTATTTAATTCATTTGGTGATCGACAACTTGGAAAACGCTCAAACCCCATGGAGGGGCCTACTATGTCCATATACTTATTCAACTAAATATGGTGGATTCTTGAATACGCTATTGTGTGTGACCCTCAATGCCATTATCTCAATAGTAGTGAATAAAATCCACAGATCAAGAGCGGGGTTTAGAAACCCATCATATCCCCTAAAGCGATAAGGATAGCCATTTCAATGACTATCAACCTACGAAAACTGACTGTGTACTATAGTAACTTTGACATTAAATATCGCATAATGCAGGATGCACTCTTGTGTCATCATCCTTATCTTGCGTTATTATTTGTTGATCTTGCCGGATAGATTTTCCTTTCTACTGCATTGGCCAAAGACTTATGAAGGCAGCACCATCCTGATCAACCAGGCCTGAGATATACAACATCCTAAACTTGGAAGCAACAAATCCTTTCTTGATCATTCATCCAACGTCAAACCACTAATGACACACCCGACACAAACTACCTCGCCACAACATTACTTCCATGGTTTTCTCCTTTCATCAAAGTACATAATTAAATGATATACATTGGTAATGGTGTCACGTCAAAACACCAATACACATGTCCATAGATAGGAACAACCAATGACACCCAAAACATGTGGTGTTCCTATTGGTGGGTCTGTCTACATGATCTCACTACTAGAGATCACCAAGTGCGAACTTCATGAGAAGAAGTATCAATGCTTATGAGCCCCTGACACATGATAGTCATACATATACTATGTCCAGTCAGTAAGATGTATCTAGACTATAAAACATATATTTAAGATCATTTTCATTGTATCTCGAGGTTCTCATTATTGCCTGGGATCTGCTATAACCTCTTGACATGATAAGTAACCTTTGGACATCACAATTATTATAGTGGACGTGGAATAGTATGCACTATAATGGTAATATAACATCATGTATAGCTTACCGTACACATGAAATGGTAATTAAAATTACTACATAGTTGGGTCTAGGGCACCCACTATTTCAACAGATGGAAGCCTTGGACTTTCAGTTGGAAGGAGATGAGTGATCAGTATGTCTTTAAAACATACAATGATTGTTTGGTAAATGACATGTATGTCCCATTCGCATCTTGTACCTAATTATGTTCAGGTTCTATTGAAACTCCCATCACCTTGATATTTATTTTTTTATAACCTAAAAGTGTACATCTCATGTTCCCATGGGTTATATCTTTTACCCCATTTTTCCATCGTCCCACAACCAAACTCCTACAAACATCCTCTAAGCATCCTCCAATAACCCTAGTCTTTAAAAACAAGAATAGTTTTTATCCTCACTGATTTGGGCCCTAACATTATATACCTCTCAAAACATTATAATAATTAGGAACAAAAAAACTTCGATAAAAGATCTAAAGTAAAGGAATTGGTTGCCAAAATAGCCACCCCATGAGATACCTCTCAAAGAATATTTTATCAAAAGAGATCAACTACATAAATAAAGAACGATGTCAAACCACTCAATAATCACAACCAGATCCAAAATACTTTACCAGAGGATATACCTCTCAAAATAGAAATATACATAAAAAATAACAAGAGAATAGCATATCATGGCTAGGAAATTTCTATATCCACAAAATGAACATCATTGAAAGTAAGTGCTAAACATCAAACAACTTATGGTATAGAGCATGTATCTTTGACTCATATTCCAATGTACTCTCCTCCACACCATCGTGCTTCCACAAGAAATGAACCAAGGGGATATCATGCCCACATAACACTTTTTCCATGTGGTTCAAGATCTCTAATGGATTCTCCTTGAAGGTCACATCATCATCAACATCAATCTCACCCCAATTGACAATGTGAGAGTAATCATAAATATAATGATGGAGATGTGAACCATGAAAAACATCTTGTATCTGGCTCATATGCTGGAAACTTTTGACCCAATATGTCATGGCTCCAACACGTGCGAACACCTCAAAAGGCCCAAAAAAATGGGGAGAAATATTACTGTCACAAAAAAACCATTGATTCACACTATGGAGAGTAACCATCAAAAAACAAGTGATCCCCAAAATGAAACTCTAGAGGTCCCCTCTTATGGTCAGCATAGGACATCTGACGCTCTTATATTTCTTTCATCATCTCATAAATTATATGAACCCTCTATGTCATATTCTATTCTAGTTTCAGCATGATAATTAATCTCTCTGACCCCTGTCTAGCACAATGGATAACAGAATTGTTGGCCATAAACTAATTCAAATGGCTCAATATCAATGGGGGAGTGGAAACTATAGTTTTTAGTGAACTCTTCCAAGGGAAGGGGCCTTATCTATGAACATCCATAATCCAGAACCTAAGGGCACGACATGTCTTCAAGCTTCTAGATTTTCCACTCTGTCTGACTGTCCATATCTGTATATAGGGCGGTGATATGGCATAACTGAGAACTAAAATCATGTTGGAGACCACTCTATAACCTCATGGTAAAATTTGGATCTCGATCAATAATGATCATCCTTGGTAATCCATGATGTCTCACCACCTCCTTGAGATACTGCCCCAACAAAACCTCTACTAAGATGGACTCCTTGAGCACTATGAGCTGGACTGATTTCATTAAATGATCCACTACCACCCATATAACGTCATATCCACCCACAGGATGAGGTAAACTGGTAAAAAAGTCCACTAAAATGTCCTCCTACATTCAGTTAGGAATATCTAATGGCCATATAAAACCACCATGAACACAGTGCTCAGCTATTACCTTCTGGAAGACTGAATATTGAGACACAAACTCTTCAAATGCAAACTTCAACCCATGCCACCAAAACATACTCCTCAAGGCTTAGATCATCATTGTCACACCTAGATATACTACTATTTGCATGCTATGTAACTCTCTTAGAACCATCTCATGTATCTCCAAAGGATAAAAAACCCTCCCAAAAAAATTGGCGTTGTTCATCCTTAGACCAACCTTCAGGGGCCTCGCTATAAACAACTTAGTCTCTCGAGAACTGCACCTAAAGATCTCCAAATAGTGAATCTTCCACCTAATTCACCAATGACAATGACACTGGCATCAATAAAAGACAACATGTGCAACCAAATTATAATTTATCAAGATGTAATGATGAATGTTCATCCATATCCTTTTAAGAATGACATGATTCATGCACTGTATCAGTACATGAAATCCAACCTAGTGAATCGACTAAAACATTCCATTTACCAAGTTTATATTATATTTGGATGTAATTTTCATATATGAACTCCATCCACCAATTTTTTCGAACGTTCATGTCATGCTGGGAGAAATCAAACTTCAGGCTCTTATGATTAGTGAAAACCACCAAGAACTCATGACATAGGTAATGTCTCCACAACATTAGAGAAAACCCCACTACCGCCAATTTAAGATCATGGGTGGTATAATTAAGTTTAGGGGGATGCAATTGTTTTGACCCATAAGAAAATACCAATAACTAATGCATCATAACATATCCTTATCCTAGATGTGAAGCATTAGAGAAATCATCGAATGGAACACCTTCTACTGGAAGACAATGAATTGTAATAATGACTAACTTCTCCCATAGATACTTGAAATATTCCTATCAATGATAAATCTACACGAACATCAAATGTTTCATGATCAATGCTATTAGGGGAATCACAAACCAGGATAAATAAGTTGCAAACATCGCGTAATGGACTGTAAGTCCAAGTAAACTTGTCACCACTTCAACATTCCAAGGGAAATTCCAAGACAAAACAAATTCCACTTTTAATGGATCCACATATACCCCCTTTTGGGACACAACATGCAAATTTAATGGAATTCTCATGCCCAAAACTCACACATTGAAAAATCCAAAATAACTATTGTCGTTGAAGGTCTCCCAAAACAGAATACATAAGATCTTTATGATCCTCATCAGATGTGCAATATATAAGGATGCCATCGATGAAGACAATCAGAAACCTTTCTATGAACTCACATAACATGAGGTTCATCAACACTGTTACTCAAAAATTGCATTCGTCTCCCCAATTGAAATCACAAATAACCCATAATACCCATAACGACAATATAATGCAATATTTGTGATATTATCATCTATCAAAAATATCTAATTATATCTTGACACCAAGTTGATCTTTGAGAGCCAACATTCACCCTTATGTTTTTCTAAAAAATTAACTATCTGAAGAAATGTATAGAAGTTCATTAATCTAACTTTGTTCAGGAGATGATTATCAATACACAATTGAAACATTCTTCTATCTATCTTCATCTTCAAAACTATTGCACTCTTCTTTAATACCCGAGAATCGACAATTTTGGATTCAACACTGAAGACATAAAATTTAAAAATGTGACCCAATTTCTTTTTATCAAAACATACAACATAAAAAATAAATAATTGGCCACTTACATACCCATACACATCTAAAGATTATAGTTTTAAATAATTATATCAAAATCTTAAAAAATATGGTTCATCTACAGCTTTTTCAAAAATAAAAACACATTATCCCCCACTATGTCAAGACTTTCATATTTCACATTATGTCACTAACATTATCCATGTGAAGTACATCTCAGAAAACTCATTTAACATCATTAATCTTAACCAAGTGAAAATAACATAAGAAAGGCTGAGCCCAAATGCTCAGTAAGGATAGAACAGAGATATATTTAAGTATAAACATGAATATAAGGGTATGCGAACATGATCCTAATAGTAAAAGACCATAACTTCTATATCAAATCTTATAAAATATAGTCATGGAATAATGATTGGATATTTATAAGATATAAATCACAAGTAAATTAAGATCTTAAGACATAAAATCATAACATATGAATAAGAAATGAAATTTATGAAATTCAAATAAGGTCATAAAATTATTTTCATAGTATAATATGCATTGCTACCAAGGCCTTCAAAAATGACAAAGTCTATTACAAAACTGAGTCAACTCCCTGTACTAGCCCCATATTACTGAAATGATATCATTTTCCATTATATCCAGGTTTATCTAATGATATATAAAAATTTACCCAACGAATTAATGTGAGATATTGGTCTCATCCATCTTATAATAAAATAATTCTTACGTGTTCCATAATAACATAGGTAATTAATAATAACCCAATAAAATAATTGTTTTCATTAAACATCATTTCACGATAACATAATCAATGAAAAAATGGATTTTATAAATAGAATTTCTTAATAAACTCCACAATATCATTAGAATTATAATGTTATTATAGATGAAGAAAACCCATATAAGAGGGTTCTATCTTAGATTGAAAATAATTTTGATAAATTACTTGAAATTAAATCTTGAGGAAAATATCATTTCTTCTTAAAAAACATATTATTTTCTTAAAATGCAGTGGAATATTAAAATAATTGAATTTCTTTGAAAATTAAATTTTAATATTGTAAAGGATGATTCTTAGAAATAATGAGTTATAAAAATGTAACATTTTTTTCAGGAAGTATTAGTTAAAAAAGATTCTTCTCATACATTCATCAGAATGTCAAAAAGTTCCTCATATCAAAAAATGCAAATGATTCCTTTCTTACTGTTCAAAAAAAAATTCCACCAATGGGTAGAACTCCACACTAAAAAATTTTATAAGGAATGATAGAATATTTTGGAATAAATATTTTGGAAACATGGATGTGGGTGATAAATATAACCCTGTAAATACATACATATAAAAAATCATGGAGAAGAATTAGACTACGAAACTATCCCCTACCTTATGTTGTGGTTTCATTGTACTTATAAAAAAATATTATATAAATGGTTAAATATTGTAATTATATAATTCTAGATCTATATTTATATTTATGATATCATGTATGATCATATTATCACTAATTTAATAATATTTCATTATTACTCATCATTAGGGTGTTAATTGTCTCATCTGTTGTAGGAAAGTATTGTTGTATAAGTATAACTTATTTTTCATAAGTTTTAGATATATAATATCCATAATGGTATTATGTTAGTATATATCATATTTACTAAATAATTACAATTATTTAATCTTTTATGAATGGTGAATAAAAAAAATTAATCACATTGTTTCATGGAGGCAATAGTCCTTACGTATGCACAAGCCATAATATCATTTACATAATAGTATTAATTATGGAAGTGAATGATATATATGTTATTTACATAATAAAAATCTTGTTATGATCATTATATATGTATATTACATTCATAATTATACAAATCCAACTAAAGTGGAGATAAAAAATTTATTACACCATAGTGTGGAGACGATTGGTCGTACATACACAAATTTTATGATTTAGTTTTTCTCAATGGATGCATAGAAGTTTGAATATGGTTGTTCCATAAAAATAATAACGTAAAATAATATAGGTTACACTATATTTTATATGTTATATTGGATTCAACATTATAATATGGTGTAGAAGATTATATGATTCAAAAAAGTCATTAAGGAAGTCACATTTTCTTTGATGATCACTCTTTAAATATCCTATTTGGAACACTATTGTTGGACTTTTTATAAGACCATATACTCTAGAATGTGATTATGGTTATTTATACGGTAAATCTGAAGGGTTTTTTTGGGTTTAAGGCACAATGGGGTGTGAATATTTGAAGGAGGAGGTTCCCATTTAAAATTGAGGTGAGGGGCACTTTTAGAATTTATGAAACATTTAATTAATAATAATTTAAAAATCAATCCATATAACTCTAAAATGATATGTATTAGAAGATAAGATATGGTAATATTTTAGTATCTTCAATTAATGAAATTTAGGAATGTTTTGATTTATATTTATACATTTTCATTTTAATAAATCACTAAAAATATATTTTTAATATTTTCTATGGTAACAAGTTATACAATATTAAAAATTTTAAATTTTACTTATATTATAAAAACTAAACCATATATAAATAATTTATAATAATTTATATAATAATTTTATTATTTTGTACTTTTAAATATGACTAATGATTTTTAAATAATTTAGACAAATATTATCTTGACAAAATATAAATTGTGTCAATTTTGACACTTTTCATTAATGTATTTTTAGAAATATAACAATAAGTTGATAACATAGTAAAAAATATTTTATTATATTCATGAGGGGTCATGGTCAACTATAAAATTAGTTGGAAATATTATTTATAAAAAATTATATATTTTTTATAATATTTTTAATATCATCTATTTGATATTTCCCTTAATAAAATCATTAGAAAATCATGTTTGATTAATTATTTAATATATATATATATTTGTGAACATAATATTAAAAATAAAATACCATCATGAACATAAATTTTATAGCTTCTTATATATTATTGATAGTTGAATATATCTTGTCTTTAAACCAATATATAAAATGATATGGCATAAAAAATATAAAAGTGGGATCTTTTAATATACTTTAAATAAAATAAAATAAAATGACAAAATCCTTTCAATTTTGTTCAAAATGTTCAATAAGTAAACCCATTGATGACTTTAGTTCAGATATACTTGACCAATAATATTTTTTCTTGTTATTTATGGTTATTATGATAAAAAAACGAGTTTATTGTCTTTTCATCAATTAAATAATTTATGCATCATAATTATATAAGCCTTTAAAGTAATTATTTAGTCTATAATAATTCAAAATAAATTACCATGAGGTACATTATTTAATTATATTTTTGGAGAATAATTATTATTGAATTTTTATCATGTTTATCACTATATAAAAATTATTATACCTATAATAAATAAAAAGGTGACATTTTGTCACATTCTTGTCACTTACATTTAATTTAATAATATTTTTAACGTTTACATTTGAAAAAGACCACTAATGAGTCAATTCAGATCCTTAGGTGTTAAGGTTATATTTTTACTTATCCAATAATATTTTTTTAGGTGTGAGGGTAATTTTATTGTCCATATCATATTTATTTATTTCATAAACTACACAATTAACCTTTAATCGTGATAATAATAATTTTCATAGATAATATTTACAGTATCCAAAAACGTAACATATTAATATAATTTCAACCCATTTATTAAAAATATAGGATCCAATTTTAAACATTTAAGACATAGAAGATTCCGTAATTTAATTAAAATTAACCTGATTGAGGGTGTGGGAAAACATGTTTGAAAAAGAATATGCCACAAAATGATTGACATGTTTATAAAAAATTTCAATATGAATTTAAATATAATGAAAAAATTTGTTTAAATGAAAAAAATTAATCTAATTATTTATTAAAACCAATTAAATGGATAATTTAACAATATAAATTAATCATATGAAAAAATAGTTTTGAATTAAAATACATCATTTTCACTTTTGATTAAAATGTAAATGTTTTTAGAAAAATACCACAAATTTATACAAAATAAATTATGAGGTACCTATTATAAATAAAAATTTTCTATTATCTAAATGGAAATTATAAAATTTCTACTAAAATATTTAAAATGGGTGTGCTATTAAAAGGTAGAAAAACAACATTTTTTTAAAAATAAGTTTTTTTCTAAAAAAATGACATTGATTTTATATCATGTCTATGTAACACATAAGATTAATTTTAAATTTTATACGTAATAGATTACACATATATTTCATTAATAAAATAAATCAAGGGTGATTTTGTAAGCTCACTTATTTAATTTTTAATAGTTTTTCTGAAAAACATTTCCTTTTATTTAAAAAGGGTATCATTTACATTTATAATTAATTTCACACCGAAGAATTAAGTTTATTTACATAATTCAGTTAATACTGTTCATACATTCTATTATAAAAATTATGTTATATGGTAGCATATTAATATTTAGTTGTTTTCATAAATTAGATTTTGCGTAAAATGTATTCTATCAAAAGAACTCAAAATTGTGTGTAACACAAGACAAGCATAGTGTATCATATATCGAAAGCTATGACGGTGTTGTGTGTAGCACACGAAAATCTGGGTATAAAATAAAACCTAGACATTTAAAAAAATATATCTCTTAATATCTTGGGGTGTTACATTCAACCACCTTAAAGTTAATTTCACTCTTGAAATTCATCGAGGTTGTAAAAGGATTGAAACCAACATCATAAAATTTATTAATAAAACTACTATTTTAAATGAATGAAATAGAAGTACAATGGTCACCTAAGATAACAAATACTGGGCCCCCTTTTAGGAAAACATGGATATGAATGAATAAATCTGACCACTATGTTCTGATGGATTGTGATAGAATACATTGATTGGCGAGATCATATAATCAAGAAAATATACATTTTTTATTAGATAAATAGTATTATATTTCATAGAAGTAATCATAAATGGTACACCTTTTTATGAACATTTTCTTATTTTTGGTGAATTTTATTACTACCTAAAATATTATCATAAGGATATATATTTACCTGCAAATTAGGGGTTTATCGCTTTATAAATTTCCAACACAAACTCATGTTTTCCTCTAAATAATGAGCATTGAAGTTGTTCATTTCACACCTGAAGCCCTATAATCAACTTATAGAGAATAACATAATCCAAAAAATATTAACTATATATTTCTCATGTATTTAAAGAATAAAAAATAGTATTAGTTATAGATATGTTAATTCCAAAATATAATATACTTTATGTGATTAAAAAATAATCCAATCAACAAACATCAATAGTAATACCCAAAGTTCAATAGGGACCATTCAACAAATAACATGCCATGAGAATTTATTGACTAATATTGAAATGCAAAATTTATAATAATTTATCACCTAATCATTAGAGATAAACTTTACCTTTTATATCGAAACAAAATAAAACACTCTTAATGTCTTATACAAAAAAGAAATTATCCTAATCACATATACTCCATGATAGGTTAATCATTTCTATAAATAACATAATTCCATATAATTCCCCAGTTAAAATAATAGATTCCTCAATAATATAACTATACTATTACAAATCTTTTAAAATAACATAGTAATTAATTTACATTAATCAAATAAATGTTCTGAAATAGTGAACTTCTTTCAAAATAATATTTATCCCTTAATCCAAAAATCTATTTTCAAAAATAAGGATATCCATTTGATAAAACATATGTTCCATAAATAATCCAATTATTATTCCATAAACTCATTTAACTAAATATAAAAATTTATAGTTACCAGGGACATCAAGTAGGCCCGTGCTAGATGATAAACTCCTGTCACCGTTCGGTTTTGGGATTGATTCCTAGAGCCATGTCCCATTTGAAGGGTTTTCACCCTTCTTGTTGGTCTTCCTTTTTATAAAACTAAATTATTTTTATAAAATTCACAAAATGATATAGAATCCTCTAAATGACTATATCATATTTTAAACAAAATGGTTAGATCATACTAATAATTTTTCATCCCAATAATACAATATCCATTAATTAACTCAGAACTAAAAGTGTCCAAAATTCCATTAGTCACCATAAAATTTTATAACCCAAATCATAAAAATGGTGTTCTAAGAGAATGATCTTATGTTAAAAAAATTATAATCCCATGATGGTATGAATAATTATTAAGAAAATATATTAATATATGAATTTTTCTAAACCCTACTCTGATACCAAAATGTAATAGCCCAGAATCCACACTTCTAGATTCGACACTAAAGAAATAAACATTTGAAATGTTACCCAATTTTTTCAGCAAAACATACAACATCAAAATTAAATAATGGACCACTTACATACCAAAAAAAATTAGGATTATAGATTGGTAATATTAGAACAAAATCATAGAAACATTGGTTTATAAAAATCATGTTCATAAATAAAAACACACTATATCCCATTATGTCAATATTTTCTTAGTTCACATTAGGTTATCAATATATTTTATATGAAATACTTCTAGGAAAAACTCATTGAAAATATTTACACTTAACCTGGAAACAATTATCACAAGAAAGGGGGAGCTCAAGTGATATGTAAAGATTAAAAATATTGATATGTAAGCATAATTAGAAATACAAGGGTGTGAGAACATGATCTTAATAGTAAAATATCGTACACTACATATCAAATATGATAAACATGATTCATTGAATAAAAATTGGAATTTTATAAGATATGAATCACAAGGAAATGAAGAACACAAGCCATGATATCATAACATATAAGTAATACTTTGAATTTTTGGAATAAAAATATGAAACTTATATGATTTCAATAGTAGACAATGAATTTCTGAGAAGGCCATCATAGTGGAGAAATTCAATTACTAAACCGATTTCACTCCCAGTTTCAACATTTAATTACTAAACCAAGTTCATTTCTCATTCCAGAAATGTCTATCTTAGGAGATATTAATTTTCACCCAATTAATAAGAGGGAGAATTAGGTACCTCCCATCTCATTATTAATTCCATTAAAAATGTGAATCATTTACACAAATCGTTCATCATATCCCAATGAATAAAATGGACTTCTTTAAATATCATCCCACCATAACATAATCCATGTAAAAGATGAAATTTAAAAATATAATTCCATCATTAACACAATAAAATCACATGAAAAATAAGGATATTATATGTAAAGTATAACCATATTTGAGATTTCCATCTTGGATGGAAATTAATTTTGATAAAACACTTGAAATTAATTCTTTAGGAAAATAACCATTCTTCATGAAAAATGATTTCTTTTCTCAAAATGTAGTGTAATTTTATAAGAAAATAATTAAACTGAAAATAAAATTTTAATATGGTAAAGGATGTTTCATAGAAATTAGTCATTAGGAAAATTTTAAAAATCCTTTCATGTTGTATAATTTAAAAAAATATTCTTCTCATTGTTTTTTCAGAGTTTCAACAAGTACCTCGTACCGAAAACAACAAAAGATTCCTTTCATAATTTTTATAAAAAAATTCACCAATGGAAAAAATGACTTAAACAATTTTACAAGGATAGAAATAATATTTTGTGATATATATTTAGGAAACATGGACATGGATGATAAATATACCCCAATAAATATTTGTGTATAAATAATCTTGGATAAGAATGAGATTGCAAATTTATCCCTTACCTTAGGTCAGGGTTCCATTGTACGTATCAAAAATCCAATATAATTAATTAAATAATTTTATTCTATTATTCATTGAAAATATATACATTAATTACATCATATATGATCATATTATCAACCATTCAATAATATTTCATTATTTATCTTCGTTTGGGTGTTAATTATTTTATCTTTTCAATACATGTTTTATTTTATAAGTCCACCATATTCATTGTAGGTTATAGTTATATAATTTCCATAATATAATTAATATAGTATATAAAATATTAATAAAAATATATTTTTCTTTAATTTTTCATGAATTTTGATTATTAAAATGAATCTCATGGAGTTGTGGAGATTGTAGTCTGTATGTATGCACAAGCGATAATAGAATTTCCTTTATAGTAATAATTGTGGAATTTAATGGTATATATGTTATTTAAATAATTAATATAATGTCATAATTATTATATACGTACATTAATTCTATCATTATACCAATACAAAAAATGTGGTGTTGAAAAATAGATTACACCACAGTGTAGAGATGATAGGTCGTACATACACACACAAGGTGATTTCATTTTTTTCATTAGATGGATAGAAGAATGAATATTGTTGTTACAGAACCATAATAAAATCTCATTATATAGTCAATAGTATAATTATTATATTAAATTGGAACAAAAACAAGATGATAATGCATAATAAGAAATGATTTTGAAAAGTTTGTAAGGAAGTGACCTCTTCTTTGACGATCACCCTCTAAATCACCACATTTCCAAAATAAATTTGGTCTTTTGATAATACTATAACCTATATAATTTGATTTGGGTTGTTTATATGGGAAATTGGAAGTGGTTTTTATATTTATGGCTCGAGTAGGTGTGAATATTTGAGAAAGTTAGTTTCCTTATATAATTGAGGTGAGATGCACTTTTTGATGTTATGAAACATTTAATTTATAATAATTTAAAAATCAATCCAAATAACTCCAAAATGACATATATTTGAATATAAGATATATTATAATCCTAATAACAAAAAAACTGAATTTTAGATAGGGTTGGTTTTCAATTAATTAATTTTTGTTTTAATAAATCTTTAGTTATCTATTTTATTCTTTACTAAGGTAACAAATTTTCCAATATTAAATGTTTTCAATTTTACTTATTTTAAATAAAAATTTTGATAAATGAATATTTTATAATAATAATATTATTTTTTATTTTTAAAATTCATTTATGATTATTAAATAATTTAATAAAATATTATTTTGAAAAAATATCAATAATGTCAATTTTGACAATATTCATTTCAAGGAATTTATGAAATAAAAAGATAAAATGATAACCTCTAAAATATATTTTATTACATAATTTTTGGATATAGGTCATATATATAATTGCTTGGAAATATAAATTATAATATCTTTTAGTTAATTTTATATTTTATAATGTCATTCATTTGATATTTACCTTTATCAAATAATTACTACATATGTTTTGAATAATTATTTAATATTTGTATATGATCACTACAAATAAAAAACATGATGAATATAAATTTTCTATATTTAATTTTATTATTTAGACAGGAATATATCTTTTCATAAAACCTATATCTGAAATGATATGGTATAAAAAATATGAAAGTGACAACTTTGACTGTCGTTTAATGAAAATAAAATAATTGTCATATTCCTTTCTACGTGGTTACAAATGGTCAATAACTCAACAAATGGATCATTAGGGTAGGGGTATTATCAAACAATAATATTTGGTCAGGTTTTTTTGTCTTTTAATTTTTATTACCATTTTAATAAAAAAAAATTATTGATTTTTCATCAATTAAATAATTTTTTCATCATCATTCTGTAAGCATTTAAAGAAATTATTTAGTCTATAAAAATTAGAAATAAATTAGAATGATGTAGATAATTTCATTATATTAATGTCTAATATTTATTATTGTTGTTTTATCATTTTTATCACTATATTAAAGATATTAATATTATAGTAAATAAGAGGGAGACATATAATCACTTGGATGTCACATTATTTTATTTTAATAATGTTTAAATGATTTCATTGAAAAAATTTCACTAAATGAGGAAATTCATATTCATAGTTGTTAAGGGTATATTTCTACTTATCCAACAAGATTGCTTCTGCTGTTTGGGTAATTTAATTTTCATTATCATATTAATTTGTTACCTAAATTGACAGATGTAACATTAATGTGTTGAATAAAAATTTCTGTCGTTACTATTCATAGTATCAAAAATTATAAAAAGTAACTTATTAAAAATATTTTTTCCCACTTATTCAAAATTTTGGATCATTATTTTCAAAATTTAAAACATAGATGTTTTGGAAATTATATTTATATTTATCCGATTCAGGGAATTAGAAAATATGTATTTTAGAACTAAAAACAATCAAAATATTGAAATGTGATTATATAAAATTTTAATGGTAAATACATCCAATGAAAAAAATTGGATTAAATTATAAAAATAATATAATTATACTTTAAAACCAATTATAATGATAATTTAACATTATTTATTAATTAAATAAAAATGAATTTTTGAATTAAAATGCAGTATTTTTCACTATTCATTAAAATATAATAGTTATAATAAAAATACAAAAAAATATTCAAACTAAATATTTATGTCTCTCTAATAAATTAAATGTTTATTTTTCCAACTATAACTTATAAAATTTTGAAAAACTAGATTTAAAGTGATTGTTTCATCAAAGATGGTAAAAATTTATTTTTTGAAAAATACTTCATTCATCTAAAAAATTTAATTTCTACATACATAATGTATAGAGAATATATAAGATTAAATTTAATCATTAAAAGAAATATATTACATAAATATTTGAATCATTAAATCTATCATGTGTGATTTTATAAACTCAATTATTTTCATTTTAATAGTTCATTTGAAAAAAAATATCCTTTTATTGAAAAAGAGATTTATTTTCAATAATAAATGATTTTTCACCAAAGTATTAAAAATAATTTTATAATTTAATTTATATTTTCATAATTGATATTATAATTATCAATTTATAAGGTATCATATCAATATTTAGTTGTCATATTAAGCTCAGTTATACGTAAAATGTATTCTATCAAAGGAACTCGATAATTTGTGTCACACATTCCAAGAACAATAATTCATATAGGAAATGATAAGGAGGAGTTCATTGTAGTACGATATAATATTGGTGTATCATACAAAAAACAACATATTAGAAATTAAAATAAGAAATCTTATAAAATATATGGGTGTTACACCCACGAAGACACACATAGCCAAATGAATCCATCATAAAAAATACCATCGATATGTATGACCATTTATTGCAACTAATAAAGAACCATCTTATACAGAGACATCGATATAGAATAATCATATGGATATATCTTGATCCTAAACATTATCTCCCATGGAAGGGGTAATGCTACAAACTCTCCTATAATAACATTAGGGTACTCTTCCATGCCCCTGATAAATGCATACTAATGAAACTCAGATGATCTTAGTATCAACAAAGCCATTAAGTATGGAAAGGGCGAAACATGCCTCTAACCCATCTAAGGGTCTCACTTACTAATAGACAACCGTGGATATCTATTGGCATCGAAGAACACCACATTCCTACTGAATAAATCTATGAAATATTACACCTAATACATACAATACATGTTGCGGATGAAATCATATGGTTGTATATGTAAACATAGGAAATCTACCTAAGATAGGTGTTGTCTCATCACTAGCTCATAGTCTCTACATACATCAAACAAATCTGCTCGACCTATAACTGGTCTAGTCAACTTCAAGGGCACTGAAATCCTCCATACCTCAAGTCCCAACACATAGAAAAGGGAGGGTGATATAAAGGACTGTCACTCCTCAATAAAACAAGTCATACAACCAATTATACAACAAGAAAATGGTATCTTTAATGACATCTAGATCACATGGAATATGAAATGCGATAACATGTATCTTACATAGTCCTGACACATAACATGTCTGCCCCTGGGGACCACCAGCACCCTATATTTTCTCTACTATCTGAGGACAGGGAGCATTGTAACAACCCAAAGTATTTCATTGGAAAATTCCATTCTTATATTTATGTCATAAAAACACTAAATAATGAACTACTAAGTGATAAGTGACCTTTAAACATAATTTTGTCACCCTTATATTTGGAATTTTTAAAATCCAACATACACGGTTGTGTTCAAGATAGTTTTTTGAGTCTAATGAAACAAAAAAAAATTTGGTGAATAGTATCCTACCCTTATGAATAGTAACCTACCGTTATGAATAGTAATATGACCCTTATAGTAAATAAGAGTAAAATTAAGTATTAATAATAAAATATTATTTAGACATCATAGAATGTGATAATTTGACCTTAGTAAACGTTTTTTTGGTATTTTATAAAGTGAAAATAATTAATTATAATTAATTAATGAATTTAAAAGAATATTTATTTCTCTGAAATTTATACATAATGTAATGAGTCGATGACTAATTTTTTTTTGATAATTTTATATGACCTTAAGTAATTTATGGAAGAACTACAAAATCAGTTTTAATCATAAAAACTGTTTTTTAAGTAAATTATGTTTTTAGTTAAACATTAAATTAATAATATTTAGAAAATTATTTTTAAAAAATGTACATCATTTTTGGATTCTACACGTCGAAAATTGGTTGGGGTATATTTTTGGGTTTATTCTGAAATACTTCAATTTTCGGGTGAATAGTAAATAAATACAGTTTTTCGCATAATCGGTGTACACTAAATTGCATCATTAATGATGTAATGATGAAATAAACATTCTAGAACTTTATTTTCAGCCAAAACCTATTAAATTTCATAAATTGTTTCTTTAAATACAATAAATCCAATTCTCAGTCATAAAAAGAACTTTCCAAAGCCTAAAGTCAAAAGGTGATTTCTTAAAGTGTCTTTTTCTCTTTCTTTCTCTTTCCTTTTAATAAATTAATGAATTCGAATTATAAAGAAGATTAAATGCCTAAAACTAATTATATTATATTGATATATGATTTAGGATTTCAAAAAACTACTATTACAAGTCTAACT
This sequence comes from Viscum album, assembly GCA_963277665.1. Classification (NCBI taxonomy): domain Eukaryota; kingdom Viridiplantae; phylum Streptophyta; class Magnoliopsida; order Santalales; family Viscaceae; genus Viscum; species Viscum album. The sequence continues at coordinate 1,642,413,245 of OY728121.1, read as the reverse complement.
CTTGATATATTATTTTATTTAATATTTTATGCCAAAAACACCTCCCTCCTCATGTATTAATAAGCCCTCCCCCTTATCTTGCCAAACCACACCTCTCAAGCTTCAATAATTGTCTAAGCTCTACCCAATCATCTCCCCAAGACCATTCCCCACGTCCAAGAGCTTCTGGTATCATCAAAAGACCAAGATTTGGCCCTTAAGGTGGTTCTCAAGTGAAGGATTCAAGAGGTAATCTTCCTCCCTCTTCTCCTTTAATTTCCTTTCAAGTTCAAGTTCATTTCATGATCTCTCCCCACCTATATTCATCCAAATTATTTTTTAACTCCAGTATTATACATATAATATAATATTATTATTCTAATGGTATATTATATCACCCCACCCACTTTCCCGCTTCCTTTTATTTTATTAAAGAGAACGTTGTTCATGTGGTGATAATTTATCACCTTCAAAAACAACATGCTCTCTTCTTCCATTTCTACCTTCAGATCTGGTCATTAAACCATTTTTATGGTTGAAACAGAATATGTTATATGTATTATTTTCTATTTTATGTTCTGTAAATAACCTATGACCATATTACTAAGTAAAATGTTAAAACAGGTTCGTTGTGATCCAAAAACCGCCCAAATTAACCCAAATAACCATCATTAAATTCATATCTAATGATTCGTCCACTTGGATCTAATATAATTCACTATAAAATTATTAAAGCTACTGTAATATCATTAATAACTTGTAATATCAGTTCTGGATGTTTACCCATGATCAACTCAAACATCAATTTAAGAATACAAGTGGACCGCTCAAGAAAACCATGAAAACGAACATTCCCGATCAATGTTTTTAAACACTATAAGTCATCCAAAGGAACATAATATGAAATAATGATACCAGAATGAACCCTATTAATGTATAAAAGGTTCTGGAATTTTTAATTAATGAATATGATGTCATTATATAGGACATTAAAGAGAAAAAGGCATTCGAGTACAATGTAATGGAAATCTCGAACCCAATTTTCTTCCATTGGGTTCTCCCTCTTTCACTCCATTTTTGATATGGTTACTCCTCAACGATCATTTGTTCATCTTTTCCTTTACTTTTATGGGATATACATGTTTTTCACTAGTTTTTATGTCCATCAAAATGTTTTCCAGAAGTACTCTTCTTTCAACATCTCACCTTTTACCTCCCATTCTAGGTTGATGGTTCTTGTATCTTGTATGGTGTTCCTCCTTTATTTTGGGAACACAAAGCTTATTAATGTGTTATTATGAGATGAAACCCATTCATTTCCATGTGTTATTTATGTACATGTTTTATATGTGTTCAATTTGGAAATCGTGATAATGATAATGTTATGATGTGACGGGTGCGCTCGGAATTATATAGCGCAATATGAATGTTTAAATGTGATGGGTGCGCCCAGAATTATATAGCACTCCAATGCATTGGGTAAAGTGATGAATCTCATGAGTAAATTTAAAATGATGTGTGAACAAGATGATATATTTGTTCACAATAATTTGTGGTAGTTATCCACTAAGACATGATGTTTCATTTTTATGCATTGCCACATTTCAAGTTTATTATTTATACTCCTGTCATGTTCATGATCTTTTTCCTATGTCATGATTATTCTCACCCAATGATATATTGTTCATATATATACTCTTACAGGGAATTTATCTCACCACTTTTGATGTATATCCTTAGGTGGCTACATGTACTAAGGAGAGGACAAGTGCTACTAAGAATCTATAGAAGATGAAATTAAAAGAATGTTTAAACTTGATGTTGTACTTGTTATGTGTAGTCCTAGTTTTCCCAAGACACTAAACCTATTGATCCTCCATGTGTAATACTATTATGTTGTTTATCTTTGAAATGATGTAATAGTAATGTAATAAATGGCGGGGATTCTATAGTTGGTATCAGAGGAAAGGTTTAGTTAATTTGGGAATTAAGATTAGTAAACCCTAATGAAAACCTCCAGCATAAGAATAAGTAAAATTATGTACACAAGAATATTTACCTAGGGATCCCATATGTTATGTTTTTGGTATAGTTTTTTAAATGAATAAGTTATTCATGACTTGTTTACTTATGTTTTGTTCTAACCTTTTCTATTTTAGAAAATGGTGGGAACCAGGAGAAATTAGGCCAACAACTCTTGCGAGGGCCAATGCAACGATTGCCTGAATGACATCCCCAATGATTTTGGAGGTGGAGTTCAAAACTTCATGGTGATTCTTACCAATTATCTCGGGTTATGAATAATAACCATAATAATGGGGAACGACCTCCTTCACCAAAGAGGGAGCAACTAGCTATCGAATGTTTTATGCAGAAACGACCACCGACATTTTGGGGATCTTCTGATCCACTAGTTGCAGAACAGTGGGTCCACTCCATGGAGAAGATCTTTTCTGTTCTTCACTGTTCCGATAAAGAGAAGGTGACTCTAGCCGTTTATCCTATAGATGGAGAAGCTGATCAATGGTGGGCTTTGATTAAGAACACCATGCCAAGGGAGGAAATTGAAGAGATGGAATGGGAAGACTTTAAGATAATGTTTCTTAATAAGTACTTCCCACGAACTCTTCTCACAAATATGGAGAGAGAATTCATAGAGCACAAGCAAAAAGAAGGAGAATCTTTTACAACCTATGAATCAAATTTTACAAGGCTCTCAAGGTATGATTTGGGTTTTGTTATCAACAATGATAGAAAAATTGACAGAATCTTTAGTGGATTAAAACCACATCCTCAAAAGGCACTTGAAATTTGAGACATTGGGAGTTATGAAGAAGTTTTTCGGTGTTCTATCAAAGTGGAGATGGAGTTTGGAGAATGGTCCCATGGCTATGGTGATAAGAAAAGAAAGTTGGAGTTTCATGATGGTGGATCTAGTGACAAATGTGGGAAAAAATCGACCCACATGCCAAAAATGTGGGAAGCTGCACCATGGGAACTACCTTAAAGGTACGAGGAAATGCTTTAAGTGTGGGAAGGAAGGACACCAAGCTCACGAGTGTCGAAAAGACATTAAAAGGAAGGATAATTTAGCCGATGAAAGGAGAGAACCACTCGTGGTTCAATGCTACAACTGTAAGGAGCTAAGGCACTATTAAAACCAGTACAGTAAACAACGAGCTCTCGAGGGTAATCAGCACCAACAGCCACCAAATCCAAAGGAACAAGGGAATTCTTATGCCATCACTACTGCGGAGGTGGATCATGATAATGAAGTTGTACAAGGTACACTTCCTATTCACTCAAGAATGTAAAAAGTCATTTTTTATTCTGGTTCTACGCATTCCTTTATATCATGCAAGTTTGCTAGAACTATAGAATCGAAGTCCCGAAACCATGAAGTAGAGATATCTGTAAAAACAAAAAGTGGTGCAACCGTTGCAACCCATGTGTTTGACTCTTCTCCTATTGACGTATGTGGGAATATTCATCCGGAAAATCTCGTAATACTTACCTTGGTGGAATTCGATGCTATAATGGGAATGGATTGGCTCTCGTTATATAGAGCACATGTCGACTATCGGGAAAATGAAATATATTTTCATATTCCGAACCATCCCATGCTCCTCTACAAATGCAAGGAAGATCATGAATATCCTTTGAAAAATCCTTCAATGGTGTGGGTGTTGATTCCCTATGAAGAATCATTCCTCTCCCAAATGGTTGAGTCGAAGGAAAGTTCCATCCTTGAGGAAATTCCCATCGTGAGGGAATACAGTGATGTATTTCCTGAAGAGTTACCCAGAATTCCCCTGGATAGCGAGGTAGGGTTCTCAATTTAACTCATATGTGGATCTTATCCTATCTCGAAGTGCCCCTATAGGATGCCTCCTATCGAACTGGAGGAGTTAAATAAGCAGCTGCAAGATCATCTGGACAAAGGGTTCATATGCCCTAGTGCATCACCTTGGGGTGCGCCGGTGCTCTTTGTAAAGAAGAAGGATGGAACCATGCGGCTGTGTATCAAATATCGGGAAGTCAACAAAATCACCATGAAGAACAAGTATCATCTCCCAAGTATTGATGACTTGTTCGACCTGTTAAGAGGAGCTCAATACTTCTCAAAGGTGGATCTTCCTTCTGGTTATCATCAAGTAAAGGTGAAGAAGGAAGATATTCAGAAGACTGCCTTCCATACAAGGTATGGGCACTATGAGTTTTTGGTGATGCCCATCGAACTTACCAATGCCCCTGCTATCTTCATCGATTTGATGAATAGAGTCTTCAGACGATACCTCGACAAATTTGTGGTAGTGTTTATTGATGATATTCTCATCTACTCCAAGAGAAATGAGGAACATGAAGAACATCTACGACTTGTGTTGGTGACATTGAGAAAAGAGAAGTTGTACGCCAAGTTTAGAAAGTGTGCCTTTTGGATGAATCAAGTCACGTTCTTGGGACATGTGATCACAAGTGAGGGAGTTTCTGTGAACCCTTCAAAGAAAAAGGTGATTGAGGAATGGCCCAGGCCCTCTAGTATCATAGAAATTCGTAGTTTTCTTAGACTAGCTGGGTACTACCGACGTTTTTTGAGAAACTTCTCATGATTGTCAAGCCCTCTAACTAAGGTAACAAGAAAATGGGTAAAGTATGTATGGAAGAAAGAATGTGAGGGATGCCTCAAGGAGCTAAAGAGAAGGCTAATCACTGCACATGTACTCACACTACCGAAAAGTGGAGAAAGTTTTGTGATTTACAATGATGCATAAAAGAAAGGATTGGGTTGTGTACTCATGAAAAATGATAATGTGATTTCCTACACATCACGATAGTTGAAGATCCATGAGAAGAACTACCCGACACATGATCTAGAGCTGGAAGCCGTGATTTTTGCCTTGAAAATCTGGCGGCACTACCTTTATGGAGAAAAGTGTGACATATACACCGACCACAAGAGCCTAACGTATATATTCACACAAAAGGAGTCCAACATTCGTCAAAGGATATATTTAGAGCTAATCTAGGATTACGATTGCTATATTCACTATCATACTGCAAAGGCGAACAAGATAGCTAATGCTCTATGTAGAAAAGAACCTGCTACTCTATCCATGTTGAGGATTGAGAAAGACCCTATCTTCTTGGATATGCAAAGGATGGATTTGGAAATCGTAAGGGAAGGGGATACATCCTACCTTGACCAAATGATTGTGCAACCATCCATCTAAGAAAAGATTAAAGAAGCCCAACGTGATGATGTGGAGATACAAAAGAGGGTGAATGTAGTAAATGAAGGGAATCTGCCAGAGTTCAATATCGACAATGATGGTGTGATTCGGTTTGGAATGCGGATTTGTGTGCCTTCATCTCCCTGGATAAAGAAAGAGATATTGGATAATGCACATAGCTCAACTTTCTCTATCCATACTGGAAGTACCAATATGTATCGTGATCTCTGAGAGCACTTCTAGTGGGATAACATTAAGAATGAGATTGCAGAATATATATCAAGGTGCTTGGTATGTCAGCAAGTTAAAGTTTAGTGGAAAAAGTCCAAAGGTATGATGTAGCCAGTACCTATACCCAAGTGGAAATGTGATAATGTTACAATGGACTTTGTCATGGGTCTCCCGAAGTCTTCAAAGAGAAATAATGCGATATGGGTTGTGGTTGATCGACTCACCATGACTACCCATTTTATCGCTATTTGGTAAGACCTCTCACTTGAACAAAATTAAAGGATATATTTGAAGGAAGTGGTGAGATTGCACGGTGTTCCTCTCTCGATTCTCTCTGACCGTGATCCAAGGTTCACATCTATGTTCTGGAAGATCCTTCAACATGCTTTGAGTACTGAATTAAATTTTAGCACGGCCTATCACCCCCAAACTGATGGCCAGTCTGAAAGTACAATTCAGACACTTGAAGATATGTTAAGAGCCTGGTCTCTTGAATTCAAATGTGGTTGGGATCAGCATCTCCCATTGGGTGAGTTCTCATACAACAATTGATTCCACTCGAGTATTTATATGGCTCCGTATGAATCTCTTTATGGGAAGCGATGTAGAACTCCAACCTATTGGGATGAAGTTGGAGAACGAAATCTACTTGGTCCCAAACTTGTTCAAGAGATGACAGAGAAGGTTCAAGTCATCCAGAAACACTTCAAAGCTGCTCAAAGTCGGCAAAAGAGCTATGCTGATAACCATCGAAGGGACTTGGAGTTTGACATTTGAGATAAAATCTTCCTTCGAATATCTCCATGGAAAAGAGTCATGAGATTTGGGAAGAAAGGAAAGCTAAGCCCAAGGTACATTGGCCCCTTTGAGATCCTTGATCATATAGGAGTTGTGGCCTATCTTCAGGCACTTCCACCGAATATGGCTGAAGTTCTTGATGTGTTTCACGTATCACTACTGAGGATGTACATACCATAACCCTCACATGTACTAAACTCAGAGGTGGTACAACTGGAGGATGATATCTCCAATGAGGAGAAGCCGGTAAAAATTTTGGACTGAAGTGATAAGGTTCTAAACATCAAGATGACCCACCTTGTCAAAGTGTTGTGGAGGAACCATAAGTTTGAGGAAGAAATATGGGAACCAGAAGAGGCAATGTAGGAGAAGTACCCACACCTGTTTGTGTAAAGTGAAATTTCAGGGGCCAAATTTCTTAAGGGGAGAAGAATGTAACAACCCAAAGTATTTCATTGGAAAATTCCCTTCTTATATTTATGTCATAAAAACACTAAATAATGAACTACTAAGTGATAAGTGACCTTTAAACATAATTTTGTCAACCCTTTGTTTGGAATTTTAAAAATCCAACATACATGGTTGTGTTCAAGATAGTTTTTGGAGTCTAATGAAACAAAAATAATTTTTGGTGAATAGTAACCAACCCTTATGAATACTAACCTACCATTATGAATAGTAATATCACCCTTATAGTAAATAAGAGTAAAATTACCTATGAATAAGAAAATAATATTTAGACATCATAGAAAGTTATAATTTGACCTTAGTAAACGTTTTTGGTATTTTATAATGTCAAAATAATTAATTATAATTAATTAATTAATATAAAAGAATATATATTTCCCTGAAATTTATACATAAAGTACTTAATCAATGTCTAATAGTTTTTAGATAATTTTATAAGACCCCACATAATTAATGAAAGATCTACAAAATCAGTTTTAATCTTAAAAACTGTTTTTTTAAGTAAATTATGTTTTTATTTAAACAATTAATTAGTAATATTTAGAAAATTATTTTGGAAAAATGGACATATTTTTGGATTCTACACATTGAAAAATGGTAGGGGTAAATTTTTGGGTTTATTCTGAAATACTTCAATTTTCAGGTGAATACTAAAAAAATACATTTTTTTGCATAATCGGTGTACACTAAATTGCATCATTAATGATGTAATGATGAAATAAACATTCTAGAACTTTATCTTCATCCAAAACCTATTAAATTTCATAAATATTTCCTTTAAATACAATAAATAAAATTCTCAAACCTAAAAATAACTTTCCAAAGCCTAATGTCAAAAGGTGATTTCTTAAAGTGTCTTTTTCTCTTTCTTTCTCTTTCCTTTTAATAAATTAATGAATTCTAATTATAAAGAAAATTTAAAGCCTAAAAGGTATTATATTATATTTATATATGATTTAGGATGTCAAAAAACTAATATTACAAGTCTAACTCTGGATATATTATTTTATTTAATATTTTATGCCAAAAACACCTCCCTCCTCATGTATAAATAAGCCCTCCCCCTTATCTTGCCAAACCACACCTCTCAAGCTTCAATAATTGTCTAAGCTCTGCCCAATCATCTCCCCAAGCCCATTCCCCACGTCCAAGAGCTTCTGGTTTCATCAAAAGACGAAGATTTGGCCCTTAAGGTGGATCTCAAGTGAAGGATTCAAGAGGTAATCTTCCTCCCTCTTCTCCTTTAATTTCCTTTCAAGTTCAAGTTCCTTTCATGATCTCTCCCCACCTATATTCATCCAAATTATTTTTTAACTCCAGTATTATACATATACTGTAATATTATGATTCTAATGGTATATTATATCACCCCACCCCCTTTCCCGCTTCCTTTTATTTTATTAAAGAGAACGTTGTTCATGTGGTGATAATTTATCACCTTCAAAAACAACATGCTCTCTTCTTCCATTTCTACCTTCAGATCTGGTCATTAAACCATTTTTATGGTTGAAACAGAATATTTTATATGTATTATTTTCTATTTTATGTTCTGTAAATAACCTATGGCCATATTACTAAGTTAAATGTTAAAACAGGTTCGTTGTGATCCAAAAACCGCCCAAATTAACCCAAATAACCATCATTAAATTCTTATCTAATGATTCATCCACTTGGATCTAATATAATTAACTATAAATTTATTAAAGCTAATATAATATCATTAATAACATGTAATATCAGTTCTGGATGTTTACTCATGATCTACCCAAACATCAATTTAAGATTACAAGCGGACCGCTCAAGAAAACCATGAAAACGAACATCCCCGATCAATGATTTTAAACTCTATAAGTCATTCAAAGGAACATAATATGAAATAATGAAACCAAAATGAACCCTATTAATGAATAAAAGTTTCTGTAATTTCTAATTAATGAATATGATGTCATTATATAGGTCATTAAAGAGAAGGAGGCATTCGAGTACAAGGTAAGGGGAAATCTTAAACCCAATTTTCTTCTTTCAGGTTCTCCCTCTTTCACTCCATTTTTGATATGGTTACTCCTCAAAGATCATTTTTAATCTTTTCATTTAATTTTCTGGGATATAAATGTTTGTCACTGGTTTTTATGTCCATCAAAATGTTTTCCAGAACAACTCTTCTTTCAAGATCTCACATTTTACCACTCATTCAAGGTTGATGGTTCTTGTATCATGTATGTTGTTCCCCCTTTCTTTTGGGAAGACAAAGATTATGAATGTGTTATTATGAGATGAAACCCATTATTTTCCATGGGTTATTTATGTACATGTTCGATATGTGTTCTATGTGGCAATCATGATAATGATAATGTTTGGATTTGACAGGTGCACCTGGAATTATATAGCACAATATGAATGTGTAAATGTGACGGGTGTGCCCAGAATTATATAGTGCTCCAATGCATTGGGTAAAGTGATTAATCTCATGAGTAAATGTGAAATTATGTGTGAACAAGATGCTAGATTTTTTCATAATCATGTGTGGTAGTTAACCACTAACACATGATGTTTTATTTTTATGCATTTCCACATTTCAAGTTAATTATTTATACTCCTCTCATGTACATCATCACTACTGGAAATATGACTTTTACCAACGGTTTTGGCCAAACTGTTGGTATAGATCATTAATTTGGACCTATACCAACAGTTTTTCCAAAACCGTTGGTATATGTCACTTATATAGACCTATACCAACGGTTTTGGACAAACCGTTGGTATAGGGGGGACCTATACCAACAGTTTGGTTTGTCCCAAACCGTTGGTATAGGTCCTTTGATTTTTTATCGAATATTCTTACTAAGAACATTATATAAATCAAAATTTAAATTTATTATAACAATACATATATATATTTATGATATTATGTTCACAAAAGTCAAGTTTGGTTAGTGGTTAAGTCATTCAAATATAAACTAGAGGTCATGGGATCAAATCCCACAGAATGTTTTTTTTGAAATACATATACCAACAGTTTTGAGAACTGTTGGTATAGGTTTTCATATTAATTATACCAACGGTTTTCCTAAAACCGTGGGTATAGACCTATTGTCATGGCTTACTTGCCAACGGTCCTCCAAACCATTGTTATATCCTATACCAACAGTTTGAGGGCCTATACCAACGGTTCCATACCGTTGGTATAGGGTATTTTTCCAGTAGTGGATCTTTTTCCTATGTCATGATTATGCTCACCCCATGATATATTGTTCTTATCTATCCTCTTACTGGTCTTTTAGCTCACCCCTTTTGATGTATATCCTCAGGTGGCTACATGTACTAAGGAGAGGACAGGTGCTACTAATAAGCAATAGAAGAGGAAATTAAAAGATTGTTTAAGCTTGATGTTGTACTTGTTATGTGTAGTCCTAGTTTTCCTAAGACACTAAACCTTCGGATCCTCCATGTGTAATACTATTATGTTGTTTATCATTGAAATGATGTAATAGTAATTTAAGAAAAGGCCGGGTCGCTATAAGAATCCTGGGGATATCCTTTTCCTACACCATCTTATCTCTACTAATACTAAGCTGGTGCAACTAGCTGCTACTTCTTGTTATGTAATGACACCAATAGAGGAATGTGAACTGGAACACCTGGCATATACAGACTGATCTAAAAGAAAGGGAACTACCACTACTGATTACCTCATCCTCCAAAATAAAAAAATTCTCATGAACCTTTTTCATTTTTTTGAGAGACTTATACCCTAAAAAGTTTTGTCATTGAGGACTGGGACAAACCGCTGACGGAACCGAAACACCTTTTCCCTGAAAACCAGGATCCCTGGACCATAACTTTGCTTCATGAGGAGTCATGACTACTACCCCCTCATGATGTTCTTTTTCTTGATAATATCCTTTCAATGTCATATTCCCTCTACATCACCCCATGATTATTCGTCTATATAAACATGGTGACCTGGATTTGGATATTTGGATGAAAAGAACCCTCTAAATTCCTTGCTCTGGATTTCTCATATGTCAACTGGTCTAAAGCATATCATAAAATGATTTTGAACTGGATTCCAAACTCTCGATCATTGGAGATCACATATTGAATGGTAATAAGTTCCTGGAGACTATCAACCATCGTGACTAATGAAATAAACATGACAATGAACATGTCTCGAAACTCCCCCAATGATATTAAAGACTCTTCTCAATCCATAAGGAATTAAACCCACCACTACCTCACTGCCCTATACATCACTGTCATAACGAATGTCACCTGGTTCTCCTTCATACCATGGATTGAGATGAAATCTATAGCATCCTCTTCCAAAAAGTCCTCTATGACTACTTAAAAATAGAACACTCGTACTTCTATAGACGCTAGTGTTGGAACTCTTATAAGGCCCTCCTCCAAGTGACATCATCATCAACCTATACTCTACGACAATATTCTGGTTTATCATGATAAACAACTTCATCATGAATCTGAAAATGACGTCCATCTGGATCAATACATGGAAAATAAATAATAGTTAGAGCTCATAAACAAGAAATTTGGAAGGCTCAACAATAATTAGTTAATTTTTTATTCAATTTAGATTAACCTATACCATGGTATACCCATTCAAAAATAGTCGCAATGAAAAATTATGCATGGTTATTTCTTATATATTTGCCTTGAAAATTATATAACCTCTTTTAGTAGCCATTATAATTATAGTGGCCCATGAATCAATGCACATGGTGTCATAAATAATCGTGCCTCAAATGGTCTCCCGTGTCTAAAGTGCTTTCAAATCTTAGCTGACCCTATTTCATTTCCAGCCAATGCAACATCACATGTTCCTATGTCCAAACTCCATCCTATCATTCAAACTAGAACCTTGAAACCACTATATCACTACCCCTCCCCACAAAGTGACCCCTTATTGTGCACGCAATGTGGGAAGTGAGATAATGACCCTTGAGCCTTGCCTCCAGTAGGCCCTTGGTTGGAGACTAGTACCGAGGATATAACAAACACATAGATTGAAGGTATTTCCTGATAAGAGAACACAATGGAAAGAGAGAGACAAGATAAAAAACAACGAAATCCCTATAGAAATACAATATAAAAAGAAAACCAATGTGTAGATATTTGATGTCATGAAAAACTACTACAACTAGAAGGGAAACTGGATGTACCAAAATAATATAAAACGACAGCAACCACAATTCCCAAACAGCTCCGCCAAAACCCCCAAGCTAATTATAACCAGCCTTATCTCCAACCCACTCCTATTGAAATAAAAAATATTTTATATAATAATGGGTGTTTATAAATGTACAGATAGTAGGATCCTCCAATTACCCTCTCTTTCTAAAGTAAGTAATGCATGAGAATGAATTGTGAATAACAAGTGAATCTAACTCATCCCCAAAACAAGTACACTAAGTTCCTAGCCCCACAATGGATAGTCTCACCATGTATCTCATAAAAAAAATATATAATATAATAAATATCTCCAAGGTTACCCTGCTACCAAATCCCCAGAGGTTTTTCGCATTTCCCTAAAATCTCATGTCTTAAGAATATCTCTCTAAAAAGTATGGCCGAAAGAGACAAGGGAATTTACCACCACATACAGCTCATGCAATAAATTGGATTTACCGCTAATACATGGAAAATTCACCACACTATCTATACAACCAGAAGTTACCAGGTAGTTTCCAAGAGAACCCGTTTCTCAAACTACATATATCATACATTGGGTATCAAGTCTCAAACAATTATAGCATATACACAGATTTATGGTCCCCAATCCTTCACCAACTATACATGTTTAAATTATTGTAGTCCATAGTAAACTATATCTAGATTATATGCGTGTGAAATATCCACAATCCATCACATCCCTCTACACTCATATGTGTGGAAAACATACCTCACGCATACCATTGCAGGTAATTTCCATGAGAAAAGAGAAGGGCCAAAGGGGGAAGTCATCCATCCACCCTCCCACTAGGATATTAGGGAAAACACCGCCAGGGATCAGAATCCTTATAGTGTTGGTCACCATAACTAACATGGTGGGGTAGCATACAAAAACAAAAAAAATTACATGAAATAATATAACATAAAACTACACTATAGGAAAAACCATGTTTAAAACACAACTGCATCTAATGTGTCTTAGACTCTTAGATTCCACTGCTAAAACTAGATATCCTGTTTGAAAAAAACCATCTAAATAGATTTATTAAATAAGTTTATCCCGATTAATGAGTTGAGAATTACATTAATTACATCTTCACAAATTAATTAGCCATTATCATTTACACATTAAATTCCATTAGAAACAAAAAAAGTTCAGTTCCCTCTGCACATGACAATCCCGATTCCATAGTTCCTTAAATGCGCAACATCATCATTTAGTCCCAAAAATCTCCAACCTCATGGGTTAACATCATTTATTCAATAAATTGTTTACATAATTATTACATACCATAATTACAATCATTCTAGAAAGGAATTATATGATACCAAATAGAAGGGGATCAACATGGACACTAGATGGAACTACCCATCATTTATTTTCCACCTACTGAAGAAGAGTAGACTCATCCATTATTGGGAATCTAAAAAGGGAAATCTTGTAGAATATCCCATGTTTTTTCATACATTTTGGAAAGGAAAAGCATGATCAACTACCTCAAGCAGTATGGTTTGTAAATTAGATAACCAAATATCACATTCAATAAGAAACCACATTCACATCAATGAGTAATCCTAGTTTCAACCCATTATGTCATCCTTAGTTTCCTCCCAAACACCCACATGCATAAACCGATACATCTCATCACTCTAGGAATAAACTAATGCCACAATATCTAGATGTCCCTATACCCAAATACAACAATAGCCCTCCTGGATCAGCTATCATGGGCTCTTCCATCTCAGGTTCATAGCACATCACAAAAAGAAGGAAGAAAACAACAAAGCAGCTGATCCCATGGCCCCATGAAAGGCATCTATCCATCATACACATGGAGCACTCACATCTCCATAGAATAACGTTTGTGGCCATTTTGAGCAAAGATGGTAACTCAAATCCCATAATGGAATTATATTTTATCAAAATTATTATTCATTAATCGATCTTGAATTAACTGATTCATTAATCATTGGTTCAAATGATGGTAATTCTGAACAATAAACTATCATATTTATCTCTATTAATTAAATAATTAATTATCTAGCATTTGATTCTATCATCAACATGGATAAAAATTATTCATGTTTATAAATTAATCATGTTTACTACATCAATTTGATTAACATTAAATTTACATCAACTTCTGAATTCATTAACCTTCCATGTTATCCTTATGGAAGGAAATTACAATTAATTATGGATTTATGCTCATTACAAATTTCCATCAAGAGAAACATAATAAACAAAAAACAATAGATATCGTACTATCTAGAAAAACAAGAGGAAAACCAATATCATGGTATAAAGAAACATCGTAGGATTGATACCAATTCTATATTACAGTTCAATACATATTAGGCCACATTAATTGTGATCCATAGTGATAAATCCTATTGATGTTACAATTACGCATAAGCAATTATAGAATAAAAGAATCCACTACCTAAATGGGTTTCCAATGTTCTATGCAAAAGAACAATACACACAATGGATCACGACCCCCCTAAAAAAATGCATCCACTCAAGGACACCGTAACTCAAAAGAACCAACAAAAAACAAAGAAAAGTAATTTCAAACCATAGATATCAAGGGACATCACATGGAAAAGCGAAATGATAGAAATTGGATTGATGATAACCACATGAACAGAGGTAGATCTTACCTTGAATCGAAGAATAAATCTCGAGATCGATCCAAGCTGATGAGATCTCAATAATACTACAGAGGTGGGTGTTGGTTCTCCTAGGATGAGTGGGAGGGGATCCATGGCCTTATGGTGAGAATGACCCGAGCAGATGGTAAGTATTTAAGTTAGAAAATAGTGTGTTAGTATACAACATGTAATTTCTATTCACATCATGTACAACCTTGAGGTTGGTTTCAGATAAAAACCCAATAACATTGTATTTTTTTTCAATACCCAAAACAATACACATTGTGTACCCCTTGGCCATGTCGTGTCACCCATGTTTCCTAATTCTCATGAAAAAAATCCTCCATACATCCTCTAAGCCTTTAACAACACCATTGTCTTCGAAAACATGAAATGGGTCGATCCTCCAGGATCTGGTCCCTTAAATGGGATTTCTTAATTAATGATTTAATTAATGGGAGAGATGTGACTATTTAATTAGTGAATAAAATAATTAGATTGTTGGGATTACATAATTGATGAATTAATCAGGGGATTAATCTATTTATTTAATTATTGAATTAAATAGTAGAATAATGAGCCTGTGAATGTTGATTAATTAAATGGTGAATTAATTTGGGGGATTATGGTTATTAATTAATCAAGGAATTCATTTTTTTGAATTAGTTGATGAACTATTTATTGATTTAATAATTAAATTTTTGTTGATAATTAATTTTTGAATTAATTATGTGTTGATTAATGAGAAAATGGACATTTAGTCATGTATTTTGAAATTATGAATCGTAACAGACACACTAAATTGGTAAATTAACAATGGTAATATGTTCAATCAATTTTGAAATTATGAATAGTAATGTGTGAATTTAGGAATAATATATACATTGTAATACAAGCATTCTTGTATGAATTAATTAATTGTAATAATGGAATTATGAGTTATGATTTCCCTTGAGAATAGTTCAGACTCTATATAGGTCCCATGTAGTTATTTATATACATATATCCATTGGAATCGAAGGGTTTATGTTTTCAAATTAATATTGATTGATATTTTAATAAATGTTAAATTAATGATTTTATTGGTTTTTATGGAATATCATACAATATTAATGGCATGATAGTGTTTTAGTTACTGTTGGTGGTGGTATGTGGAGTTTTACTATCACCATAATTAGGGTTTCTAATCTGTACTTGAATAGGTTTCATGGTTGTAGGAGATGATAAGAGAAAAAGTCATTTGTTAGATTTCTCAGTTATAATAGAGAATGGATGAGGGAACCAAAAACTATTTGGAACCCCCTTAGGAAGCATTAATTTTTATTAATTTTGAGTTTCATTTTAAATCAAGGAAAAAAATTTAGCATGGATTACATAAATTTAGTTAGGATATAGTATTTGTTATTATGGAAAACTTGGGATACTTGTATTTTCCTGGTTATGTATATATTTTATTTTTATTGTTTATTTATTTCTCCAAATATTTTACTCTGATAAATTGAGTATAGTATCCTTATGACTGATTTTAGAACATTAATGCTAGTTGGGAAACTCCGCCTTATGTGGAGGCACACTTGAGGATATGTAGTGGTACAGTTCAACACACCATTGTGTGGTACCCGAGACGGGATGATAATGTTCACGGGTCAAATTAAAATAGTTAGAGTGTTTTCAAATCCAATGGGAATTGTCAAGAACTCAAAGTTTATCGAAAAAATAAAAATTAGTATTTAGGATATCTTTTTCCCTCACCAACATAAAATTTTTCCTAAACCACATTTAAATCAGTAATTACCAAATATAACATTTCAAAATGTAAATTAAATCATCAATACATGGGATTATATATTTTTTCTTCCACATCTATAGGTTCAAATGAAATTAATTGTTTCATTTTCCAATAAATACCATCTACATTCTACGTTAAAAAACACTACACCACACAAAAAATAATATACTAGGTCTAATAAATAATGTCTATAACATTTAATAAAACATATTTGGAAAATAAAATAGATTTTTTGCTTCTATACTATAAATGATAATAATAAATAGAGAAAAAATGTGCTCCAAAACATTATCCACATCAATATCAAATCAAGGTGGATACTATCACATCATATTTTGGATGAAATGAAGATACTCGTATAGATCCATTGGAAAAAAATTTACTAAATTTTTTCCAGTATTTTAATTATCTTAGAATTTTGGGTAGAGATAATATTTTAATTTACTCAATTCTAATGGTAATATAACACAATGACGAATGTCTTATGATCTCTTTCCATTTCAAAAAAATCTAACATTCTTTAGTAGAATGAAATGGTAGAATTAACCAAAAATATCAAATATTTTATAATGATTAAATAATGTTGATAGAATTGAAATAAAAAATATCCAAATTAATTTTTATTATTCTATCATCAAGTTACATCTTTTTTAATGATCAAAAAAACTTTACTGATGTCAATGTAGTATTGTAAAAACATCAACATAAGAAGTCTCACAACCTGGTGACCTAATGGTTAGACTATGGTATGTGAAATTAAGTGTTAAAAAATATTTAGTCATTTAAATAATATGAAAATGTAAAATAATGAAACATGAAAGATAAAAATAATTTTTTTCTTCACAAATGTTTTAAACTCAATTGTGTTCAAATAATTAAAATAAACTACCCAACATCGTTTATCTTGACGTTGTTCAATATAGTGGTCATATTTTTTACTAGGTCGCTAAGGATAATCTATTTGTATGTTATGAATTTTTATAAGTTAGTATCATCTCATTATTCTATATAATTTAATATATTTCCACTACTGATAGGGAAAAATGGTTACTACTATTGTGGCGCTCTTTGAGACTAGACACCTACGAAATATTTACTAAAAATTGGGTTCCAAATTTTGAATTCATTATATAAGCATCCTAATAAAATATTAAAAATCACAAGAAAATTTTAAAAGATTCTAGATATAAATATATATATAAATTGGAAAAATATTGAAAATGAGACCTCACCTACCATAACCTTGAGTACCAAAAAAACAAGGGCTCTTTTTTCCACCATTAATTTTGATATTCATATCAATTCACACCCATGGTGAAACATGTATTCCAAATTATTATTAATGAATTTATCATTCATGAAAATGTATAGATATTTTGGCATCATAAAATGGGTGAGAAGACATTGGATAAATGGAATCAAATTTTTATAAAAGGCCAAAACCTTATCTCATATTTCAAATAGTGATCATGTTTATAACATAGAAAAAGAAGGAATTTTTATTTTTCTATCCTATATAGTCAAAAAATATTTTTAAACAGTGGGAGAAATATTCTTTGGGTATTAATTTAGTATCAAAGAGATAACTAAATGTGAAATTTACTCATAAATATTGACCATGTGACATTTGATGCCTCTAGATTTCTAATATCAGTCATCTAACACTAGTAGGAAACTATACAAAAAAATCAGAAAACAGAACTCAATGATTAATACAAAACTGTGTATTTAAAAAATATTATATAATCATTTTCATAAAAACTCTAATTTTATTAATCTGCGAATAATCCCACATACATTTTCAAAATCTTATACTAAAATTAATATGATTTCATTCTCCCAGAATCATCCACTTTAATATCAACATGACTACGATCAAATATAGCATCATTATAATATTCCATAACCACAACCATATTTGGACTCTATAAAAATATAATTGAACAAATAGAAACACCTAAAATGGGATATGAAATTATTTTAATTAATGATTTATTAAATCCATTCAAACATCATGAAATTTTACCTAATTCATGCATATGTTCAAATTAGTCTGATTTATATACCACACCATTGTCTCTACCACATAATCATCCTAATATCTGTTTATAATTTTCAATAAACAAAAGTACCTTATGTGGGATTATACGAAATATATCATTGTGTTAGTTGGTCTCCCTTTTCTAAAACATTTTTAAGCATGAATGCTTTCATTTTCCAACAAATCTAATTCAATATTCCAAAAATTAATAATTGAAAACACTATCATAACTATCAAACAAATATATGAAACAAAAATATCACTACCAATTATAGTTTGAACCCATACCAGGATATTTAGGAGGATAAATTTGATTTATAAACCATATATATAATAGTTTATTTGTTTTTGTATTGAAGTGAGTGTATCAAAAAATGGGATTCTTTTCTATTTATAATCTTTTCCAAAAAATGAATGACACACCATGGAAATACACATAACAATGTAAAATAACACCCATCATCCAAAAATAATTATTTAAATAACATACAAGGATATGATATTTCTGATAAAAAATACTAAAATAATGTAACTCTAATCAATTATTTCATATGAAATGCACATAAATCATAGTGTTCATTTTCTATATACGAAATAGGCCATATTTCCATCGATAAATGTAATGGGATATAAGACTCTTTTAAATATTTAAAATAATGAAATATTTAAATTAGGGAAATAAGAAAACATGATATATGTTATGGTAGTGTGAACGTGATTATCCTATGTTTAAACAAAAGAGGGGAAAATATTTTACTATGGTGGATTCCAAATTTTTTTAATTAATACAAAATATTTTAATTAATGTGTTTTAACTACCTCCCCGATATTTATGATATTTAAACAACTATGTACACAATTATACTATCCCAAGAAACAATAAATTCTAATAAATAAAACTGTATGTCCACATAAAATTTCTTATAGAGATCCGCTATAGAGAATAATGTCCAACGAATCACTGTGGTTTTGCACTGATACCACCTCTATATTTTGGTTGAGTGTTCATGGGTTAACATGAATAATATGTGTGGGATTCCATTTAAAACTACCAAAACTCGAGTGATTATATTTAAAATCTAATTTGATAGTTTGAGCCACAACTATTAATTCTCACTATCGATTTTAAATTATATATCAATATATCATCTAGACCAGAATTTAGAATAATGAGACTATAATTTCTCCCCATTATTTAAACAATCAATTATAAAAATGTAAAGGTTCCAAATATCATATGACATGATTTTAGTATGATATATGAATAAAAATATAAATAATAAATATTATAATAATGAATTTTGGTGGATGAAAAAAATCATCAGAGTTCTAAAATTTCATTTATTTGATATCTACCCAATCCTTATTTCAATTCCATTAACTAAAAAAATCTCCCTGAAGTATCCTATTATGACATAATGATATCTATACTCTCCCAAGGAATATTCATTATTTAGTGGGGTGGAATTGACTTTGTGTTCTTTGTAGAATCCTCTCATAATTATTTGAGAATATTTAAGTAATCATAATTCATTATTTATTAAAGGAAATGTTAAAAAGTAGATAAAGTAACTCCATATAATTTTATTCCCTATTAGAATTATCAACATGTACTTCACTGAACCTCTAATATCATAATCATGAAAAGTAGATATTTAGTGGTCAATTAAAATAATTTAGTGAAACTACACACACATGGTACATTACATGTCATGTATATGGAAATGAGATGATATCCATAGTTTAACTTTATTCTTCAAATCCCTTCCTTATTATTCATATATATACCATGGATTTTAAATGAAATTTTAATGTGAAATGTCACCCATATTAATAATGGGTGTTGATACAAGTGATGGATTCTTAAAATATGACTGAGTTACAGAATACAATATGTATGAATATTAAGAAATGATGATATCCTAGGAATAGTAATAAGTGTTTCACTACAATTTTTTTTGGCATTTAATCCAATGTATGAATATTATATTATGTAACATAAAATCATAATCCTAATTTATAATATAGATGTGTTGGAGATAGGTCTCCAAAGGATGATATTTTAATGCATATATACTATAGTTTAATGACTAAAATAGAGTATCATAGACATATTGTTATATGAATATGTTATAGAAAATTATATCTTTGTGGTTACTGATCATTAAATGACATAAATGGATACACCTTCTCTCCGTTAGTTTTTGACAACACATACTAGTAAATTTTTAGATTCCATAATGAGTGACATCTGCTATAATTGGTGATATAGTGGTGTCGTAAACGTACATTTCCATGTGGTTAATGAAATGTAATTGTTAATGAGTGATATACCATGAATCATTTGGCGAAAATATAATATGGTTTGTGTTATGATATCTTAAAGGAATATTATAAGTTTTATAACCCCATATCCCAAAGATTCGATTAAATTCCAATCATCATACTTAGAATTAACTCATAAACTAAATTATTTGAAAAATTTAACAACATTTTTTATAACATAAAATCGTATAAACAATTTATATTTCATATAATATAATTGGTAAAAATATATTAAGTATTTATTAAATAATTTACTATGCATATGATTTATTTTTAAAAATAAATGATTGAATGGAAAAATAATTATCTGGAATTACAAGAATTAATATTTAAAAATCATTATACTATTATGTTAAAAATTAACATAATTTTTTCATTAATGTTCATGGTTTCATAATTATATTTGAATAACCCCAAAATTGAAAATATAAAACAATTTTATAGGATTATTCCATTATATTACACAAAAAATAATAAAGATGATTAGAATAAATAGTACAAATTTTAACTAATAAATCCTACCACACATAAAGACATGATTTTCCTCATGAATCAACCTCGACAATATCAAAATGTAATTCACACCACAAAATTATTATCCATCATATTATTTTTTTTGTAAATAATTTATTGTAATTTCTTTTAAGGAATAGAATATAAAATTTCATAATCAATACCATAATAAATAAAGTCAATAAATCTAATTTCAAGTTATACCATTATAAAATTTATCATTCAATTCATAGATGATATTATGAATTTATTTATTTCTCGGGAAAATGCACATCCTCATCCTCTACTCTCTCATGTTATTGAGTATAAAAAATAACGCAATTTATTTTTTCTTCCATGATAATTTTATGTAAAACCCATATAAAAGCATGAATAAAGAATATAAAAAACCAACACATTCCAATCAGATTATGTCTCCATCAGATAACTTTAATAACTAAGGCCTATTGAAATTATAGGGAAAATGACTATAAAATATGTTTTTATACAATATTGTGTTTATATAATATGGATGTAATAAATTAAAATAGATGTAACCCCCTAATAATATTTCTGAAGACACCAACAACATATAAAGAAATATTATATCGTAATAGAGGAATATTCAAAACGTAAAATAATTATCCACACTATAATTACTTTGGTCTGGTTCCTTTAGAAACATGTAGACATAAACATTCAATCCATTAAGTGGGTAATTCCATTTAAAAGTAATTTCATTATAATTATCACCCTTCTTATGTGTTTCATAATTAATACATTTTTTCATAACCATACGAATGGAAACACAATAAATGGTGAGATTAAATTCATAGGTATATATAAATAAATCATCAGAATTTGGCTATGATAAAATGTGAATAAGTCATGAAATCCATACCCTACATGTCATATAGCATAAACTTGTTTCCTGGAATAAATATTGTAAGTTCACAAGAGATGAATCCTAGTGGTAAATAATTACACGATCCATGAAAAGATAAATTTTTAATAAGACATATATATATATTCCATACACCTAAAATGAAAACATTTCAAAAATGTATATATAAAAACATGTTCACTCATTATGTTAAGGATATTAAATCTGGCTCCCCCAAAAACATAATGACATGAAATAAGGTTCATTCTTAACCATAAAAACATGAATTATATGTCAATGAATAACATTGTGAACTTGTATCCAGGATCATACATAACACTTTGAACTACTAATCATATTTATACAAGAAAATTATGAATATATAATAATGTTATTTCATAACATATTTAATAATAAGTTAACCATATTTACCTAATTTATTTGCGGTAGATATATACCCCTTATCATATAATCTATATAATTTTATTCTAGAGGATCATAGGAAAGTCAACATAACAGAACACCTAAAAATAAATAAGATTTATAAATCAATCATAATATCAGAACACAAGAAAATAAATGGGCTTCCTAAATAATTCATCAAAAAAACTCTGGAAAATAAGTGGGTTTTGAAAACATTTAACAATTGTGTAACCCATAAAAAATAAATGATTTCCATAAACATATATTCAATATTAAAATGAAACATCTGGAGAAAAAACAAATATATTTTCATCAGATCAGGTCTCTATTCTATATTCATTGACATCAACAGATTTAATATTATATGGAATGTTATATTCAATGAAATTAAATTTTAACGTTTCTTGAGGAATATAACTATTAATAAAAACACAGCTATTTGAAACAATAAATTCATAAAATATTTCTGATATCCTTTTCTTCTGAAAAAACCTTAAATAAATATAATAGAATATTTTGAAATCATTTAAATATTTTTGTTGCGGAAAATATATTTTTTTATTTGACTAAAATATAATACAAAACAAAACATTCTAAAAATAATATTTTACCAAAATATCCTTTAAAACACGGGAAAAATGTTTCATGTCATAGAGTGGGTGTGAATGTGGGAAATTCCATATATACAAGATAATGTATCATTTTACATTTTGGGTAAATTCATCTTGGGCTATTTTTTGGAAAAGAAAGGACTTTACATTTAATTTGTTTAAAAGTATAAATTTGTGATTTTTTTTAAAAAATAATATTGGACCATTAATAAATATTTTAAAACGTTTTATAAAAACAACTTTATGTAATACAAAATCTGTATTGATTAAAGGGATAAATAAAGTTAGTTTTAATTAGAAAATTAATTTTGGAATAATTAGTATATAATGTGAGGAAAATATTGGGAAAATAATTATTCTTATGATGTAAATATATTATATGAAACATTAAAAGATTCATTGTATATGGATTATAATATATCATCATTGTATGAAATAAAATATACAATCTCGAAAAATAGTGAGATTGCATCAAATGACCCTTACAACTTTATTAGAATCGAATATTAAGTATGACAACCCTGCTTTTTATTACAACTTAAACATGCTTTATTACATAAAACTTCACTTGATACAACAAAGAAGATCAAGAGGTTTAGTGTCTTTGGGGCTTAGGATCATTACATAAATACGTTAAACTTGAAATACAACATCCTTATTGAAAACTTCCTTTACATGACCACTATATTCCTTCGTACTTAGCATTTTATGGGATAACCTGAGGACATGCATAAGAAAAGGGTGAGCTATAAAGCCCAGTAAGGGAGTACATAATGAATAACATGAGGATTACAATACATGTTAGGCAATAGGCATATCAATAGATCATAAGAGAGACATGAACATAAAGGCATGATAAAGCATGATAATCATAACATGGAAATGTGGCAACAGCACTTAACATTGAATTAGCATGAGCCAAGGCTCATTGCACATGGAGCATGAGTAAACCCTCATTGCACTTGAAGCACGAGTAAACCCTCGTTGAACTTGAATTACCATGAGTCAACACTCATTGCACATGACGTATCATGATACTATACTTTACCCAATGCATTGGAGCGCTATCAGGGCGCACCCTTCTTAAACATTTCATTTCATGCATAAGTGTGCCACATGGATCATAAAACATGGATTCATAAAACATAATCATTTCTTCCACGATAAAGGAATGTGGAATTCATACATGAAACTTTACAATCAATACGTATATGTGCATAAAGGTGAATACCCTTGATGGAGAAATGGGCATGGTATTCACTACACAAAGACATTGGCTTAGAAAATTGGTGCGATTTCGGCAGCGTAACGGCGTGACATAAGAATTCATAAAAAAGGTTGATGAGAGAGAAAGGGGTTCCTCATCATATTTAAATGTAATGGACAGTAAGGAGATCATATATATACATGTCCCAACAATAGAAATGGAATTTAGATTCATGATACAAAAGTATTGCTTGAATATAAAAGAGGAGAAAAAGGTTCCTTTCGGAATTTCGGCATAGTAACGGGTGTACATGGGAGGCATTTAATGAGAGAGAAAGGGGTCTCCCATCATTCAAACTATAAAAGGGCAGTATGGGAGAGGTGCGAAACCATACCCCAACATTCATAAATGAAATTAAAAGGGCAATACAACTTAAAGAAAATTGACAAAAAAATGAGAAAGGAAGAAAAACCCTTACTTGGAAGTGTGCTTCCAAAGGCTAGAGAGAGGCTTGTGAGAGGCTTCTTGGGAGCTTGGGTCACCTTGAGAGGATTATAGAGAGAGTAAGGCAGAGGTTGGACGAACTTAAAGGGCTTTGAGTGAGGAGTAAGTGGGAGCTTGTGTTGGTTTATATAGGAAAGGTGAGAGAATTCTTTATTATTTAGGTTTGGGACCCCTTATATTAAAATAATCCAAACCACAAACCATCCCATGGTATTTGCCCATGGTTTCTGGAAAAGGGAAGAGGAAAACAATATTTTACAAGTCGAAGGTCCGAAATTATTAAAAAAGTAGGGTTGCTTATGTGGAGGTGAGTCACACTCCCATGGAAATTAATTTAAAAGGGAAAGTGTTGAATAAGTCTTGAGGGCTCCATTAATGCTTTGAAAAGTGAGTCAAACAAACCCAAAACCTCATTATTTTAATGATAAAACACATATTGGCCGAACATAAGGATTATGGTATTTTATTACATCACCATTGGGTCATTATGATGTCATAAAACACATTATATATTTAAATGGTATTTAATTTTTACCCAAAAATTTGACTGCCTCAGAAAATTATGAAAAATTCACCGTTGGATAATTTCGACGTCCTGATTCCAAAAATAATATTTATTTTATCTAAATAATTTTCTTAATATGTGAATTTTCACTTTTAAAATAAAAACCGACATTTATAAAAAATTCACGGGTTTTGACAGAAATGGCTTTCAAACCTTAATAAAAATTTTATTTGCATTCATAAAATTATAAGATCATTTATATTTAATAAAAATTAATTTAATATTAATAATAATATTTTATTAAAATATTATTTAATTCAAAAATCCTTTAATTTAATAAAATATAATTCTTAATTAAATAATAACTAAAAACATCATTTGTACTTTAAAAACTAATTACAATGCATCAAAAATGACTAGAAATTATATTCATTATTATATACAAAAATAATGTACATGAACATGGTGCTACTTATTTGTTACATAAACCCTTAAAATAGCCACATAAGACCTAAGGGTAAGGTGTGCGATGGTGACAGACTCTTGGGGTTGCTCGGATAACATCGCTCGAGTGGTAATCTCTATCAACTTCAATTTTTCCCGTAGACGATCACGTTCGAACTTGACTTGATGAAGCTCAGCTTGGGCTTGGTCAAGGGAAAAGCCCAAAGAC
This sequence comes from Viscum album, assembly GCA_963277665.1. Lineage (NCBI taxonomy): Eukaryota > Viridiplantae > Streptophyta > Magnoliopsida > Santalales > Viscaceae > Viscum > Viscum album. The sequence continues at coordinate 1,642,387,240 of OY728121.1, read as the reverse complement.
GCCACCTCCTTTCCGAGCTCCGACAAATGGGCTTCGTAAGGGGCAATTCTACTGGATGAGGCCATCGCTTCCTTTGTCTGAGTAGAAAATTGGTTCTTTAAAGACTTATATTTAAACTACCCAGATTATCACTGTTCAACGGCTATAAAAGTAACGGTCACAAATCTTAACGTAAAACTTAAAGAAGTTGACATCTTATAAAAACATTTTTCTTAAAGAAACATTTAACTGGATCAAGAGGGATTTTCCATTAATGAAAATATGGGTCGTTACAACATTCCCCCCTTAAGAAATTTCGCCCTCGAAATTTTCCTTTTCCCACACTAAAACAAATGTGGGTAACTTAGCTTCATCATATCCTCTGACTCCCAAGTTGCTTCTTCAAACTTGTGGTTTCTCCACAACACCTTGACGAGGGGCATTGTCTTATTTCGTAGAACTTTTTCTCTACGATCTAAGATCTTCACTGGTTGCTCCTCATAAGAAAGATCGTCTTCTAATTGTACCACCTCGGAAGAGAGTACATGTGAAGGGTCTGGTATGTACTTCCTTAAGAGGGATACATGGAAGACATCATGCACCTTGACCATAGTAGGTGGAAGTGCTAGTCGATAGGCCACAGCCCCAACACGATCAAGAATCTCGAAGGGGCCGATGTACCTTGGACTTAACTTCCCTTTCTTTCCAAACCTCATGACCTTCTTCCACGGAGATATGCGTAAAAACACCATGTCTCCGACTTTAAACTCAAGGTCTCGTCGACGATTATCTGCATAACTCTTCTGTCGACTTTGGGATGCCTTGATATGCTGCTGAATGGTTTTCACCTTCTCTACCATTTCTTCGACCATTTCTGGTCCAAGCAGCTTACGTTCACCGACCTCATCCCAACATGCCGGTGTTCTGCACCTTTTCCCATATAGGGCTTCATATGGTGCCATTTGGATGCTCGAGTGGAAAATATTATTATAAGAGAACTCAACTAGAGGAAGATGTTGATCCCATACTCCTTTAAAGTCCATTGAGCACGCTCTCAACATATCCTCAAGTGTTTGGATAGTCCGCTCGGATTGGCCATCAGTTTGAGGATGATAGGCCGTACTGAAGTTCAGTTCAGTATTCAGAGCATGTTGAAGACTCTTCCAAAACTTAGAGGTAAATCTTGGATCTCGGTCCGACATAATAGATAGTGGTACTCCATGAAACCGTACCACTTCCCTGATATATATCTGTGCTAGTTGATCCAAAGAGAAATCCTCTCGAATAGCAATGAAGTGTGCAGTCTTTGTAAGACGATCCAAAATAACCCAGATTGCATTGTTGCTTTTGGATGTCCTTGGAAGTCCAGTGACGAAGTCCATGGTGATGTTCTCCCATTTCCATTCTGGTATGGGCAATGGTTGCATCATCCCCTTAGACTTCTGCCTCTCTGCCTTCACTTGCTGACACACCAGGCACTTTGATGTATATTCGGCGATCTCCTTCTTCATATTATCCCACCAAAAGTTTTCTCGGAGATCTCGATACATCTTTGTGCTCCCTGGGTGAATAGAGAAATTTGAACTATGTGCATCATCCAAAAGTTCCTTCTTCAGCTCCGAACTTGATGGGACACATAGTCTTTTCCCAAACCGCACAATTCCTTCTTCATTAACATTAAACTCTGAGGATTTTCCCTTTTTGATAGCTTCCACTTTTTCTTGGATTCTCGCATCATCCTTTTGAGCATCCTTTAACCTTTCCAAAAGAGATGGTTGAGCAATCATTTGTGAAAGGATTGATGATGTTCCCTTGTTTATGATTCCCACGTCCATCTTCATCAAGTCTAAGAAGATTGGATCCTTCTCAATTCTCATCATTGATAGAATTGCTGGATCCTTTCTACTTAGGGCATCCGCTACCTTGTTCGCCTTCCCAGGGTGGTAATGTATTGAATAGTCATAATCCTTTATGAGCTCTATCCATCTTCTCTGGCGCATATTAAGCTCTTTCTGTGTGAATATATATTTAAGACTCTTGTGGTCAGTATATATCTCACATTTCTCTCCATAGAGATAATGCCGCCAGATTTTCAATGCAAAGATCACCGCCGCCAACTCCAGATCATGCGTTGGATAGTTTCGCTCATGGATTTTCAACTGTCTTGAGGCATACGATATCACTTTATCATTCTGCATCAGCACACATCCTAAACCCTTCTTCGAAGCATCACTGAATACCACAAAAAGCTCCCCACTTGTGGGTAAAGTGAGCACAGGTGCAGTAATAAGCCTCCTTTTCAACTCCTTGAAGCTTTCTTCGCATTCATCACTCCAAGCAAACTTTACTCCCTTTCGAGTTAGCTTGGTAAGAGGGTTGGACAATCGTGAGAAGTTTCTCACAAATCGTCGATAATATCCAGCTAACCCTAAGAAGCTACGGATATCAGTTACCGATGTTGGCCTCAGCCATCCCTCAATTGCATCTGTTTTGGAGGGGTCCACAGATATCCCATTGCTTGTGATGATATGGCCCAAGAATGAGACATCCATCAACCAGAACTCACACTTGCTGTACTTGGCATAGAGCTTCTCCTTGCGCAAAGTCTCCAGTACAGTTCTTAAATGCTCCTCATGGTCCCCCTTGGTTTTGGAGTATATTAGAATATCATCTATAAAGACTACCACAAATTTATCTAGGTAATCTCTAAAGACTCTATTCATCAAGTCCATGAATATTGCTGGAGCATTGGTGAGTCCAAAAGGCATTACTATGAATTCATAGTGCCCGTACCTTTTACGAAAAGCAGTCTTGGGGATATCTTCCTTCTTCACCCTTACTTGATAATATCCCGACCGCAAGTCGACCTTGGAGAAGTATTGTGCTCCACGCAGCTGATCAAACATGTCATCGATTCTTGGGAGAGGATACTAGTTCTTTATCGTGATTTTGTTATGTTCACGATAATCGATGCAAAGCCGCATTGACCCATCCTTCTTCTTGACGAAGAGGACTGGTGCACCCCATGGTGATGCACTTGGGCGTATAAACCCTTTATCCATATTCTCCTGTAGTTGTTTCTTCAGTTCTTCAAGCTCAACCACAGCCATCCTATATGGAGTCTTGGATATTGGTAGCGCCCCAGGTATAAGTTCAATTGAGAACTCAACATCTCTTCTTGGAGGAAGACCAGGAAGTTCCTCAGGAAAAACTTCAGCGAATTCCCTCACAATAGGCATTTCTTCAAGGGTGGTTTCTTCCTTGGACTCAATCATCTGAGCCAGATATGCGTGCTCATAAGGCAGTAGTATCCATGCTTGAGATGATGGAGCTAAAGGAGATTCATCTTCCTCCTGACACTTGTAAAGAATCGGGGGTCGATTCTCCATATGGAGTGTGATTTCCCTCTCCCGACAATTTATGTTGTCTCTATATAAGGAAATCCAATCCATGCCAAGAATTGCATCAAATTCCACCAAAGGGAGTATGACGAGGTTCGCCGGGAAATTCAATCCACAGATTATAACAGGTGAGGATTTATACTCATGGGATGCAATGATTGCCCCATTTGCCGTACTCACCGACATCTTTACTTCCATGATTTTTGGTGGTGCAGGGATTGTTCTACTAAAATTTTGAGATATAAAAGAATGCGTAGAACCTGAATCAAAAAGTACGTTCGCTATTATTGAATGAATAACTAGCGTACCTGTCACCACTTCGTTGTCGGGGTTCACTTCGGCAGAAGTGATGGAAAAAGCTCTTCCTTGCTGTCTTGGAGGTTGTTGATTGCCTCCGATAACCCTTGGATTAGGGCACTGATTCGCAAAATGACCTGGTTCTTTGCATTTGAAGTATTGAACAACGCGTTGAGGTTCGAACGGAGCATTCCTCCCCTCCGTCGCAGCCGCGGGTCCTTCTTTGCTGACAGTTAACAGCTAGGTGCCCTTCTCTTCCACACTTGATGCATTTTCTTGTCCCCCTAAGGCAATTTCCAGGGTGCTTCTTTCCACACTTTTGGCAAGTGGGGTGCTGGAATTTCTTAGCGCCGTTGGATTTATCCATCGGACCACCAGCATTGAAGTCCACCTTCCGCTTCTTGTCCCCATGATACCCCTGTGATTCTACGATCTCCATTTCAACCTTGAGGGCACATCGGACAATTTCCTCATAGCTGTCGAAGTCACGGATCGCTAATGCTTTCCGCAAGCTAGGCTTCAGCCCACCAAAGAAGCGGTCAACCTTGCATTCGGGGGTAACGACAAAGCCGGAAGCGTATCGTGCAAGCCTTGTGAAGTTTGCCTCGTACGCTCCCACAGATTCCTCATCTTTCTGCTTGAGGGAAAGGAAGTCCCTTTCCATCTTAAGACGGAGGGTGCATGGAAAATATTTATCGAAAAACATCTTCCGGAATACCTTCCATTCCAAAGCCTCGATCTCCTCCTCAGGCTTCGTATTTTTGATCAACGTCCACCATTGATCAGCTTCACCCTCCATACGATAAGCTTCCAGGAGAACCTTCTCTTTTTCAGAGCATTGGAGGATGGAGAATATCTTTTCAATGGAGTTGATCCATTGTTCAGCAATCGTGGGATCGGATGATCCACTAAAAGTAGGAGGCCTTTGTCTCATGAAGCTTTCAATAGCGACTTGTTCTTTCTTAGGGGGGGTTGAACGTTCCTCTTGACCAGTGTTTCTATTCAAAACTTGAGTTAGCTGGGAGAGAAGCGTGACAAAGTTCGCGATTCCCGCTCCCATTGGATTGGGCATCTCATAAGTACAATCATCACACTGATCTTCACAACGGTTGTTAGCCCGAGTTCTCCTATTACCGGCCATTGGCTGGAATAAAAGGAAAGTTAGGGGTAACACATAAAGGGTAATCCAAAGAAAAAAGTTGATGACTTATAAATAAACGTTAATCTCTTTAACTCATGAGTCTATAGGATTCAATCCAGGCTTTTCATGATCTTCCTTCTAACATATATTCTTAGGGGCATTTTTCCCTTAATAAGGGTTCATACTAAGATTGTGAATTTATCAAAACATATCCCCCGGGAGTGTCGTAACCAAGAGTGCAGCAAGGCCCGTTGTCGTGCACCAGTTCCCGTTCGAGTCTAGCTCAAAGCGGTGTTTTCGGGTTTTACCCCTAGGATACATCTGTGCCAGAGCCGCCTCTACCTGCTCGTATCCAGACAGGGATGTATTTGTTTGATAAAACACTTACATAGTATTTACCAAAACTTAGGGATGTTTTTATTATGCTTAGTCTTGTATCTAAGGCTTTACTAGGGTTTCCTAATCCCAAAAATAACTAAACCTATCCTCTGATACCAACTATGACAACCCTGCTTTTTATTACAACTTAAACATGCTTTATTACATAAAACTTCACTTGATACAACAAAGAAGATCGAGAGGTTTAGTGTCTTTGGAGCTTAGGATCATTACATAAAAACATTAAACTTGAAATACAACATCCTTATTGAAAACTTCCTTTACATGACCACTACATTCCTTCATACTTAGCATTTTATGGGATAACCTGAGGACATGCATAAGAAAAGGGTGAGCTATAAAGCCCAGTAAGGGAGTACATAATGAATAACATGAGGAGTACAATACATGTTAGGAAATAGGCATATCAATAGATCATAAGAGATACATGAACATAAAGGCATGATAAAGCATGATAATCATAACATGGAAATGTGGCAACATCACTTAACATTGAATTAGCATGAGCCAAGGCTCATTGCACATGGAGCATGAGTAAACCCTCATTGCACTTGAAGCACGAGTAAACCCTCGTTGCACTTGAATTAGCATGAGTCAACACTCATTGCACATGACGTATCATGATACTATACTTTACCCAATGCATTGGAGCGCTATCAGGGCGCACCCTTCTTAAACATTTCATTTCATGCATAAGTGTGCCACATGGATCATAAAACATGGATTCATAAAACATAATCATTTCTTCCATGATAAAGGAATGTGTAATTCATACATGAAACTTTACAATCAATACGTATATGTGCATAAAGGTGAATACCCTTGATGAAGAAATGGGCATGGTATTCACTACACAAAGACATTGGCTTAGAAAATTGGTGCGATTTCGGCAGCGTAACGGCGTGACATAAGAATTCATAAAAAAGGTTGATGAGAGAGAAAGGGGTTCCTCATCATATTTACATGTAATGGACAGTAAGGAGATCATATATATACATGTCCCAACAATAGAAATGGAATTTAGATTCATGATACAAAAGTATTGCTTGAATATAAAAGAGGAGAAAAAGGTTCCTTTCGGAATTTCGGCATAGTAACGGGTGTACATGGGAGGCATTTAATGAGAGAGAAAGTGGTCTCCCATCATTCAAACTATAAAAGGGCAGTATGGGAGAGGTGCGAAACCATACCCCAACATTCATAAATGAAATTAAAAGGGCAATACAACTTAAAGAAAATTGACAAAAAAATGAGAAAGGAAGAAAAACCCTTACTTGGAAGTGTGCTTCCAAAGGCTAGAGAGAGGCTTGTGAGAGGCTTCTTGGGAGCTTGGGGCACCTTGAGAGGATTCTAGAGAGAGTAGGGCAGAGGTTGGACGAACTTAAAGGGCTTTGAGTGAGGAGGAAGTGGGAGCTTGGGTGGGTTTATATAGGAAAGGTGACAGAATTCTTTATTATTTAGGTTTGGGACCCCTTATATTAAAATAATCCAAACCACAAACCATCCCATGGTATTTTCCCATGGTTTCTGGAAAAGGGAAGAGGAAAACAATATTTTACAAGTCCAAGGTCCGAAATTATTAAAAAATTAGGGTTGCTTATGTGGAGGTGAGTCACACTCCCATGGAAATTAATTTAAAAGGCAAAGTGTTGAATAAGTCTTGAGGGATCCATTAATGCTTTGAAAAGTGAGTCAAACAAACCCAAAACCTCATTATTTTAATGATAAAACACATATTGGCCGAACATAAGGATTATGGTATTTTATTACATCACCATTGGGTCATTATGATGTCATAAAACACATTATATATTTAAATGGTATTTAATTTTTACCCAAAAATTTGACTGTCTCAGAAAATTATGAAAAATTCACCGTTGGATAATTTCGACGTCCTGATTCCAAAAATAATATTTATTTTATCTAAATAATTTTCTAAATATGTGAATTTTCACTTTTAAAATAAAAACCGACATTTATAAAAAATTCACGGGTTTTGACAGAAATGGCTTTCAAACCTTAATAAAAATTTTAATTGCATTCATAAAATTATAAGATCATTTATATTTAATAAAAATTAATTTAATATTAATAATAATATTTTATTAAAATATTATTTAATTCAAAAATCCTTTAATTTAATAAAATATAATTCTTAATTAAATAATAACTAAAAACATCATTTGTTCTTTAAAAACTAATTACAATGCATCAAAAATGACTAGAAATTATATTCATTATTATATACAAAAATAATGTACATGAACATGGTGCTACTTATTTGTTACATAACCCCTTAAAATAGCCGCATAAGACCTAAGGGTAAGGTGTGCGATGGTGACAGACTCTTGGGGTTGCTCGGATAGCATCGCTCGAGTGCTAATCTCTATCAACTTCCATTTTTCCCGTAGACGATCACGTTCGAGCTTGACTTGATGAAGCTCAGCTTGGGCTTGGTCAAGGGCAAAGCCCAAAGACGCCACCTCCTTTCCGAGCTCCGACAAATGGGCTTCGTAAGGGGAAATTCTACTGGATGAGGCCATCGCTTCCTTTGTCTGAGTAGAAAATTGGTTCGTTAAAGACTTATATTTAAACTACCCAGATGATCACTGTTCAACGGCTATAAAAGTAACGGTCACAAATCTTAACGTAAAACTTAAAGAAGTTGACATCTTATAAAAACATTTTTCATAAAGAAACATTTAACTGGATCAAGAGGGATTTTCCATTAATGAAACTTTGGGTCGTTACATTAAGACCCATTAAAGAATATATAAAAATGAAACATAAATATCATGAATATAAGTTATTTAATTTGATAACAAATCAAATTGGTAGTATGTGATCTTCAAAATGGAAGATGGGGGCATAAAATAACAATTGTGTCAAAGATGGAAAATAGAGTAAAAATCCATTTAAGATATGGTTACGTTTGAAACATGATCCCCATGAAACAATGCCTCTAAAAAGGATAAGTAAATACCAAAATATTTCTGGATAATCATCAAAAAATATATTCATTTAAATTATATATATGAGATAAAATAAATATTTGGTGAATATGGAACGTGTCTCACAGTTGTAAAATGTGAGACGAAAATACCATACCATATGTCTCAACTAATTTCATACACATTTTAAACTATTGTATATAAAAATTATTATTATAATTATATAAAAAAACAATAATTTTATACATCATAAAATTTATGATTTACATATGAATTTTTATTACTTTTTCATTAACAATTTCAGGTTAATGTCATGTTTCGTGTAAGAACTACTTGGTTTTTCATGTATGATTCAATTTTTTATTTTCATTCTAATTAAATTTATTATTGTAAAGATATATAGAGAGGTTTCTACATAATAATAATCAAATATATATTTTAATTATATAATTTTTTGTAGTAATAAATAAATTTATTGGATATAAAATGAAATACCACAATCATAGAGATAGTAGGTTGTACATACTCATGAATGATGTTTCAATTTTAACGATATATAAGATCAATGAATGGGTAATAATATATTAATATTATAGAATAATTATTGTTTTATATATATCAAAAATATTCATTAAATGTTCCAAAATATCATTTCATAAAAATAATTTGTAAAAACAAATCACATCACTTCGTGAGGCGGTAGGCCGATGTACACATGAATAACCTAACAATATCCAATTTGATGGAAGAGGATATGTAATTAAGTAATTAATATTGTATAATAAAATCTTAATATATTTATGATTTTGTGTTTATTAGATTTAATTATCATAATAATATTTTATGGATGACAGGGAAGAAATAAAATCTAATTTCTGGTTAGTGACATTATTTGTTCTTTGGAAAACATCTTCTAATTTTCACCAACAGTATTTCTATTTTGGATTTATGAAAAAAATATGTTTAATGGGATGATATAAATAAATTAAGGATGAAATTTTGGGAGGTATTTTCTTATTAAAATGGGTTCAGTTGTGTGAATATGTTAGGATAGTTGGTGGTCTTTTATACGTGAGGTGAGGGCCTGACATTAAATTTACTAAAAGAAAAGGTTTACCCACATTTATATAATTCCAAGAGGCTCAAAAATAGATAATTGTCAACAATAGAATATATAAGGTTTCAATATGGATATGGAAATTGTTTTTTACATGTTTATATGATATTTTAACCCCTATATGTTTTGTTTAACCCCTAATATACTAATTTTCATCTTAACACTATTAATTAACTTTTACTTATTTTTCTATTTATAACAGTAATAAAATTAAGTTGACCATATTGAAAAAAAAATATAATTCAAAACATGGAATCCTATTTTTGAATTCCATTCACTGATACGGGAGATTAATTTTTAAAATTCAACACATTTAAGTGATGAAAAGAGGATTTAAAAAGAGAAAATGCTCAAAAATTAGTGAATTTTAATACAAATTTTAAATATAATATTGATTCCAATTAAATAAATTTAGTTAATAGAAATATAATCCATATAATTTTTCTTCTAAACCCATCATAAAATAATTTTCATGTTTTAAAAATCGTAAAAACAAATGACCATATAAATATAAATATAAATAAAATATTTCATTAAAATTTATATTCTTAATTTATTGAGAAAAACTATATCTTGGAACTTAAAAATAGTTTCATAGAAAAAGATTAACATTTTTAAAATGTTTGTTTATTTTCAATTATAACTAATTATTAACCACATAATTCATTAAATATACCTTTGTAAACCATATATTTTCATAATTTTGTTAATCATATTCATGCCATCCATTATCTCGGTTAGATTATAACTATAAAATTAAATATTAACTTTTTAACATTATTTCATGTTTCATTAAATCATGGTGTTGTGTGTATCCAATGCTGAAATTTATGTTGCCCTTGAGGAATTATAAATTTAGTGTTATTTTCAATGGAAGATAAAATCATTGTTGTATATAATGAAAATATTAAAAATATTAAATTTATCTGAAAAATATTTCACAAAATATTAATGCGCTACAACTACCAGATAAAAAATTGTATTTTTCCATAAAAAATTATTACATTAGTACCAAAAAATAAGGATCATTATACATAATATCATCATTGGGTTCGAACATAACTTCCTCTTGATGGTGGTTTCACAAAAAAAAATTGACTATTTCAGGTTTGTTGTCTCATAGAACATTCTCTATATAATATAAAATCGCCATCGATTGTTCCACATAAATAAAGATCATGATCCATAGGTTTAAACTTAGAGTTAAATTCATATGATAGATAATGTATCTTCTTCCATAGGATAAGTACATGGAGAAATCATGAACTTAAAAAAGGATTGGTGGATTCGCCAAAATATAAGATACATTCCTAATACGATTAATAATTTCCAATGGACTAATATAACTTGGGCTTATTTTCCTATCATTATTACACAGATGAAATTTTAGAATCACTTTATATATACGATAAAATTCATAATCACATCCATGATTATTATTATAATATTTATATTAACATTTTTCGTTAAATACATGTTGTTTAATGGCTTCGACATTATCCTATACTTCATTTGTTTTCTCATGTCCCAATAGATTTATTTCTACAAATTCATTACATCAAGTTGTTGTTTTACAACTCATTCTATAAATTTTTTCATGAGGATCCATCTAAAAGACCATGTGAATGATATTTCAATAGGAAATCACATTTATAGAAAGGTGTTTATCCTATCCTCAATTGAAATATACATAATGTGATCATTTCATAATATAAGTTGTTTGAATTGTTTTCTCATACTGACCATTTGTCTTGGCATGATATACAATTAATGATGAAAATAATATATCAGGATTTTTATAAAATATTATCCAAAATATTTTTGTTAACATAAAATATTGGTTATATATATTTTAATCTGGTATACCCTACACCCTTACCACTTCCAAAATATATATACATGAAATTATACCTGGAAAGGAATAAACTCAGATACTAGTGATGTTTTGTGACTTTATATTATTATAGAATATAACCAAAATTTAAATCAACATCAATGTTAAGTTACACTATTACGGTTACAATTAGCTTTACTCAATCATCCACAAAGTATAAATTCATTATTTCTAAAATATCTATATTAGTGAAAAATGTAGAAAAACAATTTCATTTCCATAAATTCCGCACAAAATATCCCTAATTTTTATATCTTCCATCACATAATAACTAGATAGGGGTTTCAATTACATTAAAAAAATTATAAACCTTAATATTAAAATCACATGATGGTATCTATAAAACTTTGGTTAATCATACAAGGAGTCCTAAACACTTCAAAAATCAATATTTTATTCTTTATATATGATCTAATCAAATGAAAAAAAATTCATTGGATTCTTGGGTATATCATTATACCAATAAAATAAAATATGTGATTTAATTATTTCAATATCCATTAAGAGGAATTAGATTAGATGAAATATCACTAAAGTATGAACAATAATATTTTCATAGGATTCTTTATTACAAAATCAAACATGAGAATCTCAACTACAGTGGGAGGATAAGTGTGAATTATTTTTTCATGACTAACATCATCTAGTATAAATGAATAAGTTGTCATTTTATCCATTAACTTCATATTTTTTTGTGTACTATCATCCATTTTATCCCTTGGTTTGGGGAATTGATTCACATAATGGAAAAATACATATACCTGAAATACCTGAAACACTAATGTTTAGTTTGTTCATTTTTTTAGGTCACCCTCCTCTCCTTTAATTTACTACACTATTCAATTAACTTATATATTATTTTTCACAATGTAAATGATTTCCACACTTATTACACCCTCCTATTTCTTGTAGGAATCAACCAATTAGAAACATCCAATTTTTATTGCATGTAGGTGATTGAATTTCCTTTCTAGTAGCTAATTTATTTGAGCTCTCATGAGGAACGATCTTCGTTTTCTTATCAAAACCAAAAAAATTCAAAATCACTAATTTAAATTTTAATGTCAGTATTCATGAAATGAATTATTAGTACATACTCAAGTCACATTTAGTTTCTCAAGAGTATAATCATTTCAATTTATAATTATTTAAGCATTAATATGGTTTTATTAGGTTCCCTTCATTAACTATAATCAGAAAAAAAAAATTAAGAAACACTAATCATTGTTGGAAATCACAAAATCATGAAAAATAATTTATATTTTGTTTAAATTATGACCCATTTTCATAAATATATACCACCTTAGGCATAAAATAGTTGTTTATTTTTCATTATTGAAATCCTACCTGATATTCTGTAAAGTGTTTTTGAATATACAAAACATATCCCATTGAAGTGTAAATCCAGGTGTGATGCAAGGCCTATTAAATTGTTATAGGTTATAGTTGATTCCATCTCAATGCCCCCTTTTGGGAGTAATTACCCCAAAGAACCTATTTAATAGTGCCACATCAACATAAAATATCTAGACAGATATTTAATTTCATATAAACCAATCACTTTATCCTTTACCACAATTTCATGATATTATTATATAATTTGACTCATCCAAAATCTTATCCTTTAATATGTACCTATACATATTCTTAAAAATAACCATATGTACTTAATTAATGTTTTATCATCCATGTTTCCATAGGATTTGATACAATTTTGTGATACCTACTCTAATGAAACAAACATATCATAGAAAAATATTAAATCTTAATAAATGAATATTCAATACATAATATCACAATCCAAACCAAAATCATTTAGTCCATGTGCCTTTAGAGACATTAGCAAAAAAACTTGTTTATAAGTGAGATACGTCATCTCTATCTTTTTTCATGATAAATATTACCCTTAATAAAAATACTATACTTAATACCTCAAATCATAACTACATGAAAGGAAACATAATAAAATGTGGGATTATATGCTTGGTAAGGGTATACAAGACAGATATCAAAAAATCATGAGAATAAATATTTGAGAACCTGAGATTAATATTTTGAAACCACACCCTAAAAATCATTGATCATAAACATGGGTCGTGGAATAAATCATGGATGATTATAAGTCAGGAATTATAATGGTATATAAAACATGATCCTAAAGAACATAAAATATGAATAATATGTAGATTAATGGAATACACATAAGATTATAAAATTATGAAATTTTATAAATAGAAATAATTTCACCCATTATGTTAGGGTCATGAATTCAAGCACTCACAAAAAACTTATCGAACTATATCTAGGTCCACACATAACCTTATTGATATAAAATAAAGGTCCATTAAATACTTGTTGAACAAGTAATCAACTTCAGACATAACATTTAGAATAGGTAATTAGGTTCACATATCACATTATGAACGTGTAATCTGGCACATATATAACATATTTACCCATGAGTTATCAATATATACCGAATGCATTGAATGGAGATAAATGTGACCCCATCATATAATCCACACATTTGTGTGAAAAAATATCATAAAATATTTATAATACTACAACACATAATAAAATGGGGGTTTTGAAACCCCCATTATATCATAAAAAATTAAACAAAATGAGCATTATAAAAAATCATTCATATTAAAACCTATGAAAAGTAATGGGACTCAAAAAACATTTATCATATTAGAACCCAAGAAAAGAAATGTGTTTCACAAAAATTTCATCATTTCATAACCCGTGGAAAATAAATTTTTTTATATACTCCATTTCATTTGGAACATAAAACATTTATAGAAGGAATAAGGATGGAATCACTGGTTCATATCACCAATAATTATTATTTAAAATCAATGTATATAATATTAGATATAAAATGATTTGGATAAAAATGACATCGAATTTTTTTTGAGGAAAATTACCTTTCTTTTTAAAAAAATATCATAATATATTTTTAAAATAATTTTCTACTAAAATAATCCTATGAACTAATAAATGAATACTTTAAAATCATTTAAAACACTTGTAGTGGAAAATATAGTTTCCTCATTTAATAGCACTGAGTAAAATATAAAATTATTTGAAAATTAATTTCGTTGAACATAACATTAAAATATTATAATTGAATCCTTAAAACATTCACTAGTAACAATGGTGGGAAATGTCATACACATTAAAATAAAGATTCCTTTTACATTTTAGGTGAAAACAAATCGTAAATTTTTTGAAAATGATGTGATCATTCCATTAAAAGAAATTTAAAAAAAAACATAATAATGGGTAAAAACTTATTTTATCAATCCTAAAGGAATATGATAACATTATTAAAATTTTGGGATATTGAAGGAACAATGTTTTTGATTCATAAGACCAAGGATGTAAAACTTCATTGAAAATGATCTTTCGGGATCATGGGTACATAAAGAGAAAAAAATTAAAGGAATAAATTTATTCTCATTAAATAACTTTAGAAGAACAAAATTCATGAGTTTCATGGGATATAGATAACAATATCACATCATAAGAATAATAAATATAAATAATATCAATAAATAATGATATTGTATTACAAAACAATTACAACATTTGTAACATTGAAACATAAGCCGAATTTAAGAGTAATATAAAATGAAACATTAAATATCATGAATAAAAGGAGATTCAAGATATAAAATGTCAAATGGGTAGTATATAGACATAATAATAGAGTATTGGGGAATAATATAAAAAATATCTCAAAAAATGATAATTGAGAAAAAACCATTTTTTCATTAATTAAAATTGGGACCTTAAAATCCCTAAAGGAGATATAATAAAATTATATTTAAATAAAATTTATTTTCAAGGGATTCATAAAAAAATACATAAATGGAATGAATATACACCATATAAATGACTTAGGTGGTGAAAATAGAATGTGCCTCACACAATTAAAAAGTGAAATGAAAATCCCATACCATTAGTCTCTAATCATTTCATAAAAATTTAAACCACATGTATAATAAATATATTAATATTAAAAAAATATTAAATAACTATATGTATATATATATATTACTATATATTATTTACTTATAACCTTTTATTACCAAATTATTAACAATTTAATGTTAATGACATGTTTCACGAAATAAATTCTTTTTTACATGTATATTTGGATTTTTTATTTTGTGTCAAAATAAATAGGTTAGGACCAAAATATATAAAAATTTTGTTCCATGATATAAATATGATATATATTTTCTATATTATTTTTATATAAATCTATAAATTTTGGAGATATTGAATGAAATATGCTATTAATGGAGACAGTAGGTAAACCATATACATTAGCCCTATTTTGATATTCAATATTACTGAAATGAAAATAATTAAATAATATATTTCCATTAAATAAAAATTTTTATATCATATATAGAACATATATTCATTATATTTACCCTATTTACCTTCTACGGAAAGCATTCATGAAAAATGGACATCACTTTGAGAGGTGGTAGTCCGCCGTATACACGAATAACATTATATTATTAAGGAGATGTAAGAGACAATATAATTCCAAAAGTATATTTATGATATTAATAAAATTCATATAAATTATATTAATCATTATACACAACCGTGAGATGTTTTGAAGGAAAACATGTCTCAAATTTTTGTGAGTTGGTAGTTCTTCGTACACACAAGTGATATGACCATTTTCTCTTTCTGGTACGAGAAAAAGGTTTTGGTCATGAATATAGAATAATAACATTTTGTTTTATGGTGAAATCAAGTTTTTCTCAACTCAATATGATATAAAATTATCCATAATATTTAATAGAATATTTATGATCTATTATATTCTATACAATGTTTGTTTTAAATGTTTTGGGTTATTTTACCAACTATCTTTTCTATTTTATACCTGATAAACCCATTTTCACCATAACCGCGATAATAAATGTTTACTAGTTTTTGTATTTTTATATTTAATGAAATAATTTTATAATATTATAAAATATAAATTATTTATTTTAAATATATTGAATCCATTTTTTTAAAATTCCATTCACCTATATACAAAATTTTAATTTATAATCAAACACGTAGAGGTGATAAAGAAGTGTATTTCCATAGTGAAAATCAATAGATGTTTAGAATGTTTTTATATAAAAAATTCAACATGAACTGGATTAAAATGAAATAATTATAATTAATATATATAATTGATCTATTTTTTTTAAACCATCTTAAAACATTTTTTTTTATTTTTTAAAGATTTAAATTAAACAATAATTCTGTATAATAACAAGTATTTTTAACTATAGATTTTAAAAAAATATTCTTCTATTGATATAAATAAATAAATATAATATAATATTCAATTGATGATTTCTATATGGGATTTATAATTTTTAGATAAATTTTATAAAAATTTTAGAAATAAATTATAAATATACTTCTAGAAAATGATATAAAAATTATTTTTGAATTTTTTTAAGAATAAAAATAGATTTTATCATATATAATGCAAAACAAAATATAATATGAATTTAAAACACATGATTGAATATATAATATATAAATTTAATAAAAATAGTTAATTTTAATTGATTGGTTTAATTTGTTATGGGAAAACACATTTTTGTGAATAAAAATAGTATTTCCAAAAAGGATTTCATTTAATTTCGTGTAGTTTTTATTTTCATAATTAATTTATTTTTCACAAAATAATTGATTATATATACATGTTTAAACCATTTATATTCATAATTTAGTTAATTCTATTCATTCATACCATTCCAATTTACAAATTATAACTATTATATTAAAAAATAATATTGGAATATTATGTCATGTTTAATTAAAATATGGTGTTTTATGCCATAGAATAAAAACTAGATGCTTCAAGTAAATAATGAAAATTATATTATTTTTGTATAAAAAAAATCTAAACATATTATTTATACAACCAATAATATAGCCAATCCTAATTTTTTTAAATATAATTCAAAAAATCTTTGGATGATACAATATTTTGATAGTCATGGTGTGGAAGAAATATGGATAAACAAATATTAGATTAACCTAAAATATTATTCTCGGATTTATATTTTAGTATATTTTCATCTATTTATTGGAACGTCAATATTATATTTTAAGACAATAGATTTATTTCGTTAAATTTTTCACACTACCTAGAGAAATTATCATATCAATTTTTCTTTTGAAAAAAATAGGTACATATTATTTAATTTAAAAAATCATCATTCCCTAAAAATTGCAAAAGCATGTCCCAATCCATTCTAATAAATTATTATCTCATTTATTTAAATTAATTATAAATTTTCAAAAAGAAATTAAATATCAATATCAATTCAATAATTATATTCTTAACTACCATTTTCCAATTAAAAAAATATGAATCACGTTTAAGGGGGTACCCATATTTCCGATCACCCCCACATAAATATTAAAATAAATTTCACATGAATTTCACTATATGGGATTGCTAATATATATATTTTGATATTTTAAATCACAAAAGGTAAGATAATATAATGAAGATAAATTAATAAACTATCCAAATGTGAGAAAAAATCATTCTCTAGTTGTGGTTTCGGGTTTAACTAACATAAAATATAGTCACTATTTGGATTTAAAATACTATTTATGGGGATTAATTTTTTTGTGTTTTTTAATTATAAACTAATATAGTAATATTAACAAACTACTATAAGGAAAAAATTAAACTAATATAAAATATTGGGTTTATTTTTAACTATTTCTTAAAGTAAAATTCTTCTATACTTTTTATACAACATTATATATATGTAGTATGATGTCTAATATGGATTCCTATTATGGAACCCCCACATATGGGTTTGTAATTTTCTCCATTGACTGTTTACTTAAAAAAAATTCATATGATACTCTATGGGGGAAACACAATCTCATATGTTTTAAATAAACCATATAGATCATTCTGTCAAGTATAATGACAAATTATATCCACAACCTCATTAATGTACATATTTATATTAATATATATGGTTGTTTATTCTTGGGTTTTGGTGTCCCCCATGGTGTTTCTTTGTTACTCATGACCACTTAACATTTCCTCTTTTCCATACTCAAAATTTTTCGGTTTTTTCACTTTGTAGAAATTTTTATCCATTGCTAGATCATTTACGATATTTTTAAACTATTATGAGAACTATTATATTTAATACACAATATTATATAATTTATTTTCAAGCTACTATATTCATCACTATTCATCCTCAAATATGATCATCTATATATCTATTCTTCCATGACCTATTAGTGCATCTTATATGAGTTTGGATTCCCTAATTTCATGATACTTTTATTATTATTAGGTTCTTCTTTGAGAATATTATTTATACTAGATAAATAACCATTGTGATTTTATTCCACATCTCGTGGTAACTTCTACTGAAGACCATTACAATAATAAAAAATATTTATAAGATCTTCATAAATGATATGATATTTATCATATTAATCACTCTAGTCAAGGGTCATTATTTACTAAAAAATAAATAATTTAAATATTTATTTTTGATAAAATAAAATAATAAATATTTACAAATAAATATTATTAATCGGGACGTTTTAAAGGATTTAATGAAGAATCATAATCCTGAAATTTTTAATTAATTTTTTTTCAAATTTTCAAATTTTTATAATTTTATAATTTTATAATTTTGTTGTATTGTGTCCTCCAAATAATTTTAACTTAGAAAAAAACAACTACAAATAAAGAAACGATTTATAATTTTTTCAAGAATGAAGATGGGTAGTAGTAATAATTTACAAATTTTGAACTGAGTCAATTTTCTAGTTGAAAAGGTTTTGGGATAAAATATTCATTTTTAGAATTTGAAATTGGATAAAAGTAATATAAATGGGGACAATTTGTAGGATAAATTGGAAGAAAGAATGTGTGAGATTTTATAATTATTAAATAATAGAATGGACTATCATTCATTAGATTGGTATAACCTTTTATGATAATAATACCCCAATCTATTAATTAATTTCACTAACATAATCCCCTATTAATATGTAGAATCCACCCCAAAATCCATAATGATAATCCCTCAATCTTCCATGTGAAATATTGATTATGTCACATTTCTATAAGTACTTGACATTCATTATCTAGTTTATTTTATGAAGTATACTAAATTATTGGTAGGGTCTGGGGTATCACCTCCATTAGAATTGAGGTGTGGTATGTATATTATTTTGTACTATCAATATGTGGGTTTTAATTCTAATACACATTCTCTCAAAATTCAGTTTACAATCTCACAGTTCCAGGTATAATCCTCAATAATCATTGCTTGACCAGTCACTAATATTTTCTTGCTAGTTTTTTAGTTTTTGAGAATTTAGATAGAGTATGAATTGAATCACCATGTTTTTAATAATAGATTGAGTCAATTGAAAAAAATAAATATATAATTCCACATGAATTTATTATTTCACAATCCAAAATAATGAAACCAAAAATTTTATAAACATTATGTAGTTAGAGGATAAATGTCATTAGATCCATGAAAGATCATTTATAGAAGCTCCACCTGAACCTCATCTAAGTAATTATAGCCATAAATCAACAACCCAAAGGCTCCTATTTATATGTAATCCAAAGTCACTGGGTTTATTTCATCCTTGGCCAATTGAACTTTAGTCTCTTTTATCTATTGATTCATCCTATATCAATTATAGAATATTTATCTAATCCACATTCACTCAGGATTATGATGTGTAAGAAAATAGTGTCTCTGATTACTCATTTAAGTTTCTTTCCATCATAGGAAAATAATATTTCACTCCGCCAAAGTTCTCAACTGATGAAAATACTACATGTATATTATATGTTTCAATTTATTAATTTAGTTTAGTATATCCCATAGGTATCTTTGAATTCCATCTAAATTGGAGTGATATGATCCAAATCATTCAACATATCTCTTAACAACCCATAAACATTATTATTTAATTCATGTGACTTGTAAATAAGTCACACATGTGCAATGTTATATATTGTAATCCTAGGTTATTTTACAATAAAATGAATTTCTAATTATTAATTATTGATAAATTATTTAAAATTAAAATTAAAATTTATTTTGGTGTCACAATAGTGTTATATGAAGGTATCTACATTTGTTGGTTTCATGAAACTCCATACTAGTATATCATAGATAATTCCATCTAGAATTCACCAATTATGAAAATAAATTAATATTAAAAATATTATATCATAGTCTATAATTTTCATGAATTAAAAATATAGTTATTCACCAAAAAAAAATTTCCATGGACTTTTGGTGACCCACCAATATCATAAAAAATTATCTTCTTAAAGATAATGATCCACACTAACCATAAAGGATAATATATCTTTTCCACTTTGTTTTTCATGTAATTAGGAATATAAATGTAAATTTTTTAATGATCTAATTGTGTCACAATTTGTGACTTACTATGTTTATACTCTTTTATTTCATCAATGGTTGAAATATAGTATTGTTACTACATAAAATATTTTGATTAATTAATCTGAAACTTATCATCACATATGGTATAATCCTATTATTAAATTTTATACATTTTTGACATGAAATATGAGTTTTCCAAATATATTTCCACCAATAATCCATGATTTACTTTTAATAACTAATTAATGAAACCATTTCAGTTATTATAAAAAGTATATTTATTCATATAAAATAAATAAATTTCATAATGTACAAATGGTTACTATAAAAGTTAAATTTTAAAAATGTTTTACTAATAATATAGTTTATATGTTAAAAAAATTATAAAGTAAATACATTTATATTGATAATTTTAGTTAATGTTAAAAAATAATGTGATATTATTTTGATAATTATCTCAAAATTTAACAGCAATATTCATTTTTTTCATAATTTTATATATAAACCGCAAAAATATTGAATCTATTAATTATATGAGAATTTTGGAAATAGATCACATAAAAATAACTAAATATAGTTTTTATAATTTTTTAAAATTTTATTTTATCAATATCATAGCATAAAAAGGCCTACTTCGATAAAAAAATCACAATATAGTAATGTATATCTTAATCACCAACTCCTACCTAAAATTTTATAAAAAAACATATATGATAGGGATGATATAGAAGTGTAATTCAATGATTCCATTCCACAAAATAATATAAAAATGATGAAGAATAATACTAAAATATGAATAACCACACACAATAACTGACCCATTACCCATCAAGGCCAACTAATAACCCATATTCTCTATGACTCAATCACCAAATCAGTATATATATATATATATATTTGACAATATTATACCTGTAAAAATATTTTTGGATATGTACCTTTATTATCATCTACAATGATCTTATCATCGTCATTTTCATACAAAATATGTTCTAAAACTAATATCCCTTTTGTATACATGTACCACATCATTATTACAATAACAAAACAAGAATCCTTATAAATAACCACATACCATAATCACATAATAGATAACACTACCTCATTATCATTACACAAGATAGGCACTACCATAACATCATGGACACAGACTTCATTCCATATACATGTATAACACGATCAAATCACAACATTACCATAATTTTTCATGGAGTATGAGTGGAAATGTGGGAGTAGTCCTTTATCCACATCACCTAGATTCAAGATGAATATGGAAGACTCCGAACCTAAATACTCATATTCATGTCACTTAATTTTCTTATATTGGGCAGTGGTGTTATGTAATATCATATTCTATAGATGATATAAAATATTATATATGATCATATCCTATAACAACATCTATCATAACACCACTATAAATGTTCCTCATCCCTAGAGTATCACCTCCACACAACATCTACTACTTCCATCTATATAAACATCATGGGCCACTACATCAAATACACAATTAAAAAAACACCAAATTAATTCTCCAAATTTCATATCTGGTTACCATATCAAATTTTTCAATATATTTTCCATATTAAATTATTGATCGAAAATAATTTATGAAAAACTATTTTTTAATTTAAATAAACATTTTTACATTATTAAATTATCCAAATTAAATATCCATTTGAAATTTATAATATAAAATTATATTTATCATTAATCATGTTAAAAACATCACATTCCCATTTATCTCATTTAATTAATTTATTAATTCCTCACTTCAATATTATAATGACATTATCCCATACACACCTTCTTGAATTTATTAAACCACCACGTTAACAATCTACTAAATAACAACAATACCCCCTACAACACTACCAAATCACAACCATTCATACAATGGAAATCACATCCAGAAACAAATCTAAAAACATAACACCCTAAAATATCAATAAGTTATAAAAAATTGATTATACCACAAAAAAACAAATTATACATCCATAATTATGGGTATTTATTAATTTTTTATTTTATTCTCATAATAAAAAAATAATTAACATTTATTCAGGATTCCAATCATTTTATTTTAATTTCCACATTCCAATTATTCATCCATTTAATATATGATTTCATATAATGTTGAAAACAACTCCTTAAAATCATCACGGAATTATGAACCTAACCACCCATGTCACAGATAAACAATATGAAGGATATATTTTAAAACATGTATGGAAAAGTTTACACTTGAATTTATTTATTTAAATTCATTATATTTATTAAATAAACATAAAAATTCTACCTATATAATTTTAATATTTTTATCCATATTAACAGAGAAAATATATTAACAATCTAAATCACATAACTCAAATATTACAAAAAATTGAAAACATCGATGAATTATAAATAATCAAATGAGGAAACAATCTAATGATCCACTACTAAAATAGTAGTAAATTAATGTCCCGTGGAATAATTTATTAATTTAATCAAATAGGAATGAAAACTAACTACCATCTATGATTGGAATATAATAGGTAAGAAAATTATTTAATAACGTAATATAAATGAAACATTATATTAGTAGACAAGAATTATAATAATCCATAGACATAAGAGGAAAAAAATTGAATTAATGAAACAAAAAAATAAATAAATATTACATTTTTTCTTATAGAAAAAAATTGATCTAATATAATTTTAGAAAATGAAACAATAATTATTTTTTACAGAATTTTTTCAAATCATGGTTTAAATCAATTTTAATATGTTTCAATGAGCTCTATCATCTAGAACTCAAAAAATGTAATAATTTTATCTCGCAAAATAATAATTTTTCAACAATATCAAATAATCATAACCAAAAAAAGATTATATTTTAAAAAATTACATCACACCACAATTTTTAGACACCATAAATTTATAGGGAAAACCTTAATTTTCATCAATGTACATAGTTCTCACCAACTAAAACAATGACGAATAGATGAAAATTATGTAACAACACATTTTTTACCAAGTTTAATGTCTTTATAAATATTCCAAATATATATATGAAGGATCCCATAAAAATTATGTAAAAATATTATTAAAATTTAATAGTTTAGATAATAGTTATATAATTCATGACCCAATTATTTTTCTAAAACATAAAGGTAAATTATTTTTTACTATACACCTCTAGGTAAAAAATAAATGATTAATATAAAACTATCATGATTTGGTTTTTTATAATGTTAAATTTCAATACTCAATTTTATCTCTTCTATTATCACTTAAAACCAAAATCCAACCAATCATGTCATAGAACCCAAAAAATTCATGACAAATATTGTGATAATATTTGAATCTATAGAATGTTTAGAATATTTTTATTAATGTATTTATGTTATTTAAGAAACACTCCAAACCTAGTATAATAGAGTGGGTGGTTAAATAGTTACATTGGAAGAAATAAAAGTATTCAAATCCAGACGGACCGATCAGGTTATAAATTTAGGAAATCCAGATACGTACATGGTACCCTTCTTATATTTTTAATTAAACATAGAATATAACAATGTATCATAATATTTATCAATAATATAATTCAAAAAATTATATTTCATATCCTATGGAAATGAAAAAAAGTGTTACATCGATTGCACTATAAGGGTAAAATATACTGAACTCTATCTTGAATTTATAATAAAGACGAATATGAAATAAGTCATAATAAATATTGATGGTTAAATAACTTATAAAAATTTCATTTACTAAAAAAACATCAAAAATAGAAATCCAATGATAATATCATACATAAAATATAATTTATAATAATAACTGAATTAATAATAATTAAAATTCCTAAAATTTGACACCATGATCTCTGACATTATGATATCTATACTAAAATTCATATTTTAAGAAAAAACTGCATAAAAATAAGAAATGTTTTTTAAAATAGTATTTTAAATATGTAAATTTAACGTCTAATCATTAATTAATTTATAATATGGGGACATACACTCATTTTGTATATATTAAAAACAAAATTCCTTTCTTCTTTTTTCTTTAAAACTCACAATGTAATTCATCTGGAAAACGTTAAAATGATTACATTCAAAAAAATTATAAAACGAAAATAGTGGTTAAAACTAGTTTTAAATATTATAATATAATAGTAAAAATATTTTAGGAATCATAATTGAAAAATATTGACGTTTCATAAGATTATATCCGAGTGAGGACTTAAACACAAACAATCCTGAATAATATTGAGATTATTAAATAAACAAATACAACTTTAGTTTATTTTGATTCACACAACCCATGAAAGATATAACATATTATAAAAAATTAAATTAAAATAATATTAACAAATTTGTATTATAAAATAATAATGGGTGATTTATATATGTCCCAAAAAAGTGGTGATTATGATATATGTCTCAAGGAAGTAAAAGTGATATGAGAAACCCATACTGCAGAAGAAATTTATTTTATGAGTGTAAAAATTCTTTTTTAAATGTTTGTATTTATTAGAAATATTTTAAATAACCATATTCATATATATATATATATATACATATATAATTTAATTTTAATATTTTATCTCCTATTTTTTAGCAATTCATTGTGAAAATCTATGTTCCGAGTGATAACTACTTAATTTTTATAGTATGCTTTGATTCGATAGATCCGATACTTATACATTTATGATAATTAAATCCAAAAAATATTATTTTTGGTTCAAATATAATATTTATATTAAATTTATATAAATATTAATAAATCCATAAACATATAGATAGAAAAATTAATTACACCATTCATAGGGAAGAAAGTCCATACATTGGCATGAACAATGTTATAATTTTTTGACGGGTGGAACGAAAGAATGGAAAATAATAATTTTATAACACAGATTAATTATTTACTAATATATATTATGTATATTAATTAGTTATATATATATATATATATCCATCCAATTAATTTTTTGATGAAAAATTAATTAAACCGTTAAGATGAGGCGGAAGGATATATTTATGCATGTGAGATGATTTGTTTTTGTTTTCATAGGTTGGAATAAAAGTGAAATATGTATATGACATAATCATAATAACATATCATTATACATATGATAATTTATTTATTTATTTAGTATGTAAGAAATATATAAATTGTATTTATAGGAAGAATAAAAGATGTAAGAGTAATTAAAGAGGATTACCATTACTTTAGTCGACTTCTTTTAGATCTATTCTTAAGGGATCTAGGGTTGGTGTTTTGGAAGGACCATAGACTCTATAACTTGAATCAGGTTGTTTATAATATTAATGGGGAGTATGTGGTTGATATATAAGGATCTATGTTTCCTGAATAAGTGATAGAGGCGTTGGGATTTTTGTAAATGAGGAAAGGGGAACTGTTGGAATTTCTCAAGATATTAAAATATAATAAGACTAGTATAATGTAAAATATTGAAAATCGATTAAAAAATAATTGGGATGATATTTTAGATTATATATACTCAAATTTTATCCTTATTTTAATTTTTTAAATATTTTAATAATATAATAAACACATGTAATATCATTATTGTTAATTTTGATACAATTCATTACATTGACATTAAAAGTATCAAAAAAAGTTGTCAAGTTATGAACAAAAATTTTCTATTATAATAAAAATTTCTTGTTAGTATAGATAATTTTTCTATCACCATAAATTGCACAAATTATGTTACATTTAATTTTTTATATTATTTATTTGATATTTTTGTTAATTTAATTAATATTGAATTATCATTTCATAATAAAATAAGGAAATTATATAATCGGTAAAATTTATTAGTAAAATTATATAATGAAAATATGTTTATTATGATTAAAAATTCCCTTCTTTCATTCAATATTTATTTCAAATCACATATATATCCTAAAAACAAATATAATGTGTTATTTATAATCTTAAATCCTTGTCCAAGCGTTGCATTTAAAAATGGATAATATATATATTATATAAATATAAATTTTTTTTATAACAATGAAAATAATAAATAATAAATAATATATAATATAAAAATTAATATATTACTTATTGTATCCCAATAACTATTTTGAGGATACCAAATTTGAGTTTTCTGATGCAGTGTATGTTATGCGTCAACACTAAAAATGATATTCATATTCCTTAAGGAATAAATTTTTACCTCTATGAAATCAATTAATTTTTAATTATATTCATATTGGTTTTACATACATTATTCATTCCATATGTTTCATAAATTCTCTTTTATCTATATATCTTGGATATATCACAAAACATTTTTAAAAAAAAATATTATTTAATAATTATACACTAAAAAATGTTCTTCAAAAAATATAAAAAAAAACATCATCATATAAATTTGTAATTTTAAATAAAAAATAAATTAATTAATTTTAAAATAAATTATTATATGTGGAAGAAATTAATTTTAACATTTGGGCTTAAATTGGAGTGAAAGCCTTATTTTTATAAAAAAACATTTTTTCTGAAAGCCTTATTTTGAAATCATATGAAAATATAATTTAACTTAAAAAATGGTCAAAAACAATACCGTTTCAATAAATGTCTATATTTTTCTACTCATACCTGGAAAACCAATCTTTTCATAAAATTATGACAATTGCACACTATGATAAATTGGGTATGTTGATTTAAAAACGGTAATATTTTTATACAATTATATATAAAAAAGAACATAAAATTTATTATAATATTCACTCTTAATAATCAAGAAATCCCATTTTTCATGAAAACATTATTTTGAATAAAAAATGACATTAATAAAAATCATTTTCTTATCCACAAATAATTAATTAATACATAAAAAATTAGAAATATAATTATATAATTAATAATGTTTTTAAATAATATAATTTACATATAATTTAACATATTTTTTATAATTATGACATAAATATTTTTAATTATTCATCATGTTGGTTGTTGGGTATCATATATGATATCGAACAAAGTTATATTTTATAATACTAGAATGTTAAATTCTTCCATACATAAATAAAATTTTTCCCCAGAATTATAACATGATATTGGTAATGAAGTATTTCAATTTTAAATTTCCTCTATGGAAATATGACATCATAAAATGTGTTAATAAAACATCATTATGAGATGGGGGAAAGAGAAATTAGAAGGTCGCAGAAAAACATGGTTGTAGAATAGGAAACAATTAGTGGAATGTGAAAATATGTGCATCTATTTATTGGAACTTTATACTAAATCCGATGAATTATTTTTCTATATAGAAACTTATATAATGAAAACTAACTTCCCAAATTTATTTCCATGTCATAACAATAAAACTATCATTTGGTTATGCATCTATTTATCACAGCATCATCTCTTCCTCTAGGAAATGGTTATTTGAGAATAATTTTTCATCCTTGATGTAATTTTAAAATATTATAAGGTCCTGAAGGCATTCCTTTGGCCTCAAAAAATTTACTAAAACAAAAAATTTTAGCACAAATTAATCAATATGATAAATCAATAAACTATAATATATGAAGGTCAACTATAACAACAAAAAATTCAAAAATAATAAAATATTTTTTAATTATGTTGCAAGAAAAGAAATAAGAATAGTACAAGGGAATATAATATAACAATACATTATAATATATTTAATATTTTATGAAAAACCAATTTATTATATACCATTAATTACATGAAATGTTGATTTTGTCTTTATAACACCCCAAACATTTTGTGGTATGTTTCTCTTAGTTATATTCAATTTAGAGCCTATATAGCATGAAGCACTGAGTCTCTGTGAAATAAAAATTGGATATTTATAGCATATAGTTATAACGTAAACATTAAGCATAAATTTCCAACTTATGTGTTTCGAATTTCGAAAAATATACATACAAGGTTGGAGCTACGATGATATTTAGAGTCTAATAAAATTAACTTAATTATTTTGTGAATAGTAACCTAAAATTATTAATAGTAAATTACCATTATGAACACTAAATTCCCCTTGTTAATAGTACATACCCATATGAATAGTAATATGACTATTATGAATGTTAACCATACCAATTAATTTGTAAATGAAATTTAGGCACCTTAAAAATAAAGATGAATATTTTAAGAGTTTTTATTTTTCCATTAAACATTAATTTTAATTAAAAATTAATTTTTCATTGTTGTATTTTTTTTTGAAAAATTGAGATTATTTTTAGATTCTAAAACACAAAAATGTTTAGGGTTATTTTTGTGGTTTTTATGAAATAATTGAATTTTTGGTGAATTGTAAAATACATTTAAATACGATATAAATACATTATAATATAAATTAACTATTCTACAAATCATGAGTGTCGTAACCACCAAAATATCTAAATAACATGATAATATTACTATTCTTGGTCATGGAATGCTCACTATTTCATGTGTTGGGAAGAATAAAAATTAATGATTATAATATTAATAAAACCCTCATCCCCTCCGCTATATAAACATCCCATCGCCCCTCATCCTCCCACACCTCCCAAGAATCTATCAATGCCTAAATTCACCTCCAATATATTTCTAGGCTCATCCTCCACATCGAATACCTATTGGTCTCACCAAAATTCCAAAAACATCCCTTAAAGATATTCTCAAGGAGGAGTACTTAATAGGTGAACCTCCCTTCCCTTTTCTTTAAAAATTATTCACAAGATCCATTCTCTTGTTGGTCTCTACCCACCTCCCCACATCGAAAAGGTATGATAATTATAGTACCTTACATGGACTATAATTTTATTATGCTAATGGAATATTTCATCATAATATCTTTCCCCCCACCTCATACACTAAAAATAAATATACCATCGTAGATGTGTTAATTTACCACATTCAAGGACGACGAGGTTTCAATTTCTGTTACTATCTTCAATAATGGTCATGAAACCTTTTTAACGTTGAACCAGATAATAATTTATTAATTTTACCTTATTAAATGTTCTGGATTCCTTACACACTAATAATATAAAATAATAATACAAAAAAAATTTATTATGCACAAAACCACTAAGATAATCCAAGCATTAGAAATTATCTTTTAACTAATGAATCATCCCCATGGTATACAACCCAAAAATAATTATATGATTATTTATAACTCTATAATGTCACTAATAATATATATTAAAAATATTGGGTGTTTGATCTCATTTCAAATGATCTTCCATTCATGAATACAAGTAAACATATCATGAAAACCAATGAAGAAAATGATATGAATATAATAAACTTTAACCATTTCAACCCATAAAAAAGGGAATCAATAAACCTATTAAGGTTATTGTAAATCGTTTACATGTCTATGAGGTTCAGGATTTATTAATTAATGAATGTAAATTTTATATTTCAGGACATTAATATCAATCAAGAACACTCTTGGGAATAAGGTAAGGGATCCTATCACTAACATTTATTCAAAAATCCACCCTTTGTTGATATGGTTATGATAATTCTCATTTTCAATAAAATCCATTTTGATGGATTTTATAGTAAATATTTCTATATAGAAACCATGTTTAAGATATTATTTATGAATAGACTTTCAATTTATGATATGTAATTTTCTATTTGAGATTACAAATTATGATTCATTACCAAATATATTCTATTACAATATTTAAAAATGTCGCCTAATGGATGAAGTGTAATTTATACACATGAAAAATGTAGGTATTTTCCACTAAGTAGATAGACATAGTCAATGTTGGAGAATATCAGATCTTGACTATATTGGTACAACATACATAGGTTCTGATTAATAACCATTCTACACATATTTAAGATCGTTCATTTGGAAGAAGCCCCCATCTTTTAGTGGGACTACTAATACTGTGGTAGCTGAGAATTGGATCATTTCCATTGAGAATATATTCTTGTAATTAAGATACAATGAAAATTAAATGCTTGTGCTGGAAGTATATTTTCTCAAGGGTGACCCTGATATATTATTGTCCTTGACCTAGAATACCATGGATGAATGAAAATAGAAGATATGGAATAGATGACTTTTAATGAAATACTCTATGATAAATATTTCCCTCATGAGAAACAATCTGAAATAAAGTAGAAATACTTTGGCATAAATAAAAGGGAAGAAAACAATATTACAGATTATGATGCTACCTTCCAAATACTATCCTAGAACGCCATAGATTATGTATGCGACTCTAAAGATAAGATTGATAATTTCATTGAAGGTCTTAAGCGAAGTATATTAGTGGTACTAGAATATTAAACATATTCATCATATGTTGAAATTGTATTGTGTTCCATCAAAATAGTGAAGGAATTTTATGGATAAAATTTATCAATGGAATCCAAGATAAGAAGTTGTAATCTAATAGCTATCAAAAAGTGAAGTTAAAAAAGAAGAATAAGGTAATGATGAAATTCCCATTATGTTTGAAATGTGGAAGGACTCATCCTATGATATGCTTGAATGGAATGGGAGTTTGATATTAGTGTGGAAAATAGGGCCATCAATCTAATGAATGCAAGGGGAAGAAACAAGTCAATGATGTCTAATGCTACAATTTTAGAGAGATATAACACTATGAAAATGAGTTCCCCTGGTGCCTATGAAAATTGCCTCAGAAAAGGCCATTAGGTAAAGGGAAATCTTATATGATTACCACTACAGATGATGAATTTCCTAATGATTTGGTGGATGATACATTAATTGTTTCTTCAATATTATCCAGTGATTTATTTTTTCCAAGATCATTGAATTCATTTATAAATTCCAAATTTTCTCTGAAAATTAGTGACATCCAATTTTATTTAATAAATAAGTTTTCCGTCAAAACACATTGAGGATGTATCATTGCAACAAAGATATGTCAATAAGTCCCCCTTATAATACAAAAATATGCCATAGTTTATACCCTTATCAACATACCAATGATTTAATTTGATAAAATTATTAACATTCATTGCCTGTCAAATTTGGATGGAATGTTCTATTGCCATAATAAGGAGGATACTATTTTTGAGAGTGGTGTATAATCTCTTATATTTAGAGAAGAAACCTCACCATATAATTCTTATCTAGATACACCTCTAATATATCTATGGAATGCAATTCATGGAGAGGAAGTGAACAAGATATTTATTGGTTAGGAAGGAAATATGCAAATTTAATATGTACCACTTGTGAAAGAATACATCGATTTATATTCATAGTATTTTCCTTGAAATCCTCCTGAGCGATAGGTTGAATTTTATATTTAATTAATTCATAGTTCAAGATCTATATCAATGTCTCCCTATAGAATGGAAACTGTGTAACTAATGGAGCGAATGAGACAACTTGAGTAATTGAGTGACAATAGTTTAATTCGACTATGTTTTTCTCTATTGGGATCCCCTATCCTCTTTGTAAATAAGAAAGATAGAACTAGGAGGCAATGCATTGATTATATGGAAATCAATGAAATTACAATAATGAATAAGTATCCTCTCCCTTGAATTGATGATTTATTTGATCAAATTCATAGATCACGATATTTTATGAAGATTGACCTTTGATCTGGATATCATAAACTATGTGTGAAGAAGGATTATATTCCAAAGATAGAATTTTATACTAGGTATGTGAATTAAATGTTTTGAGTAATGAATTTTGGGCTAACTAATGAATGCTTTGTTTTCATTGATATAATGAAAAGACTTTTCGTGGAATATATTGATGAAATTGTTGTTTTATTTATTGATGATGTCCTCGTATACTAAAAATGAAATGAAGACCATGAGAATCACATGGGTATTATTCAGAAAACTCAATGAAAAAATTAATTATATGGGATGTTTAACATGTGAAAATTTTGGATCCAATCAATTTATTTTCTTGGAAATATTATCTCCAAAGAATGGATTATTATTCAATCCTATAAATACAAAATCAATCAATGAATGGCACATTCAAAGGAACACAACCGAGATATGATGTTTTATTGTCTTTATAGGTTATTATCAGCATTTTGTTCAGAATTTAACCTGACTGGCTACCCTGCTAACGAAGCTCAGAGGTAAAGGGGTAATATTTTTATGGAAAAATTAATTTACAAAATTCTTTTAAAAATTGATATGAAGATTGGTCAATTCTCCAATTTTTTCTATTCCATCTTGAAATGATGGATTTTTGATATACAGTAATGCATCAATGAATGGGATGGGTTTCATCCTTATGAAAAATGATATATTTATTTATTATGAATCAATGTTGTTGAAGACTCGTGATCAAATTTACCCAACTCAGGATATTGATTTAGTATCCATAATCTATGCTCTGAAATTATGGAGGCATTATCTCTATGGTGAAAATGTGAGATACATACAAATCAAAAGAGAATGAAATACATATTTACATAGAAATAACTCAACATATTGAAAAGGATATGGTTCATATTAATAAAAAATATGGATTTTTCAATACACTACCACAAAATAATGGAAAATACGGTGTAAGATGCATCAAGTAGGAATGGTCAAGGACTTCTGACCCAAATGAGGATTGATAGAGATACTATATTCATGGATCCACTAAGGAGGGATATGATAATTTTTAATCAAGGGGAATCATATTTCATATTTCAAATGATCACTAAACCATATTTAATTGAGAAAATAAATATATTTCAATCTGATGATGAGAATCTACACAAGAAAATTAATGTTGTTAATGATAGGAGATTTTAATACTTTTTGTATGAGAATGGATTTCTGAAATTTTGGGAAGAGGTTATGTGTTTCATCTAAACTGGAGCTAAAAGGGAACTATTAGATGATTCACATTGCTCAAATATTTCTATACACACTTGTATCCCTATGATTTATAGAGATATAAAGGAATTTTCTGGTGGGATAACATTAAGTGATAAATTGTTGATTGCGTTTCAAGATGTCTAGTTTATCAACAAGTGAATGTAGATTGACAATATCCTATATGGGTGATGCAACCTATCTCTATTACTAAGTGTATGTGGGATGAAATAACGATGGATTTTTTCAAAGGACTAATGAGGACACCTAGAAGAAATGATGAAATATGGTTAATTAATGATCGTTTCACAAAATCGAGACATTTCTTTGATATAAGAGAGGATTTACCATGACAGTTCTAGATAAAAATTTGTATAAATGAATTTTTAAGACTTCATGTTGCACCACTATTGATTTTGTTTGATCATGATCCACATTTTACATCAAAATTATGGAAATGTATCCAGTTAGCTTTGGATATTGATCTTCATATGAGTACTACTTATCACCCAGCAAACTAACCGTCAGTCTGAAAGGAATATTAAAATGTAGGAAGATATTTTGAGATCTTCCTCTCTTGACTTAGATGTTATTTGAGATCATTACATTCCTTTGGTGTAATTTTTCTACAATAATAGTTTCCATTATATCATTTAAATGGCACTATATGAATCATTATATTGTAAGAGGTGTCGAAATCCAACTTGTTAGGATGTTGTTAATGATAAGAAACATATTGTCCCAGAACTTATTAAAGAGACAACTACAATGTTAAATAAAATTTAGTCCCATATTAATGCATCTAAACTAGGTAAAATTTCTATTCTAAAAATCGTATAATTGATATGGAATTTCATGTAAAATATCATGTCTATCTAAAATTATATCTATGTAAGGGTGTCTAATGGTTTTGGAAATTAAGGGAAACTAAGCCTCGGGTACTTGAGACAGTTTGAAATTCCGGAAAGGATAAGAACTATTTCTAACCATTTAGAAATACCACCAAGTCTCTCCAAAATTAATGTTGTGGTCCATGTGTCATTATTAAATAAATACATGCCAGACCAAACACATATATCAACATATGAGTAAATAGAACACAATAATGATTTGTCATACTGTGAAGAGGTTATTAAGATTCTTGTCCAAAGGGAGCATGCATTGACAAATCAGACTACTCGTATTGCCATTGTTATTTGGAGAAACTTTAAAATGGAGGAAGAAACATGGGATCTTGAGAATGTTATGAAAAAGAACCACCCATATCTTTTGGTTGGGATTCTTACATGAAAACTATTGAAATAAATTTTCCAAATTTGGAAAAAATATAAAACACAATATATTTTAGGGTATGTTTCTCTTAGTTACATTCAATTCATATCCTATGTTGCATGATGTACTAAGTCTATGCGATTATTTTTGGTTATTTACAGGTCAAATTCATAAACTATCCATTAAACATAAAATTTTCAATTATGTGTTTTGAATTTTGAAAAACACACATACACATTTGAGAACGGGGTGATATTTGTAGTCTGATATAATTAATATAAGTTTCTGTGAATAGTAACCTACCCATTAAGAATAGTTACGTACCCTTGTGAATAGTAACTTACTCTTATGAATAGTAACATACCGTTATAAATATAAATATGGAACTTATGAATTGTAAGGATAGCAATAAAAGTGTAAATAATATTTAGGCACCTTTAAATGATGATTAATATTTTAAATGATTATATTTTTTGAATAAATAATGATTTAAATTAAAAATTAAATTTATTACATTTATAATTTTTTTTGGAAAAATTGAGTTCATTTTGGGATTCTATATGTTGAAAAATTGTTTGGGTGAGTTTTTGGGATCATTCAGATTTAAAAGATTTTTTAGGTGAATAGTAAAATACATTAATTTTTTGCATAAATACATTATAATTTAAATTAAATGTTCCAAGAATAATTAGTGTCATAATAACCTTAATATATAACTCACATTAACTTATTACAATTATTTTTCATGTAATACTCACTATTTCTTGACTAGTGATGAAATAATAAATTAATTATTATAATATTAAGAAAACCCCCCTCCCCTCCACTATATAAACAACCGCTCACCCCCTCTTCCTCACACACATATCATGCTTCATGACATGCCTAAATTATCCTCAAATATCTCTATAATATCTTCTCCCACCTCCAAGACCTACTGGTCTTACAAAATGTTCAATAACAAATGCTTTATGTGGATTCCCAATGAGAACTCAAGAGGTGAAGCATTCTTCCTTTTTCTTTCAAATTATTTAACAAGTTCCATTGTTTTGTTGCTCTCTCATATCCACCCAACATCCAAATTCTATTATAATTATAGTAATATAAATGGAAAGTTAATTTTATTATCAGAATGAAATATTTCATCATCATCTATTTTCCCCCACCTCTTACAATAAAAATGAAAATACGGTCTAAGATGTTTTAATTTATCACATTCAGGATGATGAGCTTTCAATTAATATTAATATCTACAAGACTGGTAATAAAACATTTTTATTCATCGAACCAGATCACAATATATGTATTTTAACTTATTCAATGTTCAATAATCCTTTCACACTCACAATATAAAATAATAATATTATCCAAGTTCATTATGCACAATACCTCTATGTTAATCCAAGCATTTGTAATTAACTTTTAACTAATGCATCATCCTTAGGGTATATAACCCAAAATATTTGTATGATAATTTATATTTATTTAATATATATAATAATTTTTATTAACTATTGTAGTTGTATTTCCATATTTGAATCATACTTCCATTCAGGAATACAAATAAATTGATCATGAAATCCAAGGAAGATAATGTTTCCAAAATAGTAAAATTAGACCTCTTCAACCCATCAAAAGTTCCTTTAATGTACCTAATAAGTAAATAATAAATAATTTACATGTTTATTAGGGTTTTATTTTTTAATCAATAAAGCTATATTTTATTATTCATGTCATTAAGACTAATCGAGAACACATTCGGGCATAAGTTAAGGGATCCTCTCTCTCTCATATATTCAAGAATCCCCCCTATGTTGGGTGCTTTTATTTATAATTCTTAATGATGAGATATATTTTCAAACGTCCATCATACATACCTTATGATATATAAATTATGGTATAGCACATTACCTCTCATTAATCCCTTACAAGAACACCAATTACCATTCTAAAATATTGATATGGGGTTTTCTCATCTCACATTCTATTCCGTGAGATATCCACTGTTCACCATTTATTTCTTTAATGTGGTGTATGTGTACATACAATTTATTTTAAATACAATTACTCTCTTTATATTCACTATTTCGCTTGATTAATTATGTGATTATTATTTTTTGGTCATGCTAATCGATTAATTACGACGTGGTAAGAGATTTTGTCTCAATTTCAATTTCATTAAGACTTATGTTGTGTTGTGAACCTAATATTTATTATGTGGTGTCTCAACTAATAATTTGAGATCATTTTTCATTTTTCATTTGAAATATATTATATATCTATATTCTGGTTTCAAGGATATGATTATTAATGGCATGTGCTTTTAATTTATTCACCATACCATTTTGACTAGGCTATTTTGTTTATGATTCTGTTGTTGTTGATTCATGATTATTATATTTTTAACCCTTACTGATAAATTCATCTCACCAATTTATGTTTTATAACTTCAATAGGTAATGAGTTGGAGACCATTAATTTTGTTCTCATCGATTCTATTTTTTATTTATTTTTATGTATTGTATTTTTTTTATCATTCCCAATGTAATATTTGTTATAACTATGTATCTTGTTTCTTCAAATATACAAAATAGATCATTAATTTGGTAATCCATTGCTTGTAATCATTCCAATGTAACAAAGTAATTCACATTTTCCAGGTTTCATGGGTTGGGGCATTACAATCTTATGTTACAAGAACTAATGACTTTCTTCGATTTCTTTTGATAGACACAAGATATAGTTTTAACCAATGTTATTAATAATATTTAATAAAATTTATGTTAAATCCATGTAGTTAAATTTAATGTTATATATAGGATTAAATAAATTATTAAAATTCATGGTTGAATTCATTGGCAATGAATTAATTATAAGTGAATGTAAAAAAACCAATTGAATATAATTTTAATCATTCTATAAAAATTATTTTTTCTCTTCAAAGAATATTTATCTAAATAAATAAAATAAATAATAATTAGTGTAATATATTTTTGATATTTATATATTTTATATTCAATAAATATTTTTTGTAATTAATCTAATACATTTTATTTTCATATGACATGAAAAATCAAATTTCACTCTTCAAATGATTCATTTTTTTTAAAAGGATCTCATGTCACTTTTTTATGATTAACCTATTTAAAAACTATAGTCAGAAAATATTATAAAATTTATTTTAGAAAATAAACTTCATTTTTTTAGAGAGTAATTTTAATATTATATTATGTTTTTGTTTCATACTTTTATGAAAATTTTTATTATTAATGAATTGTAGAAATTACATAATTTTAATTGAAAAATAGAATTCATCAAAATATTTTATATTTTATATTTTTTTTATGTTATACTAGATAAACATTATATATATTAATCACATTTACACAATTTAAATAAATTTAATAAAGAATTTTTATTTAAAATCATTTCAAAATTTTAATCATTTTCACATTAAAAACATATACTTTCTTCATATCTCCATAATAAATTTTAAAAAAAATTCTTCCATTTATGTGAGTTGAGTTTAGAAATATTAATTAAATTTCATGATAAATGACAAATTATAAATTCTAATTTGGTTAACTAATTTTTTTATCCTATTTGATTAGAAAAAAAAACTATTGTTATGAATAGAGATAATTGTAAAAATGAGTTTACTTATTATTTAATATTAAATGATAATTTTTGGAAATGAATAAAAATTAGTAAAACAAAAGTCGGTAAAAAATATTTCAACCATATCTTCCCTTGGATAAAAATTTCTTTATTATTGGAGGCACATGACATAAGGTAGACCCCCTAATACTATTTTCGAATTGCTTTATACAAGAATGTAACTCCTCCACCACTATAAAAAAGAACTCTCTCCCCACAATTATTAATCTGTAAAAGTCCATTTGAATCATCCATCCAAGAAAAATTAACATAAAAACATTTATACCCTAATACTATATGCTTTATCATGGGTAATAGTAAAACATAAGAAGGAATTAGTGAAATTAAAATGAGGATACCTTATGTAGTGTTATATTTTTTTCTAAAATAATTTTTTTATTTCATAATCCACCTCATCCAATTCATTTAATTTAAAATTAATATAATAAACACTATATCATAAATATAATGAAAATTTTTTATGTTATGTAAAAACACTAATAAATCACACACTTCCACCAAATGCATTATGAAAATATCATTTGTGTGTACATCATACTAAAACCTCATGAAACGATGATATATTTTTTCTATTAACAGCATTAAAATGTGGTAATAATGATTTAAAAAATATTAATATAATTTATAAAGATGAGAATCTATATTTATTTATTTTTATTGAATTATTATTCAACTCATAACATTATACTTTTTATTTAATGGGAATACTATAATGTTATTCATGCGTACGACAAACAACGACCCTAAGAAGTGATGTGATTAATTCATGCAATGCGTGTTATGTAATAAAGATGGTTTCAATAAACATATGTGATATATATGTCATAATAACAACAATGTAATGATAATGTGAATATTTATTATTTTATTTTATTGGTTTACATTATGATAAGAAAATGGAATGAAAATTTATGTGTTTGTACTACCCACTATCTATATTTCAGTGTATTTTATTTCCTATCAAATATTCAATTGATTACTATAAACACAAAAATACTTAATATATATGATATTTAAATCATTGTTAAAATTCTAGAGATGGACGAATCATGATATATTTAAGAGGAACCAAAAACAACAAGTCAAAACATACACAAAATATATGGTAATAAACACCCCAACAAATGAAAATAATGAATGATTATTATTGAATGTTTCATAAGATGTTATAAGAGAATGAAATATATTTTTTTTTAAATATTAATATTGAATGTTAAAATTTAATAAAATTATTAAAAACATGAAATAATATTCTAAAGAGAGATTATACAAAATGAATTGTATGGTAAGGTATTTCATCATAATTTTCATTCTATTAAGATTTATTTGTATTTATGAAACAATCCACTTTTATGTTCTATATATATTGACACTTTTACATGTAATATCATGACTAATTCAATTTTCATTTTATTTTTGTTTTAATATGACTTAACTCATCTAAGGGGATTTGATTAAAAACTTACAAATTAGTAAAATTTAATATGTAAATCATACTTTATTTTGTGATTGTTAACATTATCTTACTAAAATAAATTTATTTTAAGCATTTTTATTTGAAAATTTATTTTTTATTATATTTAAATATTCTTGTGTAATGTATAATAATATTTCAAAATATGTATACCATTTTTACATATAATATTTACATATAATTTTATTTAGTTGACTAGGTAAATATTGATAAATATGTATTCATTATTCCATACTGATATTTTTTAATAATGAAAATTATTAAAAAAAATAAATATATGAGTAATGAATTATCCATAAATACATTAGATTTTATAGGTTAGTGATATCCCCCAAATGAATAAGTAATCCCATTGGACAAATTATTTGTCCAAATCATATGTGTTTTGACCAAGTAGTTTTAAACAATTATGAGAATAGAACATAGTGGTAAATATATCATATGATGGGGTAAAATGATATACAACAACTAACTTTTCATAAATTCAAAATTAGGTTATTATTATCAATGATATTTTCAATATGATAGAATATGATGATGAATTTAATTCTAGTTATATTGATTAAATGGTATCATTTTATAGTTATTTGCTTTTCTTTATTATATGTTAATTATAATGTTTTTTAAATGGAATGCGTTTTCAGTTATTTTATGTACAATATTCATTATGAATAATACTATTATTTATATTACATGTATGATCAATTATTTACATTGAATCTTATAAAATACATTATTTATTCATGATATATTTGTTTTAATTAACTCTTACTGTTCGTTTGGACTCTCACTTATTTTGTTTTGATTCCAAAATAATGATGAAGAGATCATTTAATGAGTTTCATGGATGGGGTTTTCTATCTTATGGATTCTCTTATGTATTATTCCCTTTTCCAAATGTAATAAGGATACAATAAATATTATTTGTTTTCCCAAAACTACTAATCTATTTTGACCATTAGGATTACATTCATGTATCCGTGAAAATTTAATAATGTGAGGCATTAGTTTTGAGCTACTGGGGTTGGGGTGATTATAGTATATATTAGAGAAATTTTATTAATAAAATTGGAAATAGCAATTTTGAAAACATAGATTATGGAAAATAACCCAAATATAGATCTTGAGGATAAGTATAGATAAACATCCTAATGTTTTAATAAGATAGAGATAATGATGGTCTTACTATAAATGCATCTGTATCTAGATAAATTAGTAGAAATGGTTGTAGAATTGATAAACATAAGTGTAAGAATTATAAAAAGGTAAAATAAAGATTGACTAAATAATATCCCAATATACAACAAAGAAACTTTCAACAAATCTATTTTAATATTCCTTTGGGAAATTTTTAGGATAGTTCCAGTATTATTTTTAGAACATAATAAAGTATTTAATTAATATGATAACCACATTAAAACCATGATAATTATTTCAAAATTAGCTATGAATATATATTTCAAATTATGTTAAGTGTTATTACATATTTATAATTATACAATGATTATGATTATATTAGGAAATATAGAATATTACATTATTTAGAAATGGAAAATTGAATGAAGAAGGATATAAATACTCATACCCAATGTATAGGTTTCCCTATTGGGGAAGTATATAAACCTGGTATTTGAAATGAGCATGTTATTGATATATTAGGTTATCTAAAACATGTTATGAAAGAAAACCTTTCCAAGATAAAGAATCATGTTCCAAAATATGATTTTCATATTTTTTATTACATTATGTGCTATTGGTACAAATGTTTTATTGTGACTACAAATCCAATAGAATATAGGAAATGGATTTATACATTAGAGAAGATAATTATGGACTAAAGATCTGGTGGAAAGGAAAAGGTTACAATTTTACTATTTTTTACTTATTGTGACGTTGACCAATTGTGGTAATTGATCCAAAATACTAGGCAGGAAGAGGAAATATAACTCATATAATTGAATAATTTTAAGAAGTAATTATTTGAATAACATTTCCCACTTGAGTTGAAAAATATGATTAAGAGAAATCAAATTATCTTATAATATAATTAAAAAGAACATTTTTCTGAGAATGAATAGAAATTTACAAGGATAGCTAGGTATTATATGGATTACATATTAATCATTGAGTGAAATATTGATGATTAATTATATATATATATAATACAGTTCTTCATATGGAATTAATCTATTAGACATTTTATTCATATTATGAAATAGTTATATATTCTATCATGATTTTGAAATAACTCCTCATGTCTAATGGATTCAAAGGGAAGAAGGAGAATAATAGAACAATAAAGAATATAACTAACAATGTGATGAATGTAAATAAGTATTTTACCCCATGTGATTACAAAACAAGGTTTCCACCTAATAAATACTTGAAGGGATTGGAAGTCTGTTAAGTGTCAAGAAAATGGGTAAGAAACAAAACATTGGTCCAATTATCATCGTTTTTATGATATTATACATCTTTTTCACACTAGTAGATTATGGATTGGTGGTCATTATGATTATCTTAAAATTTTCACTATATATATATCCATTAGTATTCCTATTTCATTTGTCTCTTCTATGTACATCTTATCATTTCCCACATATTTATTTCAATTTGGAAACATAGTTATGTTATTATTCAAGATGAATTT
The DNA here is from genome assembly GCA_963277665.1 of Viscum album. NCBI lineage: Eukaryota > Viridiplantae > Streptophyta > Magnoliopsida > Santalales > Viscaceae > Viscum > Viscum album. The sequence goes on along the minus strand of OY728121.1, from coordinate 1,642,344,695 downwards.
TATATTTACATTTCTATTTTATTAAGAAGATATTTTATAATCTATTTTAACTATAGTTTCATAAAAATTGGATTCTCCAAATTTAAAAGACATGATTTCTAAGATCATGTTAAAATTGGGAGTGAAAATTCTATTTAAGGTGTGGAGAATGTAATATTCTAAATTCTAAAAGAATAACATTCTTTTTAATAAGCCTATACAAAAAAAACCCATAAAAGGGAATATAAAATCCAATTAAATTAAAATATATTTTTATGTTATATTAATTAAATATATTTTATAGGTTTCATTAGATTCAATGCTGAGTTTATCTTCTATTACACTCAACAATGAGTTTCTTTAATAGATTTCATTATATGCAAGATGATGTTTTACCGAATAATATTAATATTGTTATTTAAAATAATAATTATCTCTTAGAAGATAAATTGGATGTTATAAGTAGTATTAAATTAATTATGAATAATTTGTATAATACATTGTTAACCAATTTAATAGAAATTAATGTAAAAAACTAATTGAATATAATAAAATTAATTTTATAAAAAATATTGTTATGTGGAGAAGGAATTTTATCTAAGTAAAATAAATTAATTACTAGTATTTTATTAACATAATAATATTTATATATTATATATTTAATAATTTTATAATTCCTTAAAATATCTTTGATAGTCATATAATAAAAAAATATCTAATTTTAAGAATAAAAATATATTGTTTTCTAGAAGGAAATTATGAATCATTTTTATAGATCATTTGATTTAAAACTAAAATTTGAAAATTTTCTAAATTTTATTCGAAAAAATAATAATTTTTTTGGAAATATAAATGTATCAATTATCTTTGGGTGAATTTTTATAATTAGAAGTTCGTTTTTTATGAATATTGATATACATTGGATTTTAATTGAAAACTTCATTTTCCTATAAATTATTTATAATGATAAATTATATTTTTAAATGGTTTTAAAGTTAAATTATATCAATTATATATAAATTAATCCAATTAATTTTATTTAATAAAATTTAAATCTAATTTAGTTATAAAAACTTTTAAATGTTTGATCATTTGGACAATAAATACACACTTTTTGGTCAGCTCTACAAAATAGATTTTTAATGAAATTCTTTGACTTATGTGAGTTGAATTTGGAAAAGTTGATTAAATTATTTTAATAGAAATAATATATATTGTATAATAAGTTCCATTGTTTTCCATTTTGGTTAGTGAAAAGTGTTAATGTTAATCACCACATTTTAGGTAATAATTAATATAGTTTTTTGTTAGTCATAGAATTTACGGTTTGAAATTGACTCATTAATTTTCAAAAACCCATGTATAGATATATTGAAACCATATACCATATTTAATCTAAAAAAGTTCATTGTTTTTTTTCACATGAGGTTAGGGATACATCCAAATAGTTTTAAACTTTTCATATTTCCATGAATACCATTCATCCTCCACTATAAATGTGAACTTTCTCCCCTTAATTATTTACAACACCCAGTCTATATACCATTACAAAAACCCACCCAATTAAAATCACAACATAACTAAAATAATTCAATAGTAATTATCATGGGCATAAATACAACATAGGATAGAATTATTGCAAACCTAAATAGGATAACCGAACAAGGGGTAATAATGTTCTAAAATAATTTTTATTTTATTTACTTCTCATCCTTCTCAAAATATTATTACTACATGATCATGTTATATACTTGTATATTCCATATATCTAAATATTTTTATGTTGAAGTTATGATCTAAACCTCAAACAATTCCATTTAATGAGATATAAGATAATAATTCATTAGTATGAAGGACTACTACCTCATGAACTGATGTCGTTCATTTTTCCTCTACCACCATTCATGGTTGTGATTAATGATGAAAATGTTGGTTATATATGATATATATAATATCTATCATTAAAATATTCTTATATAATTACTATATGAAACATATCATCCTAAATTTCATTTTGGGGAATATGAAAATGTTGTTCATGTGTACAACAGACTACCTCCCCACAAAGTGATGTGATTCATTCACTTATTACGTGGAATGTATTAAGGAATTTTTAATAAAAAATATGAAATTAATATGAAATAATAATTATTATTAAATTATAATATACACATATAATACTTAGTTTTTAGTCTTTTAATAATATTATAAATTGGAAATAGCCGTCATGCATACGTATGACCAACAACCTCAATGAATGACTATATTCATTTCCTATATAAATTTTATTGGATTATAGTAAATACATTTATAATTAATATATATGACATTAATATCATTATTTAAATTTAATTTATAATTAAATATTGATCACTTTAATAAAAATAAAAAATAACAAGTCAATATTTAGTGTAAAATAGGGTAATTAACAATCGTGACAATGAATATAATGAGTGATTATAAAAAATGTATAATAAGATTCTATAAATGATAACATATGATATTATAAATATTAATATGGTTATAGCAAAATTGAATAAAAATATTAACAAAATTATACAATATATTTAATAGAGTTCATTCAAAATGAAGTGTAAGGTAATGGATTTATAATCAATTTACATTTCATTATGATTTATTTTTTTATACAACAATCCACTTTATGTGGTATATATATTATCCCATTGAAATGGTATTTTATTTTTCAATTGGAACTATTAAATACAAGGCTATTTCACATGGAATTATAGAATTGTATCATTAATTTTGCAAGATCATATTCTTTTGAGATTGATACCTTTCTCTTAAAACAACCACACTAATAAAATAATTATTCATTGAAAATTACATTTCACCTAGACATCCATATTATTACATTATGTATATGATTATTGTATAGAATTTATATCATTTTAAATAATTATTTTTTATATTCAATGTAATTTTTATGTTGGGAAAATATTTATAAACTGGTATTTGTTAATCAAATATGATATTTGATGATGATACACATTATTAAATAAATTATTCAATATATGGGGAATTATTTTTACCTAAAAAGATGGATGGGATCTATTAAGTGATAGCCCATCAAACCATATGTAATTTAATGGGATGAATTAGTTTTCCAAATAATATGTGTTCTTACCTAGTAGTTTTCATCTTCCTTGAGAATATAACATAAATGATTATTTATCATGTTCATGGGATACATAGTGTCTAATAATTAAGAGTTTTCTTAAATTAAAAATTTAATTTGAATTATCCGTGATATTTTTATGTGATGAAATTTATTTATTGATTTGATTTTAGATTAGTGATTAAATGATTGGGTTGGTTTAACTATTTACATTTAAAAATTGATTATACATTATCAAGTGATTTAAATAGAATGTGTCTACAGTTATTTATATTTCCATATTTTTTATTCATAATTCATTTATTTAAATGCAATATATGGTCCTTTATTTTCCTTATCAGACTCATTATTCATCATTGATTCATCATATCATACTCTATATATAATCGCTTCAGAGAAGTTCATCTAACACAAATATTTTTTCCTTTCCCAAGGATATGATGAAGTGTTTTTGGAATGAGTTTCCAGTATTAAATTTATTATATGTTGTTTTTATTTTCATTATTTTCTTTTCAAAATAGAATATTGGTACCATGAATTAAATCCTATTTTCCAGAACATTCAATTGCTCAACCATTTGGGATTTTAATTAGATATAAATGATATGGTAATAAAGAATACTATCAGATACGATTGACTGGGGTTGGGTTCATTACGTAAACATAATACATTCCATAAATAGTTATCCATAAGAATCATTTAATTACATTTGTACTAATTCAATTTAAAAATAATTACATTGGAGGTCACTAAATTTAGAATATCAACTTAACATTATAATACCACAACAAAATTATATAACTATTAATGTCAAATAACAAATATATAAATAACATGATCACCTTAAACCATTAAAGAAAACATGCATGTTTCCAAAAATAAAATCTCATGTTTCCCAATATATTCCTCAAATCCAAGAATGTAGTCAATAATGAAAAGATAATATAAACCATAAAATTAGAAACCAATTTCATGGTCACAAGTACAATCCAATTATCATCTATTTATCATTATTTTATCAATATCGAGTCTGTATTAAAATATATCCTCTCTCAATGAAGTGTTTTCTAAAAAATATCAGATTTCCATTGAATTATTTTTCCCACTAATCTGTAAAAATCATCATATGAACTCAAATCCCTATAGAAATAATCCTACACTAGAATATTTTTTATTTATTGGTAATTATAACAAGATTCCTTCTCATAAATTACTATTACATAATAATTCATTAATCTAAATTCATAAGTACAATTATCAATCTACATAGAATGTTGTAATAGTGGATGTTTGTCCTTTATTCCTTTATTTATTGTGATCTATATTTCATTGTGTAGAGACCCGAAGATTGACATACAGGAACATTACATTACTTTTGCAGAATACTTAATACATAATAAAAACAGACACACAAGGACCATAATAGTTTAGTGTCTTTGGAAACTTGGAACGTAATCTTCTAATCGTGGTGAAAGATCTTCAACATCTCCCATAAATATCTTTCCCTTTTTTTACCTAAAACCTTTCTTTATATCCTGGGGAAAAGAAAAAATAAAAAGGGTGAGCTAAAATGCTCAGTAAGGGTAATAATGGATAAAATAAAACATAACATATACATTTGAACATAAAAACATGAACATAATGTTTAAACATCAAAAGCATGAGCAATGACATAAAACATGGAAGTACATATAGAATAGATCATAAAGAAACATTAGGAATGATAAAATAGCATGGGAATAAAACATGTAATTGTGGAAACCATTAATCACATGATATGATTTCCATATTAGTCAAGGAATTGCTGCCAAGACCATCTTTGTGGACAAAGTCCCTTTCTAAATCGAGTTCACTCCTCGTTCGAGTCCTGTATTACTAAACCGGTTTAACTTTCCATTCCATCCATCTCTATCTCATGAGATATAAATCTTTACCCAATGCATTTTAGGGATATATAGGTCCCACCCATCTTTTAATGAAATCATTCTTACTTGTGCCACAACATAAACTTAAAACATTCATCATAACCCAAAGAATAAAAAGGGTTTCACAAAAATTATATCATCATCACATAATCCATATAAAATAAATGGATATTTCATCATAAGAAAATTGAAAGCATGTAAATCATAGATACATTATACTTGAAACATACACATTTGAAATAATATCATCTTATATGGAAAGTGATATTGATAAAACACCTGAAATGAATTCTTGAGGAAAATATCCTCTCTTCTTCAAAATCATTTTCTTTTCAAAAAATGGAATGTACTTTTAAAAGAAAAGGGTTTGTTTAATATAATACTTAAAACATGTAGATTAAGCTTTATGAAAATGAGGCTTTATGAAACCGTAAAAACCTATTCACACTGTATAAGTTAAAAATAACATTTTTCTCGTAATTTTGTCGGAAAAGTCAAAAAGTACCTCATAACGTAAAAAATAGAAATATTCCTTAAATTCCATGTAGTAAAAGTCAAAAATGGTTAAAAAGGACATTAAAAATACATGAAACCATTTTTAGAAAACATGGGCTTGGATGATAAAGATAACCCCAGTAAATACGTATGAATAAACAATCTCGGATAAAAATGAGATTGATAAATTATCCCTTACCTTAGGTCCGATATGCTTCATATGTATCCAACCCACCTGTATAATGATTTAAATAATGTCATTGAATTATAAAGGAATCATATTTATTGTTAATGTATCATATATGGTTCACTTATGACTTTATATTACCCGTTCTTTTGTAAATTCATGTTAAAGTAGCGTTTTGGATAAAATCATTTCATTTGTCATCTGTGTTTTGACTTGTAATTATTCTTATGATTACTTAGATCATGATTACATAATTTAAGAATATAAAACATGATTTATATATAATATATATTCAGAATATACATATATATAATAGATCAGTAAATGGAAAGAAATACACCGTTCATGGAGACGGTAGGTCGTATGCACGCATGACCGCTGTTTTTGTTTCCTTATTGAGTTGAATGGAATTAAGTTGATGACATACATATATATATACATAAATCCAGTATCATTATTATGTCATATATTTCATGATTACTTATTATATATACTTTATAACCATTCATGAATGGTTAACGTGGAGAATGAATCTCATCGCGTCGTGGAGACGGTAGTCCGTACGTACGCACGAGCGATGATATTGTTCTAATGATCGTGGAATTGTATTGGAATGTATGTATACTATTTCAGAATCAATATCACTTTAAAATAATCATATATAGTTATTATTTACACCATTATACCAATCCAAGTAAGGTGGTGGTGGAAAATAGATTACACCACGGCGTGGAAACGGTATTCCGTACATACGCACGCGCGATGATTTAATTTTCTTTAGGATGGATAGATGGTGAAATAGGGTTTTTCCATACTTATAATAACATATCAGTATTTGGGTGATACTGATGTTATTACTTCACAATGAAACAACCTATTAAGAAGAAGTGGAAGAAGAAATAAAGTTGAAAGAATCGGTAACAAACATTACCTCTTCTCTCAAGCGCCTCTTTGAGACCTCCTCTTAGGGCACTAAAATTGGTCTTTGAAGAAGACCAGGACCTCTAGGATGTTTCTAGGGAAGTGTAGAAGAATCTTTGGCAGGGGTTGGCCGAGATTGAAGGCTCAAAGTGGTGTGAGGAAGAGGGGGCGGAGGTTCCCTTTTATAAGGGTGGAGAGGGGCTCCTTTGGAAAAACTTAAAATATTATTTTATTATAAAGCCAAATTCGGTTTTAAATTGCTCCAAATTGATTTATTTCGAAGCTGAGGTGGGGATGGGTCAAAATAATCTCATCCAATAGAATTTGGTCAAGTTTAGTTTACTATTTTAACCTTATCATTTATTTTTAACTTTAAGTTAGATAATTTTACTTTTACTGTGTCCTTTTGTGTTCTTACATTATATGGTTAATAAACTTACTATAACAAGCCAAACGAAACCCAAGATGTTTATTATTAATATATATAACCTTATCAAAGTCATTTGGCCGACCCTTAGATTTTTAGGAATAAAATAACAACTAATAATATAATATTTGTTTTAAAAACTATTTTATGTCAATTTTGACACTATTTAGTAATTGATTTTTTTGAAAATAATAACGGAATGATTAGTTCTAAAAAAGTTAATTAAATTATTAATAACATTTCATATTAACCTATAAAATTAGTGGAATTCAAAAAAAGTCTCAAACTACATTTATTTTTGGTATTTATAACATCAATTATGTCAATATTTCATTAATAAGATAATTACTGCATCTTCGTTGTGTCATAAATAAATTAAATTATTTAATGTCTAAAAATTACAAATAAAATACCATTATGTAGGAAATCTTTTTATCTTTATAATGAATATTTATAGTTGAATTTATCTTATGTATAACCCTATATTAAACTTTGATTTTAACTATTTTAACCCTTCTTTAAATAAATTAGTAATAAATGTCCTAATCTAATCCAAGTGGGCCTAAATGGTCATATTTTATTCCTAAGGTTGTTTTTGGTCGAATTACACTTATCCAATAGAATTAGGACATGTGTTAGGGTAATAATAATATCATTTTTACCCTTAATTAACCTATTTACTTTAAACCGTGGTTAAAAAAAGTAAAAAGTTACTATTCACAAATAATTATTTTCATCTCATTGAACCACATTTTACTTATTTAAATCAACCGTGTCTCTCGGATTTTTGAAATTCCACTCACAGAAGTAGAAAAATTTAGTTTTATGAAAAATTCATTTTCTTAACTACAACTTAGTGGTTTCACTATTCATCAAAAAATGAAAGTTTACAGAAAAATACCAAAAATTTGGCCTAAGGTATATTTGATATTATAAACTCAAAACTGATGTCTATTTTACCAAATTCAAAACATATTACTTGCAATAATTAATTTAAAAATTAATTCTCGTCGTCAAAACAAATAGCGTGTTATTAAGAGATAATAACTATCAAAAGATTGACAACTGTTTCTGTCTGGTTTAAATGTGAAATTACATCCAATGACCAACATTGTATTAAATTGTAAAAATATATTCTAAATATACTTTTAAACCACTCAAATTAATAATTTATCACTATTAATTATTTCGATTTAAAAGGTTGTTTTAATTAAAATTTAGTAATTTTCACTATTCATCAGAAAATGAAAGTTATCCAAAAAGTACCAAAATTTCACCCTAAGCTAATTTCGATATAACGAATCCTAAAATGAAGTCCATTTTAAAAAATAATATTTACAAAATTTCAAAAAGTTGTTATTACTATTCATAACGGCTAGTTCATAATTATAATAATATATCGTTGTTTAGTAAAACCCGGTATTGCGTACAACACACGCTATCGAGGAAGGTTGTGATTGCATGTAATAAAAGCCATGTAAAGGTAGCGTGTTGTGCAAGAATCCTTCATTTTTTCGTATAACAGAACCCATACATATTTCATTTATACATTGAATATATATATATATATAAATACTCAATGTTTCGTAGAATAACTATTATCAAAATTGTGTGGAACACGATTCAAGAATAGTGTTGCGTATACTGCAAGCTAATACGGTGTTGCTTATAGCACAAAATAATCTTGGTGTATCGTACAACAGAAGATATGAAAGAAATTAAAAATAATATATCTTATAAAATCTCGGGTTATTACACTTTGATTCATGGGGAACTCATTTACATATTGCATCATACCCTTAAAGTTGAAATAATCAAAATTGGAGTATTATTTTTTCCCTTTCAATAATCTTTTGAGTAAAATTTCTCCCTATACATGTAAAAAACTCTCATTCACTTTAAAAAATTTACAAGGTGTTTCATTATGTAATTATCATAAGTTGGTAGACCCACTATTACAAAATGGAAAATTAAGAGTGCTAAAGTTTTCCAAAACAATGAGAAAAATATATGAATATAAAAGTGAGATTAGAATCCGTAATAATTTATCAATACTATACAAGAACTAATGAAGGACCCGTTTAATAGGTGATTTTATGTGGCTTTTCCCAAGGTGACCATCATAAGTGATACTCAAAGCACTAATATTAGGGGTTCTTTATTAGTACAAAAATCAACAATAAAGGATATCTTCATAATTGCGGTGAAAAGTGTTAATTAATGTTCCCTTTCTCCGCACTTAATATAACAATGATAATGGAACTATTTTCCAGATCATTTTTTAGTGCATATAAATAGTCATACTGCATTATTCTTTTTAATTTACGACACACTCTTGTAGCATAAAAAACATTAGAACAGGATTAACATATTTAATTTAAATGGAATAAAATTTTAAAGATAGAAATATATAGCAGGAAATATAAAAAATAATGTCAAACATTAGTTTGGAAAATCACCTGAGTTAATAAAAATTATCATTGACATTAAAAAACATCAATATTACATTGTCTTTGTCCATATACCTCTATTCAGGCTATTTCTAAAAAAACCAACTCATATCATGAATATTAATGTTTCTATATAAGACGAAAAATTCCTATTTTATTAATATAATTAGGAAAAAAAAAATGTGTCAATTTACAAAATACAAATTATTTGTACCACTGACATCATGTATTAGAATGTGTTATGATGGAATATTTCACTCTAAAACTTTTATTTTTGATATGTATCAATTATCTATGTTAAAATTAACATAATATGTATATGATAACAATAATAAGTAAATTAATAGATAAATAGATAATAAAATGATGAGAATACAATCTAAGTTCATTTTTTTATTTTGTTGATGTGATGGTTGTTTTAATCAAAATAGTTAGATATGTATTGAAAACAAATACTTCAAGTAAAACTGACCACATCATGTGTTAAATTGACTTTTAGTCAATTTCATCTTGTCACAATTGTGTTTTGGATTATTTTACAAAATTATCAAGACAATAGAAATGTGTTTTCTCAGTTTTGGGTAATCCACATAAGTTTTTTTTAGTAAAATACCATTTTAAAATGGAATCATAAACATTGATTTATTCTAGTCACATCATATGTTGGTTTTTCATGATTCTGATTACTACAAATGATAAATGTCCAATGAATCATTTTCCTAAATTATCACTAAAATCATTGTGTGTTTGCTCAGTTTTTAGTGGGTGAAATAGTTTTTGAACTAAAATGTCAATTTTAAACTGATAATAGACACTTAATGTCACTTCCCACACATCATGTGTTATTTTGTGGTTCACATGATTCTTACACATGACCATGGACGTATGGATTAGTTTCCTAATTTATCGAAACAATACAAATTATGATTTCATTGTTTTGATTTTTTAAGATCTATTAAAAAAATTAATGTTATTATTGAATAAAATGACACATTTTGAGTCAACTACTCACATTGTACATTATATTGATATTCAGATGGTTCATACACATCAAAAATTGAGTTATTGATTGTTATAATAAAGTATCAAATCAATACAAATTAGTTTTCTTAATTTTGAGTATGTCAGTATTACGTGTGATTGGTTCCTACACATAAAAATTACATATAAATCATTTTCATAAATTTTCAATACAATCCAAGTTCATTTTCATTGTTTTATTTGGGTGACACACATCTCAAACTACAATGTCAAATTTAAAATGGAAAATTGACACATTGAGTCATATCGATATAACCACATGTCATAATATGGTGTAGAAGATTCCTACTTGTCAAAAATGACTTATGAACCATTTTACGAAGGTTTCATAAAAAATAGGAATTTGTTTTCATGGTTTTGGGTATATCACATATACTATTTTCAAAAATTAATGTCCATTTTAAATAAAAATATATTCTTGGTGTTATGATAGACACATAATTAATCATATTGAGGTTTAGTTGATTTTTACACTCATAAAATGACCTATTTATTATTTACCTAAAGTATCAAATTATTTCAAATGCATTTTCTTGGTTTTTGAGTATGTAAGTTGGATTTTGTTAAAAATTTAATTTCAATTTTCAAATATATAAAATAGTTGGAGTTATATCGGTCACACTATGAATCAGATGGAGGTTTTGTTGATCTGTACAAATCAAAACAAGACATCTGGATCATAATCCAAAAGTATCAAAACAATGCAAATTTATTTTTTGTTTTTTTAATATGTCATGTGTATTTTTTTTAAAATGCCATTTTATAATAGAAACATGAACTTTGTGTCATATCGATCACATTGTGTGGCAATTTGACATTACCCAAAATTCTTACATGTTAATAATGACATATGAATCATTAAACTAAATTACAATGAAAAAATCATCATGTTTTCATTGCTTTGTACTGAGTAAAATTCTTCTTAAACAATAATGTAAATTTTAAACTAATAATAGACACCTAAAGTCATACCGGGGACACCATGATTCATATTGAGGTTCAGTTTATTCTGATATGGGAGGGATTGAAATAGGGATTGTTTCAAAACTGTTAAGAAAATATAAATGTTTTTGATCAGTTTTGAGTATTTCACATTTCCTTTTTACTAAATTTACTGTATGATTTAATTAAAATTTCACACCTGGAGTCTTACCAGTAACACAATGAATCATATCGTATTGAGGCAAAATACTATAAATAAATAATTAAAACTGGATCATTTTCTTGAGGTATAAAAACTATTAGATTTTTTTGGTATATCACTTTTTTTTAGTAAAATTAATGCCAATTTTAAATTCAAAGAAACACATGTTGTAATATTGGTTACAATATAAGATGTATTTGATGGGTGGATGACTCTAAATAAATGAAAAATAATTGTGGATAATTTTAATAAAATTATAAAAACAATATGAATGAATTTTCTCTTTTTTGTGTACTTCAATGGTTTTTTACAAAAATTAATGTCTATTTTAAATAAAATGACACACGTGGAGTTAAAAAAGTCACTCTGTGAAATGGATTAAGGTGTTATTGAATCCTATACCTCAAAAAATCACATATGGATCATCCCCTGAATGTATACGAACAGTGCCTATGCATTTTTAGGGTTTTCAGTATGCAATATTTTTTTTAATAAAATTTCATTTGAAATTAAAAACATTCAAATTGATTCAAACTAGTTTCACTATGATTTGGATTGGAATGAGACTATGTCCTATAGGCCAAAAAATATTAATAACAGTTGTCTAAAATTATCAATACTATCCATTTTGTTTTTTTTTTGTTTTTATTGAGTGACAAACTCATTGATATAAATTTGATTTTTTAAAATGACAAAAAATATATTGAGTGACACTGTGATCACCTTGAAAAGGATTGAGATGCGGCTAATTCCTACACATCATCAATGTATTGTGGATCATTTTCTTAAAGTGTCAAAATAATATTATTGGGGTTTATTAGTTTTGAGTATGTCAGTTGTCTATTTTTTGTAAAATTAATTACAATTCAAAATTAAAATACACCCATGGAGTCATACATGGAACACCATACATTTATAGTGGAGAGGATGATTCTTCACATAAAAAAATTCATGCAGATCATTTTATAAAATAACCAATCAATTTGAATTATTTTTATTATTTTAGATAATTTCACATCCCTTTTTTACTAATATTTTTGTTAATTTAAAATTAAAATAAAAATGTTGATTCATACAGGTCACACCATGTGTCTGATTGAGTTATGGATGATTACTACAACTTGATAATGACTTATGGTTCTTTTTCATATTGTATAAAAAAATATGAATATGTTTGATTATTTTTTAACATGTGATGTGAGTTTTTAACTATAATGTAAATTATTAAACAAAGTCATATAGTTCAAGTAATATTGTTAAATATATGTAATATATTTAGGTGTAGATGATTTATTATGTGTTTTATGTTTTCCATTCAATAATATACAGCAATCCATAAATTAATGAACTGTTCCATTTAGATAGAAGGGAAAACCCCAGGCTACTAGAAACACCTCATATAAACGAAACATGTTCTCTCTAATAAGAATTTGTAAAGAAAAAAAAATAAAAAATATGGTTTCCCAATAGATATATGATAATTTTTATTTCATGATAAAAATGATAATGAATTCAATATAAAAATAGTAGTTAAATAGAAAAAAAATAACTGAATAAGTAGTTCAAATTAACATTTTTACATTGTTTGTAATTTTTTAACCATTCCCATGTTCCCAATTTCTCAGTTGTATCCTCAATGTCCAATATCATATGGCCATGACCAACTTCAAACATACCACCACAAATCAGTAAAATGAATGAACCTATATAATAAAAAAATCATTTTTAGTAATATTATAAGGAAATAAATTAAATATAAATATGGAACATTGCATTAATATATTTTCAATTTTTTATTAAAATGAAACAATTTCAGTAATACAGGTCAGACCATTCATTTGATTGATTTGTTTTCATTGCCTACAAGTTATTAATGAATTATAGATAATTGTTCTGAATTTTAAAAACAATCTGAGATCAATTTCACCGTGTCTTCTATTTTAAATTTCGTATTAAACTAGAATGATAAATTTATTTTGAAAAAAAAATTAGATCATATCATTAACATAATGTGTTATATTGATGTATAGTCAATTTATACATAGAAAAACTGAATTTAGGATCATTTCCCTTGTGTTGGAAAAAAATAAGAGCATTTTTTCTTGGTTTGACTATTTGATATATTTTTGAAACTACAAATAATATTTTTTTATTATAAACTCATACATCGAGTAATAATAATCACATCATGTGTCATATTGATATAAGATAAATTCCGACATGTCATAAATGACATATGGATTGTTTCCCAAATTTTTAAAAATAATCGAAGAACATTTTTTTAGTTTTAATAATTTGATGTGTGTTTTAAAATAATGTTTAAATTTATCAAAATATTTATCAGAAAAAAATTAAGACAAAATACACTAAAAGAATTATATTAAATAATTATAAAATTAACTAAATAATAATTAGTATGTCGCCTCTTAATGTTGCATGTACACATTCTGCCACCATGTTTTATGTGAATTAATTTATAATAGAATTGGTTTACTCAATTATACATATCATTGATAAGCATATCAAAAATAATATATAATAATTATAAAATAAAATATTTAGTCACAAAATAGATTTCCATGGCCATATACCATACTATATTACAATGAAATGAAGGTGACCACATAAATTTGTTTTCATAATCAATTCTTACACCATATACGTTTCCCACTCATATCTAAACAAATTTGTTTATTCTTTTTAGTATTAAGGTTATCGTAAAACAAGGTAGTACTATGAAAATATATAAAAACCAATTATTATGATATATTTTTAATTATATTTTAATTACCATATAGAACTACATGTTTGAGAATTCATGGAATCTCATGGGTTGTGATCTGTCTCATAAATATTCAAATAGAATATCCCAAATCAAACCCACAATATTATTTGGAATCTAAAGAAATGTTTTCCAAAATAAATAAATTGGTTTTGAAAAAAATTTTCAATAGTTTAATATTTATGGATATACATTATTCTATTTCCATTTGATGTAACAAACTTTTTGTTTATTTAGGCACTAACCTGATTCCATGATATAGCCTATATTAAGTGATATATTTGGGGTATCCTGATTGAGTTTGATCAATGTATAGTTTTTCATAAAAAAATAAATAAGTAAGATTTTTTTAATTATATTTTAGAGTATTACACCTTCATTGATTGTATCATTTAGTGACTATTGTCACTTATTTTTTTCTCAAATAAAATGTTTAGCTTATGTTGTCTTATTAATTTCATCCTTATCAATTGTGGTGCCTTATGACGAAATAAAACATGGAATTATGAATCGAAATTCTGATTCAAGAATATTTTCCTTTACATAGTTGTAATATAGTCTCTTATATAAAATATAAATAGTTATTAACAATAATGAAAAATTTATAACATTTTTTCATCATATGTATTTTGAAAATGTAGCTTATATATGTATTCAAAACATAGACTCTCAGCCGTTCGGACATGAGAATCTTATTAATACACTAGAGAACAACTATATATGTAATGAAAGGTACATATATATATTCTTGATATCAAATGTAATAAATTTATCATTCCATTCAATTTTTTAACATAATTATGTTTTAAGGATAACAATATTTTTCATGGAACTGGATGGGAGAAGGTACTCTTGTATATTCCTTTCGATTTCTTTGTCGATTCATATGATTTTATTGAAATAACCTTCTGTTTCACCATATTTTCCACTTTTTATAATACCATTCCACACTATAGACCATTCATTATCAATATTTATAGGTTTTTTAGGATTAATGTTTTTAAAGACAACCCTATTAATTCCAAGTAATATTATATTATCATTCTATGAATGGTACAACAACATCATTTACCACTGTAAAATCTAGATCATAAAGATGAATTGGAATATCATTGGTTGGATTCTGAAATAAATCAATACATACTCTCATTTTATAGTTAAGATGTTCTTGTTGTTGTAGTTTGTATTTTGAGATATTATTCATCTTTCCCATCATTATAAGGTGGTTCTTTGTTTTGAAAAATAGAAATCATTTACATCATTACCCTATAGACTTTATTAATATATAGTTATTTAATTTTTTTTCTAATATTTAAGTGATTGGGTAATGAAAAATTTGGTTATATTGGGTAATGTATGTGGTTACGGGAAATGACTATAATCAAAGATAGTGGCGCCATTTGGTTGTTCATGCATGGATTTTATTCCACCACTGGTTTTATTTGATGCTTCTAATATATTTTCTTTCCAATTGAAATTAGAAAATATCATTTCCCAACACCTAATATTTTTTCAAAAATACATTCATCATATTATATGAATCTTATTGTTATTTTTTTATTCGAAATATTTTTGAGCAGACATGATAAAACCGACATAGATAATATTATATTATATTTTTCATTTCAAAACTATTGAATGTTTATTTTTCATCTAATACATCCAGTGATGATTATTGTGTCTAAAATATTTGAAAATTATATGAACAAAAATTGATATTTCTCTTGAACCATATTATAGAGGATAAACAGTTCATATTATTTCATTCTTACACATGTTTCTCCTTTTCATATTGTGTTTTAATCATCTAGTTTACCCTCTTAATGTACACAAGCCTCCATTAATATCCCATGACATGGTATGAAAGTGGATTCAGATTTCTATTCATCAATATTCATATAAAACATGAATCATATGTTTTTTAATATCATATAAAACATGAATTGTATATTTAAAATATATACAAATTTTTTCTCTAATGATTTTTACAATATTCATTATCTGAAATAAGGGTACATTTGTTTTGATTCAGATTAATTATTTTGATCACCCTTTTCCTATTTAAAAAATTTTCAATTTTGTATCACATTGAATAATATAAATTATTAAAAAATAATAATATCAACTATAATGAACCTTAAATGATCACCTGTCATAGAAACTGATGAAATCATTTCATGTTTCCAACTTTATAATGTGGTCATAACTAACCGTTGGGTGGGAATTAATTTCCCCTCAACCTACCTAAGAAGAATCTTAGTAACAAGAGTATGTAAGAATATATGGGATTTTAAAATGAATATTTTATAGACACTAATATATTTTCTCTAATATAAAAAAACTCTCTAAGGAATATTGAAAAATAAATCAATGATTCAATAATTTTTTTTAAAATAAGGAATTTATATTGTGAAATTATCTTTATATCAACCAAAAGGTATTATTCAAATAAAAGATAGTATTCAAACCATGAATTTATAATAATTGACACATTCCACAATGTTGGATCCTTGATATATATATTTAACATTGACTTGTTAGGGTTAACAAGTTGGTAGAGATGATTCCATGCAACCTCAAATTTTATACCCAAAATTTATTCCTTGATAATTTTATTCAATAATGTGTTGCTATGTTGTTCTAGTTTTTTCTTAAACATGTTCTTGATCCACTAAAAATTAAATTTTTTTTATCCTTAACAACTCATTCTTCCCATGTATTGGTAATTTGATCATGTGAATAATACATTTTTTGCATAAGTAGTCAAGTATTTAACTTAGATTATATCAATATAATAGATAATATATAATATTTTGGGTGAAATAATACTATATTAAAGAATACATTAAACTTATCATTTTAATATTGAGACTCCAACCACCGATTCCCATTGCCAGTTCCTTCTAAAATTACATTGGTATAGATACAATATTCAGATCCCAAATGACCAATCAGTTTAGTAATATTGGTAAACTTGATACATAAAAGAGTCTTATAATAAAAACTAATACAGAGATTAAATAATATTTATTTTAATTAATTATCAAATAATAAATTTATTCTATCTTGAATATCCTTGCATATAATTCGTATTACACCTCGTGGAATCCTCAGGGACAAAATCAAAATAAGGTTAAGCTCAAATTATCAACTAGGGGTACATATAACAGAAGATATCATGAATCAACCAAAAAAATAATCATTTAGTGGTAAATAAAACAAAAATTCAATTTAAATAATTGGATAATGAAACATAAATATTTAAAGGAAAATAAATGAACACAAATGTTATTTATACTACTGGATTAGTATTAATCAATATGTTAATGTAAATAATTGAAAACACATTCCATTTAATTAATTATATGAGAATCAAATTAAACTGTAGATAATTTAAAAAATCTAATAGCTATTAATAATTACAACTCATTTCATAATGTAATAAATTTCTATTTATTGGACATCATGTCTCTGGCATATAACAACCTCTACTGTCAGGATCTATCCTTTAGATGGTTTGAATCTAGAAGTAGAAATAAGTTAAATTTGACTACTTTTTTTTCTTCATAAGTCAGGTCGATTCTTGAATGGGTTATATAATTTTTGTCTCCCACTTATCACTCTATATCCTTATAAATCTTCACTTAATAAAAAATTTAATTAATTAATAAAAAATGTGCCTTATAACCAAATATCAAAACAGATTAATTTATATAGATTTATCAATATATCCCTAGATATTAAATGAATTTAATTGTATAAATCTATATATAAGATGACTATATTTTTCAATAATAATAATATCCCTGAGAAATAATGTGAACATATAAAGAAAATTTCATATCCAACGATCATAAAAAAGTGAACAATTCAAGTAATGTTTATTACAAAAAATGAATTTAAAAAGTGAATTCCAAAACTTTTCTTAAACATGTTGACCATAAACCCCCAATAGGATGAATATTTATGGTATTAATACAACATATATAACAATAATGAAGAATAAAGTGTTTTTTATTGAATGGAAATCCAATAAAATATATTAAAACACTATTGAGGAAAATATATGTTTCATTTTGATGAAATTATATAAATACCGATTATTTAAAAATAAGAATCAAATAATTTTTTTTTCAAAATATATTATTAAAATCATAAAATAATATTTAATGTTTTTTTTCGGGGAAATTTTTTACATTATGTACAAAGTAAAATGATCCTTCATTTTTTATTGTAAAAATTATAGAAGTGTTTTTTTGGAAAAAAAAATTAATTCATTTGAAAACCTTTTTTAGAAATAAAAATTAGGTTTAATTTAAATTCAATTTTTTTTAATTTTAAAAAATATATAATATTGATGTTTTTTAAAACATTGTTTTTTAAGAAAAATGGTTTTCTAATTGAAGAGATAAATTATATTGAATTTTATTAAAATATTTTATCAATAAGATTAAGTACCTAAGAGAGAAATGGTACAATAAATTAAAAAAATCATTAATAAATATTTTATATGATAATTAATTTGTTTATTAAAAAATTATCAAATAATTTAGTTTAATGTAAATTTAAGAAAAAACTCTCTCGATTAGAAAGATATTTTCAAATAAACTGATAATATGATAATAACATTTATACCTAAATTAAACAATAAATAGATTATGTGTATCAACATTAAATAAAAATAATAGATGTTTAAATATATAAATATATATTTAAAATCCATTATTCACATTATAAAAGAATACTAATGACAACGGGGAAGTAATATAACCTAATGAAAAGAAATTGAGTTATGAAATTTCATTACCACTTAGTGAAATTGAGATAAAATCCCCTTAGATGTGATCAATAAAATTTAAATTTAAAATAAAATTAATAATAAATTATTCATGACATTAAATTTCAAGGTTCATTATATACAATATATATATGTAATTAGTTGTATATTTTTATGATATTCCTCAATGAAATGGAATTTAGATGAAATCCCTTACCTTAGGATTCAATTTGGTTAACCATGATTAAAAAAGGTGTATAATGTTTTTAATATTTTTATTAATTAATTATAGAACAATTTTAATATTTATAATATTATATATTATCTTTTTATAAAATTTTATTACTAGTTTTTTAATAATCATTCATTATTTTAATAATTTCATGTAATAATTTATTTTTTTATTATGTTTTGAATTGTTATTTTCTGTTCCTATTACATAAACATTTATTAAATTATATATATAATCTAAATATTGATTTAAATATCATATATATTCAATATATAAGTATTTAGAGTATTCTATAAAATATGTTGATAGGAAATGAAATGCACCATTCATAGAGACTATATGTCATACGTAAGAATTGATATTTTTTCCATTTTTCTATCATATAGATAGAAAGAAACGTAATTTATAAATATATATATTATCATTTAAGTATCATTTATATATCATTTATATCTTATTTATTTATTAAAACCATCTATAAAATGTCCCATATAAAGCATGAATGAATCACATCACTTCGAGAGGCTGTAGCCCGTCACACACACAAATGACTTTATGATATTCCAAAAAATGGGAAAGAATGGTTGTTTTTCGGAAATTATAATTCAGGAAGAATAAATTAATCCTAAATATCCTTAATATAATATAAAAATAGTATGTCAATTATTATTCCCATCTTTGATAAGTGGTTATGGAAAAAAGAATGACAACAGTTAACATGGTGGTGGTCCACCATACACATGAACAATGATTTGGTAACCCATGTGATGAAATTTTATGATTTTAAAGGTAATAATATTTACATTAAAACATAATAAATTATTTATGATATTTATTTTATTATATAATCTTGATATAAACTTATGTTAAAGAGTAAGGGAAGGAAATAAAATATATATTCTTTTAGAAAAAAATATCTACTCTTCAGTTTTCCCCCATAGATTCACACTAATTTTTTTTTTAATTTGAGAATGATACCCAATATAAATAATCAATAATAAGGTGAACAATTTATTGGAGTGAAATGGGTAGGTATTTTTTGAACCAATGTGTTTTTAGGGGTGTGAATACATGGGATAGGCGAGACCTCTTATAAGAGGGTTGAGTAGAAAACATTTTTATTTTTGAAATTGGGAATAGTAATCATTGGTTTCCATGTTAGTTGGATCTAAAAATGCTTAAAACATGATCTTATAAGGTATTTGATAAAATTATTTCAATCCAATGTGTTTTTGAATCTTTTCCCAGAAATTAGTCCCTTATGATTAATGTTTACTCTCTCTATAAATTAATTATTCTGTAAATCAGTATAATTAATTATACATATTGGATTAATTTTTTTTTAAAAAAAGTTCATCATATTATAAATTACAAATTATTCTGGATGATATATTTAATCCATTTTTAAAATTTAAATCCACAGATGTGGAAATAATTATTATAAAATTATACTCATATACATGTTGAGAAAATGAGTTTTAATGTGATTATGTTCTATTATTTACTATGTTATTATATGTAAATTGAATATATTAATGATTTAAATGAAATAATTTGTATTAATATATTTATTATAGATCTATTTGGAATTTATTGAAAATTAAAAATAAATTTTATCATTATAAATAATTTTTATTGTAATTTATTTTTCAATAAATATATATAATTTTTCAGTAATAATTTAAAAATTAGACTTCTTAAAAACATATTTGGCATCATAATAAAATTTCATTTATCTTCAATTGGTTTTTTTATTTATATCTAATTGGTAACCATCATATTAATTTAATTATTTTTAAACCATATATTTTCATATGTTGGTTAATCTTCTTCATACACTTCACTATAATGTATTGTTTATAAATATAAAATTAAATAATAATAATTATGTTATTATATTATTTTTCAGTAAAACACAACCTTCGGTGTAACAAAAACTATTAAAAAAATTCATTTCCTATAACGAAATCTAATCTAATGATTCTCTGTAGACCAAAATATAATTTGTGTTTCACGTAATATATGATATTGGAGGGATTAAATTCATAAAAATAAAAATATATTATAAAATCTTGGGAAGATATATTCCCATGAATGCTTCATGTTTCATGTCCTGAAATTTAATAAATAAAGTATCATTACCTTCTAATTTTAGGGTTTTCATTCTCCCACCATAAAAAAATTGAATCCATGTTTTTTATACATTATATGGGAAACCTAGGGTTTTTTGGAGAATATTTTGTTGAAAACTCCAAATTGAGTGAAGGGTTCGTAAAATAACCTCTCAATAATAGAGAATGGGATGTATGAAGGTTGTACGGAATACCACATAAATATGTTCACATATAGTTCAATATTAGTGTCAGGTAATGATATGGGCATAGAGGAAAAGCATAAATATTTATATATAGTAATTGAGATCATTAAACAGATGAAATTGTATGTTTTATGGAATTTTGTAGGGCTCAGAACCTTAAATACAATAGATTTAAAAATAATATTTATTTCATCCGAAATTGTTGTAATAAGATAGAATATTATTTCAAGAATCTATTTATAATGTCATGGAATTATTTTATTATATTTGAATAAAAATATATATAATTATGTGATACATTTTTTTCATAAGAATAATTTTTTGTCATTTGGTTATGCTGTAATTAGATTCGGATTCATCACTTAATCTAAGAATTTATTATCCAAAAACGAATTATTTATGAATGTGTCACTAAAATTTGCTTTAAATTTTTTTTACAAAACATGAACTGTATCATTATTTATATCCCTAATTATTTTCAAAAACCAATATGTTTAATACATTAATATATAAACCAT
The DNA here is from genome assembly GCA_963277665.1 of Viscum album. Taxonomy (NCBI): domain Eukaryota; kingdom Viridiplantae; phylum Streptophyta; class Magnoliopsida; order Santalales; family Viscaceae; genus Viscum; species Viscum album. The sequence goes on along the minus strand of OY728121.1, from coordinate 1,642,322,361 downwards.
AAAAGTAACACTAACGGGTTATCATTAACAATTATTCATCCAATTTTTTAAAATAAAATAATGACATATTAACCCGGACATTTCATGTGCCACTAATTGGTATTAAACACTTATCATTCATAGTTTTTGGTTTTAATCCATATAGAATTTGAAGTTATTATATTTTATTTACCAGCACATAGGTTTTTCCATTTCTAAACTATATTCCTACAATGTTCACGTAAATATTATGGACATCCTTAATATAAAATTAATCAATAAGTATCATTTTTTATATTTTTCAATAAAACATAGTTTTTAAAACATCTAATAATATTATTTTTATAATAATACTAATGTTTATTAATAACATTAAACATATATCTACAAAATATAAATTTATTATTCCCAAAATATTGCTTCCACTAAATCATAAATTATCTCCAAATTAATCAAAATAACCTTAAATATGGTAGAATCTAATTAAATAATACCTTAAAACTATTTTTATATCAATTAATTTATTTTCAACCACAAAATAATTATCCCATGATCGAATCCATAACTCTTATGATAATAAATAAATAATTTCTTCAAAAAAATCAACATAATCTATTAATGTTTTATGATTATTATAACCAGAATAATATGTGAAAAAATAATTTGTCATAATATTTATTAAATAAATGTAAATAATTAACTAATCCATTTTATTTCTACTTATGTACGTACATAGTCTTAGGGATACACTTTAGAGGAGGTAATTGACCTGGTAGTTCTTATGATCCCCTCACATAACACAACAAAAAATAAATGGATGCCCAGGACGAGATTTATTTCATTCCACTGTACATATAATTTTTCCTCTATAATTCCTTAATTTATTTCCATATATTCCACATATACTACATTAACTATTCTTTATCACACTTCACTGGGTATCTACATCCACATTTAATACATTATGGAAATAATGCCATTTATTCTCCATGGTCACGACCACTAGTGCTCTTAGAAAACTCCATCCATATGTTCTTTCATTAATCCAGGAGATGGTTAAGGTATATGTTGTCCATAATAATTTTGAAAAAGGTTTAATAATATAATTGATACCTTTCACTCATATAATCATCTCATTTGGTTTCTCATTATCACCCATTTCCCATCATGTTCAATGTAATCATGATTCCTATAGATTCCATCCATTCAATAAAATAAAAAATTATATTGTGAGGAATAAATATAATAATATAAATAGAATATAATCATTTATAAAAACTATAATTACTAACAAATTATGATCAATATAAGTCACCTCGGGTTTATCAAAGTTTATTCATTATGATTATATGTTCAATTTCTTTATAACAGTTTACAATGAATATGATAATTATCTTAAAAATACCCCCTAAGAGTGTAAAAATAGGTGCGTATTAAGGCCCATTATCAGGTACCTAGAAATAATAGGGAATGACAGACATAATTTTTTTGATTTATTACCCCTAGGGATGTATGTTCCTCAACATAATCAAATAATATTAATGAGAAAATGATTTATTTTAAGGAAAAATTACATAATCTCTACGTTAACAAAACATTAGTATGTTCTTATATTCAAATTTTGAAATTCAATCATAGGGTTATGATTCCTAAATAATGTTTTCCAATATATATTTCCCAATGTTTATACTAAACTTGATAAGATATCATATGTATAAACCCTATACCCATAATATGAGTGTTGGTTCCAACAACCATTACATTAGCATATATAAAAGATTCAAATCCCAAAGGACAACTCATTTTAGTAGTCTTGGTAAATTTGATTCATTCAAAAGGATTTTATTTAAAATGAATACAAAAAATTAAACATAATTTGATTTTTTAAAGATTGAATTTATTCCAGCTAAAATATCCTTCAATATCTTTTTCTATTCACATCCTTAAATCATGGAGAAAAAACATAAAAATTATACACTCAAATGCCTAGTAAGTGTTAAATACAACAACAGCTAACATGAATCAATAAAAAAATAAAAATTTAAAGGTAAATAATTGAACAAACATGCCATTTAAATAACTGGAAAATGGAAAATCAATATATCAAAGTAAATAAGTAAAAAACATGACATTTCCAATATCGCTTTGATGCATATATGATCCTTGTATATAATATTTTTACACATTCGTTTATAATAACTCATTATTTGGATCATTTTAGTTTATAATATCTTTTTTCGACAATATTTTCACATATACTGTTTTCCTGTACAAAAAATAAGAATTTAATAAAAAAAATTAAATCATGTCTAAAATATCTATATAAATAGTTTATATATGTTTTAATTATTCTATAAAATTTGGTTATAGGAAATAAATAACACCATTTATTGAGACAATATTTCATACTTTGGCATGAACGATGTTTCCATTTTATTATTGGATTAAAAGAAATAAAATTAGTATATTTGTAAATATATTATATTTTAATTATCATTTTTATTTCTTATATATCACATATTTTTTTTTAATTAATCATTAATACATTCCACATAAATAGTTAATAAATACATCACTTCAGGAGGTGATAGTCCGACATACACAAGAATGATGTTATCATGTAACAAAAAATAGAAATCCTGAAGTTATTTATAATTCAATAATTAAATAATAATAAATACATAATAAATACAATATATAAATAATATTTCAATAATTATTACCAATCTTGATTAGTGTTAATGGAAAACAGTGGCACCCATTCAAGAGCTGGTAGTCCATCGTACAGACGAATGATTATTTAGTTACCCATTAAATAATGTTTTGTGAAATCTTTGGTAGTAATATTAAAATGACAACTTATAAATATATTTTTTATACTAATGATATTATATAATCATGAAACAAATATAATTTAAGGATGTGGAGAAGGTAATTAAACTAAAAACCCTTTAGAAAATAAATTCATCTTTATCTAGTATGCTATATAGGTTTTAACTAATTTCATCTTTGTTAGACATATAACCAATATAATTATTTATTTATGATGATAGAGAAGTTGGGGAGATATTTGGGTTATTATTTTTTAAACCAAAGTGTTTTTAGAGTATGAATAAGTGGGAGAGAGAGATTCTTTAATAAGTGGGGTGAGTGAAAGACTTGTAAATTCTAGAAAGAGGAAATTACACCCACATTTTTTCCTGTAATTTGTGTTCATTAATTTAAATTACTCTAAAATATAATTTACAAGTTATAAATATTGAAATAAATTTGGTTTTGGACAAGAATATTGGTCATTTTCCCCTAAAAGATAAATTTATATCCCTCAGAAAACTCATTTTTTCCATAATCAATATAATTTTTCTAAAATGCATTAACTAATTATTTAGTTAAAAATTTACATTTACATAATTATACATCATAAATAATCATTATTCCAAATATGGGAACCATTTTTCCAATATTAAATCATATAACTGGCATTAATTATTTTAATATTAAAAACAGTGATATGTCGAGGAAAAAAGTTTTTAATTTGAAATTATTCAAATTTTTATAGTGTTTATATATATATATTCAATATAAAAATGAATAATATGTAATAAATTATATGAATAGATATATTATTGTAAAATAGTGACTTCAATATCAATTGGAAATAAAATTTAATATTGCAAATTATTTAGAAGAAAAGGTAGACCTAAATTAAAATTAAGCATTTTTCAATATTAATTAAAAATTAAACATCATATTAAAATATAAAGTATTTACCCTTCGATTATTTTGGAATTATTATTTAAAAATTTATGTTTTATATTTAAAATTAATTTTATATATAATGGGAAAAATTTAGTGTTATAAATAGTTCCTTAGTAAATGGGTGGAAACCTACGTTTAGAAAAATACAAATTTAAATTCAAAAAATTGGATATTTTCTTGTATTATTCCTATAAAATCTATTATAAAATGGAAATTTTTTTTATTTATAATATAAAAATTTAATTAATATAATCCACTAAAATTTATAAATTTAATTTATTATGATAAAACATGTAACGACCCAAAGTTTCATTAATGGAAAATCCCTCTTGATTCAGTTAAATGTTTCTTTATGAAAAATGTTTTTATAAGATGTCAACTTCTTTAAGTTTTACGTTAAGATTTGTGACCGTTACTTTTATAGTCGTTGAACAGTGATCATCTGGGTAGTTTAAATATAAGTCTTTAACGAACCAATTTTCTACTCAGACAAAGGAAGTGATGGCCTCATCCAGTAGAATTGCCCCTTACGAAGCCCATTTGTTGGAGCTCGGAAAGGAGGTGGCGTCTTTGGGCTTTGCCCTTGACCAAGCCCAAGCTGAGCTTCATCATGTCAAGCTCGAACGTGATCGTCTACGGGAAAAATGGAAGTTGATAGAGATTACCACTCGAGCGATGTTATCTGAGCAACCCCAAGAGTCTGTCACCATCGCACACCGTACCCTTAGGTCTTATGCGGCTATTTTAAGGGGTTATGTAACAAATAAGTAGCACCATGTTCATGTACATTATTTTTGTATATAATAATGAATATAATTTCTAGTCATTTTTGGATGCATTGTAATTAGTTTTTAAAGTACAAATGATGTTTTTAGTTATTATTTAATTAAGAATTATATTTTATTAAATTAAAGTATTTTTGAATTAAATAATATTTTAATAAAATATTATTATTAATATTAAATTAATTTTTATTAAATATAAATGATCTTATAATTTTATGAATGCAATTAAAATTTTTATTAAGGTTTGAAAGCCATTTCTGTCAAAACCCGTGAATTTTTTATAAATGTCGGTTTTTATTTTAAAAGTGAAAATTCACATATTTAGAAAATTATTTAGATAAAATAAATATTATTTTTGGAATCAGGACGTCGAAATTATCCAACGGTGAATTTTTCATAATTTTCTGAGACAGTCAAATTTTTGGGTAAAAATTAAATACCATTTAAATATATAATGTGTTTTATGACATCATAATGACCCAATGGTGATGTAATAAAATACCATAATCCTTATGTTCGGCCAATATGTGTTTTATCAATAAAATAATGAGTTTTTGGGTTTGTTTGACTCACTTTTCAAAGCATTAATGGAGCCCTCAAGACTTATTCAACACTTTGCCTTTTTAATGGGAGTGTGACTCACCTCCACATAAGCAACCCTAATTTTTTAATAAGTTCGGACCTTGGACTTGTAAAATATTGTTTTCCTCTTCCCTTTTCCAGAAACCATGGGCAAATACCATGGGATGGTTTGTGGTTTGGGTTATTTTAATATAAGGGGTCCCAAACCTAAATAATAAAGAATTCTCTCACCTTTCCTATATAAACCCACCCAAGCTCCCACTTCCTCCTCACCCAAAGCCCTTGAAGTTCGTCCAAACTCTGCCCTACTCTCTCTAGAATCCTCTCAAGGTGCCCCAAGCTCCCAATAAGCCTCTCACAAGCCTCTCTCTAGCCTTTGGAAGAACACTTCCAAGTAAGGGTTTTTTCTTCCTTTCTCTTTTTTGTCAATTTTCTTTAAGTTGTATTGCCCTTTTTATTTAAATTATGAATGTTGGGGTATGGTTTTGCACCTCCCCCATACTTCCCTCTTATTGTTTGAATGATGGGAGAACCCTTTCTCTCTCATTAAATGCCTCCCATGTACACCCGTTACTATGCCGAAATTCCGAAAGGAACTTCTCTCTCTTCTTTTACATTCAAGCAATACTTTTGTATCATGAATCTAAATTCCATTTCGATTGTTGGGACATGTATATATATGACCTCTTTACTGTCCATTACATGTAAATATGATGAGGAACCCCTTTCTCTCTCATCAACTTTTTTTATGAATTCTTATGTCACGCCGTTATGCTGCCGAAATCGCACCGATTTTCTAAGCCAATGTCTTTGTGTAGTGAATACCATGCCCATTTCTCCATCAAGGGTATTCACCTTTATGAAAATTTACATATTTATTGTAAAGTTTCATGTATGAAATCCACATTCCTTTATCTTGGAAGAAATGATTATGTTTTATGAATCCATGTTTTATGATCCATGTGGCACACTTATGCATGAAATGAAATGTTTAAGAAGGGTGCGCCCTTTATAGCGCTCCAATGCATTGGGTAAAGTATAGTATCATGATACGTCATGTGCAATGAGTGTTGAATCATGCTAATTCAAGTGCAACGAGGGTTTACTCGTGCTTCAAGTGCAATGAGGGTTTACTCATGCTCCATGTGCAATGAGCCTTGGCTCATGCTAATTCAATGTTAAGTGCTGTTGCCACATTTCCATGTTATGATTATCATGCTTTATCATGCCTTTATGTTCATGTCTCTCTTATGCTCTATTGATATGCCTATTTCCTAACATGTATTGTACTCCTCATGTTATTCATTGTGTACTCCCTTACTGGGCTTTATAGCTCACCCTTTTCTTATGCATGTCCTCAGGTTATCCCATGCAATGCTAAGTACGAAGGAATGTAGTGGTCATGTAAAGGAAGTTTTCAATAAGGATGTTGTATTTCATGTTTAAAGTTTTTATGTAATGATCCTAAGCCCCAAAGACACTAAACCTCTCGATCTTCTTTGTTGTATCAAGTGAAGTTTTATGTAATAAAGCATGTTTAAGTTGTAATAAAAAGCAGGGTTGTCATAGTTGGTATCAGAGGATAGGATTAGTTATTTTTGGGATTAGGAAACCCTAGTAAAGCCTTAGATACAAGACTAAGCATAATAAAAACATCCCTAAGTTTTTGTAAATACTAAGTAAGTGTTTTATCAAACAAATACATCCCTGTCTGGATACGAGCAGGTAGAGGCGGCTCTGGCACAGATGTATCCTAGGGGTAAAACCCGAAATCACCGCTTTGAGCTAGACTCGAACGGGAACTGGTGCACGACAACGGGCCTTGCTGCACTCTTGGTTACGAAACTCCCGGGGGATATGTTTTGATAAATTCAAAATCTTAGTATGAACCCTTATTAAGGGAAAAATGCCCCTAGAATATATGTTAGAAGGAAGATCATGAAAAGCCTGGATTGAATCCTATAGACTTATGAGTTGAAGAGATTAAAGTTTATTTATAAGTCATCAACTTTTGTCTTTGGATTACCCTTTATGTGTTACCCCTAACTTTCCTTTTATTCCAGCCAATGGCCGGTAATAGGAGAACTCGGGCTAACAACCGTTGTGAAGATCAGTGTGATGATTGTACTTATGAGATGCCCAATCCAATGGGAGCGGGAATCGCGAACTTTGTCACGCTTCTCTCTCAGCTAACTCAAGTTTTGAATAGAAACACTGGTCAAGAGGAACGTTCAACCCCCCTAAGAAAGAACAAGTCGCTATTGAACGCTTCATGAGACAAAGGCCTCCTACTTTTAGTGGATCATCCGATCCCACGATTGCTGAACAATGGATCAACTCCATTGAAAAGATATTCTCCATCCTCCAATGCTCTGAAAAAGAGAAGGTTCTCCTGGCGGCTTATCGTATGGAGGGTGAAACTGATCAATGGTGGACGTTGATCAAAAATACGAAGCCTGAGGAGGAGATCGAGGCTTTGGAATGGAAGGTATTCCGGAAGATGTTTTTCGATAAATATCTTCCACGCACCCTCCGTCTTAAGATGGAAAGGGACTTCCTTTCCCTCAAGCAGAAAGATAAGGAATCTGTGGGAGCGTACAAGGCAAACTTCACAAGGCTTGCACGATACGCTTCCGGCTTTGTCGTTACCCCCGAATGCAAGGTTGACCGCTTCTTTGGTGGGCTGAAGCCTAGCTTGCGGAAAGCATTAGCGATCCGTGACTTCGATAGCTATGAGGAAATTGTCCGATGTGCCCTCAAGGTTGAAATGGAGATCGTAGAATCACAGGGGTATCATGGGGACAAGAAGCGGAAGGTGGACTTCAATGCTGGTGGTCCGATGGATAAATCCAACGGCGCTAAGAAATTCCAGCACCCCACTTGCCAAAAGTGTGGAAAGAAGCACCCTGGAAATTGCCTTAGGGGGACAAGAAAATGCTTCAAGTGTGGAAGAGAAGGGCACCTAGCTGTTAACTGTCAGCAAGAAGGACCCGCGGCTGCGACGGAGGGGAGTGACGCTCCGTTCGAACCTAAACGCGTTGTTCAATGCTTCAAATTCAAAGAACCGGGTCATTTTGCGAATCAGTGCCCTAATCCAAGGGTTATCGGAGGCAATCAACAACCTCCAAGATAGCAAGGAAGAGCTTTTTCCATCATTTCTGCCGAAGTGAATCCCGACAACGAAGTGGTGATAGGTACGCTAGTTATTCATTCAAGAATAGCGAACGTACTTTTTGATTCAGGTTCTACGCATTCTTTTATATCTCAAAAGTTTAGTAGAATAATCCCTGCACCACCACAAATCATGGAAGTAAAGATGTCAGTGAGTATGGAAAATGGGGCAATCATTGCATCCCATGAGTATAAGTCCTCCCCTGTTATAATGTGTGGATTGAATTTCCCAGCGAACCTCGTCATATTCCCTTTGGTGGAATTTGATGCAATTCTTGGCATGGATTGGCTTTCCTTATATAGAGCCAACATAAATTGTCGGGAGAGGGAAATCACACTCCATATGGAGAATCGACCCCCGATTCTTTACAAGTGTCAGGAAGAAGATGAATCTCCTTTAGCTCCATCATCTCAAGCATGGATATTACTACCTTATGAGCACGCATATCTGGCTCAGATGATTGAGTCCAAGGAAGAAACCACCCTTGAAGAAATGCCTATTGTGAGGGAATTCGCTGAAGTATTTCCCGAGGAACTTCCTGGTCTTCCTCCAAGAAGAGATGTTGAGTTCTCAATTGAACTTATACCTGGGGCGCTACCAATATCCAAGACTCCATATATAATGGCTTTGGTTGAGCTTGAAGAACTGAAGAAACAACTACAGGAGAATCTGGATAAAGGGTTTATACGCCCAAGTGCATCACCATGGGGTGCACCAGTCCTCTTCGTCAAGAAGAAGGATGGGTCAATGCGGCTTTGCATCGATTATCGTGAACTTAACAAAATCACGATAAAGAACAAGTATCCTCTCCCAAGAATCGATGACTTGTTTGATCAGCTGCGTGGAGCACAATACTTCTCCAAGGTCGACTTGCGGTCAGGATATTATCAAGTAAGGGTGAAGAAGGAAGATATCCCCAAGACTGCTTTTCGTACAAGGTATGGGCACTATGAATTCATATTAATGCCTTTTGGACTCACCAATGCTCCAGCAATATTCATGGACTTGATGAATAGAGTCTTTAGAGATTACCTAGATAAATTTGTGGTAGTCTTTATAGATGATATTCTAATATACTCCAAAACCAAGGAGGACCATGAGGAGCATTTAAGAACTGTACTGGAGACTGTGTGCACGGAGAAGCTCTATGCCAAGTACAGCAAGTGTGAGTTCTGGTTGAAGGAGGTCTCATTCTTGGGCCATATCATCACAAGCAATGGGATATCTGTGGACCCCTCCAAAACAGATGCAATTGAGGGATGGCCGAGGCCAACATCGGTAACTGATATCCGTAGCTTCTTGGGGTTAGCTGGATATTATCGACGATTTGTGAGAAACTTCTCACGATTGTCCAACCCTCTTACCAAGCTAACTCGAAAGGGAGTAAAGTTTGCTTGGAGTGATGAATGCGAAGAAAGATGCAAGGAGTTGAAAAAGAGGCTTATCACTGCACCTGTGCTCACTTTACCCACAAGTGGGGAGCTTTTTGTGGTATTCAGTGATGCTTCGAAGAAGGGCTTAGGATGTGTGCTGATGCAGAATGATAAAGTGATATCCTATGCCTCAAGACAGTTGAAAATCCATGAGCGAAACTATCCAACGCATGATCTGGAGTTGGCGGCGGTGATCTTTGCCTTGAAAATCTGGCGGCATTATCTCTATGGAGAGAAATGTGAGATATATACTGACCACAAGAGTCTTAAATATATATTCACACAGAAAGAGCTTAATATGCGCCAGAGAAGATGGATAGAGCTCATAAAGGATTATGACTGTTCAATACATTACCACCCTGGGAAGGCGAACAAGGTAGCGGATGCCCTAAGTAGAAAGGATCCAGCAATTCTATCAATGATGAGAATTGAGAAGGATCCAATCTTCTTAGACTTGATGAAGATGGACGTGGGAATCATAAAGAAGGGAAAATCATCAATCCTTTCACAAATGATTGCTCAACCATCTCTTTTGGAAAGGTTAAAGGATGCTCAAAAGGGATGATGCGAGAATCCAAGAAAAAGTGGAAGCTATCAAAAAGGGAAAATCCTCAGAGTTTAATGTTAATGAAGAAGGAATTGTGCGGTTTGGGAAAAGACTATGTGTCCCATCAAGTTCGGAGCTGAAGAAGGAACTTTTGGATGATGCACATAGTTCAAATTTCTCTATTCACCCAGGGAGCACAAATATGTATCGAGATCTCCGAGAAAACTTTTGGTGGGATAATATGAAGAAGGAGATCGCCGAATATACATCAAAGTGCCTGGTGTGTCAGCAAGTGAAGGCAGAGAGGCAGACGTCTAAGGGGATGATGCAACCATTGCCCATACCAGAATGGAAATGGGAGAACATCACCATGGACTTCGTCACTGGACTTCCAAGGACATCCAAAAGCAACAATGCAATCTGGGTTATTGTGGATCGTCTTACAAAGACTGCACACTTCATTGCTATTCGAGAGGATTTCTCTTTGGATCAACTGGCACAGATATATATCAGAGAAGTGGTACGGTTGCATGGAGTACCACTATCTATTGTGTAGGACCGAGATCCAAGATTTACCTCTAAGTTTTGGAAGAGTCTTCAACATGCTCTGAATACTGAACTGAACTTCAGTACGGCCTATCATCCTCAAACTGATGGCCAATCCGAGCGGACTATCCAAACACTTGAGGATATGTTGAGAGCATGCTCAATGGACTTTAAAGGAGGATGGGATCAACATCTTCCTCTAGTTGAGTTCTCTTATAATAATAGTTTCCACTCGAGCATCCAAATGCCACCATATGAAGCCCTATATGGGAAAAGGTGCAGAACACCGGCATGTTGGGATGAGGTCGGTGAACGTAAGATGCTTGGACCAGAAATGGTCGAAGAAATGGTAGAGAAGGTGAAAACCATTCAGCAGCATATCAAGGCAGCCCAAAGTTGACAGAAGAGTTATGCAGATAATCGTCGACGAGACCTTGAGTTTAAAGTCGGAGACATGGTGTTTTTACGCATATCTCCGTGGAAGAAGGTCATGAGGTTTGGAAAGAAAGGGAAGTTAAGTCCATGGTACATCGGCCCCTTCGAGATTCTTGATCGTGTTGGGGTTGTGGCCTATCGACTAGCACTTCCACCTACTATGGCCAAGGTGCATGATGTCTTCCATGTATCCCTCTTAAGGAAGTACATACCAGACCCTTCACATGTACTCTCTTCCGAGGTGGTACAATTAGAAGACGATCTTTCTTATGAGGAGCAACCAGTGAAGATCTTAGATCGTAGAGAAAAAGTTCTACGAAATAAGACAATGCCCCTCGTCAAGGTGTTGTGGAGAAACCACAAGTTTGAAGAAGCTACTTGGGAGTCGGAGGATATGATGAAGCTAAGTTACCCACATTTGTTTTAGTGTGGGAAAAGGAAAATTTCGAGGGCGAAATTTCTTAAGGGGGGAATGTTGTAACGACCCAAAGTTTCATTAATGGAAAATCCCTCTTGATCCAGTTAAATGTTTCTTTATGAAAAATGATTTTATAAGATGTCAACTTCTTTAAGTTTTACATTAAGATTTGTGACCGTTACTTTTATAGTCGTTGAACAGTGATCATCTGGGTAGTTTAAATATAAGTCTTTAACGAACCAATTTTCTACTCAGACAAAGGAAGCGATGGCCTCATCCAGTAGAATTGCCCCTTACGAAGCCCATTTGTCGGAGCTCGGAAAGGAGGTGGCGTCTTTGGGCTTTGCCCTTGACCAAGCCCAAGCTGAGCTTCATCAAGTCAAGCTCGAACGTGATCGTCTACGGGAAAAATGGAAGTTGATAGAGATTACCACTCGAGCGATGTTATCCGAGCAACCCCAAGAGTCTGTCACCATCGCACACCTTACCCTTTGGTCTTATGCGGCTATTTTAAGGGGTTATGTAACAAATAAGTAGCACCATGTTCATGTACATTATTTTTGTATATAATAATGAATATAATTTCTAGTCATTTTTTGATGCATTGTAATTAGTTTTTAAAGTACAAATGATGTTTTTAGTTATTATTTAATTAAGAATTATATTTTATTAAATTAAAGGATTTTTGAATTAAATAATATTTTAATAAAATATTATTATTAATATTAAATTAATTTTTATTAAATATAAATGATCTTATAATTTTATGAATGCAATTAAAATTTTTATTAAGGTTTGAAAGCCATTTCTGTCAAAACCCGCTAATTTTTTATAAATGTCGGTTTTTATTTTAAAAGTGAAAATTCACATATTTAGAAAATTATTGAGATAAAATAAATATTATTTTTGGAATCAGGACGTCGAAATTATCCAACGGTGAATTTTTCATAATTTTCTGAGACAGTCAAATTTTTGGGTAAAAATTAAATACCATTTAAATATATAATGTGTTTTATGACATCATAATGACCCAATGGTGATGTAATAAAATACCATAATCCTTATGTTCGGCCAATATGTGTTTTATCAATAAAATAATGATGTTTTGGGTTTGTTTGACTCACTTTTCAAAGCATTAATGGAGCCCTCAAGACTTATTCAACACTTTGCCTTTTTAATGGGAGTGTGACTCACCTCCACATAAGCAACCCTAATTTTTTAATAAGTTCGGACCTTGGCCTTGTAAAATATTTTTTTCCTCTTCCCTTTTCCAGAAACCATGGGAAAATACCATGGGATGGTTTGTGGTTTGGATTATTTTAATATAAGGGGTCCCAAACCTAAATAATAAAGAATTCTCTCACCTTTCCTATATAAACCCACCCAAGCTCCCACTTCCTCCTCACCCAAAGCCCTTGAAGTTCGTCCAAACTCTGCCCTACTCTCTCTAGAATCCTCTCAAAGTGCCCCAAGCTCCCAAGAAGCCTCTCACAAGCCTCTCTCTAGCCTTTGGAAGAACACTTCCAAGTAAAGGTTTTTTCTTCCTTTCACTTTTTTGTCAATTTTCTTTAAGTTGTATTGCCCTTTTTATTTCAATTATGAATGTTGGGGTATGGTTTCACACCTCCCCCATACTGCCCTCTTATTGTTTGAATTATGGGAGAACCCTTTCTCTCTCATTAAATGCCTCCCATGTACACCCGTTACTATGCCGAAATTCCGAAAGGAACTTCTCTCTCTTCTTTTACATTCAAGCAATACTTTTGTATCATGAATCTAAATTCCATTTCGATTGTTGGGACATGTATATATATGACCTCTTTACTGTCATGATGAGGAAACCCTTTCTCTCTCATCAGCTTTTTTTATGAATTCTTATGTCACGCCGTTATGCTGCCGAAATCGCACCGATTTTCTAAGCCAATGTCTTTGTGTAGTGAATACCATGCCCATTTCTCCATCAAGGGTATTCACCTTTATGAACATTTAAATATTTATTGTAAAGTTTCATGTATGAATTCCACATTCCTTTATCGTGGAAGAAATGATTATGTTTTATGAATCCATGTTTTATGATCCATGTGGCACACTTATGCATGAAATGAAATGTTTAAGAAGGGTGCACCCTTTATAGCGCTCCAATGCATTGGGTAAAGTATAGTATCATGATACGTCATGTGCAATGAGTGTTGACTCATGCTAATTCAAGTGCAACGAGGGTTTACTCGTGCTTCAAGTGCAATGAGGGTTTACTCATGCTCCATGTGCAATGAGCCTTGTCTCATGCTAATTCAATGTTAAGTGCTGTTGCCACATTTCCATGTTATGATTGTCATGCTTTATCATGCCTTTATGTTCATTTCTCTCTTATTCTCTATTGATATGCCTATTTCCTAACATGTATTGTACTCCTCATGTTATTCATTGTTTACTCCCTTACTGGGCTTTATAGCTCACCCTTTTCTTATGCATGTCCTCAGGTTATCCCATGCAATGCTAAGTACGAAGGAATGTAGTGGTCATGTAAAGGAAGTTTCCAATAAGGATGTTGTATTTCATGTTTAAAGTTTTTATGTAATGATCCTAAGCCCCAAAGACACTAACCCCCTCGATCTTCTTTGTTGTATCAAGTGAAGTTTTATGTAATAAAGCATGTTTAAGTTGTAATAAAAAGCAGGGTTGTCATAAAACACCTTTAGGTGTAAAAGGTCATTTTCTTTATATTGAATTTGTTTTTCTTTTTAGTTTTATCTAATTGGTAACCAATTATTTAATTTTATTTTATTAATTTCTATGATTTAATAAATTTTTAATTTTATTAATACCCTTGAATTTAATTTCTTATTTATAACATTAAAATTATTTAATAATAATTACATACTTTTGTTCTTTAAAACATAGTTAAGTGTATAACATATTATATTGAAGAACATCATATTTGTGTGCAACATAACATAAAATCATTATTACATGAAGAGAAAGAAAAAATTTGTTTTGTGTATACTATATTATATTAAATATATTGAGTTCGTCTAAAAGTAAATATATAATAAAATGTCATGCTATTATATTCCTTATATGCTAGCTGTTGCCTATCATACAAGCTAACAAATACATATGTACTTATTTTTTAATTTCAATGTGCTAGGGAACTCTTTTTATTTTTTATAAATGTGGAACATATTTTATCCGTATTTAAATATTCCAAATCCCTAATCTGTGTTCCACTCTAATATAAAATGCATTTTATAGAGTTGGACCCCCATAATCAGATTGTGATCTCAAAAAGGAAAGGATATATTCCATTAAATTTTCATCTGACCCTATAGTTGTTTTTTTAAGTAGTAGGACATTATAACAATAATAGTTTGGTGGATCTGAGACATAAAATAATTTCATATCACATTATTCTAGTATTATTGGCTCATACTTTTCCCCCTCCTCACCAAAATTCACCTCAATTTATCCTATTTACTTTGCATTCATTTCACTCCTATTGTCAACCAATTTGAAATGAAAAATAGGAACTTCTGTTTTATAATAAATCCCCTATATATTTTTATTAGTACCAAAATATTAAATATTATATTAAATTATATTTCAATCCTTGGATACAGATATGGGGATCTCTTCTTCCATAATCTTAATTGCAAAACATTTCATCATAATGCAGTTATCTTTTTATTTTCTATAGATTTATAACTATTGGTTTCAAAATTGGGGTAGGATATAATTAGAACATCCCAGGTAAATAAAGAAATTTTTCATTTTCATATTTACATATATTTATGAATTAAATATTCATTTTACTTTAATGGTGATTCTATGTTCGATGGAGTACCTGATACACGACAACATGTTTCTTTTAAATCTTATGTTGCACAGTAGAAATTTAATATTATTAATTTAAATAGTAGTTAATACCAAGATTTTTTTTGGTAGGAATAAATATACAGAACTAAAATATTATTATACTTTTTTTAAAATGTTTTTACATTTATCCAATAAAATCAAGAGGCCTAAAATAAGAAAAGAATTCGATTTTAAGCATAAATACTCAAATATTCACTAAAAGGACGATTTCTCACCTTTTGATGGAGAAACCTCATTAAATGTATTTTTTGTAACTTTTATATGAAATATTTTACCATATAAAACTCCTATATAAAATCTGGACAGTAAAATTAACATTGGGTAATGTTTTGGTATTTTTCTCCTAAAATTAATATTTTAATGAATATGGAAAAATACTCTATTTTAATTCAAATTGTTTTATTAAGCTAGTTTATTTATCTGGTTGAATTATTCTTTTAATTGGTTATATTGTGTAATTAGATTATATTTTTACCATTTAATCCATTTTTGGACATTAGAATTAATTTCACTTTGAAATTGGACATAAAAAGGGTTAATCATTTTATTGATATTATTTCTTAAAAACATGAAATGTGTTTTTCAATGAGAATTAATATTAAATAACTTAATTAAACTTCTATGTTTTAAATTTGATAAAATAGAAATCATTTTTTCATTCGGAATGTCAGATATATCTTAGGTTGATTTTTTGATATTTTCCTGAAAAACTTCTATTTTTGTTGAATAGTGAAACCACTAAGTATTAGTTAAAAACCCAACATTTTCATCTAAATGAAATTTTACCACTCCTATGAATTGAATTTTTAAAATTTGACAGACATGGTTGTTATTAGTATATAAAATGTGGTTCAATAAGATTAAAATAATTTATGGTGAATAGTAACTTTTGACTTTTATTTACCCCGATTAAAGGAAAATAGGGTAATTCAAGGTAAAAATAATAATATAATAAAAAAAATTACCTAAACCCTAGTCTTAACCTTATTGGATGAGTCATGACCGACCATGGGAATCCTTGGGTCGATTTCAGGAAACCATAGAGCCACTTGTGAGTGATAATGACACATTAGATTAATAAATTGAAATTAAAGACAAAAATGAAAACATAAATATATTGTTCAGTAAAGTAATTTTTACATGGGGTTATATAAGTTATCATTGGGACTATATATATTAATTGGAAATCAAAAAATATTTACCACATCATGATATTTTTTTAATAATTTTTGACAATAAATAAATTAAATTATTTATGACATAAAAATGATGTTGTATTTACTTCTTTAATAAATGATTTTAAAAAATAAGATTATAAATATTTAAACAATATCCAAAACCTATAGAATTATAATTGTAAGATTTTAATTCGAACTTATTTCATCTTATCTTCGAATTTAATGAGTTTTGGACTTATTGAAACCAAAAACAAGTTGATAATAAAATAACATTTTTAAAATTCCTAAAGATCCCCTCCTCTACCTTATAAAAGGACACCACTTCCAGCCCATTCCACACACCTCTCAAGTCCATTGGATCGTCCAAACCCAACCTAAATAATCCCTCAAGATCTTCATCTTCCTCCTAGAAGCCTTACCTTAGGATAAATGAACTTCAAGAATTCCTTTTAGTTCATCCCAAAAGGAGTTACCCGAATTAAAGGGAACGATTTATATTTAATTATTTTATTTTATTTTACTTATCCAACCCTAAACTCTTTTTATTAATTTATTTTATAACAAAAACATTATCCTATATATACTAGTAAGTTTTTATGAGAATGATTCTAACAAATCTTACACGCACCACTATCTAATGGGTAAAGAACAAACTATTTTTGTGTATTGCAATTTAACACCTCACGAAATGATTATTGAACAATTATATCATACCACCTCTTATGGAGACCATAAGGATGGAACTATATTTATATAATATATATATTATATTTATATTTTGTTTATTCTTCTTTATTTTTCATTTAAATCATACCATTATGGTTTCCGTTATGGGTAAACGTGATAATTTAATTTTTGGAAGTGCAGACTACAGCCCCCTCAATGTGAAATGAGTTGTTCATTCCATATTTGTGGTGTATACATGATGAATTTAATGATATTATATATAATATTATAATGTGATAATAAAATTATTATGTAAAATTATGTTTTAATTCTATTAAAATATGAAATAGAAATAAAGGTAGCGTCATTCGTATGTACGACTTACCGTCTCCATGAACGGTGCGTTGCATTTCTTACCAGTAAATGTTATGAAATATTATATATATATAGTGGATATATATGATATATATGATATCAAAATCATGAATATCATTATGGTGATAATGGTCAATTGACTACAGCGACAACCTTCCATTATAAGGTATTTATTTTTGACTCAAGTACCAAATAACGACAAAACTACCATTATTAGATTAAATGATTACCTAATGTTTATAACCTGGTAAAAAAGTATTTAAAAGGAATAATAAACTTAAAAAATTTTCTTAAGCATGTAGAAATTAAATTTAGTTTATTATTCAGTAGATTAAAGAATGAACGAGTCCAGTCAGACATGAGTTAAGGGACTTTGACTCAATCTCCTTTCATTGAGGCATATTTGCATTTAATACATGGAATTATTTTGTACGATGTATAAAGACCTTTTAATTTTTATTTCAGTCAATGGGAATCTATTTCAACGAAGTTTTTTACTAAAAAAAATTTCTTTTAACGTGGCTGGTGACAATGACATTTCTATGCTAAGAGTATTATTTGATCTTTTGGCTTCCTCAACAAGCTGTAATTTTTTTTAAAGTAAAATAAATAAAATATAACCTTTTACGTTTTATGGTATAAAAAATGGTTTTGATAATTGATTCGTTTTTTTAATATATTAAAACGATATATTGTGATTTAAATGTTGAAATGTTATCATTCCTTTATGTTTGTTTTATGTGTTATGAATATGATATTGTTCTTTGGAATTATATACGTATACGGGTAATTCCATGATAAACCTAGGGTTGGTGAGCCCGAGATAGCTCTCCAATGAATTGGGAAACATTACATAGGTCAATGTGAATGTTTCTCCTAAGAGATTTATGGATTATACTGTGATGGATATTCCAAATGTAACTCCCTACAAAGCTGTGATAGCTACAATGTATGTATGATATGGATTCCACAAGTTAAATTTATGATTCATGTTTTCAATGTGTTATATTCACGACCCGCCATCACCAAGAGGAGGGAATGGTCAGCAGATTACCAGGCCCTTCCTTCTTCAAGTTGAAGGAGAGATAATAACCCCAAAAACCTACCTTCAATAGGTCCCGGAGTGGAGACCAGCACAAAGGGTATATAATCACTCACTAAATGGAAGGCATTACCATTTTTCTTTTAATAGGATCAGGAGATAATATAGTTAATCCCACAACACCAAAACTAAAAGTGCAAGAAAATCCTAAAAACCCATTCCGACATGCATGTTCCAAAAGTAAAACCCACAATATAGAAGGTGACTACAAAGGTAAAGTTCGAAAAAAAGAAAATCAGCAACTGAAACTATCCCAAAGGTCCTGTGCTAGTATGATCCCGCACGATCCCCGAAGTCCTCCAAGAAACCTGAATCGAGTTTTATATACGTAGGGTGAGCATACAAGTATACTCAGTAGGGAAAAAAAAGATGCTCGTGCACAAGTGGGGGAACATACTATGTCCCATGAGAAAAAGAATAAACCAAACACCTAAGAAGGTAAATTATCCACCCAAACCTCACCAAGGCACACTCGCCAAATAACACAAGAACGTAATATATAATAATATCACATCGATGTTTGGGTACCCCACGCCACTTTCCCACTGGTTATTGAAGACATCCTACGCATCGAACAAATCCGTCCATTCTCACCACAGTCCCACTGCCACACCCCACCCGTAGACACCTGGTCTATATCCTCACACAGTCCCACTTCCAAACCCCACCTGCAAACACCTAGGCCACATCCACTATCCCGCTCGCAGACACCTGGGCCACAACTATCACACATAACCACGCCTACAAACACCTAGGCCAGAACAACAACCGCCATGCCTAAAGACACCTGGGCCTCATCCCGAAGATACTTGGGAAACCACCTACCCACACACACTTGGGACAACCACCGTAACCACCACGCCCGATGATTCTTTGCCTAATAATGGACCTCAGGCCGTCACAGCCTGCCCGAAGATACTTAGGCTACCCGGGAAAGTGAGCAGAAAAGAGATAATAACCAGACACTAATGGAAGTGTTGGGAAAAACACCCTCCCCCATGAAATGTGGGTGTTTGGAACTTTGTGATCAACTTGGGTGGGGCGCGAATAAGAAACCCAAAACTACAAGTATAAGTATAGGTAACAGGCACTCACCCAAAGTTTAGGTTTTTCTTCAGCCTGCCTAAAGAACACAATCAGTACCATGTCCAAGTCACAACACACACCAAACCAAAACCCATTTGTCCCATCCTGGTTTACATGTTCAACAAAAAATTTTAAATATGTTTTTGCACCTTCTTGGGCAACTAGTAAACATAAGCATAAGCCAAGGGAAAATATCCAGGCAAACGTCAATTTAAGCATCCACACCCGGTTCTCTTGTGAAGCCACAATAACCAATGAAAACCCCACGATACAGCCCCATGTCCAATAGCCAGGATCCAAAAGGGTTTCTCAGAAACAGAGGATCCCTCCCCAATTCATCATACAACAGAAGGTCCCATCCTCAAATTCACAACCACCGAGATTATAATAACTGGGGATCCCATCCCCACCCACATCACCCATCAATCGGCTCATGAATGAAAAGAAAAGAACAACCCACTTCCATAAACACAAAGTAGTACCATGCATGTATTTTCATATTTAAAATATTTAACACACTCCATTATTTCAATTCCACTAGGCTTAAACTGACGTTATCACAGAAATGAGTTGGTTGTGGTGCATTCGAATTGTTTAGCCAAATATAAGTTATTAACCAATTTAATTTTCACAGCAAGGGTTCACAATAATAATACAATTCATTAAAACATCACCAGAGGAAAGGGCTTGTTATTTCACATAGAAAGACCACCAACGGCCATGATTTTCAGTAGCGTAAGCCCGCACAATTCTGAAAACAAGATCATAAAACAAGGTAGCATCATCGATCACAGCCCTCCCCCTTCTTTCTTTAGAATACGTTTATTATCTTCATTACGGTTTGGTCCATACAATTCTATAGAATCAAAAGAATTCCCACCCCCTAAGATACACAGAAAGGAGAGTCAATGGTGAAACCTACTTGTTATCAATGATTGACGCTAAGCCCGTGCGTGTAACTTCATGGATAGTGATGCGGCTCATCCGAACGAAAAGTTTCTCATCTGAACAAAGGTTACTCATACTACAGGGTGATCGAGAAAAGAATCCTAGGGAGAACCCTTAGATTATAAAGGGTGAGAGAAAACACACCCCTGGCCTTTAAAGAAATGGAGAGACTCGAAACTTCCTATGGCATAGAGTCGTGGGTTTGACTACACGGTTGAGACACCCCACACATCATTAATGGGTCCCCATGGTTTAAACTGACGCACACACCAGGTTAATTCATTAATTAATTAAGTCAACAACATTTATGGGCGTTACTGGGCTTAAAACAATTTTATAGGGGTCGAAATAAGGTTTAAACCCCAATTTGCGCAAAAAGGAGCCGCTGCTAGAAAAACCCATCGGGGTAGGCAAGAGCTACTCGTAGCTGAGAGCTACTAGTGGCTGACAGCTACCGGTAGCTAAGCTATTGGTAGGGTGCAACCACCGGTAGTCGAGAGCTACCGGTAGTGGATAGCCACCGGTAGTCTCACTACCGGTAGGCTGGAGACACCGGTAGACTGAGCGACCGGTAGGCTGCAGCCACCGATAGACCGAGCTACCGGTGGGTTTTAGCCACCGGTAGATTAAGCTACCAGTAGGCCGAGCTACTGGTAGGATGTGGATACCGGTAGACCGAGCTACCAGTAGGCCTACTACAGGTAGGCTAAGGCTACCGGTAGGCCTACTACAGGTAGGATAAGGCTATCAGTAGGCCTACCATGGTTTAAAATTCACTGAGAAGTTGTGATGGCCTCCCAGACAACCTAGAACACCTCAAGCATCAGATTTTTAATAATCAATGGACCTCCAACAACCCTGGACATTACATCAGATACCTCTCAAACTATTCTTGCCCTCAATAATCAAAACAACCCACAAGGAATGAGAGTTTCCAAACAACAACCTCGAAAGATACCTCTCAGGAGCGAACCACATTGTTAACTAAAAACAACCGTTTTTTTAAGAATGATGCAACATACCATGTCAGACTGCCCAGTGGGCTGGGGAGTCTCTTCCTCTATATCAAGATACTATCCGCTTTGGGCAGCACTGACTCGCCTGTATGGGTTTAATCACATCCACCTTAATGCATCATGAGTAGGGGTCTGGTCCTCCCCTCCCCATAGCCAGGAATTTTAACACGCATTCCGAGAGGAAAGAAAAAAATCCACATATTTCTTATCCAACAATGTAAAACGATCCACCACAACAAGTATAAACAAAACAACAAAAACTCAAAACAACTCTGGGTACTGGGCACGCATCTGTGATTTCCTCTCCCACGTTCTCTCCTCAATCCCACTATGTATCCATGACACACGAACCAAGGTAATGGTTCTCCCACGAAGCACGTTCTCCTCATGATCCCTGATCATCACTGGTCTTTCAACAAGGGTCACATCGTCCTCGATGTCTAGATCTCCCTAGTCGAGGACGTGTGAATCGTCATGAAAATAACGACGGAGCTGGGACACATAGAAGATGTCATGTATCCTCAGTAGTGGCAGTGGTAATGCTAGCTGATAAGCCACTTCGCCCACTCACTGCAACACATCGAAGGGTCTGACGAACTTGGGAGAAAGCTTACTCCCCTTTCCAAACCTTCATTTCCCTTGCTGAAGGGAGACCTTCAGGAACACGTGGTCTCCAACCTCAAACTCCAAGTGCCTCCTCCTCATATAGGCATACGACTTCTCTCAGTCCTGGGCCACCTTCATCCTTTCCCGTATAAGATGAACCTTTTCCATCGTGCATTGCACCACTTTCGGTCCAAGGATGTCGCCTCTCCGACTTCGGTCCAACACAAAGGTGAGCGGTATGGCCTCCCTTACAATGATTCAAACGGGTCCATACCAATGGTATATTGATAGCTATTATTGTAGGAAAAATCAACCAGAGGCAAGTGTCGCACCCATGATACTCCTAAGTCCAGAACGCATGCCCGTAGCATATCCTCAATGGTATGGATGGTACTCTCTGTCTCCCCATCTGCTGGGGATGGAAGGCAGTGCCAAGATGTAGCTGGGTTCCAAAAGCATGCTGCAATCCTCTCCAGAAATGTGAGGTAAACCATGCATCCCTATCCGAGACTATATACCTCGGAACTCCATGTAACCACAGCACCTCATCCATGTACCTTCGTGCCAAATCATCCACTACACTTGTCTCCTTAATCTCTAGAAGGTGATCTGATTTCGTCTACCAGTCCACTACTACCCAGATGACATTGTATCCCCCTTGAACCTTGGGTAGTCCTATTAAAAAATCCATCGAGATGTCCTCCCATTTCCACTCGGGGACATCCAAAGACTGCAGCAGGCCACCTTGAACACAGTGTTCAGCCTTTACATGCTGACACACATGGCACTTGGCCACAAACTCTACAACTGATCGCTTTAATCTGGGAAACCAGAACTGTCTCCTCAGGCCCTGGTACATCTTGGAAACTCTTGTATGTACAACTATGGGAGAGTTGTGGAACTCACTGAGATCCCTGCCGCACATCGCCACTAGAAAAAATAGCTTCCCCTAGAAAAACATCCGGTTTTGACTATCCTATGTCCATTATTCCGGAGCATTGCTCTGGTCAACTCAGTCACGCATCACATCATACTCTAGGTCTCCCCACTGAGACTGGTCCACTTTCTGAAATAGAGATGACTACACTATCATCTGAAATAGGAAACATTTACCACCATCCATCCTCGCATCTAGGTGTAAGGAAGACAACTCCTCCATCACCTTCCATGCGTCTGTTGACTCTCTTTTTTCATCCTTCTGCATCCTCCTTCTCAAGGAATCAGCAACTACATTCCCTTTTTTTGAAGTATAGGAAATCACGAAGTCCTAATCCTGGAAGAACTCCAACTACCTTCGTTTCCACAAGTTTAGGTCCCGCTGTGAGAAGATTTACCTCAAGCTTTTGTGATCTGTGAAGACCAGAAAGTGTTCCCCAATGAGGTAATGCCACCATTATTTTAGCGCAAAAACGACCGCCGCACGCTCCAGGTCATGGGTGGAATAATTATGCTCATTAGAGCATAGCTGCCTGGACCCATAAGAGATCACTCCTTGATTCTTCATCAACACACATCTAAGGCCTTTCCCTGAAGCATCACAAAACACCTCATCAGCCACCCCTTATTATAGTAGTTTGAGCACTGGGGCACTAACTAGCTTCACCTTCAAGAAGCTGAAGGTTGCCTTGCACTGCTCACCCCACACGAAAACCTGATCCTTCTTGGTCAAGGATGTCAAAGGGGATGCAACTCGGGAGAAGTTGGGTACGAACCTCCAGTAGTAACCTACAGCCCGAGGAAACTACGAACTTCTGTCACATTCTTGGTTTCTTCCCAAGAAACAACTGCTCTATCCTTTGATGGGTCCACCGCTACCCCCTGCTCGGACACTACGTGCCCAAGGATGTGCACTTCTTGCGTCCATAATCTACATTATGACAACTTACCATAGAGCTGGTGCTGTCAGAGGACCTCCAAAACTGTCCTCAGATGCTCCGTGTGGTCCTCCTCTGATCTTGAGTAGATCAAGATATCATCAACGAACACAAGTACAAACCGATCCAGGTACTCCCGGAATATGGAGTTCATAAGCCCCATGAACACATCCAGGGAATTCGTAACACAGAAGGGAATGACTACGAACTTGAAGTTTCCTTATCTACCCTTGAACACCATCTTCAGTATGTCTCCCTCTTTAACTCTCAACTGGTGGTACCCAGACCGCAGGTCGATCTTCGAGAACCACCCTGCCCCTTTTAGCTGTTCGAAAAGATAGTATATCCTCGGCATGGGGTAGCGATTCTTGATTGTTACCTGATTCAGCCTAATGTAGTCTATGCACAACCTGAGACCACCATCTTCCTTTTTTGCGAAATAGATAGGAGCACCCCACGGTGACGCACTTGGTCAAACATAATCACTCTTCATCAGATCGTCAATCTGAATTCGCAACTCCCGTAGCTCTGAAGGTTCCATCCAGTAAGGGGCCATCGAAATCGGACAAGCACCAGGCTTCAGGTCTATCCCGAACTCGATATCACAACGAGGGGGTATAGTCATCCCCTCCTTAAGGAAAACTTCCATAAACTCGCTGAAGATCCCTGGCACCTCCTCCATCTCAGCATCCACTGACTCCATTAACACCTCGGCTAACAAGGAGAGGAGGGGTTCCTCTCGCCTGCTGCCCCTCTGACTGCTCCACTCACAGGTGAAAACAACACGCCAGCGGCCCATGTCTGAGAACACAACCCTTCCTCAGATTTAGTAGATGACGATGCACATAAAGATCAGCTAGTCGATGCCTAGGAAGACATCATATGGCTGTATCAGTAGAAGAAGAAGGTCCCTGACCGACTGATGTGGCCCTATCATTAGTCTGCATCCTTGAAAAACACATACCATGTCGGTCTGACCTTTGACTGGTGTGCTTAGCACTATGCACACAGGAAGTCTCTCGGCATCTAGTCCCAAGGCACGGGCTAGACTGGGTGTAACATAGGATTGAGAATCTCTGGTATCAAACAATTCCTAAGAAAGAGTTCTAAACAAACCGATCATACCTCAAACGACCTCCGGTCCTATTGGAAATGCTACCTCTATGGCGTGTAGCTGCCCATGCCTAGCTCCTCTGCCCTGTAAAGACTCGTAAATTTCAAGGAAATTTTTTTCTTAATTTTCTTTGAAATTTTACAAAAGCGTAGTTTCTGACGGCACCTGATTCCTAGGCCCGGTGTGCCCGGAATCATTTTCCGAAGTTTGGCTCGGGTACGTTCAGTGAACGGACGAGCGGGTTTTTCTAACTTTTGAACCGGTGCCTGGAATCGAATTCTGAGGGCACCGATGAAATCGCAGTACCGGTATTCGCTTAGAAACGCCTCTTCCGGAGTTGCGTTTGCTCGGGTGTGGTTTTTAATTTTTGGGCTTAAAGTTAAGAGATAAAATAATTTTGCGACAACTTTATTTTATTTCACTTAAGCCACTTGGAAGCCACTTGAAGCCACTTAAAGGCGGCTTGAACTGATTTGAACTGAATAGGATGCTATCCAGAAATATCCTACCCCCTTGGTAGGATATTTGTGAGGTGGGGCCCGCACGAGCCCCGCCGTTTCTTTCCGCTAAGAAACGCACCCGTGAAAACCCGTCTTAATGAAAGTCAACTGACGCGTTTTCTAAATTTTTAACAGACCATTTAATTGGGCGGTTTATTTCGTGAAATAATGGGCTGTTTCTTTCTTGAATTAAATGGTATGTTTCTTTCGTTGAATTAATTCAACGAATTAATTCAATCGTTTCTTAACCTGTTTTCGTGTGTTGGCATATTAATAAAATAAGACCAACCCAAAATCTTTTGAGAAGATTTGAGAGGATCCCTATTTCTTCTTCTCCCTCGCGAAGAACGTGAAGAACACGAAGAACGCGAAGAACGCCGAACCCGGAAATCGACGACGCGACGCCTTGATCCACATCGCCGAAAACATCCTTCTGCGACGTCTCTTCTTCCGCGACGGATCTTCGATCGGCTTCTTGAGGTAAGAATCTCAGACCTTCCTTTTTATCTCCTTCGTGGTTCTTAACCAAAAACACGGATTTAATTAATTAAATTAAATCTGCTGTTTCATGGTGTGTTGAGTTTGCCGACTCAACACCGGATTCCGCGACGACGCGACGCCTCCCCGCGACGGCGCGACGATCCCTATCTTCCGCGACGAGCTTTTCCGCGAAGAACGCCCGCGCGCGACGATCGACGAGGTAGGGATTTTATAATTTTGGAATACCCCTCTTTGTTATTCCCATGAACTTTCTTTAAAAATTAAAGAACCGGATTCAAGGAAACAATTTTATTATATTAAAATTAAAATTGTTGGTTCATGTGTTGAACAATTCCTCCCGGTTGTTTATCTCTAACGCGGAGGGTTCGGGCCAAACGAACACGGCCCGACGACCCTCCGCCGTTCTTCGTTTTAGGCGGATTTGACGGGCAATGACGGAATGTGCCGCAACGGATGTTTGACGATTTCGCAGTGAAGAACGAGTCCCGGGAGGAGCAATGGCGCAGGCGAGAAGAGAATCGGACCTCCGGAACGATTCCGGTGGCCCGCGGAACTCGCTGGCGGCGCGGGCCGCCGGCGCGGCGGCGGCGGCACCCGCGGACCCGCGGCCTCGCGGGTCCGGTGCCCTCGGACGCGGCTGAAGCCGCGTCCCAACTCAACGCGGCCCCACGTGGGGGGGGGGGGGGGGGGGGGGGCGCGGCATCACCTGGCCGTGGGGGCGGCACCCCGCATGCCAGGGCCTTCGGCCGACTCCCGGGGGGGTCGGCCCGGGTCGGCCCGGGCCCGTACCCCCGTCTTTGGACGTTTTCGTTCAAACGGCCGTATCTTGAGCTACGGGCCTCCGAACGACGCGCCGTCAGTGGCAACGCGATCCTTGGATCGAGACGGTCGTTTCGGTATACTATACTCAAGGTGCACCTTCCTTTTCGGGAGCCTACGTAGTTAAAACTCCGTAGTTAAGCGTGCTTGGCCTAGAGCAGTGATAAGGATGGGTGACCTCCTGGGAAGTTTCCCAGGGTGGGTGTGAGACGGAAAAGCCAATAACTAACAGACCGGGCGTCCGATTGACGCTCCATCTGTTTCGTTGAATTCCTCTAAGTGAGAGGGATCTTTTGGAATACTCCGCCCGAGGTTTGGACGCAGGTGGAGTGCGGTCGGGTTGGTTTTGCCTTAAAAACCAACCGGGCCCCTGGGACGAAAATGCCAATAACTCTCAGACCGGGCGTCCGATTGACGCGCCGTCTGCGACGTTGAGTTCCTGTTGACGATACAGAACTTTTGGATACATCAACTTCGGACTTCGTGACAGTTGATGTATCAGCCTCTCGGCTCGTGGAGCGGACCCTCCGAACGAGCTTGCTGTGTGCGGGAACCCTAGGCTGGCTGCGACTGCTACTTCGACAGGGACGACCGCGCAGAGATCCTCCGTGGACTGCGGCGACGACTGTGCAGAGATCCTCCGTGGACTCCGACGACGACCGTGCAGAGATCCTCCGTGGACTGCAGCGACGACTGTGCAGAGATCCTCCG
Organism: Viscum album; assembly: GCA_963277665.1. NCBI lineage: Eukaryota > Viridiplantae > Streptophyta > Magnoliopsida > Santalales > Viscaceae > Viscum > Viscum album. The sequence continues at coordinate 1,642,294,336 of OY728121.1, read as the reverse complement.
TGGACTCCGACGACGACCGTGCAGAGATCCTTCATGGACTGCGGCGACGACGGTGCAGAGATCCTCCGTGGACTCCGACGACGACCGTGCAGAGATCCTCCGTGGACTGCGGCGACGACTGTGCAGAGATCTTCCGTGGACTCCGACGACGACCGTGCAGAGATCCTCCGTGGACTCCGGCGACGAAGGTGCAGAGATCCTCCGTGGACTCCGTCGACGACCGTGCAGAGATCCTCCGTGGACTACGGCGACGACTGTGCAGAGATCCTCCGTGGACTCTGACGACGAGCGTGCAGAGATCCTCCGTGGACTGCGGCGACGACGGTGCAGAGATCCTTCGTGGACTCCGACGACGACCGTGCAGAGATCCTTCGTGGACGGCGGCGACGACTATGCAGAGATCCTCCGTGGACTTCGACGACGACCGTGCAGAGATCCTCCGTGGACTTCGGCGATGACCGTGCAGAGATCCTTCGTGGACTGCGGCGACGACTGTGCAGAGATCCTCCGTGGACTCCGACGACGACCGTGCAGAGATCCTCTGTGGACTGCAGCGACGACTGTGCAGAGATCCTCCATGGACTTCTACGACGACCGTGCAGAGATCCTCCGTGGACTGCGGCGACGACCGTGCAGAGATCCTCCGTGGACTACGGCGACGACTGTGCAGAGATCCTCAGCGGACTGCGACGACTACTGCACTCAGTGATCCTCAGCGGACTGCGACGACTACTGCACTCGGTGATCCTCAGCGGACTGCGACGACTACTGCACTCAGTGATCCTCCGTGGATCTGTGCTACCGGTCCTGTGTGGGCCCGATCCTGTGTGGGTCCGATCCTGTGTGGGTCAGCGCTCAGCGATTCTGTGTGAGCCAGCGCCTACAGGTCCTGCGTGGGCCCGGTCCTGTGTGGGCCCGATCCTGTGTGGGTCCGATCCTATGTGGGGCATCTCTCAGCGGTTCTGTGTGAGCCAACTCCTACAGGTCCTGCGTGGGCCCGATCCTGTGTGGGTCATTGCAAGGTTAGTACCTATCGATCCTTCGTGGGTCTGACGACTTAGATGGTTCAGTGATCATCTTTATCGTCATCCAAAAAAGTATACCTGTGTGAGCTGAATCTTGTGTTTCTCTCCATTGTGGATTGTGTTGAGCTATCCTGTGTGGATTTACTGTTTACTCTCCTTTGTGGATTGTGTTGTTCTATCCTGCGTGGGTATGCGTTTTGCTTTCTTGTGTAGACTGGGTTGTGCTAGGGCTCGGACGTTGGATCCAATCGGGGAATTGATGACTTAGGTATATGTATGGGCATATACCTAAGCCATGTTAGATATTACTTCGTGATTGTATCTTTCCTTTTTGGATTATCCTTTGTGGATTTCGGGAGACCTTCGGGGGTCTCGGGGTCCCTACTGAGTAGCTTATACTCACCCCTGCACGGGCTATGCCCGCACTTCGTGGTCTTGGTTGCAGACGACGGACGGCGCTGATCGTGGAGGAGGCGTGCGGAGCAGGACAGTACCTGGAGGTGGACCACTGGGCGGGACGTACTCGGAGCGGTCAGGTGGACCCGAGGAGCAGTGGAGGCTATCTGTACCCACCCTTCAGGTGGGACTTCCAGAGGACGGCTCGACGCTGCAGTTTTTTTTCCTTTCAGTTGCTGTTTTTCCTTTCAGTTGTACTTTACAGTTGGGCTTGTATTTCCGGCCCCTTTTACTTTCAGCACAGCTTGTACAGTTTTTACTTAGTGTTTACTTTTCCGCTTGCTTACTCTGTGGTTCTTGTTTACTTTCCAAAGGCAATGCCTTCCCTTTTTGTTGGGATTTACACCTTGGTGCTAGTCGCCAGCCCCTGGCCTATGGAAGGCGGGCTTGGGGTAGTCACGGCATGGGCCCCGAGGACGGGTCGTGACAAATTGGTATCAGAGGTGGTCGGGTCTACCGCAGACTCTAATCTTTCTTCTATGTGAAGCAATAGTGTTTAGCATATTGAGTGTGGTTATCAGTCCAGGGAGTCCAGTGTTGGTGCGGCGGGCGACGTATCCATACACCAGGACCCTGACTTCTGATTTCCGACTTAATTCACGAAAACATTGATTGCATGTGTGTTTCAAGTTTTCTTTGTGATTACTTGTGTCATCTCACCAGGTATACTGTTCTGTCCGTGGCGCACTTGTTTCCTTTTCGGGATGGCACGACGACAGCAGCCAGCTAGGGTTCCTAGAGTAGAGCGCGACGACAGCCCGCCGAGGGACGAGGCCTCGGTACAGGGCCCGTTGACAGCAGAGGCACCGGCAGTACCTTTACCCGCCGAGCCCCTGATGCTTCCAGCACTGGTAGCTGACGACGCACGACGCCTCGGAGCTCTGCAAGAGTTCCAGCGCCAGCGACCACCCAGGTTCCGTGGGGATTCGGACCCCCAAGCAGCCGAGGACTGGCTGGAGGCGGTCGTCCGAGTTTTCAGGCTAGTGAGGACACCAGCAGACCTCATGGTGATCCTCACGGTGAGCCTACTGCACGCAGCAGTAGGGCGATGGTGGAGCCTGATGCTCTAGGTACACGATGAGTCCACCCTCATCTGGACGGACTTCGAGAGCCTCTTCCGCTTAGAGTTCGTCCCGGCCACCCTCCGTGCGGTGCGCATTCAGGAGCTTCTTCAGCTGCGGTAGGGCAGCTTGACGGTATCTCAGTACGCGGCGAGGTTCCCTGACCTATCTCGCTACTCGACAGACATGGTACGTGACCCCTTCTTCCGGGCCCGAACCTTCGAGCAGGGATTGAGACATGAGATCAGGTCATCGCTGATCTCCCTCAGCATCCCGACCCAGTCAGGAGTACTGGAGCGAGCCCTCCTGATCGAGAGCTTCATGGCTGAGTCCACAGCGAGACCTACCGCAGGGCGGCAGATAGCGGAGTCTTCGGCAGCAGGTAGCCGACGAATGACTCAGGGTTCTAGGCAGACCAGGCCTTCCGGCAGACGACCCCGGGACACTGGCTCAGCGGTACGGGGCACACAGCACGGAGCCAGCCTTCCGAGAGGCAGACAGTGCTACGAGTGCGGCGGGCAGGGCCACATGGCTCGTGACTGCCCGACCCGTCGTACCGAGGGGCAGCAGACGATGGAGGGACCACGCAGGCAGAGGCAGAGGGTCGACCGTGGCGGTCTGCAGGGAGGAGGCGGACGAGGCAGAGGAGAGGTCAGCCCATCACTCATCAGTTGTCTAGCCTTATCCTGGGAGCAGTTGACATGCGGAGTCCCAGTTTTCCTGGAGTGGTGGATCAGTACGCGGACGTCTTTCCCGACGATGTTCCAGGACTACCTCCTCGCAGAGAGGTAGACTTTTATTTTGACATGTACCCCGGGACAGCCCCGATATCCACCCCAGCATATCGGATGGCCCCCGCTGAGCTTCGAGGGATGCGGGTACAGTTGGAGGACTTGCAGGGCCAGGGGTTCATCCGACCCAGTGTTTCAGCCTGGGCTTCCCCGATTTTGTTCGCCAAGAAGGCGGACGGGAGCTTGCGACTGTGTGTCGATTATCGTCGCCTGAACCGGGTGACAGTGAGGAAAAAGTATCCGCTACCCAGGGTTGATGACCTCTTCGACCAGCTCAAGGGAGCACGGTGGTTCTCGAAGATAGACCTCAGTTCAGGCTATCATCAGCTTAGAGTTCGAGACGAGGATGTGCAGAAGACGGCCTTCAGGTGTCGGTATGGCCACTATGAGTTCTTGGTTATGCCTTTCGGCGTGACCAACGCTCCAGCAGTGTTCATGAGCCTCATGAACAGTATCTTCCAGCCATACCTCGATCGATTTGTCGTAGTCTTCATCGATGACATTTTGGTGTACTCGACGATGGAAGAGGAGCACGCCTACCACCTGCGTGTTGTGCTAGACACACTCCGAGAGCACCAGCTTTATGTCAAGCTCTCGAAGGGTCAGTTCTGGTTACGTGAGATCCACTTCTTGGGGCACGTCATTTCTGAGGCGGGAGTTGCAGTGGATCCCGCGAAGATCGAGGCGTTGTACGGAAGGCCTTGAAGATCTCCTTTGTGCTGGATAGACCCTGGAGAGTCATCACTTGTGGGACCAGAGATGGTCCGGGCCACAACAGAGAAGGTCCAGGTCATCCAGGAGCGGATGAGGACAGCACAGAGCCGGCAGAAGTCATATGATGACAGGAGGCGGAGGCCATTAGAGTTCGAGGATGGCGACCACGTCTTCTTGCGTGTCTCACCTCGACGTGGTTTGCGTAGATTTGGCCGAGGCGGCAAGTTGTCCCCACGCTTCATCGGGCCTTTCCAGGTCCTCAGCAGGATTGGCGAGGTGGCTTATCGCCTGGCTCTTCCACCTCAGTTGCACCGGGTGCACGACGTCTTCCACGTATCCCAGCTGAGGAGATACGTGCACGACCCGACGCACATCATTGACTATGGGGAGATAGACGTGGATGATGGGGCGACTTTTGCGGAGGTCCCAGTGGAGATAGAGGATCGACAGGAGCGGGTCCTACGTGGGCGATCGATTCCTCTTGTGCGCATCAGATGGCATCACGAGAACCTCCAGGAGAGCACTTGGGAGCGGGAGGCTCAGATGCGTGCTCAGTACCCACATTTGTTTCCCTAGTTTATGATGTATCTTTACGGGGACGTAAAGTCCTGAGGTGGGAGTAATGTAAAGACCCGTAAATTTCAAGGGATTTTTTTTCTTAATTTTTTTTGGAATTTTACAAGAGCGCAGTTTCTGACGGCACCTGATTCCGAGGCCCGGTGTGCCCGGAATCATTTTCCGAAGTTTGGCTCGGGTACGTTCAGTGAACGGACGAGCGGGTTTTTCTAACATTTGAACCGGTGCCTGGAATCAAATTCTGAGGGCACCGATGAAATCGCAGCGCCGGTATTCGCTTAGAAACGCCTCTTCCGGAGTTGCGTTTGCTCAGGTGTGGTTTTTAATTTTCGGGCTTAAAGTTAAGAAATAAAATAATTTTGCGACAACTTTATTTTATTTCACTTAAGCCACTTGGAAGCCACTTGAAACCACTTAAAGGCGGCTTGAACTGATTTGAACTAAATAGGATGCTATCCAGAAATATCCTACCCCCTTGGTAAGATATTTGTGAGGTGGGGCCCGCACGAGCCCCGCCGTTTCTTTCCGCTAAGAAACGCACCCGTGAAAACCCGTCTTAATGAAAGTCAACTGACGCGTTTTCTAAATTCTTAACAGACCATTTAATTGGGCGGTTTATTTCGTGAATTAAATGGGCTGTTTCTTTCGTGAATTAAATGGCATGTTTCTTTCGTTGAATTAATTCAACGAATTAATTCAATCATTTATTAACCTGTTTTCGTGTGTTGGCATATTAATAAAATAAGACCAACCCAAAATCTTTTGAGAAGATTTGAGAGGATCCCTATTTCTTCTTCTCCCTCGCGAAGAACGCGAAGAACGCGAAGAACGCGAAGAACGCGAAGAACGCCGAACCCGGAAATCGACGACGCGACGCCTTGATCCGCATCGTCGAAAACGTCCTTCTGCGACGTCTCTTCTTCCGCGACGGATCTTCGATCGGCTTCTTGAGGTAAGAATCTCAGACCTTCCTTTTTATCTCCTTCGTGGTTCTTAACCAAAAACAAGGATTTAATTAATTAAATTAAATATGTTGTTTCATGGTGTGTTGAGTTTGCCGACTCAACACCGGATTCCGCGACGACGCGACGCCTCCCCGCGACGACGCGATGATCCCTATCTTCCGCGACGAGCTTTTCCGCGAAGAACGCCCGCGCGCGACGATCGACGAGGTAGGGATTTTATAATTTTGGAATACCCCTCTTTGTTATTCCCGTGAACTTTCTTTAAAAATTAAAGAACAGGATTCAAGGAAACAATTTTATTATATTAAAATTAAAATTGTTGGTTCATGTGTTGAACAATTTCTCCTGGTTGTTTATCTCTAACGCGGAGGGTTCGGGCCAAACGAACACGGCCCGACGACCCTCCGCCGTTCTTCGTTTTGTGCGGATTTGACGGGCAACGACAGAACGTGCCGCAACGGATGTTTGACGATTCCGCAGTGAAGAACGAGTCCCGGGAGGAGCAATGGCGCAGGCGAGAAGAGAATCGGATCTCCGGAACGATTCCGGTGGCCCGCGGAACTCGCCGGCGGCGCCCCGGCGCGCCGCCGGACAGGCCGCCGCGACTCTGCGCGGCGGCACCCGCGGACCCGCGGCCGCGCGGGTCCGGTGCCCTCGGACGCGGCTGAAGCCGCGTCCCGACTCAACGCGGCCCCACGTGGGGGGGGGGGGGGGGGCGGCATCACCTGGCCGTGGGGGCGGCACCCCGCATGCCACGGCCTTCGGCCGACTCCCGGGGGGGTCGGCCCGGGTCGGCCCCGGGCCCGTACCCCCCGTCTTCGGACGTTGTCGTTCAAACGGCCGTATCTTGAGCTACGGGCCTCCGAACGACGCGCCGTCAGTGGCAACGCGATCTTTGGATCGAGACGGTCGTTTCGGTATACTATACTCAAGGTGCACCTTCCTTTTCGGGAGCCTACGTAGTTAAAACTCCGTAGTTAAGCGTGCTTGGCCTAGAGCAGTGATAAGGATGGGTGACCTCCTGGGAAGTTTCCCAGGGTGGGTGTGAGACGGAAAGGCCAATAACTAACAGACCGGGCGTCCGATTGACGCTCCGTCTGTTTCGTTGAATTCCTCTAAGTGAGGCGGATCTTTTGAAATACTCCGCCCGAGGTTTGGACGCAGGTGGAGTGCGGTCGGGATGGTTTTGCCTTAAAAACCAACCGGGCCCCTGGGACGAAAATGCCAATAACTCTCAGACCGGGCGTCCGATTGACGCGCCGTCTGCGACGTTGAGTTCCTGTTGACGATACGGAACTTTTGGATACATCAACTTCGGACTTCGAGACAGTTGATGTATCAGCCTCTCGGCTCGTGGAGCGGACCCTCCGAACGAGCTTGCTGTGTGCGGGAACCCTAGGCTGGCTGCGACTGCTACTTCGACAGGGACGACCGCGCAGAGATCCTCCGTGGACTGCGGCGACGACTGTGCAGAGATCCTCCGTGGACTCCGACGACGACCGTGCAGAGATCCTCCGTGGACTGCGGCGACGACTGTGCAGAGATCCTCCGTGGACTCCGACGACGACCGTGGAGAGATCCTTCGTGGACTGCGGCGACGACGGTGCAGAGATCCTCCGTGGACTCCGACGACGACCGTGCAGAGATCCTCCGTGGACTGCGGCGACGACTGTGCAGAGATCCTCCGTGGACTCCGACGACGACCGTGCAGAGATCCTCCGTGGACTGTGGCGACGACGGTGCAGAGATCCTCTGTGGACTCCGACGACGACCGTGCAGAGATCCTCCGTGGACTGCGGCGACGACTGTGCAGAGATCCTCCTTGGACTCCGACGACGACCGTGCAGAGATCCTTCATGGACTGCGGCGACGACTGTGCAGAGATCCTCGGTGGACTTCGACGACGACCGTGCAGAGATCCTCCTTGGACTTCGGCGATGACCGTGCAGAGATCCTTCGTGGACTGCGGCGACGACTATGCAGAGATCCTCTGTGGACTCCGACGACGACCGTGCAGAGATCCTCTGTGGACTGCAGCGACGACTGTGCAGAGATCCTCCGTGGACTTCTACGACGACCGTGCAGAGATCCTCGGTGGACTGCGGCGACGACCATGCAGAGATCCTCCGTGGACTGCGGCGACGACCGTGCAGAGATCCTCCGTGGACTACGGTGACGACTGTGCAGAGATCCTCAGCGGACTGCGACGACTACTGCACTCAGCGATCCTCCATGGATCAGTGCTACCGGTCCTGTTTGGGCCCGATCCTGTGTGGGTCCGATCCTGTGTGGGTCAGCGCTCAGCGGTTCTGTGTGAGCCAGCTCCTACAGGTCCTGCGTGGGCCCGGTCATGTGTGGGCCCGATCCTGTGTGGGTCCGATCCTGTGTGGGTCATCTCTCAGCGGTTCTGTGTGAGCCAACTCCTACAGGTCCTGCGTGGGCCCGATCCTGTGTGGGTCATTGCAAGGTTAGTACCTATCGATCTTTCGTGGGTCCGACGACTTAGATGGTTCAGTGATCATCTTTATCGTCATCCAAAGCAGTATACCTGTGTGAGCTGAATCTTGTGTTTCTCTCCTTTGTGGATTGTGTTGAGCTATCCTGTGTGGATTTACTGTTTACTCTCCTTTGTGGATTGTGTTGTTCTATCCTGCGTGGGTATGCGTTTTGCTTTCCTGTGTGGACTGGGTTGTGCTAGGGCTCGGACGTTGGAGCCAATCGGGGAATTGATGACTTAGGTATATGTATGGGCATATACCTAAGCCATGTCAGATATTACTTCGTGATTGTATCTTTCCTTTTTGGATTATCCTTTGTGGATTTCGGGAGACCTTCGGGGGTCTCGGGGTCCCTACTGAGTAGCTTATACTCACCCCTGCACGGGCTATGCCCGCACTTCGTGGTGTTGGTTGCAGACGACGGACGGCGCTGATCGTGGAGGAGGCGTGCAGAGCAGGACAGTACCTGGAGGTGGACCACTGGACGGGACGTACTCGGAGCGGTCAGGTGGACCCGAGGAGCAGTGGAGGCTATCTGTACCCACCCTTCAGGTGGGACTTCCAGAGGACGGCTCGACGCTGCAGTTTTTTTCCTTTCAGTTGCTGTTTTTCCTTTCAGTTGTACTTTACAGTTGGGCTTGTATTTCCGGCCCCTTTTACTTTCAGCACAGCTTGTACAGTTTTTACTTAGTGTTTACTTTTCCGCTTGCTTACTCTGTGGTTCTTGTTTACTTTCCAAAGGCAATGCCTTCCCTTTTGTTGGGATTTACGCCGTGGTGCTAGTCGCCAGCCCCTGGCCTATGGAAGGCGGGCTTGGGGTAGTCACGGCATGGGCCCCGAGGACGGGTCGTGACATGCCCCTTGTCTATCGGCCACCTCCCGGACCACGCCCTAGTTGAGGTCCCTGATGAGTGACCTGAGTTCGGCCTCCTCCTGCAACATCTTCCCTTGGAGAAGCAGAATATCACTTCCCCTACTACTGCTATTGGAAAGGCCTGGCTGGATGCTGCTACTGGGGCCAGTTCTGGGGCTTTCCGCCACCGGCGTACTATACTCGGTCCGGGCACTGACTCCAGAGATGTCCATGGCTACCACTAGATAAAGCATTGTGGTCCTCGGGCCGAAGGAAAAGGGCGAGGACCAGGGGACCAAAACTGAAACTGCTATGGCCTGCTCCCTGCTGGTCAGAACCTGGAGGGACCTGACGCTGGAGTCCTGGTGATGACGACCTTCCCCATTGATGGACCCAGCTAGATCCCCTCTCGTGACACAAATCCTAGAGCGTTCATCCTCTCTACCACTTCGGCCTTCTTTTGGACCTCCAATTATGTCGGCAGGGTAAATGGGGTAACAACATACTGGATGGAGGGTCGGAGCGCCTCCTCAAAACGTATTTCCAAAGACTACTTGTCGGGAAAGATGTATGGTGCAAAGCGGAGGAGGTCCTTGAACTTGATCCCCATCTCCCTCACTGAAATACTCCCCTGCTGGAGGGAGAGTAGCTCCTGCCTCTTCCCGACCTTCATCGTAGAAGAGATGAATTCCGCCCGTAACTCCTTCTCGAAATCAGCCAATGCCACCTCAGCCTCTCTCCTCTCCCCCAGGTAAAGCATCCACCCCTGACACACCATTCCCCACATTTGGCTGATGGATAGAGGTACCCAGTACTCGGTCGGAGCCCAGATCATGCCGAAGGCTATCACGAGCTCTGCTAACCAACCCTCCATGTTCATGTCAGAGGTGCTACCCTCATACTTCTCGAGGGTCTGTCACTAGATGGCCCAAAGTGTCTTCTACCACTGATCATCCTCCTCCTCTCGATCAGCTCTCTTCCGATCGGCCAAGGTATTCTATGGGGCCTCGATCGCCCTCACCACACATGGTCGTCTCCCATGTGCCATACCTGCAAGGTAAACATGGAATGCCTAAGCCCAAGTAGTGCAGAATATTGTTCTAAAAATTTTCTTATACATCTTATTTATTTCAAATTCCTAAAACATCCCAGAAACATGAGAAAAAAAGTCATTATGATGCATTTACCTTTCCTAGGATCTCTATATCCTAAAATTATTGTGGACTTACTTGTTCTATCGGTAGGTCTAGAGTCCTTGCATCGGATCACGGGGGGCCCTAAAATCCTGCATCATAGCCAGTCTCCCCTGGCCTAATTCACGCACCAAGGTCACCAAACACTGTTTCCCTACCATCCCATGAAATACTCATTGTGAATAACTCCATACTCCATCCTATCTCTCAACCATCCCTTTGATACCATTCTGTCAGGACCCGCCTTCACCAAGATGAGAGAAGGGTCAGCAGATTGCCAGGCCCTTCCTTCATCATGTTGAAGGAGAGATAATGACCCCTGAAACCCTCCTTCAATAGGTCCCAGAGTGGCGACCATCGCCAAGGGTATAGAATAACTCAGTAAATGGAAGGCATTACGCTTTTTCATTTAATAGGATCGGGAGATAAGATAGTGAATCCCACAACACGAAAACTAAAAGTGCAAGAAAATCCAAAACAACCATTCCCACATGCATGTTCCAAAAGTAAAACCCACAATGTACAAGGTGACTAAAATGGTAAAGTACTAAAGAAAGAAAAATAGCAAATGCAACCGTCGCAAAGGTCGTGCAATAGTATGGTCCCGCACAATCCCTGATGTCCTCCTGTAAACCTGAAAGCAGTTTTATATACGTAGGGTGAGCATACAAGTATAATCGGTTGGGAAAACCAAAGACTTGTGTGCACAAGTGGGGGAACGTACTAAGTCCCATGAGAAAAAGAATAAACCAAAAACCTAACAAGGTAAACTATCCACCCAATCCTCACCAAGGAACCGTCCCCAAATAACGCAAGAAAGTTATATATTGTAATACCACATCGATGTTTGGGTACCCCGCACCACTTTCTCACTGGTTATTGATGAAATCCTATGCATCGAACCAATCCCACCATTCTCACTACAGTACCACTGCCACAACCTACCCGCACACACCTAGGCCATATCCTCACGCATTCCCACGGCCAAACCCCACCCAAAAACACCTGGGCCGCAACCACTATCCCGCCCACAGACACCTGGGGCACAACTGTCGCACATAACCATGCCTCCAAACACCTAGGTCAAAACAACCACCGACGTACCCGAAGAGACCTGGGCCTCATCCCGAAGATACTTGGGAAACCACCTTCCCACACACACCTGGGACAACCACCGTAACCACCCCACCCTAAGATTCTTTGGCTAATAATAGGACTTATGCCATCACAGCCTACCCGAAGATACTTTGGCTACCCGGGAAAGAGAGTAAAAAGGAGCTAATAATCATCCACTAATGGACGTGTTTGAAAAAACACCCTCCCCCATGAAATGGGGTTGTTCGACACTTTTTTCTCAACATGGGTGGGGTGATAATAAGAAACACAAAACTACAAGTATAAGTATAGGTAACAAGCACTCACACAATGTTTAGGTTTTCCTTCAGCCTGCCTAAAGAACACAATCAGCACCATGTCCAAGTCACAACTCACACCAAACCAAAACCCATTTGTCCCATCCTGGTTTACATGTCCAACAATAATGTTTAAATAAGTTTCTGCACAGACTTGGGCAACTAGTAACCATAATAATAAGCTAAGGGAAATGATCCAAGAAAACATCAATTTAAGAATCCACACTCGGTTCTCTTGTAAAGACACAATAACCAAAGAAAATCCCATGATACATCCCCACATCCAATATCCAGGAGCCAACAAGGTTTCTCCATAATAGAGGATCCCTCCACAATTCGTGATACAACAGAGGGTCCCATCCTCAAATTCACAACCACCGAGAGTATAGTAATAGGGGATCCCATCCCCAGCCACATCACTCATCAATCGGACCGTGAATGAAAAGAAAATAACAACCCACTTCCATCAACACAAAGCAGTCCCATGCTGGTATTTTCAGATTTAAAAGATTTAACAAACTCCATGATTTCAATTCCACTGGGCTTAAACCGAGGTTATCACAGAATGGAGTTGATCCTGGTGCTTTCTATTTGTTTATCCAAATATAAGTAATTAACCAATTAACATTTCACAGCAAGGGTTCACAATCATAACAAAATTCATTTAAACATTACCAGAGGCAAGGGTTTGTTAGTGCACAGATAAATACCACCAATGATCATGATTTCCATTAGCGTAAGCCCACACAATTCAGGAAAAAAATATTATAAAACAGGGCTGCATCATTGATCATATCCCTCCCCCTTCATTCATTAGAATCCCTTTATTATCTTCATTAACATTTGGTCCATCCAATTATATAGAATCAAAAGCATTACCACCCCGCAAGATACACAGAAAGGAGAGTCAAAGGTGAAACCTACTTTTTATCAACGATTGACGCTAATCTCTGGTGTGGAACTTCACAGATAACGATGTGGCTCATCCGAATGAAAAGATTATCCTTTAAATGAAGAGTACTCCTATCACAGGGTGATTGAGAAAAGAAACATAGGGAGAACCCTTAGGTTATAAAGGGGGAGATACAGCGTCCCTCTGGCTGTTAAAGATATGGAGAGACTCGAAACTGCGTAAGGTGCGAAGTCATGGGTTTGACCACACGGTTGAGACACCCCACACGTCATTAATGGGTCCACGCGGTTTAAAGGGATGAACACACCAGGTTAATTCAGTAAGTATTTAATTAAGAGACATATATGGAAGTTAATAAGCTTAAAACAAGCTTAGAGGGGTCGAAATAGTGTTTAAAACACAATTTGCGCAAAAAGGAGTCGCTGTTGGAAAAACGCGTGGGGGTAGGCAAGAGCCACCGGTAGCTGAGAGCTACCCGTGGCTGACAGATACTGGTGGCTGATTGCTACCGGTGGTTGAGCCACCAGTAGGCTACAGCCACCGCCGATGGAGCTACCAGTAGGTGCAGCCACCGGTAGACCGAGCTACTAGTAGGCTGCATCCACCTGTAGACCGAGCTACCGGTTGGCCGAGATACCGGTAGGATGCGGCTACCGGTAGACCGAGCAACCGGTATGCCTGCTATTGGTAGGATAAAGTTATTGGTAGGCCTACCGTGGGTCAAACATCACCGAAAAGTTGGGATGGCCTCCCAGACCACTCAGAAAACCTCAAGCATCATATTTTTACTATGTAATGGACCTCCAACAACCCATTCCATTACATCAGATACATCTCAAAATATTCTCGCCCTCGAGAATCAAAACAACCAACAAGGAATGGGAGGGTCTGGACAACCACCTCGGAAGATACCTCTCAGGAGAGAACCTCATTGGTATCTAAAAACAACATATTTTTCTTAAGAACCAAGTAGCATACCATGTCAGACTACCCAGTGGGTTGGGGAGTCTCTTCCCTCATGTCAAGATACTATCCACTTTGGGCGGTACTAACTTGCCCGCACTGTTTTAATCGCATCCACCTTAATGCGTCCTGATTAGGGGTCTGATCCTCTCCTCCCCATAGCCAAGACTTTTCACACACATTCAAGGAGGAAAGAAAAAAACGACATATTTCATAGCCAAAAAGGTAAAATGATCCACCACAACAAGTATAAATAGAACAACAAAAACTCAAAACAACTCTGGGTAATGGGCACACATATGTGCTTCCCTCTCCCACGTACTCTCCTCAAGCCCACCATGTCTCCATAAAACATGAACCAAGGGAATGGCTCTCCCATGAAGCACCTTCTCCTCACGATCCTCGATCATCACTGGTCTTTCCACAAAGGTCACGTCTTCTTCGATTTCTAGCTCTCCCCAGTCGAGGATGTGTGAATCGTCATGCAGATAACGACAGAGCTGGGACACATGGAAGACGTCATGTATCCTCAGTAGTAGCGGTGGTAACTCTAGCTGATAAGCCACATCACCCACCCTCCGCAACACTTTTAAGGGTCTGATGAACCTGGGAGAAAGATTACTCCCCTTGCCGAACCTCTGTTACCCACGCTGAGGGGAGACCTTTAAGAACATGTGGTCTCCAACATAAAACTCCAAGGGTCTCCTCGTATCAGAATATGACTTTTGTCTGTCCTGGACCGCCTTCATCCTTTCCCGTATAAGCTGAACCTTCTCCGTCTTGCTCTGCATATCTTCCGGGCCAACGATGCCCGCCTCTCCGACTTCGGTCCAACGCACAGGTGAGCGGCATGGCCTCCCGTACAGGGCTTCAAACGGGGCCAAACCAATGGTAGATTGATAGCTATTATTTTAAGAGAACTCCACTAGAGGAAAGTGTCACACCCATGGTCCTCCTGAGTCCAAAACGCATGCCCACAGCATATCCTCCATGGTCTGGATGGTGCGCTCTGTCTGCCCATCTGTCTGGGGATGGAAGGAAGTACCAAGACATAGCTGGGTCCCAAAAGCATGCTACAATCCTCTCCAGACTCATGAGGTAAACCGTGCATCCGTATATGAGACTATGGACCTCAGATCTCCATGTAACCACACCACCTCATCCACGTACCTTCGTGCCAAAGAATTATCTCCACTTGTCTCCTTAATTGCCAGAAGGTGAGCCGATTTCAACAACCGGTCCACTACTACCCAGATGAAATCGTACCCCCCTTGAACCTTGTGTAGTCCTATGACGAAATCCATTAAGATGACCTCCCATTTCTACTCAAGGATATCCAGAGACTACAGTAGTCCACCTAGAACACGGTGTTCAGCCTTTACATACTAACACACTTGGCACTTGGCCACAAAATCTGCCACTTCTCGCATTACTCTAGGCCACCAGAACTGTCTCCTTAGGCCCTGGTACATCTTGGATAATCCTGGGTGTACCGCTAGGGGTGATTTCTGGAACTCACTGAGAACCCTGCTGTGCATCACCTCTGGAACAAACAACTTCCCCTAAAAACAGTTTTGACCATCCTCCATCCATCCTTCTAGAGCATTTCTCTGGTCAACTCGGTCATGCATCACTTCACACTCTAGGTATCCCCACTGAGACTCCTCCACTTGCTTTAACAGAGACGACTGCACTGTCATCTGATATAAGAAACCATTACCGCCATCCATCCTCACATCCAGGTGTAAGGTAGCCAACTCATCCATCGCCTTCCAGGCATCTACCGACTCTCGGACTACATCCTTCTGCGTCCTGCTGCTCAAGGTATCAGCCACTACATTCCCTTTTCCTGATGTATAGGAAATCTCAAAGTAGTAATCCTGGAAGAACTCCATCCACCTTCACTGCCCCAAGATTAGGTCCCGCTGGGAGAAGATAGACCTCAAACCTTTGTGATCTGTGAAGACCACAAAGCGTTCCCCGATGAGGTAATGCCGCTATAATTTTAGCCCAAAAATGACCACCGCAAGCTCCAGGTCATGGGTGGCATAATTACACCCATGAGAGCGTAGCTACCTAGAACCATAAAAGATCAATCCTTGATTTTTCACCAACACACATCCGAGGCCTTGCCCTGAGGCATCATAGAACACCTCATACGCCACCCCTTCTTTTGGTAGTCTGAGCAATGGGGCACTAACTAGCTTCTCCTTCAGATAGCTGAAGGCTGCCTCGCGCTGCTCACCCCACATGAAAACTTGATCCTTTTGGTCAAGGGAATCAAAGGGGATGCATCTCAAGAGAAGATGGGTACAAACTTCCCGTAGTAACCTGCCAGACTGAGTAAACTACGAACTTCTGAAACATTCTTGGGTGCTGCCCAAGAAAAAACTGCTTCATCCATTGATGGGTCCACTGGTACCCCCTGCTTGGACACTACGTGCCCAAGGAAGTGCACTTCTCGCATCCAGAATCTGCATTTTGACAACATTACCATAGAGCCGGTGCTGTTGGAGGACCTCCAAAACCATCCTCATATGCTCTGCATGGTCGTTCTCTGATCATGAGTAGATCAGGATATCGTCGATGAACACAACTAAAAACTGATCCAGGTACTCTCGGATGATGGAGTTCATAATCCCCATGAACACAGTCGAGGAGTTTGTAACACCGAAGGGCTTGACTATGAACTCGAAGTGTCTATATCTGCACATGAACATGATCTTCGAGATGTTTCCCTCTTTCACTCTCAACTGGTGGTACCCAGACCGTAGGTCGATCTTCGAGAACCACCCTTCCCCTTTAGCTGGTCGAAAAGATCATCTGTCCTCAGAATGGGGTAGCGATTCTTGATTGTTACCTGATTCAGCCTCCTGTAGTCTATGCACATCCTAAGACCACCATCTTCCTTCTTTGCGAATAGTAATGTAGCACCCCACGGTGAAACACTTGGTCTAACATAACCCCTCTTCATCAAATCGTCAATCTGAATTCGCAACTCCCGTAGCTCTGAAGGTGCCATCCGGTATGGGGCCATCGAAATCGGATGAGCACCAGGCTGCAGGTCTATCCCGAACTCGATATCAGGTTGAGGGGGTAGATTCATAAGCTCTTTAGGGAAAACATCCATAAACATGATGATGATCCCTGGCACCTCCACCATCTCAGCATCCACTGACTCCACTGATATCTCGGATAACGAGGATAGGAGGGCTTCCTCTTGCCTATTTCCCTTATGACTTCTCCACTCGCTAGTGAAAACAACACGCCGACCGCCCACGTATGAGAACACAACCATTCCTCAGAAGTAGTCGATGATGGAACACATAAAGAACAGCCAATCGATTCCTAGGATGACTTCTTATGGCTGTAAATGTATCAGAAGAAGGTCCCTGACCGACTGATGTGGCCCTATCATCCGTCTGCATCCTCGACAAACACATAACAAGTCGGTATGACCTTCAAATGTTGTGCTCAGTACCAGGGGAACTGGAAGTCTCTCAGCATCTAATCCCAAGGCACGGGCTAGGCTACGTGTAACAAAGGATTTCAAAGCTTCGATATCGAGAAAGGAATAAGAAAAAGTGCTAAACAAACGTATCATACCTCGAACGACCTCCAATCCTACTGGAACTGCTACCTTTGAAGCATGTAGCTGTCCACGCCCAGCTCCTGTGCCCCTTTGATATCGGCCACCTCCCCGACCATGCCCTGGTTGAGGTCACTGAGAAGCACCCCGAGGTCAGCCTCTTCCTGCAACATCTTCCCTCAAAGGATTAGGAACTCGCTGCCACTACTGCTGCTGCTGGAAAGGACTGGCTGGAAGCTTCTACTGGGGTGGGTGTTGGGGCTGTCCGCCACCGCTGTACAGTACTCTGTCTGGGAACTGACTCCGGATATGTCCATTACTCCCATAGACGAAGAATTACGGTCCTTAGCCCGAAGGAAAAGTGTGAGGTCCAGGGGAAGGGAACTGAAACTGCTGTGGCCTGCTTCCTGCTGGTCGGAACCTAGAGGGTCCTGACGCTGGAGGCCTGGTACTGATGGCCTTCCCCTTCGATGGTCCTAGTTGGATCCCCTCTCATGACACAACTCCTAAAGAGTGTATCCTCTCTACCAATTCGGCCTTCTTTTTGACCTTCATATACATCAGCAGGGTAAAGGTGGTAACAAAATACTGGAGGGAGGGACAGAGCGCCTTCTCTAAACATCTTACCCAAAACTCCTCCTCGGGAAAGAGTCTAGAGCAAAGAGAAGGAGATCCTTGAACTTGATCCCAAGCTCCCTTACTGACATACTCCCCTACTGAAGGGAGAGTAGCTCTTGCCTCTTCTTTTCCTTTATATTTGAAGGGATGAATTCTGCCCGGAACTCTTTCTGGAAATCAGCCCATGCCACCTCAACCTCTCTCCTCTCCCCCAGGTAAAGTGTCCACCACTGACGGGCCGCTCCCCACATCTGGCTGACTTCCATAGGGACCCAGTACTCAGTCAGAGGCCAGATCAAGCCAAAGGATATGACCATCTCCTCTATCCAACCCTTCGTCTTCATGTCAGAGGTGTTACCCTCATAATTCTTGAGGGTCTGTCACTAGAAGGCCCAAAGCATCTTCTATCACTGGTCGTCCTCCTCCTCTCAATCTGCTCTCTGCTGATCGGCCAAAGTAGTCTTCTGGGCCTCGATCGCCCGCACCACATGTGGTCGTCTCCCAGGTTCCATAGCTTCACGATAAACATGTAATTCCTATGCCCAAGTAGTGCAGAATTTTATTCTTAAAATTTTCATAAACTTCTTATTTATTTAAAATTCCGAAAACAGCCCAGAAACATGAGAACACAAGTCATTATAAAGCATGTAACTTTCCTAGGGTATCCTTATCCTGCAATCAGTGTGCCCTTACTTGGTCATTCGGTAGGTCCAGAGTCCTTGCATCAGATCACGGGGGGCCCTAAAATACCGCATCCTAGCCGGTCTTCCCTGGCCTAATTCATGCACCAAGGTCACCCAACACTGTTGCCCTACCATCCCATGCAATCCTCACTGTTCCTAACTACAGAATCCATCCTATCTCTCAACCATCCGTTTGATTCCATTATGTCATGACCCGCCTTCACCAAGAGGAGGGAAGGGTCAGCAGATTTTCAGACCCTTCCTTCTTCAAATTGAAGGAGAGATAATGACCCCCAAAACCCGCCTTCAAGAGGTCCGGGAGTGGTGACCAGCGCCAAGGGTATAGAATCACTCACTAAATGGAACACATTACCCTTTTTCTTTTAATATGATCGAGAGATAATATAGTGAATCCCACAACAACAGAAATAAAAGTGCATGAAAATCCAAAACAACAATTCTCACATGAATGTTCTAAAAATAAAACCCACAATGTACAAGGCGACTACAAAGGTAAAGTACCAAAGAAAAAAAAGAGAAATTGCAACTGTACCAATGGTTCTGTGCTAGTATGGTCCCGCGTGATCCCCGTTGTCCTCCTGGAACCCTGAATGTAGTTTTATATATGTAGGGTGAGCATACATGTATATTCTGTAGGGAAAACCAAAGACTCTCTTGCACAAGTCGGGGAACGTACTAAGACATGTGAGAAAAAGAATAAACCAAACACCTACCAGGGTAAACTATCCACCCATGACTCACCAAGTAAAACTCCTCAAATAACTCAATAAAGTAATATATAGTAATAGAACATCGATGTTTGGGTACTATGTGCAACTTTCCCACTGGTTATTGAAGACATCCTCCACATCAAACCAATCTCGCCATTCTCACCACAGTCCCACTGCCACACCCTTCCCGCACACACCTGGGCCATATCCTCATGCAGTACCACTGCCAAACCCTGCCCGCAAACACTGGGGCCACAACCACTATCCCGCCCGCAGACACCTAGGCCACAACTGTCACATGTAACCATGCCAGCAAACACCTAGGCCAGAACAACCACTGCCATGCCCGAAGACACCTGGACCTCATCCCAAAGATATATGGGAAACCAACTGCCCACACACACCTGGGCCAACCACCGTAACCACCCCGCCCGAAGATCCATGGGGTAATAATGGACCTCAGGCCATCACAGCCTGCCTTAAGATACTTGGGCTACCCGGGAAAGGGAGTAGAAAGGAGCTATTAACCAGACACTAATGGAAGTGTCGGGATAAACACCCTCCCCCATGAAATGGGGGTGTTTGACACTAAGGGATCAACATGGGTGGGGCACAAATAAGAAACACAGAACAAAAAGTATAAGTATAGGCAACAAGAACTCACCCAATGTTTAGGTTTTTCATCAGTCTTCCTAAAAAACACAATCAGTACCATGTCCAATTCACAACTCACACCAAACCAAAACCCATTTTTCCCATCCTCGTTTACATATTCAACAGTAATTTTAACATACATTTCTACACCTACGTGGGAAACTAGTAATCACAGTCATAATCCAAGGGAAAATTTCCAGGAAAACGTGAATTTAAGCATCAACAGTCGGTTCTCTTGTAAAGCCACAATAACCAAAGAAAACCTTAAGATACAACCCCACATCCAATAGCCAAGAGCCTAAATGGATTCTCAACAACAGAGGATCCCTCCCTAATTCGTGATACAACAGAGGGTCCCATCCTCAAATTCACAACCACCAAGAGTATAATAACAGGGGATCCCATCCCCACCCACATCACCCAACAATCAGCCCGTGAATGAAAAGAAAATAACAACCCACTACCATCAACACAAAGTAGTCCCATGCGGGTATTTTCAGATTTAAAAGATTTTACACACTCCATGATTTCAATTCCACTGGGCTTAATCCGGGGTTGTCACAGAACGGAGTTGATCCTATTGCATTCGATTTGATTTTCCAAATATAAGTAATTAACCAATTTACTTTTCACAGCAAGGGTTAAAAATCATAATACATTTCATTTAAACATCACCAGAGGAATGGGTTTGTTAGTTCACAGAGAAAGACCACCAATGGCCATGATTTTAAGTAGCGTATGCCCGCACAATTCATAATAAAAGATCATCAAACAACGTAGCATCATCAATCACAACCCTCACCCTTCATTCTTTAGAATCCATTTATTATATTCATTAAGGTTCAGTTCATCCAATTCTATAGAATCAAAAGCATGCCCACCCCGCAAGATACATAGAAAGGAGAGTCGAAGGTGAAACCTACTTGTTATCAATGATCAATGCTAAACCCGGGCGTGGAACTTCATGGATAGCGATGCGGCTCGTCCAAATGAAAAGCTGCTTGTCTGAACGAAGGGTACTCCTAGCACAGGGTGATCAAGAAAAGAAACCTAGGGTGAACCCTTAGGTTATAAGGGTGAGATATAGCACGCCCCTGGCCATTAATGATATGGAGAGATTGAAAACCGTGTAAGTCACGGAGTCGTGGGTTTGACCACACGGTTGAGACACCCCACACGTCATTAATGGGTCCCCGTGGTTTAAACCGACGCACACACCAGGTTAATTCATTATGTATTTAATTAAACAACTTTTATCGACGTTACTGGGCTTAAAAAAATCTTAGAGGGGTCGATATATGGTTTTAAACCCAATTTGCGCAAAAAAGGAGCCGCTTCTGGAAAAACCCCTGGGGGTAGGCAAGAGCCACCGGTAGCTCAGCTACCGGTAGGTAGCAGTGCCAATAGTTGAGATCTACTAGTGGGTGACAGCTACCGGTGGTCGAGCTTCTAGTAGGCTGTAGCTACTAGTAGACCGACCTACCAGTAGGCTGCAGCGACCGGTATACTGAGATACCAGTAGGTTGCAGCTATGGGTAGACCGAGCTACCGTTAGGCCGAGTTACCAGTAGGCTACGTCTACCAGTAGACTGAGCTACTAGTAGGCTTGATACCGATAGGCTAAGGCTACTGGTAGGCCTACCGTGGTTCAAACTTCACTGAGAAGTTGGGATGGCCTCCCAGACCACACATAACACCTCAAGCAACATATTTTTACTAAGTAATGGACCTCTAACAACACAGGCCATTACAGTTATTGATAAATTTTATGATTTCATGAGGTGTGTTACAAAGATTTTGTTATGTATTTAGTTATGAACTAATGTTTTTTCATTGTTTTTGAACACTTACTATTATTTTTATGCACATCAAAAGTTCAGAAATGTTTTTCACAGGAATTAAAGATGAACAGGGTCAAGGATGGGATCAAGGAAAAGTCATGTTTTCTAAAACATGGAACTAGACATGACTCTTTTTTTCAAGTGTTTTTATTTTTTAAAAAATTTGAAACTGAATAGAAGTGTATATTTTGTAATTTTTGAGATGTAACGTAATAGTTATGTCCTTATTCTCTTAAACTCTAAACCTGAAAATATCCTCAATGTGAATTATTCATTTACTTCAAGACTATGTAATGTTTATGGTCGGGTCCTTGTAGTTGGTATCAAATGTCGGTTTATATAACTTTATGTGTTTTAATATTGTCAAATTAATGTCCATAGTTTAATATATGTAAATATTGAAATGATATAGAATTTAAATATTACCATGTTTCTTAACCTAAGATATTTCAGTGTTTAGAATGGTTTTTTGAAAACTAAACATTGATGTTCTGGAGGGAAGTCATATAGAGGGAAATTAACTTCCAAATCAGTATCCGGAGGTGGTCAGAATTAGAATGGTACATTTTGTTTCAGTGATAGCTCAATTGACTTCGGTGATAAATGGTTGTTCCTTTTATATATGATAGTTTTGTTTATTTAAAAAATAAAGAGAAGTGTGAATGTAATTTAAGGTTTGTCTTGCAATCCTTAATAGAAAAGAGACTGTTAGTGAAATTCAAAAAGTGTGAGTTTTGGTTACATAAAGTCACATTCCTTGGTCACATTATTTCATAAAATTTCATAACTATTGATCCTACAAAAACAAATGTTGATTAGGAATGGCCAAGACCCACAATTATTACAAAGATAGATAGTTTTCTTGGTTTGGACGGTTATTATCAAAATATTGTTGAGAATTTTTCACAATTATCTACTCCAATTACTATGTGATCTTGAAAAGGTGTTATGTTTATTTGGAAAAAATAATGTGATGATTGTTTTCTAGAATTGAATAGACGATTAGTGAATTCTCTAGTTTTGTTACTACCTTCCTGAAATGGTGAGTTTGTTATTTTCAATGATGCTTTGATTGAGGACTTGGTTGAGTCATTATGCAGAATGGTTTGGTAACTTCTTATGCATAATGTCAGTTGAAACTTCATGAGTTAAATTACCCTACATATGATTTGAAATTATCTTCTGTTGTTTTTGATTAAAAAATTTGGAGGAATCATTTCTATTGAGTAAAATGTGTAATATATATTAACCAAAAATGTTTGATGTATATATTCACTCAGAAATAATTTAACATGAGATGGATGAGATGGTTGGAATTAATCAAGGATTATGATTGCACTATCCATTACTATCCGGGAAAAGAAAATAATGTTAATGATTCTTTGAGTCAAAAATGTGATTCTTAATTAGCCATGCTACATTTTGAACGAGATTCTTTGGTTTTTTATTTGATTTACTTTGGCATAGAAGTTGTTGGTGCATGAAATTTATCTATTTTGTTTCAGGTGTCAGTGTAATCATCTCTATCATACAGAATAAAGAAAGTGCAGAAGAAATGTAGTGAGTTTCATAAAAATGCAGAGTTCGTTATAAAGGGTATGTTGTCTGAATTCCACACTAATAATGATTGTTTTTGGAGATTTGGAAAGTGATTACATGTACCTTGTTGTTCACAGTTGAATAATGAGTTGTTATGTAAAGCTCATAGTTCTCCATTTTCATTTAATCCGGGAAGTGATAAGATGTAATTATATCATTGGGAGTATAATAAGTGGTATGGAATGAAAAAATATATTGTTTATTTTAAAGTGAAGTGTTTGACATGTCAGCATGTTAATGCAAAACAATAGTTACTAAATGTGATGCTTCAGTATTTACCAGTGCCAGAGTGGAAATGTGAAAACATATCCATGGACTTCGTTGTGGGATTACCAAATACATCTCGATGTAATAATGCAATCTGGGTTAATGTTGATCGATTGACTAAATCTGGTCATTTTCATCCTGTTCGGGGTACATTGTCTCTAGATCAACTTTCTTGGTTGTATGTTAAAGAGACAGTTAGGTTGCATGTTGTTCCCCTCTCAATTGTATCTGATCATGATCCCAGGTTTACTTTTATCTTTTGGATAGGCCTTCAAAAAAAATTTGGTACTGAATTAAATTTTAGTAAAACTTTTTATCCTCAATCATATGGGCAATCAAAATGAACAATTCATAACTAGGGAGATATGGTACGTGCTTCTTCACTAGATTACCAAGGATGTTGGGACCAATATATTTCTTTGGTTGATTTTAATTATAATAACAGTTTTCATTCTAGTACACAATTGGCTGCATTTGAGGCATTTTATGGGAATCATTGTAGATTTCCTGTTTTTTGGGATGAAGTAGGTGAAGGTAAGATGATGAGACTCGAATTGGATGAAGAGATGGTAGACAAAGTTCAGCTGATTTAGAAGAACATGAGAATATCATAGAGCATGTATAAAAGTTATGAAGATAACCAATGGAAGGATCTATCTTTTGAGGTTGGCGATCATTACTTTCTCGAAGTTTCTCCAGGAAAATAAGTGATATGTTATTGTAAGAAGAGAATGTTGAATCAGAGGTTCATTGGACATTATGAAATCCTAGTGAAAGTTGGATCAATTTCTTACAGAGTTGTTTTACCTCCATATTTATCCCAGGTACCCAATGTTTTTCATGTTTCAATTTTGAGAAAGTATGTGCGAGATCAATATCATATTTTTATCCCATAGGTAGTTCAGTTTGAAGAGAATCTCTATTATGAGGAACCACCAGCCTAGACTCATGAATGCAGAGAGAAAGTGTTTTAGAATAAGGTAATTCCTCAGGTAATGGTTTTGTGAAAAAAAACTTTATGGTTAAAGAGGCATGGTGGGAATCTAAAAATTCAATGAGGAATGAATAACCCCACTTATTTGATAACTGATGAAAATTTTGAGGACAAAATTTTCAAAAGGGGGGAAGGATGTAACATCCCAGGTAAATAAATAAATATGACATTTTCATATTTATTTATATTTGTTAATTAAATATTAATTTTTCTATAAAGTGGATTCTATGTTTGATGACATACCTGATACAGATAAATGGGTTTCATTGAAATCTTCCATTGCACATTAATAGTATAATATAATTATTTTAAATAGTATTTAACGCCTCATCATTCTGTTGATGGTAATGAATAGAACAAACTACATTATGAATATATATTTTGTTAAATGTTTTTACATTTATCCAATAAATGTTTGAGTCTTAATATAAGAAAATAATTCTATTTTAAGCCTAAATACATTAATATTCACTAAAAGATCAATTTATCACCTTTTGATGGAGAAACCTCATTAAATATGATATTTCTATCTTTTATATATTCTATTTGACAAAATATAAATCATCTATTGAATTCGGACCCCAAAATTTTCTTTGGGTAATTTTTTTTATTTTTCCAATAAAAATTCATTTATTAATGAATAGTGAAAAATATAATATTTGAATTCAAATAATCATTTTGATCTACTTTACTTATATGGATAGATTATTTTTTTAATTTGTTTTATAGTATAATTACAATAGATTTTTTCCATTTAGTACAATGCTGGTCATTGGAATTAATTTCCCTTTGAAATTAGAAATAAACAAGTCAATATTTTGATAGATATTGTTTCTTGAAAACACGTGATTTGTTTTGATGATGGTATTTAATTTGAAATTAAATAATTTAACATCTAATGACTTTAATTTTTTAAAATATACATCATTTTTGAATTTAGAATATCAAATATATCTTAGGATGAATTTTTGTATTTTTCTGAAAAACATCAATTTTTTATGAATTGTAAAACCACTATGTAGTTGTTAAAAAATATCTTTTGCATTTAAATGTAATTTCACCAATTATATGAATTTAATTTTAAAAATATGACATACATGGATGTTATTATAAGTAAAATGTGGATCAATAATATGAATTTTTTGGAGAATAATAACTTTTGACTTATCTACCGTTGTTAAAGGTATATAGGGTAATTCTATGTAAAAAGAATATTATAATAAAACAAAATTACCGTAATACTTATAATAAAATTATTAGATGAGTCACGGTCAACCATCGGCATCCTTGAGTCAATTTTGGGACCCCAGGGTGCCACTTGGAAGTGATAATGACCCTGTAGATTTGTTAATTTAAAATAAAGACAAAAATGACACAAACATATATCTTTTAGTAAAGTAATTTTTACAATGGGTTATATAAATTATAATTTCAACAATAAATATTATTTTAAAAGATAAAAATATTTCCTACATTATGGTATTTTTTGTAAAAAATTTTGACATCAAATAAATTAAATAATTTATGACACAAAAATTATGCAGTATTTACCTCATTAATAAATGATTTAAATAAATAAGATTATAAATATTAAAAACAAAATATCCAAAACCTATAAAATACTTTTTGGATGATTTTTTATTGAAAATGAGTCATCTTAACTTTGAAATTAAAGAGTTAGGGTCTTTTTGAAACCGAATATACGTTTATAATAAGATAACATTTTCAAACCTTCCTAAAGAGCCCCTTCTCCCCCTTATAAAAGGACACCACTTTAACCCATTACTAACAACATTAAAGCCCATTTTATTGTCCAAACCCAGCCGAAATAAGATCTCAAGATCCATATCTTCCTCTTAGAAGACTTAACATAGGCATAAGGAACTTCATGAAGTCTTTTGGTTTCAAACCAAAGGGAGTTACCTTAATTAAATGTAACTATTTCTCTTAAATTACTTTCATTTATTTTACTTCTCCAACCCCAAAACTCTTTTTATTTCATTCTTTTATAACGAAACAAGTATCCCTTATATTCTAGGATTTTGTTATGAGGTGGATTAGAAATACACTTACACACACATCCATCTAATGGGCAATGAACATACTATTTTGTGGATGGCAATCTAATCCCTCACAAAATGATGATTTTTCAATTATCTCATACCGCCTCTTATGGTGGACACTATGATGAAACTTTATTTATATATTATATATATTATGTTTATTTTTTTATGCATCTTTATTTTTCATTTATTGTGTACCTTTATGGTTTCCATTATGGATAAACACAATAATTTCATTTCAGGAAGTGTGGACTACCGCCCTCTCAAAGTGATATAATTTGTTCATTCCATATGTGGGATGTATAAAGGATTAACATAATGATAATATATATGATATTATACTAGGATTATAATATGACTATGTATCATTATTTTTTAATTCCATTAAAATATAAATTATAAATGAATAGAGTGTTCATGCATACGTACGACTTACCGTCTCCATGAACAGTGCATTTTATTTCTTACCTCCATATATTATATTGAAATTATAAATACATATATATAATGGATATATATGATATATATGATATCAAAATCATGAATATCATTTTGTAGATAATGGACTATTGACGATAGGGAGAACATGTAATTATAAGGTGTTCATTTTTTACTCAAGTATCAAATAGTGACAAAACAACCGTTATTGACATAAATTATTATATAATGTTTATAAAATAATAATAAGTAATATAAAAGAAAAAATAAACGTAAAAAATGTTTTTAAGAACGTGGTTATTATTATTATTTTTTTTATTCAAGAGAATAATGAACGAACGATTCATGTCAGACATGAGTTAAGGGACGTCATCTCAATCTCGTTTCATTGAGGCATTTTTTGTTTTAATACATAATATTCATTTATACGCTGTATAAAAACCTTTGAATATTCATTTCATTCACAAAAAACTTATTTCTAATAAGTGTATTACAAAAGGACAAAAAAATTTCTTTTAATGTAAGCAGTGACAATGACCTTTCTGTCACGTCGATTATTATATGACTTTTGGATTCCTTAACAAGCAGTAATATTTTTAAATGGAAAATAAATAACGTATAGTCTTTTACATATTTTGGTATTGAAAATGGTTTTGATAAAGGACTTGATATTTCAATATATTTAAATGATATATTTGATTGAAATTCGGAAATTTTTTCTTTCAATTATGTTTGTTTTATGTGATATGAATATGTTATCATTCTTGGAAATTATTTATGTATATGGGAGGTTCCGTGATAAAACATGGGTGGGTGAGCCAAAGATAGCTCTCCAATGAATTGGGATACGTGAAAGAGGTAAATGTGAATGTTTCTCCTAAGATATTTAGGGAATATACTGTGATTCGTATTCCAAATGTAGCTCCTTACGTAGTTGTGATAGCTATAATTTATGTATGATATGGATGGCATAAGTTAAGATTATGATTTATTCATTCTATGTGTTATTCATTAATGTTATGATTTAATGAGGTATGTTAAAGAGATTATGTTATGTATTTAATTATGAACTAATATTTTCATTCTTTGTTTTATAACCCTTACTAAGCTTTTTTAGGATATTCCATGTTTTGAAATGTTTTTTATAAGAATTAAAGATGAATAGGGTCAAGGATGGGATCAAGGAAATTTCATGAGGTCTAAAACATGGAACTGGGCATGACTCTTTTTTTTCAAGAGTTTTTCTATAGTGGAAAAATGTAAATAAAGTAGAAGTTTCTTATTTGTAAATTTTTATATGTAATGTAATATTTATGGACTACTTTTGTGAAACTCTAAACCTAAAAATATCCTCAATGTGAATTATTCATTTAATTCAAGGTTATGTAATTTATAAGGCCGGGTCCTTAAAATAAAATTTTAATTTTTTCTTCTGGATATCCACCTAATTATATCAATTATTAAATTTATATTTTCTGAAATATTTTTATAAAATTGTTCCCGAAACCATCATATAATCTTTTTATTTTAGGTATTTGATATCCATCCTTCATCATTTGATGTATTTAAATCTATATGAATTTAATTGTGGTCATAAAATTATAAATCAATATCTTTACTATTATTTAATATTTAATGTTTTTATTACTCAATCCATGTGATGTTAATTGTTACTACGTCAATTCAAGAAACCCATACACCCTTTACACTTCACTGATTCCATCTATTCCCTTAACCCCTTGTAAATGATGACCATCCTAGCCCTAATTCCCAATTTTTATTCAGGAACATTATATAACACGTAAAAAACACTATTAAATACATTTTTTGGAAATTAATGACATAAGAAAATTTTTGATGTAAAAAACATGAAATTCAGTAATTCTTACAAATTTGATATATTTTTTCCGCCAAATTTCATAAGGTTTTATGAAATTTGTTTACATAAAATAAAGTCCAATAATTTATATTTTCATATATTTGATCACATGTTTGTGTATATTTTGTTGTACGATGTTTGGTATTAAAATTTAATTTTATTGTCTAGGAATATTGTTTATGCATTCGAGCTAAAGAAAAATTGACTTCCCAAATACACATTCTTTGTAAAAAATTTCATCCAAACTTTGTCTGTGAATTCTTCACAAATGGGAAACCACAAAATCACATAAATTCTATAATATACAAATTTCATTATTTTGGATGGTAAATTATCAATACAATATTAAAATCAATAGGAATTCTTTACATATATGATATAATAAATTTTAAAACCTACACTTCATCAAATTTAGGTATTCAACATATGGATCAACATAGATTTCAATAAAATTATTGAGATTCATTGGATAACATATATATGGAGCCAACATACTATATTTTCATCTCATTCATTACAATCGTGAAAATTTATAATATACCAACATGACAGGGAATATACTGTGAGTGCAAGTCATTAAACCAAAATGATTTATTCCATCTATAGATAATTCAGGACAATGGATTCTAAGATTATTTCTGAATTTAGGAGTTATATTAAATTCCATTCCACCGAGGAGAATGAATTTGTTTACATATGTTCCCATAATTAATTCATGTATTTATATTTAAATTATTTTTTTCACAGTTTCCTAAAATCCATATAGGTATATATATAATGGAATAACATAAAATTACCATGTATATTTATAAGGCCTTGAGTTATTTTTATTGTATTGATAAGCATATCTGTTATGGAAATTTATGAGTGACTCATGCTCCTTGAAAAAATATATACAATAATATGGAAACAAATGTTTTTTTTGAGATCATTCCCATTGAATGTGGGATTGTTTTTCATCATATTTATGAAAAAGAAGTTAATTTTCATTTGGTCGAAAATCATTCTGGTGAATATTTGGTTTTTTAATATTGGCCTCACTCCATCCGATGAAATAATTCTTGTTTTTTAAATTCAATATAGCCAAAAATATATTTGTATATAGGAAACTAAAATACAATTATCTATTAGCAAAAATTGTTTAATAACTTGAACAACTTTATATAATCATGATGGCCAACTTTAATTATTATTGTAATTTATTCAATGTGATATCCATTATGATTTACATTTGTATTAATATAAAATAATCCATAAAAAGTATCATTCAAATCGGTTCAAAAATTATTGTTTCCCCATGTTTAGTCTTACATTAATAGCTTTGATATATTTTTCTAAAAAATCACACGTTCTTCCCACTCTTTCATTCTAATTAATCTAGAAAAAAAAATAAGTGGAATATTTAGAGGGGTCCTACACATGTTCTTATTAAAACATGAAGAAATATTTATGTCATTCATTATTCTACATTTCCATATGATTAACATTAATCCTCATTCTATTTTTATACATTATATTCGTTTTATATAATATTAATTTAAAAAAATACACATAAGATATTCATTATCAAAGGTGAATGTTATAGATAAAATGGGAAACCAATATATCCAATTGTACCAAAAATGGGATGAATTCTACTCAATTTAGTTCATGAAACAATTGTGCATGTCCAGAATAGATGGAGGAAAGCTCTAAAGGAAAAAAATAAACAACCAACTATACCAAAGAAGAGGCTGACAGGAATGAATATTTCCTCCATAAATCTAAGTGTTCACGGTCTTGTAGTTAGTGATGCACCAAAAATATTTTCTTAGTTTGTTGTGAATGGTTTAAATTATTTTTAAGCTCACAATGTATGGATAATTGTATGATCATGAAATAAATATTCACATTTCCCTTACTCTTTTATACCCCTTTCCTCAATCCCAATGGGTTGAGAAAAATGTTCATGTTGGATTTAGTATACATGGACAACTATATATTGAATAGAAAATTTATTATACTATGGATA
Source organism: Viscum album (assembly GCA_963277665.1). NCBI lineage: Eukaryota > Viridiplantae > Streptophyta > Magnoliopsida > Santalales > Viscaceae > Viscum > Viscum album. Next base: position 1,642,263,549 of record OY728121.1, on the reverse strand, counting down.
TAATATTCCATCATAGAGAAAACAAATGCATTATTTACTAGTCATCCATATTTAAAACGCTATGGGAAAAGATCCTAGTTTCTATAAAAGTAATAAAAATCATGTTATTTGGATTTAATTATGATTTATATCTCTATATAATGAAGTGCACATATCCTTATAACTCACAATGGTTTATATATATACATTTTTTTTAATAAATATTTTTTGGTTAAAATTTTAATATTAAAATAATTTTTTTAAATGGTTTTAAAAGCCCATAATAATACCAACTTCATTATAAATTACTAGTAAATAGGCCCAATCATTTTAAATTATCACATATTAATTTAAAATTCCAATTATCTTTGGGAAACCTATACAAAGACGAAATTTTTAAAATTTTGGATCCCCACCTGAATTACATTTTTTAAATTCCACATGTAAACCAACCAAATTATTAATAACACTTAATGGGATAAAAACCCAAATTTTAATAAAACCCAATAGAATCAAGTTGTAAATATTAAAATTAGATTGATAAAAATAAAATATTTAAATTGTTTACACTGAAATTTGTACACTTTGAAATGATAAAAACCTTACATGTTCACATTGAAATCACTTAATGAGTTTCAAAAACATAATACATTTTAATTTATATTATGGAAAACATCATTTTTTTCATTTGAAACCCCACTTTAACATTTACAACTATGATTCCTTTTTCAAGACTAAAATTTAAATTGGAATGGAATACTGATAATAAGTAGGCCACCATCTTATCTTAAGAAATACTATATTATGAATAATTTAAAAAAAATTAGAGATCGTTCACGAATAAATTTTCTCTATGAAGACATGAGAAAATGAATAATTTAAATCCATGATTTAGTGTTAATGATTTCCTAAATATGTTAGGTTATTGTTCAATGTTCCCCCCATTCTCAGTGGTTATGGCTACCTTGTGTGCATTATCATTGGTCTACATGCATCAGTGTAGGGTTACAGCAGTACAAGTGTCTCCCTACATCAAAAATGTTTAGTTAGTGTTGAAATTATTGATTCCAAAGTTCGTTAGAGAAAAAATGACCTAACATGACAATCCTGGACTACCCAAATAAATTCCATAGTTCCCATTATCTTCTTTTAAAACATGATGAAGGGAATATTCATATATATAAAAACATGTTTCCTAAAATATCACATAATGAAGACACAAATACCAGATTTCTCATTCCATAAAATATATCAAAATATCGACATAAATAAGTTTTTAAAAATAAATGACATTGAATATTATATTCCTAATAATAATAAGGTTATTGAAGGAGTCTATGTGTTATATCTAGCTTAGGTTTTATTTTGAATTTATCTGAGTGAGAGTTGAATTAGAGGATCTATAGTACACATGGAGATAGTAAGATATTGTATTTGGTTTTATTAAGTGAACCAACAATGATTTCACACAAATTATCATGTTTTTACATTGTTTTGGGTGTTTTTAGTAGAGTCAGATGATTTAGGTTTTTAGAAATTTTGACATAGTGATGAGATAACATGTCTATGGGTGAAACAGAGAAATTTTAGTGATAATTTTTTAAGAGGATAAAAAATAATATTTTCAATGAGATTGGGTTTGGTGAGTTAGGATCCACAACATGTGTGTTTCTCACGTTATATATTTATTCTTGGTTTATTGTGTAATGTTTGTTAAAAAAAATTTACATGTTTTATGGTTATTTATTCTATGAAATTAGTTTTTTATGTGTTTTCGGTATTTATTTAGATTATTTCAATTATAATTCCATGATTTGATATTATATAAGCTGTAAATAATTTTATTATCCATAAATTTATCACTCAATAATATTTTTGGGTTGGGATACCTCAGTTTTTATTAATAAACAAACCTAAATATTCACATGTCTTGAGCTATAATTGAAGAAATGAAATTACTTGTTAATAAATATTATTGTTTTGATATCTAGAGTTTTTTTAGTATGCCTGAATTTATTTTCAAATCACGTGTTTAAATGATATGAATATACCTAGTTATGTAATCTATTTTATACATTGTATTATATTACTAAAAAATTTGTTTTCATTCACTATAACTTGAGTTAATTATAAGTAAATGAAGAATAATTTAAGGGGATTTAGTGATTGAATAAGTGATGAGATAATGGAAGGGCTGATTAAGAAATAATGAATGTGTTTTTATGATAACTTATTGATTATCATCAGGATATTTGATTTTTTTTAAAAAATAATATCTTTATATATAATAAATTACCCATTCCCACTCAATAACCCAATATCAGTCTAGTAAGACACAATTTAAAATGGTGTTTTATCTCATCTAGGTTACCATTAATCTTCTGATCATTCCCATGACCCAGAAACCAAGTGAGGAGATGAAAAATAATTTAAATACAAACAATTGTAAACTAAGTCAATAATATATAGCTCACCTCTAACGAACATTCAATGCAAAAACCCTCTCACATCAAAGAATCATCATAAATAAATAAACATACCATAATTGGAAAACCAAATACAGGGGATGATCAATGAGGATATCACATTATATAAACCCATTTTAATGCCCCAATGGGATGTTAAAAAACATATTCTGGGATCCATATTATATTACTTCCATTGTAAATTCCTCAATTTCAATAATTTGGAAGTATTTAGAAACGCTCCATTTTTATATTTGAAATATTTATATCTCCAAATTTATATTCCTTTAAAACAAAAATTATAGAATAAACCTTTCATATTTCCTAATAATTGAATTGAAATTCTTCATTATCAAATGATAAAATACATGTCCTGATAAAAAAATTAATTAAAACCTATTCTGTAAAAATAAATGGAAATCACTTTATGACCAGCATATAATTCAACAAAAAAAATTTCCATATACATTATAAATATTTCATAAAGGATTAAATTAAATAAAATTTTATTTAAAAAGACTCATACATTCAATATTAGTAAAACAAATGATTATAATAGAAAATAAATATCCCATGAAGTCAGAATAGAGGGAGGAGAAACCTAAATCAAAAGGACCAATGAAGGGATTTAAATGGGATAAAACAAGAAATTATGGGAGGGGATACCTTAATTGAAGTTGATGTATATATAAGTCAATATATAGATCCAAGGATGATTGAGTTTGAATAAGGGGGAATACATGTGAGTAATTGAGAAAACATTAAAATGTTGCAAGTCGTGGTACCCAATTAGGAAATCAATGATAGGGGTGGAAAATAACATACAATAGATTTATAGATTGGTATTTCTGATAAAAATTATAGTATTAGACCTCATTGTAGTTGAACTCCCTAAAATCTTGATAATCAAAGAGGAAATTCGTGTGGTGAGTGTATTTTAAATTTTTTATGGTGGGTATTATAAGTGCATCCAAAAAAATAGAAGATTAATAAAATTTTTATCAGTACTAAATAAATATCCATGAATACATGCTATATTCATCAATTCTCCTTTATAGATTAAAAAGTTAGACATTTATAAGAGATAAACTTTTATCATTGATAATGAAATCATATATGTGCGATTATTTATCCATGATAAATGGAATATCATTATCAATAATAATGAAATTAAGAATAAAGAAATCTTTTTCAGTGCTTAAACAGTAGAGATAATAAATTATATATAATAAAAACAAAAAATGAAAATAATTGTAAAAATATTAATAAATATTTTTATATGATAATATATTATTTAATAACATTAAATATATTTATATAATATGCATATATATATATAATATTAATTATTGAGAAGTTGGGGGCTTTCTAGAAGGGTAATGGATCCCCGTAATCCTACATCAGACCTGAGTTCCAATATGTGTTGGTGCGAATTTCTGTTGGAAGGCAGTTATACTGGCAGGCGGTTGCATAGATAAGATGTACGAAGGTGGTGACTCCTAAATGATGCTGGAAGATAGTGATAGAGGCATGATGTAGGGATTACATGGCACTTTGCCTTTAGGCAAGTTTGTAGTCCTTTGGGTCATATAAATGTATTCATGCCCATAGGGCCATCAGGCCATGTACTGAATAAATAAGGATTGATCGGTGAGCTATATCTTATGGGAAATATAACCTACCTTTCTGTTTTATGTGGGTGGTGTGTGTGTATTTAATGTAATTTTACCACCAATCACATATTATATATTCATTATATAAATATATTTAATGTAATTTTATAATTATTCAAATATTTAATTAATTATTTATTATAATATAATTTGTTTTTATAAAATTTATATTTATCTATTTATAAATATGAAAAATATATTTTTAAAAATATAAAAATATAAATTTATTTGTATATTTATAAATTAATATATTTTTAAATATATTTATAATTAATTATTTATAATTATTAATATAATTATATCATTGTGGATATATATTTAATATATATATATAAACAAAAAATATATACTAAATGTATTCATTATTAAATTTATTTATAATAATTTTATAATTCAAAATATATTCATATAAATATATATTTATATAATTATAGATTTGTATTTTATAAATAAATATATTGTAAATATATTTGTTATTTATTTATTTTTATTATAATTTTATATTTATTGAAATATATTATTACCTATTTATAATTATATTAATATAAATTTAAAAATAATTTTTATATATTAATATCATTGTGTGTTTTTATATATTGGTATATATATATTAAAAACATTTGAATATATATATATATATATTATGTTCTATCGGGTATAATTATATTAAACACACACATGACCTATTTATTTAGTATATGGACCAATGTCCTAATGGTAATGAAGATCATTACATAGCCTATAGGCCTAGTACAACATCGTGCCTACCTCATACCGCCTACATCACCAATCTTTTTTCCTGCCAACATCACCACATGCCAACCTCCAGCCTACATCACCACCTACCAGTGGAAATTCACTCCGACCAACATCATAACATAGAAATGGTGTAGGATTATGGGGATTCATTACTACACAAGTAATCATCCTACTAATAAATTAAAATAAAAATAAAAATATATTTATAGTAAATATATTTATTATTTAAATAAAATTATTATACAAAAATGGTTTATCCCTAAGGAAAATATCCCAACAACTTATAAAAGGTTTATGAAGAAGTTAACTGGATATTAATAAGGTTAATAGTTTCATTGAAAGATGAAATTACCTATTCAAGAATTAAAAATATTGATCAAGAAAAGAAACATCCTTTCATTAATAATAATCGGAGTTTTCATAACTAGTAGTAGTTCTCAGCTCTAACTATGAATTTCCTAGATTGATGATCCCAAAGATCCTCTCAATGGACCGTTTCTTCTCTAGAGTGAGTAGGATATATGATGTATTGGAAGATGACTTGGATGAAACATTCCTAGGAAAAATTGAACAAACCTTCTATGAGGTTATTTTTTGAAGAACCTGAGGAAAAAATTCACTACAGAATATGTATCCCTTTCCATTTAATGAATTATCCTTAAATGAAATAGGTCCACCAAATCCTATAAATCATAGATCAATGGTGTGCTTAAAACACATATACTTCTCATTTACACTTCTATCATATGAAACATTAACCCATTTACCAATCATTTGTGAAGAGTGTAATACGGTCTTAATCTCTTGAATATAATCCATACTCTTCAAAACATCAGATTGACTAGACCCATCTTTCTCTAGAACATGCCTCGAAAATTCTGTGGCAAGCACGTACACAATTCAACATTACTCATCAATTGGTGAAGAAGAATAACTAGGCATGACACCACCAACCTCATCTATAGACTTCACCACCACACTAGTGTGCTGTCCCACTAGTGTGCCTCCCATCTGGAGGAGTGAATATTATGAAAATCAATGTAGATCTTTGAACCAGTTGAACAAGTTCAAATAGAACTCCATTCCAAATTAATTGAACACACATAGAAACACCATGAGTACTCTTCCAATCGGTTCCTCATATCCACCAGTAGTCTAACTGATAAAATTTTCACAAATAAATTTTTATAATTTTATAATTATATATAAATATATATATAGTTATTTCTTTATAATTATAAATATATAAATATATAAATTAATTAAAAATATATAAAAAAATATATAAAAAAATATATTTAATTATAAATTATTTTATAATATTATTAATTAATATATAATCTAAAACAAATGCACGTTAAATGAGCATAAAATTTGAAAATTTAAAATAAGTACACTTTAAAAATATTTATAAAATTGACATGTTTTAAAAATTAAATATATATTATTATTAATATATGTATACATATTTATATATCAATTAATAAATATTGAAAATTTTAAAACATAGTAAATAAATATATAAAAAAAATTAGGTATTTATTAAATTCCAAGGAAATAAATATTTATAAATATTTAAAATATATAAATAATACCCTACTGTAATATTATTAAAAATAATAAAGAAATTTTATTTTAAAAAAAAAATAATATATTAGATTTATTATGTCACTAAATGAAATTATTAAACGAATTTGAAAATGTGAATATCATTTGTAAAATACATGGGATTGGGTTTTTATATAACATTTCATTGATGAGGTGAATATTTGTGTGTGTGTGTGGTATATAAAAAACAATGAGTTGCCTGTATGTATGTTTGAGGAAAATGTAATAATTTTAATATATGTTAAAATGAAAAACAAAATGACATTCAATTAATTTATACAACATGATACATTTTTTTCATTTTTTAATTAATATTAATATTTAATTATAAACCATTCTTAAATAAATATATGACTTTTTCAAAATACCAAAATAAATATTTTGTAATATATAAATTATATTTTCAAAAATATTATATATTTATATATATATATATAGAAATATATATGAATATAGATGTATATTAAATATATTAGTAAATAATTATGTATAAAACCATTAAATTGATTAAGGAAATAATAAATTTTCAATTATCACATTTTATTAATCTTCTATAAATATATTTAATATTGTTTTTTTAATATTTATAAATAATATATATATATATATATTAAACTTTTAAATGTTTATTAATAATTTTTTCATTAATATTTTTTTTATATTTTAATAATTATTTAATTTTTCATTATTATTACAATTGATTCATTTTTAATTTGATTTTCAACAATAACAATTTATTAAATTTATATATCTATATTAAATATATACTATTTATTAATATATAAATATATTAAATTTATTCATTTTTATCAATAATAATATAAAAATTAATTTCTTTAATATTTTTCAATTATTATTCATATTTAATTATTATGTATCAAATTTTAACGTTTTATTAATATTATATATTTATATTTTATATATACTAGCTATTAAAATTTTATATATTTACATATATATATATATATCAAATTTATTATTTTTTATCAGCAATTATTTAATAAATAAGAAATTTATTATTATTATAACATACTCATCTTTTATTTTTTATTTTCTTAGTTATTTTATTTTATATTTATTTATTTAATATATACTATTTATTAATAATATTGACAAATATTCATAAATATTAAAATTATTAATAAATATTTAATTGGATAAATTAATTTTTTAAGCTATTCATTTGTTTTTATATTTTTAACTCTTTCATTTTTTATTACATTTTATTCCTATATTTATCTAATGTGTTTTATAATAAAATTTGGAAATAGACCTAGATTAGTTGTATAGGACCCGAATATGAATGTGGGAGAAGAAATGGTTAATTTATTGTGGGTCATAGCATTCGTTGGCCCATGAGGGGTCCATATAAGTATGTATAGTGTATGCATGAGATCATCATGATGATAGACTTCGGAGCCATCCATATAGCAGAATGATATATATAGTGACACACTCCCATGTGTTATATCATTGTGGTAGTCACCCCTCAATCAGGACAATTATTAGCATTAAAAAGGGCTGATAATGGTTACTCTCTATAACCACTAATAACTATGTTCTCATAAAGGGTACCCTTATATATATTCCACCAATAATGAAATGATAATGTGAATCATTATCAGTTGTTTTTTGAACTACTGATAAAAGATTTCATTGTTAAAGAACGATTTTGTTATAGCAACTATTCTTTCACTTCATGCCCTTACCCATTTTTTCTTCCTCTTTCTTCTCCTCCAACCATTCAAATCCATAATACATAGATAATATTTTCTCAATTTAATTATTACATAAAATTATTTTCTCATATGATGATAATGTTTGGAACATTTTTTCCCTTCAAAAAGATGTCTTAAGACCTTAATGTAAGTGATCATTAATACTCATTAGATTACATGAATTGATAAGGTGAATATTACTTATGGTATGATCCTATTATAAACAGTTGAAGACACTATATTAGATAATAATATTATGTAACAAAATGTGTAAAGCCTCCACCCCAGAATCCCATAGTCGATTCATTATTAGGTATCATTGGAATGATAATAAAAGGTCAAGTCTCGAAAGATTGATTAGTTTAGTAACCTTGTAAGTAATAGATACATTCATAATGTTTACGTTATATCGTAAAATCAAAAAATACAACAACATTGTTTCCATGGAAAATCCTGAGATCCCATACAAGATCTCTGCAGGTCAGTCATAATATAATTTTCGCTACATGGGAAAAATAATACATCAAAAGGGGTGAGCTCAAATGATTAATAAGGATATCAATATAGTGGAAATATTCATAAATAAGCACAAAAATTTAAGTCAATGTATAAAACTAAAACAGAAGCCTTTTAAACATAAAATTCATCATAATATGGTAAATATAAATCAAAATAATTCCATTTACTTACTCACATTGATATTCTACTAGTATAATAATCCCATGAAATATCAATAGCCACATTCATAAGGATGGAATTCATAATGCCATACCTTCATAAACACATAGTCGGGGATTTGTGCCAAGACTAAAAATATGATTTTGTCAGGGCCTTGTGCAAAGACACTAGTTTGTCTCATGAGATCTTACAATTCATCGAGGAGAAATAACGGGCTCCACCCATAACTTACTAAGTCCAATGCATTCATCATATTAAAATGTTTAAAAATAAAATTATCATTAATATTAATATTATCATATGAAATTTCAATACATTATCCATCAACCATCAATGGGGAAAAATTAACACATTAATATTCATACATATCACAATACCTTCAATGTAATATGGATGAGTTGTATCATAATAAATAAACTTCAAATAAGCTTAAAATCTATCAAAATATGTAGACATAGATGAAATAAAATCATTTTGAGAGAAATATCTATTTCTATTTTGAAATCATTTAAGAAGAAATTTATTTTGAAAATATTCTTATAAGATTGTATGGGATGATTCGATGATTTTATAACAGCAGAAAACAACCACACTAGCTGTATAAGTTAAAAAAATATTCTTACCTTAAATTTTTGAAAAGGTTAAAAGGTACCTTATTTGGAAAATGGAGGAAACAATCCTTTCAATACAAATAAGGTCAAATAAGGTTGTAAATGAAATTAACAAATTATCTATAAAATATTAAAAATGTTTTGAAATACATTTTAAGAAACAAGGATGTGGATGAAAAAGAGTTCCTAGTAGATATTTACATATAAACAACCACGTATAATGAATAGATTGTGAAATTAACCCTTACCTTGTACTTTTCCTTGGTCGAGGGTAGGTTAACCTCCCAGTAGATAATAATCGTCGTTTCAGGTGCTAACTGATTCATTTTCCGTTATATTATTTGTTATATAAGTATTGTTTGTTATGGATAGGATGTATCTTATTCATATTTAGACTTATATTATGTATTTACACATTATTTTTAATCAGCTAATGAAAATTACTTTTCAATGGATAAGATGGTGAATGAATCTCATCGTGTTCCTAGAGACGGTAATCCGTACGTACGCACGAGCGACAATATCATTCTGTTGATAATAAAATAATATATAATTGGATTATATATCAAATATAAAAAATCATTATCATGTTATATTTATTATTTACATCGATTACACATCATTATTATACCCATCCAAATAATAATGTATAGAATAACAATTACACTACAACGTGGAGACGGTAAGCCTTATGTACGCATGTTTGGTGACATGTCATTAAAAGGATAGATAGAATAATGAATATGGTTGTACCATATTTATAATAACATAATAGTATATAGAAGATACTGGAATTATTATTTTATAATGGAAACAATAAATAAAGTGAAAGTGGAAGAATAAAGAAACTTGAAAGAGGTGATAAAATATTTACCCCTTCTTCAGGTTCGTCCTTTTGAATTGACAGAAAGGAATCTATAGATTTTATTTTTCACTAAATAAAGGCTTCTATGATAAAGGAAGAAAGTTGAAAGGGTATTGGGGAAGTAGTTGGCCACTCCAAATAGCTTTTATGGTGTGAAGTAGATTGAAGGTGGACTGACCTTTTATAAGATGGGTGAGGGGTACATTAGAAAAATTTAGAAAAATTACTTTATAATATAAAAAGATTCGTTTTCTAATGGCTCAAAAATGAATTATTTAAAGTATAACGTGGGGATGGGTCTAAAACAACTAAACAAATAGGTTTTAGATAGGATTGGGTGACTATATTAACCATATATTTGAGATTTAATTCTTAGTTAAATAGTTTGTCATTTACCATGTATCTTTGTATTTTTATATTATATGGTTAATAAACTTACTAAAAACATCCAAAAGCAGTTAATGTGGTTCACTAATGACATATATAATATTATATAATACCTTTGGCATGAATTATATTTTTAGGAATAGAATACCAATTAATAATATAATAATTATTTTTAAAACTCATTTATATCTATTTTGACACTATTTTGAATTTTTTTCTGAATTCATAAAAGGAATATTACTTTGAAAAAAAATCATCTAATAAACCAAAAGAATTAATTTTAACATATAAAATTATTGTAATTTATAAAAATTATCAAATTACAATTATTTTGATATTTATAATATCTATTATTATAATATTCAATTAATTAGGTAATTACTGTATCATCATTGTGTCACAAATAAACTAATTTATTTAAAGTCTAAAAAATATTAATAAAAAAAATTGGGTAGGAAATATTTTTAAATTTTTAATTAATATTTATAGTAGAATTTATCTTATTTTTATCCCAATACTAAAAATGGTTTATTTACTAGACATTGAATTTAACACTTTTAACTCTTCATTGAATTAAATAATAATAAATGTCCTAATAATATTAAAGGGGACCTAAATGATCATATTTTATTCCAAAGGTTGTTTTTGGTAAAATTAAAATTCTCCAATATAATTAGGGCATGTTTTAGGGTAATAATAATATCATTTTTACCCATAAATACCCTATTTACTTTTAACCGTGGTAAATAAAATTAAAATTATACTATTCACCAAAAAATATTTTCATCTTATTGAACAACATTTTTCATACTGATAACAATCATTTCTCTTGGAATTTTGAAATTAAACTAATATATTTTTTAAAATTATGTTTTATGTAAATTTTTAAATTCTCCTAGGAGATGGGTAAAAGACGGTAAAAAGTTCAATAAAATTTATATATATATATAATTTTTATAAACTGAATCCAATGAATTAAATTTAACATATAATGTTATTATGTATCTATTTTGACATAAATAAATTTTAAAAAAATAAATAATTATTTAAATAAAAATTAAGTTTTAAACTATAACTCAGTGTTTTTCACAATTCATAAAAAATTGAATGTTTTCAGAAAAATACCAACCATTCCACCTAAGCTAATTTCGATACTCTGAATAATAAAATGAATTCTATTTTGACAGAAAAAATTTATAAAATTTCAAAATCTAGGTATTACAATTCATAACAACTGGTATGATTGGTTGTGGTGTGTTAGAACTCAAAGTTACGTACGACAAACGCTATTGTATAATTCAAAGAGAAACGTACCATGGAAGCAAGTAGTGTTACATTCAGCCCTCCTTCAAATAATTTTGTCCTAAAAATTTATAGAATTTTTCAGCATAAAAAGTCTCAGTTGGTTTTTTCATCATAGGTTACTCAGGTTCCCATGTTGCCTCTTCCATCTTATGGTTTATCCATAAAAATTTTACCAGACGATTCATCCAGTTTCTCAGCACTTGTTCTATTATATCAATAACCTTGATAGGCTCTTCGAAATAAGACACATCAGGTTCCTATTCTAATTCCTCACAGGTGAGTAAATGCATTGGGTGAGGCATGTATTTTCTCAATAGTGATACATGTAATACATCATGAACTTTAGAGATACTAAGTGACATTTCCAAAAGAAATGCTACATCCCAAATTCATTTTAGAATTTTGAAAGGTCATGTGTATCTGGGACTTAATTTTCCCTTCTTAATGAAACGTATAACACCCTTCTATTGAGATACCTTCATGAAAACATGATTTCCTACATGAAATTAAATATTCTTCCATTGGTTATCGGCATAGCTCTTCTGCCTACATTGAGCTGCTTTGATGTGGTTTTGGATTACCTTCACCTTTCCCATCATTTCCTCCAACAGTTCTGGTCCTATGAGTTTTTGTTCACAAACATTATCCCAACAGGTTGATGTGCGACATCTCTTTCCATATAACTCTTCAAATGGTGTCATTTGAATACTTTAATGGAAGGTATTGTTATTCAAAAATACAACCAGAGGTAAATATTGATCCCACATACCTTGAAAGTCAAGTGAGAATGATATCAACATGTCTTATAATGTTTAGTAGTCCATTCTGATTTTCAATCAGTTTGAGGGTGGTAGTTAGTGGTTAAATGAAGTTCAGTATCCATGGCTTTCCAAAGACTTTTCCAGAATATTTATGTAAAATGTGGATCATGATAAAAAAAATCGATGGGGGTACTCCATGAAGTCTCACAACTTCATTAATATATAGTCTTTTTCTAGACGTTCAAGTTGTAAATCTTCCCTTATAGCAAGAAAATGTGCTGACTTGGTAAGATGATCATCAATGACCGATACTTCACCATTCCTTCTATGAGTCATTGGTAGTCCCCTGACAAAGACCATTTTAATATTATCCCATTTTTACTCACTTATGGGAAGAGGTTACAAAACACTTCGAGGTAGTTCCCTTCAATCATTCACTTGTTAAAAAACCACACATCCTGACACAAAATTAGCAATCTCCCCCTTTATGTTGTCCCACCAATAATGATCCTTCTAATCTCTAGACATTTTGGTTCTCCCATGGTGTATAGAGAAATTGGAACTATAAGCATCATCCAAAAATTCTCCTCGTAGATTAGGTATATCAGTAACAGAATGTCACCTCCCAAATGTCAAAATTTAATCTTCATATACGAATCACCCAATTTCCCATCATTCACAGCTTTAATCTTCTTTTGAAACTCTTCATCATCAGTCTGAGAACTCTTTACCCTTTCTAGTAATGATTTTATGGAAACCAATTGAAAATATATTGATGATTCCCCTTCCATGGTGATTCCCAAATCCATCATTAATAGATCCATGTATATAGGATCCTTTTCAACTCTCATATTATTAAAAACTCCATGATCTTTTCTACTCAATGAATCTGCCAGCTTATTTTCCATCCACGAGAGGAAGTGTATCATGAAATCATAATCCTTGAGTAGTTCAAGCCATATCCTTTGCCTCGTTTTGAGTTCTTTCTGTGGGAAAATATAATTCCAACTCATGTGATCAGTATAAATATCACATTTTTCGCCATAGATATAGTGTATACAAATCTTAAATGCAAAGATTAAAGCTTCTAACTCATGTTCATGAGTAATATAGTTTTTCTGATGAATTTTTATCTGTCATGATGCATAGGCAATAACTATATCATTCTGCATAAGGACACAACCATGTCCTTTGTTTGAAGCAACACTATAAATAACAAACCCATCATTCCCCGATGGAAGAGTCAATATAAAATCATTGACTAATATTCTCTCCAATTTTTTGAAATCATTAGTCACATTATTTTGTCCAAATAAATTTCACCCCTTTACGTGTGATCTTGGTTAATCGGTTATCCAATCGGGAAACATTCTGGATGAAACACCGATAATAACCTACTAAACCAATAAAACCACATACCTCAGTTATACGTGTCGGTGCAGGTCATTCATGGATTTCTCTTATCATAGAAGGAATGATGGAGATTCCATCATTTGAGATGATATGACCATGAAAAGAAATCTCCGGAAGCCAAAATCCACACATGATAATGTTCCCATACAATTCATGTCTTTTAAGAGTTATCGGGATAATGTGTAATTTACTTTCATGATCTTCATAGATTTTGAAGTATACCAAGATATCATCAATAAATACCACTAAAAAGTCATCAATATATTCCTTGAAAACCCTATTCATTTGATATGTGAAGATAGAGGGTGCATTCGTCAATCCAAAAGGCTTTACTGTAAACTCGTAATGCCCGTACCTAGTTCAAAATAACATTTCTGGATTGTCTTCCATCATCTCATGAAAATGATGATATCCAGATCATAGGTCAATCATTGAACTGTATTGATCTCCATGAAGTTGTTCAAATAAACCATCAATGCGAGGTAGGGAATACCTGTTCATTACAGTTATACCATTGATCTCTCAATTGTCAATGCACAACCTCATAGATCTATATTTCATTTTAACAAAAAGGATAGGGGCTCCCCATGGGGAAAAATATGGTGAATAAATCCTTTATTACTCAATTCCTCTAGTTGTTTCTTTAGTTTCACTAATTCCATAGTGGCCATTATATAAGAGGTCTTCAATATGTGCCTTGAACAAGGAATTAAATCAATGGAAAAATCAATTTTTCAATCTGAAGGATGTCTAGGTAAATCCTCTGAAAACACATCAACATATTCATGCACAATAGGTACATCCTCTATTTGAACATTTCTTTACTCACCCAGAGTTATTTAATTCCCTTCCTCCCTATTATTTGAATTAAGTTGAGCTACTGTAGGTGGATCTAGTTAATAATTAGGTGGTGACGTTTCTGCTCCAATGATAAGATACTTCTTATCATCATAAAAAATTGTAACCTCCTTCTTATTAAAATAAATTTTCGCATCATGGTCCGAAATCCAATCCATACCAAGGATTATATAAAATATTATCATGGGTATGACGATGGGATCAGTAGACAAAAAACATTTATATGCCCTCATGGGGTCTGATTCAAAAAAATTTGTTGCAATTATACGTACCTTGGGAGTTTTTACTATCGACACCCTTGTTAAATCAAATAAAAAATATCTAATTTTCATAGAAAACTGGGAAGATATGAAACAATGAGATGATCCAGAATCAAATAAATCATTTTCAAAATTTGAGGAAACCATTAAATAATCTGCCACCACGTCTTCTGAAGCATGAACCTCAGCAGTAGTGATAGCATAAACTTTTCCTTGATCCCTTGGAATCTTTTTGGTATGTTACCTTGGTGATTAGGACATTTATTAGAATAATTCCACGTTTCTCGACAATTGTAGCAATGAACATCGACATCCTATTTCTTCCCCTTCTAATACAGAGCTTTGTTGCCTTTTTCACCACACTTTAAACAGACTCACATTCCCTTCAGGCAAGAACTACGGTGTTTCTCCCCACATTTTCTCAAGGATGGATAATCATCTTTTCCCTTATTCCCCATATTTCCATTTCCAGAGTGTTCAACAGATCTCTTCTTCTCTTGCATTTCTTTAAAGTCGTACGACGTAAAGAATTATTTTTCTGACTTGATAGCACATTAGAAAATATCTTCGTATGTCGAGAAGAATTTTGAGACTAATGCTCGATGGAAAAATGGATTTAACCCATCAATGAAATGATCAATATTACTTCTTGGATTACATATATAATCTATATCATGCCTCTCTAACCTTGTAAAGTTACGTTCATACTTTGCGACATTTTAATCTTCTTTTTTACACAAACTCAGAAATTTTCATCCAATATCTGCTCGACGGTCATGAGGAAAGTAGTTTTCTATGAAAAGTTCTTTAAACTCCCCCCATTCAAAATTTTACACTTCATAGTAATCCTTTTTTTAATCAATGACAACTATTGATCAGCATCTCCATTGAGGCGGTAAACATCCATGACATCTTTTTCCTTTCCACTACTCCCCATGTGTGGAATATTTTCTCTATGGAATTTATCAATTTCTCAACTACTAATGGATTTTTAATCCCATTGAATATTGGTGGTTGTTTCTTCATGAAGTGATCTAACGTTGATCCTCCACACTTTTGTTCAGGGTGCTCCATACGGGTAAGGTTATTTTTCAAAACCTGAGTGAGTGGTCCCTGTACGGTGATAAGATGATCAGCACCAGTTGTACCACCAGCTCCGATATAAATATCATGATCAGGAGGGAAATACCTACATGGAGTGCCTGCATTGATATAGTTTTCATTCCTTCCACTAGGATCCATTTCTAAACAATGGAATAAATAATATTATTTTATAAATTGCAATACATAAATCAAAACATGTAAAACACTTAACATAAATTGAACAGTTTATGGGTAGAATCTATAGTCCTAAAAAATATTTTAATTGAAGATGTATATACTCATAAACTCTTAAAAATGGTTTTTAAATAAAATGAAAATTATCCTAATAATATCCCCCGAGAGTGTCGTAACCAAGAGTGTAGCAAGGACCGTTGTCATGCACCTGTTCCCATTCGAGTCTATCACAAAGCGGTGTTTTTGGGTTTTACACCTAGGCACATTTGTTCTAGGGCCACCTCTACCTGCTCATATCTAGACATTGATGTATTTCTTGAAAAACTCACAAAAAATCTACAATACCAAAATTCAAGGAATATCATCTATACTGATCCTCAAAGTTTATCTTAGGTTTATGTTCTCTAATCATAGTTTATCTATATCTTGTTTCCAATGTTTGTACTAAACATTCTCTAACACCAACTATAATGCCCTGACCCTAGAAGCTGAGAGTCGATGCATTAGTACGTATCATTGGCATGATCACAAAATATCATGTCTCAAAATACCGATTGGTTTAGTAGCCTCGGATATACTAAATACATTCATATGATTTACATTACATCATAAAATGGGAAACTGCAACAACATTGTTTCAATGGAGAACAATAAGACCCTATAGACTATACCTGTAGGTTAGTCATAATATTCTTCTTCGTATCCTGGTAAAAATAAAACATAGAAAGGGGTGAGCTCAAATGCTCAGTAGGGATATCAATATAGTAGAAACATTAATAAATAAGCATAAACATTTAAGAAAATGTATAATACTAAAAAAGCCTTTTCAACATAAACTTCCTCATAATATTGAAAATAAAAATAAAAATAATTCCATTTTCTTACTCACATGGATATTCTACAAGTCTAATAATCTCATGAAATATCAATAACCACTTTCATAATGATGGAATACATAATAATTGACTTTCATAACCACATAGTGAAGCATTTTACCAAGACTACAAATAATATTTTGTCAAGGCCATGTTCCAAGACGTTATTTTGTCACTTGAGACCTATAGATGCATCGAGGAGTTGTACCAGGCTCCACCCATCACTTACTATGTCCAATGCATTCCTCACATGAAAAGGTTTAAACATTACATAAACACTCATATTAATATTAGCATACGTAATGTCATTAATTTATCCATAAACCATGAATGGTGTAAATATAACACATCCACATTAAAAAAATCATGAATCCTTCAATGAAATATGTATGTTTTGTATCATAATAAATCATCTTTGTATAATCTTAGAATCCATCAAGGAATATTGACATAGATGAAGTAAAAACCTTTTTTAGAGAAATACTCTTTCTATTTTAAAATAATTTAAGAAAAAATATATTTTGAAAATATTCTTATAAGTTGGTAATGAATGTTTCGATGATTTTATAATGGCATAAAATAGCCACACCCGCCGTATAAGTAAAAAAACATGCTTACCTTAAATTTGTCGAAATGGTCAAAAAGTACCTAGTTTGGAAAATGACGTAATGATTTCTTTCAAAATATATAAGTAAAAATAAGGGTACAAATGAATTTAACCCATTATCTATAAAATATTAAGATGTTTTTAAATACATTTTTAAGAAACATGTAAGTGGATGAAAGAGTTCTTAGAAGATAATTACATATAAACAATCTCAAATAATAAATTGATTGTGAAATTAACCCTTGGTATTTTTTTGTTGAGGGTAGGTTAAACTATAATATAATTGTTAAATAATTGTTATTAAGTTATACAGGAATCATATACATTAATATGATATCATATATGATCTTTTAATATTGCATTGTTAATAATATTTTTGTATTATCATCATTTTATGTGTTAACTGATTCGATTTACATTATATTATTTGTTACGTATGTATTATTTGTAATGGATTGGATGTATCTTATTCATATTAACAATGATATTATGTCATTAAAAAATATTTTTAATCATATAATGAAAATTATTTTTCAATGGATATGATGGGTAATGAATCTCATCGCGTTCATGGAGACAGTAACCCGTACGCACGCACAAGCGAAAATATCATTCTTTTGATATTAAAATAATATATAATTGGATAGTATATCATATATATAGAATAATTTTAATTTTATATTTATTATTTACATAAATTACAAATAATTATTATATCCATCCAAATAATAATGTATTGAATAACAATTACACCACGACATGGAGACGGTAAGTCGTACGTATGCACATATGGTGACTTGTCAATCAAAGGATGGATAGAATAATGAATATGGTTGTACCATATTTATAATAAAAAAACAGTATATAGAAGATAATGGAGTTATTATTTAAGAATGGAATCATCAAAGAAAGAGGAAGTCGATGAAGAATGGAACCTGAAATAGGTGATGAAATATTTACCTCTTCTTTAGGTTCTTCATTTGGATTTGACCGAAAGGGCTCCTTAATATGGCTTTCTGACTAAAGGAAGGACCTTATGATGAAGGGAGGATAGTTTAGAGGTTGTTTGTGTAGGGTTTAGCCGAGCCAAATGGCTTTGATGGTGTGAAGTAGAGAGACGGTGGAGTTCCTTTTTATAAGAGGGGTTAGGGGCAGCTTAGGAAAAGGTAGAAATATTATTTTATAATAAAATTAGTTTTGGTTTATAATGGCTCTAAAATGAATTATTTAAATTCTAATGTGGTAATGTCTCTAAAACCACTCAACCAATGGGTTTTAGAAAGGTTTGGGCAATATATTAATTGTATCTTTTAGATTTAACTCTTAATTAAATAGCATGACATTTACCACATTTCTTTGAATTTTTATATTATCTGGTTAACAGACATACTATAAACATCCAAGGGAACCTCAAGATGTTCATTAATGACATATAAAATATTATTTATGACCTTTTGAAGAACCGTAGATTTCTAGGAATAGAATATCAATTAATAATATAATATTTATTTTAAAAACTCTTTTATGTCAATTCTGACACTTTGGTATTTTGTTTTTGCTAAATTAATAACATCATTATTACTTCGAGAAAAATTAATCTAATCCACCATAACATTTCATATTAACCCTAAAAAGTAGTGGGGATCATAAAAAGTATCAAATAACATTTATTTGGATATTTATAATATCAATTATTTAAATATTACATTAATTAGGTAATTACTGCATCATCACTGTGTCATAAATAAATTAAATTATATAATGTCTAAAAGATATAAATAAAATACCATTATTTAGGAAATATTTTCAAATTATAAATAAATATTTATAGTCAAATATATAATATGTGTAAACCTATATTAAAAATGGTGTAGTTACTTAACATTGAATTTAACACTTTTAACTATTCATTGAATTAAATACTAATAAATGTCCTAATCTAATCTATGTGGACCTAAATGATAATATTTTATTCCTATGGATTTTTTGGTTGAATTATACTTATCCAATAGAATTGAGACATTTTTAGGGTAATAATAATATCATTTTTACCCTTAAATACCTAATTTACTTTTAACCGTAGTGAATAAAAGAAAATGTTACTATTCACCAAAAAATATTTTCATCTTATTGAACAACATTTTTAATACTGATATCAATCGTGTATCTCGTATTTTAGAAATTCAACTAACTCAAGTGGTAAAATTATGTTTTATGTAAATTTTCAAATGCTCCTAAGAGGTGGGTAGAAGTTGGCAAAAAGTTCAATAAAATTTTTATATATCTAAAATTATTAAAAACTGACTCCTATGAATTACATTGAACTTATATAGGTATTATGTATCTATTTTGACCTAAAATTAATTTAAATAAAATAATTAATTATTTAAATAAATATTATGTTTTAAACTATAACTCTGAGTTTTTCACTATTCATCAAAAATGAATGTTTTCTGAAAAATACCAAAAAATTACCCTACCTAATTTCGATACTCCAAATCCAAAAATGAAGTTAATTTTCAAATATAAAATTCAAAAAATTTCAAAATGTGGGTATTAATATTCGTAAAGGCTAGATTTATTGGTTGTGGTGTGTTAGAACTCAACGTTGCATACAACACACGCTATTGTATTATCCAAAAAAAGCATACTGTGGAAACTTGGGGTGTTACAGAATGTATATTCTCTGAAATAGTAAAAAAATAACATAAATTAAAAATTTTTGTATAACTAATCTCTAAATCATAATAATGGTTTCATTGGGAATATTTTGAAATTTTGTCATAGGGTTTAATTGATGAATCAATGTTTTCCTAATTCATGTTTACCAGGATTTTAATAAATTTCATATGGAATTGGCAATGAATACCTGAACTCTTGTAAATTAGAGTTTGTGGTTACTTTTTGAAATTAGCATTAATACATGTAGTCAACACCCAAAATTTTGATCAGTCTAGTAGTTGTGGAAAACATGATACATACATAGTACGCTAATTACACTATTAATTAAATATAAAACATAAAAATGGAATATAATCAATATTACTTAACTCATTCAAATAATTCCCATTAATATCTTGTGTAATGGAATCAATATAATGGCGAAATGAAATGCTTTGTAAGGGTTGCATAAATTTGTAGGAAAATTGAATCAATAATAAATGAAAACTATTCAATAAATCATAATCATTTTTTACAATATATATAATTGGAATGAAAATCCATTAAATAAATAACATGTTCACAATCTAAATCCATTGATAATATCAATTATATAATACCAGGATTAATAATTTTTGAATTATTAATGACACAAATGCTTAATATTAAAATAAATGATCTCACTCATCATGGTATCTATACTATAAAGATCATTTACATGATAGGCTAATCATTACGGGTAACGACCCATTAAATTATCCATATTATTTGTTTAATGATTCCATTTGAAGAATAATATGGCTATATAATAATTCACCCCACTCATCACTATAGGTCAAAAAAAATCATCACATATAAAATAGTAAATTTAATTCATGTATCAAGACTCCTTATCATTAAATATATATATCAGGAAAATGATGCAGATTTATCAGCATTAACCAATTTAGTCAAATTACATTCAATGTAAAAACTAAATGTAAAAATGGAAAATATTTTAAGAAATAATTATATCCATCATACATGAATATGGATATATCAGAAAAATTAAAAAAATAAATTATCTAAAGTAATTAAATTATTCAAAGGATGATATAATTAAAAATATACCTAGTGGTGAATTTTAAAAATAAATAGTAGTTTCCGTTGATGAATAAAGGAACCATAAAATGATAATTAAAATAATTTTTAGGAAAAATTAATGTTTCAATTTGGTATCCAATTTTTAAAAATAAACTGTCCAAATATGTAAGAAAAATTAATTTCATATTAACTTCATAATAATTTAATGGAATAACCAAGTCATTATGTTATCCTGACATAAAAAATGGAACTTATTCCATATAAGTTAAAAAATATTCAGTCCATACATATTTTTTTCCAGAAAAGTCATAATGTACCTCATTAGTAAAATGATAAAAATGACTCATTTGGAACCATTTTTAAAAATGTTAAAACATGGTTAAAAATTACATTAAACTATTATATACCAATAATAAAAACTATTTCTAGATCAATTTTAATACATATTGTCATGGAATTAAAATATACCTTAGGGGGATTAAACATAAAAAATCTCTAATGATGAGGATATTATGATATATACACTTTCTGCTTGGGATTTATTTTGCTATTACCCCCAAGAAAAAAATAACATAAACTTAAACTCTAAATACAATAATGATATATATATTTATATTAAATAAAATTAATGGTGAATTATATACACCACACAAAATATATTTGTGGTGAGTATGATATATATCTCACAGAAGTAAAAGTGATATGGGAAACCCTTATCTCAGTTTCAATTTTCATTTTTACGTGGTTTAACATACTATAAAAAAATATTGATTTATTATAAACATATTCAAGAACTATTATACTGTATAAAATACCCTATATTTTTTATTTCTAATTTTCTATCATAATTTTTTTCAATACCTTGTTAAAATCATTGTTCTGGTGGTAACTGCATCATTTTTCAGGTAGTTTTTGATTTTGTAGTTATGGTCCTTGTATTTTTTATCATTGATCCATAATATCATGAATATTATGTATTATATACAGTTAATATATATTAAAATTTTATTTAGTAATTTTTATCCATAACGATTGAAATCAAAAAATGAATTACTCCATTTATGCACATAGTAAGCCATACTTACGCATGAATGCTATTTCCATTTTCAGATGGATGGAAAGAAAAATGGTACCCAATAATTAGGCATTAAATAATAATAATATTTCCATCTATGTCATATATATTAATTATTTACCTATTTATACGAATCCAAGTAATGTGGTGATGAATAAAAAATTAGACAACTACTTGGAGATTGTATATTGTACATATAAAGGGGTGATGTTGTCACATTTCATTGGATAGAAATCAGAAGTTATATGATTGTTAAATAATCATAATAACACCTATTTATATTTATGATACTATATTTTTTAATTATGGATATAAAATCATTGGAATAGGATGTGGAAAAACCAATAAACTTGAAAGTGTTTGTAATCATGACTATATGTACTTCAGTAGACATTTTTTATCCCTTCTTAAAGTATCAAGAGATGGTTTTTATAAAGGACCATAATATATGGATCATGTATTTATATAATGAGAATTGGAATTTTCATGATTTGGTTGTGGTATTTGGATCTAATGTGTCTGAAGAAGTGTGGAGGTGTTGTTTTATAATGGTTTTTTGGGGCAGATTTGGGGTTTCTCAAATGATTAAAATATTACTTGTCTATTGTTGATAAAACTACATCGAAATGTCCTATAAATTTAAAAGGAACGATATTTTTTGACAATAAAATATCAAATTTTTATTATTTAACAATTTTATAATTTCCAAAATATTCAATAATATTTTAGTCACTTAAAATATTATTATTGTCATTTTTTATACCATTCGTTAAATTAACTATAATAAATCCAAGAAAAAATTAAAATTTAATGAAACTATTTTATTAGATCCATAAAAATTAACTTTCATCTAGAGAATTCATGGATCACTTTAAATAGCTCTAATTAACTTACATTTAATATTATTATTGTCATTTATTTTTTTTAAAAAAAATTAAATTTATATTTTAATAGTTTTTTAAAATAATATAACATAATTATATAATCTATAAAAATAATAAATAAATATAATTAATGAAAAAAAATTTATTATGATGAAAATAACCATGAATATTGTTTTAATATTTTTTAACTCACAAATATTTCAGGCCAACAGAATTATTGTGTTATTTTTTTCGTGGCCCAAGAATTAGCCCAACATTTGGATAATCCACTTGTAGTAAAAATATATAATATTTTTCTAACGTAAAATATAATAAATAATACTTAATATTTATTTCATAATCATAAAAATGAAATATCTCTTATAATTTTTTTTTATGATACCAAATTTGACTTTTATAGTGTTTCACTAGCTCTGCATCAACAATGAAAATTATTATCATATTTATTGGAAAATAAATTATCATATCTACATTTTAAATTATTTTTTAGGTAATTATATTATTTTATCATACATATAATTCCCAAAAAATTCAATATATATTTATATATTTTCAATGCCTTGGGGATATCATAAAAATATATCATATTTCCTAAAAATAGTATTTTTTTAACTTGAAAAATTAAATTCTCAGGAAAAATGTTTAAAACCCATTTCTATGATAAATTGGTAATTATGATTCCCAAAAAATAAAAAAATTTATTTTCTAAAAATTAATCGAAATTAAATGTAATATAGGTGTCAGAAAAAAGAGATGAAAACCGCTTTTTTGGGTAATACATATTTCTTAAAAATAAATATTTATGTATAACAATGGTTTTATACCAAATTAAATTATAAAATTGATTCCAATGAATTTAACTGAAATTAGAATAATATGATATATCTTATTTCTCTTATAGTCAAATTAAAAATAATATAGAACATCATAAATTATTGAAAAAATACAGTTTTTAATAAATATATTTATTTTTAACTATTCACTAGAAATTAATATTTTTAATTAAGATACAAACAATTCAACCATATATAATAATTTTATGATTTTGAAAAATATATTATTTTTATAAAATAAAATTTATATATGATGAAAAAGTGATTATAATATTTACACTTCAAAATAAGAAAATCACATTTATGATGAAATCATAATTTTGTATATTTAATTGACATTACTAAAAATAAATAACCATTAAAAACGTATTAATTAATAAAGAAAAAATGAGTAATAAATGTATATATATATATATATCATAATTTGGTTAAGATTATTCACTTCCACTAATTTAATGGCTATGATATAATGGTCACATATTAATAGTTCATTGTTCGTTTAATATGGGTATTACATATATTGTAAAGTATTGAACATATTGTTATTTTAAATGTTCAGGGAGTTATATTTTTAGTTTTAATAAGAAATGAATCCATGTACAATAAGAATCATTAGATCTGAATCATCCAATTGTTAACCATGGAGTTATTTTATGATGTAGAATAATGATATTATATTTTTATTTCATGGATTTGTTTTATGAATATCAGAGTTTGGTAAGATATTTTTTATCCATTGGATGTATTATTGGGTTTGTAAGACACACCTCCATATAGTTAATAATATAGTAATGTACATGTTATATTGAATACTACATGAATCTCATATCTATTCACGATGGTTTAGGAGTTTAATTTTTTTGGTGTACAGGGGTGTCTAAATAAAGTCTTAGGAGATTTTCTATTTGGACGTGATACTGCATAATTTGTGATTTTTCATTACGTTGTGTTATAAATTATAATCCATTTTTATTTGAATTTTTAATATTTTAATTTATGACATTGTTTTTGATTTCATAAAATTATATATATTTATATATATGTATGTCCTCATTACATGTTTAGATTCCATATTTTTTCAATGTTTTTATTGGGAGACATGTGTTTTTTTATAGGAATACATTATTAAAATTCAACCGATTTTGATATATACCTTCTTCTTTCACTACATCAAACCCAAAATTATTAGTGGTAAACTTTTTGGGTAATATCATTCCATTTCACCCTCAAATGTAGGGCCTCAATGGGCTTGGTAATTTTATAGTGGTGTTAGAAACTTGATTTATTTAGGAATAAGGTTTAGAGTTATGCAATAGTAAGGATTAATTTGTGAAAAAGGTATTATAATTTATGAGGAAAATTTATTTATTTTATATTGTAATAGAACCAATATATGTAGTTTGTGTGTGTGATACATTCCAATTAATGGGCCTCATTTTTTTGGCATCAAAATCGAGTTGATAATTTTTTTATTAGTATAATTAGATTGGAACGTGAATAAAATATTTAATTTTTTTTGTGATCCACATTCATGATTATGAGATGGGGTTTGTCTATGGGTGGTTATATGAGTTAAATTTTTCTATATCTTAATTCATCTATATTGATAAATTTTTTTAATTATTCAATTATTAAAATGGATTACTTTTAAAATGGTTCCACCTTAATGACTACTGATATGAATTTATATATATTTCTGGGATAATGATCATATTGGAAATTATCATATTTTATTCTAAATATTTAATTTAAAAAACCACATAATATATTAAGACATGGTAATAAAACTAACTTTGAATTAATTATGGATCTTTTGAGTTTAAATGAAAACTGTATGTAATTTTTATTTCGCTTTTACTAAATATTAAATGATGAAATAATTATATTATAAAATTTTATTATATTAATTTAGGTATACATGACATTGTGGGAGGTGAAATTATTCACTTACTATTAGATGTGTATAGAGTGATGGATTAGAGCCCCACATGATCAGAATAAGAGCATTTGAAAATTATGATACAATTGAATGTGTTAGAATTTTAAAGGAATTTCTAGGATAATATAGACTGTTACCAAATGAGTGGCATAACTACACATATAATTATAAAAATGTGACCTACCCAAGTTAAAATCATTGTCATAATATCATAATATTCTATTAGGTGAGAAAAAATGATACAGGGAATCATTATCTCTTCTACATTATATTTCTGAACATTTTCACATCTCAATCCGTTATGATGTTCATAGTAAGATATACATAAATTGAAGACTGAGAAAATATTAAATATAAAAGTCTATCATATATTAATTAATAACAATATATAAAATAATTTTAATTCATTTAATGTATCATAATTTGATTTTTCCAACAGTCAATACTTCCTCAAACAAAAAATAAATCTATAATTATTTTTAACCATATAAATTATAACATAAAAAATAGTTTTTATATATTAATATCTTCATAAATATTTTATATAAAATAGATCTTTGTGGGGTTTTAAATAATTAATTATGGAGTAATAATAATTTAGAATATTATACAGGGAATCACTGATTGTTTGGGAAATACAATGGAATAATGTCCATTGAAAAAGAAGGTCCTAAATTGTAACTACTAATGTTTATAAAATGTAAGGGATCTTTCATTTAAGGGGGTTCTATACAAAGATTCTCATAAATTCCAATTATGTATAGTAATGTTTTTATATTTTACAAAGTATTTTTTTTATTTCCTTTTAATATATTTTTGGATTCATTAATTAACTATAATGTTCTTATAACCCACTATGTCGCTTATATAATACAGAGTATTATTATTTTTAACATGTCGGTTGACCCCGATGGGATTCAGGGGGCTCCCATCCCCATTTTTTCCATTTCAAAATGTTTTAGTCTATTTATAATTGGGGAATAGGTCTGGATATGTTTCTATTATAGTTTATGAAAATTATAGTACTCACCTTGGAATCACTCCAATCCCCAAAAAAATACAAAAGTTCATTAATCAGGTTTAGTCATAAAATTTATTTTCGACTAGGGTGAGTTGTTTTATAAAAAATGTATGGTTGGATTGTATGATTAATGGTATCATGGAATAGGTAGGAAATGTTTGAACATTAATCTATATAGATGAAGAGTGATTAATATACTGAGAGAGTCTCGAAGGTATTTATAGAAAAAACATTTTTTAGAGGAATGTATTTCATAAATGGTATTTATTATGTCATAAAATAAAAATTACACATCTCACATGGGAAAATATAGAGTTCTTGATCAAAAATTATGTATTAACATAATTTAAAATAATATTTGAGTTATTTTCATTTTCGTTTGATTAATTTTATTAAACAATTTATCACCATATTCTATTTTAAATTTTAAATATATTAAAATAACTATTAAAAATATAATTTATAATATCCTTTATGTGGGGATTCCTAAGATATAACACATCATTATATACGTGGCTAAAATGATCAGGTTAAAATTTTTATTGAAGGGACCCCATAATAGGTCCCCAATCAATGAAGAACAGTTTTATGAGAGTCATAACAAATCAATTTCATCTTTATTCATCTTATAAATTTTGTATTTCATTTTTTTGAGTTCAAATCCACTGGTTTTATTATCTCTTCCCTCCATTTCATTATTTTATTATCCAGGATAATTAATTTTTTTTGGAAATTCATTAATTGAGGATAAATATTTATATTCCCTATTTAAAAAAGCTTCTTGAGGAGTAATCCAAGTGGATGTAGAACTTATAATGGACTTGGTTATACCATAATATATGGATATATGAAGTCTATGATGGTAACGAAAAAATAAAGATAAATTTCCTTTAATCTTAATACAACATGAAAAAATATAATTAACACCAATGGAAGTGAAAATATAATCGACAGGTACATTATTGATGGGCAATTATTTTAATGATAAGATAGATATTGTTGTTTAATTTAATGAATTTATGGATGAAATGGAATCCAATCTCTAGGAATGTATTTTAACAAGATAAAAAAATATTTGAATAAGAAAAAATTGCCTATATAATTTAATAATAGAGACATCAAGGAGGTTTAATTTGTATTGGAAACTCCTTATATACCACAAATTCATATTTTACTATTACTAGATGGTTATAAAGAGGCACAGAACATAATATATCCACATAATAGAATAAAACATATACTAGAATCACTAATACTTGGTTACCTATTACATGAAGTGTGTTTTACCTTCCTTAGTTTATAGTGTAGTTTCATCTATGTCACTTATGGACAACAAAAGTGATTTAAAATATGAATAAATAATCATATAGGAAAATATTTTGTTAGAGTTTATAGGAAAACTCAACATTGGTGTTGTGAAGTGTAATTTACTCCCTCTATACATTTAATAATATTTCATGGAGAAGATAATACAAATGGAAGAGAGTACCCTTAAATTAATACCTTTCCATTCTACAATAACATATTATTAATAATTTTGGAGAGTTGATTTTTTACAAAATATGTGGCTACTCAAAAACCATTTACTACACAGAGATATTGGGAAACAAAAAATAATGTGGTTTCTTCAATATTAACACAACGTTTTATATGATAATGTTATTAAATAGATGTTACTTAATACATGATGTTTAAATAAAAACCCACTTAGTGGGTAACTATAATAATTATTTCCATTATCATTAATTTTAATTGTTTGTTGTATAAATTTACCATAGTTTTTTAAATTTTACGTAATAGGTTAGAAGATACAATAGTGGGGTTGAGATATTTTCTTATTTTATCACGGTGAATAACTATCTATATTGTTTCTATAATTCACATTTACTTCTATTGCCATACTCTTATTAAAATAGTTCACCTTAACAGTGCAGTATTAACTATAGGTGGGGTTTTTTCAATATAATTATTAGGTTATAATATTATTTATGTGTTTTAAATATTTTTAATTTTTATTATTTTTAGTCTTTTCATACACTTTTTTATTTACTAAGAATGTTTTCTAATTATAGATTATTGTGTTATTTATAGAATTTTTCTTGATTTAAAATTCTAAAAATAACATGATTAATAATTTTTATTGGATCCATAATTTTTTTACATTGAACTAAATTTTAGGTTTAATTTTATGTCCATGTATGTAAAATACACTCCATTGGAAATATTTCCCAACATGATAGAATTTTATGCATTTTTTACAACTCCCTAAATTACATACCTTGTGATTTGATCATACTTGTTTTTGGAATAATGAATATTATTTGTTTCTAATTAAATTTTCTAATGTTTATTTTTTGTGTGAGTAAATTAATAGAGTAAATTTATGAAAGTAAAATATTCTTACATTTCTCTTTTAAACCAACCGCGAATTTGAACTTTACATTGATGTGTTTTGGAGGCCATTAATGAATTTATATGATCAATGCTTCAATAAAAAAAATTGCCACAAATATTTTAGTTTTTAAATAAATGAATTTCAATTTAAATTTATTATGTTGATGGATATTCGTGTAAATATTTTAATAAGAAATTGCATGTTTGGGTGAATGTTTGGGTTGTTCTTCCATTTTCAAGGGGAATTGAATTTATAAAATAATCAAATAAAAAAAATTTCATTTTAGGTCATTAAAAATTAATTGGAAAACGTAAATTTTCTATATCAAAGAAAAAAATCAACCTAATATGTTATGAGGATGTACCAATGTTTTCTTACTATAGATATTAAAAAGTACTAATCAAAAGGGGATTGAAATGTTTTTAGTGATTTATTTAAATTTATAATATACTATCGTATTTTCCATGTTTTCATTTCTTTAAATTCATGAATTATGATTTCATAGATTAAACATCTCTTCATCTCCATTATTTTTATAATATAAAACCAGAAACATAATCTTCAACACAGCCTGTTGATATGTTCATTTGATTAAAAAATAATTTCGGTTTTCATTGGATATATAGATATATTTAATTTATATATAGTGTTCTTGTGATATCATTGTAGGAAAACATTACAGTAATACATTTCATGGGATCGAGTGATTGATTTTAGTGGAATTTGTATGGATGTACAATAATGGATCAATATACTTGAATTAACATTAATGAGGATAATTAAACAAAATTTATATAATAAATGAATGAGGACGAGAATAAGATGAAACATGAGTGTTAAATACCTATTATTTTATTTTATTAATAATGAAATATGTTTAGAAATTTTCTAGAATTTTTATAAGTATTGGATGATATAATTTGTTGTTTTTTTAATTTTATACATTTTAATAATGTAGTTTTTATTAATAAACCCACTAAACTATAAAAACTGAGTTATAATATTTATTTTAAATTAATTTTGATATTCTATATGTAAAATTAAAACATATTAAAAATGTATTTTAATGTATTAATAAATATTATAGGATAATAAAAACATTTGGATAGATTTTATTCTATAAATTCATTGAACTACAAGGTTGAACTCTAAAAAATAATCAAAAGAATAATTTTCACTAAAGATTATTTGTAAACAATGAAATATAATTTATATACACATTAAAAGATAGTTCTAGATAAAATTACCCTAGATCCACACCTAAATAAGAGAAAGAGAAGCTCGAAGGAATCTCTTAGGTGGTATGGTGTAGTATCACTCATGTATAAAAAACATGAATCTAGGATTACAAACCTTATGACACCAAAGATAATGTATATGAGAGATGTTCCCAACACTCTTTAATGCGTAAAAATATGGTAGAAAAAATATTCCATTTTGTAGATCTTGTTAATATACATTTACTTCTCAATCCAATGCCAACCACAATTCTACCATATACTTCAATGCATGAACAATTACATTATAAATAAATTAATATACTTGAGAAAGATATATTAAAACCATATGAGATCATTTTGGGACATGATATAAATCCCCATTTAATTTTCTTAACATATATGAAATCAATTGTAAAAAAATAAACCATTCGTTTTCCCTGTATTTATAAAGTAGGAAATACTAGAACAATGGTTTTATGATTATATTATATTTAAAAATAATGTAAATATATATTATGTTGTTGTTATGAATAATAAAAAATAATTAATAATAATAATGTAGCTCATATGATGAATAATCATGTGTTTGAACTATACACATATATAAAAACTATTATTTAAGAAGTGGTTAAAGCCCTAATGAGAGTTTTTATAATATTGGAGGGAAAAAATATAATTAATGTGTTCTATACATGGCCTCTAAAAAATTATCATTGAGTATAAAAATATTTTTTTCATTAATACAATTTAATATTTTATTTGTTTTTAATATGTTTTTGTTTTAATTAATTTTTTATTAAGTGATTGTCCCCGTCTAATAATTTACTATACCCCATTGTTAGAGAATAGATAACAGAATGTCTGATTTATATGGAGGTTCAAGGTTATCCTATATCCCTTTTATAATTTCACAATGTTTTTCCATTTTTTATGGTTTATTAGTTTTTAAAATGTTGATGTGGATGATTTCCTCCTTACAATATTACTCCAATCACATTCATTCCAATCTCTACCAAATCACCATTCCCTTGGATCATTTTGATCATTCCATATATTATGGAAGGTGGGGAGTTATGTGATTAATAATTTTTGGTGCTTGTGAGTAAATAATGGTACTATTCCTTAACCAAAGAGAGTTAATCATTTTTTACAATGGTGGTGGTATGTATAATATATTGAGGAGGTTTCCAAGGTAGGTTTAAAAAAACATTACATAGGGAAAGGTAATTATTTAATGGTGTTGATTATATTAGGAATTGGAATTTAAATTAATGAAATATGTAACTAATGGGTACCTGAAAGGAATATTGGGGTTAAAATTATTAAATTTTTTTTGAGTTTATCATTATATTTTACTTTATTTCTTTTTTAATCATCTAACTCCTGTTCCATTTTTTAAAATATTATGAATATGAAAAATATATATGATTATGTAATTATAGAATAACATATATATATATATATATATCAGTAATAAAGATATAAAAAATTTTCAACCACTTATATAAACCAATTGTGATAAAACATTTTTTAATGATAACCCCATTGTAGGACCTATAGAAGACATACATTTATCTATTTTCCTGCCACTTATTTTAAATCAATTGAGAAATGATGTGTATATTTAGGTTGTTGTACAAGATGAGTATCCAACTCCAACAGATTGGATGGTATATCATATACCATATTTTGTGTATTATTAAATTTTTTTGAATTTTAATATGTTTTAATACAAAATAATACTATTGTTTTGAGGGAGTTTTGATCCATAGATTGTAGATAATTTCCATGGGGTATCAGAAAGTGTGTTTTTTAGTTTGAATGATATGGTATTAGAGGGTGTTGTGTATATTGAATCGACACTATCATGAAACGAGCCCCCAGTGTTCCATGAATACCTATACCCAATACATGGTTACTATTTCATGGGTTTTGTATGAATAGTTTTTCATTAAATGGTATTATTCATTTATGATAAAATAGTATGAGTGCGTGATAAAATATATATCATATATGATTGGATATCCATCAAGGATTATTATACATATTATAAATATATCATTAGTTTCTCACTCATCATGGTACTTGATGGATTCATTAGGTACTAAAAGTCTCGATAGTGATTGAAGAGAGATAGTTCTATCGAGATTATTTTTCTATGTAAAACTATTGTCTTATGGCAAATTGATTTAGTGATATTTATGAAGATTTTAATTAGAGTGAATATAATTAACACCAATTATAGGAATTTATATTTTATAAAATATTACTTAGACTATTTTTGATGAAACTTTTTTATATATTAACAGAAAATTAATATCATTTCATGATTATTTTCCTAGGTTTCAGATATTTGTCATTCATATGGAGTATATTATTTACACATGGGAAATATTAGTAGTAAAATCAGTGGATGTGGTCATGTAGAATAAGACTAAAAATTTGGTGGTTATTATGAGGTTTCTATAGTAAAAAATTAGTCATACACCCCTCATAGTGGTAGGGCATTGATCCAAGTCCTATATTTATTTGTAATGGTGATCCTAATAGAGGGGTATTTGGAGGTTCTCACATCGGATAGAGTGGTGGAAAAATAATTGTAACCTATTTACGACCATCTATTCTTTATTGTCTAAATATTTTATTGGGTGTCTAATATATATAGGATGGAGGTGGATAAGGGGAAAGGTTTCTCCACACAATGGAAATGTTAGTCTAGGTTACACTAGATATTTTTTGAGTAATGACATGTTATGTTCTTTACGATCACATTTACTTATTAATAATTTTCATCTATATTACTTTATAATCATAAATTTGGATTCAGTGATAGAAAATAAATTTTAATTCCACGATTGATCATATATATATGGACTCCGACAAATGGAAATATCCAGTTGAATCATATTTTACACTGATTTGTTCTTACATTGGGTGATGATAAATTCCATCATGACATAGTTATGTATGATAAAAGAACATTTCATTATAGTTTAGGGAAGGATATGTTGATTATAATCTCATATCTATTTCAATATTATAAATATTATGCAATATATTTTTAAGAATATGTCATAATGGTCATGTTTATTGATGAGTATAATTCCCAAGGAGAACATATAATACCCAGAATCTTGGAGTGCCAAAAGATAAATTCTCATATTCTTATAGTATGTTTTATATTCATTCAAGCCCCACTAAAAAAAATTATAACTTCATTAGATGAATTTATTAATGTATTTCTAGATTATTCCTCAAAACTACCAGTATTACATGAGATTTATTTTATAATCTGGAAACAACATAGAAGAACTTTCTTTTCAGTTACTATAAATTGAGTAGGCTGAAGGTATCTTTGGGAGATAATGATCTTGTTAGATGAACTCTTAGATATGGGGACCATTTTAACCTATATTTCATATTGGTCAACCCAAATATAGTTAATCAACAAAGAGTGTAAAATTATCATATTATATATTAATTTTCACTACCTAATCCTGGTAGTTGTTAATAAAAAGTATCATCTTCCATAGATCAATGGTAATTCTAAATAAAAAATGTCTCAATGGAGTGTTTCTTGGATTAACTAAAAAAATAACATTAATAACTTCAAATATAGAACAAGGATGTCCAATTTTTTTTTAGTATTTCTATAATATTTATGAATTTATGGAGATAATCCTTATGTGAACAAATGAATGTTCTATTTTCAAAAGATTATTGAACTATATTTTTTTACAAATTATTATATATTCCGATATTTGTTTCTATATATTATTACCATATTTATTTTTTTAATGAGGATATTTATATAGGGAACATGATGATAATATTGGATTTTATTTAAGAGAAATATGTGTGTGGTAAAAAATCAATTGTACATTTTTGTCCTAGAATGTTATACCTTAGAGGGGATATTTTTATAAAGGAATTGTTTTTTAAAATATATATATATCATGTATTTTATTTCACCAGGTAAACCAAATAATTTATATATGATTTAATTTTAATGATTAGAAGGGTCCTGTTAGAGGATCACAACTGATTTCTCTAGGAATATATGTCCAATTACTTTTCTCACAAAAATGGTAGAATCGTATATTTTTAATAAAATTCTAGTAGAATTTATGGAATTCATGAAAATATTGAAAAGATTACTAACCTTGTAATTAACATAATTGGAATTCAATTTATGGTATTTGTGATTATTCTATGAGTATATTTAGGAGTATAATTATTTAGAGGTAGGATATGATTATATATAAATATTGTTAATTGGGGAATCTTGTGAAAAATAATGTGACCCATAATTTAATTACCCTTCAATTAAAAGGAACCTCTCAAATGATTACAAGGTATAAAGTGAGACAATGACTCCTAAATTCTTCATCGAGTAGGCCATGAGATGAAAAAAATAACATAGGGAATACATAGTAACAAACAAGGGAAGTATTACCATCATATATATTTGAGAAGGAAAAGATAAGAAGAGAATAAACAAAAAACTACTAATTCTCACAATGAATGAAAAATTAAACATAATACATGATAAAAATAATGTTTAAATAAAAACATGAAAAATTGTAGAAAATCCCAAAACACAACCATGAGTCCCCATTACCACTTAAACCATTAATCAAATTAGTAACTCCTAGTTTAATCACAATAAAATATCATACCATCCTAATATAGTTTATATATACACAGGGTGAGATTTTCATGTTTTGTTGGTTGGATCCTCCCATGACACATAGGTAAAGGCAATCACCCCCATGCATAACAACAAGCAACAATATAACCAATGATATAGTGGGGGAGAGGGGGTAGTAAATAATCCATATCATTTCCAAACATGATGTTTTGGAAAACCGTATAACAACCTATAGCTGTTGGTTTCTTTTCTAAGAGGGGGTATATATGAAATTACAAATAAATAGAGTATATAAACCTCATAACCAGAATTTGGATAACTAGGTATCTATATAGTCATCAACTAATATCATCATATAGGACACACAATAACCACATCAAATTTCAATATTTCATACTTTTGATTCCACAAAGTGTTTATTTTATTTATTTCAAAGGAATTAATTTCATGTTTTTACAATATTTTTATAAAGAATATTTTTATTTAGTAAGTATATTTCAGAAGATTATGATTAACAATGAGTTTTTTTAACAAATTTCATTTATCTTGAAAAATTATGTTTGAATAATTGAATAGTAACATTCATAATCTATATGATACAAAAAATTTGAAATATTGATTAGAAAATTATATAGATTACCTTGGAATTTTATTTTTATTTTTTTCATGATGAAATTTTAGTTACCCAAACTCTCTGATGAAAGAAATTTTTAACTCATTTACTTGTTTTTCATAAGTAACACATCTAACCCTAAGAATGCCTTGGGGAAAATTTAACTACACTTATTTGGGAAATTTTCTACATTTTGGTTCCATCCCCCATGAATAGCCTAAGGCATTAGTGTGTTATATTCTCAGAATAAGGGGGATAGAACACAAACACATCGAGTATGAGAGAGTGTGACACAATTGTGTGGGAAGACAAAATAGTGAAGGAAGGGGGATCCTAGAGTACACTTGAATAATCACATTGAGTGACTATAGGAATGGGATAACTTATTAAGAATTTGTAAAAATCATACAAAAGAAATGTGTTATAAAATTTATTAGAAGTATTCCATTTCATCACAAAATAATTTTCATATAACGAGTTCTAACAGATTCGTTTAATATGCATCGTCCAATCAGGCCACAAATTCATCTTCAGTGTATGGACCTCATATGATTTGTTTTTTGTAGGGTTGTTTTCCTTTGACCACATGATATTAGGGGGTATTTTTAAGAAATGATAGAAGGTACTACAATGAAATGGTAAAATGATAAAATGTACAATGATATGAGGTTTTACCATGAGATTTGGAAGGTACAAGGTGGTACAATATTTGTGCTATGATAATGTTCTACATTTAAGTGGAATAATCAGGTTCTCTCATGTAGTTTTACCATTAGTTTCTTCCATTTAGTGGTTTTTATTTCAACCATTATAAAATAGGATGTGGGATCGGTTGAAGGTATGAGGTTGTACCATTCAATCATTAGACGTTCTTCCATGATATGGGTGTATCTACATAGTGAATCCATCTAATGGAAGGGGAGATAAGATATCCTTTTAATATAAGAAAGTAATTTCATATGCTTGAACATGATAAGTTAATGTTTTAGGCAAATGAGACACGAAGAAGTTGTGTTTTTCCACTATTTTATATCTTTTTGTCCCCAAGAGTCATTCAATTAGAAAATAATATATTTCTAATTTATTCGGTAATGAGATTCCATATACTCTATTTTTTGACCAAAAAATATGATTTATAATGGATCTATATTTATGAAATTTTATCTTTAATGTTAATGGATCGTTCATGAAATAACACATTAATTCATGATAAGTGAATAATATAACTAAATACAAAACATCCATGTAATAATTTGGATCTTATGATGTATGTCAATGTCGCGGAAGAAAAAAATAAATTATGTGAGAGTTTTCCATGGAAAACACAAGAAAATTTTCATTGTGTATATTCATTCATATGTTGTATTTTTTAAAATAATGTTAATTTAGATATAAATGATGTGGTTATTCCATTAAATTTGATGTAACATGCAGATAAAAAGATAAGTCCATTGGGTATTTTAATTACGAGTTATTAATGAATAAATCATGAAGATGAAACTAAGTCAATAATTAAATGAGTAATATTATCAAATATGGATCATGATTCTTGAAATATTGATGATAAAAAATACTTATATATTTTAAAAAAACATACAAAATTAATGTTAGGTTAATTCATATTTCATTTTTGGGGAATTAAAAGGATCTAGTTACTACACTTGAGTTATGAATATCTAGAAAATTGTGGAGGTTATATACAAGGGAAGATAATAACATATAGTGACCAATACTACAATTAAATTTATTTTATAAATTTAAATTTAATGTCATAGAAAATGTTTTTTGTTAGTGTTTTTTATTCATTTCATAATATGATGAAAATATTTTCCTCTATTGAGGAAGAATATAGAGGATTGTATCCGGTTATTAATATAAATACTAAATAGTCAATGAAGGGGGGGGAATCATGGTTGTATATTTTACTCTTGAGAATAGAAATATAAAAAAAGAGATTAGAAGAAAGTATTTTCCGTATTTTTTTCACAACAAAAAGGATGTGGAGAAGGATTCACCATGTCGGCCACGTTGTTCACTAAGGGAATAATATATTTGTGAAATCCTATTTTCACAGAATAATAATCATAAAATAATAAGATAAAAGTAAAAAAATATGTATTGGAATCATTTTTTTTGGAAAATAGAATAAGTGGGTTGGTGAATTTTTATTTATATAATCCTAAGAAGTGACATTCTACAATTTAAGGGAAGAAATATAAGTAGTAGTAAATAAAAATATAACATAATGTATATTGGTGTCAGAATGTCTTACTGCTTCCACAATATTTAATTTTAAATGTATATGATGTAACATAATGTGGGATGTTCAAAACAACATGTGTGGGATACACACTCTACTCTTCTGAGGGATAATAGTGCTAATAACACAGGGTTCAACAAGTGGGTATTGTGCTAATGAGTTTTACCAAATCATGCCAAGGATTAACCTTCTATTTTTTTGTTTTGAACCATGAAATATAATGTACATATTTTGGATATCTGTTTTTTTATGTTCATGAGATAATTATTTTTGGGAGAACGAATAAAATAAACTATTCACATTAAAAGTCAGAATTGGTGAAATGAAAAAGGGATAAATTTAATGTGATGGTTTTAATGGACCCATACTGATTCACCCACTCTCAGTGCAATTCATATACCTCATAGGATCCTACTATTTGTATGAACGGATGTTCACCACTTTTGAATTCTAAATATTAAATTATTCTCTTTAAATATTATAAATTTCATACATAATATTATAATTAAATGTAGTATTGGGGATTTTATTTATATTTATATCAAAATTAATTTTTTACATGGACTATAATGTATGGGAAAAATAATGATAAAATCCATTTAATGAAGAAATTACACATCTCATAAAAGGATAGATTTTACGTCACTATTTACCATAATGAAGTTATATATTTATTATTGATAAAAAAATTTCCTATAATTAAATCTATTGAAAAAATTTATTCCTTAGTAGCACCAATTGATTTAGGTGTCACTAAGTTATTTTAATTTTCTAACTCAAACTATACTCAAGAAGAATAATTGAGGCAGTGTGGTCTTATGTTAATTGATTTAATTTTGGATTCATTATAGTATATTTTGAAAGAAATAACTAATGAATTAGTATCCATGGTTTGATAATTTTTTTAATTTCAAATGAATATATCAGCCAACATGGACATGGGATAGATAACTCAAAATAATCAATTAGTGATGGGGCACTAAATTATATAAACCTATAAAAAGATGTAATTTTCAAAGAATATGAATCTAAGGAGATAAAAGGGAGATGAATGATATTCAAATAGGACTATGATACTGAAATCCTCGATAATAACGAGACCAATGAATTCATGAGAAGAGGATACAGGAGCTGGAATTAAATTTAAAAATACCATTTATTTTTGCACTGCATATTACGATATTTAATGTACAATGATCAAGGAACAAGTTACATTTCATCATGGAAAAATAATAAAGCATTAAAATGATGTTTTATTAATTAAGAATGGTTAATATGAAAAATTTTTGTTGATTGTTGAAAGAAATATGCATTTCAATATGAAAATTATAATATTGGAAATAAAAAATAAACATTTAGAGGATATAATAATTGAATCCTAGCAATTAGGGGAGTAAAAAGTTGTTAATTCCACATATTTATTTATAATGTATTAAAATGAAAAAATAACTCCATTATATGGATATAATATCATTATATCATGTTATTATTTCACTCAAGATGTTGTGAAGAAGATGGTACCATTTATAAATTATTTTAATAATTTATTTAAATATGCTTCATTTGATACTGTGCGATTAAATTAAAAATCATGTATGTATTGATTAAAATTTTTTGAAACCCCTAACTCAATTTCTATGGTAGATTAAAGATTTTTTTTTGGATATTTTCCCCATGAAAATAAAAATAATTGGCGATGAAAAGGAAAAAAAATTATGCTGTAATGTTCGGAAATCAAAGAGTTTATATTAGAAGATCATGGTTTTAGGTTATTTGTTTGAAAAAAAATATTATGGTATTTTTCATTAGAAAAAGGTAATAAAATCAAAATTTAAAATAAAAATTGATTCCTAGTTCAATGAGGAGTGACTTAGAGATGGAAAATCAACCTTTATAAAAAAATAATATTTTTTCTACAGAAAAATATTTTATGAACTCAATAATTCTTGTTAATTTGGTCGATTTTATAGTCACTATAAGGATGAAAGATCATAAAATAATTAATTAAAATTATATAATAAATCATTACTATAAACTTTATTATAGAATGAAAAATTATCTATACGAAATTTAAAAAATAAATCTAATATTCATAACAAGAATTCCCCCAAGAAGGTATCAAATATGAAATGTAAGAACCCCCATGAAAACAAGTTGAATTCATGGTAGACTAAAAAATATTAAAGGTAGTGTTGTTTAAGTGTCAAATATAAGTATTATTATGTGAATAACACTCATAAGAATACATGTGGAGAAGAAAAGTAGGCTACCAATGATTCCAAATATTGTTTTATCTATTTTGATCATATATTTGGAGAGGGTAATAAATTTTGATGTGGAATAATAAATAAAAATCTAAAAAGTAGAAAGTAATATTCCATGTCAATAAGAGATAATTACTGAGATTTTGTTAATAAATACCTACCCTTATTATGAACATGTTTTATGTGTGTGGTAAAACATGTCTATACAAGTTCCTATATATTTATCATAAATAATTCCAATATATGAATAATTCATAATGATGATAAATGGTTCACATATAAAAAAATGATCCGAAATGGATCATTGAATTATAATATTCACACATAAAACAATTAAGGGATTATTGTGATCCAATCTATAAATATATAAATATTAATTTAATACCATATGTGAATGTATGAAGAGTGGTGGAAGTGGATCCACATGGTTGAGATAATATTATCATCCTTTTTATTCCAATTAAATGAAATAAGATGATACAAATTATTCCCATTTCTCATTTAGGTGTTTCATTTTTACATACTATAATGGGAACTGAATTTGAGACATGGACATTGATGGTGAACCTGATAGAAACTTTGTGAGGATATACTCCAAAAAACAGCATAAAAATAATCTATCATTGTTCGATAATTTAATTGTATTATGAATAATAGGAATTGAAGAGGATAATTCATTGTTATGTTGTAGATATTTAAAAATATGGATAGTGACATGTTTAAATTCCATTTTTCCCTATCTTAACCTAAAATATAATTTTATTAATCTAATTAAGAGATAATGCTTTTTAAATATTATTTGTAATTTCTCCGTGAGGGGTATAATGTCATAGTAGAAGAATGTACTATATATATATATATAATCCTTGATAAATTAATATTAGATTAATAAAATAAATGGAATTTTTTTAATTACATGAAATATGTTAGCATACATACGTGCTAAGGCTATTTTAAAATCATGATATTGATACATGAATTTAGTTAACTAATTTTTTGATGTAGGTGAATGGTTTCTCGAGTTAATATTTTGATGACAATTTTATTTTAATTGGTTTATATAAATTTATCTGACCATAGATTAATTTTTATAACCCTCAAAAATAGGATTATGAGTTCTCATTCCATTTTTTATTATTGTATTTTCTATTGGAATACCTTTTTTTATAGAAAAACCCCTATTTTTTCTAAATCAATCATTACTCATGTTTTATTAGAGTAAAATGGTTGATGTATCAATTGTATGAATGAGTTTATAACACTATTCCAAAGAACAATGTTTTTCTTATTAATATGGGTGAGATAAAATGAAATCTAAATGTGATAACAATGTTGGAGATAAGGAATTAAATATATTGATATATAATTTTTTTTTCAGTATTCACTTAAAAATAAAAATAGGATATTATTGGGGACACAAAAATGAAGTTTCATTTGTGTTCAAATAACGAATTTCATGATACTTTAATATGTTTTAGAATAATTCCTAGACTGGGGATGAATCTTGTTAATAAATAACTGAGCCAAATAAGTTTTTTAGTATTCATAATTTATCACCATAGATTATGTTTTTCGATTTTTAGGTTATTCAATCATTATTTTTAATAGACTATAAACTTTTTATCATTGAATAAGGGGTTTTAATGTGTAGATCATGAAAGAGTATTTTATTTTTTTCATAGGGAATTTAGATTTTTCCATGTACTATGATAAAAAGTATATTCCAATGTTTTACAGGAATTTGATAAAAAAATGGAAATCACCATGAATGACATATGGGTGGATTTTATGTACAATTTATAGAAAATATAACCATGTGGAAGACATACAATAACTCACCTTACAGATGTTTCTAAGAAGAATAGAGCCTGAATAAGAAGGCTAGAGTTTTTAATCTATTTATATAGAAGTGAGTGGAGAGCTTTGTTGGGAAGAATATTGATAGAAGTAGAGGATTCCATTATATGAATTAAGAGGCCATGGGAATGGGATATACTATATAGATGATCAAATCCACATATATAAATGATTTGTGTTAACCTCTCTTAGTAGGATATAGTTACACCACTAAATGAAACACATATATCAAGCAATACTCAATTTATTTAATATGTGTTGTCTGATATTGACACAAAATCAAAATTTACCTTTGGACCATTTACAATTTTCTATTTTTAAATTTTATATTATGGAACAATATTATATTATGATGTGGTACTATTCAATTTTAAATAGTACTATAATGAAACTATATATGACATTTTTATGAAATTGTAGGATGTGCTTCCACAATCCTTGCAATATATAAGGTTCTACTTTTTTTATGATACTGTGAGGTGATATGTTTAGGTTCTACTATGTCATGATACTACTCGGTGATTCCATGTGAGGTTCTACAATTTAGTGGTAGGAGGTGAGGTTGTTCATTATTATTATGTGGTACCATTCTATTGTAAGAGGTGATACTGTAATTTGAGTTCTTTTAGGGAGGGGTTACGATGAAATGGTTG
Source organism: Viscum album (assembly GCA_963277665.1). Lineage (NCBI taxonomy): Eukaryota > Viridiplantae > Streptophyta > Magnoliopsida > Santalales > Viscaceae > Viscum > Viscum album. Next base: position 1,642,220,040 of record OY728121.1, on the reverse strand, counting down.
GTGTATATACCATGACCAAATCGTTTGGGAAGTATATTCTATAAAAATCAAATTATATGATTATGTACCATGAATATTAGATGAGAACAAGTTGGGTATTCATCCATTATTTTCATGCTTATCTCCCCTAGATTCATGACCACTTTAAATCTTTATTGTAGATTTATTGGATCTCTATCTACCATTTCCACTCTTTCTCTGAAAAAAAGTACGAATGATAAAATTTAAAAAAAATTGAAATGTGTAGGACCAATATGATGGATCATTTATGAATTTATTATTTCATGAATTATAAGCACATATGATTACATAAATAACTTAAATCCAATTATAATTATTGAGTTATTATAGAACAATAAATATCAGGAAGAAAGAAAGTAGAGGATGTGAGATCTTACCTAAGACATGTTGAAGAACATGTTTGATTAATGTATACATAAAAATAAAGGAGAATGTACTTTCATGGAATGATATTGAATATTTAAATGTTTCTATGATTACTAATATTGTCAATAAACTAGAGGGAGAATAACTGTGTCCTTGGGGTATTGAAAATAAGATTTATGAAAGTGTAAAAAATGATGAATCATTTAATATAAAATTTAATGAACAATGTAACAATTTCTATATCATGGATTATGAAGCATTTTTGGAGAATAATTCTAGGATCTAATACAATAAATAATATCCAAAATTAATTTAATGTAATTTTGAATTAATTATGTATTAATTAGAAAGAATTAATAACTAAAACATAATTATATAAACATATGAAGAAGAAATTGTAGAGGATTATTTGGATGATAATATTCTTTGAAGGATTATATGATGTTTTAGTTATTATTTATATTATATAAATATACATTTCATGTTGTTGGAAATTTTACTTTTTGTTGGAGTTATAGTTTTTATATTGAATAAAAATAATGTATTTGTACATATCAAATAATAATGGATATAATCTACTATATTTATCATATAAATCCAGAAGAGTTAGATAAGTAGAATGGTATCTGGTCTAGTCTATTATGTATTTCATAAAAGAGAGGCATAATGGGAGAAGAGATTAATAAATTATAAATATTTTCATGCATAATTAGTGGATGAATAAGGATAACAATTGGCAATTTTTTCCTAGATGTTCAAAGAGGGAATAAGTGAATTTTTCACCCCATTTTACATAGAGGTTGATTAAGAAAAGATGTATAGAGAAGGGGAATAAAAGTTACAGCATGTCAAATTTCTACTCTAGGGAAAACATGAGGACATTTTGTGTAGTAATGTGAAAAAAATATAATAAGTGACATTCTACAATTAAGGTGATGTATAAAGGGAATAAAAATTTCAATAAAATGAATATTTTCAATAATATGAAAACATTCAATATTTATTTTAGAATACTTTTTTGTTTCCCATGATTTAATTGTAATGGAATGGGATATACCTGGGGGTATGATTTACCAATCATGTGTGTGGGTGATTACTGTAAACTATCCAATGACAATACTGTAAACCTCATAGGTGTTTACTTATGGGTTGTGCGATAATGAGTTTTACCATGTAAACAAATTATAAAACTCATACTGAGAGGTGAATGATTCAATTTCTTGTCTAATTTTTGGGGTGAGTTATTGTTTGTTATTATATGATTGATATGGGAGTGAAACATTACGAAAATAAATACACTTTAGTAAAATAATGTTTTTTAAATGAAATAGGAAAAAATTATAATTCTGTTCTAAAAGTAGCGACATTGATTATCCACCCTCACTATGCCAATAATATCACACCGTGAATCCTACAAAAAAAATTATCCAGTTCAATATCAATAAGTTCATTTCCCAATAGTTAATATTATTCCATCTCTATATAATGATTTTCATTTTGATATTCCACTAAATGTTCCAATGATATTATTAATTCATTTCTTATATTCTGAGGAATGTCATTATCTTAATATAGCATCAAAAAGAAAACCCTTTCTAATAGTTTTTTATTATAATTTAATAATTATCTTGTATCTCTAGGAAGAAACATAATATACCACATAAAAGAACAAATAATACTTAGTACCATAAAAGTGTACCCCATAATTAGAAACTAGTCATATAAATAACAATAGACCATCGATCCATCATGTCTGCATCAATAACAATGCAATAAATGATGATTTTTCCCCACTATGAGCTCATCCTAATACCCCCATTATTTTACAAAATCATGTATATTATCATATTAGACATCCCATACCAACATCATCACTATAAATTTCCCTTCATTCCACCGTCATCAAAGCCATGGTCACCCCTTCACATTTGGCATCAAATATTCCATCCAATCAAGGATATGCATTATTCATATCATGTATATAAATTGATATAGAATAAATTCAAATTATATATATCTTTACAAAAAATAATAATGGAAACCATTACTAAATCAGAAATTACATTCTATCATATATCAGACAACAACATAATCACATAGCCCAAAATAGATGATTTATGAAATCTTTATATTTGGAAAACTATATTTAATTAACCTGTTAGGTTTGAATAAATCCAACTATTTTTTTCAAATTTATGTGGATAAATATAATTTATTTAATATATAGTTCCACCATATTTTCATTATCATATAATAGCAGTCTTGTAAATAATTATTCCCACATTCCACTTTAATTACGATAAAAAAGTTATCATTATTGAGTTATTATTTAATTTCTACCATCTCATCCATAATTAAAAAAATTGACACTATATAGAACAATATCAAGTTAATTCAACGTGGGAATAATATTCACAATAGATCAAAAATTAAAAAAATTATTTCCATATCCATATTAAATTATATAATCAAGTGATAGTCATTATTAATAATGAATAAATATCAAAGAATGGAATAGTTTTATTATAATAAATAATATCATTAATAATAAATGAAATTATAACCATTTATATTATATAATATCTAAAATTATAAAATAATTATCATTAATCTTAATTATATAGTTTATTATTTTGAAATTTTTTCTTTCCAATTTTATCCAATTATATTTTTAGGATGTCATTCAAATATTCATATCTCTCTCATATAAAAATTTCTAGATCACAAAATTTTAATGTTACATGTCGTAACTTGTTTATATTTGAATAATTTTAATTATGTCAACATTAAATACACTATATATTTCCAAAATAATTTATAGATTATCATAATTCTACCTAAAATGAAATATTAATTCCCTCTTCATGTAATAAAATGTTCAGTAAATTATATATATTACTTACCAATATTATATAAGTGATTTTATTTCTCTGTAATAGGAAATAATAATTTAATTTTAATGGGTAATAGTTTATATTGAAATTAATATAATTCATGAGGTGGTCATAATATCTCTATGATATTTGCTTATTCTAAAAATTATTTAACATGAGATAATGAATCATTTTTAATAAAATATACTAATTTAAACATAAAATAATAATTTCAATTAAAATTTTAAATTACCGTACATGGAATTATATTAAATAACGTTCCTTAATAAATTCTTCTTATCTACCACATTGAGAAATTTATGATATTTCGTGGGATGATAATTATCTCGCTATGGTAATTCCAAGAATTACATTTCATTATTAACATAAAAAAAATATGATAAATAATTAAATTCCATGATTATGTTACCCTAAAATATATTAATATTAAAAAAAATTAATGTGAATTAATATATTTTCCAGATTACCATTTTTCTAAATAGCATGCCAATTACAAATAATTATGATAATTGAATGTATTCACTATCTGCATTTATTTGTGTGAGAACAATGATATCTATAATAGAACATAAATCATTTAAATTTATTATGTAATAATATTTAATTATCAAAATTTCACTCCATGGTTTTTTGTTATTTTTAGGGTTTATATATTTTAATAAAATCAAATAATCATTTATGTGATTCATACTGATTATTACTTATTTATAATAAATCAAATTCATCTGAAAAAGGAATCTAAAGAATGATATGTTATAAAATTCAGAACAACAAAGTGAATTCATAAATCCCCTATCAAATAGAAGAAGGATTTATGCATTTAATTTCCATATAGAGGATAGTGTGTAAGTATATGTGATGGGGATGGGATATGTAGAAAAATCCTTGAATTGGAGCTACAGATTCACAATAATTAGTGAGAAGGCTCTTGGATAACCTATAGTTGAGAAATAAAGAAGATCATGGTCAAGATTAATATTGTATTGATATTCATAGATACAAGATCATGCAAATTTTAAATCCAAATTAAATATTTATTACAACAATTTCCATTTATTTCCCTTGAATTATTATTTTTATAACTCTTAAAATTATAGGAGACAAGACCTCATTTTTATCAGTTCATCACTAATTCCAAAATATTTTTTATTATATTAATTGAAATTATTTACATTGAAATATAGGTTACAATAGAGTTTTTAAAATGAAAATTAGTATTATATAGGAAAATCACAAATAATACACATAACCATATATTTTCATAAGGGTAACAAGATTTTTCTATTTAGTGGTTCACTACCATTAAAAATTATAATTATTTTGATATTATAATTTTATGACACTACGGTAACCATTACATGAGTAGAGGAAACTAATATTAACCCTCACATAGTGAAGGAAATATCCTTACACAACTCTTCCCTCATGTGAATTCCCCTACACATCCTAGTGAACATATCCTTTATAATTAAACAACAAATTAAATCATGGAATACCTTAATATGTGTAAGGAAAAGAGGCATATACCTTTATGAAAAAATATAATCTCACCAAAAAACCTTATTAAGTTAAGAGTTAACGTTATATAGATATTAATTACCATTTCTTACACATACGTACAGTTTTAAGAACAAATTTCACCCTCATACATATTGATTATCATATTTAAGTGTAAAAATAACCATAAAATTGTTTAATTTATAATTAATAAAACATGCAAATAATTAATATAAGCCATTAGTATCACATAAAAAAAATATGAAAAACCATTATAAATATTATAATTACTCGATAATTCCATCACTAATTACCATTATAAATTTTGTAAACATTAAAATTACATTCTTAATTTTGAAAACCATTTGAAAATATATATATATATATATAAATTATCTAAAATAATTTACAATTTGAATTATAATTTAAAATGAAATTTAATATTTATGAAACCATTCCTAAACTTCTAGAAACCCCTAAATAAAAAATGTTGGGCATGAAAAAATAGACACCCTTATATCAAATACCTCTCAAATAATTATACTCTATGATAATTAAAACAAAATATGGAATGAGAAAAAAAATTAATGGAAAAATTCAACCAATCCATGTAAAACCTCTCAAAGATTCCCAAAAATATTTAAAACAAACAACACTCCCATGGAACAATGAATAATGTCATGAAACTCCAAAAAACTCTCTAAATAATACCTAGTGCAGATACCTCTCAAACTAGAAAAAGGAATTTAATAAAACAGATCATCATAGAGGGGAATATATCTCATATATCACATGGTATTAGTTACATAGTCACTATAAATCATGTATTAAATGAAATTGAATATTATGAACGCATCAATGACTCATATTTCATTTTTATATAACATAATATCATTAAAGAAAACAAAATTATATAAATTTTTTCCCAATTCATATAAAAACAACAAGGAAATTGATAATGGAAAAAGAAAACTCCGTAAAAATAACCACATAAAAATGATTTAAACTGGAAATATAGATATTTATATATGGAAAATATTTTTAGAACCAAAACATCAATATATTTAAATAGGTATGCCACTAAGTTGAAATATATACATTTTAGCCTCATTTATCATTATAGAAAAATAAAATCACAACATTTGAAAAGTATAATTTTTAACATGACATGAAAAAGTATATTATAATGATTTATTAAAAATTTATTAATAATCATAGATATGAAACATATATTATTTCATTAAATCTAATTCACTTAGTAGAATAAATATTAAACAAATTTTTTGACTCCATACATTCTAGTCATGCATGCCAAAATTTCATGTAAAATGTGGTTAAATTACAAATTCCAGGTGATTTGATGATTTTTCTATAAATATTTCAATCCAAAATATAATATTTACAAATATATTAATATTACAGACTCTATGTAATTATTCATAATACAATAATTATGAAAATATAATTTTTTTGAACACTTCCATTACATTTTTATCTAATTTTAAATTCAATGAAAGTTTCTTTAATTAATAAACATATTTTTTTAAGAAATCATGTGTATAAAAAATTATTATATCCAAGAAAGTATAAATGAATCTTATAATGAAACCTGATGAAAATTTGTAAATATGAAACAATGAATTATTTTTTTAATAATTCTATCATTAGTGACCAAATAATCTTATAGTTAAATTAATCCCATTATTTTTTATGCATTGAAGAATTTAATTTTTCAACACTCAATTGCAAATAGTTTCTAAAACATATACCAAATTAAATTATATAAATATTTATAAGAAAAAAATACAAAAATAATATTTTACCTTCCATTTTTAACATTCTTTCAAAAAAAACATACATCTATATAAATGATACATACTTTCATAAAATTCATTTTATTTTGTTAACAAAGGAATTCTATTATCATTAATATGTAAGTTTATGTATACATAATTTCAAAATATGAAAAAATAATTGAGCATATGATATGAATTTTAAAAAAATTATGTTTAAATAATCTACATTACATACTGTTAACATTTTCCCATGGTTTTAAGAAAATGTTATTTACATGGAAAAAACACAAGAAAAATTGATAAATGATTTAATATCCAATTTATTATTTTTTTATGTTCCTTCCCAGAATTTCAAGAGTTTTAATTTTAAATGATATTAATTCATTGGAAGATGAAAGAACCTCGATCACTAAAAACAGAGCTTCCACAAGAAAAAAAATCAAAGGAACCTATACACCATTCGATGATATTTACTAATTTAGGTGTCACGGACTCACCTTCATGTTTCTAAAAGACATAAAAACAATGAATCATAAAGAGTGAATATTTTCCTCTTGTTATGTAATGACCTGTAAATTTCAAGTAAATTTAATTCTTAAATACATTGGAATTTTACGAGTCTGTGGTTTATGACGGGACCTGATTCTGAGGCCCAGTGTGCCAGGAATCAATTTCTGAAGTTTTTCTCGGGTACGTTCATTAAACGTACATGTGAGTTTTTCTATATTTTGAACCAGTGCTCAGAATTGAAATCTGAGGTCGCTGATGAACTCATAGAACTGATATTATCTTAAGGGGACCATTACAATAGTACCATTTTATACGGGTTGAAAGTTATTTTTTTGGATTTGAAATAAATTAAATAAAATTGTGGAACACAATTTTATTTATATATGGATATTTTAGCCTCCAATGGGGAGTTAGAGGTTGGGGATGAAACCACATAACCTCTCATGAGATGAAATTTGTGTGGTGGGGCCCAAACAAAACCCTAACCTTTCAACTCCCCTAAACTCCCCATTAATCCCACTTTAATTAATTTGACAACTCCCCCATATTTATTAGGGTGGAGTCTATCCACCTCCATATCATTAAGTTTTCTAACCCAATTAGATTAATGACATCATTAATTAATTGGAGCATCTCATTTTGAAACAATTTTAATTGCATGGAAAATATTAAAATGAGGAAGCTTTATTAAAATATTTAGCCTTAGAAAATATTATTGGTGGGGAAAGCCTCTGGAGAATTTGGAGGAGAGCTTCCTTCCTCGCCAACGAAGAACACGAGGAATGAGATCCTATCATTGACTAGAATAAGATTGTGAGGAACACCTTCATCCTTTCTTCTTCTTCGCGTCATGGGAGAAGACGTCGCTCATAAGAAATGTCGTCTACGACAATGTTCCACGACGCTGAACCTCCACGATTCTTGTCTTCCTTATCTCGTTGACATGATCCACTCTTGATTCTATGTAGGGGTTTGTTTTTATTTGATCAATGTTGAATCTTATTTCCTTATTGTTTTGTTTCTCTTTAACAGCCTACTACTGAACTAATGTGGAGAGACTCGGCCAAACTAACACGGTCTGAATCTTCTGCCATTATTATGATTGTTGGTGGATCTTTATGTTCTTCAAGGGTGATGAAATATGGATCATTACGGGTTCATTATGTGTCGCAAAGATACCAAAATTGATTACTCAACATCACGGCGACCTAGCGGAGGTGCAATGATGATAGCGGGCGACTGTTCGGAACGGAACGGGATGGACCGTTCGTCGACCGTTCTTGGAGAGGGAATTAAAAATGTGTCTTCGGAGCTGATTGGATTCCCAAAAACACCGGTGACAATTACGGGTCATCGGGGCGACCTAGTGTACGATGTTTCGTGACGAATAGACTGTCATAATGGAGAACAAGAATCAAGGGAGGTGCGCTGGCCAGAGGTGACGTTTCTTGATAATTCCAGACTGCACGGCGTGTACTCCTGGAGAACATGCTGTGTAGTGTGGGAATTATACAGATAGGGTTTTAGACGTGAGATGGATAACACACTGTGTGTGACATCTGTCACATGATGTGTAATCGCCACACAACAATGAGGTGGCGGCTACATGAGAATCGACATGTATTTTTGGAATACATGGGCACAGACAGAAATACATGGCCAAGAGGCACGACGTGTACTCTCAATGCAGAATGGTCGAAACAGTTTCACGAGACTCAGTGTTAATCCCATAGATACACGGACATAGTGTGGAGTACACGTGCCTGTACTCTACCACACGTCTAGACATGTCTAGTGGTATGGGCTAACCCGTGTACCAATTACACGGGTCGGAGAACACGGGTTAAGGCTGTGTACGTGCACATGGCCAACATACATGGAGTTGACTCCAGATGTTTGGACACGACATGTAAACATACCACACACTGTGTACTTACTTTTCTAAACGATGAGCCCTCGACACGGGCCATTGCACACAGGAAGTACCAGAGGACTGACTAGACGTTGTGTACCGTATATCAACACGCCGTGTACTTTTTGGTAAAAGGGTTGGTCATCTTGTTCACAGTATCATGGATAAATTTTGTTTGGATTATCCCCCTATAATGCGGTATTGGTAATTTTGATGAGAAGCGGTCCCTTTGAGTATACCCCATGGGAGATCGGGGTATAGTTGAGATATGGTCGGGTTGGTTCATACACAAAACCAACAGGGCCCCCGAGACAAAAAGGCTAATAACTCACATACCGGGAATCCAATGACATTCCTTCTATTGCATTGATACCCCTATTTCATGGTGGTCCATTGAGATACTTCCACCTAAGACGTCATGGAACATAGAGTATCGACCTGTAGGTCGTGCAGCTGATCCTCCCGGAGATGAGCATATGGTGTACGGATACCTTGTAGCTGGATGAAACCGGATTAATGCTTGTTTGATTCGTTTCGGAGTGACTTGACTAGACCAGTGGGGAGAAATAATGTTTGAGGTGGCAGACCCAAGGTGGAGGATCAGTAGTTTGTGTGGTGGAAGACCCATGATACTCAAAAGAAGGAGTACCTCTATAAGCTATCAGGGGGAGCGCTACTCTGTGAGGCAGCAGACCCATGGCGCGGAGCGCTACTTTGTGAGGCGGCAGAGCCACGGTACACGACAGGAGGAGTAACTCAATAGTCTAATGATAGTGAATAGCACCTCAGAGATACAATAGGACTACTATGCTCTATAGAGGAGGAGTTTTCCAGTAGTAGTGGCTTCGACATCGTGAATAAAAATCCTGGTTTGAGCTAAGTCAATGACCTTTTTGTTTTAATTATGATTGAGATGAGTTATTTGATAACATAGGTATATGTTTGGGCATATACCTAAGTAATGGTTATCCGTTGAAATCATACTTTGTGGTTTATACTAGTTGGATTTTTGGAGACCTTGAGGGTCACGGGGTCACTACTGAGTATTATTATACTCACCCCAACACAGGCTATGCTTGCACCTCGTTGTGTTGGATGCAGATGGTAGAGAACACTGACTGAGGCATAGTTTATGAGGACTAGACAGTACCAGGAGGTGGACCTCACGACGAGATGGTACCCGGAGGAGACGGATGGTCGTGGAGCACTGAGGAGACCATCTATACCCACCCTTCAGGTTGGGTTCCCGGAGGACGACTCAGTGGTTGTTGTTCTACTTTCCTGTAGTTGTACTCTCTCTTCAGTTGTATTGTACTTTACTGTTGGGCTTGTATTTCCGGCCCCTTTACTTTTAGTACTTACTTTTCTATTCAGTATTACTTAGTGCTTTCTTATATTTCATACTCTATTGTGTTTGTTTACTTTTATAATGTCAATGACTTCACTTTTCATCAGGATTTATGCCTTTAGTTCTAATCGCCAGCCCCTGGCCTATGGACGGCGGGCAGGGGGTAGTCACGGCATGGGTCCCGAGGACGGGTCTGGAAGAATTGGTATTAGAGAAGTCGGTTCTACTGCAAAAATATGATTCTTATTTTTTTCTTTCTGTGAAGCAATAATGTTAAGGGTACTAAGTGTGGTTTTCAGTTCAGGGAGTCCAGTGTTGGTGCGGGCAGCTGACATATCCATCCACAAAGACCTCGATTCTAATTTCTGACTCAGTGACTGAAAACACGGATTTCGTGTGTGTTTTCAAATGTTTTCTTATGTCAGCTCGAACCAGATCAGCTCAACATGTATAGTCTTATGACAGTGTCACATCTCTTCTTTCAGGATTACTCCCTGTAGACGAATAGCTAGGGCCCCGAGAGTTTTACGTACTGAAATCCCACTAAGCGACGAGGCCTCAGTATATGGCCCGCTTCCAGTTGTGGCACCAATAGAGGAACCAGTGGTACTACCACCCGTTGGGCCACCGATACCACCAGCCCCAGCAGCAGGCAATGCACGTCGGTTAATCGCACTGTATGAGTTCCAGCACCAGTGGCCACCCAGGTTCCGGGGAGAGACAGACCCACAGGTGGATGAGGATTGGATGGAGGCATTATTTAGAGTTTTTAGGCTAGTAGGGACACCAGAAGAATTCATTGTGATCTATGATGCCAGCCTCCTTCAAGCAGCAGCAGGTATATAGTGGAGCCTGATGCTCTAGATGCATGACAATGTGACACTTCTATGGGCAGACATCGAGAGCCTGTTCTTGGTTGAGATTGTACCAACCACCCTTTGAGCGGTGAGGATATAGGAGCTACTGCATCTACAGTAGGGTAGCAGGATTGTGGCGCAGTACTCAACGAAGTTCACAGATATGGTATTAGACCCGTTCTTTAGGGCCCAAACCTTCGAGAAGGGGATCAGGTGAGAGATTAGAGATTCAGTTGATTCTCACAGCATCCTGACATAGACAGGGGAGTTGGAGTGATCCCACTTAGTGGAGATTTTCCTTGATGAGTAGTCACCATTATTGGAACCAACCACTACCCGACATGTATTGGAGTCTTCTGTAGTTGGCAGTAGACAGATAACGTACAGGTCCAAGAGGAACATACCTATATGTGGTCTATCGCACTACTTAGGGTCAGTAGTGCGGGGTACCCAGGGTGGAGATAGAGCTAGACCTGCCCGGAAGTGTTACCCATGCGGCGTACAGGGTCACATGGCTTGTGACAGTGCGACCCGCCGCTTGGACGATCAACAGATTGTTGAAGGATCTCCCTGGCAGAGGCAAATGTTTGATTGTGATGGAACGCATGGAGCAGGAAACCGTGGAAGAAGATCTAGTCATGCAGTTGGTGGTGGATGATGCTTCGAGGTGTTGCCACCACTACCACTGTAACACCCCAAGCTTATACGGTAAGCTACTCTTTGAATAATGTGATAGCATGTGTTGTACCAACACCGAGTTCTAACACACCACAACCAATCAAACTAGACATTATGAATAGTAATACCTACTTTTTGAAATTATATATAATTGATATTTCAAAATTGACTTCATTTTTAGTTTCGGAATATCGAAATTATCCTACGATGAATTTTTTCTATTTTTCTGAGAACTTCCAATTTTTATGAATAGTGAAAAATAATTAAAAACAACTTTTTTAATCAAAATAATTTATAGTGATAAATTATATTATTGAGTGGTTTGAAAGTATAATTAGAATATATTTTTACCGTTTTATCCAATGGTGTTTATTAGAATTAATTTCACTTTGAAATTGGACCTAAACAATTGTCAATCTTTTGATATATATTGTTTTTTTAAAATCGCGCTATTTGCTGTGACAGCGAGAATTAATTATAAAATTAATTAATGCAACATATATGTTTGGAATTTCATAAAATAGAAATCATTTTTGAATTCATAATATCAATTATATCTTAGAGTGAAATTTTGGCATTGTTCTGAAAAACTTCAATTTTTTATGAATAGTGAAACTACTAAGTGGTAGTTAAAAAACTAATTTTTTCTAAAACATAATTTTACCGCTTCTGTGAATGGAATTTTGAAAATCCGAGAGACATCCTTAATATCAAGAAGTAAAATGTGGTTCAATGAGATGAATTTTTTTTAGTGAATAGTAACTTTTTACTTTTATTTACCACGGTTAAAAGTAAATAGGGTAATTAATGGTAAAAATGATATTAATATTACCCTAAAACATGTCCTAATTCTATTGGACAAGGTTATCTCGACCAAAAACAACCTTAGGAATAAAATATTATCATTTAGGTCCACTTGGATTAGATTAGGACATTTATTATTATTTAATTCAATGAAAAGTTAAAAGAGTTAAAATCAAAGTTTATTTACTAAAACATTTTTAATATAGGGTTATACATAAGATAAATTCGATTGTAAATATTCATTAGAAAGATAATGAGATTTCATAGATAATTATAGTTTATTTATAATTTTTAGACATTAGATAATTTAATTTATTTATGACACAATGATGATGCAATAATTACCATAATAGTGAAAAATTAAAATAATTGATATTATAAATACCCAAATAAATATAATTTGAGACTTTTAATAAATTAGAAGAATTTTCTAGGATACTATGACATATTAGGATTGATTTATTGGTCTTTTTTCGAAGTAATCATTCTTTTATGAGTTTCACAAAATTCAACTATTGAATAGTGTCAGAATTGACATAAAAGAGTTTTTAAAACAAATATTATATTATTAATTGATCTTAAATTCCGAAAAATATAAGGTTATACCAAGAGACTTATATAATTATAGTTTTATCATTAATGGAAAACTTGGAGGTCACTTTGATGTATATAGTATGTTTATTAACTATATAATATAAAAATACAAAGTGACATGGTAAATGTCAAACTAATTTACTAAGAGTTAAAACTAAAAGATAAGGTTAATATAATGACTCAAACCTATCTAAATTATATTGGTTGAATGGATTTAGACCTATCCCCACCTTAAAATTTAAATAATCAACTTTGGAACCATTATAATCCTAATATGAATTTATTATAAATTAATATTTCTAGCTTTTCCAAAGGTTCCCCTCACCCCTCTTATATAAGGGCACTCCTCCTTATCATTTCTTGACACCTTAAAAGCATTTTGGATCGGCCAAACCCTGACAAAATACTCTCTAAAATTCCATAACTACAACCTAGAGTCATTAGTTTGATCAGAAATACAACCTAAGGAGCCCTTTTGATCAAATCAAAAGGAAGAACCCGAAGAAGAGGTAATGATTTCACCACCCTTTTTCAAGTTCCTTTCTTCTTCCACTTCTTCTTTCTTTGTTATTTCTATTCTAAAATAATTAATCCAGTATCTCCTATATAGTGTAATATTATTATAAATATGGTACAACCATATTCATTATTATATCCACCCTTTCAATAACATGTCACCATACATGCGTACGTACAACTTACCGTCTCCACGTCGTGGTGTAATTGTTATTCAATAAATTATTATTTGGATGGGTATAATAATGATGTGTAATTTATGTAAATAATAAATATAAGATGATAATTATTCTTTATATATGATATACCATCCAATAATATGTTATTTTAATATCAAAAGAATGATATTGTCGCTCGTGCGTACGTACGGACTACCGTCTCCACGAACGCGATGAGATTCATTCTCTATCGTATCCATTCAAGTATAATTATAATTTTATGATTTAAAAATAATGTTTAAGGACTTTATATAATTCTGGATATGAATAAGATACAACGTATCCATGACAACCACAGATTACGTAACAAAACATATAAAAGAAAACGAGTATGTTAACACCTGAAACGACAATAATTCTAAGATATTATTAACAAAGAAATGTTGAAAGATCGTATATGATATCATATTAATGTATAAGGTTATTGAATAATTTAATAACAATTATTTCACCATTATATAGGAGGTTAACCTACCTTCGACAAAGGAAAATGTACAAAGTAAGGGGTTTCTTATCTCACTCTTAATTTCATGAGAATTCCATTGTTCACCACTTATTTATTTCATGTGGTGTATGTGTACTGCCCATGATTGTATTCATTGTGTAATACACTTTAATATATGGATATTTACATCATCATTGTATAATCCTTCCTTCATGGGTGTATGTTTCGTATGTTACCTAATCTATAAGGGAATTTGAAATTTCAATTTCCACTCATTTGGCTTTACGCATAATTCATTGATTATTTTACTGCATGATTATGTGTCGAATCACTATTAATTTGATTATGTCATAATTTACACTCCCTTTTCTGTGGATATATTTTTGATACACATAATCACTCCATTGATAATTTCTTGGGCCATCGATATGAATTTGATAAGTGTAATTTTAACTCATTCTCCATTTGTAGAGTTAAACATCCAATTCGTTGGTGTTGTTTTTACAAGATTTTGTGTGAATGTTCTTTGATTGTTTTACACTGAATATACAATCATATTTAGTGTATTTATATTTTTGACACATAACTATGTTGTTGATTTATCCTTAACCTAAGGATACGACCTTTATGAGAGATTTCATCTCAATTTACATTCCATTGAGACTTCTTTATTGTTATACACAAAATCACTTTTAGGTGTTGTATATAATGTACATTGACATAGTATATCATGAATCCCTTTATTATCATGATATTACAAAGTTTTGATTACCTCAATTATTTGTATTCAAGTGTATCTCTTTTGGTTAGAAACTCTAACTAAAATACCATCTTTAAATGTTTTAAAGACTTTTTCTTCTAAATCATGCTCATTAATGTCCATGTTTTTAAAATGGTTTTAAGACTTTATTTATATGGACATTAAAGTTTTAAAATTAAAATTACTTTTAAAAGTTTTAAAGTGGTATGGGACACTTTTATTCAAAAATATATTTTTAAATGGCTTCTTGACAAATAGTGTGACTTTTAAATGATTTCAAGAAAAAGGGGGATATTTCTCTCAAATAGTTTTGATGGTTATTTTCATCTATGTCAATATTATTCATTATTATCTATTGAGGTTAATATGAAATAATAAAATATTCAATGTTGTATTGAATGAGTTATGTTTTCTGTGGATGTGCTACTTTTTTTATACCATTCATGGTTTGTGGTTAAAGTATTAACATTTTGTATGCTAGTTTTAATACGAATGTTTATGTTATGTTTAAAACTTTTCATATGTGGAATGAATTGGACTTAATATGTGATGGGTGGAGCCCGCTATAGCTCCTCGATGCATCGTTAGGTCTCATAAGTGAAACTAGTGTCTGGGTACAAGGCCTTGGCAAAATCTTATTTGTAGTTTTGGCATGAGGCCTTGGCTATGTGGTTATGATAGTCTGGAATTATGAATTCAATCATTATGAAAGAGGTTATTGATATTTCATGTGATCATTAGACTAGTAGAATATCCATGTGATAAATTAAATGGAATTATTTTATTTTATCTTTTCCATTTTATAGTGAAGTTCATGTTTAAAAGGCTTTTGTTTTAGTTATAAACTGCCTTAAGTGTTTATGCTTATCTATGAAAGCATCTGCTATAATGTTATCCTTAATGAGCATCTGATCTCACCCCTTTCAATGTTTTATTTTATCCAGGATTATGAAGAAGTAATTTATGAATGACCTGTAGGGAAATATGAGGGGATATGAAGACAAGATGTTTTTTTGATGTAATGAATTTTTTTTGAATGTATCTAGTATTTACAAGGCTACTAAACCAATTGGTATTTCGATATTTGATCTTTCTTGTGATCATGCCAATGTTATGTAATAATGCACAGACTCTGTGTAACTGGGGTCGGGGCGTTACAGTTGGTATCAAAAGAAGTTTAGTACAAACCATGGGAGCTAGATTTAGATAAACTCTGATTAGAGAATATAGACCTAAGATGAACTTTGCGGATTAGTATAGAAGAAATTCCTAGAATTTTGGTATTATAGATATTTTGTGAGTTTTCCGAGCAATACATCCATGTCTGGATACGAGAAGGTAGAGGCGGCTCTGGAACAGATGTACCTAGGTGTAAAACCCGAAAACACCACTTTGATCTAGACTCGAATGGGAACTGGTGCACGAAAACGGGCCTTGCTGCACTCTTGGTTACGACACTCCCAGGGGATATTCTTAGGATAATTTACATTTTCATTACAAACCAATTTAAAGTATTATATATATAAGATGAGAGTAAATTACCTTGGTTAATCCTAATGTGTTTCAAATTGAGAATATGGTGACATGTTAATCTCAAAAAGATTGTATGAATACTATTACTCACACAATGCTTTCAGGTTTTAGTCAATGGATGGATCCCAAGGAAGTCATAGTGACTTGGAGAATGATGTACAAGGTGGGAACAATGGAGGCAATGAGCAACAAAATGGAATGTTGATAGGCATAAATGATATCATCATTATTCCAAATCAGATTTCCAAAAATATGATCAAAATCATATATATTAACCAACTCCCAGACTCAACAAGGAAGAGAAAGGTGATGAATGATAAGAGCTCCAGCAATGGAGACCATGGAGAAAAGGACCCTCCATATCCATCATGCAAGAAATGTTGTAGGAGACACCCGGGAAAGTGTCCCAATGGGACCATGAAATGATTTCTGTGTGTGAAGGAAAGACATAAAGTGAAGAATTTCCGAAGAAAAATGGAGAGTACTATGGAAGAATATAAAAATGGTCCCAAGAGTCTATTTACAGTCATTTTCCATAAATGTAGGGGACCTGGCCATTACCCGAGTGAATGCCCTATTCTATAGGATGTTAGTTTGGTCAATGAAGAAGAAGCTATGTGGAAATAAATGGTTGGAGAAATTTTTAAAAAGTATTAGTGCTCCTTGTTGATGGGTTTACTTTGGAATAATTTTCTCTTGTATTTTTAACCCTTCAGTTTTCCATGTGAGAATGGTATTTGAGGTAGAATTATCTCTTCTCTTGTGGATATATGTATAAATAACCATTTGGTTTTATATGATCATTGGGGTTTGAGAGATTTATAAGTTATTATAATTTGGGATGAAAATGAAAGGTATGATATAACATTTGTGGTTAAATTATGTTATGGTATTTTGAGGAATTTATGTCATTTTGGTAATATTATAAAATATAGTTTTTGAAAAGGAAAACACGTAGACCGTGTGACAACCCATCGCGTCGGACAAAGCTGTGGGAATAGAACCCACAACCAATGTGAGATTGGGATTTATCACCTACCACTGGACTACGTGAAGTCCCTGGTTAGTGTGACTATTATTTTTAGTTAAATGGTTTTACTAATCAATAATAAGTTGATTTGGGTTCTTATGTCTTATCAAATGAATACCCTTAGTATAGGAAAATGATTTAGTGATTAAGTGATAAATGTTATTTTTGAAGATGTTTACTTTGTTGGGAACACTATATGTCCAAGGAAAATAGAATACAATGGGATTTCATTTGTGGAGTAATGGAAGATTTTTATCTACATTTTTTTGTGGATTTATAGTGATTTCTGTTATTTATGGAAGTGATTAACCTATAATAGAGAATATGTGTTGAGGTTAATTACTTTTAAGTATGTGACTTTAAGAGTATTTGATGTCATTTGGAGATACAATTTAACATAGGACACTACATAATCAAATTCTACTATGTGTTGGGTTTCAATATTAGTTTGGATTATATTGAAGGATTTTAAGGACAATTGATTATTGAATGGTATTTATTTAACTTTGGGGTATTGTTGGTATAATTTTAGAAATTAAGATTAGTGTTTATTTCTCTCAAGGAATATCCTTTTGGGGGATCATTAGATCTTGTACTAACCATTTTGGGTTTGATTAATCTCTAAAGACAATGTAAATATATAGTTTATCCAGCATGGATCATGTTATTTTATAGAATATTATTCTAGATCTTCCTGTGTGACCATGTCATCTTGAATACTCATCATTTAAAAAAATTATGAGTTAGTGGTGGAAATTTATTAAAGAATGAAACTCTACTTAAAAAGTAAGTATATATCTTTATATTCATAGTCAATATCATAAATTAATTCCTCATCCTTATGTAATGTAACTTAAAACACAAAAATATTGTCCGTTTACTTTTTCGGACTAGGAGATTAATGATCGTCTCTCCCAACACAAGTTTGTGGTTTTCATATTGTTAAAATTCTCCTGATCATGATTTCTATCCCTCTCCATCAGAACTAGAAACTTAGTTTATCATCCATATCCATGCACTCCTAAATGGAATCCGAGTATGGGTTATCTTTGTTGACCTTTATACCTCTCTTTCGTTCTTTTAAAGTGATATTTTTATTGACTCTTTTTCCGATGTGGGACTTTCCAATATATTCCCAAGCACAATTTTAAAAATTGTGAGGACGCAATTTATTGAAGGAGGGGAGAATGTAACACCCCGAGCTTCTACGGTATGCTTCTCTTTGAATAATGTGATAGCATGTGTTGTACGCAACATCGAGTTATAATACACCAAAACCAATCAAACTAACCGTTATGAATAGTAATACCTACTTTTTGAAATTATATATCATATATATTTAAAAATGGACTTCATTTTTTGTTTCAGAATATCGAAATTATCCTAAGAAGTATTTTTTGTATTTTTCTTAGAACTTCCAATTTTTATTAATAGTGAAAAATACTTAAAAACAACTTTTTAATCAAAATAATTTATAGTGATAAATTATATTAATGAGTGGTTTCAAAGTATAATTAGAATATATTTTTACCATTTTATCCAATGGTGTTCATTAGAATTAATTTCACTTTGAAATCGGACCTAAACAATTGTCAATCTTTTGATATATATTGTTTCTTAAAAACACGCTACTTGCTGTGACAGTGAGAATTAATTATAAATTTAATTAATGAAACTTATATGTTTTTAATTTCGTAAAATAGACATCATTTTTGAATTTGGAATATCATTTATAGCTTAGAATCAAATTTTATCATTGTTCTTAAAAACTTCAATTTTTTTATGAATAGTTAATCTACTAAGTGGTAGCTAAAAAACTGAATTTTTCATAAAACATAATTTTACCACTTCTGTGAATGGAATTTCGAAAAGAAAAGAAGAACGGTTAATATCAAGAAGTAAAATTGGGTTCAATGAGATGAAAATAATTTTTGGTGAATAGTAACTTTTTACTTTTATTTACCACGGTTAAAAGTAAATAGGGTAATTAAGGGTAAAAATGATATTAATATTACCCTAACACATGTCCTAATTCTATTGGAGAAGTTTATCTCGACCAAAAACAACCTTAGTAATAAAATATTATCATTTAGGTCCACTTGGATTAGATTAGGACATTTATTATTATTTAATTCAAAGAAAAGTTAAAAGAGTTAAAATCAAAGTTTATTTACAAAATCATTTTTAATATAGTGTAATACATAAGATAAATTAGATTGTAAATATTCATTAGAAATAAAATAAGATTTAATATATAATGATATTTTATTTATAATTTTTAAACATTAAATAATTTAATTTATTTATGACACAATGATGAAGCAGTAATTACCATAATAGTGAAAAATTAACATAATTGATATTATAAATACCCAAATAAATATAATATGAGACTTTTAATGAATTAAACTAATTTTATAGGATAATATGACATATTAGGATTGATGTAAGGGACTTTTTTAGAAGTAATCATTCTGTTATGAGTTTCACAAAAATCAACTATTGAATAGTGTCAAAATTGACATAAAAGAGTTTTTTAAACAAATATTATATTATTAATTGATATTAAATTCCTAAAAATAGAAGGTTCTACCACAAGACTTATATCATGATAGGTGTATCATTAATGGACAACTTTAGGGTCTATTGGATGTATAGAGTATGTTTATTAACTATATAATATAAAAATACAAAGTGACATAGTAAATGTCAAACTAATTAACTACGAGTAAAATCTAAAAGATAAGTTTAATATAATGACCCAAACCTGTATAAATTCTATTGGTTGAATGGATTTAGACCTATCCCCACCTTAAAATTTAAATAATCAACTTTTGAGCCATTATGAACCTGATATGAATTTATAATAAATTAATATTTCTATCTTTTCCAAAGGTGCCCCTCACCCCTCTTATAAAATGGCACTCCTCCTTCTCATTTCATCACACCTTAAAAACCTTTTTGTTCGGAAAAAACATGCCCAAATACTCTCTCATCTTCCCTCACTACAACCTAGAGGCCTTATTTTGATCAGAAATCCAACCTAAGAATCCCTTTTGATCAAATAATAAGCAAGAACCCGAAGATGATGTAATGATTTCACCACCCTTTTTCAAATTCCTTTCTTCTTCCACTTCTTCTTTATCTGTTATTTATATTCTAAAATAATTAATCCAGTATCTCCTATATATGGTAATATTATTATAAATATGGTACAACCATATTCAGTATTCTATCCACCCTTTGAATAACATGTCACCATACATGCGTACGTACGGCTTACCGTCTCCACGTCGTGGTGTAATTGTTATTTAATTAATTATTAATTGGATGGGTATAATAATGATCTGTAATTCATGTAAATAATAAATATAAAATGATAATTATTCTGTATATATGATATACCATCCAATTATATATTATTTTAATATCAAAATAATGATATTGTCGCTCCTGCCTACGTACGGACTACCGTCTCCACGAACGCGATGAGATTCATTCTCTATCGTATCCATTCAAGTATAATTATCATTTTATGATTTAAAAATAATTTTTAAGGAATTTATATCATTCTGGATATGAATAAGATACAACCTATCCATGAAAACCACGGCTTACGTAACAAAACATATAAAATAAAATTAGTAAGTTAACACCTGAAACGATGATAATTCTAAGATATTATTAACAATGAAATGTTAAAAGATCATATATGAGATCTTATTAACGTATATGATTATTGAATAATTTAATAAAAATTATTTCACCATTATACAGGAGGTTAACCTACCATCGACCAAGGAAAAGGTACAAAGTGAGGGGGTTCCTATCTCACTCTTAATTTCATGAGAATTCCCTTGTTCACCACATATTTATTGCATGTGGTGTATGTGTACTGCCCATGATTGTATTCATTGTGTAATACACTTTAATTTATGGATATTTACATTATCATTGTATTGTCCTTCTTTCATGGGTGTATGTTTCGTATATTACCTAATCGATAAGGGAAATTGAAATTGAAATTTCCACACATTCGGCTTTACGCATACTTCATTGATAATTTTACTCCAAGATTATGTGTGGAATCACTATTCATTTGATTATGTCATAATTTCCACACCCTTTTCTGTGGATATACTTTTGATACACATAATCACTCCTTTGATAATTTCTCAAGTCATCGATATGAATTTGATAAGTGTAATTTTAACTCATTCTCCATTTGTTGAGTTAAACATCCAATTCATTGGTGTTGTTTTTTCAAGATTATGTTTGAATGTACTTTGATTGTTTTAAACTGAATATAAAATCATATATAGTGTATTTTTATTTTTCACACATAACTATGTTGTTGATTTATCCTTAACCTAAGGATACGACCTTTATGAGAGATTTCATCTCAATTTACATTCCATTGAGACTTCTTTGTTGGTATACACCAAATCACTTTTATGTGGTGTATATAATGTACTTTGACAAAGTAAAACATGAATCCCTTTATTCTCATGATATAAAAATTTTTGATTACCTCAATTATTTGTATTCAAGTGTCTCTCTTTTGGTTAGAAACACTAACTAAAATACCATTTTTAAATTTTTTAAAGACTTATTCTACTAAATCTTGCTCATTAATTTCCATGTTTTTAAAATGGTTTTAAGAATTTATTTATATGGACATTAAAGTTTTAAAATTAAAATTACTTTTAAAAGTTTGAAAGTGGTATGAGAAACTTTGATTCAAAAATCTATTTTTAAATGGCTTCTTGACAAATAGTGTGACTTTTAAATGATTTCAAGAAAAAGGCGGATATTTATCTCAAATAGTTTTGATGGTTATTTTCATCTATGTCAATATTATTAATTATTATCGATTGAGGTTAATATGATACAATAAAATCTTCTATATTGTATTGAATGAGTTATGATGACTGTGGATGTGCTACTTTTTTTATACCATTCATGGTTTGTGGTTAATGTATTGACATTTCATATGATAGTTTTAATATGAATGTTTATGTTATGTTTAAAACATTTCATATGAGGAATGAATTAGACTTAATAAGTGATGGGTGGAGCCCGCTATAGCTCCTCGATGAATCGGTAGGTCTAATGAGACAAACTAGTGTCTTGGCAAAAGGCCTTGGCAAAATCTTATTTGTAATCTTGGCACAAGGCCTTGGCTATGTGTTTATGATAGTCATGTATTATGCATTCCATAATTATGAAAGTGGTTATTGATATTTCATGTGATCATTCGACTAGTAGAATATCCATGTGAGTAATTAAATGAAATTATTTTATTTTATCTTTGCCATTTTATGATGAAGTTCAAGTTTAAAAGGCTTTTGTTTTAGATATAAACCGCCTTAAGTGTTTGTGCTTATCCATGAAAGATTCTGCTATAATGTTATCCTTACTGAGCATCTGAGCTCACCCCTTTCAAGGTTTTATTTTTCCTAGGATTATGAAGAAGTAATTTATGAATGACCAGCAGGGAAAGTATGAGGGGATATGAAGACAAGATGTTTTTTTATGTAATGAAAAACATTATGAATGTATCTAGTATTTCCAATGCTACAAAACCAATCGGTATTTCGAGATTTAATCTTTCTTGTGATCATGACAATGTAATGTAATAATGCACCAACTCTGGGTAACTGGGATCGGGGCGTTACAACCACCAGGAGGTCCACCCCAACCATAGGGAACAGGTGGACATGGGAGAGAAAAACTTCAGGTAGATGAACCATACGACTATGGAGCTCCAGAAGAAGGTGGATAGGAGTGGGACTAGTTTCATGCATAGAGGACATTGTTCATGATTCATCTAGATTTGTTAATGTTATTTTTTGTGGTTACTTTGTGTCTTTGTACCTTGAGTTGTTGTAATAAAAGACACTTGTCTATGTTACATTTTCTTTCCTTCCTTTTTATGTCATTAATAATAGGAGGTTCTGGTTTAAACTATTGACTTGACCCTCACCTTTGATATTTCTATTGGAGGAGACCCAGTAGCCAAACACGGTTTCCGATAGTGTGACTCAGCCCTTGTAGGCGAGTGAAACTTTTAGATCACTTGGTAGTAGCGTCGAGGTCTTATGATGTCGTCCATGAAATGAATTATTATCATTCATGTCAGGATTGACTGTATTTGGCAACGGATGTGGTTCATATAGGGGATGAAACTATATTTACCTTATTGGAAAAGGAGAAATCTTAGTAGCTATTGTAGAATGGAGATGAATAAAAAGGTGGACTCGAGTTTTACAATTGTCTAGTATCACCCATTATTTGTGAGTGAACAGTTTACAGTTTACGCTAATCTAAATAGTCTAAGGTGTGTATTTATTTAGAAGGATCTGAACCTGAGATTGTTGAAATTTATTGAGTTCCTCTGTTACCAAGACTTCAATATAGTCTATAATCCTGGGAAGGGGAACGTAGTAGCAGATGCACTCAGCATGAGATCTGGTATTCAGCTGTTAGGAGAGGTGACAAGGCAGCTGGCTACCTTACATATATCCTTTGTGGACAGAGATGGTGCAATATATCTAAAGTCTCATACAGTCACTCCTCTACTTATTTAGAAGAGTCGGCGAAGTGGATTAACACTTGACCCTTCCACCTCAGTTGCACTGGGTGCACGACGTCTTCCACGTATCTCAGCTGAAGAGATGCATGCACGATCTCTCCCACAACATCGACCATGGGGAGCTGGACATCGGTGACTGGGGACTTTCACAGAGGTTCAAGTAGAGATTGAGCATTGACCGGAGTGGGTCCTATGTGGACAGTCAATTTCTCTGGTGTCCATTCGCTGACAGCACAAAAACCTCCAGGAGAGCTCATGGGTGCGGGAGGCTCAGATGCATGCCCAGTACCACTTTTTTTTTCCATAGTGTATGTTGTAGCTATACGAGGTTGTAAAGCCCTGAGGAGGGGGTAATGTAAAGACTCATAAATTTCAAGGTAATTTTTTTCTTAAATACTTTGGAATTTAACAAATCTGTTGTTTTTGACAGCACATGATTCTGAGGCTCGGTGTGCTCGGAATCAATTTCTGAAATTTTTATCAGGTAGGTTTAGTAAACGATAGTGCATGTTTCTCTATCATTTGAACCAGTGATCAGAATTGAAATCTGAGGGTTCCAATGAACTCATAGTGCCGGTATTCTCTTAACGGGACCTTTAACGTAGTTGCATTTTATGCGGGTTGAATGTTCAATTTTTTGGGGATTTAGAATAAATTAAATAAAATTGTGGAACACAATTATATTTATATATGGAAGTTTTATCATAAAAGGGGGAGTTAGAGGTGGGTCCCAAGACCACATAACCACTCATGAGAGGATATTTGTCTGGTGGGTCCCATAAAAAACCCTAACCTTTTAACTCCATTAAACTCCCCATTAACCCCCCTTTAATTAATTTGAAAACTCCCCCACATTTATTATGTTGGAGTCTCTCCTCCTCCCTCTCATTAAGTTTTCCATCCCAATTAGATAAATGACTCCATTAATTAATTGGCACATATCATTTTGAAACAATTTGAATTTCATGGATAATATTAAAATGAGGAAGATTTATTAAAATATTTGGCTTTGGAAAATATTTTGAATGGGGAAAACCTCTGGTGAATTTGGAGGAGAGCTTCCTTCCTCACCAATGAAGAACACGAGGACTGATATCCTCTCGTCGACCAGAACAATATTGTAAGGAACACCTTCATCCTTTCTTCTTCTTCATGTCAAGGGATAAGACACTGCTGACAAGAAATGTCGTCTATGGCAACATTCTCTGACGCCCAACCTCCGCGACGCTTGTCTTCCACGACTCGTTGATGTGATCCACTCCTGATTCGAGGTAGGGGTGTGTTTTCATTGGACCAACACTGAATATTCTTTCCTTGTTGTTTTTTTATCATTAATCGCATGCTACCAAACTAATGTGAAGATATTGGGCCAAATAAACACAGTCCAAGTCCTCCGCCGTTGTTATGAGTGTTGGTGGTTATTTGTGTTCTTCATGGGTGACGAACAATGGATCATTAAATGATCATTATGAAAAACAACGATCCCAAAATTAAAGAATCAACATCATAGTGACCTAGCATAGGTACGATGACGATAGCTGGTGACATTTTGGACTGGAATGGGATGGAATGTTCTTCGAGAGGGAATTCAAAATGTGTTTTCAGAGCTGATTGGAGACCTGAAAACACCGGAGATGA
This sequence comes from Viscum album, assembly GCA_963277665.1. NCBI lineage: Eukaryota > Viridiplantae > Streptophyta > Magnoliopsida > Santalales > Viscaceae > Viscum > Viscum album. The sequence goes on along the minus strand of OY728121.1, from coordinate 1,642,194,028 downwards.
TTATGGGACATCGGGGAAACCTAGTGTTCGATGTTTCATGACAAACGGACCCTCATAATGAAGAATAGGCATCAAGGGAAACGCACTGGCCAGAGGCATCATTTCTGGAAAATTCTAGACTACACGGTATGTACTTCGGGAGAACAAGCTATGTAGTGCGGGCATTCTACAGCTAGGGTTTCGGATGCCAGATGGATAACACATGGAGTGTGACCTCTGTCACAATTCATGTACTCACCACAAAGTAAGAAGGTGGTGGCTATGCGAGACACGGTGGGTATTTTGGGAATACACCGACACGAACAGAAATACACGACCAAGAGGCCCGACATGTACTCTCTATGCAGAATAGAAGAAACAACTTCGCAAGACTCGACATGTATCCCTAAGATACAAGGACATGGTGTGGAGTACACGGTCATGTACTCTACCACATGGCCGGACATGGACAATGGTATGGGCTAACTTGTGTACCAATTACACGGGTTGGAGAACACTGGTTAAGGCCATGTACGGTCACAAGGCCAGGGTACACGGAGCCGACCCTAGATGTTTGGACATGGCGTGTAACCATACCACACCCCGTGTAAAAACTTTTTCACACAACCAGTCCTTAGACAAGGGCCATTTCATACAAGCAGTACCTGAGGACAGACTACACGACATGTACCATATATCAACACGTTGTGTACTTTTTGGTAAAAGGCTAGGTCATCTTGTACACAATATCATGGATATTTTTTGTATGGATTAGCCCCCTATGACTCCGCGTTGGTAATTTCATTGTGAAGTGGTCCCTTTGAGTAGAACCCATGGGAGTTCGGGTTATAATTGAGATACCGTCGGGTTGGTTCGTACACAAAACCTACCAGGGCCCCGGGAAAAAAAGGCGAATAACTCACACACCAAGAATCTGATTGGCGCTCTGTCTGTTGCGTTGAGACCCCAATGTTGAGGAGGTCCTTTAAATTACTTACACATGAGTCTTCATTGAATATGGAGTATTGACCAGTAGATCATGGATCAGATCCTCTCGGAAACGACCATACGGAGCACAGAGACCATGTAGCTGGCTAAAACCTAGTGACTGGTTGTCTAATTTGTTTCAGAGTGACATGACTAGCCATGTGGGGAGCACAAATATGTGAGGTGGTAGACCCATGGTGGAGGAGTGCTAATTTGTGAGGCAGCAGACCCGTGGTACATGACAGAAGGATTACCTCTGTAGGATATCAGGGGGAGCACTACTATGTGAGGCGGCAGACCCATGGTAGGGAGCACTACTGTGTGATGCGGCATGCCTGTGGTACTCGATAGGAAAAGTACCTCAGCAGTATAATATTTTTGAATAAAACCTCAAAGATACGACATGAATACAGTGCTCAACAGAGCAGATGTTCTCCAGCAGCCGGGGTTTCAACATCGTGAATAAAAATCCTATTTTGACCTGAGCCAATGAATTTTGTGTTTTCTTCATGATTGAGATTGGTTATTTGATAACTTAGGTATATGTATGGGAATATAACTAAGTAATGGTTATCCATTGATATCATAATTTTTGGTTTATCCATTTTGGCTTTTGGGAGACCTTTAGGGTCTCGGGGTCCCTAGTGCTTATTGTTATACTCACTCCTGCACGGGCTGTTCCCGCTCCTCGTTGTGATAGATGCAGACGACGGACAATGCTGACCGAGGCTGAGTCTAAGAGGACTGGACGGTACCCGAAGGTGGAACTAATGATGAGACGGTACCTAGAGGAGATTGACCAGCCTGGATCACTGAGGAGACCATCTGTACCCACCCTTCAGGTGGGGTTCACGAAGGACGACTCAGTGGTTGTTGTTATACTTTACTGCAGTTGTACTAGATTTTCAATGGTATCGTACTTTACTATTGTGCTTGTATTTATAGACCCTTTACTTTCAACACTTACTTTTATAATCAGTATTAATTAGTGATTTATTCTATTGAGTTCTCTATTGTGTTTTTTTACTTTTATAAAGGCAGTTCCTTCAATTTTTATCGGGATTTATGCCTTTGGTTCTAGTCACCAGCCCCTAGCCTATAGATTGCGGGCTTGGGGTAGTCACAACACGGGACCTGAGGATGGTTCGTGACTCTTCAAATTATCTAGGCCATATCACACATTATAAATAACATATAAATCCATTTATGAAATATAAGAACACAAGATAACAACCACATAATAATAAATTCCACACATATAGAACCAACAATATAATGTAATTTAATTCAGAAAATAGAGAAAAACTTTTCTAATATAGAGAATAATACTAAAATAATAACTTTATATAATTTTCATTTTTTTACAATCTAATGACCTTATAACATTGAAAATGAAAATATTATATAGAATATATATACCGAAAACAAAGATGAACCCCTTCCCCTTGAAAAAATATCCAACAAAATTTGTCAAAGAGAATACTACAAAATTAAAATAATGATAATAACACGTCCCAAAGAATATTAAAAAGATCAATGAGCCTAAATAAAGTGTTATTAAATGACATGAACAAATTTATAGAAAACTTTTTTCATGGACACACCCCAATCAAAACACTGGAATCAAGGAATGGGTTATAGTTAGTATTTAGTAATTTAATTAGGTCTGGGGTAGAAATATGGGGATGAAGTGGTAAAAAAACAACTGGTTAAGGATTTAATAGGTGAATTTAAATTGAGTGAATTATGTGGCTTAAATATAATATTTTTTAGGTCTAGTAACAAAAAAACATGATTATATCAAGGTAATTCCTTTAGATGGGATAACTATCAATGGTTTGAAACAAAAAAGAATTCAAATATGGCACAAAACATTAATAGTATAAGAAAGGAATTAAATAGTAACTAAATAAAAACACTGGAAAAAATATTCCCTTATAGTTTATGAATAAACTATGACAAAAATTTGATATCAAAACATACCACTAGAAAATTCAACCTATCGCATACCTCTTAGAATAAGAAGTATCAAAAATTAAAATGCCTAAAAATCATCATCTGAGTCAATAATACCATGTTCATTCCCAGTGCAAGTTAAAACAAAATACAATTACATCATCTTATAACAATAAATATATCCCTTGATCCGAAATAGATCCCTCAAACGTTGAAGAACATAGTATTTAATAGTAGTTGTATCATAATCACGAACTATTTCCTTCATCCCCAATTGTGTGGTGTTTTTTTGGAATATATTGTTAAACATCCTTTATGAACATGTAGTGTATGTCAACATGAATCTATTCTTATAAAATAATAATATTATAGGGACTCCACTACCGAGACTAAAATTAATTTTGAGGTTAATTCATTCATTTTTAAATTTTTACAAATCGTATAACGAGATTAAATGTAGGTGAATAAACCAATGATTCGTGATCATTTTCTAGGACTCTTCCCAATTAGAAAAATCAGTTCAACTAGACTTTATTATAATATTTATGGACTTTAAATAGGATCATAGGGGATCATAGATTCATATACCATGTCTATAATACTATTTTTATAACAATTACTAGGTGTCGTAGATACCATTTTCATTTAACCAATGCATTATCACAAGTGCATAAATCTAGAGTGTGTCATATCTCCCAACAATCACCATTGATACCTCTCTTTCATGACCCTCACTCCTCAATGGTGATCTTCATGGCATAGTAATTAATGAAGAATGATAATGACACCCAAATACCACCTCCAATAGTTCATGTGTTATAAAAATGTATCCATGGTATATATAATCAGGAACATGTGGGGAATTATAGTTATAATGATTTTAGAAGTAATAGATAATAACAGAAAAATTACAAAACAAATCCTCTTCATAATAAATAAATATGTAATTAGAATAATATATGCAATGCCATACAATAGAATCAATTTATTAAACTAATGTTAATCCCCCTTAGTTAACAGTAATCTCCAAAAACTATTGAACAACTCCTCAAAAAATGTCCAACAAAATATCCTTTCATCCCCTACTAACAAGAAAACTATATTACATAGTCATTGGGTAAGCATAACATGTATACATAGTATGATCCTCCATGAAACCTATCATATAAAACATTAAATAAGTGTAGAAAATTCTATTTGGGAAAATAAATACAAATTAAAAATCAACTATAAAGGTATCTAATTCTTTTTATAACTACATCGTGAATCCCTCACTAAATAACACTTATATGTATAATCAAAATTAAGTAAAATATATATTAATACTATACATGTACTATACAAAAACTTCCTCACAGATGTGTCTATCTCAATCCCCAATGACACATGTTATGTTCTCCTATCCCTTCACTGCAATGAATTATAGACGTGAGTCAATTTTGGACACTATCTACCTCATTCCTATGTAGAATCCAACACCTAATTTTGGAATCAAACCACATATACTTATCTTCATCATCACCACACAACAATAACTGTTTGAATGTCTATAAGACATTATAAATCTCAAAAATTCATTCATCCTTCATCCACAACAAAACATTCCTGTACACCTATGGTAATCTATAACCAAAAAAGGCTAGTTACAAGTATGAACTCTATACTCAATAGACTATAACATGTAGCACAATTTTTTGTTAAATCCCTCCAATGAATAGCCACAAATAATTCTACAACTGAAGATAAATCATGGGAGATGGGGTAGTTAGATATCCATATTCATTCCGACCAAAATGTCGGGCAGAAAACCCCTAGAAACATTGGTTGTTGGTTCCCTTCAGACATGGGTGGTATGTGTATGAAATAAAAATTCATATAATATATATATATCATATAACCTTTCGATGTAAATCTACCAATCCATTCACACATATGTTTCAACAATCACATAACATACCTAGATTCCACTACTATGGTCGTGAAAATAAAAGACATAAGATCATCATGTTCAATATTAAACAATTCATTATCCATTAAATAAAACATTTTCCATTCCATTCCAGGATTTACATTTTAATAATCAAATACAAGTTATAATGAAATTATTAAATCATTTAATTTATTTTCAAGTATGTATTAAACTTAATTATGCATCAATTACCGAACTCATTTTTCCTTATTCAAAATCATTTATTGAACATCTAGGTACTCCGTGACATATCCTATATGACCATATAAAATATCACTCATAGCTCATAATATAAAACATTATCCATTGGTTCGAAACGTGTCATAAATATTACATTAGACCATCTGGAATTCAAATAAGAATCATGGAAGAAGTAAGAAATGATGAGAAATCACTATTCAAAACTCAAACTAACCACCTCAGTTTTCCACAACATTGTGAATAATATAACATATTTCATACCATTCATACATAATAACTATAATCTATAATTCCCCAAACTTAAACATTACATAATATTATGTTAAGTTAAGAATTCACATTGAGGATCTTTTCAAGATTAAAATATTAGTGAATTAGGCCATAACTATTACATGACATCTAAAATATTATAAAGCAGTAACATCTACTCTATCCAATTTTTTCAAAACAAAAACATTACATAAAAAATTATTTTCATGATAAAAATATTATTTAATTCTTAATTTCTATTATCATTGATTATACCCTGTGAAACAAATTTCAAAAATCTTGGATGAGCTTAAAAATCATAGTAAGGAACATAAAAATAATGAAAATCAAGTAGTCTAGTTAAAACCTGATATCCCATTAAATGATCATTTAGTGGATGAATCAAAACATTTTCTCATGAATAACACTCATACATTTTCCTAAATGGAAAACACTCGAAACAAAAAAAAAGATATTTAAACTCATTTAGTTGAATTGGATAATCATATACATAAAAAAATTCATATATATTATAATTGGAAAATGAATATGGATAGAATACAAGTATAATATTTATAATTGGGATCACCCTTCGTATAAGACATATCAGGCTCGCCTGTAAGCTATAATGGGGACTAACCCTTCATATAAGCTGTGTCAAGCTCACTCGTAAGCTATAATGGGGCTCAACCCTTTATATAGGCTATATTGGTCTCCCCTATGAGGTATAATGTGGATCCACCTTTCATTGAAGATACACCGGGCTCACATATTTCCTATAATGCTCAGGTACTATTTCATGAATAAAAAACATTCATCACAAAAACCATTTTCTAAAGCATCTTTTAATCCCATTTGAAAAACCTTTCCGTATAAATATCCCATTTCCATTTAAGATCCCATTTTCAATAATATGATACCAAAATAATGTTACAAGGTAGTTATTTTCATTTCAAAAGACATTAGGTCTTATAGAGAAAGCCAAATATAAAAATAACTATTATGTCGATAGAGAAGTCCTTATCATATAAATGTTAAAAAAACCATTCCGTTTTTCATTTTGTAAAGAAATTAAAATGATTCGTACAGAAACACAATTTTTGAAAATATTGAATGAAATTAATTAATGACTTAAATTCCATTTATATTCCATTTATACCAATATAAATCAATATTTAATTTAATATCATGAAGAAAAAGATTTGATAATTAAATATTTAAATGATCGAGGAGTTCGATACCCCTTTGATCATTTAAATATTAGTCTTAGTTATTTAATAAATATATTTAGTAGAGATAAAATTTGGTTATGAAATTTCATAGTGGCTTTAAATTCACCATATAAAATTATAAAAGGGTATATTTCCCAAAATTCCTCAATGAATGGAGATTGAGACGAAGTCCCTTACATTGAGTCCAACTAGTCTTGTTCGTTCATTAATTTCATGAATAATAAACATAAGATAATTAATATTTTTTTAGAACCATCTTTAAATATTTATATTCATTTTATATCATTTATTACAATGTTGTATCCATTAGTTAATTATTTGAGTTCATATCGGATGTCTTGTCAATGTTCAGTATTTGAGTCAAAATGAAATTGTTTTGATGAAAATTGTACATGAGTGCATAATTCCATATTATTTATAATGATATTAATTATTTAAATATAAAATATATGATGTATATACATATTTATAATAGTCCATTACATTTGAGTATATGAAATGAAATGCACTGTTCAGGGAGATGGTAGGTTGTACGTACGCATGAATGCTACATTAATTTCATTGTCAAATTAATGAAATTAAAACCAAAATTTAAATAGATAATATAAATAATGAATAATTTATATTTTATATTTGTTACAGAAGTTCAGTAACTTCATCTATATTCATTCCATTTATGGCATGAATGATTTATATAACATTGAGGGGGCGATAGTCCACACTTCTTCAAATGAAATTATTGTATTCACACAATATAGAAAGCATAAATGTTTGTTTTAAATAAAAATTAAAAATAATTATGAGAATAAAAATATAATAATTATCATATATAAATATAGTTCCCTAAATATTTCTAGAAAGAGAGGTGGTAGGATAAAATTGAACAATCATCATTTATTGAGACAGTTTTACGTTGTACACAGAAACAATATATTCTATATCCATGAGTTGGAGGTGTGTGTAAGAGTAGGTAAAAACCTTAGTATAACATAATAATAGTATATTTAGGATACTTATTTTGTTATAAAATTATGGAACAAATATATATTTTTTGGTTGGATGAGGAGAATAAATGAAAGGAGCTTGATGGAAGACGTTACCACCAAATCAGGTAACTCATTTTGATTTTAGTAAAAAAGGATTCATAAATTTCACTATGCCAAATGAAAGTCATCTAAGAAGAATTTAGGGAATTTGGGATATTAGTTTATCGAAAATTTTAAAATCCAAGGGTCTTTATATATGTGTGTAAGTGTGTAGAGATGGTGGCCTTTTATAAGAGTGGGGATGGACACCTTAGGAATTTCATGAAATTTTGTTTTATTATATATTTATTTTTTAATTATAAAAGTTCAAATGTGATAAAATTATCCTATATGATGTTTATGTGTTGAAATAATTTCAACCAATAGATTTTAGACATGTTTAGGTCTCACAATTATCCTTATCGTTTAGAGTTAACCCTCTGTTAAAAACATTAACACTTACCTTGTCTTCTTGTATTTTCATAATATATGCTTACAATAGTTACTAGAAAATGACATTAGAACCCAAAGTGGAAAATTATGGACATATTTAACATTTTATATTCCATTTGGAAGAATATTATATTTTTTGGACTATTATATCATTTAATAAAATAGTAATTGTTTTAAAAACACATTTATGTCAATTTTACACTATTTTGTAATTTATTTTTGTTAACTTCATAAAAACTACATTCCTTCAAAAAAGGAATTAAATCATCCCTCATATGTAAGTTTATTCTACTAAATTATTGGATGACATAAATATTTTCAAATAACATTTATAGTAATATTATTAATATTATTTTTTGAATATTTATTAAATAAGGTAATCATTGCAATGTCATTCTGGCATAAATAAATTTATTTATATAATATAAAATTTATAAATACTATATCAGGAAGACCTAAATAATTTTTCATTTCTAATTAAAATTTATATTTGAATATTTCATTTATATAAATTTAATTAAAATTGTTTTTGTTAGGAGATACAAGTTTATGTTATATTTCCCTTTTTTAAAAATAAATATCTTAAAAAAAAATTATCACACCCATGGGGCTCCTTGGGGTCATAAAATCGATCCGAGGATTCCCATGGTCAGAATTATATCATCCAATTATATTATATAATATTATATGGTAGTTTTATATTATTATAATATTAATTGTTTACCCTTAATTACCTGATGTACCAATTGACCATAGTAAATAAAACTAATTACTAAAGTTCCAATTCTTAATGTCAAAAAATAAAAGGTACCAATTTAAAAAATTTGGGCCTCATGATTCCATCAATTTAATATATTTTCCCAAATTTAAAAAAAATATGTTCTAGTAATTAAAATAAAGTAAATTCTCATATTTAAAACCCGAAAGAATGTTTTTTTGAAGTTAAAAATATCAAATGATTGACATGTGTTTATTTCAAATTTAAATGTTAAATTAAATTCATTGACCATCACTATTTTAAATGACAAAAATTTAATCTAATTAAAAAATAAAACCAATTAAAAGAATAATCTATCTATATTAATAAATTAGATGAAAATTCAATTTTAAATTAAAATGTTGTGTTTTTTCAATAATTAAAAAATGGATTTTATTAGAAAAATTCCAAAAATTATACCGAAGTAAGCCTTGATGTCCCACTTCTAATTAATATGTTTATTTTATCAAATAAAACATATATTAATTAAAAAAATGTTTCTAAAACGTTCTATCCCTCAAAAGGTGGTAAAAGGCCTTTTAAAAATAATAATGTATTTTATGGTGAAATATGATTCATTCTCATTCCAATACTTTAAAATACATAGGATAAATGTAAAAATATTTAACAAATATGTAAAATAATATTATAATTAATTTTTTTCATTCCTTATAATAAAACAACAAGGTTTTAACTACCATTTAAAAATAATAATATTATTGCTGTATTATTTTTTGGTATAACACATTGTTGGTTGCAATGTAAGATTTTGGAAAAACCTGTTGTTTCATGTCATGTAAAGTATTGTAAATAGTGTCCCATTTAATCATAAATTAATTTTATGTATAGAAATATTAATAGATATGAAAATATATTATTCTATAAATATATGGGATGTTACATCATTACCCCTTTTGGAAATTGCGTCATCACAATTTTAAAATTGGACTTTTAAACTTCATTTAAAATCCAAAATTGAAAAAATATTCAATATAATTGACTCTATAAAATAAATAAATTGATGTACAATGGTCACAAAATAGAACAAATACTAGGATTAATTTTTTTCAAAAATGGATATGGAAGAAAATTTAACAATCTTTTTTAGATTGAGGGTGCTAGAAAATATAATTAGATGAATGTTAAAAACCCAAAAACCACAAACTTGTGATGGGTTTAATAGTCTCTAATTTAGTAGTAAGAATATGTAAACAAAATACATTTGTTAGATTAATTTTCAAAATGTTGTGGAATTTATTTATGACCATGACTGTGAGAAGAATGAAACATACTTAATTGTTATGTAGAGTTTCATACATTACTAAATATATACAACAAACTCATCTTTTGTCTAGAAAATGAGAATTCAAGATGACATGGTCACACCTAAAGAGATATAATCAACTTCTATAGGATCACATATTCCACAAAATATGAACTATATATTTTCCATGTATATATACACGAACAAAAATGAAAAATGGCTAGAACAAGATCATATAATCCACAAAAAGAATAATCCTTTATGAATATAAATATTACTCTTAATCTTTAAAATTCAATAGTAATACCCAATATCTACATAGACTAATCAAAAATTAAATGTCCTCTAAATCCCTCAAAATAACCCAAATCATTATTGAAACCAAAAATTATAAGGGACTTGTTCCCATATTATTTCGCAATATATCATAAAAATTATCTCCAAATAAAATTGACTACTATTAAGTTCTCATACTTAAAATTAATTAAGCTAATCACATATTCTTGATGATAGGTTAATTGTTTCCACAAATAACCCAAATCTCAATATGTCCACAAAAAAAATTGATTCTTCATAAATAAAATTCAAATATTACTCGTCCAATGAAATTCCATAATATTCTATTTTCCTTAGTCATATAGTGTTCCCAAAATAAGGAACGTCTTCCAAAATAAAATTTATCACTTAATCAACAAATCATTTTCCTATACTAAATAAATCAATTTGATAAAACATAAATTTACCAAATTAAACTTATTATTTATCAATAAAATCATTTAAATACAAATAATAAGTTATACTAACTCGCAACATCACATAGGCCAGTTGTATGCGATAAATCCATGTCAAATTTCATTTGTTAGTTTGATTCCCACCGCTTTGTCGGACGTGACCGGTTATCACACTGTTAGTGTCTTATCCAATTTCAAAAACTATAATATTTAATAGCATTCCAAAAAATGAAATAAAATAATAAAAATTAACCATTGCATATTTTAATCTCAAAGGATATCTCATACCACTCAATTTTCATCCCAAAAATTAAAATCCCATAACATCATAAAATATGAATGTATCCAAAAATACCATTACTAACCATAATAATTCAGATCATAAATCCTAATATGTAGTTTACAAGACATTGAACTTATTATCTACCTTAAAATTATAATCCTATGACGATATCCCTAACCATTAAGAAAACATAATTATCACCAAAGATGTCTAAATAATCCTATAATATCATCTATAAAGCCCCAAACATAAAACATTACATAATCTGGAGTAATGTAAAGAAATCAAATTGAGGATCTTTTAGGTTTATAGTTTTAGGTAATTAGGCCTAAAAAATTAAATTACATATCTAATATTACAATGTAGACACTTCTACACTATCAATTTTTTTAACAATAATATAACTTTTTAAAAGAGAATTATTTTCATAATAAAAACCATATTGAATTTTCCCATTCACAGACCCTTCCTTATATAACATGGAAAACATTTCCAAAACATGGTATGAAATTAAAAATCATAGCAAGGGATATAAAAATAATGAAAACCCATTTCTGTATTTAAAACCTGATAACCCATTCAATGATCTTTGAGTGGATGAAACAAATCATTTTCTCCTGAATAACAGTCATACATTTTTGCTCACTGAAAAACACTAATAACATTATCAAGAAGTTAAAACACATTTAGGTGAATTAAATAATCATATACCTAAAACCCATTAAAACATCTTCCAATTTGAATAACCATATGGTTTACTTCATAATTCGGGATACCCCGTGAGATATAATGGGCCTCAACCCTTCGTTTAAGCTATATAGGGCACACCCGTGAGCTATAATGCTGCACAACCCTTCGTATAATCTATAGCATACCCACCATTTTCAAATAATGATCTTGTATCATTTCATGAATACAACACGATCATCACAAAACCCATTTTTTGAAAGCTTCTTCTAATCGCATATGAAATGAATTTCCATATAAAAATACCATTTTCATTTAGGCACCCATTTTAATTATGAAGCATTCAAAATAAAGGATTAAAGGATTTATTTTCATTTTCAATGAATATAAGGCTTATATATAAAGTTAAATATCATATATCGGTTACTACAGCGAAGAAGTCGTTGTCGTCATATACATTTAAAAAGTACTTTTTTCAATTTTGTAAATATAGTAAAAAATTCATAAAAAATATTACTTTTGAAAACAGTTTGTGAAATTCATTATTGACATAAATGTTCTGGAATATTCATTTTATGCCCATATAAATAATTATGTAATTTAATGTGAGGAAGAAAAATATTTGATGATTAAATCATTAAATGTTCATGGTGTCCCATACAAAATTGAACAATGATATATTAATCTCCATGATTTATTAAATAAAATTATTATAGATAATATATGGTCATTAAATTCCGTAGAGGAATAATATACACCATATAGATGAATAAAAGTGCATATTATCATGAAACTTCTTGATGAATGTAGATTGAGACCATGTCCACTACATTGAGTCTGACTATTCTGGTACAATATTTAATTTCATTAATAAAAACATAGGTTAATTTTTAATTTATTTTTAACCTTTATTAAATTTTACAATCCATTTTCTATCACTTATTTATATTTTATATCAAGTTGGTAATTATTTGAGTTTATATTGTATGTTTTGTCGATGTTTGATATATTAGTCAAAAATGCACTTCTTTTGATGAAAATTGTATATGTGGTAGTAAGTACATCATATTTATATTTCTATTAACTATTTAAATATAATATATATTGAGTATATATGTATTTATAATAATACATAACATTTGGAGATAAGAAATGAAATTCACTATTCATGGAGATGGTAGGTCGTACATACAAATGATCCCTACATTCATTTCTTTGTAATAACAAAGGACTGAAAACAATATGATACATAGTTATATAATAATTATATTATAATATATATGTTATATATGTTATACATGGTTATTAACTCCATACATTATATATTCCATGTATGGAATGAATGAGTTGTATCACTTTGAGAGGGTGATAGTCCACACTTCCTCAAATGAAATTATCCTTTTCACACAAAATGGAAAACGTGAAGGTATATTGTAAATAAAAATTAAGATTCATAGAAAAAATAAAAATAAAATATATATCATATATAATTACATATCCATCATAGTTTCCACCAATACATGTGCTTGTGTAAAATTTAATAATCATCGTTTCATGAGGTAGTAGTTTGACGTACAGAGAAATACTACGTTCTATATCAATTTTATTGAGGTATGTGTATATGTATGTAAAAACCTAGTATAAAATAACTATAATATTGAGGATACATTTTTTGTTATATAATAATGTAATAATGATAGTTATTGGGATTGGATGAGGAGAATAAATTAAAGGATCTCGAGAGAAGATGTTACCTCTAAATTGGGTAACTCCTTTGGATTTTAGCTAGAATGATTTCATGTATTTATTTATTCCAAATTCAGGGATTCATGGAGGATTTTAGGGATGTTTGAATAATATTTTACCATAATTTGTAGGATCCCTGGGGCTCAAGGGGTATGAGTAAGAGGGTAGAAGTGGTGACCTTTTGTAAGAGGGAGGAAGGGCACCTTTGGAATGTCTTGAAATATAATTTCATTATAAATTGATTTTCGAATTCTAATAGTTCCAATGTGATAAATTTTGTGTGTATGATAAGGATGGATAAAAATTCTATAATAAAATTGGTTTTAGATATATTTAGGTCCTAAATTTATGCTTACCTTTTAACTCTAACTCTAAGTTAAGAACATTAACTCTTACCATGTCTTCATGTATTTTCATAATATATGGTTACTATAGTTACTATAAAATTACAATATAAAAAAATGGACAATTAATTACATTTTTAAAATTATATAAGTAATTTTATGAATAAGAGATTTTTGAGAACTATTGTATCATTTAATAAAATATTTTTTTTAAACACTCATTTATATCAACTTTTACACTATTAAATAATGAATTTTTGTCAAATTCATAAAAAATTAATTCCTTCCAACCAAATTCATTAACTCATTAAAAATATGTAAATGTCTATATTAAAATTTGAGGATGGAATAGAAATATTCATATTACATTTATTTTAATATTTATAATATTATTTGGTTGAATATTTCATTAATATGGTAATCATTGTAGAATTGGCGTCTTATAAATAAATTTCTTTATACAATGTCTAATAATTATAAATAAATTACATAATGTATTAAATCATTTAATATTTCTATTGAATATTTTTATTTTAATATATCCTTTATATAATCAAAATTAAATTGTTTTAGTTAGGAGATACATGTTTGCATTATAATCCTTTTTTCTATAAAATAAATATTATTAAAGGCCATTATCACACCAAAGTGGCTCCATGGGGTCCTAAAGTTAACTGAAGGATTCCAATGGTCTGAAATATCTCATGTAATAGGATTAGAACATGTGTCAGGGTAGTTTTATATTATTAAAATATTATTTTATTACCATTATTTACCTAATATAATCATTATCAATAGTAAATAAAAATAATCATTGAAGTTACTATTCATAATATCCAAAAATGAAAGGTTCTTATTTAAATTCTTTTTAGCTTATGATTCCAAATATGGAATTTATTTTTCCAAATTCAAAACACATATGTTGCAGTAATTAATTAAAAATAAATTTCTATTGTCCAAACTAGAATGCAGGTTTTCAAGAAGTAAAAACTTATATAAGATTAACATGTGTTTATTTCCAATTTAAAAGTGATATTACTTCTAATGACTATAATATGTGTTTATTTCCCATTATAAATTAAAACCAATTAAAAGAAACATCCAACTATATAAATAAATTTGATTAAAAATATGTTCTCTATTAAAATGCAGTAATTTTTAATATTCATAAAAAAATATATTTTATTAGAAATATCCAAAAAAATCAACTAATGTAATTTTTTTTCCTAATTAAAAATAAGACGTTTATGTTAAGAAATAAAACATATAAAAGTTACCAAATTTATTTCAAAAAATGGTTCACCATCAAAATGCGGTAAAATTGCCTTTTAAAAATATTAGAGCATTTTAAACATAAAATTGGATTCATTCTCATTTTAATCCTCTGTAATTCATTGGATAAACTTAAATAATTTTGGAAAATATGTAAAATAATAATATAGATAATTTATTTCATTTCCTCAAGTACAACGTCTAGGATTTAGCTACCATTTAAAATTATAATATTATTATTTTATTTTATTCGGTATAACTCAGAGTACTGTCTGTCATAAGATTTTTGATAAACCCATTGTTTCATGTTGTGTATGATCTTATACATACTATCCACATTAAACATAAATTAGTATTAAATTTAAAAATAATAATAGATATGAAGGATTGTTAATCTATAAATACATGGGATGTTACATAATTGGTACCCTTACCATTATCATCACCACAATTACAACCCATGTACATTTATCTTCAAATATTACACCCATATAAGGTTAAAACTCAATCATATAATGAATCTAGATCCATATAGAATAAATAAATATTAAATGAATTTATAGTACATAATATTAATTTTAAATAAGTCGAAATCAATCAATAAATCCTTGCCATTATCAATCAATGTCTAGATTCCATATCCATAAATAAATGATTTATAAAGTAATTAATTTTTCGAAACAATATTTCATTTATTTTTTAGTATTGAATAAATACTATTATTAATAGTTATAAAAATTTCAAAATAAAAAGATTAATTAATTTTTTGTTCAAACCTTTCTAGTTATTTTATATGTAAACAATATCTATGGTAATTGTTCCATCATGCCACTTAGATTATGATTAATGAATTTTTAACAATATGTTTCTATTCAATTTCATTCATATGATAAATTTATAACAACTATTAAAATAGATAAACAACAATCCATTAAAATTAAATGATAAAAAATATTTTCATTTTTTTATTTATATATAACCATAAAATAAAATCCATGCATTAAATTATCGAATCTGGTCATATCAATATATTATCAGGAATAATGTTATTTTCCTGAAATATTATTCTCTGTGAATGAATCATAATAAAATCACATGAAGAAAATACACTTTCAAATTCTATAATATCAATAATTATAAAATAATTCTCATAAATATTATTTCGTAATTTTAATATTGTGGTATTTTATCATTTCAATTTTATCAAATAAAAATTACATGCATTCAAGGAAAATTTCATTTAACTACATTTGATTAATTTGCATATTTTTTTATTTTACCTCAACATGATTTAATTGGTTTAGATATGAATAATAATAAATATCATCATATGCTAAACACTTTCCCTTTCCTGGATAATTTAGAGATTATCTGGATTCATCAAAATAAGAAATATTAAATCAATGCCATAATAATATTATACTTGTGATATTATTTCACTATAAAAAATAATTAGTTTATTTAAAAGTATAATAATTTTCATTGGAATTAATTCCATTAATGTGAAGAAAATCACTTATCTTCCAAAATTTCATTCCATGAGAATTATTTTGTGTGTGATAACAATTTTTTTAGAGATATGTACTAATTCTTGCATTAAACAATAATTCTACTTCATGTTTTTAATTACCAAATATGAATTGATATTCAATATATTTCTTTTAAATTTTTTTTTGACACACTCATTTCGAATTTTATAATACTATATAAAATAAAAATTTATATATCTATGGTAATTACTAAAATCATCAGTGTTTATCATATTGGACACCATTATAGAAATATTTAAATTTCATGATAAAATTTCTTTAACTATATTAATATTATTAATTAAATAGGTGAATTTTTAAACTCTTAAGACATCCAAGAATGTCAACATCATGTTAATTCAAAATAATTATGATAAAATAATTATTTTTTTGCATGAATTTATTATAGAAAGAAGAATGATATATACAATTTAAAATTACATTTAATATCTAAGAAATCACTCATGTACCACTAGTCACCCCTTAATAGAAATGGGATGAGGAAAAAAATGACGTAGAAACATAATATTTTTATTATAAGATATTTCATTGAGGGAATCTAAATGTATTATCTTATAAGAAATAATGTTATGGTATTAATAAGAAAAATAATTATATTATTACTATTATAATTTTATTATTTTAATATTAGATATAGATTATTTGTCTGGAGTTCCTATAAGACTATGTTTTTTTAGATTTTCACGTTATTTAGGATGTCAAATGCATCTGATGCCTCCTTGAACATGAATAATCTAACTAAATTAGAAGAGGAATAATATAATTAGTATTATATAGGGGGGATGATTTATATATGTGACCACCCATGGATGTATTATGGGATTTAGCCTAATGAATTTTGATATAAATCCTTCATTTACAACTTCAGTATTTGAAGGAGGACTAAATATATGATATTTTTTATCTTGTTAGGTATGTCTAAATAATATCATATGATGTTATTTAAGACTTTTTTGAATATTGGTATGATGAATGTGTCTCCCCATGATGATTGATACTCCCATAATTTTATACACTGTGGTATTATGTAAATTACGTACTTCTCACATAGAAGTTAATATTTGTGTTTTGAGTTATATCTTGACCTCAAATATAAAAATTTGTTTCTAGGTATATATGGAAGAATTATATCCTAGTATCGATGTGTCTTACATGTTTACTTATATAGTCTACAAAAAATGTTATATTTGGTTCGAGAAATCCTTCGGGTTTCCAAATAGGGATGTTGAATGATATAATGGTGGATTTTTTTGAATTAATTTATGACTATTTGAATTTTCATGATTTTTTCTATGTGAGAATTTTCTAGATGACGTAGTCTACATATATTTTGACTATTATAAATTATGAACCAATATAGAACATCATTATTCTATATTTAATGGAAATTATACAATTTCATGGATTTATATTAACAATTTTTTTTGAGGATGGTGATCAATTTACATATTGAATATGGAGGAGATTAACGAGGCACATGAGCCTCGACCCAGTTGGTGAGGTTTCATAATGTGAATCCACAAGATCCAGGTTAAAAAAGGTAGAAAGATATTTTTGGGGTATTGTAGCAATACTGTTGGAGGTACTACATCATGCACTATACAGGACTACAGCAGTACTGTACACTGTGTGGGTACTATAGCTGAGTTGTACACTGTACAGGTAGTGTAGCAAAACTATACACTGTCTGGGTACTGTTGAAGGAAGGGTAGAAGAAAATGTTCAGTATTGTAGCAGCTAGAACTATTCACCATGGGCCACTGGTTTGGGCTTGGAGCCCTTAAGGATTTTAGGACACCCAGGCCATCGGGTCAGTAGGGCTTTCAGGACACCTTTAAGGCACTCATGCCACCTCAAGTCCGTCAGGACACATGCAATTGCCCCATACACCCTATAAAAAATGAGCATCTTTGGAAGAGGATTCAGAGCTTGTTTACTTACTAGAGAAGAGAGAAATGGATTTTTTAGAATGAAAATGTTTGGCTATGCTGTCGGGACTAGCCTATGCTTGCATGGGAAGACTATCCAGATGACCATGCCATAGTGAAGAGCTACTATCATGATATAGATGTTGGGGTGGGGCAGTATCTTGTAGATATTCTTGTTAGAATCCTTATGACCTTCAGGTCATGTAATCTCCTATGCATATGAGCCTTGTAATCTATGAGCCTATGGTCCTTGAAAGGGTTCCCCCTCATCCCTTGAACGGGGGGTTATCAAAAATCATTAAAAATGAAGGCATTCAGGCCATTTAGGCTTAATGGGGGGATTTGTGACTCCGTTGAGTTTGATTCTAAATTCCATCTATATATGATAGGCTTTGAAAGGAGGAATAACATGGTACTCTTGAAAATTATAAAAGAAAATATTCATGATTTAAGGAGTACAGAGGATTATTTGGTACACTTTATATAGATTTCAGTAAAAAACAACCTCCACCCCACCATAGGTATCAAATAATTTGTGGATTTATATTGGTGATATTTTAAGAATTATATCTTTTAGGCATATGGTGGTGGTACTATGATTTTGGGTCCCATGATCTTGAATTAGATGATAACAAAGTTGGATATGTTCTTGGACCATATATTGATAATATAAATTCATTATAATTCCTATGTATAGTAATAATCACGACTAAATGATGTAGCTTTTTTGAGATCCTGATGGTGATATATTATTTTTGGGTAAATATTATTGAAGGATTGGGGATCCCATTTATATGTTATTTAGAGTAACAAAAAATAATTTTTGGATTATACTTGATATTGAGGGAATTATATGTGAGTCAAAAAAATCACGTTTTTATGTGATTTTTACATTGTATATTGAATAATTTTTCATGTGTTGTAACATCCTAGTTTTTATGATAGGATGGAAGTATCCTCTGATTTGATTATGGATCCATTTTTTCTATTCCATTAGATTCATTTGGTCCTATGTTATTAATGACTATGATTTAGTTCATAATTATGAGAAATTTGAAAAAATATGAACATTTTATTTTTTAAAAATAAGGGTACAAGTAAAAATATATAAATATTTTAAAAACATTACCACTAATTTAAAATTTCATGAGTTTAGTATTTTTTGGTAGAAATTATTTATTTATTTGCGTCATAATTTTTATATGTGTATCTATCTTAACACAAGACAATAATTGTTTTTAAAAAATATATTTTGGCCCACTAACAATCGTTGTTCATTTATCCCAAAAGAGGGATTTATAGGATCATTAGGTGATACTTGTCCACCCACTAAGCTTGATTACATGAAAACACATATATTTTTCAATTAATCATTTAATATCCATATTTAAATAAATAAATAAATATTTTTTAAGATTTAATTTTAATTATAAATTAGAATAATTTAAATTTTGTCTTGTCATGGCCAATCAAGACCCGCTCTAATTTCCATAGTAGTGTCGTGACCACCACATATTTTGTATATGGACTAGGAATTGTATAGAACCATTTCATATGAATTGAGAACCAATTTGGACCCTCTATATCATAGTTTTGAATTATAAATGAAAAAAGATGATATTTTACACACCCATAACCATAGGTCTCTATGAACATCGAGATTCATGTTGTGGTGAGACCATATTGAATGATTTAATAGAGAATTATAATGTAATTTAGGGTAGTAAACCAATATTCTACCAAAATAGTGGCTATAAAATATTTTAAATTTGAGTGGTATTTTTATATAGTTGACTAAGTTTGGGGGTGGTTGCGGAGCTTAGAAAGTATAAAACTCAAATCATCTATTTGGATTATGTTGATGTTATTGAACCACCATCCATGTGGTAGGTATCTTAAATTATGAGGTTTAATTTGGGTTGTTACAACCATATATAATAGAAGACATATGGACAAATACATAATCATTAATCTGAGAGTTGGGGTCAACCTATTATGCTGATGTAGTGTAATTCCCATCTATAAGGGTCATTGGGTATCATTGTCGGTTCAAGTTTGTATAGTCTTTATCACATCATTAGTTATTTTATTTATTTGTTATATTATCCATATTTTTGGAAACATATAAAAAAAATTGTTTCTTTGTATCACACTTCTACATATACCAAGTGGCATAATATAACCAAATAATATTTTTTATCCTAAATTTCACTGGGTGTCAAATCTTGTAAAAAAAGTTCCATTTTTGGATATATAATATTTAAATAACATTATTTTGGGTTGTAATTATATTTTAGTTCATTTATGTTATTTTTATACCATTATTAGTGTTTGGATGCAGATTTTAATGATATATTAGCCCATAAAAATTCCAACATTACATTTTTATTAATGTTATTGAGTATAATGCAATGGTGGCCTCTATAGAATCATTTATAGAATTAAATCACAGATTTTTTTTTTCATAGTGTATATTTTGGGAATAAATTTTTACTATGGACATTCATTTATTATTTTAGAGTACATGCTCCATTGGTATATTTTAACAGAACTTAGGAAATTGAATAAAAATAATAATGTTATAGGATTCTAAATATTATAAGACATAATGCCTTAATGATTTTCTTAGTAACAAAAATATTGGTGAATGATTAATAGATTTTAAAAGTTAATTGGTTTCATGATTTAATTATAAACTTAATGTTATGAATGTATGTGACAACCAAAATAATAAGTCTCTTTTTTCATTATTATAAACTATATGTATGTACTGTGTGTGTGTGAGGTCTAGGTTAAAAATTAATTGAGGATAACAATTGTTATTTTTCTCATGTTTAGATTAAGGGAATAGATATGATATCCTATTATTGTATCACACCATTTACCATAGTACATGGATCTAAATAACTATAAAATCGTACCAATTACTTTGGAAAATATTTTTTATGTATCATTTTATTACTAAATATTTTTAAGAACCTAGGGGAAATTATAATGGACATGTAATACAAGTATTTGTACAAGTAATTAGGCTATTTTTCTCCCAAGGTTTGGTTTATATAAGGATAATGAGATTATAGATTCCGGATCACATTTTTTTATATTAAATAAGTTTTCAATAGTATTAGATGATGTTTTTACTATTATTCCAGAATTTTTTACAATATATTACTACCACATATATAAGTTTCTCTATATTCTAAAAAAAAGAATAATGGTCTCTACGCCAATAAATGTGTATACATTATGCAAAATTCAACCATTAATCCCATTGATTTATTATTCACAAAATAATTAAATTGACACCTCATTGTTTGATGTCTCTATATTTATTAACACTTAATCACAACAACAGAGAAAAATAAGGGACTACAATTTTGATGATCTACCAAGGATGAAACCTGTAACCATTATTAAATAGGAAATGAAAAAAATATAATGGAACATATAATATTTTTCCTGAATCAACATATTTATTCACTAGGGTGAATTAATAACACTAATGGTTATCCAATAACCCCAGCCTCCTCTAATGATCATCCATGGATTGAGTGGAACCATCTATCTCATGAGAATGAGATTCCACTATCTCATGGTATGATAGTGACACTAGGTGAATGGAGGTGAGTGAATATGTTTATATTCTATGTGAAAATCATTTAAGAAACATTAAATCTTGGATGATTCCAGATCATATGGATTTTCCCATTTTAATTCCCAAAAGGACACTCTCATTTTCAATACACATTAACTTGAACATTTAAAAAACATGAATTCTAGTGCCATTACTAATCATGAATTCATAACATGAATGGTCCCTTTTTTTTACAATATATTATTTTATATGTAATGTATAATTGATGAAATCAATTGGATATAATTCAAAAATGTAACCATTAACAATATTCATACCTTTAATAAATTATATATGAATTTTATGAAATGTAATATAGAAACATTGTACAAAATAATTAGTCAATGTTCTAACATTATATTTAAAATAGTATACCCGTATAGTACTATACAATATGATCTAAAGTAATAAAATGAGTTTAACACATTTGATAATATCATAATCAATACCTAAAGTTTAGTAAAGCCACATATAGTTTATGCCATTTCATTAAATATTGTATCATAAACAAAAACATTTTAATCCTTATCCAAAAACGAATTTGGATATCATCTTGTACACCTTTTAATGATATCATTAATTTCTCATTGTATTACATCATGAAAAATTCCATATAAATACACATCCATGAATATTTTTTTGATAAAATATAAAAAATTAGATTCGATATCTCTATGATCAAATCAATTCCCCTTTATTAATTTACAAAACATCACCCGAAGAAACATTATTGCATTAGAAAGAAACATGAATTACAAAACAATTATATTTAAAAAAATTGAGGCCCTTAGAAACCCTTTAATGTTATTTAATATATAATTTGTTCTTGAGGGATCTCTATCAAACAAGTTTACCTTTATAACAATATTCACCAATTGAATAATATGTAATGATGAATTTTAAATTGATATGTTTTTCTATAATATCTAGTGACTATGTGACAATGTGTATCTACATTAAACATATTATACTCATGAATTTTATATCATTAGAGTTGCCTTATTGGGATTATGAATAAATCACTAGTATTTGAACAGTATATATCATCACACCACACATCCATAACCCAATATATAATAACACCATACACCGTGTCTATGTAAGAATGTAAATGTTTTAGTCTATCTCAACAAAATTGAAATGTTTTAACACTAATCATATGCGGGGAAAATTTAATCTTAGTTATGCTAAAACTAATTCCACGATAAATGATATACCCATCCACCCTTGAGTCTAAATGAAAATATTTTTCCATATTAAATTTAAAATAATATAAAGTATCTCATGTTAAGTCCCTATCAATCTATAGGTTTTAATTAATTAAAATATGTGAATTGAACCCAATGTATACAAAAGTAACAACCTATGAATCATCATATAGTATACTTAATGGGTCCTCCAATTCAAAAAACACATTTGGTTCCTTTTTAGTGTATTACATATCCCAATACAAAAATCCAAAATACACTAACCTAAAAAAATTTAAAAAGGTATAAAAGAAAATATTTAACATCATTTAATAATAACTTAAGGTTATATTTTGAAAATTCAATTTTTATATTTATTTATGAGACCCACACACAAACATATAAATGAAGCCAACTTGAAACAATGGTAATGTGGAGATTTCATTTTAAGTAAAATGATAAATGTTGTACTTATATAATCATGTATTATTGATAAGAAGACCATGACCATGAACATGTCTCACTATGTCATATATGGTAGACTATTAGATCAAAAATATGTTTTATATACATGTTTGTGTTTAGATAAACTCAACATATATCTATATAATTTCCCAAACATTTTATCATGAAATAATGATAATCCCCTCCCACTATCATCTTTTTTGATTATGTTCTAAAAAGAAATCAATTATTAGTAATAGAGTTACATAAAAAATCATCATTAATAGTAAACAACTCTATTAAAGTGTTCATCCTACATTACTTCACAATATCCAAGGTAATGATGTTAATAAAATATATTTTCTATATAAAACATTTTTTTATTAATAATCATTCTCATTCATTGACCATTTTACCTCAAATAGTTCATTGATATATTTTGGAAACTAATAAAAATATTTACATTAATCATTTACAAACACACCCAAAATCATTTAGCGTACTAAATTATATCAACATTCTAATTGGACATGAATAATTTTCTATATTAAACATGATATTTTTTAACTTTATCATACTATCACTAGACTCTTTGAAAATAAATTATTTCTCAAAGATAATATGTTGATAAAAACAACCCAATTTGTTATGAAACGACACTATTTTCCATTTACATATAATGTGTAATAAAAATCTATTATTCCATATCATATATGATATTATTTTTTATTGGAGAGTTATTATACAAAAACCAATTTTTTAAAAATAATACATTTATAATGGGATAAAATCATTCACATTTTGAACAAATCATGAAAAAAATTATTTAATCCATTTAAATTTTTTTTGGCACATGTCTCAATTCAATAATAGACTTATAATTCATTGAATTAAAAAGTTTATATTAATCCATTATTCTATACTGTTTATAAAATGTAATTTTTAATAAATATTTCTATTTCCAAATAAGTGGTCTTGATGAGAAAACCATTATAAAAATATCTATAAAATAATGTATTACTCCTTTTAATTTTATCCATGATACATGGACATTGTTCTCTAAAAATTGAATACAAATAAAAATATCCATTAATGCTGTACTTGAATTTGAACATCTGTATATTTAAAAATTTAGAAAATAGAATATATGATATCATTTACACTTATTTTTTTCAATATAATCATTAAGATCAATACCTAACCTATAAATTTCATCAATTTTCTTAGAATCCATCATCTATTATAGATAATTCGTTATTATGCAACCATTAATAATCCTTTTTAATAACATGTCCTTGTTTTATGTCAAATATGTTAACACCTAATAAATAATTTCAATAATTTCCAAAAAAAATTATTCTTAAGATTTAAATTTTTAATCACTTTTACATATAATAAAAAAGGGGAAGAAGAAAATCACATCACCTAGATAAAATATCCTCAATAATTGCATAAAAATAAAAAAATTTGTGGAAGTCATTATCCTTATAGAAAATCAACCTAAGATGATAGAATTATGATTTAAATAACTATAATAGAACATAAATAAACTTTTAATGAATTATTTTACACTTCACATAATGACTTATACCCACTTGTTTTACAAATTCAAATTTTCTTTACTCATGAAGTATTAAATCTTATATATATAATTTTTCATTCATATTAATAAATAAATAATATTTTTCATCCCTATATAGTTTATTACATTTTATAGGATTGATCTCAATAAAATTTTTGGTGATAATATTTTTTTATCTATAACTAAATATTTTAAATTATGAGCATTGTTTTTTAACTATTTTTTTCTAGGAATTTTATTATACATTATAACACTAAAATTATGACCAATATTAATTTTTTTATATTCATTATGGGGGAGATATATGTTTTATTAATCATGGACACAAATTTGGAATGAATCCCATTTCATGTATATTGTGGTAGGATATTATGTCAATCATACAATATATAACCACTGGATAACTAAGATAAAAAATCATTCCCAAGCCCATTATATTGATATATTAAAAAATTCCATTTGTATCCTTACTCCAATAGCTTCCTAGGTATTTTTAACAAATTGAAAAATTCAAGGACAATAAATTTATCTCTTAGTTTAACAACCTCAAATCAAATTTTATAAATTTGACAATTAATTTATTACATTAGTACATGATACATGAGGTCACATCTCAAAGGATTAAATATTTTTTCAATTTATGACACTAAATACTCACATGATTTCCAGATTGAATGACACTAAAAAAATAACATAAATAATACTCTTGATTCCATAAAAATAATTTCCAGATTTAATCTTCATATCATGGGTTTATGAATTCAATATAAATGGAATGAAATGATTCTACGTATATCAAATAATAGAATAGAATCATTCATGAATACATGAGGACAATAAAAATGGAAGGGTAAATAACCAAAATATATTTCTCTTAATCAATTAATGGACCATAAAAATATATCCCTATAAAACATTAACAAAATAATCACATGAATAATAATAACATAAATTTTATTGAAGAATTGAATGATGATTGATGTCATTATCATACCATTAAGGACCAATGTGAGGTAATTATGTACCTTACTCAGAAGGTCTTCTGCCCAAAAATTTCATTGATTGGGTTGGTATATGATGAATACCTTGCTAATACGGCCAAATGTTATTCTCCTGAGACATCAATGCAATAAGGGTATTTCCTAAAATCAAGGCCCATCCAGTATATTAATGTTTCCAATTAATTCAATGTATATTGATCCAATACTATAATTTATAATCAATAAGAAATATTAATAAATAATATCCATATTTATTTGGGAATAATGAATTTTATGATTTTCCCAATCAATGAAATAACCTTCTTATAGATATTACTCCAACTGACAACGTATATTGAAATCGTATATAGTTAACATATCAATGTAGTAAAAATCATACAAAACATATGAATTATACTAAAAATATATATATAAAGAGGAAAAATACTTCCTAATGAATAATGAATAGTGCAAGAGGACAATTTCAAATGAATGAGAATGATCACAAAATAGTGTGTAATCCATGATTCATTTATAGATGTTTTATGTCCTTCAATTCCACAAAAATTAATATTTTAATAACAACAATGACTTTTGGAAAATAGATAGGAAAATTAAATTAAATTATTTAAAATAAAAATTCATAAAACATCGCAAACAATTCATGGAAATAGTGATCTAAGTTTCATTGAAAATTAATTTAAACCCTTTAGAAAATAATTTTTTTACGGAAATCATAGAGTTATAGAAATTTATTTCCATTTAAATCCCATAAATTATATAGAAGAAGATAAATGGATTTTAATCGATATGGAATCATAAAAATTATTCAAAATGTATATATGACAAAAAACATTCATTTCACACGTTTTTAAACTATAATGTCCTGGAATATTCAATATTTTTTTAAATTATATAGGATTATTTCAAGACATAGTGTTGAGACGGAATGAGTTTTTGAGTCCTGAGTTTCCAAGAATAAATACTTGAAATATTTTTATTTTTATTTAAAATAACATGTGTGTGTAATTTTAATAACATCTCAATGGGTGATAAGATCAAAAATTTGTGTACACCACTGAATTTAGAACAGTGAGCTTGAATTAGGAGGGGCCTAACTTCCACCGGAACAGGTTGACTATAGAAAATGTTTTTTTTATGTTTATAATAATGTATAAAAAATAAACACAAAAATTATAAGGCCCAATCCTTAAACTTTACATTATATTGAATTAAGTGAATAACTCACATTGACGATGTTCTCATGTTTAGTTAGGTAATACAATATACAATTTTTTTTGAATATTATATGTAATAAATTTCAATTAATATCCATATTTTCATAAAATAAAAACTGTTAGAAGAAAATATAGATGTTTAGTTCCATGTTTTAATAATCATGACTTTTCTCTGATCCCATCCTTGACCTAATTCCACTTTATATTGTGTGAAAACCATTCCAAAACATGGTATGAGTAGAGAATGCTCTATAATGGATTTACCATCATGTAAAACTATTAGTTATTCAAAATAATAAGTAAACCATGAATTCTTTATCATAATTATAATTTTCACCATAACGAATTAGTAAATACTCTTCAGTTAATAAAAGTTCATTTCTTACCCTATTATAAACAACAGATCAACATAAACCCCATTTAAATTACACATAACATATAAAGGTAACATGGGACATAAACATACTGAAATGGAATAACCATACGTTCGACATCCCCATAAATTAGTAAATGGAATTTACATATGACGAACTTCCATAATGAATTCATTTGAGGTTATAATGTGACCACCCATCCTTGTTTTATCATAGAACCACCATACATTTTATTTATCATGTAACCACCTGTCAAAAGTAAAACTACCATTACAAAATCCTAACACATAAAATATTACAAATATCGAAATTTCTATAATAAAATTTAGTTTTTAATGATAACATATCATTTCAGATATTAAAATACTCAATCCATTTTAGAAAACATTTTCAAAAAAATCACCAAAAAATAAAATAAAGGGTTTCGTTTTCATTTTAAAAACATTAAGGCTTTAAGAAGAATCCAAATAACAATTACAGTGGTGGGGAGGTGGTTATCGCCACATATATTTAAAATATTCATTTTTTGTTAGTAAAATGATTCATCGAAAAAAGATTCAATTTGAATTAAAATAAAAGTCAAATGGGTTTATTGTACACAGTATAAAAGATGGAGTTGTATATTATCAAAACATTTCTCAAAGAAAGGAAATTGAGACAATGTCTCTTACCTCATGTCTGACATGACTCGTTCATTTATTAATTTCCTAATTAATAAACACAAGTTAATTTCTAAATTATTTAGTACCTTTTTCAATTTTATTATTCCTTTTAAATAACATATTAACTTTCTATAATAAATAGTTAAGTATTTGAGTTCATATCAGATAGTTTGTCGGTGTTCGGAACATGATAAAAAAATGTACTTGTTATAATTACAGATTATACAAGTGGTAAAAATTACATTTACTCCAGAATGAAATTCATGATTTTGATATCATATATATCATATATATCAAAAATATATAAATTTATAATGGTCCAAAACAATAGGATATAATAAATGAAATGAACTGTTCATGGAGACGGTAAGTCGTACGTACGATTGAACGCTACATTCAATTCTTTTTCAAATATAAACGAACGAAAAATAAAGGATACTTAGGTATATTAAAATTAAATTATAATATATATGTTATATATGTTACATAATATCATTAATTCTATCCTTTATATGTTCCATGTATAGCATGAACAAGTCATATCATTTTGAGCCGGCGATTTTCCGCACTTCCTCAAATGAAATTATCACATATATTCAACATGAAAAGCATAAAGGTCTATTATAAAAGAGAATTAAAGAAGAATGGAGATAATATAAATTCCATATATTTCTTATATAACTACAGTTCCATAATAATGGCCAATATGAGAGGTAGTAGGGGAAAATTAAACAATCATCCTTCCGTGAGGTAGTAGTTTGCCTTAGAGAGAAAAAATATTTTTGTATCCATTATATGGAGTTGTGTGTATGTGTACAATGAATAATAATCATAACAACAACCTAGTATATTTAAAATACTATTTTTGATATATAAATAATTAATAAAAAGAAAATACGTAGTGGAGAATGAAAATTAATAGAATGAAACATGAGAGAAGACGTTACATTTAAATTGGGTAACTCCCGTTTGTTTGAACCAATCCAATTTATCGATCTACCTTATACCAAATTAATGATTATCGGTGGAAGATAGGGATGTTGGGATCTTATTTGGGAAGATTATGGATGAGCCAAGGTGCTTGAGAGGTGTGAGTAATGTGTTAGAGTTGGTGTCCTTTTATAAGAGGGTGGAGGGGCTCTTTAAAATAGATTGAAAGAATTATTTTATTATAAAATTATTTTCAATTTCAAACGTTCCACTACTCAATAAATTCAAATATAAGATTAATATAAGTGGAAATAAAATCATCCAGAATTAATTGGATATGTTTTTGATATTTCTTAATCATTATATTTTTTACTTAACCCTCTGTTAACTTATTTAGCTTTTACCATGTCTTCTTTTATATTTTAACTATATGATTAATATATTTACTATAAAATGTCAAGAGACTCAAAATTGATCATTAATGAAAATTTTAAAATAATATATTTCATTATTTTGAAATTTTTTTATGAAAATGTTATCATTTAATAAAATATTAATTGATTTAAAAACTCATTTATGTCAATTTTTATACTATTTATATCATGGATTTTTAAAAATATATAAAAAATGATCAATTTGAAAAAACTTCATTAATTTAAATATATCAAGTCAGAATCAACCATAAAATTTCTGGATGGCATAAAAAATTTCAAAATATTTCTATTTTGATATTTATAATCTCATTTATTTAAAACATTCATTAATGAGATAATCGTTACATCATAATTGTGTCATAAAAAAATTTATTTATATAATGTGTAAAAATTATAAATAAAATCCCATGATGTAGGTAATCATTTTAAAATTATAATTACTATTTAATGTCAATGATATAAATTATATAACCCCACATTAAATTTGTTTTAGTAAAACAATACATTTTTATGATATTTATATTTATATTTTAAATAAAAAGTAATTATTGTAATTGTCATACCCATGTGGCTTCAAAGGCCAGAAGTTCTACCCAAGTATTTAATTGGATGCCCATGAATCATCTAGTAGGGATAGGACAAGTGTTAAGGTAATTTTATATTATTATAATATAATTTTTACCTTGAATTACCCTATTTATCTTTAACCGCAGTAAATAAAAATCAATAGTTACTATTCACCAAATATAACATTCGTAACATCCCAAGTAAGTAATAGAATAATATATTTTCATTTATATATCTATTTATGAATTATATAGTGCATTAGAGGTTTAAAATGAGAATGATTCCAATTTTAAGCATAAATATTGTAGTATTCATTAAAAGGTTGACTAACCCCATTTTGCTGGCAAACCAATTTTTTAAATCTAATTTTTGTCACTTTTAAATGTTATATTTTACAACATAAAATCCTTCTTCAGAATTAAGACATCAAAATTTAATTTTTGAAAATTTTTGGATTTTTCTGATGAAGTTCTTTTTTTAATGAATAGTGGAATATGTTGTATTTAAATTCAAAACCTCCTTTTAATCTAGTTTATTTATATGGTTAGAATATATTTTTAATTGGGTTTAAAGTGTAATTAAAATATATTTTTACCATTTAATCCAATGTTGGTCATTGAATTAATTTCACAGTGAAATTAGACATAGACAAGTGTTAATCTTTTGATAGATATTGTTTATTAAAAACACACTTTTTATTTTGACAACGAGAATTAATTATAAAATTAATTAATGAAACTTTTAGGATTTTAATTTGGTAAAATGGACATCATTTTTGAATTTTAAATATCCAAAATAGCTTAGGGATAATTTTTGGTATTTTTCTGAAAAACATCAATTTTTGATGAATAGTGAAACCGCTAAGTAGTAGTTTAAAACTGAATTTTTTTTTAAATGAAACATCACTACTTCTGTGAATATAATTTCAAAAATCTGATGTATTTGTTTGTCATTAGTAAGTAAAATGTGGTTCACATGGAATAAATAATTTTTGGTGATTAGTAACTTTTGAGTTTTTTAAACCGCGATTAAAGGTAATTAGGGTTATTTATTGTAAAAAAATGTTATTAAAAAATAAAATACCTTTACACGTGTCCTAACCATATTTCATGTGTCATGGTGGACCAATAAAATCCATGGGAAAAATCTGTGGGGCCCATGGATCCACTTGGTTATGATAATGACATTAATAATTTTTTATTAAATGTAAAAATATAAATGTCATAAACATGTATTGTTTTACTAAAAAAAATTACATGGGGTTGTATAAATTATATTTTTGAATATAAATATTCATTAGAAATCTAAATATATTTCTTACAACATGGTATTTTTTATAATTTTTATACATTAAAAAAATAAATTTATTTATGACACCATGATGATGCAGTGATTACCTCATTAATGAACTATTTAAATAAAATGAAAGGATAAGGTAAAATATAAGACTTAAACATTTCATAAACCTATTGTATGGGTGGATTTAGAACTCTGATAACTTTATCCCCAAAGAATATCATTTTGGGACCTTTAAAATTTGAAAATAAATTTATAATAAAATAACATTTCAAGACTTTGAAAAGTGACCCTCCTACCTCTTATAAAA
The DNA here is from genome assembly GCA_963277665.1 of Viscum album. Taxonomy (NCBI): domain Eukaryota; kingdom Viridiplantae; phylum Streptophyta; class Magnoliopsida; order Santalales; family Viscaceae; genus Viscum; species Viscum album. The sequence goes on along the minus strand of OY728121.1, from coordinate 1,642,161,777 downwards.
GGCCCCACCTCTACCCCCTTACCCACACCTCTCATGCCCTTTGATCATCAAAACTCTTCTCATTTAATCTCTCCACATACCTATCTTACTCCTAGAAGCGACACATTGGGCTGAAGTCTTTCAAAGGAAGCCTTTGGCTCAAATCAAAAAAGAGTTACCCGATTTAGAGGTAATGTCTTCTCTCGAGTTACTTTATTTTATTTTCCTTATCCAATCAACACTATTTTCATATTATTTGATCCCATAATAACACCAGTATCTTCAATATACAATAATTTTGTTATGATAATTATTCTACCCACACTTACACACACCTCCGTCTAATGGTTATACAACATAATGTTTCTATGGATGGCAAATTACTGCCTCACAAAATGATATTGTTCAATCTTATCCTACCACCACTCATGGTGGAAATTATAATGGAAATATACTTATATATTATATTTATTATATTTATGTTCTCTCTATGCTCTTGTATTTTATATTTAAAACATACCATTATGGTTTTCATGTTTTTCAAATGTGATAATTTTATATGAGGAAGTGTGGACAACCGCCCACACTTGTGATGTGACTCATTCATGCCAAAAATGGAATTTATAAAGAATTTAATTAATTAACTTATAATACCTATATAACATATACATTATAATGAAATTATAATATACCTATGACTCCTTTTGTTTTAAAATCCATTAATATGACCGAAAATAAGAGTAATGTCCATGCATATGTACGGCCAACTGTCTCCATGAACTGTACTTTTCATTTCATATTTCCAAACATTATGGAATATTATTAAATACATATATATTGGATATATATGTTATTTAAATGTTGAACACCATTCTGGAAATGATTTACTTATAACTACATGGACAATTCTCTTTAAACAAGTTTATTTTTGACTCCTGTATCGAACATCGACAAAACTTATGATATGAACTCACATAATTAAGTAGTTATTATAACATGATAATATGTGATATGAAGTGAATAATAATCTTTAATGTAATTCCTTATGAAATTATAAATTGACCAATGTTTATTATTCCGGAATATAAAGAAATGAACAGGACAAGTTGGACTTGAGGTTAGGGATCTCATCTCAATCTCATTTCATTGAGACATACTTCAATTTATATAAGACCTTCTGTTTTTAGTTGTATAATAAATACTTTGGAATTTTAATTTCATTCAAAAGGAATCTTTTTACAATAAAAATTTCACTAAATAACAAAAGGAATGTTTTGTCTTACGAATGCGGCAACAACGAATTCTCCGCCGTCGTGACCATTATTTGAGTTTCAGATTCCTCTACAAGCCTTAATGTTTTTAAATGAAAAATAAATACCATGTTTTACTTTTCATTTATTTTGGTATAGAAAATTGTTTTGATAATGTTTTGATTATATCAATGTGTAGTATTGATATCTTGTGATGGAAATATGAAAATTTTATGTTTCATTTATGCACGATCTATGTGATAAAATTATGTTATGGTGATTTTGAATTGTTTATGAAGGTGGGTGGTTCCATGATAAACTAAGGGCATGTGATCCCGAGATAGCTCTCCAATGCATTGGTTAACCCAAAGGAGATAAATGTTAAGGTTTCTCCGAAAAGATTTAGGGAAGATACTATGATGGCTATTCAAAATGTAACCATGATGGTTAATCCCTACGTAAGAATGTCATTAATTCCTTAAGTTACCTTTATGTCTTATGATTTCTATGAGTTATTCATAAATCTTATAATTTCATTTGGTAAGTTAAATTTCTTATATCTTATGATTATTGTATGATTTCATTGATTCTTATGTATACATGGACTAATGTTTTCTTTATGTATTTTTTTATCCCTTACTGAGCATTTTATGCTCATACCATGTTTTTTGAAATGTTTTTCAAGGGTCAAGGGAAAGGTACATTATGTGATGACGGTGTTGAGGAAGTGACAAGAATGAATCCATGTTTTATTTTAAATATGTTTCCTTTGATGGAAAAAAATTAATACTATTTTTGATGTTACCACCCTGTTTAAATGTGGAATAAAATGAATAATTTATGATCTAATTCTCTAAAACTATAAAAATGAAAAGATCCTCAATGTGAATTATTGAAATAAATCGTTATTAAGTAATGTTTAAGGCTGGGGCCTTATAGTTGGTATAAGAGGTCAGTTTAGATAACTTTAGGAGTTAGAATTCTGTTAAATGATTATCCTAATATAATTTTTTTTCAATATGAAATGATATAGCATTTGAAGATTACCATGTTGCTTCATCTAAGATGTGTTTGTTCAGAATGGTTTTCCAAAGAGGAAACATGGAATTAGTTCTAGGAAGGCATAGAGAAGGAAATGACCTTCCAAATCATCATAGGGAGATGGTAGGAATTGGAATTGAATAGTTTTTTTAGTAATGGAACAATGGACTCAAGCAATAAATGGTGGTGGTATCCATTCATGAGATCATCCAGATCAACTATAGTGGAACATGTCAGTGGTGGAACATTTCATGAGGTAACATCCCCCATCATTTAGAGGTTCCACTAACTATTTGCTAGTTGAAGGGTGGATTAAAGCATTGTAAAAGATTTTTATTTCATGGGTTGTTCAAACAATCAAAAGGATAGTCATTTTATTTACTGTTTGGAGGGTGATGCAGATCAGTGGCGTTCAATTGTTAAAAATATCAGGGAAGCTTATTACATTGATGCTCTTGACTTGGATGAATTCAATGGTATGTTTCTTGAGTAATATTTTCTTAAGGCTCTTCAACATAGGATGGAAAAATAATTCTTAGAATTGAGGATAGGGGATGACTCAGTGGCTACTTATGAAGAAAATTTTCAGTCCATTAGAAAGGTATGCTCCAAATATTATATGAGACCTTGATAGTAAACTCAATCTTTTTTACTTAGGATTAAATCCAAAATATCGAAGGGAATTAGATTCTTGTGACATCAAAAGTTATGAAAAGCTTGTTCGATGTGTTGAGATGGTGGAAATGGATTTTGCCGAGGATTAAGTGTTCTATGTCAACCAACATATGAATAGACCGAGGTGGCATGAGAAAGGGAAGAATCCTTCAAAAATGATTGATGGTATGGAAAATATGTTTTTAGTTTCTGATATATGTTGTAAAAATCATGCTGGGGAAGGTATTTTGAATTCTAGAAAGTGCTTCCGATGTGATATGATGGGACATAAGGCTGATGATTTCACTGGAAAAGATCAGGGTAATGGTAAGAGAAAACTTTACTTAAAGTTAGTGAAATGTTTCAAGTGCAATGAAATGTTATTTTGAAAACGAGTGTTTGAAAAAGAACACGAATGATGGTATGAAGACTAATTACATGAAGAAAGGTGTGGTTAAATCCTTTTCAACTACTTCTATAGATGTTCGGCCATAAAATTAAGTGGTATAAGGTACTTTGTTCATTTTTTCTGATTACGCCAATGTGTTGTTTGATTCTGGGTCTACACATTGTTTTATCTCTGAACAATTTACTAGTAAATTTGGAATACCATCTCATTAAATGAGTCCTTAAAATATGGTAAAAACACCTGGGTGAAATTTTGAGAAAAAAATATTTTATAATAATATTCCTATACATATCCGTGAAAAGAATCTACTTACAGACCTTATTGTTTTACCTCTAATAAAGTTTGATGTTATCCTATCAATGGATTGGCTCTCTGTTTACCATGGTAATATTTACTGTAGTGCTAAATACGTTTCATTTGAGGAAGACATTCAATTTGTGTACAAGAATGAACCCTTATTGTTGATAACATATCAAGAGGATGAGAAACTTAAAAAGTATGGAAATGAATATTACCTTCCACATATTGTTGGAAATAAAGGAACCGTTCAGATTAATGATGTGCCAGTGGTAAATGAGTATCCCGATGATTTTATTTATGAGTATCCTGGAATTTTCCCAGATCAGGAAGTTTAATTTACTATTGACTTAGTTCTTGATGCAAATCTAATTTCAAAACCCCCTTATTGAATAGCTCAAATTGAACTTTTAGAGTTGAAGGAGAAATTTCATGATTTATTAGAGAAAGGTTTCATTTGACCTAGCACATCACCAAGGGATGCTCCTGTCTTATTCGCTAAAAACATAGATGGTTCAATTAGACATATAATTAATTATAAAGTTTGAATAACATCACTATTAAGAACAAATATACATTTCCTCATATCGAGGATTTGTTTCATCAGCTCCACAGAGCTCAGTATTTTATAATGATTGATTTGAGATCGGGGTAGCATTAGTTGAAGGTAAAGGAATCAGATATTCCGAATACCGCTTTTCGTACATGATATGTCTATTATGAAAATGTAGTTATGCCTTTTGGGTTAACCAATGAACCTATTGTATTCATGGTCCTTATGAATAGAAATTTACATGAGTTCTTGGATAAGTTTTTTATTGTTTTCATTCATGATATTTTGGTGTTTTCTAAAAGTAAAGAGGATAATTAAAGTCATTTAAGATTTATTTTTCAAACCTCAAAAGAGAAGAAATTGTATGGGAAATTCAGTAAATGTGTGTTTTGTTTCAAACCAATTTATTTCATTGGTCACATTGTTTCTAAATATGGAATAACTTTTGATCCTGCAAACACAAATATTATTGATAATTGTACAAGACCCCAAAATGTTACCGAGATTCGTAGTATTCATTATTTGGCAGGCTATTACCGATGGTTTGTAAAACAATTTGCACGGTTTTCCATCACATTGACTAAGATAACTAGGAAGTGTGTTATTTTTCTCTAGATAAATGAATGTGATGATTGTTTTCAGGAATTGAAAAAAAGATTGGTGAATGCCCCAGTATTGGAATTACCTTCCAGGAATGGTGAGTTTGTTATCTACAGTGATGCTTCATTGTAAGGACACGGTTGCGTCCTAATGTAGAATGACCATGTAATTTATTTTTCTTTACGCCAGTTGAAAACACATGAGTCAAATTACCATACACCTGATTTGGAATTAGCTGATGTTGCATTGACTTTAAAAATTTGGGGGCATCATTTGTATTGTGTAAAGTGTGAAATATATACTGATCATAAAAGTTTATAATATATATTCACTCATAGTTATTTGAACATGAGATAGAGGAGATGGCTAGAATTAATCAATGATTATTATTGCACGATTCACTACCACCTAGGAAAATCAAATAACGTGGCAGATTATTTTAGTCAAAAAATTAATGATTCATTAACCATGTTACATTAGGAATGTGATCCTTTGGTTAAGGATTTGATGAATTTTGGATTCGAAGATGTTGGTGCAAGAAATTCTTCTCTTTGTTTTAGATATTAGTAAAATCTTCTATAACAGACAGAATTAAGCAAGCACATAAGCATGATTGTGAGTTGCAGAAAAAGGTAGATATGGTTCAGAAGGGTATGTTACATGAATTAAAAATTGATAATGATTGTGTTTTGAGATTTTGGAAGAGCTAGTGTTTGCCTTGTGATTCACAGTTTAACAGAGAGTCGTCATGTGAATCTCATAGTTCTCCATTCTCAGTTCGTCCAGGCATTACATAGATGTACATACATCATTTGGAGTATTACTGGTGGGAAGGAATGAAAAGTGTATTGATGATTTTACTATAAAGAGTCTGACTTGTCAACAGGTTAAAGAAGAGTTGCAGTTACCGAAAGGGATGCTTCAGCCATTACCAGTTCCATAGTGGAAATGAGATAATATATCCACGGACTTCGTTTAGGGATTATCAAAGACACCTCGAGGTAATAATGCAATATGGCTTATTTTTGATCACTGGACTAAATCTGCTCATTTCATTGCTATAGGAGATACTTTTTCCCATGATCAACTTTCTTGATTGTATCTTAAAGATATAGTTAGGTTACGCAGATTTTCCATCTCCATTGTATCTGATCATGATCCCAGGTTAACTTCTAACTTTTTTAAAGGCCTTTAGAAGTTGTTGGGTACTATATTGAATTTTAGTACATCTTTTCATCCTCAATCAGATGGGCATCCAGAACGAACAATTTTAACCTTCGAGGATATGCTACATGATTGTTTGATAGATTATCAAGGAGGTTGGGACCAACATCTTTCATTGGTTGAGTTTTCTTGTAATAAAATTTTTCATCCAAGTATACAGATGGAACTATTTGAGGCATTATATGGGAAGCAGTGTCGAACATCAGCTTTTTTGGATGAAGTAGGTGAAAGGAAGTTTATGGGACCAGAATTGGTAGAAGAAATGGTAGAAAAAGTTCAGATGATACAGAAACACATGAGAATAGCTCAGAGCAGGCAGAAACATTATGCAGACAACAGAAGGAAGGATCTCTCTTTTGAGTTAGGTGATCATATATTCATCAAATTTTCACCATGGAAAAGTGTGATGCAATTTGGTAAGAAAGGAAAGCGGATTCCAAGGTTCATTGGACCATATGAAATTATGGATAAAGTTGAATAAATTTCATACTGAGTGGCTTTACATCCAAATTTATCTCAGGTACAAATTGTTTTTCACGTTTCAATGTTAAAAAAGTACATGCCAGATCCAACTCATGTTTTGAGTCCTGAGGTAGTTCAGTTGGAAGAGAATTTATCATACGAGGAACAATCGGTCAAGATTATTGACCACAAGGAGAATGTGATGAGGAATAAAGTGATTATCAAGTAATGGTTTTGTGGAAAAACCACATGATTGAAGAGGCAACATGGGAATATAAAAATGCAATGAGGGATAAAAACACGCACTTATTTGAAAAGAAAATAAATTGTGGGGGCGCAATTTCCAAAAGGGGGGAAGTTTTTAATATCCCATGTATATAAAATAATAATATATTTTCATATCTATATCTATTTATCACTCATATGGTGCATTAGATGTTTAAAATGAGAATAAATCCATATTTAGGCAGAAATATTCTAATATTTTTCAAAAGGTCGATTAACATCCTTTTGATGGAAAAACATTTTATATATCAACATTTTGTCACTTTTATATGTTATATTTGACATAATAAAATCCTTCTTTATAATCAAGACATCCAAATTTACTTTGTGTAAATTTTTTAATTTTTCCGATAAAGTTCTTTTTTTAATGAATAGTGAAAAATACTGTATTTTAATTCAAATCCTCCATTTAATCTAGTTTATTTATATGGTTAGATTACCTTTTAATTGGGTTTAAAATTTTATTAAAATATTTTTTACCATTTAATCCAATGTTTTTCATTGGAAATAATTTTACTTTGAAATTGGACATAAACAAGTGTCAATATTTTGATAGATATTGTTTCTTAAAAACACAGTTTTTGTTTTGACAACAGTAATTAACTATAAAATTAATTAATGCAACATATATTTGTTGAATTTTGTAAAATGGAAATAATTTTTTTATTTGTAATATCAAATATAGATTAGGATGAATTTTTTGTATTTTTCACTAAAACATCAATTTTTGATGAATAGTGAAACCACTAAGTAGTAGTTAAAAACTGTTTATTTTTTTAAATGACATTTTACTTCTTCTTTGAATAAAATTTCAAAAATTCAACAAACATGGTTGTCATTAGTAAGTAAAATTTGGTTCAAGGGGATGATAAAAAATATTTGGTGAATAGTAATTTTTGAGTCTTTTTAACCGCAATTAAAGTTAATCAGGGTAATTTAAGGTAAAAATAATATTATAAAAATATAAAAATACCTTGAAACATGTATTAACCTAATTGTATAATTCATGGCCAACAAATAAAATCCATGGGTCAATTTGGGGGCCCCATGGGGCCACTTGTGTATGATAATGACATTAATAACTTTTTATTAAAAGTAAAAAATAAAAATGTCACAAAAATGTATTGTTTTACTAAATCAATTTCTACCTGGGGATATACAAAATATCTTTTTGACTATTAAAATCTATCATAAATATAAAAATATTTCATACATAATGGTATTTGTTTTATAATTTTTAGACCTTAAAGAAATAAATTTATTTATGACACCATGATGATGTAGTTATTACCTCATTAATACAAGATTTAATAAAATGAAAAGATCAGGTAAAATCTAAGACATACCATGTAAAAAATTTATTTTATTGGTGGATTTATATCCTTTATTACCTTATCATCAAAATATATCATTTTGGGACCTTTAAAACCCGAAAATCATGTTATAATAAAATAACATTTCAAAACCTTCCAAAAGTGACCCACCTCCCTCTTTTAAAAGGCCCCCACCTCTATACCCACTCCTTTCAAGAACTTGGATCTTCCAAAACCTTATCATATTATCTCTCAAATACCTCTATTACTTCTAGAAGCCTCACTTTGGGCATAAGTCTTTCCAAGAAATCCTTTTTCTCAAATCAAAAAAGAGTTACCTGATTTAGAGACAATGTCTTCCCTTATGATCCTTTATTTTATTTTCCTTCTTCACTAACCAATATCTTCTTATTATTTTATCCCATAATAACATCAAAATACTCAATATACTAGTATGTTTTTATGATAATTATTCTACTTACAATTACACTCACCTTCGTCTAATGGTAATAGAACATACTATTTTTGTGGATGGCGAATTACTGCATCACGAAATGATGATTGTTCAATCTTCTCCTACCACCCCTCATGGTGGCCATTATAATGGAACGATATTTATATATGATATATATTATATTTATGTCCTCTATATGATCTTGTATTTTCTATTTAAAACATACCTTTAGTCTTTTCATGTAGTGCAAATGCGATAATTTCATATGTGGAAGTGTGAACAACCGCCCCCAGAAGTGATGTGACTCATTCATGCCAAAAATGGAATTTATAAAGAATGTAATTAATTAACTTAAGTTGGCTATATAACATATTTATTATACTTTAATTATTATATATCTATGTCCCATTTAGTTTTAAAGTCTATTAATATGACAAAAAATGAAATTATCGTTCATGCGTACCTACGACCTACCATCTCTATGAACAATACATTTCATTTCTTATCTCCAAATATTATAGAATATTATTAAATATATATATACCGGATATATATGATATTTAAATAATGAACACCATTCCGGAGATGATGTAATTATAAGTATATGGACAATTATCTTCAAACAAGTTTATTTTTGACTCATGTACCGAACATCGACAAAACGTATGATATAAACTGACATAATTACCTAATTATTATAAAATTATAATTTGTGATATGAATTTAATAATAAATTTTAATGGAATTCATTAAGCAATTATAAATTGACCAATGTTTATTATTTACGAATATAAAAAAATGAATAGGACATGTTGGACTTGAGGTAAGGGACTTTGTCTGAATCTCCTTTTGTTGAGGTATACATCAATTTATATATGATCCTATTATATTGTTGTATAATAAACCATTTTGAATTTTAATTTCATTCAAAAGTAATATTTTTACATGAATCATTTCACTAAAGTAAAAAAGAAATTTTTTCTCTTATATATGCGGTGACAATGCCTTCTCTGCCACCGTGACCATTATTTGAGTTTCGACTATCTCTATAATCCATAATGATTTTAAATGAAAAATAAATACCATGTTTTACTTTTATTTTATTTTTGTATTGAAAATGGTTGTCATAATGTTTTTATTATACCAATGTGTTGTATTTATATATTGTGATTGAAATATGGAAATGTTATTTTTCATTTATGCATGTTTTATATGATACAATTACGTTATGGTTCTTGGGAATCGTTTATGAAGTCAGGTGGTTCCATGATAAACTAAGGGAAGGTGAGCTGGAGATAGATATTAAATGCATTGGGTAACATGAAGGTGATAAATGCTTAGGTTTCTTTGAATATAATTAGGGAATATACTGTGATGGGTATTCAAAATGTAACCCTGTGGGTTACTCCCTACGTAAGAATGTTATGAATGCCTCATGTTACCTTTACGTCTTATGATTTCAATGAGTTATTCATAAATCTTAGGATTTCATGTGGTATATTAAAGTGCTTATGTTTTATGTGTAGAGTATGATTTAATTGATTCTATGTATGCATGGATTATTGTCTTCTTTTGAATTTATATATCCCTAACAGAGCTTTTTATACTCATCCCATGTTTTTGAAATGTTTCTCATAGGTCATGGGAAGGGTACATGATGTCATGATAGTGTCGAGTTAGTTTCAAGAAAGAGTCGATGTTTTATTTTAAATATGTTTACTTTGATGAAAAAAATGAATAATGTTTTTTTATGTAAAAACCCTATTTAAATGTGGAATGAAATGCATGATTTATAATATAATTCTCTAAAACTCAAAACCTGAAAAGTTCCTCAAAATGTATTCTTTAAATAACTCAAGATTAAGAAACGTTTATGGCTTGGGCCTTATAAAATTCATCCTATTGAACGAAATTTTACTTATTTATGACAACCATGTTTGTCATATTTTTTAAATTCAATTCAATAAAGCATTAAAATTTCATTTTATATGAAAAATTTGGGTTTTTAACTACTATGGCTTGTATTTCACAATTCATAAAAAATTGACTGTTTTTAGAAAAGTACCAAAAATTCATCAAATGATTATTTTTATTTTTTAATTTCAAAAATTATGTTCATTTTACAAAATTAAAAACATATAATATTCATTAATAAATTTAAAATTAACTTATGTTGTCAAAATTAGAAAACATGTTTTTTAGAAGTAAAAATTACAAAAATATTGACATGTGTTTATGTCCAATTTCAAAGTGAAGTTATATAAAACGGAGAAAATTGTATGAAATGGTAAAAATATAATTCAATTAAACTTTAAAACTATTTAAAAACCTAATCTCTCAATATAAATATGAAAGTTTAAAATACAGTTTTGACATAAACTGAATTATTTTAACTATTCAATAGAAAATGAATATTGCCGGAAAAATTCCAAATATTTACCCATAGTAAATTTTGATATCCTACTTCTGAAGAATAATTATATTTTGACATATAAAACATATAATAGTGAATAAAACTAGATTTAAATATTCTTCTCCATTAAATGGGGGTAAAACTACATTCAAAAATAGTAGAGTATTTAATGCTTAAAATCATATTATTATATTAATACTCTAAAATTCATTGGATATATTAAAAGCCATTTTAAATTTTTTTACTAATAATATGGTTATTTATGTTCATTTCCGCTAATATAATGTCTTGGAATTAACTAACATTTAAAATAAAAATATTATGTTATTAATTTTTTGTATAACTCAATGTTCTTTGCGATGTAAGATTTCGAAGAAACCTATTGTTATGTGTAGGGTACGCCATATAACATAGAATAACCATTAAAGTATAATTAATATTTAACAAAAAAATTTAATATATATGAAATGACATATTATTTATTAACTTGGGATGTCAAATCCTTCCCCATTTTAGGAATTTCTTCCTCGAAATTTTAAATTTGGTCTCAAAAACATCCTTAAAATTCTGATATCAGAAAAAATACAATAAAATTATCATTTTAAAAGTACAAATAGATGTAAAATGGTCACCTAATATATCCCATACTAGGATTACATGCATAAAAACATGGATATGGAGGAGAAACTATGTGTCCTGATCAAATGGAGAGTGATTGAAAACATGATCAGGAGAAACTTAAAAATAAGAAAACCACAAACATGAGATTTGGTATATGTTAATTGGTTTCCCAATAAGAAATGAAAAAAAAAATGTATGTATAATTTCATAAATCTAGAGAAATTATTTATGATATTGACTAATGAAATAATGAAATATACATTATTTTCAAGTAGAGTTTTATCCATTAATATGATTATACAAAAAAACTCATCTTTTCTCCAAACGATGAGTATTCAAGATGACTTAGTCACACGTAAAGTGCTAGAATAATAATCTAGAGAATAATATATTCCATTAAATATAAACTATATATTTCCCATATCTTTAGACTCTAACAAAAACCAAAATGGTTAATAAAATATCAGATAATCCCCAAAAGGGTAAACCATTATAAAAAGAAATACTACTCTTTATCCCCAAAATTCAACAGACAAAACCCAAACTTCCACAAATACCATTAAATAAAAAATTTCCGTTAAAATTATTCAAAATAATCCATAATAATATTGTAACCCAAAATTCAGTAATATTTTATCACATAGTCTTCCAAAGAAATCCTAACATTTATCTCTAAATATCATCAGATACACTTAAAGTCTCATTTTGAAGTGTAATTAACCCAATCACATATTATATATGATAGATTAATCATTTCCATAAATATCACAAATCAAGATATGTCCAATATAATAACATACATTATTAAAAAATAAAATATCAACCATTACACCACAAATGAGACCCAATAGTATTCTTTTTTCCTTAAGCATATAGTGTTCCCAAAAGAGAAAATGTAATCCAAAATAAAATTTATCACATAATAACAAAATCATTTCCCAATACTAAGGATATCCATTTTATGAAACATAATATCCCAAATAAACTTATTCTGGATAAATAAAATAATTTAACTAAAAAGAATAAGCCATACTAATGAGGGATTTCACATAGTATACTGGTAAGTTATAAATCCCAACCGCACTTTGGTTGTGGGTTCGATTCCCACAGCTTTGTATGACGTGATAGGTTGTCACACTATCTGTGTGTTGTCATTTTTCCCAAACTATATATTTTTATAACGTTCCCAAAAATGAGATAAATTCCTCAAAAATAACCATAACATATTTTAACCACAAATGTTATATCATAGCTATCATTTTCATCCCAAAAAGTAATAACCTATAATTACCTCAAATTCAAAAATAATATAAACTCAAATGGTTCTTTATAACTATATCCACAAAAAAATATATAATTCTACCTTGAATTACATTTTAAAATTTTTAACATCAAGTTTACACATACAATATAAAGTCTTCGAACATAATCCCATCATCAAAAGATCCTTAATACTTTTAAGCATTTCATCATCCTAAAAAATACCATAACGCTTGAATCCCTTATATGTAGACTTCTTACTCATTCAATGTTCTTCTTGACCCATTAACTATTCTTCCCCATCATATTCCATAATACATAGTTCCAAAAATCAAAACCACGCATCATATCCTATGATTCAATAATGTAAAAACACTAGCTATGAAATAATCCATACCTTTCATTAGTCATTATCAGTTTCATTATCCTCCATTAGAATAAAATTATGTATTGGTAAAAATATATTTGTATTGTCCTACTGATCTTTTTACCAATACTTCTTTGTAGGACATAAATTTTTATAATGACCATGCACACTACATTTAAAACAATCTATTGATCTTTCAGAAAAAATTTATTTCCCTATCATGGATACAACTAAATGCTTCCTTTTTTCCATGGATGGTTTTTGCTTTATGACTTTCATTACCACATATGAAATATATTCTATCCCATTGAATCATTTCACTATTTGATTCTTTCCACATCCTTTCCACATATGTGTCTTAATATACATACCTTTATGATTATTACCTGAACATCTGTAGGGAATTTTTTCTCGCTTTAATTATTCCCTTGAAAATTCACCAAGGTTCATGTGGTCAATTATTACTCTATATTTTTGGTTGAGAATAATTTCAAGAAAATTTTATTATAGCTCCCATTTCATTCACATTCTTATTCATAAAACCGTCCTAGTTTTCTTCACATCTATTATTACTTTGGTGCTTGCTAGATCCATCCATTTACTAAAACAAAAAATGATATTGTGTGTATATCAGAAGAATCATCATAAAATATCTTATGAGGAGGGAAAAGACTAATATATACTTATTCATGTTATCATAAACTCATTCAATTTATCTTAAATAATATTGACTCTTTCTAATATGTTATCCATTATGGTTGTGTCACTTATGCATTAATTACAACATAACATATAAATTTATTTAAATTGTTCGCTCATACAAACTATAAGGAACCATCCTTATACATTTCATATTCCTGAATGATTTTAATAATTTAAATTGATAATATCTTTATGATTTTTAATTAAGAGAATTAGGTCATACGATATACAAAAAAAATTGAATACTACATGTTGAAACTTCTACTCAATATCCATATCATTCATTAAATAAAACTATTAAATAAAAATAAACATTTTTACTTCCTGGTTTTAATCATCATGAATTTTCCTTGATCCCATCCTTGACCCTATTCCACTTATGTCCTATGAAATACATTTAAAAAACATTTGAGGAGCATTAAAAGATCAGTAATTGATACAAAAGGAAGTAAAAATGTTAGTTTTTCAAGACAACAAGTAAAACATGAATACTCTATCATAAGTAATAATTTTCAACTATATGAAGTATTAAATAATATTATGTTAATAAAAGTTAATGATTTTTATTTTTATAACAGAAACTATTACCATAAAACCCATATAAAAGAACACATTACATATAAAGGTGACTTCAGACATAACCATATTTATGCAGAATAAGCATACGGTCGACTTACAGACATATCACTATTTGGAATATCCATACGCCTGACTATCATACCCAATGAATTGGAGGTTATAACATAACCACTAGTCCATAGTTTATCATAAAACCACTTGTCATTTGGTTTATCACGTAACCACCCATCAAATGTCCATGAACCATTACCTAATCATAACACATAAAATATTTCAGATATCTACATTTTAGTAATAACATTTAATTTGAAATAATAAGATATCATTTCAAGATATTGAAATACTCAATTCATTTGAAAAACCATTTTCAATACCTAAACACCCAAAAACATATTAAGGGGTTTTTTCATTTTAAAAACATTTATGCTTATTGAGGAAGTCAAATAATGATTACGGAGGTGGAGAGGTTGTTTACGTCGCATACATTAAAAATATTTATTTTCATTTAGTATAATGATTCATAGAAAAAAATTCCCATTTATTGAAAAATAAATTCAAAGGGCATCGTTATACACCATATAAAAGGACTTTCATATTATCAAAACATTCCTCAATGAATGGATATTGAGACAAATCCCATTACCTTATGTCCTACATGACTCATTTGTTCTTTAATTTCCTGATTAATAAACTGAAGTTAATTTCATCATTCTTAAGAACATTTTTCACTATTTTTTCCCTTTTATATCACTTATTACCTTTCTATAACAATTATTTAATAATTTTAATTAATATTCTAAATTTTGTTGATGTATGGAACTTGACTAAAAATTATCTTGTTATAATTACAAATTTTCCGTGTGGTGAAAATTACATTTTCTCAAAAATAATATTCATCATTTACATATCATATAAATCTTATATATCCAATATATATGTATTTATAATAGTTCATATTATTTTTATACAACAAATTAAATACACCATTAATGGAGACATTAATTCGTATGTATGCATGAACATTACATTGAATTTTTTTCATATTTAATGGAATGGAAAATAAATGATACAGAGGTATATAAAAAATCTAGTATAATATCTATGTAATATATGTTACATATCTTTATTAATTTATTATTTTATATGTTCTAAAATGGCATTAAAAAATCATAGAGATAAAATATATATTATAAATATCATATATAATTATATTTCTATTATAATAGACTCCATGAGAGGTGGTAGGGTAAAATCGAACAATCATCATTTCGTGAGGCAGTAGTTCGCCGTACACAGACACAGTATGTTTGTATCAATTATATGGAGGCGTGTGTAAGTGTAGTTCAAATACATCTTTGAAAAAAATAGTATATTGAGGATAAAGGTGTTGTTATATATAAAAAATAATAATAATATCATATGGAGTGTAGAAGGGAAAATAATGGAAGGGGACTTGAGAGACGACGTTAACTTTATATCGGGTAGCTCCGTTTTGATTTCACCAAAAGCCTTTATTGAATTTTATTATGCCCAATGTAAGGCTTTTAGTTGGAAGAGAGGGATGTTGGGAGCTTATTTTGGATGAGTTTGGACAATCCAAGTGGCTTATGACGTGTGAGTAATGGGATAGAGGTGGTGTCATTTTATAAGAGGGAGGATGGGCTCATTAGGAATGATTGAAAGTATTAATGTGTTGTAAAATGATTTTCGGTTTTAAAAGGTTAAAAACTAATTAAATTTGAATATAATATGAATATAATACAAAATAAAATTATAAAATAATATTGGGACTAGTTTTGGATTTTTTATAATCCTTATCAATTTTATTTAACCATTTGTTAACTTATTTAACATTTAAAACGTCTTCTTGTATATTCTTACTACATGGTTAATATATCTGCTATAAAATTCAAAGCTACCCAAAAATGGATCATTGATGAAATTTTTCACATCATCTATTTCACTTCGAATAATCATAGATTTTTAGGACTATTTTATCATTTAATAAAATATTAATTAATTTAAAAACTCATTTGTGTCAATTTTTTAACTATTCATATCATGAGTTTTTAAAAATCCATAAAAACATGAACAATTAGAAAAAACATCATTCATTAAAAGATAAAAAAGTCACAATAATACATAAAATTATTGGATGGTTTAAAAATTTTCAAAAAAAAATTGTTTTAATATTTATAGTCTCATTTGATTAAAACATTCATTAATATGTTAATCATTACATCGTCATTGTGTCATAAATAAATTTATTTATATGATGTATAAATTTTTTAAATAAAACCCCATGATGTATCAAATATTTTTATCTTTCTAAATACTTCTTATAGTCAAAAAATATCAATTATATATCCCCACATTAAAATTGTTTTAGCAAAATAATACATTTTTATGATATATTTATTTTCTCATTAAAAAAAAGTTATTAATGTAATTATCTCACCCATGTGGCTTAAAAATGACCAATGTTCTACCCAAGGAATTTATTGGTGGGCCATGACTTATCTAATAATGCCAATATATGAGTTAATGTAATTTTATATTATTTTAACACTATTTTACCTTGAATTACACTATTTTCCTTTAGGTGTGGTAAATAAAAATAAAAAGATACGATTCACCAAAAAAATCATTCTATTGATCCACATTATACATACATATGAAAACCATGTATATGGTATTTTTGAAATTAAATTCCTATAGTCAAATAACTTTAATTTAATAAGAAAAAATTAGTTTTTTAACTATTATTTGGTGCTTTTAACTATTAATCAAAAAATGGACTTTTAAGAAAAATTTAATAAATTCAACCAAAGATAATTTTGATATTCCAAATTAAAAAAAGTATTTATATATTACCAAATTCATAACATAGATGTTTCATTTATTAATTTAATATTAATTTTGTTTGTCAAAACTAGAAAGTGTGTTTTTAAGAAGTAAAAACTACAAAATACTGACATGTGTTTATGTCCAATTTCAAAGGGAAATTACAAAAAATGACCAAAATCGGATCAAATGGTAAAAATAGTATCAAATTACACTTTAAAACTTCTTAAAATTATAATATAACCATATAAATTAATTATATGAAAAGACAGTTTTGACTTAAAATTCAGTATTTTTCACAAATCATTAAAAAATGATATTTATCAGAAAAATACCAAAAATTTACCCAAAGTAAATTTTGATATCCCTATTCTAAAGAAGAACTTTATTTTTTAAAATTACAAATATAATAGTGATAAAAACTATATATAAATGGGGTTCTCCATCAAAAGGTGGTAAAACTACCATTTAAAATATATTAGAGTATTTCATGAATAAATCATATTAATTATTATTTTAAGCATCTAAAATTAATTGGATAAATGTAAAAAAAATTAGACAAACATTTTTAATTATAATATGGTTGTTTATGATCATTAATACTAATAAAAAGGATAGAAATTAACTACCATTTTAAATAATAACATTACGTTATTATTTTCTAGTATAACTCAATGGTGTGTGCAACGTAATATTTAAACGAAATCTATTATTGCATATCTGGTATGCCATCAAACATTGAATCCCTTTTAAAGTTAAATTAATATTAAATACAAAAATATTAATAAATATGAAAATTTCATATTATTTATTTACCTAGGATGCTACAAGATGTTTATTTTGTATTCTTATAATGTTTCATAGTGACGAGACATCCCATTTCATGTCACAATGAAATAGTGTGGCGATGCTGAAACATAGCTATGGGGTGATTAAATTTCCATTCCTCTTAATTAAATAAGAATTCATTTTTAATACTTAACCCTGGAATTCCCTGTAATCTATGGAGAAAAGACGATGGACGAACCCTCTCATTAGTAGATGATGAATGATGACGAACGGTTGATCAACAATGAAAACAAGCCCTCCAATTCAATGGATCTCACCAATAATGATAAAATAATGATTGATATTTGTCACCATGTGATCCATACCCAGGTAGGGGATGAATTTTGAATTCATTCCGAATTATAGTTTTCAACAACAATTTCATACCAACCCACAAATAGGTTGATCCACATTTTAATCATTCTTGTGGGATGGTTAGACTATGGGATTTAATGGGATTAAAACATAGTGATTATACTTTTATTTTGTCCCTCCTTTTCTAAATGACTGAATAACTGCCGAAACAAAAATGTCCTAAATTTACTTTTCAGGTGTTCTTGGGTTTTTAACCAACCACATTTCATTCTTCACCAATGAACCCACGTGGTCGCGTTGGGAATTTTAAGGAGGTTACAAATATGATTAGACCACTAGAGTGATAAATAGACATTTTTGAGCCCATTTTAGTTATGATTATAACCCAATGATCGCATGCGGTTCCCTGTTTCAAAAAACATGGCGTCGAAGGAGACAAGGCAGTTCGTGGATTAGAACCTGATGGAGGAAGGTGTTGGTCGCTGTGCATATCGGTGTGCAGTTGCATGGATCACCAGAATAGTGACAATGAAGTGCATGGTAATATGGGACCACACCAATTGAAAGGCCTTATTTCACACAATTGAGGGTGTCAACAAGGGGCATCGTTAGGGCCGATGGCGGCACTGGGACTGAGACGCGACAGGAGGCCGTGTCAGGCGGAAAGAAGCTTCGGTCTAGTGGGAATATAGTAGGACCCCATGGCAACTGATGTGGGGAATTTAACATTGTTTTCTGCCATGTTAAACATGGTGGGTGGTTGTGTTTCCATGTTTGGGACACCACAATAGTCATGTTCGGGTGGAATCAACAAGCCTACTCGAGTGGGCCTGGATGGAGAAGAATATCACTGCTACAGCAGGTGGGTCAGTAAGTCCCAAGATAGGTCCAGTGGTATAGATCGACCTGGTGGGCCTTGGGACATGTAGGGTCGGCCAGACCTAGTTGGATAGACCCGGACCCAACTAGCCCCTTTTCAATAAAATTCCAATAACATTAATATCGTGTCCATTTGATGATCTGTTTGTAGATTTGGGACCATTGAGTTGAGATATTCCATTTGAGATACCCTACGAGAGTATTCATGGAGGTCTAAATAAACCATATTTAGCTCTAAGATTAGGTACTCCCAGAACAAGAATGCTATGAGAGGAATCATGGGGTGGCTATGAAAAAAATTGAGTGTTTCTCTTATTCATTGTTTCTTTTACACCTACACAGAGTGTGTCTCGTATAGAGTGTATCTCCTATTCCTATATGGAATGTGTCTTTTATAATGTTTGTATCACGCACCTAGATGTTGTGTGTCTCCTATGTAGTGTGTCTCATGTGCCTATGCAGAGTGTACCTCCGAATAAGACCCAGAGTCTGTCCCCTTGGATTTCAATATTCCTATAATTTCTTCATATATGTTTGTTATATACATATACCAGTGTGAGATGCCTCTAATGTCTCTCTTGAATATACATATTAGAGGCTACACATTGAGTACCTCTCCAGTAATCTACTGTATTTATTGGTTTGTGTTATACTTTTGTGGATTGGGGTCCATACTGAGTACTATTTTGTTGACCCATGCACAAGCTACGCCCACACATTTCCTGTCTCTTGAATATGATTTAAAACATTGAAATGAGCCCTAGTGGAATATATATAGATGGTATATAAAGGGAGACCCACTTGATGAGGTGAACATTAGTTACTTCCAACATCTTCTATACCTACACTCTAGGTTGGGTTTTCAGAAGATGAAATCCAAGAGCATGTACTTTTATTTGGTTGTGATTGTATACTGTTCCCCATTACTTTTAGTTTGTACAATTTACTATGTTTGGGTTTTCATGGTAGTATACATTCAGGAATCTCAGTGTTTTTAGTTTCAACACTTTTTCGTAGAGGTGGGTGTGTGTGGATAGGTAAATAGGAAAATGACTCATATTTCTAGGACATGCCTACTCAGTGCTAGTCACCAGCCCCTGACATATGGGATGCGGGGTTCGGGTAGTCATGACATGGGCCCTGAGGAAGAGTTGTGACAGAGTGGTATCAGAGGGGAGAAGTTAGTTTTTCTTATGTTCAAAGAGTATATTATTTTGTTATGGGGGGAAATTTATAAGTGTTTCATGTTTGGTTTTCAGGCCGTGGAGTCTAGTATTGGTGCAGCTGCCAACATATCCATACCTGAGACCCTTGAATTTTCCATTTCAAATTTATACATGATGTTATTTGTTGATGAATCATACAGTAATTTAGTTTTTTATAATGAAATTCTTGAGTCAAAGTCATCTCAACATGTATACTATATTAGTCATGGTAGATCTTGTTCGATTTCTGGATGCTTCCACACAGGCTGCAAGCCAGGTATTTTAGGTGGGACCAAGAAGATGGATCGTCGACCGATGAGGCATCTGTACAGGGACCGTTACCGAATATACCACCTCATGGAGGTTTTCCAGTGATAAAACCACTCGGATATTAACAGTACCTACCGGCTTTACCAGTGGGTGATTCATGGAGTCTCAGGGAATTGTGTGTGTTTCAAAGATGGTGGCCTCATAGGGTCCTAGGTGAGATAGATCCTTGGGTAATTGATGATTGGATGAAGTTTGATACATTTGTTTTACACCTTGTAAGGACACATATCAACAATATGTCGGTGTTAGCCAGAAGCCTTCTTCGGGGCTCAGTGGGGAGATGGTTGTTCTTGACAATCCAAATGCATTAATAGGTTACTCTCTCCTGAACAGAATTTGAGGACCACTTTAGTGAGGAGTTATTTCAGGAAATGTTACACATTGTGAATATACTAGATCTATAAAACATAAAATAGGATATTTAGATAGTAGTAAAGTAATCATCAAGATTCACATTTCCTTCTCGCTACTCCATAGACATGGTAAAAAACTAATTCTTCTGGTCTCAGGCCTCCAAGATGGGGATACACTGGGAGATTAGGGATTAAATTATATCCCACATAATTTTGACATATTCTATTGTGATAGAATGATGTTTTCTTGTAGTGATTTCTACTATGTGGTGGGCGTGGAAATGTTGGGGGATGAGCATCAGGATTTGGGAGAATGTTTGAGGTACTAACGCCACCACCCATAGGTGATCCACCATGGTCATAGGGAGATGGTGGACAGAGAAGAGGCCAAATGCAGGTGATAGAGGCTTACAACCCCATTTCAGCATAGATTATTTGAGGTATGATATGTGTCTTCTCTATCCTAGCTATAATTATTATGGACACATGTTCAAGTAATCCTTCCTTGCCATTAAACTAGTTTAGAGCTCAGTGATTTTAGTAGTGTGTTTATCTTGATCCTTACATTTAGAGATTCATACTGGAGGAGATTTTATGATCACAAACAAGTTTTGGTAGTGTAAGTTTACTCTTGGAGGTGAGATATTTGGCTGGAATCTCCTTGTGGCAGTGTTGATGCCTTATGACGTCATTCGAGGTATGGACTAGTTATCTCTAATCCTTGATCAATTTGACTATTTTATGTGCATAGTGAGGTGTTTTTGTGGGGATATGGCCAATTTTTTCATTCTAGGGGAAAAGGAAACCAGTGAAACCCAAGATGGACTCATTTGTAGGAGGGTGTAGACAATCACATAACAATTCGCTAGGATGAACCTTAGTGTAGTGGATGAGATGAGTCCTCAGATTCATGAAGTGGTGGATGAGTACAAGGAAGTCTCTCTAAAAGATTTTCTAGTATTACCCCCTCACCAAGAGGTATATTTGTGCATTGATCTATATCTTGGGTCCACAATGATATCTACTCCATCATATCAAATAGATCTTGTAGAGCTATAAAATATGAGTATGTTGTTGGAGGACCTATATAGGAAGTGCATTGTGAGACCTAGTGTTTCACAGTGGGTGGTCCTAGTTTTTTTTCCAAGAAGGAATATGGGAGTTTGAGGCTATGTGTGAGCTACCAGAACCCGAACCATGTGTCCATGAGGAACTAATATACAATGCTGAGAATAACTGATCTTCTTGACTAGCTTTATGGAGAGAGGTGGTTTTTGAAGATAGACCTATGATCTGGCTCATCAACTATGTGTATTGGATAATGATATCAAGTAAACAAAATTATTATGTTTTTATGGCCACTACCTATTAATTTTTAATTAGTTTGTTATTTAAAATTCCCCAGATGTTTTTTGGGACTCAAATATAAGATCCTTCATCTGTACTTTGACCAGTTAAGGGATGTCTTCATTGATGACATCTTAGTGCAATCAATGTTCGAGGAGGAGCACACGATTCAATTGAGGATTTTCCTTTACTTACACTAAGTGCACTGTAATTGTTGAAAGATATTTAAGTGTCAGTTATATATATGATAGGTGTATCATCTAGGAAACATTGTTTATGGGATTGGATTTGTAGTGGTTGCATTGAAGATAGAGGTGTTGTTTTCTTAGAAACCACCCAAAAGCATCACAGAGTTAACAAGTTTCACTGGGTTCTCTACGTACCATCGGTGGGTTTTACATGAATATTCTAGTGAATAATCACCCATGATAGCTTTTACATGAAAGAGGCAGCCTTTCATGTGAATAGTGAATTCCTAGAAATGTTTTTTGTAGCTGACAGAGTGTTTAACGAGAACTATTATCATTAATGTTCTAGAGGAGGGTGTAGAATATGTTTGGTACTACGAAGCCTCCGGAACTAGTCTTTGTTTCTTCCTGATGCTATGGAAGGGGTGATTTCCAATGTTTCATGGCATTTGAGACCACATGAGTAGAACATAGTGACCCATGATTTGGATTTGGCAGCGGTAGTCTTTATATTGAATATGTGGTGACACAACTATATTGGATAATAGTTTTTGATCTAATCAGACCACAAGATACTCAAGTGTTTATTCTCTCAAGAATATTTGAACATGAGATAGAGGGGTTTTGTAGAGTTCCACCATGACTATGAAATTGATATATTATATACTCATGGGAAGTGGAACATGATGGCAGACGCTCTCTACTAGAGATCGATTTCACAGCAACTAAACGAGTCCTTAATGTTGTTGTCCTCAATGCAGACATCCTTTGTGGATGGATATGAATCATCTCATCTCCAGTCAATGTTTGTTAACCCTCTAGTCATACAGTGAGATAGGGAGGAATAGATTGAAGATATTTACTATGAGGTTTCACTTGCTCAGATGTCCACAAGGCATGCCATTAATGGTTTTTCGAATGGTGGGGATCACATCATCTTTTTTAGTGGAAGAACTATTATATGAGTGGCATTGTGGGAGGAGGTGTTGTTGGGGTTCCATACATCCCATTAGGATGTATACCCAGGTGTGGAGAAGATGTACTCAGACCTCCGACATCAGTTTTGGTGGATGAGGAGTGTGAAGGTAGGGGTTGAGATTGATTCTAGATACCACACTTGTTTGCAAGTGAAGAAAGAGAAATAGGTTCAATAAGGCTATACCCAAACTCTCAATGTTTAGGAATATAAGTGGTATATGATATCAATTTATATCATGATAGTGATACCACACATGTCTAGTGGAAATGATACTATATGGGTGATAGTTGACTGAGTCACCATGTCAGTCCACTTCCCACCTTTCTAGGAGCAGAGTTCTGTAGAGAGTTTGAGATACCTCTATGTGCAGGAGGTAGCTAAACTCCACAATGTAACCTGATTGAGAATTTCAGACTATGAATCTTTCTTAACGTACATGTAATGCAAAGGACTGATGGAATAAATGATACTCAGTTGAGATTAAGCAAGGCGTTTCATCCCCAAAGAGATAGCCAGTCAGAAAAGACCATCCAGGTGCTAGAGGACACCTTAAATTCTTACATATTGGACTTCGGAAATAGTTGGGAGGACGTAATACCTCTATTGGAGTTTTCATACAACAATAGACACCACTCCATCCTTGGTATGGCACCATTAGAGTCCCTATATGAGAGACCATGTAGGACACCGCTATGCAGGACAGACCTAGGGGAGTCATCACTAATGGGTCCTTAGATGGCATGATCTACCACTGAGAAGCATCATATCATCCAGGAGTGGATGGGGACTGTACAGAACTATCATAAGTCTTATGATGATAGGAAATAGAGACCCTTGGTTTTCTAGGAGTTAGAAAATGTGTTCATTTAGGTCTCTCCACGATGAGGGGAAAAAGATGTTTTTTAGGGCGGCAAGTTATCTAAGAGGTTCGTCGGACCCTTTCAGATTATACATAGAGTCAGCGAGGTGGTGAACCACTTGGATCTACCTCTGCAGTTAGAGCGGGTCCAGGACGACTTCCATGTATAAAAATAGAGATTATACATGCATGAACCATTAGATGACATTGAATGGGGGAGATGATTATTGACGACGTGACGAGTTTCACAGAGTACCCTGTGGATATCGATGATTTATAGTATATAATCCTTTGTAGATGTTTGATTCATCTAGTGCACATTCAAGGGCAGTAAGATAAACATTAATAGAGAACATGGGGGATGTGGGCTCATATTCATGCTCAGTATCCCCCTTAGTTTTTATCTCTTTTTGGGGATTTTAGGGACAAAAAACCAATGGTGGGGAAAATATAACATTCCATAATTTCCTTGTAATTTTTTAAAAAAATATATGGGATTATTCCTAGAGCAGATGCTTAGACGACACAAGATTATGAATCCCATGTTGATAGGAATAAATGTTTGAACTATTTTTATGTTTATTAAATATTCAAATCATCCGTGGTATTAGTGACTTATAAGCAGGATTCTAGATCGAAAATCTGGGACTACTGTTGCATTTAAAAGAGAGAGTATACCCTACGATGGGCCTAAATTCCACCTTCATGGGTCAACTGTGAAATTGGTTTTGGACATTTTTAAAGAGAAAAAAATAATGAAAATAATTTTATTTTGGTTTCTTGTAATGTTTCGCAGTGATGCGACTGTCTATTTTTTTCATATTAGAACAGTGTACTGATGCTACAAAATAGTTATCAAGTGACTTCTTTTCCATTCTGATTAGTTAATAATGAATCAAATGTTAATTCTTAAACATTTAATTTACTTTAACCACTAGAAAAATGTCATTGGTGGAACCCTCTAATTAGTATATAAAGAAGGATGATAAATGATGGATTTATAATGACCCCCCCCCTCAAAGGATATCTACAATAATGACGTCAAATTGATAGATCATTGTAACTGAGTGATCCAAAAACATGTAGGGGTTGCCTTTTGATTTTATTAGCCATTCTTGTTTTCAAAGACTAACAAAGACTAACCCATGAAGAGGTTGATATGTGTTTCGATTGTTCTTGTGGGGATGATTATACTGTAGGATTTATAGGGATTGAACCTGAGTTATTATCATTGTTTTTTCTCAACCATTTTATAATGAGACGAATGAATGTAGAAATGAACATGGTTGAAATTCATTCTTCAGGTGTTCTTTGTGTTTTTTCCTCCCTTGTTCTTGAATTCTTCACCGACGGACCCATGTGGTAACATTGTTCTTTTCTGGGATGTACTAAATCTAGTTGGATCCGTGGATCAATATTAAGACATTTTGGAGAACATAATAGTGAAGACAGAGACCCATGGATCGATAGGGTGTCTTTATTTTGAAAAACGGTGCACCAGCGTGGACGAGGCAGTTTGTGGGGCAGATCCCGCAAGAGGCCGACACTAAGAGTGGAACACGGTGGAACGACTCACCAGTACTGAGGTGACTATGGGAATGGTCTAGTTGGACAACATATTTGGAAGAGGGCTGTTATGCAATACCCACGGTGGTGACAATGACCAAGATGTGGTGGGAGGCCGCGTCATGCGGCTTTAAGCCATGATCTAGCCAGACCACGGTGAGACCTAGTAGCAACCTCTGTGGGGCATGTCACGAGGCAATTGATCATGTTGAATTTTGTAGTTAGCCTCATTAACAAAGAAATGAGGCAGCAATAGCTACGTTTGGGATGACCAAACCAGCTCACTCGAGTGGGATGTTCTATAGCTCGTTGCCCAGGTTAGAAGTGTGCATGGCCTACAGAATGGGCCGAGCCCATCAGAGCTAGGCTGGCTCAACCCAGTGGGTGGGTCAATCCAAACAGGCTAGACATAACCATCCCCAACCATCCTCCCTTTACCAAAAGGCCCCGTATCATTCAAACTATATTTCAATTGAATGAACCTTTTGTGGTGTTGCGATCTTCACGATTAGACGATCATTTTGAGAAACTCCATGGGAGTTTTCGTGGAAGTTTTCATATGATATTTTTGGGATGAGGAGTAGGTTCTCCTAGAATGAGCACACTAAGAGTGGAATCCAGTGGCTATCTATGATGAACACAGAGTTTGTCGCCCACACCTACATGGAGCGTGTCTCCTAAATAGTGTGTTTCCTACACTTACATACTATGCATCACCTCCTAAGTGTGTCTCTAACGCCAATGCAGAGTGTGTCTCCTATGCCTATAAAGAGTGTGTATATTATGAATAACCAGAGTATGTCTCTATGGATTTGAATATTCTTAGAATGTATTTATATATTATTGACATATAAAAATACTAGAGTGAGTTGACATTAATGACTCTCTTGATAATAATTAATAGATCCTATAATTCATGTACATTTTTTGCAGTAGGTTTTTTTATTTCTTTGTGTTATATCTTCATGTTTTGGGGTACCTAATGAATATTTTTTAACTAACCCATGAATGGTCTTCACCAATATTTGTCGTGACTTTTTCAGACAACCGACAACATTTATGGGATCTTTAGTGGGTTGGAAACATGTAGAACATATAGGGTGTCCTCAGAGAAGAGGTTCACTTCAACGACCTCCCACAACTCTATATATAAATTAGTTATGGTTTTCTGCAAAAGGAATCTAAGAGCTTGTAATTTTATTTTTTTATTCATGGAAACTAGCCCCCATTAATTTCTATATTTACTATTTAATCAATGTGGGTTCTCATAATAGTGTACATGCATGTCTACTAAATGTTTTTAGTTTCTGATCTCTGGTTAGTGGTGGGTGTATGTGTGCATGTACTTGGGAAAATTCATCCCACTTACAAGACTATCCTACTCATCACTTGTCCCCAAACCCTGGCTTAATGGAGGTAGGCTTAGGGTATTCATGATATTGTCCCCAGGGGATAGGTTATGAAAAAAAATATTAAAAAGCAACTTGTTTTAAAAACATTAAAAATAATTCATTTAGTCCATTATAAATAATGTATCTTATAAATGAAAATGACCATTGAAATCATTTAAAATTTGTTAAAACATATAAAAACAAATTTATAAATATTTATATGGAATTGAATTATTCCCATAATAAGATTCATAAGGTATCATTTTAATATAACTAATTCTTATCTTTTTTTGAGTGTCGAAGAGTGGAAATGTTGGAAGAAAAAAAAAATATATAAAATAAAAATTATGAAATAAAATAGGGGGATCTTAATAAATATATAGAATATAATGTTTATAAATAAAATATAAACATTTATTATCAGAATAAGAGTGATATTGTGTGATAATACCTTACAACGTTAATAATTTTTAAATTAAAACCCAATGAAATTGACAAACCAAAATTGAAACAATTAATATAATATATCAAGATGAATTATTTATATAATATGATAAGGAATAATATATAAGCTATATAAAATAAATTTAGTTCAATATATAAAATATATATTTATATAGTGAAATTGAAATGAAAACAATTATATTTTATTATTTATTTTTTAAGATGTGTTATATTATTAATAATAATCAATTTAAATTTAATAAATATTTTTATGAGAATATAATTATACAAATACCATTTAAATTATTTATTTGGATGAAAATATTATATTAAGTATAATTGAATATATATATATCCAATTTTAAGGTCCTTTAAAATCATTTGTTATATATACATTATATAGTTCTTTTTTTCATTGACCACTTATGTTTGTTCGGTTAATTTATTAAAAACTAATGTTGAATATTTAAAATGGTCGAGGGTGTTATAAAAATTTACACAATATCCAAATTGATAATAATTTATGGAATATAATTTTTATTCATTACAGAAAATGTATTGAAAACCCATGAAATTTGGTAATTGAAAAATGAAATACATCATTCTTGCATGCTGTAATACACACAAATACAAGATTATGTATTTAGTTTCAAAATGTTTAGAAAGCAATAAATTTATATAATGATTAATCATTCTATATTAATATTTATTTCATGAATATCATATATATTATTTAAATCCATCGTAAAAACAACCATATAGGGTGGTGATGGAATAAAATCACATCACTTTGTGGAGGAGGTTCTTTACAAGTACGTATTAGACCAATTTTATTTTTACATCTGATGGGGAAGTTATATTAAATTATTTGTAAACAAACATAATAAAGTAAAATTATATTTATTATAATAATTATATTATATTTAGTTTATTAACTCCAAATTTCCATGTGGTATAAGAATAAATAATTTCAAAGGATTCAGTTATAATGAGTACATCTTCTTTGGAAACCCCATTTGTTTAAAACATTTATCCAACTTAAAGTGGAATTTTTGGAAGAAGGATACCTCAAGGATATGAGTAATGATTCCATGAAGATATTTTTTTGGTAAACAAATGTACTATTTTTCTCAACAATTTTGGAAATATTTTGGGAGTATGTTCCATTTTATAAGTGAGGTGGGTGAAAATCATATAAATTCCAAAGCATAATTATATAATACATGTATTACTCTAGTAAAGTGGTAGAAAATTGACTTATATTTTAAAATAATAAGTGTATGGTCAATATTTCACCATATAATGATATTTTATAATGTGTTCTATGTGATCATAAAGCTGTATCCATTTATTTTAACCCTATTAGCAAGTTTTACCTTTAACCGTGTTGATAAATTTTAGAATTTTTACGATTAATGAGGACAAAAAATGAAATTGGAATTAAAAAAAATTTAATGACATTAATATAAATGTTGAAACATATTTTTAAAATTAAATTTATAAAATTGAAACAAATTAATCTCTTTGTAATCACGAAAATTTATATATAGGAAACATGAATTTTTCAATAATAAAATTAATAAATTCTAATGTATATACTAATGAATACCATTATATTCCTTTAAAATTTCATTATTATTTAAATAAAAATTAAATATAATGATTATATTTTATTATCAGTTACGAATTTATTTATTAATAGTATAATTACATTTGACCCTTACATGATGTTTTCTGAAATACATTTATTTTTTCTATGATATGGTTATAAATTTATTTTGATTAATTGAGAATAAATATATGATTAATAATTATTTTTTCTAATATTTTTAAAAATTTATATGAATTTTAAAAAAAAATTATAACATAATTTTTCAAATAATACAAGTTTAATGGAAAAAATCTAAAAATTCATTTTCGTTTTCAAATTAAAACATATTGAAAAAATGAAATATTATTTTTTATATAAATATAAATATAGTTATATAAAATATTAAATTTTCATTATAGAATATTTTATTTAGAATAAAAGTCATAAATATTATACATGATGTACAAGACTTACATTATTCCCCCTTAAAAAATTTCATCCTCAATATATACAGAATGCCACCACATGGTAACATATTTGTAGTTTTCCATATAACATCCTCAGGATCCCATATTATATCCTCTATATCATTATTTTACCAAATATCCATTACCATATAAGTTTATTAATTAAAAAAAATGAGTTCTCTAGTGTAATAAATCATGATAGTCCCTTCAAAATAGGAAAAATCTAGATCCAATTCCATGTCCTTTGATGTGGGAACATGCACTCATTTAGGAAAATTATTCATAATTAATGAGATTTTGAATAAATCAAGAACATCAGAGAGGATATGTGAAATTACAATACTATGATCCATAACTCAAATTAATTGAGAAATCTGAAATTTTATAATGTACATTAGACATATTCCTTTTTCCAAACAAAACTATATAAAACACTTTCCAAATATTCCTTTTAGTAAACTAGATCCCTTACATGAAATTATATATCATTCTTCCAATTTTCAACATATCCCATTTTACTAATTTGAGATACCTCAAAATAACTATAAATAATTCTCAATTTTATCATTGTTACCCCCATGAGATCTGGTCCTATAGTATTCCATTCACAAACATCATCCTAATAGGTTTTTGTATAACATATTCTCCCACTCAACTCTGCATATGATACATTTTGGATGCTCAAATAAAAGTCAATTATAATAATATTCCACAAAAGTTAGATATAGATCCAACATACCATGAATGTAATGTGATAATTACCTCATTATATATTTTTTATTATTTAATAGTCAATTTCCATTTTCTATCAAAATTCGAGATTTTAAATATTACAAATATTTAACTCGTTATCTAGATGCATATGATTTTTAAACTAAAATTTTGTAAACCACATGTCATGATGAGAGTCAGTAGAAAGAGTTCCACCATGAACACTCAAAACATAATTGATGTAGAGTTTTGGGAGGCACATAAGAGGTAGATCCTTATTTATAGAATGAAATTTTTAGACTTGGTATGTGACAAAAAATAACCCATATGATATTATTTTTTGGAAACATAGGAAATCCAGGAATAGAGTGCTATGTAATATAATCCCACACCAAGACATGAATATAATGCAGAATAATGAATCCTTTAGGATACACTATATTATGTTTTACATTTTTAGAAATTGGAATCATGATATATATTAAACAATTTTCAACTACAGATTGTATCTCAAAATATAAACTATTAAATATATAAAAATATTTTTTTTAATAGGGTATGTAGAGAAAATTGAGATATTGGATTGACTATGAAATTTCTTATCTAGATCTAGTATTTATGGGACATATATCCTATTTTAAAATTTCAACAATCTATTTTCAAAAACAATTCAAATAAATTATCATCATTAAATAGATTAATTTTTTATTACAAATTCCAATCAGCAAAATGCAACCTTTTGTCTTCACTAGTGATAACTCTTTTGAAATTATTTATAAGTAGGGTGAAATTTATTCTTCACTGAAAATTAACTTATCCAACATTAATAATCTATGAATATTTGGTCATTATTATCCTTATTTTAGTAATATCTCTATTCTATTTACTACTGAATGCATAAACAACATTAATTTTCTTCCATGTTTGGTATTGTATTTATAAATAACAATACATGTGTATCTATAACCATCACCTTTTTATAATTTTGATCACTTTTTGTGAAAGTATGATTCTCAAACTAACATTATATCTACACATCTCACATCATTTACATAAAGGAATATGCCTCCATATCATTGAGGAATATTTTATGAATGAAACCCCAATATCTTGGTTTGGACAATTCTCATTTTGAATCATATACCGTATTGATGCATGAAAACAATTATCTTTCATTATATGTACATATCATATTTATCCCATTAATGCACCACAATATATCATTAATCAATCCCTTCCTGATTGAAATTTCAATATTAAGGAATTAACCATTAACCAATGAATTTCATTTAAACACCCTATAAATTATTATCATTGCATGACCATAACCCATATATGTGTGGAATTTGTTAATGGGTCAGATAATTGGGATATTTTTGTAGTAAATCGCTTCTAATTACCTATGAATAAAAGGAAACTATTTATCTTGTTTATGCTTATCAGTCTAGGAAATACGTCGACTAGATTTCTAATTGAACGGTCAAATAATATTCCATTATTATAGAAAATATGTCTAGGAAAGGAAACATCATAAATCTATAATCTACACTTACCAAATTTTCCATATATCTCTTTTTATTTGATAGTATGAAGGATGATTCTAAAATCGATTTTATAGTTCTTAAAAAATATTGAAGATGAAAAATAACATCAATAAATACCAAAAAATAATAGTCAAGATAATCATTGAATACATTATTTATCTGATTCATAAAAATAAAGGGAAAACTATTCCTTCTAAACTGAATTGATATTTTTCATTTAACCATAAAAATTATATATTTGGAATATATTCCATAATAACTCACAATAGATAATACCTAGAATAGAGATCAATCCCTAAAAAATATTAATTTCTAAAAAACCCAACAAGGATCAATGTAGTCACTCAGAGGAAGAGGGGGTGAATCAGTTAAATCATTTTCAATTATTTAATCGTTCTCTAAAAAACTATCTCATGCAATTAAATATTTTTTGATCATTCTAAAAAATAAACTTTCCCATATCCCTTAGAAAAAATTTATATAAAAATTTTTCTAATAAATTATTGTAGATATTCCTTATCATGGTCTATAAATATTCCAAACCACAAAATCCACATAAAAAAATATTTTTGTGTGTGGAAACAACATGAAAATAATCCCTTACACTTGAATATCCCTACAATCAATACAAAATGAATGAGATACATCTAGGGAAAAATTGGTAAATATGTTTTTATAAGAAATATAGAACCCATTACTTGTTTGTTCTTAATTATTCATTCGGTATCTTCAATAACATCCAGTTTTGAAATGATTTATAAAAAAATCTGGACATCCATACATAACACCTAATTGGAATTTTTTACTGGATTTTGTAAAAATTATTATCCGATCACTCATTCTCCATTAGTATTTCAATTCATCAATCCGAAAACAATACAGAATTTATATTATAGAAAAATTTCTTCTTCAGTTCTTTATTTTCCCAAATCAATCAGTTTGATTTCATGGTCATGTCTAAAAAATCATAACCATAACTTCTTATATGACATTCGTATTCCCTAAAAACATTTCATCAGTAAATTATGTCTTGAAACATTCTTATAACAATATGGTCTCAAATCATCAATCTCCCTCACACACCCCAAAAGTGATTAGTTTATATGTCATTCTATAGTGAAAATTGAGAGATGAAAATTTGACATTCCCCCTCAGAGAAATTTCAAAATCATGAATTTAATATTTATTTGATCTTAATTTTCAATACATCACATAGATTCTCAACACATTTAGATCCTTCTAAAATATTGTTCAACATCTCAAAAATCCTTCATCCTAGAAGGATAAACATCTCAAAGACCTCATAGATATTTTATAGTTAATAAAAGATCATCATGAAACTATTTTATAATGTAAATTACATGATCTAAAGAAAATAAGAAACATAGAAGAATTACCACTCTAATTCTACAAAACAACTAAAACTATTATAACTTAATCATTTTTGAAACATTTTTATATTTCAGAACACCAATACAGTATTATGAAAACTTTAAAATGATGTTAAATTCTTCATTTATTAAACCATCTTGTGGACTAAAACACTTCTTCGGATGAAACTCACTATCTAATGTCATATCGCAATCAAAACCTGTCTAAAGTTTCTTGAAATAAATTAATCTAATTATAATATTTGGTTTATTAAAATGGATGACTAAACTACTACATTTATTTCTAATGATCATTCTCTATTTTCATCTAATACATCGGCCAAGAAGGTGCACTGACACATCATTATCAATAAATAAATTAATTGTTCATGTTTATAAACTTCTCTTCTCATTAACAATCAACCATGGTCTATCTTATACTACTTGGCTAGTCTAATGTGATTTTTTCAATTGAACATTATATCTTTTTTATATCGATGTAAACCAATTACATGATAGATCAGAATAAAAACACAATTAATTGAATAGTTTTGCAGATTTTTTGTTGGATAAGTATCAATAACATCTTATCTTTTTGAAAAATAATATAATTGATGATTCAATGAGTGTTTACCTTCATCCGAAGGATTGACTAGTCTGATGGATCATTCGATCAACACATTTGTGACACATATGAATTCAATGAAATCAAAATATAAAACAGCAATAAAATTTTATTTATTGCGATACCTGATCTGATGATCTACTTCTTAAAACTACAAATTTATAGATAAACCCAATAATCATATTTCTATCATAATACAAAAAATCCCAAATTTATCATGACTCCTTCATGATATTTATAAATTTTTTACCAATAGAGAGTTATCTGAATAATGCTGGATTGTTCTGTGACTTTCAATAATTTCAGAACAATATTTATTTCTATCAACAACTCAATATAATTTACAACTAATGGAAAATATAAACACATTTTTCACCATTCAATTCAAAAATATTAGATCATTAGTTATTAATAAAATTATGATGGTGAGATTATATTTCACCACAACGAATCATTATCATTTGTTTAAGGAATCTCTAAATAAATTTTTCCTCTAATACAACTCCTGCTCAATTTCTTGACACACAATATTAAAAAAAAGTCTTAGTCCAAAATACAATTTTAGCCTAACATTATCATCAGAATAGATAACTATGATTCATGAATTTTCTTATGAAATCAATATACACTATTTTGCGTCTGAAAATCTTATGTACAATCACTAAAACATTCAATGTTATGTAATTTCTCACATTGTCAACAACATATAAAACTTTTATAATAACACTTCATCTAGAATATAGAAAAAAATTCATCACTCTCAATCCCAAAAATACCCCCCTTAGATTTTGTGGGAAAATAATAATCATAAATTATTGAATCTTTAAAAATTCATGATAAGTATAATTTATCAACAATTTTTATCAAATCTGAGATTAGTCATTTTAGAAAATAAGATCGATGGACAGAAAAACTATACTATCAAATGTAGTGACATAAGAAACAAAGTCTAATACATCAGAATTATTATCTATTTATAACTTCTTTCGATTATTTCCCACCTGGAAACATTCCTATATAAATAATTCCAATATCCTCTTCAGAAAAAAAATCAAACAATTTCACATACTGATTAATCATTTTACCCACATATCCCCTATTACACAAGCCACCTAAAAATATTTATGATATATCAAAAGATAATCTTATGAAACATGATTTTTCTTCACCTTGACAACAGTATAAAAATTCAATATGATAGATGTGATAGAAATACATACCTCAACCATGTAGAGAAAGCCATTAGACCCCCATGTTCATTATAATTTTGAAAATATATTCCATTTGTATCGGTTTTGTGTTAATTTCCGAACAATTTTCAATTGTTAGAATAGATTCATGTAATATTTTATTCTTCTCCACATGCTCATTTATGATGTGATATTTTCTATAAATATGTTTTGAATGAAAATGAATCCCTATATTCTTTATGAGATTTGTAACATCAAGATTATCAAAACCCTAGATTAGTGTTCACTTGAATTCAACTATAAAATCAAATAACTGAGTCTTCATCCATATATGTAACTTTACAACATTAGTGGAAGAAACATTTTTAACATTGAACAATCAAATACTTATAGAATCTTACTTTTTATTATGAAAACATAACACATATTTCCCAAAAAAGTAATATTAACTAGATATAGATCATTTATTATCCATTATTCCTTCACAATCAGTATTTCTATAAATAACAAAGCCAATTATTCTTTATTTTTTCATATTTGATAATGAAATATTATTTTCCTCTGATATATCTGATAATTCATTTTCCTTTCATGAAATGATATCTTTATGGAGATGCTTGTAATATTTTACATAAGGTAACAACATATGAAATATATGGTATTCATGTAGTTAGATATAAAAAAATCTAATCAACATCACAATTTTTTTAGAATCTAATTAATTCTCATTTACATCATTAGAAAACATGGATCAAAACAAAATTCCATTATAAATATTTTTTTAATTTCTATTCAAAATATCTTAATCTGTTTCATTCATTCATTTTAGGAATTATAAATATTTATTTCATATTTTGTGGTTTGTTTAAGTGAAAAATGTCTTTAGTTTCACCATGAATGGACATTTCAAACAAGTTATTCCTCTCTTAAAAAACATTTCACATGTACATTAATCATTCCATGAAAATAAAATATCATCAACATTCAGAATTATAGTGAGAAAAATATCAGGATATTTTTTGATGTGGAGATTACTATCATCTCTTCCCATTTTAAAATTAAACATCCAAATTTAGGAAATCAATTTGATATTCCATGATCTTGGAGATTTATATAACCCATACAAATCATTCTATAACATCCAAACATAAAATTAAGATATCCTAATTACAAAGGCATGTAGTGTTTGAATGTAAACATCCTTATCATGTTCTTCATTGAGAAAAGTAGACTTCACAACCATTTGAAAAATTTTATAACATTATTTTTCAAAAATATGATGAAAGGTTATGATTGTTTCTATTATTAAGAAGTAACCAAAATACAATAAAAGTCATTAAATTCAAATTGTGAAGAACTTTTTTAAACTAGTCATTATTTGTTTCATACCACTTGATCGTCTTCATTCAGCTTGTTTAAAAAATATCTTGTTGAAAATAAATTCTCAATCATTTTTTTGGGTATATGTTCTCATGTATCATTCTAATAAATGTATTCTAAAACATCATTCATTCTACTAATCCACTCTTGATTATCAAAAGCTTAATTAAAATTCTTTTCACAACTATTTAATATGATGAAGTATGTGTAAATAAAATTGTTTCTCTTCGTATTTAAAAAAACTGATTTTGATCACAAAAAATGATTCCGACTTCCACTAGTTTACTCATCCTATGATGGGATGTATAAATGTATACCTCCTGATCAGAAATAAATGAGTCTTATTCTTCCATTTATGTGGCATTACCATTTTCTAATTGTTTTTATGTTGGTCCTAAATGACACTTCCATCTTCTCTATATTACTTTTCTATATGTATTTTTGAAACATATTATTCATACTTTTGAATAAATTATAAATCAATATAGTCCTATATATTTTCAGTTTCATTGTTACAAAAACAATATAATTTTTATTTATCAGAATATCCATAAAAACTCAATAAAAAACTCAATAACAAAATTATCCATGACTTCAAATATTTATTTTTATGTTATAGGGGGTCCAAAAAACCCATAACTAATTCAAACATGGAGTTTATTGATGAAAATTTTGTGCGGAGTCATATCTTGATAGGGATTTGAAACAAATAATTGTTAATATAAACTATTTAACACATTTTCATCCTCTAAAAATATTGTTGAAGACCATTCATAATCAACACTGTTTTCCCTATATCCAAAAAAATCTATTCTTCCTTTCAGAGAAACCATTCTCTAATAGTGTGTTTGGTGGAATGGTCTCAAGATTAATTCCATGTTTTTTAGGATTACAACTAAATTCTTTATTTTTGTATTCACCTCCATTTTTTGTTTTTTGTTTCGAAATTAAATATTTAAAAACCTTATATTTTATTCTCATGAAACTCTTAATAATTTTAAGAGATTACAATTTATCTTTCAAATACATAAAACTTGTAATCCTAGTAAATTAATAAGTGAAATAAATGAATTAATTTTCTCCAAAAGTTTATTATTTACTCATTGGAACATAATTATTAAAATGATTTATTTCAAGTGTATGATTTGAAAATATTTCAAAATCATTGTTCATAGAGTTTGTAATGATCCCTCTCTAAATGTTTGAATATTACAAATATTGTCTCTTCATTTCATGAACAACCCAAATACTGTATTACTTCATAAACATTCTAATAATTCTATAGAACATACTTCCCATCATATTATGCCACACCTATTTTTTCCCTTTATTTTTAGATAAAATGAATTATATATTTCAACATCTTGAAAAAATTTCTAACATGCACATTTTCATGTTGTGATAATTTTACCAACATAAACTATTAAACAAAATAACCATATTTAGAAAAAAATTTATTATACTTAACAATGAGTTGTGAAACACTAAACATGTTATTTTCATCCCATCAGAAAAAAATTCCATTAATTTCAATATTTCATTTACAATATTAAGAGATCCAAAAATTTCAATTATATTGGTTTCATCATTTTTAAACATCACTACAGATTAATTATATTAATTTCGGTTGTTCAAAAGCTCAAAATTTCATATAATATGTAATTAGATTACTCTATCAAAATTTAAGTGTTAGTCTGCTTTTGTATATTAATGAAATGTTTCAATTGGAACGTAATTTATTTTTCATTTATTTTCCCTCACATCAGGCTTTTGAGAATTGTTATGAAGATATTTTTCCTTCTAGTAGAATAAGAAATCCCACATAAATATTTCAATTTTCTTCAAATATTTCATAAATAGTTTCCAATATATGGACTATATTTTAAAATTTTGAAAAAAAATCTCAGAATTCTTTCTTGGAGAGGATTAAATCCTCATAAATTTATTCTTTCTATTTTTTAATGGTTAATTATAATGTTTTTTATTGAAAAAATACATAGTTTATTTAATTCGTAATCTTCAAAAATATATATATTCAACATAGAATGAATATTTTTCATTGAAAATTTTATAATGTTTGGGGTATAAAAAATGTTTTTCAAAATAATTATTGTCATTCACATTAGAACATTTTTGAGCCCAAAACATCCTTTAATCACATATAATATTATATAATAATTAGTATTTATCAAATCATTTATGGTAACAAAATTTTTAGAAGCCTTTTTTTAGAAAAATAAATTTTAGAATATTTTTAATTTTATTACTTTTTTGGGTTCTGTACACATGGATGATTTTCTATACTTTTTTCATCATTATAACAAATTATTTTTCTTTTAAACCATTGAACATATGTTTTTCTCTTATATTAATGTCTTCCATATTCTAGAACATTCATAAAAAATATATAACATGAAACA
The DNA here is from genome assembly GCA_963277665.1 of Viscum album. NCBI lineage: Eukaryota > Viridiplantae > Streptophyta > Magnoliopsida > Santalales > Viscaceae > Viscum > Viscum album. The sequence continues at coordinate 1,642,122,488 of OY728121.1, read as the reverse complement.
TTAAAGCCCCTACTTTTAATTAGATAATATTTATTAAAAAGCTTACAACTCATCATACTTCTCTTTTTTCAATTATTCGTGATGTTTATTCTGATTTTTTTTCAAGATATTTCTCCAATTGATCAATATCTTTTAGTGAAATATTGTTATCTACTGGAATATATTTCTGATTGTTTTTATAGAACATTCTATTTTCATCATTAGGGTTTCCCTAGCAAGTCTTACAATCGTTCGAATACATTTATTAAACATAAATATAAAGGAAAATCAATTACTGTTTATTTTTATTTAGAACAAATAATTTCAACACTAGTAAAAACATCATTATTATATTTTTTTAATGAACATACATTCTCTAGAAACATGAGAGAATATTTTTTTTCATATTCAATATCCCCATATTCATCAATTTCATACAAAAAAATAATCTTTTTTTTTTGATATATTTTTATCTTTTCCATTAGAATAGGATTTTGATTTAAAAACCTATTTCTTCAATGTTACTTTTTGAATTATGACATATTCATCACATTCATCGACATTTTTTATTTGATGTCAATTTTATGAAAAATGAAAAAAAACACAAAATTTAATTTTTTTTTGTGGTTTCTTAGTATTTTACATTCCAGTGACTTTTTTCACTAGTATAGAAAAAAAGGAAAAAATCCTAATTTTTTTAATAAATTCATCTTCAGAATCACAATCACAGTCATATAAATTTATAAGAACATTCTGGAATGTTCCTTGTTTGGTTTCATTGATGGAAATTTATCATTCATCATTTGATTTTGTTTTGCAAACATACCCCCTTTTTATTTCATTTATAATTAGATAACTATGAATGTCACTCATCTATAGTGTTTCAGGTCAATTTTTTTCAAAAATAAAATAGTGGCATCATTTTTTCATGTTGAATTATAAATATAATTTCTAAAGTAGTCAAATCATCAATATTAACTCCATGAAAACTCATTGTGTTATAAATATCATTCACCATTCTAATTAAGTAAAAAAAGATTAATAGTCACCCATTTTTATATCTTCGTACTTCATCATCCATTTTTTAAAATATCCATTATTCAATTTAATATTTACTTCATTTATATTTTTCAATTTTAAAAAATTCATTTAGATGATAGAACTCGCTTTATAATAATATATTATCTTTTAGATAGTATTATGGGTAAATAATTTTTATCCCACCCATCATTAACAATATTTTTCATATCAATGGATATAGGAGTATCATTTTCAACAAGAGTAAGAAATACTTTTGTACCATCTAGAAAAAAATCATAACCTAGAGGAAAAATATATTGGAACATTCTATCATTCAATGTATGATTTTCCATTCCATTAAAAATTGTAATCCCCTTACTATTAAAACAATTAAAATTATCTATAATAAATTATTCTTCACAAACATCTAAAATGAGTAAAAGAATAAACATTTTCACTATTAAAAATTGAAATGGACCAACTTGGATTAATGTAATCACTATGAGGGGGAGGGGTGAATCCGTTATAAAATATTATTTAATGTAATCATTTTTTAAAAATTACATTATCATCTTATTGATGCTTTTTCATTGTATAGAAAACCAATAAATCATGGATCCAAAGGAAAATAAGAATTTAAAAGATTCAATAATCATTTCTAGTATTTATTCCTTGGAATGTATTACAAATAATCAGATAGCAATAAATCTAACAGAAAAATCCTTTTGTGTTGAAACAACATGTAGTAAAAACACAAAAAATGTGAATAACTATTATTAATAAAAATTTAATGTAATTTTTCAATATTAAATTATTTTAATGTTTTTTTAAAAATGTTTTTACACCATAACAATTTGGTTCTAAACATATCACTTTGATTCATAAAAACATCCACATTTATAACTCATCAAAAATAATTTAATCAGATTCATTCCTAGTTGTATGCATGAAAAACTTTTCTCCAATTCATACAAATACTCAGTCTAATATCTCACTTTAATTCATCAGTACAATAATTCATTCTAGAAACATGTATGATCATCCAATATAAAAACATGTCATTTTTAAATTTTTTATTTAATTTTATCTTTCATTTCAATTGCCCAGTTTATTCTTGTATGTCCTAATTACTATATCTTATGAACTGATAATGTTTTTTAAAAAATGTTTCTTCATGAACTTATATTCAGAAACATTGTTATACTAATAATGTCTCAAAAACTCCACTACTCCCTCTCACTCATGTACGTAAAAAGATTCATTGTATATTGTACATTGACCACACTTTATAAGTTCATCATATATTAAAATCTTATATTATTTCACTTTCCCAATCACACAAATTTCTGAATATTAAACTTTATTTTTATATGAAATCCATTTTTACAAATTATCCTGGCATGTCAACTTTTCTAAATCCTTATACGAATTTCTTGAGACTTCTCCGAACATCAATCTTCTTCGATGTAAGAAAATATCAAAAGGCAAATATAAAAATTTGATAGTCCATAAATATTAATTTTTAAACATGTTAGAAATCTAATTTTTTTGATCTAATGATTACAAGAAACATTCAATACTTACCATTCTCTAGCAATATTAAAAAATATGATCTATAACAACCATTATTTCACCTTCAATATACTGGATTACCCAATAAAATTATAATTGAAGTCTCAAAAGGATTTTACATTATTTATTTTCTAAACCACTTATTAGACTGATACACTGTGTAGGATGAATCTCAGTCTTCTAAGAATTATCATTATCATATCCATCTTAGTGAGTCTTGACCGAATTGATGTTTATTAGTATTATTTCCCTATAAAAATGGTTGATAAAAGTTTATTGATTTTTTAATTTTATTGTTCTATGTTACCATTAGATGGATTAGTCTATAAGAACTGCTGACTCATCAATTTCAATAACTCAATTAATTATGTGGTTTCAATAACATCTCTTCTAATTAAATTTTATTTATGTTCTATCCAACACATTATGGTATGTCTGATTTTATTCCTCCAATTGCACATTTTATCTGATGTCATATTGATCATCAAATCCTCTAATGGATCGGTGTCAGGACCCATTTGACAGATTAGTGAAACATCTTATCTGATGGACTAATATTAAATACAAGTTTTTTAATTATGAATCATAGTAACTAGTGATACATTGCGAAGATCAATTCATTAGAAAAATCTACCCATCTAAGTTATTGATCTATAAATCATTAATAAACACCACCTAATTCATTTTATTCATAATCTATAACAACAAAAATAATAATATTTTATAACTTCTCACTCTATTATGTGACAATAGTTCATGAAAACATGTATTCTTAAAATATAATTTTTCTCCGTAAGCAACTTTAAAATATTATATATAGATTCATAAATTTTCTAAATCAATTTAAACTATATATTTTGAGTCTAGAACTCATAAATTAGATCATGAAAACAATTAATGTGAAGTGATTTCATGTAATGACAACAAAATAAAAATATAAAGAATGCCATATCTTACGAAATCTGAAGAACAATATCTAGGAAATGTGGTCCCAACAATATTCTAGATGTCGATTAAACATGAAATCAATGAAATGAAGGGTATATGTTTTCTTTTGAGGAATGACATTAATTTTTGAATTATTTATACAAACCCACATAGAACCATAATTCTTATTATAAAAAATATTTGACTGTCTATAATATGTAACTCTGGGGTGAATTAACACCTTTTTACACAACACTTATAGTTATATATTTAGATCAAAAAACACCACTATAGAAACTATGTAGGGATTCATAGATATAGTTATCTCATGTAGGGTAATTTCAGTTGAAAAATAAACTTCATCCTCACATGGATTTCTTGGTAACAATTTTGGAAACACAACAATATATTATTGAATTAGAGGTACATCATCCACTAAAAGACTACCTTTACCATCGATAATAATAATATATTATTATTCTCCAATGATATAATTAAGGTTATCTACTGGTGGTCATTGTAGACGTTATCCATTCATATCCTTATTGAAAAAATACTTCCACAAGGATTCATGATTTAGAAATATATTCTTAGGATACTTAGGAATTATTTAATTTTCATTGATAATATATAAAATACAAAATAGTAGATGACCTAGAATAAAATAATATATCCTATAATTTAATTTTTATTGTAAAAAAAATCAACAACATATATTTACATAATTAAAAATTTGGTGTAGTAATAACATAATATTGGACATTCTATATTAGCCACTTCTATGGTTGGTTCCCATAATTCTTGGGGAATCAGTTTGAATTACTCCCTGTATACCTATAAATAAAGAATTATATAACTATAGGTTTATTCATTAACAATCAGTAATGATTAAGATGGGACTAATCTCCAAACATATAATAAAATCAAATCCCTTTAAGGAATTTACTAGGGTGTTTCAATGAATAATTGCAATATTTTGGAAGATTAATCTTATCATTTTTCATAATTGAAATTTTTTTCCTTTTAGTCTGGGTGTTATTTTCCTAATTTCTGTTTATGATATCAGATATTGAAAATTATTTTTCAATCTTTTTGTTACACGATACTATATCTATTTTGATGAAAATGATGGTGAGAACTATACACCTAGTGGTTCAACATAAACCAATCAATGAAATGGTCAATATTTCTTTGTTGATTTTATATATAGTATGTTGGATGGATTGATATTCCTATAAATCCAGCCATATATTTATAAAAACATTCTTCATACTTCTATATTATAATTTTTACTATTATATATACATACATATATATTTATATTTAGTCATTACTTTCATGGAAAATATTGCATGAATAATAACACATCCATCCTTTTCTATTTAATACATCATATTCAATTATCTTATTTTGTATTTTAAATAAATAACCATCAATGATGTAAATATCCCCTCAAAATATATTCAATTTTCTAATTTTTTAAACTAAATGAATTACCATAATTGATGAACATCTCCCCTTAAATAAAATTATATGAAAATAAAAATTTTCTTTTCGTTACTTTTCTAATTTAGGAATATTATTTTGAGAGACTTGATCCATTGACCAGATTCCAAGGGATTAAAAGTTCTAATATATGATTTGTGATTCTATTACCTAATTTGATCCAATACATTTTCATTTTTTATGGAAAATCTATTTTATTCGTAATAAATTTTTTTATCGTACAAGCATAATATTGTTTTACTAATATCACCTATATCTTCTTAACTCCAATTCTTTTGGTATTGAAAATATCATAAGGGATATTCCCACACTGATTATGAACAAATTGTTTTTTCATTTATAATTTAATCAATCTTGAAAAATAAAAATTAAATCTCTAAAATAACTTTTATTTGCATAGTAAAAGGGTATTTCTCTCAAGAATTACTCAATGATTTTATTAGAGTATTTACATCTATTTCAAAAACTCTCTATAATTTTAAAATTTTTTAAGATGTATCTATTTTGATTATCATCCACATATATCTTATTAAATGGGTTATGATCTATTTCACAATGGTTGTTTTTTCTTATTTCCATTATCATATTACATATAATAGTTAGTGATTATGTTTATAGATTGGGGAAATTTACATACATTTCAGAAGTATATGTTGTTTATGATTATATTAATTCATATAAGGAATAAATTGGAATTATTATGTGATTTTTGGGGCCCCCCCAATATACCCTAGATTCATCAGTAGGTCTCTTGATAAAAGATAAATTTTGGTTTTGGCCGAGCCCTTAAACTAGTTATTTCGGACATCTTAACTGAGGACTTGACGATATGTTATAGATGTCCAAAAATTATGAAATCCCATATTATGAATTTAGTAATTGAAAAATAAATACCCTATTTTACTTCCCTAATATCCTTGATTTTTATTAATTGTCTTATGGCAAGTTATATGAATTTACTTTCTCAGCTTTTATTCCAATCATCTTGTACTCAAGTTTATTTTTAAATTCATGTGTTTTTAGTTATTCATCGTTCACAATGATTATCTTTTTGATGACTTTTTCTATATTCCATAACCTTGCTAATAATATGATCTTAAAATTTTCTTATATATTCCCTAGGATGTGAAGATGGATATTATTATGAAGGACTTGCATGAATAATCTATCAGGTTATGGGTGCATCCAATGGAGTCAAAATGTTTTTTTAATGTTTTAATATAAATATTATATTTGTGTCCTACTATCTAAAACTACTTAACTATTAAGTCCTTTAGGATGTGATGTCCTTGTAACCATAGTAGAGTATTTATATAAAGCACCAGCTATAGTAAACTAGGGCTGGGGTCCTAATAGTTGGTATTAGAGGAAGTATAACAGAAACCAAAGAAACATGATTTAGAAAACATAGACTATAAAATGTAACCCTAATATAGAATATTTTGATAAGTATAGATGAATATTTTAGAATATTGGTTAAGTGGGGATTATGTGGGATTTCCATGAAATAAATTCAAATATAGACACTACATGTGGACATGGGTTGAGAACATAAGTACCACATGGTATTAACCTTGAGAAGATGTCCTGGGCGTGACTCACGGAATCCTGGTACATGAAAATGGGACATACATCACACATGGTTTGACATTCCCAGGGTATATACTTATGATATTTCAAATTTTATTTACAAATAACTATGATGAAGTTAAAAGTAAATATATCTCCAAAGAAACCATATTTATAATTACGAGATTAATTACATATATAATTTTCAATTTATGTAATTTATTTTACTAGAATTTGGATTGTATATGATGTTACATAATGTTATGATTGAATCTCGTGTATGAAATAGTTGAATCATAATATAGATTTATTTGTTGATTAGATTGAAAAATTCAATAGGGGCGAATTGTATGTTTAAAAACATTGTAATTAAACACTTAAGATGGAACATAGGTTAATAGGTCTTAGAAAAATGAAATTTTCAATCAATACGATTTACCAAAGTGGTCTTAGATATGATTTTTATAGTTTGATGTAACTGTATCAGTAATGTAAAACAATCGTATTCTAATGGAATACAATGATCAGAGTAATACAACTAAAAAGATTCTACCATACAACGAATTGAATCAGTTAATACAATATTAATCATAATTGAAAAACTTATAATTGAATTGAATATGGAAATAAAAAGGAAACAATATAATTCTTTTTCTAATACAAATAGAACCATAAATTTAATATTATTAAAATTCGTTTAACAATGTGATAAGGGTATCCTTTATCCTAGGATAGAGGTTCTATCTTACCACCACCTTGGTAATCCATCGATACAATGATTGGAATGGCCATCTTTATATCCCTAGAAGCCCTCAATTTTATAGTTAATCAGTACCTCTGTGTTTCAAAAGCATAAAAGCTCTCGATATGATGATCAGTCGCACCATCTGCATATCCCCAGCATCCCACGATCGTTATCATCTAATCGGTCACACAAAGGATAACCCATTGGAATTGGATATGTCCCAAGCGTCGAGGTTAAGGGTTGGCCCTCCTATTTGTATATTTTTTAAATAGCATTTTTTTAAATTCATAATATTATATTAAACATACCACATGACAAAATTACATCCATAAAAGAAATTTGTTTACTAATTTAAAACCCCCATCATTCGACATTCAAATTAAAAATTTATTTATTAAAAAATTATAATCCATGGGTTGATTCACTGAAAATTAGTAATAATTATTGAATGTTTAATAAAAATATGAGTAAATATTTGTATATTATTCACCAACTAGAAATTAATTCCCTCTAATTCATTGAAATTTTGTAAAAATTGAATAATTCCTCAATCACTATTAATTTTAAAAATTATTTTTCAAATTGACATCATTTTAATTTTTAAATATCATCAATACAATCAGTTTTTTATTCTTTAGAAAATTTACCGAAAAAATATATTTAAAATTAATCTATTTTTTAAATTCAATTTTAATTGTTTCAATACCATTATTCTAACAGATCTATCAACAAAGAATTTTTATATTTTATAATTTATTTATTATATAAATTAATATTATTTTTATTATAATTATTTTATGTTGTATTGTTGTGATACAAAATCTCGGTTATTTCATTTTTAAGACATTTAATGAATTGTCGAGAACAAAAATAAAATTAGGTTTTTTTTATTTTTTTATCCTATACTAATTTTTAGATAATATTTAATATATATTTATAATCTAAAATAGTTATAAAATAATTAAAAATATGTACCAAATGGATAAATCATAGACATAATTCATTTACTAAAGAGGAATATTTATTTGATTCAAGCATTAATTAGAGATATGGTTTCATAATTTGTTTATATATATATTATATCAATAAAAAATTTCAATTATATAATTTTAAAAATATTTAAAAGGTATGAAATGAGACAAAAAAATTCATTTTAATGATCAATTAAATATTCACAAAACTAAGGATATCTATGAAATGTCAAATTATATACAAGAAATTTGATTTCTTAAAATTAAATACCAAAAAATAGTTCTTCACTATAATTAATTTACTGATATAATTTGTTAACTGTGAATTTTGGACATTATAATAACTATTTAATTTTTTGAATATTTATAATTTCTTTAGTTTTATTAAAAATAACCTTATAATTTTCAATATTTTCATTTTTATGGATGATAGTTGTATAGAAATCACATATTGAAGTAGTGAGTTCTAATGATTCTCCATTTCATGAAATAATCTATAATACTGAATAAATTCAATGACGAATTTTCCAATTATAGGATCTATTTTAAATTTTTGTTAAAAATATAAGATATTAGAATAATTAAAAATACTATAATACATTTTAAAATGATTAATTAATTCACTCATTGAATTCATTTTGTTGAACATTAATTAATTCAAAAAAAGTTACGATTATAGAAACATGTTTTATTATTTTATTATATTAATAAATTTTTTAAATAAACCATATATATCCCATAATTTTTTTTCACCCCAATGTGTGTTCTATAACAACATGTCAATCTCACATCTCTATGTAGTATTAATTAAACTCTTATATGTCATTTCATATACATATATGTCTAGGTTTTCCTTATAAGGGTCTCCTCTATTACATTCCACGTCATCATGGAATAGTCCAACTAAAAAAAATTCATTATGGTGATTTTATGAGTACCGCTATAAAATAATTAAATACACCTATGAAAATAAATATATAAATATGATATGTTTGGTGTAAATAAAATTCAATATCCAATGTTATTTTCTGATTATATTTATTATAATAGACTATAATGACTAACTATAGATCACAGGTTGTGTAAAATCCATATTTTTGTGTCAACTGTTGATATTCATAATACATTACTTTATCTACCATCATCGATAAAACACCAAAAATAACTATAGAAGAATCATTATAGAAAATATAACCCTTATATTAGTCTGGTAAAATCATAAATGATCCTAATGTGAGATTCATCTTTAAATCTAGAAATAGAACATCACACTAGTTATCCATTTTAAATTTCTCCCCTACAAAATCAAAATCACTATAAGAACAACATAATAAGGTAAATCCCTATGAAACTATTAATAATAAAGAAAAAATTTGAAATAAATCCTTCGCCAGAAAACATTCTCTGGTCTCCAATAGAATGATACAGCTCCAATTTCATTGGATCAAAAATCAACTCAGTCTAAGATTTAATATGACCCATAAAATAAAACCATTTAACTAGAAGTGGTAGTTTCAGAGTAGGAAATAAATCAATATAACAAAATCATGCATCCTAAAAAGTAAAAATGTCCCCCATGTTAATCCATGTTCTTAGAGTGTAATGATATATAATATGTAAAAACTGAAATGGAGGTGTTGAGGTACAGTTGCAATACTATTTTATTGAGTACCATAAACCCAAAAAGTGTTCTTATCATGTTTAGTGGAATCATAACAAATTTTTATGCTTCATAAATAATTCTAAACCAAACAAGTTGAGTGTCCTCCATCTAAACTTAATGATTATGATATCTTATCCATATATTACTCTTATAGAATATTAAATCTTCCCTCCACTTATTGAAAAAACATTCCATTCATGGATTTTTATACAAGTTATTTATTGATAAATAGTTTATCATCACACAATATACAAAGACTTGGAAATTAGAAAAGGAATAGGCCATATAGATTCACATTGATGTATAATTCCAACCACCTCAATATCTTATGGTCTAAAACCATGAAATTTTATGATATATATCTCATCCAATAAAAAAATCTTTTATATCTTTAGATATACTCAATAAAAATTTTAAACAAACAATGATATAATATTAAATTATTAATATGTCATAGTTACAACCTAGACATTGGATTGGTAGGTATGGATTGGAGTAGAAAAATTACAAAAATGATATTCTCATATATATATATATAATGAAGTCATTAGTTATCATTTAATTTTAAACAAATACAAAAAAAATTGAATAAAAATGTTTTTTTTAAAACTATTTTTATTCATGAATTTTATTATCATGATAAAAAATTAAATTAATAACCATTAAAATATTATTATATATATATTTATATATTTTATATTAAGACAAAATTTGAAGTAAATTAGTTTTCCATTAGGGATGGGTTATGAATAAACCATGTTTTATTAATAAAAATATAATGTTTTAATAAAAAATGGTTCACATGATGTTTTATATAAATATTTTTAAAAATAAAAACTTTCACATATATTGTGAATAATGAAAAATATATTCCTTATTTTGAGACTAGTGGTTTAAATTTGGTAAATATAATCCTTTTATTTTTGTAAATACAAATAATAACTGTGGTTATATTTTCACCTTCGTGAAGGGTAAATTTTGTAAATCTTGGCCAATACAAATTGATAGATCCATAATTATCAATAATAATTTTTAATGGATGAAATTAATTAAACATGTATAACCATAATCTCTAACGTATTTTTATAAATGGACTCTTTCCCATTAAAATATGCTATAAAATATTATAATAAAATAATGATTGAAAGTGTCACTCTCTTAGTTTTAAATATCTCATATGTGTTAAAAATACAATTATATGAAGTTATTAATGAATTTAAATTTTTATATTGTGAAAAATGTTCTTATATTCATGATTTAAATGAAAATATATTATTTTATTAAATAATTAATTTAACTTATTTGGATTTTTTGAGTAATTTTTTTATTAAATTAATTTTAAAATATAAATAAATGAATTTATAAATACACAAAGTATTATAAATTGAATTTTTTAAGAGTTCTAAGAATTATTTAGAAACATATTACTAAATAGATATGTCTAGGTGGAATGTATTTATATTTTTTAATTTTTATTGGTGTCTTAAAAATCCAATTAGATGAATTAATGCATCAGAAAATTGACATAAATAATATTTTATAATAAATAATATTTTATTAAATGATTTAAAATTTTAATAAATTTATCTAATTACAAGTGTGTGAAATATGGTTGGAATAATAATTCATGGTTATTTTATGTTTCACTTGTGCATTTATAGGTATATTCAAATCCATTTATTGTATTAATAGTTTTTAATACTTTGATGGTAAAAAAACATTAACATAGGGGTTAATAAAAATGATATGAATTGAAATGAAAACAAAATATGGGAAAATATAGATGTACAATTTTATTTCAACACTATGAAGTTTTACATGGAATTTTGTTTATTTAGGTGGATCAAGGATAGTTAATTCGTCATAGCCTTGGGATTTACAAAAAAATTAAAATGGAATATATTGCGCATAACAATAAGTCCCTACGAAACAATCCATTTTTTATAATTGATTAAATACGATTTTTATAACCTACCCATTGAACATAAACTTTCCGATTCTGTGAATTGAATTTCTAAATACAGATATACATGGTTCTGAACAATAAGAATTTTAGAATATGACAAAATCAACTTAATTTTTTAGTGAACAGTAACTTGACCCTTTTGAGTTATAATGGTACCCTTATGAATAGTAATATAGACCTTATGAATAACAAACCATCCAAATGAATATTTTTCCCAACCATGAGAGTATAAATAAAAATTATACATATTTTAAATAATTTTTTGATATAATAAAATCATAGTATAATTAAATAAACATTTTAGAATGTATTAATAAAGTATTTGTATTTTTATTGAACATATATGCTTATTCAATGTTTTATAATTAAAAGTATGATTCAAAATAAAATTTATTTTCCTTAAATTTAATTATAATTCAGTATATTGATTTCATATTATTTGAACATAATTTAATTCAACCTAAGTTACTTTTTTTAAAATATCATTTAATCAATCAAAATTTAATAATTTTTCAGTTTTGAGTAAATGTTGATTTTTATTTCAAATTTAATTACTCATATTTATAATATCAATTTATTAAAATTTAGTTCATTTTTTAATTATACATGTTAAAAAAAGTTAGGATTAATTTCGGGGGTTTTTCAGAAATAGTTGAATATTTAGTGAATAGTAAAAAATATAGTTTTTTTTAAAAAATTCCATATTTTATGTGACAACGTCTAGAGATATTTATGATATAATATTTATTAAAAATATTGAATTAAAAATTAATTATAGGGTAAGAGAAATTTTTTATAGAAATAATTTAGTCAATATAAATAATAATTTTTCTGGTATGTATAAAAGAATCACTGCCGTTGTAGACACAATCCCTACATTTCACTAAAAAAGACAAATTGGTTCATTAAAAATAATATTTAAGTGAAAAAATTAATTTTCATGAACTTTTTAATAAATATTACTGAGAATGGATTATTTTGGTGGGTAATTTCATATTGAATAGTAAGATAATATTAATCATATACAAATGCCAATGCAATGCTTGCACAGGGCCCAAAAATAAAAAATAAAAAATTCAAGATATTTTCATGACATGTATGTGAGGTAATATATAAAAAACAAAAAAAGAATATTATTTGGAAACTAATTAAATATTTTTTTCAATCTAATTTGTTTTTTATTTTTATATATTAAATAATTAAAATTATTTATTATACAATGTCGATGTAATCCTTTCATAAGTGGAAGAGAAAAAATAAATTTTTTAATTGAATATATATGAATACATAATTGACACATAAAAAGTAAAATTTTAATTTGTGTTTTAGTAATCTTCGAATTTATTTTTTTGATTCTAATTGGAGACATTTGTGGACCGACATGGATCATATTAGTCCACTAATATTATTACAAAGAAATAACTAATGACTTGTTCTCAATATACTTATTTAATAGTATAACATTTAAATATTATGTTTTTTAGAATTATTTCTAGAAATAAAATATGATTTTGAAATCTAATATATTTACCTTTATCATATAATTTTAATTTTAATTTTAATTTAATAAATAATAAGTTATTGGCTTGAACAATTTTGATATAGTAAATATTCAATGAATAAATCATAGAAATGATTTTAAAAATTGTTTTATAAATATAATTTGAAATATTGAGTCAATTAATGATTAATATAGGTAATTTTAATTTTTTTATGATATAGTAAAATTTGTAATTCTTATTTTAATCATTGTTTTCGTGTTCTTAAATTCATTATTTTTAATTGTTTTTAATTTTACATTAATATTTTTTATATGCAAAAAATATTTTAATAAATTATTTAAAATTAAAAAATAATGAATAATGCCAAAAAATGATTATATTAATTTGATAATTGGATTCCCTATTATTTTTATTCATTATTTATATATTAAACCCAACAATAAATTTATTATATTTTAATAATTTTAGTAATTTCTAAGTAACCCACATCTCATTTATAAAAGGAGGATCCATGTTTCACAAAAGATTATCAAATTAATCCTTATTTATTAACTAACCTCTATCATATTCCCTCTAATTAATCTATTACCACATTCACATAGTATTGGAAAAAATTCAACTTCAAATTGACATACGTAGGTCTTCATAGAAAATTTTTTGAGAGGTAAGATTCATTCTTCTTCCCTTTCAAACTTGATATCACTTATACCTTATCTCTAAATAATATCCAATGATTCATGAAAACTCTAGTATAATATATATACTCAAATTTTTTATGGTAAAATCATTAAAAAATCTCTCATCTTTTCATTTTATTCTTATATCGCAAAATCGTCACCTATGGATATTGAATTCAACACCATTGTGGATGATGATTTTTAACCTCCCTTTTATTAAAATAAATGAATGTTTATATTAAAATATAATCAATTAAAATTTATTAAATTTATATATGTTATAACTTCAGTATTATTATTTATTTTGGTTATGGAATATAGTAATAAACTAACTTTCAAAACCATGAAAGGAAAAAACCTGAAATAGTAGAAATAAAATAAATAGAGTTAATAAATAATTGAAAATTTTATAATAAGATTATTTAAGGTATAATTAACATTATTTTAGTTCATTAATAAATTTCTAACACTATTCAAACAATTATTCATGAGGTTTGATAAAATTTTAAGAATTTAAATCCTAATTTAAGGGATTTCTTGACTCGATTTCCATTTGTTGAGTTAAACATCTATTTTATCGATTATGTTTTTCCATAAATATGTTTTAATGTAAAATGATTGTTTTGTAATGTATATTCACATATATTGTTTGTATTTATATTTTCCTTATATAATTAACTCATATAATTATCCTCACTCTAATGATACGACATTTTTAAATGTTTTCATTCCTATGTTCTATTCTCATTTGGGTTATGCTTCCTTCCCTTATACACTAATGAAAGTATTCATTATTTTTATATAATTCTTATAAATTAAATTTATACATTACAAAATCTTGTTTATAGATCATTAAATCTTTTAATTAAAATAAATAGATGTTTTTCAAGGTTCCCATTATAATTCCTTCTAATACGCAAGCCCGATTAAAGGGAACATCTCGATTTCTAACCCATTATAAAGTACCACACACAATATTTTTTAAGAGACTTTAATTTTCCCATATAATTTCGTTCATTATAAAGAAATGTATTTTTTCTTCCAGGTATAATTTAAACAATCCTGAAAATACAAATTAAATCTCTAAAATTACTCATATTTTCATAGTAAAAGTGTATTTCTCTGAAGAATTCATCAATGATTTTATTAGAGTAATTTCATCTATTTCAAAAATTCTCAATGATTTTATTCATTATAAAGATATATATATTTTTATTATCATCCACATATATCTTATTAAATGGGTTATGATCAGTTTGACAATGGATTTGTTGTCTTAATTCCATTCATCATATTACATAGAATGGTTAGAGATTATGTTTATAGATTGCTCAAATTTACCTACATTTCTGATGTATATGTAGTTTATGATTATATTAATTCATATAAGGAATAAATTGGAATTAGTTTGTGATGTTTGGGTCCCCCAATATCCCATAGATGCATCAGTAGGTCTCATGAGAAAAGGAAAAACATGGTTTTGGACGAGCCCTTAACCTAGTAATTTCAGAACTCATAACTGAGGACTTGATGATATGTACAAATGTCCAAAATTATTAAATCCCCCATTATGAATTCAGTAATTGAAAAATAAATTCCCTATTTTAATTCTCTAATATCCAGATTAGGATTAATTATCTTATGACAGGATATATGAATTTACTTTCTCACCTTTCATTCCAGTAATCTTATACTCAAGTTTATTTTTAAATGCATGTGTTTTTAGTTATTCACTATGCCCACTGATTACATTTATGATGAATTATTCTATATAACATAATATTATTTATAATACAATCTTAAACCTTTCTTATATATTCCCTAGGATGTGAATATAAATATTTTTATGAAGGACTTGCAGGAATAATCTACCAGGTTATGTGTGCATCCAATGGAGTCAAAATGTTGTTTCTTAATGTTTTAATATAAATATTATATTTGTGTCCAACTATCTAAAACTACTTAACTATTATGTGTTTTAGAAGGTGGTTTCCTTGCAAACATAGTAGATTATTTATATAAAAGCACCAGATATAGGAAACTGGTGTCGGGGTCCTAATAGTTGGTATTAGAGGAAGTATAGTATAAACAAAGAAAACATGATTTAGAAAAAATATATTAGAATATGTAACCCTAATATAGAATATGAGGATAAGTGTAGATGAATATTTTATTGTATTGTTAAGGGGGGTATTATGTGTGATTTACAATAAATAAATTCCAATATAGATACTATATGTGGACATGGTTCGAGCACATATGTACCAAGGGGTATCAACATTGAGAAGGTGTTCTGGGGCTGACTCGGGGAATCCTGGTACACAAAATTGTGACATACATTACACTTGGTTTGACACTCCCAGGGTATATACTTAAGATATATAACATTTTATTTACAAACAATAATGAAGAATTTAAAAGTAAATATATCTCCAAAGAAACCATATTTATAATTATGAGATTAGTTACATATAGAATTATAAATTTATGTAATTAATTTTATTAGAATTGGGATTATACACGATATTACTTAATGGTACGATATAATCTCATGTATGAATTAGTTGGATCATAATATAGATGTATTAGTAGATTAGATTGAAAAATTCAACAGGGGGTGAATTGTATGTTTAAAAACATTGTAATTAAACACTTAAGACAGAACATAGGTTAAAAGGTCTTAACAAAATACAATTTACATTCAATACAATTTAACACAATGGTCTTAGATCTGATTGATATGATAAGATGTAACACTATAAGAAATATAAAACAATCGTATTTAATGGAATACAATGATCAATGTAATAAAACTGAAAAAGATTCTACCATACAGCGTATTGAATCTATTGATAATATGTGAATCATAATTGAAAAAAATATAATTAAATTGAATATGAAAATAAAAAGGACAAAATATAATTATTTTTATAATTCAAATATTATCAGAAATTTCAAATTATTACAATTTTTTAACACAACGAGAAGGGTTTCCTTTCTCCTAGGATAGAAGATCTATCTTACCACCACCTTGGTAATCACTCAATACAATTATTGGCATGTTCTTCTTTCTATCCCCACAAACCCTTTATTTTATAGGTAATCATTGCCTCTATCATTAAAATGCTTGAAATCCGTCATTATGATGATCAGTCGCACCGTCTTCTTATCCCCAAACTCCCACGGTCGTTATCATCCAATAGGTCACACAAAGGAAAACAAAGCACATACTAAAATACAAAACATATGAATGAGACATTCATGTTTTTTAATTCCAAGGCCTTCACACGAAGCTAGAGAGAAGTCACATCATCTCTCTCTATAAATTTATATAAGAAAAATATGATCAAAAATCGTTTCTCTGTTTCTAATGACCTCCAATTTATAGGCCTTATATTCCAACGATCATATTTTCTCCAACTATCATATTTCTATGAAAAAATCAGAGTGACCTAGACACTAGGAAGTGTAACGGTCATGTTGAAAAAGAGAACACAATATAATTTTCATTTATTTATAACTAACCCCAAGATATCATTTTGGATAAGAATAAAAGATATATGAAAATTATAGCATGAGTACAATTGATGTTACTTTCTGTAATGTATTGATATTATAAAAAGTGAGTACGATGCACAATGTGGGTATGTTGAAAATAGTTAGTATGATAGACATAGTCAGTATGATCGTCACAATCAGTATGATTGGTAGAGTCTGTACGATTGACATGGTCTGTACAATTGACACAATCAGTATAATTGACA
Source organism: Viscum album (assembly GCA_963277665.1). Taxonomy (NCBI): domain Eukaryota; kingdom Viridiplantae; phylum Streptophyta; class Magnoliopsida; order Santalales; family Viscaceae; genus Viscum; species Viscum album. Next base: position 1,642,104,627 of record OY728121.1, on the reverse strand, counting down.
CAATTAGTACAATATATAGTGTTAGTACGATTGACTGAGTCAGTACGATTGACTGAGTCAATATGATAGAATGAATAATACTATAAAATGTAAATCAGTTATATGATCAATGTTAAGGAATAGATATCTGATTTCGAAAACAAAAGACATAAAAGACCAAATAATACTTTTGACATAACAATATACCCATTTTTGGAAATTACAAAACAAAAAGTAAAACTAGAAAGAAATAATTATCTCCATTTGGGTTATGAAAACTCTTCTAATAATGAAATTGAATACAACTCACTCCCCCTTAGGTATAAATTTTCCAAATAATTTTATTCTTATAATTTCACTGATTCAATAAAATCCATTCTTCCCCTTTTTGAAACATTATCTCCTTTTATTAATTATTCCTACCTCTATCAAAAAACATTATACCCCTCTATGATTTACAAAGACAAAGGGGTGATCTTGAGTTCTCTTGAAAGGGTTATAGATAAATAGAAAATGCAAAAAATGGAAATTAAAACATACAATTCCTTACTGTCAAATGTTTTGTGAAATTTAAATAAAAACTATGAAAGAAATATACAGAAAAAAAACAATTTTTTCTCTTTGTTTTTAATTATTGATCAACTCATGAAGAATACCCCTCATCTTATTCATCTATTTCTTGTCATCTGTGATAGTATCATCCTGATATTTGAGAAGCTCTTTTTGGTCTATGAAATTTTGTTCTTGGTTTTTGATAGTGCCTTCTTTCACCCTGATCACTTCTTCAAGAGTATGAATTATGTTTTTCACATCCTAATTTTCCTCATCCAAAAAACTGTTTTTTAACAATAATAATTCATCTTATAAAGATGAATCCATTGAAAGTTCTTGATAGTAATTCAATTAACTTGTCTTTCAATTTATTCATTATAAGAGTATATGCACCATGAAATTTTGGAATTTGATTCAACCTATCAATTGTTTCTATATCACGATTATTTAAATAAATATCAAGATCATTAAATAGACTAATAATGTATTCAATTGATTTCTCATGTTCATTTACTGAGATCTCTGTTTTGTGCGACCACTTAGTAATCTTATTGTAAGCCTTCTTTAGAGCAACAGAACTATCACTTAAAAATTCAAATAGGCCTCTAGAGACATTACTCTATTTTTGAGCTCTCTTACAGAACCAAATATATTACTTTGATTGTATTTAATGAAATCAATAATTCCTTATATTTTAGGAAAATAAGTAATATTATTTTCAATCCTTCTCAAAACATGAAAAATGTAATCACTTTTCACTAAAGAAATTGTGTGTGTTGAATCAGTATCATCATCACACGATTCCAGTTCATTTGATCGGCTAGAGACTTTTAGTTGACTATTTTGATTTTCATTTATATTTTTCATTTTCCACCATTTATACTTCTTTTTTATTTCATTCTTCATCTATTTTATCGCTGATTATAATTACTTTATCAGCAAGATAATATTGTGCCTTTTGCTTTACTAGAGATTGAATTCATTATGAATGATTTTTTAAGGATTGAACTTGTTTTTGATTGACATGAGGATTATTTTTTATTCCTTCAACATGATTTTTAAGAGAATATTAGTCTCTACACATCTTAGAACATTGAAGATATTCTAAATTGAATTCTTCTTCATCTTGTTCATGTTCCAGAACTTCATGCACTATTTGTTTTAGTCTCTTCTTGTACGGAGAAGTATGTACGATAGGTTCTTGATTAACATATTATGTCAATTGGGAATATTTTAATTCAACACATTTTATGATTGTATAAACATCAAAATCTTGAGGTTTTCTCTTCAAATGATTCTTATTCTTCTTCTCATCTTGTAGAGTGTCTTCTACCCTAATTTTCCTAGCCAGAGCTTCAACTAGGTCAAGAACAAACATAGGATCACCTTATTTTATTTCTTCTTTCTTCTTTCTCAACATGGATACAACATCTTTACTGTATTTGGTTTTATTATTTGGAATTGTAATAAATAGAGGATCTAAATATTGAGAAGCAGCAACTATTGGAGCTGATTCTATCGGCACTGGTGCCAATTGATTTGGTGTCAATTATGCTTCCACATCATTGATAAAGAGTTTTGATTAATTATAAAAAAAACATACAATTTAATCAGTGTATTATTACTTATGTAAGAGGTATTTAGGTCCTTCAATTCTACTTTTAGTGGAAAATTAAAAACATCAAACATTCACGAATGAACTATGTGATAATAAATGGATACATGATAAGATGAGTCTTGATAGCTCCTAAATTCCCATTATTGATAGTTTAAAAAAATTTACCCTTGAGATTTACCTTTATCATGATTACAATAAAATTTAATACAAAAATTTCTTAATCCTTAAGGGTTTCCTTATCATATTCCATTGGAATTAATAATCCTTTCATCCAATGGACAAAAAACTAGTTGTTAGTAGAAATATTAGATACTTTTATTTTTTCCTCATCAATAATAATCAATGACTTTTCATCTCTTTCCTTGTTAAACGTAACAAATTCATCAAGGATCTTATGATATGGGAAAAAAGAATCACCTTCTATCAGAATATTGAATAAATGTGCTGCTTTTTTAATAGACATTGAAAATTTTTTATCGTACAAAACACTGTTAATCATTATATTCTTATCAAAATAAATTGTATTATAGAATTATCTAAACTCCTAAACAATAATGGGGCACTAATATATGAGATTCTCTACAATAATATGTTCCTAGCATTGGTATAAAATAATCATCTAGATTGATTTCTCATAACTATCAAAAACATGCTGAGATACTAAAATTTATCTGATGAAATCATTTTCTATGAAAGTCTTTGAAAACATTTCGGTAGGAGTGTTGTCATTCTACTGAGTTATAAAGATGAGTGGAAAAAGAAGAGATCATACTGATTCATAAGGATAAGAGGCAGAGCTTCACCGAGAAATATAAAAAGCAGATTTGGGTTTGTGAAGGTGGCCATCAATTTACAGGTGAAATTTTGATGACAGTTGGTCTTCTATGGTTGGTATTAGAAAATAAAAAAATCCAATAGTGGAGAATAAAAGAGGTGTGGTTTATATAAAAAATAATCAAATAGATTAAAACTGAGAAACAATAAAATGAAAGAAAGATAATAAAAAATAAGAGAGAATGTACCTATTAGAGATTTCATGTATGTTATTGTTTTCATAGTATTATGAAAATACAATCAAACATCAAACCGATAAAAATGAAATTGATTAAGATTGGTTTTCAGAACAATGGAAAACAATTTCAATACCATAGGATATCAAAACGATTGAAAAAAAATTCATAACCATAGTTTTTCAAGTTATTAGAAAACAAAGTCATTACAATAGGTTGTTAAGCCAATGGAAAACAGATTCATTACCACAGCTTGTCAATTTGATGGAAAACAATGTCATTACCTATGGTTGTCATGCATACGGAAAAGAAAATGTCAAATCAATTAACAGAATTTCAAAATGATAAACCAAAAATAGAACGTCAAAATGTAAATAAAGATGAATTCTATAACTATATAATCAAATAATAAAAATATAACTATTCATAAAGTATTAAGATAAAATAAAATTTAAAATATGAAACTAAATAATATTAAATAGGTAAAAATTGGAAAAACAAAAATTTTCTCCTCTTGGAAAAGGATTGTTTTAATGTATTAAGAAATATAGAACCAGAAAGTAGATGTGAATAATTATATTATTTTAATCATTCCATGCTTCTGTTTAATAAATAAAAATATATTCGAGGTATTGGTTTGTAAAAATTTCATCAAGTTGTTCTTTCATTCTGATGAATTGTAATATGATACCTCTTTTTTGTGTGTCATCCCTGAGAAAATGATGCCTAATATCTATCTTTTTGGCACGTGGGTGGTGTTCTGGGTTTTTACAGAGAGATATGTCACTAGTTTTAACATATAGTATTTGAGTTTTGGAAAAACTCATGCCATAGTCAGTGAGTTTGTGTTTCATCCACAACACTTGATCACAACAAATTCCAGCTACTACATATTCAGCTTTAGTAGTGGAAAGTGCTACAAAGTGGTGATTCTTTCTTGACCAAAAAACGAAATAATCTCCTAATAAATAACATGTTCTAAATGGACTCTTTCATTCCATTATCACAACTACAAATAGTTCTTTAAAAAGTACTTAAAACCGCCTTTAACAGTGCTAGATAAGTGTTGTAAATTACGTCGAAGAAAGGGAGGGTCCCATTTAACAATGATTATAAAGGGAGCCTTTACCAATGTTTTTTTGAGCCCTAATAAAGGCCCCCATTATCAACGCTCAATAAGCCCTGATAAAGGCCTTGTTTCCATAGCAAACCCAGCACCTGCACAAAACCTGCACACCTAAGACAATACCTACACAAACAACACAAAACAACATTTTCACACAAAATATCTGCATAAAACAACACCTACAAACACTGAAACCATTGGAGAAAAAAAAAGCACACATAAGAGTTTCACAAACATTGATATATACATTTACATGAAATCATGAATACAAAAAAAACACACTTATATATAAATATCAAACAATGTTATATATTATTACAATTACAATTATCTAACAACCAGTTAAAAAAATTAATGTTTCATCCTTTTTGGATATGTGATACCCTCTGAAAAATTGTATTCCATGGTATTATTTTCCAAACAAATCATTCGAACTCAAGAAAAAAATTCCACCTATATAAAAAAACAAATATTATGTCACTAATAGAATAATGAAATAAATTAGACATTAATATGATAGAATAAATTAATAATATGTCAATTTTTTTACAAAGAACATGTTTGGGTTGGTAGGGGGCTATAAGACTAGATGATACTTGATACCTGACCTAGATATGGGTAGGTAAGCTGCAATGATAAGATACTAGAGTAATGAAAAATAAAAATTCCCACAAAGTTCAATAATTAATGATTTTGAGAGGTTTCATATTGTATAGGATTTACCACATTCTCTTCATAGTAGACTTAGAGGAAGGAACATAAAAAGATAAATTGATGTGCCAAATGTGGTGTGGATAGAGGGATAATTGGTGTTTCCTTTGGATCAGAAAAACAACATACATGAGCACCATTTGACATGGAGATCCCTGATCATCACCCTCTCAGTCACTTTTTAAACCAACTATACCCACCGTGTCCCAATGAAATTAAACTAGTGATGTTGGAGGTGACCAAATATTACCAGCCCTTGGAAATATGCAATAGAAATAGGCTATAGAATTCTCCACCCTATGATGATGGCGACCGATGATCCGGTCCCTCCACCACCGGAGGCGGATGGACCTCCGTCATCCTCTAAGCGAGTGATGGCCTCTTTCTCCCCATTCTCTAATCTCATGAACATTCCACCTTTCCTGTAGAGCATCCTATTCCCTATGGATCCCTAGTACTATGTTGGGAGGCCTAATCTTCCTTTATCGATCATGGAGTTCAATGATGGCTCGGAGCTCCCCAATCAGTCCCTGGTAGCGCATTTCCCCTAGAGAATATCTTTTGTGGACTCCTTTTATGGGTTAATTTTCAGTTCATGGGATCTATATGAGTGGGAGATGGTGGGTCTGCTCGACAACAGATGAATTTTAATCCATTTTGTGTTAGTGGATGAACAAATCAGATCATGTTCTATTGCAACTCGTAGAAGAAATAGAAACCGTTTCTTACTCAAAATATGGTTTTATGACATCCATATGAAGCGGGACTACACTTCAGTGGTGATCTGGGTGAGTTTCCCTAATATCCCACTTCCTTTTCAAAATACATCGATTGTTAGGATGCTTGCGTACTTTATAGGGAGGTATTTATCATCTAATCACCGATCCTTTGGTGTGTGCCATCCTGTTAATACTCGTGTGTGTGTACTAGTGGATGCCTTGTGGAAGCCTCTAGAGTTAATTGGGATTACCATATGATAATAATACCTATTTAGACAGAAGGTCTTGTATGAGTCAAGGGCTGACTTCTAATCCAGTTTCCAGCGTTTCGGGAAATCATCGGTGACATATATGCGTGGGTCTGGACAACATATTTCTACTATGTATAATATGGTCCCAGGAGAGGTTTTTTTTCATGGAATCCCCTCAAGGGTCTATTTGTAGTGACCAAAATGTAGAGGGGAAATTGGACACTCCTGATCAATCTCACTTCTAGGGTACCGGGAGTATAAGTTTGTAGGAGGCCAGCAAGGGGGCTTCCAGGAAAGGATTGGAGAGCCCTATCATCATTAGGGAATTTGTTTGTGATGTAGTGGCTTTCGGGGATGGTTATTCTAATGGTTATGACTGTAATGCAGGTGTGGAGAGCCTGGAATCTCAGTATCCATCTCAAATTGGTGATTTACAACTATATAGAAATCATAATTCAGTTTTGGAATGTATTTTCTCTCATATTTTTCAGCCTTCATGTGAAAAAGGCATGGTTCTATAGATATATTTGGTATCTCAAAGACGGATGTCCACATGGATACTACAATGATGTCCCACAGTAGGGAGGCTGAACCTCTGGGGAATATATTGTAAGAGGTGGCCTTGATGACTATTGTGGTTCCTCCATATAACAAAAGGAGGCTTGAAGAAGGGTGTGTGGTCGAGCCTCTAGGAATGAAGGAGGTGTGCCAGTTATCTAAATATGTGTCTCAACTTGGGAAATTGATTCTAGATAAGGAGAGTGTCTTTAGCCCCTTGGGCCCAAACATTTTCAATTCAAAACCCCAATCCTATCTACAGGATTCATTTATTGGGAAAACATGCAGAGCCCTAGTGACCAGGGAAACTGTTTTGGGACAAGGCCCCCCATAGAAGGATTGTGGGTTTTGTTGAGGAACCATTTTGATAGTGTTCTTGTTCAAGATCATGTTTTGTCTCGGGAGGAGGATGATTCTGAAGATCACAGCTATAGCCAACTCTTAGTGGACAGTTGGGACTTCTTCCAATGGAAAGAACCTACCATCCCTTAAAGGTAAGAAGGGACTAAAAGGGAAGTGTGACCTCGAAAAATGAATTTTCATCTAGGGGAAAACACCTTGGGATGTAAAGACTATTATTACTTTTCCAAACCAATGGAAACCAGGTCGGCCTAGAAAGGTGGGAGCATGGAAAGAAAAGTCAAGCAATATAGGTAAATTGTTCATCCAAGAAGTGATCCAAAATTTATGGATGAAGAGGTAAGGGAGTGCATGAAGCTTATATTCCACTCCAAGGAATAAATGATTGAATGAGTAAATAGTCCCAATGACTCAAATTATGATATTGTAATAATTTATTAAAGATGGTTGTAGGTTAAGGCCACCAAGTAGCAGGATGCATGGATCGACAAGAAAGACCGAATAATAACTCTGGGTTTTAATACTAGCAAAATCACCCTGAAAGAATTCATTCAAACAATGGACAAGATGGTTATCCAACTCTAAGAACTTCTCAAAGAAGATCCAGACACACATGTTAGTAATTTTCAGTGGTAATTATATACAGTGTCACATTCAAATAATCTTAGTTTGGTGTTTAATAACATTGTGAGCTATTTTAGCAAGTAGTGAATTTTTTTTGAATGATGGTTTCACACATTTTATTAATGTTTCTTAATAAAAAATTTGTATTTGGGGGTAAGAGGAAGTAAATATCACCATTCCCATACAATGTCAATAAATAAATGAAAGTGATGATAAAACATATCTTACCTATTAATTAGAGCCACCCTAGTCTCCCTTATCTTCACTAGTTACCATTGTACTAGGAATTATCATTATCTAAGCTTGGGGAGTGTAATGTTCTTGGCCTTTGATAGAATGAATCACCACACTACCTCTGTGGAGAAGTTATTTTACATTAATGGGATGATGTTCATAAAAGATGTCTTTCGGTGGGATCACACTCACAAATCACTCTAGCTCAATTTTCACTTTAAAGAACACTCCCAGGATCTCTATGTTCAATGTATTCATCCTTTAGTTGTCCTATTATGGGAATGTGTTGGGAAACACTGCCAAAATTAGAGCAGATCCCCCATCGACTATAACATCTTTCATGGGATCCCAATACATTGTTACAAAATTCGTTGGCACTATCCTTGTTGATAGTGTTGGATCTAAGTGACTCATTTTCTTCAAAGACATATTTATATAAGTAAATATTAGATGGAACAATAAAAGAGAGGAGATGAATTGTACATTTAAAAACATTTTATTTAAACACATAAGATATAACATAGTTTAAGTGGTCCTAAACTAATACAATTCAAAATAAATACGATTTACAACATTTTTTTCTTCAATCTGATAGATATAATATGATATAATATTATAAGTAATGTATATAAATCATATTATAATTGAATAAAATGATTAGATTAATAAAAATGAAAAATATTCTACCATAAAACATATAGAATCTATTAATACAATATTAATTTCAATTGAATCAATTACGATTGAATTTAATATTCAAAGAAAGAGGAAACAATAAAATTCTATTTCTAATAATAATTACAGCGGAAATGTGAATGTATTACAATTGTTTTAACCAAAAAATAATTGTATTATTTCTCATAGGATAGTAGGTATGTCTTACAACCACTATTTTATGGTATTGATATGACAATCATCATGTTCGTCTTGTTATCCCCTCAAGCACTTAGTTTTATAGGTAATCGATATCATTGTCTTTCAAATTCATGAATGCCCTTGATATGATGATCGGTCACACCGTCTGCGTATCCCCGGTAGCACTTGATCATTATCACGTGATTGGTCTCAGAATTAAATATAAATAACTTACTGATATACAAATGCTATGAACGAGTCGTTCATGTTTTGAAATTCAAAATCTTTCACATGAAGAAATAGAGAAGTCATAACATCTCTCTCTAGAAATTGAAAAAATAAAAAGATGATCAAAAGACATTTATCTTTTTCTAATGACCTCAATTTTATAGGAATAAAGTTTGAAAGGACATATTTTCTCCAATGTTCATATTTCACTGAAAACCACAGAGGGATTTGGAAACCTGGAATTTTAATGGTCATATTGAAAAAGAAAACACGACATTGTTTTGATTAGTTTATAAGTAACACCAAGACATTTCTTTGGATAAGAACAAAAGATAAATGAAAATTATAAAATTTGAATGATTGATATTACATAGTGCATTGTATTGATACATTAAAATGTGTGTACGATGCACAATGTGGGTATGATGAATATTTTTAGTATGATAGATAGAGTCAGTATGATACACAGAGTCAGTATGACAGACGAAGTCAGTACGATGGGTAGAGTTAGTACGATTGACATAGTCAGTATGATTGACAGAGTCGGTATGATTGACTAATTTAGTATGATTAATAGAGTCAATACGATTGATAGAGTAAGTACGATAGACAGAGTCAGTATGACTGATAGGGTCAATATGATTGACAGAGTCAGTACGATTGACAGAGCCAGTATGTTAGATATAGTAATCATATTCAATTTAAATTTATTTATTTGAGAAATGAGAAAAATGATATTTTTGATTTCCAAAACAAAAGACATATAAGTTAAAATATGTTTTTTGAGTTAACAATTTTTTTTTAAAATGGTTTGTACAGGATGGAAAGGAACCAAATCAATGGACTTAATCTAATTAGTATGAATAATCATATTTTCAATGGCTTTAAACCATCCATTCAAAGGTAATGGTATCTCAATCATTCTCCTCATATGAGGAGAAAATATCTTGTATTAAAATAAGGATAAAATATTTTCTCTATATTATGGATTTGATTGGATGAAACACGATAAGAGGACAACTATAAAAATGATATTTAAAGGGATTAAGGGGAAATGGTTTTTTCCCATATGTGATAATTTTGGAAGTAAACACATTAGTAAATGATTAAAAGGAATTATATTTTTCTAATAGTTTGGAGAGAAATCCCAACATTATTTTAATTAAAAGGTTAAGAAATATTTGTTAAATTTAAAATGCTTCAAATGAAAATATATTTGACACTAGGAAAATAAATGTCCCATGCATCAAATAAATAATCACAAAAGAAAAAAATGGATCGTGTTCAATATTTTTATACTAATATAGAAGAAGAAGAATGATTATTTCTCTTATGTTTAGACTAATGAATTATGTCTTTTTTTATTTTAATCAATAATAAAACTGTTATAAGAATTATAGAATATATTAGTAATATACTGCATTTCTATTTCCTGAAGGAATTGAGGTTGTGTGAAGAATGGTACTAAGGAATAGTGATATAGTCGCAAGTTAAGAATTTTGAAAAATATATGTTTGATGGAATAATATCCCTTCATATGTTTCTGATATTGATATATCGATTTTAGAATAAATATTCAACCGATTTAGATGATGTTAAATGGATAACACATAACATGAGGATTTAAATAATGGTCTATCAACAAATTAGTAGAGTGTACAAAATTTCATACATTATGAATATATCCAAATTCCTAAGTTTTATATAAGGAATAAGGAATAAAGAACATATTATATATGGTTTTATGGTAATTCAAGTTATTTCTGTGCTGTAAGATAATAAAAGGATAATGGACTCAAGTGTTTGTATGTGATGATTGAGAGACACGTAAAGTTGTTTAATAACTTCATTTTAGAAATTTAGTTACCTTTATTCTAAATTTTTTGATCAAGATATTTTGTAAACATTATCCATTTATGAAATGGTAGAAGTTGACATTTCGACCCGATTTTAGAGTTTATTTTACCCAATGATACAACTTTTTCCATTAAGTGATGTAGGAGTATATAAAGAAAAAATTGTATGGTAAAATTGTGTTTATAGAAACATTTAACCTACTCACATCTCCTTACAATACTATAATGTGAAATAATTTCTCAACATTAGTGAATGGATTAGGAAATAATAAAAGGATATCCTAGTACATTTATATCTTTTGTGGGTTTTCTATAACGGTATTTTTTAGTATCAACATTTTTTCATTTTTGAAATTAAATTTGATATTTAGAGGAAACAACTGATTTGAGGGTAGAATGTAACACACCAATTATTTTCAAATGAATTTAATATATAATCTAATGCACACAACATTCAGTCTCTATGAGAGAACTATTTTTTATAATTATTTATAAATGATAGTTATAACGTAGCCATTATAAATATTTTTTCCACATCTTTGAATTGATTTTTGAATAACGTACATACATATTTGTGATCAGTATGATGTTTAGAGTCTCATACGATCAAATTTTGTTTTTTTGGTGAATAGTAAATTGACACTTTTGAAAAGAAATGATACCATTATGAATTGTAATATGAACCTTATGTATAGTATATCATCAAAATGAAGAGTAAACTCACACATGAATGTATAAATAAAATTTAGGCATCTAATAAATGATTGTATGATATAATTATTTCATTGTATAAATAAATAATGGTTATAGAAATTATTAATTATGTATTAGTATTTTTATAAAACATAAATTCATATTTTAAATTTCATAATTAATATAATTGTTCAAAAAAATATTATTTTCATAAAATATATTAATTTTTTAAATTTTCTATGTCTAATTATTATAAGATACTTTTATTAGACCTTTCTTAATTTTATCAATGTTTTATTAAGTTGGTTATAATTTTAAAATTTGTATTTTATGAGTAAAATAAGATTAGAAATAAGATTTTATTTTCTAGAATTTAAAAATTTATTTTCCTAAAGGATATTTCATGTATAAATAATAATCATTGAAAAATGGTTTCTAGAAATTTTGGGGTTTTTCTAAAAAAGTTGAATTTTTTTCTAATATAAAGAAATATAATTTTTAAGAAAATATAATATTTTTTAAACCATCAATGGATATTTATGATGTAATTTTTTTAAACATGTTGAAATTATAAATTTTTTTTTAATTAGAATAATTGTCTATATAAATAATTCAGAATATATATATAATAATTTTCATTATATGTATAAAAGAACCATTGCCATTGTTTACCCAGTTTCGACGTTCTGCTGAAAAAACTAATTTCGATCCTTAAAAAAATTACGAGATAATATTATTTCATCGACATTGTCACAATGTATAATGAATAATTGATGTGTTTGGAAGATAATCAATAATTTTATAGTTATATTATATTAATCTTTTACAAATTTCTCTGGAATTCTTTCCCATGAAAGAATATATAAAAAACAAATTTAAGTTGTTTTCTTGACAAGTATTTGAGTGATTATATATAATGAATTAATATTTAAATTTATATTGAACATAATTAATTTATTCTTATGATTTTAATTTATTGTTATTTTTTATATATTAAATAATTAACATTTATGCTTATAAAATTCTGAAAGAATTCTTGTTAAAATGGAATAAAAAATAAATTATTTGTATAAATTTAATTTATAAGAATGCATAATTGACCCATAGACTTTATAGTTTTAATTGTATATATATATTTCATCCACTATATATTTTTGATTATGAGTGGAGATATTTTGTACCCACATAGATCCCATTTTTTTCTTTCATGTTATTAAAAAAACGAACAACATTTTTACACTATAAATTTAAATTATTATAATATTTTAATATGTGGTTATAAAAAAAATAGAAAAAAAATATTCATTGGAAATATATTAGAATTATATTTCTCATAGAATTAAATTTTTTTAATTTTTATGTTAAAAATACATTCATTAATGGATTGAACAGTTATGATGTTGTAAATATTTAATGAATAAATCAAATTAATGATTTTAAAAATAGTAAAATAAATATAAGATTATAATTTTCAGTTAATTTAAGATTTATATAGGATCTTAAAATATATATATATGATATAATAAATAATTAATTCTTATTAGATAATTTTTAGGATTTTAATTAAGTCATTATTGTGAGTAAATTTTAATATTAAATGATTACATTTAACATGCATAAAATATTTTGATCAATTATTTCTAAATAATTTTTTTTTGAAATGTTAAAAAAAGATAAAATTCTTTCAATAATGGTATATAAAATGATTTTTAGTCCTTTTGGAAGTTGTAGACCCTATAATAAATTTATTATTTAATAATTTGAGTAATTCAAATGTTTCCACTCATCTCAATTATAAAAGGAGGGTCCCTCCTTTACAAATTTGAATCCACATTATCCTTATTTAATGGCTAGCCTATAACCAATTCCCCCATCTTCCTCCCTTAACACATTCTAGTTAATCTTACCTTTCAAAAATTTCACTTCTCCAAGTCAAAAGGAGGTCTTCAAGGAGAAATTTTAAAGAGGTAAGACTCATTCTTCTTCTATATCAAATTCATTCTCACTTCGACCAAATCCCTTCTAGTTATCAAATGATTCATGAGAAATCCAATATTGTATAAATAATGTTAATTCTTTGTTGTAAAATTTTCATTAAATCTCTCATCTTCTCCATTTATTCTTAAATAAGGAAATCATCATCTATTATGTGTCAATTCAATTACATCATGGATGAGGATTATTTATTTCCCTTTTTCCAAAATAATGAAAAGTTTAAATACACATGTAATTATTTAAAAATAATTTAATTTATATATTTTACCGTTTTGTTATTATTATTTCATTTTCAAATTTAGTGCCATAATAAAACGTCCATGGAAACTATGAAAAGAATTAACCAGTAACAATGGAAATAACAAAATATTGTTAATAAATTTGTGGAAAATGTTATAAGAATATTATTTTAGGCATTATAAACATGTATTAAGTTCTCTAATATATTAATAAGACTATTCAAACAAATATATAGGGGTTTTGAAAAATTTAACAAAATTCGAACCGGAGGTAATGGATAACTTGACTCAATTTTTATTCATTATGTTAAACATATAGGTCATCAGGAATGATTTTTTTCCCATAATACATGTGAATGAAATATTATTGTTTTATAAAACATATCAATGTATGTTGTGTGGATTTATATTTGTAACACATAATTATTTGATTGATTTATCCTTTCATTAATGATATGATCATTGTGATGTTTTTCTTCTCGAAACATAATTTTTATTCATGTTATTATTTCATCCTATATACACTAATTAAATAATTAATTATATTTATATATATATTCTACAATCTATGTATACATTCTAAACTCATTTATATAGATCAAATCATATTTTTTATAATAAATACATGTTTTTTTTCTATATTCCATTTCTATTTTCCCGATTTCCAAGACTAATAAAATGGAACATCTCGATTTCATACCCATTTTCATGTTCCATAACTAATATGTTTCAGATACATTTATTTCTAAAAAATAAAAAAAAATCATGAAAAACTAATTTTGTTCATTTCTAGTTTTATTCAAAAAATCATGATAAATATAAATTGTTTTCTATAAGAATATGTTTTTGAAGAGTAAGTTGTTATTTTGCTCAATAATTCCATGATGATTTTATTAGAGTATTTTCATCTATTTTATAAAATATATTTGATTTTATTATTTTTTGTGGGGTATTTCATATTTTTATCATCCACCACGATTTATTAAATGGTTTAGGATCGTTTTTATTGTGGATGTGCTATCTTGATACAATTCATCATAACACTAAAAATGTTTAGTGTCTATGTTTATAGATTGGGGAATGTTACTTAAATTTCATTTTAATATGTTTTATATATTTATCCCAATTCATATGAAGAATTAATTGAACTTATTAATTGATTGGTGGGCCACTCTATAACCCCTTGATGTGTTGGTAGGTATCTTGAGACATAACAGAATTGGGGTTTGGATGAGGCCATACACTATTATTTACTTATATCAATGTTTTGGTCCTTGGTGAAATGTTTCATATATCTAAAATTATGAATTCCCCCATTATGAATTTATTAATTGATAAAAATATGATGTTGGATTATTACAATACCCTCGATTATGGTTAATTCTCTTTTGATAAGTTGTATGGACCAATTTTCTCTGCTTTCATTCCTATCAACATATGCTTAAGATTATATTTAAAGGCAAGTATTTTTGTTATTCACCTTGCCAAATGATTATTTTTATGATAAATTATATTGTAATACATAAACTTATAGACCATATGCATTAAAAAATTTCGTATTTTTCCCTATAATGTGAAGATGTATGTTTTTATGAATGAGTTGTACTAATAATATAAAATTTTATATGTGATTTAACTGGAGTTGAAATGTTTTTTTCATTCAAGTTCTAATTTAAATGTTATGATTGCATATAGATTTCAAAAACAACTAAAAAATTATTTCCTTTTGGATGTGTGATACTTGTAAATATAACAACGTACTAAAATAAGGCACCAGCTTCAGGAAACTAGGGTCATGGTCTTTATTGTTGGTATCCGAGGATTTTTAGTAGAAACATTGAAAACAAAATCTAGAAAACATGGATTAAAGAACATAACCGTAGGATAGAATTTGGAGATGAGTTTATAATTTCATCCTAAAACATTTGGAATGATTGAGATCATTTGGATCTTCCTTGAAATATATCCATTTAGAGATATTACAAGGTGTCATGGTTATGGAAAAAATGTACCTAGGTGTAACAACTCCATCAAGGAATCTCAAGCGTGACTTTGGGTAATCTGGTACACGATAATCGACCTTACTTCATAACTAGTTTTACACACCCCAGTGATATTCTTAAGATAATTCACATATTATTTAGAAACAATTATAAATTATTTAAAAGTATACTAGTCCCTAAAAAATTGTATATGATTATGAGATTAACTATCTATTACGTTTTTATTTAAAGTTTTGTATTTTACTAGTTTTTGGATTATACAATATGTTTAATAATTTGATGCTATAATGTATTGTAATCAATTATTTTTAAAAAGAACATATAGGAAGGAATATGAACCACATCAAGGAACATAATTTAATGAGTAAGAATAGTCATTTACTCAATGGATTTAAGCATGTCCAATAAATTGATGTAGTCTCTCAATCATTCTCATCATATAAGGAGATAATATCATGGCCTAAAAACATGAGAGAAGTGTTATCTATGTGTTATGGCTTCAGAAAGAAGAAGGATAAGAAGGGGAAAATTGGGATAAATATAAATAAATGGATATAGGAAAGAAGTTTTTTCCCATATTTGATAATTATTCATGGAAACTCATTGGAATATCCTTAAAAGTCATGGTATTTTTCTACAAATGTGGAGAAAAAGGACACCATTCTTCGGATTTCAAGGGTATGAAAATATTTCCCAATGTACAATGCTTCAAATACAAGGATATCAGTCAATATTAAAATCAAATTCCAATGAAACAATGTAATATACACAAAAAGAAAAAATTTGATCATGGTTAAGATTATCCTACTATGACAGATGAAGAAGAATTGTTATTGTTCTTATGTTTTTATTCAAGAATTATGTATTTTGAGTATTTAAATATATGAAATCATGGTTAAGAAAAATTACCAAATATACAATAATTGTACTACATTATTGTTTAATTAAGTATTTGAGGTCGAATGATGAATAATACCAGGGAAAGTGACTTAGTATCATGTTTAAATTCTGAAAAAATATATAGTTTGGGAATTAAAAACCTTAAAATGTTTCTAATATTGGGATATCAAATTTAGAATAAAGTGATTATTGATTTTAATAAAATGATTGGGATAACACTTCAATTAGAGGACCTAAATAATGGACTACTGATAAAGTGCTAGATTATATAACATTTTAGACATAAGGGATATAAAAAATCATATATTTTATATAAGGAATAGGGAAGCATGATCATATTTAATATGGTTTTCTAGAAATTCATTTTATTTTCATGATTCAAGAGAATACATGGAGAATGTACTCACATGTTTGTATATGATGATTAAGAGACACTTCAGGTTGTTTAATAAGTTTTTTTAAATTATGTAACCTTATTTGTAAAGTGTTGGATCATGTTATTTTGGAAAATATAAGCATTTATAAAATCGTTGAATTTGATCTTAGGGAAATGTTTTAGATATTATTTTACTATATGATACAAATATCTCTCTTAAATGACGTTGGAATAATAAAATGCACAATCCAATGATAATATTGGGTTTAAATAAATATATCATGTACTCATATTTCATTATATTACCATAGTGTGAAATAATTTTATACCTTTATGGAATGGATATTGATACAAAAAAATGTTATCCTAGTACATTATGTTATGATATGGGGTTTCTACCAAGGTATATTATTGTATAATCTTTTTTTGTGAACTGAAAATTCAAATTTTAAGGATGCAATTTGTTGAAGGATGTGAAAATGTAACACCTTAAGGATTTATAAATAAACTTAATATCGAATAAAATGAACAAAATACTGAGTCTCTAAGAAATTGTTTTTTAATAATTATTAAAAAAAGATAGTTATAAAGAATTCCTTAACCAATTTTTTTTCTTATGTTAATTAAATTTCGAAAAATAGATATAACCCATTGAAATCTGTAAAATATTTTGTGTCTGATATGATCAAATTAATTTTTAAGTGAATTGTAACTTGGAACTTTGGAATTTTAAATTTACCCTTAGGAAAAATGACATTACATTATGAATATTTAACCAAAAAAATAAATGGTAACCTCACCCATGAATCTATAAATAAAATTTATGAATCTTATGAATGCATTTATAATATAATTATATAATTATATATGTTAATAAATATTTTATAAATTAATAATTAATAACTAGTATTTCTGTAAAACATAAATACGTATCAAAATTTTAAAAATGATATAATGATTCAAAATAAAATTTAATTTCATAAAATATAATCTTAAGTTAATATTTTTATGTCTTATTATCATAAGATAATTTTTTTTACATTAGATAATTTTTTAAAACTTTCATTAAATTGTATATAATACAATAATTATAATTTTTTGAGTTAATAAATATTTTAATTAAACAATATATATCTAAATTTTAAAAAAATTACGTTCATAAAATATTGTTCATTTTTTAATTCTCCACATGAATATATAGTTTTGATGAATTTTTGAAATTTTTCTGAAATAGTTGATGTTTTAGTGAATAGTAATTTTTTTTAGAAAATACGATAATTTTTTGTGACAACATTAACTTATATTTATTATATTAATTTTATTAATCTTATTCAAAAAATATATTATAAATTTAAAATACTATTTTTTATAGAAATATTTCTGGAAAAAAATTATTATTTTCAGGGGAAGTATAAAAAAACCATTGTCATTGTTGACGTAGTTCCTGCACCAAGCTGACAAAGCCAATTTGGTTCCTTAAAAATAATATTTAAAGATAAAAAATATTTTTAGAAGCTTTTTATTATTTTTTAGTTATAATATAGGGTTATTAGTTTAATTTTTAATTTTTAATTTTATAGTTATAAAATATTAATTTTATCTAAATGCGTGTGAAATGCATGCAATGGGCATGAAAAAAAATAAAACATATATGATGATTACATGAGACGTATATGAGTGAATATATATAATTAACCAATATAAAATTTTATTTTTAACATAATTTTTTAATTTATATGATATAATTTTAATGTCAATTTCTTGTAGTATATAATTTACATTAGTACGTATGCAATATTGACAGAATTCTTGAGCAAGTAGATGAAAAAGTAAATTATTAGTTTTAATTAAACTTATAATAATACTTAGTTGTCCCATAAACTGAATAAATTTACTAGAATTTTTATGTTTCATTAAATACATCTATTTTATTTTAATTAGCATCATTTTGTGTCGACATGGATAGCATTAGTCCCTCTATATGATTAAAAAGAAATAAAATAGTTCCCACTATGAATTCCAGTTATATAATTATAAAATATAATCTTTTCCAGAATTTTTTTAATAAAAATAATAGTATTTTTAATGTTAATATAATTTTATTTTTCAAAGAAATTGGTTTTTAATTTTTAGTTAATAAATAATTATAATAATGGATTGAAAAATTATAATGGAGTAAATATCTAATGAATAAAAAAAATTAATGATTTTAAAAATAGTAAAATAAGTATAATTTGATATTTTTAAATAATTTAATGATTTATATCGGTACATATAATATATATTTGATATAATAATAAATTTAATTAAAATTGGATAATTTTTTTCTTGTTCTTAATGTCATGGTTTTGAATTATTTCTATTTTGAGAATATTATTTTTTCTATGAATGAAATATTTTATTATATTTAAAAGAAAATCATGAAAAATGACAAAAATGATAAATTTACATATATTATGGGATATCATATGATATTTAGGCCTTTTGGGAATCTTAAAACCTATAAAGTTATTTTATATTTTAATTATTTGAGTAATTATTATGTTGGCCGTCATCACACTTATAAAACGAGACTCTGAAATTCAAAAAATTGCAATGTATTAAGCTTTATTTCCTTGATAACCAATAAAAAATTCCATTATCATCATCCCTTACCACATTCTAGTTCTTCAGGCCTCGACCAAGATGAACGTTATGTTTCTAATAACGTGCATTATTAACTCCTCTATTATGAATTTAGTAATTCATAAACAATTTGATATTTTTCTAGTAGAATAATCATGAATAATAATAATTTTATTATATTATGTTACATGGTTTTTTTATCATCTTACATTCCTTCCTTCTTATGTTCAAGAATATTTTTAAAGGAATGTGTTTTTAGTTAATCAAAATTTATAATTTTTTTGTTTTTGATTACATTTACTATATTACATACCCTTTATCAGAAGATAAGATCACCCTTTTTTAATTTTTTTCCGAAAATGTGATGATGAATATTTTTTGAATGACTTGTATAAACAATATAAGAGTTTATGGCTATTTCTAATGGAGTTTCAATGTTGTTTTTCATTTCAAGTGGTAGTATATTTATTATGTTTGTATCTAGTATTCCAAAACTACTAAAATATTCTATCTATCAGGATTATATGTCCTTTTAAAGATACCTATGTATTAATATAATTCAATAACTCTGGGAAACTGGGGTCTAGGCATTTCTATAATAAATTTATATTATTTAAATCTTATACGTGTTCCCAAATGTGTACCTCCAATCAATTGTAAATAGGATACCCATATATATATTCTAACCACCAATTTTATCCTCCTATTAAAACCATAACCTATGAAATTTCCTTCTTAAATTTCATATCTTAATTCTAGAATTTTTACTATTTTTAAAGGCCATCCCTAGGATCCAAAAAGGATATTTAATGGTGTTCTTTCAAAGAATAGATAATCTCCTTAAACGATCAGTTTCTTTTTATCCTCTTCTCTACCCCAAATAAATGTAGTTTATTTTTCAAAAAATAATAAATTATGTATCCCTAATATAATTTAATCACCTAATTTTTTAAAAATAATCATTATTACCAATATTACCTATCAAATATGAATTGAAAATAGCACTCATTCATATCTACGTCTTACCTTCAGCATTAGGGATACAATTGTTTTTCCACAACAGTATATTTTAAATGTTTATTATGATGTGTTGAATTTTTATATCTCATAATTATGAAATTATTATAATTCTATAATTATAATATCACATATAACTTCATACGTTCTAAAAAATTGAAAAACCATAACGTTGCTCACCCATATGTGTGGACTACCACCTAATAAAGTGATGTGATTTGTTTTTAATTTTCATATGGAATTTTTGGTAATAATGATGGATTTAATGAGAATATATTTTATATAAATGTTTAATGAGAGTATGTAATGATTATTTTTTATTAACCTATCTTTTGTTCCACCGGTTATGAAGTCAAAACAACATCATTGTGTACGTATGACAAACCATATCCATGAACGGTTTGAATACATTTTTTATTTCTATCGTTTATGAATGATTATAAATATCTAAATAATATATATATATATTATATTTGTAGTATTATTGATATTATTATATTATGGGATAATTATCAATTTAGAAGGACCCAAAATTATGAATTGAAATTTTCAGGATAAATGGAACAGTTAACACCCAGAAAAGATGATTTTAACAGGGAATTGTTAGTTAAAGGTTGTTGAAATAATATTTGGGGATAATATATGATATTATATGTATATTAATGACCCTTTTAAAGAATTATTAGAAATTTATATTTACTATGAATAATACTAGATCATTTTTGATGTATATGGAACTAGATATATTTTTTTCATGTCAAATTATATTATTTGGGAGACAAGTTATGTTATACACATATCGTATATTATTAGGAGTACATTATTCTAGTTCACATGTTATTTATTTGTTATAAATATTGTCAGGATGTTTAATGATTCATTTAATTTTGTCCATTCAGGCGATGTATGATTCAAATGTTAACAAATTGTTAAGGGTTTTATGATTCTATATAAATATTCATTATGATTATTTATGATAATGTTTCTAATGATGAAATATGTTTTTTACCTCTAAATAAACCCATGAAATTTAATTTTATATGGTTATTCATTATGATTATATTTTTTCATTTTATTCTATATTTTCAAAATACCCAAGAGAGTTAAATAAATTTTTAATGAAAACAATGATCAATTATCCAGTTTGATGAAAAAAAAATCCATCCATGTCCTTATTTTATAAAATATTTTCAACAATATTTTTATTATTATAAAGTTATTTTTTAATTTATTTGTTACCCATTATTTAATTTTTTTTTTAAAAACTTAAATGGTATTTTACTTTAATATTCTGAATGAGGTACATTTTGAATTTCTAATAAAATTTGAAATTAATTTTTTTTGTTAATGTATAAGGTAGAAATAAATTTCCTTCTATCAAGAATTCCGAATAATTTAAATATTAGTTCAATTTTTTCATGGTTATTTTACGAAAAATTAAATTATATATTTTTTGGTGAATTTATTAATTTTTAAAGGAGATTTTTTACAATGGAATGTGTATTTTCATCCGGAATGATTTAGTGATGTGATTATGGTATTTCAATTCAACTAGGAAAAAAACACTATATTTCACTTATTTTCCACTAGGGATATTAACTAATGGTAACAATCTTATTCTATATATAAGTGTATTATTTTTTATTTTTATATTATTTTTATGAATTATATTTCTTTTTTACAAGACATGTTATGATGAAAAGAGGTGTTGTTTATGAAACAAATTTATTTTTAATTTTGATTTTCTATGATGAAATGTTTATAAAACTCATTTCTATTCCTGGGATCTGATAATTTTAACTATTAATTTTCTTATAGAACATGGTTATGTGATTTTAATTACGCTATGTGTGGGATAGAAATTATGTATTCCTCTAATTCATTGGGTAAAAACATGATATATCATTAGATAAATAATAATGTATTAGTTAGTAAACCATGTTCAGTATGTGATGTTGTCCATTTTGATAGCATTTTAAGTGAACCTTTACTACTAAGATGGTTTTGGGATTGAATAAAATCCAAATTAAAAATCGTATTACTTATTCTTGAGAATGTTATAAATGATTTTCTATCCATTAATATATGCCAAAAATTCATGATTTATGCATATTTTGTACTATAATGTCTCATCTTCATTTATTCCTATATGATTCTTGTATTATATAATATAAATATTTATTCCATGAATCAAGATTATGTTCTATTATATATAGGGTATAGTTTTCAGATCATACTCCCTTATGTTAATCTTATGTATACGTTTGTAGTGATATGTACACTATTTACTGTTATTGAAAATATGATATCATTCCTTAGATCCATAAAAGGATATCTAATGGTTTCTTTCAAAGAAGAGCCAATCTCTTTAGCCGATCCGTTTCCTTTTTTTCTTCTTCTCTACCACAAATAGATATATATTTTATTTTTCAAAATATAATAAATTATGTATCACTAATATAATTTAATCACATAATTTTTATTAAATTATCGTTATTACCATTACTATCTAACAAATATTAATTGAAAATCACTCATTCGTATCTACGTCTTACCTTCTGTATTTAGAGATACAATTCATTTTACACAACAATATCTTTTAACTGGTTATTTTGTTGTGTTGAATTTTTATATATCATAATTATGAAATTATTATAATTCTATAATTATAATATAACATATAACTTCTTACGTTCTAAAATATTGAAAAACTATAACGTCACTCACCCGTATGTGTGGACTACAACCTTATAAAGTTATGTGATTTGTTTTTAATTTTCATATGAATTTTTGGGTAATAATGATAGATTTAATGAGAATATGTTATATATAAAAGTTTAGTGATATTATGTAATGTTTATTGTTTATTTACCTATCTTTTGTTCCACCGATTATGAAGTAAAAACGACATCATTGTGTACGTATGATCATCCATCTCCATGAACGGTGTGAATAATTTTTATATATCTATCATTTATGAATAATTATAAATATTTAAATAATTTATATATATTATATTTTTAATATTATTGATATTATTATATTATGGGATAATTATCAATTTAGAAGGACCCAAAATACTGAATTGAAATTCTCAGGATAAATGAAACAGTTAACACTTAGAAAAGATGATTTTAACATGGAATTTTTTGTTAAAGGTTCTTGAAATGATATTTGGGGATAATATATTATATTATATGTATATTAATGTCTTTTTTGAAGAATTATTAGAAATTTATATTTATTTTGCATAATACCAGATCATTTTTTATACATATGGAACCTGATATATGTTTTTTCATTGTCAAATTTTATTCTTTTGGACACACGTTATTCCATACACTTATCAAATATTATTAGGTGTAAATTATTCTAGTTCAAATGTTATTTAATGATTATACATCTTTTAAACACATTTAACGATTCATTTAATGTTGTCCATTCATTGGATGTATGCTTCAAATGTTAAAAATTGTTAAGGGTTTTTATGTTTCTATATAAATATTTATTGTGAGTTTTTATGATAATGTTTCTAATGATGAAATATTTTTGTATACATTTAAATAAACCCATGAAATTAAATTTTATATGGTTATTAATTATGATTATATTTTTTCATTTTATTCTAACCTTTCAAAATACCCAAGAGATAGAAATAAAATTTTAATGAAAACAATCATTAATTATCTTGTTTGACGAAAAAAAATTCAATCCATGTCCTTATTTTATAAAATATTTTCAACAATATATTTATTATTATAACATTATTTTTTAATTTCATTTTTACCCATTATTTAAATGTTTTCAAACAAAATTTTAAATGGTATTTTCTTTTAATATCCTGAATGAGGTACATTTTCAATTTCTAATAAAATTTGAATTGAATTCTTTATGTTAATGTATATGGTAGAAATAAATTTCCTTCTATCATGAATGACCAATAATTTAAATATTACTTAAATTTTTTCATGTTTATTTTAAGATAAAAGGAAGTTTATATTTTTTGGTGAATTTATTAATTTTTAAAGGTGAATTTTTACAATGGAATGGGTATTTTCATCAGGAATGATTTAGTGATGTGATTATGGTATTTCAATTCAAGTATGAAAAAAACACTGGATTCCACTTAATATTTACTAGGGATATTAACTAATGGTATGAATCTTATTCTATATATTATTATATTATTTTTTATTTTTATATTATTTTTATGAATTATATTTCTTTTTTACAGGACATGTTATGATGAAATGAGGTGTTGTTTATGAAAAAAAATTATTTTCCTTTTGATATGCTATGATGAAATGTTTATGAAACTAATCTCTTTTCCTGGGATCTGATAATTTTAATGATTGAGTTTCTTATAGAACACGGTTATGTGATTTTCATTATGTTATAGGTTGGATAGAAATTATATATTCATCCAATTCATTGGGTAAAAACAAGATATCTCATTAGATAAATAATAATGTATTAGTTAGTAAACCATGTTCAATAAGGGATACGGTCCATTTTGATAGTATTGTGAGTGAATCTTTACTACTAAGATGGTTTTGGGAGGGAATAAAATCCATTTTAAAAATCGTAGTACTGATACTTGACTATATTTTAAATGATTTTCTATGCATATATATATGCCAAAAACTCATGTCTTATGAATATATTGTACAATAATGACTCATGTTCATTGATTCCGATATGATTCTTGTATTATATAATATAATTATTTATTCCATGAATCAATAATATGTACTATTATATATAGGGAATAGTTTTCAGATACTAATCACTTATGTTCATCTTATATATATGTCAGTATTGATATGTCCACTATTTTCCGTTATTTAACATAAGATATCATCCCTTATTATGTTTCCTTTTCCAATGGTTACGATGAATAGAAATATGTATTATATGTCTATAAAGGATTCAATTTTAGAGAATTTTATTTTTAGATGATTTTAGTGAAAATATGAAATAGTGGATTATATATCCCAATTTCCAAGGATACAAGATGTGTATGATTCCGGAATGTATTTTTATATTATATAATGAATATTCATATAAACAATATAATATATATGTATCAATATTTTGAGTTTTTATAGTTTTTATCATAAAAAATATTAGATAATCATTAGAAACTACGATGATAAAACATTTGTGTGATCCTTGGGAATAATTCCAAGTATAGGATTAAAAACTAATGATATTGTAATAATAATTTATAGCTGATGTTTAACCTCAGGTGTTTTAGAATTGAATTAATGTGTCTTCATTTAGACATACAATAAATGATTTTTCATGTTTTTTTGGTTTCCCACTATGATTATTGATTCTCACACTATGATTTATGGTTTTATCCATTACCTAGAACTCAATGGAATTAGGTTAATTATAATTAAGAAGGAAAATAAAATTATTGTCATCATGAAAAATAAATTTTATGGGATTTGGAATATAAAATATAATTTCTTTTTACACCTAACATTTTCAATCTATGAATCATGATGAAAATTCTTATGATCAATGATAGGAAGGCAGTTCATTTTATTCCTTCATGAGGTAACACATACATTGATTTATTTTTTCACATGATCAACTAGTTACTATGAAATGAATCATCACCGCTGAAAATATATTTTTTATTCTATAATGATTGGAACTGAAAAAATCCATTTTGGATGTCTATTTTTAGGAGGGTAATTAGATAAATAGTCAACACTTATCAAGAATATTGGGTATCATGAATAAAGTTTCACCATTCATTGATATTTTTTATGTATTTACATTACAATAAATAATTTTCTCATATTTTTTGAATGGAAATAGTGATGGAATTTGTAAATAAAAAGTAAAAGGATAATTAATCCATTAGTAATTGTGAGTAATATTTTACAGGTCTTGTGAGGTACTCATATTAAATTGTTATCCAAATAGTATGAATGATTTATCAATTATTTATTACCTTTAGATGAATTTTCCAAATAGAATTATCTCTATCTGACTTCATTTGATCTGAATAAATTGTTTTTTTTTCTATCAAGGATGAAATGTAGAGAAAATATAGAGATCAATAACATAACATTTTTAAAAAAGTCCATAATTTAAAAAAAATATATAAAAACCATTTAGAGAAAAATATGTTATTTCCATGGGTATCAAATAATGAACCAGACACACTCATGGGTTCTAAATTCAAAAAATATATCCATTATTCTAGCCAATTATTTTATATGATGGTTACAGATGATGATTGACATAAAGATACTATTTTCCCCAGAGATAAAAAGAAATAAGTTGAAATAATTATTTACGATGAGTGTAGATACCCATTGCTTGACATACATAGACATTAAATTACTTTTGTGGAATACTTAATAGATTACAAAAACAGACACCAAAGGAACGTAATAGTTTAGTGTCTTTGGAACCATGGAACATAATCTTCTAATATTGGTGAAAGATCTTCAACATCTCCCATAAAGATATTACATTTTCTTACCTAAAACATTTATTTATATCATGGGGAATAGAAACATATAAAGGGTGAGCTCAAATGCTCAGTAAGGGTAAGCATGGAGAAAATAAAACAAACCATATACATTTGAACTTCAAAACATGAACATAAATTTTAAACATCAAAATATTGAGTTGTGAAATAAATCATGGCAGTACGTAAGGCATGGATCATAAAGGAAAATCAATAATGATAAAATTACATTGGAATAAAACATTTAATTGTGGAAAACCATTAAACACATGATATTATTTCCATAGTATCCCAGGAATTGCTGCCAAGACCATCTTAGTGGACGAAGTCCCTTTGTGAATCGAGTTCACTCCTCGTTCCAGTCCTATATCACTGAACCAGATTATCTTTCAATTCAAGTGATTTATATCTCATGAGATATTAATATTTACCAAATGCATTCTAGGGATATATAGTTCCAACCCATCTAATTATGAAATCATTCTTACATGTGCCCCAACATGAACAAAAATCGTTCATCATTATCTAATAAATAAAATGTGTTTCATAAACATCATCCCATCATAACATAATCCATATAAAAAATGGATATCATTTCATCATAAGAAAATTGAAACCATGTAAATAATAGAGACATTATACTTGAAACATACACATATGAAATAATTCCATCTTATATGGAAATGGTTTTGATAAAACACATGAAATGAATTCTTGAGGAAAATAGCCTTTCTTCTTCAAAATCATTTTCATTTCACAAAATGCCAAGCAATTTTAAAATAATAATATTTTGTTGAAAATAGTCATTAAATATTAGAATATGCTTCATGAAAATAAGGCTTTGTGAAACCGTAATAATCCGTTAATGCCGTATAAGTTAAAAAAACATTCTTCTCATACATTTTCCAGAAAAGTCATAAAATTACCTCGTAACACAAACAATAGAAAGATTCCTTACATACCATGTAGTAAAATTAAAAAATGGGTAAAAATGACTTTAAACATTCATGAATCCATTTTTAGAAAATAGGGACATGGATGATAAATATAACCCCAGTAAATACTTACAAATAAACAATCTTAGATAAAACAGAGATTGGAAAAGTTATCCCTTACCTTAGATACGATATGCTTCATATGTATCTGAACCTCATGTATAATGATTTAAATAATTTAATTTACTTATTACATAATCATATTAATTGTTATGATATAATATATGGTTCACTTATGACTGTATATTACCCTTTCTTTTGTAAATTCCATGTTAAAGCAGCGTTTTGGGTAAAATAATTTTCTTTATCATACGTGTTTGGACTTGTTGTTATTGATATTATTATTACTTATATTACGATTTACAAACTTCAAAAATGTAAATAATGATTAATATATCATATATATTCAGTATTTATATATATAATAGATATGTGAATGAAATTAAATACACCGTTCATAGAGACGGTATGCCGTACGTACGCATGAAAGCTATTTTCCTTTCTTTATTGACTTGAATGGAAGTAAGTAGATGACATATATATATATACATAAATTCATTAGATTAATTATGACATATATTTCATTATTAATCATTTTATATTCTTTATAATCATTCTTGAATTGTTAACATGGAGAATGAATCTCATCGCATCGTGGGGACCGTAATTCATACAAACGAATGAGCAATATTATCGTTCCCCTAATTATTGAATTGAATTGGAGTGGATGATATAATATTTCATAATTAGTATGATGTTATAATAAACATATATATTTATTCTTTAAATCATTATACCATTTTTTGTAATGTGGTGGTGGAAAAAACAGATTACACCACGGCGTTGAGATGATATTCCGTACGCACGCACGCGCAGTGATTTCAATTTCTGTAGGATGGATAGAAGGTGAATTGGGGTTGATTAATATTTATAATAAAATATAAGTATATTAGTGATACTGATTTTATTACTTTATAATGAAACAACTAAAGAAAAGGAAGTTGAAGAAGAAAGAAACATGAATGAATCAGCAGAAGAGATTACCTCTTCTTCAACACACCTCTTTTAAATTTCCTCTTAAGGAACTAGAGTTGGTCTTTTGGGGAGACCAGAACCTCTATAGTGTTTCTATTGAAGTTGATAAGGGAATTGTTCAGGGTTTGGCAGATCTTGAAGGATCAAAATTGTGCAAAGAGAAGAGGGAGTAGGTGCCCTTTTATAAGGGAGGAGAGGGGCACTTTATAAAAAACATAAAATATTATTTTATAATAAATTCATATTCGGTTAATAATGGAACCAAAGTGACTTATTTAAAAAATAAATTGGGGATGGGTCCAAATACTCTCAACCAATAGGTTTTAGATAACTTTCGTTTACTATTTTAACCTTATCATTTAGATTTAACTCTAAGTAAAATAATTTTACTTTTACCGTGTCTTCATTTTTTCTTAAACTATATGGTTAATAAACATACTATAACAAGCCAAAATAACCCCAAGTGGTTCACTATTTATAACTATAACATTATCTATGTCATTTTACAGAACCTTATATTTTTATCAATATAAAAAAAATATTAATATATTATTTGTTTAAAAAACTATTTAGTGTCAATTTTGACACTATTTGGTAATTGATATTTGGGAAAATCATAACAGCATGATTAGTTCAAAAAATCTTAATTGAATAAATAATAACATGTAATATTAACCGAAAAAATTAGTTTAATTTATAAAAATTATCAAATTACATTTAGTTGGGTATTTATACCATCAATTATGTTAATATTTCATTAATAAGGTAATTACTCTACCATCATTGTGACATAAATAAATTAAATAATTTAATGTATAAAAATTATAAATAAAATAACATTATGTATAAAATATTGTTATATTTTTAATTAATAATTATAGTCGAATTTATCTTATGTATAACACTCTATTAAAAATGGTTTAGTTATTAAACTTTGATTTTACCTATTTTAACTCATCTTTAAATAAAATAATAATAACTGTCCTTATCTAATCCAAGTGGACCTAAAGGGTAATATTTTATTTATAAGGTTGTTTTTTGTCTAATTACACTTATCCAATAGAATTAGGACATGCCTTAGGGTAATATTATTATTATTTTTACCCTTAATTAACCAATTTACTTTTAACCGTGGTAAACAAATAAAAAAGGTACTATTCACGAAATATTATTATTATCTTATTGAACCACATTTTACTCCTTGATATTAACCATGACTCTTGGATTTTAAAAATTCCACTCACAGAAGCGGTAAAATTATATTTAATGTAAAATTTCAAATTCTCCTAGGAGGTGGGTAAAAGACGGTGTAAAGTTCAATAAACTTTTTATACATATAAAATTATTATAAAATGACTCCAATGAATTACATGGAAGTTATATAGGAATTATGTATTATTTTTAACTAAAACAAATTTAAATAAAATAATTAATTATTTAAATAAAATTTTGGTTTTTATATAGAAACCCAGTGTTTTCACTATTCATCAAAAATTGAATGTTTTCAGAAAAATAATAAAAATTCACCCTAGGATAATTCCAATATTCCGAATCCAAAAACGAAGTCCATTTTGAAAGATTAAATTTTTAAAATTTCAAGAAGTGGGTATTACTATTCATAATGGCTAGTTCATTATAATATTATAATAATATCTCGTTTATTGAAACTTGTTATTTCGTACTACACACGCTTTCACAGAATGTATTGATTGCATGTAATGTAGGCCAAGTTAGGGATGCGTCCGTTTGGTGATTCATATAACATAATCAAAACATATTACATTTATACATTAACCAAAATCTATACTTAATGTTGCGTAGAATAATTTCCACAAAACAAATTTGAAATTATGTGTAACATGGGCCAAGAATAGTGTTGTGTATACTACAAGCTAATACGGTGTTGCGTATAGTACAAGCTAATCTTAGTGTAGTTCATAATAGAAGATATCAAAGAAAATAATATATCTCATAAAATCTCGGGGTGTTACATTCTACCCCCCTTAAAATGAATTTCTCCCTCGAAATTCGTCGGGGATATAAATAATTTACTACTTGAATGTTTCATTCATAGAAACCCACATCGTAAAAAGGAATACTAAATAATCATTTTAAAAAGGAGTGTTATAAACATAATGGATACCCTAAGTAACTCATCATTGTGTTTCCACATAGGATAAAAGTGGTTAAAATGTGGATATGGAAGAAAAATCTAACCATCATGGTTAGATGAAGAGTTGTAGAGAACATGGCTATGAAAGAAACCAACATTCAAAAATCCATAAATTTTTTATGATCTAAGATACCATCTGATTCATCAGATAAGAGGGATTTAGGACAACTGTTTTGGTTTTCAAGATCATTTTTCTAATGTTGAATAATTTTTGAATTAAAATAAATACATACTTGATTTTGATACAATTTACTATTTTTGTGCCTTGAACAATTTCCACTTCATCTCTTAAAGAAATGAAGTTGAATTTGTCTTTCCGTGAAATATTAGTAGATCATGCGATAGAATGATAGGTCATTCCTTCTATCTCAAATATAAGGGTTTCCAAAGTTATAAGTCCATATTATGGTGAGATTAATCGTATATGGTTCCAAAACTTGTCTTATACTTCATCTATCATAGCGCTTAATAAAATAAAACTAGTTTCTACTAAGCATGTATTTCTTGTAGGATAGTGGTATGTGATAAAGGTATGTCGTACTTTGGTTGTGGGTTCGATTACCGCATCCTTGTCCTACGCGACAGGTTGTCGCCTGTCCTACGGGTTGTCCTTTTTCTAAAACTATACTATTATGACATTCAAAAAAAATAACAAAAAGGTCTAGCCTTAAAAAATACTATTTGATGTCTATCTTAAACTATTCAAATCTTTAGGATTACCCAAACACACAATATAAGGAAAAAGATTGATAGAGAGGTCATCTACCAAGAATGTAAATACCATCATTTATCCCCATATATCATAAGATATGTCTTGATAGTCACATTCCAAACATTCGAATGCCTTAATCATGTATTCTCTTGAAAAATCAATACCCATTGAACCATAGTGAAAACATGAATGAAGTTAAAAGTTAACACTTTCCACATACTGAAGTCCAAAAAACTATATATACTCAAACCATGATATCACCTAGTCCTTATATCAATCATGAGCTCATGAATACTATCTAACATTTTATTTTCACCTTATCCATTTATTATGCGCATATCATCTACTTCCCAAAAATATTTAAATCACTTTTCATGTTTACATGTTCAATATAATTATCAAAAACCACAATACACCATTACATAGATATTTCAATGTTCCACAATACTATAAATGAAATTCCACAACATTATTTTAGAATCCCTTTACATAAACACATAATCATTCCACCACATCATTGTCATACTCAACATTGCTAATAGTGATCACATGTGACTTCCCTTTGTCCTTTTCCTAAATAGTATTCTCACATCGATTGGATTAGGGAATTGATTAGAATAATGCCCCATTTCCTTGCACATGAAGAATTGAATTGTTGGTGGAGAGTTCACTGTATTCTTTTCTCTATTCACATCATTAGATACCTTTTTCCCTTACTTTGGCCCTCAGCTGCTCGATGGACTTATTTTCCTCACTTGAACCATTTTATAGTAACTTTTAGACAATCTCCACCATTCTTCTTTCCACACATTGTGATTAAAGAAACATTCACATTCTTTTCACAATTGTTAGGAGATTTTTTCTTGAAATCCATCTTTTATTTCTTGTCAAAACCATGAGATGGTTATATAACACCAACTTGCAGTTCGACCTTTATAGCACAACTCACGATTCTTTATAGCTACTAATGTCTCTTATTTCTAATTCCCTTCGAAGACATGGTTTTAAGACACTTAGTAATCGATCAACTTTACATTCAGGTTGGATGATAAATCTAGATGCATACCTTGAAATCCCTGTAAAATTCACTTTGTATATAACAACAGATTCATCATCCTTTTTCTTTTGCTCAAGGAACTCTTCTCTATCATTGTTTGATGATTATGATGGAATTACTTATTGAAAACAAGTTATTGAACTCATTCCATTCCATGGATTCAATTTCATCTTGTGGCCTTTTATTCTTAATTAGAGTCCACCACTGGTCTTCTTCAATTTCTAAACAGTAAATAGCTAAAATTAATTTTTCATATTCTAAACAGCGATGTATGGAAAATATCTTTTTAATGGTACTGATCCATTATTCAGCAACAAGTGGATCAGAAGACCCATTGATAAAAGGTGGACGTTTCCTCATGAAGGACTCAATAAAATATTGTTCCCCTCTCTACTATTTTGGATATATAGAATGATTCAAAGCTTGTGTAAGTATAGAAATAAGATTTCTCACTCCTTCTGCCATAACATTGGTTTGTTCTAGAGGAAAATCATTGCATCGTCCATTACATTGATCAACATGGTTCCTTTGGGTTCCAGCCATCATCTAAAACCCAAAAAGAATAGTGTGAGAGGGAAAAGAAATATAGGAAAACAACATAATAAAGGGGGAGTACCTTCAATATCTAATATCTTAGGTTTAATTATAATATCGTTACCATAATTCTAGCACTATAACCTATACTTATACATAACCTCTGGGACATCCCTTGACATACCTTAGAAATATCTCCAGGGATCTCACAAAAGTTTTCGCATCCTTGTTTCCAATGGTTAACTAAACCTTCCCTCTAATACCAACTGTAGAGACCCATAGCCAGACGTACATTGACATTACATTACATTTGAAGAATACTAAATACATTACAAACACAGACACCAATAGACCATAATAGTTTAGTGTATTTGGAATCATGGAACACAATCTTCTAATCTTGGTGAAAGATATTCAACATCTCCCTTAAAGATATTCTATTTTTTTAACCAAAAACCTTTCTTTATATAATTGGGAAAAGAATCATATAAAGGGTGAGCTCAAATTCTTAGTAAGGGTAAGCATGGAGAAAATAAAACAAACCATATACATTTGAACTTCAAAACATGAACATAAAGTTTAACCATCAAAATCATGAGTTGTGAAATAAATCATGGTTGTACGAAAGGCATATATCATAAAGGAACATCAATCATGATAAAATATCTTGGCAATAAGACATTTAATTGTGGAAAAACATTAAGAAAATTCTATTATTTCCATAGTATCCAAGGGATTTCTTCAAAGACTATCTTAGTGGACAAAGTCACTTTCTAAATCGAGTTCACTCCACATTCCAGTCTTGTATCACGGAACCAGTTTATGTTACCATTCCAGCCATGTCTATCTAATTAAATACAAATATTTACCCAATTCATTAGAGGGAGATATATTTCCCACCAATCTCATTATGAAATAATATTTAGATGTGAGACAACATGAACATAAATCATTCATCGTTACCCAAATAATAAAATGGGTTTCATAAAAATCATCCCATAATTAAATAATCCATATAAGAAATTGATATCATTTCATCATAAGAAAAGTTAAACCATGTAAATCATAGAGGAATTATACTTGAAACATACACATATGAAATAGTGCCATCTTATATGGAAAACGGTTTTGATAGGACACATGAAATGAATTATTGAGGAAAATATCCTTTAATCATCAAAACCATTTTCATTTCACAAGATTTATAAGCAATTTTAAAAGAAAATGATTTATTTGAAAATAATCATTAAATCATGTAGAGTAAGCATCCAGAAAATAAGGTGTTATGAAACAGTAAAAATTAGATCATGCCATATACGTTAAAAAACATTCTTCACGTACTTTTCCCAGAAAAGTCAAAAAAGTACCCTATAACGTAATCAAAAGAAAGATTCCTTACATACCATGTAGTAAAAGTAAAAATTGGGTAAAATTACTTTATACATACCTAATAACATTTTTAGAAAACAGGGACATTGATGATAAATATAACCCCAGTAAATTCTTACGAATAAACATTATTAGATAAAATCGAGATTGGAAAAGTTATCCCTTTACATAGGTACGATATGCTTCGTACGTATCTGAACCTCCTATATAATGATTTAAATAATGTCATTTACTTATTACAGAATCATATTAATTTTTATGATATCGTATATAGTTCACGTATGACTTCACATTACCCGTTCTTTTGTATATTCCATGTTAAAGAAGTGTTATGGGTAAAATAGTTTTATTTATCATACATGTTTGGACTAGTTATTCATGATATTATTATTACATATATCATGATTTAATTACTTCTAGAATGTAAATAATGATTTATATATCATATATATTCAGTATATATATATATAATGGATAGATGAATGATTATAAATACACTGTTCTTGGAGACGGTCGGTTGTACGTACGCGTGAACGTTGTTTTCCATTCCTTATTGACTTGAATGGAAGTAATTAGATGACATATATATATACATAAATAAAGTATCTTCATTATGACATATATTTCATAATTAATCATTATATATACTTTATAATCATTTTTGAAAGGTTATCATGGAGAATGAATCTCATCGCGTTGTGGAGACGGTAATCCGTACATACGAATGAGCGATAATATCGTTCCCATAATTATTGAATGGAATTTGAGTGGATGATATAATATATCAGAATATGTATGATGTTATAATAACCATATATAGTTTTTATTTACACCATTATACCCATCCAAGTATGGTGGTGGTGGAAAATCAAATTACACAATAGGGTGGAGACGATATTTCATACGTACGCACGCACAGTGATTTGGTTTTCCGTATGATGGATAGAAGGTGAAATGGAGTTGTTTCATATCTATAATAAAATATAAGTATATTATTGATACTAATATTATTACTTTATAGTGAAACAACTAATGAAGAATATGTTGAAGGAGAAAGAAACTTGAAAGAATCAGTAGAAGAGATTACCTCTTCTTCGACACACCTCTTTTATGATTCCTATTAAGGAACTAGAGTTGGTCATTTGAGGAGACAGGAACCTATATAGTGATTCAAAGGAAGTTTAGAAGGGAAATTTTGTGGGGTTTTCTGAGCTTGAAGGCTCAAAATTATGTAAATAGAAGAGGGAGGAGGTGCCCTTTTATAAATGAGGAGAGGGGAACTTTAGGAAAAACCATAAAATATTATTTTATTTTAAATTCATATTCGGTTAATAATGGATCAAAAGTGAATTCGTTATAAGATAAGGTGGGAATGGTAAAAATAATCTCATATAATAGGTTTAAAACAAGTGTAGGTTACTATTTTAACCTTATTATATAGATCTATCTCTAAGTTAAATAATTTATCTTTTACAGTGTCTTCTTGTTTTCTTACACTATATAGTTAATAAACATACTATAAAAAGTCAAACGAACCCCCAATGGTTCATTATTTATATAAAAAACCTTATATATGTCATTTGGACAAACCTTATATTATTAAAATTATAATAACAATTAATAATATAATATTTGTTTTAAAAACTATTTTATTTCAATTTTGACACTTATTGGTAATTGAGTTTTGTGAAAATCATAACAGCATGATTAGTTCAAAAAACATAAATTAAATTAATAATAAATTTTCATATTAACCTAAAAAATTAGTTTAATTCATAAAAAATATCAAATTACATTTATTTGGTTATTTATTACATCAATTATGTTAATATTTATTTAACAAGGAAATTACTGCATCATCATTGTGTCATAAGTAAATTATATTATTTATGTCTAAAAATTATAAATAAAATATCATTATGTATTAAATATATTTATATTTTTAATGAATATCTATTTTCGAATTTATCTTATGTATAACCCTATATTAAAAATGTTTTAGTTATTAAACTTTGATTTTAACTATTTTAACTCATCTTTAAATATAATAATAAAAAATGTCCTAATCTAATCCAAGTGGACCTAAAGGGTAATATTTTATTCCTAAGATTTTTTTGGGTCTAGTTAAACTTATCCAATAGAATTAGGACATGTGTTAGGGTAATAATAATATCATTTTTACCCTTAATTACCCTATTTATTTTTAACCGTGGTAAATAAAAGTAAAAAGGTACTATTCACCAAAAAAATATTTTTATCATATAAAAACACATTTTTTTCCTTGATATAAACCATGTCTCTTGGATTTTCATAAATCCACTCACATAAGTGGTAAAATTATGTTTTATGTAAATTTTCAAATTCTCCTAGGAGGTGGGTACAAGACGGTGAAAAGTGCAATAAAATTTTTATATATCATAAATGATTATGAAATGACTCCAATGAATTACATTGAACATATATATGTATTATGTATCAATTTATACCTAAAATGAATTTAAATAAAATAAAAAATAATTTAAATAAAAAGTCGGTTTCTAAATAGTGACCTAGTGTTTTCACTATTCATCAAAATTGAATGTTTTCAGAAAAACACAAAAAAAATTCACCCTTTTCTAATTTCGATATTCTGATTCCAAAAATGATGTCCATTTTGAAAGATAAAATTTATTAAATTTCAAGAATTGGGTATTACTATTCATAACGGCTAGTTCATAATAATAATATAATAATATCTCTTTTTAGTGAAACATGGTATTGCGAACTACACAGGCTATCAAAGAAATTCTTGAATGTGTGTAATGAAAGCCAAGTCGGGGATGCATGTAATGAAAGCACTATTTGGTGTTGTGTATAACATAATCAAATCTTATTTCATTTATACGTTAAACAATATCTATACTTAATGTTGTGTAGAATAATTTCCACAAAACGAACTTGAAAATCTGTGTAACACGAGCCAAGAATAGTGTTGTGTATTCTACAAGCTAATATGGTGTTGTGTATAGTAAAAGATAGTCTTGGTGTAGTGTATAATAGAATAAATCAAAGAAAATAATATATCTCATAAAATCTCAGGGTGTTACAATGAGGGGTGCCATAATGATGCAGTAAAAATGTGTCTTCTTATGATTTCGAAAACTGTTACTGTATTATTTAATTCATGATCAAACTACTAATGTATATAAGCATAATTTACAAAGTGTATAATAGTACAACCAAAAATATTAGATAGTGAGTTAGAATTGAAACCATATTACTGTACAATGTTTACTTAAAAGGTGTATAAATCTTCTCTAATTAATTTTTTTGGGTAATTTCTTATAGGGAATATCATTATTCTCCCTCTAGTAGAATTCAATGTTATTTTGGTAATTTGTTGGATTTATTCATATAAATCCCACATCAATTGATTTGGATTGGAAGTCACGCATGATTTTCTAGACCAATAATTGTTTATATATTGGTGTGATAAAAAAATATAAATATCTGATGGAAATAAAATATATTATATGGGTTCCCATTTTTATTCAAAAGGGATGTTTATCTTAAATGGTTTGTGAGAAATTCAACATCATAGATATTCATATTATACAATACATTTCGGATTTCTTTCTAAAATATTTTAATATTCATGCAATGAATCATGATGTTGACTTCCCAATAAAACTCATACATAGTTCTATGCATATTTAAAATTATCATTGTAAAATGATTCTAATGTTGATGTAGGAATAGAAAAAAATTAAAGATAATCATGACAATGGATTCATTTTATCCATCATGTAACTATGGTGTTTACCTATTCATAATCATAAAAATAAATATATATTGATATAGATCTTCATTTATTATTGTGAACTAATCATGATCACAATCATTAAAATGTATTATTTTCTACGTATTGATGAATTTTGTTATCAACTATATAAATATAAATATATTTAAATGATTTATCATCACTCTATATATCATTAATTGATGTTCAAAATTGAGTATATACCCAACAAAACATTTTGTATAAGTAATGGACACTATTAATCTGTAGTTATTCCTTTTTTAATTACTAATTCCCCTGTTATCTTCATAGATTGAATGAATTGATCATTTAGGGAATACATTGATTAGTTTTTTTAGCCTTTATATATGATATTTTTATATATTCTTAGTACAATGGATAACATAAATATCACTTGATGATTCTTCTATATATCCTCATAAAGGATGATATTTGTTAAAATTTTACAATATTTGAATTTTGTTTTCCAAATATTTCATTCTAGGGTAATATAATCTCATGTGACGGTATATCCATAAATCCTTAAAGTATAAAAAATATTGATAATTTTTTATGACCCCCCACATTGATTGAGAATGATAGATTTATTTTTTCAGATTCATATAATTTTATCTTTTTGGATACTTTCTCATGAATTTCTAATCATCTCCCCATGTTAACATTCAAGGGATATATTATAAGGCCCCATCCTTAAACATTACTTAATATTGAGTTATTTCAAGAATACACATTCAGGATGTTTTCAGGTTTAGAGTTTTAGAGAATTAGATCATAAATCATGCATTACATTCCACATTTCAAAAAAGTGGTTACATAAAAGATAGTATTCATTTTTTTCCATCAAAAGAGACATATTGAAAATAAAACATGGATTATTTCATGACACTTCCTCGACACTATCATCACATCAAGTACTTTTCCCTTGACCTGTGAAAAACATTTCAAAAACTTGGGATGAGCATAAAAAGCTCAGTAAGGGATATAAAACTACGGAATGAAAACATTATTCCTTGTATACATAATAATTAATGAAATCATACATTACTCATAAAACAAAAGCACATAATCATACCTTATGAAATCATAAGATTTAAGAAAAAATAATAGAAAACATAAGGCATAAAGGTATCTTGTGGCATTCATAACATTCTTACGTAGGGAGTAACCCTCGTGGTTACGTTTGGAATACCCATCATATTATATTCAGTAAATCTCTTCGGAGAAATATTAGCATTTAAATATTTTGCGTTACCCTATGAATTGGAGAGCTATATCAAGCTCACCCACCCTTATTTTATCACAGAACCACCTGTCATCATAATCAATGCCCAAGAACCAAAACTTAATCGTATCACATAAGACATGCATAAAGGAAACATAACATTTCCATATTTTAATCACAAGATATCAATACAACACATTTATATAATCAAAACATTATCAAAACCATTTTCAATACCAAAATAATATAAAATTAAAACATGGTATTTATTTATTTTTTAAAATGTTATGACTTGTAGAGGAAGCCGAAATTCTAATAATGGTCACGACGACGGAGAATTCGTTGTCGCCGCATACATATGATAAAAACATTCCCTTTTGTTGTTTAGTAAAACACATCATAAAAAAAAGATTATTTTTGAATAAAAGTAATAGTCAAAGGGGTTTATACACCGTACAAAATAATGTTCTGTGTACAACAAAATATGCCTCAATGAAAGGAGATTGAGAAGAAGTCCCATACCTCGTCTCTGACTTGACTCGATCATTTTTTAATATCCTGAATAATAAACTAGAGTTAATTTATACTTGCTTAAGAACCTTTTCCAATTTCATTATTACTTTTATATCACTTATTACCATGTTATGAACATTATGTAATTATTCAAGTTAATAACGGGCGTTTTGTTAATCTTTGGTACTGGAGACAAAAATAAACTTCTTATAATTACAAGTTGTTCATGTTGTAAAATATCCCAAATAACAAGAATTATATTCATGATTTAGATATAATATATATCATATATATCCAGTATATACATGCATTTATTATATTACATAACATTTACAGGTAAGAAATGAAATGCACCGTTCATGGAGACGGTAAGTTGTACGTACGCATGAACGCTACATTCATTTCTATTTAGTATTTAATGGAATGAAATCATAATGATATAAAGTTATATTATAATTCCAGTATAATATAATATATATCATCATAAAATCCAACCTTTATACGTCCCACATATGGCATTAACAAATCAAATAACGTTGAGGGGGCAGTAGTCCGCACATCCTAAAATGAAGATATCGCGTTTACCCATAATGGAAACCATAAAGGTATTCCATAAATGAAAAAATACAGAAAAATAAGGAAAACATAAACATAATTTATATAATATATAAATAGATTGACATCTTAATGGCCAAAATTAAAGGTGTTAAAAGAAGATTGAACAATCATCCTTTCGTGAGGAAAAAATTCACTAACCACAGAAATAGTATGTTCTTTTTACATTATAAGGAGGTGTTTCTAAGTGTAAATAAAATAATTCTCATAAAAAGATCCTACTATATTGGAGATACTGGTTTTGTTGTAAATAAAGGAATAAAAATATTTTAGGGGGTTTGACAATCAAAATAAATCAAAAGAACACAAGTGAAGTCATTACATTCAAATAAGGTAATTCCTCTTTGTTTGAACCAAAAGGGTTTCTTGAAGAGATTTCTATTTCAGTAAGGCTTCTAGGATGAAGAGAAGGATTCGGAGAGATAAAATGATCAAAGTTTGGCCAAGCCAATGTCTTGAGAGGTATGGGTAAGGTGGTAGAGTTGGGGGCCTTTTATATGAGGGAGGAGGGTCACTATTGGAAATTAAAGAAATGTTACATTATTATATAATGAGTTTCGGATTTTTAATGGTCCCACAATTATATATTTCAAGAAAAAGGTGATAAGGGTTATAAATCCACTAGTACAATAGTTTTTTTACAAGTGTATATCTTAGATTTTAAATTATCATTTCATTTTATTTAAATAGTGTATTAATGAGGTAATCGTTGCATCATCATGGTGTCATAAATAAATTAATTTATTTGATGTCTACAAATTATAAAAAAAAATCATGATTTAAGAAATCTTTTTAGCTTTTTAATTATTTTTTATTGTCTAAGGGATCATTTATTTAGACCAAAATAATTTTTTTTTACTTGGGTGATACATACATTGGTTATACTTTCCCTTTAAAAAAATAATATAATAAAATGTCACTATCACACAAAAGTGATTCCATGTGATCCAAAAGTTTGGAACATGGAATCCCATGGTCGTCCATGACACAAATAGTAGAATTAGGACACAATTTGGGGTCATTTGTTATTATTATGATATTATTTTATTACCCTTAACAACCCAATTAATAATTGATCACGATAATTAAAGATAATAACCTTCGTTACTATTCATCATGTCCAAAGAAAAATGTGTTTTAATTACATAATTTGGACCTTATGATTCCAAATATGGAATCCATTTTACCAAATTCCAAAAACAAAAATTGTTGTAATTAATTTAAAAATAATTTTCATTGTCAAAACAAATAGCGGGTTTTTAGAAACAATGTCTATCAAAAGGTTGACAATTGTTTATATCCAATTCCAAAGTGAAAATAATTACAATGATAACCATTGGATTAAATGGTAAAAATATATTATATTTTCACTTTAAAACCAATTAAAAATACAATCTATCTATATAATTAAAAATGATGTAAAAGTAGTTTTGAAGTAAAATATAGTATTCTTAACTATTCATTAAAAAAGGAACATTGTCAAAAAAATACCAAAAATTTACCCAAAGTAAATTTCAATGTCCCATTCCTAAATAATATGTTTATTTTGAAAAATAAAACTACTAAAATTGTCAAAAGTTTTATTTTAAAAAAAAATTCCATCAAAAGGCAGTAAAACAATCTTTTAAAAATATTAGTGTATTATATGCTTGAGATAGATTTATTCTCATTTTAATCCTCTGAAACACTATATAATTTATAAATAGTCATAGATACGAAAATCCATAATTTTTTTCATACTTGGGATGTTACATCCTTCCCCCCTTTTGAAAATTGTGTCCCCACAATTTAGTTACATATCAAATAAGTGGAGGTATTTATCCCTCATTGCATTTTCAGATTCCCATGTTGCCTCTTCAATCACGTGGGTTTTCCACAAAACCATAACATGATGAATCACCTTATTCTGCAATGCATTCTCCCTATAGTCAAGAATCTAGACTGGTTGTTCCTCATAAGATAGGTTCTCTTCTAGATGAACTTCTTCTGGACTCAAAACATGAGATGTATCTCGCATGTACTTCTTAACATTGAAACATGAAAAACATTGTGTACCTGAGATAAACTCGAAGGTAAAGCCACTTGGTAAGAAACTGATCCAACTCTCTTCATAATTTTATATGGTCTAATGAACCATGGACTCAGCTTTACTTTATTACCAAATCGCATCACACTTTTCCATGGTGAATCTTTGAGAAATACATGATCACCTACCTCAAAAGAGAGATCATTCCTCCTATTGTCCGCATAACTTTTCTGCCTGCTCTGAGTTGTTCTCATGTTCTTCTGAATCATCTGAACTTTTTCGACCAACTCTTCTACCAATTCTGGTCCCAGAAACTTCCTTTCACCCACTTCATCCCAAAAATATGGAGTTCGACACCGCTTCCCATATAATGCCTCAAATGGTGCCATCTGTTTACTGGAATGAAAACTGTTATTATAAGAAAACTCAACCAAAGAATCATGTTGGTCCCAACATCCATGATAATCCATCGAACAAGAACGTAGCATATCCTCCAATGTCTAAATTGTTCATTCTGACTGCCCTTCTGATTGATGAAGAAAAGCTATACTAAAATTTAAATCAGTACCCAACGAATTCTGAAGGGCTTTCGAAAAGTTAGAAGTAAACATGGGATCACGATCAGATACAATGGAGAGGGGAACTCCATGTAACCTGACTATCTCTTTAAGATAGTAACGTGAAAGTTGATCTAGGGAGAAATTATCTCGTATATCATGGAAATGAGTAGATTTAGTCAAGCGATCAATAAAAAACCAGATTCCATTATTACCTCGAGTTGTCTTCGGTAACCCCACAATGAAGTCCATGGATATATTCTCCCATTTCCACTACGGTACTGGTAAATGATGAAGCATCCCCTTCGTTAATTGCTGTTCTTCTTTAGCCTATTCACAAGTCAAAACCTTCACAGTAAAATCATCAATATCTCTTTTCATTCCATCCCACCAGTAATACTCCCGAAGATCTCTATACATCTTAATACTGCCTGGATGAACTAAAAACTGAGAACTATGAGCTTCACATAACAAATATCTCTTCAACTATGAATCACCCAGCACACACAATCTCTTCCCAAATCATGAATCAAAATCATTATCACTGTTGAAATCAGGTAACTTACCCTTCTGAACCATCTCTACCTTTTTCTGCAACTCACAATCATGTTTCTGAGCTTGCTTATTTATATTTGATAGAAAATATTTCACTCATACATGAAACAAAACAGAAGAAATTCATGTACCAACAACTTCTATTCCAAAGTTTATAAAATCCTTATCTAAAGGATCACGTTCCAAAGATAACATTGTTAATGAAGCATTACTTTTTATACTCAAAGCATCAACCACTTTATTTACTTTTCCCAGATTGTAATGAATTATAAAATCATAATCCTTGATTAATTATAGCCATCTTCTCTATCTCATGTTAAATTCATTCTGAGTGAATATATAATTTAAACATTTGTGATCATTCTATATTTCACACTTTACACCATAAAAATGATGCCTCCAAATTTTTAATGTGAAAACAACAGCAGAAAATTCCACATCATGTGTATGGTAATTTACCTCCTGAGCCTTCAAATCACGTAAAGCATAAGCAATTACCTGATCATTCTGCATTAGGACACAACTAAGTCCTATCAATGAAGAATAACTATAGATAACAAACTCACCATTCCTGGACGGTAGTTCCAAAACTGGAGCATTCACCAATGTTCATTTCAACTCCTAAAAACAATTATCACATTCTTTTTTCCAGATAAACTTAAAACCCTTCTGAGTTAGCTTATTCATTGGACTAGATAACTGTGAAATGATTTCTACAAT
The DNA here is from genome assembly GCA_963277665.1 of Viscum album. Classification (NCBI taxonomy): domain Eukaryota; kingdom Viridiplantae; phylum Streptophyta; class Magnoliopsida; order Santalales; family Viscaceae; genus Viscum; species Viscum album. The sequence continues at coordinate 1,642,059,703 of OY728121.1, read as the reverse complement.
CCTTCAGTAATAGCCTTCCAAACCAAGAAAAATACGAATCTCAGTTACATTTGTGGGTCTTTTCCATTCTTCAACGACCTTTGTTTTTGAAGGATCAATAGTTTTTTCATCTTTAGAAACAATGTGACAAAGGAAAGAAATTTGTTTCCACCAAAACTCACACTTGCTGAAATTCCCTTACTATTTATGTTAATTTTTGGTTTTTAAAATAATCCTTAAATGACTTTCATGCTCCTCTTTACTTTTAGAAAACACCAAAATATCATCAATGAAAACAACCACAAACTTATACATGAACTCAAGGAAAATTATATTCATAAGGTCCATGAATATAGAAGGTGTATTGGTTATCCCAAAAGGAATCAATAAAATTTCATAATGTCCATATCTTGTACGAAACATGGTCTTCAGAATATCTACTTCCCTTACCTTCAACTGTTGGTACCCCGATCTTAGGTCAATCATTGAAAAATAATGAACTCCCTGGAGCTGATCAAACAAATCATCGATATGAGGAAAATGATATTTGTTCTTAACAATGATGTTATTCAAAGCTATACAATCAATGGAAAGTCACATTGAAACATCTTTCTTTTTAAAAAATAAGACAGGAGCACCCTATGGTGATGTGCTAGGTCAAAAGAAATATTTCTCTAATAAATCTTACAAATGATCCTTCAACTCTAAAAGTTCAATTTGAGCCATTCGATAAGGGGGTTTTGAAATTGGATTAGCACCAAGAACTAAGTCAACAGTAAATTAACATCCTGACCTGGTATTATTCCTGGAAACACATCAGGAAAAACATCAAGATACACATTTACCACTGGCACATCATTAAGATGAACAGTTCATTTGTTTTCAACAATATGTGCAAGGAAATATTCATGATCATCTATTACAAGTTTCTCAGCCTCTTGATATGTTATCAACAGTAAGGGTTCATTCTTATACACAAACTAAAAGCCTTTCAGAAAAGAAACATCTTTAGCTCTTAAATCAATCTTAGCATTGTAAACAAAGATCCAATCTACACCCAGGATAACATCAAACTATACTAGAGGTAAAAAAATTTGTATTGCATGATGGTTTTTTCAATGGATAAGGATAAGATGATTCTTATGAATTCTTTTTTCATCAAAATATCCCCTGGGTGTTTTTACCACATATTCAAGAGTCATTTATTAAGATGGAATTCCCAATTTACTAGAATGTTTTTTAGAGACGAATGAATGTGTAGACCCCGAATCAAACAACACATTGGCATAATCTGAGGAAACAAAAAAAGTACCCGATACAACTTCATTTTATGGCCCAACATCTAGTGAAGTAGTTGCAATGGATTTCACCATACCTTTCTTCTTGCAGTCTGACTGCTTCCCATCATTTGAGACCTTTGTGAAACACTCGTTTTCATAATGACCCATCTCATTGCACTAGAACAATTTCACAAACTGAAAATAAAATTTGGTCTCACCATCACATAGATGTTTTTTTAGTGAAATCAAGAGCCTTATGTCCCATCATACCACATCGGTAGCACTTTACAGAATTCAAAAGTCATTCCCCATCATGATTTTTACCACATTTATCACAAACTGAAAACATTGTTTTCTTACCATCATACTTCTTTGAAGGATTCTTCTGTTTCTCCTGCCACCTCGGTCTCTTCTTCTGTTGGTTGTTATAGAACACTTGATCATTGAAAAACTCCATTTACACATTCTCAGCACATCAAAATGGATTTTCATAACTCTTGAACTCACAAAAATCTAAAGCCCTTCGATATTTTGTCTTTAATCCTGAGAAAAAATGATTGATTTTACTATAAAGGTCTCAGATAAAATTTGGAGCATACCTTTCCAATCGAGTGAACCTTTCTTCATAAGCAGAAACTGACTCATCCTCTTCCATCAATTCCAAGAATTGGTTTCCCATCCTAATTCGAACAACCTTAGGAAAATATTTCCCAGGAAACATACCTTTGAATTCATCCCAGACAAGAGCATCAATATCATCAGCATCCCTGGTATTTTTAACCATCAACCACCATTGATCTGCTTCACCCTCCAAACAGTAAAAAACAAGACTAACCTTTTGATTTTATAAACACCACATGACATCGAAAATATTCTCCAGTTCCTTAATCCACCCTTTATCTAGCACATGTTCAGATGATCCAATTAATGATGGGGGATGTTGCCTCATGAAATGTTCCACCACTGACATGTTACACTACAGTTGATCTAGCTGATCTCGTGCATGGAAACCACCACCATTTATCGCTTGATTCAACTGCGCCATTATTGCAAAACATAGTTCGGTTCCTATTCCGACCATCTCAGGATGTTAATTTGGAAGGTCATTTCCTTCTATATGCCACCCAAGCACTGCTTCCCTATTTCCTTTGTGGAAAACCATTCTGAACAGACATGTATTTGATGAATCAACATGGTATTCTCCAAATACTATATAATTTGAATATAACCAAAAAAAATATTTTTGGATAATCATTTTACATAATTATAACTCCAAAAGTTATCTAAACCTCCCTTTGATACCTACGACAAGGCCCCATCCTTAAAAATTACTTAATCTTGAGTTATTTCAGGAATACACATTGAGGATATTGTGAGATTTAGAGTTTTATATAATTATATCAAAAATCATATATTACATTCCACATTTCAACAAGGTGGTTACATAAAAGGCAATATTCATTTTTCTCATCAATGGAGACATATTCAAAATAAAACATGGATTCTTTCAGGAAACTTCCTCGACACTATCATCACATCATGTACTTTTCCCTTGACCTATGGAAAAACATGTCAAAAACATGGGATGAGCATAAAAATCATAGTAAGGGATATAAATGTACGGAATGAAAACATTAGTCCATATATACATAATAATTAATGAAATCATACATTACTGATAAAACATAAGCACTTTATCATACTTCATGAAATCACATGATTAATGAATAACTCATAGAAAACATAGGGTATAAAATTAACTTTAGGCATTCATAACATTCTTACGTAGGGAGTAACCCTCATGGTTACGTTTAGAATACCAATCATAGTATATTCCCTAAATCTCTTCAGAAAACTTTAGCCTTTAACTCCTTCGCATTACCCAATGCATTGGAGAGCTATATCGGGTTCACTTGCCCTTATTTTATCACGGAACCACCCATCTTCATAAACAAAGCCCAAGAACCATAACATAATCGTATCACATAAAACATGCATAAAGGAAACATATAATTTCCACATTTCAATCAGAAGATATAAATACATAACATTGATATAATAAAAACATTATCAAAATAATTTTCAATTACAAAATAAAATAAAATTAAAACATGGTATTTATTTTTCATTTAAAAAATGGTTATGGATGGTAGACGAAGCCTAAACTCAAATAATGGTCATGTAGGTGGAGATGTCATTGTCTCCGCATACGTAAGGAAAAAACATTCCCTTTGTCGTTTAGTAAAAAACATTGTGTAAAAAGATTCCTTTTGAATAAAATTACAAGTCAAAGGGGTTTATACACCGTATAAAAAATGTTGTGTGTAAAATAATATATGCCTCAATGAAAGGACATTGAGACGAAGTCCCATACCTCGTGTCTAACATGACTCGATCATTCTTTAAACTCATGAATAAAAAACTAGAGTTAATTTCTACTTTCTTATGAACCTTTTACAAGTCCATTATTCATTTTATATCACTTATCACCATTTTATGAACTTTATGTAATTATTTAAGTTAATAACTGTTGTTTTGTTGATCGTTGGAACTGGAGCTAGAAATAAAATTCTTATAATTACAAGTTGTTCATGTGGTAAAATTTCCCTTATATCCAGAATTATATTGATGATGTAGATATCATATATATCATATATATCCAGTATATATATTAATTGATAATATTACATAAAATTTAGAGATATGAAATGAAATGCACCGTTCATGAAGATGGTAAGTCGTACGTACGAATGAATGCAACATTCATTCCTATTTCGTATTTAATGGAATGAAATAATAATGATATAAAGTTATATTATAATTCCTATATAATATCATATATAACATCATAAACTCCAACCTTTGTACGTCCCACATGTTGCATTAATGGATCAAATCACTATGAGGGGGCGGTATTCTGCACTTCATAAAATGTGGATATCGCATTTACCCATAATGGAAACCATAAAGGTATGCCATAAATGAAAAAAATACAGAAGGATAAAGAAACAATAAACATCATTTATATCATATATATATATAGTGACATCTTAATGGATACCATGAATGGAGTTAAAAGAAGATGATCAATCATCGTTTCGTGAGGCAGAAATTCGCCAACCACAGAAAGAATATGTTCATTAACCATTAGACGGAGGTGTGTGTAAGTGTAAATCAAATCCTTATCATACAAAAAAACTAGTATATTTGAGATACTTGTGTTGTTACAAAATAAAGGAATAAAAATAGTTTAGGTCATTGGAGAAGAAAAATAAAACAAAAGAACACAAGTTAATACATTACCTTCAAATCCGGTAACTCCTCTTGGTTTGAACCAAAAGGGTTTCTTGAAGAGCTTTCATCCTAAGGTAAGGCTTCTAGGATGAATAGAGGTATGTGGAGAGATAAAATTACTGGAGTGTTTCGTAGCCAATGACTTGAGAGGTGTAGGTAAGGTTGAAGAGGTGGGGGCCTTTTATAAGAGGGAGGAGGGACACTCTTGGAAAGTCAAGAAGTGTTACATTATTATATAATGAGTTTCGGATTTTAAAGGTTCAAAAATTATATATTTCGAGTATAAGGTGATAAAGGTTCTAAATACACCTATCCAATAGGTTTTTGACAAGTTTAATTCTTAGATTTTACGTTATCTTTTAATTTTGTTAAAATCATTTAGTAATGAGGTAATTGTTGCATCATCATGGTGTCGCAAATAAATTACGTTATTTGATGTCTAAAAATTATAAAAAAATATCATGATGTAGGAAATAGTTTTATCTTTCCAATGACTATTTATAGTCTAAGTGATCATTTATGTAGACAAAACTAATTTTTTTACTTGGGTGATACATACATTGGTTATACTTTCCCTTTAAAAAACAATATAATAAAATGTCACTATCACCCAAAAGTGATTCCATGGGGTTCCAATGTATGGAAAAAGGAATACCATGGTAGGAAATGACACAAACATTAGCATTAGGACACATTATGGGTTAATTTTTTATTATTATGATATTATTTTATTACCCTTAACTACCTGATTACTAATTAAGCATGATAATTAAAGATAATTATTGTCGTCACTATTCATAATGTCCAAAAACAAAAGTGTCTTAATTAAAAAAATTGGAACTTATGATTCCAATTATGGAATCCATTTTACCAAATTCCAATCACAGAAATTGTAGTAATTAATTTAAAAATAATTCTCAATGTCAAAACAAATAGTGGGTTTTTTAGAAACAATATCTATCAAAAGATTGACAATTGTTTATGTCTAATTAGAAAGAGAAATTAATTAAAATAACCACCATTTGATTAAATGGAAAAATTATATTCTATTTAAACATTAAATCTAATTAAAAAGTTAACATATCCATATAATTAAATTAGATGAAAAAGACGTATTGAAGTAAAATCCAGTATTTTTCACTATTCATTAAAAAATGCACATTGTCAGAAAAGTACCAAAAATTTATCCAAAGTAAATTTCAATGTCCCAATCCTAAATAATAAGTTTATTTTGAAAAATAATTCTTATAATATTGGAAAATGTTTTATTTAAAAATGGTTTTCCATCAAAAGGTAGTAAAACAACCTTTTAAAAATATTAGTGTATTCTATGCTTGATATTAGATTTATTCTCATTTTAAGACTCTAAAACAATATATAATTTATAAATATACATAGATATGAAAATCCATAATTCGTTACTTACTTGGGATGTAACATCTATGTTCATTGTGATTTATAAATGTGAATAAAAATTCAACAAACAGAAGTGATAGTCAGTTAGTTCGCATGCTCTAGCATAACCCATTAGTAGAGAATGGTTTTTAATAAAAATTATTCATAAATTAGGATAATTAAATTAATTATTAGGAATAATTATATGATTCTTCTAAATGACTAATTCCAATTAATGTTTTAGGGGTAAAATTACCCAACTCGTGATTTAGAGTTACATATGGTAATTTTTCATTAAATATATATAGGAATTATATATAAGAATAAAGCCAAGATATTTATATTTATTATAAAATATAAAGTCATATATTTCATATATGAGGAGTTGAATATGTTCCAACAAATATGACTAATGTTGGTTAATGGGTTTGACTATAAAATAAATCACCACACTAGGATAGAGATAAAGGTGGAATATTTCTTGTGCTGAAATTACGATGATACCATATTTATAATGAGGAAAAAAAGTTACAATATTTAAATATTTAAATTGGATTGATCTTAAAACCATTATGAATAGGGAATGATAATTTCTTTCCCAAATGAGAATTCAGTCATCTATCCTTGTGAAGATTGAAGTGGCACATAAAGATGATGTTGAGGTACAGAATAGAATCAAGAAATACTCTTGTTCAAAATTGATTATGGTGGAATGATAACGTTTAGGAAAAATGTATCTATCCCATCTATAATATATTATAATAAGGAGTTATTGTATGAGACTCACAATTTTTCATTATCAATGGATCCTATAAGAATAATGATATATAGAGATCTAGAAGATTATTTATGGTGGGAAAAATTGATGAGATTAATTTATGATCATGTACCAATGTGCATAGTATGTCATCATGTAAGGGATGTGAGATATATGTATAAGGGGATGTTACAACTATTTACCATTCTGGAATTGAAATCAGAAAACATCATCTTGGACTTTTGTGTCAGACATTCAAAAACATCAAAGGTTCATATATCCATTTGGGTTTCATTTTATCTATTTATGAAGTCATCACACAGAATTTACATATAAGAAAACTAATATCTTAATAAAATATACAATATATAAATTAATGATGTCGTATGGTTGTCTCGAATCCCACATTATACTATATTTGTTCATAATAATATGTTTTCCTCAATGTTCTAGTGAATTCTTCACCATGCTCTAGATATAGACATCACATTCAGTTTGTGTTGAGTCAAAATTTCTCATTTTTTACTTCTATATATTGTTTTGGAAATCACAAATTTCTTTTTAATTGTACTGACCTTGTCAATCATATTGTAATGACCTTGTCAATCATATCGTACTAATTTTGTCAATCGTATCGCACTGACCTTGTCAATCATATCGTACTGACTCTGTTAATCGTATCGTACTGACTCTGTCAAATGTATCATACTGACTCTGCTATTCATACATTCATTACTTGTTTTGGTACTTTGTAAAAAACACTTGTTTCATATTTATCTTACTATTTTTTATCATCTTCATATATCTTGTTTTAACTAATACGATGTCATTGAGTTAGTTACAAACTAATCAAAACGTTGTCGTTCTTTCTGTTTCAATATGAACGTTATGATGCCAGGTGTCCAAGTTCCTCAGAGTTTTTCGGAGAAATATGACCGTTGGAGGCAACATGACCGTTGGAACCTGAGGCCTATTAATAGGAGGTCATTTGAAGCTAAAAATAGAAGAGGCTTTTGGAACAACTGTGATACTATACTTCTATCAAGTTCTAGAGAGAGAAATTGTGACTTCTCTCATCTGCTTTGTGCGTCCAATCATCATATCGAGGTCTTTCAGGTAATTGAAAGACAGAGGTGTCGATTACCTATAATATCGAGGGCTGCTTGGGATAGCCAGACAGATGGTCTGATCATCGTATCGAGGGCTGCCGAGGATAGCCAGACAGACGTTCTGATTATCGTATCGATTGCTGCCAAGGATAGGCAGACGGACATTCTGATCATCGTATCGAGGGCTTACCAAGGTGTTGGTAAGACAGAACTTTTATCCTAGGTGAAAGGATAACTCTTCTCATTGGGTCAAAAAAATTGTAATACTTTTACATTCCCACTGCTGCTTGTATTAGAAATGAATTTGTATTGTTTCCTTTCTTCATCTCATATTCAATTGTAATTTTTTCTATTACAATCATTCTATTACATATTTTATTGATTGATTCTATAAACTTTATGGTAGAATCATTCATCTTTATATTACTCTGATTATTGTGTTCATCTCGAATACAATTTTTTTACATTTTATTAGTATTACATTACATCATAACTTTTATATTAAATACAATTGTGGGTGTTTGTGTTTGTATTAGTTTAATATTTTTTAAACTAATCTCTGAAGTGTTTAAATAAAAAAAATTTAAACATACAAATCACCCCCCCTCTTTTATTTTTCCATCTAATATACAAATACATATACATATTTGATCCAACAATTGGAATCATAGGAGGTTTTCCAATAGTTTGTATTACATGTTCAATTTTTACATACTACACTAACGTGTGGAGTGGAAATATATTGTTTCTTTTGATGGTAGGAATGAATATTGGGTCAATAGATAATCTGAATCATTCTAGACCACCAATCTTTGATGGGAATGATTAAGAGTATTGGAGAGATCGTATGAAGACTTTTGTGATCAATACTGGTGTAGACAATTTTATTATACTTACCGGAGGTTACAAAATTCCTGACAAAGAAGTTAGTACTTTCACTAACCAATAGAAGCAAGAATATCAACTGAATTACAAGGTATGCAATACATGATTATGCTCTATGACCCAGAATATATACAGCCAGGTTTCTTCATGTGAAGAAACCATCTATATTTGGAAGAAATTAGAAGTCACTCATTTTGGTACATCCATGGTTATAGAAACAAGAAGAGCAATGCTTTGAGCAGAGTATCATATATTTAGTTTTCCTCATGGAGAGCCAATATGTAATGTGAAATAAAGGATTATGAAAATTGTCAACATCTTACAATCCATGGCTGAAAAAGGCCTTGATGATGAAGTTCTAGTAGATAATTTTATAGATATAATGCCAAATTAAAGAGAGTCACACACGACAGCTATTGATGAAAATAGAAAAGTTTCCCAGATAACTCTTGGTGAACTTTTTGGAAGTCTTCTACAGCACGAGACAAGAATGAAAATAGATGCTGACTTCAACAAGAATAAGAATGGAAATGGAAGTGTATCATTTACATCTAAAGCTAAAACACCTGAAATTCTTACAATATCCAAAGCCAAGAAAGTTATATCTGATTCAAGTGATTGTGACCTTACGGGTAATGAGCTAGCCAATATTTCTTGAAGGATGAACAAGATTGTGGGAAAGAAAGACATCCAATATAGATTCAAAAAGAAAGATAGGAAGGATAAGAAAGATTCAGAGGTAACTTGTTATGAATGTAAGAAATTAGGACATATAAGGCCAGACTGTCCTCTAATGAATAAGAAAGACATAAAGGAGAAACACTCTAAAAGAAACAAGAAATGGTTTTATAAAACAAAGAAAGTATTGAAGGAAAATGATACGTGGAGTGCAAGTGGTAGTGATTCTTCAGAATATGAGTCCTCGGGCTTGAGAAATATTGGACTTATAGCGAGATTACCAATTTAATATCATTGTCTCATGGCTAAGGTACATAATGTTGAAGCTATTACAAATGTCTCTTTAAATGCAGATTATACTGATAATGGATAGTATGAATCTTCAAATGATGAATCTTCATCATCAGAAGATGATACATTACCTTCTTTTGAAGAAGTATCTAGATTTGCTAAATTACTTGAAAATGAAAATTCTAAACTCAAGAAGAAACATGAGAAAGAAAATTCTAGAATTTTAGTTTTAACCAAAGAAGTGTCAAATCATTCTAAGGATCTTGATATGAAAACTTCTGATTTTGAAATTATTTCAAAAACCCTTCAGCAAGTCAAATCTGACAAAGAAAAACATTATAAGGATCTTGAAAATGTGATTTCAATGAAAAATGTTTTAGAGCCTAATTTTAGCTCAAATTCAAATGTTTTGGAAAATAAAAACATAGTTTTGAAAACTAAATTCAGAAATTTTTTCTATAAAGAAATTTTTGTCAAACTGTACTCATGGAAAGGAAAACATTGACAAGATTTATTCTCAAATTAGACCTTGAAGAAATCATTTTGGTCTTGGTTATACTCATTCCAAACCTGTTTTTATTAATAACTATTTTATTCCTCAAAAAACCTCTTTTTGTTCTAAGTGTCAATGTGGTGGACACTGGAGAAGAGATTTTTCTCTTAATAAAACTCAATCTTTAGGATTTAATAAAGCTCATTTTATAAAACAAATGTGGATTCCCAAAAATTTTTTTATCTAACCATTCTGGATCCAAACAAGTTTGGATTCCGAAAAACTATTTGTTTCTTTTTCAAGAGAATGAGAAGTGTAACAATAAGAATATTTGGTACATGGATAGTGGTTGTTCTCAACACATGAAAGGAAACAAAGATCTCTTTGAAAAGGTTATAAAAAAAAAGGTGGAAAATTTACCTTCGGAGATAATTCTCAAGGAAAGATTGTTGGTATAGGTAATATTGTTTTTCTTGGAAAAGTTATTATTTCAAATATTTTGTTTGTTAAAGGTCATAGGCACAATCTCATCCGCATAAGTCAATTATGTGATGAAGTTTACCTTGTGAATTTTAAAAATGATAAGTTTCTAGTTAAAAATTCCAAGGATGAGTTCATTCTATCTACCTATAGGCAAGAGAATGTTTACACTATTAACTTTGAAGACCTTAGGAGCCAAAACTTACCGTGCATAAGTGCAATAGAAGACCAATCAGGGCTATGGTATAGAATACTAGGACACTATAATCTGAGAAACATTAGTAATCTTTCAAAGAAAAGACTTGTGAAGGGACAACCAGACCTTAGATATGATTCATCAAAAGTCTGTGATCCTTGTCAATTTGGAAAGCAACATAAAACTAGATTTAAATCAATCAATGAAGTTTCAAATTCTAATGCATTACAGCTAGTGCATATGGATCTTTTTGGCCCCACACAAACTGGAAGCATTGGAGGAAAATACTATGTATTTGTTTTAGTTGATGGCTTTAGTAGATTTACATGGGTCTATTTTCTTACAAAGAAATCTGAAGCCTTTTCCTATTTCAAAAAATTTAGAGCCCAAGTTAAAAATGAGAAAAACGTACCATTGATAACTATTCATAGTGATCATGGTGGTTAATTTCAAAATTCATAATTTGAAACTTTTTGTAGTAAGAAATGTATTACTCACAATTTCTCACCCTCAAGAACTCCTAAGCAAAATGGTGTTGTTGAAAAAAGAAATTGTATTCTTTAGGAAATGACTAGAACTATGTTGAGTGAATACTCAATTTCTAAGAACTTTTTGTATGAAGCTATTAATACTTCTTTCTATACTATAAATCATGTTTTTACTAGGAAATTTCTTAATAAAACCCCTTATGAGTTATGGAATGGCTGAAAACCTAATGTTTCATACTTCAATGTTTTTGGGTGAAAAGTATTCATTCTGAATACAAAAGATAATCTACACAAATTTTCATGATAATATGATGAAGGAATATTTCTAGGTTACTCCACAACCTCTAAGGCTTATAGATTTTTCAATAAAAATAATTTTACTGTTGAGGAAACAGTAAATGTGAAATTTGATGAATATGATCCTTTTGTTTTTAAATCCCCCCAACCTATATCCTCAGATGTGTTTTCAAAAACTGATCATCAACCATTGATAGAAGATCCTTCTAATAATGTAAATATCCAAGAAGATACATCTGAAACATTTACCACAGAATATTTTATACCATATGTTGATGAACAGGTTTTACAGAACCCAAATCAATTGTTTCTTAGGAATCATCCTAGTGATAACATCATTGGTGACGTAAATCTACCTGTAAGGACCAGACATTCCTTAAGAAAATAAACAGAACATCATGCTTTTCTTACCCAATTTGAACCTAAAAGTCCTATTGTAGCCTTAGGTGATGAAGATTTGATCAAAGAAATGCACGATGAACTAAATGAATTTGAGAGGAATCAAGTCTGGACTTTAGTTGATTGACCTAATGAAACAACTGTAATTGGTGTAAAATGGGTTTTCAGAAACAGATGTGATGAAAATGGAATCATTGTTTGAAATAAATCAAGAAATACTGCTAAGGGCTATAATCAACAAGAGGGAATAGACTATGAAAAAACATATGTTCTTGTAGCAAGACTTGAATCTATTCATATTCTATTAGATTTTGAAGCATACTTTAATTTCAAACTATTTCAAATGGATATAAAATGTTCTTTTCTAAATGGTTTTGTTCAAGAAGAAGTTTTTGTCGAAAAACATCTTGGTTTTCTAGATCCAAAACATCCTAATCCTGTTTTTAAACTTACCAAGGCTCTATATGGTCTTAAACAAGCCCCTAGAGCATGGTATGATAGGCTTACAAGATTTCTTTTACAAAACAATTATACAAAAGGTACAGCAGATCCATCCCATTTTATAAAAATGGAAAACAAAAATATTTTGATTGTTCAAATCTATTTTGATGACATCATTTTTGGATCAACTCATAAATCTTTAACTGATTCTTTTTCCAATTTAATGAAATCTGATTTTGAAATGAGAATGATGGGTGAGTTAACATTCTTTTTAGGTTTTCAAATTTCTCAAAAGCTAGAAGGAACATATATATCCCAACAAAAGTATATAAAAGATTTCTCAAAAAGTATGGTCATGACAAGACTAAAAGTATTAGCACTCCAATTGGTACCTCAAATACACTTGATCTTGATTAAAATGGGAAACCAGTAGATCAAATAATATTTAGAGGTATGATAAGAAGTTTGCTATACTTGTTAGCTAGTCGACCAGAATTAATGTTTTCTGTATGCTTATGTGTGAGATACCAATCTAATCCAATGGAGTCTCATTTAAAAGTCGTCAAGAGAATCTTTCGGTATTTAAAAGGCACTATGTATCTAGGTCTCATTTATTCTTCATGAGAGGATTTTGTTTTAAAAGGTTTTTCAGATGCTGAATTTGGGGGTTGTAAAATGGATAGAAAAAGTACATCTAGAAAATGTCATTTCTTAGGAGGTTCTCTAGTTTCTTGGTCCTCTATGAATCAAAACTCAAAAGAACTATCCACTGCTGAAGCTGAATTTGTGTCAACTGGAAGTTACTATGCTCAAGTTTTGTGGATGCAACACACACTCACTGACTATGGATTGTGTTTCTCCAAAACTCAAATTCTATGTGATAATACTAGTGCCATATCTCTTATTAAGAACCCAGCACATCACACTCGTTCAAAACACATAGATGTTAGGCATCACTTTATTAGGGATCACACACAAAAAGGAGATATTGTTTTACAATTCATCAGAACACAATAAAAACTTGCTAACATTTTTACAAAACCATTACCTTTCGATAGGTTTGAGTTTATAAATCAGAAGATCGGAATGATTACATTAAAATTATCATTCATATCTACTTCATGTTTTATAATTCTCCTAACATTAAATAACTCCTCTTAGAAAGGGGGATGAACATTTCTCTCAGTGTTTTTCTTTTCTCTATGTTTTTTTATTTTATTTTATCGTATTGATAGTTTTATCATAATATATACCTATTTGTTTATCGTATTGACAGTTTTATTTTTATACACCTTTCTATCCATCGTACTGTCAGTTGATGGTTATGATATTCTTTTCCATTATACTGTCCGATAATGGTAATGATTTTATTTTCAATCGTACTGTCCGATGATGGTAATGATTTTCGTTTCCATCATACTGTCCGATGATGGTAATGATTTTCTTTTCCATAGTACTGTCCGATGATGGTAATGATTTTCATTTCCATCGTATTCCCCGATGATGGTAATGTTTTTCTTTTCCATTGTACTGTCAGTTCATGGTAACAACTTTGTTTTCCATTGTATTGTCTGTTCATGGTAACAACTTTGTTTTACATCGTATTGTCAGTTCATGGTAACAACTTTGTTTTCCATCGTATTTTCAATTCATTGTAACGAGATTGTTTTCCATCGGCTTTTCAGTTCATGGTAACGATATTTTTTTCCATCATCTTGAAAGTTCATGGTAACGAGGTTGTTTTGCATCGGATTGTTAGTTCATGGTAACAGGATTATTTCCATCGGCTTGTCAGTTCATGGTAACGAGATTGTTTTCCATCGGCTTGTCAGTTCATGGTAACGAGATTGTTTTCCATCGTCTTGATAGTTCATGGTAACGAGATTGTTTTTCATCGCCTTGTCAGTTCATGGTAACGAGATTGTTTTCCATCAGCTTCTCAGTTCATGGTAACGAGATTGTTTTCCATCGGCTTTTTAGTTCATGGTAACGAGATTTTTTTCCATCGGCCTATCAGTTCATGGTAATGAGATTGTTTTCCATCGGCTTGTCAGTTCATGGTAACAAGATTGTTTTCCATCAGCTAGTTAGTTCATGGTAGCGAATTTTTTTTCCATCGATGTGATGATTGATAGTTTGTTTTACTTTGTACATTTGTGTTTTCTTTTGAACTTTACTAAAACCAACAATATCCTTACGTTCTCCGGCAGGTACTTTCTATTTTTTAAAATTTTTTTCTGTCATTTTAATCCTAACCATTGATCTTTTTTCCTCTAATATTGATCGTAGAAGATCAACGGTTACCCCTATATCGCTTATAAATAGCCCCCCCTACCCAAACCCACATTGATTTTTCAGGTTTTGAGGCGAAGCTCTGCTCCAATGGTTTTAAATCATCGTACGATCTTTCATCGGCAGCATCTATATTTCTCAGTCCTCTGATAATACTCCCACTGTAATGTCTTCAAAGACTTTTACAGAGAAATACTTTTTCAGAGAAAGGTTAGTTTCTCGGGACTTTTTGATTTGTATGATTCCGCAATCAGAAGAAAATTTTTTTTTCAAGGAAGGGAACATTTATGTGTTGAAAGACCTGTTTCTCAAGATCCGGTTCTCTTTGATGAAGTCAGTCAGTTCAATAAAACTGTATCTTTCGACAAGGACATGACTATAAATTTTGTTGTGTACGATAGAATGTTGTCTATGTTTGTGAAACAAGCGGCTCATTTTCGGAATGTCCCAATAGAAGGGGATTCTTTTTTTCCATCTCATAAACTACTGGAGGAAGTTAATACATTTAATAGAGATAGTGCTGAGAAGTATTCATTAGTTATAAATGAAGAGAAGAGAAATGTGGCTCATCTTTCTCTGGACAATCGGTTTGTGACTTTATGGATGCAATTTTTTTCTTATCGCAAGGAAATGGGATAGAGAAACTCTGAATGTTTCTGATATTTATATACTTGACTATCTTGTAAACATGAGAAAAGTAATTCTCATGGGGTATGTTTTTGAATCCATTAAGAATGTCAAAACAGGAGGGATTAAGTCCCAAAGGATTGTATATCCGGCCATCCTTACAAAGTTTATTCTTAAGAGCATGATGTGTTGCAACATTCCTTTGAAAGGAAACCTGATAGATTTGAAGCCATCTAGGATTAGTAAGAGTATTATGAAAAAGATGAATGTTTTTTTATCCAAATTCAAAACGTTTTATAAGAGATGCAGAAGCTGAATCGGCTCAAAATAAATCGGCACCTATGCCAGCCAAAGACATTCCTTCTTTTGTTGTTCCTCAAAAGCCTGATCTGCAAACCAGATCAAATCCAAAGAAGAAGCCTAAGTACAGTAATCAAGTTGTAGCCAAATGGATAATGGATAAGGAAGAGAGAAAGGAAGGTGATCCAAAGTTTGGATTTGATCCAGCCGAAGCCTTTGCTGAAAGATTAAGGGCTGAGGATTCCCTTCAGGCTAAAAAGAAGAAGGAGGTTCTTTTGAAAAGAAAAGCACAAGATTTTGATGCCTCAAATCTCTTGAAATTAGTTGAGGAAGCTAGTGTTCAACTTACCATAGAAGGACATCAAGAGACCATCGTACAGAGTCTTCCTGAGAAAGAAAAAGTAAAACAAATGATGTAAGAGATAGAAGAAGTGGTAGAGGATGAATGAGATTTTCTTTTAGAATTACTTTAGAGTTCGAAGAAGAGTAGGGAGGAATCGATTCAAAAGCATAGTGAAGGTGTTCAACAAACCCCTCATACTGATCAAGCACCTTTTGAATCTTCTGAAACTCCAGATAAAACACCCCCTCAAGTAAAGCAAGGTGCTCAATCATCTCATACTGAAAAAATTGTTGTCATTGGTGATAAAGTAGAAGAAAGAAAATAAAAAGAAAAATAAAAAGGAAAAAAACAAGTTGTTGACTCAAGCCATTCAAATGAATTGCCTTCGTACGATGAGGATATTGATTCAGAACATACAATCTCTCTCAATAAGAGTGATTATATTGTTCATGTTTTACGAAGGGTTGAAAAGAACATTCCATACTTTCACAGGCTGGAATGGAAAATTGATTTCATTACTGACAATCAGAAAAATAAGTTTGGTTCTATAAGAGATTTTAGAAAGAATGTTCTGTCAGTTGAAGTCTATTTGAATGTTCTTTCTGAAACCTTGGATGCTCATAAGAAAGCATGCAACAGGATGACCAAGTGGTCATATAAAACAGAAAGCTCGGTGAATGACCATGAGATAGCAATTGAAGATATAAGGAGGTTGTCCAATGATCTTTCTATTTCCTTTAATAAGCTTGACAAAGAAACTATTGAAAGGATGAATCAGATAACTCATGGAGACGATATTCCTTCGGTGAAATAATTGAAAGAGAGAATGTATGTTTTTCAATATGAATTCTCGAAGGTTTCATCTTTCAATGATGAAATTTTTTTTGTTGAAGAAATAAAATTCTATGTTATCCAACGATAACAAGAATCTGCAAGACAGAATTGATACCCTTGAGGAAGTAATCAGAGTCCAGGAGGAGTCTATAAAGAATCAAGATCAGATTTTTGGAGACCAACGGGAGCTTGTTAGAACTCAAGGTGTTTCAATTTCTGAAGACAAGAAAGAAATCAATAAGATGAAATCTGTTCTTCCTGAGCTCATAAAGAAGGAAAATAAAATAGAAAACAAATGACTATTGTATTTGTTTTCCTTTGGAACCTGTCTTTGCTTTGTAATAAATTTCATGATTCTTTTCTTTTGTCCTGCAATTCTTTTCTCTAACCCTTTCAAGAAACTCAAAGTGACCCCATTATTTTTGTAAACCACAAAGGGGGAGAATGTTTTATAAAGGGGGAGAATGTTTTAAAAAGGGAGATTGGTTTACACAAATACTTTGAAAACATGGAAAATATATGAATACAATCCTTAGGAAAGTATACACCTAAGGGGGATTTGTATTCAAATTCATATCCAGAAGAGTTTCCAATAACTCAGGGGGAGATAAGTATTTCATGTTATATTTACTTAGTGTTCTATGCTTTCCAAAAAGGGGGAGATTATTGAGTAAAAATTTCTCCTTTGACTTCTATATCTTGTTTTGGAAGTCACAAATGTCTTTTTAATCATACTGACCTTGTCAATCATATCGTACTAACCTAGTCAATCGTATCATACTGATTCTGTCAATCGTATCATACTGACCTTGTCAATCATATCATACTGACTATGTTAATCATATCGTACTAACTCTATCAAATGTATCATACTGAATCTGTTATTCATACTTTCATTAATTTTTTTGGTTCTTTGTCAAAAACACTTGTTTCATATTAATCGTACTATTGTTTATCATCTTCATATATCTTGTTTTAACCAATACGATGACGTTGAGTTATTTACGAACTAATCAAAATAATGTCGTGCATTCGGTTTCAATATGATAGTTATGTTGCCAGGTTTCCATGTCCCTCCGAGTTTATTGGAGAAATATGACTGTTGGAGGAAACATGACTGTTGGAACCCGAGGCCTATAAATATGAGGTCATTTGAAACTAAAAAAACAAGAGACTTTTGGAACAACATCAATACTCTACTTCTATAAAGTTCATAGAGAGAGACACTGTGACTTATCTCATCTTCTTGGTGTGTCTGATCATCGTATCGAGGACTTTCAAGTAATTGAAAGACAGATGTGCCGATTACCTACAAAATCGAGGTCTCCCGAGGATAGGCAGACGGATGGTCTGATCATCGTATCGAGGGCTACTAGGGATAGACAGATTGACGTTCCGATCATCATATAGAGGGCTGCTGGGATAGGCAGACGGACATTCCGATCATCGTATCGAGGGCTTACCAAGGTGTTGGTAAGACAGACCTTTTATCGTAGGTGAAAGGATAACACTTCTCTTTGGGTCAAAAGAATTGTAATACTTTTACTTTCCCGATGACTCTTTTAATAGAAAGGAATTTGTATTGTTTCCTTTCTTCATTACATATTCAGTTGTAATTGTTTCAATTACAATCATTCTATTACAAATTGTATTGATTGATTCTATATTAATTAAGGTAGAATCATTCATCTTTATATTACTCTGATTATTGCGTTCATCTCGAATAGAATTGTTTTACATTTTATTAGTATTACATTACATCATACCTTTTCTATTCAATATAATTGTCGGTGTTTGTGTTTGAATTAGTTTAAGACTTTTTAAACTACTCTCTTAAGTGTTTAAATACAAAGTTTTTAAACATACAATTCACCCCCCTCTTGTATTATTCCATCTAATGTAAAAATAAATCTACATATTTGATCCAACAATATGTATTATCATTCTAAGATAATTGGTCTATCTAAGAAATATTTGAAAACCCTATAGGATATGTTGAGATATTTTTATATGGATTTCAAAAGTGGTTTTAATCAAAACCTTTCTCTTGTCATGTTTTCATACAAATGTATATTTCACTCGAGAAATCATATAGATACTTATTATTTACTAAATTGGGATAACTATATAACTATTATGTTATTGGATGAATGCATAGAAAGAAATATATTTTAACTTTATGTTTCATTGGAAACAATATAGCATGTATGATTTATTCAACATCAAATCAATATAGTTTTGTGTTGATAGAGAAGTAATGTTGACAATAGTTAGTTTAATCCAAAAAAAGATATTGGTGAGAATTATTATAATTGAATTTTCAATGGAATGTGGTTATGAGATTAATAAATTAGTTTAATATTATAATAGTTATAATGTCTCTTTCATTATTCTGGATTGAGTATGGATTTTAGATTATCTCTTTGAACATTTATCGAATCTCTCCCATTTTCAGGATGTGTTCCATATATCTATCTTGAGATTGTAAATTTTTTATCCATCACATGTACTAAACTCATAGGACATAATTATAGTGGGATATATGTTTTATGAAGTATAGACAATAAAAATATTGGTTCATGGGGATAATGTTCCATGTAACATAACAACACACTTGCTGAAAGGTATCAGGGGAAATCAAAAATTCAATGAAGCTACTTGGGCACTATTGGATGAGTAAAATCTGAGGTATCCACATCTTATTTTTATTCATGTGATTAATTATATGAAAAAAATTTATTTTCTATGTATAAAATAGTCATCTTTTAAGAAATAAATCTATTTATAATTTTTTTCCTCGACCACTTCTGATACACGAAACATCGACTATAAATGATCAATGATATTATATTAAAATATTATTATGTGATAGTTACCACCTAGATAGTATAATAAAATGTATAAATATTACTATATTAATTATGAAAAACATAGTGTTAAATATGTATAAAATGAATTCATTGGTTACTAATTAATCATATATATAAATAAATATCATTTAGTAATTAAAAAGATGTTTTTTTGAACAGATTTTATGTGTGAAATGTTTTTCTATCATAGTTAATTTAATTAATCACTATTGGTGAATTATTTTAAATAAATTTATATATAATATATAAAATTAATTTTCTAAATTAAATTAATAATTTTTTATGTGTCGGATAATAATAACCCTTGTTTTATTCATAAACATCTAATTTTTAAAAAATTAGTTTTAATCACTTTTTAAATGACAATTTAAAAATAGTTTCAACTTCTTATAAAAATTTAATATTGAAAAATTGATTCTATATTTTGAAATATGTGGTATACATTTCGAAAATATTTCTCTTATAGTTTGGTCATTATGAATATTAATTGTGGTAAAATTCATAACCATAGTAGTGGGTATATTAAGTAAATATAGGTTGAAACTAACTGATAACAACATAAAATTTAATCATATTTTTATTGTATTTTGTTAATTATACCCTTATCATGTTATTAATGAAATATAATTTTCTTATTCAATCTCCACATTGTATTTGTTCAATTAGTAGAAGAATAAAATAAATAATTTTAAAAATATTCAATGTAAAATAATTTACCTATAATATAGTTTTATAAGAATTTTTTGAAGCATATAAAATATTATTATTGTGTTAAATGATTATATTAAATTTTTATCTTAGACTTTTGTTCTCCAATATCAAATGAAATGAATAGATCCAAAATTTATAGTAATTTTATTTCATAGAAAGTAGTATTTTATTAATTGATTTAAATTTCTTGAGAATATTATTATTAGTCAAGTGAGAGGATTATGAGTGAATAAAACATAAAAAATCTATTTATTAGTCTATTTTCAGTTTATGATCACATTAAAAACCCTTTATGGTAAAAATAGTTGTTATTGTGGCTATGGGAAAAAATAATTAACAAAGAGTTTAATGAATATTATAATGTTTAAAATGATACCAAACCATTATAAATTTTATTTGATAATATTGTCTCAATTGTTTCATTTTTTTCATTGAACTTATTTCCATATTGAATAATTGTTATTGATAATGACATTATTATATTTTAATATTTTATGAAATCCAAAGAGTGATCCTATCATCTATTTTAAAAGGGAACACCTTATTTTCCATCATCAAACAACATTAGACATTCATGATCAACCATTACCTAGTAAAATTCATTCCAAAATTAATCAGAGATATTGTAGACATGATTACTTCCTAAATTACCAATCCATTGATATTTAATAGGATATATAAATTGGTTTATTAATCGAAGTAGTAATGGAATTAATAGATCCCTTTAATTTTGTACTTCATATTTACCTCATCTATATCTATTGTATTTATCATGAAGTAATTATTATATCATCTATAATATAATAAATTTTTTTTATGATTATTAAATCAACCTTTTCCCTCCTCTTTCCCATAGAATAATAATTCTAGGAATCACATATGCATATGTATAACTTACCGTCTCCATGCAGTAATACAATTATTTTTCCACCACAGTTGATCATGGATGGTAAAAGTGATGGGGATAATTTTATATATTATTACTATAATATAATTGTATTAAATAGACTAGTATATCACATCTAATCTCTTACCTTCTAATCTGTTGGAAAACAATAATATCGCTCATGTGTACGTGTGTTATACCACATCCACAAAGTGTTTAATTTTTTTACATTTCTGAAATATTTATATTGTAATAAAGATGTATTTAATTTATAAATATGAAATATATGTTTTAATAATGAATATATAAAGTTTAATTATTATTTTACTTTCTTATGTTCAACCCATCAAAAAGGTTAAACAACATTCATGCCCAATTATGGCCTATCTTTTAAATGGACAGTTTAATTTATACATAGATATTATTAATGGTTATAAATATAATTATAACTGATATTTTTATATAAATATTTTATATTTATATATTTACTAAAATTATATATATTATGAAATCATGATCAACATAATGGACTATAATTGATGAACTAAATTTCTCATGATATAGAAAATAGGCAACACCAAGATATGACGATTTTAAAAAGTAATTATTAGTAAAAGTGTGTTAATATGTTGCAATGGGATATTATATGATATTATAAGTGTTCAAATGACCTATATATAAATTTAAAATAAATTAATATATATTATACATTAATCTACTTCGTTTTCTGAAGCAAGTGAAACCCAATGTTTTTTTAACTTCTCATATTATTTTCTTTGAGTCATACTTTATATCATGGACATGTATTAACGGATGTGGTTCATATACTGAAAAATTGCATGTTATATCATATTTACATGTGTATTCATGATATTTGATGTTTTATCTTATTTTATTACTTGGATCATACAATTTAAATGTAATAATTGTTGTAAGGGTTTTATGTTAGAATCTCATTGTTTATGGTAGTTATTTTTGATTAATTTTGTGGTGACAAAATACTTTGACATAACACTAAATAAAATCACAAATTTTCATATCCTATTGTAATTTAACAATAATACATGTTTTTATTTCATACATGAGTTAAGTTATACATAGATGGAGAGAACATTTTTAATGAAAAACATATTTATTTCTCCCTTCGTTCAGAAAAACATTTTTTTCAATATCCCCATTTTCTAAAAAAAAATAAATAATTTTTTAATGTAATATTAATATTTACAAAATAATTTTAAAAAATAAATTAATTTTATTATAAAATTTAATAATGGATAACCCTTTTAATGTGTTTTAATGAGGTACCTTTAAATTTAAAAAAAATTAAAAGGAATGTTTTATTTTCAAATTCCATGGCTGAATGAAATTTACCGATATCATGTCCACTCATTATTTCAAAGAATTCATTTTATGATTCCATTGATATTGTTTAATTAAATGTATTTAACTACAATTTCGTGTTTTTTAGAAATGTGATTATAAATGTTGGAACACTATTTTCCTTAATAATGTTCTAATGACCTTTTAATGGTATTTTTCTTCTTAAAAAAATCATTCTGTTCAAATATTCAATTTGGGGGATATGATCAAAAAGATCGATCCATATTATTAGACTAGATAATTTAGGTTTATTATGAAATGATTTTTTTAGAACCCATTACTTTCCACTATGTTATTCTATTTTGAAATGATGAAGTCTTTGTGAAACATTTTTTATTTCCTTTTGTTATGATATGATTAAATGTTTTTGAAACTAACTTTTTTCTTGTGGGATTTAATAAGTTGAAATTTTTAGGATATTTTTCTATACATATATAATAATTCCATTATATATTAATCTAATTAGTTAAATATGACTGGAATGGGGATTAAATGCTATTCAGTAAGGGATTATATCCACTATGATAGTATTTTTTGTGAACCATGAATAATAAAATCGTTTAGAGATGTGAATAACCTTATAAATGATATTCATTGATGGGATCATGAAAAAATATGTAAATAATTTATTATTATACAATTTATGACAAAATATCATGTATTATGACTATACTATACTATCATAGCTTATGTTCTTTAGTTCCTTTATGATTAATTTCATATAAAATAAGTATATTAATTCCACGACCTACGATTATATGTATAATATTCATGTTATTATTTTTAGATTTTATACTCATATTTCCATACCATTATACTCATTTAATTCTTATTGGATCATGGATATATTCCTCGTTTACCCTTAATGTGAATCTGAGATCACAATTTCTAAAGTTTCATTTTACCTAGGTTATAAATAATGATACCCTGTATGATAAGACTAATTAGCTTACTTGTTTTGAATATTTTAGTGTTAATTAATGTTGTACACTTTTGAGGTAGTTTTTTATATATCCTTGTTTCCTAATATACTAATCATATACAATTATTTCATGGATCATTATGTTATATATTATATTTTCAGACACATAAATTTTATATCTATGTATGTAGAGTCGGGGTCACTATAGAAATAAAACTTAAACTATATGAAATAAATCATAGGGAAGGCCTCACCAGTTTATAGTTTAGTTGAACCATCACCCAATCATTCCCATAAAGAAAACTATCCTTTAGGTTAGTTATAGAACCCACATGACAACTGTTATGATCAAATTGACCTTTTTTGAAATCTTATACACCGATAAGGGCATAATCATCATCTTTTAATGTATCAAATGAAATGTTGGTTTGATCATAATCAATGGAATCCTAAAACCCATAATCCATATCATATTTTTGATGATTCTAAGGTTACACATGTCTTGAATCAGGAATCACAAAATATTTTGATTTTTAATAAATGACCATGGCACACCGATAGAATGTCATATCTTCAAAAATATCACATGAGATGTATGGTTAATGTCCCAAACCCTGTGAATATCTATTACACCATTCCCAAATAACCAATTACATGATTTTAGTGAAGGGTTTCCACTTTATTAAATATGTTATGTTATAATATAGATGTGATATGAAGCATACCTCTCACCATTGAGGTTCCCACACCACTACCTTCTAGAAACCATTCCTGTAATAGAATTTATCATATATCTAACACATTTATTTATACCTTTCCCAAACAAAAACCCTACTATAAAGCCCTTTTGTGTCACTAACAACAAATAAATCCAATATTACATCCCTATAAACTCTACTATCATCCTAAAAATGATATTATAGGTTTCCATGTTTACTCCAAAACTATTATCGGGGTGCTCATGTTTGTCTCGAGCCTAATTTATTACTCAGATGAGGTGACCAGTTTCAATAGATCGATAAATCCCACAATTTACATTATAAATGAATCTTTTTCCTAGAATTCAAATATGATGACTGATCATCACATATACTTTCATAATTAAAATACACAATTTAACGTCTTCTTGAAGGTGGGAACTATTAACCTCCTCCCTTACTAGTTTATCCTTAAAAACTATATACCTTTTCATATTCATCTTCAATAAGACCTAACATTGAAACCACTAAAGGTAGAATTTGTGAAAACGATTGAACTATTTTGGAGTCCCATAATAGAAATGAGGCCCCATGAAGAACATCTGAATATTATTTCATTCCATACATCCTAACATGATATATACTATCTCTAAACATTACTACCTATAATGTATTGAAATTTCAGACCATATTAAATATTAAAAAATTGAAAAACTTGAGACACTATGAGAAAGGGTTTGTATTACTAGTGATTTGGATTCATCCCCCATATAGTTCAATAATGTCCCATTCCTCATAACAATATTGATTTATTAGAATGAACTCATCAACGAATGGAGTTTAGAAAGACTCCCATGATATTCTCTAAACCTCTAAACTAACAACACATTACCCAACCATTACCTTATCATTTACTATAACATAAAAGTATCAACCTTTAAAAAACATTAATATAGATTTGTAACCATCATAGACATTTTTTTAATGAATATATCCTCTTTTATATTTTATATTCCTCTATTACCTCTATAAGTTAGATGATGTTCTATATAAAAGTCCACAATAATGATCAAGAAAGTGGCCTCACCTTAGTTTACTACTATTCTAAATTTTATTACTAGTTGTAAAAAATAAAGATGTGTTACGTACCCTTCAACCATATAGATAAACTAAATAGAATTATCTGAACCACCTTATATATATAATTGGATAACTTCAGGGTTCTGGTAAACTATATCACTCTCATGCATATATGGATTCTATTTGGTTGGAAAATTATGGAAATTTCATAACATTATATCAAAATAAATTTTATAAAATTATATAACTTTGTAATATCTTTTCCATGGTAGGAATATAGTCACATAATAAAAAACCTTAAAAAAATAACTCATCATTCATGATTGTATTTTGAAAAAAGCTGTATCATATATCCAACTCTCTATCTCCACATGTTAGGTAAATGTTCCTTAACCTAATGTTTAATCATGGAGGCTTCATTCCCTAAGAAAAAAGATTCCATTACCCAATTTTTTTAATAATTTATGAGTTTACAACACATATAACTATTAATATTACAATTATATCAAATAATTAATACTTTAATGATTAAAAGATTTAATTCTGGTTAATTTTAAAAAAAATCAATTAATTATTATATAAAATAGAGAACATCTTATTATTTAATTTACATAATTAAAATCCCATTGAAAATAATTATTTTACAAAACAAAATACATAGGTAACGTGAAATTACATTCCAATGCATTTACTCACATTATTTAACCATTTATATGAAAGAGAAAATAAGTAAATCATATTTTAAAAAATATTTTGAAATAGAATCGAGGAAAAAATAATTATAATAACTAATAAGTAAATCCCAAAAATGATAGTAACATGGGGAAAACTATTTATTTTATGGGTTAATAGAAGTATAGATTTTACCTTATTTTTTGACTAACCAATCTGTAATATATTGAGCTAAAAATAATAGTAAAAATATTTTTAATGGATATGATTTTGTAAATACATATATCTAGTCTCTCAATGTAATTTGTAGTTATATTTGGTCCAAATACCTATCCATGTACCCTAGAGAGATTTATCTGTTGGTGGTGGATATGTTTATATATTTATTTGAGCATTCTGTATAGTTCATTAAAAAATTAAAAAATGAGGTTAATTCCATAACAACATAAAATAGAATATGTTATTATGTGTATAAACATACCATATAAATAATATAAACATGTATTAAGAATATAGTAAACTAATATATCCATATATCCTTAGACTAAATAATGGTTACCATATGTGGTGATAATATAAAAGATAATAATGATATAAAAAAATAAAATGTCATAGTACAATATTTATATTTTATTTAATCTCTACAATATAAAAAGTTATTTAAATTGTGTTTCCCATTTCCTCAACCCCAAAAGAATTTTTTTTTCAATCACCCTTCGTACACATATATTTTTTGTGTAAAAAATATTTTATTAATTAGGAAAAGTACCTTTAATCTAATTATTACAGTATATGTGAGTTTGGTTACTAAATAGTAATTAAATTGAAGTTGATAAATGCTCCAATATTGAGTCTTCATGGAATGAAGAGGCTTCCCGGAATGAATACTTACCTAAATTGTCCCAAAAGGATGGAATTAGTCTTTTTATAGAGGGGAATAAAAAGGGAATATACAATGGTGATAATATTACAAAAAATTGCATCTGAAATACAAGGATACCATTGTAATAAAGAAGAGGTAATATAATAATTTAACTCATAGTAAAATATCATAAACATAGTAGGATATGACTCAATATTTAGGCAAGAAAATATATATAAATATTTTGTGCATTTGAATATTGTGGAGGAAATAAAAAGGAAAATAAAATAGGTAATTTAAAATAATTTGTAAAAACTAAAACACATTAAAATACTGAAAAATATATAATTAAAAAGAGTTAATCTAAATACCATAGAGAGTGTAACTCAACTAGAAACATATGAATACATAATAACACATTACAATAATGAATAATTCTATTATCCATATAATAAAATTACTTCCAAAAATACACATATCCTAAAATTAATTAACTATAAAAAACCATGGTATCCCTACCCACTAAATTAACAATGGTCCTAAAACTAGGTTGCATAATATGTCATAATAAAAATATAATTATCATATAGTTTCATCCTATAATATATTTCTTATGCCTCACACCCCCTCTAATAATAAGCAATTTTTATGATATTAATTAACGTACTCAAAAAAATATCAATATTAACCAAGACTTTGATCCAATGTAAGCACCAAAATACACAACTCCAAAGATATATACCTCAAATGATTCCAATTTTCCAACTAATGATAATCCACTTAAATTCACCAAAATAATATATAATCTAGGTCCAAAATGGATAGAAGACTCTAGTACCACCTCATAGGAGAGAAATTTACACTATATTTGACTTGTATAACCCCCCATAATAGGATGGAATTCAACATCATATACATGAACTATCATATATATATATATATATATCTTTGTACAAACATATAAAAATTATCAGGTAAACCTAAATTAATAATTAAGATTAATGATAAAAGATTAACATCAACTAATTTTCTTTCTGTCCGAGTGATTATAGGAATCTTAAAAAAACCACTCTAAACTATGCATTTTAGATGATTGAGGATAAAATGATTGTAGATAATTATTATTGGTTCAATGGGCTGCATGTAAATACCAATAAATGAAATAAACACATTAATAAAACAATTTATTTTAAATGTATGTAGTAGTGAAATAATGAAATAGCGATAAAATTGTTGTTTCTATTTTTTATTAGAGTGCATATAGGTGGTTGTGAATTGTTAAAATCCCAATCATATATTTTTTTAAATAAATTATGGTACTATAGTTTGTAGTCCTTCAACTACTCAGATGACATGTATATGGAACATGGAGACTATTCAACCACTTTGTTTTATCCCATAAACAATCCTATGGGTACTTATGATATTTTTACACCCATGGGGAAACCATACTGCACTCGATTACCCTATATCAAGTACAGGATGACATTGCTACTATATTTGTACTGTATTCCCCCGCTCCCATCATTCAATCCACAATCATTAGTGAAAAGATCATAATTTTTTATATAATTAGCTACAATTTTTTTTAATATTTTAAATTACTTACATCAGATATTAGAAAAAAATGGGGTTGTGATAAATTCCCCAATATGTGATTCACATATTTGAGATATTCTTGAATCCAAACACTTGAATAATCCAAGACATTGGGATCTTATATCAGATTACCCTTCCATTAATCCTTCTAAATGTAATTTTCTATCCACCATACATACAGAAACACACACCAATGTCCCATTAAATATGCATCACACATTCATCTCTTAGCCACACTAGACACTCCTCAAAATATACATCTACCTCAAGATCGACATCCATAATATATGTAAAAATTTATTGATCTGTTTCATAGATTTGGAAGTGAGATTCATAAAATATATAAATAAAATTTTCTTTTTGATTATAAAATCACTAGGCGATACATTTGTGTTACTGTTATTTCTATATTCTTGAATTTTTCGACAAGCGATTATGTGATCTTAAATTATTTCATCATTCAGTGATGAACCACATTAGATGAACTGGGAAATAATGTGATATCACTAAAGGAATAATCCACTAATTTACACATATAGTTCTTAGATAAATATTTACTAATTTGAGTGGTGTCTATACCATTTGAATAATTTTCAAAAATTCAAGGGTTTTAGTCATAGTATATAGTGTCATGATCAATGACACACCTTCCTCTAACTGGTATAATGTGGAGTAACATAGTAGACCATATTCTACATTAGTGTGAAAAATATATTTCTAGTGAACATAACTATTATTTTTTAAAATATAATTAGATCTATATATTTGATTAAATTTACATAAAAGTATTATATAAAACCCCAAATAAAACCCTCGTGTTTCAGGAAAAACATATATAATTGTTCATCTATTAATGGGTGATAAATTTTATCTAACATTATACAATACATAAATTATATTAAAATTCCCTAAAAATATTTTTTTGACATATATATTTCTATTTGAAAAATTTATTAGGGGATCTCCTTTTTAGTGAAAAATATTAAGCATATATAGTACTCCCATGTGATCTACCAAATATTTCTCAAGTATAGGTAGGATGTATGATACCTTCATCATTTTTTATTCAACACCCCAAACAAAATGAAAAATCATATTTTATCATGGATTTCTCATGTAATTGTCTATATAAAAATTTTAACACTTCTTTTATGTCACATAAAGTTGAATGAGAAATATCATTAGATGAAACAATGGATTCCATTGTACATATTAATCATTCCTAAGATATAATTATATTTAGATGTATATAATTATTTTACCAACCTCTATATCTTTAAATTAGGCACCACTATCTTCCTATTAATGTAGATCTATCCATCGCTATCTCGAGAATAATATCAATGGTTCTTAACATAAATGAGTTTATAACTTCATATGGTATAGTTAGAATTATATAATTTCTTTTTATTGTCCAGATCCAAAAATGAAGATTCTATAAGATGGAGAATAAAATAAAATCTTCAAAAATCGTATATTATATCGAAAATTTTTTATAAATAATTTTATGAATATAATATTCCACCCAAGGTACCCATTACACAATATATTTTTTCCTGATTATAAAGTATACGACTAAGATATTTCCATCATGTTGGGAATAGTGTATCTGAAAACTCAATTCCTAGAGGCAATTGAACAAGAAACTATATCATAAGATCGAATCCTACCATTTAATGACACATCTCAAACTCTTAAAATCATTGGAAACAACAAATATCTCTCTAATATAAGATTGAATCTCGAATATCAGGACATAATATATGGTGGCTAAATCCAAATCAATGATAGGGTAGTTGTGCTCAAGGGGTATTATCATATAATATCTTATCGAAAAATATCTATTTTCATGTATCTAAATAACACCCAAACACACATTTATTCATAAAATTAGATGTTAAAACCTTTTTAGGCCATGTAAAATCAAAATAAATGTTGTTGTAAGCCTCATTTTCTCTTACAACCCAAAACAAGATGGTGGGTCTATTATATATTTCATAATTTCTTTTTAATACTGATAATTGGTTTTTGAAATTCGGAATAATCAGGAATTAACTATTGAAAAATAACTAACAATATAAAAAAACTCTTTATCTAAAAATAATTCCTAGGTCCATCCCAATATATCACTAAATCAATATTCTCTCAATCATCTTACATAATATAATTTGATAAAACAAATACTAGAAAATTCATTACACGAATCCAAAAATTGAACATTGAGAGTTTGGTATAGATATTATATGCATGAATAATGTTCAAAAATACCTTACAATGATCCCCATGTGACCCTTTGTATTGAGAGTATACAAGACTATAACCAATAAAAACATTGATTAAATAGTTTACAAGGGGGTTTCATATCCTATTCATTCATTCCTTGAATAAGGAAATCATATTCATTAATTTACATCAAATAACAAAAAATTCATATACTCTTTCAGATCCCCTATACAATATAAGTAAAATGTATATAGACCACTATCAAAACAAATGATATAAAGTTTATATATATTTCAAAGAGAAAGATTATTTTCTATATAAATAATCAAACCGATAAAATATTTTTTTAATGCATACATCTATTCTTATAATAACCTAGTTTAATATTCAATAATTCACTCATATCCTCTAGCTAATTTATCTTTTGTTGGAATATATATTATGGAATTACACTATTATTACATATAATTCTAAAAACCTTCTCCACATGTTCATGATGTGTAATCATAGACTACAATAACTTCGATTACCCTATATTCTTTGAAAGTATTTTTTTGATCTCCACATCATATGTATTGAAAATGGAAGACTATGTCATTATTTATCTCCCTATTTGAATGTAGGTCATCAAATTTTTTAGTTAAAACATACAATAAATTATCCAAAACATGTGTAATGGTAGAAATATACAATAAATAATCAATCTCAAAACCCCACTCTCTATCAGGGGAGTGATAATACCAAATTAGTAAATGTGTGGTATATATTTTTCTAGAAATAAATTAAATTATCTAATGGATAAAAGTATTCATGATGTGAAAATATATTGTATATCTTAATATATACTCCCTAATGTGTATTGTGTAATTACACAAATTAACCTAGTATTACATAAGTCATAACATCATCTATAAAAATATCAATTACTAAGTATTTTTTTAATTTAGGTAAAATTTATATTAGGTTCATGTGTGAGTTTAAATTATGTATTTAAATTATGAAAAATGTGTAAAATTGATATGAAAGGGTCATATTAGAGCTACTGTTAGAACATGAGCAATGTAGTTAGATGTAATGAATATATAATCAATTTGTGGGGTTATTGGGATTGGTTTCATTATTTTTATTATATTTATTTTTAAATTGGTCTATTCTTAACAATCATATTCAATAAATCTTCTAATTACTTTCTTGATGCACTCTTCATCTCATTAGTATTTCTACAATCCCTCATAGGTTTCCCTATTTTAGATACTTTATGAGGATAAAGAAGAAATTTTTTTCTTTAATTATCCCTTAACCATTTTAAAAAAGTAGAATTTTTTAAATAACTACGTGATCTACTAAATGAAGAGTCTTGACATCCCCGATTATCATACCATTGAAAACTATCCAAGACATCACAATATTATCAAGATAGTATTTCACTGTTAATATAAACACATAATTAAAAGTGACTGATTAATTCTATAATCAATGTAAACCCAAAATCATATAACATCATTTACCTATTGATATTTTACCTATACATTATAATACAAGCCAGGGTTATAAAGAGTAAGAATTTGATTCCCTAAAGTGTAACAGAAATGAATATTTACTCTAATAGATTAAATAATGATTAAATTCTCTAAAATTGTGCCTCATTCAAGGAAATATAACATAATTTCTCTGTTCATGGGACACTAATTATTATTTATTCAAATATTTTCCTAAATAATCAATCTGGGAACATGTTGATTGAATCATACCATTTGTTATGAATAATTATTCCTCTTTCTTAGCATCTACTAACCTTTCCTACATGTATCATATTCTCCCTCTCTTAGACTGACCGCTGTTTAACAAATACATATTTTAATTTCCATATTCAGATAGAAATGAATTTTTGAGTATTATATTCATCAAAAAAATTCTATTAATTCCTCTCACATTATGTCAAAAAATGATCTACTACTACTATTCTTTAATATACATTCACTATGTAATCATTTTTCTTTTAAAATAATTCTTATTCTATTCAACACAACATGAACTATTCTATGTTAAATCTAGTATCAAACTATTTGGAATAGATATTCCTAGATATTTTATCCCAGTGAATTAATTGGGGCTATAATTGACTATATAGTGAAATTTGGAATTAATAATGTTGTGACATGAAATAAAAGATGGAAGCATCGTACTGTGAAAGATTCATAGTTAATATTTTGTTTTGGTGTAAGATTTTCTTTAGAAAATGAGATCATTATATGGGTAGAATTCCGATTAAATTTTTGTAGATTCAAGCTCAAGGATTATCATTAATTTATTTTAAGAGATATTAAAATATTTATTGAACAAATTTAAAATTTCCATGAATAATGTTCAACATAACACCTATTTAATATTATTAATAACATAATAACATATTTATATTGATATTTTTAGTAGAAAACATATTTATGGGAATATGTTTATAAAAATGTGTATTCATAGTATTCAAAAAATTTCCCCCGACAATAAATTTATGTTGGAGTTGTCATATAAATTTAATAGATGTAACTATTTAAAATTAACTTATTCTCCAAAAACTAATTTTAATACTTCATTGAGGTGGTCATTTATTCTCAGAAATATACATGAGATATATTTTTCTCTCATTTTTCCAAAAGGTGAGCGGCCAATTTTCATTTTCATAATTATTCCCAATTATGTTTTAACTTCATGAATCATTAAACATTTAATATAAAATTACGATTTCATTATAAATATAATTTTCCCATGGATATTTTTAACCCATAATATTTAATATTATACTTATTTTTTTAATATTTAAAATAATCATCTATAAACTTTTAATTTGAATCTAATTACTCAAATAAACCACGGATTGTCTCAAAATGTGTCATATTAAAAGTTACTACATGAATGAATGAAATTCATTGTATGAATTTTTTGATATTCTATTATAATTTCAAAATATATCCCATCTATTCTAAATAACAAAAATTATATTAAATTTAAACTTATTGTTACAGAAACTATTGAAACTGTATGTTAAGTAATCATCAAAATTTCCCAATAAACAATATCCCTCACTATAAGTATCTACTATCCTCATGTAATTTATCCCAATATTTTTCAAATTTTCATTTTTCATCTTGAGTTCAATTCCCAAAATCATTAATTGTCTTATTGAGAAAAATATGTTAGAACCACATTCTCACATTGAAAACTATGATGTATCCCTCTCTCTTTTGTTACCCATCTATAATATATCCTAATAATTTCATTATAAAACTTATATAATATATGAATAAGTTATTTTTAATTCATTATCTTTTCTTAGTATTCCTCTCATTTTCCATACACATTAAAATCAAGGGACTAAAACAATTTTTGTTGTTTCGAATAAATATAATGTATAATTATACAGATTCAATGACTATGACCAATATATAGATATAAAATCCAAAATATATAAATTCCCAAAGGAAAATTGTATTATTTATAGAATAGAAGAAGGGTTAGGTTGTTGGATACCTGATAATTTATTCTAGACATAATAATGTATTTTTACTTCAACCCACACCATATTCCTATTCATATTTGAAAATCATAAATGGGATCCCATATTCTTATATTACGACAGTTAAAATTACTTATTATATAGTTTTTTTCCATTCCTAGAGGAATTATTTCTATATAGTTTATAATTTACAAGAGTTTATGCTCCAAAATTTTTTGTGCACATGATACAATATTATCCACCAAATTAAATTTCCATTAATCTTCACCAACAATGTGCTTCTCAAATGTGATTAAATTTTATCCAATTTCATATTCTCCACGAATGATAATTGATATAATTCAAAATTGATATCTCAAATTACACATGATAATTTCACACCCCCACATGTAAATTACACTCACAAAATTGTATGTATAGATTAATATAAAGAAATAAATTATATAATAATATGTTGAAATGAAAATAAAGGTTTTGAAGAATACATAGTGTTATTGTTTGATTATTTAATGTGTTGGAACTCTTTATTAATATTCTCTTGATACTATATTACTGTTTTACATACTAAAAATTATTAGAAAACAATTATTTAGATAAATTGAGTCTTATTATAAAAAAATAATGATTTTTTTCAAATCATGGGATACCACATAGGATTTAATTTTTCATACTAATAAATCAGAATTATATTTCACTTCAATATATAATCCACATAATGGATGATCAATCCACATTATCCTTGTTAACGTATAAATTAGTTCTCCATCCATTCATAGTGAATGGATCTACATTTTCATTGATGAATATCAAAACTCTATTATGGTTCACCTATAACATTTCAAATAGGCTACATCATTATGACATTAAAACAAATAGAAAAAATTTCAATTTTGAATATAACAATTGGGATAGTTTTAAAGTCCTGAATTAGTTCCTCAAAAATAATTTCTCACTAAATAGTCTCTAAATTATTCACTAGTATTTTGTTTCATTTTCATAACAAATTATTTAGAATTTACTAATTTAATTCAGTGAAAAAATTATATTCTCCAATGTATTCATATAATATTGTTTTTTATATATATCGAAGAAGGTATTATTATTTTAAAAATTATATGATTATGATTTTTCAAAATAGAAACATATACGATGAAATCTCATTTCGATATTTACATGTAGTTTATTTTACCAATGTTAATCATCCAATTTTAATTCTAATTCCCAATCTAATTTCACATTTTTCCCATGATTTAATTTGTTGACCTTGTTTAATTACTCACTCCAAACAACTGTAAAATGGCCCTATACCCAATGATTTCCAAAACAATGGGTATGTGTATTGTATGGGTTCATATACCCATAGTTTTTGAAATCTATGGATTTAGGTGACCTTTACCCATGATTTCTGCAAAAAATGTGGGTATATTTTTTAGACATATACACACAATTATGGAATACCTTAGGTATATGAAATCTATTCCCATGGATTTTCAGAAAAACCATTGGTAAATGAATTTTTCCTTGACTATAACCCTTGTTTTTAGAAAAACCATGGCTATATGGTTTTTTATACCTATATAGTCAATATTGCAATGCCATGGGTATATCTTCCCCGGGTTATGGTAGCAAAAAAAATTGCGGGACAAAAAAATATTTCATGGGAACAGAAATACATATTGTTTCAAAACTACTCCCACTGTTTGGATTATTATTTATTAGAAAATATATATATATACCAATAAGAAATAGTGGGGTAGAGGTAGGTGCAAGAATAATAAATAGGTGGTCTAGGGATCAAATCCCTTGACAACATGTTTTTTAATATCTATACCCATGGTTTTATAACCCATGGTATAGGTTTAGTGACATGGTTGAACACACCTTTAACTATGTTTTGGAAACAATGGGTATATGTGTTTGAGACCATTTTTATAGCTCAAGGCTATAACAACACCTCAGTAACGCATGGTTCCTTAAAACCATGGGTATAACATATACTCACTTTTTTAAAACGTTATTATAGGGAAACTTTTATATACTGCCACCTTCTAGTTTGAAATTTATGGAATATTCATGTCTTGATGATTTACCTAATAATTTCTATAAAATGTCCAAATAGATTGTTTTTTTAAAATATATTCTATTATTATTTATTATATCCTTCATAACTCTATATAAAACAATATAATGGTGAAAAAATGTACAAATATTTAGAAAAAAATTATATATAAGAAATGGAATCGACCAATTTAGATACATTTTTAATTAACACAATGATATATGTATTCCCATTTGATTTTTGGAATGGACCCAAGAATTCTAGTACACAATCATCAAACATCTCAACACCTTGAATCACTATCTATGGAATCTTTTGTGTTTATACATAATTTTTTATTCCCAAATAGTGTTTATAATTATTAATAATCAAATTTTCATTAATTAAAATAGTAATATATTGGAATATATTTTTTACACATTTGAGGATATATTAAATTTCAAAATTTTCCACAACAAGGTATTGAATAAAAATGATTTAGAAAAAAAATAATATCCAGTTATCAAGAACCAATTCTTTTTTATCTTATAATTTCATTGTTAATATAATAATGGTTCATCTCAATTGTAAAATTCCTCATCTTCCACATTTATATTCAATTTATTCTATTTTATTTCATAGATAATATTTCAATAAAAATGAAATTAGAAATTTTAGAGTGCGATATCCTAAACTTTTTAAATAAAAAATATCCATATGAACTCTCCCATCATAGTATTTATGTGGTATTCTTAGAAAAACATGGTTATATATTGGTGATTAAAACCCTGTTTTTTAGCCCAGTTGTTATGTTTATTCCTCAATCAAACTCTTGTAGTGTAAATAAAAATGCAATATGCCTAATCATGGATTTATTCTTATAGAATATATACATAAAATTTATATGGCTAGTAACAATTTTTATCTGAATAATAATGTGATATTGTAATATTTCATTCATAGTAAATAATACTTTTAAAAAACTATAACAAACCAGTAGTTTAGAATATAATTATATTTAAAGAAATTGTATGACTTTTATTACTAGATTCAGATGTAACAACATGCTTTAAACGAGAAACAAAATATTATAATGTAGATACAAAAATTTGCATGTATGAAAATATTAAACACATTACAATATATATATATATATAACATTTAATGAATCCATATTTATTAGTTATTTCATATTATATATGTTCTGATTTTTTAGTAGATTCATTTTTGTTTTGAAAACATGTTTTCTTCCAAAATGGATTTAAATATATTTCATGAGTGAATATTTATGTCAATTTTAACCACTTATGTAAATTTGATTTTAAAAAAATAATTTCGTATTTGAATTCACAATATCAATATTATAATTGAATGTAAATTTAAAATTTTTCTAAAATGATTATTTTTTCAATGAATAGTGAAGAAAAGATATTTATCAAATAGAATCATTTCATTTAATATAATGATGTAATTTATAGATATCATTTTATTTTTGATTTTATTATAAAGTAAAATATTATCAATTTATTTTATAATAATATAATTAATTACATTTTAATAAAAAATATTCATTATTTTGATATATGTTAATTTACATGCATAAAAACACATTTCTCGAAACAACTAATTTTTGTTGTGTTTATCAAAAAAAATTCATTATACAAGTATTCCACTTATAATGATTGATAATTTAATAAATGAAACCATATTTTTAATTATTATATTTACATTTTTAAATTGATTTCTTTTATTTTTGGTTATTTTGAATATTAATAGATGTTAACATATGTCACCCCTGTTAGTGAATTATAGTTAAAATTGGTATAATATTATGAGATGGGGTCCTAAAATAAATCCAAAACATTACATTATTTTATTATATATAATAATGTCAACCATAGTTTTAAATTTTTTGAATATATGTAATATTGTTTTTATTTTACCATGATAAGGAAATGTATATTATTTTATGTCAATTGTAATGGCCCGGACCTCTCAGGTCCATTACTTTGTGAAAACGTGGTGTTGTAGGTGTTCCGGGTGATCAAGGCGACTTATCCACGACACTTCGCCAAATTTCTAGTTCTGTGAACATTGTTTCCAGTTTTATGAAAAGTAACATTACGTGTACAGTGTTTCACAGATTGGTTTCACATATCGGTTTCACAGATCGGTGTCATAGATTGGTCTCACAGATCCGTTACACAGATCAGTGTCACAGATCAGTTTCAGAGATCAGTTTCACATATCGGTGTCACATATCAGATTCACAGATCGATCTCACAGATCGGAGTCACAGAACTATTTCACAGATCGGTCTCACAGATCGATTTCATAGATCAGTGTCACAAATCAGTGTCACATATTGGTCTCATTCATCGGTCTCCCAGATCAGTCTCACAGATCAGTTTCACAGATTGGATTCACATATCGGTTTCACAGATCAGTTTCACAGATCGGTTTCACAGATCGGTGTCCGATATCGGTGTCACAGATCGGTTTCATAGATTGGTCTCACAGATCAGTTTCACAGATCGGTTTCACAGATCGGTTTCACAGATCGGTTTCACAGATCGGTTTCATAGATCGGTTTTATAGATCGGTAGGTGTACTGTAATAGTAGGTGAACAGTGTTTGCAACTTCCTACAGTTTTTCCCCTTTTGACGTTTCCTTCGACGTAAAATACATTTAAAGCATTATTTTTAGGTCTCTTAAGGCCAATTCAAAGGCCATAAATCTTATATTAATTATTCCTAAGGCCGGGATGTTTTTACTTGGTCAAACCGCATGGGTTAATGTGATCTTTTTTTAATGGAGAATTAAGCGGATAATACACTGTCGCCTCATTAAATATTCAAAAGGGACAAGATATCATCCTTCTTTGTTCTTCCTCTTTGTTCTCGGCTATGAGACCCTAAACCATTCAATCCTTCCTGTAGGAGTTTCACAATCAAACTTCACTCCTTGGATCAGTTCTGCTCTATTTTTATGCAACCAAGCTTTATCGATCAATCTTCGCTATAAGGTATGCATTTATCATCATTCCTTCGGGGATCATCTTCTCTTGTTTCTCCTTCCCATATTATCATGTAATCTCCATGATTCTAATAGGGTTTTTCTTGGGGTTTGGTTTTTGCCGTCGTATCGTGGAATCCTCGGGGGGATACATTTGTCGTGAGATGACGATCATGACCCATTATGTGGATAAAGAACGTCAAGAACTCTTCAATGTAGGGGATTTGTGGCTTCTCTAATTGTTTATGTGCAATCGTAGAGTTAGCATGTTTTAGCCCATTTGGATCACAATGAAATTAACCTAATTAAATACTTGAACCAGATTAAAATAATTGGTTTGATCACATGTTGTTGCTTTCTACTATGATAATTGTTTGCCTCATCTTTTTCTAGATAGAGTGACATCTATGATTTCATTGATTAGTTGTTCTTTATTGATTGAAATTGATAAAGTACGTAAAGCCGGAATTAATTAATAATTAATTGGATAAAGATAAAGAGGCATGTTAATGAATCTGGCTATTGCTATTGTTGTAGTTGTTCTGATTTTTATGATAATAAGATTAGAATAGTAAGCATGTTAAATATATTGTGATAGCATACTGATTAGGTTTCCCATAATTTGAACCTACATATTGAATATGTTAATTCAAGAGGGATTAATGAACTGGTTGGTTGATAAAAGATAACACCTAGTATGGTTCTTAGTTACCCTCTTGTTTGTAAGGCCGAGTGCCTTGTGATTTAGAGCCTTTAGTGCTCATTATGTATGGAGGCTTGATGCCTTGTTAATGGGATAAGAGACCATTTTATATGATGTTTGATTTCCTGCTGCTTGTGCTGTGAAGTGTCCTCGGAGGAGTGTTTCGATATTTGGAGGCATGGAGGCCTTGTGGTTGTGGCAGTGGATGATGCCTAGAGTGGTGAGATGCATCAGTTTATGCATGTGGGTGTTGGGGAGGACACAAGTGATGACAGAATGGGATGGATGTGTTCGTTGGATGCTTGGTGATTTGATTGAATATTTATCAAATTTACTTTCCCCTACTGCTCAAGGCAGCTAGTTTTGCTTACCCTTACACCGAAGGAAGTGAAGATGTGTGGGGTATGGTACATGCTTTATGTGTCTAGATTCTCAAAGGACAATGGGTCTACACTCTTGCTATAGGCGGCAAGGACTCAATGGGTAGTATGTCTACTCTCAATGATGAGCCCCCTTTTGTTTAGTAGCATAGGTTGATTTTCTAGAATGCCTGGAAATATGGGAAAATAATTCTATAATAAATGATTGAATAAATGATGTTAACCCATGGGGTTGGAGTTTGATGAAACATA
Source organism: Viscum album (assembly GCA_963277665.1). Lineage (NCBI taxonomy): Eukaryota > Viridiplantae > Streptophyta > Magnoliopsida > Santalales > Viscaceae > Viscum > Viscum album. The sequence continues at coordinate 1,642,019,042 of OY728121.1, read as the reverse complement.
ATGATGAGTTTGATAACTTTGAATGGATGGTGGTTTTGGATGTGATGATTAATGGAACTTAATGTGGTATTGTTCTTGGTTAATTAATGTTCAAAGAATTAATTAAGATACTGTGAAATTGATAAATAGGGGATGAAGTAATCTAATAAAGCCCTTTAAATGGTCTACACTGAAAAAAAAATTCAATAAAATTGTTCTTCATTATGTCTTAATAATTATTATTATAATAAACTACCGCCACCTCTAGAGATTTAATTTTGTAGAATTGATATAATATATTGAATTATGGTATTTAAATTTTATATATATGCACCCTTTATGTTTGGTCATTATAATTATAATTGTGGAAAATATACCCCCCCTTGATAATTGTAAAATGGTTTAAATATGGTTAAAACAAAGAGATATGTTTTGAAAATAAACACAAAACATGAATTTATTTAAATGAAATGATGAAACATGACCATATATATTAAAATTTTAATATAAGTCATTATGGATCCATTTTTCCATTATAATGAAATTTTTATTTAAAAAATTGAAAATTACAAAATTTAAACCTTTGGAATTTAATAATTGACAACATTTTGAAATAGTTTTAAAAGTGGATAATATTTTTTTAGATGTTTATTTGAATTATTAATTAATTTCTTTTCATGGAAATTTATTTGGAATTTTCAGTGATGCAATTATCTACCTGTATGTTTACACAACTCTAACATAGTGCTTGTGAAAGTAGTAAAAAATTCATATAAATAATTTTAGAAACTATAAATTTTATATTTCTCGGTAATTTGTATATTCATATGAATTTTATATATGGATATAAAATATTAGGTATGTATTAATGTTTTATATTATAATTATAGTAATACATTCATATCTTTACACTAAAACTAATAGAATAGTTTGAAAATGACATTAATTATATTTTATGTCATATAATATTTAATTAAATTATTTACAAATTATTAAAATAATTAATGATGAAATATAGGATTATAAATGGTGAAATATTTCAGCCCTATGATATCTAGGAGCTAATTTTTAACTTATAATAATAACTCTACCGTTTAATATTTAAAAAATCATTCCAACAATTAAGGATAAAATCTTTTAACTAAGGAGCTAAACCAATATAATAGTTTTAAATTTGTAAAAACCCATTATAAAACTACTTTTAGGATTATATATCTAAAAATAAATTATTTTAGTTTTTATATATTTCCATTTATTTATATTGGGCTTCAGAATGACTTAATTATATTTTAATCTTATAGTAATTCCATGAGAGTCATTTCCATCTATAATAAAAATACACCCCTTTTCTATTTTAATTTTAAAAAGATAAATATATCTCAATAATACATACCAAATTGTTTTATAAAATTATATATCAAATAATTATTGGTTTCTATAATCTTGAGAACCATTTCAATGTTTCTTATGAAGGGATCAAATGGATGCCTATCGAAGAAGAGGTAATATTCCTACCTAACCTATTTCAGTTTATTTATTATTTGAAGTTTGATAAATATATGATATACATCATAAACTAATAAGAAAAATTTACTAAATATAATTTATAAATATTTTTATTATGGAACTACTATTATCTGATGTGTATTTCATAAAATGTGATTTGAAATTATTGCTCATGCATACATGTGGACTACTACTTGCACGTATCGATACATTTAATTTTATGTAACAAACATTAATGTCTGGATATTATGGTGTATTTTATTTTCATATATGAAATTTATTATATAATTACAGTTCTAAAATTTTAATATCAAACTTTTCTTCTCACCTTCAAATCTGTTGGAAAACAATAACATCCCTCAGGCGTATTTGTTGACTACGACCTCCATAAGTCAATGTTATTCTTTTTTTATATTCTAAATTATTTTAATGGTAATATTTTAAGATTTAATTAATATATATGATAAATTAATAATTATTCAATGTTTAGGTTTTATTTACCTTTCATTCATTCCATCCGTCCAAATGTGAAAAAAGCAATCTTGCGTACATACGACCAACCTTCCCCATAAATGGTGTAATTAATTTCTCAATAATAATATTTTTATGATGAATATAAACACATATATAATGAATATATATGATATCTGTATCATTAATAAAAAAATTTAGATGATGGAATAATGATGAATTTATAAATATAGAAGTTACATAACATTAATTTTCATTTAAAATGAAATAGTTAACATCCAAAAATGATTATTTTAATAAAAAATTGTAAATAAATTGTTTTTGAAATTATATAATAATAAAATATATGATATAATAATTTTTTTATGACAATATTATATATTTATAAAACAATTAACTAATTGTACAATAGTTTAATGTTCTTTTTAAGCATGTCGATCATGATGTATGATATTTTCATCTAACATTTAGTAATATGAGACAGATTCCATAATAGTTATGAAATAATATCACATACATTATATATTTACTTCCTCTTATGAATTTACATAACCAGATATAGTTATTTTTTTAATCCATCCCTTTACATTTAATTTTTCCTTATAGATATATAACATATTCACTCTAATAAACTTCCACATCATGTTTTATATTCTGAACTTTACCATTCTATATAAAACATTTCTATTTAATATTTTAATATTTGTGCATCACTATATATTACTAGTCATAATACTTTTTTAAACATTTCCCTTTCCTATAATTATAGTTTTTAGTACTCCACCAAATATTTATTTATAAAATATATACAATTTCTCCATTACATTATATTTTATGATCATTTCAGTGAATGTTTTCATTAGTTAATCATAATAAATAATTCATATTAAATTAGTATCTTGTGATCTCATTACGTAATTTATAAATCTTCACAATTCTAATATCATTATGTTTTTTATTCATTATTGGCTTGTGAAATCTCCCTTACTATTTCTTACATGATAACTAGTATATTATATCATTTAAAAATAAGATTCTCTAGCTTGTTTAACACTATCATTCAAACTAAATGAAATAAATGGATGATTGATACATATTATAATGAATTTATTTTAAAATGGGTATAGAATACATTCTATTTATCTATATTTACAATTGTTATATTATTCTTCTACTTGAGTTTGTTGGTATCAAAACCTATATATTTTAATAACATTGTTTGTACAAATCATAGAGTAGTTATATTTATTTATATAGTACAATGATACACAACTATGTATATTATATTCCGTGTCAGTAATTCGTGATTTTATAATGTCATTCACGATCACTTCATAAAGTGTAAATTTTTTCTCTTTTACACAATGTTTCTATGGATTGTAATACAGGGAAAAGTATATAATTTACAATTTATTTTTAATTTCATACCCAATGATACCACTTGTAGGTTTATCAAAAAAAATAATACCCTATTACATTTATCCTTTCATGTTCTAATTTAATTGGTAGGGAATGAGGAAATTGATGTTGAGGAAATTGTTGATAGTAGATGTTGAATGTGTATATACCCCCATAAAATCTTCATCATCCATTTATAAAATTGTGGAGATCCAAATTATAATATCTATAGTTATTTGTTTGGGAAACAATATCATGAAAAATAAATTATTCCTAAAATTCCTTGATTTGGAATAGTTTTGTTATTACATTACTTGACATGTTTCTACCTATTCTTTTTGGAAGTATGGTAATCCCATATTTCAAATAACTTTATTGAATAATATATTTTATGGAAATAAATTGTAAATGTTATTTAAATGCATATGAATTTGAGAGTGTCATCCTTTTTTATTAGATTAGATGTTGGAATATACTATAATAGATTATTATTAATCTAATTGAACATTGAATTTATATATATTCCAATGTAATAATGGTTTCAAAATAATCCATGAACATGTAAGTCCATTATCCTTGTGTGAGGTTAATAATTTATATAGTAAAATGAAGAATTTTTTTTTCTTATCCTGACAATTTTAAATTGATTGGATTGAATTATTATTTAACAGTTTTGGTTAAATTTAATTCTAAAGAATTAAATTTTTTACATATAGTCTAATATGAGGTAGATCTAAAATGTGAGATCTACAATATGTTATACTAATACAAACAAATATATTTATTATGAAGTGTATTATCAGAAAAATTTAGGGGAAAATATTTTTAACATATGAATAATTTGATTTTTGTTGTATTTTAAATACGAACATATAAGTTATATGTTATAATGATGTTATCAAAAACAGATCCAAATATATATAATTTCATGTTGTGTAGTTAAACTGCACTTCTCCTGATATTAGTTAAATGTGTGATATAAAACATTTATTTTATGTTATCTAGGTTAACTCTTAAATGATATTTATCTAAATTCATAACTCATATTTAGGTTTTTAATGTAATTAAATTATAAGTATTTTTCTATTATTATCACAATGTGAAACTATGAGATTTTATATAATGAATTTATATTGTATATATTAGAGTGTTATTGAGTATAAGAGAAATGATTATAGGTTAAATGAATTCACAAAGATACATTGGGGTGTTGTGATTTTATATATTATTTCAAAATATTTATTCATAATCATATCAATTCACAATTACTCCAAAACATATCTTCTTTATACCCTCATGTTGTAAACCACATTTTCATAATAAATTATTAGTTCCCCATATATTTTCATTTTTAAGATAGTATAAAATATTCAATAGTAAACATTTTAATAAAAATATACATTATCCAATTAATAAACAACCATTATTTAGAGAACATAGTCCTCCCATAACTTTAATGTCTCAGATATAGTTCAATTTTATTTTACCAAACCTAATAACCACCTATTCCTTAGTGTGTCTCTTAAAAATTAGAGGTTTATAGATATATGAGAGTGTTTAATGGTGGAAAATGTATATACTATACCTATTAGATCTATAATTTATCGATTAGAGGCATAAAACCATGAAAACCTGTGGAAGAATATGTTTCCAATAATAGTAAATGACCATGTTCCAAAACTAGTATCATATACAAATGATGATAAAAAATAATGTACAAGGGGGATTAGAGAATAAAATGAAATACAAGATATAAAAATAAATTGATGACCAATATGTAAAATATACTAGCATAATGATTATAAAATCAATCCTTTGCCCCTACAATCCATTTTACTGTAGATCAACAATACATATATAGGCACTTGTTATGATCCATACCTGCAATCATGAGATCTAAATGTGTACCAAAAAATGAATCATGTAAGGTTTGAGTAATTGTTTTTGTGGTGGAAATTTTTTTTAATGAAATCCGGTCCATGAATATAAAATTATGTAGTGTGAACATACATCAAATGTCAATCATTGATGTAGAAAATAACCATGTTTAGATCAGGTTCCTCCTGGGATTCCTTATTAAATCTACCATATTCGGACTAAGATGTAATTTCATAACATGTTACAACGTGTATATATATATGCACATACACGAATATTTATATATATATACACTTATATTAGTATATATGTGTATATATATGTGTGTGTGCGTTTAGGTGATGAATCGAGGCATATACCCAAGGTATCCATGTAAATATATATATTGATAATTGAATAGAGGACTCAACATTTACTAAGGGGGCATCACTATAGACATCTCTGTGATGGGATGTTGTGATTCATGTCTGAAGATTTGATTTAAATGATAATAAGGACACCCTTCCAAATAATTTATAAATAAATGATAAGGGTAATCAGGTCCTAAAAGTTCAATTATTGATAAGGGATCCCTTAAAAACCATTAAACTAAAATTAAACACAAAATTATTAATAAGAGCCATGGACAACATGTGGTATTAAAATTAAGGGTATGGGTGACATTCAGAACAATTCAATAAGTAATGATATTGGAGGATCCTTTTTCAACAACATCAGTGAGTATATATATGGGGTTAAATTCCAAAAAATATATATAATTAAGGACACGGGGTTCTATACCCACCAATTTCTTTATGAAATTGGAATGGGATCCAATCCAAGATACTTATCAAAATTACAAAAAGGAAAATTGTGTCTATAAATTTCTAATAACAAAGAGGAATATCATATCCATTAATTTCTATTAAATGGTAAGGAGTTCAATGTCCTACATGGATTAGCTATATATAAATCAATCAATTTAATGTTATTTACGATACATCCATGATATTTTTTATTTGTATCTGTGCGAAGCTCAAGGAAATAACTCTCTAGGAATGTCAACATTTATAACTAAACATAGTCTTGTGGGAATACCCATACCTACAAAAAAATAAATCATACATTAAAACAATTCAATTAAAATTTCAAAAAATTCCCAAAAAAATGACAATTCGATACACATTTCAATTATTCCATCAGATACATCATCTATTTTAACAATATAATTTTCATATAAATGATATAATTATCCAAGAGTTTTCACACATTTAGTGGTCAAGAGAATGTTTCATATACCAAAATGTCCTTGAATGACTTCATAAAAGGATATAATTCAAAATTATTCATTTAATTGATGGAATCCCATTTAAATCAAATTAATAATACATAAAAATTATTTTTATATGGAAGAATGGGGCCATTTTATGGTGTTCAACAATTTATATGTTCTATTAATTGAAATATGGAGTCCCACTAATGAGGTGCAGACGTGAATCTTTTCAAGGGAAATTTGATTACATAAGCATGAAATAGACATGAAAGGAATTTATATCCAAACACCTAAAAATGTATATATCATTGAGGTATACAACATTTAATAATGGAATTGGGTCTCATTGAAAAAAAATCATGGTGATAACAACTCATTTTAATTAATTTAACATTTAAGAAGAAAATGATGGGGAATTTACAGAAATACATAATGAAAAATTTAAAAATTGTCATTACATTTAGGTAAAATAATATAGAACTACTGCATTATAACATGGATGTTTCACTAAGATATTTTCAGAATTGGATTCAACCTAGAATGAGAGAAATTTGATGAATCCAATTGAAAATTTAAAATTAAGTCATATTATCTCACACCATAATAAAAATTCTATTAGAGAAGAAAACAGCGAAAGAATATTATTGGAGTTTTTACATTAACTCTATGCTTCCAACATGAAATACATTTTGTCAATTAGAGAATGAATGAAGGAAGAACTACCAAATTATGAGGAGAGGGATGCGGAAAAATGTGAGCGGTCGGCATTGTAAAAAGGAGGGAGAAATATAGTTGAAACAATTTTATGGGTGAAGGGAGAAAATAGTAATCATTACTCTTTTTACGAGGTGAATGAATATGCCACATGGTTAAGAAACCCAAGTTCCAACCATTCAGGACAACTATTCAAATCACCAAACAAGTCTCATAGATCACATCCAATGGAATGCATATGTTGGGTCATCATAGAGCACATCCAACTTTTGTGGCAACCTATTTCAAACATCCTTTTACTGAATGCTTTCAAAAAATAAACATTGATAGGTAGTGCATCGATAATAACCATATTCTTAAACGTATTATCGCATGGAATAATAGGATTTCTCCAAAAACACACACCGAAAGCTATAACCATCATTTGGTGACATCTCCTGATCAAATTAGTTTTTTTCAATTACATTTATGTTCCATTTCCTAATCCATAATACATTCACAATACAAAACATTTTTATATTAACAATATATCCATCAACTAGTCTTGAATGTAAGTCTATAGTGGACATATAATTATTCATTTAGTGTCCAATGATATCATCTATGGAATTCTATACTTCAGTTTTTACATGTGAAATAACAATAAATTAGTATGATGTCAAAATAATAGAAACAATGACCATGTCCAAATGTTGTATCTCACATGAATGTCTTGTCATTGATTCAATCAGTGTCCACGCTTCTATCATGGGTTTTCAACATGTGAATCCAAGTGTCACTCAATTCAATCCCATCCAATATTGATATATTGGTCCATGGTAATAGGAATGTTTGAAATATCCATCTAGTATACTAAAATCCCTTGAGTTAATTCCTCAATTTTTTGAAAACAACATTAGGAAATTTTTTTATTTATCTAATAGTACAATAGAAAAATGATCATCAAATGGCTGATCAGAAGGTCAGAAGACCCTTTTTATAAGAGGTTCTCCCCCTAGTAATCAAAATAATTCACCCCACCTTAGATCTAGACATTATTGCATGCCAATGTAATGAGTTCCAATTTTCCATAACCATTTCTCATTCCACCCTCAGACATTATAGCTGACATAACTAATTACCCAATCATATCAAGTGCCAATGAAAATGTTACCCATCACCTGTTCTATCCTCCCATGATTGGTTCTCATTTTATTTTTTGAAATTAAAAAAACCATTTTTATCAATATCAAAAGGCTAATGTTGTACTCTTTACCTTCTGGAATACCTTTAAAATGATACTCGAGTGAAACACTCCATGTGTCCTTTCACCTAACCATAAATGTTTTTTAGTGGGATTGGCATATGCCCAACATAGTTGGATATTACATTTGCCAATTTCATGGTATATGGAATGATAATATTTGAAATTGGATTACACTAGTACTCAATTGATAGAGAAATATCAATATCTTGGGCTACAATAAGAAAAATAATGTTATAAATGCCTTAACTAACTCCTAACCTCACATCTATTGGCAATGCATTTAATGGTATTCTCATGGGTAAACCTTCTCACATTACAAGATTTAATTTCAATGTTACCCTCAAAAAGTGATTTTTTTTAATAATGTATATATCTGTGGTTTTACATTACCGTTGGAATCAAATTGGATCTTTTGATCCATAGCACAATCATGGCCTCTCATTGACATTCTAATTGAGATATTTCCCATATAATCCATTAGGGAACTAAAAATACCATAAAATGGGTGTGTACTATAGTATTACCTATTATAAGACCCCAATAAAATACTTTTGAGTCATCCATCAATGAGTATATGATAGCCATGTTACATGACACATCATTCTATCTATACTAGATGTTCCCATATAACTCTTCATAAAAATTGATCACCACACCCGTCCAATGATTTATCAAATGATAGACCACATCTTGGTGTTAATTTATAAATTCAATCAGAAGCACATAAATAATTTTCAAAAGGGTTAGGAATCAGAATAGTATATCCCATCAAATCTAATGTTGATACCCAAAACCCTATGTGATTTTTATAAAACCCATTGAATCCTCATTCCTATATCATAAAAAAGGAAAAAATAATAAATTGGGATTGAATTAGCATAAAAATAATATCTCCACATAAAACTTCATCACTATGGATTAAAGAGATTATATCCCATTCATTTGGATACAAGGACCTAATCATCTCTGAGTATCTTAAAAAAGGAGTTGTCCCTAGTGGGTAACAAAATTAAATTAAAAGATATAGAGGTCACAGTCACGAGGTATCTGTATATGTAAAAAACCCCTCATGTTATTGTATACCATAAAATCATCTGTTTAAAAGTTATAACATTTCATTATCTAAGAGTACTAACTATCTCAATGCACCTAAAACATTTTTTACTGATATAGTGAAAGACAAATCATAAGTCTACCATGTTCACATTTCCAAGGGTGATACCTATATTAGTATATCCCATAATTTTTAACATAAGGAATCAACATTTGAAACTATAGTCACACCAAAAAGGTAACTAGGATCTACTGCTTAACCTTTATTTCCCACTGAATAGGAGACAAAGCCATGTAATCCTATGAGAAACATCAATATTAACCTGGAAGAATATTCTTAAGGAAAAAGTATTTCAAACACTTACACATGGGTTATTTTTGTCCAACCCAATAAAATATAATTATTGAAGTCATTTCACAACCATTCAATTAATTTATATAGTAAAAAGGTTTTGATGCATGAAATTTAACGTGTTACATATAAATGAAAAAGTTTTAAAACAGATAAATGTGACATTATCAAGATGATCCCATAATGAATAAGAAAAACTACCACTTCATTCCCCTTTAACCATTATTTCACCATTTATTATAACAAGTGGGATCTGTTAATGAATTAATTAATTTCCATCTATAGAGGAAAACCATATAGGTTGTTTTTTTATTTTAATTGACTAAGGACTCATGTTAATAATGAAAAAAAGGGATCAATAAGCACCTCAATAATTTAAGGATATTTTTTATGTAAGCATTGACAATGAATTTATACAAACATTTAATAAGTGTATTATGAAAAATTAAATAACCATCCTATTTGACATAAGCATACTCATATTGATTTTTTATCATCCTATATTTAGTTATAGGTGACATACAAGTCTCCCATCATTTTAATTTGGGTTTGTTTATATGGGGTGTCATTTTTAATTCACAGATTAAAGAGTCTATAAATTATAATTTAAATATAATTTAAGTGAAACCCATCACAAAATAATTTATTATAATTTCAACATAGTCATAAAAGGGTCATATCATCTGTATTCAATTCTATGACATCCCTAACAGTGATTAGTCATGTTTAAAACAAATTTGTAACATGTCGAGACTAACTTAATCCATTTGAGTTAAAACTAAAAGGATTGCATTATATGGGTTGCCATTCCTATTTTATGATGGTGGAAGAAATTATTAGTTTCATGTGAGACACTACTGAACTAAAATGAATCAATTATCATTTTAATTTTATTAAAAACTAGGCTCCATATTGCACTCGTTTCGGTGGGTATCTCCTCCCATGTTATGGGGGTAACTAGTCTATGACAAATAATTGGAACCTTGTTCTACTAGTATACATATGAAATAACATGAATATTTTAAAACATCTACTATAAATTTTTTATATCAGTAATTTCATTTTATGGAGTTCATTAAACACATTCTGTCATTTTAATTATTTAATTCAATTTCAGATTTTTACATTTAATTCCACCATGTATATATGTGAGAAAACAAAATTTTTGTTGATTCGAACACATTATTTGATCACTAATTCTATATGCATAACTGGGGAGATATCTGAAACTAGGATGTTTTAGGTTATGATTGTACTTGTCAAAATTTTTTTTAATAAAACGAATCAAAAACTAAAATAACTAATAAATAATATTGAAAAAAAATTCACCACCAAACCATGAATGTGGAAAAGTTATACAGAAAGGTATTACTAATTAAAAATGAACATTTTTATTATTAGAATACATTTGAGGAAGATTGTGAGAAAAACAAAAATTCATTTTTGATGGAAAACACCATCATTTATCAAAAACTAATTGAAAAATATCTTCAGTTTATATGAAGAATTCTCCAAAATTAATTTCTACGAGATTGATGTTACATGTTTTCCTGGATAATAATTTAAAAGGCCTTTAAAATGATGAACCATTTTTCCCTAGGATTGTATGTACTCCTCCATATTTATCTTTTGTTAATTGAAACCTTTAATCTATATTAGAACATGATTGTTGATATTGTAACACTTCACACCATTTGTATCAAATCGAATAATCCCTTCCATCATCCAGTCTAACACCTATTATGTGGCATTATTGTAAAGAGCTTCCTCCACCATTTATTCTTTTGAATGTATAAGAAAATATATACGATTCATTTTTAAAGAATCCTCTTCATCTATCTCTAACATATTAAATACATCCATAAAAGGGATAGACTTAATAGGAAAGTCCCCTCCATTCAATGAATCTTCTATTATATGAATATCTTATAGTATATCATTTCTATCATACCCCTTATCATTCACCACATAATTATTTTCAATTTCTTTTAAGGACTCACCATTGGAACTTTTCTCAGTGTAAGAAGATATTACCATCATCTTCGTATTTCTCAATATTTTATGAAATATTGTCTACATTGTATTAAAAATATACTAATAGTACTCCCTCCCATTAATAGTCTTCTCCTTCACAAAAATTCTATCCATGAAGTCCTTATGTGCATGATAACTTCAATGTGGTTGATCAAAACCACTCTATGTGAGTTCATCAACATGGATGAAGCACCACTTTCAACCAAGGACATCATTATGTACTTTTGTTTTTCAATCAAGAAATCTATATCATTACCTATTTCCACCATCAGTGGTGCCTACATCTTCACAAAATCAGTGGTAATAAATCAATTTTGGGTCTCATATCACCGACACACTACTGAATAAGAGAACACCTCACCCTAAAAGTTTCAATACCAATGTAGGTCATCCTGGACCTTATAGAATAAAAAAACATTCCTCAATAAAATATTGGTAAATAATTCACAAAAGAACATTTCACACCCTGAAATTAGGCTTGACAAATGGCCTAAACAATCCAGTATTTGTAGGGCCTTTTTTTAGCCCATAATCCAAATGTCATGCTCTTCCCAACATTTGTTGCTGCTACATATGGAAACCAAAGTCAATATGATTTCTAGTGTTTCTGATGGAAATTTGGACTTTGTTAGTTATGCATAATGGTACAATGAGGACGGATCAGTGCCACTCTATTATAGAATGATATTCCATAATTTAGTTATCTATGTCGGGTTCACCATTTTTAATTTCCCTCATAATATGTACCTCCTTATGATTTTCAATTTTTGAAAGGATTCCATGTATTTGTTCATGGAACAATAAACACCATGTGGTTATCTATCTAAAGGGACCTAATTTCCAATGGCCTGTGCGCGTATGGTATTTTTACCAATAGTACATAAATATTCACATTGTTCAAGGGGGTGGGATGTTGGCATAATCACACACCTCTGAGAGAATTATTTCTTACATTGGGACTCTCTTATAAATTTAAGAAATTTTCTTGAATCCCTTCTTAATTCATAGGTAAGATATGGGTCTCCCCTTGATTATCAATCAAATATTTTCAGGTATAGATATTACAATCATTTATATGGTTCTATGGTTCTTCATAGATGGAGATATCTATATGTTTTTTAGATTCTCCATCAATGGTATCCCAATATGTACTAATTAGATATACATTAGTAGTTAACAACAATTCTCATTTTATACCCCCATAGTGGGGAACTCTTGTGTTTATTTTTATCCCGCAAGACAATGGTCACTCTAGAGTTTATCTTCATACAGGGAGTTTGGTTCTATTTCATTGTTGGGATTGAACCCAATGATGTCCTTCTAGGATATCATTTTGAATGGGATAAAATCCCATTTATTTTGGTTCCATTTAAAAAATTACATCTTGCAATCTATGGCCATCTAATAAGGACCCAATAGTACTGTTTAATGTCATGTGGTAAGGAAATATTGGTTGAAGGTTCATAATAAAATATTCCTTGGTTTGAACCTCATTTGGGGAAATGGTCCAGAAGAATAGGGTTGAACTATGAGTTGTCTTGGAACCTCATTAAGACTTCCAACATATCCCATTCTTACAGGATTCAAATTTCACATGGTTTATTCATGTGGTCCCACTCCTATGAAGGCCCACAATTGTATGTCTCGCAAGGGACTATGACCCTCTGAGAGGTTTATGTTTGGACTTATTAACAATAATTATTCCCCTATAAAGAGTGCATGGTGAATATATTATGTCATGGTGATTGGGGAGGATTTAATATGGTTTTAATATTATTGAGGAAGTCTTGATTATTGGAATTGTGTTTGGGGATTTTTCCTAAATAGGATTCTCATTGAGCTCGGGCCATAAATAGGCATCCAATATATCTCGGTTAGCAGTAATCAATTTTCATGTAATTTAAAACCGGAGTTCTATTATGTGGTTTTTCTGATTACAACATATATCTAAGCACACCTATGTCATATCTTACATGATAAAGAAGTGGAATAGGATGATTCAATAAACCACACAATATTCCTCCTCCGTTGGTTGAAGAAGAGGAGCATGATGGTGGAAGAGTTTGGGTTTACAACACATCCCTATCTTCACTTTACCTGAAGGAAGGAATAAAGAAGAAGGAAACACTAGTAGGGAGAAGAAATACTGCAACCATCAAAATGAAATACATGGGGCTTTTCTACATGTGTGATACCATAAAATTGGTTGTTCAATGGGATGAGGATTAGATTCAATGTTGAATTTAAAAGAAAATTCAATCCTGACTCTTACCAGTTATAACAAGAGGCTCTAGGTCTTAGAGATGTGAAGGGGTGGACATGGTCAAAACCCTAATCCAAAAATCTAGGAACTCTTCACCACTATCCCTTGGATAAGGGTCCATAAGACTATAGATGTCCATATTTATAGAATTTCTAGGGTTCTTTACCTTTTGGTCAGATAAGTGTGGGAAACCTCTAACCATTGGAATACAAATCAAAATGGGAGACATTATGATGTGAATTTACACAATTTTCTGTAGGTTATGGGTCATGGAAAAGGATTCTCCATGGTCCATTTATGAAAATGGTTTTAATAAAAGGGAGGTACCTCCAAAATTTTTTATGAGGGAGGCCTTATGAATGGGTTGCATGGGCTACAGATTAGGGTGATCTAAGGAGGCTCGCAAAAGGGGTTCTCCGCATAGGTAGGACTAGGGGAATTTGGAGAAACTTTGTAGATGGACCACGAAGGTGAAAAAAAATACTTGTAGCTTGATCAATCCAGTATGGGCCTCCACATATCTTACAAAATTTATGTTGTGTAAGTCACTAGTTATGCAAGGTAACCTTGAACTAGAAATCATTCATTAGGGGATGGGATAATATCACATGTTGGTGTCTTTTAACTTAAACAGTAGGAGAAAATATGGTCCACTTTACCGCATTAAAATTTTCATCTCTATTTGTTAGAAAACTATCTATAAGGTTTCTAAGGGCTTCAATGATGTATTAAGGTGATCATAGTAGCAATCAGCCTTAAAGAAAATTAATCTATCCAAATGAAGGCCCCAAGGGCCTATTAAAAGGTATATATGGGACCCACAGGATATTGTGTCCTTTTATGTTAGAGTCACAAATAGGTCCATCGTGTTGGTTGGTCACACCGAGTTCCAAAAATGTACCATGAGAATATATTTAGTTTTGGGTGACTGAAGAGGATTGTCTTGGTGAACCCACTATGACATACCATGGGTGATGAGCACCCAAACCCCTAACCAGGATCAGTTATGGGATATGGTTCCATCCCATAGTGCATGTCCCTTCCCTACCATTTTTGATTGAAATTAGAAAAAGACAGTCTCACCCTAGAAATTTTCCGTCTGGTCGAGGATGATTTGGTCCACGACAGATGGAAATCCAATGTACTCCTTCTGGCATAGATATGTATTTCTTCTCAAACTCATAATTTTGTTTCTATATAAGGTTTACATCCTCAATTCTATAGAAAATTTCCTGGAAATTATTTAACATTTTCAACAAAAGACCCCCTTACAATTAGATTTATTCCAAATGAAAAGAATATATTTATAAGTTAAAAGAACAAAACATTCAGAGACTCTACAAGGATTTGGTGGGATATATAGAGGATGATATCTGAGAATACCCATGATGATATTCCATCATGAATCTAATGAATTATAGTTATCTTGGAATTTTGTGATACAAATGGTTACATTACCATCTAAATATAGCTGTTGTGGAGTTGACTGTTGGCAGTAAGGAATGATAGAATAAGAATCAACATGATATCAAAAAGACCAAACTATTTGAAATCATTGATAAAATTTTAGTTGTATTATCCCAAATGGAGTCCAATCATAATACAAAATAGGAATATTTCAAGTGACAGATCAAGGATAACACTATTTAAGTATCATCTCTTCATCAAGTGTTAAATTCCACTTAGGTAGAAATCTAACAACTCCACTATTCATTTACAAAATCCAAAATATAAGGGACACCATCCATTGTGATGGTAAGGGATGGGATTACTCACGATATGCAGACTGAATCTAGCCAAATTAATGATCTTCAATAAGCTACTAATGGTTCTATAAATTATATTAATCAAATAATTAGTTAGGTTGAAGGCCACATGCAATATATAACAGAGAGACTCCATTTGGTGGATATTCCTCTAGGGGTGTATTTTTATATAAAGGAAGATAATTTTGTTTCTAATAATCTATATCTTAATATCCAGATTTTAAATGTTAATCATAATTTTGAAGCTGAATTTCATAGCATGACATCTTCATACCAGCTAATCATAATTACAATGATAGAGACTAGGCGAGCTCTCAATATTTTATCTTAGCCTAGAGGCTTAGTGGGAGTTATCAAAAAAATTTAGCGTCATATTAAAAACCATAATATCTGTTTTAATTTTTATTTGATTACCCAAAAATTTTCCTAATATCAATATGATGGATACATTGATGGTGATACTTGAAATTTTTGTATTATACAGTTTTCAGGTTTTCAACATAATATTTATTGTTTATTTTAACATTTTATCTCTCGATATTTCCAAAATCATATAGAGTGTATGTCTAATGAACTCTAATTCAACTTTTTTCAACAGTTCCCATTATGCGTTTTCAACCTGGTGAGTATTACATATCTTTTTTATGGTCAGTTTATACTCATGAAAATCAGACTGATGAGGCTAGTGTTTTAGGTCAAACATCCTTGAACATATTGTTTGAATAAATTACCCAATCAAGGAATTCTAGTCAAGAATGTACTCAATTTCCATAGATACCTCCAATGGGAATCATCAGACAAAATTTTCTAATTTCCAAATCTAAAACATGGTTTTCAAGAATAGATGAGGTCTCTCTTGAGAAGTTAGTAGCCATTGGTTTAATACCCCATTATGAGGGTTGTTTTATTCATTTCAAGCTTGTAAACATACTATATAGTCTAATAGTGTCATAATTTCGTTGACTAACACTTTATGTGGAAAAATTATGCATGGAGAACTATGGTTCATAGTGGATAGTCAGTTAAATGATTTATTAGGAATTTCAACATTCTATTGTTGATGAAAGTAAAGGAAGTTAAATACTTAGATGTTTCAAGACCATAGTGGGTGGTATTTATAATGAATTTTTTTTGAAAATTATTGGAATATCTATGTCAGTAATATCCATTAATACGGAACATATCCTACATGATTTTAGTATTTAAAAGAGGTTACATGTTGATAGATAACCAATATCAAGGGAGAAGTCCCATTTCTCAAAAATTATTAAAGCATCATGTAGTTTAATATCTTAGTACTATGATATAGACATTTTAGTTTAATTTCTATTGGAAATGAAATTATGGTACATAGTTTAATCTTATGCAGCATGTAAATTGCACTTATGTAGTTTAAAGTCATTCAGTTTGAAAATCACCTGATACAATTTTAATTAATGCAGTATGGACGTTAAGGGGAATTAATGAATGTCATTTTGGCTTTGACCAAAGGTTTTATTATTTCTCATATTCATGATAATATTTATAGAAATGTAATACTTTATTCATATATTAATGGATAAAGTTTTAATTTTCTTTTTAGGGATTTTCAAATCCGAAGACTGGTATAGGAAACATGGGATTATGGAATTAGAGGACGTCTCTCTAAAGAAAGTTGTTAGCACTGGTAGTAAATCCTATTATGGTAGAAGTTTTATACAAGACCTACTAAGGCATGTACTTCATAGTCATGTATTGGAGTCCTTCGTATAATATACCTCTTGTGTAGGTGAGTTACAAAATGAAAATTGGGGTGTGTACTGTATAGTGAGGTAAGAGAGCTCTCATGAATTATTACATTCAATCTCTAAAATCTGATGAATGTTTATAGATATTCATATCTCCCATGAAAATATCATTGTTTATGGAGAAGAGTTCCTAGATATGGAAGGGGTAAGATAAGACATTATTTTTAGAGAATTTGGAAAATAATATCTCTATGATAGATTGATGCGATTAAAAGAAGTATGGTTTTAGAAGTTTCAGATCATATGACGAGGACCATCAAACTAAGGAAATCATATAGATTTCTGTCCCTCTAGATCAATATTATCAATAAATGCATCTAAAACCTGTAGGAGAAAAAACGTAAACCATGTTCCCAGGGGTTCTCAGAATATTAGAGAGAAAATGGAAAAGGAATTTTAGATAATCAATGACATTAATAATGGATTTGGACATATATTCATTATTTATAATGAGAAAAAAGAGGCTTCTCTCAAGGGTGAAGTTACCACTAGTTGAAAACCCGTAAGTGGGATATTTTATGTGATGCAAACTGGGGAACATGTTGCATTGTAAAATAGTGGTATTTTTTTGTAAACATGGATATTATTTAAAAAAATTATGCACGAACAATTAGTGATTCATACCTCATAGTCAAGGAAAAGAGCCTTCAGTTATCAGACATTCTTGGGCTCGAAACCGAAGTGACATTACGAATACATAAAAGTATCCATGATTAGGAGCACATCATGTGTGAGAAAATTGATTGAGCACAAAGGATAAATCTAGACAGATATCATTCATGTGTGTATAATCCCTTACATTGATCTGAATCATATGTAAAATGGGAACATGTATGTTTTCCTTGGTGGACGCCCGAATGAGGGGACTCAAACTGATTGATCATGCAATGATTGTGTTTGTGTGTAGGATTGTAGGTGTTACCTCTTACCCGAAATATGGAACTAGGATTTATGACCATGTTTTCACTATATATCTCAATTGCATGAGAATCATGCAATACATAATTATATGGTTATTGTGCAGTTTAAAGTCATAGTGCAAGGATATTATCCATGCAGTTTAATCTCATGTAGAAAGGCCAATGGTGTCTTGATTAGAAAAGGAATATTTTTGGGGGATCTCAATATAGGACACATGATTCACTACATATCATATAAGGGAATGAATCAAGCCACTTATTGTTCTAAAATAATGGTACCCCAACTAGATTGAATTCATAAGTGGGGTATAATGTTGGCTTTTTTGAATATGGGCTCTAACATAGGATGAGAACTAGTATTGAATCTTCTCAAGTATTACTATCTCATACATGAGAGTATAGAGCCATTACTTTTACCATGTCACAGTTTGGTCTGATATTAGATGTCTTGAAATCATTATGTATCTCATAGAAGTGAGAGTCATGAAGGCCTCATTTCATCAAGGAGATCATCTAGTCTATTATCTTGTAGAGAGGGCATATGGTGTTCCTTTTTTGTCTTCTAGATAGGACCATTGATATCCCTAATGGGAATGAAGAAACCATATTTATGTGAATAAATCATGTACCAATATCCTAATACAATGATGGTTGTTATTAGTGTGAGAAACACATTGTGGTAAACTAAATATTTTACAAGACAACGCTAACACAAGTGAATAATTGGGGTGTTTCAAATATGTGGTGGATAAGCCATGAGACATAATACAACCATCAGTACATATATAATTGATTTGAGAATCGATATGTACATTTTTCATAAATTCCCATTAAATTTAATGTCATGTGGTATTGATGATAATGATTGATGTGAAAGGAAAGAAATGATATTTTTGGGAATGGGTGTAGAAACCAAGAAGAACTACATATATGTATTTGGATAGAATCAAGTCACACATAGTTCTTGAAGACGGTTCCCCCTTGCAGGTCTATTATGTACACAGGTAGTAGGGGTTTTTAATAGATTATTGACCCAAGATAGGAGATCTGGGTGCCACTGCGTATCTTCATAGAATGAGAATCAATCCTCACACAATTCATGGAATCCCCAGATGTTCAAATCCATGTGGTAAGGAATTAAGGTGTAATTTAATGTCATGTATGGAAAATGGGGTATTTCCTATTTAAGGTCATGTAGATAGGAATATCAATACTATGTTGTTGATTGTCATGCAGGATTATTGGTATCTTAGTTTTAGGTCATAGTGCTCAGACCATGGGGGAATAAAATTGTGTAAGAAACAGGTTTTTGTGAGTTCTATTCACTTTTTCATAATGTGGTAAGGAAAAATGGTTCCATAGAGTTTCATTTCATGTATCTATGTCCTCATATAAAAAGTTTTATCATCAATATATAAGGAAGGTGAGGAAACACAACTTCATGTAATGCATCATGGGAATAAATTGTTTTATTCTATTTAAAATCCAGCAGAAATTGAAATTCAATGTGATTACACAAAGAACTTATTCAGGTGTCGTGCGTTGAATTGAGTCATAATTATATCTCCATAAATTTAAATCAAGTAATAATCTCTGTTATAGTGGTCCTTATGAATGGAGTAAGGTACCTCCTATAATGGATCATGATTTGGATGCTTCATTCTAAGTATTATTAGAGTCCAAAAGACCAATACCAATTCTCCTTGGAGAAATTAATGGAGGTGGTCCTTTTTGATGAATGATCACGCTATATAGTTCTAATAGACCTCCATGTGATACAAGGTATTCAATATATTTTCCCTTGTTACTCTAATTAATCCAATCATTTCCGGGATTGTTCATGTTTGTATAGCATATCATATATGGAAACTCAGAGCGATGGAAACTAAACATAAATGGGTATTACTACTTCTATTTCGTATACTAGTGAATACAAAGTCGCTCACAAACCAGTATAGACCATAGTTAGGTAATCCTATAAGGCATCTAAGATCTTATCTTACTAATAATTATTATCTTTATCCACCTTCTTCAAGAGTATTTTTAATTGTGTTTTGTTGAAATCTTATATCTACCGATTGGCCACTGCATGATAGTGGGATGAGTGGTGGGATTTTATATTTTAATCCTAATGTATCTCCTATACCTCAGAAGAATATAAATTTGTGTCATTTCCTTTAAATATGGTATAAGAGACAAAAAATATGGTAATAATGTTAGATTTTATTAAGATAACAATTCGTTTGGCCACTTTTTCTTTTAGAGGTTTTCCTTCAGCCCATTTACAATGGAAATCTGTTGTAGAAAGAATGTACATGAAATAATTGGTCATAGCTGGATGTTATGGTCCAACAAAAACCATTCCCCAAGTGGCGAATGAAAAATAGTATATGGCAGTCTGTAGTGACTTCAGGGGTTGGTGGATGAAAAAATAATTCCCATGATAGAAATGAGATTTCATTGATAAATTGGTGCATTCATAGGTCATCAAAGGCCAGAAGTATCCAATTCATAATATTTGATTAGAATTCATATACCCAGATTGGTGGTATCCTAAGGATCCTACATGTACTCCTTACATAACTGACATAGCCTCTTCTCCATTGACACAACTGTGAAGGAATCCATCAAATCTCATTTATAGATGACAATATAGAAATTTAGGCTTTCATAAAGATTACAATTGGCTGCCCACTACCGGATATGATATCTTCCAACTCTTTCCACATGGAGAATTGAATATTTATGGTAGTCTATGATATTAATAACCTATCAATTGAAAAAACAATAAGGCTCTGTAATTTCAATGATTTTATTAATCTCTTCAGTTTTTATTCATGAAAAATTTGAGACCATGTGACGATGGGAAATATGGATGACTGTTAAGTCCCGATTTGGATCTACCAAAACTATTGATGCATTTTCCAATGCATTGACAAAGGAATTATATGATCTTATAACTTATGTAAATGATAAATCATAGTGAAATTCGTCAATTCATCCTTAGAAATAACAATAAAAGGTGATTAACTCCTCTTTTTGATGATGTTACTCTATTAATCTACTTGATTACCAACTCTTATCCCCCCTTCACATCAAGGTGGTTTACCAATATTTTACATTCCAATTATTGGTCTGTAATGAAATCGTTATATTCTGATTTGTTATTAGTACCACCTTCTAATGACAAAATGGAATACGATAATACTACCTTCTCTTGAGAAATAATCACAATCCCTAACCCAACTATGATAAACACAGAGTCATCAGTTCTATTCCCCATTAGAAATCTGAGTGCACCATTGAAATATAATTCCCATGTTTGGGGGATCTCTAGAGTAGATAATACCTCCTCGTTGGGTAATTCTACATATAATGATGTCCATTATAAAGATGGATTCTCAGCAAGGAAATTTACCATGGTATGGAATTTCATTTCTTTCTGAAGCCCAAAATGTATATCAAACTAGAATAGTTTAACTGCCCACTATGCCAAAAATCACTTTATAAAATGATGATTGAGGATAAATTTTAGTGTGTTATTAAGATAAAATAATTGGACCTTCTGATGCTTCAAATATAGCCTCATATTCTGAATGAAAATGATTAAAAAAAGTTTGCTCTTCTTGAAATCTAAATAAAATGTCATAGCACAAATCTTGGTTTGACTGAGATAATAATGGTTGATTTCATTACCATCATAATTATTATATTAAATAAAGTTACATAGTTATCATTATAGTCCCATCAAATACATAATGATATATTTTACTTCAACATGTGTCATCTATAATGGTGGGATCAATAGGTATTTCATTAGAGAATAAAATTCTTCTTAACAATCATTGGTTGACTGATATGTGACCCCATTATTAATCCATTTGGTGAAGGGTAAAGAATTTCATTATATATTTTCTATAAGTTTCTTATTGTTGGAAATTTTTCCTTGAAATCAACTAGAATCTATCATATTTCAAGAGGTAACATGCCAAGGTATATTTTTTATTCGAAGTGTCCGCATCCATGATGTGATAGTGTAAGACGAAGATGATGAAATTTCCTAAGGTTACCCCAAAATCATGTTTCGAGATGATAATCATTATATTATGTAGGTGAATCTTTCTTAAGATGGATCCCATGAAAACTTGGTGGATAAAACTGGGTTGATACTTGACCACTATATCATAAACATAGAATTCAACAAAATTCCACAATAAGTATTTGATAACGGGGTTTATGGACCACTGATATGTAGTGTCAGCATTATTCATTTCAAAATAGAATAACTAGATATAAAATTACTCCCCAAGGGGTTTATAAATATGTGTCTTCCTCATATTCTTGGGCCATATCATTTTGGTTATACCTAGAATAGCCATCCATTAATGAGATGTATTGATAACTAGATAATGCATTAATTATGAGTTTGGTGATTTGGACTAGGATATCATCATTGGGACAATGTTTTCTAAGATCTACAAAATCAAATAAAAATAGTATATTCATGTTATTCTTCCAAATAGGGACAATGTTGGCTTTCCATCTATGTACTATAACTCAGGAATAAAATCATCCTTGATGAGTTTTTTCACATCATCCTCAAACATGAAGGCATGTGTCGGGTGAGATGTCTTGGATCCTTCTTCATACCCATAATAATCTTCAGAAAAACCAATGTGATGGGATTATACCTCAAGGTAATGTCATATAATATCTATGTATTTCTAGGAAAACAAATCCTAATGCTTCTTCAAATAGGTGTTTACCTCTTATTCTTCTAGAGCCATATCCTCACTAATCATTGTGGGGCATGAATCTTTTTTTGTGATTATATTTATCTCTATGAGTTTATCCTTGATGATTGAGACACCTACCAAAAACTTCATAGTGGCATCCATGAGATCATATTCCTCTTCCTCGTTATCATATTACCCTACATTTAATTCTACTGAGTGAGGAGATGATAAAACATGTTCCTAAGAGGGAAGAGGGAAACAACCATATAGATGTGTAGAGGATGAAGAAATATTTTTTGGATCACATTATTGAATGGATCCTACATGGAGTATGGAAAGGAAAATAAGAGACCGATAATGAGTCTCAACACATTATCATATAGCCACAATAGATTCTTCCAATATGGATGATAGAAATAGATTTTAATTCATCTCATGAGACAAAGTGATAACATTTCATAATGTTTTTCTCCCTCACATAGAGAGTTGATAATTTCCCCACTTCCATTATGATAAAAAATCATGATTGACATTTAGGAAGTTGTTGAATTAATGCATGAATTCAGTCCCACTACATACGTATAATTAACTGGTATCATTTAATTTTCATTGGTCTATTTTAAGGGGTTACCTATAATAATCTCCAATCCATTTAGGGAATTTATTTCAAGTAACATCATTAGTAATGGATTATTTTCCTTCTGCTGATAGAATTATGAATAAATGTACTGCATCTCATAAGATTTGAATGTGTAATTATAACTGTACAATGTCCCATTATATCCATTGACAAGATATTTGAGACATTGGTGGTATGATGAATTAATGAACCCATGTGGATTAAACCATTTCCATACTTATAAAAAATTGAATGTTTCATCTTTTTAGACAACCATTAATTATGAGTTGGACAGGTGATCCCTAAATTGAGTTATATAAGTATTCTCTATAATACACCCCCTATCATTCTATTCATAATCCAATAACATTATATTGGTAGGAGAAAATTTGGACTTATTAAGACCTATTTAGTGAAGTGTATGGACTGAATGTGGTTGTCTCCTGAACCATTTTCAATAAATAATTATCATATATCAATGTCACTGATGCAACCGGATAGATATAAGGACCTAAAATGTCCTTACATTATAGAATCATCATATTTGTCTATAAATGATTTAATTTCATGGAATTATATGAGATAATTCCTTGCATGATATACCTCTGTCGTAGAAACCTTAACATGAAACACCCAAGGGCATGACAGGACCTCGATGAGTGATTCTCAGAGGAATTTTGATAGATTAAGAACATCCAGGATTGGAAAATGAGCTAGATCATGGGTTAATTTCATCAGTAAATCATATTTATTATCCATAGGTTGTTTAATCCCAACATAGGGATATTATTTTTCACATTATATAATGATGTTCTTGATGTGGATGGTCCATCCCTTGGAATATTGGTTGGAAGTGTTCTTGTTCTTGATAGATTAGGCTTATTGGTTTTTCCTACATGCATATGGCAGTGATGTACCCCTAAATAGTATTCCATGATAATCATGTTAGAGACAACCCTATCCTGCATTGGGGAATAACTCCCTTGATTCTGCTAATCTTTTTGGATAGATTTCCCATGAGTTTGATTTAATAGATAGTTTGAGTGAGGGTTTGTTCGATGTAGTGGCTCCTTGCATGACCATGTATTACCTTGCATCATTTATGTCGAAAACCACTTCCCGTAGTTCACCGATCAAATTTAGGGAAATCAGGATCATAATCATAATCATTTAGATAGATTGGATACATTATGTGAATAACATTAACATAATCTAAGAGGAACTACTCGTGTGACAAAGATTCTTCCTGATTGGAAAACTATGGATGTAGCATTTGGTGGCGCGGTGCCCGTGCTTTTGGGAAGGATGGACATATGTCTGAAAATCTCATGGAGTTTTTTTTCCTTGACATGATATCATCCTATTTTCTATTACCTTTATCCTTTTTTCATGTCCCCTATTTAATTATTTTCCTCTAGAGGAATGGGATTTTAATTAACCTGGTTGTGCTATAGCTGAAGGGGTCAAGAGTACAATTACCTATTTGAACTAAACTTGTAAAATAGAATGTGTTTTTTTGAATTATGTTCATATTATGTAGTTATTTAACATCTGTGAACTCTTGATTTTATCTTTTGTTCATTCACCTCCCTCCTCCCGATTGTTAGAAAAACACATACTACCTGGGCTCTAAAATTTATAAATTTCAAATTCCCAATTTCCTCCATATTTTATAGAAGTTATTTCAAAAAAAAAATCCTGGTTGGGGTGTCACATAATTTAAGGAAAATATAATTTTTGGTAAGATATTCATCACCACATTCTCCAAGATTCATTGGCTTCTAAAACATAAATGTGTTGTTTTCCAACAATGAGATGAAGTAGTCGGGGACATAATAATTTCAAACACATTAGAAACTTTTTTTCATATCCTTTACTATTTATACCTTTGATATATTTGATAATATTTAAAAGTATGTGATTTCTTCTAATGCTCAGGAGGTGTAGCCCTATTATATGGTGCATATAGGTGGAGGAGTAGGAGCCCTCATAAGTGTAACCTTACCATCCACTTCTTTGCCTGTTCTCCTTACATGAAATGATAGAATTTCTCAAGGCATAGCCTTGGTATCGAGGATAGAATTAAAAAGCACTAGAGAAATTGAGGTTAGGTCTTGAATCCCTCCTATGTTTTTTACTGAAATCAATGTTGTGCATAAGTCGTCACATATATTTTCTACGTAGATAAGAATCAATTATTATCAAGGGAGTGTAAGGTTTAAGAAATATGTTATCCATTTCCACTGAGAAATGAAATCATAACCCTTTCATTATATAGTTGTTTGATGTTTTTATGATATAATACTATTTTCTTCTATAGTGTTGAGCTAAGCAGGAATATGATTTTCTAATAGAGGTCTTCCCATTGGGTGATTTACTGAAACTGCAAACTATTTTACCACACGAAGGATTAATCATGTAGATATTGAAAAAAATACAAGATCTTCATTTTCTCCTAAAATTTCAGGGCACCCATCATACGATCACAATGGGAGTTGAAATAAATCAATTACTCCATGGGGACTCTAAGATTGTTAAAAAATTGGAATATTTGATTTCCATTTTTTGGAGGGTGAGAGGTAGGATCCACTTATTCAGGGTAAGCCTCCATTTTTGAATGTATAGACACAATCCTTTATTCCATGGATTCCATGGATTCATTAATGACTCAACGGTGTTCATATGTATCCCAGGAATATATGGATGAGTTGGGACCTAAGAAGGTATGGGGGTTGGAGGCCAAGCAAGTACACCGTCCCATAAGACTATTGGGCATGCCACTGCTATTATTTATCATGGGTAACCCATAGGTAAATACATATATGTGTGTTCCAGAACCTAATATATTTTCTTATATAATAAAGGGAATTATTTATCTCCTATTATAGGATAAAAATATATTGATGGTTGATATCCCAATTTGAGTAGATGATCCATCTCTACTTCAATTATTTTAAAAAATCTTCTTCGCTAAGGTGCACCAACATGGAGTGTGAGTTTGGGATCTTTTTTTAGAGAATATTTGGTTGGAAGGCTACCTGGGAGAAATGTTTCGTTGATCCTTTCCAAAATCTCTCTTATCCTCCTATTACTAAGAAATTTTTTCCTCTAGTGAAAGGGATTGACACTCTTTAGGGGGAATGTGAGATATATTTTGGCACATACATTTTTTTATATTGGGAGTCACTCAAGGAGGTAATGGGGGGATAATCGACCGGGTTCCTCAATTTTGGGAAAGCCATTGGTTTTTAGTACACAGACTTCTTCATTTGTTTTAGTGTAGAGCAGATTAAAAAATCGAATTTCCTAAACAAACTAATACATGTATGCCATATTATCAAGATGGTATTTGATGATAGAATTATTGGCATACATAGATACAGAATACATTATTGGCATTTAATCAGTATTTATATGATCTTTATTTCTTCCGCACCCTCAATGAGATAATTTCCTCTAATATATTGACACCCCAAGAAATTTATAGAGGATAGTAACAAAAACTAAATCACTATTGACTTCATTCAAATGTGTTCTAATTAAATTTAATAGATCATAGTATGAGATTAAATTGGTTGATTCATTCCACAACTCCTTCCCTAATAGGTTGAAAACTGATTCCTTCTACAGAGGGGTCTTTTGAGCATAAAAATACCCCATCCGTGATGGTTGGTGTTATTCATATCCATCTTTTTAAACCCCTCTATAATTATTTCATGACCTCTTGTTTTGAGATAAAAAATACACTGCCTTACGAGATGGGTTTTCTCCTGAACTGATGTGGCTGATATTACCACAATTTATCTTTTGATTTTACATATCATTTTTTGAACATTGGTTGGGCACATTATTAATAACCCAAATAAAATTATTGTTTATAAGGATTGTTTTTCTACTTATTCCATCTATGAAATGTAAATACTAAAATACTCTAAAAAGATAAATCTTTTTATATTCTCATATGATTGACGCATGAGTTTCTTAAATGCATACTCTCTTCTAGGTCGAGGCTATGGAGAGTAATTATTGTCTTATTCTTGTTGTGCATATATTCATTCTTGAATAGATTCCATATGTTGTATACATTATTGGGAAAATAAATTTCGTGATACCAATTTTAGTTGGATTTTATGATAAGGTATGTTTGTGAGATACAATTCTCAATGCTCACCCGATCATTTGATGTGAACACAAGATGGCGTATCCATGATAATTTGTCACAACATCATTAACTCGGCGTGGAATGTGTATAGATGGGATCCATGTTATATCTTGATATTTTGATTCCATGAATTAAATAGCGATACAATGTCAATTTGGCCCAAAAACCCTTATATTACTTTGCATAGATCATGATACTCATCACAGAGTAATGAATTTTATTTTAGGTGTTTATATTTTTTCCTATATATTGAGGTGGATGATGTGCATACAATCCTCTACCAGCAAATCTAGAATGTTGTATTGAGGGGTGGGAAAAGGTCGTAACATGACTATTATGTCATCATTACAAAGCTATTTCCTCATGTATAATAGATCTTCTTCATCTTTCACTAGATGTTCCTCAACCTATTCTAACCATAGTTGACTCATCACGATTGTGTTATCATAAAAAATTTGATTAGTTTTGATTTCATCTGATATATTTCTAGTAGAATTACCCAAGGTTAGTTTGGAGAATGATCATCTATGTAAGATTTCATTTTATTGAGAAAGAGTATGAACTACCAATGAAATGGTATTAGATCATTATATAATTGTGTTTTCCCATGCCTCTTTGAAGAAGTGGTCTATCATGACAAAATTTAAAATAGAGAATTTTCTAGAAAATGAGAATCACTAATATGGAGAAACTTTTTGCAGTGAATTCTAACTTGTGGATGACTCCCATGGTGTGTTATAATAAAGAAATATCATTTTTCTCCATTGTCATATGGGCTCACTGAAGGTTTTTCTGGCTGTCATCTTGAGACAGGAACTCAATATCAACTTAATTATTTTCATGAAGAACGCCTTTAGGAATAATTGTCCAATGAGTACCTTGAAAACTACATCTATTGCACAAAAAATTTGGTAAAAAGTGGGTTTGATCATGAGCTGAAATATTTAGACATATTTGGGATTCATATACTATACCATCAAGCAATGACTGACCATAAATTGGATATTGATGTCCAAATCATGATTGTTGAGGCTACTTATTAGATACCATCTTATGATCAATTGGTCCCACTTACTAGGAGATGTCATTTTCCATGGAAGGTGTTTATTCCTGCCTTGGAGTGTCCATGATTATAGGCTAAATTACATCTATTTTAGAGGCTGCAAGTTCTTGATCTAGTTGTAAATATAATAATGGGGAGTTTACCCATGAACCTCTTGAATGGGAACATAGATGTGTTCCTGCACTTGGGTGTTTTATTATGTGATACCCAATTTTGTTAGATATAGTTCTGTGTCCATAATCGAGGGACAACTTTTGTCTCGATGATGATGTCCTAGAATTTTTTTTGGATATGGGCTACAATTTGGGTCAGGCCTTTCAGCATTTCAAAGATATGATTGGTGATGTCAGTGACCAGAACATGGATATATGATCATTATGTATCTAGAGTAGGTTCATGTGAATTATTATTTACACTATTTCCTATAATTGGATATAGATAGTACTCTTGTGTGGGGGAAATGAGTTAGTCTTCCCCCATTATATTTCCAGGACATTCTGACTAACTTATCGGGATGATGTCAAATGGGGCTACTGGAATGCATGATGGGAATTTGTATGTGTGTGTTCCTGCTCTCTATTTTCAACCAAACATGGTTTGTGGACTTTTTTGTGTTCTTCTAGATGTTTTTTCTGGTAGGATTGTTGTCTGGAGAAAGGTAAAGGTTTCAAATTATAGGTTATATTAATGTTTGGTTGGATGAACTCTTTGAATGTAACTAGACGAGTCTAATGTTCTATTGAATGAAAGTGGATGGGTTGGTGGATTGGTCTAAAGGAGGAAGAGATGTGATTCTAATCCCCATTGGATGGTTTTATTCCTGGGATGTCCATCTAGCATGCTCAGGTTTTAATGACCATGTCCCATTGGATGGGGACCTGGTTGTCAAAAGGTTGTGGGTTAACTACTATGAGGAATCCGCAGTAGTGATTTATGGAATGATTCCATGAGAAGGATTCCCTTATCTCATGGATAAATAAGTATTTTTCATCTTGATCCACCTAATAAAAATATAAGAGGGACTAGTTATTCCATTATGGGGATAATATCTCGAAACTATTGAATTTCATGGTCTACAAACTATTACTTAGGACCACCAGTCGCCATTGACCAGATAGTTGGTGTTGCTGGTTGAGCTGGAGGGACTATTTAGTGGACTCATGGGTAAGGATCATACCATTTTGATGAAACATTCAAAATAATGTATTTGAGACCAAGTGTTGAAGACACTGGTCTAGAAAAGTCATCTTTCACATATATGAGGATCAGCCTAAGTAGCATTCGCAACATTCATTGGTGAAATAAGAAGGGGGCCATTAGATCAAAGGGTGTTTTGAAAAAGAGTGCCTACATATATATGAAAAACACACACAAGGAACACTATAAAATCATCATCTAATTTGAGAGAATATATGCATGATTGATTTTATTGCATTTCCCTAATTCCCATTAAGAGTGGAACATGCCTAATAGATTTGTGATACCATCATCTTGGTTAAGGATTCGTGTCGTGTTCACCATCATTGATTCCAAATGAATTGGGGACATGATTGGAGAAAGAGAATGGACTGACATATACTGATTATTAAATCAATTTTATTGATGGAAATTGCATAATTTAGCCATTCACGTTGAGTCCTCCATTTTTTCATTCTATATATATTCACAACATGTTATGATTTTATATTTATGAATAGTTTCCAACAAAATTTTTCAGGGATTCAGAAACACCCAATAATTCTGTATCCAAAGGGATGAAATTTCCAAAGTTAGGTTCCCAATACATATTTTGACCAATGATTCAAAAAAACTCACATTGGTCAAGAGGATGGGAGTTTGGTCTCATCACACCCTTTTGGGGAATAATATCCAACTATAGGACTCTGTTATATATTTATGATTTGTTCATGAATCATACATTAATTCCCATGTATGTTACGAGTCCACCCAAGACTAGAAATCAATTGTTAGCATGTATAGATAATAGAATCATTAGTATGTTTCTTAGGCTCATCATTAGTGGAGGTATCTGTATGTTTAAAATGTCCCCCATCAATAGGATCCACTTATATACAATATAGAGATTTTTTTTTCATTTTTATGATAATTCAAGTTTTCAAGCCACAAAATTAGGACCTCTAGAGGTTATTCTCATCTAGGGAGACTCAGTCCACTATAGAGTTTATCACCATCCATGTAGAATAGTTTTGTTTCAATGTTGGGATCGAAGCCATAGATGGGCTTCATATGTATCATTGTGAAAGGAATAAGAAACCACATAGTTCAAAGTCATTTAACAAGGAAAATCATACCTTTTGAGTTCATGTGATAAGAAAAAAACCAAACAGTTTAACATCATGTGGAAGAGACATATATGAGGAAGGTTCCATGTATATGATTGGGGTTGGACTTATGATAGAATATCCCATGTAACCTATAAGGTATACGAGTTTCCAAGTTGAATTATACCCGGATGGGGATATGTCCCAAATTTATATGGTTGATTTATGAGTTGGTTTTGAACCATAGGAAGTCATACTACATATCATGTTCATAAGGAAATCAAATCCCGTGTAGTTAAGTCATGAGAACCCATACCTCTTGAGTCACTCAAGTGTATGTATTTTAGGGATTAGGGTTCAGTGAGAGTACTATGTGGGAAATATTACTATAGAGAGAGCCCTTGTAATAAGACCATGATGGATGTTTTTTACTCATTGTGATTTAGTGGGATTTACCGAGGTCTTAATCATATAGTGGAATCCTAGATTAAGGGTGTTATGATTTTGTATTATTCAAATGGATGATTCCCATTATGCTCAGTCATTAAATGGGCTTCCTTCATATTCTAGTTACTAGGAATCATATCTCTCTATGTTCAATACATGAGGTGTATTGTGTGGGTATCAAGATCAAAACAAACCAATAAGACCACATGAGTCATGATCAATGTGAGGAACAAGAGTAAGTAAATGATTTGACAAACCACACACTTTTCTTCATTCGTCGGTGTAATAGGAGGAGGATGGTGGAGCAAGTGTTTAGGGATACAAAACTTCCCTCTCTTCACATTACACCAAGGAATTAATTTTAAGGATATGGTGGTAGAGATGATAATGTCTACAATCTACTACACTAAATTCCCGAGGATTAATCTATGATGGATTCCCTAAAATTTGTTCCATGGTAGAATAAGTGTATTATTCCCTAATGAATGGAAAATAAGGATTAATCCTCCCCCTATCCAGTGGGAACTAGAGGATTCATAACTCCATGATGAAGAGGGGTGGACATGGACCAATCCCTAATCCTATAGATTGGGAACATCTTGACATCTCTCTATGGGTAAGGGTAATTATTAGTGTATATTTATATATCTGCAAAGGTTCTATGGATACTAACCTTTGGTAGGAAAAGTATGAGGAACATCAGATAGTAGAATTATAAATCCAAATAGGAGACACAATGATTTTTTTTCACCAAGGATATTTAGGAAAATAGTTCCTAGTGTATGGTTCAACAAGGTCCCATTATGATATGGTATCCTTAAAAGAAGATTCCCCATCATGATTTGTTTTCAGGGAGGCATTATGAAAGGCTAGAACATGCTGGAGGTTTGGGTGAACAATGGAGGCTTGTGCATGGGGTGCTCCATGCAGGATGACTGGGGAAAGTGGGGAGAAACTAGGGATATATGCCCCCTAGGGGACTACACATGGTAGAGACCAGGCTCAAGAATTTAAGAGTCTCTACAGGAGTTCATGGATGTAATTCAGTAATTTCAATGGTCAAAGAAGGGAGCCTCACACTAGTCTTCATTAATAAGGGGATCGAAAAATGCCTCGCGTAGGTATGGATTACATTAAACCCTAAGATGACATATGTTATACTATACCCTTTAATTTAATATTCTATTGTTGTTAAAAAACTTTATAGAAGGTTATTGAGTGACTGAGAATAGTAATTGTGAAATCAGAGAAGCAATCGACATTAGAGAAAATTTATCCCTCCAAAAAAAGACCCAAAGGCCAAATTTTAGAAAAATATGGGACCTTGGGAAATGGTGTCCTTTCACGAATGTGTCTCATATAGGACATTCAAACTAGTTGGTCACACATGGTTCGGTGCAGGTATATTGACCACCAATGTGGTTTTGGGGTACTTGAGAAGCTCACATGGGGAACTAACTATTCTATATCGTAGGGGTTGAGCCCCACACATCTATTTTGGGTAAGTTTCAAGTCATGAATCTTTCCATTTAGGCCTGTCCCTTCCATAACATCACTAACTTCCATGAAAGATAAAGGTTCACAACATAAACTATTCTAACCAGGTTGAGGACAATTTGGGCCTTGACACATGGGAATCCAATCTTTTTCTTCATACAACAGAAAGATTTATTTCTTCTCAAACTCAAAATTGGGAGTCTATGTGATGATCACATATTCGATTAAAAAGAAAATTGCATGGAACACATTTCACTATGTCAATATATAGAAACATTTATCAATATGATTTTTCACATACACATCATGAGGCTGATGCCATACTCTTCATAAGGTCATCAATACTCATCCTCATATCAATTGAAAACAAAATTGGAATATTACCATTACTTAAAAAACTAAAATCTAGTAGTCACTGATCAACACCACATGGCCCCCTTCACAATAATTCCATTATGGAACTACAAAAATAAATACATCATTTTTCTTTTAGGACCAGTTTCAGTTGTCCTACACAACAAGATGTCATTCTATGCCATTAGACTCACATCATTACTAGTCTGCAGCCAACGAATGGTTTCCAATTCAATCTATGCCATGAATATAAAATGAGTCACTATGAACTCCATCAAATGTAAATTTGTGTTGAAGATACTTCCCATGTATATCTCATGTACCTTATGGTATGTTAGGCTGACTCTACCTGTTCAGGCCTAATCTGGAAAGTCTAATCTTATTTTATCATATATATATATATATATATATACATAGACACATATATATGCATATATATTGATATATATGTATATATGAGTTTTGGTGATGACCCATGTAATATACCAAATGATTACATATATTTATAATGATGATCATGATGAGGTTGCCATTTTTAAATATTGGGCATCACTGTAAATATATATTTGAGGGTAATATTTAATATCATGTCCAAGGATATTTAATAAATTATTATAAGGGAAACATTCCAGAAAATTTATAAATAAAATATATAGAGATTAATGTAAAACAATTTCAATAATTTATAAGGATTCAATGCCCAACTATTTAGCTAAAA
Source organism: Viscum album (assembly GCA_963277665.1). Lineage (NCBI taxonomy): Eukaryota > Viridiplantae > Streptophyta > Magnoliopsida > Santalales > Viscaceae > Viscum > Viscum album. Next base: position 1,641,984,545 of record OY728121.1, on the reverse strand, counting down.
TTTAAAAATATATTATATTAATAAAAATATCTTCCACAATGTCCATTATTATTTATTATAACTAATTGTAAGGTTATGTGTCATAAAAATTCCCTAGGTAAAGATATGGGGATCCCATCCCAAAAACTATAATTAGTATTTATATGGGGATCCATTCCCAATTATTCAACAATTAATGATTAGGGAATTAATGCCAAATAATTTCGATGAGAAATAGTAATGGACTCCATTCGCATTTAATTATAATGTTAATAATCAGAAAAGTCATGCCTTATAATTTCTAGTTATTATAATGAGGAAACTTATGAACATGAAATTCTTATAAATGGTGATGATCTCCATGTCAAATGCCTGTTAACTATTTATAATACATTGGATTTAATGTGATGTTTGACCCAATCCATGGAATTTCTTGTTGGGATCCATGTGATTCTCAATGAAATAAATAGATAAGAAAATTTTCATTAAAAACTAAACATTGAAAATTGGAAATTACCACTCTTAATAAATATCGATTTTTTTTCTAACATTTCATTTATAATTTCTAAAATTGAATACATACATGGAAATGGAATTCACATTGAAATTAATCCATTAATTAAATTATTTATTATACCAATCACCACACATTTAAAAGTGCAAGGGACCAACTGTATTAATAATATAATTGGTCATAAGAATACATTGTTTTTAACAACAACCAAGTAGGAATCTATGATAATGTAAAATTCATCATGATTTACTAAATTAATTGGTGACTAATTATATTTAATTAATACCACTAACAATTGAATTTTAATTTTCCCTATGTATTTAACTAATGGTTTTCAACCATTTATTAGTTTAATTAATTTAATAATTGCCGCCACCAATCAACTTGATACTCAACACATATCAAGGGTGCTAAAATTAAATAACCATGACATATCATTCAAAGGATTTTATATCAAAACATTCAAAGTGAATGATTACATTGATTTATATAGCCACACTGATTAAATTGAGCCACAAGGAAATCCAATTTACGGTGAAAAGAATTATTTAATTTAAATTTCCACTGGATAAGAAATGAATAGAAAATCATGTTCGTGACACGATAATACATTTTATAAATCTAACAACAATATAGGGAAATCATATTGGCCACCTACCTTATAATAGAGAAGTGTCACATTATAATAATCAGTTATTAATTTTCTATGGAATTAGAGAAATATAAAGTATCCAATGAATACCCTATAAATGTATATATTATCTTTTATAGTAATATCATTTATAAGGCAGATGAAAATAGTGAATGAATGTGAAAGGACTCTTTTCCTTCACTTTAGGATTCTAACATGAAAATTGACACATGAATCAGACTAAGAATGAAGGATGACTCACTAAATATGGTTATAGGGAATATGCTGATTGTGGGGGACCTAAAATCTGAAAATCATAGAGAAATAAGGTTACACCATTTTAAGATTAGAGGGAGAAATAGTTACTTTCCCCCAGTTTAAATGATTCATGGTTAGAAAAATAGGTTATGGAATTTATGTAGAAATAGTTCGGTGCCATTTTCTAATACTCGCTAATTCAAAATATTTACAGGCCTGATTTAAAACCATTACACAACCATTCATAGGAACTATCTTAATGACTCCCCCACAAAAATGTTGTTGTGTATATTTAGAAAAACATTGTTCCTACCATCTAGGCATCTAACCACCACTGAACCATTATTCATGGTCATATATATTATATTACATAGTTCACCATGCTATTAACTGATACATAACATGTATCATATTTGTTCTAGACCGTTAGTTTTATCCATACAATAACCATGCATATTTTTTCAATATTCGTTCAGATGAACTATTTATGGTCTTGAAATATTGAGATGATCCTAAAACCAATGTTCCACCTTATAGGACTCATTACACATCTATAAAACATTTAAGTGTTTCAAATATTTTAATTTCCTTTAAATAACAGTTTATTATTTTTCTTTTCCACTAAAAGAAGGTTGAAAACACCTTAAATGTTATTAACCTATTCTTATCATGGGATATTACATAGGTGACCACACATGACATACAATATTTTCCTATAATCAAAAAAAATCCAAAATCATCAATTAGGATATCAATATATTATTTTATTATGTTCATAAAGGAATGATGGTTCTAGATTAATTAATTCATGATAAAATATTAATCCATAATTACAACCCAATTGAACACAACTGATTATTTAGATAAACATTATCTGATTCTTCATAATTAAGTGAAGTAAGGAAATGCCTCTATGTGATGATGCACTAAAGAAACTATTTTTTAATGGATGAAATTAATCACTAGAACTCTAAAATTATAATATCAGTCAATGAAATTTAATCCATTTTCCTTATGTGTGGGATATTATTTTGTAATTTTCTCTTTGGATGATCAATAAACATTTGAAAAAATGGTATTATATTATTCAATGTGTCTAAAACCATGAAAACTGTCAATTTATCCCAAAAACCATTTCCTACATGGATAATTTTATGTCTCCCATAGATCAATAATAATTTATCAATAATTTAAATGAATTTATTGTTTTGGATAGATAATAATGTATAAATACTATATGTGTCCACATAATATATTCAACTTCTCAAAAAGTTCCAAATATTTATTAAAGGATCTTATTTCTTGACATCCCTTCATTTTTTCAATATTATGAATTTAATCAATTACCTCTTTTATAATTCATCTAAAAATAGTCTTGGTCAACTATGGTTTAAGGATACATAATTTTTTGATATTAGAGTGATAATAATATATTGGTTCCAATGTAGTAAACATTGGGACCACATGCTACATTTTTTTGTGCAATAACATAATATCCAAACATAATTTACTAAATTGGAGCTCTAATTAATCTTATATTTTTATATTTTATTTATATTAAAAAGGTAGTAGAATATAAATAATTGACACAAATTCTGTTGTTGTTGGATCAATATCATGGATTTAAAATCATGAATTAGAAAGGTTATCAAAATTTTATTGCATTCTTTATCATATTCCTTGATAATATTACCTAAAAAAATATATTATATTATTCTATTAATCTAATATTATATTCCGTGCAAAGATACTATTTAGTTGTTTTTATATTAATTTTATGTGTTGAATATCATGTTTGTTCCAACATACTATCATGTTTAATCCCAAATCTAAATTTATCCTATAATTATTACTTCATATTGAAGCATGCAAAAAAAATTTAAAGAGAAATTGACAATAAAATAATCTCATAATGGTGTTTTTTGTGGATGATTAATTGTAAGATAAAACATGAGATAGCATATAATATGATTTATAATTAATTTGAAGGACCAATCATGGACATCACAATGAATCTGTCTTATATTCCATGCATTGGGAATGGTGGCCAATGAATATATACCCATTATCATAGATGATATTACCTTAAGACTATATTAATATTTTATTTAAAATAATAAATTGGGTTGTCTATATTCTACCTAATCATCTTCAACATTCCACATCACATAAAATGTTATTTAATCATCATTTAATTTATTCATAATAAATTGTGTTTTAAATTATTGAACGAATGAACAAAAATAATTTGTTCCATGTTCCATATTTAATTCAAATTCTAAAATCTATCCTAAATATGATAAATAATATAATATAATTATAAATGAGTGAAAAACACAACAACGTCTTTTATCAAATTGAGTAAAATAAATGAATTTTTTTAATGAAATACTAACAATTTTAGATGGAATAAGACTATTCCAATCCTTATTATCTATTTATATAGTTTGAAAATCCTATTATTAAATAAATACCTAATATTATTACAAAAATAATTTTTTTAAAATAATTAAATCTTTTAGGTCTATATAACAACCATTATTGGTTTCACAACTAGGAAATCTCCTAATAAGATCTAACGTCCATACTTATGGTGCATCAAAAATCAACATCCAAATTAAATACTATATCAGGATCCAAAAATTAAAAAATAAATTTGTTAATAAAATAATGGATCCCCTCATATCAAACCAAGCAATAGCTAATTTTGTGGTGACAAGAATTATTCCTCTAACTATTAGGGGTCCCTCTCTACCATCTACTGGTACATTGTCTATTGGAAATTTTTTGATTTAATATAATATATATTTCTTACCATGGGATCTTCATCTACTATCCTTTATAGTTATATAAGTGATTGGAAGTTATTTAACATATGGTCATCATCCACTACATCTCATTTACATATTATTCGATGATGTACTATATTTTTGGGGAAACCACATATATCAAAATCATGAAGTCTATGCATTTGTAGGTCATAGTTTTATAATAGATTTTTTTCATATAAAATAATATCTCTAAAATTTAATCATCCCCAACATAAAAAATACTATATTAAAGTATTTATAAATTTTGGGTGGACATAAAAATGTATTTTGCACAAAAATATCAAAATAAAATAGCATATGTAATGTGTTAGAGAAGATCATATATAATAATTTTTTTTCCAAATTCACCCAAAATGATTCCCCAACTCCCATTTTCATACCTGTATAATTTCTACCACTAGTAACATTGATGAAATTAATTATGATTGATATTCCACATTATAAAATACATTTATCAAGGATTAGGGCCTAGATAAATTCCTCTAATTAGTATATCTATTGAAACATACTAAAAAATATCAAATATCATTTTTGGTGATTATTATTGTGTTTTAGGAATTTTGAAACTTATTTTTAATAATAAAAGAAGAAAATTTAAAAAACATTGAGCTATAGGTAGAATAATCTTTTTCTAGATTCCTTATGAATAAATTTACATAGAATCGATTTCCTAGTTATGCATTAGAGTATTGGGGATTGAATATTTCAATAAATGAGTTTTTTGGACTCCTATGATAACCCCTCATAAAATATACCATTAACTATAAAACCACACTAGTACATCACCCAACTATATAACATAAAATTTTCTAGTTGTCCCTATCTTTTTCATGTTTCTCGACCAACTCAAAAATACATTCGATATTATCAATTTAATCTCATGAATCTTATATGTCTCAATCAATGAAGATTTTAAAAGTATCTTATATATGAAATTAATTGGTTAATTAATGTATAATGTACTAACTGAAATAAACCCCCCCACATCCCATTTTTATTAATCAAAACACATATTCATGTTGTGTTTTACCTACATGTACCACAATTGAAAAAAATTGAATCATGCACTAATCATCCATCATTAAATACCAGGGAATACTTTGGGAGTACTCAATTATACCCCACTTTGTATTTATAGGATTCCCTTATGGTAGAATACATTTTGAATTCCAATGTAGTGTAACAAGAAAAATTTATTATAGTCACATAACATTAGAATATTTATTCCATGGTAGAAATATAATCTAATATCATCACAACCCAAACACAAAATCTAATATACCTACATAAATTATACATTACAATGGTTCTAAAACATAACTAAATATCCCAATATCCTATGTATATTTACCTAACTAATTCTAAAACATTTAATATTTCCCATGAAACAATATTGTAATGAGAAAAGGGTTAGTACATTGAATTTTCCTCAATAATATTCATATGTGTCATGATTAGGAATTTAGTATATTATTAAAAAACATGATCAACATAATAACACCCACCAATACTTAATTTGAGCTATATTTATTTTTTTAGATGGAGAATAACTAAAATCTGTAAAATTGAAAAAAGTATATCAATTATGTAAAAAAATAAAATAAAATAAAATTTATTTTTTAGAATATTATTGTGATAGATAAATACCAAAATCATCATCAATATAATAATAAATAAATAACTCATTATATAGATTATCATCTTATTGAAAATGATGAAAATATATCATAGAATGAAATGAAATTAAATGATGAATGAATGAAATATGATCCTGTAATATGAATTACAAAATATATATAGCTATTGGAATTGTAACATATTTTTTGAAATAAAAACATGAATGGAAGAAGTTTAGCTTTAGTATTTAAAAATATTAATTCATTGAAATTATTATATAATATGACTAAATTATGTTAATATATATGTTATAATTATCTTAAATAATTATTCAAATTAGAAAGCCCATAACAATGTATAAGTTAATTTGTAATAAATAGTATCTTATTATATTTTCCAAAACAAAAAAATTTAAATTAAATATTAAAATTAAATAGGAAAAAATAATTCGGATAAAATGTTTTTTATTTTTAATCAATAGTATAATTTTTAGTATTAGTGGTTTTTTAGAAATTTTTTAAAATAAAAATTTTTAGGTGTGTAGAGAAAATATAGTTTTTAAAATTTATCATGTTATATGAAGTAATATTTATGTAAGAATTACTGAATTAATATTTAAATTGATAAATAAAAAATTGATGTGAAAGTAATCATTAAAAAAATTACCTATTTAAACACAAAAGATGTAATTTCCAAAGTATATACAGTTAACGTATATCATACAAATGTTTATTTTTATTTTTTATTCATTGTAATTTAATATCGTAAATAATATTTGTTTAGAAAATTATTAAATGTTATAATATTTTTTTTCAAATATTATTACTAACTTCATATAAGACCAATAAAGATATTTTTTGGGAATAATAATTCATCCAATATTTTAACCCAACAGTTCCCCTCCCATCCTTTGTAAATTCCTCTTTCCCTGTACTTGTAAAAAATTATCAATCTCTTAATTTAGATAGTGATCAAAAAAAAATCAATTTAAGTAATTATTATAGAATTTTTAGGGTTTATTTACTATCATTCTACCACAAGATATAATGTATATAGCTCTGTAGGGGAGAGATGAGATTAATGAAGAGGCAATCTCATTGTTCTCATATATTCATTTATTATCTACCCATTATTAATGTATTTTCATTTTATATATTCCAAAACAAATTGCATTTAATGAATAAATGATATGTATGTTTTTAGGATATGGTATAATAATTTTATACCATTCTTATTATATATATTCTCTCTTAGCCTCTTTTCTAATAAGGTTATTAGTGTTTGATTGTATCCTCCTCTGAATAAATTTTCAATTCTTTTATTACCAAAACCATCATGGATTATTATTAAATATAATACATTTATAGTGACAATATAAATTCAAATAATTTACAATTTTGGTTAAAATATTAATTTATAATGAATGACAATTAATCAAAATTAAGTAATAGAAACATAAACATCCAAATACAAATAAGAAAATATTAATTCCATTCTATCATTAATGAAATAGTAATAAATTTTTAACAAAATTTTTAACTGAAGAATAATTAATAAAATGAATATAATATCCTTCAAGATTATTTTTTAAATAAACACATTTTTATTGTTCGTGGGGATTAAATATGGTAAGAGAAAATATGACCAAATGTATATTGACAATAAAACCCAATTATTTCATTGTGTGTTTATAAAATGTTTCTCTATCTCTTAAATCGGATTTTTATCATTATTTTTTAATGTATTCCACGCTGTATTCTCTTATATGTAATATAGATAAAAAAAATTCATTCTCTAGAAGCAATATTAATACTCAATCAATATTTCTGATCAAGTAATTTATCTTGAAATATTTATTTCATTATTAATTTCTTTTCTCATAAACTCCATTAAATAATTTCATTCATTATCATTTATTCAATTATAAATTCATAATAATATATTCTATTGTATTTTATGGGATCATCTGTAACGCCCCGACCCTAGTTACCCAGAGTCGGTGCATTATTACATAACATTGGCATGATCTCAAGAAAGATCAAATCTCGAAAGACCTATTGGTTTAGTAGCCTTGGAAACACTAGATATATTCATAAAGTTTTACATTACACCATAAAGTGAAAGACTACTACAATTACGTAGTCTCCATGTTCCACACTCATATCCCCACATAAAATCCCTGAAGGTCATTCATAACTTACTTCTTCACATCCTGGGAAAAATAAAATATAGAAAAGGGGTCAGCTCAAATTCCTAGTAGGGATAACAATATAGTGGAAAATTTCAAAAATAAGCATAAACTTTTAAGAAATGAATAACTAAAACAAAAGCCTTTTAAACATGAACTTCAACATAGTATCGAAAAAGTAAAACGAAATAATGCCATTTACTTATTCATACGGATATTCTACTAATCGAATAATCACTTGAAATATCAATAAACACTTTCAAAATGATGGAATGCATAATGCCAGAATATCATAACCACATAGCCAAGGCCTCGTGCCAAGACTACAAATAAGATAATGCCAAGGCCTTGTGTCAAGACACTAGTTTGTCTCATGAGACCTATCGATGCATCGAGAAGCAATAGCGGGCTCCACCCATCACATATTAAGTCCAATGCATTCCCATATGAAAAGGTTTAAACATAAGATAAATATTCGTATTAAAACTAGCATATGAAATGTCAATACTTTCACCATAAACCATGAATGGTATAAAAATAGCACATCCATAGTCAAACATATCACGAAACCTTCAATACAATATAGATGTTTTTTATCATATTAAATCAACTTCAAATAAGCTTAATATCTATCAAAGGATGTTGACATAGATGAAATAAAACTTTTTGAGAGAAATTTCTCTTTTCTCGATATCATTGAAAATTCACACATTTATAAAGGAAGTAATTTAAAAGTGATTTTTGAATCAAAGTATCCCATACCACTTTGAAACTTTTGAAAATAAATATCATTTCAAAACCATCATGTCTATATAAATAAGTCCTTAAAATAATTTTGAAAACATGTACATTAATTAAAAATATTTAAAACTTTAAAAATTATGATCTTGATAAAGAGTACCTTTCAAAAATTCTTAAAATATTCATTTTGTAATCATTTAAAAGTAACATAATTATAAAATAAAAAATTTACTTTGAAAATATTTTTATAAGCTTTTAAGGGAAGCTTCGACAATTTTATAACGGCAGAAAATAAATTCACCCGCCGAATAAGTTAAAAAACATTCTTACCTTAATTCTGTCGAAAAGGTTAAAATGCACCTTGTTTGGAAAACGACGGAACGATTCCTTTATAAAACTCATAAAAATAGTCAAACAATGGAATCAATGACCTTAATCCATATTATTTTAAATAGAAAAAATATTTTGAAATACATTTTTAAGAAACATGGATGTGGATGATAAAGAGATCCCGGTAGATTATTACGTATAAACAACCTCGGATAATGAAGAGATTGTGAAATAACCCTTAACTTGTACTTTTACTTGGTTGGGGTAGGTTAACCTCCTGTATAATGGTGAAATAATTGTTATTAAATTATAAAATAATCATATACATTAATATGATATCATATATGATCTTTTAACATTGCTTTGATAAAAATATATTAGAATTATCGTCGTTTTGGGTGTTAACTTACTCGTTTTATTTTATATGTTTTGTTACGTAAGCCATGTTTGTAATGGATAAGTTGTATATTAATCATATCCAGAATGATATCAAGTCCTTAGATACTATTATTAATCATCAAATGAGAATTATATTTGAATGGATACGATGGAGAATGAATCTCATCGCGTTCGTGGAGACGGTAGTCTGTACGTACGCACGAGCCATAATATCATACTTTTTATATTAAAATAATATATAATTGGATGTTATATCATATATAAATAATACTTATCATGTTATATTTATTATTTACATGTGTTACACATCATTATTCTACCCATCCAAATAATAATTTATTGAATAACAATTACACGACGACGTGGAGACGGTAAGTCGTACGTACGCACGTATGGTGACATGTTATTCAAAGGATGGATAGAATAGAGAATATGGTTGTACCATATATATAATAACATCACAGTATATTTATGATACTGGAGTTATTATTTTAGAATGGTAACGACAAAGGAAGAAGAAGTGGAAGAAGAAAGGAACTTGAAAAAGGGTGGTGAAATCATTACCACTTCTTTGAGTTCTTCCTTTTGATTTGATCAAAAGGGCTCATTATGTTGGCTTTCTGATAAAACTAAGGCCTCTAGGTTGTAGTGAGGGATGTTTTTAGAGTATTTGGGAAGATTTTTGCCGAACCAAAATGCTTTTATGGTGTGAAGAAATCAGAAGGAGAAGTGCCCTTTTATAAGAGGGGTGAGGGGCACCTTTGGAAAATCTAGAAATATTAATTTATAATAAATTCATATTCGGTTTATAATGGCTCCAAAGTTTATAATTTAAATTTTAAGGTGGGGATGGGTCGAAAAAATCTCAAAAAATAGAATTTAGACAGGTTTGGGTACTTATATTAACCTTATCTTTACGTACTAACTCTAAGTTAATTTGTTTCACTTTTACAATGTCTCTTTGTATTTTTATATTATATGGTTAATAAACATTCTATATACATCCAATAGACCCCCCAAGTTGTCCATTAATGATTCAAATATCATGATATAAGTCTGTTGGACGAACCTTATATTTTTAGGAATTTAATATCAATTAATAATATAATATTTGTTTTAAAAACACTTTTATGTCAATTTTGACACTATTCAATAGTTGATTTTTGCGAAACTCATAACAGAATGATTACTTAGAAAATATTTAATTAAATCATTCCTAAAATGTCATATTAACTTATAAAATTAGTTTAATTCATAAAAAGTCTCATATTATATTTATTTGTGTATTTATAATATCAATTATTTTAATTTTTCACTATTATGGTAATTAATGCATCATCATTGTGTCATAAATAAATTAAATTATTTAATGTCTAAAAATTATAAATAAAATATAATTATTTAGGAAATCGTTTTATCTTTCTAATGAATATTTATAGTCGGAAATAAAATATATATAACCCTATTTAAAAATTGTTTTTCTAAAAGATATATGCTTATGTCATTTTTGTACTTATTTTTACTTAATTAAATTTATGTGTCCCTATCACCTACAAGGGGCTCAATGGTGTCCCAAAATCAACCCAAAGATGACTATGGTCGAACATGTATCAAAAAATACGGCTAGGACACGTTTTAGAGTAATTTATTATTATTATAATATTATTTTTTAACCATTATTTACCGGATTTACCCTTAACCATGGTAAATAAAATATTTACCGCAGTAATTATTCAAAATGTATAAAAATAAAAGTTAACTATTTACACATTTTGAACATCCTGATTCCAAATATGGAATCCATTTTTCCAAATTCATAACACAGAGGTGGCAGAAATTAATTTAAAATTAATTCTCGTTGTTAAAACAAAAAGCGTGTTTTTAAGAGATAATAACCATCAAAAGATTGACACTTGTTTATGTCTGGTTTAATTGTAAAATTATGTCCAATGACCAAAATTGTATTAAATGGTAAAAATATATCCTAAATATACTTTAAAACCACTCAAATTCATAATTTATCAATATTAATTATTTTGATTAAAAAAGTTGTTTTTAATTAAAATTTATTAATTTTCACTATTCATCAAAATATTAAAGTTATCCGAAAAGTTCCAAAATTTCACCCTAGGATAAATTCGATATTCCTAATCCAAAAATGAAGTCCATTTTGAAATATATAATATATATAATTTAAAAAATTAGGTATTACTATTCATAACGGCTAGTTTGATTGGTTGTGGTGTGTGTTAGAACTCGAAGTTGCGTACAACACACGCTACTCTATTATTAAAAGGAAAGCGTACCGTGGAAGTATGGGATGTTTCATTTTAAATTTTTGACGTCCCCATTTAGTCAAAAAGTTTAAAATATTGAATTTAAAAAGGGTTCACTATTAAAAGTTGATAAAAGTGCAATAATGAAAATCAATTTGTTCTTACATTATGTCTAAGAAACTCATAATATGGATTCTAAAATTATAAGGATTATATAAAGTTTAAAATTTAGTTTATACTATTCCTAACCTCTTTTGAACGGCTTGTTTGGTAAGTCATGGTGTGATTGAACTCGGTGTTGCGTGTAGTGCAATTTATTGAATTATTTTGAAGAAATAACACACTATGAAATCATGGGGTGTTACATTATCCCCTCCTTCAATAAATTGTGTCCTTGAAATTTGAAATTGTTCTTAGAAAATAAAAGGTTGAAAATAGAAAATATATTTGTGGGAAAAACCACATCGGAAATTAGGTTACTAAAATTTCGTCTTAATATGTGGAAAAGATAAATGAAAGGGTCACCACCAAATTATTATCTCTATTTGGAGAACATTGGTGGAAATTAGAGACATATAATTGGAGGAAAAATGTAAATATTTATAGGTAGTGATTGAGTTCATCAATCACAAACATGTGTAAAATTGAGGTCCTTAAATTCATCAATCTATGATGATTTGAAATACCATCGGTTCAACAAAACATAGGGTATTAGGATAACACATTTTTGGTTTTAGGATTCCTTAAATAAAGTATAAGAATTAATTTATTCATAGAATAAGAGAAGAAGAAAAATATATTCTTGACAAGTAGAGTTCCATCCTTTAACTAATTTCTACCACAAACTCATCTTTCACTCTAAATGATAATAGAACAAAAAAAATATTTTCTATTTATCCTATTCGTATAGGGTTCCAAAAAAAAATTTATAATTAATCTACGAGATATTTTAAAAAAACTACATCATTTAATCCCGGACATCACGTGGGTCAGTGGTAGGTGATACACCCTTGTCGCCCTTCGGTTGTGGGTTCAAGTCTCGCAGCCTTACCGGACGCGACAGGTTTTCGCCCGACCTCCGGGTTGTCCTTTTATGGCAATCCAAAAAAAATCCAAATTAGAACTATCCAAAATACTTCAGTCCACAATTTATAGGGAAGGTAAACACAATGAAGATCCTTTTTTGCCATGTAATAACATGTTATCACCTTCATCATATATTCTTTTAAAACACTGCAACATCCTGAATTATCATAAAACCTTATTTATTACATTCATGATCCCTTATTCCTTATAATAGATATACTCCTTCAATCCAAAAATGTAGTAAACCCCAAAAATGATGGAATATACAAATCATTAATCAATATCAAGGTAGTCAATAATATCCAATATAATTTATCCAAAACAATCATGTATTATTCTAAAATCAATACCTCAGTATCAGAACCATATTATAGTTTATCTTTCTCTCAACCATATATTTTCCAAAAATTTTACCGACTATTGAGTCACTTTTCTTTATTCCACACAATCTCAAGTCCATAATGAAATAGTACTGCAGTACAATCCTTATATACTCCATAATTATTATAACAAGTACATTGTTGAAACAACACTTAATTGAAATAATCAACATAAGAACTCTAATCATTCCTCTTCATCTGTGGTATTATCATAACTTGATTATTATCCAATAGAATTATTTGCGGCATATTCTGATTACTGGGACATTGGTTCGCATAATGCCCAAACTCCTCGCAAATGAAGCATTGTACATTTGAAACCATTTTCTTACCCTTGCAGTCACGTACTTTGTGCCCTTTTCCTCCACACTTATAACAAACTCACATTCCTTTCAGGCAAGTTTCAGGGTGTTTCTTCCCGTAGTTATCACATATGGGAAAATTCTTCTTTTCCCTCTTCCCTATATCCATCTTTATCTCTTCCATCCTATTCATCTCTTGCTTCCCTTCAAAGCCATAGGACTCAGTAAACTCTTTACTTATCTTATCAACACATGATATTATTTCTTCATATGATGATAATACATGGGAGACTATTTCTCTTATAAATTATGGATTATGACCATGGAAGATATGATCCTTCTTTCACTTTGGATCATGTGCATTGCTGGAGTTCTCATTCCTTCTACTAGGTGCCATTTATAAATAATGGCATACACTAGATTAGTTTATGAATATCAATACCTAATCCAAAACTTGTAAAATACATAACATAAATTAAATAGTTTATGTATATAATCTATAATCATAAAAATGTCTCCTTTGAGGATGTATATACTCATAAACCCTTCATAATGGTTTTTAAATAAAATGAGAATTATCCTAAGCGTATCCCCCAGGAGTGTCGTAACCAAGAGTGCAGCAAGGCCCGTTGTCATGCACCAGTTCCCGTTTGAGTCTAGCTCAAAGCGGTGTTTTCGGGTTTTACCCCTAGGTGCATCTGTGCCAGAGCCGCCTCTACCTGCTCGTATCCATACAGGGATGTATTTCTCGGAAAACTCACAAAATCTCTTCAATTCCAAAATTCCAGGAAGTTCTTCTATACTAATCATCAATGTCCATCTTAAATCTATGTGCTCTAATCAGAGTTTATCTAAATCTAGCTTCAAGGTTTCTACTAAACTTCCTCTGATACCAACTGTAATGCCCCGCCCCCAGTTACCCAGAGTTGGTGTGTTATTACATAACATTGGCATGATCACAGGAATAATCAAATATCGAAAGACCGATTGGTTTAGTAGCCTTGGAAACACTAGATATATTAATTAAGTTTTACATTACACCATAAAGTGAAAAACTACTACAACAACATTTTCTCCTTGTTCCACACTCATATCCCCACATGAAATCCATGCAGGTCATTCATAACTTACTTCTTCACATCCTGGGAAAAATAAATCATAGAAAAGGGGTGTGCTCAAATGCTCAGTAAGGATAACAATATAGCGGAATCTTTCAAAAATAAGCATTAATATTTAAGGCAATGTATAACTAAAGCAAAAGCCTTTTAAACATGAACTTCAACATAGTATGGAAAAAGTAAAATGAAATAATACCATTTACTTATTCACACGGATATTCTACTAATCTAATAATCACATGCAATATCAATAACAACTTTTATAATGAGGGAATGCATAATTCCAGACTATCATAACCGCATAGCTAAGGCCTCGTGCTAAGACTACAAATAATATTTTTCCAAGGCCTTGTGCCAATACACTAGTTTGTTTCATGAGCCCTACCGATGCATCGAGGAGATATAGTGGGATCCACCCGTCACATATTAAGTCCAATGCATTCCCATATGAAAAGGTTTAAACATAACAGAAATATTCGTATTAAAACTAGCATACGAAATCTCAATACTTTCACCATAAACCATGACTGGTATAGAAATAGCACATCCACAGTCAAACATATCACAAAACCATCAATACAATATAGAAGTTTTGCATCATAATAAATCAACTTCAAATAATCTTAAAATCCATCAAAGGATGTTGACATAGATGAAATAAAAACTTTTTGAGAGAAATATCTCTTTTCTCGAAATCATTGAAAATTCACACATTTATAAAGGAAGTAATTTAAAAGAGATTTTTGAATCAAAGTGTCCCATACCAATTTGAAACTTTTGAAAATTAATATCATTTCAAAACCTTCATGTCCATATAAATAGGTCCTTAAAATCATTTTGAAAACATGGACATTAATTAAAAATCTTTAAAACATTTAAAATTATGATCTTGATAAAGAGTAACTTTCAAAAATTCTTAAAATATTCATTTTGAAATCATTTAAAAGTCACATAATTATAAAATAAAACATTTACATGGAAAATATTCTTATAAGATTGTAAGGGAAGCTTCGATGATTTTATAATGGCGGAAAATAACTGTACCCGTCGTATAAGTTAAAAAAACATTCTTACCTTAATTCTGTCGAAAAGGTTAAAAGCACCTTGTTTGGAAAACAACGGAAAGATTCCTTTATAAAACTAATATAAAAAGTAAAACAGGGGTATAAATGACCTTAACCCATATTATTTTAAATAGAAAAAATGTTTTGAAATACATTTTTAAGAAACATGGATGTGGATGATAAAGAGATCCCAGTAGATTATTACGTATAAACAACCTCGAATAATGAAGAGATTGTGAAATAACCGTTACCTTGTACTTTTCATTGGTTGGGGTAGGTTAACATCCTGTATAATGGTGAAATAATTGTTATTAAATTATTCAATAATCATATACATTAATATGATATCATATATAATCTTTTAACATTGCTTTGTTAATAATATCTTAGAATTATCGTCGTTTCGGGTGTTAACTTACTCGTTTTCTTTTATATCTTTTGTTATGTAAGCCATGTTTGTAATGGATAGGTTGTATCTTAATCATATCTAGAATGATATCAAGTCCTTATATACTATTATTAATCATCAAATTAGAATTATACTTGAATGGAAACGATGGAGAATTAATCTCATCACGTTCGTGGAGATGGTAGTCCGTACGTACGCACGAGCGATAATATCATAATTTTGATATTAAAATAATATATAATTGGATGGTATATCATATATACAGAATAATAATCATGTTATATTTATTATTTACATGAGTTACACATCATTATTAAACCCATCCAAATAATAATTTATTGAATAATAATTACACCACGACGTGGAGACGGTAACCCGTAAGTACGCACGTATAGTGACATGTTATTCAAAGGATGGATATAATAGTGAATATGGTTGTACCATATTTATAATAACATAAAATTATATATATTATACTAGAGTTATTATTTTAGAATGGTAACAACAAAGGAAGAAGAAGTGGAAGAAGAAAGGAACTTGAAAAAGAGTGGTGAAATCATTACCTCTTCTTCGGGTTCTTCCTTTTGATTTGATCAAAAAGACTCCATAGGTTGGCTTTATGATCAAACTAAGGCCTCTAGGTGGTATTTAGGGAAGTTTTGAGAGTATATGGGAAGAGTTTCGCCGAACCAAAAGGCTTTGAAGGCCTGAATAAATGAGAAGGAGAAGTGCCCTTTTATAAGAGGGGTGAGGGGCACCTTCGGAAAAGCTAGAAATATTAATTTATAATAAATTCATTTTAGGTTTATAATGGCTCCATAGTTGATTATTTAAATTTTAAGGTGGTTATGGGTCGAAAACCACTCATCCAATAGAAATTAGACAGGATTGGGTACTTATATTAACCGTACCATTAAGTATTAACTCTAAGTTAATTAGTTTCAGTTTTACAATGTCTCCTTGTATTTTATATTATATGGTTAATAAACATACTATATACATCCAAGAGACCCCCCAAGTGGTCCATTAATGATACAACTATAGTTATATAAGACTCTTGGCCGATCCTTATATTTTAGGAATTTAATATCAATTAATAATATAATATTTGTTTTAAAAACTCTTTTAAGTCAATTTTGACACTATTCAATAGTTGATTTTTTTGAAACTCATAACAGAATTATTACTTCGAAAAAAATTAATTAAATCATTCCTAACATGTCATATTATCCTAGAAAATTAGTGTAATGCATAAAAAGTCTCAAATTAGATTTATTTTTTTATTTATAATATCAATTATATTAATATTTCACTATTATGGTAATTACTTTATCATCATTGTGTCATAAATAAATTTAATTATATCAAGTCTAAAAATTGTAAATAAAATATCATTATGTAGGAAATCGTTTTACATTTCTAATGAATATTTATAGTTGAAAATCCAACATATATAACCCTTCGTAAAAATTGTGTTTCTAAAAGAATTATGTTTATGCCATTTTTGTACATATTTTAACTTAATTAAAATTAAGTTTCCCTATCAGCTACAAGTGGCTCCATGGGGCCCCAAAATCAACCCAATGATTCCTATGGTCGAACATGTTTGAACCAATAATCCTAGGACACGTTTTAGGGTAATTTAGTATTATTATAATATTAATTTTTAACCCTTATTTACCGGATTTACCCTTAACCATGGTAAAGAAAATATTTACCGCAGTAATTATTCAAAATGTCTAAAAATAAAAGTGACCTATTTACACAATTTGAACATCTTGATTCCAAATATGAAATATATTTTTCCAAATTCAAGAAATAGAAGTGGAAGAAATTAATTTTAAATTAATTCCCGTTGTTAAAACAAAAAGCGTGTTTTTATGATATAATAACTATCAAAAGATTGACACTTGTTTATGTCTGGTTTAATTGTAAAATTATGTCCAATGACCAACATTTTTTTAAATTTTAAAACTATATTCTAAATATAATTTAAAACCACTAAAATTCATAATTTATCAATATTAATTATCTTGATTAGAAAAGTTGTTTTTAATTAAAATTTATTATTTTTCACTATTCATCAAAATGTTAAAGTTATCCGAAAAGTTCCAAAATTTCACCCTAGGCTAAATTCGATATTCCGAATCCAAAAATGAATTCCATTTTGAAATATAAAATATATATAATTTCAAAAATTATGTATTACTATTCATAACGGCTAGTTTGATTGGTTGTGTTGTGTGTTAGAACTCGAAGTTGAGTACAATAAACCCTATAGTATTATTCAAAGGAAAGCATACCGTGGAAGCTTGGGATGTTTCATTTTAAAATTTTGACGTCCCCATTTAGTCAAAAAGTTTAATTTGTTGTATTTAAAAGGGTTCACTATTAAAAGTTGCTAAAAGTGAAATACTGAAAATGAATTTGTTCTTACATTATGTCTAAGAAACACATAATATAGATTCTAAAATTATAAGGATTATATAAAGTTTAAAATTTAGTTAGTACTATTCATAACCTCTTTTGAACGGTTTTTTTGGTAAGTCATGGTGCGATTGAACTCGGTGTTGCGTGTAGTGCAAGTTATTGAATTATTTTGAAGAAATAACACACTATGAAATCTTGGGGTGTTACATCAACTTTTTTATTAATCGATATATATCTTCTTACAACATTATGAAACCTTTTTACATGCACATGAGATTATTTGATTTATAATTATTCTCTTTCATTATTGCATTCATGATTGTGATTATTTTATGATGTGATGGGTACATTCAGAATTATATATCCATATAATATCATGGGTAATGTGATATATCATATGAAATAATATATGTTATAAATGAAAATGAAGATATAATTTTCTTCTATGAAGTAATATTTGTATATATATATCTTATCCAAGAACACGTTAGTTAGTTTGTTTACAATTAATGTTTTGGATTTATCCAAATGATTGGATGATTCATTATTATATATGTTCTACATTCCTTATGAAACCATCGCCCTAGAAGCTTGGAGATAGTTTGTTATTTTATTACATTCATAGGATTATAAGGAATCAATTAAAAAATAATAATTTTAACAATTTTTTAAAACTACATTACATACAAGATAACCATAATACATTGTAAAATGAAATAAATCATATCATAAGTGAAAGATCAGTATCCTTAATACACATTTAATGTATTTTTATTCATAACATGGGTAATAGAAACATAATAAGGGTGAATGAAAATGATCAATAGGGTACGTAAATTGGAGGAAATGATGAAATGATGAGAATAATCAATATAGAGTGCTATGTAACTGAAAACACATGCCATTCAAAAAATAGACATGGTAAGATCAATATGGTATGATATTTAATTGAAACACATGACATTTAATCAACAAATGGATTATAGAATGTATCCATATATATATCAAAAAAAATTCACTAATGATAAATAACTGAATCTAAATAAGGGAAAATCATAATTTTTGGATGTTAGGTCTGAGGCACAAGAAAACTATTACCATTAATACCTATCATAATATTTTTTTAATGTGTTCATATTTGGACAATTAAATTTTCTCATGACAACCTATCGATTCATCGATGAGCTATATAATGTATGGGTCCACCCATCATTTCCAATATAATAATTCATCATATTGAGAAATTGATTTAATTAATAGAAAATATTTCGTATGAAATATCAATGTAAAATAATGAAAATTAATTTATCAATATTTTCCAGGATATTCAAATAATTTCTAATGATAACACCGTATGAAAAATTTTATATGGTTTAGGAAAATATAATATCCCTTATATGAGAATATATATATTCAACAAACTTTCCAATGGAAAATGATTACAATACATATTTTTTTCAATTAAAATATAACAATCACAAAAGAAATAGAGATTGAAAATATAATCATTAATAACATTTTTGAGGAAAATAATCCTTAAACATTCAATATTCCCTTGTACCACTTCGAAACATTTTACTGAAAATAAATGTGAATTGGTGCATAATGACACAGAAGCCTTAATGGAATATAAATTGAAATTAAATCCCTTACGTTATGTTTTATTTTGTTTGAACAGCCTTAACACATATCTATAATTATTTTAGGACACTTGTTAATATATTAAATAAAAATATTCATTTTAATAATATCATTTATTAGATATTTATAATATCTTATTACCCATTTTATGATAATATTTCATCATTTTCATTATTCTCTGGGTTAATTGACCAGTTTGAAGTGTATGTTTTAACATGTCCCATTTCATTATTCTTAATTAGATCATGTTTTCAACATATATATAATTTAAATAATGATTTGAATATCATTTATATTTAGTATATATTTTGTATAATAATTCAAAACATTTCAATATAGGGAATTAAATGCACCGTTCTTGGAGACGGTAGGCCATACATACACATTGAAGCCACTTTCATTTCATTTTCATATTAAATTATTGAAATAAAAATGATATATATTTATATTTTATTTCTCTAATTTTATTTATGTCATATATGTTTCATTGGTTTAATAGAACTGTCCTTTATATGTTACATGTATAGTGTGAATAAATCAAATCACTCTGAGGGGGCGGTAGTCCACACATCCACAGAAGATATTATCTTATTTACACCAAATAAAAATCAAAAGGTTGTGTTTAATATAAATATTTAAAAAATTATTGATTTATAAATTAATATATATCATAAAACAAAATGTTTTCATCATACGAACAACATTATAGGCAGTAAAGGAAAAATGATCAATCATTATTTCGTGAGGCGGTTTTTCGCTGTGCAAATAAGGGGTACATTTTAATGTATTAGGTGGACATGTGTGTAATTGTTGTTATAAACTGTAAAATTTATCAATAAAAGTTTACTTTTGATATTTATTTTATCATATTCTCTTGAAATAATAGTATTTTATGATGTGTATGATGAAAATAAATCCATAACATTAGGATGAATGTTACCTCTTCTTTGGGTATCTCATTTTGGTTTTCACCAATGGGATTCTGTGGATAGTTTTATTTATAATTTTAGGATTCATGGTTGGAGGTAGGGATGTTTAGAATATTTTTTTTATATATTATATGATAATGGTTTTTTGAGAGGCAAGATGTAGTGGTAGGGGTATGTTCCTTTTATATCAAAGGAGTGGAATTATTGTAAATTTTAGGAAAGGGAATTTAACCATCATTTTTACAATGAAAAGTGGATCCAATAATCATTTAAATCCAATAAAAGGGAGAATGTGGTTTATATATTGCGTTCCAGGGGATTTTGGACATTTTTATAAGTTATTTTTGACTTTATATTTATTGTATAGTCTCTTGCTAAGATAATTTCCTTTCTATAAATTGTACATAATTTTAATTACATTTACTAATATTATTGGTCAAAAAATATGTTTAAATTATTAGAATATATATATAATTCAATTTCAAAATATGTAATCCATTTTAGAAAATTATAATCATAGATGTGGAAATAATTAATTTAATTTTTTTCCACAAATGGGATGAAAATGCGGGATTTTAATGTTGAAATGTTCAATAGTTTGCAATGTTTTTATATCTAATATCATAGGGAAATTAATTCCAATGAGCGATATTGGGTATGTTATTATAAATGGATATACATAATCATTAAAAGAAATGTAAAATATAATTTATCACTGTAAATAATTTAGATGAAAATGAAGTATTATATTAAAAATATGTATTTTCCATTATTTTTTGAAAAACTAAACATCAAACAAAAATTCTAAAAGATCCCTGATATATAATTTTGATGTTTATATTAAAAAAATATTTCTATTTTTACTTATAAAATATATCAAATTTCCAAAATTTTAGATTTATAAAAGGTTCCCCATTAAGTGGAGGAATAACTCCTTTTATAAATAAACTATATTATGTGTAAAATTGAATATGTTTTTATCTTATGCTTATAAAATATACTGAATGAATGTAAAAATATTTTTATTTAATATATAACATAAAAATTTACTATTTCAGCTCTTGAATGTATTATAAATTTATTCACTATGAAAATCATGACAAAATAGTGTTTTTTTAAATCAGGAGTTATGTGTATTTCAATGATATCAATATAATTAAATTTATTCTAAATGGAAAACATGGAAATGTCTGGGGGTGTTACATTTTTATCTTATACAATAATTTCAACCTTAAAATATTGTGGTAATTACATGAATAAAATTTTTGGGTAGTTATCCTTCATAGAGTCCTTCGGTTCCCATGTTTATTTATATATTTTTTGATTTATCTAGAGTACCATTACTAGGGGAGTCATCTAATTCCTCAATACTTGTTAACTGGTTTCAAGAACATGGATGGGTTATTCAATGTATAAAATTACAGTTTCAAACTCCATCTCATCTGATATGAGTACATGGATTGGGTCAGGGATGTAATTCCATAGCATGGATATATGTAAGACATCATGTAAAATTGTGATATATGGAATAATTTACAAAATATAGGAGAAATATACAACTATTTCAAGAATATCGGAGGGTCAGATATAAATTGGAATTAGTTTACCTTTTATACATAACCTTATAACACCCCTCCATAGAGATAATATCAATAAAAAATGGCATCTCACATAGTACTCAAAATATTTCATCTTATTATCAGCACAACACTTCTGTATATATTTAGATGCTTTAATATGGGCTTGAATATCCTTTACCTTTGTCAGCTTCACTTAACATGTTCTGGTTCTACATGTTTCCTTTCAAAAATTTCATCCCAAAAAGTTGAATTATAACACCTCTTTAAATATAATGCTTCATAGAACACTATTTGAATACATGTATGTAAAATATTATTATTCTAAAACATTACAAAAGGAAATTACAGATCCCAAATATTGTGGAATTAAAGTGATCATTACCTCAACAATACATCAATAGTTTCAATTGTACATTTTTCTATTCCATTAGTTTCACGATGGTATGTAGTGTTCAAATAAATCTCAGTGTCAAAATCTTTATGAAGACATTTACAGAATTACATTTTTAAAATAGGGATCTTGATATAAAACAATTCATTTTGGTTCACCATGACATCGAACAATATCATTAATATAGAGACTTATGATGTGATCAAGAGGCATGTCTATCTTATGGAAAGGTAATGTGATGATTTGGATAGGCGATTGAAATTATTAATATAAAATCATTCATTCAAGGAGTATTTGGTCATCTCATGGAAAAGTCAATAATTATTTCATTAAATATCAACATAATAAAGGTAATAGGATATAGGAATCCATAATTATACTACCTCACAACATTAACTTTTTGAAATAAAATGCTTGGAAACACAATCAGCAATTTCACAGTTCATGTAATCCCACAAAAAATGTCCACTATGTCGCAATACAAATATATTCTTTCATATTGTCTAGAGAAATATTATATATGATAATTATCAAATTAATCCCTTTTTTATCTCAGGTATAGATGGAAAATACAACCTATTTTAATGTAGTACGACACCATATTCCCAAACAACATTTGCTAATTTTTTGTCATTGACATCATTTATTTTCTTCAAAATTTAAACATCATAAAATTGAGAATTCATTATCCATTTTAATTAATATGGTTTTGGATTCATTAGAAAAGTGAATGATTCCACCCTTTCGGTAAAAATTCTAATTTTCATATATTCTGGATCCATTAATATAGGATCTATCTATATCCTCATTTGGGTTATAACTCCATGACCCTTTATATACAATGAAACTTCTACCTTATATTCATTTCCTATATGGGAGTGCATTGATAAATAAAAAACCTTGAGTAGGTAGAGCCATCACCATGATCACTTGTTGATATCTTACAATGAAATGATGTTTTCAGGTTTTTATAATCAGTGTATATATCACATATTTTACCATTGATATAATGTATTCATATTTTCTATAAGAATATTATTATTCTAGATCCACATCATGGGTTATTTATTTCTATTTGCGAGTCATCAATTTCCTTTATCCTTATGCGATAATATAATCATTTTTCATTTTGAAACCACCAAGTACCTTCATTGATGCATTACTATATATAATAATATCAGAACATCCCTATGATATAGACCAAATGGTATCATTGAATAATATTATATTTAGTTCATCCTTAAATTCTCAACATTCCTTTTTCCAAACAAAAATAACCCCTTTATGTGTGACCTTGGTTAATGGGTTAGAAGATCTTGAAATATTATGAATGAATCATTGATAAAAACCTTCCAAAATAATTAAACTGGTTAACTATGTTATGATTGTTTGTATGGAAATTATCTATCCTCTATTTTCATTGTAAGGTCAACTAATATTCCACCAAGGGAGAAAATATGGACAAGAAAAGATACTTCTCGAATATAGAAATCTCCCATACAAAATTTTCTATATAACTCATCCCTTTTATGAGTAATAACAATTACATGAAAATTATTCTCATTGTCCTTTTATCTTTTAGAATACAGAAGAATATATTCAATTGATACCACCAAAAAATCAACAAGATATTCTTTGAATACATTGTTCAATAGTTATATATAAATTGAGGGTGAATTATTCAATCCAAATTACCTTACTATAAACTTAAAATGATCATAACTAATTTAAAAAGATTTATTTTGAATGTATTCCTAAAATTAATCCATACCATTTGATATATTTTAACTTCTTCTCAAATATTCTAGATCTAGGACCACCATTGAGCATAATCAAAATTTATTCAATTGTTGGAAAGTGTAACATTTTCAATCTCACAACATCCGATATCCATAAATATCTTCTTCATAGACATAATCCATTTCTCTACTACAGTTGGATTAGTATTCCCAATAAATAATGGGGGCTTAAACCACATAAAATTATACATCAATGGATATTTTCCTCATTTAATATGTTTATTCAAATAGGAAAGGATATTTATCATATCCTGATTATGTATCCCATGAAAAGCCATAATTTTAATTATTCTAATACTTGTAGTATTGTTTTCATTAGTATGAAAATATATAAATTTTAAAATAGTATTTATACTATTTTACCTTTTAGGCACCATTTCTGAACAATGGTATACACTGGATTATCTCGTAAGACCATAATATATAATTCCTAATATGTTATATAAAAAATAATAAAGACAAAACATTTAATCAAAAACATTGGTTGCATCAGGGACATATTTTCTTTCTAATCCTTCATAATTCATTTTAATAAAACCATGTATTTTCTTACATGTATTACGATGGAGTGTTAAACATGGTCCACAATATGGACCATTGTTGTGTAATAAGTAACATTTAGTTAGGGTTGACACAACTTGTTAAATTTGTTACCCCAATATACATATGTTCAAGAAAACTTTCCACTAATAGTATCCAGATAAGGATTTATTGCAATGAATACCCACATAATCATTTCCAAAAATAAATTCTATGATGTTATTCATTACTTATCCTAATATTATATATTATGGTTATATTGGCTGATATATATATTCCAAATTTAGATTCCATGTTTTTGGATAAATTTCTTCTGATACCAACATTAATTCCCCGACCCCTGAAGCCTAGAGTAGGTGAATTATTTTATTACATTTCATGATTATAAGTAATCAAATCCAGAAGGACCAAACATTTTTGATATTCTAGAAATCAAGATTACAAATATGATACAAAACATAAATTGGAATGACTAATAATTCATGAAATTTGTAAAATCACGACATCCTTGATACTAATTCAATGGATTTTTTCTTCATAACTATTGGAAAGTAACACAACAAGGATGAGCTCAAAAGCACAATAAGGGTAATTAAAGAAGAAGAAATAATGAACTATACCAAATAATCGACCTATAAATGTAAGTAAAGTATAAAATATTCTATTAAAATAAATAGATAAGGAAATATCAATATGGGATATTAATAATACGAATCACATGACATTATATCAATTAATTATGAATTGAATGCATCCATAGATATAATAATAAATACAATTTCGTGGATGAATAATAAATAAATCAGAATGAGGGGAATGGTTAATCTTTGGGTGTTCTGTCTAAGGCACGTGAGAAAAAATAATTTCAAGACCTTACATAATATGGTTTAATCTACTATAATTTGACCAACTTATTTTCCCCAAGAGAACCTATAGATTCATCGAGAGGTTAGATAATTTATAGTACCCAACCATAATTTCCTTTCCAGAGCATTCCTCATATACACGAATAGATTTATTTAATAGAAAAGTACCTTATAAAATATCATTATTGATTAATGAATACATATTTATCATAATTTCCTGAAAATATTACAATAATTTTCTAAGTAAAAATTATGAATAAAATGGTATACAGTTTTGGAAAAAAAATAATATCCATAATTTGAGAATATGAATATTCAAGGAAATTTTCAATGAAAAATGATTGAAATATTGTTAGTATTTCATATAAAGTTTACAATAAAAAATGGTATGATAATGAAAATAAAATTATTATGAACATTATTTAGGAAAATAATCATTTGACAATCCATTGTATCCTATAAAACATTTAAACATTCTAATCATAATCCCCTTGAAAAATTAAAAATAAATTAAATATAGAATCTGATCAGAATAATTATATTCATCATATAACATTTCAAAGATATGTATATAAACCACGTAAATGTGAGTTGGTTCTTAATAGTGTTAATAAATTAATAAATAACCATATTCATTTTCATAATATACAATATTTTTTTATTATAATAATTTATTACCCATTTGATAACAGTCATTCATTATTTTCACTATTATGGGTGTAAATTGCCTACTTTGTCGTGTATGTTTTAAATTGTTAATTTTTATTATTACTAATTATATTATCGATTCATTATAATTATATTTTAAATAATTATTTAAATATAATGATTTTTCATTATATATTTATTTATAAATATTCATAATATTTGGAGATAGGGAATGAAATGCCCATTTTATGGAGACGGTAGGTCATACATACGTATAAACACTCCTTTAATTTTATTTTCATATTAAAATACTGAAAAGTTAATTATATATATGTATGTTATCATTATTTTTTTATTCATGTCATACATGTAACATATTATTATCAAATCTACCATTTATATGTTCCATGTATAGTGTGATAGAATCACATCGCTTTGAGCAGGTGGTAGTCCAGACATTTAGAAACCATGTTATCATATTTAAAAAAATGGAAAGAATAAAGGTATGTGTTATATAAGAATTTAATAAAATAAATAAATTTTACATATCCTATATAAATATATCTTCCATCATAACATTCATTGAGAATTGGTAAGGAAAAATACAATCAATCATCATTTCATGAAGAGGTAGTTTGTTGTACACATATATGGTTGGTTTGTGACCCATTATATAGTTGTTTGTGATTGTGTAGGTGTAATCCCTAACATAGAAACATAATATTTTTTAATTATATTTATGTAATTATAAAATATTATGAATAAAATTATTTTAGGTTTTGGGGTATTAAAATAAAACAAAATTGCACGAGGAAGGACGTGTCTTTTTCATGGGTAACTCCTTTTGATTTCCACCGAAGGGATTCTATAGATGGATTAATTCTCATGTTAAAGATAATATTTCTAGGTAAGTTGTGTTTATAAGCTATTTTTTGGTGATAAATTTTTGAGAAAAATTATCCTTATAGGTTTGAGGATGTGGGAGGGGTGTGTGCCTTTTTTATAGAAGAGAAGGAGTGGTGTTCTTGTATATTTTGGAAAAGGGAATTGCACCAAAAATTTTCATCATAAAATTGTATCCCATAATTTTATTAAGTAGATCCAATTATTTATAGGGTTGATATATAGACATGCAATGTCTTTTGGATTTTTTTATAATTCATTTTGGGCCTTCAGATTGATGATTAATCTCTTATTAATCAGACTTCCCTCTTTATTGATGTAATTATTTTTAATTTCAAATAGTTATCATTTTTTGTAAAAAATTGAAGTTATTATGTATTATATAAAATTATTATTAATATAAAATAATAAATTTGTTTTAAAATTAAAACCACAATATATGTATAAAATAATTTAAATTTAATCCAAAAATGGCATGGAAATGTGAGTTCTTAATGTGAACACATTCAAAATATTGTTATGATTTAATATCCAATTTTAAATGTAAATTTATTTCAATGACCTAAATTTTATTAAGTGATAAAAAAATTATATAATTATGATTTATAAACAATTTGAAATATAATTTTATCTTATAATTGAACTATGTGTAAAATCAATTTTTTATTGAACTTTAGTAATTTTCTTTATTCAATAAAAATTTAAACATCATTGAGAAATTTAAAAATATCAACCATAACTAATAAATATGTCTATAATTCAAAATTTTATTTTATTTTGAAATTTAAAATATATAAATTTTAAAAAATTCATATTTATAATTGCTTCTTTTTTAAGGGGTGGCAAAACATCCTTTATAAAAAAATAGAATTTTATCCGAATATTATGATTTGATTTCGTCTTATGACAATAATATATATTTAATTAATGTAAATATTTTATTGGATATATAATATATATATTCACTATATAAAATCCGTAAAATTGTTATAATTTAATTGACTATGAAAATAATGTCTAAATAGTGTGTTTTTAAAGAGGGTGTATTGTTTATGTCAAATATATCAACAAAATTAAATTTACATTAAAAGGAAAATATGGAATAGAATTGGGGTAATACATTCACTATATATAGAATGTGATCCCCACATTAATAGGATTATTATTCAATGATTATTTTATGAGGATGATGAGTATACTCTCCCATATACTATATTAATTTATGTCTCATGTTCTTCCAATTATCAATCAATTTACCGGGATGTGAACTAATCCTTTATTTGATGTATGTCACTAAGTGATTATATGTAATAATATTAAAATGGATTAAATTGGGGGTAAATTGAAAGGATTTAAATAATTAATTAAATTTTTTGTATTAATATTTTAGAAACAAAATTTTATGAAGACACAAAAGAATTCTATTATGGATTCTGTTACTATTATGTTTATTATCATAAAAATTGTTTAATTAACAATTATTAAGGATATAAATATATATTATTTGAATTAGTTTCATATTTAGTTAATTTGGTAGTTCAGATAGAAAAATATAACCATGTAAAATATAGAGCCATCATAAATTAAGGCATCCAAATTAATTTATGTAAGAAAATAACTTTTTTACCAATAATTTATTAAATTATATTTTTTATCATTTAATTCATTTGTTATAAAATAGTGGGAAGCATGTGAAAATTAAAAAAAACACATGGAATGAAAAATTAACATATTTCTAAATTACATTCCAAATACAATGAGAGAGAGAGAGTGAACCCCCCCCCCCCCCCTTGAGGTACTGAAATGTTATTCCATTAGTTTTTTATTATAATTTGAAGAATGTAGAAAATACTATATTAACTAAGATGAAGAAATAATCCACTGAGTCTGTTATCTACTAATAACCCCTGACATTGAGTATATCTTCTAATCCATTTATTGAGGAAAAATGGTTCAACTTTGTAGAAATGATATTATTAGTTATTCATTATTATATGAAGTGGAAATTTACATTGCTCTCCCGATATTTAAAAAGATTATTTGATCGATGATAAATTATTATCAAGAACTAAAATAAAAATGATGATCATGATGAGATGGACTAGGATGTAAAGAAAAACTAGAAAATTCAATTTCAATTAATACCCACAAAATCATCACACCATTATTGAGAATTTATGTCTACAGATAATTAAATATTGATTGGTAATTTTAAATAGCTAAAAATAATAATTTCATTGAGTTTTCTAACCACATCATTTGGTTTTTTGAAATAAATACATTATTATGGAATTTTTTCTATCAAAACAATATCCCCGAAGGGGACAATAAATTTGTCACTTTTTTAGTTATCATGATGGGATTCTATGATTCCCCAAAGATGACATAGAGTTATAGAATTTTCTATTTTTGATTGTGAAGATAAAAAAAGGATGATGGTTCATGTTGAGGGATAAAATGATAAAGTGTGTAAGAAGATCCATCCATTATCATGTCAAATGTTTGAATTAAATAAACTTTATAATTTCTAAAAATGAATATTGATGTTATTTAAGAGTGAAAATAGAGGTATCAGAATCTTGATTTTCTAATGTTAAAAATAACTAATCAATATAATGGTGGAAAAGAAGGAACCACCAAATTCACCATTAATGGTTAATCCCTTAAATTATAAGGAACATTAACTCTATGAATTCCAATGAACTATAATATGGTTCAAAAAAATTATTCAATTTCTATAATAGCCTAATCCATGTGGGAATGGGATAAATTAATCTATCACCATTATTTCTATCGACCTAGAAAATCGTGTAGTGAAAGTAAAAATACTATTCTGTTAAGAATAAGTATTTCTTTAATTTTCATTAGTTTATATGAAGTCTTTCGTAACTATAATGTTTAAAAATATATTTAATAACATATATTATACATTAATATATAGATATCCTTGAATACTTATACATGTTACAACATTGTAAGAAAATAGTTGGGTCCATAAACTATTACCATGTATGAGAATATTCTTTCTAAAAATATCAAAATCTATTAATATAATTTCATATATGAAACCATCCCATTTTTTCAATAAAATACATAGAATATTACAAATCTCTTTAAAAAATCAATAAAATGTCTACATAAGGATAATAAATAAAGAATGACACCATAGTAACATTTCGTCAAAAATTATAAAGAACATACCATTAGAATATACAGATTTAGATGGAATATATTAATTTATTTATTGATTAATTTCATATCCTTCCCCTGAATCGTGTGGTAATGTTATTTATTTAAATTATACCAAGTGAAAACCCTAGGTTGAAGAGCTCATAAAAGATTCCCTAGATCAATGAGTATGTCCAAACGAAGAAATGAAGTTTTTTTAGATAAAATATATTACATTCTATAGTGAATCATCATGTGGTGCACTATTTATTTTTATTAAGAAAAAGGGTAGATCAAGAAAACCATTCACTAGTCACTTAATGCTTAACAAGACCAGTATAAATAATATGTATTAAATTACATGGATTGAGGAATTGTTTAACTATATTTGAGTACTTATGTACTTCTAAAATATGTATCTTCATTCTAGATGAAACCATTTTTATGTTATCAGTTATGATAGTTGAATGAATGAACTATGAAAAATATAAGGACACATTGAGTTTCTAATGATTCGATTTAAACTTTAAGACATCCAAATTAATATTTATATATATTGTTAAAAGAGTATAAATATTTTATATTCAGAACATTTATTTTGGTATTTATTGATTATTTTCTAATATACTATATTAAAAATGAAGAACATTGAAAGAATATATGGATTGTGATGATGGAATTTATTAAGGATATGTTGTAAGATAAATTATGAACATGATAAATTTTGTTGTTAAATATAACATTCAAGGGGCCTATGATCGAAATAAAAAAGTTTACATTTTCAATATATGAAAAAAAGACTAAATAATTCCCCTCTTCTATTTCTATGAGGAAGACTAGTAGTTTTTTAAATTTTCATTGTACTACTAGTTCTAGTGAAAAAAAATCCAAATGATTTTTAACATAGTAATTTATATTACATTGATGGTTTTAAATTATTTTTACACAAATTAAGGTCAATGCAGATTAATGGTGATCATGTAGAGAAAATGAAAACAACTATACGTACATTACCCCCAAGTGGATAATGGTTTATGATGTAAGATGTTACTTCAATGAAGTTAATGAGAAGAATAGTTAGTCAATATTTCATTTTGAGAACATATTATTCCCCAAAATTCATTATTTATGATAAAGTGTTTATGATTCTTGATATGGAGTTAACTATTAGAAAATTTAATTAATTAAACGAGGGAATTACTAAATTGATAAATGTGTTTTTAATATTCTAAAAACATGATATTAAATAATATATTTTAATATTTTGATATGAACATTCATTAATTATGATATTTATAGCTAATCAAGGATGTTGATTACTAAATACATTGCCAATGTTGAATAGTAAACATTCTATTTGGATATTTTTTCTGAATGGAACCTAAAACCCAATCTAGGAGGATGGATGAGAAAGACTTTATCTATATAGATATGAAAAAATATATATCTAAATACTATAAATATATGAAATAAATCAAACCATTCCTTAATGACTTGATAAACATATATACAATAGTAAATAAAGGTTCAATAAATTGATGATTTTGAGTATTACATGATGGTAAGATAAAAAATGGTATTATTCATGAATTAAAACTTATAAAAATCTAGATCTACGTGATTTGGATCAAGAATATCTATTCCACCACCCCCCATGATAATGAATGGGATATGGGGTTATGAATAAAGATTTTATTTCTTCTATTCATCCTAGATATCAGATTATATACTAATATCCCTAATTATACTTTTTTTGGTCCATCATGATATGTTAGAATGTTTATTATATGTCATGACCCATCCTCGGGGCCCGTGCCATGACTACCCCAAACCCGGCTTCCATAGGCTAGGGGCTGGCGACAAGAACCAAAGGCATAAATCCTGAAAAAGGGAAAGCATTGACATTTATAATGTAAACACAAACAAAATAGAATACACAAGATGGAGTAAACACAAAGTAAACTGAGTACAAAAGTAAGTGATGGAAAGTAAATGGGCCAGTATACAAACCCAACTAAATGTACAGTACAACAGAGAAAGAAATAAAACAACTGAAAATTAATGCAGCAACCAACAAGTCATCCTCCGGATAATCCCACCTGAAGGGTGTGTAAAAATAGTCTCGTCGGTACCTCGGGTCCGTACGTCTGCTCCGTGTACATCCCGCCAGGTGGTCCACCTCCAGATACCGTCCATCTCCACAAGCCTTGACCACGATTAGTGTTGTCCGTCGTCTACTACCAACACAAAATAGTGCGAGCATTGCCAGTGTAGGGGTGATTATACGATACTCAGTAAGGACCCCGAGACCCCTGAAGGTCTCTCAGAATCCACAAAGGATAAAACACAAAGGAAAGATACAAACACAATGTATAAAACAACTCTACTTAGTTATATGCCCATAGATATACCTAATTAATCAATTATAATTTGCTCCAACTCTCGATCCCATGAAAAACCCATTACACAAACGTTAGCACATCCCAGTCCACAAGGGTAAGCACAACCCAGTCCAAAAAGGTAAGCACAACCCAGTCCATGATAGTAATCACAACCGAGTCGATGAAGGAAAGCACAACTCAATCCACACAGAAAAACAAAACTCAGTCCACACAGGAAAACAAGTCAATCACATCGATGATATTGATTGAAGTCATGACTCAGCTCAACTAGATATGCACTTTATAAGGTGATAGAGATGACGAGAGGTAGCCACTGATTCATCTAAGAAGTCGGACCCACATAGGATACAAGACCAGCTAAGCTATCAGACCCACATAGGATACAAGACCAGCTACTCTACCGAACCCACTTATGATACAAGTACAGAGGTCAAATACTGAAGGACCCATATAGGAAACAAGAACAATAGTCATCGTCGTCAATCCCATAGAGGATTCCAGTACGGTCGTCGTCACTACCGAACACACAGAGGATCCAAGTACAGCCGTCCTCACTACCGAAACCATGGAGGATCCTTATACAGTCCTCCTCGTAGCCGAACCCATGGAGGATCCAAGTACAATCGTCCTGGCTACCGAACCCACAGAGGATCCAAGTACAGTCATCCTTGTCGCAATCGCAGCCAGCTCTAGGGTTCCCTCACACAACACGCTGATTCCGGGAGGGTCCGATCATCGAGAAAAATTGAAGATACATCAACTGTAACGATGTCCAGAGTTGATGTATCCCAAATTTCTGTCTCGTTAAAAGATACCCAATGCGACAGACGGTGCGTCAATTGGACGCCCTGTCTGAGAGTTATTGGCTTTTCCGTTCCAGGGGACCCATTGGTTTTTAATCTAAAACCAACTCGACCGTACTCTATCTGCATCCAAACATCAAACGCAGTAAGCCAAAAGAACTGTCTCAACAAAATTATCCAAACACAATTGACGGCACGTCATTCGGATGTCCGGTCCTTCCGATATAAGCGTTTCCGCTTCAAGGGCCCGGTTGGTTTCGAGTTCGAACCAACCTGGATGTACCCAAACTTTTCTGAAACCTCAATTTTAATATACCGAAAAGGCCGACTCGATCCAAGGATTCATACTCAATAGACGGTTCATAAATTAGTGGTCTATAGCACATGTTATGGGCAAAGGACCGAAAGCGGTCTGAAGATCAGGGTTTGGGCCGACCCGAACCGGCCGCGGCGGGCTCCTGCCGGTGCTGGTGATTTCCGTGGGCCACTGAAGACATTCCAATGTTCCATTCTCACTCCCATCTACTCCTGTTGTCATCTAGGGACCCGTACATTTCTGCGACGACCATCAATTGCCAAAACGGTCTCGTTTCATCGTCGCCAGAGGTTCTGTGCATGAGGAACAAAATAGTTGTGGTTTCGGACTTGTTCATTAGTCCTTACTCACCACGTTAGTGGTTTTAAAAGTCACCATTAATAAATCACGCCATGATGAGGGTATAAAAATCACATGGAGAAATTTATACCAAAAACCCCTACCTCGACAAAAAATATGATCGTCGGCGTCGCGATACACGGCGTTGTGGAGAATAGGATCGTAGGCATCGTCGGGGCATGCTGGGGAGGAAGTGGTGTCTCCCCTCTGGCTGTGGGGAAGAAGATTGGTGGTGCATCGTCGATCTCCGAGGAACCGGCGTTCTTCGTCATTCTTCATCGGAGGCTGGCATTCTTCGTAATTCTTTGTTGGAGGTAGGCATTCTTCCTCACACAACAATGCTCTCCCCGGATAAAATAATAAGTTCTCCCTATTATTTTATTATACGCAAAGAAACTCTCCCATAATTAATTCACCACACTAATTAAAATGTTTTGAAATTTAATTAAAGAAGGGAGATAGGAGGTTCCGCATAATTAAACACATTGGTAGTTTTAATTAAAAAGGGGAAAAGGAAGGTTTCTCATTAAATAATGGGTTGACATAATTTAATGGATTGAGGTGACATTTAATGGGGGTTTGAAAAATTAATGGGGTTTATTAAGGAAATTTGGAAGTAATTAAATGGTAGTGCTCGTGCGGGCCCCCGCCTCTATAACATCCCCACTTGGATAGTTATGTGGTTGTGTGTCCCACTCTTAACTACCAATTGGAGGGAAAAAACACCTTATGAAAATAGAAATTGTTCTGACAATTTTTATTTATTTCTTAAACAAACCCCCAAAAAGTATCTTCAAATCTATTGCCAACGCAACTACGGTAAGTGTCCCCTTAAACAATTACTAGTGCTGTGAGTTCATCGGTGCCATCATATTTTAATTCCGAGCATCGGTTCAAAAGATAGAAAAACCCGCTCATCCGTTCACTAAACGTTCCCAAGCTAAACTTAAAAAATTGATTCCAGGCACACCGGGCATCAGAATCAAACACCGTAAAAAGCCATTGACTTGTAAAATTCCAAAGTATTTTAAAAAAAATATTCCTTGAAATTTATGGTTCTATACATTACTCTCACCTCAGGGCTTTACGTCCATGTAAATCTACAATATAAACTAGGGAAACAAATGAGAGTACTGAGCACACATCTGAGTCTCCCACTCCCATGTTCTCTCCTAGAGGTTCCCTTGTTGACAACGAATGCATACAAGAGGTATCGACCACCCATGTAGGACCCGCACTTGTCGATCCTCGATCTCCACCGAGACCTCCGAAAAAGTCTCCGCATTATCGATGTCCAGCTCCCTATGGTCAATGATATGCGTTAGTTCATGCACATATCTACTTAGCTAAGATACGTGGAAGACGCCGTGCACCCCGTGCAACTGAGGTTGAAGGGCCTGGAGGTAAGCCACCTCACTTACCCTGATAAGGACCTGAAAAGGCCCGATGAAGCGCGGATATAACTTGTCACCCCGACCAAATCTCCGCAACTCACGTTGAGGTGAGACCCATAGGAAAACGTGTCTTCCATCCTCGAACAACCGTGGTCTCTTCCTCCTATAAGAATAGGACTTTTGTCTACTCTATCCAGTCCTCATCCGCTCCTGGATGACCTGAACCTTCTCTGTCGTAGCCTGAACCATCTCTGGTCCTATGAGTGCTGACTCTCCTGGGTCAGTCCAGCACCGAGGAGATCTAAAAGGTCAGCTGTACAATGCCTCATAAGGTGCCATCCCAATGGTGGAGTGGTAGATGTTGTTGTATGTAAACTCCACCAAGGGTAGGTGATCCTCGCAGATGTGACCAAAGTCATGGACACATGCACAGATCATGTCCTCAAGTGTCTGAAAGATCCTCTTCATCTGCCCATCCGTCTGAGGGTGAAAAGAAGTTCCCCGGAACAGCTGTGTCCCAAAAGCCTCCTGTAACCTCTTCTAATGCTAGGAAGTAAAGCGAGCGTCTCGATCAGAGATTATAGGTGATGGAACACCATGAAGTCGTACGATCTCCTGGACGTAGAGGCGTCCCACGATATCTACTGAGATCTTCTCTCTGATCGGTAGGAAGTGGTCCGACTTGGTGATTAAGTCTACGATCACCCAGATAGAGTCATGTCCTCTAGATGTATGTGGGATCCCCATCACGTAATCCATAGATATTCCATCCCACATTCATTCATGGATCTCTATTTACTAGGTCTTCTGGTACCTGGTGCTCCACCTTCACTTGCTGACATGTGGGGCATCATGAAACAAACTCTACCACTGCGTTTCCCCTTCCCATGGTTATAAAATATCTCAAATTCATAGTCCTCATGGAATTCAAGTCAACGAAACCTTCTCAGGTCCTGGTCCTTCTATAAGAAGAAACTGCAGAGATTTTGAGATTAGAGTAGATCGTAAACCGTTCGCTCAATGAACCATGGGTATGAATTTCCATTAGATAGAACTCAAATACACCCATGATCTCTTATAACCCACAAGAGATACTAGGTTTTTTCCTTTGCCATGAAGAGAAAAAAAATGATCTCATCCTCTAGATAAAGCACGTTTTTTCCTAATACAGTAAATCTTGACATGAACGGTACTCTTTCATGTCTAGGATGAGGGAGTAAGGGCTTGACACTACTACCAAGAGATACAACCATTACTCTCACCTACAAGGGTCGAGTCACACTATCGGCAGCAGTGTATGGTCACTAGGTATCCTCCAGTATGAATCTCAAAAGTGAGGGTCAAGTCAAAGGTTTTAACTGGAACCACTTAGTAACAACAACATAAAAAGGACAGAGAAGAAAAAATCACAAGAAAAAGTTTCTTTTATTACTACATCTCAAATTACAGAGACACAAAGAATCCAAAAACAACGACATTGACAAATCTAGAAGCAACATGAACAAAAGTCTCCATGATTGGAGCTAGTCCCGCTCCTGCTCGTCTGCTCCTAGAGCTCTATGGTCGTTGGCCTCAACTGCCTGAATCTAAGATCTTCGCTGTCCATCCATTCCCTACGGCCAAGGTGGTCCTCCTGGTGGTGGTGGTGGTGGTAGGGCCTATAAATGTCGTCCACCACCTACTACTTGGCCAGTCCATCTTCCACGTCCTCCTGCTCCTAGTGGACCACCACGATTGTACCTTTTCCTGGGAGGTCCTTCTACTGCCTCATGCTCATCTGTAGGGCGGTTCGGGCATTCTCGAGCCATGTGACCATGCTCACCGCAAGAATTTCACTTCTTGCTCCTCGTATGTCTGGCTCTGTGCCATGTGCCCCACATAGCCAAACCTGTATCTTGAGGTCACCCACCTGACGGCCTGGTCCACTTGGACACCTGCGTCTGCTGTCTACTATGGGATGCAGAAGACTCCACTACGTGTCATCCTATGGAGGGTCTCTTTACTGGTGACTGCTCAGCGAGGAAACTCCCCACTAGGAGGGCTCTCTCCTGCATCCTTGTTTGCGTCGGGATGTTAAGGGATATCCTAAAATCCATGATCTCATTTCTGTGTCCCTACTCAAATGTATCGGCCCTGAAGAATGGGTCATGTACCATGTCTGTGGAGTAGCTCGAGAGGTCAATAAACCTTGCTGAGTACTGGGCTACTGTCATGCTGCCCTACCGCAGCTGTAGTAACTCTTGGATGCGCACTACATGGAGGGTGGATGGAAAAAACTCAGAGAAGAAGAGGCTCTCAATGTCCGTCCAAAGTAGAGATGCCTCATCGTGCACCTGGAGCATCAGGCTCCACCATCCACTAACTTCTTGTGTGCAGCAGACTAGCGGCAAGGATCACCATATGTTCATCTGGTGTCCCTACCAATCTAAAGACTCTGACGATAGCCTCCATCCAATCCTCGGCTACCTGAGGATCCGTCTCTCCGCAGAACATGGGGAGCCACTACCTCTGAAACTCGTGCAACACGCTTAGGCGGCGTTCACTCTCCATCGCTGGGGCTAGTAGCATTGATGGCTCAGCGTGTAGTGGTACCACTGGTGCCTCTGCTGTAATGGGACCCTGCACTGAGGCCTCGATGCTCGGTGGGATGTCATCCTGTATGTAACTCAGAACCCTAGATGGCTGCCTTCGTGGGGACATCTTGAAAAGAAACAGGTGTGCCACAGTCAAACAATAAACCTGGTGAGCTGACTCAAAGTAATCACAAAGAAACCATTTGAAACACACTCCTGCAATCAATGTTTTCAGGCAGTGAGTCAGAAATCAGAAGTCAGGGTCCTTGTGTATAGATACGTCATCCACCACACCAACCATGGATTCCCTGGACTGATATCCACACTCACTACTCTAAACATTATTTCTTCACAGAGAAGAAATTATCAGAGTCCTGAGTTATATGGTAGAAACGACTCCTCTGATACCAATTTGTCACGACCTGTCCTCGGGGACCGTGCTGTGACTACCCCAAGCCATCCTTCCATTGGAAAGGGGCTAGGGACTAGCACCAAAGACATAAATCCTAAAAAGGGGAAGGCATTTCCTTTTATAAAGTAAACAAAAAAACAACAGAGTACGCACGCTGGAGTAAACATAATATAAACTGAGTACAAAAGTAATTGCTGGATAGTAAATGGGCCAGTATACAAGCCCAACTGAAAGTACAATACAACTGATAAAGAATGTACAACAACTGAAAAGTAAAGTAGAAACCACCAAGTCGTCCTCCGAGAATCCAACCTGAAGGGTGGGTAGAAATAGTCCCGTCGGTACCTCGGGTCCGTCTGTCTGCTCCGTGTACGTCCCGCCTGGTGGTCCACCTCCAGATACCATCTAGCTCCACAAGCCTCGACCATGATTATTTTTGTCCATCATCTGCAACCAAAACAACATAGTTCGGGCATTTCTCATGCAGGGGTGAGTATACGATACTCTGTAGGGACCCCGAGACCCCCGAATGTCTCCCAGTATCCACAATGGATAAACCACAAAGTAAAGATACAAACACGAAATATCAACCAACTATACTTAGGTATATACCAATACATATACCTAAGTCATCAATTACAATCGGCTCCAACTCTCAGGCCCAAGAACAACCCAGTCTAGAATGCTAAGCACAACCCAGTCCACAAAGGTAAGCACAACCCAGTCTACAACAGTTAGCACAACCTAGTCCATGAAGGTAAGCACAATCCATTCCATGAAGGAAATAACAACTCAGTCCACACAGGAAAACACAACTTAGTCCACACAAGAAAACAAGTCAATCACATCGTTGATATTGATTGATGTCAAGACCCATCTCACACAGGTATACACTTTGTAAGGTGATAGAGATGATCATAGGTAGCCACTAATTCATCTATGTTGTTGGACCCACATGGGATAAAAGACTAGCTAAGCTATCGGACCCACATAGGATACAAGGCCGAATACTCTACTGGACCCACCCAGTATACATGTACAGAGGTTAATTATTGTCGGACCCACGTGGGATTCAAGAACGATAGTCATCGCCATCGAACCCACAGAGGATCCCAGTACAGTAGTCGTCACTTCCGAACCCACGGAGGATCCAAGCACAGTCGTTCTCACTACCGAACCCAAGGAGGATCCATGTACAGTCATCCTTGCTATCGAACCCACAGAGGATCCATGTACAGTCGTCCTCGCTTCCGAACCCACCGAGGATCCAAGTACAGTTGTCCTTCTCGCAGTCATAGCCAGCTCTAGGGTTCTCGCACATAGCATGCTGATTTCGAGAGGGTCTTATCCTTGAGAAAAAGATACGATACATCAATTTTCGCGAAGTCCAGAGTTGATGTATCCCAACGTTCCGTCTCATTAATATAAACCCAATGTGATAGACAGAGCGTCAATCGAAGGATCTGTCTGAGAGTTATTGGCTTTTCTGTTCCAGGGGCCAGGATGGTTTTTAATCTAAAACAAACCTGAACGTACTCCAGCTACATCCAATCCTCAAGTGGAGTAAGCCAAAATAACCATCTCAACAAAATTATCTCAACGCAATTTATGACACGTCAATCGGATTTCCAGTCCTTGAGATATATGTGTTTCTACATCAAGGGACCGGTTGGTTTTGAGTTATATAAAACCTAGACATACACAAACTTTGACGAAACCTCATGTTTAATATAATGAAACTATCGTCTCAATCAAAGGATTCATACCCCACAGATGGTGCATCGATCAGAGGTCCGTAGCACAAGTTATGGGCAAAAGTCCAAAAGCGGTCCGAAGTGGGGGGTCTGTGCCCAGCCTGACCCCGCCCGAACCGGGTTGACCCGACCCGGGTCTGGGTCCGGCCCGGTCCGTGCGACCAGTCCCGGCCTGGCTTTGGGGTGGGCTGGCTCAGCTAGCGGGCCGAGCAGGGGGGACGTGGTCCCCACTTTTCTCCGTGGACGCGACAACTGGCACCGCGTCGGGCTCCTGCAGGCGGCAGGCCGAGGCGCCACTGGTGATTTCTGCGGGCAACCAGAGTCGTTCCTATTGTCCGTTATCGCTCCCTTCTGTGCCTGCTGTCATCTAGGGACCCGTACATTACTAAGAATACCTTCAATGGAAAAAATGGTCTCGTTTCATCATCTCCAAGGATTCCATTCATTAGGAACAAAACATCGGTGGGTTTGGACCTGTTTGTTAGTCCATACCCACCGCGTTAGTGGTTTTAAAAATCACCATCAATAAATAATGTCATTCCGGGGGTATACAAATCACATGAAGAAATTTATACAAAAAACCCCTTCCTCAACAAGGAAGATGACCGTCAACATCGCGGTACATGGCGTCGCAGAGAAGTGGATCGTAGGCGTCGTCGGGGTGCACCGAGGAGAAGCGGCATCTTCTCTCTGGCCACGGGGAAGAGGATTGGTGGAGCATCGTCGATCTCTGAAGAACCATCATTCTTTGTCATTCTTCGTCATAGGATGGCATTATTCGTCGTTCTTCGTTGGAGGCTGGAGTTCTTCCTCGGACAACGAAGATCTCCCCTTGAGAAAATAATAGGTTCTCTCTATTATTTTATTATACGCAAAGAAACTCTCCCATAATTAATTCACCACACTAATTAAAATTTGTTGACATTTAATAAAAGAAGGGGGGGAGGAGGTTCCCCATAATTAAACACGTTGGCAGTTTAAATTAAAAAGGGGAAAAGGAAGGATCCTCATTATATTATGGGTTGACATAATTTAATAGACTGAGGTAACATTTAATGGAGGTTTTTCAAATTAATGGGGTTTCTTAAGGATATTTAGAGTGAATTAAATGGTGGGGCTCAAGCGGGACCCCACCTCTATAACATCCCCACTTGGATAGTTAAGTGGCTATGGGCCCCACTCTTAACTACCCATGTAAGGGAAAACCCACCTTATGAAAATAGAAATTATTCCGAAAATTTTTATTTATTTCTTAAACAAACCCCCAAAAATTGTCTTCTCCTATTTTGCGAATGCCACTATAGTAAGTGTCCCCTTAAGAAATTATCGGCTCTATGAGTTCATCGGTTCACACTAATTTTAATTCCAAGCACCGGTTCAAAAGATTGAAAAACAAGCTCTTTCGTTCACTGAACGTACCCGAGCTAAACATCAAAAATTGATTCCGAGGCTCGGAATCAAACACCATCAAAAGCCACAGACTCGTAAAACTAAAAATTATTTTAAAAAAATCCTTGATTTTTTAGGGTCTTTACATTATAAATCAATGTTCTTGGTATGTTCATAAAATAAGGAAACACTACAACAAATATTCCTTCTAACAGTGCACAAAAAGGAAACTAAAAGTGCTAAAATTGATTTTCTTTTCAATAAAATTATTTTTAGGGTCCCCTTTATAAACCTGAATTAAATCAATGATAAAATCCACCTTTTATCAGTCCTAGTTTAGTGTAGATAAGGTCACCCATTTATAAACTCGATTTATAGCACAAATAAAGTTCCAACCAAATGTAATTTGTTGTTTGTATAATATCCCATGTCAGCAGACACCTGTAAACTATGAATGAAAAATATATAATTTAATTGAAATGAATTTTCCCTCATGAATATAATATACACTAGTATAAACATTTAAAGAAATATATAATTAAATGTATGATTTTATACAAATATTTTAGCCCTTTAATGTTTCATCATATTAGGTTCAAGTGTTCCCCTATCAAAATATTTATTCTATGGTATTAGATGATGAAAGAATCACCTCAAATCAAGAAAATCAATCCACTAGTGTAATAAAAAATATATTATATTAATAATAAAATAATTAAATAAATTAAACGTTCGTATGAAAAAATAAATTATTAAAATGCCAATTTTAAATAAAAAGACACAATTTGAGTTATAACTATCTCACCATGAGTCATATTGATGTGGGGTTGATTACTACTCATCACAATTGTCTTATGGTTCGTTTTCCTAAATTATAAAAAAATTAATGCTTTTTCTTATTGTTTGAATATTC
This sequence comes from Viscum album, assembly GCA_963277665.1. NCBI lineage: Eukaryota > Viridiplantae > Streptophyta > Magnoliopsida > Santalales > Viscaceae > Viscum > Viscum album. The sequence continues at coordinate 1,641,941,232 of OY728121.1, read as the reverse complement.
TATTTGTTATTTTTACTAAAACTAATGTCATTTTAAAATAAATACTTCACTGTAGTAGTACCGGTCACACCATGTGTCGAATTGAGTTGCAACTAATTAATACCCATCAAAAATAAAAAAATGGATCATTTTCCTGAAGTGTTAAAACAATACAAATTAATTTTAAGAGGGATTCAATATTTCACTGATCGTTTTCACTAAAATGACATTTAAAACTTTAATCACACACTCTATGTCATACAAATTGCATTGTAGGTTTGTTTGATGTGAGACTACATCCTAAAAGACACAAATGAACTTATAAATCACTGTACTAAATTATAAATACAATCAGATTATGTTATCTTGGTTTTCAGTGGCTAACATAGGTTTTGAACCAAAATTTCAATTTTAAAAAGATAGTGGAAACTTTAGTCAAACAAATCAAACTGTGCTTCGTAATTAGATGTGGTTCATTTCAAAATTTCCAAAATGATTAATGGATAAATTACCTAATTTATAAAATTAATAAAAGGGTTTTTTTTGGATTTCAATTTGACACTGTGTCTTTTGGTTAATGAATATTTTAAATAAAAAGAAACACATAGAGATAAATCGGTCACACTGTGTATCAGATTGAGGTGCGTCTAATTCCTACACATCAAAAAATGGTATATGGATCATTATATATAATTATCAAAACAATAAAATAATGTTTTATTGATTTTGAGTATGTGAGTTGTCAATTTTACTGAAAATCATGTCCATTTAAAATAAAAAGATGCACTTGATGTAATACTAGTCACACTATATGACAGATTGAGGATATTATGATTTCACATGTCCCTAATGAATGTTAGATCATTTTCATAGAGTATCAAGAAATAAAAAATGTGTTTTATAGGTTTTAAACATGTCATTATATTCTTTTACTAAAATTTAACATCAGATTTAAATAAAAATACAAACATTGATTTATAATATCCACACCACGTTTTTGATTATGGTGGGGTTGGTTCCTACATATTAAAGATGAATAATTAGTCACTATTCTAATTTATCAAAACAATATAAATGTTTTCATTTTTTTTATTACATCTCTTGTCCTTTTTACTAAAATTATTTTTAATTATCAATATATTGACACACATGGAATTATACTGTTAACACCATGAATCGAATTAAAGAGAGACTAATTCATACATACCCTAAATTACCTATGGATCATTTTTCTATAGTATCAATATAATCAAAATTAATTTTCCCAATTTTGAGTATATAATTTGAGTTCATATTAAAATTACATTTGAAACTCAACAAAAACACTTTGAGACATAGTAGTCGCAAAATATGTTGGGTTTATGTGAGACTACATCCCAAACATTAAAAATGACGTTTGAATTATTTTACTATTTTATTAAGACAATCCAAGTGAATTTTCATGGTTTTCATTAAGTTTTATTATTTAAATTAAAAGAGTTATTTTTTTATTAATAAGGGAAAATTTGAGTCGATCATGGTACATGCTATATCGGATTGAGGTTTTGTTGATTCCTACACATAAAAAATGACATATAGATCATTTTAATAATATATCAAAACAGTAACAATTGATTTGTTCTATTTTGAACATGTCACCATTCTTTTATAGTAAAAATTTTTCAATTTCAAATTAAAAGACACACTTTATGTCATATCATTATAACCATGCATAATATTGGGGTGTGAAAGATTCCAAAACGTCCCAAATGATATATGGGTCATTTTACTTTGTTATCAAAAAAATCCTAAAGCATTTTCCTAGGATTATTTTTTTTCACTTCTGTTTTTTACCAAAATTTAATGTCTTATTTAAATAAAAATCAACACATTGAGTTATAATGATCAAAAAATGAGTTTGATAGATGTGGGTAATATTACTACCATCAATAAATTACTTATTAATACTTTTACTATAGTATCAAAACAATATCAAAGTGATTTTTTAGTTTTTAATATGTCGCCGTTGTTTTACTAAGGCTATTGTCAATTTTAGATAAATAATCACACTTGGAATTATAATGATCACATTTTTTGTTGGATTGAGGAGTAAATGATACCTACTTGTAATATGTGTTGTATAATCTTCCTAATGTATCAAAATAATATGATTTTATTTTCTAGTTATTGAGTATGTTATATGTATTTTATGATAATTTTAATTGAAACTGGGAACCCACACACACTATGACTCATACTGATCACAAATTCTATCAGGTTGAGGTTATACTTATTCCAATATGTAAGAAATTATTTATGAATTTTTGAACTAAATTATCCAGAAAATATGTGTAAATATTTTATACTTTTCATTAATTGATACTTTTTGAAAGAATATGTCAATTCTAAACTAATGACAACCATTATGAGTCATACAAGGCACATGGAGTTTAATATTGAGGTAAATATTTTTCCTACAAATAAATATTTACTTTTGGATCATTTCCCTAATATAAAAAAATAACCGAATTAATTTTTTCATTTTCTAGAATGCCACTGTCATATTTATAACAATTTATGCCAATTTTAACTAAAATGATGCACTTTATGTCATTTCGAGCTCACTTTCATTCAAATTAAAGTGAAGCTAATTCCTATACATCCTAATTTACTAGTGGATATTTTTATTTAATTATAAAATGAAATTGATTCTTTTTCACATTTTTTATATGTCACTTGTCTTTTTAACAGAAATATTTTATTAAATTGGAAACACAAACATTGAGTCACACCTATCACATCATGTATCACTTTTAAATGACACTGATTCATACACATCAAAAATTAAATTTGAATCATTTCCATAAATTATAAATAAAATACTAGTGTGTTTTCTTAGTTTTCAATGACTGAATCTTTTTAAATTAAAATTTCAATTTCAAAATGATAGTAGACAATTTTTGTCATATTTGGAAGATTGTTTATCGGACTGAGGATCAACAGATTCCAACCCATCACAACTAATATATAGATCATTTTATTAATGTATTTAAATATTAATAATGTGTTTTTATTTTTTTTGAGTATTTTAGTTTTCATTTTGGCAAAAATAAAATGTAATTTTAAATAAATGGATGCACTTTGAGTTATATCAGTTTCCCCCTGTGTTAAAATAATGTAATTCTTATTTCTATATGTCTCAAAGTCTAAAAAAATAAGAAATTACTATGATTCCATTATTTCAATTAGATGTCTTTTTCTAATAGACAATATTGTATATTTAGTTGATTTTCGTAGTTCAAAAAGTATACAGTATTGGCTGTTCGACAAATAAAATTAATGGAATTCATGGAAACATTGGAAAAAATGAATTTTTTATCACTATTGTATCTTCATTAAAGTTATTGAAATAAAAATACTACTTCTCAAATGATATAAAAATGAAAATAAATTAGTTTAAGGTAAATATTATTAGTATATTATCTTACAAACAGTGGAAAAATAATGAAAAAATTAAATAAATAAATTGAAAGAACTCCAACTTTTATCATGATGGTTGTATACATTCATGACCCATTACCTTTTTTTATTATCTTTTTCATATTATCTAATTAGCATGATATTCTTTGACTAAACCACCCCGACATGAATAAAGAATCCACCTATCTATGAAAATAATTAATATATCAATAGTACTAAAAATAATGAACATAAAAGTAAATATAAATCAATACATTAATTATATTGACAATGATTTTACTAAAAAAACATCACGATTACCTCTTTTATTTCTCAATTGAAACATCTATTCTCTTCATGCAATGGCAGTGGAGGGAATATGACGGAAAGTGAAAAACGCCAACACTTGTGGTGTGAAATGGTTTTTAGGGAGAATTAGTATGCGACTGTGTTTTTGTATAGAGGCATCAAAGATGTAAAGAAATATTGTCACATAAACAAAATTAGTAAGATTTAATGAAAATTAAATTAATATTTCATTATATATTTTTTCGGTAAAATAGATAATGTATATGAAAACATTACTTTGAAATATTCCCAAAGTGTTTCTTTCTTTGTAGAAGGTTCTTCTATGGGATTCTTAACAACATAATATGATTAAGATATTTTCTACACTACTTGTACATTATGTAATTTATTCCAGTTTAATTTTGTAGAAAATATATAATATTATGAGGAAAAATAGTATAATAAAACATGTTTACCTTCTCATTGAACTCTTAGTTGTAGCCTCAAGATCATAAAATGTCACTTTTTATTAAAAAAATGTTTCAAAATGGATTGATTTCATGTGGGAAGGTAGTGGTAAAAAACAAGTGAATTAGTAATTATTAAATATATACACTATAGGGGGAATTTATCAAAATAGAGAAATGTAAAAATTTCCTTAGAAATGCCCAAAAGTCTGGCCAATGATTCAATGGAATAATTACTCCCTCTTTTAATGTTCTTGATGCTAATTCCCTCGATGAGAAACATGTTTCAATCCATGATAATATTAGAATGATCCAAATGTGTAGGACTAAGAGTGATAAAGAGTCTATGAAATTAAAAAGAATCAGATCATCTATAATAATATCTACATTTATGAGATCTTAAAGAATGAGCATCATCGACTTCCAATCTCTCACAAGCATGAGCATCGTTGAAAAGACCACCCAAAATAAGATAATTGAATTCAATTATATAATAAAAAAATATTATATTATTAATATATAAAATAAATAAATTAATCATAAATATTAAACACTACACTAATTTTATAGAAGTCAAATCCTCAAACAATTATGTGTACATTCTTCCATTATGTTTGTTACCCATTTATTTCAAAACAAATCTACATCGTTTTATTATGGTATTTTTTCCACATTCATAGTAGTATGGAAAAATAGAAATTCACAGTGGATTATTAAATTTCATAAATTAAATTGTAATTAAATTTCAAAAGACCACTTTAGGAATGTAAGTTATTAATGTAATATAATCTCCCTCGTGAATTAACAGACATAAATACAATTTTTTTCATTGTTTTATTTCTTAAATTTGAGAACTTTTAATAGAAAAAATGAATTTTTTATATGTTTTGGATAATGAAAAATTAATATATATAGAACTATACATGTCTTATTGTACAAAATTTCAGGGCCCATATGAACATAGGATATCCTCATTCCATGGTCTTCAAGATATTTATACCCATCCATAACATTATAGAATTATAATTAAAACATAATATAAAATATATTGCATAATGTATAATAATATTACATTGTATGTAATATATTAAAATTTGAAAAATATAATCATGTTCGGCTGGTTTGTTGGGTATCCTTGTATTGAATCTAGAAAATAAATATTTATAGTGTCTCTGTTGAACATAATGAGAAGCCAATGAATCATAAAAACTAAAAAATTATATTTAATAAAAGAAATGAATATATATTTGATATGATTAATTTTTATAATTTTTCCCTTGTAATATTATTCTGAAAATGATTATGTCTTCAAAATATTTTATTTAAAAAAATTTGTCATGTTTATTCAATATTTCATTCTATTTTTTGGTTCTATTTATTTTTATTTTATAAATTTGATGTGAGGAATAATGAATTAAATTTTTTTTCATTGGGTAATCACGTAAATTGATATTGACATCTATTCATAAAAAAATATGAAATGAATGCGGTCCTAATTAACAATTTATATAATCTCTTGGGAAAAAAATAAGGAAAACATACCTCATATATAAATTTTCTTTTCTATTCCCTTGCAATTCACAGTTTAAGATTTCATTTAAAATTGTATTGTGAAATATAGTTTGTAACATCCACTCCATAGCGTTGATTTTTAAAATCAACAATGTGATTACTAATATTTATAACATTTATTCCACATGATCCTTCAATTATATTAAATTTAATGGTTAAATGGGCATGTTAAATGAGCTTTTAGAAGTTCTTTTGGATCTGTAGGATGATCCTTTAGGTGTTTTTGAGGCATCCATTAATTTTGAACCCTTGCCTTTTTTATATGTGATTAAATTCATTTGTTCATCCCATTTTTAAATAATCATTCAATTTTTAGTATGACAAGTAATTAGAAATGAATACCTCATTTAGAAATGTGTTTTTACAAGATCTGACAACCTAGAAAAAAATGTTCCCACAACTAGGTCGACCATATGAATATCATCTTCATTAAGTTGAACAAGTATCTCAACACTCTCTCTCAAGAGCTAAACTGATCCATACTCTCACATGAACCCTTGGATGTGCCGTGTTATATAGAGTGTCTTTATTGATATTGATAACAGTACTCCTCAATAGAAGATTATGAGTTGGTGTTGATAGATTTAAATCACATCCATTTTCATTATTTTATAAAACCAGTACATGGAAGGTAATAGTTTTTATCTTATTCAAATTTATAAAAAAATTTATTAAAATATTTATTACCTCTACTAGTATAGCTCTTTGATGGGAATGTATTACCATAAATCTTTTGTGGGTGGGGTAGGATCTTTACACAATATATGTTCTTGAGTTGTTTCCTCTCTTTACTACCTCTATAACTATTTCTAGAATCATATTATTCTAATGAAATTTTTTCATCATGGGAATATAATATAGCTTTATTATATTCAATTTATTTATAATTATCCTCATGTAGTTTTTTCTCAAAATTGGATCACGGTGTCACCTCATAAACCGTCACCTCTAATGAAGTAGTACTATTCTAGCCACTTCAAGGTCACCAATCGTAGGTGTTAATCTAGTACATGTATTGATGATTACTATGGCTATATCAGATATAATATATTGGAATATAAGAAATAATTTGTAGTTAATTGTGATTTAATGACAAAAAATTTAATACTTTGTACTTACACATATTACCAACAATCATTGTTGGTTTTCATCTATTAGTATTCCTTAAATTATTATACATTCCTCCAACCATAACACAAGATGTAAGAATGAACTTTTTTTGGATTTGGATACCTCAATATTTATATAAATAGAGGAATATATTTATCTTGTTGTTTCATGTCAAATTAATGTATTATGGTAGATTTGAAATACATTCTAGTATTTTTTCATGTGTACAATACCTCATCCATTCTTTATAGTAGGGATGCATTGGTTTTGTATCATTTCTTTATTTTCATCACTCAGTTGTTGGTTCATAATCCAAAACTTCTCAATTAGTGTTTTGAATACACATATTTTTAAATAATTTATTACCATCCACATTGTACCAGAAACCAGATGACTATATGATTTCTAGTTAACATATCTCAGTCTTATTGGCTTATCAGGTCAGTGTAGATAAGAATTGGGCGATGGTTCATTTTCCCTTCAGCATCATTAAAATCAAATTTCATTAGACTTGGGTTAAATTCTGAATTAATCTTTTCAGAAAACATTACAAAATATTTTTTATGGGATCCATCTACTATAAATGTAATATTTAAGGGATAATGAAGAGTAATTAATGTTTTATTACATTATTTTTTTAATAAATTAAATAAATGGTATCACAATGTTACCATAATACCAACCCAAATTATTTCATTAAGTTTGGTCACAACATGGTTCCATGAGTCTACATCAATCGGCACACATTTACAAGTGATGATCCTAATGTAAGTACGAAACATAGACTTGATGGGGTTAATGGGCAGGATGTGTACATTCGATCTAGCATCAAATTTAATTCCTTTACATTTCACATTAATAATTTTTTTATAACACTGTAATTCTAAAATGATCATGTTTTTCTACAAAATTGGTTTTTCATCATCTAACATTTTCTCTAGTAAAACATCATTACTATACTGGTCCTCTACACCTAGTGACATGACATATGTAGAAATTCATTCCTATACACTATGACGTATAGTCGGTTGAGAAAACTCCTATTCTGCAAGATTGAGAGAACAAGCACATGAAGAAGTCACTATCTATAGATGTGGATAACAATTTAATTTAGATAAAATAAATGGATTAGTGTATATATTATAACATGAGGTATGATAATGTATATTAAAAATTATATAAATTTGATGATTATCGAACAATAACTCTTTTCAGGGGTTAAAAAAATATCGACCCTCTATAGTTTATCTGAATCCCTTTGTTTTGTTCCACTATTACGTACAAAACCCATCTACAATGGGACCAATGTGAAATGATTGAGACATCCCAATGATTGGGTCATCATTAGTTAAATTTTCATTTAAACTTTCAATGGTTTTGGTAAATAATAGAATAATTGACTATATTTTTCTTATAATATCTAGAACATAACATACATGTACTGCTTGTGATTCCATTAGAAAGTGTTATTCATTAGAATCTTCCATATTGAAATCCACTTTCATGAATCTAAATTAGTATATTTTTGTTGAAAACCTATTATCAAACTGTATCCATTAAAAAACCGCACTTGGAATGATAAATAAGCCAACTCGTAAATCTGTTTGATGATTCCAATGAATAGCATGTTCATAGAAATTGAATTTTTTCTGTAAAAAATAGATACATGAATATCATCACAATTAAGTTTAACTCCACTATTATGCATAGTAATTCCTTAATTTTGAAATGTTTTATAATACATATAATGATTCATTATTAAAATATTATAAGATAATACTTACGCACTAATTTCTATTTATATGCATAATTTATTTATGAATTTGAATATATAATTTCTTCTGACTCATTAAAAATATAATCTAGAAAGCAATATATAAGTTGTTGATTATATGTATTTTATATCCCACATCCCACCCTTGATGGATTCAGATGCCTATGTATTTATTTGTGTGTTTCAACATATAGAGAAACATTTATTATATTTTGAAAAATGTAAATGTGGGAACCCTCTCGATCTATAATATTTATTATGACAAAATCTCTTCTAGAAATTCTGTCTCACTGAAGACTCCAAGTTTTTTGTTGTTTTGGTAGTCCAATTCATTCACACTGAATATGTAGTCAGTACATAATTCAATAGATTCGTTAACAATATATCACTTTGCTATAAATTCCTCTAGGAAACATTGATTTTTGGAATACTCTATAAAAATATATATATACCATTTAATTGGGATGATCTATCTATAACGTATAGGACCACATAGTGGAATATCTCATTAAAGATGAACCATTATGGGAATCATCATATAAAATAATACTACAGGGAATTACATTTCCAATTCACAAAATATGACGTCAATTTCATATTCCACTGATAGAAATTTATCTAGTTCTATAAATATTCTACAAATAGAATTGAAATACAAAAATATCTTGGTTAATGTAAGAAGGGAATTCTTAGATATAATGGAATGTAATTCTATAAGAAATAGATCTTGAATAAAAACATGAAAATCATATAATTTTGGAACTTTTAACTATTAAGTAGTGATTGAAATGATATTGTTGATATTTGATGAATACCCTTCTTGAACCATTACACCTTTAAAAAATACTAATAATTAATATATCTAATTTGTGGAAATAGTTTAAGATGCTAGAGTATGAAATGTGTGTTCTTCACCCTTCACTAGTGCCTACTCTTCCCATATTTCCATGCCAAAGATGTCTAACATATTATAAATTCTAAACATCATTTTTCTGGGTGTATTTAGTAACATTTCTATGACACAATAACATATATATATTTAACATAAACACCATTATGAAAATTTATATTGTGCAATCTATGATATTATGGTAATTAAAAAAAGATAATCCATTTTTCCAAACGGTTTTCATAATATTTTTTGAAATCTATTTACCAATACATGTTTTAATATATTCTATATTATAAAATAGTTGACCTCATATTAGTGGACATGGTTTTGTACATTAATTTTAACTTATATTGAATGATTTTGACTAAGATGGAAACTTTTTTCGTTAGAGTAATACACTACAGTGTGTGAGAAACATAGAATTCTATAAATTCATCATCCTAATTGAATGTGTACCTAGTTCAAAAGTGGGACACCATTGTGTTCCTTTAATTTCATTTCTTGAAAAAATATCCATAAGATATAAATTCATTTGTCATCATATAAAAAATGGATCTCAATATAAAAATGTCTTTTATGCATGTATTATACAATGTGAAAACTAAATCAAAAAATAATTTCAAATCTCGGATCAATGGAGCCAAATATACATCATTATCTTAACAATGTGGTATAGTTATTGATATAATCATAAATAACACGATGTATTTTCATTTAATACATAACCTTAATGGATGTTATAATTTACCAACACAACCAGCCATGTAATGTGAGTGATTCATTGAAAAAAAAGGATTCACTCCAGCTATATATCACACAAGATGACGGTGTTTGTGATCTTTTTAAAATTCAGGATACCCATGATCAACTATCTTCTACATATGAGAGACTGTTGAGTGAAAATGTTTCCTTTATTTATTTCCTATAACGACATTCAACAACAATTTACTTACAGTATCATCAATTCCTTATACATTATTGAACCACTGAATGATTGGAAAGTTCAATACATCTTTCATTGGGCCTGATTAATGATTCATGTATCGAGAAAAATCACACATTGTAAATTAATTATGAGATTTTTGGTCATTGAGAAATAGTATACAACCATTTGGGAAGACCTATATTCTATCAGAGATCATACACATCGAATGTAGCATTCATTTTTCATCAAATGTTCGATTTGGTAGTTAATTATATTCTAAGAGCATATCATTAAAGAGATAAAGTAGTTCAGTAAAACTATTTTCACTTCACATGTTTCCACAATTGAAATTATATAGATTTAGTATTATTGAAAATGATCTATATTTTTGTAAACCAGCATATAAGGGCATCTTTGTACAACTCATTATTATCTGAAACAATTTTGGAAATTCATGAAGTTTATCTTCAACTATCATTGTCATATCCTCAATTTGATCATTATCATCAATAATAATTGAAATAAAATACATGATATATGATTCTTTTTGTTTAAACATGTAATCATATCATATGATCCATAAAAAAAGTTATATTTGAGTAAGTATCTACATTTCCCTTTTCACCATATTTATTCCAAAATTTATAACTTTTTTGCAATTCTCTAACAAATCAAGTGATCTTCCAAATAATTTGGACTAATTAGTCCAGAATAAAAACCACAAAAACAAGGGAAATGATTTGATAAGGTTCATATACATGATCTTCTAAAAAAATTGAACTATTCCAGCCCATTTTCATTAAATATTTTCACACAGTTTGCATCCATCCATTCTATATTCTTATACATCATATTTCATTTTTTAAAATTATTATCTAAATAATTAAATACAGAAAATACAATAAATTTACGACGGGCCTAAAAAATTTCATGAATGAAAAAAATGAGTGAAATATGGTTTATTATCCGACATGAAATTTTTTTGCTGGATATATATATATATATAATGGGAGATATTTCATGTTAAAAAATACTTTCAGTTAATACATTTAATGATCATGACCCTTTTATATGTCTATAAATAATGTATAATATTATATTTAAAATATAAAATGAAAATGAAATATAGATGTTGAATATAATTTTATAAATAAAATATAAATAAATGAAATATTATTTGAAAACCATTTTGACTAAAAATTATGTATATGGATTATAATAACAGTTTAAAAATTGTAAAAGAAATTATTTTATATTGAAAAATATTTTCATCATTTAAATTGAACTAATATAAGAATAAAAGTATTAAATTATAGAAAAGTCAATAAGATATTAAAGTTAAAAATGTAAAAAGTAAAAATTTCTATATATTTATATTATTATATAATCTTATTGATGTATATAGAATAATAAATTTATATAGAGTTTAGAAATTAAAATATATTTAAATAATATACATAATTTATAATTGTATATAAATTTAGATATCTATATAAAAGAACATACATGTTTTAAAAGTATACATAATTTATAGAAATATTTCATTTTAAAAATTAATAAATGTATAATTAGGTAATTCATAAATGTAAAAATTATGAAAGTATAAAAGAATAAAATTATTCAATTTTATTCCATAGATAAAATGATCAATCTTGATGTTATAGTTAATAGAAAAACTCAAGGTGTACCTTGTGAGTCTCATGAGATCTACCCATGGATTTAATGAAACATAATTTTAAAACTATTTCGTATATCCTATAGAAACCCCACTCATGATATATAGGTAAATGATCAAATTTATTGAATCACCTCTTTATTTAAATGAAAATAATAAATAAATGAAATTTGAAAAGGGTCCCACAAACGTTAATAACATAGGGTAACTAATGAATGTCAATACAACCCCCTATAACAAGCTACCAAAAATTTTAATTATGTAAAGGGATGTACCCTTGTCTCTAAGTTGATATGGTCCTAGAATTTTCAAATCAAGAACAACTACAGGGATATGTTGCGTTCTAGCACAAGTCACATGATTAGCCTGCACCAATCCAAGAATCAGGTGCACTCCCAAATTTCCCTATACACAACTTGCGGCACTAGAAGTGTGAAATGTTCACGTTGAGCATTAATAAATACATCCCAAAAAGTAATTTGGGTTCCCATGAAAAAAGTAATAGTAATGGTCAATAATAATCAATATTCTAAAAAATCATCATTAAGAATAAATATTAACTCACCCACACATCTAATGCACTCACTAGAAATTTCCCCTTTATATCCATATCCTTATCACCACATACATAAAACAAAAAACAAGAAAAAAAATCATAGTGAAAACAAGTGGGTCTCAGACACCCACATGTCTGAAAGTCCTTTTAAAAGGTCCAAATGTGACTTTTAGAATCCTACAAATACTTCAATACACTATATATAATTTGAAATTAATCATAAAAAATAACATAAAACACTACACTTAAAACACCCTTGAAATTAATTAATAAATTAGTCCACATTTATTAAATAATATGATTAATTAAAACATTGCCTAGATTTCCTTTCCAAATATACCATATGGGGTAAAAAATGATAGAACTGATTTATTATTTAAAAGTAATCTTGAAATATTTCGTCAATACATATAATTTAGTGTACTTAATTAAATATAAACAAAAAATTTTATTACTATTAAGAAATCACGTTGATTACTAATACCCCATAAAGATAGTAGAATTAATTTAAAAATATAATTTAGGAATTTCAGAAACACAATGTGTCCATGGTTTACTAAAAACTATTTTTAACCATTTCCAAAAATGAGATGTCCTTACAATTGAAATGAAAATACCATAAATAATGATTTACACTTATTAGAACACATAAGCACATTAATTGATATTATTTGATATAAAAAACATGGATTTAACTAAGAATGAAATAATGGTTCTCAAATTCATTTCAAAACCAAAGGGTAACCTGTCACAAATAAATGGATAATGGTCAATAAATTAATATATAGGATTATTGGATCCATAAAAATTATTAAAACTCCCTACAAATAATGAATCTAACTAGAAAATGGTAAACCCTTTCCCTTGGTTTTAGAATTGAATGAGCGTAGTGATGGGGAAGAATCTATGTTGGTGAATCTAGTCCTAACAACATGCATAGTTGTTAGAGAGTTTAAAGACCTAGATGGGAGAAGATATTAAATATGAGAAGAAATAATCTCATACGTTAGAGCAATAATGATTCAATAATGAAGAATGTAATGGGTTTGGTTGGGAGTGACAATTACAGGGAGTGATCATTACATCAGTAATAGGGATTGTCATTGATGGAAGGGAGTGACAACAATGATGGAAATGATGGTGAATGCAAAGTCTTGGGGAAATAATAGTGTGGAAGAACTACGATTCGAGAAAAGCATAAATGTGTTAGGAGGTTTAAAATATTTTATGGTTTTTAATAAAACCTTAATGGATTTTATCATACCATTCTAAAATGAAATGATAATCTATATATTTATCATCACTAAAATACAAAGCGCTGATAAAACTAACCTTTATCAGTATTAAAATTCTAACATTGATAACTTCTACTTTTATCATCACTTTTTTATTATTGTTAATGTGGAATATTTATTAGCACTAAAAACCACAAATAAAGATATAAATAAATTAATTAATTTTTTATTTAAATCTATTTATTATAATTGTATAAATTAATTTATAAATTAGTATATATAATTCTATATTTTTTTATTTTAAAATATATTTATATAATTACAAATATAAAATATATATTTTTTATTTAAATATCTTTATTATTATTTTAATAATATTTTTATATAACCATAAATAAATTTATATATATTTATATATATTTATGAATATATAAATATTTATTAATATATAAATATATCTATAAGTTTATTTATATATATATAAATATATTTATGAAATTATTAGAATATATATACATATATTTGTTTCTAATTAAAATAATAAATTAATATATTTAAAAGTATATATACAATTACAACTGTATGATTATATGTATAATAAATATAATTACTCTTAAAATACGTTCATCATAATTTTATAATTATTTAAAAATGTATTTATTTATTTATACTCTAAAGGTTTAGTAGAGAGGCAAGAATGCTCCTACAAATTTTATTTGAAAAATAGATAAAAAAATATAAAGGATGGATGCGGTCAAACAAAGAGGCATGATCTCATCCATGAGAAAAAACTAAAAATCCATATTTCCATTATCATGGATAGAGTCATCATCGCCAATAATAGTTTCCTACTATGATTATGTATTCCTTAGATTGATGTTCACAATGTAATTTTCCTTGATCTTTTCATCCTCTAAAGTAAAGAATCCCTTAGAATAATTTGAAGGAGTTCAGATAGAAACATGTCATCCACACCCTCATGTGACGTCCCAATCATGTCTTCCATATTCTCATCCAAAGACTTTTGGATGCCTACCCCACTGCCATTCCTTTTGGTGTCATGTTCCCTTAGGATCTTCCTTTTTTGCATCCATGTTGTATGAAACTGTGGAAAAATAATCCTTTCCAATTGGTTCTTGACCACCATTGTTTAGCTCTTCAGCATTCTTCATCTCCTCATTAGATAATTTTTTAATTTCAAACTACCCTTTGAATTCCCCATCCTACTCAGTGTGCTCCTTTACATTTTCTAGGGGTGCATGCATCTGAACATGAGGAGAAGAAACTAACAGACCTAAATTGTTAGAAGTAACAACATGTGGGTTCACAGATGTTGTGGGAACTTTTTTGATGTTTTCAACTACAAAATCATACATCCTAGGTTTGTGATCAAGTCCACGATCTACTATAATAGTTTTTGATGAAGGTTCCAAATATATGTGGGTTCCCTAGACCTATTGGAATCCAAACTGAAATCATCATTGATGCCAACTTTTCACCTTAAGGTTGGATCATGCACTCTAGATGGGTACTGGTTGTTGTGAGTTGAAATAATCTTATTTTCCAAGGCCAAATAATCTGTGAGTCTAGTGACTTGTTACTTTCCATGTTTACATATATGATTGGATTTCCAATGTGGAACCTTCTAGAACCCATCCTCATCAATTGAGAAATTAGGGGAGGATTTTATTCTAGTCTCCATTAGTTTAGTATCATGCATAATTACAGATCTTCCCTACTTTACTGGTTACGTGGGGGACATCACCATATTATCCTTTCCCTTCCTATTTAAGGAGTGGGGAACATTCTCCTAAAAAACAACCTCCATTCAACCTATTTTTTTTCTTTCTATTATTGGTTTTAGATATTTCATAAATGTCAATAGGAAACATATTTTTCACTTCAACTGGTATTTCATGACAAGGTTATTTGGGATGAGATGTTATGTCAATGTGTACTGAAATGTCTCAAGTTAATTTTATCTGATGGGAATATACATCATAAGGAGCTAATCTGAATTCATGTTTTCCTGATACACTATTAAAAGTGACTTTCACCCCATGTACATTCCCAAATTGTGCATCCTGTATAAATCAATTAGTTGAATTATCATTAATACTATGGACATCTCTAGCTTCACCCCTTAATTACACATGAACATTAAAAAAATCAAAATTCATAGGCTAATTTAATTTTTCAAATCGATACTTCTCTGATCAGTACGATTCCCCATTCCCTTGAGATAAAAATTCCACAAACAATAGATAGTTTACAGGATGGAAAATCATGTCCAACAACCTTGAATTCCGGATAGAATCCTGGCCTTCACACAAATTAAATCTTTAATGCAATTTCCTCCTAGTCATTTGAGAGTAAAACTATATCAACATGTATGAAACCATGATCCACATCCACCATGAATCAAGAAAAATGTCAAAATCAATAATTTTATTTTTATTTATTCTGTTTTATTGGTACCCTGATTGCTAGTGAGATGTCTTAAAGAATCCTCAGTTTCCCCAAGATCCTGTTTAGGCGAAAAATATATTACTCATTTTTTATAGTGGATTTCTTAAACTCTTATTTATTGAGGTTTCTATCCCATTCTATGGTATACATGACCTCGGGTATTAGGGAATCTTTTCCATACACAGATGCCTTTATCATCAAATAATAATTAGGGAAGAGGAAATGATATACTCCTTGGAATAAGGCACCAGCCATAATCATTACATATTCATCTTGTTATTTCATGAATTTACATTAATAATCTTTTTAGGTTTAATGTTTTAGATAATTAGGCCATAACAATTACATTACATCTCAAATATTACAATGTATACACTTCTACTCTAAGCTATTTTTTTACAATAATAAAACTCCTTAAATAAAGAATTATTATTATCTTAATTTAAATCATCTTGAATTATTCCTTTCTCAAACCCATCCTTATAACCTAGGAAAAACATTTCAAAAACATGGGATGAGCCTAAAAATCTCACAAAGGGTTATAATATAACGAAATAAAACATTATCCAGTCAACACATAAAAATCAATGAAATCATATTATTCAAACTTAAAACATAAGATCTCTAACAAAATGCATGAAATAATTTAATTTATGAATAACACATAGAAATAAAAAATCATAAAGGTAACATGTGACATTCCTAACATTCTTAAATTGTAGATTTCATAGCTACAAAGTTAGCTACATTTGGAATACCCGTTAAAGTATAATACCTAAATATCATAGGATAAATAACAACATTTACCTCAATTACATTTCCCAATGTATTGGAGATCTATCTTGGACTCAGCCACCTCATTTTATCATAGAACAACTATTATATGTAAATAATTCCAATGATCCATAATATATTAATAACATAGAAAACAAGAATAAAGGAAAAAGAATTAAATTTCTACATAGTATTCACAATATATTGACATAATGATTGCTTTATTAAAACCATTCTAAAAAAATACATAAAAAGTATATGCAGTTTTAATTTTCCTTTAAAAATCATCATTACTTGTTAATGAAGTCAAATATTAAATAATACTCATGGTAGCGGAATTGTCATTTTCATCACGTAGGATAAAATGAATCGTTCCGTTTTTTGTTTAGTAAAATGATTCATAAAACAGTTGATTAAATTTGAAAACAATTGAATGAAATTGAAAGAAAAATGTTATAATTATAAACCGGATAAAATAAGGATTTGTATATTATCTAAATATGCCTTAATGAAATTATATTGAGTCCAAGTCATTTACCTTGAGTCCTACTTGTCTCATTCATTCATTATATTCCTTAATAATAAACATAGTTTAATTTATACATTATTCAAACAAATTTTATTATTTATTATTCATTTCATATTACTTATAATCATTTTATAAAAATTAGAAAATTATTTATGTTCATATCGGTCGTTTTGTCGATATTCGGTACTTGAGTTGAAAAGAAACTTATTTTTATGCAAATTAACAACTTACTCAAAAGTCCATCGTCAATAGAATTATTATTAATGATTTGAGTATCATATATATATGGTTTATATGTATTTATATCCATTATATATTTATATATTATAGTCTATAAAATATGGAGATAGGATATGAAATGCATCGTCCCTGAAGACGGTAAACTGTATGTACACATGGCCACTAAACTCATTTCATTTTCATAATTACATGAATTAAAACTAAATGATACAGATATATATTTTAATTATATTATAATATCTTATTAAATATTTGTTTCATATGTTCATTAACTTTATCTTTTATATGTTCCTTGTATTCCATGAGGAAGTCATATCACATTGAAGGGGCGGTAGTCCGCACTTCCTCAAAGAAAATAATTATATTTACAGATTCTGGAAAGCATAAACGTACGATGTAAATAAAAAATACAGAAAAATAGTGAAAATAAAATAAAATAAATATCATATATAAATTTATTTCCATCATAATGGCCACCATGAGAGATAGGGGAAATTTGAACAATCATTGTTTTAAGAGGTAATATTTCTTCACACAAAGAAAATGTATGTTTGTATCCATTAGATGTAGGTGTCTGTATGTTTTGTCGGAATACATATCATAAAAACATCCTAGTATATATAGGATACTAATATCGTTTTCTAATCAATGAAAAATAAGATCATAGCTAGTGGAGAAAAAAATCTAAGAAAATAACAAGAGAGAAGAAGATAACTCAAAATCGGGTAATTTCTTTTTATTTGAGCCAAAAGTCTTTCTTGAATTGTCTTCATCCAATGTAATGAGGAATATGGGGAATGGAGGGATTTTTGGAGATTATTTGAATTTATTTTGGATGATTCAATGGGCTTGAGAAGTATTTGTATTTTGGTAGGGGTGATTTCATTTTACAAGAGGGAGGTGGGGGACTTTAAGATGATATTGAAAAGTTATTTTATTATAAATTGAGTTTAAGATTAGAATGGTAACAAACTAATAATTTCAAATAAAACATGATTTTTGTTCAAAAAAATATCAACTAACAGGTTTTATTAAAATTTAGGCCACAAAAGTATCCTTATATTTTAGCATTAACCCTTAGAGAAAAACATTAACTATTACCATGTCTTCATGAATTTTCATAATATATGGTTACTATAATTAATATAAATTTCCAGGAGGACCATAAGTGGATCCTAAATGACATTTGAAACATTATAAATGTAATTTGGAGGAATATTAGATTTTAAGTACTATTATATAATTTAATAAAATAGAATTTGTTTTAAAATCTCATTTATATAATGTTTGACACAATAAAGTAATTTATTTTTATTAATGTCCTAGAAACGTGATTACTTTTAACCAAAGGCATTACCTAAAATATAATATATCCATATAATCTATAAAATTCGTGGATGAAATAAAAATACAAAAATTACAATTATTTTAATATTTATGACATAATTTATTTGAATTCTTGATAAATGATGCAATCAATACATCATCATTTGGTCAAAATTAAAATAATTTATTTATAGTCAAAAATTATAAAAAACACCATTATTTATTAAATCTATTTATATTAATAATTAATTTTTATATTCAAATATATCACTTATATAACCCCATATTAAAACTGGTTTAGTAAAATATACAAGTTTATGTCTTATTTCTCATTACTTTAAAATAATTCTTATAAAATGTCATTTTAACATTAAAGTGGATCCATGGGGTCCCAAAATATACTAAAGGATGGGAATGGTACTAAATTTATCATAATATATGATTAAGACATGTGATAGGGTAGTTTTATATTATTATATTATTATTTGTTAGCCTTATTTACAAGATTTACCCTTTTACCGTGGAAAATAATATAATTACTAATGTTACAACTCATAATGTCCAAAAATGAATGGTAAATATTTTCACAATTATGAAATTATTATTCCCAAATTGGAATCCATTATTCCACATTTAAAAACCATAAGCTGATGTAATGAATTTGAAATTAATTCCTGTTGTCAAAACCAAAAAGGTGGTTTTTAAGAAGTAATTACTATCAGATGATTGTCATGTGTTTGTGTCCAATAAAAATGTGAAATTACATACAATTACCATCAATGAATTAAATGATAAAAGATTTATCTAATTATAATTTAAAACAAATAAAAATAAAAATATAACTATAGAAATAAATAAAATGTAAATGCAGTTTTGACCAAAAATGTTGTATTTTTCACTATTCATTAAAATGATCTTTTTAAGAAGAATACCAAATATTCATCCATGGTAAGTTTTCATGTCCCACCTCTAAATAATATTTTTTTTGTAAAATAGTATTTATAAAAGGGAAAAAATGATTTAAAAAGGCTTTACCTTCAAATGTTGATAAAATGGCATTTTTATAAATATTGGAGTATTTCATGAATAATTTCATATTCATTCATCTTTAAGCCTCTAAAAATTATTAGATAAATATAAAAACATTTATAAAACTTTTTTAAATCATATTTCAAAATTCAGTTGGTAATATTCATTCCCATTATTCCAACGGGTTGGTGTTAACTACCATTTAAAATAATAATAAAATTATTGTATTATTTTTCTGTTTTACTCAATGTTGTGTGCAATGTTGGATTTTGGAGAAACCTATTATTGTGTGTCAAGTACTCTATAAAAATATCATCCAATTTAATGTAAAATTAATATCTTATTCATTAAATGAAATGAAACTGTATTATTCTATAAATACCAGGGTCATTACAGTTGGACCATTGAAACATATTTCAACGTATTGATGCCATTAATGTCAGAGATCCACAGAGTTAAATATTATAGATTCTATGTTTTAGATCCATTATCAAGAATAATAATTGAAACTATTGAGTATTTACCCAATTAAATCCACTATGTTATTTAATATGTGTCTGACATGACATTTGTAACACAACCCTTCTAACGAATCAGACTAGTGAATGTGTCCTTGTAGAGGGAGAAGGAACACTCACCTTAATTGTCAGCTCTAGATCCCTTCAAAACATTTCCACACTAAATCGTCCTTGACGGAACCAACACAGTCAATGCATATTTATATGAATTGAAGTTCTCTAAAGGAATAAAATATTCATCCATTAAAAGGCTGGAAGAGATTGATTGTAAAATGACATCACCACCATCCAACTCTAGAGTGAGACACTCTCTAGCATACCCTATCAAAAATGCCTATATTTATTAAATTATAATTATAAGTATAAATAATTAAAATTTGAAAATATTTATATATAATTATAAATTTATTCAAATAAATATTTATATTTGTTAATTTATAATTATACATATACTATATATATTTTTATAACTACATATATATGTTTTTTAACCGGAAAATAAATTTATTTTAATTTTAAAATTATTTAATTAAACATATATTTAATTTTAGTTATAACTATAAAAAATAAATATTTATTTATAATTATAAATAATAATAAATATATTTAATGTATTATTAATTTTATAGTTATATATAATGAATATATTTTTTACAGTTATATAATTATTATTATATATAATTATATGTATAATTATAAAAATATATATTTATATTTATATATATTTATATATATATTTCTATGTAATGATATATACATACTAATATATATATATATATATATATTATATTTTAAAAAATATAATTACTGTATCATTATAATTATAAGAATATATATACATTTAGGTTGTTTTAATTATAATTTTAAATAAATATATTTAAAAAAAATTATATAATTACAAATATATAATCTTAAATATAATAAACATATTTATTATAAATTTTAAATTATTTTTGAAAACATTATATTTTTATTTCTATAACATGAATGACACCTTCCTATTAATTATAGATCATAAAAAACTAGGAATCACATATATGGAAAGCGTGAATAATAAAGTTGTCAACGCACAAACGAACATTCATGAGTCAGGAATATATAACATATTCATGTGTCATCATAATATAGGTGTTGGAACCAGGTTTTTCAAAGCATGATTTGGTGTATGGTTTGTGTTTGTTGTCAATCCTCAGTGGAAGTTCCGAATGTGTTCCAGCAAAGTGATCATACAGTTCAAGCAGACAATAGTTTTGAAGGTGGCGCTGTTTCCCAGTGTTTGCCAATTTTTTGGGCCTCAAAATCGGAAAATGAAGACATGGATTGTCTGCAAAAGGAGCTTCGCAGAAAACGGAAGTGGTGCGCGAAATATAAGAGGCTTGCGCGAAATACTTAAGTTGGGCGCGAAAAACAGCGGGATGCGCGAAATAGTTTTTTCGCGCAAATGCTGTTTCAGAATCAGTTTGGGGAAAGATGGCAAAGGCATGGGCTGCGCGGAAAATAAGGGTTGTGCGCGAAATACATAAGTTGGGGGAAAGATTACGCGCCAGATGAGAGATTTTCCGCGCCGAAGGGGATTTTGCGCGCAGTGGTCTCAGTCGCCTATAAATATGAGGTGACCCCCTTCATTCGGTTGGTTGGAAGACTTAGAGAAGATCCGAGGTCTGATGCGCGAAAAGGATCGCGTAAAGGAGCTTGCGCGAAATATTTGGAGTTGCGCGAAAAAGGGGATTTTTGCGCGAAATATTTTTCCGCACCAAAAGAAAATGTTGCGCGCAATAGGATGATTTTGCGCGCAAATGGTTGATGTCTCGCATATTTCTCAATAAGGTTTGTCTGCACATTTTGGTTATCCAGTTCAGTGGTTCTGTGCGTTCTAGTGCATCTCTTCCGGACTTCGATGCAAGCAGAGTCTCGTGCTGAGCAGAGGCAAAGACTTCAATGCAAATTTATTGAAGAGACCTACACGTCTATAAACTGAGTGAGACTTCACCAACGGCAGTGAGCCAGGGGGAGTCAACGGGAGTGACCCGAGGGAAGCAGTGAGCTATCCCTAAACCTTATGTAAAGGCAGTCAGCCTGGGACAGAGTGTCTGTACCCGAACTTTTGTATCCGCAGCTAGTGAAGCATAGTGGATTTAGGTACGACCGGCAACCTGTCGGCGTATGCTCCTTGGACGTAGCCCTTAGTGGTGAACCAAGTAAAAATGACTGTGTCTTCTCTGTGCATGTGAATGTTTTCATTTTGATCGTAATCATCATACAGGTTCAACAAGTTCCTACCAACGTGGGAACAAGATCCAACAAAGTAAAAGAAAAAGTGGTCACCCTGATTCACCCCTCCCCTCTCAGGGTGTCCCGGGGTCCTTCAAGTGGTATCAGAGCGAGGTTGCTGGTGTTGAATCTGACCTTCTTCATCATGGAAAACGCCGTCAATGTCAGGGGAGTCCCTCACTTCGATGGAAGCAATTTCCAGATCTGGAAGAACAGAATGAGATCTCATCTAAGATCTCTTGGAATGGAAGTTCTTTTTTCTACCATGCAAGGAATACATGTCACTGATCCAACAGGTCTGGCTATGACTGAAACAGACAGGAAACTTCTTGATGCAGATGCTAAAGCACAGAATGCTCTCACTGCTGCCCTTTCTGATCAGATTTACCTGAAGGTGATGAATTGCACCTCAGCAAAATCTATGTGGGATAAACTTGAGAATATTTATGAAGGTGATAGCAAAGTGAAGGAGGCGAAACTAAAAGTGCTACACAATCGGTTTGATGATCTGAAGATGCATCCAGACGAGAATGCAGACTCTTTCTTCAATCGAATTACTGAAGTGGTTGGAGCAATTCGGGGTCTAGGCGAAGAAATCAAAGACATTGATATTGTAAAGAAAATATTAATAAGACTTCCACCTCTGTATAATGAGAAGGTGTCAGCTCTTGAGGAAAGAGATCTTTCCAAACTTTCTTTAGATGACTTACTGAGCAGTTTGGTAGCATATGAAATGAGAGTCAAACCAGAAGATGCTACGACTCGGGTGAGCAAGGAAATGGCATTCAAGGCCATGGATAAATTGAAAATCTCAAAGGATAGTAGCGGTGATGATGACTAAGAGAAAGAAATTCTTTCTCTCATTGCAAAGAAGTTCCAGAAGGGGAAAGGGAAATTCAAAGGGAAGTTACCTCTCGTATGCTTCCGTTGTGGAAAAGTTGGGCATATTGCCTCTCAGTGCTTGAAGAATATCAATGATGATGACAGTGAAGATGAAAACTTCAAGAAGCCTCAAAGAAGGTTCTTCAAAAAGGGAGACTTCAAATCTGGTAAGAAAATGCAAAGGAAGAGTTTTGTCTGTGAAGAGGAAGAAGATGACAATGAATTCTGTGATGAAAAAGAACCAGAATTCAAAACTGGGAACCATGCTTCTATGATGGCCACTGTTGAAAAGTCAGAAGATACTGATGGTGAAAAACAACTGAGAACTTGTGTAGATCCTGAGGTGCAACTTAAGTATGCAGTTAGTAAGCTTAAGATTAAATGTAAGAGCTGCAATAAGTGGAAATCAATTGTAGAAGAATCAACTGAATATGTTGATCAACTTGAAGCTGAAATTGAACGACTGGAAGAATTTGTGAAGGTACAGTCTAAAATAATTGAAAGCAATGATGATGCAGTTGATCTGAAGCTGAGAGTTGAAGAGCAAGCAAAGGTCATCAATGACCTCACATCCATACTGGATGAAAAATCCAAGACTATTGAGGGTCTTGAGGAGGAAGTAGTTACTCTGAGGAGTAAAATGGAGACAGAATTAGTTCCAAAAGAATCGAGGAAGAAAATACAGTTCGGAAGATTCTCAGATGCAGAATTACTTGCAAGAGCCAAGTGTGGTTCAGATGGGGTTGGAAAAGTCTTGAGTGATCAAAGACCTGCTTGCATGGGAAAGAGTGGAATTGGTTGTGAGGCTGAGTCATCAACTGCTGGAAGTGCAAAGATCCAAAAGAAAGATAAGATGGAAGTTGAACATGTTGAAATGTTAACTAGAGTGCTAAAAAGGGAACCCTCAATCCAAACTAAAAGGAGACCTGAAAATTATCCTCAAACTTTCAAAAATGGCAGACAGTCTTGCTATTCTCCCAAGGAAGAAGCTATGAGGAAAAATTCAAGTGAGAAGACATTTCTTCTCATGAAGTGTCAGTTCTGTGGCTATCTGGGCCATACCATGTCCTATTGTGAAGAGGCAAGAAGCTATCTGAATGGAGAAGATATAGATGCTCAACAAAGGAGAATAATTTCATATCCTAATTCTTATAGAAGAAATAATTTCTATGGATATTGTTTTCATTGTTCTAACTTTGGTCATAAGGCCATTAATTGCAGGCAGAGAAGGGACATTGACACCTCATACAGAAGTTCCAGACATGTCAAGTCTCGTCAGCAAGACGATGTTTCTCTTTCAAACAGGTTCTCACCTCTTAAAGAAGACTTTGACTATGAAGAACCTGGGTTTGCGGAAGAGATAGTTGAAAGGCCATCAGTTCTATATACTCAATCTAATGTCTCATGGAAGGAAAGGAGGAAGATTGAGAAATCAAACCTTGCAGAGGTAGCTCTCAAAGCCACAAAGAACAACAGTACCTGGATTCTCGATAGCGGTTGCTCATCTCATATGACAGGTAATGCCGGTCTACTTACAAATATCATAAAGAATGTTGATGGTACAGTAAGATTTGGTAATGATGGGGCTCTGAAAATCAAAGGGAGTGGAAGTACCAAATTAGCTAATGGAGAACTAAAGAAGACTGAATTCCTTTACGTAGATGGCCTACGTCATAATCTCCTCAGCGTGAGTCAACTCTGTGACTCAGGACTTGTTGTTACTTTTAATCAGAAAGGCTGCACTATCAAGGGAAAAACTGGCAATTCTCTCATGAAGGGATGCAGAACAGAAGGAAACTTGTATCAGGTTGATAGTGAAGAGAATGTATGTTACATGACTGTTGAAGAAGAAAACAATCTGTGGCATCGGAGATTGGGACACATCAATCAACAAGACATGGAGAAAATATCAAAATTGAGAATTGTCATGGACATTCCCAACCTGAAGCGTGAGCGTGAAAAATCCTGTGATGCTTGTATTCGTGGGAAGCTGGTCTGCAGTTCATATCGGCCAAAGAAGAAAAAGGCATCTCACCTTCTTGATCTGATTCATACAGATGTTTGTGGTCCAATAAATGTTGCCGGAACTCATGGAGAAAGGTACTTTGTCCTTTTCATAGATGATTACAGTCGAATGGCATGTGTGATGGTCATTCACCGGAAACGACAGGTCCTTGACTGCATGAAAACATATCGGCGAATCGCCGAGAATGATACTGGACGAACAATCAAAGTGCTGCGATCTGACAATGGAGGAGAATACACGTCCATTGAATTTGAAAATTATCTGGAGAAGCATGGGATACAACATGAGGTAGCTGCTGTGAGAACTCCACAACAAAATGGAGTTGTTGAACGAAGGAATCGACAGGTGAACAACATGGCACGAACTATGCTGATTGAGAGTCGTATTCCACGACATTACTGGAAAGAGGCTGTTCAAGCTGCAGTGTACATTCAGAATCGAACAGGACTTTATATGGGTGAGACAAAGACACCATATGAATTGTGGCATGGACGGAAGCCTTCTCTAAAATACTTTCGTGTCTTTGGAGGTAAGTGCTTCATCAGGAACAAAGAAGGAAATCAGGGGAAATATGGTGACAATGCAGATGAAGGAATCTTCCTCGGTTACTCAATGAACAGCAAAGCCTACAAATGTTTCAACAATCGTTTGGGAAGGATTGTGGAAAGCAATGATGTTAAGATAATTGAAGAGAAAACCACAAATGCTTCACGGACGTCATATGCTGATGTGATCGAAAGTCATGAAGAATTTGAACATGAAGAACCTACAAATGCAGAAATAGAGGAAGCTGTTCAAAACACTCATCAATCACATGATGATGTTGACTCAGAAGAAGAATCTGAAGAAGAAACTGTGGCTGAAGAGAATACTACTGAACCTCGCAGGAGAAATCGAAGAGCTGAGATTGTTCCATCCAACATAATTGGGGATAGGAGTGCACCCACTCAAACCAGAAGGATGAGGAATACCACACAATCTGCATTTCTATCAGTTGTAGAGCCATCCTCCTTCGAAGAAGCAGCAAAAGATGAATCTTGGGTGAAAGCCATGAATGATGAATTAGATCAGATTGATAAGAATCAGACATGGGATCTTGTCCAGAGACCCGAAGGTCACAATGTGATTGGTACCAAATGGATCTTCAAAAATAAGTTTGATGAGCATGGAAGTGTCATCAGAAACAAGGCACGACTGGTATGTAAAGGATACTCTCAGATTGAAGGCATTGATGTTGAAGAAACCTTTGCTCCAGTGGCTAGACTGGAGTCAATAAGGCTTTTCCTTGCCATGGCACTCCAAAGAGGATATAAAGTATATCAAATGGATGTCAAGACGGCATTCTTGAATGGTGTACTCGAAGAAGAAGTCTACATTGAACAACCAGTGGGCTTTGTCTTGGGTACCGATGAAACAAAGGTCTGCAAACTAAAGAAAGCTCTATATGGTTTGAAGCAGGCACCACGGGCGTGGTACTCACGGCTAGATTCATATCTCAAGAAGTTGGAATTCAAAAGAGGAGGAGTTGATCACAATCTCTATGTGAAGAATTCTCCAAAAGATCAATTCATGGTTCTTGTCTACGTTGATGATATCATATTTGGTGGCAGTAGGAAGAAATCAGTGGATGAATTTGCCAACCACATGAAATCAGAATTTGAAATGTCTATGATTGGGGAGCTCACATATTTCTTGGGGCTGCAAGTTATTCAAAAGAAGGAATACACATTCATTTCTCAGGAAAAATATGCAAGAGAGCTACTGAAGAAGTTCAATATGAAAGACTCCAAACCAATGTCAACTCCGATTGCAGTTGGAACTAAACTTGGAAAGCATGAGGATGGGAACTCTGTTGATCCCACCATGTATAGGAGGATCATTGGCAGCCTATTGTACCTGACAGCGACAAGGCCAGATATTGTCTTTGCAACATGCCTTGCGGCCCGGTTTCAGAGTAATCCAAAGGAGGAACATATAGCAGCAGTAAAAAGAATCATGAGGTACATTCAAGGTACACATAACTTCGGGTTATTTTTTGTTGCAGGCAGAGACAGTGAATTATCAGCATTTTCTGATGCTGACTGGGCTGGTGATGTTGTAGATAGAAAGTCCACAAGTGGTGGAGCTTTCTATATTGGGCAGAAATGTGTTGGCTGGTTGAGCAAGAAACAAGAAAATACTTCTCTTAGTACTGCTGAAGCTGAATATATCTCCGCCACAAAATCATGCACTCAACTTCTTTGGATGAAGCAGCAGCTAACAGATATTGGTGATAAGGTGCAGCAACCAATGGTGATTTATTGTGATAACAAAAGTGCAATTGATCTTACGAAGAATCCGGTTCAGCATTCTCGTACAAAACATATTGAAATACGGTATCATTTTATCAAAGAAAAGGTTGAACAAGGCGTGATTAAAATGGATCATGTTGGAACAAATGAGCAAGTGGCTGATATCCTAACCAAGCCATTGTCCGCGGCTGTGTTCGAGAAGCATCGGTTGAACCTCGGTGTTCGACCACCTCCTACTGCATAAGGAGGCTCCGGAAGTCCCCTCTCCCCGTGTGTTTTGACTGTTTTTATCTATTTATGGCTGTGATGCAGGTTTATGGGGGAGATACTATCCAGGGGGAGTATGGCTTGAGCTGAACGTTGAACAAACTTTTCGGTCTTTGGTTTTATTGTCAATGGGGGAGAAAGGAATAAATTCAAGGCAAGAGAAGGCGAGAAATTCACGGCAAGAGAATTCACGGCAAGAAATTCATCTGTGATGGAAGTGTAAGATTGTGATGAGAAGTTTAATAAGGATAACATCGGGCGTCATGGAGAATTTCAAAACACTAAGACCCAATTCAAGCTTCCTCTCTTGTTTTCTACACCGAGCATTGCTCACGTAGACTTAGAGTGTTGGCTGAGTTGATTCTTGCGTTTTGGATTTGCTCATGGTTGGAGATCTATTGAATTTTTTCTGATTGCCAACAAACCCAAAGGGGGAGATAAGCAGAGTCTCGTGCTGAGCAGAGGCAAAGACTTCAATGCAAATTTATTGAAGAGACCTACACGTCTATAAACTGAGTGAGACTTCACCAACGGCAGTGAGCCAGGGGGAGTCAACGGGAGTGACCCGAGGGAAGCAGTGAGCTATCCCTAAACCTTATGTAAAGGCAGTCAGCCTGGGACAGAGTGTCTGTACCCGAACTTTTGTATCCGCAGCTAGTGAAGCATAGTGGATTTAGGTACGACCGGCAACCTGTCGGCGTATGCTCCTTGGACGTAGCCCTTAGTGGTGAACCAAGTAAAAATGACTGTGTCTTCTCTGTGCATGTGAATGTTTTCATTTTGATCGTAATCATCATACAGGTTCAACAAGTTCCTACCAACGTGGGAACAAGATCCAACAAAGTAAAAGAAAAAGTGGTCACCCTGATTCACCCCTCCCCTCTCAGGGTGTCCCGGGGTCCTTCAATAGGCAATAATATCCTTTGAAACATATAAACCCAAAATCATTTAAAAAAATTGAATTATGATCATATAGCATCAATTATAGTCATGAATCAATATATGTACATAAATAACATCAATCAGGTCCATCAATATCATCATTTTCTCCAGATATATATATATATATATATATGTATGTATTGTTAACCAAATTCATTTGAGACCTATATTTATTTAAATATATGTTAGTTATTTATTTATAATTATAATCATAAATTAATAAATTTTAAATGTATTAACATATAATTGTAAATAAAAAATTATAAATATAACCAATATAATCATTATTTTTTTCTAAAAAAATTAATTTTATAATTATTTACATATATATTTATTTATAATTATAAAACAAATATTTTTTGATAAATATATATTTTTTGATTTGTTAAAACATATATATTAATATATCATATTTATATCAATAATAAACAAGAGTTTTTAAAAAATGTATAAAAATAAACATTATTTTTCAATAAAAGATTATTCTTTCCTCACCCCGATATGAAGTAGTTTAATGTTTAAAAATTTCAAGGGGATGATGATACCATTACCATTTCCAATTTCTATGTGAGAGAACATCACCATGTACTTTTCATGGGAATTCTAAAGACATCCAAGGTAAACAATTCCATTTATTTTTTATTGGATTTAATCACCATGTATTATCCCTTAATATCCTTTTAAACATATTTATTACTCAACCAAAATCTAGATTATTTTTTATTGAATGGGTAGATATTCATAGGGAACTACATGAAATGGTACACTATAGATAACTCTGGAAAATCGTAATAATCTATAGGATTCATTAACATGTTGTGCATACTAAACTGAAATTCATTATATCATATCACCCCCAAACTGATAAATAATTTTAAGGAACCATTTCTACTATAAAATCCTGGATGAGATCTTTAATAATAGAAATTATAAGAGCTTTGGATAAAAAACGTTCTTATTTGAATTATTATAATCTAATATTTTCCACTCAAGCATTCATATGGACCAATAAAATGTTCTCTAGTGGAAGATATATTGAACCATAACATGATTGGATGGTGTTGTTGAATGGAATATTATCAGATCAAACATGTGTATGATATGAAATAGGAGGTTCTAGAAAGTCAACAATACAATAAATATTTTCAGAGTTGATAAAATTGCTATCCAAAAAATCATTGAATAGATGCAAAATTTGAAGCAGGTGATAACGTGTTACGTAAATTGTCACTCTAGAAGAGATGCTTGTGGTTTGAAAATAAAGCGTAGAACTACCCATGGTAAAATGAACCTGTTGAGATCACATACATTTTTCAAATTAGGAAGTCATTCAACTGGTGAAAACTAACTAATATGTTCAATAACTAGTGGAGTTATTGGATTATTAATAAATAGTTCTATGAAAAAGGTAACTCATCATTTCATTGTAATTTTGGGAAACCCTATATATGTTGGGTTAATATAAGGACAAAAAAATAAAGAAAAATGAATTGTCATCTTTGTTACTCAATAGATGATGTGATTTGAAATTTTTAAAGATGAAATTTATAAATAGGAATGAATATAATTACTATATATTCTATAGATGGAATTTTATTTTTGAATACACATGAATGTTTTTTTTAGAATATGAAATAGTATAAAATATATTTTCCACTTAAAAAAATAATAATTTATTTCATCAATATTGATATTACATTTAAAAACAATATATTAACCATAAAATTGAATGAATTATAATGTTTCAATAAATAAAAAAAATTCATCATAAGTTTAATATGATCTTATGAAATATTTTAGTCCCTTATAATTACTAGTGCATTGATAAATAATATAAAAAAAACAAAACAATTATAAAAAACATAAATTTTTTGAAACTGATGAATATATAATAATAATACTAATTTTACTAAAGAGTTAATGATGGAAATATGGGTCTTTTTTAAAAATTATAAAACATATATGAATATCAATGTAGTAAGATAAAAGATATGAATAAAACATAGCCTTTAATAATTCTAACATGGAAGTGAAAATAGTATGTTGATCATTAGAATTGAAATATTATCATCATATATTATTTTTCATTAATAAAATTACTAAATATAAATATTAGATTGCTACAAAATAAATATTGGAATTAGAGATCAAAAATATATATGTGTATTTTTAATTGACATGTTATAATAAATTACGAAAAAAATAATTTATTATTATAAATATTAAAACTACATACTATTAGAGAATATTTTTATAAAAATTATAAAATATTTTTTATAAAAAAATCTATCTTATTCTAGATTTATTTTTATTACAATTTTTAGAAAAACCAGTTTTTATGTTAATAGTTAAAAACATGTTTCTGAAAATAAAAATATATCATGTATTAGTAATGATGTAATAATAGATTAATAATTTCAAAAATGGATATATAGATTGAAAAAAATTTAATATGAAAAATAATTAATTTAAAAAATTGTAAAATCATTTTGATAAATAGAAATTTTATTTTCGATCTACATAAATATAAAATACATTATAAAAATAAATTGTCACATTTTCTTATTATTTTTATATAAAAAATAATTTAAATTATATGTTTAAAAGTCATAAAATCGGTCAATTTAATTATATTATTAGTCATACTATCAAATATTACCAATATATGAATTTTAATTTATAAATACTAATTTATACATTATTTTAAACTAAAAATACCACTACAGTATAATATAAATAAACCAATTCCATCCCCTAGGAAAATTACTATTGAATAGAATTTATAGCTTGATGTTAATCATATTAATTTTTAATATGACTCCAATATTCTTTTGCGACATTCAGACACTATCCTGTCAGAATCCCTCAAGGATTTAGTTTTATAGGGATGGGGTGACCATCAATGAATATATAACATTACAGAACTATTATTTTAATTTATATCTCTTCTCTATATATTACATTTATTTCTATCTCCTCAAAAAAAATTATATAAAATTTATACACAATATTTATATTATTATTATTTCATATAACTGATTTGAACCCTTTATAATATATATAATATATCCCACCCTCTTTTCAACATATCCTATTACTGATCATTTTTATCAACTAATAATAATTATACTAACTATATAAATATCACATCATTCATGTTTAGTTAGTTTAGCTAAGATATAATTGATTAGATAAAAAATTTCTTTATTTATATTCATTTGGATTTCATTTTAATAATTGATAAATAATATAGAATAAAAACATTGAAATTAGAATAGAAAATAGAAAATTCAAATGAACATGTCTTCTAGGAATTTTCTTTGCAACATAACATTTATGAGGAAGTTGATTATATTATAATTCGTTTGGAATGCTAAAAATGAATTTTAATATTAAAATATTATTGTAATGAACAAAAATTTATTATTTAAGTTTATTAAATTTGAAAAACATTTGTAGGATCTGTTGTATGGGGACTCATGAAACCAAAAAATTTCATCTTGGTGTTTTCCCATATTTTAATATATTTTTACCATGATAAATCTTAATCATACATACATATTGTTTAAATTTTCATCCCTACATTTTTCTGGGGATATATATGTTTTTAATTTTTGTGGATGAATTCTTTAATACACTTTCATGTACTTTTTCTCAAATACATTTTTCAATTCTTGGTAATATATTTACTTCATAATCATAAATATAGTTATTAATTTTTTTATTATACCTTAAGGAATACCAAATTTTTTAACCCATTATATTTCTAGGAAACTATATGTCTTATTCGATAATATATTTATTAAAATACCATTATGAACACTTGTATTTATCATTGAATAATTTTATTGATGAATTTTCCCTTTTTATGTGTATTGTGTAATTAAGGTTATTTTATAAAGTGATAGGAGGGAGAAGACAAATACATCATCCAATGCATTTGGTAATGTGGTATATCTAATTATATTATGTTATTTTTTTATGAACATGATGAAATATCTATTTATATTATATGTATTGTTATTTATAATGATATATTATGCATGAATATTATTCCATCATTCTTCCTATCATATGTGAGGGAATTATCAAAAAATATATATGGATTCAATGTTATAATTATTTTGTATTACGTATCTCCCTAAAATTATTTTTTTGGTATATAATGTACCATTCCAAAACTAATCCTCTAGTGAATACATAATTTATAAGAAATATGACATAATAATATACTGTTATGATATTTTAAGTTTAGAACATTATAGAATCATGATTGATCTTAAACTAAATAAGTCTTGGTCAGTCCAAAAATAAATAGTAATTGTTTTCTTCTTTAAAAGAAAAAATAATCAATTTTTAGTGTTCTACATATCCCATAAATTATTATTACATGGAATCTTATTTGACAGGTGTAACAAATGTATCATAACATGGGGAAATAGAAATATAAAAATTTTTGTGATCCAACACTACATTTGAGAAAATTTATAACAGATGAAATCAGGAAATAAACATCGAATAAATGTTCTAGATGTATTACATAATAAATATCATTTAAATGAAAAAATTAAACTGAATGAATGATATATACATGGATAATAATGGTAATTAAAATATCACATATATATTATTAATTGGTTTCTTAATGATGGAATGAAATGTTCAGAATGTGATTCTATTCTATCATATAGAAAAATCATAATAATAATGTAAAGGCCTTATATCCTAGAAATAAACTTTTTCAACATAAAATAAACCAAAATAACAAATCTAGTTTTTCTCAAGAGACATGCTGATTAATCCATGTGCTATATATTTTTGGGCCACAAACATAACTTTATTATGTCTAATAGATTTGTAATAAGGTATACTATCTAAAAAATATAATAAACAATTACAATAATCATCCATATTATAATAATAACATAAAACATGATAATAATTTTTATGATTTAAATAATCAGGATAAAATTCATTCTTGGTGAGCATTAATAAATTTTAATTCTTTTAAATTGTATTTCAATTCCATATATCTCAATGAATGAACATATATTTCAAAAAATAATAACATGACTAATAGTCATCCATAGAAAAAAGTAGATTATTTAAAAATTAAACAATCCATGAGATGAGAAATATTAGTCAATGGGATTATGTAGTTGTAATCTATAAAAATAAAAACAATTAAAGGATACCTGAAATTCTGATCAATTGGAATAAAGTACTAAATTCTATTATATAAATTCAAGAGACTAATAATAAATCAATGAATGAAAGTAGTTGTACAAAAAACTTATATATTGTGAAAAAGTCAAAAAAATCCATTTAATAAGGGAAAATGATTTGAATACTAAATATTACAAATTAAAAGGATTAGGGTACACTATAAAAATGAAACATTGTTAAAGAGAAAAACAGGTCTAAAATATTTAATGATTTAGACAATGTTTTTTTAGCTTGAGTATAATTTTAATCAAAACCAATTGAAGTTTGGGTATTGTGAATAAACATAAAATACCTGAATGAGTGGAAAATTATTGGTAAGATATTATACATCTCAAAATTTAAATTAAGTGGATAATATAAATCATGTCTCAAAGAGGATGAATTTAGATGAAAACCCTTACCTTTAATTTAGTCTTACTATAAAAAATAGTAACATCCAATAAAATTAATAAAAAAATATTATTTTCTTATAAAAAACATTAATGTAATGTAACTACATTTTTTTTAATTGTTATAATACAATATATTAAAAAACATAATAATCAGTTGTTTTTTTCATTATTAGGTGTTAAAACATTCATTGGCTTGTTTGGAAAAAACAACTTGGTGAAGGGATAAGTTATAACTATGTGGATTAATGTTCGTAAATAATAGTTAATTGATGAGATAATCATAATTATTCCAGTTAATAATCGTTTACCATTTTCTTTAGGTAATATTCATGAATAATTTATTAAAATTTAAATCATGTTTAATTATATTTTGATGTGTATAAAAAATAAAAATGTGGTTTATTAAATAATATTTTAAATATTTGAAATTTATTCAATGAAAACAAAAAAAATCAATATTAAATGAAATTAACATTATATTACCTCTTATAATTATTTATTACATAATCATTATGAAATTAATAAAATAGTTGGCTAAATCGACCAAAATGGTAACATGTTAAATTGATTTAATGGGAAAGGGGATGTATTTCATTAATTATAATTCTGTATATATAAAGTAATAAAATTTTATAGAAAATATAAATCATTTATTAATCCAATATAGGAACTATCATTGGTGTGTGGAAATGTAAAATCAAATTTGACTTTTATTGTGGTGTAATTCCATATATACACAAGATTAACGATCCCATTTCCAAATAAATTTCTGAAATGATAATATATAAAAAATTTATAATTAAGGAATTTTATTATTGAAATAGAAAAATTATTTATTAAATAAATACACATTTATAACATAAATGATATGTGGTAAATAATAATGAACCATATAATGTCATGGTGGCTGTATTCCACAGTTATAAATGATCAATGTCATTTTACCCATAGAGGATTGAAATGATATAATAATTTTTGTAAAATTAATACAATGCAATTTAAGTATAAAATATACACATATATCATAATAGTAATAATTTTTTATATTATTAGGAATATGCTGAATAAAATTAAATACTAAGAGAATGTAATACTCATGGTGGAAGATGGATTTTGTTCTTGGAAAACTTCTTATAGATGAAGGACTAGAAAAGAATAAATTTAATAAGAAGAATATATAAGTTATATAGGGTAATATTATTATAAAATTGGAATATATTATATAAATAGTTATTGGGTAATTCATTCTTGAATTGGTGGGTTTGTTACTCTTTGATACGTTAAGAGATTGGTAGTTTTGGAATAACCATTGAATTTCTATATTTTTATTTCACAATAAAATTGTATAATGAAAAAAAGATAAAAATGAGGATTTGTGGGGTGTTTTGGTCATGATAAATAGAAATAAAACAATTTAAAAAATTGTGTATTTACTTATACCATAAGTAAAGAAATTTTTTGGTTTTACAAATTTTTATTTTTACCAATGTAATTAATTTTCTTTTCATTTTTGTTAATTTTAATAAACAATTTTAAAATTGACCTTATTATTTAATTTTCACCTTTTTTATTCATCCATTAAAAGAATTTTATATTTTAAAATTTCATAATGTGTAAAATAATAATTTTTAATAAACAGACATAATCATGTAATAATAGTTTTTAGGAATTTCATATTTTCAATATTAATGATTATTTATATGGTAAAATTTATTTTTTTCACATTTACATAGAATTTAATGATTTATAAAAACCATAAAATTTTGATTCTTTGAAATGAGTCCTAAACCTAATTTCACCATAAACATTCTTCATTGATATAATAGGATGAAAATAATTTTTCCTAAAGTAAAATATAACTTTAGTTTTATATATGTTTGAAACTTGTTATCTATGTTAAAATATTTTATTTAAATGAATAATGTTATTCAATAAATACATAATTGATTATATAAAAGTTATTTTCCCATCTTCTAGATCATTCTTATCAATTTATAAAATCAAAAAAACCAATAATTTTCATAATGCTTTATTTTTCTAGTAAAAATCATCTTTCTCAGAAAAATTAAAATATTTAACACTATGTAAATATTGATATGTTTATTTAAAAAAATAATTTAATTTATCAAATTTACTTACAGAAATTTAGTTTTTTTAAATTTAAAATATAAAAATAAAATATAATGAAAGATTTCGTAAAAATAACTTTTTTTAGTAATATAAAATATAATTTTTTTTATCTTTTTAAGGTTGTAGTTTTCAAATACTTATCATCATAGAGATAATTGGTTTATATGTTTAAAAATTGATTCTTATATGTTTATGTGTTTTACATTATAGGTAATCTGTAATTATGGTTATAAAGCAGAATGTTAGTTTCACATTGGCTAGAATGATTGGTAATTACATTCATCCCCCATAACTAAATTCCATTCTCACAATTTTTTTTATCCCATACCACCATAATTAGCAAACAAAATTTAAATTATATATCTCACTCATGATATTACTTCTAGTGTTATTTCTACCTAAAAACATGGGAATCATATTTCGTGACTCAGAATAGGTTATCCCCAGTATTAATATTTTTCTAACAGTATGGGTGAAGAGACTATAACTATATGGTCTCTAGAACACCATTATATAATTTTATTAAGAGGGTAATTATCCTCACTCTTTCATTCATAGTGTATCATTTTTTAATATGAAATTTGTCTTTATTACTACAGATGATATTTCATCTAAGTCGAGGGAACAAATCCATCAATAAAATCAATGTAAATTTATATTAATAAAGAATAATATTTTTTCCATTGTGTATATTCCTATGAAATTCAAAAAAATAATATAAATAAAATACCACAATAGTATTTTTTTGGAAACATATTATTGGGTTTAGGATTTAATGTTATTATAAAATATATTATATATACTAGAGTTCTTATAATTAAATTCCAATAATTAATCTACCATTCAAAAAATGGGGGGGATACAATAAAAATCATGATCTCTAATGGAAGAAGTTCATACATATGCCTTCCTTCACCTTTAATATATTTGAGGTCAGTTATAGTAATCTTCATGGTTATTTCAAGGATTATGTTATTGAATTAAATAATACCCATATTCCCCAAACAAAAGATATTGAATATCTAATGATACCTTATGGTGATCACTATTTCTGTAAATAGTTCAAAACATACCCACTATTTTCCAAGGATTATTTGTTTCTTTAGGACCCCTTATTTTACATGTAACAACCCTTTTATCCCCATTTCTGAATAACTCCTGGGACTTCTCTCCACATTTTTGACATATATAAAACTTTATGTTTTCTCTACATGATATTTGTCACATGATAATACATGAGACTATATATTTATTATCCCCTTTTGGGTTGATAAATAATATATGTCCATATTATTAATAATTGTTTTTAAAGTTGGTTTGTCATAGTCACATGGGTTCTCACTTCAAATCTTATTTTTATGGGCTTTTATTGAGGTAATCTCTAAACTATACCATAAAACAGTGACATATTTTACTTCAACCAATTACTAAAACCAAAAGGGTTGAAATGAGTGTAGGAAAATTGAATATACTTGATAATTGTTATATACGATAACATAGACTGGATTCAACCAAAATGAAATTTAATGTTGTTATTGAATTAATATATAATTATTTTAGTTCAATCAATATCAATATTATTTTATCCAATTTTAGATTATATTATATTATTATGTAATTATAAACATAATAAATTAATATAACCATGATCATAAAGATAATTAGATCAACCAAATAATACACCCTTTTAATATTTAACTGGGATTGAATTGTTTTTCCACACATATCATGCCTATTGGTGGTGATTGATTCAATGCTCAAATATCCCTTTCTGGGTGCTTACCCCTAGGCGCATCTATATTACAACCTTATCCATTATCAAATACCTATATAGAGATTTATTTCTAGGGAAACAATATTATATATATTACAAAACAATCATTATACGATTCAACAATTAGAATTATTCCTTAGGGTTTAACAAAACTTATCTTGTCTTAATCCCTAAATACAATTTTCATTATTAACATTGCATTATATCATATAGTATCCCATATGGATATCTATAAAAATTAAATTATAATCACTCCATGCATATAGTCCATAAAATTATAATCATCCAACACCTAAAAAATTATATTTATCAAAAACTATCTCTATTACCAACTATACAATCATTATATAACTATTAAATGATTAAATAAATAAAATAAATATCATTAGAATACACATCCATATTCATTTAATTTATGTGATTTTTAAAATCAGTAAATTTCATACCCTAAACAAGACCATGTATTTTGAAAATAATTAATTATTCTAATTAAATTATATGAATTTACATATTCTATTATAATTCTTTCACAAAACCCATAAATTATCCACGTATGTTAAAAAATAATTCATATGACATGTACTAATTTAATTTATAACAGGGGAAAATTTACTTATAATAATCGATGAATTTAATCATATATTAATTTATAAAATAAAATTGAGGAATTAAATGAATAAATATTGAATAAATATTATGGAATTATTAGATAAATAAAATATTCCCTAATATAATGAAAATGAATGAATAATATATCCTTGGAATTAAATGGAATCATAAAAGATCA
This sequence comes from Viscum album, assembly GCA_963277665.1. Taxonomy (NCBI): domain Eukaryota; kingdom Viridiplantae; phylum Streptophyta; class Magnoliopsida; order Santalales; family Viscaceae; genus Viscum; species Viscum album. Next base: position 1,641,901,448 of record OY728121.1, on the reverse strand, counting down.
TAAGGAAATTATTAATTGGTTCATTAGGGAATAAATTCCTAGAGAAGGAAAACTAATTCAATTTAATATACCAAGATGCCACACTATTAGGGAAAATTATGATACTCTCAAGGATCTATGTTTATGAATTAACGTGTTCTATGATGAAGTACACCAAGATACCCATGTTATGTTGTCCCATGAGACCAAAAATTGAATCAAAGGGATATGTTATGGAATGCATCACCCATTAGTAGAGTATTACTAATGAATTAATCATATTATATATTTATGAAAACATATATAATAAACTTTTGAAATAATATTATACATCCGAATAATAACATACATCAAGAAATTACTTTTACCTATATCAATAAAAGGGATAACATTCGTTCTATGTGAAAATCATCTATATTAAATTATATAAACATTTATATTCACACTATTTAGAGTAATGAGTATATAACATAGTTAATTACCGAATCACAAGATCATTATACATCAATAGAAAGAAGGTGTATGAATAAGAAAGAAAAAATATCTATAAGTGACAAATATATTTCAATCATCTTATGTAAATATAATTTATATCCCCAAAATGTAATGGGTTTAAATGAAATAATTAAAATAATGTGCCTAATTCAACCAATATACAAGACAAATTTCAATATAACGATGAAAACTCAATGAATGGATGTTGAGATGCTAGAATCCCATAATATTGGGGAAATGGATAATTACAATAAAATTGAGTAAGGGAAGATGATTTTGATATCAAATGGAATGAATTATATATATTATGATACAATAAACATTGTAATCTTGATTCATAATAAAAACATGTTTGAAGCATTTAATGTTTGGGAAAAAGTATAATTGTGGCTTCTGTATAATTTTACTAAAGTCTCATTAAATAGAGGGAAAGTAATTTAAAATAAACATAGTGGATTCAAATATAATTTAAGGAATTATGTTTTCAATATATTGTATATACATCACATAAATGAAATTAGTTGTGTAATAAAAAACATGACTCAAAGAATGGAATTTGAGTTGAAAATACTGACCTTGTATTCCCGCTAATAGATCCAAGATCAATCATCCCCAATCAAGAACATATATATCTGTATAAAGAATTTATTAGACTCACTATAAATACAATATAAATTGTATCATTCATTTATATCAACATATTTCAAAAATATTAAACAATTATAGTTTATGCTCATTATTATGTATTCAAATAGTTGGTTATTTCTTTTGTACAAACATCATGGTGATGCGATCAATTTTAAATAAATGGTTCATGTTAATGATTCATTATTAATTCATATGATAATAATACATTTATCAATGCTTAATTATTTCCCATTTTCAATACAAGAAATACAATAATATTTCTTTTAAAATTGAAATCATGATGAACTAGTGTTTTAAATTTTTAATGGTCAAAAGGTGTTATATTAACAAGCATTTTAAATTTTTAGGTCAACATTCTTGATTGATTTATTCAAATTAATTATATCAACATTTCATGATATTACAATCATATGACATCTCAGAGTCATTTATGACATTAAAAGTATAACATTATTAACATTAGAAATTAAATTGAACCGATATGTAATGTGTTGTAAGGATTTAATTAGTAAGGAGGCAATAATATATAAATATTGTCAATAATATAAATAATATGAATAGTTAAATATAATAATATATCCTAATTAATTATTTTATAGTAACCCTCAATTTTTTGTGGTGAATAAAAATTCATTTCAAAAATTTTCGAGCTAGTAAAATGAACATTCCCTTGATTCATGATTAATTTTCCAATTGAATGAATAGAATGATTATATATGAAAAATATTCATTTTATAACAGATTTTTTTATTTTTTATTCATCAAATATATCCCTTATACATTCAATTATAGGTTTATTTTTTGAAATTAACTACATCTCTTTGTCGTGTTAATAGTTCACAAGTACACACGATCAATGTTATTTTATTCTTTATGGATTGAAATTATTTAATAATTTTTTCTCAATTAATCTAATGAAATTTTATTATACCAATGATACTTATTTAATTATATTAAAATGATGAAAGAATATTAATAAATGTGTATATAAATGAAAATAATTAGACAAAGTAACAACCACATTGGAATCATGAGTTTTCTCTTAGAAAGACTTTGTAGATGAAGGTCTTAAGAAAAATAAATCTGGAATAAAGCATATAACAGTGGAAGGGTGTTTTAGGATGGTAAAAATTATAGTGTTTCAATGAAATAGTCTAATATATGTTAAGTAATTATGTGATGGGTATTCTATTATATTATAAGATATGATAATGTTACTTTTCAGGAATCTCATGGGAGTTTAATAAATATTGTTCGCGGTTAAATGATAAAGGGATTAAAAATGTTAAAAAATGAATGGGGAGTGTTTTTGTCGATCCATATCTCAAAATTAAATTTTTAATATTTATTTTTACATGTTTTGGGCTTTTTTCTATTACAGAAAATCTGTTTACTCTTGTTACTTTTTACTAAGGTAAATAATTATCCACATTATTAATATATTATAATAAACAACACTTAAATTGACTATATGCATATTTTTATCATCATAATATCAAATAAAAAAATAACCACATTAGATGAAACATTAAAATGGGTAAAATGTTAATTTTTTCAAATTCACAAATAATTATTTAAAAATAGTTTTTAGAAAAAAAAGAATTTTGACATTAAAAATTAGATATTAGGAAAAATTATAATTGTTAATTAATTCGATTGAATAAATTGATTGATCATTAAAGAAAGTTAGGTTGATTTAAAATAACCAAAAATGTATGGTATCTGACTTATATCTTATTTATTTGTTTTTTCCATTGTTTGGAAGATCCCCAAGGGATAATGGTGTAATTATTCCAAAGGATATTTAAAACTACATCTAATTGAAATATGTTTCATGACCATAGTTATAGATTTGGTCTCATAGTTTACTGTTTACTTCTCATTGTATGTGATATAGTATAATAGTCCAAGGTTTCCTTATCATAGTCATATTTTTCCTTCTCACAGTCAAATGTTTCATTTTCAAGTCTGTAGATTTTGACTAACATACTTAGGATTCCATTTTCAGGGTTCGAGATTTAGTATCATGATCCAAGGTATTGTTCTCACCGTGTTATATTTTCTCTCATGGCCTCAGGTTTTGTTTTCATAGTTATAGTTTTGTCTCATGGTCAAACACTTTACATCACAAGGTCAATGGATTTTTTAATAGTAGAATATTATTTTATCATTGTCCCATAATTACTTCAAATAGTTACATTTTTTCTTTGGGACTCCTTGTCCCGACATGTGGTTTGTTCTCTCCTATGAATAAAATTAAAATTTATAAATTTAAATGAATATAGAAAATATCATGAATATAGAAAATATCATGAATATGAAATTTTAATGTTATTATTTTTTTACAATTTTAATTATTTGAATTTAAATTCTCATTTAAAATAGGCTAAAAACTAATTTCATTCATAAAATTCTAATATTTTATCAGAAATAAAATATATGAGTAGAATTTTTGCTGAGTTACATTTACATCTATAATATTGATTTGTTTTGTTAAAATTTAATTAATATAAATAATGGAAATTATAAAATCATATGATAACAGTGATGTGAAATAGTACTAACATTCAAATGTATATAGAATCTAAATGTTATGGATTATGAATTTAAAAGATATGAATTTATTAATTATATTAAATTACAATTAACACATAATAAGAGTAATGGGTTATCTTGATTTATAATTGAATGATGTGGTTTTTTACTTCATGTCATTTTTTATAATGTTTTCCTTTATCTTTTAAAATGTATATTATGACGTATTGGTTTCGGTTTTAATCTGTAAAGAATTAATTTATCTTATAGAAGTTGGATTACAAATTATGAATTATTTAATAAAATATTTTTAAATAAATTTTGTTAAATTATAATTTATTTCAAATAATTTTGGATTTTAATTAGTAATGAGATATTTTGTGGTCTATGTAATCAAATATTCCTTATGATGGAAAGAAGAATTTTTTAGTGATTATTTTCAATGTTAATGATTATTATTTATTTTCTACCATGTGTGTTTTCTTGGGATGTGATCCTTATGATGCGACCTGATATAGGAATGGGATGCCTAAATGGTTGATGAGAAATGGGATGGGTTCCCTAGGTTTGTAGTAGCTGTAGGTGCATGTGATATCATAAATCATAGTCATATGAATAGTTTTGATAGGGATGGAACAAAAATTGTTGTAATGGGTTCTAGATGGGATACTTATTTGTCTATTAATTTTCATTCACATCTAAGTGGATACATTTCCAACAACAACTTTTCATTCCATACTATATGTTATAGGTGGAATTGAATTCATGATATATACTTTATGGTTGCCTAATGTGATTCCTAGAGAACCTATAACTATGAATTTATAATAATTGTAATTTTTTTTACCAGTGGGGTTGGTTCATGATTGTAATGGTGAATGAAGAAACACATGAGAAATCCTGGGATATGATGAATTATTCCTAAAGGTAATATAAATTATTTTATTTTTAAGGTAATTATGAAATATGTTATGCAAATAATTAAGTGATAGTATTTTGAAATTCTTATGTTCTCATTGGATAGCTAGTCTTTTGAAATGGAATCGTGGTTTCTAAGTGACTATAGTTAATGTTGAGGTTATCAAATTAGAGTTTCCTTAGTTTTCGTCATAACTATATATATATATATATATATGTGATTTTCAAACATTACCCCACCCATACTGAAATGTTGACCAATACAAGTGGATTGTTAAGTGGGTTTTCCCCAACATCCTAGTTTGATGGAACATATGTATAACTACCCATTTATTCCTTTCCCTCATTCATTATTATATTATGAGCTAGTATTCACAGTTATTACCATTCCAATTTATATATGTTATAGGGGTTTAGTGGAATGTGTTTATTTTACCCACACAAAAACAAAATTGTCCTTTAACGATGCTAAAAATTGAATTTATTAGTTCTAGAGAAGAAATTACAACAATAGTGAGATTAAAAGATATGTTCTTTTATCAGTGCTAATAATTTTCTAATAAATATGTCCTTTCGGAGAAATATTTGAATCATTGATAAAAGTGAAATTGTATCATCACATTCACTGATCACTGGTAAAGGGGACCATTAACAATGCATATAATACCATTGATAAGGGGAATCATTATCAATTATTATGAAAGATAAAATAAATGGTTCCATAACTAGTGTTGATAAATGTGTCCTTTATCAATGCTTTTAAAATCACTAATCAAGGGGAATACTAATATGTGATCTAATAACACACTGTTTCACTAGTGCATTGTTCTTTAACAACACACCCAAAAACAACCAAATATAAAAAATTTGAGTACTAATAATGAATTAAAATGTAATGAACATTAAACCCAAATAAAAGAAATAATACACTATATTATAGGGATTTTTATTTTTTTATAGAGATAGATATTCACAAACAATTATATACATTAAAAATCATCAATGTTCCTATATATTTAGGTCCTAGCCCAGACACGTGCTATTACCAAACAAGCCAACCATGCTTGAGAAAATGAACACATCTTTCTAGGAAAATTATTTTTATGTTAGTAATAATATAAATAAATAAATTAACTGAATGGGTTAATTTTATTCTAGACATTCATAATTTGATGCACATTTTAAACTAAAATTTCACATATATATTGAAAATATGAACATTGTGTCTTAAATTTCACAATGTGTGTAATATTTTGGTGTTAATAAATCCAAAAAATCTCTAATGAATAAGGGATTATTATTATAAAGTAACAAAATAATCATATTTCGGTTTCGTGATTTTGAGTATGTCCATTTATATTTTCCAAAATATGGAATTTTAAACATGAATCACACACATTGACTCACACCAGAATAATAGATTCATGGTCTGATGTGAGACTAATTCCTACATTCCAAAAATGGATATGAATTTTTTTCTTAAATTATCATGAAATCCATATCATTTTTTCTCAATTCTCAGTGATTATGACTTTTTTAACTAAAAAATAGATTTTAAACTAACAACAAAAGCATTGAGTCATAATGGGTACATCATGAATCATATTTTGGAGAATATGGTTAATACAGACAAAAAATGACTTACAGATTATGTACATAATGTATAAAAACAATTTGAATGTGTTTTCTCAGTTTTGAGTAGGTCATTTTTCATTTTTTCTAAAATTGATGACAATTATAAACAAAAAAAAAAAACATGGAGTCAAACTTTTTACACTATTCATATGATTGGGGTAATGTGAATTCGAAAATTTCTATAATTAATTAGGGATTATTTCTCTAAATTATCAAAATAATTGAAACATATTTTCATTATTTTGAGTTTGATAGTTGTCTTTTTACTAAAAGTTTATTTTAAACAAGAAAGACAAATCATTACTCATGCGGGTAATGTCGTGTTTCAGTTTGACATGAGGTTGATTACGACTTATCATAAATAAAAAATGAATTTTTTTCCTAAATTATAAATAAAATCCATATGAGTTTTTTTTTCAATGAGTGGAATTTTTTAAACTAAAATGTCAATTTTAAATTGATTACGAACACATTGATTCATATTTTATCATTGTGTATCATATTAAGGTAAAATTGATTCCTACACAATAAAAATTAATTATAAACAATTTTATAAATTAAAAAATGACTCAAATTAATTATGGATTTAATAAATAAATTGTCAAAAAAATAAAAATATCATTTATCAAATATGTGTATGTCAGAAGTCATTGTTATTAATATTTCATTTTAATTTATAAATATGTGCATTTACTCATACTGGTCTAATCATTTTTTTTTGGTGTGAGTATGATTCATGGACATTAGAAATTTCATTTGTGTCATTTTCCTTAATTATCATGAAAATCAGAGTTTGTTTTCCTTGTTTCTAGTGGGTTAAACTTTTTGTACTAAAATGTAGATTTTAAACAAATAACAGACACATTGTGTCATACAAGGAACATCAGGTATCAGATTGAGTGGAGAATAATTCGTACAAATATAAAATTACCTATGGTTCATTTTCCTAATGTATGGAAACAATCCGAATATGTTTTCTCAGTTTTTACTAGGGAAATTGTCCCTTTTACTAATATTGATACCAATTTTTTTATAAAAATACACATTGTGAGTCATACAGGTCACATTGATAATTATATTGATGTGAAAATGATTCAAAAATTCCTTAAAAGTCATATCGATCATTTAAATGAAGAAAAAAACAGTTTGAATGCATTCCCTCGATTTTGTGTATGTCACACCTCTTTTAAAAAAAACGTCAATTTAAACTAGAAACAAGAAATTTTACTATTACTCATAAAATCATGATTCGTTATTATAGGAGATAGATTCCTACACATTAGAAATGACATGTAAATAATTTTTCAAAATTATCATGATAATTCGATCTTGGTTTCATTTTTTTTAGTGAGTGATACTTTTTTAACTGAAATGTCAATTTTTATTCTCATAACTAACACATTGAGTCATATAGAACACATCATTTATCAGTTTGAGGTGTACATGATTTCTACACACCAAATGTAATTTTTGGAAAATTTTTATAAACAACCAAAATAAACTGAATTAATTTTCATGGTATTGAGTAGGTGAGATTCCCATTTTACTAAACTTGATGCTAATTTAAAATAAAACAACACACATGGACTGATAGTAGTCAAATTATGAAACATATAGATCTCTAACTAATTCCAACACATCTTAAATTAGTTGTGGGTCAATTATATAAAATATTAAACCATTCGAAATCTATTTTATTATTTTTGAGTATGTCAACTTCCTTTTTAACCAAAATTTCATTATAAACTGGAAAAACGAACATTGAATCATACCAATCAAATTGTACACTATTTTCATCTAAGAATAATTACTACTCACAAAAAATAACTTATTAATATTTTTAATAATTTATCTGGATAATTAATGTATGTTTTTTGGGTTTTCTATGAGTGAATATTTTTTAACTAAAATTTTTATTTTATACTGATAATGGACACATTGAGTCGTTTAGGGACCATTGTGTATCTAATTGAGGATATAATGATTATACTTCATCTCGAAATACCTATATATTGTTTCCATAAAGTAATAAAATATTATGTATTCATTTTCTGAGTTTTGAGTTGGTAATTTTTCCTCTTTACTTAAATTAATGTAAATTTTTAAAAAATAGATAGACATAGATTCTTATCGTTCACATTGTGAATGATATTGATGTTATTCTGATTCCAAAACATCTTAAATGACATATGGGTCAGTTTCTAATTGTATGAAATCATTATGAATATTTTGTCTCATTTTTTAGTACATTATGTTTCTTTTTTACTAAAATTTATTTTTAAACTGAAAAAAGACACATTGAATCATACAAGATGAATCATGTGTTAGTTTGATTTTATACTATTTTATACACATCATAAATTAAAATTGAATCATTTTACTATATTATCAGGAAAATCATAAATTTTTTTATTTGTTTTCTTAAATTGACTCTTTTTGAACTGATATATCGATTTTAAAAGGATAAAGGTCACATTGAGTCATACTTGGCATGTCATGTATCAGATTGATGTTTGGATTATTCCTAATTGTAAAAACTGAATTATAGATCATTTTACAAATTTATAAAAACAATATGAATTTTTGTCATAGTTTTTAGTAGTTTTATTATCATTTATTACTTATATTGATGTTAATTTTATATAAAAAGATGAACTTAGAGTCACACTGATCACACCGTGTGATAGATTATGGTGTTCCTAATTCAACCACATCTCAAATGATATATGGATTTGTGTTCTAATGTATACAAAATTAATGTGTTTTCTATTTTTTGGGTACGTCGCTTTTGTGTACTAAAAAGAAAATTTTAATTAGAAACACACACTTTTAGTCATATTGGTCACATCGTGTATTGGTATGATATGATAATAATTCCTACTCATAATAAACGACTTATGAATTATTTTACTAAATTAATATGAAAATTTGATTGTTTTTCTCTATATTTAGTGATTGAAACATTTTGAACTAGAATGTTAATTTTAAACTAAAAATGAATTCATTGAGTAATACTGGGAACATAGTGTGTCAGATTGAGGTGAGGCTGATTCCTAATTATAAAAAATGAATTATTGATCATTTTATTAAATTATAAAACTATAAAATTTCATTTTATTTGTTTTGACTTGGTAATTTATATTTTTATGGAAATTAATTTCATTTTATAATAAAAAGAAGCACATTGAGTCACACCAGTTACACTGTCTGTCAGATTGTGGTGAGATTTATTCCTACTTGTACCAATGTCCTAAAAAATCAAAACTAACAATGTTACAATGAATTCCATTTTCTTTCATTTTCAAACTGATTTCACTTCAAATGGATTCAATTTTTATGTCCTAAAACCCATGCTTGTTATTTAAATATATAATAGTAGAGGAATCTCATGTGGACATTATATCATAACAATTTACCACAATGGGAACATAATATTCCTATGCAATTCCTCATTTAACTGTGAGAAAAAAATTCGCTTAAGATGATTGATTCCATATGCAGTTTTAGACGTTAAAAAATGAATATTAGTGAAAATCATAGTAACATTGACAGAATAGAACATTCTAAAAATATTGAGGTTCATTGTAGATAATTAAAATAAATATGACTCACAAATATTTCTTTAAAAAATTAACAAGTATTTTATAAAAATGATATGTAATTGACATAAAAATAGTATATAAAATGATTAAAAAATTATTAGATAAGTAGTGGGAACTCACCTTTTCATTATGGTTGAATGAATTCTTCATGAATTTCCTTGTTTTCATTTTCTCAATTTCAGGATCAAAGTCCAATATCTGACATTCATGTTAAGATTTGAACAAACCACCCCAAATCAAACAAATGAATAAACCCTTATAAGAAATATATTATTGTATGAGTAATGTTAAAAATAAATTAATTGAAAGTTATATTTGAAACCATACATTAATTATATGCAAAATTATTTTATAAAGAAACAAAAATATAACCTCTGCAATCGACCAGGGGTGGTATCTTGAAATAAATTGATAATTGAAAAAGTGGTAGGGTTGAAACGGTTTTGATGGAGAATAATTATGGGGGTGTTTCGATGCATAATGATATCAAATATGGATATACCATCACTAGTCAATCATATTAATCCACTTATATAAGGATAAATATTATTATGGGCTAAATAGTAAAAAGATATAAATTGAACATAAATATGAATCAATACATTAATTTTATGCAAAATTATTTTAATCTAAAAACATCAAGATTACTATTTTGATTTAGTATCGGTAGCATTTTTCTCTTCCTACAATGTAAGTAAAGGGAAAATGAAGCAATTTGATAATTGTAACACTATTAGGGTGAAGTGGTTTTGATGGAGAAGGAGTCTGTAGATGTTTTGGTGAATAAATGAATTAAGTATGTATAGAACACCCCAACTAGAATAATATAATCCAACTATACTAGAAAAAAATTATAATTTGATTAATCATAAAAATAAGTTTGTTAAATATAGATTTGAAATAATACATTAATTATATGGACAATGATTTTACGATGGAAACAAAAATATTACTATAGTGATTGACTAGAGAAGTAAAATTTTCTATTCATAAAACATAATTAGAGGGATCATGAATTAATTTGATAAATTTAACACAGTAGGGTTGAAATGGTTTCAAGGGATTTCTTGTATATGGATATTTCAATAAATAAAGGAATGAAATATGGACGGACCACCACAACTCAAACAAAACAATCACATATTATAAGAAAATAGTTCTCATGTTAGTAATACTAAAATGAAATAAATTAAACATAAATATGAAATAATACATATACTGTAATGAAACATATTTTACTGTGAAAATATATATACTAACTCTATTATTGATAAGAGGAAACATCATTTATTTTTTTTGAAAATTTAGTGGAGGCAACATGAATGAATGTGATAAATGAAACACTATAGGGGTGGAATGGTATTGAGGGAGACGATCTGTGAGGATTTTTAGGAGATGAATAAAATGAAACATGGATTGAAATCTTATTAAATAAATGATCAATATAATTTATAATGAAAATTATATACACAATTACTTATATTGTTTTTTATAAAAATTTCTAATGTATATTGTAACATTACCATTAATTATTCCCAAAGGGTTTAATTCATTATAGTGTGTTCCCATAAGAGATTGGAATCATAATCATGTTCATATGAAATTGTCTATATGATTAGTCTAAATATTTATTTAGTTTATGTTAATGAATTAGAGGGCATATAAAATTATAATGAAAAGCATGGTATATTAAAAAAATACATTATCCATGAAATATCATTATTCTATTTAATTGTTTTATTTAATTGGTTCCTCTATCATAAATCCAAAATCCCTATTTGTGGTCCCCTAAAACATAAAATACATTTTCGACAATTGGAATTAAATGAAATTTTTTTGATATCCCACATAAATTGTCTTCCTAGGTTGAATATTCATATATCCCAACATTTGTTTTAGTCGACAATAGGAAATTCGACCAATTATTTTTTTTTTTGGATCTGAGGGAAAAAATAATTCCACTTCTCGTAATTCCATTATGAATATCTCATCCCTATCCCCTTCCATACTGGAATTCACCTTCATGGAGCCCATTTCAAAAACATTTACTACAATCATTTTTTCACCCAATTTGGAATAAAAAATCAGAACATGAAATGTTATAAAAAATAACTCATATATATTCATTGAAGAAAAAATATTAAATGTTTTCATTATCTGGTTTTTAACTTATTGAATCAATTCTGTGCATTTCTTCTACCACATGTTTAACACCAATATTTTTCATCATACTACAATTTTCATGTTATTGTGTATATAATTTATAACCATTGATTACTAAACAATTATGACATATTCAATTTTCTTTCAGACCATGAAAATCTATTGACATCATTTTAAAATTGAGTTCGTAATTTTAGGTAACTCCTTATAAATTTGAACTCATATCTATCGTATAAGAAGTTTAGTATGTGAATCTAATATCCATCATTTAGCCCTTTATGCATACAAATATCTTATATTGTAATTTGGATTCATTATAAGTCCCAAAATCTTCACTATCATATAAAATGTAAATGTGTGAATGCTCCCCCTATGTAAAGGTAACTGTAAAAAACATCTCTTCCTAGATTCCCTTATCCTATAACAAATCTATAATGATGAGTCATTTGGACTCTAATATTGGAAATATCTAATAGCTAATCATTAAATAATTTTGTAGCTACTCCATCAATATATAATTCCTCAATAGAACTTTCTTGTTTACATTGATCATTGATTTAACCTTTTGAAATAATCATATATTGTCCAATGGGGTTCATCCATCGGTAATGGATAGGACCACGTAGTGTAACCTCTCTACCCAAGTGAAGCATTAGGGGGACCATTATATCCTATAATGATGGTGAGGGACATATCAAATACATATAATATGATAGAAAACACTTTATTAATGATTGGAATCTTTATTGGGTCATTTAATTTAATACATATGGATTTTAATAATATGTAGAGTCAGTATAATTGATGTCCTACATTTTGATGGAGAATGAAATCGAAAGAAACAATCATCAAATTTTCCATTAAAAAATGATTGTTGTGTTATTTTAGTCCATTTTAAATCAAATTAATTTTCAGAAAAAATTAATGATATTTGATGAATGTGACTCTGTAACTATTATACTATAATTGAAATGAAAAAAATTACATTTTCTTTGATCTAGATAGAGTGTAGGATTATGGGGGAATAAAATTGTGTTCCTTACCCTTCATGAGTTCCAACTGTTAATATATCCCAGTGTATATCATGTCCAACCTATCCATTATGCATTCATTCATTTTCCCAAGAGCATTTCGTATTGTTCCAATAACACTAAAACTTATTATTTTTTCTATATGCATGACATCAAAAGATTGTATGTCATGTAATCAATTCCAATAATGAAATTTAACAAAAAATGATTTATTCTTTTAATGTGTTTATGTATTTTTTTTCAAAAATGGTTTATGGGAATTAGATTCAATTCCTTTTACATTATTAAATAGCTGATAATTCAATAATGAAAATATTGTTGTACCATGATCAATATTCCAATCGAAGGTTGTCATCCAGGATCAGTATTTATGTTGTTTAGGTATATATTTGCCTATTTTTATTACAATATTTATACCTCAAATCTATTCCATAAAAAATTAAATTTTCATAAAACTCTTTTGGGAAAAATATTACTTAAATAAAGACAACACAGAAAGGACAAAGTAATATAGAATGGTTGTTTGCCTACTCTCTTGGAATTGTGACGAACTATATTACCTAATATTCATACTGTTTTTTAAACAAGTATCATAAATCCATTTTTAATTCATATACATCTTGTCAGATTCAAAAAATAATAATTTCATACAATAACTAAATAAATACACATAAATATATATTATCAAAAGTGAATGTTATACATTATTCTAATATCAGAATCCAAAAATTTTAATGTTTTAAAAAAATAAGTATGCTTTGATTGAAAAGGGTAATTCAATTTAACAAATGAATTATTCCACCATGGTAGGCATTGTCGTCCTAATTCATTCAAATGAAAATGTCTTAGACAAATCTTATCAACATATGCTCATCTCCCAAAAATTTATCATGGACTTTTGTTTTTTATAGACATCCTATATCTCTTGTGGACATGATCCTATGTTGCTCAAAATTATATAAAAATTAGTCATCCCTGGGATTACTGATGCGCATAGTATTAAATGAAATAGAAAATATAATGAGGAGAGTCCTAAGAAACAAATTTCATTAATAACTATTAGGTAGATGAAACATATGAGGAAGACAATTGACATGCATTGTGTTCTCTAAAATGGGTAATGAATCGAATTTTTGAGAATGGCACCACGGTTAGTAGTTATTTACTAATTTCCTATTGAATGTGAGATTTGGGGTTAAAAATACTTCTTGTCTATGACTCATGGGGTTTTTGTGAGGGCATGTTATGATATATTAATATTCAAGACATCTATTAATTTTAAATTTATACCATAAATCCATGTTTTAATAATTTTAATCCTATAATAAAACTAGTACTTCCACAATTAGAAATTCATTATATGAAAATGATTGTTATGTAAGAGGTAATAAAAATTTATGTCACACTAAAGTATATACAAAATAAAATACCTTTCATAAAAGATGTTGGGTGTTCATATCCCATGAAAGGTAAAGTGGTTTAATTATATATTTTAGACATGTATGAAGAGTAATTATGAATTTATAAATGTTGGATCTCATATGATAATTTGATTACATTTAATATATGTTACAAATAAAATTAATGTTAAATAATGATATTTTTAGGATAGATTAGTGTAAAAAATAAATAGTTTTTATTATATGTGTGATGAAGGAAATGTGTTTAATTCTAAGAAGTATTAAGGATAGTGTAATGAAATAAATTTCCAGTATTTTTTGGAAATGTAATGGAAAATTATCAAAACTATATTTAAATCTACTTTTGGAAAAAATTTATTGTAATTTTGTTTGAAAGGGAAATTTAATTTTGTTAGTGAATATTGATAATATAAGATAATGAGGGATTTAAATTACAACATAAAATGTTTTTATTTGGATGTTTTTATAATGAATATATAATATTTATAGATATTATATAATAATTTGAATGACATTATTATTAATAATTTAATAAATAAATTAAAGATTTAAATGAAACAACCCTTGGGATTCCCTTAATGAGGATTCTTTAGGTATATGATGTATTATGTTGTTGTGGACATTTTATGCAACTACTTTGCTTCAATTGTGAACTCGTTATGAAGTATCTTGCAAGTGCTAATAGGCATATCTATAAGAGATATGGTAACAACCAATGGAATATGGGCCTTACCTAAAGTTTCCCTTCCATTCTATATTTCCATTTCATTTCTTCTTGGACCGTAATATTACATAATATTTTTCCAAGACATTGAAGAAAAAAATTTCGTGACCCTATCATTTAATATGCATACAATTACATGATTTTAAGCATAACAAAACATCATATTACAAGACTACGATCATAATATCTATTGTCTTATAAGACTAGGAACATAAATCTAAAATCATTTAACTATATAAAACACTTATTGACTTAATATTCATAAATACAACCTATCTTCAGTTTTTCTCAATCAAATTCATTGGTTAACCAGAGGATAACATGGAAAAGGGGATGAGAAAAAAAATTATATTAAGGGAATAAACATGAGAATAAAGCTTCAACACAAGGGTTAGAAGGCATGACATAACGATATAAAAAGGCAAGAAATATATAGATTCATAACATATAAACCTATGATCATATTAATATGGATTAATAGTAATTTGGAATCAATATAAAAAATGAATTTAGCATGAGTCAATTCTCATTTCACATAGAGGATAACAAGTCATGGTTAACCACCATGACTGCTGCCCATGGTATCACGAGTCATGGCTTACCACCAAGACAATGGCACATAACATCTCTTAAGACTCAACCCCACCCAATGAATTGGAGCACTATCTTCATGCACCAATCATAACATTTACATGTATATTATTTCCATATAAATAATCATAGATAATAGATCATATTTAAACATAACAGGTGCACATAAAAAAAATGGGTATCATAATCAAGTCATAATGTATAATATAAGGGGGTATCATTAATATGTCCATTAAATAATGGAATTAAAATTTTCTCATACATTCAAAATAATATGTCATAGAATGTTATTTCAAATAGAAGTGATAAAATATAAGAATATTATTTATAAAATTTTAGCATTAAAACATTTTATTGCAGATTTAATGAAAATAAAAAAATACAATTACAACAAAAAAGGGAATAATATTTTATATATAACCAAAAGGAATCCGAGTATGTTCTTCATAATAAAAATAGTAATTTTATAGAAAAATGGTGGCTTAAAACATATATTAGCATGCAATTTGTTTTGATTAAAAATTCTGGTTGTTCCCTTAAACGGGTTTTCTTATCGAGAAGTATTCAGGAGGGAACCACATAAAGAAGTGTATTTACCCAAAATAGAATGATGAATAGAAATTTATTACTGATTTTTTATCATTTAAACACCATTTATAATATTTACCAAAAAATAATAGATAACATCATTTGGGTAAAAATAATGATAGAGAAACTCGAAGGAATAATGGAGGTTTGGGTAGAGTCCCTTTCCTTAAATATGTTGGTGTACTTCACATGATCTTAATATAATGGATAACTAAATTAAAATCATTCAATAATTTTTCAATAAACTATTATATATTAAATTGGATCATCATAACATTATTAATTTCATTCATGGCCTTTTTATGGGTTAAGAGGGTCAATTTTATTGTTTGTTTCATTGGTTTTCACGATTAGTTCAATTATATAAATGTAAGGATAAATATTTAAGATGAGAATGGATCTCTGGAGTTGGAGTTATATGTTATTTGTGTTCATCAAATATATTACGTGGTTATAAAATTCCATTGTTATTTTGGAGTTATGAATAATCATTATGTAAAACTTTAATGATAACTATTTTGGTTAATTGGTGTTTTTTCAAACACATCAAACACATTTTACATTTTAAATTAATATCATATTTCCAAAAGATTACATAACCTTAAATTAGAAGAAATAAATATAATACATTCTCGTTCAGCCATAAAAATGGTTTCATGACCAGAATTATATATGATAAAAGAAATTCAAAACACATCATCTATGATTTTGAGAAATTTACAGATATCCGATGGTGTATTAATTTATTGTATAAACAGAGTGGAAAGTAGAGATGATGAATAATTATTCAATTATAATAAAAATATTCAATTAAAATGAGTGTACTAGAGTCAACATAATATTGGGGTGAAAAGTTGTGAGGAATGAAAATGAAATGAATAAAACATGACAGAAAATAAAAGAATGAAATGTGGAATTAACCTCTTGAATATATCTTCTTTCAGAACCTCTTTATGTGTAGGGAATTGGTAATTAAAATAAACTATGTTTATATAGAAGTGGTAGAGGGTATTATGGGCTTATTTGATCACAATTTGGACAAGAATAAATGTTAAATAGGAGTGATGATAAGAGAGTGGTGAGGGTTGTTTTTATTGTGGAGGAGGGAAGTGTTTCGCAAATAATTTATTCACTATTTATTTTTTTCAAAAGACATTAAATATTATTTAATCCTATGATAAAAAAATAATATATTCATTTGATTTAAAACCCAAGGTTCTTACATCATCAATGACTCAATTAATTTTATTATTTAACATATAATGTATATATATAACAAATTATCGTATTTTAATATTCGCTAAAAATATTAGTATTTTAGAAAAATCCCAAAAAATCACACCAACCAATTTTTGACATGTATAAAATAAAAATGAAGTGAATTTTAATATTTGTTTTCTAAAAATCTGAAATTTATTTATTTTTGAAAAATTCAAAATATACATGAACAATACAAATTTAAAATTAAAATAAATTTTCTGACACTTTGTAAAATCAATTAAGGACTCTTAAAAATATCATACAATCATAAGTCTAAAAATTATTTATTTAAAAATGCATTTTAAGAAAATAAATTTTCATATAAATAAATAAATTAATAAAAAAATTGTAATTATATATTCATGACTCAACAAAATACAAACATGATGATATAATTATATTATATTACCACTTATCAGATGGATAATTTGTATTTATAATCTCATTGGTATGTTATTTATTCACTTGTAAGATTTCTAAATCATAATGGTCGTATTTCAATTTAAAAGTGTAAAATTAATATTCATAAGGGTTAATTACTATTTTTTAAAAACACTATTTTTCTTATCGGACTCCAAACACCATACTGATCGCAACCATGTATGCCAGATTTTCAAAATTCCAAAAACAAAAGTGACAATATTATGTCTAAAGGTCACATAGTACTTAGTAATTTATCGTGTTTTGATTTCATGTTCGACATAATATATGAAAAAATTATAAAAAGGGGATTTAAATTGATAAGAAATTGGGTTGCTACCCAAATGAGTCAAATTTATCTTTAAGGGAAGGTAGAATCCAAATAGTGTTAAAGATCCTCTCAATTTTCACCACCTTAACCTATATCTTTTTAGAATCTAATTCCCTTCAACAATGTAGGCCAATGTGGAATAAAATCTTGGTCAAAATCATTATCTCATTAAAATGATAAATAAGTCAAATGAAAATGGATATAAAAAATAATGTCACCCCATAAATTTTGTGAATGGGAATAGTCCATGGACCGTCTCAAATGGAAGCATAAAATAATCAATAATTAAAATATTCTTCGCAAAATCTTTTGGAATATCAAGAGTGGTGGCTTAGTGTTTCGGATATACAGTCCTTCACAACAATTGTTGAATCTCCAACAACCCTATCTCACTTTAACCAAACATCCCAAATAATCAATGTTGACCAAAGGAATATTCCAATGGAAAATAAAGAATGATGATAAAAACACAAATAGATATCAAAGAACAAGTAATCAATGATTGAGAAGTATGAGGAGTATGAAAGATATTATGCATTGAAACTTTTAATCATATTATAGAATGTAGAGAT
Organism: Viscum album; assembly: GCA_963277665.1. Classification (NCBI taxonomy): domain Eukaryota; kingdom Viridiplantae; phylum Streptophyta; class Magnoliopsida; order Santalales; family Viscaceae; genus Viscum; species Viscum album. Next base: position 1,641,882,535 of record OY728121.1, on the reverse strand, counting down.
ATTGAAAACAAGGAAAAAAATGGAGCCTTATACCTATTATACCATTGAATCATTGGAGCCATTTATTTCATTTTATGAATTGTTTTTGCCCGATTCAAAACATGATTAGATATTTGATTCACCGAGGAGGAGGGTCTATAGAGGATGGATTCCATGGAAAGCATTAGATATCACGATGATTTTTTGACTGGTTAGGGCTATTTAAATAGATTGGGACACTTCTACCAATGCTTCAAAAAAGTGTAGATAAAAATCCATTTTATCAGGGATACATTAAATAGTGCTGTTAAAAGTCATCTTTTTCATTGCTTTTTTTGCTGATAAATCTATACCTTCATCATCCCTAAAAGCACACATAAATAGGGATTTGTTCAATTGTTATTACTTAAACATGGATAAAATATTATTAATTATAATTATATATAAATATTTTGTAAATACACTTATATAAATATAGATATTTCATAAATATATGAAAATATAAATTTTATATATATATGGTTTATTTAAAAATATTTAGTATGATATAATAAATATTAAAAAGTATAATTATTTTTTTATATTTATTTAATGTCAATTAAAAAATATTTATTTCACTATATATGTCAATATTATTATTATTGTCATAATTATTTAATAAATATATATAAGAATAAATATAATAAATATATTCATTATTTTAATATATATAATATAATATTATAATTATTTTAATATATATAATTATTTGATTATAAATATATATATTCATTTTTAAAAATCATATTAATTTATTTATAATTATAAATATATAAATGTATAAATAGAGTAAATAGAAATTTATAAAAAAATTCCCAATATATTTTAACATTATTATTGAATAATTTATCGTATGTGAATGGATGTTAAAAATGAGTGTAAAGAAATAATTCAAAATGTCCACACATTAAAATTATTGAAAAAGGGATAACTTTTGTTTATTATATGTACATTATTAAAAAAAATAGGGATTTATTTTAAATTTTATATAATAGATATTGAAAATATTAAAACATAGTAAGTATATGTATATAAAATATATTATAGAAATTGATTAAATTTCGAAGAATTAATAAATAAAACAGAATAAAAAATAAATTAATAACATATTGTAAAAAATTAAAATAAATTATTAAAATTTATAATGACAAAGGCACGATCTGTTTAATGAATCAAGTAATAGTGAAATTCTATAATAAATACTAATATTTGAATAAATTACATAAATAAATGGATTTTTTTTCTATACATGATTTCATCAATTACGTAAATATTTGTTCATGTGCACTATATAAATAAATGTGTTAATTGCATATATGATAAATCAATATAATACAAATTTCATCTATGTTAAATTGAAAATATTAATGAGATTCAATTATAACCATTATTCAATGAAATTAGTTAGCATTTTTAATTGATATTAGTTTCTAAAATATAAAACAATTATTCAGAAAAAAGTTTACTATTTAATGTAAATAATAATTATTTTATTTTATATAAATTATATTTATACATATTCAAATATATATATAATATATATAGTAGTTATTAATAATATCAATAAATAATTAATTAATATAATGATAATAATTATTCTCAATTTACTTATTTTTTATTTTATATTTTCTAAATTTCATTTTATATATATCAATATATTTAATATATTCAATTTTTTAATATTTATAATTTATATATAGTTTATCAAATTTAATCATTTTTGTCAATAATTATTTTATTAATGAAAATTTTATTTTTTTTAATAAAATCATTTTTATTTTTTAATTATTTACAGACCTTTATCAGTAATTAAACAGAATTGATAAACGGTCCTTTTATGTATGCTAAAAATGTGATGATAAAGTGTACCCTTTATTAGTGCTTTAGAAAAAACACTAAAAAATGGTACCCTTAATCGGTGCTTATTTAAGGATTAAATTTGTTAACCTTTATTAGGTTTTTATAGTTCTATAGAGGGCATGTTTTTTACTATTGGAAAATGTGTATCCATATATAGTTTAAAATGGATTATTAAAGATATGGTGTGTATGGGATGTGGTGGATTATGTTATAATACATGATTTATAGTAAATGGTGTGTCCAAAAAACCCAATCAGTTTCTATAATGAGATATGGGTTATGATAACCCGATAATGTGATTTACATAGTTCATGGTATGTTACAATTTACCACCTTTTTCGGTAGAATTATATTATCGGATAGAGGGATCGAGACTTGGGATGTTGGGGGAGTGTGGAAACAGGAGGTGAATTTGTACCAAGGTACCTTCACATTATATAAAAATGGTTCTTATATTATTTCTCACATGTGATACATGGGGGGGGGGGGTTCACATTGATTATAAAAAATTAGCATACCTATTAAGGTGATGGAATAGCTACACATAATTATTCACTAAGCGTTATTATGCTTCTACCAATTTATTCATGATAGGATTCGCAGAGTATCCTACCGATTATACATGTTATGCACACCATATTAATATATATACTATTATTCCAATCCATGGGAGGTCATTGGTGATCTTGTTTGATGTAACTATTTCATGAGTTTTTTATGAGATGTTTTTCCTATAATGTCACAACCTAGTATTTCATTTTCGGTGACTGCGCATTCTTTTGTAGTATTTATTTTCTATTCCATTATATTATTTTTTTGGTTCTTTAGTTTTATTATGAGTAAGATTTTTTGATGGTTTTCTCTTATATCCCATTAATATTATTTTTCATAGAGGTAACCTCCTGCCATTGTTGTGTATGATATACCCTATGTGCCAGTCACCAACCTGTGGCCTATTAGAATTTGTTCAAGGTTTTCAGTATCTCCCTTAAATAATTTTCATGCAATAAGGGTTACCATTGGGGAGGGGTGGGTTATGAAAATGTGGAAATCGAGGTTTTAGGATATCGGATAGGGTGGAGTTTCTGTGTAGGAACTTTTGAGGACAACAACTGTTAGTATGGAAATGTTGTCATCCCAGAATAGTATGAATGTAAAAAAAAGAGTCCATAAAAGATAAGTGTATATAGTGACCCATATAATCCTATTTGAGGGACATTATGCTGAAACATAATACTAAGGGAACTGAAATATAACAACTTGAACGAAGTAGGCGATCAAGACCCAACTACAAAAAACAAGCCTCTATAGGACGTGGGTGGATAAAATTGATGAAGTAATAAATAACATAGGGAGACATTTCCTACATTCTAATACAAAAACAATTAACCATTATGATACAGATGTTCGCATGATGTAAAATTAAAAGAAAACAAATTCTAAGGTAACAACCATTCATATAAAACATCTTGAAAGTACAATGGTATTGTAGTACAAACTAAAATTTAAAGGGAAAAAAGTACACTCCCAACCAAATAGATTTACCAAACCGATAAAATTAGAATGAAAAATATTGATATATCCCAAATCTTGAATCCCAATCTATGAAAACCATATGTGTTCTAAAGTACTAGATATCTCGAAGATCCCCTAATTTCAACGCTAACCAATCAATAATATTCATAATACATGACAGGTGTGGGAAACCCCAATATATGTATGTGTATATACATTCAATTTAAGACACAGAGAATGATAAAGTGGTGACCGTAAGATATAAAATAGTAATTCAATGATAGTACATCCAAAATACAATCAAAGAGATACAATAAACCAAATGAAGTGTTAATGTAAACTCATCCCGACAGAAGGGTCTAAACACGATGAGTAGATAAACTTCTGATTGAATATTATCCACCTAGAGTTGGTTATTATACTCATCTAACCATGAGAATATAAAGACAGAAATCATGTGGAATACTACGTGCTTCTTTGCCTCTCTAGGAAGATGAGTACCCAAAACTATGGAGTGTATACGAAAAAATGTATAAATATATGTGATCAATAAAAGAAGAATGAAAAAGAGAGTATCATGACATCTATATCATATATCAACCTAAAATATAGATCCACCAGTGGTTCCAAAAGGACATCAATGATTCCTAGCATGTGATGTGTTTTCCAAGAAGAAGGTATAAAAGTCAAAATATGCATTACCATTTTCTCGTACAGTCCTTGGGGAAAACTCAACTTATATAACTAGCATACTTGTATGTCTAGGGTGTTCAACTATAACAGTGACTAAGGAACTACACTACCCAGCCCTAGTGGATGGTACTATATTGGAAATGTAACTCCCCGACCATAGAATCCTAGATTCGGTGCATTATTTTAATACATTGGAATGTTTATAAGGAATGTAGTCCAGAAAGTCTGATCGGTTTAGAACTCTTGGAAAATATATTGAATTCAGGAATATTACATTACACTTTTTAACATACAACACAAAAAAAAGTCCATTGAGAATGCTATTTTTCCCTTAGCATAAACCTGCATCTCAGACATAAAACACTTCTTGGGATCCTGGGAAAATAAAACATAAGAAAGGGGTGAGCTCATAGTCTTAGTAAGGGTAAATAATTTATTGTAAGCAATAAAATTTTAAGTCGATAGTTTTAATAAAAACAATAGAATTTTAAACATAAACATGAACATAATATGGAAAAAATAAATCAAACATTGCCATATAAACATGCACATGGAAATTCTACTAGTCCAATAATCACATGTAATAACTAATTTCATAATTAAGGAATGTATAATACCATAAATTAATTTCTGTGTCAAGGACTCGTGCCAGGAACTATCGGCTAACTATAACCGGACCCAAACACAAAGAGCCTCTTTAACTAGACTCCATCCTGTAGAGCCTTTGAAACGGGACTCCAACCCTGAGAGCCTCTGTAACTGGACTCCATCCTGGAGAGCCTCTATAACCGAACTCTAACTTGGAGGTTCTTCAGTAACTAAAACCCATCCCAGAGAGCTTACATTTATTAGTCCTGAACCCAAAACATACCAGTATAATACATTTATCATAAGAAAATTCTTAAATAAAACATAATCACACGTATTAAAACTAGCATACAAAATGTCAATACATTTATCCAAAAACCATGAATGGAATAAAAATAACACATCCACAGAAAAAAATATCACAAAATAGTCAATAAAATATGGATGATTTGTATCATAATTAATCAAATTCAAACAAGTTTAAAATCAATTAATGGATGTTGACAAAGATGAAAATGATCAGTAAAATTCTATGAGAGAAATACCATTTTTCCTGAAATTGTTTAAAATATTAACAATTTATAAACAATGTCATTTAAAAGGGATTTTTGAATAAATTTGTCATATACCAATTGGATAAATTTTTTAAAATAAATATCATTTTAAAACATTGATTCCATATAAATAAATCCTTCAATTTTTTTTTTAAAACATAGATATTAATGAGAATGATTTAGATGAATAAATTTTTAAAAAATTTAAAATGATGTTTTAGTACAAAATTCACTTAAAATAATCAATTTGAAAACTATTTCATGAAACATGGACATTGATAATAAAAATTTACCAGTAGATACTTATGTAAAAACAACCTCGGATAATAAAGATATTGTCAAATTAACCCTTTCCAATTTTGTAACATACCAAAAATACACCCCATGAAAGAAGTATCATACAATTAATATGTTAATACACATAAATTAAAGTTTATTACACAAAGAATAAATTTAGGGGCAGTACATACACCACAAAAATGTAATTGTTTCAATATAGCATGAATCTCATTGGAATACAGAGTGTGATGAAAACCCTTTACCATGCACTTTCCTTTTCTAGAGGTTACATTTATCCTCCTGTATAATGACCATTGTATGTTATTAGATAATACCATAACCATATTCATATTTATTATATCATAGATTTTTCATTTATGAATTTATAATACCCATTTTATAATTATTTTCATGTTCAATTAAAATTTCAGGTAATAATCGCTTTCTATATCGTACGTATTTTTACTTGTTATTCTCTACCGTATCACTTAGATCATTGTTAAAATACTTCCTTAATTCATAAATTAATTCATATATCACATATATTTAGAATATAAATATTTATAATTCATGGATATATGAAATGGAAAACAACATTTTTGGAGATGGTAGGTCGTATGTATGCATGAACACTGTTTCTGGTTTTATATCGTATTGAACAGATGTAAGTTAATAAGATATATGTAAGTAAATAATATATATATATATATATCAAATATATAATTATTATTTCATATATTAGTTACTTATTAGTAATATATATACAAATTACTCATCATTATTTTCATCCAAATAACATAATGTTGAATTACAAATTACACTACGGCGTGGAGATGTTAAGTTATACGTATGCACGCATGGTGACATTATAATTCATAGGATGATTGAATAATGAATATGGTTGTACTATATTTATAATAAAATAATAGTATATATATGTCATTGGGGTTTTTATTTTGGTATTGTAATAACAATGAAAGAGTAAATGGAAAAATAAAAGAACTTGAAAGTGGGTGGGGAAATCATTTCCTCTTCTTCAGGTTCATCCTTTTGATTTGATCAAAAGGGATCCATAGGATTGCTTTTTTAACAAATTAAGTCCTCTTGGATTAATCTAAGATAGTTTTAAGGGTATTTTGGTATGGGTTGGCCGAGAAAAATGGCTTTGGAGTTGTGAATTAGAGAGAAGGGGATGTTCCCTTTGATAAGAGGGGTGTGGGGAACCTAGAAATACTTAAAATATGATTGTATAATAAAATAATTTTAGGATTCTAATTGCTCAAAAATTAATTACATAAAGGATAATGTGGGGATGGGTCAAAAACAACTCAACCAATAGGTTACAGATAGGTTTGGGTCACTATATTAACCTTATTGGTTTGATTTAATTCTTAGATAAATTGTTTGACATTTACCGTGTCTCTTTGTATTTTTATATAATATGACTAATCAACTTACTAAAAACTTCCCAGATAACCCCAAGTGGTTCATTAATGAAATATATAATAGTATTTAATCCCTTTGGCTTAATTGTATATTTTTAGGAATAGAATACCAATTAATAATATAAAATTTGTTTTAAAAACTCTTTTATGTAAATATTTACACTATGGTATTTTGTTTTTGCTAAATTCAAAACAACATTATAAAATCAAAAAAAATTCATTCAATCAACCCAAATATTACATATTAACCTATAATATTATTTTAATTCATAAAAATAATTAAATTACATTTATTTGAGTATTTATAATTTCAATTAATTTAATATTTAATTAATAAAGTAATTACTGCATCATCATTGTGTCATAAATAAATTAAATTATATAATGTCTAAAATTTTTAAATAAAATCATATTATTTATGAAATATTTTTATTTTTATAATAAATATTTATAGTCGAATTTATATTATTAGTAAATCTATATAAAAAAGGTGTATTATTTAACATTGAAATTAACACTTTTAACTCTTCTTTGAATTAAATAATTAGAAATATCCTTATCAAATCAAAGTGGATCGAAAGGATCTTTTTTTATTGCTAAATATTTTTAGGTAGAATTAAATTTATCCAATATAATAAGTACATGTGTTAGGGTAATAATAATATCATTTTTACCTTTAATTACCCTATTTACTATTAACCGTCGTAAATAAAAGTCCAAAGATACAATTTATAAAAAATTATTTTTATGTTATTGAACAACATTATACTTACTGATATCAATGGTGTCTCTCAAAGCTTTGAAATTCAATTCATAGAAGTGGTAAAATTATGTTTTATACAAATTTTCAAATGCTTCTAAGAGGTGGGTAAAAGAATGTAAAATTTCAATAAAATTTTTATATTTCTAAACGTATTATAAAATGACTCCAATAAATTACATTTAACATATATGTGTATTATTTATCGATTTTGACCTAAAATAAATTAAAATGGAAAAATTAATTATTTAAATGAAAAGTCAGTTTTAACCAATAACGTAGTGCTTTTACCTATTCATCAAACATTTAACGTTTCTAGAAACATACCAAAAAGTCACCATAAGATAATTTTGATATTCCGAATTCAAAAATCATGTCTAATTTACCAAATTAAAAACATATAGATTTCATTTATAAATTTAAAATTAATTCCTTTTGTCAAAACCAAAGAGCTTATTTTTAGGAAATAATAATTATCAAAAGACTGACACTTGTTTGTGTCCAATTTCTATGTGAAATTAGTTACCATGACCAGAATTGGATAAAATGGTAAAAATACAATCTATTTATAATTCTAAAACATTAAAATTTTTAATTTAACAGTATAAATTATTTTTATTAAAAATGATGTTTTTGGTTAAAATATATTATTTTTCACCATTCACCAAAATATGAAAGTTATAAGAAAAACACAAAAATTTAATAAAACTAAATTCATAAGTCCCGATTCTAAAGGAGATGTTTATTTTGTAAAATTTCATATATAAAATTTTCAAATATTGGATTTGTAAAAGGTTCTCTATTAAAAGGAAGGAAATATGCATTTTTTGAAAAATACATCTTTTATCTGGAAAAATGAATTTGTTCATATATTATTTCTATGAAACTCATAATATGGATTATAAAATTATAAGGGTTATATAAAGTTAAAAATTCAGTTAATACAATTCATAACAGCTTTTGAACGACTAGTTTGGCAATTCAAGGTGCACTAGAACTTGGTGTTGGATGTAGTGCAATTTACTGAATTACATTGAAGAAAAACCGTACTATGATATATTGGGGTGTCACATTCCTCCCTCATACATTAAATTGTGTCATCAAAATATGAAATTGTTTTTTGAAAATAAAGGGATAAAAAAGAAAATACCTATGAGGGAAAACCAACATCAGAAATTGGGTTAATAAAAGTTAGTCTAAATAATAGGAAAAGGGAAATGAAAGGGTCACAACCAAATTATTATCTTGATTAGGAGAGAATTGGTGGAAATTAGAGACACATAATTGGAATTAAAATGTAAATATTTATAGGAAGTGATTGAGGTCATCAATCACAAGAAAGTGTAAAATTGAGGAACTCAAATCCATCAATCTATGATGATTTAAAATACCATTGGTTTAATAAAACATAAGGTATTTTGATAAAACATTTTCGGTTTTATGATCCCTTCCATAATGTTTAAGAATTAATTTACCCATAAAATTAGAGGGAAAAGTTATATATATATATATACTCGACAAGTAGAGTTTCATCCTTCAACTAATTCCTACCACGAACTCATCTTTCACGCTACAAGATTTCAAAAAATATACTATTTATCACAATCGTATAGGGTTCCAAAAATAATTAATTTATAATTCACCTATCAAACCCTTTAATAAAATAGATTATTTAATCCAGGTACTTCATGTAGTCCATTGGTAGGTTATAAGTCTCAATCACACTATGATTGTGGGATCGATTCCCACAGCATTGTCCAATGCGACATACTGTCACACGGTCTATGTGTTGTCCTTTTTATAACAATCAAAAAATATCCTTATCAATAATATACAATTTCAAACATAATCCATTCCAACCATTACAATTATACAAAATAAATCTATCCAAACTCACAGTCCAAAATTTATAAGGATGTTAAACATAATGAATATCTTTCTTTCTATGTAATAACATGTGAAACCCTTAATAATTTATTATTTTAATACATTGTAACACCCTAAATTACCATAAAACCTTATTGATTACATTAATTCTCCCTTATCCTTTATATCACACTGGATATATTCCTTATATCCAAAAAAATATAATATTCTAATAATGATGAAATAAACAAACCAAAAATTAGTTCAAAGATAGTCAATAATATCCAATATAATTTATACAAATCATCCATATCTTATTCAAAAATCACTACCTCAGTATCAAGACCTTAATCTGATTTATCATTCCTCCAACCATGTATTTTCCAAAAATTTTAACTTTTTGTTGAGTCACTTTTCATAAAAAATTATAATTTCAAATCCTCAATGAAATAGTATTATAGTAAAATACTTATTTATTTCTATTATACATATAACTAGTATATCATTGATATGACACTAAAATTACATATTCATTTAAGTACAACAAAATAAAACTAGTCATTCCTCTTCATCTGTGTTAGTATCATAACTTGATTATTATCTAATATGATCATTTGAGGTATACTTCGATGATTTAGACATTGATTCACATAGGTACCCAACTCCATGCATAGGAAGCATTGTACACATGAAACCTTTTTCTTATCCATGCAATCACATACTTGGTGTCCTTTTTCTCTACACTCATAACAAACTTTCATTCCCTCCAAGAATTTACCAAGGTGATTCTTACCAAAATTATCACATTTGGGAAAATCCTTCTTTACCTTCTTTCCATTATCCTTATTTCTCTATACCATCCTTTTCATATATGGCATCCCTTCAAATCCATAGGACTCAAAGAATTCATTACTTATCTTATTAACACTTGATTATATTTTATCATATTTTGAGAATACGTGGGATAATATTTCAATTCTAAATTTTGGATTAATACTATGGAATATATGATCCTTCTTACTCTTTGGATCATTATTATAGTTGAATTTCTAATTCCTTTTAGCGGTCACCGTTTCTATTCAATGTCATACACTAGGTTAGTTTACGAATCGAAATTAGTAATTCCATACTTGTAAAATAGTTAACATAAATTGAACATTTTATGGATATAATCCATAATCATGAAAATATTTTCTTTGAGAAGTATATAATAATAAACCCTTTCTAAAGGTTTGTAATGAAAATGAGAATTAACCAAAGTGTATCCCCCGAGATTGTCGTAACCAAGAGTGCATCAAGGCCCATTGTCATGCACCAGTTCCCATTCAAGTCTAGCTCAAACAAGTGTTTTCGAGTTTTACCCCTTGGTACATCAGTGCAAGAGTTGCCTCTACCTACTCGTATCCATACATGGATGTATTGAATGGAAAACTCACAAAATTTCAACATTAGAAAAATTCTGGTATGTTCTTCTATACTAATCATCAAAATCTATCTTAGGATAATGTGCTCTAATAAAAATTTATCTAAATCTAGTTTCCATTGTTTGTACTAAACATCCGCTGATACAAACGGTAATTCCTCGACACAAGATTCCCTAAGTCGGTGCATTATTTTAATACATTAGCTTGATTACAAGGAATTATGTACCTAAAGACCAATCAGTTTAGAAGTCTTTGAAAATAAATTGCATAAATGAACATTACATTACACTTTCTAACATACAACACAAAAAATTCCTTTGATAAAGCCATTTTTCCCTTAGTGTAACCCTGTATCTCAAACATAAAACACATCTTGGGATCCTGGGAAAATAAAACACAATAAAGGTGTGAGTTCAGATTCCTAGTAAGGGGTAAATAATTTTTTAGATGCTATAATCATTTAAGGAATGATGTGTAATAAATAAAATAGCATTTTAAACATAAACTTGAACATAATATGGAAATAATAAATCAAAATTTACCATATAAACATGCATGTGGATATTCTACTAGTCCAATAATCATATGAAATATCTAAATTTATAGTGACTGAATATATAATACTACACATTAATTTATGTTTCAAGGATTAATGCTAGGACCTATGGACTAACTATAACCGGACGCAAACCCGAAGAACCTTTGTAACTGGACTCTATCCCAGAGAGCCTATGTAAAAGGACGATAACCCAGAGAGCCTCTGTAACCGGACCCCATCCCTGAGAGCCTCTAAAACTGGACTCCAACCCGAAGGGTCATCTGTAACAAGGCCCCAACCTAGAGGGCTTACTTTTATTGGTCCCCAACCCGGAACATAGTAGTCCAATACATTCCTCATTATAAAAAGATTAAATATAACATAAGCATTATTATTAAAACTGGCTTACAGAATGTCAATACTTTATCCATAAAATATGAATGGTATAAAAATAAAACATCCTCAATAAAATATATTACAAAACATTCAATAAAATATGGAAGATTTTTATTATAATAAATCAACTTCAAACAAGTTTAAAATCCATTAAAGGATGTTCACATAGATGAAAATGATTTTTAAAATTCTTTTAGAGAAGTACACCCTTTTCATGAAATCGTTAAAAATTCTAACAATTTTTACAAATAGTCATTTAAAATGGACTTTTGAATTAAAGTGTCCCATTCCACTTTGAAACTTTTTTTTAAAAGAATTTTCATTTCAGAACATTCATTTCCATATAAATAAATCCTTAAAACCCATTTTGAAAATATGGACATTAAATGGGAATGATTTAGAAGAATAAATATTCATGAAATTTAAAATGATGTTTCAGAAAAAAAGTTACATAAAATAATATATTTGAACACACTTTCATGAAACATGGAAATTGATATGAAAATATGTTCCAGCATATACTTACATAAAAACAACCATGGATAATAAAGAGATTGTGAAATTAACCCTTACCAATTTGGTAACTTACGTAACATACACCCCATGAAAGAATTATCGTATAATGAATATGTAAAAATACATAAATTAAAGTGTATTAGACAAATTATACAATTATGGGATGTACATACACTACAAAAAAGATAATAGTGTCTATATAGCATGAATCCCACGGGAATAAGGAGAGAGATGAAAACCCCTTTCCTTACACTTTCTTTTGTTCGAGGGTACATTTAAACTTTTGTATAATAATCATTGAATGTTATTAGATTATACCAAAACCATATTGATATTTATTATTTCATACCTGAGTCATTTATGACTTTATACTACCCATTTAATAATGATTTTCATGTTAAATTAACATTTCGTGTAATAATCACTTTCTTTATCAAACGTAATTTAAAATGATATTATTGACCGTATAATTTAGATCATGATTTAAATACATCAGAATAAAAACCATTATTCATGTTTCATATATATTTATAATATAAATATTTTAATAGTTAGATATATGAAATGGAAAACACCATTTATTGAGATGATAGGTCGTACATATGCATAAACGTTGTTTCTGTTTTTATATCGTATTGATCGGAAGTAAGTGAATACGATAAATTTAAGTACATAAATAAATATATATATATATATATATATATATATTTCTCCTATATAATTATTATTTCATATATTACATACTTATTTGTAATATATATTTTTATAATTGTCGATGAATGGTGAACCTGGAAATGAATCTCATCGCTTCGTAGAGACAGTAATCCGTACTTATGCACAAGTGACAATATCATTTCCATAAAGCATTATAATTGGAGTATATATTAATTTTTTAGAGAAATTATAATTTTATTTTATTATTTATATACATATTACTCATCATTATATCCATCCAAATAACGTAGTGTTAAATAACGAATTACAGTACGGTGTTGCGATGGTAAGTCGTATGTACACACAATTGCTGACATTATCATTCATTGGATGGATAGAATAATGAATATGGTTGTTCCATATTTATAATAACATCATTGTATATTAATGTACTAGATTTTTTATACTGGTATGGTAATAACAAATAAAGAGTAAGTGGAAGAATAAAGGAACTTGAAAGAGGGTGGGGAAATCATTACCTCTTCTTCGGGCTCTTCCTTTTTATTTGATCTAAAGGGATACTTAGGTTGGCTATATAACCAATTTAAGGACTCTAGGATGAAGGTAGGATAGTTGGGATGATATTTGGGCAGGGTTTGGCCGAGCCAAATATATTTGGATGTGTAAAGTTAAGAGAAGGAGAAGTGTCCTTTTATAAGAGGGTTGAGGGGAACATTAGGAAAAACATATAATATTATTTTATAATAAATTTATTTTCGTTTTCTAATAGTTCCAAATTGTATTATTTAATGTATAATGAGGGTATGTGTCAAAACCTTATCAACCCATAGGTTTTAGATAGTTTTGGGTCACTATATTAACCATATCATTTAGATTTATCTCTTAGATAAACAGTTTGATATTTACCATGTCTCTTTGTATTTTTATATTATATGGTTAATAAACATAATATAAACATCCAAGAGAACCCCATGTTGTTCAATAAGACATATATAATAGTTGTTAATCCCTTTGGACAAACCATTGATTTTAGGAGTAGAATACCAATTAATAATATAGTATTTGTTTTAAAGATTCTTTCATGTCAATTTTGACTGTATTTGGTATTTTGTTTTTAATAAATTCATAACATCATTATTAATTAGAAAAAAATCATTTAATCAACCCCAATATGTCATATTAACCTATAAATATTTTATTTCATATGTTGTATTAAATTACATTTATTTGGGTTTTTATAATATCAATTATTTTTGTATTTCATTAATAAGGTAATTATTGCATCATCATTTTGTCATAACTAAATTAAATTATTTAATGTCTAAAAATTATAAAAAAAATACATTTATGTAGGAAATATTCTTCTATTTCTAATTAATATTTATAGTACAATTTATCTTATGCTTAACCCAATATTAAAAATGGTTTAGTTATTAATCTCTAAATTTAGAACTATTAACTATTCATTGAATTAAATATTAATAAATGTCATAATATAATCCAAGTGGACATAAAGGTTTATATTTTATTCCTATGTTTTTTTGGTCGAATTAATCTTATCCAATGGAATTATGACATGTGTTATTATAATAATAATATCATTTTTATCTTTAATTACCCTATTTATTTTTAACCGTGGTAAATAAAATCCAAAGTTACTATTCACGAAAAATTATTTTTTTTAAACCACATTTTACTTACTGATATCAACCATGTATCTTGGTTTTTTGAAATTCATTTCATAGAAGCAGTAAAATTATATTTTATACAAAATTGCAAATGCTCCTAGTAGGTGGGTAAAAGGCTGTAAAATTTCAATAAAAGTTTTATATATCAAATCTTATTATAAAATGACTCCAATGAATTACATATACCATATATAGGTATTATGTATCTATCTGACATAAAATAAATTTCGACGAAATAAATAATTATTTTAATGAAATGTTGGTTTTAACCAATAACAAAGTGTTATTCACTATTCATCAAAAACTGAATGTTTTTAGAAACATACCAAAAATTAACCCTATGAAAATTTTGATATTATGAATTCACAAATGAAATCTATTTTACAAAATTAAAAACATATAAATTAAATTTATTAATTTAAAAGTAATTCCCATTGTCAAAACCAAATATTATATTTTTTGGAAATAATAACTATCAAAAGATTGGCATTTGTTTAGGTCCAATTTCAACGTGAAATTATTTAAAATGACCATCATTGGATTAAATAGTAAATATATAATCTTTTTAAACATTAAAACCATTAACATGTATAATTTTACACTATAAATTATTTTGAAAAAAACTTGTTTTCAGTTAAAATATAGTATTCTTTACAATTCACCCAAATATGATAGTTATCAGAAAAACAGAAAAATTTATTGAAACTAAATTCTTACGTCCTGATTCTAACAAATAAGGTTATTTTGTCAAATTGAAAATATATATGTTTCAAATATTGGATTTAAAAATGGATCGCTATTAAATGGTTGTAAAATTGATTTTTCTTTGCAAAATACTTCTTTTTTTCGAAAAAACCAAATTTGTTCTTAATTATTTCTAAGAAACTCATAATAATAATTGAAATTTTTTAAGGATTATATAATGTTCAAAATTCAGTTAATACAATTCATAAAAATTTTTGAATGATTCATTTGGTAAGTCATTGTGTTCTAGAAATCTGTGTTGCTTGTAGTGAACGTTATTGAATTACTTTAAAAAGGTACTATGAAATCATAGGGTGTTATGGGAAAGCTCACCAAGGAACTCCACAAACCGTCCCTACTAGAGTGTACCACCCAGAATGGTCATTGGGGAACTCCACTGTGAAACACTTCTGAAGGGTACCACATGAAATATCATGGAACTCCACTACCCACCCTAACTAGAGGGTAACTCAGAAAGATCATCATGGAACTCAATTTAATACCCTTGCATGATGGTACTTCCTAGAATGGTCTTCAGAGAACTATACTACCTAGCCTTTATTGAGGGTGCTGTCCAGAACAACAAGAAACCTAAATCCCTAGTCCTCTTAGATGATTACTTGGAAATATCATCAGGGAGATACAATTCCCATCCCTATTAGAGGGTTCCTACAAGAACATCACAGAACTCTACTGCCCAACCCCTCTAGAGGGAACCACTCAAAACATTGAAGAACTCAATTACTATGACCTCCTAGAGGGTAACTCCAAAATATATATATGGATCTCCACTTACCATCCCTATCCGATGGTACCTCATGGATTATCAAAGAACTACAAAGCCCATCCCTATTAGAGGGTAACTCATAATGGTTATTGGTGATCCTTCGCAATCAATACCATCATCAGAAAAACCCTATCCAGGAATCACACTCTATAAAATACATATCATACCATGAAATCCACATATAAGTGAACCATCACATTCTTTTTCCAAAAACAATTTTGATAAGCTACTCATGGGCCAAAAGTAGAGTTCAAATAATGGAAAAAAATACTTAAAGATTCATCAAAATGTGGTACACGACATATTGGGGAACCATATGGGGAATATTATCTTACTCTACATCCCAAACATGTCCTTTGCATCACAAAACATTAGATCTATGAAGTACTACATGGAATATACGTATACTACAAATCCACTCATCTAAATTAATGTTGGACGCCTGAGGATTGTCATAGGTCCGAAGGGAAAATATTTCATTCCACTAATATAGCGATAATAAAGGTCCAAGATTTAAAAAAAAATACATAGCTGTGATCCTTATAGAAAAATGCTCAGGATTGGCTATTCACTTTCCAAAATCAAACACCAGGTGATAAATACACGTTTCACTAAATAATTCCTGAATAGTTCCTCATGGACCTAATCCATGAGTCCAAATTTAATATAATATATTGGTCTTGAAATGTACACATAAATGATAGGGTTATTATGCCACAGATATTTCATCAATCATACATTGTAGGATTGATTTCTGTGAGATAAAAGGTTTTGTGATAATTTAAATCATATTTTTTGGGTTGTTTCTTTTACCCTATTCATGAATATGAATAATTTATCAAACATCTATCTGAAAATATCCATCTTAATGATAGTGTCATGATGATGTTGGCGACACATCAATTTTTTGTATTATGAATTTGTTATGTCTTAGTTAATGATTAAAAACATAAATAATAATATTATTAAATTATTATTATTATTATTATTTATTATTCTTAATTAAAATTAAGAGAGATCCACCGATTCGGTTTTCACATACAGAGATCCCCAACTCATCTATAAATTTAAATGTAGTAATGTGAAATTATTATCATTAATAATGAAAATTATAAAGGTGTTGATAAAACACACATTAAAGAATTCACATTGTGAGATCATCATATGGTATAGAAGACCCTCCAAGTATACCTCTTCGTATCATCATTATAAAATAAATAATAATAATAATAATAATTACATTGTTAATTAAAATAAGATCACCCAATATATTGAAATCAATTAATTCTTTCAATATTTATTTTCATATAAAGTTTAATTGTGTTTTCCCAAGAAGAAATTTTATGACACAATTTTTATTAATTTTTCATATTATAATAAATAATAATTTTTATATTTTTATCAAGAAAAATCCATTATCATTTTTAATAATTTCAATTCCTCATTTAAATTTTATCATCCCATCACCATTATTTTTATTATTAATAGTAATAAATATCTATCATGTTGATTGTGTCCAAAAACCTTGTTGAGGATCCAAGCCCAGCCACTCTCACATTCATTCCATGAAGCCTCCACCCTGAGACTCAATTCATGACCTCTACTATGAATCAATCCCGTCACACTGCATGTCACCGCTACATGGCAATTGGGAAAATTGGGATCACTAATTTGATCCCAAACCTCCTATAATTATATATCTCACACCTAAGGTACCTAGATGATTACTCCACCAAACTCCATCATGATTTATTATCAACTCCTCCCTAACCCATCGATCCACATGTCCTTTGTGTCATTGCAATGAATCTGGTGGTCTGATCGAACTCGAACCAGCCCGATAAAGTCGAATCATAACCCAGCGGTCCAATGAAGATGAACACAATGAACGAGGGGGGTGGACCAATAAAAAATATGATAATCATCCATGTTCCCAATTTCATGGTAATGATTCTTAAATAGGGAATCCAGTTTCAGAAACCTGACATGCAAATGAAATAAATGGAATGAATAATTTATTAGAATACATAAGATCGTGTGAAGGATTATTTAAAATGACAATAAAGGAAAAAATTTTGATTACCCTCATTATTTTAACCAAAGGGGTAGAAATAAAAATTGATGAGTTATTTTTTGATTATGGATTGGTTTTGGGAGATTAACGCATCCACTAGAGATGATGTTGGATCTTCTACATCTTCTTCTTGATGATTTACCTCGATCTGATCACTGGTCATCATCCAGTCTTAATATGAAAAGGAAGAACTCTCCCCATATCCCCATTTATTCTTCATGGGTTCGTAGTCCATCCCCTAACAAATATTCATAATTGGGTATAGATATATTATTAAATTTGTGTTTTTTATTATAAATAATTTAATTATTTTTTAATTTTATTTAAACAAACCCACCAAGGACTGCCTTAGATGAACATACCATGATGACCAATAATAGGTTGCGTCTAGGATAACACCAAATTACAAACTCCATGGTGGTCAAAAAAAATTATCTGATCCTCTATATGAGGTATATATTTTTGGGTTATTAAATATAAAAATAAAATTAATTAATTATTTCAATACACCCACCAATGAATTTTCCATCTGAACACCACATTCCTACCAATAATAGGTCACACTTAAAAAGAAATCTGTGTCCTGGATTTTACCTTGGAATCATATTTTTTGATTTGAGACTCCATTTTGGAGATATTAAACCATTTCAGGAAAATCACACATGTGTGAAAAAATTAATTTATTATTAAATTAGTTTTGGGGCCATCAATCATCAGAATCATGCACTGTCTAATTTTTGAGATAAAAAATTAAAATTAATGTTATATATTCTATCTTGGATAACCTATTGTCTCTATATTATTCCATTGTTTAATGAATTTCATCCTTAAAATAAAATACTATAGAAAAATGTTGGGACACTTATCCAAATCCTAGCTCTTCCCTACATCGGGATGTACAAAAAATGTGGATGTGTGAAACTCCCGCATCACATCAACTCATAATGTGAATTGTAACACCACCCATCCATGAAAATGGATGATGTTATTCCACTATTCATAATATCCTTATATTGAAACACTTAAGGATATCTGGTCACTTAAGATCTCTCAATCGATATCCCTTTGTTGTCCCTCCCTAACTTGCTATGGAAGTAGAGATGTAACAACCATTGAATCATGGTATATTGATCCATTCTCTCCCACAAGGGTTCACTACAATGAGTTCAACTACTTCATCACATCTATCAAAAACTATGGATGGAAAAAATCACAATGGGAATTTGATGCAGTGTGATGACATCAGTGGAATCCCAAGATCATGATACCTCACCCATTGCGGGGTCTACTGCCACACACAAGTCTAATAAGAAATTTCTCAACAAGTGTACCTTTGAATGAGGAACTAAATATATGATGTCATTCATAGGTCTTGAACCCCCAAATCATGTCTATCATCATCATTTACATTCTCATGTACTCCAAATCAATTTTTTATAATATGAGGGTTCCAACCCGAAATACTATCACAAAATGATTCATGGAAGGATAAGGATCAACACAATAAGATTTGTAAACATTTATATGGTGTTCAAAAAAGAAAAGGGTATCAACATGAACTCAATAAAACCATAACTTCTCTTGGAATCCATTCTTAGTACATCCACCTATAAAAATATGAGCTGGTGATAACCTATCTAATGTTCATCCTCTATGATCCACTTCTACCCAATCCAATGGTTTATGAACTAAATAATTCATGGGGGTGGATACTCATCCTTGCTTCACCTAGCTGAGGTGATTCCAAACCACACCTTACATGAAGCACTTATCTTCCTTTTATGAAAATAGAATCACGGTCCCTAGGTAAACATAATGGGTTTTACGAAACCCTACCCATATAAACCCTATATCCACACCAATATATCTCAGATCCTTATAGGGTATTCAATTGTACTATCATAAACATCAGGTTTTCCATGGTGTATTTATATATGGTTGTTTGTCCCATGATGGGGATGTATTCCTGACAAATCATCATACCCCCCACTATTAGAGGGATTTGAGAGATCATATATTATTCTACATTAGGGGTAATAATAGACAATTATTAAATCTAATGTAACCTTCTATAAAAGATATCAGCCAATTCCTTCATTATACCACTTCTAATCAAGGTTAAAAACTAATCACACAACCCAAAAGGAATGATTTAATATCTTTTGTCCACCATTTAAGCATGGATGGTTGATGAAGAGTCATTTTTATGGAAAACATTTTAGTGTCTCATTGCCACTATAGAATGATTTTTTGTGTGGATCTATACCCATTCATGGTATGGTTGTCCCATAGAAAGGAATGTGGGACCATCGATCCTCTCTTTAGGGCTTCCAACACAATGATCAAGAAGAAGGTCCCCCTTAGTATAGTTATGTATCGTGTAGGGGCTATATACAAAGAAATGTGTGTTTGGAATATGTTTTAACAACTTCAGTTGATGAAGTAGTGACATAGATCTTACACCGAACCACACTAGACCTCCCTATCCAAAAACTCCATTTGTTGAGAGCCCATCATTTTGCCTATTTTACTATTCTTCTCTACTAGGCCCATCTCTGACAAACAATCAGAGAAGCACATCTTTATCATGCATTTCAATGGATCTACTCCAACATATATCAAAATTTTCCATGTTATGATGACATTTAAACATCCAAAAAATTTGAATTATGCCACAAGGATGCATCTCAGTAGAGTAGGTTTACTTCTTCCATTCATTTATGATAATAAAATAAAATCTCTCCATCCTCGGATTATTCTGATTCCAAACATCATCTATAAGTGGTATCACCCGATGTATCACCATATACTGGGATCCTAACCATGTGGGATATCCATACCATAGGATCGGGCCTTACCTCAAAAACCTGATAAGGGATATTGTCTCAATAATAAACCTGGGTGATCGCTATTTTATTAAAATGTAAAGTGAACTCGAAAAAAGATTGTCACATATGGGTAAAATCATAAACAACTAATGCTCTAAAAGGATAACCTATTTAGAGTTGGACCATCCATTCAATCAGAACATGCACAATTCTAAAAACATTGATCTCTGACACCATCGATACATCAACTACTTGGGTATCTAACTCATCAAGTACATTAGCAGCCTCTAGTGTTGGAACTCCCAAAGTTTACTAATCCCACCCCTTCTTTAGTCTAATATGTCGGTACTGACTATAACGGGACAGGTTGGGGTGCTACCATGTACGACTTGGAATAAATCTTCCTGAGGGAAGGACCCTAAACTCTGTAAAAATTTCTCATAGGATCATTTTCAAGATTCGTAAGTCGATAACCTATCTGGATTGCAACATAGATGCATCAATAAAGTAAATGAGACATTCCAATACTAAATGAGAATATATATATATAACAACAATGGACCACTAAATCAAAAAATTGATATTTAATGAAACTATCATATATTATATAAGGACCATTTATCCATGCAACAAAATTTCTTGATATGATAAGTCAAAAATCATGTACTCATGGTCCTAGTTAATGGATACATCATCCACTTACACCATCATTGGACTCCATAACCTGATAGCTACACTCGATAGACTCTGACACTATTTCCCTAAAACCAACCATTATCCTCATAATGGGACTAGTTTGAACAATGTCCTAAGGAATTAAGATCCTCTAATATAAAATATTTCATGACCCGACCCAATACGGGGCCTTAACTACTAATACTAGAAGCCCGACTCTATAGTTTATGGGGTGGAGACAATAAATGATGGAATAACTAATATGGGAATGCCTTTCACTATGTTCTAGTATATATACACATAACCATCTCAATGAATAAGAGAATAGTAAGTAAAATAAAAAGAAAAAAAATCTATGGGAACAAACATGAATGTTAAAAAAATATAGATAGTATGTGGGTATTCTTGTATAAAATGATATGTGAAGGGGAAGAATATATAGTTTTGCATAAATATATCAGAACAAAAAAACTAGAATGTAAAATTCCTAGAGAGGCCATATCCCGAATCCCATGATGGGACCAACATATGTTGTCTAAAGTACCATGTATCCCTAAGCTATTGTGAATTCAATTCTAGCCTATCCATCATATACGTAAGACATGTCATGTGTGGGAAAATCCCATGATGGTGTGAATATATACATACCTACTTGGACTACCTAAAATTTTTAGGGGGAGAAGTAAGAGATAAAACATGAATAAAATGATAATAGACACAATATACAGTCAAATAAAAACATCTCAACCCGACCAAGAGTTAAAGTACACTCATCTAAGTATAAGGGGATAAACATTATGAGTAAATGGACTACATTTTGAATATTCTACACCTATTGAGATAGAATATACAAATCCAAAAATAAGAATCTAAACATGAAAATCATGTTGCATACCCTACATGTCTTCACCTCTCTGGGAAGGATATTCGTAAAATCCAAGGTGTGGATAACAAAAAATGTATATATATATATGTGTGTGTCTGTGTTAAAACTAAATGAATAAAAAATGAGAGATAATGGGGATATACATCTCTCTTCTTAGCCCAAGAATAAGAGTCCCCATCATTTCCAAGAGGCCATCATTGATGCCCAATATATCATGTGTGTCCCCAGAAGTTTTATACATGTCAAACAACAACTAATCATGATGATGAATAGTCAATAGAAAACAAAATCATAGTATATAAACAATTCCATAGTTCATCAATGGTTACCACTATAATAGTAAATAAGGGACTCTACTTCTGATCCCCATTATAGGACCTATCTCTGTAATGGTCATCGGTGAACTCTAATCCCATCCATACAAAAGAATACCCCACAAAATGGTTATTCGGGAACTCCACTGGACATCTTGACTTGAGGGTAACTCGTAAAATGATTAGGACCTATACTACCCATCCTTACTAGAGGGTAAATCAGAAATATTATCAGGGTATATCACTACACATCTCTATTGGTGGATACCCCTTGTAGTGGTCATCAGGGAACTCCACTTCCCAACCATGATGGAGGGTACCACAATGAATGTTGTGGAAATCCACTACCCAACCGTTATAAATGGTTACTCGGATAGATCATCAGGGAACTCCCCAATACAACCCGATAAGAGGGTAAAACAATGAACATTGATGAACTCCAATACAAATCCCTATCGAAGAGTACAACCTGGATCATCTTATACCTCAATGACCCAACTCATCTAGATATAATCATAGAAATAACCTTAGGGAACTCCACATCCTAGAACTATTAGAGGGTACCTCCCAGAATATTGAGTAACTCCACTACCCATCCATACTAGATGCTATGTTTGAAAGGTCTCTACTAATCCTGTATGATCTCTATTATCCTTGGGAACCTCATAATCTGGCACAAAACTCTAAAAAACACACATCATATCTAAAAATACATAACATAGGGAATTATCGTGTTATAAATGGAAAAAAAAACTCAGGATATGATACCTATGGGACATAATCCTAGTTTAAATAAGGGGAAAACACAACCTTGAAGTATCCAAAAAAGAGGTATATGACATGTCGGGGACCCACGTGGTATGTGGACCCTCTATGTTTCATTGTGGTGTCCTCTCAATCACATTGTTTTTTGGATATGTAGTACTACATGGCATGTAGGGGTACTCCCTAACATGTCTCAACAAAATTTATTCCAAACACATGAGCCTCATCATTAGTCAAAAGGGTAAAAAAATTATTACCCTGACATTCATGTGGAAAAGAACCTGGATGGATAAATGGATAACGCCATTGTGATCATCATATACAAAATTCTTGAGATAGGATATTCACTTTACCATATAGGACACCTGATTAAAATGTAACATTTTACAACTTGATTCTTGAATAGTGATTCATGGGCCTGATCCAGAAGTATATTTTAATTTTTTGATATTGATATTGAAAGGTCACATCAATTTTATGGTCAAGATCCTCCTAGATACATTGAAAATCTGACATTGTACAGATGAGTTATGTCAAATACAAGTTTGCACATTAATAACAATTTTAATATTATTTGGTGTTTTATTGACCCGATTCAAAAATCCAAAAAATGTATCCCATAATAGTCTTAAAATGAGTTTCTCAAAATTAGGGTCACACAGCCACTGATGACCTGTCATTCTGAGGTAGTATGAATAATTCCAGCTAGATTAATGATTAAAAACCCAAATAATAATAATAATTTTTTAATACGTAATCAATATAGATACATGTACTCCACTTTCAGTTTTACATAAAATGAACACCACCCCCTCTCAAATTTAATTTTTAGTAATCTAAAATTATTACCTTTAATAATGATAATAATAAATGTGTAGAAAAAAATATTTTTCAGGCCTACGCTGGGAACTCCTCAAATGGTGGGAAACACCCTCCATGTATACCTCATCATCTCAATGTTATTAAATAAAAATTTAAAATAATTACTTAAATAATTTGAATCAAACCACACCATATTGATGAATTTCTCCAAATATTTCTTTATTCAAAATTAAATATCATTTAAATTTTTATCCCCACCACACCTTTTGTTTGACGTTTATAAGTAGTATTTAATATTATAATAAAAATTAATTTTTTTTATTTTTTATCAACCCACCCGCATTAATAATAATAATAAATATTCCATGTTTAATTTTTATCAACCTACCATAGTTATTAATATAAATAATAATCATTATTAATTCCCACCATGTTGTCTATGTATGACCACCACATCATAGATTATAGCCCATCCAACATCACATTCACAACGAGTATCCATTTAAAATATAATATGTGCATGCCTTATCTCGGAATCAATCCCAATACAATGCATATCACCTTAACGTTCCAGCCAAGAGAACTAGAATAAACAATCTAATCCAAAACCACATCCAATCACAAAGCAAACAAAAACAACACCAAGACTATTTTCTCACTAAAACCCAATTCCTTCATTTATTAGTTCCTTTATAATATGTTGATCCACCTGATATCTATTTCACCCCATCAAATCCTATTGTTTGATCACACTCTATCTCGCCCCATGAAAACTAAAACGTTGTCCCATTATCAAATGATGATGGACTAGATGGAGTATGTGGGTAAAGTACTAATGAAAAAGGACATAATCAATTTTTTTCCTAGTGTTCTTGGTCAATGATTTTATAGAATGTAATGTGGGGTGATAAATGTGACATGGGCAAGAAAAAAATTGAATAACTAATTTATTTTGACACATAGGATCATGTGATGGTTTATTTAATCGCAATTTAGTGAAACTGATTTATTCATTCTCAAAAATTTTAATCAAAACATTGTAAAACATAATTGGTGAGTTAGAACTCAATTATGGATCAATCATTAGAAAAGAACTCATCCACTAGTGATGAAGGTGATCTACTGTGTCTACCTTCTTTCAATTCACCACGATCTGCTCACCAGAAGTCATCCTATGAAAAACCACCATTAAAGGACTCTCTCACACCCCTATAAGATCATGAAAGGGTTATAATGATAACCCTTTACAAATTTAAATATTAGTATATATATAGGATTTAATTTTGTAATTTAACATAATAAATATATTATTTATTTATTTATTTTAATTAAACATATCTGCCAGTGGATTCATTATCAAAACGCCCCACATGAAAAAACATTATATTACACATTGTATAAAACAAAACATTAAGAACTCAATGGGGGTCTTATATTTTCCATATGATCCTCCCTCTGTGTGTTATTTTGGTTAGGGTTATTAAATTAAATAATTTAATTATTTAATTTATCCAATGCATCCACAAACCACTCCCCCATCCAAATGTCCCACTCTGACCATATTAAGGTCATTCATACTATATAATCCACATTATTGATTCATCCATGGTCTTAGATTTATTATTTGAGGATAAGTTTATGATATATTACAATTTTTAAGAAAACTGTGTGTGTTTAACTAGTATAGATTTAATATTTTTTAAAAAAAAATTTGAGCTCACTAGGCCGTATAATCGCACACCATCTTAGAGCCTGGATTTAGAAATATTCTTATGAATATTATGAACTATTACATTGGTATACCAGAGTCTAAAAATTATATTGTTTATATGGTAGATACCTTAGAAAGGGTCACACAACATTCATCTTTGTTTCATTGTTTGAAGTGGTTATAACATGGTATCATGTTGTTCCTTAATAGTTTAACTAAATATTAATTTTCAATAAAAATGTTTAGGATTCCCGAATCATTTTTTATATGGTGGGTATGAACCAAGGTTTTCACCATCAATAGGTTTTTTATTGAGATGTTTAGTAAGATATGCATGTAGATCCATACAGATTTGGGGATGATGATGATGAATCATGGATGGGTTCTCCAAGAAAATTCAAATATGTATTTATATTAGAATGATGGATTAATTACAATAATAGTGATAGTGTATTTTTTGATGAGGAAAACATATCATTCAGTATGATCTTTGATCTGGTGGAGTACTATGCTTCATTCATGATGCCAATGTTGAATGGGGAAGGTAGGCGGTAGTGGTTCTCATTCCTTAGGGTGTGAGTGGAGTCAGGTGTTTCATTAGAGAATTTATTAGATTTTTATCTGGATAAATTTATTTCTTTAACCAAAGATGTGTCCAATAACCTTGAACTTGATACTTCTAGTCAATTCATCTACAATAGTAAAGTGACTTTGATTAATTATCATGCTCCACTCTGATATGATTCAAACATATTTCTCAATTAGGAGTCTAGGTTGAGGAATGTTTAGGAGGATCTTGAATTTTTTATTTCATATACATTATTGATGGGTTTTTATAATTAATTTTAATTGGTTAAATATAATATAACTATATTATATTAATGTTTAATTAATTATTTTAATAAACTATCATTAGGAGAAATACCATGGGAAAATTGATGATCCATTGAAACAAAGAGCTTGTGATTGAGGAATATGATTTTTAATGTTGTATAAACATTACCCTTCGTGAATTGGTGCATGTCGTGGAAGTACTATAGGCCAGGATGTGTCTAAATTCAATATAATGTGTTGATCACATGTGTCACTCCCTGACACATAAGTTTCCCACAGTAATAATATTTAAATATAACCAAAATGTCTACAGGTCATGAATTTGGTTCACATGGTCTAAAATTTCACATGGTGTATATTTTACACATCTTCTAAATTACTGATATCACCGAAAATATAGATATGTATGAATCATTGTTGAGGAAATTCATTCAGACTGGCTGAAAGAACCCTTAAAAATATAGTTGACCCAGAGGAATCAAATTTATTACATGTTGGATTATAAATTAGAAATGTAAAAATGGATTCCTTCATTAAATTCAATGTTGGTAGGATTGACTGTCAGGAGGCTTTCATCAGGTTATGACCATTCATGGAATTAAACTTCAGATTTTGGAAATATGAAATTATTGAGATTTTAGTTTTTAAATTCATATAAAAATATGATTTATAATAGGGTATTTTGATTTGGAAGGAAAATTTATTATATCAATTAAATTATTTGATAGCACAACTATGTGATCTATTTTCTTCCCATGCAATGTAGAATTAATTAATTGAGAAAGACCAACGCAGTAAACTGGTTCCACTTACATCTATTTGTCTCTATAAATTAATTTAATTTTATATCATCATTAGTATAACGAAATCAATCAACAATTAGTGAGACTTAACCCTTAGTCAAGAGTTTTCATCACTGCATTCCCCACTCTCAACAAGATTGACCCCAAACTTCTTCTATCTTACACCTTTGATGTAAATACAGTTCAAGATTCAAATAAATATAGAATTTGATAAAAATGTGGGGATATTAATGATGTCTTCAGGTGCATCAACTCTATATCAAAAGATCTAGTTCTTAGCCACCCCAATTATAATATTGATATATTAATATAGTTCTATTGAGAGAATATATAATTTAAAGGATGTTGGAGTTTACAAGATTTTCATCAGAGCGGAGTTGTTAATATTATTCATATAGCATAATTATGCTATGGGTTTCTTATTTTCACAGAAAAAAGCATTTTTATATAGTTAGGGGTAGGTCTCATCCATAATAATCACATTTATGTGGGAACAGAAGAACTCAGGCCTCAAATAAGGGATCAGACACCTTTTTCATGTAGATTTTATTGTCACCAGTAATGAGAGTGGTCGACCTCTCCATGAATTTGTGTGTGGATGTTGACCTACATGAGGTACTTCTAATAAAATAGTTTTATCTTAGGAATCATAAGTGAGGTGATCCATTACCTAATTTGTTTTTTGGATATAGGGAAGTCATATGATAACCTTTTGATGCTTCCCACCCATATAGAGAAGAGTGTGGCTAATTAGGTGGTCGCAATCTCAGTTATAGTGGTCAGGGATCCATTTGGGGACAATCAAATTCCCTAAGTTATAGTGTTATGTAATCTATACCGCATTCATGTTAACCATCTAATTGATAAATTGTGCTAAATACATGTTTTATTATTGAGATATAAACTCATTTATAACATTATCCCTAGTGATAACCTTGGGAATTGAGGTGTAGAGGCTTTTGTGCCCTTGGAATTGACGACACTAGTTTTAAGATATGCGTGTATGTGTGATGTATATTGTTAAAATGAGAATGTTTAGTGGAAGAACCATTCTTGCAGATATATATAATGTTTTTTGATACATTCAGAAAACATCATAATTATCTTAGATTGTATATAGTTGTTGAAACGTATCACTAAATTCATTGGGATGAAGATTATGTACTGTGATTATGATTAAGGGTATTCTATATTTGTTAGTGAGAGATACCCTAACATTGTTCAGTTGTGTCTTCATTACTTATCTTACCTGATGTTAGAGTTCATAGTGATTTCATCATATATTTAGCTAATGGTGTTTCCCAATATCATGAAAGGCTACCCTAAATACTTTCATGAGGTTGTAGAATTTCACCATAATTGGAAAATCGACTTTGGGATATAGTTCAAACTACAAAAATCCACAATCATGATGAATCTATAAATGATGATGTCTTCAATGTTTTGGTATATATATATATATATATATATATATATATTAACAGTATCCTGGTGAATGGTTTTGTTCAGTCGAGCTTGTTAGTTTGGGGTGCCCCGATTATTAAAAGGTAGTAGGATGATGACATTATGTGTCTATGGATTGATGATAAACACTTCAATCGAGTGATAGTGAAGAGCAACTATCCTTTCCCTTGAATTAATTAACTATTTTAACAACTAATTGTATATTTTTAATAACTACCCCTACATTTCATACATAAATTTTAAATATTTTTTGGTTAATATTCAGTATAAACCATTTCACTCCATGCCTAAATAGTATATTTATATTGACTTGGGAAACACATAAACACAATAAAATAACAGATTAACGATCCATATCATTTAAAAATAGGTTCTTCATAATAATAACCCATTTTAGACACATTATTTCTAATATATTTCGTCAT
The DNA here is from genome assembly GCA_963277665.1 of Viscum album. Lineage (NCBI taxonomy): Eukaryota > Viridiplantae > Streptophyta > Magnoliopsida > Santalales > Viscaceae > Viscum > Viscum album. Next base: position 1,641,852,588 of record OY728121.1, on the reverse strand, counting down.
GCCCTGGGGAAAATAAACATATTTGAGGTTGATCTCAGTTGTTCAATAAAGGTAAACAAGGGAGATATCAATAAAAACCTAAAAATAATGTTAGAAAAAGGATTTATAACATGATATTAACATTTGAAATCACTACTATCCATATCATATATCCTAATATAGTGACATGACCTAAAGATTCACAATTCACAAGACATAAAATTGTTACATACACATAAACTTATGTCATTTTGAAATTGTATAAATAAAAAGACAATCACTCATTATGTTATGGAAAAAAAATCAAACCCTTTAATAATATCATAGACATGAATCCATGTTCATATAAGATCATATCAAAATGAAATGTCAATTCACACATAAATATAGAAACATGAAAACTTGGTCCAAACAGAGAATTTTCAACCTGAAATCAGGTTCGTACATAAAAATTTACCTTCTTTGTATCCTATATTTATGAAATTCATTGTAGATATATATATGTCCCAACCATCACATAATGAAATTCATAAATTTATTTTCCATAAGATCATAAATAACTCACTATATCATAACCCCTAATAATAAATTTGTTTCATTAGAATTTCATCATAGCATAACACATGGATAAGTAATGCGATTGAAAAAAATTATTCCATCACCAACATAATCTGTCCAAATAAATCATAAGAATATAATCCTTGGAATATATCCCAAATATAGAATAAAAATTATCATATAATGTTTTCTTATATGGAAAATAATTTTAAAATATCTCGGGACAAAATTTTTAACGAAAATATATTTCCTATTTTGAAAATTATTCATTTGAAAATTATTCATTTGAAAAGATGAACGTTTAGAAACAGAATAAATTATATGAAAAGAACAATGTAAAATTCTATAGGAATAATTATGAAATTAATTTTTCTTGAATTTGGGTAAATATTCTCAGGACATATATATTAGAAAAATATTACTTTTTTATTTTATCATAAATGTCAAATTCTATATTTTTGTAAAATGATAATAATTTTCCTTTCAATCCATTTTTTAAAATATTAACACAATGATAAAATCGAAATAATTAAATTTTATGATAACAGTAAAGAAATTATAATATAATTTTACAAAATAAGTATATTTAAGTGAAATATTACCTAGTGGAGTCATAATTATAAACAATCTCAAATAATGATGACATTTTGAAATAAACCCTAACTATTTTGTATTCATTTTAATCATATGGTTATTGAATGAATAATACATAAAAAATATTAAAAATAATTATATTAAATAAATTAATGATGATTCTCTTTAAGGAGGTTTTATATGTACCATATAATAAATAATAGGTTCTGAACACCAAAATATGACCTAACAAAATAAAATTTAAACATTGTCTATTACAATGGTCATATTATTGATGTGTGTGTTAATAAAAGGATTTTATTAGGATTATACACTTTAAATAATCAACAAAAAATTAGATAAAACATAAAATAATAAACTTTCTATTATACAAACTATCATCTCATGAAATAATCACTGATGTGGATGTTTATCCAAATAAATATAAATTGAGTTAGGGAATCACATCCCTCATGTCCTACATTTATTTATTCATGTTCAAACCTACTATGAAATATATTTTCATTTATAATCATTTTATTTCACATTGTAAATTTTATCATACTATTTAATATTTATTTATGACATCTTATCACCTATTTATTAATTTCATTTAATATAACTATTCTGGGAAGTAACTAATCTGTCATCCAATCATGTTTCAGTTCTGTAGAGTTGGTCCTAATACAATTATATTGGTGTAATACTTTACATAAGTTTATTAATTCTATAAATATCATATATAATAATTAAATATTTATTTATTATCAGTCATTCAATGTATAGATAGAAAAGTCAACATAACTTTTCAGTGAGACGGTAGGTCGTACATACACGTGAATGTTGTTTTAATTTTTTGATTGATGGATTGATTGAAATTTAAGTAATAATTCATAATCACATAATGATTATTATATTTTATAGATCATATTTATTTTTTAAAATGATCATAATACCCATATTTAAATGTTGTTTTTTTAAAATGAATTATATCTCTACATGGTGATGGTAAGTCGTACGTATGCATGAGTGATACATTCACTAATTGTATTGTGGGAAAGAAGGTTTATAATGGTGTTTCTATAATCATTATAAATTATACATATTTAGGATACGTAATTTATTACTTTATTCAATAAAATAACCAATTCAGAGTATATAATAAACAGTATAAAATGAATGTGACTGGTTAGAGTGATTACATTTTCTATGAATGATCTCCTTTCGATATCCTATATTGGGATCTAGGGTCGTCTTATTACTAAAGAAGCCACCCTATTATATTTCGTAGGTAGTTTATGTTAGAAATCATTAGGTTTTGTTTAGGATAGATCACTCAATGTTGTGTATATATGTGATAAAGGAGGTTCTATTTTATAATTAAAGTGAGGTGCACTTTTGGAATTTATCAAAAAGGATAAATGACAATAAATTATTTTTCTACAACATTACCACAAAATTAACTTACATTAGAAGATAAGATAAAACATGGTTGTAATATCATAACCTAATATATTTTATTCTTTTTTTGGTGTTATTTTAATCATAATCATTTCTATTAACCCTTGTTAACATATTTTTATTGTAACTCTTGTAAAAACATTTTAAATAAATAAATTGCTATAATTTTAAAATATATGCTACCAATATAAAATTAAATGGAACATTTATGAGAGTTTGGACTATATCATTATCACTAATTTTTTATAAAATATTTTTATTATTTAAATATAATAAAATTAAATATTAATTTTATAATATATCATTATTGTAAATCTTGATACTATTCACTAATTTGAATTTTAAAAATATTAATAAAATTAAAATTTTGAATTTTTTTTATTATATACCTAACATGTCAATTTCATAAATAGAATTCTTGGAACTCCATATTCTATCCAGATGACATTATATTTAATATTATTATTATCAATTGTTGGATTTCTCAATTAGTTGAGTAATTATTGCATCATCGTTATGTAAGCGTTTAAGTTAATTATCTGATTCATTGAAATTATAATGATATTTCCATGAATAATTTGAATAATTAATATTTTTAAATAATTATCATTATAAATATATCTTTTAAATATAATTTTTTTTAGAAATATAGTACTTATTAAAAATAAGAGTGTGACAAGTTTGACTTTTATTAAATTAATTCCTATAATGGTAATATTCTTTTCCAGGTGGGTCAAAAAAGTAAAAAATAAATTTCTAACATTTAAATAAATTTATTTAGTTCAAAAAGTACATTTTTATTCATTCATAACTTACTTTTTCCCATGTGGTTGCATAATTGATATTTTATATAAAATAGTGAAATTTTTTACATTCCATTATTTAAAAAACATAGATTTCATTTTTTGGACAAGTGTCCATTAGAAAGATACATCTATATATTTAGGTGTTAGGTTTAGAATTAAATATAACTAATAATAAATATGATGAAACATTATATCCATAACGCTTATTTTTAATTCGTATGAACATGTTTTACCCGTTATTAATGTAAAAAATATGCTAAGGGTACTATTCATATAAGAAAAAAAAATGAAAATATCATATTTACTATGTTATAAATATATAATTACAAATATGGAATCAATTTTTTAAAATAAAACACATATGAGACATTATTTAATTTAAAATAAAAGTATCATAACGCAATGAAAAACATTTTAATCTAAAAATGCTATATTTTAAAAATATGTTTTTATACTAAATTAAATAATACAATCCACTACTAAACCGTAATTGGACAATTTAATATCAAAATAAAATAATGAAAATTTAAATAATTAAAAAAAATTATTTTACATTGTAAATAATTTAAAATAATATATAGTTTTCAATAAAAAATAATATTCCTCAATATTTGTTTTAAAAAAATATTTTAAAATTTTCATAAAAAATATTAAGATAATTTTGAGTTGATGATTTTAAAAAATTAATTAATTTCATCAAATAAATATTATATAAATTATATATTGAAGTATTTTATCTTGTAATTATGAAAAACAAATTTTTGATGGAAACATATTTTAAAGATAAAATAACTTTACTTAAAATTGTGTAATTATTTTATAAGAACATGAAAAGAAATTCATGTAGTGTTTGGTATTTATTTCGGAAATTATTTATTCATATTCATTCTATCCCATTTAATTGCATAGTTATAATAGACATATAATATTTTAATAATATTTCATGGTTCTCTTATGCTTTCTATTTCTTATAATTCAGGATATCAATGAATTAAAATTATTTAAAATTATATTTCATAAATATAAAGAGGTATTTTATTTTAAAACATTATATTATATTTATCCCTCCAAATTCAACTCAATTATAAATGGTTTAAAATTTTATAATTCATTTGTAGAAACCCACAACAAAGAATTGAATAATAAAACATTGCTTAAAATAGAGAGTTGGAGACATAAATGGTGTCAGATGTAACACATAAATATGTTTCCAAAGGAGGAAATCATTTGTTGAAAATTAAAATATGGACTTAGAAGGGAAATCTAATTCCCATGAATATAGATATAGTGATAGAGTACATGGTCAAGATAGGGTTACAGGTCACATAACCATAGAAAACTATGTTGTAAAATGTTCTTTAATATCATCAGAAATGATGATAATAAGATAATTTTTTTGATTAAAATACATTGAAAGGATATACTTACATGATTTCATTTCATAAGTACAGTCCCAATCCTTGGTTGTGCCTTGATCAATTTCTATATCAACTCTTACTATTTGAGACAAGTATTTGTGATGAGTTTTATGTGTGTGATGAAATTATAATAAAATCATATAAATCATAAGTCATTCATTCATCCTTAAAATATTATCCCTCACCAAAATGGATAGTACATGAATCTAAAAATTATTCTTTATATACAAAAAAAATCCAATATTTCAACATAATTCATAAACATTTAACATTAATACTCATCCAAAATTTTACTGACCAAATTCAAAATCCAAAAATAATTTGTTATCATATCCTTCCACTATCTATATGACATTAATTGTTATTACTCTTTTGTATTATTATAATAAGTATATACATTGATATTATATTATCCATGGTTTATAAATGAATTCCAAAAAGGTCAAAATCATTTATGACTAAAATGTAATTCACCATTTAGTGTTTAAATAAAATCTTATCTTTGTACTAATAGATAATCATAGTTTGATTCCAAAGATGATATATTTTTTTAACAAAATATATATGGAATATATGTTGGGAGAATTATTCATTGATCGTATTCACATAACATTTCACCGAAGGATTATATATTAATTGGGATTACTCAAAAAATATTCATCATTGAATCCCTTATTCAATAATAAAGAATAAGTTTTCCCAAACAATAATTATTCTAATAAACCATGGTTATTTCATACGGTTTTCCTTTTTTACATTGTATTTAATGGTAATTTTGTCTTACTACTGTCATTTTTCTAGGGAATATGGAATTCATCCACTGAGTTCCTGATATCTTTTCATTTATTCCACTGAAGTGTGATTGGTGGACATTGGTGAGAATTCACACAATTAGTTTGTTTATTTGTATATTGACATCAAATTCACAAGATATTGATCGATGGATAGGATTAACACACATAGAAAATATTTAGGTTCCTTTTACAATTTCCCAACAGTCCTCTTTTCCACATTTTTGAAATGCAGTATGTTAAATTTTTTAATTTTCTTTATGTGTTAAACCACTAAAGTTTCAATTAGGTTACAAGTTCATTTAATTATCACCAGAACCATAAGGGTTACCACATTGCATGCCCAATTTTAGTTCATATCCACTGATTCCTTCATAGCATCCAGTGTCCCTTAATGTTAATAATTTTTAAAGACATGGTTTCAAGTTACTAAAGAATCAATGAATGTTTTTTCATGGTTGGAGATTAAATGTAAAACATAACTAGAAACTCCTATAAAATTTTCCTCATGGTTAATAATTTATTCATCATCCTTATCATTATGTTAAATAAATTACATATCTATTTTTGTAGCCAAAATAACAAGATGTTACATGATGAAAAATATTCCCTAAAACTCATTCCATCAGCTGGAGATAACTTCCACCAATTTTATCATATTCTGAATAAGATTATACAATTAATCTCTATAAATGTAAAAATTATAAGTATCTAGGATATAATTTTCAGGATCTAACAACTAAATAATAGAAAATATCTTTTCCATGTTATAGATCGATTTCTAAGAATACATTTGATTGGATGACCCATAAAATGATGGTGTTCATTACCGCATGAATTAACTGATCCCATGTATCTACCTCCTTGGTTGATTATGAAGTTAAAAAACATCCTTTTTCAACCAATATCGTGATAATTAGTGATTACTGTTAGTAGATATTACTATCCATCTCTTTAAACAACTAATTTATCATGATGTCAAACATTTATTTTATCCCCACATTAATTATTAACAAGATTCCTTATGGTTCCATCCCTTTTCTATAACAAAAACCCATACTTTGATAAAAGATAGTATTGTGAAAAACTACAATATCATCTAACATCACTCATTGGATATTTATATATGGAAACATTATTTTTAGTCCATGACATCTTAAGATTAGGCATGATTATAAATAATAGAATTTCATATGATTTTATATTGTTATTAGACATATCCCAAGTGTATATTGTGATGATTTATGATCATAGTTTTGATGGTTAACTATTCCCTTAATTGATACCAACAGTAATATCCCTTTATTTTCAAACATATGTAATACCTCTTTTAAGTTGACAATTAACTTAAATAAATTTCCATTAATTCCATAATCGTATAGTTATAGTTCCCTTGGAAAATTGGACACAAAAAAATACATTCATTTGTTCTCCATTTGATCACCCACTATTTTATTCGTATTATACACCCTTTCTATACAAATAATTTTGGAAGCATTTCCTCCAAACTTGTGGAAAAGAAATATAAGAAGGTGTGAGATCAAATTTTTATTAAGGGTAAACATGAGAGATATAAATAATCATATAAACATAAAATGAGAATGTGTTTTTGATAACATGATATTAACATTTTAAATATACAACCAACATATCATAGATCATAATCTAGTTTCATGACATAATTTTTGGTAGTCCACAGTAAATGAAACTATTCCATATATAGAAAGTAATAACTATGTGATAATTAATAAATAAAAAGGTACATTCATTATATTAAGAAAAACAAATTATTCCCATGAATAATCTTATGGAAAATAAATTAGGTCCATGAATAATCTTTTCGACATGAAATATAGGTTAACACATAAACATATGGACCTGAAACCCAGGTCCACAAATAGTATTGTGAACATAAAATTATGTTCACACTTATCATATTTACCTATTATGTTATCCATATTTAATGAATATATTTTATGGAGATATAGTACCATCAATCACATAATTAAAATCATATATATGAGTTCCAGAAGAATATAAGTCATTCATTAATTGATAAACCATGAAATGAAATGGGTTTTATAGAAACTTCATCACAAAATAACTCATTTAAAATTAATGGGATTGATAAACATAATGAAATCATAAAAGTAATTCATCTAGATAAATGATAAATATTATATCTAGGTATTATGTAACTATTAAAGAATAAATAACATCAAATAATGTTTTACTAAATTGAAAATAATTTTAAAACATCACTTGAAATAAATAATGAGGAAAATATCTTATCTATATTTAAATCATTTTTTTTGAAAAGATGCACATTTACAAAGGAAGTAATTCTATTTGAAAAGATATATGTTAGGTAATATAGGAATATTTTAGTAAAAATGTTTCATGATGAAGAAAAAATTTAATCACACTGTATAAGTTAAAAAAACATATGTTCCGTATTTTGTTGGAAAACTAGAAATATACCTTTATTGGTAAATGATAAAAATATATATTACAAAAATGTTTTGTAAGAATTCACATATGTCTAAAAATTAAATTAAATTTTCATAAGGGAATATTAAATCCAAATTTTAATGCATTATTATAATACATGGATCTTGATCATTAATATTGGCAAATAGGGAAATAAACATAAAAAATACCGAATAATGATGACATTGTGAAATAAACAATTACTATTTTGTAATCATTTCAATCATATGACCCATGAAGGAAAAAAATTAAAAAAAAATTAAATATCATGAGAATATTTATATTAATTAAATTACTTATTAAAGGTGTGTTATATACACCTTATAAGAGAATATATATGTATAAAATCAATATAAAAACCAACACAAGAAAATTGAAATGAAGTCCCTTATAATTATCATAACATAAATGTTGAAATTAATCATATGAATTTACTATGTGTATCCATTATATACACATAAAGTAATTGAAAAAAATAAAATAATCAAATTTCATTACACACATAATTGTATTATAATGTAATCAATGAAGTAGAGATTTTACCCAATTAATGGAAATTTAAATAAATAATCCCTTAACTCATGGATTTACATTATTCATTCATGTTCTACCATTGTATATAATAAATGTATATTTATTTTGAATTTATTCCATCAACATAATTATATCATACCATCTTATCACATGTTTATTAATCATAAGTTATTAAAATCAGTACTCTGGGTGGTAACTGCATTGTTTTCTAAGAAAGTTTCAGTTCATTAATAGTAGTCATTATACATTGATCATCATATAATAATTTAAATAATTTTATTCAGGATAAAAACATATTATATAATAAAAATATATAATTTAGTAATAATACATATAATCTATAGATAAAAAAACTAATTACACAATTAATGGAAACAGTAGGATGTATGCACCCAAGAATTTTGTTTTCATTTTTTTAGAATTATTATTATATAACACATATCATATATATTCATTAATAGAATTATAATATCTATCATTATAATATTGTGATAAAAAATGAATTGTATTGCTATGTGGAGATGATAAGGCATACAAACACATGAGTGAAACATTAACTTCTTGTTTGATGTGTACGAGAGCGTATAATGGTGTTTTCTTATCCACAATACAATTTTAAAATATTAAGGATGTTTAAATTAATGTATTTTGTTAATATTAATAGATTTATTGGATGTAACAAATAGTTAAAAAATATTATGGTTAGTTGGAGAGATTAGATCTTTTGAGAAACAACACCTTTAGATACCCAATAATTTCTTATAGGGATAAAAATATCAGTAGATAAATCCTCTATAATGAGTCAAAGATTGTTTAGAAGACCAGTTGGATGATAGTTTTGAGATATATTTCTCAATTTTTTGTAAATAATTGATGGAGTTTGTCTCTTATTATAATTGATGGGAGTGATTCTTTTGGAATGGTTGAAAAAATAAATTATAATATAAAAATTTTCTATAAAAATTTTACAAATTTGTAATATCATATATGATAAAATAATATGTGGTTTTTATTTCATAAACCATTATATTTTATATATGTTTTTGTGTTACTTTAATCCTTACCATCTAATAAAACCATAGTTAACCTATATTAATTTTAACTATGGAAAAATTTTTTTTTAAATAACTAACTTATTAAGGTCATACATGGAAATTTTGGATCAACAAAAATATCTCATATTATATTAAATGTATTATTTTTATTATCATTTATTATATTTTTCTTTTCATAGAATAATTACTACATCCATGTTAGATAAGAATATTGGGTGATTCTTTAATTGATAAAATGTTTTAATAAATTACTATGATGCAAATAAATAATTTACCTTTGGGAAGATTATTTATAGTTGATAATATCATCCAGATAATCATATTTTAAAAAAATTTATTTTTATTAAATACATGATAGTTACAGGATTGAAATTCATTAAATTAAATACTATATAGGTCATTTTCTTATCCATGTGGCCACAAAAAGTCATAAATATATGTATATCATTAATAAAAATTTATTAAGATCAAAATGGATAATTATAAAAGTTAATAATCAATGTTTGTACCCATGGTGACACATATGAGATGTTAATGACAAAGGAAGTGACATTTTGTGACATTTTATTTATTTAAATAAAAAACAATTCATTTTACAAGGAAAATATTACATTACAAACTCAATTTAGAAACTAAGGTGTTACGGGTAAAATAAAAATTCATCCTGTAATATGTAGGACTAAAACATAAGGCCTTATAACTTATTTTTATTCAAAATTCACTTGTTTTAACATTTACCAAGTAGGAAAAAATTATTAATGTCAACATTCATACTGACTAAAAAATAAAATTAAACCTTTTAATAAATTTTAAACTGCTAATTAGAAATATGGGATCCATTTTAAAAAATAATAAACATAGCATTGACATTTTTATTAATAATATAATGAGAAAAACACAAATAAAAACTATTTTTTTCAGAAATGATCATTGTTTTAAAAGAAATTATTTTAAAATTCATATATGAAATACACATCCAAAACAATAATTTTAATATTATTTATAATGCAAACTAACATTAATTTTAAATAAAAAAACATATTTTTAAATTTTAATTTCATTTTTAAAAATTAATGTATTAAATTAAAAATAGTTTTCTTCATTATTACATTAAAAATGAATGTATTAAAAAAATTAATAAACATTGGTTTTTATATTATTAGTTGGATATCAAATATTAAATTAATGAAATTTTTTGAAATAAAATTTCAATAACATGTCGAAAATAATATTAAATCTTCAATAGAAGAAAAACAAATATTTGAAGGAATCAAAATTTTTGGAGAATTTAATGAGTTCACTATCAATTGTGATTTTATTTTTTAGCATTAACAATAAATTAATAACCAGTTAGATATTTAATAAATAAATTAGTTTTTTTATTTTTTCAAATTAATTCAATGTCTTTGTTATAATGGACATATAAACTTCTAATAAAATTTAATGGTTCATCTAAATTTGAAATTACAATCAATAAGATCTACCAACGAAATAAAATAGTTGAAAAAAATATCTCATATAAATATTAGGGTGTTACATTGATCATTAATGATGATTAATTTTTGGTCAAGATGTCATCATGTGTGTTTGAAGAGTGAGGATATAGAAAATACTTGTTTTAGATGTCATTATTAAGATTACACGTTCATTGTAATGCTATTGTGTTTGGAAAATTCCCTATATTTTTTAAATTTATTGATGAAAAATGTTCAAATTTTTTATAGAAATTTTTAGGGTGTGTTATATAAGTGAAATACGTATGTACTCTTAAAAAATTAATGGGAATTCTGAATATCTATGGGAAATTTATAGTGTTTTTAATCATTTCTAGGTATTAAATACGATGTCAGAGTGTGTGTTTTTGGATAAAATAGTTTTATACATGAAAAATAACGTAGTGAAATTTGGATTAGTAGAGGATAATTTAATGATTAAGGTGGTTGTTTCATAATAATATCCTATGATTTTTATAAAATTACGGATTCTTCTTTGTGATGCAAGATATTGTAGTAGGTTTGTACATAAGCCATATCACATTATGACTCCTATGAAATACTATCATAGAAAGTTTATGATGATATTTTGGAATGGGCTATGTTATGTAGATTTTGAGTAACTGAAATAGAATTTGGTCAGTTCTCATATTCTTCATTTTCTAGAATTAGGAGTTTAAAGAAAGGTTTTTTATAATGATTCAAATCATGTATTTTTTAGTTTCCATTTTTAGTATAGATCAATATTTTCATATTAGTCATTATAATTACATACATATTAGTGAGACTATTCTACCCATCACCTTTGAGGGTTTCAGTCATGTGTGCCCTAAAGATATGAACTGACCAATTAATTCTATTAACGAGTTTAGATATTCAAGGAGAGTTATGGAAGTGATCTAAATGATGTATATTCACATTGGGGAGGTTTTTGATAAATTATTACATTATAATATTAACATTAAATAGTTTTTGGTGCAATATATAGAGTAAATCTATCTAGTGGATTCTATGGTGGTGGTATGGATTGATCGAGTTTTGTCTGGTGAAGCTCCATTTGGTTGGTATGATGATGGTCAAAAAATATTGTTTCTATAGGGGAATTTTTTGGATACTTATATAAAGGATGAGGTGGTTATATGTGAGATTGGTAACTAACCTTTACAATTACATACTATTGTGACAATGATGTATCATTTTATAGGAGTTCAGTTTTCGTCTTGACATTTATTATTCAAGAAGGATAGGGATGAATACCAGGTTCCCAGTTGCCTTCACCAGTCAATAGATATTACTATTTAGATTTCAGAGTACATTTTTATGGAATTAAATGTTATTTTTCCATGACCTCATGTAGTCTTTGATGATATATTCGCGACAATAGATCATATGATTAAAACTAATAATTTTTTTGTGATATTATAGTGAAAATAAATGGATATTTTGGCAAGGAAATATCTATAGGATGAGGGGAGGCTCCATAGAGTCTTAATAAAGATTATATATTATTATGATCCTACATTCACCTTTATGTAGTGGAGAGTTCCCCAATATTATTTTTCCCATAGTTTTTCCATAAATATTATTTTCATCTATAAACAATTCCTAAGACATAGTGGACCATTTAGAAATTTGAATATATTTGGAGTTATTATTTATTATATTTTTATGGTTCATAGATGAGGCATCCTACATTGGGTTAGTTTTATTATAAATATAATTTTCACTCCCCCATAGGTATGACCCTATTTGAATAATTTTTAATCGAATTGTTATTTTTTCTAACGGGTTAGACTAGGGTTAGAGAATCACTATTCATCAGAACAAATCTAGTGCATGTCATGACTAATATGTATAAGTTGATTCTATATAAGATGAATGTAGTATATGATATGAAACATTACCTTCCCAATCATATGAGGATATTTCTTTAGTTTGTATTAATAGATCATGTGTTCCAAAATGAGAGTACTCACCATTGGTAATATAGGTTCGGTTATTGGTATGATTTATACTTGGTTTTATAGACCTTTCAAGGTTATTTATCAGGATATATCCATATTGTATTGAATTTTACATCCCCATAGAAGTGATAGATTCATGATAAATTCCTTGTACTGAAGCTTATACAATATCTTCATTATGACTCTCACATCATTGAATGGTTAATATCATTGATGATGATGATGTGAGAATTGAGTAGTAGATTGTGGTTTTCATGGATCTCTATAAGTGGATGATCCATAAATATTACATTCCATTGATTTTTTCAATAGTGGGATAATTCCCTAGAGGGGAATACATGTGAACATGATATGCTGAAAGACACCAAGTATCCCAATAATGATTGATTATTAACTCTAATATTGTATTATTTTGTTGATGTTATTTAACTTTTTAAATATTTTTAGATGTTGTTATATTATTTTATTCCTTATTTATGGAATTTATCTTATTTGAGAGGTAACTACCCTAGTATAGTTTTAGGGAGGTGGTTTTTTGTATTTCACTACTAATTCCTTGTTACATTATTCAATTTGTAGAGTTCCAATTGTAGAAAGATCCCCAAGAGCTATCTGACATTTCTGTTTAATAAAACATTTATCTAATTCCCTAGTGTCTTAATTTAAATTCACGAGGGTGACACTTTTTTGTTATGTATATGATTTGTTATCCTAGATTTGGATCCTCCTTCGATTATGTATTTTGGCATGTACGTTACTAGAGGGGTTTTAGTATCACTTATCCCGTTTATATTTAAAACTTATTCTCATGGTTAAATGTTTAATCTTAACATCACTGTTATCCTAATCACAGTTGATGATTTTGTCTCAGGATCATATTTTTTCTTTGAATGATCACTATTTTCATTATCATTTTTACAGTATTCATTCTAAAAGTAGAAGTTTTAGTCTCCATTTAATTAGATTCATTCTCACAGTCTATGTTTATCCTACCAATATTGGATATTTTTTCTCAAGGTCATTGTTTCGGTGCGGATGTGCGTCGTGTTTCTGTTCCGACGCTGTTCCGCTAGGACGCGTTCGCGCGTGCGCCCGTCGACCTGAAGGGATGGGAGCGCGGCTTGGGGCCCCGCTGTCCCGCTTTCCAAAGGTGGACGGCATCTGTCTCTTATTCAGGGACATCTGCTCCTTGATCGAAACTGGGATGATGGGATGTCGACTCCTCCTTCCGTGGACGTCTCCTCGGAACTCGTCGCCTAATCCGGTTCTCCATCATAGATTTAAGAATGTTCGTGAATCTCGTTCCTGGTGCCATATCTTCATGGACACCGGTTAATTACGCTGCTTCCGCCCAGATGCTCCAAGGAGTCTGGTCGGGGCAGCAACCCGCGGTGAGGAGACCGGGTAGCTCTGGGTGTTGGGGGCATGTCTTAACACTACGGCTCTGCATGTCTGCCTTCCGTCCCTAATAGGGCTTCTCGAAGGCGTGATGGCCTGAGGCATCCCGCGCTGGGTGCGGGGAACTGCGTTACATGAGGTTTTCCTCAGCTTCCCATGTTTAACACGGGGTATGCCGTGAGTTTAACGTCCAGCGGGGATGTCATCGGACTGATCAACACGAGGAGTGGATCAGATGATAGAACCCCGTTCGGTGAACCTCCGACGCTGGGGCCAGCACATGGGTGGCTTCCCGAGTGAAGTGGAGTGGAATGAAATGGCATGACCCCACCGGGATGTGGCGGCCCGGGTAAGGATCAGGATGGATGATGGAGTGAAGAGCTTGGACCCCGTAGAGGCTTCCTACGTACCGCACGTTAGCACGGATCAAAGTCAGCGTAGTTCGGATATACAGTTTAACGTCATGCTGGATGATGGAAAGCTGACTCACGAGGAGGTCTAGGCTGCTGGCACGCACGAAGTGGGTGGATCATAGTTTAATGTCTTGCTGGAAGATGGTGTTTTGGGCTTACACTCTAAGGAGGCCCATATGCGACAAATCCCAGTTGAAGAGGGACTTGGGCCGAAGGTGAAAGACACCTCGATCCCTGTCACGCCCCCTACTGGCTTCGGCAGTGGGGAAGCACAATGGATACACACACGTGAAGTCCCCCACAAGGGTGGATTCATAGGTGAATTGACGCGAATATGAACCCGGGAGGGGTCCACTGATGGACGAACTGACGTGAATACGACCGGGACAACCAGGTGGTGGGCTTGAACCTCCGGGAGCCTTCCTACGTACCCTGTTTAGGAGACAGGGATCAAAGTCCACGCATTTCATTCTGTCAGGACTTACGCACTGAGGCAACCTGAGTGCGGCAAAGCTCAGTGGAAGAGGGACTTGGGCCGAATGTGAGAGACATCTAGATCCCTGTCATGCCCCCTACTGGCTTCGGCAGTGGGGAAGCACAACGGAGATACACATGTGTATTCCCCCACAAGAAACTAGGGGTTTGTAATACCCTACCCATGTGGGCGAAGTCCACTCCAATAAATCGTCCCTAAAGAGCGGCAATCCCGACATCCATGCAGAGACGAGAGGGAGGGGGCCACATCCAAACCGGGGGGGGGACCCTGCGTGCGAGGCACGGGATCGGCTGATGCGGACGGTTTAACGTCTTGCCGGACGAAGTACAGTTTAACGTCGTGTGTTGAGGACGAAGCGGACGGTTTGACGTCTTGCCGGACGAAGTATAGTTTAACGTCATGTTGGACGATGGGGTTTGGGGCTTACACCTTGAGGAGGCCCATATGCTAGGCAGTTTAACGTCGTGTAGGTTGGACGAGGTGCAGTTTAGCATCCTGCAGGACGATGGATGCTTGGCAGTTTAACGTCCTGCAGCGCGGACGAGGTGGTGCCGCCAATGGGTCAGTGTCACTTCGCGCGAGCCTGGAGGGTCGCGCGGGAAGACAACGTACGGTGCGGGCACCCGGGATGAAGGTCATCGGGCGCCACGTAGGCCGGTACCCTCAGGGGGTCAAAGGGGGCGATCCTTGGCGGTTTGTGCGCAAAAGAGGAGCTTGGCGCGCAATACCACGGGTCGGCGCGCAATTGGGCGGGCTGGCGCGCAATTAGGCGAGCGCTTTTCGCGCGGAATATGGAGATTGCGCGCACCGAGCCTCTGATAGCGCACGGGGAATAGAGATTGCGCGCACCGGGCCTCTGATAGCACACGGGGGCAACATCCCATTCTTTAACAAATGGCCACTTAGTAAGGGGGGTGCGCGCAATCGGGCTGGATTGCGCGCACCCGGGGGGCAATTGCACGCAAGAGGCTTCTATTGCGCGCGAAGGCCTTTGGGTGAGGAGTTGGTCAAAGGAAAGAATCCAAAGGGGTTGCGCGCGAAGGCGAACCCCGGGGCTTGCTTGCGCGAAATAAAGGAGGTTACCTGAAGATCGGCATTGCGCGCGGAGGGGGCGGGATTGCGCGCACGAGCGACCCTTCGAATTATGGCAACCTGCAAAACGTCGGGGGTCGCCTTGTATTTATAGGCAACCCCGGGCACGCAATTCGGCTCTTGGTGCGTGCAACGCGGCGCGGGCGCAAAATAGGGGCCCGACGCTCAATAGGGCCGTGCACTGGCGTCGGGCGCGGAACATTCCACACCAACTCGGCCCATTGTGCAAATCCCAGAAGGATTGCGCGCACCTCTCCAATATTGCGTGCGGGACTCCGATATTTCGCGCAAGGCCTTCGGGCCTTCCGAAACATGCTTCTGACTCCAAATATGACCTCTCTTTCCTCATCCGGAACTTCGTGTGAGGAGCAACGGACTTTTCCGGCATCTACAAAAGCCCCCCCTCGGAATCTGATCGGCGAGAGGTCGCAACGATCGGGTTCCGAGGGAGACGCAGGAATTCCGAAGTCCTGGGCGGCGCGGGACTTTGGCACGCAAAAAGGGCGTCGGGCGCGAAATTCGCTGCCTTGGTCGCGCAAAGCGCTTTCCGCGCGGCGTGGACACCCGGCCTCGCCTATAAATAGGGGCCCTGGGTCCCGCGTGCCTTACACAAGCTTTCCGCACGATAAGCTTCCAAGCTCTCGTGAGCGAAATTGCCATTGACGGTGCAAAATTCGCCCGTTCGGCGTGCAAACCCATCTGGATTACGGCTTGTCTTGCGCGAACACCCGGGGTTTTACGCGATGGACTTCCCAATTGCGCGCTGTCCACTAGGATTGCGCGCCAACTCCCAAATTTCTCTACCAGCCTCCTCCGATTCCGCACGCCTCATCCCTTAACCCACACGACTCCCGGAGCTTTTGAGATGGCCGCGAATCAAGTGATTTAGGGGGATGCCGCCATTCGCATGTTGAGATGGTGGCGAACGAGGAGGTCTACAGAGCCAAGGAGATTGTTTCCAACAATCAATCCTTGTTCGATTTGCTGACGTCGGCCCAGAAGACGTATCCGCTGTCGGACAACCTGCCACTCTGGAACTACGACATCCTGGATGAGGTTCCGGTGCCGGGGTTCGAGGTTGATGCGCCACGGACCTGGCTGACTCGGGAGGAAGAGCTTCCCCGCTACAACATCACCAGCAATGGGCATCCTGCCAGGGAGACCAGGCACTTAAATGTCTATGTCCTGAACCCGAGGACGCGAACCATTACCGGGAGTCAGCCTACTGCGGAGAACTCTCCAGCCCTCTACTCGAGCACGTATCGCCAGAGTGTCACCGATGACACCAGGGGCTGGCTGAAGGACTGGGACTTGCGGTCTGGGGGCAATTTCACCAGTGAGTGGGCCTGGGCGTTCTGGGTACGCCACACCTGCGATCACTTCGCGGAGGAACTACGGTACATCGGCCTGTTTGAGGCGGTGTGGACGTCGTAGTTCCACTTCTACCAGCAGCCCGAGCTCGGGCCGGAGCTGTTCACCCGCTGGTCCCCGTATACCAACACCTTCCATCTTCATCATGGGGAGGTCAGCATCGGTCTCTGGGACATCCACTGCATTGGAGATATCCCACTGGAGGGTTACCAATACGATGAGTTCCTGCCTCCGAGGAACACCTGGGGCGACAGGTCACGGACTCCCATCCTGACATGGCATCTACTGGACCTGGCTACGGAGCGGCTCAGGGTCAAGGACTTCCGCAAGGACATAGCCTACAAGGAGTGGTTCGGTCAGTTCTTGGAGCATGACCCAGCAGTCAAGATGCCAGGAAGGGGGAAGCGGTGCCCGACCGCGGCTCAGAGGAGCCGGAACGGGTCGTACTGGCGGGTCCTGGAGACGGGAGACTACTGCTCATGGGGGTACCGCATCTTCGAGGCCCGGGACCCAAATGACCGATACGCGGCGTTCCTGGCCACCTTTCTGAGTGGGTTGCTCCTGCCAGTGCGGGACGCGAGGATGGGCGTCCGCCCGACGACACTGTTGATGGAGAGTGCCATGGCCACCAACAAAAGATTCAACCTCGGGGTCCCAGTGCTGGCTAAGCTGTACGCCATCCTGGGACGCATCTCGCGAGGGGGTTCACCACGAAGTGTCTGTGGGCCCTTTCAATTCTTCCACGGCTGGGTGGATGCTCACCTCGGTGGGTACACGTTTCCAAACGCCGTCATTCCTCCGTGCAACGGCATGCGACCCTCCCTGCTGAACATCGCGGGGGTCGCTCCGATGACCCTAAATGAGGAGGGCGTGAGGATTCGGATTGGCAATCACGCCAATTTCAACTTCAGCCTGTTCCCCACTCCTGTTGGCCAGATGGTCGACAATGGGCAGGGTCTGCTGGAGCAGCACGAATACTTCCTGATTATGCGGGGCGGGGTGCTCGTGCCTCGGATCGACGGGAAGGTGATCTGCGAGCCCTACGTGCCAACCCGGTTTGCCAGGCAGTTCAGGTGCCTTCAACGGATGCCGAAAAGGGTATTCGCTGCAGTCCGGGAGGAGACGAACCCTTGCGTCCTTCGCCAGATGTGGTTAATGTTCTCCGCTTTCGGCTCTGGCGATGTCATCACTCTCCCTCCTACCGGGGTCGACGCAGGCTTGGCAACCGAGTATGACGATCACTAGGCCATCGCGTACCCCGAGGGGCTTCTACGGAAACCAGTTCGGCGGCTCGAGGTCACCCGTGCGGAGACCAGGCGTCAAGGAAGGAGGCGAGGTGCCGTTACGCGGGGGAGAACGGAGGCGCGACAAGCATCGGAGCCGGCGCGGGCAGGGACATCGGCTGCGGGCACATCGCAGACTGCCGCCACGGCCTTAGCGCCCAGAGAGGGGGAACATGCGGAGGTCGGGGAGCGGCCCGGGAAGCAGATAAGGTGTCTGCTCGAACCCTCCCACGATGCAGTCTTCCCAGCGCTGTGGTCGGCCTGGATGACCCTGCGGCAGTCGCTGGGGACCGAAACCATCTGGCAGAAGATAATCAGAGAAGGAATCCATCTGCCAGAGGTCGGGCGCCTTCAGGTCGCCGACAGGGTGAACTTCCACCGGCGGTATGCGTATCTGACGGCCATGGACGAGTACGCGCGCCAACGTGGTCAGCGTGCGGAGCCGTCCCTTCTGGTGAAGGTGATGCTCGGTCTAGAGCCTGCTCCAGAACAGATGCCGCCGGAGGAAGGTGATAGTAACGATGACTCCGAGGAAGAGGAGGAGACAGGGGAGGATGAAGGCTCTAAGGGAAGGTCCCATCCGGGGAGCCCGCGGGAGAGCGGCGAAGTGGCCGGCTCTGACAATATCGATATCACTGAGCTCCTCGAGGTCCGCTTCTATCCCTACTCAACCTGCTTCGTCCATTCTCTTATGCAGCTTCTAACCCATTTCTTCATCTTCCTCAGGAGTGTACGGATGTTGGTCAGGCATCCTCAGCAGGAGTAGGAGAGGCGCCAGCAGGACAGGGCGGGGGCCAGACACCTATCGTTTAATTAACAAGCGCTGAGGGGTCCCCTGCTGCAATTGCTCCTGCAGCGGCCGGGACAGTGGAAGATGACGCTCTGGACTCCCGTAAGTCTCCTTACTTTACTGCTGGTGCTTGCCGTTGATGATCCGTGACTAACCGCGGCATGCCTTGCGCAGTGATCTCAATACTGGAGGCTCGTCGGGCTGTCGAACTCCGGCCATCCACGAGTGGACAAGTGGTAGACATGCCGCCTTCTCCGGAACAGACTTCTCACACCGAGTCAGCCCCACCAACTGCTGATCAGGGGGCAACGGACGCCGGTGATGCTGCCATCAGAGAGAGTTCAGGGGCTAACGAGGGTGACAACGCCGCTTGGGCGAGAGAAGAAGGTCACCCAGATGTTGGGGAACCTATCCCCTGTGAGGACATCCCAGGGGCGGACCCTGCAGCAGACCTGCTGGCTGCCTTCCCTGCCTACCGGCCTGCCGACCCCGAGGAGATGGACGACTCGGACTCGGAGGCGGTCGAGGAGAGGCGAATAACGCGCCGCAGGGGGTAGAAGTGCATCCAGCGCTTCCTCAAGCGACCCCCATCGGAGTGGCTGGGGCACATGGGATCGCTTCAAACCTGGCTGCACTTCCTGTGTGCCAGGGGAGCTGATGCTCGACGCCTCCATCTGACGGTCTGTGATTTCATGGCAGAAAAGATGCGCGAGAGCCGCCGGCGTGCTGGCATCGCACAATGTCGGGACATGTCAGAGAACACGCGGGCGCTCCTCGTGGCGGAGCAGGAAGTCCGGCGCCTCGAAGGGTAGGCGGCAGAGAAGAAGGCCTTCGTCGCAGCGTGCACTGAGCTTGTGGAGCAATTGACGGCCTAGCTGGATGACGCCCAGGCACAGCTGACGGAGGCAGGCCACCAAATGGTCACACTTCAAGTCGAGCGGGAGCGTGCATAGGCCAGGATCGGCGAACTGCACGATGCGACCGCCGACGAAGAGAGGGCATGCAGATAGCGAGAAGCAGCTCTGGAGGCCGCCAGCCAAAGGGTAGCGACGTTGGAAAGATCCATTCAGCACGCTAATCCCTAGGGGCTTTGTTTTTTCCATTCCCAGAACCTTTTGCTTCCTCTATTGAATACTTCGATCCATTTGTATGAATTAACATATTTATATGCATCTTTTGGATTAACGTGCTCAACCACAATTCATTGTCTTGCTGGAGCGTTAACCAAGCTTCAGGCATCCACAATTGAGCCTGGATTTCTAAGGAAAAGAGGGAGGTCATTCCTAGGAAAGGAGACCTCAGACCTAATCAATGTACCATCCCCCCAACTTGTTCCGACACACGAGCGGGACAATGCTAGGGGCATTGAGATTTTATCCGAACATAGGGAGATGAAAAAGGGTGAATCGCGTGTCCCGAATTCAGAAATCCATGATGGTCAGTCTTCTAGGAAATGCTCAAGACGGCAAGCGGACAATGGATCAATCGACCATACTACTGCAATAGACGGACCGAAGGTCATCATTCATATTGCAGGAGGCGGATCACATGTCATCATCAATACCACTTTTGGGGTTCCTTCAGACACAAGGGTGGAAATCCGGATCAAAAGAGCATGCGATGCGTGAGGAGAAGTGATGATTTGTTCGGACAGAATATAACACTCCCAAAATTGCACCACCGTGGGGGAAGCGTATTAGGCGGATGCACCAATCTGGCTGTGAATCACCCCAATTCTCAGACAGAACCTCTTTGACGAGGAAACTTTCGCTTCCCATCATTGCAATGGGGCATCCTGAGCTGAATCAGGGAGAATATCACAACCGCACCACTCTACCAGAAGCCAGGCCAGACGACCGACGATGAGGAGGGGCGGAACTTAGCGACCCCTAAGGCTGGACCCGAGTCGAGATGCTCGGGCATTCCTACGTACTCCATCAGGCTGGAGATGAATCCACATGTAGTTCTGAGAGTGCAGTTTTAACGTCATGCGGGACGTAGAACCCCAATTCGGGAGATCTTAGTTTAAGGTCGTAGAGCTCGGACCATAGGGGCAGATCATAGTTTAAGGTCTTAGAGCTCAGGCCATAGGGGAAGATCTTAGTTTAAGGTCTTAGAGCTCGGACCATAGGAACCTCAAAGTACGCCACATCGTGGTCCTATCCCCTGGATATGCGAAGATGCACTGAGGGATAGTGTCAAGAGTGCCGAGATTTTGCCTGGTCAGAATGGGGAGTGGAAACCGTAATGTGAATCATGCGGCCATTCACTCAAGGACTGGGGGCACCGGTGTAACGATATGGGAGTACTGCCGACCGTGGTGGAAAAGCAGCATCAATATCGCACTGACCGTTGATGGAATGAGGCATCAAACGAGCATCAACCGCTTAAGCGCAGGATTCATATCGATTTGCTGCCCAAGTCCCTTGTGGGCACCAGCCCGGATCGGTGGGAGAGCACTGAGGCATTGTATCCAGACCGCTCACGGGGGGTTCCACCAAGGGCATAGGTGATGGGTCCGAATGAAGGGAATCATGAAGCCTGAAAAGTGTATGGAACCTAACCAAGCTGAACCTGACCCTCCTGGAAAGAGACCAGAGTTCTCTTGACACCGGTGGAACACTGCAAGGGGTCAAGGGACACGCCTTGAGGGTGACCCGAAGGCGGCAGATTCCCAAGAGAAGGGGGAATCTTTAAGAGGTGGGGGGCTGGACCCGAAGTTCCAAACATCTGGGCGTTCCTACGTATCCCATAAGGATGCGAATCAAGCCGTACCTAGTTCTTGAGAGTCCGTTTAACGTCATGCGGGACGAAGTGCAGTTTAACGTCATGCGGGACGAAGTTCAGTTTAACGTCATGCGGGACGAAGTGCAGTTTAACGTCATGCGGGAGGAAGTGCAGTTTAACGTCATGCGGGACGAAGTGCAGTTTAACGTCATGCGGGACGAAGTGCAGTTTAACATCATGCGGGACGAAGTGCAGTTTAACGTCATGCAGGACGAAGTGAAGTTTAACGTCATGCGGGACGAAGTGCAGTTTAACGTCATGCGGGACGAAGGGCACTCAGGCAAAGTACTACTTGAGGAAACTAGCGTTGGTGGGAGGAGTAACACGCTCACCATCCATAGTCTCTAGGGAGTACGCGCCACTGGGATAAACCTTGTGGACGACAAAAGGTCCCTCCCACTTGGGCTCCAACTTGGGCGGCTTCCTGCCGGGGATCATTGGTGCTCTTAGGGCCAGTACTAGGTCACCATGTAGGAAGGAGTGGAGGCAAACCTTCTTATTGAAAGCTCGATCCATTCTGCTTTGATACCTCTCCAAGTTGTGCAAAGCGCGAAGCCTATTCGCATCCAGTGCTCCCAACTCGACTAGACGGGCTTCAGAAGCTCTGTCCGGCGCTTGCTGGTCGTAGACCGCAGTGCTCAAGGATGGTAACTGGATCTCGATGGGCAGGACGGCCTCAGCTCCATACACCAGGGAATAAGGGGTCATCTGGGTGGAATTGCGAGTCGTCGTCCGATAATCCCAGAGGGCGTTGGGGAGCTTGTCCGGCCAACTCTTCTTGTTCTGACCAACCATCTTTTTCAAAATGTTAGAGAGGGTTTTGTTAAATGCCTCAATATGTCCATTAGCCTGTGCATGATAGTGAGATGTATGGTTCGAGCGAATGTTGTACTTGGCGTACAACTTCTTCAACTCGGCTGCTTGGAAATTGGCTCCGTTATCCGTGAGGATAGCGTGAGGCACTCCAAATCGATAAATGATGTTGGAGGTCACGAAGTCAGCGATAGAACAGGATTTGACCTCTCTGAGAGGAATCGCCTCTGCCCATTTGGAGAAGAAGTCCGTGGTGATCAGAATGAACCGGCACTGGCGAGCCGTCGCCGGCAGGTAAGGTCCCACAACGTCCAGCCCCCAGACTGCAAGGGGCCAAGAATACCTGGTGGTATGGAGAGGCTCTGGTGGCCGATGCACAAAGTTAGCATGAACCTGGCACGCATGGCACTTCATGGCATACTCGATGCAGTCATGGATCATGGAGGGCCAGAAGTATCCCAACCTCCGAATCTGGTGGCACAGCTTCGGCCCAGTCTGGTGGGCACCACATGAACCAGCATGAAACTCTTGCATGACTCGTGTGATCTCAACTCCCTGAAGTCAACGGAGGATAACACCATCAAATCCGTGTCTATAGAGGATCTGCTCCAGGCCGGGACTGCTCTGGAGGACAAACTGCGATGCGCGGCGTCGAACTCACTCACGCTCGGCCCGATCCGACGGGAGAATGCCATGTTGGAGGTACTCAACCAAAGGCGTCCTCCAATTAGGGGCTGGATCGACTGCCACATCTGTGGTACTCGGGGCTCCAGGCACAGGGGAAACCGTGGTGATATTACTTACCGATGGGCCGCAATCTCCCTCCGGGATAACAGGAGCGATGAGCCTGCGGTGCGTCACGCGGATGATCAGGTTGTCCCGTTCAGGCTCTGTGAGTGACGCAGCAAGGCTGGCCAAAGCATCTGCTCGACCGTTCTGCAACCGGGGAATATGGACAATTTCTGGCCGAGAAGGGAACTGGGCCATCAGGAGGAGGGTGCACTCCAGCAATGGCACAAGTTCTGGCTTCCTGACAACATAGTCGCCATTGATTTTCTTAACGACCAGCTCGGAGTCCCCTTTCACACACAGATGGGGCACGTCGATCTTGAGAGCTAACTTGAGGCCAGTGATGAGGGCATGGTAGTCCACCTCATTTTTGGTACATCCCTCTTACAACAAGAAAGAGTATGGCAGCACGGCTTGCTTCGGGGTAATGAAGACGATACAGAAGCCCACTCTGTTGAGCTTAGGATTATCGAGTCTTCTACCGGTGGGGCTCCGGGAGGCACCGTCAAAGTGCATCTGCCGGCATGGATCGGCACGATTGACCGAGAGAACAACCTCATCAGGAAGGCCTAGATCCAGCGGCTGATCCGCGGAGGTCGGGTGAGCAGCCAGAAAGTCCGCTAATGCTTTCCCTTTGATGGCCTTCTGAGACACATACCTGATGTCGAACTGCTGGAGAATCCCAGCCCACCGCGCTAAACGGCCAGTCAACATAGGCCGGCTCAGGATATATTTCAACGGGTCTACCCGAGAAACCAACTGTACCTCGTGGTGCTGCAAGTAGTGCCGTAATTTCTGTACGGCAAATACGAGCGCTAGGCAGCTCTTCTCGATGGGGGAATACCTAACTTCCGCATCGAGGATCTTGCGACTGAGGCAATAGAGGCTATTCTCTGTTCCCTCGTTGTTCTTCTGGGCGAGAAGGGCACCAAGGGACCGTTCCAGGGCAGTCACATAAAGGACCAGCGGCTTCCCGGATACAGGTGGCATCATAACCGGAGGTTGAAGCAGGTACTGCTTGATTTCCTCGAAAGTGGTCTGACACTCCTTATCCCATACATAGGTGGCACCTTTCTTCATGATCCGAGAAAAGGGCTTACACTTACCGGCCAGATTCACGATGAATCGGCATATATAGGCTAAGTGGCCTTGGAACCCTTGCAGTTCCCGAATGTTACCTGGGGGAGGCATCTTGCTAATCGCCCTGATCATCTCTGGGTCGATCTCAATACCCCGGTATCTTACCACAAAGCCAAGAAACTTCCCGGAGGTGACCCCGAAGGCACACTTTAATGGGTTCATCTTCAGGCGGCGAGACCGGAGGAGGCCGAACACTTTCTCAAGATCTTTGAGATGGTCCTGACGCTGGCACGATTTGACCACCAAGTCATCGATGTAGCATTCCACCAGTGTGCCGAGGATTGTCTTGAATATGCGGTGCATCACCCGTTGATAGGTGGCACCTGCATTCTTCAGGCTGAAGGGCATGACCTGGTAACAAAAGATACCTTGGGGGGCCCTAAAGGCAGTGAACTCCTCATCCTCAGGGGCCATCCGGATTTGGTTGTATCCGGAGTATCCATCCATGAAGGAGAGGTCTTGGAACCCTGTCGTGGCGTCAATGAATATCTCTATCACCGGAAGGGGAAAATCATCCTTCGGACAGTGGCGGTTGAGATCGCGGAAGTCGATACAGACTCTGATCTGCCCGTTCTTCTTCCTAACCGGCACAATGTTGGCCAGCCATCTGGGGTACTGAACTTCCCTCACGAAGTTGGCTTTGATAAGCTTGTCAACTTCGGCCTCAACCATGGCACCATGGAATGGGTGCATCTTCCTGGGAGGCTGCTTGAACCCGCGATGGTTCACCGGGAGACTAAGGTCGTGGACGACTACCTGAGGATCTAGCCCCGACATCTCGTCATAGCCCCAAGCGAACACGTCACGGTGCTGTCTGAGGAAGTCCAAGTACTGCTGCCGATCCTCAGAGGGCATGGAGGCACTGACCAATGTGGGTCTTGGATCTGCCTCGGTTCCAAGGTTCACCTGTACTAACTCATCAACCGTGGCAGAGACGCCCTCCTCAAAGGCTGGGGGTGCATCTTCCACGTCCTCTCCACTCGGGGAGGGATCGTCCACGGGAGAGACTACGTTGGAAACTGCATTGGGGCTACCAGATCCTGCTGGGCCACTGGTGCTGGCATGGGCGGTCGCGGTCATCTCATCAGGAGACTCACAGGCCGTCGAGACCATGGCTACGTCCATCCGATGGATCGGGAGGATGTAAGCGTCATCCAAACTTGCCCAGGGATCACATGCAACAGCGACAGGCTCAACCTCGCCTGTCAGGATCTGCTTATCCTTTCTCTTGTAATAGTCCGCGTCTAGATAGCGGGCTTCACATGAGGAAAAAGGAGAGGCATCTCCCTGAAGCACGCCTACTCGACCATTAAGGGAGTATTTAAGGCATTAGTGGTATGATGAGGGAACCACCGCATGAAGGTGGAGCCATAGCCTGCCCATCAATGCGTTATACGCAGTGTCCTGAGAGACTACCATGAATTCGGTGTTGGCAACCAGGTCACCGAACTGGGTCTTCAAACTTATCTTGATGACCGGAGTTTGCTCGGTGCGGTCGTACCCCTGGATCCTGAGGTCGGAGGGAATCAAGTCATCCTCAGCCAACCCCAATCTCCGGAGCGTCCGAGTTGGAATCAGGTTAATCCCGGACCCCATGTCGACAAGACAGCGCCGGACATCAAGGCCATTGAACTGGCCAGTAACATACAGCAGACAAATTTGCCCCTGTATAGGAGGGTCTTCATCCTTACCAGAGAATGAGATAACTGCCTGACATTCGGCGTTCTCAACTGCTTCAGCGTGAAAGGCCTTTGCAGCCGCAACCTCCGTCTCAAACTGGAGGGGGCACTTCAGGGCTTCAGCGAGCGCTTCGCGCATCTTAGGTGATAGGCGCAGAGCCTCAAGGATGGAGAGCCTTGCTGGGATGTCTGCCAAGTGCTTCAGAACATCATACTTCCTTTCCATGCACGAGCCCCTGGTTGCAGGAGGTTGCTCTGCGGTTGGAGGCATGACGGGCCTTGCCGGTTGGACCGGCGGCCGACTGGTGCTTGGCGCATCTTGCTGTTCACTGGTTGAAGCCCGTGAAGTGGTCACCGTACTGGGGCCATGCCATCGATGTCGTGAGACAGAGTGCCCGATTTCCCTTCCCCATCCCCTGGCAGGTTCCGTGCCCCAGTGCTGAATTCTCGGCCAGGCAACATGCTAGTCTTCCAACACCTCTGAAAGCTATCAGTGTTCGTATTGAGGAGAAGAGATTCACGTCGTGTTCCCCATTTTCTGTTTCGGTGCGGATGTGTGTCGGGTTTCTGTTCCGACGCTGTTCCGCCAGGACGCGTTCACGCGTGCACCCGTCGACCCGAGGGGATGGGAGCGCGGCTTGTGGCCCCGCAATCCCGCTTTCCAAAGGCGGGCGGCATCCGTCCCTTATTCAGGGACGTCTGCTACTTGATCAAAACCGGGATGATGGGATGTCGGCTCCTCCTTCCGTGGACGTCTCCTCAGAACTCGTCGCCTAATCCGGGTCTCCCTCATAGATTTAAGAATGTTCGTGAATCTCGTTCCCGGCGCCATATCTTCATGGACACCAGTTAATTACGCTGCTTACGCCCAGACGCTCCAAGGAGTCTGGTCGGGGCAGCAACCCGCGGTGAGGAGACCGGGTAGATCTGGGTGTTGGGGGCGTGTCTTAACACTGCGGCTCTGCATGTCTGCCTTCCGTCCCTAATAGGGCTTCTCGAAGGCGTGATGGCCTGAGGCATCCTACGCTAGGTGTGTGGAACTGCGTTACCTGAGGGTTTCCTCAGCTTCCCATGTTTAACACGAGGTGTGCCACGAGTTTAACGTCCAGTGGGGACGACATCAGACTGATCAACACGAGGAGTGGATCAGATGACAGAACCCCTTGCGCGGAACCTCTGACGCTGGGGCCATCAAATGGGCGGCTTCCCGAGTGAAGTGGAGTGGAATGAAATGGTAGGACCCCACCGGGATGTGGCGGCCCGGGTAAGGATCAGGATGGATGATGGAGTGAAGAGCTTGGACCCCATAGAGGCTTTCTACGTACCACGCTTTAGCGCGGATCAAAGTCAGCGTAGTTCAGATATACAGTTTAACGTCATGCTGGACGATGGCAAGCCGACTCACGAGGAGGTCTAGGCTGCTGGCACGCACGAAGTGGGTGGATCACAGTTTAACATCTTTCTGGACGATGGTGTTCGGGGCTTACACTCTAAGGAGGCTCATATGCGACAAAGCCCGGTTGAAGAGGGACTTGGGACGAAGGTGAAAGACACCTCGATCCCTGTCATGCCCCCTACTGGCTTCGGCAGTGGGGAAGCACAATGGATACACACACATGAAGTCCCCCACAAGGGCGGATTCATAGGTGAATCGACGCGAATGTGAACCCGGGAGGGGTCCACTGATGGACGAACCGACGTGAATACGACCGGGACAACCAGGTGGTGGGCTTGAACCTCAGGGAGGCTTCCTACGTACCCTGTTTAGGAGATAGGGATCAAAGTCCACACAGTTCATTCTGTCAGGACTTACACACTGAGGCAACCTGAGTGCAGCAAAGCACAGTTGAAGAGGGACTTGGGCTGAAGGTGAGAGAAATCTCGATCCCTGTCACGCCCCCTACTGGCTTCGGCAGTGGGGAAGCACAACGGAGATACACATGTGAAATCCCCCACAAGAAACTAGGGGTTTGTAATACCCTACCCCCGTGGGCGAAGGCCACTCCAATAAATCATCCCTAAAGAGGGGAAATCCCGACATCCCTGTAGAGACGAGCGGGTGGGGGCCACATCCAAACCGGGGGGGACCCTGCGTGCGAGGCATGAGATCAGGTGATGCAGACAGTTTAACGTCTTGACGGACGAAGTACAGTTTAACATCGTGTGTTTAGGACGAAGCAGACGGTTTAACGTCTTGACGGACGAAGTACAGTTTAACGTCATGTTGGCCGATGGGGTTTGGGGCTTACACCTTGAGGAGGCCCATATGCTAGGCAGTTTAACGTCGTGCAGCTTGGATGAGGTGCAGTTTAGCATCCTGCAGGACGATGGATGCTTGGCAGTTTAACGTCCTGCAACGCGGACGAGGTGGTGCCGCCAATGGGTCTGTGTCACTTCGCGCGAGCCAGGAGGGCCGCGCGGGAAGACAACGGACGGTGCGGGCACCCGGGATGAAGGTCATCAGGTGCCACGCAGGCAGGTACCCTCAGAGGGTCAAAGGGGGCGACCCTTGGCGGTTTGCGTGCAAAAGAGGAGCTTGGCGCGCAATACCGCCGGTAGGTGCGCAATTGGGCAGGCTGGCGCGCAATTGGGCCAGCGCTTTGCACGCGGAAGATGGAGATTTCATGCACCGGGCCTCTGATAGCGCGTGGGGAATAGAGATTGCGCGCACCGGGCCTCTGATAGCGCGCGGGGGCAACTGCCCATTCTTTAATGATTGGCCACTTAGTAAGGGGGGGTGCGCGCAATCGGGCTGGATTGCGCGCACCCGGGGGGCAATTGCACGCAAGAGGCTTCTTTTGCGCGCGAAGGCCTTTGGGTGAGGGGTTGGTCAAAGGAAAGAATCCAAAGGGGTTGCGTCCGAAGGCGATCCCCGGGGCTTGCCTGCGCGAAATAAAGGAGGTTACCTGAAGAACGGCATTGCGCGCAGAGGGGGCGGTATTGCGCGCACGAGCGACCCTTCGAATTTTGGCAACCTGCAAAACGTCGGGGGTCGCCTTGTATTTATAGGCAACCCTAGGCACGCAATTCGGCTCGCGGTGTGCACAACACGGCGCGGGCGCGAAATAGGGGCCCGGCGCGCAATAGGGTCGCGCGCGGGCGTCGGGCGCGGAACATTCCGCGCCGACTCGGCCCATTGCGCGAATCCCGGAAGGATTGCGCGCGCCTCGCCAATATTGCGCGCGGGCCTCCGATATTTCGCGCAAGGCCTTCAGGCCTTCCGAAACATGCTTCTGCCTCCAAATATGACCTCGCTTTCCTCATCTGGAACTTCGTTTGAGGAGAAACAGATTTTTCCGACATCTACAATCATATTTTTTCTTATCATTGATATAGGTTTAGTCTCATAGCCACATGAGTCCTTCTAATTTTTTTAGTTTTAATCTCATGGTCATGAGATTCCTTCTCATGTTAAGAGATGGGTGTTGTTGTTGAACTATTTACTTTTCATAGACAATTGTTAATTTTCATAGTCAGACAATCCCCTCTAATGGTATCACAATTTCTTCACATAGACAATGTTTGGTTCCCTTGGTCGCTTGATCCACTCCAGAGGTCAGTTCATTCCATTTCCAACTTATTAATTTTTTTTATATTTCCAAAAATACCACAAAATCCATGAATAATAATTTTTATATTTATATGTTTTAACAAATTATTAAATGGATTTTAAATACAAATTTAATACTGGATAATAATATGTTGTATTCCTAGAAGTCTGATCTTCTATCAGAGTCATTATCCTTTAATTAAAAGGGATTCACATTCATGAAAATTTATTTCAGTGTATGTGAAACATTTTAATTCATTTTTCCCACATCATTTATTCTAAATGAAATATTCAATTATTAATTCATTCATGGCGATTTCTCTTGAAAATGAGGTTATATAGAATTTCTATTACATTCATTGAATTTTTTTTTCAATTGTTGTGATTTGTTCTTGTGGAGTTCCTAGACTTTATGTGAATGCAAATTCTGGTATAGAAAGCATAGATAATCGTTATTTTTATAGGTATTGTATCTATTAACATATATTTTATGTGTGAAGTTACATTTTATGATACTTTATCACAATGATTAAATTGTTCAGATGATCTAATAAGAAAAAATAATCATGTTTATTACCTGAAATGTAACTTATACTAGAAAAATAATAGATTAAATATCATGTTGTTGAATATAACAATTAAATTAAGTCAATTATCTCATTAAATTAATTGGCATAGTTGAATATTGAAATATTTAGATTTATCCCTATATGATTTCCATCCCACGATAAAATGTAGTGAATAAATTTGATTGAAAATAACAATGAAACCAATGTACTTGGATTAAATGAATACTAATAATTTGACAACATATATATAAATCACATTTTATTGATTATGAACTTTATTAGTGCTAAATTTATTAATTATTAAAAATGAAAATTACCACATATTAGAAATAATGTTTGTTCTTGATGTTTCCTTGAATGATTGAGTGTTGTGATCAAATGGGATGTTTAAGGATGATTTTTCTACATCTTGTTATTATTATCATGTAAAATTTATATTCGGAAAATTTATTTTGGTTTTTATCTATAATTCATAAATGTATATTATGAGAAATAATTAATTTAATAAATATATTTAAATACATGATATTTTAATAAAATATGCACTAGTATAATGCATTCATATTACTCTGGGATTTTGATTTTGTATGGAATGATGTATTGGTCTGGGAAAACTAGTTTTACTTATGAGGTGCAGATACCTACTATTTGGGGATTAGTATCCCTACTAACTATTATTTATTATTATGCTATATTTTCTAAATTGGGTGGGATCCTTCTGATGAGATATTATGTGATCTTTTGATGGATAAGGGTTTCAAGAGAAATAGAGAGGGTGTGAGAGTTAGTGGTGTAGTTGGAACCTCTATTGGTGTAATGTATACAGATATCCATGGATGTGTTAGGGATGCCACCATGTATAATAGAATCTGAGGAAAATGGGGCTCTTTTTGTAATTAATATTCATTATTGTGAGAATGTTTGATTTTTTTGTTTCATTTATTCTTCCCCCAATTGTTGTTTTAGATGTAAGTTCATGGGGGTGCATCTTTTATGGTAGATTAAAATGACTCAATGTGTAATG
The DNA here is from genome assembly GCA_963277665.1 of Viscum album. Lineage (NCBI taxonomy): Eukaryota > Viridiplantae > Streptophyta > Magnoliopsida > Santalales > Viscaceae > Viscum > Viscum album. Next base: position 1,641,820,272 of record OY728121.1, on the reverse strand, counting down.
ACCAACACATAGTGGACACTAGGTGGTGTTTTTCCAGAAAATCATGGTTACCATTGAATGGATTACTAACTACCACTATTTTTGGTACTCTCTCTCCTGGAAGAATTATTTATTATTACTAATGATTATTAAAATTAAAATTTATATGTGTGTAGTGGGATGTAATGAATTTTTCTTTTTTTATCACATTTATCATTGAATATAGTAACATGTATGGGAATTGATATCTTCTGTTACAATACACAATGTAGAAGATGGGGTGTCTCTCTAAAAATACGTAGTTAAAATCTAGAGATATTGGTGATGATTACTATATGATATGATTGATGGTATTCATGGTGTGTTACTATTTCCTTGGTTTTTTTGGGTGGGATTATATTGAAAGACTGATTGATTAGGATGTGAAATGTTAGGGATGCGTATAAAATAAGTGGGGATTTAGTAGTGATGTACATTCACATGATATTATGATAATTATTATATTATTTCTCAATGTATGTACATGGTGAGATATCCCATATGTGGTTAGTAACATTTCAAACCATTACAGGTTATGAGTTAGAATCACATGTTAATTCATAAATCATTGGTAAGCATCTTTCACATTTTTTTAGTTGTTTAATTATGGATTCCACTAATTACTAATGTTATGTTCACTAAAAATATATAAACAATTTTTTAGCACTTAATGATATTCAGGGTGATAATGTCAGAGATTTGATGCTCTTGGGTTCATTCTAGAGTGGATCAGGTTATGAGGTCACTATGGAGGATCAAATTTTGATTATATATACCGTATTGGTTTGTCTGTATAAAATTAGATAATGTTTTTTCCCATTAATTATTTTTTAAGAATTAGTTTTTTGGTAGTTATATCTTATATATCATTCCTCATAATGTTCTTTAGGGTAAATTTCTCCACTTTTTTATGATATACCATCAGTGTTTATTGGAATATTGTGGCCAATTATATGTAGGAAACCTACCACATTATATTACTTATCTCATATCTTTCCAAGTAAAAGTACCGATGGGAATTGGGCATCATGTCACTAAAACATAACATCAGATTAATATGTTTTCTATTTTTTTAGGTCATTAATTCAGAGTTTTATAATAATTATAAAATAATACTTTTTTTAGAAACCAATTTTTTTTCTAAATATTATAATATTAAAATTGATCAAAACATCTTACAATGTAAATTATGTATATTTATTTTGGATTTTAATTTTAGTTCATAAAAATGAATATTTAAAGATAAAATTATAAAATGATAATATAAAATAAAAGGAAATCCCTTTTAATGATAGTATTGTTCAATAATTAAAAATATAATTTTTTTTTCATTTAAATGTAATATTTTTTTTATCATTTAATTTGTTGCATTATTTTTAATGTTAACTATTTTCTTTTATGTTTTTGGCCATTTATTTTTAGAGTAGAGAGTAAAACAATATAGAAAAAATACCATATGTTTTAAAAAGCTTAGAATTTAATGTTGTCACATATGATAATGATCTTATTCTAATGATATAATGATAACTATTATTGCTTACCCATGTACTAGATTGATTCATGTATCTTGATTTTTCTCTACTATCCTTACACCTAATTTTCATTCCAATCACTTTTGATTGATCTATATAAGTATGTGATTATATTTACTCTGAGTAATCTAAAATTCATTTGGAATACTATTTGATCTGGTTTAAATAATACTTATAATATAATTTGTTTTTTGGTTCCATACAAATAATTTTTGTAATATGGTAAATATTTCAATTTTTGGATGTATTATTTCTTTGTTTTCTATATTTAAAATGATGCCATAAACATATATAGTGGTTGTTGGTTTAAGTATATTTATTTCAGACACATTAAAAAGTTTTAATCCAAGAAAATGATTCATCCTATGTTGAAATTTTTTAAATTTATTGGAATATGTTATTTTAGTAAACATTTAATAAAACATTATAGTCATTTAATTAATTAAAACACAATTCAAAATTTTTCTATAACCACAAACAAAAATGTCTGTTTCTTATAAACCAATAATCATTCTATGATTCATGTACTATTTCCCATTCACCAATACAATATAAAATTATATAATCAATCCATTATCTAAAACATAATTTGAAATGAAATATATGAAATCGTTATAGTAATAAAAATATAATAAACCCATGAAAACAAAAATTCTCTTGATATACACATACATAGTATCCAGGTTACTTTACTAATGTTGATACATATGTTATACCCAAATCAGATCATTTAGAACCCTATAAATATTCATTAAAATATTTTGGACAGAATATAATGCCATATTCAGGAATTTATCATTAGGTAATGATTTACACTCATATATTAGTAATATAAAGAAATTCATGAATCAACCAAAATCAAGGGATAAACTGATTATAGATTAAAAAAATTTAAAAAATAAAATTATATCTTATATAAAAAATTAATAAATCTACATGTAAGGGAAACCTAATATATCTGGAATGAAAAATGACAACAATATGTATTAAAATCAGAAAATCTCATCTATAAAATTTTCATATAAAAAATAAATGGTGCAGAAATAATAGAATCTCCAAATAAAAAATACATTTGATTAATCAATCATGGAGTGAAAAAAAAACTCTTCCTTCATCAAATATCACCCAAGATACATATACTATAATAGACTAGATATGAATTTTCCCTATAGCACTATTCATTCAACTATCTAATCCAAGAAACGTCTTGATCATTTAATTAGGAAAATTATACTTTATATTGAATAAAATTTATTTTTTATGTGTGAGTACATAACTCTATATACCACTATTAATAGTTTATCAATCTTAACACATTATACTTTTATGTGAACACATAACAAGACATGATTTATAATACTGCAATAAAATCAACACATAATTAACCAATCATTGAAAAAAATATTTTGTTATATTATATAAAAAATTACAATGTATATTAATTTTTAGTTATTTGACACATTCTCACCAAATAAATGGTAAAACAATTATACCTTCTTCAATACAAACTCTTAATTGGAGGGAAAAAATACCATACCATGTCCAATTGAAATATCCATTCTATGGAAAACAGAATATTAATAAATATGGGAAATATTACAGTCCATACCAAAATAAATATGAATATATGATGTCATGGTAATATTATTTCCCTAGGAAATTAAAATGGGAATGATTATACCACAACATGGAAATATTATATCCCATTTAAATACTATGTAGTTCTATTATGATTTCTTATTTACAATCATTTTCAATAATGATTTTTTATAAAATATCATGAAATATAATAAAATATATGTGAGCATATAGATCATTCCACTTATACATATTAAATATCCAATTTTCACAAAAAATGTACAAAAAATAGTTATATAATAATTTCTCATTCTATTAAATTGATCAACGATTCCCACAAAAATAGAAAATAAAAAAATATTCATAAAATAAAAAATTAAAATAAAAAATTGAATAAAAATTAACAGTAAATATATACAAATCCTGATTCAGTAAAAAACTTTTTATAATTCCAATTCATAATTTTAAGAAGTATATATACAAGAAAAAACTAAAACATCATAGCTGAAAGGTATAATAATAATATATTATTCTATTCATACATTTTTTAGTACATGGGAATATATAAATATATGGTTTAGAAAAAAATAGTAATGAACTTAGGAGCATAAACCCATTAAGTGAATTGTCAAAAAATTAATTTAAAAGATTATGATTAAAATAAAAATCTATGTCATATATTTTTGTAGTTATATATTATGACACTACCTAGATAGAAATTATATGGTTTATATGAGAAATAAGTTGATCCCCTTTACTCTATATGTGACATCTCATGACAGTCATCAATTAAGTATCCATTTAAACCATAAATTTTAAACCCATCTTTCAAAAAATTGAAATGTCATTCAACTTAATTTTCCCACTTTTTGTATCCATAATCATATAGTATGTTTGTCACAATAAAATAAACAAAAAATTCATCCCTACAAGTATTTTCTCTAAGATGGATAGACTCACCTGAAATCACATATTCATTATTTTACATGGAAATTCACATAGACTAAGTAGCTTGCTCACTTAAATTATGAATTTTATATATCACCAAAACCATTATTTATAATTTTATCACAACATAGATTTAGCTATAAGTACATTTACAAAAATCTATAAAATATGTGGTTGTAAATATCTCAATATAGACCCCCATAATTTCCAATTACTATAATACGTATGTGAGAGAATTTTAATATCATAAATTAATAAACAATGATGTATGAATACATCACTAAACATAGGTCGAATAAATATTAGTGCATCGGTAAACCGAATATGGAACCTTGTAATTATATAAAATAATCGATTAAAAAATATATATCCTTTATGGGACTAAAAAAAACTCATGCGAACAACCTTTAGTTTTGGGTTACGATTAAAGGAATAAAATATATAAATAATAGGGATTGGGTAGTAAAACTGGAAGTTATGGTCTCATCAATAGTAATAGATTAATGGATGGAATTAATATATAGCATACTGAAGAGAATAGATAATAGAATATGGGAAATTTAATTCACCTCGGATCCCCTTAAGTCAGATGTGTGAATGTTATGAAGAGAGTATTTTTTCTTAAATGTTGATATAGATTTAATTAATTTATTGATAATTTAATAATTAAACTGAATCCTTATATTTTAGTGATACAAGGACACCAGTTACCCACTAGTCCTCTTGGGTGAGCCACTTTCTGTCTCACTTTATCAGATAACTAATACTGCAATACCGTTTAATTGATTGATTCAATAATAAATTATTATTTTCCACCTTCATATTTACCATTAAATAAATAAATAAAACCTCTAACAATATACTCAATATAAGATAATAAACACCTTATTACATTATCCTTTGTATCATTTCATATCCAAACCTTAATAAGGGATGATTACCATTGGGGTATAAGGGTTGGGACCCTAGATCAGGGCGTGTGTCATTGGGACACAAGGTAATTAGACGAGAGACTGCTCATGAGTATGAAACTATCAAATGAAGCATGCATGTGTGGGTATGTTGTGAACTATGGAATTACTATTCCAAACGATAAAAAGAATATGTATTAAGATGTTCTGAATTACTTTTCATGAAAAATAACTTTCTAGGAATTGGATTCATTTAGTTTTGTTATCGATTTTTTTAAACAGTTTCTCTCTGAACGTGTTTAAATTTGGGTATGAAATGTTTTGGTAAATTTTTGTATATAAACTATTTTAAATAAATCTATCTAAACATTCAATTTTTGTGGCATGAGTAGGTATTTACTTAGGGGAAAACCTACTATGTTTTATACTCACTCTTTCTTTGTCACTTTGGTGATTTTTTAGATTCTATCATCTGGGAAATGGGATAAGGTAATGTTTCACATGTTTTGGAACTACATCATGATACTTGGGCTGTTCAGTGATAGTGAATATTGGAACTTTTTGATCATTGAGTCTTGTTGTATCTTGAGAGAATTTATTTATTTATCCACTATATACTTTTATACTTGTTTGGTCTTCTTGCATAGCACACTTTGATGTGGTTTTGAGATACATGAAGTAGTTTAGTTGTATTACATATAATTATGCATCATTTAGTGAATGGTTTGGTTATGGGTTGTTGGTTTATTTTTTTATTTATTAAATGGAAAATCATCCCACACATGTATTAAAAACCCTTCAACATTTATTTCCATCCTTTTTCATCATGGGGATATCACTTAAGGCCCAGTAATAACTCGTTGTTCTCTCAAGACAATGGGAATGTGCAGGTCATTACAAATGGTATTAGTTTTGTCCTTCATTTGGGGTAAAAATTTTATAACCTTGTTTGGCCCTTTCCAAACATGCAGTCATTTGTTTTTTCGATCTTGGAGTTGAAATTCATTCTTTTCTATTCTATGGGATGGAATCTTAGAAAGGAGTAGTATTTTCCGAATTGAAATGTATTATATAAAACGATGATTATAACCCTTTTATGATGAAAATCAATTAACCATTGAGTTGGGCACATATGTGTTTGGAGACAATTCTAGGATTTACGAATCCCATTTTCATGGGTTTAGAAAATGAGATGTGCATGAAATGCATTATAGAGTAATGAATTCCTAATAGAATTTCATATTTAATGTGGAGTAATGTTTTCTGATATTGTGAATGGTGTGAATTTTTTAAAAAATTAGGATTTCATTTCAAATTAAAGGTTTTGAAAAGAGGATATTTGGTGTATTTTGAAAATGGTTTGGTTTTCAAATGCATGAATGAATGTTAAAAAAATTGTTGAACATGGAAAAAGTTTGTTTTTCAAAAAAAAAATTGAGACAGTTGATGTGATTGAATTTGAAATGATATTCCATAAGTTGCTAGAGAGTGAGATTGACATAGATTATTGTGGGATTAGAAAATGTCACCTAATAGGTGTCATCAAAACCAACCAGATGAAGCTGTGTGAAATGTGATTGGACCTAATCCACAGATGAACCAGGTGTTGGATCAGGGTATTGTCCAAGATTTTCAAGCTATGTATATGGGGAACTGGTGGAATGATCCAAGGCATGTGGATCATACCATCCGGTTAATGAAGCATAATCCACCTAACTTTTAGGTTGTTTTTGAACCTGAGAAGGAAGAGGTGTGGATGAGTTAGATGAATCATATCTTCATAGTTCATCAGCACACTGGTTTAGCAAAATGCGATGATGTCTAGGTATATGCTCGAGGATCTTGCATGTAAATGGGGGGATTTAGAGGTATATGTTAAATTGGTTAAAGGACTTACATGTGATAATTTTGTGTAATTGTTCAACAAACAATTCAATCCTCACGCATTCATGATCCAAAAAATGACTGAATTTTTCATCCTTGTCAAATATAGTATTTCTATCACTAATTGTATAGCTAAATTCATTTATTTAGTGCATTTTTCACTAGATGTTGTGGTAATGACATATTTGAAGTAATGCATCATCGTATCAAGGATATGGTATAAGATTCAATCGAAAATTGGGGGGCTCTGTATTATCGATTATAGACAAATGGTGAATAGAGTGACTGTGGCTGAATGAGATATCTCAAGATCTATTGGATGAGTTATATTGATTCCCCGAGGTAGTAGTGGGAACTAAAACACTAGGAGAATGTGGAAAAGAGACCCATATTTCAATGGTTGAAGTGGTAATCATAACCAGACGGTTGGATCAGTGAGCCTCACACCATGACCCCAGAGGAAAATGCTTATTGGAATGTGGATCTCTTGAAAACATAAAGAATGACTGGAAAACAAAACTTATATAATTTCAATATTGAAAAAATATATGATATCTTTAGCGCTATTGTTTCACTGCTCCAAATTCATGTGCTTGATACACTTCCCAGGTGTTGCAAGCATCATATACATCAACAAGGCAAGGATAACAGAACAAGTCTCATTTTCAGAGTAGAGCCAGTCATGGTGATTCTATAAATACAATGACACCCCAACAGGTGTAATCTCAGAAAGGATACATGGAGAACTATGCGGCGATGAAGCTATAATAATGATTTGATTAGATGATTGTCAAGGATCAAGTTGGACCATCTTTTTGAATCTAAATCTACAGATTATACACAAGAGGGGGGTGAATTGTGTCTTTTGCAATTTCTCTGATAACACTTTTCTTGAATGAGTTCTGTCCTTTACTTTATCATATTTGATCATGCAGCGGAAGAAGTAAATTACAAAAACCCAAAGATGTATAGTGGTTCGTGGAACAGAATGATCCTAGTCCACTCCACCAATGCTCCACTCCACGAGTTTGGTGATTTTCACTATCTGGTCCCCTTTTCCACAGACTGATTCACAACTGAGTACAGGCAGTTTGCAACTTTACAATCCATGGAAAAACAAAGCCTTCTGGTTCAAACATGAACCTACATAGCTTAGAATGAGAAGCTGGTTACTCATGAATAAAAACAAAATTTCAGAAAGATATTTCCAGTTGATCTTCACAATTGCACCAGAATACAATTGACAGCAGAGGGATCAAAGACTCTAGAAATATTGATCTTCAAGATGAAGTAGTTCTTAGTTGATCCAGTTGTAGTATATATAGAGATATAGTTCACAACCTCAGCAGTAGTAGATCCAGAGTAGATATTCTATGTAGAACAGGTGAATCTTCAATCGAGTTCTTTCTTCTTGAACAAACAGAGCTTTGACACTCCATTTGAATCAGCAGATCAACGTAAAATAGTTACAATCACTTTATTTCACCTTTTTCAATAATAGATCGATCATATCATCCTATTTTTGTGTTTCAGAGAGAGCATAATAAATCATATCTCCAACACATTTTGATCTATAAAAGTCTCCTTATGATTCGCGATATTGAAAAAACAATTGAATTTTCAGAGAAGTCGTAACATCCCTTAAGACTCAGCATAAAAAGATCCTTTTAAATCGAACATAAATCCATTAATAAAATGGCTTGGAATTAGTCAAAGTCGTAATTCAAAAACGACATTAAATCTGGCTTGAAATCCACCCAGAAATCATCTTACTAATCATTGTACATAAAAACCGTCTGCCGAAAAATTCGACGCCAAACATAAGGTTGATGACATGGCCTCCAAACGTAGGGTTAACAACACAGTCTTCAAACGTAGGGTTGAAAATGTAAGGTTGAAAACAAACGTAAGGTTGATAACAAATGTAGGGTTGATCATCCATACTTTTTTCTTCATCATTCAAACGTACAGTAAAAGATCCATACTTTTACTTGATCCATACTTTTCCAAGAACATATGGTTATTTACAAACGTGAGGTTGATGAACCATACTTTTGAGAAATAAACAGAACCTTTAGAATTTATGTACGGTTCTCCTTTCATACTTTGCTGAAAACCAAAACGCAGGGTTCCTTCCTAACGTAAGGTTCTTCTTCCATACTTTGCTGAAAACGTATGGTTGTTTAACCATACTCTTCTCTTAATTCAAATAGTATACACGCTTTTCATCCATATGCTACGTTTATCCATGTAGGGTATGAACAGTGATTTTAGAATTTGCTAAAATAGATTCCGCACTATATACATCTATGTAAGATGTGAACAGTGTTTCCAAAACGCGCTAAAATAGATTCCGAGCTAAGTAATAAATTCTCGTTATTTCAAGAGTAAAATAAATTAATTACCTCCTGTAAAATACTAAGTGAAATCATTTAGAAAATAACTAAGGGTATTTGTGAGCATCAAAATTATCATAAAGAGACAGAGTATTATTTTCAATAATCTCCACCTTTAAATAAAATTAATATGATTTGTTGAAAACAATACTTTACTCAACAATCTCCCCCTTTTTTATGATCACAAAACCCATAAAACAAAACCCACAAAATAATTAAAATTATTTGAACAAAACAAAATTATCTGTCAAAATTCGTTATAAAGTTTTAAAAAAATCTTCTTCACCAAATAAACAATTACAAATCCAAATGACTTATCTAATTTTCTCCCTTAGTAAAATGAATTCTCCCCATAAATATCGAAGTTGTGTTTATCCAAATTCTCCCCCTTTTGTGAAATGAAAAATAATGAAAAATCATGGATTTTAACACTTTTAATGTTGCACTTGAACTGTTAGTAAATGCTATAACGAACTATTTATCAATAATTAAATCTGGAGTACTGACATATTAAAAAAAATAGTAAAACAAATAAGGAAAGTGAAAACTAAACAATGAAGAAAATGATCATTCAAAAGCAGTAGTATAGACATGACAATGATACATACAGAAATCATGGTTTCGGTGAGATAGGCAACAGGGTATATCTCTTCTGAATTACAGACTTGATTTCTATAAACTGTTCCTGAAGTCTCTTCATCATCCTATCTCCAAGATTGACAATGATCTCTCTATTCTCTTGTGTCATATGAATATCCTCAATTAAATTGACTCTGAAAAAATCATGCATCCTTTCCTCCTTTTCAAAAAATACTGAAAGCTTCTCTAATAATTGATTTAACAGAATTCTGATTGATGGCTCACTAGATGTCAATTGATCCACTAATAATTTCTGATTGTCCAATAACACTGAAAAAGGAGCACTGTTACATTGAAGATCTTGTATCCTGTCATTCATATTTCTCATTGTAGATGTGATATCATGAAACCGTATGATTGAATCTGGTGAAGTACCTGATCCACTTACTGCATTATTTGCAACTGATGAAAATTGATTTTCCATAAACAACTTTAGATCTGATAAATCTGACTTCATAACCATTTCAGATATTAATTGCGTAACAGCAGTCAGTATATCCTATTTAAATATTTCAACTTCCTTTCTAGAAACTGTACACTACTTCAGCTTTTGAAACATCAAATGTTCTATGTCTATAGAATTTCTAAGAGATGCATTCTAAGATTCCAACTGTGATACTTTTCTGTACAGTTCTTCAACTTCTTCTTTCCTTGAATTAGATGCACCCTGTGCTTGATTCACATTTTCAGGTTGATGCAGCAATACCAAAGGCAATGATTCAACATTAGATTTCTCCTTTTCTTTGTCCTGAGAAGGTTGATCCAGATATTTTTCCTTAGTGTTTTCAAACTACTCCACAGAAAAATCCTCTTGAAGTACCTCTGTTTGAGCTTCAGAAGCATGCTCATCACATTCATTTGCATCATTGTCTTCTAATGGAATTTCACAAATAATATCTGCAGAAGTTTCCTGAGGTCTGGCCACTTCTTCAACAGGCACTGCCTCCATCTCTTGTTCCTATTGAAGTGAAACTTCAATATCAGCAAAAATCATTTGCTGATTTTCTCTTTAAGCATCTTGTTGAGATCCTGAATTCTATATCGGAGCTGTTCTCTCAGTATCACCTTCCAATATCTTATCAGCAATATCTTCTCTCACAAAATAATAAGAAATTAAAGGTTTTGTTAGAGTTTCCAAAGCATTGTAAGTAATTTCATCATTTACTAGTCTTTTTCTTCTTGATTGAAGTCCCTCCTAGCTTCTATCTTCTTCAACATCTATCACTTCAAAGAGAATCCTTCTTGCTACATTGCTGACTCTGGATTCAGCTTGTCCCTCCATGGACTTAGCAGGTTGAGCCTATGAAATCTCTGAGTCTTCCTCAACTCCTACTGGAAAAAGTTTTCTTTTAATTGTGCTCCATAAATAACCATCTTTCCTCAAATTTCCAGCATTAAATGTATTACTCTAATGACAGTTAACTCTTGCTTCCATTAATCTCACCATATCTTTCTTAAACAACAACTTAGAAATAAATCTACCAAAGGGATAGAAATTCATCCTGGCCTCGCTCTGAGAGAAATAACTAAGATAACTTATCATGTATCTTGGAAAGTTTAACTTAATATTACATATCAAAAGAAACATTATATACATATCGGAGTACAAAATCTTCTCCATTTATGCCATCCGTAGAGCTATTCCTGTCTGAATAAATTTTATCAAATTCTTCTGATCAGGCACCAAATCCTTAGCAAACATTTTCTTTATTGTCTTAGTACCAAAAAGAAAAGACATAATGTCTTTGGATTTATGCATAGAATCTCTTATTTTCTTCATGTCAAAATGAAAAACTCCCACATGAGGACAGTTGAGAATATGACTAATCTCTACTGAAGTGATTGAGAAATCCCTATCCTCAATTTTAGCCATCATACTGTCTTCGGTATCTCCCAGACTAAACTATACATATTTGTAGAAGTATATAAGTTCTACTTCATATAGAAATTATGTATTTTCACTGTTGAACATCTGTTCAAGATTTTGAAATGACAGTTCTTGCTTCATCAAATGATTTGTCTGAAATAACCAATCGAGATCGATTACCTTTCCTTGTAAGATTTTTCTTCCCTCAGTACGTTGTCTCTTGGCATTGCTCGGCTCGGCCTTACTGGCTCTTTTAGTCCTTAACATTTCCGCAATAGTCTCTGAAGGCTTGAAGGTTAGGGTTTAACAAGTGCGAAGATTAGGGTTTCAAAAGATGAAGTGAGATTTGCGGATTTTGAAAGGGTTTCGATAGAAGTGTAAGGGTTTAGAAGATAAAAGGCTCTGACAGCCTTGATTCCCATGTAATCAGTAATCATTAAAAAATATATATAACGAAAGAAGGAAAAAACAAAAACAATATTCAATAACCAAAATAAAATTTACATTAACAAATAAAAATAAATAAATAATTATATTAAATTTAATAAACCCAGCTCCCCCTTAATAAAATCAATCCTTGCAGTGGGAAGTGGTTTAGTAAAAATATTTGCTAATTGAATTTCAGTACTTATAAATTCAAATAATATGTATTTTTTAATAACATGATCTCTTAAAAAGTGATTCCTTTTATCAATATGCTTAGTTCTAGAATGACTAATAGGATTTTTTGAAATATTATTTGCATTAGTATTATCACATAAAATAGGTGTATTATTAAAATTCAATCCAAATTCCATAGGAGTGTTTTTCATCCACATCACTTGTGCACAACAACTTCCAGCAGAAACATATTATGCCTCAGCTGTTGACAGGGGAAATAAATGTTGTTTCTTACTTGACCATGATACTAAGGACTTTCCTAAAAAGTGACATGTACCTGATGTGCTTTTTCTATCTAAACCACAACATCCAAAGTCAGCATCTGAATATGAAATCAAATTAAAATCAGATGTTTTTGGATAAAGAAGAGATTGAGAAATAGTTCCTTTTAAATATCTAAAAATTCTCTTAACAGCAGTTAGATGAGATTCTTTTGTATTTGATTGAAATCTAGCACAAAGACATACTGAATACATTATATATGGACTGCTAACAGTAAGATATAGAAAACAACCAATCATACCTCTATATAACTTGTGGTCAACTTATTTTACAGTTTCATCCTGATCAAGTTTTATATTAGTACACATAGGAGTTGTAAATGACTTGCTGTTCTCAAGTCCAAATTTCTTAAGTAGATCAGTAATGTATTTGCATTGATTTAAAAAATTTCCAAAATCTATTTAAAATATTTAAAGTCCCAAAAAGAAATTTAATTCTCCCATCATACTTATTTCAAATTCTTTTTGCATTAATTTTGAAAATTCATGACAAATAGTTGTATTAGTTGATCCAAAGATTACATCATCAACATAAATTTGAACTAATAAAACATTATTTTTCACAGTTTTCTTAAAATTGTTAGATCTTCCATACCAACAGTAAAACCATTTTTCAAAAGAAAAGAACATAATATTTCATACCAAGCTCTAGGTGATTGTTTAAGGCCATAAATAGCTTTAGTAAGTTTAAAACAGAATCAGGTTTTTGAGAGTTTTCAAAACCCGGAGGTTTCGCAACGTACACTTCCTCCATTAAATAACCATTTAAAAAGGAAGATTTAACATCCATCTGAAATAATTTAAAATTCATATAAGATACATAGGCTAAAAGGATTCTAATGTCTTCTAACCTATCTACAGGTGCAAAAGTCTCATCATAATCTATACCCTCTTCTTGATTATATCCTTTAGCTACTAATCTTTCTTTATTTCTAGTTATTGTGCCTTGGTCATCCTGTATATTTCTAAAAACCCATTTGGTTCCTATTATAGGATAATTCTTATGTCTTTCCACTAAATCCCAAACTTCATTTCTTTTAAACTGGTTTAATTCATCTTGAATTGCTATTACCCAGCTTTCATCATCTAAATCTTATTCTATAGTCTTGGGATCTTGTTGAGATAGGAAGGAAGAGAATTCCACTAGGTTTCCTAAGATTCTTCTAGTTAGAACACCAGTTTCTAAGTTACCTATTACGGTTTCTAAAGGATGATTCTTTAGGGTTCTAGACTATCTAGGTAAAATACTTAAAGGTTCTTTAGTATCATGTTCCTCTAAACTGAACTGAATTTCTTTTATATCATTTTCAAAATCATTCTTTAAATTCTAAAGTCTCGTGTTATCATTAGAGTCATGTTCATCCATGTGTTCTGTCCTTTTCTCAAAAGGATCAGATTCATCAAAGTTCACATGAAATGATTCTTCAACAATCCTTGACTTCTTATTATAAACTATATAATCTTTGGAGGTAGCAGAATATCTTAAGAAAATACCTTCATCAGATTTTGGATCGAACTTACAAAGATTATCCTTGGTTTTAAGATATATGCCTTGCATCCAAAATCAATAAAGTAATTTACTTTAGGTTTTGTGTTATTCCATAATTCATAGGATGTATTTTTCAAAATTGGTCTAATTAAAACACTATTAATTATATAACAAGATGTATTCACATCTTCTGCCCAGAAATATATAGGTAGTCTATATTCATTTAACATAGTTCTAGCAATTTCTTGAATTGTTCTATTTCTTCTTTCTATAATCCCATTCTGTTGAGGTCTTCTGGGTGAAGAAAAGGTATGTTTAATACCCATATTTGAACAAAAGGAAATAATTTCTAGATTCTCAAATTCCCCACCATGATCTCTTCTTAATGAGGTTATATTCAAACCTTTTTCATTTTGAACAGATTTGAAGAAACTTTCAAACAAAGTAAAATCTTTAATTTTAAATTTCAAAAACAAAATCCATCTATATATTGAATAGTCATCGACTAAAACATATACATATAATTTACCAGCTAATATTTCTACTCTTGAATGTCCAAACAAATCCATATGAATATGTTCTAGAGGTTTAGATGTAGAAACCTTATTAACAGATTTGAAGGATGATTTGTGTTGCTTTCCAAGTTGACATGCATCACAAAATCTGTCACTTTCAAATTTGAGATAAGGTAAATCATAAACTAAACATTTCTTGGATAACTTATGTAAAGAATATACATTGAAATGACCAAGTCATCTATTCCAGATCAGGGATTCACTTACTTTAGCAGTCAAGCAGTTTACTTGTTGTTTACACAAGGAATTTAAATCCAAAGTATATACATTTTCAGTTCTTGGTGCTTTAAATATAAACAGTTTATCGTTAGAAACAATACCACAATTGTTAGTAAAATCAACAGTATATCCATCATCACAGAGTTGAGATATACTTATCAGATTGTGTTTTAGTCCTTATACATAAAGTAATTTGTTGATTGAGACTGTTTTTGGATCTCCAATAGTTCCACTGCCAATGATTTTTCCTTTGATATTATCACCAAATGTGACAAGTCCTCCTTCCTTTTGAGTGAGTGAAGAAAAATTCAATGAGTTCCAACTCATATGTATTGAAATGCCACTGTCCATATACCATATATATTTTTTTCTTTGGTGGCCTACTACCTGCAAAGACATTCAATCAAATTTCTTTGGTACCCATATTTTTTTGGGTCCAGGAGTGTTAGCTAGAAATGATCTGGGTATCCAGATTTGCTTTGTTCTTTTAAAATTAGTTAAATCATATAAGTCTTTTGAAACATAGGGTTTCTTAATACCACAAATTTGATGTTGTCTTAAGAAACAGTTGTTAGCTATATGTCCCTTTGTCCCACAAAAATTACAATTAACCTTTTTAGATCTTGAACAAAATAATTTTTATATAGCTTAGGTTTTTCTCTTTTACTGCCAATTCCAAATATCTCCTTTTTGATGACAGGTTTTTCAAGAATTGCATTTAATGAATTATCTCCTTTTGTAAAAACAAATGAAGCCTGTTTGTAATATTCTACTTCATCCTACAATATTTTTATTCTTGATTCAAAATTAATGTAGTTTGTGTTAATCGAATTGTATTTAACAGTTAATTATTTATGTTGTTTCATCATTGTATCTCTTTCATCTAAAACAGCTTTATGTTTATTTTTTAGTGACTTATGTTTCTTAAACAGTGAGTCATATCTTTCTTCAAGCATATTGCAGTAGGCTACATGTTTTTCATTTGCGTAGCTTGATTCAGAATGTGATTTAGAGGAGTAATATGAGAGTACCTCATCAGTTTCTTCCATGAAACACATATTTGCTTTTAGATTTACATCTTCTTTCTCTGATCATGATTCAGAAGAGCTACTAGAGTCTTCAGATACACTCCAAGTGGATTTCATAGCTTTCATGTCTTTCTGCTCAAAGTCATTTCTTTTGAAGAATTTCTTCTTCTTTGAATCCTTCAATTGTGGGAAATATGGTCTTATATTTCCCATATTTTTACATTCATAACTTCTCACTTCCTTATTATCTCCCTTAAAGTATTTTTTGAAGACTCTTTTATTACTGTAGAATTTTCTAAATTTTCTGGCTTGTTGAGCCAGTTCTTCATCTGAGTTGGATGAGTCAGAGCTTTCTGATTTGACTATGACTTCTTTAGTCTTCATATTTCTATTAGTTTATAGTGAAGTTACCCTAAAGTCAGTATCTTCTCTTTTGATAAGCACTTTATTTTCATTATCCTCATCTTTCATTTCAGCTTCATACATCATTATTGTACCAATCAGCTCTCTCATGGTTAAATCCTTGACAGGTGTTGATTTCCTGATTGCAGTAGAGATACCATTACATCAAATAGGAAGTACTCTTAGTACTTTTCATTCTTTATCAGCCTGCATGATAGGTTCTCCTAGAGCATTTATGTTATTGAAAATTTCTGTCAATCTCCCACTCATTTGGGTAATGCTCTCGCCTTCAATCTTTCTGAAAGTATCAAATTTCAGTTTTGCAGTTTCATATATCATTTTCCTCACATGTTCTATTCCTTCATATGCCACAACTATTGTTTTCCACATCTCATATTCTATCAGGAACTGAGATACTCTGTTAAATTCATCTGGTCCTAGACCACAGATAATTGTATTCATATCCTTCTAATTCAAATCGTATTCTTCCTCTATAGCAGCACTCCATGTTTCAGGATTTTCAAGAATTTCATAAAGAGTCAGAATCTTTGAATAGACTCTATATCCGAGGTTTTTTAGATATATTATCATGCACAATTTCTAGCAACGATAGTTGTATCCATTAAAATATGGTGCTCTGACCATAGACATCCCTTCTCTTGTATCAGTCATGATGCCCTGATGAATAATCATTAAATTGCTTCTATCATGCTAGGGCTTTATCTGAAGCTCCTCCTTTGATACCAATTGTTGGATCTGAATCTACAAATTATACACAAGAGGGGGGTGAATTGTGTCTCTTGAAATTTCTCCAATAACACTTTTCTTGAATGAGTTCTGTCCTTTACTTTATCATATTTGATCATGCAGCGGAAGAAGTAAAAAACCAAAAACACAAAGATGTATAGTTTTCCGGTGAATAGAAAGCCCCTAGTCCACTCCACCAACACTCTACTCCACGAGCATGGTGATTTTCACTATCTGGTCCTCTTTTCCACAGACTGATTCACAAATGAGTACAGTCAGTTGACACCTTTACAATCCAAGGAAAAACAATTCCCTATGATTCAAACACGAACCTACATATCTTAGAATGAGAAGCGGGTTACTCAAGAATAAAAACAAAATTTCAGAAAGATATTTCCAGTTGATCTTCACAATTGCAACAGAATGCAATTGACAGTAGAGGGATCAAAGAATCTAGAAATATTGATCTTCAAGACGAAGCAGTTCTGAGTTGATCCAGTTGTAGTAGATATAGAGATATAGTTCACAACCTCAGCAGTAGTAGATCTAGAGTAGATATTCGACGTAGAATAGGTGAATCTTCTATCGAGTTCCTTCATCTTGAACAAACAGAGCGTTGACACTCCTTTTGAATCAGGAGATCAACGTAAAATAGTTGGAATCACTATTTTCCACCATTTTCAATAATAGATCGATCATCTCATCCTATTTTTGTGTTTCATAGAGAGCATAATAAATCATATCTCCTGCACATTTAGATCCATAAAAGTCTCCTTCTGATTCGCGATATTGAATTTTTTTTAATTTTCATAGAAGTCGTAACTTCCCTTAAGACTCGGCATAAAATGATCCTTTTAAATCGAACATAAATCCATTAATAAAATGGCTTAGAATTATTCAATGTAATAATTCAAAAACAACTTTAAATCTGGCTTTAAATCCGCCCAGAAATCAGCTTACTGATCGTTGTACATAAAAACCGTCTGCCAAAAAATTTGACGCCAAACGTAAGGTTGATGATGTGGCCTCCAAACATAGGGTTAACAAAATAGTCTTCAAACGTAGGGTTGACAACGTAAGGTTGATAACAAACATAGGTTTGATCATCCATACTTTTTTCTTCATCATTAAAACGTACGGTAAAAGATCCATACTTTTACGTGATCCATACTTTTCCAAGAACGTATGGGTATTTACAAACATAAGGTTAATGAACCATAATTTTGAGAAATAAACACATCCTTTAGAATTTACGTACAGTTCTCCATTCATAGTTTGCTGAAAACCAAAATGTAGGGTTCCTTCCTAATGTAAGGTTCTTCTTCCATAATTCTCTGAAAACGTATGGTTTTTTAACCATACTTTTCTCTTACTTCAAAATGTATACACGCTTTTCATCCTTACGCTACGTTTATCCACATAGGGTATGAATAGTGATTCTAGAACGCGCTAAAACAGATTCCGTGTTATATTCATCTACGTAAGATGTGAACAGTGTTTCCAAAATGCGCTAAAACAGAATCCACGCTAAGTAATAAATTCTCGTTATTTCAAGAGTAAAATAAATTAATAATCTCCTGCAAAATACTAAGTGAAATCATCTAGAAAATAACTAAGGGTATTTGTGAGCATCAAAATTATCATAAAGAGACAGAGTATTATTTTCAATAATCTCCCCCTTTAAATAACATTAATATGCATTGTTGAAAATAATACTTTTCTCAACACAAATATGGTGATAGGTACGAATTCTTGGAATTCTACCCTTATGCGAGTACTCTTCAATACTGGTGCATCACATTTTTTCATTTCATCGAGTGTTGTTTATTAGCAATGTTTAAAGTTGGAAATGATGTCGTATATTTTAGAACACAAAATTCCTCTTGGTGAAAGTTAATTTCAAGAGTTTATGCAAAGAGAATGTGCTATAACTGTTAATGGAGATGAACTAAAATCAAACATCTCAATGTTGGACAATGATTTTTATGATGTAAGACTATGTATGGATTGGTTGACAATGTGATAGAAATACATTGATATTTATTGTTTAAAAGTTACTTTCATTAATGAGGACAACATTAGAAATATCTTCAGAGGGAAAGGGATGGTAAAAAAAGGAGAAAAGATCTTGTTGGCACCAAATGGATGGAATGATTTCTTATGAGTTGGTGGCGTTGAATTTGGCAGCAATATATGATATTGTGGGAAATAGTTATCTAGTATTTGTTTATCTCTTTCTGGATGTATTTCCAGATTACTTTATATAGTTACCACCTATATGGGTATTTTATATTTATGATTTATCTCCTTCCTGGGACCATTTCTATTTCCATTCAATCCTATAGGATGTAAGAAATAGAGTTTTGAGAATTGAAAGTATAGTTAGAGAATCTAGAATGAATGGGTTTCATTCGACCATGTACATCTCTGTGGGAAGAACCAGTCTTATTTGTGATGAAAGCACCTAGAACTCTTTGGTAGTATGTTGATGATAATAATCTGAACCATGATATGATAAAAAAATATATTTATTTCCATGAATTTATGATCTGTTCGATCTATTAAAGGGTGCTCAATAGATCTCCAAAATTGACATGCACTTAGGATATTATCAATTGTGAGTTTATAAGGAGGATTTTACAAAGAAAACATTTAGAAAAATATATGGATACTACAAATATATAGTCCTACCTTTTAGTCTAACAAATACACCAGTGGACTTTATAGTTTTGATGAATCAGATATTTCAGCAATTTCTGGACTCGTTTGTTGTGATATTTATGGACGTCATCTTGGTTCATTCAAATACTAGGGTAGAAAATTAGGATCACCTAGAAAAAATGTTAAAAATCTTGAGAGTTCACCATTTGAATGTCAAATTATCAATGTTTGATATTTGAATATAGGTTGTATGTTTACTTGGCCATGTAATTTCTGAAATAGGAATTTTTAATGATCTAGAAAATATAATATATGTTATCTCATGGTAACAACTAAAGAATGCCTTTGAGATAAGTTGTAATCATGGTCTAGATAAGTACTACTAACGATTTTTTGTGAGTTCACACGACTAGACTCACCAATTATAGCTCTGATAAATAATAATTCTCCATTACAATGTATAGAGGAATTCTAGAAATCACCATAGGAACTAAATATTCATTTTACATTGGCACATATCATAATCTTTCCAGAATAAGGATTTAGGTATGTGTAGTACTTTGATGGTTCAGGATTCGGGTTTGGTCGTGTCCTCATTCAAGGAGACCATGTTGATGCTTATGGTTCAAGGAAATTGAGGTTACATGAGAAGAATTACCCCACAACCAATTTGGAGTCAGTTTCAGTTGTCCATGACTTGAAAACATGGATATATTATATCTTTTGTGAGAAATGTACTGTGTTTACAAAAAACAAAAGCATGATACACATTTTTTCACTATGATACTTAAATATGAGAGAGAGGAGAGGGATGGAGTATCCCCATATTTATTAATTTTAATCAATTTATATAGTAGGAAAATGGTTGTAAATGGTAGATTCATTGAGAAGAAAGTCATATTAATTGTTGGAGAAAGATGATTCAGATGAATGGCAGTTGATTTCAGTCCTAGCCAACATGCATGTAGAATGTAATGATCAATGTGATGTTGTGGTTTTATTTTCACCTATGTTTGTCCCTAAATTGGAAAAAATGGTCAAAGAGGCACAAAAAGGTGATGAAGAATGTCTAGTTATGGGTTCAAAACATAATGGTGGGGAGACCATTGAAGGGTGGGAACATCATGGGAGTTCAGTTTTGAGATTTTAAGATCAGATGGTTGAACAAATGGAATTTCAAAAACATCTCCTTCATTCTTACCACCATTCGGGATAAAATTTATATCATGGTACACAAAAGATGTATAAGGCATTAAAGATATAGTTTTGGTGGAGAGGCATGGAATGGAATGTCTCCACATTTGTCTCAAAGTTCTTACCTTGTGAGAAAGAGAAAGAAGAGAATCAGAGACCTGTTGGGTTGTGGTATTTATTATTTATATAGGTGTGGAAATGGGAGTAAATAACAATGAATTTTGTTACATTCCATCCATTAATAGTTTTAGAAACATGATTCCATATGGATGATATTGGATTAATATACTAAGTTTAACCATTTCACTCATATTCATGAAACTTATACGGTGGAGGATCTATCAAAAATATATATCTGGGAAGTGGATAAGTGGCCTGGAATACTATTTTGAATAGTCTAACACAGAGATACGTGGATAACATCTCATTTCTAGAAATCCTTATAGCATGGCCTTGGGACTCATTTGAATATGAACATGGTGTATCATCCAAAGATGAATGGAAAATCTATGATGATGATACAAATGTTGGAAGACATGTTGTGGGTCTATGTAATTGATTTTGTTGTCTCAAGTGAGGATTTTCTACCCTCTGTGGATTTATCATAATAACATGTTTCAAGAATCAATACATATGGATCCCATTAAATCATTGTATGGGAATCTTTTATGTTCTCCACTATACTGGGTGGAAATAGGTGACACGTCACTAGTTGGGATGATCATTGTCTACGAAAAAATAGATAATATCTAGCTAATTATAAAGGGGATGGAGATGGCTCAGTTTCATCAAAAATATTATGTAGATCACCATAAAAGGTTTTTTTTCAATTGACATGAGTGATCATATGTTCTTAAGGATCTCTCCATGACTTGGACATTGTGATTTCATAAAACATGGCATGTTATCTCCCATATAAACTGGCCCTTTCGAGACACTATAATGGTTCGGAGGGGTGGCATATATATTGAAATTACTAACACAATTCAGTTCTAGGCATAATGTGATCCATGTATCATAGTCAAAAATTTATCAGCTTGAGCCGAACCGTGTGATCAAATGGGATAATGTTGATCAAGAGATGGATTATTCATTGATAAATATCCCATTACAAATTTTTGACAAGAATGATAATGTCTTTCATTGAAAAATCATTGGTCTACTATGGGTTTTATGGAAGCATCGTGAGATTCTAGAATATACATAGGAACGTGATAAGGAGATGAAAGAGAAATGGTCAGAACTTATTCAGATCAGTGAGGGTCCAATACATTACATGGATTGAAATACAAATGGTGGGGAGAATTTAGTACAAACTATTTCTATTATGTAACCCATAATTGATTATTTTAATGGTTATAATGTTTAATGGGTATGAATAGGATAGTTTGGAGGTCTTTGGAAGTTGTTTGGGGCCAAAATGGAAGTCATATGGGCGAGCATATTTTGCCTAACCGTGCGTCGAAACCGTGTGTAATGGTCATCTTCAGCCAGTATCTCTAGAACAGTTGTAGAATGGTTAGGGAGACCATCTGAGGAAGTTGTGTGAGGATATCCCTATGATTTATCAAATGCATGGGCAGTGCATAGTTTTTCTAACCGTGCGAAATAACCATGCAGATTTTTTAAGTGAGTTCCTAAAAAATATATCTCAAAATTTTTTTCCTCTAAGTGGATCATTTTCACTCCAAGTAGGCCATTACTCCATATTTCTCCTCTTTGAAGGTAGGATAACATCTCCCAAGAGTTTTGTAGTCAATCTGAAATCTTCCCTAGGTGAATCGAAGTTGTATTCTTGATGTACGTGATTTCTCTTCTTTGTTCTTGATCGACTTATGAGATATAAAATGATATAAATCTCTTCATACTTTGTTTTCATAGATATATACTTGTTATGGGTGTATATTGGTGTTTGGATTCCAAATATGATTTTATATGGTCATGATCATGATAGTAGAAGAGATAAAATGTAAGTTCTTGGATAATCGACCCAGTTTCCTCGTGTGTTCTTTGTTTGTTGGGTTTTCTGTCAAAACCATTGATGTATTGGGTTTATTTCTCAACTCAACCTAGTAGAACTATTTATATTTAATTAAAATTTAATTTTAGTTGTTTAATTGATTTTTATTTGTTTTTTGAACACTTGTTGGAAACAATTTTTTGTGACGGTTTTTAAATATGGAAAATTTGGTGCTAGAGTAAAATTATTTTCTAGTGGTTTTGAAAATATGTATTTTAAAAAAGGAATTTTTCGATATTTTTTTCACATGAATTGTATTGGATGTTTTCAATTAATGTGAATGATTTATTTAAATGAAATGATTCATTTAAATTTTCTTGTGCTTTTGTTTTCAATAAAATTTTAAATTTTTTAGAATGGTTTGTTTTGAAAATGGAAATATTTGTCCAGCATGGTTTTTCTGTTAGTTCATTCATAAAATCCCCTTAATAATGGATTAGTAACATTGAGGTACAAGGTACATGACCCTAGAATGGGAGAATGTTTCATTGGGACACATGGCAATTCGATGAGAGACTGCTCATGGTTATGGAACTATCAAATGAAGCCTGAATGTGTGGGTGAGTTGTGAACTATTAAATGGGTATGAAAAATTATAAGAATAATTTTTTTCTCGTTTTTTATAGTTATTTTTGTTGAAAAATAACTTTTTTGTAGTTGGATTCATTTAATTTTGTTTTCACTTGGCGGTAAACAGTTTCTCTTTGAACTTGTTTATATTTGGGAATAAACTGTACGATTAAATTGTTTTGAATAAACTATTTTATATAAATTTGGATATCTTTTTAATCATTATGTCATTATTAGAGATGTAATTGGAAAAAACATACATATTTTTATAGTCTCCCCTTCTTTGTAACAATTGTGCTTTTGTAGATACAATTTTCATGGATAGGGGCAAAGGTATTATATCCCACATTTTTGGCACCACCTCATGATAGTTGGTTGTTCAGTGATTTTTGGGATTAGAGACCATGGATCATTGAGTCTCAAGGTCTATTGAGAGACTTATTTATTTATCCATTCTATAGTTTGATACTTGTTTGGTCTTCT
The DNA here is from genome assembly GCA_963277665.1 of Viscum album. Taxonomy (NCBI): domain Eukaryota; kingdom Viridiplantae; phylum Streptophyta; class Magnoliopsida; order Santalales; family Viscaceae; genus Viscum; species Viscum album. The sequence goes on along the minus strand of OY728121.1, from coordinate 1,641,796,170 downwards.
ATTGTAGAACATTTTGATGTGGTTTCGAGATAAATTATGTTGTTTTGTTGACATTATTTTGATCATTATTCATTTATTGAATAGTTTGGTTTTGTGTTTTTGGTTTATTGGTTTATTTTATAAAGGATAAATCATCCCACACTTTTATATTAAACATTTCAGGATTTATTTCCAACCATTGGTATCTTTGGGATGTCAATTAAGGCCGACCAATGACTTCTTGTGCTCTCAACCCAATTGGAATGAGTGGGTCAATAAAAATCTAATCATATGTATGAAACCAAAATATCATAATTTTTTGATCAAATAATCTTAAAATATAAATTTAATTTTTATCTACAAATAAAATCAATCACTATTGAAATATCATACCAAAATATAATTTCCCTAATCAAATAATTTTCATGTTATGCTAATCATTTCTAGAATCACCATAATGACACATTATGATCATACATGAATCAAAATTACAATTCAGCATAATTTTGAAATATAAAATCTTATCGTATTTTTGTTACCTTAATAGAAATTTTTTTAAAATGGTGAAAATCTTTCTAAATAATGTTAACAACTAAATAAAAAAATCATTTTCCAATTCCAAGGTAACCAGTATGAAGAAATATAGATTCCCCAAATAAATTTATGTTTCATAAATTATTTAATATAAATGAAGATAAACTATAAAACTAATTAGGTCTTCATGTAGGCTAGTTGAAGGTGATGCACCATTATCACTCTTCAATTGTGGGTTTGATTCATGTGTCTTTGCTGGACATGACATGTTGTCACCCATCCTGTTGGTTTCCCTTTTTAAGGATCTATATTATTATAATCTTTATAGAATTAATGAAATTTTAGAAGCTTGACCAAAATATTTTATATGTTTTCAATGTTAAATTAATTTTTTTAAACAAATAGGTTATATCATGCCTTAAATTTTCATTAAAGAAACTACGATCACATAAATACCTCAAAATCAGTGTTCATATAAACATAAAAGACAACCAATGAAATTTAAATTATTTCCAAAAATTGTAAATGAAATGATCGCAAAATAACATATTTCAAATAATATAATCAAGGGTTACATGTACCCTAAATATTGTAACCATATCACTAATTTTTGCATGGTTTGAGTTCTATATAACATATTTTTTAGAATTTAGGAAGAAACCCATCTACAAGAAAATCCTTAAGCATTCCATGATTCCAAAAATATTCATAAAATCCCACTAGATCATTAATTATAAAAATAATTAAAAAATAAATCATTCAGTCAATTTAATTCTTAAAACTATAAACATTAGTCATCATCTTATTCCTTCAAAATTTATTCATTAAATTCATATATCACGATTTTATTGTTACCTGAATTATTTTTCACATTCGAAAAGTAAATGGCCATGTACATTGTGAATGATGCAATTATATGACTGTTGAAAATGATTATATTTTCAAATAAAATGGAAAATATACCATGAACCACAATTTTTCATTGGAATAATGGTTTCATAAAACTTAAACATTTTCTTGTTTTCCATTTGAATACTCACAATCCATTCAAAATAATTTGAATAATCATCCCCAATAATATTGATACTTAAAAAATTGGTAAGGGGTTTGAAGGTTGAAAAAGATCAATATCCTTCCATCTTGATAAATGATTCTTAATATGTTTGAAAAATCATCATTAAAATAATAATTTAATTATTAAATGTTATGGATACTATTTTCCTTTTAATGATATCACCCAAAGATGAACTATAATATCATTACCTTCAAATCCATTATACCTAAATTGTTTTCCATTCTGAATAAAATATCCAAATATATCATTAATCTCTTAGAAATCCATCACTTAAAAAATTGTTTCTAAGACTTCGAACATATAATCATCATCAAAAATAAAATTCATAGGCTAATATCCATAACACGTATGAAAAAAATAATAAAATATAAAGTAATTTAAAAAATTATTTTATAAAAATATTATGGACATGACCTAAAAAATTTATATGTCTAGTTATTTTAAAATTGAATTTAAAATACTAAAATCTCAAGGAATTTTTTTAGATTTTTGTAGAATTAAAACTAACTTATACCTAGTAAAACCAAACATTACATGTCAAAATATATACACAGTATAAATTATTTCACTGAAAACTATTTAAATAATTTTTTATATACAAGAATAATAATCAAAATTCCCACCCTTGATCTCATCATTATTTCTATTCTTCTTAAAATCCTACGAAAATTTTAAAAACATATAATCAGTATAAAATATCAGTAATTGTAATAAATAAAGAAAAATATTAATCCAAGGAAATATATGAAAGCATTATCATAATAAAATACCTTTTTATCCAAGAAAAGGTATTATCTTTTCCAAAATATCATTATACTACATTTTCAAATTTACCCATTTGCATGAACAATCATTATGAAGCATATAATAGTTAAAGAGGAATTTTGGGACCTTATTTTCCATATTAATATTTCTAATGGAGTGAAAATTATGGTCAACCTCCTACTCCGGAGTACATAATCCATTAGAGGTTATAAAATAACAATATGACCATGGTTTATCATTGAACAACCCATCATTGTTTATAAAGTAACCATTCATCCTTGCTTTATCATGGAACCACCAAATATTAGATATTATAATGTTACAACTAGTTGTTATAAAATTTTACAAATATCCCTTAATTAAACATAAATAATGAAATGTTTTTTTATAAAAATTATTAGAAAAAATTTATCATTCCATTTTGAAATTTCTAATTTGTGAAAACATCATTACTATAATGAAAAAAATTTCACTAAACTAATCATTTAGAAATCTATATAAATCATAACAATGATAACTTATAAACAAAGTGGGAAATTATTTTCATTATATATATGCAAAAACCATTCCTTTTGAATTTTTAGAAAGAAATAATAAAAGTTGTTTTTATAAGAAATTCCCTATCAAATATCATATAATTGATATGAGAATTAATAAAATGGATCGATTATGTATATCCACTAAAAATCCCTATAAAAAGTGTAAATAAATAATAATATATTAAAAATTGAATTCACACCAATTCATACCATTATACGGTCTATAAGTATAATTTCAACCTAATTAATGTAATTTGTATTTAAATTTCCCTTATAAAAAACCATTAAAATATTTTTTCGAAACAATTTGAGGGAAATTAGAGAATTAAATTTTTTAACAATTAATTGATGAAAAATTAATTTATAGAAATAATTTTAAAACATGGGAATAAAATTTAATTATTTATAAAACAAATCTATAAAAAAATTTAAAAGAGGGTTTTTATTTAATTATTACCTTACCTTATCCTTGCATGTTCATAAAATTATATTAATGAAATGTAAAATAAAATTACATTCATTAATTATATAACTCATATCCTTTTAAAATTTTTTTTTATTTATAATAATTTCATTACATTCATTTATGGCCATTTTGTTGAGTTATAATGACCAATTTCATTGTTTTTGGAGTGCCAGTTTCATGGTTTTATGGCCGGTTCACTTGTGTATAATTAAGAATGTTGTATTAAAATGAATATAATAAAAAATTAGATTGAAAAGAAAGGTATTAATAAAATTTTAAAAGTACAAATATTTCCATATATATTTTTTTAAATGGTGATGGTTAATTTGATTAAATATTAAGGATAAATTTTTAGTTTGTTTTTGAGTTTTTTCTAACCATCACTAAATTGATTTTTTGGTTAATAGTATGACTATATATTAGCTCCAAAACATGAAAAATGTAGTAATAGAGTTATTAAAATTTGATTATACCATTAAAATATTTTTAATTTCATCCTTAAATTCTTTTATTAAATCCAAATATTCATTATCCATATAGATGATTAAACACAATAATTTGGAAAATGGATTCAATTCTTAGAATAAGAGGATATGAGAATGGAAATTGATATAATATAATCAATTAGAAAAATAATACTCTAATATAGAAATGATACTACTGTTATTATGATTTTATGGATGAAGGATGTGAGGAAATGGATGAAGAGGAATAGAAATTAAGAGTGGTGGGTTGATAAAGGTAACTCTATAATATTACTTCCTTGAAGTACCCATTAAGAATATTATAATTTTTATTTGGGTGAGACCAGAATCTATTGGATATTGGGAGATGGTGGATATGATAAATTAATCATATGTAACTATATTTTGAGGATTTTTAAATGAAATGGGGTGGTGAGGAGTGGAATTTATGTTATTAAAAATAATTATGTCATATTTAAATCGCACCACAATTGGGTTCATTATGTAAAAATATTTTGGATGATAATAAAATTATTAATTGATTGAGAAGGTCAATAAACAAAATATACACCCATTTAAATTTTTTAGTTTTTAGTTATTTTAATCCTTTACATTTTAACTGTAATCTAGTACCTACATTTTCTTATACTACGGTAAATCAGTTTTCCCAGGGTATCTATATATTTATCTAAAAACGAAAATAAAAATATTAAATAATTTAGATCATATGATTCCAAATATGAAATCTATTTTATGAAATTAAAATAATTGAATTTTATATATTGAAATTAAAACAAAACCCACAGACATGAGAAAGAAGGTTTTCAAAAGTGTATATCTTAAGAAAAATGATTTTATATTCACTCTATAAATATAAATTATACTTTTTTGAAAATAAACTAATATTAAATTTCATATAATCTATTAAATTTATTTAAAAAATTCACCATTTGGTATTATTAAAATTTATTATAAGAAGAGGCATTATGTACATCAAAACTGTTTTTAGAAAAATAATTTTATTAAACCTATATATGAACATTTTTAAAATAAAATATAAATTTGATTAAATGTAATTAAATTTGATTAAATATAAATAAATAATAATATATTTTTAATGTAAAACAAATTCAAAACATAATTTGTCTTTTTTAAATAATTATTTAAAATAAGAGAATGCTTGAACATATATTCGTATTTTCACTATTTACTAAAAAACCAATAATTTTTGAATAATAGAAATATTTAACACATATTAAAAATGATATTATAATTTAAAAGATTAATTTAATTTTATGAAATTAATTTTCTAAATTATATTAAATTTATTTATAATATTCTATCAGGATGATCAATAGATCTATTTTTGAATAAAATAAAATTTTGACGTATAAATTAAAATAAATAACAATTTCAGTTATTATTTACTAGGAATTAACTACTACATTATAAATGTGTATTAAATTTATAAATTTCAGAATAAAAGTGATAAATATAATTACCAACAAATTAATGGCTAGGTTTTAATGGCCATTTTTAAATCTTATGATTCCATTGTCTATTTAAGCTCATCATTACTTATCTTGTACAATATCGAACATAGTCATTAATTATTTTAATAGTAGGATGGTATATCCCATATATTTGATGAATATTTAGATGTATTTATTGACCGTATAATCTATGTAAATTCCTTCTAAAAATGAATAATTTTAATCATTAAACAATGAATGTGATAGATTATCATATGTTTGGAAATGGATATGATAATTTCCACTTCATATGATGATATAGCATGAAAACTACAAGTTGGTAGCTAATGCATCAGAAGATGGATGTACCAGTCTTCAAGGAGACAAATATGAAGATTTAGTTGTTTTATTGCACATGTTACATGTTGTGGGGTAAAAAAAATATTAAAATTGGAAAATGATAAATCAATATACGTTGGATAGGGTATTATTGTCAATGATAAGTGAAAAATACTATTGAATATCTCTCTGAAATATTTACAATAATTTCAATCGTTAATGGTATTGATAGATAATGACCAAAAATATAAAAACATTTAGACTCTTTTTTGAATAGTGTTTAAAACATTCAATGTATTTGTGAGAATCTAGAAGATCCAAAAAACCCATTGTTGGAGTTTATAAATATCTGTTTTTTTGTTATTTGTTAGGTAAATTTTAGATAAACATTTTAAATGATTGAAGTCGCCTAAAACGATTTTAAAAAGATAGAAATTTATTTGATTGTTTTTTGGAATATCTATTTTTTAGTTGAGGATTGAAAAATTATAAAGGAATATATCATTAATAAAATTTTATTCAACAGTTATGAATACATTCTTTCACGATCATAGGACATTTTATCTACACATTATTAAATTTAAGCTATTCTAGCCAACATAAGGATATTTTGGGAAGCACATATGAATTTTTAGTGTTGTGATTCTTTGTCGATTTAAAAATCTTCTGGCATATGGAATTTCAAAATTCATTAGGCGGTTTGACTTATTTATTTGAGAATTGAGATAGAAAAATTATTCATGCATGTTATAAGACATTTGTCTATATTTTAATCCTACATGACATATTTTATAGATATATGTTATTTTAAACAATATATAAAATTTTATTTTTCAAAATTTTGGAATATATCAATCCCGTTGGAAATTTTTATTTTTCCAAAATATAATAGATTTACATATAGAAGAATTATCCTACACATAATTGAATATTATGATTATTCATACTACATTTTATCATATGAAAATTTTAATATATGAACTGGTTTTTATTCAAACAAAAATACCATAAAGTGCCTGCAATATATTTTACATGTTGAATACAAAATATTTCTAAAATAATAAAATTCTAAATATTGAAAATTCATATTATTTTTGAGAAATTCTAAAGTGTTCTAGATATCATGAATCTCTTTGAATCCTTGATCCAACCATTCTATAATGATATTCAAGGAAATTTATTTGAAGATCATTATTTAAAATAAAGTATCAATATTTATATTAAGAAAACAATTTATTTTTTCATGAATAATAATGATAATGTTCATCAATTATTGACATATAAATTAGAGATTAATATATTTATGATTATTTATTTTTCAGATGAAGGGATAAAGTATAGTTCATAGATACAACTATTGTACAATGACAAAATCCTACTTAAAGTAAAGATTCTATGTTAGGCCCTGAGAACATATGATGAGTTCAATGATGTAAAATAATTTACAATATCAAATAAATATAGCTAGAAAGATTCAATTGTTATATATTTGGGGATAATTTGATTTGTGGTTATGAATGATGAATCTAATTTTTTATTACAATATAAAGAATTATTTTTATCATCATTAGGTTAATTTAATAATAGTTCTTATGGAATATCCTTTACGATAAAAATAATATAAGAAATATTAGGGAAATTAATAAATGGTAATTCTATAATATAGCTATTGGGATAAGGATAAGTTTTTAAATAAGAATATCATTTACTGATATTTAAAATGAATGAATACATTTAATACATTCAGTCATACATTTTCTAAATTCATAATTTTTTCAAATTTTAAAATAATGGAAAACCAACCACTAGTGTTTTGTAATACCAAATTGATGAGTGATCTATGGTTTCTATCACGATTTATTAATAAGGAGTAGGATAAGTTGAGTTATCTATAGATCATGAGGGTTTTGAAAAATATAATGCTTGAAGACAATTAATCAACATGATGAAAGAGATAATATTGTGTTGACTCATAAAGATCACATGGGAATCAAAGAAGAAGAATATGATGATGAAAATGAACTGGTAGTGTTTGATGTAACCTATAAAATGAAAAATATATAAATGATAATATAGGGCTTCCTAGATTTAATAGAAAAAGAATAAAAATTATATGTTGATAGAGAGTAACATTTTTCATTTAATATATAAAATAAAGTAACAAAAGGAAGAAAATATGAATGGTGAGATGGAATAAGACCTATGTTTTCACTGAGACATGTTTCTATAAAATATCTAATGTATAAGAGAATTATTTTATATAATAACTGGTAATATAATTTTGGGGTTCTATATTAATAAATATTTCATTCAATAAGGACAAAAATTTATTTAGAAAAGAATTGGAAGTTGAATTGTTTCAGAGGCCATATTATATTAATTTTTCTTGAAAACATTACTGCATCCTATTTCATCTTGAGTTGAGGTAGGATATTGGTTTTTAGTTTATATAACCTCCCTATATAGTATATTTTATCTAATCCTAATGATATGGAAGATTTTAAAAGGAACTAGAAAAATGATATTATAGGAAATAGTAATGGTATATCACATGGATCAATTTTGTAATGTTGTGATATCAAACAAGCTTAATATAGTGTGCTCGATTTTTTGATGATATCATTCCCATATACATTGGTATTTATAAAAGTATTTTAGTGTATAATACATAACATTGATATATTATGAATGAAAAAGTGTTAAATTTCTTGGAGGGTATGATTTTTCTAAAAACACCAAAGATAATTTTCATTCTGTTAATGTATTTCTAATAGGTGTACTCTGGTAAATATTTTATGATAATAATACCATAAAAATTGATATTCTATTCAAGAAGGGGATGTTTTAAATATATAATTAGAATTAGAAAAATATTTACCACACCAAATTCATGCCCTGCTTATCTGTATCATCATTATACAATAGGTATAACAAATAACAATATGAACCTAGGGTCTCTCTATCAAGATGTATTGGATTATAATATTTTTTATATGGGGAATGAATAATAATTAATAGATTTAAAATTTAAACTATTTTTATTTTTAATAATTTATTTGGATTAAATATTAGAAATGGAAGAGCCTCCAGTTATAAAAATGTTTTCCACCACAATTTAATTAGATATGTTTTTTTAGAAAAGAACATGTGAATTAGGAATATAAAGAAAATGTAGAATAAAAAAATTCAATAAAGATATATGAATCTATAATAGTATAGGTTTCACAGAGTGATAAATTTTTTTTGATAGGATTTAACAAATATGGAATGAATTTGTGTTTAAGAAGATGAATTAAATGAGTTAGATAGATAATTTTATTAAAAAATTTGTATAACTAAAAAAATATTCTTAATAATTCATTTAATATTTATTATCGTACATCAACAGACTTATTGAAGAAAAATTATACATATAAATAGAGAATATTGTATTACAAGAATCATTGTTTAGATAGTCTTGTTGTTAAATCACTCTTGTAGGACTTGTGAATGATAATGATTAATCACACTCACTTTTAAATGAAAAAATTTCTCTTTTTGATTAAAGGACACAATGTTTTTATTTTTGGTAAATAATATTTTATGAATGTTTTTCTTTTCGTATCATATGTATTATAAAAGATTTATTGTGTATTTATGAATTATTATTTTACCTTGAGTGAACAAAAAAAGGATAAAGGATCTTGGAAACACTATACTAGATGAAACTAAAGTTTAATAGAATCAATTTTAAAAATTTATTGGTGAATAAGAAGTAATTTCGAGGTTATCTGATGATGAGAGAAAATTATTATTGAATTTCATAATCTATAAATAATTCAGAAAAACCTATAATATATGCAACCTAAAACACCCAAAAAATTGGTAAAATAAGAGTATTCACGATATCATATGAGATGTTTAATACATAAAAATTTATTCTTTATATTGGTATAGAGTGAATGGTATCATATGTATAACCCTCAACCATAGTCATTGAAAAAAAATCCAATGACTATTAATTTAGGTACCACAAACTATACGTTTTTAATGTATATGAAAATGGATAAATAATATAAAAATATATAAGTATAAAAATCATATAAACTCCACCATTGTTACTAGGGAATATGTAACTATTCTTATGTTAGTTTCCCCATTAATTTTATCCATAATGTGTAGGGTCCTTACACAAAAAATGTAAGAAAAATAATCTAGTTTTTTTTATTTTTCTTGAAGTATAATGGTATTTATTTGGATATGTTGGTTCTACTAGAGGTTCTATAATATTACTATTTAGTATCTGCACAACCTATCATACTGTGATGATAATATTGGCCTTGTAGATAGTGGGTGGATAGAGAAATGTATAATGGAATAATGTTGGAAGAAAAAATATATAACAAAATAGAATAAATCTAACTTGAAATAATATATTTTTAAAAAACATTCATTGACTTTTTCATAAAACATGGTCACTACTATGAATAATGTTGGTACAAAACATCCCAGAATTATAAATACATGTCAAAAAATATAGAACCATCAATGAATATGTAACAAGAAAAGTAAAAAATATTTTCTACATTTGGAGAAGAATTATCAAGGAAGCTTGAGGAAAATACTATACTAAGGAAGAAATAAATAAAGATGTCAAATCTATTAAAGATATAAATAAAAATTTATTCTTCTTGAGAAATAGATATCACATCAGGGAACACATGATGATGAATATAAAAAGTAAGAAATAATAGAGAGAAAAATATAAAATGGAATAAAATTAGGATAGCATAACCAAAATGATATATTTTTAAATACCCAAAATAATGATATTTAATGTCTATAAAGAAGACAAAATAGGAGGATAAGGAAGCATTGTTTGGATATTGAAACATTGGGAAGTACATATCCATTAGATGAATTAATTTGTTTCTTAAAAATAAAAATTTAAAGGTTATGATAATATGGATTCTTGTTATAAAAATATTTCTACAACAAAGTTATCTAAAGAGAAAAATAAATATAGACATGATATTAATTAATTTCATTCCCTTTTTCAAGACGATTCATAAAAGTACATGAAAACAGGGGACGTTAATAAGAAAGAAACTTCACTAATTTATATAGTGAATATGGATAATTTATCTTTGATGAATTTTTAAAAGGAATATAACTATATACATACAATTAATGAAATGATTTTTAAAATCAAGAAGGATGAAATATTATGGATGTCTAAACATTTAAGACCATAGTGGAATGTATTTTCTAGGTTGGGAAATATTTAACTGCCCTACAGACCAAATTTATTTGATAAGAAAGATCCACACTTTTATAATATCAATTTTTTATCACATAAATACTTATAACTGATCATTAATATGTGTAGATAAAAACCTCAATTAAGGAATGTTCTAATGTGGTGATTCCACTAAATATTAAATATTTTAATAAAAAATAGAAATAAAAAAATCCCTTATCATATCTAAGTATGTTTTATTATTTTCATTCACCTATAACTTGTTTAAATCATATTTAGTCATTTTTTCAAGGATTATTGATTATCTAGTCAAATATTGAGAACAATATTACAACTGAATGATTCTGGTATGTGTTTTCAAGTGAGTGTAGTCTTATAAATACCTTCTGATATTCTATTTTTTACGAAACCTTAATAAAAAATGATGTAAGTGTTCAAAAAAATTATAGATTATACAAATTTCATTGTTTTCTAACTTTTTTTCGGTTTTCTATAATTTTTTTGACATATATTCTTATAGTGAATTATTTTATGTATAATTGTAAAAAATATTTAGCTCATAAAGTATATCATGTGATTTATTGAGCATACGAAATGTTGTTGGAAATAATAATAAAAGGTGATGTGTTTTTTTTAAATTAGATGTGTTAGTCTTAGGCCAAAAGACTATACCAACCAATTTCATTAATGAGGTTAATTGTTTTTAATAACTATATATTTATCTTCAATTTGAATGAGAATAATTAAATTATATTTTTGAGGATTTTGGATTTGAGAACAAAAAACGACAGATATTTTTGTACCCTTTTATTTAATGAATCCACAGTTGCGATTTATGTAAATAAAAGGTTGGTTAATATATTCTTTTGAATAATGAATTAGACTACTTATACTAAAAAAATGATAGTTTATCTTATATAATAAAGGGAATATGAAAGTTACTACTTCATGTAAGGATATGGATAAGAAACATCAAGGTTGTAGTTAATACATGAAATAATCACTACAAAAAATCATTAAGGATAAAAATAAAATATCATATTAAAGATAGAGGGACTATCCACTATACGATATCTAAAATTATATTATACCATTATTGATATTGTAAAAGGTTATATTTTTTGACATTATAGGGGATCAATATATCAAGTTCAAGGGAAAAATTATGGAGTGTCATTATCTAAAAACGTTACATTAGATGTCAATAGATGGATGAGGAGACGGATGAGATCATGAATTTTGTATCCTTATTAATTTTTTATGTAAAGTTATTTTTTTCATATATTATAAATAAATTAGAAGAAGTATTATAACCTATTTTTTGGGTTTATAATATATTAGTTTCAATAATTCATATTAATTAACACATTTTTTACTTATGAATAGATTGAAGATCCCCAAAGAAAATTTAAAAGAGTTCAAAATTACATCAGGGAAATAATTTAAATATTATTTAGTATATATGTTTTGTGTAATGGGAAAGTAATTTTTCATATTGTTAAGATATTTCATATACACCGAAGTTATTTTTCCAACACCTATGACATTTGATATTGTTTTTTGAATATTATGCTATAAAATCCTAAGAAAAGATATTTTTTAAAACTCATATAAAATATTAGTTTTTAGAGATTTGAAAAATGTTTAGTTAAAATAATATATGATATTTCAATAGGCTATAAGAGATTCATTGTATGTAGAAGAGATTTTAGTTAATCATTTGTGATTAAACTTATTATGCTAAATTTATCCACATATTATGTTGGGGAAGGATTCAAGACATTCTATCAGGAAATAAATGATTAGAGAAAAATTATGGCAAATAAATTTTCAAAATTTCATAAAAAATGATCTTGTATGGAATTATCTGATACAAAAAATAGAATGGAAATATATTAATATAGGATAATAATCCAAAGAGTGAGTGAATTTTTGGCTTGAACATATGTTATATTCTCACACAACATTTTTTATTTCTAGAATAATTATTAGAAAATGTAAAATATCATATGGATCATATATGAAATTATACATAAGTAATAATCATGATTTAAAGAACTATTAGTGTGTAAATAATATGATATATCAATATTTTGGAATTATTATTAAATTTACCAAGAATATTGAATCTTTTTAATAACATGATATGATCTCGAGATGCTTGAAATACAGGTTAGGAAGTGAATGATCACAGTATGTTAGAAATTCAATATATATAAAATAATTAAGAATAATTTAATGGAATTTATAGAATAATGAAGATAATTATAAATTTATACTCATCTTTTTCATTTATTCTATAGTCATTTATGAATAAAGATATTTAAGATGAAGGAATAAAGAATTTTTCTATAATGCTACTAGTGTGTAAAAGTTCAAACCATGTTCTATACCATCTCTATGTTATGTTCATGTTATTCATGTTGATTTACAATTTGAAAGCTAATATTTTTAGGACATTCATTATGTTATGGAGATTGATGTGTGTGATCTATGGGGATATTTTTAGATTATATAGTGAAAAATGATTCCCAAATAATTTAAAATAAAAATAAAGTATTTATAATAATGTGTGGATAGTTTAAAAATGTTATTTTTTGAATCTACATGTATTTTAATAATTAGTAAAATTAAAATTGTTGGATTACACAAATGGTTATTCAAAAATAATTGTTTTTAGGTTACATGTTTAAGAAATAATTATATTCATGGCTAAATTATATGATATATTCGATTTAATATTACTAAACATGCATGTGAGAAAGTTAGAATTTGAATGTATAAAAAAATAACATAAAATGATCATAAAAATTTTAGTGGTGAATGACACATGACTCGATAAACGTATGTATTTTTCTCATTATCAGGGAAGGAGGATGAAGAGAGATAATTTAAATTAGATCTATTAGGGATGGTGACAATAAGTATGTTGACATACCATGTTTCGGATCAACGAATTAGTGGATACAATATTAAATATTAAAGATCATCTATATATTGAAGAAGAAGATTTAATAAAAGACACTATTATCAATACCGAGGATGGATAAGTGTTTAAGCCTTTTGAAACTTTTGGTAATATAATTTGAAAATAGAAAATAAGAACATAAGTGGTCCAACCAATTTTGATGAAACAATAGACTTGAGTAAGAAGAGGATTATAATAATATAGTAATAAATAAGAACAACCATGTTTTTAGTGATTTATATTTCTAGTTAAGATCTTCTAGGTCAAGATGTGAATAGTCTAATAGACAATAGGATTGAGTGAAAAATTTAAAATTATTTTAATATCATATGAATGTTATATTAATATTGTTGAAAATTAATGAGTAGTGAATAAAAATATTTTTATTACTTCCTAAATAAAAATGATCCTACAAAACTATGAAACCTTCTAAAGAAATGAATGACATAAAACCCACTTTAATAGTATTTATACATTTTTAAGAGATATCTAAACAATATTACCATTTTCATTTTATCATATGGTTTCATAACCCAATACAGAAACATTTGGAACACTAGGATGCTTATCCCAATCTCCATATCCTTTTCATTAATTTTGACACAACCTTGAATCTATCATTTGATGTTTTCATATAAAAAACCAATATTTTAACTAGTATATGAAACAACTGATCCCTCCTCCACTTAAATGTAATATAAAACATAATTAAAAAATTATGTTTGGGAGTGATAACCCAATATCCTTCTTTTTAGTGTGGAGTATAACTCATTATGATTACGCAAAATAAAATGAACATAAATAACTAAAATAAAGGATAAAATTAAAAAAAATTATTATTAAGGAATCCCTATTAAATCAGTTAACAATGGATTAAACAGTTATCCATTAAATTATAGTAATAGTTCATAATAAAATTATTTAGAACTGGTACATTTCAGAAATATACTCATCACATGTAATTTAATATGGATATTCAACAATATTTTTATCGATTTCCTTCATCATTAGTATGTTAAAATAATTCAACCCATTGTATTTCATCTTTCCCAATACAACATGTTATTTCTTCTTTCAATGTACATGAATAAATAATTAATGTGGGTATCCTAAAAAAATTTGAAATTTAAAAAATGAGATGTAAAATAAAACACATTGTAATCATTAATTCAATTCTATTATTAAATAAAAAATAACATTTAAGACCCATGGAATTATTCCAAAATGGAATTCAAGATGGACCGATCAAATTCCATCAAATTAAAATTACAATCATTCTTATTCTAAATATATTTTATGGGACAATGATCAATTTTCTATGAATCTATATTGGTATACTATAATATAAAAAATTAAATTTATAATAGAAATAAATTTTTAATAAATTTGTATTCGACATGAAAATTTCAAATGTGTTTACAGTAAATCGTTGTATATAAATAAATACAAGAAATGAATAAATGAAAATCATATAAAATCTACCATATTACACAAGTTTTTTTTAAACTGTAGTGAAAAATCCCTTTAGGGATTTCTCATGGTCACTCAACTTTTTAAAAAATGATATCTTAACATATAACATGTTGTCACATGAAATAAATAGCGTGGTCACTTATCAACAATTTGAAATAACATGTCTTCAACAAAATTTCACATGAATCTAGCATGCGGTCACTTTTCTTCAACATGAAATCACTTATAATCAAAGTAAAATCCCCTAAATCTATCATATGATCATCATTCATCAACATTCAATCACATGAATCAATGTCACAATCAGTTGAACAGTTTTTTCATATAAAATTTCTTTATGATATCAAATAGAAATACACCATGTGGTGAGATCATATTTATTCACGTGATTAGTTCTAGAATATTACAATTTTGGACTAGGATTACATAACCCATTTTCACTATACATTTCTAAAAATATAATTTAAAATATTTTATTTATGAAACATAAAAAATACAAGTCTAGGGGTGAGTAAACATTGTTCCCATTTTTTGGTAATGAAAAATGAATGGAAATATTATAACACATACCACTTGGTTGTATTGATCAAAAATAGTTATAAGCGATGTAAATTATGATTTAAAAATCATAACTTAGTTAATTTTCCATTACTCTGGGACAATTGAAATAATTGAACATTGAAATATATCATAATATTATTACTCAGAAAGAAACTATCACTTATAATGTGAATATTAAAAGAAATTTCCACCTTAGTAATTACCTAGGAAAAAAATATCTTGTGAAGTTACATAAAAAACATAATTTGGCTTCCCCTATATTCATACATTATCATATTGTTTGTACAGACACAAAAAAAGACACTTATTTATAATTGAATTTTTTTTTCGAATAATAATTTAAATTCCTTAAGAATTGATGAAAAAAATTAAATAATTTCATAGAATTATTTAATAATTTTTAATTATTAAAATAGTATGAAACTAAATAAAAACATGGAAATGTTGTAAAAAATAATGAAGTTAAAATGTATACACAATCCAAATGGAATATATTTATTATTTTATTTATAAAAAATAGTCTATATAAATATAAAAATATTTTATATGATTTGATTTCGTTCATTAAAAGATAAAATTTTATTACTATCAAAATTAGATAAATATATGGGATTAGTAAAACTGTCACTACATGGATTCTTTATAGTTAAAGACTCTAAAATAATATTTCCTTTTTGAATATGATATCATAGAATTTGATACATGACATCATTTTGTTTTTTACAATTGATTTTTAAATGATATTTAATGATTTTTCTTTTATAAGTGTTATCAAATTAATTCACTATATTCTCACTATAAATACCATAATCAAAATATTATTGTCTAATATATATATGTTGTGAACAAAAAAAAGGAGAGTCAATATTTCCACATTTATTAGTTGATAAAATAATCTACGAACTCTAATAGAGTTAAATATTATAATGAATGTGATGCATGTCTATTGTTCATTGCTCTTCTATTTTACAACCATGAAAATAATATTATAAAAAATGAGTTATCTCAAATAATGTATGTCTAGTTTATAATAATCCAATATTAAAATATACATAAAATAATTAAAAACTCATCTAAAAATACAAAAATTTATTTACTTATTAAAAAATTACAAACTTGTAAATAATTTACTACCAACATAATAGTAAAAAGTTTAATAAAATATCATTTGAAAACTTTTATAGATAAAATTATCATATCCTAACCACAGAAATAATTCATTTGAATATTTTGATTGATTATAAAATATTATAGTTTTCATTGAAAAATCGAAAAAAGAAATATAACATAAGTTCACCCATATGGATCATGTAGAAGTATGAATATATTAACATTGTAAATTTATCACATGAAGAACCAAATAAAATATAAGATATATATATTTGAAATATCAATATATCATTTAATACAAATTTGATAATGAAGTCATGATACAGATTTCACATTTCAAAAACATTATCAAAAATAAATTTGTTCATCCACTCAATCATTATTGGGGATATTTTTTTTGACTATAAAGGTATGTTGTTGTTTCCAAATATATATACATTTAATTTCAGTCAAAAAAAATTAGTCTTCATTCCGTAAATATTTTCTGACATATTACCATTCAATAATTCCCAATTGAGATCCATTTGACATTATTTAATTCCTCTATGATATTCTTAAAGAAAATATAGTTCTTATTGATTCTAATCAAGAATATAAGGAAATAATATTCTTAAAAATTAATTCCTTCTTCATTATTGTAGAATTTAGCAACTGAACAAGAATTGTGTTTTATTATTCAATAAAGCTCATGTTCTATTTCTATATATCTACATAGTTCCACTATTACATTGATCATATGGGTTTTCAAATAGTTACCACATTTGATTCTAATAAAATTGACATAATTAAACATCCATTTCTATATTAAAATTTAAACTAGATAAATCATCAACCATATTTCGAGGTATAAATTTTGAAATATAATATCGTTAGATGAAAATGTTTCAAAAAAATGATTGGTTTCAACATGATAATTTATATAATCAATTACATTGTTAGCTAAATTATCTTTACAGATATTTAATTATTCATCTTGATAAATATTCTACTCCTCAACATATTCATCCATCTCTGAATTTTATTTTTATCAATGCTTAATTATCTATTTTTTTCAACAACCATAAAAAAATCATATATTATTATTTTAATTATTTCATAAAACATTTCATGGATATATTTATTAAATAAAAAGTTATTTTATTATAATCTCTATCCATATTTAATGAATTACAAAAACTGAGAGAAATTATTTCTTCTGGATTTCAATTAAACTTTTCTTGTGAATCTTTTGTATTAAGAATTTGTTCATTGTATCCAAATAATTAATAATACCCTATTCCTGTATTACTTCTTTTGAATATTTCAAATGGGGTGTTGTTTAAAAATTTCATACGTTGAATACTATTTGAAACATAATAATATGAGTTAGTAGAATCTTACATGGACAATTTTTGTAGAGAATACTAATTTAACAATTTCCTCGGTATTTAATGTAAATTGGTATTTCACATTCCTACCACACCACCATGTTATGGATTCATAAGGGATGAAAATGTATAATAATTCCCATTTTCTTCATACAATTTATCAAATTATATATTTGAATACACAACTTATTTATCACTAATAATTTATAGAATTCTGTAAAAAAATTATTTTAATAAAATTAAAAAATTTGATGTAAATTTTTGAAATTATCAAATTTATGGGGCAGAGAATAAATCCTTGAAAATATACTAATATCTAGAACAATAAAAAAAGAATATATATTTACTATAGGACTATATGTATTCATATGTTGAATCAAAAATAAATACCGCATTTGAAGTAGTATTGGTGTTTTTACCACCTGGGAAAACACAAATGATTCTTTATGACTCTTATCTTTCATATAAGGAATGTATCATTTGAAACATTCTGACATGATCTATTAAAAAATAAGTCATTATATATTATGGGTAATTTATTATCATAACCAATACTTATAATTTATTTATTATATTTTCACCATATTAAAATATTTTCATAACCATCATTTTGAGTAAAATTCTAGAAAGTTATATTTTTAAACTTTTTTACTTCAATTCTATCCAAATAATTTTTTACCAAATACAAATAAAAATACATTATTTTATTATCTTCACATTTAGTATGAAAATATTTTTGTGTGATATTTTTATGTTGAATTTTTTTGGGACGTGCATTTAATTTATCATTATATATCATGTAAATATTTTTAAATTATTCTTTTTTAGTAATGAAATCTTTATATTTTCCTATATGTTTTTAGAACAGTCTTGTAATTTTTTATTTTTATGAATTTTTGTGAAAAATAATTTATACAACACATCTGTAAAAAAAAAATATTTATTAGAGGAATAGAAAAAATATTTTATTTTGCTGCTTTGTAGAATCCTTCAATTAATGGTTTCTTATCCCATTTTAAAAACAAGATTTATAATTAGAATCTGACATATATGTTTAACTCTAACCATATACCATTTATTTTCAATAATTTCTATATTGTTAACTCATATTAATATAATTCCAAATTTTAAGGATGTTTTTTAATGTGACTTATTTAACCTCACTCATAATTTATAACTCCATCATTACCAGATTCCTATTATTCTTAAATTATTTCATGGGTAATTAATTCATTTCCTTCATTAATTTTGTTTATTTAATCATCCTAGGGAAATATGTAAAACATAAGCTTTTTTACTAATTTTGAAATTAACAATTAGAATAGTGCGTCTAAAAATAATCTTTTCCTTTTAAAGAAACACAGTTTCTTTTCAAATTCACATATTGCTAGAAATCTTAAAATAAAACGCATATTAAACTAATGATCAAATAAGATCATATTGTCTATAATATTTAAAAAAATACTTTCAACATTTACTATGTTTTTATCATTAAATTTTTTTTGAATGGAACTTAAAATTGTTTCAACCATAATAGAATTATCATTGCTTTCTCTCAATGAACCCATTCAATTTATAATACTTTAAAATATATCTAGAATTTGATTAATTGATTCTTAATCTCACATTTTAAATTCCATAAACTCAACTCAAAAAACCCCCAGTTCAGTTTTTTGAGATTGTCATAACCTTGATAAAAAAATTAATTAATTTTCAGATGTTCATGTTCCATTTTAAAATTATAATTTTACTATATACATTCAAATTTATTGCATAACAGTTAATTTTAATCACATTATAATTTAACACATTATTTATAACATCATTAATAACTAATGTTTTCAGATCAACATTCGGGATATTAAATTATTCCACTATGATTTTTAATATTTCATTTATTATGTGTTTAATAAAATCATTCATCTGAGGAAACCATTATCTAGAATGAGTTCCATAAACTATTGGACACTTTGGAGGTTACCATCCAATAATCATATTCAATCTGTGATACACAAAATAGATCATTTACCCTTGACTATTTTCAAAATTTCTTTTTAATTTTTAATGTAGAATTTTTCTATATACATTACTATTTATTAAAATATATTAAATATTAATAACTAATTAATTTAATACAAAATTAACTACCTCATTATAAAATAAGGCTTTAGGATCATCTTTAGAGATATTTAATTATTTCACTATGATGTTTCATCTTTCATTACTAATGTGTTTTTGAAAATCTTCTAGGGGAGGCTACTTGTAACCAAAATTACTTCTAAAAAATATTGGATTTAATTGAGGTTCCAATACTTTAATAATGTTCATTCCCATTAAGAAAAAATACACCATTTTACCTTGACTATATTTGTTTATATTTTATTTTAAATTAATATTAAAATATAATTAATCAATGGTACAATTGTATAAACCAATAATTTGGTCCTAATATGAATGTTGAATTGGTTGAGAGGGGGGGGGGGGTAAATTTCCATTTTAAAATAATATTAACAGCATAGGAATGATTAGTTAATATATAGTAAAAATAGAAAAAAATTAATATAGATAATTTTATAATTGTTTAGATCATATTGATTCTACTATACTCTTCAACCCTCTAATGAGATATGTGAAATAACATCCGCTAAAACACACTCTCAAATATATGACGTGAGATCACAACCAATTTACAACTTCCTTTTTAACACTTAGTGGAAAATACCAGTACATCAACCTTTATAAATAGAGACTCGCTAACTGATCATAAGCCCTTATAAATACTTGTATGACTAACCTTAATGGTAACTTTTTAAGTTGTTTTATAGTCCAAACATTACTTTAAACTGGTCTAAGACATAACTGAATTACCAAAATTGATTTAGGTATAGAAGGACACAATTCTGGAAATTTGTTTGGGATTCACAACCCCATATACTAAAATATTATTTGTAGTATATCTATTAATAGTAACCACATGAAATATAATAGAATTTACTATAATAATATCACTATATAAATAATTTATGATTCAAGAATCGAGGTGAAAATTTTCTCTCCAATAACAAATGATCATGTAATTTAACTTTAGTTGGTTATAGTAGTTAATCACCAATGTATTTATCTCCTTCAATGTTTGATAATATCCACAACAAAATGTTATTTGATCTAGTTCTATCAAACAAATCATGTAGATATATTTCATAAATATTAGTTTCAAATAATGAAACATACCTCAGTTCATTATTACCAATTCCAGATTTCATTTATTCATTGAATGTGAATAAAAAAACCAATTTGTGTCTCTTTGAAAATATGTAGAAATTAAAACACATTTTTTAGAGGAAGACATTATAATATTTAATAAAAAGATAATAGTAAATAAAATAAAATTTATGCCTCCTAGAATTTTTCCTATATAGAATGTAAGATGAGCATGTCAAATACAACGAAATTTAATATTAAAATAACATATTCCTTAGAATTACTATAAGAAATTATCCAACATTACAGGTATTTAATTCCTTATATAATTCATTTAAAGAAAAATAATTATCATTTATGTAATATTTCATGTGAAAAATAGATCAATAAAAAATTAAAATATTCATTTCTAAACATCAAATATATGATTATGTATACAGATAAAAAACTAAAGCATCATAGAATATATTTCCTATTAGGCCTGAGAGGTTTTCATGTTAGTCTGTTATAATTATATTCCATGCCCCCTGTCACTAGATTTTATAATATATGAAAATTTTACATAAAATCTGTGTTTACTTGATGAAAAATGTATTATCCCTTATATTCAATGTGTAGTTATTTTCCTTCAATATATGGTCACCTGAATTCAGTGTGTGGTCACTTTTTCTCAATATACTATCATTTGAATAATGTGAATAGTCACATGTCTTAAATATATACTCATATGATTATAGGATGCTGTCATATGAACCATGTGGTAACATGAACCATGAGGTCACTTGAATTTATTTATGTGGTCACAATGAAATATAACATGCAGTTAGGTAAAATTGTGTTATGTGGTGAGTTCCATATATTTCCAATTTTTACACTTGATGACTTAGATCATGATAACTATTCATTTCACCAACATCAACTTATAATATTTTAATTATCCTATCGAAAATAATGTGGAAAAATTATATATTCAAAAAGATCATGAGGGGTTGTGAATTAATCTCTACACTCACCTGGTAATATATTTTTAGTTTATGATATTGAGATATTTTGAGTCTATGAGGTGCATCAATTGATTCTATAATGAACTAAATGATATAAAAATTGATAGTCTATGTTTCATATATTTTTCCGGAAAAAAAATTCCTATATAATTGAATCTCGATTAAACAAGAAGATATGTTTGATGGTGAAATGAAATCCTTATATAGTATCATTTATCAACTTCATAAGAGAAGGAATACCCAAAAATGAATTGGTGGAATTCTTGTATGAATGATTGTAGTGTTAATTTATAATTATAACCACTATAATATAGTGATCTCATAAATATTTAATATGGTGTTCATTGTTTTAGAATGATATTGATCAAGATCCACATGTATTAATATAAAAATATTACTAGAGAATCCATGATAAGGAACCCTAAGTATAGATAGCTATTGGATTACTAGGAGGTTGGACCATGAAAGACATTAGTGATGATATACTTACTTGTAAAACATTTCATATTATTTGGTTAAGTTTATACATAAAATTATAAAACAATTTGAACAATAAAAATTGTTTTATGTGTAAAGGTGATTGAATAGTTTATTGGAGTAATTTATGCCATAAAATATTTTTCAACACCTAATTCAACAAAAATAAATTATATATTCTCAAAACCTAGTCATAAAATAAGAAATTAACCCACTACATATCAAAAAATTGTAATTTTTTAGTATAATCACACTATACCATATTTCTATAGAATCCCATTATTATAGGATACAGTAATACTTTTAATTGAGAACTATTCTCACAACAAAAAACATTAAATCAAACCCTTAGTAATCATTACAAATATCATGAATTATATAGGGAACATCTGAATCACTAATTAGTATTTGAAAACATGTGAAAAAGTTAAGAATATACTCTATGACATCAGTTTTCATAGAGGAGGGTTTTTTTAAACGTAAAGACATCCATGGATTTCAATCTTTATATTTTACAATGATCAATGCACAATCAAACATATAAAAACTACCTAATTGATGAAAGATCATCTTGGTTTATTTTTTTGGTCAAAGGTTTATGAAAACCCATTAATGATATAGTAGAATATATAATGAATAAAATTATATGATTCCTAGCTTCAAATGGAGGGTTAGTACACTAGATTATTAACCGATCCATGGGGATTACTAACATGTGTTTTTTGAGTGAAAATGCATATCCATTTTTATCTATCTAGTAGATAAAAGACATAATTTTACACCACTAAATTATATAACATACCAAATTCAATTTATCATTACAAGATATAATAAAAATTTGAGAATCATTCATGAAATATGCTACACCTCCACAAACAGGGAAATATATCCTAATAGTTTTTAATTTATCAAATGGTTTTTGTATTATTTATATTTTTATTTAAATATAAATAATATATTACATGTTGTTTTCACTTTAAAGATAATAAAAAACCCTCATTACCTATGAAACTGGGTCACCTAATAATATTCCCAAATAAAAATTATTATCTTAATCATGAGGATGATCATATTTCAAGGAGCAATGGTTAAATCTCGACCATAATATTGTTTTTCCTCAACTCCTTAAGATCTAATGATTAATAAAATCATCAATTTATAAATATTAACAACTATATTTTATGATCATGATATCTTGATTAGACTTATTTATAATATTCATTATGTGTATTATTGAAGAATCATTTTACACAAAGATGATTTCCAATAATAAATGAAAAAAATCATAATGCTTACTAAATCCAAATAATCATTTCACAAAAAAACGTTTCTAGTACTCTATAAAACTATGATTATCTATTTAATTTACATGATTACTGAATGAAAACCCAAAATAACATACCGTAATTAAAATAATTTATATCATCCTCCATTGATAACAATTTCAATATTCTCTCAAAAACTCATATCATACAATTTATTCTCCATGAACATGCTTTTTTATATGATGAATCAATATGTATCAAAATATCATATCCTTATGTTCACATTAAATGAGTCACTGAACACATTATCAAAAGAGTGGATATCATGTGTCCATTCTATATATATGAATCTATGTAAAAAAATATCTAAAATTTATATATAATACTTGTATCTAAACTGTACATATCCAACAGGATAGAGGGAGGGAGGAAATCCATCCAAGATTATGTTCCACCTCCTCTTTTAATATATAGATAATCCAAAACTCATATATATATCATAATATTTTTTATTTTTATAAGTTCATGTAACAATATAGGAATTCTAATCTATTTAATAATTAGTGGTATATCCATAATTTAAATTCTTTTCCTTTCAAGATCTAAATACCACCACTAATGTTATGATATAAAAAGTATTTATAAACATATAAGTCCTAGTTTCATGTAATAAAATCAACATGACATATTAAAAAAATTCATAAAATGATCAGTTATTCCTCTAATATAATAAATCATGTCTTTAAATTTCCCCAAATCCCATCAATATAAATATACCACTGTTGAGGTGTGTAATAGTTAGTAAATTCAATATGTATACATTCTTGTATTCCCTGTCTTTCCACATAACTATCACCATGATGAATTTGGTCTCATTGAACATTATCTTATATTAAAAATCATATATTCATTAAACCTATACATCAATTTGTTGAAAACCATATAACTCATTCAAGAAAATTCCCTGAAAAAACTCATATAACCTCAAGGAATCATTTTAATATAAACTAACATAATTTGATCACCTCAAAACAGAAACACACCACATCCAAGACACAAAACTAATAATAATAATAATCCTATACAAGACACAAACCAACCCATACATATCCCATGGGAAATGGATAAATAAATTAATCTTAGGTATTAAATCTATTTACATAGTTTAAAACATAACCTCGAAATAATAATAATTTTTACTTCATATAATGGTCTAAAAAACAATTTCACCAAAGATTCAGAAACATATTAACATAAAAATATTTTTTTCTCAAAAAATTAATATTATTTATTAATATACTATAAGATAAAATTAAAATTCATATATTTTAATTCAAAAATAATTGAATATATATTCATTGGGATAAATATATCAATAGAAATAAAATGAAATTCCAATTGCGGAGTGTTATATAAAAAGTAGTATCTCATCAATAGAAGTAGACTGTGAATCAATTACATAAGTCCTAAATAACACACTATTTTGGCATTATAGTAAGTTGAATTAATTATTACAAACCTAATAAATCATGGAGTGAATCATAAATATTTTTATTAATACCTTATAAATAATAATATTAATCATTGATTGAAACAATAATAGTATAAATTTCTTTTATTATGTGTATATAACAATATAATTCATGAATAAATACAAACATTGGCTCCAACTATATCATTATAACGTATCCCATGATTCAGCACATAACCAATACATTATGTGAGATACTTATTATGTACTAATAGTCATAGAACCAATATAGAAAAATTAATATCCTAAAATCCCATGTAATTTTGTCACACATCATTATGACATCCCTATTTTGGATATACAATAGAATAAGAACAATGATTTTTCTTGACTGAGCAGTTTTCCCAAACCACAAGGGCTTAGATTCTAGTTTTACTATACATGATATGTAATTAGAAATTATAAACTAGGATATAATTTTAAAATGGTAAAACTAATTTTTTTATAAAAAATATAGGACGACCCCTCCACACAATTGAAATTTCTAGAAGAATTCATGAAAATTGTATAAAAATTGAGTATTTTATATTCTACCAAGCACCCTTTTCTATTTATCTCATAATCAAACTACACTATATATATATATTTGTAAATATAAATATTATTGACATTAAATAATACTGATGGGCCTGATGCATTATTCATTTAACAATTAAACACTAAATGTCACTAATGTTTCATAATAGTTTTTGAAACATTCATCCAGAAAAAATAATCTCTTATGGTCTATCTCTTAGATCATAGATTCTATGAATTAACCTTACATATATAATCCTCAAACCAGCTAATCCATTTTCAAAATTTTATGTGAAATCCAATATTTCAAATTACATATTTAGGATTATGCATTTGTATAGATTGAGTAAATAACATAGTTATCCATCTACAATGTTTTCCAAAGTATATAATATCACATATAAATTTACATTCATGAAAATACATGAAATAAAATATTGTAATAATAAATATAATAAATATAATTAAATAATCCATCATTCGGATATTATATACAAAATTAATTAATATAAAACTGTTTACTAGATTACTATATTCCCACAAAATCCCTAGGTCAATGACTATACAAAAAATATTCCATTCCCACAATCCAAGGATAATGAATTTAATTATAATTTATGATATAATACAAAGCTCAATCAAAAAAAATATTTCATACAAATTCACAGAAATTTTATAACCCATCCTCATATAATTATTTATTTTATTAAGGGAGTTATAAAATGAATCCCAAGGTAAATTTTGAATTTACAAACTAGGTAAAAGAGATTATTTATCCTATTAAAATATTATGTATCTGGATTAAACATGAAAAAAACATTCATAGTCACTATGGGAATGTATATTAACATAGAGAGACAGAAACAATATTAATAAAAAAAATATGTCTTCCTCTAGTTTATATTAACCATCCAAAACATACATAATTTTTTGTAAAATATATATCCTAATAATTATTAATTATATCATAATGGATAAAATTCCTATGGAAATATTAAATAATACAAATATACCTTATTGTTTTATCAAAATTAGCATGTTCTATAATAATTAAATTCATGTGTATACATACCTAGATTAAATGAATTACATTTTATAATTACTTCTCTAAATAATAAAATAATATTATATAACAAAAAATGAAATAAATATACAATATAGGTATAATAATAATTATTTTTATCTATATAAATAAATTAAAATATTTAAATATAAAAAAAACATAGATGAAAAAACTAAAATTAAACACATATCCATAAATAATTTATGTTTTTGGTATTTTAAACAAAAAATTCTTATTTTTAAGAGAATAATATATTTCAAATTATTCTTTGGTTTGTTGAATGATGTTTTTTTGGACCATATGAAATTTTCAATGTAATTTGTTTTTTAGTTTGGTTGATGAGCCAAATCACGTTCCAATATTAGAAATGGATTTTTGAGAGTTGAAAAGCATAAAAATATTGTTTTTATGGGGTTTGAGGCCCAAACGGTGTATCAAAATAATGGATCTTTTTTAGGATAATTAGGCTTCATTTTCCATGTTTTGGTAAATACAACCTTAGGTGAATTTTTGGGACATTATTAGTAATAACCGTGGGGATCGACCATGAAGAATGACTGGTTGACAATCATTAGTTTTCTAAACAATATTTCACATCCCATTAACCCCTTAGACATTAAGATGGAGGCATAAAATTATTCAAACCATGCATACTATGATGAATGATAGTGAGAGGAATCTAAACAATTAATGAGGTGTATCACATAGATTTTTCATAGTTTTTACAACAGTGTGCCTAAATGTGCGAGGTTAGTGTCTATTTGGATAGTGGCACTACATAGTTGGAACAATGTTAGTGAATATATAAGGACAAAACACGATGCTCCATAATGTTTTGGGAAATATAAATTTCTGATTGCTTCATTTTAATTTCCTCCTCCCCTATCTCCCTTCATACCTAAGAACAACAACATCTCAAGAGCTCCCATAACCCCCACCTTGGCTTTAGGGGATATCCATTTTTCAATGTCAGAATTGAATGATTTCAGTTTTGTTGAATCTACATTGGTATGGTTAAGAATTGTTTAATTTCTTTTTATATTCTCTCTTACTCCATGGGATACAATTTTCATCCAAGAATCAGGGATTGAAGATATAATAATGAAGAATCAAAATAAAGGGATTAATGGTCAATATTACTTTACCTAAAATTCCTTCTATTTATAAATTGAACTATTGAGAGTTGCACATAAATATCCATGAATTTCATCACAAATGATAATATAAATTAAATAATTTCTTTCAACCAGAATTGGATTTCACTAAGAGCCAATTCCATCATTTTTTGTGTTCTAACTCTACAAAAACTACCTCATTTGGGTGTATTGTTACAGATTCTCGTGATGGTTGGGTTGGGCTTTTGAAATTAAACCACCCTTGAGACATGCTGAGTTTATAACCAATTAGTGGGACATGAAATAGAAATTTGGGAACTCCATATGGTTAAAAGGAATCAATTTACTAATTGGTGATAATTAAAATAGATTTAATTTTAAATCATAATTGTTTTTTAGATTTTTTACTAAATTAAACAATTTAAAATTATATATAATCGTTTAGAACAATGTTGAGATTTTATAACTAGGATGTATGATTTTGACCATGCTTTATTAAGGGATTTAAACCCACCATAGTGTTGTTTTATGATTCCTATTTTCTCAAGAAATTAAATTGACTTAAATGAATTGTGAATGGTATGACCATGTTTAATATCCTTTTGGAACACATGAATAACGTGAATGAATATTTATTTTAATGGTATGTTATAATTGATAATTATCATGGTTCTTGTTTTGTTTATAAATGAAATGTGGCTATCTATTTATTTTCATGACCATTAGTTGTATTTTGATATGGATTTGAATGGATCAGATCATAAGGCACATTAAATGGAATGAATTATAAATGTCCAAGTAGGGATTGACATGATGCTCATCACCATTCATTTATAATTTCATTGATGGAAATTCCCCATTAGTAGACCATTTTTAGACCAAAACTTCCCTCTTATTATTATAATATCATTTTGGACATTATGTCACATGTTATAACTTTTTTTGTTGTTAGGTATAGAACCCATTATCATTCATGATTAGGATTGTATGGAAAATTACCCAATATAATAAATTTTTTATTTATTAATATAGGGGAACTTTATGATTACACAAAATTAAATGGTTGAGGAATAGGGTTGTTATAAAGTATATGTAATTGTTCGATATGATTCCAAAACCCCAAGAATTAGTAGGACATAATGATTCCCCTTAATTAAATACTGAACTTCATTATGATTATCATCATATGTATGGATTCCTTGGGGATACTCCAATGTTACATCCATTAATATATATATTTATTTATTTATTATGGAACATGTTCATACATTCCATATTAAGATGAATTTTGTAGATTCATACATATTTCTCATGTTCAACCTAATACCAACATAAGAAATACTTATTTCCCATATTTTTTTATATAACAAAATAATGGTTCATTTAATAATCATTAGTTAAATTGAATTATATAGCCTTGGTTTTGGCATAATTATATTTAATCGAACCATTTTTGAACTAATGTTTGTGTAATCAAATAAATTTCATGGATGAGGTCATGATTTTTTGTTTCATCATCTTATAGTTCTTCTCTATAGTCTAGTATATGACATGGGTTTGGGGGGGGGGGGAAGCATGTATTTGGAAATAAAATATGAGTTTGATAATCTATATATTTAGTCTTTTTTATATATCATGTTTTCATATATTAACTACTATTTAGTGACTTTCTGTATCTATGGATCAACTAATTCAAGCATGGTTGTATTATTGGGAAATGATCAGCTTATTTATAATGTGACTAATGATAATATATAAGTATATTTTTATACCTGGTAGTTATTATTTATTTAAATTACATTAGTGATAATCTAAAGGTTATATTATACCCTATGTACCATTACCATACCATCATATGTAGTTAGAATCCTATGGTGTACAAAGAGGAACAAATGAATTCATGTGGCTCTCAAGATCGGTTACATATCATTGAACATTGACTAATACATTAAAACATTGTATTAATGCCACATTTTACATCTCTTATTTTTTTTGGATGATAGATAGGAGTCTAAAAATCCGTCAGAAAATTATAAATAGCTTAATAATCAGTCTAACTAATGAACACATGGTGGAATGATCAAGATTACTGGTATGGATCTCTTGTTCATGATGGCCATTATAACAATTGTCTATTATTTTAACTTGAGTAACTAATGTATTTATTCTAGGTAAAAATTTATGTGATTAAACTCTTTCCCAATTTTGGAAAATGAAGGGGTGTTCCAAGGACACATTTTAAACACATTTTATTAAAATTTCCTCAATATTATTTTATGTTTACAATTCTTTTGTAATTATTTTCCACAATTATTATTATTCAATTTTTTGTTAATTATTTAGCATTTTTATCCATAGGAAATGTGGTGGGATTATTTATCAATATTGTATGCACACCATGATTTGGGGGTTATTTCTATGATTTATAATATTATTTATTTATTAGATAGTTTCATTTGATATCGTTACCCCGTATGGTCAGGTAAAAAATCTTTCTACAATATTGTAAATTTTTTCATACCAGATAGAATGATGGTGGAATTATATCAATATAGTATATCCAATATTTAGAAAAGGATATTCAACTCTAATTAATGTGGTTCCATTAAAAGTGTAACTATTCAAAATTCTCTTATTACAATAATAAATTGTGTTAGTATTCAAATAAAATATTCCATGGGATGTAATATTTATCTTATAATTGATGGTGTAAAAGCTTATGATTCATTATATTTGGGAATTAATTATATGATTTTATAAATAGTTGAATTTGATGTGGTTTGTTAATATGAAATTATTTTTTGTACTCATTAATGTCACTCCTGATGGATGAATATCATATTCTATAGGTTTTAGGTATTGTGATTCCATCTCCAAAATTATGTTCTCTATTACTGAAGATAATTTCAATAGGATTCTTTTATTATGGAATATACCGAAAAACTCAAAACCATCAGATCTGAAACTGGTATATATGATCCCACTCATTTATTTTAGAGTAATGTTGTTTTAATTTTCACTCAAGAAGATAAAATAAATTTCAATAACATTACCAATTTGCTCTTTTATTATAAAAGGGTTTCTGTGAAAGAGTAATGTTGGAATAATTCTTATTTATAATTTATAAAACATATTCGCATATCCCAAAAAGTGGATATCATAATCATATTGTGATTTATAAATGGTTTTCTCCCTTTAACTTGTCATTGTGTCCCCTATTTTTTGAAAAACTAATGGCTTGTTATTTTTCAAAAAATAGAATCCAGAAAAAAAATCCATTGCCCTCCTGGAAAAAAGAATCTCTTAATGGAAGGAAATATTTGAATTGTGAATGGTTTTATTATTTCTATATTTTTCTATTCATTTAGTTTATATAAATTGATGTATTACATCATTATGTGTATCATCATTTCAATTAAGAATTTTTTTTTTGTGGAATAATCATTCATCAGAAATTTTTACTATCCCATCTATGAAATACTCTCAACATATTGATTTTGGGGGTAATTGCACTAAAAATATCATAATATTCAATCCTTCATTATAGGATAATTTCATATGGAGTCTCACTAATTGTATATTAAAGAGAATTTACATTTTGAGATGAAATTTTTTGTAGAAGATCAATGTTGGGAATTAAAATTATATAGACTCTCTAATATGGTCATCCCTTAATTATTATTATTCTATAATGATAGAAAATTATCACTTACATTACACTCATAAAATAATCTATAAATTTTTGTTCCTGGAACTGGACATGTACATGTATTCAACATATATTAAACAATTTTGACAAAAACTAATATGAATGTGTTAGTAAAATATTAAAAGGATTCCACCATAAACATGCATTATACTAAAGTCAGATAAATGATGATCGGTTACAAAATTGTTAATGATGATAATTTGTTTTTGTGTATGAACCTACAACCATAGTTTGTTGTCATAAAAATATTTATGTGAATAAATTCTAGGTAATTAGATTAGTTTGGAAATTTGTTGAGTAGAAAATGGATTTCTCCATCCATACTCTCTTTTATTTGGAAGGTGATGTACTCTTAAATTTTTTTATTTTATTTTATTTAGTCTTTTAGAACTAGAAAATTCATGATATATTTCCAGGTAATCATGATAGGAATGATAATGATCATTTATACCATAGGTGTTATACTAATGAAACCATTTGGACGGTTGGATTCGATCTGTTTGAAGTGGTGATGCCTATTGAAACATTTATTTACCAACATTTCACTACTGGAATAAATATTACTATCTCTAATAAGCTTTGTAACCTCTTTCTATATACCATTTTATAATTCATACATATTATTTTGTCTAGACAAAAAAAATCTTATTCTTTAAAATAATTCTAGCTTTATTAAATTGGATCCCATTCCTGGAATTGCTATATTGAACATTGCTAATTCCCTCAATAATAGGATTGTTTTGATAATTTTATTCATGACTTTACCATGCTTATTTTCCTTGGAATTACAGGTAATTACCATTGTCCTTCAAAAAAATTATATGTTTTTAATATTTCTCCACCTTCGGGCTTGACTAAATGTAACATAGATAGATCTTCTGTAGGGAACCCATGACCTATTGGATGTGGTGAAATTTTATGAACTTTTATTAGTGATAAAATATGATTCATATATAGCCTTGGTGGGGTCATTAGATCTCTTGATGAAAAAAATTATTTTTACAATTCGGACTATTGAAGTGGAAAAGAATATCGGATGATTAATCTTTTGGATTGAATAGGACTACAGCACTATTGTGAAAGATATCAGAAATGGAATTATTCAATTATCATGGAATCTAACTACTAAATGAATGAAATTCAAGGAATCACACATTTCCCTGAATCCTATCATCACATATGAATATTTGGAATACAATTATTTGGTAGATGGGATTGCTAACAAATGGATAATTACTTTATAAATTATTTGGAATAATGACATACCTGGTGATATTTCAACTTTTTTCATACAATAATTTTGTAAATAACTTTTTTTAAACATAGGTAACATTTCATATTTTACGTAATATAATTTTCTATTTGTTAAAGTCTTATTTTTCAAAATAAAATTAAATTTATTTAACTGATCTAGTAAATTTTTATGAATAAATTTTTCTAAAATGAATAATGACAATTAATTATATTAATAGATTAATGTTAATTGTTATAGATTGATGTTATATGGTCTACAAATTGAAATATATAATATCACATACCTTTATTACAATGGAATTTTGACAAATATAATGGAATCATTTTATTCTCAAATTGTACCTTCTTATTGTTTTTAGCATTATATTCTTATTAGATAACCTCCTTGATGGTTTTTTTAGATATTATTAAACTAATTATAATGGGTTTCCCTTAAATGGGATTCCAATAATTATTTATATACTGTTTTTATATAAATAGGGAATGAATTCCCACATCAATGAAATGCGGATGACATGATTGGACTATACTATGTCAGATTTATCACTATATATATCCTAATACTTATCTTCTTTAGAGTATTTTATCATGAAATAATGATATTTGTTTAATGTTTCAGCATCCACTTATATAATTCATTACATAAAAATATATTGTTTCATCGAAAAAAAGATATTCCCCCCTTCAAAAAATAAAATACCAGAGGTTTAATTTTTATCTTTATTGATGTGAGGAATATATTAGTAAAAATTCATTCTTCACTTCAAAGAATGGTTCCTCTATATCTTGTGAGAACCAGGTACATTAACTTATATTGTTTTTGAGAGAATATACTTAAATTAATGATGTGTTATTAAGAAAATTATTAGATAATTTTTTTAAGTGTACATTAATTCATCAATGTAATGTGTTATATACAATTTTTAAAACAATTTCCATTAAAAACTATTTTTTATAATGAATATACATATGACATTTTGAAATTATAATAAATTATAAATGATGTAATTTATTAAATAAAAAACATTTAGTTTTGTTAATCCTGAAGGAAAATCTTGTAAGAGATAAATTCAAAATTTCCTTGGTTGTTTCTTTATAAGGGAACAGGATCATTCCCTATAGGTTTTATCAGTATATTATTTTTTTACTTTATGTAATGGTTAGGAGGTAATATCTTGTGAAATTTATGGATTTAGTACGGTTTAAAATTGTTTCTTAATGATTCGGTGAGATTTTCTCTAATTATGTTAATATCCAAGTAATTATGAAAATTGATGGATTTTCATCAGTGTTCATATAAACATTTTTTGTCATTATTTAACCTCTTCCAGTCATTTCCGAATCTTAGATAATTTAATGAAAACACCAAGTAGGCTAGTTGGTTTCTAGTGACTAATCCTTAATGTTGTATTACTATATACAAATACACAGAGAGTGACATATCCTTGTCATTTTGTTCTCATATCAAAACATTCTTTTGAGTAGTTCTTTATAATGAATCCCATATAGGGTTAGTGCGTGGAAACCTGATTCTTGGAAGGTTGTTTTCTTTTGGACTACTATTAAAGAAATTGGCCCTCATAGGTTGATTTTTCATTAACTTAGATTATTTTGATATCTTTAAATGGTGTTTAAATTAATTTTAGATTCCATGTAGTAGGTACCTATATGAGGTAGGTGTATATATTTTTAGAGAACATATTACAAGGAGGTGGTAACTAGTGGATTTTTTTAATACATGACTAATATGGATATTTGGAATACCATAAATCCCTTACTTTCTTTTCTATATATGTGAGTGAATGAAATTTTCATGGATTGAGGAAACATGTATGAGAGGTTCTCTTAAGATAATGTTTTCATTAATTGGAATTATCTTGGTTTTGGGATTTTTTTAGTTCAATTTCAAAATGTTGATCGGGTTTCACAATATAGACCTTATAATTCCATTATTTTTTCTATGATGTTAATAGAGTGTTAGGTTTTGAGATGGGATTAAATTTTTAACACCATTGGGGGTTTTGGCCGTGTTGTACAATTGTTTCATGTTGATAATGTAATCTTAGAAACATCACCATTTGGTGGGTAGTCATTTGATAATTCATGGCATGGCTTGGTTCTCTATTTTGAAGAGTTCTTCTAAGGGAGCTCGAGATGTGTTGTGGTTGATTTTACATGTATATTTAACAAAATAAACACATAAATGGATTAATTTAAAGAGAATTGTTTTCATATTTATCTTAATGGTATGAAATATACACCCATTTTGAAGGAAAATTTTAGATCATTGGTAATGATTTTTATGTAATGTTTAGGAGAATTTAGGTTCAGTTTCAGGATAAGTAAATTGAAATGATGATGCTTAGAGAAGGGAGACCTTGAGAATTATGTAAATTAATTAAGGTGACCTATTATGAGACAAAACATGGTTTAAACCTGTTGTTAGGAAATGATTGATCCTAGGTGGACCATGAAATGGATTTTGAGGATTCATAATGTTAATGTGAGGATGAAAGTAATTATTACATGTTTGAAGTGATAATTAGTTCAGAGGATAAATACACACATAATGGTATAATAATGGACACTATGATTTCAAATGATTATTACCCATATATTGACATCATCATGAGCATGCTGGGAGTGTATTGAATAGACAATTAGGTATCTATTTACCTACAAAATATCAATGAAAGGATTCCTAGGGAGTCTTGCTGAACGAGTTTTATATAGTAATCTGTATAATGGGAAATAAATTAGTTTCAATTTTAGTGCGTTTACTATCAATATTAGTTAGAAACTAGATTAATTACATGAGAATAAATTTGGAGAGATAGAATGGGAACATAATGACATTTTTTAGAACACATTTATAATCCATAACTGTTGTCATTTCCAATGATGGATGAAGCATGGGATTTGAAATCCATAAATTCATTCGACAGTTTGATTAATTTTTTTATCTAAAGGTGGGTATTAGGGTATTAGATATAATTTAAAACTTGTCATATAATAAGGGTTATGGAATTAGGAGACTTATCTTTATATGGTTGTTTTGGATCTTCTATTCCATTGGAAAACAATATCAATTTGTATTATGATTTTTTAGTAAATACAAGATAATTGATGTTTTTTTAATATTGACTATAGTCATGTAGATCCATCTAATTTTATTTAGGGATTTCTTATGTGACACTTGATTTCTAATTAGTAATTCTTTTTTTGGACTCATAGACACTAGAATATTTAATAACCTGACCACCAAATGAGATATCATGGTGGGATATGTAAGTGGTTCTGATTTTTTGATGTCTTATCTACAAACCAATGTTTCAATTGTAAATATAAATTTAGGGACTAATAAGAATGATCTCCTTCGGCAAAATTATTTTTATTCTATGTACATCATGGACTCTATATTTGGATTATTTTGTGGTTATCTTATTATCTTCGTTGGGTGGCTGATCAAAAATGCAACAAAATTCTTGTGGTGCCATAATTATGAAATTATATGAGGAATCAATGTCAATTTTACTCCATGTGAAGTCTGTTATGAGATTTTGTGAGTGTGATCGATGTGAAATTATAGTTCCTTGCATAAATAGTGAAGCGAACTGGTTTTTTTATTCTCTTATATTGAATAGAAATATTTTTATAAAGTCATTATACTGAGGCTTTTGACATGATTTCCCTTGAGATGTTTGGTATGGTCGGTGAGTTACTATACTAGGCACAACATTGAGAAAAGATACATGTAGTGTAAAGTTCAATCAATGAATTTCAGGGAATATATGGTGAGACCATGGTAAATTTTATTGATTTTGAATCAAAAATTTTGAAAATATTAAGTAAATAAAATGAGAATTGATGGGATGTTGATGGATTGATTCAAATTTATATTTCGATATCTTGGCTAGTGTGACTCATAATTAGAGAAATAAATAATATTCTTATATTAAAGAACCACATTGGATGGTTAAATAATTAGATGATGATGTGATCACACCATGGTTTATATGGGATTACATAAGAACTAAAATTAGGTTTTGGTTGTATTAACATCTTTTCTTAAGATTGAGATTATTGTGTACTATATGTTTAATGTGATGTTAACAGGAAAATTAAGAATTTAGAAACCCAACCTTATCATTTGAAATATAATTTCTATCCTAGTTTGGTTGGGTTGTTAATTTTTATATCCGAATGAATTATTTATGATGATATTATATAATATGGGGTGGTTTTATGATCCCATATTTTAGACAAGAAAAAATTATCCACAAAATTTTAGTTTTTAGTTTGGTGGAAATAGAAAATCACAAAATAATATTAACAATTAATTTCTAAGAATATAAATACCTAAATGTGTTCATTTTAAATTATTTTTGAGGTTTTATATATTTCTCAAAACCCTATATGTAACGACCTGACCCCAAAATCCCAGAGTCTGTGTTTTATATTAATACATTTGAATGATTTCAAGAAATCATTACCCGAAAAACCGAGCAATTTACCAATCTTGGAAAATTGATAACTTACATGAACGTAACATTAAAAATTAGAAAAAAACAAAACATAAATGATCCTTTCATAATGCCATAAATCTATATCTTAACCCTGATTAACAATCATAATTAAATTCTTGGAATCCAAGGAAAATAAAACAAAAGAATGGGGTGATCTCAAATGCTCATTAAGGATAAAAATATAGAAGAAACATTAACAAATAAGAACAAACATTCAAGGAAATGTATAAGAATAAAACAAAATCCTTGAAAACCTATAATTCTTCATAATATGAAGAATATAATCCAAATAATGCAATTTACTTATTCATAGGGATATTCTACTAGTCGAATAATCACATGTAATATCAATAGCCAATTTTATAATGATGTAATGTATAATGACAGACTTCATCACCACATATTCAAGGTCTTGTTCCAAGAAAAAAATAATATTTTCTTAAGGCCTTGTTCCAACACACTAATTTTTCACATGAGACCAACTGATGCATCAAGAAGAAACTTCATGCTCCACCCCTTACTTATTAAGTCCAATGCAATCCTTATATGAAAAGGATTAAATATAATATAAACAATCGTATTAAAAATGGCATATGAAATGTCAATACATTATCCATAAAACATGAATAGTATAAAAATAACACATCCATAGTCAATCATATCAAAAATCCTTCAATACAATATGGAATATTGGTGTCATAATAAAACCACCTCGATCACGAATACTATCCTGTAAAAGATGCTAACATAGTTGAAAATAATCAACAAAAATCTGTGAGAAAAATATCCCTTTTTCATGAAATAATTTTAAAGTAAACTAATTTATTAAAGAATTAATTTAAATGATACTTTTGAATCAAATTATCCCATATCACTTTGAAACTTTTTAATCGAATTAACATTTTAAAACATTCATGTCCATATAAATAAATCCATAAAACCATTTTGAAAACATGGACATTAATGAGAATGGTATAGAAGATTAAATAATTAAAACATATAAAATGAAGTCTTAGTAAAAAATATAATTAGAATAATCCATTTTAAGCACTTTTATGAAAAATGGACATATATAATAAATATTTTCCAGTAGATACTTACGTAAAAACAACCCCAGATATGTAAAGAGATTGTAGAATTAACCATTACCTAGCACATTCTGTTGGTCGAGGGTATGATTAACCTCTTGTATAATGGCCATATATCATTATTAAATTATTCTGTTAACATATTCATATTTATTATATCATATTTGATTCATTAATAACATTATACTACCCATATAATAATGATTATAATGAAACATTAACACTTCAGATAATAATCACTTTCTTTATCACACGTGTTTAAACTAGTTATTCTTGATCTTATAATTTAGATCATGATTTAAATACATCCTGAATAATACACATGATTTATATATAATATATATTTAGAATATAAATATGTATAATATATAGATATCTGAAATGGAAAACACAGTTTATTGAGAGGGTCTTTTGTGCGTACACAAAAATAATGTTCCTGCATTCATATCGTATTGAACGCAACAAGGTGAATAATATATATATATATATATATATATATATATATCCATTTCTGTGTGTTTTTAGAAGAATTATAATTCCAAATATTTCATACTTATTAATAATATATATTTTTATGATCATTGGTTAATGGTGAATGAGGAAATGAATCTCATTGCATCATGGAGATGGTAATCCATACGTATGCATGAGAGACAATATCATTATATTGACGGTGAAATCGTATTTAATTGGATGTTATATCATATATAAAGAATCAATAACATGATATATTTTTTATTTACATTAGTGATACTCATTATTATACCCATCAAAATAATGATGTGTTTGAATAACAAACAAAAGCATAAGGTGCAGACGGTAAGTCGTACGTATGCAGTTATGGTGACTTTTTCATTTATAGGATGGATACAAAAATGAATATGGTTGAACCATTTTTATAATAACATCACAATATATATATGATAATGGATATATTATTCTATAATTTAATCTATAAGTAAAAAAGAAGTGGAAGAAGAAAAGAACTCGAAAGTGGATATGTACTATTTACCTCTTCTTCAGGTTCTTCCTTTTGATTTTATCAAATGGGATACAAATATTGGGTTTTTGACCAAAGGAATTCCTCTAGAATTATAGACATTAGGTTGAGAGGATATTTGGGTTGGGTTTGGCAGATACAAATGGCAATGTAGGTTTGATATTTATGGAATTGGAAGTACCCTTTTATAAGATACGTGAGGGTCACTTTTGGAAAAGCTTGAAATATTATTTAAAAAAAATAATTTTCGATTTATAATGGGTCCAAATGATATATTTCTATGATAAGGTGTGTATGGGTCTAAAAAATTTCAAACAATATATTTTATACAGGTTTAGGTTACCATATTAACCTTACCATTTAGATTTAATTCCTAGTTAAAAAGTTTGACATTTACCATCTCTCTTTGTATTTTTATATTATATGGTCAATAAACCTACTATCATAAGCCAATAGAACACCAAGTGGTTTATTATTATTATATATAATCATATTTATGTTCTTTTGCTGATCCTTATGTTTTTTTTGGATTATTATTTCAATTAATAATATAGTATTCGTTATAAAAACCCAATGATGTCAATTTGGACACTATTTAGTATTTGGTTTTTGTGATAATCATAACATCATGATTACTTCAAAATAAAATTATTTAATCAACTCTAAAATGTCACATTAACCTATAAAATTTATAGAATTTATCAAAAGTCTCACATTACATTTTTTTTGGATATTTATATCCTCAATTATTTTTATCTTTCATTAATAAGGTATTTACTACATCATCCTTGTGTCATAAAAAAATTTAATTATATATTGGCTAAAAATTATAAATAAAATACCATTATGTAGAAATCTTTTTTAGCTTTATAATTAATATTTACTGTCAAATTTATATTATGAATAAACTTATTAAAAATGGTTTAGATATTAAACGTTGAATTTAACTATTTTAACTCTTCTTTAAATAAAATAATAACAAATGACCTAATATTATACATGTGGACCAAAGTGGGTCATATTTTATTCCTAATGTTGTTTTTGGTATAATTATATTTATCCAATAGAATTAGGTGGTGGGTTAAAGTAAATATAATATCATTTTCACCATTAATCGTCCTATGTACTTCTAACTGTGGTAAATAAAAGTTAAAAGTTACTATACACCAAAAATTACATTCATCTTATTGATCCAAATTTTACTTACTGATTTCAACCATGTCTTTTTGATTTTTGAAATTCAACTCACAGAAGCGGTAAAATTATGTTTTTGGAAAATTTATAAATTCTCCTAAAAGATGGGTAAAAGACGATAAAATGTTCGATAAAATTATATATATCTAAACTTATAATAAAATGACTCAAAATATTTTCATTGAAAATATATAATTATTATGTTTCTATTTTTAACTAAAATAAATTAAAATAAAAAAATAATTATTTAAATAAAAATTCTGTTATAAATAATAACATAGTATTTTTTGTTTTTTTTTCATAAATTGAATGTTTTCAGAAAAATGCCAAAACATTTCCATAGGATTATTATGATATTATGAATTAAAATATTAAGCCTATTTTAAAAAATTAAATAAAATAATTTTTATTTAGTAATTTAAAATAAATTCTTGTAGTCAAAACCAAAAAAGCTAGTTTTTTAAAAATAAAAACATTCAAAAGATTGACATGTGTTTATGTCAAAATTAAATGTGAAATTACTTATAATGACCTAAATTTTATTAAATGATAATTATATAATCTAATTATACTTCCAAACCATTCAAATGCATAATGTATCACTATAAGTTATTTGGATTAAAAAATTTGTTTTTAATTAAAACATAGTATTTTTCACCTTTCATAAAAATATGAAAGTTATTAGAAAACTTCGAGGAAGTTATACAAACTAAATTTGTATGCCCCTCATATAAAAAAGAATTTATTTTCATTAAATTGAATATATAAATGTGTGAAATATTGGGTTTAAAAAGTGTTTTCCCCTAAAAGGAGGTAAATTTTCATTTTTAAAAAAATACTTATTTTATTGGAAAAAAAGGAATTTGTTATTATATTATGCCAATGAAACATATAATATTAATGTAAAAATAATATAGAGTATATTAGATTCAAAATTCATTTATTATATTTCATCACTAATTTTTGAATGGTTAGTTTGGTAAGTTTTAGTGCGCACAAACTTGGTGTTGTGTGTAGCGTAAGGTATTGAATTACATTAATGAGATAATGTACTATGAAATCTTGGGGTGTTACATTCTCCCATCCATAAATACATTGCATCCTCTCAATTTGAAAATTTTCTTTGAAAATAAAATGTTAAAAATAGAAAAATACATTTGTCGAAAACCCTTAACGGAAATTGGGTTAAGAAAATTAAGTCTTCATAAGAGTGAAAGGAAAATTAATAAGTCACAAAGAAATTAGGATATCGATTAGGAGAACATTGGTGTAACATCCCTAGTAAATAAATAATAATACATTTTCATATTTATTAATATTTTTTAATTAAATATTAATTATACTTTAATGGGTTTTCTATGTTCGATAGCGTACTCGGTAAGCAACAACGAGTTTATTTGAAATCTTACATTGTACACTAATAATATAATTATATTATATTAAATAGTAGTTAACACGTAGACGTTGCATTGGGGGTAATGAATATAAAAAACTAAAATATGATTATATATGTTTTTGAAATGTTTTTACATTTATCCAATAAAAGATAAAGGCTTAAAATAAGAAAAGAATTCAATTTTAAGCATAAATACTCTAATATC
The DNA here is from genome assembly GCA_963277665.1 of Viscum album. Classification (NCBI taxonomy): domain Eukaryota; kingdom Viridiplantae; phylum Streptophyta; class Magnoliopsida; order Santalales; family Viscaceae; genus Viscum; species Viscum album. Next base: position 1,641,753,275 of record OY728121.1, on the reverse strand, counting down.
CACTAAAAGGTCGATTTAACGCCTTTTGATGGAAAACCCTCCTTAAAAATTGTTTTGGTCACTCTTATACATTATTTTGTAAAAAATTAAATCCTTCTTTATAATCGGGATGTCAAAAATTACTTTGTGTATGTTTTTGTTATTTTTCCGATAAAGTTCATTTTTAATGAATAAGTGAAAAATGTTGTATTTTAATTCAAAACCCCTTTTTAATATAAATTATTAATATGATTAGATTATCTTTTGAATTTATTTTAAATTTAAATTAGGATATATTTTTACCATTTAATCTGATGGTGGTCATTGGAATTTTTTTCACTTTGAAGTTGGACTTAAACTAGTGTCGATCATTTGATATATTTTGTTTCTTAAAAACACGCAATTTGTTTTGACAACGGATATTAATTATTAAATTAATTAATGCAACTTATATGATTTGATATTTTTAAAATAGACATCATCTTTGAATTTGGAATATCAAATATAGCTTAGGGTGGATTTTTTGGATTTTTCTGAAAAACATAAATTTTTGATGAATAGTGAAACCACTAAGTGGTAGTTAAAAAAACTGATTTTTCGTTTAACTGAAACATTACCACTTCTGTGAATTGAATTTCAAAAATCCTACTTACATGTTTTTTGTTACTAAGAAAAATGATGTTCAATGGGATAGAAATTATTTTTTTGGTGAATAGTAACTTTTAAGTTTTATTAATCGTGATTAAAGGTAATCAGTGTAATTTAAGGTAAAATTAATGTTATAATAATATGAAATTACCTTGAAACATGTCCTAACCTTATTGGATGAGTCATGGATGACCTCGAAAATTCATGGGTCAACATGGGGACCCCATGGAGCCACATGGGTAAGAAAATGATATTAATAACTTTTTATTTAAAGTTAAAATAAAAATGTCACAAATATGTATTATTTTACTAAAACAATTATTACATTGGGTTATACAAGTAATATTTTTTTATATAAATATTCATTATAAAGCTAAAAATATTTCCTACATCATAGTTTTTTTATGATTTTTAGTAATTAAATAAATTAATTTGTTTATGACACCTAGATGATGCATCGATTATCTCATTAATTAACAATGTAAATAAAATGAGAAGATAATCTATCATTTAAGACTTGAACATGTCAAAAACCTATTGTATGGGTGGATTTAGAACCCTTATTACCCTATACTCGAAATATATCTTTTTGGGACCTTTAAAATCCGAAATTCATTTTATAATAAAATAATATTTTATAACATTCCACGAGTGCCCCTCCTCCTTCTTATAAAAGGCCCCCACTTCTACCACAATACCCATAGCTCTCAAGCCATTGGCTTGGACAAAATCTACTCATTTAATCTCTCCACATCCCTCTCTTCATTATATAAGCCTTACTTTAAGCACAAAGCTCTTCAAGAAACCCTTTTGGTCAAATGAAGAGGAGTTACCCGATTTAAAGGTAATGCATTCTCTTATGTTCTATTGATTAATTTGCTTCTCCAACCCCCTAAACATATTTTTTAACATTATTTTGTAACAAAAACAGTATATTAAATATACTAGGATGTTTTTATGAGAATTATTCGATCTACACTTACACACACCTCCTTCTAATGGTTAATGAACATACTGTTTCTGTGGATGGCGAATTTCTGCCTCACGAAATGATGATTGTTCAATATTTTTCTAACACCTTTCATGGTGGCCATTAATATGTCACTATATTTATATATGATATATTTTATTTTTATTTTTTCAAAATTCTTCTGTATATTTCTTTTATGGAATATCATTATGGTCTCATTATGGGTAAACGTGATATCTTCATTTTAGGAAGTGCGGACTACCGCCCCCTCAATGGGATTAGATTCGTTAATGCCATATGTGGGACGTATAGAGGATAGAGTTAATAATATTATATATTAAATTATTCTAGAATTATAATATACATTTATATCATTATTATTTCATTCCAATAAATGCAAAATATAAATGAATGTAGTGTTCATGCGTTCGTACAACTTACCGTCTCTATGAACGGTGCATTTCATTTCTTACCTCTAAATGTTATGTAATATTATAAATGCATGTATATAATAGATATATATGATATATATGATATCTCTATCATGAATATAATTCGGTATAAAATGGATATTTTACCACATGAACAACATGTAATTATAAGAAGTTTATTTTTGACTCAAATACCAATGATCGACAAAATGACCGTTATTAACTTAAATAATTACATAATATTAATAACATGGTAATAAGTGATATAAAAGGAATAATTAACATAAAATGGTTCTTAAGAATGTCTAAAATTAACTTTAGTTTATTATTCACAAGATTAACAAACGATGGAGTCATGTCGGACACGAGATAAGGGATCCAACCTCTCTATTTCTTTTTATGTACTCTATTTTATGTCATTTATTTTATGCTCCTATTTATTATTTCTGGGGATGTTATTTTATATCCTTATTACTATAAATTATATTTTAATATGATGATATACCCTATTTGATATCTTTAATCAATTTTTGGATGTTTTATGTGGCGCTGTTAGGCTGTTGAGTTTTCATATGTGATTTTCCATCTCACTTTTATTCCTGTGAGATTCATGCAACATTTTTCACTATTTACATTTCTATGGTGTTTTACTGCTCACTATTGTATTATTTGAGAAATATAAATTAATTTATTGGTATTCACATCTTCATTGTATGACCCTTTTTTCATGGGGTGTACATTTCAGAAGTTACCCAAATCGGTAAGGGAACCTTTCACCCGCCTCTTTTTAAAAGACTTATTTTGTTATGTCTTTTAATTTAAATATTATTATGATGGGAAATGTTATTCTATATCCTTATTTATTTAAAATTTATTTCAAAGTGATGAGATTACCTTTTTGTATCAGCAACTCATTTTCTGAATTTTAAAGTGACGTCGTTAGGCTGTCGAATTTTTACAAGGGAACTTCTTAACACAATTACGATTTCTTTGGGTTCGACATGTAGTTATTGAATATGTCATCCTATGAATATGTGTTAAGGACCTGTGATTTTCTTACACTTAATAACCACTTATATTTTGTGTATTTATATTTTTCAAACTTAGAAATGAGATTGATTTATCCTTAATTTAAGAATACCTTCTTTATAAGGGATTTCATCTCATTTTTCATTTCTAATGAGACTTCATTGTTGTTATACACTAATTCATATTATATGGTGTATATACTATCATTTGAAATGTTATATCATGAAGCCCTTTATTCTCATGATTTTATAAAGTTATGATTAAATGTTATTCCTCAATTATTTTTATTCAAGTGTCTCTCATTTTGTTAAAAACTCTTTAACTAAAATATAATTTTAAATGTTTTAATGATTTGTTTTTATAAATATTTATCATTAATATCCATGTTTTCAAAAATGGGTTTTAGGATTTATTTATATTTATATTAATTGTTTAATATTTTAAAATCTTCAAAGTGGTATTGGACACTTTGATTCAAAAACCTCTTTATTAAATGTTTTAAATGGTTTTGATAATGGTTTTTAGAATGGATCCATTATTTCAATATATTAAAATGCTATATTGTTATTGAAATGTGGGAATATTGTCTTTTCTTTATGATTAAGTTTTGTTTTATGATTATGTTATGGTTCTTGGCCATTGTTACGTATACGGGGGGTTCCGTGAAAAACCTAAGGCGGGTGAGCCCAAGATAGTTCTCCAATGCATTGGGTAACAAGACAAAGGTAGACGTTAATGTTTCTCCTAAGAGATTTAGGGAATATACTATGATGGGAATTCAAAATGTGACTCCCTATGTAGCTGTGATAGCTACAATTCATGATTGATATGTATGCCATAAGTTACATCTATGATTTATGATTTCTGTGTGCTACTCATAAATCTTATGATTTCGTAAGGTATGTTATGAATGAAAAGTTTTGGTTCCATTGATTTGTATTTATTTATGGTTTAATGATTCCTTTCCTTATTTTATAACCCTTACTGAGCTTTTTTTCTTATCCCAAGTTTTTTATATGTTTTTCACAGGTCAAGGGAAAGGTACATGGTGTGATGATAGTGGCGAGGAAGTGTCACGAATGAATCCATGATTTATTTAAAATATGTTTCCTTTGATGGAAAAAAATAATACTATCATTGTTATAACCACCTTGTTTAAATGTGGATTTTAATGCATGATTTTATAACATAATTATCTAAAACTCTAAACCTGAAAATTTCCTCATTTTGAATTCATGAATAACTCAATATTGAGTAATGTTTAAGGCTATGGCCTTATAGTTGGTATTAGAGGTCGGTTTAGATAACTTTAGGGATTAGGAGTTTTCGTTAAACACATGATTTGTCCCTTTGTTTATTATCATAGTTAAATCCGTGTTTTATAACTTTTTCAGATCAAGGAAATGGAAGGAGGAGGATATCAAACGACATTCTTATCTCTTCATGATGAATTTCTTATAATAACTATTGCAAAGTCATGTTAGGATGATTGTGAAACTTCTTCTAGAATACAAATCACTTGCAAGAAGCTGTTTGATAAATAAAACACCTCCACTATACCTTGTTATCATCATGGATCATGGGTTGTTTTTAGATAAATATTATTTTCACAATATTCTCATATTTTCAAGAAAGGTAGATATTATCAAGGCATTTTCAAATATTTTACCTTATCACAAGATTTTGAAGCATATTATGATTTTAAAGAAGGTTCTAAAGAAGGAGTCCCTTGTACAACCTATTTATATTTGCTTTTAAAATATAGTCTCTCAAAAAATATCTAAAGAATTCTAAAAGGACCGTTAATTGAAAGTTTCAACTCAAATTAGGTCAGACTATTTTATAGAAATCATGTCTTATCAAATTTTTTGAAATTATATGTCATACATGATTATTTTCCAAAATAGTTTTTCTATGAACACCCATATGACCCAAGTTGTACAATGTGTATTTGTATGGAGGAAGCAAATGATTTTGATGGATCTCTAAGTCAGTTTTTTGATGCATGGACCTCTTATCTACATGAACAAAATGATGATGAAACCAAATGGACACCATGATCAAGGTATGATGGTCTTTTTTGGGATTATCTGATCATGTACTAACCATTTTGGTTTTTCATAAGGTCTAAAGACATGGGAAATATATTGTTCATTTTTTTTGGATTATGTGATTCTCTTGAAGATTATTTTAGCTCTCTTAATGCGAACAAGTCTTCCTAAATACTCATCTTATGGGGGAAGTATGAGTTTGTGTTAAAAATATAGTAAAATATGAAAGTCTACATGACAATCAAGTATGTTTCCTTATGTTTTATATAATCCCATAAATAAATTCTTCAATGAAAATAATCTTAAAACAAAAATTTTTTCTGTTAAATTTTCATTCAGAGGAATCAAATACCATTTAACCCATCACATTTTTGGGATTTTCTGGTGGTTATCTTTCTCCTAGACATTTTTTCTATCACTCTCCATTAGAACATGATGGTTTGTTTTCTTCTCCATATCCATGTTTTCATGGAATCCTAGTATCTGTTGTCTCGGGTGACCTTTTTATCTCATTTTCTTTATTTTAAAGTGATAGTTTTATTGACTACTTTTCTGATGTGGGACATTCAATGATGTTTTTGAGCCCAATTTTTAAATTGCGAGGACACAATTAACAAAAAGGGAGTAAGGATGTAACATCCCAGTTAAATAAAGTAGATGGAATATTCATATTTTTTAATATTTTTGAATTAAATATTAATTTTATTTTATATGGGTTGCTATGTTCAATAGTGTACCCGATACGCAACAACGAGTTTCTTTGAAATCTTACATTCCACACTAATAATATAATATTATTATTTTAAATGGTAGTTATCACATAGTCGATGTATTGGTGGGAATGATTAGAAATAACTAAAATATTATTATATATGTTTTTTAAATGTTTTTACATTTATCCAATAAATTCTAAATGCTTAAAATAATATAATAATTCAATTTTAAGCATAAATACTCTAATATCCACTAAAAGGCCGATTTATCACCTTTTGATGGAAAACCATCATTAAAAATAGTTTTGGTCTCTATTATAAATTCTTTGGGACCAAATAAAATCCTTTTTTAAAATCGGGACATCAAAATTTACTTTGTGAATGTATTTATTATTTTTTCGATAAAGTGAATTTTTAATGAATAAGTAAAAAATGGTGTATTTTAATTCAAAATCTCTTTTTAATCTAATTTATTTATATGATTAGATTATATTTTGAATTGGTTTTAAATTTAAATTATAATATATTTTTACCATTTAATACAGTAGTGGTCATTGGAATATATTTCACTTTGAAATTAGACTTAAACTAATGTCAATATTTTGATATATTTTGTTTCTTAAAAACACGCTATTTCTTTTGACAATGGGAATTAATTATTAAATTAATTAATGAAACTTATAGGATTTTAATTTTGTAAAATAGACATCATATTTGAATTCAAAATATCAAATATAACTTTAGGAGAGTTTTTGGTATTTTTCTGAAAAACATCAATTTTGGATTAATAGTGAAACCAATAAGTGGTAGTTAAAAAAATGATTTTTCGTTTAAATGATTTATTACAACTTCTGTGAATTGAATTTAAAAAATCTGACATACATGGTTGTCATTAGTAAGTAAAATGCGGTTCAATGGGAAGAAAATAATTTTTTGGTGAATAGTAACTTTTATGTTTTATTAATCGCGAATAAAGGAAAATAGTGTAATTTAAGGTAAATATAATATTATAATAATATGAAATTACCTTGAAACATGTCCTAACCTTATTTTATGAGTCATGGCCAACCAAGACAATACGTGGGTCAACTTGGGGACCACATGGAGCCACTTGGGTAAAAAAATGACATTAATAACTTTTTATTTAATGTTAAAATAAAAATGTCACACACATGTATTATTTTACTAAAACAATTTTTACATGGGGTTATACAAGTCATATTTTTTACTATAAATATTCATTAGAGTGATAAAAAGACTTAATACATCATAGTATTGGTTTTATAATTTTTAGACATTAAATAAATTAATTTATTTGTGACACCATGATGATGTCGCGATTATCTCATTAATGAACGATTTAAATAAAATGAGAAGATAATGAAAAATATAAGACATTAACTTGTAAAAACCTATTTATGGGTGGATTTATAACCCTTATAATCTTATAATAGAAATATATCTTTGTGGTACTTTTAAAATCTGAAACTCAATTTATAATAAAGTAACATTTTATAACATTCCAAGAGTGCCCCTCCTCCCTCTTATAAAAAGCCCCCACCTCTACCACCTTACCTACACCTATCAAACTATTTGATCGGACAAACACTTCTAATTTCATCTCTCCACATCCCTATCTTAATAATATAATCCTTACCGTAGGCAGAAAGTTCTTCAAGATAACCTTTTGGTTCAAACCAAGAGGAGTTACCCGATTTAAAGGTAATGCTTTCTCTTGTGTTCTTTTGTTTTATTTTGCTTCTCCAACCCCCTAAACTCTTTTATTACCTTTCATTTGTAACAAAACCAGTATATTAAATATACTATTATGTCGTTATGAGAATTCTTCAAGCTACACTTACACAAACCTCCATCTAATGGTTATAGAACGTACTATTTTTGTGGATGGTGAATTTCTGCCTCACGAAACGAGGATTGTTCAATATTTTTCTATCACCTTTCATGGTGTCCATTAATATGCCACTATATTTATATATGATATATATTATGTTTATTTTTTCCATATGATCTTGTATTTTTCATTTATGGCATATCATTATGGATTCATTATTGGTAAACATGATATCTTCATTTTAGGAAGTGCGGACTACCGCCCCGTCAAAGTGATTTGATTCGTTAATTCCATCTGTGGGACATAAAAAGGATTTATTTAATTATATTTTATATGAAATTATACTGGAATTATAATATACCTATATATAAATATGATTTCATTACAATAAATACGAAATATAAATGAAAGTAGCATTCATGCGTACGTACGACTTACCGTCTCCATGAAGGTTGCATTTTATTTCATACCTCTAAATGTTATGTAATATTATAAATGAATGTATATATTCGATATATATGAGATATATGATATCTAAATCATTAATATAATTCTTTATATAATGGATATTTTACCACATGAACAACTTCTAATTATAAGAAGTTTATTTTTGACTCAAGTACCATTGATAGAAAAAACGACTGTTATTAACTTAAATAATTAAATAATTTTCATAACATGGTAATAAGTGATATTAAAGGAATACTGAACTTAAAAAAGCTTCTTAATCATGTATAAATTAACTCTATTTTATTATTCAATATATTAAATAATGATCTAGTCAAGTCAGACACGAGGTAAGGGATCCAACCTCTCCCTTTCGTTTTAAGTACTCTCTTTTATGTCACTTCTTTTAAGATCATCTTTCTTATGTTTGGGGATGTTATTTTATATCACTATTACTGTAAATTTTATGTTAATTTTTTGAGAGACCATATTTTATCTCTTCAATCCATTTTTGGATGTTTTATGTGGCGTCGTTAGGATGTCGAGTTTTCATAAAGGATTTTTCATTTCACATTTATTCCCGTGATATTCACACTACATTTACCACTATTTACATTTGAGTGGTGTTTTACTACCAATGAATATATTCTTTCTGATATATACTTTAATTTATTGGTATTCACATCTTCATTTTATGACCCTTTTTCATGGGTTGTACGTTTCAGAAGTTACCCAAATCGGTGAGGGATCCTTTCACCCGCCTCTTTTTAAAATACTAATTTTGTTATGTCTTTTAATTTACATCTTATTATTCTAGGATATGTTCTTATATATCCTTATTTATGTAAAATTTATTTCCAATTTTGATATACAATTTTTCTCTCATCAACTTATTTTTTGAATTTTAAAGTGACACTGTTAGGCTGTCGAATTTTTTCAAGGGAACTTCTTAACCCAATTTCGATTTCTTTGGGTTAAAATTGTAGTTATTTAATATGACATCTTATGAATATGAGTGAATGACCTCTTATTGTTTTACACTTAATATCCTCTTATATTGGGTGTATTTATATTTTTCAAACATAATTATGAAATTAATTTATCCTTAATTTAAGGACACCTTATTTATAAGGGATTTCATCTCATTTTACATTTCTATTGAGACTTCATTGTTGTTATGAAAAAATTCACTCTTATATGTTGTATATTCTATCCTTTGGGATATTATGTCATGAATCCCTTTATTCTCATGATATTATAATTTTCTGATTAAATGTTATTCCTCAATTATTTGTATTCAAGTGTCTCTCATTTTGTTAAAAACTTTTTAACTAGAATATAGTTTTACATGTTTAAATGGTTTATTCTTATAAATATTTCTCATTAATATCAATTTTTCAAAATGGATTTATTTATTTATTTATATTTATATTAATGGTTTAAAATTATAAAAGCTTCATAGTGTTATGGGACACTTTGATTGAAAAATCTCTTTAATAAATGTTTTAAATGGTTTTGAAAATTGTTTTTAGAATGGATTCATTATTTCAATATCTTAAAATGTTATATTGTTATTGCAATGTGAGAATGTTATCTTTCCTTTATGATTATGTTATGTATTATGATTATGTTATAGTTCTTGGCCATTGTTACGTATACGGGTGGTTCTGTGATAAACCTAGGGTGGGTGAACCCGAGATACCTCTCTAATACATTGGTTAATGAGATGGACGTAAATGTTAATGTTTATTCTATGAGATTTAGGGAATATAGTCTGATGTGTATTCCAAATGTGATTCCCTGTGTAGTTTTGATAGCTAAAATGCATGTTTGATATGGATTCCATAAGTTACCACTATGATTTATGATTTCTTTGTGTTACTCATAAATCTTATGATTTTGTAAGGTATGTTATGAATGAAAAGTTTTGGTTTCATTGATTTGAATTTATTTATGGGTTAATTTTTCCTTTACTTATTTTATAACCCTTACATAGCTTTTTGTGCTCATCCAAAGTTTCTGAAATGTTTTTCACATGTCAAGGGAAAGGCACATGATGCGATTATTGTGTCGAGGAATTGTTAATAAAGAATCAATGATTTATTTAAAATATGTTTCTTTTGATGGAAAAAAAATGAATATTGTTTTTGTTGTAACCACCTTATTTAAATGTGGAATGTAATGCATGATTGTATGACCTAATTCTCTAAAACACTAATCCTGAAATGATACTTAAGGTGAATTATTGAATAACTCAAGATTAAGTAATGTCTAATGTCGGGTCCTTATAATTGGTGTCAATTAGGGACACCTAATTGGAGGGAAAATGTAAATATATATTCTTTGATTGAGGTCATCAATCAGAAACACGTGTACAATTGAGGGCCTCAAAGCCATCGATCTACGATTATTTAAAATATCATTAGATCAAAAAAAACATAAGGTATTCGGATACCACATTTTTTCATTTTAAGAGGTCTTCCGTAAATTTTAATAATTAAATTATTCATATAATAAGGGAAAAAATTATATACTTGACACGTGGAGTTTCATCCATCAACTTACTTCTACCACAAATTCATCTTACACTCCATAAGATAATATACTTCAAAAATATTCAATTTATCCTAATCGTATAGGGTTCCCAAAATAATGAATTTAGAAATCATTTTTCAAATTTTTATAAAAACTAAATTTTAAAAACTAGGACATCACGTATGCTAGTGGTAGGTTATCTACCCTTGTTTCCATTCAGTTTTGTGTTTGAGTATCTCAGCCTTGCCAAAGGTGATGAGTTGTCACCAGACCATGGGGTGTCTTTTTTATGACAATCAAAAAATAATCTCAATAAATGATTTAACCATAACAATTGTATCTAATTTCAAACTTAATCAATTCCAATATTTAGACTTATCCAAAATACATCATTCCAAACTCACAGTCCAAAATTTATAAGGAAGGTGAACACAATGAAGACCTATTTTGACATGTAATAACATGTGAATACATTCATATTTTACTCTTTTAAAAACATATAACACCTTGAAATATGATAAAAATGTATTTATTACATTCATGATCCCTTATTCATTATATAATACAGGAAATACTCCTATCCAAAAATTTTATAAACTCCAACAATGTAGGAATATTCAATTCATTAATTAGTTTCAAGGTAGTCATGAACATCCAATATAATTTATCCAAGTCGACCATATGTTATTCCAAAATCAGTAAATTAGTATCAAGAACTATATTTTGTTTTATCATTCTATCAACCATTTATTTTCCAAATAATTTGACCTTATATTGGGTCACTTTTCTTGGTTCCACACAATCTCAAGTCCTTAATGAAATAGTAATGTTGTACAATCCTTATATACTTTATAATTCGTATAACATGTATATTTTTAATACAATACTCAAATGTTACAATACTTTAATTACAACATAAAAACTCTAATCATTCCTCTTCAACTTCGGTAGAAACATTACATGATTATTATCCAATAGCCACATTTGCGGTATAAACCGATGATTTGGACATTGATTCGCGTAGTGTCCCAATTCCTTTTAGATGAAGCATTTTACATTTAAAATGTTATTCTTATCCTCGTAATCATGTTGTTAGTGTCATTTTTCAACACATTTATAAAAAACTCTCATTCCCTTCACTAATTTACAAAGGTGATTCTTTCCACAGTTATCACTTATGCGAAAGTCATTTTTCTCCACTTCACTTTATCTATATTTCTGTCTTCCATCCTTTTATTCTCTTGCATCCCTTCAAAGCCATATGACTAATAGATTAATTTAATTTTCTTATTAACACATGATACTATTTTATCATATGATGATAATACATGGTAGGCTGTATCCCTTCTAAATTATGGGATAATCAATAAATGATATGATCTTTCCTAATATTTGAATCATGTGTATTAATGGAGTTATAATTCCTTCTACTAGGAACCAATTTTAAACTGTGGAATACACTAGTTTAGATTATAAATCTCATTTCATTATTCTAAACATGTAAAATACATAATGAAAATTGAATTGTTTTTACATATAATATATAATCATAAAATGCTTTCTTTGAGGATGTATTTACTCCTAAATCCTTAATAATGGCTTGTAATGAAAATTTGAAATATAATAACAATATTACATGGGATTTTCACAACCAAGAGTGAAGAATGTCCCCTTGTCGTGTACCAGGATACCCCTGTTCAAGCCTGAAACTCTTTACTAGAGATTTCACTCCTAGGTAACTCTGTACTAGAGCAGCCTCTACCTGCTCGTATCTAGACAATGATTTATTTCTTGGAAAATACACATAATATCTACATTACAAAAATTAATGGATGTTCTTCTGTACTAATACTCAATGCCAATCTTAGTGTAATGATCTCTAATAACAACAGTAACACCCAAACCCCAAAAGCCCAGATTCGGTGCATTATATTAATAAATTGACATGATTACAAGTAATGAAGTCCCAGGAAACTGATTGGTTTAGATGTCTTGTAAAATAGATTATAAACATGAACATTACATTTCAAATTAGAAAATAAAACACAACATAAATGATCCTTTGATAACACCATTAATCCCCTAGTTTAACCCATCCTATCAATCATAATATACTACTTGGAATCATAGGAAAATAAATCATAAGAAAGTGGTGTGTTCAAATGCTCAGTAAGGATAACAATATAGCAGGAATATTCACAAATAAGCATAAACATTTAAGCCAATGTATAAGACTAAAACACAATCCTTTTAAAATTAAACTTACTAATAATATGGAAAAGATAAATCAAATAATTACATTTACATATTCACATGGATCTTCTACTTGTTTAATAATCACACGTAATTTCAATAGCCAATTTCATAATGATGGAATACATAATGTCAGAATTCATTCTCAAAAAGTGAAGGACATGTTCCATGATTACAAATATGACTTTTTCAAGGCCTTGTTCCATGACACTAGTTTCTATCATAAGACCTACAGATGCATCAAGGAGCTATAGTGGGCTCCCCCCATCAGTTACATTGTCCAATGCATTCCATATGGGAATATTTTTAAACATTACATAAGAATTCATATTAAAATTGTCATACGAATTGTCAATACATTATCCATAAACCACGAATCGTATAAAAATTACCCATCCAAAGTCAATCATATCAGAAAATATTCAATACAATATGGAATATTTGTATCATAATAAATCAACCATGACCAAGAATAACAACCTTTAAAGGATGTTGACAAGGTTGAAAATGATTAGTAAAAATCTTGGAGAGAAATATCACCTTTTTATGAAAATCAGTTAAAAGACACATAATTTTTTAAGGAATTCATTTAAAAGAAAATTTTGAATCAATGATTTCCATACCAATTTGAAATTTTTTAAAGGAATTAACATTTTAAAGCATTCATGTCCATATTTATAAATCCTTAAAACCATTTTCAAAACATGGCCATTAATGAGAAATGTTTAAAAGAATAAATGATTAAAACATTTAAAATGATGTTTTTGTAAAAATGAACCTTAAAAAGAATATCGTTTAATTTTTTTTATGAAACATGGACATGGATAATAAATATGTCACAGTAGATACTTATATAAAAACAACCCTAGATAAGTAAAGAGATTGTAGAATTAACTCTTACCTTTCACTTTCCTTTGGTTGAGGGTACGTTTAACCACCAGTATAATGACCATAGTATGTTAATAAATTATTACGGAACCATATTAATATTTATTATATCATACATGATTAATTTAAGACATTATACTACCCATTTAATAATGATTTCCATGTTAAATTAAATGTTTGGGTAATAATCACTTTCTTTATCGTATGTGTTTTAACATGTTATTTTGGATTGTATCAATTAGATCATGATTCACATACATCTATAATATAACACATGCTTTATATTTCATATATATTTAGAATATAAATATGTGCAATATATAGATATATGAAATGGAATATATTACTTAAGGAGAGGGTAGGCCGTATGTACGCTTAAACGTTTTTTCCGTTTTCATATTGTATTGAATAGAACTACGTGAATAAGATATATTTAAATATATATATATATATACATGTTTTAAGTATCATTATTATTTCATATATTTCATACTTATTAATAATATATATTTTTATAATCAACGTTTCATGTTGAATGTCGAAATGAATCTCATCGCATCGTGGAGACGTTAATACGTACGTAGGCACGAGTGACAATATCATAATATTAATAGTGAAATAGTTTGTAATTTGATGGTATATCATTTATAAATAATCATTAACATTTTATATTTATTATTTAAATTATTTATACTCATTATTATACCCACAAAAATAATTATGTGTTTGAATAACAAACTACACCACGGCGTGGAGACGGTAAGTCATACGTACGCACGTATGGTGACGTTGTCATTTATAGGATGGATAGAATAATGAATATGGTTGTACCATTTTAATAATAACAACAAAACATATATAAGATAGTGGATATATTATTTTATAATGTAATCAACAATGAAAGAGGAAGTGGAAGAAAAAATAACTTCAAAGAGGTGATGAAATATTTAATTCTTCTTCGGGTTCTTCCTTTTGATTTAAAAAAAGGGCTCCTTAAGTTGGATTTATGAAAAAAGTAATGCCTTTAGGATGAAGTGAGGAATGTTGTGAGGATATTTGGGTAGTTATTGGCCGAGCCAATGGGCTTTGGTGTTGCAAAATTCAATGAAGGGGAAATACCATTTTATAAGAGAGGTGAGGGTCACTTAAGGAAATGATTGAAATGTTATTTTATAATAAAATAATTTTTTGGATTCTAATGGATAAAAAATGATTTAATTCTAGGATAAGGTGGGTAAGGGTCGAAAAACTCTCAACAAATATATTTTAAATTGGTTTATGACAGCATATTAACCTTATCTTGTTTATTTAACTCTTAATTAAAAAGTTTGACATTTATTATGTCTATTTGTTTTTTAATATTATATGTCTAATAAACATACTATAACATGACAAGAGAATCCCAAGTGGTTCATTATTATTATATATAACCTTATCTAAGTCTTTTTTCTAATCCTTATATTTTGAGGAATATTATATCAATTAATAAAATAGTATTTATTTTAAAAACTCAATTACGTCAATTTTGACACTATGTAGTGTTTGATTTTTTTGAAAATCAATAAATCATGATTACATCAGATAAAAATATTTAATCCACCCTAACATGTCATATAAACATATACATTTAGTGTAATTCAACCAAACTCTCAAATTTCAATTATTTGGATATTTATAATATCAATTATTTTTATATTTCATTAATAAGGTACCTATTAGATCATCATTGTGTCATAAATAAATTAAATTATATAATATCTAAAAAATATAAATAAAATACCATTATGGAGGAAAATTTGTTATATTTCTAATAATTATTTATAGTTTAATTTATCTAATGTATTCCACTTTATTAAACATGGTTTATATATTAAACATTGAAATTAACTCTTTTAACTCATCTTTAAATAAAATAATAATAAATGTCCTAATCTTATCGTTGTGGACCAAAGGTAGTCGTATATTATT
Source organism: Viscum album (assembly GCA_963277665.1). Classification (NCBI taxonomy): domain Eukaryota; kingdom Viridiplantae; phylum Streptophyta; class Magnoliopsida; order Santalales; family Viscaceae; genus Viscum; species Viscum album. Next base: position 1,641,737,511 of record OY728121.1, on the reverse strand, counting down.
AAAAAGGATGTTTTTGTCTGAATTATAATTATCCAATAGAATTAAGACATGTGTTAAGTTGATACTTATATCATTTTTACACTTAATCACCCTATTTACTTTTAACCGTGGCAAATAAATGTCAAACGATATTATTCACCAATATTTTCCCATCTTATTGAACCACATTTTACTTATTTATATCAATTGTGTCTTTCAGATTTTTTACAATCAACTCATAGAGGTAGTAAAATTATGTTCTATGAAAACATGCAAAATATTTTAGAAAGTTGGTAAAATGTGGTAAATTGTTCGGTAAAATTTTATATATCTAAACTTACTAAAAAATAACTCTAATGAATTACATTGAAAATATATATGAATTCTGTATCTCTTTTTACCTAAAAAAATTAAAATAAAATAACCATTTATTTAAATAAAAAGATGTTTGTAAATAATAAAGCAGTCTTGTCGTTATTCATAAAAAATTGTATGTTATCAGATAAATATAGAAAATTTACCCAGATATAATTTTTATATTCTGAATTAAAAAATGATGTCTATTTTTTCATATTAAAATCATAGATGTTTCATTTATTAATTTAAAATTAATTACTATTGTCAAAACAAAAAAGTGGGTTTTTAAAAATTAAAAACACTCAAAATATTGACATGTGTTTATGTCAAATTTAAATGTGAAATTATTTATAATTTCCTTTATTTAATTAAATGATAAAAATACAATCAACCTATACATCCTTTCCCTTCAAATTAAAAATTTATCACTCTATATTATTTCAATTAAAAAATTTGTTTTCAATTATAACATATTATTTTCACGATTCATCAAAATTTGAAAGTTTTCATAAAAGAACCAAAAATTTATCCCAAAAAATATTTATGTCATTATTATATAAAATAATTTAATTTCATTAAATTAAATATTTAAAAGTGTCAAATAATGGTTTTAAAAAAACATTCCATTAAAAGGTTGTAAAATTTCATTTTTTGAATAATAATTCTTTTATCTATTAAAATGAATTTGTTCTTATTTAATGTCTAAGAAACAGATAATATGGATGTTAAAATTATATATAGTATATACGATTCAAAATGATGTTAATAATATTTATAACTGAATTTCAAGCAGCTTGTTGGGTAAGTTGTGTTGTTCTAGAACTCGGTGTTGCCTGTAGCGATGTCTATTGAATTACTTTAATGGGACAATGTAATATGAAATCATGGGAGGTTACGCTATATGTGTATTGAGATTATCATGGTTTGTGATATCTATTCATGAAGTATATCTATATTTACATTGTTTGTGCATAGGGTGTATAAAATATGTTATTTAATTTCACTTCTTATTTTGGGAAGAGAGATAGGTTTTATAAATCATAGAACATGTACCAGACTTCCATGTGTCCCTAAGACAAAGGAAAATGGGTTTTAAAAATTTTCACTCATGGAATCATGAAAATTCCAAAAATTTGAAATAATTTTATGATTTGTATTATTTGCCTTGAACACAGTTTTTTTATATTTAGCATTCTATTTGAGAGGATTTCCCATTGGATCGTGGTATGAAACAATTGTTGGTTGTTTAAAAACCAATAAATCTCATTAATGGGGATTCAAATAAACATTTTACCATTATTATTTTATCATTTCCTCTTCATTTCTCTCCCACTATTCCCACACACAACATTCACCCGAGTACTCATCCATCCTCCCACGAAGGATATAAGAGAAATCCTTTATCTAGTATTTGAATCAAATAACGGAAGTCATGGTGGATCACCTTTGATATTTTTTAAACTCCTCTTGATTTTTCCCATTTTTTTATCTATATTGTACTGTTATTTGAATGAGAGATCACATGCATTCTATTTTTTTATCTGACTATTCTTTTGTTTTAATTCACTATAGATGAAATGAAATCCATATAATGGTTGAGTGAAGAATAATAATCAATAGTTATGTGTTTTAAATGAGTTTAACTAAGAGTGAGACATTTTATAAAACGTTTTTTTGTGTTATCCAATGAAATTTTCTTGCATTTCTTCGTAAATGTTGATATCTTTAAATAAATTTTTAACTTGTTGAATTGGTTTTCCTTGAGAACCAATTCAATCTTTGCAGTTTTTTTCTCAATACAACCACCCATTTTGGTCTATTGATATATATACCCCTAAACTATATGACATGATTATGTAGTTAAACCAGTCTTGGGTCTTATTGAGTTTTTACCAGATTGGATGGAATATTATGTGATTTATGGTAACTCCAAAATAGTAAAATAATAAAAAAAACCCCCTTAGGGAAAAATATAAGCAAATAATTTTGTGGTATTCATTGATTTATTTTTGATAATATTATGTAATTTGAATCATTATGAATTATATATAAGAATAGAGTCATTCATGTCCCATGTTTATCAATGTTGTATATTTATGACCATGATCCATATGAGGAATTGGACCTCCTTTAATGGCACATATTGTTTCTCCCAATTATTATTATTTATTATTAACATAAATGAAATGTGAATTGATTGACCATGTATATTTTTCTTTTTGTAACTCATGAAATTTATTAATAAATATATATTGGATGGGTTGATATAAACATATAATTTTCATGTACAATATTTAGTTTGTAATGGAAATGTAATTATATATTAATTTTTGTTGAGAATACCTTGAATTTAAAAAATGAATTCCATATATTGGATCATATGGAACATAAATTCGAATTTATAATTAACGGATAAGATTTCTTAGAAATGATGCTCATCAATGTTTACATGTAACAATTAGACATGATGCTCCTTTTCATAGATATATTTTTTTAGTCATAAAATTATTTTTCCTTTATATTAGAACTTTATAGAAAATACATTCATTAACATACTTATTAGAATTTTTTAGGATTGGTTCCCCTTCTTGATTCATATTAGAATTATTGGTAATGACACCACATATCTTTACCGTGTGAATTATAAGGCACATCTTCCCATATCATTGCCCATAATTTATTGTGTTGGACATGGAAGAACATTATTATAATAATAATAATAATTATTATTATTATTATATTATCCTCAATTATATAGTTTAGGAATGGTACTCTGATTAGTTAATCATAATGGTTTGACAAGAAACTCACACAACCTTTATTTAGAATCGTAGACCAGTTCTCCTTATGTAATTATGTAACAACCTTATGATTATCATCATATGTATGGATTCCAAAGGGATATTCATCAAGACCTTACATTTGGTAATATATATATATATATATATATCAGTTGTTTAAAATTTATAGATTTGGAAGAAGTTGGTAGATCCATCCAAGTATCCCACATGGAACTAGATATTACATGTTTATTATTTTCATTAAAACATTTTTTTTATATTCATTAAGATTGATTTATTTTATATTCATAGATTAGACTAAATTATACATCATTATGGGTGTCCTAATGATTCGTACTCACACCATGTTTTGCACACCTGTTTGGAACGAAAATAGATCCCATGGTTTTAGATCTTGTAACCCCCATTGATTTTATGAATTTATTTTAATACATTTTATATAACTTATAGCTTAACTTAAACATAAATCTATTGTTTAAATAATTAGGATATACTATTAATATTAGTTTTGTGACATTAACTTTCTAACATAGATGTAAAAATTAATATATGAATATGAATAATCCAAATTTAAATATTATTAAATTTTTATATAATGAATATATACTAATATAAAAGTACATAAATTTTTGTAATATCTTTCTATGCTTCTATAATACATTTTTTAGAGAAACTAAATATTTTTATATGTGACAAAATGAAATAAATCCATGAATATTTCAGAAATACCATTTCAAATAGATATCATAATTTTTTTAATACACATGAAAAAAATTTATTTCAATTAAATATTGACAAATTTATGAAAATCATTATTTTTTTCATTAAATAGGGAAAAAAAAATTATTTCAATTTTTTCATTCTTTTAAATAATTTAATAATATAACTATCATTTAGAAGGGTTTTAAAAGTAAATTTTTTTAATTTATATATTTATACATTTATTAATACAATTTATATCACTGGAATAAACTTATTAATAATTTTTTTATGAAAACCTTATAATCATTTCAAATGCATACCTTTGGAAAACCACGTATTCATTGTGTCTATGAGTTTAATATTAATTAAATTTTTTTCTGTTATATTAATTGACTTCGTAATAATGGTTCACATAAAATGAGTCATACAAATTAATATTACATTATATGGTTTTCATAATATTTGTAAAAAAAGAATAGTAAAAACAAAATAACCTAATTACCAATGTTAAGGAAAAAATTGATTTATTGGGGGGGGTCAAAATAAAATGATATTTTTTATAATAAAATTTTCCCATTATTATTTTCAGAAGATATTCCATCCTTTAGTATTCAATTATATATTCTTATAATATTTTGGGATACTTTTCATTGAATGTCACTGATGTAATAACTTAATTAATGATATAAATGTCATCCGCATGATTTTAAATTTCAATTAAGTATCAAAATATGGGAAAAAGAATGATGTGAATTAATATTGACGGGAATATTTATAATACTATCAAAAATTTCATGTGGTTATTTTTTATTAATTATATAAAAAATTTCAATGCATATTAAACACCAACATTGAAATGTTTTAAGTAAATATATATATATATGATACAAAAAATATTAAAACTAATATAATATCAATGAATTAATGTAAATTATTATTATTTTTGATAAATATATAATTATATACATATATAAAAATAATTGATTATATTTAAAAAGAATTATAGATGTTTTTAATGTCCCATTAAATGAATAGTGTCAAAATTTATAATAATTTTATTTTATAGTTGATATTTTTTTATTAAATGATTTAAAATTCAGGAAAAAATAATAATTATCCACATTATTTTTATATATTTTAAAATATCAATCGTTTTTAATTAGTATAGAAATTTAATTTTTTATAATATTTATAATGACCCCTAAAAAGAAAGAAAAAGTTTTTACAATAGTAATGGGTAAAATTGGATTTTTAACATTTCATGCACTTGATTGAAAATAAATTTTCCAAAAAATATAATTTCAAATTTATAAATTTTATTTAATATATAAAAACAATGGAACTAAATTTTCTACTAATACTATTTCTATAGACTTATGTTATGAATCACTGAGGAAACAATATAAAAAACTCTTTAACCTGGTGAAAACTAAAATGGAAAGATTTAGTAAACATAAAGGTTATATAATAGCATTTTTGGAAATATATTTTATTGGTTTATTGGAATTTTTTTGGACCATATAATCCCTATATACCATTAATTATTATTTTTACGAACATGGATGAGTGTGACTCTCAACTATTTAAAACATTTTGATATTCAAAAAAATGGCACTCCTCCTAAATTATAAACGACCACATCCTACATTCACTTATTCACAACTGCTAAACCATTTGGCTCTAAAAACACTAAAAAATATATCTTCAACATATTGATAAATTTATTACAGCCTATTTTCATCCAAAATACCATGTATATGGTTATAAATAATAAATTCAAATGGTTTGTCTTAAGAGTAAGTAATTGTCTTCACAAAACAATTTATTTTCAAGTATAATATTACCCAATTCATCATTTTTTAATTAATCATATATAATAATACCATTATATAACATATAATAATATTTTATTATATTTATATTATAACCTATATCCATGTCCTCTTCCATCAGGATGTAATTGAAACCATCAATATTTTGTATGGGGGACTACGACTTCGTTATGTGATGGTATTTATTTTATGTCACAACCTCTCATGTCTCGACATAATAACTGATTTAGTGTTCTTATAATATAATTATGATACTATTACTATTATTAATTTTTATTATAATATATAAATTATAACATTCCATTCTGTGGGAATATTCTAACATCATTCTTGTGTGTGACAGTTTTCTGTCTAATGAAGCGATGTGATTCCGTTTTCACTAATTCATTACCTTGAATGTAATGATGGTAAATATAATTAAAATAACTGATATATATATATTATTTATTATATGTAATATATTAATTAACTTAATTTCATAACATCCTTCGAGAAATTGGAAGGGGAATCCATGCATACATATGACCTAAATGCTCCATAAATGATGTATTTTATATTCTATATATAAAATTTATTATTAAATATAAGAACATATATATGATATTTATATCATAACTCATGTTATTATTATGACTTAAAAATTAATGATGTTAATGTATTGAAAAAATTCAAAAAAACCCTAAAAAACAATTCTGATATTACAAGAATCATGATTTAAATATTACATTATTAATAAATGGTTAAAAATAAATAATTAATAAATAATATATAGTATGATATATATAATTATATTTCTATAATAGAATTCAAAAATTACTATATTTTTTACATAGGAGAATTCATTTTTAATGAATGATATCAGGACATAAGTAAAGGGATCTTTGTGTCAATTTTCATTATTTGGGACATATGATACATGATGAACATAACATCATTGATATATGTATAAAATTCCCCTTATAAATTTTATGTCATTTATACCCTTAATTTAATGATATTTAATGTATCATTTGATGTTATTATTAATGGTAATTGTGATTTATATGTCACCAAAGTGATAATTGTTTGATATCAGAGCCTCACTGTTTATATGGATTGTTTATGATTTTATCATTAAAAATGATTTAATAAGATCTACAACTTAATAAACTCAAGTATATTTTTTAGAATTAGTTATTAATATGATGTAATTTTTTCCCTTTAATTATCATCTCTTCATTTATTAATGATACATAAACATTGTTTTAATAAAAAACATCTTTTTTCTCTCATCTGTAGAAGACATGTTTTTATTTCATATCCATGTTTTATAAAAATGGTTAAAAATGTTCTGTAATTATCCAAAAGATCTTTTAATGGAAATTTAATACATATTTTAATTTTAATGATTTTTTTAAATAAGTATTAATATAATTTTTTAAGAAATGAATGTTTGTTTTTTACTGAAAATATGAAAGGAATCCTAGTATTAATGACTATGATAAGAAGAAAATTTATCAAATTGATGACCACACAGTATTTTTATGATACCATTTTAGCATTTATAATATACTTTCAAATAAATGTATTTTTAAAATGCAATTCGTACTTTTAGTTATGAAATGTTTTTTAAAATGGAATTTCTATTTTACACTATAAATGTTCCAAGCGATCATTCAAAATCATTTTGAATCTATAATGAAATCCTTTTATGTTCTTATAATTTTCTAGGTATATTATCGAATCATAAAGTTTTTATTATTTATAAAAATATTTTATGAAAATGGTGGAAATATGTTTATTAACCATGTTTATCTTCAATTGGTTATAACATGATGAAATTATAATGAAACATGTTTTTTAAATGGGAAATATTATGATGAAAGGATGAAATGATTAATAAAGATGTTTATTTTACATTTTCTTCAATGATGATATGTTTTTCAAAACAATATCATCCAAGGGTTATGATTTGATGAATGCATTATGTTCTTTTTTCCATACATATGTATGCTTTTTGTTATGTAATGGGTGGGACCTATATCTCTATTTAATACCTTGCATAATGATTGATATCTCTTGAGATAAGTATGAAATTAATGGGGAGTAGACCCTCTTTAGTAATGATCATTGTTGAATATGATATAATTTTAAACGAACATTGAAAACTATAATGATTTGTGGAGAAAACCCATTCTTCTATGCTAGTTTTTGAAATGATCATCGATTATAAAGGAAATTCCATTCAATGTGTATGTGTATACCACAAATCTATATCTTATTCAAATGTTTTTAAATAATGGATAATTATATTTGATCCTCATTTTATTCATGTCTTAGGAACCATAATTATTAATTATATAAATCATGTTTATGATCTATGATATATAGGGTATTGTATTCATATGTAAAGATATCATTTTTAAATATGTATTCTGATGTTATTCATATGTTATAATTGATATCTATCATGTCTATCCATATAATTAATTTTATCTAACTAATTATGATGTCTCATTTCCCATATATATGAAGTAAGGTATTATGTGTTTTAAGTCTATGAAGGGTTTTTGTTGTGGAAAACATAGTGGGAGATGATGTAGGTCACTTATGAACAAGTTTTTTTAGATTTCATGATTCCTATGGCATAATAAATATTCAATTATTCCATGTATAATTATGTTATGTAATTAATATTAGTCAATTAAGATATATTATTTATGTATTACATGTTTTTACCATTAAAATTAAGGATATTGGATTGTGCTTCTTGATATTCCTCTTTATATTTTAGACAAGACTTGTGAGTTAATGGTTGATAATGAACCAGATATTCCTACAGGAGTTAGAGGAAACAAGTTTTGATACCTTTTTCAATCTATAAATGTTGTATTTATTACATTCTATATGTTTTCTTCTTCTATTAATGGTATAACAAGATCATGAATGGTTGTATACATTTAAATTGTCCAGGATATCTGTATTCTTTTTACTGCAACAACTGTTTGTAATATATATCATCAAATTCAATTCAGTTATCATATCATACAATGTATTTATTATAAGTACATATAATATAGTCTTCTCACCATCCCATCAAAAGAACCTCACTTCTAGTTATAATCCTTTTTTCATATGAGGAGTCTCATTGAGGCTGTGTGGTTCTCAGGTATGATTACATATTAGTGAACCTAAACGGGGATGTTGGACTTATAAAATAATATATACATGTTAAATTATTAAATTTTTCAAGTTATTAGTCTTATAAAATGATACACAACATTTGTATATCTTAATTCATGAAATCGTTTATTTTAAAAATACCAAATTATTATTTTTTATTATATTCATTGATTTTTTAAAATTATTTTCCATCTTTAGATATATAAAAACCGTATATAAATCCATCCTTAAGAAATCACAATTATTTTTTTTATAAATAAAAATTTCCAAGGATGTATGAAGTCAAAAGTCATCACACACATGAGATTCCAATCATAAGTACCATTACCAAACTAATAATCCTCCATTAATTCAAATTATTTCACTTAATAAAACTCATTATTCAAAATGGATCACTGCACTAATGAATTTCAATTTTCTCAACCAAAACCATAAAATATTAAGTAGTTTTAAACTTATTAATTATAAAAAATTAATTTCCTATTACTCTTATAATTATTATGTTAAATAATTCCAATATCATTAAAAATAAACTATAAGAGTATTAAATATAATCTAATATATAGATATAAAATAAGTTGTATATTAAAAATAAATAAATATATTCTCATAATTAAAAACTAGACACAATTCATTGTTAAAGAAAACTATGTGGGACCTATATACTCTGATCTACGACTAAAATAAATTTTATAATGGGATTAGCTATACATTTCTTTTGACACATATAAATTGGATATCAACCCATATTATAATGTAAATTACCTAAATGAAATATCGTATCCCATGTTATACCATTAAATTTATATTTTATATAAACATTCATAAGCTAGATCATTATATAACTAGACAAGAAAATTAATATAACTTTGTTGACAATTATAGGAACACATTCTTTGGAATAATTGAAGTGAAATTATCAATAATACCCAATTGATTCAGCTTAAACAACATGAATACCAAGTAGTTAAAACCCCAAAATAGATATTTTAGCTCTATGTATTAAAAAATGGAATGTAAATTTTTAAAAAAAGTGAATTGATGGGAATCCACAAAAATCATTCCTCACATCCTCTATCCAATTAAAAAATTGATTGAATATGTGAATAGTGATGATGTATACAGATTGAGTATGGGAGGGTTCATTTTCCTTGGAAATTAACGTATTAACTATGTGATTCCAATCGAGTGAGTAATTTTCAATTATAAATTTAAAACAATTTAATATAATGTTTAAAATCCATATATATATATATAATCCTATTGATTCCCCGGTATAAGGCCACAATGTGCATGGTTGTGTATACAAGCTATCAAATTTTATCCTCACCACATTGGATCATTGACAAACCTATACAACGTAACATGGGACAATTCTAGAAAACAATCATGCTCTGTGACACATTAAATTTAATTATACATATTAACCACCAACAGAACTCTCAAAAACATATGGAAATAATCATAATTCTATCCTATAATGTAAAATTTCATTCACGTACTCAAAAATAAAAAATATCTCAATATTATATAGATATTTATATAATCAAGTTCTATATAAATTTTAGGAACCATGTTTCTATATTCATTACCATTTTAAAGAAAACTATCTCTTGGGTACTGATTAAAAAATCATAAGATGGATAATAAGTGGATCTTATATATATTATTTAAGAACTTGTCTAGAGTTTAATGGTTTGAGTCAGATTTACATACTACCTCAAGAGTTTCTATTGTTAAACAAGATATTACTGCCATTGCGTGAGGGTTGTGTTCATGCACCATGTATATTACACCCTAAATGTGATTCCCAATAAATAATAAAAAGGAATATGACTATAAGACTATACTGTAGAATATTAATTCAATAAAAAGTCCACAATAATTTTATCACTATATAATAATAAAATTATTTCCCTTGATTGCAATAATTTTTAGTGAAAATAATTATCACCCAATATTGTAAACTATATACAAGATTACAAAAAAAAATACATACAAGAGAATAATCTATAAAAAGACTATGATATTGTTACAGATCATCCTCCATCTCTATGTAATGTTTCCATATCTCAAAAAACAATTAATGAGGACTTCCCCTTCCCCAAATCTTGATTAATGAGGTATGGATGGAAATAAAGGATCATATGATCAGAAAGTGTACAAAAATATTTTAGGACCCTTGTGACATGCCCCTAATATAAATCAAAGGATATATATTATTTCATATATAGAATAATAATTAAATTTATTCAAAATTTACACATAGGATGGTTTTATATACACAAATTGCATACCATAAACCTAGACATACGTTCGATAAAAAATTATTACCAGATTAGTCATTACATTCTAGTGTAATTCCATGACCAAAAACCAATGTTATTATATAACATAATAATCTTCATCTAAAAAAACTAGGTATCTAAATATAAATGTGGGAAACACGTCCAAACTCTTAGGGATGGACTACACACATAGTGGGATATAAAACTCATGACATCCTCTAGCCTTAAAATATATATTGGAATGCTTACCCATTGATAATATATATACAAACCATGGGGAATGTAACCTGAATTTTGGAAACATGAATCATACCAACCTTCCCAAATATCTATCATAATGAGAACAAAATATGACTAATTTTGGTGGTGTAACATTTCCATCCTCTCTAAAATACATAATTCACATGTAAATTAATAATATTTAAATCATTAGGATAAGTAACTCAAGGAAAAACTACACCCATGATATAAAGGTTATATTTAACATTTTAGAATGTACTATTTATTGGGTCCAAATTATTTTATTTATAAAGATATAATCATAAAATTTATATAATTATTCATCCCAAAAACAGTTTTCATGATTAATTCAATTATATACTATAGAATACAAAATTGAGTTTAACAGAATTTTATTAATAATAAATATTTATTTTATTTATACAGATTAACTTACAAGGAATTCAGGATTCCATTTAAAAATATATGATTTAATACTTAATTAACATTAATGATAGTTTTATTTTCATATTTTATATTAAATATAAATATTATGCGTTATTAAATCTCTTAAATATAATAATAAAAAATAAAAAAATGGAAATGTAATCACTCAAAAAATAGTTTCTATTAAAAATAAGTTATTTTTTATGTATTAATCCTCTTTATTAAGAATATATATTTTATTATAAAACATTTTATTAACAAATGCCACACCCCTTGTAATTATATACACACACCTACACTCTATTATATTCAATTAAAAAACACCTTATATTTCCACATATACACCAAATCCCCTCTTTGCACTTCACTGTCCATATCCCATCAGATCTTTTTTATCCAAAAAACCTCCTCCCAAATCCATAGACACAATAAAAAATGAGGCATCCCAAAGGTAAAAGTAGAGGATCCCATTTTTTTTCATTATAATTTATTATTTTTTTGAATTTAAAAAATTTCAACTTCAAATTTTATTTATTCCATGGTTCTATCACCATGTTTTTAAAATTATTTTGATCAATTATTATTGATATATCATACACTACATATCATCAATCCCTTTTTTCAGTCCCTTTTATTTTTGAAATGTGAGATTTCAAACAAATATCCACTTATTTTCATTCTCTTAATAACCATTATATGATATAATTAATGTATATGAGTAACTTACAATATTATTTTAATTATAATATAATTTGGTTATAAATTTGTTTATAATTTTAGGTATTGTACAAATATTTTTATGAACATAACATTAATAATGCTGGTTCTTGGATACCATTTTTTTATGATGATTCATGATTTACAATTATTATATTTTATTATATCATTTAAAATAATATTCTATTTTTAATATATGATTAATATTTTAATAACATCATGCTTATGATAATAAAATGGTAAACAAATCATGATATCAATGATATTATAAGTGAATAATGATAACCATAAAAAATGATACCTATAAAAAATAACTGAATATTAACTACCCTATAATAGTTGAAGTAACACAATTATTTAAAGGCCTGAGAAATAAACCTTGATTTTATTAGGTTGTTATGCAAATATTTTTTTTCTGACATTCTGTATATACATCTACAACTAAGTGGATTCGAAACCATTAAAAACCCTGAAAATAGTTGATTAATAGTATAATAATAAAATAAATAAACAGTTGGTTATATTAAATAATGTGTATACATAATTATGGAAAAATCATAGTTGGTGTTATGGAGGAATAAATTTGTAAATATAACTTTTTTTTTCAGATTTTAGAGTATAATTCGTTGCAAATTTGTATTCGAGTTAAGGGTTTCATTCCAAATATTAATTTTCTACAAATATGATCTCTCTATATTCCCTTATATTTTATGAAATCATGGTATCTAATGTGTAACATAATTTTTGACTTCATTGAGATGAATATATGGTATGCTTTTCTCAACTGTTCATTTGTAGTTAATACCTAACATTAATAATAATGTTTTTTTTAAAATTCCACTATCTTCAAGTTTTGTTTTCTTTGTTCCCTTATACGCATCAAATTCATGTTCATGAAACTATATTTTTTTTGTTTTGAATTATTCTTGTATTAGATGGAATATTTTTTTCATAATTGTTTTTATATTCCTCACCTTCCATTTTATATAAGTGGGGGTTTCCATTAATTCAAACTCATATAAAAATAACCTATAACCATCAATATCATTGATTTTTCTTTTATTTATTTATTTATTTTCATTATTATGCTTATATTCTTCAATTTATATATTTTTTATTTTTATTACAGTAAAATATACCCTATAAAATATACAGTGTAAACACATAATATTTTTTATTCCAGTTTTAATGGTTTTAATCTAGGTAGTAATTATATTCATTAACATGGGAATATTGAAAATTCATATTTTTTTTTAATATGAATTATTATTGATTACAACGAAATATTGATTTATTTTTTTGATTAATCTATTTTAAAATGATGAATTCATTAGACATAGTATGTGATGTTCAGGCATGAAATTATATATCCACTATCATGACCAACCCTATGTTACATCATCTCGGACTACATGATAAGACTTGTGACGTGAAATGATGTGTTTTCACGATCACCACAGTCCTAAAAATACTATTAATGAATATAGATTATATGGCTAGGAATGATTCACCAGATAAAGAAATAAATATAAATATGATTTTAGCCAATAATTTTGGAATGATTATTTCAAAAATAATTATTAAACATATTAGAAATAATTAGTTTCTCAATTAAACAATAAAATATGGATCAGAAGGATATAAACAATCCAACAATAAATAAAACCAAATAAATACATCCAAAACATCAAAAAAATTTCCAAGGGAGATATAATAAAGAGACAACTGATATAGGTTATCAAATAGAATCAAAAATATAAATTTAATGAGATAAAAAATTTCTGAACTCTATTAAAAAATAAATTTACTAATTTATTTGAAGCCACAAACCTAATTAATCTATAATTTAAAGACAATAAAATATATAAAATATAAATATTAAACAATGGAAATAATATGTGGGAGAAAAAATTATTGGTCAATATCCTTCTCAAATAGCATTCTTAGCCATTAAAATTATATAAATATAATTCATGTTTAAAATAAAATATTTCAAATAAATTCATGAAATTGTTTATGATAAAAACTAATATAAAGACATAAAATAATTTTTTCAGGGGTAAAATAGATGATTTCATAAATTAATATGTGTTATATAAGGGAATATATTTATAAAATTATCATTTAATTTCTTATGTCTGAAATAATGAATAGTTATTTGAGAATTTTATTGAATCCTCTAGTATTAAATGATTAAAACACAAGTAGAGAACATGAATTATGTTTTCATAAAAAATGAGGCACTTTCTGTATATATTTATCATATGTGAAATTACATGTTTAATCAATTGGGTATTTATGAAATATGGAATTAATCCATAATATTATGTAGAAAAAAATATAATTTCAAATGAAAAATGAAATTAAAACAACCAAAATAAAATCATGTATTGATCATAATGGGAAACCCTAGGTTCAATGGAGTCAATCTATGATTCAAACCATAAATTCTAACTAATTTGTATCTAATTTCACTAATAATAAAAAAACTCAATTTTATAATACATTTCATTACCGAGAGGAAAAATCTCTAAAGTAGGGCATGGGCATAGATTTATATCACTATTCAATGTAGCGATTATTAATAGTGAGACACATATGCCATGATTTACCACCTAGATAATAGTAATTTTTAACGGTAAGACTTGGTGTCCAATCAACTGTATGTAATTATATTAATTAATATAAAATCATGAACCAACAAATGAGCCCCTAACCTATGATCCCAGTCTATTGAGGAATCCTTTATGAAATATTAAATTACATAGAACATTCCCTATAATAGGGACATTTTCATCCACCTCTAACTATATCAAAACAACAAAAATATTTAAAAACAAAATTGGGAACTAATAATGTGTCTACGTACCCAAGGAATTACATTAATAAATTTCATACTAGGACTATAATATCATTATTTTAGAAATTAATTAAAAATATAGTCATTTATACAAAATATAAAATAATTATCCAAAAATCCAAAAATAAAAAAGGATAAGGTGACATATTTAGTAGGAACCACTCCATCATAGTTTAAATTTTATCCCTTAAAATAATATTCGGAATCAAAGAACCTCTTTAATAGTGAAAATAAAATTAATATATATACTTAAGAATATAATCTAAAACAATGAGTTTATTGATTATGTGTAACTAATTTAAAATGTGGTACATTTGAAATCCTTTTTATATCAAATTATCTCATAGAGGTAATCTATTATCATTGAGTAAAATATCATTATATATTATTAATGAAATTATAAAGATATTCAAATCCGGGGTTCGAACTAAAATGATAAGCATGGATTTAAATTTAAAAATATCTATATGAACTATCCTAACTAAAATCATTCTTTCTATACCTATGTCTTAAACCCACAACATATTGGAAAGAAAAAACTTACAAGGATATTAAATTCCTATAATTAAGATAACACAACGATAAATTCATGGATGAAATAACGATAGTTATACATGAAATTTCGTGGTCAATAGAAAAAACAATGCAGATGGTTTGTATATGAGATTTTTTATCAGTTTTCCTTATATAATCATTATTAATTCATTAATGAAATCATTTTAATAACTAAAGATTACACGGAATCGTGGAAGATATTGTTGGGGAGGTGATTTATTGAAAATGAGATCGAAATTAGGGACCCCAAGAGTTAATTAAATTATTTGAAAAACTTATCAAGTCCAAAATTTAGAAATATTAGAAATTAAGAAGGTTTGGTAACATGATTTTCAAGGTAGTTTTCCAACTATCAAACAATCACTAAATTTACATAAAAGTATCCACCTTGTTTTTTTATTTTTTATCAAACCATTTCTATAGGTCCATACAGATAGAAAAAATTAAAATTTTACAATCAATGATTATAAATGTCATTAAAAACCAAATTATAATAACAATAATTCTCATAACCACAATTAATGTTTGGGACCATGGATATCACTAATGAAGAGATAATTATACATGTGTGGAAAAAATAAATTTTTTTAATTGTGTAGAATAATTTTTTTAAAACAACGAAAAATAATAATTATTCAAAACAAAATAAATATGTGATATCAGGGTGTGATAATTCTCTATAGGATATCAAATTCAATCCATGTAATTTCTAAAAATTTGTTGATGGTTAATAGATAGATGATGTTTAATTTACCAAACAAAATTGATCCACGGAAACTAAAGGTCACCACCACACTAACAAATACTGAAATCGGAGAGGATACTAACTATAATCCTTAACAAGAAATGATATATCCATAAATTAAAATATACATTCTAATTATTATATGGGTTGAGTGTACAACCTATACCCATTTTTTAATTATATTGGTTAATACAAGAAATTCGAAATTAGAATATTGAAGGGTATAAAGTAACCTATAAACAATCATTAATGGTGGCCACACTAATATATTTTGATTTCCGATAATACATATGTTCTCCCTAAATTATTAATTTATCATACATAACTAAAAATTTCAAAAGGATCATCTTAGAAATATGACTAAATAAAGGGTCCACTAATCAGGTCCTGATAAAATAAGGTGTTGGGATCCACCAAAATAGAATAAAAAACATCATTGACAATTTTCGTATATTATCAAAAATAATATTGAAAATAATTAAGTGTGGTACTATCCCCAAACGGTCTCTGAAATTTATTAATACTAAAATCCATGAAACATATAAATCTTATATATAATACAATTAGTATAAAATATATTTTTTATGATTAAATATAATAGAAATGTCCTAAAAAATTATAATATACACATATGTTTTTCTGGGTTGAACACGGGGATCCTTTGATTGTTTTGATCCATATCTGGCATTTTTTCATAGAAATACATTCCAAAACAAATTCAGATTACCTAAATGTCTATAAATATTTTATATTTTATGAGATTCTTTGTTAATGTCTTTTTATGTCCTTGTATACCAATCTATTTTGACAATATGGATTTATACTAATGAGAATCCAAATAAAAAAAGGATAGTCTATTGATACCACCACCCTTCATTCCACATATTGTCTTCCTCCATCTTATCTTATAGATATTACATTCACTACTCCTATGAATGTAGGAATTATCAATCACTTGAGGCATCCAGGAAAAGTTGAACTCATTTCTAAGGGCTAGCTTCACCATATCTAAATAATATTTTGGTTCTAAATATAACTCCTTAATCTAAAGAATATAATGATGTCTTATTTTAAAATACTAATAAACCCAAGAATCATTCAAGGAATTATCAGGAATATAATACACTCTATTAATAATTGATAAATATACTCAAAAACTGATTGGTCATTATTCTATATGAAAAAGAATTAATTTTATTTAGACACATTAATAGTTTTAGGACAGTATTTTATAATGAAATATTCACTTAAAACTTCATATAAATGTCATTTTTATGGATTATTTTATATAATTAAATTCATACACCTCAATGTTATTTAACATTAAAACTTTACAAGGTTTGCATTTCTCAAAATATACACTTTCTTCTTTGTCACCACATAGGGACCCTAATGTAATGAATTATTGGAATGATGAGATACAAAATCAACCTTTTAAAAAAATTTGGGTTATAAATTAAAGAATATTATTATATTTTCACTAAGGAATATTGGCCAACTAAACAAGATATTCACTGACCAACTATAGTTTTTACTTGTCGAGAATCAACCACTACATAATATTAATGTTCTATAAAAACATTGTTTTTTTGTAAAATAAATTAGTGGATAATGAAGTGTATATTAAGGAAATGTCTCATTATTACAAACAATATAAAACCATATTTAAACAAATAACTAAATCTCATATCATTGAGATACATCCATCCAAATAAAAAATTACTTAGCATTTACAAAATTTTTTTTAATAATTATAAATTTCCTCATAATAATTTTATAAAACCATCTTAATTTCAAAATTATCCTGATTTTTTGAAAAGTATAATGAAAATATTATTTTTCAATTCATTCATAACCAACATTTTAGAAAAATTGATTCAAGTCCTTTATACCAACTCAATGGAAGTCATAAATAACCACATATAAATTACGAAAATATTTTACTTAATCTCCCTATTTGACTTCAAATACATTGAAAATACAAATTCAATTTTAAATCTAAATATATTTTTAACCTTTATTTGATTACGAATATTTTCCTCCATAACTAAACTCTTAGATCCATTTAAAATAAAATATAATTCAAAAATAGTTTTTGATACCATGTGAGAATTCACTCAATGAACATAACACCCTTTAAATAATTTTCGTAATTTAATAATTTACTATCACAATAATCACACAATATAAATATCTAAATGATTAGTTTCAATGAGAACTATGTACATAAGAAAATAATTTTGCAAAATTTGGAATGTTTATGCATAATTTAACAATTGTAGAAACCCTTATACACTAAAAATTGGAAATAAAAACCTCCCAAAAATATGCATTAAAAGAATATGAATGGGGAGAGATCGAATGATTAGTAAGTGAAACAAATAATATTCCTTGAAAGATGTAGCAATTAAATATATGTGAAATCATTATAGTGGGATATATTTATTATTGAAATAAAAATTATAAATTTATAGTTCACCATAATTATTTATACTCTAACAATAAATCCCAAATGAATAGAAAAAAATGGAATAACATTGGATTGTTATAAAAAAAGATTCATGGGTCATAATCATAGGAATATGAAAACAAAATCTGGCATGGAATTGAAATATATTATAATAAGAAATTATGGTTTGAAAATAAGTATAAATAAAGTATAAATATGTAATAAAATATTAAAACACACACACATTATGAAATTAAATGAAAAATTTCTACATATCGGGTTGTGATGAAAGAATATTTACATGCTTCTTTTTTTTGAGGAAATAAAATTTAAACCCTTCATGTTTAAAAATAATGTTCATTCATGACATTATAATATCATAATATTTAAATCATTATCCAATACATTAGTGGTTATAAAAGACCACGCCCATGATCATCCATATATATGAATTCTATAAGAATTCAATCATTTTTCATATCAATATAAAACCATGGAAAGAAAATGGCATTAATATCATTTCAAAATCATTCATAATGATTGAATTTTCTTATCAGATTGGCTAATTCCAATTGGGAAATCACCCAAAAATTAAAATTTCATAATTTAATTTAGAGATTTATTCATAAAGAATAACATTGAATGTGAAATATATTTTTGAGTTAATTAAGATCATGTATAGAAAACATAAATTATTATTTTTGGAAAAAAAATATTAAAAAATAATAAGTTCATATGATTAACTATTTAAATTTACAATTCTGATTATTTTAAAAGTATTATTTTTCAAACAATAATTTTAATGAATATTCCAAAAATTATAGAGGAATGTATATAATGTTCATCTTTATGATATGATGAGTTTATGAAAAAAAATGCAATCATAAATGAGAAATCATTACAAAATCATAAAAATTCCATTATTTAAACAACCTCATAAAAAGTGATATAATTCTCATTTGAAAAGGGTTAAAAATTGTATCAAATACTACTAAAAATAAAACAAATTTCTTGTACAATATAATAATTCTAAACATTGTGGAGGATATTGATTATATATATTTAAGAAAAATATATCATCTAGTGAGGATGGGAATTATTATTAACATTGAAAGGTTTTATAAAAAAATAAAATCATCAATAGAATTATATTAAAATGATCAAGGGAATGAATTAAAATATAATAACAAATTACCATAAAACTATACCATAAAAATTAGATAATGAGGAATTATTTTTATTCAAGAAAATAATTTCATTCCAGAAAAAAACCTTCCAAATGTGGTAACATTGGAATAAAAAAATTGGATGGAGGGTATCATGATAATACTTGTTAATCAGATTAATGAATCATAGTTAATAATAAAATTGTAAAATTTTGTAGTATGTACACCATATAAGACAAAAATTGTTTTAAAATATGAATGCATGCATTAATTAATGAATATTGAGATAGAATCCCTTACCTAAAATATTTGATTCTATGAAATCGCATTAACATATTAATTTTTTAATATAATAAATTAAAAAATATTTATTAAAATTATTAATATATATTACCCAATATATCATTCAATTATAATCATTAATATATATCTATTAGTGAGTTAAGGATTATTTTTATGGGTTTATGTTTGTGATTTTGATTATTTCATGCATGGTTTAAATTGTGTATGTTTCTTCCCTTATATTGAAAAAAATTTAATAATCCATTATTATAGAAGGTATTATAATATATTATTTTTGAATATTTACAAATTTTTAATATCATTTTATGATAATGTTATTCATTATTATAAAATATTTAATCAATTGCGAGTTTAATTAATTAATTTTTTATGAAGAAAAACAAATATGGTAATAGATCAATAATGATTGATATAAACCAAAAATAATAATTTCTATATAATAATAATATATTTATTTATTAAATACTTTCTCATAAATAACCATATATTTTTGTGATGAAAAATAAGTATGTTGTTTCAAAGTGGGGATAGTCCGTACATACGCATGATTGGCATTTTCATTTTTGATGGAACATTAAGAAGATAGAAAATTTATTGTCATTTTATAAAATAAAAATATTTATAAATAATATATTTTTTCAACATATACATTTTATGAATGATCCATAAAATGAAATTTTTAAAACAATGAAATATATTGCACTGTGGAGGGAGTATTCCACGCATAACAACGACTAATGTTTTTATTTTAATAGTGGAGTGGATATAATGTGTAATAGATATATAATTATAATAATAAAATTTAAATATATAAAAAAACCTATTTAATTAATCAATAATTTTTATAAAATAAGGTTTTATATGATACTGATATAGGAGAAAAATGGTGTGGATTTGATTAATACTCATGTTGTGGGGTTGAGCCTTCTATTAGAGTACTTCTTCAAAATGAAGGATGTTTATATTTTACTAAGACAATGTGGATTAAAAGAGGGTATGGGGATATATGGTATTCATAAATGTAATATTTTTAAAATTAAAAATAATATTATATTGTGTGTACTGGGGTGGTTGGAGTGATCATTTATATGTGAGGATAGTGAGATTTTTTAATATTATAAAATGATATATAAATATTCTAGAAAAGTTTATATAAAGGAGGAAATAAATTGGTATGTAATTATTATGGGGTGATACACACATCATCCTCTCATTCTATTATAAGGATTTCATAATTTTTTGTGTTTTCTCTTTAGTTTTATGTTTTAACCAAAATTATTTTACACCATTGTAACCATTTTTTAACCTCTATAACTAATCTTAACGACAAAATATAGAAATTAGTTTTTTTCCTAATTTAAAATTTATTAATTAATAAATAAATATTATTTTATGATTTAATATTTTCAAGGGTGAGGAAAAATAGTTTTTATAATATTACCCATAAATCATAAAACCCATTTTATTGAAATAATGTATTTTTACAGATAAAAATTATGTTTATAAGACAATTATAAATGTTTATTATTTTCATAAAACTAATTTGTTTAAAAAAATTGGTTTATTTATCTTTTATTCATTCTAATAAAATAAAAAATTCAATATCTGAGTAATTAAATAAAAAATTCAAATACACATTTTATTTGAATAATATATTACATGATATCCATTCTATAAGAAAAAAATTGTTTATATCAATTGAACATGTCATATCAAAATTAATTTTTATAATACATAATTATAGAATGGGATGTTGGGAATTTATATATATATATATATATATATATATTATGGTAAAATCGTAAAATCTATTGTGTTGGTTGAAAAATTATTTTTTATTATGAGATTAAGATCAATATTTAATGAAAAATTGACAACAGATAACCCGAAACAAATACTATTATGTTGAATCTAGATATGATATTTATATATTATATTTTTAATAAATAAATTTCAAACTATATCTTTTAAATGGAATGATTATATATAATAGAGAACTTTATTATTAAAAAATTTATTAATATTATTAACTATTTTTGTTCGCATTTCCTATCAATTACAAAATAATTAATGGAAAACTATTATTAATATTAATAACAACATAATTTATCATCATATAACAATAATATATTTATAATATTAATATAAATTAAATTGTGTTTAAAAATAAAAAAATAAAAAATTATTATTTACTAATGAAATAATCTAATTTAATGTTTAGTAGTAGTAATTTAATTTAACATGTCAATTAGCCGTTAGAAAATAACATAAATTTTATATAAATTATAAATATTTAAATTACAAAATACATGGGATATATATAAATAAATTATTTCATTAATAATTAAAATTTTCATTTAACCAATCATTTACTTATGTAACCCCTCACGAACTCTACATGTGATCTAAGGATAAGATATTCATTATGGTAGTTTTCAGTTGAATTTCATTAAGAATGAATCTCACGGATATTTCAAGAAATATGTTCAAATATCACAATTTATTTTTCGTATAATTTAATTGTTCGATATCTTCTTGGAATTGTTATTGGGGAAACCATATTTAACATACCTCTACTACACGCCCTAATAGCTGAGCAATATATGGAATATATTAACAACATGATTACACTTCCATGACACTATGCATTTATTTCAATATAAGGTGTGTTCCTATAACACTTTCATATTACGGCATTCATCATTTATTATATTTAGTTTTTATGTGATTTGATGTGTGATATTTGTGTTTGGGAAGTCAGAAAGAAGAATGGGCTAGGATAGATGGTATGTTATATCATAAAAAAGTTAAATAACTCCATCAGTCTTCATGTGGATTTTAACAAGTCTATATAAATGATTTAGATCCCACTGTCTAGCTAATGAGTTTCCACTGACACATCAGTGAGGTTTTAGGGCTAGATCATGTTCTTTGTAGTAGCCAGGGGCTCATAGGTGTTGTATTCAGAGCCTAGTACACACAGTGTGTTTTGTGGTGTTTTTTTCTTAAACCAAAAAGGAATGTATTTATGTAATTTCCTCATGCCCAATTTTACCCATTTTACCTAAGGACCTCTCTCTAGTGATTTAAGATATATCTCTTCTACTTTTATCATCCCTTTTCAATTCTTGAGAGTTTTTTAATTCATTGATTCTAATACGATGAGTTATATTATAATATAGATCAATTCCCTCCAATTATCCTTTATCCTAACCCATTATTTCATATATTTGTAGATCAAAACTATTATTTTTTATGTGAGATAATAAAATAATTGTTGGAAACTGATAGAATCAACACTCAGTTTTAGGTAATTGGCATCTACTCATTGATTGAACCAAGTCCATTGTCAAAATATATACTTCATTCCTAAGTGTGACCTTGGATAACCAGTTATGGTGTTATTTCCCATCAATATTGATCCTAGAATTTAAATTATGTTTTATAATTTATATTCATAGTATTTACTACTGAAATATGATTTATAATTATACCATTCTAATCGATCATTATTCCACCTTGATTGCATAACAAATCACAATTTATTTCCACCCTAACACCACATTTTTAAATCGATTTTGTATTGAATTTATTTAAAATAAATAAATAATTGAACAACATTTTAGATTCAATTATTTTATATCTATCATTGTTATATATGTCAATTTTACATGTTATATTATTTACATTGTGGTAAGAGGTGATTTGGAGAGCCTATTATAAAATTCAAGCAAATAGGACAAACAACACAAGGCCCTGAGTGCAATTATGTAGTTACATTTATAATATGAATAATTTGTGTATCCAATATGGATAAGAAATGGATTAGATGAGAGAAAACATGTGTGATACATTTATCAAGAAGTCCATAAAGCACAATTAGTATATTTGGAGGCCCAAATGAGGTCTAAATTGTGAAGAATATTTGGTCGTTCCAGATTGGAAAACCCATTAGTATTTTGGACATAACTCATGTCTCGGAACTCAAATTTTGAGGATTCTATCTCCATTGGACATATAACTCAATCACACACTTCTCCACTGATTTGATGTCATTTGTACTTGTTTTATTTATCCGTCTAACCAAATAAATTAATAATAACTCATCTAGGTATAATCACCTAGTCCTTATGTCACATGACTTATTTTATGGAATGTGTGATTTATTTTTCCCTAAAACCACATTTCACTCTCATTATATAATGTTGCAGGTCCATGGATGAAGGTGTGATGAATTTGATATCTTCATTCTTCTATTTTAATCTTGTTATCCATAACATACTTTTAATCTTAATAGTGATCAATATGGTGACGTCTTTTTTTGTAGTCATTATCTCCACATTTCTAATATTCAAAAGTTAATTGAATTTATTGGTTTTCTGTATATAGATCATCATTTCTACCTATTGAATATGTTTTTATTATTGTTTTATCAAATAAAAATCAATGGAAAATGAATTATCATTATTTCATGAAGAACCAAATCTTATTAAACCACAAATATGAATTTTTTAACCTTCCCTACTGAACATGTTCTTCTCTTTTCTAAACCCTTCCCTTTCATGTGTATAAAGATGGATCAAATATATTGATAAAATACATATGCTTTAAACCACAAATATGAATTTTTTTTCTTATTAAAATTTTATTAGTGGCACAAATCTTGTCATCTCATCATGTTTTTGATTTGATGCCTTGATTGATTTACATTTTTAACCTTGATTCAACAGTGTTTGTTTTGAGCCATCACTGATAATCAATATCGTTGGTCGATCAAATCCTTGGTTGTAATATAATAAGAACTCCCACACAACACTGGTTTCAGTGAGTATAGAATGACGTAATCAATGATCCTTAATATTCCCTTGAGAGCGATGATGTATTGAGTATCAATTGACAACTACCACGATTGATAGGGATTTTTCCATACATTTATTCTCACTAAGTAATATAGATAAAATTTCTATAATATAATAAAAAACCCAAGTTTTATAAAATCTCATTCCACTATAAATTTTTTAATAACAAACCTCCATTTATATTAATGATCTAAGGATTTAGTGAGAGATACCCGAGGGCTCTTTATATACTGTATAAAATCTAATAAAAAATAAACATATATTTTGATGTGCATGACAATTAAATAGAATTTTATTTTCATTAACATGTATACTAGATAATTTAATCTCTTTTACTTTTTTATTTTATTTTTTTACCATTCTAAATATCCCCTACCCCTACTGTTTGTTTTTGTTTTTGTTTGTGTTTTTAATTATTTTTGGTGTTTTCTATATCTTTATTTCTCTCTTCTTGTTCATCACTCTCCAATTCTGTAATAGATATTTACATTATAAATTATCCTTTAATTATTTCATTAATATTTTTAATTTATCCCTCATACATCATAAAAATAAAAAAATTTAAAAAATCAAATTGTACAACTAATTTGTCTAGCCTGATCAGTAAAATAAAAGTAATTTTAAATATACCCAAAATTGATAAAAACTGAATATCACAAATTAAGTAATCCAGCCTAATAAAATTATATAAAAAGAAGAAACCATTGATGAAACTAAATTTAACCCAAAAAAATCAATAATTGACAAAAATAAAACCCAATAATTACATTTATTTAAATTGTAAAACTATAAAATAATTGACCAAACCAGATGTGGAGTATCATCCTCCCTATATCCAATATCTAGAGAAAACATCCAACATTTTACTGAGATCAGGTCACATTCACCTCCTTCCTAAATTCCATGGTATTTCTGTTGAGTAACCTCACAATCATCTAAAGCATCTTTATATTGCGAGATCCACTAGGAAACCCCAAAATTTGTCTGAAGACCTCATTATGATTGGGTATTTCCATTTCACCATTTATTTTGTAGCCAAAGACTGGATATAATATTTATCGACAATAATTGGGGCTTGTAATGACCTCAATAGAAACTTTTCATATAATTTCATCCCTACCTCCTGAAATTCATCAATTAGGAATGAAATCTATGGCAACATGAAATCATAAGGGGAGACGCTTCATGAATACTAAGAGAGATTAAAAAAACATTTATCAAGCTACACCAACCACCAGAGTAGTGAAACAAAATATTAATCCAATAATTCTATGATGTAATAATCCCTAAGTATCATGGAATGACTGATGTTGTAGATAGTGGTTCATGAGATGATGAAACTCTTTTCCCTGCTCGTTAAATAATAGTCAACATGGCTCAAAATGCATAAATATTTGGTACACCACTAATTACAGCAACCCAATGAGTTCATGAGGTCATCCATTCATCTAATGAATAGAATATAGATAATAAAAATTAGGTGATACATACCCTTATAATTTAATTATCTCAAAAACAAGGAAACTCACACCCTTCATCTGTTTCATTGCATTGTTGTGTTTATTCTAAAAATTATCATTTTTTTGACTGGTTCCCACAACTTCAAGATTCACTTGAGTCTTGTGTAGTAGAATTACATGGGTGTCCAATCCAAAAAGAACCCCCTTAAATAAATATCCATACATTAGAAATCCAATATTTGGTCGGTAAGCACTACCATAGAATCGGAAAGGAGGAAACATGAGTTACCCCAAGAAGAATTGGTACCAAAAAGGCCAAACAATACAACCTTCTTATCCATCACCTTCTCAAAACAATCCACCTCCTCCTCCTACAAAATCTATACCAACCCTCTAGGATATGGTGAAGTAAATTGAATCCCTGATCATCCAGTACTAATAGACCACAAAATTGGAGATTTAAGATCTATGAAATAGAGTGCTAAAATTGGAGAACACCATCGGTGAGATAATTATTCATGGTTCTAGAAAATAACCTTCCCATTATATTTACAATATAAAATAAAAAGGTAAATTTTCTATAATAAAACTAATTACTAGTATATATGTTTCATCAAACAATGATTCTATCCAACATGTATGTCCCCTTCATTAAAACACTCTATCTCCACCCATAAATTATTCCAATGAAAAAAATTATAAAATTATCATGGAGAAATCCCAAGAAAAATAAATTCCGCTTCCATTCCCTAAAAGACTCTATTAATCTAAGTTGAAATTTTCTAATGACATTAATAATGAAATAATGTATACATAAAAAATTTGACTTTTAACATTCCATTATTGGATGTAGTTAAAAAATCCCTTGATATTCCATATTCCAAAATGATCTTCGCACCCATAGACAGAGGATGGAGAGGAAAGAGAGGTTAATCCTTGGAAGTAATATATCATCCATGATTCAAATAGAATTTCCATCCAAATATAAGGATTTAAAAACATTCATGATACCTTATACTATAGAGGAGACATTATTTTCAGATACAACGTTAGATTTTGGTTCTTCCATTAATGCAATGCATCAATCAATGTATAATTCTCTATTGGATGGAGAGATTCAACTGAAAGGCATTTTTATGACACATACCAATCAGAGAACTATGCAACCATCATGACTGATTGAGGGCATCGTTGCAAGAGTGATGAATAAAATCTTACCCACTTATTTCTATATTTGTGAGACATAAGAGATCCAAAACCACAAACATGATCCTCTCATGCATGATAGATAAATACATAAAACGTCAAATACAATCATTAAATTTCACAATGGTACAATATCTGTGGAGTTTAGTAGAAAAACGGTAGGTTTGAACATCCATGATTCCATGAATTACCCCGCTGAAGAACACTTAAATATTTCTATATATTTTATGGAAGATCTCTCTAATGACACACACAGACAAAATTATATCTAGGAAACATACTATGACTCATTTTATTATTATTCACCATTGGATTATTTTATTTTTGATTCATGTTTTCTGTGTGATTTGGGTTATTAAAAATGTAATTTTTTCCATTAATTGATGACTGTGTTCATTATATGGTTCGAATAACTTTTGATGCTTCTGAAAAACACTTTTCAATTGATTCTATTTCCTTATAGAATAATCTTGAGAAAATAGATAGTTTTATTGAACAGACTCCCCCTAAATCGCCACCCTAAATCCAAAAACCACTGATTTTGTAATTTAAATTAATTCTATAAATATAAAATATTCATTACTTGAGGGTATTGAGGACTTGACCACAAATATTACCAGTAACCTCTCTCAAATAGATGCAATCAAAACATATTAACCGTTGGAGAGATTTTTTAAGGGCTATAAGGTAATCATTTGAAAACATTACTAGGATTATCCCCAAAATTACTATGCACCAAAATACTATTGGATAATGAGGAAATGATCATAATTCTTCCTAAACTCCAGATGAATCCCACTGTCCTTGAATTGCTATAATTGGAATCCCGTAAATTACTAGATATTGGGATCATTTGTCCTATATCTGAATGTAAATGGGTTAGACCATTGAAAAATGTTCCCAAAAAAACTGGAATAATGGTGTTGTCAAATGAAAGATATGAATTTTTCCCAACATGTGGATGAAATATTTGGAAGGTCTATATTGAATATCATCCACTAAATCAAGCCATGAAAAAGGACCACTTTCCTCTACCTTCTATTGAAGAAATGATAGACTGATTGGCTTACAAGTCCCATTATTGTTTCTTTGATGAGTATTTGGGTTATTTCCAAAACCATATATCAATTGAGGATCAAGAAAAGGCAACAATTACCTATCATTTTAGAAAATATGAATAAATTAAAATGCATTTTGGTATATGTAATGCTCCTAATACTTTTCAGCAATGTATGTTGAGTATTTTTTTAGAGTACCTTGAGAATTGTATGGAAGCCTTTGTGGATGATTTCACAATATATGGATCTTATATTTAAAAATATTAGGAACACCTATTATCTATCATCTTCTAATGCATGGAAAAAGATCATGTATTAAATTATGAGAAACTTTATCTCATGCTTGAGAGGGGGATAGTTCATGGGCATGTTATATCAAATGAGGTAATTCAAGTGGATAAGTAAAAAAATTAACAAAATACAACACTCCAATATCCAAAATGTGTTCATGAGGTGTGATATTTCATTATTTATAGTAGTTTTTACTTCTGATTCACTAAATAAATTATTATAATGGCATTTCCCTTGACTCGATTATTATAGAAGGATTGTGAATTTGTTTTTGATAATAATTTAGTGGTTTATTTAAATTTTATAAAAAGGAGTCTCGCATCACCTCCCATAAGCAATCCAATAAGGTTGTATCTCCCCTTCAATCTTATGGGTGATTCCTATACCATTTCAGTTGGGGAAGTTTTACCACAATCGGTTAAGAAGGATCACCATGTCATTTTGTATATCTCACAAACCCCTGAACCTACCCATGTAAACTAAAAAAACACTAAAATATAATTCTTTTATTTTATGTTTGCCTTTGAAAAATTATGTTCATATCTTATTGGGTCAAATTTCGTTATATTTTTTGATAATGATACACTTAATTTTTTTTAATGAATCCTAGAACTATGCCCAACCTCATATGGGGGATGCTACTCCTCTAAGGCATTAAACATTAGATTAAAGATAAGATAGGGGTGGAAAATGTGGCAGGTAACCACACTATTATGATTTCACTAACACTTGAACACTATTTTGACTCATACATCTCCATTGATGAATTATTCCCTATTGAGTACCTTTTTAATGTAGTAGACCATTCCCCTTGTATACTGCTATATTGAATTTTCTAGCAACATCTAGGGTCCCCACCGATTTCATCACATCACAATACCAAAGGATAATGAATTATTCTTGATGGTACATCTAGGATTACAAATATTTGTGGAGAATTTATAGTGACCAAGTATTCTTTAGGTGTTTCTTTATCCACGAGTCACCTATGTTTCATCCTTCTAACACACTTTTTCTTGAGGGTTCCAAATTATCTCTCAATGTACAACTCAAAAAGTCCTCAACTCATATCATTATTGGGATCATTTTATAGGGACATACATAGATATTTCATGTAATGTAATACTTTTCAATTCACATGGAATATCTCCAAGGGTAATGAAATTTACCAATATCACAATCCATTATCTGAAATCATTGCTCCATGGGCTTTGACCTCATTGGGCCTTTTCAAAATTTAGTTGTTTTCATGTACATCTTTCTAGCTATTTAATATGTTTCTAAATGGATGGAAGAAATGCCTACTAGTACCGATGGCTCTTGGGTTGTAGTTGATTTTGTGAGGTCCCATATTTTTAGAAGGTTTGGTTTCCTCGATTCATCATTTGTAACCAAGGATCACATTTTTATAATCACTACATAAAAACATTCATTGAAAGTGTGGGGTTTTTTCTAAATTCTAAAGTACATATCTCCCCCAAAATAACAAACTTGAAATATCTCAAATTAGGTAGCTAGAAAACTAATAGAAAAAATTGTACAACCCAATAGGATATATTGGAGTTTGCACTTATATGATCCACATTATTAATACATTATAAAGATTAAAACATCGATCAGAATTTCACGACATAGGATTGTGTTTGGAAAAGATTTTCACCTCGTGGTACAGGTATAACTATATTAAAATTGGGATATTAAACAATGTAATATGAATATTTCAGATGAATGTAAGAATAGAAAGTGGTAGATTCTAGAGTTGAAATAAATTTGATGTTATGAATATGAGAATTACCAAATCAATAAAGATATGGAAAAGGATATCCATGATAGCATGATTCATTAGATAAAGATAAATATTGGGGAGAATATCCTCATGTACAATTCCAGGCATAACATCCACCCAGTATACTTTGTTCTCGATGGTTCATTTCTTATATTGTTACTAATGATTAACATTTTTATGAAATACAGGTTTTTCATTAACAGAGTAACAATGTATTAAATCAATGGTAAGATAATTATTCAATTCTATGATCATTTTAAAAAGCATATGATGGGGTAAATACACCTTCTACATGAAATAAATGAGTAATAGACAACGAGTTTTATCATTCCATCTCACATTATTATTTATTACCGTGAGGACAAAAAACATTCTAGGTGAGGATGTGGATACATTCTTGGGTTAGTTATGATTTTTTTTTTCAATTTTTTTTTATTTTTTTAACTTTATTCATGTAATTTCATCTTTCCCATATTTTTTAGTTCATAAGTATTTTCATCATATTTATTCTTTCCTAACAATTTTTCATTCTTTGTGTTTTATTTCACTCCCCCCGCTTATGGTCACCAAATATTCGATGATACTTAGTATTGATTCTGATGTTTTTGATTCCATGTTTTTTAAAAATTTGATGGAAACATGTCTTAGTATGGAATGATTTTTTTAAATTTAACATTGGGGAGTGAAATTTAGTAAATTTTGTTGTCATTAAATGATATAAATGGTGATATATCTGTGAAGCCGTTAAGATGATTAATACTGCTTGTGTCAGTACTTCTTGGAAAAAATGTGTCACTAATATCACCAACTATTTTCATAAAATCATAAAATGATAATTTTTCATAATTAAATAAAGGTAAATATATGGTAGATTAATATTGATCAGCTTTATAAAATGGGTCTTCCATATATTTAATCCTTATCTAATATGTTTCATTACTATACCAGATTGACCTGTGTGTGTACCTGATATCCGAATGTAATATTTCTTAAAAACATTAATAAATGATATGTTCTAATCATGGGTACGTCAAAAAACCACTCCTCGTGATCCTCTGATATTTTTACAACTATTACAATTAGTGTTGTGGCAATATCAAACAATGGTTGAGAGATAAGGGTGATATTTGTTCCAAATGAAACTATTGAAAAAAAATAGCGGATTGATGACATATGAAACATAAGGGGATACCTTGGTGGTGATATTATGTTTTTAATTAAAATAATGCTTAGGTATGTGGCTCTTGAAATATGATTGCAAATGATGTAGGGAGGGATAGTTAGAAAAAAAAAATTTATGTTGAAAATTGTTAAAATAATCATTATTTAATAGAGAAAAGGTGGGAACAATAACATGAAATGGGTTTCATACAAACACATAGAAAATTAATAGAGTGTTTGACTATTTAATTCTTTCCCCATGTCAATATCATTTTCTCTTTTAATTTCATTTTGATATAAATTGTGAGACATCTTTTACCATTTTCCCATCCAATAACACCTTGTAATTGTTTTTTATTTGATAACATTAATTTAATTAAATTTATTTCATTGAACATTAAATACTCATGTTTTTGGGAATATCAACATGAATCATAGTTTTTGGAAATTTTTTTTCCCAGGATTGTAAATATGAAGGGGTTGTGGTGTGATCACATAGTGATCCACTCTTCATTTCCACCCTTACACCACTAATTTAAATTTATTCGATATTCAAAATTAAAACTATAATAACAAATTGAACACAATTTTAGACATAATTATTTAAATTTTATCATTGTTATATAAATAAATATTACTTATTTCAGTGTTTACATTGTAGTAGGTAGTGATTTGGGGATCCGAGGATAGAATTCATGTAAAGTGGTCAAAAATACATAAGATGTTGAGCACACTTGTGGTGTTCAGTTTCTACATTGGATAATTTAGGCATCAAATTAGGCTATAAGTGGTCTTAAATATGAAAAAACAAGTGGGATATATTTATCAGGAATACTATGGATCCCAATTCATCCATATGGAGTCGCAAAAGACGTCCACATTGAGTAGAAATTCTGGGCCGACCATATTGGACCACCCTTCAGTATTTGGGCCATCACATAGGCCACATAGCTCCCATTGGGGTGATTCCACCTACATTGAATAGAAAAATATATGTCATATATCCATAACATGTTTTAAGTAATTTTAGCATTTTTTTTGTCAACCATCTAGATAAATAATGGGGAAGAAGTCCTTAATGAATAGTCACCTAGTCCCTTAGTAACATGATTTTATTTGTGGAGAGAGTGATGTATTTGTTCATAAAATTACACCTCAACTCATAATTTCATGTTACAATACCATGGAAGTAGGTGGGTCGGTTTTGGGATATTCCATCTTCTATTTTAATCATCTTCTCCTTCATGTACTTTTAAAATTCTTAGTGATCAATTTGGTGGTGTCCTTTTTTGTATTCATGAGATCCATGTTGGTATTATTTGTATAGTAATTGAATATCCAGGTTTTTTTCTATTAATAATCATTTCTACCTTTTTTGTATGATTAAAAAATTATAAAATGAAAAATATTCCTCATTTTTTCATACATGACCCAGAACATGTGATGACATGTTCATAGTCATCACTTTTCTCACCACATCCCTTTCATCAGTATGCCGATTGATCACATTAGATGATAAAAAAATCTACAACACATGAATGTGAATGTTTCTTTCCTATGAAAATATTATCATTGGAACAAATGTTTTTCATCTCAACGGGATGTTGATGTCAGGCCTTTATTGAGTTCAGTTTTTTTTACATCGATTCAATACTGTTGATTTTGAGATGTCGATTATGATAAATATCATTGGTCAATCAAATCCTTGGAGGTAACTTCATAAGAACTAATATACTAGACTAGTATCTGTGTATACAAAATCAAGGAATCAATTAACCGTGCAAATTATTTTTAGAGTGATTATATGTTGAGCATCATGTGACATGTACTTGGTTTGATCACGATTTATCCATTCTGTTTCCCTCACATAGTAATATATTATCAATTTCTATTTTAAAATCAAAAACACAAAATATTTTCAAATTCTAGTTACCATTTTATTTTCATAATTAAAAACACTTTTTAAATTTCTGATCGAAGTCTATAATGAGATACAACCTATTGTTCCAGTTATACTATATAAATTATAGTATAAAATAAACAACTAATTCCACTTTCTCGGCAATATGATCACACCTATTGATGTTAGTGCATGAGAATTGAGAACATTTAAACTAGTTCTTGGTATAATTATTAGCATTTTTATGGATTTAAGAGGTTTATTTATGATTTTTGATAATGGAATGTGTGTTCTTGTATTCCATTAGGAACTATACTTAATTATTACTCACTTGTGTATTTTAATGGTCATGAAAATTGATTCATATTATGTGTTATCATATATAACATTTATATCTAATATACCATGTAATGTACCTCTATCATAGGTATCAATAATCTTGTTTTATTCATATGAACTATACCTGTAAAAGATATTATTTTTATACACATAGTCCGCTTGTGAAAAGTCTATTCTTTCAAGAATGATGTGTCAGACATGTATTTCAAATATCTCATAAAAGGGTTCTGTGTCGGGAGATTAGTCTATGTTCCTTTTAAAATAGATATAAAATATATAGATTTAATATTTGAGCACCCGACATATATATTATTTTGATTATTTGATACACATTATTATTATCTATGTTATAACTACACTAATTAAATTGACTAGTATATGTTATGAAATTTTTTGATGGGTTGTTCGTGGTATCCTACTAAGCCTCATACCTATACTTAATGGGAATTTCAATGTTCTAGTGGGTTTCATTACCATGGATTTGGTGAAGGATATGGATATATTGTTTAAGGATGAGTGGTTTTTAGGGGGAGGTGAGTATTGTAAGATGAAAATTAGGATAGTTTTCAATGGAAATTTTTTAGATTCTTTTAAAAAAATATTGATCCACCACTAGTGTGTATGTTTCATTCATTGGAATATGTTATTGACATGATATTATTTTACTCCATTTGTTATCATTTTTTTACGATGATAGAATGAAGATTTATTTATTAAATCACAATATATTAATTAAATTTTATTTTAATACATTATTAATTTTCTTTTTATAGGGTACTGATGGTGTAGTCCTATTGGTATTATCTTATAATCCCTCACTAATGGTAAATAATAGTGTCCATATAGGTAGGATCACATGAGGTCATGTGGAATCCCACCACCGACTTGATGGTTCATGATGGGGTGTCAAAAAATGTCATTTCCCAACCATGTTTACTACATTTTTTCATTATGTACCCTATTTTGGGATAAGGTGGATATGAGATATGATGGTTTGGACTTGGGTATAGAAATTATTTGTGTCTAGTGAGCACTACATATTGGGCCTCTATGTGTACATGTTAATTAGAATTAAGGATTTGGAAGTTATTTTTTTCCAATGTTACCTTGGTTTAAATTATGCATGGGTGATACACATGATATTGGTATACTGATTTAGGAGATTATGTCTATATATATACATCATGATATAGAATGTAAGATCCCTTTCCATATTCTATTTTTGTTCATTCTATTACTCCAAAATATTTAAATTCTTATTGATTTTTTGTTCTGTTCTTTTGGTACATTATTTAGTTAATTCATTTATTTTAACCTATGTATCCTATACATAAGTGTGTATATATGGTTTTGACTATCATGAAAGTACTAGAGGCTTGTCTTCTGTAATAGGATGTTCAAAGGGGTAATTAATTATTCATTTTGATAGCCTCATAGTTCGAATCCTTGTGTATTTTGATTATTTTTCCAAAAATATTCTTCTTATGTTATAGGTTTTTTCAATGTTATAATCAAACATTTCATGAAATTCAACCTTACATTAACATTGTTCATTTCATTCCAGATCCATTTTTTGTAGGAGGATGAACTATAAGTTATCCCTTTGCTTTTCTAATGGGATAAGATATAAACCCAATCAATCTATTACCCATTTAACTTGTACCCATTAAGGGAGATGGATGTAACACCAACGAATCTACTATCATAGTTAAACACAATATCTTTAACTAGAATAAAATGAAAATATTAAATATAATTTATTGATGTATATGGATAACAGATTAATTTATAAATTAAAAGTTTTTCATTCTACTATCAGTTTTTTAAATCTCCTTATCAATACTACCTCAGTATGATGTTTTATGTTTTTTATAAATGGGTCATGTTTTAGTTTAAAAATATGTTTTCATGAAAAATTTAATTTATATGACATTACCATTATATATAATATATTTATATGTTTATAAAAAAATTAATTAATAAAATATAAATATATGAAATAAAAATATTCATTTAATATTTTTCATTTAATTTATAAATCCAAAACCATAATTGTTTGATTTAATTAAAATGTTTCATAAAACAAATCTATTTATATTACCTTTAAATACTGTATTCTAAATTTGTATTTAATTTTTCATCAGTTTAAACCCTCATACATAATTTGTTTTGTTAGAGATCATTTTATGTCATTAAAATCAGTATGCAAAATAAATTTCTCTTTTATATAATTTAAAATAATAAAACCATATTCATCCATAAATTTTTTTATGTGATTAATTTTTTTTATTATAAAATTATAATTCAAACCATATTAAATCTAATTTAATGAAATTATATTAAATATTTAAATTAAATGTATCAACTTGTGTCAAAATTTAAAAATAAATTTTTTTCATTCAAACTAGTTACAATTTTATGATATTAATTACTAAGGTAAAAGTAATTCTTATTAAAATATAATTATTTAAAAAATCACATTGACATCCAATATTTTCTAAAAAATTTGTGGTAGGGTTGAGTTTCCACCCTCAATCATTTTCAACAAATATTTTAATCCAATATGTGTCCTTCGATGATGAAATAGTAACTTTAAATTATTGAAAACATTAGTGTTACTCCCAAAACTACCTTTACCTTCACATATAAAATGGTAGCATCTTTAAAATTTCATGTATCACCTCCAATTCAAATATTACCTAAAAGAATTCATTCTATATTACTATAACCCAATCTCACAAACAAAATCTCAAGGACACTCATACTTATCATTAACCAATAAAAATTACGAAAACTTCCAAGGAAAATTCTTATCCATTACATGAGTGATATCAATGACTATGTTTTATTATTTTTTATTTTTCATCAAATTTATTTTTCACAAACTAGTATAATGATATTTTTACTGTTCTGACCCATTGTCCACTCAACTGTGAACTAGTGCAGGTGGTTCACACTGCCTCATGCATGCCTCCCCACACGCTACAGGATACTGACTATATGGGAGGGCCTAAAGGTGGTACAGTGGTAGTTATTATACAATAATATCAGAATGGAATGACTGATAACAACAATAAGAATACCATTGTGTTATCCTGATATAAATAATTATTAATGAATCGACTAGTATCCCATTATATGAGAATGACATAAAACCAAAATAAAAATAAATAACAATGGAATAATAAATTACAGAACAACTAAAATTATAATATCCAAAGACACAGGTAGTGTCACCTACCAAAATTCAATGAATTTTCATGTACACAAGTTTGAATAGGGGACAGACATATTCAATATGTTTTAAAAAAATATCAAATATAGATAATATATGCCCGAATATAATCTCAATATTATTTCCATTCCATTACACCTTTGCTCCAATTTTATGTATATCATATAAAAATCTATAGTGGGTATTCTTCCATTATCCATTCCTGTAAAAAATTAATCTAATGTGGTCTTAAAAGTTTTCGAGTAGGGTGTAAGAGAAAATCGAAGTAGGCAACCACCAATGGTGTGTAGAAGTAGTCAATGTAGTGTACAAAACAATAGTTTTGTGAATGTATAAATTAAACAATAGAAAACATTGAAAAAATATTTACTATCCTCCTCAGTTTCTGAGAGGATACATGGAGGCTCTACCTAATTCTTTTCTTGTTGAAAATGAGTGTCTGATAAGAAACTATTTATATTTCAATTATATATATGTAGTAAAATTATATATTGAATCAAATTATATGGTCTATGTACGTGTTGATGTAATTTGGTATATTCCTAGAATAATATGTGATGTATAGACCATGGGATAACCCATTCATTTATAATATGTCTGAATGATCTTATAAAATATAATAGGGGATGAATCCATAAATCTCTTAGTGAGCAAGATAGAACATGATCATCCATCAAGATGGTTGGTGTTTAATGATGTCAACACCCAACTAAGGGTACTTGGTGTATCATTTCCATTATCTAAATAGTGTTAATGTTGTGAAACATCATGCTCAACACCTAATCTAGGTGAGAGTGATTCATTGTTCTCAACACTTACCTTATCCATATTTCTATATTCATTTTAAATGGTGTAATAATTATTATATATATATATAGAACATGATTCATCACCCAATAAGAATCATAAAAATAAATTCCAATATTACCAAGGCATCACACATGATAAAAAACATTTACTCTATATTGTAACAATTAGCGAGGCCTTGAAACCATTTATAATCCATTTAAATTAAATCAATTTAATTCATTAATTAAATAAAACCATTACTAAGAAATCCATTAAATTAATACAATCTTTATAATTAATTAAAACATGGAAATTAAATTTTACGGTTCAATATTGAAAATATTATTCTCTATTACCATTTATTAATTTACCTATAATGTTGAAAATATTTTTATGAGTCCATACATGTACATAAGAGGTACTATAATTCTTTAAAAATTTATATAACATAGAAAATAATTCACTTCTAATTCAAGAAGGATTATTAGAAGGAATTATAGTTATATAATGAATTAAATATAATGTCAAATTACCAACTATCAATACTAATAGAGTGATTCTGATCAAGTTTGATATCCTTTCATTACTAAATAATGATCCTAGGGAGTATAACAAGTTTAATATACAAATTGATAATGAATAAATCCATTTAAATGAAATATGTGGGAGTGGATAGTGTGTGTTATAGTTACATGGAAATGAAAACTACTCACTTTTTATGGAAAAAACTAGACCACCAATCTATGGACCATTGATGAAAACTCTTCTAATAGAAACCTCAGATAAGAAATATATTAGAATAATGATGTTGAACACTCCAACACCTTAAAAAGATGTTGAAATATCTCACACCTAAACCGCACAAAATAAATAAAGAGAATCTAAAATAGGAAGTATAAGGATTCAATACCATACCATGAAGGATGTAATGCTTCTTCAAATACTTGATTTTGTGTCCAGATAAGAAAATGATAAAAAAATCCAAACAATAGAGGTTGGATAGCACATATATTGAAAAACGTAGTGGGATGTCAAATTTAAATGGGAGGAGAAAGAAAGGAATTTCATTTTTAAATCATTAATGGAGAATTATCATTTCACCCTAAAAAATGTCTCTATGCGATTTGGCTGCACGGTATATCCAAACCATGTGAAAATTGGGATCAAATTAAAAGAAAAGGGCGAACTAGATGATGTTGAAGAGAAACGTTTAGAAAATCGTACACCAAACGTTCAAAAAAAAATTTCATAGATTTATGAATTCTCACAAAGTTTTGAACTGTTGGTCACAATGTTGTAGACAAACCATGAGTCCCCTACAACTCAAGAATTGTTCCAAATGGTTACCTCACATGTTTACAATAATCAGTGAAACAACAATACATGATACCCTTTTATCACAAATTCTTAATCTGTAGACTCTGAGTAATCAATAGATTCATTTAGGAACGTACATAGGTCGTAACTCTCTTTTACAATGGTAAAAATGAATAATTTAATATATAAAAATGAGACATGCCTTCATTATATGATGGGTCCTCAAAACCTCCCCTCCTCAAAGAAACTCATCTTTGATTTGGCCTTTATGGGAAAAGATTCATTATCAGCCAAGTGTTTCTACAACTTATCTCATATATCATATTTTTTATCCCATGAAAAATCCTAAATTTATTCATATTACAATTTTCACCATACCAAATCAACAAAACATACACATAGTGTCTTCAGGCTCCTATCTAGGGTACAAATTTGTTACTCCTCTAATAAAGGATCTACATCATACGCAACCTCAACCGGATGAAATTAACGTGATATGATTATCATAATACCAGTGATATTAAGATACATAATATAAATAATGAATTGACCTATAACAAAGAGGAAGAAACATCTAGAAATCCCTCTATCCAATCTATTTCACAACCCTAATGTATACAGTGATCCTAGGTGAGATCTTATCCTTCCTACGAATACGCCTATAGATGGACATAATAGATAACCGCATGAAAAAATAATCTCCAACCTCAAACTAAAGAATTATTCATTTTTGGTTAGAATATGAATACTATATTGAATATGATATCATCATGCAAATTATGGTAAACGAGATCTATTCAGTAATTTTTTAAATGAGACGTGGTCTATGGGAATCTACCTCACATGCCTCTATCTATCATATAGTTGAACGACAAGTCATACCATATTCGTTTTTATAAGGATCCATCATAATGGTATCCTATAATCTATTATTATTGGAGAACTCAATATTTTATATTTGTTTCCTCAAAGAACCCCTGATGTCAAGGAAGAATTCATAGATAATTTCTTCTAACACTTGAATCATGCACACTAAAT
This sequence comes from Viscum album, assembly GCA_963277665.1. Taxonomy (NCBI): domain Eukaryota; kingdom Viridiplantae; phylum Streptophyta; class Magnoliopsida; order Santalales; family Viscaceae; genus Viscum; species Viscum album. The sequence continues at coordinate 1,641,696,490 of OY728121.1, read as the reverse complement.
GTCCACTGGTCTGATGGTGAAAGGTGATGCGTGAAGCACATGTATGCCACAACCTTCTTCAATCATTGACAAAATCATGATGTAATGTGAGAATCTCTACAAAAATTGTCCAAAAATAGATCTCTATGAATACATACGACCTCCCTGACATATAGAATCCCTATGTCAGATACCGAGATGGTATATCATAGAGGAATAAAATATGATACCTTCAACCTATAATCATTTACATCCCAAACAATATCAATTCCATGAGGTTATCTAGGGAATTTTGAAATATAATCCATTGATACCCTATCCCATTTAACGTAGGAAATTGAAAATACATGAAAAATCCCTAACAATTGATTTTCTTACATCATCACTTTGTGATAGCTGGAATAGTGACTGATAAAGCAGATAATATAGCATTTCATATCAATCCAAAAATACCGGTGGCATAAGTCAAGACTCATCTTGTTTATACTAATATGCACTACCCATACTGAGGCATGATATTCCCACATCATCTCCTCTATAATGACCATTGGGACCCATAAACATGCATGAAAATGTAAGGTATTATCCACATCCATTGTCCAAACCAAATATGAATCATCATATAAGATGCATTTCCTTTGGAAAAGGACTTCATGGTCAGATATTTGTCGCATCCTCATCTTTTACTGAAGGGTAGATGTCACTATTCAGGATGAGAGGATAGTCTACCCATGATCCTCTTGAAATTAAACATTCATCCTTCAAAATTATTCCATGATATTCCACTCTTGTAAAGACCTATAAATTCCATATAATTTTTCTAAATTTTTTTCCTTAATACAAGTTTGTGTAAATTTATGGGACTTGATTCAGAGGCCCGATGTGCTCAGAAGGGAATTTTGAACACTATTTAATGTTGGTTCAGTAAATTCATGGGATGTGTTTTTTATCTTTTTAACTGGTGCTCAGATAAAAAATATGAGGTCACCATTGAATCTTTATTGTCGGGATTCTCTTAAGGGAGGCTTAATATTGGCCATAGTATATGGGGTAAAAAATTTATTTTTTGTAACTTTTAATGAAATAATAAAATGACATAAAAATTATATTTTATTTTCCTACATCTTATTATGCATTGGTGGTGGGACTGATGTGTTGTTAAGACATTTAATGCATTGAATCTTCAATTTTTAACCACACTTTTGAGGGAGTAATAGATCCACTCATTGACAAACCTCATTAATCTTCCATCGTGTTATCCTTACTTTCCCCTCTATTTAATTGAGGCTTGGGATGTGGTTTTTTACATAGCTGTGAGGCACCTCTGGTGAAGTGTTGTGACCTCTTCCACCGACAGAGGACATAAGCTTGTGTATCAAAGATCAAGTATAGACAAACTCCAGAGACTTTATCCAATGAGTACTCTTCTCTCACCAAAACCACTGCACCACTTAATGGATCTCGAGGTAGGGGTTGATTATTTCTAAATTCTTGATAATTGATTATTTGTCGATTTCATGATGCATGATGAATCGTGTAGATTTTGAAAGGGATTAAAATTATCATTGTGATAAATTGTTTATTAACTACTTGAAATAATGTTATAGTAGAAGGCATGAGCCAAATTAACTATGCATGGACCATCTTCATATGATTTTTCATTGTATTCTTTCGAGCTGATTTTTCAACAAGACAGATCCTTGAAACCGGTAGGCAGACAGTGAGAGAAACATCTCTGGAGGCCCATAGAGTCTTTTAAAAGGAAAAACGGACCATCGGAGCACACCTCGTGGCCCGCGGAAGTCCCGTCGGTGCGGCACTGGCGTGGCAATGTCGGTGACCTATGATGATAAGCGAAGGTGAGGGATGGGACTCTCTAGTCACAGAATGGGGTGGAACATCACGACCCCATGACAGACCAAAGGGGTGGCCGACTCTTGATCGTGTGCGTTGGTTGAAGGGCAGTGCGTTGTCGTGCATTGTAGTTGGATGGAACCTTTTCAATGTCACAGCAGAGGGGGACATGGGACCTGCCGGACCCTTGGATATCCAGGTGGTGCCACGAGGTGTCGCCGTTTGAAGAGCCAAAAAGAACTTTGAGTCATTCGAGAAGGAGCTGTTGTGTGACCCCTCACACTGGTCGTGACCAACTGGTGGGCTGGGCCAGTCCACGACCCATCTGGTTCAGGACAAGCCGACTTGGACCCTGGACATACCAATAATAGGTCGGGTCATCCCGAACTGGGTCGAGTCGGTCCAGGACGGGGGGTCGGGTCGCTCTAACTATGTCAAACGGGACCCCAACCCTCATCGACCCAGATATGCCTAAAATTTCATATCTTACAAACTAGAAGTTCATTTGACCAATTCATATATGGAATTTGAATCCATAGGATGAGATAATACTTTCTAGATACTCCACCTAATTTTTGGATAATGTTGGAGTACGGATGGGATGGATTGTATTTGAATCCAGTCAGCCCCTCGGCACTGAAATGCCTATAACCCTAAGATTGGGTGTCTGATTGACACACCGTCTATTGGATGGCATCCCTTAATGAATTAATGATAATTGGGATAATTATTCATGGGACTTCATTCTGGTTGAATTGCAACCGATGGATTGTGGAGTGGATCCTCCCCGAATCAAGCATAATATGTATGAGAATCTAGTGGTTGGATGAGAGGTGAAGAATGCATAGCGATGCTATTTTGATATGCACTAAGAGATTCTGTGTGGATCATCATCAAGAAATCCCATGTGGATCAGCACCTAGTGATACTATATAGATCATCACCTAGCAATACTCTGTTGATCATCACCCAGCGATCATGTGTGGATCAACATCAGATCATTTCAATGAATAATATTATCTAGATTTAGGACTAATCAATTGTACTTCTATAGATGTTTTATACGTGGTTTTAGCTAATTATTTTCATTATTCATTTTGATTGAGATCTTGCTCTGTGGTCTTCCATTGAGGAATTCAGAGACACATTCATGGGTCTTGGGGTCTCTAAATGGTATTGTTATACTCACCCAAGCACGGGCTTCTCCCAGACCATGTTGTGCTTTATGCAGATGATGAGCAGCTCTTCTCAGACTATAGGATCTAGGACTAGGCAGTACATGAAGTTGACTAGCTTATGTGGAGAGCTATGGAGATGAGTTGCACCTTCCCTTCAGGTAGTATTCGGGGTAGATGATCATTGGAGTTGTTTCCTATTTTCTATTTTATTGTATCGTTCAGTTAGTCTATTATTCTAGCCCCATTAATTTCAGTACTCACTTTTACTACAACATTTTTTGTTCATTGATGTATCTTATTGTGTCCTTGGACTATGTGTTTGTTTTGTTTTAAGGGAAATGCCTTACCATTTTCAGGATACACCTTTTCGGTGTCAGTCTCCAAACCCCGGCCTATGGAAAGTGGGTATGGGGTAGTCACAACACAGGCCCTAGGGGACGGGTCGTGACAATGTCATATCTGAGGAGTCAGTTATACCAAAGAACTAGGACTCTAATCTTTCAAAAGGAGCAATATTTTTATGTGTTTTGAGCGTGGATTTCACTTCATTGAGTACAGTGTTGCTGCGGAAGTCAACGTATCATTACACCATGACCCTAAATTTTGATTTCTAACTCAATGCACCAAATCACTGATTGTTTCTGTATTGGAAATGATTTTACTTTTGATCACTTTTTAGTAAGCTCACCAGGTATAACATATTGACTTTAGTGCAACGGTCTCTTTTTAGGTTTCCCCCACATAGATAAAAAGCTATGGTTATTGAGAGAGTACATGATGATGGACCCATGAGCGACAAGGCTTTAGTGTAGGGCCCTCTTACTATGTTGGCACCTTCAGGTGGTGTACCAACAACACCACCACTCTAAGGGTATATGTTTCAACCATCCACACTGGCATACTATGCATACCGAATGTGTGCATTGCACGATTTTTAGAGACAGAGGCCTTTGATATTCCAAAGCGAGAGAGATCCCTACGTAGCTGAGGACTGGATGGAGGCTATGACATGAGTTTTTCTCTTAGTTCAGACTCTAGAAGAGCTGATTGTGAATCTTGATAGTAGCATATTTTAGATCACATTTGAAAGTTGGGTGAGTCTAATTCTTTAGATGCATGAGGAGGTGACACTCTCATGGTGGGACATCAAGACCCCCTTCAGGTCGGAGTTCATAACAGCGACATTACACTCAGTGCCTACACAAATGTTGCTGAACATAATGTAGGGTAGCCTATAAATGGCTAATTACTCTGTGAGATTCACTAAAATCTCATGCTACTCCACCGAAAAGGTATATGACCCATTATTCAGGACCCAAAACTCTATGAATGTTCACTATCAAAAGATCACAAAGATGATGATATCACTTAATATCTCAATTCAGGTTGGAGTGCTCGAGCGAGTATTATTGGTTGTTAGATTCATAGGTGAGTAGGCCCCAATGGTTAGAGCCACCACCATATGACATGTAGTTTAGCCAAATGGAGTAGGTAGTATTATGATAAAATAGAAGTCCATGTAAGCCAGACCATTTAGTAGATGACCCTAGTATGCTGGGTCGGAGGTGTGGAGCATGTGAGGCAGAGTAGGTCCTCTGAGGACTAAATCATGTTACTATTATGGGGTATATGGACACATGGATTACAAATGTCTAACTCCACACATGTAAGATAATCAAATGACTGAGGGATGGCTGAGGTATCCGGTGAGTATCAAGAGAGGGGTTCAGCAGGGCAACAGATGTGAAGGAGGAGCAGGTTGTGCAGTAGGTGCTGAATGGTGGTTTGAGGATCAACCACCACCTACCCTAGTTGGTCCACCCTGACCATAGGGACTAGGTGGAAAAGGGTGAGCTCAGCATCAAGCGGTAGATTCCTATAACCACAGTTCTCTAAAGATGATTAGAGGTATGATCTTTTCTTATTCAACCCAAACATCCATTCTTATTGACCCATGTTCCAATCACTCTTTTATTTGCCAAAAACACTCGTTCGGATCTCAGATTTTCTAATGGATTTATTTCCTAGATAGTTATGATTAGAGGCACTTACTAGGTATGATTCGATAATTACACACTAGTGCCGATAGTGTGAGCTCACTCTAGGAGGATATAGCTTCGGTTCGGTCCTCCAAGTAGCATCGTCAAGGTGTTACAATTTCATCATCGGTATGGACTTGTTATCCACGGTCCAAACCCATATTGAATATTTCAGGAACAATGTGTGGTGTTTTTCATAGAACGGGATTATTATTTCCCTCACTGGTGAGAAATAAACCTTTGTCGAATAGGATGAACTCTCTCAAAGGAGGGTGCAACCGATCACTCATTATTTAGCTAGCCCTTCCCTAGGTGCTATTGACATAAGGAGTCTGAGTTATCTTGTAGTGGAACACCATTATGTTGATGTAGTTCATTATGATGTTTTGGGAAAACCTATTCACAGAGTGGAAGTTGTATATATCGACCTGTACCCTAGTAGAACATAATAATCTATGCCAGCATATCAGATGGCCACAACAGAGCTTCATGATTTGCAAGTACATTTGGAGGACTTTTTGGGGAAGTGGTACATAAGGCCTAGTGTTTCTCCATGGTAATCCTCGATTTAGTACTTCATGAAGGCAGATAGGAGTCTGAGTCATTTTATTTATTATTAGTGCATTATCTAGGTGACCATGAAGAACAAGTAACCACTCCTCGGGATGGATGTTATCTTAGAAAAACTATAGAGAGCAAGATGGTTTTCAAAGATAGACCACATATAATCCTATCCCCAGCTTAGGGAATGGGATGAGGACGTACATAATACAGTCTTAAGATGTCGTTATGGCCATTACGAGCTCTTGCTTTTTCCCTTTGGAAAGACCAATTCACTGGAAGTGTTTATGGGAATAATGAACATGATATATTAGCTTCACCTCAATCGCTTCATGGTGGTCTTCATTGACGACATCTTGATATTCTAATCAATGGGGGAGGAGCAATACACACATCTACATATAGTTCTGGATACACTCTAAGAGAACTAGATTTATGGAAAGCTCTCGAAGTGAAAGTTCTAGTTATGGGAATATGACATCTTGGGGCATGTTATTTCAGAGACTGGAGTTGCAGTGGATTCAGCGGATATAGAGACAATGCTTTCATGAGAGCTACCCAGGATGGTGACCGAGTTTTGGAGATTACATTGATTGGATAGGTTCTAACAGAGATTAATACATGAATATTCCAAAGTAACGACACCATTGTCATAATTGAAAAAGAAGGTACAACCCATTGCGTGGAAGGAGAGATGGTAGTAGAGTTTTCAGGATCTGAGTTAATGTCTAATGAGTGCCCCCATATTTAATCTACCATAAGAGGGAATTGGGTATATATTCTACTGTGATGTATCAAGGAAGGGATGAGGTTGTTTCTTGATGAAGGAAAGAGCAGTTATTTCCTATGAATCATGGTAGTTGAGACAAAATGATTAGAACTATGCTACGCATTACCTGGAGTTAGAAAAAGTTGTCTTTGTGCTGAAGATGTGGCAGAACGACATGAGGGGTGAACAATTTAATGTTTACTCTGATCACAAGAGTCTCAGGTATATCTTCTCATATAAATTCATGATCTTGAGGTAGCGATGATGGCTAGAGTTCCTCCAGTACTATGATTTGGAGATAATCTACACTCTTGAAAAGCGGAATGTTCTAGAAGACACACTCACGAGGAGGTATACTCTATAGTTTCGGAGTGTGGAGACAGAGTAGTTAGCTACATTGCAAATATTGTTTGGGAATATAGATAGAGAATATGACCTCCAGTCTATGACTATCACACTCCCACTTCTTCGACACATTCGGAAGGCTCAGGTTGGTGTCATTGACTGTGATGCATCCCATTCTCATAAATCCTCACATTAGGTACCTGATGGATTTTCTGATGGTGGGGAGCACACCATCCTCTTTAGTGGATGCAATATGGTACCATTGATACGGTGGGAGGATGTGTTATAGGAGTTCCCCACTTCCCTTTGGCGGTATATCATGTAGTGGAAAAGATGTACCAGGACATTGGGTGTTAGTAGTGGTGTACAGGGATGATGAAAGCAGTGGCATAGTTCATATCACGATGCCTCACTTGTCAGCAAGTTAATGCTGAGAAACAAGTACCAATAGTGTTAGATTTACCACATGAGGTACCAGTGTGGAAGTGGGAAATTATATCCACAGACTTTGTGATAGGGGTACCATGTAAGTCTAGGGTCCAAGGTTCTATCTGTGTGATTGTTGACTGACTCACCATGTCAGCCCACTTATGACCCATACATGGGAAGGGACAAGTAGAGAGCTTGGTACACCTCTACATAAAAGAGATTGAACGACATCCGAGGGTGCCATAGATGATCATCTCAGATCGTGACTCTTGATTTAAATCCATCTTTTTGAAGGGGTTTTTTGAGGCATTCCGGGCTCATCTAAGATGCACTGTTAAACCTCAAATAAATGGTCAGATAGAGAAGACCATATGGACACTCAAGGACATACTTTGTTCTTGTATCCTCAATTTTGGCTGCAATTGGAAGGGCCACCTACCACATGTGGAGTTTGCATAAAACAACACTTGTCACTCTACCATCATCATTGCTCATTTTGAGTCCCTATATAGGAGACCTTGCAGATCCACTATATGCTGGACAGAACTAGTGGAGTCGGTACTTATGGATCTAGAGTTGGAATAGGCTTCCAATTAGAAGGTGCAGATCATCCATGAGAGGATAAAGATTGTGAAAATATGGTAGAATTCTAATTTCGTCATGAGATGGACACCCTTGGAGTTTTAGGAGGGAGACCATCCATCAAACGATGCTTTATTTATTTTCAAAAATCACTTTTAAGGGGGTAGTGAGAAGCCTCACAACATTAAACACCAAAAGAGACAACATCTTTGTTGAAGAACAATTCAAGCTGATTGGAAATAATTTCCCTAAACAAAATCCAGGGAATATAATTTACCTGGGAGTCAGGGTAGTCCTTAAAAAATTCTTCATACTGAATAGCCATGATATCCCAAGCTTTCGTGAATTCCTCCATATCAATCTTTCCCATATTGATGCCTCTAACCAGAATACAAGCCTGCCTATCAATCCACTCGCCTTGATTCTTAGTAGTGATCTAACAAATTGGTCTTCCTGTCTTCTTCAATGCTTTCATATCCATATCATCCTATCCCATATCTTCATATGAATGAAAAGGAAGAACCTTGTGTTCCAGCATCAATGATAGATGTTTATGAGGATCTCCTATAAAGCTTGTCTCATGTTGTTGTCCATGATCCCTCGTCTTCGTCGAGGGAATGGCCATGACTCCAGCCTCACCCCCTGCAGACACCAGGTAGCTATTTCTGATGACCCCTGCATTTGAATTGCTCATAGTACTAGGATCCTTTTGAAGCTGCTTTCTCTTACTTGAAGACCTCGTGATAGGAGGTCTAGGTATGTTAGAATACTCCTGCCTACGTCGCCCCCTCCAAATGGTCTTGATAAAGCCATCAGAATACGTAGTAATGAACATGCCCTTCTGTGAGGATGATCATAGATATTCCTCTACAATGGTCACTTTCTTGGGCACCAAGGGGATGTTCAGAACATCATCCATCTCTTCTTGGAATGCACCCACATCTATGTGGTCCTATTCATGTGAAGCCTCATTCTTTTTTAGACCCCCATTATCTTGGAAGACATCATCACCCAACATTGCATACCGATTTTGCAGGTCCAAGTTTGACCTCCCTGCTGTAACCGTCTCCGTATAAGAAAAGGTCTCCTGTATGGACATCCTTGGCACCTAGGAGGCTCCTTCCAGTTGATATCCTCTTCTAATATATTGAAATTCCATTGTGGAGTCCTTCAAAGCCAGCCAATGGGAGTGCGCGCCAGATTCTTGGACCTCACCAGGTCCCTCAAACCGCTCTGTAACATTGGCTACATTAGTTGGAACCATTTGAAATACAGATTCCACCAGGAGAACCTCCTTCACACCTTCATTGCTACCTCCAGTAGAGTCGCCTTCCATAAGAAGGTGCATGTCTTTTCCAATCTCATTGTTATAGCCTGAAGCTTGTTTATCTAGGAGTGCCACCTCATTATCACCCACATAGAATGAGGTTCCTTTGCTCACCCTTGGTCCTGGAATGCACACCCCAAAGTCTCTATTTAATCTGTCAACAACCAAGGAAACATTTGGGTTTGGAGGCGGGGGCACTAGGTTCCTCATGGAACCCGGTGATGTAAGACCAGAACTGAGTCCTGGCGCCTCCATCTCCTGATGCTTTCCACGATCAGGACAACTTTTGGTTCACTCTAGTGAAACATCCAATGATTTCCCGCTACTTTGACTCATACACAACCCCTTTCCATCGTCGCTTGCATCCGCAGCCTGCCTACGATCCATCCTCCAACGTCTGTAGGATACCATAGGATATCCCATCTTCTTACAGGAGTTATAGAAGTCAAACCTAGTTTCATAAACTATAGGTTGTTTGTGCCAAAACTATCACTCCACTTTAATCCTCACAAATTCACATGGAATCTTCAAAACATCAAGTTTCACATAAATACAGGGACATACCGGGTGGCAGAGCGCCCTGGTTCTTGAATCAGCACACAGAAATCCTCCAACTAGATTACCTAGCATTCTTAAAATTTCATGGTTTTGAAATGGTAGAGGGAGGTGCGGAAAAATAAATCATACCTCTGCTGTAGGGGATTCATGAAGCATGTGGAAATCATACGACCAAATAAAGAGGTAAAAACGGAGACCATTTCAGCTTCGCGGGGCACTAGACCAGGCTTTAATCAGATCCTCCTCAGTGGAGAATTGATTCCAAATATGCCTGGAATCGAGAAGACCCACTGTTGCTCTATCCTGTAAACCCCATGACCCAAAAATATATCTGTCAAATGAATCCATCGAGGGATGCACTGTATGAATCATGAAATCAGGAAGAGATTCAGCAGACCTAAATCCTCGTTGAAATTCAAGGTTGAGATCAAAAGATATGGAAGGCCAGACAAAGGAACCTAGTGGAAAATGTTTTGCATGTGTTGTTGTTGAGGAGGTATGGGAATGATCCATTGAACATTATCAACTACAGTGTGTGTGGAATTGACATTGAGGAGACATTTTTTATGTTCATAGTGGAGATAGAGAATCAATATAAGTGGGTCCTTTATGGGTGATCGATTCCTCTGGTGCGAGTTTATTGGCAGAATGGGAACCTCCTAGAGAAAACATGGGAGTGGGAGGCTCAGATACCTGCTAAGTACCCCCATTTGTTTCGTTTTTTATAGCTTTTTAGGAATAAAATAAAAAAGGTGGAGAGAATATAAATACAAAGACATTATATATAAAATATTTTTTAAATTATTTGCGATTATTATGAGTCTATTAAAATGGACAACACTTGATTCCAATACCTGGTGTCCCCGAAACGGAATTTTGAACATTTTTTGAAGTAGATTTACTAAACGCATGGGTTGCATTTTCTTTCTTTCAAACATGATCACAGATTTAAAATATAAGGGAACTGTTGAATTTTATACTCCAAGATTCACTTAAGGGAGGCTAAACTTCAATAGTTGTAATCTGGGTGAAAATTTTAGTTTTTTCCACATTTAATGAAATCATAATAAAAAATAATTTTTTTTATTTTATTTCACTCTCTATTATTGAGAAGTGTTGGTTGGGCCAATGGGTTTAAAATCCATTTATTGGCTTGAATCCTCTGTTTGTAACCCCAATGTTGGGAGAATTATAGGTTCTTACATTGATGAACCTCGTTAATCTCGAGTTAGGTTAACCTCATCTTCCACTAAATTTTATTGAGGATACGGTTGGTGTTTTGACATAGTTGTGTGGAATATCTGGTGATGTAACACAACATCTTCCACTAATGGAGGACAAAATCATGGGCAGCAATGATCCAGGATCGATGAACACCAATGATGTCATCCAACAAGGACTCATCTCTTTCAACAACTTCCACACCACCTAACGGATCGTGAGGTAGGGGTTGTTTATTTTTAGAATCAGGAGAATTGTTTCATTGTTTCATTCTTGAAGCATGATGAATCTTGGATGATCTGAATGAGATTAAATTTTTCTTTGCGATGAATTTTTTATTTAACCAATTGTTAAAAGGCTGACACAGAGGGTGTGGACCAAACGAACATGGCCCAGACCCTCCACCGCTTGATTTTTCATTGCATTCTTCAAGGGAAGATTTATAAACAAGATTGGACATTGAATCAAAGAGTAATGTTGTGACAGCGGCACCCTGGGAGGCTCGAAGCCATTTTTTGACGGGTAAATAGACCAACAGAGCTCACCTAGTTACCTACGAAATACCCGCCAACGTCGCACTGGGTAGACGGTGTTGGAAACCTGCGCTAGCTGAAAGAGGGGGAGGCATCATGGTGGACTGAAGGGGCCACCGACTCTCTTACAGTGTCATTGGCAAAAGGGCTCCATGCCATCATGCACCACATGTACAGGTCGTAGCTTTGAAGTCACGATGGTGGGGGAACTACACCATGCGGGTCCCATGGACAGCAAGGCAGCACCACATGGTGTCACCTGTTGAAGAGACAAATTTATCTTCGAACTATTTGGGAAGAACTGGTCGTGCAACCCGTCATGCGGGTTGAGCCCAGTTGGCGGGCTGGGCCGGGTCAGACCCGGGTAGGAATGGACCCAGACTCTCTTCATCACAGATATGTTTAAAAGGATGTATATTACAAACCAAACGTCAGTTTGATGAGACATCTGCAGTGTTGGAATCCTTGGGATGAGAGGATCCTTTTGAGGTATTCCACCAATGTTTTGGAAATTGTTGTATTACGGATGGATTGGATTGTACCCGAATACAACCAGGCCCTTGGCACTAAAATGCCTATAACTCTTAGACCGAGCATCTGATTGACACAATGTCTATTGAGTTGGAAACCTTATGACATAATAGACCATTGGGTTTCTTCCTAATGGGAAATATTTCCAGTTGAAGTATGGTCGATGGATTTTGGATTGGATCCCCCTAGAATCAAGTGTACTATGTACGGGAATCTAATGGATGGTTGAGACGTGGGAATGAATAGTGGACCTATGTGGATCAACACCAAGAGATCCTATATGGATCAGAATGAGCGATCTTGTGTGGATAAACTCCTAGAAAACCTATGTGGATCAGCACTTAGTTACCATGTATGGATCAACACCATGCGATCATTTGTGGATCAGCACCTAGTGAACCAGTGTGGATCAGCACCGAGTGATCCTGTATGGATCAGCAGCAGAACCCTTGACAGAATAAGATTATATATCATTACAAATATTAAATTGTACTACTATACTTATGATTTTCTTTGTTTGATCTTTGTATTTTGATTTGTGCTTTGTGATTGAGATTATGCTTTGTATAATTTTTTGGGAATTTTGAGCGACCTTCGGGGGTCTCGGGGACCCTACTGGGTGTTGTTTTACTGACACCAGCATAGGTGTCACATGAAACTTGTTGTATATTATGTATATTAAGATCATATTGACTTAGAAAACATTAGCTTGGACCAGGCGGTTCATTTAGGTGACTAGTTGATGTGGAGATCTGTAATGATGAGTTGTACCTACCCTTTAGGTAGGATCCCTGCAGAACAATCTATGGATTTGTCTTCTGTTTTCTATTGTATTGTATCTTTCATTTGGGCTTGTATTCCATCCCCATTACTTTTTTTTCACAATTTTACTACAACTTTACTTCATGGATTCATCATTTTGTTTTCTTGCATTGTGTGTTTTTTCAGGTTTAATGACAATGCATTCCCTTTTAGGGATTCACCATTCTGATGCTATTCACCAAACCCTGGCCTATAAAAGTTAGGCATGGGGTAGTCATAGCATGGTCCCAAGGAATGGGTCGTGACAGTTCACCACTGGCATCCTAAATCACCTATTTCTGATGTTTTAACTCAGATAATTGGCAATAACATTTCCTTTTCTATGTGTACAATGATGCTTGAATTCAATGTATTGTAGGTACTAAAACCATATGTGATACCTAAAATTAATATCACACTATGTAATGATAGAAAAGTTATTTTTTAATCATTGGATAAAATAAAATAAAATATATGAAGATACTATCTCTAAAATGGTAAGACTTGAACTATTGCAGCAAGATAAAAGTCATGAATGCAATTATTTTTCAGATGGGGATGAACTAATAAGACCTGTATGAAATATATTTATCTTTAAGAATCAATGTACCTATTATCATGATATGTGATGTGTCAGAATAGAATATTTACCTATTTCCCAGCACTAGAAAAATCAGGATCAATGGTGATGTCAAATTGAATTTAAATTCATGAAAGGAATCATTACAAGATTCAGAACTATTGAAGTTCACACCCCCTCTTTTTCGAGGACATAAGTTGAACTATTAGGCATTACAAAATTATATGATGAATTTTTAGTAACATACTATCCACAAAAATCTATTTATGTAAATGATGATATAGAAATACACACAAAAAACTAAAACTCTCACTTTTAATCTAACAACAAAAAATCATAAATCTATTATAATATGAACTATAAAGTGTACCTTGTTGATAAAAAAGTGGAAATCAATAATTTTTGTACAAATATGGATCCCTCTAAGTGTATTAAAAATGATCATATAATTATTGGAATGTTTCATTATGATGTATGAATATACTTACATGTCATAAAAAATACTACAAAAAATGAATCTAGACACGGTTTGAAAACCAAATTAATCATATCTATAAAAATTATAAGAGTGTTTGTGAGAACGAAAGACATGATCATGAACTCATATAAAACAATAAATCTTTTAAATGTTTTTTGAGGTATTTCAAAAGACCTAAAAAACTCCGGATGTTAGTCTAAATGAAAATAAATCATTGAAATACTCTCACTCCTCAAATATAATAAAAAGGGCTCTTCTATTGGAGGTACTGGATATTGATTCTTAACCACAAGCTTGTCCAAACATGGAAAATATATATAATGCTGAAGGGTACAATCTTAATTATTGGAAAAAAGTATTGGTGAAACCCAAGTGGTAGTGTGCGGATGTATAATCCATCTAGCCTATAGATCCTCCAACTACATATTCAGCTCAAGAAGATCCATAGGGACTATCTTATAGGGTGGAATGGTCACTATTTTTGGTTCTGTCATAAGATCAATGGTATATTCTATATATCATGTTGGATGAATCATGTAGAATTCTTCATGAAATACATCCATGAATGACCAACTATAGTAGTAAAAATAGTTTTTCGTAATCCCTGATTATCTAGGAAATCATTTGAAATCTGGTCTTTTACATTTCCTAGACTCTTCTTCTCATCTCTAGCTCTGGTCTCATGGACATCCCATTATTCCATATGAATGTGTATAATAGCCTCTAGTGATTTCAACATCAACCTACTATGATATCAGTCAATATATGATTGATAGAAAACTAAACTATCCATTATGCGGAACAGATAAAATCACTCCATGTATAAGAATAAGAGATTCCATATGTATACTAATCCACTTCTCATAATGGAAAAATCATTGCATTGACATACACTCTCATATTAAGAACAAAAGGATTATTGAGAACCATCACCCCACAATATTGTTCTGTCATGAGGCCCTAAATCTCCTAGATTTTGACATATATAAATGAGTGATACTTTTTGGTGCCAAATTAAATGGACATTGATGTTGGGGATAGTAGAATAGTACCTCAAACTATCAAATTTTTGTCTCTTTACTCCTCTATAATATGCTAAAATCCTTGAAACTAGCATGTACCGCAGATCTGAGTCACTTCATATCTACCATGAGAATGCCTTCTCTATTGCAGTTGAGAATCATGAGTCTAACTACCTCTGCATCGACAACTATCTCATCCAGAATAACAAGTTGTATTATAGTGGCCTCCCTTATGAGATAATATATAACCATATCTAGAATGTGGATTAATTTTAGACCATCACTTGATAAGGGATGAAGGAAAATTAAAACATAATCACTTTATATTCCCCATCCATCTGCATCCTATGCATTCCAATAGATCATGAAAACATTGTGGTTTTAGATGTATTATCATATCGCTGTTTGCATGAGTTGGATGACTCTAACTACCTCAACATTTAGATTCAAAGAGATAATTTCTCCCAATAGAAGAAGCACCGATAGATCTCGGTAATTAAAATATCTAGTTCTCACCATCATCATACCTCATATTTATTTTTTTAATGATGTCCTGGTTGATGATTTAAGATATAGATGTCAAAATGAATACATTTACCCTCAATAGGATGAAGTATTATTTACCATCCTAGAATTTCCTAGTGATCATAATATTATTACCGTATAGAGTTGGTGTGAACTTCTACAACTCAGTTTAACAAGTAATATACTCCATGAGGGTGGTAACTCATTGATACTGGTTAAAAAACTCTCCAACCTATTCATCACTCATTTTTTTTGGAATTAAATATTCAAATAAGATGGTATGTAAATTTTCCCAAACCATATTTCATTGATGATATTCATTGGTAATAACATATCAGATTCATTTGGATTGTTTTTAGAGAATATATGTAGTAATCCTGACCCTACACCCCGGAGGGCTCTCGAAATTGTTAAATATTGAAATAAATCTTTGATCCATGAGTCATTAGTTCGTGGTCCTCCATCACCTAAAATGGATGGAGGATACTACTAGTGGAACACTTGAGTCAACTCTTCCTTATTTGGGACAAGTCTAGTGATAGATTTTAGATATTGAATCATGTGAAAAATCCCTCATGGAACCAGTTGTTAGTTCCCATATCAAGAATAGGAAGAGGTGTCACATGTGGAACTATTAGAGGAATCCTTGGAGAAATAGGGGCCACCACCTATAGTGCATGTCCGTGTGTATTTTTAGAGAGTACAATTGGAGGAAATCATTGAGTGATGATGAAAAAAATTCCAAATAGACCTCTTAGAATTCAATTTCATAGAAAAAATATCATATATAAATAACTAAAGAATGATTATAGTTTTCCTATGAATATAAAACACATGTCCTCTTACATCAAAATATTGGTCTAGATTGTGTTGAAAACACCATAATTACTATATAACTCATAATATTATTATTTTAACATATAATTATAGTAATAGAACACAATAAAAAACTCATTATCCTGAAAATTAAATTATTAAATAGTAAATGTATTTATAATAAATTCATGTTTACAATCCAATATAATACTATAATTGTACTATTTTATATTTGAATAGAATAGTTAAAATTTTAAATAATGAAAAAATTAGTTTTACCTTCGGATAAAAATAAAATATTAAACAGTTTTCAATAAAAATTATTAATTTTCAATATTCTATTAATGATTTTGTACAAAATTTTTTAAAAAAATTTCTAAGATAACTATACATTTATGAATTTAAAAATAAAAATAATTTTATGAAATACATTTTCTATAAATCATATAATATAATATTCAATATCATAAATAAGAAGAACTCTTTTTTGAGGGAACCTTATTTTTTATGAATAAAATGACTTTACATAAAATTATATGATTATTTCTTAAGAACATGACGATACATTCATTTTGTTCTTGGTATTTATTGTATAAATGATTTATTTATATTCATTACCTCCAATTTATTTAATAGTTTAAAATATATTTATAACATTTTATTAATATTTCATGGATACCCTAAACATTCTATTTCATGCAAAGTAGGCTATAAAGGAAATCAAAGTATTTAAAAATATATATCATGAAAATATAGTTGCTTCATATTCTACCTACATAAAATGAATTTATCCCTCTAAATTTATCTCAATCATAAAAGGTTTAATTATTGATTATTAATTTATACAATCCCACAACAAACAAATAATTAATAAAACATCCCTTAAAAATAGAGAGTTGGAAACATAATGTTTAATTGACGTAACACATAGCTAGGTTTCCAAAGGAAGAAAATGTTGGTGAAAAAATAAATGACAGATTTAGAAGGGAAAACTAATCCCCTTGAAATTAGAAAGTGTGATAAAGTACATGGTCATGATATGTTTACGGATAATAAAACCATAAAAAAATTAGATGGAAAAATTTCATAAATATCATCAAAAAATATGATAACAATATTATATATTAGTTTAAAATAAATTTAAAGGATATGCATACATGATTTCATTTCATAAGTACAATATCACCCTTTGGTTGATCCTTGAACAATATCTAAATCATCTATTACTATTTGAGATGAGTATTTGGGAATAATTTTAAACATCTAAAGAAATTATAGTAAAATAATACTACTCATTAGTTATCCCTTCATACATAAAATATTAACCATATCTAAAATGTTTAGTATAGGAAATTATAAATCATTCAATATACCCAAACAATAAAAATCCAAAATTTTAAGATAATCCATAATAATTTGATGTTAAGACTCATCCACAATATTGTCGACCATATTTAATATCCAAAATTAATTTGATATCATATAATTCTATGATCTAAAAAACATTATTTTTTATTACTCATATGTCTCAAAATAACATACATTTACATTGTTCTTATATAATCTGTTGGGTACAAATCAATTCCCAAAAGGTAACAATCATTTATAACTAAAAAGTGATTCAATATTAATTATATAAATAAACTATTTTATTTTTAATGATAGATAATCACATGTTTACTCTGAATATGTTATATTATGTCTATAAATATATATGTAATATATGAATGGGGTGGTGTTTGATGATCAAAATCACATAAAAATTCCCTAAAGGATATGATTTCCATTGGGATAATTAATAAAATTTCCCCATGGAATCCCTTGTTATAGAGTAGAGAATATTTTTTCCCTAGAAATAATGATTCTATTCAAATGTTGTAATTTCATATACATTCCCTTTTTTCCATTAGATTAAGTGGTTGTTGTGACTTACTATAATAAATTTTCATTGGATTAATGAATTGATCTACATAGTGCCCAAGCATTTTTCATTTACTTTACTATTTTGTGAATGGTGAATTTTTATGAGAATTAACTCTATTAATTTTACTAATATGTTTCTATTCAACACTTTCATGGAATTTTGATCTATGGAATTATTTAACACACATTTTTAGTATTCTTATTCCGTTTACACATTCCTGAGTGTCCTGCTTCCCACATTTTTGGAAAGTTGTATGTTAAAAATTTTCATTCCATAATGTGGTAAACCACTATACTTTATTTTAAATTCCATCATCATTTTCTTATCACCAAAACCATAAGGGTTACAAAAACCAATTTCTATTTTCAGTACACATCCGCTAATTTCTTAATATCTTTCAAATTCCATTATGGATAATAATTTTAGTATGCTTGGTTTCAATACACTATAGAATTGATTAATTTTTCATTCGTGACTAAAGAATAAACCTAAATCATATCTCAAAACACTTATAAAATTCGTCTCATAGGTAAGCATTTATACTTCAACATTCTTATTATGATTAATAAATTAATTTTTTTTTGTACATTTAATAAAATGAAGTTAGTTACTGAAAAATATTCCAAAAAAATTATTCCATCACATAGAGATAATTTCCTCCTATTTCACCATATTCTAAATATGATTTAACAATTGATCTGAAACATTGTAAAATGATAAATAGTTAGGATAATAATATCATGGTCTAAGTACTAAATAATTTAAAATATATTTTCCATCGCATTGATCCATTGTTATGAAACCAATAGATTAGAAGACATGTAGGTGGGTGGTGGTCATTGCAACATGAATTATCAGATAACATGTTTGTACGAACATGGAGAATTAAAAAGTTCAACATGATCCTTGTTTCCAAGAATATCATTAGTGAGTATAGTGAGTATCTTTTCAAGATATTGCTACCAATATCTTAAGAAAAATGATTTCCCATGTGGGCGATCATTGAATTTTTCACCGCATTCATAGTTAACATGATTTTTATGGTTCCATCCATCCTCTAAATCAAAAAACCATAGTCTGAGAAATGATAATGATAGTGAAAACCCATATTATCATGAAACATCACTTAATAGATATTTATAAATGGAAATATTATTCTTAGACAATGACACCTATGTTCTAACCTAGATCATAAATTATAGAAACAATCTTGATTTTATCCTAATATTGGACTTATCCGTTTGGTTTACACTAATAATTTATCATCCTATTTACGAAGGATAACATATCCCTTCACTAATATCAACAATAATAACCCATATTTTTTAGTCATAAATAGTACATCATTATAGGTGGATATTCACTACAAAACATTTCCATTAATGCTAGAATCATATAGGTATAAATCCCTTTGAATTGTTGGAAAAAATAGATTCATTAATGATCCATATCATCACCAATAATTTATTCATAAACTACACCCTTCCTAGACACATCAGGTATTAATATTTTTCATTGTACCCATTGATAGGAAATATAACAAGGTGTGAGCACAAATGTTTATTAAGGGTAAACAAGGGAGAGAAAAATAATCATATAAATATAAAATGAGGATAAGGTTTTGAGAACATGAGTTTAACAATAGAAATACATACCCAATGTATCCAATATCATAATCAATTCCCAAGACATAAATATGAGTAGTTCACAATAAATGATATTAGTGCATACAACGAATTTTATAACTACGTGAAAATTAACAAATAAAAATAGGTTCACTCATTAAGATAAGGATAAGAAATCAATCCATTTAATAATCTTAAGGAAAGTATTCCAAGTACATGATTAATCTTATAGACATTAAATATAGGTCTATTTATAAACATATTGACCAGCAAACCTGGTCCACAAATATGATTTTGAACATGAAATTAGGTTCACGCATAACATATTTACCTCTTGATTTTTCCATATTTAATTAATGTATTAGATTGATATATAGTTACTAATAATTATATAATTAAAATAACACATATGTGTTATAAAACAACACAAATAATTCATCATATCAAAACACAAGAAGTAAAATGGATTTCTTATAAATTTCATCACAAAATTAGCCATTTTAATTTAAAAGGATTTATAAACATCCTAATATCATAAAAATAAACCACCGAGATAAATAATTAATAATGTATCCATGGATTAAATATCTAAGGAAGAATTAATTACATCAAATAAAGTTTTCCAAAAAGGAAAATAAATTTAAAATATAACTTGAAATAAATAATATGGAAAATATTTTACCCATTTAGAAATAAAAATTAATGAAAAGACAAAAAATTAAAAAGGAAGTCATATTAATTGAAAAGAAATACGCTATGTTGTATAGGAATATATTAATCATACAAGTTTCATACAGAATAAAAATCAACTCTAGTTAAAATCATTAAAAAAATATGCCTTCTTTTTTTTTGTAAAATTAACAAAGTACCTTTTTTTTGGAAAATTATAAAAAATATTCTTACAAAAATTTTTTGTAAAAATTCACCCATGTTTAAAAATTACATTAAAAATTGTAAGAGAATACTTAAACGAAATTTCAATGAAATAATATAAAAATTGGAAATGAAAAAGAAATTTTCCCCAATTGATAAATAAACATAAATAATTCCAAATAATAATGATATTGTGAAATAAACTATAATAATTTTTCAATAATTTTAATCATATAAACCATGTAATAGTAAGAATTAAAAAAAATTAAATATATGTAGAATAAATAATTAAGTTATTTTATTTATTAAAGGGGATTTATACACACCATATAAGTCAATATAGTTTTAAAACATCAAAATATTCATCAACAGAATAAAATTGAAATGAAGTCCTTTAAAATGAACATATCATTATTATAAGAATTAATCAATTTATTTTATTTTGTGTGTCAAATTTAAATGAAAATAAAAAAATTGTAAATTAAACAAAAAATAACCAATGTTTATTACATATATAATTGAGGCATGACATGACAAATGAAGTATAAGTTTTTCCCAATTAATGGAAAAAAGAATTAATGAATCCCTTATCTCAAGAAATTACGTTCTCCATTAATGTTCAAAAATCTTATATTATAAATGACGATTTATTATAATTTTGTTATAGAACCATAATTATGTCATAAAATATTATATATATATATTCTTATCACCCATTTATTAATATTTTTTTATTAAAATCAATACTTTTTGAGGTAACTACATCATTTTCCAAGCATGATTTTGGTCAATAATCTTATACATTATACATTGATCCCAGTATCATAATTTATCTAATATTATTCATGTAATAAGAATAATATATAATAAATATATAAATTTTTAATATAATTCATATAGTGTAGAGATAGAAAAATTAATTAAATCATTCAAGGATATAGTAGGCCATATGTATGCATTAATGTTGTTTTCATTTTTTGATTCACAGAAAGAAAGAAATATAAATAATAATTACTATTTTCAGAATAATTATTATATAAAACATTTAATATATATTAATTAATCAAATCATGATTCTCATATTTATAATATAGTGATGAAAAATGAGTTGTAGTTTTACTTAGAGGCAATAAGTTCAATATACACACAAGTGAAACATTATCATCTAGTTTGACTGGGAAGAGATTGTATAATGTTGGTTTATTAATCATAAAATGATTTTAAAATATTAAGGATACTAAATATTTTGTTTCATTAAAATATAATATATTTATAAGAGGTATGAAATTGTTCAAAAAGAATGTATTTAGCTTGAGAGATTTCCACTTCTTCGAAACATCTACTTTAGATATCATATAATGTTCTCTAGTGTTGGAATTTTTAGTGGACCATAACCTCTTGAATGTTTCAATTAATGTTTAGAAGATAAATTTCTAGGGTATTGATTATATATGAGGGCTCAATCTATTTAAGAAAAATGAGGGTGGAGGTTCCATTTTATAAGTGAAGTGAGGGACACTTTTAGAATTTTTCAAAAAATTAAATTATAATATATTCTTTTTCTATCAAAATATAACAGAATTACCATATAATAAATGATTATATAATATTTTCTGTTAATATCATAAACCAATATATTTTTCAATGGTTTTGTTTTATTTTAATTCTTACCATTTGATAAAACCATAGTTAACCTATATTAATTTTAACTATAGAAATATTTTATATATACCTAATACGTAAAGGTAATACATTGAATTTATGGATCACATTAAATATATCATATTATATTAATTTTAATAAATTTTTTATGATTTTTTTTATTTTTTCCTTAATAGATTAATTACTGCATAATAATTATATAGTAATTTTGAGTAATTTTGAGTTTATAAAAAGTCAAAATAAATTTTCATGATGTCGATAAATATAGTAGTTTTTAGAAACATTTTTTAGTTGATAATATCTTCTAGATAAACCTATTTATAAAATATTATAACACTTAAAAACAAGACAATGACATGTTGGACTCAAGATAAATAAAATTCTATAATGGTCAAATTCTTATCCATGTGGCCACAGAATGTCATAAATAAATTTATATCATCAAACTAAATTTTTTTAAGATCAAATTGGACACTTATAGATGTTCATAATCATATTTTGTACACATGGGTACACATAATATATATTGAATAAAAATAAACTGATGTTTTGTGACTTTTAATTGATTTAAATAATATATAAGACATTTTTTGGGATGCTTTCCATTAAAAATTTAATTTAGATCCTATGTTGTTAGGGGTAATATTAAATTCATCCATTAAGAAATACGATGAAAATATAAGGCCTTAAAACCTCTACGTGGCTCCATGGGTTCCCAAAATCGACCCAATGATGCTCATGGTAGGACATATTTCATCCAATTGGATTAGGACATGTATTAGGGGGGGTTTATATTATTAAAATTTAATATTTTACCCTTATTTACAATATTTATCCTTTAACCATGGTAAATAAAATAATTTCTGATGTGAAAATTAACAATGTCAAAAAAATAAAAGGTACGTATTTACACAATGTTATCCTTTTGATTCCTAATATGGAATCCATTTTTTGATATAAAAAATACAGAATTTCTAGTAAATAATTTAAAATTAATTCCCATTGTGAAAAACCAAAAACCCATTTTTTATGTAGTAATAACTATCAAATGATTGACATGTGTTTATGTCTAATTAAAACATGAAATTTCTACTAATGACAATAATTGTATTAAACGATATAAATATAATCCAATTATAAATTAAAAAGAATTAAATCATAAATCTCACTATATAAATAAATTAGATGAAAATGTAGTTTTGAAATAAAATGCAATATTTTTCACTATTTATTAAAAATGGACATTATCAATAAAATATTAAAATCTCACCCAAATTAAATCTTGATATAACATTTCTGAAGAATAATTTTATGTTTTTAGATATAACATATGAATGTGAAAAAAATATATTTAAAAATGGTTCATCTACAAAAATTTGTAAACCGACCTTTGACAAATATTAGAGTATTTCATATTTAAAATCAAATTCCTTCTTATTTTGATCCTCTAATTATTTTTGGATAAATAAAAAAATTCAAACATGTGTTATCCATATTTCAAAATTCATTTAATAAAATTCATTCCCATCATTTTAATGGCTAGACATTAACTACCATTTATTTTAATAATAATATTATTGTATAATTGTTTAGTATAACTCAATGTTGTGTGCAAAATAAGATTTAGGAGAAACCAATTGTTGTGTGTCGAGTATGATATCAGAAAAATCAGCCCAGTTTACATCAAATTTATATATTTTTCACTAATAGAAACGAAAATTCATTTAATATAAATTCCAGGGTCATTACATAATTCCCCCTTTTGGAATTTTCTTCCTAGTAATATCAAAATTAGGCTATGAAACCTCATTAAAAATTCCATATTGAAAAAACAGTCAATAAAAATTCACTTTAAAAGAAATAAAAATAAATACATATGTCACTCATGATAAAACATTCTATGATTACATAGAAATAAATATGTATATGGATGAAAAACTATGTGTCAGGTTTTGTTGGAGAGCGATAGAGAACATGATCCGAAAAAAGTTACCAATATGAAAAACACAGACTTGTGATTCGTTAAATGGTTAGTTATTTCCTAGTAGGAAATGTAAATAGAAAATGTTTTTAAATTACATTTTCATTAGGATGATTATTTTATTTATGATCTTGACTATGAATGCAAGGAAATATTCTTACTTGTAAAATAGTGTTTCATGCTTTAGTAATTATCTGCGAACAATGCATCTTTTCCCTAAATGATCATTAATCTGGATGACATGGTCACACCAGATGCGCTAGAATAAACATCTATAGAATTAAATAATCCATAAAAGAGAAACCATATATTTCTATTCTCTTTATACATTTACAAAAACCAAAAGTAGTTTGTACAATATCAGATAATACCCTTTAAAGAATAATCCATTAAAAACGAAATACTACATTGAATCTCCAAAATCCAACAAACAATATCCCATTGTTCAAAAAAATACCATTAAAAAACAATAGTCTTTATAATTCCTCATAATAATAATCCAAACTATGATTGAAACCCAAAACTCAAAATTATTTTCACACATAGTCTTCTATGGTAAATCTTAAAATTTATCACTAAATAACATCGACTACTATTAATGTCCCAAACGTAAATGTAATTAACCAAATAACATATTTTCCATGAACGGATAATATTTTCCATAATTAAACAAAATCTCTATTTTTACAATAAAAACAAATATTCTTCCTAAATAATATTCAACCTTTACTCCTCAAATTATATCCCATAGTATTCTATTTTCTATATGCATATAGTGTTCCCAAAATAGTGAACATCATACAAAATAACCATTATCACTTAATCCAAATATAACTTTCCAATACTATGGATATCTATTTTATAATACATAATTTGTTAAAATCAATGTATTCAAGATCCATAAAATTATTTACCTAAAAAAATAAGTCTCACTATACAGGGACATCACATAGGAAATTAGAAAGGTATAAAACATAGTCACACTATGGATGTGGGTTCGATTCCCGCAGTGTTGTCCGAAACAATGGGTTGTCACACAGTTTGTGTGTTGTCCTTTTTTCATAAACCATGTAAATATAATATCATTATTAAAAGTAGATAAAATATTGAAAAATATACGTAGCATATTTTAACCATAATGGTTATCTAATACCTCGCATTTTCATCCCAAAAACTAATGACACATAATTTCATCAAATTCAGGGATCATATAAACTCTGATGGTTCATTATAACGATATCCACAAAGAAAAGATAATCATTCCTCAATTAAAATTTGTATATAAGAAACATATTTATTATAAATAATAGTTGTAATCCAAAGTAATCCCATCAAAATTACATTTAAGCATATAATCATCCATAGATCCAACATAACTCTTAAATTCCTATAATATAGACATTTAAATCATTGAAAATTCATTCCGATGATTTATCTATGTTTTTTCATATTATTCTTATATACTTTCTTCCTAAAAAATCATGCATACTATCATAATATTTCAATAAGGTCAAAACATTACCTAAGAAATAGTACATACCTTTCATATGTCAATTTGTATTTCATCAACCTTAATTAGAATGGATTTAAGAATTAATAAATATGTATTTTTAGGGTCATGGTGATCCCATTTCCAAAACTTCTTCATAGGACATCTATTTTCATAATGTCCATGCATACGACATAATAGACATTAAGTTGATCCCTAAGAAATAACTTCTTTTCCAAGCATAGAGGTAACTAAAAGAATCCTTTTTCTATGGATGGTTATGTGTTATGACCTTCATTACCAAATCTATAACATCTTATTATCCCTTTGGTGCAATTTCCTAGGTTTTTATTTCCACGTCCTTGACACATTGGTTTTTGAATACCATTACATTTTTTATTATTATGTCAACATCCATAGGGATTTGATTCTTGTATATATGCTACTTAGTAAAATCACCATGGTTTATGTGGTAAGTCATGTCTCATGATCGTTTTTACGAATCACCACATGATTTCTCATTGTATATCTCTTTTCATTAGGGTTATTATTCCAAAAACCACAAAAGTTTTCTTCAAATCCATTTTTACTTTGGTTCCTACTAGATCCATCAATTTACTAAAACCAAAATGTTCAGTGAGAGTATATCAGTAAAAGCATCATATACTATCTTATGCAGAGGGTAAACACAATGATATACTTAATCAAGTTATTTTATACTAATTATATTTCTGTAAAATAAATATTTCTCTTTCGAATATTATCACAATTGTGGTTATAAAAAACATGTCACTTATTCTTAAATAACACCCTAACATCTAAATTTATGTAAACTGACCTATGATACCTACTATAAAGCCACATACTTAAACATTACATAATCTTGTGTTATGTTAAGAATTAATATTGAAGATATTTTTAGGATATGTGTTTTAGATAATTAGGCCACATATATTAAATTACATCTCAAACATTACAAAGTATAAAATTCCATTCTAACCATTTTTTTCACATCACAAAAACTCATTAAATAAAATACGATTTATTCTCTTGATATAAATCTTCATGTATTATTCCTTTCTCTTACCCTTATTTATACCCAATGAAAAACATTTCAACAACTTGTGAGGAAGATAAAAACTCAGTAAGGGTTATAAATTAAGGAAAAAACATTAGTTCATCAAAACATATAAGAAAATGAAATCATTATTTTCATTCGTAAAACATATGATATTAACCAAAACTATTGAATAAAAATATTTATGAATAAAAAATAGAAATAAAAAATCATAAAGGTAAATTCTATCATACATAATATACTAAAATTGTATATTTCACATCTATATAGGGAGTTACATTATGAATACCCATCATAGTATATGAGCTAAATAACATCGGATAAACATTAACATTTATCTCCATCACATTACCAAATACATTGGAGCTTTCTCAGGCTCACCCTCCCTTGTTTTATCTGTGATTGACCAATATATGTAAATAATATAGAAGAAACATAACATATTCATAACAAATAAAACAATGATAATGAAGAGACAACATTTATACATTGCAATCATAATATATCATTTCATGATATTGGAATAATAAATGTTGTATTAAAACCATTTTAAAATACCAAAATATGTAAAAATGTTTTGTGGTATTTATTTTCCATTCAAAAACATTATAACATGGTAAGGAAACCAAATATCAAATTATAATCGTGGCGGCAGAAATGTTGTTGTCACTGCCTATATTAAAAAGAAACATTCCATTTGTCTTTCAGTAAAATTCTTTGTAAAAAAAATATTCCTTTCAAAAATAATTGAATATAATTAAAATAAAAAGGGTATAATTATACATCTTATAAAATAATGATTCATATAGTATGAAAATATTCCTCAATGAAAGGAGATTTATATGATGTCCATTACCTTGAGTCTGACTTGTCTTGTTCGTTCATTATAATCACTAATAATAAACAAAGGTTAATTTTTACTTTCCTGAGAACCTATTTCCAGTTTAAGATAAATTTATATTAATTATCATAATGTTAAAAAAATTACAAATTTATTTATGTTCATATCAGTTGTTTTGTTGATATTTGTTACTTTAGTCGAAAATGAACTTGTTTTGATGTAAATTGATGATGTAGTCAAAAGTCCCTCATCACCAAAATAATATTCATGATTTAAAGTATCTCATATTTACAATAAATATTTATTTATATCTAGTATATATGTATTTATAATATTACAAAAAATTTGGAGATATGAAATTAAATTCACTGTTCCTGGAGACGGTATGTCATAAGTATCCATTAATACTACTTTCATTTCATTTTCATATATAAAAATGATAACTAAATGATACTATAGTATATTATAATTCATGTATAAAATATATGTTATATATGTTACATAAGATTATTAATTACATTATTTATTCTTTCCTTGTATGGCATGAATGAGTCATGTCACTTTTAGGGGGTGTTAGTCCTCCCTTGCACATATGAAATTATTATATTTAGACGTTATAGAAAGAATAAAAGTATGTTGTAAATAAAAAATGTATAACCATAGAGAAAATATAAATATAATATATATCATATATAAATACAGTTCCATCATGAAGGACACCATGAGAAGTGTTATGAAAAAAATGACAAATCATCATTTCATGAGGTAATGGTTTTCTGAATATAGAAACAGTATGTTCATATCCATTAAATGGAGTTGTGTATAATTTTATTTCAAATAATTCTCATTAAAAAATCCTAATAAATTTATTGTACTGGTTTTTTGGTAATCAATTAATAAAAAGAGCGCAGGGAGTGGAGAATTAAAATAAAAGGAAATAACATGAGAGATGATGTTACCTCTAAATTGGGTGACATCTTCTGATTTTAAGCCAAAATTATTTTTAAATTTCCTTCTTGTCAAGTTAATGATTCTTGAAATAATGTTTGGATGTTGTGGTATTATTTTAGAAGAATTTGGATGAGATACGTGGCCTGAGAGTTGTGAGTTATGTGGGTAGAGGTGGTGGTATTTTATAAGAGGGAGGAGAGGAACCTTAGGATAGTTTAGAAATATTATTATATTATAATTTAATATTAGATTTATAAAGGTGAAAAACACATTTACATAAATGAAAAGATGATGTAGGTTCTCATAAACATTTTAAAATAATTTTCAGTTATGTTTTTAATATTTTTTGTTATTATTATTTTTGTTTAACCCATAGATTTCCATTTTTTAATCATACTTTGACAACATGTTATTTAAACATTATGGGTTAATGTAATTATCATATCTTGTCAAAAGTCCCAAAAATAAGTAATTTATGACATATTTATAATTATCTATACCATTTTTAGAAATATTATATTTATAGGGATTTTATATCATTTAATAAACTATTTTATGTTTTAATTTATGAATTAAGTCAATTTCGGACACTGTTCATACATGCCTTTTTAAAAAATAAATAAAATCGTAATTCATTCAAAAATAATTAATGAATTAAAATATAATCTGTAAATATGATCAATGAATTTCGTGTAAAGCATCAAAATAATCAAATTATATTTATTTAAGTATTAGTAATATCATTTTTTTGAATCCATTTTTAACGAATCAATCACTGCATCATCATTGTATAATAATTAAATTTATTTATTTAATGTATAATAATTATGAATAAAATATCAATATTTAGTAAATAATTTTATATTTATAATTACTACTTATAGTCAAAGATATATCCTATAAAACCACATATTAAAATTTGATTGTGAAAAGATACATGTTTTTGTCATATTTCTCTTTACATTAAATTATTTCTTATAAAATTTCATTTTTAATCCATGTGGCTCCATTGGTTCCCAAAATCGACCCAAGGATGACCATTGTTGGAAATAACTAATACAATAGGATTAAAAATGTGTTAGGGTGGTTTTATATTATTATAATTTTATTTTTCACCCATATTTAATAGATTTACCATTTACACAGGGTAAATAAAATAATTACTGATGTTACTATTCATAATTTCCAAAAAAAAAGAAAGGTACCTATTTACATAATTCGAACTTTATGATTCCAATTATGGAATAAATTTTTCCAAATTCAAACCAGAGAAGTTTTTGTAATAATTTTAAAATTAATTCTCATTGTGAAAACCAAACTGGGTTTTTAAGAAATAATAACTATAAAAATATTGGCATGTGTTTATGACCAATTAAAATGAGGAATTACAAACAATGACCATTATTGGATTAAATAATAAAAAATAATCCAATAATATATTAAAACCAATTTAATGGAAAATCTAACTATATAAACAAAATAGATGAAAATGCAGTTTTGAATAATAATGCATTATTTTCTCACTATTCATTAAAAAATAAACATTATCACAAAACACAAAATTTCATCCAATGTAAATTTTGATGTCCCTATTCAAAAAAATAATTTTATTTTATCATGTAGAGCATATTAATGTGACACAAATTTTATTTAAAAAGGGTTCCCCTAAAAAAGGCGGTAAATTGACCTTTTACAAATGTTAGAGTATTCCAAGATTAAAATCAGATTCATTCATATTTTAAGAAAACAATATTTATTTGATAAATATGAAAAGATTTAACAAACATGTGTAAACCACATGTAAAATTAATTTGATACTATTCATCCTACCATTCCCATAGTTATGTGTTATCTAACATTTAATAAAATAATAATATTATCGTATTGATTTTCGGTATAACTCAGAGGTGTGTAACATTTGATTTTGGAGAAACCTATTGTTATGTGTCGAGTACGCTCTTATAAAAAGTGTCGCATTAATGCAATATGAATATCTTATTTTTTAATATAAATAAAAAGGTATTATTTTAAAAATACCATAGTCATTACAATATTTTTTAAAATATCTTTATCTTACCTTTTGAAAGTAAATAGATTTCTATGGAAACACATTATAAAGAATATAAATATTCAATGGGTATGATGGGGCATATTTTTACAAATCAATCTAAAAAATCGATTAACTAATATTTTCATCCTTTAAATATGTAGTACCCAATGCATTAGAGGATATAATATAACCACTCATCTATAATTTATTAGAGAACCACATGTCATGGCCAATAAGATAACCACTCATCAGTCATTTATCCAAGAAACACCACTAATATATGTATAATTAAACTACATGTCACAATTACCAACTCAAAATAACAATAAAAAAAATAAATCATGAATGATTTCCATATAAAAAGTAAAAAAATTTAATCATTCCATTTTAAAATAAGTCGTTTTGAATAACTACACTGGTAAAATGTATTCAATTTTCCTTGAATGTTGTCATATGAACATGTAAATTAATATTATAATTATTATAGAAACATGAAGGACTGAAATTTGATTCATTCCATATATGTAAAAATAACATTACATTTATTACTTTTGTAAAAGGAAACAATAAAAGAGTTTATTTAAAGGATTGTCCCTTAAAAATATCTTATCATTGAAATGAGAAATAATAAAATGAATCGAATATGTGAAACCATTGGATATACTGATAAAATAATTAGATATAAAATATAATATATTAAAAACACATTTAAAATATATTCTCATTATGAATTAATAAAAAATTATATGATTAAACCAATGAATGGTAGTGAGGTTAAGAATTACGCTACATAAAAACATAAAATATACAATTTTTAATTCTTATTGAAATTATTAAATACTATTTTAAAAATATTTATTTCAATGTATATAACTACATAAAAATATTTTTAGAGAAATTTAAATGAATGATAGAGATTTATAAAATAAATCCCTCAAACATTTAAAACATGGTGTTTATGTTAAATATCCCCTTAACCTATTTACGAATGTTATTCACATTCTATTATTTCCGAAGATAATCAAGTTAAAATTATTAATAAAAAAATTAATAAAAAAATTCACATGTATAATGAATTGTTTAATTTTCATTAAATTAATTTAGAGCCATTTTGTTTAGTTATAAAGTTCAACATCATTATTTAGGAAGCATTAATTTCAGGGATTCATAGTTGGTTCACTTGTGTATAATATGGATGCTATTATAAAATGAGAAGTATACTAAAAAAGCTTGATGAAATGGTACTAATATACTTCCACAATTATAAAGTTTCCAATATATAAATTTTTTCAGAAATGATAACTGTCCATTTAATAAAATTGTAATGATAATTGTTTTGTTCTTTTTGGTGTCATTTTCGACCATCAGGAACTAGATTCATTTTATATAATATTATGCCTACATATTATTTCCATGTCTTGAAATAAGATATTATATACATATTATAATATGTTTTTACTATAATAACAGTTTTACGACAATATTTTAATGTGATATTAGAAAATAAATAATCATTATCTTTAGAGACGTTTGACCGTCATAATTGGACATTGGTTTTATTTATTTTAATTTTGGGAGATGAGGAAAGGAAGTGATATAAGATATTTAATTAGTGACATAATATTAGTGCATATACATTATAAATGATTTATAATTATTTTATGTGTGATATTTTTGTGGATAATGAAGAAGATTAATTGAAGTAAGAGAGGTATTTTGTAAAAGTTACCTCCGGAATATCTCCTCCTTGAAGGACACATTAAAGATCAGGGATGGGGTATTTTAGAGATACCAAATAAAAATGGTCTTGTATATATTAGGTAGGATTTTTTTGTTATATATTTTAATATATTCAATTCTTTTTATTATAATGGGGTTGGTGAGGAGTGATATTTATACGTTTGGAGGGGGTTTAATCGATTAAAAATGATAATTTAATATTTAATTCCATCCACATTTGGGTCAGATTACATAGAAATAATTTTTTTTATAAATAATGTAATTAATTTTATATAAGGTCTAGAAACTAAAGAAAAATCCATATAATTCTATTTTTAGGTATTTTATTCTGTTAACATTTTATATTCACCTGTTATATTGTTTAGGCTTGTGCTATGGTAAATCCTTTTTTACTATGATATGCTTTTTATTCCAAAACATGAAAATGAAAATATTATATAATTTTTTTATTTTCATTCAAAAAAATTATTTCATATTACTAAATTAAATTCATGGATTAGAGAAATTAAATTTAATAGAAAACCTATAGACATGAAAAAGTGGGGTTTAAGGAAGTGTTTTTTAAAGAAAAATATGACGATATAGTAACTATATTACTATTATATATCATTTTCTGAAACTAAATACATATGTAATGATATATATTCTTTAAATTAAAGATAAAAATTTCCCCATCATGTTTTATTTTAATTAACCTAAATGGAGAAGCAATATGGTCTTTAAAATAGTTTTTTGAAAAATCCAGTTATTATACCCAAAAATAAACATATTCTAAAAAAACATAATGTTGATTCAGTAGAATTTATTTGGATGTGATATAATTAATTTTTTTACATTAATCATTAATAAATTAGTACATTTTCATTTTTTTATTTTTTTATTTTTTAATGAATGGATTTTTTTTAAATCAATATTTTTCACTATTCATCGATCGCACAATATTTTCTAAAAAACATGAATATTTCTTCAAAATTAAAATATTTTATAATTATTTAAAAATTTAAATAAATTTAATGAAATCAATTTTTTAAATATTAGAATAATTATTTGTAATAAATCTCAAAAAATATTGGATGACTATTTTTTAAGATATTATTCTTTTAAAGAATAAAATAAAATATTAAACAATTTGTGGTAATATTTTAAAATAATTTTTTGCTAAATTTAAATTCATTATAACCATTCTATATTTAATTATTTAATAAATTATTTTAGTTCATTGAAAACTAATAGTCATGTTATAATGGACACATTTAAATAAAATGCTTCTATAATTTATTTAAGATTCATGTTTTGTATATTGTTCATCATCGAATATAGTATTTTATTTCAAAAAAAAAGGTCATTGAATTCATCCCCCTTTAAAAAAATTCATCCTTTCTTTTTGAACATGGGATAAAAAACACAGGCTTCAATTTTTCAAAATACCAATACTAAAAATCTGACATCCTAAACTGATCGATAAAAAATCCACTAGAAAATTGAGTAAGGAAAGTCTGAAGGACACATTATATAACCTATATTGGGATTAAATGTATAAAAAATAGACATTAAAGAGAATATATAAATCTCATGGACTGATAGAGTATGATAGAGATCATGATCTAGTGAATGTTAACCAAAAGAAAATTGGAAATCTACGATTGGATAAAAGTACATTATCATATCGACATGAAAACTAACAAATACCCTTTTTTTCAAAATTACTATTCTAGATTTTAGGTTTTCTTTTAATACATAGAATAATAAAAAAAGAAAAATAACATATTTGATAGGTATAGATTCATACTTTGATCAATTTCCCCCACAATATCATTTATTTTCTCCTATTTATGAGTATTTTAGATGATTTTCTATATCTAAAGCATAAAATCAACAATTGTTCCCAATGTTCAGCATAGACCATTCAATAGATAAGTGCCTTAAAATTCATAAAAATGTCATAAACATGAGTATGAAACCTAAATATCATAATGATATGATCACATAATCTTCAAATATATTTTTAATTTTTATCTTTAGATAATATTAATCACTCATAAAGTATCATACAAAAATTTTGTATCACTAATCAAATATTTATCAAGATGTGATAATCATTTCCTGAATCACCATAAAGCTACCTTATGATCATATATGTTTCTAAAATAAATTTTAACATGTATTCACAATATAAAATAATTTATTATTTTATTTACCTTAATCGTATATTTTTTCCCGATATATTAAACATATTTCGAAATAAAATTAATAACTTAACCGCCAAATCAATTTACAATCCCTCGGCTTCCAATACGATAAAGCATTGTTTTTGAAAAAAACATATGTTTCATCAATAATATAATATATATAAAAACATAATATCATTCTCATTGGTTCCTTACATATTTTAGTGGTAGGTGATGCACCCTTGTCACCTTTCAATTGGGTGTTTGATTTATACAAGAATGTTGGGCTTGACAGGTTTTCACTCATCCTTTAGGTTTACATTTTTTAGAAGATATATTATTAAAATATTTATAAAATTATAGATATTTTAGAAACCTACTCAAAATAATTTTTTTTGCATTCATCATTAAATGAATTTTTTTATCTTCAATGGTTATCTCATGGATTTCATTTTTCATCACTAAAACTGAGAACACATAATTACCCCAAAATACAAAATCATAAAATTACGAAAGAATAACAATGAAATTTAAATTATTTCCACAATGATTAAAGGAATTTTTAATAAATTATGATTTTTTAGATCATTAAATTTAGTGGCATATGTACCTTAATGATTATCAAATTTTCAATATTTTTCGATGGTTTGTATTCCATATAACATATATTTCAAAAAATATGAAAAAAAACCATTTAAAGAAAAATACTTATGAGTTCCATGATTCAAAAAATAATTAAAAAATACTATTATATAATAAATTTAAAAACATAATTAATCAATACATCATTCATTAAATTTAATTCTAAATCCATTAATCATCCTTCATCATATTATTCCTTTGTAATTTATTCCTTAAATTCAGATATCATGATTTCTATGATATTCTTGTAATTTTTATCTTTTTGACCATAAATGCTCATGTAAATTGTGAGAGATATAATTTTGAGTGAGTTTATAATGTTTATTGTTCAAAATAAAAGAAAAAGTATACAATGAACCATAATTCTTTTGGAAAAATTGGTGTTAGATAAGTTAATATATTTCATGCATGTAATTTGAATACTCAAAAATATTTCAAAATAATTTGAATAATCTTATTCAATAATATTCATAACTAATTTTTATGTAAAGGATAAGAAGGTTTTAAAATATTTATATCCTTCCACACTTATAAATGATCATTAGTCCGTAGAAAAAAATCATTAAAATAAGAAATGAATTATTTTATGTTAAGGTGAATGAGATCATTTTAATTATAATACCCATATAAACAAAATAACTCATTTAGCTTCACATCCATTATTCCTAAAATGATTGACTTTTTGAATAAAATATTAAAAAGGTATCATTAATATCTTCGAAATACATTATATTAAATAAAAGAAGGGGAATAAATGACTTCAAACTTATAATCATCTATAAACATGTAAACCATAGGCTTATATACATAACATGTATGAAATAATCCTAATCTATAATGTTTTGTAAACCATTATTTGATGATAATAGTAAGGACCTAAAATAAAATTTTTCAATGTCTGGTTAATTTAAACGAGAATTTACAATATTAAAATATCACAAATTTTTTATTAAGAGTATCATAGAACTATGGATAACATTTACCTTGTAAAACCATACATTATAATTCTAAATATATAGACAATATCAATTATTTAAATTAAAAATTTTCAAATATGTTTTTCTATTCATTAATAATAATCAAAAATTACACCCCTGATATCATCATTGTTTCTATTCTCCCTAAAATAATGTCAAAATATTTTAAAACATCTGATGAGTAACAAATCGTATTAAGATAAATAATGGATAGAAACTATTAGTCCCAAGAAAAACACTGAAAAAATATCATAAGAGCATACCTTTTTATCTCGGAAAAGGAATCATCTTTTTAAAATATCACTATCTTTCTTTTTAAAATCTATTAATTTCCATGAAAAGTCATTATGAAGCACATAACAGTTAAAAATATTTCTTGGTGTATTATTTTCAATATTAATCATTAAAATAGTGTAACCATTATGGTCAACCTCCATCTCTGGAGTACCCAACGCATTGGAGGTAATGAAATAACAACATGTCCTAGGATTATCATGGAACCACCCATCATTGGTTATAAACTAAGAATCCTTCCTTGATTAATCAGGGAACCACTGTAAATTGGTTTTTAATTGAACCACAAGTCATTAGATAAAATTCCATGGAACTATAAATTAATCCTAAATCATGAATGAATTCATTATAAAACATTCTCCGATAAAAAAATCTTTAATTTTTAAAGAACTCATTTGGAAAAACAACAAATGTACAACAAAAACATTTTCACTAAATGTAATCATTTAATCATACATATAATGCTACGAAATATGAAGGTGAAAGGAAGGTGGGTAATTATTTCCTTTAAAAATATTTGAAAAACTATTCCTTTTGAAAATTTAAAAAAGAAAAAATAAAAGATGTTTTTTTAAAGGAATGACCCTTTAAAATACTATATCATTGAGGTGAGAATTTATCAAATGAATCAATTATGTTTTTATACTATAAATCCTCATAAAAAATTTGTAATACAGAATAATATATTCAAATTTCATTTCACATATAGGCTTACCATGAAATAATCTAGAAGTATAAGTTTAACCTATAGAATGAGAAATGGGTTTAGAACTCCCTTATATAAAATGATTATAAAATTTATTTTTGAAGAAATATGAGAGAAATTAGAAAATTAAATTTTTAAATAATTTAATTAATTATTATTAAATTTATTATAATCCTTTTAAAAATGGAAATACAATTTAAATATTTAGAAATTAAATAATTAAAACAAATTAAAAGTTGTCTTTTAGTTAATGACTCCCTTTCCTTATTTGTGAATGTTCTTCAAATTCTTATTATTCCTCAAATAATAAAATTAAAGTCATTAATTAATTAACTCATAACATTTTCCAATTATATTTAATATATTATAACTTTATTACATTGCTTTGTGGCCATTTTAGTCAGTTTTAATGTTCAATTTCATTATTCTAGTAGTGTTCATTTCATTCTTTCATGGTTAGTTCTCAAGTGTATAATTATGTATATTATTTTAAAATGATAATAATACACATGAAGTGGTAAAATGTTAATAATGATTTGAAAAAATTAAAAATCTTCACATATGTCATTTTTTAACGCGATAATTGTTAATTTCATTAAATAATAATGATAATTGTTTAGTTTATTTTGTAATTTTTTCAGACCATAATGATATTGTTTTTTATTTAATAATATTA
This sequence comes from Viscum album, assembly GCA_963277665.1. Taxonomy (NCBI): domain Eukaryota; kingdom Viridiplantae; phylum Streptophyta; class Magnoliopsida; order Santalales; family Viscaceae; genus Viscum; species Viscum album. Next base: position 1,641,658,685 of record OY728121.1, on the reverse strand, counting down.
CTATATATTAGATAAAAAATATTAAAAATGATGTAATATACTAAATATAATATAATTTTACCATATTAATTTTATTAATTCCATCATTAATGTTGTTAATTGAAACTAAATATTCATTTTCCATGGAGATGGTTAACCACAATAGTTTGGAAAATGGTTTCAATTCATTGAATTAGTGGATATGTGAAAAGGAATTAATATAGTATATTCAATTAGAAACAAAATATTCCTATATATATGATACTATAGTTATTTTTCATTTGACGGATGAAGGATGTCTAGAGAATGATGAAGAGGAAAAGAAATTAAAAGAAGTTATTCAAGAAAGTTAACTCTTTAATATCACCTCCTTGAAGGGCCAATTATGGTTATGGGAATTTTCCACTGGGTGAGACCAGAAGATCATAGATATGTTATAAGGCCCCAGCCTTAAACATTACATAATCTTAAGTTATTACATGAATACAAATTGATGAACTTTTCAGGTTTAGAGTATTTGAGAATTAGATCATAAATCATGCATTACATTCAACATTTCAACAAGGTGGTTACATAAAAGACAATATTCATTTTTCCCATCAATGGAGAAATATTTAAAATGAAACATGGATTCTTTCGTGACACTTCCTCGACACTATCATCACATCATGTACTTTTCCCTTGAACTGTGAAAACCTTTCAAAAACATGAGATGAGCATAAAAATCTAATTAAAGGATATAAAAGAATGGAATAAAAAACATTAGTCCATGTATACATAAGAACCAATGAAATCATACATTACTCATAAAACATAAGAACTTCATCATACCTCATGAATTCATAATATTTATGAATAAATCATAGAAATCATAGGACATAAAGGTAACATGAGGCATTTATAACATTCTTACGTAGGGAGTAACCCTCATGGTTTTCTTTTGAATACCCATCACAGTATATTTGCTTAATCTATTTGGAGAATCCTTAGTGTTTAACTCCTTCTCATTACCCAATGAATTGGAGAGCTATATCGGTCTCACCCACCCTTAGTTTTTCATGGAACCACCCATCTTCATAAACACTGCACAAGAACCACAACATAATCGTATCACAAAAAACATGCATAATAAAAATAGAACATTTCCACAATTCAATCACAAGATATCAATACAACACATTGATATAATAAAAACATTATCAAAACCATTTTCAATACCGAAATAAAATAAAAGTAAAACATGGTATTTATTTTTCATTTAAGAAAAAGTAATGGCTTGTAGAGGAAGCCGAAACTCAATTAATGGTCACGGCGGCAGAGAAGTCGTTGTCACCGCATACGTACGAAAAAAACAATCCCTTTTTTCATTTAGTAAAATGATTCATAAAAAAATATTCCATTTGAATAAAATTCAATGTCAAAGGGTTTTATACACGGTAAAAAAGAAAGTTGTGTATAAAACAAAATATGCCTCAATGAAAGGAGATTGAGACGAAGTCCCATACCTCATGTCCGACTTGACTCGTTCATTCTATAATCTCTTGAATAATAAACTAGAGATAATTTATACTTGCTTAAAATCATTTATCGAGTTAATTATTCTTTTTTACCTCAATTATTACCATTTTATGAACATTATGTAATTATTTAATTTAATAATGGTTGTTTTGTCGATATTTGGTACTTGAGCCAAAATTAAACTTCTTTAAATTATATGTTGTTCATGTGGTCAAATATCGTATATATCCATAATTAAATTCATGATATAGATATCATATATATCATATATATCCAGTATATACATGCATTTATAATATTACATAACATTTAGAGGTAAGAAATGAAATGCACTGTTCATAGAGACGGTAAGCCGTACGTACGCATGAACACTACTTTCATTTCTATTTTGTATTTAATGGAGGGAAATCATAAGGATGTAAAGTTATATTATAATTCGAGTATAATATAATATTTAATATCCTTAAATCCATCCTTTATACATCCCACATATGGAATTAATGAATCAAATCACTTTGAGGGGGTAGTAGTCCGCACTTCCTAAAATGAAGAAATCGTGTTTACCCATAAAGGAAACCATAAAGTTATGCCATAAATGAAAAAATACAGAAGCATAAGGAAAACATAAAAATAATATATATCATATATAAATAGAGTGACATCTTAATTGCCACCATGAAAGGTGTTAAAAGAATATTGAACAATCATCGTTTCGTGATGCTGAAATTCACCATCCACCGAAATAGTATGTTCATTAACCAATAGATAGAGGTGTGTGTAATTTTAAATCAAATAAATTTCATAAAAACATCCTAGTATATTGATGATACTGGTTCTGTTACATATTAAATCAATAAAAACAGATTATGGGTTTGGAGAAGAAAAAAAAGAACATCATAGAAGACATTGCCTTTAAATCGGGTAACTCCCATTGGTTTGAAACAAAATGGTTCCTTGAAGAGATTTATGCATAAAGTAAGGCTTCTAGTATAAATAGAGGGATTTGGAGAGATAAAATGAGAAGATATTTGCTGAGACAATAGCTTGAGAGGTGTTGGTAAGGTTGTAGAGTTGGGGGCCTTTTATAAGAGGGAGGAGGGGCACTTTTGGAAAATCAAGAAATGTTACATTATTATATAATGAGTTTCATATTTTAAATGTCCCAAAATTATATATTTATAGGATTAGGTGATAAGGGTTTGAAATAATCCCATACAATAGGTCTTTGACATGTTTACGTCTTAGATTTTACATTATCTCTTCATTTTATTTAAATCGTTCATTACTGAGGTAATCGCTGCTTCATCATGGTGTCACAAAAAATATAATTTATAAAATTTCTAAATATTATAAAACAAATATCATGATGTTGGAAATATTTTTAGATTTCCAGTGACTTTTTTAGTCTAAGAGATCATTTATGTAGACAAAACTAAATTTTTTTACTTCGGTGATACATACTATTGTTATACTTTCCTTTTAAAAAAATAATATAATAAAATGTCACAATCAACCAAAATTGATTCCATGGGGTCCAAATATTGGAACAAGGAATTCCATGGTCAGAAATGACACAAAAAGTAGAATGAGGACACATTTTGGGGTCATTTTTCATTATTATGATATTATTTTATTACCCCTAACTACCTGATTACTAATTAATCACAATAATTAAAGATAATTACCGTCGTTACTATTCATAATGTCCAAAAACAAAGTATTATTAATTACATAATATAGACATTATGATTCCAAATATTGAATCTATTTTTCCAAATTCCAAACACAGATATTTTAGTAATTAATTTAAAAATAATTCTCGTTGTCAAAACAATTAGCAGGTTTTTTAGAAACAATTTCTATCAAAAGTTTGACAATTGTTTATGTCCAATTTCAAAGTAAAATTAATCCCAATGACCACCATTGGATTAAATGGTAAAAATATATTCTAGTTACACATTAAAACCAATCAAAAAGATAATCTATTCATAAAATTAAATTAGATGAAAGATTATTTTTGAAGTAAAATGCATTATTTTTCACTATTCATTAAAAAATGAACATTGTCAGAAAAATACCAAAAATTTATCCAAAGTAAATTTAAATGTCCCAATCCTAAATAAAAAGTTTATTTTGACAAATAGAGTTTATAAAAATTACAAAATATCGATTTAACAATAGTTCTCCATCAAAATGCTATAAAACAATCTTTTAAAAATAATAGAGAATCCAATGCTTAAGATGGGATTTATTATTATTTTAAGCCTCTAAAAAACTATCTATTACATAAATAGACATAGATATGAAAATACAAAATTCATTACTTACTTGGGATGTTACATCCTTCCCCCCTTTTGAAAATTGCATCCCCGCAATTTATTAACTTATTGAATAAGTGGGGTTATTTATCCCTCATTGCATTTTTAGATTTCCATGTTGCCTCTTCAATCATGTGTTTTTTTCACAAAAACATTAATTGATGAATCATCTTATTCTGAAATACATTCTCCATGTGGTAAATAATCTGGACTAGTTATTCCTCATAAGATAGGTTCTCTTCCAGATGAACTATCTCTGGACTCAAAACATGAGATTGATCTGGCATGTGCTTCCTTAACATTGAAATGTCTGGACTCAAAACATGAGATTGATCTGGAATGTACTTCCTTAACATTGAAACGTGAAAAACATTGTGTACCTAAGATAATCTCAGATGTAAAGCCACTAGGTATGTTACTAATCCAACTCTCTCCAGAATATCATATAATTCAATGAACCCTGGACCCGGCTTTCCTTTCTTACCAAATCACAACACACATTTCCATGGTGAAACTTTAAGGAAGACATGATCTCCTAACTCTAAATAGAGATCCTTCCTCCTGTTGTCCGCATAACTTTTCTGCCTACTCTGAGCTGTTTTCATGAGTTTCTGTATCAGCTGAAATTTTTCTGCCAACTCTTCTACCAATTCTGGTCCCATCAACTTCCTTTCACCCACATCATCACAAAAAGCTAGAGTTCGACACCGATTCCCATATAATGCCTCAAATGGTTCCATATGTATACTGCAATAAAAAATGTTATTATAAGAAAACTCAACCAAAGAAAGATGTTGGTCCCAACTTCCCTGATAATCAATTGAACAAGAACGTAGAAAATCCTCCAATGTATGAATTGTTCATTCTGACTGCCCATCTGACTGGGGATGAAAAGATGTACTAAAATTTAATTCAGTACCAAACGACTTCTGAAGGTCATTCCAAAAGTCAAAGTAAACATGGAATCACAATCAGATACAATGGAGAGGGGAACTCCATGTAACCTGACTATCTAATTAAGATAAAAACAAGAATGTTGATATAGAGAAAAAATATCTCTTATAGCACGGAAATGAGAATATTTAGTCAAACGATCAACAAAAACCCATATTCCATTATAAACTCGAGGTGTCATCAAAAAACCCATAATGAATTCCATTGATATATTCTCCATTTTACACTCTCGCACTGGTAAAGGATGAAGCATTCCTTTCAGAAACTTTCACTCTTCTTTAACATGTTGACAATTCAAACACTTCATAGTAAAATCAGCAATATCTCTTTTCATTACATCCCACCAGTAATATTCCCGATGATCTCTATACTTCTTAGTACTTCCAGGATGAACTGAAAACGGTGAACTATGAGCTTCACATAACAACTCTCTCTTCAACTGTGAATCACATGGCATACACAATCCCTTCCCAAATCTCAAAACACAATCATTATCAATGTTGAATTCAGGCAGCTTACCCTTCTGAACCAGCTCTACCTTTTTCTACAACTCACTGTCTTGCTTCTGATCTTGCTTAATTCTGTCTGATAGATAAGATTTCACTAATACTTGAAACAAAACAGAAGAACAACCTTCCCCAACAAATTCTATGCCAATGTTCATCAAATCTTTAACCAAAGGATCATGTTCCAAACATAACATGGTTAATAAAGCATTACTTTTTCAACTCAAAGAATCACCCACTTTATTTTCTTTTCCCGGATGGTAATAAATTTTATAATCATAATCCTTGATTAATTCTATCCATCTCCTATGTCTCATGTTCAATTCATTCTGATGGAATATATATATTAAACTTTTGTGATCGGTATACATTTCACACTTTACACCATAAATTTAACATCCCAGGTAATTAAAGAATAAAGAATTTTCATATTTATTAATATTTACAAATTAAATATTAATTTTAATTAAAAGGGTTTTCTACGTTCAATAGCGTACTCTATTCGCAACGATGAGTTTCTTTGAAAACTTACGTTGCACACAAGTAATAAAATAATATTATTTTAAATGTTAGTTAACAAGTAGCCATTGTACTGGCAGGAATGGATAGAAATAACTAAAATATGATTATATATGTTTTTAAATGTTTTTACATTTACCCAATAAAAGATAAAGGCTTAAAATACAGAAAGAGTTCAATTTTAGGCATTTATACCCTAATTTTCACTAAGGGTTCACTTATCACCTTTTGTCGGTGAACCATCATTAAATATAGTTTTGATCAATCTTATAAATTCAATTGGACCAAAAATAACTCTTCTTTAGAATCGTGAAATCAAAATTTACTTTGTGTAAAATTTTGGTATCTTTCTGATAAAGTCCTTTTTTTAAATGAATTGTGTAAAATGTTGTATTTTAATTCAAAACCTCTTTTTAATCTAATTTATTTATATGATTATATTATCTTTTGAATTGGTTTTATAGTGAAATTAGAAAATATTTTTAACATTAAATCCAATAGTGGTCGTTGGAATTAATTTCACTTTGAAATCGGACTTAAACTGGTGTCAATCTTTTGATACTTATTGTTTTATAAAAACACGCTATTTGCTCTAACAGTGGGAATTAATTATTAAATTAATTAATGTGACTTATATGTTTATAATTTTGTAAAATAGACTTCATTTTTGAATTCAGAATATCAAATATAGCTTAGGGTGAATTTTTGGTAATTTTCTGAAAAACTTCATTTTTTTATGAATAGTGAAACCACTAAGTGGTACTTATAAAAACTGATTTTCGGTTTAAATGAAATTTTTCAATAATTGTGTTTTGATTTTCAAAAATCCGACATACATGGTTGTCATTAAGAAGTAAAATGTGGTTCAATGAGATTAAAATAATTTTTTGGTGAATAATAACTTATTAAGTTTTTAATCGCGATTAGAGGTAATTAGTGTAGTTTAAGGTAAAAATAATACTTTAATAAAATGATATGAGCATGAGACATGTCCTAACCCTAGTTGTAGTGTCATGGGAGACCAAGAAAACCCATGGGTAGATTTAGGGGACCCCATGGAGCCACTTGTGTGAGATAATGACATTAATGCCTTTTTTTAAATAAAAGTAAAAATGACACAAACATAATATGTTTTACAAAAACATTTTTTACATGGGGATATAAAGATCATATTTTTGATTATAAATATTCATTGGAAAGATAATAATATTTAATACATCATAGTATTTTTTTAATAATTTTTATACTTTAAATAAATTAAATTATTTATGACATCATTATGATGCAGTGATGACTTCATTATCTAACGATTTAAATAAAATGGAAAGATAATGTAATATCTAAAACCTACACATGTCCAAAACCTATTGGATGGGAATATTTAAAAGCCTTATCATCTTATCTTTTCAATATATCAATGTGGGACCTTATAAATTCGAAACACTTTTGAAAATAAAATAATAGTTTCATGATTTCCAAAAGTGCCCCTCCTCTCCTCTTATAAAAGTCCCCCACCTCTACCTCATTTCACACACTCCTCAAGCCTTTGGCTCGGCCATACCCTGACCATTTACTCTATACACATCCCTCTCCTCATCCTAGAGGATTCCCTTTGGGCAAAATCCTTTCAAAGGAAGCCTTTAGGCTCAAATCAAAAGGAGTTACACTTTTAAAGGTAATTCGTTCTCTCTTGTTCATTTGTTTTATTTTGCTCCTACAACCACCTAAAAACTTTTTATTTACTTCTTTTGTAAAAACACCAGTATCTTCAATATATTAGGATGTTGTTATGATATTTATTCGAGCTACACTCTCACACAACTACATCCAATGGTTAAAGAACATACGGTTTCCGTGGATGGCGAAATTCTGCCTCCCGAAACGATGATTGTTCAACATTCTTTTAACACTTTCAAAGGTGTCCATTAAGATGTCACTATATTTATATATGATATATAATATTTTTATGTTTTCCTTATGCTTCTGTATTTTTCTTTTTGGTCATACCTTTATGGTTTCCATTATGGGTAAACACGATATCTTCATTTAAGGAAGTGCGGACTACCGCCCCCTTAAAGTGAGTTGATTCGTTAAATACCATATGTGGGACATATAAAGGATGGAACTATGATATTATATATCATATTATATTGGAATTATAATATACCATTATATCATTATGATTCCATTCCAGAAAATACGAAATAGAAATGGAAGTAGCATTCATGCGTACGTACGGCTTACCGTCTCCATGAACGGTGCATTTCATTTCTTACCTCTAAATGTGATGTAATATCATAAATACATGTATATGATGAATATATATGTTATCTAAATCATTAATATCATTCTGGATATAACGAACCATTGACCAAATTAACAACATGTATGTGTAAGAAGTCTATTTTTGACTTAAGAACCAAATACCGATAAAATAAACATTATTAACTTAAATGATTACATGATGTTCATAACATGGTATAAATGGAATAATGAACTTGAAAAAGGTTCATAATCAAGTAGATATTATCTCAAGTTTAATATTCAGTACATTAAAGAACGATCGAGTCAAGTCGGACCTGAGGTAAGGGACTTCGTCTCAATCTCCTTTCATTGAGGCATATTTCGTTTTATACACAACTTTATTTTATACGGTGTATAAACCCCTTTGACTTTTACTTTTATACAAAAGGAATCTATTTCTAAGAAGCGTTTTACTAAATGACAAAAAGGAATTTTTTTTAACATACGCGGTGACAACGACCTTTTCCGCCGCCGCAAGTATTATTTGGTCTTTGGCTTCCTCAACAAGCCGAAATGTTTTTAAAATAAAATAAATACCATATACTCTTTTATGTATTTTGGAATTGAAAATGGTTTTGATAAAGGATTCTATTATTTCAATGTATTTATGATATATTGTGATTGAAATGTGGAAATGTTATCATTCCTTTATATTGGTTTTATGTTTTATGATTTTATATTGGTACTTGGACATTTTAACGGGTGGTTACGTTATAAACCATATGATGGGTGGTGTCGTGAATACCAGGACGGGTGGTTACGTTATAACCTCCAATGCATTGGGTATGGAAGTCAGCCGTATGGCTATTCCATTAAGTATGTATGGAAATTGGCCGTATGGCTATTCCATTAAGTGATATGTGTGGAATTCGACCGTATGGTTATTCCACATAAGTATGTTTATGTCCCAAGTTACCTTTATATATGTTATGTGTTCTTTATATGGGTTTTATGGTAATCCTTTGGTTACAAAAAGGTAAGTAATGATACTTTATTCAGTGAAGAGTGTTTTCTACTTCATGAAGGTGAAGGTATTACTTTGACATAGTATACATGGTTTACTTGATTTTGAAAAACTAACAGTTTTCATTCTTTGTGTATCCCTTACTGAGCTTTTTATGCTCACCCCATGTTTTTTTGAATTTTTTTTCACAGGACATATTGTGGAATAAGGTCAAGGATGGGATCAAGGGAATTTCATGCTATATAAAACATGGAACTAGACATGTTTCTTTTAAGAGTTTTTTTATGGAAACTTAGTAGAAGTGACTACTTTGTAATCTTTTGAGATGTAATAGTTATATTCTAATTCTCAAAAACTCTAAACCTGAAAAGATACTCAACGTGAATTATTCATTTAATTCAATATTAAGTAAGGATTAAGGCCGGGGCCTTATAATAAAAATGATGCCTCTATATTTTTAAAGCAAAAATAGCACTAGCTAATTCCAAATCATGTGTAGGGTAATTTACCTCATGATTTATCAACTAACTTGAAGTATAAGAAATTACCTGATCATTCTGCATTAGGACACAACCAAGTCCTTTCAATGAAGAATCGTTGTAGATAAAAAAACTCACCATTCCTGGAAGGTTGTGCAAAAACTGGAGCATTAACCAATCTTCTGTTCAACTTCTGAAAACAATCATCACATTCTTTTTTCTAGATAAACATAACACCCTCCCGAGTCAGCTTAGTCATTGGACTAGATAACCATGAAAATTTTCTAACAAACCTTCATTAATAGCCTTCCAAACAACGAAAACTACAAATCTTGGTGACATTTGTGGGTCTTGTCAATTCTTCGACAACCTTTGTTTTTACAGGATCAACAAATATTCCATCATTAGATACAATGTGACCAGGGAAAGAAATTTTTTGCAACCGAAACTCACACTTTCTGAATTTCTCATACAATTTCTTTTCCATTAGGGTTTGAAAAATATCCCTTAAATAACATTCATGCACCTATTGACTTTTACAAAAACCCAAAATATCATTAATGAAAACAACCACAATCTTATCCAAGAACTCATGGAAAATTCCATTAATAAGGTCCATGAATACAATAGGTGCATTTTTCAACCAAAAAGGCATTACTAAAAATTCATAATGGCCATATCTTGTACTAAACGTGGTCTTCAGAATATCTTCTTCCTTTACCTTCAACTTATGGTACCCCGTTCTCTGGTCAATCATTGAAAAATACTGAGCTCCCTTGAGCTGATCAAACAAATTATCGATATGAGGCAAAGGATATTTTTTCATAATAGTGATGTTATTCAAAGCTCTATAATCAATGAAAAGTCTCTTTGAACCATCTTTATTTTAAACAAATAAGACATGAGTACCCCATGGTGATGTTCTTAGTCAAATGAAAACATACTCTAATAAATCTTTCAATTTCTCTTTCTACTCTAAAAGTTCAAATTGAGCCATTCGATAAGGGGGTTTTGAAATTGGATTAGCATAAAGAACTAAGTCAATAGTAAATTCAACTTCCTGATCTGATATTATTCCCATGAACTCATCAGGAAAATCATCGGGATATTCATTTACCACTGGTTCATCATTAATTTGAATGGTTCCATTGATTTCAACAATATGTGCAAGGTAACATTCATTTTCATCTTTTAAAAGTTTCTCATTGTAGATACCCGAAGCTTGACGTACATATACATTACATTACATTTGCGGAATACTTATTACATAAAAAAAACACACACATAAGGATCATAATAGTTTAGTGTCTTTGGAAACTCGGAACGTAATCTTCTAATCGTGGTGAAAGATCTTCAAAATCTCCCATAAAGATCTTCCCTTTTATTTACCTAAAAACTTTCATTATATCTTGGGGAAAAGAAAACATAAAAGGGTGAGCTCAAATGATCAGTAGGGGTAAACAAATGAAATATCAATCACATCATATTCATAAGAACACAACTTTTTGGAAATCATAACCTGCAAAATAGTGCATAATTTCATAACATGGGATAAATCATATTAGTGAAATGAAATCCCAATAATCATAAATTAAAACATGAAACTTTGTGGCATACACACATAATCATAGAGAATAATATCTTATTAGTCAAGACTCATTTCCAAGACTATCTTAGTGGACAAAGTCCCTTTCTGAACAGAGTCACCCTCGTTTCAGTCCTGTTTCACTGAACCGGTATAACCTACCATTCCAGCCATGTCAATCTCAAGAGATATAAAATCATTACCCCATGCATTGGAGGGAGATATAGGTACCACCCATCTCATAATGACACCATTCTTATGTGCGCCACAAAATCATAAACCATACATCATTGCATAACCCCTGTAATAAAAATCGGAATCTTAAACATCATGACATCATAAAACAATTCATATACGATAAAGGAATTCATAAAAATAATTCCATCACAACATATTCAAATAAATGTAATAATAGGGATAAAAACATAACCCTTTATTATCTTAGATGTAAAATAATTTTGATAAAACAGTTGAACTTCGTTCTTGAGGAAAATATCCTTTCTACTTCAAAAACACTTTTCCTTTCTTAATATGTCATAAAGTTATAAACTAAAAGAAGTTGATTAAAAATAAACTTTAAAACCTTTAAAGTAAGCTTCTTGGAAATATTTTTTTAAAAATCCATTCATGTCGTATAAGTTAAAAAAACATTCTTCCCGTACTTTTGTCGGAAAAGTCAAAAAGTACCTCGTATGAAAAACGACAAAAGATTCCTTTCATATCATTTACTAAAAACTTAATGAAGGGTAAAATTGGATTTTAACAATTTTAGGTGGATGGAAATAATATTACATATTGAGGAAACATGGATGTGGATGATAAAATACACCCCAGTAAATACTAAAGTATAAACAATCTCGGATAAAAATGAGATTGTGATATTTCCCTTACCATAGGTCCGATTTGCTTCGTAAGTGTCCGAAACTCCTATATAATGATTTAAATAATGTAATTTACTTATTACAGAATCATATGATATCATATATGGTTCACTTATGACTTTATATTACCCGTTCTTTTGTAAATTCCATGTTAAAGAGTGTTTTGGGTAAAATTGTTTCATTTGTCGTCTGTGTTTTGACTTGTAATTATTCATATGATTACTTAGATCATGATTACTTAATTCCAGATTATAAAACATGATATATATATATATATATATATATTAAGAATATACATATATATAATAAATATGTAAATTGAATGAAATACACCGTTCATGGAGACGGTAGGCCGTACGTACGCATGAACGTAATTTTCGTTTCCTTATTGAGTTGAGCGTAATTAAGTGGATGACATAAATATATATAAACATAAATACAGTATCATTATTATGTCATATATTTCATTATTACTTATTATATATACTTTATAATCATTCATGAATGGTTAATGTGGAGAATGAATCTCATCACGTCGTGGAGACGGTAGTCCGTACGTACGCACGAGCGATGATATCGTTCTCATGATCGTGGGACTGTATTGGAGTGTATGTATACTATTTCAGAATCAATATCAATTTAAAATAATAATATATAGTTATTATTTACACCATTATACCCATCCAAGTATGGTGGTGGTGGAAAATAGATTTCACCACGGCGTGAAGACGGTATTCCGTACGTACGCACGCGCGGTGATTTCATTTTCCATAGGATGGATAGATGGTGAAATAGGATTGTTTCATACTTATAATAACATATCAGTATATGAGTGATACTGATGTTATTACTTCATAATGAAACAACCTAATAAGAAGAAGTGGAAGAATAAATAAAGGTGAAGGAATTGGTAACGGAAATTACCTCTTCTTTGAAGCGCCTCTTTGAGACCTCCTCTTAGAGAACTAAAATTGGTCATTGAGGAATACCATAACCTATATGATGTTGCTATGGAAGTGGAGAAGATAATTTGGCAGGGGTTGGCCGAGCTTGAAGGCTCAATGTTGTGTGATGAAGAGAGGGAGGAGGTGTCCTTTTATAAGGGAGGAGAGGGGCACCTTTGGAATAACTAAAACTATTATTTTATTATAAGGACAATTTCGGTTTTAAATAGCTCCAAATTGATATATTTCGAAGCTAAGGTGGGGATGGGTCTAAATCCTCTCATCCAATAGAATTTAGACAAGTTTAGGTTCCTATTTTAACCTTATCATTTAGATTTAACATTAAGTTAAATAATTTTACTTTTACCATGTCTTCTTGTGTTCTTATACTATAAGGTTAATAAACATACTATAAGCAGCCAAACGAACCCCAATTTGTTTATTATTAATATATATAACCTTATCTAAGTCATTTGGCCGATCATTAGATTTTTATAAATAAAATAACAATTACTAATATAATATTTGTTTTAAAAACTATTTTATGTCAATTTTGACACTATTTAGTAATTGATTTTTGTGAAACTCATAACAGAATGATAAGTTCGAAAAAATTTATTTAAATCAATACTAACATGTCATATTAACCTATACAATTAGTGTAATTCAAAACAAGTCTTAAATTATATTTATTTTGGTATTTATAACATCAATTATGTCAATATTTCATTAATAAGATAATTACTGCATCATCTTTGTGTCATAAATAAATTAAATTATATGATGTCTCAAAATTAAAAATAAAATACCATTATGTAGGAAATCGTTTTATCTTTCTAATGAATATTTACAATAGAATTTATCTTATGTATAACCCTATATTAAAAATGTTTTAGTAAATAAACGTTGATTTTAACTCTTTTAACCCTTCTTTAAATAAATTAATAATAAATGTCCTAATCTAATCCAAGTGGGACTAAATGGTCTTTTTATTCATAAGTTTGTTTTTGGTCGAATTACAATTTTGAAATAGAATTAGGACATGTGTTAGGGTAATAATAATATCATTTTACCCTTAATTACCCTATTTACTTTTAACCGTGGTAAAAAAAAGAAAAAAGTTACTATTCACCAAAAAGTTATTTTCATCTCATTGAACCACATTTTACTTACTGAAATCAACCATGTCTCTAGGATTTTTGAAATTCCACTCATAGAAGCGGTAAAATTAAGTTTTATGAACAATTCAGTTTTTTTAACCACCACTTAATGGTTTCACTATTCATCAAAAATTGAATGTTTTCAGAAAAATACCAAAAATTAGGCCTAAGCTATATTTGATACAATGAACTAAAAAATGATTTATATTTTACCAAATTCAAAACATATCAGTTGCATTAATTAACTTAAAAATTAATTCCCGTTGTCAAAACAAAAGGTGTGTTTTTAAGAGATAATAACTATCAAAATATTGACACTTGTTTATAACTGGTTTAAATGTGAAATTACATCCAATGACCAAAATTGTATTAAATTGTAAAAATATATTCTAAATATACTTTAAAACCACTAAAATTAATAATTTATCACTATTAATTATTTCTATTGAAAAATTTGTTTTTAATTAGAATTTAGTAATTTCCATTATTCATCATAATATGAATATTGTCCGAAAATTACAAAAATTTTACCCTAAGCTAATTTCGATATTCAGAATCCAAAAATGAAGTCCATTTTGAAAAAATAAAATTTACAAAATTTCAAAAAGTTGTTATTACTATTCATAATGGCTAGTTTTAATAATATTTTAATAGCATATCCTTGTTTAGTGAAACTCGGTATTGCGTACTACACACGCTATCAAGGAAGGTCGCGATTGCGTGTAATGAAAGGAAAATCAAGGATGTGTGTTGTGCAAGATCCTTTTGGTGTAGCGTACAACACAATACATTAATGAAATTAAGACGAATATTTTCATAAAATCTCGGGGTGTTACATTCTACCCCCCTTAAAATGAATTTCGCCCTCGAAATTCGTCGGGGTTATAAATGGTTTACTATTAGAAAGTTTCTTTAATCGAAACCCACATCGTAAAAAGGAATACCAAAACCAATCTTTAAAAACAAAAGTATGAAACGTAACGGTTACCCAAATAAACTAATCATTGGGTCTCCACATAGTTGAAAATATGGATATGGAAGAGAAATCTAACCATCATGTTCTGATGGAGAGAGGTAGAGAACACAGATATGGAAAAGATAGCAATCACAAAGCCATAAATTTGTGACGATCTATGGTATCATCTGATTCATCAGATATAAGAGCACTAAGACAACATTTTTGGTTTTCAAGATCATTTCCCTAAAGTTGATGAAATTGGAATTTGAAGAAATACTTTCGTGATTTTGGTATATTCTCACCGTTTGTCGTTCTTTGGACAATTTCCACTTCATCTGTTAAAGAAATGAAGTTGAATTTGTCATTCGTGATGTGTTAGTAGATCATGTGATAGAATGATGGGTCCTTCCATCTCTTTCAAACAAAAGGTTAGCAAAAGTTATAAGATCATCTTATGGTTAATCGTATATGGTTCCAAAAATGAACTTATACTTCATATATCATACCGCTAAATAAAATAAAACTAGTTTCTACTAACCAGGGACTTCCTGTAGGCCAGTGGTAGGCGATAAAGGCCAGTCGCACTTCAGTTGTGGGTTCGATTCCCACAGCCTTGTCCGAAGCGATGGGCTGTCGCCCGTCCTGCAGGTTTTCCTTTTTCTAAAACTACATTAATATATCATCCTATCAATAATATCGAAAAAAACATTAATCCTTAAACAATACTAACTTGTGTCCAACATATTTCATTCCAATCTTTAGGCTTATCCATAATACTGCTGTCTAATCTCATATTATAGTGAAAATGATTACCAAAGAGTTCATATAAAAAGCATGTTAATACCATCATTGATCCTCGTATATCATGAGATATGTCTTGCTTGTCGCGTTCCAAACATTAAAAGGCCTTAATCATGTATTCTCTTGAAAAATGAATACCCATTGAACCTTAGTGAAAACATTAATGCAGTTAAAAGTTAACACTTTCCATATACCAAAATCCTCAAAATTCTATATACTCAAACCATGATATCACTTAGTCCTTATATCAATCATGAGCTCATGAATACCGTTAAACATTTCATTTTCTCCTTATCCCTTAATTATGCTCATATCATCTGCTTTCCAAAATATTAGAATCACTTTTCATGGTTACCGGTACCTTAAAATTATTGAAAACCACAACAGACCAATACATAAATATTTCAGTACACCATAAAAGTACCTCAACAACATTATTCATGAATACCAATACATAAACACTTCAGTCCATCCACTTCAATGATTATCCTGGAATAGGTCCTTCCTTGATTTAGAAGTAACTTTTTAGGACAGGGCATTGAGTTGGGTAATGCCCATGTTCTCCACAAATAAGACATTGAACTCCATAACAATCTGTCACTCTATGACCCTTTTCTCCACACAGATAACATCGGTCCCTCTATTTGAGGTATTCCTCAAGGTTCTTCTTCCATTCTTTAGAAATCTCAATCTTCCTTTCTTTATTCTCCTCAACATGCGAACATGCATATTAGTTTATCTTACTCTTCTTTGATGAATTAGTCATACCACTAAATTTCACCTTGTTAGTCATATATCACGATGACTGATTCGGCATAATCACAATATCTTTATCTCTAGTCATTACACAATTCTTTTGCTCATAGTCACCAATTTGTCCATTGGATTCAATGTTAACCGAATTCTTTCTGGTTCCCTCCATTAACTAAAACACAAAAAGAATTTTGTGAGAGGCGAAATCATGCTAGGGAAGACAAAATAGTAAAGGGGGAGCACCCTCAATATCTAACATCTTAGGTTAAATTCTATGATCGTTACCGTAGTTCTAGGACTATATCCTATACGTATACTTATCCTTAGGGACATCCCTAGACATAGCTTAGAAATATCTCTAGGGATCTCACTAACGTTTTCGCATCCTAGTTTCCAAATGTTGACTAAACCTTTCCTCTGATACCAACTGTAGAGACCCGAAGCTTGACGTACATATACATTACATTACTTTTTCAGAATACTTAGTACAAACCAAAAACACACACACAAGGATCGTAATAGTTTAGTGTCTTTGGATACTCGGAACGTAATCTTCTAATCGTGGTGAAAGATCTTCAAATCTCCCATAATGTTCTTCCCTTTTTTTACCTAAAACCTTTCTTTATATCCTGGGGAAAAGAAAACATAAAAGGGTGAGTTCAAATGCTCAGTAAAGGTAAACAAATGAAATATCAATCACATCATATTCATAAGAACATAACATTTTGGAAATCTTAACCTGCAAAAGAGAGAATAATTTCATAACATGGGATAAATCATAGTAGTGAAATGAAATCCCAATAATCATAACGTAAAACATGAAACTTTGTGTCATAAACACATAATCATAGAGAATCATATCTTATTAGTCAAGACTCATTGCCAAGACTATCTTAGTGGACAATGTCCCTTTCTGAACCGAGTCACCCTCGTTTCAGTCCTGTTTCACTGAACCGGTATAACCTACCATTCCAGTCATGTCTATCTCATGAGATATAAAATATTTACCCAATGAATTTGAGGGAGATATAGGTCCCACCCTTCTCATAATGATACCAGTCTTATGTGTGCCACAAAATCATAAACCATACATCATTGCATAACCCGTGTAATAAAAATGGGAATCTTAAACATCATGACATCATAAAACAATTCATATACGATAAAGGATTTTAATAAAAATAATTCCATCATAACATATTCAAATCAATGTAATAATAGGGATAAAAATAGAGCCCTTTATTATCTTAGATGGAAAATAATTTTGATAAAACAATTGAACTTCATTCTTGAAGAAAATATCCTTTCTACTTCAAAAACACTTTTAAATTCTTAATATTTCATAAAATTATAAACTAAAAGAAGTTGATTAAAAATAAACTTGAAAACCATTAAATGAAGCTTCTTGGAAATAATGTTTTAAGAATCCATTCATGCCGTATAAGTTAAAAAAACATTCTTCCCGTACTTTTGTCGGAAAATTCAAAAAGTACCTCGTATGAAAAACGACAAAAGATTCTTTTCATATCTTTTACTAAAAACTTACTGAAGGTTAAAATTGGATTTAAACAATTGTGTGTGGATGGATATAATATTACATATTGAGGAAACATTGATGTGGATGATAAAATACACCCCAGTAAATACTAAAGTATAAACAATCTCGGATAAAAATGAAATTGTGATATTTCCCTTACCTTAGGTCCGATTTGCTTCGTAAGTGTCCGAACCTCCTGTATAATGATTTAAATAATGTCATTTAATTATTACAGAATCCTATGATATCATATATGGTTCACTTATGACTTTATATTACCCGTTCTTTTGTAAATTCCATGTTAAAGAGCGTTTTGTGTAAAATTGTTTCATTTGTCGTCTGTGTTTTGACTTGTAATTATTCATATGATTACTTAGATCATGATTACATAATTCCAGAATATAAAACATGATTTATATATATATATATATTCAGAATAGTCATATATATAATAAACTAGTAAATGGAAAGAAATACACCGTTCATTGAGACGGTAGGCCGTACGTACGCATGAACACTGTTTTCATTTCCTTATTGAGTTGAGCGGAATTAAGTGGATGACATACATATATACACACATAAATCCAGTATCATTATTTTGTCATATATTTCATGATTACTTATTATATATACTTTATAATCATTCATGAATGGTTAAAGTGGAGAATGAATCTCTTCACGTCGTGGAGACGGTAGTCCGTACGTACGCACGAGCGATGATATCGTTCTAATGATCGTGGGACTGTATTGGAGTGTATGTATAATATTTCAGAATCAATATCACTTTAAAATAATAATATATAGTTATTATTTACACCATTATACCCATCCAATTAAGGTGGTGGTGGAAAATAGATTTCACCACGGCGTGGAGACGGTATTCCGTACGTACGCACGCGCGGTGATTTCGTTTTCCGTAGGATGGATAGATGGTGAAATAGGATTTTTTCATACTTATAATAACATATCAGTATATTAGTGATACTTATGTTATTACTTCATAATTAAACAACCTAAGAAGAAGAAGTGGAAGAAGAAATAAAGGTGAAAGAATTGGTAACGGAAATTACCTCTTCTTTGAAGCGCCTCTATGAGACCTCCTCTTAGGGCACTAAAATTGGTCTTTTAGGAAGACCAGAACCTATAGGATGTTTCTATGGAAGTGGAGAAGATAATTTTCCATGGTTTGGCCGAGCTTGAAGGCTCAATGTTTTTTGAGGAAGAGAGGGAGGAGGTGTCCTTTTATAAGGGAGGAGAGGGGCACCTTTGTAGTAACTAAAACTATTATTTTATTATAAAGTCAAGTTAGGTTTTAAATAGCTCCAAATTGATATATTTCGAAGCTAAGGTGGGTATGGGTCGAAAGCCTCTCATCCAATAGAATTTAGAAATGTTTAGGTTCCTATTTTAACCTTATCATTTAGATTTAACATTATGTTATATAATTTTACTTTTACCATGTCTTCTTGTGTTCTTATACTATAAGGTTATTAATCTTACTATAAGCAGCCAAAAAAACTCCAATTTGTTTATTATTAATATATATAACCTTATCAAAGTCATGTGGCCCATCATTATATTTTTTGGAATAATATAACAATTACTTATATAATATTTGTTTTAAAAACTATTTTATGTCAATTTTGACACTATTTAGTAATTGATTTTTGTGAAAATCATAACAGAATGATAAGTTCGAAAAAGTTAATTAAATCAATACTAACATGTCATATTAACCTAGAAAATTAGTTTAATTCATAAAAAGTCTTAAATTACATTTATTTTGGTATTTATAACATCAATTATGTCAATATTTCATTAATAAGATAATTACTGCATCATCTTTGTGTCATAAATAAATTAAATTATTTGATGTCTAAAAATTACAAATAAAATACCATTATGTAGGAAATATTTTTATCTTTCTAATGAATATTTACAATAGAATTTATCTTTTGTATAACCCTATATTACAAATGTTTTAGTAAATAAACTTTGATTTTAACTCTTTTAACCCTTCTTTAAATAAATTAATAATAAATGTCCTAATCTAATCCATGTGGGCCTAAATGGTCATATTTTATTCCTAAGTTTTTTTTTCAAATTAAAATTGTCCAATAGAATTATGACATGTGTTAGGGTAATAATAATATCATTTCTATACTTAATTACCCTATATACTTTTAACTGGGGTAAAAAAAAGTAAAAAGTTACTATTCACCAAAAAATTATTTTCATCTCATTGAACCACATTTTACTTACTAACATCAACCGTGTCTCTCGTATTTTTGAAATTACATTCACAGAATCGGTAAAATTAAGTTTTATGAACAATTCAGTTTTTTTAACTACCACTTAGTGGTTTCACTATTCATCAAAAATTGAAAGTTTTCAGAAAAATACCAAAAAATAGGCCTAAGATATATTTGATACTATGAACTCAAAAATGATTTATATTTTACCAAATTCAGAACATATCAGTTGCATTAATTAATTTAAAAATTAATTCCCGTTGTCAAAACAAAAGACGTGTTTTTAAGAGATAATAACTATCAAAATATTGACACTTGTTTATAACTGGTTTAAATGTGAAATTACATCCAATGACCAACATTGTATTAAATTGTAAAAATATATTATAAATATAATTTAAAACCACTAAAATTAATAATTTATCACTATAAATTATTTCGATTGAAAAAGTTGTTTTTAAATAAAATTTAGTAATTTCCACTATTCATCAAAATATGAAAGTTATCCGAAAATTACCAAAATTTCACCCTAAGATAATTTCGATATTCCGAATCCAAAAATGAAGTCCATTTTGAAAAATTAAATTTACAAAATTTCAAAAAGTGGTTATTACTATTCATAACGGCTAGTTTTAATAATATTTTAATAGCATATCGTTGTTTAGTGAAACTCAGTATTGCGTACTACACACGCTATCAAGGAAGGTCGCGATTGCGTGTAATGAATGGAAAATCAAGGATGTGTATTGTGAAAGCTACTTTTGGTGTAGCATACAACACAAGACATTAATGAAATTAAAAAGAATATTTTTTCATAAAATCTCGGGGTGTTACATTCTACCCCCCTTAAAATGAATTTCGCCCTCGAAATTCATCAGGGTTATAAATGGTTTACTATTTGAAAGTTTATTTAATCGAAACCCACATCGTAAAAAGGAATACCAAAACCAATCATTAAAAACAAAAGTATGAAACGTAACGGTTACCCAAATAAACTAATCATTGGGTTTCCACATAGGTGAAAATATGGATATGGAAGAGAAATCTAACCATCATGTTCTGATGGAGAGTGGTAGAGAACATGGCAATGGAAAATCTAGAAATCACAAAGCCATAAATTTGTGACGATCTAAGGTACCATCTGATTCATCAGATATAAGAGCACTTAGACAACATTTTTAGTTTTCAAGATAATTTCCCTAAAGTTGATGAAATTGGAATTAGAAGAAATACTTTTGTGATTTTGGTTTAGTCTCACCGTTTGTCGTTCTTTGGAAAATTTCCACTTCATATATTAATGAAATGAAGTTGAATTTGTCATTCGTGATGTGTTAGAAGATCATGTGATAGAATGATGGGTCATTCCATCTCTTTCAAACAAAAGGTTAGCAATAGTTATAAGTTCATCTTATGGTTAATCGTATATGGTTCCAAAAATGAACTTATACTTCATATATCATACCGCTTAATAAAATAAAACTAGTTTCTACTAACCAGGGACTTCCTGTAGGCCATTGGTAGGCGATAAAGGCCAGTCGCACTTCGGTTGTGGGTTCGATTCCCACAGCCTTGTCCGAAGCGATGGGCTGTCGCCCGTCCAGCAGGTTGTCCTTTTTCTAAATATACATTACTATAACATCCCATCAATAATATCGAGAAAAAACTTTAATCCTTAAACAATACTAACTTATGTCCAACATAGTCCATTCCAATCTTTAGGCTTATCCATAATACTACTGTCTAATCTCATAATATAGTGAAAATGATTACCAAAGAGTTCATATAACAATCATGTTAAAACCATCATTGATCCTCGTATATCATGAGATATGTCTTGTTGGTCACATTCCAAACATTAGAAGGCCTTAATCATGTATTCTCTTGAAAAATGAATACCCATTGAACCTTAGTGAAAACATTGATGCAGTTAAAAGTTAACACTTTCCATATACCAAAATACTCAAAATTCTATATACTCAAACCATGATATCACTTAGTCCTTATATCAATCATGAGCTCATGAATACTGTCAAACATTTCAATTTCTCCTTATTCCTTAATTATGTGCATATCATCTACTTTCCAAAATATTTGAATCACTTTTCATGGATACCGGTACCATAAAATTATTGAAAACCACAATAGACCAATACATAAATATTTCAGTACACCATAAAAGTACCTCAACAACATTATTCTTGAATACCAATACATAAACACTTCAGTCCATCCAATTCAATGATTGTCCTGGAATAAGTCCTTCCTTGATTTAGAAGTAACTTTTTAGGTCAGGGCATTGAGTTGGGTAATGCCCATGTTCTCCACAAATAAGACATTGAACTCCATAACAATCTGTCACTCTATGACCCTTTTCTCCACACAGATAACATCGGTCCCTCCATTTGAGGTATTCCTCAAGGTTCTTCTTCCCTTCTTTAGAAATCTCAATCTTCATTTCTTTATGCTCCTCAACATGTGAACATGCATAATAGTTTATCTTCCTCTTCTTTGATGAATTAGTCATACCACTAAATTTCACCTTGTTAATCATATATCGCGATGACTGATTCGGCATAATCACAATATCTTTATCTCTAGGCATTACACAATTTTGTTGCTCATAGTCACCAATTTGTCCATTGGATTCAATGTTAACCGAATTCCTTCTTTTTCCCTCCATTAACTAAAACACAAAAAGAATTTTGTGAGAGGCGAAATCATGCTAGGGAAGACAACATAGTAAAGGGGGAGCACCATCAATATCTAACATCTTAGGTTAAATTATAAGATCGTTACCGTAGTTCTAGGGCTATATCCTATACGTATACTTATCCTTAGGGACATCCCTAGACATACCATA
This sequence comes from Viscum album, assembly GCA_963277665.1. Classification (NCBI taxonomy): domain Eukaryota; kingdom Viridiplantae; phylum Streptophyta; class Magnoliopsida; order Santalales; family Viscaceae; genus Viscum; species Viscum album. Next base: position 1,641,635,413 of record OY728121.1, on the reverse strand, counting down.
GAAATATCTCTAGGGATCTCACTAATGTTTTCGCATCCTAGTTTCCAAAGGTTGACTAAACCTTTCCTCTGATACCAACTGTAGAGACCCGAATCTTGACGTACATATACATTACATTACTTTTGCGGAATACATAGTACATAACAAAAACACACACACAAGGATCGTAATAGTTTAGTGTCTTTGGAAATTCAGAACATAATCTTCTAATCGTGGTGAATGATCTTCAAAATCTCCCATAAAGATCTTCCCTTTTTTTACATACAACCCTTGTTTATATCCTGGGGAAAAGAATACATAAAAGGGTGATCTCAAATGCTCATTAAGGGTAAACAAATGAAATATCAATCACATCATATTCATAAGAACATAAAATTTTGGAAATCTTAACCTACAAAAGAGAGCATAATTTCATAACATGGGATAAATCATAGTAGTGAAATGAAATCCCAATAATCATAACTTAAAACATGAAACTTTGTGGCATACACACATAATCATAGAGAATCATATCTTATTAGTCAAGACTCATTGCCAAGACTATCTTAGTGGACAAAGTCCCTTTCTGAACCGAGTCACCCTCGTTTCAGTCCTGTTTCACTGAACCGGTATAACCTACCATTCCAACCATGTCCATCTCATGAGATATAAAATATTTACCCAATGCATTAGAGGGAGATATAGGTCCCACCCATCTCATTATGATACCATTCTTGTGTGTGCCACAAAATCATAAACCATACATCACTGCATAACCCGTGTAATAAAAATGGGAATCTTAAACATCATGACATCATAAAACAATTCATATACGATAAAGGAATTCATAAAAATAATTCCCTCACAACATATTCAAATCAATGTAATAATAGGGATAAAAACCGAACCCTTTATTATCTTAGATGGAAAATAATTTTGATAAAACAATTGAACTTCATTCTTGAGGAAAATATCCTTTCTACTTCAAAAACACTTTTCCTTTCTTAATATGTCATAAAATTATAAACCAAAAGAAGTTGATTAAAAATAAACTTGAAAACCTTTCAAGGAAGCTTCTTGGAAATAATGTTTTAAAAATCCATTCATTCCGTATAAGTTAAAAAAAACATTCTTCCCGTACTTTTGTCGGAAAAGTCAAAAAGTACCCCGTATGAAAAATGACAAAAGATTCCTTTCATATCTTTTACAAAAAACTTACTGAAGGGTAAAATTGGATTTAAAAAATTTTAGGTGGATGGAAATAATATTACATATTGGGGAAACATGGATGTGGATGATAAAATACGCCCCAGTAAATACTAAAGTATAAACAATCTCGGATAAAAATTAGATTTTGTGATATTTCCCTTACCTTAGGTCCGATTTTCTTCGTAAGTGTCCGAACCTCCTGTATAATGATTTAAATAATGTCATTTACTTATTACAGAATCATATGATATCATATATGATTCACTTATGACTTTATATTACGAGTACTTTTGTAAATTCCATGTTAAAGAGCGTCTTGGGTAAAATTGTTTCATTTGTCGTCTGTGTTTTGACTTGTAATTATTCATATGATTACTTTGATCATGATTACTTAATTCTAGAATATAAAACATGATATATATATATATTCAGAATAAACATATATATAATAAATCAGTAAATGGAAAGAAATACACCGTTCATGGAGACGGTAGGCCGTACGTACGCAGGAACGTTGTTTTCGTTTCCTTATTGAGTTTAGTGGAATTAAGTGTATGACATACATATATATACACATAAATCCAGTATCATTATTATGTCATATATTTCATGATTACTTATTATATATACTTTATAATCATTCATGAATGGTTAAAGTCGAGAATGAATCTCATCACGTCGTAGAGACGGTAGTCCGTACGTACGCACGAGCGATGATATCGTTCTCATGATCGTGGGACTCTATTGGAGTGTATGTATACTATTTCAGAATCAATATCAATTTAAAATAATAATATATAATTATTATTTACACCATTATACCCATCCAAGTAAGGTGGTGGTGGAAAATAGATTTCACCACGGCGTGGAGACGGTATTTCGTACGTACGCACGCGCGGTGATTTCGTTTTCCGTAGGATGGATAGATGGTGAAATAGGATTGTTTCATACTTATAATAACATATCAGTATATTAGTGATACTGATGTTATTACTTCATAATGAAACAAACTAAGAAGAAGAAGTGGAAGAAGAAATAAAGGAGAAAGAATTGGTAACGGAAATTACCTCTTCTTTGAAGCGCCTCTTTGAGACCTCCTCTTAGGGAACTAAAATTGGTCTTTGCGGAAGACCAGAACCTATAGTATGTTTCTATGGAAGTGGAGAAGATAATTTGGCAGGTGTTGGCTGAGCATTAAGGCTCAAAGTTGTGTGAGGAAGAGAGGGAGGAGGTGTCCTTTTATAAGGGAGGAGAGGGGCACCTTTGGAATAACTAAAACTATTATTTTATTATAAAGTCAAGTTCGGTTTTAAATAGCTCCATATTGATATATTTCGAAGATAAGCTGGGGATGGGTCGAAAGCCTCTCATCCAATAGAATTTAGACAAGTTTAGGTTCCTATTTTAACCTTATCATTTAGATTTAACATTAAGTTAAATAATTTTACTTTTACCATGTCTTCTTGTGTTCTTATACTATAAGGTTAATAAACTTACTATAAGCAGCCAAACGAACCCCAATTTGATTATTATTAATATATATAACCTTATCTAAGTCATTTGGCCGAAACTTATATTTTTAATAAAAAAATAACAATTACTAATATAATATTTGTTTTAAAAACAATTTTATGTCAATTTTGACACTATTTAGTAATTGATTTTTGTGAAAATCATAACAGAATGATAAGTTCTAAAAAAGTTAATTAAATAAATTCCAACATGTCATATTAACCGATAAAATTAGTGTAATTCATAAAAAATCTTCAATTACATTTATTTTGGTATTTATAACATCAATTATGTCAATATTTTATTAATAAGATAATTACTGCATCATCATTGTGTCATAAATAAATTAAATTATTTGATGTCTAAAAATTACAAATAAAATACAATTATGTAGGAAATCGTTTTAGCTTTCTAATTAATATTTACAATAGAATTTATCTTATGTATTACCCTATATTAAAAATGTTTTAGTAAATAAACATTGATTTTAACTCTTTTAACCCTTCTTTAAATAAATTAATAATAAATGTCCTAATCTTATCCAAGTGGGCCTAAATGGTCATATTTTATTCCTAAGTTTGTTTTTGGTCGAATTAAATTTGTCCAATAGAATTAGGACATGTGTTAGGGTAATAATAATATCATTTCTACCCTTAATTACCCTATTTACTTTTAACCGTGGTAAAAAAAAGTAAAAAATTACTATTCATCAAAAAAGTATTTTCATCTCATTGAACCACATTTTACTTACTGACATCAACTGTGTCTCTCGGATTTTTGAAATTCCCCTCATAGAAGCGGTAAAATTAAGTTTTATGAACAATTTAGTTTTTTTAACTACCACTTAGTGGTTTTATTATTCATCAAAAATTGAAAGTTTTCAGAAAAATACCAAAAATTAGGCCTAAGCTATATTTGATACTATGAACTCAAAAATGATTTATATTTTACCTAATTCAAAACATATTAGTTTCATTAATTAATTTAAAAATTAATTCCCGTTGTCAAAACAAAAGGCATGTTTTTAAGAGATATTAACTATCAAAATATTGACACTTGTTTATAACTGGTTTAAATGTGAAATTACATCTAATGACCAACATTGTATTAAATTGTAAAAATATATTCTAAATATACTTTAAAACCACTAAAATTAATAATTTATCACTATTAATTATTTCAATTGAAAAATTTGTTTCTAATTAAAATTTTGTAATTTCCACTATTCATCAAAATATGAAAGTTATCCAAAAATTACCAAAATTTCACCCTAATCTAAATTCGATATTCCGAATCCAAAAATGAAGTCCATTTTGAAAAATAAAATTTACAAAATTTCAAAAAGTGGTTATTACTATTCATAACGGCTAGTTTTAATAATATTTTAATAGCATATCGTTGTTTAGTGAAACTCGGTATTGCGTACTACACACGCTATCAAGGAAGGTCGAGATTGCGTGTAATGAAAGGAAAATCAAGGATGTGTGTTGTGCAAGCTCCTTTTGATGTAGCGTACAACACAAGACATTAATGAAATTAAAAAAAATATTTTTCATAAAATCTCGGGGTGTTACACTCATCCTCTTGATATGTTATCAACAGTAAGTTTTCATTCTTGTACACAAACTGAAAATCATTCTGAAAAGAAACCTCTTTATCTCTACAATCAATATTATCATGGTAAACAGAGCGCCAATCCATACTCAGGATATCATCAAACTCTACTAGAGGTAAAACAATAAGGTTTTCAAGTAGGTTCTTTCCATGGATAAGGATAGGAAGATTCTTATAAATTATTTTCGCCTCAATATTTCCCCCAGGTGATTTTACCACAAGTTCAGGAGTCATTACTTGAGATGTAATTCCCAATTTACTAGAGAATTTTTCAAAGATAAAAGAATGTGTAGACCCTGAATTAAACAACACACTGGAATAATCTGAAAAAACAAACAAAGTACCTGATACCACTTCATTTGATGGCCCAACATCTACTGAAGTAGTTGAAAGGATTTCACAACACCTTTCTTCTTGTAGTCTGACTAATTCCCATCATTTGAGATCATTGTCGAACACTCGTTTGCATAATGACCCATCTCATTACACTTGTAACATTTCGCTGATTGTAAATCAAATTTGGTCTTACCATCACCCTGATCTTTTTCAGGGAAATCAAGAGCCTTATGTCCCATCTTACCACATCGGTAGCACTTTCCAGAATTCAAAAGTCATTCCCCAGCATGCCTTTTACCACATTTATCACAAACAAAAAACATAGTTTTCTTACAATCATACTTTTTTGAAGGATTCTTCCCTTTCTCCTGCCACCTCTATCTCTTCTTCTGTTGGATGTTTTCTAACACTTTATCATCAGAAAAATCTATTCACTCTTTCTCAGCACATCAAAAAACCTTTTCATAACTTTTGAACTCACGAGAAGCTAAATCCCTTTGATATTTTGGCTTTAATCCTCAGTAAAAACGATTGATTTTACTATGATGGTCTAAGATAAAATTTGGAGCATACCTTTCCAATCGAGTGAACCTTTCTTCATGAGAAGCCACTGAGTCGTCCTCTTGCCTCAATTCCAAGAATTTCTTTTCCATCCTCTGTCGAACAGCCTTAGGAATATAATCTCAAAAAACATACCTTTGAATTCATCCCAGTCAAGAGAATCAATCTCAACAGCGTCCCTAATATTTTTAACCATCAACCACCGTTGATATTCTTCACCCTCCAAATGGTAAAAAAGAAGACTAAACTTTTGATTCTCTGAACACCCCATGACATCGAAAATATTCTCCAGTGCTTTAATCCACCCTTCAGCTAGCACAGGGTTATATGATCCTCTGAATGATGGGGTATTTTTCCTCATGAAATGTTCCACCACTGACATGTTCCTATGCGGTTGATCTGGCTGATCTCGTGCATGGATACCACCACCATTTATCGCTTGAGTCAACTATGCCATTAGTGCAAAAAATGTTCAGTTCCAATTCTGAGCATCTCTGGATGCTGATTCCGAAGGTCATTTACTTCTGTATGCCTTCCTAGCACTACTTCCCTATTTCCTCTGTGGAAAACCATTATGAACAAACATGTCTTAGATGAAGCAACATGGTAATATTCAAATGCTATATCATTTCAATTTTACCATAAAAAAATATTTTTGGATAGTCATTAAATATAATTCAGTCTCTGAAGGTTATCTAAATCGACCTCTAATACCACCTATAAGGCCCCAACCTTAAACATTACTTAATATTGAGTTATTACAAGAATACACATTGAGGATCTTTTCAGGTTTAGAGTTTTAGAGAATTAGATCAAAAATCATGCATTACATTCCACATTTCAACAAGTTGGTTACATAAAAGACTGTATTCATTTTTCCCTTCAAAGGAGTCATATTTAAAATAAGACATGGATTCTTTCATGACACTTCCTCGACACTATCATCACATCATGTACTTTTCCCTTGACATGTGAAAACATTTCAAAAACATGGGATGAGCATAAAAAGTTCAGTAATGGATATAAAAGTATTGAAAAAAAATTAGTCCATGTATACATAAGAACCAATGAAATTATATATTACTCATAAATCATAAGCACTTAATCATACCTCATGAAATCATAAGATTTATGAATAACTCATATAAAACAGAAGACATAAAGTTAACTTGATTCATTCATAACATTCTTAGGTAGGGAGTAACCCTCATGGTTACGTTTGAAATACCCATCGTAGTATATTCCCTAAATCTCTTTGAATAAACCTTAGTTTTTAACTTATTTTCATTACCCAATGCATTAGAGAGCTATATAGGACTCACACGCCCTTATTTTATCACAGAACCAACAATCTTCATATACAATTCCCAAGATCCATAACATAATCTTATCACATAAAACATGCATAAAGGAAACATAACATTTCCACATTTCAATCACAAGATATCAATACAACACATTGATATAATAAAAACCTTATCAAAACCTTTTTCAATACCAAAATAAATGAATAGTAAAGCATGGTATTTATTTTTCATTTAAAAAAAGTTATGTCTTGTAGAGTAATCCAAAACTTAAATAATGGTCACGGCGGTGGAGAAGTCGTTGTCGCCACATACATAAGACAAAAACATTCCCTTTTGTTGTTTAGTAAAATGCATTGTATAAAAAAGATTCCTTTTAATAAAAGTAAAAGACAAACGGGTTTATACACCGTATAAAATAAATTTTTGTATAAAACAAAATATGCCTCAATGAAAGGAGATTGAGACGAAGTCCCATACCTCATGTCCGACTTGACTCGATCGTTCTTTAATCTCCTGAATAATAAACTAAAGAATATTTCTACCTGCTTAAGAACCTTTTTCAATTTCATTATTCCTTTTATATCACTTATTACCATGTTATGAACATTGTGTAATTATTTAATTTAATAACGATCGTTTTGTTGATCTTTGGTACTTGAGCCAAAAATAAACTTCTTATAATTACAAGTTGTTCATGTGGTAAAATATCCATTATATCCAGAATTATATTTCGGATTTACATATCATATACACCATATATATCCAGTATATACATGCATTTATTATATTACATAACATTTAGAGGTATGAAATGAAATGCACCCTTCATGGAGACGGTAAGCCGTACATACGCATGAATGCTACTATCAATTATATTTCGTATTTAATGGAGTGAAATAATAATGATATAAAGTTATATTATAAATATAGTATAATATCATATATAATATCATTAACTCCATCCTTTATAGGTCCCACATATGGCATTAACGAATCAAATCACTTTGAGGGGGTGGTAGTCCGCACATCCTAAAATGAAGATATCATGTTTACCCATAATGGAAACCATAAAGGAATGACATAAATGAAAAAATAAAGAAGCATAAGGAAAACTTAAAGATAATATATATCATATATAAATAGAGTGACATCTAATGGACACCATGGAAGGTGATAAAAGAAGATTGAATAATCATCGTTTCGTGAGGCAGAAATTCTCCATCCACAGATGCAGTATGTTCTTTAACCATTAGATGGAGGTGTGTGTAATTGTAAATCAAATCCATTTCATAAGAACATCCTAGTATATTTAATGTACTGGTTTTTTTACAAAATAAAATAATAAAAGGATTTTAGGGGGTTGGAGAAGCAAAATAAAACAAAAGAACATTAGAGAAGACATTACATTTAAATCGGGTAAATCCCCTTGGTTTGAACCAAAAGGGTTCCTTGAAGAGATTTCTACCAAAATTAAGTATTCTAGGATGAGTATAGGTATTTGGAGAGATACAATGAGCAGATCTTGGCCGATACAATGGCTTGAGAGGTGTGGGTAAGGTGGTAGAGGTGGGGGACTTTTATAAGAAGGAGGAGGGGCACTCATGGAAAGTCAAGAAAATTTACTTTATTATATAAAGAGTTTCTAATTTTAAAGGTCACAAAATTATATATTTCGGGGATAAAGTGATAAGGGTTTTAAATATTCCCCTAAAATAGGTCTTTTGACATGTGTATGTCTTAGATTTTACATTATCTTTTCATTTTATTTAAATCGTTCATTAATGAGGTAATCACTGCATCATCATGGTCTCACAAAAAATTTAATTTATTTAATGTCTAAAAATTATAAACAAACTATCATGATGTTTGAAATATATTTATATTTTTAATGCCTTATTATATTCTATGATATAATTTATGTAGACAAAACTATGTTTTTTTACTTGGGTGATACATACTTTGGTTATACTTTCCTTTTAAAAAAATAATATAATAAAATGTCACTATCACCCTAATGTGATTCCATGGGGTCACAAAGATTGTCACAAGGCATCCCACGGTCGTTCATGACACAACCAGTAGCATTAGGAAACATTTTTGGTTCATTTTTTGTTATGATTTTTTATTTTATTACCCATAACTACCAGATTACTAATTAATCATGATAATTAAAGATAATTACCGTTGTTAATATTCATAATGTCCAAAAAAAAGAGTCATAATTATATAATTTGGACCTTTTGATTCCAAATATAGAATCCATTTAAACAAATTACAAAAATTGAAATTGTAGTAATTAATATAAAAATAATCCCCGTTGTCAAAACAAATAGCGGGTTTTTTAGAAACAATATCTATCAAAAGTTTGTCAATTTTTTATGACCAATTTCAAAGTAAAATTAATCCCAATGACCAACATTGGATTAAATGGTAAAAATATATTATATTTACATTTTAAAACCAATAAAAAAACAATTTATCTATATAATTAAATAAGATGAAAAAATATGTTTTGAAGTAAAATGCTGTATTTTTCACTATTCATTAATAAATGATCATTGTCAGAAAAATACCAAAAAATTATCCAAAGTAAATATCAATGTCCCAGTCCTAAAGAATAAGTTTATTTTGAAAAATATAGCTTCTAAAATTGTCAAAATATAGATTTAAAATGTCTCGCCATCAAAAGGCGGTAAAACAATCTTTTAAAAATATTTGAGAATCCAATGCTTAAGATTGGATTTATTATCATTTTAAGCATATAAAACACTATCTAATTCATAAATACACATAGATATGAAAATCCATTATTCTTTACTTACATGGGATGTTACATTTGTGTTTATTGTGGTTAAGATGTTTCAAAAGATATTTTATGAGATTCATGGATTTTTAGGGAAAATGGGATGGTGAGGAGTCGAATTTATGTTTAAGGAGTGGTGGTTTTAAGTGATTAAAAAAATATTATATTGTATTTAAATCCAAACACTTTTAGGGGAATTAATAAAAAAGTATTTCATTTATAAATAAATTATTATATTCTTTTAATGGTCTATAAACACATCATAAACCCATTTAATATTTCATTTTTTAGGTATTTTAAGACATTTGCTTTTAACTATAATTCACTATATTGTTTTTCTTATACTATAAGAAATAATTTTTACCATGGTAACTATATTTATAGGTTAAAAATTGAACATATTACCAAATTTTGATCATATGATACCAAATATGGAATCCATTTTATGAAACTACAATAATAGAATTGGAGAAATAAAATTTAATGAAAACCCCACAAACATTAAAAGAAGGTTTTCAAAATTGTATATTTCAAGAAAAAATGAGTTTATATTTTCCTTAGGACAAATAATTATCCTTTTTTGAAATGAAATTAATATTAATTTTTTATAGTATATTAATTTTTTTAAAACAATCCAAATAAGGTATTATTTTAATTTATTATAATGAAGGGCATCATGTACTTTAAAAAAGATTTTAAAAAAAATAATTTTTTAAAAACAAAAAATGATCATACATTAACATACAATATAAAGTTGATAAAAATAAATTTAATTTGATTGAATATAAAAAATAATAATTTTTTTTGATATAAAATAAATTCAAAACATAATTGGAGTTTTAAATTTTTTATTGAAAGTAAGGGAATGTTTGTACATAAATTTGTATTTTCCACTAATTTCTAACAACCCTATATTTTCAAAATAATATAAATATTTCACCTAAAGTAAAACATGATATTATGATTTAAAATATAAATTAAATTTTATGATATTCATTTTTTATATTTTAGAAAAATGCATTTTAATATTCTACCATAAAATTCAAGAAATTCATGTTTTAAACAAATGTATTTTTGAAGAATCAAATAAAATTACAAAAAAATTTATTATTATTTGTGTATAATTAATTAATACTTTATAAGTGACTGTGAAAATTATATAATTCATATATCATTGATACATTTAATTCTCACCAAATTAATGGCTAGATTATAATGGTCATATATAAATTATACGATTCCATTGTTCAATTAAGGTGAGAAATACATATCATGTACAATATCAAACATCATTATTGATTTTTTAAAATGAATAATGTTAAACCCTATAGATATGAAAAATATTTATTATTATTTATTTTTTTGTAAAATTTATTTATATGCATGATATAGATGGGAGAGTTGGATTCTGTATACATTGAAAATGATACTTTGTCATATATTTGGAAATGGATTGATAGTTTCCTATTCTCATGACAATCTAGCTCAACAACTTCTACATGGATGTTAGAACATCAGAAGATGTCTATACTAATATCCAAGGACACATGATTTGATTATTTAGTTTCATTATTGTAACAAATACATGTCTTGTTATACTAATATTCGTGAAATTGGAAAATTGTACATCATATTATTTTTTATTGGGTTGTATTGTAAAAGATATGTTAAAATCCTTTAGAATAATTGTCTATAATAGTAACATGAATGTGAATGGATTATGGTTATGGTGGACAATGAATATAAATATAAAAACATTTCGACACATTTTTAACAAATTATTTTAATTTTTAGTGTATTTGTGAGAATCCTGATGACAATAGAGAATCCATGATTGGTGTTCATAAATATTATTTGCTTTGTTATGTGTTTAATAAATCCTAGATAATCTTTTAAAATGATTCAAGTGGCCAAAAATTATTTTGAAAAGATAACAATTCATTTCAAAAAAAATTAATATATTTCTTGTTGTCAATGATTGAAAAATATTAATGGAAATTGTCATTAATAAAATATTATTCATCAACAAGGAATAGATTATATCATGCACTTAGGTATTTGATCTACACATTAAGAAAGTAATGTTGTGCTATCAAGCAGAAGGATATTTTTGGATGCACTTATTAATATTTAGTGTGGTGATTCTTTATATATATTTAAACTCATCTAGTATAAGATAGTTCAAAATGATTTTGTGATTTGAAAAAGGAGATTGAAAATTGAGCAAGACATTGGTGATTTGTTTTTTCGTAAGACATTTTAAAACCTATAAGGATTGATATGGAAATATGACATATTATATTAATATATGTTATTTGGGAAGATATATTAATTTTTTTCTTAATTTTGGGAGATACCAATCCCATAATAAATTTTTATATTTCCAAAATATAATAATGTTTTTCATATAATAATTATCATATGGATAAGCAAATTTCATGATTATTGATATTAATTATTATCATATGAAATTTTTGAAATATGAACCCATTTTTATATGAACAAATATACTATAAAGTGCCCTTATAATATTTTACATATTGAATAATCAATATAAAAAAAATTAATATTCTAAATATTGAATGATCTAATGATTTTGGAGCCTATATAAACTATTTGAGATATCATGAATCTTTGGGAATTCATTATTCAAGAATTGTATAATGATATTCAATGAAATTTCAGTTATGACTGATTTGTGAAATAATGTGTCCATATTTTTATTAACTAAAATAAATTTATTTTATCTTCATGAATAAAATAGATAATCACATATCAATTATTGACTAAAAAATTGGAGCAAAATTCATTTATGTGGATATATTTTTCAGATGATGGGATTAAGTATATTGATTACTTACTACTGTTGTATAATGAAAAAGGTGTACTTATGTATAGATTTTAGGTTAAGATATTATAATGTATGATGATTTCAACATTGTTAAATAATTTAGAGTATGACTTATTTATAGATGGGGACCGTGAATTGAGATATATTTAGATATATTTTGAATTTTGATTGAAAAAGGGGAATCTGAATTTTCATATAATAAAAGATAAATATTTTCATTGATATATGGGGAATTTAGTAATGGTACTTATGGAATATCTTTTGAGTTAAAAAAATACTAAAGGTAAAATTATTGTAAGCAATAAATGGTAATTCTATAATACTTTTTTGGGTATGAGGATATTTTTTTAAATTATAACACCATATATTTATATTCCATATGAATGAATAAATTTAAAACATTAACCCATGCATGTTATTTATTGAGAAATTTTTAAAAAATAAAATAACCGAAAATAATCCATAGGTGTTTTATAACCACAAATGATTAGTGATTTGGGTGAATTATGTCTGTGTATCTCGATGAAATAATAAGATGGAGGAAAATCCAAGAGATCTATATATCTTTATATTTTTGAATAATAGAATTGATGGAGACAATGAATCTACATGATAAATGAGGTAATACTGTGTTGCAATGAAAGATCCCATGGGAATCAAGGTAAAAGAATATGATGATGATGAAGAACTGGTATAATCCTATGTAAACTATTAAAAGGATGAAAAATATAACTAATAATGAATAATTTTATCGATTTTTAAGAATACGATAAAAAAATAAGTTGATATAGTTGATTTTTTTGATGAATAGATACAATAAAGTATGGAAAAATAATAAAATAAAAATGGTGCGTTGGAAGTAGACCAATTTTTCCAATTTGTCCTATTTCATGAAATAACATCAGTAGAAAAGAGTTATTTAATCTATTAACTATTTAAGATCATTTTAGGGTGTTATATTTATAAATATGTCACCCATGAAAGAAAAAATAGATTCTGAAAAGAATTGAAGGTTTAATTATTTAATATGCCATAATAGATGCATTTTTCTTGAAAAAATTTTGGAATCTTAACTCACTTTGGGTTGAGGTAGGTTATCATTTTGTTGTTTATATGCCCTCCTAATATAGTATAATTTCTCTACAAAAGATTATATGAATGAGATAAAAAAAATTAGAGGGTTGATATTAATTAGAAGTGAAATATTTTATTATTGAGATAATTTTTTTATGTAGTGATATCACACTATTATAATATAGTTCTTTCAATTTTAAGATGATAAAAATCCATGATACACTTGAACTGATAAAAGCATTTTTCAAGAGAATAAATTACATGGAAATCACATGCATGAGAAAGAATTATAGTTCTCGAAGGGTATGGACCGTATAAGAAAACCAATGTTAATTTAAATTATAGCAATGTGTTTCATATCAGAGTACTCTAGATAAAATAGTAACATACAACTACCATTACAAAATATTATGTTCTTTTCTAGAAGGTAATTTTTTAAATATTTAATGAGAATTATTAAAAAATTTACAACACTAGATTCATTCTCCCTCATATATATCTTCATTTAATAGTAGGCATAACAAGTTGTATATGATACCAGGGTCCCTCTAATTAGATTTATTGGATTATAATGTTGTATATATGAGGAAAAAATAACACTTATTTAATTTGGAATATTTATCAAGGTCATTTTTATTATTTTAGATGAGATATATATTTGAAATGGAGGTGTCTCCAATTATAAAAATGTTTTCCATCTCAACTAAGTTAGATATGTTTGTTTTGTAATGGAACCTATAAATATGTAATATAAAGGAAATGGAGAATTAAAATTTTCAATAATGAAAAATTAATATATAGTATATAGGTTTCCTAGAGTGATAATTTTTTTGTTAGGATTAAAAAAATATGGAATTTATGAGTTTTTAAGAAGATGATGTGAATATGTTTAATAGTCTATTTTGTTACAAAATTAATGACTACTGGAAAAAAGTGTCTAAATAATTCGTTTCATAATATTTATCATACATCAGGAGACATATTGTTGAAAAATAATGAATATAAAGATAAACTAGTGTTGTAGAAGAATAATTGGTTAAAATTAAAGAATCTAAATCACTCTTGATGTACTTGTGAATGATAATGATGAATCCCTCTCACTTTTAAAGTAAATAATATATATTTTTGATTAAATGATATAATATTTTAATTTTGGGAAATAAAATTTTATGAATGTTTTTATGTAAGTGTTCTATGAATTTTAGATGAATTATCATATTTATGTAAATCTTAATTAAACCTATAGTGAACTAAAAAAGGATCAAGGTGCTTGGTAGTTCTATAATGGATAAATGTAAATTGTAATATAATCAATTTCAAAAGATTAGAGGTTAATAACAAGTATATTTGAGGTTATTTGATAATTGGAAGAAAAATATAGTATTGAATTTCGTGATTTAGAAATCATTTTGAAAACCCTATAATATATGAAACCTAAAACTTCTAATAAATAATAGTGAAATAATAGTTTATACATATGAATATTAGATGTTTATTCTATAAAATGGACTCATTCTAGTGGTATTGAGTGAATGGTGTCATATGGGGAAGCCTCAACCATATATTAATTTAAAAATTAATCCAACAACTCTTTCAATTTAGTTATCAATAACTATGTTTATTTTGGAATAATATTAATGTTGTTAAATTATATACAAATATAGAAGTACATATATTATGTAAACTCAACCATTGTTACAAGGGAATATATAAGTATTCTAAATATAATTTCTCTTAAATTATAGCCATAATGTCTGGGGTTATTATCTGAAATATGTAATGAAACTAATATAGATGTAATAAATTTTGATGAATAATAATGATAATTAATATGACATATTGTTTACCCTATAGATTATGGAATATTTATTTTTAGTATCAGCACAACAAATTAAACTATGATCTTAATAGAATCCATGAATATAAGGGGGATAAAGATAATGTTAAAAGTAATCATGTTGTAAGGAATAATATCTATCAAAATAGAATAAATATAACATGAAAAAAATATATTTTCTTAAAATATTCATTTATTTCTTGATATTATATTTTCACAAATATGACTAATATTGGTAAAAAACATCTTAGATTTACATATATCCTTAAAACAATATATAATAACAGTATATTTTTAAATAGCTAATGTAATAAATAATTTCTACATTGGAGAATAATTATCAAGGTGGCTCATTGAAAAGTCAGATACCAAGGAGGCAAAAAAAAACTATATAATATATTAAACATTTATAGGAAAATTGATTCTTATTTGGAAATAGATTTCACATTATAGTACACTTGAATATTGATATATAATGTATTAAATAATATAGAAATCAGGAAAATAAAATGGAATCAAATCATGATAGTAATAACTAGAATGATATGTTTGTCGATACCCATAATGAAGATGTGGAATGGCTGAAAAAAGTATAACTACAATGTTAAGGAAGATATTTTTGGATGTTGAAACTATATGGGTCACATATCTACTATATTAATGAATATTTTACCAAGAAAATATATAAATAAAGGGAATGATAAAATAGATTATTTTCATAAAAATATTTCTATAATAATGTTATTGAAAGAGAAAAACTAAATTTAATGTTGATAAGAAATAGTGAATATCCATATTTCTAGACTATTTGGAAAAATACTATGGAATAGATAAAGTGAATAAGAATGAAACTTCTGTAATTTCAATGGAGAATAAGGATAATCTAGATATGATAATTAATTAAAAGCCAGATAACTCAATACATACCAAGAATTAAATGATTTACAAGATCCATAAAAAATAAATCACAACAATTTGTATAAATTATAGACCATGATGGAAATGTGTTTATGGGTATGGAAATAATACATAGCCCTATGGAACAAATATTTTGCTACAAATGATCTTCACATCTACCATATCAGTTTGTTATCACATAAATACTTGGATCTAATGATGAATATGTGTATATTAAAACCCATAATGGGGAACATTATGTTGTGGTGAGGCAACCAATGATTTAGTATTTTAAAAAAAAATTAATTCTAGACACCACCTTAACAAATTAAAGTATGTTGTACGACTTTCATTCTCCCATAACTGGATTAACTCATCTCTAGTCATGATAATCATAGAGTAGTGACAATGCATTCAAATATTGACAAATATATTACATTCAAAAGTGTCTTGTATGTGTTTTCATGTGAGTGCAGACGTATAAATATTTCCCGATAATATATTTGTTATAAAACCATTAGAAAAAATGTTATAAATATTCTAAAAATGTGTCGAGTATATATATTTTCATTTTATAAACTATTCTTATTGTTTTTGTTAATTTTTATTCTACATATAGTCTTAGAGATAATGATTTATTAGATAATCGTTAAAAATATTTACTTCCTCGCATCTATCATTTTATTTATTGAGCACATGAAATGTGGATGGAAATCAAATTAAGAGATGATGTTTAAAAAAAATAAAAGAGTTGGTCACAAAATAGAAGAATCTAACCAATAATGTCATCAAAGATGGTAATTTGTTTTTCTATACCTACATATTTATCATCAATTATTAGTAGAAGTATTATAGTAACTTTTTGGTCATTTTAGAAATGAAAAGGGGGTAGATTTATATACACTTTTATTTGAAGAAGATTTGGTTACAATTTTTGTTAATAAATAAATGATAGTATTAGATATGTAATAAACAAGTGAATTACATATACTATAAAAATTATAATTTGTTTTATATATTAAAAGTGATATAAAAGTTACTACTTCCTAGGAATAAAGAGATAGATAGCATCAAGTTTTTTTAATTCATCAAAAAATTACTACATTATTTTTCAAGTAGATAATAAAAATGTAATATTGTATATTGAGGGACTATCCACTATATGATATATGAAGTGAGATTATACCATTTGGTAGAATAGGAAAGGATATATTTTATGATTTTTTTTATATTAATATATCAATGGAATATGAAAAATCATTGAGAGGAACTATCTAAAAAAGTTATATTTGATATCAAGAGTTAAAGGAGGAGATGGTTGGGATATAAAGTTTAGTAAAATTTATAATTTTTATGTTACAAGTGGAATACATTTTTAAAATATTATAGATAAATGATAATAAGTAGTTTAACATATCCTTGGTGTTTATAATATATTAGTTTTTATGTTTCCTATTACATTACTATATGATTTTGTTATGAAAATATTGAAGATCCCCATTGAAAATTTTGAATAGTTCAAAATATAGTTGGTAAAATCATTTAATTTTGATTCAAAAGATACGTGTTGTGAAATTTAAAAAGGATTATTCATATTATTAGGTGAATTCTTCTACATAGAAGGGATTTGTACAATGCTTATGACATTAGATATGCATGGCTGAATATTATTTAATAATATCCAAACGAATGATATTTTTTGAAACCCATATAAAAATTTCTTTTTGAGAGATTTGATAAATTATGAATAAAATCAATATTTGATATTTCAATAATATTCAAAAGATAAATTGAATGTAATTTTGGTTTTAGTTTATAATGGGTTATTATTTATATTATATTAAATTTAATTGCATGGTATGTTTGTGATGGATTCAAGTTAATCAATCTATAAATATCTAATTGATGAAAATTTATGGAAATGTAGATTTTAATATATCATGAAACATTAATCATGAATGGAATTTTGAGATACCAAGAATAGAATTTTCATATATATAGGAGAATAATCTAATGGGTAAGTGAATTTTTGGCCAAAACATATGTCATATTCTCACACAAGATTTGTTATTTCCAGAGTAGTTTTGAGAAAAAGTAAAATATATTTTAGATCCAATTATATATTATACATAATTAATAATCAGGATTTGAAGAACTATGTGTGGGTAAATAATGTGAAATATGATTATTTTGGAACTATTATTATTTATAATTAGCTTAATGAATCATTTTAATATAATGATATGATCTTGAGATTCTTGACATCAGGGTTGTAATGTGAAATATCAATGTGTAAAAGAATTTATGTATATTTAAAGGAACTAAAATAAATTTAATGGAATTTTTATAATAATCAGGATATTGATAAATTGTTTCCCAAATTTTTCATTTGAGATTCGTTCATTTATGAGGGGAGATATTTATGATTAAGGAGTAAATAATAGTTCTACATTGATACAAGTGTGTAAAAGTTTAATCCTTGTTCACTAATATTTCTATATTTTGTTACCTATATTTATGATGATTTACACTTTTAAGCCTAATTTCATTCAGGAATTTCATCATGCATGGGAGATCTATGTGTCAGATCTATGGTATATTTATATATTATTTAAGGAAACATGATTACCATCTATTAGAAGAAAAAAATATATTTCTAATCATTTGTGGTATGTTTAATAATTTTTTTATTTAATATCACTTTCTTTTAAAAATTAGTAAAATAAATCTTTGGGGAATCCACAAATGGTTATTCAATAATATTTGTTTTTTAGGTTACTTTTTTCAGAAATTATAATATTCATAGAAAATTTAAATTAAACATTCTATTTAATTTAACTAAATATGAATGTGAGAAAGTAATAATATGAATGTATAATTAATGAAAAAATTATAATCATATAATGTCATTTAAAGTTAAATGAAGATTGATTCAATAACACTATGTGTGTATCTCTTGATAGAAGAAGGTGGATATAGAGAGTAAATTTGATATTGAGCTTCTAGGTATGGTGAACAAAATTAGTTTTAGTGACCAAGTTTCTGATCAAAGAATTGTTTTTTGGAGTGTTTGATTGTAATGATCATCACGATGTTGAAGAAAAATAACAAATAAAAGTCACGATTATCTATATAGAATTAGGATAAGTGTTCAGAGCCAATTAAACCTTCTGGGAACATATTTATAAAATAGAATAGAATAACATAAGTGATCCAAACTAATTTTTAGAAAAATATATTTATGGAAGAAGAAGATTAAAATAATATATTAATCAAAATAACACTCACATTTTTAGTGATTTATTTTTCTAGGTTTGAACTAATAGGTTTTGATGTGGATATTGTGATGGAAAATAGGGGTGAGTGAAAATTTTTAATTTATTTTAATAACATATTAATGTTATGTTAATGTATTTGAAAATTACTGTTATTTCAATAAAATTAATTTCATTATATACATAATCTAAATGATACTAAAAAACTCATAAACTATATCACAAAATGATATACATAACACCCCCAATAACATGATCAACACCAATTGTAGAGATATCAAAACCATTTTACAAATTACATTTTATCCCATAGAGGCACAACATAATAAAATAACTAATAGAACTCTAGGTTTCTTATCCTAATATCCCTATCCATTTCATATATGTAGGCACATCCCAAAATCTAAATTTTTTGGCTTGTTATAAAAAACAAAACATTTATCTCTTTTTTGAAACAAATAAATCCTCATCCACATTGAATCTTTGTATAACATAATTGAGAACATTTTATGGGTGTGAAAACCCATTATCATACCATTAAGTGTTTAGTATAATGAATTAGAATTATAAAAAATAAAATAAGTAAAAAAATTAAAAAATTAGATCAGAATAAAAAATTTGGTATTTTATTATTAAGTAATCGATATTCTATCATGTATGAAATTTTAAAATAATTTTCCATCAAATGAGAGATGCAGTTTGTCAACCAATTTTGTAGAACCTGTAAAATGTATAAATAAACTAAATATCTTGTCCTTTAATTTGGATCATCCACAATGTTTTTATTGATTTCTCATCCATATAATGCTTAATTAATTCAACCACTTTTATTTCATTTTCCCAATACAATATGGGATTTTTTTCATTGAATGCACATGAATAAAATATCCATACCTGTCTCTCATACAATTTGAAATTTTAAAAACGTGTCATAAAATGGAACACATTATAATAATTAATACAATACCAATATTAAATAAAAAAACATTTATGACACATGGAATTATTCATCAATGGTATAGAATATGGACATGTCTAATTCCATCCAATTTAAATTATAAACATTTTTATTCCAAATAAAATTTTTGAGACATTGAAAAATGTTATATGAATGTGAGTTTTCATGTTATTATATCAAACAAAAAATATATTTTGAATATAAATAATCATTTTATAGATCATTAGATGGATAATTAAATTTTAAATAATATTTGAGTAAATCATATTATGTATATATATAAATTAAATAACTAATAAACAAAAATCAAAGAAAATATTCCTTATTGGGTATTTTAGTTTTCTAACTGTAATTGCAACTCTCATTTGGTTTTACTCATGGTCACCCTATTTTTTAACAAATGACATCTTAAATTATAACATACAGTCACATTAAATTAAATTTGCAGTCAGTTGCCTTCAATTTTCAATCAAATTTCCTCAACATATAGTCATTTGAATCTAGAATGTGGTCACAATTCATTGAAATTAAATTGATTATCTTCAATGTGAAATAAATTCAATCTATCATATGATCTCTTTTCTTTAGCATTCAATCACATTTTTCGATGGTCCTATTAGTTGAATTATTCAGTGACATGGATCTCCTTATGTTATCTTAGAGAAATAAAACTTTTGGTTAGATATTATTTATTCATGTGGATAGTTCCATAATTTTTTAATTTTTAACCAGTATTACATCAATCATGTTAATAATATATTTCTAGAAAAATAAATTTAAATATTTAAATTACCAAAACAAAAAATATATAGGTCAAGGAGCCAATAAACATTATACCCATTTTTGGTAATCACAAATGAACAAAAATTTTGAAATACCTCATACTTTATGTCATTGATCAATAATATAAATCATGGAAGGAAATAATGTTTTAAAATTACCAATATAGAGAAATAGTAATTAATATGATAAAATTTAAAAATTGAAAAAAAAATATCATGAAATTATAAATTATAATGAAAAATTCCTTATAATGTTATCATCGGACAACTTTCCACAATAATAATTATTTGGAATGAAAAAATCATAAATGATATATAAAAAACATAATTATTCTTCCCATAAATCCATACATTTTTAAATATCATGTACAAACATAAAAAGATACATCTTTTTATTTTAATTATATGTTTTGAATAATATTTTAGAATCCTTAATGTTTGATGAAAATAATGATATATTTTCATAGAAAGATTTATTAATTTTCAATGAATTATATAGAATAAAACTAATTAAGAATATGGAAATGCTCTAAAAAATTATGAAGCTAAAATGTGTACTCTATCCAAATGTAATATAATTTATTGTTTTATCACAAAAAAGGAAACCCCCTATAAAAAAGTTTATATGATTTAATTTTGATCATTTCGTGTTCAATTTTAATCTTTTGAAAATTAGATAAATATAGGTGTTTATTATAATAGTAATTATATGGATTCATTAATTCTTGAAACTCTAAAATAATATATCATTTTTTAATGTGATATATCATAACGTGATACATGACATCATGTTGTTTTTCTATACAATTTTAAATTATATTAAATTATTTATATTAAATAGGTATTGTCAAATTAATTCACTACCTTCTCAAAATTTATAAAAAATAAAAATATTTTCGTCTAATCGATAATTCCCAGGACAAAAAGATGGATCCGCATTTTATTTACAATGAATGGTTGATAAATTAAAATAATATTTTTCTTAGAACTCCCAGAGAGTAAAATTTTACTATGAAATAGAATGATGGATATTGTACATTGCATTTATATTTTATAATCGTGAAAATGAGAATATAAAAAATGAGTTATCCCAACTAATGTCTGGGTAGTTCAGAGTAATCAATGAATCAATTATCCTTAAAATAAATACCACTCTTCTAACATTATGTAATTAAATTTATTTTTTTAAAATATTGGAATCAAGTAAATACACATAATGAATAAAATATTATCCATATATTATAAAATAAAAAATATATCATTAATTATAGTAAAAAAATTATTATCAACTAATTTACTAGAATCATTATAGTCCTATATATAAGAAAATATAGTCAAAATATTTTAACTATTATAATTATCTTTTAAGAAAAACATAAATAATTCATTCATATATACTCATTGATTATAAAAATTATCTTTTATTCTTTGAATTTTATGAAAAAACATTAAGTTCATCCATTTAAATAATGTCAAATTACAAATACATTAATATTAGAAATTCATCAACTGAATATCAAAATATAATAACGTTGGTATATATTTGAAATATCAATATATAATTTAATAAAAACTTGTTAAATATGTCCTAAAACACTTTTCCCATTTCAAAACCATTATTAAATATAAATATGGAAAACAATCATTCCAAAATTGAATATCTTGTTTTAGACAATAAAGTTTTGTTGAGTGATTCGAAATAAGGTAAATTTAAATTTAAATTTCGGAAAATTAGACTCATCTATTCATAATTCTTTTCTGGAATATTTCCATTCAAAAATTAAATTTTGAGATCCATCTAAAATTGTTTTATCCATCTCTGAGATTCATAAAAAAATATTTTATATAGATTCTAAAAAAGAATCCGAGGAAATAAGATTGTTAAAAAATAATTCATTATTTATTATTGTATCCCTGAGCCACTAGCCTTTCATTATTTTTGATTAGTTGTAAAAACTCATCTATCGTATTTCTAAATATCAATATAGTTACACTAATATTTTTATACTTTGGGGGTTCAAATAAGGCCAAAAATGTATTCCAATCACATTGATTTAATTACTCATATATTTCTATAATACAATTTATTTAGAAAACAAATCATCCATATTTTGAGGTTTAAATTTAGAAATATAATCTCAATTGATGAAAATATTTCAAGAATAGTTGCGTGTTTCACCATGACTAGTTATATAAAAAAATACCTTGCTAACTAGATTATATTTATTGAAATTGAATTTTTTCAAGTTAATTAATTTATCCTCAATATATTCATCAAACACTAAATTATCCGGTTTGTCAATGTTTTAATCCCTATTTTTCAGACAACAATTTGTTAATATATTATTTATATATAAATTACTTCATCAAATTTAAAATGGATTTATTTTTTAAGTACTAATTTTATTTTATTATAAACTCCATGAACATTAAATGAATTGAAATTGTAACACCCAAAGTTTCCACGGTATGCTTCCCTTTGAATAATAAAATAGTGTGTGTTGTATGCAACTTCGAGTTCTAACACTCCACAACAAATCAAACCATCTGTTATGAATATTAATACCCACTTTTTTAAATTTTAAAAATTTCATCTTTCATAATGGACATCATTTTTGGATTCAGAATATCGAATTTATCTTAGGTTTTATTTTTTATATTTTTCTAAAAACATTCAATTTTTGATGAACAGTGAAAAACACTGAATTATAGATTAAAACAAAATTTTTATTTAAATAATTTTTTATTTTAGTTAACTATATTTTAGGTCAAAATAGGTACATAATAACTATATAAGTTCAATGTAATTCATTGGATTTATTTTATAATAATTTTAGATATAAAAAAATTTTGTAGAACTTTTTATCGTCTTTTACCCAACTCCAAAGAGAATTTGAAAATTTACATAAAACATATTTTTAGTGCTTCTGTGTGTTGAATTTCAAAAATAAAGGAGACACGGTTGATATTAGTATGTAAAATGTGGTTCAATATGATGAAAATAATATTTGGGGAATAGTAACATTTAATTTTATTTACCACGGTTAAAATTAAATAGGGTAATTAAGGGTAAAAATGATATTATTATTACCCTGAAACTTGTCCTAATTCTATTGGATAAGTATAATTCGACCAAAAACAAAAATAGTAATAAGATATGATCCTCTTTGGTCCACATGGATTTGATTAGGACATTAATTATTATTTAATTCAAAGAAGAGTTAAAAGAGTTAAAATCAATGTTTAATAACTAAAACATTTTTAATATAGTGTAAAAAAGAGATAAACTAGTCTATAAATATGCATTAGGAATCAAAAAAATATTTCCTACATAATGGTATTTTATTTATAATTTTTAGACATTAAATAATTTAATTTATTTATGAAACAATGAGGATGCTGTAATTACCTATTTAATGAAATATTAAAATAATTGATATTATAAATATACAAATAAAGGTAATTTTAGACTTTTTATGAATGACACTAATTTTCATAGTTAATAGGACATATTAGGGATGTTTGGAAGAATTTCATTCTATGTAATAATCCTGTTATGAATTTATCATAAACAAAATACCAAATAGTTTCAAAATTGAAATAAAATAGATTTTAAAAACATATTATATTATTAATTGATATTATATTTCAAAAAATATACAGTTTCGCCAAATGAATTATATTGTTATCGGTGTATCATTAATCAATAACATTGGGTTCTCTTGAATGTGTATAGTAAGTTTATTAAACATATAATATAAAAATACAAATAGACATAGTAAATGTCAAACTATTTAACTAAGAATTAAATCTAAAAGATAAGGTTAATATAGTGACCCAATCCTTTATAAAACCTATTGGTTGAGTGTTTTTCGGCCTTTCCCCACATTATACTTTTAATAATCCTTTTTTGAGCAATTAGAAACCGAAAATTATTTTATTTTAAAATAATTTTTCTAGCTTTTCCAAAGGATCCCCTCACCCCTATTATAAAAGTGCACTACCCATTCTCTATAATTAACACCATCAGTGCAATTTGGCTCAACCAAACACTTCCCAAATACCCTATGAACGTTCCTCTCTTCATCCTAGAGAACTTCCTTTAGTCAGAAATCCAACCTATGTATCCCTTTTGATCAAATCAATATGAAGAACCCGAAAAAGAGGTAAATATTTCATCACATCATTCAAGATCCTTTCTTCTTGCACTTCCACTTTATTTGTTATTTCCATTAAAAAATAATAACTCTAGTATTGTCTATATACTATGATGTTATTATACTAATGGTAAATCCATATTCATTATTCTATCCATCCTTTGAATGACATGTCACCATACGTGGTATATACAGCTTACCGTCTCCACGACGTGGTGTAATTGTTATTTAATACATTATTATTTAGATGGGTATAATAATGATGTGTAATTGATGTAAATAATAAAAATAAATTGATAATTATTCTTTATTTATGATATACCATTCAATTATATATTTTTTTAATATAAAAAATGATATTTTACCTCATGCATACGTACGGATTACCGTCTCCAAGAACGTGATGAGATTCATTCCCCATCGTCTCCATTAAATACTAATTTTCATTTGATTATAAAAAATAATATATAATGACTTCATATCATTCGGGATATGAATAAGATACATCCTATCCTGAAAAAATATGACTCACATAATAAAGAATATAACGGAAAACGAATCTGTTCACACCAAAAATGACAATAATACTAAGATATTCTTAACAAAGCAATGTTGAAAGATCATATATGATATCATATTAACGAGTATTATTCAAGTATAATTTAATAACCATAATTTTACAATTACATATGAGGTTAAACTACCCCCGACCAAGTAAAAGTATAAGGCATGGGTTCATTCTACAATCCCTTCATTATCTGAGGTTGTTTATAGGTAATTATCTATTGAGACCTCTTTATTATTTTCATCCATGATTCTTAAAAATGTATTTCAAAATATTATTACAACGTACTAGAAAATGGGTTAAATTCATTTATACCCTTATTTGACCTTATATTTTTTGAAATAAATCTTTTTCTCGTATTCCAAACAAGGAACTTTAATACATTTTCAAAAAAGTTAAGGTAAGAATGTTTTTTTAACTTATACCGTTGGTGTGGCTATTTTCCGCCATTATAACATTGTCGAATTTTCCCTTACAAGATTAAAAAAATATTTTCACAAGACATGTCTTCTTCATAATATTTTTACTCTAAAATTATTTCAAAATAAAAACAGATATTTCAATAAAAAAGGTCGTGATTTCATCTATGTCAACATCCATTGATATATTTTTAGCTTATTTGATGTTTATTTATTATGGTAAAGAAATTCCATATCTTATTTATGTTTTTGTGATATGTTTGACTATGTATGTATTATTTTTACACCATTCTGAGTTTATGGATAAATTATTGACATTACATATGGTAGTTTTAATACGAGTGATTATGTTTTGTTTAAACCTTTTAATATTAGGAATGAATTGGACTTATTATGTGACAGGTGTACCCTTCTATAGCTCCTTGATGAACAGGTAGGTCTTAAGAGACAAACTAATGTCTTATCACAATTCCTTGACAAAATCTTATTTGTTGTCTTGGAACAGGACCTTGACAATGTGGTTATGAAAGTCTGGCATTATGCATTCCGTCATTTTGAAAGTGGTTATTGATATTGCATGTGATAATTCAACTAGTAGAATATCCATGTGAATATGTAAATGGAATTATTTTATATTTATCTTTTCCAAATTATGTTGATGTTCTTGTTTAAAAGGTTTTGGTTTTAGTCTTATACATTGCCTTAAATGTTTATGATTATTTATAAATGTTTCCGCTATATTGTTATCTTTACTGAGAATCTGAGATCACCCCTTTCTATGTTGTATTATTTCAAGGATTTAATGAAGTATATAATGAATGATCTATAGGGATATTCTATGAGATCTAAGTGTTGTCTATGGAAACAATTTTTTTTAGTTTTCTATTTTATGATGTAATGTAATCCTTATGAATGTATCTAGTACTTCCAAGGATACTAAACTAATAGAACCTTCATGAAATGATCTTTTGTGATCATTCCAATGATACGTAATAATGCACTAACTCTTGGATTCTTCGGTCTGGGAGTTATAGTTGGTATCATAGGATGATTTTTACAAACCTTGGAAACTAGATTTGGATAAACTCATATTAAATCACATAGCCTAAGTTATACTATGAGAATTAGTATAGAACAACTTCATAGAATTTTGGTATTGTATAGATTTTGTGATTTTTCTATGAAATACATCCATATATGGATATGAGCAGGAAGAGGTGGATCTAGAACAGATATACCTATGGGTAAATCCCGAAAACACCGATTGAGCTAGACTCGAACAGGAACTGGTGCACGGCAATGGGCCTTGCTACAATCTTGGTTATGACACTGCCAGGGGAAATTTGTAGGATAATTTTCATTCTAATTAAAATACCATTATGAAGGGTTTATGATAATATACTACCACAAAGAAAACATTTTTTTATGATTGTGGATTATATCCATAAATTTTTCAATTTATGTTAAGTGTTTTACAACTTTGGAATTTTTTATTTTGATTCATAATCTAATCTAGTTTATGCCATTATTTAAAATGGAACCTAGTGGAAGGAATGGAAACCATATCATTGCATGCACTCCATATAGATATTTCCCACCTACTCAAGATAATTATAGTGGATATGGTGATGCAACTAGTGCTGATAGTCTAATCACCATACTGGGACAACTCACTCAGGTTATAAAAAAAACGTACATGTAGGGGGCACCCTGATCCATAGCTTGGAGAATAAATGTTAGATCACTTCATGAGAAAACAAACACCAACATTAAATTGTGTAAAAATCCATTTGTAAGTGAGAAATTGTTAAATTCCATAGAGAAAATATTACATGCCATAGGGAGTTGTGAAAGGTATAAAGTTGTCTTGAGGTTTACCACCTCCTTGGAGATGTTGATCAATTGTGGTCATTGATTCAAAACACAAAGGAAGATGATGAAGTATCAAATAGGTAATGGAGCGAGTTAAAAGAGCATTTCATAGAAAAATACATTCCTTGTGAACATCGAGCCGATATAGAAAGGCACATTCTGAGTCTGAGGAAAAGGGAGGATGAAAATGTCTCAAAGTATGTGGCTGACATTACAAGGATAGCAAGGCATGCTGTAAATTATATACGTACCCCAAAATATATGATTGGTTGTTTCTTTTTTTGGTTAAAACCATTTATCCATCGAGCATTAGTCTCACAATCTTTCTCGTCATATGTAGATATTGTCTCATGTTCTATCAAGACAGAAAATGAATTCTGTATATCTTATGACTTTAAAGCAAATAATTAGAAGAAGAGATAAGATGAACACTTTGGAAATGGATATAAAGGGAAGAAGGGAAAAGTTTATTATCCAACTTGCAACAAATGTGGGAAGAAACACCCTCGTACATGCCTAAAGGGAATGAGAGTCTGTTATAAGTGTGGTTAAAAAGGACCCCAAGCTCGTGATTGTAGGGGATAAACTAGGTTGTCGATGTTGAATGCTACAATTGTAGAGAAAGGGGGAATTATGAGAATAAATTTCCTAAGCGTCGGGGGAACATACCTCAGAAAAGGCCAAGGGATCAAGGCCAAGCTTATGATATCACTACTGCTCGGGTTGAAGCTCCGAAAGGCATAGTGGTAGGTAATTTAATGATTTCCTCATGTTTTGAAAATGATTTATTTTATTCTGGATCGTCGCATTCTTTCACATCTTCCCAGTTTGCTATGAAAATTAGATATTTCCAATTTTATTTAATAAGGGAGTTGTCAGTCATAAGTCATAAGGGATGTATCATTGCAACAATGTTTTTTGGATCAGTCCTCATTAGGGAATATAAATGTTCTCTATCTGCTGATCTCATCATCATAGCTGTGATTTAATTTTATAAGAACCTCGGTATAGATTGGATTTCATACCATGATTCAAACTTTTAATGTAAGAAGAAGTAGGTTACTATTTTTGACGGTGATGAAAAATTACACATTATCTATAGAGAAGAATCATCACCAGATAATTATTATCTAGATCCACCCCCAATAGCTCAACTAAATTCAATTATTAGGGAGAAAGAGAACAAAATAAAGATGGGTGGGGAAAATAATTTTCCAATAGAGGATGTACATATTGAGAAATAATATGTTGAGGTGTTTCCAGAAGATTTACCTGAACATCATCCAGGATGAGAAATTGAGTTTTCCTTTGATTTGATTCCTCATTCAAGGCCCATATCAAATACCCATTATAGAGTGGGCACTGTGGAATTAATGTAACTAAAGAAACAATTATAGTAATTGAGTAATAATGGATTAATTATCCCTAGTTTTTCTCCCTGGGGAGACCCTTTCCTTTTTGTTAAGAAGGAATATGTATCTACGAGGATGTGCATTGACTATAGGTTGATCAATGCTATAACAATAAAGAACAGGTATCCCCTACCTTTCATTGATGATTTATTCGACCAACTTCATGGATATCAATATATATCAAAGATTGAACTTTGATCTAGATATCATTAGCTGTGTATAGATAAGGAAGACTTTACTAAAACAGCATTTCGAACCAGGTACGAGCAATACATGTTTACAGTAATGCCTTTTGGATTGACTAATGCACCCTATGTCTTCATTGATCTAATGAATAGAGTTTTCAAGGAATATCTTGATGAATTTGAAGTGGTGTTTATGGATGATATCATGGTATAATCTAAATTAAATTATGATTCTGAAAATCAATTGTGCGTTATCCTGAAGACTCTAAGAAGACATTAATTATATGGTAAGTTTAAAAGGTTTGAATTATAGCTTTTGGAGATTTTATTTTTTTCCATATTATCTCCAAGGATGGAATCTCTGTTGATCTTTCTAAGTCCAAGGAAGTCCAAGAATCGCCAGAATTGATGAGAATAACTGAGGTATGCAATTTTATTGGTTTAGCAGGTTATTATCGATGTTTCATCCAGAATTTTTCCCGATTGGCTAACCCATTAAAAAATCTAACATGAAGAGGGGTTAAATTTGTTAGGTCAAAAGAGTGTAAAGAATGTTTTGAATAATTGAAGATAAAATTAGTCAATGCTCCTATCCTGACTCTACCATCGGGGAATGATGGGTTTGTTATTTATAGGGACTCATCAATGAACAGACATGTTTGTGTCCTTATATAGAATGATAGTGTTATTTCATAAGCATCATGATAGTAGAAAATTCATTAGAAAAACAATCCTGCTCATGATCTTGAGTTTGCAGATGTAATAATTGTTTTAATGATGTGGAGACACAATCTCTATGGTGAAAAATGTGAGATTTATACTGATCAAAAGAGTTTGAATTATATTTTCTCACAGAAAGAACTCAACATGAGGTAAAGGATATGGACTGATCTACTCAAGGATTATGATTTCACAATACAAAACCACCCGAGGAAGGAAAATAAGGTGTATGATGCTTTGAGGAGAAAAGACCATGGTGTTTGGAAAAAGATAAGAGTTGAAAAGGATCCTATATACATGGATCTAGTTAAGATGGATATCAGAATTACCATGGAAGGTGAATCATCAATGCTTTTTCAAATGGTTAAAAAACCATCATTACTAGGAAGGATAAAAAGATCACAGGCTGATGATGAGGAGTTCCAAAAGATGATTAATGTTGTGAATAACAAGAGATTTAGTGAATTCATATCTGAAGATGGAATTTTGAAATTTCGTACGAGACGTTGTGTTCAACATATGACTAATCTAAAAAGATAATTGTTGGTTGATTCTCATAGCTCCAATTTCCCTATACACCATTAGAGCACCAAAATGTAAAGTGAGTTGAAGGAACAATTTTGGTGGGACAACATGAAGAGGAAGATCGCTGATTTTGGGTCAAGATGTTTGGTTTGTCAACAAGTGAAAGATGGAAGGCAATAGCCCGGATGAGTTTTTCAACCTCTACACATACCTGAGTAGAAATGGGAAAATATTATGATGGACTTCGTCTTGGGACTACCAAATACACCTAGAAGAAATGATGCAAATATGGGTCATTGTTGATCGTATTACCATGGCAGCACATTTTCATACTAAAAGAGAAGATTTACCACTTGAATGTCTAGAATAAATATATATTAATGAAGTTGTGAGACTTCATGGAGTACCCCTATCGATTATTTCAGATTGTATTCCCCATTTTAAATCAATAATTCTGGAAAAGTCTTCAGAAATCCATGGATACTGAACATCATTTGAGCACCGCCTACCAACCCCAAACTGATTGACAATCAGAATAGACCATTCAAACCATCGAATACAAGTTGAGATCATGCTCACTTGAATTTAAAGGTATGTGGGATCAATATTTACCTCTATTAGAATCTTCTTATAACAATAGCTTCCATTCATGTATTTAGATCGAACCATATGAAGGTTATATGGAAAGAGATGTCGCACACCAAATTATTGGGATAATGATGGTGAATGAAAACTCAGAGGCCCAAAACTTGTAGAAAAAACAATGGAAAAGGTGAAGGTAATCCAAAACCACATCAAAGCAGCTCAAAGTTAGAAGAAGAGCTATGCTAATAACCGAAAGAAGGATTTGGAATTTGAAGTAAGAGATCATGTTTTCTTGAATGTATCTTCATCGTAGGGTGTTAAACATTTTGGTAAGAAGGGTAATTTGAGTCCCAGGTACATCAAACATTTCGAAATTCTAGAATGAATTGGGGTTGTAGCTTACCGTTTGGTAATGCCTCCATGTCTCTCTGATGTTCACAATGTATTCCACGTATCACTATTAAGAAAATACATGTCTGAACTAACACATG
The DNA here is from genome assembly GCA_963277665.1 of Viscum album. Lineage (NCBI taxonomy): Eukaryota > Viridiplantae > Streptophyta > Magnoliopsida > Santalales > Viscaceae > Viscum > Viscum album. The sequence continues at coordinate 1,641,603,487 of OY728121.1, read as the reverse complement.
TGCTCACCAAAGAGCAATTAGAACTGGAACCCGATCTATCTTATTGTGAAGATCTGGTTAGGGTTCTTGATACAGGAGAACACGTGTTGAGAAACCAGATGACTCATCTGGTAAAAGTTTTATGGAGAAACCATAAGATGAAAGAGGCAACGTGGGAACTTGAGGAACATATGTTGATGAACAACCCATGTCATATTATGCAGTAATATTCTAGAAATTTTGAGGATGAAATTACTTGAACGAGGGGAGAATGTAACACCCCAAGCATCCACGGTACACTTCTATTTGAATAATACAATAGCGTGTGGTGTACGCATCTTTTAGTTCTAACATACCACAACCAATCAAACTAGCCCTTTTGAATAGTAATACCCACTTTCTGATATTTTATATATTTTACCTTTAAAAATGGACTTAATTTTTGGATTCGTAATATAAAAGGTATATTAGGGTGAATTTTTATTATTTTTCTAAAAAATTCCAAATTTTGATGAATAGTGAAAAACACTGAGTTATAGTTTAAAACTGAATTTTTTTAAATAATTATTTATTTCATATGAATTTATTTTAGGTCAAAATAGATAAATAAAACCTATTTATGTTCAATTAAATTCATTAGAGTCAGTTTATAAAAATTTTAGATATATAAAAATTTTATTCAACTTTTTAAGGTCTTTTACCCACCACCTAGTAGAATTTTCAAATTTACATAAAACATAATTTTACCTCTTCGATGATTTGACTTTAAAAAATCTGAGAGACACAATTGATGTCAATATTTAAAATGTGGTTCAATAAGTTAAAATAAATTTTTTTGTGAATAATGAAATATTTCTTTTAGTAACCATTATTTAGAGTAAATAGAGTAATTAAGGGTAAAAATGATATTATTATTACCCTAAAAGATGTCCTAATTCTATTGGATAAATATTATTCTACCAAAAACAAGCTTAGGAATAAAATATGAACCTCTTTGATCAACATGGATTATATTTGGACATTTATTATTATTTAATTAAAAGAAGAGTTGAAAGAGTTAAAATCAAAGTTTAAAAACTAAAAAAAATTTAATATTGGATTAAACATAAGGTAAATTCAGATATAAATATTCATTATAATTAGAAGAAGATTTACTACATAATGGTAATTTTTTTAAATTTTTTATACATTAAATAATTTAATTAATTTATGACACAATGATGACGCTGTAATTACCTAATTAATAAAATATTAAAATATATTGATATCATAAATATCCAAATAAATGTAATTTGATACTTTTTAGGAACTAAACTAATTTTATAGTTTAATATGACATATTAGGGTTCTTTATATAAATTTTTATCAAAGTAATAATGCTTTTATGAATTTAGAATAAACAAAATACCAATAGACGTGAAAATTGACATAAAAGAGTTTTTAAAACAAATAATATATTATTAATTGATATTATTTTTCTAAAAATATAGTAATCTACCAAAAGACTAATTTAATGATAGGTGTATCATTAAGTAACCAGTTGGAGTTCTCTTCGATATGTAAAGTATGTTTATTGACCATATAATATAAAAATTCTCAGAGACATGGTAAATGTCAAACTATTTAACTAAGAGTAAAATCTAAAAGAGAAGGTTAATTTATTGACAGAAACTGGTATAAATCCAATTGGATGAGTGTATTTCAGCCCTTACCCACGTTATACTTTAAATAATTTATTTTTGTGCCATTAGAACCCAAAAATTATTTTCTTATGAAATAACATTTCTATCTTTTCCAAAGGTGCCCCACAACCCTCTTATAAAAGGGCCCCCGCTCTCTAATTCACACAATAAATTCAATTTGGATTGGCCAAACCGTGCCCAAAAACCCTATAAATTGTCTTGACTTCATCCTAGAAGCCTTACATTAGTTCTAAATCTAACCTAAGGAGATCGTTTGATCAAATCAAAAGGAAGAACTTGAAGAAGAGGTAAATATTTCATCACCTCTTTCTAGTTCCTTTCTTCTTCCACTTCAACTTTCATGGTTTTTTCTATTATAAAATAATAACACCATTATATTAATTATACTATGATTATATTATAAATATGGTTCAATTTTATTCATTATTCTATCTATCTTTTGAATGACATGTCACCATACGTGCATACGTACAGCTTACCGTCTCCCCATCGCGGTGAAATTGTTATTCAACACATTATTATTTGGATGGGTATAATAATAATGATGTGTAATTGGTGAAAATAAAAAATATAATATGATAATGATTCTTTATATATGATATATTATACAATTATATGTTATTTTAATATCAATATCTTGATATTGTTGCTCGTGCGTACGTCCGTATTATCGTATCAACGAACACGATGAGATTCATTCCCAATCGTATCCATTCATGACTAGTTTTTATTTGATGATTACATATAATGTTTAAAGACTTGATATAATTCTAGATACAAATAAGATGAATCCCATTCATAACAAATATGACTCACAAAAAAAATAATATAAAGGAAAATGAATCCGTTAACACCCGAAACAACAATAACACTAAGATATTATTAACGAATAAATGTTAATAGATCATATATGATATCGTATTAATGTATATTATTCTTGAATAATTTATTAACAATTATTTCACCATTATACAGGTGTTTAACCAACCCTCGTCCAATTAAATGTACAAGTTAAGGGTTAATTCTACAATCTCATCATTATCCGAGGTTGTTTAAATGTAATTATCTACTGGGACCTCTTTATCATCCACTTCCATGAATCTTAAAAATATATTTCAAAACTTTTTTTCCATTTAAAATACAACGGTTAAATTTCATTTATACCCTTATTTGACCTTATATTTTTTGAAAGGAATATTTTCATCATTTTCTAAATAAGGTACCTTATTACATTTTCGAAAAAATTACGGTAAGAATGTTTTTTAACAAATACGGTGGGTGCAGAAATTTTACACCTTTATAACATTGTAGAAGATTCCCTTACAAGCTTATAAGAAAATTTTCAATATAAATGTCTTCTTTATAATTTTGTGACTCTTAAATGATTTCAAAAGGGAAAAAGTTATTTCCCTAAAAAAAGATTTTTATTTCATCTATGTCAACATTCATTGATGTATTTTAAGCATATTTGAAGTTGATTTGTTATAGTAAAAAAATTCCATATTGTATTGAAGGTTTTGTTATATGTTTGACTGTGGATGAGTTATTTTTACACCATACATTTTTTAGGATAATTTATTGACAATTTGTATGCTCGTTTTAATACGAATGATAATGTCATGTTTAAACATTTTCATATAAGGAAAGCATTGGACTTAGTATGAGATGGGTGGAGCCCAGTATAGCTCCTCGATGTTTTGGTAGATCTCATGAGACAAAAAAGTGTGTTAGCACAAGACCTTACCAAAATCTTATTTGTAGTCTTGGTATAAGGCCTTGACTATGTGGTTATGAAGGTTTGGAATTATACATTCCATCATTATGAAAGTGGCTATTGATATTGCATGTAATTATTCAACTAGTAGAATATGAATGTGAATATGTAAATGGAATTATTTGATTTTTATCATTGCCATATTATGCTGATGTTCAAGTATAAAAGACTTTTGTTTTATTCTCATACATAGCCTTAAATGTTTATGATTATTTCTGAATGATTTCGCTATATTGTTATCCTTACTAAGAATATGAGATCATCCCTTTCAATGTTTTATTTTTCCTAGGATGCAAAGATGTATATTATGATTGTCCTATTGGGATAGACTATGGGATATCAATGTTGTCAATGGAAATAATTTTTTTGTAGTTTTTCATTTTCTAATTTAATATAAAACTTATGAATGTATCTTGTACATCGAAGGCTACTAAACTAATTGATATTTCGATACATGTTATTTGTTGATCATTCCAATGATATGTAATAATGCACCGAATCTGGGCTTCTGGGGTTGGGGCCATACAGAAATACCCAATAGAAATTCTCTCTTCAAGGTTTTAATAATAATTTTCTGGTGAATATTTTGTAATAAGAATGGGTACTTTATATCCAAATACTCAGAAATACCATATTATTGGATTCCAACTTTTATAGATATAAGAAGGTGTGTTATTTAATAATTTCATATGTATAATACTATTAGAAAATTAATAAAATAGTTAGTTTAATCATACAAGAAATATTATTGTAAAGAATACAAATTTATCAATTTATTGGAAATTTTTATATATATTCCTATCTCAAATATCTACCAAAACATCATATTATAGAGTAATAAGGGATGGAAAATTATAAAAAAATCACATTTTAATCCTAAATATTATGAAATTTTTATATGGAAACACATTTCCTGTATCAAACAAATTGATAGAATTAGGTTACCATTTTTATTTAAAACCAAATTATAATTTAATGTAAATTTATAAAAGTTCTATATTTGTAAGGAAGAATGTAATCCCATGAAAATATACTATAGTCCTGAAAAATAAAAAACATATCTATTTTATATAGGACAATAATTTTTCCATTGTCCAGCCAAATATAAATATAATAGTTGAAGGCTTATAGATGTTTGTACCTTGTGGAAAAACTAAGATGAATCATTATGATTCATATCTTTTAACAAATATTGACATGAATATGTTATGTGTATATTAAAATTAAGAACATATTAAACTTTATGGAATTTTGAAATCTTATGTGACAAACCAAAACATTCATGGTCCAGTATTATATACAACAAATAATTTCATATTGCACATCATTTAAACATTTTAAAATTATTTTGTTAACTCATCACATTCAATTGAATGAATATTATAATTTCATTTAACATAAAGGACAATAGATTAATCTTTGAAATAGTTATATTTTTCATTATCAGGATTCATAATGAAATTGTTTTAAAAAATATATGTGACTTTTTTTGAATTATGTTTTAAACCATCAATAGACATTACCCTTCAAAATAAAATAGAAATTTAAATTATATCATCTGAAAAAACAATTACCTTCCCATTTTAATTTTCACCCAATATAACATAACCTACATATAATATGTTAATTTATATAAAATGAGTTATATCACTAATCATATGTCTTATTCATATAAAATAAATATACTACACATCATCTTTTATTCTTTTGTGATAAGTTTCCTACATATATATATTTAATGTATTTTTTACATATATATATTTGGATCCTATTGGGTTTGAGAAAATAACATGTGATACCAAACTGATTTCATGAAAGTGTAAAATATAAATATAGAAGAAATTTATTTTGAGATTAAATCCAAATTTTGACCATGATGTTGTTGAAATATCATGGAACAGTTAATTAAATAATTTCCCATTATGTCACATTTAAAGAATGTATCATTTGAAACACTCTAACTTGATACATTAATAAAGAATGTCTTATACAATATGAGAAATTTATTATCACAAACATTAAAATTCAATGCATTATTAAATTTTCTCAATCTTATAATATTTTCAAAACCAGTGTTTCGATGAAAATTATAAGCAATTATATTTTTAACCTTTTTTACTTCATTTATAATCCTTTAATTTTCTTCCAAATATGAATCAAAAAACTATTTTTGAATATATTCTCATTTAGAATGAATTTTTTTATTTTTTTATTCTTAATTCATTCGGGATGTGAATCTAATTTAACATTTTATCTCAAGGAATTATTTTTAAATATTTTATTTTTTGTAAAAATATCCTTATATTTTCTCATATGCTTTTTAGACAATATAGTAATTTATAAATATATTATTTGTTAGAAAAATAAATTTATACAACTCATAATTTGATAAATTCTACTTATAAGATTAATAAAAATTAGATCTTATTTCATGATTTCTATATTCCCTCAAACAATGGTTTCCTATCCCATTTTCAATACCTGATATGTAACATGAATCTGAGATAGATGGGTAACTTCTTCCAGCTGCCATTTATTTTCAATCCTTTCAGTATTTTTCTCTCTTATAAATTTAATTCATCTGTATAAATATGTTTGTTTTAATTTGGCTTATTTATCCTCACCCATAATTGATATCATCATCATAATAACTACTATTTTATTCTTACATTAATTTAATGTTATTTCATTTTTTTCCTTCTATATTAGCCATTATTTCATCTTACCGGGGAAACATGTAGAACCTAATCTCATTAACTATATTTTATATTAATAATTAAAATAGCGAGGGTTAAAATAAACTTTTTATTACAAAGAGACACAATTTAATTTCAAATTCACATATTGTGGAAATATCTCTAATATAATTAATATTAAGATATAGATCCAAAAAGATAATATAATCTATAATATTTCATAAAATATTACATTCATCATTCACTACCTTTTAATAATTATATTTATATTAAAATTCTTGTAAAATACATTCAGTTAGACATGAATTCTATTTGTTTTCTCGCAATGAACCCAATCCATTTATAGGACATGAAATTTTTTCTATCATTTGATTATCTTCTTTGAAATATCTCAATTTAAATTCCAAATACTCAACACTAAACACTACCTATTCATTATTAAGTTTTTTAGATCCTAGAAGAGTAATTTAATGTATTTTCAAAAGTTATTATTTCATTTTATTGTATAACATGACTATAGGAACTCATATTCATTTCACAATAATAAATTTTCATCACATTTTAATTTATCACATAATTCAGTAATTCATTTACAATTAATTTTCTATTTATAATCATTGGGGATATTGATTTTTTTTACACTATGATTCTAAATATTTAATTTCTTAGGTGTTTGAAAAATCCTCCATGTGAGGCTGCATGTAGCAACAATATGTTCCATAAAAGATTATAAATATTTGAGGATCCCATTCAATTATCATATTCATTCCGAGCAATAAAAAATAGACCATGTTCTATTTACTATTTTTTAAACTTAATTTTCTATTTTAAATTTATAATTTGACTATATTCATTCTTATTTGTTGAAAATATTCAATTTCCAACACCTTTTAATTTAGCTCTTAATTTACTGAATTATAAACAACTAATGTTTTTGTATTATATTCATGGATATTTTATTATTTCACTATGATTTTCCATCATAAATTAATTAGTTTTTTTATTAAAATCCTCCACATGAGGCTACCATTAGTCATAATATATTCCATAAAATATTATATTTCGTTGTGATGAATATAAAATAATAGTATTCATTCCTAGAAAGAAAAAATAGATCCTTTTACCATGACTATTTATATAAATATTTGATTTCCACAAAAAAATTATAAAAATTTTATTAATAAGTGGTCCCTTATTGTAACCCAGTTTTCAGGTCCTAATATAATGACATAAATGGTCAAGAGGTATGGTAAATTTACAATTTAAATTAGCATTAACGACTTATAAATGATTAGTTAATTCATAGTAGAAAAAATATATACATTGTTAATTTTATAATAGTTCTGTACTAATTTATCCTACTATACTCTTCAACCCTCTAATGACCTTGTAGAAATAACATCCATTAAAATGGACTATATAATATTTGAAGGGAGACCAAAACCCATTTACAACATCCTTTTTAACCCATAGATGAACAACCTAAAAGAACATCCATTATAATTATAGTTTCATAAACTGGTCAAAATTATATGTGATCACCTAAATGAATAACATAGAAAGTACCTTTTTAAGTTTTTGTAGAGACCAAATTTTCCTTTTAATTACTCCAAGTAATAACTGAATTGGAAAAAATGTTGTTATTATAGAAAAACCCAATTCTTTTTATTTGTTTGGGAGTCACAAACCACTATCCAAAATTTTTATGGGTATTATATTCCATCAAAATTACACACATTAAATATAATATAAGAAATTAAAATAATTCAACTATATAAATAATTTATTATTTGAGTATCGAGGTAATAAATTTCTATCGAACAACAAACTATCACATATTTGTACTTTAGTTGATAGTAGTAACTGATCACCAATGTATCTATATATTGAATAGTTTTATAATATCCTTAAGAAAATTTTATTTCATAATGTTCTTTGAAACTAAATAGATATTTTTATTCCAAGAATATTATGTTTGAATAATGAGACAAACATAATTTCATCATTACCAATTCAAAATGTCATTTCTTCATTATATGAAAATAAAAAACACCAATGTGGGTCACTTCGATAATATGTAATAAAAAAACATTGTCTAGTGGATCATGATAGAATATTTAATAAAATTCTAATAGTAAAAACATAACATTTAAGACTCTTCAAATTATTCCATTATATAATGTTAGATGAACTAGTCGAATACAACTAATTGAAATTATAAAATCACGTATTCTAATGAACTACCAAGAGAACTATCCCTAATTACATGAATTTAATTCCATACATTATTCATTCAGATAATCATATTTAAAATTGATATTATATTTTAAGCGAAAATTATATATATTAAAAAATTTAACATTTAGATTTAGGAAATTAGAATATCTAAATTTGTGAATTTAATGAAAAAATAGAGAATCATAGAAAAACATCCATATTAGGAATGATAGGTTTCTAAAAGTAGGTCATACCGGTTATTATCCACGATCAAAGTCACTAGATTTTTTAATACATTAAAAATCCACATATAATGTGTGTTCACATGAAGAATAATGAAATGTCCTTAACTTAATTGTGAAGTCACTTTCCATCAATATATAATCACCCTTATTTAGCGCGTGGTCAATTTTCCTCAATATACGATCTCATGAATTTAGTGTATAGTCACATGTCTTAAAAATGTACCCATGTTATTCTGGGATGTGGTTACATGAATCATGTGTTCAATTGAATTCTATTCATTCGGTCACATAGAAATATAACATGCAGTTAAATCATATTTTTTTATGTGGTCTATTCCAAACATTTCCAATTTTTACACATGATGACTTCGATCAAGGCTACTATTCTTATCACAAACATAAATTTATAATACTATAATTATCCTAACATAAAAAAAGTTTAAAAAGTATACATTCAATAAGATAATGAGGTTTTATGAATTAATATATACACTCCCATAGTAATACCTTTTTATACTATGATATTTTGTTTTTTTAGTCTGTGAGATGTGAGAATTGATTCTGTAAAGAACTGGAATCCTTAAAAATTAATATGCTATGTTTCATATATTTTTGATAGAAAAAAATTGTTAATAAATTGGAAACAAGATTACATAAGTAGATATTTTCGTGGGTGCTGATACATCCCTATGTATTACTATTGATCCACTTCATCGGGGACAGAAGATCCAAGAAGTAATTGTAGGGATGCCAATATGAATTACTATGATATAATGTGAAAATAATCACTTATGTAATATAATGATCTTCCAAATATGTAGTATGATGATACATTCTTTAGGATAATATTGATCCAACTACACATAAATTTATACAAATATTTTAGTGGAGAATTGATGACAAGAAAATCCTATGTTTATAATGGAGTCATATTTTTAAAAGCGGTGAACCTTGTAAAAAACTTTTTGATGATTTACATTCATGTAAACCCTTTAATATTAGTTTTTTATATATTAATCATCAAATTACACAGCATTAATAAAAATTAAATGTGTTTTATGTCTAAATGGGATTGAATGGTTTATTGAAGAAATTTCATCCATAAAAAATTGTTCAACACCCAATTCTACAACACTAATTTGTGTTTTGACATCCAATAGTTATAAAACATTATAAGAACTAGATAAATTTATCCAACTTTTAATCATTTAGTAGAATCACATTATAAAATATTTCTATTGAATCACAATATTATATGTATCAAAAATAATTCTTTCTGGGAACAATAATCACACAAAAAATAATAAATCCAACCCTTAATAACTACTAGAAAATATCATGAATGGTACAAAAGATCATTTGAATCACTATTTTGTTTTTGAAAACATGTGAAAAAAATACAATAGATACTCATTGAAATCAATTTCCATAGAGAAATATTATTTTTAAACAATAAGACATCCACTGATTTCATTATTTAAATATAAAAATTTTCTAAGCACGATAAACCATAACATTATGTAATTGATAAAAAAATAATTATAGTTGATTTTTTTGTCATACATTTAGTAAAAATCTTCAATTATATACTATAATATATAATTAATAAAAATACATGATTCCCAACAACAAATAGTGGGTCAATGCAATAGATTATTAACCAAGCCATGGGTATTTCTAACACTTGTTATCAATGTGAAAATGTATATCGATTTCTGATCAATCCAATTGTTCAAAAAAAATTATAAAAGTAAATAATAGAACTAATAAAATTCCATTTATAATGAAAACATAAAATCCAAATTTGATATTCATTCGTGAAATATGCCACATCTACAAACACATGGAAATATCCCATAATAGTTTATAATTTATCATATGTGATGTGTATTGTTTATATATTTAATCAATGTATAAATAGTGAGGAAAGTTGTTTTCACCTAGGATATGATGAAAATCCCCCCCACTAATTTTGAAACTGGGTCAAAAAATAAGATTCCCACAACAAACACAAAATCTTATTCCTCAGGATGATCATATTCCAATCCTTAGTAGTAAAATAGACACCATAATATTGTTTGTTCTTCCACTCCATGAGATCTAATGATCCCAACATCCATAATTTCATAAACATTAACAAATATGTTTTAGGATCTTGATATATTGATTAACCTTCTTGATAAGAATCATTATGTGTTAGAGGGTCAAATCATTTTACACAGTAATTCTTATCAATGATATATGAAAATCATCATCTTTTTCCTGAATCCAAATAATCGTTTCAAAGACATGAAACTCTTCTAGTTCTATATGAAACATGTTTTATCAATTTCTTATACATCCTTACTGAATTAAAACAATAATTACATACCTCATTTATAATCATTTATACCAACCTCAATTGATAACTAATTTCCTAACCAATCAAATACTCCAATCACAACATATATTCTCTTTGAACATGTTTTTTTATATGAAGAATCAATAGGTATCGAAATATCAAATCCTTATATATACATGAAATGAATCACCAAACACTTTATCAAAAGAGTGGGTGTCATGTTTCTATTCAATTTTTAGGAATCTATATAAACAATTTTACATATATATATATATATAATACTTGTATATAAACTAAAAATTTATCATAAGTTAGAGAGAGAGAGAGGAAATTCATCCATGATGATTTTCCACCACCACTTTCTCAAATATTTATCATCCATTACATATATATGTTACATAATATTTTATTAAAAACTATATATGTTCATGTAACATTATATGAAATCTAGTGCATTGAATAATTAGGTGAATATCTATAATCTATTTTTTTTCATTACGGATCTAAATACCACCTCAAATATTATGAAATAACAAGTATTTAAGAAAACATATAACCTAGTTTCATGTATGAACATCAATAGGATTGCCTAAAAATCATAAAATGGCCAACTTTCACATGAATATAATAAATCATATCCTTAAATGTCCCTAAATCCCATAAATCGGAATAATATCATTATTGACGTATGTAATAGTTAACAACTACCACATGTATACATTCTAGTATTCTCCAACACACCACATGACTAACACCATAATGAACTTAGTCACATTTAACATTAGTTTATATACTAAATCGTGAATTCATAAGATCAATATGTTTATGTTTTAAAAACCATATATCTATTTCATGAACTATTCATGAAATCATCTCATATAAACTCATGGAATCATATCAGTCAATGATAACATAGCTAGACAAACTCAAATAAAAAAAAGACCAAAAACCAACCCTAAACAAAGAATAATAATCATACGCAAGACTCAAAATAACCATTACATAAACCATGGTAAATGGATAAATAAAATAATAATGGGTATGAAATCCATTTACATTGTTCAAAAGCTCACCAAAAAATATGAATTCCACTGTTTAAAAAGAAATGGTTAGAAAAAAATATAATTTCATCGAAAATTCTAAAACATATTGACATAAAATTTATTTTTTACTTTGTTACAAAAATATTATTATATATTAATCTACCATGTGATAAAAATAAAATTCATTTATATTAATTTCAAAATAATAAAATATTATTTCACTTTGATAAATAAATAAATATATGGAGAAATAATTTCCAATAGTGGTGTGTTACTTGAAAAGTAGAATATAATCATTAGAAATAGGCTGTGAATAAATTGCATAAGTCTTAAGTAACATACTATTCTGGAATTTGAGTAAAATGAATTAATTATTTATCCCCTAATAATTCATTGATAGAATCAGAAAATTCATTATTAATAACATATAATTAATTATATCCTTTATTGGTAGAAATAATGATAGTATAAATTTCTTTTATTATGCGTTTATAACTATATAATACATGAATAAATAAAAAATGTGTCCCCCAGTCAAACCTTATAAGACATCTCGTGTTTAAACACATAATAAATGATTTATATGGGTTACTTATTCTATAAAAATAGTCTTATATCCTATAAAAATAATTAATAACATAGAATACCAAATATTTCTATCACATATCATAATAACATCCCTAATTTGGATATAAAAATGTATAATAACTTTATAGTTTCTTGACAGAAGAGTTTTCATAAACCATTTGGCAGTAGTGACTAGTTCTACAATACAAAATATGAAATTTGGAATTAATTAATAGGATATTATTTTAAAATTATAAAAATATATTTTTATCAAAAATATCGGATGACCCTTCCATACATTAGAAATTTCTAGATATATTCAAGAAAAATAAATAAAAAATGGAGAATCATATATTCTACAAACGGACTTTTGTGTTTGTATCACAATCACAATACATTATATATATATGGATATCTAAATTGTACTATCGTTAAATAATAATGATTGGTTAAAGGAATAACTATTTTAACATATAAACACTAAATATAATTAATGAGTCATGATAATATTATAAACAGTCATCCCTAAAAAATAATCTCTTATGATCAATCCCTTAGATCATAATTGTTATGCATTAACTTCTCTTAGGTAAAATTCAAATCACCTAATCCATTTTCAAAATTTTATCTTAAATCCACTATGCAAATTACATATTCACCAAGATACATATGCATAGATTGTGTAAATTAAATTGTTGTCCATTTTTAATGGTATCCCAAAAATAATATCTCATATATACATGTCCATTAATGAAATTATATGATATAAAATATTGACATAAAAAATATTAAAAATTAATTAATTATAACGATATAATCGAATATAATGATACTATATATAAAATAAATAAGATAAAAGCATTTAGTAGATTACCATATTCCCACTAAATCACGAGGTAAATGCCTATAACAACATTATTTCATTCCCATAATCCAAGGAAAATGAATATTATTATAATTTTGGTTATAATACCAATCTCAATGGAAACAACATAATTCATACCTAGTCATATAAATATTTCAACCCATACATAAATAATTATTTACCTTGTTTGGGGAGATGTAAATTAAATCCAAAGGTAAATTTAGAATTTATATACTTAGTGAGTGAAATGTTTCATCCTATTACAAACATGTGTAGTTGAAAATAAACTATTACAATCACTAAGAGATTGTATGTTATCTAAAAGAAACTATGAAAAAATTAATAATAATATTTTATCTTCCTTAATTATATTTAAACCATCCAAAACAATTATAATTAGTTTGAAAATAACAATCATTATAATTCCAATTTATATCATAATGGAAAAAAATTCCATTTTAAATAAAAAGTAAAAACAATATACTTGGTTTTTCTAAAAAAATTTACATGTTCTATAAAAATTAAAAACATCTATATAGATAAATATAAAAAATAAATTACATTCTATAATTATATAGATAATTGATAAAAAACCATTATTCCAAAAAATGAAATTAGTACACAATGTATGAATAATAATAATTCATGTTATCTTCATAATTAAATAAAAATATTGAAATAAAATAAAATAGGGATTTATACAATGAAATTAAAATCAAAACAAAAAATAGATTAATATATTCATATGAAAGAGGTAATTAATTGTTTTAATAGATTAATATATATTTTTCCTCAGTCAATCTTATGCAGATTGAATTTTATTTTTTGGACCAAATTAAATTTTCAATGGAATTTGAGTTTTTTATTTACTGGATAGAAAAAATCAAATGAAAATATTTGAAAAATATTATTGAGAGTTTCAGTACACTGAATTAATTTTTTATATGGTGTTTCCAGAACAAGAGGTGTTAAAAATACTAGACAAATTTTTTGTAGCATTAGGCTTCATTTTCTCATTTATTAGACATACATACATAGGTGAATTGTGGGGAACTATTTGTAATAGTAATCAAGATGAACCATGATGCATGATTTCATGATAGTTATGCATTGTATAAACATGTTTCATTTCCCATTCAAATACTCTTCCCTAGGAGGGAGGCCCATATGTATTCAAATCATGCAACCTTTGTTGAATGACCATTTAAGGAATCTGAAAACAAATACTAAGGGGTATCACATGGATTGTATATAGTTTTCAAAACTATGTGCTGAACCATGTGAGGTGAGTGTCCATTTTGATAGTGGAATTACACGGTTGGCACATGGTTAGCCAAAATATGAGGAAAAACCATGAGGATCATTAATGGGTATAGAAATAGCCATTTCCCTTTCCACTATTGTATTTTCCTCCTCCCCTCTCTACATATATTGCAATGAAAGATAATATCTTGAGAGATCCTACTTTACCACACCATGGATATAGGAGATCTCATTTATTTGATGTTAGAATTGAATGATTTCATTCAGGTCGAATTTCCATGGGTAACATTAAGACTTTTTAATTATTTTTCCAGTTTCTCTTATTCTATTGTATTCAATTTCCATGCATGTTCATATAGAATAATTTTTTTGAACTAGGTATATTATTCTAATTTTATTTATTACTGCTAGATACAAAGATTGATAATGTATTATTGAAGAATTCAATGACTGTTCTAAATGGTCAATAATCTTTTACCAAAAATTTCAACTATTTATAAAATTAAATGATTTGAAATTAAAATAAATCTCAATAATTTTATTCTAAATTGATAATATAAATTAAATAATTTTTCCACCAATAATTAGAAATCCTTGAGACCCAATTCCATAATTAGATGTTTTTAAATCAATATAAACCCCCCCATTTTGGTGTGTGGTTATAGATTCTCTTAAAGGTTGTGTCGAGATTATGTAATTAAACCACCCTTTTGATGTGTTGAGTTTGGAACCAACCTTTTGAGATCAAAATTGAATTAAGGGAACTAAAAATGGGTTAAAACAATTAGTTTACAATTTTGGGCTAATTAAAATATATTTAGGTAGTATTCATAACTTAATTATTCTCATAATTTTTTATAATGTAAATAATTTTTTATTCTATATTACCAAGGAGTACAAATAAGGCCTCTTAAAACTATGATGTATGATTGTGACCTTAATCTATTTAGGGAGTTGAAAACTTTTTAGAGTTGTTTTATGTTCCCCCTTATCTTTGGATTTCAAAATGACTTAAATGAAATGTGAATGGAATAACCATGCATATTATCCTTTTATAAAACATGAAAAATATCATTAAATATATTATTTAATGGTATATTTAAATGGATAATTATCGTGGTGCATGTTTAGATATTAAATTAAATATTTATATCTATTTATTTTCCTTTAAATCATCATCTTTATGGAATTAAAAGGATTGTATCATGAGTCATATTAAATTTAATGAATTATAAATTTTGAAGTAGTAATGGATATGATGATCATCACCATTTAGTTATAATTTTTTAAAGGACATTATTCTTTATTCAAGCATTTTGATACAAAAAATTCGATATTTTATTGATAATTATAACAATTTGGACATGATTTCAAATATTTTTATTATTTTTGTTGTTATTCTTGGAACCTATACACATTAATGATTGGGATTTTATGGAAATGAACACCATATAATTAATTTTTTTATTATTAAGATTGTGGACCCTTAAAATTACTCTTATTTATATCATTAAGGAACTGGGGAATTTTAAATTATATGGAATTGTGGGATATTATGTCTACCCTTGATTTACAATCACAGAGTGATACCACATAATTATATATTGAACTTCATTATGATTATCATCATATGTATGATTCTGTATGAATATTCCTCAATTAAATCCACAGATGCACACAAACATATATATATAGTTATATATATATATATGGAAACAAGTTCATCTTTATATCTTTGGATGAAGCAGGTATAGTCCAACATGTGTCCCATGGTCAACCTGAGCCCAACATGTGAAATATTTTTTTCATGTCTTTTATTTTTTTATATGACTTAATAATTATTTATTATATAATCATTGAATAAATTGAATTTGAAATACTAAATTGTGAAATATTGATATTTCATCAAACCCTATTTGTGATACCGTATGTGTTCTGAGATAGATCTCATGGCTAGGGTTCAGGACTTTTTTTCATCTTCTTATTATTACACTTTATGGACTGGTACATTATATTAGTGTTGGGGGGAAAGCATGTAATTGAGAATTTAATATGAGTTTGAGTCATTGTTTATTTACTATTTTTTTATTCTATCCATGTTGTTTGTACTAATACTATTTGTTGACTTCAAATATTTTTTGATCAACTTGTTCAGTCATGGTTTTATTAATTTTTAATGGTCTAATTATTTATAATGTGACTAATGATAATATATATATATATATATATATCCTTTTGTACCTTTAAATTATTATTTCTTCCATGAATGTGTTTACTAATATAGAGGGTATAGTCTCCCCTATGTACCATCATTAGAACCACATAAGTAGTTGGATGCCTCTTTTGTACAGGAAGGCACACATGTGTCCATGTGGCCTTTAGGATATGTTACATATCAGTGAACACGAACTATAATGCTAAAAATTTGTATGAGAGCCTCATTTGACTTTTTCTACTTTTTGGGGATTGTATATAAGATTCTATGAATCTATAAAAAACTTTTAAATAACTTATGACTAGGATGGCCCAACCCACACTTGATAGAATAATCAAGTTTTCAGTTATGGGACTCATGTTCAGGATGGTCATTCTAATAGTTCATTATTATATTACCTTGAGTTATTAATTTATTTCTTCAAGATAATTATTTATGTTATTTACCACTTTCCCTCATATAAATCAAGATGGGGTGTTCCCATGAAACATTATAGGCACATTTTATTTGCATGTCCTCAGTATGAATGTCTGTATATAATTCATGTTTAATTATATGCCACAATTATTATTATACCATTATGGGTTAATTATATATAATTTTTATCTATAAGAAATTTTGGGTGATTATTGAGCATGATTATCTATACACAATTATTTAGGGGTTATTTTTATTTTTTCTATTATTATTTATTGATATGATTGTTGCCTTTGATACAATTACTATGTATGGTTACTTATAAAATATTTTTACAATATTTTAAATTGTGTATTACCATATATACTGATGGTAGAATTCTATCTAAATAGTTTTTAAATTATTTCATAGAGATTTTTACCTCCAATAAGTATGGTTTAATTAATGGTAGAACTATTCAATATTCTCTTATTATTATAACTGATTGTATTAATATTATATGGATATATTCCATGAGAGGTAATATTTCTCTCAAGATTCATGGAATATATTCTTCTTATACATCATATTGGGGATTTAATTGTATGTTTTTATAAATACTTGTCTTTGATGTGGTTTTCTGAGATCGAACCATTTTTCTGTACTCATAAATGGCACTCATGAGGGTTATATTTTATATTCCAATGTTTTTAGGTAATGTGATACCCTCTCAGCTATTATTTTTTCTGTTGCTGAAGATTATTTTAGTAGGAGTATTCTTAATATGTATCATATTGAAAAATAAAATCCATCAGATCTCTAAGAGGTCAAAAGTCCCCCACTCCTTTATTTTATTCTAATGGTAATATCAATTTCACTTAAGAAGATAAAACAAATGACAATAACATTAAAAATTATACCTTTCTTTATAAATTATTTTTTCATCTTCATTAATGTTGTAATGAGTAATATTTATAATTTGGAAAACATATTCCCATATCCAAAACGGGATATCATAATTGTTTTGGGAATTAGAAAAGGTGTTCTCCCTTCCACAGAACTTAGTGTCACCATGTTTTTGGGAATCCCACAAGTTGGTTATTTTTTTCGAACAATTTTCTCTATATAAAAAATAAATTTTTCTCCTGGAAAGAATATTCTCTCTCAATATAATAAAGGACTACAATTTTAAATAAATTTATTGTATCAAATTTTTCCTATTTGTTTAGGTTTTATAAATGGATGGATGGATGGCCTCATTCTGAGTATCAACATTTCAATTAATTAATTTTTATGGAGTGAAATAATCCTTCATTAGAGACTTGGTACTATTTCGTTGATGAAAAACTATCAATGTATTTATTTTTAGGGTCTTGGCACTAAACCTGTCTGAATATTCAATCATTAATTGTTGGATAAGTACACATGGAGTCTCATTAATGATATATTAGAGACAATTTCCATTTTGAGACAAAAATTCCGGTACATGATTAATGTTAGTTACTAAAATTATATAGCATCTTCAATAAGGTTGGACCTTAAGGATTCTTATTCAAGAAATTCGGTGAATTTTCACTCTCCACGTACACAAAAAATCATCTTTAATATTTAGGTCATAAAACTGGACAAGTACACCTATTAGATAAATATTAAACTATCATCACAAAAAATATTATATGAATGTCTCAATAAAATAACAAATTAAAACCACATTATACATGAATTGTATTAATGTTAGAGAAGTAATAAATAATTACATCATTATTAATGGTGATATTTTTTTATTTAGGAACCTTCCACCAATTTCATTTTATCATAAAAAACTTTTTTATGTGAGTAAATTCTAGTTAATTATATTAGTTTGGATATTTTGGAGTATAATATTGATTTCACCATTCAAATATTCTATTATTTGGAAGGGTATGTATATTAAAATTTCAACTAATTATTCTCTTTAGTTGTTTGGAATTAATTTTTTCTTAAAATGTGACTGATGTAATAATGAGAGGGATTAGAATGATCATTATTACCTTTACTAAAATATTGATGAAACCTTGTTCAATGTTGATGTCGATCTGTTTGAAGTGGTGATGCCTAGTGAAACATTCATTTTTCAATATTTCACTACTTTATTAAATATTCCCTTCTCCAAAAAGAATTTAAATTGATTTCTATTTTCCATTTTTGAATTCCTATATATTATATGGACTAGTCAAAAAGATATTATTCAATACAAAAAATCTTTCTTAATTAAATTGAATCTTATTAAAATTATTTCTACAGTGAAGTATGTTTATACACTATAAAAATGGATTTTTTTTATAATTATATTCATGAATATACTATGACTATTTTCCCTAGAATTATAGTAAATTACCATTGTACTTATGGAACATTATATGTTTTAATGATTTTTCAACCCTTGTGCAAGACTAACTATAAAAAAAATGGATCTTCTAAATGGATCCCATGGCATTCAGATAAGGTGAAATTTTAAAAAAACCAAAAGGGGATGCAATTAGATGCTTATATATTCTAGGGGGGTTCATTACATCTTTTGAATCAAAATTTTTTTCTATAACCATTGATGTTGAAATATAAAAGAAATTATGGTGGTTAAACATGTGAATTGAATATGAATACACACATATTGTGAGAGATATCTGAAATAGAATTATCCAACTGTCATGGAATAAAACTACTAAAGGGATAAAATTAATCTATACACCCATTTAATTGAATTTTATAAAATCGAATGAAATATTGGGAATAAAATTATTTAATTTTTGGGCTTTCTAAGAAATGGATTACTACTTCATTAATTGTTTGGCATAATAACATACCTGATTATATATCAACATTTTTTCATAATATAAAATTTTAAACAAAATATCTTTAAAGATAGGTACATTTTTATTAAATATAAGTGTATCTCTAATTTGGTAAATTCTTATTTCTCTCAAAAAATATAATATTGATTTAATTGTGCCAATTAATTTTCTAAATAAAACTTTAAAATGAAAATCGACATCAAATTATTTTAACCAAATAATGTGAATGCTTATATATATAAGTAAATGTTCTATTAATTTATACTTACAATATCACAAACATATATTAAATGTGATATTCAACCAAAATAAATGAATCCTTTTATGCTTTACATGAGACTATTATATTATTTTTTGCATTACATTCATATTAGATAACCCCACTAATGGTGTTTGAGATATTAATAAAATAATTTAATTGGGGTTCCATTAAATGGGATTCCAATTGTAATATATATATTGTTGTTAATAAAAATTTGGAATGAATTACCACATAAATTTACTGCAAATTACATGATGGGACTATACGTTGTCATATTTATCTCTATATATCTTGATATTAATCCCCATGGGAGTATTACTATATGAAATAGTGACCATTATTTAATGTGTAATAATCCACGTATATTTCATTACTTAAAAATGATATATGGAATCCCACAAAACTAATTCACCCCTTAATTTTAATGAAATAGTAGAGGCCAAATTTTGAGAATTATTTATGTGAGGTATCAGTTAATTAAAAGTATATCTATAACCTAAATAGTATTTCCTCTATATCTTTTTAGAAACACTTACATTAACAAATATTGTTTTTAAATACATATTTTTATATTAATTATGTTGTATAACAGAAAATATTATAATAATTTCCTAGGGGTATATGAAGTCATTAATGTTATGTATAATGTATAATTTGTATATCACATTCTATTATGAATAGTTTTTTATATTGACTATAAATATTCCTTTTGGAATATATAATAATTGTTAAATGGTGTAATGGATTAAATTAATACCATTTAGTGATGTTAGTCATGAAGTAACCACTTGTAAGAGTTTAATTTAGGATTTAATTGGTAAATTCATTATAAGGGAACATGAACATTTCATACCGGTTTCAACTATCTTCTATTTAGATTCCAAACATATTGGTTTGCTGGTAGATTCTATTAACCGTAATGAAATGACCCTAGTTTGAAGTTGGTGTTATATGATTTTTTTAGTGGTGATCCCATTATAGTAATAAACCTATAAATTTGGAAATAGGGGAATTTTTAGATGAGATCATATAAAAATTATATTTCATTATCCAACCTCTTATAGTAATTTGAAAATCGTTGATAATTAAATGACTACATCATGTAGGATGGTGGTTTATGGTGGGTGAGCACCTATATTTTATTAATAAATGAAAATACATAGAGAGAGACATATCCTTATCATTTTATGCATGTATCAGAATACTATACGGAGTAGTTCCTTATTAAGAATCCCATAGAGTATTATGGTTTTGAAACACAATGCATGGAAGATTATTCCATTATGCCATGATGAATAAAATTTCCCTTAATGGTTTATTTTTCTTTACCATACCATATATTGTTCCCATTATAGAGAGTTTAAATTCCTTTCATATTATATATAGTATAGGCCTATAGCTGGTATATAGATATATTTTGAGAGAACATAGTTCAAGGTTGAGGGACCTAGTGTAATTGTTTTGATACATGACTAATAGGGATATTTGGATGATCTTTTCTCGCTTAGTTTCAATTGGATCCAGGCGATTCAATGAAATTTTCTTTGATTGAGGAAATTTGTATGATTGTTTTTCCTCAGATTATGTTTTCATTAAGTGGAATTATATTGGTTTTATTATTTTTTTAGAATAATTTCGGAATGGTGATTGGGTTTTAAAATATAGGAATAGTGATTCCCTTAGTTTTCTGTTATGTAAATAGAGTGCTATATTTTTTAATAGACTCTATGTGTAGGAACGTTTGGTATTATAACCATGTTAACCAATTGTTTCATTTAGAGACATTAATCTCTGAAAAAACACCATCATGCATGTAGTATTTTTTTAATCAATTGAATAGGTAGGTTCCATATTTAGAAGTGGTATTATAAGTAGCATCGATATGTGTTATGGTTGATGTTCCATGTATTTTCCTTAAACGATATTATCAATTCATTGATTGCAGGTGTGTGTTTTTGATATTTAGATTTATGGGAAGAAATATACACATATTTTGAAATAATGGTTTAGCTCATAGGTTACTAATTTTTATGTAATGTTTGTGAGGATCCGGGTTCAGTTTGAGGATCCGTAAATTCAAATGATGGTGCTTAAGAAATAAAGACTAGGCAGGTTATTTAAAATAATGATGGTGACATTTTTTGAGATAAAAATTGGTTTAAACATCGTGTTAAGAGATGGTTAACCATGGGTGTACAACGCAATAGATTGTGAGGAGTCACAATGTAAATATGAGGTTAAAAGAAATTATTTCATATTTGATGTGAAAAGGGGTTGAGGGGAAATATACAAACATATCGATGGATTATTGGACTACATGATTTAATACTATAACTACCCATATATTTAAATAATCACGAGTTTTCCGGGAGTATGTTTTCTATACCATAAGGTATCTAATTACCTATAGAAATTAGAAGAAATGTATCATAGGGAGTCTTTCTCAAGAAGTGTTATAAGGTTATCCATATAGTGGGGTGTAATTAATTAACCATTTTAGTCTGGTGACAATAATTGTGAGTGGGAAAATTGATTAACACCATAATAATCACTCTTGGAAAGTGATAATGGGAATGTTATGATATTTTTTTAGAACTCTCATGTGATTTAGGATTGATGTAAAGTCCAATGATGTTTGAAACATTGGATTTGAAATCAAAATTTTCATTCCTGTATTTGATTAATTAGATTATAAAAAGGTGGGGAGAAAGGAATTTTCTATCATTTTATACAAGTCTTATAATTATTTTAATGAAATTTCCTTACCTATATTTTGATGCTTGTTTGGTATCATCTATTCTATTGGAAAAATGAATTAATTAGTAGCATTATTTCTTTGAAAATTTTAGATAATCGACTGGATATCTTATGATTGACTATAGTCAAAGACATGTATATCTTTTTATGTATTGTTTTCCTAAGTGACACTTGATTCCAGAGTATGAATTCCTTAATTAGACTCACAAATATGAGAAAATTTATTAATGTGACCAGCAAATGGGTTATCACTGAGGGGTATATTAGTGGTTCTGATATGATGATGTCTAATCTACATACCAATGTTTCACTTGTAAACTTCAATATACGGACTACCATTAATGAAGTTATTGGACACCATTATATTGATTCTAAGGATATATTGGACTCTTCATTAAGCTTATTTTGTGTTTAGATTACACTCATCTAATATTGAGAGATCATAAATGAACCATCTTTTATGTTGTGACGTAGTAATGAAATTATCATGATAACCATTGTCCAAGAGACTCCACTAGAAGTCAACTATGAAATTTGGTGATTGTTCTCGATGTGATATCAGGGTGCCATAGATAAATAGCTATGGGTACTACTATTTTGGAACCTCTTTTGTAGAATCTAATGAATTTTATTAAATCAATATATTGATGTGGTTTTAGTTGTGTTCTCTCGAGTTGTTTGGTCCTATTGTTGAGGAACCATATTAGGTGCACCATTTTAATGATAATCATGTTATCTAATGTCCATCGATGGAATTTCATTGAAGAAATGGTGTGACCATGGTAAATTTTATATATTTGGATTCAACAGTTTGAAATGATTAAGAAAATACCATGATTTTAAATTGTGTTTTGAGGTCTTGTTTCAATTGTAAATTTTTACAATGCAATTAATGTGAGTCAGAATCAGACAAATAATAAAAGGAACTATTTTAAGTAGAACCTTTGACTAGTTTTGGAATAATCTGATTATGTGATAACACCATGTATTATGTGGGATCATGTAATCACTAATCTATGTTTTGGTTATACTAATCATTTTTTATAGAGTTTAAGAGTATTACATACTATCTGTTAAATGTGATTTTAGCATGCACATTAGGCATTTAGAAACACAACCCGATCATTAAAAATGTAATTTACAACCTAGATAACCAGGTAAGCTAGTTTTTATATCCTTATGGCATCTTGATTATGATAATTTGTAATTTTTGGTGGTTATATGAGCCCATATTATAAGCCTGTAAAAAGTTTCAAAGGAATGTGAGTTTTTATTTTGGTATACATACCAAATCTCAAAATATGATTCATAAATGATTTCTACGAGTATCAATAACTTAATTTGTTATTTTTAGTTTCAATTTTATGCTCAATTTCTTTATCAAAATCCCAGATGTGTTTTTAGAAAATCATGGGGTCAAATATCGATTCTGTAAAAGATATCCCTATGCACATATTTGGTGCATAGTTTGTACTAAATAATACAATCAACTACACATACTATTTTGGGAGGTGAGATGAGTTTTATAAGTCATGAAACATGTACTATGAAACCATTTTTCTCTAAGTTGGAGGAACGTGGGGTTTAGAAATGATGACTCAAGGATTCAAGATAATTGAAAATCTTTCAAAAAAAATTAAGATTTGAATTATATTTCTTGAATATAGTATTTCTAACCATTTACAGAGTCATGTGAGGGGTGTCCTATTGGATAGTGAAATGAAAGATTTGACGACTGTTTAGAAAAACAGTGCATCTCATTAATGGGGATTGAAATTAACATTTTCCCCTTCCTCGTTTATCATTTCCAATTCCTTTCTCTGTCACCATTCACACAGAAGCCATTCACCCGAGTAGACCTCCTTCTTACCACCAAGGTTTTAAGAGAAACGATTTATTTGGTATTGAAATCGAATAACAGAAGATATGTTTGATCACCCTTGTTATTTGGAAAACTTCACTTGATTCTTTTTTTAAGTTTCTCATGTGATATTTGAATCCTATTTCCAGGAGAGATTGCATGCCCTGTTTAGTTCATTTGTCTATTATTATTTTTTCACTAATTATAGAGGCAATAAAAGCCGTATAATGGATTATTGAAGAACATAATCATGTTGAAGGTGGATAATAATATTTTCCTTCAGATTTATTTTTTATTATAAAAAGTGTTGTTGTGTCATGCACTGAAATATTATCACATTTCTTCCCAATTGTTAATTTATTTAACTATTTTTTTAATAATTTGAATTGGTTTTTTTCTATAAACCAATTCTATTGTTGGAGGGTTTTTACCTCAACAAAAACCGTCCCCCATTGGGTTTGTTGATATTGATCCCCATGAACTCTATTTCAAGATTATGTAATTAAACTACCCTTTTGACTTATTGTGTTTTTACCTGATTAGATGGAATCATATATGATTTATGAGAACATGAAATTGGTAATGTAAAATCAATTTATCCCTTAGGTAAATGTATATGATATTAGTTAGTATGCATCACTGAATTATTTTGGATATTATTATTATATGTGAATCCTGATGAATTCTATATCAGCATATAGTCCTACATGTCCCTTGTTTTAAAATGATGTATTCTTATGAACACGCTCCATTTATTAAATTGATCATCATTTTTAGGAACATTAGGTTTACTATGATATTATTATTTTTAGTTAAAATAAATGAAATGTGAATGAAATGACCATATATAATTTCCATTCTTAACTAATGAATTTTATGATTAAATATATATTGGATGGATTGATATGAATAGATAATTTCCATGTGTTATATTTAATTAATAATGGGAATGGGATTATGTATTAATTTTTTAGAGAATCAGTTCAATATAAATAATGGATTCCATAGATGGGATCATTTGGAACTATAATTTGAATGTATTATAAATAGATATGTTGTGTTGAAAATTATGCTCCTCAATATTTATATGAAACTGTTTGACATGAGGTCACTTTTCATTGCATGAATTTTTAAGACAAGTCATTATTTTTGGTTTCTATTAGATTTTTCTATAATATAAATTCCTGAATATAATTAATATAAATTTTTGGGCATTGTTCCCCTTCTAGTTTTGAATTATAATTCTTGGTAATAATGCCCCAATTCTTTACTAAGGGAATTATTTGGCACATATTCCCATATCATTACCCAAAATTCAATGTTTTGGGCATGGGATTTATTTATTATTATTATTATTATTACTATTATAATTATAATAATTAAATAAATTGGGGAGTAATGTAACCCTTATTAATTAATAGGAATGATTGGACATGAATCTCACACCCCATGTGATTTAGTATTGAAGACTCATTCCCCTAAATTAATTGTGTGACATCCTTGTGTTTATCATCATATGTATGGATGCTATAAGGATATTTATCATGTCCTTACATGCTTTAATATATATATATATATAATTATAGACTAGGAAAAGTAAGAAAATTTATCCCAGAATCCTACATGGATCCTAAGCATGACATGTGTATTATATTCATTACAACATTCCTTTTTAAAATCATACACACTTATATATTTTATATTTATATATTGGATTTCATTAGACATCATCGGTAGTGTATTTCTGATTATAACTCGCAGCTTGTTTGGGCTCGCAGTTGGGTAACCTATGAATATTATTTTCGTAACATGGACATTTGAACATAGATTTTAAAAATTAATATATGAATAAGAATAATCTGAATATATATATATATATATATTGAAAACATAATGATAAAAAAATTACAAAAAATTTTAGTAATGTCTTTATATGATTCAACAACAACATTTTAAAAAAATTATTTCTTTTGTGAAAAAATGAAATTAATCCATGAATATTTTAGAAATTTCATTTGAAAAAGTTAACATAACTTCTGGAATATAAATTTCAAAATTATCTTTCAAATAAATTCTGCCAATTTTATGAAAATATTAATTTTTCTCGGAATAGTGAGAAATACTAATTTTTTTTAAATTATTATTATCTTTTAAAGAATTTACAAAAAAACATATTGTTTAAAAAGGTTTTAAAATAAAAATTGTATCATTTAAATGTTAATTAATCAAATTTATATCACTATAATTAATTAGTTTTTAAATTTTTAGACAAACCTTTTCACCTTTTGAAAAGTAACTCTTTTGAAAACAGTTTTTCTTTGTGTTTGTGTGTTTAATATTAAATTTAAAATTTTCAAATTATAAGAATTGAATTTTGAATAGTGGGCCACATATTATTAATCATACTAATTAATATCATATAATATGGTCTACATAATATTTTGAGAAAATGAATAGTAATAAGTACAAAACGTAATTACCATAGTTAAGGTTATGACTGGTTTGTCAGCGGCCAAAAAAATTATGTTTTAATGTGTTATAAAATCCATAAACATTATTATTTTCAGAAGATATTTCATTCCTTATTAGGTAATTATCTATTCTTTATAAAATTTTGGGATACTTTTCCATGAATGTGACCAATTTAATATTTTATGTAATTAAAAAAATGTCACCCACATTATTTTAAATATCAATTATGTGAAAAAATATAGAAAATTGAATGATGTGAACTAGTATTGACGGTAATATTGAAAATACTACAATTAATTTCTTAAAGATAATTTAATTATATATTTTAATTAATATATAATTAATATATATTTTTAACAAACTCCAACATGGAAATGATTTAATTAATAAAAAAATAAATTAAATGATTCTAAAAATGTTAAAAGTAATATCATTCGAATTAATTAATGTATATTATTAATTTTATAGATAAATATTAAATTATATACATATTTTAAAAATGATATATTGTATTTATACATTTTTATTAATTATTTTAAAGTAAAATTAAATAAATTGTGTCATAATTGATATTAATCTTATTTTAAAGTGAATTGTATTTTATTAAATGATTTAAATTTCTACAAAAAACCAATAATCCTCTAAGTTTTTTTTATTTATGTAAAAATATCAGTAATGGATCATTAATTTACATATTTCCTTTTTTATAATAAAAAAATTACCCCAATATAGAAAAAAAATTCTACTATAGTAGATGGTAAAATATGATTTCTCAATTTTCATGCAGTTATTTGAAAATTAATTTTCCACACTTATATAATTTTACATTGATAAATTATATTAAATATTTATAATAATTGAGTCCAAATAATCTATAATGCTATTTTTATTTTTAGACTATTGACATGAATCACCTAGTAGAACATATTAAAAATCTCGTTAGTCGGGTGATAACTAAAATAGAATGATTTAGTAAACAAAATAGCTATGATTTTTTTATATATTTGTTTTCTTTATTGGAGGATTTTTTTCATCTATATAATTCCTATATAACATTAATTATATTTTTTAGGCATATGGATTGAGTGTGACTCCACATTATTGAATTGTTTTTGGAATACAAAAAAATTCCTCTCCTCCACCATTATAAAAGCCAACATCCCGAATTTACTATTTCCCAACTCTTACAACGTTTAGCTCTAAAAATTCATGTAAATAAAATATTCAACATATTCATAAATTTTCTAGAGATTATTGTCATCCAAAAGAACTTGTATATGATTTTTAAGATGTGATTCAAAGGGGGGGGGGTGTTTTAGATGAATGTAATTGTCTTCACTAAACTATTTTATTTCAAGTATAACATTAAAACATTGACTTATTTTATAATAAATCCAATATCATGACAAGAATATCTACCATATATAAATAATTTTTATATTTATTTTATAACCAATATCCAAATACTCCCCTATAAAATTGGAAATGAAACCACCGATCTTGCGTAAGGTGGATTGCTGCTTCGTGAATTGATGTTATTTGTCTTCTGTCACTGCCTCTCATGTCTTGATATATTGATAAATTTAATGTTAATATATCATAATATTGATATTAATATTATTATTTATTTAATTTAGAAAATATATATTCTAACTTTCCTTTTTGTGGTTATTTTCTAATTTTGATCATCTGTATGACAATTTACCATCTAACAAAGAGATGTGATTTTTTTCACATTTGTTGTACAAGTAGGCTAATAAGGGTAAATATAATTAATATTTTTGATATATATTACCAAAAAATTATTCTTTATAAGTAATATATTACATACAATAATTTCATTAAATCTATCTAGAAATTTGAAAACACATTCATTTATATGTACGCTTTACAGAAATTTTAGTCAGAGGAAAAGTCTCCGACCATTTAATAAAATAAAGAAAAAGTATAGGAAGAAAGAATAAAAATACATAAATAATAGCTACATATCATTAAAATCATAATCATTACCATATCCATGCCTAGTAGCTTCGTCTTTAGTGGATGACTCCCATTCCAAGCTTTCATACTGCTTCAGTAACAGAACATACATCTTTCCGAAATTTAACATGTCTAAATACAGATATGCCTTAGAAGGATAAATACCTTTTTCATTTTCTTACATAGGTCCTGGTGGTCCACAATTGTGGAAAATTTGAATAATCCTTCCTTTGCTTTCATCTTGGTGGAGTAGTCTTAACTACTTCCTTCCCTAATACAACTTTATATACACCCTGAACAATGTAGCTATAAGCGTTCCTCACCCTACCACCAGCATTATACTTTTTTCTATCAGATATATCCCCCAAATTTCTTGTGATCATCACCTCCAGATGACCATCATCCACTCCCTATTCATTCTCAATGTGGCAATTATAATCAAACGATACTAAACATTGTGTATGCTTCATAAGATCATTATTACCATCCAACCCCTCCTGCAAAGAACCTTCTCTAAAAGCAACATCCTGGGGTTGAGAGTCAGAATGAAAATTGTTAGCTTCATTTCTTTCAAATTAATCTTCTACATGAGACAACATCCCATTCAACAAAACCGTAGAATAATTTCCAATAGCCTGCCTTTGTAATTGACCATCCCTCTATAATGATGGACACACTTCTTTCCATGAAATGAGATTTTGATGTCATCCATATCTATAACAGCATCAACCGACACCCTACCAGAAGAAATATGAGAGGAAACAAGAGCATTCACCAAAGCAGCCCGATCCACGACCAGTTCCACTTCATCATTGACCATACCCGCAAAACAATTACCAATCTCAATACTGCATGCTTGCTTCTCAGGGTGTGACTTTTGACCAACTGAAAACTTCACTCAACCATCAAAAACATATGATGAATCACCTACCTGCATATAAATAATAGAATTTTCACTCAATGTATCAATATCCCCAACTAGATCAGCAGTTTGATTTACCACATCCACAATTCTCTTGTATTTAGAACCTCGTGGGTTGAATCATTATTCCCAACTGACTGAACTACAACATTCACATTTTCCACCAGACCTCCTATATTAGACACACCAAGATCACACATCAACCTTCCAAACACCACATCCACCATCGGGTTTGAAGGCAACCCAACTGTCTACAAATCATTTACAGAAACACCACCAGCCGCCCTGCTGACATTATCCAAAAGGATTGCCTCATCTATAGGTGGTACATCCTTCGACCCTGGAGTAAATCCCACCACCTGTGGTTTTAGCTTACTAGCCTTACTACTACCTCCACACATATATTTCAGTAGTTTTTGCCCCAACTTCTTGCAGGAGTCACAGAAAAATACCCATGATTCATATTTGACCAACTAATTTTATCATAATTCTTCACCAATAGAAATCCAAATAAAATCAACCGGTCTATGTGAGACATCAACTTCAACACATACTCAGGGTGTGACTGGATGACATACCAATCTCGTTTTACTATCCGAGCAGATAAATATTCCTACCATGTTTCCAAAAATTGAGATAATTGTTGGGTTTTGAATGTAGTGGGGAGGCTATTTGAATCTTACAGAAATGGTTGTTTTATGGATAATCCTGCTTCATGTGAAAGTCATAGTTCCATACATATGATTACATTCTCTATAAATGCAGTATTTTTTCTAAATATAACATTTTTAATAACTATTGAATATATATATATATATATGAATATTTATGGTATTAATAAAATTGTTATAATTCTAAATATGTTTCAATAATGAATAATTTTAATGGAATAAAAAAATCAAAACACCCCTTAAAAATCATTGTAGTTGTTAACAGATTCAGGATTTTAACAGGGGATTAATAATAAAATGTAAAAAAATAATAAGTAAATCATTTACGGTATGATATATATAATTTGGTTTCTATAATAGAATTATTAAAATACTATACTTTTTATATAGGAGGATAGATTGTACATAAATGATGTGAAGACATAAGGAAAGGGATATTTGGCTCATTTTTCATTATTGTGGATATATGTTATGTTATGAACCTATCTTCTTTGATAGATGTATACACTTCCACTTTCAGATTAAATGTAATTAATTTCGTTCACTTCAAGATATTTATGGTTTTATTTGATCATATTATTCATTGGTGTTCTTATTCAGATATAACAATAGTTGTAATTATTTGATATTTTATCCTCACTATTTATATGGATTCATTATGTTTTTTTATGATGTTGAAATCATATTATATACTACACAAGAGACTGATGTATTTTTTTGGTTTTTTTAGAATAAATGTTTTCTTTTCATTATCTTATATTAATGGATTAATGATACCAAATTAATTTTTTAATAAAAAACATCATTATTTCTCTCATCATTTGAAGACAATTTTTTATTCCATATCCCCATTTTATAAATATGTTTTGAAATTATCCGAAGGATTTATTAACATAATTGGTACAATTTTTTTTATTTTAATAAATTTATTAAAATAAGTATAAATATCATTTTTGAAAAAAATGATTTTTTGTCATATACTGAAAATTTTAAGGGAATATAGTTTTACTGTGTTAATAATAGACACAATTTCTTAGTATAATTACCACACTATACATTAAATCTTCCTTTATAGCATTTTTATAATATTTCCACAGGAAAGTACATAAAAAATGGGATATAAAGTTTTGTTTTCAAAATGTTATATTTAAATGGAATGGAAATTTTCCCCGTGAAATATTCTAAGCGATCATTCAAATTCAATATTCAATCTAAGATGAAATCCAATGATGTTATTATTATTTAATGGGGATATGATCCATGGATATCTTTATTATAATTTATCAAAATATTTTACGATAATTTTGATAATATTTATATGAAACCTATTTATCACCCACATGTTATAACATGATGAAATTTTTATGAAACTCGATTGTTTTTCAATGGGTAATGTTATGCTGAAATGATAAAATGATTGTTAAATATGTTTATTTTACATTAGTTTTAAAATGTTGAAATTATTTTAAAAACAATATCATTCTATTGTTATGTTTTTATGAAAATGTTATGATATTTTTTTTACGTTTGTATTCAATTCATTCGGTGATGGGAGGGACCTATATCACCCTCTAATACCTTGGATAATGATTGATATATCCTAAGATAAACATGAAATGAAAGAGGAGTTGACCCAGTTTAGTAATGGTT
This sequence comes from Viscum album, assembly GCA_963277665.1. Lineage (NCBI taxonomy): Eukaryota > Viridiplantae > Streptophyta > Magnoliopsida > Santalales > Viscaceae > Viscum > Viscum album. The sequence continues at coordinate 1,641,570,777 of OY728121.1, read as the reverse complement.
ATTATTTATTATGATATAATTTCAAATGAACATTATCTACTATGTTGATTTGGGGAGTAAACCCATACCACTATGATAGTTTCTTAAATGATATTAGACTATAAAAGAAATGACATTCAATACTTATGGATATCCCTAATATGTACATCTTATTGCAATGTAATGACCTCAATGATAATTTTATTTGGTCCCCATTTTATTTATGTCATATGAACTACAATGACTAATTCCATGAACCAAGTTTATGATCTATGATATGAATGGTATGCTTTTGTATGTTATGGCCATGTTTTCCTACCCTTATGATCATGTTATTATAATGTTATCATTGATGTATCCCTTGTTAGTACCTACTATGAATATGTTTTGGACAATTATTATGCTTCATTTCCCCAGTATATGATTTTAAGTATTATGTATTATATGTCAAAGAATGGTTCTAGCTATGGAGAACATATTTCAAAGTGATGTAGATCAATGATGAACTAGTTCGTATGATTTCATTCTTCTAAAGACACAAGACCTACAAAATTATTCCATGGATAATTATTTTAGGTAATTAATATTCATATATTAAAAAATATATTTATATATGAAATGTTTGGTTCATTGAAGGTAAGGATTCTGGACTGGGCTTCTTGGTATTCCACTCTATCGATTAGGACATGAAATTTGAGTCAGGGGCCGAGATTGCGTTGATGATTCCTACACGAGTCAGAGTTATCATGTTTTGATAATTTTTTCACTCTGTATATGTTTTTATTACAAAATATTTGTTTTCTACATATATTTATGGTTTAATATATTCATGAATGGTTGTACAATTTTGAATGGGCTAGGATATCTATATTTTTATTACTCTATTTACTTTCTATTATATATATCTTACACATCCATTCAGTAATCATATCATCCACATTATTTGTTATAATAAACAAAATATTTTCCTCGGACCATAGAATAATAGAACCTCATTTCTAGTTGTAAGCCTTCATAATAAGAGGAGTCCAGTTGAGTCTATGTGGTTCTCATGTTTTAATACATATTGGTGAATAGAAATTTGGATGTTACACTGATAAAAAAAAGATACATTAGTGAGATAAAAATATATTTAATGTTAATAGTCTTATAAAATGATTCACAATATATGAAACTCTTAATTAAAGAATCTACTTCTTGTCAAAATATTAAATTTTCTTTTTTATTGAATTCACAATTTTATAATCATTTTTAACCCTTTTTAAATATCAATAAACCATATCTAAATCCATCGATAAAAAATCACTAGTATTTTACAAAGAATACACAATTATCTTGTAATTATTATTTTAATAGACATCACATACATGAGATGAATCATATAAGTATAAAAAACGAACTATTAATCCTTCATCAATCCCAAATATTTCACTTAATCATACTCAATATTCATAATGGTTCACTTTTTTGAGGAATTTCATATTTTTCTCTACCAAATCATACAATATTATCTATGATTATAATTATTACTTCTGAAACACATTGATTTCCTATAAATCTTATTAGTGTGATAAATAATTGAAATATAATAAAAAATAAATTGAATGATTATTAAATCCAATTTGATCATTGGATTGACCAGAAGTGGTAAATAAATAATGAATCAATAGAAGCTCATAATTGAACACAAAATCTAATTCATAGCTAATCATCTTCTTGGCTCCATTATACACCGATCTACAACTACCAAACAATATAAAAATAGATTACCTACACTTTTTTTAAAACACATATAAATTAGAAATCAACCAATATTCTAATGTACCTCACCTAAACATAATAGCTTACCCCATGCCTTACCATTAAATTTATATTTCATACACACATTCCTACCATAGATCATGATAAAACTAGATATTAAAATGAATATAAATTAATAGAAAATTAGGGGAACACCTACCTTGGGTTAAATAATGGGAAATCATCAACAATACTCAATACATTTATTTTAATCCAAATGAATTACATGTAGTAAAAAACACAAAATACATATTATAGGTTTATGTAATAAAATATTGAATCTATAGTGGGAATTGATGGGATTCCCCATATCTCAGTCTTCACACCCTCTAACATATTGAAATATAAATTAAATATGGAATAGGTTTTGATGTATACAGATGGAGTCTTGGAGAGTTAAATCACCTTAGCAATTTGTGTTTCTACTAATTTAATGCAATGGAGTGTTTCATTTGAAATTATAATTAAAAAATATTAATATATTATTTAAAATTTAAAAATATTTATGTAATCCTATTGAGTTCCCAACATAAGGGCATCAGTTACATGGTGGTCTATAAGAGAAATCCAGTTTCATCTTCACTACACTTATCTTAGATGAAACTATGCAACGTACTTGGAGACATTTCAATAAAAAGATTCATGCTCACTAACACATTATATTTAACTATACCTATGACCCACCAAGAGAACACTCAAAAACATATAAAATAAAAAAAATTCTTTCATCTAATGTAAAATTTCATTCACAAACATCAAAACTAAACAAACATATATCAATATTATCTAGATATTGATGTAATGTATATTTATTTAAATTTTAATAAAATGTTACTATATTCTACAACATGTTTTAAAAACCCATATCTTGGAAACATATTACAAAAATCATATGATGAAAAAGAATTTCTTCTTATACATTTTTAAATTACATATCATGGGTTTCTAGGTTTATGTTAGATTGACATACAACCTCAAGAGTATCTATAATTAAACTCGATATTATCAACAAGTATTGATGGTTCAGTTCCCACTCCAAGGATATTACTCCATAAATATCATTACCAATAAATAAAAATGAGAATATAACAATATGACTATACCATATAATATTAAATCATTTATAAAATACATAATAATTTATTAATTCTTTAATAATAAAATCAAAAACCTTGATTGCCATTCATTTATAATGAAATTAATTATCACCCAATATAGTCATTCATATTTGTGATTACAATAAAAGAAATGACATTCAAGGGTACATACAACAAAATGGTTTAGATAGTGTTCTAGAACTACCTATATCTCCATGTAATTCTCCCACATCTCAAAAAATAATGGTGCATTACCCTTCCCCAAATATAGAGTAATGAGGTATGGATGAACCTAAAGGATCAAATGATCGGTAAGTTTACCAAATATTGCAATACCTTAGTGAATTGCCCCTGACATAAATTAAATAATATATTTTATTTCATATAATGAATAATAATTAAATATATTCAAAATTTTCACATAATATGGTTTACATGCACTAAATGGACAACATAAACCTGACTCTCCATTCCATAATAAATTATGGTAGGATTAGTCATTACTCACTATTGTAATTACCTAAAAAATGATCATGAGAATATAACATAATATACTTCATCCAAGAAAAGTTGGGTTGTATATATAAATGATTTTCAAACATGTAAATACTCATGATGATGGACTAATCACATAGTTGGATATGGCACTCATGACAACCTGTAGACATTGAATATTAGGGAATGTTTAACCATTGATGCAACATATACAACCTATGGAAAATGTAACATGAATTGGGGAAATATAAATCGTTCCCTCATTCCTCAATATCTATCATAATGAGAAAAAAATATTAAAATAGTGATTGTGTAACGTGACCAACCACTATAGAATATATACGACCTTAAGTAAATTAAGAATATTACATTCTTTAAGATATGTAACTCAACGAACACTACAACCATGATAGAAAGGTAGTATTCAACATTCTAGAATGGACTATTTATACGGTCAAAATTCAATTATTTATGATGATATTAACATATAATTTATATACATATTCATCACATAATCTTTTTCCATTATTAATTCATTTCTATACTATACAATTTTAAACTAAGTTTAACAGAATTTTATTAATAATAAAGATTTATTTTATTTTTACAGATTCTCTAACAATGAACTCTGGATTACATTTACACACATATTTTTTAATACAAAACTACCATTAATTATTGTTTTATTTTCATCATATATATTATATTGAAATATTATGATTTATTAATTATCAATAAGTATAATAATTAAAAAACAAAAAAAAACAAAAATGTAATCACTCAAAAAATAGTTTCTAATCTAAATAAAATTATTTTTTATTTATTATATTAATTATTAAGAATATTAATTTATTTTTAAAACATTTATTATTAAATATAACAACACTAGGGATTATATACACATATCCTACACTCAATTATATTCATTTCCAAAACACATTATATTTTGGAATATTCCCCAAATTCACACTTTACACATACATATCCATGTCCCTGTGGAACTCATATAAATGTATACCCTCCACCCCTATCCATAAGCCCAATCCAAAATGAGGTTGTAGAATGGGAAATGTTGGTTTCCCATGTCATTTTGTATTATCATTTATGATTCATTTGAATAAAAAAAATCAACTTCAATTTTTATTGATTCCAGGGATTTATCACCATAGTATTAAAAAAAATTTGATCAATTATTATTGATAAATCATCCACTATCTCTAATAAATTTTTTTTAATACATTTTAATGTTGCAATATGAGGATTGAAACATATATCCACTTATTTTGATTCTCATATTAACCCTTCAATAATATTATTAATACATATGAGTATGTTCAAAAAATTAGTTCAATTATAATATATTTTTTCTATAAATATTTTTTTATTATTATATTAAATAAATTATTTTCATAAAAAAATTCATCTTGTCAGATCTATGATATGTATTTGAATGATAATTAATTATTTTCAATTATTACCTTTTCTTCATTCACTAAAAATATTCAATTTTTAATATATGATTAATATTATAAAAATATCATGCATACACTTCTAAAATGGTAAAACAATCATGATATTAGATATATTATAAGTGAATAATGATAACTAACTAAAAATGATACCTAAAAATATTCTAGAATTTTTAATATCCAATAATAGTTGATGCCCTAAAATTATTTAATGTTTGGAGAATTATAACATCAATTTTTTGGATCATATTAATGGCATTTTTAGCGACTTTCATTAATTACTTCTACGAATAAGTGTTTGTGAAATCATGAAAAACATCAAAAAAAATTCATCGAATAGTATAATAATCAATTCAATGAATTTTTAATTATATTAAATTAGATGTATAACTAATTATAGAATACCCATGGTTGAGGTTATGAAGGAATGAATTTTAAAAATATAATTTTCTTATTCTAGAGGTTATTGTATAATTCGAAAAATATTTCTTCTCGGTTTATGGGTTTCATTCCAAATATTCATTTTCTCCAACTATTGTTTCTCTATATTCTATTATATTTACAATATTCATGGAATCTAATGTCTAAAATACTATTTAAAAAAAATATTGATGATTATATAGTCTACATTCCTCAATTGTTTATTTATAGTTAATACCCTATATTAATCTTAAGGGTTTTTTTCAAATATCCTTTATTTTTAATTATTATTTTTCTATATTCCCTGGTACGCATCAAATTCATATTCATGAATGTATAATATTTTGTTTGGAAATTTTATTTTTAGATTAGATGGATTTTTTTAAGATATTGATTTATATTTCCCACAATACTATTTTCATAAGTGGAGTTTCCCATTAATCCACACTCTTATCAAAATATTAAATTTCCATAACTATCATTGATTTACCTTTTTCATCATTATTGATATTATTTATTCTACATATATTCTAAAATTTAAAGATTTTTATTGTATTCTGACTTAAAAATATAACCTATAACCTATATAGTGTGGACACTTAATATTTTTAACAAAAATTTTAACGGTGTTCATGTAGAATGTAATTCAATTTATTAACATGGGTATAATGAAAATCCATATAATTATTAATTAAATATGTATTATTATTGATTACGAATACATGTTGATTAAATATTTTATTATTTATTAATCTATATTCATATGATTAATTCATTTGACATATTATGCGATCAGTGGAGCATGAAATCATATATCTATCATCAAAACCCATACAATGCAACATCATTTTTGACTACATGATCCGACTTGTGACTTGAAATGATGTGTGTTCATGACCACCATGATAAAGAAAATAGTATAGGTGATTCATAATTATATTTCTGGGAATGATTCACTTGATTAAAAATGTATATAAATGTAATTTTGTCCCATAATTATGGAATAATTATATAAAAATTCATAATTTCACATATAAAAAATAAGTATCCCATAATTAATCTAAATAAATTTGGATATGAGGAAAAAACAATCCAACCATAAATAAAATCATATAAATAATTCCAAAACATTAAAAAAATAACCAAGGGAGATTTAATAAATAGATAACATAATTATATTATCAAATAGAATCCAACAGACAACACTAATGAGATAAGAATTTAAAAACATCTAATCTCTATGAGTAAATAGAAATACTACTTTATTCATCACCACCAATTTAATTGAACAATAATCTAAATACCATTCACTATATAATAATGGAATATTAAACATTGGATATTATATATTTTACAAATAGTTACTAGTATATACCCTTATCAAATACCATTCACAACCCTTAATAATTAGTCATTTTAATTCCAGTATAAAATAAAATATTGAAAATAAATACAATTATATTTTTATGAAACAACTATTAGAAATTTCAAAAATTTAATTTTGAAGGGTAAAATATATTATTTTAAAATTATTACTAGTTATATAGAGGAATATAATTATAAAATTTACATTAAACCCACATTAATTTGAGTTAATAAATGGATATGTGAGTTTTTTATATGAAACCTATAATGTTAAATGATTAAAACACAAGTAGAGAACATGGATTATTTTTCCCTTAAAAAGGAGGCACTTACAGTTAATTTGTATCATATGTGAAATAACATGTTTAACCAAATGAGTTGTGAGTAATATTTGAATTAATACCTAATTATATATACATAAAAATATAATTTCATATGAAAAATAAAATCACAACCACTAAAATATTATCAAGTATTGATCATCATGGGAACCCCTATGATCTATAGAGACAATCTCTGATTTGAAACCATAGAATCTAACTAATTGTTATATACTTTGATTAATCAAAATGATACTCTATTCAACCACACCTATAATGACCAAGAGGAAAAATCCCAAAATTAGGGAATGATCAGTTATTTTTAACACGGTTGAGTGTAATGATCATTAATATTGAAACACACATGCCATGATTCACCACCAAGATAATCGTGATTTTTTTTGATAAGAATAGATGGTATACCATCATCATGTAAATATGTGAATGTATATAAAATCAAGAACAATTAAATGAGGCCACAGCCTCTTATAACAATATATAGAGGAAGCCTTTATCAAGAAATAAATTATATAGAACATGCCTTATAATAGGGAGTTTTTCACCCACCTCACACAATATCAATTCTTGAATTTTTTTCAAAAACTATAATGGGATCAAATAATGAGTCAATATACCATAGGAAGGCCTTTAATAAATCTCATACTAGGACTACAAAGACATTATTTTAGAAATTAAGTTATAAAATAGTCATTAAACCCACATATAAAAACATTAACAAATATTACCGAAATAAAAATGAATCAAATAACATATTTAATATGAAATACTAAAACATAGTTTGAATTTTATCCATTCAAAAAATATTAGGAATCAAAGCACCATTTTATTATGAAATTACTTTTAAAATATATACATATGAAAGAAATCTAAATCAATGGGTTTATTGTTTCATTGAAATATAATTGAAAATTTGATAAATATAAATTCATTTTTATATAAAATTAATCCATAGAGTTAATCTATGATTGTTGATTAAAATACTGATATATATTCATAATGAATTTATTATGATATTCAAATCATAGATTTTAATGAAATAAATAATCAAGGATTAAAATTCAAATATTTCTAAATGGAAGATACTACCCCAACTCAACCTACTCTCTACCTTTATTGTTTACCCACAAGAGAAGGTATGAAAAAAACATCCAGGGTTATTAAATTCCACTAATTAAGTTACCCTTAATATAAATATATATAAATAACAACCATAAGTATACATGAAAATTCATGGCCAATATAAAAAAAATGGATAAGGTGTGGATGTGATATTTTTTTTCTCTTTTCACTATATAGTGACCAAAAAAACATTAATAAATTTATTGTAACTACTGAAGATTACAATGCATCATGGGAGGTATTGATGGGGAGAAGATTTCTCTCATATGAGAACAATATTTACAACCGAAAGAGTTAATAAAATTGTGGGATAAACTTATCATGTCAAACTTTTTGGAATATATGAAATTATAATGGTCTAGTCACATGATTTTCGAAATGGAGTGCCAACTGTTGAACAATCACTATATTTACTTTGAAGTAACCCCCATGTTTTTAAATTTTTTTCAATCGATTTTTATAGGCCCATACATATTAAAAAAATCAAAATTTAGAATCATGTTTTTGAAATTTATTTCCCAACCAAACTGTAGTTACTAGGATGTTAAAACCACCATGAATGGTTTGGGTTCATGGATATCACGAATGATGGAATTATTATAAATTAGTGAAAAAATCATAATTTTTTAATAATATAGAAAAAAAAATATTAATTATTTTATATTTTTTAATTATTCAAAATTTAATACATAAGTGATATCATGGTGTGATATTTCATCCCATGATATCAATTTTAGTCTAAATAATGTATATGTTCTAGTGGTTGATCAATAGATAGATGCTGTTTAATTTCCATGACAAAAAAAATCATAGAAACTGATTAACACCACCACACTAACACATAACGAAATCTAAGCCGATATTAATAATAATCATTGGAAAAAATTGATATATCAATAAAATATAATATACATTATCATTATTATAGGGGTTGAGTGTATAACCAATAACCATTTTTTCAATATATAGATTAATAGAATAAATTTTAAATTAGAATATTTAATGGTATAAAAGAACTAGTAAAAATCATTAATGGTGGCATCCTTAATATATTTTTATGTCCAATAAAAAATTAGTTCTCTAAAAATGATTAATTTATAATTAAAAATGAAAAAAAGATCATCATATCAATGTGACCCCACAAAGGGTCCACTAATCTAGTTCGGATAAAACATGGAGTTAGAATCCACCAAAATATCTTGAAACACACAAAAACATCATCAATAGCTTCAATAAATTATCATAAATAATTTTAAAAATAAATATGTGTGTTATTATATTCAACATTTCCCCAATATTAATTAAATTTAAAATCCTTAAATCTTTAACAACTTATATATATGAAAACTAGTATAAAATATATAATATAAGATAAAATATAATTTAAAAATCCTAAAAATATTACAATATCATCATTAGTATTCATGGGTAGAACATGGGGATCTTTTGATGTTTTGATCAATATCAAAAAAAATTATATATATATATTTTCCAAAACATTTTTAGATAACATAACATCCATAAATGTTTTATATTTTACATGGTTCATGATAAAATTCTTCTTATTCCCTAGAATACCAAACTAATTTTACACAATGGACTTATTCTAGGGAGAATCCAATGAAAATAAATACTATATTGATACCACTAGCCTTCTATCTAGATATGGTCTTCCCCCTTCTTCTCTTACAAATACTCCACTCACTAATCCTATGAATATTGGAAATAACAATCACATTGGGCATCCTAGACAAGCTGATGTCAATATTAATGGATAGCTTCACCATATTTAAATAATTTTTTCGGAACTAAATATTACTCTTTCATCAAAAGAATTCAATTATGTTCTATTTGAAAATACTTATCCCATAATGAATCTTCTAAGGAATTCTCATGTATATAAGATACTCTCTAAATAATTAGATAATAATTCTCAAAACCTACTGGTCATTCTTCTGAATAAAATTTAATTCCACTAATTTCGACACATTTATTATTTCAAGATGTATTTTGGAATGAAAAAATCCTTTAAACCATCAAATAAATAGTCAGTATATGGATTTTGTAAATAATTGGCTTCATCCGTATAAATATTTAGTGACATTATGAGTTTATATAGTTGAGGATTCTCTTAATACACCCTTTTCACTTTTTCTCTACATGGGTAAACCACTATGAATGAATTAGTGGAAGGATTAGATACCAAAATATTTGATGATATTTATTTTTTTGTTATATAATTTGAAGAATATTATACTTTTTTCTATAGAAGAATTATCAACTAATAAAGATAAACATTGATCATCTAGAGGGTTTCTTGTGGAGAATCTCCCACTACTCCATATTGATGTTCTATAAAAACATGGTGGAGGTATAAAATAAATTAGTGGATAATTAGAAATATAATTAAAATGATTATAATCATTTTTAACCATATAAAACCAAATATAAAAAAATAATTCAATCTCAGATCATCTAGAGAAATCCCTCAACATAAAAAATACATAACATTTACACACAAAAATTGAAAAAGTGTGAATATCCTAAAATTAATTTTATTAAACCATCTTAATAACATCTTTATCAATGTCTTCTAAAAACTAGAATTCCAATCATATTTTTAATATAATTCATAATAATCATACGAAAACTTGTATTATTCAAGATAGTTGATCAATCTCAATGGAATTCATTTTACACCAATTGTAAATTCAGAAAATATTTTACTTAATATCCCTATTTAAGTTAAAAAAACAACAAACACTCATATTCAATTTTAATTATCAATCTAATTTTAACATTTATTTTATTTTTAATATAGTCTATCATATATGAACTCTAATATCCATTGAAAATAACATCTAATTTTGAAATATTGAATCATGGCTAGTGAGAATTAACTCTATAAGAAAAAAATAAAAAAATTTAATTATTTAATAACTAAATATCACAATAATTACACAATATGAAGATCAGAATGATTCGTTTCAGTGAGAACAAAGTAATAAGAAAATAATGTTACAATATTTTGGATGTTTATATATATTTGGTAATTAGTAGATTAACCTCTATACTAAACAACGGTTATAATCACCTTCATAACATATTAATTGTAATAATATTAATCGGGTGAGAATAAATGATCAGTAAGAGAAAAAAATAAATATCTCGTTAAAGGGATACAATTTAAATATATTAGAAATCAATAGAATGGGAGATATTTCATATTCAATGAAATGTTATAAATTAAGATTAAACCATTATTCCTAACGTAATAAATTTAAATCTAAAATTAATAGAAAACTACCATGGATAAAAATTGGATAATTGAAAAAAATGAGGTATTGGTTTTTATTGAAAAATAGTGACATGAATTGGACACCCAATTCATGCCCCTATGAAATTTATTTAAAAAACTAGTGTTACAATACATGGTCGAGTTTTAATGTGTTTACACCAACATAAAATGAGACAAATACATAAAAATATAACAATAAGCCTAATAAAAAACATACAACAAAATGATCCCGCAAAAACAACATGCCTTCAAGTAAGAAATCACCTCATGCCAAAGTGAAGAAACTCTAAGAAAGATCCAAGGCCTCAATGTGCATCCATGGTGTAGCATCTAATTTCATGCACTAAAAACCAATATCCAACATGGACTATGATTACAAACGATTCAATAAGACATCTATATTCTTGGTTAGACTACACTGGAAAGCATCTTCAAAAGTGGATTCACTGACAACAACAACAACCACCCAAAACTAACTCAACTAGGGGACTCATCTAGCATAAACTGGACAATGCCACATCAAAACAGAAAAAGATAAAATAGTGTAGAGGTAACCATATGATTAGGCACTAGCACACTAGAGCATTAGACCATTGAAAAAAAAACCAAATTGCATTAATCATTAAGCATCTCTTACTAATATTCCATAGATATAATCTTCAATAGTGAAAGAACCAGTGAATAAAAATAGTGGACAATAAAGACAAATACCATGAAGCAGATCCTAAATAAGATCAAACCCATGATATGCCTTTGAAGTTTATGTTAGGATACTTCTTGTATTTATCAACCATCCTCTTTTACATCTATTTTTTGATATCAAGGTATGTGTCAGCTGAAATATAATGATAGTGATATTTATGATTTTTAATTTTATCTTGTTTCTCCATCCATGAAAAAACATCTTCACTCATATCATCGTCTTCTCCAATCTAAAATTCATTTCTGTACACAAGATCATTGTTGGACTCCTCCTCTTTATCAGTGCATACAACATGTTCAACAGGTTTTTTAGGGGGATTTGGATATTTTATGGATGTTTAAGGGATCTTGTAACTATTGTACGTTCTAAATCAGAATAACTCGATAATAAATTTTTTTTATGCCCATAAATTATGAAATTAAAATCCAATATGTCCACATTCTATTTATAAATAAAAAATATTTCCATGTTTCTTTTTTTATGAAATATTATTTCAACCCTTCATGTTGCATACAAAAAAGAATGCTCATTCTTAATATCATTATATCATAATAGTTAAATCCATATCCAGTTCATTGGTTGTTTATATAGGTCCACACCCACCCTCATCCACACATATGTATTCCATAAGTAATCAATCATATATCATATCATGATGATCCCTTAGAATTATAATTGCATTCATATCCTTTTAAAATGATTCCATATAAAATGAATCCTTGATTAGGAATGGTTGATTCTATCATGGAAATCATCAAAAATTAATTATTTAATAATTGAACTTATAGGCTAACTCATGATTAATATCTCTAAATGTGTTATATATTTTTTAGTTAATTAAGATTGTGTAATGAAGACATAAATGATTATTTACACCAAATCCAATAATTATAATAAAAATAAGATGATATAAGTAATTAATGAAAATAAGAAATTATGATAATATTCAATGTTGTAAATTTAAAACAATATATTTAATGAATGTTTAATAATTTATAATGGATGGAAAATAATATTCATATTGAGGAGTTGTTTAGTTTAGGAACATGTGTAAAATCATGAATTATCAAGCATTTCAAAAAACATACGAATTAGTTTTCTTAAACATTCTCATTAAAAGTGATATTTTTTTATTATTTTAATATGTAAAAAGGGATTATAATTATAGTTGAAAAAAAATTCTAGTTAAAAATAATAATTCTAAACATTGTATGGAATATTGATTATATATATATTGATGAAAAAATAGATCACATGGAGAGGATGAAAATTATTCTTAACATCACCAAATTTAATGAAGATATAATATGATCAATTTATTTGTATAAAAATGATCAAGGGAAAGAATGATAATAATATAATATAATATAATAAAACCATATTTTAAAACAATATATTGATATAAATTCCTTTTTGTGAAAAAAATTATTTGATACAAGAAAAACAGCTCAAAAATGTGGTAACAATGGAATCACAATAACTATATGGATAGTATCATGAAAATAATTGTAAATACCATTAATGAAACTTAAATCATAAAAAAATAGTCAAATGTGCTACTATGTACATCATATAAGATAATAATTTGTGTAAAATATGAGTGCATGTATCAACGAATGAATATTGAGATAGAAACACATACCTTAAATCACATCCTCTATGAAAGCAGAGTAACATATTCATTAATTAAAATAATCAGATGAATAAAAGATTTCATAACATTATTAATATTTATTACCAAATATATAAATATATTATAATCCATAAAATAGATCTATTTGTAATGTATCTTTTATTTTCAATATTTATTTTTAGTTATTTTGATTTGTTTTTATGCAGGGTTTAAAATATGGATGTCTATTTATAGACACTAAATGAAATCACATCATTCCATGAATTTAGAAGGTTCTATAATAGAATATTATAAAAAAATTATAATTATATAATTTCATTATAGTATAATTTTAGTCATTATTATAGAATATTTAATCAATTGTGAGCTTATGTAAATAAATTTTTATGAACAAAATAACATATTATTATAACTCATTAATGATATATATAATCCACATAGAAAAAATATATTAATTTACACATAATAATACAATATTTTCTAATTAATTTCAATTTTTGAAATATCCATGTATTTTGATTATGAAGAAAAAGTATGTTTTTTCGTAGCGTGGGTAGTCCGCACAGACACATTAATGGCATTTTAATTTTTGATGGAACTATAATAAGATAGAAAATAGTTAATCATTTTATAAAATTTAAATCATTGTAAAAAAGTAATTTGTTCGTCATATTTTTCTTTGGAATGAGCCACAAAAGGGCATTGTTAAATAAATTATATATGTTCCATCATGAAATATGTATTCCACAAATAACCACAAATTATATTATTGTTATTCTAGTGAAGGGGATATAAAAGGTCATGGATATGGTATTATAATATTAAAATTTCATCATAATAATATATATTATTATATAACAAAAAATTGGTAAGTTATTTTATTTATAAGATATATAGAGATGATAAAAATGATGAGGAAGTGATTAATACTCACATTGAGTGTTTGAACCTTATACTGGGGTACCTCTTCGAAATGTAGGAAGTGGGGATTTTACAAGGACAAAGTGGACTACAAAAACATTGGATTGGTCTTTAGGGGATGCATAAATGAAGTAACTTTAAAATAAAATAAAATATTATATTTTGTGTAATGGGGTGTTCCAAGGGAACTTTTATGTGTGTGGAGAGTGAGTTTCTTATAATATTATAAAATTTCATGTCTATATTTTTTGTTGGTGGATAAAAAAGATGAAATTAAGGGGTATGTAATGAGTGTTGGTTGATCCACCTCTTATCACCTCATTCTGAACCATGGTTTTAGAAATTTTTTGTCTTTTCCCCTTAGTTTTATGTTTCCACCAAAAATATTTTATACAATTGTAACCCTCTTTCAACCTCAATAGTTAAAATTAATGACCAAATTTAAAGAATAAGTTTTTTAGTAAATTTAACATTATGACTTCTTATATGAATATTATTTTGTGAATTATATTTTTTAAGGGTGAGTAATTTTTTTTTAATTTTAGTACACAAAATTCATAAAACCAATTGTTCAAAAAAAAATTATTTTTACGGATAAAAATTATGATTATGGTAGAATGAAATTTATTACCTGTTTTCATAAATGTATTTAACTTATAAAAATTTTATGATTTATAGGGAATTTAATCCCAAAAAATATAAAAAATACACATTGTGAATCATTAAAAAAAATAAATATCCAAACACACTTTTTATTTGAATAATATATTAAATGACATCCATCTTATAAAAACATGTTTTTATTAAATAAAAAATTTATATCTAAATGAATTATTTTAATACTTAATTAAGAAGTTTTTTGGGGAAAGTATATTTATAAATTTTTATAACATGTTTTTGTGATATTAAATACAAAAAAACCTATTGTATTGGTACAGTCATTATTTTATTAATATGATATAAAAAACATGATTTTATGAAAAATACCAAAAAATCAACCCAAAAAATATTTTTATATTGAATATAGATCTAATATTTAGTTTTTTACAATTGTTTGTCTAAAATTTCATAATATATCTTTTAAATGGAATAGCAAAATAAATGGAGAACTATTTTTATAGGAAAATTTGATTACTATATTAATTATTTCTATTCATATTTCCTAAAAATTAAAAACTAAATTAATGGTAAACCATTATTATTAATAACAATATAATTTATCTCCATTTTAAAATAATATATTTATATTCTTAAATTAAATTAAATTGTGTGTAAAAATAATAAATTTTAAAAAAATACCATTTTAATAATTAAAAAATATCATTTATTTTTTTTATAGTATTTGAATTTAACAAGTATATTAGTATTACAAAATTAAATTAATTTTATTTAAAAGTAATAATATTTAATTTATAAAATAAATGTGATATATAAAAAATCATCAATAATTAAATATTTATAATGACTAAACATCTAATTATGTAACTACTCAAGAACTATATATAAGATCTAAAAATAAGATATTCATAGTGTTAGTCGTCACTGGATGTTTAGGAATAATGAATATCATTGAAATTTTAAGAAATAAGTTCAAATCTTATAAATGATATTTCATATACTTTTATTTTTTAATATATTATTTGAATTTTTCTTGGGAAAACCATAGTGATACTACCTATATTACAATCCCTAAAAGATGAGCCACATATAGAAGAATTTAACTACATGATTCCACATCATTGAAATTCTACATTAATTTCAGAATAATGTTAATTCCCATAGCACCTTCATTTTAAGGTATGACACATTTCAACATATTTTTATATTTTTTTGGTTATATGTGATTTGATATGGGTTGGGGTGTTCAGGAGGTCACAAAAAAAAGGGTTAGGATGTATGGTACTTTGTCTCATAAGATGAGAAAAAAACTACATCGACCATCTAGTGGAGTCTGAAGAATCAATAAAAGAGATATACATCCCATCGTCTATCCAATTGGATTCCACTAACCCATCATTAAGGATTTGTGGAAGACATGTTCTTTATAGAAGCCGGGGGATCTATAGTGGTGTATTTAGATCCCATCACACACACCAAGTTTTATGGAGTTTTTTCCTAAAACCAAATGCACAATATTTATATAATTTTCATAAGCCCTATTTGACCCATTTTACAAACAGACCAATCTCTATTGATTTAGATTATCTATACCCTCAATTTATCTTCCCTTCTCAATGCCGGTCAATAGTTTATTCTAATGATTCTAATACATTGAGTTATGTTATAATATAAGATCAATACTATCCCATTATCCTTTATCAAAACCCATTGTATCCAATTTTTTATCAGATCTACTATTATTTTAGTGAGATAATAATATAATTAATTGTCGTTGATATAATCAACACTCAGATTCAGGGAATTCGCATCTACACATCGATTAAACCTAGACCGTTGTTATCATTGACAATATAATTCAAATCAAGGTGTATAATTAATAGTCCAAGTATTTAATATTTTAATATTTTTAGAATTATACCCTTCTTATTGATCATTATTTCATGTTGATTGAATATCAGTTCACTATTCACTTCCACCTTTACAACACTATTTTAAATTGTTTATATATTGAAATTTAAAAACCGAATAAAAAATAGACATCATGTAAAATTCAATTATTTAATTTTTATCACTTTTAAAGACAAAAATTTTACACTTTTAGTGTTTACATTCTTGGGGGAGGTTATTTGGAGAGCCTAGGATAAAATTCAAGAAAAAATGTCCAAACTACATAAGATCCTGAGCACACTTATAGAGTTAAACATCTTCTTTGGATAATTAGTTTACCCAATTGGGTTAGGAAATAGATTAAATGTACAAAAATATGAGAGAAACATTTCTCAAGAAGGCCAAATATCCCAATTAATACATTTGGAGGCCCAAAATAATTTTACATTATGACAAAATTCTGGGAGGATACATTTGACTACCCTTTAGTATTGGGGCCATAAATCGTGTTTCTGAACTCAAATATTTAGGATACCACATCCATTGGATAGATAACTCGGCGAATCACCTATACACCAATTTTTATACCATTTGGACTAGTTTTTTCAGAAAAACAGGTGGATTAAGGAGGAAGAAGTTAGATATGAATAGTCACCAAGTTCATTAGGAACATGACTTATTTTGGGGAATGTGTGATTTATTTTTCCATAAAGTTACACCTAACCCTAATTATCTATTTTTACACAACTTGGGGTGAAGGTGAGTCAAATTTGATATCTTCTTTATACCATTTTAATTCTCTTCCCATTAACATTCTTCTAAACATATGAATGTTCAAGTTTTGGGGTGTCCTTTGTTATAATCCTATGATCCATGATTGTATTATTAAAAAGATAATTCATTTTCTGGGTTTTTTGTCTATTTTTCATCATTTATATCTTCTAAATATTTTTATTCTTTTATTATCAAATACAGATCAATGGATCAGGATTTATCATGAATTCATGAATAACCTAAATCTTATATTGATTTGAGTGTGTTCATCTCGTTTCTCACCCCATCCCTTTCAAGTGTATGCTGATGGTTCAAATAAATTGATAAAATATAGAAGCTATAACCCATTAATAATAATGTTTTTATTTTTTTTATTTTATCATTTACAAAAATCTGGTCATCTCACCATTATGTTGATGTGATGCCTTGATTGAGCTCTGATTTTTATATCAATTAAATATTGTTGATATTGATCATTCACCAATAATAAATATCATTTGTCTATCAAATCCTAGGTTGTAACCTTGTAAGAACTCCAAAAAAACAATTGTTTTAGTGTGTATAAAATAAAAGAATCAATTATCCTTCCCATTCTCTTGAGAGCGATGATTTATTGAGTATCATGGGAAGCGTACCCATGTTGATCGTGACTTCTCCATATTGTTTCTCTAATATAGTAATATAGTAGTAATTTTTTTAAAAAAATTATCCAAAACCTACGTTTTATAAATTCTCATTCAAAATTTGTTTTAATAGAAAGTGTATTTTAATTTAATGATCTATGGCTCTATCGAGGGAGGACATATGGTTCCTGTTATACTGTAGAAATTCTTGTAAAATATAAACATCTTATTTGATGTTCCCAAAAACGTGAACAAATTAGGTCATCTAAAGTAGAAAATTTTGTACAATATAAGAAACGATTTATGAAACTCAATAGATCCAAAACCCATCAAAAACGGAACCAAATTAAACCCATGAAAA
Source organism: Viscum album (assembly GCA_963277665.1). Classification (NCBI taxonomy): domain Eukaryota; kingdom Viridiplantae; phylum Streptophyta; class Magnoliopsida; order Santalales; family Viscaceae; genus Viscum; species Viscum album. The sequence goes on along the minus strand of OY728121.1, from coordinate 1,641,551,871 downwards.
CATTGATGTAAATAATTATTCCTTAAAATAATTTCCCACTCTAGATGTAAAGTACCAACCTGTGTAAATAAAATATAATAAAGAAGCATCCAACAGTGATATAAGATCATGACACATCCACCTCCTTCTTAAATTAAATGTTCTTACTAGAGAAGACCCTCAGAAACATCTCAAGGTGTTTCACATGGTGTACTCAATCATGGAACCCCAAAATTGGTCCTTTGGACATCATTGTGTTTTGGGACTTCCCTTTCTCCCTTGATGGTGTAGTCAAAGAATGGATATAATATATACCTACAACAATTGGGGACTGGGATAAAATTAAAAGACAAATTCTATAAGAGTTCTTACCTATCTCCTGAAATCCATAAATTTTGAAAGTAATCTGCTGCATTAGGAAATCACATGGAGAGACTCTTCATTAATACTAGGTGAGATTAAAAATACTTTTCTCAAGCTTCTCCCACCACCAAATTAGTGAACAAATTGAAATCCAATACTTCTATGATTGAATTATACCCATGGGTCTTGGAATTATTGATTTTGTAGATGGTGGGTTCCTAGTTGATAAAACTCTTTCCACCACTCATGCCTTAATATCCAGCAAGGTTCAAAATTCAAAACAATTTGGTATAAGAGTAATTTCAAAAACCCCTAGATTTCATTAATAATGCCATTCATCCCTAAAATAGAAGAAGTATAATAAACATTATGAGTATCACACCCTTATATGGAAACTTGCTAAAGAACAAGGTCACTCACACTCTTCTTAAAATTAATTAAATTGCTGTATTTTTTTCTGAAAATACTCATTTTTATAACCAGAACGCACAACATCAAGATCCACATGAGTCTTGGGAAGAAGTATTTACAGGGAATCTATTCTAATAAGAACCTCCCTTCAAAAATGATCTATACATTCAAAATTTGATCCCCATGTGGCATTCACAACCATAATAACAACAAGGTGGACACTAATGCTACCCTAAGAAAAATTGGTACTAAAAAAGGCACTCTAATGAAACATTATTTTCAATCACCTTCTCGAAACACTCCTCCTTTTCGTCCTCCACAATCTAAACCAAGATTTGAGGATATAGTGGTGTAAATGGATTCCAAGATCCTTCAGTTCTAATATACAAGCCAATTATCTATTCAAGTCTTAGGAACTCATGTGGGTCAATTTTATAACACCATCAGTGAGATATAGATGTATGGTTCGAGAAAACTGCCTTCCCATAATATTTCAAATCAAAAAGAAAAAGGTAATATTTGTTCAATCACACTTTCATAGTGCTAAATAAGTTTTCTCATCTAATGAATCTACCCAACATGTATGTCCCCCTCTTTCAAACACTCCATATCCACCCATAAATGATTCCCATGAAGATAAAAATATAAAAAAAATTATCATTGAGGCTTCCCACAAAAAATACTTTCCTCTTCCATTCCCCAATGACTATCTAAATCTATGAATAATTTTAATAATGACACTGATTATGAAATCATGGTTATATTAAAAAAGGTTATAGTTAACATTTCATTATTGGATGTAGTACAAAAATATATCAATTTGACAACTCTCTTAATGATCTTTGCACACACAGACTATGGATAAATGGGAATGCGAGAGTAAAACAATGATGGAATTCCTTATCCTAGATTCAACTAGTAATTCCAATAAAATGTATGAATCTATGAGCTTTCATGATACTTTGTTCCATAGGGGACACATTATTTTTCAAATTCTATTTCATATTTAGGTGATTCCATTAATGTAACACCTCACACAATGTATACTTCTCTCTAGGTTTGATAGCTTCAACTTAAAGGCATTGTCATGAAATAGTACAGCCAAATCACTGCACACACAGCATGACTGATTGAGGGTGTCCTTGTAATCGTGAATAATTTAAACATCCCAGTTGATATTTAAATTCTTGGGATAAAAGATACCTGAACACAAAAACATGATCCTCTCATACATGGGATGTAAGTCCTTAAAATAGAAAACAATATCATTACTGTTCAAAATGGTATTTTCTTCTATGGATTTATGTGGAGAAAAGTTATGGTTAAACATCTAGGATGCAATGAAACACCATGTTGAAGAGAACTCCACTCTTTCTATCTATTCAATGCAAGAGATCTATAATGACACAAACACACACAAAATTCTCTCCTCTACACACACTCTAAATCGGTTTCTCCTTCATCACCCATCGATTACTTGATATTTGATTCATGTTTTCAGTGTTCTTTGGTTTAATAAAAATGTAAATTGTGTGCTTTAGTTGATTATCAGGTTCATTATTTGGTACTCATGACCATTGGTGGTTCTGGAAATCTCATTTCCATTTATTCTCATTCCATAGAGAATAAAAGAATATCAAATAGACAGTTTTATGGAACCCACTCCCACTAAATCCCCTCCCTAAATTAACAAACGAATGGTGTTAGAATTAAAACCAAAACCTCCTAATTTATAATATTTATATTTTTAGGGTATTGAAAAAATTTCCATCATTATTTCTATGAAACTCTTTCCATAGAAGGAATCAAAACTAATTGGCCTTTTGAGAGAGTTTAAAAAATCATATATGATGGAAATTAGAATATATTCTCGGGTGTAACCCATTAATTTGTTTGCACCACATTCGTTGGTATGATGAGGATAATCTCAAAAGGCAATCTCAACAGCAGATGAATCCCACTCTCTTTGAATTGGTAAAATTTGAATCCAATGAATTACTTGTTTTGGGGATATTTTTTCCAATATCTGATAGTAAATGGGTTAGACTAGTGAAAATTGTAACTAAAAAATTGGAATAATGGTGGTGTCAAATTAAAGAGATGAATTGGGCCCAACACATGTGCAAAATAGATGGTGATTCTATATTGAATATTGTCAAATCAATGAAGTCATGTCATGTGACCAATTTCCTCTAACATTTATTAACAATATTATGTAACAATTAGCTGAAATGTCTAGTTTTTATTTATTTTATGGTTATTCGGGTAGTTTCCAAATCCACATAGCCCCAGAGGATCATAAAAAATACATTTACTTGTCTATTTGGCACATTTTCATATGTAAGAATTATTTTTGATCTATCTAACTACCATAATACATTTTACTGAAATTTGTGAGTATTTTTTTTTATCTACCATGGGAATTGCATGGATGTATTTATAAATTATTTATTGGTATATTGATCTTATTTTGATAGCATTGAAAAAGATCTTGTATTAAATTAACAGAATGGTCATTTCATGGTTGAGTTAGGGATAGTTCATGGGAATGTTATTTGAAATGATGGAATTAAAGAGGATACATCTAAAATTGAATTATTTCCAATCATTCAATATCCAAAATTTGTTCATGAGCTGTGATCTATCCTCTATCATGCGGGTTTTTACAGCCGAATCATTAAATAATATAGTAATTTATCACTTCATATTATCCTGATTATTGTAAAAGGATTCTCAATTTTTTTTGGAAATAAATAGTTCTGATTATTTCATTTCAAAAAAATAGTTTCTCACATTACCTCCCATAATACAACCACTAAGGTTGGATATCCCCTTCAAACATATGTGTGATGCCTCTACCATAAAATCATGTAATACACTAAAAATTTATGCTGATGTTTTTGATGCCATGTTGTTTTAATATTTGATGGAAAATTATATTAGTTACGGAATGAATAATTTTATGAATTTAACATTGAGGAGTTATTTTCAGTGACTCTATTGTTGTTAAATTATATATATAGTTATGTCACTGTGAAACCATTAATATGATTAATACTACTTTCTTGAGTAGTTTTTTGAAAAAAAATATGTCACTATTATCGCCACACATTTTTTCCCAAATCATGATGTTTGATTATTTATTTCATAGAAGAAGGTAAATATATTATATGTTAATATTTATTCGATTAATGAAACGATTATTTCATATATTCATTCTTTATCTGATTATATAATCATTGTACCATATTTTCCTATGTATCTGTACCTGAAATCTGACTATTATATGCCCAAAAGAATAAAATAAAAAAAAGATTACAAAAAGGGAGTTTTGTGCCTGGGGAAGGTCCAAAACCCCTCGTACTAAACCTTTGATCTTATTATAACTATTCAATTATTTTCATGAGTAAATAGAATATGGGTTGAGAAATTAGTGTGGGATTTTATCCAAATGCAATATTTTAAAAAAAGGGTTGATGAAATGTGAAACAGATGGGGATACCTAGGTTGGGATCATACAGTTTGAATTCTGGGAATTCTTATCTGAGTGTGTTTTTAAATATTTTTACAATGTAGGTAGGGAAGGTTTATTAGACAAAATATTTTATGTAAAAAAAATATAGAATAACATATATTTAATTGATATAAAATGGTAAGAATGGCATGGATTGGATTTAATACACACACAAATGGAGAGTTAGAGGATTGGTTGACTTTTAAATTCCTTGATCATGTAATTATCATGAATATCTTTGAATTTCATTGTGATATAATTTATGAGATATCTTTTTCTATTTTCCCTATGAATAGCTCATTGTTGTGGTTTTTTCTAAAATTACCTTAATGAATTAAAATCATCATGAATGTTAAATCCTAAAAAAGTAGGAATACAGACATGAATAATATTTTGGGAAATTTGTCTTTTCTGTGGAGTTAAATGGTTTAGGTGTGGGGATGTTGTTGCATGGTTATACACTAGTCATTTCAACCCTTACACTACTCATTAAAATTGGTTTGGTATTCAAATTTAAAAATATAATAACCCACTAAACATATTTTTATATTTTAGGATTTAATATTAATCAATGTTAAATACATTAATTTTACCACATTAATAGACTAAATTGTTAGAGGAGGTGATTTAGAGTGTTGAGGATAGAATTCAAGTAAAACAGGCCAAACTACGCAAGAGATCAAGCACACTTAATGAGATTAATTTGTCATATTGATAATTTGTGCATAAAATTGGGATAAAAATGTTGTATATTTCAAACCCCATTTGGGATATATTTATAAATAATAACAATGATCCCAATTCATCTATATGGTATTCCAAAAGTGGTCCATATTGCTAAGAAATTATGGATGGGCCATATTGGACAACCCTTCTGTATGTGGGCCATAACACGGACCTCAAAACTCAAATTGTGTTGATTACGATTCCATAGGTAAGATAACTCAAATATCCATCTCACCTGTTGAATTTTATTACATTTTCACCTATTTATCTGTAAAAAATCCATATAAATATGGAGGAAAAACTCATCCATGAATAGTCACCTTGTCCCTAAGGGACATGAATTATATTGTGAAAATAGTGATGTATTAGTACATAATATTACCCCTTACCCTAATTCTATCATGATAAAAGAAAAGTGATGATGGTGAGTCTAATTTTGGATCTCCATTATTCCATTTTATTACATTTCTCTTTAATGTATATCTAAACATCCTTGTGATCAATTTGGGGGGTTTCCTTTATTGAAATTACAATAACTACACTACTAATATATGTATGGTAATTTTATTTCCGTGTTTTTTGTATATTATTATTCATTTATACTTTATTATTTTTTATTAATGTATGATCAAATAAAAAATGGAAAATGAATCCTCAGGACTTCATACATTACCCAGATCTTGTGTCGATTTGAGTATGTTCGTCTCTTTTCTCACAACATCCCTTTCATGAATATGTGAATGGATCACATTGGTTGATAAAAACAATAAGATATAACACATGAATATGCATGTTTTCTCCTGTGTAAATATCATGATTGACAGAAATCTAGTCATCTCTTCATGTGGTTGATGTGAGGCCCTGATTGAGTTCCATTTTAACATCGAATCAATATTGTTGATTTGATCAGTCAACAATAATCTATATTGTTAGTTGAAAAAATCCTAGGGGATTACATAGTAAGAACTAAAATACAAAAATGTTTTATGATTTTATAAAATTCAGAAATATATTATCCTTCCCATTCCCATGAGAGTGATGAAAGACTGATAATAAAGTGACGCTTACCCTAGTTGATCATGATTTCTCTATTATGTTTCTCTCACTTAGTAGTATTGTTTAATTTTATTTTTTAAAATAAAAAACCCCAAGGTTCTATAAATTCTCATTCTCTTTTCATCTTTATAATCTAAAAACTCATTAAAAATTACTGATCTAAGATTATAATGAGTTAAAACATAGGTTTCCTTTTATACTATATAAATTATATTTTAAAATAAAAATCTAATTTGAAGTGATCGACAACGTTGTAACACCTATGGATGTGTGTGAATGATATTAGAGAATATTTATACCAGTTCTTGGTATGATTATTAGAATGTTTTCAGCTTCATGGGGCTTATTTATTATTTTGATATCTTGATGCGTGTGCATGTATTCCTATAAGACATGTACAAGATTATTACACACCTATTGATTAAAATGGTCATGAAAATTGAATCATATTATGTTTCATCATAACTAACATTTAAATATAATATACTATGTCATGTACCTCTATCATTGATACTGATCATGTAGGATTATCCATATGGACTATCTCTATATAGGGGTTATACAGATTTTCATCATGCGATAAGGTTATTCCTACATGGGTGATGTGTTAAAAAGTCATTCAACTATCCCATCAAGGGGTATGTGTTAAGGGACCAGTCTGTGTTTTTGCTAGAATATAATTAAAACATGTTGATAAAAAATTTGGGCAACTAAAATATTTTTATTTTCTATTGTCTGATATACCTGATTTTTTTGTATTTTATACTTACACAAATTCCATGAATTAGTATATTTTATGAAATTATGTTATTGGTTTTCATGGTGTCCTAATGAGCCAATACATTTACCCTTTTTGGGTATTTCAAGGTGATTGTGGATTTCATTAACACTGTTTTAGAGAAGGACAAATATCTATTGTTGATGTTCGAGTGGGTATATTAGGTGGAGGTGAGCATTGTAGGATGGACATTCGGATTTCTGTCAACAGTTATTTTTTAGATGCTTTACATAAATAGCTAATCCACCACTAGTGTGTATCTTTGTTTGATTGGTCCATGTTATTTACAACTTATAATGTCACTAAATGCGTTGGAATTTTTCTATGATGATACCATGATGATTTAATTATTCATTCATTATTTAGTAATTAAATAGTAGTTTCACACATTATTAATCGAATTCTTGTAGGGTACTATTTGTATAGTCTCGTGAGGTGATGTTCAAGGCCCTCACCACGAGTCGTCAAAATTTTAAAAATATGGAGGTGCAAATAAGGTCATTTGGAATCCATAAACTGACTCAATGATTCACGATAAGGTGTCAGTAAATTCCATTAATGCACCAAGTTTACAAAATTTCTTCATTATATTCTCTAATTTGGGATAGGTTATATAATAGATAGGATGTCTTATAATCTTTTATGGGAAAAATGTCTTCTTTTTCTAGTAACCACTATATAGTAGTCCTCCAAGTGTACATGTTAATATGATTTAATTATTTTAACATTATTTTTGTTCAATGTTTCCATGGATTAAATCCACCCTAGGTTATACACATAGTGTTGGTATACAGATTTGTGAGATTAAGTGTATATTAATGCATCATTATAATTAATGGAAGATCACATTCCATATTTAATTTTCATTGATTAGATTTATTCAAAATAGTTATATTCCTATGGATTTTTTGATATGTTATTTTGGTATGTTATTTATTTAATTAAATTATTTTAATATAAGTATTATATCCTTATACACGTATATATGGGTTTGACTAACATGAAATTCACAGAGGTTTTTCTTGGGAAATGGGATTTTCAAAAGGGTTTATCAGTTATTCTTTTGTGTATCCTCATAGAATGAACCTTGTATTTTTTTATTTTTAAAAAATCACCATTTTTTGTATTGGGTTTTTCTATTGATTGATCTAGAATTTCATGAAATTCAACCTTAGATTAATTTTTTGCATCTTGTTTCAGAACATTTTTTGTAGCAGGATGAACTAAAATGATCCCTTTTTTCTATAATGGGAAAAGCTATAAACACAATCAATCAAAGACTCCATAACATAGTACCCATTGAGGTTGATAGATGTAACACCAGAGAATCTACTTTCATAGTTAAACACAATATCCTAAACTAGAAGACAATATGCCTATCAAGTATTCTTTATTCATAGATACATTTGACTTGTTAATTTAATATTTTGAAAATTTTCATAACTTCTATAAAAAAATTATTCACCATATCAAAACTACCTCAATAATATTATTTATGGTTTTTTGAATGGGTCGTATTTTAGTTGAGAAATTCATTTTTCATGAAAAAATTAATTTTTATGAAATTATCATTGTATAAATATTAAATAAATGATTATAAAAAAATTTAATTAAAAATGTATGCTTTTAATAAATAATAAATTTCTTTTAATAATTTTTATAGTCTTTATAAATCTCAAACATCATTTTTTAGAACTAACTAAAATGTTACACAAAATAATACTTTTGATATTTCCTTTAAATCCAGTGTTTTCATTGAACATTCAATATTTCTTGATTTTAAACCGTCATACAATCAAATTTTTATTGAGTTCATTTTTTGTCATTAAAATCAACATCCAAAAGAAATTTGACTTTTATATAAATTGAAATCTTAAAAACAATATTCCTCCAGAAGTATATTTAATGTGATTAATATTATTTTTATTAATATTTTCAATTAAAACCATAAAACATATAATTTATTTATATTTTATTCAAATTTTAAATTAAATGTATCAGATTGTTTAAAAATTTCATTATTAATTTTTTCGTTAAAACTAATTACTTTTTTAAAAATATATTTCTATTGTAAAAAATACTTTATAAAGTATAATAAGATTAAAAAATCTATAAAACAACTAATTTTTTCTAAAAAAAGGAATGGTTATGTTGATTATGAACACACAATAAATTTGAACCACTCTTTTATCCAATGTGTGTCCTTTGATACCGATATAGTGACCTTAAATTATTAAAAATGTAAGTGTAACTCCAAAAACCACCATTACCTACACATATAAAATGGTATCATCCCCACAATTTCATGTCCCTCATATCATTCAAATATCACCAAAAAATATTTCAATTAACATTCCCTATAACCCATTCCCACTATAAAAATACCTAGGACACTCAATCTTATTTTTATTAAATAATATTAATGAAAACATCATAGGTAAATTCAAGTCTCCCACATGAGTAATATCAATTAATATGTGTTATTATTAATTATTTTATATCAAATTTATTATATTCACACCAGTATAATGATATTTTTAATGTTCAATCCCATCGTACACTCAACTCGGACTAGAGCCGGTGGGTCACAAGGCCTCATTGGGCCTCCCTGCACGGTAGAGTCTACTAAATAAAATGGAGGGTCTAAAGGTGGTATAGCGGGTGACTACACTGTCATATTATAATGTCTTGACTAATAAAAATTATAAGAATACAATTTTTTTATCATGATATAAACAAATAGTAATTAATGTAATAGTAACCCATCATAGAGGAAGTACATAAAACCAATATAAAAATAATTTAATATGAATTCATAAATTATTGAAAAACTAAATAGTAATACAAAAAACCAAAAGGTAGTTTCATATACAAGAAATAATAGAATTTTTATGTGTAAAAGATTCAACAGTGGACGTGAATATATAATATTATATATAAAATCGTGAAAAAATAAAAAAAATGCACTAATAGAATCTATGTCATTATCTAATTTCTCTTCCCTTATGCTCCATTTTTTTGTAAAGATAATTAAACATTAGTAGTACAGAACCTTCTTTTTTCCACACCTGTTGAAAATTAGTCTAATTGGGTTTCAAAGGTTGTCAGAGAAGGGTGTGAGATAAAATCTCATTAGGCCACCACCAATGGTGTGTAGAAGTATTCAAGAAAGTTTACATATAAATAGTAGTGTGCAGGTATAAATAATGAATAGGAAATTCTGAACAAATAATTACCATCCTCCTCATGTTCTGAGAGGAGACATGGCGGCTCAACCTACATCAACTCATTTTTTAAATGACTGTTTGATTAGTAAATATATATATTGTAATAATAAATATATAGTATAGTTATATATTGAATCAACCTATTTGGTAAAATTACATGTGTATGTAAGTAGGAATATTCCTGGAATAATTGGTGTACGATAGACTGTGGCAAAGCATAGTCATTCATAACAAGTCTAAATGAATCTAGAAACTCCAATAAGGACAAAATCCATAATTCTCAATATGAATGAGATACTTCAAGACCGTCACTCAATATGGTGGGTGAGTAATCATGTGAACACCCAAATAATGGGACATAATGTGTCATACCCACCATACAAACAGTGTTAATAGTATGATCTATCAGGTTTAACACCCTATGCTGGGGAGAGTGATTCATAATTCCAAATATTTCTCAAATCTGTATTTCCATAATAATTTTCAATGGTGTAATAAAAAGTATATATATATAACATTAGTCATCACCTTATAATTATCATAATGCATAATACCAATATTACCAAGGCATTGGAAATGATTTAAAAAATTTAATGAAGACTAAATCAATATGCATGGGATTAAAACCCTTTATAATACATTTAAATTAATTCATATTCATTCATTGTATAAATAAAAACATATTGAATAAATCCATTAAATTAATAAAATAAACCTAATTAAGTGAAACATTGAAATTTAAATTTAGGGTTCAACCCTAAACTTATTTTATTCTATTATCATTTAGGAATTTATGTATAGTTGTGAAATTCCATTTCTATGTCAAAGCGATACGTAGGAGGTACTTTGGTTATATAAAAATTTATATAATTGGGGAAAATTTCATTTTTAGTTAAAGAAGAATGATTTTAATAAATTATAGTTATTTAATCAATTAAATATAATGTCAAATTTGAAACTGTCACACCCATGGGGTGTCCATGATCATGCTTGATATCCTCAAATTACAGAACAATGATCCTAGGGAGTATAAAAAGTTTCATATAACAATTTAAAAAAATCATTTTAAGAGAATGTGTGGGAAAGGGTGGCATGTGTCGTAGACTAAAAATTGGTTGAACGAGAACACGCCTAAATAGAACTGATGATATGAAGAGAAGTTAAAATATAATTCATTGAGAATAAATACATTACCATGATGGATCAAGTGCTTCTACCGAGGTTTGATTTATATTCTATATGAGAAAATGGAAAAAATATAATCAATGTATAGATTAGAGAACATGGAGTGAGAAACTAAGGGTGGTATCCACTAGAAATGGGAGGAGAAAGAATGGAATTGTTTTTTTTAAATGATTGAGCGAAAAATTTCCATTTCACCATAATAAATGAATCCATAGAGATTGGATGAATAGTTTGGCCGAACCATGTTAAAACCATGATCAACATAATTTAAGATGGTGCCCATAATGTTAAAGGCCACTTTTCTCTAACCATGATCCTAGTATTAAAAAATAACACATATTGGTGAAATATGACCCTGTTTGGACCCATGTGTTTGCCCAATAATAGACAAACCATGAATCCCATGAATCTAAAAGAGTGTTTTACATGGTTTCCTTCCACAGTTATTACTAGTCGTGGTGTAACAATATAGGCTACCTATTATCCCTCCTTCAAATATCATTGGCCCTGAATAAGCCCCAGATGCTCCTAGGACCATCCGAAGGACATAAATCCCTTATACTGTGATAAAACAAAATAATTTTATTTAAAAAAAATTGGGATACCATCATTTATTTATGGGTCATTAAAACCTCCCCTGCATAAATAAGCTCACCCCTGACTTGGCCATTTATGGTTAAAGATGTATTATAAGAAATGTGTTTTGAACACTAATCTCATATATCATTTTCTCAATTTCATGTCTCATCCTAAATTTACTTATATAACCATTTATCCCATAAAAACATTACTTTATCTTAGTGTCTTCAAGCTCCTATTATTGGTACAAACTGGTTACCCCTCAAATGAATCATCTACATCTAACTCAACCTAATTAGGCTGCAACTAGTTTTATAGATTTGGATAATTAATATGAAGATATGATACATTAAATACATCATTCATAGACTGATATCATTTAGAGATCAATATCTATGAATCCACAAATCTGATCCACTTCAAAACCTCGAAGAACCCTACAAACCTAGGTGAAATATTTCCCTACCTTCAAAAACGACTGTGGAACAAGTTGGGAGAGACTCACAAGAAAACCTAATCTATAACAACAATCTCAAGAGGTTGTTAATGTTAGTTTTTTTATGATTGTTATCTATACTAAGCTATCATCTTATGCTTTCTGATCAAAAAAACCAGATTGGTAGTCTATTAAACTAAATTTTTTCTCTCGAAAACTACCCCACCAAACTCTAGACATCATATAGTTTATTGAAATTTCTTCCCATATAATCCTTAATTTGGATCCATCTCAATGGAAACATAAAATATGTTATTATAAGTTAACTCAAAAGGGGGTATATGATTCCTACAAGATCCCCTAAATCCAATGAAATATGAATTGAGAATTTCAAATAACACATGAATCTTGCACACTATCTTTCCACCGGTCTGATGGTGAAAGGAAAAGCTGAAAATCAGCTCTATACCTGGGCCTTCTGATATCCCTTCTACATTCAAGATGTTATGTGAGAATCTCTCTCACAATTGATAGAATGTGGAACTCTATGAAGACATACATCCTCCTCAATATATAGCCTCTATAGTTTGTTTGTCAAGAAGGTTTCTCAAAATGGTATGAAATGTGAGACCACCATCAAGTGAACATTTACTTCCATAACTTTATTGTTCTCTTTGGTTATCTAGGTAAACTAGAAGTAAAATCCATACATATATTTTTCCATTTCCCCTATGGAATGGAATATAGAGGAAAAATCTCTACCATTTGATTTTGTTTCACGATCACCTGTTGAAAGCTATAACATCAAGGCACAATGTCAACAATATAACATTTCATACCTGACCACAAATATATTTGATGTATGTCTCGATTCATCGTGTTGATACTAATATGCACAACCCACACTGAGGCATGAAATTCCCACATCATCACCTCTATAATGACTACTGAGTACCATAAATATGAATTAGAATATAGTGTATCATCCCCATCCATATTCCAAAAAAAAATGTTTCATCATTATAAATTCGATCCCATTGTAAAATGACCTCGAGATCAGATAATAATCTCATCATCACCCATTCTAGAAGGGTAGAGGACACAGCTAAGGTTGAGAGGATAGTCTACCCATTATCCTCCAAAAACATAACATTCCACTTTTAATACTAAGACATGAGATTCAAATCCCCACTAGCATCCTGAATCACTATTGTCTATGTTTCGAGATCATATAATTGGATATAACATTTCCATATCTAGGCATATAAGGATTCTCTACTACTAATGATTTCTAGTACAAAACCCATTTTTGATACCAAAAATTAATATCACAATGTGTAATGATATAAAATATATTTTTTTGATTATTGGATACTAAAAAAACTCTAATTATTTACTATCTCAAAAATAGTATGGAATGAAATACAACAGCTTGATCGATGTCATGAATAGAGTAATTTTCATCATGTGTCAGAATTGATGAGACCGGTATGCAATATATTTTTCATTAGGCATCAATGAACCTACCATCTCAATACATCATGTGTCAAAATATATTGGGTAGCTCTGGCCCATCTCTAGAAAAATCAGGATCATTGGTGAAGTCAAATTGGCCATTAACTCATAAAGGGAATCATTAAAATCTTCTGATAATATGAATTTCACGCCCCACTTTGCTAATACCATATATCAAACTACAAGTTGTTAAAAATTTTAAATAATGTGTATATATTATCCTACTATTCCCAATAATTTTAAGGGGTCAATGATTTTATAGGGATAAAACTCAAAAACTACTACTCTCACTTTCAATCACATAAAAATACTCCTGAATCCAAGAAGATATGACCCAAGAAGTGTAACTTGTAGTTGAAAAAGTGGATTCAATAATATTTTTATAAATATGGTTCTCTATTAGATTATTCAACATGATCTTAAAATTATTGGCCTATTAATTTTTGGATAATGAATATACTAACATGTCTAAAAAAAATACTACACAAAATGAATCCAAAAACGATTTGAAAACACGATACATCGTAGCAATGGAATCTATAATTGTGTTTTTGAGTCCAAAAGACATGATAGTGTACTCATTTAAGCCATTACATCTTTTAAAAGTTATGTGAGGTAATCCTAATGACTTGACATGCACTTGATGATATACCGAATTGAATGAAATCATTGAAATACTCTCCCTCCCCAATGATGATAAAAGAGGTCATCTATTTGGAGGCAGTGGGAAATGACTCCTAACGATAAAATGATTCCCTCCACAATAATCCATAAAATCCTAAGGGTATAATCGTCCATCTATTAAAAAAGATAGGTGTATCCCAAGGGGTAGTTTTCGGGTTTATAAATCTGTTAGCCTCAAGATACTACAAATACTATTTCAACTCTAGAGGTTCCAAAGGTTATATCCAATAAGGAGGAATGGTCACTAGATCTGGTCTTGTCAGAAGCTCAATGTAATATTCTATATATTTTTTAGGAGGCACCCATAGATTTATACATGAGTGAAATTCATGAATGATAGCCTATAGTAGTGAAAAGAATTTGTTACAAACATTATCATCTAGGAAAAGATTGGATATATGATATGTTACATTTCCTAGACAGTTTGGATCATCTATAGCTCTAGTCTCATTTTCATCCCTTTCTCCCTTATGTGCGTGGCTAACAACCTCTACTGATATAAATTTTTCCTTAGAATGTTATTAGTCAATATATGCTTGATAGGGAACTAATAAGTTCATTATGATGAACATCTAAAATTCCTCCATTAGTAGGAAAAATAGATTCTATATATAGAGATATCCTCTTATCGAAAGGGGACAATAATTGAAATAATTTACTCTCTAATCAGAAACCAAATGGGATATTGAGCATCATCACTCCATAAAAATGATCTAACATAAGGACTTGACTCTCTGGGATTTCCTCAGATATAAATGATTTATACATCCCTATGCCAAGTAAAATAGACAATGAATTTGTGGATACAAGAATAGTAGATAAAACTATGGAATTTATGGTTCTCTAATCATCTAGAATATTATACAATGCATGTAATGTTCTTGTACACTAGCCCTAAGTAACTTTTGAAGTACCTTGTGAATTCCATCTCGACTAGTGCTGATAATCATGAGTCTGACTACCTCTGTATGAACCACTATATTATCCAAGAAAAACAGCTCTATTCCAATGGCCTTTTTTAGATAATATAGGACCCCTAATTGTTGAAGATTAATTATAGATCATCGTTAGATATTGGATGATGGAAACGTGCAACCAAAACAATGTATATTTCCCATCCTTCAATGGCATATGCATTTCAAATAGATCAAATAATCTTTTAGGTTTCACATGTCTCTACATCCCACAATGGATTCATATAATATCACCATAGGTATGAGTTGGATGACTCTGACTACCTCTGCATGTAGCATTAATGTGATGATATATCTCACTAGAATAATAACTAACAGATATCGGTACTTAAAATCCTACATTATTAACACTATATTATGGTATATTTATTTTTTAAATGGGGTCCTCATTGATGATATTACAAATTTTATGCAACTTGAATACATTAATCTTTGATCAAATGGTGTATACATTCCCATCATGTAATCACCTATCAATCATAATATTATCACCTAATAGTATTAGTGGGAAACACTCATCTCTGTATATCAAGAAAAATACATCATGAGGGTTAAAAATCCTTTCTACTAGTTCGGAAACTCTCCATCCTGATCATCCCTTAGATTTTATGGAAATAAATAGTCAGAGAAGATAGCCTGTAATTTTTACAAAACATATTACGATGATGATATTCATCCATAATAACATCTCACTATTTTTTTAATTATTTCATAGAATATATGTAGTAATCATGACCCACGACTCTATAGGCCTCTCCAAATTCTTAAATATTGAAATAATAGCTTCGATCCATGACTCAGAAGTGTATGGTCCTCCATCCCCTAAAATGGTGGGAGGATCCTACTACTGGAACACCCGAGTAAACTCTTCCAATTTTTGGGAATGTTTGGTGACATATTTCATTGATTTAATCATGTAAAAACACTCATATATGTATGTGTAAGTTCAAATATTAGAAATTGAATGTGGATCCACAAGGTTCACTGTTAGAAAAATCCTTGGTTGTATTGAAGAATATAGTGAAAATTTGTATCCACCTTCAGGGAGTATCACTAGAAGAATTCATTATGTAATGATGTTAAAATTTATAATACAAACCTTAGAATAGAATTTAATATAAAAAATATCTTATAAAGAATACTAGGGAAAGTACATAGCCTTCCTATGAAGAGATCACACCTCTCCTATAGCTTAAAAATCTAGGTCTAGATTTTGAAGAAAAGAAAATAATTTTTATATGAATGTTGAGACTCACCAACATACCACTACTGTGACTTGGTAAAGGTTTATATCATGTGTTAAATGTGTATGATGGACATTATCTTATTAAAAGTAATATTTAATTTAAATTTGTGCTCATTCTAATATAAAAAACTCTTTAAATGGTTAAATTAGATAGATCCCCATTTCATAGCCATGATGTCCCATTATCTTAAGGAACTAGTCATTTGAAAACATATAATATATACCTTAATAGGATCAATCTCATGGGACCAATGGACTATGGATCAACATTCCATAACATCCTACATAATGTGTATGCTTGAACCTATGAATGGAAAAATTATTACATTAAGGCAGGAATATTATCTGTCAATTATATCTTCAAAACCCATGTATGGAATTTCAGCACATTTCAAAACATAATCAATGAAATAAAAACAATAAATGGTGGGATACACACTGAAATAATAGATCGAATGGAAATATACATGACCTAAAAGTCATATTGTGCCTATAATTACTCATATAATGCAACACCATAATTTCATTGGTCCATGGAATGGTAAATATAATTTAAATAATAAAATAAATAATAACACCATAAAACATTTGTGTTACCCAACGGTGAAGTAATGTCAACTCTAATAGATGTAATCAATAACTGTAATAAATCATCCTAAGGAATATTGATGACGCATGTACATTAGATAGCTACACACATGAATATTCCTATTACAAAATCACATCATCTTCTATTCTCTTGTATAAGGGAAATAAAATAGGTTAAAAATATATAGTGATATAATAAGGGTTTTTAACATCCCAAATATACGTCTACATAAATAGGGACCAAATTATATGGTTCAAATGGACTCAAGGGTTCCTTCCCATATGCCATAGGCTGTCAAATATAAGTGAGGGTGTCAATGTGGTCGGGTGGAGTGATAATACCCTCATATCATAATGGAACAATGGATAAGAATAATAAACAAAAAATAGTAGGATCATGATATAAATAGAAACTATTCATTGGACAATTAACATTCCAATTGGGAAGATCATAAAATCGATATAAAAATAAAAAACATAAGCAGTGTAACATCTTTAAAAAACAAAATAAGAATATCAAAATCCAAAAGGTTGTGTCATATACATGAACGCATGATATGTTATTGTACAAAAGGGGAACATGGTATAAGAATATACAACAAGATATACAATAAATAAAGAAAATTAAAAAGTTTTCTCTACTAATATCTCAAGAATATGCTTCATCCACTACTCAAAAGCTCAATTCATATGTAAACCATATCAAACATCATTGGAAGTGAGATTTCCCATATACATACATGAATAAAAATAATCTACTGGTGTACCAACGGTGACCCGAGTAGGTTGTGTGATAGAATTATATTAGTCCATCATCAATAGTGTTTAAAATTTTTAAAAGAAATGTATATTGCAACATCAGTGTCTATGAATTAATAAAATAATAGAAAATTCTGATTAAATATGCACCATCTCAATCAATTTCTAAAAGGACACCTGGAGTCTATACCTACATAATATAAAAGATGGAATATGTATTTGATCAATAACTATATATGTTGTGATAATATATATAGTGTATACATATAATGTATCCACCCATATTTGGTATGTACGTGTGGACATAATTAGTCATATACCCAGAATACGTGGTGCTGGTTGGACTAGTGTGTATCTCGGTCATCCATAACCAATATAAAAAAGCATATATAATCTAACAAGGGTATAATCCTAACATCTCATTATAAATGAGATACATCATGATTTTTACTCAAAATAGTGGGAGATTCTTAATGTCAACACCTAATGAATGGGATGTGGTGTGTCGTACCCACTGTCCAAATAATATTAATGGTGTGAGACTTCATTATAAACACATGATTAATGGGGGTCTGAATTGTTGTACTCAAAAATTCCCATTACCATTGTTCCAAAACTGTTATCAGTGGAATAATCATCATTATATATTTAACATGAGTCATCACTACATATGATTCATATCCAAAAATCGTAATATAACTAAGGCATCACATTAGATATAAAGCATTAAATTTTTTGTTAACTAATCATCGTAACCATTAAACCCACTATAATATAGTTAAATTAAATCCATTTAATTCATTTAAATGAGGAAAAAATTAGTAATCAATCCATTAAATTAATAGAATCCATATAATTAATTAAAATAAGGAAAATCAATTTCAATGTTCATCCAAGAATTTAATAGGTGCTATTATAATTTATGAAATTACCTCTAAGTGGTGAATTCCATTTATATATTAAGACTAAAGCATAAAAGGTCATATATTTCTACAAATATTTATATGATAGAGGAAAATTTCATTTATATCTCAATTGAAATGATTAGGAGGTACATGAAGGATTTAGTCAATTAATTTATAAGGTTCATTTCAAATTGGAACTCCCAAGGGGTGTCCATAGACAAGGGTGGAATCCTATAATTACTAAAAAAATGACCCTCAAGACTAAAAATATGTTTTTATTCAAATTTATAGTAATGAAATCTATTTTCACTAAATGTGTGACTGTGGTGGGTTTGTGGCACAATATAGTGACTATGAAAATGAATTGCTTCTTATGTGAAACATGTAGACCAAATTTGATAGTGTTTATGATGACTCTTCATCTAATGGAATCCAAGGATTCTATGTGTATTATAAACAAAATTAATAATGGTACAACACCCAAAAAATATTCTAAATGATCTCACATCTAAATTTGTAAAATTAAATGAAGAAAAAGTGAAATATGAATAAAGAGGATTCGAGATTATACCTAGATAAATACAAAACTTCTATTGGTGTTTTATTCATATTCTAGAAGAAAAAAATGCATCAAATCATAACCATGGAGGGGGGAGAGCTTATATTTGGAGAAACCAATTGGGATATCCACTGTAAATGGGGAAGAAAGAAGATATTTTGTTTTCAAGAGACTAAGGGAAAAATTTTCATTTCCCCTCAAAATAGGGGGCACAGCTTGGCCATACAGCGTGGAAAAAATATGAACAAATTGTGCTCCACTAATATTTTAAGGAGGGCCCGCACATAGTTAAAGAACCCCATTTCACTAACCATGTGAAAACCATGGGAAACGAACTATAAAATATTTATGAATTTCCACACTCTAGTATACCCCATGTTTCACGGTTGTAGATAAACAATGAGACCCCTACTTGTCAAATGGTTCCATAAATTGTTTCCCTACATGGTTAGTACTAACAATTAGATAGCCCAACAACATACTGATTTTTACCAATTTCCAGAACATCAGGATCTGAACAAGTCCCAAACACTCTGGGGACATTCCATAGGACATAAAAAATGTCTACCAAGATAAAGAAAAGAAATTTAATTAGTTTTTTTACCTTTGTGAAAAGACGGATAATTAAAATATTATTATAAGTTATGAATTAAAATGTTACTTCATTATGGGTATCTTAATTATTTATTCATATACCCATCTGTTATGTGAAATAAAACCATTGTTTGTGTGTTGTGTGGAATATTTCCTCCAAGATGTGTTGATTTTTTCTTTATATTAACTATTGACAAGGATGAATATAATTTTTTTTGAAATGGAATAGAAATAATTGAATATAAACATTAAGTACCTTATATGGAAAATTTTATAACTTCTTATTGATATGATGAACAAATTATCCTTATAAATTTTACTATTTAACATAAGCATTCTAAGAGGATAATATTATAATAAAATCTTTTAAGATTTTAATATCCATTAATTTTTCATATATTTACCTACTATTAAAAATAATAATACTTATACGTACGAAATAATAAAATTAGTTTCTTGTAAAATGATATTACAAAAAAGTATGCAAGAATATTTTAGTAAAAATTGGTATGATCATGCTCTGGTCTGTTTAACCACCTCCTTGATCAATAATTTTATTTTCTATAATGGATGATCATAAAAATATATTTAATATTCTAATATTATGTAATTGTATAAAATATTTCATTCAATTTTGTATATATTATATAAATATTTATTTCATCAATTTATGAAACATCCACCATTCATCAAAAATAACCAAAACAGGGTTATTATTATCGTCATCTTGATGGATGAAGTCAACAACAATCAAGAATGGATTTTTAAAAATAATATTATAAAGCATACCTAAAAAAATTAATGAACTATTAGAAAATGATTTGTGTAAATTAATTATTACAAAAACTTATTATTATTGTAAAACATCTTCAAATGATTTTAACTATAAACCCTGATATGGAAAATAAAAAATAAATCATGAAGATTATGAATTAAAATTGATATGAATAAATTAATAAATTATAATAATTGGATATATATGTTTGTGAAACAATATTATATATTATCATCATGGATTTCAGGATTTGTTGTATGGTTTTTCCATATCAAATTCCTCTCTTTGAAAAATATTTTTTACAATGAAGCTAATTTAAATTATGTGGTATATACACTACTTATTTGAGATATAATATATTGAAATTACATTATCCATGGTATTTTTATATTAATTGTATTCCCTCCCATTAACAAACATATGATTATATTTCTACTCAATCAACTGTAGGTGGTTTTCCACCGAAATATTAATTAAATGGGTCTAATGTTATAATATGCACTTATATTTATTATGCGGTGAATAACTTTACATGGAATCATTTTATCCATCCCCATAATAAAATTTTACTCTATTTAAAAGTATTGATTACAATCTCTATCTATTGTTAATTAGATTCAAGATTTACCTTATACCTTATAAAAAACCACAATATGTTTTGTTAATGTAAAAGTATGTATAAATTCATATCATGTAATTCTCAGTGTGGATACTTGAATTTGGATATGGGCATGAAATAAATTAAGATATTTTTTATCAATCGGGAATTGGTTAGTTGATCATGGAATCAATAATTATCATTATGTATGATGAGTGAAACATAGAACACATACCTGTAAATGCACCCATGTTGGGTATGGTATATAATATTCAAAACATCTTAATTAACCATTTTTAAGTATTTTTATATCCATTTCCTT
The DNA here is from genome assembly GCA_963277665.1 of Viscum album. Lineage (NCBI taxonomy): Eukaryota > Viridiplantae > Streptophyta > Magnoliopsida > Santalales > Viscaceae > Viscum > Viscum album. The sequence goes on along the minus strand of OY728121.1, from coordinate 1,641,530,098 downwards.
GTACCTCTTCCAACACAATATGTTAATCTTAATACTTATAATTTATTTAATGAATAGTATGTTGTAGGTACCCACACCCATTTTTTGAAAATAGTAGCACATTTTACTTAGATATCACCCCAATGATTTCTAGTTGATTATTATATGTTATCATAGACGTTAACATTATTATATTCAATATAGAACTATTTAATATCAATATTTCTCAATAATCATAAATCCATGTATTAATAGGGAATATATTTTTGGGGGAATGATTTGAATAGTCTTTATGGATCCTGTAGTGAATTTATATAACATAATCGTAAGACGCGTTTGACTAGAAATAATATATATCCTTGATGAATCAATTTTCACATGACACAAGATAGGATGGTATTTGGTGTATGCATCTTATCAAGATTGAAATGGGAATTTTAATAGGGATATGATGACATGAATTTGATATCTATATTTAATACATAAATTATCAAGAGAATGATGATTATTTTCTTCCATGTTTTCATTTATTATCATAGATACATAAAGCCATCAATTTAACTTTACTATCTCTCCAGGTTGTTCATTTGTTTTTTTTCATATAAATTACTCAATGTTTTTATAGTTTATGATTTTATTACACAACACTCTTTATAGAGAATCTGTGATTCAATTATTTCAATTTCGTTCTATAGAAATCCAAGAGGAGGAATATGTGTAATTTTTTAGGGATTTGAATGAAGGGATATACATGTCATATTATTATCTTCATGCTTTATATTATGTTTTTTTTATTTTATGTATGTATTTTGTCTTCAATGACTAAAAAACTATTCGATACCTTGAAAATATTTTTATTTATCATAATAATGTAATATAGCATCTAAATACAAGTTTATTTAGTAACTGATGTTAGAGTTGGAATCAATGAATTCTTATTATAATCCTTTTGGATTATATTTAAAGGAACCATGTAAGATTTCATAATTTCATCGAATACTAACTAAATGTTTTTTGGGAACACACTGAATAAAAATATGTAACTATAATATACAATTTTACGTTATGAGTTATGTATGTGTTTTTATTGTATAAAGTGGAAGACTAATTAGAGATATGAGAATAATTTAAACTCCTAATGTAAATTCAGTGATATTACAACCTAAAATATTTAATGAAGATGGAGTTCAGTAAAAAAATTCTGATCATATTATTAAGGAGATAAAGGATATGAAAAATAACCATCCTCCAAGAGAGATAATTTATGATCTAAAAAATGGTGTAACTATTTTCGATTTTTTTGGTAAAAAAATGACCCTATTATTCATTTGAACTAAAAATACATATGTAACTGAATAATAGATCATTTCCCTATAGGGGAAATTTATTTTATTTGAATGTTGAAAAAATAAAAAAATCCACATGATGGTATATTATCTTAAATGAGACATATAACACCTAAGATTAAATTATTTTACGTCAAAATATTTTTATAAAATTATAATATAAATCACATTTTATTAATTCATAGAACACAAATTATAATTTTATGGCATGAATTTTAAATATTGATCTTACTGGTTTAAAATGTAAGGATAAATAATTTTTGAAATGTTCCCTTATAAAAAATATATTATAACTAATTGAAGTTTTATAATTTAAAAATTCCTAATTTTTTTTTACAATAATGAGTTATAATATATAAAATTTTATTTTTATTTTTCTATAAATTATATATAAATAATGATAATATCATTTGGTGGTAAAAATGGTATTTTCATTTATTGGTAAAAAATGATATTTTTGAGAAATAGGTTTTTTTAATGTATAATGTATTACATTTTTATTTAATAAAAATATTAATTATTGAAGAATGAATAAAATTATATTTATAGAATATGTATCTAACTATGTGAATTTAATTAAATATAATTATGATTTTTAGTCACATAGATAATATAGAATCGTCTATTACATCACAAATATACATTCTTCAAGAAACTCTCTGTGACATGTTTTGTGAGGTCACATATATTTTTAATTATTCCAATTCTATGAATTGAATTATATAAAATGGAATCAATATTTTTAATCAGTAGAATAAAAATTTAGTAATATGACAAAATCAATTTTTTTTCATATTGTATAGTAAAAAATATTACATATCAATTATTTAGATTAAGGTTAATATATATTTTTATGGGGGTTAGTCTATATAGATAATGGTATAAATTAAAAAATGTTAATAAAAAATTGGTTAGATTTCTACCATATCATTGTTATCTTAAAATATGATCCATTTAAAAATCCATATAACCATGAAAGTGGCATGCCATTATTTAAAAGTCTTGTAAAATTAGAATTGGTCTTCTAGGGTCAATTATAAATTGGACCCTCCTCCCCTAAAATCCACACAACATTTAACCCATTTAACTTGATCATAAATACCAAATTCTCTCCAAAAAACATATTCACATTCTACTAGTTGTTTTCATTCCAATAATAAATTATATTAGTTTTCGTAATATGAATAAATTGGGGGGTTTTAATACAACGTAAATCCACATAACCATGATATTTATTTATTACATCTCCATCATTGACCTTCAATTATGTCTTAAAAATTAAAATGTAACAACCAAAATATCTCCCATATAATTTTATGTGATTATATTTTTTTAAGAATAATTATCTAACTTTTTATCCATCGAATAGGAATCAAAATTATTGCTTATGAGTATGGTAGACTTCCACGTAGAAAACCAATGTAATTCGTTTTCTAACACTAAATCCCATTGATAGTTATAAAGGAGGAAATGATGAATATATGTTATAATTATTACATGAATTTTTTTCAATAAATTTAATATATCATATCCTTTATAAATTTTTCACCCATTAAAGAGATGATAACATTTCTTTTCTGGTTTAATGACATACCATATAAAAGATGAATTGTGATTCATTTCATTTGAAAATAATTATAAATAAATAACAAAAACATAATTAATGAATAAATATGATATATATAATATTAATATCATTATTCAGGTAATTTAACTACATAATAAAATAAATCACTTGAACATTATCTTCAAACATTCATAAGAACAAAATTGAAGTTAACACCCTAAACAATAGAAATTTTGAATGAATGTTATCGAACACCTGAAATTATGTTATAAAAGGAGTGTATATGATATTATAAATTATATTATGTTTTTTTTAATTTATTAGTATTTTTAAAACCATTATATTTGGGGTTAAATCCTATTGAAATTAATAGAAGAAATATGTAAGTGAATTTCATCCAGATTTACACTTCGTTTGGGAGAATTTATTATTATGCACTAATTCACATTTATGTGTTTTATGTTCTACCCATTTGTTATATATAAAATTATAATCATACTTTTATGGTGATTAGTATTTCAATGACTATTTATTCTCTAATGTAGTTATAATTCAAAAGTTACGAAATATTTATGATTTTATTTTACAATATATCTATCTTTAGGGATTAGTAATATTTCTATTTACAAAATATAATAATTAATAGATCATAAGAACCAATAATATTATTATCCTAAATATATTTATGTAATTCTATATTATTATTTCATATTTCTTCCTATTTCACACTTGATTCATGCACTAAAATAATTGAAATATTTTTTTTCTTATTTCTCTCTTTTATTGTTTATATTTTTCCTCTATGATTGCATTTTTCATAATTCTTTTTGAAAATTCTTTTATTTAATCAAATAGTTTCTTATGGGTATTTTGATAAGTAATTTAATATTAAAAATGTTCTAAATTAATATTTATATTCGTTTCCCATAAGTCCTCCATATAATATCGTTACAAAAATTCAAAAGCAATGTTTTTTACCTTATATGATGCTAAATAACAGTCACAACATCAAAAACATTTTCAATTATTTAGCTTATTCTACATGATATCATAGGTATTAAAAATAATACTACAAAATTATGTCATATTTTAATAATTCATTTACATATTTATATTCATATGATCTGATTTAATTTCAAAACCTACATTTCTAATGGAGCTATGTTCAACTATTAAATAATTTTAATTTTTTTAGATCATTTTTCTTATCAAAAATTCATTTTCTATTGTTGAATTTTTATTTCATTTCGATTAACCAATTATATTCTTTTTTAGGGATATTCTTATTTCATAATTTCTATATCATTTCTTTTTATCATGTTTTACTTTGAATTTTATTTTTTCGACTAGGGAATTATGAATATTAAATATTCTTTATTCAATATAAATATTTATTAATGAGTAATTTTGGTTATATATTTAATTAATCATTAAATATACAAGGCATGTATTTTAGATGTTTTAATTGGTGGGGTCTACTTATAGTCGTCCTCTCAATCCATCTATATTATTAATGAGTTGAATCAGTTAGAAAAATTAAATAGGTTTTTGGTGTATACCGGCACATTGATTAAACAATATTGGCCCAACATATTCATTGTATTGATATCATGATACCTGATATCCAAAAAAAATTATATTAATAATTTCCATGAATGATAATTGTTATATTGTTATCTATGATATTATTTTATTGATATTATCTATGGATAATTATCATACATATGTTATTGATCAAACAACATTTTTTTCATTTATTTACCTTCAAATATAGAATATTCATTCTCTACCCATTATATCATCCAATATACATATTATTAATGTGAGTTGAGCTCACCCCTATGTATTTTACTTTTCCCATGTTTGGAAGAAGAATTCATTGAATGTGTTTCAATGATTTAATTTTTTTTAATGTTTTATATTTTATTAACAATAAATAATGTGTGTTATCTTTGTATATATATCTATATGACTAATAAATTGATCAGTTATTATAGAATGGACCCACTGTATCTTTTTCAATGTCAAAAATAAACCATTTCAAATATGTTACTAGAGTTTGTGGTTTTATAATATGATTACTAATGGTTCTCTCTAATTATAAACAATTAAGTGTAAGATAAGATTATGTGCATGGAAAAGTGAATGTTTAAATTTGGTTTTTATGAAAAATATATAATCTGAAAGATTAAATAGAGGAAAATGAATGTTAGTAACACAATATCTGAGAAATAGTGTAGGAATATAATTCTATGTATAGAGGGAACAATACAATGTTATTTGGGTGTGTTGTGGACTGTGCATTGACTTGAAAATATGACTGATTATTTAATTTATTAATCAATACTAAGGATTCAGCGGGAAACAATGTATCATGAAGAATAATTATATAGGGATATATTCTCAATCACTATTTAGATTGAAAATTGGTTCTCTGTTATTTTTGTATTCAATGGAAAACATTATATGAATATGTTGGTTGATCATAATGGGAAGAAAAATGTGGGTATATAGAAGAGTTTAAGGATGGGATTTCATTGATGTGATAACTATGGGATGAAAAACCCAAGTTCTTGAATGAATATAACCTCTGTTTTTAATAATCATTGAAAATTGTCCATCAGGCACCAAAATTAAGGTGAAAGGTAAAAGCTATTGATATTTAATTATTTTAACTATTGGATGAGGGATGTTATTCAAAAAAATTCCACAAATTGAAGGAAATTTTCTCTTGAGAAGGATAGGGATGAAAGTTAATGATTATTTTTTACCCAATTAAATATAAAAGATAAAAATTATTCAATATCATGTACTTTTATCATTACCCAAAAAAGATAGTGAGTTATTTTATTATGAATATATGCACTTTTTTATGACTTCCATGTTTTCTAAAATCATTAGATACATCACTAGAACCATTTCATAGTAGATTTGAATTAATAGGCCATGTTTCAATACAATGGAAGTAATGATTTGTTTTGTACATCAACTTTTGGTTGATGGGAGAGACTAATTTGAAAATTCATTTATCATAAATATTGTTGTCTTTGATTTGATAGTTTTAATCTACTAGATTTAAATCTATTACTGTGAATGTTATTTCCAAGGAAAAGATATTATGGTACAAAATGTGAAGTGAAATAACTTGTACTCCGAGGAGAAACATCTTAATCTATATCATGTGTGAACCTTCCCCTAATAGATCTAAATTATGGAATTCAGTGTATAGAGGAATATCAAGAGTGATATATAGATGAGGCTGATATCCTCTAAATAGATGATGTAGTTGAGGTAGAAAATTCTATAGTTTTTTCTTAAAAGAATTACATCGTAATCCCCAGTTTTTTGAATTAGATATATTATCTGAATTCATTCATAATGTAAGTCTTATAACGAATACTCTATATATAATATAAATAGTAGAGCTGGTTTTTTTGAAGAAATATTTAATAATATTGTATAGATAAATGATATACATGGTCAAGTGTTTCTCTATGGGGAACCCTTGTTTCATTTGTAAAAAATAATGATTTGTCTATGAGGATATTAATGATTTTATAGAGAAAAATTCCCTTACTATTAAGAATATGAAAAATTTTCCACACACTGATAAATTATAATATACACTAAAATGAAAAAAACAGTAAATATATTAATTTATTCTCTTGTTATAATCATATTATAATGAAAAATGATGATATATAGAAGAGAAAATTATAAAAACGTGATTATAATTATGAGTTTAAAAAAATCATTTAAGATTGACTAAATTACTAATTTTCATTATGTATCTAATGAATAATGTGTTGAAGTAGTATCTCGATAAAATCAATATTTTATTCGTTTTAAATATTTTCATATACAATATTTTATATGAATATATCGAGATCAATCTTCATATAATTTTCTTTACCCTTAGAAAAAATAATTATATGAGAAGTATTGTATGGGTAAATTTTCCCTTAATGACATTTCTTCTATATTATATTTTTTTTCAAGGATATAATACATGATGAATCATTGAAGATAGAGGTAGTCAATTAAGGGAATACTCTGATTAATATAATGGAGATGAGCTGTAATATTTGATTAGGATGTTACTATTAGTGTTTTAATAATCATTTTTATAGATTGGAACACTTTTGGAAAATGTTAATACTAAAAGGAGTTAATATAATATGGTCAACGTAATATATGTAATTTTTTAAAGAGTTTAAGTGGAGTCTTTCTAATGAACATGTATTAACTTGACCATCAGGTGTTGATGCACTTTCAATTTATAATTTCGAATCAAAGAATAAAATTTTCTGTATATTTATCCATAATGTTACAGTGTTTTACTATGCATCCAAGATGTTAGTATCCATGAATAAATATTAGAAAGTCATGATATTAATCTAGTACCTATAATTGTATTTTTATCAAATATAGATACATGGCCCCAATAGTGAAACTTGTTATATATATGTGTGTGTTTTAAAAGTTTATGAAATATATCTTCTCTTTAAAGGATCTCAATATGATGTTAATAAAACTGTTGGGACAATTGGATGAATATAATTTCCTGATACACTACCACCATAGGATGTGTAACAGGGTAGATTATGCAATGAGTAAAGATACTATAGATCCCTGATCAATATAAATATTAACATGTATCCAATATATAGAGATATATTAAATATATATGTGATAATTTATAGTCAAGGGGATCCATCATTCCATTTCAATGTAATTGTAAAACAATCAATACTAGAAAATTTAGAGATGTCAAAAGGGATAATGATAAATTACAAGTCATTAATTAAATATTTAGTTATGGGATTTCAAAAGAGTTCATCTATAGATATGGAGTGTTGGTGTTTAGGAAGTGATCATGAAATCCATCCATACCAATTTTAAAAATGGAAATATCTGAAAAAGCACATAGATCTAATTTTTCTATATAGCCTTAGAACCCAACCATGTATAGGGATTGAAAAAATATTTCCATTTTGATGGTAGGAATTAGTAACATGTATATAATGCTTCGAAATGAATAGTTTTATATTAGGTAAACGATGAATTATAATATCATAATTTTGTCATGAATGTTCAGCCAATACATATACAAAATTAGGAAAATGTTACAACATACATATTCAATGGACTCCAGAAGACACCATGTTTGAACTATGTCATATGGGTCATCATTGATCATCTTACTAGGTCATACCCTTTAATATTGATAAGTGATGATCCACCCCTTTTTTCCTTATCCAACTCTAAATCAATAAAATCTTTAGTCCTAATGGGGATCCTATGTCTATTATATATAAATATGACCCTTTGTTCACATTAAAATAATAGAAGTTTATTCAAATTGTTCTCCATACTATGACACATTTATAAACTGCCCATCATCCCAAGACCATTTGGTAGTTGGTAAGGAATATCTAGACACTAAAAGTTATACTGAGATCATATTCTCTTAACATCCAGGCTATGTTATACAATTATCTACAATTTGTGGAATTTTCAAAGAAATAATAAACTCCCTTTGACTATATTGTTGGAACCATATAATGCATTTCATGGTAATATGATTCATACTACAACATGTTGGTAGGACATTAGAGAATAAATTTTAATTGGCCAGTAACATATTGAAGATTTTTTTAATATATATCAAATTCAAGATAACATTAATTTATTTTAATAATGGAAAAAATAATGATTCTAATCAAATATATGGCCGGTAATTTTTTTTATGGGGATCATGTTTTTGTAAAGGATTCATACCAGAAAGGATTTGTATAATTTGTTAAAAAACACAATTTAACCCTAATGTACATTGTGACTTTTGAAATATAATAATGAATTGGGGTTCTATCTTATCGACTGGCCATGATGCACTAAATTTCAAAATTTCATGATGCCTCACATGTTTTACTGCTGAGGAAATTCATTCCAGATGAAATAGATCTTTTCACAGTATGGGGAATAGATTCGGATCCAAACATGTATTTTAATGAGGATCATGCCCATATTTTTTTATAGAAGAGTGAAATCATGAAATAATCATACAACCTTTTTAGTGAAAAATACATTAGTGAAAAAAATACCTAAAGAAACATAATAGAATAAAGAAGCAATAAAAATTTGTATCCCCATTTTTTCCATAGGTAAAATATATAACAAATTATTAGGAAAAAATTATTTTGGGAGGATATGAAACCTATGAGTCTACTATTAAAGAAAAACCACATATCCTGAACAAAAAAATTCATACATTAATGATACTATATTGATGAATATATTTAATTTAATAAAATAATATTTAATTCACCAAACAAACATCCTTTTAAAATTAATAATTTCTAAATAATAATTGTAGTAAATTTTTAATTATTTTTTCAAATGGTCATTCTTAGATAAAAATAACATTTCAATGAAAATATTAATGATTATGAAATTGAAGTTTTATAATCATGAAAAAGAATATTATAATAACTTTAAATAATTAAAAAATGAATTTATTATAAAAATATTCATTTTAATATATTATTTAAATTTATAAATCCAATTTGTAACATTTTTAGAACTAATTAAAATTACCTACTTTTATAAAAAACTACTTTTTTAATTTTATTTAATTAATTATTTTTCAAGGGAGACCCAAATTTATATTACATTGCAAACCTCTTATTTTTTTAATAACAAATCAATTTATTTCCTTATAATTTTTTTCCAATATAATTTCTTCTTATATATTAATTTAATGCTTTTTAAAAAATTACAATAAAATATTTTATTATGTGGTTGTATGTATTTATCATATAATTATCATTTATATCATTTTGATTTATTATTTTATATATGTATATTAAAATATGAAATTATATGAATAAAATTTTGAAAGTAATCATTCTTTAATATTTTCCATTAAAAATAATAACTTCTATTTGAAATATATTACCTATGTAAAATTAAATAAGGGTAATGGGAAAAGAGTAAAAAAATCCTAAAAATAGTAAATTATATCTAAATATGGTAATTTTGAGGATAGTTTATACCCAAAAATATTTTATTCTCCTAATTTTTCATTTTTTCCCCTTTGACACATTAATATTAACTTTAAAAATTTTAATAAATGTGGGTTACACCCAAAACTACCCATCCTTTCCATAATGCCCGGGGCCCGCTCTTCTGGGCTCTGTGCTTGAAACTGATATGTAATTTTTTTATTATAAAAGAAACTAAATAATTAAAATTATATTACATAGATGAGGACCTTTTAACGGTCTAGGTTCTGTCAGATTAGAAATAATGTTACATTTATCATAGTCAAACAAAGATAAATCATCTTTCGATTACACATCTGTGTGCACTAACACCAAAAGCGTCGAAGCCTATTTTAGAAATTCTATAATTCATGTGAGAAAACATTTATAAACAAGGGGTTGAGCAATAAATTTCCCAGTAATAGGTTAGTGGGACAAAATTTTGAAAAATACATTTACATTTGAAATGAATTAATTTGGAAATACCTTGGAATGGTATTTTTTGTTATTATATTTGAAAATACCTTTGATAAATACTTAATACTGTGAAAAAATATACACAAAATTATATAAAGATAGATATTATTTTAAATATACTATAAAACCAGTGAATATATTTATTCTTTTAAAAGTACTTACACTTGGAAGTACATTAATACTAACCAATGATTCTTCTGAAAATACTATGAAGGCCTCTAAAACGATTGTTCTATATAAACATTGAAGGTTTTCTGGTCCTACCCATTTTGTTAATGATGGTTTTACTCTCTATGAACCTTTCATATTTATAATGCTTATGTTCCCAGATTTTTTGAAAACCATTTAGGCTTTCTTTAATTTTATAAACATTCCCTGGAGTTTTTGTTTATTGAAAACATGTCAATTCATTAAGATACAATTATATTTATAAATAAGAGAATATATATAAATATAAAAACATTGATGTGATCTTGATAATGACCAAACCCCATGCCCTAGGACATTCAATGGATTGTATTCTAATATTTCCTTAAACGAAGAGATTTATTATTCTTATAAATAATTTATCATAATAATGGATTATATCTTGGACATAATTTTATAAAACATTTCAAAGCATGGTGAATTATTGGTTTATAATAATATTAGATAGTAAACAATAAAATTAAATTTAAATACTTGAATGAAATTAGAATGAAAGGAATATTGATATTATTTATAACACTTGGTCAATACTAAATGAAATTGTAACGTCTCTAATAGAAAATAAAAACATGATTAATTATTATTGCACAAAGACAATATAATTATAGACATTTTGAAAAACCTCTGTTATATATATATGACATAGAATATATACTTTTAAATCATAACATTGATAAATAAGAATATCACATGGCATGACGGAATTGTATTAAAACATTAACATTACTAAATACATATACACATGTGAATTAGTGGTTTTAGAATATCACATAGACAAAGAAAATAAATTAAATTTTGACGAAGTAAAGATTCACTATTAAATTATTAGATCCAATGCCATTTTACACATATATGTATATATATTTTTTATTTGAAAAATATTTTATGTAAATAAAAAATAAAAAAATATACAATCAAATCCGAAAAATAATTTCATAACACCATAATAGAAAAATATCCCTTACCTCAAATAAAATGGAAATCAAAGTATCCTAAAATAGTTAGTCCAAAGCTAATGGACTTTAAAGAAGTGAAATATTTGAAAATAAAATTAAACTATGATTTTTAATTGATCAAAGAAATTCAGAAAAATAGATACTATGAAAAAGAGATTCCCTTAAAATAATTTAAAATATAAAATCAATATTTTGAGATAAATATACAATTTATAAATAATGATAATACATTACTAAATCCCACTCCAATTAAAAATTAATTTTGAAAAAAATCACTCCCTTAAATTTCATTTATACATCTAATACTTACATGAAAATAAAATAATAAAATAAATAGATTGATGATTCCATTACCAAATATATAAATCCCTTTAATCCTATTTTTTGTTAGTTTCTTGAACTCCATAAACCAAAAATAACACAACACGACACGCCGAGAAAAATGGCACTATCACTTCCTTACCTTCTAAATTTATACACACACATTGTATAATATAATTGATTAATTAATTTCAACATTTGAGGATAATTGATTAAATACACATATAATATATCAACATTAATTAATGAATTAAAAGAACGGATTGAATTTTTGAATGTTGTGATACTGATTAAATATATACATATTGATTTGAACTCCTCCCATTATAATAAGACACTAAATATGACCTCAATTATTTGGAAATGAGAAAACATATTTAATGAATTAATTTTATTGGAATGTTGAAACTGGGAAATTCATTTAAGATTTATTTTTTTAGTTTTGGTTTAGATATAATTTTTTATTCTATTTAGAGGGACTGAATGGAATAGTTAGAATGAAGACACAACTTCTTTACTAAGAATTCATAACCAACCATACATAACCGAAATTAGAATAGATTGGAATCATTTGAACAATATAAAAAATGATTTCCTTGCTTAAGTTCGACATCATAAGGAATTAAAATAGGGAACAAAATTGATTCTATAGAAGTAACCCAATAATAAGACAATGGAAAATGAAGAACATGTGATTTAAAACACTAAGAAAGATAATAAACAATAAATTCAATAATATTTCAAAACATTGAAATTAAATCGGCATACCTATTTTCTAATCTAGATTAATAGATGAGGATTTCCAAATCTTAATCCCAAATCTCGTACAAAAACCCCGAGAAATGCATATCTGAAAACATTCTGGTGGTCAAGGACGTATTGTACACTCATCTTCAACCTTTCAATCTTTGATGAACCAGCCTTGATCTCGGTCGGCTCAATATGACGATGACTCGACTGTTACTGAACACTTATGTGAAGACCTATCTGTTGGAAAAAATCCCTCACAATGCATATCGAGGACCCAAAAACCCTATCCTAGTTTCATCTTCAAACACTTTATTTCATTTTTTTCAATTATCAATTTATTATATTTTAAAACTCAATATTTCTCATCATTATATATATAATCTCTATATCATATGTTTTCATCATTTTTTTAATAAAATCATTTTATTATTATTATTATTATTATTTTACAAGTATATAAATTCATTATTTTCAAGTTAACATTTTAAATGTTGTAATGACCCGGAAATTTCAAGGAAATTTTTTTCTTAATTTTCTTTGGAATTTTACAAGAATGAAGTTTCTGACGGAGCCTGATTCTGAGGCCCGGTGTGCCCGGAATTAATTTCCAAAGTTTGGCTCGGGTACTTTCAGTGAACGAGCGAGCAGGTTTTTCTATCTTTTGAACCGGTGCTCGGAATTGAAATCCGATGGCACCGATGAAACCGCAACTCTGGTAATCGCGTATGGGAACCTTTACCGTAGTTGCGTTTGTGCGGGAGAAGAAGTTAATTAATGGGGTTTAATTAAAAAGTAAATAAAATTGTTAAGTCAATTTTATTTCTTTTGCAAGGTGGTTAGTTTCTCCCATGGGAAGTTGGTGGTGGGTCCCACATCCACCCAACTTCCCATGTGTGGATAATTAAAAGTGTGGGGCCCACACGAACTCCCAACCTTTTCATATTTTCCCTAAATCCCTAACCCCTCTTAACCCCTCACATTCCAAACACCCCATTAACTCACCTTCTTTAATATTTGACACTTGTTGTATTTAATTTGGTGAGTTACATGAATGTTTTTGAAATTAAAACAATTGAATTTCAAATTCCTTGTTGTGTTAATAAAATAAGTTTAGATCTTATTTTATTAGGGGTTGGTGTTGGGTTGTTTGTGTGCTTTTTGGAGAAAAAGCTAAGGAACACCTTCTTCAACATCGACGAAGAACGTGAAGAACACCATTCTTCAACGAAGAACTTCTCCGCCGAAGAACACGGTGCTTCCGCGATGCCGTATCCGCGACGCGACGTTATTCTTCCACGTCGTCTCTTCCGCGACTGTTTTCCGCGACGGAATCGCCGTCAACGACTTCAAATACCGCTTCGCGACGTCGACGTTCTTCTGCAACGCCCGACCTCCGCGACGCTTGTCTTCAGCAGGTCGTTGACGAACACCGTTCCTGAACCAAGGTAGGGGATTATTGTTAATTTATTTATTTTCCGTTCATGATTCTAGTTTATCGATCATCGTGGGTTTTTCGACTAGATGTTATCATTTAATGAGAGGGGGGCCGGACCGCACAAACACGGCCGAACCCCCCTCCTATATTCATGTTTGATTCTTGTGGATGGAACGGAATGACGTGGTTCCGTCGCACCATGCGAGAATCACACAGAAAGTATTACGTGATGCCGTCGCACCGCACTGTGAAAAGTAAGAACAAGGACGTGACGCCGTCGCGCCGCGCCGGAGAACCACGAAGACGGCGCATTTCATTTTTGACGTGCGGTTTGACGGGCGACGACGAAGCAGGCCATTTGGGCGTTTGAATCCCTTCACAGTGAAGGTGGGGTCCCGGGGGGGCCATAGGCGAAGACGACATAAGGAACGGACCACCGGATCATGTCCGGTGGTCCGCGGAAGGCGGCGGCGGCGGCCCGCCGCCGGAAGGGAGGCGGCCGGCAAACTGTCGGCCTCAATTAGTGGCGAAGGGCGGGGGAGCCGCGCACCCCGCCCGCGATTCGGCTCGGCCACGCTGGCTGAGTCGTGGCCGGCCGGTCGGGCCGGACCGAGCCGGGATGGGCTGGGCCGGGCCCATCCGGGTCGGTCTCGGGTCGGGTCGACCCGGTTCAGCCGACCCAGGGGGGGTTGGGTCGGGTCGCCCTGGGCCCAGACCCCCGTTTTCAGGCCACTTTCGGTCAAATGACCGTAACTTGAGCTACGGGCCTCCAAACGACTCTCCGTCAGCGGAAACACAATTCTTGGATCGAGACGGTTGTTTCGGTATATCGCACTCAAGGTTTCAGAGAACTTTGGGTTCGGCCGGGTTGGTTCGTACACGAAACCAACCGGGCCCTCGGAGCGGAAACGCTTGTAACATGAGTTCCGGACATCCGAATAACGTGCCGTCAACTTTGTTGATTTCCTCTAAGTGAGACGAATCTTTTGGCTTACTCCGCTTGAGGTTTGGATGTCGTTGGAGTGTGGTCGGGTTGGTTCGCTCACAAAACCAACCGGGTCCCTGGAACGAAAAAGCCAATAACTCAGAGACCAGGCGTCTGATTGACGCACCGTCTATCTCGTTGTATTCATCTTGTTGAGACGAAACTTTTGGCATACTTCGCCGAGATTTGGAGACAGTTGAGATACAACCGGGTTGGATTGTACCCGAAATCCAACCAGGCCCCTAGAACGGAAAAACTGATATCTTTCTGACCGGATGTCCGTTTGACGAACCGTTAGCGGCGTTGTTGATCACGTTGAGAAACGGTCCCTATGAGTAAAACCTATGTGTTTTTGGGGTATAGTTGAGTTACAGCTGGACTGGTTCGCACACGAAACCAACCGGGCCCCGGGGACGAAAAGGCTAATAACTCGCAGACCGGGCGTCCGATTGACGCGCTGACTATTGCGTTGAGACCCCTATGATGAGGCGGTTATTTGAGATACATCTTCGTGGGTCTTTCTGATACTTGGAGTATCGACCAGTAGCTCGTGGAGCGGACCCTCCCGGTGACGAGCGTGCGGAGTACGGAGACCATGTAGCCGGCTGAGACCTGACAACTGCTTGACCGAATCGACTTTGAGTGAGTCGACTAGCGCAGTGGATGGAGCGACCGATATTTGGCGGCAGACCCACGGCGGACGGAGCGCCTGGTAGTTGGAAGCAGACCCGCGGTACTCGACCGGAGGACTACCTCTGTAGGCTATTAGGGAGAGCGCCCGGTATTTGGCAATAGACTCTCAGCGGATGGAGCGCCCGGTAGTTGGCCGCAGACTCGCAGTACTCGACAGGAGGTGTACCTCAGCAGTCATAGGTTAGTGAGCAGTACCTCAGAGTCGTGACAGGTCCATTGTACACTCCAGAGACGGAGTTCTTCAGCAGTTACGGTTTCGATAATGAAAATCCTGGTTTGAGCGGAGACTTTTGACCTTGTGTTTACCTCATGATTGAGATGGGTCACTTGCTAACTTAGGTATATGTATGGGCATATACCTGGATAGTGGTTATCCGTTGATTTCACAATCCTTGTGTTTCCTCATGATTGAGATGGGTTACTTGATAACTTAGGTATATGTATGGGCATATACCTAAGTAGAGGTTGTCTGTTGAGATCTTCTTTGTGGTTATCCTTGTTGGTTTAGTGAGACCTTGAGGGTCTCGGGGTCCCTACTGAGTATCGTTATACTCACCCCTGCACGGGCTATGCCCGCACCTCGTTGTGTTGGTTGCAGACGACAGGCAGTGCTGACGGAGGCCGAGAGTTCGAGGACTGGATGGTACCCAGAGGTGGACTACACGACGAGTCAGTACCCGGAGGTGGACTACACGATGAGTCAGTACCAGGAGGTGGACTACACGACGAGGCGGCACATAGAGGAGGTTGACAGGCGAGAGCGTGGAGGAGGCTATTTGTACCTACCCTTCAGGTAGGATCCGTGGTGGACGACCAGGAGCTACGCCATTTGTACCTACCCTTCAGGTGGGATCTGAGGAGGACGACCCACGAGCCGCTTTCATCCTTCCAGCTGTTATCTTTTCTGTTGTACTTGTTCAGTTGTAGTTGTACCTTCTTTTGGATTTGTATTCTGGCCCATTTACTTTCAACACTTCTCTTGTACTTAGTGTTTACTTTTCTCCGCTTTCTTGCTCTGTGGTGCTTGTTTTCTTTTATAAAGGCAATGCCTTCCCAGTTATCAGGATTCACGCATTTTGTGCTAGTCGCCAGTCCCTGGCCTATGGAAGGGGGGCTTGGGGTAGCCACGGCACGGGCCCCGAGGACGGGTCGTGACAAATTGGTATCAGAGGAGTTCGGTTCTACCGCAGAGCTTATAAATCTGATGTTTATTTCTGGGAAACAACAGTGTTAAGAGTACCGAGTGTGGTTTTCAGTTCAGGGAGTCCAGTGTTGGTGCGGGCGGCCGACGTATCCATACACCAGGACCCTGACAACTGATTTCCGACTTTGTGCAAGAAAACACTGATTGTGTGGGTGTTTTCCAGAAGTTTTATTTAAATATCAGTTCAAACCAGGTCAGCTGACTAGGTATAAGTCTTTTGACCGTGTCATGTTTGTTCCTTTCAGGATGCCTCCCCGTGGACGACCAGCTAGAGCCCCGAGAGTGGTATGTACTGATAGCCCACCGAGTGATGTGGCCTCAGTACAGGGCCATATCCCAGTTGAGGCACCAGCGGAGGCACCAGCGGTACTACTACCCGTTGGGCCACCGATGCCACCAGCCCCAGTAGTAGAGGGTGCATGTCGCTTGAGCGCGCTGCACAAGTTCCTGCGCCAGAGGCCACCCAGGTTCCAAGGAGGGACGGACCTGCAGGCGGCTGAGGATTGGCTGGAGGCTGTGGTGAGAGTCTTCAGGCTAGTGGGGATGCTGACAGACTTCATGGTGATCCTTGCTGCCAGCCTTCTACAGGCAGAAGTAGGTAGATGGTGGAGCCTGATGCTTCAGATGCATGACGAGGTGACACTTCTATGGGCAGACTTCGAGAGCCTGTTCTGGGCAGAGTTCGTACAAGCCACCCTTCGAGCGGTGCGTATACAAGAGCTACTTCAGTTGCGGCAGGGAAGCATGTCAGTGGTGCAGTATTCAGCGAGGTTCACAGACCTCTCACGCTACTCCACAGATATGGTAGGGGACCCTTTCTTCAGGGCTCGAACCTTCGAGCAGGGGATCAGGTCAGAGATTAGAGCTTCTGTTGTTTCTCACAACATTCTGACGCAGACAGGGATGTTGGAGAGAGCCCTCTTAGTGGAGAGTTTCCTTGCTGAGCAGTCTCCAACAGCAGGACCCACCACTAGCCGGCTTGTGGCAGAGTCTTCTGCAGCAGGCAGTAGACAGATGACGCAGAGGTCCAAGGGGACCAGACCTACCGATGGACGACTGCACGACTCAGGTTCAGTTGTGCGGGGAAACAGGGGTGGAGTTAGAGCCGGACGTGCCAAGAGTAGACAGTTTTACTCCTGCGGCGGAATTGGCCACATGGCACGTGACTGTCCGACCCGCCATGAAGATGACCAGCAGTTAAATGAAGAACCTCTAAGGCAGAGGCAGAGGTTCGATCAGGGCGGACCGCAAGGAGCAGGCGGCCATGGCAGAGGAGCTGGCCGTGCAGCTGGAGGTGGACGACGCTTCGGGGTGTTGCCACCCCCACCACCAGGAGGCCCACCCCGACCGTAGGGGACAGGAGGACATGAGAGAGCTCAGCTTCATGCAGCTGAGGCCTATGGTCATGGAGCTCTGGAAGAAGATGGATAGGAGCGGGACTAGCTTCCGACCTGGAGGCTTTTGATCCTGTTGCTTCTAGTTTTATTGATGTTTGTCTGTAGTTTCTTTGTGTCTTTGTACTATGAGCTGCAATAATGAAAAGACACTTATCTGTGTAATGTTTTCTTTCCTATCCTTTTTGTTTGGTTGATACTGAGTGGTCCTGGTTAAGAATGTTGACTTGACCCTCACTTTCTAGATTTCTACTAGAGGAGACCTAGTGACCTCACACTGATGCCGACAGTGTGACTCGACCCTTGGAGGAGAGAGTGATAGTTGGATCTCTTGGTAGTTACGTCGAGGCCTTACGACGTCATCCATGGCATGAATTCATCATTCATGTCAGGATTGACTGTATTAGGCAATGAATGTGGTTCATCCAGAGGATGAGACTGCATTTATCAGATCGGCAAAGAAGAAATCATAGCAGCTCTTGTGAGACTAGAGAAGGTCCAGGTCATCCTAGAGCGGATGAGGACGGCACAGGGCCGACATAAGCCTTATGCTGACAGGACTTGGAGGCCTCTAGAGTTCGAGGATGACCATCACTTCCTTATACGAGTCTCACCTCGACGAGGTTTACGGATATGTGGCCAGGGAGGCAAGTTATCTCCGAGGTTCAACGGACCTTTCTAGGTCCTCAGCTGGGTAGGCGAGGTGGTTTACCGGTTGACCCATCCACTTCAGTTGCACTAGGTGCACGACGTTTTCCACGTATCTCAACTGAGGAGATATGTGCTTGACCCTCTGCATATCATCGACCATGAGGAGCTGGACGATGGCGATGGAGTGTCTTTCATGGAGGTTCCAGTGGGGATCGAGGATCGACAGGAGTGGATCCTACAAGGATGATCGATTCCTCGGGTGACCTTTTTTTGGTAGTACGGGAACCTCCAGGTAAGCACATCGGAGCGGAAGGCTCAGAAGCGTGCTCTGTACCGCTTTTGTGACCGTAGTTGTGTTGAAGCTTTACGGGGACGTAAAGCCCTGAGGTGGGAGTAATGTAAAGACCCGGAAATTTCAAGGAAAATTTTTTCTTAATTTTCTTTGGAATTTTACCAAAATGCAGTTTCTGACGGCGCCTGATTCCGAGGCCCAGTGTGCCCGGAATTAATTTCCAATGTTTGGCTCGGGTACATTCAGTGGACGAGCGAGCAGGTTTTTCTATCTTTTGAACCGGTGCTCGGAATTGAAATCTGATGGCACCGAGGAAACCGCAATGCTGGTAATCGCATAAGGGAACCTTTACCGTAGTTGCATTTGTGCGGGAGAAGAAGTTAATTAATGGGGTTTAATTAAAAAGTAAATAAAATTGTTAAGTCAATTTTATTTCTTTTGCAAGATGGTTAGTTTCTCCCATGGGAAGTTGGTGGTGGGGACCACATCCACCCAACTTCCCATGTGTGGATAAGTAAAAGGGTGGGGCCCACACGAACCCCCCACCTTTTCATATTTTCCCTAACTCCCTAACCCCTCTTAACCCCTCACATTCCTAACACCCCATTAACTCACCTTCTTTAATATTTGACACTTGTTGTATTTAATTTGGTGAGTTACATGTATGTTTTTGAAATTAAAACAATTGAATTTCAAATGCTTTGTTATGTTAATAAAATAAGTTTAGAACTTATTTTATTAGGTGTTGGTGTTGGGTTGTTTGAGAGCTTTTTGGAGAGAAAGCTAAGGAACACCTTCTTCAACATCAACGAAGAATGCGAAGAACACCATTCTTCAACGAAGAACTTCTCCGCCGAAGAACTTCTCCGCCGAAGAACTTCTCCGCCGAAGAACACGGTTCGTCCGCGATGTCGTATCCGTGACGCGACATTCTTCTTCCACGTCGTCTCTTCCACGACGGTTTTCCGCGATGGAATCGCCGTCAACGACTTCAAATCCCTCTTCGCGACGTCGACGTTCTTCCGCGACGCCCGACCTCCACGACGCTTGTCTTCCGCGGGTCGTTGAAGAACACCATTCCTGAACCAAGGTAGGGAATAATTGTTAATTTATTTATTTTCCGTTCATGATTATAGTTTATCGATCATCATGGTTTTTTCGACTAGATGTTATCATTTAACGAGAGGGGGTCGGACTGCACAAACACGGACCAACCCCCCTCCTATGTTCATGTATGATTCTTGTGGATGGAACGGAATAACGTGGTGCCATCCCACCAGGCGAGAATCACACGGCAAGTATTACGCGATGCCGTCGCGCCGTGCTGGAGAACCACGAAGACAATGCGTTTCATTTTTGACGTGCAGTTTGACGGGTGACGACGAAGCAGGCCGTTTGGGCATTTGAATCCCTTCGCAGTGAAGGTGGGGTCCCAGGGGGACCATAGGCGAAGATGACAGAAGGAACGGACAAACGGAGCGCGTCCGGTGGTCCGCGGAAGGCGGCGGCGGCGGCGCGCCGCCGGAAGGGTGGCGTCCGTCGAACCGCCGGCCTCAATTAGCGGCGAAGGGCGGGGGAGCCGCGCACCGCGCACGCGATTTGGCTCAGCCACGCTGGCCGAGCCGTGGCCGGCCGGGCCGGGCCGGGCCGAGCCAGGTCGGAACCGGGTCTGGTCCACCCGGTTCGGCCGACCCAGGGGGGGGGGGGGGTTGGGCCGGGTTGCCTTGGGCCCAGACCCCCGTTTTCGGGCCACTTTCGGTCAAATGCCCATAACATGAGCTACGTGCCTCCAAATGACTCGCTGTTAGCGGCAACACAATCCTTGGATCGAGACGGTTGTTTCAGTATATCGCACTCAAGGTTTCAGAGAACTTTAGGTTCGGCCGGGTTGGTTCGTACACGAAACCAACCGGGCCCTCGGAGCGGAAACGCTCGTAACTTGAGTTACTGACATCCGAATGACGTGCCATCGACTATGTTGATTTCCTATGAGTGAGACAGATCTTTTGGCTTACTCCGCTCAAGGTTTGGAGGTCATCGGAGTGTGGTCGGGTTGGTTCGCTCACAAAACCAACCGGGCCCCTGGAACAAAAAAGCCAATAACTCAGAGACCGGGCGTCCGATTGACGCACCGTTTGTCTCGTTGTTTTCCTCTTGTTGAGACAGAATTTTGGAATACTTAGCCCGAGCTTTGGATGCAGTTGAGATACAGCCGGGATGGATTGTACCTGAAATCCAACCGAGCCCGTAGAACGGAAAAGCTGATATCTTTCTGACCGGACGTCCGTTTGACGAACCGTCAGCGGCGTTGTTGATCACGTTGAGAAACGGTCCCTAGGAGTATACCCTATGAGTGTTTGGGGTATAGTTGTGTTACGGCTTACTGGTTCGCACACGAAACCAACCGGGCCCCGGGGACGAAAAGGCTAATAACTCGCAGACTGGGCGTCCGATTGACGCGCCGACTGTTGCGTTGAGACCCCTATGACGAGACATTTCTTTGAGATACTTCTTCGTGGGACTTTCTGATACATGGAGTATCGACCCGTAGCTCATGGAGCGGACCCTCCTGGAGACGAGCGTGCGGAGTACGGAGACCGTGTAGCCGGCTGAGACCTGACGACTGCTTGACCGACTCGACTTTGAGTGAGTCGACTAGCCCAGTGGACGGAGAGCCCGGTATTTGGTGGCATACCCACGGTGGACGGAGCTCCTGGTAGTTGGCAGCAGACCCACGGTACTCGACCGGAGGTGTACCTCTGTAGGCTATTAGGGAGAGCGCCCGGTATTTGGCAATAGACCCTCAATGGACGGAGCGCCCGGTAGTTGGCCGCAGACCCGCGGTACTCGACAGGAGGAGTACCTCAGCAGTCTTAGGTTAGTGAGAAGTACCTCTGAGTCGTGACAGGTCCACTGTACACTCTAGAGACGGAGCTCTTCAGCAGTTACGGTTTCGATAATGAAAATCCTGGTTTGAGATGAAACTTTTGACCTTGTGTTTACCTCATGATTGAGATGGGTCACTTGCTAACGTAGGTATATGTATGGGCATATACCTGGGTAGTGGTTATCCGTTGATTTCACAATCCTTATGTTTCCTCATGATTGAGATGGGTTACTTGATAACTTAGGTATATGTATGGGCATATACCTATGTAGAGGTTATCTGTTGAGATCTTCTTTGTGGTTATCCTTGTTGGTTTAGTGAGACCTTGAGGGTCTCGGGGTCCCTACTGAGTATCGTTATACTCACCCCTGCACGGGCTATGCCCGCACCTCATTGTGTTGGTTGCAGACGACGGGCAGTGCTGACGGAGGCCGAGAGTTCGAGGACTGGATGGTACCCGGAGGTGGACTACACGACGAGTCAGTACTCGTAGGTGGACTACACGACGAGTCAGTACCCCGAGGTGGACTACACGACGAGATTCCACACAGAGGAGGTTTATGGGAGAGAGCGTGGAGGAGGCTATCTGTACCTACCCTTCAGGTAGGATCCGTGGTGGACGACCAGGAGCTGTTCCATCTGTACCTACCCTTCAGGTAGGATCTGAGGAGGACGACCCAGGAGCCGCTTCCGTCCTTCCAACTGTTATCTTTTCTGTTGTACTTGTTCAGTTGTAGTTTTACCTTCTTTTGGGTTTGTATTCTGACCCATTTACTTTCAGCACTTCTCTTGTACTTAGTGTTTACTTTTCCCCGCTTGCTTTCTCTATGGTGCTTGTTTTCTTTTATAAAGGAAATGCCTTCCCAGTTTTTAGGATTTATGCCTTTGGGGCTAGTCGCCAGTCCCTGGCCTATGGAAGGCGGGTTTGGGGTGGTCACGGCACGGGCCCCGAGGACGGGTCGTGACAAATGTAAACAATATTCTCTAAATCATAAATCTATGTTATCATTTTAAATAAACATAGATATATTTATATATATAATCTATTTTTTATCTTATATAAATATGATTTTATAATACTTAATTATATATATAACAATAATAATGATACATTTTATATGTTAAAATAATAACAATTAAATAATATTGAAATTTCATTAATATTACTAACAAAATATATTTAGAAGTTCAGTATTGTTAAAATTTTATTATATAAAAAAATTATACAAATTTACATATTTATAATTTCATATATTTAAATTATATTATGTTTCATTGTAATATTTATAATTTATCATAAACATGTAATCCAAAATAATAAAATAAACAAAATATGACAGTTTATATAAAATGAAGTATTTGAGTTTTAAAATAATAATTTAAATAAAATCATAGATGATGAGATAATTTGTAATTTTAAATATTCACGTTAACTAATAAAAAAAATTATTATAAAATAATTTAATAAAATAAAAATAAAATCATATAAGTTTCTAAGTTGTTACATTCTCCCCATTAAAAGAATTTCACCCTCACAACTCATTTATTGGGCTTGAGAAAATTATGACATTCCATCTGCATAATTAAATAATTCTTAAGAGGTATTAACAATAAAAAAACTCTATCGCATATATTTGACATCCCCATAAGAAAACATCTAATCTCAGAATTTTTCTAAATTGTTTCTCTAATATAGATATAATGACCTAAGGTCACTCTTTCGGAATCTGTAGTTGAAATATTTTGTGTAATTTTTTTGTTA
Source organism: Viscum album (assembly GCA_963277665.1). Classification (NCBI taxonomy): domain Eukaryota; kingdom Viridiplantae; phylum Streptophyta; class Magnoliopsida; order Santalales; family Viscaceae; genus Viscum; species Viscum album. The sequence continues at coordinate 1,641,506,149 of OY728121.1, read as the reverse complement.
TAAAAATTAATATATAATTATATAACACTTTAACATAAAAGAGGCCCTTTACAGGTCTAGGTTCAGGAGGATTAGTCAAAACCTTACGTTTATCATAGTTGAACAAAAATAAAATAATTCCCTACTACGCTTCTACACTCACTAACACCAAATTCATTGAAGTCTAATTTAGAACTTCTATTATTCCTATTAATATCATTTAAAAACAAAGGGGTGAGCATTAAATTTCACAATAAGGGGTTAGTAGAAAATATTTTTGGAAAATACTTATCTGTTTTGAAATGAATTATACTGAAAATACATTTGAAATATTTTTTTTGGGAATGATCATTTAAAATACCATCAATAAATACATACTTCTTTGAATAAATATAAATAAACTTTTTTTATGATATATATAATTTTAAAAAATCTATAATCCATGTAAATGTAGTTACACTTTTTAAAGTAGTTATGCTTTAGATTACATTAAAATAAACTAGTTCTTATTCATAATACACAAAGAAATCCTCTGAAAAAAAATTCGGCTACTTAAACATTGAACGCTGTCTAGGCCTACCCACATAGTGAAAAATTGGTTCACTCCCTATCAACCTTCCATATTTATAACACTAATGCTTTTTGGGTTTCTATAAAAAAAATTAGGATTTCTTTACTTATATGTACATTCACCGGAGTTTTCTATTGTTGAAAACATCTCAATTCATTAACTTACGCTTAATTTTATATATAATAACATATATATAAATATATAAAAATTCAAGTGATCTTGGTTACAACCAAATAACCTGCCATAAGACAATTCATAGAATTTATTCAAGATTTTCATTTACAAAATACATTTATTATTCTTATAGATAATTTATCATAATAAATGTTTATATCTTGCACATATAGTTCAAAAACATTTCAAATAATGGAGGAATCCATGTTTATAATAATCTCAAATAGTAAAACATAAAATAAAATTGAAATAAATGAATGAAATAAGAAATCATATAATTTTTATATTATGCATAACTCATGGTCATGACTAAATACAATTGTGACGTCCCTAATACAACATAAAAAATTGCTGAATTGTCTTTTCCCAAATGAAATATAATTATAGACATGTCGATAAACATATGTTATATATATTTGAATAATATTATATAATTTTAAATCAAAACATTGATATATTTAAATATCACCTGTCATGATGGAATTCGATTAAAACATAAACATTATTAAATACATATACAGAGGTGGAACAATATTTTTGGGATCCGATATAACTGATAAAATAAATTTAATTTTGAAAAAGTAAATATGCACACCTGCATTATTAGTTACTATGTAATTTTATAAATATATGAATACGTATTTTAGGATCATAGATAGAATATGTAAATAAAAGTAAACAATTCAAGAATCGAATATGAAAAATAATTTAATAAATCCATAATAAAAAAATATCCCTTACATTAAATAAAATGGAAATCAATGTATCCAAAAATAGTAAATTTCTTGTAGTAAGACTTTAATGAAGAGAAATATTTAAAAATAAAATTAAACTATCTTATGAAATTAATCAATGAAAATTAGAAAAATAGATACTATGAAACAGAGAGTCCCTTACATAAATACATAAAACTAAAATCCAAATTTTGAGATTAATAAACTATTTATAAATACTGATAATCCCTTACTAAAACTAATTCAAATTAAGAATTAATTTTTAAAAATATCACTCCCTTAATATTAATTTATAAAACTTATATTTATATGAAAATTAAATAATAAATGAAACAGATTGATGTTTCCCTTACCAAATATAGAAAGTCCTTTACTTTTATTGGCAGCTTGTTTCTTGTACTCTCAGAACAAAAGACAACACAGCACAAAACACAGAGGAAAATGGACCTCTCACTTCCCTGCCCGCTCCATTTATATACCTTCATAGAATAATATAAGTGATTAACTTATTTAAACTTCTGAGGATAATTGTTTGGATACACATATAATATATCAAATTTTATTGCAGAATTAAAAGAACAGATAGGGTAGTTCAATGTTGAGATGCGGATCAAATAAATACATTCTGATTTGATCACGTCACATGATAATAAGAAACTAAATATGACATCAATGATTTGGAAATGAGACATAATAATTAATGAATTAATTTTATAGAAATATTGAAATAGACAATTGCATTTAATTCAAATGTTTAGAGGTTTGGTTTAGATATAATTTTGTATTCCATTGATAGGTACTGAATAGAATAGTCTGAACGGAGATGCAACTTCTTCATGAAGAAATCAACACCATCAATTCATAAATGAAATTAGAAGAGATTTGAATCCTTCAAAAAATATACAAAATTATTTTAGTGCTTAAATTCATCATCAGAAGGCATTAAAATTTTGAACAAAATAAATTCTAATGCTAGAACCTAAGTAGAAATCAACGGAAAATGATGAAAATGTTATTTAACATAACATGTAAGATAATGGACAATATATTTGTTAATATTAGAAAATTTAGAACATAAATATGCGTACATATTTTTTGATCGTGACGATGAGATGAGGATTTCCAAATTTGATCCCCAAATCTCGTTCTGAAACCCCACTAATCACATATATGAAAACATGATGGTTGTCGAAGTCATACTATTCACTCCGTGGAAACCTCACATTCATTGATGAACCAGCCTTGATCTCTGTTGGCCCAACATGACGATGACTCGACCAGGGCTAGAGACTCTCGTGAAGACCAATGTTTTGCATGAAAATCCCACACAGCTCCTCTAACGGACCCAAAAACCCTATCCTGGTTTCTTCTTTAAACATTTCATTTCATTTTTTAATCTATTATCATTTTATTATAATTTCTTACTCTATAATTCTCATTATTATATATATATATATATAATATCAATATCGTCTATTTATATTGATTTTTATATAAATCGTATTATTATTATTATTATCATATATCTATATAAATTCATTATTATGATGTTAAAATTTTAAATGTAAACTATTTTATATGAATCATAAATCTGTTTTATAATTTTAAATATAAATACATATATATACTCCAGTTTTTATCATATATAAATATAATTTTGTAATAATTATTTATACATTTGTTAATAATAATGATACATTTAATATGTTAAAATAATAAAAATTTATTTATTTTGAAAAATTGCTAATATGAATACCAATATAAATTTTAAAGTTCAGTATTATAAAAATTTTATTATACCAAAAAATTATACCCACTAATATATTTTTCCTTTTATATATTTAAGTGATATAATGTGTCATTATTCAATTTATCATTTTTCATAAACATGAAATTCAAAATAATAAAATTAAAAAAATAAGATTGCATATATATAAAGAAATATTTATGATTTAAAGTTGTAAATTAAATAAAATCATAGTTTATGAGATAATTTATAATTTCAAATATACAATTTAAATAATAAAAAAAATTATATATTTTTATTACAAATTAATATTATAAAAAATATAAACTTATAATTTTCTTGGTTGTTACACATTCGGTTATAAAAGGGCAATATCGTCACTACATCATGAATCAACTATCATTTGAATATCTCCTTTAAAATATTAAATGTTACACCCCCATGAACCCTATCCTGGAAATATAATACCCAGTCACAAATATATATCCTACTCCCTTCACGTTCATGTTGAGATCCAAGGAAAATTCACGTCTTTGAGGTGGCTTTTGTCAACTACATAGTCAACCACCTAACTATCATATTTAAAATTTATTAAGGAAATGGTATTATAAAAATATAATTATGATATATAGAATATAATGCTACTATATACATTTTTCCATTATATATATTGATTACAAATTCTTTTATAAAAATGGTTGTTTTTTGTTACAGATACTACATAGACACAATGAGATGTGCTTTGTTTTTCATAAACACTTCTAAATTTTTGATATAATTATTATATAGAATGATAAATATGGGTTTTTATGATTCCATTAAAGTTATTTTTTGTATAATAATAGAGCCATTTAATTATATGATCTATAAAAAACATCATTAATTAAATTGTATAAAATTATGATGTAGAGAAGACAAATTTGTCTCAAATCCTGTATGATTTTCATACCCACTATGTATCATTATAATTATGTAAAATAATAATATTTCACAGTAATAGAAAATATATATATCATTATTCTTCTCATGTAATGATATTAGAATAAACCACAACATAGTCATTCATTAAATCTAGGTATGTTCATCTATAGGTCTGTTTATGAACCAACATGAACAATACTCTGAATTTGTACCATGTATTATGATGAAACATATTTAGTTATATAATATGATAAAAATAAGAAAATAAATATTTCTATTTTATTGAAATTATTATAATATCCAATTCAATAATTAAGAAAATTCCATGCATTCATAAAAAATACCAGAACATGCCTATTATCAACTTTAACTACATGTATAGGGTCTAAAACAAAAATACATAGTGTTTGAAACATTACATTTTACTAAAATAACATCCCATAATAAATATTAAATACCTATAAATATTGGATATTGGATGAATATTGATTATGGACATCGCAATAATGAAATTATTATAAAATTTAAAAACTATAAATACCTTAGTGGAATATAAAAAATAATTAATTCATATAATAAATTTTTAAAATGATTAATATGAATCAAATATATTTCTATGATTATGAATTATGTAATCAATAAAACTATTTTTATGATACAAGAGGTTAATTTAAGCTAATGGATGTTAGAAAAATACGTTAGGGGGTTCTATATGAAATTCCACTTTTTAGAACGTAATTTATATGATGGCCAAAATTTCTTTATTTGTGATACATAATAATTTTTTAAGATAATATATTTTGAAATTAAATTATTCGTGTTATATTAATATCATGTTTAAGTGTTCTATTTTATGAGGTTATTTTCTAATTTCATCCAAATCCAAATTTGGGATTTTCCATGTCAAATTTAATTATATGGGGCTCATGTTATAAAAATGACATATTTTATTTTTTTTGTTAATATATACATGATTTTTTTTTACTGTTTTACTCATTAAATTTATATGAAATTAAATTCAATATTTTAATTCCATAATTATATTCCTCTTATCCATGAGAAACCTTTTACATGCTTGAAAAACAGTTGTATGTTCAGGTAACATTTTTTTAAATTTACTAGAATATCATTCCCTCTCTATATACTAGAATGTTGATATTGATGTCTAATAGATTCGTCAAGTTGAAATTACAAATGAAAATGATTGTTAGAGAATTGAGTCGATAATAACCCTGATGCATGGTCGAGCCACCTATGATTGCCCACCAGGCAAGACACTCATGGGGGATTTATTTTGAATATTCCATCATACTCAGAGAAAATTGATGAAGAATTTTTACTAAAATTACCATGATCTAATTAAAATAACACGATTAACCCATGTACATTGTTAGTTTATTCCGTTGGAACCAGATATAAGGAATTTCATCCTGAACGGCAATATAGTTCTGCAGTTTTGAGTATCCTGATTCAAACTTGGATCCTAACTTATTATTGAAAACATAAAATAACATATAGTATTTTATTTTAGAAAAACATTTATTAATTTATCATATACTTTAATTCAAATCATAACTAAATTCTTTCATCCTGGTTAAATAACCATAAGAATTTGGTAAGCATTGATTCCTAGTAAGGGTATGCATATAACATAAGAAAGATTAATGAAAATTTAAAATAAATAATATGGATAATATATAAAATAATAAAATATTAAAAATATATAGTACCACAAAATATGGTACTAAATCCATGTAAATCATAACAATATAAATATTCACATGTAATATATTAACATGTTTCATAATGATTGAATTCATAATTGTATACATCATAAACTTTCCTTCAATTCCCCCTTACAAGACATCATATATTAATGTGTAAGTCCTAATCCATTCAACGAAATTATTTTTTCCCATGATACTTATAGATGAATTGATTAGATATGGTAGAATTCTATCATAAAATACTCATTCTAATGTATTCATGATATTAAATGCGATAATAACACTTCAAAACATAATAATTGTATGCATTTCTATTGAAACAAATACCATAAGAAATGATTATAATTTTTATATTTAATAAATATTATTATAAACCATCATGAATATTCTATATATCAGTTTGAAAAAATATAATATCCATAAAATCATAATGTTCACTAATTAATCATGAGAAAGATTCATATAAATTAAAAATATATCATGGAAATTTCTTGAATAAAATACATTCTTCACTATAAAATTTCATTATTGATGTCTATAATAAAATAAAAATATTATGAAATACATTATTCCATAAAATAATATTGTAAAATTATTAATTAGGATTTAAAATAAAGAGTTTTGATTATGGTTGGAAACCCTGTTCATGTTATATAAATAAGAAATAATACCTTTCACACTATTATAAACTTGTAAAAAATATCATGTTTCGAAAATGAAAAGAATATTCAATTTAAAATATTTTTTAGAAAATAAAACATTATTAAAAATATCCTTAATAAATAATTGTATAATGATTTAAATTTTAAAATTTACATTTAATGTAAATTATGTAAAATAGAATAATTATTCCCATAATAGTACAAAAAAGGTTGACTTTCCATAATAAATATTATTTTGATATAATGAGTTGTTAAAGAGACTAAATTGAAAGGAAAAACTGATTTCAAAAGGAATATAAATATGAGAATACATTATATATGGGGTTATATAGAAATATAAAATAATTTACTAAGTGGATTCAAAATCATAAACAATCTTGAATATTTACTAGATTATATTATAAACCATTAAATCAGGTATGATTTCATTAGTACATGTTAAACCTCATTTAAACAATATTTATTATATTTATAAATATATTCTTGATCCATACTATATATATCATACAAATATAATTTATATATAATATTTTTTCATAGGTTCATTAAATAGACTTTTATTAAAATATCTTTTTCAGGTAATAACTACTTCATTTTTCATTTGTGTTTTGGTTTGATATTTTTGATACATATACATTGATCAGGGTTTAATAAATTGAAGACAATTAATAAAGATAAGAATATAATATTTATTAATTATATTCCAATATATTATTTACCATAATATAAAAAATGTTGGAGAAAAAAAATAATTACACAGTTCATGGAGACAGTACGTTGTACCTATTTTTGAATGAGGTGTTCATTGTTTTGATTGGGACATTCATGAATGACGTACCCTATTGGGATACATAATAAGATGTTATTTTTATGAAAACTCATTGATGGAGGATTGAAAAATTTCGTCTTTCCTTTCAATGATGTATCCATTATTTTTTTCCTTACATGCATTCATTCATTGGATCATCAGGGAGGGGAAGATATCCATTTGGAACCACAACTGGTTGGGATCAATTAGGGGTTTTTCATGATATCCAACCAATAAAATAGTGTTTAAAGTTGATTCTTTATTTCCAAGTTTTATCATTCCCATTTTAGATAATGATCAATATGGTTCCATCCATCTTATTAAAAAGATTATGGACCCTAAAAGGTGCATATTCTTAGCTGAAAGCTCAGGGACTTACTCTTCATAGGATTTTCTATGGATAATAGAAATCCAGGTCTAGGTGGACTATTGTTAAAATGTTTTCTGGTTTAAGAAAATCCTACATAAGTATAATTTATTCACATGGATGCTATGTAATAATGTTTTCCAAACAGATGATAATGTTTAAAGTTTGGTTTTACACTGGTCTATCGCTTCTCTTCATGTAAAAACACTAAAGAAATATATGTCGATCATATTATTATCAAGGGAGAATGTGAGTGGTATGTTTTGACCTTCCTCATAACTTTTAATACATTTACATTCCAGGTCTACCCAGATTACAATTTCCTAATTCGATGGTTTTTTTGAGTGGGTGAGAATGTCTTGGAGAGAATTGCGATGACAAAAATAATTCATGGAGGTCTTTGGTACCTTTGTAAGGCTCAAAATAATGCTAGATGGGAGGGGATTTTCTCATTCGAGAGGTTCATCATTTCCAAAATGCAATCCCCCTTCCTAAACCTCATCTGAATTATTGATAACTTGGTGGAATCCCCATCACCTCAACATCTTCAATCACATTCTAATGTATCCCAATACAAATGCAACTCCGGGGGGAAATTTTTTTGATGGAAATTTCCACTTATGGACATGAAACTCAATACAAAGGGCTCCTACATCTTGAGAATCATTAGAGGTGGTGGGGTGGTCCAGAATTCCAGGGATCCAATCATCAACATGTACACTTCACACTTTTGAGTTGGCACCTCCCTTCTAGTAGATGCTCTTGGTTTACTCACTAGTCTCTCCATATTTTGATAAGGGGAATTATCATTTCAGAAACATAAAATGATTCCCTGATCATCTAAAACATTATTAATAGCATTGATTCAAACCTCGGTTGATCAACTACACCATCAGAATGTGTGAAGGCCTGATCTCTGACATAATCTTGAAGCACACGTTGTGTGAGGGTAATATGGTTACTTATCATCCAACATCCATAGAAGTTCAAGGCTCTAGAATCTCTTTTTACCACATGAATTTCATGAACCCCATGGGGGTAAATATTGTTATAGGGGATGCCCTAGGCCAGCACTACTTTAGACCCCCTAGGCTTGTGTTCTTCTGGTTGTACCCTTGGTTTCTTCTTTTATTGTTTTGCGATAATATAAGATAATGAAGATGATTAATAAATTTAATTTAAATATAGTAAACATTTTCATATTAAAATACATGTAAAAATTAAATGAAAAATTAATCACATTGCATCGAGGATGTTGTATTCCACATGTACACACATGTATCCTTATCGTTTTTGAAAATTTAGGATGTTAATAAAGAATAATTGATATTATCTCAATGAAGTATAATTATGCCAAAAATTTGAAATATATATACACTATATCCATAATTATTTCAATATATGGGAGGTAGTGATGTAAATGAATTAAATTGGTTCGCGAGTCTGTAGTCCTCCATACATACGATCGACAGTCTCCTATATCATTCTCTGGAATAGAAAAAGGATATAGGTTACTATATTTACAGATTAATATATTATTATATTTCATATATTTGTGTTACTTTCTTATAAATATATATATATATAAATTTCATATATGTTTATAAATAAATAAAATTATAATTCATGATCAACAACTATAATGGATTTCTCAAAATCCACTTTTCTTATACATAAATCCATCAAATGATGATTTAATGATAAAAAAGGAACTCTAGGGAACATTGTGGGATGTTGGGATGATTTATGGTCATGTATTAGATGAATCAAAAGGCTATATTGGTATATATATTAAAAGTACGGGGGTTTCCTTATAAAAGGTTTGGAGGGAACCCACATTGAAATTCCATAAAAGTATACAAAAAGATCAATTCATTCCTAATAAAAATTCATCCAAATGTTCATAGTTTAGAATTAGGTATTGTATATGGTATATATATTCATGTATTGGTTTTATTTTAATTGTAAAACATACCATTTTCTCTTTATTAACCTACATGGTAAACATGTTTCAACAAATGTTGTGGTAATAATTTTTTTAATACATTTAGTATCCATTATTAAGAAAAATTATGTTTTAATTATTAAATATTATTAAATATTCTAATTTAAAACAAGGAATAAATTTCATGACAAATAAATTCCTATAATAAGATGTATTTCATTTTAACATAAACCTGTAAGATCGATGAAAATTAAATTTTTGAAAGAAAATGATTTCGTTCATATTAATAGTTTTTTCAAAAAATATAAAACCTTATTATGTTTAAAATGAACTAAATAGAATTTATAATCATTTAATGGAACATATTTTATATTAATTACCACATTCATGTTGTGCGATTCCAAGTGCTAGTCGCCAACCCGTGGGGATCGGGAATGCCCTTCAGGCTATGTCAAGGTCAGCTCAGTTATCAGGTTACTAGGGTACCCAGGATGGTTCGTGAAAATGTGGTATCAGAGGAGGTTAATCAACTTTCCTTGATGACAGCATGCATTTGAGTATTCTTTTCGGGACTTAGGAGGTAGTTGTGATTGAGATCTTGGAAAACTCTCACAACAATGAACCTTACGTCACCAGGGTTGGTTAGGGAAATTCGACATGTGTACTAGTTATAGTATTTTCCCTATTTAAATATTGATAGAGTGGAATTAAAATTTTATAATAAAATATTTTAAGAATAGTTTGCCTTGTTACTCGGTTTGGGTGTTAATATAAGTCTTTTCATAATGTGTAGCATCATGCCTTCGAGAAGATGTGGGAATTAGATCCAAGAAGAGGCTACTTCTGAATCTCAGCAAATGAGTCCTATTGTGGATCTGAGTCTAGTTGAGGTGATTCTTTTCACTATCCAAGCTCTAGGACAGGAACCACCTCTAGTTCCTATTCTGGATCTAGCTATAGATCCTCATAGTGATATTCTATGAAGTCGTTCTCAAGAGTTCCTATGCCATAAGCCACTAGTTTTCAAAGGCTCCTCTGACCCTCATCATACTGAGGAATGGTTGAGTAAAATTGAATGTCTGTTTGGGTTCTTGGAGACACATGATGTGATCAAGGTGAAGTGTTCCACCTTCGTGTGATAGGGACCAAATAGGAGATGGTGGGAAATGATGGTGATAGCTAGGAAACTTGAGGGTTTGGAGTGGGAAGGCATTAGGGTTCTTTTCACTAACCAGCTCTATCTAGAATCAATGGTGTCTGCCAAGGCTATAGAGTTTTTTAAGCTTGAGCAAGCCAAAAAATAGTGACCGAGTACTCAAATCGCTTTTCTAAGACGGTGCAGTTTGCTACTGATATTGTATCTAATGAGAGGATGACAACATGATGATTTGATTTGGGACATCGATCAGATATTAGTTCTCAGGTTTTTGTACTGAATCTACCCACTTATGCTGATGTGCTGGATATGGAGATGATGGTTGAGATGGACTTGCATGTAAAGTCAGGGCTGAAGGGGGTTCTTTTCCCTCCTAGTGGAAGTGTGGGTTCCATTACTAGAAAATGGAAGCATAACATTTCAAATGGTAGTTCTTGATAGAATACTCATTCTAGACCTTTGGTTAAAACATGAGGGGCTTCTTTGACTTGCTATTAGTGTGAAATGACAGAACATTCTAAGTGGGTTTACACTGAGGCACCGAAGAACTGTAGCACATGCAGATGTTTAGGGAACTTATAGAGATTATTCCATCACATCTCTACTCCACAAAGTGGAACAAGATCATCATCAACTTTTGAAACTACAGGGAAATCAAATGCTTCCCATACCAAAGGGTTCTAGCCACAGGCATCTGGGACAAAGCTTATTCACGCAGTGGAAGAGTAACCAGAGGTAGCTGATACAGGTCCTGCAACTATGAGAGGTACCATTTCTATAGATTCATCTATGGTGATAGTTCTTTTTGATACTCGTGTATCTCATTGTTTTATTTCAACCCATATTTTAATCTGGTTAATCTAACTTTTGACCTTTTATCTTGTGCGATGGATATTACTCCACCCCTTGGTACAATGAGAGAGAAGGGTCTCTATTGTCCAACTTTTTTCTTCTCCCTATTAGATTTAGATCTTTCTTGTAGTTTCTTAGTTCATGACATGAAATATTTTGACATCATAAATGGGATGGATTGGCTCATTACCAATAAAGCCCGGATCGATTATTATCATTGGCGGGTCTACCTTATTACACCTAGTGGTGTGACTCTTTTTTTTTCAGGGAGAATGGGACCCATGGTCAAGTAGAGCTGGACCCTATTTTCCATAGTTGGGGAAAGTTATATCATTTTTTCTTTTAATCTAGTGGGAGATTCAATGTGTGGTGATTTTCCTCTAAACATCACTGAGTTTCCCAACGTGTTTCCTTCTGACTTCTTTGGTTTTCCACCATTAAGGGAGGTCGATTTAAATATTTACTTAATGTCAGGAACAAAATAGTTTCTATTCCCTGTTACCGAATGGCTCCAGCTGAACTAAAATAACATAAGTATCAGTTAGAAAATATTATTGATAATGGTTTTATACTCCCGAGTATGTAACCTTGGGTAGCACTTATTCTCTTAGCCAAGAAGGCTGATGGTTCTCTTAGCTTATGTGTTGATTATAGAAATCTCATTCTAGTTGTTATAATGAACAAATATCAGTTACCAGGAATTGATGATTTGTTTGATCAATTGAAATAGGAAAGTGGTTTTCAAAAATTGATCTTTGATCTAGTTACCATCAGTTGAGGATAAAAGAATTTGACATTCATAAGACTTCTCTTTGGAGTAGGTATGGCTATTATGAATACCTTGTTATGCCCTTCATCTTAACAAATGCTCCTGTAGTATTCATGGAATTGATAAAAATGGTTTTTTGTGAGTATCTTGATACTTTCATGGTAGTCTTTGTGAATGACATTCTAGTTTACTCCATGTCCGAGGAGGATCATGTGTATCGTCTGAGAATAGTTCTTGGTCTTCTATGGAATCACCGACATTATGCCAAGCATTCAATGTGCGATTTTTGGATTTGAGAAGTGAACTTCTTGGGACATGTTGTGTCAGAACAAGGAATATCAGTTGATCCTGAGATGTTGTGGGATGTTATTACTTGGTAACAACCACAAAATGTTTTCGAGATTTGGAGCTTCTTGGGCTTAGCAGGATATTATCTTCGGTTTGTTAAAGACTTCTCAAAGTTATCTTCTCCAATGACTTGACTGACTTGAAAGGGTGAGATGTTTTCCTAGAATTATAAATGTCAGAGTTCTTTTGTCGAGCTAAAGCATATTTTGACTATTGTGCAGCTGTTAACTCTTTCTAAGTATGGGATAAGTTACGTGGTCTTCTATGGTGCATCGGGATCAAGTTTGGGATGTGACCTTTGGCATGGTAATCTTGTTGTTTCCTTTGGATCTCGTTAGCTTAAGACTTATAAGAAGAACTATCCTACCAATGACCTTGAACATGTAGCTATAATGCAGGCACTTAAGTGTTGGATACATTACATGTAAAGGCCCGAACCACTCCGTACCATTCCATTGTCAAAAAGATGGTCTTGAAGTGTTCTAGAGGGTAAAATGGACTTTTCCCACACTTTCAAGATTTTTTTGAAACTACACGCCGTGTAGTTTGAGTACACACCGTGTACCCCCTTGCCTGGTACACCCTGTGTTGAAGTCCATGTCCTTGTCGGGTGAAATAAATGGGTACACGCTGTGTATCCAATACTACACGCCGTGTAGTCTCTCCCCGTGTGCGCGTTACCATGTGTTGACCAGTCAACGGTCGTGTGCCGTGTTGGATCTATGTGAAATAAATGGTTACACGTCGTGTATCCAATACTACATTTCGTGTTGTCCCTTCCCACGTATGTGTTAAAGTAAATTCGTGTGCTGACCAGTTAACGATCGCATTCCTCATTGAAGGCCGTGTTGGAAGTCGCGTGATGACCGTGCGAAACGGCCAAGTACACGCCATGTACCATAAAGTACATGCCATGTACTTTTTCTTTTCTCTCCAATAAAAGGAGGGGTCCCCTCCTCTTTTTCAACTCACCGCTCTCCTACCCTTTTCTCTGAGCAGAGTTCTCCCAAGAGACTCAAAGGCTCTTTCTTCCATAAATTCTTCGTCCGAGCTCCGATTTACGATCCGTCAGTGGCCACGAGATCATAATGACGAGGCGAAACATCCGAGCTTGGATCTGTTATCTTTCCTTTGGCCTTTCCTTTCCGACATCCACCCGAGGAGGTTTTTTCGGGACCTGACAGAAGTGACAGACACTAACAGACGTCTTCTAAGGTTGATCCGGGGGAGCGTTGCGATCAGAACCTGTTGAGGTAGGGATTTTACCTTCTTCTCTCTAAATTGTGCATCATGTGGGGTGGGTATCCTCTTGTTTTCATGAGAAACAGTTGAACCATTAAAAAAAGATAAAAACTGGTTATTGAATGGAGATGGGGATGTTGTTTTGTTTTTCTTGGTTTATCCTATTGTTATGTTGTAAATTGAATAGGCGCATGCCTACTGAAAATCATGGTCGTTGGGGGCCTTTTCTTGTGCAATTAAATGTTTCCCTATCTTTTTAGACTGTTTTTGTGAATGGAACTTTGTGGAATGTGGGAATTTGTTAATCACGTAATGTTGGCTAATTAAAATCAAGAACCCTTGTGTGATCACCCCGGTTGAACAAAATGGAATAATGAACATGTGGGTGTTGGTTTGGTTATGTGGCCTGTGATGGGGGTGTTGTGTGGGTTGTTTTGGATCGGGTGAGTAGTGGGGCTGTGGTTGACTTGGTTGTGGGTTGGTGTGAATTCTATGATGGTGATGGGCAGCGGGGCTGCAATAAATGGTATTAAAGGGATAATGATGTAAGGTGTAGTTGAGGTTATGGCAGTTAGCAGCGGGGCTGCAGGGATGAGTTTGAATGTGAACGAGCTGGGTTGTGAATAGTAAATAAGGAATGGAAGAGATAATGAATGGTGGTGCATGGTAATGGAACTAGATTAATAATCAATGGGTAGGTTGGTTAATAAGAAGGGTTTTGTAGTGCTTCTTGTGTTTTCCTAACTTTATTTGGGGATGGTAGGGATACGTTTTACGAATGATCGATGGGGTTGGTTGTGGATAATTTCCCAGTAGTTAAGGAACTAATAACCTGATTCTGTTGAACATGAAAACATAATGGGGTTGGGGTTGTTGTTGTATGCATTCTTCGTAGTAGCAGTGCTGAGGCATGCGCTTAGTTTCTCTATTTAGAAACCATTGGTTGGGCTGTGTGTTTGGTATTCATATATATATATCTGTATCTTTTGTGTTTTACCGCACCCCACCCATGTTGAGCACATAGTGTCGAACACTCCCATTTCATGGGAGATGGTGTTTTCCCCTTAGTTACTAGATCCTTCTTGCTCCTTCTTCCCTGGGTTGTGATGTCTTGAGGTGACCTTACACCTAAGACCCTTCAAGTAGGTTTCGATTGGGGTTGATTGGCCCAAGACTCTTTGGCAAGGCTTACTTTTTCCCAAGAATCATTGGGATGAGGCCCATGTGTGTGCGAGAGGGATACATGGTTGTGAGGACAAGGTGTGTGAGGGCGGGATACATTGTTCTGAGGCCCAGGTGTGTGCCGGCGGGATACGTGGTTGTGAGGCCCAGGTGTGTGCGGGTGGAGAGAGTTTGGAAGCGTCAGGACATTTGTCATTAGGAAGAGATGCTAACT
Organism: Viscum album; assembly: GCA_963277665.1. NCBI lineage: Eukaryota > Viridiplantae > Streptophyta > Magnoliopsida > Santalales > Viscaceae > Viscum > Viscum album. Next base: position 1,641,490,751 of record OY728121.1, on the reverse strand, counting down.
ATAGGGAAATGGGGTGGGGTACCCAATAATCTGGTTCTTATATACTACTGCCTATTTTGATTTTGTTTTAGTGAGTGTGGCTGGTGAGGTTGGGTGGATATAATTCCTTGTTAGGTTTCGTCTTTTGTCCTCACGGGACATTAGGATGTCTCCCCACTTGTGCACGAGAGCTTTAGGTTTCCCTACTATGTATACTTGTATGCTCACCCTACGTTTACTTTCAGGTTTCCAGGAGGACTACCAGGGTTGTGTGGGACCCTACTAGTCGGACAGTTGGAGTTGTTGCAGTTGTTGTACACTTGTTTTCTTTTGGTATTGAAATTTGAGCTTTCTTTTAATTGCACCTTGTTATAAAATTGATTAAACATACATGTGGGATTAGTTTGGGTTTATTTATATACACTTTCACTTTTCCTTTTTGGTGGTTGACTTTTCCTATTTCTCGATATTTAAAAATAAAAAGGGTAATTCCTCCCATATTTGTGAAAAACTCATACCCTTGGTGCTAGTCGCCAACCCGGGGCCTACTGGAGGCGGGACTCAAGGGTCATTATCTCCCTTTCACAATTTCCAGCTCAGGTGGGGCATCATTGGTGTGAGGGGGTCGTGAAAGAATGGTATCAGAGGTGATGTTTGAGAGATAGGATGTATTATGGAGTTAGTCACGGTGATGATTTCCTGGGATGGTAGGGTGACAATGTTAGTTAATCTTGGTGCATGACATTGGCCAGGGAAGATCGGCTAGGAAGCAGGATTTTAGGGCCCCCCGTGATCCGATGCAAGGACTCTGAGCCTACCGAACGACCAAGTGAGGCTATATTGATTGCAGGGTAGAGACCCTAGGGAAGGTACATGCATCATCATGATTGTGTTTTACTTGATTTGGGTGTTCTGGTAAAGAAATTGGAATAAAATGATAAAATAAAACCTTGATTTTTTCCTTACTACTTGGGCTTAGTCATTCCTTGTTTACCATACATATATGGCACCTGGAAATCATCCCCAGGTGGCTCAGACGACCAAGGCCCAGCAGATCCAGGTGGTCGATCAGTTGAGGATTGACCGAGAGGAGGAAGATAGCCAGTGGCAGAAGACTCTTCGTTCTTTCCAGTGGCAGAACCTCAAGAAGTACGAGGGTAGTACATCAGATACGGAGACAGAGGGGTGGCTTGAGGAGTTGGGGATCACTTTTACCTTGATCCGTGCTCCGAGGGAGTACTGGGTTCCCCTAATAGTTAGTCACCTGAGAGGTGCGGCGTGACAGTGGTGGACGCTCTACCTCAGAGAGAGGATAGAGGCAGAGGTTCCATGGGATGACATTGAGAAGGAATTCTGAGAGGAATTCCTTTCTTCCATGATCAAGGCGAAGAAGCAGCAGGAGTTACTCTCCCTTCAGTAGGGGAGTATGTTAGTACGAGAGTTGGGGATCAAGTTCAAGGATCTCCTACGCTTTTCTCCGGATCTCTATCCGGATGAGGAGTCTTGGAGAGATGTTTGGAGGAGGAACTTCATCCTTCACTCTAGTATGTTGTAACCCCCTTAACCCTTCTGAGGTAAATGGCAGCACAGAAGAATGATAAGGTTGTAGAAAGGATGCACTCACTGGGAGGTGCACCCCGTGAGGGGTTTCAGCCAGGTTTGTCGAAGGGGAAGGAAGTCTGCATTAGGTCTCCTGCGATGGGAGCTTTTATGTTCAGGCCAGTGGGGAGTAGGCCCCAGCAATTCCAGTTTATGTCATCAGGTCCTCTTACCTTTTCCACAAGCCTAGGACCGAAGTGTTTCTCTTGTGGAGGTTTTGGGAACATTCAGAGTCGGTGCCCGACCCGAGCTCAGTATGGTGGAGGTGGGTAGGTTCAGCGCCCACCTCAGCAGCACCAGTTGCTAGTGAGGCCCTTCCAGCAGTAGCATGACCATGCTCCTCCAAGGGAAGACTTTGTGGGAGGAGGCTGACCTCAGGGTACTCCTCAGGGACCTTGACTAGGGCGTGGTCGGGGAAGTGGGCGACATCAGAGAGGCAGAAGAGCTGGGTGTGGACTGTTTCATGTAGCAGTGTTGGCAGCTCCCACAGGACCAGAGGTGGTACGAGGTACAATTTGATTGTTCAGCACTCTCATTTCTTCTTTTTTCAATTTAGGAGCTTCGCACTCCTTTGTTGCACCTGTTCTAGCCCACGCTCTAGGAGTAGACATAAAGAGACTTTCCATACCACTGGTGCTGAGTACACCAGTTGGAGGCCAGACTAGTGTATCTTGTGTTTGTCGGGGATGTGGGATGACATTGGGACCACATCGATCTAGTGGGGACCCTCTTCTGTTACAGATGCAGCCATCTGATGTCATCTGAGGTATCGACTGGTTTTTTTCTATTAGTTCCATTATCGACTGCTTCCGGAGAAGAGTCGTGTTCTCCGACGTGGATGGGCAGCATGTATCTTTTGTTGGCAAGAGGTTCTTTCAGGCCGGAAGTCGGCGTGTGGAGCCACTCCTTTACTTGATAGGCAGGTTATCAGTGGTTCCAGCTGATACAGAGATGATGGATTTCACAGAGGCTGTTCGGGAGTTCCTCGATGTTTTTCCTAAGGAGGTTGTGACTCTACCCCCCCCCCCCCCCCGATGGGACGATGAGTTCAGGATATACTTCCTTCCTAGTGCCCGTCCTATTTTGATGGCCCCTTATCGGATGGCACCTTCGGAGTTGTGGGAGTTGCATATTTAGATTGACGATCTGATGGAGAAGTGTTTTGTTTGACCGAGCATATCTCCATGGGGTGCTCCAGTTTTGTTCGTAAAGAAGGAAGATGGTGGACTTCGGCTATGCATAGACTACCGAATGTTGAACTAGGTAACAGTCAAGAACCATTACCCCCTCCCAATGATAGATGATCTCTTCGACCAGCTAAGGGGAGAAGGTTGGTTCTATAAGATTTATCTACGATCGGGGTACCATCAGGTGAGGGTGAAGGACAGTGACATCTCGAAGACGGCATTCAGGTGCAGGTATGAGCACTTCGAGTTTGTAGTGATGCCGTTTGGAGTTACAAATGCACCAGTTGTACTCATGGGACTTATGAACATTGTCTTCTGAGATTTTATGGACCGGTTCATCATTGTGTTGATCGATGACATCCTGATCTACTCAAGATAAGAGGAGGATCACGTTGAGCATCTCAGGGTAGTCTTAGAAGGCCTTCAACACCACCAGCTTTATGAGAAATTGTCTAAGTGTAAGTTCATGATGCAAGAAGTGCACTTCCTTGTGCACGTAGTGTCTTAGCATAGATTTTCAATGGACCCATCGAAGGTGGAGGTAGTTTTTTCTTGGGCAGCACCCAAGAGCATGGCAGAGGTTCGTAGTTTTTATGGGGTTAGCAGGTTACTATCGGAGGTTCGTTTCAGACATCTCTTGAGTTGCTGCTCTATTGAAAGCCTTGACTTGGAATAACCAAGTCTTCGGATGGAGGAAGCAGTTCTAGAAGGATTTTGACTACCTGAAGGATAAGTTGGTCAGTGCTCCCATACTAAGGTTTCCAGAGGAAGGGTTGTTGTATGAGGTGTTTTGTCATGCTTATGGCCTTGGTCTGGGGTGTGTGCCGATGTAGAAGAAGGTTGTGATCTTTTATGGGTCTAGGAAGTTACGCCCTCACGAGCGTAACTATGCCCCCCATAACCTGGAGCTTGCAGCAGTAGTGTTTGCACTGAAGTTGTGGCGACATTACCTCTTTGGGGAGCACTTTGTGGTCTTCTCAGATCACAAGAGCTTACGTTATATCTTCTCCAAGCGTGACCTGAACCTGTGGCAGCGGAGATGGGTTGAGTTTCTCCAAGACTATGACTTTAAGATCTCTTACACTAAAGGTAAGGGAAACATTGTGGATGATGTCCTGAGCAGAAAGTCACATAAGGAAGTGGTTCGAGAATACACAGATACTTGGAAGGCTATGGGAGAGTTGTCTGCCTTGCACTTGGATTCCAGGGTAGAAGGAGTTAGAGGCTGTTTGTTTCAGATGACCGTGCAGTCCTCCTTGTTGTAGCAGGTGTAAGAGTCTCAGTGGGGGGACTCCCATGCGGAAGTAATGCGGGATCGTGTCGATCAGGGAAACACTCCAGAGGGATGGTCAGAGGCCACCCAACATTGGATGCTTTTACAAGGAATGTTGTTTGTTCCAGAAGTGATGCGTGAGGGAGTTCTCCATTAGTTCCATAGCTCAGCCTTGGCAGTACATCCAGGAGTTTCAAAAATGTACTGAGGCCTGAGGGAATAGTTTTGGTGGCCCGGGGTGAAACGGGCAGTGACGGGGTTTGTGGCTAGATGCCTAGTGTGTCATCAAGGGAATGTTGAACAACGTGTTCCCAGTGGCTTGTTTCATCCTTTAGATGTCCCTGAGTGGAAGTGGGATGACCTCGCGATGGACTTCGTCATAAGACTACCCAGAGCTCAGGGATGTTATGATGGTATCTGGGAAGTGGTGGATCGTATAACGAAATCCGCTCACTTCTTAGCAATTAAGGAGTCGGGCCCAGTGAGTACCTTAGCATAGAGTTACATAGACGAGGTGGTGTGTTTTCATGGATTTCCAAAGAATATCATCTCCGATCGGGATACTCGGTTTACCTCACGAGTATGGAGGGGGTTACAACATGCTTTTGGAACCCATCTACACCTTAGAACTGCTTTCCACCCACAGACTGACGAGCAGTCAGAGCGGACTATCCAGATGTTGGAGGAAATGCTTCGAGCATGCGTTCTGGATTTCGGAGGATCATGGGTATGACACTTTCCTTTAGTAGAGTTTGCCTACAACAACAGCTTCCACTCTACTATTGGCATGGCACCATTTAAGGATATGTATGTAAGAACATGTCATTCACCCATTTGCTGGGTAGAGGATGGTGAGACATGTGCTCTTGGGAAAGAGGTAGTGCAGAGAAGCACAATGAAAGTCCAGCATGTATGTGAGAGGATGAAAGCGGCTCCGGATTGATAGAAGTCTTATGTTGATCATCGGAGGAGGCCCTTGGAGTTTGAGGTTGGAGATCATGTGTTCTTGAAGGTTTCCCCTCGACGGTGGTAGAGGAGGTTTGGGAAAGGGATAAAGCTCTCACCTAGGTTCAATGGACCTTTTGAGGTGCTGAGGTGAGTCGGCGAGGTGGCATATCAGCTGGACCTGCCACCTCAGTTGGAGAAGGTTCATGACATCATCCACGTCTCCCAGCTTCATCGGTACTTACATGACGACTCTCACGTTATCGACTAGGGAGAGTTAGATATGGGAGATGATGTGACCTTTTAGGAACGACTAGTCCGAATCGAAGATCGTAAAGATAAGGTGCTCCATGGACGAACCATTCCCTAGGTTCGTGTGTTTTTGAGGCATGGAGGCCTCAAGAAGAGCACTTGGGAGCGGGAGACCCAGATGCATGCTCAGTACCTGGAGTTGATTTGACTTGTGTTTTTCCTTATTCTTCTGAGAATTGTTTTTGTACATTTTACCTTTGATGTATGGAATGCTTGGATTGTCAGTTATGAGACATTTTTTTTCCTTGTTCTTTGGGAGTGTTTAACATGTTCGGGCGTGTGGGGAAGGGAAAAACCAGATCCTTAATTGAGAATCATTAATACGGATGTGATTGAACTCGTGCAGGCGAGTCAGTGCCGCCTAAAGTGGATAATATCTCGACATAGGTAAAGGAATTTTCCCCAACCCACGTGTTCGGGCAGTGTGTGGGTTGTGCGGTGTTGTGGTCATTGTGAGTTGAAAAAAAATCCGAATGTATGGAAGTTAGAAGACCCGATTCTTAATAGGGACACATTAATGAGGATGCGATTAAACCCGTTCAGGCGATTCAGTGCCACCTAATGCAGATAATATCTCTACATAGGAGATGGAATTCCTAACACCTATAATTAGTGTTGGGGGTTGGGTTCCTGTTATAACAAGATCCCTAAGAGGTGTCTTTTTGGGTTCCTTTGGGTTGGATTTTGAATTCTCGAGGATGATAATGTTTTAAGAGGCATCTGATGTAATGGCCCGGACCTCTACGACCCATTCCTTTTTCAAAAAGAGGGTCTTGAAGTGTTCTGGAGTGTAAAATGGACTTTTCCCACACATTCCAAAAAAAATTTGAAACTACACACCGTGTAGTTTGAGTACACGCTATGTACCCCCGTGCTGGGTATACCCCTTGTGGAAGGTTCTGTCCTTGACATGTTAAATAAATGGGTACACGCCGTGTATCCAATTCTACACATCGTTTAGTCTTTCCCCGCGTACGCGTTACTGTGTGTGGACCAGTCAACAGTCGTATGTCATGTTAGAGCCAAGTGAAACAAATGGGTACACGCCGTGTATCCTATACTACATGCCATGTATTCCCTTCTCGCATATGTGTTACCTTCAAGCCGTGTGTTGACCAGTCAACGGTTGCGTTCCGCGTTGAAGGCCGTGTCAGAAGCCTCGTGATGACCGTGTGAAATGACCATGTACACGTCGTGTACCATAAAGTACACCCAATGTACTTTTTCTTTTCTCGTCTATAAAAGGTGGGGTCCCCTCCTCCTTTTCAACTCACCCCTCTCCTCCCCTTTTCTCTGAGCAGAGTTCTCCCAAGAGACTCGAAGGCTCTTTCTTCCATAACTTCTTCATCCGAGCTCTGATTTACGATCCTTCAGCGGCCACTATATTGTAACGGTGAGAATAAACTTCCTAGCATGGATCCATTGTCTTTCCTTAGGCATTTCCTTTTCGACTTCCATCCGAGGAGGTTTTTCTGGGACCCGATAGAAGTGATAGAAGCCGATGGACGTCCTCTAAGGTTGATCCGGGGGAGCGTTGCGATCAGAACCTATTGAGGTAGGGATTTTACCTTCGTCTCTCTAAATTTTGCATCATGCGGGGTGGGTATCCTCTTGTTTTCATGAGTAACAGTTGAACCATTAAACAATGATAATAACTGGTTAATGAACGGGGATGGGGAAGTTGTTATGTTTATATTTGTTTATCCTATTGTTATGTTGTGAATTGAATAGGCTTATGCCTACTAAAAATCACAGTCGTTGGGGGCCATTGCTTACTCAATTAGATTTTTCCCTATATTTCTAGACAGTTTTTGTGAATGGAAATTTGAGGAATGTGGTAATTGGTTAATCTCATAATGTTGGATAATTAAAATATGGAACCCTTGTGTGATCACCCTGGTTGATCAAAATGGAATAATGAACATGTGGGTGTTGGTTTGGTTATGTGGCCTGTGATGGGGGTGTTTTTTGGGTTGTTGTGGATAGGGTGAGCAGTGGGGCTGCGGTTGAATTCATTGTGGGTTGTTGTGAATTCTATGATGGTAATGGGAAGTAGGGATGTGATAAATGGTATTAAATGGATAATGATGTACGGTGCAGTTGTGGTTATGGAAATTAGCAGCGGGGCTGCAGGGATGAGTTTGAATGTGAACGAGCTAGGTTGTGAATAGTAAATAAGGAATGGAAGAGTTAATGAATGGTGGTGCGTGTTAATTTAATGGGATTAATAATCAATGGGTTGGTGGGTTAATAAGAAGGGTTTTGTTATGCTTCTTGTGTTTTCCTAACTTTATTTGTGGATGTCAGGGATACGTTTTACGAATGATCGATGGGGTTGGTTGTGGATAGTTGTCGAGTAGTTAATGAACTAATAACCTGATTTCGTTGAACATGAAAACCTAAATGGGGTTGGGGTTGTTGTTGTATGCATGCTTCGTAGTAGCAGTGTCGAGGTAGGCCCTCAGTTTCTCTGTTTAGAAGCCATTGGTTGGGCTATGTGTTTGGTATACATATATATATCTGTATCTTTTGTGTTTTATCACACCCCACCCATGTTGAGCACTTAGTGACGAACACTCCCATTTCATGGGAGAGGGTGTTTTCTCCTTAGTTACTAGCTCTTTCATGATCCTTCTTCCCTAGGCTGTGATGGCTTGAGGAGACCTTACAACTAAGACCCTTCAGGTAGGTTTCGATTGGGGTGGATTGGCCAAAGAATCTTCGGGCAGGCTTACTTTTTCCCAAGAATCTTCAGGATGAGTCCTAGGTGTGTGAGGGCAGGATACGTGGTTGTGAGGCCCAGGTGTTTGTGGGCGGGATACGTGGTTGTGGGCCTAGGTGTGTGCGGGCGTGATACGTGGTTGTGCGGCCCAGGTGTGTGCGGGCGGGATACCTGGTTGTGAGTCCCAGGTGTGTGTGGTCGGGGAGAGTGTGGTAGTGTCAGGACGTTCATCGTTAGGAAGAGAAGCTAACTTATGGGAAATGGTTCGGGGTACCCAATACTCTTGTTCTTATATACTACTACCAGTTGTGATTGTGTTTTGGTGAGTGTGGCTGGTGAGGTTGGGTGGATATAATTCCTTATAAGCTTTCTTATGTTGTCCTCACAAGACATTTGGATGTCTCCCCACATGTGCATGAGATCTTTAGGTTTCCCTACTGAGTATACTTGTATTCTCACCCTATGTTTACTTTCAGGTTTCCAGGAGGACTACTAGGGTCGTGCGGGACCCTACTAGTCAGACAGTTGGAGTTGTTGCAGTTGTTGTACTCTTGTTTTCATTTGGTATTGTACTTTGATCTTTCTTGTACTTGCACCTTGTTTTAAAATTGTATAAACATGCATGTGGAATTGATTTGGGATTATTTCTATACACTTGCTCTTTTCATTTTTGGTGGTTGACTTGTCCTATTTCCCAATCTTGAAAAATAAGAAGGGTAATGCCTCCCATATTTGTGAAAAACTCATACCCTTGGTGCTAGTCGCCACCCCGGGGCCTACTGGAGGCCGGACTCGGGGGGTCATTATCTCCCTTTCACCATTTCCACCTATGGAGGGGCATCTTTAGAGGGAGGGGGTTGTGACATTGCCTTTATGGAGAAAGGCTTACTGTATATTCAGACAACAATTTCTTGAGGTATATCTTCTTCCAGAAAGATTTGAATCTCCGCCAAATGTGTTTGGTGGAGTACCTGAAATAATTCTACATTGACATTGCCTATACCCCAGGAAAAGGGAATGTAGTTGCAGATGCGTTAACCAGGAAACTTCTATCAAACGCTATGAAAGAATCTTCAGAAGAGTGGATTTTGATGGCTGTTTTTGCACAGTTTCATATTGGAGTTCAGTGGGAGTGGAAGGTTGTTTCATTATCTAGTGTTCAGTATAATTATGTTATCCTCAAGTTAATTCTTCATAAAAACAACTAGATGATGTATTCCATAGCATTAGGGACTCTCTTTATGGTGGGGAGACTGAAAGCTAGTGGTCGATCTCCAAAGAGGGTGCTCTGTGTTATCGAAATCGTTACGTTGTGACGTTAGCAGCAAGGAAGAATATGATGGGGGGTTTCCACAACTCTCAGTGGGTTGTGCAACCAGGAACCACGAAGATGTTATATGACATGTGGCGGTAGTTCTGGTGCCCAGGTATGAGACACGACATTTTTGAGTTTGTATCTCATTGCTATACATTCCAGCTGGTGAAATCAGAGCATCAGAAACCTTTGGGTTTTCTTCAACCACTTCTAGTCCCTACATGGAAGTGGTATGAAATCTCTAGGGACATTGTGGTTGGGTTAAATCAAACCTAGAGGATGAAGAACACGATATGGGTTGTGATCAACAGACTAACAAAGTCGGATCACTTTATTCCTATTCGGGATACAACCAAAGTTGAGGAAATGGGAAATATCTATGTGAAATAAGTTGTTCATTTTCACGTAGTTCCATCTGATATAGTCTCTAATAGGGATCCTTGGATTACTTCTGGCTTTTGGAGAGGCCTTCAGGAGGCACTGGGATCTCATGTCTGTTTGAGCACCTCCTAAAATCCATAGTCAGATAGCCAGACAGATAGATCTACTCATATCATTGAGGATATAATCTGCACATGTCTTCTCAACTCTAGTGGGTCTTGAGATGATCCTCTGGGGCTAATTGAGTTTTCATATAACAATAGTTACAAGTCTACGATCAAAATGGATCCTTTTGAGGCTTTGTATGGAAGTCCATGTAAAACTAGTTTATGTTGGTCGGAGATTGGTGAAAGCTCTTTGGTAGGACCGAGTTTGGTCCAAGAGATGACTGCTAAGATCCAGTTTATTCATCATAGAATGTTGATAGCATGGAATTGAAACGATTCTTTTGATGATCGTCGATGTAAACATTTAGAGTTCTCAGTTGGGGACCAGGTTTTCTTGAATGATTCACCCCGATTACGTCATCGACGGTTTGGGAGGCAAGGGAAGCTTTCTCCTCATTTTGTTGTACCATATGAGGTTGTTGGTATTGTATGGAAAGTTGTGTACAGCCGAGATCTACCACCACAGCTGATGTTGATACATAACGTGTTACATGTATTCCAGCTACAAAAGTATCTCTCTTATCCATCTCATGTTGTGAGCTGGAGTGATCTTGAGATTGAACCAGATTTATCTGTTACTAAATGACCAGTCAAGCTTGTTGATTCTAAGACCAAGGTTCTTCGTGGGAGAACAATACCTATGGCTCGTGTACTTTGGAAGTAAGGTTCTAATTCTCATGATACTTGGCAGAGGGAGGCACTAATGAGAGATTAGTGGACTCATCTTTTTTAAGTGGATGATTCTTCATAGGCTTTCTAGGGACAGAAAGATCTTATGGTGGGGAAGTTGTAACATCACGTTACGTTTTCATGTACTATTGATGTCTCTATGTACCCTTTTTTTAGTAGTAACTTGGGAAAGTCAGGAGAACTTTAAATGTAGTTTGGGGGAAAAGGGGAAGTCACATGGGTAGCACACGAGTTGTTTAACTGTACGGCCAAACCATGCGCAATTGGTCTTGGATGTCATAGCATCCACACGGGCAGCACACTGTTTGCCTAACCATGCAGCCAAACCATGCATGAAGGGTGGCCGAGGTAGTACCTAATGCATGGCTAGCACACAGTTCTTTAAACCGTGCGAACTAACCATGCAGACACTTAAATGAGATCCTTGAATTGTGTATCTCACTAGGTTTTTCCTCTAAGTGCCTCATTTTTCCTCCTATAAGGCCCTAACTCGGGATTTGTCATCTCCTAAGTTCAGAGATGATTCTCTAGTCATTCCAGAGGCAATACAAAGGCTCCTCTTGGTGAATCGAAGCCAGATTCTTGAGGTATGTGATCATTCTACATCATTTTTGATCAGTTTCTAAGATCTACTTAGATCTAATTCTTTTCTTCTCTTGGTTTCATTGATCTACACCCGTTATGGAATGATCTAAGTGTATGGTAGCAAATATTATGAGATTTTGTCTTGATCTTGTTAGGAGAATAGATCTATGGAAGTTTCTTGAAGAAGAAACCCAGTTTTCATGACCGTTCATGGCCGTTGGGGCTTTGGTCAAAACCATCGAGGTAGGTGGTTATGTTCTTACTTTGAAATTGATTATCAATGTATTTGCATGATCTATTTCAAATTTTTATTCAAATTCAATTTCTCATGTTTTATTTCAATTAAATCAATAAAACTCTGATCTAGTGAATCTAGCTATTTGAAATGGTTTTGGCATGGAAATTTGGAAAACCCCAATTCCATTTAATTGAGTGCATTTATTGAAATTGGCTGATTTAAATTTTTGAATTTAAATTCTTCATTTGATTGAAATGATTTAAATTAAACAGTGGAATTTAATTGTGTGAAAAATTTTGTAATGATGGAATTGGTTTTGAATTGATTTAAAACTCATGAAAATGGCTTAAAATGATTTGATAGAAACCCATTGGTTTTATCATGTGAAAAAGGCATGTTTTGAATAAAACATATTTTGGTTTTAAATGGAATGAAATTGGCACATTGGAAATGGAATAATGGGATTGATTGTTTTTTAATAATTCTTAAAATAGTTCGCCCATCATGTAAGAGCTCATGCATGCCTTAGGTAGTTAGTGAGTTATTTGGATACACTCTACAGTACGACAACGTTCTAAAATATACATGTGGTGGTTCACATCCCTGATAGGTTGGTGATGAGTCTCTTTTGGCCAGTGTCATTGGGACGTGTGTATACATATTTTTCTAAGTTCACGTAGAGAGTGAAGAATCCTATAACTGGTTAATACTATCATACCTTTTGGCTGATGATGATGTTGCTTACCTATTTGTTTATATTTGAGATATAAATGTATTCCAATGCTTTTGAAATGTTGTACAAGCCTACTGAATTTATATAAACTGTCTTATATAAATGTTTTTCATAAGACACTGATTTAGAAATATTCCATCATTGTAAAGCCTATGCTTAATGTAATTTTTCAATCATTTTAAAATCTATAGCATGCTATGATAAAATATCTTTTGAGTTTCCAAACCTGTTTATTTGAAAATTGGAAGCTTTTATTTTGATAATATATTTTTTTCATCTGTTACAGAATCTTTGGTGGTATCCTACTATTCTTAGGCTCACACCCTACTTTTGCCTTAGGGTGTTTGTAGACAATCTTCTTTTAGGATCGAGTAAAGGGAAAGGACCTCTTGGAGGCGTATCCAGATGTTGATCTTTGGTTTTGGTGAGTTGTGTCCTTAGGGACTTTGGGGTATTTTTCCCATTTTTATTACTTGGGTTGTAGTATTTTTGTCTTTTTGTGCCTCTTTTTATTCTGGTACATTAATCCTAGTGGAGTTCCTTTTTGTTTTGCATACTGTCTTGTTTCTTTTGATAACACATTCTTGTGGAAAAATCATTCCCAGTTGCTTGTTTTGTGATGCAATGTGTTATTCGTCGACCCGTACAGATCGAGAATGCCATTAGGTCTATGTTAGGGCCAGCTCGGTTATCGGGTTACCAGGGTTCCCAGGCTGGTTCATGACTTGAATGTAAAGAATTAGCATCTACACTTTGATCAAACATAGACCATTGTTGATGATGGATTATCTTTTGTATGTTTGACCATTTCTTACCATTTTAATTATGTTTTAAGGTCACTAATAATCCAATAATTGTAATCATGGTGGACTTGAAATGGTTCTAGGAATCATGGGTGACATTTTATTTAGTCTTCTTCCCATGTCATTGATCATTGTTTTACTTATTGTAGGATGTCCTTGAATTTTATAATTATTTATATGGGTTATCATTATGATTTGTTTTAATGAGTATATATCCCCCTGATAACGTTTTCTAATTGAAAATCACATGGGGGTTCATGTGTAACCTAATGATACATGTTCATAATATGTTCTCACTTGTGTGTTGTAATGGTTATGACTCTTGATTCATAGACCATATGTTTAATCTATCCTTTGTATCTTGTATTATATGCATTGTTCATATATATTTAGAGTCCATCATATATTTTGAGCGATATAAACTATCCTGTGAGGGGGATCATTCAGAAACTTTTTCATCATTTTTATGGATATACCTTCATATGGATATTTAAAATTTTATTTAGACTATCCAATCAGGTTGAAGTGTTATGAGGCTAGTTGATATATTTTTTGGAATAGATCTGAAGTTGGTAGAGCTTTTCCATGAGGACAAAACATATATATATATATATATATATTTCATATTTTTTATTCTTTCTACTTATCCATGTTTTATTTATTATCAATGAATACAGTATTATATCATATACCCTTTTGTTTAGGGTCATTTGTGTTGTCCAATATTATCTCATACTGACACTATACATAGTAATTTTTTTGCCTTATAGTTTCCTAACCTGGGATATAGTAATGGGAATGGGCCCTCTCTTCGAAGGTTGAACATGTTTAACAGGATGAGGAGAGTATTGCATTATTATTTACAGGATGGTTTTATATTGTTGATTCTATCTAATTTATTTAATACAATGATCCACTCCCTATGGAGATAATTTCATTTATATGGTAATGTTATTATCATGTAAAACTATTACTACCTGGGTTCGAAATTATTGTTTCTATTACTACCTTGAATATTTTTTATTCATTCATTATTCATTGATTCAATTGTTTTTAATTCCATTATTTATATAGACTATTACCATGTTTTGAGGAAATAAACTCTTTATTAAATTACAACTGGTCTCACCATTGGTCTAAAAACTCATGCATAATGGGAAGTGTTAATGAGTTTATCTATAATCCAAACATTGACCGAGTGATTTATAATTGGTGGTTATATATCTATTTATAAATTCTAATTCAACATTTACATTAGAATAAATATTTGTTACCAATTTCATTTTTTTTCATAAATGAATATTAGATCCGTTCAGTTTATTGTTATGCATGAAACAATGTATTCAACATTTTATTCTTGTGGATATTTAATTCCCATGGTGTTACATTCTCCACCAATATATAAATTTTCCCCTAAAAATTCATATTATCACTTAAAATAAAAATATCACAATATTTTTTAGTGATTAAAATGGATAAAGTTATTATTTGTAAATAGATATGAACCTTAAAAACATAGAAAACACGTAATTTTCTGTATAATATTTTTATAAATAATAATTATTTTTTCTTGAATATTATTATCTAAACATATGTATTGAATGGGGATCATGATTCCTATAATAGAATCTAGTTTCCTAGAGAGTAAATTTTTATACATGTACTGACTGATAGTACTTATTGGGTTTTATATATGAAATTTTCTTTTCTAATATTTGTAATTAGTATGGTCAAATTGGAGATAAACCATCCATTTCAGAACTCACATCAAAAGAATCAAAATAAGACTTATAGAAGGATCATTCTCTCATACATGATATTAGGATACAATAGCTATAGAAAAATAAGATTTAATTTTTTTGTAAATCACTATGGGGATGAATTAATACTATTATATAGATTAATAAATATTCTAGTGTTCCTAGAATAATATTCAAAAAAAGAACCATAATTAACTAATGTGTGATATGTGGGCCTTAATTATCTGTATTCTCTTCAGTAGTTCTCAAAAGGTAGATGCCCCCTTTCATTGATATAGGTTGTTATTGATTCTCATCATCCTTTTTACCCTTTAATTTTGGTATTGGTTTAGCTAATTCATGTGTTCCCCATATTTAAGACATTGAACTATTAATGATATTTTATGATGAACATTGCATCCCTTCATATTCTTATAAATTTTCATTCTATAATTGGTTTCTTAATGACCTCCATTAAAATATATTAAATAATATCTTGTACCTATGATTAATTCCCAAGATTTTATCTTCCCACATTACAAACACATAAGAAAATGATTCTCAATTACTTTGGGATATTTACCCCTAGAACATTCCTATAACACCATTTCTATCTTATTTGGAAATTAATCTTTATTAAAGATGCTAAAAATAGTTTTTTATTTATTTTTAGGCATAACCATGTCCTCTTTCAGTCATGATCCTACCCAATTTGATAATTTATTAGGGAAAATATCAAATTTCTCATAAAAACCATTATTAACCCAATTTTTTTTCATTCTTCATCTAGTTATTAAATAATAAAATTAAAATATTTGAAATCAATATTTTTATAAATACAATAACTATGGATTTAATGTGAATAAAACGTTAATGACAAATGAAACCATGCATAAATATTTAGTGGTATTATAGTCCATCAGTTTTCTATTTCTTGTTAAATGGTCTAATAATCATAATTAAATGTGATCAAATCCTTAATAATTGTTTAAAATGATAATGTGAATAATCTAAATCATATTGAGTGAGAGTTAAAATCACGGTGTTCTATTGGCCTCATTTTAATGCACTAGGTGGAAATTTAGTTAATAACCAACATAAATTTTTAGGATTATTACCCATCAGTACATTTGGGATAGAGCCTAGATCAAGTTATTTGTATCTATACAGGGATTCCATTTATATGAAACCAAAAAATATATATATTACCAAATTTATAAACTTTCATCCTACATATAATTATATTCATAAGGTATTCATAAATGTTCTATTGAATGTATCTCAAAAATTTAACAAATTGTTTTCCTATAAATACTATGGTTCCCCAAATCAATGCTACTAGATCTATTTCTTGAATCATAAAAATTAGATACAACCATGGATAAGTGTGAGATGAACCAATCTAAAAATATCTTTATATTACACTATTTCCATATTTTAAGAATTATAACTAAATACAGATATTCTATAATTGAAGGTTGTGTTCTTTATAGACTAACTACCTAATAATGTTATTTTAAAATAATTTTGAATCATTATATATAGTTAAACCATAGTAAACCCAATTCTAGATTACACATGGATTATACTCATATTAAAAACAATGGGAATGAAGTTATAAAAATTTGAAGAATTCAAATGATCAAAAATATAAACAAATCATCAATTTATAAAAATATAATATCAAAATTTAAGATAAAACATGTGTACAAGGGAAATGATACACTAAAAAGAAAATTGATTTTTTAGAGTTTTCCAGGATACAAGATGGATGGAAACATAGGCCCAAATGACCAAAAATATACCATGGAATAATTTGTGAGATGATTTTTCCATCTATGATTCATGTTGTCTGGGTGGGTGATTGCAAGGGCTTGGGTTTTTGTACAACCATTCACACTGTTTTCACTATTTATAAACTATTTTCTATGGTTTTTTTCATCGAACATGAAACACCCATTGTATCTATATCAATAGGTACATTCTTCTGAATATAATGATCTTGTTGCGGAATTTGTAAAATTATGCTTACGAAGTCACATTGTTCAAGAGGATCAGATGTTAGGATCAGCACACCCTTTTAGGGGGTATTATTGACTACACTAGTATTCTATTATATGGGTATGAAATATTCATTAATACTTCATTAATTCCCATGTATTACATGCATAACCCTTTAATTAACGACTAATTATTATCATATATGGTGTTTATAATCAGGTATATGTATGAGATATTCCTTATCAATGGTATGCTCTCATGTACTAATTAGATATTCTTCAGTAATTATTATGATCATATTAGTTTTTTAGCCACATAGTAGGGAGCTCTAGAATGTATTGACATCTTGGGATATATGAGTGATTTTTGTATCTATATCAAACCCATGAGATGGGATTCTATTGAATCCTTGGAATAGAATCAAAACCCAAGTAGTTTAGTTCCATATAATGGCGAATATAATACCTTTTATGGTCATGTGATGTAGACTTGGAAATGCATTTTAGCATCATGTGGAAAGGGTGTTGATGTTAAAGATGAGTTGTAATTTTTTAGTGTGGTAATTATTCCGAACTTCCCTAGGGAATAATATATGGACCTGGATTATCATGATGAATTGGAACATAACATGAATATTTCCCAAATAGAATAAGGTTGATTTGGGGTGTGAGTTTGGGACCTCAGGGTGGCTTCCGATATATTCTATTTGGATGGGAATCGATTCCCATGTATTTTTTTATCATAGTGTGGTATATCAATTATAGAGGATTATTTGTGGTCTTACTTTTATAGATGATTCATTGATGAATTAATTTGGAAAAATGATAAGAGACTTAAATCGTTGATATTTGAGGGGTTTGGGTTGGGGTACACTCCTGAGGATGATACCCATGGACTGGTTAGGTTTTGGGATTATTCATGAGAAGGATTCCCATAGGATGGGTTGGTGTTTAGTCCAATAAAAGATACCCTAGTGAATGGTTTTGTCTTACACATGGAATGATGCCCAAAAGGATTGGGATCATGTTAATTTCATTACCAAAATCAACCAATAAAACCCTATGAGTCATTCATAGTGAAATAAATAAGAGTAAATAGATTGCCCTAGAAACCACAAAATGCACTTTTCCCTGAGCTTGGATACATGGACATGAGGATAACTGTCTATATAGACCCTATAAATAAAATATAGAGGATGATCCAAAATAATATTCTCTTCCAAAACATGCATCTATCTGTGTTGATGTCACGATCATTAGTATCATCTTTTACCACATGAGTCCTAAATAGTGATACCTGAATGTGAGAAATATGAGATAGGAGAATATATGATAACCCAAATATTTATCCTCCTCTACTGGAGGAAGATGTCGAGAGTATGAAAGAAGAAAATGGGGATTGGATTCCCTCATTGACTCTCCCTTTTCAAATCTACGATAGTCGCATCGAACTACCCATCTTGACACGACCCATGGGGGTGAAGTGAAGTGAGTGTGAAACCTCAAAAAGGGATAGGGGATTAAACTAGGAGGTATTACCTAAAATTGTTTCTTTAGAAATGTAGGAGGATCACATTTTTTGTTGAATGGATACTAATGTGTTATATTCTCCATCCCATCAAGGAACCAGATGATCTGGGTCTCAGAAAACTAAAGGCAAAGAAATATTCCACACCCTTATACGAGAAACTGAGAACTCCAAAACAACGTGCCCAAGGACGGGTTCCACATGATAATTTTAATAAAAAACTACATGCACCTAGAAGACTCTAACCATTTAGGGGGAAATGTATAGGAAACCACTAACTATAGTAAGGAAAATAGAAATGCGAGACACACTAGTGCTCCCATTTTAATGGTTTATCAACACTGGAGGCATCAAAGGATGTTTAAAACAAGCCCCTTTGGATAAGGGGTCCAAAGGAAGGGGATCCCAAAAATGGGTAGAATATACAGGAGCTCAATGGTGGGCTAATTTAGGTCCAGTAATGTAGGGTATATGTTCCTAACAACATTTCCTAGGAGGAACTGGAATTTCTTAGAGTAGGGAGAATAGGCCAACATAAGCATGGAATTCCTTTTTAAATGGACCACCTTGGTGGCAATAATAGGGAGATGATTTATCCTATGATATTGGGATCTTCACAAGTGTCCCTGAATGGGTCTCTTGGAGGTCTCTTTGTAGGGGTGGGGCATCAAATAAGTGTTTTTTAAAGGGTAGAAGCGGTCTTTGGGAAGGTTTATATTTTGTTATACACTTAATAAAAATTGGAAACCCTTATCCCCTTTAATTCTCTATTCTCTTACTTTTTGGAGATATACCTATGGTATTTTAGAGACATAGGTGAAGGGTCATAACGACCCTTCACTTTTAGGTTTTTTAATATCAAAGAAGACATTCAGAAACATAGTCCATAACAACCCTTCTCCTTATTTCACACATAAATATATTTTATTATATAAAATCTAAAAATGATTCAAGGTAAAAGATAAACTGGTCTAGGATATTAGGGGATTAGGAACATTACATAATAACTTAGAACATAAAACACAACATCTTTATAGAAAACTTCTTTTACATGACCAAAACATTCCTTCATACTTAGCATAGTATGGGGTAACATGAAGATATTAATAAGGAAAGGGTGATATATAAAGACAAGTAAGGGAGTAAAAAAGGAATAATATGATGAGTACAATAGAAACTAGGAAATAGTAATATTAATGGAGAATTAGAGAAACACGAACATAAAGGCATGGCAGGGCATGATTATCATAACATAGAAATGTGGCACCAAAATTTAACAGGATATTAGCATGAACCCATTATCATTGAACATTAAGCATGAGTAGACCCTCATTCAAATTCAATTGTCATGATTAAACCCTCATTGCACATGATGTATCAAGATACTAATCTTTACCTAATAAATTGGAGTGCTATGAGGGTGCACCGGTCGTAAATATTTAATTTCGTACATAGGTGTGCCACATGGATCATATAATATGGATTCATTAAACATAATCAATTATTCCATGATAATGGAATTTAAAATTTATACATAACACTATATATTCAATAACAAAAGCTTCAAATAGGTCAATACCCTTGATAGATAAATCAGAATGGTATTCCCTATACAATGGCTATGGTAAGAAAAATTGCGGTCCAATTTTGGAAACAAAACGGTTTGACATAAGAATTCATAAAAATTGATGATGAGTGGAAAAGGGGTGTCTCATAAAATTTTCATGAAATGTACAGTAAGGGTGGCATTTATATAAATGTCCAAACAAATGTAATGGAATTATTATTCATAATACAAAATAATTCCTTGAATATAAATGAGAAAAGATAAATTCCTTATGGAATAGTAATGGGTGTACATGGAAGGAATTAATGAGGAGAAAGTGGTCTCTAATAATTAAATAAAAAGGGGGGAATTATTTGGGATGTGATAAATCATAACCCATCATTTACAATTGAAATTTACATGTCAAAACAACATAAATAAATTTAGAAAAAAAAACAGAAATGAAAAATCCCTTATTTTGAAGTGTGTTACTAATGGCATGGGAGAGGATTGAGATAGGATTCTTGGGAGCTTTGGTCAACTTGGGAGGATTCTAGAGATAGGAGGGAAATGTTTGGTCTATATCCAATTGCATTGACTGAATAAGAAGTGGGATCTTGGGTGGGATTATATAGGAAAAGTGAGGGAATTCGTTATTATTTATGGTTTGGCCACCACACATTAAAATAATCAAAACCTAAAACCATCCCATGTGTTTTGACCATGGTTTTTTCCAAAGAGGAGTGGAAAAAATTATTTTATATTTTCTATTTCCTAAATTATTAATATATTATTCTTGCTTATGTGGAGGGGAGTCACACTCTCAATAAAATCATTTTAAAATGACAAAATGTTTTATAAGTATTGGAGGGTCCAAAAAACATTTTTAAATTAAATAAAACAAACCTAAAATCACATTATTTTAATTTTAAAACTTATAAGTAACAACATACCATTTATAGTATTTATTTACATCACTATTAGGTCATTATGATGTCATAAAACGCATTATATAATAAAATGGTATTTAATTTTTACCCATAAATTCGTCTATCTTGGAAAATTATCAAAAATTAACTAGTGGATAATTTCAACGTCTTGATTATAATAATAATATTAATTTTATCTAAATAATTCTCAAAATATATGAATATTTACTTTTAAAATAAAAACTGAAATTTATCGAAAATTCCTGAGTTTTGATAAAAAATGGATTTCAAACATTAATAAAAATTACAATTGTACTCATAAAAACTATATGATAATTTTATTTAATAAATATATATTTATTAATAATATTTTATTAAAATATTATATAATTCAAAATTCCATCAATTCTTAAAAATAGATAATTGAATTGAATATTAACTAAAAATTTTATTTGTTCTTTTAAAATTATTTACAAATTAACAATAATAAAATGAATGAATACTCCTTATTATATACAAAAATAATGTACATAATCATAGTGATATGATCATGTTACATAAACCCTTATAACGCCCACATAAGACCCAAGGGCAAGGAGTGTGATGGTGATAGACACTTGGGGTTGCTTGGACACCATTACTCAGGTGGTATTCTCTATCAACATCCACTTCTCTCATTAGAGGTTCCATTCTAGCTTAATGAGTTGAAGATCGGCATGAGATTGGTCTAGAAAAAATCCCAATAATTCCAACTATTATCCAAGCTCATATATGTGGGATTCATAATAATAAATTCTATTGGATGAAGTTATCACATTCATTGTCTATGTAAATTTGATTTGTTAATGATATATATTTATACTTATCAATTGATCACTGTTAAATGGCTATATTAGCAAATGGTAAAAATTATTAATGGTATTTTGATTTCCAAAAGAATAAAACCAATGAATTGAATATGTTATATAACCATTTTACATAATATGAAATTTAATTATATGAAGAGGAATTTCCATTAGTAAAGGTTTTTGTCTTCACAACCTTCCCCGCGTATGAAATTTCACCCTCAATTTTTTCCCCACAATAAAATAGATGCAAGTAACTCTGCTTTATCACTTCCACTGTTTCCAACGTTTCCTCATCAAACATATGGTTTCTCCACAAAACATTCATGAGGGGAATTATTTTATTTTATAAAACATTGTCCCTATGATCAAATATCCTCACAATCTTCTCTTCATAGGAGTGATAATTCTCTAATAGTACCACCTGTTGATTGAGAACAAGGGATGGGTCCTGTATGTTATTCCTGAAGAGTGATATATAGAATACATCATGTACTTGAGATAGGTTCGGTTGTAGTGCTAGTCAATAGTCCACGGCTCTAATGAAATAAAGTATTTCAAAAGGAAATATTTACCTTGGACTAAGTGTTTACTTCTTCCCAAATATCATAAATCTCTTCCACAGTGATATAAAGAAGAATACCAATTCTCCAATATCAAATTCTAGGTCTTGTTGATGATTATCAGCATAGCTCTTTTGTCTACTCTAAGTAGCTTTAATGCACTGCTGGATGGTCTTAACCATATCCACCATTTATTCGAACATTTCTGGACCTAGGAGTTTTTTCTCCCCAACATCAATCCAACAGACTAGTTTTCTGCACCTCTTCCCATAAAGGTCTTCATAAGGATCCATATTGATTATTGAGTGGAAACAGTTTTTTATGAGTACACAACCATATGAATATGTCGATCCCATCCTCCTTTGAAGTACCTTGAGCATGCTCTCAACATTTCCTCAAGTGTTTGGATAGTTTCCTAAGATTGGCCATTAGTTTATGGATGTTGATCCATACTGAAGTTCAACATAGTATTCAGAGCTTGTTAAAGATTCTTCCAGAATGTAGAGGTGAATCTTGGATCTCGATCGGACAAAATAGATTTTGGTGCCCCATGAAACCTTACCAAAACTCTAATATATATCCATTCCAGTTTATCAAATTAGAAATCCTCCTAAATTGAAATGAAGTGTGAAGTCTTTGTAAGACAGTCCACAACAACACAGACAGAATTATTTCCGTTAGATGTCTTCGGAAGTCCGGTGACGATGTAAATTGTGATGTTCTCCCATTTCCATGCTGGTGTGGGAAATTGTTTCCTTATCACCTTAGACTTCTTCCACTCAGGCATCACTAACTGAAATACCAAGAAAATTGATTTATACTCAGTGATCCCCTTTTCATTTTTTCTGACCAATAATGCTCTCAGAAATCTCGATAAACCATTCTGTTTTCTGGGTGATTGAAGAAATTTGAACTATGTTTATCATCCAAAAGTTCTTTATTCTACTCTAGATTTTATGGAACACATAGTCTTGACCCAAATATTACAATTCCTTCTTCAATAACATTGAACTCTAAGGATTTCAATTTTCTGATAGTTTTGACATTCTTCAAAATTCCAACATCATCCTTATGATCATCAATTAACCATTCAAAAAGAGATGGTTGAATAATAATTTGTGAAACAATTGATGATTTTCCCTACTTTATTATTCCCATGTCCAGATTTATCAAATATAAGAAGATTGAAACTTTTTCAATTATCATCAATGATAGAATTGTTGGGACTTTTCTACTTAGAGGATATGAAACCTTGTTCGCTTTCCCATGGATGTAATGGATTGATTTTTCATAGTCATTTATCAGATTTAACCATCTTTATTGGCACATATTCAACTCTTTCTGTGTGAATATATACTTGAGGCTTTCTTGGCCCGTATATATTTTAACCTTCTCTCCAAAAAGGTAATGTCGCCATATTTTTAAATTGAAGATCACTGAAACCAACTCCAGATCATGTGTAGGATTTTTCTGCTCATTAACATTCAATTTCCTTGAAGAATAGGCTATAACTTTTTCATTTTACATCAAAACGCATCCCAATACCTTCTTTGAAGCATCACTAAATACCACAAAACGTTATCCACTTGTGGGTAGTGTGAGCATGGGCACAATGATAAGACTCTTGTTCAACTCCTTGAATCTTTCATCTCATTTATCACTCCATGAAAACATGAATCCCTTCTAAGTTAGCTTGGTAAGAGAGTTTGAAAATCATGATAAATTTCTTACAAATCAGTGATAATTTCCAGCTAACCCCAAAAGGCTATGGATATACATTACCAATGTTGTCCTCATTCATTGATCAATTGTTACTGTCTTGGAGTTATCCATTGATATCCCACAGCTAGTGATGATATGACCCAAGAATGTTACCTCCTTCAACCAGAACTCACACTTGTTGTACTTTTCATAGAGCTTCTCCTTTCACAGGGTCTCTAGAATAATTCTTATATGATCCTCAAGATCCTCTTTTTTTATGTAGTATATTAGAATATCATCTATAATGACAACCAAAACATTGTCAAGGTAATTTATAAAGACACTATTCATCATGTCCATGAGGTTTTCTAGAGAATTGGTGATTCTGAAAGGAATTACTATAAATTCACAGTGACTGTATTTTTTACGAAAATCAATATTGGGGATTTCCTCCTTATTCACCCTTACTAGGTAATATCCCAATCTAAATCCCACCTTAGAGAAGTATTGTGCTCCACATAGGTGATTTAACAATTCATAAATTCGAGGTAGTGGATACTTGATCTTTATTGGTAATCTTTTGAGCTCACCATAATCAATGAAAAGGCACATTGGCCCATCCTTTTTCATAAAGAAGAGGATCGGTGCACCCCATGGTGAAGCACTTGGGTTTATAAATCCATTATCTAGATTCCCATGTAGTTTTTTTCATCTCCCCAAGCTCTACAACAACCATTCTATATGGATTCTGGGATACTGGCAACGACCCTTGTATATGATCAATTGAGAATTGAACATCTCTTCTAGGAGGAAGATAAGGGAATTTCTCAGGAAACACATCAGCAAATTCCCTAACAATAGGAAAGTCTTCAAGGATTGTTTCTTTCTTGGACTCAATCATCTGATCCAGATATGCGTGTTCATCGTGTAGTAATATCCATGATTGAGATGATGGTGCTAAGGATAATTCATCCTCCTCCTTGCAATTTTATAGAATCGGGGGTTGATTCTCCATATATAGAGTGATTTCCCTATCATAGAAATTTATGTTGTATCTATTTAAGGAAATCCATTCCATGCCAAGAATTGAATCAAATTCCACTAGAGGGAGTATGATGAGGTTTTCAGGGATGATCAATTATGAATTTGTGACACGGGAGGACTTTTACTCATGGGTTGCAATGATTTCCTCATTCTCTATACTCACTGATATCTTTACTTCCCTGATATGTGGTGGTGTTTGGATTATTCTACTAAACATTCAGGTTATAAAAGAATGATTAGAACTAGAATAAAAAAGTATGTTCATTGTTCTTGAAAGAATAACTAGCATACATATCACCACATCATTGTTGGGGTTCACTTAGGCAGTAGTGATGGGAAAAAGCTAACCCTTTATGTCATTGAGGTTGTTGGTTACCTTTGAAAACCCTTCACTTAGGGAACCAGTTAGGAATGTTCCCATGTTCATTGTAGTTGAAGAAATAGACAAAGAATTGAAGTATGAATGGAGCGTTCCTCTCTTTTGTCATAGCCGCATGATTCTCTTATAGGTAGTTAGTAGCCATTTTCCCTTCTCTTCCAGACCTAAAGCATTTCCTCATCCCCTTTTGGAAATTTTTGGTCTGCTTCATTCCACTCCTTTGGCTGTTGGGGTGCTGGACTTTCTTAGCACCATGAAATTTATCAATCTGATCTCCAAAATTTAGGTCCACCTTACACTTCTTACCCACTGATACCCCTGAGATTTTATGATCTCCATTTCAAATTTAAGGGCCCATAAGACAATTTCATCATAGATATCAATGTAATGGATCACTAGGGATTTCCATAGGCAAGGATTTATACCACTAAAGAAGTAGTCAACCTTGCTTTCGGGCATAACGACAAAGTTGGAGGCATATAATGCAATCCATGTGATGTTGTCCACATACGCTCTGATGGATTTGTCGCCATCATTTTTTAAGATAGAGGTAGTCCCATTCCATCATAGGTGAGAGGGTGTGCAGAAAATATTTATCAAAAAACATCCACTACATGAAAAATTTCATTTTGCAAAAGTCTATTTGCAATGGGATTAACTCCAGTCACAAATAGTCCGTCCTAGAGGTTATTTGTGAAGGGGGTTCGAATCGTCATAAATAATTGGATATTTGGGACGGGATTTGGGGTCCCGTCGCAAAATTTATGGTGTGGTATGGTGCAGTCGGCACACCAAACCACTAGAAGGTTATTTACAATGGGGGTTTTCCGCATCGCAAATAGTGCATCCGTAGGAGGGTATTTGTGATGGGACCATCACAAATACTGATGGTGGTAAATAGGTTTTTGCGATGGGATGTGGTCTCATCAGAAAAAGTGTGTCGGCATGCAACTATTTGCGATGGAACCCATTGAAAAATTTTGTCGGTATGCATCTATTAACGACAGTACCCATCACAAATACCCTTTTAACCGTCGATGATAATTAATGCATGCAAAGATATTTGCGACGGGTCCTGTCGCAAATATTAGTGTCGCAACTAATCTAACCTATATATACCCCCATCCGTTTTTCCTTATCTTTCCCTCAATTATCACTTTCTCTCTCTCTCTCTAAAC
Source organism: Viscum album (assembly GCA_963277665.1). Taxonomy (NCBI): domain Eukaryota; kingdom Viridiplantae; phylum Streptophyta; class Magnoliopsida; order Santalales; family Viscaceae; genus Viscum; species Viscum album. Next base: position 1,641,464,370 of record OY728121.1, on the reverse strand, counting down.
TCTATTTTTAGAGTGATATTCTTTTCTGTGTTAGTTTTTTTCAAAGAAATTGTGAATTCGTCTACATCAATAGGAGATTAAGATTAGAGGTATTTATATTTTATTTAATTTCATATTTATTTTACTTTTTATGTTAGTTTTAATTATTCTTGATTAGTTTTCATTAAATTAGATTTAAATTTTTTTTTATACATATTTATTTGTAATAATAAATTGATATTATTTGTACTAATTATTAATAATAAGTATAATTAATAATCATTAATGATAATTAGTATTGAATATAAATAATTAGTGGTGATTAGTAATCATTGGCTTTAATTTGTAGTTATTAATAGTAATTAATGCTAATTAGTTATAATTAGTGGTAATTAGTAATTGTTAGGGGTAGTTAGTAATAATTAGGGGTGCATAGTAATAATTACGGCTAATTAGTAATAATTAGAGGTAAATAGTAATAAATTGTAATAAATAGTAACAAATAGGAATAAATAAGAATAATTAGAAATAAATAGTAATTATTAAGAATATATAAGAATAATTAGTATAAAATAGGAATAAATATGAATTAATAGTTATAAATAGGAATAAATAAGAATAAATATTAAGAAATAGGAATAAATATGAATAAATAGTAACAAATAAGAATACTTAAGAATAAATAGTAATAAATAGTAATAAATAGTAATAAATAGTTACAAGTTGTAATAAATAGTAATAATTAGAAATAATTAGAAATAAATAATAATAAATAGTAATAAATAGAAATAAATAGTAGTAAATAGGAATAATTATTAATAATAAATAATAAATACTATTAATCATTAATAAATAGGAATAAATAGGAATAATTAGTAACATGTAGGAATAAGTAAGAATAATTAGCAATGAATAGGAATAAATAAGAATAATTTGTAATAAATATGAATAAATAGGAATAAATAAAAATAAGTAGTGATAAATAGGAATAAATAGTCAAAAATAGTAAAAAAATATTAATAAAAGGTAATAAAGAGTATTAAATAGTAATAATTAGTAATAATTACTAATAAATAGTAATAAATATTAATAACTATTAATAAATAGTAATAAATAATAATAAATAGGAATAACTAGTAAAAAGTAGAAATAATTAGGAATAATTAGTAATAATTAACAATAAATATGAACAATTAGAAAGAAATAGGAATAAATTTGAATAAATATAAATAAATATGAATAACTAGTAATAAATAGGAATAAATATGAATAATTAGGATTAATTTGTAGTAAATTGGATTAAAATGGAATAATTTCGTAATAATTATGAATAATTATTAATAAATATGAATAATTTGTAATGAATAATTATAAATAAAGAATAATAATGTGTAATAATATGTAATAAATAGGAATCATTATGAATAAAAAGGATCAATTCGTTATAAATAAGAATAATTAGTAATAATTAGGAATAATTATTAATAATTAGAACTAATTAGAAATAATTTGGAATAATTAGGAATAATTAGGAATAATTAGTAATAATTAGTTACAATTAGTCATAATTAGTCAAAATTAGTAAAAATTAGAAAATAATAATAATAATTAGTAATAAATATTAATATATAGTAATAATTTGTAGCAATTGGTAGTAATTAGTTGTAATTAGTAATAATTAGAAATAATTTATAATAATCTTTAATAATTAGTCACAAATAAGAATAAACACGAATAAACAAGAATAAAGTGGATTAATTAAGAATAATTAGGAATGATTGGGAATGATTAGGAATAATTAGTAATAATTAGTAATAATTACAAATAATTAGAAATAATTAGCAATAATTAGTAATTATTAGTAATTATTAGTAATAATTAGTAATAATTAGTACGGAATAGTTATAATTAGTACTAAATAGTAATAAATTGGAATAAATAGGGATAATTACGAATAATTACGAATAATTTGGAATAATTTGGAATAAATTGGAATAATTAAAAATAATTTGGAATAATTAGGAATAATTAGGAATAATTAGGAATAATTATGAATTATTAGGAATAAATAGTATTAAATTAGAATAAATATTAACACGTAGTTATAATTAGGAATAACTAATAATAACTAGTAATAACATGTAATAACTTGTAATAACTAGTACTGACATGTAATAACTAGTAATAACTAGTAACAATAGGTAATAACTATTAATAACATGTAATAATTATAATAACAAGTAATAATTTGAAATGAATAATAAAATAAGAATAAATAGTAAAAATTAGTAAAAATTAGTAATACATTGTAAAAAATAGTAACAAAACAGTAGTAAATAGTATTAAATAGTAATAAATATTAAAAATAGTGAAAATTAGAATAATTTGTAATATTTGGTAATAATTTGTATTTATTAGTAATTATTATTAATAATTAGTAATAATTAGTAATAAATACTAATAAATAGAAATAAATAGTAATAAATAGTAATAATTTATAATAATTAGTAACAAATATTAATTAATAGTAATTAATACTAATTAATAGTAATTAATAGTTACTAATATTAATAAATAGTTATAATCAGCAATAATAAGTAATAAATAGTAATTATTAGTAATAATTGGAAATAATTAGTTAAAATTTATAATAAATAATAATAAATATTAATAATTAGTAATAAATAGCTATAAATAGTAATAATTAGGAATAAATAGTAATATTTAGCAATAATTTGGAATAAATAGAAAAAATTAGGAGTAAATAAGAATAATTTGGAATAAATAGTAATAATTTGTAACAATTAGTAAGAAATAGTGACAATTAGTAACAATTAGTAACAATTAGTAACAAATATTAACGAATAGGAATAAATAGTGACAAACAGTAACATATATGAACAAATATAAACAAATAGTAACAAATAGTAATACTTAGTTACAAATAATAACAAATAGTAACAAATACAAATCCTTAGGAATACTTAGGAATAAATAGTTACAAATAGGAATACATATGAATGCTTAGGAATAGTTTGGAATAGTTAGGAATACTTACAAATACTTAGGAATAGTTAGGAATAGTTAGGAATGGTTAGAAATAGTTAGGAATACTTTGGAATAATTCGAAATAATTAGGAATAAAATCAGTTGTAATAAATTTTAATAACTGGTAATAAAGTGGCATAATTTCCAGTGGATCGGCAACACTACTTTTGCTCGATGACTCTTCTCTATTCATCTTTCACTGACTCAAAAGTTTTTGAATAGTATGATTATATGTATGCATATCAAATCTCATGTGCACGCATTTGAATATGCATTTTTAGGACCACATTTTCTATAATGTTTTTAGGTGATGATAATGTTAAGAAGATGATTTATCGACGAAAAGGGGGAACTTTTGTCTAACGACTCATTTTCATGTAACATTTATACAATGAAATCACAATGTATAATCTATTTATAGGTATGATTATACATTATCGTATGAATGAGAATGAATATGCATTCCTCCGAGAAGATTTTTCATTGTGATTTCATTGTGATAATGTTGCATGTAAATGATCCTTCAGACAAAGGTGTGGCCTTAAATCAACTAGATGTAGTGTCACCCATAAATAATGGTAATTATTCAGATGTAATTGTAATTATTTATCTTCTTTTTTCACATAATATTTTTATGACATAAAATTATTCAAAAATAATAATGATTTTTTTTATTTTTTAAATGTTGATCATGGAAGTTGATAACATTAATTATTAGATGATCATGCTTGGATAAATCAACATCGAAAACTAAAATGTTCTGGTTTAAATCAAGTGTATATTGAGGGTGTTAATGATTTCTTATCATTTGCATCATCCAAACTGGAATAAGATTTAGAAAGCTCAATTAAGATTCCTTGTAAAAAATGTGCTATGAGAATGTTTGACACATTGGAAAATGTTGGGGGAAATTTCTTGTGGTTTGGTTTTGAACCATATTATTTTTGTTGGTATCAACACGGTGAATGTAGTTCTAGAGATGATACTAATAATGTGATACTCATTCCATCACAGGTACAAAATTTAGTACATGATGTTGCAGGTCCATCTGTTTAACAAACTAAAACTCAAGTTGATATTGATATAACTCCTACGTTGGCACTATAAAAATTTAATGAGTTGTCGAGGTCTGCTGAGGATGCATTATATCCGGGTTGCAAGATAATAAAATCATAATCAGAAGAAAAAATTATGGATTTTAAATTAGATAATTCAATTTCAAATAATTGTTATGATCAGATATTTTATTTGGTAAAAACACTATAACCTATACGAAATTTGATGCCTGCAAATTACTATGGGATCAATAGGCTGGTTCGTAATCTGGACCATAGTTATTAGAAGATTCATGTATGTTCAAATGAAATCATCTTATATTCTAGTGAAAATGAGTCACTGGATAATTGTCCCACATGTCGACAATTGAGGTATAAAGAAGCTCAATCAAGGAAGTTTAGATTGATTCCTATAAAACAGTTGAGATATTTCCCCCTTACACCAATGTTGCAACGTTTATTTTTGTTTTAGAAAACAACGTAAATGATATCATGGCACAAAACCTTGATTTCAACTGATAAAATCTTGATTCATCCATCTGATGGAGATTCATGTAAACATTTTGATCATCTGCATCAGTCATTTTCATTAGAAGCCTGAAACATGCGATTGGGTCTTTCTACTAACGGTTTCTATTTGTCTGGTTTTTATGGTTGTCTGTTTTTGTGTTGGAATGTCTTTATAAAATTTTACAATTTACCTCCATGGATGTTGTTAAAGGAGACCTATATCTTTTTTACCTTATTAATCCTAGGAAATCCGAAAAATTGCTGATTTTTATTTGAAACCACTGATTTATGAGATAAATGTATTGTAGAGTAATGGTGTGAGTACATATGATGTTGCTGCGAAACTAAATTTCATATTAAAAGGTGCATCGATGTGGATAATTAGTGTATTTAAAAAATTTGGAATTTTATCTAGCTACCGTACACACGGTCCGAATTCATGTCCTTTATGTATGAGAGATGATAATGCATTTATGCTCATTAATGAAAAAAACCATTCTATTTTGACTGTCATCACATATTATCTCCAACCGATCATCCATTTCAGACATGAAAATCTCATTTCAGAAAAGGAACAATTGAAAGGGATGATCCTCTAAAAATTATCTCAGGTACAGAGTTAAAATTAGTTGTATATTCATTACCTCCCATCGCAATTGGGACAACAGTTAACAAACAGAAAATTAATAGAATTGGGAAAGAACATAATTGGATAAAACATGTCATTTTTTGGGATCTTCCGTATTAGTCTAATTTGTTGGTCCACCACAGGTCAGATTTCATTCATATAGATAAGAACAATTTTGATAATTTATTTCATACGGATTGGGATACACCAGGTAAGACCAAAGATCATGTAAAGGTGCGATTAGATCATTCCCCAATTTATAAGTGAACAGAACATGAAATTTTTGAAAATGTCAGATCATAGAGGTTAATGAAGACCAAAGAAACATATACACTATCCAAAGATAGTCACTTTTTATTTTTTCAGTGGATTGAAAATTTAAGACTTCAAGATGGCTATGCTTCCAATTTGGGTATATATGTAAGGAATATACATATTAACAGATTAAAAATTCATGATTTTTAGGATATAATGGAAAGACTTATTTTGATTGGATTTAGAATGTTATTGAATTCTACGTTATGGCATTCAATAACAGATATATCATTTTTTTCAAGACATTTTGGCATTGAAAAAAGACAATGATGTGATATGAAAATTTGAAGAAGATGTTGTAAAAATTATATGTAAACTAGAAGAAATCATACATCTGGATTTCATTAACTCAATAGAACATTTGAAATTACATTTTCAACATGAAGCTAAATGTGGAGATGCAATTCAGATTTGATGGATGTACTGATTTGAGAGATACATGTAGAAATTGGAGAAAAAATTACATTATAAAACATTAGATGAAAGCTCAATTGCTGAAGCATATTTTCGAGAGGAAATTTCTTTTTCCACTATCAAAATTTTGAATCTGAATATCCCTCAAAATACAACCGCATATGAAGAAACTAGAGGAATTTTAATGAATAGATGTATAATTAATTATCATTTTTAATCAACTCAATCTTGGTTTCTATGGAGTTCATGATTAATGGCATTCAGATGATGCACATCACATAGATCATATATATGTTCAACTCAACTGTGAATAAATGACATAATTTGTACTTTTAGTGCTTCTATGACTTATTCTATAATTTATGATACTATTTGTAAACTTATTTTATTTGTAGGTTATATTATAATAATATCAAGACACAACTTCCTCAAATTATAGTTGATTCTCTTGAATAACCCATACAAAAACAATTTCTCAATGGTTTAAAAAACTGGTAACATAAATTATTGATTGTTTAATATCATTTCTATTAATTATTTATTATATTGATAATTGTTTCACAAATTTTTAGGTGTCACGACATACTGATAAAATTGATAATTGACTGTGTATATTGAGTATCCCACCATCCAAAATGGATAAATCTAATAATTTATATGTGGTGAATGTTTTTTGATTTCATACACGTGCATATAGGGAAAAAACAATGAACCATGGAGTTTTCAGTATAGGACTACATCATAGTTTAACTGAAGTTCGCTTTTATGGCATTTTGGATGAAATTATTGTGTTATGTTTTCTAAGACAGAATTACATAACGATGATTAAATGTATATGGTTGGATACTGAGAAAGGATTTCATGTTCATTCGACTCATGGAATTTTCAATATTAAATAAAAAATGCTTCTTGTAATAAATGAACGATTTTTCAGGCTCAATAGGCACATCAAATGTATTACCCAAAGTATTTTGCTACATTAAGAGACCTGAGTGATTAGTGCGGCATAACAAAATTGAAATCTCGAGAATATAATATTACTCAAACTGAATGTGGTTCTAATAAAGAGTATGGAATTTAATGTTTTTAAGAGACTTCTCAAAATCCATCTTTTTTGCAAAGAGACATGAATATCGATGTTGATACCCCATAATTAATGGTTGATGGTGACGAAGATGTTAATCTTGTTACAAATGAATTTTAAATGACAAGAGATGAAGAAAATGAAACCTATATAGATATTGATGATGTCAAGTAGGAATATAAAGACATTGGCATCATCAGATATAAAGATGATGATGAAGGTGATCATTGACACAGTTAAATTTTGGTAATAATCATAACTAATATATAGCAATATACAGTAGTTATTTTCAACTATTTTCTAAGAAAAATAATATTGTGTTTCATATGGGCCCTAGTCTATTTTGTGAGATGGAGGATGTTGAGTTACCGTTGGATGAAGGGGATTTGGGATTATCTATCCATCATACTACTAGTGGTTCTGGGGGTATGCAGAGGAGAAGTGGTCTGGCATGACTGACGATTCACGACTCTATCCTTGAGCGACGTCCACTTCTTGGCTTCGATCCACGCACACGGAGGTATGATAACATGTATATTTTATTTATCATTCATTAATTTATTTATATATATACTAATGTTTTGATTATTTATTCATTATTCACAGTTTTTGCGTATTTAGCTATTGTGCAGGGGAGCGCTATCTTGTGCAATTAATTTTCACAGCCATTGATCACATGGGAATATATTCCTATTGATGTGTAGCTCGTCATGTTCAATAACTGGATGGTATGTAAATAAATAATTTTTATTTTGAAATTTATTTTATTAATAACTTCATATTATATATTATTTTTAGGGTTAATGGTATCCCATCAATGATAGCATGCGTGCTACTATCCACATGGCACATAAGGCTTTTATGCATGAATGTTTTTTTGTCATTTTCGCACAATTTTAGAAGGACGGCCATTAAGAAAGTTGGAGTGAAAAAAATTTATGAGTTGGGTAGAACCTACTAACCAGAGTACATTTTATCTCATGTTTGGGATGGATTATGTTTACACAGGTTGGGTGGTGGATTTCATAGGATATCTTCAGTGGGTCCACATAACTAGGGGAGATAAGAGGTGACACATCAAGCTGGTAGTCATACATTCAGTATGTATAGAGATCATAAGGTAAGTATCATTTTTAAAATATTTTATATAACATTAAATTTAAATATTTTATTTTATATTTCTATAGGAAGTCAGGAATCCCGATATTACGGAGTACGATGCTTATCAGTGGATGTACAGTGACCCTTCCCCTGGAGAGAATTGATGTGATTGCTAGTGTCAGATTGTGGTTAGAATTATTTTTTCTGTATGAAAATGAACTACATAAAATATTTTCACAATTTTAATTTCAAATTTGAATTGAAGGAGTCATATGAGGTTGTAACCTCTCAGACATAGGATGAGAGTCAGGATGAGATGACTGATCAGACTAGTGCCCATCATTTCGATGAGGCGGCATGGATGCCGGCGACTCACTATGGATTTGAGAAGGATCGAGTAGTTGGTATCGACTCCCATTTGACTCCTGTAATTATTATGGAATTTTTGCGATGTCGGCGTATAGCTTGAGAGGATCTCATGGAGAGGCATCATCTTTTGCCTCACAGTATTAGGAGCAGTTGTGAACTCAGCCTGAGATTATAGAGAGTTTTCATAAGCAGCATGAAGAGATGTGTCAGTCATAGCAGCTGCAGTACTAGGAGGATATTCATCTATGGAGCCAATAGTAGCAGTAGCATCACGAGGAGGAGATGCGTCGATGGCAGTAGCAACAACACGAGCAGATAGACTACATGCATCGCCTAACTCGTAGTTTAGGGATGGAGTTTCCTCCACCATCTCCTACAGCTTCTCCACATCCTCTAAAAGATGACCAACTGTGATTTTTTTAATGTTAAAAACATTTGAATTCAAGATTTGTTGTACTGTAAACTATTTACACTTTCTGTCTTTTATATTGGTGCGAATATTGCATAATATAATATTTTTTATGTTTAATATTTTCTTATTTATTATTACTATTATATATTTTAATGTTTATTTGAATAATAATAATAATAATAATAAAATTTTATGATTTTTTATATTTTATTTTCATATTTAGAATTTTAATATTTTTTTCATTTTTTTTATTATTTTAATAATAATATTATTATTTTTTCATTAATCATAATTTTATTTAAAATATTTTTTTAGTATTATATTATTGGTTTTTTTTATAATAATAATAATAATTGATGATTTTGTAATAATTTTTTTGAGAATATTGATAATTATTAATTTTTATTATTTTAATAATATAAATATTTTTTTAATTAATCATAATTTTATTAAATATTTATTTTTTACTTTGTTTAGTATTTGCGATGGGACCTATTACGACAGGATCACGTCTCAAATAGTGTAATTATGTATTTTTTAAAAAATTATTTGCGACGGGACCAAGGGCTCGTCGCAAAAGGTTTATATATATAAAGTATATAATCAGATACTTATTTACGATGGAGAAGTTCCCCATCACAAATACTATTTTATGTGATAGGCCTGTCACAAAAAATTCTATTTGTGACGTCGTATTCTGCAACGTGTTGTTTCCAAAGAGAGACCGTCGCTAAATCTTATTTGCAACGAGGTCCCATCGCAATTATCCTGTCACCAATACCTCATATTCTAGTACTGTTTTTCTGAAAATAATTTCATTCAAATGCCTCAATCAGCTTCTCATGCTTCTTATTTTTGATCAATGTCCATCATTGATCAGTTTCACTCTCCATATGATAAGGATCTAGAAGAACCTTCTCTTGTTCGGAACATTGAAGGATGGAGAAGATATTTTCAATGGAGTTGAACCATTGTTCAGAGATTGATAGATCATGTGATATATTAAAAGTAGGTGGCATTTTCTTCATGAAGCTCTCGATTGTGAATTGTTCTTTCTTGGGTAGGGGGCTTAATTTCCCTCATGACCCATGATTCTATTCAAAACTTGTATTAAATTAGAGAGTATCATGAAAATGTTTTATATTCCCGCTCCCAAAATATTGGGTATCTCATAAGAATAGTTGTCACATTGATATAAACATTGGTTTTTAGGCTGAGTCCTCCTATTACCACCCATTGGTTAGAATAAAAGGAAAATTAGGTTCAATGCATAAGGGTGAATGAAAATAAAAAAAATGGATAATTTATAAATTTATTTTATTTTTTTATCTTATGAATATATAGGCATGAATCTTGGTTATCCATGATAAACATCCCAACATATATTCTATAGGGAATTTTTTTATTCCCTTAATATCTGTTCATACTAATCTTATGAATTTATCAATGCATATCCCCTGGATTTTTCGTAACCCAGACTGCAGCAAGGCCCGTTGACATGCACCAGTTCCCATTCGAGTCTATCTCAATGTGCTGTTATCAGTTTTTAACCCTTGGATACATTTGTAGCAGAGCTACCTCTATATTCTCTTATTTAAATAGGTTTTTATTTTCTAGGTAAACTACTAACTCAATACTAAACAAATTTTAGTGATGTTTTAATTATTCTTAGTATTATCCGTAAAGCTTTCAATAGGGTTTTAAAATCATAATCCCAAAAATAACTAAACCTATCCTATGATACAAACTATGAAAACCATGCTCTTTATTTCAAACATAAACATTATTTGTTACATAAAATATTCCCTTGATACAAGATATAATATCAAGATTTATAATGTTATTTGGGATTAGGAGCATTAGTTAACAATATAAAACATAAAACACAATTTCTTTATTGAAAATATCTTTTACATGATCACAAAATTCCTTCATACATAGAAATTCATTGGATTACCTGAGGACATGGATAAAAAATGGGTGATCTATAAATCTTTGTAAGTGAGTAAAAAAGGCATAACATGAATAATATATTACATTTTAGGAATTAGGTTTATCAATGGAGCATAAGAGAAAAGTGATTATAAAGGCATGAAATTTCATGGTTATCCAAACATGGAAATGTGGCAATAACATTTTACGTGATATTTTTCTGATCCAAGGATCCTTTCACATGGAGAATGCATAAACCCTAATTTTAATTGAATTACAAAGAGTAAAACCTCATTTTACATGACTTATCATGAAATTAATCTTTACCCACTGCATTGTAGTGCTATCCGGGTGCACCCTACTAAATCATTTCATTTCATACATATATGTGCCTCATGGATCATATAAAATAAGTTCATTAAATGTCGTCATTTATCCCATGATAAAGGAATGTGTAATTTATAAATAAAAATCCATAATCCATAACTAAATGTTAATAAAGTTGAATACACTTGATAGAGAATTGGGAATGTTATTCACTACACAATGACTTTGGCATGGAAAATTGCAGTGTAATTACTGCATTATAAAAGCATGACCTTAAAATTAAATAAAATGGATGATGAGAGAGAAAGGGATTTATCATCCTATATGCATGAAATGGATAGTACATGATTCATATAGATACATGTACCAACATATGTAATGGAAATTAGATTCGTAGTATAAAATAATTGCTTAAATGTAAATGAGAAGAGGGAAATTCCTTACAGAATAGTAACATGTGTTCATGAAAGGCATTAGTGAGAGAGAATGTTCTCTATCATTAGTCAATCATAAGGAGAGAAGTTTTATGGAGGTTCTGAATCATACCTCAACAATTAAAATCGAGTATTTATGTTCATAACAACCTAATAAAATTTGGCTAAACATGAGAAAAAAAGAAATCCCTTACTTGGATGTTTTATCCCAAAGGCTTTGGAGAGGCTTGAGAGAGGTTTCCTAGGATCTTGTGGAACCATGGGAGGATTATAGATATAATATTTTATAGTTTTCTCTAGATCCAATATGTTTTAGTGAAGACTAATTGGTATCTTGGTTTAGTTTATAGTGGCAAAAGAGGGAATTCAATATGATTTGTGTTTTAGACACCACATATTAAACTAATCAAAAGGAAAAACAAACCCAAAAGTTTTTCCCAAGGTCTTTTCAAGGAGGAGTGGAAGAAAATATTTTATATGTCAAATGGCTGAGCTTCTTAAAATATTAGGATTTCTTATGTCGAGGTGAGTCACACTCTCAAGGAAATCATTTTAAAATGAAAAATTCTATTATAAGTTATGGAGGGTCCACTAAGGCTTTGTAAAATAAATAAATAAAACAAAAATAAAATTATTTTAATTATAAAACATATATGGGCCGAACATCCTGTTTATATTTTTTTATTACATCATAATTAGGTCATTATGATGTAATAAAACACATTATATAATTAAATGGTATTTAATATTTACCAAAAAAATTCATTGGCTCGTAATATTATGAAAAATTCACAGTTCGATAATTTTGATGTCCTCATTCCAAGAATAATATATCAATTTTCTAAATAATTTTCAAAATTTTTGAATTTTTTCTTTTAAAATAAAAACATAAATTCATAAAAAATTCATTGGTTTTGACAAAAATTGCTTTCAAACCTTACTATGAATTACAATTGAATTCATCAAAATTAAATGATCATTTTTATTTAATACAACTAAATTTATTAATAATATTTTATTAAAATATTATTTAATTCCAAAATCGATTAATTCATCAAATTATCTTTCTTAATTGAATAATAATTAAAAATAATATTTTTCATTAAAAATTATGTACAAAGTAACAATAATAAAATGAATGTAAATTATTTATTATATTAAAAAATAATGGACATAATCATAATGTAAATGTCTTGTTACATAAACCCTTATAACAATTTTATAATACCAAAGTGCAAGGTGCGTGATGGTGATAGACTCTTGGGGTGTCTCAGACAACATTTCTTGGGTGGTAATATTTATCAACATCAACTTCTCACGTAGTGGGCTCTGTTCAAGATTAATTTGTTGAAGCTCTACTAGTTATTTGTCAAGAATGAGGCCCAATTATGTGTCCTCTATTCCATGATCTGACAAATGGGATTCATATAGAGTAATTCTACAAGACGAGTCTGTAACATCCTTTGTCTGAGTAAATTGGATTTGTTAAACCTGTATATTTATATTGATCATGTTATCATTTTTCAATGGATATATTAGAAATGATAAAAATTCATAACAGTATTTATAAACCCAAAAACATAAAACAAAATATCTGGATACTCTTTATAACAATTTTACATAATAAGACATTTAATTATAAAAATATAAATTTCCAATAATATTGGTTTGGGTTATTATATAGGTTGTCTCTTCTAAGGAACAGATTATTACTAGTTGAAAATCCGATTTTGTGGGATTCTTTATGTAAATTCCTCTAGTGAATGTTAATATATATTAAATAGTGGTATCATTTGGATAAAATATACATTTTTTGGGATACATTAAAAAATCTAACAGGGGAATATTACAACATAGTCAGGGGAAGGAGTTCCATATAATATCAATATTATATTTTTATAATGTCCAAAGAATGCTTATGTGGATTTAGATTTCAGAAGGACTATAAGAGGTTTAAATACAAAAGGAAAATTTTAGATAATGTTGAGATATCAGTATTTGTGATTTCCATGAATAATAAATCATCCATGCATGAATTTGGATTGTATGGAGGAATGTATTTTTCAGTAAATGAATGATATTAGGGGGAAAGTACCTCTCTAGAATGGGTTGAAATATCATTGGGTTTAATTTCATGCAACTAGAACACTGACATTTTATTTTAACTCCTTATGGTGATGAAATTGTTTTATAGTTTAACATCTTGTGAGTAGGAAACTATGTCATCCAATTTAATTTCATACAACAAAGACATCAAAGGGCTATAATTTGATACCATTCAATTTGAAACAAAGGTTAATGATTCCTCCATTATGGTTATCCTATTTGATAATGTACCATCATATATAGGTATGATGATTGAATTATAGTATGCTATAATCTAGGGATTTTGGGATTCTAAGAGTGTAATATGGGAAATAACATTTGGTGATTGAGGAAGTCCCTCATAGAGAAAAAGTTACCTATAGTTTAAAACCCCAATTTGGTTGGATGTTTTATAAAAATCAAAATGCGGTGAGTTACTTCATATAAAATAGATGTAGACTATGATATAGATACCCATTTTTTGGGATACCTTATGAAAATATAATTGGGGTTTATTTTGGAATAGTCCAGAAAAGAACATATCATGAGTTATGAAATTCCATTTCTAAGGATGATGGATATTTTTAGAGATTCATATTTCCCTAGGAATAGAACTTTCAATGTGAAAGTAAGGTACTTGAATATGGGAGGAAAATGATACATCAAAAATACCTGTGAATTGTTGTATAAGGTTTCCTATGACCATTTGACAAAAGTGAGGGAAATAAGGTGCCTATAGTTTTAAATAATATTCCTAGGACCAATATATTAATGAAATTATTGGAGTTATGTGGCCACCTATCCAATATCATTTCTACATACATTTGAAATGAAGGATGGGATTGTATACCATGATCATAGATGTTTTTAGATATGGAGAAATGATAAAAATCAGATTTGATAGGGATAATGATAAATATAATTTCAATCGTGGTTTCCAAAATAATTTCATCAATGAATAAAAATATTGAAAAAGACTCTCCAAAAGAATATGTTCTCACTCATTTACAAAGCCATTTTCTTGGCTATTTTATGATAATCTAGCTAGGGATTATTACTGCATAGTCATATAGTGGTCTCATTCGGTTGATAGAGATATTTGTTTGGGTTAATTATAAAATGAAACTAGGGTGTGTTACAATATTATCAATAAAAATACTTCCTCAAGTACCATACAGTCCATCATTTGAAGAAAATGAAATATTATAGGAATCTTAAAGAGTCCATGATTAGTATTATGATGCGTGATTTTGGACACCCAAGCATAATGTAGTGTTTAGACCAGTACATTACATGATGCATCAAATCCCCTATGTTGATCTATCTCATATGTGGAAAGGGTCATTTTTTATTCCTTGGTTGCACCCATAATGCATGAAACCAAATTAAGTGCTCCTACATAAAATTTTTATGAAGAATAAGGGGTGTTTTTACCATGTGACTAGGACTATGAAATGATTCCTTTGTTTCATTATATATCTCAATTGAATAAGAATCAAGCAAATGTTGTTCTTGAAGATTTATTCTGTTCAAGGTCATGCATCCAAGACATTATCCATGTAGTTTGTGGTCATGTTATAAGGACATTATCCATGCATTTTAACGTCATATGGTAAGAATGATGTTTTCTCAATATCAACAGAAAGGGAATATTGTATCTAATATGGTTCATGATAACCAATATTCCCTATTTATCTTTTTAGAGAAATAATGAAGCCTAATTTTGTTCTAGAATAAATATCTCATACACTGTTTTGATTCGTGTATGGAGGAAATGTTTTTTTGAATAAGGGTTCATGTATATCGTGAGAACCCATATTAGATCCCCTGACGTATATCTTACACATACATGTGAGATTGGTTTCCTTTCCAGTATTTTCATGCATCTAAGACTGTGATTGAAGATAAAAATTTAAACAAATATCCCAATGAAATGAGGATCAAGGTACACACAGTTCATGAGTAAATCATCCAATTTATTGTAATTCAATGAGGATGTCGATTGCACCATTCATGGTCTTTCATCCTTGACCATGGTAACCCAAATGTAAATTTAAATTCCATATCTATATAGGGAAAACATTTAACAAAACATCTAATACCCTGTGAGCTTTTTTTGGTGTGTGAAATAAGGAACGATAAAGGTTTCTTCCATAGCACAATGAGTCAAAAGTGAAGGACTAGGGAATTCATATTCTATAGTTGTTGAGCCATGATATATGATTCAGTAATTGTTATGTATATCATTAGAATGAGAATCACATCCTACATAGTTCTTAATAACTCATTCTTTTAAACATAATGCAGTGAGGATGATGCTGAACTGATGAGAAAAAACACATATGTTACTGCTAGACCCACAGTTGGGAGTCTAGGTGTAACTACATATCTCAATACTATGAGAGGAAAAGCATTCATAGCTCTGGAAGAATCATTAATAAAAACTTCATGTGTCTAGGAAAATGGATTCTTGATGGGGAAAGGGGTATTGTGGTCATACCAGGGGATAGAAGCTAAGGGTCCCTATGTATCTTGTTGGAAAATGAATTTTTCCATATGTAGTTATTGAATGGCTCCATGTATTGGTCTGATTCATATATATGGAGTTTGGGATTTTTTTATTGTAGGTGGACCTGAGACTAGTGATCCAGGTTTCACTATATATCTAATTAGAATGAAAATGAAGACACAATTTGTTTATAGAAATTATTCCCCACAATAATCAGGAATTTACATGGGGATATGGGATTTAATATTTTACATAATGATGGTTTGGCCCAATTCATGAGGTCAAGGAATCACTACATATTTCATTTTAATGAGAATAAAGAATTATATTCTTCAAACTAGTGATGTGAATATTTGATTCATTCATAGGGATTTGAGGGTGTTCATTATAATTAATAACTATTGGATTTAGGATGGGAGTTATAAGGATAACTACGTATATTTTTTGAGTGAGAATCATTCCACACATAGTTCTTTAAATAATAATGCATTTAATTATAATGATGTAAGTACATTAGCTATGATTTTTTATTTCTTATAGAATTGACATCATAATATTGGCACTTGTATCCATAAATGGGACCTTAGTGAAACTATGGATTGGAAATTACATGAGTTGGGATTATTCATGGAAGCTCCCCACCATTCCTTCCTCGTGTCTATATAATATGGAATCTCAAACTACTAAGAGATTATAGGGATTTTATTGGGACAAAACCCTCTAATGGAGGCCCATTTTTAAGGGAACTTGAAATGTGTCTCATGTCATTATGTTTTGGGGGTTTCATAATGGTGAATGAGGGTGACATTAACCAAGAAGTTTTAGTTTCATCTAGAGAGAAAGAATTGTGCCAATTTGTTTTTAGACTCACAACTAGGATCTTATGTCATGATATTTATTTCCATGAAATAAAGATGATAATTCATGTTTTTTAGCATCATGTACAAAGGAAATTATGTCCTTTCTCTTTTAAGTTGTGGGAAAAAGAACATCTATGCAGTTTAACATATTTTATACGAGACATACTTCATGTGATTACATGAATTATTTCTTCAAGAACCTTGCATTGGATGTTGTCATCATGATGTCTCCACCAATATATATTAAGGAATAATCTCTTTTAGAAAGGGAATATTGTATAAAGTGAGGACCTTATAAATTCATTTCATGTTTTGTAGGATTGCTTCCGGATATCATTGGATTTATGAGGACCAATACGAGTTCTCCTTCGATGAGTTAGCAGAGGTGGAACTTCTTCTTAAAATTTAACAATATATCATTTTAATAGTCTTCCATGTTATGCAGGGTATTCAATATCTTTTTAACCGGACACTCTTATTTATAAATCCATACAAGGTATTTCTTATATATATATATATATATATATATTAATGATCTCTTATAGTCTCTTATAGAGACAGGGAGGGATGGAACGAAGACCCCAATGGGTAGGAATCCTTCTATTCTTTATACATGTTAGTATATGGTCACTCATTTAGTTGTACAATTTTTGGTCAAGTAATACCATAAGGAATAAATGTTCTTATCAAGAAAATAACTTAAATTTTTATCCCTGTATTAAAGATTATATTTAAAAGGGTCTTTTTGAATGCCCCTATCTACCCATTAAAAGGATTTTTGAAAGAGGGATGAAAAGTTTTATTTAATATCAAATTTATAATATAGATATTCTACATTAATGGAATAATAGTTTATTCCTTTTAAACATAGTATATTATGAGGGACATAATATCTATAATTATGTTATCTTTTAGGAATCCAAAAATTCTTTGGGTCATGAACTTTTTAAGGGTTATTTCATATCTCATTTTGAAAATAATTTATTAGTAGTTAATATGTATTTGAGAAACATGGTAATTGATGGAGCTTATGGTCGTACCACATTCATTCCATATAAGGAATATATCATGGATTGCTTCATCATATGTTATATATCGAAGGGTTAATGGATGATGATGGCATATACATTGCAGGAATGGAATTTCATGGTCAATTCTCTAAATTCCTATTTCATCTAGGGCTATATATATTAAATAACTCATGTTTCATTGTAAAGAATCATTCTAGACTCTTGGAAACCACATTCCCTCATGTACACCTCCTTAGTGATTGTAGAAATCTCTTATCCAACAATGAAACTAAGAACAACTCCATGAAATCCTTTATTATAGAGGACATTCTTGTTATTTGATCCTTCATGAAGAGTGAAGTTGGCTACTAGCTATTAGTTTTTCCCTTTCCATACACTTTTTGAGGGAATTATCATTTTATTTAGGTAGTTGATAGTGGGTATAATCCACACAATGGTAATACCATGTGGATTAATTATAGTATATAATTAAACAATCACTTCTATTCAAGCATTAACAAAATTATAAACCATACATCGATGTGTAATGATGATGAATGTTTGATCATGGTTTGGACCCTCTAGTTTAGTGGATTAATTTTTCAATTCAATTACCTTGGAATTTTTTTATCGTAGGACATGATTCAATGTTGGATCCTAAGAAAATTATTCCATTAACACTTAGGCAATGTCATGTTAGGGATTATTTCTTTTATTTATGGTGATTGAATCCTTGTGGATATGTTTTATTACTAACTATTACTTTCCTTTTTCTTCTTTGTGGTCCAAAAGTATTTGGAGAACCATTTGTAGACCTATAATGAGGGAATTATATTACCCCTTATTGTTGGTAAAGCATTCTGATAACATGAAGTAGTATAGTAAAACTGCCTTCGCTAGGGAGATAAGCTGGATCTCTAGCACTACTTGTTGATTTTAGTGTATTTTATTCTCCTCACTATCGGGATCCCAGACACACCATCAATATGAAATTACAACGCTTGGGGTTTCCCATAATAGAGAATATCTCCTCATATGACAGTTCTGTATTCATTGACATTGATTTGAAAGATGGGAGTTTTTTAAGGAAATATCCCAAGGTCTGGAATTTCCCTTTTGTGGTATAGACTATATATCAAACTCTTACAGAATAACCAACCACAATGCCAAATGCCCCATCAACATAGGATGACTAATGATTTATTTGAGCAGATTATTATGAGATAAAAGTTAGACATCATAGTGATGTAGGTAGTGCATCATTTTATGGACCACAATGAGTAATGTTAGACTACTCCTCTCGATATTTGAATACTGAGTCTCATCATCATGCTTGGTTTTGATGAGATAATAAATTATGATCACATTCCAAACATTATTCATTCATGTGGGGAATGTTAAAGAGATCGCTCTAGGATTGTCTCATATAGTATCAGTTTATTTACCTCAACTGGTCATGTTAGTATTAGTAGAATCAAAATGTATTTCGTTACAGAGTTAAATACTTCTAGGATGTCACTAATACATTGATATGAGACCCATTTGATCATCATTTTAGTGATGGGTAAATACATTCATGGGAAGTTGTCTATGAATTGGTGAATGTTGGATAGTTTTCCATGAATTTCTCTCAACTCATTAAGTTTTTAGGAGGTGGCATTCTAAGTATATATTTTTTTCTCACTCTCAAATTTTATGTCATATGTAATACAACAAAGCATATAAACTTCACTATGATTACCTCAAAAGAACATTTTATAAGCTTCATTGACATGATATATTGTCATATAATATTGAATATGTTATCCATGATGGTTAGGTGATTGAATTTTTTTTTCGGGATGTGACCCCAAACTCTTCAACATAATATTCAAAAGACATCCCCATGATGGTTTTGACAATGTAATGCATGTCATGTTGGTTTCTAGCACCAATTCTAAGTAAGAAAAAAGGAATTACCCAATAGAAAAATAATTCAGCAGGATCTAAAGGGAAGGATTATTATTCTTTTGAGGATATAAAATTTGGTAGGACTTGGGATAAAAATCCATAGAGGAGAGGGGTTGATAACCATCCAATTCGAAAATAATATTTTATATTATTAGAATTAACAATTCATTATTTGGAATGTTCTGGTTGAGAACTCTGATGTGAATAAAAAATCATAATTTTTTATTTTTCATCCTAATGGGTACAGTTTTTTAGAGCCATTTGGAATAACATACCTCTTAGATGAAATCTTCCTTAATGAAAATATTTAATTTAACCTCAATTTTGGAGGTATGTGTTGGGTGTTTCCTTCTAGTGGCTTGTTTTTATCCCCAATGACCTTCAAAAAAACCCATGTGGTTAGTGAACACCTTGTTATAGAGGTTTCTAATCTCTATTTAGTTCTAGGAGGAAATTCAATT
This sequence comes from Viscum album, assembly GCA_963277665.1. Lineage (NCBI taxonomy): Eukaryota > Viridiplantae > Streptophyta > Magnoliopsida > Santalales > Viscaceae > Viscum > Viscum album. The sequence continues at coordinate 1,641,443,887 of OY728121.1, read as the reverse complement.
TTATTATTTTAAAAAGGAATTATGCACATCCTATTCTTCAGGGGTCATTGTCGCACTAATTAAAGAGGGATGAAGATCATATATTATACCCAAATTTACCTCCCTAATTTCATTAAAAGTGGTGGATACACCATCCTCGAACTCTGGAAGGGACTCCCTGTTGTCATACAAATCTTCATCATTCTTTTAATTTTCCACTCCAATACAGGAAGTAGGAAATGAAGCAGGTTATTCTTATTTGTGATAGGAGTCCACATTTCGATATCAGAAAGATAAAGGAACAAATTCGATCTCATATGTTGGTAATAGTCACTATTAGATCTCTGAAGGGGAAACAAGGGAGTGCAAATATACATCTTTATTATCACCAATTGACATGACAGCTTCTTCCATCCCAGCAGTCATGATAGGTCCTTATTAGAGATCAACGTATGGAATGAAGTCATTTTTATCCATTCATTCATTCTTTCATAGAGAGTTGAAATCCTATCTATTTTTATCAGGATTAGTTTTCATAATAAACATCACGAAAACCATAGAATTTGTGTATTCATTTGGATCCACCTATTCGATTTGGTTGATGTGGAGCATGTACTCTATAAAAAGTTGTTTAAATGGATTGATTGAAATAATATTCAAACCATTAGGGGTGTTTGTCCAAGAGACAGTATCATCCATGGAATTCTTCCCTTATATATGGTATAATTCTTTGTTAAATTATTATTACTCACATTAATTTAATATTTTATTGGAACCATGAAATAACAAAATTTTAACATTGAAACAACAATTCAAGCATTCATTGTATGAAGAGGGGATTACTGCATACTAATATATGAAAGTTCATCTTAATAGAACATTAATGGGTGTATCCTATCAAAAAACCATATACTCTATGTCAAACATGATATTCTTTAGTAGATTCCTATGTATAGTTTTTCAGAAATTCTATTGATCATTCTTGAAATAACCCAGAAACATTATGGTCAATGGGGAACATTCATGCCCTTGATGATCTCTTTAGAGATGTCTCACACATGTTTTTTCAGCCCAGATTGTTTGAGAAGTGGTGTGGTTAATGTATTAACCCTTGGAATGACCACAGATTCCCATTTTTCCTAGACATTAGCCTCTACATCCCATGTTCCCTAATCAACATTAGGGTACTCGAGTTCATAATCATGCTCATCGTTTGACAAGGGACACATTATGTTTATAACATCTATGGAAGTAATGATCAAATCTTCATCTGATGGATGATCCATTTTGTTGGTGGACCCATATTATACCATTTTCTAGGATAAAACCTATAAATCTTGGAATATAGGAATTAAGTCTGCTAATGTCCAATTTTTTTTAGCTTTGGTAGATGCATATATCCTTATGTTATCATATTTCTCTTCTGCCTAAGTAACTTTTCGAAGGACAGGCCTTTGGAGGATTGTGACACCAGAGGGGTCAATTGAGTCATATTTGAAGTGGATAAGTATATAGTCCATTGTTGAAACTATTCTCAAAAGATAGTACGCGTTCTATTGATTTTAATTAAAACCATACAATTATTGAACTTCTTACTAATGATTATTCCACAACATTATATTAATTGTAATTTTTTGGTTTTTTGGTAGAGACATTTGTACTTTAGAAGGTTAATTTTTTATCCTAGCCTTCCCAGAGTCCATACTTTCATTCTGGAGGTCCTTTAAATCAAAACACCCATAGCTATTGTGCCCCAGTACTTTATTGAAGGGGATATAATTTTGAAAATCATCTTCACCATATTTTCAAGAATTAATAGTCTCTGTAAACATGATAAAATATTAATCAAATTCCTATATAAATTAACTAGTGACATTTAAATTTCAAAAGTAATAGACCTTGTTTTTTTAAATAAACAAAATATTTTTTCATCTTATCTTTTTGATCATCTTGATGAGGTGTGCGATGTAACTAACACTCAGCAGGTGCAACCAAATTATATAGTGTAGCATTTCATATTGGAGTGGGTATAGGGGCTTTCTTATGTGTAACAGTATAAGCCTTGTCTTTTCCTATTTTCCTTCCCTCAGTCAATGTAATTACTCAAGACATTTCCTTAGTCTCTATGATAGAGTCAACTACATTTGGAAATTTTTGGAGAGGTCCCAAAACACAATTTTTATTTTAAAAGTATAAATAATATGAATAACTCATTATGATTATTCACTATACATATGGTAAATAATACTTCTTGAGGTATCAATATGTTTATGTTGTATGTAAATCATTTCCACTAAGAAATAAAATCTTAGACACTTTCATTCTCAATGTATTTTTAGTTTGATAGATCGAGGAATGTCCTCTTCTATAGTATCGACCTAACCTAGAAGAGGAACTTTTTATGGAAGTATTCCCACCATGTAATTGATCAATCCTATAATCTCATGTACCATATAATTTTTGAACCCTATAGTGATTTCAAAATGCATATATGTTTCACTACATTCACCTGTTCAGGGGTCCATATCTGAGGATCCTATTGAGATATGAAAAGTGTCAAATTCTCATCTTAGTCCCTTAAACCATTATGGAGGGAATACATTTGCTTCCCAATGTTTAGCAGTGGAGGATTCAGATATACCCATTCAATGTACGGATTTATTTCAAGATGTATTGATGGACGTAATTCCTATATGGCTTACAATTGATCCATGACTAACTCTAGAGCCCTCATGATCCCCAAGGGAATGTTTTTATGATCCAGAACATGAATAGGTACATCGATCGGTAGGGTAATATATGGCAGTAACACTATTACCTAACTTGGTTATCCTATAGTGGTGGTCCAATAAGTATTTTCATGAACCAATTCTAGATGTGTAACAAAAATATGGAATTACTGATATTCCATTGTAGGATCCATGTATATTGTAGATTGTAATCCCACCATTAATGGGTGTTATTTTTCCACTTTAGTCAGTATAATGAACACACATTGCTAAGGTAAACTATTTTGGAGTGAAATTTGAGGATCATCTTGTTAATTATATACTCAGTAACACCACCTTATAGATATTTTCATTGAGCCTCATCAATTAATTCATATCTTCTTCTATCTAAGAAAATATTTCCTTTTGTGAAAGGGGACAAAAATCATAGGGTCATGGGTCAGGAATAATTTGACTCTTTCACTTTTTGAAGTAAGATTTTTTTTCAATGATGAAATAATATATTATATGATAGAATACCAATATCCAGGGAAATATTTTGGTTTACGGTACACATGACTCCATCAATTGTTTTTGGTGTGGACCACTATAAGAATAGGAGAATACTCCCCCATCTCATATAATCCAACCATTTGTTCCATTGGGATTCAAAGGACAACATTGGTGAAATTTTCTAATGCACAATTTATTGGTGACATTCGATTAGTGTCTTTGTGAGACTAACTTTTTCAATGCCCTCTAGGAGGCCTTTCCCCCTTAATTGTTGATTCTCTAGGGAATGTATGGGGGGTACTAATCTGAATGGAATATATTGATTGTTTGGTCATGCATGTCCCTAATGAGGATATCATGTCACAAAATGAGATGAAATTGGAGGATCTATTCAGTAATATATTCTATAATTGGGAGAATGTTGTTTCCCATTGAGTAGGGGTTTATTGATGTTGATATCCCTCATCCATGAGGGATGTTAATTTTCCCTTCTTATTTTGAAAAATATTCATGATTCGTTTTATAACAATATAGATTGGGTGAAATAATCACCAATACCTATTGTTTGGGGTTTCTCATGAACTATTGGATCCGCTATTCATGAGGCTATACTTCGGATTTTTGGTTGTTTTTTCTGAACATGGTCTAGGTGCATCAGTTGATATTAACTTGAATAACCCACAATCAAATATCCATACAGAGTTTCAAAATTACTGAATATATGATGGATTAAATCATATAAAGTATAGTTTTTCATTATATTATTAGATGTTAAACTATGGTAAATATGACCTATACCGACACATCTATACCAACTGTTTGTAAACACTATTGGTATAGGTACCCTTTCCCAATGGTTTGTCAAACCATTTTGAAAATCCCACTTTGAGGCCACATTACCTAAAGGTTTGGCCAAAATGTTGGGAAAGGTTTTGTCTTTCCAAATAGTTTTGGCCAAACCGTAGGGAAAGGGTACGACTTTCCCAACGGTTTGGCCAAACCATTGCAAAAATCCCACTTGGAGGCTACTTTTCCCAATACATTGGCCAAACTATATGAAAACGGTATGTATTTCCCAAAAATTTGGCCAAACTATTGGGAAAAGACCACATTGATGCAGAATTTCCCAATGGATATACCAAACCATTGTGAAAGGGTCGGTACATATCCCAACGGTTCTCAAAACCATTGGGAGGGGCCTATCCAATAATTTTTTAAAACCGCTCGTATAGGTAACCTTATTTTTAATGTATTATTTTATTTAATATCATCAAATGAATATATATATAAATTATATATATATATATATCCAAATATATTCATAAATGTAATTGTAGGATAGTGGTAAAGTCTTTGATATATAACTAAGAGGTTTGGGTTCAAACATCCACTTTATCTTTTGGGTAAAATACCTATACCAAGAGTTTGGGAAACTGTTCAGTGTTTTTGTGTATTGATAGACCTATCCCGATGGTTTTCTCTAAATAGTTGGTATTGGTCAATCCCCATGCCAAATCACCCAATGTTTGGCCAAACCATTGGTATAGGCTCTACTAACCGTTTGGGGACCTATACCAACATTTCCAAACCATTGGTATAAGTAATTTTTCCATTAGAGCTATGTTGATACCCAAAGCTTGACTTACATAGACATTACATTAATTTTGTGGAATACTTAATACATAACAAAAACAGACACCAAAGGACCGTAATAGTTTAGTGTCTTTGGAAACTCGAAAAAATAATCTTCTAATCATGGTGAAAGATCTTCAACATCTCCCCTAAATATTTTCCAATTCTGTGTTCTTACCTAAAACCTTTCATTATATCTTGGGGAAAAGAAAACATAAAATGGGTGATATCAAATGCTCATTAAGGGTAATCATAGATAACATAAACAATCCATAATCATTTGAATGCAAAAACACGAACATAAAATCTAAACATCATAATCTTAAGCAAAGACATAAATCTTGGAAGTATGTAAGGCATATATCATAAAGGAACATCAATCATGATAAAATAACATGGGAATAAAAAATGTAATTGTGGTAACCATTAATCACATGATATGATTTCCTTAATATCCAGGGCATTTCTTCCAAGACCATCTTTGTGGACAAAGTCCCTTTCTAAATCGAGTTCATTCCTTGTTCGAGTCCGGTATCACTAAACTGGATTAACATACCATTCTAGACATGTCTATATCATGAGATATAAATTTTTACCCAATTAATTAGAGGGATATATAGGTCCCTCCCATATCATTATGAAAACATTCTTATGTGTGCCACAACATGAACATAAATCATTCATCATTACCGAAAGTATAAAATGGATTTCATAAACATCATCCCTTATAACATAATACATACAAAAAATGGATATTATTTAATCATAATAAAGGTGATACCATGTAAATAATAGAGACATTATACTTGAAACATACACATATGAAATAATGCCATCTTATATAGAAAATGATTTTGATAAAACACTTGAAATTAATTCTTGAGGAAAATATCCATTCTTCTTCAAATTCATTTTCTTTTCACAAAATGAAATGAAATTTTAAAATAAAAGGATTTAGTTAAAAATATTTATTAAATATTGTAGAGTAATCTTCATGAAAATATGGGGTTCTGAAAACGTAAAAATCTGTTCATGCCGTATAAGTTAAAAAAACAGTCTTCTCGTACTTTTTCCGGAAAAGTCAAAAAGCACCTCAAATGGTAATAAAAAGAAAGATTCCTTACATACCATATAGTAAAACTAAAAAATGGTTAAAAATAATTTAAACAAACAAGAATCCATTTTTAGAAAATAGGGACATGGATGATAAATATAACCCCAGTAAATACTTATGAATAAACAATCTTTGTTAAAAACGAGATTGGAAAAGTTATCCCTTACATTATGTCCAATTTCATCCATATGTGTCTGAGAATCATATATAGTGGGTTTAATCTTATTATTAGCTTGTAAAATAACCATAATAATATTTATTATATCATATATGATTCACTTATGACATTATATTATCCATTCATTGGTCAATTCCATATTTATGCAGCGTTTTGGATAAAATCGTTTAATTTATCGTCTGTGTTTTGACTTTTAATAATTAATATGATTACATAGATCAAGATTAAATAATTCTAGAATATAAAACATGATTTATATATAATATATATTAAGAATATACATATATATATATATAATATATCGATAAATGGAAAGAAATACACCATTCATAGAGACTGTAGGTCGTGCGTACGCATGAACGTTGTTTTTCATTTCCTTATTGAATTGAATGGAATAAATAGATTTCATACATATATAAATAAATAAATACAGTATAATAATTATGCCATATATTTCATTATAACTTATTATATATACTTTATAATCATTCATGAAATGTTAACATTAAAAATGAATCTCATCGCGTCGTGGAGACAATAATCCGTACATGCGTACGAGTGATGATATCGTTCCCATATTTATTGAATGGAATTGGAGTGGATGATATAATATCATAGAATCAGTATGATGTTTGAATAATAATATATAGTTATTCATTACACCATTATACACATCCATGTAATGTGGTGGTGGAAAAACTGAGTACCCTACGGCGTGGAGACGGTATTCCGTACGTACGCACGTGCTGTGATTTCATTTTCCGTAGGATGGATAGAAGGTGAAATATGGTTGTTTCATATTTATAATAACATATAAGTATATAAGTAATACTGATGTTATTACTTTATAATGAAACAACAAAATAATAGGAAGTAGAAGAAGAAAGAAACTTGAAAGAGTCGGTAGAAGAGATTACCTCTTCCTCGACACGCCTCCTTTAAACTTTTTATTAGGGCACAGGAGTTGGTCTTTTGAGAAGACCAGATTCTCTATGATATAAATATATAGGTTTAGAAGTGTCATTTTCTGGGGTTGGCTGAGCTTCAAGGCTCAAAAGGGTGTGAAGAGAAGAGGGAAGGGGTACCCTTTTTATAAGGGAGGGGAGGGACACCTTTGAAAAAAACATAAAATATTCTTTTATAATAAAGTCATATTCGGTATATAATAACTCAATTTGATTTATTACGAAGATAATTTGGGGATGGGTCGCAATCCTCTCAACCAATAGGATTTAGACATGTTTAGGTTACTATTTTAACCTTATCATTTAGATTTAACTCTAAGTTAAATAATTTAACTTTTACCGTGTCTTCTTGTTTTCTTACACTATATGGTTAATAAACATACTATAACAAGCCAAAAGAACCCCAAGTGGTTCATTATTAATATATATATCCTTATATAAGTCATTTGGATGAACCTTAGATTTTTAGGAATATAATAACAATTAATAATATAATTTAAAACCTATTTTATGTCAATTTTGACACTATTTGGTAATTGATTTTTGTGAAAATCATATCAACATACTTAGTTCGAAAAAAGTTAATTCAATCAATACTAACATGTCTTATTAACCTATAAAATTATTTTAATTCATAAAAAGTCCCAGAATACATTTATTTGGGTATTTATAACAACAAATATGTTAATATTTCATTAATAAGGTAATTATTGCATCATCATTATGTCATAAATAAATTAAATTATTTAATGTCTAAAAATTATAAATAAAATTCCATTATGTAGGAAATAGTTTTATATTTCAAATTAATATTTATAGTCGCATTTATCTTATGTATAACCCTATATTAATAATTTTTTACTTATTAAACATTGATTTTAAATATTTTATCTCTTCTTTAAATAAAATAATAATAAATATTCTAATTTAATCCAAGTGGACCAAAATGGTCATATTTTATTCCTAAGGATGGTTTGGTCAAATTAAACTTATCTAACTGAATTAGGAAATGTTTTAGTGTAATAATAATATCATTTTTACCCTTAATTACCCAATTTACTTTTAACCGTGGTAAAAAAAGTAAAATGTTACTATTCACCAAAAATTATTCGTATGTTATTGAACCACATTTTACTTCTTGATATTAACCGTGTCTCTTGGATTTTCGAAATTCCATTCACAGAAGCAGTAAAATTATGTTTTATGTAAATTTTCAAATTCTCCTAGGAGTTGGGTAAAAGGCAGTGAAATGTTCAATAAAATTTTTTTATATATAAAATTATTATAAAATGACTCCAATGAATTAAATTGAAATTATATAGGTATTATATATCAATTTTTACCAATAATAAATTTAAATAAAATACATAATTATTAAATAAAAAGTCGGTTTTTAAATAGTAACCTAGTGTTTTCACTATTCATCAAAAAATGAATGTTTTCGTAAAAATACCAAAAATTCACCCTAGGATAATTTCGATATTCCAAATCCCAAAACAAATTCCAATTTGAATGATGAAATTTATAAAATTTCAAAAAGTTGGTATTACTATTCATAATGGCTAGTTCATAATAATATTATGATAATATCTCATTTAGTGAAACATGGTATTGCGTACTATACACGCTATCGAAGAAGGTCTTGATTGCATGTAATGCAAGCCAAGTCAGGGAAAAATTTAGTGAAAGATAATTTTGTTGTTTCATAAAACATAATCAAATATTATTTCATTTATACATTAAACAAAATCTATACTTAATGCTATGTAGAATACTTTCCAAAAAACGAACTTGAATTTGTGTGTAACACGAGCCAAGAATTGTGTTGCGTATACTGTAAGCTAATATGGTGTTTTGTATAGTACAAGCTAATCTTGTTGTAGTGTATAATAGAAGACATCAAAGAAATTAAAAATAATATATCTCAGAAAATGTCATGGTGTTACATTCTACCCCCTTAAAGTGAATTTCACCCTCAAAATTCGTCGGGGTTATAAATGGTTTACTACTTGAAAGTTTCATTTATATAAAACCACATCGTAATAAGGAATACTAAAACTAAATTTTAAAAATGGAAGATATAATCATAATAGTCAACCAAAGTAACTCAGCACTGGGTTTCCACTCAGGACAACATAGGTGAACATTTGGATATTGAAGAGAAATATAACCATCAACTTCTGATGAAGAGTGGTAGAGGACATGGATTTTAAAAATCAAACAATCACAATGAAATAAATTTGTGATGATATAAGGTACCATCTAATTCATCAGATGTAAGGGCACTAGGACAACATATTTGGTTTTCAAGATCATTTCCCTAATGTTGAAGAAAATGGAATTAGAAGAAATACTTTCTTGATTTTGATACAATCTCACCGTTGGTTGTTCCTTGGAAAATTTCCACTTCATCTCTTAAAGAAATGTAGAAGAATTTTTCATTGGTGATGTGCTAGTAGATCATGTGATAGAATAATGGGTCATTCGATCTGTCTCAATCAAAAGGTTACAAAAATTTATCAAAAATACAGAAGACCACCTATAGTGAGATTAATCATATATGGTTCCTAAAATGGACTTATACTTCATATATCATACATCATAATATAATAAAACTAGTTTCTACTAACCCATGACTTCTTTTAGGCCAGTGGTAGGCGATAATGGTCTATCGCACTTCGGTTGTGGGTTTGATTCCCAATGGCTTGTCCGACGTGACAGGTTGTCGCCCGTCCTACAGGTTGTCCTTTTTTAAGACTATATTTTTATAACATTCCATAAATAATATTAAAAAAAGTTCTATCCTTAAAAAATAATGACTTATGTCCAAAATAATCCATTCTAATCTTATGTCTTATCCAAAATACTTCGGTCAAAGCTCATAGTATAAGGAAAACAATTACTAGAAATGTTATCTGCCGAGCATGTGAATACCATCATTTATCACCCATATATCAGACTATATATCTTGTTGTTCAAATTAAAAACATTTGAATACCTTAATAATGTATTCTCTTGGAAAATTGAAACTCATTGACTCTTTGTGAAAACATGAATGTTGTCAAAATTTAACACATTCCCACATACCGAAATCCCAAAATTTCTATATACTCAAACCATAATATAACTTTTTCCTTATATCAATCATGATCTCATTTCATTTTTTTCATTATCACTTTATTATGCACAAATCACCTTCTTTTCAAAAATATTTCAATTAATTTTCATGGTTACCAGTACCATATAATTATTAAAAACCAATACATAGATATTCCAAAATTCCATGATGCCATAAATGAGATTCCATGATACTATTTTGAAATCCCATTACATAAACACATAATCATTACACAACATCATTTTCATAATCAACATCACAAATAATGATCACATGTAACTTCCCTATATCCTTTTCCTTAAGAGGTTTCTCACGTTGATCATCATTAACCCTTGTATTAGGGCATTGATTAACATAATGCCCCATTTCCTTGCACTTGAAGCATTGAAGTGTTGGTGGTGCGTTCTCGACAGTATTTTCTTTATTCACATCATTATCAACCCCTTTTTTCCTTTACATAGACACTTAGATGCTTGATGACCTTCTCTTCCACACATAAAACATTTTCTAGTCCCTTTAAGACAATTTCCAACATGCTTCTTTCCACACATTGAGCATAAAGAATCATTCATCTTCATTTCACCATTTTTCTGATATTTCTCCTTGAACTCCGTCTTTCGTTCCTTTTCAAAACCATGGGATGGATATGTAACAGCGACTATCATTTATACCATGATAGCACAACACACAATTTCTTCATATCTATTAAAGTCTCTTATAGCTAATGCCATTCTAATACTTGGTTTTAAGCCACTGAAGAATAGATCAACTTTAATTTTAGGTTGGATGATAAAAGTCAGATGCATACCTTGTAATCCTTGTAAAATTCGCTTCATTTATACCAACAGATTCATTACCCTTTTTCTTAACCTCACGGAAATCATGTCCATATTTGTTCGAAGAATACAAGGTAAGTACTTATTGAAAAATAAGTTATGAACTCATCCCATTCTAGGGATATAATTTCATCTTGGGGCCTCGTATTCATAATTAGAGTCCACCATTGATCTGCTTCACCTTCTAAATGGTAGATAGTTAGAATGAATTTTTCATGTTCTGAACAGCAATGTATGGAAAATAACTTTTCAACGGTACTGATCCATTGTTCAACAACATGTGGATCAGAAGACCCACTGAAAGAAGGTGGACGTTGCCTCATGAAGGACTCAATAGAATATTGTTCCCTTCTCTTCTCATTTATATGTCCAGAATGATTCATAACTTGTGTATGTATAGAAATAATATTTTTTACTCCATCTCCCATAAAATTGGTTTGTTCATGAGGACAGTCATTCCATTGTCCATTACATTGATCAACATGGTTCTTTCGGGTTTCAGCCATCATATAAAACCCAAAAAGAATAGTGTGAGAGGAAAAAATCATGTTAGGGAAAATAAAATAATAAAGGGGGAGTACCTTCAATATATAACATCTTAGGGTTAATTCTAATATTTTTACCATAATTCTTGGACTATAAACAATACTTGTACTTAACCTTAGGTATATCCCTAGACATACCTTAGAAATATCTCTAGGGATCTCACTAAAGATTTCACATCCTAGTTTCCAAAGGTTAACTAAACCTCCCTCTAATTCCAACTTTAGAGACCCAAAGCTTGACGTACATAGACATTACATTACTTTTTAGGAATACTTAATACATAACAAAAACAGATACCAAATGACTGTAATAGTTTAGTGTCTTTGGAAACTCGGAAAAATCATATTCTAATCATGGTGAAAGATCTTTAACATATCCCAAAAAGATCTTACCCTTTTGTTTTCATACCTAAAACTATTCTTTATATCCTGGGGAAAAGAAAACATAAAAATGGTGAGCTCAAATGCTCAGTAAGGGTAAACATATAGAACATAAACAATGCATAATCATTTGAATGCAAAAGAAAGAACATAAAATATAAACATCAAAATCTTGAGCAATGACATAAATCTTGGAAGTACATAAGGAATATATCATAAAGGGAAATCAATCATGATAAAATAGCATGATAATAAAACATGTAATTGTGGAAACCATTGAGCACATGATATGATTTCCGTAGTAGCAAAGGCATTGATGCCAAGACATTCTTAGTGGACAAAGTCCCTTTCTGAACCGAGTTCACTCCTCATTCTAGTCCTGTATCACTAAACCAGATTAACTTCCCATTCCAGCCATGTCTATCTCATGATACTTAAATATTTACCCAATTCATTAGAGAGTGATATAGGTCCCACCCATCTCATAATGAAATCATTCTTATGTGTGGAAAAACATGAACATAAATCATTCATCATTACCCAAACTATAAAATGGGTTTCATAAACACCATCCCATCATAACATAATCCATTCAAAAAATGGATATCATTTCATCATAAGAAAAGTGAAACCATGTAAATCATAGAGACATTATACTTGAAATATACACATATGAAATAATTCCATCTTAAATGAAAAATGGTTTTGATAAAACACTTGAAACTGATTCTTGAGGAAAATAACCTTTCTTCTTCAAAATAATTTCCTTTTCACAAAATGACACGAAATTTTAAAAGAAAAGTATTTTGTTGAAAAAAGTCATTAAATCCTGTAGAGTAAGCTTCATGAAAATATGGGGTTATGAAACTGCAAAAATCTATTCATGCCGTATAATTTATAAAAACATTCTTCTCATAATTTTTCCTAAAAAGTAAAAAAGTACCTCATATGTTAATCAAAAGAAAGATTCCTTACATACCATGTAGTAAAAGTCAAAAATGGGTAAAAATTACTTTAAAAATCCATGAAACCATTTTTATAAAATAGGGACATGGATGATAAATATAACCCCAGTAAATACTTACAAATAAACAATCTCAGATCAAATCGAGATTGGAAAAGTTATCCCTTACCTTATGTCCAATTTCAGCCGTATGGGTCCAAGACTCATGTATAGTAGGTTTAAACATATTATTATCTTGAAACAGACCCATAATAATATTTATGATATCATATTTGATTCACATATGACTTTATATTATCTGTTGATTTGTCAATTCCATGTTAAAGCAGCATTTTGGGTAAAATCATTTCATTTATCGTCTATGTTTTGACTTGTAATTATTAATATGATGAATTAGGTCATGATTACATAATTACAGAATATAAAACATGATTTATATATAATATATATATTGAATATACATATATATAATAGATCGATAAATTGAATGAAATACACCTTTCATGGAGATGGTAGGTTGTACGTACGCATGAACATTGTTTTTCGTTTCCTTATTGAATTGAATAGAATTAATTAGATGAAATAAATAAATATATACATAAATAGAGTAGCATTATTATATCATATATTTCATGATTACTTATTATATATACTTTATAATCATTCTTGAATTGTTAACATGGAAAATGAATCTCATCGTGTGGGGGAGACGGTAATCCGTACGTACGCACGAGCGATGATATCATTCCCATATTTATTGAATGGAATTGGAGTGGATGATATAATATATTAGAATAATTTTTATCTTATTATAATAATATATAGTTATTATTTACACCATTATAACCATCCAAGTAATGTGGTGGTGGAAAAACTTATTACACCACGGCGTGGAGATGGTATTCCGAACGTACGCACACGCAGTGATTTAATTTTCTTGTAGGATGAATAGAAGATGAAATAGGGTTGTTTCATATTTATAATAACATATAATTATATAAGTAATACTAATGTTATTAATTTATAATTAATCATCTAAATAATAGTAAGTACAAGAAGAATGAAACTTGAAAGAGTCGGTAGATGAGATTACCTCTTCCTCGACGCACCTCCTTTATTCTTCATATTATGGTAGTAGAGTTGGTATTTTGAGAAGACCAGAACCTCTATGATATAACTATAGAGGTTGAGAATTGTAGTTGTCAGGGTTTGGTCATGAATCAAGGCTCAAAAGGTTTTAAAGAGAAGAGGGAAGGGGTGCCCTTTTTATAAGGGAGGAGAGGGGCACCGTTAGAAAAACATAAAATATTATTTTATAATAAAGTCATATTTGGTTTATAATATCTCCAAATTAATTTATTTAGAAGATAATGTGGGGATGCGTCGAAATAATCTCAACCAATAGGTTTTATACAAGTTTAGGTTAATATTTTAACCTTATCACTTAGATTTAATTCAAATTTAAATAATTTAACTTTTACCGGGTCTTCTTGTTTTCTTACACAATATAGTTAATAAACATAATATAACAAGTCAAAAAAACCCAAGTTGTTCATTATTAATATATATAACCTTATCTATGTCATTTGGATGACCCTTAGATTTTTATAAATATAAAAAAAATTAATAATATAATATTTGTTTTAAAACCTATTTTATGTCAATTTTGACACTATTTTGTAATTGTTTTTTGTAAAAATTATAACAACTTGATTAGTTCGAAAAAAGTTAATTGAATCAATACTAACATGACATATTAAACTATAAAATTATTGTAATTCATAAAAATTTTATGATTACATTTATTAGGGTATTTATAACATCAATTATGTTAATATTTCATTAATAAGGTAATTACTAGATCATCATTGTGTCATAAATAAATTAAATTATTTAACGTCTAAAAATTATAAATAAAATACCATTATTTTGGAAGAAATTATATTTTTTATTAATATTTATTTTCGAATTTATTTTATGTATAACCCTATATTAAAAATGTTTTAGTTAATTAAACATTGATTTTAACTATTTTAACTCTTCTTTAAATAAAATAATAATAAATGTCCTAATATAATCAAAGTGCAACTATATGGACATATTTTATTCATAAAGGTATTTTATGGTCTATTTAAACTTATCCAATAGAATTGGGACATGTTTTAAGGGTAATAATAATATCATTTGTACCTTTAATTACCCTATTTACTTTTAACCGTGGTAAAAAAAGTAACCGTGAAAAGTTATTAACCGTGTCTCTTAGATTTTCGAAATGTTTCTCACATAAGCTGTAAAATTATGTTTTATATAAATTTTCAAATTCTCCTATGAGGTGGGTAAAAGACGGTGAAAAGTTCAATAAAATTTTTATATATCTAAAATTATTATAAAATGACACCAATTAATTACATTGAACTTTTTTAGGTATTATGTATCAACTTTGACCTAAAATAAATATAAATAAAATAAATAATTATTTAATTAAAAAGTCAGTTTTAAAATAGTAACCCAGTGCATTCCCTATTAATCAAAAATTGAAAGAGTTCAAAAAAATACAAAAAATTTACCCTATGCTAATTTCGATATTCCAAATGAAAAAATGAAGTCCATATTGGAAGATAAAATTTATAAAATTTCTAAAATTGGGTATTACAATTCATAACGGCTAGTTCATAATAATATTATAATAATATCTTGTTTAGTGAAACTTGGTATTGCGTACTACACACGCTATCGAAGATGGTCTTCGTTGTGTGTAATGCAAGCCATGTCAGGGATCCGTGTAGTGAAAGCTCTGTTTGGTGTTTTGTAAAACATAATCAAAACTTATTTCATTTATACATTAAACAAAATCTCTAATTAACGCTACGTAGAATAATTTCCATAGAACGAACTTGAATTTGTGTGTAACAAGAGCCAAGAATATTGTTATGTATACTGTAAGATAATACAGTCTTGCATATAGTACATGCTAATCTTGGTGTAGTGTATAATAGAATACATCAATGAAATTAAAAATAATATATCTCATAAAATCTCGGTGTGTTACATGCTTGGTGATAAATTCCCTTAATAGCCTGCTCTCTTCTACCACAATGTCAATGTGATCATATGAGGCTTGTTTTTTTTATCATGTCTTTAGTTTTGAAAATGATCTATTTTCTAAAGCAGTCCGGATGTTATGACACGACATGATACTAGCTTTGGTGCGATTTTCTGGTTATAGACCACAATGAAATGAAAATCTCTATATTCACCCCATCCATTAAAATGAACACCTGATGAGGCATCTATGATCAACCATAAAAATATTTATAACATTCTTATGAAAGTGCATTGAAGGGATCCATGTTTCCTCTCTATATTTTGTGAAGCTAGAAGAGCCTCCAAGTCAATATTGAATTTCATCCATTATGTTACCTTGAAATTACTTTGATATTATCTATAGGGTAACAATTTATCACTCAAGTGAAGAATAGTTTTTCATATATTGTGGTGGATTTCGTCCACAAAATATGCCCATAGTGCAACAGGAATGCATTATTAGATGGTTTATAAAGGACAGAACATGACTGGTATATCAAATTCATCTTCTTATTTCCTCACTTTTACCATGTATTCATCATATTTTAATAGACTCTCTTATACATGGTCAAAACAATGTAAATATTTTCCTAATACGTTATCAAAATAGTTGAGGTTGGTGGGGATTTACTATGTTATATTGGAAGGGTGGATATCCAATGGGGGTTCAGAGAATGACAACCTCCCTGGGATGTATTCTAGTTGAGAAATAATTTAACATTCAATGATAAGTCATAAGAAATTGTTTTCCATATTTTCCCAATTTTTACATGGTTGGATGGACTTCTAATCACTAATAATCTATGTGGAGGTCCCTTTTGACGATGCAAATTACTACAATGGAGAGAATTTTTGTAGTGAGTGACATAATTGGGAGGAGGACCATAGTTTCTTATAAAAATTGGAAGACACTATTTATCATATATCTTAAGGCTATGTAGAGGGATTATATAATGATGATTATGATATGGGACCCTGAGATTGATCGTATTATCATCATGAAGTATGAGTACATGATGAAGTATAAGAGGAGGACATTTAGAATCACTTCTGTTGTCCCCATATTTTTTTAATAGGAGTGTAAGATCTTGAGAATTCAAATAAATGTGTATGAGGGAATCTTGAACTCCATAAATGAGTATTGTGGTATTGTAGATCAGATCATATTCTTCTAGTTGCAGTACATGAGGCTTCTTCATGGATGCCTTCTTATGAGAAACTGGGACCACATGATTATGGAAGTGGTTTTCATTGGTAGGGGTTTTTATACCTTTGAGTCGCCATTGGTATAGTCCTATAATCTTAGATTGGAATGATTGTCTATTGATGATCCGATTTTTCATACATAGTTGCAGATATTTCCCAATGATCCTGTTATATGTGAGCATTGGTGTGTGTCTTATACAGGGTAGCATGATGAAGAGAAACCCCATTTTGGAGAATACGTTGTGTATACATCCCTTATTTACTACAATTTTACCCTTATAATGTCTTAGTAGGTTTGAAGGATGTGGGTAGGGATCTACATTATCCCATTCAACAATTTTCATATATGATTGGTGACAAAATCAATTCGAATTAGGATATATACCATATTTTAATTTGGTGAAAGGGTATATGTTATATCATATCATAACTTTCCAATCTTTGAATACTAACAGAAATCAAGTGTGAGGGAGGATAATTGGTTTTTCTCCACATTCATTACTAGGGAATTCTTATTGACATCTCTGGGTACTTACAAATAATACTACATGAAAAGCTGAAGATTACAGGAAGCTATGTGGGTATTCTTATAGATTTTCCCCAGACATGGTTGGAAAGCATCTTTGAGTTCATTCAACTGTGTTTACTAGATCACACGATTATAATAATAATTTTTATTCTTCTACACATAGTTTCAAACCATATTTGAGTATCGGGGTTTCTAAGATGTTACAAGGTGATTTTTTTGTGGGATTTATTAGGGTGTCTATGTATGTTCCTTATCTCAATTGGACGAAAATTTGATTAGTGCCATTCATTAGAGGGGAGATGGGTATGGCTCACTCTTTATTTACTGGTTTTCTCCCCTGATGTGCCATTGTGAATGATAGAATCTGAATGTCCAAGGACGGACGACCAAGTGTGGCACCACCATCATATTTAGGGGAAATAACCACTGTGTTGGTGGTGGTGATTGATTAAAGGATCCCTTTGGAATTCCCCTTTTATCTTAAATATGATTCAATAAGTGTGCTCTTAATGAACCTATCTAATATGTGCTCATGAATGGTTGTGACTTCTTGGGAATAATATCCTTAAACTGTTGATGTTAGTACCTAGAATTGTCTGGTTCTAGATCATCGTGCACCACTGGTTAGGTTATTTTTTGTACATTGTGAGTTTGAGGGCCTGTAGGGATTCCTCTTGGATCCATATTTTACCATTCTAACAGCACTCCTTGTCCAATTTGTTTGAGAGCAATCGTTGATGATTCAATGTTTGGGACAACGTCCTCTTCTTAAACGAAGAAATTGTGTGAATAATAGTTAGGGAATACATTCATAGATGATTGAAGGACTCTATTGGATCTAAGGGATTTCTGAGAAAATGTTTCTAGATATATTAAAAACATAATAAAACCATGTAAAAGTAGCATCTCACATGGACAAACTCCTTCTTGGTTGATTATCTTATTTTTCCCAATTTCTTATTAAGAGAGGAAGGGTCCTGACGAGTGGGAAATAGAATCATTATTGTTATGGAATCATGATAGTTTCACCATTTTTTGTTTTCCATAGGAATTCAAGTTGTCCTGAATGTTAATTTAAAGGGGTATGGATCGTGTAAAATCATTCTCATTGGGATCACCATTTTTATATCCATCAAGGATCTATGTTGGTAAAATAGTTGATTGCGTGGGGTTTGGTTTGTATATAATCATTCACATTAGGATCAATAATTATGAATTCATTCTAATTGGTTTGTTCATGGAACAAGAAACACCTTGTGGTTTTTCTCCATAGAGACTATCTTTCCAATGTCAGTCTCTCCAGGGGGAATTTGGAAATAGATTCTTAAAAACTCAAATTTTTCCAGAGGATGGGAGTTTCGCTAATAACACACTTTTGGGGTGGAATTACATCCTACAATGGGACTCATATATAGATTTAATATATGTTAATGAATCATTTATTTATTAATATTTATAATATGGATCACCATTTAATTAAAAATTAATTATTATCTTCTAAAAAATTTATAATTGTTGTATGTATTTTTGGTTATTCATCCTTGGTACCCTCTCTAATACTGATTAGATATTATTTAGTGGTTGTTACAATGATGTTGGGGTTTTTACCAGACAATAAGCCACTATGGAGTGTATTATTTCCAGTGAGATATGATTTGTTTTAGTAAGGGTATCAAACTACTGATATGGGCTTCATATGTATCTATGTGAAATGAATCATAACCAACATAGTTCGGTTCCACCTAAAGGGGTGCATCATAACTTTTATGGTCATGTTATAAGGACCCAGAAGTGATGTTTAGTGTCAAATAGAAATCATATATTTGTGAATGATTCATATTATATGTTTTGTGTGAGGCCTATATAAAAGTGGGCAGGTATCCTAGAGGGGTTATGGATTCTGATGATGAATTAAACCCTACTGGGAATGTGACCCAAGGATAATATGGTTGATTTGTGTAGTTGAGTATGGACCATTGGGAGGATTTCTATATATCCTTTTTATATAGGAATCAAATCCCATATATATTTTTTTCTCATAGAGGAGTATATCTATTTGAGAGTATTTTGTTTGGGGTTAATCATATGGAGGATTACATGATGAATGAACATGGGTAAATGAGAATTTACCTAACACATGGGGATTTTTGGGTTTGGATTGGGATTACTCTAGAGGATGATTTCTAGTGTGCTATTTGGTATGGGTATTACAAATGAGACGTATGGCCGTTGATTGGGTTGGGGATTAATCCGATGTGGATTCCCTATTGAATGGTTTGGGCATAAACTTCGAATAAATCTCATGATGTTTTGGATCATGTGTATGTCATGACCTACGTCACCCTCTATGCCCATGTGATTCATTCTCGGTGTGAGAATCAAGAGGAAATATATGACCCTCAAAACCAAAAAATACCATTTTCCCTGAGGTTGGATTCATGGCCTTGAGGATCCAAGAAAATGAAGAACCTCTGAAAGAAAGAGATGGGAATATCTAGAAGTTGATTCTTTTAAAAAAAATTAATTTGGCTGGGCGGATGTCAAGATCATTCCTATAGTATAAACCAAAATGATTCATTATGAGTGATTTATGAATTTAATTAACGAAAGGATGGGGATGATCTAGAAAAATAGATTCTTCTCCACCTCTTCCGGTGGAAGAGGCTGAGTGTACATGAGAAGAAAAATGGCCTTTTATGTTACTATTAACTCTCCTTTTTCACATCTCGGATTGTCACATAAGACTACACATCCATAAAAACCCAGGGGAGAGGAGAAGAAAGAGTGAAGCCTAACGCAAGAATAGATAGTGTATTACTCTACGGGATGCCCCAAAATTTGTTCTATTGTAAGGGAGGAAGATTTGATTCCATATTGAATGGAAACTAATGTGTTATCCTCTCACTCTTGTATAAAAAATAGAGGATCCAGTTATTAGATATGAGATGGGGAGGAAATAATCTTCGTCCTTATGAATTTTTCTGGGAACTCCCAGAAACCATCCCTGGTTTCGAGGTCCTTGTGAATGTGATAATTGAAATCTTTATTCACCCTGAGGACCCCAACAGTCTTATGGGAAAAGTGTTGTAATAATTTGACTATAAGAATGTATATTCAAATAGGAGACTTGTTTGTGTTCCCATACTCAAGGTATCTCACGTCTAGAGGCTTTGTTGTAGGTTTATAATTATTCACCCTTGGGTGAGGACTCCAAAGAATGTGGATCCATTCAATTAGTGGCCTGGAAATTATCAAAAAGGAGGCCTTGAATGGGTCTTTTTTAGAGGGAAGAGTTTCCTTGCACAGGTCATAATAGGAACAAGAAGTTCTTCATGTAGGGGGAAGTGGCCTACAAGATCTATTATTTCCTTGGAAAATGGACAACCTGTGTGAAAAATCATGGATGATCTATTATACTAGGCACTACGAATGTCCTTAAGTGTCCCTAGATGTGTCTTGCATGGGTCCATGATATGAAATGGTGCCTTATGCAGGTGTTTTTATACTATTTAAGAATGGATCCTCCTATTGTTTTCTTCTAATTCAAACCCTAGAGGAAATATAATCTCATATATAACATTTAATTCTCGATTCTATTAGGTTTTGGAGAGCTAAATAATGAATTTTTGAAACCTAGGATAAGGGGATACATGGCAAGATCATGTAGGATTCTTTTGATTTTCAATTTTGGAAAATGAGGAGCTTATGTGTCATATTTAAAGGATAACATGGGACCCTAGTTGGAGGAGATAAAACATACATGTCCATGGTGTATGTTCCTAGCGTAGGTTCCTAGAATAGGGGTGGAATGACATTTTTTATGCATGGGGGTTGTGTGGGCCTTTTAATTTGGAGGGGTGTGGGCACGTAGGTTAGCTTGGGCATGTTCCACTGATTGACATTAGATACATTTAACACTCTTACATTATTATGGAACTCTTTATATTATTTTCATTCCCCATTATTTAAAGGAGTTACACCAATAATAAAAATTATTTACAGTAAATAATCATGTGCATTTGATAAACTAATATTGAATTCCATTGAATAATAGCATAATAAATAATTATGGGTAAATAAAATTTTATGGAAGTGAAAATATTGTGTGAAACATTTTTCATTCCAACATTATAATATATGGGTAAAAGTTTTCCACCCATCCTGATTTGAATAAACAAAATTCCCATGCATCAGGTTTTTATGAAATAAAAGTCCTACGCTTGATGTTGTGAAGAATTCCCCTTCATAACCTAATTATATGTTAAGATATAAATCCTTAATTAATGAATTAATGGATATATAGTACCACAACCATCATCATCCAATCATAGTTATTAAATATGATGTTTGAAAATTATAAATCATGATATACTCATGGATTGAAAATTGCATTCATATCATTTCAAAAAAAATCACATAATATGGATTCATGAATCAGAATGCTTGATTCAAAATGAAACCACTCACAAATTATGTATTTAATATGACCATTTATATGGTAATTTATAAATAATAAATATAATAGAGTAATTAATGATAATCGATGTGAAATATTAAATAGTATTTATATAATAATTCCAAAAAATGTCCTAAAATGATAATTTAATGACTCAATTTTGAGAATTTCCTTTTTGATAATTTGACATGACACATTTTTCAAACATTATTTTGGAATAAATATTAAAATGGGTCTTTGACTTAAAAAAACTAATCTCAAGAATACATTAATTAAAATATAAAATGTAAACCTATGAAATCAAAAACCATTTAAAAAATTTAAAAATATGTTTTTTATCCAATTTCAGTAAATGTGTGATAATTTTCCCATTCAAAAATATATCTATAGTTTTTTTACAACTACCAGTAATATATATATATTTTAAAAAAGGAATGATAAAACTATCAAGAACAGTAAAAATTGATATGGGATAAAATGATTTCATTTATATGGAATATGAATTTGTATTAGAATCATGAAATTTTATAAAAATAGAATTAATATAATTTTCTAGAAGAAAAGTAGGAGTGTAATCATAATATCAACATATAGAATAATAAAATATTCTATTAAAATTATAGTAAATATTGAATAATTTATCCTATGAAAATATGTTGAGTTTGGAAAAACCATGTACCAATTTTGTAATAATTAAATAAAACACAATTAGAATGAGGGATTAAAGAAACTAATATAAAATTCAATTAATAAATAAATTAAATAGTTATATGGTCCATTATCTTTCTTATAAAAAACTTTAAAACGTGTAAAATTTTAAATTTACCCTCAATGTATGAAACTTGAGATATGAACCCACACTTTAACTCTCAAATTCCACAAACGAACATTAACATATTATATAAAAAATAAAAAAATATATAAACAATTTTGGTACATATGTAAAATATATTCCCCTTTATATCCATCAATTATTATAAATTAAAATAAATTTTCTATCTAGTTATAGTTTATATTCATTAGCATATGTTAGTGATTTTGATTATATCACGAATGTTATTAAATGACCATGTAAAACCCCATATATTGATACCATTTTTATAATTAAAAATATTTCCAATCTAATTGGATAGAAAATTTATATTTATTTATAATAATCTAATACAATTCCACAATTTTAATATTTGATATATCCGGATGGAATCCCTGAAATACATATTTCAGTAGTTTTAAAGATCAAAATTAGGTTTGTTAGTAATTCATTAATTATTAATATCACAATTTAATTAAAACCCAGTAAATTTTTAAATAATTATATCCTATTTATTCATCAAATATATTCATAGGAACATCCTTTTCATGACTCCCTGCCATTAATGGTATCCCCCTTTGGCAGGAAACAGATAAAGAGATAATTCCTCATGGAATCCACCTTCAATTGGAAACATGATAGAGACTGGAACCGAGGTTATATCAGTCAAATACAAGGGAGGAACTAACCTCAATAATTTTTATGTATTATGTGATAAGATAGTAAGACCCACCAACCAACACCAGGTAAAAAAAATAAGAAATACCAAAACATGTAATTTCAAACATAAAGTAAAATGAAAAACTATAAGTATAAAAACTAAAAGTAGGAATTTAATATGACCTATAGAGAAATCAAATTGCTTCTAAAATATTCATTATATTTATTTATATATAGTCCCAACACCAGAATAATCACAGAAAAATGAAAATACAAGTTTTTATTTACATATGGTGAGCGTAACATGTATATTCAACATTACAATCCTGGAATCCCTTTTTAAAAAATGTGAAGCAATCAAACTAAATCCCCTTGAATAAACAAATTACTATAACTTATTACCTAAATTGGGATAGTGTGATTTTTCCATCCTCAAATTGGATCACTAATTAAATAATAAATAGATGTAAATATATATATATATATGAAGTATATATATATATACATGATGTTACCCATGTTCAACTTCTCCACGAGAATTCCACCATCACATCACAAATTCCATATGTGGTTCTCATCCCTCAAATGAATACTTTTTCTACTCGTGAGATCATATCATAGAATATCTTATATACTTTTCAAATGATTTTTTAATCCTCATCAAATCTGAATAGTGACTGTGTTTATTAGTGAAGATGACAATATAAAATGTGTGGCTATTATACCCCATGAAATCATAGCCCATTAACAATCATCCTTGGTTGGATGAAACAACCAAATTCAGCTATATGTTTATAATAAAACATATGCTATTATTACTCATACATAACTGTATTTTAAAACATGGATCCATCGATGCCATGGTAGGAATTAACACTAAATAATAATCAATTATAGGCCACGATATGACAACTCATGTACATATTGAGTGATAGTTTGGGGAGAGGGAGAATCTTTCCATCCATTCCCACAGATACTTGGATGTTGTAGAAAGCACTTCCGAAAAAATGGGGATTGGTTTCCCATCTAATGTGGGTGGGGTATTATATGAAATTTGAAAATAAATCATAATATCACACACAACTACAATATGGGGATCTATTTGGCCTTTTAATATTCTTCAAAATACATTTGATAATGCCCATATATTCCAGTACTAATGAATATATATGATACAAGAATAAAATCATTTTGATCATAATTAAATTATTAATTTTTTAAACCATTAGTAAACATGAAATTACACTTTTTAAAATAAAAAATTTATTTTTCATATTTTAAATAGGGATAAATATATTTCTCAAATGCATATATTATCAAGTATGTTATTAAATTTTATTAAAATCATAATCCAAGATTATTCTGTCAGAATGGCATTTAGTATTTCCCAATCATTGGAATTCTCCATGACCCAGTCTAATCTAATACATAATGGTTGCACTCACAATTTATAACCTCTACTGTGATCTGTAGTGTGAAAATGATCCATTACCCAAAAAGCATCATACTATCTTGAAATAAAGAAATAATTTATCATAATTTAATAATGAATCAAGAAATAATATAAAAAAATCAATGAAATATCGTCGCTTTGAGCTATTCCTAATCGTTCTAGTGTCCCTCTCCATTCTACATAACATAAAATTTACCCTTAATCACTCAAGTTAGCAATAAAAGTAGACATGAATAACTACCCATTTCTCATTAAGGAATTCAATCATAAAAAAATATATCATTGAGCCTATATTCCAATACAATAACATTTTCCAAACCATAAAAAATTTATTATCAAAACAAAACAAGATTTTAAATCCATAGATCACATATACATTGAAAAACATATTTCTAACAGATAATTAAGGAGACTAGAGGCAAGGATTTAAGTCATTAATTCCTTTCATAATAAGGAATTATTTTGTTCAGCCCACACATTTATTCATGATTATACATCTATTTTAATTGCATCAATATTTATCAATTTCAATATGCATATTTAATCCATACAAGGAAATATAAGGGAATATGCTTACAAAATCTAACTATAAACATGCCTTTCAATATTATTTTCTATAATCAAACACAAGATTATCTATAGAAAAACCACTTGTGGATATTTAATTAATAATCATCAATTATAATTATGTTTTAATAATTTTCTATAAAATAACCTCCTATAAAAATGATAATAAGAAACGTCCAATAATATGCACATTATATTAATAAACATCATGAGGCATCATAAAAAAATTAATCCCAAGAATTAATTTAATTCTACAATAATAATAATAATTTTATTTAACATGTTATAATTTTATTTTCAAAACATTAACTAAATAAATTTTAATCAATTTCCTTTATAATATAAAAAGAAGATAACATTGTATAATATGACAATATCATTTGTCATTTTAATATCTATGTTTAAATAAGAATGGAATTTTAATCAATTCTATGGGATTATAGTTCTAAATAAATTCTTAATTTAATTTCAATGACATTATTAGTTTTAATAGATTCATTAGCACCATTATTTGGGTAAAAAAAATTATTTCATAAAAATCATTACTTTTCAAAAAATCTAAAAAATATTATCATAAGATAATATTTTTAGGTTGAATCCATTAAAAATGGATAAAAAAGTGTTTAAAAAATTTCATATTATAATTTTAAATGTTGATAAAACATAATATGAAATAGTATTTTTTGGAAAAACCCTTTAAAATATTATGTATTCTTATTCCTTTTTCTAAATAGTTAGAAATTAATATACTATTTTCCTATTTTTTAAATTAGAAAAATAAATTATCTACATTTATCCATAATTTAATTAGTTGAATAATGATTAAATTAATAGTTCCTAAAATTAAATTTTTATAGAATAGATATATTTAGTTATAATGTAATTGTGTTAGTTTTTTAACTATAATACTTGAATTTAATAAGTTCATATGTTTTATTAAAAAATTTCATTATTTAAAAAAAATTGAAATGTATAAAATGCTTGTGATATATGAAAATATCATATTACCGTAATAATCACATTCTTATAAAATCTGATATGATTCTCATATGATCCCTCAATATCTCTATTGTAAACCTAAGGAAAAGATAAGATAGTGTTCCAATCGTGGGATGTATCTCAACAAGAATAGATCTAAAGTAAATTTCATTGAACCCAAAATACTCCCTCATGTGATATCATGAAAATATTATCATATTTAGTTCATCATGTGAATGGTCATGGAAAACACCAACTGTTGTTACCATGCCAAACATAGATTAATGAAACTCATTAGGATAAAATATAACAGTTTATTACATTTATTCTACTTTCTATAAGGATTATGTTATAAATTTACATATATTTATACATTATAATCAAATGACTACATTAGGTCTATTACTCTTTAATAATTATATTATTCTCTTAAAATGTATAATAGTTTTGTTTTATATTTTTGATTATGGTGAGACAAATGATTCAAAATTTTAATTTTGTTGGTTTGAAAATAATGAGGCATTGGAATGTTGGTCTCCACAATTATAAATGATATTATATAATGTATTTACTATTATGAAATTGATAAAACTTATTTAAAAAACATATATTAAAAAATCAATTATATTTTTTCTAAAACTACAATCGTAATTAATATAATTAATATAATGTCACAGAGTGTCAAACTAAAAAATTACTTAGAATTATTAGAGGAACAAAATTTGGGCACAATATTTTTAAACACATTGAAAACCATATTATATTAACTTGGAATTTAACAAGATATAATTCATTATTTATACATCGAATACTAATCCATAAAAAGTAATAGTTTGACCCAGGTATTCCACGTAACATCGCGAAAAACATTTATTTGAAAAATAACTCACAAAAACAAAGTAAAATCTAAATAAAAACCATATTAAAATAAATAAAGAAACAAAAAATCAATTTTTAAATTCAAAAATCTCAAACACCACATGTAACTCAATTTTCATTGTGAAAAATGTTGGCCAAGGACATATATTCACATACATCATGATATTTGAAAATTAAATCTCTTTTATACCATTAGTCCCGAAAATAAAAAATATTGTTTGATACTATTTTCACATAATACAACACATTAAACCACTAGTATAGGTACATGAGATGAAATTTAATGTGAACCGTAGAGTATTTTGGGTTGCCCAATATAGGATACTAGTACTTGGGAAGCCAACATACATTAATGAGAAGTATTTAACATGATATAAAAACTATAATATAGTTACAACCACAAAAATATCTAGCATACATATTCCATAAATTTGAATTACACATACAAAAAATAAGAATATTGATAAATAAAAAAAATCCTATAGATAGAAAAACAAATCCATAACCATAAATTAAAATCAATAAATATATACCAAATATACCAACATTTGGAAAGAGATATATTAGAAAATTATCACTAAAATGTAGATTAAAATTATGTCCATCATAAAAAACTGTGATGATGAAAAATAATAGAAAATAAAAATCACAATAGGTTAATAAAAAATAATTTGTAGGTCAATATTACCATATAAAGGATCTAAAATCTAAATATAATCTTTCATATAAAATAATAATCTATATCGAACCTTTAATTTAGTATGAATTGTAAAAAATTCATATTTGGTATCCTTCCCACACCCCAAGAATAATAGTTTAAATTAAATCTATTTCTTGTTAGTTAAAAATACACAATTTAAAAGTAAATATAATATTATTATTTGAATAATGAAAATAACTAATAATTAATTGATTTTTCCAAATATAAAATGACTATTTTTAAACTAAGGAAATGTTAAATAAGGTAATATGGTTCAAAAGTATACATAGGACACAATAAGGTTTTAATTAATATAGGGATACAAATTGGTTATAATAAAACATATCATGTAAATGGAATAAAAATAGTTGAGAATAGTAATTACCTTTTCCTATTAAAAAGAAATCACCTTCTATGAATATAAATTTTATAACAATAAATATTTTTAACAAAATGAGCTCTCATAAATGGTTAAAACAATAAAAAACATGATACGTATTAAAAATATAATTTCATAGGAATTAAATATCATAATCATTATATTATAATCATGAATGGATCATCATGGGAAAATTTGAATTATCTTGAGATAATATAAGATATCTAAAATATTGAATATGTTTAATTAGAACAATATTCAATTCAATTGTTTATCGTTTCCATACATGGACTATGAAATAATTAATATACCAAAATCAGAGTATAATATTAAATTTGGGCCACTCGTTAGAGAAGTGATCATAACCTTTACAACACCCATAACAAGAATTTATTTTTAATGGCCTGAGGTTCCCCATGAAAAAATGGAGATGAAGATATCGACATTCAATGAGAAGATTGTATATTAATTATAAAACAATATGATTTGGTAATCACCTATTATAATCTTTTATATAAGAATAAAATTTTCACCATGAATAAAAAAATATCAAATATTTACTCTACGATAGATTTTTTATTCACATCACACATAATAAATTCCACTTATCATTTAATAATAAAATAAATGGTGTTCAATTTAATGGTTTTCAAACCTCTATAAACTTTTTATATGGTATCAACTCATAATTAGCAGCATAAATTGAGAAAATAATTTATAAAACCATATTTGAAACAAAAATCTATAATATATCATCATGTTCTAGAAATATAATCATAGATGTATAAAAAATTATAATAAGCCACAAATAATATGATTTTAAATTAAATATTACAATTACATTTATAATTGTAACATAAAATTGATCGTGAGATTCCATTTCAAATAGATCATTATGAATTTTAAAAAATTATAAGTGTTCATACTTTATATGAATTTTATTTGAGTATTAAAATATATTAAATACTTTTTATAAAAAAGAAAAACAATGTGTGGAATAAGATAATTTTTCTAAATAACAATATATATATGTATTATAATTTTTATAGGTGAAAGTAATGTATTATAATTATTTATGAAATAATGAATTTAAATGTAAAATTCAATCTATAGAGAAGCCTATCATAACTCACCGATTTCACTAAATGAAATATTTATCCACCACCTAAGATATGATTGGTCCTTATATAGATTTTATTGGCCCTAAAACAAGACTGAAAACATGTAAAATTTTAAAATATGATACTTTTTAACTCCATAACTATTCTAGGTGATGTTAAGTGATGATAATTGGGGATAGTGTATGATTGGTTTAAAGGAAAATACCAAAGAGACTCATCAAAAAAATGAAATCTGTGGTGAAAACACACTTAAGTGGAGTCCATGGGATATAGATTATGTCATTTATTTTAGTGGGAATGATAGGAGAATATTGGACTAATAGACATAATTTTATTAACATTAAGACATGGTAAAATCTTACATTTTGGTATTATGTAAACTCTAAAAATATGATGCTTGCTTTGGGAAATCATTCACCAATCGGGGAACCATAACTAGATGTTCATGGATTATATCACATTGGGGGGGAATATAATTTTCAAAATTATATTCTAACTATATGAAAATTATGATATGATAAGGGAATATAAACGTTGCGTCTACATAGTTTAAGAATCCATTCACTAATAATAATGTCTATTTGAAATTCTTTACCCCCAGTTCATAGTCAAGGTGTACTGTTTAAACTAATTGGGTCCTAATCACTAATCAATTCTAAATAGTTATATTTAAAAAAACATAACTCCTGAAATTATATCAATATAATAAACTAAATATATCAAAAATAACACAAAAATGATTTATTTCGGTGTGATATCCAATTGATACATCTATAAGTATAATACTAAAAACTAGATTAGGTGGTTAGTGTTTTCCTATAAATTTATTTATATTGTCTAATAAAAGGCCTTAAAATTATGTTTATGAAGTCCATTTTTTTGAATTTACTCATGAAAATATTTATTATTGTTAACCATGTGAATATCGATCTCTTTTGTTTGGACCTAATGATGTTTTTACTCAATAATATATATTTAATTTTTTTATTTCATTCATACCATTCTATGTCTTTGAACATATAATATATAAGATTGTAGTATATTATCTACCACACTCAGTGTATATTATACGCAAATAATTGTGTTTCATTATTTCCTAAGGAAATAACGAGTACTGATTTTTGTGACCTATGGATAGTGAATGTAGGAATAATAATTTTTAATAAGTTATTTTTGTGGAAATTTACCACATCTTCTTATTAAATAATTTAATATTTTTCTTTTATCATTGGACTAGAAAATTTTTTATCTTTATGCTACCAAAAATATATATGATTTTTAGTTCCTTGATGTTTTAGTATGGGATTCTATTATTGGTTTCAAATTACGTTTTTTAAATATAGACCTATACAAAATATAAATTTGTTTGATAAAAATTTATATTATAATACCTAAAGAAATTAATTAATTTTTTATAAAGATAATATATTATTTTTTAGGAATTTGTAATAAATGAATTATGATTATAAACTATAATTCATTATTATTATGAAATTTTTTATGATATATTTTTTGTTAATATTTTATAATGGATGTATCTGATACAATATCATCCCTTGTTGTTAATGTATTTATTCCCCAAATGAAAAAACCATTGAATATGTTGTTGTATTTGGGAAAATAATTACTATAATAATTTAATTGAAAATGATTATGAATAATATCATAGGAACTATAAATAATAAATTGTTCATTATGCATGGTCTAAAAACATTAGATCCTTCCATTGGGTATCCATATTTATACTTTAATGAAAAAGATAATTATAATTTTGATAAAAAATGAATTAAAAATATTGATATGATATGTAGTTATTTGGGACATAATGATATAAATATGACTATTGTGATTATTAATAATCTAATTAAAGATACATATCAATAGTGTCCACTGATACAAATTAACAATAAGGATGAATAAATGGGAGCACGGAATAAAATTCTTTTAAGTTGATATTATATGAAAAAACAATTATAAACAGTAATGGGTTGAAATATAAAAATATTTCAACAAATTATGAAAAATATAGGATGAAATAGTTTCTTTATATGAGAGTTATCCTAAAAGTATGGTGATTTATATATAAAAATTTATAAGAAATGATCAATGTAGGATTGATCAACTATTTTATGGCCAAAATAAAATTTTTCAAAGGGAATTATTATTCATATCTATTAATTTTTATGATGAGATATTGAAAATATCTAAAATGAATGTGATAGTGCTCTCCAATTACAATATTATCAAAGGGTATCCTGGAAAAATGAGAACAATTGAGTTATATATTGAATGAAATTACGATAAAAGAAGAATCTAAAGGTCTTATTTCAAACATGTAATAAATATTGTATGAATCACAATGTAGGATACATTCTATTCTTGGTATATTGATAAGATATCAAAAAATAAACAATAGTCTTAAAATTGCTAGGGAAAGAGTGATATTATCGATTACAAGTGAATCAATTACAACGATACAATAGACTTTTCAAATTAATGCCCATAATGATAGAGGAATGTACAATAGAATACATAGAGGGAGAAATTATTTGATTATGAAACAATTTATTTATAAGTCAAAGTGAAAAATTATATTATAAAATGAAAAAAAATTATGTTGTAAAGTGTATTTTCTTAGAAACTCATGAATTATTCTAATCAATAATTCCACAAAATGAAAATAAATGTATTGAATAAAAATGAAAAACTAAATATCAACTAATTTTAAGAGAAATGATATATTCCCTGGGTAATTATAAAATAAAATTGTTACTTCCTAATTAAACTCATATACAGATCCATGATTATTTTAATCATATCCATGCTAGTTTTTCAAATGGGAGTGTAAATAAAAATAACGATGATGAAATTTATTTATGGTATGGTAATAATTTAACATCCATGTATTTTAGTGTATATTTAGATAAAAGTTTAACTCTATTACATATGTAAAAAATAAATTCATTTATCTTCTTTTTTTGATGATATGAACCTAGAATATAAATCTTTATATATACTCATCACCTAATTAATTTTCATAATAAGTATATTTTTTAAAAATATATTATTTCCGGAGTATTTTAATGTTATGAATAATAAATATTGATTAA
This sequence comes from Viscum album, assembly GCA_963277665.1. Taxonomy (NCBI): domain Eukaryota; kingdom Viridiplantae; phylum Streptophyta; class Magnoliopsida; order Santalales; family Viscaceae; genus Viscum; species Viscum album. The sequence continues at coordinate 1,641,411,021 of OY728121.1, read as the reverse complement.
AAATATTTTACAAAACTTATTTCACTGATGTCATGTTTAATTGTAAACTTGTATTTAATGATTAAAAATAAATCTTCCCGGTATTTTTATTTTCAATTTTCCATTAAATATATTAATTATAGTTAACATAGCCATTTACATATAAAATTACATGATTTTATTAATAAATAGACATCATTTTACAATCCAAGGATCATTAAGTCTAGTATCATGGAAGAAAATGTACATAAAAAACAAACATGGCACTAAAAACACTTGTTTTTTTAATCTCCATAACAGATCCTTACTTTCTTTGATCACATACTTCTGCATAGGGTACCTTGTAGAGCACATAAAGATAGGGATAAGCTAAAATTCCTAGTAAATGAATGAACTTATGAATAATGCTTAATCACGTGAGCTATGAGGTGTGACATAATGATATCTAAATCATGGATCATATGAAATCATAACATATTACCATGGGATTATATAAAAAGGGAATCATACAATTGTGGAATAATCATAAAATATTTCTTTAGTATGATTCAAGGCTAATTTATAATATCATTTCCCATAGTAGTATAGGTCAAGGCTAACAGCCAATTCTAATTCCAATTCTAGTACGAGTCAAGGCTAACCGCCAATCCAGTTTCACATCGCATCTCATGAGATATAACCTTACCCAATGCATTGGAGATCTATCTAGGAACACCCATCTCAAAATTTTTGTAAATATTAATTCTACATAAATAATCATACATAATCAATCATAAATTAGAATAAGGGTACCCATGGACACAATTGGGTACCACATTTATGACATAAAGCCTAACCAATTGGTGTATCATGAAAGTGTCCATGAAAGATCAGGATTAGTATATACATTGATGACCATATGGTAAAATATAAATATAACAAGGTATGTGATTTAAAAAAGAAGTAAAAAATATTAAATGTATTTGAGAATCATTAGCATTAAAATATTTTTTTCTGGTTTTAATGAAAATACTATAGATCCTTTAAAATAGAAAAGAGGAAAATATTTTATATAAAACCATAATTTAACAAATATGGTTTTCATAATAACAGGTCTTATTATATAACATCAATGGTGGATTTAAATAGATGATATATTTTACTTAAAATTTTGTAATAATTTATGAAGTTCCCTTAAAACAGTTTTGCTTATAGGAAAGTTATAAGGAGGGGATCTTTCCAAATAATATGTATATCACCAAATGAGAGTGATAAAGGGATCATCATAAATATATTTTTTAAAAATACCAAAAATCTATAATATTTACATTAACAGATATGATAACTCCATTTTTATATTTAAAATGATAAGGCAACCTTAAAGAAGAAATAATGTTCCTGTATAATTTGTTATGGTTTATCAGCATGGTGTCAGGTATACCTAAGAGGAATTTCTGAGAGAGGAAAGGGGTTCCTAATCATTTATAAAACATGAAGGCAGTGTGGGGGAGGTGCGTAATCATACCCCATCCTTATTTATTACACATAAAATGGTATATCATAGAGGAAATATTGATTATGTTTGAAATGGAGAGGATCTCATACCTTATGTCTGGTGGTGTTATCCACTTGTTATTAATGACCTGGATAAAAAAATTAGGTATATTAATTAATAATTCCATAACCTATTCAATAAATAATTTATTTAGTATAACCACTTTTAGTTCATTCATGTCCATTTTTATTTGTTAAAAGGTTCAATTTCATTGTTTTGGTTTGTTTGCTTCCTTGGATTAATAAGCGGTTCATGTTCGGATAAGCACGTATAATAAAAGTGATTGTCCAGAATTAAAGATGTATGTTATTAGTGAACCTAAATTAGATTAAATTGTTAAATATTTATTTTGGTTACATATAGTAAACACAAAATATTATAGAAAACCATAGTGATAACCGTTTTGGTTAATCGGTGGGTTTGATTACAATGAACATGTTTTTCGTTATAACATAATACCATTTTACTAAATGATTATAGAAACGTAAATAATATATATTATATATATAATATTATGGTTCATCCATACCTAAAGGGTTTCGCTACTATAATTAAATATTAAAATTGAAACTTATAAATTGTTGTCCTTAAATGTGCTAAATAAACACATCACAAACTCTGTTTTCATTTCTTTCAAATAAAATGTGGGGAAAGGAGAGAAGATAATGAAGTATCCCATTAGAATAATATCATTAAATAAAATTTTTTTATTAGTGTTATAATACCATTTTAGTGAAGAGATTTGAGGAAAGAAACAAGAAAATAAAATAACATAATATAAATGAAAGAGTTGAAATGTGGAATTTTCCACTAGAGTATACCTCTATTGATAACCTCTTAAGGGGAGGGATTTTGGTATTTTTAAAATAAGAAGGGCCTTTTTACGTGGGTGGAGGAACATAGGGAGTTATTTGGGAAGAATATTGGAATGTAAAAAGTATTTATAGGAGTGATGAGAAGAGGGAGTGAGGGGGGATTTTAGTGGGGGAGTGTAGGATTTTCGTAATTTTTAATAATTAGTTTATTTATTTCCCTCAAGACCAGAAAAAATGATGATTCCTTGACCAAAATTAGTAAATGGGTCGTGCGAATTATATCCAAAGGTGGTGAAATCTTCCATGATTCTAGGAATAGTCTATTTAGCTTATAATGAATATATACGGTAAATTACACTATTTCACTATTCATAAAAATTCATATATTTCAAAAAAATCTCAAAAATTCACCTTAACAATTTTTCAAAATCTAGAATTAAAAAATGTAGTCTACTTTTCAAAAATAATTTTATAAATTTGATTAATTTAATATTTAATTAAAATCATAATTTATTATTAGAAACCTAGTTTTAAAATATTCATTTAAATATTATAAAAAATTGGTACATAATATATTCACTTTAATATTATTTTTATACTATCATAGGCATTGTTAATATTAATTTTCATGTATCACTATTCATAAGAATATGTTACTATTCATAAGGGTAGGTTACTATTCACGAAAAAATTGTGTTTTTCTTCTTGGACTCCAAATAACTAATTGATCACAGCCGTGTATGTCAGATTTTGGATATTCCAACCACAGAAGTGAAACAATTATGTTTAAAGGTCACCTAGAAATTAGAAGATTATTATGTTGTGATTTCATGACATATTTATTGGAAACGAATTTCCATTTATAAAATCAAGGGACATTATATTCTTTCCCCCTTACAAAATTTCACCCTCGAAATTTTGTTTTACATTTTAAGCCAAAAATAGGTGGAGGTACTCTTCCTTCATTGACCCGGTGAGTTGTCTTGTCACATAGAAATTTTTCTCAATGATCCAAGATCATTACTAGATGCTCCTCATAAAAATGACCATCCTCAAACCGTACCACATATGAAGAGATTACATGTGAAGTGTCTGGTATGTACTTCTTTAAGAGGGATAAATGAGAGACATCATGAACATTATCCATGGTAAGAGGATGTGTTAGTCGATACGACACAACCCTAATATGATGAAGAATATCTAAGGAACTGATGTACCTTGAATTAACTTCACATTATATTCAACCCTCATGAACTTCTTCCAAAAAGACATGTGTAAAAATACCTTGTCTCCAATATTAAACTCATGCTCATGTTGACGATTATCTATATAACTCATACGTCAACTTTGGGATGCCTTAATTTGTTTCTTAATTGTTTACACCTTCTCTACCATTACTTAGAACATTTCAGGTCTTATAAGATTATACACACTAACATCATCCCAACATGCCAATGATCAACACATTTTCTCATAATGGGATTCATATTGTTCCTTTCAGATGATTGAGTGTAATCTTTTTCTATAGGAAAACCCCACTAGTGGAAGATGTTTGTCACATCCTCCCTTGATGTCTATAGAACATTATCTCAAAATATCATTTAGTGTCTGAATAGTTAGCTCATATCGGCTACCAGTTTGAGGATGAAAGGCCGTACTGATGTTTAATTTATTGCTTAGATCAAAGTTGGCGACTTTTCTAGAACATCAGGGTGAATCTAGGATCACGATCGTGTACAATATATATTAGTACTCCATGCAGCCTTTCCAATTATTTGATGTAAATACATGCAAGTGAATCGAAAGATAAATCCTCTTGAATCATGATAATGTGATATGTCTTTGTATTACGGTCCACAACAACCAATAAAACATTGTTTCCTCTAGATGTCCATGGATGTCCAGTGACAATGTCCATGGTAATGTTCTCCCAATTCTACATTGGTATTGGTAGTTGTTGCATCATCTTCTTAAACTTTTTCCTCTTAGACTTAACTACTTGACATACCATGAACATTGATGTATATTAAGAAATAAAAATTTTCATATAGTCCCACCAAATGTTTTCTTTGAGATATCGATACATCATTGTGCTCCCTGGTTGGATAGAGAAGGCCGAGCTATGTGCATCATTAAAAAGCTCTTTTGTTATCTCTAGATCATATATTACACATAATCATGACCCAATCATAGAACTCTATCTTCTCCAATTTTGAAATCAAAGTATTTCCCATTTCTTATAGCTTCTACCCTTTTCTAAATTTCCACATCAATTCTTTGAGAAAACATTATTTTCTCCATGAGGGATGGATGAGAAATAATTTGAGAAAGGATTAATGATGATCTTCCCTTAGTTATTCCAATGTAAGTCCTATTATAATCTATAAAGATCAAATAATTTTCAATTATTATCATTGATAATGATGCTAGATCATTTTTACTTTGTGCCTCTGCCACCTTTTTTTCCTTACCAATATAATAGTGGATTGAGATTTCATTATCCTTGATGAGCTCTATCAATCTTCATTTTCTCATTTTATGCTCTTCTTATGTGAATATATATTTTAAACTCTTTTTGTAAGTATATATCTCACACTTCTCCTCATAGAGATAATTCCTCCACATTCTCAATGCAAAGATCAGAGCCACCATCTCTAGATCATATGTGGGATAATATTACTCAAGGATTTTCCTCTTCCTTGAGGAGTACTCTATCAATTTATCCTTTTACATTAGAAATAGCTTATTAACTTCGTTGAAGAATCTCTGTACACCACAATGATTCCTCCACTTGTTGGGATTTTGAGTTCTGATGCAGTGATAAGACTATTTGTCAATTCCTTGAAACAGTCTTCACATTACTGATCCCCGAAAGACTTTACTCCCTTCCATGTCATCTTAGTCATTGGGTTTAATAATGTGGAAAAGTTATTAACAAATCATCTATAATACCACGCTAGACCCAAAAAGTGGTGTAATTCCATTATAAATGTTGTCTTAGGACACTCTTCAGTTTCCTTTGTCTTGGTAGGGTCCACACATATCCCTTTGCTGGTGATAACATTAACAATGAATGATACTTCATCCATCTAGAACTAACATTTACTATACTTTTCATACAACTTCTCCCTTCCAAAAGTCTTTACCATAGTATTCAAATGCTCCACATGTTCCTTATTTCACTTGGAGTATATCAAAATATCGTCAATAAGGACTACCAAAAAAATTTCAAGGTAATCTCTAAGGACTCGATTCATTAAATAAATGAAAATTTCTAGATATTTAGTGGGTCCAAAGGGTGTCACTATGAACTCATAGTGTCCATACTTTGTTTGAAAGGTTGTTTTGGGAATATCTTCCTTCCTCACCATTAATTGGTGATATCTCGACCGAATGTCCACCATAGAGATATAACATGCCCCATGAAGTTGATTGAACAAGTAATTTATCCAATGAAAGGGATACTTGTTCTTTATCTTGATTTTATATAGCTCAAGATAATCAATGTAGAGGTGCATTGATCCATCATTCTTCTTGATAAAGAGGTATGGGGCACCCCAAGGTGAAGCATTTGGGTGTATAAAACCATTCTCCAGATTATTCGGTAACTACATCTTCCGCTCTTCCAGCTCAATGGTGTCCATTCTACATGGAGTCTTCGATATAGGGATATATCCAAGAATAAGTTCAATTTAGATCATGACCATTTGTTTAGGAGGAATACGAGGAAACTCTCGAGCAATACATTAGTGTAATACATCACAATGGAAATGTATTCAATTATTATTATCTATTTTGTCTTAACCATTTGAGCATTAAATTATTTATCATAATTAATAATCAATAACACTTGAGACAATGATTCTAACAGAGATCCATCTTCTACCTTACACTTGTAAAGAATCAGTGGATTTTTTAGATATGAAGAGTGATCTCTGATTATGGATAGTTGATGTTGCCTTTTTATAAACACAGCCAATACATGACCAAGATTGGGTCAAACTCCACTAAAAGATGTATGAAGAGATGTATTGGGAGGTTCAGTCAGCAAATATTAACAGGGGTGTAGTTATAAACCATGGACCCAAAATTTTCCCCATTCGATATTCTCACAGATAACCTTTCCTCCAATTTTCGTGTTGGTGTTTGAATAGTTCTACTAATAATGAAAGATATTAATGAATGTGTAGAACCAGGATCAAATAGTACATTTATTATTATTGAATGAATAACTAGTGTACCTGTCACCACAACATTTTCCAAATCCACCTCAACTATAGTGATATCATAAACCTATCCTTGTTTCCTTGGTTGTTTTTATTGATTTCCTCCAAAAAACCATGTATTATGTCAATAGTTTTCATAATTCCCTTTCTCCTTGATGTTTTAACACTGCTCAATTGGATGACCATTGGACTAAACCTTCCTTTATTCTTTCAAATTATATAGAATTTTCATATCTCTTCGGGAGTTCTTTTCCAAACGACCAAACATTCCACAATTGAAATAATTATTTCGTCTCTTTAAATAGTTCCCAGTATGCCTCTTTCCAAATCTTTTATAAGGGTAAATGTAAAGCTTCTTTCCATCATGTGTTATGTTTTTTGATCCATCCATGTTGTTTTCAATTTGTCTCTTCATGTCACGAAGCCCACTAGACCAATGAGAGTCTCCAATCTCCATTTCAAACTTGAGGGAACAACAAAAAATCTCCATAAAACATTATATGTCTCAAATAGCCAACATTTTTCTTAGATTTGGCTTTAGTCCTCTAAAGAAGACATCCATCACACATTATGTGTCCAAGACAAATCTAGAGGCATATCATTGAATCCTTGTAATTTTTTCTTCATACGCCCTGATGAGATCATCTTCCTTCTTCTTGGGTATGAGGAACTCCCTTTCCATCTTCAGATAGAGCGTTCAAGGAGATTATTTGTTGAAAAACATCCCCCTGAATTCCTCACAAACCATGGAATCAATTTTCTATTGGGACATTGTATTCTTGATCAGTGTCCACAACTGATCAGCTTCCTCATCAAAACGATAGACCACGAGTACGACTCTATCTTCTTCCAAGTATTGGAAGACGAATGATATATTTTCAACTATTTTAATCCATTTTTCCTTGAGGAGGGGATGAAAAGGTCCCCTAAACATGGGATTCCTTTTCCGCATGAAGTATTATATGGAAACTTTCTCTTTTCATGGAGGATAAGGTCTTTCCGCATTATACTTGTTTTTATTCATAACATCACCCCCCCCCCAATGGAATGAAGTCCTTATTTTTTATTTTATTATAGATAATCCCCCTTTTAGGGGTTAAAGTGGAACCCGTACATGACCCGTAGGCCCGAGTCACATGGCCCGTCACGACTCACAATACATGACCCAAAGACCTAGAGGCATAAAATTCTCGTACATGAGTGGTAAGGGATCCTCATTGGTAGTCTTCACATTACCTATCACATTGGTTGTTGGATCATGTTCTTATATTTCCTTCCATTAACTGAGAAAAATAATCTACACTTATAGTGGTTTAACTCTTAGTTATTGAACATAAAAAGGCATTTTTAACATAAAATTATAAACATTTAGCCGAGAAGTATATCCTATCTTGGGATTGTTTATGTTTAAATCTTGGTAATCCTTGATATATTTCATAACATATATTCATAATGGATTATTTATTCCCTTAATAACAGATTCTAATAAGCATAAGAATTTACCAAATCAAACCCCCTGGGATTGTCAATACCAAGAGTGCAACAACGCTCGTTGTCATGTAACAGGACACCCATGGTCAAGCAGGAAACTCCATTTCAGAGCTTTTTCTCTTAGTTACATCTATTCTAGAGTTGCATCTACGTATTTTTACTCAAAAAATGATGTATTTTCATGAAAAACAACTGTCTAAAAACCTAACAAAATTTAGGGATGTTTTTGTATACATCGTCTCATCTTTAAGGTTCCCGCTAAGGTGCTATATTCCTAATCTCAAAAAATAACTAGACCATCCTCCGATACCCACTATAGAAACCATATCCTTTTACATATAACATTAAATTAATTTAATCATATATATACATCAGTGTATAATCCATGCACTGTTTAATCTAGTGCCATGGAAGACTAGGTACATAAAACATAAAACAGGGGGCCAGAAAAGACTTCTTTATTTACTCTCCATAAAAATTTCCGAAATTCCATTGATCCCATAATTCTACATAGGGTACCCTAGGGAAGATATGAAAAAAGGGAAGAGCTTTAAATCCCCATAAGGGATTGAACATAAGAATAAATCTTAAACACATGAGCTAGGAGGCATGACATAATGATATAAAAACCATGGAAAATATGAAATCATAACATATAAACATGGAATCATAAAAACATGGAATCATATAAATGTGGTATAATAATAAAAAACTACTTTAGTACAATTCAATTCTTACCGTCAATCTCGTATACCATAGTAGTACGGGTAAAGGCTAACTTCCAATCCCATTTCCCATTGTAGTACGGGTCAAGGCTAACCACCAATCCTGTTTCACATCGCATCTCATGAGACTTAAAATTACCAAATTAATTGGAACACTATCTGGGTGCACCCATCTCAACATTTTCAAAAATATTTGTTCCACATAAATAATAATAAAGAATCAACTATACATAAATTTAAGGGTACCCATGGAAAGAATTGGATACCACAATCATGATTTAAAGCATAACGTATGGGGGTATCATGAAAGTGTCAATGAAATAAAGGGAATAAAACATACATGGATGTTAAAAGGTTAAAATAGGCGTATAACATTGTAATTTATGTCAATCATAAGTGACAATATATATGAAATGTAACTAAGAAACATTAGCATTAAAACATTTTTGTGTGGTTTCAAGGAAAAAACTATAGAGATTTTAAAATAGAAAAGGGGAAATTATTTTATATAAAACAAGAATTGAACCAAAAATGATTTCATAACAAAAATAATTATTTTATAATGTAAAACTTGTTTTAAAATATTGGATATAGTGCTCTTCATTTTTGGTAAAAATTCAGGATGTAGCTTTAAAACACGTTGGCTTATCAGAAAGTACTAAGCTAGAAATCTTTTAAAAACATGAGTATCCTGAGAAGATAATGATAATGTGGCCTTCATAAAAAAAATTTGTAAATCTATATAGAATTTACAAGAAGTACGTAAACTTGTATGATAACTCCATCTTTATATAAGGAATACATTACTGCCTGAAAGAACAAATAATGTTCAGTTAGAATTTATTACGGTTTATAGGCTTGGTGTTGGGTTTATGAGAGAGAAAAGGGGTTTATCATAAAATATAAATAATGAGGGATGTGTGGGGGAGGTGTGTAATCATACTTTTTCCTTGGTATTACACATAAAATGGAATAGAAAAGAGGATAACTAGATTATGAATGATAAACTGAGGATCCCTTACCTTATGTTTGGTGGTGTTCTCTACTTGTTATTAATGACCTAAATAAGAAAATTAGTTTTATTATTTAATATTTAAAAAACCAATTATATAATTTAGTTATTTATTTTAACACTTTTTAGTTCATTCGTGATATTTTTTATTGGTTTTGAGGTTCAATTTCACTGTTTAGGTCTGTTTGCTTCCTTGGTTTAATGATCAGTTCATGTTCAAAAGAACACGTATGATGAAAGTGATATACTAGAATTGATGATTTATGTAATTTTTTAACATACAGCAGATTAAATGGGTACAAATATAATTTGGTTACTTATAGTGAAGTCAGAATATTATATAAAACCTTAATGATAACTGTTTTGGTTAATCGGTTGGTTTAATTACAATGACCATGTTTTGATTTATAACTTAATACAACTTTCACAAAAGGATTAAAAAACCATAAATAAGATATATAACATATAAAACTACCTATGTAAACAATAACATAAATGGTTTCATGAATATTATTAATGTTGATAATAGAAACATAAAAATATTTTTCCTTGAATGTGCTATATTAGTACATCAAAAATGATGTTTTTGTTAGATTCAAATTTTAGGTGGGGAAAAGAGACAAGATAATGAAGTATCCCATTCAAATAATGGAATTATAGTACATATATATTACCTTAGATATCATAAAATTTGGGTAAAGGTAGGTGAGGAAGTTAACCATAAAAGAAAAGAACTTAAATGAAATGAAAGAGTGGGAATGAGGAATTTAAACTTGAGTCTACCTCCTATGAGAACCTATTAAAGGGAGAGGTTTTGATATTTTTAAGAGACTAGGGGTCTTTGAACGTGGGGTAGGATATTGGGGATATAATTGGGAAGAATATTGTCAATGCACAAGGCTGGAGAGCAGTGAAGAAAAGTGGGTGTGAGGGGGTTTTATAGAGGAGGATAGGAGGGTTTTCATAATTTTTAATCATTAGTTTATTAATTTCCCTCACCACCATAAATAGTGATGATTCTATGACCAAAAATAGTAAATGGGTCATGCATGTTATAACCAATGGTGATGACATCATCCATTATTTAGTAATAGTATATTTAGCTAATAATTATATATAGTGAAAAATAATATATTTTACTAATCTTCAAAATTTATGTATTTCAGAAAAATATCAAAAATTCAACCTAATCATTTTTTGACGTGTAGAATCAAAAAATGAATTTAATTTTTCGAAAATATTTTTCTAAATAAGAATAATTAAATATTTAATTAAACTCATAAATTATTTTTTAAATACCAGTTATAAAACATTAATTTTATTATTCTAAAATACAGTCACAACATACGTTCACTTGAAATTTATTTTTATACTATCATAGTTAAGGTTACAATTCATTATGGAATGTAACTATTCATAAGGGTGTGTTAATATTAACAAAAAATTATTTTTTTCTTATCGGACTCCAAATTACAACTGATCACAACTGTGTATGTCAGATTTTTGAAATTCCAAACAAAGAAGTGAAAAAATTAGGATTTATGTTCTCATAGAAGTTATTAGTTCATTATTTTATGATTTAATTCCATTTTTATAATAATGTAATTGGTATTTATAAAACATTGGGTGGTTACATTAATATTGTAATTATAATATAATTAGCCAAAATGTTATAATAGTACATATTTTTAATTAAATTTTTCTGAAAGCTTAATTTCTCAATTTTATATTATGATAATTTTAAAAACATTTTATCACTACATATATGTTATAAATTATAAATGTAATATAGTATTATATTTTTTTTATAATGTAAAATTTTATAAATATGATATTTTTTTCATCAATTTGTTGATAAATTAAAAAAAATCACTTATTTGAAGTCAAAATTTTAAGAACGGTTATAATGTTTGGAATATATAATTAACTATTAATTAGGAATATAAAAATGAAGGTATAATATGAAATATAAAATTAATCACTCATAAAAATTAAATGTTTTTTTCAATAAAATTGGTTTTTTCTATATATATTTAGATTTCTATAAAATATTAAATTTCTAATTTCTAAAATTTGAATTTGATAAAATATCCCTGTTGTTTGTATAAAATATCAAATTTTTATGAGGATACATTTTTGATATATGTTTTCTAAAAATATTATTTTTTGTGAGAACACAAATAATATTTTTTAAACATATACTGTTAGTTTTATAACATCATAAGGATATTAATATGAGTCAAAAATTAAGAAAAATGGTTGAATTGAAATTTAATTAGAGAGTAATATTATTTTTAAAAAATTAATATTTTCATTTTATAAAAAAATAATTAATATTATTTTTCTCATAATATATTCTTCTAAAAATAATTTTTTTTGATTATTTATATTGTTTGAAATATTTCTAAGATGAATTTTATATTTGGTATAATTTAACTATTTAATAAATATATATTTTATAACATTACACTCATAAAATTCATAGTAATGAAAAATATTTATTTTATTTGACATAAATTATATATTTAAAAATAAATAATTCTAAATTACCACTCCCCAATGGATATATAAAAAATCCATTCACAACCAATAAAGCCTTACTTCTAAAACACAGTACATTTTCAAAATATTGTAATGACCTGAACCATTATAATTGATGATTCCCTTTGTGATTTAATTAAATTTATTATTATATAATATAGTTATAGAAAACACATGCACTTCATTGGTTATATCATTGGATTATAAAAAAATGTTATTAATATTTCTATTGTTAATATAGTCATTATACAATAATCACATGATTAATATAAATATAAGGCATTAACAAATCCAATTGACAAATACTAAGAATGTGATGGACAAATCCAATAGGATTTTACCCTATTAATCCCATTTATCAGAGCTTATGTGGGAGATGGATTCACTATTCTTTTCCCTTCACCAAGGCCCAACTAGGATCCAACAACATATGCATGAGGGAAACTGATAATGGGAGAAGTTCAAGCTCATCTTGATTGATACCTAACCCATGTTTGTTGAATGGCCCTATGAAAGTTTCACTGTCACACACATTACACTTTTGGAGTACATTGTTTCAATAAATTGATATTTACCAAGACATTAATAATGTTAAAATTTATATTGTATTTAGTAATTAATTTATTTTCATTTTTGTTGGAACATTAAAAGTGACTACGATTTTGATTAAATTAAACCCAAATTGTACTTTGGGGTAATCTTAAAATTAAATTAAGGTATTTATATTGAGTAATTAATAGATTTTTGAAATAAATTATATTTTAATAAAACTTTTATGATTAAATATGTTTTATTAATTTTAAATGGTTGTATAAAATTTTTGAAGTGAAATGTGCTTTTTATAGGGATTCAAAAATTGTTATTGTCAAAAACCATCATTTTTTAATAAATGTCAATTTTTGTAAAAATAAAAATTCACATATATAATTAATTTTATAGATACAATTAATATTATTTTTGGATTCTTACTGTTGATGTTATCCAATGGTCTTTTTCCATATTTTTCTAAGACAATCAAGTTTTTTTTGAAAAAATTAAATACAATATAAATATACAATGTGTTTTTTGAAATACTAATGACCCAAAATTGAAGAAATTAATAATATAATTCTTTTATTCATCTATATATATGTTTTCCCTATTTAATTATGTTATTTTATGTTTACTTGGTTAATTTTACAAAGCCATTAAGAATCCTCCAAAACATTTAATATATTTTTTATTATTAAATTCATTTATGTAAAATGGTTACCCACCTTCTCAAAATCAATAGAATTAATTTAATATGTTCATAAAATTTCACAATAAAATAATTACATCCTATAGAATTTTTAAAAAACAAGGGAATAACACATGGTAAGACTTGTCGTTTGAAACATTTTATTCTGTAGAGTCATAAATATTATTATTAAATAAATCCCTCTCTTTTTATATTTAAACCGAAACAATATCCCCCATCTCATCATTCAAATCCTTACAAGATGACATTACACTAGCCTCACCTCTCTAGAATCTACCCATGGTGACCCCAAGCCCTCAATAATCCCCTTTTAGGATTTTGATGTCATACTACTATGGTAAGGGATCCTCTCTTTCTCAATTTAATTCGACAATCTCTTCTATGTTATTGAATTTTTTTTATTCCTAATAATTGGGTATGTTTTTTAACATCCCCATACTTCCATTATTATTTATAAATGGTGAGATACCATTTTATCTCACATTAATCACTCATAATAATAGTCGTTACAAAGAGAAAAATCTGTAAGGGTTCTTTCCTTCCGCTTTACTTTATCAAAGCCACATTATCTTGTTATTACATTTTATTTTCAATTACTAAGGATTGGGTATAATTTACCACTAACCCTATACTTCCCTAATTATGTATAATTTATGCTAGATTCCTTTCTCTTTCTTAAATACCAACTATGTACCCCGGTTACCATGCTGAAATTTCATAAGAATCCTTTCTTATATGTTCTTCTTAAAGATTAGTGTTTATAATATGGCTTAATTTTCTAATTATAATTGGGATTTCATGTATTTAAATGTCTATATTATAGTCCAATACTTATAAAAATAATGATAGACCCATTTATCCCTAATAAACTAATTAATTAATTTTTATTTGATGTTGTTATGCTACCGAATATTCACCACGATTTTCCATTTCAAACCAATTGTGTTGTGAATACCATAAACATTTCCTATCAAGAGTTTTAACATTTATGCACATATAACTTTTTGGGAATTAAATTTTTTGTATTAATCACTTCTTGATCTTGGAATAAATTATAATCATTAATGAATGATAATTTAAATATTTATGTGGCACACATAAGCATGAGAATGAAATGAACGTAACGAGTGTGCCTGGAATTATATAGTACTCCAATTTATTGTGTAATGTTTAGTATCATGATAGACCATGTTGGGACATGGGCGTATATAATTCCATTATGGGAAATTATCCACATTCAAGTCTTAGTTGTTTAGAATTGACCAATGTTTATGATTTATTGTTTTATGTTGGTTCAACATTTCAATTTGTTTGACTATAATGTTATATCATCACTTATTATTCATGTTCTATTATTCCTCATCGATATACCTTTTCTGACCTGTATTATTATCTTAATGTTATTCAATTTTTATTTCCTTATATGGAACAATAGTTTACCCTTTCTTATGTATTACCACATGTTATCCAATATAGTTTTATGCACAATCATGTTAAAGAAGTCTTCAATAAAGATGTTGTATTTAATTTGTTAATAAATAATTCCTTGTACATAATTCCCAAAGACAATAGACTTCTTGATCTTTTAGGGTGTATTAATTGTAATATTATGTAATTATATCATGTATTAATTTCAATTAAATAAAATTTTTGTTCTTAAAATCAACATAAATAACACTCTACAATTCCATATCCACATCCCAAAATCTATTTTCTAAGAAATAGACCGTCCATAAATGGCCTTAAAAAATCCAATGGAGGACATAGAAAATTATATGTAAGGGTTTCCGTTTCATTTTTCTAATTTATGTTTCTAATTCATTAATCATAAAAATATATGAATATTCTATTTAGTTTAATTAATATTTCTATCCTTGACATTAACATTATTTTTATCAATTATTGGTGAGAGTTCACCCAATACCCCAAATCAACCCTTTTTCCACATGCCATTACTATATAAAAAAAATTTCAAAATTGTATATTCCAATATTATTCATCTATTACCTAGTATAAAATATAAGATATAATTAATGGTAACATAGTTATATTTGATTAATTATTCTATATGTTTTTATATAATTTGTTGATTTGTTAATTAATCCAATCCATAAATATCATTTACGAAATAAATTTTCACCATGGATTTTTTACGGGACCTATGTGAATTGTGATTATTTATTTTCATTTGTTTAATATATAAATATATATATCATAAATTAATTTCATTATATTGTATGAAAAGAATAATCAAATAATGTTATGATTATCATTATGGAGATGTAAAATTAATGTGATATTGATGATATTAAATGTGAACAATTATAACTATATAAATCAAGATTAATAAAGAAGATTCTTTGAATTAGAAATATTTATTGAACTATTAATGTCTCTATTTTCTAGAATGAAATTATAACTACAACACAACACATGTAGAAATTATAGTTCCATTGTATAGTTACACTATACCATTACCTCTAATTCATTTAAAATTTGGAGACCTAAACCTAATAACCTCAAAAGAGATAATTCATGTTAAAATATAAAAATAAAATAATAATTAATTTTAATAACTTAAATTAATATATTATTAATATCAATTAAATAAAAAATAAAATGGTTCATATTATAGTATCAGTGAATTGAATTTTATTATTCAAGATGTTAGGAGAGAATTTGGAATAATTTCTTACTTTAGGGAATGATTTCACCCCAAACACCATTATTTTCATGTTTAATTCATTCATATTGTCTTTAGTGCCTCAAATTTAAGGCCTTTAATGTACCAATTACAATTTTCCATAATTTCCTATTAATTTATTTTCACATTCCTTTTAAATGGATTTATATTTTTATCCCTAATTCATTCAAAATGGTTTCTTTTCAAATATCCATTATCTATAATTATTAAATATTTCTATTCTCTTATATGTTTGAAATTAATTTTCATGAATGTACACCATTCTAGTTTTCAATAATTATTTCTGATTTAATTTCATTATTTCCTCCCTTATGGTATTTAGTTTATACCATACTTTTTTCATTAGAACTATTCAAAGTCATTCATATTCACGAGGTTTTTTTATATCACCCTCTATATCTATATTGGATTTATCATTTAATTCAATATACATGTTATTTACAATATATCAAATCTTATATTTCTATTTATTCATTCATTTTAATATGAATATATTATATTTATCTTATATAGTAATAACCACCAATATTTTATAACATATACTGTGCATGTTCACTAAGAAAGTTATTGCATTTTTTGAAGGTGTACTATAAATAAATAAATATATTTAAATGAGGATAATTATTGATTCCTATGATTTTTTTAATTATTATATTATTTATTTGTCAATTTTTATATGATAAATTTTGTATAATTATTTTCTGATAAGTGTGTCTAGGAATTATAGAAATGTATCATTAGGACTTATGAGATAATCTTGGTTATGTTTATATTGTGTGCCTACTAATTATTATTTTCTTTCTTACACAAGGACATTATAGTGTGGTTATAATATTTATATTCATGAGTTTGATCAATATGATATTTGTTAATATTATCGATATGATTATTTATCTACATTTTATTGGATATGGTATGATTTGGACCATGTTTTATGTAATTTTTAGGTCTAGATTATTCATACCCTATTATGAATACCACATTTATATCTTATTGGATTCTATTATAAGATAACATTTATTGAGTATTTGATATCATCACATTATTATTACTACCCATTTTTCTGTGAAACAATGATGAATTATTTTTGTGGTCTCTAGATATTAAATTGAGGAATATTAAAATATTTTGTGATTTTATAATGAAATTTATCTTATTATATTAATAAAATGTTGTAATATTTAAAAACAATCATAATACTGACTGAAATTTATTTTTTATTTTATCAAATCACTTTTAAGGGATAATGAGGAACGTCAAGTCCATCACACATCCAAAATAACTTCCAAAATAACAGCAAAAGAAACCTAAGAAAATACAGGTCCTACCTCTTACCAGAAACTTAGCATTAAAAGTCCTCCACCGAAGCATGTAATCTTGGCAAATAGTCTCATGCAAACATCTTAGGAAAAGGTGAGCACCCAAGCATTAATCAGAAATAGGTAAAGTAGTATCGTTGAAAAACAATTGAATTCTGCCTGTATCCCTAAACAATCTCTAGGATATAGCGGATACCTGAGTATGCAGATCTCCCCTTATTAGGACTTCAAGTGATGAAGATAGCCTATCCCAGACTTGGATGTACTCCTTGAGCCTGGTTGTCCCCTTATTGAAGCCCCCAAACAGGATCGAGTCTTGTTTGTCAATCTAAATATATTTTTCCTCATTAAGATTCACTTTGATGTCCTGCCCCATCATCTTGGTCGCTTCCTCTTCTGAGGCATTGAGAAATAACACCTGCTCTGTCACCTCAACATCCGAGCTTAAAATCAACCCTGAGGTTAGTTAAAATTGGCCAGGAGGTTCCCGCTGGCACTTGACCTCACGGTCCAACTACTCCTCCATTTTCTTTTTGGCTGACCGAGTCTTTATGAGGGGTGGTAAGGAGGAGTAATCCTTCCTACCCATCCTCCTCCTATTGCCCTTATTTCTCCTCGAACTGGACTCCCCTACAGATAAACTCTTACTGCCTTCAAAGTGTTCCTCCACCCCATTTCTAGTAGAGAAATCTGGGAAATCATGATCCATGTGCCCAACTTCCATGCTTAGGCCATCAAGGTTATTCCTGGTAATCTCCTCTCCCTCAACCGCAACAGGGGCTTCATCTTCCGACCCTACCTCCATGAGTCCATAGAACCTTTTTTCTAGTCTGATTGGGGTCCAACATGAGGAGCCCACACCCCCTGGAGTGTTGGAGGGACTCACCAGGTCCTTCTGCAGTCGCTTGAACACATAAGATACCTTCAGATTGCATTGATGCCTCACGGCTTCCTTCCCCGCGCCATAACCAGTACCAATCTTCAGGCTGCATTCCACTGCTTCATTTCTGGTAGTCTTCTCCACACCTGAACGTGGTATCCTATCTTTGCCAGCCCAGTCAGCCCCTCCTAACTCCCTCTGTCCCGATCTAGCTTCCTCACAATTTCCAAAGATTTGCACTGAACGGGTTCTGCCCTGCAATCCAGCACCTCTCGACCAGCCGTCAGATTATTTTTAGGTCCTCTTTATGCTTTTGAAGGATGATTCCAAGAGCATACCTCCATGGCATGACCCAGCTGACCACATGAACAGAAAAAATCAGTCCAACTCTCGTAAACCACACGTTTCTTGCATCTGTACTCCTCTACAACCGTCATCCAAACAAAATCGAACGGAACACTAGATGCATCAATCTCGACATAGACTTGCGGATTCACAGGGTGACAAACTGATTTAGTGCGGCTATCCGAACATAGACACCGACCGACCATATTACATAACATCCTAATAATAGAAGGATTTTGGAAGGGTAACAGTGAATTAGGGAAACTAACCCAAACTGCAGTGGAGGGAAAATCGTGTTTCATGTGGATGTCGATCGTCCATCGAATGTGAAAGAACCGAAAGCCATTGCAGCAGCTGGGATCCCTCTCCCAGGCGTTGATGAGGTCCTCCTAGGATGCGATGTGAATCATAATATGGTGATTGTCATGTAATCCCATAGTCTCCCTATCCTACAAATCTCAGGCGTCGAAGACGAAGCGGTCGAATGAGTCAACTGGAGGTCTTCTCTTCTTGAACTGCGCCACCAGTGTGAGCTTCAGTAGAGCGGATGTTTCTGTAAATTTTGTTACTAAAATCTAAAGGTTCAGAAAACCATCGAGGAGGTCCGGGACATTGGGGCATAGCTCTGCCTTCAAAAAAGGAGGAAGTAGGTTGGGATTAGAGAAGTTCTGGAACTGTGAACACCCCTCCCCTACCGGGGGGGATCCGCCCGTCCGCTGCCGTCTTCTCCGAGAGAACGATTTTTCTTGGGTTCCCGAAGTGCACCCTCCTCAATTATATTATATAATGTAATAATAAAATTCCTTATAATCTTGGTGGCCAGCATGTGAATTGTTTCATGATAAACCATAAGAACTTTTATATTCATATCCCATAAAAAATCATAGTAATTGGCTATATGTAACCTGAGTTATCATATTACATAAAATATCATACATGATTTTGTTTAATGTGATGAATTTGTTTCTGCAGCCATTTAAAATAGTGGAATTTTTTTTCTAATAGTATTCCTCATCATCATAGTGGAATATGTAATTAACCCAAGACTCCGTAAAAAAGAAATAACACAAATAATAAATTCAAAAAATAAGAGACCTCTTATTTTTATCTATTAACCATACAGAACATGCAGCTTTCTTAACACATGATCCTATAAAATAATGTTTCAAAAATTCCCAAATACTCTTAGACACCCTCATAGGGCTAAAAGAATACATATTAAACAACAAAATTCCTCAATAACAAAAAATGGCACCACACACACATTAACATTCTCATATACATAGTCTTCATAGATATGAATATATGTAGTGTAAAATGTTATATTCATTGAAACATTTTATATAATCATATAACTAATCCAGTGGAATGATTCATTTTTAGTTGAATATTTGATTCATTCATTTTAGTGTTATGCATGAAACAATGTATTCAAAATTTTATTCTTGTCGGTATTTAATTCTCATGGTGATACATTCTCCACCAATATATAAATTTCCGCTCAAAATTCAGATTATCACTCAAAATAAAAATATCACAATATTTATTAGTGATTTTAATGGATAATGATATTATTTTTAGAGATATATGTACCTTAAAAACATAGGAAACATATCCTTTTATATATAATATGTTTAAAAGTAATAATGATTTTTTAATGAATAATTTTATCTAAACATCTCTATTGATTGGGGGTCATGATTCATATAATAGACTCTTATTTCTTAGTGAGTACATTTTTATACATGTACTGATTGAAAGTACTTATTGTGTTTTAAATTTTCAATTTTATTTTATAATATTAGTAATTATTTTGGTCATATTGGAGATAAACCATCCATTTTAGAACTCACGTCAAATTCATAAAAATAAGACTTATAGAAGGAACATTCTCTCACACATGAAATTTGGATACAATAACCATAGAAAATAAGTTTTAATTGTTATGGAAATCACTATGGGGATAAATTAATACTATTATAATGATTCATAAATATTATAGTGTTCCTATAATAATATTCCAAAAAATAACCATAATTAACAAGTGTATGATATGTGGGCCTTAATTATCTATATCATCATTATTAATTCTCAAAAGGTAGAACCCCCCTTTCATTGATATAGGTTTTTATTGATTATCATCATACTTTTTACCCTTTAATTATGATTTTTGTTTAGATAATTCTTGAGTTCCCCATATTTAAGACATTGAACTATTAGTGATATTTTTTGATGAACATTACATCCCTACATTTTCTTATAAACTTTGATTCTATAATGGGATTCTTGATGAACTCTATTAAAATATATTAAATTAAATAATTTACCTATGTGTAATTTCCCAGATTTTATCTTCACACATTTCTAACACTTCTGAAAATGATTCTCAATTTCTTTAGGATCATTACCCCGTGAACATTACTATAACACCATTTCTCTCTTATTTTCAAAGTAATCTTTATGAAAGATGTTAAAAATAAATTTTGATTGATTTTAAGGCTGAACCACGTCCTCTTTCACTCATAAAACCATGCAGAAATATTTAGTTGTATTAATATAGTCCATCAATTTTCTATTTCTTATAAAATTGGATAATAATAATAATAAAATGTGATCATATTCTTAATAATGTTTCAAAATGATAACGTGAATAATCAAAATCATATTGAGTGAGAGTTCAAATCATGGTGTTCTATTTTTCCTCCTTTTAATTCAATAGGTGTAAATTTAGTTAATAACTGAAATAAATTTTTAGGATTTTTACCCATAGGTTCATTTGGGCTAGAGCCTAGATCAAGTTATTTTTATATATACAGGGATTCAATTGCTATTAAACCAAACAATATATAGATTACCAAATTTCTATACTTTAATCCTATACGTAGTTATATTTATAGAGGTTTCATTAATGTTCTATCGGCTATATCTCAAAAAATTATCAAATTGTTTTCTTATAAATACTCTGGTTCCCCAAATCAATGCTACTAGATCTATTTCTAGAATAATAATAATTAGATACAACCTTGGATAAGTGTGAGATGAACCAATCTAAAAATATAATTATATTACACCATTTCCATATTTTAAAAATTATAACTAAATATAGAAACTCTATAATTGAAGGTTGTGTTCTTTATGGACTAACTACCTAATAAAATTATTTTAAAATAAATTTAAATCATTTTGTATAGTTACACCATAGTAATCCCAATTCTATATTAGACATGCATTATACTCATATTCATAACAATGGGAATGAAGTCATAAAAATTTTAAGATGTCAAATGATAAAAAAAATAAAACAAATCAGAAATTGATCAAAATATAATATCAAAATTTAAGATAAAAATGTGTATAGGAGAAATGATACACTCAGAAGAAAATTGATTAGTTTGATTTTTCCAGGATACATGATGGATAGAAACATAGGCCCAAATAAACAAAAATATACCATGGAATAATTGTGAGAGATAATTTTTCAATCTTGGATTCATGTTGTCTTTGTGGGTGATTGCAAGGGGTCGGGTTTGTGTACAATCATTCACACTAGTTTCACTATTTATGAACTATTATCAATGGTTTTTTATGGAACATGAAACACCCAATATATCTATATCAATAGGTACATTCTTCCAAATAAAATTATATTGTTGGGGAATATGTAAAATGACGCTTACGAAGTCACATAGTTCAAGAGGATTAGATATTAGGAGAAACACATCCTTTTAGGGGGTATTATTGACTACACTATGAATCTCTTATATGGGTAAGATATGTTCATGAATCCTTTATTAATTCCCAAATATTACATGCATCACCCTTTAATTAACAACTAATTATTATTAAATATGGTGTTTATAATCATGTATATGTATGATATATTCCTTATCAATGGTATCCTCTCATGTACTAATTAGATATTCTTCAGTAATTATTATGATCATATTGTTTTTTTAGCCACACAGTAGGGAGCTCTAGATTGTATTGACATCTAGGTATATATGAGTTATTTCTGTATCGATATCGAACCCATGAGATCGGATAACATAAAATCAAAACCCAATTAGTTTAGTTCCTCATAATGGGGAATGTAATACGTTTTATGTTCATGTGATGTAGAACATGCAATGAATTTTAGCATCATGTGTAAAGGGAGTTGATGTTAAAGATGACAAGTAATTGTTTAGTGTGGTAATTATTCCAAACTTCCCAAGGGAATAATATATGGATATTTATTATCATGATAAATTTTAACCTAACATGAATGTTTCCCAAATTTAATAAGGTTGATTTGGGGTGTTGGGTTTGGACCTAAGGGTGGCTTACGATATATTTTATTTGGATGGGAATCAAATCCGATGTATTTTTTATATTTTTATCATAGGGTAATATATCCCTTATAGAGGATTATTTTGGGTCCAACTTTTATGGATGATTCATTAATGAATTAATTTAGGGACATGATAATAAACTTAAAAGATTGATATTTGGGGGTTTGGGTTGGGGCACACACCTGAGGATGATGCCAATGAACTAGTTAGGTTTGGGGATTATTCTTGAGAAGGATTCCCATAGGATGGGTTGGTGTTTACTCAAATGGAAGATACCCTAGTGAATGGAATTGGATAACCCATGTAATGATACCCAAAAGGATTGGGATCCTGTTAATTTCATTACCATAATCAACCAATAAACCCCTATGAGTCATTCTTAGTGAAATAAATAAGAGTAAATCGATGGCCCTAGAAACCACAAAATCTACTTTTCCCTGAGCTTGGATACATGGACATGAGGATCAATTTCTATATAGAACCTATAAATAAAAAATAGAGTAATATCCAAAAGAATATTCACTTTCAAAACATGCATCTATCTATTTTCATGTCATGATCATTAGTATCATCTAAGGCCACATGAGTCCTGATGAGTGATACCTGAATGTGAGAAATACGAGATTGAAGAAGATTTGAAAAACCACATATTTCTCCTCCTATACTAGAGAAATATGTCGAGAGTATTAATGAATAAAATGGGGATTGGATTCCCTCATTAACTCTCCTTTTTCAAATCTACAATAGATGCATCGAACTACCCATCTTGACCCAACCCATGGGGGTGAAGTGGAGTGACTGTAAAACCATCCAATATAAAGGATAGGGGATTACTCTTGGAGGTATTACCTAAAATTGTTTCTTTAGAAATAGAGGTGGATCACATTCCATGTTGAATGGATACTCATGTGTTATATTATTCCTCCCATCAAGGAAACAGAGGATCTGGGTCTCAAAAAAGAGATAGGAACAAAATATTCCACATCCTTATACTAGAAACTGAGAACTCCAAGACAATGTGTCCAGGGTCAGGTTCCACATGATAATTTTAATGAAAAACTACATGCACCCAGAAGAATCTAACTATTTAGTGGGACATATATAGGAAACCACTAACTATAGTCAGGAAAATAGAAATGGGAGACACACTGGTGCTCCCATATTAATGGTTTATCAACTCTGGAGGCATAAAAGGATGATTAAAACGAGCCTCATTGATAAAGGGTTCATAAGTAAGGGGATACCATCCATTGGTATATTATAATGGATCTCATTGGGGTGCTAATGTAGGTCCTGGCATGTAGGGTATATGTGCCTCACAACATTTCTTAGGAGGAACTGGAAGTTTTTAGAGTAGGGGAATATGTCTACAGAAGCTTGCAATTTATTTTTAAATGGACCACATTTGGTGACAATAAATGAAAGATTATTTATCCTATGAAATTGGGATCTTCACAAGTGTCCCTGAATGGGTCTCTTGGATGTCTCTGTGTAGGGTTGGGGCATCATATAGGTTTTTTTTCTAGGGTATAAGGTGTCTTTGGGCATGTGTATTTTTTATTATACCCTAAATGGAAATTGGTAACCCTTATCCCCTTTAATTATCTACTATCTTAGTTTTTGGAGATATACCTAAGGTATTTCAGTGACATAGGTGAAGGGGAATAACAAACATACTCTTTTATGTTTTCTTAATCTAAAAGAAGACATTTAGAAACATAGTCCATAACAACCATTATCTTTATTTCACAAATAAACCTAATTTATTACATAAAATCTTCAAATGATTCAAGATCAAACATCAAGTAGTCTAGGATATTTGAGGATTAAGAAAATTACATAATAACGTAGAACTTAAAACACAACATCTTTATTGAAAACTTCTTTTACATGACCACAACCTTCCTTCATACTTAGCATAGTATGAGATAAACTGAAGAAATGAATAAGGAAAGGGTGAGCTATAAAGACAAGTAAGGGAGTAAAAAAGGAATAATATGATGAGTATATCTCAACATAGGAAATAGGCATATCAATTGAGAATAAGAGAAACATGACCAAAAAGGCATGATAGAGCATGATTATCATAACCTAGAAATGTGGAAACAACATTTAACATGATATTAGCATGATCCAATGATCATTGAACCTGAATCATGAGTAGACCCTCATTCATATTCAATTTTCATGAGTAAACCCTCACCCCACATGAAGTATCAAGATACTATCTTTACCCAATGCATTAGAGCGCTATGAGGGTGCACCCATCTTAATCATTTCATTTCATGCATAGGTATGCCACATGGATCATATAACATGGATTAATAAAAAATAATCAATTATTCCATGATAAAGGGATTTAAAATTCATACATAAAAATTTATAATCAATAACAAAATCATCATAGAGTTGAATACCTTTGATAGAGAAATCAGAATGGTATTCCTTACACAATGGCTTTGGCATGGAAAATCGTGGTGCAATTTTTGCTGCAAAACAGTTTGACATAAGAATTCATAAAAATGGATGATGAGAGGGAAAGGGGTGTCTCATAATATTTAAATGAAATTGAATGTAAGGGTTTCATATATATACATGTCCCAAAAAATTTAATGAAATTATATTTCATACTACAAAATAATTCCTTAAACGCAAATGAGAAAAGGGAAATTCCTTAACGAGTAGTAATTTGTGTACATGGAAGGCATTAATGCGAGAGAAATAGGTCTCTAATCATTAAATAATAAGGAGGTAATTATTTGGGAGGTGGTAAATCATAACCCAATATTTACAATTGATATTTAAATGTCATAACCACATAAATAAATTTAGAAACAAAATTAAAGGAAAAATCTCTTACTTTGACGTGTGTTACTAAAGTCCTGGGAGAGGCTTGTGATATGATTTTTGGGAGCGTGGGTAACATTATAGGATTCAAGAAATAGGAGTGAATTTTTTTGTCTATATCCAATTGCTTTTATTGAATAGGATGTGGGATCTTGGGTGGGATTATATAGGAAAAGAGAGATAATTCATTACTATTTAGGGTTTGCCCACCACACATGAAAATAATCAAAACCAAAAACCAAACCATGGGTTTTGACCATGGGTTTTTCCAAATAGGATTGGAAAAAAATATTATATGTGTACTATGTCCTAAATTCTTAAAATATTATTCTTTCCTATGTGGAGGGGAGTCACACTCTCAATGAAATCATTTTGAAATGACAAAATGTTATATAAGTCAAGGAGGGCCCACAAATGATTTTTAAAATAAATAAAACATCCTAAAATCACATTATTTTAATATTAAAACATTTATTGGTAGAACATACCATTTATAGTATTTATTTACATCACTATTAGGACATTATGATGTCATAAAATGCATTATATAATAAAATGGTATTTATTTTTTACCCAAAAATTCGACTATCTTCGAAAATTATAAAAATTTCACTGTTGGATAATTTTGACATCTTGATTCCAATAATAATATTCTTTTTATATAAATAATTTTCTAAATATATGAATTTTTACTTTTAAAATAAAAACAGGCATTTATCAAAAATTCATGGGTTTTGACAATATATAGCTTTCAAACCTTAATAAAAATTACAGTTATACTCATAAAAACTAAATGATCATTTATTTAATAAATAGAAATTTATTAATAAAAATTTATTAAAATGTTATTTAATTCAAAAATCTATCAATTCATCAAAATAGATAATTGAATTTAATATTAACTAAATATATTATTTGTTCTTTAAATATTATTTACAAATTAACAATAATAAAATGAATGTATATTCCATATTATATACAAAAATAATGAACATAATCATAGTGATAAGATCTTGTTACATAACCCGTTATAACACCCACATAAGACCTAAGGGAAAGGTGTACAATGGGGATAGACTTGTGGGGTGGCTCGTACACCATCACTCAGGTTGTTTTCTCTATCGTCTTCCACTTCTCACATTGGAGGTTCCATTCAAGCATAATGTGTTGAAGATCGACATGGGATTGGTCTAGAAAAAATCCCAATAATGCCACCTATTTTCCATGCTCGGAAAATTGTGATTCATGCTGAGCAATTCTACTAGATGAGGTCATCACATTATTTATTTGAGTAAATTTGATTTGTTAAAAACTTATATTTATACTAATCATATGATCACTGTTAAATGGCTATATTAGCAAATGGTAAAAATTATTAATGGTATTTTGAAATCCAAAAGCACAAAACCAATGAAGTGAATATGTTATATAACCATTCTACATAATAAGAAATTTAATTATATGAAGAGGAATTTCAATTAATAATGGTATTTGTAATTACAACCTTCCCCCCATATGAAATTTCACCCCCAAATTATTTTCCCCACAATTAAATAAATGAGATTAACTCTGCTTCTCACATCCACTGATTCCCACATTTCATCTTCAAACATGCAGTTTCTCTACAAAACATTCATGAGGGGAATTATTTTATTTTATAGAACATTGTCCCTATGATCAAATATCCTCACAATCTTCTCTTCATAGGTGTGGTCATTCTCTAATGGTTCCACCTCTTGATTGAGAATTCATAAGAATGTAGAAACTATTAAAAAAATGGAAATCCTTAGAGATCGATGTTATTGAAGAAGGAATTTTAATATTTCGGTCAATACTATGTGTTCCATAAAATATAGATTAGAAGAAAGAACTTTTGGATAGTAAACATAGTTCGAATTTATTCATTCACCCAGGGAACAAAAAGGTGTATTGAGATTCCCAAGAGCATTATTGGTTAGAAAACATGAAGAATGAGATCACTGAGTATAAATCAAATTTCTTTGTATTTCAGCTAGTGAAGGCTGAGCGGCATAATTCTAAGGTTATAATGCAACAATTTCCCAAACCAGTACAGAAATTGGAGAACATCACCATGTACATCGTCACCAGACTTCTAAAGACATCTAATGGAAATAATTATATCTGTGTTGTTATGGACTGTCTTACAAAGACTTTACACTTTATTTCAATTTAGGAGGATTTCTAATTTGATCCATTGGAATGGATATATATCAAAGTTTTGTTAAGGATACATGGGGTACCACTATCTATTGTGTCTGATCGAGATCCATGATTCAACTCTATATTCTAGAAGAGTCCCCAACAAGCTCTGAATACTATGTTTTACATCATTATGGATCAACATCCTCAAACTAATGGTCAATCTTTGGAAACTATCCAAACACTTGAGGTCATGTTGAGATCATGCTCAAGGGACTTCAATGGAGGATGCGATCGACATCTTCATCTGGTTGTGTACTCCTACAACAGTAGTTTCCACTCAATAATCAAAATTGCTCCTTATAAAGCCCATTATGGGAAGACATACAGAATACTAGTGGCACATATTCATCTGGTTGTGTACTCCTACAACAATAGTTTCCACTCAATAATCAAAATTGCTCCTTATAAAGCCCATTATGGGAAGACATGCAGAATACTAGTGGCACATATTCCCAACTACAATCCAACAATAATTTGTAAAACAATTGATGATTTTCTTTTCCTTATGATTCCCATGTCCAGCTTTATCAAATATAAGAAGACTGAATCTTTTTCAATTTTCATTAATGATAGAATTGTTTATAATTTTCAACTTATAGCATATGTCACCTTGTTTTCATTCCCATGGAGGTAATGGATTGAGCAGCCATAGTTTTTGATCATCTTTAACCATAATTAGTGGCACATATTTAACTTTTTCTGTGTGAATATATACTTGAGGCATTCTTGGACCATATATATTGTACACTTCTATCCAAAAAGGTAATGTCCCCAAATTTTTAAATCTAAGATCACTGAAAACAACTCCAGATCATGTGTTGGATTGTTATTCTCATTAACATTCAATTGCCTTGAATAATAGTCTATGAATTTTTCATTTTACAGCAAAACACATCTCAGGACCTTCTTTGAAACATCACTAAATACCAAAAAACGTTCTCCACATGTGAGTTGTGTGAGCATGGGCGTAGTGATAGGCCTTTTTTTCAACTCCTTGAATCTTTCTTGTCATTCTTCACTCCATGAAAACATTAATCCCTTCTGAGTTAGCTTGGTAAGAGATTTTGAAAATCGTGATAAATTTCTATCAATTCAGCGATAATATCTAGCTAACCCCAAGAAGATATGGATATCCATTACCAATGTTGTCCTCGATCATTGCTCAATTGTTTCTATCTTGGAGGGATCTATAGATATCCCACAACGAGTGATGATATGACCCAAGAATGAGACCTCCTTCAATTAGAACACACACTTGCAGTACTTTTCATAGAGCTTCTCCATTGGCAGGGTCTCTAGTATAATTCTTATATGCTCCATAAGATCCTCCTTTTTTATGGAGTATATTAGAATATCATCTATAATGACTTCCAAAATATAGTCAATTTACTTTCTAAAGACTGTATGCATCA
Organism: Viscum album; assembly: GCA_963277665.1. Taxonomy (NCBI): domain Eukaryota; kingdom Viridiplantae; phylum Streptophyta; class Magnoliopsida; order Santalales; family Viscaceae; genus Viscum; species Viscum album. The sequence goes on along the minus strand of OY728121.1, from coordinate 1,641,381,397 downwards.
TGTCCATAAAGATTTATATAGAATTAGTGATTCTGAAAGGAATTACTATGAATTCCCAGTGCGAGTATTTTTTACGAAAATAAATATCAGGGATATCCTCCTACTTCACCCATTCTAGGTAATATTCCAATTGAAATCCCTCCTTAGAGAATTATAGTGCTTCAAATAGCTGATTGAACAAGTCATCAATTCGAGGTAGTGGATACATGATCTTTATCAGGAATTTTTTGAGCTCACGAGAATCAATGAAAGGCACGTTGGCCCATCCTTTTTCGTAACAAAGAGTATCGGTTCACCCCATGGTGAAGCACATGGGTGTATAAGTCCTTTATACAGATTCCCCTGTAGTTTTTTTTCAGCTTCCCAAGCTCCACAACATCCATTCTATATGGAGTCTAGGATATTGGCAATGGCCCATGTATATGATCAATTTAGAATTGAACATCTCTTCTAGGAGGAAGATAATGGAATTTCTTGGGAAACACATCAGCAAATTCCCTCACAATAGGAATGTTTTCAAGTATTGTTTCATTTTTGGAATCAATAATCTAATCCATATATGTATGCTCATCTCATAGTAATATCCATACTTGAGAAGTTGGTGCTAAGGATGATTCATCCTCCTCCTTCCACTTGTACAAAATCGAGAGTTGATTCTCCATATAGAGAGTGATTTCCCTCCCACGGCAATTTATGTTTTCTATATATAAGTAAATCCAATCCATGCCAAAAAATTGAATCAAATTCCTTGGAGGGAGTATGATGTGGTTTTCAGGGATGTTCAATTAACAAATTGTGACATGGGAGGACTTGTTCTCATGGGTTGCAATGATTTCCCCATTCTCTGTACTCACTGAGATATTTACTTCCAGGGTTTGTGGTGGTGTTGAGATTATTTTACAAAACATTTGGGATATAAAATAATGATTAGAACCAGAATCAAAAAGTATGTTCGTTGTTCTTGAATAAAAAACTAGTGTAACTATCACCACTTCATTTTCGGGGTTCACTTCGATAGTTGTGATGGAAAAAGCTCACCCTTGCTGTCATTGAGGTTGTTGGTTGCCCCTGAAAACCCTTCACTTAGGGAGCCATTTGGCAATGTTCCCATGTTCACTGTAGTTGAAGAAAATGACAAAGCATTGAGGTTTGATTGAAGCATTCCTCTCTTCTGTCATAGCCACATGATTTTATCGTTGTTTGTTTGTATCCAGGTTCCCTTCTCTTCCAGACCTAATGAATTTCCTCATCCTCTTTAAGCAATTTCTGGTGTGCTTCATTCCACTCCTTTGGCAAGTGGGGTGCTGGATTTTCATAGCACAATCAAATTTATCAATCTGATCTCCAAAATTTAAGTCCACCTTACGCTTCTTATCCCAATGATAACCCTGAGATTCACCAATCTTCATTTCGAATTTCAGGGAACATCATACAATTTCCTCATAGATATCAAAGTCATGGATCACTAGGGCTTTCTTATAGGCATGTTTTTATACAACCTATGAAGCAGTCGACCTTGCTTTCGAGCATAATGACAAAGATAGTGGCATATAATGCATGCCTTGTGATGTTGTCCTCAAACGCTCCGACAGATTTGTCACCATCTATTCTTGAGAGAGAGGTAGTCCCATTCCATCATAAGTCGGAGGGTGTATGGAAAATAATTATCGAAAAACATCCACTATAGGATGAATATATTTTTTGCAATTGTCTATTTGCAACGAGATTAATTCCACTCACAAATAGTCCGTCCCAGAGGTTATTTGCAACGGGAGGTTCGACCCGTCGCAAATAATTGGTTATTTGGGACATGATTTTGGGTCCTGTCACAAAATGTAAGGTGCGGTATGGGGAAGTTTACACGCCAAACCACGGGGAAGTTATTTGCGATGGGTGTTTTCCCTTCGCAAATAGTGCATTGGTAGGTGGGTATTTGTGATGGGACTGTCACAAATACCGATAGTGGAAAATCGGTTTTTGCACCAGGATGTGGTCCCATCGAAAAAAGTGTGTCGGCATGCAACTATTTGTGATGGGACCCATTGCAAAAAGTGTGTCGGTAGGCAGATATTAATGATAGTACCCATCACAAATACTCTTTTAACCATCAACAATAATTAATGCTGGAAAAGTTATTTGCGATAGGTCCCGTGAAAAATAGTAGTGTCGCAACTAATATATCATATATATACCTCCATCCATTTTTACTACTCTTTCCCTCAATTCTCACTTTCACTCTCTCTCTCTCTCTAAACTCCTTTTTTAGAGTGATATTTTTTTCTGTGTTAGCTTTTTATAAAGAAAATGTGAAGTCATCTACATCAAAAGGAGATCAAGATTAGAGGTGTTTATATTTTATTTAATTTAGTATTTATTTCACTTTTTATGTTAATTTTAATTATTGTTGATTAGTTTTCAATAAATTTCATTTAAATTGTTTTGTTATACGTATTTATTTTTTATAATATATTGATATTATTTGTAATAATTTTTAATAATTAGCATATTTAATAATCCTTAATCATAATCAGTATTGTATATAAATAAGTTGTGGTAATTAGTAATTACAAGCTATAATTTGTAGTTATTAATAGTAATTAATTATAATTAGTAATAATTATCGGTAATTAGTAATAATTAAGGGAAATTAGCCATAATTAGGGGTAATTAGTAATAATTAGGGATAATTAGTAATAATTAGCAGTAAATAGTAATAAATCCTAATAAATCGGAATAAATTAGAATAATTAGAAATAAATAGTAATATGTAGGAATAAGTAAGAATAATTATTAAAAAATAGGAATAAATATGAATAAATAGTAATAAATAGAAATAAATAGAAATAAATAGTATGAAATATGAATAAATAATAATAAATAGTAACAAATAGGAATAAATAGGAATAAATCATAATAAATAGTAATAAATAATAATAATTAGTAATAATTAGTAATAAATAGTAATAATTAGTAATAATTAGTAATAATTAGTAATAAATAAGAATAAATAGCAATAAATAGCAATAAATGGGAATAATTATTAACAAAAAATAATAAATAAGATTAATTAATAATAAATAGGAATAATTAGGAATAATTAATAATAAATAGGAATAAACAGGAATAATGTGAAATGAAAAGGAATAAATATGAATAATTTGTAATAAATATGAATAAATATGAATAAATTAAAATAAGTAGTAATAAAAATGAATAAATAGTAACAAATAGTTAGAAATATTAATAAAGAGTAATAAATAGTAATAAATAATAATAAATAGTAATAATTACTAATAATTAGTAATAACTAGTAATAACTATTAATAAATAGTAATAAATAGTAATAAACTATAATAAATAGGAATAAGTAGTAATAAGTAGAAATAATTTGGAATAAATAGTAACAATTAGTAATAAATATGAATAATTAGAAACAAATAGGAATAAATAGGATAAATATGAACAAATAGTAATAAATAGGAATAAATATGAATAATTAGGATTAATTAGTAGTAAATTATAATAAATTAGAATAATTTCCTAATAAATATGAATAATTAGTAATAAATAGGATTAATATGTAATGAATAATTAGTAATATAGAGTAATAATGTGTAATAATATGTAATAAATAGGAATAATTAAGAATATGAAGGAAAAATTAGAAATAAATAGAAATAATTAGTAATAATTAGGAATAATTAGTAATAATTAGAACTAATTAGAAATAATTAATAATAACTAAGAATAAATAGTTATAATTAGGAATAATTAGTAATAATTAGTAAAAATTGGTAAAAATTAGTCATAATTAGTAATAATTAGTAATAATTACTAATAATTAGTAATAATTAGAAATAAATAGTAATAAATAGTAATAAATATTAATAAATAATGCCAATTTGTTAGAATTTGTAGTAATTAGTTGTAATTAGTTGTAATTAGTTGTAATTAGTAATAATTAGAAATAATTTGTAATAAACTGTAATAATTAGTAATAAATATGAATAAACATGAATAAATAGGAATGAAGTAGATTAATTGGGAATAATTAGGAATGATTAGGATTAATTAGAATAAATTTTGAATAATTAGTAACAATTAGTAACAATTAGCAATAATTAGTAATAATTAGTAATAATTAGTAATAATTTATAATAATTAGTACAGAATATTATTAATTATTACTAAATAGTAATACATATTACAAAATAGTAAAACATATTACTAAATAGTAATACATATTACTAAATGGTAATAAATAGGAATAAATAAGAATAATTCAGAATAGTTAAGAATAATTAGGAATAATTTAGATTAATTTGGAATAATTAAGAATAATTTGGAATAATTAGGAATAATTAGGAATAATTAGGAATAATTAGGAATAATTATGAATTATTAGGGAAAATAATACTAAATCTGAATAAATAGTAATAAGTAGTAATAATTAAGAATAACTTGTAATAACTAGTAATAACTAGTAATAACTAGTAATAACTTGTAATAACTAGTACTGACTTGTAATAACAAGTAATAACTAGTAACAACTGGTAAGAAATAGTAATAACATGTAATAATTTTTAATAACTAGTAATAATTTGTAATAAATAAGAAAATAGGAATAAATAGTAATAAATATTAATAAATTGTAAAAAATAGTAATATGTAATGGACTGGGGTTTTGGGGTCCATTACGTGGTGAAAAAATGATGTTTGGGGTGTTCGGGGTGTTCTGGAATGCCATCACAGCTTCTCGGTAAAGCTTAGGACTCATAATAGTAGCATAGGCCTACCGGTGGCTCGACCTACTGGTGGCCTCGGCCTACCGGTGGATCAGCCTACCTGTGGATAGGCCTACCAGTGGCTCAGCCTACCGGTGGCTCGGCCTACTGGTGGCCTACCGGTGGCCTACAGGTGGCTCGGCCTACCGGTGGTTCGGCCTACTGGTGGCTTAGCCTATCAGTGGCCTCGACCTACCTGTAGCTCGGCCTACTAGTTGCTCGGCCTACCGGTGGCTCGGCATACCCGTTCCCTCAGCCTACAGGTAGCTTGGCCTATAGGTAGACCTCACCTACCAGTGGCCTAACCTACTGGTGACCTTGGGGTACTGGTAGCTCCAAAATTTTTCCCGTAGCACATCCTTTTGCTTGAATTGGGTTGTAAACCTTGTTTTCACCCAATTAAACATGTTTTAAATCCCATTAATGTTGTTTAAAGGCCATTAATGTCATTTAATTAAATAATTTGGTGAGGTACCCACCTTAATGAAAATTCATGCATTTTTTGTCATGCTTTAACCGCGTTTTTAGAAACTCATGTAGGGCATAAGGTGGTGTGTGTCGGTTTTAACAGCCCCGAAGGACAGGGAAATTTTTGGTTGGAAGTGTGGTGTCGCCCAGCCGTGTGGTCAACCCAAGATCCCGGTTCTTCCTCGGTTTGGAGTTTTTCTCTCTGTATCTTTACCATCCCAGGAATGCTGTATCTCAGTCTTTATAACCGGAAGGCTTCTCATCTCCCTGAGTTTCTTGTTTTCTATCGCCCTGCACTCCGATTGCCCTTCCTCCCAATGAGTTATACCCCTATTGTGAATTTTCCCTTGATCACATTCTGTGGAGCTCCTGCTACTCCAGATTTCTAGTTTCCATGCGAGGACTTAACATTGATCCTTGATCAATTAGGTGGAGTTTATCTTCGCCTCTCCTTTCCGTGCATCATGCGGGGTGGGTACGCTTTTTTTTCTGTGGGGATTGATGAAACCAATCTAATCAAAGATAATGAATGGACCTTTAAAATAATGTAGGGTGTGTGATATATGTTTTGTTGTACTCTTTTATGTTGGTATGTGTTGTCAATTATACGGTCATATGCTCATTGAAAATGTAACGCCCCGACCCTAGCTACCCAGAGTCGGTGCATTAACTTCATAACATTGGCATGATCACAAAAGATCAAGTCTCGAAAGACCGATTAGTTTAGTAGCCTTGGAAACACTAGATACATTCATAAGTCTTACATTACATCATAAAGTGAAAAACTAATAACAAATTCTTCATAGTCCACACTCATATCCTCTTCTGACTATCCCTGCAGGTCAATCATAAAATACTTCTTCACATCCTGGAAAATATTATAACATTGAAAGGGGTGAGCTCGGATGCTCAGTAAGGATAACAATATTGTGGAAGCTTTCATAAATAAACATAAAAATTTAAGGCAATGTATAACTAAAACAAAAGCCTTTTAAACTTGAACATCAACATAATATGGAAAAGGTAAAATGAGATAATCCATTCACTTCTTCACATGGATATTCTACTAGTCGAATAATCACATGAAATAACAATAACCACTTTCATAATGATGGAATGCATAATGCCAGACTATAATAACCACGTAGTCAAGGCCTCGTGCCAAGACCACAAATAAGATTTTTTCAAGGCCTCGTGCCAAGACACTAGTTTGTCTCATGAGACCTGCCGATGCATCGAGGAGCTATAGCGGGCTCCACCCGTCACTTATTAAGTCCAATGCATTTCTCATATGAATAGGTTCAAACATATCATAAACCATAACATAGTCGTATCACATCAAACATGCATAAAGGAAACATAACATTTCCACATTTCAATCACAAGATATAAATACAACACATTGATATAATAAAAATGCATTCAAAACCATTTTCAATAAAATAAAAGAAAGTTAAAACTTTGTATTTATTTTTCCTTAAAAAAATGATGGCTTATAGAGGAAGCCGAAACTCAAATAATGGTCACGGCGGCGGAGAAGTCATTGTCGCCGCATAAGTACGGAAAGAAAAACATTCCCTTTTTGTTATTTAGTAAAACGCTTCGTATAAAAAATATTCCTTTTGAATAAACGTAAAAGTCAAATGGGTTTATACGCCGTATAAAAGAAAGTTTTGTATAAAACCAAATATGCCTCAATGAAAGGGGATTGAGACGAAGTCCTTAAAAAGATCATTTTTTTAAATAAAGTAAATCTATAATGTGTATTCACTATAAGTATACATAAATAATGTAAAAATACAATATAGGACATAATAATATCATGACATAATTTGAAAGTAGGATATTAACCCAAAGAATGAAAATTGGGTTAAGAAATTCCCTTACCTTGCGTCTTGTCCTGACTCGACCGTTCTTTAACCTCCTGAATAATAAACTAGAGTTAATTTCTATTTACTTAAGAACATTTTTCATGTTAATTATTACTTTTATATCCCTTATTACCATGTTATGAACATTATTTAATTATTTAAGTTAATAACGGTCGTTTTGTCGATCTTTGGTACTTGAGTCAAAAAAAACTTCTTATAATTACAAGTTGTTCATGTGGTGAAATATCCATTATATCCAGAATTATATTCATGATTTAGATATCATATATATCATATATACAGTATATACAATCATTCATAATGTCACATAACATTTAGAGGTAAGAAATGAAATGCACCGTTCATGGAGACGGTAAGCCGTACGTACGCATGAACGCTACTTTCATTTCTATTTCGTATTTAATGGAATGAAATCATAATGATATAAATTTATAATATAATTACAGTATAATATAGTGTATAATACCATTTAATCCATCCTTTATACATCCCACATATGGCATTAACGATTGAAATCACTTTGAAGGGGCGGTAGTCCGCACTTCCTAAAATGAAATTATCGCGTTTTACCCATAATGGAAATCATAAAGTATGCCATAAATGGAAAATACATAAGCATAAGTAAAACATAAACATATTTTATATCATATATAAATATAGTTAAATCTTAATGGCCACCTTTGAAGGTGTTATATGAGTGTTGAACAATCATCGTTTCGTGAGGCAGAAATTCGCCATCCATAGAAACCGTATGTTCTTTAACCATTAGATGTAGGTGTGTGTAAGTGTAGCTCTAACAATTCTTATAACAACATCCTAGTATATTGAGGATACTATTGATGTTACAAAAGTTATGAGTAAAAAGATTTTAGGGGGTTGGAGAAGAAAAATATAACAAAACAACATTAGAGAAGACATTACCTCAAAATCGGGTAACTCTTTTTTATTTGAGCCAAAGGCTTCCTTGAGAATAGTTCTGACCAAAGTGAGGCTTCTAGGAGTAGTAGGGGAAAGTTGGGAGAGTATTTGGGCAGAGGTTGGCCGAGCCAAATGTCTTGAAGGTTTGAATAAGATGGGAGAGGTGGGGGCCTTTTATAAGTGGAGAGGAGGGATCTTTTGGAAAGATTGAAATGTTACATTATTACACAATGCTTTTAGGATTATAAAGGTCCCACACTTATATAATTCGTCTCTAAGGTGATAAGGGTTCGAAATATACCCATCCAATAGTCTTTGGACAAGTGTAAGCCTTGGATTTTAAATTATCTTTTCATTTTATTAAAATCGTTAAATAATGAGGTCATCGCTGCATCATAATTATGTCACAAATAATTTATTTTATTTTATGTCTAAAAATTATAAAACAAATACTATGATGTAGGAAATCTTTTTATATTTCTAATGAGTATTTATAGTCAAGATTTGGACTTGTGTAACCCCACTTAAAAACTATTTTAGTAAAATAACTCATGTTTGTGTCAATTTAATTTTAACATTAAATAAATATATATTAATGTCATTTTCCAACTAAAGTGGTTCCATGGGGTCCCCAAGTTGACCCATGGGTTGTCTTGGTCGTCCATGACTCATCCAATAGGAGTAGGACAAGTTTCATGCTCATCTCATATTATTAAAACATTATTTGTACCTTAAACTACACTAATCACCTCTAATCGCGATTAAGAACATAAAAGTTACTATTCACCAAAAAAATTATTTTAATCTCCTTGAACCACATTTTACTTTTTAATGACAACCATGTATGTCGGAATTTTGAAAATCAAATCACAGAAGTGGTAATATTTCATTTAAATGAAAAATCAGTTATTTAACTACCACTTAGTGGTTTCACTATTCATCAAAAATTGAAGTTTTTCCGAACAAGGCCAAAATTTCAAACTAAGATATAATTGATATTCCGAATTCAATAATGATGTCTATTTTAAAAAATTCCAAACATATAAGTGGAATTATTTAATTTTATACTTAATTCCCACTGTTATGACAAATAGCGTGTTTTTAAGAAACAATTTATATCAAAAGATTGGCAATTGTTTATGTCCAATTTCAATGTTAAATTAATTCTAATGACCACCATTGGATAAAATGGTAAAAATATATTCTAATTATACCTTAAAACCACTAAATAGTATAATTTATGACAATAAATTATTTTTATTAAAAAAAAATTTTATGTATTTTTCACTATTCATAAAAAAAATTAGATGTTCTCAGAAAAATACCAAAAATTCAAAATAGGCTAATTTCGATATTCCGAATCCAAAAATGAAGTCCATCTTGAAATATACAATTTCTATAATTTTAAAAAGTGGTTATTACTATTCATAACGGCTACTTTGATTAGTCGCGGTGTTTTAGAACTCGAATTTGTGTACAATGCAAGCCATTGCGTTATTGAATGAGAAGCGTATCGTGGAAGCTCGGGGTGTTACATTCTCCCCTCCTTCAATAAATTGCATCCTAGAAATTTGAAATTTTTTCTTTGAAAATAAAAGGTTTAAAACAGAAAATACCTTTGTGAAAAACCCACAACGGAAATAAGATTAATAAAATTTAGCCTTAATAAGAGGGAAATGGAAATAAGAAAGTCACCACCAAATTATGATCTCGATAAGGAGAACATTGGTGGAAATTAGAGGCATATAATTAGAGGAAAAACGTAAATATTTGTAGGGAGTGATTGAGGTCATCAATCACAATCAACTGTCAAATTGAGGGCCTCAAAGCCTTCAATCTATGTTGATTTAAAATATCATCAGTTCAACAAGACATAAGGTATTAGGATAACACATTTTTTGTTTTAATATCCCTTTACTAAAGTTTAAGAATTAATTTATTCATTGAATAAGAGATAGGTATATATATATTTATGCTTGACAATTAGAGTTTCAACCTTCAACTCATCTTTCACTCAAAAAGATAATAGAACTCAAAAATATTATACTTATCCTAATTGTATAAGGTTCCAAATTTTAACACATACCATTTAGATTAGTAAAATTATTTTGTAATAACCAGGGACTTCCTGTAGGCTAGTGGTAGGAAATAAAGGCTTTTCGCACTATGGTTGTGGGTTCGATTCCTGCAGCTTTGTCCGACGTGACGGGTTATGCGCCACCCTGCAGGTTGTCCTTTTCCTAAAACTATAGTATTATAATATTTCAAAAATAATCTTCATAAATTTTTTAACCTTAAACAATACTATCCAAAGATCAAATTAATCCATTCCAACCTTAACAGTTATCCAAAATACCTCCGTCCAGACTTTCTCTATAAGGTCTCTAAATTCCAAAATCAATTGTAACATCAGATTCCCCAAACAAAGAAAAGTTTCTCTTATTGTCACATACTAAAAATATGATTACCTTAATCATATTAAAACCTTACTAAAATCAAAAAGTACTGCAGTACAATCTTTATATATATCACATTATTCTTATAACCAGAATATAATCTTTGAGTCCATAAGCACCAATACATTAATTATTATGCTTCAACTGTAGTCACAGCATAAGATTGGCCTTGATCCCATGGCCTTTTATGAGGTAAACTTACTTGACGCTTAGGACATTCATTTGCATAATGCCCCATTTCCCTACAATTGTAGCATTCAACTTTGACAGCCTCTTTCTTTCCCTTGCAATCACGAGCCTGGTGACCCTTTTCTCCACATCTATAACAAACTCCCATTCCTTTTAGGCACGTACCAGGGTGATTCTTCCCACAATTATCACATAATGGAAAATCCTTCTTTCCCTTTTTCCCTATATCTGTCTCTTGTTCCACCGTTCTCTTCTTCTCTTGCTTTACTTTTTTGTCATAAGACTTAGCGAATTCCTTTTCTGTCTTGATAGCACACGAGACAATATCTTCGTATGATGAGAAGGATTGTGATACTAAAGATCGACGGAGAAATGGTTTTAACCCATCAAAGAAATGATCAATCTTACTCCTTGGGTTACGTATATAATCGGCAGCATGCCTCGCTAACCTTGTAAAGTTAGCCTCATACTTTGCGACATTCTCATCCTCCTTCTGCCTCAGACTCAGAAATTGCCTTTCCATATCTGCTCGATGGTCACGAGGAAAGTATTTTTCTAAGAAAAGATCTTTGAACTCCTGCCATTCCATGTTTGTTAATTCATCATCTTCCATTGTGTTTTGAATTAGTGACCACCATTGATCGGCATCTCCAGTGAGCCGGTAAACTGCCATGACAACTTTCTCCCTTTCACTACCCCCAAGGCATGGAATATTTTCTCTAAGGAATTTATCCATTGCTCAGCTACTATAGGATTTGTACTCCCATTGAAGGTTGGTGGTTGTTGACTCATGAAGTGGTCTAATATTGATCCTCCACGTTGCAGATCAGGGTGCTCCATATGAGTAAGGTTATTATTCATAACCTGTGTGAGTTTTCCCAGTACGGTGAGAAGCTGATCAGAACCAGTTGTATCACTAGCTCCACCATAATTATCTTGAGTAGGAGGGAAATCCCTACACGGAGTGCGTGCATTGATACAGTTTCCATTCCTTCCACTAGGCGCCATTTCTAAACAATGGCATAAACTATATTAGTTTATAAATCAAAATACATAATTCCATACTTGTAAGATACTTAACATAAATTGAACTATTTGTGGATATAATCCATAAAAATGTTTTCTTTGAGGAAGTATATACTCATAAACCTTCATAGTGGTTTATAAAGAAAATGAGAATTATCCAAAGCATATCCCCCGGGAGTGTCCTAACCAAGAGTGCAGCAAGGCCCGTTGTCGTGCACCAGTTCCCATTCGAGTCTAGCTTAAAGCGGTGTTTTTGGGTTTTACCCTAGGTACATCTGTACCAGAGCCGCCTCTACTTGCTCGTATCCAGACAGGGATGTATTGCTCGGAAAACTCACAAAATCTCTACAATAACATAATTCTAGGAAGTTCTTCTATACTAATCCTCAAAGTCTATCTTTGGGCTATGTAGTCTAATCAGAGTTTATCTAAATCTAGCTTCCAAGGTTAGTACTAAACTGCCTCTGATACCAACTGTAACACCCCGACCCCAGCTACCCAGAGTCGGAGCATTAACTTCATAACATTGGCATGATCACAAAAGATCAAGTCTCAAAAGACCGATTAGTTTAGTAGCCTTGGAAACACTAGATACATTCATAAGTCTTACATTACATCATAAAGTGAAAAACTAATAACAAAGTCTTCATAGTCCACACTCATATCCTCTTCTGACTATCCCTGCAGTTCAATCATAAAATACTTCTTCACATCCTGGAAAATATTAAAACATTGAAAGGGGGGAGCTCGGATGCTCAGTAAGGATAACAATATTGCGGAAGCATTCATAAATAAACATAAAAATTTAAGGCAATGTATAACTAAAACAAAAGCCTTTTAAACATGAACATCAACATAATATGGCAAAAGTAAAATGAGATAATTCCATTCACTTCTTCACATGGATATTCTACTGGTCGAATAATCACATGAAATAACAATAACCACTTTCATAATGATGGAATGCATAATGCCAGACTATCATAACCACGTAGTCAAGGCCTCGTGCCAAGACCACAAATAAGATTTTGTCAAGGCCTCGTGCCAAGACACTAGTTTGTCTCATAAGACCTGCCGATGCATCGAGGAGCTATAGCGGGCTCCACCCGTCACTTATTAAGTCCAATGCATTCCTCATATGAATAGGTTTAAACATATCATAAACCATAACATAATCGTATCACATAAAAAATGCATAATGGAAACATAAAATTTCCACATTTCAATCACAAGATATAAATACAACACATTGATATAATAAAAATGATTTCAAAACCATTTTCAACAAAATAAAAGAAAGTTAAAACTTTTTATTTATTTTTCATTAAAAAAATGATGGCTTGTAGAGGAAGCCGAAACTCAAATAATGGTCACAGCGGCGGAGAAGTCATTGTCGCCGCATAAGTACGGAAATAAAAACATTCCCTTTTTGTTGTTTAGTAGAACTCTTTGTATAAATAAGATTCCTTTTGAATAAAAGTAAAAGTCAAATGGGTTTATACACCGTATAAAAGAATGTTTTGTATAAAACCAAATATGCCTCAATGAAAGGGGATTGAGACGAAGTCCTTAAAAAGATCATTTTTTTAAATAAAGTACATCTATAATGTGTATTCACTATAAGTACACATAAATAATTTACAAATACAATATAGGACATAATAATATCATGACATAATTTGAAAGTAGGAGATTAACCCAAAGAATGAAAATTGGGTTAAGAAATTCCCTTACCTTGCGTCTTGTCCTGACTCGACCGTTCTTTAACCTCCTGAATAATAAACTAGAGATAATTTCTATTTACTTAAGAAAATTTTTCATGTTCATTATTCCTTTTATATCCCTTATTACCATGTTATGAACATTATTTAATTATTTACGTTAATAACGGTCATTTTGTCGATCTTTGGTACTTGAGTCAAAAATAAACTTCTTATAATTACAAGTTGTTCATGTGGTCAAATATCCATTATATCCAGAATTATATTCAGTATGTAGATATCATATATATCATATATACAGTATATAAACTCATTCATAATGTCACGTAACATTTAGAGGTAAGAAATGAAATGCACCGTTCATGGAGACGGTAAGCCGTACGTACGCATGAACGCTACTTTCATTTCTATTTCATATTTAATGGAATGAAATCATAATGATATAAATTTATAATATAATTACAGTATAATATAGTGTATAATACCTTTTAATCCATCCTTTATACATCCCACATATGGCAATAACGATTCAAATCACTTTGAGGGGGCGGTAGTCCGCACTTCCTAAAATGAAATTATCGCGTTTTACCCATAATGGAAATCATAAAGTATGACATAAATGAGAAATACAGAAGCATAAGTAAAACATAAACATTTTTTATATCCTATATAAATATAGTGACATCTTAATGGCCACATTTGAAGGTGTTATATGAGTGTTGAACAATCATCGTTTCGTGAGGCAGAAATTCGCCATCCATAGAAACCGTATGTTCTTTAACCATTAGATGTATGTGTGTGTAAGTGTAGCTCTAATACTTCTTATAACAACATCCTAGTATATTGAGGATACTGGTTTTGTTACAAAATTAATGAGTAAAAAGAGTTTAGGGGGTTGGAGAAGAAAAATAAAACAAAACAACATTAGAGAAGACATTACCTCAAAATCGGGTAACTCTTTTTGATTTGAGCCAAAGGCTTCCTTGGGAAGAGTTATGCCCAAATTGAGGCTTTTAGGAGTAAGAGGGGAATTTTGGGAGAGTATTTGGGCAGATTTTGGCCGAGACAAATGGCTTGATGGTGTGAATAATGTGGGAGAGGTGGGGGCCTTTTATAAGAGGAGAGGAGGGCTCTTTTGGAAATATTGAAATGTTACATTATTACACAATGCTTTTAGGATTCTAAAGGTACCACACTTATATAATTCTTGGATAAGGTGATAAGGGTTCTAAATCTACCCATCCAATAGTCTTTGGACTAGTGTAAGCCTTGTATTTTACATTATCTTTTTATTTTATTAAAATCGTTAAATAATGAGGTAATCGCTGCATCATAATTATGTCATAAATAATATAATTTATGTAATGTCTAAAAATTATAAAAAAATTACTATGATGTAGGAAATATTTTTATCTTTCTAATGAGTATTTATAGTCAAAATTTGGACTTGTGTAACCCCACTGAAAAACTGTTTTAGTAAAATAACTCATGTTTGTGTCAATTTAATTTTAACATTAAATAAATATATATTAATGTCATTTTCCAACTAATGTGGCTCCATGGGGTCCCCAAGTTGACCCATGGGTTGTCTTGGTCTGCCATGACTCATCCAATAGGAGTAGGAAAAGTGTCATGCTCATCTCATATTATTAAAACATTATTTGTACCTTAAACTACACTAATTACCTCTAATCGCGATTAAGAACTTAAAAGTTACTAATCACCAAAAAATTATTTTAATCTCATTGAACCACATTTTACTTCTTAATGACAACCATGTATGTCGGATTTTTGAAAATCAAATCACAGAAGTGGTAATATTTCATTTAAATGAAAAATCAGTTATTTAACTACCACTTAGTGGTTTCACTATTCATCAAAAATTGAAGTTTTTCAGAACAAGGCCAAAATTTCACCCTAAGATATAATTGATATTCCGAATTCAAAAATGATGTCTATTTTGCAAAATTCCAAAACTATAAGTTTCATTAATTAATTTTATAATTAATTCCCGCTGTTACGACAAATAGCGTGTTTTTAAGAAACAATTTATATCAAAAGATTGGCAATTGTTTATGTCCAATTTCAATGTTAAATTAATTATAATGACCACCATTGGATAAAATGGTAAAAATATATTCTAATTATACCTTAAAACCACTAAATAGTATAATTTATCACAATAAATTATTTTTATTAAAAAGTTATTTTAAGTATTTTTCACTATTCATAAAAAAATTAGAAGTTCTCAGAAAAATACGAAAAATTCAACATAGGATAATTTCGATATTCTGAATCCAAAAATGAAGTCCATTAAAAAATATAAAATTTCTATAATTTTAAAAAGTGGTTATTACTATTCATAACGGCTACTTTGATTAGTAGCGGTGTTTTAGAACTAGAAGTTGTGTACAATGCAAGCCATTGCATTATTGAATGAGAAGCGTATCGTGGAAGCTCGGGGTGTAACAGAAAATCATTTTTGTTGGTGGTATTTCTCTGGGCACTAATGGTTTTAGGTGCTCCTGGATGTTTAAATAAACGTAACATGGAATTTGTTAATTACATATACTCATTTAAATAAATTGAAACCACCAAGATCATCCCTTTTCTGTGATAAATCCGGTTAAATCTCAGTGGAAATGAAACCATGATGTGTGTTAAAACTTTTAGATCTGAAAATATTTGTAAGGGAATACTTTGTGTTGGTGGTAATGGTTTGGTTGTTTTCTTTCACAGTCTTAGATTTCTGGGGTGATGTGGGTTAGGATGGGATCCATTGATGTGGCACTGTTGCTGGTTTTGAATCTGGGGTTGTGGATGCTCTGCTTATATCATGAATTGGGGTGGAATCCTCTTCTATTGCGAAACATTTTAATCCATAGTTCTGAGGATGTGGGGGCTATATCTTGATTCATGGTTTTGTTTTAATACCTGGATGGATCTCACATTGATGTGAATTTGAAAGATAACTGGGTGTGAATGTTTAAATTGCTATTGGCTGTAACTTTTTCTCCTAGGCTTATGATTGTGCCTGTTAGTATCCCAGTACTGTATAATTTACTTAAACAGGATCACTTGAACATGAAAACAAGATTGGGTTAATTGGGAAATTGATTCTGGGATTGAGTTGTGACACCGTTTCCAGTAGCATGCTTTCTAAGAGTAGTGACAAGGTCGTTCATGCTGGGGTAAGGTGTAGAACACTAGGTTGGGTTGAGTG
This sequence comes from Viscum album, assembly GCA_963277665.1. NCBI lineage: Eukaryota > Viridiplantae > Streptophyta > Magnoliopsida > Santalales > Viscaceae > Viscum > Viscum album. The sequence continues at coordinate 1,641,364,720 of OY728121.1, read as the reverse complement.
CTTGCAACCTATATATATATAATTGTATTTCTTGTGTTTCTTATTCACACCCCACCCAAGTTGAGTAGTTAGTGCCGAACACCATATTTTATGGGGAGTGTGTTCTTCCCAATACTCTTAAAAGTGGCTGGTTATTATCTCCTTTCTGCTCCCATTCCTGAATAGCCCAAGTCTCTTCGAGTAGGCTGTAATGGCATGAATTCCTTTTGCAGCCCAATAATCTTCGGGCAGGGTAGTTTTGGGGGTTGGCCTAGGTTCTTGCATTCAGGATGTTTCCCAAGTGTCTTCGGGATGTGGCCCAGGTCTCTTCGGGTGTGTCAGTAGTTGTTCTGACCCAGGTGTTTGTGAGCAGGATAGTAGTTATGGACTAGGTGTGTGCGGGTGGGGTTCGGGAGTGGGACTTTGGTGAGGTTGTGGCCCAGGTGTGTGAGGGTGGGGTTTTGCAGTGGGACTGCAGTGAGAATGGAGGGATTGGTTTTATGTGAATTATGTCTACAATAACCAGTGGGAAAGTAGCGCGGGGTACCCAAACATCGATGTTTTATTATTATAATTTACTTGCCTTTCGTTATTTTGGGAGTGTTCCTTGGTGAGACATGGGTGGATAGTTTCTTCCTTGCTCGGTGCTTTGTTTTTTTTATTTTCTCACATGGAATTAGAATGCCTCTCCACTTGTGCACGAGAGTCTTTGGTTTTCTCAACTGAGTGTTCTTGTATGATCAACCTACATATATAAAACTTTTTCCAGGTTTCTAGAAGGAATTCGGGGATTATACGGGACCGTACTAGCATGGAAATTGGGGTAGTTGCTGTTTTCTTTTTTTTCATTTTTTTCTTCTTGGTACATTACCTTTAGATTTTTTGGATTGTATCTTTTACTTTTGAACATTCATATGAGAATAGTTTACTTTTGGATTTACCATTACTTTCATCTTCGGTATTGTTGGGGATACTGTCTTATCTCTCGATCCTATAAAAATGAAAATGGTAATGCCTTCTATTTTGTGTGAGATTCTATTCCCTTGGCGTTGGTCACCACTCTGGGACCTATTGAATGCGGGTTTTGGGGGTCATTATCTCTCCTTCAACTTAATGAAGGAAGGGCATGGAAATATACTAACCCATCCCTCCTTTTGGCGAAGGCGGGTCATGTCAAAATGGTATCAGAGGCAGGTTTGAGAGGTAGGATGGAGTATAGAGTTAGGCATAGTGAGGATTGCATGGGGTGGTAGGGCAACAGTGTTGGGTGACCATGGTACATCAATTAGGCCAGGGAAGACTGGCTAAGTGACCGGATTTTAGGGCCACCTTTGATCCGATGCAAGGACTCTATACCTACCAAACGACCACGTGAGGCTACACTGATTATAGGGTAGATACCCTAGGAAAAGTTACACACATCATAATTACTTTTGTTCATATGTTTCATGGGTGTCTTGGGATTCAAAATAAAAAGGAGACTAAGAAAATTTATGAACTATATTCTGCACTACTCGGGCTTAGGCATTCTTTGTTTACCTTGCAGCTATGGAACTAGGTAGGCGACCACGAGTAGTGCGGGTGATCGAGGCCCATGAGGTCGACTTGCTCGATTGATAGAGGATCGACCGAGAGGAGGAGGATGATCAGTGGCAGAAGATGATTCGAGCCTTTCAGCGACAGACCCTCGGGAAGTACGAGGGAATCACCTCGGATATGGAGACGGAGAGCTGGCTCGAGGAACTAGTGATTGAATTCAGCCTGATTCGGGCTCCGACAGAGTAATGGGATCCTCTGGCTGTGAGCCAGATGCGGGGAGCAATGCATCAGTGGTGGACACTTTATCTTGGAGAGAAGAGGGAAGATGAGGTTGCATGGGTTGACTTTGAGAAGAAATTTCAGGCATAATTCCTCACTTCAATGATTAATGCCGAGAAGAGGCATGAGATACTCTCCCTCCAGCAGGGGAGTATGTCAGTGAGAGAGTTAGGGATCATGTTCAAGGTTCTCCTTCATTTTTATCCGGACCTCTTTTCGGATGAGGTGTCTTGGGAGAGATGTGTAGAGGAGGTGCTCAGACCTTCCCTCTAGTATGTTCTTACTCCCTTCACCCTACCGACATACTTAGAGGTATAGGAGAATGCTGAAATGGTGGAGAGAATTCACACGCTATGTGGTGTATCACGAGAGGGGATTCATCTAGGCACATCAAAGGGAAAGTCCGTCAGCACCAGACCACCAGCATCAGGACCCTCTAGGTTCTGACCAGCAGGGAGTAGGCCTCAACAGTTCCAGTTCTGACCCCCTGTCCCTCACCCTTTCCCATCAGGCCCAGGGCCGAGATGCTTCATCTACGATAGCCACAGGCACCTTCGGAACCAGTGCCCAGATAGAGTGCAGTACGACAGCAGTGGGCAGGCCCAACACCCACTTCCACAGCAGCAGCTTCTAGCTAGGCCCTTTCAGCAGCAGCAGCAGGGACAGCGAGCTCACGCTCCTCCTAGGGTAGACATTGCTAGAGGAGGCCGCCCCCATGGCGCTTCTCAGGGACCTCGACCAGGTCATGGTCAGGGAGGTGGCCAACAACCGAGAGGCAGAGGAGCCGGGCGCGGGTAGTTGCATGACATAGAGGTAGCAGTTCCCGCAGGACAAGAGGTCGTTCGATGTATGATCAGTTTGTTCAGTACCCTTGCCTATGTCATGTTCAATACATGAGGTTTTCACTCCTTTGTTACACCCAGTCTGGCCTGTGCTTTTGGTCTAGATGTCGAGAGACTTCCAGTGCCCTTGGTGCTGAGCGCACCAGTCGGAGGTCAGATCAACATGATATATGTTTTTCGAGGATATAGACTGACGATAGGGTCATATCAGTCATTCAGGGACCTCCTACTATTGCATGTACATCCATAAGAAGTCATCATAGGCATTGACTAGCGGTTTTATGTATGTGACGTCATCAACTGCATCTGAGGAATGGTCATGTTTTCATACTTAGGCGACCGACGTGTTACTTTCACCGACGAGCGGGGTGGCCAGAAGGGCAGCAGGTGAGAGGAACCCCTCCTCTCCATGTTAGCTGAACTATCAGTGGAGTTAGAGGATGCCGAGATAGTGGATGTAACAGTGATCACCAGTGAGTTTATCGACGTCTTCTTTTAGGAGGTGATGACTCTACCCCCTCGACTTGATGTTGAGTTTGGAATAGACTTGCAACCTGGTGCTCATCCAATTTTGATGTCTCCCTACCGGATTGAACCTTTGTAGCTATGGGAGTTGTGGATTCAGATTGATGATATGATGAAGAAGGGTTTTGTTCGACCGAATGCATCATCGTGGGGTGCTCCAGTCTCGTTCGCGAAGAAATCAAATAGTGGTCTCAGGCTATTCACAGACTACAAGAGACTGAATCAGGTAACTGTCAAGAAGATCTACCCATTTACAAGGATATACGATATCTTTGACCAGTTGAAGAGGGCATGATGGTTCTCAAAGATCGATCTAAAATCAGGATATCACCTGTTGAGGATGACAGAGGGTGATTTCGCGAAGATGGCCTTCAGGTGCAGATATGGGCACTTCGAGTTTGTGGTCATGTCGTTTGGCATCAGGAACACTATGTTTGTGTTCGTGGAGATCATAAACACCATCTTCTAGGTGTACCTGGAATGGTTCGTAGTCTTATTTATTAACAACATCTTGATCTACACAAGATCAGAGTAGGATCACACTGAGCACTTGAGCATGGTTTTAGAGGTCCTCTGACAACACCATCTCTTTGGGAAGATGTCGAAGTGAACGTTTTGGACGCGATAAGTGCACTTCCTTGGAAATGTAGTGTCTGAGAAGGGAGTAGAGGTAGACCCATCGAAGGTTGAGGCGGTTGTTTCTTAGGCAGAACCAAAGAACATGGCAGAGGTCTCTAGTTTCCTCGGGCTGGCAGGTTACTATCAGAGGTTCGTGCCCAACTTCTAATGAGTTGTGGCACCCTTGATAGCCTTGAAAAAGAAGGACCAGGATTTTGTATGGGATGAGCAGTGTGGGGCAGCCTTCAGCTATCTGAAGGATAATTTGGTTAGTGCCCTAGAGTTGAGGTTTCCAGAAGAAGGGGCAGTATATGAGGTATTCTATGATGCTTCAGGGAAAGGCTTCGGGTGTGTGTTGATGCAGTGGTAAGGGGTGATCTTCTATAGTTCTAGGCAGTTACATCCTCATGAGCATAATTATGCCAACCACGATTTGGAGCTTTCATTGGTCATGTTCGCACTAATGTTGTGGCAGCATTACCTCATCAGGGAGCACATTGTGTTCTTCACGGATCACAAGAGTTTGATGTATGTCTTCACTCAGAAGGACCTGAACTCACGACAGCGAACGTGGATGGAGTTCCTTCAGGAATATGACATCTAGATTTCTTACACATTAGTAAAAGGGAATGTAGTGGCCGATTCCTTGAGAAGAAAGTCGTAGAAGGATGCAGTTCGTGAGTCAGCTGATGCTTGGAAGGAGATGGAGGAATTTGATGCCCTAAACCTAGATGCGAGGATGGATAGTGGTAGAGGATTCCTGTATCAGATGAAAGTGAAATCCTCTCTTCTATGGCAGGTGGAGGATTCCTTGTGGGGGGACCCAGAAAGTGAGGTTATGGGTGACCGGGATACCCTAGGTGATGCCCCCGAAGGATGGGTGGAGGAAGGTCAGAATCAGATGCTTTTCTGAGGGAAATTGTTCATTCCACAGGCGATGCGCGAGAAAGTTCTTGGTAAGTTCCACAAATCACCTTTGGCGGTGCACCCGGGAGTTTCCAAGATGTATTAGGGCTTGAGGGGACAGTTTTGGTGGCCCGGGGTAATGCGGGCAGTGGCGAAGTTTGTGGCCAAGTGCCTGGTGTGTCAGCAAGTGAAGTCTAAACACCGTGTTCCTTGCAGTTAATTGCTACCCTTAGATTTCCTCAACTGGAATTGGGACAACATCTCGATGGATTTCATCACACGGATACCTAGGGTTCAAGGAGGATACGATGCTATCGGGGTGGTGGTGGACCGGATGATGAAGTCGGCTCACATTCTTGTGATTAAGAAGTCGAGTGCAGTGGATGCTTTAGCACAAAGATATGTGGATGAGGTGGTACGGTTGCATGGAGTTCTGAGTTCCATAGTCTCTGATAGGGATGCACAGTTTACCTCACTATTATTGAAGGGATTGCAGCATGCATTTGGCACCAATCTACGTCTTAGCAGTGCCTTCCCCCTGAGGCAGATGGACAGACAGAGCGCACCATCCAGACCATGGAGGATATGTTATGAGCATGTGTTCTGGATTTTGGGGGATCATGGGTTTGAAACGTTCCACTGGTAGAGTTTTCCTATAATAATATATATCACTCTACCATTGTAATGGCTTTGTTCGACGCCCTTTATGGAAGGTCATGCCGTTCACCCGTTTCCTAGACAAGGATTGGGGAGGCAGCTGTTCTTGGGCCAGAAGTGGTGCAGGGAACTAGTGAGAAGTTTCTTCTAATGCATGAGAGGATGAAGGCTGCCCAGGACCGACAAAAATCTTATTCTGATCATAGGAGGAGGCACTTGGAGTTCGAGGTTGGAAATCACGTGTTCTTGAAGGTTTCCCCTCCATGTGGGCAACAAAGGTTTGGGAAGGGGAGTATTCTCTCCCCAAGGTTTATCAGACCTTTCGAGGTGCTGGGACGAGTTGGTGAGATGGCCTATCAACTGGCGTTGCCACCTAAATTGGAGACAGTTCACAACATATTTCACGTCTCCCAGCTTCGTCAATATCTACACGATGACTCCCATATCATAGATTGGGGAGAGTTAGATGTCGAAAACGATGCGACCATCATAGAACGACCGATCCAGATTGAGGATTGTAACGAGAAAGTTCTTTATGGATGAACCATCCGATTGGTTCGTGTGTTGTGGAGGCATGGTGACCTTGAGGAGAGAACTTGGGAGCGAGAGTCCCAGTTAAACGTTCAGTACCCAGAGCTTTTTTGACTCCCCGATTGTTTTTGTTTCGAGCTTTGTTGACATGTTTTACTTTGTGCTTTAATATATGAAATTCTTTTTATTCTTAGCTATGTGATGATCTGTTCCATGTTCTCTCTGTGTGTGTGCCCGAATGCATGATGATAGGAAAAACTAAATTCTAATCATGGTGAATTAATGTGGATGTGATTAAACCCGTGCGGGCGAGTTAGTGTCGCCCAATGCAGATAATACCCTGACATATAGGAAGGGATTCCCTGAATCATGTTTTGGAAAGTGTGATCCTTATGCTTGTTGGGGATGTTTGGGGATGATAACCTTAGAATGATATTATTCCATCATTCAAACAACTCAGGGGTCTGTCTCTGAGAAGTATCTTTAGAGGGTGGTTGTTCGGACCCCACTTTTCTCCTTTATGGTCAGTTCTTATATTCTCGGGGATGAGAATAGTTTGATAATCATCTGATGTAATGGACCAGGGTTTTGAGATTCATTACTTGGTGGAAATATGATGTTTGGGGTGTTCAAGGTGGTCTGGAATGCCATCCCAGCTTATCGTTGAAGCTTAGGACTCCTAACAGTAGCCTCAGCCTACTGGTGACCTCGGCCAACCGGTAGCTCGGCCTACCAGTGGCCTCGGCCTACCGGTTGCTCGGCCTACTGGTGGCTCAGCCTACTGGTAGCATAGGCTACTAGTGGCCTCGGCCTACCGATAGCTTGGCCTACCCGTTGGTCGGCCTACCGGTAGCTCGGCCTACCGGTGGCCTTGGCCTACCGGTGGTTCAGTCTACCAGTTGCTCAGCCAACCGGTGGCCTCAGCCAACCAGTGGCTCAGCCGACCAGTCACTTGGCCTACCGGTGGCACGACCTACCAGTTGCTCGGCCTACCAGTGGCCTCACCCAAACGGTAGCATGGTCTACGGGTAGACCACTCCTACCGGTGGCCTAATATACCGGTGACCTTGGGGTACAGGTAGCTCCACTGGTTATCTAGTAGCACCTCCTTTTCTGCGAATTGGGTTTTAAACCTTGTTTTGACCCTATTAAACCTATTTTAAAGCCCATTAATGTCGTTTAAATCCAATTAATGTCATTTAATTAAATAATTTATTGATGTACCCTCCATAAGGAAGAATCATGTGTTTTTGTCATTCTTTAACCATGTTTTTGGAAACACCTGTAGGGCATAAGGTGGTGTGCATCTGTTTTAACCGCACCGAAGGATGGGGAACCTTTTGGATAGACGTGTGGGGTGGCCCGACTGTGTGGTCAATTCATGATCCTTGTTCTTCTTCGGTTTCGAGTTTTATCTTCGTATATTAACCATCATAGGAATGTTGTATCTCAGTCCTTATAACCTAAAGGCTTATCCTCTCCCCGTGTTTCTTGTTTTCTATCACATTTCACTCTGATTTCCCTTCCTCCCAACAATTTATACCCCTGTCGTGATTTTTTCCTTAATCACATTCCGTGGAGCTCCTGCTACTCCTGATTTTGAGTTTCCACGCGATGAATTAACGTCTATCCTTTATCAATCAGGTAGGGTTTTCCTTCACCTCTCTTTTTCATACATCATGCGGGGTGGGTATGCTTTTGCTTCTGTGGGGATTGATGAAACAAAAATAAATGAATATAATGAATTTACCTTTAAAATAATGAAGGGGGTGTGATGTTTGTTATGTTTTAATCTTTTATGTTGGTATGTGTTGTGAATTATACGGGTCTATGCTCACTAGAAATCATGGTCGTTGGTGGTCTTTCTCTATGAACTAATGAACCTAGGTGCTCCTAGATGATTAAATAAACATAACATGGAATTTGTTAATTATGTATACTCGGTTAAATAAATTGAAAGCACCAGGATCAACCCTTTTCTGTGATAACTTTGGTTAAATCCCAGTGGAATTGAAACCATGGAGGGCGTTAAATATTTTAAATTTGAAAATAATTACAAGGGACGACTTTGTGTTGGTGGTAGCGGTTTGGTTGTTTTCTTTCACGGTCATAGATTTCTTGGTTGATGTGGGTGTGGATGTGATTCTCTGATGTGGCACGGTTGCTGGTTTTGAATCTAGGTTTGTGGTTTCTCTTCTTATATAATGAATTGGGGTGGAATCCTCTTCTATTTTCGGATCATTTTATCCATAGTTCTAGGGATGTGGGGGATTTATCTTCAAGCCTTATTTGGTTCCAATACCTGGAGGGATCTCACTTTGAAGTGAATTTCCAAGTGAACTTGGTGTAAATGTATAAATTGTTGTTGGCTATAACATTTTCCCCTAGGCTTGTGCTTGTGCCCGTTAGTTTCCCAGTACTGCATAATTTACATAAACAGGATCACTTGAACATGGAAACAAGAATTGGTTAATTGGGAAATTGATTCTGGGAATGATTTGTGACTCAGTTGCAAGTAGTATGTTTTCTATGATTAGTGAACAGGATGTTCGTGCTGGGGTTAGGTTTGGAACCCTAGGTTGGGTTGAGTGCTTGTTCACTATATATATAATTATAGTTCTTGTGTTTCTTATTCGTGCCCCACCCAAGTTGAGAACTTAGTGCCGAACACCCCATTTTAGGGGGAGGGTGTTCTTCCAAACACTCCTACGAGTGGCTGGTTATTAGATCCTTTCTGATCCCTTTCCCGAATAGACCAAGACCCTTCAGGCAGGCTGTGATGGTTAGAAGTCCATTTGTAGCCCATGAATCTTCGGGCAGGGTAGTTATGGTGGTTGGCCGAGGTGCATGTGGGCAGGATGTTTCCAAAGTGTCTTCAGGATAAGGCCCATGTGTCTTCGGGCGTGGCAGTAGTTGTTCTAACCTAGGTGTCTGCGGGTGGGATAGTAGTTAAATCCCAGGTGTGTGCGGGTGGGGTTTGGTAGTGGGACTATGGGGAGGTTGTGGCCCAGGTGTGTGCGGGCGGGGTTTGGCAGTGGGACTGCGGTGAGAATGGAAGGATTGGTTCGATGCGTTGGATGTCTTCAATAACCATAGGGAAAGTGGCGTGTGGTACACAAACATTGATGTGACATTATAATACTTCACTTTCCTTGAGTTATTTGGAGAGTGTGCCTTGGTGATACTTGGGTTGATAATTTTTTCATTGCTAGGTGCTTTGGTTTTTTTCTCACAGGGCATTAGAATGCCCCTCCACTTGTGCACAAGAGTCTTTGGTTTTCTCTACTGAGTGCACTTGTATGCTCACCCTACCTATATAAAACTATTTTCAGGTTCCTAGGAGGACTTTAGGGATCATGCGGGACCGTACTAGCATGGACCTTAGGGCATTTGCTGTTGTCGTCTTTATTTTTTTTCCTTTTTTTTCTTCTTGGTACTTTACCTTTGGAGTTTGTGGCCTATATATTTTACTTTTGAACATGCATATGAGAATGGTTTACTTTTGGATTTACCTTTACTTTCAGATTCGGTATTGTTGGGGTTGATGTCTTATCTCTCGATCCTATAAAAATATAAAGGGTAATGCCTTCCATTTTGTGTGAGATTCTATACCCTTGGCATTGGTCGCCACTCCGGGACCTATTAAAGGCGGGTTTCAGGGGTCATTATCTCTTATTGATCTTAAATAAAGAGGGCATGGTAATATGTTGAACCTTACCTCCTTTTGGCGAAGGCAAGTCGTGAAATAATAAATAGTAGAAAAAAGTATTAAATATTAATAAATATTAAAATAATGAAAAATAAGAATAATTTGTAATAATTTGTAATATTTTGTATTAATTAGTAACTATTATTAATAATTAGTAATAATTTGTAACAAATAGTAATAAATAGTAATAAATAGTAATAATTTGTAATAATTAGTAACAAATAGTTATAAATAGTAATAAATAGTTATAACTAGTAATAAATATTAATAATTAGTAATAATTGGTATTAATTAATTAAAATTTATCATAAATAATAATAAATATTAATAATTAGTAATAAATAGCTATAAATTGTAATAATTACGAATAAATAGTAATAATTAGCAATAATTTGGAATAAATAGTAATAATTAGTAATAATTAGTAATAACTAGTAACAATTAGTCAAAACTAGTAACAATTAGTAACAAATATTAATGAATAGGAACAAATAGTGACAAACAGAAATAGATATGAACAAATAGAAACAAATAGTAACCAATAGTAAAAAATAGTAATACTTAGTTATAAATAGTAAAAAATAGTGACAAATAGTAACAAATAGTAACAAATATGAATACTTAGGAATACATAGTAATAAATAGTGACAAATAGGAATACATAGGAATACATAGGAATAGTTTGGAATAGTTAGGAATACATACGGATACTTAGGAATAGTTAGGAATAGTAAGGAATGATTTGAAATAGTTACAAATACTTTGGAATAATTAGGAATAATTTGGAATAAAATCAATTGTAACAAATTGTAATAACTGGTAATAACGTGGCACAATTTCTTATGGATTGGAAACACTCTATTTGCTCAATTACTCTTCTCCTTTGATCATTTACCGACTCAAAAAGTTTTGAATAGTATGCATCTATGTATGCATATCAAATCTCATGTGCACACGTTTGAATATGAATTCGCCGGACTACATTTTTCATAATGTTTTCAGGTGATGAAAATGCCTAGAAGATTATTTATCGACGAAAAGGGGGATATTTTGTCTGACGACTCATTATCTTGCAACATTCATACACTGAAATCACAATTAAGAATCTACTTAGGGGTACGATTATACATTCTCATATGCATAAGAATGAATATGCGTTCCTCTGAGCATATTGTTCATTTTGAATTCATTGTGAGAAAGTTTCATGTAAATGAGCCTTCAGACAAAGGAGTGGCCGTCAATCCACTGGATGTTGTGTCACCTATAAATAATGGTAATTATTATGTAATTGTAATTATTTATCTTCTTTTATCAAATACTATTTTTATAACATCAAATTATTTAATAATAGAATGAATTTATATTATTTAGAACAATATTGAACAAGGAAGTTGACAACAGTAATTATTAGATGATCACGATTAGATAAATCAGCACCAATATCTATACCATTCTGGTTATAATCATGTATATACTGAGGGTGTTGATGATTTGTTATCATTTGCGTCATCCAAACCAGAATATGATTTAGAATTCTTAATTAAGATTCCTTGTAAAAAAATGTGCTCTGAGAACATTTAGCACATTGGAAATGGTTGGGGGACATCTCTTGAGGTTTAGATTTGAACTATATTATGTTTTCTGGTATCAACAAGGTGAATGCAGTTCTAGAGAAGATAATAATAATGTGATTCTGATTCCATCACAGCTTCAAAATTTAGTACATGATGTTGCAGGTCCATCTATTTAACAAACATAAACTTAAGATGATATTGATTTCACTCCTATGTTGTCACTATCTAAATTTAATGATTTGTTGAGGTCTACTGAGAATGCATTATATCCCGGTTGCAAGATAAGAAAATCATAAGTAGATGCATAATTTATATCTTTTAAATCAGATAATTCAATTCCAAACGTCTGTTTTGATCGGATATTTTCTTTGGTAAAAACACTGTTACATGTAGGAAATTTGTTGCCTACAAATTACTTTGAGAGCAAGTGGCTAGTTCATAATCTGGACCATAGTTATTAGAAGATATAGGTATGTGAAAATGATATCATCTTATATTCTGGTGAAAATGATTCATTGGATAGTTTTCCTACTTGTGTAAAATCAAGGTATAAAGAATCTCAAACTGGGAAGTCTAGATCGATTCCTATAAAACTGTTGAGATATTTCTCCCTTACACCCAAGTTGCGATATTTATTTATGTTTCAGAAAACAACGTCAATGATTTAATGGCATAAAAACCTTTATTTCAACTGATAAAATATTGAATCATGCATCTGATGGAGATTCATGTAAACATTTTGATCATCTGGATCGGTATTTTTTATTAGAAGCCTGAAACACGTGATTGGGTCTTTCTACTGACGGTTTCTATCCATCTGGTACTTATGGTAATCAGTTTTCATGTTGTCCTATCTTTATAACATTGTACTATTTACCTCCAAGGATGATGATGAAGGAGAAATATATATTTTTTACCTTATTAATCCTAGGACATCCGAAAAAATATTGATGTTTATTTGAAACCACTGATTTATGTGTTAAATGCATTGTAGAGTAATGGTGTGAGTACGTATCATGTTGCCGCAAAACAAAATTTCATATTACAAGCTGCATTTATGTAGATGATTAGTGTATTTACGACATATGGAATGTTATCTGGCTACAATACACATGGTCCGAAATCAGGTCCTTTCTGTATGAGAATCAACAATGCCTTTATGCTCATTAATGACAAAAAAACCATGCGATTTTGACTCTCATCGCAGATTTTCTCCAACCGATCATCCATTTCAGACTAACAAATCTCATTTCCAAAAATGCACAATTAAAAGGGATGATCCTCTAAAAATGATCTCAGGTACAGAGTTAAAATCCGTTGTATATTCATTACCTCCCCTCGCATTTGGGCTAATATTTATCAAACCGAAAATTCATGGCTTTTGGAATGAACAAAATTGGACAAAATAGATCATTTTTTGCGATCATCCATATTAGTCTGATTTTTTGGTCCCACACTTGGGAGATTTCAATCATATAGAGAAGAAATATTTTGATAATTTATTTCATACAGTTTGGGATACACCAGGTAAGACCAAAGATAATGTAAATGTGTGATTAGATCATTCCCCAATTTACAAGTGACCAGAACATGAACTTTTTGAAAATGATAGATCATAGATGTTAATGAATCCCAAAGAAACATATACACTATCCAAATATAGTAACTTATTATGATTTTTAGTGGATTGAATATTTTAGATTCTAGATGGCTATGCTTCCAATTGGGGTATTTGTGTAAAGAATGGAAATATTAACAGATTAAAAATTCCTGATTTATAGGTTATAATGGAAAGACTTATTCCGATTAGATTAAGAAGTATATAGAGTAATATGTTATGGGATTCGATAATGGACATATCATATTTTTTTAAGACATATGGGCAATGAAATAAGACTATGATGTTCTATGAAAACTCAAAGAAGAAGTTGTAGTAATTATATGCAAAACTAGAAAAAATCATTCATCTGGATTTCTTTAACTCAATGGAACATCAAAAATTACATTTTTCAAGATGAAGATAAATGTGGAGATCCAATATAGTTTTGATGGTTGTGCCGATTTGAGAGATACATGCAGAAATTGAAGAAAAAAGTACGTAACAAAGAATCAGTTGGAGGCTCAATTGCTGATGCTTATTTGTAAGAGGAAATTGATTTTTTCTGCTATCAAAATTTTGAATCTGAATATCCGTCAAAACATGAACACATATGAAGATACTATGGGAATGTTAAAGAATAAATGGATAATCAATTATCATTTCTAATAAAATCAATCTTTGTTTTGGTGGAGTTTATGATTGAAGGCTTTCAGATGATGAACGTCGCATATCTCATATATATGTTCAACTAAACTATGATGAAATGACATCATTGGTATTGTGACTTCTTCGATGACTTATTCTATAATTTATGATAATGTTTGTAAACCTATTTTATTTTTAGGTTATATGATAATAATATCAAGAAATAACATCCTCATATTACAGTATATTCTCTTAAAGAACACAGCCAAAAAAATTCTCAATGGTTTAAAAAACTAGTAACGTAAATTATTGATTGTTTAATATCAATTCAGTTATTTATTTATTATATTTATTTTTTTTTCAAATTTTTAGGTGTCTCAAGATACTGATAAAATTGATAAGTGGTTGTGTATATTGAGTAACCCACCATACAAAATGGTTAAATCATATAATTCATATATGGTGAATGGTTTTTTATTTCATACACATGAATATAGGAAAAAAAACAATGAATAATGGAGTTTTCATTATAGGATTGCATCCTAGAGTAACTGAAGTTAGCTTTTATAGCATTCTAGATGAAATTATTGTGTTGTCTTATCTAGGATAGAATTACATAATGATTATTAAATGTCAGTGGTTGGATACTGAGAAAGGATTTCATGTTCATCAAATTCATTTAATCGTCAATATTAAATAAAAACGTATTCTTGTAGTAAATAAACCATTTTTACTGGCTCAACACAGACATCAAATTTATTACCCAAAGTATTGTTCTACATCAAGAGACCTAAGTGATTGGTGGGGAATAATAAAAATGAAATCTCAAGAATATAATATTACTCACACTAAATGTGGTTTTGCAAAAGTGGAAGGAATTTAAATTTATCAAGTGTCTTCTCAAAATCCTTATTTTTCGCAAAGAGACATGAATATTGATGTTTATTCCCCATTATTAATGGTCAATGGTGATGAAGATGTTAATGTTGTTACAAATTAATTTGAAATGACAAGAGATGAAGAAACTGAAACCTATATAGATATTGATGATGACAAGGAAGAATATGAAGACATTGACATCGTCAGATATGAAGATGATGATGAAGGTGAACATTGACACACTTAAATTCTGGTTATAATCATAACTAATATATATCAATATATAGTTGTTATTTTAAACTATATTCTAAGAAAAAATATTTTTTGTTTCAGATGGGCCCTAGTCTATTTTTTGAGTTGGAGGACGTTGAGATACCTTTGGATGAGGCAGATTTGGGATTATATGATCGTCAGCCTACTAGCAGTTCTGGGGGTATGCGGAGGGAGAGTGGTCATGCATGACTAATGATTCACAACCCTATCGCCGAGAAACACCGACATCATGTATTCGATCTACACACAAAGAGGTATGGTAAAAATTTATATTTTATTTAGCTTTCGTTAATTTATTTATATATATACTATTTTTTTGATTATTTATTTTTTTTCACAGTTTTTCACATTTAGCTATTGGGAAGGGGAGTGCTATCTTGCGCAATTATATTTCATAGCCATTGATCCCATGGGAATATTTTTCTTGCTGATGTGCAGCTCGACATGTTCAATAATTGGCATGTATGTAAATAAAAAATATTTATTTTGAAATTTATTTTATTAATAACTTTATATAATAAATTATTTTTAGGGTTAATGGTATCCCATTGAGGATATCATGCGTGATGCTATCCACGTGGCATGGAAGGCATCTATACATAACCGTTTCTATCATTTTTCGCACAATTTGGGATGGACGATCATTAAGAATGCAGGAGTGACAGAATTTGATGACTTGTGTAGATCCTAATTAGTAGAGTACATTTCATCTCATGTTTGGGATGGATAATGTTTACACAGGTTGGGTGATGGATTTCAGTGGAGATCTTTAGTGGGTCCACAGAACTAGGGGAGACAGGAGGTGACACATCAAGCTGGTAGTCATACATTCATCATGCATAGAGAGCATAAGGTACATATCTTATTTAAAATATTTTATATAATCTTAAATATAAATTGTTTATTTTATATTTCAATATGATTTAATGAATCCCGATATTAAGGAGTACAATGTTTATCAGAGGATGTACAATGACCCTGCCCTAAGAGAGATTAGACGTGATTGACAGTGTCAGATTGTGGTTAGTATTATTTTTTCTATATGAAAATGAACTACATATGATATTCTCAAAATTTTAATTTCAAATTGGAATTGAAGGAGTCATATGAGGCAGCAACCTCTCAGACACAGGCTGAGAGTCAGGATGAGATGACTGATCAGACTAGTGCCCACCATTTTGATGAGGCAGCATGGATGACAGTGACTCAGTATGGCTTTGTGAAGGTCCAAGTAGTTGGTATCGAATCCCATTTGACTCCTACATTAATTATGGTACTGTTGTCATGTCGACGTATAGCTTGAGAGGAGCTCATGGAGAGGAATCATCTTCTACCACACAGAATCAAGAGTAGTTGTGGACTCAAACTGAGCTTATAGAGAGTTTGTAGAAGCAGCATGGAGAGATTTTTCAGCAGCAGTAGCAAATCTACGAGGAGGATATACATCTATGGCAGTAATAGTATCAGTAACAACATGAGGATGAGATGCATCGATGGCAGCAACAACCTCATGAGCAGATGGAGTACATGAATTGCCTAACACGTAGTTTAGGGATGGAGTTTTGTCCACCATATCCAAAGCTTCTCCACCTCCACAAGAAGATGACCCCCCCTGTGATTTTTTTAATGTTAAAAACATTTGAATTCATCATTTGTTGTAATATAAACTATTTACAGTTTCTGTATTTTATATTTGTGCGAATATTTCATAATATAATATATTTTTTAATATTTTCTTATTTTTTATTAGTATTGTATTTTTTAATGTTTGTTTATTTTAATATTAATAACAATAATAATAAAATTTTATGATTTATTTAATTTTTTTTAATATTTTGAATTTTAATATTTCTTTATTTTTTAATTGTTTTAATAATATTATTATTATTTTTTCATTAATCATAATTTTTTTTAAAAATATTTTTTATTATTATCCTATTAGTGTTTTTTTATAATTATAATTATAATAATAATAATAATTGATGATTTTTTTATAATTTTTATAGAATATTGATAATTTGAATATTTTTTATTTTCGTTAATATTTTAATAATAATATTTTTTTTTTCATTAATCATAATTTTTTTCATTAATCATAATTTTGTTAAATATTTATTTTTTACTTTGATGAGTATTTGCGATAGGACCTATTACGACAAGAGCCCATCCCAAATAGTGTAATTAAGAATTTTTTAAAAATTATTTGCGATGGGACCAAGCGCCCATCAGAAATGTGTTATATATATATATTGTATATAATCAAATACTTATTTTCAATCTTGATGTTCCCCATCGCAAATACTATTTTTTGCAATAGCCCTTTCACAAAAAATAGTATTTGCGACTCCGTATTCTGTAACTTGCTATTTCCGACAGGAAACCATTGCTAAAGCTTATTTGCAACGAGATCCCATCACAATTATCCTATCACAAATACCTCAATTTCTAGTAGTGGTCTTCTAAAAATACGTTCATTCAAATGCCTCAATCTACTCCTCAGGCTTTTTATTATTGAACAATGTCTAGCATTGGTCAGTTTCACTCTCCATATGATAAATATCTAGAAGAACCTTCTCTTGTTTGGAACATTGATGGATGGAGAAGATATTTTCAATGGAGTTGAAACATTGTTTGAAGATTGAGATATCATATGATCTATTAACTGTAGGTGGCATTTTCCTCATGATGCTCTCGACTGTGACTTGTTCTTTCTTGGGGGGGGGGGTGTTTAAGTTCCTCTTGAGCAATGATTCTATTAAAAACCTGAGTAAAATTAGAGAGTATCGTGACAATGTTATAGATTCCCTCTCCCAAAAGATTGGGAATCTCATTAGAATAGTCTTCACATTGATCGACACATTGGTTTTTATGCAGAGTCCTCCTATTACCGGCCATTGGTTGGAATAAAATGAAAAATAGTGTCAATACATAAAGGGTAATCCAAATACAAAAATGGATAATTTATAAATTACTTTTATTTTTTTATCTTATCAATATATAGGCATTAATCTAGGTTATCCATTATCTACATCCCAACATATGTTCTATGGGAAATTTTTTATTCCCTTAATAAGTGTTCATACTAATATTCTGAATTTATCAATGCATATCCCCCGGGAGTGTCATAACCAAGAATGCAGCAAGGCTCGTTGTCATGCACCAGTTCCCGTTTGAGTCTATATCAAAGCAATGTTTTCAGGTTTTACCCCTTAGATACATTTGTAGCAGAGCTACCTCTACCTTCTGTTATCTAGATAGGGTTTTATTTTCATGGTAAACTCCTTACTCAATACTAATTTTTTTAGTAATGTTCTTATTATTCTTAGTCTTATCCATAATGCTTTCACTAGGGTTTTACAATCCTAATCCCAAAAATAACTAAAACTATCCTATGATACAAACTATGAAAACACTGCTCTTTATTTTAAACATAAACATAATTTATTACATAAAAATTCCCTTCATACATGATATAATATCAGGATGTCTAATGTTATTTGTGATTAGGAGCATTAGATAACTACATACAACATATTGCGCAATGTCTTTATGGAAAATTTCTTTTACATGATCAAAAAATTCCTTCATACATAGAAATTCGTTGGATTTCATGAGGACATGAATAAGAAAAGGGTGAGCTATAAAGCATAGTAAGGGAGTAAACAAGGAATAACTTGAATAATATATTACATTTTAGGAATTTGGTGTATAAATGGATCATAAAAGAGAAGTGATTATAAAGGCATGATATTGCATGATTATCATAACATAAAAATGTGGCAACAACATTTTACATGATATTTGAATGATCCAAGGATCATTGCACATGGAGAATGAGTAAACCCTCATGTCACTTTAATTTTAATGAGTAAAACCTCATTTCACATGACGTATCATGATATTAATATTTACCCATTGCAATGTAGTGCTATCAGGGCACACCCTACATTATCATATCATTTCATGCATATATGTTCCTCATGGATCATATAACATAGATTCATTAAACAACATCATTTATCCAATGATAAAGGAATGTGGAATTCAGAAATGAATATTTATAATTAATAACTAAAAGTGAATTAAGCTGAATACCCTTGGTAGAGAATTGGGAATGGTATTCACTACATAATGACTTGGGCATGGAAAATCACGGTGTAATTTCCACTTCATAACAGCATTACATTAAAATTCATTAAAATGGATTATGATAAAGAAAGGGTTTTCTCATCCTATATACATGAAAGGGATAGTACGAGATTCATATAGATACATGTACCAACATATGTAAGGGAAATTAGATTCATAATACAAATGAATTTCTTGAATGTAAATGAGAAGAGAGAAATTCCATTCAGAATAGTAACAGGTGTTCATGAAAGGCATTAGTGAGAGAGTGTGTTTTCTATCATTAGTTAATCATAATGAGAGAAGTATGAGAGAGGTTCTAAATCATACCCCAAAAATTAAAAACGAATTTTGATGTTCATATAAACCTCATAAAATTTGGATACAAATGAGAATAGAAGAAATCCCTTACTTGGAAGTTTGATCCAAAAGGATTTGGAGAGGCTTGAGAGTGGCTTCAAAGGTTTTTGGGGCACCATGGTAGGATTATAGAGATATGATTTCATATGTTTTTGAAGCACTAATATCTTTTAGTGAAGAGGAATGAGGATCTTGGTTGGGTTTATAGAGGGAAAAAGAGGAAATTCATTATGATTTAGTTGCTGGACACCACACATTATACTAATCAAAATCATAAACAAATCCATAGGTTTTTTCCAAGGTTTTTTCAAGTAGGAGTTGAAAATTATTTTATATGTTAAATGTCCGAACTTCTTAAAATATTAGGATTTCTTATGTCGAGGTGAGTCACACTCTCATGGAAATCATTTTAAAATGACAAATTCTATTATAAGTCTTGGAGGGTACACTAAGGCTTTGTAAAATAAATAAAACTAAACTAAAATCACAATATTTTTATGGTAAAATATATATGGGCCGAACATCCTATTTATAGTATTTTATAACATCATAATTGCGTCATTATGATGTAATAAAACACATTTTATAAATAAATGGTATTTAATATTTACCAAAAATTTTGATTGGCGCATAATATTATGAGAAACTCACCTTTCGATAATTTTGATGTCCTGATTATAAAAATAATATATAGTTTTTCTAAATAATTTTCAAAATATGTGAATTTTTACTTTTAAAATAACAACAGAGATATATAAAAAATTATTGGGTTTTGACAAAAAAGGCATTCAAACCTTACTGAAAATTACAATTGTGTTAATAAAAATTATATGTTCATTTTTATTTAATTCAACTAAATTTATTAATAATATTTTATTAAAATATTTTTTAATTCCAAAATCTATTAATTCATCAAATTATCTTTCTTAATTTAATAAAAAATAAAAATACAATTTTTCTTTAAAATTTTTTTACAAAGTAAAAGTAATAAACTGAATATATATTATTTATTATATATAAAAATAATGCACATAATCATAATGTTATGGTCTTGTTACATGACCCCTAATAACACTCGCATACGATCTATGAGAAAGGTGTGTGATCGTGATAGACTCTTGGGGTGGCTTGGACAACATTTTGTGGGTGGTAATCTCTACCAACTTACACTTCTCATGTAGCTGGATCCACTTGAGATTAACGTGTTGAATCTCTACAAGGTCCTGGTCAAGAGCGAGGCCCAATGATGTGTCCCCCATTCCATGATCTGATAAATGGGCTTCATACAGAGTAATTCTACAGGACGAATCCGTCACTTTCTTTTTCTAAGTAAATTTTATTTGTTAAAGTCGTATATTTATACTAATCATGTTATCATTGTTCAATGGCTATATTAGAAACGATGAAAATTAGTAATAGTATTTATAAATCCAAAAACATAAAACCAAATACATGCATATTCTATATAACGATTTTATATAATAATAAATTTAGTTAGAACAAGAGAAATTTCCAATAATATTGGTTTGGTTTGTTATATGGGTTGTCTCTTCTATGAAACAGATTACTACTAGTTCAAAATCCCATTTTGTTTGATTGTTTATGTAAATTAATCTAGTGAATGTTAATGAATATTAAATAGTGGTATAATTTGGATAAAATATCCATTTTTTGGGATACATTACAAAAATCCAACAGTGGAATATTACAACATAGTCCGGGGAAGGAGTTCCATATAATTCCAACATTTTATTTTTATAATGTCCAAAGAATGCATATGGGGATTTAGATTTTATAAGGACTATGAGAGGTTGTAATAAGAAGGGAAAATGTCTGATAATGTTGAGATATCAGTATTTGTGATTTCCATGAATAATAAATCATCCATGCATGAATATGGATTATATGGAAGAATGTATGTTTCAGTAAATGAATGATATTAGGGGGAATGTCCCTCACTAGAATGGGATGAAATATCATTTAGTTTAATGTCATTTGACTAGGACATTGAAATTTTAGTTTAACACCTTATGGTGATGAAATTGTTTTACAGTGCAACATCTTGTGTGTAGGAAACTATGTCATGCAATTTAATTTCATACAAGAAAGACATCAGAAGGGCTAAAATTTGATACCATCCTATTTGAAACAAATGTTAATGATTCCCCCATTATTGGTAACCTATTTGAGAATGTACCATTATATAAAAGTATGAGGAATGAATTGTTGTAAGCTATAATCTAGGGATTTATGGATTCTAAGAGTGTAATGGGGGAAATCACATTTGGTGATTGAGGAGGTCCCTCCTAGAGACAAAGTTGGATCTTATTGAAAAAACATTTTTTGTTGGATGTTTTATACAAATATAAATGTGGTGAGTTAATTAATATACACTCATTGTAGTCTATGATAGAGATACCCATTTTTCGGGATACCTTATGAAAATATAATCGGGGTTTATTTTGGCATATTCAGACAAAGAACATATCATGAGTTATGAAATTCTATTTCTAATGGATGAAGGATGTTTATAGAGATTAATAATTCCCTAGGAATAGATCTTTCCATGTGAATGGAAGGTACTTGAATATGGGAGGCAAATTATACATCAAAAATATCTATGAATAGTAGTATAAGGTTTCCTATGACCATTTGACAAAAGTGAGGGAAATATGGTGCCTATAGTTTTAACTAATATGAACAGGACCAATATATAAAGAAAATTATTGGAGTTATGTGTCCACCTAAAAAATATAATTTCAACATACCTTTGACATGAGGGAGGAGATTGTATACCATTATCATGGAGGTTTTTAGATAGGGAGAAATGATATAAATCAGATATGATATGGATAACCATAAATATAATTTCAATCGTGGTTTCCAAAATAATGTCATCAAAGAATAAATATATTGAAGAGGATTCTCCAAAATAATATGTTTTCACTCATTTAAATTATATTTTCTAGGCTGTTTTATGATAATCTAGCTAGGGAGTGTTACTGTATAGTCAAATAGATGACTCATTTGGCTAATAGAGCTATTTGTTTCGGAGAATTATCAAAAGGAAAATAGGATGTGTTATAATATTATCAAGAAAAAGAAGTCTTCAAGTATCATACAGTCCATCATTTGAAGCAAATTAAATATTATGGGAATATTAAAGTGTCCATGATTAGGAGTATGATGTCTGATTTGGGATACCCAAGCATAAAGAAGTGTTTGGACCAGTATTTTGCATGATGCGTGAAATCCCCTATATTGATCTATCTCATATGTGAAAGGGGTAATTTTTTATTCCTTTATGGCACCCCTAATGTGGGAAACCAAATTAAGTGCTCCTACATAATAATTTTTATGAAGAATAAGGGGTGTTATTACCATGTGAAGGTGATTTTGAAATGATTCCTTGGTTTCATTACATATCTCATTGGAATACGAATCAAACCAAATTTTGTTCTTGAGGATTTAATCTGTTTAATTTCATGCATCCAATACATTAACCATGTAGTTCGTTGTCATGGGATAAGGACATTAGCCATGCAATTTAAAGTCATATGGTAAGGATGATGTTTTCTTGACATCAAGAGAAAGGGAATATTGTATCTAATATGGGGAATGATAACCAATATTCACTATGTATCTTTTTAGAGAAATAATGGTGCCTCATTTTATTCAAGAATAAATATATCATAAACTAGTTTGATTCGTGTGCTGAGGAAATTTTTTTTGAATAAGGGTTAATGTATATCGCGAGAACCCATATTGGATCCCCTAACTTATATCTTACACATACCTGGGAGAATGGTGTCTTTTCCAGTATTTTCTTGCATCCAAGCCTGTGATTGAAGATAAAAATTTAAATAAATATCCCAATGAAATGAGGATAAAGATACACACAGTTCATGAGTAAATCATCCAATTTGGTATCATTCAATGAGGATGTCGATTTCACATTTCATGGTCTTTCATCCAAGACCATGGAAACCCAAATTTAAATTTGAATTATTTAAAAATATAGGGATACCTTTTGAAAGAAAATCTAATCCCATGTGAGTTTTTTTTGGAGTGTGAAACAAGGAAAGATAAATATTTTATCCATAGCACAATGAAACCAAAGTGAAGGACTAGGTAATTTATGTTATGTAGTTATTGTTCCAAGATATATGAAACATGCATTGATAAATATATCATTAGAATGAGAATCACATCCTACATAGTTCTTGATAACTCATGAAATTAAATAGAACGGAGTGAGGATGATGCTGAACCAATGAGAAAAAACTCAAATGTTACTGCTAGACCCACAGTTGGGAGTCTAGGTGTCACTATGTATCTCACTACTATGAGAAGAAACCCACATATAGTTCTGGAAGAATCGTTAATAATAATGTCATGTGGCTGTGAAAAAGTCTTCTTGATGGGAAATGGGTATTGTGGTTAGACTAGGGGGTAGAAACTATGGGTCCCTATATATCTTATTGGAAAATAAATTTTTCCACATGTAGTTATTGAATTGTTCCATGTGTAGGTCTGATTCATATATAGGGAGTTGGGGATTTTTTTTATTGTAGGTGGACCTGATACCAGATATCCAGGTGTCACTATATATCAAATTGGAATGAAAATGAAGACACAATTAGTTCATAGAAACTGTTCCCCGCAATAATTAGGAATTTACATGGGGATAAGGGATTTAATATTTTACATAATGATGGTTTGGTCCAATTCAGGAGGTCTAGGAATCACTAACTAACTCATTTGAATGAGAATCAATAATAATATTCTTTAAAATAGTGATGTGCATATTTGATAAATTCATAGGGATTTGATGGTGTTAATTTTCTTTAATAACTACTGGACCGAAGATGGGAGTTATGAGGAAAACTACATATCTTTTTTGAGTGAGATTCATTCCACACCTAGTTCATTATATAATAATGCATTTAATTAATATTTTATAAGTACATTGTCCATGATGTTTTATTTCCTACATAATTGGAATCATAATATTGGGACTCATATCCATAAAGGGGGCCTTAGTGCCACTATGGATTGGAAATGACATGATTTGGGATTATTCATGAAAGCTCCCCACTATTCCATCCTAATGTCTATCTAATAGGGAATCTCATACTACTAAGGGATTAGATGGTTGTGATTGGGAAAGAACCCTCTAATGGAGGCCCATATGTAATGTAACATGAAAAGTGTATCAATTCATGATGTTTTGGGGGTTTCATATTATTTAATGAGGGATACATTATCCACGATGTTTTAGTTTCATCCAGAGTGGAAGAATGGTGCCATTTTTTTAGACTTACAACAAGGATCCTATGTCATAAAATTTCATTCCATGAAATAAAGATGATGATTAATGTTGTTTAACATCATGTGGAAAGGAAATTATGTCCTTCCTTTATTAATTTGTGTTACAAAGAACATCTATGCAGTTTAACATCTTTCATACGAGACATACTTCATGTGATTACATGAAGTATTTCTTCAAGAACCTTGCATTGGATGTGGTCATCATGATGTCTCCACCCATCTATATTAAGGAATAATCTATTTTAGAAAGGGACTATTATATGGAGTGAGGTCCTTACAACTTCATTTAATGTTTTGTTGGCTTCCTTCATGATATCATTAGATTTATGAGGACCAATACCAGTTCTCCTTTGATGAGTGAGCAGAGGTGGAACTTCTTATTAAAATATAACAATATATAATTTTAAGAGTATTATATGTTATGCAGGGTATTCAATTTAATTTTATCAATACACACTTATTTATCAATCCATACATGGTATTGCTTATATATATATATATATATTAATTATCACTTATATAGACATGGAGGGATGTAATGAAGACCCCAATGGGTAGGAATCCTTATATTATTTATACATGTTAGTACAAGGTCACTCATTATGTTGTACAATTTTTGGTCAAGTAATACAATAAGGAATAAATTCTCTTATCAGGAAAATACCTTAATTATTCCCCATATTGAATTTGATATTTAAAAGGTTCCTTTTGAATGCCTTTATCTACCCATTAAATGATTTTTGAAAGAGGGATGAAAAGTTGTATTTAATATCAAATTTCTAATATATATATTCTACATTTATAGAATAATAGTTCATTCCTTTTAAAAATAGTATTTTATAATGGACATAATATATGGTAATTATGTTATATTTCACGAAGCCAACAATGCTTTTGGTCATGAATTTTTTAAGGGTTATTTCATATTTCATTTTGAAAATAATTTAGTAGTTGTTAATATGTATTTGAGAAACATGGTAATTTATAAAGATTATGGCCATAACACATTGATTCTATATAAGGAATATTTCTTGGATTACTTGGTTATATGTTACATCTCTAAGGTTCGATGGATGATGATGGCATGTACCTTGCAGGAATGGCATTTCATGGTGAATTCTCTAAATTCATATTTCATCTACGGCTATATGTATAAAATTACTCATGTTTCATCGTAAATAATCAATCTAGACTCTTTGGAACCACATAGCCCGACGTACACCTCGCTAGTGAACGTAGAAATATATTATCCAACAATTATCCAAAGAAAAAATCCATAAAATACTTAACTATAGAGGACATTCTTGTGATTTGAGCCTTCATAAAGAGTTAAGTTGGCTACTAGCCATCAATTTTTCCCTTTCCCTTCTCTTTTTGATGGAATTATCCTTTTTGTAGGTAGTTGATAATGGTTATGATCCACAAAATTGTAATAAAATGTTGAGTAATTATAGTATAGAATTAAATAATCACTTCTATTCGAACATTAACAAAGTGAGAAACCATTCAGCGATGTGTAAAGATGATAACCGTTTCATCATTGTTTGGACCCTCTAGTGTAGTGGCTTCATTTTCCAATTCAATTAACTTGTAATTTTGTTATTGTAGTACATGATTCAATGTTGGATCCTAAGAGAATTATTCCATTAACACTTAGGCAATGTCATGTTAGGGATTATTTCGTTTATTTATGTTGATTTAATCCTTGTTTATATGTTTTAATACTACCTATTAGTTTCCTTTCTCTGCTTGGTGGTCCACAAGTATTTTGAGAAGCATTTATAGACCTAGAATGATGGAATTATATTACCCCTTATTGTTCGTAAATCATTCTGATAACATGAACTAGTAAGGTAAAACTATCTTCGTTAGGGACATAAGTTGGATCTCTATCACTACCAGTTGATTTTAGGGTGTTCTATTCTTCTCACTATCGGGATCCCAAACACACCATCAATATAAAATTACAACTCTTGGGGTTTTCCATGATAGATAATATCTCCTCATATGAAAATTCTGTATTCATTGGAATTCATTCGAAAGAAAGGAGTTTTGTAAGGAAATATCCCAAGGTCTGGACTTTCCCTTCCTTTTGTGGTATAGACTATATATCAAACTCATACAGGATAACCAACCACAATGACAAACACCCGATAAACATAGGATTCCTAATGAATTATTTCAGCATATTTTTATGACATAACAATTAGATATCAAAGTGATGTACGTATTTCATCATTTTATGGACCATATTGAGTAATGTCGGACTGCTCTTCTTGATATCTGAATAATGAGTCTCATCATCATGCATGGTTTGGATGGGATAATAAATTCTTTTTTCATTCCCAGCCATATTCATTAGTGTGAGGAATGTTCCTATTGATTTCTCTAGGTCTTTCTCATATAGTATTAGTGTATTTACCTCAATGGGTCACATTAATATTAGTAGAATCAAAATTTATTTCGTTATATAGTTAAATGCTTCTTGGATGTCACTAATCCATTGATATGAGACCCATTTTTTCATCATTTTAGTGATGGGTAAACATATTATTATGAAGTATGATATGAATTGATGAATTTTGGATAGTTGTCCATGAATTCCTCTTAACTCATTGAGTTTTATAGGAGGTGGCATTCTAAGTATATTTTTTTCTCATTCTCAGATTTTAGGTCATATATAATACAATAAAGCATAGAATCATTATTAAGTTTACCTCGAAATAACATTTTATGTGCTACATTGACATGCTATATTTTCATATATTATTGAATATGATATCCAGGATGGTTATGTGATTAATTTTTTTTCGGTATGTGACCCCAAACTCTTCAACATAATATTCAAAAGACATCCCCATGAAGGGTGTGACAATGTAATGCATGTCATGTTGGTTTCTATCACCAGTGCTAAGTAAGAAAAATGGAATTACCCAATAGTAGAATAATTCATGCGGTATCTAAAGAGATGGATTTTTCATGTTTCGAGGCCCTAAAATTTGGTAATACTCGGGATAAAAATTCATGGTGGAGAGTGGTTGATAACCATCCATTTAAAAAACCATATTTTCTATGATTAGAATTATGAATTCATTATTTGGAAAGTTCAGATTGAGAACTCTGATGTGAATGAAAACACATAGATTTTTATTTTTTATCCTAATGGTTACTGATTTTTATTGCCATTTAGAATAATATACCTCTCAGATGAAATCATCCTTGATGAACATATCGAATTTAACCTCAATTTTGGAGGTATGTGTTGGGTGTTTCTTTCTTGTGGTGTTTTTTTATCCCCAATGTCCTTCACAAAAATCCATGTGGTTGGTGTACACCATGGTATAGAGTTTTGGAATCTCTAGATTGTTTTAGGAAGAAATTCCATTTTGTTATTTTAAAAAGGAATTACAAACATCATATTCTTCAAGGGTCATTTGTCTCACTAATTAAAGAGGGCTGAACATCATCTATTATACCCAAATTTACCTCTCTGAGTTCATCAACAGTGGTGGAGACACCTTCCTCGAACTCTGGAAGGGACTCCCTAAGGTTTTCCAAGTCTTCATCACGATTTAAATTTTCCATTTCAATAAATTAAGTGGGAAATGAAGCAGGTTCCTCTTACTTTTCATAGGAGTCTGCATTTCAATATCAGAAAGATAAAGCAACCAATTTGATCTCATATGTCGGTATGAGTCACAAATAGATCTCTAAAGGGGAAATGAGGGAGTGAAAATATACCCCTTAATTATATCTAGTTGAAATGGTAGCTTCTTCCAACCTGGATTTCATGATAGGTCCTTGTTGGAGATCAAGGTATAGAATGAAGTCATTTGCATCCAATCATTCACTCTTTCGTAGAGAGTTGACATCCTGTCTATTTTTATCAGGATTAGTTTTCTTAATTGATATCACGAAAACCATAGAATTTGTGTATTCATTTGGATCCACCAATTCCATTTGGTTGATGTGGATCATGTACTCTACACAATGTTGTTTGAATGGATTGACTGAAATCATCTCCATTCCATTTGAGGCGTTTTTTCCAAAGACAGTATCATCCATGAAATGTTTCACTTATATATGGTAGAATCCCGTGTTAAATAATTATTACTCAAAATAATTTAATGTGTAATTGAAACAATTAAATAAGTCAATTTTATAATTGAAACAACATTTTAGGCATTGGTTGTATAAATAAGGGATTACTGCATGATAATATATGAAAGTTCTTCCTAAAAGGATATTAATGGGTGTATCCTATCTAAAATCCATAAAAACTATGTCAAACATGAGATCCTTGAATATATTCCTATTTATAGTTTCTCAAAGATTCTATTGATCATTCCTATAATAACCCAAAAACATTAGGGTCGAGGGGGAACATCCATGCCCTTGATAATCTCGTTAGAGATATCTCACACATGTTTTTTATGCCCAGATAGTTTGAGAATGGGTGTGGTTAATGTATTGAACCTTGGAATGACCACATATTCCCATATAACCTAGACATTGGCCTCCTCTTCCCGTGTTCCCCAATCAACATTAGGGAACTCAGGTTCATAATCATACTCATCATCGGACAAGGGACACATTAAGTTAATAACACTAATGGAACTAATGATCAACTCTTCATCTAATGGATGTTTCATTTAGTTGGTGGACCCATATTATACCATTTTCTAGGATGGAACATATAATTCTGGGATTACAGGAATTATGTATGCTAATGTCCAATTTTTATTATTATTGGTAGATGCATATATCCCTATGTTATCATCTTTCTCTTCTGTATAAGTCACTTTTTAGAGGATTGGGATTTGGAGGATTGTGAAACTAGAGGGGTCAGTTGGGTCTTATTTGAAGTGGACAAGTATATATTCAACTGTTGAAACTGTTCTCCAAGGATTGTACGAGTTCTATTGTTTATAATTCAAACCAAACAATTATTTAAATTTTTCCTAATGACTATTCCACAACATTATATTAATTCTTATTTTATGGATTTTTAGTAGATACATGTGGTACATGAGAATGTGAATTTTTTATCCTAGCATTCCCAGTGTCCACCATTTTTTTCTGGAGGTCCTTGAAATCAAAACACCCATAGCTATTATGAACCAGTACATGATTGGAGGGGATATAATTTTGGAAATAATCATCACCATATTTTCTAGAATTCACTCTTTGTAAACATGATCACGTTTTTTTCAAATGCATATATAAATTAGCCAGTGACATGTAAATTTAAAAAAAAATAGACCTTGTTTTTTTAAATCATCAAACAATTTTTTCCAACTTCAATTTTTGATCATCTTGATGAGGTGTGTGATGTTACTAACACCCAGCAGGTGCAACCAAATGATATAGTGTAGTATTTCATGTAGGAGTTGGTATAGGGGATTGATTATGTGTAACAGTGCAAGCTACATATTTTCTTATTATCCTTCCATCAGTCAATGTAATTACTCCAGACATTTCCTTAGTCTCAGCGATAGAGTCAACTACATTTGGAAGTTTTTTGGAGTGGTCCCAAAACACAATGTTTATTTCAAAATTATTAATAATAGAAATAAATCATTATGATTATTCACTATACATATGGTAAATAATACTTCTTGAGGTATCAATATGTTTAAGTTGTATGTAAATCATTTCCACTGAGCAATGAAATCATAGACCCTTTCATTCTCAAAATATTATTAGGTTGAAATATTGTGGAATGTCCTCTTCTATAGTATCGACCTATACTAGAAGAGGAACTTTTTATCGAAGTCTTACCACCTTGTAATTGATCAATCATATAATCTCATGTACCATATAATTAATGAACCCTATAGTGATTTCATAAAGCATATATGTTTCACTACATTCTTCTGTTTAGGGGTCCATATCTGAGGATCCTATTGAGATATGAAAAGTGTCAAATTCTCATCTTAGTCCCTTAATCCATTATGTAGGGAAATTTTTGGGTTCCCAATGTTTAGCGAGGGAGGATTCAGATCTACCCATTCAATGTAGGGATTCATTTCCAGATGTATTGATGAACGTAATTTCCCCATGGCTTACAATTGATCAACGAGTGACTCTAAAGCATTAATGATCCCCAGGGGAATGTTTGGCTGAGCCAGAACATGATAGGTGCATTGACCAGTAAGGAAATCTGTGTAAGTAACACTATTACCTACCTTGGTTATCATATAGTGATGGTCCAATAGGTATTTTCATGGACCTATTCTAGATGTGTAACCAACGTAGGGAATTACAGATCTTCCATTGTAGGATCCTTTTATATTTTAGATTGTAATCCTACCATAACTGGGTGTTATATTTCAACTTGTTTCATTATAATGAACATACTTTTCTAAGGTACACTAGTTGGGAGTGAAATTTGAGGATCATCTTGTAAATTTTATCCTCAGGAACACCACTTTAGAGATATTTTCATTGAGCCTCCTCAATTAATTCATATATTATTCTAACTAAGAAAATCTTTCCTTATGTGAAATGGGACATAAATCATAGGGACATAAGTTAGGAATAATTTTACCCTTTCAATTTTCCATGTAATATTTTTTTCATGGAGTAAATAATGTATTATACGATAGAATACCAATATCCAGGGAAATATTTTGGTTTACGGTACACATGACTCCATCGATTTCTTTTGGTGTGGACCACTATATGAACAAGAGAATCCTACCCCCAATCATCTAAACTGACCTTTTTTTCCATTGGTATTCAAAGGACATCACTAGTGACATTTTATAATGCAAAATTTAATGGTGAAATTTGATTAGTTTCTTTTTGACACTGACTTTTTCAATGCCCTCCAGGAGGCCTTTCCCCAAAAAATGTTGATTCTCTAGGGGTTGTATGGGGGATACTAATCTAAGTGGAATCTATTGATTGTTTGGTCCTGTATGTGCCTAATGAGGATATCATGTCAAAAAATGAGAAATATGACCTAGGTGCATCAGTTGATATTAACATTAATAACCCCCAATCAAATATCCATATGGTATTTCAAAAATATACAATATCTGATGGATTAAATCTTTTAAAGTATAGTATGTCTTTATATTATTAGATTCTACACTATGGGAAATGTGACCTATACCAACGCATCTATACCAATGGTTTGTAAAAAACTGTTGGTATAAGTCCCCTTTCTCAATGGTTTGTCAAACCGTTTTGAAAATCCCACTTTGAAGAAAATTTTCCTAATGGATTGGCCAAAACATTGGGAATGGTTTTGGCTTTCCCAACAGTTTTAGCCAAAATGTTGGGAAAGGTTATGGCTTTCCCAATGGTTTGGCCTAACCGTTGCAAAAATCCCACTTTAAGGCCACATTTCCCAAAAGTTTGGCCAAATGTTTGGGAAAAGGTATGGATTTCCCCACAATTTTCCCAAACCATTCAGAAAATCCCACATTGACGAGGCTTTTCCCAATGGTTATGCAAAACCATTGGGAAAGGGTGAATACCTATCCCAATAGTTCTCAAAACCGTTGGGAAAGGCCTATCCAATCATTTTTTAAAACTGCAATGATAGGTACCCTTATTTTTAATGTATTATTTTGTTGAATATCATCAAATAAATAAATATATAAATTTTATATATATATATATATCCAAATATATGCATAAATGTAATTATAGGATAATGGTAAAGTCTTTGATATATATCCCATAGGTTGTGGGTTCAAACCCCCACTATTACTTTTTGTTAAAATACTTATACCAACTGTTTTAGAAACTGTTTGGTGTTTTTGTGTGTTGATAGACCTATCCCAACAGTTTTCTCCAAACCGTTGATATTGGTCAATCCCCATGCCAAATCACCAAATGGTTGGCCAAACCGTTGTTATAGGCTATACAAACTGTTTGGGGACCTATACCAACATTTCCAAACCATTTGTATAAGTAATTTTTACATTAGTTCTAGGTGATATGTTCCCTCAATAGCCCGATCTCTTCTACCACGATGTCAATGGGATCAGATGATGATTTTTTTGGATCATATATTTAGTTTTGAAAAAGATCTGTTTTCTAAAGCCGTCCGGATATTATGACACTACATGATACTACCTTCAGTGTGATTTTCTGGTTAGTGATCACAATGAAATAAAAATATCTATATTCACCCCATCCATTAATAGGAATATTTGATGAGAAATCTGTGATCAACCATTACAATCTATATAACATTCTTATGCATGCATGTTGAAGGGATCCATGTTTCCTCTCTAGAAGTTGTGAAGCTAGGAGAGCCTCCAAGTCAATATGGAATTTCATCCATTATGTTACATTGAAATTAATTTGATATTATCTATAGGGTAACTTTTTATCACTCAAGTGAAGAATAGTTTTATATATATAGTGGTGGATTTTTTGCACACAATATGCCTATAGTGAAACAGGAATTCATTATTGGATGGTTCATAAAGGATAGAACATGACTGGTATATCAAATTATTCTTCTTGTTTCATCATTTTTACCATGTATTCTTCCTATTTTAATAGACTCTCATATATATGGTCAAACCAATGTATATATTTTATTAATACATTATCAAAATAGTTGATGTTGGTGGGGATTTATTATTTTATTTTGGAAGGGTGAAGATCCAATGGGGGTTCAGAGAATGACATCCTCCCTGGGATGTATTCTAGTTGAGAAATAATATTATTTCAATGATAAGTCATAAAAAAATGTTTTCCATATTTTCGAAAATTTTACATGGTTGGAGGGACTTCAAATCACTACATATCTATGAGGACGTACCTTTTGATGATGTGAATTACTACAATAGAGAGAATTTTGTAGTGAGTGACATAATTGGGAGGAGGACCATGGATTATTATAAAAAGAGGAGGACAATATTTAACCCTGATCTTAAGGCTATGTATAAGGATTATGTAACTTTGGTTAGGATATGGGACCCTGAGATCGATCTTATTATCATCATGAAGTAATACTAGATGATGAAGTATGAGAGGAGGACATTTAGAATCACTTATATTGTCCCCATAATTTTTTATAGGAGTGTAAGATCATGAGAATCCAAATATATGTGTATGTGGGAATCATGAACTCCATAAATGATTATAGTGGTATTGTAGATCAGATCATCTTCTACTAGTTGTATTTCATGATGCTTCTTCATGGATTCCTTCTTGCGAGAAACTAGGGCCACAAGATGAAGGATGTGGTTTTCATTGGTAAGGGTTTTATTCTTCCTTTGAGTTACCATTGGTATAGTCCTATAATCTCATATTGGAATGAGCATCAATTCCTGATCTGAATGTTCATATATAGTTGGGGAGTTTCCCCAATGATCCTCTTACATGGTAGCATTGGTGTGTGTCTTATACAGGGTGGCAAGATGATGAGAAACCCCATTTTTGGTGATGAAGTTGTGTATATATCCCTCATTTACTACATTTTCACCCTTACAATGTCTTAGTAGGTTTGAAGGATGTGGGTAGGGCTCTACATTGTCCCATTCACCAATGTCTGTATATGATTGGTGACTTCAGCAATTTAAATTAGAATATATACCAATTTTGAATTTGGTGAAATGTTATATGATAGATCATGTCCTAACATTCCAATCAGTGAATACTAACAGAAATCAAGTGTGGGGGAGGATTATTGGTTATTCACCACATTTATCAACCAGGCATTCTTATTGACATCTCTGGGTAATTCCAGATAATTCTATAAGAAAAGTTGAAGATTACAGGCAGCTATGTGGGTATGCATGTGGATTTTTCCCAGACATGGTTGTAAAGCTTCTTTGAGTTCTTCTAAATGAGTTTACTATATGATAATGATTATAATAATAATTTTTATTCTTTTACTCGTAGTGTCAAACCATATTTGAGTATCGGGGATTCTCAAATGCAACAAGGTGATTTTTTTAGCTGTATTAATTAGGGTGTGTGTGTGTTTAGTGTCTAAATTGGAAAAAAATTTGATTGGTTCACTTCATTGGAGGGTAGATGGGTGTGGCTCACTCCCTATTAACTGGTTTTTTACCCTGATGTGCCATCATGCATAAATGAATCTGAATGACCAAGGCCAGACGACCGAGTAGGGCACCACCATCATATTTAGGGGAATTGACCACTGTGTTGGTGGCAGTGATTGATTAAAGGATCCCTTTGGAAGGTCCCTTTTATCTTAAATATGATTCCATATGTGTACACTATATGAAACAATCTAATATGTGGTTATGAATGGTTATCACTTCTTGGGGATAATCTCCATAAACTGTTGATGGCAGTACCTAGCGCTTTCTGGTACTAGATCATCGGGCACCACTAGTTAGGTTATAGGTTGGACATTGTGAGTTGGAGGGCCTATAGGGATTCATCTTGGTTACAAATTTTAACATTCTAATAGTACTCCTAGTCCTATTTGATTGAGGCGAATCGTTGATGATACAATTTTTGGGACAATGACCTCTTCTTAAAGAAAGATATTGTGTGAATAATAGTTATGGAATACATTCACAGAAGATTGAAGGACTCCATTGGATCTAAGGGAGTTCTGAGAGGATGTTTCTAGATATATGAAAAACAAAATAAACCCTTGGAAAAGTAGTATATCACATGAATAAAATCCTTCTTGGTTGACTATCTTTTTTTCCCAATTTCATATTTATAGTGGAAGGGTCCTGACGGGTGGGAAACAAAATCATTATAGTTATGGAATCAAGCATGTTTCACCATTTTTTGTTTTCCAAAGGAATTCATGTTGGCCCAAATGTTTAATTAAAGGGGTTTGGATTATGTATAGTCATTCACCATGGGATCACCATTTTTTATATCCCTCAAGGATCTGTGTTGGTAAAACAATTGATTGTCTGGGGTTTGGTTTCTGTACAATCATTCACATTAGGTTCAGTAATTATGAATGCATTATAGTGGGTTTGTTCCAAGAAAAAGAAACACATTATGGTTTTGTATCCATAGGGACTATCCTTCCAATGTCGGACTCTCCATGGGGAATTTCGAAGTATATACTAAAGAACTCAAATTTTTCTAAAGGAATAGAGTTTGGCTAATAACACCCTTTTGGGGTGGAATTACATCCTACATTTGGACTCATATATAGATTTAATATATGTTAATGAATCCTTTATTAATTAATATTCATGAAATTTATAACCCTTTAATTAATAATTAATTACTATCTTGTAAAAGAAATTATAATTTTTGTATGAATTTTAGGTTATTCACACTTGTTACCCGCTCTAATACTGATTAGATATTATTTGGTGGTTGTTACAATGATGTTTTGTTTTTTACCAGATGATAGGCCACAATGGAGTGTACATTATCCAATGAGGTAGTTTTTGTTTTGATATGGGTATTGAACTCTTGATATGGGATTTATACCTATCTCTTTGAAAGGAATCATTACCAACATTGTTCGGTTCCATCTAGATGGGTGCATCATAACTTTTATGGTCATGTGATAAGGAACAGGATGTGAAGTTTAGTGTCAAATAGAAATGGTGTATTAGTGAATTATTCATATTAAATGTTTTTTGTAGGGCCTATATGAATGTTGCCAGGTAACCTAGAGGGGTTATGGATTCCTATGTTGAATTAGACCCTACTGGGAATGTGACCCAATGATAATATGGTTGATTTTTGTTGTTGAGTATAGACCATTGGGAGGTTTTCTATATATTCTTTTTGTACAGGAATCAAATCCATAATATTTTTTTTTCTCATAGAGGAGTATATCGATTTGATAGTATTTTTTTTGGGCTTACTCCTATGGAGGATTACCTGATGAATGAACTTGGGAAAATGATAAGTTACCTAACTCATGGGGATTTTGGGGATTGGTTTGGGATAACTCTTGAGGATGTTTTCTAGTGTGTTGTTTGGTTTAGGACATACAAATGGGAAGTATGACCATTGGTTGGGTTGGGGATTAATCATGATGAGGATTCCCTATTGAAAGATTTGGGCATACACTTGGAATAAGTCTCATGACGTTTTGGATCATGTTGATGTCATGACCTACATCACCCTCTATGCCTACATGATTCATTCTCGATGTGAGAAACATGAGGAAATATATGACCCTAGAAACCAAAAAATCCCATTTTCCCTGTGGTTTGATTGATGGCCTTGAGGATCCATGACAACATAGACCCTCAGAAAGAAGGCGAAGGGAAGATATATAAGATGATTATTTTATGAAAATAGAATTTTACTGGCTGGATGTCAAGATCATTCCTATAGTATAAACCAAAATTAGTCATGATGAGTGATTTATGAATTTAATTAACAAAATTTTTGGGATGATCTAGAAAACCAGATACTTCTCCACCTATGCTGGTGGAAGATGCTGAGTGTACATGAGAAGAAAAATGGTCTTGCAGATTACTATTAACTCTTCTATTTCATATCCCGGATTTTCACATAAGACTACAAACCCATAAAAACCTAGGGGAGAGGAGTAGAAAGAGTGAAGCCTAATGCAATAATAAATAGGGTATTACTATAGGGGGATGACCCAAAATTTGTTCTATTGTAAGGGAGGAAGATTTTATTCCTTATTGAATTGAAACTAATGTGTTATCCTCTCACGTCCGTATTAAAAATAGAGGATCCAGTTATTAGATATGATATGGGGAGGAAATATTCCTCACCCTTATGAATTTATCTAGGAACTCCCATAAACCATCCCTTGTTTTGGGGTCCTTGTGACGGTGATAATTGAAATCCTTATTCACCCTGAGGAACCTAACAATCTTGTGGGGAATGTGTGGGAATGATTTGACCGTAAGAATGTAAATTCAAATAGTAGACTTGTTTATGTTCTTGTAATCATGGTATATCAGGTCCAAAGACTTCATTGAGGGTTTAGAATTATTCCCCCTTGGGTGAGGACTCCAAAGTAGGAGGATCCATTCAATTAGTGGCCTGGAAATGCTAAAAAAGGAGGCATGTAATGGGTCTTGTCCTAGAGGGAAGAGGTTCCTTGCATAGGTCCTAAGAGGAATAAGAAGTGCTTCATGTAGGGGGTAAAAGCCTACATGATCTTGGATTTCCTTGGAAAATGGACCATCTGTGTGACAAAACATGGATGTTCCATTAGACAAGGAACTATTAATCTCTTTAGGTGTCCCTAGATGGGTCTCTCATGGGTCCATGTTATGAAATGGGTCCTTATGGAGGTGATTTTATACCATCTGATAACGGATCCTCATGTCCTTTTCTTCTAATCCAAACCCCATAAGAAATTTAATATCAGATATAACATTTAATTCTCTATTATATTAGATTTTTTAGAGCTAAATAACGAATTTTGGAGACATAGGATAAGGGGATACATGACAAGAGCATGTTGGCTTCTTCAGATTTTCAATTTGGGAAAATTAGGAGCCTAGGTGTCATATTTATATGAAAACATGGGATCTCGGTTGGAAGAGATACATCATGCATGTCCACTATGTATGTTCCAAGCATATGTTCCTAGAATACGGGTGGCATGACATGTTTTTTGGAATGAGTGGTTGTTTAGGCCTTTTAATTGGGAGGGGTGTGGGCACGTAGGTCAGCTTGGGCATGTTCCACTGATTAACATTAGGGATATTTAACAATTTTAAATTATTAAGGACCTATTTATATTATTTTCATTTTATATTATTAAAAGGAGTTACACTAATAAAAAAACTGATTTATGGTTAACAATCATGTGCCTTCGATAAATTGATATTTAATTCCATTGAATAATAGCATAATAAATAATTATGGGGAAATAAAAGTTTATAGAAGTGAAAAAATTGTGTGAAAATTTTATCATTACCATAAAATAATATATGGGTAAAATATTTCCACCCATCTTGTTTTGAATAATAAAAATTCCCATTCATCGGGTTTTTATCAAATAAAATTTATATGCTTGATTTTGTGAAGAATTCCCTTTCATAGCCTAACTATATGATAAGATATAAATCCTTAATTAATGTATTAATGGATATATAGTACCACGACCATCAACATCCCAACATATTTATTCAATAAGATGTTAGTAAATTATCAATCATGATATACTCATGGATTGGAAATTGGATTCATATCATTTCAAAAATAATCAACTAAAATGTCTTCATGAATAGGAATGGTTGATACAAAATGTTACCTCCCCCAAATGATGTATTTAATATGACCATTTATATGGTTATTTATAAATAACAAATATAATATAGTTAATAATGATAATGGTTGTGAAATATTAAATAGTATTTATATAAAAATTCCAACCACTATCCTAAAATGATAAATTAATGACTCATTTTTGAGAATTTCATTTTTGATTATTTAAATTGACAACTTTTTCAAACATTATTTTGGAATAAATATTAAAATTGGTCTTTGAAATAAAAAAAGTTAATCTTATCAAAACCTTAATTAAAATATAAAATGTAAACCTAGGAAATAAAAACCCTTTTAAAAATTTTAAAAAGTGATTTTTTGATCCAATTTCTGAAAATGATTGATAATTTTCCCATTAAAAAATATGTCTATAGTTGTTTATGACTACAAGTAATATATATATATATATATATATATATATATATTTAAATACGGAATGAGAAAACTATCACTAATGGTTAAAATTGATATGGCATAAAAATATTTCATTTAGATGGAATATAAATATGTATCAGCATCATGAAATTTTATAAAAAATCGAATTAATATAATATTCAAGAAGAAAATTAAGAGTGTAATCATAATATCAATATATATAATAATAGAATAGTCTTGTAAAATTATAGTAAATATTGAATAATTTATCCTAGGAAAATATGTTGAGTATTGAAAGACCATGTAACATTTTTGTAATAATTGAATAAAACATAATTAGAAGGAGGGATTAATGAAACAAATAGAAAATTCAATCATTAAAAAAATTATATTGTTCAATGGTCCATTATCATCCATATACAAAACTATAATAGGTGTAAAATTTTAATTATACCCTCAATGTTTGAAACTAGAGATATGAAGCCATACATTAACTGTCAAATTCCACGAATGAAGATTAACCTACTATATATAAAATTTAAAAAAATAAAAAAATTTAGTAAATTTAAAAAATATATTCATCTATATATCCATCAATTATTATAATTTAAAAAAAAATTCTATCTAGTTATACATTATTATCATTATCATATGTTAGTGATTTTGATTTTTTCATGCATGTTATTAAATGACCATGTAAAACACCATATATTGATACCATTTTTATTATTAAAAATACTTCCAATCTACTTGGATAGAAAATTTATATTTATTTATAATAATCTAATAAAATTCCACGATTTTTATATTTTACATATCAAGATGGAATCCCTGAAAAACATATTTCAGTAGTTTTTATGATCAAAATTTAGTATGTTAGTAATTCATTAATTATTAATATCACAATTGAATAAGAACCCAGTAATTTTTTAAATAATTAAATCCTATTTATTCATCAAATATATTCTTAGGAACATCCCTGTCTTGGCTCCCTACCATTAATGGTATCCCCCTTTGGCTGGAAATAGAGAAAGAGATAATTCCCCATGGAATCCACCGTCAATTCGAAACAAGATAGAGATGGGAACCGAGGTTATATCAGTCATATACAAGGGAGTAACTACCCTCAATAATTTTTATGAATTATGTGATAAGATAATAAGAGCCACCAACAAACACCATGTAAAAAAAATAAGAAATCCTAATACATGTAATTTCCCACATAAACTCAAATGAAAAACTATAAGTATAAAAACTAAAATTATTAATTTTCTATGACTTATAGAGACATCAATAAGATTCTAAAATATTAATTATAGATATTTATATATATCCCCAACACCAGAATAATCATAAAAAACGAAAACAAAGTTTTTATTTACACTGGGTGAGCATAACATGTATTTTCAACAGGACAATCCTTGAATCCCTTAGTGAAAAGTGTGAAGCTATCAAACTAAATCCCCAAGAATAAACAAAATAATATAACTTATTACCAAAATAGGTATAGTGTGATTTTTCCATCCTCAAATTGGATCAATAATTAAATAATAAATAGATGTAAATATATATATATATATATATGAAGTGTATATATATATATATGAAGGTACCCATATTCAACTTCTCCAAGAGTTTTCCACTATCACATCAAAAATGCTATATTTTGTTCTCATCCCTCAAATGAATACCTTTTCTACTCGTGAAATCATATCATAGACACTATTATATTCTTTTCAAATGATCTTATAATCATTCATCAAATACAAATAGTGACTGTGTTTATTAGTAGAGACAATAATATAATATATATGACTATTATACATCATGAAATCATAGCCCATAAACAAACATCCTTGGTTAGATAAAACCACCACATTCATTTATATGTATACATTAAAACATATGCTATTATAACTCATACATAATTGTATTATAATATTTGGAGCCATCAATTCCCTCGTAGGAATTAACACTAAATAATAATCAATTATATCCCACGATATTCCAACTCATGTACATCATGAGTGATAGTTTGGGTAGGGGGAGAATCTTTCCATCCATTCCCACACCTACTTGGGTATTGTAGAAAAAACATCCAAAAAAATGGGGATTGGTTTCCCAACTAATGTGCATGGGGTATTATATGAAATTAGAAAATAGATAATAATATCACACAAAACAACAATATGGAAATCTATTTTCCCTTTTAATATTCTTCCAAATAAATTTGATAATTCCCATATGTTCCAATACTAAGGGATTGATATGATACAAGAATAAAATAATTTTTTTCATAATTATTTATTAATTTTGTAACAATTATTAAACATGAAATTACACTTTTTAAAATAGAAATTTTATTTTTCATATTTTAAAAAGGGGTAAATATATTTCTCAAATACGTATTTTTTCATGTATGTTATTAAATTTTATGAAAATCATAATCTAAAATTATTCAGTCAGAATGATATTTAGTATTTCCCATTCATTTGAATTTTCCATGACCTGGGCTAATCTAACACATAATGGATGCACTAACAATGCATAACCTCTACTGTGATCTGTAGTGTGAAAAGGATCCATTACCCAAACATCATCATACTATCTTGGAATCCAGAAATAATATATCATAATTTAATAATGAATCAAGAAATAATATAAAAATATCAATGATATATCCTCACTTTGAGATACTCCTAATCGTTCTAGTGTCCCACTCCATTCCACATAACATAAAATTTACTCACAATCACATGAGTTAACAATAAAAGTAGACAAGAATACATAACCATTTCTCATTAATGAATTCAATAATAAAAATGTATATCCTTGAGCCCATATTCCAATACTAAAACATTTTCCAAACCATAAAAAATTTATTTTCAAAACAAAACAAGGTTCTAAATCCATAGACACATACACTTTGAAAACCATATTTCCAACAGATAATATGGGGGACTATAGGAAAGGCTTTGAGTCATTAATTCCTTTCACAAAAAGGAATGATATTGTTCAACCATCACATTTATTCATGATTATATATCCGTTTTAAGTCTATAAATTATTATCAATTTCAATATTCATATGTAATCCACACAAGGAAACATAAGGGAATCTGCTTACAAAAGAAAAATATAAACACACCTTCCAATATTATTTTCTATAATAAAACATAATATTTTTTATATAAAAAACATTTGTGAGTATTTAATTAATAATCATCAATTATGATGTTGTTTTAATTATATTCTATAAAATAACCAGCTATAAAAATGATAATAAGAAAACATCCAATACAATGTCACATTATATTAATAAATATCTTGAGGTAACAAAAAAAAACATTAAACCTAAGCATTAATTTAATTCTACAGTTTAAATAATAATTTTATTTAATATGAGATAATTGTATTTTAAAAAAATTAACTAAATATATTTTAAACAATTAACATTATAATAGAAAATTAAGATAGCAGTGTATAATATGACAACATCATTTGTTTTATTAATTTCTATGTTGAAATAAGAATGGAATTTTAATCAATTCATTGGGATTATAGTTATAAATAAATTCATAATCTAATTACAATGACATTATTCATTATAATAAATTCATAAGCACTATTATTTGGGTAGAAAAATATTTTTTTATTCCATAAAAATCATTAATTTTCAAAAAATCTAAAAAATATAATCACAAGATAATATTTTTATGTTGAATCCTTAAAATATGGATAAAAATTGTGTCTAAGAAATTTCAGATTATAAATTTTAAATTTTGATAAAACATATAATAAAATACTATTTTTTGAAAAAAGACATTAAAATATTATGTTTTTATATTACTTTTTCCAAATAGTTAGAAATTAACATATTGTTTTCCAATTATTCATATTTGAAAAATAAATTATCTGTATTTGTCCATAATTTATTTAGTTTAATAATGATTAAATTAATAGTGGCGAAAAATAATTTTTTATAGAATAGATATATTTAGTTATAAAGTAATTGTGTTAGTTTTTTAATTATAATACTTGAATTTAAAAAGTTCATTTGTATTAATATAAATTTATATTATTTAAAAAAAATTAAATTTATAAAATTCTTGTGATATATGTAAATAACATATTACCATGATAATAACTTTCTTATAAAATCTGAAATGTTTCTCATATTAACCATCAATATCTCTACTGTGTACCTAAGGATAAGATAATATCTGGTGTCAGTCATGGTATGTAGCTCAACAAGAATAGTTCTAAAGTAAATTTCATTAAGACAAAACTACTCCCTCATGTGATATCATGAAAATATTAATATATTCAGTTCATCATGGGCTTGGTCTTGGAAAACCCAAACTATGGTTACAACTCCAAACATAGATTAATGAAACATATTAGGAAGAAATATAACACTTGATTACATTTATTCAACTTTCTATATGGATTTCATTATAAATTTACATATATTTATACATTATAATTAAATGACTAAATTATGTATATTAATATTTAATAATTATATTATTCTCTTAAAATATATAATAGTTTTTTTTATATTAGTGATTCTTGTGAAACAAATGTTTCAAAATTTTAATTTCGTTGGTTTGAAAATAATGAGGCATTGGAATTTTGCTCTCCACTATTATAAATGATAATAAATAATGTATTTACTATGAAGAAATAGATAAAATTTATTTAAAAATCATATACTTAAAAAATCAATTATATTTTTTCTAAAACTACAATAAAAAATAATATATTTAATATAATATCACAAAGCGTCAAACTAAAAAATTACTAATAATTAATAGAGGAACAAAATTTTTGCACAATATATTTAAACACTTTGAAAACCATTTTATATTCACTTGGTATTTTACAATATTGAATTCATTGTTTATACATTGAATAATAAACAATACATAGTAATAGTATGACCCATGTATTCCTCCTAACATCATGAAAAACATTTATTAAAAAGTCCCACAAAATACAAAGTAAAATATAAATAAAAACACTATTAAAATAAATCAAGAAACAAAAAA
Organism: Viscum album; assembly: GCA_963277665.1. NCBI lineage: Eukaryota > Viridiplantae > Streptophyta > Magnoliopsida > Santalales > Viscaceae > Viscum > Viscum album. The sequence goes on along the minus strand of OY728121.1, from coordinate 1,641,320,730 downwards.
TAAATTTTTAAATTCAAAATTCTCAAAAATCCCATGTAACTAAATTATCATTGTGAAAAATGTTGGTCAGAGACCTATATTCACACGCATCATGATATTTGAAAATTATATCTCATCTGTACCATTAGTCCCCAAAATAAAAAATATTATTTGGTACCCTTTATTTATACTAAAACACTTGAAACCATATGTTTAGGTACACGAGATGGTATTTTATGTGAACCTTAGAGTATATTGGGTTTCCCAATATTGGATACTAGTACTAGGGAAGCCAAGTGACATTAATGAGAAGCATTTCACATGATAAAAAAACTATAATATAGTTACTTCACCAAAAAAATCTACCATACATATTCCATAAATTTGAATTACCCACACACAAAAAATAAGAAGCTCGATAAATAAAAAAATCATATGGATATAAAAACAAATCCATAACCATAAATTAAAATCAAATAATATATATAAGCTATACCAACATTTGGAAAGAGCTATATTAGAAAAATATAACTAAAATGCAGATTAAAATTATTTCCATCATAAAAAACTAAGATGATGAAAAATTATAGAAAGTACCAATCACAATAGGTTAATAAAAAATAATTTATAGGTCAATATAACCAAAATAAAATAACTTGAATCTAAATATAATCTTCAATATAAATGAATAATCTATATCGAACCTATGATTTAGTATGAATTGTAATAAATTCGTATTTGGTATCCTTCCCACACCCCATCAATAGTAGTTTAAATTAAATATATTTCTTTTTAGTTTAAAATACACAATTTAAAAGTAAATATAATATTATTATTTGAATACAGAAAATAACTATTCCTTAATTTATTTTTCAAAATATAAAATGATTATTTTTAAATTAAAGACATGTGAAATTCGGAAATATGGTTCAAAAGTATACATAGGACACAGTATGGTTTGAATTAAAATAGGGATAAAAATTGGTTATAAAAAAATATCATGTAAATGGAATAAAAATAATTGAGAATATTAATTACCTTTTCCTATTAAAAATAAATCACTTTCTATAAATATAAATTAGATAACAATGAATATTTCTAACAAAATGAGCTCTCATAAATATTTAAAACAACAAAAAACATGATACATAAAAACATAGAATTTCATTGGAATTAAATATCATAATAATTATATTTTAATGATGAATGGATCATCATGGGAAAATTTCAATTATCAAGAGACAATATAAGACATCTAAAATATTGAATATGTTTAATTGGAACTATATTCCATTCAATTTTTTATTGTTTCTATACATGTACTAAGAGATAAGTAATATAACCAAATCAGTGTATAACATTAACTTTGGGACACTAGTCAGAGAAGTGATCATAACCTGTACAACACCCATATCCAAAGCATATTTTTAATTTCCCGATGTTCCCCATGAAAAAATAGATATGAAAAAATCAACATTCAATGAGATGATTGTATATTAATTATAGAACAAGGTGATTTGGGAATCACCTATGATAATCCTATATAAAAGAATAGTATTATCATATTGAATAAAAATATATCAAATATTTACTCTACAAAATATTTTTTATTCACATCACACATAATAAATTCCACTTATCATTTACGAAAAATTAAATGGGGTTCACTTTAATGGTTTTTATACCTCTAATAAACTATTTATATGGTATTAACTCGTAATTAGAAACATCAATTGAGAAACTAATTTATAAAACCATATTTAAAACCAAAATCTATAATATATCAACATGTTCTAGAAAAATAATCATAGTTGTATAAAAAATTAGAATGAACCACACATAATATGATTTCAATTAATATATTGGAATCAGATTTAGAATTTTAACATAACCATTGATCAAGAGATTCCTTTTCAAATAGATTATTATGAATTTTAAAAAATTATAAGTGTTCATACTTTATATGAATTTGATTTGAGTATTGAAACATGTTAAATACTTTTTATAAAAAATAAAAACAATTTGTGGAATAATAAATTTTTTGTAAATATCAATATATATACATATTATAGTTTTTATATGTGAATGTAATGTATTATAAGTAATTCTGAAATAATGAATTTAAATGTAAAATTCAATCTATAGAGAAGCATACCATAACTCTCCAATTTCACTAAATTAAATATTCATCCACTGCCTAAGAGATAAGTGGTCATTCGATCGATTTTATTGGCCCTAAAAGAAGAGTGAAAACAAGTTAAATTTATAAAATATGATACTTTTTAACTCCATGACTATTATAGGTGATGTTAAATGATGATAATTGGGGATAGTGTATGATCAGTTTAACGGAAAATACCTAAGAGACTCATCACAAAAAAAGAATGAAATCCATGGTAGAAACACACTAAGGTGGGGTCCATGGGATATGGATTATGAGATTTGTTTTAGTACGGATGATAGGATAATAGGGGACAAATAGACATAATTAGATTAACATACAAACATTGATAATCATACATTTTGGTATTCTGTCAACTCTAATAATTTGATGCATGCTTTGGGAAATCATTCACCATTTGTGAAACAATAACTTGATGTTCATTGTTTATTTCAAATAGTGGGGGAATATCATTTTCAAAATTATAACTATAAGAAAATTATGATATGATAAGGGAATATAATCATTTTATCTATATAGTTTATGAATCCATTCAACAATCATCAAGGCTATTTGAAATTCAGTATCCCCAGTTTATAGTCATGGTGTACTTTTAAAACTAATTGGTTCCTAATCATGAATCAATGATAAATAGTTATATTTTTAAAAAACATCACTCCTGAAATTTCATCAACATAGTGAACTGGATATATCAAAAATAAGACAAAAATGTTTTATTTTGGTGTGATATCCAATTGATACATCTATAAGTATAATGAGAAAACCTAGATCATGTAGTTAGTGATTTCCTATAAATTTATTTATATTGTCTTCTCCTAGGCCTTAAAATTATTTTTATGATGTCTAGTTTTTTTAATTTTATCATGATGATATTTTTTATTGTTAACCATGTGAATATCGATCTCTATTATTTTAGACCTGATGTAATTTTTACTCAATAATATAGATATAAATTTTTTTATTCAATTCATACCATAAAATGTTTTTGAACTTATAATATATAAGATTATACTATATTATTTACCATACTCAGTGTTTATTATACCCAAATAATTTTGTTTCATTATATCCTCAGGAAATAATGAGTACTGATTTTTTTGATCTATGGATAGTGAATGTAGGAATAATAATTTTTCATAAGGTATTTTTGTGGTAATTTGAAATAGCTTTTTATTAAATAATATAAAATTGTTCTTATATCATTGGACTAGAAAAATTCTTATTTTTTATTTAAAAAATAAATATATGATTGTCAGTTCCTTGTAGTTTTTTATGGGATTCTATTATTGGTTTCAAATTATGTTTTTAAAATACATATAACTATACAAAATATAAATTTGTTTGATAAAAAATAATATTATAATCCCTTAAAAAATTCATTAAATTTTTATAAAGATGATATATTATTTTTTACTAATTTATAAAAAATGAATAATGATTATAATCTATAATTAATTATTCATTATTTTATTCATATGAAATTTTTTATAATATAGTTTCTGTTATTAGTTTATAATGGATGTATCTGAAACAATATCATCACTTGTTGTTAATGTATTTATTCCACAAATGAAAAAACCATTGAATACGTTGTTGTATTTGGGAAAATTATAACTATAATAATTTAATTGAAAATGATTATGATTAATAACATATGAACTCTAAATAATAAATTTTTCATTATGCATGGTCTAAAAACATTAGATCCTTCAATTGTGTATCCATATTTAGACTTTAATGAAAAGAATAATTATATTTTTGATAAAAAATGAATTAAAAATATTGAGATGTTATGTAGTTATTTGGGACATAATGATATAAATATGACTATTGTGATTATTAATCCTCTAAATGAAGATACATATCAATGGTCTTCACTGATACAAATTACCAATAAGGATGAATAAATGGGATGCATGGAATAAAATTATTTTAAGGTGATATTCTATGAAAAAACAATTCTCAACAGTAATGGGTAGACATCTTAAAATATTTCAACAAATTAAGAAAAATATAGGATGAAATAGTTTCTTTATATGAGAGTTATCTTACAAGGATGCTGAGTTATATAGAAACATTTATAAGAAATGATGAATGTAGGATTGATCAACTATTTTATGGAAAAAATAAAATTTTTCAAAGGGAATTATTATTCATATATATTTATTATTAAGATGATATATTGAAAATAACTATAATGAATGTGATAGTGTTCTCCAAGTTCAATATTATTGAAGGGTATCTTGGAAAAATGAGAACAAATGAATTCCATATAGAATGAAATTACGAAAAACGATGAATATAAAGGTCTTATTTCAAACATGAAATAAATATTGGATGAATCACAATGTAGGATACATTTTATTCTTGTTATATTGATAAGATATCAAAAACAAGAATAATCGTTTTAAAATTTCTTGGGAAAGAGTGATATTATCAATTACAAGCGAATCAATTCCAATGATACAAGATACTATTCAAATCAATGCACATAATGTTAGAGTAATTTTCTATAGAATACATAGTGGGAGAAATGATTTGATTATGAAACACATTATTTATATGTCAATGTGACAAATTATATTATAACATGGTAAAAAAAGTATGTAGTAAAAGGTATTTTCTTAAAAACTCATGAATTATTCTAATAAATAATTCAACAAAATGAAAATAAATTTATTGAATACAAATGAAAAACTAAATATCAACCAATTTTTAGAGAAATTATATATTCCCCTGGGTAATGATAAAATAAAATGGTTACTTTTTAATTAAAAACATATACAGATGCATGATTATTTTAATGATATCCATGCTAGTTTTTCACATGGGAGTTTAAATAAAAATAACGATGATGCAATTTATTTATTGTATGGGAATAAGGTAACATCCATGATTTTTAGTATATAATTAGATAAATGTTTAACTCTAATACATATGTAAAACATAAATTCATTTATCTTCTTTTTTTATGATGATATGAACCTATAATATAAATATTTATATATACTCATCACCTAATTAATTTTCATAATAATTATATTTTTTAAAAATATATTACTTCATGGGAATTGGATTTTTATGAATAATAAATGTTGATTAAAAATATTTTATAAAATTTATTTCAATGATTTCATATTTAATTGTAAACATTTATTTAATGATTAAAAATAAATCTTCCCTGTAATTTTATTTTCAATTATCCTTTAAATATATTAATTATAGTTACCCTAGCAATTTATATATACAATTACATTATTTTAATCATAAATAGACATCATAGTACAATAAAATGATTGTTAAGTCCAGTATCATGGAAGACAATGTACATAAAACAAAAAACATGTTGCTAAAAAACACTTATTTATTTAATCTCCAAAAAAGATCTTATCTTCCATGGATCACATACATCTGAATAGGGTACCCAGCAGAGCACATGAACATAGGGATAAGATAAAAATCCTAGTAAGTGAATGAACTTAAGAATAAAGCTCAAGCACGTGATCTAGGAGGCATGACATAATGATATCTAAATCATGGATCATATGAAATCATAACATATAAACATGGGATCATATAAACATGTAATTATATAAATGTGGTATAATCATAAAATATATCTTTAGTATGATTCAAGGCTAACAGCCAATATCATTTCCCTTAGTAGTATAGGCCAAGGCTAACTGCCAATCCCAATTCCAATTCTAGTACGAGTCAGGGCTAACTGCCAATCAAGTTTCACATCGCATCTCATGAGACGTAACATTACCTAATGCATTGGATATCTATCTAGGAACACCCAGCTCAACATTTTCATAACTATTCATTCTACATAAATAATCATACATAATCAATCTTACATTAAAATAAGGGTACCCATGGACAGAATTGGGTACCACAATCATGACATAAATCCTAAACAATGGGTGTATCATGAAAGTGTCCAAGAACGAATGGGATTAGATTATACATTGAAGTCCATAGGGTAAAATAGGAATATATCAATGTATTTTATTTACATAAGATGTAAAAAAATATTAAATGTTTTTGAGAATCATTACCATTAAAACATTTTTTTTGCAGTTTTAAGGAAAATACTATAGATCTTTTAAAATAGTAAAGAAGAAAATATTTTATATAAAACAAGAATTTAACAAATACGGTTTTCATAATAATAGGTCTTAATTTATAACATCAATTGTGGATTAAAACAGATGATATATTTCAATTGAAATTTGTTAATAATTTAGGGAGTTCACTTATAACAGGTTTTCTTATCGGAATGTTCTAAGGAGGGAATCCTTCCAAACAATATGTATATCACAAAAAGAGAGTGATAAAGTGATCATCATAAATTAATTTTTTAAAAATACACATAATTTATAATATTTACATAAACAGATAAGATAACTCCATTTTGATATTTAAAATGATAAGGCAACCCGAATGAAGAAGGAATGTTCGTGTAGAATTTGCTATGGTTTATTGGCATGGTTTCAGGTGTACCTAAGAGGGATGTCTGTGAGAGGAAAGAGGTTCCTCATTATTTATAAAACATGAGTGCAGTTTTGGGGAGGTGCATAATCATACCCCATCATTAGTTATTACACATAAAATGGCATATAATTGAGGACATATTTATTAAGAGTGAAATGGAGAGGATCCCATACCCTAAGTCTGGTGGTGTTATCCACTTCTTATTAATGACCTGAATAAAAAAATTAGGTATATTAATTAATAATTATATAACCTATTCAATAAATAATTGATTTAGTATGACCATTTTTAGTTCATTCATGTCATTTTTTATTGGTTAAAAGGATCAATTTCATTGTTTTGGTTTGTTTGCATCCTTGGTATAATAATCGGTTCATGTATGGATAAGCACGTATGATGAAAGTGATTATCTAGAATTAAAGTTGTATGTTATTAGTGAACATAAAATAGATTAAATTGTTAAAACTTTAATTTGCTTACATATAATAAACTCAAAATATTATAGAAAACGTTAGTGATAACCGTTTTGGTTAATCGGTGGGTTTGATTAAAATTCACATGCTTTTATTTATAATATAATACCATTTGTACTAAATGATTATAGAACCGTAACTAGGATATATAACATATATAATATTATAGTTCAACCATAACCCAAATGGTTTTATTACCAAAATTAAATATGATAATAGAAACTTCTAAACATTAGTCCTTAAATGTGCTAAATAAACACATCCCAGACGTTGTTTTCATTTCTTCCAAATAAAATGTGGGGAAAATATGTAAGATAATGAAGAATCCCATTAACATAATATTATTAAATAAAATTTATGTTATTAGTGTTTTAATACCATTTCAATGAAGGGATTTTAGGAAAGAAACATGAAAATAAATCAACTTAAAAGAAATGAAAGAGTTGAAATGTGGAATTTTCCACTTGAGTATAACTCCATTGATAACCTCTTAATGGGAGAAGTTTTGTTTTTTTAAGAGAATAAGGGCCTTTTTTCATCGGTGGAGATGCATAGGGAGTTATTTGGGAAGAATATTAGAATGAAAAATGTATTTATAGGAGTTAATAGAAGAGGGAGAGAGAGGGGATTTTAGCGGAGCAATGTAAGATTTTCGGAATTTCAAATAATTATTTTATTAATTTCCCTCAAGACCAGAATAAATGATGATTCCATGACCAAATTATTAAATGGTTCATTCAAATTATATCCAAGGGTGTTGGAATCTACCATGATGCTAGTAATATTCTATTTAGCTTATAACGAATATATAAGGTAAATTACACTATTTTAGTGTTCATAAAAAATTCATTTATTTCAAAAAAATCTCAAAAATTCACCCTAACCATTTTTCAACATGTAGAATTAAAAAATGTAGTAAATATTTCTAAAATAATTTTCTAAATATGTTTAATTTAATATTTAATTCAAATCATAGTTTATTATTAGAAACCTAGTTTTAAAATATTCATTTACTTATTATAAAAAATCAGTACATCATACATTCACATTAATATTAATTTTATACAATCATTGGTATGGTTAATATTAATTAGCATATATCTCTTTTCATAAGAATATGTTACTATTCATAAGGGTATGTTACTATTCACAAAAATTATGTTTTTTTATAAGACTCAAAATAACTCATTTATCACAACCGTGCATGTCATATTTTGGAGATTCCAACCACTAAAGTGAAAAAATTAATTTTAAAGGTCACATAGAACATATTACTTCATTATGTTGTGATTTCATGACATATTTATTTGAAAGGAATTTCCATTTATAAAATCACGGGTCATTATATTCTTCCCCCATTATAAAATTTCACCCTCAAAATATTTGTTTACATTCAAATCCAAAAATAGGTGGAGGTACTTTTCCTTCATTGTCTCCTCTAGTCCCCATATTTCCTCATCGTACTGGTTGCTCCGCCAAAGTATATTGACCTGATGAGTAGTCTTGTCACGTAGAAATTTTTCACAATGATCCAAGATAATTACTGGATAATCCTCATAAAAATGATCATCCTTTAACCGTACCACATATGAAGAGATTACATGAGAAGTGTCTGGTATGTACTTCCATAAGAGGGATAAATGAGAGACATCATGAGCTTTGGCCATGGTAAGAGGAAGTGCTTGTCGATACGACACAACCCCGATGTGATCATGAATATCGAATGGGCCGATTTACCTAGTACATAACTTCACATTATTTTCAAACCCCATGAACTTCCTCCACAAATACATGCATAAAAATACCATTTATCCCACATTGAACTCATGGTCATGTCAACGATTATCTATATAACTCATACATCATCTTTGGTATTAAGTAATTTTTTTCTGAATGTTTTACACCTTCTCTTCCATTTCTTTGACCATTTCAGGTCCAATAAGCTTATACACACTAACATCATCCCAACATTGCAATGTTCAGCACATTTTACCATAATGGGATTCATATTGTGCCATTCAGATGAACGAGTGTAAACTTTTGTTGTAGGATAATCCCACTAGTGGAAGATTTTTATCACATCCTCCTTTGAAATCCATAGAACATGATCTCAACATATCTTCCAGTGTCTGAATAGTTTTCTCATATTGGCTTCCATGTTGAGGATAAAAGGCCTTACTGATGTTTAATTTACTGCATAGATCATGTTGGAGACTTTTCTAGAACATCGAGGTGAGTCTAGAATCATGATCGGGTACAATATATATTGGTACTCCAAGAAACCTTACCAATTATTTGATGTAAATCCATGTAAGTTGATCGAATTAGAAATCCTCTTGAATCACGATAAAGTGAGATGTATTTGTAATATCATCCACAACAACCAATAAAACATTGTTTCCACTAGATGTCCATGGAAGTCCAGTGACAATGTCCATGGTAATGTTCTCCCACTTCTACATTAGTATTGGTAGTGGTTGCATCATCCTCTTATAATTTTTCCTCTTAGGCTTAACTTGTTGACATACTAGGCACTTTTATGTAAATTAAGTAATAAAATTTTTTATATTGTCCCACCAAATGTTTTCTTGGAGATCTCAAAACATCATTGTTCTCTCTGGTTGGATAAAGAAAGTCGAGCTATGTGTATGATTCAAAAGCACATTAATTATCTCTAGATCAGATGGTACACATAATCATGATGCAAATCATAGAACTCCATCTTCGTAAATTTTGAAATTAGAGGATTTCCCATTTCTGATAGCTTGTACACGTTTTTAAATTTCTACATAATTTTTTTGAGCATCCTTTATCTTCTCTATGAGGAATGGTTGAGAAATAATTTGAGAAAGGATTAATGATGTTCTTTAAATAATTATTCCCATGTACATCCTACTATAATCTATAAAGATCATATACTTTTCAATTCTTATCCTTGTTAATGATGCAGGATCATTTCTACATTGTGCCTCTGCCACCTTTTTTTCCTTACCAATATAGTAGTGGATTGAGCTATCATAATCCTTGATGTTCCCTATCGATCATTATTGGTTCATATAATTCTCTTTCAATGTGAATATATATTTTATACTCTTGTGGTCAGTATATATCTCACACTTCTCCCCATAGAGATAATACCTCCACATTTTCAATGCAAAGATCACAACCACCATATCCAGATCATGTGTGGGATAGTATTAATCGTGGATTTTCCCCTTCCTTAAAGAGTATGTTATCAATTTCTCTTTTTTCATTAAAAATATCCAATGAAAATCTTTGAAGAATCTCTGTACACAACAAACATTACTACACTTGTTGGGATTGTGAGTACTGATCAGTGATAAGCCTATTTTTTAATTCCTTGAAACAGTCTTCACATTATTGACTCTAGAAAAACATTACTCCCTTCCATGTCAGCTTATTCATTGTTTTTAATAATAGGGAAAATATATTAACAAATCATCAATAATACCACACTAGACCAAAAACTTTTTGGATCTCCATTATAAATGTTGTCCTGGGACACCTTTCAATTGCCTTTGCCTTGGTAGGGTCCACACATATCCCTTTGATGGTGATAAAATTCCCCAATAATGATAATTCATCCATCGAGAACTCACATTTATTATAATTTTCATACAACTTCTCCATTCCAAAAGTTTTTAACACAATATTCAAATGCTCCTCATTTTCCTCCTTTCACTTGGAGTATACCAAAATATCATTAATAAGGACTACCAAAAATTTCTCAGGGTAATCTCTAAAGACTCGATTCATTAAGTCAATGAAAATTTCTTTACAATTAGTGGGTCCAAAGGTCATTACTATGAAAACATAGTGTCTCTACTTTTTTTGAAAGGTATTATTGGGAATATCTTCCTTCCTCACCTTTAATTGGTGATATCTCATCCAAAGGTCAACTTTAGAGATACTACATGTCCCATGAAGCTAATCGAACAAGTGATTTATCAAATGAATGGGATTCTTGTTATTCATATTGATTTTATTTAGCTCATGATAATCAATGTAGAGGTGCATTGATCCATCATTCTTCTTGATAAATAGGACAGGCGCACCCCAAGGTGAAGCATTTGGGTGTATGAAACCATTCTGCATATTATTCGGTAACTAATTCATCCGCTCTTCCAGCTAAATTGTGGCCATTCTATAAGGTGTTCTTGGATATAGGTATATATCCAAGAATAAGCTCAATTTAGAACATAAGCTCATGGTCATGAGGAAGAATAGGAAACTCTTCAAGGAACACATCAGTGTAATTCCTCCTATTGGGAATGTCGTCAATTATGATTATCTATTTTGTCTCAGTCATTTGAGCTTTAAATTCTTTGTCATAATGAATAAACAATCACACTTGAGACAATGATTATAACGTAGATCCATCGTCTACCATACACTTGTAATGAATCATATGATGTTTTTAGATGTGATGAGTGATCTCCCGTTATTGACAGTTGATGTTTCCTTTTTATAAATATATCTAATCCATGACCAAGATTGGGTAAAAATACACTAAAGGATATATGAAGAGATTTACTGAGAGGTTCATTATGAAAATATTAATAGGTTTGGGGTTATAAAACATCAAAATGAAAATTTCCTCATTTTATATTCTCATAGATAACCTTTCCTCTAATTTTTGTTTTGGTGTTTGAATAGTTCTACAAATCGTGAACGATATTAACGAATGTGTAGAACCAGGATCAAATAGTACATTCACTATTATTGAATGAATAAATTGTTTACCTCTCACCACATCATTGTCTGAATCCACCTTAGTAGTAGTGATATCATAAACCTGTCTTTTTTTCCTTGGATATTTTTATTGATTTCCTCCAAAATACATATATTAGGTCAATTTTTTTCCTAATTCCCTTTCTCTAGAATGTTTTAACCCTACACTACTGGCGGAGCATTGGTTCGAACCTTTTTTTATTCTTTCACATTAGCTGGATTTTTCATATCCCTTCGGGATTTCTTTTCCAAATGACCAAACATTCCACATTTTAAATAATAGTTGGTTCCCTTTAGATTGTTCCCTGGATGCTTCTTGCCACAACTTCTATAAAGAGAATTGTCAGGATTCTTTACATCATGGGTTATTTTTGTTGATCTATCCATGTTGTTTTCCATTTGTATCTTCATGTCACCGATCCCACAAGACCAATGGGAGTCTATAATCTCCATTAAAAACTTTATGGAATAGTGTAGAATCTCCATATAACATTCAAAGTCTCAAATAGAAAACGTTTTTCATTGATTTGGCTTTAGTCGTCTAATGAAGAGATCCACCATGCATTCTGTGTTCAAGACAAATCTAGAGGCATATCGTTCAATCCTTGTAATGTTTTCTTCACACACCCTGATGGGCTTATCATCCTTTGTCATGAGAATGAGGAAATCCCTTTATATATTTATATAGAGCGTTTGAGGAAAATATTTGTTGAAAAACATCCCCCAAAATTCCTCACGAACAATTGAATCAATTTTCTCTTGGGACTTTGTATTCTTGATCAGTGTCCACCACTGATCAGCTTCCTCATCAAAATGATAGACCACTAGTACAAAATTATCTTCTTCCTAGTATTGAAATATTAATGATTTATTTTCAACAATGTTAATCAATTTTTTTGTGAGTAGGGGATCAAAATAACCTCTAAACATGGGAGGCCTTTTCTGTATGAAGGATTATATGGAAACTTTATCTTTCCATGGAGGGGGAGGGATTTATGCATTATACATGAATTTATTCATAACTTCATCCCCCTATGGAACGAAGCCATTCTTTTTTATTTTATTATAGATAATCCCCCTTTTAAATGATGAAGGGGAACCCATACATGTCCCGTAGGCCCAAGTCACAAGGCCTGACACGACTCACAATACCTAACCCAAAGTCCCAGAGGCATACAATGCTCGTACGCGAGTGGTAATGGATCCTACTTAGAAATATTCACATTGCTTATCACATTGGTTTTTGGATCATTTTCTTCTATTTCCTTCTATTAACTAAGAAAAATAACGTACACTTAGAGGGGTTTGGCACTTAGTGATTGAACATAAAAAGGTATTTTTTACATAAAATTATAAATATTTAGTGGAGAAGTATATCCTAACTCGTGATTATTTATGTTTAAATCTAGGTAATCCTTGATCTATTTCACAACATATATTCTCACTAAGGTGTTATATTCCTAATCTCCAAAAATAACTATACCATCCTCTGATACCAACTATTGAAACCCTATCCTTTTACATAAAACATTACATTAATTTAATCATATATATACATTAGAGTACTATCTAAGGACCGTTTAGTCTAGTTCCATGGAAGACTAGGTACATAAAACATAAAACATGGGGCAAAAAAAAAGACTTCTTTATTTACTATCCATAAATATTTCATAAATTCCTATGAGCCCATACATCTAAATAGGGTACCCTAGGGAACATATTTACAATGGGACGAGCTTAAAATCCCATTAAGAGATTGAACATAAGAATAAATCTTAAGCACATGAGCCAGGAGACACAGCAGAATGATATCAAAATCATAGAAAATATGAAATCATAACATATAAACACGGAATCATAAAAACATGGAATCATATAAATTTGTTAGAATAATAAAACATTAATTTTGTACAAGTCAAAGATTATAGCCAATCTTGTATCCCATAGTAGTATGGGTCAAGGCTAACTGCCAATCTCATTTCCCATTATAGCATGGGTCAAGGCTAACTGCCATTCCTGTTTCACATCGCATCTCATGAGATATTACATTACCAAATACATTGGAGCGCTATCTGTGTGCACCCATCTCAACATTTTCATAAAAAATCGTTCCACATAAATAATAATAAATAATCAGCCATATATAAATTTAAGGGTACCCATGGAAAGAATTGGGTACCACAATCATGATATAAAGCATAACCTATGGGGGTATCATGAAAGTGTCTATGAAATAAAGGAATTACAACATTCATGGAAGTTAAAAGTATTAAATAGGAATATAAAATGCTAATTTATGTCAGACATAAGTGAAAGCATATAATAAATGTAATTGAGAAACAATATCATTAAAACATTCTTGTGCGGTTTTAAGGAAAATACTATAGAGATTTTAAAATAGAAAAGAGGAAATTATTTTATAAAAATCCAGAATTGAACCAAAAAGTATTTCATAATAAAAAGGCTTATATTATAATTTCAATGTTGTCTTAAAATAATGGATAGAGTACACTTCATATTTGGTAAATATTCAGAAAGTTCCCATAAAACATGTTGGCTTTTTAGAAAGTACTAAACTAGGAATCTTTTAAAAAACATGAATATCCCAAAAAGATAGTGATAATGTGGTCATCATAAATAAAATTTCTAAATATACACAGCATTTAGAATATGTACATAAACTTATTTGATAACTCCATCTTTATATAAGGAAATATATTACAACCTGAAGGAACAAAGAATGTTCAGGTAGAATTCATTATGGTTTATCGTCATGGTGTCAAGTGTACCTACAAGGGATTCATGAGAGAGAAAAGGTGTTTATAATAACATATAAATAATTAGGTATGTATGGGTGAGGTTTGTAATCATTCCTTTTCATTTGGGATTACACATAAAATTTCATAGCAAAGAGGACATCTTGATTACGAATGAAATAGAGAGGATCCCTTACCATATGTTTGGTGGTGTTCTCTACTTGTTATTACTGACCTAAAAAAGAAAATTAGTTTTATTAATTAATAATTATAAAACCTATTATATAATTTCTTTATTTATTTTATAAATTTTTAGTTCTTTCAAGGTATTTTTTATTGGTTATAAGGATCAATTTCATTGTTTAGGCGTGTTTGATTCCTTGGTTTGATGATTAGTTCATGTTCAAAAGAATATGTATGATGAAAGTGATATCCTAGAATTGATGTTTTATGTAATTAGTTAACATAAAAGATATTAAATAGTTAAAAATTTAATTTGGTTACTTATAGTTAAGTCAAAATATTTAATAAAACTTTATTGATAACTGTTTTGGATAATCAGTTGGTCTGAAGTCAATGAACAAGTTTTGATTTATAACATAATACTATTTGTACAAAAGGATTAAAAAACATTAAATAGGATATATAACATATATAACCATATATGTAAATAATAACACAAATGGTTTCATTAATATTTTTAATGTTGATAATAGAAACATAAAAATTGATGTCCTTGAATATGCTAAATTAACACATCAAAAATGATGTTTTCATTACATTCAAATATTAGGTGGGAAAAAACAAGAAAATGAATTATCTAATTATAATAATGGAATTAAATTACATTTATATTACTTTATTTATAATAAAATTTGGGTCAAGGTAGGTGAGGAGGGAAACAATAAAATAAAAGAACATAAATGAAATGAAAGAGTTGGAAAGAGGAACTTAACTCTTGAGTCTACCTCCTCTGAGAACCTTTTAAAGGGAGAGGTTTTGATATTTTTATGAGACTAGGGGCATTTGGACTTGGGGTAGGAGATTGGGCATAGATTTGTGAAGAATATTGTTAAGGAACAAGGCTAGAGAGCAGTGAAGAGAAGAGGTTGTGGGGGGTTTTATAGAGAAGGAGAGGAGGGTTTTCATAATTTTTAATCATTAGTTTATTAATTTCCCTCATGACCATAAATAGTGATGATTCCATGACCAAAAATAGTAAATGGGTCATGTATGTACTAAATAATGGTTATGACATAATTCATGATTTAGGAATAGTATATTTAGCTAATAATGTATATATAATGAAAATTACTATATCTTACTATTCATCAAAATTCATGTATTTCAGAAAAATATCAAAAATTCAACCTAACCATTTTTGACGTGTAAAATCAAAAAATAAAGTTAATTTTTCAAAAATAATTTTTTAAATAAGATTAATTAAATATTTAATTAAACTCATAATTTATTATTTAAATACCAGTTTTAAAACAATAATTTTATTATTATAAAATATAGTCACAACATACGTTCACTTGAAAATTATTTTTATACTATCATAGTTAAGGTTACTATTCATTATGGTATGTCACTATTCATAAGGAGATGATACTATTCATATGTTTTGTTATTATTAACAAAAAATAATGTATTTCTTATCAGAATCCAAATAACAACTGATCACAACTGTGTATGTCAGATTTTTAAAATTCCGAACAATGAAGTGACAAACTTATGTTTAATGGCCTCATAAAAGTTATTAGTTCATTATTTTGTGATTTAATGACATTTTTATAATAATGGAGTTTTTATTTATGAAACATTGGCCGGTTACATTAATATTGTGATTATAATATAATTATCCAAAATGATATAACGGTACAAATTTTTAATTAATTGTTTTTGAAAACATAATTTCTCATTTTTATATTATGTAAGTTTTAAAAAAATTTGATCACTACAAATATGTTATCTAGTATGAATGTAATATACTATAATATTTTTTTGATTATAATTTAAAATATTATAAATATGATAATTTTTTCATCAATTTGTTGACAAATTGATAAAATCACTTATTAGAAGTCTAATTTTTAAAAATGGTTAAAATATTTAGAATATATATTTAACTATTTCATAGGAATATAATAATTAAGGAATAATATGAAATAGAAAATTAATCACTCATAAATATTGAATGTTTTTTTCAATAAAAATTGTTTTTCTATCTATAATTAGATTTCCATAAAATGATAAATTTCAAATTTCTATAATTTGAATTTGATAAAATATACATATCGATTTTATAAAATAAAAAATTTTATGAGGATACTTTTTGGATATATTTTTTCTAAAAACATAATTTTTTGTTAGAACAAAAAAAATATTGTTTAAACATATATCATTAGTTTTATGAGATCATCACGTTATTAATATGAGTCAAAAATTAAGAAAAATGGTGGAATTGAAATTCAATTATAGAGTAATGTTATTATTTTAAAAATAATATTTTCATTTTATAAACAAATAATTAATATTTGTTTTCTCAAAATAATTTTTTTTGAATATTTATATTGTTTGAAATATTTCTAAGATGAATTTTATATTTGATATAATTAAACTATCAAATAAATATATATTTTATGAAATTAAACAATTTAAATTCATAGTAATGAAGAATATTTATTTTATTTGACATAAATTATATATTTAAAAATAAATTATTCTAAATTACTAATCCCCAATTGCTATATAAAACCCATTGAAAACTAATAACTCCTTATTTCTAAAACACAATACATTTTCAAAATATTGTAACGACCTGAACTTTTATAAATTATGATTCCCTTTGTGATTTAATTAAATTTATAATTATATAATATAGTTATAGAAAATACGTGCACATCCTTGGTTATATCATTGGATTATAAAAACTATTATTAATATTTCTATTGTAAATATAGCCGTTAAATAATGATCACATGATTAATATAAATATAAGGCTTTAACAAATCCAATTGACATAGAAAAAGGATGTGATGGACTAATCCTGTAAGATTTTACCCTATTCATCGCATTTATCAGATCATATGAGGGAGATAAAATCACTATTATATTCCATTCACCAAGCCCCAACTAGCATCCAACAACATATGCATGAGAGAAACCGATTATGGGAGAAGTTCAAGCTCATCTTGATTGATACCTAACCCTTGTTCATTGAATGACCCGATAAAAGTCTATAATTCATATATATTAATCATTTGGAGTACATTGTTGCAGTAAATTGATATTTACTAAGACATTAATAATGTGAAAATGTATATTGTATTTAATAATTAATTAATTTTAATTTTTGTTGGTACATTATAAATGATTTCGATTTTGATTGAATTAAAACCAAATTGTACTTTGGGGTAACATTAAAATTCAATTAAGGGATTTATATTTATCAATTAATAGATTTTTTAAATAAGGTTTATTTTAATAAAAAAAATATATTAAATATTTTTTATTAATTTAAAATGGTTATATAAAATTTTTGAAGTGAAATGCACATTTTATAAGGATTCAAAAATAGTTATTGTCAAAACCATCATTTTTTAATAAAGTTCAATTTTAGTAAAGATAAAATTCACATATATATTTAATTTTATAGATACATTTAATATTATTTTTGGATTCATACTGTTGAAGTTATCCAATGGTATTTTTCCATATTTTTCTAAGACAATCAAGTTTTTTTGAAAAAATTAAATACAATATAAATATACAATGTGTTTTATGAAATACTAATGACCCAAAAATGAAGTAATGAATAATATAATTCTTTTATTCATCTATATATAGGTTTTCCCTATTTAATTATGTTATTTTATGTTTACTTGGTCAATTTTACAAAGCCATTAAGAATCCTCCAAAATATTTAAAATATTTTCGATTATAATGTCATTTATTTAAAATGGTGACCCACCTACACAAAATCAAGATAATTAATTTAATATGTTCAGAAAATTTTACAATAAATTAAATAAATCCTCTATAATTTTTTAAAAATATAGGAATAACACATGGTAAGACTTGTCGTTTGAATCATTTTATTCTGTAGAGTCATAAATACTAATATTAAAGAAATCCCTCTCTTTTCATATTTAAACCGACCCAATATCCCCCATCTCATCACTCAAATCCATACAAGATGACCTTACACTGTGCTCACCTCTCTAGAATCTGACCATGGTTCTCCCAAGCCCTCAATAATCCCCTTTCATGATTTTGTTGTCATACTACTATGGTAAGGGATCCTCTCTTTCTCACTATTATTCAAGAATCTCTTCTATGTTATTCAATTTTGTTTTTTTATTCCTAATGATTGGGTATGTTTTATAACATCCCCATACTTCAATTATGAAGTATAAATGGTGAGATACCATCTTCTCTCACATTAATCACTCATAATAATAGTCGTTAAAATGAGAAAAAAATTTAAGGGTTCCTTACTTCTATATTACTCTATCAAAGTATCATTATCTTGTTATTCCATTTTATTTTAAATTACTAAGGATTGGTTATAATTTTCCACTAACCCCATACTTCCCTATTTATGTATAGATTATGGTATATTCCTTTCTCTTTCTTAAATCCCAACCATGTACCTCGGTTACCATGTTAAAATTTCGTAAGCATCATTTCCAATACATTTTTTCTTAAATAATAGTGATTAAAATATGGCTTATTTTTCTAATTATAAATGGGTTTTCATGTCTTTAAATGACTATATTACAGTACAATTATTATAAAAATAATGATATACTCATTTATCCCTAATCAAAAAATTAATTAATTTTTATTTGATGTAGTTATGATACCGAATATTCACCACAATTTTCTATTAAAAACCAATTGTGTTGTGAATACCATAACCATTTCCTTTCAAGAGTTTAAACATTTATGCACATATATCTTTTTTGGGAATTAAATTTTTGTATTAATCACTTCTTCATCATGGAAGAAATTATAATGATTAATGAATCATTGTTTAAATATCTGTGTGGCACACTTAAGCATGAGAACGAAATGAACGTGATGAGTGTTCATGGAATTACATAGTACACCAATGCATTGTGTAATGTTTATTATCATGATAAACCATATTGGGACAAGGGAATATATAATTCCATTATGGGACATTATCCACTTTGAAGTCATAGTGTTTTATAATTGACCGATGTTTATGATTTATTGTTTTAAGATGGTTCCACATTTCAATTTTTTTTACTATCATGTTATATCATCACTTATTATTCATGTTCTATTATTCATCATTGATATACCTTATCTGACCTATATTATTATCTTAATGTTATTCCATTTTTATTACCCTACATGGAATAATAGTTCAACCCTTTCTTATGTATTTCCACAGGTTATCCAATATAGTTTAATACGCAATCATGTTAAAGAAGTTTTCAATAAAGATCTTGTAATTCATTTTTAAATTAATAATTCCTTGTACCTAATTCCCAATGACAATAGACTTCATGATCATTCAGGGTGTATTAACTGTAATTTTATATAATTATATCAAGTATTAATTTCTATTAAATAGAATAGTTGTTATAAACATAAACCTAAATAACACTCTACAATTCCATATCCACATCCAAAAATATCTTTTCTATGAAATAGACCCTCCATAAATGGCCTTAAAAATCCAACAGAGGACGTAGAAAATTATATTTAAGGGTTTTCATTTCATTTTTTTAATTTTTGTTTCTGATTCATTAATCGTAAAAATATATGAATATTCCATTTAGTTTTCTTAAACTTTTTATCCTTGAAATTAAAATTAATTTGATCTATTATTGGTGAGATTTCACACAATACCTCAAATCAATCCCTTCTCCACATTCTATTACTATATAAAAACATATTTTTAAAATTATATATTCAAATATAATTCTTCTATTACCCAATATATAATATATAATAATCATTAATGGTAATATAGTAATATTAGTTTAATTATTCTATATGTTTTTATATAATTTATTTATTTGCTAATTATTCCAATCCTTAAATATCATTTAGGAAAACATTTTTCACCTTGGATGTTTTCTGTCACATGTGTGAATTGTGATTATTTATTTCCAGTTGTTCAATATATATATATATATATATATATCATAAATTAATTTCATTATATTTTATGAAATTAAAAAACAAATAATATTATGATTATCATTATGGAGATGTAAAATTAATGTGATATTAATGATATTAAATGTGAACAATTACAGCTATATAAAATAAGATTAATAAGGACGATTCTTTGAATTGGAAATATTTATTGTACTATTAATGTCCCTATGATCTAGAATGAAATTATAGCTACAATAAAACACATGTAGAAATTATAGTTCCATTGTATAGTTACATTATACCATTACCTCTAAATCAAATCAAACTTGGAGAACTAAACCTAATAACCTTAAAAGAGATAATGCATGTTAAAATATTAAAATATATAAATAATGAATTATAATAATTTAAATTAATATAATATTAATTTTAACTAAATAAAAGATAAAATGGTTCATATTATAGTATTAATGAATTGAATTTTATTATTCAATATTTTGGGAGAGAATTTGGAATAATTTCGTACATGAGGGAATGATTTCACCCCAAAAATTCAATATTTTCATGTTTAATTCCTTAATATTGGCTTTAGTGCCTCAAATTTAAGGCCTTTAATGTACGAATTATAATTTTACATAATTTCATGTTAATTTATTGTCACATTCCTTTTAAATGTATTTATATTTTTATCCTTAATTCATTCATAATGGTTTTTTTTTCAAATTTCTATTATATATAATTATTATATATTTATATTCTTTTATTTGTTTGAAATCAGTTGTCTTGAATGTACAAAATTCCAGTTTTCAAAAATAATTTATGATTTAATTTCATTATTTCCTCCCTTATAGAATTTAGTTCATACCATACTTTTTTCATATTGGGCTATGCAAAGTCATTCATATTCTTGAGGTTTTTATATCTAC
Organism: Viscum album; assembly: GCA_963277665.1. Taxonomy (NCBI): domain Eukaryota; kingdom Viridiplantae; phylum Streptophyta; class Magnoliopsida; order Santalales; family Viscaceae; genus Viscum; species Viscum album. The sequence goes on along the minus strand of OY728121.1, from coordinate 1,641,299,021 downwards.
CACCCTCTATATATATCTTAGATTTATCATTTAATCCAATATACATGTTATTTACACTATATCAAATCTTATATTTCTATTTATTCATTCATTTTAATATGAATATATTATATTTATCTTATATAGTTTTAACCACCAATATTTCCTAATATATACCGATGCATGTTCACTAAGAATGTTATTGCATTTTTTTAAGGTGGTGTACTAAAAATAAATAATTTTATTTAAATGATGAGAATTATTGATTCCTATGATTTTTTTAATTATTATATTATTTATTTGTATATTTTTATATGATAAATTTATTATAATTATTTTTTGATGGGTGAGTCTAGGAATTATATCAATGTATCATTAGGTATTATGAGTTCATCTCGGTTAGTTTTATAGTGTGTGCTTACTAATTATTATATTATTTCTTACATAAAGACATTATAATGTGGTAATAATGTTTATATTAATGATTTTGATCAATATGATATTTATTAATATTATACATATGATTATTTATCTACATTTATTTGGATATGGTATTATTTGGACCATGTTTTATAGAATTTTTAAGTCTATATTATTCCTACCGTATTATGTATACCAAAATTATTTATTATTGGATTATATTATAGGAGAACATTTATTGAGTGTCTTATAAAATCACATTATTATTGTTTCACATTTTTCTATGAAACAAAGATGAATTATTTGTGTGGTCTCTAGATATTAAATTGAGCAATAGTAAAAAGCTATGTGGTTTTATGATGGAATTTATCTTATTATATTAATATAATATTGTAATATTTAAAAAGAATCAAAATACTAATAAGTAGTCAATTATATTATATACTATAATAATAAATTACCATATAATCTAGGTGGTCAGCATGGAAATTGTTTCATGATAAACCATAAGACCTTTTATATTAATATCCCATAATAAATCATAGGGATTGGCTATCTGTAACCTGATTTATCATATTACACAAACCTTCATACATGATTTTGTTCAATATGATGCATTTTTTTCAAAAACCATTTAAAATAGTGAAATTTGTAGTCTAATAGTCTTCCTCAACATCACACAGGAATATGTAATTAACCCATGACTCTGTAAAAAATAATCATCCTAAAAAATAAATTCAAAAATTAAGAGACATCATATTTTTATCTGTTAACCATACGTAATATGGAACTTTCTTAACACAAGATCCTATATAATCATGTTTCAACAATTACCAAATACTCTTATACCCCCTCATAGGTCTAACGAAATACTTATTAATCAAAAAATCCACTATAACAAAAAATGGCACCACACACAGATTAACTGCCTCATATACATGGTCTTCGTAGATATGAATATATGTTGTGTAAAATGATTTGTTCATTGAATCCTTTTATATAATGATATAACAAATCCAATGGAATCATTATTTTTTAGTTGAATACACCTGAATATGGGAATCTAAAATAAAATAACATGACTTAGTTTTCAATATGCCGTCATAGAAAATAATAATACAAAACTAATAATTTAGCATGATTAGGGTTAGCCAAACGTATAGATGATGAAAGAATGTAACGAAAAATAAATACATATTAAATTAAGTGTGGATAGTTCAATGAGTGTATTTATAAAATAGTATATTATTTTACTTTATTTGTGGATGAAAGATGTTGGGGAATATTATTTAATTCCATGTTTAAGAATTTTAAAAATATTTATCATAAAATTATAGATTATTTTCCCATTGGGTACCTTGTGGTGTTATACTGAGGACCTGGTGGCCCACCTATCTACCTAATATGTGCCCAAGGGCATCCATTTGGTCTCCAATGGATTTTAAATTGAATATAATCATTATTATTTACTCGATGACCCACTATCGAGAACTCAGTGGAAGATGCTTCTATATTTATATAGTGGTTACCATACAACTGATCGCTAATTCTACATAATTGCTGGAATGATCCTAAACTACTAGAAAATAAACTATAATAATATAATAAAGTGTTGAAAAAAACATTATTTAAATGTCATGGTGTAGTTATAATGTCTATAAATCACATTGTTTTTTGTATCATTTTTCATACTATTGCTATAATTTTTTAAATGTACATGAAGATATTATGTTTAATTTCATACATCATTTCTAGTATTTATAAAACATTAGGACAAAAAGTTAAAATCCATAATATATATAATGATTATGACCTAAACTTGTGATAATATTTCATGACTTGCACCACCCCATATTCCTAATGCATCCAACACAAATCAAGGGACGATGATGGTATATTAGGGATATTATTACCTCTTTATCAGAGTGGAGTAAAATTGTGTTAAAAATATACAAACATACCTAATTAAATACTGACCAAAAGAGGAAGTAAATAATTCAAATAAATATAAAAATAAAATCAACATCTAGTGTTAGTTATAAAAAATTATTTCATGACTAAATAAAAAATTATGGAGTAGTTGTAAATAAAGAATAAACCCAACATAATTAGTTCTAAAATAATAATATGAATAGGGAAAAAGAAAATATCCACTAGCATTACAACCACCAACTTGTTCCTCCATGCCTCTGCATATGAATATAATTGTATAATCAATAATATATAGAAGGAACATTCATTTTCCCTACATAAATCCATGATATTTGTTCCAGTACCAATTAGAATCTTCAATAATATTTCAGTGAAACATAGTATTCCACCACATTAACCGATTTTTGAATATAAAATAAACTATATTTATATAAAATAAATACAATAAATTGTTTTAAATATAACCCATTTCTAGTTTAGGTACCTTTTTGGAAATATTTCTGATCGTAAATGTTTCAGCATAAACAAATAAATTATCTTAACAGGTTTCATCATATATATATATATAATACTAGAAAAAACTATAGAAATATAAACATGGAATCCAATTATAATATCATAATAGTGAACAAATTAATATAGATGTTCCAAACAACTCCCAACTGTTAGCAGAGATATTAGAAATATGGGGTCTTGTGTAATCGAGGGGAGAACCCTTGAAATATAACATCTATAAAAATAAATATTTAGAGCCCAAAAAATATGTCCTTGGTAGCCTCGGACTAGACATGATTGGATCCCAATTGAATGTTTACAAGTGGTCCATTTTGTGATAATTAAATCCGAATCTAAAATATAATCTTGGGCATTATATTTTTTGTGGAAATTAACATATGAGTCCATGGATCCATTTCATTGAAATCATTAATGTTTTAAAAGGATCGATTCCAAGATGGGTGTCAACTTAAGGAAAACACATCCATGAATTAGGTGGCATTTTCATGGTAGTCATGTAAAACCATGTGGGGGAATAAATTACGTTTCCATTGTAGGACATCTAACAATTGGGTATAATAATCATAATATAATTCATGCGTACTCACAAAATTTCAACGGCCATGTGATACATTTATAAAATTTCATAGATCGTTTTATCTGATAAATTCATGGGATTTCTCCATAATTCAATAATGTTTAAGTGACTTGTTTTTTAAATGAAATTTCATTTATTACATTTTATATATAAATATATTAATTTTACTTATTTAATAATTATTAACTATATTAACCCACCATATGATGTGGTCATTTCATACTAACATTGGAATTGTGATAATGGTATATATGAAAACACATCAGAATGGGTGGTTTGAGTCGATGTCATTAACGTCCAAAAATTTTAGGATTTTTTTTGAGTATCTTATCATGGTATAGGTAATGTATTAATGAAAATATTAATTATTTTTGAATAACATGTAATTTAAAGTGTTTCAGATAATGAAACATCATATAAACAACATTTTTATTAGGGAAATATTCTAAATCACATACTGTATAGTGGTAGAATAATTCTCAAATGATATTAGATTCAGAATATAGATAGAATAAGATAAATCATGTAAAATATGAATACAACCTTAAAATAGGCCTTCAGATCATTTATGAAAACAAAATTTGATACAGAAAGATAAAATCAAAAAAAATTGACTCATAAAATTTTAGAGGTTGATTCAATTTGATGAACATACCTAGAATCCGAGAACATATGGATGAGATCTATAAAATTCCTGGTGAGATATTAATGGAGATATTCCCAATTGGGTGATTATGTGTGTTAAATGGATTTGAAATCGGCGTGAATGGTTATAGTCTTGATGGGGAGAAATTAAATTTAAAATATATCTAAAGGGGGTAAACGATTTAACTTGATTTATTTAAAATCATGATCTAACTGAGTAGTTAATACTATAATTGAGGCCACACATTGCACTACCATTATGTATTTTTAGTGAATATTAGTGTCGATCATGTATGCCTACTATCCAAAGGATACCCTCTTGAACAAGAAAGTCACATGATTAGACAAACAATGCACACACCATGCGATTCACCTCTATAATAAATTAATGGTTTTTCACAACCATGATTCTAATATTTAATGGCTATACAAATTGTGATCCTTACTTGTCGGACTCATAGTTGATCAAAATTGATACTAATTACTATGTTTCAACCACGCGCCTCTACACATTCAGCTAAAAAAATAGAACTATGGGCTCCAAATAAGACCACAATCTCATAAATACATTATTAAACACTTTTAAGCATTTATTTAGATTAATGTATAAATTTAGACTGAAATTTTAATGCGCTAAAGCACATAATGAAAATATGTATCTTTCTAACACTCCTCTACAAAAAAACCCATGCTTGAATTTCCTTATATGGGTGTTCGACTAGTATTTCTAAATTACCAAAGAAACTAAACATGTATATCATCCCCAATCTCACATGTCTCTTCCAATACACAAACATGGCACCATAACACCCACACTAGAGGAGATGACTACCATTAAAGATCCATAATTCTATGATCAACACTTCTAAAGGGATAGTAATAAAATGTAGTATCAGTCTCTATCTAGAATTTCATATAATTAAAAACATGATACTTATCAAAAAACAACAGAGATGTTGAGAAACATGGAAGTCATACTATATGGCCTGGTACTTCAGAGGTATCACTGTCTGATAGTCTACATGTTGAAATATCTCTAATATCCTAAATGGCCCAAAAACTCACGGTGATAGATTCCCTTTTATCTAAATCCATCATTAATATAATCTATGCTAAACATGTTGGAAGACCCAATATCCCCATTCAAACATTAGTGGCCAGTGGTGATGATTAATATTAGACATCTGGGTTGACCAAGATATATCCATTTATTTCATCATAACATTTACCAAATATTTTGTTTTCAAATTAAGAGATGTTATTCGTAGTACACCCTCCCCTCTCTCTATTAGTAGTAGTGGTGATTGGCACGACATACCATGATGTTCAAAATAATTATACATATTTATTATCACATGGAAAATGTTGTTATATAAAAACCCTACAAGAGGTAAATTGTTCCAGTATGAAACCCCAAATTCAATGAAACATTCCCCACACATGTCGTATATTTTTTTAAAGTATCCTTGTATTGAGTATCAGTCTAAGGTTTTTATGCTATACTCATAAGTACCTATGAAACCAGTTAACTCTATCACCCGTTCATGAAATATGATCTAAAGTTAGAATCCCTATCTCTAAAGATAGTACATGTTATATCATGAAGTCATATAATCTCATTATAATATTAACTTCCATGTTATTAAACTAAAAATCCAACCACTAATAGACAATAAATGAGTAATATTTTTATACCAATCCATAATCATCTATAATGTTTCATTTAATTTAGGTGATTTTAGTAATCCCATAATATAATCTATAATTATGTAAATATACTTCTATTCTGGAACAGTAAATGGATGTAGGAGTGTGGTAGGAAAATTATGTTCCACCTTTACCCCTTGATTAGAGGATCCCAAATTAAATAAACATGTTATCTTCTTCTCCATTCTAGTCCACAAATATCGATGTCATATGTCCCAATACATATAAAATGATCAATTATATACTAACCATTTCATAGAATGATACGCAAACAAAAATTACTCTATAATATTTTCAAGAACACAGTAACTTCCAATGAATACATAATATCTTATCCACATCGACAACCCAACTATGTGTTAGGTCCTAACATGAAAAAAAATTACCTCCTGAGTAATATGTATGAATGAAAATGATAACTATTATTTTCTCACTAAAAATTGAATAATTTAATAAAAAAATTTGAAGTAACATTTTATAGGGAAACCTTTGAACTTATATACGCTTTTTGGAAATAATTTTCATAAAATAAAACTCATAACTAGCTCTCAAAACCGCATGAATTTGTGTTTTGGGGCGCTAACAATTAGTAACTACATTTCCCTTCCTAACCATATATTAGAGTTCATTGTTGTGGAACAAAATTAATTCAACCAATTTTAGATGTATGATGTTGCTATCACCACGATTGAATATGTATTTTCTACCTTTTTATCTATGTACAGAAAACAAATATTTTCCAAGTAGAATGTTTCTCCTAGAACAAAAGGAATGATCAAATTCTTCTAACAAGACATCTTATATGTTGTAATTATGATAGTGTGTCCTCAAAATTTGATACCCTTATGAAATGAATCATTCGTATTATATCAAATATATTCCAATCCAAATTTGGGATGTATCAAATGAAACTGTATTGAATTTTCTACATAAAGGTAAAAAAAATAATGTAATTGAGGTTAGGATGCCATTCCATTTTTTAAAGGGATTATCAATACCATTGGAAAATGTTAACATATCAAACATTAAATTCTATCTTGTACGTTGGGTTTAATGGTGTCATTATTTTTGAATAAATAACTTATAATGATAGTCTATCACTAATAATCATCTAATATAAATTAATTTATTTCTGGTTATTCCATGATACTAAATCTACAACCTACTATCGATCTTTAGACACCCTTGATTCGAATATAATATGAAAGAGGGAGGGAAAAATGTATATCCATATGTGTGATTTTATTATATTTAAAATAGTTTGTTATATCTTTGTATACTCAAAATATTTTCATGTTATTGGGATTTATCATGTCAATTTTATGAAAATTGACAGATACCATCATCAAAAGCTAGAACAATAGAATCTGGGTATGGGTGGGAAATCGATTAATTAAATCCAAAAATACTATTGTAGAATTAGTTAGACCTGACGATATTCCAATAAACTATTATAGGTCATGCATTCTTAAAAATATCCTTTATGGTGTATTTAAGGGACTATACCTTTATCCATTATAGCTTAATATCAAACCATAGTTCGAGAGGAACATAACTCCCCAAATATGTTCAAACATGTCATTAATATGTGAATATGGGAATATTTGTGTTACATTATATTGATTCAACCTCTAGAAATCTATACAGATACTCATGGTCCTATCTGACATCATTGAATGAATCATGTGTGAACCCCAAGAATAAATCTTAGGTTAGATAAATCCTTTGGATAATAGGTCCACTGACAAAATCAGATGGTCTTGAAGAACTATTGGAATCATCCCATATAGATTAATATATTTCATTTTCCCTCTATATTAAGTTGTCTAGTATAATCTAACAATATATTAGGAGGGATTATAAAAAAACTCATCAGGGAAAAAATATGTGATATTATCCATCTTTGTGGGTAATTAATTTTATCATATTTCATTGTGATCAAGAAAAAAGGATTGAAATCTCTGAAAACACTCTGTCAATCCCATTATGGTCAATTATAGATCTTCTCGATTGGATATACCATTTATCCATATATTTATATACAGTTACCTCATGTGATATGAAAGACACCCTCTGTATTAGTAGTAAATTCTTTCTTGATATGGAACTAATAAATCCTTCCCCATAATTTTCATGAATCCTATATTCTTAAGGATTCAGATATTCCTTAAGAGATAGTATCCACCTACCTCAAGGGGAGACTCCATGAATTGAAAAATATATATTTGATGGAACTCACAAAAGAGTCTCAAGAAGCATCACTCTATATAAATATTCTATTTATAGACCATTCCATTATATAGTTTTCAAATATATAATTGATTTTAAATAACTCATGTCAAACTATGAATACAATAAATTCAATGGAACCAAAATTGTATGGTGAACTATAGATTTGAAAACTCTATTTTCCTATGTTTTCGATAATACTGAATAAAATTGGGACGATCTACCTCCTTGAACTGTGACCAAACTATGGTAATAAATTATGGACATTTGGAACTACAAGTTAGAGTATGTATTCCATGTCCAATTCTGCTTCTTTATCCTATACAGTCATTGATACTATATCTCGTCTCAAAATATGGAGATTAGAATATTTCTCCCAATACTGTAGTCGTTTTAGATCCTCTATCATTTGGAATTAGCGGTATTGTCTTAAAGAACCATCAATTATTACCCATTCAACCATATGATCAGTTTTAAAATTTTTCTCTACTATTTTTAGGATTTATGTGTCATAATCTACAATAATGATGAATTAAAACATTTCTAATTATTCAAGTACTCTGAATACTATTTCCCTAATGAGAAATATCAAATAGCCAATTTTTACACATGATGAAATTATTCTCCACCTAGGAGATAAATTACCGTCGACCACACCTTTAGCTTGTCATATGATTTTCTCAATGAGGAGGTCTTGATTGACTAATTATTAAATAATATTCAAATAGATTAAATTTACCTGTGATCACATTCAATAGCATAAACCATCCTCAAATATAATATAATTGGTTATCTCATCACTATAGAGAACATAAACGAATCATTAGATCTTTATGAAAATAGTTGAGTAGTTTAGAAAGGATAATGCGCTCTACACTAGGTTAATAAACTCTCTAGATCCATCAGATTTTTGATTATCTAGAATTAAATAATCATTTATGCTATATTGGGTATTCATCCATCCCATTACTTGATTGTGGTTTCCCATGGTCAAAACATTCGATGACATTTTAAAACCCTCTATACATGAATGTTACAAGAATTAATCACCTTTTTGGAGGTGTTACTAGATTATCAATGATTAAAATCATAACCTATATCCATGATTTTTCATATTGTGTATATGAATGCCTCTAATTGGTAGATGCATTCTACTATTGGAAAACTAGAGTTAGTTTAGAGATTTTCAGTGTAGGTTGTGGAAATTCATTTATAGACATCACTAACTATAGTAAACCATATCGATGTGGTGTCTCAGTTCCAAAAATAATTATAATTGGTTGTTTTATGTGTTCCACTATCGAAGGTATCATAGGTGGTTCAGGTCCCACCACTTCATGATCATGTTATCTCTACCCACTTGGGGAGTGATCTCAGGTTTTGATGGATAGATATATCTATAAATTCCATGTAGAAACCTCAAAAGAAGAGTTTATAATTGGATTGGTTTCAAAAATAAATAAGGGAATCCTCCAAAAACCAACTAATATAGACAGGTAAAATTCAATGTTCAATGTACCATAACAGAGGTTTGGTAATATATAATTCTATTTAATATTTTTATAGAAAAATTACCTATATGATATAATTGGAATATCCATTTAACAAGAAAAATGAAATTTAACAATCCATTTGTATTCTTCAATTTCATGATTTTAAACGTACCAACGTTTAGTTAAATTAGTTCTTATTCCCAATTAAAAAATTCATATCATTAGAATTTACAACATGATCGTCTTGTAAATAAAATTAGACCTTTAAATTAGTTATCATAATATAATGATTCTATATACCATGGTTAGATAATGTGGATCTACATTCCTAGTTTATAGAGGCAGAACCATTATAAATTGAAATTTGTATCCATTTAACCACAACTAGATAGTTTTCATGTCCATATGAAATTAAATACATAGTGTAAACATATGATAATTTGATAGTTAATGTTCCCCTATCAATATATTTATGAAAAACCAATTCATGTTTATGAAAAAACATTATCTAACACATTATTTATCAATTTCCTTATAATAATATTTACTGAAATTACCTGAATTGTAATCGAGGTATATGTGAGATGAAAAATGAAATTCTCTCAATAAAGTAAATATGGCATGTTAAATGAATGAATTATAAACCCTTATGTTCCAATAATGATTCCTAAAAATTGATTCCTTTCTAAACCATGGCAAGGGTAAAAACAATAAAAATAAAATGTTTGAAATCATGTGTGTCACCATATAGAAAATAGTTAAAATGTAACAGATTTATACCAAAAGAATATGCCCATCACTAGACACATAAATATTCCCTCTATGTGGGAAAAATACACCTACATATAGTCTAATTACCAAATTCTAACAATTCCTAATATACGTTCTACCATACTAATATAGTATTGGATAATAATAAATTCTATGATACAAATTTCTGAAATACCATGCTCGATTCTACTATATGTAACCTGACATGGATGCCCCATTACCTCAAACACGCCTCCCCATATACCTGATTCTATCGATTAATAGACACAGTCAATGGTGGTATATTGAAGAGAATATAATATTCTTATTAGAGTGTAGAATGGATGTTCAAATAATATTCAAGGCATCAAAAAAAGATAACGAACCAAAGTGAAATTAAATCAAACTGATAAATATAAATTGGAAAATTAAATCCACTATCATATTCAAATAAATGATTTTATTATGATATAAAAAATGAAGTGGAGAAAAAATGACAATGAAGGTAAAAAAAATTCAACATATAAATAATAAAAAATCCAAAAATTTAATCTAAACTATGTACATGAGATAAAGATTAGTCTAAATCTCTATTACACCTACCTAGAAAAAGACAGTCTAGTATCCATAGTTGGATTCATTCTGTTTCACCTACTAGAATCCATGATGTCTTTGTGGGTACCAGTCTTTGAACTGAATTGTGTGTGAGTTAAACTCAATAGGCCATTATCCACAATTTCTTGTATGATCTGGAATACTACTAAAAAATTAATAGTTTATATTTACAACAAAAATAACGAAATTACATAAATTAAACACATGTCGAGCTTAGCTTCCTCATGCAACACTGGGCTTTCGATGCATTCATTTTCCAATTATATAATGTCCCATCCCATTTTTCATCATATATATATATATACGGGTATTTTTCCTGACTCTAGTCATAAAACCATGTAATCCATGTAAAATATCACAATTATATAACCACTACATTATATGGTAAAACTAACTCACAAATATCAATGATGACACTGTCAAAAAAATTAATTTATTCCTTGGGTGAATTTTCAATGTTTCACTTTAGTAATAATAAATATATTGATTCATATCAATAAGTCCAAGGTTTTCTCTATCTAGATATGATTATAAACTAAAGAGATATTTCTTGTATGTTTCCATTTTTAAGCCATCATGATGAATCAGTGGAGATAATACACAGCCTTATAATCTCAAAATAATAAATCATATGAGTCCATAAAACAATAGTTGTAAGTCTTAGATGTTATAAAATAAATAAATAAGTGATCTGTCACAACTATTTTAATTTTTTTCCATGAATTAGGTTTGATGCTCTAGATAAATAGGGAATGTGCAGGTGGGAAATGATTTGTAATTTTAATAATAATGTAAAAACAATCCCACCATAGGAGGTGGTTTAGTATTACTATCATAGTAAAAGAGTAAATTTTATATATTTGAAATCACTCAATGTTGATTTTTGAATCAATGACGTCATCCTCTGACAATGTTAAGTGTCTATGGGAGTATATCATCAAGATATATAAATTTTATTATGGGAAATACTTAATCACTAATTAATGGATGTAAAATTTTGTACTCTTGATTTTGTGAAATTGAATTTAAATTTGGAATTCATTTATTTAATTATTATTCATATTTTACAAGATTATTCACCAGGTATGTGTTGGTTATCTTAGAAAATCAATACCCAATATTTTAATAGAATAGGTTATAAAACATCCCATGTGTTAGCATTATGTGATTTGAAACAGTTTCAGACAATGAATAACTCATTCCAAACATGTCAAAATTCACGAAGCAAGTCACAAAGAATTTAAAAGTCATGACATATTTATATGATGTGAATTTCAATAACTTGTCTTCTAATATTTCATAGAGACTTCCCAATTGAATTTAATGTTTTTAGAATAAGCATGTCGTGAGTTCCAAATAAGCACCATAAGATGAGTCTAATCATTGAATCCTAAATAATTATAAATATATTCATTATAGATACAAAATATATAGAGAAGAAAATGGATCAAAATTTCATGATGATAGAACATTAGATATCGTGTAATTTCATAACTATTTACATTACATGGTGTGCATAACAACACATAACATGTCAGTTTCTCAATTATCTCTTATTTTCTCCCATTTTCACTTTTATTTTCTCTCCTAATACTACTCAAAATAATTGTTATTACTTTTTTTTAAATCTATGTACGTATTTTTTTCCACATGTGTCCTTCATTTTTCCATTTTCAGTTACCATTTGAATATTTTTTTACCATTTTTGTTTAAGTTTGACATTGGCTTTACCCCATATTCGTTCTTGTTTACATATTCCAATAAGTGTTTTGTTGTTTTATTTTATAATATAATTTTAATCTTCTTTACTATTGAATCATCAATTAAAAAATTTCATATTTCAAATATTTTATCTATTTTCCAAAAATATATATTTTATTTTATTTGACCTTGATTGTTACCTTCATGAGTGGGTAAACTGATCTGTGTAGGGGTCAAGTGTCGAGGAGTTTGGAACATAATAAATATATAAATCGTAACAGGGTTATTCTGAGGGTAGTAATCAGGTTAAATAACAATTATTTTCCCATTATTTTATGTTTCCCTGCACAAGGGATATTTAAATGAACAAACTAAACCTAATTAGAGTCAAGATGGAAATGACTATTATCCTATTACACTTTCCACCATACAATCTTGGACTAATGCATCTTGGTTGCTAACTATATCCAAACATATAAATATATTCCAACAACATATATCTATTTGTTTGGACCATATCTAACTTCTGTTTAATGGAATTCTTCATAGCCAATGACATAAGACAATTCCATGCTATGACATAGTTTATACATTTTACCTAAAACCAATAATTTTCCTAGATACCTATATAATTTTTGAATCACAAAAAAAAATAATCATATTAAATAAAATCCCAAACCCAAAAAAAATTGTGAGGAGTCCTTATTAAATGGATAAAATTCATTGTTCATTATCTTCCACAGTTTCCTTATCATCTCAACCCTATAGCATCATTATTATATTCCATTATAGGAAGTGTATTTTGGGATAGAAAAATTTCTTATCTTCACAACAGCCCATTGAAATTAAATAATTTTTGTGGTAGATACATTTTTTGGAATCGTTTTTGGGGAATATATTATTGTTATTATGCACAACAAATATTAGTACAAACATATGAATACCTCACCCACCACTTCCTCTTTCAATTCCTTCAATATTCTTTTGGATACCATTGTGCTTTTCTTTTATAGGACTGGTGGATTCTCTTGGGACCCTTAACATGTTTAGAGATCCTTTGCATCCATGAACCACATACCACCATTCCTAAAATTTAATGGCACCTTTCTTTATAATATAATTTAATTATAAAATACTGTAGTAATCATATATGTCCCCACCCACCCAATATGTAATATATGCGAGTGGCACTTTATAGAGATCAACCAAACCAGAAACTATAGTCGGAAAATTTTGATTATGACTTTCCATTAATAAATTGAGCAACACCCAACATTTTACACACTCCAATAAAGGAATATATGTTTGAAATAATTCATGGACACATCATTAAGATACATAACATGGGTTATTCTAGTATTATTCGAATAAAAGATAATTACGAACATATCTATATGTTTATAAATATTGAAATACATTTCAAAACATGGGATTAACCTTTTACTCAATCTAATTATGGTTATTCTAATTCCCCATCTATGATTGTTCCAAGGATTTGATAATGATTTAGGATTCTTATTCGCTGATGACATGGGATGAATTAGCCAATGAATTCATGGATAAATATTTTCCAAAAATGCATAAATGGAAACAACATAATGAAATCGAAAAAATATCAAACTCATGGATATTATGCTAGGTAGGAATGATATTTATTTAACAAACCTTCTTGAAAATTCCAACATTATGGATTAGATTTGGGGATCTAGCGGAAACCCATTTACTAGGGTCTCTAACCAGCCGATCATATAGTAGTATATGTTTCCAATAATTAATGGATAATGTTGAAAACACATGAAGTAGGAAAAAAAACTCTAGATGATGATACACATAAACCCATTTTATGGCAGTTATATCGTGCAACTCCTCAGCATGCAATCTATTACGTTAAATAAAATACCTATCTAACTACACAGGTTGAGCTCATAACCAAAAAGATGGAATACTATCAAACATCTGCTACACCGCCTCCCACTTCATCTCCTATATTGGGGATTCAATCATGTTAAATGCTTTTCAGGGAACATATATATCATGAATATCATGCATGAATATATGAACAACATTGTCCTGATTATATAAATTTCAATTACAATCAGTAAAACAGACTGCATCCAAACATGTTCCCAAACACCGTCTCCCTTATAGATTCGATCATAAATTCCCACCGGCTCCTCAAAGACCACCATAACCTACTTCACCCATATAAAAAAATTTGGGAAATATTTTCATTCCATCAATAAAAATATATATATGAGGATGAACTCCCAAGGGAAAAATAAAATGTCCATGTGCTTTCCTCCGAAATATTGAACCTCAAATTGGAAGAATATCAATTAACCTAACTTAATGGTTTCTAGGTACGCTTCTTGGTAGTACCAAGATATTCCCAAAATATGAGGTGAATGTGATGGTATATTATAGTAAAAAATGATAGATTTTTAGAAACCATGCATTGAGTAATTGAAAAACACTGGGTAAACTAGGAAACCAACAACAACCAATGAAGAGGATGAAATTAATAGTGCGAATAACATTGATTAAGAAATACCACAAGAATATCCACCTAATTCAAAAGAATTGACATAAGAATTACCCAAAATTTTTATCTACATTTCACCACCATCTTATACACTACCTGCCCCATTTTTAAAATAATGAGGCAAGGATGGATGCAAAGGAAATATAATAATTTTTATGATATGCTGGTGAAATTTCTCATCAACAATCCATTAGATGAAGCAATTTTCCAAATGAATTCCTATGAAAATTGTCTCAAATATATGATTTCAAAAATGTGGAAGATGTATGACCTGAGTGAGTTATCCCTAAATGTAGAATAATATGATTTTATAGTAGAAATGTACACCAAAAATGTGAGACACTTGTCAATTCTAAATTCCATGCACTATAACAGAATTTAATGTTAGAAGATCCCTATACGACATAGGAATCGTCATTGAACTTATGAAAATGAGTGTTTGTATCATGAATTGACTCGAGGAAATATGCAATACTATAGTGGAACTCCAATAAGATAATTGATCAGTTATGTAACCTCGGGGGATTATCAAGGTTTTACTTGTAAAAATAAGTAAAACCATTTTCCTAGTAGACGTCCTCATTTTGGATATGGAAGTAGAAGGTGATATTTGGGTTAAGTTAGGGTGACCATTCCTAGAAAATGGAATGTGAAAAATTTATGAGAATCATGTGAGAACTATATTAGTAGTAGGTGAAAAATGTTTAGTGGAAGCCTACTGAATGATGAAAAACATAGATTATTTTGTTATGTACATGTTATCTTTATTAAAGAAAAGAAGAATGACTATATGGACACTGAGGAAAATAGAGATAAAAAATATCATAATTAAACAGTGGATTGTGATCTGATTGAAAGATACTATATAGAACCTATTATAGGGGTCATGATCTATCCTTTTATACCATCAGTCATTTAGCCTCTAATGTAGGAGCTGAATCCTCTCCGAACCGCACTAATATATTCTTTTATAGAGACTACATATGCACTAATTTTCATCATTAAATAAGACCAAACACAGCCACAAAAAGATAAGTTGGTTGATGTCATATATATACATAATAATCCAATTTCTTATTGGGATAACATCAAAGGGATCAACGTCACATTAAATAGTCATAAAATATTATAATAATTTCTAAACCCCAAAGCTCACCCTGAAGGCGAGTCACCCAAAAAATGAATACAATAGTTAAGATGTATATATAGAAACATAGGATGTTGGAAAGATTTTTTTAATATATGAGATTGAGTGGGTGAGTCTTATAAATGTAGTTTCAAATAAATGTTGTATTATATTTATAAATAAGGATAAAGATGAACTGATCTCAAATCGCACCATCAATAGATAGATAGTATGCACAAACAACATAATCAAAAATACGTCAACTTAAAAATAACATTTCCCCTACTATTCATTGTTCAAATTCTAGAGATTCTCATAGGAACAAAATTACATTTTTTCCAAGGTTCATATTCATGATATAATCAAATTTCAGTTGACCGAGATGATTAATCCAAAAAAAATTAACATGTTTGTTTGTTAAATTATCTTATAGACACAAGGAATTAAGAATGGGTAATTCACCAATAAACAATTAATGGTGTTTTAGACAACTTTTCAACAATATAGTGGAGTAATTCCGGGAAATTTTTATGGATGATTTTTAATTATATAGAAAAACCATTGATTCATGAATAATAAAAATGTTAATAGTCTTGTAATGCTATGATGATTTTTATTAAATTTGAAATTGTGAATGATGTAAAATAATGGAATGGATGTTTATCATGAAAAATTAAATATGATCAATGACATACCTGATGCCTCAAATGTTAAAATCATACAAATCATTCTAGACCATGATTGAATATACCATCACATTGTGAAATATTTTGTGAAAGAAGCCCTCACAATGAAAAAAATATTAGCAAAGTATACCCCTTTAGGTTCACTGTTGAGTGTCTTTGGGAATTCATCATTTTAAATAACAACATGGTAGATGCTCCTATTATCATTTCACTATATTTAGATAAATACATTGAGTATACATGCAATACATGATACTTCATTATATGATCTATCGTAGAATAGAGGGTCAATCACACTTTCTATCTCATCTACTGTGCCCGTCACACATTGAATAATGCTCATCTTTACAACAGAAGCACAAAAAAATAAATTTGAGTAGTTATCTTTTCTTTTGAAATGGTTCAACCCTGCCTAGTTTTTTCAAAGGTGATCATTTACACTGATCATGATGGACAAACAGAAATAAATTACACGTTGTAAAAGGGATTACAAAATGTGTACAATTCACAGCCAAAAAAAATTAAATTAAAAAGTTACATGTCATGTATTAAAAAACATTTCAATTAATTTAAAGACTTGTTTATATCAAGGGCCTAGGATTCATAATACAAAATACATCACCCCACCCTCTCTGACTACCCACACCCATCGGACCCCACCATTCAGCCTAGCTTCTCCTTCACTTCTCCATCACCAAATCCTCCTCTTTTTTCATTATCGCACCTGTCCATATCTTCCCCTATTACTTATGTAATCTTACAAAACAAAAATGTATAGTATGAAGATGGTACACAGTAATTCTATTGATTTCATTCCTTAACATCAGGATCCTCCACTGATCAAGGTCCAATGGTTTTCCATGCCTCCATCACCCATGAATTCTCCACCTCTACCTCTAATTTGGCCTCCACAACACCTTAATCCCTTGACGACTCCCACATGGCATCTAGAAGGTCATAAGATGCTGAAATCCCACTAAATGTTGCATTACAAATTTTTTTTCAACCCATATCTCAAGGCCGAAATGATCTATTTGTAAGAAAATCCCATAGAAACCAATAAATCATTGTATTTTTCTACCATTGTTTGCATGTATATCAGCTTGTAGGTTCTCTAATGCCTTGATCACCTAAACATATCTCCCATAATCAATAATCAAGAGGTACCCTATAGAGATTTATTATTGGAATTCTTAGACTCCTTTTATGGGTCCATCTATAGCCACTACTTTTAGATATTCAGCATTACCCACTACCTATAATAAACTATGTTTAGAATTGACCTCAATATTTTTAGTAACAGAATCCCCACATCCATGTCACTCCTAACTCTTGATCTCATTCAATGAATTTCAAATGAAAATGAACTTTGGAGGTTGAATTTTTGGGACAATCAGAGTGAGCATGATCCTTGGAATATGAAATCAACCTAGCTCAGAGGTGAATCTCATGAGATCCATCATTGGGCAATCACTCATGCCTGGTTTTATTTTCAATAGTCTCAGGGTATCATTAGTGAGTGGGACATCCTCATCCATACGAATTCCATGTGAGACCAACCATCAACATGACATCCCAGTTCAAATTTTACATTAGGGAGCATGCACTACAGACACGAGGTCTGCTGAATACTGCATCCTTCACTACTCATTTGTACATGCATCTTAGTGTATTTGAAACAACCTTTAACTCACATTTCTTTTCCCGATGGAGTCGATTGAATTCCACATACACCATAAGATTATTATTATAATAATGGATGGAAAAAAATGTCATTGTGAATCTAGATGCTTTTAGGGTTTTATAATGTAGCTAGAAAATATGATGTTAATCCAATACCATCTCCTTGTATATCTGGAGGCACCCCTACTACAAAATCAATTTCATAAAATCATAGTACATCAACAATTATAACTCCCATGCCCAACCCTACTCCCACCCACATCACATTACCATACACCACTATAATACCCACAACACGAATGCCTACTGACCTATGGATTTCTCAATAGTATGTTATGGTGATCCTATAAAAGATATACCATCACCTAGAAATTAAATTCATAGCCCTGCCATTTTTTACTACCCTATAATCCCCGTAATCACCTGTGTCTAATCATCTTTATCCCCTATCAGTCCCTTCATCCTCAATTTTTATTACACCCACGACCACGTCTTTCGACCTACCTCCCATGAAAACAGACCAAGCTTCCCAGTAATATTTTTTGGATGTGTATGACCAAATAGTAAACACCACATCTCATCCAACACCTTATATGTTTCATTTCATTGATCTTGCTACCAGATCCATGAAATCACCCAAGATTGATACCTCAACACCACTATCCACTGTGATAGATACAAAAACTATAGAACCACCTATTATAGTAGATCTTTTAGAATATTAATCCATTACTAAAACTGATAATTTGGGCCATCTATAGGCCCCAACTATTCTAGAGTGGAATTTATGTGAGTAGAATGACACATTTTATTTCTCTTAGTATCTCACATTCTCCTCCCAAATTTTATTATTATGTCTAGGTGATAATATTTTATTACCCTCTTAATTCTATATAACTGATGTATCAAGGAACATTATTATATAGATGGGATACTAATTTTTCCCTAATTTTTCATGGAATGATTTTCATCTCAATTCAATATTTTATTATAAATTCTTATACATTATTCCTCTTCTACAGCTTTCGATGAACCTGTTCATTCACTATATTCTCTCATACAGTTGATGAATCAGTGTATGGATGATATTGAATGCCATATTTGAGGACTTATCACTAGATATCCATGATCAACAGCTATCACCAACATGAAGAGAAAAAATTCTATTACTTCTACACCAGATTCTTTCTCAGTTTGCTCCGATGGTGGTTAATCCCGCCAACCGTTCCCATGAACTCGATTGAGCAAACACCAGTTCTTCAAGGAAATAGATGACTTCTGATAAAATATACCATATTTAATTGATTATTTTTTCTATCCATCTAGCTGGAGACTTTATTTTTAGTTCATTATAAGAGTCTGCCCATATTTCATTTCTTTTTTTCATTTTTTGTCTTGAACATAAGATTTTCTGTTTTACATTCTATGTAATTTTTTTATCACATATAACTTTGAACATCATTTTACACTTATATTTTCATGCATATATGATTTATTTAATTTTGATTCATTTTTTGAACTGACACATTTTACTGCTCCAAAAGTAATTAAACCCTATAAAAAATCTTTTATTTAGTGTAGGATTTTTTTCTTACCCATTATGAAGGATCCCAATTTTACTTCAAGATTCAATGAGTATCCATATAGAATGAAAATCATTACAAGGATCCCTCGATTCTAAAACAATAATTTTCAAATTTTCCAATTCATTTTTTCTATGTTATATCTATCGTATCTCTCTCAATGTACATTCCAAGAATATTTGGACATTGTCTCAATTTATGTTTGGGGGTGTCTTCATCGAGCTTCACTATTAATAAACATGCATTTTTTCTTCATTAAATTTTTCTTGGATACTTTTTTTCATTGTAACAATTCATTGAATCTAAAAACTCAATTCACCCATTTAAATTAATGATAATGTTAATTTGAAAATTGTTGAAATCCATGATTTCCCCTTGTTTACATTTTTTAGTTGCTTGTGTAATTTTGAAACTTAAATCAAATTAAATATTTTTTATATTTCTTTTGAATCACATATTTATTGATTTTATACCCTAAGTGACTGCAATTATTTCATTAACACATTAAGTTATTGGTATTTTCTCTTTTATTCATTGATTACCAAGAGGATTCTAAAAAGACTATTTCATTTTATATTCCAAGAATATTTTTTAGTTACACATTAGATATGTAAACCTATCAGAACATTTGTTGAGATCATATTAAGGTTATGATTAGACAAATAAAATTTTAATATGAATTGAGAAATCAATATTTATACACATTTTCTTGAGACACACTAGTTATTTTTCTATCATTTTGCTTATATTTCCCATAATTGACCATTTTAAGAAACAACTATACCAATAATATTATCACTTCCTACCCTACTCTTGATTTTATACAAGATTATACATTTAGTATGTTTGGGGTAATTTTTGGTAGAGGGACATTGAATATTTTGATTGATAATATGTGTTGTGGTACTTTAACAGACTGATTTGTTATGATCCATGTGTTATTTTTTGTAATTTTGACATACATTTTTTGATTTATTATATAAACTGTAAAAGGATTTTTTTTTTGTTTTACATTAGGAAGGTAATAAATCACAACATCTAGATGGATGAATCCCCTATAGCGACATATGTGGTTTGGGGATTGATGTGAGATCTAGAAAGAACATGAAATTCAAAAAATAAAAAAAAATTGAAAAGAAATAAAGGAACATGGTACATTTTATGATGCATACAACATACAGTCATTGATATAGCATGAGATAACTAGTTAATTGGTACTATATGATATCTAATGAGACACAACATTATGATAAAATATTTTATAATTCATTAAACAATATATATTGAACAATTTTTGAGATTGGATTTCACTTTCAACCCACCTTCCCTCACTCTCCGAGGCATTTGAACCATTTTTTCTAAACCCCTCATAATGAATTCAGCATTTATAATTATTATGATAAGGTAATAGAACCAATCAAAGACACTAGATAGGAACATATATTTATTTTATGAGCCTAAAATCAGTTACATTTTATAGTGACTGATGAAAAAAATAAATGGTATATTTCAGAAGGGGTATACAATTTAAGAAACAATTTTCAGTTAGTAATTAAAAAATTGAGAATCTGAATAAAAAACATGACTATGAAGCATTCCCAATATTCTATAAAGGATTTATCTATAATGAAAATTTTTTCCACTTACACATAGTTTTAATTTCTTGGGGGTAATGAATTATTCAATTAAAATAACTTTTGAAATTCTATTTTTTACTAAAAGAAAATAAAATCTTCACATGTGGAATAATCTGATAATGTGAAATTTTATATACATTTTGATGTGATTTAATTATTTATTATTCTTATTTAACTTTATAATAAACCATAAATGTGTTGATTATTGTTGAAAATAGGTTTCCAAGCTTTTAAAGGATTATTTGAGAATATTTTCCAATAGTGAAAAATAATTTTTCAGAAACACTTATATGAAATGTACGAAAACATTAGATCATATCCAAAGCATGTAAAAATTTCATGAAGAATTTACAAGATATGAAATGGATACATGACATTATATTTCAACTACACACTGTGTATGTTTTAAAGGCCACTTCTCACATAATGTTCATGTTGTGAGAAGAAGCATTCCATGAAATCTAATTAAATGTTGTTCAATGAGTAAAATCTATGAATACCAAAGATTCAAACCAAAATTCATAGTAGAAAAAAATAAATAGAAATAAAAATGGATTCAAATTAAATGATGTGACAATTAAAAAATCATTTAATTCCCTACCTATTTTATTTCAAAATCCCACACAGTAGATTAAAACATGATAGTTTCTGAATTTCCTCTCATATTATATTATTATCTCCCTTTTTTCCTCTCTCAAATTAACTTTAATCAATTCTGATTTCCGTTCTTAATGAATCAATGTGTTTTTTATTATTCTAAAGAGGTTCTTACTTTCATTCATTTCTGTTTACCATTTTTACATCTAATTTCCATTTTTGTTTCTTTTCGATTGTGACTTCACCCTAAGTTCTTGATTTATTTTTCTATTGAGTAACTATTTTATTAAGTTATTACATAAAATGATTTTGAACTACTTTATTTATGTATTCATAATTGAAATTTTCTAAATTTAAACTATTTTATAAATTTTCAATGCTTGTGTACAATTGTTTATTTGGTATTGATTATTATATTCAAGAGAGGCTAAGCATCACGGGGTAAGTTTTGAGAGTAAGGGTTTTTGAAACACAATGAAACTTTAAATTGTATATTGTTAACCATAAGGATTGTAATATTCTTAAATTTCCAAATTTTAATCATTATTTTTTAAAACCCTGACCATGGAATGTTTAAATGAGAAAATCTAAAGTGATTGGAATATAGAAGGATATCACCATTACCAAGTGACATATTATGTCATAAAATATTGTATTAAGTAATCATTGTTTTTAGATTTATCTATACGGTTGAATAATTCACTCTTATATATATATTGATGACTGACCCTGACCAACTACTGCTCTATTCATCACATCC
Organism: Viscum album; assembly: GCA_963277665.1. Taxonomy (NCBI): domain Eukaryota; kingdom Viridiplantae; phylum Streptophyta; class Magnoliopsida; order Santalales; family Viscaceae; genus Viscum; species Viscum album. Next base: position 1,641,275,843 of record OY728121.1, on the reverse strand, counting down.
TAGAAAATTCCCTAGGACTATTCAATCATTGGAATGAGATTATCTTTTTTTTACTTTAACCCCAAAATGAAACATGATTCATACCTCATTCTTAAATCTTAATCCAATGTCAATAGCATTAATCAAATCCAATGAACAAACCAAATTTTGAGGACAACTGAATAATGGGTTTAAATAATTTTTTCCTTGTCTGCCAAAATTTCCCCACTAGTATGGCCCCTCACAATCACAATATTGCCACTATAGTTTGTGATGAATGATATAAAATTGAATTATAATCTGACCACAACCAATTGGAATTAGAAAACCCTTTCAGGTGCATCAGCGAGGCACAACAACACATCATATAAACAAATGTAAATTTTCATAAATGTACAAGAAGAACTTCCAAATATTGGTAGATGGATCTTCATATGATATAATTTTTAGATTCAATCAACAATGTTATAAATTGATGAAACTATACAATATTAAAAAATTTATGGAATAAGTGATAGCATATAGATACTATTCAATATGGAATGATAAAATGAGAAAAGATGGAAGAGGTCATATATATATACCATTGGTCATCTAATGTTATGAATAGTTATACCATATATGTTTTTTTGAGGTGATCAATTAAAGATTATTTGGGAGAATATTGTAGTATTTTGAATGAGGGTGGTTATTTTTTGTGAAAGGTGGAATTACGATGGGTGATGAGTCTATAATCATTAGGGAAAATAGTAATTTCACACATTTTTAAAGGGTGTTCAAGGTATAATTGCATCATATTCAAAAACATGAACCATCCTTGTAGTTGTAAATAACATGTAGGTCAAATTACACACAACCATGGAACTCAAATAGGAAAACTGTATTCTAGCCATGCATTCCTACAATAAAAAGAAACCCCCTAGCATTGGATAGGTTAATGGTAAGAAAACTTGTGTACAAAAACTATGATTCCCAATAACAAATAAATTTTTAAGGGTTTTATGCCATTTTCCCCATGATTCATGGTTTAGAAAACCTATGAACTTTCACTGTGGGTCACATGCTTTAGACACACATTTACTAGTAACCATGTTCAAATAAAGGTTCTCAACCCGATCATCTAATAAAATGGAATATCATGCTCTGAAAAAATTATATACACTCCTAAATAATTCTTTAACCACTTATTCACATTTATTTAGTGGAAACCAAAATGTTTATATTCAAATATATAGTATTTGTATATCATGAATAAAATGGGAAAAATTTTAATACTGCATCAATGTAATAAATGTTCATATTACAAAATTTGATACTAAGACATATCAATATAAATCCAAAAATTTTAAAATATATGCAAATTTCTTGTAGTCAAGTATTACCATTAAATGAAGAACAAAATATATAACAATTTATATTCATTAATGAATTTCCACTAAGGAAGTGATTTATTTAATATAATTATCTATAAATAAATAGTGATTTCAATAAAAAATGAATTAGAATGTCATTGAATCCAAGGTTTTTCTGAATTAGTATTTTAACTAATACTCATTGACCTAAAATCTATCTATAATATTATGTTGTATTGTTTATGATCCATGAAAAAATTCCAAGGTGAATAACCCTCAAACCAAAAAAAAATTAAAATTATAAAAAATTAATATAATTTATAATTAATTTTTGGTAAATAGAAATGTGAATGATTTGATCACTAGGTAATTCTAATGATGGGTTCTCTCACTGAAATATTTGAATTATTATCATATTAATATCAAATTCAACCCTCTAATTGTATATATAATAATATATATTTTAATATTAAAATATATCATACTTTAATATAATATAAACCCAAATATTTATGTAAAAAACTTCTAAAGAGTAATATAATAATGAATATACACTCTTGATTGATGGTATCACAATATTTTTTCATAATATTATACATTAATCTATTATATAGTTTTAAAAAGTAATAATATAATTATTTGATGTTTCAACAAACAAATAATCAATTTTGTTTTTATGTTCATGATTATATATTTCCACAAAGTCATTAGTCAATATAAAATATCAATTAATATAATTATGCATAATCGCAGGAATTCAAGCAATACTTCTCATCAAATATTATCAAAATGAATATTATAATATAAAATAATGGATTATTGACTCGATGCTGATAAAATATATTACTCTTTTTGATTAATATAATTTGTTATTAGAATTATCAATAAAACCCACAGTTCAAAACTATTTTTTGTGTTATTAAATGAATCCATTATGTAAATGTAACCATGATTTCAATAACCACAGTTCAAAAAAAACGAAAATAATTCATGATAATTATAGTTTCTAATTTTTTATTTGAACATTTCTCTTCTTAAACTTATAAAGAATTAATTAAACTGTTAATTTTAGTAAAAGTATCCATGACATCTATATTTCAAAATTAAATGGAATAGAAAAGGGATTTTAATTGGTTCTCCCAAGCAGGGTACAATTTATTATAATACACTTATAATGTGTTTATGTACCATGTATATATAAAATTCACTATTATGATTATAATTCTTTGTGTTCTTATATTTAACACAAACAAGGAACAATTTGATTGATCCAATATTATAATAAATTGTTATATTCATTTACACTGTTCAATCACTCCCATATTATCAATTTGATATTATTTACAACAATTTTGGATTTAGGGTATATTTTGGTATAAAATGATAATGTTCTTAATTCTATAAATTTAGTAGATTTTAATCACATGGGTATTTTGGGAATAATACATTAAAAATTAATCAAATATGTGGTTTTTTTTTGATTCATTGATTTATTTTTATCAACATTTTCTTCAGGGGAAAAATCTTATTCGAAAAACTTGGTGCCTAAAAAATTAAATAATATTCAAAAATCATCTGGTCTGACAGCATGGACCCCACGTTCATAAATATAGTATATCTCGATCAACACACTTAAAATTAAGGAAATTTTACATGTATATGTGTAAAGAACCCGGTGGGACTAAAGACCAATGAACTCGGCCACACCCGAGCCCAGCCCTCTGGTAGATAGCAGACCCCCGCCCCACGGGCAGATAACAGGTCCCCACCTCAGACCGGCCAGATAACAAGTGGCAGGAACTATCCCTTGCCTCGCGAGGATTTAATACTCCTCCCACACAACTCAAGCCTGTGACCACAGGATTAAAGGACAACAGGGAAGCATTATGAGTACCACTGAGCCATTGGCCTAGTGGTACTCGTAACACTTCCCGGTTGGCCTTTAAGCATGTGGTCACAGGTTCATGTTGTGGGGGGAGGCTTATTAAATCCTCGCCAGGTAGGGGACAGTTCCTTCCATGTGTTATCTGGGCCAGTCTGAGGTGTGGGCACGTTATCTACCTGTGGGGCATGGGTCTGCTATTTGCCAGAGGGCTGGGCTCAGGTGTGGCTGAGTTCGTTGGGCTTTAGGCCCACTAGTTCGTTAAAATATGAATGAATACTCCTAGGATCATTCAAAAATTAAATCATGTGGAGTTATTCATCCATTATGGTTGAAATGAACCGATATACATTAAAGGAAGCTTCCAAGGAATATCGTCTAGGAAATATCATAGTTAATAAATGAATCCTTAACTCCGTCTTTGAGAATCCATTCAAGCATAAATTTTGAGTTCAAATGAACTACATAATTATGAACAACCTTTTAGAGGAATTTATTCAATTATTTTGGAATACCATGGGGGTAACATTATGATTCTTTTAATAAATGATTATAGACTAAAATTTTCAACTGTTGAAAACCCATTATAACTTGAAACTCATTAAATGGTCTGTCACAAAACCCCAAATTCTCTTCTATGCATATAAATAAGAGGATAGTGGTGGAATGAAGATAAGAATGAATGTATATGGACTCTTGTATGAAATTTATACTTTAGGATTTTTCTTTCTTTTATTTTGGTTTTAAATTTCTTTTATCACGTATAACATTTATCAGTTTATATTAATGTGTTTCATTTTCATATTATATAGATATTTTTCTTCAAAATATAATTGTCATTCTCTTTTTCATATTTCCATTATGATATCTATTCACTTTTCATCAGCATGTTACTAACATGACGCTTATCCCTGGGGCTCATTTCATAGTGTTCTTCAATATTACACATCAATTTAACATGTTTTAAATCTATTTTTGGTGTATATGTGAGTACTACATAGGTGTTATAGTCATTAACCAAATAATTATTTTCATTTCCATTTATTTTACATGAGTAGTTATTTTTTGTCCCCTTACTCAGGAAAACCCCTTATACTGGGGAGATGCGACTTCCTGATGAGATGAAATCACATAAAATAGAGAAATGAAATTTAGTAAAAATTTTATATGTTGATATGTAATCATATTCGAATATTGGATTAGGTTTGGTTTGGTTTTTTGGAGTCATGATAATGAAAAACACTCAATATATATGTGAAAATTAAATCAATTATGAGGTTTCACTAAATGCATTTTGAAATTGAATTCAACCAAAAAATTAATAGAGAATTAACACATGATGTCCAACTATAGAACCTAGACCTTTATTCCATTATTTCATCTCACTTTCTTCTATATTTATATTTAAATTATTTAATTCATTAATACAATTTATCATTTCCCAAAACTAAAACAATTATTTAAATAACATAACATAAAACCCCATAAAAAATATAATAGGGTAAATAGAATATGTGATTAAAGAAACTGCAATTCTCGTCAAGTGATATGAGAATTTCCACCCACTATGTTGCATTTGGAACGAAACATTGATTATTTCATGCCCCATGATAGGGAGGCATTAAATATGGAGGAATTTTCAGGGAACTAATTAGTTTATTAATTTACTTTTTCTATTTTCACTTCATATATAGATTTAATTGTGTTTATAAGAAAACCAAAAAAGGAATCCATGATGTTTTCATATGACTTGTTTTTTAATTAATGAAACAAAAAATAATAATAGGTGTAAGAGCTAGAAGAAAAATCCCCCAGGTGTATATAGGATGGCGTTACATTATGGGATTGATAGATTGGGGGAGAACATAACAATATTTTCAAACATGAGGAATTCTAGGACCTCATACTAGATTCCAAGGTGACCCAAAAGCAACACGTTTTTAAAGAATTATCTAGAGATATCACTAAATTCTTGGAGTACTTGCATGAATTCTATCAATAAGAGGACATGAATTAGGAAGTGTACTAATTGAATCCTCCCAACACTTTAAATAATGTTCACCATAATATTTCTAAGAAAAAGTGAAAAAACTCATGTATTTCAATTCCAGGATGAAAAAGTTCAAGTACTCCAAAGAAAAATAGATTTGATAAATACATACTTCGAATAATCACAAGATGAACCCATCCCTAAGAATAAACCTAAACCAAAATATGAGCCACCTACCTTACATGAAGTGGAATAGGAGGAAGAATTACCTTATAAACTATATGTGTGGGTTCAATTAGAAAATAATGGATTTTGTAATGATAATGATGAACTTATTGAATTATTCAATCCATGTAATGATGAATATCCTGCATCAGGGAAAGAAGATACCAAAAAAGTAAAAGAATTTTATGTGAATAGGGAGGAGCCTGACTTCCAGCCTCCATCCTCATAGAATCTACTCTGAGAGGAACATACCAGTGTGGAATTGATTGATAAAGAACAATCTTAGAGAGTGGAGCATTTATTTTAATGTACCTCATATTATTTTAATTAATCTAAATTGTGCATCACTCCTTATTTTTTATTATATTGAGTATGAAAATATATCTTAGGCCATGGATGAATAAGATGAAGACCCTAGACTATCACCTAATATGGAAAACATGGAGCTCCCTAAATTCAATGAACATGCTTTTTAGGAGCCCCAATATGAAGTCATCTATGTTGATGAGAGTAATGAAATTATAAAACAACTTCTCATTTTGAAATCCCCCCTATGAATCCATAAATATAAAATAAACTGTATTCAAAAGTTCCAAACATGAAATTTGATGATTTATACTTCTTCCTACCCCTACAATTCATGATTAAAAAAATGAAATGGGTAAATATTTGGTGTACTCTATCCATAGGGTCCTCCACCACATGAACAAAGAACTACAAGCTAGGATGAACAATTGGCAGGGGTTCATGTCAAATATGTTCCACCCACCATCGGGTTATATATAACATCTAGTACTTCCCATTGGAGGTAGTAAAAATCAAGTTCCCACATAGTGATATCGTACCATGATTTATCATTTACCCTCATTCTAGTTCATTCATTTTCATTATTAAGAATTCTTATTTCAAATTTATTCTTAGAAACTAGTCATAAATTCATCCCACACCATCTAATAATTTTGAGCTTTAATGCTATGATCCTTGTGCTTAATTGAGTTGTCTTATTTTTTAGGGAATTTATGGTTGAAGGAATCCGCAGAAGTGAAAGAGGATTACTATTCTTCATGGTAAATGGAGTTCATATTTATTATTTAAACATTTATTCCCCGTACATTTTTTTGTCCATTTTTTTTTGTACTTTAATGATAATAATTTCATTTTCATACTTGAATTAATACTTTACTGAACTTATCTAAGAGACATGAGTTAATTAGGAATCAAATGATGGCACGTTTTAAAATTAAATTTTAATGAAATTGAAAGAGTAATGTGAAAAATTTAATGTTTAAAGAGAAGAATGAGTATTGAAATATGACTCGTGATTTAATGGAATTCATTGATTAAATTAAATGGAAATTCACAAACATTTTTCGAGAATTAAAAATATAGAATTAATGTAATTTTTTTTTATTATTATTCATTCCTTGATTGATTTTCCAAATGAATATGTATCATTATCGATAGGACCTATAGACCAATTACTTCCTATATATTCTTGGTCATATTTCTTGAGTGATCATGGGGCATCCCACTTGCAGGATTTCTAATTTGATCTCATCAAATCTATGACCGTACAAAAATAGATTCAAAATGATTGAGTCATATTTTGATACAACACGTATGGTTAAAATACAACATTTAAATAAATACTTATTTTATCCCATAAATACAATGAGATGCCTTATTTGAGATGATCCATGTTTAAACCATTTATATCCACTACTACCTTAATTTTAATATATTCAAGATACCTTAATGTTGAAGTGTGGGGGGTATATGGAATCATGGTGAATGGTTTTTTATACATTGTAGGGAGAAATTGTGGGGGTTATATTTTGGGAATTGTAAACTTTTATGGAATCATTCACTTTACTCTATTTCCCCCTTTTGAAAAAAAAATTAAAATGAAAAAATGAAAAAAATGTCACGACCCGTCCTCGGGGCCCGTGCCGTGACTACCCCAAGCCCGCCTTCCATAGGCCAGGGGCTAGCGACTAGCACCAAGGCGTAAATTCCCGGTAAACAGGGAAGGCATTGCCTTTATAAGTAACAACCACCACAGAGTCAGCAAGCGGAATGTAACTACAGAGTGCAGAAAAGTAAAGGGGGCCGGAAATACAAGCCCAACTGTAAAGTACAACTGAAAAGTAAAGTACAGCAACTGAAGAAAAGACGGCGGCCTCGTGTCGTCCACTGGCAATCCCACCTGAAGGGTGGGTACAGATAGCCTCCAGGCTCCTCGGGTCCCACGTCCGCTCCGAGCACGTCCCGCCCAGTGGTCCACCTCCAGGTACCGTCCTGCTCCACGCCCCAACCGCGATCAGCGCTGTCCGTCGTCTGCATCCAACACAACAAGGTGCGGGCATAGCCCGTGCAGGGGTGAGTATAAGCTACTCAGTAAGGACCCCGAGACCCCCGAAGGTCTCCAGAAATCCACAAAGGATATAGCACAAAAGAAAGATGCAATCACGAAGTAACATCTGACTCGACTTAGGTATATGCCCATACATATACCTAAGTCCCCAATTCTAGCTCTGCTCACGAGCTCAAGAACAACTCAATCCACAAAGGAAAGCAAGACTCAAATCCACAAGGAGAGTAAACAGTAAATCCACAAAGGATAGTTCAACACAATCCACAAAGGGGAGTAACATAAGATTCAGCTCAACCAGGTATACTTTTTCAGATGACGTCAAAGATGATCACTGATCCATCTAAGTCGTCGGACCCACGAAGGATCGATAGGTACTAACCCCCGCAAAGACCCACGTAGGATCGGGATCACACAGAACCTGTAGGCAGTGGCTCACATAGAACCGGTAGTAAGGACCCACATAGGATCGGGCTCACACAGAACCTGTAGCACTGATCCACGTAGGATCGCTGAGTGCAGTAGTCGACGCAGTCCACTGAGGATCTCTGCACAGTCGTCGCCGCAGTCCACGGAGGATCTCTGCTCTGCCGTCGTCGCAGTCCACAGAGGATCTCTGCTCTGCCGTCGTCGCAGTCCACGGAGGATCTCTGCTCTGCCGTCGTCGCAGTCCACGGAGGATCTCTCCTCTGCCGTCATCGCAGTCCACGGAGGATCTCTGCTCTGTCGTCGAAGTCACAGCCAGCGCTAGGGTTCCCGCACTTAGCGAGCTCGTTTAGGAGGGTCCGCTCCACGAGCCGAGAGGCTGATACATCAACTGACACGTAGTCCGAAGTTGATGTATCCAAAAGTTCCGTATCGACAACACGATCTCAACGCAACAGACGGCGCGTCAATCGGACGCCCGGTCTGAGAGTTATTGGCATTTTCGTCCCAGGGGCCCGGTTGGTTTTTAGGGAAAAACCAACCCGACCGTACTCCGCCTGTATCCGATCCTCGGGCGGAGTATGCCAAAAGTTCCGTCTCATTTAGAGGAAACTATCACAGCTGACGGTACGTCGATCGGACGTCCGTAGCTCAAGTTATGAGCGTTTCCGCTCCGAGGGCCCGGTTGGTTTCGTGTACGAACCAACCCGGCCGAACCCAAAGTCTTCTGAAACCTTGAGTGTAATATACCGAAACGACCGTCTCGATCCAAGGATCGCGTAGCCGCTGACGGTACGTTAATCAGAGGTCCCAGGCCCAAGATATGGGCGAAAGACCGAAGAGGGCCCGAAACGGGGGTTCTGGGCCCGGGGCGACCCGGCCCGAACCCCCCCTGGGTCGGCCGAACCGGGTCGGCCCGACCCGGCTAGGCCGGGTCCGGTCCGGCCGGGGCGCGGCCCGACCGAGTGAGCCGCCGCGGGTTTGACCCGCGGCTTTGGATAAACGCGGCCCGCGGGGGCCGCGTGCTGGGTGGCCAGACCGCGGACGCGGTCCGGCAGTTCGCCGCCGCCGCGGCTCGGCCGCGGCGGACTCCTCGGGCGGCGCGCCGGGCGCCGCCGGCGACCCGCACCGCCGCCTCCTTCCGCGGGCCGCCGGAGTTGCTCCGGTGGCCCGTTTTGCCTCCCGTCTGTGCCGTTGCTCCTCCCGGGGGCCGATATTTACTGCGGGATCAACGGATCGCCCTTGCCGCACGGTTCGTCGTCGTCCGCCAGATCCGCACAAAAAAGGGAAGATCGGCGGAGGGTTGCCGGGTCTTGTTTGTTAGATCCGCACCCTCCGCGTTAGTCATAAACATCATCGGGAGGAAAAGCAAATAATCAACAACAATTTTAAATAAATTAAAATTGTTCGAAGATCAGGTTCTTTACTTTAAAAGAAATAAAATCACGGGAAAGGAAAATATTTCAATCAACCCTTACCTTGTCGTCGTCGTCGGACGAGAAGTCGTCGTGGAATCGCTCGTCGCGGATGAAGGAGATCGTCGCGTCGTCGCGGTATCCGGCGTCGCGTCGCCAATCTCCGGATCAAGATCAAACGGATTAATTTAAATCCGTTGATATTGAATTATAAAAAAGGGGAGAAATAAACAATTCATTTCTCACCTTAATTGCCGAACGAGGATCGGCCGCGGAAGAAGAGGCGTCGCCGAAGAACGTCGCGGGTAGAGCTCGTCGACGTCGCAGATCACGGTGTGCGTCGTCGAATTCTGGTCGCCGGCGTTCTTCGCGTTCTTCGCGTTCTTCGCGTTCTTCGCGTTCTTCGCCTTCTTCGCGGGGAGGGTGGAGGTTCAGAGGAATTGCACAACGATAGCAATCCTCAAAAATAGACAAGTTTGTCTATTTTATTATTTTGTCAACAAATGCAAACGCGTAAGTAACGACCCATTAAATTCGTTGAATTAATTCAATGAATGAAACAGCCCATTTAATTCACGAAATAAACCACCCAATTAAATGGTCTGTTAAGAAATTAAAGAAAACGCGTCGGTTGACTTTTCAGTTACTTTGACGGGTTTTCGCGGGTGCGTTACTTAGCGAAAGAAACGGCGGGGCTCGTGCGGGCCCCACCTCACAAATATCCTACCAAGGGGGTAGGATATTTCTGGATAGCATCCTATCCAGTTCAACACAGTTCAAGCCGTCTTTAAGTGGCTTCAAGTGGCTTCCAAGCAGCTTAAGTGAAATAAAATAAAGTTGTCGCACAAACTTTATTTTATTTCTGACTTAAAGCCCCAAAATTTAAAAACCACGTCTGAGCAAACACAACTCCGGAAGAGGCGTTTCTAAGAAAATACCGGCGCTGCGATTTCATCGGTGCCCTCAGAATTCGATTCCGGTCACCGGTTCAAAAGATAGAAAAACCCACTCGTCCGTTCACTGAACGTACCCGAGCCAAACTTCGGAAATTGATTCCGGGCACACCGGGCCTCGGAATCAGGTGCCGTCTGAAGCTGCGCTCTTGTAAAATTCCAAGGAAAATTAAGAAAAAAATTTCCTTGAAATTTTCGGGTCTTTACATTACTCCCACCTCAGGGCTTTACGTCCCCGTAAAGATACATCAAAAACTAGGGGAACAAATGGGGGTACTGAGCACGCATTTGAGCCTCCCGCTCCCAAGTGCTCTCCTGGAGGTTCCCGTGCTGCCATCTGACGCGCACAAGAGGAATCGACCGCCCACGTAGGACCCGCTCCTGTCGATCCTCGATCTCCACTGGGACCTCCGCAAAATTCGCCCCATCGTCCACGTCCAGCTCCCCAAAGTTGATGATGTGCGTCGGGTCGTGCACGTATCTCCTCAGCTGAGACACGTGGAAGACGTCGTGCACCCGGTGCAACTGAGGTGGTAGAGCCAGGCGATAAGCCACCTCTCCTATCCTGCTGAGGACCTGGAAAGGCCTGATGAAGCGTGGAGACAACTTGCCGCCTCGGCCAAATCTCCGTAAACCACGTCGAGGTGAGACACGCAAAAAGACGTGGTCGCCATCCTCGAACTTCAGTGGCCTCCGCCTCCTGTCAGCATATGACTTTTGCCGGCTCTGAGCTGTCCTCATCCTCTCCTGGATGATCTGGACCTTCTCTGTCGTGGCTCGGACCATCTCTGGTCCCACGAGTGCTGACTCCCCAGGGTCTGTCCAGCACAACGGTGATCTGCAGGGTCTGCCGTACAACGCCTCGTATGGTGCCATCCCGATGGTGGAGTGGTAGCTGTTGTTGTACGCGAACTCCACCAAGGGTAGGTGGTCCTCCCAGCTGCGACCAAAGTCGAGAACACATGCACAGAGCATGTCCTCGAGTGTCTGTATGGTTCTCTCCGTCTGACCATCCGTCTGAGGGTGGAAGGCTGTGCTCAGATGGAGCCGCGTCCCGAACGCCTCCTTCAACCCCTTCCAAAGCCGGGAAGTGAAACGAGCATCTCGATCGGAGAAGATAGACGATGGCACACCGTGAAGTCGTACGATCTCCTGGACGTAAAGACGTCCCAAGCTCTCCACTGAGCCCTGCTCTCTGATGGGTAAGAAGTGTGCCGATTTGGTGAGTCGGTCGACAATCACCCAAATGGAGTCGTGACCTCTGGAAGTGCGTGGAAGTCCAGTCACGAAGTCCATAGATATGCCATCCCACTTCCACTCCGGGACCTCCAAGGGCTGTACCAAGCCTGCTGGTACCTGATGCTCTGCCTTCACCTGCTGGCAGGTGAGGCATCATGAAACGAACTCTGCCACAGCTTTCTTCATGCCCGGCCACCAGTGCTGTCGCCTGAGATCCTGGTACATCTTCGCCACTCCGGGATGCACCGCCAAGGGAGAAGTGTGAAACTCTCTCAACACCTCCTCTCATAAAGCGACTGGTATGAAGGCACGTCCTCTGAAAAGGATGTCGTGCTCTGCTCCAAGGGAGAAACCATCAGGCGCCTGACCTGAGGATATCAGTGCACGCCGGGTCTCACATTCAGCGTCCCCACGCTGAGCCTCTCTAACCCGCTGTAGATGTGGAGGAGAGACTGTGAGAGACTGAAGAAAGGCTGCTCCGTCTCTATCCACGAAGGATATCCGTAAGGAGGCTAGCTGCTCCGTCGCCTCCTCAAGGAGCTGAATGCCCGTCCTCCTGCTGAGGGCATCGGCTACCACGTTCCCCTTCCCAGGAGTATAGACTATCTCAAAGTCATAGTCCAGGAGGAACTCAAGCCATCTCCGCTGTCTCAGGTTCAGGTCCTTCTGAGAGAAGATATACCTGAGACTCTGGTGGTCAGAAAAGACTGTGAAGCGCTCGCCCATCAGGTAGTGCCGCCAAGTCTTCAGAGCGAAGACCACTGCTGCCAACTCCAGTTCATGAGTGGCGTAGTTCTGCTCATGCGGCCTCAACTGACGTGATCTGTAGGCGATCACGGCCCGCTCCTGCATCAGGACGCACCCGAGTCCAGTCCCTGATGCATCACAGTAAACTACGTATCCAACTCCCTCCTCAGGCAATCTCAAGATAGGTGCGCTGGTCAATCTCTGTCTCAGCTCCTGGAAGCTCTGCTGACATCTGTCTGACCACACGATGGGTTTCCCCTTCTTCGTCAACGCTGAGAGTGGTGCCGCAACTCTGGAGAAGTCTGGCACGAATATCCGATAGTATCCGGCTAGGCCCAAGAAGCTTCGCACCTCCGTCACGCTCTTGGGTGGCTCCCAAGCTAGCACTGCCTCAATCTTCGCGGGATCCACTGCAACCCCCGCCTCAGAGATGACGTGCCCCAAGAAATGGACCTCACATAACCAGAACTGGCACTTTGAGAGCTTGCCATAAAGCTGGTGCTCTCGGAGCGTGTCTAGCACAACTCGCAGGTGGTAGGCATGCTCCTCCTCAGTCGTCGAGTATACCAAAATGTCGTCAATGAAGACCACGAAAAATCGGTCGAGGTATGGCTGGAAGATCCTGTTCATGAGGCTCATGAACACTGCTGGAGCATTGGTTACGCCGAACGGCGTAACCAAGAACTCATAATGGCCATACCGACACCTGAAGGCCGTCTTCTGCACGTCCTCGTCTCGAACTCTGAGCTGATGATAGCCTGACCGGAGGTCTATCTTCGAGAACCACCGCGCTCCCTTGAGCTGATCGAAGAGGTCATCAATCCGTGGCAGCGGATACTTGTTCCTCACTGTCACCTGGATCAGGCGACGATAGTTGACACACAGTCGCAAGCTCCCGTCCGCCTTCTTGGCGAACAAAATCGGGGAAGCCCAGGGTGAAACACTGGGTCGGATAAACCCCTTGCTCTGCAAGTCCTCCAACTGTACCCGCAGCTCCCGAAGCTCGGCGGGGGCCATCCGATATGCTGGAGTAGATATCGGGGCTGTCCCGGGGTACAAGTCGATGTAAAAGTCTACCTCTCTACGAGGAGGTAGCCCTGGAACGTCGTCGGGAAAGACGTCCACGTACTGGTCCACCACTGCAGGAAAAACTGGACTCCGCACGTCCATTGCTCCTAGGATGAGGCTAGCCAACTGATGAGAGATGGGCTGCACTCTCCTTCGCGGAAGTCCATCCTGTGCTGCAAAGGTTCCCTTCTCGCCGGTGAAGGTAAACCTGCTCCCGTCGGTACGAACACATCGCACCTTGCGCCTAAAACAGTCGATCTGGGCATGAACCGTGGATAGCCAATCCATGCCCAAGATGACGTCGTAAGGCCTCGACACCGCTACAAGGAGATCCCAGCCGAAGCTCTCGCCTCCTAGAGTAAGCTCACACTACCGGCACCAGTGCGTAATCGTCGAGTCTGCTCCCGTAGGAGTCTCTAGCCGTAAGGATCGAGCCAACGGCTCAGTCGGAATCTCCGAGCTCCGAACAAGGGCAGAGGCTATGAAAGAGTGACTCGCTCCTGTGTCTATAAGTACTGCAGCAAGGGTGGAATAGACACAGATCGTACCTCGAATCATCTCTGGCATGTCGGGGTCGTAGGCCTCCACTGCCTGGAGCTGGGCCTGTCCCTGCCCGCCAGCTCCCTGTGGTCGAGGTGGCCCTCCTGGTGGTGGTGGGGGTAGAGCCTGGAAGCGTCGCCCACCACCCGCTGCTCGGCCAGCTCCTCTGCCTCGTCCGCCTCCTCCCTGCGGACCGTCACGGTCGACCCTCTGCCTCTGCCTGGGTGGCCCCTCCACCGTCTGTTGCTCCTCTGATCAGCGAGTCGGGCAGTCACGAGCCATGTGACCCTGCCCGCCGCAGGAGTAGCACAGCCTGCCTCTCGGAAGGCTGGCACTCCGCTGTGTGCCTCGCACTGCTGAGCCGGTGTCCTGAGGCCGTATGCGTGGGGGTCTGGTCTGCCTGGACCCGAGAGTCATCTGTCGGCTACCTGCTGCCGAAGACTCAGCTACCTGCCGCCCTGCGCTAGGTCTCGCCGCTGAAGAAGGCTCTGCCAGGAAGCTCTCGATCAGGAGGGCTCGCTCCAGCACTCCCGCCTGGGTCGGAATGCTGAGGGAGATCAGCGACGCCCGAATCTCCTGTCGCAAGCCCTGCTCGAAGGTCCGGGCCCGGAAGAAGGGGTCTCGTACCATGTCGGTCGAGTAGCGAAATAGGTCAGTGAACCTCGCCGCGTACTGAGCGACTGTCATGCTGCCCTGGCGCAGCTGGAGAAGCTCCTGGATGCGCACCGCTCGGAGGGTGGCCGGGACGAACTCAGAGCGGAAGAGGCTCTCGAAGTCCGCCCAGAGCAAGGATGCCTCATCGTGAACCTGGAGCATCAAGCTCCACCATCGTCCTGCTGCCGCCTGCAGGAGGCTCACCGCGAGAATCACCATGAGATCCGCTGGTGTCCTCACTAGCCTAAAGATCCGTACCACCGCCTCTAGCCAGTCCTCGGCGGCCTGGGGGTCCGCCTCACCGCGAAACCTGGGCGGTCGCTGGCTCTGAAACTCATGCAGTGCCCTGAGGCGACGTGCATCGTCAGCGTATGGTACTGGAAGCATCGGTGGCTCGGCAGGTAAGGCTACCGCCGGTGCCACTGCTGGCAAAGGGCCCGGCACCGAGGCCTCGTCGCTCGGTGGGCTGCCGTCGCGCCCTACACTCGGAACCCTAGCTGGCTGTCGTCGCGGGGCCATCCTGAAAAGGAGAACAAGAGCACCACAGTCAGAACAGTATACCTGGTGAGCTGGCACAAGTAATCACAAGGAAAACTTGAGACTTTCATGAAGCAGATCAGTATACCCGGTGAGCTGACACAAGTAATCACAAAGAAGACTTGAAACACACACGCAATCAATGTTTTCATGCATTAAGTCGGAAATCAGGAGTCAGGGTCCTGGTATACGGATACGTCGGCCGCCGCACCAACACTGGGCTCCCTGAACTGATAACCACACTCAATACACTAAACACTATTGCTTCATATAGAAAGAAAAGACGATCAGAGTTTGCGGTAGAACCGACCACCTCTGATACCAATTTGTCACGACCCGTCCTCGGGGCCCGTGCCGTGACTACCCCAAGCCCGCCTTCCATAGGCCAGGGGCTGGCGACTAGCACCAAGGCGTAAATTCCCGGTAAACAGGGAAGGCATTGCCTTTATAAGTAACAACCACCACAGAGTCAGCAAGCGGAAAGTAACTACAGAGTGCAGAAAAGTAAAGGGGGCCGGAAATACAAGCCCAACTGTAAAGTACAACTGAAAAGTAAAGTACAGCAACTGAAGAAAAGACGGCGGCCTCGTGTCGTCCACTGGAAATCCCACCTGAAGGGTGGGTACAGATAGCCTCCAGGCTCCTCGGGTCCCACGTCCGCTCCGAGCACGTCCCGCCCAGTGGTCCACCTCCAGGTACCGTCCTGCTCCACGCCCCAACCGCGATCAGCGCTGTCCGTCGTCTGCATCCAACACAACAAGGTGCGGGCATAGCCCGTGCAGGGGTGAGTATAAGCTACTCAGTAAGGACCCCGAGACCCCCGAAGGTCTCCCGAAATCCACAAAGGATATAGCACAAAAGAAAGATGCAATCATGAAGTAACATCTGACTCGACTTAGGTATATGCCCATACATATACCTAAGTCCCCAATTCTAGCTCTACTCACGAGCTCAAGAACAACTCAATCCACAAAGGAAAGCAAGACTCAAATCCACAAGGAGAGTAAACAGTAAATCCACAAAGGATAGTTCAACACAATCCACAAAGGGGAGTAACATAAGATTCAGCTCAACCAGGTATACTTTTTCAGATGACGTCAAAGATGATCACTGATCCATCTAAGTCGTCGGACCCACGAAGGATCGATAGGTACTAACCCCCGCAAAGACCCACGTAGGATCGGGCTCACACAGAACCTGTAGGCAGTGGCTCACACAGAACCGGTAGTAAGGACCCACATAGGATCGGGCTCACACAGAACCTGTAGCACTGATCCACGTAGGATCGCTGAGTGCAGTAGTCGACGCAGTCCACTGAGGATCTCTGCACAGTCGTCACCGCAGTCCACGGAGGATCTCTGCTCTGCCGTCGTCGCAGTCCACAGAGGATCTCTGCTCTGCCGTCGTCGCAGTCCACTGAGGATCTCTGCTCTGCCGTCGTCGCAGTCCACGGAGGATCTCTCCTCTGCCGTCCTCGCAGTCCACAGAGGATCTCTGCTCTGTCGTCGAAGTCACAGCCAGCGCTAGGGTTCCCACACTTAGCGAGCTCGTTTAGGAGGGTCCGCTCCACGAGCCGAGAGGCTGATACATCAACTGACACGTAGTCCGAAGTTGATGTATCCAAAAGTTCCGTATCGACAACAGGATCTCAACGCAACAGACGGCGCGTCAATCAGACGCCCGGTCTGAGAGTTATTGGCATTTTCGTCCCAGGGGCCCGGTTGGTTTTTAGGGAAAAACCAACCCGACCGTACTCCGCCTGTATCCGATCCTCGGGCGGAGTATGCCAAAAGTTCTGTCTCACTTAGAGGAAACTATCACAGCTGACGGTACGTCGATCGGACGTCCGTAGCTCAAGTTATGAGCGTTTCCGCTCCGAGGGCCCGGTTGGTTTCGTGTACGAACCAACCCGGCCGAACCCAAAGTATTCCGAAACCTTGAGTGTAATATACCGAAACGACCGTCTCGATCCAAGGATCGTGTAGCCGCTGACGGTTCGTCAATCGGAGGTCCCAGGCCCAAGATATGGGCGAAAGACCGAAGAGGGCCCGAAACGGGGGTTCTGGGCCCGGGGCGACCCGGCCCGAACCCCCCCTGGGTCGGCCGCACCGGGTCGCCCCGAACCGGGTCGGCCCGACCCGGCCCGACCCGGCTAGGCTGGGTCCGGTCCGGCCTGGGCGCGGCCCGGCCGACCGGACCGGCCGGCTCGGCTTCGGCCGAGCGGCCGGGTGAGCCGCCGCGGGTTTGACCCGCGGCTTTGGAGAAACGCGGCCCGCGCGGGCCGCGTGCTGGGTGGCCGGACCGCGGACGCGGTCCGGCGGTTCGCCGCCGCCGCGGCTCGGCCGCGGCGGACTCCTCCGGCGGCGCGCCGGGCGCCGTCGCCTCCGGTCGCCGGCGCCGCCGCGCCGGCGACCCGCGCCGCCGCCCCCTTCCGCGGGCCGCCGGAGTTGCTCCGGTGGCCCGTTTTGCCTCCCGTCTGCGCCGTTGCTCCTCCCGGGGGCCGATCTTTACTGCGGGATCAACGGATCGCCCTTGCCACACGGTTCGTCGTTGTCCGCCAGATCTGCACAAAAAAGGGAAGATCGGCGGAGGGTTGCCGGGTCTTGTTTGTTAGATCCGCACCCTCCGCGTTAGTCATAAACATCATCGGGAGGAAAAGCAAATAATCAACAACAATTTTAAATAAATTAAAATTGTTCGAAGATCAGGTTCTTTACTTTAAAAGAAATAAAATCACGGGAAAGGAAAATATTTCAATCAACCCTTACCTTGTCGTCGTCGTCGGACGAGAGGTCGTCGCGGAATCGCTCGTCGCGGATGAAGGAGATCGTCGCGTCGTCGCGGTATCCGGCGTCGCGTCGCCAATCTCCGGATCAAGATCAAACGGATTAATTTAAATCCGTTGATATTGAATTATAAAAAAGGGGAGAAATAAACAATTCGTTTCTCACCTTAATTGCCGAACGAGGATCGGCCGCAGAAGAAGAGGCGTCGCCGAAGAACGTCGCGGGTAGAGCTCGTCGACGTCGAAGATCACGGTGTGCGTCGTCGAATTCCGGTCGCCGGCGTTCTTCGCGTTTTTCGCGTTCTTCGCGGGGAGGGTGGAGGTTCAGAGGAATTGCACAACGATAGCAATCCTCAAAAATAGACAAGTTTGTCTATTTTATTATTTTGTTAACAAACGCAAACGCGTAAGTAACGACCCATTAAATTCGTTGAATTAATTCAACGAATGAAACAGCCCATTTAATTCACGAAATAAACCGCCCAATTAAATGGTCTGTTAAGAAATTAAAGAAAACGCGTCGGTTGACTTTTAAGTTACTTTGACGGGTTTTCGCGGGTGCGTTACTTAGCGAAAGAAACGGCGGGGCTCGTGCGGGCCCCACCTCACAAATATCCTACCAAGGGGGTAGGATATTTCTGGATAGCATCCTATCCAGTTCAACACAGTTCAAGACGTCTTTAAGTGGCTTCAAGTGGCTTCCAAGCAGCTTAAGTGAAATAAAATAAAGTTGTCGCACAAACTTTATTTTATTTCTGACTTAAAGCCCCAAAATTTAAAAACCACGTCTGAGCAAATGCAACTCCGGAAGAGGCGTTTCTAAGCAAATACCGGCGCTGCGATTTCATCGGTGCCCTCAGAATTCGATTCCGGGCACCGGTTCAAAAGATAGAAAAACCCGCTCGTCCGTTCACTGAACGTACCCGAGCCAAACTACGGAAATTGATTCCGGGCACACCGGGCCTCGGAATCAGGTGCCGTCTGAAGCTGCGCTCTTGTAAAATTCCAAGGAAAATTAAGAAAAAAATTTCCTTGAAATTTGCGGGTCTTTACAAAAAAAAATGACATAAATTGTTTGCGATTTGAGGAAACAAAAAATCACAACTACTAGAAAAATTATTTTTATCATTCATGGTTATTTGGTTGATGTGTGGTCAATTATAATCATAAAAATTTAAAAAAAATAATAAAATGAACAGGTTATTGGAAAAAAAAAATCCAAATAGTTCACAAATGATTCATTATAAATAACATGATCAGGAACACACCTAGAGTTTTGAAGATGTGGAAGTTGATTATTTAAAGGGGATAATTTCATTAAAATTTTATTTTTAATATTATTCATTATACTTAAGAGATAAGCCTCCTCCATGTTCCCTATTCTTCAAAATCAGCAAATCCTACCAACCATAATCCTCATAGTCATTTGAACCATTAGTGAAACACCATATGATTTATGGTGTCTTTTTTTTCATAAAAAATTATAGAATTCATTTATTTTATAATAATATGGATTGGGA
Source organism: Viscum album (assembly GCA_963277665.1). Taxonomy (NCBI): domain Eukaryota; kingdom Viridiplantae; phylum Streptophyta; class Magnoliopsida; order Santalales; family Viscaceae; genus Viscum; species Viscum album. The sequence continues at coordinate 1,641,256,160 of OY728121.1, read as the reverse complement.
AAATCTTTTGACGATATGTACATAACTGTACTTGAATTATATAATGAGATATGATACAAAATATTTAGGTGAGGTAAATTGGGACATGGAATGTTAAATAATAATGAATTGGGGTTATTGAATGAATGAAAGGAGAGGATTAATAATTTTTCAAAGGGGAAAATTGAAATAAATGAGTTATTGTATTTTGAAAAATAATATATTAAATTGATATTTTATGTAGTTTTTTTATATATTATTTTATATTGGAATTTTCGTGAATTTATTTCATTGGAATTTTAATATTGGTAACGTTGGTGTTTATTGAATTCCTTGTTGTGATTTTAGTATTAAGGAAAAGAATGGATTATGTGTGGAAGAATTTATAGATAAAATATTTTCCTCTTTTTTATATGCATTTAAATTTTTTTAAATGGCTCAATTTAGCAATTTCATCTTATTTAAAACAATTTTTGATTTATTGGTTATTTTGGGATAAAATGTTAAATGTTATTAATTTGGGATGTTTTACAAATTATCTTCACAATAGGAATTTAAAAATAATTCATAAAATGTTAATTCAAATTGATTGGGTCCATTTTATTGGATACCCATAATAATTTTCTCCAAAATTGTCTTCAGAAACAAAATATTATTTAACCAACTAGAGGATCAAGAACACAATGAATTTCAATAATATTATAGGGATATGATGGAACCCATCAAAATAACTAAAAAATAAATAAAGGTACACAACTTAAATTGAGATGATTCTACGTGGAAATTAATGAACACTTTAATAAGTGTTTGTAGAATAAATTCTTCGGAGTGATTCATCCATTAACATTGAAATTGCAGAATATACATTGAAGGAAGCATCCTGGAAATCTCGTCCATAAAAATTTGAGTCAATAAAAAATCCTTAACTCCCACTATGAGCATCCAATGAAGATAAATAATTTATTCACAATGGAAAAAGATATTTATGGAAAAAAAATTATAAGATTACATTCAACAATTTGAAAACACCAGGTGGTACCACATTGATAATTGTTTTGAAAAATTATGGAGTCAAATTATCATCCATTGACAACCCATTATGACCCTAAACTCATTAAATAGTCTTTTATGACACCCCAAGGCCTATTCTATGCCAATAAATAATAGGACATGGGTGGATTAAAGAGAATATTCCATCGGAGAGGGATTCTTAGACAACATTCAACATTTGGGATTTTTTTCTTTCTTTTATTTTTAATTTAAATTTCTTTTATCATTTAACACATTCACCATTTTTATATTAATGTTTTTACTATTCTTCATACATAACACTTTATATTCAAACTATAATTTTATTTTCATATTCCATCATTCCATCTTGATATTTTTTTTTCAATGTCATGTCACTAACCCCAGGCTTGGCCTTAAGGGAACATTTATGGTGTTCTTTGTTATTGATCTTCAATTGAAAAAGATTTAAATATATTTTTGGTGGATGCATAAGTATTTCATGGGTGTGTGCGACATCCACCTTGGAATTATTTTCAATTCCATTTCTTAACCACGATTAATAATTTTTCCATCCCTTCTCTCAGGAAAACTCATAAGATGTTCGAGCTGGGATTTCCTGAAGAGTTGAAACATCATATCGTGGAGGTAAGTTTTTTAGGATTAACATTCTCAGTTGAGGTGTTATCCCTTTTGACGATTAGTGAAGGATTGGTTTGGTGTATTAGAGGAATTCTAAAATCACACACTCAATAAATCAAAGAAATTTTTTTCATTAATGAGGTTTCACTCAATGGATTATCAAATAAAATTAAAACAAAAAATAAAAAATGAATGAACTCATGATTTCAAACCATAGGACAAAGAACATTCATCAATAATTTTATCTTATTTTCATATGAATTTTTATTTAAATTCATAATTGGGTTTTTTTAATTTCTTATTTTACAAAACACAAAATCATCATTTGAATAAATAACCTAAATAACCAAAAAATGAATTAGAATCGGTGACCTAGAATTAGTGATTGAACTGAGTGCAATTCTCCTAAAGTGAGACAACCATAGTTAGCCTCTATACATCATTAGGAAAATAAAATATCTTTTTCCATGACCGCTCTATGATAAGCATTAATCACACACCCTATTTTAACCTATCCAATCAATAAATCAATATTATTTTATAATGAAAATTCATCACATGGGATTCGAATAATGATAGAACAATCAAAACAATGTGTCATGAGGGTGTTTCACTCTAATTTCAACTCCCAAAACAAGTCCAAATAGTTCGTAATGTTATTTTTATTTATAAAAGTGTATCAAAATTTCCATACATGGGAATGTTTTACAACCACCTATTTTTTTAGTTTTAAATTTATTTTTTAATTTTTCATATATTATGTCTACAAATTCCACCCCCAAAAATCACTCCATTGATATTGAACATTCCATAATCTGGTTGGTTATAACATTTAACCTCAGTAGTGAACCAAAATCTTAAAATTTTATTATGAATGTCACCTTCTGTTTTAAAAATAATCACATTGAAATATTTTTCAATTTTTTTATAAAATAACAATGTAATGTATATCTTTTTAGTGTAATTTACATTGACTATTTAATCCCTAAAATAATTTTTTTTATATAAATTTGAATTCTGAAAGCAATTTTGTCAAATATCTATTATATTTTCCTAGAAAATACATTATGACATAATATATATAATTATGATGTAATCATTAGTATGTCACAAAACTACCACCTCTATTATTGTTGTAGATTTATTGTTGTAATAATCAATGAAAAAGTCTCTATCCATAAAAACACCCCCACAAAAACATCATAGTGTTATATTGTGAAGTGTTTCATGGATATTATAAAAAATTACTTTCTCCATATAAAAATTTAAGCTAGAGTGTAAAGGAACAATTAATAACATAATTTATATTTTCTCATTATCTAGAAATCCTGACATTTTATATATAAATATATTATAATATTGGTTTTAATTAGTTTAACACAATTTTCTATTGTGTCATTATATTTATAAAATAAATATATACCGTAGTATCCTTATATTATTCAAATATTTATCCTACAACCCTAATAAAATGTTGTAATTAACTCTCTTGATTAATGAATTATTATATTATCCATAAAAATTATCCAATTATTTTTTTGGTAAGTAAAAATAATTTTTATTTTTTATTTTTTATATCTCTATGATAATGGATCCAATTATCCAATTATATTTACTAAATAAGATCCATCATTTAAAAATTATATATATCATCAAATTGTACAAGTTTAAAATAAAAATACCATTTGTTAATAGTGCTTCCATAATTTACTCTATCGATTAATTATCCTCCACTTAAATTACAATGTTTTAAGCAATATCACCCATTTGTTTTTTAGTAATAAAAATTAAAAATACAAGAATCCTCAAAATGAAAAAATAGAAATTTTTATATAAATTCTAAATTGTCAAAATATTTAAACGTTATAATATATTTTTAATGATAACAAGAGCTCTAGAAATATATTTCTAATTATATTTACCGTTTTGACAAACTCAACCACTTTTTAACCACTAATAATGATGTGAATTATATAATATCAATAGTTCCATGATATTTCTCCCCTGGAATAAAATTTTCCCATATTTATTAATAAAAAATATTCCCCTATTGTGTAGATTACTATCCCTTGATATTGTATTTTGTTAGATCATGACCTAAGAGCCACAGAACAGTACCCTGAGTTGGTTGGCCACATACCCTCAAGCATACCTCACCATACACTAGATGGTTCCAACTAGAAGCGAGGGTTTGGTACGTTAATCAAGGAGAGAATATACCCTCTCTTATTAGAATAAATCACCAGTGTAAGCAAATAACAATATCCTACCACAGAATCGTATAAATAACTTGATCAATACCCTTAAATATGATATTCAAACCAGAGAATACAATAGTCAACTAAACAGTAAAATATTCATTTCCAATGAAAATTTCAAGTGTCTAGAATGCAACTAAATGTAAAGACACAATGACTCCCAAATTAATTTCGAACCTCCTTCAATTACCTTTCCTATGATTCAATCCCCAACTGTAAGTGATCCCTAGGTATTTCCCTTATCATGTCCTGCAACAACAATGTATGCACGGGAGCCAACCATTTGGCCTAGATATGGTGTGAGTACAAAAATGTAGCCAACCACCAATGATTTCTAAAACTAGTCCTATCAAAATATAGTCTTTAATTTATATGAAGTAATAAATACAATGCAGAAATTAAAAAGTTATCATATTTTCATTTCATATTTTATCATCACATTATTCCAATTCAATCCATGTTTCCCTATTGAATCATCATTCATTATTATCATTCATTGGGTATAGGTCATCAAGGCTAGCACCCAAATTATCAATTGAAACATCATTCATTATTATCATAATTAATTTGGTGTTGGATGTCATGACTAGAACCCCAAATATCAGTGATTGTAGGAAATCATTCCTAGCACTCCAATTCTAATTTGGTGTAGGCTATCATGCCAAACACCCTAACCTCTAAGAAAATAAATAACTATTTGGGAGGACCCCTATGTCCATGTTGAAACATTTACATTTTTCTAGGATGTCATACCTAGATCCACAAAATCATAGCCATTTAATCATATGTTAATTCAAATGAATTTTCCGCATTAATCATTTAATAATACAAGGATTAGTTAAACATTTCAAATGATATTAGTTAATTATTAAATTAACTATGAACATAAACCATTAATTAATTTTTAAATTAATTAAACAATAAATACCATTTTTATTCCATAATTAATTATTCACAATTATTTATCCATTTCAAAAACCATCATGTCAAAATTAATTCTCACAATTAATTATCTTTAAAAAAACATCATTTCATAATTAGTTCCCCAAATTGATTATTTTAATAAAATAAATTCAATAACACAAATACATGATAACAAACCATAATTAAATCTATTGGATATCAATCACATTGGGAAACCCCCCATTCATTTGTTCTATGATTCAATTATAAATAAATCACTAAGGTAAACAAACATCAATTCCACAATCATAATTACCCTAATTTGGGAAATCATTTTTCAAGGGAATCATTAAATTTCATAAAATCATACATGTTACATAAATCATGACTATGGGAGTTCAATTTAGACCACTGAACTTAGTTTATTGATGGATGTTATCCCAACATAAATCCCCAAAATCTCAGCAGTACGATGTCATTGATCAAGTTCCAGACCTAACTCCCTAAAAACAAAATTAAGATAAAAGGAATCAAGATATTTCAAATTTAGATTTGGATTCAGAATCCTAGATATAGATCTCAATTCATAGGTTTATATCCAAGGAAATTGTAATTATCCTCCATGAAAAGAATTACATAAGATGGAGGAATGAAATTGGAGAAGCATCAAGATGAAATCAACATACCAGGCGGAGGGTGGATCTTAAATATAGGCCTCCAATCATGATGAATGGCATTTGGATCACCATTGAATCCCTATAGAAGGATTTGGGAACACCTAAAATCTGTCAAGCCCGATCCATGATAGAAATATGGGATTCCCATGGAGGTATGATGGTTTTAAAAAAGACTTTCGGATATTGAAAACTACATTCAAATTTTCCTGGGCATAGGTGCGCGGTTAGGAAAACCATGTGCCGACTGTGTAGACTACACTACCAATATCTTCATGGTTGGCACAGTTTCGTCACAGAGTTAGTCAAACAGTGTGCCAACTGTGTGGACTCCACTATCAAATTTCACACACATGGAACAATTTGGTCGCATGGCTGGTCAAAATATGCACAAACCGTGCACAACCCACCATCATTCAGTTTTTATTAAATGTTAACCCAAACACAACCCACAATTCTACTCCATGTTATTGGTATTTAAATTCATCAAAAAATTCCTGAAAACGTGTTGAAGATGACATCAAAAAAGGTTGGGATCTTACAATATCCACACCATATAACATGTCTTCCTCGAGCTGCACTCCCAAACATCTCAAAGATTCTGATGAAAAGATTGGTCCACTGATCCCTCATTTCTTCTACCCATTAACATGTTTCCACTTGAATATTTCCATGTTTCCAAAATATAAGAACTAACATAACAGTCTTTCCCCTAACACTTTCCGAAAGTGACCCAACACATGTACCATATGCTCCTCAAAGGATTAATTTGTCTCGAGGTCAACTTCCTCCAAATAAATCACATGAGAAGGGTCTGGATGATACCATCATAATGGTGGAACATTAAAAATCTCATATATATCGCTGAATTTCTGTGTAAGTGCTAAATGGTACTCCACTGGCCCGATTCTCTCTATCACCTCAAAAGGTCCATCATAACTGGGCACTAATATGACCATCCACCGTATCTTGAGGTGACCACATATGGGAGACACATGAAGGAATACAGAATCACCCTCCGTAAACTCTAGGGTTTATCTCCGTCTATTAGCGTATGACTTTTATCAACTCTGAGTCGTTTCCATACAGTTCCTATTCAACTACACCTACTCCGATGTCTCTTGAATGAGTCTCAGTCCCAACAACATTAACTAACCCACCTCTAACCAACATAGCGTCGATCTATAAGTTCTAAAATAATCTTCCTCGTATAGTGACATCTTTATAGTTACCTAATAACTGTTGTTATTGAAAACCTCCACCAAATCCATGTTCTTTTCCCAAGAACCACCAATGTCAATGAAACATGTTCACTAGATATAATCTAACACCTATATGGTACGCTTTGACTTCCCATCATTATTTGGGTAGAAGGTCGTACATAATAGAACCTATGGACCAGGTGCCTTTTGTAAGCCCTTCTAGAAAAATGAAGTAAAGCATGGATCATGATCTAAATCTATAGTCTGTGGCACTCCATAGAAAAAAAATATTTATCTCACATAAAATTCTCATAACTAATTTATTGTGACGGTTTACTTGATATTAATAAAGTGTCATACCATTGTTAGTATGTCCCAAACAACCCAAATAGCATCATTATTCCAAATGGAATTTGGAATTCCTACCATAAAATCCATAGTCAGGTCATCCCCCTTCCCTTTCAGCAAGGTAAAAATTGCGATAGTCCTTCAGGTCGTTGATGCTCTTCTTTCACCTGTTGATAGGTAATATACCTTATTACAAACCCTTCTATATCCTTTTTCATGCACGACCACAAAAACTGTCGTCAAATGTCACAGTACATTTTTGACACCGTCGGATGTACCACCCACCTTAAAGCATGAATTTTTCACACGATTTCCTCTCTCATACTCATAGGAACAACAACCAATTATTTCAGATAGAATATCTCATCCTAATCTATTTTTTAGATTGAATGTGACTCCCCACCTTCTCAAATTTACCTCAATGCTAAAAATTTCAGATCTCCATACTGCCTTTCCCTTATCCGTCTTAAGAGAAAAGACTCCATTTCTACAGAAACTAGATTCATCCTCTCCTGACTCTCCTGAACTACCACATGTATTTTTTCCACCAAGTTAATCACCTTCCACTCTGCACTTGACTCATGTACCATCTGATTCTTATTTTTTCTGTTCAAGGCATCATCCACACTATTCCCCTTCCTGGGTGTATATGATTGTTCAAAATCAAAGGACTGCAAGTACTCTACCAATCTTCACAGCCGAAGATTCATGTCCCTAGGTGAATATATATATTATGATTTTTTTGATCCATTATAACTATAAAACGTTCATTAAAAAAGACTATGTCACCCACAATTAAGACCATAAACCACTACTGGTAACTCGAGGTCATCCATAGGGTAATTCTATTCATGTGGCTTTAACTTCCGAGACCCATAAGGAACTGCATTGTCCCCTTGCATCAACAAAACTCTAAGGAAGACACCATAAGCATCACAAAACACCATGTACTCCTCACCTTCCATCGTTAAGATCAAAATTGGTGCCGAAGTCAAGCACTTCTTCCATTCTTGGAAGGCATTCTTCCTGGTATGTCCAAACAAACTTTATCCCATTCCTGGTCAATCCAATAAGCGGTAGATCCAATCGATAAAATTTATATATCAACCACCTGTAATAACCATCTAATCCAAAATAGATTCATATATCAAAAACATTCATTGGATGCTTCCAAGAAATCACTCCCTGAATATTCTATTGGTCAACAGCCAGACCTTCTTCTAAGACTATGGGCACCAAAAATTGTTCCTTGTCAATCCAAAACAACATTTAGATAGCATTACATACTGAAACATCTCTCATAGTGTACATAGGACGATGTTGAGATATTAGGAATGAACTTCATGAGTCGTAGAGTACACTAAGATGTATTCCACAAACACCACCACAAATTGATCTATGAATGGATGAAAGATCACGTTAATCAAGGCCATAAACATTTCTGGAACATTTTTCAATAGAAATGACATTATGAGTATCTCATAAAGGCCATACCTTCTTCTAAAAGTAATTTATAGTATATCAGAAGTCTAAACTCTCACCTGATGATACACTGATCCCAGATCGTTCTCTAAGAACACACTAGCACACTTCAGCTGGTAAAAAAATCATCGATACACGGAAGAGGATATCGTTTTTTCAAAGTCATTTTATTCAAATTCTTGTAATCAACACACAAGAGTTAACTCACGTCATCCTTCATTGAAAATGAAATTAGTGATCCCCATGTTGATGAACTTGGAAGGATAAAACCCTTGTCCTCTATCTCCCCATCTTACTTTTTGAGCTATTGAATCTCAGCCAGTGCTATTTTATAAGCGCGAATAAATACCAGATCAGCTCCCAATATGAGATCAATTGTGAATTACACATCTCTATCAGGTCTAAACCCTTAATAATTCATTAGGAAAGTCATCCTGAAATAGTTCAACTATTGTAGGAAGGAAATCTGGCCTACCACTCCCATCATCCACTAATAAATTAATAACTTGGGCTGTGTGCTCTCCCAATTGCTGAGTAATTGGCCCAGATCTGCCATCATGGATATCCCGTTCTCCATGAAGTACATATTGATCACCATTAGGAGATAAAAAGGTCATTGTCCTACGATAACAATCAATGTGGTATTGGTATGCGATTAACCAGTCCATTCCTATAATTATATCAAATTCCGTTATATCCAGGACATATATATCATATAGGAAACCATAATATCTGATATCTAGTAAATATCCCTTACATAAATTGATATCTCTAGTCTGTGTTCCCAATAGGGTATCAATATTCATTAGCTCACATACAGACTCCACCTTCAGACTCATTCCATTAACTTGATTTTAAGATATAAAGTAAGGAGATGCACTATAATCAAACAATGCAGCTGATAAAGTAGAAGATACAAGAATAGTACCTCTCACTATCAACGGAGGAGCCTCACTCTCGACTAGTGTAGATTTCACTACATGTATCTATCCTATCCTTATATATGTGGTATCATTTGACTCCCTTTTGTTGAATCACTCTGATTATATGGGTTATCATTCCCTAAAGCCCCACATCAACTTCTTCTACATTCTCTACTAGTAGAACTCAATCGGCCATGCCTATATTGTGTAGAAGATAACCTTCCTACACTATGAATCAGAGGATCCACTCCCTTAGTAATAACCTGCTACTAGCTCCTACAGAACCTCTAAATATGTCCCATCATTCAATAAAACTGGCACTCCATTGTTGGTCGAGGACAACATGTATGATAATGTACCTGCCTACTACACTGGTGGAAAAGTATATTAGAGTGATCCAATGTAATTGTTCATCATGATGGGGAAATTTGCTTTATGGTGTCCTAACTAAGAAACTTTTGACTTTTCTTCTTGCTCTTAGAAGGTAGACCCCATAATCCTCTGGATACATGTCCAGTAATGGAAACCACCTTCGGGTTCCCCTATGAAATGAGGGCCTGATTAACCACTTCTAAAAATATATTCAGCCTAAAGATATTCACATGGGACTTAATTTCCCACATAATTACATCTTGAAATCATTTTTCCAAAGATGCCTCATCTGTCCTGAAATATGGAGTAAATTTTTTTAATTATATGAAAGGATATATATACTCAATTATGGACATGATTCCTTGTGTCAGATGCATAAACTATGAAGCCTTCTCTTGTCTCAGCATATCTGGATAGAAGTGTTCCAAGAACATCTCCAAAAAATCCTTCCATAACATACAATCATTATGTCCTAATTGTACAAGAATTTCCCACAAGTGCTTCATGGAACCTCATAGTATATAAGTAGCCAATATGACCATTATCTCAGCCGGAGTCTCCAAATTGCCAAGTATCATCCCAAAGGATTCAATATAGAATTCATCTCCATTATGTCCACCGTCTCTTGTAAAATTTGGAGGGTGCTGCAGCGAAAACACCCTTGTAAACACAAACAATATTTTTTTAACCCACCCTGGGTCTCTCTCCATGAATTTTAGGAAACGAGAAAAGTTCTCTTGGAACTATTCCCCTTCTACATCATCTTGCACCAATGGTGCCTAAATCTCCCTATCTAGAAGTTCATTCCATGCCATACCCCATGTTCTCTCCCTCAAAAAATCATTATGGTGGCCTGCTCCTACAGGGCCAAACACATGTCTTAGGTCTAATAATGCAACCTTATAACATTTATGTAAGGGAAGAAACTAAAATAATTAGTTTCAACAAGTCATTTCTCCCTTTTCTCACCACATAGTCTACAACAAGGCCTTATCATTACTCTTAACCATTTTACACCTAGGTCATAGTTAACAAGGGATTATTCATTCTCATTAATTAATAAACCATTAATTAATCAAATTATCTAAATTTAATTAATTCAATAATAAATTAATTAATAGTTCCCACTTGATCAATCAAGTTTCTCATTAGAAACACATTTATTTTCATTTTTAATCATTATTTTAATCTCGCAGTAAGGAAAAACATTTCACATTCAGAAACATTCCCATGACCCTTTTCCCTGTGATTGCATAGAATGATACATGTTATAACAACCCTATGTGTATATAATGATTCATGCAGACTCAAATATCATTCATCTTTAGTCCATAAATCTAAATACATCAATTTTCAAAACAAATATCACATCACACTACATGTTGGTCACCCAATGTTAAATAATATTCAACTAGAAAAAAATTGTAATCAAAACAGTCCCACCCTGATTACTCAGATTTTACCCCATAAAAGGGTTAGAAACTCCCATGAACGCATTCATTACCAAGCATCGACACTTCCTAGTCTCCTATCTACATTTTACCAAAACAGTAAGACACAAGTTGAACAAAGAAAAGAAAACGCCTTTGATACCACATTATGATGTCCCAACCTAGGATCCACTGAACAGTGCTCCCAGTCTAATGGTCGCATGCCCTCAAATGCACCTCCCCATATGATAGAGCCTGGAGATTAGTAGAGGGGTTCTGGTAAGTCAGTATTGGGTAGACCATACCCTCTCTTATCAAAATAAAACATTAGTAGAAGCAAATAACTATATTCATGTATGGAAGAATATAAATAACTAGACCAATACCATGACATATAATAGTCCAACCAGAGAATACAATAGTCATATAAAAGGTAAAATATGTTATTCCAATGCAATTGTCTAGTTTCTACAATGAAACTGAATGTAAAGACACAACTACTCCAAAATAGATTCTTATTCACATCTAGTTCCCCTTCCCATGCTCCAATCCAAAACTAAAACCGATCCTAATGACATTCCCATAACATATCTAGTATGAACATATTCTTCTTTGGTTCCGATCAGGCATCCCAAATAGGTTGTGAGTACAACTCATTAGTCCACCACTGATGGTATCTAAAATGATTCCAGTCAAAATATAGTGCATACAGTTATTTTAAGAATTAAATACAATCCCTAAATTTAACAATTATCACATTTTCATTTAATATTTAATCATCACATTAGGAATATTCAATCCATGTTTCCCAATTTAATCATCATTCATTATTATCATTCATTTGGTGTATGTCATATTGCCTAGAACCCCAAATCACAGTTGAATCATCATTCATTATTATTATTAATTGTTTGGTGTAAAACAGCGTGCCTAACTCTACAAATCTCAGGGAAGGTAGGACGTCATGCCTAACACTCCAATTCTCATTCAGTGAAGGTTCTCATTCCTAACACCCTTATATGTATGTGCATAGATAACTATTGGGGAGGAATGCCATATCCAAGTCCAAACATCTACATTACTCTAGGATGTCATACTTGGCACCAGAAAATCTCTTACATTTAATCATTCATTAATTGAAAATAATTTTCCACATTAATAATTTACTAATCCAATGATTAGATAAACATTTCAAAGGCCATTAGTTAATAAAATAATTAATTATGAACATAACCCATTAATTAATTTATTAATTAATTACCCAATCAATACTATTATCATTCCATAATTAATTATTCAAAATTAATTAACCATTTCAAAACCCATCAAGTTATAGTTAATTATCACAATTAATTATCATTAATGCTAAACATCATTTCATAATAAATTATCTCAATTAATTATCTTAATAAAATCAATTCAATAACTCAAAAACAAGATCACAAAGCCTAATTAAATCTACAAGTTATCAATCACTTTGGACAACCCCAATTTATTTGTTCCATGTTTCAATTCTCAATATGTCCCCAAGGTAAACCCACATCAATTCCAATATCCTAATTACCCTCATTTAAGAAATCCTGTATCATGGGAATCATGAAATTTCATAAACTCGTACACATATCATAAATCATGACCTTTGGAGTTATTTTTATACCACCTACCTCAATTTATTGATGGATGTCTTCCCAGTGAAAATCCCCAAAATCTCAGCGGCAGAGTGAAATTGATCAAAATCTAGTTGTAACTCCCTAAAATAAAAATTGAGAACGAAGTCATCAAGATCATGAAAATATAGATCTAGATTCAAAATCATAGATCTAGATCCCAACCCATAAGTCTAGATCCATGAAAATAATGAAGATCATCCATGAAAAGAATTATGAAATATGGGGTATTAAACGGGAGAATCATCAGGATGAAATCCACTTACCGGTAGGAGAGCAGATCTTCAATCTGGGCTTCTAATCTCAAAGAATGGGGTTTGGGTCACCATGGAATCCCTCCGGCAGGCTTTGGGAACAAATGAAATCTATCTAGCCCATTCCATGGACCAAATATGGGATCCCTAGGGGGTTCAGGTGGTATTAAAAGTGATTTTTGGATATTAAAATCCATGTGAAATGTTTCCTAGGTAGAGGCTCATGATTAGGCAAACTGTGCGGAAACAGTGTGGACTCCTCTGTCCAATTTCCCATGATTGGCAAGATTTGGTGGCATGGTTTGTCAAACTGTGCAAAAAACGTGAACCACCCAATGTCCTTTAGTTTTTCTACATTTTTAACAAAAATTCACCCCAATCATCTACTCTAAGTTAAATGTTCTTAAGAGATTCAAAACATACATGAAAACGTGCCTGAGATGTCTCCAAAAAACACTGGAATCTTACATATTTATACAATGAATAATCTTGTAAATTAGTAAATATTTCCACTAACTTTATTCCTTACTAAATATAAAAAACATTATAGTATCAATTCGACAAAGTGAAATCATTTTTTAATAATAATTTTTTTTCAAGAGACTAGTTCTTCCAAGACACCTTATTTATTTTCTATTTTTAAACACTGAAATTATACTAAGGTACATGTGATTCAACAATGAAAATTAATTTTTAATTATGTTTGGAAATTATTTATTTTCACTAATATGATCCTCCATGAAACTCTATGTTTGAAATTTTATGTTATAATATGGTACCTTATATCAATGGCCATTGTACATGAAAATTGTCTCATATTTTTAATATGATCAATAAATGTTTTAGTGTCAAAAATATGGGTATATTTAGTTTGATCTAAAAATTATTTTATTGTATATTTATTCATAAAATAATATCAAATTCTATAGAAACTGAGATATATTGTTCTATAGTTATTATAAAAATTTATTTTATTATTTATTTTTATCAGATCACACAATTATATAGAATGAAACTATGAAATCCATGTGTTTATTTTATACCAAAAAAATATGAAACATATTATATATTAGAATATGATATGATTTTTTCGATATTATATTCACTAATATCCATTACATATTTATGGGTACATTGGAAATAAATATTTTTTTATAATAGTAGTGTCTATTTATTCTATTATATATTTTTGAGACCTCAGTGATTAATATATTTCTTAAATGATGTTCATACTTGTTTTTAACATGAAAATAAATATTCCAATATTTCCTTGATAAAAATGTCCCTAAATTTTTTTAAGAGAAAATGTTTTCAATATTTACTGACAATTATAATTAAGGTAAAAAGTAGTTTCCAATAGAGCGCGTAATATTTTTTTGGTGAGCCCTAGATACATCTTTTGTGCATAATAAATTAAAACACCCACTTTTAATTTACATAAAACCAAATAAATTAAGTGTGTTAACATATAATTCACATCTAAAAATGTGATTGAATACATGTTTCATAATTTTACACTAATTTCTTCTTTTTAATACTAAATATGATATCATCAATGTACACATGCCAAAAAACTGATAATACAAAGATTATTTTAACTAAAAGTTCCAATTAACGCAATCTCCCCTAAATTATACACTATCAACACATGACATGAAAAATTCATACAAGGCTCATTGGATTCTTGATAATAATTATAAATACTTTTTTATTTGAAATAAATTTCAATCATAATTACTAATAAGAAATATGAAAAAAAAATTATAGATAAATTATATTTAACAACTAATAATGTGAGATATCTAAATCTTTCCAACATGGAAATATTTTTTGTTAATGGTACATCTTACATTGGTAAATTATTTAATGAAAAAATTAGATCCTACAACTAAATAGTTTGTAGAAAATTATCTAACTAAATGCTATTATAATATCTGAAATAGTTATTTTATAATTATATTGATACAAAAATTAATATTTATATAAGTAAAAATGTATAGAAATAAATTCTTACAAAATAATTTTTTATAATATTTATAATTATATTTTATTATCAATATAGATACTAAATATCTGTTTGAAAATAATATTCTAAATAAATTATTATATGTGTATATTCCAATATTTTTTACTTAAAATATTCTTCCAATTTTTCAATATTTTTATATACAATATATTTTATATATTTATAATTAATAATAATGAAATTATTTTATATTAAATCTAAAAAAATAGGGTTATATGAAAAAAAGTTCAAGCGTAATTTCAAGACAACTTCAAACTCCATGAAAATAATACTCCAGGGGACATGTTACAGGCATGATGAAATATGTCCAAACATAATAATTCACTACATTAATCTCTATCAAATAAAACCCAATAAACATATCTATAATTATATTATCTCAATCAATAGACATCAATATCATGGTTATTAACATATGTTAGTAGGCAAATGATCTCTCCAAATAAAGGTAAGCCTCATGAAATCCTATAAAAATAAAAATATAGGATAGAATATCCTAATCACATGAATAGACTAATTTGGTAATGAAAATGTTGAAACATATCATCATAGTCAACCATAAAACCTAATTTGTTTATGTAAATCATAAATTTTTTTATTATAATCACATACATTCCCTGATTGGATTATGCAGAGGTTGATACATATCATCAACATAGTGATATCAGAGCATCATCATTGATGTGTTATTTAAATCCCAAAAATGTAGTGTTAGAATCATGATTCATAATTTTATGTACATGTCCATTAAAATTGAAATATTAGAATAATATATTAATAAAAATAAAATAATTCCTTACAAAAATAATAATTCAATGAATGTATTTCAAATAACTAATATTAATATTTTTAAAAAATATCAGCGACACAAGTAATTAATAACCAGTATAGGTAATATGCTTGAATATATATAGTGAAAAATGGAAACAAATCCTTGTCTAAATAAAAATATATTAAATAATAAACTACAATAATTTTATTAAACAATATTAAATAAATAACACCCATTTTATATAATAATATTATTATAAATTTAAAACTAATTTATTATCCTAACATTAAATTCTTATTAATAAAATCATAAATACCCACTATATTGTTTTAAGACATATGAATGAACTTTTTTCTCCCATAGCTTGAAATCATGTTATTATTTTATATCAATTATACTATTAAATGAAATTTATATTCTTTAAATACTAAAAATTTTCAATAACTTTTATTTTGTTGAATCTTAATAACCTGAAAAATATGAACTCAAATAAATGGTTTATGAAATAGAATTTATTTTTTTGAAAATGAATTATTTAATATATGTTCAAATTATCATTTTTTAATTATTAATGTGGTCAAAATTATAATCATTTTAGAATGTAACAATAATAATCCTTCCCATGGAGTTGGGAATGATTATTCATGATATACAGATATTCATAAAAAAGGTAGTGCAGATTACACAATCAATATTCATGGAATATTTTTAAAATTGTATTGATGATTCATGAAATTTTATTAATCCATGGATCAATGTTCAATAAACATTATATCATGTTTATTTAGAATAATATTTTGGAATCATGCGTGTAATATGAAAAAGTGAAGATAAGTGAGGGAGACCTATATCTTATCTTGTACCTCACTTGATGTTGTATTAGTTAATGCTCGATGTTGAGATTTTCCTCCTAATGATTGGAACTTATTTCTCCCTCCTCTTCATTAAATATATGTATTTCCACATGAAGGTTATTTAATCATTTAATAAGTTTTCCTACTGACATTATCTTCACAACCACATGACAACACCAAGAGATTGAAGCTCTCCATTGGAAACACACACCACATCTAGGAATCCTCTCGCAACAACAACTAGGGAACTTGAAACTTTAACCAAAACTAGAATCCTTTTCTATCAATAATATCTAACAATATAAACCATGACTATATAATTTTAAAACAATCCATATTTACCCCTATAGAGGCCATAATTCAAACCTCAATGATTGTTGAAGAGATTACGACATTCATCTATAACTGGTATTCTACAAGTACCACACAAAGAAAGAACCCATGACCTATTATTCCCCTAAATCAAAAGGGTGACCCAGATATATTCCCCTAAAATATATTATTATGTGTGAAAAAATATCACTTGAACCGAAGTCTTGTAGTTTTATTATAATTAGACCCTTGGGAATCATTATCTTATAGATTAAGTTAGCCTCAAAATACCTTCAAATTTTGGTCAGTTATGCACACTATCCCAAATTGTAATATAGATTTATTCAGCCTCTTGTGAATATATATATTCTCATCATCCATGGTTATAAAAATCCTAAAACTGAAACAAGACTTTGGGTAGAGAAATGTACATTGGGGTGCTTGTGGGGTGGGGGTCATCCAGGTTACACATGAAAAAAATCAATTCTTCACTAGAAATATTTAATTATAAAAATAAAATGGTATTTAGAGGAACTAAATTTTTATATATCTACTGATAATATAATCTTGGATAATAAGAAAAACGTATATAGCAAATAAATAATGTAGTTAAAAAATATATTAATTATTTCTGTATATTTGAAACCTATAGACATTAAAAATCAAATATATTAATTTTTTAAAAAATTGATAATACTATGTTATTATAGATGTGAAAATAATGTATAACATTATCATAATTTTAATCAAAAAATAATAAAAATAAACAATGAATGTTCAATTACAAATAACCATACAAAATTCAAAATAGTCTTAAATTTCAATGAGATGACCAATTTGAATAAATACATAATAAAAACATTTCCAGTTGAATATCTAATATCAATATCATTTTTGTGAATATTTTTAGTCTTCCTATAATGTTATTTGACTTCTTTCCAAATTTATTAATGAGACATACATGAAAATAAAATTTCCACACAACTTAAATTATACTATCATCACAGTGTCACATCATAATGATTAAAAATAAATTTCATTATAGTTAATTTTTTTCAGTGACCTGAAATTCATAAATAAAATAAAATATTATTTATATTTAACTATTTAATAGTATATTGTGATTCATTCTATATAAACTATAAAAAATTAAGTGAAATTGAATTTCATTTAGGTTTTATATTATGGAGAGTTCTCCAAATATGGTTATTAAAAAATTATTTTTATGTTCATGTCATGTGGTTGGTTAAAATCCTACAAACTGTGATAAATAATAGGGACATAAATACAATGAAAAAACAATGTATAAGGGGGATAATCCATATTTAAATATTTATAAATAGTGAAATGTTGAAAAAAAGTTGGACTATATATGGAAATCAAAGACACTCCCATTATATATTTTTTAAAAAAATTAATCGAATATTATCCAACTGAAATTTTATGTTTTTTGATATGGAATAATAGAATAATTTATTAATATATACACATTGACTAATAAAAAGTATAATTAAACATACAAAAAATAAAAAAACATTACTTTTAAAACAATGATATATTATAAAACCGAAATTAGGAAAAGGCTAAAAATTCATATTGACTAATTTTATAATATTTTTATTAGTGAGACATCATGAAAGTGAAAATATGATAAAAAATAATCTATAACCCTAAATAAATAGGGGACATTAAACAAAATCCACATAAAAATTACAAAACAAAACATAACCCAGAACATCACTTTAACTAAAATGTAAATATTTTAATTCCCACACATCATAATGAAACCTATATGAAATAAAATCTAAAAAATAGCATTAAAGTGAAAAAATATTCAATTTTGAAGTATTATAATTATTATAAAATACTCTATATAAATTGGTCTCTAATCATTTGGTTTTTCTTTAATCCTTCTTTGAACAATTTAGACCAAAACAATAAACCTAGTATAATATATGGAATATTATTTTCTACATTCACATCACTGTGGTAATTATATATCTCACATAGAATGGTTATAGTGTTTTTTTAGGAAAACCATATAGAATAAGGCCAAAATGTTTCTATATATCCTTATAATAGAATGCACCAACAACATATAATAACTCAAATCATTCATATATTTAATATATGCTATGATATTTAGTGATTGGTTAATTAAGATCCATACAAATGAATATTTTATATAGTGAAACAATGAAGAAATAAAATTCTTGGGATGGTTGGCTGTATTTATATAATTCTAACCAAGCCCATATAGATGTCTCAATAGAATTATCATTAATATATTTTGTCATTATCATCTAATGGAATATTTTATCAGTTATCCCACACAATGGAAGAATAATACAAGATAAAAAATTGTCCCTATTTATAAAAAAATTTAATTTTTACATGAATGATAAAAAATGAATCATCTATGGATTTTTAATTTGAAAATCATTTTTTGGGATTGAAATTACCCAAGTAATCTTTAATGATAAGATATTATATATAGGTTAGAATGTTAATCAATTATGAAAATCATAATCTGTAAAGATGGTTATACAAAGAAACAGTTGTTCTATCATTATAATATATTCCAAAATTTACATCTAAAATATTATTTAAACATTTTATAGTTCACTTATGTCAGTGATGAAATAATTATCCAAAATTTTATGTGAAAGTTTATGGATCATGGAAGTGTAATTTGGATTCAGGAAATGGATATAATAATCAAATACTTAAAATAGAACAAGTATATTCAGATATTTGGTATGTGATTAGATAAAAATAATAAATAATAACATTAACTAGATGTGGAAATTTGGAACGAAAAACTAGATTGTTATCAAAGTGTACATTCAAGGACAACTTTTTTTTCAAACTTCTCATCATAGATGATGAGTGCTTTAAGCAATTTTAATTTTCTTTTCTAATCTATTCCTTATGGAATAAACTTTTAAATACAAAGAAACAAAATAACTTATCAAAAATCAATCTTATAATTACTGATCAATAAAAAATTATAATTTGTAAAAAATAAGTGTTTCTAAAAATGATATGGAAAAATATAAAAATGGGAAATAGTTGATGATTCACATTGAGAACCATTCATAAAATTTTATTCTTGATGGTATTTATAAAAAAAAATTATTCAATTAGATGCTTAAAAGGTAAAAATTTCCAACAATTATTTAAATCTGGGTATGGTAAAAAAACATTAACGATGTAATTTTAGAAATGGACATTATAATAATGGTGAGTGAAATTATAAAATATTGGGGGATATTTTATATTATGAAAACTAGAAATTTCATCAACTTACTGTGTACATATAATCAACAAATATTTTAGAAAAAAGAATGAAAAGGAGAATAAAAATGATTTTTTTGGTAGATATAAACATTGGGTTACATACTATATAAATTAAAATGAATCAAATTCCAATAAAACTATAATTGTTGACATAAATAGTTAATATACATGTAAGGGGAACATTCCTGAAAATTATTACCATGAATTGACCCCATTCAGGACAAAGAAAATTTTTATTCATCATATATATTGAGAAGTGGATAAATAAAATCTTATAGGAATTATAAAAGGGTATAAAAATAGACAATTAATATACCCAAATTGCAATAAAACTTTTTCCCTAGGTCCATTTACCGAGAGAAAGAAAAAACCACAATGTGGATGTAGAACTCTAAAATGAAGGAATAATATGAACAATTATTTATTAATGGATGGTAACATGGCATAAAACATTGACTGGAAATGGATGGTATGGGGGACCTACAAAAATTAAATTAAAGTAATCACGAGTATAAACATCCCCTTTAATGATGATTTCATGAGATTTTAATATTTAATACAGAGGAATCAAAAATAAAAATTATTTTTATTGAACAAAAAATAAGAAAAATAATTTTGTTAAAAATATTATTAGATTTTATATATAATTATAAATTACATTCCCATAAACAAATCCAATATATCAAATAAAATTACATACTGATAATTTAAATAAACATATAACAATTAACATTCATATATACAAATATAATTATCATTTAGATAGTAATTTATTTCTAAATAGCCATTATTAGCCAAAAATCATAATAGAATCCAATTGGGTGAAACAGATATAGCCATCATAGTAGACCTACATCCATAAAAAATGGATCTAAATAACAACCAAAAAACATTAGGACTAATAAAATCCATGTAGAAAACCTATTTTATTATGACGAACCTCTAAATTAGAAAATTGTGGAAAACATTCAAATAATCCGAATTTGTGGGTTCCACCATATGAGGGAGGGGACCATAGTGATGGTGATCAAGGGAAGGTAGAAGTGATATGTTTGAATGATATTGGGTGTTTTTTTGTAAAATATGGTATGGACGTGGGGTAATTTTCATATGGTCTTATGGTATTGATGATAATGAGTTGTGTAAATGGTTTAGGCATAGGGGGGGGTAATGACTAATAGTGGAAACAAGTAGGGGTATGTGGAGATCAAAATTAGGGGTAGTAGTGGATATCATATTGTTATGGAATGGATGATTGTGAGTGATTATGGGAAGCAGAAATCAATTTTGAAATGTGTTGGTTGTGGTAGAGGATGTATGGATTTCAAAGATATGGTTTTGAGAAGGTGGGGATATGGGGGATTTTGGGTTTGATATGGTAATATCAATGTCTATAACTATTGGTAAGAAATTATAGTTATATATAATAAAAATTTATAAAATATTGTACATGTTGGAATTACTTAATTTCACCAATTTTTATAACACATGTCACTAAATTTTTGTTTTATAAGTGTCCATTTTTAAACATTCAGTTCATGAATACAATCATCATATCCATTTAGCATACCATGAAAACTCTGTAAATTAAAATTTTCATGAATAATATAATAAAATAAATTCATTCCATTGATTCAATGGACTCATTGAGAACATTTACAAATTTATTGGAAAAGGATTTTCATACCATTGTAACATTTTTATGATCACATTCCCATGTTCTTCATATTTATTGTGAAACAGTTATTTTGTGCCAATACCATTATAACCATTATAACTCACCATAAGAAACAATTCTTAGTCATTTGTATATTTTTTTATTTTAATCCTTAATTTAATTGACACATGATCTGTCCTTCTAAACTTATTAAAATTATTTTCTATCCCCCCATGATAAAACAAATTATAAACACTCCACATCCCTCAGGGCTATTTTTGAGAGAAATTATCACAAATTATATTGTACTCTTTAATTAAAAATATATTTTCCATCATTGGTCTACTTTTTGATTATATTCATAACATAATTCCTTCAATTAACTATCCACAAAATATTTATTGTGGTGTGTAAATTGATTTTCCCCATAAATTTCAGCATGATTATCCACATGGAAATATATTTCCTCTAAATCTATGTATATTTATTTTGTTATATTTTTCCTTGAACATCTTTTTCGTCATTAATTTCACTGTTATTTTTGATCCCCTTATTAAAAAAACTGGGCTCTATTATTTTTTTATTCTCATGGATACTATCCATCATCATTATTATCTTGTCATTTTAATTATATTCAATCCATAACTCAAATAAATGATTTGATCCTGAAAATAGGAATCTATATATTGTAAGTTTGTTTTCATTAAAAATTCATTATTCCATTATCATATAACAAGATCATAGAAGAGACATGTTTTTCTTGTGTGAAACACCATATTTATATCATATTTGGATAATTAATTGAGATACCACTAATAATGATTATTTTGTTTTCATTATATTTCATCACATGGTTTAACCATTCAGTAGCTCCATTAGTTTCATAGTTAAAACCAATGAAACATCTTTTTTAAAGCATAATATTCCAAAAATAGTTCAATCTAAACCAATGTATACTACAAACTGTATTTTGATTATATTTTCTCGACTGTACAACCTATTTCATTTCAATCCCGCCTATGATAACTTTTTATAAATTCACATAATTCATTTTTTTCTAATCATTATACAATACATCATGGTATAATCATCTAATATAAGGATAAAATAATTCTATACTCATGTTTTCAAAATATTATTTGACTAAGATGCTCTCTGTTGAATAGATTAAGTAGCGGAAAATATTATTTCAATTTGGCCTATATGGATTTAAAAATATATTCCAACCAGTACAAGTATCACTGATCTTTTCAAAATATCTATATAGATTATGAATATCTATCAATGATTTAATATCCAATAGAATTTTTATTTTTTAATAAGTGGTGATTAATATTTCATGACACTAGTTGTTATATTCTTCAATCATTAATATTCATGTGATTCCGTTTCGGTCTACATGATAGTGTTTACCACCCATCCACCATCCATTAATCAATAAATTTAATTATTTCCCTATGATTATAAAACCTTTGAATGGGGTGGTTATTAATATCTTTACACATAATGATTACTTATTATTAAATGGAAATGTTAAATAAAATAACCACACATTACATTATGGTTCCTAAACTCATTTATAAAACCCATTATTTTACCACTTGTCATAGTATTTAAAACATTATCATTGCTAAAATTGAGCATTGTATTAACAAAAAGAAACACATTCCTTTAAATTTCCATATTTATTATAAATTGGTATAAATAAAAAATGATTATAAATATATATAGTTAATTTATTTCTCATGTTAAGATGAATCTGGATAAAGTGGTTTTTTTATTCCTCTCCATTTCAATATTTGAAATGTTTTAATTGATTGGGATATAATTTTTTTCACACGTATTTTCAGAATAATATATGATATAAGTTTTTCTCCATATAAATAGAATTTTTTTCCTATATTTAATTTAGATTACTAATATATTTTCTCATCTCATTGGGCTTCTAGTGAAACTATGACCATTTTTTCATTTATTATAATTATAATAATGATAACCATATATAGAGAAATAAAATAAATACCTTTAAAAATAAATTTTCATTAATTTGTATGATATCTTAAACTTCTATATTGTTGGATTGGAATTATTCACCATAGAAATTACAAATCAATTCTATAACAATATATTATCATGAGGTCCATGTGATTACATGGTTAGGGCATTATTATTTGTAAATTATTTTCAACTTCAATTCATATGTTCAAGTCTATGGAATATATTTTCATAAAAAACTAAATTATTTATATTTTTCTCCAAAAATTAAATTTTTATTCTTTGTTTATCAATGTGACTGAGGTTTTAATGATTAATACTAAAAATTAATTCTAATTTCCATGTATTAATGGCCCTTTGACCATTGATACATTTTCTAGAACTCATTATGGCTCTTTTTTCCATTTATTTATTTCTTTATTTGAATATATCAAAATAATTTTTTTTCATTTATTTAATATATTTTAAATCAAATTTGGAAAATTTTCTTCATATCGATCATTTCATTCAACGGGGTGAAATACTATTTTACCCGTACAAGATATAATAATTAATATAATAAATTAACATAATTTTTTCTTAAATTATTAGGTTAATGTAAATAACATTCACTGATTTTCCATATAAAATTACTTGATACTATAAAAATTTATTGTAACCAAGTAATTTGAGATTATGTTGGTTTGTATATTTAAAATAATTTTTCAATATTTCATTAATTTACCTTTTCTTCATTTTTCCTTTCTAGATTCCAATATTCACTTTTATGGTCATCCTTAAGACAAATAACTCAGGAAATTTATCTATTTATTTAGTTATATATTACTCTATGGAATTCATCATCATTACACCATATTAATGATTTTTACCATCTCCTTCCATGATTTAAGAATAATTTAATCATTTTTTGTTTTTCCTTATATTTTATCAGGAAGATTACAATATTTTTCATCTGTTGAATTTGAAAATATGTAAAATAATTTTTTGATAATTTCATCTCATCATCATAATTGTTTTTATATTTTGATAGCTCATTGAAATATACCCCTCTTGTATAAACACAAAACATGATAGTATAGTATTTCCTTTGAATCAACATTTAAGTTGTTTAAATGTTCACATAATAATTTTGTGAATGTCGTAACTAATATCTTCATCTATTTATTCTCATTTATTAATGAAATTTTGTTCAATATATTTGAACTTAATCTCTATTGATGTATGACTCATTATCATTTCATTTATTATGTGCCTCTCATACGAAAATATGATACATTGAAAATCATTATGTGAATTCCCAAGAAAATTTTTTTTCATCAAAAAATTAAATATTTGTAATATATAACAATTGAACAATATTAATAATAATATTCAGCTTATCAAAATCAATTTTGAAATAACTATGTAAATGTGTAACATCCAACACATCAGTCATTATCTATGGATGAGGAAGTGGTGGTACTAACCTTAGGTGATATCCCTAGGACCAAAATATATTGAAAAAATTTCTAGGGCTATATAAGATTAATGTGGAAATATGTTACGTGATACTAGAAAAACCCAACTGAATAGGTAAAAAATATTTAATATTCTAAAAACTTCATGTAATGTAATACAATATAATTGTAAACAAAAATACATATTACAGTAGAAAATGGAATAAAAAGGTAAAACATGAACACAATAAATGAAGAGTGAACATAATGAAACCAAGAATAAGAAATATAAAATTTATATTTATTCCAAAATATATAGAGGTATTTATACATATTTAAAAATTATACAATAAACCATTTTGAAAACCAATTCATCATTTTATCATCATTTTACAACTCACACACCTATGAATTCCCATTGATTGTCCTAATGCTCATAGCGATGACACATCCTATCTATATGTCATCACATGATCTGTAAGGACCCTAAAATTTCATGGAATTTTTATTTTAATTTCATTTTTATTTTATGAGTCTATGGATTTTGAAGGCACTTGATTCCGAGGCCTGGTGTGTCCAGAATCAATTTTTTATGTTTTTCTCAGGTACGTTCAGTAAACGAACAAACATGTTTTTATATCTTTTGAATCGGTGCTCGGAATTGAAATACGAGGTCACCATTGAACTCGTAGCATAATTTTTATCTTAATAAGTCTTTCACCTTGATGGCAGATGATCGAGTATGAAAGTTAGTTTTTGGCGTTTTACGTGGGTTAATAAAATAAAATAAGTGAACAATTTATATTATTTTGTTAAACACATGTCGTGCGTATAAAGTGGTTAGAAGCTCAACTTGGGAGTTAGTGGTGGGACCACCACACCCTAACCCCCCATGAGAGGTTATGGTGTTGTGGCCCACTGAGATCCAACCTCCCATGTGAGGTTGTTTGTGGTGGAAACCACATAAGGCCTCCCATTAATGGAAGGGGAATCATAACTCCTTGACTCCCACTAATTTATGTGGGATAGCCTCTAGGTCTAAACTCCCCCTCTTAATTGAGGATGATGAAACCTCCCTTTTTAATGAGTAGACCACCCAAGCATTAACCACCCCACATTCCTTTTTGTGGTGAATTAATGGTGGGTCCCGCCTGGAAGTATCCTCCCTTTTGAAGATATTCTTTTGTGGGACCACCCGATCCAATAACCCCCTTTTTAACTTCCTCCCCATTTTAATGCGCCACTGAAATGGATTAATTTGGTGGATCCCTCTATCATAAATCCTCCATTTATGACTTGCGAGCCAACGGCGAACCCTCCCACTCCTATATAAAGGAGGCTAGGGGAAGGAGTTCTGGACGACTTCTTCAAGCGGTGGAACACTAGCAGCGAAGCACGGCGCCCATCACATAGAGAGTTTACCTCTACCTCCATCGATGAATGATGAACGAAGAACGCCGACGCCACCCTCGGCTCCATCCTTACCAACGTTGACAGAACAATTTCTATCTTCCGTGACACCCGTCTTTCGCTACTCGCCATCGTTTAATGTCGTTTTACGAGGTAGGGGTTGTAGTGTTCTAGTTTTAATATCGTTCATCTTCATTCTTCAATTAATTAGTTTCGTTTGGATGCATGATACCATCTTGGCAAGGAAGGGCTCGGATCTCACGAACACGATCCGACCCTTCCCCTCTCGTTTGTTGATTGTGGACGATGGAGGCAGACTGCGATGAACCGGCCGATGTCAGTCTGACCACGAGCGGATCGTCAGTGCATGATTGTCGGGTTTCCACAAAGGTGCAACACTATCATACCACACGGAGTGGAGGTAGACCATGTCCGAGACGGGCCACAGCGGAGGGGCGTGGCGCCGTCGCACCGTGATGGTGTTATAGGATCCGCGGTTAGAACGGGCCGCAGCGTAGGCGCATCGCGCCGGTTGAACAATGCAGCGGCCTAAGGCCATGGTAGATCTGGAAGGGAGGCTGGCTATGCTGGTCAGTGGCACCACCAAGAGGCGGGACCTGAGGGGGTCCCGCAATTACCCTAGTGTCGGCCTTACTGGCCGGCCGTTTCGAAGAAACCAGGGGGTGTAACCCCCCGGGATCAGCGACTAGGGCGGGCCCCACTGGGCGATGCTAGCCCCCCTGGTCAGCTAGCTGCATGGGCTGCTCATGCGGGAACATGCCGGTAGGGCCACACATTGCCGGACGGACCCGGACCCGGGTCGGGTCAACCCGGTTTGGGGCGACCCTGGGGGTGGTGGGCCAGGTCGGGTCGGGCCCATAGCCCCTATTTTCAGACCATTTTCGGTTAAACGGTCATATCTTGAGCTAAGGACCTCTGATCGATGCACATTCTATTGCGTAGGATTCTTTGCACGGAGACGATCTTTTCGGTATATTACACTCATTTTTTCAAAAACATTTTGGGTACGGCCAGGCAGGTTCGATCTCGAAACCAACCAGGCCCTTGGAGTGGAAACACATATAACTTGAGGACTGGATGTCCAATTGACATGCTGTTGACTACGTTGGATTCCACATGATGAGACGGTTTGTTTGGAATACTTCACCTAACGTTTAGACGTAGTTAGAGTGTGGTGAGGTTGGATTGTACCCAAAATCCAACCGGACCCCTATAACGGAATTGCTAATATGTCACATATAGGGTGTTCGATTGATGTGTCGTCTATTGAGTTGAGACCCCTATGATAAGGTGGTCCTTTGTGATACTTCTATTTGAGAATTTGTGACACTTGGAAGTAACGACCAGTAGCTCATGGAGCGGACCCTCCTGGAGATGAGCATACAGAGTGTGGAGACCTAGTAGCTGTAGACCTTATGACTGCTTGACCGATTGGACTCGTATTGATTCAGTTAGCCCAGTGGAAGGAGCACCCGTAATTTGGCAGAAGTCCCACAGCAGATGGAGTGCCTGTTAGTTGGTAGAATACTCACGGTACTCGCCAAGAGGAGTCCCTCCGTTGTATATTAGGGTGAGTGCCTGATATTTGGTGGCAGACCCTTAGCAGACGGAGCGCCCGTTATTTGGCAGCAGACCCGCGGTACTCGATAGGAGGAGTAACTCAGTAGTATAAGGATAGTGAGAAGTGCCTCGGAGTCGAGACATGGCCACTGTACTCAATAGAGGAATATTTTCTCTAGCAGTTGTGGTTTCGATAATGAAAATCATGGTCCGAGCTGAGTCAATGACCTTTGTATTTTTCCTCATGATTGAGATGCGTTACTTGTAAACATTGGTATTTGTATGGGCATATAGCTATGTAAAGGTTATCTATTGAGATCTTTCTTTTTTGGTTTGTCCTTGTTGGATTTAGTGAGACTTTGAGGGTCTCGGGGTCCATTCTGAGTATCATTATACTCACCCCTACACAGGCTATACCTGCACCTCATTGTGTTG
The DNA here is from genome assembly GCA_963277665.1 of Viscum album. Taxonomy (NCBI): domain Eukaryota; kingdom Viridiplantae; phylum Streptophyta; class Magnoliopsida; order Santalales; family Viscaceae; genus Viscum; species Viscum album. The sequence continues at coordinate 1,641,227,240 of OY728121.1, read as the reverse complement.
GATGCAGACAACAGACAGCGCTGACAGAGTCCGAGTGTACAAGGACTGGATGGTACCTAGTGGTGGACCTCTTGACAAGTTGGTACGGAGAGGTAGACCTCACGATGAGTCGGTACTTGGAGGAGGCTGACAGATGAGGGTGCTGAGGAGGCTATCTAAACCTACCCTTCTGGTAGGATCTGTGGTGGACAATCGAGGAGTTGTGCTATCAGTACCTACCCTTCCGGTAGGATCCGTGGTGGACAATCCAGGAGCTTCTTGTCACTTTCCAGATGTTTTTTCTATTACCTTGTAATTTACAGTTGTGCTTGTATTTCCAGCCCCTTATATTCAGCACTACTTTTTTTTAGTTTTACTTAGTTTTTTTTTCTTCTTGTACTCTGGTTGAATGATTTTAAGTTTTATAAAGGCAATTCCTTCCCAGTTATAGGTTGTTACACCTTTTGGTTCTAGTCACCAGCCCCTGGCCTAACGGAGGCGAGCTTAGGGTAGTCACGACATGGGTCCTGAGGATGGGTTGTGACAAATTGTTATCAGAGGAGTTAGTTCTGCCGCAGAAACCAGGACTATGATCTTTATTTTCTGTGAAGAAATAGTGTTAAGGGTATAGAGTGTGGTCTTCAGTTCAAGGAGTCCAGTGTTGGTGCGGCGACCGATGTATCCATACACCAATACCTTGATTTCTGATTTTTGACTCAGTACATGAAAACACTGACTCCGTGTGTGTTTTGAATAGTTTTCTTTATGTCAGCTCAAACCAGGTCATCTCACCAGGTATAGTCTTTTGACTGTGTCGCATATGTTCTTTCAGGATTCATCCCCGTGGACGACCAGCTAGATCCCTGAGAGTTGTATGTACAGACAACCCGCCGAGTTACGAGGCCTCAGTACATGGCCTTCTTTCAGTTGAGGCGCCTGCGAAGGTACCAGTGGTACTACCACCCGTTGGGCCACCGATGCCACCCGCCCCATCAGCAGGTGATTCACGCCGTTTGAGCGTGCTGCATGTGTTACAGTACCAGAGGCCACCCATGTTCCGGGGAGAGACGGACCCACATGCGGCTGAGGATTGGTTGGAGGCTGTGGCGAGAGTCTTTAAACTGGTAGGGACACCATCGGACTTCATGGTGATCCTTACTGCCAGCCTCATTTAGGCAGCAGCAGGAAGATGGTGGAGCATGATTCTCTAGATGCATGACTAGGAATCACTTGTATGGGCAGACTTCAAGAGCATGTTCCGGGGAGAGTTTGTTCCATCCACCCTTCAAGCGGTGCGGATACAGGAGCTACTTCATCGGTAGCAGGGAAACATGAGTGTAGCTCAGTAATCAGTGAGGTTCACAGGCCTCTCGTGCTACTCTAAAGATATGGTATGTGACCCATTCTTCAAGGCCCAGTCCTTCGAGTAGGGGCTCAGGTGGGAGATTAGTGCTTCAATTGTTTATCACAAAATTCCAATGCAAACATGAGTGTTGGAGAGAGCCCTTGTAGTAAAGAGTTTCCTTACTGAGCAGTCTCCTATAGTGGGACCCACCTGTAGTCATCTTGCAGTGGAGTCTTCTGCAGGTGGAAGTAGACAGATGACACAGGGGTCCAAGAGGACCAGACCCACCGATGGCCGACTGCACGACTCAGGTTCATTTGTGCGTGGCAACAGGAGTGGAGTCAGAGCCTGTTGTGCCAAGAGCTGGTAGTGTTACTCCTGCGGCGGGCATGGTCACCTGGAATGTGACTGTCCAACCTGTCGTACAGACGATCAGTAGATAGATGAAAAACAACCCATGTAGAGGCGGAGGATTTATCATGGCGGACTGCAAGGAGAAAGAGTTAGAGGTAGAGGAGCTGGCCGTGCAGATGGAGGTGGATAATGCTTCAAGGTGTTACCACCACCACTACCTGAAGGTCCACCTAGATCTCAAAGAGCAGGTGGACAAGGGAGAGAACAACTTCAGGCAGCTGAAGTAAATGACTATGGAGCTCTAAAAGAGGGTGGACAGGAGTGACACAATTTCCAGGCATAGAGGCCTTTGTTTTTTGTGATTCTAGCTTCCTTTTTGTTGTTTTTTATGGTTGTTATGTGTCATTGTACATTGAGACACAATAATAAAATAAAATTTTCTTTGTGACATTTACTATCATGTCCTTTTGTATGGTTGATACTAAGAGGTTCTAGTTAAAACTGTTGACTTGATGCCCACTTCTGAGATTCCTACTAGAGGAGACCTAGTAACCACACACTAATACCGACAATGTGACTCAACCCTTGGAGGTGAGAGTAATGGTTGGGTCTCTTGGTAGTAGCGTCTAGACCTTACGACATCATCCATGACATGGATTGTACCGTTCATGTCAAGATTGACTGTATTTGGCGAAGAACGTGGTTCATCCAGGGGATGAGACCAGATTTCACTTTTGGGCAGTGGAGAAATCATAGCAGCTCTTTGGTATAATGTAGACAAAGAAGGGTGGAGATGAGTTCTTACAATTCTCTAGTCTCACCCATTTTCCATTGAGCGAATGGTTTACGGTTCTCTCCAACTCAAGAGTCTCATTTGTATCTTCTTATAGAATGAAATGAACCTGAGACAACGGGGATGGCTTGAATTCCTCCAGGACTAAGACTTTGAGATTGTTTATACTCCTGGGGAGGGGAACGTTGTAGCAGATGCCCTTAGTAGGAGATTGGGATTTCAGCTATTAGGTGTGGCGAGACAGCAGCTGGCAGCGTTTCAAATATCCTTTGTGGATAGTGTTGGAGTCAGCACGTGTAGAACCATAGATGGTTCAGGCTACGAGGGAGATGATTCAGATCATCTAGTAGCGGATGAAGACGACACAAAGCATACAGAAGTCCTATGTTGATAGTAGACGAGACCACTAGAGTTCGAGGGTGAGGACCAAATATTCTTACGGGTCTCACCTCGATGGGGTCTACGAAGATTTGGACGAGGCGGCAAGTTATATCCCCTTTTCATCAGGCCTTCCCAGGTCCCAAACAGAGTATACAAGGTGTCTTACTGCCTTGCCTTTCCACCTCAGATGCACCGGGTGCACGACGTCATCCACATATCTCATCTGAGGAGATCTGTGCACCAACTATCCATCATCATTGACCATGGGGAGCTAGACATCGATAACGAGGCGACCTTCATGGGGTTCCAGTAGAAGTTGAGGATTAACAAAAGCGGGTCCTATGAGGATGGTCAATTCCTCTTTTGCGCTTTCGTTGGAAGCATTGGAACCTCCAGGAGAGTAGATGGGAGTAGAAGGCTCAGATGCGTGCTCAGAACCTCCTTTAGTTTCCCTAGTTTGTGTTGTAGCTTTATGGGGACATAAATTCTTGTGGAGGGAATAATGTAAAGTCCCAGAAATTTCAATTAAAGTTTTTCCTTAATTTCATTGGAATTTTTTGAGTCTGTGGCTTCTGACAGAACATGATTCTGAGGCCTTATGTGCCCGGAATCAATTTTTGAAGTTTATCTCTGGTACATTTTGTAAACAAACAAATGAGTTTTTTTATCTTTTGAACCTGTGCTCGGAATTGGAATCTGAGGGAACTGTTGAACACATAGTGCATGTTTTCACTTAAGAAGACTTTCACCTCGAAGATAGATGATCGAGTATGAAAGTTAGTTTTTGGGGTTTTACGTGGGTTAATAAAATAAAATAATGAACAATTTATTTTATTTTGTTAAACACATGTCGTGCGGATAAAGTGGTTAGAAACTCCACATGGGAGTTGGTGGTGGGAATGACACACCCTAACCCCCCATGAGAGGTTATGGTGGTGGGGCCAACCGAGATCCAACCTCCCATGGGAGGTTGTTTGTGGTGGACACCACACGAGGCCTCCCATTAATGAAAGGGGAATCCTAACTCCTTGAATCCCCCTCATTTATGAGGGAGATCCTCTAGGATTTAATTCCCCCTCTTAATTGTGGAGGATTAAACCTTCCTTTTTAATGAGGGGACCACCCAAGCATTAACCACCCCTTTACCTTTTTGTGGTTAATTAATGGTGGGGCCTGCCAGGAAATATCCTCTATTTAGAGGATATTCTTTTGTGGGACCACCCAGGCTAATAACCCCCTTTTTGAATTCCTCCCAATTTTAATGTGCCACCGTAGTGGATTAATTGGGTGGAGCCCTCTGTCATAAATCCTCCATTTCTGACTTACGAGTCAACGACGAACCCTCCTACTCATATATAAAGGAGGCATGGGGAAGGAGTTCTGGATGACATCTTCAAGCGGTGGAACACTACCAGTGAAGCATGGCGCCCAACACTTGGAGAGTTTACCTCTTCCTCCATCGAAGAACGAAGAACGAAGAATGCCGATGCCACCCTCGGCTCCTTCCTTCCCAATGTTGACAGAACGACACATGTCTTCCGCGATGCCCGTCATCCACGACTTTCCATAGTTTAACGCCATTTTACGAGGTAGGGTTTTTTATTTTCATGTTTTAATACCGTTTATCATCATTCATCAATTCTTGAGTTTTGTTTGGCTGCATGATACCATCTTGATGAGGAAGGGCTCAGACTGCACGGACACGGTCTGACCCTTCCCCTCTCATTTGTTGATTGTGGACGATGGAGGTGGAATGTGAAGAACCGGCCAGCATCTGGCCGTCCATGAGAGAATCATCAGAGCATGATTTCTGGGTCTCCGTAAAGGCACATCACTGTCAGGCCACATGGAGTGGAGATGGGCCACGACATGGATGGGTCGCGGTGGTGGGCCGCAGCGCCGGTGTGCCGCGCCGGAGCAACATGAGTCGCAGACAGGGTAGGCCGCGGCAGAGGGGCGTGGGGTCGTCATGCCACATAGGAGCTTCAGGGGCCGCGGCCAGGGCGAGCCACGCCGGGGCGAGCCGCGGCGGTGGGGCGGGCCGCTACGGTGGGGTGGGCTGCAGTGGTAGGGCGCGTGGCCGTCGCGTGGCCCCAGTTAAACAAAGCCGCGGTAGATCTGGAAGGGCGGCCGGCTGTGCGGGCCGCTAGTGCCACCAAGAGGTAGGACCAGAGTGTTTCCTGCAGTTACCTTAAGGTCGGCCTTCATGGATGGCAATTTAGAAGAAACCGGGGGTGTACCCCCCCGGATCAGCGGCTAGGGCAGGCCCCACTGGACTCTGCAAGCCCCCATGGTCGGCCCGCCACGTGGGCCGCTCGGGCCTGGCAGTGCCAGTCGGGCCGGGCCACGCCAAACCAAACCAGACCCGGACCCGAGTCAAGTCGGCCCAGTTTGGGCCGACCCAGGGGGTGTTAGGCCGGGTCGGACTGGGCCCAGACCCCCTATTTTTGGGCCATTTTCGGTTAAATGATAATATATTGAGCTACGGAACTCTGATTGACGCACCGTCAGTTGCGTAGGATTTCATGGGTCGAGAAGGTCGTTTCATTGTATTACACTCAAGGTTTTGGAATAGTTTGTGTATGGCCCAGTAGGTTCGAACACAAAACCAACCGGGCCCTTGGAGGGGAAACACTTATAACTTGAGGACTGGATTTCTGATTGGCGTGCCGTCGACTACGTTGGATTCCTCTTGATTAAACTGTTCTATTGAAATACATATCATTAGGATTTGATGTAGTTGGAGTATATCTAGGTTGGATTGTACCTGAAATCCAATCAGGCCCCAGGAACGGAAATGCTAATAACTCACAGACCGGGTGACCGATTGATGCGTCGTCTATTGAGATGAGACCCCTATGACGAGGAGGTCCTTCGGGATACTTCTACATGATAATTCGTGACATTTGTAAGTAACAACTAGTATCTCATGGAGCGGACCCTCCCAGAGACGAGCATTCAGAGTGCAGAGACCTAGTAGCTGTAGACCTTACGACTGCTTGACCGATTCAACTCGTAGTGATTCGGTTAGCATAGTGGACGGAGCGGCCAATATTTGGTGGCAGACCCACGATGGATGGAGCACCTGGTATTTGGAAAAAGACTCGTGGTACTCGACAGGAGGAGTACCTCTATAGGCTATTAGGGAGAGCGACCAGTATTTGGTGGCAGACCCTCAGCAGACTGAGTGCCCAATATTTGGCAGTAGACCAGCAGTACTCGACAGGTGGAGTACCTCAGCAGTCTAAGGTTAGTGAGTAGCGCCTCAGAGTCATGACATGGCCACTGTACTCGACAGAGGAGGAGTTTCTCCAGCAGTTGTGGTTTTGATAATTAAAATCCTGGTTTGAGCTGAGTCAATGACCTTTGTGTTTTTCTTCATGATTGAGATAGGTTACTTGATAAATTAGGTATATGTATGGACATATACCTATGTAAAGGTTATATGTTGAGATCTTTATTTGTGATTTATCCTTGTTGGATTTAGTGAGACCTTGAGGGTCTCGGGGTCCCTACTGAGTATCGTTATTCTCACTCTTGCACGGGCTATGCCCTCACCTCGTTGTGTTGGATGCAGATGATGGACATCACTGATAGAGGCCGAGTGTTAGAGTACTACATAGTACCTGTAGGAGGACCTCTCGACAAGTTGGTACCCAGAGGTGGACCTCACTATGAGTCGGTACCCTGAGGAGATTGACGGAGGAGGGAGCTGAGGAGGATATATGTACCTAACCTTCAGGTAGGATCCATGGTGGATGATCTAGGAGCTACATTTTCTATACCTGCCCTTCATTTAGGATTTTTGGTGGACAATCCAGAAGCTTCTTGTCACTTTCTGGTTTTTTGTATTTTACCTTGTACTTTACGGTTGGGCTTGTTTTTACGGCCCCTTACTTTCAGCACTACTTTTTTTTTCTTTTTTACTTAGTGTTTTCTTCTGCTTGTACTATGGTTGAATGTGTTTACGTTTTATAAAGGAAATTACTTCCTAGTTATAGGGAGTTATGCCATTTGGTGCTAGTTACTAGCCTCTAGCATATGGAAGGAGGGCTTGGGGTAGTCACAACACAGGCCCTGAGGACAGGTCATGACATGATCGAATCGACCAAACACCACATTGGAATAAGAAATAATTCCATTCCCACAAGGAATCACAATTAAATGTTTATAAACTCAAGACAACCACAAATTACATGTTGTCAACACAAACCATTTCCTTGAAAACATTTAACTTTTAAGTAATTCATCAAACACCTTAAATTTAAAATTTAAAAACTATATTTATTAGTACATAACCAAATCCTTTTTCAATCATAGAACGATATAGTGATATAAAAAAACACACATTCACATTTCTTAATGAGTAGAATAGGATAGAATCCACCTAAATCACATTAATTATATAGAATGTGTAACATCACATAATTCCTATAGATTCAACCATAAAACATACTCACATAATCGGATCCCAAAAATATCTACTAAAAATTCAAATATTAATAATAAATCAATCTTTATCAAATTATATTTATTTCTCTATAAGAGATAATATCTACAAATGAAGAAATAACCAGTAAGAATGTGGAAATATACATGATTTTGGAGTTCCAATACCCATTTATTAAGAATAATTAGTCACTAGATCTATAAGAATGTCAATAAAACCATATATAAGGAGAGGAGTTATAAAACCTAAGATATGAGTTAAAAAATGAGGATTTTATGGCTAAAATATGAGTAAAAATATAAGTTTCGTCAAAATAAAATCATGTCCCTTTTCTATAGAACATGGTTTAGGAAACTGTGTGATAACCATGGGCATGATACTATTTCCAAACCCCACCTCACATTATTGTGTCACATTGCTTGACAAACAATGTAGAAACATTGTATTTCATCCCATATTCTACAAAAAATAATTTACAATGAACACACGTAGTTTATCAAATATTTGTTCCGGTTTTACACATTCCTAGCCACTCACTAAATCTCTTACATAGATTCCATGATATGATTCCCAATATCCGGTAACTGTTATCAAACAATGCACTTTGAATTATCCTTTTAAAACTCTTTAAAACCATCCAAAAACTGCAAAACACTACCCAAGTATTATAAAACATTAAAATATATATTAAAAGTTTAATGTACCTAATATCAATCTTTTCAATTTCTCTATAAAATTTGACATTCTGTTCTCATAAAGATGGATATTAGTGTTTCTTTGGAAGATCAAAAGACATGATTCCATCATTTCCTTCTCTAATTGTAACGTTTCATCTTAATGAAGAACATATTTCCATAAAACCCATTATAAATGTTAATTTTCAGAGAATAGAGATTATTTTATCTATCTGAAATATGTTTTGATATATGAATCAACATAATATATGTATCATAATAATTTGTGACCCAAGAAATATTAATTTTATATCTAGTTAATACTTCTTTAATAGAAATACCAAAGATTCCTTGTGCAGTGAGATGAAGCATAGAAGTACTTCTATCCAATAAGACACAAATTTTTTTAGTATCATAAAATATCTAATTTATATAGGATAAAATTTTCATTATATACATAAATGAAAAATAAATACCATTAAATAGATTTTAATGAAATCAGGGTCGCCAATATATGATGATATTGGTTGAAAATGGTGAAAATCATATAGTCATTGGGTGATCTATGCCATTTTCATCCCCTTTATAATAACAACAATCTTTTATATTGTGTCTTGAATATTGTTGAGTATGATATGTAATGACTCAAACATTTCCACCATACAAATTTGATTATGTAAAGGATGACCATGAAATGATTTTAATGGATTTATATGCATTGAATCCTCCTAATTATTATTATATGAAAAATATAGTAACGTCATATGATAATCTCAGGATCCTTAAAAATCCATAATGTATGTTCAATGAATATATTACGACATTTGGATCATCTATAATACTTTCCCTCTGTTTGAGGATATTAAGTTATTATCGTGGTAAATTGGGTGCCAAAATATTTCTGCAAGTAATTAAAAAACAATGATGTTATATTGGGTTCCCACTAAAAACATTAGAAAGTGGAATTATTTGAAATTTTACACATTCACTAATTTGGAGTTTTGACAGTTATTTCACCAAATTAGATTTATTTATAAAGATAAAGTTACATGACATTTTTGTTTGCTCCAAAATCGCCCTATTAAATTGTGATTATAAACCATTATTGGTATCCAATAACAAAATTAAAATCTATATATACCCATTTACACATGGTTATTTTAAAATATATCAACATAATTTTTTTTCATTACTCCACCACCATGAACTATTTATAGGCGTGTAATCCTGAGACATTACTTGAATCCATTCATTTGAAGCCATCCAAACAAAACTATCTTCTCCTAACTATATACATCTAAAAAATCCAAGAATGAGTAGCCCATATCATATAGTGGTCAGTAGAAATATGTGGTTCCTAATATGTTAAAGGAACCATAATCTAATATATAAATCCAAAAAATGATCTCCCAAATATTTTCCATCATTCAATGGTCTCCGTACCATACAACTTTTACCTAATGGTTTGGCATTTATGAACTAATGTCTATAAATATTTATGTTGAGAAATAAAACTAGGAATAAAATAAACTAGAATGCTAACCCCAAAATCACACTCCTAATAACATTGAAGATTCATTTCTAATATTATTTTCATTAGATTCTATTTATCCCATGTTCATTATAGTACTAACATTAAGAATTCCGAAATTAGGAGAGAGAGAGATAATTTATATTCCTCAATTTATAAATAAACATAATGTAAAAAAAAGGTATTTCATCTATATTTTTTCCTTTGATTCAAATATAACAGAGATAATATATGTTCTATGATTTTGTGATCAAATAATACAATGAAATTCCATCAAAAGGTATATTGAACCCATGTTATAAAATATTGATCTATTATATCTAATTCAAAATAAATTCTTTTTAAATTAATCTCTTGGACCTATAACTATCATGAATTGTAATCTACAACATGATCTAGTTTCTAGATAACCCATCCAATACATGATATGGATGAATCAATGTAGTTCTCATAGCATCATATTGACTCTAAAAAGGAATAATTCATATTGATATAAGCTAAACTGCATTAATTTGAATTTATTTTTTTTTAAACTCACACAACTGTAATAGAACCCCATTAAATTTTTTATTTTTTATCTGACATGTTAGTAATGAAAATTCACCAAATAATCAACACAATTACCCAACGTTTTGGAGGATACAATGTATCATAAGATTTTATTCTTTTGTTTCCATGATATCTGAGATTATTCCTTTTTGATATCTATCAATACACTTATTTGAAAAATTAAGCAGTCCATGAAATATAAATCTTTTATCTAGTAATTTTACTATGAATTCATGGAATAATGGAAATGTATCGATAAGATACATAACATTATTCTGATATGTTATTTATAAGCAGCCTTATTCAAAGAATGTACCAAAATATCATCAATTAATACAACCATAATGTATCCCTAATACCCCTACTTTATTTAATTCATTAATAAAATAGTAAATATTTATGTAGTCATATATCCCAAGGGAATAATCATATATTCATAATGAATATATTGAATATAGAAATCTATCTTCATAATATCCATCTTCTAAAATCAGATTTGGTGTTACCCAGATTTTAATTCAATCACAGGGAACCGTTTTCTTACACTAATAAAATAAATAAAATTGTTCTTTTGTTGATAGGGATTTAAATTACATTGAATATTCAAGTAATTTATTGATAACGCAAACAAATCCGATGTGTTTTCTCATAATTATTGATTAAAAGAACTAGTGATTCCCATAATGACATACTATGTGAAAATTTATCCATCCAATTACTACAATTCCAACAATATATTCAATCCCTTTAATTTAATTTATTACAACATATAATAATGAATGGAAGTATCACTAAAACATTGTACGTGATCAATCATAAATCCCACAACTATTACAATATATATCCTAGAGATATTATTGAGGATGTGAGGGAAAAAATAACCCATGAATGCTTGAAAATATATTTGTTTGATTACATACACTGTTTCCTAAATAATTACTTCTAAATTGTTGGACATATTTCTAAACACTGATACCAAAACACTTTTTATAAATGAATTTGTATACTTATATTCCAAAAAGTGATTCTAAACATTTAATGATGATTTGAATGTAGCCTATTATTCATAAAAATAAAAAAAATTCTTTAAAGTATGTCACCCAATCTTTTTTCCAAATCGTGTCAAATAATTCCCTAAAAAAGTAATTGAAATGAAATAATACCACATAAATAGTTTTAGAAAACAATAAAAAATTAATGTATCAACACAATCATTAAATAAGAGGTATTTTATGTTTGGATTTATGTGGAATTATTTTAGAGTAGAATACTAAATTATCCTCTTTAAATACAGTAACAATATATTAGGAAGAACCAATATTAAACTAATAATTCATGAGTGTTTATTTCAATATAACTATACCATAAATTATATAAAGGCTACATTGACCCTAAGTGTTCATCTACTCATCAGTATAGAACTACCAATGAGGTATTCCTCATAATTCAATATTGATCTATAATGGATGTGATGATTACTGAGGTATCAATGTAATAAAATGTTAACTATAATTAATCAATTTTGGGGTCCATTAAAATTATGTCTAATTAAATCTCTGTGTAAATAAAAATATTCATAAATGATGAATAATTTTTAATATGTCATCCTTTTACTTTTCATTAAAAAATGTTTCAGATGTAGAAATATTAAAAAATTATGGAATTACATTAAATAAATTGAGAATTCCACCTTATTATTCGTTGAATGTCCACAGTAAAAATAAACCATCTAATTTTGGTTATGAAGTATAATGGATATTATATAAAATAAATGATTTTTATTTTCCTTACATACTGCTATATAAGTCTTCCTCTTCCTCTTTTCTAATTTTGGAGTTCGTACTCTCACCCGTGTATGTAAAACTATTTTCTCCATTATAGCTTTCAAAGGATAAATTTTCTACTATTTTATTCAATTTATCATGCCTATATAGCATTCAATAAATATGAATGCATACATGGATATTATTTCATTTCACATTCCTACCTATATGGTACTCCATTCTTGAACTCACAAGAGGAATCATCCTGAGTAAAATGAATAATCATCAAGGATTGAGATGTTAACTGTAACAAATACATATTTTCATACAATAATTAATAGAAGTTATTCATAATTTTTATTATTAACCTTTCAGGATATTATTGTTGGGTATATAATTTCCCAAATCCTATCCATGTATAGTCAAGGTGCTATATATTGTGGCAAAGAATATCCCACCACTACCTAAGATGATCCTCCTACATATAAACTATTATTCCCATTTTAATTTCTAATACAAATCCAAAAAAAGAACAAACCATTTTACATTCCCATACCATTCCACCTCGTTTTCTAGTCCAAACACATAATAAAATATTATTGGATTCTGTTTCAAAATGTTCATGATGGAATTTTCTTGGTGTGGGTGAGGAATCAGATTGCCCCTATACAGGGATTGAAATGTCAGGGCTACTCTCAATATGTGATGTATATTTTTTTTTCATATTGAACAACAATCTATACTTTATCCACTATTATTATTCTTTGAAATTTCTATTTTCACATTCTTTCAAAAGATATAGTGAAACACTACTTAGTAAACACTCAATTTAAAATGAAGTGTTGTAATAATAGAAGTCCTCAAAATAATCAGTAATTAAATACAATTTCCACCTATCAAAAATAAATATATATGAAATTCATTCATAGTACGTGTCACTATAACAATTCTTGATATTATACACTCATAAGATAAACCCACAGTGTGAGATGTAAGCACACCAAGAAGCATTATAGATCACTTTAAGTACTTTTACCACCATGTTAACTAGTATTTAAGTATATATATCTCACCTAATTATTATAATGATACAAATATCAAGTTTATAAATTAATATATCATTAATATCATTAAAAGATGATGAAACAACCATGAAGTAATACATTTTTAATAGCTCTCCCCCACCCATTATATTGGGAAGATGTGGTGGTAGAACTGACATTAGGTGATGTCCTTAAGATACCAATATCTATAAATAACGGCTAGTTTTATTTGAAATTTAATGGGGACGATTTTCCCCAGGGAAAGAAAAACCTGAAAATGATATAATAATAAAAAATAATGTAATATAATTCATGAATTTTAATAAAATTCAATTCAAGATAAGATGAAATATTAGTGGTGAATAAGGAATAATAAGGTTAAATAATTATTTAAAAGTAACATAGAAATGATTGACACGAATGTGGAATCAAATTAAGAATCACCCAAAACATTCAAGATGAATTGAATCAACATTCCTAGACCACTACATAATGATTCATTAATATTTATATTTGACACCATTACTCAACCTATATATTAGTACACAAAAACTGTAAATGAATTATATTTCCTAATTAAGGGTGGCTAAAAAACATAGTGGGTAATTCCCAAGACTTCCCAAACACCCACCACTTGGAGAAAGAACATTTTAGCTCAAATTTATAATATAAAACTATATATAGAATCATTATGTAAATTTCAATATAAAATCCAAAATCGTAGCCATTTGAAATCATTATTCTTCTACACACACACACAACCAATCATGCTTGGTGAAATTCACCATACTAATTAGTGGTTACCCATCCAATCATTAAGTCCTTATTATATGGGATCGACCATATGCCACATTGGTTATGGACATATATCTGAACCCTCAAGGTACTGAGAATATAACTTATTGAATTGAAACCAAATACACATTCTCTGTTCTCTACAAAAATCATTCATTTAAAAATATTTATTGATGAATTAAGTCAAAAAATTTGATTTATACAATTTTTTAAAACAATTTTTGCAATAACCAAGTAAAATTACTTATTTATCAGGTATGAGTGATTTAAACATATGGCCTTTGTGCCCCAGAATATTTTCTATCACCCGTCATCTTTATAAGTTATTTTTCTTTAAATAAGTCTATTTTGATAGCTTTTGATGCACAAGACACTAATACTAAACGAACTACTCAATTTTATACAATTATTATAATTTTTGTAAATCAGTGGGTATGAATATGATTAAATAATTTATTAAAATGATATTTATGCATGTGTTAAATTAATTCTATGGTTACAACTTTATTAGAAATAAAATGAAAAATATAAAAAAAATGAAATGTTTTAATAAAATATTTTTTTTTCTACACTATTTATTTTAATCACGATATATTAAATAGAATAAAATTAGGGAATTATTTTAATGCAATTTTAATAATATATATTCAATCAATTGTTTTAACATTTAACAGTTTTTATACTATGAATGGTATATGTATAATTTTAATTTTATACTTAAAAACTATATTTTACTAAATGTATTTTTTTACAAATTTTTCACATTTATTTTTGAAAATTAATTTCTTCATCTTAAAGATATTAAATTTGACAAAAAATCATCAATATTTTTAATTATGAGGTCATTATTTTGGAAAAAGGGGATTTTTTAAATTTATTTATAACAGTTACCACTGTAAAATGTTCACCATAATAAAGCTAAAATCCGGTATATATTTTATAAATATAATTTCCAATGTCTTGCAATCTTATGTTATTCAAATTTAATTTTATTATGACTCTTGTTAATTTTTTTAAATGATTCTTATTTTATGAATATCCAAAATTTAATCCACTACAGAAGATTATCATATTTGATATGCATTGTAATTTTACAAATGTAAAGCTCATGTTCTCTTATCCTTATTCACATGTTATGATTTTTTTATTAATTATATGACCATTATTTAACCTCTTTGAGCATATAAGATCAATATTTTCTTATATATCCATTACCGAGTTTAAGTATTATTTAATTATATATGAAATTTATAATAAGGGTGTTATTTATGAAGTGGTTGGTGCGAGATGATGCCAATATCTTATGAAAAAGTAGTGTATATATAAATAATTCTAAATGAAACATGTCAAAGAGAATTATTTAATGAATTGATATATTTTTTTACTAAATATTACCTTATTAATGTGTGATATCTATGTATAAAAATTATATTTTTCTGTAGTTGGTATCAGAGTAGTGTTTCATTGCTATTGGAATCTGAGATGAGAAAACATCTGTGAGAATTCTAGGGAAATGACTTACAATAATATAACATCTAAGAGATTTTTTAATGACGATAAATGACCTATTATAAACATAATGTGTCATAAATTTTGAAGAATGTGCCATTATTTGTAATCTATAAATAATTTTTTTTTATTATTACCCCCAATTAATATTGTTTCTCACAATATACATATTATTTTATTTGTTATATTATATAAGGAGGAATATTTATAATGATCATGGCTGATGGAATGATTGTCCTAATGATCAATCAAATTAAAGGGGATCAGGAATAAGAATACTTCTGATTTTCCTAATCATATATCCCATTATTTTATTACATTCCAATACTTGGGTTATTTTTTTAACACACCTAATAAGAGAACAAATGAGTTTCATAATGACTATGGAGGAAATAATATTTAGATTTATACATGTTGAAAATATGGGTGTAATAACTCATGGGATTGTGTTAATGGAAAAGAATGATTTTTTCATGTTGGAAATCATGAGAATAAATAATGTAATTGAAAATACAATATTATGTATCTTATGGTGGTAAATGAAGTCCATCTGAAGGTACTATTAATAGTTCATTGTATAATGTGTGGGGAATATGGGATTTATCTGAGCATGTTTCCAAATACATATGTTATATTTAATATGAAGGCATTTCATATTCCATGGCACTATTTTTTGGGAAAGGATTGAATTGTTTATGTACATGGATTAAGTAACATTATTGATTTCAATTTAAATATAATAAACATAAACCATCTAAGGATAATTCCACATTAGTTTTTATTATGGATTAGAAAAAATATGTAAAATGGTTTTGACAACTAAAAAAAGTGAATTTATGGTAAGATGATAGATTGTAGTTTTGATTAATATATGTTTTACATTAATGGTATTGTATTGGTAACCTTGAAATTTAGTATTTATTTAATCAAAAAGTTATTATATTCAGTTATAATGATGTCTACCACATTTTATTATTAATGTAATATATTCCAAATCAATGATTTTTATTGATGAATAGGTAATCTTCTCATTATGGATTCATATATGTATTAATGTGAGGTTAACATAAGTCTTAAGTTATCCTCTTGGGTTTAATTGTTTTTGGAAATCAACAGTACATTTATGGTTTTATGTGATGGTATTTTGAGCTGATTTGATGTAATATAAGATAATATAGAGAAAAAACGGTTAGTGTATTAAAAAAATTCATATTATATAAGATGATGTTATATTAATTATGTATTATTAGATAGTGGGAATATATAATATTAGTGATTGATAAGTGATTGATGTATATTGAAATATTTTCAAATATATTTATAGTTAATATACAGAAAAAATTTTAGGTCAGAATTAATATATAATTCATGATATTTCAGTGAAGTTCGTTAAATTATAATATTAATCTTGTTGATAAATTATTTTGGGACGTGTTTCATTGGGTTGAGTTCTATATCACCCTTAGGATTAACATATGATTTATCATGAATGATTATTTAGGAATAATGAAATTATATTTCTGGGGATGTATATTAAAAGGTATAATTTCCCTTATTTGATTAAAAAATTCTTCCACATTTAGTTTACTGTGGTTATTTTTGTAGTAGCGTGTTTTAAAAAATGGTTTAGCTGTAATCTTTTTGGTTATTGTGAATGTTTTGGAGTTATATTGACATGTTTATACACATTGGATATTATATTTCCTTTTGTTAACCATTATTATTTGTTTAATTTAATTATAATTGGAATAGTTTAATATCGATTTATGGATATGAAAATGATTTTACAATTTTAGGGTTAAAATATTCATATTGAATACTCACTGCTAGTAGAAAAGGAATTATTTTTGTGGAAATAAATTTATGGATGAGATCATAATTGTAATTTAAGTATATTTTTTTATTTTTTGGACTAGATGGTAATAGAATTTCTCAAATATAGGAAAATGATATTGAAAAATTAATATTGTCCTATTACATTTGAATTTAATGAATATATGGTATTTTAACCCATAAATTCTTCATGTATTTGGGGTCTTTAAATTTATTCATAATATTTAATTTATCACCCTCTATCAGTCCTTGTGAGTCTGTTTTATATTCCATGTCTATATTTTCTATTCTCACATTTCTTTTCCAATTTAGAAACATTGTTTTTTATTTTTCCTAACTACCTGATTATTTCAATTTTCATATTTTTATAAAAATGGTTTATCAACCATATTTACAATGTGTGATTTCCACAAATTATTTTTAAATTTTAAAAACCTTGGTTATCGAGAAGTAGATAAAATTATAAGGATGAAATTAATTAAGGGGTGGGTGTGGGGGAGACTGTGACACCCATATAATTTATGAAATATTAATCATAAAATAAGATATTTAGTATAATTAAATACAAAAAACCTAGAGTCTAAATAAAAAATAATACAGTATACCTTTTTAACCTTCCCTTTAAATCAGATAGAATGAATAAGAATATCTAATTTATAAAAATTTTATAGATTATTCATTTTAAAAATATATTATTTGTATACAAATATTTTTATATAAAAACAATAAAATCATTCAAATTTAAAATAGATGCTTTCAATAAAATAATATTAAAACAATGAATATTTATTTTAATAATATAAAAATATCCCAATTTATGACTAGTTTTAAATATATATAAATATTAATTAATAATTATTTTTATATTCGAGAAATATTTTTACTATTTTGGAGATAAAAATAATTACATTTTTATGTTTTAAAACAATATTTTTCTAAAAGAATATATATTTATATTTTTCAAAATTTTTATGTTAAAAAAGTCTACCACAATTAGGAGTTTAATTTCATAAAATTATTTTCATTTTTGAAAACATAATTTCAATATTTGTAAATATGTCTCTTTTATTTTAAGAAACTATAAATAATAATTATTTTAAAATTTATCAATGTACTAAATGGTAAAGTCGATATATTTTAGATAACATTTAAGTGTTGAAGTATATATTTTTCCTATAAATACATATTGGATGATGGTAAAATGACCATTATTAGATTTGGAATGAATTTTAGTTATCCAAAATGAACCTATAGATGGAAATTAAAACATTAATATTTTATGCTATGAATGTAACAAAATCTAACACTCTTATATTTTAATCTCTCGAATTCTTTCACACATGGAAAAAAATTGTTAATGAAAATTGTTTTTCATTTTATTCATAATGAAATTATCTTCATAATAGTAATTTATTTATATTTTCTTGTAATTAAATAATTATCGCAAATTATTAAGACAAAATAAAACAATTGGATTTTAAATAATTTAAAAATAAATTATTTTTTGAAATATTAAAAGTAATATATTTAGAGTGAGTAATAATGTTCCCCATGTTTTATGAATAAATATGATATATTTATTAGGTGTAAAATAATAATTTTGAAATTTAAAATTTCTCTTGGAGCCTTAATATTTAAATTAATGATTTTTTCTAAAATTAAAGAATAATGATATTTTAAAATTAACAATATTTTAATATTGGATTTAAAATTCATAAAAATTATACACCAGACCATGTGAATTGAATATAGTATATCACAACATACATTTTCTATTTATTATTCATTTTTTTCATTTATGATAACATGCATAACCCTTGACATTTAATATTATAGTTATCGTAGTTGGTGTCCTAAATAATTTACAAGTGGGTTACTATAAAAGAAAATGATTAAAATTAAGAAATCCAATCGAAATTTCATTGGATGATTTCATATAAACCATGAAATAATTTTATTTTAACTCATGTGAATCTGGAAGTATTTTTCTTGAGATCAAATTTAATATATTTTAATCCTATAATAAATTCCATGTGTGTCCTCTCCTTCTATAAGAAAAGGAAACCCCTCTTTCTGGTTCATTAAAATAGATTTAGCAATATAGTTTATGTATATAATGAAATATTTTCTTCAAAAATTCATTATCCAAATTATAGAGGTTATTTTATTCCAAGAATACCAACCCTTTAATTCTTTAGAGGAGATCTAAATGTGTTCTTTCAGTTAATATGTAATCTGAAAAACTAATAACTTTTTTAATGAATTACAATCTTCAATAGTGATAGATTTATTTTTCCAAAATGATATTAAATGTATGTTTATTATGATGTTTTAAATGATTATATATGATACATATGAAAACATTATACAAAAATAATAATAATACAAAATCTATCTTTTTACCTTAAAATTCATTGGGAAATTATAACATCACTCATGTGTAAGATTGGACAACCACATCTAATAAGTGATGTGATTTTCCTTTCATTGCAATTTTACATGGATTATAGTATGGAAATATTTATTTAATATAAATTATTTATATTAAAAAAATTATTCTGGAAATGTGGATTATTATTTATCATTCTTTCATTCTATTTATTGAAATTTGAAAACAACATTCATGCCTAAATATGTCCTGTAATCTATTTAAATGGTGTAATTAATTGTATTATATATAATTATCAATAATTAAATTATATATATAATTAAAATATACAATATTTTTTCTTATTACCATAATAAAGATGATGAACCCAAGATCAATGTACATATACCAGAAATACAACACTGAAATAATCATGATAAATGAAACCATTAATACACGAGAATGTCGATTTTAATGATCAATTTTTTATAAATGGCTGTAGAAATGTTTGAAATAGACCATATATCAGATTAGAAGTATTTAAATAACACAATTACAGAATTATAATAAAATTAAATTAATTATAAGGGTTTATATATTAATTTTAAAGAAAGTGGAAAATTAGGCAAGGGTTTATCTTCTCATATTTTCTCATTGGGACAAATGTTATTTCATTCACCTATATTCATTTATGAAGTTTATATAATGCATTATTTAATTTTACATAAAGATTAAAATTATGTTCTTGAAATTAGATGTTTTATTTTATTTCATCCTTTCAATGGGATTGTGATTAAAATTTTCATAGTGTGGAAAGTGTGTTATGTTACAATATCATTGTTTATCTGGAATGTTTTGTTAATAGGAATTGAGTTAAAATATATAAAGATATACATATAATTAATACCATGAATTTTATTCTCCAGTAGTTAATTTTTTTTCAATACATGATATCTTTTCATTTAGATTTATTTATGTACAAAACATAATCAATGAATTTTTTATACAAAATTGATATTCATTCTCTCTTTGATAAAAAAATCCTTTCTCCTCCCATTACATGTTTTTTATAAATTTTTTAATGATTCTTTTTAATATTATACAATGATTGATTCAATAATTTTTCTTAATTCTTTTGACAAATGATAGAATTTTTTAAAAGGTTTCTTCTATTAATTTTCATAAAGATATAGCTGTGATGTTATTAGAAAACATTAAAAGAAGAATTTTTTACAATATACAAAATGAATGTAATTTCCCACAATCATGACTACTCCATTTTTTGAACATTACATTAATATTTTATGGGATTAAATTTATGGAAAATGTTTTTATAACATTTTGTTAATTTTTTATAATTTAAATAGTTTATTTAAATGTAAAAATGGTATTTTTCGCATTAAAAGTTCCACAGGAACTTTTAATGATGCTTTTTTCAATGATGACATCATTTGATGTTACCTAAGATTTACCAGGGATATGATAACAGTATAAAATCATTTTTCTATTTATGGTTAGTTTATAATAACGAAGGCTAGATATTTATAAAACCCTTTCATTTTACATGGGATATACTATGATGAATTTATTAAATGTTTATGATAACCATTTTTTACCCATGGATTAATCCATTATAAATTATAAATGAAACCCATTTCTTATTTATTCAGTGTTTATGGTATTATTACTATTTTATGTTCTCATCTCATACATATGTATTTTTTTATTATGTGATGTGTGGTCCCATAATTATATATCCCAATAATATATTTGGTAATGATTGATATGTACTGAGATAAAAATAAATAGAATAGGGTTTGAAACCAGTTCAGCATGTGAATATGTCAAATATGAAAAGTGTTGGGAGTGAACCTTGAATACTGTGATGGTTTTGGTAACTAACTGAATCCAATATAATATTCATGGTAGTTATAAATGGATTTGTGGAAAATTAATTTCTATAATTATGTGTATTCCATATACTCATATCATATACTAATGTTATGCTCTACTAATTGAGGTTGATTTATTCTTATAGGATTCCTGTTATATGAATGAAAAAACATTATTTCATTATTCCTGAATATAACTTCTGATAGTTGGGGTATGTTTTCAAAGTTATTATCATGTATTAAATCCATTATTCTCATGTTATTCTCATGTACTCAATGAAATATTTCATACATTCCCTCCTGAAGCATTTGTGATAACCTTTTTCTTTTGTTTCCATTCCCTAGGATATATAGAAATGTATTTACTTTTATATTTCAATGAATGGTTATATTTGTAATTAACTATTTCTTAGAGGATAATTGTAGAGACCCCAAACATGACGTATATGAACATTATATTACTTTTGTGGAATACTCAATACATAATAAATAACCAACACTCAAGGACCGTAATAGTTTAGTGTCTTTGGAAACTCAGAACATAATCTTTTAATCATGGTGAAAGATCTTCAACATCTCTCATAATGAACATACCCTTTTGTTTTCTTAACTAAAAATTTTAATTAAATTCTAGGGAAAAAACATATAAAGGATGATCTTAAATGCTCAATAAGGGTAATACTGGAGAAAAAAAAACAAATCGTATACATTTGAACTTAAAAACACGAACATAATGTTTAAACAACAAAATCTTGAGCAATGACATAAAACATGGAAATTCGAAAGGCATAGATCATAAATAAACCTTAATCATGATTAAATATAATGGGAATAAAACATGTAATTTTGGAAACCATTAATCATATGTTATAATTTCTATAGTATCCAAGGCATTGTTTCCAAGACCATCTTAGTGGACAAAGTCCCCTTCTGAATCGAGTTCACTCCAATTTCCAGTCTTGTATCACTGAACTAGATTAACATTATATTCCATCCATGTCTATCTCATGAGATATGAATCATTACCCAATGAATTAGCGGGAGATATAGCTCCCACCCATCTCATGATGAAATCATTCTTATGTGTGACACAACATAAACAATAATCATTCATCATAACCCAAAGAATAACATGGGTTTTATAAACATCATCCCATCATAACATAATCTATATAAAACAAATAGATATAATATCATCATAATAAAAGTGAAACCATGTAAATCATAGAGACATTATACTTGAAACATACATATATGAAATAATGTCATCGTAGATGGAAAATAGTATTGATAAAACACTTGAAATTAATTCATGGAAAAAATATCATTTCTTCTTCAAAATAATTTTCTTTTCAAAAAAGGAAATGAAATTTTAAAAGAAAAGTATTTTTTTGAAAATAATAATGAAATATTGTAGGTTAAAATTCAGGAAAATATGGTGTTATGAAACCGTAAAAATCAGTTCATGCCATAAAAAAAACATTCTTCTCATACTTTTGACAGAAAATTCAAAATGTACCTCGTATGGTAAAAAAAAGAATGATTCCTTACATACAATGTAGTAAAAGTAAAAAATGGGTAAAAATTACTTTAAACATACTTGAACCCATTTTTGGAAAATAAGGACATGGATGATAAATATAACCCCAGTAAATACTTACCAATAAACAATCTCGGATAAAAGCGAGATTGGAAAGTTATCCCTTACCTTATGTTCGATATGCTTAATATGTATCCAGACCTCTATATAATTATTTATATAATGGAATTGACTTATTACAGAATCATATTCATTGTTATTATATCATATATAGTTCACATATGACATTATATTACCCGTTCATTGGTAAATTCCTTTTTAAAGCAGCGTTTTGGGTAAAATCGTTTCATTTATTATACTTGTTTCGACTTGTTGTTCTTGATATTATTACTTACATCCTGATTTAAATAATTCTAAAATTTTAATCATTATTTATATATAATATATATTCAGTATATAAATATATATGATAGATCAACAAATGGAATGAAATACATTGTTCATGGACACGGTAGGTCGTACGTACGCATGAACGCTGTTTTCGTTTCCTTATTGAATTAAATGAAGCATATATGTACATAATTCCAGTATCATTATAATGTAATATATTTCATGATTATTTATTATATATACTTTATAATCATACTTTAATGGTTAATCATGGAAAATGAATCTCATCATGTTCGTGGAGACGGTAGTCCGTACGTACGCACGAGCGATGATATCGTTCCCCTAATTATTTAATAGAATTAGAGTGGAGGGTATAATATCTCAAAATAATTATGAAGATATAATAACCATATATAGTTATTATTTACAACATTATACCCATCCAAGTAAGGTGGTTGTGGGAAAATTGATTACACCACGGCGTGGAGATGGTATTCCGTACGTACGTACGCACGATGATTTCGTTTTCTATAGGATGGATAAAAGTTGAAATGGGGTTTATTACAATTTATAATATCATATCAGTACATTATTGATACTAATTGTAATAATTTACAATGAAACAAGTAATGAAGAGGATGTTGATGAAGAAATAAACTTGAAAGAATCGGTAGAAGAGATTACCTATTCTTCGATGCACCTCCTTTAAGCTTCCTCTAAAGGAACAAGATATAGTCTTTTGGGAAGACCAGAACCTCAAAAATGTTTCTAGGGTAGTGGATAAACGAAATTGGTAGGGTTTTTCCAAGCATGAAGGGTCAATGTGTGGTGAAGAGGAAAGGGAGTAGGTACCCTTTTATAAGGGAGGAGAGGGGCACATTTGGAATTATAAGAAATATTAATTTTGTAATAAATTTAAACCAAAAATAAAAACATCTAAAATGACTCACATCCAAATCTTGGATAAGATAAGGTTGTAATCTCATCAACAAATAAAATTTAGACATGATTTGTGTAACATCCTAGGTAAATAAAGAATATTTCTTTTTCATATTTATTAATATTTGTGATTAAAATAATAATTTTACTTTAAAGGGGTGGCTATGTTCGATAGCTTACCTGATACGCAACAACGAGTTTCTTTGAAATCATGCATTGCACACTAGTAATATAATAATATTATTTTAAATGGTAGTTATCACGTAGCTGTTGTTTTGGCAGGAATGAATAAAAATAACTAAAATATGATTATATGTGTTTGTTAAATGTTTTTACATTTATCCAATAAAAGATAAATGCTTAAAATAAGGAAAAGAATTCAATTTTAGGCATAGCTACTCTAATATTCACTAAAAGGTCGACTTATCACCTTTTGAGGGTGAACACTCAGTAAATATAGTTTTGGTCACTCTTATACATTATATTGGTACAAATAAAATTTTTCTTTAGAATTGGGACATCAAAGTTTACTTTGTGTAAATTTTTGGTATATTTTCGATAATGTTCATTTTTTAATGAATAGTAAAAAATGTTGTATTTTAATTCAAAACCACTTTTTAATCTAATTTATTTATATGATTAGATTATCTTTTTAATTGGGTTTCATATGAAATTATAATATATTTTTACCATTTAATCCAATATTTGTCCTTGGAATTAATTTCACTTTGAAATTGGAGTTCAACTAGAGTCAATATTCTGATATATATTGTTTCATAAAAACACGCTATTTATTCTGACAATGGAAATTAATTATTAAATTAATTAATGAAACTTATATGTTTTGAATTTTTTAAAATAGACATCATTTTTGAATTCGGAATATCAAATATAGCTTAGGGTGAATTTTAGGTATTTTTCTGAAAAACATCAATTTTTTATGAATAGTGAAACCCCTAAGTAGTAGCTAAAAAACTGATTTTTTGTTTAAATAAAATTTTACCACCTCTGTGATTTAAATTCCAAAAATCTGACATACATGGTTGTCATTAGGATGTAATATTTGGTTCAATGGGATGAAAATATTTTTTGGGTGAATAGTAACTTTTAGGTTTTATTAATCGCGATTAATGGTAATTAATGTAATTTATGGTAAAGCTAATGTTTCAATAATATGAAATGAGCTTGACACATGTATTACCCTTATTTGATGAGTGATGGACGACCACTAAAATCCATGGGTCAACTTGGGGACCCCATGGATCCACATTGGTAGGAAAAAAACTGTTATAACTTTTTATTAAAAGTTAAAATAAAAATATCACAAACATGTATTGTTTTACTAAAAGAATTTTTACATGGGGTTATAAAAGTCATATTTTTTACAATAAATATTCATTATAAATATAAAAGGATTTCCTACATCATGATATATTTTTTTAAATTTTTAGATATTAAATAAATTTATTTATTTATTAATCCATGATGATGCAGTGATTACCTCATTAATGAAAGATTTAAATAAAATGAAAAGATAAGGTAAAATATATAACATAAACTTGTCAAAAACCTATTGCATGTGAGTATTTCAAACCCTTATAACCATACCGTCAAAATATATAATTGTGGGACCATTAATATCTGAAAATCATTTTATAATAATGTATCATTACAAGAGATTCCATGAGTGCCCCTCCTCCCTCTTATAAAAGGCCCCCACCTCTACCTCCTTACCCACACCTCTAATGCCTTTGTCTCGGCCACACTATTCTCATTTTATCTATCCACATCCCTGTATTCATCTTAAAAGCCTTACCTTGGGCAGAAAGCTCTTCAAGAAACCTTTTTGTTTCAAACCAAGAGGAGTTTCACAATTTAAAGGTAATGTCTTCACTTGTGTTATTTTGTTTTATTTTTCTTCTCCAACCCCCTAAAATCTTTTTATTCCATACTTTAGTAACAACAACAGTAACATAAAAATACTAAGATGTTGTTATGAGAATGATTAGAGCTACACTTACACACACTTTCATATAATGGTTAAAGAACATATTGTTTCTGTGGATGGCGAATTACTGCCTCACGAAACGATAATTGTTCAATATTCTCTTAACACCTTTCATGATGGCCATTATGACGTCACTGTATTTTATATATGATTTATATGGTATTTATTTTTTCTATATGCTTATGTAGTTTATATTTAAAAAATACCTGTATGCTTTTCATGTTGTGCAAATGCGATAAATTCATATGAGGAATTGTGGACTACCGCCCCCTCATACGATAGGACTCGTTCATGCAATACATGGAATTTATAAATAATGAAATTAATGAACATATGTGACCTATAGAACATATATTTTATACTGTAATTATAATATATATATATATACCACTCATATATTTTTAATTCCATTAATATAACAAAGAAATGAAAGTAGCGTTCATGCGTACGTACAGTCTACCGTCTCCATAAACAGTGCATTTCATTTAATTTTTATCTCCAAATGTTATGTAATGGTATAAATTGAATATGTACTGGAAATATATGATATTTAAATCATTAATACTATTCTGGAGATGATTTACTTATAACTTCACGGACAATCATTTTCAAACAAATTCATTTTTGACCCATTTACCAAACTTCGACAAAAACGTCTGATATGAACTCAAATTATTAACCAATTATTATAAAATTATAATATGTGATATGAACTTAATAATAATTTTTAAATTATTTCCTTATGATATTATAAATTGACCAAATTTTATTATTCAGGAATATAAAGAAACGAACAAGACAAGTCAGACATGAGGTAAGGGATCCTACCTCTCTCTCTTTTATAAAACTCTTTTTTATGTCATTTCTTTTATGCTCCTCTTTTTTATGTTGGGGGATGTTATTTTATATTCCTCATTCTGTAATTTTTATGTTCATATTATGAGAGACCCTATTTTATCTCATCAATCCATTTTTGGATGTTTTATGTGGCGTCGTTAGGCTGCCGAGTTTTCATAAGGGGTTTTTCATCTCACTTTTATTCCCGTGATATTTATGATATATTTTCCAAAATTTCATTTGAGTGGTTTATGTACTGCCCATTATTCTACTATTTTTGTAATATACTTTCATTTATGAGTATTTACATCAATGTTTTATATTCTTTCTTTCATGGGGTGAACGTTTCTAATGTTACCCCAGTCGGTAAGGGAACATTTCACCCTCCTCTTTTTAAAAAGACTTATTTATGTTATGTCTTTTAATTTACATATTCTTATGTTGTGATATGTTCTTATATATCCTTATTGACGTCAATTTTATGTCCAAGTGATGGGATACCACTTTCTATCACTTCAACTCATTTTATGAATTTTAAAGTGACGCTGTTAGGCTGTCAAATTCGTGAAAGGGAACTTCTTAACTCAATTTCAATCCTTTGGGTTAAACTTGTACTCCTTGAATATGTCATGCTATGAATAAGAGTGAATGAATCTGATTTTTTTATAATTAATATCCACTTATATAGGGTGTATTTATATTTTTCACATAAATTATGTAATTGATTTATCCTTAATATAAGTATACCATCTTTGTATGGGAATTCATCTCAATCTCCTCTCATTGACGCATATTTTTCTTTATACTCAACTTTAATTTATATGGTGTATAATCCCCTTTGAATTTTACTTTTATTCCAAAGGAATCTTTTCTGTACGAATCATTTTACTAAATGACAAAAAGTATGTTTCATTTTAACGTACGCGGTGATCACGACCATTCCACCACCTCGAGTATTATTTGATCTTTGGCTTCTCAATAAGATGTACTGTTTTTAAAAAGAAATAAACACCATATAATCTATTATGTATTTTGGTATAGAAAATGGTTTTGATAATGGATTTGTTATGTCAATATATTTATGTGATATATTGGGATTGAAATGTGGAAATGTTTTCTTTCTATTATATTTGGTTTATATCTTATGATTTTATAATGAAACTTGGACATTTGACGGGTGGTTATGTTATAAGACATATGACGGGTCATTCTGTGAATACCAGGATGAGTGGTTACGTTATAACCACCAATTTTTTGGGTATGGAAGTCGTCCATATGGCTATTCCATTTAGTGATATTTGTGAAAGTAGACCGTATGGTTATTCCATTTAAGTATGTTTATATCCCAAGATACATTTATATGTTATGTGTTCTTTATATGGGTTTATGGTAATCTATTGGTTACAAGGATATGTAGTGATCTTTTATTCAGTGAAGAGTATTTTGTACTTCATAAAGGTGAAAAGTATTACTTTGATAAATTATTCATGATTTACTTGTTGTTTGGAAAAACAAATAGTTTTCCTTCTTTGTGTATCCATTACTGGGATTTTTATGCTCATCCCAAGTTTTTTGATATGTTTTCCACATGACTTAAAGATGAATAGGGTCAAATATGGGATCAAGGAAAGACATGTTATCGAAAACATGGAACTAGACATGTTTCTTTTTAATAGTTTTTATTTTATGGAAACTTTGTAGAGGTCTCTACTTTGTAATATTTTGAGATGTAATAGTTATGTCCTAATTCTCTAAAACTCTAATCCTGAAATGATCCTCTAATTGAATTATTCATTTAATTCATTATTATGGAATGTTTTAAGGTAGGGTCCTTATAGTTGGCATCAATGGTCGGTTCATATAACTTTAGAGGTTAGGCTATTCTCTAAGCATAAGTGTCATTTCCATAACGGTTAGGATTTTAGAAAGATTCATTGTTTTAGATAATGTGAATGAGTAAGTATATCTTAGTGTTTATCTTCGTCATTATACCATGATAATTTTTTTTTGATATACTCACACTTACATTTTTGGTTTTGGTAAATGGATGGATCTAGCAGGCACCAATGTGACAATGAGTTTGAAGGAAACTGTGGTGGTTCTCTGATTAAGAGACTGGATGAAATGTGGGATTCAATGAGGAATCTCATGGTTATTATAAACCAACTATCAAGAAGTCATGATTAACCACTTGAACCTTGGTGAGTTCTCGAATGCATCATGTATGAGAGAACTAACTCGATGTGAATGTTCAAGTAATATTTATAATAGTAACCATTAGGGTTTATATTATCCTTACTTTTCAAGTAATTATGGGTTACTATATGATGGAAGATGAATGGTATGAGGTAAAATCGAGGTTAAATTTGGTTATGGTTATTTTTGAAGATTTTATCTCTATTTGGGGAATTTTTGAAGAATTATATATTTTTGTAACGGACAACACACAGACCTTGTGACAACCCTTCCTGTGAGACAAAGATGTGGGAATCGAATCCACAACCAAAGTGCGACTGGTATTTATCGCCTACCACTGGACTACGTGAATCCCCTGGTTAGTATGACAAATTAATTTTAGTTATATAATTTTATGAATCAATAATAAGTTGATGTTGGGATATCTAGGAAAATATTGACCTATAATGGAGGATATATGATTAGGTTAATTACTTTTCAATATGAGACTTTAAGATCAACTGATGTTATTTGGAGATAAATGTTAATTTTTAAATTGGAAGTCTATGTGATTAAATCCTTAAAATATTTGGGTTTCAATCATAGTTTGGTTTAATTTGATGAATTTTATGGAAATTTTTTTTATTGAATGGTATTCGTTGAACTTTGGGTTTTGTTGGACAAATTTTGGAGATTAAGAATAGATTTTATTTTTATAAAGGATTATCCTTTTGTGGACTTTATGATCTTGTTCTAACAATTTTGGTTTTGGTAAGGGTCTAAATACATGGGAAATATATAGTTCTCTTTTTTGGATTTGGTGATTCTCTAAAAGTGGATTACAACGCTCTTAATGTGAAAAAGCCATCCAAAATACATATCTTTTGAAGAAAATATGATTTTGTGTAAGAAATCTAGTAAGAGATGAAAGTCTATATGACAAGTAAGTATGTTTCCTTAGGATTTAGTTAAGCTCATAAATAAATTCCTCAATGAAAGGTATCTTAAAACAAAAAATGTTTTCTGTTAACTTTTCCTACTGGGGAATCATAAACCATTTAACCCATCACAAGTTTGTGATTTTCTTGTGGTTAACATTCTCCAAGTCTTGTTTTCTATAACCCTCCATCAGAGAATGACCCTTTGTTTTCTATTCCACATCTATGTTTTCCTACATGTAATCCTAGTATGGGTTAACTCGGGTTACCTTTGCACTTCTTTTCCATTCTTTTAAACTGACAGTTTAATTTACTCTTTTTCCGATATGGGGCTTTCAATGAAGTTTCCAAGCCCAATTTTAAAATTGCTAGGATGCAATTTCCAAGAGGGGGGAAGGATGTAACATCCCATGTAAATAAAGATTATTAGTTTTTCATATTTATTAATTTTTTTTAATAAAATATTAATTTTACTTTAAAGGTGTTTCTATGTTCGATAGCGTACCCGATACGCAACAACGAGTTTCTTTGAAATTTTACGTTGTACGCTAGTAATATAATAATATTATTTTAAATGGTAGTTAGCACGTAGCCGTTTTATTGGCGGGAATGAATATAAATAACTAAAATAGGATTATATATGTTTGTAAAATGTTTTTTCATTTACCCAATAAAAGATAAAGGCTTAAACTAAGACAAAGAATTCAATTTTAGGCATATCACCTCTAATATTCACTAAAAGGTCGACTTATCGCCTTTTGATGGAGAAGCCACGTTAAATATAGTTTTGGTCACACTTATACATTCTATTGGACCAAATAAAATTTTTCTTTAGAATTAAGACATCAAAATTTACTTTGTGTAAATTTTTGGTAAATTTCCGATAAAGTTCATTTTTTAATGAATAATGAAAATGTTGTATTTTAATTCAGAACCTCTTTTTAATCTACATTATTTATATTGTTATATTATCTGTTGAATTTTTTTTAATATGAAATTATAATATATTTTTACCATTTAATCCAATAGTGGTCATTGGAATTAATTTCTCTTTGAAATTGGATTTAAACTACTGTCAATATTTTGATATATATAGTTTCATAAATACACACTATTTGTTCTGACAACGGAAATTAATTATTAAATAAATTAATTCAACTTATATGTTTTGAATTTTTTAAAATAGACATCATTTTTGAATTCGGAATATCAAATATATCTTAGGGTGATGTTTTGGTACTTTTCTGAAAAACATCAATTTTGATGAATAGTGAAATTACTAAGTGGTAGTTAAAAAACTAATTTTTTGTTTAAATGAAATTTTACCACCTATGTGATTTGAATTTCAAAAATCTAACATACATGGTTGTCATTAGGATGTAAAATGTGGTTCAATGGGATGCAATTTTTTTTGGTGCATAGTAACTTTTATGTTTTATGAATCATGATTAAAGATAATTAGTGTAATTTAAGTTAAAGATAATGTTATAATAATATGAAATTACCATTACACATGTCCTACCAATATTAGATTATTCATGAACGAACAATAAAATCCATGGGTCAACTTGGGGACCCCATGGAGCCACTTTTGTAGGAAAATTGCATTTATAAATTTTTATTTAAAGTTAAAATAAAAATGCTACAAACATGTATGGTTTTACCAAAACAATTTTTACATGGGGTTATACAAGTCATATTTTTTACTATAAATATTCATTATAAAGATAAAAATATTTCCTTCATCATTATTTTTTTTAATTTTTAGACATTAAATAAATAAATTTATTTGTGACACCATGATGATGCAGTGATTACATAATTAATGAATGATTTAAATAAAATGAGAAGATAAGTTAAAATATAAGACTTACACATGTCAAAAACCTATTGTATGGGTTGATTTCGAACCCTTATCATCTTACCCCCGAAATATATAATTTCGGGACCTTTAATATTCAAAAAAAATTATAATAAAGTACCTTTTCAAGACAATCCAAGAGTTCCCCTCCTCCCTCTTATAAAAGGCCCCACAAATCTACCTCCTTACCCAAACCTCTCAAGCCTTTGGCTCGGCCAAAATCTTCTCATTTTATTTCTCCACAAACCTCTATTCATTCTATAAGGCTTTCATTAGGCAGAAAACTCTTCAAGAAACTGTTTAGTTTCAAACCAAGAGGAGTTGCCCGATTTAAAGATAATGTCGTCACTTGTGTTCTTTTGTTTTATTTTGCTTCTACAACCCCCTAAACTGTTTTTATTACTTTATTTTGTAACCAAACCAGTATCTTAAATATACTAGGATGTTGTTATGAGAAATATTCGAGCTACACTTACACACACCTTCATCAAATGGTTAGAAAACATTCTGTTTCTGTGGATGGCGAATTACTGCCTCACGAAACGATGATTGTTAATCTTATCTTAACACCATTCATGGTGGCCATTATTATGTCACTATATTTTATATAGGATATAAAGGATATATATGGTATTTATGTTTTCTATATTCTTCTTTATTTTATATTTAAAACATACCTTTATGCTTTGCATGATTTGCAAATGCGATAATTTCATATGAGGAATTGTGGACTACCTCCCGCTCATGTGATGTGACTCGTTCATGCAATGAATGGAATGTATATAAAATGAAATTAATGAACATATGTGACCTATAAAACATATATATTATACTTTAATTATAATATATATATATATATCTCATTTACTTTTAATTCTATTAATATGACAA
Source organism: Viscum album (assembly GCA_963277665.1). NCBI lineage: Eukaryota > Viridiplantae > Streptophyta > Magnoliopsida > Santalales > Viscaceae > Viscum > Viscum album. The sequence goes on along the minus strand of OY728121.1, from coordinate 1,641,194,402 downwards.
TGAAATGAATTTAGCGTTCATGTATACATATGACCTACCGTCTCCAAGATAGGTGCATTTCATTTCTTTTTCATCTCCAAATGTAATGGAATGGTATAAAATGAATATTTACTGGATATATATTATATTTAAATAATTAATACTATTCTGGATATGATTTTCTTATAACAAATGGACAATCATTTTCAAACAAGTTCATTTTTGACTCATGTACCAAACATCGACAAAAACGTCTAATATGAACTCACATTATTAACCAATTATTATAACATTATAATATGTGATATGAACTGAATAATAATATTAAAAATATTTCCTTAAGAAATTATAAATTGTCCAATGTTTATTATTCAGGAATTTAAAGAAACGAACAAGGCAAGTCAGACTTGAGATAAGGGATCCTACCAATCTCTTTCTTTTTAAGAACTCTCTTTTATGTAATTTCTTTTATGCTCCTATTTATTATGTTGGGGGATGTTATTTTATGTTCCTAATTATTTACTTTTTATGTTCATATTATTAGAGATCCTATTTGAACTCATCAAACCATTTTTGGGTGTTTTAAGTGGCATTGTTAGGCTGCCGAGTTTATGTAAGGGGTTTTTCATCTCACTTTTATTCCCGTGAGATTTATGCTACATTTTCCACCATTTCCTTTGAGTGGTGTATGTACTTCCCATTATTCTACTCTTTGTGTAATATAAATTAATTTATGAGTATTTACATAAATGTTTTATAGTCCTTCTTTCATGGGGTGAACGTTTCGAAAGTTACCCAAGTCGGTAAGAGAACCTTTCACCCTCCACTTTTTAAAAAGAATTCTTTGTGTTATGTCTTTTAATTTACATCTTCATATGTTGGGATATGTTCATATATATACTTATTGATTTACATTTTTTCCCAGGAATGAGATACCATTTTCTCTCCCATCAACTCATTTTATGAATATTAAAGTGATGTCGTTAGGCTGTCGAATTCTTGTAAGGGAACTTCTTAACTCAATTTCAATCATTTGGGTTAAACTTGTACTCCTTGAATATGTCATGATATGAATATGTGTGAATTAATCTGATTGTTTTACACTTAATATCTACTTATATTGGGAGTTTTTATATTTTTCACACATAAATTATGTAATTGATTTGTCCTTAATCTAAAGATATCGTCTTTGTATGGGACTTCGTCTCAATTTCCTTTCATTGAGGAATATTTTGTTATATACACAACTTTCCTTTATACGGTGTATAAACCCCTTTGAACATTAATTTTATATAAAATTAATCTTTTCTGTACGAAGCATTTTACTAAACGACAAAAAGTATGTTTCTTTTTAACGTACGTGTTGACAACGACCTTTCTTCCGCAACGAGTATTATTTGATCTTTGGCTTCCTCAACAAGGTGTAAGGTTTTTAAAATGAAATAAATACCATATACGCATTTATGTATTTTGGTATTGAATATGGTTTTGATAATTTATTATTTATGTCAATATATTTAAGTTATATATTGTGATTGAAATGTGGAAATGTTTTCATTCAATTATATTTGTTTTATGTAATATGATTTTATAATTGTACATGGACATTTGAGGGGTGGTTATGTGATAAACCATATGATGGGTGGTTCCATGAATACCAAGATGGGTGGTTACATTATAACCTCTATTGCATTTCATATGGAAGTTGGCCATATGGCTATTCCATTTAGTGATATATGTGGAAATAGACTGTATGGTTATTCCATTTAAATATGTTTATGTCCCAAGTTACCTGTATATGTTATGTGTTCTTTATATGGGTTTATGGTAATATTTTGGTTACAAAGGATAAGTAGTGATATTTTATTCAGTAAAGAGTATTTTCAACTTCATAAAGAGAAAAGTATTACTTTGATAAAGTATTCATGATTTATTTGTTGTTTGGAAAAACTAACAGTTTTCCTTCATTGTGTATCATTTACTGGGCTTTTTATGCACAACCCAAGTTTTTTGAAATTTTTTCCATAGGACATGAAGATGAATAGGGTCAAGGATGGGATCAAGGAAAGACATGCTATCTAAAACATGGAACAAGACATGTTTCTTTTTAAGAGTTTTTATTTTATGGAAACTTAGTAGAAGTTTCTACATTGTAATATTTTGAGATGTAATAGTTATGTCCTAATTCTCTAAAAATCTAAATCGGAAAAGATCCTCTATGTGATTTATTCATTTAATTAATGATTTTGTAAGGTTTTAAGGCATGGTCTTTATAATATGAATTTATTTTAAACATTATCAACTTGATTTATACTTATTTAATATATTTAATTTTATTCGTGGTAATAAGATTATAAATTTTTAATTGTTATAAATAATTACTTATGTGTTGTGAATTGTCCATAATTGGATAATTTATGCCATTTTAGACCATATATATTTTAATTTATAATTTCTAAACATTTTTGTGATTTTTAAAAAAAATTATATTAATTTATTTTTATAACATAACAATAGTGTCAATTTTGAAAATATTCATTTATTTAAATTTAAATAAAATCCACAAAAAAATTGTGTTCAAAATAAAAAATTTAATTGATTAATAACAATACATATTTATCTAAAAATTAGTTGATCACATTAAATAGTTCATATAATATTTATTTTAATATTTTTAAAACCATTTATTTGATATTTCAATCAATAAAATAAATTCAAAATCACTATAGTGTCACCTTCAATGATAATTATTTCATCCCTAAAAATTATAAATAAATTTATATGATATAGATAATTTTATTATCCTTTTGTAGATTATTAATGTGTTATGTTTCAGGAAGTTTATCACTAAATTAAAATTATTATACTTATAAGATTTAAGAGAGTGACATGTTGTCACTTCCATTGGTTATAATAATAATTAAATTATTTTCATTGTAAAAAGACCATAAAATTATTCTATTCCGACCCTTAGGTAATATGGGTCAACTTTTAGTCATCAAATAGACTTTTGGTAGGTTTTAGTGTAATTTTATAATCTTATTATTACCCTTAATTACCCAATTTACCATTAACTACAGTAAATAAAAATTACCATAGTTACTATTCATAATATCAAAAAAATAATAGTAAGATATTAACATAATTTGGACCCAATTAATTTAAATATGGAATCCATTTTTAAAAATTCAAAACATAGAAGTTGCAGTAATTAATTTAAAATTAATTCCGTTGTTAAGAAAATAGGTTTTAAAAGTTAAAACATTGTCAATGATTGAAATGTTTTTACCTATGAATTCAATGTAAAATTAATTTTAATTACATAAATTATATTAAATGGTAAAAATATATTCTATTTATACTTTAAAACCATTAAATATGAAAATTTATCCATATAAATTATTGTGAAGAAAAAAAGTTTTTTTTAATTAAAAAATAGCATGTTTTTAATATTCATTAAAAATGAAAGTTATTAGAATAATATGAAAAATTTATACAAAGTAATTTTCTATATTTTTATTCCAAATATGAATTTTATTTTTTCATATTTAACTTAAAAACCTGTCAAAAACTAGATTTAAATTTGGTGCACCATCAAAAGGCGACAAAACTACATTTTTTGGAAAATCATTATTTTACCCAAAAAAATTATTTTCTTCATTTAAAATGTTTTAGAAAATGTGTAAGATGAATAATAATTTTATAAAATTTAAAAATTAGTTAATAATATTCATAACGGCTAGTCCATATTATCAATATATCATTTTTTAGTGAATCCCTGTATTGCATACCACACACGCTATCGCGGAAGGTCACAATTGCATGTAACGCAAGCCAATAATAGTGTTTGCGTATAATATAAGATAATATGATGTTTCTTATAGAAAAATATAATTTTGTTGTAACTTACAACACCAAAAATTTATGAAATTAAAAGAATATTTTTCATAAAATCTTAGGATGTTATATTCTACCCCCCTTAAAATGAATTTTGCCCTCGAAATTCGTCGAGGTTATAAATGGTTGACTACTATAATGTTTCATTAATAGAAAACCACATCTTAAAAAGGAAAAAAACAAACTAATCTTTAAAAACTATATGATTAAATGTAATGGTTACCCAAATTAACTAACCACTGGTTTTCCACATAGGAGAACATAAGTGAAAATATGGATATGGAAGAGAAATCTAACCATCACGTTCTGATGGAGAGTGTTAAAGAAAATGGATATAAAAAATCCAACAATAACAAATCCATAAATTTTTGATAATCTAAGGTACCATCTGATTCATCAGATATGAGAACATTAGGGAAACATTTTTGGTTTTCAAGATCATTCCCCTAAAGTTGAAGAATAATTCAAATAAATACTTACTTGATTTTGGAACAATATCACTGTGATTTGTGCCTTGAACAATTTCCACATCATATCTTATAGAAATGAAGTTTAATTTGACTTCCGTGAAGTGTTATCATATCATGTGATAGAATGATGGGTCATTCTATCTGTCTCAAACAAAAGGTTAGCAAAAGTTATCAAATATACATTAGTCCAACTATGTTGCATTTAATCATATATGATTCCAAAAATGGACTTATACTTCATATATCATACCACTTAATATAATAAAACTAGTTTAAAATATCAAATGTCTTATTGTAGGCCAGTTGTAGGTGATAAAGTCATGTCGCACTTCGGTTCTGGGTTTGATTCCCACATCCTTGTCCGACACAATGGGTTGTCGCCTATCCTACAGTTTGTCCTTTCTCTAAAACTACATTATTATAAGATCCCATTAAAAATATCGAAAAAATGTTTAATCCATAAAACAATACTAACATATGTCCAACGTAATCCATTCCAATCTTTAGTCTTATCTAAAATATTTATGTCTAAGCTCATAGTATAAAAAAACAATTATAAGAAATGTCATCTTCTGAGCATGTGAATAGCATCATTTATCCCCCATATATCATACGATATATCTTGTAGGTCACATTCCAAACATGTGAATACCTTAATCATGTATTATCTATAAATATGAATACCAATTGAACCTTAGTGAAAACATGAATACTATTCATATTATACACATTCCACATAGAAAAATCCGAAAATTTCAATATGCTCAAACCATGATATAACTTTTTCCTTATATCAGTCATGAGGTCATTTCATTTTCTCTTTATCCCTTCATTATGCGCATATAATATTCATTCCAAAAATATTTCAATCACTTTTCATGGTTACCGGTACCATATAATTATTGAAAACCATTACATAGATATTCCAAAATTCCTCAATACCATAAATGAGATTCTATGGTACTATTTTAAAATCCCATTTTATAAAAACATAATCATTACAAAACATCATTGTCATAATCAAAATCACAAATACTGATCACATGTGACTTCTCTTTATTCTTTCCCTTAATATGTTTCTCATGTTGATCATCATTAACCCTTGGATTAAGAAATTCATTAGCATAATGCCCCCGTTTCCTTGCACTTGAATCATTGAGGTGTTGGTGAAGCGTTCTCTATAGTATTTTTCTCTAATCACATTATTATCTACCTTTTTCCCATTACTTTGACACTCAAATGCTCTATAACATTCTTTTTCACACTTAAAACATTTTCTAGTACCTTTCAGGAAATATTTACCATGTTTTTTTCCACAATTTTAGCATAAGGAAAAATTTATCTTCTTTTCACCATTGTTTTGAGATTTCTCCTTGAAATCTATCTTTCGTTTTTTTTCAAAACCATGTGATGGATATGTAACATGAAATTCCAGTTCTACCTTGATATCACAACACACAATTTCTTCATAGTTACTGAATTCTCTTATAGTTAATTCCCATTGATGACTTGGTTTTAAGCCACTGAAAAATCGATCAACTTTACTTTAAGGTTGGATGATAACGCCAGATGAATACCTTGAAAACCTTGTAAAATTCACTTCTATATACCAACAGATTCATCATCCATTTTCTTTAGTTCATGGATCCCCTTTTCCATCTTTTTTAGAAGATTACGAGGGAAGTAATTATTGAAAAACATGTTCTTGAACTTGTCCCATTCAAATGAATCAATTCCATCTTGGGGCCTTGTATTCTTAATTAGAGTCCACCACTAGACTGATTCACCTTCTAAACGGTAAACACCCATAATGACTTTTTCATGATCTGAACAACGATATATGGAAAATATCATTTCAATTGTAATAATCCATTGTTCAGCAACAAGTGGATCAGAAGACCCAATGAAATAAGGTGGACGTTTCCTCATGAAGGACTCAATAGAATATTGTTCCCATCTATGCTCATTTGGTAGTCTAGAATGATTCATACCTTTTAAATGTATAGTAATAATATTTTGTACTCTATCTCCCATAACATTGGTTTGTTTAGAAACACAATCATTGCATTTTCCATTACATTGATCAACACGGTTCCTTTGGGTTCCAACCATCGTCTAAAACCCAAAAAGAATAGTGCGAGAGATAAAAATCATGCTAGGGAAAACATCATAATAAAGGGGGATTACCTTCAGTATATAACATCATAGGATTAATTCTAATATCGTTTCAATAATTCAAGGACTATAAGCTATACTTATATTTAACCTTAGGGACATCCCATGACATACCATAGAAATATATCTAGGGATCTCTCTAATGTTCTCGCATCCTAGTTTCCAAAGTTTGAGTAATCCTTTCCTCTGATACCAAATGTAGAGAACCCAAACATTACGTACATGGACATTACCCTACTTTTTTGGAATACTTAATACATATCAAAAACCAACACTCAAGGACCGTAATAGTTTAGTTTATTTGGAAACTCAGAACATAATCTTCTAATCGTGGTGAATGATCTTCAACATCTCCCATAAAGATCATCCAATTTTTTTTCATACCTAAATTTTTTCTTTAAATCATGGGAAAAAGAAAAAATATAAAGGCTGAGCTCAAATGATCAGTAAGGATAAGCTTGGAGAAAATAAAACAAATCATATACATTGGAACTTAAAAACATGAACATAATGTTTAAACATCAAAATATTGAGCACTGACATAAAACATGGCAATACCTAAGGCATAGATCATAAAGAAACCTTAATAATGATAAAATAGTATGGCAATAAAACATGTAATTGTGGAAAACATTAAGCACATGTTATGATTTCCCTAGTAGCCAAGGCATTGTTGCCAAGACTGTCTTAGTGGACAATGTCCCTTTCTAAATCCAGTTCACTCCTCGTTCAGTCCTGTATCACTGAACTGGATTAACTTTCCATTCCATCCATGTCTATCTCAAGATATATAAATCTTTACCCAATGCATTGGAGGGAGATATAGGTCCCACCAATCACATAATGAAATCATTCTTACATGTTCCACAACATAAACATTAATCCTTTATCATAACCCATAGAATGAAATGGGATTCATAAACATCATCCCATCATAACATAATCTATATAAAACAAATGGATATCATTTCATCATAAGAAAAGTGAAACCATGTAAATAATAAAGACATTATAAATGAAAAAGACACATATGAAATAATGTCATCTTAGATGAAAAATAGTTTTTCTAAAACACTTGAAATGAATTCTTGAGGAAAATATCATTTTTTCTTCAAAATCATATTTTCGTTTCACAAAATTAAATGAAATTTTAAAATGAAATGATTTTGTTGAATGTCACGACCCGTCCTCGCGACCCGTGCTTTGACTACCCCAAACCCGCCTTCCATAGGCCAGGGGCTAGTGACTAGCACCAAGGCATAATTCCTGATAGAAAAGGGAAGGAATTGCCTTTATAAAGTAAACAAATGCACAGAGTAAGCAAGCAGAAATAAACACTAAGTAAAACTAGGTACAAAAGTAAGTGCAGAAAAGTAAGTGGGCCATAATACAAACCCAAAATAAATGTAAAGTACAACTAAAAAAGGGAAAATAGTAACTAAAAGTAAACCCGCAACATTGAGTCGTCCACTGGAAGTCCCACCTGAAGGAAGGGTACATATAGCCTCCACAGCTCCTCGGGTCCAGCTGTCCGCTCCGAGTACGTCTCGTCTAGTGGTCCACCACCATGTACTGACCTGCTCTGCAAGCCCCTACCACGATTAGCGATGTCTGTCATCTACAACCAACACAACGTAGTGCGGGCATAGCTCGTGCAGGGGTGAGTATACGCTACTCAGTAGGGACCCCGAGACCCCCTAAGGTCTCTCAGAATCCACAAAGGATAATCCACAAAGGAAAGATACAATCACAAAGAAACATCCAACACTACTTAGGTATATGCCCATACATATTCCGAAGTCATCAATTCCAGTTCGGCTCCGACATCCGAGCCCGAGTTCGATCACGTCCACACAGGATATCACAACACAATCCACACAGGAAAGAAATTAAATCATATCGAAGATAATGATTGAAAGTCAAGATTCATCTCACACATGAATACTTCTTCGTAAGATGATAGAGATGGTCAGATGTAGCCACTGATTATCTAATCCACCAGAACCACACAAGATCAATAAGTACTAACCCCCGCAATGACCCACAAAGTATCGTTAGGTACTAACCCCTGCAATGACCCACACAGTATCGGACCCACACAGGATATGTAGGCGCTGGCCCACACAGGACCGCTGAGCGCTGACCCACATAGGATCTCACCCACATAGGATCAGTAGCACTGATCCAAGTAGGATTGCTGAGTGGTGTAGTCGTCGTCATCGAATCCACGGAGGATTTTTGTACAGTCGTCATCATCGAAGTAGTCGCAGCCAGCTCAAGGGTTCCCGCACACAGCAAACTCGTCCGAGGAGGGTCCGCTCCATGAGCTTAGGGATGTTACATCAACTGACACAATTTCCAGAGTTGATGTATCCAAAAGTTCCATATCGTCAACAGGAACTCAACGTAACAGACGGCACGTCAATTGGACGCCTGGTCTGAGAGTTATTCGCTTTTTCGTCCCAGGGGCCCGGTTGTTTTTTAAGTCAAAACCAACCCGACCGTACTCCAACTGCATACAAAACTCAAGAGGAGTAATTCAAAGTGACCATCTCACTAAGAGGAAACCATCAATGTTGACGGCACGTCAATCAGACGTCTGGAGCTCAAGTTATAAGTGTTTCTGCTCCGAGGGCCCTGTTGGTTTCGTGCTCGAACTAACCCGGACGAACCCAAATTACTCCAAAACCTTGAGTGTAGTATACCTAAATGACCTTCTCGATCCAAGGATCACTACGCAATTGGCTTTGTATCGATCGGAGGTCCGTAGCCCTAGTTATGGGCAATAGACCGAAACAGTCCGAAAATGGGGGGTCTGGGCCCGGTCCGACCTGACCCAACCCCCACCCCCAGGTCGACCCGAACCAGGTCGACCCGACCCAGATCCGGGTCAGACACGGTTGGGCGTAGCCCAGCCCAGTGCGGCGCTAGCCGAGCAGGTCGGCTCGGCGCTGGCCGAGCGGCCTCGCAAAGGGGGCACCACCCGCATGAATGAAACCATGGTCCCCGCGTGGGGGATGCTCCTTTCCAACGGACGCGGCCTAGCGCTGCGTCCCCACCTCCTCGGTGTCGTGCGGTCTCTAGACCAGCAACCTAATGCCGAAGTTTCAGCCGCGGTGGCCCTTCCAAGCGGCACGCCGGGCTCCGCCTCTGGCCACCAGCGCTGCCGTGCTGGCGAGGCGCGTCGGCGAGGTTTGCTGTGGACCACCGGAAGCGCTTCGGTGGTCCGTTTTGCCTGCCATCTTCGCCAGCGGTCCTCCTAGGACCAACTCTTCTCTCTGAAGACATAAAAAATCCCTTGCAGCCTGCTTCCTCATCGCCCACTGATCCGGTCACCAAGAATGAAGAAACGGTGGGTTCAGACTTTTTCGTTGGTCCACACCCACCGCATTAGCGGTTTAAACGGCTTCCAACAAATTTTAAACACATGACGATGATATAAATCACATGGATTTAATTGAACCAAAACACCTACCTCGTTGAATTCGTTGAGCAAGGGTTCATCGTGGAATTATCCGTCGCGGAAGAAGGTGTCGCAGAAGGAGAGGATCATTGGCGTTTGATCTCCGAGGAAGGCACCCCTCGCCGTCGTCCATCGTCAGAGGTCGGCGTTCTTCATTGGCGGTGGTGTGTTCTTCGCGTTCTTCAAAGAAGAACGAAGGACTTCAAGAACTTGAGAAAAATATCCCCAATCCCATCACAACCCAACCACTATAATAAAATAAGTGTTTGTCTTATTTTATTTCTCAAGCCAAGCGTTTTGAAATTCAAAAACGAATCAAACAATTAATTAATTAATTACAATGTTTAAACCGCCCAATTAATAGAGGTGTTTCATAAATAGATAAACACAAGGGTTGAATTCTAATTAATGGGGGTGTAGTTGCGTTACCTTATTAAAGGAGGGGGGTTTAGGAAGAAAAGAAACGGTGGGGCTCATGTGGGTCCCACCTCACAATTATCCTACCTAGTGGGTAGGATATTGTGGGTCCCACTTCATACACTTAGCTCAGGTTAAAAAAAATAAAATTGGTTGCACCAATTTTATTTTATTCTTTTACTTAACCCCAAAATTTAAAACCACACCGGAAAAAATGCAATTTTGGAAAAGGTTATTCTAAGAAATTACCGGCGCTGCGATTCCATCGGTGTCCTCAGATTTCGATTCTGAGCTCTGGTTCAAAAGTTATGAAAACCCGCTCGTTTGTTCCACGAAAATATGATAAAACACTATTTTATTGAATATTTTATTGATAATAAATGATATAATTTCCTCACATTGTGTTAAATATGTTTATTTATAAAATATTTGGGATTTGATCATTCATTTGAAAATTTGGTGAAAATTACAGTTTTACCTTTAATAGTTCACTGTAGTATTTTGAATATAAATATTTTTATATTTATTATTTGAATTTGGAATTTTGTAACAGTGTTACTAACCTAATTATATACAACCTTTATTCAGGACACTAGATCAAAAGAATGAATTTTAATGGAGTAATTGGGCCATAAAAGCAAAGCTGGGTTGGACTCGCCAGAATGGATAAGCTCTTGTATTGCTGCCATAACGCCTACATATGGGCTTGTATTGGGCGCAAATTTGGAGAGGAGATAGAGGACCCATATCCTCACATTTGATCCTTCTGGAAGGCCTACCAATTCATGCTTTTTGGTGGTAAAATGGGCGGTGAAATTTGAATTAAAATATTTGGCCGAATTTCCACATTCATACTTGAAACCACTTGTAACCTCTTCTCCCCTCCCCTCTATAAATTGTAGTTTTTCTCATTTGGAGGGGTAGGGACGTGTATTAGGAGATTGGAGGCAGAGGAGAATTTGTTTCACCCAAATTATCCAACCATTGTAAGAGGGGTAGCTCTTGAAGCAAGGATCCCCTAATCAAAGCCTCCTTCTCTTCTTCATTTTGTAATGTTTTCATTTGTGTAATAAACTTCATTGTTCTTCATTTATTTCTTCTCTTTTCTTCTTTTTTCTTTAAATTTATTCTTATCTTAATCTTCCTCTTTGGGCTACAATTCTTGAGTAGAAGCGTTATTTGTTTATACCCATTATAAACCTTTGCATATGCGAAATGCTTCTACGATGATTACGCCGCGCATGGAAGAGTAGTCTTTTAGTAATCGATCTATCTTCTACCCTCTTCAATTAATTATTCTGAATCATTGAGCTACTGTAATTCATTTAATATGATCCATGAATTCTGTTTTTAAATTGTAAGAAACTAAGAAATCAACTGAACAATAAACACAAAAACACGCGAGGTCGGGATTTTGTATAAATTGTGAGAGCGCGATCTTAATCGGTAATACAAGACCACACGGGATAAATTTGTAGAGTTCAAATATAATCCCTAAACACAATTCATCCTTATTTCCTGAATGTATATGAGCCTTAATTTACCATTGACCATAAGCTAATCTTAGAACATCAATCAAAGCAGGGTGTTGCGATTGCATGTTCCAAAGTTAGCCTAGGGTTAAATTCACATCATCTTCGAGGTAACGTTAATTCTCGTAGGGTTCAGGATTTAACAAATTAAGGGATCATAATTAAGTTAATGTTAATTTAAATTATAATGATTAATAATAAAGTGAATAGGTATAGTTAGATCGATTAGGCCATTTAAATAGATTTCCAAAAAAACATCTTCTTGTTGTGTCATTTTAATCGAAATTAATTTCAAAACTAAAAACAAAAAAAAGTTATACAATATTCTTCCAGCAAAATTCTTCTAGATTCATAAACTAAAAAAACCCCCAATACTTTAAAGAAGTTTTTTTATTCTATTCTATTTTATTTTATTTTTTAGAATACCTCTAATAAGTTGTTAAATTCTCTTCCTCCTTTGAGAGACGACCTTGGTCAGCCACTCTGCTGCACCTAAGTACCCCAAATTACACTAATCATTTGAGGGCGCCCACGACAGCGCTCTTTCAAATTGGCATCCTTTCTGGGGAGGCAAGTAATTATTTCAAACAATTATAGGTATTTATTTTATTTTACATTTTATTCTCTTCATCTCTTCTTTCTTCCTTCTTTACCCAATCTGATTTTTCTTCCTCTTCTTTTATTTTCTTCTACTTCTTTTTGGACCATCAACTCAAACTTCTCATTTTTATTTTAATATGGTCCACTTTATTTCTTTTAATTTTTAATTTATCTATGACACGAACTAATCTCGAAGATCTCTTAGATCATGACCCTGAGATTGAACGTAGCCTTAGGGCTCGAATCAGAAATTCTCAGTCTACAGGAAGTTTCAATATTCAACCAGTTGGTGAATTCCTCTCTTTTGGAAACATTGAAATTGGAAGCAATTCAAATTCAAACATAAAAAAGGAACCCATGGCTGGAAACAATGGAAATGAACTTAATATAACCATTCGAGAATTGGCTGCACCTAATGTTAACTATCAACCAAATTGTATTGCTTACCCAAATCTCAAATCAGACTTTTAACTGAAATATGGGTTAATTCACTTACTTCCAAAGTTTCATGGCCTCTCTGGTGAGGATCCCAACAAACACCTTAATGAATTTAATGTGGTTTTCTCAACGTTAAAACAAAGAAATGTTTCTGAAGATCAAATAAAATTAAGAGCATTCCCATTCTCACTTGATGGAGCTAAAAAAGATTGGATGTATTATTTGCAACCTGAAGATGTAACATGTTGGAATGATTTGAAATGTCTTTTCTTGAAAAGATTTTCTCTAGCATCAAGGACCACATCCATTTGAAAGGAGATATCAGGGATCAAGCAAACACAAGGGGAATCAATGTATGTGTACTGGGAGCGATTCAAGAAGTTGTGTGCAAGCTGCCCACATCACCAAATCAGTGAGAAACTACTCATCCAGTAATTCTATGAAGGACTCACACCCATGGAGACTAGCATGGTGGATGATTCAGCTAGAGGAGCATTGGTGGACAACACACCAGTAGCTGCACGAGAATTGATCGACAAAATGGCCCAAAACACCCAACAATTCGGTGATAGAGGTACACCACATGTTCGAGGAGTACACTAAGTAAGTCCTTCTATTGAATGTCATTTTATTGATACTAAGTTGGAATAATTTACAACTATGGTGAGGCAGATTGCATTGGCTCAAAAGTCATTCCAACCCCCTCCTTCAAGGCCATGTGACATTTGCACTGAGACAAGCCACCCAACTGACCGTTGCCCACAACTACAAGAGACAGAAGATTGTGCAGCAGTGTTCCATGGGAGACCATTTCAGCAGAAACAACAACAACAATATCCCTAAAAGATGTTTGATATAGTATACAACCAAGGGTGGAAAGATCAGTCAGACAAGAGGTATGGCTCTGGACAACAACAAAGGCCCCCTTTTCAACCAAACATCCTGCAGCCTCCACCTTACCAACAGGGTTTCCAACAACCCCAAAGGAGATTCGAAGCTCAAACATCAACGAGTCAGCAACAAGGGAATATCCAACACAAGGTAGACTCTAACACTGATGATATTTTGAAACAAATTGTTCTTAATCAACAGAATGAGCTGAAGAGTCAAGGTTCAGAGCTGAGAGAGTTGAAGACTCAAATGAGTCAGATTGCCACCACCCTCCATGAACTTCTGAGTAAGAATTCTGGAAATCTACCTTCCCAACCCACTCCAAATCCAAAGGGGAATGTTAGTTCCATCACATTGAGAAGTGGGATGCAAATGAATGATACATCTGGACCTACCATTCCACCGAGATTCACCTCTACTCTAGAGAAGCCACATTCCATACCAACTGATGAGCAATCCAAGGAGAAAGATAAAGGTATGAAAAAGATTGATGATTTACCTCCTAAACCCCTTACTTTTCCAAACAGGGTTGTTCAAACCAAGAAGATGGCTGAAGAAGCAATGAAAAAAGAGGTTTTGGACACATTCAAGCGTGTGGAGATCAACATTCCTTTATTTAAAGCCATTAAGAAAATTCCAAGGTATGCGAAATTCATAAAAGAACATTGTACCAATCAAAGAGGGCTCAAGGGAAATGAGAGGATCAACCTTGGAAGGAATGTCTCGGAACTCATTACACCAACTCTAGAAATGCCAACAAAGTGAAAGGATCCCGGGACATTCACCATCCCATGTACCATAGGGGAGTTGCACTTCTTTGATGCCCTTTGTGATTTAGGAGCTTCAATAAAAGTGATGCCTCACTCTATATTCTCTTCCTTGCTGGTTGGTGAGTTGAAGCCAACAAGAGTAGTGGTGAAATTGGCTAATAGAGCTACGGTATATCCAGAGGGAGTTCTTGAGGATGTACTTGTTCGGGTAAGAGACCTGATCTTTCTAGTAGACTTCTATGTGCTTAACATGGAGGATGATCAGGTAAGTTCTCATGCCCCCATTATCTTAGGTAGACCATTCCTCAAAACTGCAAAAACTATCATAAATGTCAATGAGGGTACACTTTCCATGGAGTTTGGAGATGAAGTTGTGATATTTAATGCTATGGGTTCCATGAAGTACCCCTAAGAGGACCATTCTGCTTTTGTTATCTCCCATTTTAAACCACCAAGTAAAAACATCATGGAATTGGATTGTCCTATGCTTAGGGAGATTATGAGTATTGGTTCTAGTTTGATGTCTAAGAGTACTTATACACCCATTTTTAAGGAACAAGACTCTATACTATTTGATTTTGAAATGGAATAATATTATGATTTTGATCATGTGAACTCTGATTATGACATGGCTATTGATTATGATGATGAATTTGGTGCTTTATTATCTAATTGTGATTATTTTTATTCTGATACTGATGTTCATTGTGCAGATATGTTTGTTGCATCAATTTCTCCATCCATACTACACCCTCCTTCATTAGAAGTCAAACCACTGCCCCCAAATCTGAAATACTCATACTTTTTGAATGGTGAGAGATTACCTGTTATCATTGCTAACAATCTCCCTTTTGAACATGAAGAAAAGATTTTGAATATTTTGAGGGAGAACATTAGGGTGATTGGGTGGACCTTGGATGACATATCAGGTATTATCCCCTCCATTTTCATGCATATGATTCTCTTGGAGGATGGTGCTAAACCGATGAGACAGCCCCAAAGGAGACTCAATCCCACCCTCCTGGAAGTTGTTAAAAAAGAAGTTGAGAAATTGCTCGAGGAAGATATAATCTTTCCCATTTCAGATTCTCAGTGGGTAAGTCCAATTCAGGTTGTGCCAAAGAAAAATGGTTTTACTGTTGTTAAAAATGAGAAAGATGATTTAGTTCCAATGTGGGTGAAAAACAGTTAGCGTGTGTGTATTGATTATAGGAAACTAAATCAGACCACTCGCAAGGACCATTTCCCCCTCCCATTTATTGATCAAATGCTCGAGAGACTAGCTGTGAAAACACACTATTGTTTCTTGGATGGATTTTCTGGATATTTTCAGGTTCGTATAGCTCCAAAGGATCATGATAAGACTACATTCACCTGTCCCTTTGGCACATTTTCCTACCGGAGGATTCCATTTGGACTTTGCAACGCCCCAGGTACCTTCCAGAGATGTATGGTGAATATTTTTTCTGATTTTATTGAGACCTGTATGGAGGTATTTATAGATGATTTTACATTGTATGGGTCTTCATTTGATTAATGAGTAAGTAGTTTGGGAAAGGTGTTGAATCGTTGTATTGAGAAGAATCTGGTCCTGAACTTTGAAAAGTGTCATTTTATGGTAGAGCGTGGCATTGTCATAGGGAATGTAGTGTCAAAACATGGGATAGAGGTTGATAAATCTATGGTAGACATTATTTCATCCTCACCCTATCCTTCACGTGTGCGTGATGTTAGATCTTTCCTAGGGCATGCAGGATTTTATCGGCGCTTCATCAATGATTTTAGTAAGATCGCTCTTCCTATGTCACGATTACTTCAGAAAGATTATGATTTTGTGTTTGATGATTCTTGTAGGACTTCCTTTGATGATATAAAGAAGTGTTTGACCACTCCACCTATCATACAGCCCCCACGGTGGGACCTTCCATTTGAGCTTATGTGTGACGCCTCCAACTTCGCGGTTGGAGCTGTCTTATCTTAGAGGGTGGAAGAAAGTTCACATGTGATTGCCTATGCATCAAGGACATTGGATTCATCCCAATCAAACTACACAACCACGGAAAAGGAGTTTCTTTCTGTCATATTTGCTTTAGATAAATTCCATTCATATTTTTTGGGCTCTAAAGTAGTTGTTTTTTCTGACCATTCAGCTTTGAGGTACCTCATGAAGAAGCCAGATGCAAAGCCACGACTTATCCGTTGGATGCTTCTTCTTCAAGAGTTTGACCTTGATATAAAGGACAAGAAGGGGTTAGAGAATTTGGTGGCGAACCACATGAGTAGGATTTCTCACACACTAGAGGATGACACCTTGGACTAGGTACCACTTCGGGACACTTTTCTCGATGAGCATCTTTATTCCATCTCAGGTATGCATCCTTGGTATGCTGATTTAGTGAACTACATTGTTGCCTCTGAAGTCCCTAAAAATTTAATGAAACATCAAGTCCAAAAATTATAAAGTGAGTCTAGGTTTTATGTGTGGGATGAGCCTTACCTCGGGCACATGTGTAGTGACCAAGTCATTAGGAGGTGTGTTCCCGATCATGAGTTTGAGTCTGTTTTGCCTTTCTGTCCTACACTTGCTTGTGGTGGACACTTTGGACCCCAACGGATAGCTAGGAAGGTTTTGGACTCTAGATTATATTGGCCTAGATTATTCCATGATGCCCATGTGTTTTTTAAGTCATGCTCTCGTTGCCAACACACTAGGAACATTTCTAAGAGACATGAGATGCCCCAACAACCCATACTATTCTGTGAGATTTTTGATGTATGGGGAATTGATTTTATGGGCCCTTTTCCTAGTTCATTTGGATTTTTTTATATTTTGGTTGCTTTTGATTATGTGAGTAAATGGGTGGAGGCCAAGGCCACCAGGACTGACGATTCTCATGTTGTAGTGGATTTTGTCAAGGCTCAAATTTTTTGCAGGTTTGGAGTACCAAAGGCCATCATTAGTGACCAAGGGACACACTTTTGCAATAGGAATTTTGCTTCACTCCATCGAAAGTATGGGGTGACACACAAAACATCAACACCATTCCACCCCCAAACAAATCGCCAGGATGAGGTTTCAAATCGTGAGTTGAAACAAATCTTGGAGAAAACTGTGCAGCCAAATAGGAAGGATTGGAGAAAGCACTTGGATGATGCATTGTGGGCTTATAGAACAGCATACAATACCCCCATTGGTATGTCCCCATTTCAGATTGTTTTTGGGAAAGCATTTCATCTCCCAGTGGATGTCGAGCATCGAGCATATTGGGCTATAAAGAAATGCAACATGGATTTGGCCCAAGCTGGAATCCAAAGGAAGCTGCAAATTCAAGAGCTTGAGGAGATTAGATTATCATCATATGAGAACTAAAGTCTCTACAAGGAAAGATCAAAGAATCTCATGACAAAATGATCTGACAAAGGGAGTTTCATGTTGTTGAGAAAGTCCTCTACAGTTCACGACTGAAGCTGATGCCTGGTAAGTTGCATTCCAGATGGTTAGGTCCTTATGTTCTGACTAATTGTTTTCCTTATGGTGCAGTGGAGATCACACAAGAGGCCCCTAGAAGGAGCTTTAAAGTCAATGGGCAATGTTTTAAGAGATACATTGTGGGACTTCCTACTGATGCAGTGGATTTTATCACACTGCATGACCCCATCATCACTTGAGCACATCAGGCTGTTCCTAACCCTTTAACTTTTATATTATTTGTCCTATTTAAAAATTATTCATTTCATGTGAATATATCATCTAATAGGTTCACATTGAGGAAAATTCAATATTTTATGTGTGGGGGAGGGAACCTTTTAGTTTAGTAATTTCAATTTCTTTCCTATTAAAAAAACCCCAAAAAATTGTGTGTTTTTCAAATTTTTTGTGTTTATTTTACAGTTTTCTGTATGTTTTTGAAAATTTTGGGCTGAAATGATTCTCATCACCATTTTCAAATCCATATCAATAAGTGAAACAATTTACCCCTTGAAACTAAGCTTAAATGAATGCTGAAATGACTATGCTTCAAGTTCAAATATTTAGTAATTTCATAAAAAGTACGCTGAATTTTGAATCCCATGCCAATCTCACTGTCTTTATATTTGAAATCACTTTCCTGTGAGGCTTCTAAAAAATTATTTTCATATTATTTACATTCACCTCACTTCTTGAGAGAACCAAACCATACTTGATTTAACCAGAATTTGATCTATTCCTGTCAAAACTTGAGGATTTCACGTACTTATGTTTAAATGATTGAGGCATTTGTTTGGTATTAAAGCCCCTATTTCATTGAATCCTTTCTTATAATAGAATAACTTGAATATTTAATCCTTTTAGCCCTTAGAAGCCATGAAAATTCTATTTGGTTAGCCACATTACAAGCCAATTTTCCCTATCCAACAAACTCTTGAAGCGAAATTGCATAATCTAGTTGAGCTTAAGTGTGGGGGAAGTTGTCTTGTGTCTTTCCACAACATTCTGTGATAATTTGGGTGGAAAATTAAATTCTGAAGAGATGTGTTTGCTGCTAATGAAAGTAATTATATTGAAAGATGTGCCTTTTCTGGAGCTTTCATGACAAGTGAAGCTGTGCCTTTTCTGGAGCTTCTAATTGAGGTGGAAAGTTGTGCCCATCTGGAACTTTCAAGAAAATCATGTTTGAGAAGATTGACATTTTTTATGCTGAAATGTTGAATGGTGTAAACCATTCATGACTTTTCATGATGATGGAGCTGAATTGATACTACGGGGATTTAAGAGAAGACCATATTTAAGTGAAAATTAGATTAATGCAATTTTGCTTCAAAAGAGTCAAGCCCTCCTCATTCAGCCTCATAGTTTTTCACATCTTAATCCTACCAACCGAAAGCCACAGAACAACCCTAAAAAGTCCTCATGATAAACATATGTCCTTGACTCACATCGGGTAGCAATGTTGGAATCTATCAAGCCTATGGTGACCCTTGTATGAGTTTGGATGAGAAAGACATTGCAAAAAAAAAATTGATATTTGAGTGATGAGAGAAAATTCAAGCGAGGCAAGTGTTTTGTGCATGGGCGGATAAATGAAGTGGAAATATATTGAATGATATAAATGGAGAACTTGAAATAAGGTTTTTATGAGGCATGATATCTTTTGATTCTTGGTGTGAAATTTATTTATCTTAAGGATATGTGTTTTAAAATTGGTTTTGATTTGATATTGATGTTTACTTGATATGAGGTTTTGCCCAGGTGTGCAAAAGGTTAAGTGTGGGGGAGTTGATAAAAAACTATTTTATTGAATATTTTATTGATAATAAATGATATAATTTCCTCACATTGTGTTAAATATGTTTATTTATAAAATATTTGGGATTTGATCATTCATTTGAAAATTTGGTGAAAATTCCAGTTTTACCCTTAATAGTGCACTGTAGTATTTCGAATATAAATATTTTTATATTTATTATTTGAATTTGTAATTTTTTAAAAGTGTTACTAACGTAATTATATACAACTTCTATTCAGGACACTAGATCAGAAGAATGAATTTTAATGGAGTAATTGGGCCATTAATTCAAATCTGGGCTGGACTCGCCAGAATGGATAAGCTTTTGTATTGCGGCCATAACTCCTACATATGGGATTTAATTGATCCCAAATTTGGAGAGGATATAGAGGACCGATATCCTCACATTTTATCCTTCTGTAATGCCGGCCAATTCACGCGTTTTGGTGGTCAAATGGGCGGTTCAATTTTCATTAAAATATTCGTCCGAATTTCCAAATTCACACTTGAAACCACTTGTAACCTCTCCTCCCCTCCCCTCTATAAATTGGAGTTTTTCTCATTTGGAGGGGTTGGTACATGTATTAGGAGATTCTAGGTAGAGGAGAATTTGTTTCACCCAAATTCTCCAACCATTGTAAGAGGGGTTGCTCTTGAAGCAAGGATCCCCTCATCGAAGCCTCCTTCTCTTCTTCATTTTTTAATGTTTTCATTTGTGTAATAAACTTCATTGTTCTTCTTTTATTTATTCTTTTTTCTTCTGTTTTGTTTAAATTTCCTCATCTCTTAATCTTCCTCTTTGGGCTTGAATTCTTGAGTAGAAGCGTTATTGGGTTATACCCATTATAAACCTTTGCATATGCAAAACGCTTCTACGATGATTACGCCACCCATGGAAGAGTAGTCTTTTAGTAATCGATCTATCTTCTACCCTATTCATTTAATTATTATGAATCATTGAGCTACTATAATTCATTTAATATGATCCATGAATTCTATTTTTAAATTGTAATAAACTAAGTTAGAAATTGAACTATTAACACAAAAACACGCGAGGTCAGGATTTTGTGTAAATTGTGAGAGCGCGATCTTAATCGGTAATACATGACCACACAGGATAAATTTGTAGAGTTAAAATATAATCCCTAAACACAATTCATCCTTATTTCCAGAATAGATATGAGACATAATTTACAACTGACCATAAGCTAATCTTAGAACATCAATCAAAGTAGGGTGTTGCGATTTCATGTTCCAAAGTTAGCCTAGGGTTAAATTCACATCATCTTAGTGGTAAAGTTAGTTCTCGTAGGGTTCAAGATTTAACAAATTAAGGGGTCATAATTAAGTGAATGTTAATTTAAATGATAATTATTAATAATAAAGTGAATAGGTACAGTTATATCGATTATGCCTTTTAAATAGATTTCAAAAAAACATCTTTTTGTTGTGTCATTTTAATCGAAATTTATTTCAAAACTAAAAAAAATTATACAATCTTCTTCCAGCAAACTTCTTCTAGATTCATAAACTACAACAAACCCCAATCCTTTAAAGTAGTGTTTTTATTCTATTCTATTTTACTTTATTTTTTAGAATACCTCTAATAAGTTGTTAAAATCACTTCCACCTTTGAGAGACGACCTTGGTCAGCCACTCTGTTGCACCTAAGTACCCCAAATTACACTAATCAATTGAGGGCACCCACGATAGCGCTCTTTCGACGTACCCGATCTAAACTTTGGATTAGAATTCCGGGCACACCGGGCCTCGGAATCAGGTGCCGTTAGAAACAATATTCTTGTATAATCCAAAAGAAAATTAAGAAAAAAATTCTCTTGAATTTTATGGGTCTTTACATTACTCCCACCTCAGGACTTTACGTCCCTGTAAAGATACATCATAAACTAGGGGAACAAATGTTGGTACTGCACTCGCATCTGAGCCTCCCGCTCCTAAGTGCTCTCCTGGAGGATCCCGTGCTGCCATATGATGTGCACTAGAGGAATCGACATTCCACGTAGGACTCGCTCTTGTCGATCCTCGATCTCCACTGGGACCTCCACAAAAGTCGTTCCATCTTCTATGTCCAGCTCCCCATGGTAAATGATATGCATCAGGTCATGCACATATCTCCTCATCTGAGATATGTGGAAGACGTCGTGCACCCAGTGCAACTGAGGTGGTAGAGAAAGGTGATAAGCCACCTCGTCAATCCTGTTGAGAACCTGGAATGTTCCGATGAAGCGCGGAGACAACTTGCCACCCCACCCAAATCTCTGTAATCCACGTCGAGGTGAGACCCACAAGAAGACGTGGTCGCCATCCTCGAACTCCAGTGGCCTCCGCCACATATCAGCATAAGACTTTTGCCGGCTCTGAGATGTCCTCATCTAGTCCTGGATGACCTCGACCTTCTCTGTCATGGCTTGGGCCATCTCCGGTCCCACAAGTGCTGACTCCCCAGGGTCTGTCTAGCACAGAGGTGATCTGCAAGGCTGGTCATACAACACCTCTTATGGTGACATCCTGATGGTGGAGTGGTAGCTATTATTGTACGCGAACTCCACAAAGGGTAGGTGATCCTCCTAGCTACGACCAAAGTCGAGGACACATGCACAGAGCATGTCCTCGAGAGTCTGAATGGTCCTTTCCGTCTGACCATCTGTCTGAGGGTGAAAGGCAGTGCTCAGACATAGCTATGTCCTGAATGCCTCCAGAAACGCCTTCCAAAGCCACAAAGTAAAGTGATCATCCCTATAGGAGATGATGAACGATGGAACACCATGTAATTGTACAATCTCTTGAACGTAGAGACTTCTCATGCTCTCTACTGATCCTCGGTCTCTAAAGGGTAATAAGTGGGCCGAATTGGTGAGTCGGTCGACAATCACCCAAATGGATCGTGACCTCTGGAAGTGCATGGATGTCCAGTCATGAAGTACACAGATATCCTATCCCACTTCCACTCTGGGACCTCCAACGATTGTACCAATCCTACTGGTACCTGGTGATCTGACTTCACCTGCTGGCAGATGAGGCATCGAGAAATGAACTCCGCCACATCCTTCTTCATGCCCGGCCACCTGTGCTGTCGTCTGAGGTCCTGGTACATCTTCTCCACTCGTTGATCTACCGCTAAAGGGGATGTGTGGAACTCCCTCAGTACCTCCTCCTGTAATGCTGCTGGTACTATGGTATGTCTTCTAAAAAGGATGATGTGCTCTCCTCCCACAGAGAATCCATAAGGTGCCTTTCCTAAGGATATATGTGCACGCCGCATCTCACAGTTTGTGTTCCCACACCGTTCCTCTCTGACCAGCTGTAGTAGTGGAGGAGTGACTATGAGTGACTGAAGAAAGGCTTCTCCATCGCTATCCACGAAGGATATCTACAAAGCAGCTAACTGCTCCGTCACCCCCCCGTGTAGCTGGATGCCCGCCCTCCTGCTGAGAGCATCAGCTACTACGTTCCCCTTACTAGGAGTATAGACTATCTAAAAGTCATAATCTTGGAGGAACTAGATCCACCGCCTCTATCTCAGGTTTTGGTCCCTCTGCGAGAAGATGTATCTAAGACTCTGGTGTTCAGAATAGACTGTAAAGCGCTCACCCATCAGATAGTGTCGCCACATCATTAGAGCGAAGTCCACTGCTGCTAACTCCAGGTCATGGGTAGCATAGTTCTGTTCATGCTACCTCAACTAACGTGATCCATTGGCGATCATTGGCCGCTCCTGCATCAGGACACATCTGAGTCTGGTCCCTGATGCATCGCAGTAGACTACGTACCCTACTCCCTCCTCCAGTAGCCTCAAGATAGGTGTGCTGGTCAATCTCTGCCTCAGCTCCTAAAGGCTGTGCTTACATCTGTCTGACCACACAAAGGGTTTCCCCTTCTTCGTCAATGCCAAGAGTGGTGCTTCAACTCTGGAAAAGTCTGGCACGAAGCTCGGGTAGTATCCAGCTATCCCCAAGAAACTCCACACCTCCGTCACGAGCCTTAGTGGCTCCAATGCTAGTACCCCCTCGATCTTCGCCGGATCCACCGAAAACTCCCTCCTCAGAGATGACGTGTCCCAAGAAGTGGACCTCGCGTATCCAGGACTGATACTTCGAGATCATACCATAAAGCCGGTGATCTCGGAGTGTGTCCAGTACAACCCATAAGTGGTAGGATGCTCCTCCTCAGCCGTCGAGTATATTAAAATGCCGTCGATGAAGGCCACGACAAATCGATCAAGGTATGGCTGAAATATCCTATTCATGAGACCCATGAACACTGCTGGAGCGTTGGGTATGCCAAAAGGAAAAACCAAGAACTCATAGTGGCCATACCGACATCTGATGGTCGTCTTCTACACATCCTCGTCTCGAACTCTGTGCTGATGATAGCCTGACCTGAGGTCTATCTTCGAGAACCACTGTGCTCCCATGAGCTGAACGAAGAGGTTTTCAATCCTCGGTAGCAGATACTTGTTCCTCACGGTCACCTGGTTCAGGAAACGATAGTCGACACACAGTCTCATGCTTCCGTCCGCCTTCTTGGCGAACAATATCGGGGAAGCCCATGGTGAAACACTGGGTCGGATAAATCCCTTTCCCTACAAGTCCTCCAACTGTACCCATAGCTCTCGAAGCTCAACGGGGGCCATCTGATATGCTGCAGTGGATATCAGGGCTATCCTAGGGTATATGTCAAGATAGAAGTCTACCTCTCTTCAAGGAGGTAGCCCTAGGACGTCATCAGAAAAAATGTCCGCATACTGATCCACCACTGCAGGAAATACAGGACTCCGCACGTCAACTGCTCCTAGGATGAGCCTAGCTAACTGATGAGTGATGGGTTATCCTCTCTTCTGCGTGAGTCCATCCTATGTTTCAAAGGCTCCCTTCTAGACGGTGAAGGTGAACCTGCTCCCGTCGGTGCGTACACATCGCACCTTGCACCTAATGCAGTGAATCTGAGCATTGACTGTAGATAACCAATCGATGCCCAAGATGACGTCGTAAGGCCTCGATGCCACTACAAGAAGATCCCAGCCGAAGCTCTCGCCTCCTAGAGTATGATCACAATGCCGGCACCATTGTGTAATCGTCGAGTCTGCTCTTGTAGGAGTCTCTAGCCGTAAGGATCGAGCCAACGGTTCCATCAGAATCTCCAAGCTCCGAACAAGGGTATCAGCTACGAAATAATGATTCGCTCCTATGTCTATAAGAACTGCAGAAATGGTTGAATAGACAAAGATAGTACCTCGAATCACCTCGGGTGCGACATGGTCGTAGCCCTCTGCTGCCTAGAGCTGTGGTTGTCTCTGCCCGCCAACTCCCTGTGGTCGGGGTGGACCTCTAGGTGGAAGGGGTGGTAGAGCATCAAAGCATCGCCCACCACCTGCCACTCAGAAAGCTCCTCTGCCTCGTCCTCCTACTCTCGGCGGACCACCACTATCGACCCTCTGCCTCTGCCTGGGTGGCCCCTAAACCGTCTGTTGCTCCTCGGTATGGAGGGACGGGCAGTCACGAGCCATGTGGCCTTGCCCGCCACATGCGTAGCACTCTCTGCCTCTCCAATGACTGGCTCTACGCTGTCTACCCCGCATCTATGAGCCAGTTTCCTAAGGTCTCCTACCTGAGGGTCTGGTCTGCCTGGACCCATGGGTCATCTGTCGATTGCCTACTACAGACGACTATGCTATGTTCCGCCCTGCGGTAGGTCTCGCTGCTGATGTAGGCTTAGCACAGAAGCTCTAGATGAGAAGGGCTCACTCCAGTACCCCTGCCTGTGTCGGAATGATGAAGGAGATCTGTGATTCCCTGGTCTCATACCTCAATCCCTGATCGATGGTCTGGGCTCGGAAGAATGGGTCCCGTGCCATGTCCGTCGAATAGCGTGAGAGATCAGTAAATCTCGCCAAGTACTGGGCGACCGACAAGCTGCCCTGCCGCAGTTATAGAAGCTCCTGGATGCGCACCGCACAGAGGGTGGCTGGGACGAACTCTGAGCAGAAAAGGCTCTCAAAGTCCGTCCAGAGGAGTGATACCTCGTCGTGCACCTGGAGCATCAAGCTTCACCATCTGCCTACTGCCGCATGCAGGAGACTTGCTGCAAGGATCACCACGAGGTCTGTTGGTGTCCCTAACAAACGGAAAACTAGAACAACTGCCTCCAGCCAATCCTCGGTTGCCTGGGGGTCCATCTCCCCGCGGAACCTGGGTGGTCGCTGATGCTGAAACTCATGAAGTGCAGTAAGGTGACGTGCACCGTCAGCAGCTGGGGCTGGTAGCATCGGTGGCTCGGTGGGTAGAGGTACCGCCGGTGCCTCTGCTGTCAAAGGGCCATGTACTAAGGCCTCATCACTCGGTGGGCTGTCGTCACACACAAAGATCGGAACCATAGATGGATGCCATCGTGGGGCCATCCTAAAAGGAAACAGGTGTTCCCTGGTCAAACAATATACCTGGTGATCTGACACAAAGTAATCAAAAAAAACATTAAACACACATGCAATCAATGTTTTCGTGCACTAAGTCAGATATCAGAGGTCAGGTTCCTGGTGTACGGATACGTCAGCCGCCACACAAACACTGGACTCCCTGGACTGATAACCACCCTCATTACTCATAACATTATTGCTTCACATAGAAAAAGATCAGATTCCAGAGTTCTGCGGTAGAACTGAACTCCTCTGATACCAATTTGTCACAACCCGTCCTCGGGGCCCATGTCGTGACTACCCGAAGCCCGCCTTCCATAGGCCAGGGGCTGGCAACTAGCACCAAGGCGTAATTCCCTATAGAAAAGTGAATTTATTTCCATTATAAAGTAATAAAACACATAGAGTAAGAAAGTAGAAGTAAACACTAAGTAAAACTGGGTACAAAAGTAAGTGCGGAAAAGTAAGTGGGCCAGAATACAAAGCCAAACTGAAAGTAAAGTACAACTGAAAAAGGGAAAATAGTAACTGAAAGTAAAGCTACAACATCGAGCCGTCCACTGGAAGTCCCACCTAAATGGTTGGAACAGATAGCCTCCACAGCTCCTCGGATCCAGCCCTCCGCTCTGAGTACATCCCGTCTAGTGGTCCACCTCCATGTATTGACCTACTCCGCAAGCCCATACCACGATCAGCACTGTCTGTCATCTGCAACTAACACAGTGTAGTGCGGGCATAGCCCGTGCATGGGTGAGTATATGCTACTCAGTAGGGACCCCGAGCCCCTTGAAGGTCTCCCAGAATCTACAAAGGATAATCCAAAAAGGAAAGATACCATCACGAAGTAACATCTGACACTACTAAGATATATGCCCATATATATACCTAAGTCATCAATTCCAGTTCAACTCCGACATCCGAGCCCGAGTTCGATCACGTCTACACAGGATAGCACAACACAATCCACACAGGAAAGAAAGTCAATCATATCGAAGATAATGATTGAAAGTCAAGATTCAACTCACACAGGAATACTTCTTCGTAATACGATAGAGATGATCAGATGTAGCACTGATTCATCTAATCTGCCAGAACCCACATAGGATCAATAGGTACTAACCCCTACAATGACCCACAAAGGATCATTAAGTACTGACCCCCGCAATGACCCACACAGTATCGGACCCACACAGGATCTGTAGGCGCTGGCCCACACAGGACCGCTGAGCACTGACCCACACATGATCTTACCCACTCAGGATCAGTAGCACTAATCCACGTAGGATCGCTGAGTGCTATAGTAATCGTCATCGAATCCACGGATGATTTCTGTACAGTCTTCATCATCGTCGCAGTCGCAGCCAGCTCTAGGGTTCCCGCACACAGCAAGCTCGTCCGGGGAGGGTCTACTCCACGAGCTTAGGGATGTTTCATCAACTGAAATAAAGTCTGGATTTGATGTATCCAAAAGTTTCGTATCGTCACCATGAACTCAACGTAACAGACGGCGTGTCAATCAGACGCCCAGTCTGCGAGTTATTGGCTTGTTCGTCCCAGGGCCCGGTTGGTTTTTAAGTAAAAACCAACCCGACTGTACTCCATCTGCGTTCTAACCTCAAGAGGAGTAATCCAAAATATCCATCTCACTAAGAGGAAACAATCAATGTCGACATCACGTCAATCGGACATCTGGAGCTCATCTTATAAGCGTTTCCGCTCCGAGGGCCCTATTGGTTTCATGCTCGAACCAACCCGGCCGAACCCAAAGTACTCCGAAACCTTGAGTGTAGTATACCAAAACGACCATCTCGATCCAAGTATCTCTACGCAACTAACGGTGCGTTGATTGAAGGTCCGTAGCCTATGTTATGGGCAATAGACTGAAACAGTCCAAAAATGGGGGGTCTGGGCCCAGTCCGACCCGGCCCAACCCCCACCCTGGGTCGACCCGAACCAGGTCGACCCGACCCCGATTCGGGTTAGACACGGTTGGGCGTGGCCCGGCCTGGTGCGGCTCTGGCTGAGCGGGTCGGCTCGGCGCTGGCTGAGCGGCCGCCCAAAGGGTGTTCCGCCCCCTTGAATAAAACAGCGACCCCCGCGTGGGAGCCGCTCCTTACTAATGGATGTGGCCTAGTGCCGCGTCCCCGCCTCCTCGGTTACGCGCGGTCACGGGACCAGCAGCCTACCATCGTGGTTTCAGCCGCGACGACCCTTCCCGGCGGCACGTCGGGCGCCGCTTCTGGCCGCCAGCGCCGCCGTGCCGGCGAGGCGCGCCGGCATGGTTTTCCGCAGACCACCAGACGCGCTCCGGTGGTCCGTTTTGCCTGCCGCCTTCACCCACTATCCTCCCAGGACCGACTCTTCTCTCCGAAGACCTCAATAATCCCTTGCGGCCTACTTCATCGTCGCCCGCCAATCCGCACACCAAGAATGAAGAAACGGTGGGTTCAGACTTGTTCGTTCGTCCGCAACCACCGTGTTAGCGGTTTAAACGGCTTCCGAAAAATTTTAAACACATGCTGAGGATATAAATCACATATATTTAATTGAACCAAAACTCCTACCTCGTCGAATTATTTGAGCGAGGGTTTGTCACGGAATTATCCATCGTGGAAGAAGGCGTCGCGGAAGGAGAGGATCGTTGGTGTTTGATCTCCAAGGAAGGAATCCCACACCATCTTCTGTTGTCGGAGGTCGGCTTTCTTCGTTGGCAGCGGTGCGTTCTTCGCGTTCTTCGATGAAGAATGAAGAACTTAATGAACTTGAGAAAAATCTCCCCAATCCTCTCACAACCCAACCACTCTAATAAAAAAAGAGTTTGCCTTATTTTATTTCTCAAGCTAAGCATTTGGAAATAAAAAAACGAATAAAACAATTAATTGAATTAATTGAAACATTTAAACTTCCCAATTAATAGAGGCGTTTCATAAACAGATAAACGCAAGGGTTTACTTCTAATTAACGAGGGTGTGGTTGTGTTACCTTATTAAAGGAGGGGAGTTTAGGAAGAAAAGAAATAGTGGGGCTCATGTGGGTCTCGCCTCACAATTATCCTACCTAGTGGGTAGGATATTGTGGGTCCCACTTCATCCACTTAGCTTAGGTTAAAAAAAATTAAAATAAAATTGGTTGCACCACTTTTATTTTATTCCTTTACTTAACCCCAAAATTTAAAACCACACACGAGAAAAAACAATTCTGGAAAAGGTGATTCTATGCAATTACTGGTGCTGTGATTCCATTGGTGTCCTTGGATTTCAATTCCTAGCTCTGGATCAAATGTTAGGAAAATCGGATCGTTCGTTCCCTGAACGTACCCGATCTAAACATTGGATGAGAATTCCGGGCACACTGGGCCTCGGAATGAGGTGCCGTTAGAAACTGCTTTCTTGTAAAATCCCATGGATAATTAAGAAAAAAAATTCCCTTCAATTTTACGGGTCTTTACATTACTCCCACCTAAGGGATTTACGTCCCCGTAAAATTACATCATAAACTAGGGGAACAAGTCTAGGTACTGTGCTTGTATCTGAGCCTCCCGCTCCCAAGTGCTCTCCTGGAGGTTCTCCTGATGCCATCTGATGCGCACTAGAGGAATTGAATGTCTACGTAGGACTCGCTCCTTTTGATCATCGATCTCCACTGGGACCTCCACAAAAGTCTCCACATCGTCTATGTCCAGCTCCCCATGGTCAATGATATGCGTGTGGTCATGCATGTATCTCCTCAAATGAGATATGTGGAAGACGTCGTGCACCCGGTGCAACTATGGAGGTAGA
This sequence comes from Viscum album, assembly GCA_963277665.1. Taxonomy (NCBI): domain Eukaryota; kingdom Viridiplantae; phylum Streptophyta; class Magnoliopsida; order Santalales; family Viscaceae; genus Viscum; species Viscum album. Next base: position 1,641,164,291 of record OY728121.1, on the reverse strand, counting down.
GCAAGGCGATAAGCCACCTCTCCAATCCTGATGAGATCCTGGAATGGTCCGATGAAGCGTGGAGACAACTTGCAGCCTCAGCCAAATCTTCGTAATCCATGTCGAGGTGAGACCCGCAAGAAGACGGGGCCGCCATCATTGAACTCCAGTGGCCTCCACCTCTTGTCAGCATAAGACATCTGCGGGATCTAAGCTGTCCTCATCCAGTCCTGGAAGACCTGGACCTTCTCTATCATGGCATGGACCATCTATGGTCCCACAAGTGCTGACTCCCTAGGGTCTGTCTAGCACAGAGGTGATCTGCATGGCAGGTCGTACAACGCCTCGTATGGTGACATCCCGATCGTGGAGTGGTAGCTATTGTTGTACGCGAACTCTACCAAGGGTAGGTGATCCTCCTAGCTACGACCAAAGTTGAGGAAACATGCACAGAGCATGTCCTTGAGAGTCTGAAAGGTCCTCTCCATCTGACCATCTCTCTGAAGGTGAATGGCAGTGCTCAGACGTAGCTACGTCCCGAATGCCTCCTAAAACCCATTCAAAAGCCGTGAAGTAAAGCGAGCATCCCGATCGGAGACGATGGACGATGGCACACCATGTAATCATACAATCTCTTGAACGTAGTGACATCCCATGATCTCCAATGATCCATGCTCTCTGATGGGTAAGAAGTGGGCCGACTTGGTGAGTCGGTCGACAATCACCCAAATGGATTTGTGACCTCTGTAAGTGCCTGGATGTCCAGTCATGAAGTCCATAGAGATCTTGTACCACTTCCACTCCGGGACCTCCAACGGTTGTACCAAGCATGCTGGTACCTGGTGCTCCGACTTTACCTGCTGGCAGGTGAGGCATCGAGAAACGAAATCTGCCACATCCTTCTTCATGCCCGGCCACCTGTGCTATTGTCTGAGGTCCTGGTACATCTTCTCCACTCCTGGATGTACCGCTAAAGGGGAAGTGTGGAACTTCCTCAGTACCTCCTCCTGTAAAGCAGCTGGTACTATGGTACGTCCTCTAAAAAGGATGACGCGCTCTCCTCCCAATGAGAATCCATCATGTGCCTGTCCTGAGGATATTTGTGCACGCCGCATCTCACAGTCTACGTCCCCACGTTGTGCCTCTCTGACCCAGTGCAGTAGTGGAGGAGTGACTGTGAGTGACTGACGAAAGGCTGCTCCATCTCTATCCATGAATGATATCTGCAAAGCGGCTAACTGCCCGTCGCCTCCCTGAGTAGCTAGATGCCTGTCCTCCTTCTGAGAGCATCGGATACTTCGTTCGCCTTCCCAGGAGTATAGACTATCTCAAAGTCATAATCCTGGAGGAACTCGAGCCACCTCCGCTGTCTTAGGTTCAGGTCCCTCTGTGAGAAGATGTATCTGAGACTCTGGTTGTCAGAATAGACTGTAAATCACCCACCCATCAGATAGTGTTGCACCATCTTCATATCGAAGACTTCTACTGCTAACTCCAGGTCATGGGTAGCATAGTTCTGCTCATTCTACCTCAACTGACTTGATCCATAGGCGATCACTGGCCACTCCTACATCATGACACATCTGAGTCCGGTCCCTGATGCATCGCAGTAGACTACAGACCCTACTCCCTCTTCCGGTAGCCTCAAGATAGGTGCGCTAATCAATCTCTGCCTCAGCTCCTAGAAGATCTACTGACATATGTCTAACCACACAACGGGTTTCCCCTTCTTCATCAAAGCCTAGAGTGGTGCCGCAACTATGGAAAATTCTGGAATGAATCTCCGGTAGTATCCAGCCCGCCCCAAGAAACTCCGCACCTCCGTCACGCTCCCGGGTGGCTCCCATGCTAGTACCAACTCGATCTTCACAGGATCCACCGAAACTACCACCTCAGAGATTACATGTCCCACGAAGTGGACCTCGCTTATCCAGAACTAACACTTCGAGAGCTTACCATAAATCTGGTGATATCGGAGTGTGTCTAGTAAAACCCGTTAGTGGTAGGCTGCTCTTCCTCAGTCGTCGAGTATATAAAAATGACATCGATGAAGACCACGACAAATCGATCGTGGTATGGATAAAATATCATGTTCATGAGACCCATGAACACTTCTGGAGTGTTGGTTACACCGAAACATATAACCAAGAACTCATAGTGGCCATACCGACATCTAAAGGCCATCTTATGCACGCCCTCGTCTCGAACTCTGAGCTGATGATAGTCTGACCTGAGGTCTATCTTCGAGAACCACCATGATCCCATGAGATGATCGAAGAGTTTTTCAATCCTTGGTAGTGGATACTTGTTCTCACAGTCACCTGGTTCAAGTGACGATAGTCGAAACACAGTCGCAAGCTTCTGTCCACCTTCTTGGTGAACAATATCGGGGAAGCCAAGGGTGAAACACTGGGTCGGATGAATCGCATGCCCTACAAGTCCTCAAACTATACCTGTATCTCTCGAAGCTCAGCAGAGGCCATCCGATATGCTACATCAGATATCGAGGCTGTCCCGGGGTACAGGTCAAGATAGAAGTCTACCTCTCTGCGAGGAGGTAGCCCTAGGACGTCATCAGGGAAAACGTCCGCATACTGACCCCCCACTGCAGGAAAAATAGGACTCCGCACGTCAACTACTCCTAGGATGAGGCTATCCAACTGATGAGTGATGGGTTGTCCTCTCCTCTGCGTGAGTCCATCCTGTGCTGTAAAGGCACCCTTCTAGGCGGTGAAGGTGAACCTTCTCCCGTTGGTGCGTACACATCGCACCTTGCACATAATGTAGTGAATCTGAGCATGGAATGTAGATAACCAATCCATGCCCAAGATGACATCGTAAGGCCTCGACGCCACTACAAGAAGATCCCAGCCAAAACTCCTGCCTCATAGAGTAAGCTCACACTGCCGGCACCAGTGTGTAATCATCGAGTCTGCTCCCGTAGGAGTCTCTAGCCGTAAATATCGGGCCAACGGCTCCGTCGGAATATCCGAGCTCCGAAAAATGGCAGCAGCTATGAAAGAATGACTCGATCATGTGTCTATAAGAACTGCAATAAGGGTGGAATAGAAACAGATAGTACCACGAATAATCTTGGGCGTGACACGATCATAGGCCTCCGCTGCCCGGAGCTGTGGTTGTCTCTGCCTGCCAGCTCCCTGTGGTCGGGGAGGACCTCCAGGTGGAGGGGGTGGTAAAGCCTCAAAGCGTCGCCCACCGCCTACCGCTCAGACAGCTCCTATCCCTCATCCACCTACTATCGGCAGACCACCATGGTCGACCCTCTGCCTCTGCCTCGGTGGCCCCTCAACCGTCTGATGCTCCTCGGTACGGTGGGTCGGGCAATCATGAGCCATGTGGCCCTGCCCGCCGCATGTGTACCACTGTCTGCCCCTCAAAAGACTGGCTTTGCGCTGTGTGACCCACACCTCTGAGCCAGTGTCCTGAGATCGCCTTCCTGAGGGTTTGGTGTACCTGGACCCATGTGTCATCTGTCGACTACCTGCTACAGAAGACTCTGCTATGTTCTTCCCTGTGGTAGGTCTCGCTGTTGATGTAGGCTCATCACAGAAGCTCTTGATGAGAAGGGCTCACTCTAGTACTGCTTCCTGTGTCAGAATGATGAGGGAGATTAGGGATGCCATGATCTCATACCTCAATCCCTATTCGAAGGTCCGGGCCCAGAAGAATGGGTCCCGTACCATGTTCGTCGAATAGCACGAGAGATCGATAAATCTCGCCGACTACTGGGCGACCGACAAGCTACCCTGCCGCAGTTGTAGAATCTCCTGGATGCACACCACACGGAGGGTGGTTGGGATGAACTCCGAGCAGAACTGGCTCTCAAAGTCCATCTAGAGGAGTGATGCCTCGTCGTGCACCTGGAGCATCAAGCACCACCATCTGCCTGCAGCCGCGTGTAGGAGACTCTCTGCAAGGATCACCATGAGGTCTGCTGGTGTCCCTAACAAATATAAAACTCGTAAAACTGCCTCCAGCCAATCCTCAGCTGCCTGGGGGTCCATCTCCCCACGGAACCAGGGTGGTCCCTGATGCTGAAACTCGTGTAGTGCAGTAAGGTGACGTGCATCGTCAGCGGCTGGGGCTGGTAGCATCGGTGGCTCGCAGGGTAGAGGTATCGCCGGTGACTCTGCTGTCAAAGGGCCCTGTACTGAGGCATCGTCTCTCGGTGGGATGTCATCACGCAAAACGCTCGGAACCCTAGATAGCTACCATCGTGGGGTCATCCTGAAAAGAAACAGGTGCGACCCGGTCAAACAATATACCTGGCGAGCTGACACAAAATAATCAAAAAGAAAACTTGAAAAACACATGCAATCAATGTTTTCGTGCACTAAATCGGAAATCAGAAGTCAGGGTCCTGGTGTACGGATACGTCAGCCGCCGCACAAACACTGGACTCGCTGGATTGATAACCACCCTCATTACTCTTAACATTATTGCTTCACTTAAAAAAAGATCAGAGTCCAGAGTTCTGCGGTAGAACCAAAATCCTCTGATACCAATTTGCCATGACCCGTCCTCGGGGCCCGTTCCGTGACTACCCCAAACCCACCTTCCATAGGTCAGGGGCTGGAGACTAGCACCAAGGCATAATTCCCGATAGAAAAGGGAAGGCATTTCCTTTATAAAGTAAACAGATGCACAGAGTAAGCAAGAAGAAGTAAACACTAAGTAAAACTGGGTACACAAGTAAGTGTAGAAAAGTAAGTGGGCTAGAATACAAACCCAAACTAAAAGTAAAGTAAAACTGAAAATGGGAAAACAGTAACTTAAAGTAAAGCTGCAACGTCGAGCCATCCACTGGAAGTCCCACCTGAAGGGTGGGTACAGATAGCCTCCACAGCTCCTCGGGTCCAGCCGTCCACTCCGAGTACGTCCCGTCCAGCGGTCCACCTCCAAGAACTAACCTACTCCGCAAGCCCCTAACACGATCAGCGTTGTCTATCATCTACATCCAAACCAAAGTAGTGCGGGCATAGCCCGTGGAGGGGTGAGTATAAGCTACTCAGTAGGGACCCCGAGACCCCCGAAGGCCTCCCATAATCCACAAAGGATAATCCAAAAAGAAAAGATACAATCACGAAGTAACATCCGACACTACTTAGGTATATGCCCATACATATACCTAAGTCATCAATTCCTGTTCGTCTTCATCATCCAAGCCGGAGTTCGATCACGTCAACACATGATAGCACAACACAATCCAGACAGGAAAGAAAGTCAGTCATATCGAAGATAATGATCGAAAGTCAAGATTCAGCTCACACAAGAATACTAATTCGTAAGACGATAGAGATGATCATATGTAGCCACTAATTCATCTAATCCATCAGAACAACACATGATCAATAGGTACTAACCCCTGCAATGACCCACAAAGGATTGTTAGGTACTAACCCCTGCAATGACCCACACAGGATCGGACCCACACAAGATCTGTAGGTGCTGCCCACACAGGACCACTGAGCACTGACCCACACAAAATTTGACCCACACAGGGTCGGTAGCATTGATCCACGTAAGATCACTTAGTGTTGTAGTCGTCACCGTCGAATCCATGGAGGATTTCTGTACAGTCGTCATCGTCGTCACCGTCGTAGCCAGCTCTAGGGTTCCCGCACACAACAAGCTCGTCCGAGGAGGGTCCGCTCCACAAGCCGAGGGCTGTTACATCAACTGACACAAAGTCCAGAGTTGATGTATCCAAAAGTTCTGTATCGTCAACAGAAACTCAACATGATAGACGACACGTCAATCAGACGCCCGGTCTGAGAGTTATTGGACTTTTCGTCACAGGGGCCTAGTTGGGTTTTAAGTCAAAACCAACCCGACCGTACTCCAACTGCATCCAAACCTCGAGCGGAGTAAGCCAAAAGCTCCGTCTCACTAAGAGGAAACCATCAAAGTCAACGGCACGTCAATCGGACGTCCCGAGCTCAAGTTATTAGTGTTTCCACTCCAACTCCCCAGTTGGTTTCTTGCTCGAACCAACCTGGCCGAACCCAATATACTCCGAAACCTTGAGTGTAGTATACAGAAACGACTGAATCGATCCATGGATCTCTATACAACTGACGGTCTGTCGATCCGAGATCTGTAGACCATGATTTGGGAAACATACCGAAACAGTGCGAAAATGGGGGGTATGGGCCCGGTCCGACACGGCGGGGCGCGGCCCGGCTTGGGGGGCCCGGCCCAGTGCGGTCGGATCGGCCCGGGGTGGCCTGGTGCGACTGGTCTGGCCCGGGGTGGCCCGACGCCGGCCGAGCGGGTCGGCTCGGCGCTGGCCGAGCGGCCACGCAAAGGGGGCGCCGCCCCCTTGAATGAAACCGCAACCCCTACGTGGGGGTCGCTCCTTGCCAATGGACGTGGCCTAGCGCCGCATCCCCACCTCCTCGGTCCCACGTGGTCTCGGGAACATCAGCCTGCCACCGCGGCTTCTGGCGCGGCGGCCCTTCCCGGCGGCACACTGGGAACCGCCATGCCGGTGAGGCGCGCAGTGGGGTTTTCCGCGGACCACCGAATGCGCTCCGGTGGTCCGTTTTGCCTACCATCTTCACCAACGGTCCTATTAGGACCAACTCTTCACTGCGAAGACCTCAAAAATACCTTGCAGCTTGCTTTATCATCGCCTGCCGATCTGTACACCAAGAATGATGAAACGGTGGGTTCGGACTTGTTCGTTTGTCCGCACCCACCACGTTAGCGGTTTAAATGGCTTCTGAAAATTTTTAAACACATGTCGGGGATATAAATCAAAACAATTTAATTGAACCAAAACCCCTACCTCATCAAATTCGTTGAGCGAGGCTTTGTCGCGGAATTATCTGTCGCGGAAGAAGGCGTCGCGGAAGGAGAGGATCATTGGCGTTTCATCTCCGAGGAAGGCATCCCTCGCCGTCGTCAGAGTTCGACGTTCATTTTTGGTGGTGGTGTGTTCTTCGCGTTCTTCGACAAAGAACGAATAACTTCAAGAACATGAGAAAAATACCCCCAATCCTCTCACAATCCAACCACTCTAATAAAATAAGAGTTTGTCTTATTTTATTTCTCAAGCCAAGCATTTTGAAATTCAAAAACGTATCAGAAAATTAATTGAATTAATTCCAATGTTTAAAGAGCCCAATTAATAGAGGTGCATCATAAAAAGATAAACAGAAGGGTTGACTTCTAATTAATGGGGGTGTGGTTGCGTTACCTTATTAAAGGAGGGGAGTTTAGGAAGAAAAGAAATGGTGGGGCTCGTGTGGGTCCCTCCTCAAAATTATCCTACCTAGTGGGTAGGATATTGTGGGTCCCACTTCATCGACTTAGCTTAGGATAAATAAAAATAAAATAAAATTGGTTGCACCAATTTTATTTTATTCATTTTCTTAACCCAAAAAATTAAACCCACACCCGAGCAAATGCAATTCCGAAAAAGGTGATTCTAATGAATTATCGGCGGTGTGATTCCATCGGTGTCCTCAGATTTCGATTCTGAGCTCCGGTTCAAATGATACGAAAACTCGCTTGTTCATTCACTGAATGTACCTGACCTAAACATCAGATGAGAATTCTCGGCACACCGGGCCTCGGAATCAGGTGCCGTCAGAAACTACGTTTTTGTAAAATCTCAAAGAAAAAAAAATTCCCTTTAATTTTATGGGTCTTTACATTGAAAATATTCATTAAATCTTGTAGAGTATACTTCATGAAAATAAGGCATTAGGAATCATTAAAAATCCATTCATGCCGTAAAAAAAATTCTTCTCATACTTTTTCCTGAAAAGTTAAAAATTACAGCATATAGTAAACAAATGAAAGATTCATTACATACTATGTAGTAAAATTCAAAAATGGAAAAAAGGCATTAAAAATAAATGAAATAATTTTTTGAAAACAGGGTCATGGATGATAAATATAACCCCATTAAATACTTAGGAATAAACAATCTCGGATAAGATCGAGATTGGAAAAGTTATCCCTTACCTTATGTATGATATGCTTCATATGTATCCAGACCTCCATTATAATGATTTAAATAATGTAATTGACTTATTATAGAATCATATTAATTGTTATGATATCATATATGGTTCACTCATGACTTTTAATTTCCCGTTCTTTTGTAAATTCCATGTCAAAGCAGCGTTTTGGATAAAATCGTTTCATTTATCGTATGTGTTACGACTTGTTGTTCTTGATATTATTACTCATATCTTGATTTAGTTAATTTGAAAATGTAAAACATGATTTATATATAATATATTTTCAGAATATAAATATATATTATAGATTGATAAATTTAATGAAATACACAATTCATGGAGACGGTAGGCCGTACGTACGCATGAACGCTGTTTTCGTTTCCTTATTGAATTAAATGGAATTAAGTAAATGAAACATATATGTACATAAATCCATTATAATTATATTTTAATATCTTCCATTATTATTCATTATATATAATTTTTAATCATATTTGAATGGTTAATCATGGAAAATGAATCTCATCTCGTTCATGGAGACGGTAGTCCGTACGTACGCATGAGTGGTGATATACATCCCATAATTATTTAACAAAATTGGAGTGGATTATTTAATATCTCATAATTAGTATGTTATTATAATAACCATATATAGTTATTATTTACACCATTATACCCATCCAAGTAAGGTGGTTGTGGGAAAACTGATTACACCCCAGCGTGAAGATGATATTCCGTACGTACGCAAGCGCGGTGATTTCGTTATCTGTAGGATGGATAAAAGGTGAAATGGGGTTGGTTAATATTTATAATATCATATAAGTATATTATTTATAATTATTGTATTACTTTACAATGAAACAACCAAAGAAGAGGATGTTAAAGAAGAACGAAACTTGAATGAATCGGTAGAAGAGATTACCTCTTCTTCGACGCACCTCCTTTATGCTTTCACTTAAGGAACTAGAGATGGTATTTTGAGAATACCAAAACCTCTGGAATGTTTCTAGGGGAGTGGATAAGATAAATGGTCAGATATGGCCGATCATTAAGGCTCAAAGTGTTGTGAAATGGAGAGGGAGGAGGTGCCCTTTTATAAGGGAGGAGAGGGGCACCTTTGGAATTATAAGAAATATTAATTTTATAATAAATTAAAACCCCACATTAAAACATCCAAAATGACTCAAATCCAAATCTTAGATGAGATAGGGTGTTAATATCATCAACAAATAAAATTAAGACATGTTTTGAATTTATTTTAAACATTATCAACTTGATTTATCCTGATTTAATCTATTTAATTTTATTTGTCGTAATATGATTCTACATTTTAAATTGTTATAAATAATTACATATGTGCTGTTAATTTTCCATAATTGTATAATTAATGAAATTTTAGACCATATAAATTTTAATTTATAATTTGTAAATATTTTTGGGATTTTTAATCAATTTTATATTATGTTATTTTAATAAAATAACAATAGTTTCAATTTTGACACAATTCATTTATATGAATTTAAATAAAATCCAAATAGAAGATATGTTCTAAATAAAAGATTTAATAGATTCATAACATGTCATATTTATATAGAAAATTAGTGGAGCACATTAAATAGTTTATATAATATTTATTTTAGAATTTTTAAAACCATTTATTTGATATTTCAATCAATAAAATATTTTCAACATCACTATTGTGTCACCTTTAATGATAATTATTTAATCCCTAAAAATTATAAATAAATATAAATGGTGTGTATAATTTTATTAGATTTATGGAGACTATTAATGTTCTAATTTTCATGAAGTTTATCTCAAAATTAAAATTATTATACTTATAAGATTTAAGAGAGTGACATGTTGTCACTTTCTTTGGTTTTAATAATAATTGAATTATTTTCATTGTAAAAAGTCCATAAAATTAATTTATTCCAACCATTAAGTAATATGGGTCTATTTTAGTCATCCAATAGAATTTTGGATGGTTTTAGGGTAATTTTATAATCTTATTATTACACTTAATTACCAGATTTACCTTTGACTGCAGTAAATAAAAATTACTGTAGTTACTATTCATAATATCAAAAAAAAGTATCCAATTAAAATAATTTGGACCCACTGAATTCAAATATGGATTCCATTTTTCAAAATTAAAAACAGAAAAGTTTCAGTAATTAATTTAAAATTAATCCTATTGTTAATAAAATGAGTTTTAAAAGTTAAAACATTGCCAAAGATTGGAATGTTTTTACCTATAAATTCAATGTAAAATTAATGGTAATGACATAAATTATATTAAATGGTAAAAATATATTCTATTTATACATTAAAACCATTAAATATTATAATTAGAAATTATAAATTATTGCGATGAATAATGTTTTTTTAATTAAAATATATCGTGTTTTACTATTAATTAAAAAATTAATGTTATCAGAATAATATGAAAAAAATATCCAAAGTAGATTTTTATATTCTTATTCCAAAGAAGAATTTTATTTTGTCAAATTTAACTTATAAACCTTTTAAATACTAGATTTAATGTGGGTGCGCCATCAAAAGGCGGCAAAATTGCATTTTTTGAAAAATACTTATTTTCCTTGAAAAAATTATTTTGTTCACATAACATGTTATAGAAAATGAGTAAGATCAAAAAAAATGATATAAAATTCAAAAATTAGTTAATACTATTCATAACGGCTAGTCCATAATAACAATATATCTTTGTTTAGTGAAACCCAGTATTGCGTACTACACACGCTATCGAGGAAGGTCGCAATTGTGAGTAACGCAAGCCAGAAATAGTGTCTGTGTAAAATATATGAAAATACAAAGTTGCGTAGAGCTAAAGAAAATTTTGGTGTAAAGTACAACACAATAAAATAATAAAATTAAAAGAATATTTTTCATAAAATCTCAGGGTGTTACAATTATAATTTATAATAAATTAAATTTTTATATATGAAGGATTCCAACGGCACTAGACTGATACAATTTTGTAATGTATTATTATATTATTGTAAAAAATATTCATATGTAATGATGTGATATATACAGATGAAAATTATGGTCATAATACATGTATTTTAGGAGTGAATCCAAATACCTTTCAATAGTTAATGTTAATATGTAATGATGTGTGATGCCTAGAGATATGACCTTTAAATATCTTTCCACCATTAGATATTAAAAAAATATCATCCAAATACACATCATAGGACAATGATATAAATAACGTTGATTATATCTATGGCTAAATGAGAGTTAAGATTCATAGATCTATAGATAAAAATCAAGAAAAAATAAATAACATTGATTTTAGAGATCCAACAAACAATAATTCATAAAATCCAACAGTTAGGTCCAATGGAATCTCTATAAATGGTTACAAAATGAGAGGAGTTTGAGTGACAATGCGAGGAGTAGAAAAATGAGGGTATCATGCAAAAAAATTAATACCTAATTTTTTATATATTTGATGCACATCACATATTTAGGACTCATGGTTTAGGAAACTTTTCACTAACTGTTTGAATTCTATAGTCTCTAAACCCCACCTCATAAAGTTGGCTTCCATTGTTTTAAAAACTATGTTCCAACCACATTTTTAATAACTATATGAACCAACATGTTTCATGTGAATCCCAAACTATTTACCCATACATTTTACAGATTTTTTACTTACTTAGTGACTCTAATAACCACTTACATAGTTTACTAGTGATGTTTTGTGATTTCATGTAATCATTTTTATACGACTTATACGTAATCATAATTTGAGAACCCAAAAAACAAACCTGTAACTTCTAAAAATCAACCCCAGAATTATATAACATCATGATACATAATAGAAGATTATATAACCTAAAATTATGGGTTTTAAAACATAATTATATCTGATAATATAATTCATAATTCTAAATAAACCATCAATATTTTTGATCAGATGAATCCTTCTATCATAAAAGTTTTATACAATTATTATAAATATTCTCTATAACTTTTTATTCCATTTCAAAAATATTAGAGATTTTTTCCATATTATTTTTGGATTTTTATTTCATCATCCTTAGATTAGTTTTCTTTAACAAATATCTGAATATGGAATTTTGTGATATTGTGTTATCTTAGAGAAATCTCATGTCCTTTTTTTCAATTTCATCTTTTCCAGAATAATAATTTATAGAAAATTTATAGAATATAATAACACACAATTCATGAGTAATAATATATGAGATTACGTTTAATTATTCTATATATAATAATTATATACACTAAAGAGAAAATCAATTAACATTATATATTATTCATTGTTATGTGTTGGACAATGTTGACCAATGTTTCACAAACAATGGTTTAGTGGATTTCATAATGGAATTTTATGCACTCCTCCCCATATTTTTTATTCAATCTATTAATTGTGAAAATATATATCAAATTATAGGGATACAATATTCAATTCATAATAATAAAATTATAATAATTAATCTCCCAACATTACCTATAAAAAACATGAGATTGAATATTTAATTATTTATAAACTCTGTCTAATAAATAAGATACATATCTAATATTGTGTAATATTTTATTCATTTTATAATATATAAAGAATATATTGCATCAAAATAATATCCAATAATAAATATCACGAAAAAAGGGAATCTAATGCACAAAATATGGATAATACATAACCCAAAAAAAGATTCTCCAAATGGACCGATAACTAAAACCCATCCAAAAAATCCATCCAGATGAGCAGCACAACGCATGAATAATTTTCTCTATCAAAATAAATTAATAATTCCCACTAAGGTATTAGTAAATGCTGTATAAATAAAAACACATTTTTCTACCACAAATGTTTCCCCTAGGTATACATCATGATATGTAATGTATGTATGTCTATATAAGAATGTAATCAATAAATTGAGATAAATATTCATGAAATCATGTTATATATCTACATGCTAACCACGTTACCAAGGAATGGTAATCCCCATATATTTTACAAAGACAATAACTTGTATGTTCTATAAAATAGTAAGGATAACTATCCTATATCATGTTTAATGAAATAAAATAACTATAAAGAGTCCTCATGTTACTGAATTTTCAAGGACCCATAGTAATAATGAATATTTGTACAAAAAAGACCTATATAGCCCATTATAATTGATGGTTTATTATTAAAAATATGTTTTATCTGGGAAAATATATAACAATTTGTTATCCTAAAGAACCATTCTATATAGGACATTGTATTTCAAGGAGTCCTGGTAAACAATATTATTATCATGTTTTGTATATAGAAATGATTATTTGTATATATGTAATATATAAAAGGAACAATACAATATAGTGTCATCATATATATATATATATCTAATACAACATTATAAAACAATGAGGCATGTTTTAGATAAATTCTTATAATGACACCATTTATTAAATATTCCAAATGTACAGCTGGGTTATATAAGACACTCTATGAAACCCCCTACGACCTCTTATATTTTCCATTATGATGTTGTATTTTAAAAATATGTACAAAAAAAATTCACATAATAATTTTACATTGATATATTTTGGATTAAACCGAATGGTTTATAGAGGACAGAGCCAAATTCATCACTCTTAACAAGATACAACTCTAATATAGATCTCCACAATAGTATAAAATGAAAACTAACGTGTCTCACCCCATCATATTATTCTTAATTTCTTCAACCACAACTCAATATAAAACTATGACCCATTATATAACCAAAATCATGGTCTATAATCAATTATCTTACACTATCCCATATATCATGTTGATCTAAACTTATTTGTAATAATAATATTGTCATTAAACAATCATTATGTTTCAATAGACCCATCACATCCAATTTTTTCATCATAAAAAATATATATTATTTCTTATAATTATATAAATAATTATAAAAAAATCGTCTCATAGCCATAATTTCTCAAGGAATGTTAGAAAATATAAATTTTATTCATACCTAGACTATCATAATTTGATGCAAACAGTAATGTGAGGTGGGTAGCCAATAATTATCACCATGGTCTACATATATACATATATGTTTCTCTGGATAGGTTACAAATGTGTAACAATTTTACAACTTCCCTACATACTCACCCATGATGATTGGATACCTCTTAAAATTGAGCATTCCTATACTCAGATATCTTTAGTATAAATTGGATATTCATGTAACATAAACAATAAAATCATCAATCCATGATATTATGGTATCATTGACATCCATAAACTATAAACCCTATATATTGAATAATTATATATGATAATTAGTATTATATTAAATTTAAATGGGCCTAACCACTTGTTCCCCCTCTTAATTACTTTATTATAACACTAATAGGACAGTCATGACATATATCCTAGCCCAAGCCCCTTTCTATTCCATTTCATATTGTTTTTATCAACATCCCTATATATTCATCCACACTATGAATCCTTCTTATAAAATGATATAGAAAAAGAATATATTTTCAATTATAAAAGACACTTAATAATATAAATCCTTACTACATGATTCCTTAGAGATTATTTATGATCCATAATCCCAAGACCCCAAACATGTCAAACATCACAAACAAATACACATGAAATATTTCAAAATATTAATGTGACCACCTAACTCGTTACAATTGTTACCCACCATTATCTACCTAAGGATCATCCTTTTCCAACATCACACCTATAAAAATCATGATCTTGAACATATATCTCTTAGTACAATAGTTTAATATCACTTATACACACAAAAAAGTAAATCCTAAATTATGTCCAAAACAAAAATGTTCTTTAAATTAAGAAAGAATAACAAAAATTTATAAAATTTGATCAATGATATGTGATGGTTGAACATCATTTGAATGAAACTCTTACTAGATAAATCCTCATGAATAAACATATAATTAATAAACAATTTAATCATGATTTTGAAAAATATATAGAAAAATTAGCGAGTCCATTTCCATTCGAAAAAAGGTGGGGTGCCTGAAGGTTCCTTCCATGCCCATTTAGAAAATATAGGATCACATATGATCCCCAATAATCAAATTTAAAATGGGATTTTTTTATTAAATAAAGAAAATGAATTATTAGTCAGTTAATAAAAAAAACTAATTGTGTGGTTTATATAAATTATAAAAGTTATCAATAAGGTTGATTATTACTTATTTAAAAACCACTAACCATAACACCATGAATCTATAGGTTTTTAAATGTATTCTACAATTAATATGTGAAATCATCATTAATTCACTAGATATATTCAAACAAAATCAATAGAAAATTCAAGGAGATGAATAATGGAAGATGAGAGGGGTATATTACAATGGATTAGGATGATGTTGCACCAATGATCCTGATGAGAATAATGTAAGAATAAGAGGGAATAATGGTGGACCATATGGGGATATGTTATGATAAATATCCCCTTCAATGTAAATTCCAATTTAATAAGGGAACTCAATGTAATACCACAAAATTATAAAAAAGGAAAATAATGTTTGACAACATATGTAGAATTAAAAACCCATATTAGAATATAAATACCACCTATAAGATATTTTTATATATTTATTTTATAACAAATTAATTCCCATTGATATTTTCAGATGCATGGTACAATTGGTTTCATTGAAATTCACTACTATTTTTAAATATTTTTATTTAAACATGACAATTATAACATTATTGTCAAGTTTTTTGGTGTGAATATGGCTATATAAATTATAAAGACTATATGGCCTACACAATTTTAAAATAAATTCTATTTTTTATCTACAAATTAGTAATAAAATTACAACCATTTGATAGAAAATGAATTTTTTAATAATGAAAGTATTTTTTTTCTAAATTTCTGTTTAGACACACTTTGTAGATATAACTGAAAGAAAATATTAAATAAAATTTGAAAACATATGTAAAAAATTAAATTCATTTTTTTAATTATAATATAATTATTACATTATGGTTATATTTTGTAATTTTTAAATATAATATTAATTTCATAGTGAATGGTGAAAATACATATATTTATAAAATATTTATTTATTTTTAAAATATTATGTCCCTTTTTTGTTTTTATTTTATTTCAAATTAAATTTATTATTATTATATAAAATTATATCCAAATAAATATCGTTAAATTATTTTTTTAATAGATATTAGTATAAGTTTACATTTCAGCTCTAACAAACGTTTTTTCTAAATATTGTGTTATGGATTATATTGTTTATCAATTTTAAATAAATTTTGAAACCCAAATTGAGGAATGATTTAATATATATATATATATATATAAATGTATATTTATCAATTTAAATTCACTTAATTAATAATAATTTACATATAGTTATTGTGAGATCATTTTGCCCGAAAAAATACATTTCATGGAAACATGTTTCTTGACAATTATGTGGGATTAATTTTAAATAAAATTCTAAAATATATTATTTTAATTTTGAAATATAGATTAAATATTTTTATGTATCATAATTTATATTTTCTAATATTTTCATATTATTTTTTTACCATAAAGAATAGTGAAACTTTAAATTTTATTTATAGTGGTTAAGGTAAAAACAGGCTTAAAAGCGGTTAAACTAAAAAGGAAAGGGTTAAAAATGATCCAAAAAATTTATAATAACTATTGTGATTTAATATATTTAAATTATTCCAAATAAGTCTCTATAATTGTTCCTTTTGGATCCTTTTTGCAGGAGAGAATCATGGGTGAAATCTTTTTTTTTCAAAATTCCATGACTTTCTTCCACCCACATATAAAAGACCACTCCATATCCACCACATTAAAAACATCCAAACATTTTTATTTGTCCAATACACACACAAATAACTTCTATATATCCCTACCATCATCCTATAAGACAGTGTTTTTGCAGGAAAAATAGTCTAACTTTTAATTTTGTGTAAATGAAAAAATGTTTTCCAAAGAAGAAGTAACATCATTAGTCGATCGTTTTATATTATTTATTCCATAAATTAATAAAAAAAATATTAAAAAAAATTTATATAAAAGCTTATGTATCTTCTACATAAATTTATATATTTATCTAATGGTAATTAACTTCTTCATGATTAAATTTGTTTATTGTGTGTATGGTGGATTAACACCTCATGAACAAACGTAATTTGTTCTCTATCAATGTTTCCCCTGACTGGATAAGGTGATGAATATAATTATTATATAATATATTTTTAATTTAATTATATATCTATAAAATTAATGTCATAAATACCCTTTTCCATTTCATTCTATAGGAAATAGTTTAACATCACTCGTGTGTATAGTATATTATTGCCTCACAAAGTGGTTTCATTCAATTTGACATAAAACTTTAAATGGAATAGAATACAGATTAATTTGATATTGGTATATTATATTCATAAAAAAATTAATAATTATGGGATATTTTATATCAAATAATTTATTACCTTTCCATCCTTTGAAGAAATGAAAATGCCACTCGTGTCAATGATGGACAACCATTTTGCAATGCGATTTGATTGTTTTTTCTCTTATAATTAAAAATGGAAGGTGAAAAGGATAAATTTTATAAATTCATGAGATATATATTACACAACATGGTTTCTATAAAGTTAATATATAATAAAATTCATTATCTCCTTGAAAGTTGACAAAATTATAATGTCCCTCTTGAGTATGAATGGCATGTGGTCTCCACGAAACAATGTGATTCATTCTCCATGTTCACAATTGGATAATTATTTTAAATATATATCTAATGTAGAAAATGAAATTTTTGAATTTTATATATTGTTTTCTATTATGTAACTATATCATATTTTCTACATTTGTAATGTTCCCAATGAATCCTGGAGGAGAAATCAAGGCAATTAATATCATAATTATTAGGGAAAAATAAATATTTTCAAAGAACATAAAATATGAGGGCATAAAATATATATATATGATATTAAAAATAATAATATGATTATGGTATAAGTAAAAACAATTATGTATAAATACATAATTTTATAGATTTTTCAAAAAAAATTATGTGAAAGGTAATGTTTTTGAAACTCAATTTACAATCACTGTGTTATACAAATGCTTAGAAGATAAAACTATTCCAAAATTTTGTATAATTTTTTTTTATTTTTAGTTTTATTAAATATTTTATATTAGTATAAAAATATTTTTATCCATAATCATACCATTTATTACACATGAATCATTGATATGAATTTCTTATGGTTTTCATTTCAATATATTATCATTGAGACACATGTCATTTTATTCATATAATTTTTTTTAATAGGGAATATGCATCCCATTTAAATAATATATCATGAATCCTTACTACATTAGGAAGTTGTTTTCATAATGAATTTATTAATATCATGAGAATATATTATTAAAAACTTATCAAAGCATTATGATTTCTTTTCTCAAAATCATTTTATTTGGGTTTCCATATACTTGATGTCACAAAAATGGATATTCTTTTATTATTGTTCAAAACCTGTTTTAATTTTATTATTATATATTTTTAATGATTTCTTTTCAATTGATAACTAGTTCACCAAAATGCACCTCATTGTGCACCTAATTTGAGATGACTGAGGGATATGCTTAAGAAATTTAAAGACTCTTTATAAACAATCATGAATGACTCGAATAGGAGATGAATGTGGATGACTGAAGATAAACCTATGTTTTCATTTGTAATATTAATATGTCTTTATATAGACACCATATAAATTAATTTTCATGATTATGTTTTTTCCCAATACAATTATTATGTACTATACTATGATGTTTTCCCAAAAGATGTAACTAGGGGGACTCATTTTAGATGTAAATGTTATGTACACTTAGGTAATTATAAGAATCCAAAATGGATGATGACTATGGATAAATATAGTTTCTTCCCTAAAAATATATCATTACATATGGCTGAAAACATGATCATTAGAGAGATTTATAAAATTTAAACTTTTAGAATGATGGAATTTTATGAAATTTCATGTGGTAATGAACATAATTAAAATATTATACAGAATCATACTTGTTAGGATGGTGCTAATAAAAACCTATAATAATATCTCAAATATTTATAGAGAAAAAATATCTATGTTATTTAGGGTATTTTATTTGTGTAACATGGTAATTATCTGAGTCGATGGCTTAAACTAAGGGTTATAACATAGAAAAAAGAAAGAACTAGGATTAACCGAAACAATGAAGTAAATTTTTTTATGTATATATGTATTAGGATTTATCAATTAAGCTGTTAATGTTGTTTATCCAATTTTATTTTGGTTATACGAATAATGATTCGTCTAACAATTGTGAAAATTTTGGAAGAATATGTCTTTATATAAGACTAACATATTAGTTATTGACATGATGGTGGTTGTATGAGTTCAATGTTGATAATAAGACACCATTTTTTATTTTATAAGCAAATTTAGTTTTATGTGACTAATTTTTTTTGGGGGATGTTTTAGTGGGTTAAATAATATATAACTTTTTGGTTTAAAATAAAGGATAATTTTTTAAGAATACCAGTATGTTTTTGTAGATTTATGCTGAATTGTATTAAATTTACACACTTATGGAATAGAATATTGTAACAATTAGGAGTTCATATTGAATTATTATAGATTAATTAAGTGTGATTATGTTAAAAAACAATTTTGGTTTTAGTAAAGACAACATGAAAATATTTTTCTTCTTGTTGGGATTAAATTATTAGACATAAATTTATTATATTTTTTTAGGAATGAAAAAGGCATAATGAATTCCAATTACATGGTAAAAATATGATACTTTGGTGGATGTTAATACAATGTTAAATTGGAGTCATTATGTATGTATATATACTTATGTTTATATTTTTATGGCAAATAGATCCCACAACTCAATGGAATGGTTCTAGAAAGGATAATGTTATCCTAGTACCATAATTTAAAATGAATCAAATTTTCTATTAAGTCATAAAATATCTAAGTGTTTGTGGCCCTGAAAATTCAATTAATAATTCACTTTATTGTGATAAATGATCTCTGTCACTCTCTATTAATCCTTGGTCATTAGTATTCTTTTCAATTTTCATGTTTTAATTTTCGACAAATATTATCCTACATGGAAATATAAAAATGTTTTATTTTAGATGACCATCATAGATCACATTATCTCTTATAAAGGAGTGGTTTTATCAACCCTTTTTACAATGTGGGTATCCAAAAAATGTCTTTTCAAATGAAAACCACATGGTTATTGATATTAATATTAAATTTTGTAACCTCAATTTATATAGGGGTAAATATAAAACCCCTATATTTTAAAATATGAAAATCATGTTAGATAACATATTTTTGATGAAACTACAAGAATCTAATATATTGATACATGACTGACACCTTATAATATTTTAAAATTATATAAATTTAATGAATTCGATTTTTTTGACGAACATTATCCCATGTTTAAAAAAAACTCAATAGTATATTAGAATATTATTTTATAAAAAACCATTATAAAATAGTTGTTTTGTTATAGGGTATCGATATGAATAATTAAATTATCAAAAAAAGTACTAAACATGTATAAAATATATAAAATGGTTACCTAAAAATTATTTATAAAATGAAAAACATTTTAAATAAAAACAATTTTTTTAAAAAAATCAATCAATACTTTTCTAGAAGGCATCTTACGCATGATATATGTAAATTATTTAAAATTTATTTATCAATATTTTAAAATTTACTAAAAATAATGGTGATAAATTTTTATATCATCATATTGTAATTAAATTATGCAAAAATATTGGGTTCTTTCATTTAATATTAATTTATAGACAATATTCAAAATTACCGATTTTAAAAAAATATTTTCTTTTTAATAATGTTTTTATCTTTACTATTTTACTTTTCTTTAAAAATATAATAATAATTATTAATTTATATTCAATAAAATTACTTTTATTTGTATCAGATTCATAGTAGATTTTAATATTGGTTTATTTTTAGGATATAAAAAACAACTTTTTTCTAAAAACTATTTTATTCATTAAAATTTTAAAGCATTTTAAATAATTTAAAATAAAAAATAAGAATTATTTAATTTATATTTCTTAATTATATATCTATAAAAAATAATTTAATTAAATAAATTTTTAATTAGATCTTCTATAGTTCGTATTATATCATCATTTCCCAAAAAAAATGAATTTCTTGAAAAATCTTTTTTGAAATTTGTGTGTGTTTAATTTTAAATTAAATTATTCCAAACCAATAGTTTTAGTTTTTGAAAATAAATTTTATTTTATATAAATTAATATTAAATGTAATCTAATATTACTGAAATAAATATTTAGAGAATTTGTAGTGAAAGCTATAAATATTATTTAACGTGATTAAGGAAAAAACATTTTTATTATGGTGTTAATGTAAAATTATAAGAGATATAAGAGATTAAAAATTATCAAATTTAAATTTTATGGTAACATTTTGGCCTCTCAAATTTAAATTATGGAAACTTGTAAATTTTTTGGCCTTGTTTCATTAAAAAAAAATTATCATGTAAATCCATCTTTTCAAATATTCCATGTGTAGTGTCTCCTCTAATTATAAAAGGCGACCCCTATCAATTCATTTTTAACAATTACATAACACTTTTAGGTTGATAACCACCCAAATAACGTAAAATAATCCCAAACCAAATCCTATAATCCTTTGTTTGGTAAAAAAACCAATGAAGCTTTTGTTGTAAAAAAATAGAAGTTTTCCGAAGAAGAGGTAACATCCTTAACAAAAATTTATTTATATGTATTCCTCCACATCACCAAAATATTAATAAACTATACTGATATAATATTAACTATATATTATACATAATGTGTAGTTTTTTCTAAGGCCAATACCTGTAACCATCTTATCCTCTTCTAAATGGGAAATTAAATAGTAGATTATATGTATGGAAGACTACAACCTCGATAACCAATTTATTATGTTCTCCATCATCGATTACCATGATAGGAAATAATTGAGTATATAATTATAATATATGATATTAATGATACAATTATTAACATTTAATTATAAAAAATTATATAACATCTTACATTCTAATCCATAGGATATATGATAACATCGCTCATATGTATGGTGGACAACTGCCACAAAGATCAATATGATTTTTTCCCCATATTCTATACATGGAATTTGATAAGGAATAATTTTATGTTTATATATTATATTCATGAAATATTAAAAATTATATAAAATAAATATATCATATAATTTGTTTACTTACCATCCATTGAATCAATGATAACGTATCTAATGTGTACAATGGGATATTTCCCCACGAAACAATTTAATTAATTTTAAACTAATTCATTATATAGAATTTAAAAATGGAAAATTTTATTGAATATATGTGCTATATATATAAGACGATGTTGATTTTATTTTAATAATTTTCTAAAAAAATTCAAATCCTTTCACCCTATAAGGAAATGATATCATCATAAATTCATATGAATGACCAACCGTCTTCAATAAGAAATTTGATTCACTCACCATGTTAAAAATTAAATAATGATTTTAAATATATAAGTAATGAAAAAATGATATTTATAATGTTACTATCATTATAGAGAATATTTAGCTATATCCATTTTTAATGATCTAGAACATTCACTAGGAAACAATGAGGGGAAAACAGGGAAATTAACACCCAAAACAACATTGTAAACGAATTATTATAAACAAAAGGGTAATAAGATATTATAAAAGAACAATATATAACATTTTAAATAATAAATTGATTCTAATTAAAATTAATAAAATGATCTGAACCACTAAAATTATGGTTAAATAGATGTCAACTAAAAATAAACATGGGGTAATATGTTCAATAACATAATTTCCATTCACTAGGTTACACAATTCCAAATTAGATTAAATTATTACAAAATTATGTGTGGAATTACTATTAATTAAATTTTTTTATTTTCACCTTCATTTTTGTAGTTATAATTTTTTTTCACAAAATTATTACATTTATTAACTCTCACCGCAATGATTTTAATGCTTTTAGTTTTTCATCTCAAAATTCATTATTTGAGACGCAATATCCTTTATACCCCCAATTTATGATTAAATTTTAATATAATTACCTTTTAAAAACTATACATTTAATCCTTCTAATATCACGAGATTAAATGTGTCAAATCATCTAATTAATTTATTGGAAGATGTGATTCAAAATTTCACCAAATGAGATAAGGATATATCTATAAATAACATTTTGATAGGGATAAATTTTTCTTGAAATTACATTGATGGTAATTACATGTTCCTTATGAATTAAACCATTTTAATTTTATTTTCCTCATATTATTCAAAAAAATCATTTAGTTATATTATTTACCTCTATTTTGTAACTAAAATGGTGGATGTATACTTTTATGAAATTTTGGATTCATTTATCTCTTCCTTCTATAATCCTTTTTCATCCAAATCCTAGATTCTTAAAAGGGATTTAAAAATGATGTTTTATTATTTTTTATAGTAATGTATTCAATTCCATGTATATTTTAATAAATAAAATTAAAATGAATGTTCCATTCATTTTTTGAAGAAGGTTATATTTTGTTTATTATGATAATGGATGTAAAGTTTTTATAAGTATTTAACATGAATGAAAATATTCTACCATCATTACAACTCAATATCAAAAAGATTTATTTTAATAACTCAATGATTATTTAAAAAAATTAATTATTGAGAGTGATTTAAATTTAAAATATGTATTGTCAAAATATAATGTTTAGTCTCTTCATTAAATGTTCAAAGTTCCCTTTAAAAATAAATTTCCATATAAGAATGCATCATTGGATGTTACTCAAAGAGAAACATTTTTCCCCAAAATTGATAATAATTATTTTAAAATTATTTTCATAAATGAAATCCATAATTTATGTTTTAGATTTCATCGATATTATGTATATAGAAATCTAACATATATATTTTATAATTCTTCCTTCCAATGATGGGTAGATACAATGATTGTGATTATTTCTCAAATTCCTTCATTATGATATTTTTTTTAGAATATTTTATAATTCTAGATTATGAAACCCTTTTTTATTCCATGTGAAATTTTTATGTTATTACCCATGGGTTATTTCTATTTTTTTTGAAACATATATATCATTATAATGTTACAGTTGGTTTTTCCATATTGATCTATAATTTATTGGTTAATCCATCAGTCTCTTGAGCCATCATGTATAGGATTTGGATGTAAACTTAATCCATTGTTGGACATTCTCTTCCATGTGATATTTTATATATAGTTTCTGATAACACCTATTTCAATCATATTATATGTTTTTCAACTTCCCCTATGATTCCATGATATTATTATACCATGTTTATTATATTATTCGTATTTATTTTTCTTTTATTTTTTGGATATATTTGTACATCATGGAATAACACGTTATGTTTCCTTATCAGATTTATTCCCTTACTTGTATTTTTACAGCCCCACTTTATTTATGTATTCACCATATTTTCTTTTGAAATTTATTATGGTTAAAAGTATTTATTATATAAACATAGAAAATGAATAAAAATAAGGATTCCATGATTTTGTTTCCACTTATGTATTGTGATAGTTTTTTTCAAAAGTCTCTATGGAATACTATCACTCTTTTGTAATTAATGGTTTTCTATGTTTAAAATTAGTTAATAATATGTTTAATGGTATGGGGTATCTATTTTATATTTTTTTGATACACCTATATGTATAAATATATTTCATCTCGAAAATAGGGCATTCTACATCAAGTATTTGGTACCCAACAACCTACACAACTCCTAGTTTATATCCACTATAAAATTAATGAATCAATTTGTTACTACCATAATAATTATATATAGGGACCCAACTATCCCCCACTGATTACGTTATGGTATCTACCATAGATTGAAATAATTTACCAACTAGTTTTCCACTTCTCAAAAATCAGATATTTACACCAAGAACACAAAACATCAATTTTTAGACACTTTAATTAATACTAAACACCCATAATATCATTATTAATTTACCTTCCAAACACATCCAACATTAAATATATTATAATTGAAATATTATATAATGTTACTAATCTATTATGACACAATTAAATAAAAATATTACACCGTAATACTTATCATCCTTTAGAATCAACCATGAATATAACTAAACTTCTAAATCATCCACTAATGGAGAAACTATTATATTTTTTAAATTTAAAATATGATACAACCTGGTCTACCTTACACCATATCCTTAAAATATTCATTCTGTATAATATCTATACTTATACTTCCCACCATCATAAATCATCCCAATAAGGAAATATACTGTGAAAATACTGACTCATGATATCTAATTACGTGCGATAACATTAATTGATACTCCATCTCATGAAGTATGTATGCAATATATTTATATTACACTCTTTGAGACAAGATACCTTATTTAATTTCTGATTTCTCTATCTAGTGACATATTCAATACACATGTGCATTTGTCCATATGTTTTTCACCATGTTACAATTTAACATTATATACATACATCCCATGATCAAATATGCACCAATTACAAAGTTATAAATTTCCAATTTATTTAAGTATATAAAACAAAATGTAATACAACACTGAATTTAACTAGAAACACCTATATATTTTAAATATACTATATCTAATGGAATAAGATATAATTACCTACATATAATTCAATATTGGGGTGAAACCACAGTCACCTAATTCAAGCAATATCCCAGATCTAGAATGAGATTGAAAGTCTAAATATGCATCCAATATTAAGATTAATTCTATTAGATTTGATTATAATTTTTATTGAAGATATATCCATATTTAAATATTAATATTTCTTCAAATAAATCACACATGAGTCTTTTTCATCAAAACTTCTCATTCATACCACATGGCCCTTTCTTCTTTGTTAAATAATTTGATGCTATTTTAAAAAATCATCACATTGTCTAGAATAAAATTTGTGACTATTTCTAACCAGTGATATTATCATATCCCTAAAAAATAATAACACTTTTTAATTAGACCATTCTATAATTACCTTTGCGATGACAAGGTGATATCCATTTTTCCAAATATCACATCTTATAACTCTATAATTCCTTACTACAATTATTATTGACCATCTCAAAAATCCCATCCCATAGTTTCTGAGGAATTCAAGTTATCCTTTTTTTTCTTATATTACATGAATATATGAATATATCATATTACATTTCCAACAATCCTATATTTCTTTTTCATTTGAACTATATAATCAATCCAGTCTAATATGAACTAAATATTATCATCCATGATGGGAATCCAACAATTCTCCAATGATTTTTTTTTTATTTTTACATAATGATTTATTAATTACAATTACCATATGTCCCCCAACAGAACCCCTCATTTAGTCTCTAATAAAATAAAATATTTCCCATTTAGGTGTATTTCAATAAAGTTACTAACAAAAAGGGATTTATTTTCACCAATAATATTCTATGATTGTCTATCCATGAGATATCACATGTCATGCTGTATCACAAATTTTCACTATAATTTTATTTATCTGTTTTTAATAACCATTTCCATGAGTTTAATGTATGAATGTATTAACTTATTTTAATTTTCAAGATTTATATATATGTTCATGTTTTTCATAATATTAACGATTACAGTATAGTTTTCCATTAAAAAAATCTATCTAGAATCAGAGGTGATTGAAATGGTTATAGCATGGTTATTCATACAATGAGGCGAAATCATATACCTATTGAGGTATGTTCAATATAGGGTTAATGAATAGCATAAAAATCAGTACACTTGATGGTAAAATATGGTGACATACTGAGTTCTTTAAAGTAATAAAATTCCTAAATAACCCATAGTTTGGTTATATTCATATTGGGGACTCCATAATACCTTTTGAATAATACCCCTTGATGTAAGACCCTATGATACATCACATCTACATCCCCTTATAATTTTTGTGATATATTACAAGATTTATTTTTCTCTATATCAATGTAATTTGTTCCCTTCCACTGATCATATAATTCTTATTATTATCCTCCTTTCCCTTTTTGTGGATCCTTTTTAGAAGAAGATTATGTTTGCGGATTTTCCTTTTTCACAATGATTCATTATTCTAGGGTCTGTAGATTAATCCATGGATCCCTCTCCTTTCATAATTGTTTTTCTTATTATTATCAATTCATTTTAGGTTGTTAGTTTAATGAGATTATTTTTCCAAAAATATTATTATTATTGGGGTTTCTAATTTATTTTTTCCATAAAATAAATTTTTTAATGAAATCTATATTGAATTTAGATAGTTATTATTAATTTTTATGTAATAATTATGTTATTTTTATGGTATGGAATATTTTATAGGCATTTGATAAAATCCAAAAAATGGTATTCTTGAGGATTATGGTTATTTAGCTACTATTTTGATTCATTAAGTGTTACCTATTGATTTGAATTAAGATTTTGAAGCATTTTTTCATTTTTATTTTTTTATGAATTTTTATCGATGCATGTTATAAAATCATATGTTTTTAATGTGTTACATATATCCATAACTTAAAATTTATAAATATATTGAATCAATTTTTATATCTATGTCATATAAATTGTTTTTTGGACCTATGCATTAGGTTCTTATAAATCAAAAGAGGATTGGAATTTTCGTATTATTTTAAAGAGTATATCAAAAGAGTAATTGTCAAAATATATTTTCAAAATAAATAATTATGGACCATTTAGAACATTAATTCATATTTTCAATTAAAATCAAATTAAAAATTGATTCCCAATAACTTTGAAAAATGGAATATATTTTTAAATATCAATCCTTGTATAAAATATTTAATGAAATTTTAAATAATCATTATCCACACTTATCCGAATCCCCATAATAAAAACTACTATATAAGTATGTGTATTGATATGATTTACCAATAATCATATCTATGTTAATGATATTGTAATGGTTTTAGAGGGTATGAGGAGGTGGGGTAAGGTTATGTAACTATGAAATGATATTTTTTGATTTTCTATTTTGATATTATTGTAAAATAGTAAACATAAACTAAATTATTATATATAACTTCATGGTGTTCCTAGGAATCATAGTGTGATATTATATTCTAGTTATCATAAACTTGTGATTAGATATACTATATCCCCCTTGTGTGGGATACTTCGTGATCATTGTGGAGTTCCACATGTGAGGTTGGGTTAAATAATCTTCGAGGTTGTAGAATAATAATAGATGAAAAGGTAATATGATTGTTCCACTAATGTAAACATATGATATTCCTACAAGAGTTTTAGATAATTTCCATGATTGTGTGTACTTTTAACATTTCTATTGTCCATTCCATTCCTTCATTTCTACTATGACTAATTGAAAAATGAATTTTTTATTTCTAAATTATATTTATGGATAATGTGGGAAACCAATATAATAGAATAACATTGATATCTAAACATTGTTAGAAATCAATAAATAATTAAAAACAAGGACGATATATTTTGAATCACATTCCCAATTTATCACCTATTGAATTGGATTAACCATAATATTCAGATAATTTTTGATTAAATATTCAAAATTATTTTATATCATATCCAAAGTCAACATTTATTCATCCACCATTATAATTGTTTTTGGAAAGGCCCATGACAAAATTCATTCTTGTTATTCACATCCATGCCCTTTATTCCTTGTTAATATCAATTTGAACATGTCTTTATAATATTCTATTCAACTCCTTTTCCAGAGAATTGATTTAGAATTACTATTCATGTATTTATTCACTTGAATGGGGAATTAGATTAATGAAATTTATCTTTTCCCCATCATTCATTCCTACCATACCACCCTTCCATTGATCCATAGAATGCACACAATAACCTTTATCATTACTCTTATTAGTTATTGACCCATATTATTTTCCTTGTCTTTAACTACTGGTTCAGTTTCCATAACCTTATCCCTTCTAGTTGATCTTGTTTCAATCAGATTAGGAAGGTAGTAGAAATATTTCCACACATTAATATTCATCTTCATGAACATAATATATCCCATGTATATTGTTTCCCCCTCTTCCCTTCCCCTATCAGGGATTGTGAAGTCTTGGAACTCTCATTCCCTCATCAATATCAATATATATTTGGTTAGAAATCTCATAATCATCCATACTAATGGTGTCTTTATTCCCAATTCATCTGGTGTTAGTTATTCCTAAACCATTCATGTATCACCCATGCCCCAAAAGAATTTAGATATTGTAATATAGAGGTGAGATATTCTAGGAATAATCTTTCTTGACACATCATCAAGATATCTTCATTCCCATGGTCCATGATTATCAATGTACCCCTATTAGTTAGAACTAATAAATCTACATTATTTAAAATATTATTTTCTTTATGAACCACCTCATCATAGTTTAGATCCTTCAAGGCATTTGTTAATGGATTCATTTATCCTGGTTAAAATATCCCTTCTATCCACACTAGTTTGGACTAGACCTGCACTACCAAACAATTATCATTCAAATCCCTTCTCAATCAGATTAAAATATTTACAACATTCAGAAAAAGACACTGTGGTCTTACATATTTCCTATTGTGAAAACCTAGACTTTTATCGTTTTTCCCAATTTATTAGCAATTAAGACAAGGGATGTCAGTGCCCCAGATGACCAGTTTACCCAAACTAGAGATAATGAGTTTATGGAACTCTATCAAGTTATAGAAAACCTGATTATCTTATGAGGAATACATTTTATTCCTCACAGAAGCATTATTCTCATGTTCTTGTATGAAAAATCATCACCTTGGAAGGATAAAAAATTCTTCCTGGTCCAGTGATAGTGACCTATATGATATCCGGATAAAAAAATCCAAACAATACTCAAAACACATCATATATTTCATTTTTGATTCTTTTATAATGTCAATACACACTAAAGAAACTGGAGGAATAAAAATTAAATTTCAAAAAAAATATGAGGTTAAATTTGATGAATATGGGTTCTTGATCTACTACAAAAACAAAATAATCTCCTTACCTTATTTCCAAGCCTCATAATTATAAAGAGGTTTTGAAAGGGAAGAAAAATACTAAGAAATATCACCTAGATTAGAGCATTCATTTTATTGAGTCTCAAGTGGAATTTTATGGTCCACCATTTAAATGAGTAAAAGGTACTATTGAAGTTCCAACTTATGTCAGTCCAAAAAATAGATAAGATCTTACACTATCAAAAATCGAATGACCCAATAATGATGTTCTAGAAGAACATCAATAGAGTGAAGTTTTAAATTAGATGAATCAGTGTGAAAAGTATCAAACACATCAACTGAAGGTATATTTTGGTTATAGATAGCCATTAGGTATATTCTATGAATATCAAATGTTTATATAAATTCCTAATTTAGTGCTATTTCATTGGGAATCCTTGATCAGAAGTTCTGTCCTTGGGGTCGAGCCTAGTGGTGGGGATAAGACGAATATTAGATTGATATGAGATATGAATCAATGGATGAAGAAGATCATTACATGAGAATCCCCTCCCCCTCTCGGAAGGAGGAGGAATGGGGGAGGCCATTCCAAATGGACATGGAAGCCAAGGCGAAAGCCATCCCTTTAGAGCCTTATCAGGTGGTCATCGACCAATGATTTCTACATTAATTATGTCATTATTATTATATATACATTTGTTAAAGTTGTATTTATATTTTTATATAATTCTATTTCATTATTGGAATTTATATTTTTAATTAGTAATTCAATATAGATTCTATTATTTCACATCTAAATTGATTTTATGTAAAATTATTTTTTCTTTCAACTTATTTTAATTTATTTGGTTGATCCTTATCTTATTTTTTTAGAATTATTATTTTCATAATTCAGGATTTTTATTTAATATATTATTTACGCATTTTATTTTTAAATTGATTACTTTAATGAAAGGGTAATATTGTTTCTTTAAATCATTTATTGTGTTCTAATAAAAGGTATTTGGAAAGGATTATACGCTTCTTTTCTTCAATGGATGAAATTGATATTTTTAGATTCCATATTTCAAAATATAATTTATGGTTTATTTTGAAAAACTAATTGCTTGGACTCTCAAGTGATAGGATATTAGGTTCATTATTCTACCACACGACTTACACGAATAAATGCCTAATTGGGGAGTGGAATTTACAGTATGGGATCCAATTTTTGTTTTTCAATGAGAATTGTTTTGGATATTATTGGTTAAATTAAGGTCAGAAGGAGATCATCATTTGGAATTTTATATTTTGTGTCTTTATAATTGTGGAATTAGTAATTTAAATATTACCTTAATGTTTTGGGATAATGTTTTAGTCTTATTTATTTCTTATTACCTAGTTTTTAGCTATTATTTTATTATGTCTCAATTGGTTTGTTTCTCTAATAATAATTATTTTTTCCATACGTGGATTCCTAATGTCTTGAAATACCGTAAAATTTACTAAGATAATTTAGATTCCAAATTGATATTTTTTACTATTTCACATAATTTTTAGTGTATATATATTTTTCCTTATCAATTTTTTCTTTCCTATGGTGATTGGGAATGCACTTAGAGGCATTCGGTGGGTCATCTCTAGTGCTAATGTTTTTGGTGTTCCTTGTTTATTTATAAGAAAATATTATTAGGGGTTTCTTTAGTATTTTGGAATTAATGGTTGGTTTTATTTTATACTTTCAATAATCTACATGTAGGTTTGATAAGATTGAAAATATAATTTTTACGTTGTACCATCGAGTTTCCCTAGGATTCCTACTTGTGTGTCTTAAAAATTTAACTTTTCAAAAAATGATTCTACTATGTTTGGATTTTGATTTTTGGTATTTCATGTTTTTTTAATGTTAAATGGGTGGATTATTATATTTTATCATTTAGGTGGTTAAATATAATGGTTAATTGTAGGGGAATGATTATTCCATATAGTCTAGAAAAATTGTTAAGACCATCCACGTGGGTGTATTTTAAATTCTAGTGGTAGTCACATGGTTACTACATAGATTTGTAAGCCATGTTCCCAAAACCTGAAATTCCACTATCACATATGAATTTTTATTTTGGCCTCCATATGTTCTTGAATGGATTTGGGACTGATTTAATTTGTATTTGAATTTATTAAATTGAATTTTCATGTTGAATTGATGTTATTAAGTTCGATTTCACAGTGATTTTGAAAAGTGGGTTGAATTTAAATGGGGAATGTTAGTATAAATATTTATTGATATGGTTTTCAAAAGAACTAAAGTGGACACATAGTCTTGGAATATTTCAATTATGTCAAAATGATCCAGGGTGTAAGATTTTGAAATCATGTTAAAAAATGATTTTCCTATTTTTCAAGTTAACCAGATGTTTTTATATTTAAAAACTGATATACTGATATTCATTAGAAATTTTAAAAATATGATTTTATTGTTATGTTTTCCAATATAAAAACATATATTGGGGTTTTGAAATGATATTAATGGGGAGATTTGAGTTTGTTCTGTTGTTGATATATTCATAAAATGTGTTATGTTATATTTGCAAAGGATTTTTTTCGGAATCTAGAATTCATTTCTAATTGAAAATGGTTGAATTTTAAATTTTTAATGAATTTTTAATGCACTTTTATCAATAGTGACTATGATTTAACATCTAGAGTTATAATGTTGACAATTTTTTTTAGACTATGTTATATAGTGATATGTATTTAAATAGATTTAGTCTTGGGTTTTGTATTAAAATTAGTGAACACCTATTATAAATGATCAAATGAATTAAAATATATCTGAATCCATATTTTGATAGTAGATATATTAACTAATAACTATATCGAGTCTCAAGATAGGAAGGTAAAACCAAATTCCTCTAAAAATTAGAATTTCTCATGGCGATCAATGCCCCCAATAAGATGTAGTGTTAGTAAATATAGTTTAGGAGATCATAATGTCCTTAAAAACCCCTTACTCCATGAGAGTGAGTGTTAGATTGGTATTGTTTGAGGGTTCACTTATGGAATTGTAGAATATTGATATTTAATTCTAGATTGAAGATATTATGATGTGCATGGTTATTATGAACATGTTTTATTAATATTTATACCATGAGGAAGTGAAGATAAAGGATGTATATGAGCTCACTAACTTATTGTAATAGCAACCTGCACTTTTTGAATTATTAACATTATATTACATTTTTGGAATACATAAACATTATAAAAATATATTCCAAAATACCGTGATTGGTATATTACCTTTGGAAACATGGAGACATAAACATTTGTACAAAAAACAATCAAAATTGTCTCCCACTAGGTACTTCACAACATATACACTTTATAGACACATCAAACATAATACATATAATCCTAACATGGGGAAGGAAACAAAAAAATGGTGAGCTCAAATGATCAATAAGGGTTACAATGGGAGACATTTAAGCATAAACATTAACATATGGGGTATGAGAACATGATCAAAACATTAAATGATCATAACCATCCTATCAAAGATCATAAACACAAATCAGGGTGTACAACATGGCAGTATATAATACATTAATCATAAGTAAATAAAAAGCATAATCCATGAAAGGGTATAATAGGAATAATACATGAAATTGTTGTATAAATAATCATGTGATATCATTCCCTATAATTCAAGATGTATAGCTGTAACTTATCATGAAACTTTATGGGAACCTAACCTACTAGGTGGGACATAGAACATACCCAAAAATATTTATTTCCTTATATTGGATCAGGTTTTCCCATCGTCACACAATGGATTAGGTTTCCCCATCTCCCATCATCATAGTGACTACACCTACTGGGCAGGAAACACCACCATCCCCAACCGCAGACCTTTCTTTGTAAGGTATTGTCTTTCCCCCTCATCCTACAATGGATCAAGCTTGTTGACAGGATTCCAATCCATTTCTCATGAGATATAAATCATTACCCAATGAATTTTAGGGAGATATAGGTCCCACCCATCACATAATGAAATCAAACTTACTTGTTCTAAAGTTCATAAATAATCATATCATAACTCATAAAATAAAATTGGTATAATGAACTTGTAATCTTATAAAAATCAATGGAAAGAGATAGGTTTCATAAATATTTCACTAAAAACATTTCCCATGAAAAGAAGTACGTTTCAGAAGCATGTAACATGTGACATAGACGTGGATTTCATAAAAAACCATGATATTAAACAAAACTAATTCATATAAAGAATATGAATGGAACATTTAGAAAATTTCATAGAATGGAATGAGTAACATAAATAGATGTCATCATAGATGAACAAGAATATTGAAATTTCCTTCAAAATGATTCCTCAGGAAAATAACCTCTATGATTAAAAATGGGTTTTTAATACATTAAGCCATATGAAAATCATTTTTATATAAAATAAATTGAAAACATTATAAATAAGGGTTTAAATCATTTTGAAAACATTTTTTCCTTTAAAATTTATAAATTAATATTTAAAAAATTTAAAAACATTTTTTCATTGAAAACAATTATAAAATTTTTACTGAAATATTGAAAAAATTTCCAAACCATTTCTTTGAAAATATTTTTAAACATATAAATAAATAATTATAATTTCTTTCAAATCATTTATTTTTTACATACTTTAAAAAAATTTAAATAAGTCTTCATATAATTTTGAAAAATAATTTCTATGGAAACATTTAAAAGGATATTCAAAAAAAATTTAAAATTTCTTCCCTTTAATATAACTTTTAGAATCATTTTCATAATTATTATCAATTTTAAGAATGTAAAGGGATATTTAGTGAAATCACGGTTGTTAGATCTGTACATGTCGTACGAGGTCAAAAGAACATTCCTTTTGCATGGTAAAAATGAAATAAAAGTGCCTTATTTGGAAAGTGATAAGAATATTCCCCTGTAATTATTGGTAAAATACAAAAAGGATAAGAATTTATTTTATATCTTATATGATAATGGAATAATATTATTGGAAACCCTTTTTAGAAGTTAATGATTTCTTACTAAAGGGAGGGTAAAGTCCCAATTTTATAAAAACACTTTTTTAAGAAACATAGGTACCAAAGAGTAGAAATATTGTACCAATACATGATTTTATCATGATTAACAATAGGATAAGTGTAACATTACATGTAAGTAATGAATAATATATATTTTTATCTATGTCTATTAATGAACTAGATAGTGTTTTAGAGGCTTAAAATGAAAATAAATCCAATCTTAAGCATGGAATACACTAATATTTTTAAATGATTGTTTTACTGCCTTTTGATGGAAAACCATTTTTGAATATATCTTTTGAAAATTTTAAAAACTATTTTTGTAAAAATAAACTTATTCTTTATGATTGGGACATCAGAATTTACTTTGTGTGAATTTTTGGTATTTTTCTGACAATGTTCATTTTTTAATGAATAGTGAAAAATACTGCATTTTACATCAAAACTGCTTTTTAATCTAATTTATTTATATGATTAGATTATCATTTGAATTGGACTTAAAGTATAATCTGAATATATTTTTACCATTTAATCGAATGGTGGACATTGGAATCAATTTCACTTTGAAATTGGACTTAAACTGGTGTCAATCTTTTGATACTTATTGTCTCATAAAAACACGTTATTTGCCTTGACAGCGGGAATTAATTATTAAATTAATTATTGTGACTTATATTTTTTGAATTTTGTAAAATAGACTCAATTTTTGAATTCGGAAAATCAAATATAGCTTAG
Organism: Viscum album; assembly: GCA_963277665.1. Lineage (NCBI taxonomy): Eukaryota > Viridiplantae > Streptophyta > Magnoliopsida > Santalales > Viscaceae > Viscum > Viscum album. The sequence goes on along the minus strand of OY728121.1, from coordinate 1,641,128,366 downwards.
GTTGAATTTTTGGAAATTTTTGGAAAAACTTCAATTTTTGATGAATAGTGAAACCACTAAGTGGTACTTATAAAAACTGATTTTCCGTTTAAATGAAATTTTTCCATCATTGTGTTTTGAATTTAAAAAATATGACATACATATTTGGCATTAAGAAGTAAAATGTGGTTCAATGGGATTAAAATATATTTTTTTTGGTGAATAGTAACTTATTAAGTTTTTAATCGCGATTACTGGTAATTAGTGTAGTTTAAGGTAAAAATAATGCTTTAATAATAATTGAAATGACCTAGACACATGTCCTAACCTTATTGGATGTGTCAAGGCCGACCAAGAAATTTCATGGGTCAACTTGGGGACCCCATGGAGCCACTTTGGTTGGGAAATTACATAAATAACTTTTTATTTAATGTAAAAGTAAAAATGACACAAGCATAATATGTTTTACGAAAACAATTTTTAAATGGGGTTATACAAGTATTATTTTTGAATATAAATATTCATTGGAAAGCTAAAACGATTTCCTACATCATAGTATTATTTTTATAATTTTTTTACATTATATAAATAAATGTATTTATGACATCATAATGATGTAGCGATTACCTCATTAATAAAGGATTTAAATAAAAAGATAAGAAAATGTAAAATCTATGACCTACACATGTCCAAAACCTATTGGATGGGTATATTTTGAACCCGTATCACCTTATCCTCGAATTATATCAATGTGGGACCATTTAAATCCGAAAATCATTTTCAAATAAAGTAATATTGCTTTACTTTCCAAGAGTGCCTCTCCTCTCCTCTTATAAAAGGCCCCCACCTCTACCTCCTTACCCACACTCCCAATGCCTTTGGATCGGACAACCCCTGCCCATTTTGTCTCTCCGCTTACCTCTCTTACTCCTTGAATCCTCAAATTGGGCAGAAGACTTCCCAAGGAAGCCTTTGAGCTCAAATCTAAGAGAGTTACCCGATTTTAGGGTAATGTCTTCACTTGAGTCCTTTTGATTCATTTTGCTTCTCCAACCCCATAAACTCTTTTTATTTATTTCTTCTGTAACAACTCCAATATCTTCAATATTATAGGATGTTGTTATAAGACGTATTATAGCTACACTTACATTCACCTACATCTAATGGTTAAAAAACATATTGTTTCCGTGGATGGCGAATTTCTGCCTCCCGATACGATGATTGTTCAACATTCTTTTAACACCTTCATAGGTAGCCATTAAGATGTCACTATATTTATATATGATATATAATATGTTTATGTTTTCCTTAAGCTTTTGTATTTTTCGTTTTGGGTATACCTTTATGGTTTCCATTATGGGTAAACGCGATATCTTCATTTAAGGAAGTGCGGACTACCGCGCCCTCAAAATGAGTTGATTCGTTAAATACCATATGTGGGACGTATAAAGGATGGAACTATGATATTATATATGATATTATACTGTAATTATAATATAACTTTATTTAATTATGATTCCATTCTATAAAATACGAAATAGAAATGAAATTAGCGTTCATGCGTACGTACGGCTTACCGTCTCCATGAACGGTGCATTTCATTTCTTACCTCTAAATGATTATTTAATATTATAAATGCATGCATGTACTGGATATATATGACATATATGATATCTACATCATGAATACCATTCTGGATATAATGGATACATGAACAATATGTAATTATAAAGGGCTTATTTTTGACTCAAGTACCAATGATCGTTAAAACGACCGTTATTAACATAAATAATTACATAGTGTTCATGACATGGCAATAAGTGATATAAAAGGAATAGTGAACTTGAAAAAGGTTCTCAAACAAGTAGAAATTAACTCAAGTTTATTATTCAGGACATTAAAGAACGATTGAGTCAAGTCGGACCCGAGGTATGGGACTTCGTCTCAATCTCCTTTCATTGAGGCTTATTTTGTTTTATACAAAACCTTCTTTTATACGGTGTATAAACCCATTTGACATTTACGTTTATCCAAAAGGAATCTTTTTATATGAAGCGTTTTACTAATCGACAAAATGGAATGTTTTTGTCGTACGTATGCGGCGACAACGACTTCTCCGCCGCCGTGACCATTATTCGAGTTTCAGCTTCCTCTACAAGCCATACCTTTTTTTAAAAGAAAAATAAATACCATGTTTTGCGTTTCTTTTGTTTTGGTATTGAAAATGGTTTCATAATGTTTTTATATCAATGTATTGTATTGATATCTTGTTATTGAATGGTGGAAATGTTATATTTCCTTTATGCATGTTTTATGTGATACGATTATGTTGAGGTTCTTGGGCATTATTATGAAGACGGGTGGTTCCGTGATAAACTAAGGGCAGGTGAGCCCGATATATCTCTCCAATGCATTGGGTAACATGAAGGAGTGAAATGTTAAGGTTTCTCTGAAGAGATTTAGGGAATATACTGTGATGGGTATTCCAAACGTAACCAAGAGTGTTACTCCCTACGTAAGAATGTTATGAATGCCTCAAGTTACCTTTATGTCTTATCATTTCTATGATTTATTCATGATTTGATGAGGTATGTTAAAGTTCTTATGTTTTATGGGTAAAGTATGATCTCGTCCTTATGTATATATGTACCCATGTTTCCTTTCCATATTTTTATATCCCTTACTGAGCTTTTTATGCTCATCCCAAGTTTTTTGAAATGTTTTTCACATGTCAAGGGAAAGTTACATGATATGATGATAGTGTCAAGGAGGTGTAAAGAAAAAATCCATGTTTTATTTTAAATATGTTTCCATTGATGGGAATGAAGAATACTACCTTTATGTAACCACTTTGTTTATATGTGGAATGTAATGCAAGTTTTATGATCTAATTCTCTAAAACTCTAAACCTGAAAAGATCCTCAAATGTGTAATCTTGTAAAAACTCATGATTAAGTAAGGTTTAAGGCTGGGGCCTTATAGTTGGTATTAGAGGTCAGTTTAGATAACTTTAAGAGTTAGAATTATATTAAATGATTATCCAAATTTTTTTTTCGAAATGATATAGCATTTGAAGATTACCATGTTGCTTCATCTAAGACATGTTTGTTCAGAATAGTTTTCCGTAGAGGAAACAGGGAAGCAGTGCTAGGAAGGCATACAGAAGGAAATAACCTTCCGATCCAGCATCCTGAGATGGTCGGAATTGGAACTGAACAGTTTGTTGCAGTGATGGAACAGTTGACTCAGGCTATAAATGGTGGTGGTATCCATGAAAGAGATCAGCCAGATCAACCACATAAGAACATGTTAGTGGTGGGAAATTTCATGAGGCAACATCCCCCATCATTCAGAGGATCATCTGACCCTGTGTTAGCTGAAGGTTGAATTATTGCACTGGAGAAGATTTTTGATGTCATGGGGTGTTCATACAATCAAAAGGTTAGTCTTTCTATTTACCGTTTGGAGGGGGAGGCAGATCAGAGGTGGTCAATGGTTAAAAATATCAGGGATGCTCATGAGATTGATGCTCTCGACTGGGATGAATTCAAAGGTATGTTTTTTTAGAATTATTTCCCTGTGGATGTTCGACTTAGGATGGAAAACCAATTCATGGAATTGAGGCAAGAGGAAGACTCAGTGGCTGCCTATGAAGAAAGGTTCACTCGATTGGCAAGGTATGCTCCAAATTTTATCCGAGACCTTGATAGTAAATTCAATCTTTTTTACACAGGATTAAATCCAAAATATCGAAGGGCATTAGCTTCTCGTGAGTTTAAAAGTTATGAAAAGCTTGTTTGATGTGCTGAGAAGGTGTAAATGGAGTTTGCCGATGACCAAGTGTTCTATAACAACCAGCAGAAGAAGAGACCGATGTGGAAGGAGAAAGGTAATAATTCTTCAAAAAAGTCTGATGGTAAGAAAACTAAGTTTCCTGTTTGCGATAAATGTGGAAAAAGGCATGCGGGGGAATGTCTTCTGAATTCTGGAAAGTGCTATTGATGTGGTAAGACGGGACATAAGGCTCGTGATTTCAATGAAAAGGATCAATGTGAAGGTAAGACCAAATTTGATTTACAGTTAGTGAAATGTTATAAGTGCAATGATATGGGTCACTATGAAAACGAGTGTCTGACAAAGATCTTGAGTGATGGGAAGCAGTTAGACTACAAGAAGAAAGGGGTGGTGAAATCCTTTGCAACTACATCAGCAGATGTCGGGCCATCAAATGAAGTTGTGTCAGGTAATTTGTTTGATTTTTCAGATTATGCCAGTGTGTTGTTTGATTCGGGGTCTACACATTCTTTCATCTCTGAAACCATTACTAGTAAAATGGGAATACCATCTCAAGAAATGACTCCAGAACTTTTGGTAAAATCACCTGGGGGAAATTTTGAGTCAAAAATAATTTATAAGAATCTTCATATCCTTATCTGTGGAAAGAACCTACTTGAAAACCTTATTGTTCTACCTCTAGCAGAGTTTGATGTTATTCTGGGTATGGATTGGCTCTTTATTTACCATGCTAAGATTGACTGTAGAGCTAAAGAAGTTTCTTTTGAGAAAGACTGTCAGTTTGTGTACAAGAATGAACCCTTACTGTTGATAACATATCAAGAGGCCAAGAAACTTGTAAAAGATGGAAATGAATGTTACCTTGAACACATCGTTGAAAATTAAGGAACTATTCAGATTAATGATGTTCCAGTGGTAAATGAGTATCCTGATGTTTTTCATGATGAGTTTCCTGGAATAATACCGGATCGGGAAGTTGAGTTTACTGTTGACTTAGTTCCTGATGCTAAGCCAATTTCAAAACCCCCTTATCGAATGGCTCAAATTGAACTTTTAGAGTTGAAGGAGCAATTGCAAGATTTATTAGAGAAAGGTTCCATTTGACCTAGAACATCACCTTGGGCTGCTCCTGTTTTATTTATTAAAAATAAAGATGGTTCAATGAGACTTTGCATTGATTATAGGGCCTTGAATAATATTACTGTTAAGAACAAGTATCCTTTGCCTCATATCGATGATTTGTTTGATCAGCTCCAGGGAGCTCAGTTTTTTTCAACGATTGACCTGAGATCGGGGTACCATCAGCTGAAGGTAAAGGAAGAAGATGTTCCAAAGATTGCCTTTCGTAGAAGATATGGCCATTATGAATTTGTAGTAATGCCTTTTGGGCTAACCAATGCACCTACTGTATTCATGGACTTAATGAATAGAATTTTCCATGAGTTCTTGGATAAGTTTGTGGTGGTTTTCATTGATGATATTTTGGTGTTTTCTAAAAGTAAAGAGGAGCATGAATGAAATTTAAGGTTTATCTTGAAAACCTTAAAAGAAAATAAACTGTATGGAAAATTTAGCAAGTGTGTGTTTTTGTTGCAACAAATTTCATTCCTTGGTCATTTTGTTTCTAAAGATGGAATAACTGTTGATCCTGCAAAAACAGAAGTTGTGGAAGAATGGCCAAGACCCACAAAGTAACCGAGATTCATAGCTTCCTTGGTTTGGCAGGCTATTACCGAAGGTTTGTTAGAAATTTTTCAGGATTATCTAGTCCAATGACTAAGCTAACTCAGAAGGGTGTTATGTTTATCTGGACAAAAGAATGTGATGATTGTTTTCAGTAATTGAATAGAAGATTGGTGAATGCTCCAGTTTTGGCACTACCTTCCAGGAATGGTGAGTTTTTTATATACAGTGATGCTTCATTGAAAGGACTTGGTTGTGTCGTAATGCAGAATGATCAGGTAATTTCTTATGCTTCACGATAGTTGAAAACTCACGAGGTAAATTACCCTACACATGATTTGGAATTAGCTGCTGTTGATTTCGCTTTAAAAATTTCAAGGCGTCATTTGTATGGAGTAAAGTGTGAAATATATACTGATAAAAAAATTTTAATGTATATATTCACTCAGAAAGAGTTAAACATGAGACATATGAGATGGATAGAATTAATAAAGGATTATGATTGTACAATTCATTACCATCCGGGAAAAGAAAATAAAGTGACTAATGCTTTGAGTTGAAAAAGAAATGCTTCATTAGCGATATTGTGCTTGAATGTGATCATTTGGTTAAGGATTTGATGAAATTTGGAATAGAAGTTGTCGGTGCAGGAAGTTCTTCTGTTTTGTTTCAGGTATCTGAGAGATCATCTCTATCAGATAGAATCAAGCAAGCACATAAGCAAGACAGTGAGTTGCAGAAAAAGGTAGAGCTGGTTCATAAAGGTAAGTTGCCTGAATGAAACATTGATAATGATTGTGTTTTGAGATTTGGGAAGAGATTGTTTGTGCCTTGTGATTCACAGATGAAGAGAGAGTTGTTATGTGAAGCTCATAGTTCTCCGTTTTCAGTTCATCCTGGAAGTACTGAGATGTACAAAGATCTATGGGAGTATTACTGGTGGGATGGAATGAAAAGAGATATTTCTGATTTTACTATCAAGTGTTTGACATGTCAACAAGTTAAAGCAGAGTGGCAGTAACCGAAAGGGATGCTTCAGCCTTTACTAGTGCCGGAGTGGAAATGGGAGAATATATCCATGGACTTTGTTGTGGGATTATCGAAGACATCTCAAGGTAATAATGAAATATGGGTTATTGTTGATCTCTTGACCAAGTTTGCTCATTTCCTTGCTATACGAGATACTTTTTCCCTGGATCAACTTTACGGTTTGTATCTTAAAGAGGTAGTCAGGTTACATGGAGGTCCCCTCTCCATTGTATCTGACCGTGATCCCAGGTTCACTTTTAACTTTTGGAAAGGCCTTCAGAAGTCGTTGGGTACTGAATTAAATTTTAGTACAGCTTTTCATCCTCAATCAGATGGGCAGTCCGAACGAACAATTCAGACCTTTGAGGATATGCTACGTTCTTGCTATATTGATTATCAGGGAAGTTGGGACCAACATCTTTCTTTGGTGGAATTTTCATATAATAACAGTTTTCATTCCAGTATACAGATTCCACCATTAAAGGCATTATATGGGAAGTGGTGTCGAAATCTAGCTTTCTGGGATTAAGTGGGTGAATGGAAGTTAATGGGACCAGAATTGGTAGAAGAGTTGGCAAAAAAAGTTCAGCTGGTTGAGAAGCACATGAGAACAGCTTAGAGTAGGTAGAAGAGTTATACAGATAACATGAGGAAGGATCTATATTTTGAGGTAGGTGATCATGTTTTTCTCAAAGTATCACCATGGAAAAGTGTGATGCGATTTGGTAAGAAAGGAAAGCTGGGTCCAAGGTTCATTGGACCATATGAAATTCCGGAGAGAGTTGGATCAGTATCTTACCGAGTGGCTTTACCTCCGAGTTTATCTTAGGTACACAATTTTTTTCACGTTTCAATGTTAAGGAAGTACATGCCAGATCCATCTCATGTTTTGAGTCCAGAGGTAGTTCAGCTGCAAGAGAACATATCTTTTGAAGAACAACTAGTCCAGATTCTTGACCATAGGGAGCAAGTGTTACGGAATAAGGTGATTCACCAGGTAAAGGTTTTGTGGAAAAACCACATGATTAAAGAGGCAACATGGGAATCTGAAAATGCAATGAGGGATAAGTACCCCCATTTATTCGATAAGTAAATAGATTGCGGGGACACAATTTTCTAAATGGGGGAAGGATGTAACATCCCAAGTAAGTAATGAATAATAGATTTTTTTATCTATGTCTATTAATGAACTAGATAGTGTTTTAGAGGCTTAAAATGAAAATAAATCCAATCTTAAGCATGGAATACACTAACAATTTTAAAAGATTGTTTTACTTCCTTTTGATGGAAAACCATTTTTGAATCTATGTTTTGACAATTTTATAAACTAAGTTTGTCAAAATAAACGTATTCTTTATGATTGGGACATCAAAATTTACTTTGTGTGAATTTTTGGTATTTTTCTAACAATGTTCATTTTTTAATGAATAGTGAAAAATACTGCATTTTACATCAAAAGTGATATTTAATCTAATTTATTTATATGATTAGATTATCTTTTTAATTGGTCTTAATGTTTAATCTGAATATATTTTTACCATTTAATCCAATGGTGGACATTGGAATCAATTTCACTTAGAAATTGGACTTAAACTAGTGTCAATCTTTTGATACTTATTGTCTCATAAAAACACGCTATTTGTCTGGACATCGAGAATTAATTATTAAATTAATTAATGTGACTTATATGTTTTGAATTTTGTAAAATAGAATTCATTTTTGAATTCATAATATCAAATATATCTTAGGGTGAATTTTTGGTAATTTTCTGAAAAACTTCAATTTTTGATGAATAGTGAAACCATTAAGTTGTACTTATAAAAACTGATTTTCCGTTTAAATGAAATTTTGCCATCATTGTGTTTTGAATTTAAAAAATCTGACATATATGGTTGTCATTAAGAAGTAAAATGTGGTTCAATGGGATTAAAATAATTTTTTGTTGAATAGTAACTTATTAAGTTTTTAATCGCGATTAGTGATAATTAGTGTAGTTTAAGGAAAAAAATGCTTTAATAATATGAAATGACCTAGACAAATGGCCTAACTTTATTGGATGTGTCATGGCCGACCAAGACAAGCCATGGGTAAACTTGGGGACCCCATGGAGCCACTTTGGTTGGGAAATGACATAAATAACGTTTTATTTAATGTAAAAGTAAAAATGACACAAGCATAATATTTTTTACGAAAACAATTTTTAAATGCGGTTATACAAGTCATATTTTTGACTATAAATATTAATTGGAAATCTAAAAATATTTCCTACATCATAGTATTTTTTTTATAATTTTTTGACATTATATAAATAAATTTATTTATGACATCATAATGATGTAGCGATTACCTCATTAATAAAGGATTTAAATAAAATGATATGATAATGTAAAATATATGACCTAAAATGTCCAAAACCTATTTTATGGGTGGAGTTAGAACCCTTATCACCTTATCCTAGAATTATATCAATGTGGGACCATTTAAATCCGAAACTCATTTTCAAATAAAGTAATATTTCTTTACTTTCCAATATTGCCCCTCCTCTCCTCTTATAAAAGGCCCCCACCTCTACCTCCTTACCCACACTCCAAAAGACTTTGGCTCGACCAACCCCTGCAAATTTTGTCTCTCCACTTCCCTCTCTTACTCCTTGAAGCCTCACATTGGGAAGAAGACTTCCCAAGGAAGCCTTTGAGCTCAAATCTAAGAGAGTTACCCGATTTTAAGGTAATGTCTTCACTTGAGTCCTTTTGTTTCATTTTGCTTCTACAACCCCCTAAACTCTTTTTATTTATTTATTTTGTAACAACTCCAATATCTTCAATATACTAGGATGTTTTTATAATAAGGATTCGAGCTACACTTACACACACCTACATCTAATGGTTAAAGAACATACTGTTTCCGTGGATGGCGAATTTCTGCCTCCCGAAACGATGATTGTTCAACATTCTTTTAACACCTTCAAAGGTGGCCATTAATATGTCACTATATTTATATATGATATATAATATGTTTATGTTTTCTTTAAGATTCTGTATTTTTCGTTTTGGGTATATCATTATGGTTTCCATTATGTGTAAACACGATATCTTCATTTAAGGAAGTGCGGACTACCGCCCCCTCAAAGTGAGTTGATTCGTTAAATACCATATGTGGGAGGTATAAAGGATGGAACTATGATATTATATATGATATTATACTGGAATTATAATATAACTTTATATAATTATGATTCCATTCTATAAAATACGAAATAGAAATGAAAGTAGCGTTCATGCGTACGTACAACTTACCGTCTCAATGAATGGTGCATTTCATTTCTTACCTCTTAATGATTATGTAATATTATAAATGAATGCATGTACTGGATATATATGAAATATATGATATCTACATCATGAATACCATTCTGGATTTAATGGATACATGAACAACATGTAATTATAAAGGGCTTATTTTTGACTCAAGTACCAATGATCGTTAAAACGACTGTTATTAACTTAAATAATTACATAGTGTTAATGACATGTCAATAAGTGATATAAAAGGAATAATGAACTTGAAAAATGTTCTTAAACAAGTATAAATTAACTCATGTTTATTATTCAGGACATTAAAGAACGATCGAGTCAAGTTAGACCCGAGGTATGGGACTTCGTCTCAATCTCATTGCATTGAGGCATATTTTGTTTTATACACAACCTTCTTTTATAAGGTGTATAAAACCCTTTGACTTTTACGTTTATCCAAAAGGAATATTTTAATACGATGAGTTTTACTAAACAAAAAAGGGAATGTTTTTGTCGTACGTATGCGACGACAACGACTTCTCCGCCACCCTGACCATTATTCGAGTTTTGGCTTCCTCTACAATCCATACCTTTTTTTAAAAGAAAAATAAATACCATGTTTTACTTTTTTTTATGGTATTGAAAATGGTTTTCATAATGTTTTTATATAAATGTGTTGTATTGATATCTTGTGATAGAAAGGTGGAAATGTTATGTTTCCTTTATTAATGTTTTATGTGATACGATTATGTTGAGGTTCTTGGTCATTATTATGAAGACGGGTGGTTCCGTGATAAACTAAGGGCGGGTGAGCCCGATATAGCTCTCCAATGCATTGGGTAATGCAAAGGAATGAAACGTTAAGGTTTATCCGAAGAGATTTAGGGAATATACTGTGATGGGTCTTCCAAACGTAACCAAGAGGGTTACTCCCTACATAAGAATGTTATGAACGCCTCAAGTTACCTTTATGTCTTATGATTTCTATGATTTATTCATTATTTATTGAGGTATGTTAAAGTGCTTATGTTTTATGGGTAAAGTATGATATCATCCTTATTTATATATGTACCCATGTTTCCTTTCCATATTTTTATATCCCTTACTGATCTTTTTATGCTCATCCTATGTTTTTTGAAATGTTTTTCACAGGTCAAGGGAAAGGTACTTGATATGATGAGAGTGTCAAGGAAGTGTCAAGAAAGAATCCATGTTTTATTTTAAATATGTTTCCATTGATGGGAATGAAGAATACTACCTTTATGTAACCACTTTGTTTATATGTGGAATGTAATGCAAGTTTTATGATCTAATTCTCTAGAACTCTAAACCCGAAAAGATTCTCAGTGTGTAATCTTGTAATAACTCAAGATTAAGTAAGGTTTAAGGCTGGGGCCTTATAATAAGACTATTCCTGATTTTCCTTCAGATATGCAACATAATATTTCATTAATGGAATTATAAACACAAACAATTTTGAAAAGTGATCGGAATGTATTAATAATCTCTTATAACATGGAAACATCATATCTTACTCTCGATATAAGAAATTAAATTAAATGAAGTATATAATATCATGAATATATTTTGATTCATGATATAGAAATGAAATTTAAATATATTCACCTCAAAAAAATAGGTTCATACAAAAACATGACTCTTAAAGAAGAAAAATTAAGACTAAACTATTTCACTGATTTGCTAACTTTTTAATGTTAATCACCATTAAATAAGGATCATAGAATGTATATGTGAATACCCATAAATTTATTTACAATACACATATAATTAAATAATGGGAAGTACATACACAAAACAAATAGAAAGAGTGAAAAAAACATAGCATGAATATCATGGAAATTAAAAGTGTGATGAAATTCCCCTTACATTGTGTCTTTAGTTTCATCTTACACATACAATATTCTTGAAGATAAGTATAATTTTGTTATAAATATTTTACAGAATCATATTCCTATATATAATACCATATATTAATTAATTATGACCTTATATTACATATAGGGTAAGGATCAAATGTTAGGGTTTCACTTCGGGTAATATTCACTTTGTTCTTCACATATGTTTTAATTTGTTATATAATTTGTCCATATACTTATCTCATGATTAAAAATGAAAATTATGATATAAATATAATTAATATCCAATATATTCATATTATAATAATTTATAGTATTATTAATTGTGAAATGTAATACACTATTAATGGAGACGGTAAGTCATACGTACGCATGAATGCTGTTTATATTTTTATTGTCACATTTAAAGAATATATGTAAATGATACATATCAATATTTATAATTATTATATTATGATTAATATTATATATATATATAATATGTTCAGTGAAACCATTCTTAATACATTCAACATTGTGTGTGAATCAATCACATCGTTTTGAGGGGGTGGTTGTCCACACTTTCCCAAATGATATTACCATATAAAGACCAAATGTAAAGTAATGATATGTGTGTTGTAAAAGGAATAAAAATTATTTAATACATAATTATTATAATATATGAAATATATAAATATAGTTTACATCATAGTGTCCACTAGTATAAGTGGTAAATGAAAAATGAGCAATCATCATTTTTTGAGGCAGTAGTTCGCAACACATAGAAATAGTATGTTAGATATCTGTTTGATGGAGGTGTGAGAATATTGATATATATATATATTTATAAAAAATAATATTATATATAGGATCCTTTTTTACTTATGAATGGAATAGAGATATAGGGGTGCTGAAGAAGGAAAATAAAGGAAAGTACCTTGAGAGAAAATGTTACCTATTAATTGGGTAAATCCCTTTAGTTTTTGACAAATGAATTCCATTAGTGTCTTTAATCCCAATAAAAGGATTATATGTGTAATTGGGGGAATGCCTGAACTTATTTGAGAGTTTTTGGTTTATTCAATGGGCTTTAGATTTGTGATTATGTGATAGAGTGGTTACCTTTTTATAATAGAGAAAGAGTGGCACTCTTGAAAATATCAAAAGGTGCTCACTATTAGTTGGTCTACCTTACCTAATGTCATATAAAAATTAAAAAATAATGGATTATAGAGGACCCACGGTTGATTAAAACCTCAACAAAAATAAAATATGTGAATTTTAATAATTTGGTTTCAAAACTTTTATGATTTTTAAATTTTATCATTTTGGCTTTTATTAGAGCATCATATTTTCTAATCGAACTAATTTAGCCCATATTACTAAAATAATTTGAGATTTATCATAAAATATATATCCACAGAATTATTAATATGATATATAATTTATGAAGTAAAATTCTCATGTTCTTTGGAAATTTATTTTAAAACAAGTGCACGTGATGCTCCATAATACTACTTAAACTCGGACCATCTTAACAACATTTTTACAATATATGGCTCAACATTTTAATTATAAAATATAAATTAATTAATATATAGACCATATATAATATTTATTAAAACATTAAAATCTCTTTTTAGGATATATATTTTATATTAATTTTAATTCATTTAATAAAATTAAATTTATTCCAAAAAACAATCATGTCAATTTTGACATTATTTATTCAATTTTAATTTTAAAATCTAAATATAATATTTTAGTTAAAATATATTAGGTTAAATTATCTATAAAATGATATATTCATCTAAAAAATATATATATACAATTATTTTATCAATTAACATCGCTTTTAAAATATATTGTGTCATTTATTACAGTTAATTATTAAATAAATATCTGAACTTTGGTGTTTCCAAAGAATTTTAAGTAACTAATTATCGATAAAAATTATTGATAAATTATTATGTTACCAATAACCATGTGTCAGTCAAAATTATATGTATACCCGAAAATTTGATTTTTTACATTTCCCAATGTTTTATAAATATTAAAGGTAAAGACCATTCCCTTTTTATCTTTTTCATTACATTAACATTTACACAGGGCACCTCCATTTAATAATATTTGAATAACCAATAAATCTTTAACCATGTTGGAATATGGAATAAATTTTTGTTGCCAAATGATTTTAGAAAAGATTTCAGTTCATTTTTTACTTTTGATGAAGGTTTTGTCCTTAATTAATCTTTTACACCTTAATTGCTATCATTAATTTTAATCACATTCACTAATCATTTGGTCAAAAAATTAAGTTGATCTTATTTGATAAAAATATATTCAAATTGTTGAAACAAGATATGTTAAATATTCAAAATTCAAATCAAATAAGTGTAAAAATTATGATTAACACCAGTCTCATAGATGAGGTGAAATAATTGGTTTTAAAAGTACAATGACGTTTAAAAGATTGTTATGTTTATATTTTCAATATCAATGTAAAATTTATTCTAAGGAATGTACATGTATAAATATATGTGTAATTGTTATAATTTTAATCTAGAAAAATTTAAAATAGTTTTTATCATTAATTATTATTTAAAATAAAAGGTGTCTTTTAGAAAAAATGTTTTATTTTTACTATTCATCCAAAAAAATTTCTCAGAATTTCTCAAAATTTTACACAAGGATAATTTCAACACTTATAAATCAATTATGATTTTATTTTATAAAATTCATCTAATAAAATAGTAAAATCATGTTTTATTTTCGATTCACATTTAAAAGATCATAAAAATTAGTCATCTGTGTACCACAAGTTAACATTGTATTTTGTGTACTGAATGTTATGCCAAGGGATATTTGTAGTTCAAGATAAACATAGTGTTGCGTTTATCACAATAAAAACATAAAATAATCTATTTTTTATGTAGCGGGAAATGAAAAATATAAAAAGGACAAGTTATTTTGAGAAAAAATATTTCTCAAAATCTTTGTGTGATACATTTTACCCCCTTCAAATAATTTTTACCCTCAAAATTCATCAGAGATTTAAAAGGTATATTACCAAAAAGTTACATTCATAGAAAACAACATAATAAAAATTAATAATAAAAAATATATTAAAATTGGAATTTCATAACCACAACGGTTACCTAATGTAACTCATAACGACATTCTCGCATTGGAGAACATTGGTGAGAATCGAATACATGGATATGGAAGAGAAATCATAAAACCATGTTTTGATGGAGAGTGATAGAGAAAAGGGTCTGGAGAAAGGTTAGAATCCCAAATCCGTAAATCTGCCATCAACTAAGGGACTTCCTAATTCTTTAGAAATAAATGTACTTAGAAACCATTTTTAACTTGAATATACTTTTTCTTAATGTTATTGAATTCTCCTGAAAATATATAATTTCATAATTTCAGAACAACATCATCCTTTTTATTTCATAGAATGAATTCACCAATTTCTTTAAAATTGATGGTTTTTATTTTTCATTCACTATGTAATATCAAACCCTAAGACACAAGATATTGCATCCCATTTTTCCTTAGTTATCATCAATACAAGTTAATTAGAACATGCTATCCAACAAGTATAAATCTGAACATAGAGAGATAAAACATTAATCCTACTGACCTCATTTTAATTTTAACTTAAACATCTCATTAATGTTTATCCTTATATCCCACCAAAAGATGAAAATTTAAATATTTAGAAATAATTTCATGAATTTTTCATAATGTTGATCCCCCATATATGACCAATACCACTTTATTGTCACATTTTATACATGTGAATACAGTCATCATGTATTCCCTTTAAACCTATTAATTTTCATAATTTTTTTAAACATGTATTATTCCTTATTCTGATAATTACTAGATGTATTCCTTAAATTAAAGATGTTATAAACCTCATTATTTGTGACATAGAACACTTTATCAATAATTATTCAAAGGGTAATTCTTAACATCCAATAATTATTCAAAGGGTAATTCTTAACATCCAGTTAAGGGTTTCATTCCATTAATCAAAATATCACTATCCCATGCAATCAATTTTCTATGTATCCATCACCATTCATCATGTATTGTTGAATGCTTAATGAATACTTATACTGAAAATAAATATATATATCATGATTCATATAACATAATCGCTGAATTCCAAAATATAATTACTTCTCTATTCCAACATTATTCTTAAACCATTACTCAAGATTCATTAACATACTACTTAACACCACTTTATTGGAATATGAAATATGAATCATCTGTTGATGTTACTCAACCTCAATTTAACCTGGCTTCTTATGATTATTGTTAATGATATAGGATGAATATCACAAACCTTTCTCATATCATTTTGAATTTTAATATTTTCAAAAGTATAACCAATTCTCATAGCACCTTCCTAATTCTCATTAGGAAATTTCCACTTGGGAAATATAATTTCATAAAACCCATAATTTCCACATATAAAACATTGAATGTAAACCATATTCCTTATACTTATCCTCATTAACTAAAACAAGAAATCCTAGGGTGACAAACACATATCATAGAAGAAAATCATATAATCATAAAACATTACATATATGATGTCTAAAACATGACACATTACTTAATATATGATTCCTTGTGTTAATCATTTTTCCCCAGAAAACTTATTTTTAAATCCATCATGATGATTTAAGAAGTGTTTGTGAATCCCTAAAGCCTATCCAACAATATTTGGAATCCAGGTGTGTAGCAAATCCCATTGTCGTGTACCCGATTTTCCTATATCAAGCATGTAATATCTTATCGGTGTTGTTACCCAAAGGTACAGATATTCCAAATCCACATCCACTAGTAGTATCCAAAGAGAGATATATTTCTTGGAATCCACTAACTCTATCATATAAATATTCCAGGACATTTTCTTAAATGATAATTCATCATTATTATTATCATTATAGGCATACCTATACTTATCCATTAAAAAAAACCTAGGGATCTCACTAAGGTAATGTAATCATATATTCAAAATTTTAACTATACTTTTTCTCTAATACCAACTATATCTACCCATTCTTATTCAAACATTGTCATTACCTTACATTTGTAGAATACTTAAACATTTTGAAAAAATACTCCCAAATATTGTTATTAGTATAGTGCCTTTGGGAACTTGGAAATCAAAATATTAGTAAAAAATATATATTATCTCCAACTTGTTTCTCTTTTACTAGGACCATTCTTAGAGACATCATACTTACTATATATCGTTATATAAATGGGAAGGAAACTGAAAAAATGGTGAGCTCAAATGATTATTAAGGGTAGTCAAGGGAGACATGTTATCATAATCATGACCATATGGGGTATGATAACATGATAAAAACATTAAAATACCATACCATTCATATCAAAGACGATAAACATAAATCATGGAATAAATCATGGAAATCTATAAGACTTGAATCATTAGGTATAAAAGAACATAAGCCATGAATGTATATCTTAAGAATAAGACATGATAATTTGGAATAAAAAACATGTGATATCATTTCTTATATATCAAGGCACATAGCTTGAAATTATCATGGAACATCACAAGTACATCACCTATTGGGAGTGATACACCACCGTCCCCATCTATAGTTCATTCATTATAAGGGATTAGTTTTCTTTATACTGCCAAAATGGATCTAGTTTCCCTATCATCCATTTCATTGTGATTACACCTACTGGAAGGGACACACCACCATCCCCAGTGGCAATCCTTTATTTGTAAGGTATCAGGTTTCACTAACATCCCACAATAGATCATGCCCATAAACAAGATTCTAATCCTTATCTCATGAGATATAAATGATTTCCTAATGCATTAGAGGGAGATATAAGTCCCACCAATCACATAATGAAATTATATATTATTGTTCCACAGGATCATAAATTATCAATTGATAACCCATAAATGGGTATCCTAAACATCTACACATATCATATAATATGGAAGGATAAGGATTCATAACCATTTTATCATATACATAACCCTTGAAAAGATGTAGGATTCCAAAACATAATAATCACGAAAGAGAAAAACATTTCATAAATATATTGAAATTAAAAATAAATCATTCAAAGAAATGACATTAATCTAGCCATTAACTTATATCCTAGAAAGGAATGATTTACATCAATAAATTTCATCTACGATGGAAAATAATTTTGATATATCAATAACAAATGTTTTTTGAGGAAAATGTCCTTTCATGTTTCTAAAAGTAATTTAAATTCATAAAACCATTTGAAAATAATTTTCATATAATATAAAATTAAAATTTTATAATGAAGACTTGAAATCATTTTGAAAACCTTTTTCCATGATAATTTATAAAATAAGAATAAAAACATCAAAACCCATATTATTTGATTTTTTTTAAAATCGTTAAATAATGCATGAAAATGTTTTGAATAAGATTTCATTGAAAATACATTGAAAACATATATATAAATATTGATAAAAATTTAAGAAGCATTTATTTGAAAATGCACTGATAACATGTATATAAGGCTTGAAATATTTTTAAAAACATTTTTCCTAGAAAACTTATAAAAGGAAATTGAAAACATTTGGTAAACATGTTTACTTGAAAATTATGTTTAAATTCATATTAATAAAGGTTAAAATTTTTAACAATGCAATGAGATATTTATAGAAATGAAGGTGGGTAAATAGGTACATGTCTTACAAGGTCAAAATATCATTACTTTTTCCTAGTAAAAATGTTATTAAAGTTACTTGTTCTGAAAGTGAAAAGAATATTCCCTTGAAGATATTGTTAAACTAAAAATTTGAAAAAATTCCATTTAAAGGTTATTGGAAAATGGTATAATATTCAGGGAAACCCTTTATAGAAAACATAAACGTCCGACTAAAGGGAAGAAAATATCAGTATCTATTATAAAACACATTGTTTAATATATTATTTACCAAAGAGTATAAATATGATACCAATATGTGTTTATATCATTAATAAAAAGTTGCAAAAAAATTCAAGAATTTACATGACACATTGATCATAGGATTTCTTCAAATTAAAAATAAACACAAATAATCTTGAAAAGTGATGAGATTATCTCAGAAAACTCTTATAACATGGTAACTTCAATCATACTGTTCTTATATGATATTAATTTACATAAATCATATAATATTATGAATAGATTTGGATTCATGTTATATCAAATAAAATGGAAATATATTAAACTAAAAAAATTACGTGAAAAACAAAACTTGAGTCTCAAATAATGAAATTTGAGACAAAACTATTTTACCAAATTTTTATATTTGAATAATAAAAACCATGAATGAAATATCATTAAATAGATATGTGTATAACAATAAATTTAATTTTTAGATATATAAAATTAAATAATGGGATGTACATACACCACATAGAAGGAAAGAGTGGTGAACATAATAAGAATATCATAGAAATTATAAGTGATATGAAATTCCCCTTACCTTTTTCCTTGACTCTCTTCGTACTCATACATGATTCTTTTATAATAAGTATAATTTTATTATAAATATTTTCGTGTATCATATTCTTATATATAATACCATATATATATTTTATTATGACTTTATATTTCTTAAATGTTAACAATCCTATGTTAAAGTTTCACTTTGGGTAATATTCACTTTGTCCATTGCATGAGTCTTAATTTGTTATATCATTAGACTATATAATTATATCATTATTCAAGAATTTAAATAATGATATAAATAAAAAATATATCTATTATATTATTATTACAATAATTTATTACTTAATGAAGTATTAAATGGAATACACCATTCATGGAGAAGGTTAGTTATACGTTCCAATGAATATTGTTTTTGTTTTTGTGGTTGTATTGAAAGAAATAATGTAAATGATATATGTATAAATATATATATATATATATATATATATATAATTATCACATTATAATTACATTATAATATATATATATCATATAATACCAATAATCCAAACCTCAATACATTCCATGTGGTGTGTGAAGAAATCCCATCACTTTGAGTGGGTGGTTGTCCACACATCACCAAACGAGATTATCGTATTAAAACCAATTTAAATGTACTGATATGGGTGTTTTAAATGGATTAAATTATCATAAATAATTAATAAATACAATAAATTACATATATAAATAATGTGATTATCATAATGGTCACCATGATCAGTGGTAAATGAAAAATGAACAATCATCATTTAGTGAGCAAACAGTTTTCGGTACACATTAATAGTATATTAGATATACATTAGATTGTGGTGTGGGAAAATTTAGTTCTAAATAATTTAATAAAAAAATACAATTATATTTATGATAATTTTTTAGTTATCCATGAATGGAATAAAGAGAGTGGAGGGGGTGATGAAGGAATATAGTGGAAAAGAGCCTGAGAGAAGTCATAACCTATTAATCGGGTATCTCCTTTTGATTTGTGACCAAAGGATTACTTGTGTGTATTTATTCCCAAATTAAGGCTTTTTGTAGGATTTTATCGATGTTTTTAAGTTATTATAGTAGTTTTTTGGGTGAGATAATGGGATTTATAGGGGATTATGTGATCGAGTGCATATCTTTTTATAGTGGAGCGGTAGTCGAACACTTGTAAAATCAAAAAGGTATTCACTATTGGGTGGAATACTTTACGTAAATTTTATAAAAAATTAGAGTATAATGTATTTGATAAGAATTTTTGTTTATTTAAGCCTCCACCACACAAAAATACGCTAATTTTAATAATTTTTTTTCCTTAACTTCTAGGATTCACCAATTTTTTCATTTTATTTTTTTATTGATGAAACTAGTTTTCTCATATAGTTATTTTAACAATTAAGAAAAAACTAAAGTGAGGATCATTAGAAAATATATATCCACTAAATTTTTAATTTGATAAATAATTTATAAAATAATAGTCCCATGTGTTTTGTAAATTAATATTAAAAGAAGCGCATGAGACACACTAAAACACTACTTAAAACCAGACCGTGTTAAGTACATTTATATGATATATGTGTAAATATGATGACCAAATATGAGAAATTCGTCTATTTAAAGACCATATATTATATTTAGTAACAAAAAACACTTTTCAAGATATAAGATTTTTTAAATTTTAAATCATTCGAAAAAATTCATTTATTATAAAATAACAATAATGCCAATTTTAATATTATTTATTTAATGTTAATTTTAAAATATAAATCTAATATTGGAATAAAAATATATAAGTTTTAAATTTATTTATAATGATATATTAATATTTTAAATTAAATAATTTCAATAATTTTTTCAATTAACTTTACATTAAATATTTGTAGTGCCATTTATTTTAGTTAATTATTCTATAAAAACAACTACATTGGTGTTTTCTAAGCATTTTAAGTAACTAAATATTCTATAATAATAATATATAAATTATAATGATAAAAATAACCCATTTATCTTTCAAAAATGATTTTTATAACCTAGAATATGAATTTTTACCAATCAAACTGTTTTATAAACTTTAATGGTAAGCATAGATCATTTTATGTCTATTTTCCTTGCATAACATTTTATATAAAGAACTTCAAATTAATAATATCCTAATAACAAATAAATTAGTAAAAATTTTGGGATATGTTATAAATATTTATTTATAATTTATTGTTTACATGTTTCCAGGTCATTTTTGTACTTTTGATTATGTTTTTCCCTTATTAAGATTAATCATACCTTAATACCCATAATTAATTTTAATCACAATAACTAATGATTTTGTTAAAAAAATTAAGATTATATTATTAGAAAAAATATATTATACAAATTAAAAAACCTATTTGGGATTTATCAAAATTTAAATCGCAGAAGTGGTAAAATTAAGAATAACTCTTATTCTTCAAACATGGTGAAATAACAGGTTTTAAATGTATAAAAATGTTCAAAATATTGTTCTGTTTTTATATTCAATTTAAAATTTAAATTGATTGTAAAGAAATTAATAATATAAATAAATTTATAATTTATATAATGTTACTCTAAAACAAATATAATATATAACATATAAATATTTATTTTTAAATGAGAAGACAGGTTTTAAGTAAAATAGTGTTTTCACTATTCATCTAAACGTGTTTTTTATCTTAAAAATCCCAAATAAAACCCACGTATACATTCAAAATTATAAATAAAAGACTTATCATTATTTTAGAAATTAAAATTAATAAAAGTTAAAGAAATTTTTTCAAAATAGTTTTGCACTTAAAAAATACTAAAACTCACTCTTTCAAGTAACACACGTTAAATCTGTGTTGTGTGTACTACAACAATGCTATGTGGTGTGTGTTGTAAAAGATCAACATGGTGTTGCATATGTTAAAATAAATACATAAAATAATCTACTTTCAATATTCTATTAAAGTAAATATATCATAAGGATTAATTAATTTGAAAAAAAATATTTGACAAAATATCGAGGTGTTACATTCTACCCCGTTAAAATGAATTTAACCTTCAAAATTAATCATGGATATAAAATTTTCAATACATGAAAGTTGTTTTCATAGAAACTGACTTCTTGAAAATGAATAATAAAGTACACATTATTAAAGGAAATTCAAAACCATAATGTTTTCCTAAATTAACTCATAATAAGATTCTCGCATAGGAGAACATATATGGTAATTGAAATCATAGACATGTAAGAGAAATATTACCATCAATTTCTGTTGTATAGTGATAGAGACATGGTTATTGAGAATGTTAGAAATATGAAATCCATAAATCAATGATCAACTAAGGGACCTTCTAATTCTTCAGAACTGAATACACTAGGAAAACATTTTAGACTAGAAGATTCTTTTTCCAAATTTTACTGAATTCTCAGGAAAATATATACATTCATGAATTGAGGACAACAAAAATATTTGAATTTTATTGATACAACTAACCTCTTTTTATAAAATGGAAGGTAATATTTTCATTCATAAATTACTAATATATTCTAATACCCATGATACACAATCCCATTATTCCTTAGTTAACATCAATACAAGGTAGTTTGAACATGCTATCCAATATGCATAAATCAAAATATAGAGAGATAACACTTTAATCATACTGAATTCATATGAATTATGACCTAAAATATCCATAAAAGGTTAATGATATAATCCTCAAAATGTTGACAATTAAAATATTTACAAATAATGTCATGAAATATACTTAAATTTGATCCCCCATATATGACCATGTGTCACTTGGTTTTCAAATTCCAAACTTTTGAATTAGCTCTTCATATATTCCCTTGAAACATATAAATTTTCATAAATACATTTTTAAAATAGGTATTATTGCTTCATCCAATAATTATATGATGTATTATATAAATCCATGAATTTATAAACATCATCCTTGAGGACATATAAATTTTTTTCAATAATAAATTTTATGGTAATCATTACATTCTAATTTACTTATTCCTATCCAACATATCATTATCTAAACATAATTATCTCACGTCCTGAATTATTTAAGAGTGAACTTCCCATAATCGAAATATAACCATAAAATTAAATCACTTTTCTATGTTTTCATCAACATTAATCCGGAAATTTTCTATCCCTAATGAAAACATATAATAAAAAATGATTAAACATTTCATAATTAATATAACATTATATTTGAATTCTGACACATAATTAATTCATTAATTCAAAAATATTCTTAAATAATTACTTTGGACTCATAATTTTTTTTGTTAATACCTCTTAACTAGAATATGAAATTTGAATCATGTATTAATTTTCCCAACATAAATCAAATCATGATTATTATGATTAATGTAAACCAAAATAGATGAACATCACATACCATTCTCTTGTTATTTTAAATTTATTTATATTAAGAAGTATAAACAATTCTCATACCACCTTCATGTTTCTATTTATGATATTTACACTTTTGGGTAATCCATTTTCGTAATGCTCATACATTGCACATATGTATCATTGAATGTTAACCATGTCTCTCATAGTTCTCTCCAATGACTAAAATAAGAAACCACATGTTGAGAAATACATATTATAGAAGAAAACCAATTAATCACAGAAATTTAATTATAGGATTTTTAAATACAAAAAAATTTCATAATCTATGACACCCTATGCTCATACTCATTTATTTATAGAAAAAATATATTTAAATCCTTTATGATGGTTCCTGAAGAGCATGTAAATTCCTCAAGCATATCCTCGAGGAGTGTCAAACTGGGATTAAATAAAGACTGGTTGTCGTGTACTAGATTAAGCAAAGTCATGCCAAAAACATCTTGTCAGAGTTGTTAGCCCTCTGTAAATCTATTATAGAGCATCATCCCCTTGTAATATCATGACATGTATTTATATCTAAAAAACAAATCACTTTATTTTTTATAAAAATTCCAGGACATTTTACTAAATGTTAACTCATAAAAATACTTATCCATAATTTAATATCTGGACATATACTTTGAAATAAATCTAGGGATCTCCCTATTGTTTTATCATCTTAGTTTCAAAAAGGTAAATATTCATTTTCTTTGATACAATGTATAAAAACCTGCACTTTTTCAAATATTGAAATTACATTACATTTTCAGAATAGTTAAACATTATATAAATATATGCCCAAAGATTGTGATTATTATAGTGCCTTTGGAAGCTTGGAATCATAAACACTAGTACATAAAGGATATAAATTATTTCCCACTAGGTTCTTCATGACTAGAACCCTTCTAATTCCAATCATACATACTACATATCATAATAAAATGGTAAAGGAAAGAGAAAAATATATGAGATAAAATTCTGAGTAAGGGTAAAAAATGGAGGCCTGTAGTCATAAAAATGAACATAGGGGGAATAAAAAAATAATAAAAACATTAAAATATCATTTGATGCATGTCAGAGATAATAAAAATTAATCATTGAAATAAATCTAGAAGATTTTAAGTCATGAATCATGAGGAAATCATGAACATAATCCATGAATGTGTATCATATAAATAATACATGAAATTAAGTCCTACATAAAAATATGATATGATTCAATATATGTTAGGACACATAGCTAGCACATATGAGGGAACATCATGGGAACTTCACCTGCTAGGAAGGACACATCACCATCACCATCCATAGTTCATTCCATGTATTGGATTGGGATTCCCTGTATTACTATAATAGATCGGGTTTCCTAATCCTACATCTTCATGGTTACTATAAGTAATAGGTGGTACCCACCACCATCCCTAGATGATGTCCTTTATCTATAGGGTATCAATTTTTTACATAATCCTATTATGAATCAAGCCCTGGAACTTTATTCCCATCATTATATCATGAGATATTAGTACTCACCAAATAAATTCTAGGTATATATATGTCTCACCCATAACATAGTGAAATCATAAATACATGTGCTATGTGATCCCAAATATTCAAATCATAACCTCTGAAATGAACGGTGTATCATAATCATGTAAACATATCATAACTTGAGAAAAGTGACTAGATTCATAATCATTTCATCATAAACATAACCCATGAAAAAAAATCTTGTTTCAAAAGAAAATGAACCATGAAAGAGAAATATATTTCATCAGGGCAATGACATTAATCATAACTCACTCCTATAATGGATTTTAATTTATTCTTTAGATAATTTCTTATAAAATCATTTGTAACATAAATAGATGTCATATTAGATAGAAAATTATTTGGAAATATCCTTCCAAAACGTTTCATGATGAAATTATCATTTTATGTTTGAAAATTTATTTTTAATACATAATCCATTATAAAATCATTTTTCTGCGAAAATACATTGTAAAATCTATAAATAAGTCATAAAATCATTTTTAATATCTTTTTTTATGAAAAGTTATAAAATATTCTTCAAAAGATTTTAGAAACAATTTTTCATTAAAAAAATTGAAATATTTTAAATAATTCATTAAAACGTTTTGAAAACCACTTCATTGAAAATAATTTGAAAACATATAAATAATGTACGAACATGTTCTCAAAACCATTTCATTGAAAATAATTCAAAAAAATTACAACGAGGGTTGAAAAAAAGAGAAATATTTTCCTTGAATCCTTGTAAATAGGGCTTGAAAGCATTTGGAATTCAGTTTTCCTAGAAAATTAATTTTAAAAACATTTTATTAATGTTTTACCATTTTAATAATGCAAGATAATATTTGAGTAAATTATGGCTAGAAAATCAATAAATGTCATACATGAAAAAAATAACATTCCTTTTTCGACGTAAAATGTTTAAAACTTTTCCTTGTTTGGAAAGTGACAATAATATTCCCATGAAGATATTGGTGAAAGAAAAAAATGGTAAATATTTAGTTTATATTTTATATATAATGTTATAATATTCTTGGAATCCCTTTTTAGAGGACATTGATTTCTGACTGGAGGGATGGTAAGGTCGAGATTTCAAAAAAACTCATTATCAACTTTATTTTGTACCAAATATTATAAATATGGTACCAATATAAGATTATACTATATATAACCATAGTATAAAGTTAATTCATGAATTTCCATGATAGATTTATCATAAGACCTCATCAGATGAATCATTAACATAAACAATCTCGAAAATCGATGAGATTGTCTCAATAAACACTTATAACTTGGTAAAATTTTATCATATAATTAATGTATGAAATTAAGAACATGAGGATTATAATATCATTAAAATATTTATATTAGGGATATATCATTAAATATAGTCACTTATGATCCTCTAAATAAATGATTAGGTGCATAACAAAACATGAGTAACATGGACGGAAAATTGCGATAAAATTGTTTTACCGATTATCTATCTTTTGAATGTTTAACACCATGAAAGAAGTATAATTGAATGGAACGGTGAATAAACATAAATTCATGTATAATGTGCATATAATTAATTCATTTTCGATAAATAATCCATACAAAAAGAAAATATTGGTGCACATAATATGAATCTCACTGAAATTAAAAGTGAGATGAAATTCCCCTTACCTTGTGCCTTGATTCTTTTACTACTCATACAATATTCAGGTATAATATGTATATTAGTATTATAAATATCATACATAAGAAATTTTTTATATATAATACCATATAAGGTATGATTATGACATTATATTACCCAATTGAAAACTCTATTTTGGTAAGGTTTCACTTTGTGTAGTATTCACTTTGTTCTTCATATGTGTATGAATTTGTTATATCATTGATAATTATACATTTATCATGATTCAAGAATTTAAATGATGATATAAATATCATTTATATCTAGTGTATTCATATTATAATAATTTATATCATAAAGAATCATGACATATAATACACCATACATGGATATGGTAAGTCGTACGTACGCATTGACATTGTTTCAATTTTTATTATTGTATTCAAAGAATGAAATTAATATATAAATATATATATAATTAATCTATTAGAATTTTTTTACCATATCTTATATATGTTCACTAAACCCATCTTTTTTATATTCTATGTTGTGTGTGAATGAATCATATTACTTTGCGGGTGTAGTAGTCCGCACTTCCTGAAACGAGATTATCTTATTTACACCAAAAGGAAAGTAAATAGATGTTTGTATTAAAGGTAATAAATAATCATAAATACATAAAATTAATAATTTAATACATATATAATTAGATATTCCATCATAATGGCCACTATTATAGGTGTTAAACAAATAATTAATGATCATCGTTTCATGAGGCAATAGTTCACCAAACATAGAAACAATATGATTCATATCCATTAGATAGAGGCGAGTGTATATGTAGTTATAAATTATTTAATTACATAATAATATTATATTTTATGATTCTGTTGTTGTCAAACAATATTGTAATAAAGTGACTAGAGGGGTAGAGAAGGAAAATAATTGAAAGGAGCTTGAGAGAAGACATTACCTCTTAATTTGGTGACTCTATTTAGATTCTTGAAAATGGATTATTTAAGATGATTTAAAACAAAAAAGAATATACTAGGAGGAGGGTATAGAAGTGGGAGATTTTTTATTAGATTTTGGGGAAGCCAATGGGCTTGATAGGTGTGATGAATTGATAGAGTGCATTCTTTTTTATAGTTTATAGGGAGGGACACTCTTTTAAATACCAAAAGGTATTCACTATTGAGTGGTATAAATTACCAAAAGTGCCAACGAATATTAAAAATAAAGGATTATAGAGGATTAATTAACGATTCAAGCCTCCACCACACAAAATTAGTTGATTTTAATAATTGATTTCTTAACTTCTATGATTCCCCAATTTTATCATTTTTATTTAAATTAAATAATCTAGTTTCCTAATGTAATTAATTTGGCCATTATGACAAAAATAATGTTAAATTTATCAAAATATGTTGAGTCACTAAATTTTTAATATTATATCTATTTTATAAAAAAATTCCACTATTTTTTAAAGATTAATTTTAAAACAAGCGCAGGTGACACACATAAATGTAGCTTAAACCCGGATGTGTTAACAACATTTCTTAACTGTATGGTTTAGTATGTCAATCTAAAAAATAAATTCTTCCATTAAGATACCTTATATATTATCTATTAACACATAAAAATAACTTCGATTCATATAGGTTTTTTGTTAATATTAAATTATTTAATAAAATTTCACTTATTATAAAATAAAAGTAATGTCAATTCTGACATTATTTATTTCGTGTTAACTTTACAATATCAGTATAATATTGGAATTAAAATGTATTAGGATTAATAATTTTTAACACAATACATTCATCTTAATAAATAAATAATGATTATAATTTAATCAATTATCTTCCCTTTTAATATTTGTTGTGTCATTTATTTCAGTTTATTATTAAATAAAAATTACTACATTGGCCATTTCTAAGCATTTTAACTAACTAAATAATCTCTAAAAATTATTGATAAATTATAATGTTAAATATTACCCATTTATTATTTAATAGAATTTGTATATCTGAAAATATTATATTTTCAACATATCCCAATGTTTTATAAATGTTAAATGCAAGGAAAGTTGCGTTTTTTTCGATTTTTTACTTACATAACCATTTATACAAGAGAATTGCTTTTAATTACCCCACTAACTGATAAATTCAGATCCATGTGGTGATATGGTCCAATTATTGTCAGGAAATTTAATGTTGACATGTTTTTAGGTAATTTTGATCTTTTTGTTTATTGATTAGTCTCTTATTGTTCTTAATCATACATTAATCACCATAATGAATTTTAATCACATTAATTAACTGTTTAGGTAAAAAAATTATTTTCTATATTTAGAAAAATAATATCATAATATTTAAAATCATGTATGTTATATTTTCAATATTTAAATTTTAAAAGTGTAAAAATTATTATTTCTTATAATCCCACATATGGTGCAAAAAAACATGTTTTAAAATTAGAAAAACGTTCAAAATATTCTTATGTTTTTATTTTCAATTTCAAAGTAATATTTATTATAATGATCATAACTATATAAATACATGTATTATTTATTTCAGTTTAATCTAAAAAATTTCCCAAATATATTTTACCATTAATTATTATTTAAACAAAAATTTATTTTTTAGATAAAATACAGTATTTTTCATTATTCATAAAAAAATGTGGTTTGTTAAAAAAATCTCACAAATTCACCCTAGGGTAGTTTTTGACATTTTGAATTAAAAAATATTGTTCATTTTTCAAAATAAAATTCATTAAAGAGTAAAAATGTCTCTATTTATAGGTTATACCTTAAAAGTTGGTAAAACTCTATCACGCATATACCACATATTAACTCAATGTTACATGCACTGCAAGCTAAGATTGGTGTTGTGTATTATGAAATATTAACATAGTGTTCTGTATATAAAATGAAAAAAATATATTTGAAATGTTTAATGATATTAAAAATTTAGAAAGGATTAATTAATTATAAAAAAAATATTTCACAAAATCTCAGGGTGTTACTATTGTCAAGTGATTGAATGATGAAGGGGTACACTAAATGATTCACTGATTTAGTTTATTAATCACTGGAGAAAGAATTATTTGAATCTTTGAGGATTCATCAATTCATAAAATCTATTCATCCAGAGCATTGTCTATATGGTTCATTCTTATGGGGAACCTTCACCTAAGTATTTAGTTAACATGATCATTTAGAAAAATTTGGATCGAATGGGAGATCCATAGGTGGTTGTATCCCTATATCTACTGAAACTTAGATGGTTCCCTTAATTATGACATTTTAAACCAAGTGGGATTGGTGTTTGAAAATCCAATATATTTAGGGATGTTTTACCTCTCTTATATTATTCAACAAAAAATAGAATAATTATTTTATAAGATTCCTATATGGTCACATTAGAAATTCCAAGACCTATTAATTAAATTTTATAAAACCATATAACCAATGTGGTCAGTTGTTAAATCCTTATAAATTTATTAAATTGATGTTTTAGTAGTAGAATAAACACCCAAAATTTAACTATATATTAATGGGAGTTTAATTATTATTTTTCATTCATTTCTTCCTTTACTACTTTCTAATTGACATTTTTCATTCTCCTGTATTTCAATGGCTCATATATCCATCTTGTATTTTTTAGATTTTCAATGAATTTTTATTCATTAGGGAATTGAATATTTGAATCAATTAAATTTTGGATGCTCTATGGGTTTATCATATGTAATTTGTCACTTCTTAAATTTTGATTTAAATCATATCTCATAGTTGTCATTGAATTGGGCATCGTTATATTGATCCAATTTGTAGTAAAATTCTTAAATGGTGGGGTGACCCACTATAGGTCTCCTCTAATTGACCGCTTCATTGACTTTTTCTTGTCTATGTTATAAATATGATATAGTCATGCATATAATTGTTCAATTTGGTTTTATTGTAATTATAGAATTTTTAATCAGAGGTTCATTATTTTAAAATAAAAAATTCATTTTGATGTGTACTTATTGAATTATTTTCAATTAATTGGAATTAGGTTTCTTGGTTGAGAGATTTTTTATTACCTAACCATTTTTTGCAATATTATTTTATTTATTCAGTTAATAAAAATTATTACCTCAGGTTTCATGTAATACTTTAATTACTTTTCATCATTTTGAAGCTAATATTCTAAAGACACTATTATAACATGTTTACTTCAAAACATTTAGGATTCTCATAAAAAATATAACTTGTTTAAAATTATATTAATATGATTTTTTCATCTATGTTGATTCTATTGGCCCAAACCGTTAAATTATCTAGGATTGTTCAGTTTAGGGGGGCCAATTAGTGAATGACTTGGTAACCTGTGTTAGCAAACTATGTAATATACCATGTTCATTTAAATCATACACCATAAATACTACCCACAGTCAAAATAAAACCCATGTAGGGTGTCCCACTCCCTATTTGGGGTGCACCACTTGAAATATGATCCTTATATACTTCCCACAATAGTCCCAAATAAATATTTGGGCATATTACTCTCATTAAAAGGTAGATCTATCATTTTTTATTCTTCTATGTTTCTTCTCAAATTTTACATCATGTTTTCTAATATCAGATTATCTAGGTCCTTTTTGGCTTAATCCAAGGGAGATGGATTGGAAGTGTAATGTATGATTTACTTTTTTTGTTTTATATAACGATCCTTATGTCCTTCTCCTTCTATATTGATGGGTTTATAATAATAAACACTTCATTAGAGTTAGTTTTTCCCTTTAATTTTCATTTTCTAGTAATAAATATATTGTTAGGGATTTCGGAATATATGTTTTTTAAATGTATTATTATTTTTATAAATATGTGATTTATTTAAACATTATTTTGATAAAGTATATGAACCCATTATTTTTTTAATGAAATGTATGTATCCTATGAGTTTAAATGTGTAAAAAATTCCTTCTTGTTTATTATTTACATTCAATTTATGGAAACTAAATGATGGTTTTATATTTTAACTCAATAAATAATATATTAAATTTTCATTTAAAATTTGTTTATAGGGAGTGTACCTGATGCTTTACCACTAAAAACCTACCCCTGGTAATTGGGAAAACTTGTCCTATGTTTCGATGTGTTGTATCAAGTGAAATATTTAGAAGAATATCATCTTAGTTCATGACAACAATAATAAATTCTAGGATGTCCACTTAGTATCAATGAATCATTAACTGATCTATCTAACTCTTCGTATGATAACTATCAATATAGAAAATATCCTTGAACCATCTTTGTCAAAGGACTAAAGGACATACCCAAAGTATTCATTCCAATCATTTTTATATAATTTAATTTTAATACAACATGCCTCATTTGAATAAAATTTAATATATTAGAATTAAATAAATCACATTTTAAATGTCTATACTAGTTTATATACTACAATCCAACGCCCTACCACGATCTTAAACTATTCACTAAATATTAATACATAACTCATGAAACAATAACAAATGGATTTTTTTAATATTATAGAAAAGTAATTGAGAAAAAATAAAATACATCATCCTATATCATTTGACAATTATTTTAAATTTAAAATAACCTAATTTTTTTCTCATCCCATGATAGACTATTTTATGCACATCATTAAGTATATCTAAATTTCTAAATTTACACAATGATATGTGTGGTTAAATTATCCTAATAATTTATAGATATTGAATGACCATATAACTAGAGAATACAT
Source organism: Viscum album (assembly GCA_963277665.1). Taxonomy (NCBI): domain Eukaryota; kingdom Viridiplantae; phylum Streptophyta; class Magnoliopsida; order Santalales; family Viscaceae; genus Viscum; species Viscum album. The sequence goes on along the minus strand of OY728121.1, from coordinate 1,641,095,897 downwards.
GAATATTTTATAATATATTATCTAAATTCAAACTACATAAAGTTATAAGTCAGAATATAAATGCAACATCACTATCCATCGTGAAAACCCACATTATCGCATACATGTCAAAATATGTCATTCTAATAAAACTCACCCTATAAGAATATATTTACATAAAAAAATAGCCATTTAATTTAATTCTAATTCCAACACATTAAATAGATTTTGAAATCCATATTCAAATATTTTTACTATAAAAAATTTGTGGAATAATAATAGTAATTGACTTCTATTGATTTTTTTAATTAACATTGCAAAATAGGATATTTAGGATAAAACTAAATAATTTATTATTGAATATAAAATTTATAGTAGTCTATATCTCATTACATTATCTCAATACATTTATTTCATGAATAGACTTTTTAAACCCACTCAAATACTGAAATAATTTTTTTATTTTAATCTATTTTTCAATCACATGTATTTATGCACATCTCATGTATACTTTTAAGCCTATTATTAATTAAGAACACATAGCCTCATACAAATTTGTAAAAAAAAGTAAAATTAAAAAAATTAATATAAATATACTAACAACATTCATTTATTAGAACCATAAATGAAATAGGATTAACCAAAATTCTTCTAACAATGTTCAGTTGTTATTTCTCTATATATTATTTAGTGATACATATGATAGGAGGTAATAAGACAAAAAAATGACCAATTATAAGTCAAAAAATATTTTATCAGTAATAAAATAAACCAAATTACATCATATATTAATTTTTCTTAATAAGTTTATAAAAAATATATATATAGTAATATAATTACATACATATGTCTTAGAAAAAATAGATTTGATAGTATAATATTTATTAATATTATGAAAAAATGAAGACATTTGAAATAAACATGTTTTTTATTTAATAATTATATTTAATATTGAAAATTGAATTTTTTCTTTAAAAGGATATAATTTTGGAATTAGATCTTTGGAATTACTTTATGTTTAATTTTATTTTTATTTTTTCAAAAGAGGTTGACTTTCTATTGATAATTAAAAAACAATTATATTAAAAATAAAAATAAATTTATTAACACATAATGAATATTGTTAGATGAACAATTTTATGTAACATATTTTTCAAAAAATTATATTAATTGATGTAAAGTACTAAATTTAAATATATTTTACTCTATTTCAAAAATAATAATAGTCATTTTTGAATAAAAATTAAATTTAATAACAAAATCATTTTTTGGTTCCTTTTGTTTAAATGTAGATTTTGAAAGGTTCCATTAATATTTATATTGATTTTAATACCAAATGAAGTTATTTTTTTAATAGTAAGAAAACTCTTTTAATTGGAATAGATGGTTTTTAAATGTAGTTGGCGAAAATAACAAAATAATTGACATTTTAACTCAAACATATCATTGTGTCATGTATAAATATCAACCCATTATCACATTACTCACATGTCCCAAGACATTGAGAATGAAATCTATTTCACTTCCATAACATCTGTCTCTTCAAGGAGTTTATATGGTTATTAGGTGTTCCTATAATGTTTTTAGAAGCTATCCTTCTATGTAAGGGTATATAAAATATTCTGTAATTTTATTTTTTTAATCCATCCAATACAATTTAATTTTCAATAAGAAATGTTACATTGATAAATTTTTATAAATTCCTTATCCTATTTTAAATAATATATCCCCAATTTCTCTTTTTATACCCCATTTATAAGCTTTTATATTGATTATTGATTCCCATTTCCATAAAACAACCTAAAATTATGGTAATTTTATTAGTGTGTGGTTTCCTAGAAATCAAATCCCGCTATGAATAAAAATAATTGGAATAATTATATAGATCATATTAAACTAGTTGTAAGAGAAAAATTGGCTAGGTTTCAACTAAATCATTACATGATGGGAAACTAATGGGCCTAACTTCACACCTTGTTTGATGCTCACTAAGGATTTTATTTGGATGAATCTAGAGGTCATTAAGAATCATTATGAATGATTATATCTTTTTGATATCCCTAAAATGTAAATATAATATTAACTACCATCATGTTATCATTTTTCTGGTACATGTTCATTTAATTTCATTTTGAGTATTATACTATTTCTATGGTGATAGTGGTTTATTCACCAAGATATCAATATTGTTATACTGAGTGTTCAACGTTGACATTTCAAAAATATAAATTTCAATATGGAACGTTATTGAATACTTATCTATAAAAATATAAATAGTTCCCTAAGGAACATTATAATATCGATTTCCTATCCATTCACTTCATCTAATTAACATAATTGAATTATCATGTGTTATGTTAGGCTATGATTTATATATCCCCTTGATGAATCATTATCTACCATGATAGATATATTCTGGTTTATTAGAGTAATCATATTTCATTTGAATATGATTTGATTGGAACATGATTGTAAAGAACTGAACTTTTTTATAAATATTTGCTTTCTAAATTTTGTGTGTTATTTTAGTTTATACTAAAAAAACTATATTCATTAATTAAGGAAGTGAGTATAATTAAATGAGACCGTTGGGTTTGTACTATTATATGACCATTGGTCAATATGAAATTTGTAAGATAAACTCTTAACGTTACAATATTTTGTTTATAAATTTATGTTATATTGGTTAATTAATACAGAATGATGTTTTGATGGCCTTATCCAATAGTCTCAGGCCGTTCTAAGCCAATCTGATGGAACATGGGAAGGAGGTAGCACCAATGGGATTTTGTCTGGACCAAACCCCAGACGAACATCATCTTCTGAAACTGGAAAAGAATCACCACTCGGGAAATATTGGCTGAGCCGCCCTAAGATTCTATCACCTTAGCACACCTTACACTATATTCCTATGCTGGTGTTACAAGGGTATATGTAACGAGACCTTAGCTAACATATGTAATCCATTGATATATATAAATATTTTTATTTCTTATTATGGTGAAGTTTGTGAATTTTCAAATGTCCGGATAAATATAAGATGTATATTGTTGATGATTTTTGAAAAAAATACCTATTTTAAAATATTTATGTAAACCTTAATTAATTAATATTGGGTAGCCATTTTAAAAAACTGGTCTTCTACAATTGTGTTTAGTGAGAAATTGTGTGTCTAATAACATCAACATAATTTTTGTTGAATTGTAAATTATGAATAGTAATTTTATGCTTATGAATAGTAATGTGACCAAATGGATTAAGTAACCACACATAACAAAGTATTTATATAATTTATGCAGCTTGGTTAGGTAACGTGATTCAACAAAATAGGTAAATAACTGTTTCAGAAATTATTAGTAATGTATTAGTTTTTTCAAGGTGAATAGTTTTTTTATAATTAAAAATTAAATTAAAAAATATATAAAATTATTTTTATAAAATTGAGTTCATTTTTGAATTCAGATCATCATATTAGGTTTATGTGATTTTTATGGATTTTTCTGAAAAAGTTTATTTTTCAGTGAATAGTGAAAATACATTTTGAGTTTTGGGTGTTCAATGAAATCATTAATGAAGTAATAATTATATAATCTTTCTATTATTCTTATGAAAAGTGATATATGCTATGAGGTGTCCCATGTGACTAATAAAATGGGAAAAACCTTGGGAAACCCAATGGTGTTTCCAAATCCACTGATGAGGTGTCCCTTGGAAATTAATGAGTTGTTTATTCACTTCTCCTTAAAATACCATGCTATTCCCTCAACCACATCATTCCAAAATCCTCCTCCACAATGTTCATGTCTCATTACCTCCCATGTATTCCTCCCAAGGTTCCCTCAAGCCTCCCAAGGTCCAAACCATCAAGCTTTCGAAGTTAGTCTTCACGGTAAGGGATCCTTTCACCCCCCCCCCTCTTTTAAGTCATGACTTTATTTATATTGTGCCTTCTAATTTCCATCAATTCATGTTCGGGGTTTGTTCTTCTATTTTCTCATTACTTTCCATTCAATTTATAAATGTTTATAGATCATTTCCTCTCTCATCAAATTGTTTTCTAAATTATAAGTAACATCGTTAGGCTGCCAAAATTCTCATAAAACAAATTCCATCATCTATTTTCATTCATGTTTCCTTTTCATGTGATATGTCATTAAAATAACCATACAATTATTTTATTCATTACCCATACTATATTATGAATTATTTATGATTGGTTTAACCTTGTCCCCTAACTTTTCAATGTTTTCTAAAACAATGTTATATAGCAGTTATGCTAAAACAAATTCACCTTAAAATTTCTATCTCTTTCTCTCAAAAAAATTCTCTTGTTTTATTTATTTGAGAACCCAGACCTAGTGAGTTTCTATGGGTGTTCATAAATATTAAAATATGATATATTTTATTATGAAATGTACATAAATATAACACTCACTCCCTTTACATGGGTTATAAATAACATAATGATCTTATTTTTAAGTACTCTTTAAAGCGTCATGATTTTGAAATGAAAACCATTTCTTTTACTCATTATTGGTTATATATGAAATGTTTGATTGTGATCTAGGTGGCTCATATGAAATTAAAGACATATTAAGGTTGTGCCTTAATAGCATTCCAATTCATTGGGTAATGAATTAATCTCTAGATATGACAAATTTTACAATACCTTGGTGAATAAACTTGCTAATTTTTATGACACCTTGGTGAAGGACTGTGGTGATATGTTCATGAATGCCTAAATGAATTGTTGTTGCAACATATTCAAGTTATGTTTCATTTTATTTTCATTATTATATTCCTATTCTCTAATTGGTCTCCCCTTTATGTTTTTATCATGTTTTTATTGATATCACAAGTAAACTAATTCCTTTGTTTTCCCTTACTAGGCCTTATACTAACCATTTCCATTGAATGTATGCATCAAGGTTATGAGATGCTGTAATTGAACTTAGTGTGAACTTATGATAATTCCTTAAAATCATATTAGAATAATGTTTTATGTTGTATTCAAGATTTATTGTTCCTAATTTCCACGACACTAGACTTTAAATATCCTCTGTATGTAAAATATAATGAAATGTTTTGTATTAAAAAGGTGGGATGCCATATTTGGTATCAAAGGATAGTTTTTTTATTTATGGAAATTAGGATATAAAAACATTTAGAAGAATCCTATAGAAATGTTTAAATATATTAAAAATTCCTGGTATTTTTGTGAGTATTAAGTTTGTGGTTTATCGAACAAATACATCCTTGTCTCGATACGAGCAGTTAGAGGTATCTCTTGCACAAATGTACAAAGGGGTAAAGCCTGAAAACACCTCTTTGAGCTAGACTCAAATGGGAACTTGTGAATGACAAATGGCCTTACTGCACTCTTGTTTAAGACACTCTTGGGGGATATGTTTGATTAATCACAAGATTTTTATGAATCATTACGTAGGAATTATTGAAACATGTAATTCTTTAAGCATGATGTTTTAAGAAATAAAATTATTTATAGTTAATAGATTTGTAAATGAAATAAGTTTCTCACAATGATTTTATTCTATTAGAAAATGTCTTAAAATTGGAGGAAACCAGCAAATAGTGACTGTAATGGACCATGCTCTGACAGCCCTCCGATAGAATCTAGAATGGAATAATTCATGCGAATGATGAACCAACTGACTCAAGTTATTGTAAATAACATGAATCAAGCTAAGAGACTGATCTCACCATGAAGGTAACAACGCTCCATTGATTCATTTATGTGTCAACAACCACCAACCATCAGTGGATCGACTGACCCATTGATTGCTGAGTACCGGATCTGCTCCATCGAAAAGATCATTTCTATGCTCCACTATTCAAAGCAGGAGAAGGTCACTCGAGATGTCTATCGCTTAAAAGTAGAAGCTGATCATTGGTGGGAACTAATCAGAAACATGATTCCATGATTGTAGACTGATTCTATGGAGTGGGAAGAGTTAACAAGGATCTTTTTCAGTAAGTATTTCCCTCGTTCCTTAAGAACAAGGTTGGAGAAGGAGTTTCTCGAACTGAAGTTTAAGGAGAACGAATCTATCAGAAGCTATGAGACAAACATCACCCGACATTCACGATATACCTCTAGCTTTGTCATGGATCCAAATAGTATTGTTGATAGATACCTCTGTGGACTGATACCTCATTTGTGGATGAATCTAGCCAACCGAGACTATGATAGCTATGAGGGGATCATGGGGAGTGCGATGAAAGTCGAACTGGAGTTTGGAGAGGCGTGAAGGTCTCATAAATCCAATGACAAGAAGAGATCGATGGAGCCCCTCTTAGGGAGGATTTTTTATCAGGGAAGAGGAGGAAAGAAAGTGAAACATCCCACGTGTATTAAATTTGGGAAGAAGCATTCACGGAACATCCTACTCGGGAGTGGGAAATGCTACAAGTGTGGATGATATGGCCATATTGCGAGGAATTGACATAGTGAGGTGAAACCTAAAATTCCAAAACACAAACAACAGGGGGAAGATGGTGCAGGCCCAAAATAATGTCTAATTATTTAAGTGTGGAAAAAGTGGGCACATTTCTAATCAATGTCCAAATCTGAGGGCAGTGGAGGGGAACCGCGATCAGCATCAGCAATGACCAAGGGATCAGGGCTGTGATTTTACTATCTTGAGAGTTAAAGTTGAAGCTCCAAATGATGTGATATAAGGTACTCGTGTTGTTCTCTGAAAACTAGCATGTACTTTGTCTGATAATAGTTCTACGCATTCCTTTATTTCCTCCATGTTTGCAAATTATTTAGAATCAAAATCAAATTTTCTAAAAGTATATATATCAGTCAAGACTACTGGTGGGATTATCCAAGCATCATCCATGTTTAGAAACTCTAGTATTTACTTTTGTGAGCACTATCTTATCACAAATATAGTAGTCATTATAATGCTGGAATTTGACATTATACTTGGGATGGACAAGCTCTCAATATTTAATGCTAAGATCAAATACAGAAGTAACGAAATCTCAGAAGACATGAATGGAAAAGCTATAGCTATCTTCCAAGGATATTTATCTCAACCTATTCATTGCCTTGAAGAACCTCCTATATCCTTATTTATGAAATTGATCATTGATGAAGAAGAATGAGATGAGAGTTTGAGGATAGAAAATGACCCCATCATTCTGGAATACATTGACGTATTTCCTACGGAGTTCCCTGGACCTCCCCTAGAAAGAGAGGTAGATTTCTATATTGAACTAATACATGGATCTCATCTGATATCAAATACACCATGTAAGATGGAAAATGTGGTGCTGGAGGAATTAAAGAAACAACTCCATGATCATTTGGACAATGGGTTTATTCGATCGAGTGTGTCTCCTTGGGGAGCACCAGTTCTCTTTGTGAAAAAGAAGGATGGATCAATGCGGCTATGCATTGATTATAGAGAACTGAATGAGACCACTGTGAATAAAAAATACACTCTTCCAAGAATTGATGACTTATATTACCAAATTTTTAGGGCTCATTTCTTCTCTAAGATGATCTTCGATCTGTTTATCATCAATTAAGGGTGAAGAAAGAAGATATTCTGAAAACTTCCTTCTGATCAAGATATGTGCATTATGAGTTTTCTATTATGCCCTTTGGACTAACTAATGCACTTTCTATTTTTATGGATTTGATGAATAGAGTCTTTAAGGACTACCTATATAATTTTTTGGTAGTTTTTTAATGATGATATTATGATATATTCCAAATGTCATGAAGAGAATGAGGATCTTCTGAGGGTTATTTTGAAAACTCTACGAAGGGAGAGGATTTTTTGAATGTTTAGTAAATCTATATTTTGTTTAAAACTAGTGGCCTTATTGGGGGAACATTATAACCAATGAAGGAATCATAGTTGGCCCTACACATTCAAAATTTGTAGAGGAGGGGCCCCAACCTACAAAAATAACTATGATTCATAGTTTTCTTGGATTGGCAGGATATTATAGTAGGTTTGTGAAAAACATTTCATGAATTTATAATCCATTAACCATTTTAACTCGAAAAGGGGTCAAGGTAATCTGGAAAAAGGAGTGAGAGGAATGTTTCCAAGATATGGAGAAGAGATTGGTTACTACAGCCATGTAAAAACTACCCTCAATTGGAGAAAGATTAATTATTTTTAGAGATTCATCTCTTAAAGGGCTTGGGTGCATCCTCATGAAAATGACAAGTTCATTGCCTATGGATCTCAAAGGCTATGATTGTTTAATTCATTATCATCCAAGAAGAGTAAAAAGATTTGCAGATGCATTAAGTAGGAATGACCTAGTTTTCCATTCGATGATGAGAATTCAAAGTGAAACATTGATTAATGACCTAGTAAAGCTGGACGTTATAATTATAAGGTAAGGGACATCCTCAACCCTAACCCAAATGATTTATCAACTGTCATTACTAGTGAAGATCAAGATTTATAAGAAAAAATATCCTTTTTACAGAAGAAGTTTGAGGCTATGAAGGATGTGAAGTTTTTTGAGGTCAATATTAATCAAGAAGGTGTACAGAAATTTCGTACTAGACTACATGTTTCATCTGTTACAGATCTAAAACGGAGCTGATGGATAATTCTCATAGTTCTACATTCTATATACATCCTGGAAGAAATAAATTGTATAAGGGACTTCATGATCCTTATTGGTGGGATAATATGAAATGGGAGATTGCTTACTATACATTAAGGTGTCTAGTATGTCAGAATGTGAAGGTAGAGTGACAACTTCAAAAGGGGGTATTACAACCACTACCCATAACAACATGGAAGTAGGACAATATCACTATGGACTTCATCACTGGTCTTCAGAGAACATCAAAAGGAAATAATGTGATATGGGTTATTGTGGACCGTCTAACCATGAATGCCCATTTTATCCACATTTGGGAAGATTTCTCTCTTGATCAACTTTCCAGGATTTATGTGATGGAAGTGTTAAGGCTACTTGGTGTTCATCTTTCTATCGTATCTGATTTTGATCCATGGTTCACAAAAAATTCCAGAGAAGCCTTAAATATGCTCTGAGAACTGAATTGAATTTCATATTGGCCTATCACACCCAAACTAAATGAAAATATGGAAGGACTATTAAAAAACTTGAGGACATGCTGAGAAAATGCTCAATGAACTATAGGGGTAGATGGGATCAACATCTCCCGTTATTTGAGTTCTCTTACAATAATAGATTCCAATCGAGCATTCAGATGGCGCCCTATGGAGCTCTATATGGGAAGCGATGTATAACTCCAACTTTTTGTGATGAAGATGGTGAGAGAATGCTTCTTGTTCCTGATCTTGTGCAAGAGATTAACAAAAAAGTCTATACCATTGAACAACACATTAAATATTCTCATAGTCAGCAAAAGAGATATGCTGGTATCTGTCAATGGGAATTAGTGTATGATGTCAGTGATAAGGTATTTCTTTGAGTTTCATTATGGAAGAGAGTCATGAGGTTTGGGAAGAAAGGGAAGCTCGTCCCTAGGTACATTGGCCCCTATGAAATCCATTATCATGTGGGAGGAATGTCTAATCATCTTTCACTTTTTCCAAATCTAGCACAAGTTAATGATGTCTTCTAGGTATCCCTCTTGAGAAAGTACATATCTAAAACTTAACATGTACTAAACCCAGAGGTGGTACAACTAGAACATGACCTTTATTATGAGGATAAGCCAATGGAGATCTTGGATCGTAGAGACAAGGATCAACGCAACAAGACTACACACCTTGTTAAGGTGTTGTGGAGGAACAAAAAATATGAAGAAGCCATTTGGGAACCAGAGGAGTCCATGAGGAAGAAGTATCCACACTATTTATCTTCAGAGGGTACAATTTAAAATTTCGAGGACAAAATTTTTTAAGGGGGAAGAATGAAATGACCCGAACTTTTTATTAATATTTTTTCCTAATTTTTGTGTGTTATTTTATTTTTTACCCGTGAAAACTATATTTCTTAATTAATGAAGTGAGTATAATTAAATTATACCATTGGTTTTTGACTGTTATATGACCGTTGGTCTATATTACTATTGGAAGCTAAACTCTTAATGTTATAATTTTTTTTATTTATAAATACAAGTGATCGTGGTTAATTAATATAAAAGATGTTTTTATGTCCTCATCAAGTAGGCTCAGGCTGTTCGAAGCCCATCTGATGGAACTTGAGAAGGCGGTAGCACCACAAGGCATTGATATGGACCAAACCCAAGCCGAACATCATCATGTGAAGTTGGAATGGAATATCCGTTGGGAGATTTTCATGCTGATACAAATCACCACTTGGGCAATGTTGGCCGAGCCACCCCAAGATTCTATCACCTTATAATACCTTACACTTAGTTCGTATGAAACTATTATAAGGGGATCTAATTCGAGACCTTAGCTACCTTATGTAATCCTTTGATATAAATAAAAATAGTGATTTCTTGTTAGGGTGATGTCTGGGAATTTTCAAATGACCGGATAAATATAGGATGTATATTATTGATGAATTTTGAAAAAAAAAGGATATTTTAAAATAATTATGTAAACCTTAAATAATTATAATTGTTTAATGAGTTTCAAAAAATGGTCTTCTATAGTTGTATTTAGTAAGAAATTTAGAGTCTAATAAGATCAACATATTTTTTGGTGAATAGTAAATGAGGAATAGTGATTTTACACTTCTAAATAGTAATGTGAAATAACGGATTATGTAACCTCACATAAGAAAGTATTAAAATAATTTCGTCTCCATGATTAGGTAATGTGATTCAATAAAATAGGTAAATAATTTTTTCAGAAATTATTATTTAAGTATTTGTTTTTTTCAGGTGAATAGTTTTTTTTAAAAAATTAAATTAAAAATATTTAGAAAATTATACTTATAAAATGAAGTTCATTTTTGAATTTAGAGCATTGATATTAGGTTAATGTGATGATGTGGATTTTTCTGAAGAAGGTGAATTTTCAGTGAATAGTGAAAATAAAATTTTGAGTTACAGGTGTTTAATGACATCATTAATGATGTAATAATTATATAATCAATCAAGCCGACATGTGAATAATCATATATGCTATTAGGTGTCCTAGGTGGCCAATACCAAGGGAAAATATCATGGGAAAGACCATGGTTTTTTCAATACCACCGATGAGGTGTCCCTTGGAAATTAATGATTTGTTCCCTCACTTACCCTTTAAATACCAAGCCATTACCTCATATATTTTATTCCAAAATCTTCTCAATGAATTTCTGGTCTTCTTAACTCCCAAGGAGTCCTCCCAAGGAGTCCTCCCAAGGATCCTTCAAGCCTCCCAATGTCCTGACCTTCATGCTTTCGAAGTTACTCATCAAGTTAAGGGATCCTTTCACCCTCCTAATTTATGTCACGACATCATTTATGGTTTTACTTCTAATTTCCTACTCTTTATGTTGAGGGTATGTACTTATATATTCTCATTACTTTCCATTTCATTTCTAATTTTTGAGAGAACCTTTTCTCTCTCATAAATTTTTTTTCTAAATTATTAAGTGATGTCGTTAGGTTTCTGAATATCTCATAAAATAAATTGCATCTTTTCTTTTCTTTCATTTTCATTTTCATTTGGTATGTCATTCAAATATACATAACATGATCTTATTCTGTAAACATACTGTATTATGAATGATTTATGAGTGGGTAACCCTTGTCCCCTCTCTTTTCAATGTTTTCTAAAACCCTGTTATATAGTCGTTATGCTGAATAAATTTCACCTCAAAATTTTTATCACTTTCTATCAAATAAATTCTATTGTTTTATTTAGGTGAATACCGAGACATATTTTTTTTCTATGGGTGTTCATAAATATATAAATATGATTTATTTTTTTCTATAATTTACATACATATAACACTCACCCCCTTTCCAAGGGTAATAAATGACATAATGATCTTATTTTTATGTACTCTTTAAAGGGCCATGATTTTGAAATGAAACCCATTTCTATTATTATCTATAGGTTATTTATGAAATTTTTGATTATAATCTATGTGGATCACATTAAAGAAAACAAATATTCAGGTTGTGCCCTGATATTTCTCCAATTCCTTGGGTAAATAATTTATCTCTAGAGATGACATGTTTTACGATACCTGGGTGAGTAAACATTGTAATTTTTATGACACCTTGGGAATTGACCTTGGTGATATGTTAATTAATTTCAAAATGAAATGTTGTAGCCACATATTCATGTTATTATTCACATCCTTTTAAATTATGATATTCCTATATTTTCATTACTATTGTCTTTATGTTTTTATCAAGTCTGTATTGATATAACAAGTAAAATGATTCTCTTATTTACCCTTACTGGTCCATCAGCTCACCCTATCCTTTGAATGTATGTATTCAGGTTACGAGATGTAGTAATTATACTAATGATGAATTATAAATATGTTTTACAAGTGGATTAGAAGAATGTTTTATGTTGTATTCAAGTTATATTTTTCCTAATTTTCAAGACATTGGACTTTAAAGATCCTCTGAATGTAAAATGTAATGAAAAGTAATGTACTAAAAAGGATGAAATCCATAATGATGTTTGTATTTTTTATGTTATCTAGGATTGTGTATTCCATCACAATGGGATAATTTGTTATTATCCATGTATTTTTTCTTATTATGTATTCCATGGATAAATTAATTTTTATTAAATATTTTTATTCATGTAATATTATTGATTCATGGATTATCTATGATACCTTCCATTGAATGATAATAGTTAATATTCATCTGATCTCACCCCTTAATGTTGCTTTTTATTTTCCATGGAAACCAAATTGGTTACATGATTCGGGTTATTGAATTATTATGAATATAATTTGAGACAATAACCATATTATAAACCCATATTATACAGTAGGAATCTTTTTATATTCATTGAAATAAATTTTTAATAAATACATATTAATTATGTACTATAATTTATAATTCATTTATTTATTTAAGAACTAATTATTTATATAACATTACTCAAAAAAGGTTCCTAATGGAGGGAACAACACAATGCAAACAACCTAAATTAGTTTTGATTTTTTACATCATTATTAGATAAATAAATATGGCATTTGTGTTGAGAGTATTATGGTTATATTAGGGTAGTTAACATAGTTTATTACCAATAGAAATTAATGTATATAACATCGTATTTCTCAACATTATTTCATGAATATTTTATTACCACATCATATTGAAAAAAAATCCATCTTTCTATGGAGGAAATATTATATTAGTTAATGACTAATGTATAATTATTCATTAAATTTAATTCATCAATTTAGGATATAATGAAAGAGATATTGTTTTAATGGATTACGATCATCTACATAGAAATGTTGATTAATGGTCGTCACTGATTTAACACGCGGAAAGTAATAGAATATTTAGTATATCTTTTAGGTTTCATTTAGATTGATATTCCCTAAAAATATATTTTTACATGAAATATAATCTAAAATTGTACGGTAATTCATAAATTTATAATAAAAGGAAGGGGATGTTGTTTATAAGTATGTGGATAACATTACATGATATCAAGACAATATATAAACTACATACATTATCCAGATAGATCAATTTATAGATTCATTAATGGGTTGAACCGTAATCATCGAAGGTCATTAGTCTCCCAAAAATTCTCATCTTGTGGTTGAATAGGGACATGTGACATCAAAATAGAGAATAATTATAAAAATTACTTTCCTTAAATGATTAGTAAGTGAATATGAGGATGGTTGATTATTATTTTAAATATTATTTGGAAACATAAAATATGTTATGTGTTATATTTCCAATATGCTATAACATGGGGAAGAAACACCTAGAAGTTCACTTAATGGTAATGTGTGTTTCTTAAAAGTTCATTTATATTGATTAAAAATATCATTACATAAATATAATGAAATAAGATCCAAATTATTAAACATTCATTCTCAAGGAGAAGGGATGATATTCAAATAAATTCAATAATAATCAATGAACCCAACAAAAAAATGCGATAAGGGAGTAAAATTGATCATTTATAATCACAAGATTTTAATATGATGTTCCAAATGATGACTATGTCATCATTATTTTAGGTATTAATCTTTTTTAAATTTACATATATTTTGGTGTTTTCCATTATGTGTTTAGAGGTGGGATAGATGTGTTACATTGGTTGGAATTGAGTAGATGAAAGGTTGGTGGACATGCTATAATATTTCATGTTAAACTTGTCCAACCTGAAAACCATTGGTGACAGACTAGAAACACATTTTGGTTCCTCTATAGAATTAATTTTTCATATAATCCACCATATTTCTAATGGTTTCATCAAGATCACATCGAGGATTCCAATTTTTTAGGTTATTTTATTAGAATATGATGTTACTAACTCTTTTTAATTATGCATGGAGTCATTCGACCCCACAACCAAATATGATCTCCTTTTTATTTATTTTAGGCTCTAATCTCCCCTCACAACTCCTATCATAAATGCGTGAATTCCAATTTAATATTGCACATCGAATCTAGTAACTTATTCCCTAATCATGATATATCATCTCTTATTCTCCAGGATCAAAATCAATTAGATATATTTTGTATTTGTTTCGTCTATTTTTTTTAGGATATAATGTGGGTTTTAATGGCTGTTGATATTATTATCATCTAGCATCACAGATTTGGATTCTTCAGAATTCATAGGCTTATAAAATTATTAGAAGCAGATCATCCATGGTGATCTGATCATTTACCTACCATTTGGGTACTTTTTTACCTTCTTTCTAAATCCAATATTTCTAAAAATTCCAATACAGTAAAGATTGTAAGATAGGGTACTTCTTTCAAAAAAAGAATGTGACCCTTTCCTTTATCATTAATATTTCACCTTTTTTAGGAATACATCCTATAATAACCCACGAATAATATAGAAGGATATTACATCAATTATTATGAATATTTTGAACATTATAAACATACATTCTTGATGACCATAATAGTTTTATGTAATTGAAACATTTAAGCATAATCATAAAAATTCATGATAGATCATCAACATTTCCCTAAATGATATTTTCCTTTGTAACACCTATTTATAAAAATTAATCATATCCTTGTGAAGGGAAACATAAGAACGTGATGTGCTCAATAACCTTTTAATGGTAAGAAGAGGGTATATGTAAGCATAACATGATCATACGTATATGATTATATGAGAATAAAATTAAATGATCATACCAAATATATCAAATACTATATACTTGAGGCATGTAATAAATATTTCCATTTAATAATACATAAATCATAAGGGAATCAATAGATTAATTTATGAAATCCTAACCAGGGAATAAGACATGGAATTATTGCAGCAAAAGAGGGATAGAAAACTTTTTTCCGAGATTCCTACCCAGACATTCATAACATATTATGATTGGGTAATCACCCATGTACCTACTTTGGGATGGGGCTAACAACTTTTGTACCCTCTTGTTTTTAGTTCTACGATACAACTATAATATCCTCCTAATATTGGTATAGGTATACAACATATGTTCCCTATTCTTTATAGTATTAGGATATAACCCATATACCCCCTTCTTTTTTTGGATTGGGATACAACCCTGATAACCTCTTATTTTCATGATGGGGCTATAACCAGCAATCCCTATTTTTTTCAAGCATGGGATACAACATGTGTACCCTTTCATTTTTGTACGTGGGATAAAACTCATATACCCTATTGTTTTAGGGCTTCGACTACAATTTATGCACACTATTGTTTTCGGGCATGGGCTACAACCAATGTACACTTTGGTCTTATATACCATATATCATTACCCCATTCATTAGAGGGTGATATAGGTCAAACCCATCATAAAATGAAATCATACACACGTGTTGTATGAAAATAGAACAATCATGGTTTCATGCCCCAGAAAAAGTAATGGGTTTATAGACATCATATGATGACCCTTGAAATTAAAAGGTTATAATAAAAATTTTCTCATATCAAATATTTTTGAAAAGATATTGGATTCATATTCATTTCCTCACAATGAAACCAATAATGGATAGAAGGTTTCTTGAGAATTTTTCATTGTATTACCCATTGAAGAGAAACGAGTTTCATAAATGTCATGCCATAAAAAAAATAAACCTTTCAGAGAAAGAATATAAATGATATCCCTGGATCATATCACTATTAAAACATAAATTGTATCATAATAGGATATCCTAGATATATATGGATTCATAATAATCAATTGGAACATTTCATTAGGATAATATAATTTATATGAAAATCTATTTCATAAAAAAATTTAATTTTTTTCTTATGAATAATTATTTAAAATTTCATATAAAATACTTCTTGAAGAAGATAATATTTAATATTTGATAAAAAAAGTTTTTAAAATGTAAAACATCCTAAAAACCATTTTCTTTCAACATAATGATGAAAACATATAAATATTCCATGAAAAAAATTGAAAACCATTTGTTTGAAACAATATTTAAAATCATATACAAGAATATATAAAATCCATGAAAAATATTAAATTATTTTTCAATGAAAATATCTATGAAATTATCATTTAAAAATTTTGTAATCATTTTTGAAAACATTGTTTTTGGAAAAAAATATATTTCCGATAAAAAAGATAAATGAGGTATGATTTTTATAAAACATATTTCAAAATTATAATATATACCAAATTGGGGAAAATAGTAATAATACACGAAGACATCATGAATAACAAGAGGTATGACAATTCATTAGATTTCTTTATATATGGATCATAATATTTCATAAATGAATGAATAATCATAAAAAATCCTGATAAATGATGATATTGTTGTAATAAACAATTACCATTTGTTGTCATTGAATCATACTCCCCATGAAAAAAATCAAAATACTTGTTGCATAAAAAATCATGAAATAGAGGATATTTTTGATAAAAAATTTCATATGTAATTATATACATCCCATAAAATAATATAGGAGCATAAAAAACATGCGGCTAAAAGAAGGAAATTTGACATAAAACTACATTACTAATTTAGTAACTTTTAATCTGCAAAACCCCATGAATTAGATATCATAAAAGTGATATTTAAATAACCATAAATTTATGTATAATAATTATATAATAAATTCCGGGGATGTATATACAACCCACAATGAAATGAATGTTGATTAAGACATAAGAATCAGACAAATAAAAGTGAGACAAGAGAACCCTTACATTAAGTCATTACATTATTCATACCTGTTAGAAACTCATGTATAATAAAAATATGATTATTATAAATATAAAAAATTACCATAATATTATATATAATAAAATATTTTTTTATTATGACTTTATATAATCCTTTTATTAACAATTCAATGTTATTGTTATATTCCGGGAAATATCTAATTGTTTTTCCTATTTGGTTTTAATTGTTATTATTATTAATCCTATTAAATATATCATTATTTTATTAATTTAATAATTTATAAATAGGTATAAATATCATATATATTCATTATATAAATTCTTATATTATCAAATAAAATATATAAATATGTAACAGAATACACTATTCATGGAGATGGTTGGTCGTACGTACGCTGGAAAATTGTTTTTGTTTTCATATCATATTGAATGAAAGAAATTAAATGATATATATATATATATATATATATTCATTATATTAGAATTATTATTTCATATATATCATATAAATTTATTTAACGCATTCTAAATACATTCAATGAAATGTGTGAAAGAATCACATCACTTTGAAAAGACAATTGTCCACACATCCACAATTGAAGTTATAATTTTTAAAATATTTAAAACATGAGGTAATTTTTCATATAATAGTTAATGAAGAATAATGACATTATAAATATCAGACATATAATATAAAAAATTATTTCTATCATAATTCCCAACCTTGAGAGGTTGTAATGTAAAAAAAATAACATCATTTTGTGAGGTCTTTGTCTTTCCTACACATTATTGGGATGTTTGTAACCCATTTGACAGATGTTCGTGTAGGTGGATACAGAAACCATCGAATAAAAACATAAAAATATATATCAAATACTTATGATATTATATATGAATGAAACAAGAATAATTTTAATGGTGGATAATGAAAATAAAAAAATTAACATGTGGAAGGTTGATACACTTACATTGGGTAACTTATATATCTTTTCACCAAATGGATAACTTTGTTATATTTAGGCCCAAAGTGAAGCTTCTTGGATTAGAGGAGTAAATTTTGGATATTAATTATGGAGGTGTTTTACAAAAAAAATTGGAATGGGAGAGGAAATGAAGGTGGTGAGTGTCCTTTTATAGTTGAGAAGGAGTGTAATTACTATAAATACAAAAAGGTTATAATTATTCAGATGTACACATTACAAAAATTGGCTAAAATAATTTTAAATTTTGGATCCATGTGAGGATAGGCTATAATAATAGACATAAAATATATTTTTTAAAATTTTATAGGCCATTTATCCCATTAAGTTGAATGTTTAACCACTAAGTCAACACATTTTTTTCCTTATTCCCTGTAAATAATTTTAATTACTTTCACTAATCACATTGGTAAAAAATAAGAAGAAATTATTAGAAATAATAATTTATTTTCACTCAAAATAATGAATACATTTTTCTAATTTATAATTATATAAGTGGATAAAATTAATTTAAAATTATTCTCGAATATGGGACGACATAGATAGTTTTTAATGTGAAAATATCCAAAACATTGGAATGTTTTAATGTCAAATTTATATGTAAAATTGATTTAAATGGATTAAATTTTATTAATTTTTGATTATTTGGTAAAATTAAACAGTAACACCATTTTAAAAAATAATTTAACTGTAAAAATAAATTTGGTTAAAAGATTTTTTTAATTAAAATTAATTGTTTTTCACCAATCATCAAAAATTAAACTTCTGATAAAAATACCAAACATTTACCCAACGTAAATAGTTTTCTCCCAATTTAAAAAATGAAATTTATTTTTTCAAATAAAAATTATAAAAGGGTATAAAATTTTATTTAAAATTGGTTCTCTATTAAAAGGCAGTAAAATTATGTTTTAGAAAAAGATATATTTTTATTCATAAAATTGAATTTATTATTATCTTATACCTATAAAATCTATTGGATTTGTATCAGAAATATTTATTAAATATATAATCATAATTTTTCACCAAAAAAATTAATCATAAATGTATTTTTCAAATTTATTGAGATAGAATTGTGTTTTTACAAAGAAAAATAACTCATTGAATAACAATTTCATCATTCAAAAATTGTCCATTCATTAATTTATAACTAATTGATAACCAAATGATTCATTTTATATACATGTGTAAATAATATTTTTACAATTTAGTTAATAATATTAACAACATACATTATTATATATTCATCATAGTTATACTAATATTTTAATAATATTATCACTAGTATATTGTACTTAGGAAAAAAATAGCCTCGTCTGAAATGAAAGATATTGAAGGAACTCATCATTGTGTGCAACACAATACAAATATAGTGTTGTGTGTACCACAATATAATATTTGTTTTTAATGTATTTAAAGCATAAATTTTTATTGCATGAAACACACTCAATGAAATGTTCTTTCATAAATCACAAGCTATGATCAGTGTTGTTTGAAATACATAATATTGAAAAGATAAATTGATTCCCGAAAATTTATAAAAACTCTTAGGGTTAAATTATAACCACCTTAAAATGATTTTATCCCTTGAAATTGATCCTTTTTTTCCAACATTTTAATACTTGAATTTTCTTTTCATTGACACCCACCCCATAAAAATGAATATTAAAACAAACATTAAAATTAGAAATATACAGACATAACAGTTATCCAATGTAACTCACAACTAGGTTTCCACATAGGAGAACATTGGTGGAAATTTTAAAAAGGACATGGAATGAGATCATAAATATTCCTAGATGATGATAAATATAACTAATCATAATAAATTGAATGGCCTAGATATTGTTATTAATCACAAGACCATAATCTAAATATCAGTGAATGTGGCAATTGATGTCATAAAAAGTGATGATAACATGATAAAATTATATTTCAAGATTATTTTACCTAAATCATAGAAATTATCATGAGAATATATACAAATTTTATATTAGAAAAAACCCACCCATTGTTATGCCTGGATTAATTTCCAATTAATTTTTTTTTATTCAGTGAAATGACAAGGAATTAGTTATTCAGAAACCATTAAATTATCATGAGATACACAAATTTAACTATAGTTGATTCGATATGTATTTTTTTATCAGAAAAGTATTTTAACATTATATTTAATATGGACAAACCACCATATAGCAAGATAATACTTTATTCTATAAAACCTTACCTGGATTTTATCATAAACCAATCCATAAATGATTATATTTATAACCCTTCAAAAATATAGAAGTATAAAACATTAGCAATAAGGTATCTAAATTTCTCAAAAGCAACTCAACATTTATCCCACATATATCATAAATTTTATCTTTCTAATAATATACCAAACAAGAAAATACCTTCATCTTTTATTATCTCAAAAAAATTAATTAGATTAGTTATCATAAATTCTTATTGAAAACATGCATGTTTTCTCATTTCAATGTTTATTGGATATATTCCATAAATCATGAAATATTTTAAACGTCATCTATGATAGGATAATATAGTATTAAAAAATCCTTAATTAGTTACACTGTAATTAATAACATCCAATTTACTTTTTAATATACATTATATCGATATCAATAAAATATTTATCATAACATAAAATTTAAATTAAGGGTTTTCATTCAATTAATAATCTGATTACCATGATCATCGATATACAATAAAATTACATTTGGGTATATTCACCTCCATATAACATATCCTTTTTAGTCCTTGATGAAAAAATTATATTGAAATTACTTATATATCTCTTGATTTGTATAGAATAAACATCAAATTCCAAATCATATATACTTTATTATTAAACCATTACTCCATCTTAATTATCTTATTCCATAATTCCCATTTCATAGAATAAGATAGATTACACATTTATTATAGTTAATAAACCTCAATATAATAATTTTTCTTTTGTTTAATGTAAAAAATAAAGTTATAAAATTATATTCCTTTGAAACATCATTTATAATACCTTTATCTTCAGAAGTATTACCGATAATCTTACAATCTTCCTAATTCTATATCTGATATTTCCACTTTGGAAATCATATTTAATAATTCACATAATTTCCCCTTATGTATAACTAAATGTTAACCATGATTATTTTAGTCCACAACATTAACTAAAACAAAAAATCAAAGCGTTAGAAACACTTACCATATTAGAAAACTAGATAATCCTGAAAAGAGTTCATATAGGTTGTGTAAATCATGAAACCTTGTTTCATTTTTATGAAACCTTAGGAATAACATAGGATAAACATTGAAATATAACATTTAATTAATTAATAATGGTGTTTAATGAGTTTATAAATTCCAAAAGAATATCCCCATAGAGTATCAAACTTGGTGAGCACTACGCCCCATTATCATGGACCAGTTCCAGATCAATTCTAACTCAGAATAGTTTTTTGGGGTTTTATCCCTATGTATATATGTTCCAAAGAAACATCCAATTTTAGTATCAACATGAAAAATGTATTTATATTAAACTACTCACTTTATCCATTACCAATATTCCATGAAAGTTTCCTATAATTTATGTCATTCTATGACTTATCCTAATAGATATCCATAGATATATCCTCAGAAATATCAAAAGGGATTTCACATATTTTTTCTCAACCTAGTTTCCAATGGTGTACTAAAACTTTCATCTGATACCAACTCTAATAAACCAAGATTAATATTATTGTATATTACATTATTTTTTATGATTATTCATCATATTTTATATATAATTTCCTTGCGAACATATTATTTTATTTTCATTAGACACATGGAAACAATATATTCCAATTTAGTGATATATATTCAATATAATCATCAAATATAATACCATTTATTAATAATTATTAAATCCATTATTCGTAACATTTGGATACAAAACAAATGAAATGGGTGAGATCAGATGCTTTATAAGGGTATATAAGGGAATGATGTAAGCATAACATTAGCATAAGGGTATGATAACATGGGAATATAATTTATAGTTAATTCACTACATATCAAATATCAAATACATGATTCATGGAATGATTATTGGATGTAATTAAGACATGAATATTAAGGGAATATAGAGCATAATCCAAGAAATGGAAAATGGAAATAATATTCGGAATTGTGGCACACACATATGCAATGAAAACATTAGGGAAAGGATAACTTCCAATGCCTTCAAAACATGTTGTGATTCAGTAATCACCCACATAACTACCTCATGATTTGTCTAAAGACCAGTGTTCCCTCATGTTTTTGGGCTTGTTCTACAATATGTATATCCTGTAATTTTTGGGATTGGGTAACAATCCACATACCCCCTTGTTGTGGGGAATGGGGTACAATATTTATACCCTCCTATTTTTTGCAATGGGATACAACCATTATACTGGATTTTTTTAGTTTTGGGGATACAACCCATATACCATATTGTTCTGGGTATTGGGCTAAAACTCATGTAGCCTTCTGTTTTCAGACACGAGACACAACCTCAATACTCTCTTATTCACAACATTGGGATACAAACCATTTACCATACTGTTTTCAATATTGTGATACAACCCATTCAGACATTGATCTCATATACCATTAATCATTAACCTATGAATTAGAGGGAGATACAGGTCCCACCATTTATAAAATGTTATCATAGATAAATGTTACATAAGATAATAACACGTTTATCATACCATGACCCATAAAAAATTATGGGATTCAAAAATATCATATTACAACCCATAAAATGAAATTGATATAACAAAAGTATGATCACATCATAACCTATAGAAAAGATATAGTTTTGCTAATTATTTCATTTCATTAGTTCACCTCACTTTTCTACTGGTACTATTTTACAAGAGGCTCATAGATCGTTATTGTGTTATATTGGAGTTTCTACCCTCATGAATAATGAAATATTGATGTGTTGAGATCTTCTGCTTGAGTTTTAATGTTATATCAAGTACCCCATTATTTTTATGATGGTGTAATCTCATTAGACAACATGCTTTTAGTGTATTCCCTGTTCATTAATAAAACATTGGGGCATGAATTTGGTGACCAATTCATTTCAAGACAATTTAAAAATTATTATTTCATAAAATATAGCCTTCATAAAACATATTCAAAAAAAAAATTATAAAGATTTCATGGCAAATAAATTTCAAAAAATTTTTGTTGAAAATTTACTTTTCATTTGGGGAAAAAAATTTCATATAATTTAAAACCATTTGAAGCCCATTTTCTTTGATAATTAAATTAAAATCATATAAATGATGCTTAAATTTTATTGAAAACTAATATATAAAAATTTTAATTTTAAAAAATAAATGAATATTTGAAAACCAAAAATCATATTTAAAAAATTCATGTAAAATGAACATTAAATTTTATTCTAAAGAAATTGAAATCATTTTTTAAACATGGTTATTGGAATAATTAAATTTAATAGAAAAGAGAAATTATGTTAAATCGTCATAAATTTTTTATTTTTTATATAATGTAAGAATGAGTGATAAAAGTTAAAGATAAATTATTACACCACGAATAATCATTGTATAAAAAATTCATGAGAGTTATTCAGATAAGTATTATAAGATTTCATCAATGGAATCATAATTATAAACAATCTCGATAAATGATGAGATTGTTTCACAATATATTTCCTATAAGGAATCATTGAATCATAGTACCCATGCAAGAAAATAAAAAAAATCATAAAATATCATCAAAATGAGTACATTCTTGATATAAATTGTAAAATGGAAATATATATTCCTCTTAAAATAAAATCAGTGTAAAAAAACATGTGTCTAATATAATGAAAACTTAGACTAAACTATATTGCAGATTTGGTAAAATTTTATCTGTAAAACCACATTAAATAGAGATCCTTAAATGGATATGCAAAAAACCCTAAATATAGTTATAACAATCCTATAATAAATTCATGGTATTTATATACGCCACCCCAATGATGTTATATTAAAATAAAGGATAAGTATCACAGAAATAAAATTGATACGAGAAAACCCTTTCCATAAGTTTTGATTTTATTCACACACATCCTCTCAAATTGTTTAATAAATATATTATTATTATAAATATAAAAAATAGCCATATTATTATTTATAAATCAATGTTTTATTTTATTATGATATTATTTTACCCATTTATTAATAATTCCATGAAAACATTATGTTCTAGGTAATATACTTTGTTTTTTGTATATATTTTTTCTTCATTTTCATGATCCACATATATAGATCATGATTTAATTATTTACACAAATTATAACATCGAATAAATATCATATATAATCATGATATAAATATTAATAATAATATATAATACATAGAAAAATGAAATGGAATAAACTTTTCATGGATATGATAGTCCTTATGTACAGATGAATGCTCTTTCTGTAATCTTTTTGTATTGAAATGAAGAAAGTAAATGAAATATATTTATATATATATATAATAATTAACATATAATTATTATTTAATATATATCATATACATTTACTAAACACTTCCTTATTATGTTCAATGATAATTGTGATTGAATCACATCACTTTTAAGAGGTTATAGTCCACACATCCACACACATTGTTATAATATTTACAGAATAGAAAAAAATAATGGAATGTTTTATATAAAAAATATAAAATAAATACATTATGTATATTATCTATATAATATAATTTTGTATTTCAATAATAAATCCTGACCATGTTTGGTGGTAATGTAAAAAAGGGAATGAAAACATTTCGTGTGGTGTTTGACAACCATACACACTGATATGATGTTTGTTACCCATTTGATAGACATGTGTGTAGGTGTAGCATGAGAAATTATAATCCAAACAAATTAATATATTTATTAAATAATATAATAATTTAATAATAATAATTTATGCGGTGGAGATTCATAATAAAAAAATGGATCATGTGGAAGGATGTCACTTTTTCTTGGGACAACTCCTTTTAAATTTCCCTAATGGGTATCCTTGGTTGGACTCCTATTCAATTTAAGGATTCTATATTGAGATTAGATATTTTCAGATCCTATTTTTAAGGGTTTTTATGATCCGAATTTTATTAATTGGTGTGAGGAAGTGAGGGGTGTAAGTTTCCTTTTACAGTGGAGGATGAGTGGCATTGTTGTAAATATAGAAATGTAAATACTATTTAGAAGTATCCCATAAATAATGTGCCTCCCATAAATATCCATTTTCTATAAAATCGAGTATATGGTTCAAAAATTTCCATTAAATTGAATTCATGAATGTGTCTAGGTTATTTTTCCATTTATGATTAATGTTTAACAACTATGTAAACTCATTTTTAACATTAATCTCTATAATTAAGATTAGTTACATTCAATAATCATATTTTATAATCATTATGTTAACATTATTATAAATTATAAATTTTTTTAATTATACACATTTAATCCATATTTTCAAATTATAATAACATAAGTAGATGAAAATAAATTTTAAAATAATCTTGCAGTCGAGATGAGATGACAGATTTTCTAAACAAAAAGGTTGAAAAGATTGAAATGATTTTATATCTAATTACATATTGAAATTTGTTTTGATGAATTAAATTTTGTTAATTTATGGATTATTTTTCCAATTAATCATTAAAAATATTAAAAATAAAATTTTACAATATATATAATTTACCTGGAAAAGTAGTATTGAATTAAAATTCAATGTTTGTCACTATTCATCTGAAAATTAATCTTCTCAAAAAATTACCAATAATTTAAATAATGTAAATTTGGAAACCCCACATTAAAAATTGATTTTTAATTTTTTAAATAAAAATTATATAAGTGTACACATTTTAATTGAAATGGGTTCTCAATTAAAAGGTGGTAAAATTATGTTATAGAATGATAAATATTTTATTAATCAAATTGGATTTATTCTTACTATATACCTATCAAATATGTTCGTAGAGTATAAAAATATGTATTAAATATATAAAATAAATATTTTATTTAAAAAAATTATCAAAATGTTTTTGTTTAATTTATTTAGTTAAAAATTATTTCTACACAGAAAAATATTTTTCATAGAAAATGAAATTTTTTATTCTTAAATAGGTCATAGTTTTATTTTTTATTAATTTATAACTAAAGGATTAATTTTATATACATTTTTAAATAATATTTTAAAAATTTACTTAATATTAATAATAACATTCATTCCCATCGCTTGGTGATATATAAAATAATATTTTATTAATAATGTTAATATTTTATTCTTTTTCAGAATAACATAGCCTTGCATGAAAAATATTATATCAAAGGAACTAGACAATGTGTGTAACACAAGAAAAACATAGTATTGTGTGTACTAAAAGATAATCTATGTGTTGAATGTATTGAATTCTTGTCTTTGTGTTTTGTGAAATGAAATCTGAACATATAACATTAATATGATCGAAGCTATATATTATGTTGTGTGAAATGCATAAGGATGAAAAGAATAAATTAATTTTGCTATCATTTTACAAAAATCATTGGGTGTTAAACCTTGATTATTAAAAATTTTATAGAAATTCATAATATATTTTATGGAATTTGGGGGGTATATCCCTAGTGATCTATGTTTTATTCTTGATCACATCTTGTCTGTGTGAATTTCATAAGGATACTTAAGCTAGTTTTTCTTGTATGTGGATTGTTGTGGTTATAATGAATGTTTTTTTGATGTGGTTTTTGAACAATAATTTGTATCATGTATCTTATTCTCCTATTTTTCTATCATGTATTTTATCATGAAGGATTATACTTATGAACTTTTCCCCTAAGGGGGATATGTTAGATGCTTAGTTGGTATGCATTGGGTAATCCCTTCATATGGGATATGTCTATCATGTGTATGGACTATCCCTTAAAGGGTATGGGTATAGTGGAAGATTACTGGTCTTTTTTACGTGGTTCCATATTATATAGATTCAGCCTCTATTTACCTAGAATATGTTATAAATATTTGAAATATTATTGTTTATATTTTTACCCTTTTTACATTAATTTAATGAAATTATATATCTTATAATTTTTTGTTATGGGTCATAGGTGGTTTGATAAGGATCCTTATACTCCCATTGTACAGTGAAATTTTAGTTTTTTTGAATGTTTAATTCACTAATATCTAATTAATAGAATGTTCCTTATTATTGATAACGGATAATTTTAGTATGATGAAACTGATGATATTGGATAGACCACAGGTTGGATAATTATTATTTTTTCGATTACGTATACATTGGATCCATTTGATTTTGTATTAGTATATTAAACTAGGACTAATATAATTTTACTCCATGAGATGGTTTTTTTGTAATTTTTTATACTCAAATTTTTATTCATTATATATTATTTTTTTCATTATTTGTCATCACATTTTTTATCATGCTATAATATTTCCAGGTGATGAGGGAATAGAATACACACACTATTTCACAGTCCCCCCCCACTAGATAATAGCATCATGCATATGGGGAGGCTTCAATTGGGTGTTTGGTAACCTAATATTTAAATTAATGGTTTGGGTCAAGGAAATAAAAATTGTATTAGAGCAATAGGTTCACTAATTTGATTCTTCCCTTACCTATATTTAATATAGTGTTGACCTAAGATAGGTGGGTTGAGACTTGGTCATCGGAGCTATGTAAGTTCCCTTCCAACATTTTTTAGTGGACTTCGTACTGTCTATAAAGTGGGTATCTATGTTTTTATTATTTAATGTTATCGTATATTAAATTCACCTCCAGGGATGCGCATGGTTTTTTATATTTTTTATGGGATTTGGTATGCATTCAAAAAAAATTCTTAGTATAATGTTTTGTATGACATATATACCTATTTCATGAATTTTATAGATCCAAAATAATTATATTCATGTTGAAATTATCATTTATTCCTTGGTTCATTATTTATTTTATTACTTTTTTTGTGCTTGATTTATTCTAGTCTTAAGTGTATATTCATAGAAATAAGTACCAGGTCGGGAAAAAGTATTGATTTGGGATTGGGTAGATATTAAATGTTTATTAATTCTTATTGTGGTTATCTTATTAGGTTTATCCTTTTTTATAGCCTTATGATTTCCTATGAACTGTTTTTAGGTTCTAGATGAGAGATAAAATTGAAAGAGTGGGGGTGAATTTTAATTATAAAATTAATTGAAAAAAATTAAAATATTACAACATATTAGTAATATATTAAAATAATTTAAATTGAAATAAAATATTTGAAAATAGAGGTGAGAAAAAGTAGATATTTTAGTAATAAAATGATTATTCACATTTCATGGTGTAATTACGTAACGAAATAATCTATTTAAAAATTTACATAAAATAAATCGAGGAATGTTAAAGAGAAAAGATATTGGGTAAGGAATATTGGAAGTAGTACACGATCGTACCCCCAAATCCACTACCTCAATATCTCATGGATTTAATATATTGTAAATAAGGATTTAATGGGGTGAAATAGACATAAACTATCCCTTACATCTTTAGGGTATAACAATAAATCAGATTCAAAAGATACTAGGTCTTAAATGATGTACCTTTTTGCCTAAAAAGTATTGTCCATTTTCTTTTGAATGGAAGACGATAAGAAAATTGTAGTACATTATTTAAATTGTTGTAAGAAAAAATATATTATAGATGAGTAATATTGTATTTTTATATAATTTTAAATTCACATAATGTATATGGAAAAGAAAACGAGGGAATGGGGATATAAAGAGAGTGATAATGTTATTACAATTTTGGAATACAATTTTTAATGAACATGATGACTAAGAAAGATATGGTTTTATAACATCATGATCTATAGAGAACATTGGTATAATGGATGAGTAAGATGATTTATAAATTTTTAGTCTTCCTAATGTCCAAAGAGTTCAATTTATGTCCTTCAAATACTTTAAAATTTATTTAGATCCATCATGGTCTATAAGACTTTTAATTTCTACATCCATGATTAATTATAATAATTTTTCTAAATATTAATCAATCACTTCCTCGAGCACCTAAAGATTTTATCAAATATATATTTCATGAATATATTTAATTTGACCATTATCTATTTCTCCATTAAACAACGATTTCTAACAAACGATTATATATTATTTTACTTACTATTTAACATGGTTATAATGACCTAGGAATTAAACTAAGATATCTAAATAATAATATATAAATATAAAATATTAATTATAATGGGTTTACACATGGACAAAATATTTAATCAGAAGTATTTAATTTTTAGTAATGTATTTATATGTTTGAAAAATTCTATTTTCTATAAGAATTCATATTTTTCCTTTTTTGAAAAAAGGAAAAATATATTTTTTGAACCTGTTAATGTTTTTATCAAAATGTGATATTTATTTTGGAGTCAACGTGGAAAAATTTTCATATGGTGAATTTTATATTTTCTTCTTAAAAGAATAATTTATTGATGAATAGTGAAAACATTTTATTATTCAAAACTAATATTTCATTTATTGAATTTATTAGTCACATTCTGATGTTAATTTTTTGAGAATTTTAATTTGTAATATTATAAAATAATTAATCTAATATAGATTATTAGAATAAATTTCAAATTTAGTTTTGAAATGAAATATTTTTAATCATTTGACTCTTTATATATTTGAAATTGATTTTTCGTTGGGTATAAAATTTTAATGTTGTATTATATTCTACCACTTATATTGATTGAATCTAGAAAAATGGAATCCATATTTTTAATCCCTATATTAATTATTATATAATATGATCAGTATAATTTTTTTAAAAATGAATAGTGAAAATATTAATTATTAATTACCACATTTACAGTTAAAACGGGTTTACTAGGTGTCAAACTAAAACTATATGGGGTAAATAACAGAGAAACATGTCCAAAATATATTAAATGGACTTATTTTGAACTTTTAACCATTATGGTTACATAATGAGCAATTTTTTATTTATTTTTAACCTAAAAAATATTGTTATAAATTATTAATTTAAAACAATTTCATGTATGTCACTCCCCCTTTTTTTAAAAGGCCAACCATCTAAATTAATATTAAAACATCCAAAACACATTGGATTGGAATATATTGGCCCAAATATCATCCTTAATTCCCTAAACATAAATTTTAATCATTTATTTTTTTTTGAAACCAAAATAATATTTTGGAGCGAACCTAAGGAAGTACTCCGATGAAGGGGCAATTTCCTTAACTAGGAATTTTATTTTATTTATCATTACACCTCCTTTCAATCTTATTAAAACATGATCATAAATAACCTATTTATTTTAAATATAATATGATGTGTTTAATTTCATAAATTGATCTAAATTAATCTTTAACTCCCTCAAATGGGAAACAAAACCATCAATCATGTGTACGGTTGACTACCAACTTCCGAACTGATGTAGTTAATTTTACTTCTTTTATTGAAGAATATGTAATTAAATATATTTATATATAATTATTTTTTATATTATTCATGAACCAACCTAGGTAACCTAGAAATCCCATTACTGGGACATCTTATACATATCCCAAAGGGTGTTCACTATCCCCACAGGTTAGCGACTAGCACCTGGAATCATACAAACATAATGTGGGAATGATTTTCCCACTAACAATGTCTATGAAAATGTCATAAGATAATATGCATAACAAAATAAACTCCATTTAGAGTGATGTACAAGAAGTAAAATAGGTATTAAATCCAATATATATATATATATATATATATAACCCATGTACCAAAATAGGGGTAACCGGACCGTTTCCCTGAGGACACAACTCACCAAGTCTGAGGTTCAACTGTTGGATCCACATTCATTAGATCATTCCCCTTGCTCGAACTAGGAAATATATAATCACTAAACACCTAAAATCACAAATATGGTGTGAGATAAACATTCTAGAAGGATATAACCATGTATTCCATAACAAATTCCAATAATAAATAAACCCATTGAATGATTTCAATTTTAAAACAAACATGTCTGTATTTTAAAAACATATTTAAACAATTCCTGCTCTATAGTTCAAATGATTGAAAAATACATTAAGAAAATGATTTAAAAGTGAAGGAATATTTTTAAAATGATGGATTAAAAAAATCATATAAAATATTTTATAAAAATCTAGACTTCATGTAATGCATATTAACAACGTTTTCATACATTTATATCTCAAATATAATCCAGAGAGCAACATGGTCATCTTCCAAATATATATTGAATTTTTAGGCTATAGGACTTAACTCTCTCTATGTGATAACAAAAATAGGTGTATACACATGTCCCTGTGACTCTATCCAATGTAAAATCATCACCATCCAATCAAGGATGTGACTAGAAATATTAATGTTTTAGAAAATTGTATAATCATAGAGTGTACTAAAATAACTCAAAAACTATATATGGCTTTCATGTGATCTTACACAATAAATTATGGGAAATTTATTTAAATGATGGTTAAATTACTAGTATATCCCATTATTCCAATTAAATGAAAATTTTCCATGTAAAACTAAAACTAGTTTTCATTATAAACATTCCTTTTTATCAAGATAAATCTGCTATATTTTTATAAAAACATTGTAATCCATTTTCACAAGTTTAAAACCAATTCATAACCAATTCCATCAATTAAAAAATTAATTTACACTATCAAATTAATAAATATAATGAAAATATATTCCATTAAAACTAAAATTTAAATTATGAAATATGAATCAACAAATTTCCATAAACGAACTCTTATTTAATGGAATTAGGGGTTTACCTAATTTTCATGCAAAACCCATATCAAACCACCAATTTCAAAAGAATTAGGAATCAATCAGAACCTATTGATAGCTATTTAAATCTATTCAATTTAATTAAACAACTAAATTAGATCTTGAAACTTATGGTTATTCTATTTGGCATAGCATAACATAACCATCTTTCTTCATCTCAGACAGAACACCTGCAATGAAGCCCGACAATGGGAATGATGGCATAAAAGACCACAAACCCAAACCTATACATGAGATATATAATGAAATACTATATTTCCCTAAATTTTTGGATGATCTATTGAAATAAAAATGGTTTAATATGTGATAAAAATGATGAACAATTGATAATGAATTCTTGGTAATCACATCATAAGTGAAACTATGATCAAAAGCCGATCAAAATGATCTGGAATGGTTGGATAGAGACAAGATCACATGTGGAACTCTTTGGGTTTACATAAGTTAAAATGGAAAGGATAAAAAAGGTATAGATCATCTATGATATATGTAACACCCCATGCTTCCACAGTACGTTTCCCTTCGAATAAGGCGATAGCGTGTGTTGTACGCAACCTCGAGTTCTAACACACACCACAACTAATTAAACTAGCTGTTGTGAATAGTAATACCTACTTTTTGAAATCATATATATTTTATATTTCAAAATGGACTTCATTTTTGGATTCTTAATATCTAATTTAGCCTAAGGTGAAATTTTGGTACTTTTCAGATAACTTTCATATTTTGATGAATAGTGAAAATTACTAAATTTAAATTAAAAACAAATTTTTTTATCAAAATAATTAATAGTGATAAATTATGAATTTTAGTAGTTTTAAAGTATATTTAGAATATATTTTTACCATTTAATATAATGTTGGTCATTGGACTTAATTTTACAATTAAATCGAACATAAACAAGTGTCAATCTTTTGATAGTTATTATCTCTTTAAAACACGCTTTTTGTTTTGACAGCGGGAATTAATTTTAAATTAATTTCTGCCACTTCTGTGTTTTGAATTTAGTAAAATGGATTCCATATTTGGAATCAGGATGTTCAAATTTTTTAAATAGGTAACTTTTATTTTTAGACATTTTGAATAATTACTGCGGTAAATATTTTATTTACCATGGTTAAAGGTAAATCTGGTAAATAAGGGTTAAAAAAATAATATTATAATAATACTAAATTACCCTAAAACGTGTCTTAACCCTATTGGTTGATAAATGGTCGACCATGTACATCTTTGGGTCGATTTTGGGACCCCATGGATCCACTTGTAAGTGATAATGACACTTTATTTTAATTAAGTTAAAATGAATACAAAAATGACACAAGCATATATCTTTTAGAAAAACAATTGTTACATAGGGTTATATATGTTGGATTTTAGATTATAAATATTCATTAAAAAGATAAAAAGATGTCCTACATAATGATAATTTATTTATAATTTTTAGACATTAAATAATTTATTTTATTTATGACACAATGATGATTCAGTAATTACTATAATAGTGAAAAATTAAAATAATTGATATTATAAATACCCAAATAAATTTAATATGAAACTTTTAATGAATTAAACTAATTTAATAGGATAATATGATATATTAGGATTGATTTAATTGACTTTGTTCGAAGTAATCAATCTGTTATGAGTTTCACAAAAATCAACTATTGAATAGTGTCAAAATTGACATAAAAGAGTTCTTAAAAAAAATATTATATTATTAATTGATATTAAATTCCTAAAAATCTAAGGTTCGGCCAAGAGACTTATTTCATGATAGTTTCATCATTAATGGACCACTTGGGGGTCTCTTGGATGTATGTAGTAAGTTTATTAACCATATTATATAAAAATACAAAGAGACATTGTAAAAGTGAAACTAATTAACTTAGAGTTAATACTTATAGATAAGGTTAATATAAGTAACCAAACCTGTCTAAATTATATTGGATGAGTTTTTTTCGACCTATCCCCACCTTAAAATTTGAATAATCAACTTTGGAGCCATTAGAAACCGAATATGAATTTATTATAAATTAATATTTCTAGATTTTCCAAAGGTGCCTCTCACCCCTCTTATAAAAGGGCACTCCTCCTTCTCATTTCTTCACACCTTCAAAGCCTTTTGGTTCGGCCAAACTCTTCCCAAATACTCTCCCAACTTCCCTCACTACAACCTAGGGGCCTTAGTTTGATCAGAAAGCAAAACTAAGGAGCCCTTTTGATCAAATCAAAAGGAAGAACCCGAAGAAGAGGTAATGATTTCACCACCCTTTTCTAAGTTCATTTCTTCTTCCTCTTCTTCTTCCTTTGTTGTTACCATTATAAAATAATAAATCCAGTATCATATATATACTGTGATCTTATTATAAATATGGTACAACCATATTCAGTATTCTATCCACCCTTTGAATAACATGTCACCATATGTGCGTACGTACGGCTTACCGTCTCCACGCCGTGGTGTAATTGTTATTCAATATAATATTATTTGGATGGGTATAATAATGATGTGTAACTCATGTAAATAATAAATTTAACATGTTAATGATTCTGTATATATGATATACCATCCATTTATATATTATTTTAATATCAAAAGAATGATATTGTCGCTCGTGCGTACGTACGGACTACCGTCTCCACGAACGTGATGAGATTCATTCTCCATCGTATCCATTCAAGTATAATTATCATTTGATGATTTAAAAATGATGTTAAGGACTTGATATCATTCTGGATATGAATAATATACAACCTACCCTTTACGAAAATGTCTTAGGTAACAAAACATATAAAATAAAACAAGTAAGTTAACACCCGAAACAATGATAATACTAAGATATTATTATAAATCGATATTAAAAGATCATATATGATATCATATTAATGTATATGATTCTTTTATAATTTACTAACAATTATTTCACCATTATACAGGAGGTTAACCTACCCCAACCAAGGAAAAGTACAAGGTAAGGGATTTTCTTATCTCACATTCAATTCCGTGAGATTTCCATTGTTCGCCACTAAATTATTGAAAGTGGTGTATTGTGTACTGCCATTTGATATATATTATCATGATTCTCATTATATTCATGTTATTATGTAAATCATTTGGTGGTTATAAACTTTTGGCCATACGACTCAGTTGATTAACGTGGTAAGGGGTTTTCATCTCACTCCTTATTCCCGTGAGATTCATGTCATATTGCCACCATCACCTTTTGTGTGGTGTATGTACTGCCCATAATTATATTATTTGTGTAATACACTTTAATTTATGTGTATTTACATATTAATTGTATGATACCTCTTTCATGGGTTGTATGTTTCATAAGTTACGAAATTGGTAAGAGTTATTTCACAATCTCTTCATTATCCGAGGTTGTTTATATGTAATAATCTACTGGGATCTCTTTATCATCCACATCCATGTTTCTTAAAAATGTTTTTCAAAACATTTTTACTATTTACTAGAATATGAGTTAAAGTCCTTTATACCCTTTTTGACTTTTATAAGTGGTTTATAAATGAATCTTTCAGTCATTTTCAAAACAAGGTCCTTTTTAACCTTTTCGACAGAATTAAGGTAAGAATGTTTTTTTTAACTTATACGGCGGGTGCGGCTATTTTCCACCATTATAAAATCTTCAAAGCTTCCCTTAAAAGCTTATAAGAATATTTCAAAGAAAATGTCTTATTTTATATGGATCTTAAATGATTTCAAAATAAAAGGAGATATTTCTTTTAAAAGAATTTTGATTTCATCTATGTCAACATCCTTTGATGGATTTTAAGATTATTTGAAGTTGATTTATTATGATACAAAACTTCTATATTGTATTGAAGGATTTGTGATATGTTTGACTGTGGATGTGCTATTTTTATACCATTCATAGTTTATGGTGAAAGTATTGACATTTCATATGCTAGTTTTAATACGAATGTTTATGTTATGTTTAAACCTTTTAATATGGGAATGCATTGGACTTAATATGTGACGGGTGGAGCCCGCTATAGCTCCTATATGCATCGGTAGGTCTCATGAGACAAACTAGTGTCTTGGCACAAGGCCTTGGCAAAATCTTATTTGTAGTCTTGGCACGAGGCCTTGGCTATGTGGTTATGATAGTCTGGCATTATGCATTCCAACATTATGAAAGTGGTTTTTTGATTTTTGCATGTGACTATTCGATTAGTAGAATATCCATGTGAATAAGTAAATGGAATTATTTCATATTATTTATGACGTACCATGTTGAAAGTTCATGTTTGAAAGGCTTCTGTTTTAGTTATACATTGCCTTAAATGTTTATTCTTATTAATGAAAGTTTCCGCTATATTGTTATCCTTACTGGGAATTTGAGCTCACCCCTTTTCTATGTTTTATTTTTCCCAGGATGTGAAGAAGTAAATTATGAATGACCTGCAGGGATATTATGTGGGGATATGAGTGTGGATTATGGAGACATTATGTTGTTGTAGTAGTTTTTCATTTTATGATGTAATGTAAAACTTATGAATATATCTAGTGTTTCCAAGGCTACTAAACCAATCTGTCTTTCGATATTTGATCTTTCTTGTGATCATGCCAATGTTATGT
This sequence comes from Viscum album, assembly GCA_963277665.1. Lineage (NCBI taxonomy): Eukaryota > Viridiplantae > Streptophyta > Magnoliopsida > Santalales > Viscaceae > Viscum > Viscum album. Next base: position 1,641,059,178 of record OY728121.1, on the reverse strand, counting down.
AATAATGCACCAACTCTGGGCATCTAGGGTCAGGGCGTTGCAATTGGTATCAGAGGAAGTTTAGTACAAACCTTGGAAGCTAGATTTAGATAAACTCTGATTAGAGCACGTAGATCTAAGATGAACTTTGAGGATTAGTATAGAATAACTTCCTAGAATTTAGGTATTGTAGAGATTTTGTGAGTTTTCCGAGCAATACATCCCTGTCTGGATACGAGCAGGTAGAGGCGTCTCTGGCACAGATGTATCTAGGGGTAAAACCCGAAAACACCTCTTTGAGCTAGACTCGAACGGGAACTGGTGCACGACAACGAGCCTTGCTGCACTCTTGGTTACGACACTCCCAAGGGATATGCATAGGATAACTCTCATTTTTCAATACAAATAATTTTGAAGTGATTATGAGTATATACTTCCTCAAAGAAAACATTCTTATGATTATGGATTATATCCATAAATAGTTCAATTTATGTTAAGTGTTTTATAAGTATGGTATTATGTATTTTGATTCATAAACTGATCTAGTTTATGCCATTGTTTAGAAATGGTTCCTAGTGGAAGAAATGGAAACCGTATCAATGCACGCACTCCATGTAGGGATTTCCCTCCTGCTCAAGATAATTATAGTGGGGCTGGTGATGCAACTGGTGCCGATCAGCTAATCACCATACTGGGACAACTTACTCAGGTTATGAATAATAACCTTACCCGTATGGAGCACCCTGATCCGCAGCGTGGAGGATCAATGTTAAATCGATTCATGAGGCAACAACCACCAACGTTCAATGGGAGTACAAATCCCTTAGTAGCTGAGCAATGGATATTTTCCCTAGAGAAAATATTTCAGGCTTTGGGGAGCAGTGAAAGGGAAAAAGTTATCATGGCAGTTTACCGCCTCACTGGAGATGCTGATCAATGGTGGTCATTGATTCAAAACATGAAGGAAGATGATGAAGTATCAAATATGGAATGGAGGGAGTTCAAAGATCTGTTTTTAGGAAAATACATTCCTCGCGACCATCGAGCAGATACGGAAAGGCAATTTCTAAGTCTGAGACAGAAGGAGGATGAGAATTTCACAAAGTATGAGGCTAACATTACAAGGTTAGAAAGGAACACTGGTGATTATATACGTAACCAAAGAAGTAAAATTTATTGTTTCTTTGATGGGATAAAACCATTTCTCCGTCGAGCATTAGTCTCACAATCCTTTTCATCATACGAAGACATTGTCTCATGTGCTATCAAGACCGAAAAGGAATTCTCTAAGTCTTATGACTTTAGAGAAAAGAAAGAGAAGAAGAGACCTACTGATCAATCTGGGAATGGAAATAAGGTGATAAAGGGAAAGTTTGAATATCCATCTTGTGGTAAATGCGGGAAGAAACATCCTGGTACTTGCTTGAAGGGAATGGGAGTCTGTTACAAGTGTGGTGAAAAAGGCCACCAAGCTCGTGATTGCAAAGGGAAGAAGGAAGCCACCAACGTTCAGTTCTACAATTGCAGGGAGATGGGAAATTATGCGAATGAATGTCATAAGCATCAGGAGAACTTACCTCAGAAAAGGCCAAGGGATCAAGTACAGGCTTATGCTATCACTACTGCTGAGGTAGAAGCTCCGAAAGACGTGGTGGCAGGTAATTTAATGGTTTCCTCAAGTTTAGCAAATGAATTATTTGATTCTGGGTCATCGCATTGTTTCATATCTTCCCAGTTTTCTTTGAAAATTAGATATTTCCAATTTGATTTAACAAGGGAGTTGTCAGTTAAAACTCCTAAGGTAAGTATCATTGCAATAAAGTTTTGTGAATCGGTCCCCATTAGAGCACATAAATGTTCGTTATCTGCTGATCTCATCGTCATACCTATGATTGAGTTTGATATAATCCTCGGTATGGACTGGATTTCGGACTATGATGCGAAGATTTATTGTAAGAAGAAAGAGGTTACGATTCCTGATGATAATGATAAGGAACACCTTATCTTTAGAGCAGAATCGTCACCACCTAATTCTTATTTAGATCCACCCTCAATAGCTCAACTAAATTCAATTATTGGGGAGGAAGAGAATGAAATAACTGCGGGTGAGGAAAGGAATGTTCAAATAGAGGATGTACCTGTTGTGAAAGAATTTGTAGATGTATTTCCGGAAGATTTACCTGGACATCCTCCAGAATAAGAAGTTGAGTTTTCCATTGATTTAATTCCTGGATCAAGGCCTATATCGAATACCCCTTACAGAATGTCTACTGTAGAGTTAGTCGAACTAAAGAAACAACTAGAGGAATTGGGTAATAAAGGATTTATTCGCCCCTGTGTTTATCCATGGGGAGCCCCTGTTCTTTTTGTTAAAAAGAAAGATGGATCTATGAGGTTATGTATCGACTACAGGGAGATCAATGCTATAACGATAAAGAACAAGTATCCCCTACCTCGTATTGATGATTTATTTGACCAACTGCATGGAGCTCAATACTTTTCAAAGATTGACCTTCGATCTGGATACCATCAGTTGTGTGTGAAGAAAGAAGACATTCCAAAGATAGCATTTCGAACCAGGTACGAGCATTACGAGTTTACTGTAATGCCATTTGATTTGACTAATGCACCCTCTGTATTCATGGATCTGATGAATAGAGTTTTCAAGGAGTATCTCGATGAATTTGTGGTGGTATTTATTGATGATATCATGGTTTACTCAAAAACCTATGAAGATCATGAAAATCACTTGCGCATTATCTTGAAGACTCTGAGGAGGCATGAATTATATGGGAAGTTTAGCAAGTGTGAATTCTGGCTTCAGGAGATTTCTTTTCTTTTCCATATTGTCTCTAAATGTGGAATCTCTGTTGATCCTTCTAAGACCAAGGAAATCCAAGAATGGCCAGCACCTACGAGTATAACTGAGGTACGTAGTTTTATTGGATTGGTAGGTTATTATCGACGTTTCGTCCAGAATTTTGCCCGATTGTCTAACCCATTAACGAAGCTCACACGTAAAGGGGTTAAATTTGTTTGGAAAAAAGAGTGTGAAGCATGTTTTGAAGAACTGAATAAAATATTAGTCAATGCTCTTATATTGACTCTACCATCGGGGAATGATGGGTTCGTTATTTATAGTGATGCATCGAAGAAAGGACTTGGTTGTGTCCTTATGCAGAATGATAGAGTTATTGCATATGCATCACGACAGTTGAAAATACATGAACAAAACTATCCTACTCATGATCTCGAGTTTGCAGCTGTGATCTTTGCTTTGAAGATATGGAGGCAGTACCTCTATGGTGAAAAATGTGAGATTTATACTGATCACAAGAGTTTGAAGTATTTTTCTCACAAAAAGAACTCAACATGAGGCAAAGGAGATGGATTGAATTACTCAAGGATTATGATTGCATGATACACTACCACCCGGGGAAGGCAAACAAGGTGGCAGATGCTTTGATTAGAAAAGTCCATGGAGTTTTGAACAATATGAGAATTGAAATGGATCCAATTTTCATGGATCTAGTGAAGATGGACAGGGGAATAACCAGGGAAGGAGAAACATCATTTCTTTTTGAAATGGTTGCCAAACCATCTTTAATAGAAAGGATTAAGAGTACTCAGACCGATTATGAAGAATTTCAAAAGAAGATTAAAGCTGTGAATGATGGGAGATTGAGAGACTTTGTGTATGAAGATGGAATTTTGAAATTTTGGAAGAGACTTTGTGTTCCCGATATACCTGATCTAAAAAGGAAATTGCTGGATGATGCTCATAGTTCCAATTTCTCTATACACCCTGGGAGCACCAAAATGTATAGATATTTGAAGGAACATTTTTGGTGGGACAACATGAAGAGGGAGATTGCTGATTTTGTGTCAAGATGTATGGTTTGTCAACAAGTGAAAGCTAGAAGGCAACAGCCTGGAGGAGTCATGCAACCTCTTCCCATACCGGAGTGGAAATGGGACAATATTACGATGGACTTTGTCATGGGGCTACCGAAGACTCCTAGAAGGAATGATGCAATATGGGTTATTATTGATCGTCCTACCAAGTCAGCACATTTTCTTGCTATAAGAGAAGATCTACCCCTGGAACGTCTAGCAAGACTATATATTAATGAAGTTGTGAGACTTCATGGAGTACCCTTATCAATTGTTTCTGATCGTGATCCCCGTTTTACTTCAAGATTTTGGAAAAGTCTTCAGAAATCCCTGGATACTGAACTTCATTTGAGCACTGCTTACCACCCTCAGACAGATGGACAATCAGAACGGACTATTAAGACCTTAGAAGACAAGTTGAGATCTTGCTCACTTGACTTTCAGGGTATATGGGATCAATATTTACCACTGGTAGAATTTTCCTATAACAATAGCTTCCATTCGAGTATTCAGATGGCACCATATGAAGCGTTATATGGAAAGAGATGTCGTACACCAACCTGTTGGGATGACGTTGGTGAAAGAAAACTTGTAGGCCCAGAACTGGTGGAGGAAACGGTGGAAAAGGTGAAAGTAATCCAAAATCACATCAAAGCAGCTCAAAGTAGGCAGAAGAGCTATGCCGATAATCGAAGGAAGGATTTGGAATTTCAAGTCGGTGATCATGTTTTCCTGAAGGTATCTCCATGGAAGGGATTCATACGTTTTGGTAAGAAAGGTAAATTGAGTCCCAAGTACATCAGACCCTTCGAAATTCTAGAATGAATTGGGGTTGTAGCTTACCGATTGGCAATGCCGCCAAGTCTCTCCAAAGTTCACGATGTGTTCCACGTATCTCTGTTGAGAAAATACATGCCTGACCCAACGCATGTACTCACCTATGAGGAATTAGAACTGGAACCCGATCTGTCTTATTGTGAAGAGCCTGTCAGGATTCTTGATACAAGAGAACAAGTACTGAGAAACCGGACGACACGTCTGGTAAAAGTTTTGTGGAGAAATCATAAGATGGAAGAGGAAACGTGGGAACCCGAGGAACTTATGATGAAGAACCACCCGAGTCTTTTTATGTAGTAATACCCTAGAAATTACGATAACACAATTATTTGAAGGAGGGGAGAATGTAACACCCCAAGCTTCCACGGTACGTTTCCCTTCGAATAATGTGATAGTGTGTGTTGTACGCAACCTCGAGTTCTAACACACACCACAACTAATTAAACTAGCTGTTGTGAATAGTAATACCTACTTTTTGAAATCATATATATTTTATATTTCAAAATGGACTTCATTTTTGGATTCATAATATCTAATTTAGCCTAAGGTGAAATTTTGGTACTTTTCGGATAACTTTCATATTTTGATGAATAGTGAAAATTACTAAATTTTAATTAAAAACAACCTTTTTAATCAAAATAATTAATAGTGATAAATTATGAATTTTAGTAGTTTTAAAGTATATTTAGAATATATTTTTACCATTTAATATAATGTTGGTCATTGGAAATAATTTTACAATTAAACCGAACATAAACAAGTGTCAATCTTTTGATAGTTATTATCTCTTTAAAACACGCTTTTTGTTTTGACAGCGGGAATTAATTTTAAATTAATTTCTGCCACTTCTCTGTTTTGAATTTAGAAAAATGGATTCCATATTTGGAATCAGGATGTTCAAATTGTTTAAATAGGTAACTTTTATTTTTAGACATTTTGAATAATTACTGCGGTAAATATTTTATTTACCATGGTTAAGGGTAAATCCGGTAAATAAGGGTTAAACAAATAATATTATAATAATACTAAATTACCCTAAAACGTGTCTTAACCCTATTGTTTGATATATGGTCGACCATGGACATCTTTGGGTCTATTTTGGGACCCCATGGATCCACTTGTAAGTGATAATGACACTTTATTTTAATTAAGTTAAAATGAATAAAAAAATGACACAAGCATATATCTTTTAGAAAAACAATTTTTACATAGGGTTATATATGTTGGATTTTAGATTATAAATATTCATTAAAAAGATAAAAAGATTTCCTACATAATGATAGTTTATTTATAATTTTTAGACATTAAATAATTTATTTTATTTATGACACAATGATGATGCAGTAATTACTATAATAGTGAAAAATGAAAATAATTTATATTATAAATACCCAAATAAATGTAATATGAAACTTTTAATGAATTAAACTAATTTTATAGGATAATATGACATATTAGGATTGATTTATTTGACTTTTTTAGAAGTAATCAATCTGTTATGAGTTTCACAAAAATCAACTATTGAAAAGTGTCAAAATTGACATAAAAGAGTTCTTAATACAAATATTATATTATTAATTGATATTAAATTCCTAAAAATCTAAGGTTCGGCCAAGAGACTTATTTCATGATAGGTTCATCATTAATGGACCACTTGGGGGTCGCTTGGATGTATGTAGTAAGTTTATTAACCATATTATATAAAAATACAAAGAGACATTGTAAAAGTGAAACTAATTAACTTAGAGTTAATACTTATAGATAAGGTTAATATAAGTACCCAAACCTGTCTAAATTCTATTGTATTAGTTTTTTTCGACCTATCCCCACCTTAACCTTTGAATAATCAACTTTGGAGCCATTAGAAATCGAATATTAATTTATTATAAATTAATATTTCTAGCTTTTCCAAAGGTTCCCCTCACCCCTCTTATAAAAGGGCACTCCTCCTTCTCATTTCTTCACACCTTAAAAGCCTTTTGGATCGGCCAAAATCTGCCCAAATACTCTCCCAACTTCCCTCACTACAACCTAGGGGCCTTATTTTGATCCGAAAACCAACCTAAGGAGCCCTTTTGATCAAATCAAAAGGAAGAACCCGAAGAAGAGGTAATGATTTCACCACCTTTTTCTAAGTTCATTTCTTCTTCCACTTCTTTTCCTTTGTTGTTGCCATTATAAAATAATAAATCTAGTATCATATATATAATGTGATGTTATTATAAATATAGCACAACCATATTCAGTATTCTATCCACCCTTTGAATAACATGTCACCATACGTGCGTACGTACGGCTTACCGTCTCCACGTCGTGGTGTAATTGTTATTCAATATAATATTATTTGGATGGGTATAATGATGATGTGTAACTCATGTAAATAATAAATATAACATGTTAAGGATTCTATATATATGATATACCATCCATTTATATATTATTTTAATATCAAAAGAATGATATTGTCGCTCGTGCGTACGTACGGACTACCGTCTCCACGAACGCGATGAGATTGATTCTCCATCGTATCCATTCAAGTATAATTATCATTTGATGATTTAAAAATGATGTTAAGGACTTGATATCATTCTGGATCTGAATAATATACAACATATCCTTTACAAAAATGTCTTACGTAACAAAACATATAAAAGAAAACAAGTAAGTTAACACCCGAAACAACGATAATACTAAGATATTATTATAAATCGATATTAAAAGATCATATATGATATCATATTAATGTATATGATTCGTTTATAATTTAGAAACAATTATTTCACCATTATACAGGAGATTACCCTAACCCAACCAAGGAAAAGTACAAGGTCAGGGATTTTCTTATCTCACATTCAATTCCGTGAGATTTCAATTGTTTGCCACTAAATTATTGAAAGTGGTGTATTGTGTACTGCCATTTGATATATATTATCATGATTCTCTTTATATTCATGTCATTCTGTAAATAATTTGGTGGTTATAAACTTTTTGCCATACGACTCAGTTGATTAACGTGGTAAGGGGTTTTCATCTCACTCCTTATTCCCGTGAGATTCATGTCATATTGCCACCATCACCTTTTGTGTGGTGTATGTACTGCCCATAATTATATTAATTGTGTAATACACTTTAATTTATGTGTATTAACATATTCATTGTATGATACCTCTTTCATGGGTTGTATGTTTCATAAGTTACCAAATTGGTAAGGTTATTTCATAATCTCTTCATTATCCGAGGTGGTTTATACGTAATAATCTACTGGGATCTCTTTATCATCCACATCCATGTTTCTTAAAAATGTATTTCAAAACATTTTTACTATTTACTAGAATATGAGTTAAAGTCATTTATACCCTTTTTGACTTTTATAAGTGGTTTATAAAGGAATCTTTCGGTCGTTTTCAAAACAAGGTCCTTTTTAACCTTTTCGACAGAATTAAGGTAAGAATGTTTTTTTAACTTATACGGCGGGTCCGGCTATTTTCCGCCGTTATAAAATCTTCAAAGCTTCCCTTACAAGCTTATAAGAATATTTCAAAGAAATTTTTTTATTTTATATGGATCATAAATGATTTCAAAATAAAAGGAGATATTTCTTTTAAAAGAATTTTGATTTCATCTATGTCAACATCCTTTGATGAATTTTAAGATTATTTGAAGTTGATTTATTATGATACAAAACTTCTATATTGTATTGAAGGTTTTGTGATATGTTTGACTGTGGATGTGATATTTTTATACAATTCATAGTTTATGGTGAAAGTATTGACATTTCGTATGCTAGTATTAATACGAATGTTTATTTTATGTTTAAACCTTTTCATATGGGAATGCATTGGACTTAATATGTGACAGGTGGAGCCCGCTATAGCTCCTCGATGCATCGGTAGGTCTAATGAGACCAACTAGTGTCTTGGCACAAGGCCTTGGAAAAATCTTATTTGTAGTCTTGGCACGAGGCCTTGGCTATGTGGTTATGATAGTCTGGCATTATGCATTCCAACATTATGAAAGTGGTTTTTTGATTTTTTTCATGTGACTATTCGATTAGTATAATGTCCATGTAAATAAGTAAATGGCATTATTTCATTTTATTTATGTCGTACCATGTTGAAAGTTCATTTTTGAAAGGCTTTTGTTTTAGTTATACATTGCCTTAAATGTTTATTCTTATTTATGAAAGTTTCCGCTATATTGTTATCCTTACTGGGCATTTGAGCTCACCCCTTTTCTATGTTTTATTTTTCCCAGGAAGTGAAGAAGTAAATTATGAATGACCTGCAGGGATATTATTTGGGGATATGAGTGTGGATTATGGAGACATTATGTTGTTGTAGTAGTTTTTCATTTTATGATGTAATTTAAAACTTATGAATATATCTAGTGTTTCCAAGGCTACTAAACCAATCGGTCATTCGAGATTTGATCTTTCTTGTTATCATGCCAATGTTATGTAATAATGCACCGACTCTGGGTAACTGGGGTCGGGGCGTTACAATATATATTTTAAAACAGTGGTTGGGGTTCGACACGATGTGTTACCCAATTACCCAGTGTAAAATTATTAATTTCTACAAGTATAGAAAACCACATCAATTTGAATTAAAAACTGATAATTAATAATGTAATAAATTGTAATGACTCGGCACATCATGTAAATTTTATATTGTGAATGATCAATGGTATACACCCAGAGGCCATTACACATCATGTATCCCAGTTACACGGAATGTTACCCTCCTACATCTAAGAGAAATGACCGGTTAAAGGTAATTGTCCAAAAAATCTATGACAATACCATAATAGGTATCATTCAAATTCATTATCAACAATACTCATTAAATAAAAAAGTAAAAATTAAAACATGGTTAAATATATACCTATGATATTTTTTACATGAAGTTACAACATCCCCATAATGAAAACATTCTTTCCCCATAATGCATGTGAAGAAACCCCCCGGCCAAAATTATGAGGCCACTGCTCTCTCATCATTCCCTCAACATTATACGTCTCTGGATTATCGAAAAAATTATTATATAGAACATGAACCAGTGGTATCATTCTCTAATGAATTACCTTGGACTTAGAATCAACTATTAAGATTGGCCTCTTAATCAATTACAAATCATGTTCAATCACTAGATCACACAAGCTCAAAAATTGATATGGATCATAGATATACATTCTCAGCTATAATATATATAATATATTATGTATTTATTTTTTCTCGATTGATGTTATAAATGGTAAGAATTTTCTCCGCCTTCTCAATATCCTCGAATGTTCCAACAAAATAAGGAGCATGCTTCCCTTGCCTCTAAATCCATCAATGAACTAATCAGGGTGAATCATTTAAGAATACCAAGTCACCAAATATGAATACAAAAGGTCAATGATGACGATTAGTAAAAAAATTATATCATATATAGTCCTTTAACAATAAATAATGAATAAACTAAATATTTTTGGCCATATCTTTCAACAAAATTTGTCCAACTAAGAAACATTCCGCAATATTCAACCAACATAATGGGGATATACAAAGACTTCCATACAAGGCCTTAATATGAGAAATTCTGATCATATACTATTATTTATTTCTAAAAGAAATATTTGACAAACCAAAATTATCATCCCATTCTCCACTAAAGACGAAAAAATAAGAGCAAAACATATCCTCCAAAATATTTATAATTGTTTCCCTATGGACCTCTAACATTGGGTAGTAGCTTCTGCTCAAATGGATCTGAGATCCCAGTGCCTATTGAATGCCTCTCCAAAAGTGAGAACTAAATTAGGGATCCCTTTTAGAGAGAATAGTGGATATAACTTCATTAAAACAAATGATCTTTTCTACATAAATATTTCATAACTCCTCAACATTGGATATATCCCAAATGTGTATGACGTGAGATGAATTTGTCAGACTATCAATCACAACCCATGTCGCATTATTACTCCTCTAGGTACATGGATACCCAACCAATGAATATAGGGGGATCACATCCCACTTCCAAGTATGTACTAAAAGTGGATTTAGTAATCATGAGGGTCTCTGGTTCTCAACTTTAATCTACTGGCATGTATAACAGCGGGAAATAAACTTTGAAACACCCCATCACATACCTATCAACCAGAATTGTCTCTACTTTCCATAGAACATCTTAGTGGTTCTTGAATGCATTTCCTATTGAGAATTATGGTATTCATCCATAAAATCCAAAAAATTTAGTAATTTTACTACAGATAAATTGTGAATACAATGAACATCATCTTTGGAGAGCGTCCACCAAAACAATTTCCCACTTCCATGAAATAAGTCTCTAATTATATAGATTTTATTATCGATCTATTGATCATGAAGAATCATCCTATGAAAATTTAAATTCATCTAAATGATGGATAAATAAACATTATACACTTTCTCATGAAAACCAATATGAATATGTGAAATGAGTTCCATCAACTTACACTCTTTCAATGATACTTTCACGGCATGGGTTGAAAGATTCCTTCTCAAAGAATATTTTAAAAAATTATTTTTCCCAGGGTTATAGGGGATTTCCATGTCGAAAAATGGAAGGTACTCCACCAAATTCCATTGGTGGAGGTTCAAATAATTTCCAAGGAATATATGAATTGATATCTTATTCTTTGAATATAGAATATGTCATTCTATATAAAGTTAATGTCACCAAATCATAAGTGCGTACATCACTACTACATGTTCATGGTCAATGGTAGGATAATTCATCTCATGTGTCCAAATCTATAGAGATATTTTAGAAACTAAATTATCATCCTTTATAAGAATATATACCATGCTAGAACCTGATGCATCACAGAAGACCACATAGCCCTTCTTGGCCAATGGAAGTGTCAACAACAGTGCATTAGTCAAAAGATGTTTCAGCTCAATAAATGAATTCTAGAATCTATCATCCAAATAAAACTTCACCCAATTCCAATTTTGATAATTTATTAGATAATACAAATTCAATAAGTACTTTAAGAATTGATTAGAATATCTAGTTAATCAGAGGAATCTATGAATCTCGATGACATTATATTGTTGCTCCCAAGTAATAACAATTGTAATTTCTTTGAATCGACTGATAATAATTGTTCTCACCCCACCTGTCCTAATAATTTAATCTCACATATGTATAAATCACATTTCTAATGATTGGAATAAATTTTGTGATTTATCAAAAGACTCCAAACTAATCTCATATGATGTAAATGATCCTTCTTAGTCATGGATTAAATGATGATTTCATCTGCAAATACTACCACAATGGTATCTAGAAATTCATGGGAGTTCATGTTAATAAATTCCATGAAATAGACTATATAATTAGTTATTAATATGGTCAAAAAAGGTACTCATAACTGTAATACCTATTAAAAAAGATGGTTCATTAAATGTTAGATTCTTTTATACTCAACTAATGGAAACCAGATTAAAGGTCCAACTTTGAAAACCACTTCACCCCTTTCAACTGATCAAATATATATTCATATTGTGGCAATGGATACATGTTCATTATCATAACTCGAATGATCTTTTGGTAATCAACACATATGCTAAAAATCCACCATCTTTTTTTAGAGAAGTGAACTTTTTCAACCCATGGTGACACACAGAGGTGTAAAATGCCTTTCACTAAAAGATCATCAAAATAAGTAATCACATATTTTAATTTAGGTGGAACCATATTTTATTATGGAATTGAAAATATTTGACTACTTGGAATTATGTCAATGGAATAGTTGACCTCCATTACTAGTGGAAACTAAAATAAATTAGAAGGAAACCCATCGAGTAACTCGACAACAACTATATGGAGATCTTTACACAATGAATCCTGCTGTAGATCAAAAGGAAACACTTATATAACATCCCTCAACTATGTATAAGTAGTTAAGGATCATCTCGACCATGGGTCCCATTCTCCCTGAAATATAAGACACACACCAATGGGTGTAGTATGGAAGACCCACAAAAGATAAAAATCAATTCAGGCTTTACTGGAAATGAGCCCATCCATTACAAATATAATTTCAATAGGTTTAATTTATAGGAATATAAAATTACAATTTATATCGACATTATATTGATAAAAAAATTGGGACTATAGATTCAATTATGACTCTTAAAACCAAGGAGTTCAGAAATATCCATTTCCAAATATTAAATCTACAAGGGAAGATTTATAAGATTAACAATACAAGTTAAGATAAATGAATGAGATTCACTACTATAAAATGAAGTAGTTATTTATTATGTAATTGTATTAATGGTACCTATCCTAGTCACAGGAATCATATTATCATCATCTGGAGAATTTTACATTTTGTGAAGAAGCTTCTTTCTAGATGCATGAGGCTGAAACCCTTTTATATGTGAAGAGTCTGATTTACCAAATATTTTAGGAGAATCATTGGATCACATTCCACTATACATGGATGAAAATATATGAAATAATAACTCTACTTGTCTTTAGAATCCAAAGGAGCTTCAGTTCATGGGTGCCTCCTTTAAAACCCTGTTCGAATTTTGTAGATTTTAATACTCATAGTATGTCAAAAGAATTCCTCCTAGTAATTTAGGAGGTATTGAATGACCCGTACATTGTTAACATCTGAGGAAATAATCACACATACTTTTTCCATTAAAGGAACACATACTTTAATTACGGGAAAATGAAACACTCATCAACCATAATTTCTAGGTAGGATCATCTCAAACACCATCACCCTCTCTAGCACATCAACATCAGTGTGTAGCTTCAGTAAGAAAACGTGATAAAAGATATATAATCAAAGTCCCAACTCAAATAATTGAGCCTCTATAATAATATTATATACAATACCAATCATAAAATGAATAAGATCTGAAAAGTGATATGACTACTTAGTTAATGTTCTTTCAGCTTGCTCGAGCTCAAAATATTCCACATCCTTGGGTAACACCATTGGATCAGGATATAACTTATCAGTGAAAAGAACCTTGAAGTATTTCCACTTTAATACCTCATGTTTCTTCATCATCTCCATCATTTCCCACCATATCTTTATTAGTTACACCAACATAAATGTGGAACACTTCACCATGATCCCCTTTAGTGTATCCAAGAAGTCAAACCGAAATTATATCAAACCCATCCATTCCACATAATATTAATGTTTCATGTTTCCATTGTAAAATAGTGGCCTCTGGTGAAGGAACTCTTTATAATAAACATTGAGAAAATCCCTATGTGGTTCCAAATCTGGATCATGAATGGGGTCTATAGGAGGTGTTTGTCCAATAGCTCTGATAGTACACATGATCTCCTGAACTAGGTTCGGATATACTAGAGTATTTTCTTCCAGGGGTTTAACAACAATGTCTTAGTGGATCTGATTCACATGTCCTCTCAAAGGAAAGATTCTACAATGCCTCATCCAAAAATGTTATATATATTATATAATGATCAATTAGATGAATGAGGGAATTATAATACTAGCCAGTAGAATAAATACCTCATATGTCCCAAGATTATTTCACAAATGCATATTGACATTAAGACTAAATCTCAACCTAACTTTAACTCTACTTTCTTAGAAACCATCCTAGGTACCCTTGTAACCTGATATCCATGATGGTCATAACATAGACCAAATGAAATTACCAATCCCCACGGGTTGAAGACTAACATTTTCCATCATAAAAAATGGATGTGGGAATGATTTTTCCACTAACTATGCAGAATGAAAAGAAATTAGAAAATCTGCATGACAAAAGAATATCCACTAGGTGTAATGTTATTAAAGACAAATCAACATTAAAACCCAATGTGTAACAACCCATATAAAAATGAGGAAAAATATCCCTTATACCTAAGGACACAACTCACCATGTCCCATGCTCAATAGCTAGATCCGTCCAAAATATATCATTTCCCCTTGCTCGATCCAAGATGGAGATTATCTACAAACACCAGAAAGAACCAAGAAGGGTGTGATCTAAAAATCCTAGTAGGGTCTCAAAAAAAGATTCCATAACATAATAAAATAATAGATTAACCACATGAATGATTTCAATTTTAATATATATATGTTTTTCATTTATATGCATATTTATAAAAACTTGTTATACAGTATAAATGATAGAAAATTACTTTATGAAAAGGCTTTCTAAGTTATGGATTATTTCTAAAATTAAGGATTAATAAAAAAATAATTTATATAAAACATTTAATATAAATTCAAATGACATGTGAGGTAGTTTATCATCATTGGAATGAATTTATATCTCAAATATAATCAAGCTACCAACATAGTCATCTCCCAAATACGTACGGAATTTCTAGGATATAGGACTCAACACTCTCTATGTATTCCCATCAATATATGTATAACAAATCTGTATGAAATTGGCCAAATGTTACTCCTCAAAATTTAATCAGGGATGTGACAAGCCACATATATGTATTTGAGCATTTTAAAATTGTAGATTGTGTCCAAATAACTCACAAATAACATAAGCCTTACATGTTCTCTAACACAATCAGTGACCAGAAATTTAGTATATAATTACTTAAAATATAATTAAATCCCATTATTCTAATAAATTTCGTTGTTTTTGTTTAATACCCAAATATTATTTAATCAAAACATTCATGATTAATAAGATAATACAACAGGGTTACAATTAGAACATTTTAAGCCATTTTCATAATGTCAAATCAATGAAAAAACATTTCACAAAAATTCGTATTTCATTTCAACAATAAAATTCAAAAATTTAATATAAATAGTTTCCATAAAATATATAATATAATTAAACATTTTAAATCAACCAATTTAATAAAAAAAATACCCTATTTAATGTAATTGTGGGATTCCCCAACATTCATGAAAAAACATTTACATCCTAAAAATTAACTAGAATTGTGATTTAAGAAAACCCAATTGAATTACATTTAAAATATTTTAATTTAGATAAAAATTTGAAATAAGTCATGATATTTATCATAAATCAATTTGGAAAATTGATGAAGAACCACCTATATCTCTATGAGACACAACACCAATATTGAAGCCATACAATGGGAATAAAGACACAAAAGACCTCAAAATACAACCCAAAAATGAGATATATCATCATAGAGTATAGATCCATAAATTTCAACATTATCTATTGAAGTACCATAGGGGGATAAGTAAATAACAATAAATAACATTGGATAACACTTATCTAGTCATCACAACAAAAGAGAAATGATGATCAGATACAGAATGAAATGATCCTAAAGGGTTGGAGAGTTGCATGATCTCCTGGGGACGGTATTGGATCAAGAAAAGTGAAATTGGAGTTGACACAAACCCGAGAGATCAGTCATGTTCATATTTTAAAATATTAGTCTGGGTATTACACAACCTGTTACCCCATTACATGTTGTGAAATAGTAAATTTCTATAACTACCAAAAAACAATTCACTTCAAATTAAAACCCAATAATTAATTATCTCATGACATTTAACGACTCATCACCTCATGTAACATTCATGGTGTAAACCATTCATGTTATCTGCCTAGTGACCATTACATGTCTTCTAACCTAGTAACATAATGTGAACCATCATATAGCCTACATAAATTAAAGGTGAAAGATGAGAGTCCAAAAAACACTGACTTCACAATTATAAGTATCCACCCAATTTATTCACATCCCTTCATAGTCAACTAAACTGAAAAATAGCAAGATAATGGTAAAATGCATACCTATAATATCGGTAATGGGATGCTATAAAATTTATCATATGGTTGTACATATACAATTATAATATCATGTATAAATTCTTAATTTACATTCTATAAGTAATATAATAAAATTTATCAGGAGTATATAATAATAACACCTCATTTAGAGATGTGATTAATTTTTCACATATGCATGAGATGTAATGTAATAATGATTGATTTTGTGTATATATATGATATTATTGATAAAATAATATTGTGGAAAATAAATATATCATACAAATTCTTACCTTACAATCCATTTTATAAATGGTAACATTATTCTAATATATAGTGGACTACTACCTTTCAAAGTAATGTGATTCATTTTTCACTAACTCATTACGTGGTAGGTGATAGATGATAAATTAATCGAATATATGTTATATATATGAATTTTGAATACATATTTTATTGTGATATATTATTTACATTTCTTTATTATGATCTAAAAAAATTTTGAACAACTTTCATGTGTGGATATGGCAAACCATATCCTAAAACAACGCACCTAATTATATATATATTACATTAATTGAATACTATAAATACATGAATAATGATAATATATGAAATTTATATCATGGTTAAAATTATGATGAATATAAAACCATCATAAATATAAAATTATAAAACATACCAAATCAAATCCTACACAAACAAAGATGTAATTGAAACCCAGAAAGTGATTTTGAAAAGGATTTATGAAAAAATGGGATATAAAGAAACATGTAAATAATTTATGGTATTATATATTTTATTATGTATATGTAATTGATTATAAATAAACTTATATTTAATATTTAGGAATCTGGAGCATGTATAAAGATAGTTGACGCTTATGGTAAATATTTATTGTCTCAATTTTTTTTAATTGAAGCATATTTTATGTTATGCACCTATTTTTTAGGAATTTCATATTATATGAAATAGAATTATTTGAGAATTTATATCCTTTTTAGTTATTTTTATGTCATAATTTTATATTATTGTGTAATGGGACTTACGATTCAAATGGATCCTAATTGGTGAGGGTTTGATGTTAAAATCTTATTGTTTATCAAAATTGTTTATTATTAAGAATTAGTTGACGAAATTTGAGGATTTAATTATCCTAAAATTCATAAATTTTATTATCATATTGTTATTAATATATTTTAAATATTTTCCCTTCATTTTATTCTTTATATGTACTCTTGATTAAATCATAGTGATATTAATGTAAAGTGACATTATGTCTCTCTTTATTAGAAAAAACCAATCTCAATCGTATACATGTTTTTTCTAAAAATGATTTCATTTTGTTAAATTTTACCAACCATATATCAATTTATTTCTACCCATGTTGTAATTTTCCTAAAATATGTTTTAAATAGAATATTCATTTAATTTTCAAAATAATGGTCCAAATGCATTTCATTAACCTCATAAAAGGAATCATTATTTTAACTTTTACTACATAAGGATAATATCCACCAAATTATTAAAATCATAATTTATAATATTCAAAGGATATTTTCATAGAAAAATATTATTAAAAGGTTTTAAGTTTTATTTTTTTCAAATTGGATAGGAGTTTTTTTTAAGAAATGTTCCTTATAATTTTTTTTCAGGATAATTTTCCATATTTTATTAAATCATTGGATTTCACATAATCTATATCAGATATATTAACTAATAATACCAACATTATTCTTCAATTTGATGGTTTATGATTATATGAATATTATATTTATGAAACCCATTTCACATCAATGGATGATTCTATAATGAAATTTTTAGGAAACCCATTTCTTTTCATGGGTGCTGATATAATGAATAATTTATGATCTGGTGATACACATTATAGTTATATTAATTATGTGATGTGTTAGATCTATATCCTCCAATAATTCTTTGGGAAAATATTAATAACTATTAACATAAATAATAATTTAATGGGGATTGAACCCAATTCATTAGGGGATATTTTCTACTACGATATTTGTTGGAGGGAACCTTATTTACTATGATGGTTTTTGTATTGAACCCATTCCTCAATGGTAGCTATTTATATTATCCATGACTACTATGTAAATTATTTAAATGATTATTTATATTCCAAAATTCCATGACATATGTCAGTGGTATTCTCTCATGGTTCTTGTTCTTTGATTTCATTGTGATTTATTTCTTATGAAATTCGAATCATTATTCCAGGCTCAAAATTTGAGGTTTTATATGCATGGTATGGTTTTTATATGTTATGACCATGTTCTCCAACTATTAAGATAATTTTATTTTTGTGTACCTCCCTAGTATACACTTAATCTGGGTATAATAACACCCATTATCATGTTTATTTTCCCTATGATATGAGGATTGTTATTATATGTGATTTTTTAATAAGGGTAAGAGTTATGAGAAACCATGTGGGAGAAAAATAGAAATGTTTTGTATTTTTTTTATGTTTCCTTTTTTACAATTGTGTTATAACATTAATATTTAATTGCATGGGTTTTTGTAATGCAATTAAGTTTCCTAAAACATTTAATATATATATATATATATATAAATTAAGGGAATTTATTTTTATTATTAGAGACTTTACATATATTTCCTTTGGAAAATATTATGATTAAAATTTATTTGCAACACTTAGGATATGACTAAATATAGGGTAACATCCAAATTATTTTGTATGTTATATATTATGTGTTTTACATATTAATATATCCATGTATGAATATTAAATGTGGATATGGTTTTTGGATAAATGAACCTAGGGTTAATAACTACAAAAAAAAAGAATAGTTGGATTGACTAAAATTTTACCTAGTACATGAAAATGGCCCCTAATGCACACTATATTTGACAATCCTAGGGGAAATGTTTTCATTAATTTTCAATTTATTTATAAACCATCATGAAGGATTTTAGTCGATTATTAACATTAATAAACTAGATTTAACATTATGTGTCATGGATTTAACTAAAGGTGACTTGATTTAGTCATACTATAAATGATTTTTCATGGCTATGATTTTTTCAAGTAAGATTATTATTGATCTTACGAATCCTTTTCATTTTAGTAGATTCTTTAAACAAAATGGAATAATGATAATGCTTAATTAAACATAAAATGAATTGATTTTCTATAAAAAATGAGATCTTTATTTCACATAAATACATGATTTATTACATTAGGTTACACCCAATACAACCCTGAATATTGAGATTTATAATGACTTGGGGAATTATGTACATTCCATAACAACTAAAATCAAGTAATACATCATATTTATTGAGAAATTATTTAACATGATCATATTATACCTTCATACATAACACTTAATGGGATGTCCTATGTATATATTTAAGAAAAGGTAGAGCTGTAAATACCAATAAGGGAATGAACATGCAATGACATGAAGAAGGTAATGCATGTTAGATAATATAATATCAATGGGGCATAATAAGATTGATAATCATAAACATGAACAATGAGGCCTTCTATTTCATAATAACATAAAAGAAACATGGAAAATATGGAATCAACATAAAACATGACATTATAATCAAAGGTTAACGATAACATCAATGACATAATGATGGAAAATTTCTCATGGTGGATTAGGTTCACTCCCTAATCCTTATAATGACCTTTCATGACACTAAAACTATAAGTTCTTAGCCTAAAAAATTACATAATCTATTAAATTATTTTATAATTCACTTTGTTACCTTAACAATGATGTTTTTAGTTAATATTTTCAGAAAATAAGGACAAAATTTATACTGGACCCGCAAGAAAAAACATATTTTAATAATAATATAGTATCCATTTCACCAATAATAAAAATAATTAATAAAAAATAAAATAATTTCATGAAAAATATTCACAATAATCATCTTGGCTTATTCTTTTCTTCTCATACCCATATTTAAACCCAGTTAATGTTTTCAAAACATGGATGAGAACAAAAAGCTCCAATGGGGAGATAAAAATAATGATATAAACTGTTATTCTATGATTACTCATAAAAATTTTAAATCATTTTCACAAAGGCATTCTTATCAACCAATAAAGTATCATATTCTTTTTGAAAACAATATATTTCCATAAAACACAAAAAATATAAATAAAACCATAATTGTATCTTAGGGAATTACATAATTATGATTGTAACCATCATGGTTAAAATACGATATGTAATCCTCATGGATTATTCACAATGTTACACACACAAATACATTATGGTGTAACCCCTATAGCAACCTTATAGTTTAAACATTCCAGATACTCTTGGAGTAAAAATACATTGGCACACCAATATTAACATTCAAAATACATTTTAGGGGGATATAAGTCATATCCTTCTTCATAAAAAATTTCCAAGTTGCAGAATATAGTTATAAAACAATAATAAATTCATTAAAAAAATAATTCCTTCTGAATTTGGTCAATGAAAAATAAAAAAAATGGTTTCTAAAAAAAATCCCCTTTCCCTGGGTTTTACTTACATAAAACATGATAAAACATCATGTATAATGATTTATAGATTGTTATTAATATATTAAAGTACCATATAAATATTTTTATTTCATTTTATGATTGTCATATAACATCTTTCCACCGATTTATTAATAATATTTCATTATTTTCATTCTTTCGAGTGATTTTATTTCATGGTTTCCATGGTTGGATCATTATGGATTTTTATGTAGAAAGGATTCAAACCAACATAAGTAGAATGAATTTTTATTTATAGGTTTCCATTTTTAATTATGTTTTCTAATAGGTAGATTATTCATTAAATAAATCATTAATGAAAATGGTTTAATTTATTTTGGCAGTTATTAGGACCATCTTTAACTTATATCAATTTATTTAATATCATGTTTATGTATTGTATCCAAAAAATTATATAACATATTGTACATATAAAAATATTATTTAACCCTAATAATTTTTTTAGGAAAATCCATTAAGGAGGAAAAAAAATGAAAGTGTACTGTTGTAACATCCCGGTTCCTAGTGCCGCATAGAGGTTCCTTGTACATGGTTGGTCACATAGCCTCTCAAGAACATTACCTAAATTCTAGAGGTTCCCGACAAGATGTGAGGTCCTTTGGGGTGATAGTGCATAAAAATGACCTCATTTTATGAGTTACATAGAATAAATAAACTGGTCAATGTAGCAGAAGTAGTAATACAATACAATACGTAAACATCAGAAGAGTACAAATAAATAATAAACTGGAGAACATATATAAATTATTAATGTAAAATATATCTTGAAAATCTGAAAAACAAGTCATAATGCTGGAATACAATACAATACCAATGTACAAGAGAAATCAAGTAAATAACCCTAGCATCATCGCAAGCCTCATCTTGGTCCCATGCTCTCCTGCTCCACATCAATCAAGTATGTATAGTAGAAGGGTTCTTTCCCTTGTCTATAACTACGACAATATAATCTATTTGGGCACAATATCATGACACAAATATGGTGTCAGACCAATCCCAGTAGGCAACCACCCAACGATCTGTGCCTAAATGTTAGGTAATATATATGGCGGACAATATGGAAAATGATTTAATAAACAAGGTTGTACTCAATAGTATAAATATCATACAGTTTCTACTACATTAATTTAAATTTATTAAAATAAACAACCAAAATATATTAATAAATCCTCATGGATGTTCTCACATCCTAACACCTCTAGTTCATCATAACAAAGACTCTTTTAGAAAGAACTCGCTGTATATTCCCCATGAAGACTCATAATAAAAAAATACCAACACTCTAGGGAGGCACTCAACATAGTATTCCCCATGTGGTCTCACAACAGTGAACTACCAAAACCCTAAGGGAGCAATCATGTCCATCCCTATTAAGGTATCACTATGTGAATGTAAAACAGACACTCTGGGGAAGCCATCAGCATCCATTCCCCCTATGGTCTAACTCCACCAGGTTCCCACAACCCTGGTTATGTCAATCATTCCCATTGATATCCATAAAAAAATGTAAATTAGAAAATAATATTTAATAAAATATCTACAATGCATATCACAACATATCAGATAATATCACTCCATCCTAACAACACAATGCATGGATAACAAAGCATCCTAAAAGAATGTTCTGGACCCAACAGCTAAAACAATCAAACATGGGAAAACACATCCATAGTATTGCAATAAAACTCTATTCACAATCCAATATCTATAATAATGAAAACAAATCATACCAAGTATTAACCGGGTTAAATTACCTTAAATTTAATTACCCTGAACTATGGTATTAGAAAATTTTGCATGTATAACTCAATTATAAACTACTAGAAGCAAAAAATAACCTACCTCAATGTTGTACGATCAATATTGTTGAACCTAGGCCTTTGAATCGACCTAGAACTCTCTAGATCGAAAAAAAATCTAAATTTTTTAACCTAGGGTATCTCATGAAAGAGTAGGAATAAAAAAATGAGGATCTACAAAAAGGAATAACTCACTGATATTATTCCAATGCAACTGACAGAGATGGTTTTAGAGTACGAATGGTCAATCGGGGGCTCTTGGAAGAATTGTCAGCTTTGGTCACTCCTATAAAAGATGAATCTAGAAGAAGTCGTTTATGCTAGTTAGATGTGCCCCTGGTCTCATTTAACAAATAAAAATTTAAATACATGGTTTTTTGTTTAAAATTATATGTTGTGTACAATCCTTTACTGAGCACCGATTTAGGTTGTCCCTAGTTCACCCCATATAACCATGTACTCGGCTGTTACATGGCCAGTTCAAGGCTACCCATGATAACTAGATATATAGAGTGTAATCTTATGTACATAGTGTGCACTCCCGGAATTTCCAGAAACCCCTATTTTTCTCAGAAACACCCGAAAACAATATACATACTTCAAAGAAAAGACTGGGTTTATTAAAAAATTCCCCCCTTAATCAAAATTCGTTACTAAATTTCACTAAGATAATGGTGAAGAAGAATCGTCAAATAGATTTGGCCACACCAATCGCACATCAGCCTTTCCCTCCCATATCTCCTCTTATACTATTGTGTTCCTCTATATAACTTGTACCATAGAAATAGTATGTCCATGAAGAACATTCATGATGTGATCAAGAATCTGTATAGGATACTCTTTGAATGCGGTTTCCACCTTTAAATCAATATCCTCGGGTAGAAAAACATGAGAAAGGTCTGAGATGTAATGCTGTAACTAAAAAATGTGAAATAAGTCATGCATAACTCGGTACCTCTGAGGTAACTGCAACTGATAAGCAACCTGTCCGACCCTCTCCAAAACATCAAATGACCTGACATATCTCAGCGAATGCATACCCTATCTCCTAATCCTCATGCATATCAACCTCGATGGGACATGTAGGAAAACATAATCTCCAACATTAAATTCCAAAGTTCATCTCCATTGATAAACATATGAATTTTGTCGTGATTATGAAGTAGAAATCCAATTACAAATCAAATATATATTCTCCATGGTCTCCTGTACAAGACGAGGTCCCAACATAGTTCCCTCTCCTCCCTCTAAAAAACATAGGGGTGAATGGAATGGCCAACCATATAAAGCTTCATTAAGTTCCATCTAATTAGATTCTTGAAAACTAATATTGTAGTAATACTCTACAAGTGTTATGAATTTTTCCCAAGAACCACCAAAATCTAGGATACATTCTCAAATCATTTCCTCCAGCACCTGTATCATATTCATGAACATTCCATCGGTCTGGAGATTATAAGTTGTACCCAGATGTACCAATGTTCCCAATGCCCTTTGTATTCCCTACCAGACCTGATAAGTATAATAGATATCCTTTTATGAAAATATGGGTTACATAACCCCATGTAAAAGTACAATTTTCTAGATTTACAACCTTCCCAGCTCATCTACGCTGAATGTTTCCATGATTGGTAAGAAGTGTGCAACCTTCTTCAGTTTGTCAATGACAACCCAAACTGCATCATTCCATCAAGGAGACCATGGTATGCTTGTTTCTAATTCCATCTTGACATCATTACATATACACTAGAAAATGGGTAACTGCTGCAAAAGAACTGATGGTCGCTAATGCTCCATCGTCCACTGTAGACATGTGGAACACGTCATCACAAAAACATAAAAATCTCACTTAATTCCTGGACAACAATATTGACGGGACAGATCTCGATTAATCTTGGTGACACTAGGATGAACTTCCCAAACTGATGAATTAAAATCCTATATCATCTCCTCATGTATGTGTGCAGACACCCATACACACCCATGAAAATGAAAGATCTCATCCCTGCTAATGGTCCATCAAGGAATAGGTTCCTCTCTCGAAAAACTCCCCCATAGAACTAGGCCTTCAACATCTGATAGTGGCCTCATTCTCAATCAATCAAGCCGAGTAGGGGTAACAACTATAGAAGAAAAGAACATTTGTCCATATCTATCGTGCACCTCCAAATGCATCTAAGAGGATATATCCATAATCTTCCACTCACTGGTGGCCTCCAGAACTGCTTTTATCTGATTCCTCTTGCTCAATGCATTAACCACTGTGTTTCTATTCCTAGGGATGTAGGGAAGTACAAAGTCAATGAACTGATGGTGATCAACCCAACTTCGCTGTCTCAAATTCATATTGCACTGAGTAAAGATATACATGAGTTTTTTGTGGTCGTTGAGAACCAAAAAATGCACTCCTAGAAGATAATTTCTCCAAATACACAAGGCATTAAAAACTGTGGCCAACTCAAGACCTTGCGTTTGGTAATTCCTGTCATGTGGCCTCAACCACTGAGACCCATACTCAATGACTCGTCCCCCCTACATATGTACTTCTACTATCTCAATACCTGATGCATCATAGTAAAATGTATTTATCTTTCATGGATATGGAAAAACTAGGATTGGTGCTTAAGTCAACCTCCCATTCATCTCCTAAAAGGAAGAGTCATATGAATCAATCCATAGGTACTTCTCATCCTTCTTAGTCAGGCCCATCAGTGGACCCACTAAGAATCGAATGTTTTTTATAAAATGTCTATAAATACTAGATAGCTATTAAAAACTCTGTACCTCAATGATGTTCTTCGGTTTCCCTCATGAAATGAATGCAATCACATTATCTAGGTCTACGGATACACCTGTCATTGAGATAACATGACCAAATAAGTGAATTTGGACCATCTAAAAGTGGCATTTTGATAGCATAACATATAATTTATTCTATATTAGTGTACTCAAAACAATTTCAAAATGGGTAGAATTATCGTGTAAAGTGTGAGAGTTCACCAAGATATCATCCATGAAATTCACCATGAAGGAATCCATGTATGGATGTAAAAATCAGTTAATGAGTTACATGAAAACTGAAGGCACATTCATAATACTAAATAGAATTACCACATACTCGTAGAAATGATACCTGCTCCGAAAAAATGTAAGAGATATATCAGATGGACTAACATGAAACTGATGATTGCAAGATCTGAAGTCGATCTTCAAGAACAATAGAGCTCCTCGAAAATTATCAAAGATAATGTAAATCCTCAGGATGGGATATCGGTTCATCACTGTAAACTGGTTTAGCTTCTGATAATCCACACAATTGTTGAGGGTATTATCTTCCTTCATCACAAATAGTGTAGGCGAACCCCAATGGGATGTAATGGTTCAGATGAAAACCATTGCATGTAACTCATCTAACTGCTTCTTGAGCTCATGTAACACTTCTGTATCCATCTTTTATGGAGGAATGTACACCTGTGATGCTTCTGGAAAAATCTCAAAAGACTAGTCATCCTCTTGTTCGTGATGACAACATGAAAGGTACACTAGGAAGTCATCCCTGAAATGATCCACAATTGGAGGAAATTCCATCTATGGGGACCCCTAGTCATCTAGATATAGACTAGAAATCTAGGTTATAACTCCTCTAAAACCATGATGCTCAGGTCCTTCCCTGCTCGCCTGGACATACCATTTTCCCATGTGTAGAAACAAACCACCCTCTGTTGATGTGAAACTCACCCTACAATAATATCAATGAACCACATCCTGGAATGGAACAAACTATTCCATTCTGAGAATGACGTCAAAACCATTCCTCTCTTGGACATAGAGGTCCCATAATAAGTGACACCCGCCAACCTCAAGGGGGAATTCCTTGCACTGACATGCACTAGAAATTTTAGTCCCCACCCGAGTTTCAGACATTAAGATATCAGAATAATAAATGATATAGTTCCTGAGGATCTCTATAGTATCAACAAATATGAAACTATGGGATCCACATTCAACAAAATATGAAAATTATATAACTAATTCAACATGAATCGTACCTTGAATTGTAGAGGGTTCGGGATCATGCTCATGTTGTTTCTTCTATATCGCAAAAGACTGACCTGCTTCGCAGCCCTATGAACCTGATAGTGATCCCTGAGCTGATCCCCCCGGCAGATGTCAAAAACCCCGGGTCTGACCACTATGGCCATGGCATCCACCAATTCCTGAATGGAATGTAGAACTCCATTTCTCTAACTGAGGAGAATATGGTGGTCTGGATCATGAACGTGGAGTAATAAATGAACCTTTGTCACTATCTACTGGAAATAAAAACTAACAAAAATGCTGAATATGACCCATATTGTTGCACTATCAGCAATCTACTAGATATCTTGACAAATGAGGCCTTGTATGCCCACTCTTCCCACACAGGTAGTACACCATCGGGCCACCAAATGATGTTTTCCGCCTATATGAACTCCACCTATTGACTCTCTATGACGCATCCTTCTATCAGTGGGAGGGGTAATAACTCTAGATGCCAAGTTTTCCTTGCTCACATCTCCAAAATCACATAGATTCCACTCTGTGATCATCATCTAATTGACTACAGAAGTGATGGATGTCAACATGAAGATGTTCAAGTAAGATTGGATGTCATGCCTGAGTCCATCCACAAACATCCTCACCAGTAATAACTCATCACCCCCTATATTTTGTGTGAAGTGATGAAACTCTGTGAAGCAAGAAGAATACTCCATAACTCTGAGAGTACCCTACTCCGAACTCATGAACTCTCAGGATCGTTCATTCCTCAAATTATCTTGGTTTAAGTAGTTGTAGAAGAAATGCTAGAACTAATCCCACACCATAAACTACATGAATCCCGTCGGTGATATCACATCCCCACATCTTAAGGAGGAATCCCAAATTTTTTTAGTAGAGAGCTTCACCCTCCTCTCTGGAGGCATCTCAAGAAGCCAAATGATTAAAAACATGGCTTTAAACAATGACTCTCAGGCTAAGGTCCTCCATCTCATGAGAGGGTGGGAGGATGCTGCTATGGAAAAACATGTGTCCACTCTTCCATAGATAGGGCAGGAGGCTGTGCTCCCATTAAGGTATATATAATCCTTATGAATCCTTCTCGAAACTATGCATTAGCACCTGCATCCAAAATGATGGCTAGTATATCAATAGGAATGAGGGTAGGATCTACTGGTAGTCCCTGATCAACCATGTATGGTGTCTGATCATTGACTTGTATCTTGTCTAAAATCAGAGGACTTCACAATGGATTTACTCTTCATGGTCAAGCACCCATATTTGTTCAAGAATCTCAAGGATTCAATCATTTATGTGAAATAATGGAACAGGATAAAAAAAATAACTCAAGTGATTCAAAACATGGATTTACGGTGTATTTCCTTAAGTATTTTCATGGGCATGTACTTCTTCCAGAACTAGTCATGTAACATCTCATACACACAGTGTTTTCTAAATTTACATGGAATGTAATTGAATCCTTTACCCCTATCTGAGTTACTCTACATTGAAAACCCACACGATACTCTCCTATAACAAAACTATCGGATGTGTTTGTGCTAGACATGATATGTACTGCTTAGGTTTCAATAGCATGTGTCACTAGATACATGATCAGAGGTATGGCTGACTCATCATGGAATGTTTATGCCAGCCACGACCTATAATAGAAGGATTCCATCCACCCGTGTCTTTAGTCATCAGGTCAGAAACATGGCCTCTACAACACGGTGTGTGCTTCTGGTATACGGTGTGTTCCACTAATGATTTACCATCCTCGTGTCCCTACCCACACAGGCATTCACACTGTAAAATATTACACTGCATGTACATATAGTACATGGAGTGTACTTAAGAAAAATATTTCCATCTCGGACATAAGGATAAATGGCATGTATCATCCATATACACCATGTAATCTAGGTTTTTCGGGACAATAATCCTCAAAAACTACTCTGGAACCCCATAAAAAACTGAAACAAACATTTAAGTGCCAAATTCCAATCCATTGGGGCCCATACACCCTGAGAATCAGATAATGTAATCTTATTCATATAATATCACAATGTATAGATTTTAATGTTCAAAATGATCCACAAAATTCTAATCCATGTGTGACCATAACACCATTGTGACCAAAGAATGGAAACCATTCAAACTAATCCTTACCCAATCCAACACCCTATCAAATAATAGTTATGCTATCAAGCCATCTATAACAACACATGCATATCTAGCACAACATCTATCACAACAACATGCAATTGGTTATGCATCCTAAATAAAATGACAAGAATTACTTACATGTGATATCTATGAAGTTCCTATATGATGAATGAGATGGAATAACCTCATCTCATCGAGTTGAAAAAAATAGAACCTCAATAATATTAATGATTATATCACAATACCATGTTAATCACACAACAGAGAAATCAAATCAACTGTAATAATTGGAAAACCATAAATATGCAATAATCGAGGTAAATTAGATGTTCAATGTACACGGGTTAGCTACTATTAAGAACAACATATTACAAACAACATATTCCTTCAAATCCATAGCTATAGGCTCCAAATTGTAAGTCAATGAAGAAAATAAATTCCTCTGATAGCACATTGTAATGTCCCGATTCCAGGTGTCGCCCATAGGTTCCCCGTACCCGGTTGATCATATAGACTCAAGCGCATTTACCTGAATCCCAGAGGCTTCAGACTAGGAATGAGGGCCTTGGGTTTGATAGTGGGAAAATTATGCCCTCATTGGAAGTGTAATATAGAAAAAATAAACAGATAATAGTAGTGGAAGCAGTAATGCCCAACAATAAGTAAACAATGGATGATTGTAAGAAGATAAACTAATAGAGAACATGCATAAATTATGCAAGTCACTTGTGTCTAGGAAAGAATACAGACAAGTCACAATGTTGAAATATAGTACAAATCCAATGTACAAGGGAAAATGTAAATAACTCCACTAGAATAACAAGCCTCAGCTAGTTCACATGCTCTCTAGCTCCACATCAATCAAGTACCTCATGTAGAAGGGTGATTTCCCTTGTCTATAACTACAACAATATAATCTATTTTTCCCCAAAAGAATGACTCAAATTGGGTGTGAGATGAATCCATGTAGGCAACCACCCAACGATATGTTCCTAACTTTCAGTGAATATATATGGCATGAAATATGTCAAATGTAGTAATAAAAATAAAAGTACTCAAAAATAAAAAATCTTACAGTTTCAACTACATTCATTTAAATTTATTTAAATAAACAACCCAAAAATATCATGAAAACCACTAGGAAGTTCTCACATCCAAACCCCTCTAGTTCAGCTTAACCAATACTCTCTGAGTAAGAACATACCATAAATTCACCATATGGTCTCATAATGGTAAACTAAAGACACTATGGGGAATCACTTAACGTCTAATTCCCCCTTGTGGTCTTGTAACGCGTAACTACATATACTCTGATGGATCACGCACGTCCAACATACCTATGTATCTGCAACATGAAAGTAAAACATACAATCTAGGAAAGCTCTCATCTTCCATTCCCACTATGGTTTAACTACAATAGTTTCCCACAGCCGTTTGTAACAAAATCGTGCACAACGATATTAAGTTTCCATTGAAAATCCAAAAAATATCATTTGGATAAATAGTTATAAAGAATATCATATCATATCATATAATATCACTCCATCCTTACAACACTAGGTCGGGAAAACAAAGAAGCCTAACTGGTAGTTCTGGACCCGATGGCTGAAACAATCAAATATAGGAAAATACATCAATATCATGGAAATTAAACCCTATTCACTATCCAATATCTCTACTCAAGAAAACAATGCATTGCATGGATTATCAGGGTCAAATTCCCCAAACACGCAATACCCCGAACTAGGGTATTGGGAAATTTTTCACATATAACTCAAAGATAAACTATGAGAAGGAAAAACCATATACCTCGACATTGTAAATAAATATAGTTGAATTTAAGCATTTCAATTAACCTAGACTGTCATAGATCTACAAAAATTTCTAAAACATTCAATGAAGTAAATCTCTAGAAAGAGGAGGAATCAATAGGTCAGGCTTTATAAGAGGGGAGAAATCACCAATATGATTCCAATGCAACTGACGAAGGCTGATTCAGAGTAATGATGTTTGATCAGGGGCTCTTAGAAGAATCACCGGGTTCAGTTGCTCCTTGACGAGATAAAGTCAGAAGAAGTCATTTCCGCCAATTAGACACTAACCCAGTCCGATTTAACAAATTAAAATATAAAACATGTTCATTAAAATTACAAGGTCTGTACATGCCATTAACTGGGCCTGTATTAGGTGGTCGCCAGGTCACCCCACATGACCATGTACACGGCCATTACATGGCCAGAACATGGCTACACATGGAAACTAGATACACAACATATACTCTTAAGTACACGGGTTCTACATATTAAATTTTCTAAAACCACCATTTTCTCAAAAACACAATAATAAATGATCCATAGCTTGTTCAGGATGGTCTGAGTTCTTAAAATCATCCATTATGGCATTCAATTGACCTATAACATACAATATTATAATTTTTAAAATAAATGTGAAACTAGAAAAATATTGATGATGAGGGTTTCCATAAACATGATTAAATAATTATATATAAACGATAATTTATATTTCATTCCTATTTTATATGGTGTGGTGAATATATAATATGAAAAGAAAAAACTAATACATATAAAATAAAATAAAAATAAAGATGACTTTACCTCTTGAATTCTCCTCCATGACAACCTCATTAAGGCACCTGGTTTTGACCTTTTGATGAGAACAAAAGGTCATTAACATGGGGAAGAGGATTTTGAATGGGATGGGGAATAAATTAAACAAACTAAAAGGATTTTATGCATTAGTATATGATTTCATTTGTGGTGGTATTTATAGTGCTGGTGATAGGTTTTTTCTAATTGTTTTATTCATAAGTTAATTTTTTTGGATCCAGATATTTGAATAGTTTTCAAATTATCACACTATATATTACGATAATGAATTTGATTTTAATATCGTGGTTATTATATCTTTTATGACTCAATTAATAGTTTATTTATCTTTTAATTTATATATATCATAAATTATTATATGTCACTATTTATCAAATATTCAAATATTTAAGAAAAAATCCTATTAATTGATCATATCTATTTATGGATGTGTTGAACTCAAAAATGAACTCAATTTTATGAAAATAAATTTTTAAATAGGAAAAATATAATGTTTAATTAAATTATTTATTTATTCAAAAAATAACATTTTTAAAATTATAACACATTTTATAACAGATTGAAAAATTATTAACAGTCTCCTAAAATTATTTATAATCATGTGATAATAAACAATTTTTGTATGAATCTATTATATGAATTCATGTTTTATTTAAAATCACAAGATTATTTTTAAAATTATATATAAAATGTTATGTGCCACAAAAATACCAAAACTAAATTTATAATATTAAAAAAATTTATATAATTATTCTATTATATAAATATATCATGATTATAATTTTAAGATTCATTAATTTAATTTATACTCTCATATGTGAGGTTACTATTCTATTTATATAGATTCCCTAATTTCTATAAATAAAACCTGTTTTGTTATAAATTTATATTGAATTTAACTATATATTTATAGAATGATGACAAATAATTTTATAAGTACCTAGGTTTTTACATTCTCCCCATGTTATGGAAATTTCATCCTATAAATTTTATAACATGTTAGACAGGAGAGGATTCCTTCCCATAGAGCATTTTTAGAACCCCAAGTTGCTTCATTAAACTTGTTGTTTCTCCAAAACAACTTAACTTGGTGACAAAACATATTTTTTAAAACATTCTCTCGATGATCAAGAATCTAAAAAATATTTTCCTCATATGAATTATTTTATTCCAACTTTCCTACTTCTGGGCTCAAATCTTGAGATTAACCATGAACAAACATTCAAAACATCGAGACATGAAAACATCATGTAACTGAGATAAGATCAGAAGAAATGCTACTTTGTAGGCAACATGTATATATTTATCTAGGATTTCAAATGGTCCAAAAACCTGTGGCCATATATTTCCTTTCATTAAAAAATCCATAATAAATTTCTAAGGAGATATAAGAAAACATGATCACCTACCTCAAAAAAATTCATTCCTACTATTATCTATCTAATTTTTTTTCTACTCTTTACCGTACTCATATGTAGATGGATCATCCTTGCATTCTCATCTACTTCCACTACTATTTTTGGTCCTTCCAACATCCTTTCCACAAACTCCTTCCAAAATGATGATGTTCAAAACCACATTCCATATGATGTCTCAAAACGTTGCATCTATATAATGGAATGAAAACATAAATTATAAGAAGACTCAACTAATGAAATATATTTATTCTAAAATCCATCATAATCCATTGTAAAAGCACAAAACATGTCTTCCATGATTTGATTTTTCACTCATTATGTCCATCACATTTTGGATGAAAGGATACGCTAAAATTTAAATCATTTCCCAATGACTTTTGAAGGCCTTTCGAAAAGTTATAAGTAAACCTGGGATCATGGTTAGATGCAATGGATATGGGTACTACATGACTCCTTATGATTTATTTGAGGTACAATTGAGAATGTTGACCCAAAGACGTAGTATCTCATATAAGAAGATAATGTGCATATTTAGTCTGTGGGTAAATAACAACCCAAATTGCATTGGTACCTCAAGAATTATTCTCTAGTAACCCCATAATGTCCATGTGTCTATATTCTCATTTCTACTCTAGCACTATAAAAGGCTAGGTCATCCCCATTGGTAATTATAACTATACATAATCTTATTGAAAAGTCAAATGTTTAATTGTAAAATCCATAATATATCTTCTCATTCCATCCCACCTATAATATTCCCAATAGTATCTCTATATATATGTGCATCCAAGATGAAGTGAAAACTCAGGAATATTATCTTCACTTAACAACTCTTTCTTTATCTATGAATCATAAGGAATATATAATCTATTCCCAAACCTCAAAATAGAATCTTTATGGATAATATATTATATGGACTTTCCCTTTTCAACCAATTATACCTTTTTAGGACACTCACTATATTCTTTTTATGCATTATTTAATCAATAAAATCAATATGACTACACTGAATGCTAAAACATAATAGGTGAATTACGTGCACTGACATCATCGATGCCAATATTTATCAAATCATAAACCAAGGCATCTTGTTAGAAACATAACATGGTTAATGATTCATGATGTTTTTTCTAATGGAATCCACTAGTTTGTTTTATCTTATAGGATGATAATTGATCATGAAATGATAATCCATTATCAGTTGAAGTCATATTTTATGCATCAATTTCAATTCCTTCTGAGTGAATATATTCATAAAACGTTAATGGTAAGTATATATTTCACATTGTTCCCAATATAAAGGATTCCTCAAAATTTTCAAAATGAAAAACACAACTGGTAATTAAAAATCATGAGGTAGATAATTTAATTCATGAGTTTCAGTTTTCTTGAAGGATAACAAATTACCAGATCATCATGAATAAATACAAAACCAAGTACTTTAAATGAAGATCCATTATATATGAATAACTGCCCATTTTTTGAAGGATGGGACTAAACTTGGGCAATCATTGATTTTCTTATCAATTCCTAAAATCAATCAACATAGTCTTCTATAAAAATAGATTTAATACCCTTTTCAAGTTAACATGGTTGTCATGCTAGTTAACTGTGAAATGTTTTTAACAATCCTTTATTAAAAACCTGACAATCCATGAAAACTATGAATCATAGTAACATTTGTAGATATTTTCCATTCACCAACCAATTTTTTCTTTTTGGGATAAATTGTTATGTCATCCTAATATATAATTATCCTATGAAAATAAATCCATCACAACCAAATACCAATTTTATAATTTTTTTATAATTTATTTTGTTTGATGTTTTTCAAGGAAAAAAATAAATAATATTCATGATATTTATAATGATTTTAAAATACAATAATATCTTTAATAAAAATACCAAAAACATATCCAAATATTTATGGAATATTCTATTCAAAATTTCCATGAATATAGTTGGAGAGTATGTCAAATGATAGGGCATAAAAACTCATATTGCCCATATCTATTACAAAATGCACTTTCTGGAATTTAATCATCTATCAACTTCAACTGATTATACCTAAATATTATATCAACTCGTGAAAAATACATAGCTCCCTGTATATGGTCAAACAAGTCATTAATATAAGTCAATAGATATATATTATTAACTGTTATTTTATTCAAATCACTATATGATTTGGAGCATTCATTTCCCATCAGGTGAAGTTTTCTTTATTTACAGTCCCAAAATAATCATCCATTTATTTAAATTAAATGAATTTATTTTCTATTATATGTCAAACATCATTTGGAATATTTTTTTCATTGAAAATATTCTTAAATTCAACCCATTACAGGGCATCAATATCATCTCTATCAGTGATGCTATTAAGCATTGGCCAAAAATTGTCAACTTCACATTCAAAAAGTTAAATGGAAAGAATTTCCTTTTAATTATCTCAACACACAGTGACATCAAATAAATTTTCATGGGATTTTTTCCACCCTTAATTCACCACTAGTTTAGTAGATCCACAAATTTTAGGGGTTTTTACTTATAAAATGTTCCACTATCACCATGTTCCTCTGTGGTATCTCCGGTTGATCTATTTCATGAATGACAACACTATTAATATCATGTGTCAAATGATGAATTAATGTAAAAAACCACTCATATCCAATTCCCACCATTCCAGGATAATGATTTGGAAATATATCACCTCCCAATGCCTTCCTACTTTAATATGACCCTTTATTCTAAAGAAAACCATTCTATAAAAATATATCTCAGATTAAATAAAATTTAATATTAAAATGTTATATAATTTCAACATATTTTAAATGTAAAAATAATATATGGTATTCTAAAAAAATTATCCTCTCTCCTAAGTTTATCTAAACAATTCTATGACAATTACTTTGAGGTCCTAACCATAAACATTACATAATATAGTAAATTAATTTATAATTCACTTTCATACTTTCCCAAAGATCTATTTGGTATAGTGTTTTGTAAATTTGTTACATATTTCATACATATCAACCCATAAAAATGAAATTTGGTTACTAATAAAACAATATTCATTTCATTCAATAAATAATAATCTTTAATGAAACATAAAATCATTTAATGAAATTCATCACAATATTTTTTTTGAATTCTTATTTTCTCTTAAAAATCCATAAAACCTATGAATTTTTTTAAAAAATGTAATATAAACTAAATTATAAGTAATAGACACAAAATTAATGACAGAAATCATTAGTCCATGAATACATATGAACATAAAAAATCATTTTCCCAAATATATTCATCTCACCAAAAACATATCATAAACATTGTAAAAATAATAGATTTTCATAAAACAAAGAAAACAAAAATAAAACCATAATGGTAGCTTGGGGAATTAATTATAGATGATTGTAACACTTTTGGATACCATATGTCTAGTAACCAACCTGAATACCTTACAATGTAATCCTAAAGTATACCTTATGGTGTATCCTAGATGACTCCCTTATGGTGTAACCATTATATACTCATTTGGAGTAACGATACTATAAAACTATAACATAAACATAGTCAAATAATTGGATGGAGATACAAGTTACCGACATAATAATTAATAAAACTCATTAACTAGAAAATAATCATAATTCTAGAATACGTGAATCATAAACATCATTACATTGGTATTTTGTAAAATGAGAAATTAAAAGAGTATTTTTAAAGAAAAGTCATATACCTCCGGTTCAACATTTATAAAACATGTTAAAAACTCATTCATAATGGTTTAGTGAGAGTTTTTCATATATTAATGAAGCATATTAATATTTTTAATTCCTTTTATGATTTCATATAACATAATTCTTCCCAATTAATAATAAAATTTAACTGTTTTCATTGTTTTTGGTGAGTTTATTTCATTGTTTCCAAGGTGGGTTTGTTATGGATTTTCTTATCAAATGGAATAAAAACTATAGACGTTGAATAAAACGGTATTAATATACTTCCTTTATTTTAAATGATACCATATATCATTTTTTATATGATAAATATTCATTATATAAAATAATAATGAAGATGATTTTATTTATTTTGGTGGGTTTTACGACTGACATAATAGTTATTCATTTTATTTAGCATCATTTTTATATATTTGTTCTAATGAAATATATAACTTATAATATTAATAATAAAATTTGAATTAACTATAATAATTATTTTATGACAAGCATCAAATGTGGTAAATGGGAATGAATGTGTGTTATCCACGATGGTGTTAAATCGACACATCATAGTCGATGTTCAAATTTCTAGAATAAATGAGAGAGGAAATGGATTTTGATGAATAATTTTTCTATCAACATGATAATATTCTTGTATTTATAATATATTGGTTTTTTCATCCCACAAATATAATGGGAGGTGAAATAAAAATAAGAAAAAAGAAAAATTTAATGGAAAATAAAAGAAAACTCAATATGGTTTTACATATTAAATTATCCTCCTTGATATGTTCTTTAAGGAATATATTTTGGACTTTAGGTGAGACTAGTAAGTCGTGGACTTGGGTATACATCATGGATAGGGAAATGAATAATAATTAAACAAGATACAGGGATTTTATTAGTGAGGATAATAGGTAGTGATGGGTTGTATTTATAATGGAGGAGAGGGGTGTTTTCTAATTATTTTATGGATTACTTTATTATTTTGTCTCTCGACTATGAATAGTTTGAGAATTGTCTCAAAATATATTAATATAATTAAGGTGAGGTCTTTATTGTGGTTATTTTATTATATATTACTCAAATAATAGTGTAATTATCATATAATGTATATATAACATAAATTTCCTTATTACACTATTCATCAAAAGTTAAATAATACTGTAAAATTAAAAAAATTCACCCTAACCATTACTTTATGAATATAATTCAAAAATGAACACAAGTTTATGAAAAATAATTTTATAAATATTATAATTTTTCTTAATTAAAATAATCATTAATTTTAAGAATAAATTTTTTAAAATTATAACAGATTTTTTAAAACTTTTAGAAATTAATTATAGTCTCATTAAATTATATTATCATCATAACACAATAAAATATTAATTTATGAATCAATTTTATGAAAATAATTTTTTTTAATTCATTAAATTATTTATAAAAGTGGGAATAAAAGTTTTTATTCCAGAAAAATGTCAACAATTTATTAATAATTTTCAAAATATTTATATACTTTTTTCATGATATAAATATATAATTATTACACATATAAGACAAGTAAATATTATTTACTCTCATTAGTGAGGTAAGTAATTTTATTAGTATAGATTCCTTAATTTCAATAAATACCACATATTTCATTATATATTTATAATGAATTTAACTATTACCTCTTGGATGAACAAAAAACCAATATTTTATATATACATGAGTTGATAAAAAAACATTTCCCATTGCATTGATGTGAAATCAAATTCTTGGATCATCCGTCACTTTGATTTCATTATCTTTATTAGGAGTTCCAAATAGATTTAATCGAAGGATTAATTCCCAATAATATTTTATTACAGTATTAATAAGTTTGGAATAAATAATTGTAATTCCCTAATAAAAATTATAAGTCCCTAAAGCAAAACACCCTTGATAAGAAATTGGAATGGGTATTCAGTACACAATTTTTTGACCTAGAGAATCAAAGGGAAGTTCCAGTATCCCGAGTGGATTATAAATTTTTATTTATCATCTTTATGAGAGGTAAATGGGTATTAAATAATTTAAGAGTTGTTGGGGAACATATAAAGATATGGTAGAGTTTATCCGAACATTAGTAATTGTAGAAAGGGAGAGGATATAGATGGTAATTGAATAATGAGTAGAAAAAAAACAACCCTAACATCAAAATTGTGACTCCAAATTTTTGGGAGGATCTTATTGAGAGATTAGGGGAACCATGAGAAGTATATTTATAAGCTAGGGTTGAGTAAGGTTTTTCCTCAAGTATTTTTAGTGATGATAAATTGGGACTTGTGTTTGTTTATATTGGAAATGAGTGCAGAATTATTTATCATTTCCCAAACATAGGTTTTAGACTCTATTTAAACAATTAACCAAAATAAAAAACCTTTCAAGGGTTTTTTCACATGTATTATTATAGTATAGAGTGTTTTTATTTATTTTATAAGTAAAGGGTACTAAATTAATAAAATTTTAACAATTTTGATGTGGAAGTTAGTAATACTCTTAAAGATATGATTTTAAAACCCTAAAATAAAGTGTTGGTTTATCAGGATTCATAAAGGATTTATAGAATTATCCAAAAACATAAAATTCCATTTTTTTTAAATGGAAACATATATTTGGACTTCTATTACCATTATAAAATTTATTACATCAATTTTGAGTAATTATTAGGTCATAAAATACAATGTATATTTATATAGTATTTAATTTTTACTTAATGTTCAAAAATCTCATAAATTTATGAAAAATTCACCATTCGATAATTTTGATTTAATGATCCCAATAATAGTATTTATTTTAAAAAAATAATTAACTAATATGATTATTTTTATTTTTAATATATGTATCGACACTTATTGAGAAACAATGGTTTATTTAACAATAACAAGTTTTGAACCATTATAAAATATAACACATGTCATCATAAATTTTATAAACATCTAAATATTTAATAACTATTATATATTAATAATATTTTATTAAAATTTTATTTATTTTATAAATCCATTAATTCATAAAAATAAAAATATTTCTTGAAATTGAATACTAATTAAAAATAATGATTGTGTTTTATAGTATTAAGAAAAAAACACTTATAAAATTAACGATAAGTAGAAAATATGAACATTATTATATTGAAAACATAATATAAATATTGTTATTAATATTTTGAAAATATATGTCCCTCTAATATACTAGATGATTTCCTAATGGTATGGTTCATGATGGTGAGACATTATTGGGGATGTTCTAGGTATATGGTTTTTGTCGGGATCTCAATGTGGTTGAACTTCTCCCGTCGATGGTTTCAATTATTCCAAACATATTGGATGTCATGTTGTGATTGTTCAAGGGAAAATACCGTTGATGTTATCTCCCTTGTATGAACTAACAAATTAGATCTATTGTGTATAATATGACATGATGTGTCCATCACTTACTGTGTTGGTGTCAATTGAATTATATAGACCCTATATTTAAACTAATCATGTGATAAAAATTCAACAAATATATTTTAAATTGAAATTATGATTAAATTAATTCAAATTATTATCGGATATAATATGAACAAAAAAACCATGTGCTTTCTATAACCATAATACATAATGATGCATTGAATTAAATTATATGGGGAATTTTATTTTTATAATTTTAGGTCATTACAATATTCCTCCCTTCACAAATCATTCGATTGAAATTTTATTTTTCAACAAAAAAAATTATGGTAATTATTTTCCATAACATCCTTTGATTACCATATCACGTTATAAAACAATTTATTCTCGAAAATACATTGAAAATGTGTATTGTTTTATTTCATAGAACCTTGTATCTATGTTATAATAGAATCATGAGATACTCCACACAGTAAACATCATTATATAGTGGTACCATCTCTAGAGTGAATAAATGGTAGGGGTATGTCTGTAAATCATCAATAGGCATACAAAAAATACATCATGTACTTGAGATAGGTTATTTTTTGAGTGCCAGTCGATTGGACACCATTCCAATGTGATTAGGGATCTCAAAGGGACCGATGATTCTTGGACTAATCTATACCTCAATTCCAAATATAATAACCATATTTTGTGTTTATATATGAAGTAATATAATGTTCCCAACCTCCAAATCTAGGTCACCTTAAATATTTCCAACAAAACGTTTTATTCAAATCTCGGAATCCTAGATGTGATGTTGATTAGTCTTGATATTTTCCACCATTTACATGACCATTTCATTATATAGAAGTCGGTGTTCCCAAACTTCATCCCAAAATTTTGTTGTTTTACACCTCTTAACATAAAGATATTCAATTGGATCCACTTGGATTCTTTAGTAGAAATTCATATTGTATGGGAACTTGAATATTTAAAAAAATTTATCCCATACTCCCTTAAAGTCAATTGGGAAATCTAACTATATTTCATTTAGTTTCTCGATATTCCACAAATATTCCACATCCAATTAAGGGTGAGATAACATAATAATGTTAAACTCGTTATTTATATTGTGTTAGAGACTCTTTTATAAAATGGAGTTAAATCATGGGTCTTGAACAAACACAATCGATAGTGGTGCTCCATTCATCCTTCTGATTTCTATGATGTATATACTAACATATTGATCGGATGAGAAGTCATCCAAAATAAAAATGAAGAGTAAAATAATTTAAATATGATAAAAAATAACCCAAATAGTATTATTTCTTCCTTAATTATTTAGAATACTAATGATGATGTCCATGGTGTGGTTTTTCAGTTTCAATGTAGGTATGCTCAATGGTTGCATCATCCCTTTGTACTTTTTCCTTTCAACCTTCACTTACTGAAGTACAATACCAAATGATATATATTCCTTGATTTAATTCTTATTATTATATAACTAATAATTATCTCATTAATCTTGATATATATTCCTGATTCCTAATTGGGTAGATAATTTTGACCTATGTTCACCATCCAACAACCTGTTCATTAACTAAGGATCTTATGGTGCACATTTTCATGAACAAAATCTTATAACATACTCATCATTGACATTGGACTCATTCGATTTCACATTTTTATAGTTTTCATTTTACTTTTAATTCAAATGTTATTTCATAGAAAATTTTATATGATTTATAGAAGGGATGGTTGAGCAATCATTTATGGAAGGATCGATGATGTTCCTCCCTTATTCATTCCCATGCACATTAGTTTTATAACAAAAAAGATTGGATACATTTTAGTTTTCATCAATAAAAAAATTGATGGATACTATATATATTGAAAATATACCACATTATTGTCATTTCTATGATGGTATTGGAATTGGAAGTCGTAGTCCAAGATCATCACTAACCATCAATATTTTCTCATATTCCACTATTTATGGGTGAATAAAATATTTTGGCTTTGTTATCCGTATATATTTCATTCTTCTCCCCAAATAGATAGTACAACCATAATTTCAATGCAATGATCACTACATAAAAATCATTTCTAAAAAAATTAACTATATTACCCCAATAATTCAAGTAATTCTCAAATATTTATCACATATATTGGCCTCATTCATTGTTTAAATGATTTTTTCATTGAAGGGTCTATGATATCCTATTTCTTGTGATAATATTCCATTGGAATGATACTTCCATCAACCAAAACTATCATTTGTTCTATTTTTAGAAAAATAAACTTTTTATGTTCTTTAGCATAGGGATGAGATGTTTATCTTCTCCTCCATTCATTGGGAGTATATTAGAATAATATCTATAAATATGACCGAATTTGTTTTTCAAGTAAATCCATAATGAATAAACTCATAATTTCCATGGATATTTCTTTAAAATTATTGG
This sequence comes from Viscum album, assembly GCA_963277665.1. Taxonomy (NCBI): domain Eukaryota; kingdom Viridiplantae; phylum Streptophyta; class Magnoliopsida; order Santalales; family Viscaceae; genus Viscum; species Viscum album. The sequence goes on along the minus strand of OY728121.1, from coordinate 1,641,016,522 downwards.
TGTCAAATAGAATTACTATGAAATCATAGTTCTTTTACCTTTTATGAAATGCAATATTGGGGATATTCCCTTTTTTCACCATAAATTTTTAAAATCCCAACACCATATTCACTTTGGAGAAGTTTTGTTCTCCATGCAGTGAATTGAATAAGTCATAAATTCGGGGAAGAGGATACATTTTCATTATCACTATCTTATTGAACTCACAATAATCAATTAAAAGTAACATTAAATCATCAATTTTATTGAAAAAAGAGAACTGGTGCAACCCAAGGTGAAGAAATTTAGAGTAAAAAATATTTATCAAGAATATATTATTGTGGTTTATTCAGCCTCTATAATAGAAAAAATTATATTTTATATAGATTCAATGATAATGGTTACCCCCAAGGTATAAGATCTTTTGAAAATTCAACCTCTCAGATTGGAGGTAGGCGAACAAATTTTTCAGGAAACACATTAGTGTATTCCTTCAAAATGGGATTGTTTTCAAAGAAAATCCATTCTTTATACTCATTAATTTTAGATATGTATGCCTTAACTAAGCGACAATTCATCCATTATTCTGATGTAAGTGCTAAATTAAATCCATCCACATCTGTTAAATTTTATTGAATTGGTTGAAAATTTGTGATACTAATAGGGATTTCATTCTTGCTTAAATTTATATTGGTTCTATATAAGAAAATAAAATTCAAGTATATATTTTCCTCATATTCCAATAAAACTGTATCACAATGTTCACTGGGATTTAATCCCACAAATTTTGAGAGGGGGTGAGTTATAAACTTGGGATGAAAGAATTAACCAAATTTTCCATTTTCACCAACAACTCTACATCCATTCTTTGTGATGGTTTCCAAATAGGTACACTAAACTGTTACAATATGGTATAATTCATTGATATGTAATTAAAATTACATTCAGAATTATTTCATGAATAATTATCAAACTAATCACTACTTCATTGTTTAGATCAATATTATTGGTTGTGATGGAAAAGTATCACCTTTGTTGCCTTGGTGGTTTCTAGTTTCCTCTAAAAAACCATGTCTTATTGCATTCGTTTTCAAAGTCCACTAGTTCATTGATGTTTTTTAATAAAAAATTATCTATGGTTTGACTAGATAATTAATTTCCACCCCCAAAATTGTGGATTTATCTTATCAAAAATTTATTTATAGGATTCATTTATTCTTGAAACTAAATCACTTCCTTTAACCCTTTAATCAATTTCTAGGGTTCTTCATTCTACAACTTCGACAAGTGGGAATATGAAATTTCATAGAACTAATAAATTTATACATTGGACTATTATAATTATACTCCACTTTGCACATATTATCCCGCATTATACACCTGATATTCTTTGACCCCCATTTCAATATTGATTGACCATAAGAAAATTTACTCATCGCTACTAATGACTCGAATCGCTATGGTTTTTTTAAGAGTAGGTGGTATCCCACACAAAAATATATCAACATTTCTGTTAGGGGTATAAATAATGTTCAAGTAATATCATGAAATTCTTTTGATGTTTTCCTTCTACACCACGATAGACTCATCATCTTTTTTCATGTGGGAAAGGAAATAACAATCGATTTTAAGGAGAGATTGATGAACATGATTTTTTTCAAGAAATAAATTCCATATTTCCTTCCACCCCATCCCTTAGATCTCTTCCTCATTCTTTTTATTTATGGCCAATGTACACCATTGGTTAAATTATTCATTAATATGATAAACAACCAGTAAAAACTTCTCTTGCTCCAATCATTGATTGATGGAGAGGATCTTCTCAATAGAGCTGATTCATTGTTCTACAATTAAGGGATTTGATGATCCATTGAATTTTGGATGCCATTCATGCATAATAATATCAAATGAACAATATTATTTCATTGTGTTATTTTGGTTATCCTAATGATATAATTCTCGATTCAAAACCCATGTCATCTGAGAGAGTGTTGTCATAATGTCCACAATTCCCGCTCTCATCAGGTTGGGCATCTTGTGGGAGTAGTAATCACATTTACCTTCAAATTGTTTGTTTACCAGATACCTCCTATTTCCATCCATGTTCTCGATTAAATGGAATATTATTGATGATTATTTTTAAACAATTAACCACATAATTTTTAATCCAAGGACATTAATTAGATAACTTATAAATTTCAGATATATTTTTTACTTTTGAATTAGTATGCATCAATATATATTATATATTATAAATTTCCTAATATATAATAATATTTGATTTTTCAAAAATAATGGTTTGTAATGACATTATGAATTTTCCAAAGAATTTCCCCCCAAGGGTTTCAAAGCTGGTGTGTATAATGTCCTATTGTTGCGTACTAGTTCTAGTTTGAGTATAACTCAAAATTGTTTTTTTAGTTTTACCCCTAAGTACATATGTGTCAAGGCCACATCCACTAGTAATTTCCAAACAAGTATTTATTTTCATTTTAACCCACATAAAATATACTTATCAAAATTTATGTTCTTTTTTTTTACTATTTTTATTTGTATATATTTTGCTATAATTTTTTAATCCAAATCCAATAAATAAATAAACTTTTCCTTTGATATCAATTATGAAAACCTAACCTTTATTTCACATTAACACTTTATTTTATTCCTAATATTAATATAATTAGATCCTAACTATTAAGATGTATAAAGTATTTAGTAATTTGGTACATTACATATCAACATATAACAATGAAAATACGTAATAATTTTTGGAAACATCCTTAACATGATCATTGTATTTCTTTCACACTTAACACATCTTTGGATAACCGGGGCACATACATAAGAATGTGGTAAGATATAAAGCCCAATAATGTAAGAAACATTTCCTAACATAAATAAGTTAAGAAATGTTTTGCAATATGAGGTTCAATGAGGAATAAAAATATGTTGAATCATAAACACTATCAATGAGTGATGATATAGCCTGTTAACCTAAAGGAATTATGGGAAATGTGGAAATAACATAAAACATTTCATCATAGACATTGGTGAAGGATAAATTCCATGAAATCATAATTGAAATATTCTTTTTGTGTATTAGTTTCACTCACTAACATCTTGAATGTCATCTGATGTGACTAAAACAATACCAAATGAATTATAGTATCATATAATTCAGGGTGCACCCATTACATTCATTTCATTATCCCGATTATGTGTGCCACATAGATCATACAACATGGATTAATTACTCTTCATATATAATTCCATCATAAATAATTGGGAAATAAATACATGGAAGTTTCTAATCAATAATTATAAGTGAATAAAGCTAAACACCATATATACGAAATTTGTTTGTGTATTCGTGACATAATTGTCATCCATGAAATGTCATGGTGAATTGTCTACAGATAAATGGGGGAGTATGAACTTTCATGGATGTGATTAATGATATTCAAAGGGGACACTAATAATTTAATAATCATAGAATAGTTATGGTAGATATGGAATAAAATATCCAAACAATACGAATTGGAGAAAAAATCATAAGGTAAAAAATATACTTGAATATAGATGATAAAGAAAAGAACCCATACCTTAAGAGTGGGAGTCCAAATGCATGGGTTGAGGTTTTCAAAATCTTGGGGAACCTTGGAAGGACTCTTGAGTGGGGTGGAAAAATTATGGACTTTTTCCATGGATTTTTATTGAAGTTAAAGGGGATCATGGGTGGGTTTAAATAGAAAATGAGTAGGGAATTCTATATCATTTTTCAATCATATGTTTTGTACTATATATAGTAAAATTTCAAAAACCACAAAAGGTCCATGATTTTGGGAAATTTTCTACTAAAAAAGGTATTGGTATTTATTATTTTATAAGGAAAATGTCCAATCGTAACAAAATAATACCCTTGATGATGTGGAAGTGATTCATACTATAGAAGATGTGATTTTAAAACCTTAAATATATTTATGGTTTTGGAGGATTCATCATGTCTTTAGAAAATTAATAAATTTATCCAAAGATCATATTATTTTAAATGATGACAAATATTTTTTCATTTTTATAGTTTATAGTATTTATTACATCACTTTTGGGTTATTATCATTTCATAATACACAAATTATATTTATATGATATTTAATTGGTACCCAAAAATTTGGTTATGTACAAAAAACAAGAAAAAGTGACCATTAGATAAATTTTTTATTATTTTTCCATACATATTATTTATTTAACCAATGTAAGTTTCTAAATTTTTTTATTTTCACTTTTAAAATTACAATATATTTTTTCTTTGGAATGTGGGAATTTTTTATAATAATTATTTTTAAACCCATATAAAGATTTAAATTTGACTTCATAAAAATTAATTGATCATTTATTTAAAATAAAATATATTTGATAGTAATATTTTAATAAAATATTTTTTATTTAAAAAATATACTAATTCACCAAAAATTAACATCTTGAATGAAATTTAATGCAGAATAAAAATTAAATTCTTGTTTTATTGTATAAATGTCAAAATAATTTTTGAAGTAACGATAATATTAAAATATTAACATTATTTTATTGAAAATAGAGTATTAATATTCATATTATTATGGTCTTGATACATATAACATTATTATATAATCAACCTCCCTAAGGGTAAAGTGTTCTATGGTCCAAATTTCTTGGGTTTGTTTAACGTACATGGTTTTAGATGTGATCTAGATGAGATTTAACTTATCCAATCCATGGTTTCGATCATACTCATGTTATTGTATAACTTATTGGGATTTTTCATGTGAGAATCCTAGTGATTCTATATTCCTTGTTATCTATGATAAATGTGATTTATATGGTATAATCATATGGGTTTAGTCGATCACTCCATTTGGTTTTTTAAATTGGATTTTTCAAAACCATATATTTATATTAATCATGTTATCAATATTCAATAACTACATTATCAACGGTATGGATCATTTTTGATATTTTAAATCTGATATGCTATAAAAAATCCACATAAGAACATTGTTTATTTATAACCATGAAACATAAGAAGACATTTAATTATATTTGAAGAGGAATTTTATTTATAAATGTTCAGTTCATTAAATTTTCTACCTGAGAAACATATTTTTATCAAAGTTGGAATGAAAAATCTCATCCCTATTTTCATAATACATTTTCAAGCTATTAATCTTGAGAAACATCCAAACTAGTAAATTAGTGGACAATAATATTTTTATTCCATTATGAGGTATCCCCCAACATCTTTTAAATAATCTGATGATCTTATAGTTGTAGAGTAATGGATTAGTACTACTAAATATATATTTTCAATTACAATGTGTCCAGAACATGAATAATTCTTTTTGGATGAATATCATTTGGAAGGAAAATATGATCAATGGGAAAATCTATTCTACAATAAGAGGAAATAAGTTGAAATTGGATCCATTAAGTTGGATGAGTATAAGAGCATATTTTTCAAGAATAAATTACCCTTTATTCTTCAAATGAAAATGGAGAAGGAATAACATCGGATAAAATAAAAAAATAATTAATTTGCTGGAACCTTTTAGGTAAAATTTATAGGACATATGAGGTTTTCTTCTATAATTTTCAATTAAGATGAATGTATGTTGGATTGATTATTTGGTGGATTGTAACCATGTTTTCAATGGATGTTATAGGTCATATGAGGTTTGCTTCTGACAAGTGGATTTTCTAGTGTGGACCCAGTTCTTCATTTTGGGAACATGAAAAGGATGTTAGAGAACCTATACTTGTGTAGTGGTATACAATTAGAGAAATTCCAATATTATTGGACTTCTTATATGGAAATATTCACTTTTATGATATATAATTGGGGGAGTAAATGATGTGTTTAAAGGAATATCATATTTTTATAAAGACATGTCACTGATGTGGAAAGTCTAGTAACCTGATGCAATTTTATATCATGGATTCGTAGTTCCGCATTTCTATTACTACAAGTGGTTTTGTTACATGACCTTCATAGTACGTGGAGACCCTATAAGTGTTGATAAATTAAGTCATTCATGAGCCTATGGCGCATTGTAATTTTTTGGATTTGAGAGATTACCTGGATTTTTACGTTATATATTTCGTGGAGATGGAACATTCATATATCAATGTATGGTGCTTCTCTCTTATACTCTATCAGTTAAATTGTTTGAAAAGAGTTCATCTAATTCATTAATATCAATTAATGAGGTTATATTGTAATATATACAAGTTAAATATTCATATTAGTTTTGTTCAATACAGTAACCATATAAAAAAGTATGAATTGTCTTTATATCTTTCTAGAATATCCAATAGTGGGTTCTATCATTGAAAATGTTAGGTGATTCAAAATTTGGGTGATGAAAGGAATCAAATTGATCATTATAAAGGGTTTTTGGCCTTTCTCTTGTGCATGTATCAATTGTTATTTGATATTGGTATCCTTCTTATCTCATCTGGGGGAAAATATTGTAATTAAATGTGAATTGAATCTTCTAGTAGAATATGTGGTAATATGCCCCCGTTAGAGAGTAATCATATTATTGTAGGTAGAGGACATGATGTTTTTAGTGAATCTAATTTTGACTCTCCCCTATTTTCCTTTGGTAGTTTACCTATACTATGATTTCATTTTTTATGATTTATATGGGTTTCCACTAGACTCAGAAGTTTAATTTGAGATTGAGCTTCTTCCTAATGTGTAAAACTGCAAGCTTCCATGGTATGTTTTATTTAGAATAATACAATATCTTGTGTTGTAAACAACTTTGAGTTCTATTACACCACAACCAACCAAACTAGCCAATATGAATAGTAATACCCACTTTTTGATATTTTATAAATTTTATTTATCAAAATGGACTTCATTTAAGGATTTGGAATATCATTATTATCATATGGTGATTTTTTTGGTATTTTTCTGAAAACATTCAATTTTTTATGAATAATGAGAAACACAACGTTATTGTTAGAATCCAACATTTTATTTAAATAATTATTTATTTTATTTAAACATATTTTAATTAAAAATATATAAATAAAACATATATTAGTAATATTTGATTCACTGATGTCATTTTATAATTAAATTATATTTATAAAATATTATTGATTTTTTACATGCCTTTTACCCACCTTCTTGGCACGTTAGCAAATTTGCATAAAATGAAATTTTACCACTTCAGTGAATTGAAGTTCAAAACTCCAAGAGAGATAGTCCACATCAGTTAGTAAAATGTCGATCAATATGATTAAGATAATATTTAGTGAATAGTGACTGTTGAATTTTATTTACCGCAATTAAAAGTAAATATGGTAATTAATGGTAAAAATGATATTATAATTACCCTAAAACATGTCCTAATTCAATTGGATGAGTTTATTTAGACCAAAATTAACCTTAGGAATATAATATTATCCTTTTTATCGACATGGATTACAATTGGACATTTATTGTTTTTTTATTAAATGAAGACTTAAAAGTGTTAAATTCAAATTTTAATAAATAAAACATTTTTATATAGGGTTATAAATCTGATAAATTTGAAAATAAATGTTCATTAGAAATAAAAAAATATTTCTCACATATTGGTTTTTTGTTTATAATTTTTAGATATTAAATAAATAAAATTATTTATAACAGAATGATTATGCAATAACTACCTTATTAATAAAATATTAAAATAACTGTTTTTATAAATAACAATTTAAATTTAAATTGAGACATTTTATTAATTAAAATTATTTTATTAGTTAATAAGACATATTAGGGTTTATTAAATAAGTTTTTTTTCGAATTGATAATGTTGTAATGACTTTCACAAAAACAAAATACCATATAATATCAAAATTGACATAAATGAGTTTTTAAAACAAATACTATATTATTAAATGATATAACATTCCAAAAAATATTTGGTTCAACCAAAGGATATATATAAGTTTTTATGTTTTAATAATTAACCACTTGGGTTGTCTTGGAATTTTGTAGTATGTCTGTCAGCCATTTATTATAATAATACAAGAATACATGGTAAAATTTAAACTATTTAACTAAGAGTTAAATCTAAAAGATAATGTTAATATGTTGATGTAAGCTTGTCTAGAACCTATTGGATGAGATGTTTTTGACTCAAACCCACCTTAGACTCTAAACTAATGATTTTGGTGACATTATAAACTAAATATGATTGTATAATAAGATAATATTTCAAGATTTGCCTAAAGTGACCCTCACCTATCTTATGAATGGGTACATCCCTATCTCTCAAAATCACACCACCAATGCCACTTGGCTCACCCAAATCCAGATCAAATTTCCTCCCAACTACCCTCACATCTACCTAGATGCCTAACTATGTTCATAAGAGAATCTATAAACCCCTTTTGATCAAATCAAAAGGAATTGCGTGAAGAAGAGGTAATACTTTCACCACCTCTTTCAAAGTTCATTTCTTCTTCCACTTCCTCTTTCAATGTTGTTTCTATTTCAAAATAATAACTCTATTCCCTTATATATGTTGTGATATTATTATAAATTACATACAAATATATTCATTATTCTATCCTTCCTATGAATGGCATGTCACTATACGTGCGTAGGTACGGATTACCATCTCTCCATCGTGGTGTAGTTTTTTATTAAACACTTAATTATTTGGATGAATATAATAATGAGTATAAATGATGTAAAGTATATATATAACATTTAAATGATTCTTCATATATTATATACCATCTAATTACTTAATATTTCACCATCAATAGAATAATAATATCACTCGTGCATACATGCGGATTACCATCTCCACGAACGCGATGCATTTCATTACCCATCATAACCAATCAAGAATAATTTTAATTTTATTATTAAAAATAACATCTAAGATCCTAATATCATTCCTGATATGAATCAAATAAATATGATACATAAAAACATGTCGTAAATAACAAAGCTTATTAAGGAAAACGAATTAGTTATCACCCAAAACAGTGATACCACTGAAATATTATTAACAATGAAATATTATAATGTCATATATGGTATCATACTTATGAATGTGGTTCTTGTATAATTTATTATGAATTATTTAACTATTATACATGTGGTTAATTTCCCATCGATGAAGGAAAAGTATAAGGTAATGGTTAATTCTACAATCTCTTCATTATATGAGGTTTTTATACACGAGTATTTACTAGGACTTCTTTATCATCCACTTCCATGTTTCTTAAAATGTATTTCAAAGAATTTTTACTATTTACTAGACTATGGGTTAAATTAATTTATACAATTTTTTGAATTTTTATCGAATGTTTATAATGTAATCTTTCTGTCATTTTCCTAAAAATTTCTTTTACGACCTTTTTGACAAAATTAAGGAAAGAATGTTTTTAAATTATAGGGTGGGTGCGGATATTTTCTGCCATTATAAAAACTTCGATGCTTCCCATACAAGATTTTAAGAATATTTTCAAAATATTTTTTTCTTTTATAATTACATGACATTTAAATGATTTGAAAATAGAAAGAGAGATTTATATCAAACATTTTTGATTTCATCTATGTCAAAATCCATTGATTGATTTTAAACTTTTTTGAGAATATTTATTATGATACAATAATTCATATTGTATATAAGTTTTTGTGAAATTTTTGACAATTGATGTGTTCTTTTTAAACCATTCGTGGTTTATGTTTAATTTATTAACATTTAACGTGATAGTTCTAATGTAAATGTTAATGTTATGTTTCAAACATTTCATATGATAAATGAATTGGAATTAGTATGGTATGGGTGGATCCCACTATAACTTCTAGAATCATCTGTTGGTCTCATGAGAAAATCTAGTGTCTTGGCACAAGGCATTGAAAAAATCTTATTTGTAGTCTTCACTCGATGCCTTGACTATGTGCTTATGATGTCCACAATTATGCATTCCATCGTTATGAAATTAGCTATTGATATTACATGTGATTATTAAAGTAGTATAATATTTTAACGACCCATACATTACATACATTATTATTACTTCAGAATTGAAGCACGCTTATTACAACATATAACAAAACCAAGAAAGGACCGTATAGGTATAGTGTCTTTAGAAACTGGGAAACATAAACAACTAGTTCATAAAGCATCTACTTTGTCTCCCATTTATTTCATCATATCTAGAGTACCTTTCTGGAATATTCTACTTAATAACCTTCTTCCTGACCTGGGGAAATAAAACATACAAAAGGGTGAGCTCAAATGCTCAGTAAGGGTAAACAAAAAAATATCAATCACATCGTATACATAAGCACATATCTTTTTGAAATCATAACCTGCAAAAGAGATCATAATTTCATAAAATGGGATAAATCATAGTAGTGAAATATAATCCCAATAATCATAACATAATACATTAAACTTTGTGGCATACAAAAATAATCATATAGAATCATTTCTTTTTAGTCAAGACTCATTTCCAAGACTATCTTAGTGGACAAAGTCCATTTCTGAACCGAGTTCACTCCTCGTTTCATTCATGTTTCACTGAACTGGTATAACCTACCGTTCCCGCCATGTCTATCTCATGAGATATAAAATCTTTACCCAATGCATTGGAGGGTGATATAGGTCCCACCCATCTCATAATTATACCATTCTTATGTGTGCCACAAAATCATAAACCATACATCATAGCATAACCCATATAATAAAAATGGGAATCTTAAACATCATGACATCATAAAACAATTCATATAAGATAAAGGAATTAATAAAAATATAATTCCATCACAACATTATCAAATCAATGTAATAATAGGGATAGAAACAGAACCCTTTATTATCTTAGATGGAAAATAATTTTGATAAAACACTTGAACTCCATTCTTGAGGAAAATATCCTTTCTGCTTCAAATACATTTTCCTTTCTTAACATGTCACACAATTTTAAACTAAAAGAAGTTGATTAAAAATAAACTTGAAAACTTTTAAAGGAAGTTTCTTGGAAATAATGTTTTAAAAATCCATTCATGCCGTATAAGTTAAAAAAACATTCTTCGTACTTTTTTCAGAAAAGTTAAAAAGTACCTCGTACGAAAAACGACAAAAGATTCCTTTCATATCCTTTACTAAAAACTCACCAAAGGGTAAAATTGGATATAAAACATTTTATAAGGATATAAATATTACATATTTAGGAAACATGGATGTGGAGGATAAAATACACCACAGTAAATTTCAAAGTATAAACAATCTTAGATAAAAATGAGATTGTGATATTTTCCTTACCTTAGGTCCGATATGCTTTGTACGTGTCCGAACGTCCTGTATAATGATTTAAATAATGTTATTGACTTATTACAGAATCATACATATTTTTATGATATCATATATGGTCATATTATCAGCTTCTTAGTGGTAATATTTCATTGCTACTTGTTATTCGGGTGTTTATAAGTTTTTGTTCTTATGCGTGTTTTGTTGAATAAATTCGTATTCTTCTCTTTATGTAATAGATAACTCATTTCCAGAATTTTATTAGTGTAATATATATCATATTCATTCATTAAATTCATTTATATTATCATTATGAAATGAAGATTATGTATAACGAGTTGCATCACATCATGGAGACGGTATTCTGTACGTACGCATGAGTGATGATATTGTTCCTTTGATCGTGGAATTGTATTGGAGTGTATGTATACTATTTCAGAATCAGTATCACTTTATAATAGTCATATATAGTCATTATTTACACCATTATACCCATCCAAGTAAGGTGGTGGTGGAAAATAGATTACACCACGGCGTGGGGACGGTATTCCGTACGTACGCACGTGCGGTGATTTCTTTTTCCATAGGATGGATAGATGGTGAAATAGGGGTTTTTCATAATTATAATAACATATAATTATATGAGTGATAATGATGTTATTACTTCATATTGAAACAACTAAAGAAGAAGAAGTAGAAGAAGAAATAAAGATGAAAGAATCGGTAACGGACATTACCTCTTCTTTGAAGTGCTTCTTTGATACCTCCTTTTAGGGCACTAAAATAGGTCTTTTAAGAAGAAAAAAACCTCTAGTATGTTTCTAGGGAAGTGGAGAGAATAAATTGGCAGGGGTAGGCCGAGCTTGAGGGCTCAAAGTTGTGTGAGGAAGAGTGGGAGGAGGTGCCCTTTTATAAGGGAGGAGAGGGGCTCCTTTGGAAAAACTAAACATATTGTTTTATTATAAAGTCAAGTTCGTTTTTAAATAGCTCCAAATTGACTTATTTGGAATATTAGGTAGGTATGGGTCGAAATCCTCTCATAAAATAGAATTTATAAAATTTTATGTTCCTATTTTAACCTTATCATTTAGATTTAACATTAAGTTAAATAATTTTACTTTTACCGTGTCTTCTTGTGTTCTTATACTATAAGGTTTATAAACATACTATAAGCAGCCAAAATAACCCCAAGTAGTTTATTATTAATATATATAACATTATCTAAGTCATTTGGCCAAACCATAGATTTTTAGGAATAAAATAACAATTACTAATATAATATTTTTTTTAAAAACTATTTTATGTCAATTTTGACACTATTTAGAAATTAATTTTTGTGAAAATCATAACAGAATGATTAGTTCGAAGAAAGTTAATTAAATCAATAATAACATGTCATATAAATCTATAAAAATATTTTAATTCATAAAAAGTATCAAATTACATTTATTTTGGTGTTTATAACATCAATTATGTCAATATTTCATTAATAAGATAATTACTGCATCATCGTTGTGTCATAAATATATTAAATTATATAATGTCTAAAAATTACAAATAAAATACCATTATGTAGGAAATAGTTTTATCTTTCTAATGAATATTTATAGTCGAATTTATCTTATGTATAACCCCATATTAAAAATGATTTACTTATTAAACATTGATTTTAACTATTTTAACCCTTCTTTAAATAAATTAATAATAAATGTCCTAATCTAAACCAAGTGGGCCTAAATGGTCATATTTTATTCCTAAGGTTTTTTTGGTCGAATTGAACTTGTCCAATAGAATTAGGACATGTGTTAGAGTAATAATAAAATCATTTTTACCCTTAATTACCCTATTTACTTTTAACCGTGGTAAAAAAAAGTAAAAAGTTACTATTCACCAAGAAATTATTTTCATCTCATTGAACCACATTTTACTTACTGACATCAACCGTGCCTCTCGGATTTTCGAAATTCCACTCACAAAAGCGGTAAAATTATGTTTTATGAAAAATTCAGTTTTTTAACTACCACTCAGTGGTTTCACTATTCATCAAAAATTGAAAGTTTTCAGAAAAATACCAAAATTTCATCCATGGATAATTTCGATATTCAGAATCCAAAAATAAAGTCCATTTTGAAAAATAAAATTTATAAAATTTCAAAAAGTGGTTATTACTATTCATAACGGCTAGTTTTAATAATATTTTATTAGCATATCATTGTTTAGTGAAACTCGGTATTGCGTACGACGCAAGCTATCGACGAAGGTTGTGATTTCGTGTAAAGCAAGCCAATAAAGTATTGTGTGTAGAAAAATATTCCTTTGATGATTTATATAAAATAAAAGTCTCCGGTTTTACATTCTACCCCCCTTAAAATGAATTTCGCCCTCGAAATTCGTCACTTTGTAACAAATAGATGAGGATATCTCTCCCTCATCATATCCTCAAGCTCCCATGTAGCTTCTTCTAATTCGTGGTTCCTCTATAAAACTTTCACCAATCGAGTGGTATTGTTTCGTAGAAATTTTTCGCTACGATCAAGAATCTCTATCGGTTGTTCTTCATAAGAAAGATCTTGCTCCAGCGGTACAACTTCTTAGCTGAGTACATGTGAAAGATCACATATGTACATTCTCAGGAGAGATACATGGAACACATCGTGAACTTGAGAGAGATTCGGTGGAAGCGCCAATCGGTAAGATACCTTCCCAACACGATCCAGTATTTCGAAAGGACTGATATATCTAGGGCTCAACTTCTCCTTCTTTCCAAATCTCATAACCCTCTTCCAAGGAGATATTCGTAAGAACACTTTATCAACCACTTCAAACTCTAGGACTTTTCTTCAGTTGTCAGCATAACTTTTCTGTCGACTCTAAGCTGCTCTTATGTGTTGTTGAATAGATCTGACCTTTTCTGCCATTTCATGAACGAGATCGGGTCCCAATAGCTTTCTTTCCCCAACATCATCCCATCAAGTTGGATTCCTGCATTTCTTTCCATAGAGAGCTTCATAAGGAGATATCTGAATACTGGAGTGAAAGCTATTATTATAAGAAAATTTCACCAAAGGTAGGTGTTGATCCCAACCACCTTTGAAATCCATAGAGCAAGATCTCAACATATCATCTAGAGTTTGAATTGTTCTCTCAGACTGACCGTCTGTCTGAGGATGATAAGAAGTGCTGAAACTCAACTCTGTCTCCAGAGTATGTGGAAGACTTCGCCAGAACTTCAAGGTAAATCTCGGATCCCGGTCAGATATAATATAAAGTGGTACTCCATGCAATCTTACCACTTCCTTTACATATATCATGGCAAGCTGATCCAGAGGGAAATCCTCTCTAATAGCAATGAAGTGTGCAGACTTTGTAAGACGATCAGCTATGACCCAGATAGTATTATTTTCTTTGGATGTTTTAAGAAGTCCTGTGACAGAGTCCATAGTGATGTTTTCCCATTTCCATTCAGGTATGGGTAATGGTAATAACATCCCCTTATACTTCTGTCTCTCAGCTTTAACTTGTTGACAAACCAAGCATCGAGAGACATATTCAGCAACATCTCTTTTCATGCCATCCCACCAGAAGTACTCTTTCAGGTCCCTATACATCTTCGTGCTTCCAGGATGAATAGAGAATGATGAACTATGAGCCTCATCCAGAAGCTCCTTATTTAATTTGGGGATGGGAGGAACACAAACCCGATTCCTGAACTTTATTATCCCATCACAATCAAGGTTGAATTCAGGAACAATTCTCACCTTCTTCTATAACTTGACATCTTCTTTCAGTGCCTCTTTAATCTTCACATGTATAGATGGTTGAACATTAATTTGAGAAAGATACGATTTTTCCCCTTTCATTATAATTCCAACATCCATCCTTTGTAAATCCATAAATATTGGATCTTTTGTGATCCTCATCATGGATAAACTGGCATGGTCTTGTCAACTTAATGCATCTGCCACCTTGTTTGCTTTCCCAGGGTGGTAATGGATTGAGCAGTCGTAATCCTTAATCAGATCCAACCATCTTCTTTGGTGCATATTCAGCTCCTTTTGTGTGAAAATATACTTTAAACTTTTATGATCAGTATAAATATCTCACCTTTCACCATAAATGTAATGCCTCCAAATCCTTAATGCAAATATTACCGCAGCTAACTCCAAATCATGAGTTGGGTAATTTTGCTTATGTATTTTCAACTGTCGTGAGGCATAAGCTATCACCATATCATTTTTCATAAGAACACACCCCAATACCTTCATGAATCACTGTAGATCACAAACCTTTATCCACTACAAGGCAGTGTGAGCACAGGTGCACTGGATAACCTTCTTTTCAACTCCTTGAAATTCTCTTCACATTCCTCCGTCCAAACAAACTTAACTCCTTTCCAAGTCAACTTGGTGAGTGGATTAGATAATCGTGAAAAATTATTCACAAAACGTCGATAATATCCAGCCAAACCAAGAAAACTTTGGATCTCAGTTACTGTTGTTGGTCTCGACCATCTTTCGATAAGCTCTGTTTTTGCTGGATCCACAGATATCCCCTCTTTTGAGATTATGTGACCCAAAAATGAAACTTTTTGAAGCCAAAATTCACACTTGGTAAATTTGGCATAAAGTTTCTCCTTTCTCTGGGTCTTCAATGTAATTATCAAGTGATCTTCATGTTATTCCTTTCTCTATGAATAGACAAGAATATCTTCTATAAACACTACCACAAACTGATCAAGATAGTCTCTAAGGACTATATTCATTAGATCCATAAAGATAGCAGGGTCATTAGTAAGACAAAATGGAATCACTATAAATTCATAGTGTCCATACCTTGTACGGAAAGCCATCTTTGGTATATCCTCCCTTTTGACCCTTAATTGATGATACCCTGAACGAAGATCAATCTTGGAAAAGTATTGAGCTCCGCGTAGTTGGTCAAATAGGTCATCAATGCGTGGAAGAGGATATTTGTTCTTGATAGTGATCTTGTTAAGTTCTCGATAATCAATGCAGAGTCTCATTGATCCATCTTTCTTTTTATGAAACTGTACATGTTCTCCCCAATGTGACGCACTAGGGCAAGTGAACCCCTTATCATGATTCTCTTGGAGTTTCTTCATCAATTCCTGCAACTCAATTGGTGCCATTCTATAAGGTGTCTTTGAAATAGGCAAATCACCCGGTACGAGTTCTATTGAATACTCAACTTCACGATTCAGTGGAAGACCCGATAATTCCTCCGGAAAGACATCATCAAACTCCCGTACAATGGGCATATTCTTAATTGTGAGTTTCTCACCAACCATTTGAGATAAATAAACTTTATTTAGTGGAATCAATACCCATAAAATGGAAGAAATTTACACTGGAAGGTTATGTTCACCCTTGCATCGATAGACGATCATAGATTGATCTGGAATATGAAATGTGACTTCCCTTCTTTGGCAATTGATATGAGTTCCATGTTGAGAAAGCAAATCCATGCCAAGAATCACATCAAATTCCACTATAGGAAGGATCACAAGATTTTCATGAAGCACTTTCCCACAAACTTCAATTGGAGAATAATTATAAACTTTTGATGCGACTGTTGTGCCATTAGGTGTTGTCACAGCTAACTCAACATCTAATTGTTGAGGTAATACGGTGATACCCTTAGAAAATTCTTCAGAAATAAAAGAGTGGGTGGATCCAGAATCAAATAAAACATTTACTACTTTAGAGTGGATAGTAAGTGTACCTTTCACCACATCGTTATCGTACTCCAAATCGCTGATAGAAACTGCATGTGACTTTCCTTTGTCTTTAGCCTTAAGAGTTTTTTGACGTCGACCATCATCATCAACTCTTCGATTAGGGAATTTATTGGCATAATGTCCAATCTCCTTGAACTTGAAACATTGAAGTGTAGTAGGTTCATTCTATGTATCCCTTCCTTTGTTTGCATCATTAGACATCTTCTTCCCATCATCACGGCATTCAAATGCCCGATGACCTTCCTTTCCACATTTGAAACATTTACTTGTCCCTTTAAGACAGCTCCCTCCATGTTTCTCTCCCCACATTGAGCATAAGGGAAAGCTCATCTTTTTTTCAGTGTGCTCTTTTTATTTTCCTTTTAATTCCATTTTCCTCATCTTATCAAACCTATATGACTGATGGGTTACTCCAATCTCCATCTCAACATTGAGAGCACATCGAACAATTTCCTCGTAGCTATTGAAGTCCCTTATGGCAAAGTCCCTTCGAAGACATGGTTTTAATCCACTAAAGAATCGATCGATTGTACTCTCAGGTTGGATAATAATACCAGAAGCGTACCTTGAAAGTCTTGTAAAATTTGATTCATAGGTACCAACATATTCATCATCCTTTTGCTACAGTTAAAGAAACTCATTCTCCATCTTTGTTCGGAGAATACGAGCGATGTACTTATTGAAAAATAAGTTCTTGAACTCGTCCCATTCCATGGACTCAATTTCATCCCATTGCCTCGTATTCTTAATAATATTCCACCATTGATCATCATCACCTTCCAAACGATACACTGCTAAGATGACTTTATCATGCTCAGAACATTGAAGAACTGAAAATATCTTTTTAGTAGTACTAATCCATTGTTCAGCAACTAATGGATCAGTAGACCCGCTGAATTAAGGTGGACGTTGTCTCATGAAGGATTCAACATAATTTTTCTCCTTACTTTTCTCATTTGGAAGTCCTTCATGATTCATAGCTTGAAAAAGTTGTGTGATCATGGCTACAAGATTTTGCATTCTAGCTCCCATAACGTTTTGTTTCTCAGGGGGACAATCATCGCATTTCTCGTCGCATTCCGCATTAACGCGGTTCCTTCGGGTTCCATCCATTGACTAAAACCAAGAAGAATAGTGTGAGAAACACTAATTATAAAAGTAAAACCACATAATCAAGAACAAAATTTCACACTTAAGGTCTTATCCTAGGTTATTCATGGCCATTTCTAAAACACTAATATTGTGTTCTATGCTTAGACTTGTCCTTTGGGTTCTTACTAAGGCTTTCACATCCTAGTTTCCAAAGCTTGACTATACCTTTCCTATGATACCAACTATAACGACTCATACATTACCTACATTGTTATTACTTCATAATTTAAGCACACTTATTACAACATATAACAAAACCAAGAAAGGAACGTATAGGTATAGTGTCTTTAGAAACTGCGAAACATAAACAACTGGTTCATAAAGCATCTACTTTGCCTCCCATATATTTCATCATATCTACAGTCCCTTTCGGGAATATTCTACTTAATAACCTTCTTCCTGACCTGGGGAAATAAAACATACAAAAGGGTGAGCTCAAAGGCTCAGTAAGGGTAAACAAAAGAAATATCAATCACATCATATACATAAGCACATAACTTTTGGAAATCTTAACATGCAAAAGAGATCATAATTTCATAACAGGGGATAAATCATAGTAGTGAAATGTAATCCCAATAATCATAACTTAAAACATGAAACTTTGTGGCATACACACATAATCATATAGAATCATTTCTTATTAGTCAAGACTCATTTCCAAGTCTATCTTAGTGGACAAAGTCCATTTCTGAACCGAGTTCACTCCTCGTTTCAGTCCTGTTTCACTGAACCGGTATAACCTACCGTTCCAGCCATGTCTATCTCATGAGATATAAAATTTTTACTCAATTCATTGGAGGGAGATATAGGTCCCACCCATCTCATAATGATACCATTCTTATGTGTGCGCAAAATCATAAACCATACATCATAGCATAACCCATATAATAAAAATTGGAATATTAAACATCGTGACATCATAAAACAATTCATATAAGATAAAGGAATTCATAAAAATATAATTCCATCACAACATAATCAAATCAATGTAATAATAGGGATATAAACAGAACCCTTTATTATCTTAGATGGAAAATAATTTTGATAAAACACTTGAACTCCATTCTTGAGGAAAATATCCTTTATGCTTCAAATACATTTTCCTTTCATAACATGTCATAAAATTTTAAACTAAAAGAAGTTGATTAAAAATAAACAGGAAAACTTGTAAAGTAATTTTCTTGGAAAAAATGTTTTAAAAATCCATTCATGTCGTATAAGTTAAAAAAAAATTCTTCGTACTTTTGTCGGAAAAGTCAAAAAGTACCTCGTACGAAAAACGACAGAGGACTCCTTTCATATCCTTTACTAAAAACTCACCAAAAAGTAAATTTGATATAAACTATTTTAGATGGATATAAATATTACATATTGAGGAAACATGGATGTGGATGATAAAATACACCGTAGTAAATTTCAAAGTATAAACAATCTCGGATAAAAATGAGATTGTGATATTTTCCTTACCATAGGTCTGATATGCTTTGCACGTGTCCGAACCTCCTGTATAATGATTTAAAAAATGTTATTGACTTATTACAGAATCATACTTATTTTTATGATATCATATATGGTCATATTCTTAGCTTCTTAGTAGTAATATTTCATTGCTACTTGTTATTCGGGTGATTAAAACTTTTTGTTCTTATGCATGTTTTGTCGAATAAATTCTTATTCTTATCTTTATGTTATAGATACCTCATTTCCAGAATGGTATTAGTGTAATATATATCATATTAATTCATTCAATTCATTTATATAATCATTATGAAATGAAGAGCATGTAGAACGAGTCACATCACATCGTGGAGATGGTATTCCGTACGTACACACGAGTGATGATATCGTTCCATTGATCGTGGAATTGTATTGGAGTGTATGTATACTATTTCAGAATCAGTATAAAGTTATAATAGTCATATATAGTCATTATTTACACCATTATTCCCATCCAAGTAAGGTGGTGGTGGAAAATAGATTACACCATGGCGTGGAGACGGTATTCCGTACGTACGCACGCGTGGTGATTTCTTTTTCCGTATGATGGATAGATGGTGAAATAGGGTTGTTTCATACTTATAATAACATATAAGTATATGATTTATACTGATTTTATTACTTCATAATGAAACAACTAAAGGAGAAGAAGTTGAAGAAGAAATAAAGATGAAAGAATCGGTAACAGACATTACCTCTTCTTTGAAGTGCTTTTTTGAGACCTCCTTTTAGGGCAATAAAATAGGTCTTTGAAGAAGACCAGAACCTCTAGGATGTTTCTAGGGAAGTGGAGAGGAGAAATTGGTAGGGGTTGGCAGAGCTTGCGGCTCAACGTGGTGTGAGGAAGAGGGGGAGGAGGTTCCCTTTTATAAGGGAGGATAGGGGATCCTTTGGAAAAATTAAAAATATTATTTTATTACAAAGTCAAGATCGATTTTAAATAGATCCAAATTGATTTAATTGGAAGCCAAGGTGGGGATGGGTCGAAATCCTCTCATCCAATAGAATTTATACAAGATTAGGTTCCTATTTTAACCATATCAATTAGATTTAACATTAAGTTAAATAATTTTACTTTTCCCTTGTCTTCTTGTGTTCTTATACAATAAGGTTAATAAACATACTATATGCAGCCAAACGAACCCCAAGTTGTTTATTATTAATATAGATAACCATATCTAAGTCATTTGGACGAACCATAGGTTTTTAGGAATAAAATATCAATTAATAATATAATATTTGTTTTAAAAACTATTTTATGTCAATTTTGACACTATTTAATAATTAATTTTTGTGAAAATCATAACAGAATGATTAGTTCGAAAAAAGTTAATTAAATAAATAATAACATGTCATATAAATCTAGAAAATTATTGGATTTCATAGAGAGTCTCAAATTACATTTATTTTGGTGTTTATAACATCAATTATGTCAATATTTCATTAATAAGATAATTACTACATCATCTTTGTGTAATAAATAAATTAAATTATATAATGTCTAAAAATTAAAAATAAAATACCATTATGTAGGAAATACTTTTAGATTTCTAATGAATATTTATAGTCGAATTTATCTTATGTATAACCCCATATTAAAAATGATTTACTTATTAAACATTGATTTTAACTATTTTAACCCTTCTTTAAATAAATTAATAATAAATGTCCTAATCTAATCCAAGTGGGCCTAAATGGTCATATTTTATTCCTAAGGTTGTATTTGGTCGAATTACACTTTTCCAATAGAATTAGGACATATTTTAGGGTAATAATAATATCATTTTTACCCTTAATTACCCTATTTACTTTTAACCGTGGTAAAAAAAGTAAAAAGTTACTATTCACCAAAAAATTATTTTAATCTCATTGAACCACATTTTACTTACTGACATCAACCGTGTCTCTATGATTTTTGAAATTCCCCTCACAGAAGTTGTAAAATTATGTTTTATGAAAAATTCAGTTTTTTAACTACCACTTAGTGGTTTCACTATTCATCAAAAATTGAAAGTTTTCAGAAAAATACCAAAATTTCACCCTAGGATAATTTCGATTTTTGGAATCCAAAAATAAAGTCCATTTTGAAAAATAAAATTTATTAAATTTCAAAAAGTCGTTATTACTATTCATAACGGCTAGTTTTAATAATATTTTATTAGCATATCATTGTTTAGAGAAACTCGGTATTGCGTACGACAAAAGCTATCGAGGAAGGTTGCGATTTCGTGTAAAGCAAGCCAAGAAAGTATTGTGTGTAGAAAAATATTCCTTTGATGATTTATATAACATAAAAGTCTCGGGTGTTACAAATATCCTTGATAATAAGTAAATGGATTTATTTGCTTTATTATCTCCATATTATGCTGATGTATAATTTTAAAAGGCAGCTGTTTTAGTCTTATACATTGCCTTCAATGGTTATGCTTAATTGTGAATGTTTCCTCTATATTGTTATCCTTACTGGGGATCTGAGCTCACCCCATTATTATGCTTTATTTTTTCCTTGGATGTTAAGAAATATATTATGATTTACCTATTAGGATAGACTACGTGATATGATTGTGTTCAAAGGAGAAAAAATATTACATTTTTCTCATAATGTAATGTAAAACTTATGTATGTATCTAGTACTTCCTAGGATACTCAGATAATCGATATTTCGAGACTTTATTTTTTATGATCAAGCCAATATTATGTAATAATGCAACGACTCTAGGTAACTAGGGTCGATGAGGTACATTTTGTATTAGAGAAAGTCTAGTAAAAACCTTGGAAGTAAAATTTAGAAAACAAATATGATTACAGAACATTACAATAGTATAGACTTTGAGGGTTTGTAAATAAAAACATCATAGAATTTTGGTAATGCAGATATTTTGTGTATTTTACAATTATTACATCCCTGTATGGATACGAGCAAGTAGAGGTGGCTTAGGAAAAGATGTACCAAGGATTGAAAACTCGAACAAATAGTTTCGGGCTTGACTGAGTGTATCCCAGTACACAACAACAAGACTTACTGCACTCTTAGGGGATATTCTTTGGATAATTCATATTTTCATTACAAACCATTATGAAGGATTTATGAGTAAATAATTCCTCAAATAATTTTTTTACAAATATGGATAATATGCATAAAATGATCAATTTAAGTTATGTATTTTATAAGTTTGGAATTATGTATTGTTATCCATAAACTAATCTATTGTATGCCATTATTTAGAAATGGTGCATAGTGGAAGGAATGGAAACCATATCAATGCATCTAATATGTGTATGACTTTCCCTCCTTATCAATATAATTATAGTGGAGTTGGTGAAGCAATTAGTGCTGAACCACTTATTACCATATAGGGATAACTCACTCACATTATGAATAATATCCTTACCCATATGGAGCACCCTGACCAACAATGTGAAGGATCAATGTTAGAAAGCATCACGAGGAAACAAACAACAACGTTCAATGGGACTACAAATTAATTTGTAGCTATGTAATTGATATGTTCCTTACGGAAAATATTTCTTGATTTTGGGAGTAGTGAAAAGGAAAAAGTTTTCATGGATGTTTATCACCTGATGGGAAATGGAGATCGATGGTGGTCATTAATTAAAAACTTAAAGGATGATGAAAAAGTATAAAATATGTAATGGAGGGAGTTTAAAGTGATTTTCATAGAAAAATAATTTCCTCATGAGAATTGAGCGGATATGGAAAGGAAATTTATGAGTCTGAGGAAAAAAGAGGATGATAATGTCACAATGTATGAGGCTGACTATACAAGGATAGCAAGGCATGTTGTAGATTATACATGTTACCCAAGGAGTAATATTTATCACTTATTCAATGTGTTAAAACCATTTAACCATATAGCCTTACTCTCATAATCCTTCTCATCATATGACGATATTGACCAGTGCGCTATCAAGACAAAAAAATAAATTCTCTAATTATTTTGACTTTAATGATAAGAAATAGAAGAAGGGATCTTCTGAACACTCTATAAATGGAAATAAGGGGAATAAGGAAAAAGGATTAATTTCCATCTTGTAGTAAATGTGGGATGAAACACCCTATAAATTTCCTGAAGGTAATGAGATTATGTTACAAGTATTGTGAAAAAGGCCATCATGCATTTTATTTCAAGGGAAATAAAGAGGCTTTCAATTTTGAATGCTAAAATTGTAGTCAAATTTGGAATTATGAAAATGAATGTCCTATGAGCCAAGGAAACATATCTTTGAAAAGGTCAAGGGGGAAATTCCAAGCTTATGCGATCACTACTACAGAGGTTGAATCGTCGAAGGACACGGTGGCAGGTAGTTTAATAGTCTATAAAAATTTAGAAAATTATTTATTTGATCCTAGATCATCACATTGTTTCATATCATTCCAGTTTGCTAAGAAAATTTAATATTTCGAATTTCATTTAACAAGGAAATTTTCTGTCAAAACACCTAAGGGGTAGTATCATTGAACAATGTTTTCTGAATCAGTACCCATTAAGGAAAATATATGTTTTTTATCATCTAATCTCAACGTCATAGCCATTATTGAATTTGATATAATATTCATTATGGATTTTATTTCAGACCATGATGCGAAAATTTATTTTGAGAAGTATAAGGTTACAATTTTTGATGATGATAATGAGTGCCTAATATTTAGAAGACAAATGTTACCACCTGATTCTAATCTAGATCCACCCCCAGTAGCTCTACAAAATTCAATTGTTGGGGATGAAGATAATGAAATAAATATGGGTGAGGAAATAAATTTTAAAATAGAATATTTACCTATTTTGCATGAACATGTTGATTTAATTCCAGAGGATTTACCATGAAATCTTCCAAAACGTGAATTTGAGTTTTCTATTGATTTAATTCCTAGTTCAAGGCCAATTTTGAAGACACGTTATTGAATTTCCACTATGAAATTAGTGGATCTAAATATACAACTCGAATAATTGAGTATTACATGATTTATTTTCCCAAGTGTTTCTCCATGGAGATCCCATGTTCTTTTAGTTAATAAAAAAAGATGGATATTTGAGGTTGTGCATTGACTACAGGGAGATCAACGCTATTAAAATAAAGAAGAAGTATCACATACCTCGCATTGATGAATTATATAGTCACCTTCACAGAGTCCATGATTTTTCAATGATTGACCTTCGATATGGATATCATTTTTTGTGTGTGAAGAAGGAAGACATTCCAAAAATTGTATTTTTAACTAGGTATGGGCATTATGAGTTTACCGTAATGCCTTTCGAACTGACTAATGCACCCCGTGTTTTCATAGATCTAATAAGTAGAGTGTTCAAAGAATATCTTGATTACATTTTAGTGGTATTTATTGAGGATATCTTGTTATACTCAAGAATCTAAGAAGATCATGAAATTTACTTTCGCATTATTCTAAAGACTCTTAGAAAAATTATATGGGAAATTTTGCAAATGTGATTTCTAGCTTCAAAAAATTTCTTTTCATGGCAATATTTTCTATATGGATGGAATCTCTGTCGATACTTCAAATACCATGGAAATCCAAGAATGGCCCGCACTGAAAATTATAACTGAGGTATGCTTTTCTATTTGTTTGGTAGGTATTATCATTATTTCATTCAAGTTTTTTCTCGACATTCTTACCCATTAACCAAGCTCAAATGTAATGGTGTTAAATTTTTTTGCAATAAAAACTGTGAATAATGTTTTGAAGATCTGATGAGACGATTGGTCAATGATCCTATCTCGACATTACCTTCGGGGGATGATGGAATTGTTATTTATATTTATGATTCAAAGAAAGGATTTGGTTGTGTCCTTATTCAGAATGATAGAGTTTTTGCCTATGCATCACAACAACCAAATATTCATGAAAATAACCATCCCACTAATGATCTTCAGTTAGAAACTATAATATTTTCTTTGATGATATGGGGACACTATCTCTATGGTAAAAAATGTGAGATATATACTGATCAAAAGAGTTTGAAGTATAATTTACCATAAAAAGAACCCAACATGAGGCATAGGAGATTGCTTGAACTACTAAAGGATTTTGATTTCACTATACACTACCACTCCAGATGGAAAATAAGGTGTCATATTCTTTGAGGAAAAAAGGATCATGGTGTTTTTAACAAGATGAGAGTTGAAAGGGATCCTATGATCAAGGATCTTGTAAATATGAATACATGAATAATCATGGAAGGTGAAACATCAATATTTTTTCGAATGGTCACCAATATATATTTACTATAAATGATAAAATGTTCTCAGACTGATGATGAGGAGTTTCAAAAGAAAATTAATGCTATGAATGATGGGAGATTTAATGACATTGTATATGAAGATGGAATTTTGAATTTTAGGAAGAAACATTGTGTTCCTGACAAACACGATCTAAAAAGGGAATTATTGGATGATGTTCACAACTCCAATTTCACTATACACCCTGGTAGCACTATGAGGTACAGATATTTGGGGAGCATTTTTTGGGGATAACATGAAGAGGGTGATTGCCAATTATGTTTCAAGATGTATGGTTTTTCAAAATGTTATGTCTAGAAGAGAACATTCTCGTGGAGTCATGCAACATCATTACATACCTAAATGTAAATGGGAGGATAATATGATAGACTTTGTCATGGGGCTACCAAAGACTCCTAAAAGTGATTATGTAATATGGGACATTTTTGATCATCTTACTAACTCAACACATTTTATTTCTATAAAAGACAACTTACCACTTGAACATTTAACAAGAATATATATTAATGAAGTTGTAAGACTTAATGGAGTAAACTTGTTGATTGTTTCTTATCATTGTCCCCTTTTATATCATGATTCTAAAATTGTATTTAGAAATCCCTAGACACTAAAATCAATTTTAGCACTACCTACCACCCTCAAACTGATGGAAAATTATAATGGCCTATTAAAACCATAGAAGATATGTTGAGACCTTTCTCTCTTGACTTTCAAGGTATGTGGGATCATTATTTACCTCTGGATGAATGTCTATAACAATAGATTCAATTAAAGTATTCAGATGGCATCATATGAAGCATTATATGGGACGATAAGTCACACACCAACTTGTTGGGATGATGTGGTTGGGAGAAATCCCATAGTCCTAGAACATGCTTAGGAAACAATTTAGAAGATGAAGATTATCTAAAACCACATCAAAGTAGTTCAAAGTAGGAAAAATAGCCATGCCGATAACTGAATGAAGGATTTGGAATTTCAAGTAGGAGATCATGATTTCATTAAGTTATTACCATGTAAGGGTGTAATACGATTCAGTAAGATGGATAAATTAAGTCCCAAGAACAGTGGACCTTTTGAAATTATAGAATGCATTGGATTTGTAGCTTACCATTGGGAAATGCCGCCAAGTCTCAACAAAGTTCATGATGTGTTCAATATATCACTACTGAGAAAATACATTCCTGACCCAATGCATGTACTCACCTATGATGAAATATAACTTGAACACGATATGTATTATTTTAATGAGTCTATCAAGATTCTTGGTACAAGGGAACATGTGTTGAGAAACTGGATGACTCATCTAGAACATTTTCTTTGAGGAAATGATAAGATTTAAGAGGCATCGTGAGTACTCAAGGAACATATTATGAAGAACCACCCAATTATTTTTATGAATAATTATCTAATAAATTTCTATGATGAAATTATTCAATGGAGGAAAAAATGTAATACCCAAAGCTCCCATGCTATGTTTCCCATTGAATAATACAATATCTTGTTTTGTATGAAACTTCGAGTTCCAGAACCCCACGACCAACCGAAAATATCCATTATAAATAGTAATACACAATTTTTGAAATTTTATAAATATTATTTATCAAAACAGACTTCATTTTGGGATTTATACTATCAAAATTAGCTTAGGGTGTTTTGTTGATATTTTTCTGAAAAATGTCAATTTTTTTGAATAGTGAAAAACACGACGTTATTTTTCAAAACCTAAATGTTATTTACATAATTATTTATTTTATTTAAACTTATATTATGTTTAAATAGATAAATAATACCAATATTAGTTCTATTTAATTCAGGAGATTATTTTTATATTTAAATTAGATGTATAAAATTTTACTGAATTTTTTAGCCTCTTTTACCCACCTTCTTAGCAGGTTAGAAATTTTTCATAAAATGTAATTTTACTAGTTTTATGAATTGAATTTCCAAAATAACAGAGATATGGTTTACATCAGTAAGTAAAATTTGGTTCAATAGAATGAAATATTTTTTGTGAATAGTATCTTTTTAATTTTATTTACCACGATTAAAAGTAAATATGGTAATTAAAGGTAAAAATGATATTATAATTACCCTAAAACAAGTCCTAATTATATTGGTTATGTTTATATAGACAAAAACCATACTTAGGTATAAAATATTATCTTTTTGGTCCTCTTGGTTTAGATTAGGAAATTTATTAAAATTTTATTTAATGAAGAGTTAAAAGTGTTAAATTCAAATTTTAATAACTAAAATGTTTATAATATAGGGTTATACATAAGATAAATTTGAATATAAATAATAATTATAAATATAAAAATATTTCCTACGTATTGGTATTTTATTTTTTATTTTTAGACATTAAATGATTAAATTTATTTATGACACAATGATGATGCAATAATTACCTTATTATTGAATGTTTAAAAAAATTTATATTATAAATATCAAAATAAATATATATTGAGACATTTGAGGAATTAAAATAATTTTTTAGGATAATATGACATGTTAGGGTCAATGAAATAAATTTTTCTCTAAGTGATAATGTTTTTCTGATTTTCACAAAAACAAAATACCAAATAATTTCATAATTGAAAAAAGTGAGTTTTAAAAAAATTAATATATTATTAAATGATATAATTTTAAAAAAACATATGGTTCATTAAAATGACTTAAATAATGTTATATATATCAATAATGAACAACTAGGGGTTGGATTGGCTTTTATAATAATATTATTAACCATTTATTATAGTATTAATACGTGATAAAAGTTAAACTATTTAACTAAGAGTTAAATCTAAAAGATAATGTTAATATGGGGACCTAAACCTGTCTAAAACCTATTGGTTGAGAGGTTTCCCACCCAGAAAATCCTTAGCCTCGAAATATGTCCTTTTGGGGCCATTATACACTGAATATGATTGTATAATGAATTAATATTTTATGTTTTTTCAAATTTGACTCACACATCTCTTATATATGGGTATACCCCCTTCTCTCAAAATCAGACCTCCAAAGCCATTTCCCTCATCCAAACCCCACACAAACATCCTCACTACTACTCACACATCAACTTAGAGTCATTACATTGATCAAAATCTAACCTAATGAACCCTTTTGTTCAAATCAACTGTAAGCTCCCGTATGAGAGGTAATAATTTCACCACAGCTTTGAATGTTCTTTTTTTCTTCCACTCCCACTTTCTTTGTAGATTCCATAACAAAATAATAACTCTAGTAAATTATACAAACTGTGATGTTATTATATAAATGTTACAACCATATTCATTATTTTATCTATCCTATGAATGACAAGCCACCATACATGTGTACGTATGGATTACCGTCTCCACGTTGTTGTGTAGTTTGTTATTCAACACTTAATTATTTAGATCGGTATAATAAAGAGAATAAATTATGTAAATAATAAATATAACATGTCAATTATTCTGTATTTATGATATACCATCAAATTATATATTATTTCCACTTTAATATAATTCTATTCCCGCTCATGTGTACATACGGATTTCCGTCTCCAACAACACGGTGAGTTTTATTCTCCATCATAACCATTCATGAATAATTTTATTTGTATGATTAAAAATAATTTTTATGAAATTAATGTCATTCTGTATATGGATCAAATACAAAATATTCGTTACAAACATGGATTTCTTAATAATTAATATAAAATAAAATGAATTAGTTAACACCCGAAACAATGATTCCACTAAAATATTTTTTTACAAAGAAATATTAAAAGATCATATTTGATAACATATTTGTTTATGTGATTATTTTATAATTTAATAACCATGAATTAACTATTATAAATGAGGTTATTGTACCCTCAATAATGGAAAATTACATGGTACGAGTTAGTTCTACAATCTCTTCATTATCTGAAGTTGTTTATACATGAGTACCTACATGGACCTCTTTATAATCCACATATGTGTTTCATAATAAAAATTCAAAATAGTTTTACTATGATTTAGATTATGGTTTATAGTCATTTAAACTCTTTTTTGACTTTTTATAAATTGTTTATAAAATAATCCGTCCATTGTTTTCCAAACAACTCCTTCATGACCTTTTCAAAAATATTAAGGAAATAATGTTTTTTAACTTATACAGCGAGGTCAGATATTTGCCACCATTATAACAACTTTTAATCATTTCTTGATAGATTTAAGAATATTTTCAAATAAATTTTTTCTTTTATAATTACTTGAAATTTTAATGATTTCAAAATAGAAAGAGATATTTCTCTCAAATAGATTTGATTTCATCTATGTCAACATCATTTGACAGATTTTACACTTGTTTGAAGTTTATTTATTATGATACAATCCTCCATATTGTATAAAATGTTCCATGATATGTTTTACCATGGATGTGTTATTTTTATACCATTCATGGTTTATAGTTAAATTATTAACATTTCGTAAGAATGTTCTAATAAAAATGTTTATGTTATGTTTCAACCTTTTCATATTAGAAATGAATTGGACTTAGTAAGAGATAGGTGGAGCACACAATATATTCTCGATGCATCAGTAGGTCTCATGAGACAAAATAGTGTCTTGGACCATGGACTTAACAAAATATTATTTGTAGTCTTGGAAGGAGTCCTGACAATGTATTCATGATGTTCTGCGTTATGCATTCCATCATTATAAAATTGGATACTAATATTACATGATATTATTCGACTAGTGGAATATAAATGTGAATAAGTAAATGGAATTATTTTATTTTTTTTCATATTATGCAGAATTTTAATTTTTAAATTCATTGGTTTCAGTCATATAAATTTTCTTCAATGTTTATGTTAAATTATGAACGATTCTGCTATATTTTTATCCTTACATAGCATCTGAGCTCACCCATTTCTTATGTTTTATTTATTCATGGATTTGAAGAAGTAAATTATGATTGACCTACAGGGATAGTCTATGGTATATGAGTCCGTTCAAAGGATAAATAATGTTTCTTTATTCATAATTTAGTGTAGAACTTATGTATGTATATATTACTTCCAAGGATACTAATCTAATCAATAATCTGAATCATGATCTCTTGCTATCATGGAAATGATACATAATAATGCCCCAACTATGGATAATTATGGTCAGGGAGTTAAAAATTGCAAGGATGATATTGATTCCACCATATAAAATGGAACCATCCATGCTGACAGAGTACATGGTTAATATTTATGATCATGTGGATAAATGCATTATTGTTCTTTTAATTTTTCAATGTTTTTCTCTGGTGTTATTAACCAAGAAGTAGGATTGTAGTATTTATAATGATATGGAAAGATGAAAATTGATCTAGGTCCCTATAATAAAATTGATCGATTTTACAAAAAAAAAACATATTTGTTCAGTTGAGGAAATCCTAATGTTTTTTATGAAACATCTCCATTCTAGATACAATAAACTTCATGTTTATGAGGATGAAATCTAGAATTGTGTATTTTAGAGAAGGTATGAGTTGTATTATTATATCATTATTACCTTTGGACTTAAAAATTCATCAGTAGTGTTCAAATATCTCATAAATACGATCATTCACTTGTACCTGGATTCCTTTACCATTAAATTCGTTGACGAAATCCTTATATTTTTCCGGAAAAATGTATAATATAATTGGCAGATGGATATATTGATATGTATACTTCTATAACATATTATTTACTGAAAGTACTGACTGTCCCCTTTTGGAGACATGATGTTTTCATTCATGGTGAATATTTCTCTCAGGTAGGAACATTAGTTCATTTAATAAAAGATTATCACATAATTTATTGTTAATGGTGGATAAATATAGTGAAGATTAGTTGATTCCTTAGATGGTTTGGGTACCATAAGAGATTCATTTTGTAATTATCGTACTCAATAGAAAAAATTACAACATATACCAAAAATGAAGTAAATTTTAGATGAAACTGTAATTTTGGATATGATTTCCTTATATTGAAGAAATGGTTGACAACAGCTCTCATCATGGACCTCTATAATCCTCATTATGGATATGCAATGTTCTTTAAAGCATCATGGGCTTTCTAGGGGTGGTTGGATGTAGGGTGACAAACGTTTTTTCATACAGGTCTCATCAGTTGTGACCCATATCGATGAACTACCAAACACATGACATAGAGTCAGTAGATTCTGTACATTCATAGAAATTATTGAAACAGTACATACTCATGGATTTAATTTTTGTGTTTATTTTGAATAAGAGTATATCTTATATCAATTAATACAATGATTTGAATCATTATCAATGGATTTGGGATGTTCACATGCATAAATTCTACTTTAAGATGATGTATACTCCTAGAAAAGGAAATATGTTAATAAATGTTGTGAGTAGAAAGACAAATGAGGTGGGAGAACAAACTTCATAATCGCGTTGTATGCGTATGGATTATTTGGATGACATAAAGAAAATAATGGGAATGGATCAAATGGAAAGGTTTTATGTACCCTTATTGATCATGTATTTGAAGATATAATTAGTGAAGAAAAGTCAATATATTTTTTATTAGTTTGTGTTGATACATGATAGGTTGATTGTAAGTGGATATATTTAATTTGGGGCTTTATACAAACATGTAGTTATTCTGGTTTATAGTAGGGAGATGCTTCCATCTTCCATGACATTGGGGATGATGGGATCCTATCAATATTCATAGTGGGAAGTGCACTCAGTGTTGACCAAGATGTATCATGATGTCATGTTATAGTTCTAGTGGACCGATGTGAAATGAGACATTGTATGTATTATATCTCATTGTATGGCTTGTTAGAGAATCAAGGATAACAATCATAGACTAAGAAATTTTCACCAATAAATATATGGAGGAGGGATTATGTCACCACATACATTGTGAATAGATTTCATAGGTCCCCAAGAGTTTGAGGCTACATTGGAAAGGTTATGGACTGGTTAAAAAGGACTCTCACTTCATACTGATCCAGAATACTAATTATTAGATGATACATGAAAAATCATTGTTCCATAGTTTTTTCAAATATATGGAGTTCATTTTAAAATTGTATCATACAGAGGAACCCACCTTATGTCATAATTTTTGAATGTATTACAGAATATTATGGGTAACTAGATTAATCTGAGTGTGATTATACATCCTTGGACCAATAGGGTGTCTGATGGAATCATTCAGACCATATAGTATATTTATTAAGCATTTATTTTGGATTTTTAAGGATCTTGGGACAAACTAGTGGATTTTGTGGAGTTATCATAATGTAACATATTCCATTATTCGATTTAGATGGCTTCATATGATTCATTGTATGGGGGTCATTTCAGTCACCTCTCTACTGGCATGAGGCTAGTGAGTCTTCAGTCACTGGTCAATGTATGGTATATGAGACCTTATAGTGGGTGTAGATGATTCAAAAACAATGTATAATGAATATTAATATGTAGTATTTTTATTTTGACTGAAGGATATAACACATGGAGTTAATGGTGGGTGATAAATATTTATTATTGGTATCTCATACGTTGGGGCATAAACATGCCATTAAGAAAGCGAAATTGAAAATGTGATATATCTAGCCTTTCAAGATCACCAATTAAATTAGAATGGTATCCTATCAGTTGTATATTTCCCCATGGTACCATGTTATTTCCCATGTATTCCATGATTCATATTTTCATAACTATGATTCTGATCATGTGCATGTAGTCAATTTAGAGGATATTAATTTGGATCTAGATCCATATTTTTTAGAGGGACCAGTAAAAATTGTGGAACAAATATAGATTTTTAGATCTCATACTTTTCTAGTTATATCCCTCTTCTAGTGTATTGTTTTCTCATTGGATTTAGTGTCTTATTTGGATAAGGTAATTCGTTTTTTTGTATAACGACATAACAATCATCTATTTATGTTTGTTTAAAAAATAGACTTGGGTTGTGAAGAAATATGAGAAAACCAATAATGATCAACACTTAGTGCAGTTTAGGATTCTATTTGAATTAATGGTATCTAGATAATAATTGTTCTTCTATTAACAAGGATATGTTGAGAACCCTTATGTAGGTTTTGGTTTTGATATGCAAATGGGGTTCAAAATCTATATATAGTACAGTTATGTGACTTAAAACTATAATACACATCCTAAAATTGTTTCCAAATACATGTCATGAACTGTTATAGGCAATAAACTGAATCATAACCTAATGAGAGTACGGAATTGGTTGAGAGGAAATTTGATTAAAAGAATTGATTAGTGTATTAAAGTCTGTTTACCATGACATGGATTTGAGGTGATTTCTTTTTATAGACTCACCTTTCCATGGTTTTTTATTAATATGACTATCAAGTGATTTGTTATGGAAAATTGATATATGAAATATGTTCTGGAATGAGAAATGGTAATTTTCATAAGTAAACATTGAGTCTTATGATGTTCTATATTGATATCCATGTTTAATTTATTTTGTTTTTTTCTATGTGGTAATACATATATACCGAGATTGGGTCAGACACATGCTAAAATTATGATATATTGGACTTGACCTCGATTTTATTATGAAGTTGTGGTACACCATCCTAATCTCTAATTTGATAATGAAATGATGATATACCCATATAATCAATGATTATTTGCTAAAATGATTATATATTTCGTTTTTCCTAGGTTGGTGTAATATTTACAGGCCTATTTTATAAGGATATGGTAGTCATGGTCATAAGAAATGATGAGATACATTCTGACATTACACTTATGTAGTTTATTTTATCCATTGTTATTTAGTATTGGATGGAATGGTTGTGAAAAATTCTTAGTGATATCTTGACATGGTACCGAAGTAGGTTGGTGTGTTTTTAATATAATTGACTACTTAATAAATACAAATTTTTATTCTGTTATATTAACCACTTATTATTAGACTTGTTATGATTAGAAATGTTAGGGTCCACCTACACAGTTATACTGAATCTATATTTATTCCATTTTTTGGAACCTAATTTGATTATATTTATAACGGATTGGACATTGGAAAAGTAAATAATTGTTGACTGTTTTCATGTAGTATGGAATGGATTTAGGATAAGGGATTGACATGTGTTTGGGATTGAGGTCTATTGAGTCTTTATTTGTGTATTCAATTATTTTCCTTATATTACATCAAGCATGAAATTTATTTACTCTACAAAACTACATTATATTTTTCTTTTAATATTTATTGTATTATTCAGTTCTTTTCATTGTATTGTATTATTTCAAAAATTTCCTCTCTTTTATATTTATAAATTTTTCTATATTCATTTTATCCTATGATATATCATTTATACAAGGGAGTATAGTCTCCCCACCACACTTATCAATCCATTGATACTCGTCAGTGGCCAATGGTATATGGGTAGGAGTTATTTAGGTCTCATAACAAAGCAATTTTGGCCACCTGAGAGTGTTACACATCGAGGAATGTTGCAACGAGGTATTAAAGGGAAATTATTGATTTCAACTTCTTTATTATTTGGGGAAATGTAGAGATATGAGACTAGGATGGGTTTATAAATGGTAATGAGATTCTACACTAGATTATCAAAATCATGTAAAGGGAAAATCCATGTTCTCAATGGAGGATTTTTGTTTATACTATTTGTTTCGTATAGTGGATTATATTATACCATTATTGATTCTCATGTTGTTATATGTTATTGTGATAGGATATTATAGATTCATGATATTTATACTCATGGGCTAGTTTGGGTAGGGATTAGTATTCATGCATCATAACAGGAACATTTGGATATATAATAGAATTTATTATTTATGATAGGGACATATTCATTTAATGTGATATATAGTTTCCCATTGAACTATGATTTAAGATACTTATTATATCCATGAAATTAAATAATTAAACTATTATGTCTTTCTAAACCTCTTGTTATACATGTTTAATGAGTGGCCATAGTAATTAATTCTCTATTGGTTTTACCTATTGAGGGTGAAATTATTATGGACAATGTTCTATGTAGTGTGATTTTCTTGTAGAGGAAATTCATCTTCGTCATCTTAGAGTAGAGTGCTAGGAGAGTGTATATCACCACACACCTAAAACACATGATCTGATGATTCCAATACTTCCAAAGGTTCATATGAATATTCAACTACAAGACAAATTCTTGAGAGTATTTTAATCTATGGAATGAAAGAATATTTTCAATACTCCTTTGATTTCTAAGATGATGAATGAGTTTCACCAGTAGCATCTTCTACATTGACTATGGAGGGGGGGGGGGCGTAGGCAGCTGATTTCTAGATTATGTCATTATTGATAATAATTATTCATTGTATACACCTTTAGATAAGAGTGCCAATATTTCTAATTATATGCTTCATAGACTAGCCAAGAATTGATGGGACATTCTAGTGAAGGAATGGAAGTATGAGTTGTTATCTCGGATGGTCATAGAGAGAAGCGGCAAAGTCAATTCTATATCAAGAAGATGAGGGATGAGAGGGACCATTAGTTCATAGACATAAAACATGATTTAATGTATGTGTTGTAAAATATATATCATTTCACTGACTTGCAGTGTTTCATGTCATCTTTGGATGATGATGATATCTCTATTATGATATTTTTTAGTATGTACTTCAGTATGTGATCTCGTTGTAGGTGAAAATGTTATATCTGAGCAATTTTTCATATGTATTAAATCAGGCACTCATCACAGAATGGAATATGAGAGAGGACATGTACAGTGGTTTAGATATTTCATTTTGGAAAACAATTAATTTATATTATAGGGGAAATAACCATCATTATGATACTTCTATCCATGGAAATAGTGGGAAAAGATGTCAGGGTTGTTGTAACTTATCTCATGATTTGTTTTCATTTCAACTATATTAGTGTGGAAATATAGTTCATAAAGGGAATTAGTGTTCATACACACATTGGAGTTTTGTTCCTAACAAAGGGTTTTACACCTACATTGTTTTATAGGGGAATATGTGAGTAGACTAGTGGAAAGGGAACATAACATGCACCAGATTCTGTGAATAACTTAGCAACTCCACTGGATACAAGTAGATGGAGTAGAAATGGATGTACCAGGAAGAGGGTTATTCCCATGGGAGTTGGTCCACATCTCTGGTATAGGGGATGGTTAGTGACATTTAATGGAAACTACTCCTACTTTTATGGTGAACGGACCATCAACTATTAGAGAAACAATTATTATACCACATATCACTGCTGTTGTTTTTTTTATAAACGAAAATCGAATTCCTTTTTATCTACTCCTTTTGTAAACTTATTGGGCTTGAATTTATACCAAATGGATTGTGTTTTGACCATAAAAAACATTTGTGAGTGTGGTCATAGAATATTAAATTTTGCAAGACCTATTCTCTAGAAAATGGTTGTTGCCATATATTTTTTCAACTATTCATGATGTAAATTAAAATATTTTAAATGATCATCGGTATTTATTGGTTTTTTCAATAATAGTCTCATATCATCTTTAATTAATGTGTATTAACCTTTGTATCACTAGTTGGAGATAGAAATTATCATCAGGTTGAATAAGATCTGCAGGATGAATTTGAAATACCAATTCTGTGCAGATTAGATTACCAATGCTAATATTGAATGTCAATCTCATTATTATGATAAAATGAATAAGATTTATTTTCTAGTAGTGGTATACCATTTTAAGGATTTCATTTAGGGTGAGTTTTATGGCTTACCTCTAGAGCTAAAGATCATGTTACTGATCAAGTCAGTGTCACGTAAAGAGACAATCTATATTATTCATTATAAAATGGAACCAATAGAGATTAGGGATTTGAATTCATTGATTAATGATCCATAATCTAATGTTTTCATATTGTAAAATAAATATCCGTGGGTTCTCTATTTAACTTCACAAAAAATACTAATTGTACTTTTTAGTTGTGTTTGGATTATCAAAGGATGAAATAGATGAAAGTCAAGAACTGGTATCCACATACATGCTTTTATGATATATCTGATCAGTCATGAGGTACTAAGATATTCATCTTGATAAACCATATATCTATATACCACCACTCAAATGTGACACAATTGGACATAACACGGTCTTCTTTTATGAGCATACATGGATTGTAAGATTTGACAATGATGTCATTTAGTTTGAATAATGCACTTGTGGTATTCATGGCCTTAATGAATTTTATCATTCATCATTTTCAGGAATTTTTTTTGGTAGCTTTAAAACCACAAAATCATAGTGTACTTCTAGTCAGTAGACGATCACATCCAAAATTTTGACATCATACTGAGTACATTAAGAGCGTATCAACTTTAACACAAGATAAGCACATGCATTTCAGTATTGATAAAGTGAAATTCCTGATCAATTGAGAGACCAACTGCTTTATCTTAGACTTCTACCAATGGGAAACAACAATTTCAGGGATGACCAAGAAATGGGATTTTTTTGGTAATATTCTTCTGAGAGAGAATTTCATGATTTTAATGGAAGGATGACCTCTTCAATTATCCTCAATTTAACTCAACCAGGTAAAAATTAGACAGTGTAATCTGATGGATTTGGCATTGGACATGTAGTTTTTATGATGAAGGAGGATCAATTTGCTGCATATGGATATAGATAGATATGAGCGCATGAGAGGAATGATCATATTCATGATCTGTCATAATATGTGGTGGTATATTCCCTTTAATGTTTGAGGAATTGTCTTCGGGGTTAGAGGTTTGTGACATAGATATACCACAAGATCCCCATGAACATCATTTTCTAGAAGTGAATGAACCATAAGTAGAATCAGTGGGTTATGTATTTTTAGTATATCAACATCGTGAAGGCTTATACACTAGAAAATAGATATTTATTTGCTAGAAAAATTTGAGGAAATATGTAGGTATATGGAGTATGTGTGTCTTGAGATGAGTGGATGGCAGTGCTGCTCTTTGAAGACGTGCTTAAAAAGGATTGGGAGTCTTAGAGATTTTTATCTATTACATAAAAATCTATTATACATGTCATTTGGAGCCGATCAATACCCATCTATTATTTGATTCAGAGTGATTAGTACTGAGTAATAACTAATATGGTTGGGAGACACCACTGTGATAGTCTCTTGGAATTGTGAATTCTCTTATTTTCCATGGCCGAGTTTGGGTTCCTACAGTCCTGCAATGGGAGATAATGAAATATTTTTCTATATCTATATGGGATGTACGTTTGTGTCTTACAAAGTTATGTCATAATCTTTGTAGATGGAACTAATGGTAAAAAAGTAATAAGTATGTAGAAATATATGTGGTGATATGTCTTAGTTTTCAGGAAGAGAATATCATGAATTAGAGGTCCAAAGGGCTCATAAAACATTTTACCCTTCCTATGTCAAAATGGGATGATGTCACTATGGATTTTTTAATAGGTTTTTGAAGGAAAACCCATAAGAATGTTGTTGTATGGGTTATTTTAGATCAACTGATAAAGGAATCCAACTTCTATCCAATAGGGAAGCCATCATAGTTGATGACTTTGGTAGTCATTATGTGTGTGAAGTTGTTTAGGTAAATGGTGTTTCGAGGAGTATTGTTTCATAAGGACATCACCATCTGATGTTTTTATACTAGAAGGGTCTTCATAAGGCTCTATTAATGAATTTTATTTTAAACATGGCTAATCATCATCAGAATGACAGCAAATCTAAGTGTAAAATTTATATTTTAGAGGATATGTTATGTTTATCCTATTCGAATTAATGGAGTATGTTTACAAATTGATGAACTCTTACCAAGGATTCAATTGAGAAATATTACTGTGGTTCATTATTTTATAAGGAATTTGGGAAGAAAAAATATATGGAGAACAGTTACCAAATATGTTAATGTAATACACAACATGTCATTATTTCCAGACACATGTCATGAATATTTATAGGTTATGAACTTATTCATGACATGAAGAGAGTACATGTCCCAATATTGTATTTAATTGTTTGTAATAATCACTCAAAATTAAAAATAATATGATTTAATGGGTTTTATTGTGTATACCTAATAAATAATGTTATGATGTACAAAATTGTTAGATTCCATGTGACTGCCTAACATGCTATTTTAATGTGTGCAATCTGGTGGATTTTTTAGTTCAACTCTACTATAGTTCATTCCTATCATCATAGGGTGACCTTCGGGGTGATTTAGAGTGCCTCCCTTAGTTACACACATCGCTTTTGTGCGATCAATACCTGGTATGTTGTTCTTCTTTTGTTCTCCCTTATCGTCCTCCATTCATCAACCATTGTACTATAATGAATTGATTTTGTGTGTTGTTTGTTTTTATCATGATCATTTTTATATAGGATCCCTCTTGTGATCATTCACACCTTGTTCCCCATTGGATATTTCCATTATTTGTGTTCTTATTCTATTTCTGTTCAAGGTAGGGGTTCTAAACCATAATAATATGGTTTTATAATGGTTGTGTATATTAATAATATTGAAATTTTACCAATATATTTTGTGAATTGATTGACTAAATTAAGAATTACGTTATTCATATGAGTCCCTTTGGATACA
Organism: Viscum album; assembly: GCA_963277665.1. Lineage (NCBI taxonomy): Eukaryota > Viridiplantae > Streptophyta > Magnoliopsida > Santalales > Viscaceae > Viscum > Viscum album. The sequence goes on along the minus strand of OY728121.1, from coordinate 1,640,975,931 downwards.
AATGGTTATTGACTGTAAATACACGGAATTTCCATGTATTTTTGTAAAATATATGGGAATTTTATGAGTCTGCGAAAATTTACGGCATGTGATTCTCAGTCTTGGAGTGCCTGGAATAAATTTCTAACGTTTTGTACAGGTACTTTCAGTAAATATACGAGTGGGTTTTTATATCTTTTGAACCGGCGCTTGGAATTGAAATCAGATGGAACTCTTGAACTCGCATAGCCGGTATTCCCTTAAGAAGACATTCACCATGAAAGATGATAGATAAGGGAAAAATTTAGTTTCTGGGTTTTTCGTGGAAATATTAAAATAAAATAAACATCATTTTATTTTATTTTTATATTCCATGTGGATATTTCATATGGGGTTCATCAGAAGAAAAACTCCATGTGGATGTTGGAAGTGTGGACCACCAGACCTTAACCTCCCATGAGAGGTTAAGGAGGTGGGGATCACCCAAAAAGAAACCTCCCATGAGTGGTTATGGTTGAGGGGACCACCCAAGATTAAAACCTATTGAAACCCCCCCATTAATTGGGAGAAACCCTCAAATCCCACAATTAATGAGGGAGAACATCTTGACCTCCTCCAACTTAATTGTGCCAATGAATATACTATTAATATTGCCAACACACCACTTAATTGAGCCAATTTAATTTAATCCAATTTGATTTTTTTCCTATGATTAAATTGGGGAAACAATTTTTATTATTGGATATCTCTTTTATTTAGTGGAATTAGGGAGAGGAGGATCTCTAGGGAAAATGATTCTCAAATGAAGAATGCTTCCTCCATGAAGTACATCGACGACTTTGACATTCATCCACATAACTTCCTTTGACATAGGATGTGTTAGTTTACAATTAATTGACGTCTGTCTTCTCACACCAATGTCAACCAACATTGATCAAGGTTGGGTGGTCAATTAAGTATGATTTTATTCCCTTGATTCATTCCTTCTAAAAACAATGAACACGGATCAACTTATTATCAATTTGATCAATGGATGTTTTCCTTATGGTTTGGGAATAAATTGTTGCAAGAAGTTGAAGAGGTTTATTCATTATTTGATTAACACTTCCCATTTTATCCTCTCTTTTTAATTTGTGGGGTTGGGAATAGAAATTATCGATGGATTATAGGAATTTTTGTTTTAAAATGTCTTTCATTCTCATTCTTTTTTTATGTTATTGATGAACGGATTGCAACACCTCCTATGTAGAGAGTGCGGGCCAAACTTACAAGTCTCATCCTCTCTATAACCACAATGTTGATTTATGGAGTTCTTTGAAATGGAGGTAGGTGAAAAAGGTGACGAATGCAATGACACCGCCACCCATGACCTCCACAACCTGCACTGCCCCAACGGTGTCTCGTGCCACCGATGGCCGAACCGGCCCCACCCCCACTCATGGTACCCCGGCCAAACCGCCCCCATGGTCTCCGCCATTCTAACCGAGCCGCGCTAGGCCAGGCCGAGCCACCCTGGTCACACCCTCCGCCATCCGAGCCACCTCGGCCGCTCGACCTATTGGACAAACCATCCCTGGTCGCACCACCCGCTAGATGAACCATCCTCGACTGCACCATCCCACCGAGCTACACCAAGCCACCCTGGTTGTGGCCCTCCACGTTGATCTTGTCCCGCTTCCAAAGCTGAGCTACCCACACCGCTCCCTCTGAGCTAACCCGCCCTCCCACTAACTCGCTGCTGGTCCACGCCCTCTCAGCCCTCTACATCACCTCGCGGCCCACCGGGCTTGGCCAAGCGAGCCCTAAAAGGCTAGACATAATGATTTAAGCTGGGATGACCTAAACCGAGTCGGCCCAAACAGGGTCAGGCAGGGTCGGTCTGACCGTGTCGGACCGGACCCAGGCCCACTACGACCCTTTACTTTCATTTGGCCATATCTTTGGCACCAGACATCTGTTTGATGAACCTTCAGTGATGCTAGTTATCATGGAGCCTGACGGTACCTTTGAGTATTTACCACTAGGGTTTGGGGCATAGTTTAGATAAAATATGGTTGGATTGTGCATGAATCCTACCGGGCACCTATTACTAAAAGGCTAATAACTCACAAACCGAGAGTCTGAATGATGTGTCATATATTATGTTGAGACAACTATGATGTGGTGGACATTTGAGATACATCATCATGGGACTTCATGACAGTTGGAGTATCGACCAGTAGCTCGTGGAGCAGATCCACATATAGAAGAGCGAGCATAGTGCGGAGACCTTCTAGCTAGGTGAAACCTAATGAATGCTAACCGTTTGACTCGGACTGACTCTACTAGCCCAGTGGGGAGTTCCTTAGTGTCATGGTAGACCCACAGTGGGGGAGAGAACAAGGTGATGGAGTAGACCCATAGTGGTGCGTGCCTCTGTGTGATGTCGCAGACCCATGGCACTCGACAGGAGGAGTACCTCAGCAGTCCAAAGTTAGTGGGAAGTGCACTTGGTGTTGTGGCAGGCCCACTGTACTCAATTGAGTAGGATTTATCCAGTAGCTGAGGTTTTGATAATTTTATAGTGTATGTTACATGATTTACCCCTAAAATAAAATCCTATTTTAGCTAAGTCAGTACTTTGGTGTTTTCCTCATGATTGAGATGGAATAGTTAATAACATAGGTATATGTTTGGGCATATACTAAAGTAGGGTTATCTATTGATTTTTTAAATTTTGTTTGATCATTGTTGTATTTTGTGAGATCTTAAGGGTCTCGGGGTCCAAAATGAGTATCGTTATAGTCACCCATGCATGGGAAATGCCTGCACCTTGTTGTGTTTGATGCAAACGACTGAGAGTGCTAACTAAGGCTGAGAGTACCAGGACTAGACGGTACCTGGAGGTGGACCATACCTCTTGTCGATACATGGAGGAGACAGACGGATTTGGAGTGCCGAGAAGACGATCAGTACCTACCCTTCTGGTTGGAATCTCGTAGGAAGATCCAATAGTTGTGTTTTCTTTTTCTTCAGATTTATTTTATTTCAATTGTACTTGTAATTTCTAGTTGGGCTTGTATTATGGACCCTTTTACTTTCAACGCACTTCTTTATAATGTTCAGATGGTATTTTGTCCAGCTGTGTGATTTCTTGTGTATCTATTATCAGTTATAAAGTCAATGCCTTCCCAGTTTTAGGGAATTATGCCTTTGGTTCTAGTCGCCACCCCCTAGCCTATTGAAGGCGGTCTTGGGGTAGTCACGACACGGGCCTTGGGGGATGAGTCATGAATAATTGGTATCAGAGGAATCATTTCTTCCACACAACATAAGTCTCTAATAATTCTTTTATATAATTAAATAGTGTAAAGGGTATTGCGTGTGGTTCTTAGTTCAGGGAGTCCAGTGTTGGTGTGGTGGCCAAAATATCCATACACTAGGACCCCTACATCTGATTTATGACTCAGTGCATGAAAACATAGATTGCGTGTGTTTTTTAAAATGTTTTCTTTAATTCATCTCAACATGGTTCGATCACTAGGTATAACTTTTTACCATAGTACACATGTTTCTTTTCTAGTTGACTCCACGCAGACAACCGACTAGAGTTCCGTGAGTTTTATGCACTGATAGCCCACTGAGCGTTAAGGCCTCGATGTATGGCCCTTTTCCAGCGGAGGCACCAGCAGTACTACTACCTATTGGGACACTGATGCCACTAGCCCCAGTATAATATGGTGCACGCCACTTGAGCCTATTGAATGAGTTCCAGCACCAAAGGCCACCCATGTTATGGGGAGTGAAGGACCCACAGGCAGCTGAGTATTGGATGGAGGATGTGGTGAGATTTTTCCAACTAGTAGGGACACTAATAGACCTCATGGTGATCTTTGCTGCCAGCCAAATGCAGGTAGCAGCCTGAAGACGGTGGAACTTTAAGGTAAAAGTTCATGAAAATTTGACGTTTCTCTTGGTATAATTTGAGTGCCCATTTTGGGAAATGATTTTCCCAACGACTCTTCACGTAGTGTGCATTCGGGAGCTACTTCGTCTTCAGGAGGTTAGTATGATTGTAGCTTAGTACTCAGTGAGGTTCATTGTCCTTTCATTCTACTCCACAGATATTTAGTGCGACCCATTCTTTAGGGGCAAGTCCATTGAGTAGGGACTCAGGTGGGAGATCAGGGATTCGATGATCTCACTCAGCATCCCGATGCAGGCATGGTCATTAGAGAGAGCCGTCTGGGTGGAGAGTTTCCTTGCAGAATAGTCACCAGCAGTGAGACCCACTACAAGTCATCACATAGTAGAGTCTTTTGCAGCTGTTAGTAGACATATTTCATAGAGGTCCAAGAAGACCAGACTTATAGGTGTATGACCACATCACTCCTGATCGATTTTGCGGGACACCAGAGATAGATCTAGACATGCCAGGTGCAGGCAATGTTATGCATGCGGCGGGCAGAGTCACTTGGCTCATGACTGTCTGACCCGCTGTTTGGATGATCTATAGATGGTCTGAGGACCACCTAGGAAAATAAAGAGATTCAATTGAGGAAGTCCGTAGGCTGGAGCTAAACGGGGCAGTGGAGTAGGCCGTGTAGCAGGAGGTAGGTGACGTTTCGAGGTGTTACCACCACCACCACTAGGAGGTCCACCCCGATTGTAGGGAGCAGGTGGGCAGGGGAGAGCTCAGTTCCATGCATATTAGAAATATGATCACGATGCTCCAGATATGATATGATGTGTGTTCTTTGTCTACCATACCTGAAGTAATTATAGACACAGGTTCCCATAATTCATTCATCGCCACCGCCCTCGTTTGAGATCAAAGATTCCGAAGGAGCCGTTGGCTCAATCATTACAGCTTGAGACTCCTACAGGAGTAGATTTGATGATTACACACAAGTGACGGCATTTTGAGCTTACTCTACGAGGAAAGAGCGTCAGTTAGGATCCCATAGTAGTGGCATCGAGGCCTTATGACATCATCTTGGGTATTGACTGGTTATGTACAGTTCATGCTCAGATTGACTGTATTGGGTGAAATGTACAGTGTGTCTACAAGTATGGGACCAGGTTTACCTTCATCGGCGAAAAGGGATCCTTTTCATGATATGTTGGAATTTCATGGAGGAGAGTGCAGCCGATCACTCCTCAGTTGTCTGGACTTACCCTCAGAGCTGTTAATATGGAGATCTTGAGTTATCCTATTATGGGGGAATAGTACACTAATGTTTTCCCAGATGGTGTCCCAAGTCTACCTCCTCGCAGAGAGGAAGAATTTTACATTGACATGTACCCCATGACGACACTGATAACTACACCAGCATAATGGATGGCTTCCGCGGAGCTTCGCAAGCTGCAGGTACAACTAGAGGACTTGCAGGGTAAGGGATTCATCCAGCCTAGTGTTTCACCTTGGGAAGCTTCGATTTGTTTCTCCCAGAAGGTAGATAGGAGCTTAAGGCTTTGTGTCGACTACGATCCCCTGAACCATGTGACAGTGAAGAAAAAGTACCCACATCTGAGGATTCATGACCTCTAGGATCAATTGAAGGGATCACGGTGGTTCTATAAGATAGACCATAGATCAGGCTATCACCAGCACAGTGTACGAGACGGGGATGTGGAGAAGACGACATTCAGGTGTCTATACGGCCACTATGAGTTCATGGTTATTCCATTCAGTGTAACCAACAATCCAGTAGTGTTCATGGGGCCCATGAATAGGATCTTTTATCCATACCTTTATCACTTTTTTGTAGTCTTCATCGACGACATTATGATCTACTTGACTACAGAGGAGGAGCATGCCTACCATTTGCAGGTTGTACTGGACACGCTCTGAGAGCACCAGCTTTAGGGTAAGCTCTCGAAGTGCCAGTTATGGTTCTGAGAGGTTCAAATTCTATGAAATTTCATATCAAAAGCTATAGTTGAAGTAGATCCAGTGAATATTGAGGTGGTACATGCTTGGGAGCCACCGAGGAGTGTGATAGAAGTACAAAGATTCCTAGGATTGTCTGTATATTACTAGTGGTTTGTGCCAGACTTTTCTAGAGTTTCAACACCAATATCAGGCTTGAGAAAGAAGGGAAAATCCTTTTTGTGGTAGCAGAGATTTCAGTAGAGTTTTCAGAAGCAGAGGCAGAGGCTGACTAGTGCCACCATCTTGAGGCTTCCATAGTAGGGCATAGGGTACGTAGTTCACTGTGACAAATGATGGATCGGGCTCATATGTATCCTCATGCAGGAGAAAGCAGCGATCACATATTGCTCTCTACAACTGAGCCAACATGAGTAGAACTACACTACCCATGACCTGGATGTAGAAGCGGTGGTCTTTTCAATGATGATGTGGAGACACTATCTGATGGGTAAGCATTTTACCGTGTACTCTGATCACAAGAGTCATAGATATATCCTCTCTCAGAAGAACCTGATCCTGAGACATTGAAGTTGGATTGAGTTCATCTAGGACTATGACTTCAAGATAATACATACTCCTGGGAAGGGGAAAATTGTTGAATATGCATGAAATAGTAGATCTGGTATATAGCTTCTAGGAAAAGCGATGGAGCAGATATCTGCTTTGTAGATATCATTTTGTGGATATCGAAGGAGCATATTTTCATTAGTCTCATATAGTCACTCCCCCACTTATTCAACAAGTCAGGGAGGTGCAACATGGGGACGCTAACTACGAGACATGACGTGCTCCGATATCCGTAAGATAGGAACCTAATGGATTTTCTAAAGGTTGGGAGAAAATCATTCTCTTTAGAGGATGTACCATGGTACCAGTGTCACTTCAAGAGGAATAGTTGAGGGAGTTCCTCACATCCCCTCTGGTGGTACATCTAGTAGTGGTGAAGATGTACCAGGATCTTTGATGACAACACATGTGGCTGGGAATGAATAAGGAAGTAGCAGAGTTTGTTTTTGGGTGCCTCACTTGTCAGCATGTGAAGGAGGAGCATCACTAACCAAAAGGCTTTTTTCAGTCTTTAGAGGCTACAGAGTGGAAGTGGGATGAGATATTCATATACATCATGATAGGAATTCCACGTACATCTAGGGTAAATGAATCGATTTTTGTGATCATTTCCCAACTCACCAAGTTGTCCCACTTTCTAAAGATCAGAGAGTAGGGTACAGCAGAGAGCTTGGCATGCCTCTATGTTTAAAAGATTATGCTGCTATATGGGGTACCCACGATCATTTTATTTTATCATGATAAACGTTTTAATTCCTAGATATAAAAGGGGTTGCAGGAGGCTTTCAGGACGCATCTTCATTTGAGCATCACCTTCAATCCTCAGATGGATGGTCAGACTGAGCAGACCGTTCAGACCCTCGAGGACATGATGTGTGCTTGTGTCCTCAACATTGGTGGCATCTCGGAATATCAAATTCCATTGTTGGAGTTTGTGTACAACAACACCTATGAAACTACCATAGAGATGGAACCTTTTGATGCATTGGATGAGCAACCTTGCAGATCAACATTATGCTGGACTGACCCAAGGCAGTCATCACTAGTGCGACCAGTGATGTATGGGCTACCACAAAGAAGGTTCAGATCATCTAGAAGAGGATGAGGACTGCACAGAGTAGGCATATGTCACATGCTGATAGGAGACGAATAAGACAACCCTTCTTTTTTTACAACATAAACATGATTTATTACATAAAACTTCTCTTCATACAAAAAAGAAGATAGAGAGTTTTATTGTATTTGGGTCTTAGGATCAATACATAAAAACATAAAACATGAAATAAATCATCTTTATTGAAAACTTCATTTACATGATAGCTACATTACCTCGTACTTAGCATTTCATGGGATAACTTGACGACATGCATAAGAAAAGGGTGAGCTATAAAGCCCAGTATGGGAGTACACATGGAATAACATGAAGAGTTCAATACATTTTAGACAATAGGCATATCAATAGAGAATATAAGAAACATGAACATAAAGGCATGATAAAGCATGATAATCATATCATGGAAATGTGGCAACAACACTTAACATTGAATTAGCATGATCAAAGGCTCATTGCACATGGAGCATGAGTAAACCCTCATTGCACATGAAGCATGAGTAAACCCTCATTGAACATGAATTATCATGATTAAACACTCATTTCACATGATGTATCATGATACTATACTTTTCCCAATGCATTGGAGCGCTATAAGGGCACACCCTTCTTAAACATTTCATTTCATGCATAAGTGTGCCGGATGGATCGTAAAACATGGATTCATAAAACATATTCATTTGTTCCATGATAAAGGAATGTGGAATTAATACATGAAACTTTACAATAAATATTTAATTTTTCATAATGTTGAATACATTTGATGGAGAAATGGGCATGGTATTCACTACACAAAGTCATTGGCTTAGAAAATCGGTACGATTTAGGCAACGTAACGGCATGACATTGGAATTCATAAAAAAGGTTGATTAGAGAGAAAGGGGTTCCTCATAATATTTACATGTAATTGACAGTAAGGATGTCATATAGATACATTTCCCAAAAAATTTAATGGAATTTATATTCATGATACAAATGTATTGCTTGAATGTAAAAGAGGAGAGGGAAGTTCCTTTCGGAATTTCGGTAGAGTAACGGGTGTACATGAGAGGCATTTAATGTGAGATAAAGGGTCTCCCATAATTAAAAAAATAAAGAGGAATGTATGAGGGAGGTTTTAAACCATACCCCAACATTCATAGTTGAAATTTAAAGGGAAAAACAACTTACAAGAAATTGGACCTAAATGAGAAAGGAAGAAAAAACCCTTACTTGGAAGTGTGCTTCCAAAGGCTAGAGAGAGGCTTGTAAGAGGCTTCTTGGGAGCTTGGGGAACCTTGGGAGGATTCTAGAGAGAGTAGGGAAGAGGTTGGACGAACTCCAAGGTATTTTAGTGAGGGGTAAGTGGGGTCTTGGGTGGGTTTATATAGGAAAGGTGAGGGATTCTTTATTATTTATGTTTGGGTCCCCTTACATTAAATTAATCCAAACCACAAACCGTCCAATGGTTATTTCCCATGGTTGTTGGAAAAGGTAATAGGAAAAAAATATTTTATAAAGACCAAGTCCGAACTTCCTAAAATAATAAGGTTGCTTATGTGGAGGTGAGTCACACTCCCATGGAAATTAATTTAAAAAGGCAAAGTGTTGAATATGTCTTGAGGGGTCCATTAATGCATTGAAAAGTAATTCAAACAAACCCAAAATCACATTCTTTTAATGATAAAACTTATATTGGCCGAACATAAGGTTTATGGTATTTTATTACATCACCATTGGGTCATTATGTTGTCATAAAACATATTATATATTTAAACGATATTTAATTTTTACCCAAAAATTTGACTGTCTCAGAAAATTATAAAAAATTAACCATTGGATAATTTCTATGTCTCGACTCCAAAAATGAAATTTATTTTATCCAAATAATTTTCTAAATATGTTAATTTTCACTTTTAAAATAAAAACCGACATTTATGGAAAATTCACGGGTTTTGATAGAAATGGCTTTCAAACCATAATACAAATTTTAATTTCATTTATAAAATTATAAGATCATATATATTTAATAAAAAATTAATTTAATAATTATAATATTATCTTATTAAAATATTATTTAATTCAAAAATCCCTTAATTTAATAAAATATGTTTCTTAATTAAATAATAACTAAAAACACCATTTGTACATTAAAAACTCTTTACAATGTATCAAAAAATGACTAGAAATTATATGAATTATTATATAAAAAAATAATGTACATGAACATAGTACTACTTATTTGTTACATAATCCCTTAAAACAGCCACATAAGACCTAAGGGTAAGGTGGGCGATGGGAAAAGACTCTTGGGGTGGCTCGGATAACATCGCTCGAGTGGTAATTTCAATCAACTTCCACTTTTCCCATAAACGGTCACACTCGTGCTTTACATAATGAAGCTCATCTTGGGCTTGGTCAAGGGAGAATCCCAAGGATGCCACCTCTTTTTCGAGCTCCGAAAAATGGGCTTCGTATGGGGCAATTCTACTGGATGAGGCCATCGCTTCCTTTGTCTGATTAAAATTGGGTTCGTTAAAGCCTTATATTTATACTAATCATGTGATCACTGTTCAACATCTATATTAACAATGGTCACAATTCGTAACATAAAACCAATGAATTTGACATCTTATAAAATAATTTTTTCATAAAGTGACATTTGACTGGATCAAGAGGGATTTTCCATTAATGAAACATTAGGTCGTTACAATATTCCCCCCTTAAGAAATTTTTCCCTCGAAATTTTCCTTTTCTGGCACTAAAAAAATGGGGGTAACTCAGCTTCATCATATCCTCCGACTCCCAAGTCGCTTCTTCTAACTTGTGGTTTCTCCACAACCCCTTGACGAGGGGCATTGTCTTATTTCATAGAACTTTTTCTCTACGATCTAAGATCTTCACTGGTTGCTCCTCATAAGAAATATCGTCTTCCAATTGTACCACCTTAGAAGAGAGTACATGTGGAGGGTACTAAATGTACTTCCTTAAGATGGATACATGAAAGACATCATGAACCTTGGCCATGGTAGGTGGAAGTGCTAGTCAATAGGCCACAGCCCCAACACGATCAAGAATCTCGAAGGGGCCGATGTACCTTGGACTTAACTTCCATTTCTTTCTAAACCTCATGACCTTCTTCCATGGAGATATGCGTAGAAACACCATGTCTCCAACTTTAAACTCAAGGTCTCGTCGATGATTATTTGTATAACTCTTCTGTCGACTGTGGTCTACCTTAATATACTGCTGAATGGTTTTCACCTTCTCCATCATTTCCTCGACCATTTCTGGTCCAAGCAGCTTATGTTCACCGACCTCATCCCAACATGCCGGTGTTATACACCTTTTCCCATACAGGGCTTCATATGGTGGCATTTGGATGCTCGAGTGGAAACTGTTATTAAAAGAGAACTCAACTAGAGGAAGATGTTGATCCCATACTCCTTTAAAGTCCATTGAGAATTCTCTTAACATATCCTCAAGTGCTTGGATAGTTTGCTTGGATTTTCCATCAGTTTGAGAATTATAGGCCATACTGAATTTCAGTTCAGTATTCAGAGCATGTTGAAGACTCTTCCAAAACATAGAAGTGAATCATGGATCTCGGTCAAACAAAAAAGATAGTGGTACTCCATGTAACTTTACCACTTCCTAGATATATATCCAAGCCAGTTGATCCAATGAGAAATCCTCCCAAATAGAAATGAAGTGTGTAGTCTTTGTAAGATGATCCACAACAACCCAGATTGCATTGTTGCCTTTGGATATCCTTGGAAGTCCGGTGACAAAGTCCATGGTGATGTTTTCCCATTTCCATTCTGGTATGGGCAATGGTTGCATCATCCCCTTAGACTTCTACCTCTCTGCCTTCACTTGTTGACACACTAGGCACTTTGATGTATATTCAGAGATTTCCTTCTTCATATTATCCCTCCAAATGTTTTCTCAGATATCTCGATACATCATTGTGCTCCCTAGGTGAATAGAGAAATTTGAACTTTGTGCATCATCCAAAAGTTCCTTCTTCAGCTCCGGACTTGATGGAACTCATAGTCTTTTCCCAAACTGCAAAATTCCTTCTTCATTAACATTAATCTCCGAGGATTTCCACTTGTTGATAGATTCCACTTTTTCTTGAATTCCCACATCATCCTTTTGAGCATCCTTTAACCTTTCCAAAATAGATGGTTGAGAAATAATTTGTGAAAGGATTGATGATGTTCCATTCTTTATGATTCTCATGTCCATCTTCATCAAGTCTAAGAAGATTGGATACTTCTCAATTATGATCATTGATTGAATTTCTAAATTGTTTCTAATTAGGGCATCCGCCACCTTGTTCTCTTTCCCAGGGTGGTAATGTATTGAATAGTCATAATACTTAATGAGCTCAATCCATCTTCTCTAGCGCATATTAATCTCTTTCTGTGTGAATATGTATTTAAGACTCTTGTATTTAGTATATATCTCACAATTTTCTCCATAGAGATAATGCCGCCAGATTTTCACGAAAACGATCACAGCCACCAACTCCAGATCATGTATTAGATAGTTTCGCTCATTGATTTTCAACTACCTTGAGGCATAGGATATCAGCTTATCATTATGGATTAGAACACATCCTAAGCCCTTCTTCTAAGCATAACTGAATACCACAAAAATCTCCCCACTTGTGGGTAAAGTGAGCACGGGTGCAGTGATAGGACTCCTTTTCAACTCCATGAAGCTTTCTTCACATTCATCACTCTAAGAAAACATTACTCCCTTTCGAGTTAGCTTGTTAAGAGGGTGGATAAATCGTGAGAAATTCCTCACAAATTGTCAATAATATCCAGCTAACCCCTAGAAGCTACGGATATCCATTACCGATGTTGGCCTCAGCCATCCCTTAATTGCATCTATTTTGGAGGGGTCCAAAGATATCCCATTGCTTGTGATGATATGGCCCAAGAATGAGACCTCCTTCAAACAGAACTCACACTTGCTATAATTTTCATAGAGCTTATCCTTGCACAAATTCTCTAGTATAGTTTTTAAATGCTCCTCATGATCCTCCTTGGTTTTGGAGTATATTAGAATATCATCTTTAAAGACTACCACAAATTTGTCAAGGTAATCTCTAAAGACTCTATTAATCAAGCCCATGAATATTTTTGGAGCATTGGTGAGTCTGAAAGGCATTACTATGAATTCATAGTGCCCGTATCTTTTACGAAAAGTAGTCTTGGGGAAATATTCCTTCATCACCCTTACATGATAATATCCCAACCGCAAGTCCACCTTGGAGAAGTATTGTGCTCCACGCAACTGATCGAACAAGTCATCAATTTGTGGGAGAGGATACTTGTTCTTTATCGTGATTTTGTTAAGTTCATGATAATCAATGCAGAGCCACATTGACCCGTCCTTCTTCTTGACGAAGAGGAATGGGGCACCCCATGGTGAAGCACTTGGGCGTATAAACCCTTTATCCAGATTCTCCTGTAGTTGTTTCTTCAGCTCTTCCAGCTCAACAACAGGCATTCTATATGGAGTCTTGGATATTGGTAATGCCCCAGGTATATATTTGATGAAGCTAAAATTTTTATATATTTCATACTATAAATCATTTTTTATAATCCCACAACTGTTTTATTGCATGGGTAATTGTCATGTTTTTAGGTTTTAGTGTTATTTTGAGCCCAAATGTGAAAAACGACTAATTCTTTATTTTTGACAGAATTTTATGCCAGGGGTATTTTGGTCATTTCCGTAAAATTATATATCCAAATTTTCAGATTCAATTTTTTTTAGAATCCTTATTTTATTTAATTTAACTTTGTATGATGGAACAGGAGATGATTCGGCTATTTAAAGGGTCTAAAAATTCATTGAAGTTGGGAATTTTTCCGGGCGGACAGCGTGGACTCACCCAACGTAACAGACATCAAAATCGTCCTAAACATATCTAAATGATGTGTTTCTACCTGGGATACCACGAGGACAGATTGGTACGTCTCTAAAATAAATTTTGGAGATTTTGGATGTCATTTAGGAAGCTATTTAATGGCATACTTTTGGAGGAACCTTCCTGAAAGATTCTTCTAGAATCAGAACCGAGAATGAAAAATTCATAACTCCTTCATATGGTTTCTAAATTATCTGAAATTTTTAGGAGAGACGGAAAGGATATTTATGAAGAACATTAGGAAGGTTGGAACGCGTGAGGAGGTCATTAATGGGATCTAAAACGTGCAAACTCTTTGGGGTTGAATTCTGCCTATAAAAGGAGGCCCTCACCTCCTTCCCAAATCATCCCATTCTCCATCCATTCCTTCAAGGCACCAAGGATGAGATCTCCACCAAGGGAGGCCGCCAAAAATCATCCCCATTTCATTTCTTTTCTTTATTTTTGTTTTAGTTTTCCGTTGTAATTTAGATTTCTAATAAAATTCATGCATTTTTTTTGTCCACCAATCCACCCTGTTTTCTTCTTCATCTTTTCTCCTTATTTTCTTCTTTTATTCTTCCTATATTATCCACCATGACCTCTTACCCTAAAATATGAGGAGTTAACCCGAGACTTGTCCTGGGAGAGGTATGTGGAAATTTCATTTATTTTGTGCTTAAATTCCGATTTTTATTAAGTTTGTGATGAGCAAGAGTGATGTGCACGGGTGTGGCGATCGTCCACCACAACACTGATCTCAAACTCATTTCTATTCTTTTATTAAATATTTTCCCTCCCTTATGATGGATACAAGATCTTCATATGATGGAGTTGACCCATTCAGTGGTTGAAATGGAATACGATGGAGCCAGGTCTTGGAAGATAACACACTCTCGATCGAGGTGTGCCATCAACCTTGATTTTAGGAGGAGGTGAAGATAAGATTGCAATATTCATTCAAGATTTCATACTAATAAATAAAATAATATTAATTCATGAATGATATCTCATAATTGAATTATCAAACTTAATTTAAATACCAACTAGGATAATGATGAAACCCACAAACCAACCCATAAAGGCCAAGTTCTTTCTCAATTAATTTCATTTTGTCCTTGCATGTTAATTTTATCATTTATTTTAATTTAATTGTTTTCCACTACTAGATAATATAAAAATACCAAAAATATGTATTTTAGCTAAATTATATTAATTAAGTAAATGATTGAGAAAGCTCCTCAGGTGAGATGACCCTGGACAGCTTCTAAGGTTCACTAGGAAAATTAAATTGCCTTTGCCACGCTCTACGATAGGCGTGTGTCAGCTTCTATGATGTACTTAGTATTTACCAAAACATACGGATGTTTTTATTATACATAGACTTGAATCTAAGGCTTTACCAGGGTTTCCTAATCCAAAAAATAACTAAACCTATCCTCTGATACCAACTATGAAAACCCTTCTTTTAATTACAACTTAAACATGATTTATTACATAAAACATCACTTGATACAACAAAGAAGATCGAGAGGTTTAGTGTCTTTTGGGATTAGGATCATTACCAAAAAACATAAAACATGAAATACAACATCCTTATTGAAAACATCCATTACATGACCACTACATTCTCTCGTACTTAGCATTTCATGGGATAACCTGAGGACATGGATAAGAAAAGGGTGAGCTATAAAGCCCAGTAAAGGAGTACACATTGAATAACATGAGGAGTACAATACATGTTGGACAATAGTAATATCAATAGAGAATATATGAAACATGAACATAAAGGAATGATAAAGCATGATAATCATAACATGGAAATGTGGCAACAACACTTAACATTGAATTAGCATGAGCCAAGGCTCATTGCACATGGAGAATGAGTAAACCCTCATTGCACATTAAGCACGAGTAAACCATCATTACACTTGAATTATCATGATTCAACAATCATTGCACATGACGTATCATGATACAATACTTTATCCAATGTATTGGAGCGCTATAAGGGCGCACCCTTCTTAAACATTTCATTTCATGCATAAGTGTGCCACATGGATCATAAAACATGGATTCATAAAACATAATCATTTATTCCAGGATAAAGGAATGTGGAATTCATACATGAATCATTAAAATCAATATTTAAATGTTCAAAAAGTTGAATACCCTTGATGGAGAAATGGGCATTGTATTCACTACACAAAGACATTGGCTTAGAAAATCGGTGCGATTTCGGCAGCGTAACGGCGTGACATAGGAATTCATAAAAAAGGTTGATGACAGAGAAAGGGGTTCCTCATCATATTTACATTTAATGGATAGTAAGGAGGTCATATATATACATTTCCCAACAATTTTAATGTAATTTATATTCATGATACAAAATTATTGCTTGAATGTAAAAGAGGAGAGGGAAGTTCCTTTCGGAATTTCGGCAGAGTAACGGGTGTACATGGGAGGCATTTAATGAGAGATAAAGGGTCTACCATCATTCAAACAAAAATAGGGAAGTATGAGGGAGGTTCAAAACCATACCCTAACATTCATAATTGAAATTAATAGGGAAAAATAACTTAATTAAAATTGGACACAAAATGAGAAAGGAAGAAAAAACCCTTACTTGGAAGTGTGCTTCCAAAGGCTAGACAGAGGCTTGTGAGAGGCTTCTTGGGAGCTTGGGGCTCCTTGGGAGGATTTTAGAGAGAGTAGGGAAGAGTTTGGACTAACTCCAAGTGATTTTAGTGGGGAGGAAGTTGGAGCTTGGGTGTGTTTATATAGGAAAGGTGAGAGAATTCTTTATTATTTAGGTTTGGGTCCCCTTACATTAAATTAATCCAAACCACAAACCATCCCATGGTTTTTGCCCATGGGTTTTGGAAAAGGGAAGAGGAAGAAAATATTTTATATGGTCCATGTCTAAACTTCTTAAAATAATAAGTTTGCTTATGTGGAGGTGAGTCACACTCCCTTGGAAATTATTTTAAAAAGGAAAAGTGTTGAATATGTCTTGAGGGGTCCATTAATGCTTTGAAAAGTAAGTCAAACAAACCCCAAATCACATTATTTTAATGATAAAACATATATTTGACGAACATAAGGATTATGGTATTTTATTACATCACCATTGGGTCATTATGATGTCATAAAACACATTATATATTTAAACGGTATTTAATTTTTACCCAAAAATTTGACTGTCTCAAAAAATTATGAAAAATTACCCGTTGGATAATTTCACGTCCTGATTCGAAAAATGACATTTATTTTATCCAAATAATTATTTAAATAAATTAATTTTCACTTTTAAAATAAAAACCGACATTTATTAAAAATTCCCGAGTTTTGACAGAAATAAATTTCAAACCTTAATAAAAATTTTAATTGCATTCATAAAATTATAATATCATTTATATTTAATAAAAAATTAATTTAATAATAATATTATTATTTTATTAAAATACTATTTAATTCAAAAATCCCTTAATTTAATAAAATAGGTTTCTTAATTAAATAATAACTAAAAACACCATTTGTACTTTAAAAACTATTTACAATGTATCAAAAATGACTAGAAATTATATCCATTATTATATACAAAAATAATGTACATGAACATAGTTCTAATTATTTGTTACATAAACCATTAAAACAGCCGCATAAGACCTAAGGGTAAGGTGTGCGATGTTGAAAGACTCTTGGGGTGGCTCAGATAACATCGATCGAGTGGGAATTTCAATCAACATCCACTTTTCTCGTAGATGGTCACGTTTGAGCGTGACATAAGGAAGCTCAGCTTGGGCTTGGTCAAGGGAGAAGCCCAAGGATGCCACCTCTTTTCCGAGCTCCGACAAATGGGATTCGTAAGGGGCAATTCTAATGGATGGGGTCATCGCTTCCTTTGTGTGAGTAAAATTGGGTTCGTTAAAGCCTTATATTTATAATAATCATGTGATCACTGATCAACGGCTATATTAACAATTGTCCCAATTATTAACATAAAACCAAAGAATTTGACATCTTATAAAAACATCTTTTCATAAAGAGTCATTTAACTGGATCAAGAGAGATTTTCCATTAATGAAACATTGGGTCGTTACAACGAATACCACTAGAGTTCGAGGATGGCGACCACATATTTCTACAGATCTAACCTCAATGAGGATTATATAGATTTGGATGAGGTGGAAAATTATCTATGTGGTTCATCAGACCTTTTTAGGTCCTCAGCAGAGTTGGTGCGGTGGCATACCACTTAGCTCTCCCATCTCAATTGCACCAGGTGCACGACATCTTCCACGTATCCCAATTGAGGAAATGCATACACGAACCTTCTCACATCATAGTCCATGGAGATCTGGATGTTAATGATGGGGATACTTTTATGGAGGTTTTTATAGATATTGAGGATCAACAAAAGCGGGTCCTTCGTGGACGGTCGATACCTCTGTTATGCGTTCACTAGCAGCATGGGAACCTCCAGGAGAGAACATGGGAGTAGGAGGCTCAGTTGAATGCTCAGTACCCACACGTATTCCCTTAGTTCAAGTTGTATCTTATGGGGATGTAAATCCTTGAGGTGGGGAGAATGTAAAAACCTGAAATTTCCATGTAATTTTTTTAAATAAATGTGAATTTTACAAGACTAAATAAATTAACAGCACATTATTATGAGGCTCAGAGAGTCCGGAATGTATTTCTAATGTTTTTTCAAGTACATTCAGTAGCGGTATGAGAGGGGTTTTATAACATTTGAATCGGTGCTTAGAATTGAAATATATGGGCAACATTGACCTCATTGTGCCTGTATTCGCTTGAGGAATCTTTCACCTCGAGGGCAGATGGACCAGGTGGGATTGATAGTTTTTTGGGTTTTTTGTGGAAATAATAAAATAAAATAAACTTTATTTTATTTTATTTTGAGATCCCATGTGGATATTTCATATGGGGTCCACCGGAACTAAACCTCCATGTGGAAGTTGAAGTGGGGACCACCAGACCATAACATCCCATGGGAGGTTAAGGTGGTGGGGACCACCCAAACCGTAACCCCCCATGAGAGGTTATGGTGGTGGGGACCACCTGAGATTAGACTACCTTGAAACACCCATTTAATTGGGAGAAACCATCATCTCGCTCAATTAATGAGGGATAGCCTCTTGACCTCCTCCATCTTAATTGTGCTAGTGCACATACCATTAATCTTTCCAACACACCACATAATTGTGCCAATTTAATTTATTCCATTTTTAATTGTGCCTACGATTAAATAGGGGAAATAGTATTTATTATTGGATCTCTATTTTATTTGGTGGAATTGGGGAGAGTAGGAGCTCTTGGGAGAAATCTTCCCCAACAAAAAACGCTTCCTCCATGAAGAATGTCGATGACTACAACCTTCTTCCTTAGAACTTCATTCGATGTAAGAAGTGTTCATCTACAAGGAATCGACATTATCCTTCTCATGCCAACATCAACCGAAATCAATCAAGGCAGTGTTTTTAATTTAATATGATTTTATTCCATGGATTATTTCCTTCTAAAAACAAAGAACGCAGTTCAATGTATTATCAACTTGATACATAGATGTTTTCCTTGCGGGTTGGGAATAAATTGTTGCAGGAAGTTGTAGGGGTTTATTCATTATTTGATTAACACTTCCCATGTTCTCCCCTATTTTTCCTTTGTAGTTTTGAGAATAGAAATTATCGAGGGATTATGGGAATTGATGTTTTAAAATATCTTCCATGCCCATTCGTTGTTTATGTTCTGGATGAACCGCTTCTACTGCATTACTGTGGAGAGTGTAGGCCAAACTAACCTGGCATGCCTTCTCTGTAACCCTTATGTTGATATGAAGAGTTCTTTGAAATGGAGGAAGGAAATGAAGGCAACGAGACCACCACCCACGGCCTCCGCAACATGTGCATCCCCCGCGGCCTCTCGTGACGCCGCCGATCGAAGCTTCCTCTTGCCACATCATGGCGCCCTGGCCGAACTGCCCTTGCGGTCTTTGCCCATCCGGACGAGCCACCCCGGGCTGGGCCGAGTCACCTTGGCCACACCGTCCGCCTGCTGAACCGGCCCCGACCACCCTGCCCTCCCGGATAAACAAACTCCCGGCCACCCTGACCTCCTGTCCGAGCCACCCTAGCCGACCCATCCGCAGGCAGAGCCACCCCGGCCACCAGGCCTCCCGGCCGAACCAGCCCCATTTGCGCGACCTGCTGGCTGAACTGGCCCCCGGATGCGCCATCCCAGCCTTCAGGCCAATCCACTCAGAGTCGCCCTCGCCGCGACCCTCTAAGGTGAACCGGCCCCGTTCCCAAGGCCAAGCCACCCAGGTGGCGCCCTCTGGGCCGAACCGCCATCGTGCCAGCTCATGACCGGTTTGTACCCTCGCAGCCAGTCCATTCACTCTCGGCCCTCCGCGGCCCCTCGTGGCTTACTTGGCTTCACTGAACCCAATGGGTTGGCATGCCGAACGGGCCAGGCCAAAAACAACATGTCAGGCCGGGTTGAGATAAACCGAGTCAGCCCAGACTGGGTCGAGCCAAGTCGGTCCGACCATGTGGGACCAGACCTAGGCCAACTTCGACCCATTACTATCTTTTGGCCATATCTTGGGCACCGGATGTCCGTTTGACTAACCATCAATAGCCCTGGTATTCTTGGAGCATGACGATCCCTTTGAGTATACCCCACTCGAGGTTGGTGTATAGTTGAGATACAATCAGGTTGGATCGTGGTTGATTCCAACTGGGCCCCTGAGACTAAAACACTAATAACTCACAGACCGAGCGTCCGATTAACGCACCTTCTATTGCGTTGAGACCCCTATGATGTGTCAGACCTTTGAGATTCTTATGGGTGGGACTTCGTGACAACTGGAGTGTCTACCAGTAGCTCATGGAGCGGATCCTCCCAGAGACGAGCGAGCATAGTGCGAACACCTAGTAGCTGGGTAAGACCTGACAACTACTAATCGTTTGAATCCGAGTGATTCTACTAGCCCAATGGGGAGCGACTTGGTGTCGTGGCAGACCCATGGTGGAGGAGCGTGCTTGGTGATGTTGCAGACCCATGACCCTTGACACGAAGATTACCTCAGCTGGATATGGGGGGGGTGACATGGTAGACCCATGGTGGGGAGCACCTCTGTGTGATGTGGTAGATCCATGATACTAAATAGGAGGAGTACCTCAGTAATCCAAGGTTCATGGGAAGCCCGCTAGGTGTCATTGCAGGCCCACTGTACGCGATTGAGTAGGTGTTCACCAGCATCCAAGGATTCTATAATTTGATAGGGTATGTTACTTGATACTACCCTTAAAATAAAATTCTAGTTGAGTTGAGTCAGTACCTTTGTGTTTTCCTCATGATTGAGATGGATTACATAATGAAATAGGTATACCTATTGGTATATACCTAAGTAGGGTTATCTGTTGATTTCATACTTTTTGGTTTATCCTTATTATAATTTTTAAGGCATTGAGGGTCTCAGGGTCCCTACTATGTTTCGTTATACTCACCCATGCATGAGATATGCCCACACCATGTTGAATTTTATGAAGACGATAGATAGTGCTGACTGAGGCTGAGAGTACCAGGATTGGATGGTACCCAGCGGTGAACCATATGGCTTGTCGGTACACGGAGGAGACGGACATACATGGAGTGCTGAGGAGATGATTTGTACATACCCTTTAGGTAGGAACCTCGGAGGACATTTTAGTAGTTGTATGTTATTTTTCTTTAGTAGTACTTGTACATTCTAGTTGGGCTTGTATCCTGGCCCCTTATACTTTCAGCACTCTTTTGTTATAAAGTTTACTTGGTGTTTCGTCTAGCTATGTACTTGGTTGTGTGTGTGTTATAGGTTATAAAGGAAATTTATTCCCAGTTTTATGGAATCTTTCCATTGATGATATTCACCAGCCTCTGGCCTATGGAAGGCCGGCTTGGTGTAGTCACAACATGGGCCTCGGGGGACAGGTCGTGACATTGACCTAACTTCTAGATACCATTTGTGTGAGTGAAATTCTGATTAAATTAATTGATTAATTTTTTATTGTGTTTTTACCCTGATATGGATTAGGGGTGATCTCTTGATGTAGATACACATTGTCTTGGATTGTTTATTGAAATTACATTTATGTTTTCATTAATGATCAATTGATAAATGAGATGGGTAATTAAATGATAAATTGTAATTTTAATAAATGACCATTAAGCCTTATGATGTGATATTGTGATATCATTGTTTCAATGTCATTTGGTTTTTTTTTGAAAGATGTAATGGTTATATATGAATCTTGAACATGACATAATGTGGAAATAATTATATACAAGTCTATGACCAGACTGTTTGTTGAAATTATTATATAGCGGGTATTAAATAGATTGGTGTAATATTCCAGTAATTAGATATATGGTTATGGTTCGGATGGTCAAAAGGCATGATCATAGGAATTTCAACATGTCACTGTGGAATGCTATTTAATCCATGGCTATGTTTTCTTGGATGGCATGGTTCTGAGAAATGATAAGAGATATCCTAACATGGTACCGAAGAAGGATGATGTGGTATATATTAAACTGTTTAGTTAATCAATACACTTGTTTTATGAATTATTTCATACCCTTATTATCACACTAGTTTTATTTAGACATGGTTGTGTCAAACTATGATGTAATACTCAAATCCTATTAATGATTCAGTTTGGTACCCGAAAAGATTTTATGGATGCTGGATTGGAATGCAAAAAATATCCATGATGTTAATTGTTTTCTTGTTGGTTGGGATGGAGTTTGGAGATGGGCTAAAATGGGGTTCTAGATCAAGGACTCTTCAGTCTATATTTGAGTCTTGTAGTATATAAATTGTATCACATCTAGAATGACCTTTAGTTAAGTTCCTAAAATATGATAAAAATCGGTATTTTCGACCAGTTATATCTGACAGGGAAGTGTCCCATTAAAAATTGTCTATTAGAAGCTACCATTTGATACCGAACTCAGTCATGTCACAAATATTGCGCTGTAAGAATTTATTTGGGTTGAGAATACGTATCTCTTCGCAAAAATCATTGTTACATGTTGGGCACCGAACTATAGGAAGCACATTTGTAATCGGTGGTTACACCTATCACAAATAGTATCTCAGGGTTTTTTGAATTTTTGAGTCATGGTTTCTCCAAAGAAAAATATTATCCTATGGTTTTTAGTATTTTTTATTGGATTTTACTCCCATTGCAAATAGTATTTTAGAAGTCATGTATTTGCGATGGGGACCCCAATGCAAATTATCAACCCTATATATATCCCCATCCAATTTTTTCCATTTCACTATTCTCTCAACTCTTCTGTCCTTCTCTACTCTTATATTTTTATCAACAATCTTTTAAAAAAATTTAATTTTAGAAAATATATATTTTCTAGGTTTGCATCCAACAAAATGTTCAGTTTAAAGGAATTTATTAATTTCTTTTATTTTTAATTTAATTAATTTTATCTTACATTAATAATATTTATTATTAATTTGCAGCAATAAAATTAAATTTTAATTAGATAGTTTTGCATTAAATTATTTATTTTTACAAATATGTTTTTTTCATTGCGATTTAATGATTTTACTTATAAGTAAATAGTGTTAATTTGTAATTGTTTTATTCAATTATCATTAGTTAATAATAATTACATGAAATTGGTATTAATTAGTATTAATAAGTATTAATTAACAATCATTAGTGATAATTAGTTTAAATAGTATTAGTTAGTATTAGTTGGTATTAATTTGTAATAATTAGTAATAAATAGTAGAAATTATGAAAAAATAGTAATTGATAGTTATAAATACTAATAATTAGTAATAATTTGTAACAAATGTTAATAAATAGTGAAAAATAGTAATTAATATTATCAAATAGTAATTAATAGTAATAAATTGTATTAATTGTATAAATTAGTAATAAATATTAATATATAGTAATTAATAGTAATTAATTATAATAAATATTAATAAATATTAATAAACTGTAATAAATTTTAATAATTAGTAATAATTAAAAATAAATAGAAACGAATAGTAATAATTTGCCTTAATTAGGCATAAGTATGAATAATTGTGATTATCTATAAATAACTAGAAATAAATAGTAGTAATTAAGATCAAATTGGAATAATTTCTAATAATTAAGAATAAGTTGTAATAAATAGTATTAAATGGTAATAAATAATAATAATTAGAAATAATTTTTAATAAATACTAATAATTAAAAAATAATTAGTAATAAATAGTAATATTTACTAATCAATAATAATAATTTATAATAAGTTGTGATATATAGTACTAAATAGTAATTGTTAGTAATAATAGTAATGAATTGTAATATGTAGTAATAATCCGTAATAAATAATAATAATTTTCAATAAACAGAAATGATTAGTAATAAATAGTAATAATTATTAATAAATAGTAATAAATAGTAATAAATATTAATTAATTGTAATAAGTAGTAATAATTAGTTATAATTTTTAATAATTAGTAATAATTAGAAGTAAATAGTAATAAATAAGAATGAATAGTAATAATTACTAATAATAAGTAATAATTAGTATAAAATATTAATAAATAGTTATAAATAGTAAAAAAGTAATAAATATTAATAAATATTAATAAACAGTAATAATTAGTAATAATTAGTAATACTCGGTAATTAATAATAAAAAACAGTAAAAAATATTAGTAAATATTAATAATTAGAAATAATTAGTAATATATATTAATAAATAGTACACATAATAATAATTATTAATAATTAGTTATAAATGGTAACAGATAGTTATTAATTAAAATAAATAACAGTAAACAGTAATAAATTGTAATAATTAGTAATAATTAGTTATAAATCATAATAATTAGTAACAATTAGTAGTAAATAGTAATGAAAAGGAATAAGTAGTAATAACAATGAATAAATGGGATAAATATTATTGATTAGAAATAAATACAAATAATTAGAAATAAAATGCAATAAATTGTAATAAATAGCAATAATTATCATTAATGGGCATTAATAAGAACAAATGAGCAATAACAAGTCATAATTTGCAACAATTACTGGCGATTAGTAGTAATTAGATATATTTAATTTTAATTAGATAAAATTAGCAGAAATTAGAAATAATAAGTCGTAATTAACTCTAATTATTGGAAATTAAAAAATATATTTTGGAAATTAGAAATTAGTAGCAGTAATTATCAACAATTTATAGTAATTAATTAAAAATAGATATAATGTCATGACCCTCATTCATAAAGATGTATAAACGGAGATAATAACCCCCCGAGCCCCGCCTCCAGTAGGCCCTAGGGTGGTGACCAGAACCAAGGGTATATAAACTAAAAAATAGAAAACATTTCCCTTTTTAGAGAAATAAATATCTGGATATAAGATAGTCAATACCAAAATAACTACATGTAAAATATATAAAATAATTCCAAAATCCATCCCACATTCATTATTAAAATAAAATTGTTACAAATATAATACAAACTCCTAGGAAAATACAAAAATAAAGGCTATGAAAGGTCTAAAAAACTATCACAAATACCAAGCTAGTAATGCCTGGAATGGTCCATGTAGTCCACCTAGAGACCAAAAATAAATTTTATATCTGAAGTGTGAACACATGTGTATACTCAGAAGAATAAGAAATGACTCTTGTTCATAATTGGATGTTTCATACTAATGCCCCTATGAGAAAATGTCAGAACATAAAAACACCTAACTAGGTTTATTAGCCTTGGAAACCTCACTAAGGAATGATCACCAAATAATGAAGGTCAAGTAATATAATATAATGAAAATTGATAGTAGGGTACCCCACACCAAATTCCCAATTAATAGCTGCTCTAAAAACCATAATGGAAAGCATCCTAACACTCTGTCCTCTCCCGAGAAAACCACACCACAACCTTCCATCACAAACCAGGGCCTCACATCTTGACCTGTCACGAAGGAAATCAAAGCTCATCACATCCCACCCATAGACACCTGGGTCACACCACATCACATCCCACCCACAAACACCTATGATACATACACCATCCCTTCCTTCTTGAAGGCACCTGAGAGACAAACCAGACCTCATCCCAAAGACACCTGGGAAAGAAAAACACACCTCATCCCAATGACACCTGGGATGAACAACAACTTCGCAAACACCACTGCCTCACATAACAATACATACCAGAATAATCATGGGCTATCACTACATGTAATAATGAATCAATAAGAGCAGGAGTCAACCATCCATTCTCCCACTGAGATATTTGGGAAAGACACCCCCATGTGATGATGGTGGTGTTCGCCAAATATTGACCAACTAGAGTGGGGTGAATATAGAAATCATAGAGAAATATACATGAAATACATATAGATACCAAATACTCAGCCAAAAAGATAGGTTCTCAACTAATAACCCTCCCACAACAGTTCCAACATTACTGTATCCATTAAATGCACCACCACACAAGAATTCGCAACTCATATCATACCCCCACCCAATTCATTTATCTAGTTATCATTCTTTGTTAGAAAATTATTTTTTTCATTATATCAGAACCAGAGAGAACTACCAAGCATAGCACATGAAATTCCATATAGGGAATGTTCTAAAAATAACACCAAGGATGAATAACCATGGTAAATTAACCAACTTTACACTACTCTCCGTTTAACACCCATCTATGATAAAACATAAAATGAACCCTAGATACGGTGTGAATCCTTGGGTATGCTATTCCTGGAGAAACACTAACAGATTTACCCATACCAATAACATCCCTCATCATTCATCAAAGACATTCCACGCTAGGAATCCTCTCAATAAAAAAACCCTCAACTAAAAACCATAACCAACAACACATAATGTGAAATCCCTATCATTGTGCCACAATACAATGCTTCCCATATGTTCTAAAATGAAACAATATCTCGACCTAAGATTCCACTAAAAAACCTCAACCACCCGGTACACAAAACCCATAAAAACCGACACATAACAGCTAATACAGGAATTATTTTGTTTAAAAAAATGAGATATTATTCAATTTCCACTTCTATAAATTGAGTGCATGATCACATAAGCCATAAGATCTTGAGGAATTCAATTAATTAATCAAATATATATGGTTAATCGGTTTCATATATATTCATTTCATAAAAAGATAATCAATAAAAATAATTAACAAGTCTTCACATGTGCACAAAGAAATACCTCCAATGAAAATGATTTTTCATAGG
Organism: Viscum album; assembly: GCA_963277665.1. Lineage (NCBI taxonomy): Eukaryota > Viridiplantae > Streptophyta > Magnoliopsida > Santalales > Viscaceae > Viscum > Viscum album. The sequence goes on along the minus strand of OY728121.1, from coordinate 1,640,949,138 downwards.
ATGGTAGATCATATAATCACAACATAAATAGATAACAAAGAAGAACATAAGTCATAGAAGTAACATTTTCTAAGGCCCACATGTTGTTCTTGATTTTATTAAATTTTATTTATTTATTTTGATTTTTTTTATCTTCACAAGGGATAAATTCATACACCCACACTAGATGATACACAAATAAATGAGAGATAAAGGTATCCCAACATAAAAGATGAAAAAAACTGAAAATATTGGTGGCACCGATGTAGGGGGTGCACATGCATGAAAATCCACTAAGGAAAATGTGATCCAAAAATTTGAAAACTAAATACATTGTTCCTCACGGAATAATGGTTTGTGGAACACCAAGAGATAATGGGAGTGCACAAGGAATATTTGATCTTGGCTTCAAAAAATCCAGATCCCAAATTAATGGGAGAAATAGTTTTTAAAATTAATTAAAGTAATATCTTGAAAAAAAGCATGTGTTTTTTATTTCAATGGAAGATTTCAGGTTTTAGAAGATAAATATTATTCGAAACACCACTAAAAACAATAAATATTGTATTATAATCAAATAAAATCTATGGAAATGTTAATGGGGTGAAATTGAAAAATTTGGAAGAAAACATGAATTTTGAAAAATAGTTGGAGAATACTAACCATTAGGTGAGTCATCGATGTGAACCCTCATCGTGACTCACTATCACAACTCACCACTTGAAACAAACCGGTGCGAGTCACCATTGCGACTCACCATTCCTGAACAACCATTGGATATCTAGAAAAATAGAAAACTATAGAAATGTGCTATTATGAACTCCATAAACACCTCAAAAATTATATTTTCACAATGTAATGGACCGAAGCCGTTCATATCAATACATTAGATACCTATGAAACTATTCTTTCCCCTGTGAATTCAAAATCAAACCTTAAAGGAAAAGGGGTTCTGAACAACCACCAATATGATGCCTCTCATGGATATCTCAACACCTGAAACATTGGTAACCTCAAAACACACTAATGTTAAATGATAAACAACATTGTTTTGTTTGAAATAGGTAGTGAAAACGTAGCATTAAAGAACACCTCCTCTAACATCTACATACCCAACAATCCGGAAGACACACCACAGAAGCACCAAAACCACATTTTCCATACATGTGATCTTGGGAATTCCATCTTTCAGGTCATGATACTATCATCTATGGGTGGAACTGACTCCCCCGCATGGGTTTAATAACATCTTAATTAACACATACTTATTAAGAATCAAGTCCTCCATTTTCCACATGTCATGACTTCATCGTGTACTGTGGAACACGGAAACAAATAACCTCAATGTAAACAATGTTATGACTTCACATTTCAAAGAAAAATATAATATAAAAAAATAAAAACAACTGTAGGATTTGGGGCCGCATCTAACCTTCTCTCTCTTAGGCACTCTCCTCTTGGCCACAATGCCTCCACATCATGATAACCAAAGGAATGGTCCAGCCATATAAAACCTTCTCCCAATGATCCTGGATCTCCAATGGATGCTCCACAAACGTTTCATCATCTTCAGTATACAACTCTCCCTAATCAATCCCCGAGGAGTCATCATGATGATACAAATGATGTTGGGATATATGGAATATTCCAGGGATCCTATCCAACTACGATTGGAAATGAAAACTAGTATGCCACCTTTCACACTGATCCCAATAACTCAAATGTTCTGATGAACCTCAAAGAATACTTAATCCCTCTTCCAAACCTCCATTGCCCACTTCATGGGGAAACATTCATGAACACATGGTCCCCATCCTCAAACACTAAGGTATTTATCCTTCAATCGATGTATGAATTCTTCTAGTCCTGCACTTATTTCATCCTATAATGAACAAGATGAACTTTTCAATCATCCTCTACAAAACCATGGGGAAAATAATAGTTATCTTCTTAACCTATGTCTGGCACAAAGAAAAAGGAAATGGTTATATGTATAAATCATAATATGGATCAAATCCATTGGAAGGGTTATAGATATTATTGTATGAAAACTCAACCAAGTGAATGTGTCATACGCAAGATCCTACAATATCCAAGATGCATGCATAAATCATTTCTTCCAGTATCTGGATTGTCCGTTCTATAAACCCATATCTCTGAGGGTGGAATGCGGTGTTACGGTGTAATTGATTACCAAAATCATGATGCAATCCCCTATAGACGTGTGGGGTAAAATGTGTATTCTAATCTGAGACACTAGATCATGATACTCCCTATAGCTACCCCACCTCATCCGTATACATCTTTTCCAAGGACTCCATTACAAAAGACTCTTTGATTGATATGATGTGAGATGATTTTGTTAACTGATACACTATTACCTACATATCATCGTAGCCTCTCTGAGATCCCAGAAAACCAATTCTGAAATCCATTGATTTTAAATCTCACTTCCACTCTGGGGCACATAATGGATGCAACAAATCTCTAAGAAAATTTTAAATAACCTTCTGCTACTAGCACACTAAGCACAACACAACCAACTCTTCCACTTCCCGTTAAATCCTGGGCCACAGAATCTATTTACTCATGAAATAGTTGATCTTAGAAACTCATTAGTATAACAATAGTGGTGATTTATGAAACACACATATTATCCTAAAGTGAATAACCTCCGAATCAAATAGCCTTCCACAAAATAACATTGGATTTTGACCGTCCTATAACCATCTCTATGGAGAATCCCCAAATTCAATGAAATTGTGAATCACCTACTCCATTGTGTCTCCCCACTGAGACTCTTCCACCTAAATCATCATAGAATACTACTGCATCATCTGAAACAAGTATGCTCTACTATTTAACACCATTACAACCAAATACACACCTTTCAACTCCTACATTGCCTTCAAAAAATCTGTAGACTCCTAAACAACCTCTTTTTGTGACATTCAACTCAAGGAATTGGCTACAAAATTTTAGAGACCCAATATCGATGTACATGGACATTAAATTACTTTTTTTGGAATACTTAATACATAAAAAACAATCACACAAGGACCTTAATAGTTTAGTGTATTTAGAAACTTGGAAAAATAATCTTCTAATAATGGTTAAAGATCTTCAAAATCTCCCACAAAGATCTTCTCATTTTTTTTCATAAATAAAACCTTTATTTTTATCCTGGGGAAAAGAAAACATAAAAATGGTGATTTGAAATGCTCAGTAAGGGTAAACATAGAGAATATAAAACAATCCATAAACATTTGAATGCAGAAACTTGAACATAAAATCTAAACATCAAAATCATGAACTGAGACATAAATCTTGGATATATGTAAGGCATATATCATAAAGGAACATAATTCATTATAAAATAGCATGGTAATAAAACATTTAATTGTGGAAAACCATTAAGAACATGATATGATTTCCATAGTAGCCAATACATTTCTACCAAGGCCATATTTATAGATAAAGTCCCTTTCTGAATCGATTTAACTCCTCTTTCTAGTCATGTATCACTGAATCGGATTAACTTACCATTACAAACATGTCTATCTCATGAAATATAAATCATTACCCAATTCATTGGAGGGAGATATAGGTCCCACCCATATCATAATGAAATCATTCTTACTTGTGCCACAAAATGAAGATAAATCATTCATCATAACCCATAGAATAAAATGGGTTTCATAAACACCATCCCATAATAACGTAATCCTTATAAAACAAATGGATATCATTTCATCATAAAAAGAATAATACCCTGTAAATAATAGAGAAATTATACTTTAAACATAATAATACTAAATAATTCCATCTTAGATGGGAAATACTTTTGACAAAACACTTGAAATGAGTTCTTGAGGAAAATATCCTTTCTCCTTTGAAATCATTTTCATGTCACTAAATTACACATAAATTAAAAAATATTATTTTATTGAAAATATCCATGAAAACTAGTAGAAGAAGATTCATGAAAATTAGGCTTTATAAATCCGTAAAAATCTATTCATGCCGTATAATTTAAAAAACATTCTCCTCGTACTTTTTCCAGAAAATCCAAAAAGTTCCTAGTATGGTAAAACAAAGAAAGATTACTTCCATAACATGTGGTAAAAGTCAAAAATCGGTAAAAATGGCTTTAAACATACAATCAAATATTTCTAGAAAACATGTACATGGATGATTACAATAACCCTAGTAAACACATATGAATAAACAATCTCGGATTAGAATGAGATTGGAATAAGTATCCCTTAACTTAGGTCCGATATGCTTCGTATGTATCCGAACCTCCTATATAATGATTTAAATAAAGTCATTGAATTATTACAGAATCTTATTCACTTTTATTATATCATATATGGTTCACTTATGACTTTAACTTACCCGTTCTTTTGTAAATTCCATGTTAAAGCAGTGTTTTGGGTAAAATCGTTTTATTTTCGTACGTGTTTGGACTTGTTGTTCTTGATATTATTATTACTTATATCATGATTACATACTTCTAGAATTTAAATCATGATTTATATATAATATATATTCCGTATATATATATATATAATAAATAGATAAATGAAATGAAATACACCATTCATGGAGACGGTAGGCCGTACGTACGCATGAACGCTGTTTTTCAATCCTTATTGGCATGAATGGAAGTAAGTAGATGACATATATATATATATATATAAAACCATTATATTTATCATGTCATATATTTCATTAATATTCATTATATATACTTTATAATCATTCTTGATTGGTTTACATGGAAAATGAATCTCATCGTGTCGTGGAGACGGTAATCTGTAAATACGCACGAGCGATGATATCGTTCCCATAATTATTGAATTGGAGTGTAGTGGATGATATAATATCTCAGAATAATTATGTTGTTATAATAACTATACATAGTTATTATTTAAAACATTATACCAATCCAAGTAAGGTGGTGGTGGAAAAATAGATTACACCATGGCGTGGAGACGGTATTCCGTACGTATGAACACACAGTGATTTCTTTTTCCATAGGATGAATATAAGGTAAAATGGGGTTGTTTAATATTTATAATAACATATCAGTATATTAGTGAAACCGATGTTATTAGTTTATAAATAAACAACTAAATAAGATGAAGTTGATGAAGAAAGAATCATGAAGGAATCGGTAGAAGAGATTACCTCTTCTTCGACGCACCACTTTTAAGCTTCTTCTTAAGGCACTAGAGTTGGACTTTTGAGGAGACCAGAACCTCTATAATGTTTATAGGGAAGTTGAGAAGGGAAATTGGAAGGGTTTGGCCGAGATTGAGGGATCAAAATTTTGTAAAGAGAAGAGGGAGGAGGTTCCCTTTTATAAGGGAGGAGTGGGGCAGTTTAGAAAAAACTGAAAATATTATTTTATAATAAAGTCATATTCGTTTTATAAAGGCTCCAAAGTCACTTATTACGATGATAAAGTGGCTATGGGTTGAAATAATTTCACCCAATAGGTTTTATACTTGTTTTGGTTGCTATTATAACCTTATCATTTAAATTTAACTCTAAGTTAAATAATTTAACGTTTTCTCTGCCTTCTTGTTTTCTTAAACTATATGGTTAATAAAATTACTATAACAAGCCAAAATAACCCCAAGTGGTTCATTATTAATATATATAACTTTATATAAGTCATTTTCCTGAACCATAGATTTTTAGGAAAAGAATATCAATTAATAATATAATATATGTTTTAAAAACTATTTTATGTCAATTTAGACAATATTTGGTAATTGAGTTTTGTGAAAATCATATCAGTATGATTAGTTTGAAAAATGTTAATTAAATAAATAATAACATGTCCTATTAACATATAAATTCATTTTAATTCATAAAAGCCTCAAATTACATTTATTTGGATATTTATAACTTCAATTATGTCAATATTTCATTAATAAGGTAATTACTGAATCGTCATTCTATCATAAATAAATTATATTATTTAATGTGTAAAAATTATAAATAAAATAATATTATGTTGGAAATATTTTTAAATTTATAATTAATATTTATAGACTAATTTATCTTATGTATAACTCTATATTAAAAATGTTTTAGTTTTTAAACATTGATTTTAACTCTTTTAACTCTTATGTGAATTAAATAATAATAATTGTTCTAATCTAATCCAAGTGGACCTAAATGATAATATTATATTCCTAATTTTTTTTGTCGAATTATACATATATAATATAATTATGACACGTGTTATGGTAATAATAATATCATTTTTAACCTTAATTGCCCTATTTACTTTTAACCATGGTAAATAAAAGTAAATAGTTACTATTCAACAAAATTTATTTTTATCCTACTGAACCCCATTGTACACCATGATATTAACCGTGTATATTAGATTTTTGAAATTCCACTAATAGAAGCTGTAAAATTATGTTTTATATAAATTTGCAAATTCTCTTAGGAGGTGGATAAAAGATGGTGAAAAGTTCAATAAAATTTTCATATATCTAAAATTATTATAAAATGACTTCAATGAATTAAATTGAACTTAAATAGGTATTATGTATCAATTTTGAACCAAAATATATTTAAATAAAATATATAATTATTTAAATAAAAAGTCATTTTTAACCAATAACTCAGTGTTTTAACTATTCATCAAAAATTGAATGTTTTCAGAAAAATACCAAAAATTCACCCTAGGCTAATTTCGATATTATGATTCCAAAAATGAAGTCCATTTTGAAAGTTAAAATTTAGAAAATTTAAATAATTTTTTATTACTATTCATAATAGCTAGTTTATATAATATTTTAATAACATATCATTGTTTAGTGAAACTCAGTATTGCGTACTCCCCACGCTATTGAGGAAGGTCGTGATTGTGTGTAATGAAAACCATGCCAGGGCTGCATGTAGTGCAAAATCCCTTTGGTGCTACGTATAAAATAATAAAAAATTAATTCATTTATACATTAAAAAAAAGTATACATAATGTTGCATAAAATAATTTCCACAAACGAATATGAAATTGTGCGTAACACGAGCCAAGAATAGTGTTGCGTATACTGGAAGCTAATACTTTGTTGCATAGAGTACATGATAATCTTGGTGGAGCATACAACATAAGACATGAATGAAATTAAAAAGAATATGTCTTATAAAATCTCGGGGTGTTACATTCTACCCCCCTTAAAATTAATTTCGCCATCGAAATTCTTCGGGGTTATAAATCATTTATTACATGAATGTTTCTTTCACTGAAACACACATCGTAAAAATGAATACTAAAACTTAATATTTAAACTTAATGTATGAAACGTAACGGTTACCCAAATTAACTCATCACTAGGTTTCCACATAGGATAACATAGGTGAAAATATTGATATGGAAGAGAAATATAACCATCATGTTCTGATGAAGAGTGGTAGAGAAAATGGATATAAAAAAGACAACAATCACAAAGCCATAAATTTGTGATGATCTAATGTACCATCTGATTCACTGAATATGAGGGTACCAGGACAATGTTTATGGTTTTCAAGAATGTTTCCCTAATATTGATAAATTTTTTCACAAGGAGAAATACTTACTTGATTTCAATGAAATATCATTGTTGGTCATTCCATGAACAATTTCAACTTCATCTCTTATTTAAAGAAATGAAGATAAATTTTTCCTTCTTGTAATGTTAGCAGTTAATGCGATAGAATGATAGGTCATTCCATCTGTCTCAAACAAATGGTTAGAAAATGTTATTAAATATACCTAAGTACATCTATGGTGAGATTGACCGTATATAAATCCAAAAATGAACTTATACTTCTACTATCATACTACATAATAAAATAAATCTAATTTCTAGTAACCAAGGACGTCCTGTAGACTAGTTGCAGGTGATAAGGGCATGTCGCACATCGGTTGTGGGTTCGATTCCCACAACTTGTTCGACGTGACGGGTTTTCGCCCATTCTACAGTAGTCCCTTTTCTTAAACTATACTATTATAACATTCCAGAAATAAAATCGAAAAAAAGTTATAGCCTTAAACAATACTATCTGATGTTCAACTGAATACATTCTAACCTTAAGACTTATCCAAAATACATTTGTCCAATCTCATAGTATAAAGAAAATGATTAATGGAAAGTTCAAATAACTAGAACATGAATACCATCATTTATCCCCCATATATCATAAGATATATCTTGATGATCGCATTACAAATATGTGAATACCTTAATTATCTGTTCTCTTGGAACATAAATTACAATAGAACCTTAGTGAAAACATGAATTCTGTCAAAAGTTAACTCTTTCCACATACCAAAATCCCAATGTTTTTATATACTCAAACCATAATATCACATTGTCTATATAGCAGTCATGAACTCATTAATACTATCAAACATCTCATTATCTTCTTATCCCCTCATTATGTGCACATCATCTACTTTGCAAAAATATCTGAATAACCTTTCATGGTTACTGGTACTATTCCACATATAGTTACAAATAATTTAGGAAAAACAATTGTGTTAAAATCTTTAGATGTGTTTTTATTCAATAGTACCTTTACCTATACAACATAACTCTTGATAAACATACATCATTGCATTACCTTATTAAACCATTGATGGAGCTTCCACAATTATTTCATCTCACATATCATTTGTAGTCTCTTCATTATCATCAATATAAACACTACCCATACGACCATGATTATTCTCTTTACGAGACATCACCTTAGGGCATTGGTTTTCATAATGCCCTTACATTACACATTTAATACATTTAACTATTGTTGTTGTCTTAGCAATACCATTATCCTTGTCCATGGTGTTAACTAAAACATTTCCTTTGAAATTACTATATTTGTGTCCTTCTTTTCCACACCCAAATCATCTTCCAGATCCTTTGAAACATTCTCCCTTATGCCTCTTCCCGCATGATTTACATGAGGGGAATTGAACTTTCTTTCCTTAAGGATCATCATGAAACTCCATCTTTCTCTTATTAACGTAGTTGAGATACTTACCAAAGTCGAGATTATTGATTCTATTATGAGATTTATGATTAAGCATAATAATGATGTTTAGAAATCCAAATCCCATTTATTTTGTTTTCTCATTAATAATATCATTCCATTGTCCATCATATCCTCCATTATCATGAATCTTCATGTTTCCAGCCATTTTCTAAAATCCAAAAAGAATAGTGTGAGAGGAAAAAATCATGCTAGAAAAAAATAATAATAAATGGGGAGTACCTTCAATATGTAACATATTAGGTTAAATTCTATGATCATTACCTTAACTCTAGGACTATAACCTATACGTATACTTAACCTTAGAAACATCCCTAGACGTATCTTATAAATATCTCTAGGGATTTCTCTAATACTTTAGCTTCCTAGTTTCCAAAGGTTAACTAAAACATTCATCTAATACCAACTTTAGAGACCCAATATTGATGTAAATGGACATTATATTACTTTTTCAGAATAATTAATACATAAAAAAAACACACAAGGACCGCAATAGTTTAGTGTCTTTGGAAACTTGAAAAAATAATCTTCTAATCATGGTGAAAGATCTTCAACATCTCCCATAAAGATATTCCCCTTTTATTTTATTACCTAAAACCTTAATTTATATCCTAGGGAAAAGAAAAAATAAAAAGGGTGAGCTCATATTCTTAGAAAGGGTAAACATAGAGAATATAAAACAATCAATAAACATTTGAATGTAAAAACATGAACATAAAATCTAAACATGAAAATATTGGGAAAAGACATAAATATTGGAAGTATGTAAGACATATATCATAAAGGAACATCAATAATGATAATATAGAATTCTAATAAAACATTTAAATGTTGAAAAACATTAAGAAGATGATATGATTTCCATAGTATCCAAGGCATTTCTGCCATGACCATCTTAGTGGACAAAGTCCCTTTCTGAATCGAGTTCACTCCTTGTTCCATTTTTATATCATTGAATTATATTAACATACCATTCCAGCCATGTCTATATCATGAGATATAAATCTTTACCAAATTCATTATAGGGAGATATTGGTCCCACCCATCTCATAATGAAATCATTCTTACTTGTTCCAGAAAATAAACATAAATCATTCATCATAACCCGAAGAATAAAATGGGTTTCATAAACATCATCCCATCATAATGTAATCCATATAAAAAATGGAAATAATTTCATCATAAAAAGAATCAAACCATGTAAATAATAGAGGCATTATACATGAAACATAATCATACTAAATAATGCCATCTTAGATGGAAAATAGTTTTGACAAAACACTTGAAATGAATTCATGAGGAAAGTATCTTTTCTTCTTTAAGATAATTTTATTATCAAAAAATGCCAAATAATTTTAAAATAAAAGGATTTTATTGAAAATAATCATGAAAAATTTTAGAGGAAGCTTCATGAAAATTATGCTTTCTGAAACCGTAAAAAGCTGTTCTTACCGTATAAGTTAAAAAAACATTTTCCTCGTACTTTTTCTGGAAAAGTCAAAAAGTTTCCCCTATGGTAAAAAACGAAATATTCCTTCCATAACATGTTGTAAAAGTCAAAAATGGGTAAAATGACGTTAAAAATACATGTAAACATTTTTAGAAAACATAGGCAAGGATGATAACAATAACCACAGTAAATACTTACGAATAAACAATCTTGGATAAGAATAACATTGCCATAATTATCCCTTACCTTAGGTGTGATATGCTTCATACGTATCTGAACCTCCAATATAATGATTTAAATAATTTAATTGACTTATTATAGAATCATATTCATTGTTATTATATCATAAATAGGTCACTTATGACTTTATATTACATGTTCTTTTTTAAATTCAATGTTAAAGCAGTGTTTTGGGTAAAATTGTTTTATTTGTCGTACGTATATGGAATTGTTGTTCATGATATTATTATTACTTATATCAGGATTTAATTACTTCCACAATTTAAATCATGTTTCATATATCATATATATTCATTATATATATATATATACAATAAATGGATAAATAAAATGAAATACACAATTCATGGAGACGGTAGGTCGTACGTAAGCATGAACACTATTTTCCTTTCCTTATTGACTTGAATGGAAGTATGTAGATGATATATATATATATATATATATAAATAAATACAGTATCATTATCATGACATATATTTCATTATTATTCATTACATATACTTTATAATCATGCTTGAGTGGTTAACATGGAGAATGAATCTCATCGGGTCGTAGAGACCGTAATCCGTACGTACGCACGAGCGATGATATTGTTCCCATAATTATTGAATTGGAGTGGAGTGGATGATATAATATCTCAAAATTAGTATTATTTTATATTAGGTATACATAGTTATTCTTTACACCAAAATACACATCCAAGTAGGGTGGTGGTGGAAAACAGATTACACCACGGCGTGGAGACGGTATTCCATACGTTCGCACGCACAATGATTTCATTTTCCAGAGGATGAATAGAAGGTGAAATAGGGTTGTTTCATACTTATAATAACATATCAGTATATTAGTGATACTGATGTTATTAAATTATGGTGAAACAACTAAATATGAATAAGTTGAAAAAGAAATAAACATGAAAGAATATGCAGAAGATATTACCTCTTCTTCAGCACACCTTTTTTTGGATTCCTCTTATGGAACAAGAGTTGGTCATTTTAGGAGACCAGAACCTCTATAATGATTCTAGGGAAGTTGAGAAGGGAAATGGGAAGGTTTTGGATGAGCTTGAAGACTCGGAATTGTTTAAAGAGAATAGGGAGGAGGTTCCCATTTATAAGGGAGGAGAGGGGCACTTTAGGAAAAACATAAAATATTATTTTATAATAAAGTCAAATTCTTGTTAAAATGGCTCCAATGTGACTTATTTAGATGATAAAGTGGTGATGGGTCGAAATAATTTCATTCAATAGTATTTAGACATATTTAGGTTACTATTTTAACCTTATCATTTAGATTTAACTCTAAGTTAAATAATTTAACCTTTACCGCATCTTCTTGTTTTCTTACACTATATGGTTAATAAAATTACTATAACAAACAAAACTAACCCCAAGTGGTTAATTATTAATATATATAACCTTATATAAGTCATATTTTCGAACATTAGATTTTTATGAATATATTATCAATTAATAATATAATATTTTTTGATAAACTATTTTATGTCAAGTTTGACACTATTTGGTTATTGAATTTTGTGAAAAATCATAACAGCATTATTAGTTCTAAAAAAGATAATTTAATCAATACTAACATGTCATATTAAACTAAAAATTTAGTGGAATTCATAAAAAGTATCAAATTACATTTATTTGGGTATTTACAACATCAATTATGTTGATATTTCAGTAATAAGGTAGTTACTGCATCATCATTATGTCATAAATAAAGTAAATTATTTAAGGTCTAAAATTGATAAATAAAATAAAATTATGTAGGAAATATTATTATCTTTCTAATTAATATTTATAGTCGAATTTATCTTCTGTATAACCCTATATTAAAAATGTTTAAGTTATTAAACTTTAATTTTAACTCTTTTAACTCTTCTTTCAATTAAATAATAATAAATGTCCTAATCTACTCCAAGTGGACCTAAATGATAATATTATATTCCTAATGTTGTTTTTCGTCGAATAATACTTATCCAATAGAATTAGGACATGATTTAGGGTAATAATAATATCATTTTTACCCTTAATTACCATATTTACTTTTAACCGCGATAAATAAAAGTAAAAAATTACTATTCATCAAAAATTATTTTTATCTTATTGATCTGTATTTTACTCCTTAATATTAACCGTGTCTCTTGGATTTTTGATATTCCACTCATAGAAGTGATAAAATTATGTTTTCTGTAAAGTTGCAAATTCTCCAAGGAGGTGGGTAAAAGACGGTGAAAAGATCAATAAAATTTTTATATATCAAAAATTACTATAAAATAACTCCAATTAATTTCATTGAACATATATCGGTATTATTTATCAATTTTGGCCTAAAATAAATTTAAATAAAATAAATAATTATTTTAATAAATAGTCGGTTTTAACCAATAACTCAGTGTTTTAACTATTCATAAAAAATTGAAAGTCTTTAGAAAAATACAAAAAATTTACCCTAGGCTAATTTTCATATTCCAAATCCAAAAATGAAGACCATTTTGAATGATAAAATTTATAAAATTTCAAAAAGTGGGTATTACTATTCATAACGGCTAGTTTATATAATATTTTAATTACATATCGTTGTTTAGTGAAACCATGTTTTGCGTAATACACACGCTATCGAGGAAGGTCGTTATTGCGTGTAATGCAAGCCAAGATAGGTCTGCGTGTTGTGCAAGCTCCCTTTGGTGTTGCATATAAAATAATCAAAACTTATTTCATTTATACATTAAAAAAATTCTATACATAATGTTGTGTAGAAAGATTTCCACAAAACGAACTTGAAATTGTGAGTAACACGAGCCAAGAATAGTGTTTCATATACTGCAAGCTAATACGGTGTTACATATAGAACAAGATAATATTAGTGTAGAATACAAAAGAATATATGAAAGAAATTAAAAATAATATATCTTATAAAATCTTGGGGTGTTACAAAAATTTCCCATTCTTGTGCTGTCAGTGATCTCGATGTCATAGTCATGAAGAATTACAATCCACCTCTACTGTTTCAAATTCAGATCTCAATATGAATAGATATACCCGAAACCTCTATGATTTGTGAATCCCTCAAAACCCTCCCCAATTAGGTAATTAATCCACAACATTAGTGAACAAATTACCACATCTACCTAGAGATCATTGGTCTCATAGTTATTTTCACTGGGATGTATCTTCATATACCTATATGGGATAACTTCCCTTGGCTACATCAAAATTCATCCCATTCCTAGATCAGAGGAATCCCAAAACACCACAAACAACACCCTTCCATTAAAAACTAAAGCACTTGAGAACCGACCAATTTCCCCTTCAGATAAGAAAACAATACTTGAAACTTCTCGATCAACACAATATCATTATCCTTTTGGGTCAAATCTATCAACAGAGCTACTACTCGAGAGAAATCAGGTACAAATATATTGTAATATCTTTGCAGACTAAGAAATCTAACAAACGTTTCCTCATTATGGGCTTCTTCCCTTAAAAAAACTAACTTTAACTTTGATGGGTCCACCTCAATGCCCTACTGAGACACCACATGCTCAAGGAAATTCCCCATTCATTTCAAGAACATTATCTTAGACAACATTTAGTAGAGTTGGTGATGTCGAAGGCCATTCTAGATGGCCTGAAGACACATGGATATCTTTTCCTCTGACTTTGATTTGATCAAGATGTATTCAACGAACGCCATGATGAAATGGTCAAGAAAATCACAGAAAATAGAGTCCATGAGCCCCATTCACATGGCTAGTGTGTTCAAAACACCAAATAGAATAACTACAACTCAAAGTTCCCATACCTTAGCCAGAATGTGTTATATAGGATGCCACCCTCTTTCACCCACAACTGGTTATATCCTCACCATAGTTCAATTTCAGAAAACCAGGATTCCCCATTCATTTTTTCGAAATGATCATTTGTCCTTGGGAGAGGGTAATGGTTCCTGACGGTCACATGATTCAACTTCTAGTAGTCTATGTAGAAAATCATACCGCCATATGAATTCATTGAGGGAATCAATAGAGTTCCCCCTGGTGATACATGAGATATGATAAGGCCATTATTCATTAGGTCATCAATATAAATCCTTATATCCTACAACTCAGAAGGTTCCATCCAATAACGAGACCTCAAAATTGACAAGAACCAGGATGTACGACTATCGTGAAGTTAACATCATGTCGAGGGGGTAGATTCAATACCTCATCTGGGAAAACATCCACAAACATGACAAAAAATCTGAAAACCTCCACCACCTACACATCCACCAATCCTAATAATAGCTCGACCAACAAGAATAGAAGAAGCTCTATATGTTGACTGCTAGCCTGGAAACTCCACTCTCAATTGAATGCCACACACAGACCATCCATGTATGAATATGAAACTCTTCCCTGGAAGAAATTGTTAATATAATTCATTGAATGAAATCATTCAATAATGTGAATAACATTTTATGGATGCTTCTATAGTAAGAAATTATTCCCAAAGGACTAATATCATCCCATCATCAGTCTGCATCTCTGATAAACATCAAACATGTTTGTCTGACCTCTGACTAGCATACTCAGAACTAGGGGACTGGGAAGCCTCTATATGTCTAGTACCAGTGTAAGAGATGGAATGGGTTCAATGAATGATTGTGAATCTCCAGGACCATATAAAGTTCAGGAAATATTACTTAACAAACCGATTTTACCACTAATGATCTCTGGCCTTGATGGGCCTACATCATCTATGACACACAACTGACCATGCCCAGATCCTATGACCCTCTACTAATGATTACCTCACTAACCACACCTGGTTAGATATCCATATGGAATGCCAAGATGTCAGCTTTCACCTGCTTCATCTCCCCTCTATGGAGCAGGAGCCTATTGTCCCTAATGTTGAAACGACCCATATGGAAACTGCTACTGAGGCTAGCACAAAACCTATCCACCCCCATCAGAGTGAGCTAGAATGATCATTGGTCAAAAGTTCATAATATTCACAATGATTCCATAGATGAAACACAAAATCCATAATCCGACAAGAAAGGAACAAGAATCAAAATGTCCAAAGGATAACTACTAAGGTCACCTCCATGTCTGTCGAAACCTTGATGTTCCTTGTGCCTAAGCCCTTTTACAAATCTACTTTCACTTTTAAAAACACTCATGAAATTCCAATAATGGTAGACCTCCTAAAAGGAGCATCCACTCAATTACTTTTTCATTCTTTTAGAAATCCATGTATGTTGTAAACATAATGGGAGTAACCTTGTCGGGATAGAAGGACAAAGTGAATGCTCTAGGATCCTCACCTGAGAATCCTCATCTAAAATGATATCTGGAGAAAAACAAATGATATCATTGAACATGATCCCCCACCCCCTTGTCGGCATACTACCTTACTGGAGGGAGAATAGCTCCTTCCATTTTGTAGCCTTTGAGTTCAAGGAAAGGTAATCTTCTCAGAAGTAATTCTCTAAATCAACCCAAATAACATCAGTCTCCTTGCACTCCCCTAGGTACAACATCCACCACTTTCATGTACCTCCCCATATCTGGCTCACTACCAATGGATCATAGTACTCTATTGGTGTTTGGATCAAACTGAAGGAAATCTCTATCTCTTTAATCCATCTGTCCATATCTATGTCTAAAACACCATCCTCATACGTTCCTAGAGTCTACCACTAGAGATCACATAACATTATCCACCACTAGTCATCCTACTCCATTGGGTCCACCAACTACTGATCATTCAGGTTGACCTACTAAGCCTCAACTACCCAAGCCACACATGGGTGATGTCCAGGTGCCATGACTAAATTTCAATCTTTGATTTATTAAGAGTGAGTATAATGGAATTTTATCTAAGATTTGTTTTTACATTTTAACTCATTATTTATTTAAAAACACCTAGAATACCCAATTAAATTATGAACACAAGTCATTATGATGCATGTAACATTCCTAGGGTGTCTTCCCTGAAAATATTGTAGCCTCTGTTAGTGTTTCATTAGGATGAGAGTCCTTGCATTAGGTCACATGTGTCCAATATTCTGATATCTTAGCCGGTCTTCCCTATCACATGTCACATACCCAGATCACATGACACTGCTACCCTACCAACCCATGCAATCATCGCTCTAAATAACTCCAAAATAAATCATATCTCTAAACCATCACTATCTAATACTGTTCTATCACAAATGTACATCAAGATGAATAATTGGAGAAATTGACCCCCCAAACCGCCGAGTCCAGTCTCATGTAGGCTCTGGTGTGGAAACCTACTCTAAGGGTATAAAATTGTAAAAAATGGGTGGAATTTTCCTTTTTAAAGAAAAAAAGACCAGGAGAGATGATGGTCCACCCCAAACCAACACCAAGTACAATATATAAATGAAATCCAAAATCCATCCCAAATGAATTCTTATGATGATATATTAAAAATTAAATAAAAAATCCATGGTAAATACATATGGTAAGGCTACGAAGAAACACAATAATTATCGCAAGGTATTTGCTAGTAATTCCCATTAAGGTTCACATAGTCTTCCAAAAATCATCATAAATATTTTATATTCATACGGGGATCGTAAAATTATACATAGAAGGAAGAAATTCTCTCAAGCACAAGTTGAGGAATCATACTGATGCCCGTATGATGAAACAACAATACCCGAAATCACCTAACAAGGTATACTAGCAACCCTAACCTCACCAAGGCAATGTCAAAAAATCACATAGGGTCAGTACTATTATATAATTCCTATCAATATTAGGTTACACCAAACAACATTCCCACTAATTATATGCTCTCACACCATAAAAAAACATCCAGGTGCTCCCACCTCATCCAAACATACCACACCACAAACCACCCACACACAACTGGGCCACATAGCTAGTACTATTACTTTGGAATATGAAGGTCATCAAATCATGACTATAGATAACTAGGCCACATACCAAATCTCATCCCGCCCAAAAACACCTTGGTAATGTACCAAATCACATCCCAACCACAAGAACCTGGGCCATATTCCATACATCATCCCAAAGAAATCTGGTAAAGCAAAACACTTAACATCCAAAAGACACCTGATAATCACAACTCTCTCATAGAAACCTCAGCCTCACAAACCATAACATTCCCAATTATTCCTAAGTTAACACCCCCAGGAAGATGGAGCATGGATTACTGGGTGGCTAGCCGTCCATCCTCCCACCATGATATTTGGGAAACTCATCCTCCCCCATGACATTGGGAGAGTTCGGTACACATAGTCCAACTAGGCTGTGGTTCATATTTAAATTACATGAAAAATTAAAATTAATAAAAATAGATACCAAAAAGTAAACCCAACCTATGAGTTATCAATAAAAAAGAATTCCAAAACATTTCCATCATTTTGGAATTCTGTAAATGAATAAAAACATAACCTGTAACAACTCAAATCCTACCCCCCAATTCATTTTACTAATTATCATTCTTAATTGGTCACCAACTTTCCCCCATGGTTGGATCCATGACTACCCCAATACCTATTTCCAAAAGCCATGATCTAGCCACTAGAACTGAGTTGGAATATTCTAAAAAGGGAAGGTATTTTCTTTTAAACATGTACACATGCACTAATCTCAAACTACTGATAGTAAAAAAAACGTAAACCACAATAGTCTGTGAGAGTACTACATAATGTACAATACAACTGAAAATATGAAATGGTCCATAATACAAGCCCAAAACCAAAATAGAATGTAATTAATCCAAGGTCTATCTACTCAAACCCTACCTATAGGTTTGGTGGAGGGTAAGATCTTGTAGACATAGAAGAAACCCATGTTCGTCCCATCTCACTGGGAACCTCCTGGTCCCAAACCCCCAAGGTCTTCGTTGAATAATTGATCACATGCATGAGACAAAACACGTATAGGTGATGACTATATAGGGGCGAGTAACACAATACTCAATCATGAACCCAATACAAAATGGAAATACCGCCATTTAAGACCACACATCATGATCAGACATCACAACCACAAATCAAAGACAACATACAGAAGGTATAACTCAAAGTATGGAATGTATGATTATCAGTCATAAGCTGATTCATATTGTACTGCAGAATGAGTAATCCTTGATGAGCGAATGAGGCCAGCTCAACTACTGGGCCATTGAGGATTGCTCATGTGCAGAAATACTGAAATACACTTGTATGTTGAACAAATAATGTATTCTCACCTACTAAACCACTAAGGTACGCTAATCTTCTCATCCACAAAGATATGCTCGTCTACTGAACCACTGAGGAACACACATTTTTCTAACCACATAGGAATTCTCCTCTACTGAACAACTGAGTTATGATCATCTATTGGAAAAATATGGAACACTTGTCAGCAAAACCACTGAGGTATTCTAGTCTGATGAACCACATAAGCATGCTAATTTGATGAACAACTACGGTAATCTCATCTTCTAAACCACTAAGATAAGATCATCAAAAAAACTACTGAGGTACGATGTTCATAGACTTCAGGTCATAGCCATCCATTGGATTCAATCTCTCCAGTATGGTTGATTTTGGGTGAATCTACTCCTCATTCAATTATTCATATCTCAATTTTCAGATAATCATTTATAAAGTATTCCAAAAAAACATTCTTATTGCAAGGATACTAACACCATAGATGGTGCATCAATCGGACGCATTGTATGAATGATATTTTTGTTTATGTAAATAGGGTTCAATTGTGTTTGGGCTCGGTCTGACATGGTTGGACTGATCTGACAAACGGGTCTCAGGGGGTTCTGCATGAACCGACCCGATGCTGCCTACCAGACCCGACACAGTTGTGGTTTGGCATACCTAATTCATCCTAACCACTAGGCTAGGACCATTGGGCCTTTTTGGTCATGGCATGGTTCACATGTGGGTCCATCCCACCGGGTCTCCCAGTGACCTAGTTTTATCAAGCCCAACCCACACTCGTAAGCTAGTTCTATCTATATCTCAGCCTACAATGGTGACTGGATTACTTCTAGCCCGGATGACTGAGGGATTGGGGCACACTGCCACACAACTATCTAAGGTTTGTGGCCTCATCCCTACACGCAGTCTAGAATAGACCGAGCGCCTCCTACTCATTGGGGAACTCTGATTCGGGCTACTCCTCCATTGTGGTGCCTTGGAGGCATCACCCTACTGCAAGGCCACAACCTATGACCACTATTTTGGGGTTGGGGTACACTGCCTCCCACCAACAAACGTCACCACCAGCCACATTGTCTACTTCGATGGTACGATTCTCATACATTTTGTTCCCTCGAACATCTCGTGTCATCACCTTCCCTACTATGACCTCATGATGGCATTATCTTAGATTTAGGGGTTCTGTCCCAAAGAACACTTGAATGTCTGAATTGAACCAAAAATACTTTTTTCATCTCATCTAGTATTTGTTCCCATTAGCATAAACACAAAGAGTATAAATAAACCACTATAATTTTATACCTATTATCATACAAAAACAACATTTTCTCAACCCCGCAAGAAAAATATTTCCTCAAATCATCTTGTTAGAGAGTTCATCCATGATCTTTGTTTGGAGAGAAGAATTTTGGAAAATTTTACATTGAATATAAACACCTAGTTGGGAAAGGATTTTTGGTCAAAGATGAATGAGATCACACACCTTTGTTCTTGATCTTCATCCCACTATCAGAAGAAATTCTTCAAAGGTTGGAGGAAAGTGTGTTTTCGTTCATGTTCACCACCAACCAAAGCCTCGGAAAAATTTCATGATTCTTCCAACATTCCTACATTTTTTGGCAATTTAATTAAGAAACAGAAATCATCATTTCTGTTATGTTGCATTAGAGCATCATTACGTTGAGTCATTAATGAGGTTTATTAATGATATTCATTGTTACATCATTACTGCACTGTAGTGGTGATGTCCCACTACTCAACGATGAAGAAAATAAATAAAATAACATTTTATGTTATTTTATTTGTCTTCTTAAAAGACTAAAAATTTACTTTCTCCCTCGACCTGCACGAGTCGAGGTTAGGATCTTACTATGGGAATCATTCCATCATAATATCAATGATACTCTTGGATTTCCTATATGAGTTACCTTTTAGGAGATATATGGATTTGAAAATAAAATAATCATTAGCTAAATATTTTATGTACAACCAATAAACTACTCTCTAATTTTTTTCCCTCACTATCCAATTCTTGTCACTTTCTATGTGAATACAGACACTCTATGTTCAACGATGCCCTCAAATTTATGATCTAGGTACTGGTTTAAATGATATAAAACCAACTCAAACATTTATTTAACCAACCGAAAAAATCAAAAATACATTTTGAACACTATGGGCATCAGAATGATGTTCTATCTCAGAGCCTGATGTTGAAAAAATCCCATTTAATTTTTTTATAAAAATACATGGAATTTACGAGGAATTAAATTCCTCGCCCCTTTAGGTATTTAATTCCTCATAATCCAAAACAAGGAATAATCTATCAAAAGGGAGTATGGTGCAAGAATCTGAGCCTCCTGATCCAACGTGCTCCCCTAGAGATTCTTGTGCTGCCAATGAACTCTCACCAGAGGAATCACCCATCCATGAAGGATCATCTCATGTCAGTCCTCTATCTTCAATGAGTTCTCCAAAAATGTTTCCTCATTATCAATTTACATCTTGTTGTATTCAACGATGTTTGAAGATTCATTCACATATCTCCTCAACTGGTATATATTTAATATTTCCTTCACCCTCTCTAACTATGGTGGTAGATCAAAGGAGTACTCCACCTCTCCCACTCTACACAATATTATGAAAGGACTGATGATACTTAGAGATACCTTACTTCCCCGAACAAATCTATGTATCCCAAGTCGATGAGAGACCTATTGGAATACGTAGTCCCCATCATTTTACTCCAATGGTTTCCAATGCATATCATTATTGGAATTCTTTATGGTATGTTTAGACTTCATCCACTCTCGGATGACTTTCACCTTTTTAGTGGTAGCCTGTACCAACTCTGGATCCACGAGTGCTGACTCCCCAGGGACTGTCCAGTATGAAGTGACCTGTATGGTAATTCTTATAGTGCCTCGAACGGTGCCATTCTGATAGTGTAGTGGTAACTGTTGTTGTACGCAAACTACACTAGTGGTAGGTGGTGTTCCCAACGACAACTAAAAACAACAATAGAAGAACAAATCATTTCCTCTAAGGTCCGTATGGTTCACTCCGTCCGACCATTCATATGTGGGTGAGAGACTGTTATCATGTGTATCTGAGCCCCAAATGCCCATATAATCCCTTCCACAAAACGGGATATAAATAAATCATCATGATATGATACTATTTTATATGGTACTTCATGGAGTCAAACTATCTCCAGCACATAGAGGCTTCCCAAGAACTCTATTGAACCCAGCTCTAGAATGGGAAGGAAGTTTTCTGACTTGGTGAGTGGGTCTACAATCACCTACATAGTTTCATTTCCCTAGAAATATGTGGTAATTATGGAACAAATTCAATCGATATCCCATACCACTTCCACTCATGTACCTTGAGGGGTTGTTTAAAACCTATTGGAACTTTGTGCTGAGCCTTCACTACCTGACAAGTGTGTCATCTAGAGAAAAACTAAGCCACTGCCTTCTTCATTCCTGACCAACAGTACTGATGCCGATGGTCATGTTTCATCTTCATACCAACTAGATGTACCGCCAAAGGAGATTGTTTAGAACTCCCTAAATACTTTTTCCTAAAACACCACTAGCTCAATGGTTCTTCCTCTGAAAAGGATGATGTTCTCCCCACATATCTAATATCTATCCGAGGAATGCCTGGTGGAAATCTAGGCACATGTGGCCTCATAGATAGCATCTTCAAGTTATGCCTCACAGACTCACTATAAAATTGGAGTGGAAACTACCATAGACTAAAGAAAACCTTCCTCATAAACTTCCAAAAAGGATATCTGAAATAAATACAACTACTCTGAGACCTCATTCATTAGCTGTGGACACGGTCTCTTTCTAAGAGAATTTACCATCATGTTGGCCTTCCCATGAGTATATAATATCTCGATATCATCGTACCCAATGAGCTCTAGCCATCATTGTTGTCTCAAGTTAATATCCATTTGAAAAAATATATTATTGAGACACTTTTGGAGAATTTAGATGATAAATAGTTCATCCATAAAGTAGTGTCTCCACATCATTATTACAAAGACTACCACTTCCAACTCAAGGTTATGAGTCACATTGTTTTTATTATGTGGTCTCAATTGTAGTGGTCTATAAGAAGACGGTGATTTCTCATTCATGATGACGCAAAAAATCCCGGTTCCCAATGCATCACAATAAAACACGTAGTCAGAGCCCTCCTCTGGAAACCTCATGATAGAAGCACACGTTATGCTCTACCTTAACAACTGAATTCTATACTAAAATCCTTTTGTCCACATGAAGGGTTTTCTAATATTCACCAATGTTGTCATGGGTTCTAACACACTATAGAATTTAAGATTAAATCATCAATATTACCATGCATACCCATGGAAACTATGTACCTCAGTAATGCTCTTATGTGGCTCCCAAGAAAGCACTACCTCGATCTTCACTAGATCCATCGCAACTCCAGCCTCATAGATGACATTTCCAAGGATGTGAATGTTTCATATCCATAACTCATTCTTTGAAAGCATTCCATATTGATGGTGCTCTCTGTTTGTGTCGTGAACCGTGTTGAGGTGTATCATGTGATCCTCCTCAGATGCTGAATAAAAAAAGATGTCATCGAAGAAGTCCACTAAATACTGGTCTACGTACGGCTGGAAGATCTTGTTCTTCAGTCCCATGAACATTTCTAGGGAATTTTTCATGCCAAACGACATGGCTATGAACTCAAAGTGTCCATATAGACATCTAAAAGTTGTCTTCATGATGTCCTCATAACATACTCAATGTTGGTGATAGCGTGATCTATGGTCTATCTTAGAGACCCATCTCACTCCCTTGAGCAGATAGAAGAGGACATAAATCCTCAATAGAGGATATAGGGTCATCACTGTCACCTGGTTCAGCTTCTATAAGTGCATTCATAACCTCAATCTTATGTCTTTCTTATTGGAAAACAACACTGGGGCTACCCATGATCAAATGATGTGCCTTACGAAACCTTTCCTCTTTAATTCCACTAACTATTCCCTCTTCTTCCAGAGCTCTGTGAGTGTCATCTAATATGTCGGTGTAGATATTGGTATCATCCTTTTGTACATATCAATGCACAAGTTTACCTCTCAAAGAGGATGTATTCTAGGAGAATCCTCTGGAATGATGTCCTTATAATCGTCTACCACTGTACGAGACTATAGAATCATCTGATCCACTATAATGATGTTCATTCTAGCCACTGATTAGTGATCGACTAAAGCCTTCTATGTGCAAGTCCATTCGATGATGCTCCATTTTTCTTCTCTTTGAAAAAGGGAAACAAGTTCCCATCATCGCAAACACAACACATTGTGCATCTAAAATAGTTGATCCGAGCATGAACTATTGAGAGCTAATCAATAGATATATTGAGGTCATGAGGCCTCAAATACACTACAAGGAAATCCCAGTCCAAGATCTAACCTCTACGAGTAATCTCACAATATTGACACCAGTGTGTGATCACTGAATACCCTCCCATAGAAGTCCCTAGTCATAGGGATCAAGCAAACAGCTCGATCAGAATCTCCATGATTCGAACAAGGTCCATGGTGAGGATAGACTAACAGAAATATATTTCTATAAGAACATTAGGAAATATGGAGAAGACACATATTTTAACTTGTATCATCTCTAGGATGTCGGGACCATAGGCTTCAAGAAACTGAAGCTGCGCCTGCCCCTGTCCACCTACTCCTATAGCATGTAGCTGATAACATGTGGGTGGGGTTGTTAGTATATCATACCCAGACCCACCCCCTTCCACTCATCCTTCTCCTCTACCATGTATTCCACACAGCAGACCTCCGGGTTCCTTTCTCTGTCATTGCATCGAGGGTCTTCCGAACTTATATCAGTCCTCTATGTATTGAGTCGAGAAATCTCAGGATATTTGTCCCTACCAGTCGCATGTGTAATATACTATGCTCCTCTGATGACTCCATCTACCCCATAAGCATTGTTCAATTATCCCTGAGTACATTGGTCATCCTCTAAATGGTATAGACCATATGGACCTCTGTGTCACTTTTCAGCTACCATCCCTGGATAATCAAAAACCAATTTCCAGGAGGATGCTCCCACCATCGGTGCCTTCTTAGTGAGGAAACACTATACTTGTAGAGCTCCCTCCAATGCCCATATTTCATGGGGATACTAAGGTAAAACATCAATGCCATGATATTTAATCAGATACCCTGCTCAAGGGTTAGTTCCTTAATGAACGGTTCCATCACCATATTCACTGTGTAATAGGGGATGTCTGTGAACCATGAAGAGTACACAACCACTATTAAGATACCAAAAATTAAGTGAAGTAGCTCTTGTATGCACACTAAGAACGAATTTTCAAAGGTGAACTCTTCAATGAAGAGTTACTCATTATATGACCAGGTGAGGCCCCCCTCCTTGTGAGTCTAGATGGTCAAAATCCACCACCCCCTACTGAGAACTGCAGATGGCTCATTTCTAGAACCGCTATTTGGTCAAGTGGGGACTGCACTATACAAAATACTTGTGCCACCTCCTATATCTAATCCTCAGTAAACTGAGGATATATCTATCCCTTAAATTTTAGCGGTATCTGTCATTGGAACTCATGTAATTCACTGATCAAACATGCGTCCTCTATTGGTATTACTGGTAGTAATTGCTGACTAGCGGGTATTGGTATAACTGGGACACCTCCTGATGTTTCCATCTCAGGAAGTGGTCCCTACACCAAAGCCTAATCACTCTGTGGACAATCCTCATGGTCACACACTAGAATCCTAAATGACTTTGTATATGAAGGCATCCTAAAAGAGATCAAGATGAATCTCGATTAACAGATTAAACCATGTGAGATGACTCAGACTCAAAAATATCCTGAGAAAATACTCTAAAAAACATCAAACAAGTGTTTTCATGTACCGAGTTGGATAGAAAAATTCAGGGTCCTAGTTTGTAGATACGTCGGTTACTGCCCCAAAACTGGAATACCTTGCTTTAACGATGAACTTGAAAAACATTAAAGAGTTCCCCATCAAAATTTAAACACTCTTAGTTATTCTGGATGAATCGACCTCCTCTGATACCACTTTGTCCCAACACGTCCCCATTGACCATGTCGTGACAACCCCAAGCCCACTATCCATAGGTGATAGGATGGAAACTAGAGCCACGTAGTTATATCCCAAAATGGGCTGGAATTTTACATTAAACATGTACGCATATAAGAAGCTCAAACAGTGGAAAGTAAACACATTGTAATCCACAACTATCACCGAGACAACAATTGAAAGTATCAGACAACTGAAAAGTAATAAGGGGACCAAATACAATCCTAAAACCAAAATGGAATGTACAGATTCCAAGTTCAGTCTTCTCAAACACTACCAAAAGGGTAGGTAGAGGGTAACTGCCTATATCACTAGAAGTAAATCCCATCCATGCCATATCACTTGGCCCCACTTCGTCTGGGAAGACCAAGGTCTTAGTCAAATAATTGATCACCCGCATGAGACACGACATGTGTGGGTGATTCCCATTCAGGGTTGAGTTACCAAATACTCAGTAGGGACCCAAAACCTCACAGAAATGCCACACAAAAAGATCACACAAACTGACCAAAAAGCAATGAAATCTCACACTAGGTATAACTCAATGTATTGAAAATAAATTAATAGTCATAGAGTTGATTCATCTTGTACTACTGAGGGACTCATCCCTGATGAGCCACTGAGGTTGGCTCAGCTATTGGGCTCTTTAGGTCTGCTCATTTTCTAAACCACTAAGGTACTATTTTCTATTAAACCGCTAAAGTATTCTTTCATACTGAATCACTAAGGCACACTCGCCTGTTGAACCACTGAGGTACATTTGTCTACTGAAACACTAAGGTATGCCTACATGATAACCCATTAAGGTAACTTCGTCTACTGAACTGCCGAGGTACACTTGTCTACTGAACCACTATGTTATTATTGTCTACTAAACAAATAAGGTATGATCGTCTGTTTAACCACTCATGTACGATCATCTATTTAACCATTGATGTACACACATCCAATGAACCACTATGGTTCACCATATTTCTAAACCACTACGAAACTATCATCTACTGAACCACTATTGTATGCTTGTATTATCAACCATTGAGGTATGGTCATCATAGACTTCATATCATATCTAGATGTAGGATTACCTCTCTTCAATGCGCATGATTCTGGGAGAATCTAATCCTCATGAAATCGGTAGTATCTAAACTATCACAGAATCACACAAACAGTATTCCCAATGGACCGACATATCAAATGGTTCCCAACTCCATAGATGGTGCGTCAATCCGAATCCCGATCTAAAATGTATTGACATTTTAGTAAACTAGGTACGATTGTATTTGGGGAATGTCTGACATGGTTGGACCAATCCTAACAACGTGGGACAGGGGTCCAACATTCCCCGACTCAGTTCTGCCGACCCAACCTGATTGGGTATGGTCCGACCCGATCCGGCCTGGCCATTTTTCCATGCCAATTTTTCCTTACTATACCAGGCATGGTTCGACCATGTGTCTAGCTGAACGAGTCACCCATTGACCGAATTCCTCTATCCTGGACTACACTGGCAGGCCGGTTTTGTCCACCACATGCGCCATCTAGCAACCCGGTCTGAGCTGTCGACCCTACCTGCAAATGTAGATCATCTTACTTTAAGCACCAATGGCAGGATGGCTTGCTTCCAACCCTGACTCTCAAGGCATTCAGGGCACGCCACCACATGGGGTACTGAGACGGTATGCCTGTTGCCCACAAATGGTCCTCCCAAGACCACTTCACACCTACTTGACATGGCCCACTGACACGGGCCTCTCCCCCAATGTGGCACCCGAGTGGAACCACCCTTCCACAACACCATGGCCCCAGTTGGCCTTGGCCTCCACCGTCGGGGCACACCACCTCCTGCATGTGGCCGATGATGCATGCCACTATACCTAATTGGCTTCGTACCAACAATGTAATTCATAGGCCACTGGGTCATATTCTCAAACCATATGCTCCCTAGAGCTTATTGTGTCGCATATATCCCTGTTATGACCTCGAGGTCACCTTGCTCTCGATTTGGGGGTTCTGTCATGAATAACACAAAACACCCAAATGGAACAAATTGAGCTTTGTTATTTCCAACTCAGATTTCTTATAATTTGAGGAAATAAAGAGAATATAAATAATCCCCTTAGATATTAATCCCATTATCAAGCCACAAAAACGTTCTTCCAACCCTATAAGGAAATTCTTTCTGCAGATCAACTAGTATGAGAGTAGTTCCACATTCTTTGTTTAGAGGGTAGAATGGGGGAAAAACAATTCACTATGAATTTAAATACCTACTTGGGATAGGATTTTTGGTCGAGGATGAATGGGATCACACACCATTTATCTTCGTTATTGATCTATTGCCCACCGTCGGATGTGAATATTCGAAGGGTGGAAGAATGCCTTTTCATCCTTTTTTGCTACCACCATCCAAAGCAGCAGAGTAATCCCATGATTCTGCCAACAATCCTATATTTCATGACTGGCCATTAAATAATGAAACATGAATCATCATTTCTTTTATGTTGTGGTTCAATGTTGTAATAATAACTCATTAATGAGGTTCATTAATTAGATTCATCGCTGCCTCTTCGCTGCACTACATCACTGATGTGAGACTTCTCAATGATGAAGAAAAAATTAAAAAATATATGTTATTTTATTTTTCATAAGAAATGCCCTAAAATTTTCATTAACCCTCGACTCGTATCGGTCAAGGATAGGCTTCACCTAAGGGAATAACACCATCACCAGTTCAATGGTACTCTCAAATTTCCAATCCAAGTTACAGTTTAGATGTTATATGGATTGTAAATTAAAATAACTATTAATTAATTATTTAATTTATGGCCAAAAAGAAAATTCCAATGTTTATTCTAGACAGACAATGTTAGGACCTTTATAAGAGAATCTCGATGCTTTGAGTTTAACGGTTCCCTCTAATTTTTGATACGAGCATCGGTTTAAAAGCTAGAAAAACCATCTTGTAAATTTATTTAACGAACTAGAAAAATGGTCAGAAGTACATTTCAGCCACTCTTGAAATCAAAATTACATGTTGTCTCAGGGCTTGGTATTTGAAAAATATCATTTAATGCTGACAATATTTACATTGAATTTCTAGGGTATTACATTATTAAACATTTCATTTATTCATTTCATCACTATGTAGTGTAAATTACAAGTACAAAACATGACAAGAAACATAAAATGGTCCCAAATGCCATATTGAGGAAATGAACCCGGGTAAATTAACCCAAATTTTGTCATTCTCAATTTTCACATGTTCATGATAAAATATATAACAA
Source organism: Viscum album (assembly GCA_963277665.1). Taxonomy (NCBI): domain Eukaryota; kingdom Viridiplantae; phylum Streptophyta; class Magnoliopsida; order Santalales; family Viscaceae; genus Viscum; species Viscum album. The sequence goes on along the minus strand of OY728121.1, from coordinate 1,640,919,761 downwards.
ACAATAGATACAGGGTTAGGACATGGACATTCTACTCATGGGGAAACCCTTGGAGAATTACCCATACCAAAAAATTCAATCATTATTCTTCAAATTATTTCATCCAAGTCCATCATTTCAATACAGAAAACCCCCAACTCAAAACTGTACCCAGCAACACCTAACCATACATCCAATCATATCCCTTTTGTACAACACATCCCATTCAATCCACAACAAAATAATCTATTAACTGAAGATTCAATAAGACCAGCAAAACCTCCCCATTAAAAACCCCACATCTTCCCACACATCACATATAAAATATTATTTATTATATTAATAAAATGGTGTTTTTATTCAACACCACTTCTTTTAAAAGACGGAATGATCATAAAAGGAATATGATCAATGGAAAATAAATTTGATTAATCTAATATAGTTGGATAATCGATTACAAATATATATATTTATACAACATATGACCAATAACAAGAATTCATGTGTCATCACAGGTGCACAAAAAAATACCACCAATGGGCATGATATTCAATAGGCATATATCCCATTTAATCAAAACATCAATAGATAACAATGAAGAACAGAAGATACTTTTTCCCAGCCCACATGTTATTCAAAAATAAATTCAATTATCTTTAATTATTTGTAATTATACTACAATCATATTAGAAGCATTCAACCACCCATCCCACATGATACTCAATCAAAATTTATTTGAATAGATACATACATGGAAGATGAAACGAACATAAAATCCTTGTTTCACTATAGTTGGGTCTGTTCATGTAGGAAAACCCTCTAGGGAAAATAGAATCCAAAAAGGTGCAACAGAAATGCCGAGAAACTCAGGGAATAAGGGTTTGAGGTGTTCCATGTGAAAATGGGAGTTCACAAGGAAGATAAGATCTCAGCTATAGAATGGCTAGATACATAAAAAATGAGAGAAACAACATTTAATAAACCTTAATGGAATATCATGGCTAAAACCATGTAGTTTTAATGTCAAAGGAATATTCAGGTTTTTAGAAGATAATGATAATTTAAAACAAATCCAAAACCCATTATATTTCATATTAATATCATTTATCAAAAAGGAAAATTTTTAAGTGGTGAAATTGGATAAGTTGGATGAAAATGTGAATTTCGACAAACTATTGGAAATTATTCACCATTAGGTGAGTCACTAGTGCGAGAGACAATCATGACTCACCATCAAAACTCACAATAAGAGACCTACCAGTATGAGTCACCATTTTCACTCACCATTCTTTACCAACCTTTGGAACACTGGAAGACATGAAAACTATGGAAAGGTGCCACCATGACCTCCGAGAACCTCCTAAACACATGATTTTCACAAAGTAATGGATTGGACCGGTCCTGGAATTTACATGTAACTAGTAATAATATGTTATAAATCAATAAAATTTAGTAAAAATAAGTGGTAATTAGTTGTAATTAGAAATAATTAGTAGTAATCAATAATAATTATTGGTAAATCAATGTAGTCATTATAAAACTAAGGTAATTATTAAAAATTAATGTAAAATAACTATAATTATTAAAACTTACAATTATTTAGTGTAACACCATAATACTTATCATTTTTTTATATAAATTACTAGGTAACTAAAAATGATATATATCATTAATTTACCGACAATGGTAAATTAATAATTTGTATACAGTTGGTAGAAATTGGAGAAATTTAAAATTTGGACCTGGGTGACATTAATCGATTTCATAATCATGATGATTGTAATATATATTATCTATAAATGTTTATTAAATAATTGAATTTATATTCATTTGGTCATTATAAATGTGCAATTTATGCTACCAATGTATAATTTTATCATTAGGTCACTTTAACTGAGATAGACAGGATGTGACTCATCGATGGGAGTTGTAATGGTTGGATGTGGAGTTGCTATGATGATAAAGACATAATTGGTATAAATTTGTGCAGTGAAAAAGTTTGACATCGTTATTATGAATTGATTTTTCACCTGATGATTTTAAAATCTATGACTTACACCTTTTTATAAAATCATAGAATTTCCAATATTTAGGTGATTGGATAAGTCTAATCCATTTAAACAATGTATAAATTGTTTATTATGTGACATGAACTTGGGAATCCATAATGTGATGCATCGATGAATGTAGGAGGAGGAGGAGGTAGAGATGCATCTTTGATAGTATATGGTTGAAAAGTATTACAAGTAATTAGTAAAACATTACATTAATTATTCATAATTAGTGGTAAATTTTAATAATTAATGGAAATATATAAAAAATTATAATTAATTTTAATGATATGACCATAAAATTAATTAAATGTTATTATTAACACTCAGTAGTAACTAGTAAGAAAACATGAAAAATAGATAAAAATGATAATATTTACAAGTAAATTATTTATTTAATTTTTACACTTTTTAGGAAAATATTTATCTTATATTAAATTAATCTTAATTTTTTTCATTTTATATTTTATAATGGAATATGGATAAAGGAAGTCATTAATTTCCATTATTACATAATCTCGATTGAATAAATCATCGCATGAATGCAAATAGTTCTGGTATAATTGCAGTATATATTGAGGGTGTTGATGTATTTCTATAATTTTCATCATCAAAACCAGATTGTATTTTAGATGTATATTTTTTTCCTTCCATGAAATGTGATCTGAGGAGGATTGACAAATTTAAAAAAGATGTGGGTCAACAATTGTTATTTTTTTCTCAAAACGATTATTTTTTTGGTAACAAAATGGTGGATGTAGTTATGGGGAATATACTAAAAACAATGTTCTAGATCCATCATGGTTTTAACATTTAGTACATTATCTGGCGGGTCCATCTTTTCAAAAAAGTGAAAAATAATAATGATATTTATTTAACTCTAGAGTTGGAACCATTCAAATTTTAGGAGTTGTTGAAGTATATTGAGAAATAATTATATGCTGGATGCAATATAAGAAAATAATAAGAGGTTTCCAAATATATGGCTATTAAATCAAATAAAAGAAAATAAATTTTATTTCTTGATCATATATTCTCTTATATTACCGGATGGGAAGGTCGTGCCTTCAAATTTATATAATTGAAATAGACTTGTTTGTAATTTGGGTCATGGTTATCCGATGATTCATGAATTTTCAAATGATTGAATCCTATATTACTCAAAAAATGAGTCATTCATTAGTTGTCCTACATGTGGAAAATCGTGGTACATAGAGGCTCAACTAGGGATGTTTGGATTGATTCCTTTAATAAAATTGATGTAATTACCAATTAAAACATGAATTCAATGTTTAATTATGTCTAAAAACATACCATCATTAATGTAAATGAAAAAAACCAATATTTGAAATTCAAATGGATTAAACCATCCTATTAATGGTGATTTATTGAATCATTTTGACTATGTACATCAATATTGTTCTTCATAAGGTCAAAATTTGGGATTGGGTCTTCCAACTGATGGTTTCTATCCATTTTGTTCTTATGGTAGTTGTTATTCTTAGTGCCTCTTATTTATAATTCTCCTCAATTTAACTCCTTGGATGTTAATTAATTTAACATATATCATTTTGAAATTATTAATTCCAGGGCATTTGAAAATGAAACTAAATGTTTATTTGAAGTCATTAATTGATGAGTTATATTAATTGAGGAGTAATGATGTCAGAAATTTTGATATTGTTGTGAAATAAAATTTCATATTGAAAGCTGTATTGCTGTGGAAAATTTCTGACTTCCCAACATATGGAATTTTATTTGGTTGGAGAATACAGTGTCTAAAATCATGTATCTACTATATGAGAGAAATAAAAACATTTATTATCATCAATAAAACATAACCTTTTTTCAACTATCATCAATGATTTCTTCATAATGATAATCCTTTTTTATTGAACAAATATAATTTTAGAAAAAGAAAAATTGAAAGAGATGGACCTCCAACAATGATCATTAGTATTTAGTTAAAGTACATTGTGTCTTTATAATATCCAATTAAATTTGGATTGACTATATACAAAAAGAATATTGATTGCTTTGGGAAAGCTCAAAATTGGATAAAATAGGGGTTTTTTTAGATCTGCAATATTGGCCTTATTATTTGGTTCATCACAGGTGGGATGTATTTCATATTGAAAAGAACTATATTGATAATATATTTTTTACATTTTTGGACACACCAGGTGAGACCCCATATAATTTAATGGCTCGATTAGATCCATCCCAAATTAGCGGGTGACCTAAACATGAAATTTATTAAAATGGAAGATAACAGATGTAAATAATTTTAAAAGTGACTAATATTGTATACAAATAAAATTATTTTTTATTTTGTTAGTGGATTGTATATTTAAGGATTATAGATAGATATATTTCTGTTTTGGCTAGATGTCTCAGAATTGGTCAAATTACGAGATTAAAAAGACATAACATTCATGTTATAGTTTAAATTCGTCTATATATTTGATATGGAGGTTTGTATAATTCCATTATTTGGGATGTGATAATAAAAATATCATATTTTTACTAGACATTTATGCGGTAAAAAATACTTCCATTCACTAAGTATACTACAAGATGATGTTATTTTATTTTTATGTAAATTTTTAAAAATAATTTTTCATATTTCATTGATTCAATATTAGATTATATATTATATTTTCCACATGATGCAAAATGATGAGGTCTGGTTGAACTCGAATGGATATTACAATTCGAGAGATGCATTTAAAAATTGAAGAATATGGTATGTGATAATGTATTGGTTGATTTATCAATTATTGAATCGTATCTAAAGGAGGAAATTTGTTTTTTTTCTCATAGTATTTTTAAACTGAATATCCCTTAAAAACAGCAAGGGGTATAATGAGGGAAATGTTGAAAAATAAAAGGGATTTATATTTATAGTTTTTAATAATCTTGAACATGGATTTTGTGGATTTCATGAACGATGGATTTCAGATGATGAACTTCATTGGGATCATATATATGTTCAACTCAATGATGACGAAATGAGTCTATTTGTACTGCAAGTGCTCCTATCATTAATTCTATAAATTGTTTTACATAAAAATTGTATTTTTTTAATTTTTATATTTTATAATAATAATATCAAGAAATAGTTTCCATAAATTTCAACTGCAACTATTGAATAACGTCGAAGAAATATTTTTACCTAGGGAGTTCCAAAGGGGGTAATATATATTATTTATGTTTTACACATAATATAATTTTATTTATTATTATATTTAGAAATATTTGAAAAAAATTATTTATCTCAACATCCTGAAAAAATCAGTAATCGATTGTCGGTATTGAGTATCCCACCCTCCAAAATGGTTAAATCCTAAAATGTAAATTTCGTGAATGTTTTTTGATTTCACACACCTGTATATGGGGTATCTAAAAAAGATAATTAATATTTTTGTTTTCTAAAGAGGATATTAATATAGTAAAATTTGCATTGGAATTTGATGAATGTTGGAATAAATAATTGAACTGCGTTATATGGGATAAAATTACTTAAAAATGTATAAATGTTAGTGGTTTGATACTGAGTGAGGCTTGCATGATCATCAACACCATGGAATCATTTGTATTAAATATAATATTCTTATTACTATAAATGAATTATTGTTTTTTTCTATCCTAGAATTTAAAATTTATTATGAAAATTATTATGAAACATTAAGAGATTTATGTAATTGGTGCATCATACTAAAAATAAAATTTTTAGGAAATCAGTTTATTCAAAATGAATTTATTTCACCTGAATTGAAAGGAATTTAAATTTTTGAAGAGACTACTCCAATTATATCTTTTGATTGGTGATACGTGAATATTGGTGATAAGACCCCTTATTTAATGATTGATGGTGACGATCATGATATTGATGTTAAAATTATTTTGAAATGGAATTTGATTATGAAACAAAAAATCTTTTGGAAATTGATGATACTAAAGAGAAATATAATTATATTGAATTCATTATATACAAAGATGAAGATGAAAATGAAGAATGGACAAATTAAATTATGATTATAAACATAAATAATCTATATCTACATACAATATTTGTTTTCAACTATTTTCTAACACTCATTTCATGTTTCAGATGGAATCAGATCTATTTCGTCAGTTATTGGAGGCTAGTTCATATGGTGAATTGAATGATGTTGGATATTTAGACACTAATACTATGGGCGGTTTAATGATGACTCAATGGTTTTGTGGTCTTGAAAGATTAGTGATTCCAAACCCTATCCCCGAGAGACATCCACATCTTTATTATGATTCATTCCTACAATGGTATGTTTAGTTTTCTATTTTATTTAATTTATAGTAATTTTCATTGATTTATTTATATACTAATTGTGTGAAAACTGGTTCCCTTTTTTTCATTTTTCGACATATAACTAGTGGATAGTGAAGTTCCATATTTCGGAATTATTTATATAAAGAATTGGTTACATGGGATCAAACTCACATTGATGTTTATCACTACATGTTTAATTATTGGATGATACATAACTAAATAATTTTTATTTTTAAATTTAATTTATTAATAAATAGATATTAAAAATATTTTTAGATTTTATGTTATCCTGTCAATGATAGGATTCATGAAAATATCCCCAGCGCATGTGAACGATACATCTTTGAGTGTTTCCTTCAATGTTTCTCACAATATGAGGAGGACTGAAATGCGACTAGTTGGAGGAACAAAATTTCATGATTGTTGTTGCGCCAAACAACCATTTTACACCTCATATCCGGTTTGGGATTTATAAATTTCATTTCGGAGGGTAAATACTTATAGAGGATAAAATCATTTGGTCGATATAACTGGGGGATATATGATGTGATGCATTGAGAAAGTATTCATATATGGGACCATAAAAAACTATTTATGATGGTCCCATAACAAAAATGTTTTAAAAAAACACGGATAAAATGAATGCAATGTCATGTTCTATAACAGGTCATTTGGGACGGGACCCCATTGCAAATTCCCTTTGGCAATAGGATCCAGTCACAAAAGATCCATCGCAAATTCGTTTATTTCTTGTAGTGTAGCGTATCATTACATTATTTATTTATTATTTATTAGATTATATAATTGGTTTTATTATTGTTCCTTTATTTTATTGTATTTTTCCCATTATTTACTCAATATTATATTAATTTATGTGATTATATTTCTTTTAATCTCTATATTAACTATGTTAATAGGGGTTCATAGTATCCCCACTATAATTATCAGTCACCCAATGATAGTCATATGCCTCAGGAGTATTGGATGTCATGTTTAATGATTCATAACTAACAAGTGTTATCCACATGAGAGAGTTCTCGATCAAGGGACATTACATATATGGTACTATGATCTGTGATAGTGAGTCTATTTTGGGATCAATGCAAGTACATTGATTTTTAGTATAAACATTGTAGAAGGGGTCTAACATTTTATTTTAGTGGCCCAAGGTGTTTGTGAAGACCAGTAGTTATATATGACAAGGAATATAATTTATAAGAGGGGGAAGAAATATGAAATTTATATTTTAGGTACACCTCTTTAAATACATTACATATCTTTTTTATCATATCCTATTTTTAATATATGAGTTATAGTGGTGATTGGGCAGTTGGAACTGAGATTAGTCCATCCGGTAGACATACTGTAACATTTCATGTTTCAATAGTCCCATTGTCCGATGAGTAAGGTACTAATAACCCATTAATGAGGATTCCATGTAGAGTTTTGTATTCCCAGAAGCCACCAACTAGCAAGTGGAAACCACAATCTCACATTTGGTTCTCATAGGAAGAATTAATTATCCGCCATTTACATTATGTAGACAACAACATCAAGAAGAGCCTAGTAAAGATGTATAGATTATTGGATACTTACTAAACAAAGATATTAATATATCATTTTAGTATCTCAGGTCCAATTTGACCCAAAAATACCCTATGATCTCCTCAACAGTGACATTTTTATCTGATATCCCCATGAAATACAATCGTCATCGTATGGATTATTTTTTTATCATGAACATAAATTAATGTAAATTAATCCCTGAATATGATCAATCCTATCCTCTAATAATTTATTAGAATAAATTATATATTCAATTGCATTTTTAGATATATGTGTTTTAATATGATATAATGAGTGTTTTAGTGATCATTTTTAATGTCAGAATCTAAATTTTGGATTTTGATTCTGTGTAATGCTTTGTACAATAGTTTTTTAGATGAGTATCTTCCTTGATGAGTTAACTATATTATATCATTTTCTATTAATTTTTTACCTCATACCTCAACCATAATTTTATTAATGATTCCAAACATTAATGATTATATGATCTCATTGGGATTTTAGAATTGGAATATGACCCTTTACTAGATCTTTTTCATTTCACATTATATAGAAATTCCTTAACACTTTCAAGAGTTTCATTTGGGTTATTGTAATTTCTGTTGGTGTGAATTTGTATATTTAGATTAATAGGTTTGTTTTTTGAGGTTATGTTTTGGTAATTCAAATCTAGGGAATATGTATGATTGGTATTATTTGTTATGTAATGTTGTATTTTTTTTACGATAAATTTTTTTTAATGACTGATCTATCCTTATTATCATGTATTTAATTATGTTATCGTTTTATAATTTTTTGGAGCATGAAGGATTAGCCTCATAGTAAAATACCCTAAGGTTTGGTGTGTTAGACATCATGTTTGAAATCATTTATATGTGCCTTCAAAAAATATTTTATATTCTTGTTTTTAGACTATCCCATTAAAGGAGAAGTATTTGGAGGCTGATTATTGTATTGTCAGGCATGGAAAAAAATCATGTAGATATTTTCCCAGTGGACATAAAATCTATTATAATTATGTAATTTTTTTATGTATACCATGTTTACATTCATAGAATTCATATGTATCTCATATACAAATATGTTAAGGATTATTGGTGGTGCATAATTGGGTGTTATACCCACAGAATACTAATTTTTTTTTTGTGATCCTGTAGATTGATGATTAGTGCTCTAGTAAAGGGAAATGTATCTTATATGTATTGTTGTAAAAGTTATCATGGGGGTTCATATGATGCTGGATGCAAAATGGGTGTGAAACTACTACTAATAATTTTTTCTTACCCCTACATTTGGTACTTATGTGTTGGTTTTGATTTATTTTACACAATATAATATTTTGATTCAATATGGTATAAGAATTATTTTTATTTATCATATTATGTATGTAATTAATTATTCTCCATTTCATTATATATTTATTATCAAATTGTTTTTTCAAACTATGTTGTCACAAGATGTCAAAGGAATAATCTCCCTATATTATTTCACAGGTCCTCACCACTAGCTGGAAACCGCTTGAATATGGGTAGGCACAAATGAGGTTATGTGGAATTGCTATCATAGACCTAGTGGACCATGACGAGGTGTTACAATGTTATATACAACAATAATTAGAAACTAAAATTTATAAAGTAAATTATTTTATTCTTTATACGAACACACTTTTTTATGTCATATTTTCTCAAATACCATTGAATGGTCCCATTATGAACTGAGGAACGATTTGTTGTTATAAAACTCATTGTGGATGTCTTATAGTAATAAAATATTACATTTCATTATAAATTGGAATTCATGGATGTAGTTTTAGAAAAACATGGATGTAATTACAGTAATTAAATTTCACATAATACAGATTGTTGATTAGATCAAAAAGTATAATATATGAATTTATTATAAATATAATGATACTAAAGTCTCTAAATCTATATCCAAAACCAATATTTTTTTATAAGAGGCATATTTTGCCTTCCCAATTTAAAAATACCTATAATTACTCATCTAAATGAAATTATTAATGATGATGAATGCATTAATCAAAATGATATACTTATCATTGATGGTGTATCTATTTGTAGTAATTATATTAATTTATTTCATAAGGTATTATTAAAATATCCTCTTATCAATTATGTTTAATTATCTATTCATCTTATTGCTGATAAAAATATGATTTCTAAGAATCTATATAAAAGTGATCCGTTAGAATTAGTGAAATTAAATATAAAATTTGATTATTTTTTCAATAATGTATTTCAATTTTATATTATTTAACCTTTGAGGTAACTTATCTCATTTTTGAAGATTATGGATTAGTCCCTGATGATTTTCATTGACTATTGTTAAATCAATACGATTACCATAATGAATGATTACCCTTTACCTGAAATTGATATATTGTTTGATGAAATTCAAGGGGATTAATAATTTTGAAATATTGATCCCTATTTTTATTATCAAAAATCAAAATTCATTAATGTTTACATTCTAATTATATAATTTTTCACAAGGTATTGTAATTATGTGTTCATGTTAAATCCCATTAGGTTGAAAAATTCACCCTCAATGTTTATGCAATCTATGGATAGAATATTTAAGGATTATCCAAATAATTTTTTTCAGGTATTATTAATTATTTCGTCATATTAAATAAATTCCATAATCAGTATTAATACCTTTTAATATTTATCCTAGAAAATATATGGGTGAAAAATATTCATTTGAAATTTAGTATGTTCGCATTTTTTATTCAACAGGTTTCATTTGATTGAAATATTTTCTGTAAGGTTTGAATATTGGTAGACCCCACAATGAAAACGATGGTTAATGAATGTCCCACACCAATGAATATATATATTTTATATTTTTTTCATAGTTTATATTTATTAAAAACATTATAATACAATACACAAAGTCATAGGAATATGATGAAGTTTTTGATGAACTACGAAATAAATTAATTGATAATGAATTATTGGCCATACCATCCAGAAATGATGGAATTTTTATTCACACTGATCCATTAAAGACATTAAAATTGAGATTCCTTATGAAAAATAATACATTTTATTAATGAATCATGGAAATTGGATTCCCATTAATAAAATTGAGAAAATAATAATATATTGTTGGTACCTATAATATTATCATAGAAAATATGGTGGTATTTTCATTAAGTGGAAAAGTGTGTTATATATAATAATCTGAATAGTTAAATATATATATATATGAAATGAAAGATATCAATATGAGAAAAAAAAAGAGATATTTTGGAATAATTATGATATATAACTATACAAAACACTACCATCCTCAAAAGGGAAAAAAGTAGCATATGAATTGATAATGAAAGATCATAGAGACCTATGTATGTTGGGGATAGTAAAGGATTCAATATTCAGGTATTTAAGATATCTTAATATAGAAATTATTAAGGATGTAATCATTAATTTGTATGATATAGAAAGATTAAATATATGAAAATGTTTTTCAAAACAATATTAAAACCATGGAATATAGAAAATTTACATTTTTTTTCTATAATTATAGGGTAATATTGTTTTGAAATAATATTTTATAAAAATATTTTTTAATATGATGAATTAGTTACATGTTGTAGCTCAGTGTTTGAATTTTTCTATACACTCTTCTAGAAACAGGAGGCATCATGGTTGAAGAGGGAATTTTTATTGGCACAATAGGAAGTGGATATGTGATAATTATGTTCTGTGATTAATGAAATGAAAATGAGTTATGGGTAGGAGAAAAATTAGAAAGGGTGGAATTCAAAATCTCCAAATACCATTGTGAAAGTGGGATGAAATCACTATGATCTTTATTGTTATACTACCTAAGAATCCAAATAATGAAAAATTTATATGGTTCATTTTGTATTTCTATAACGTGAATTCAAATATACTATCAATAAAAGTGGATATACTAATTTATTGTCCTAAATAGATCTATATTAATGATGTTATGAGGCCTCATATCATTCCTTCTTCAATTATATCATTTTATGAAACATATTTCACATAGAAATTATTATGGTGTTATTAAAATACCTTGAACAATCAGATATACATGATCACCACTTTCTATCCTCAAATATATGGGATTCGTATAGAGAACATCCAAACCATAGAGTCAATGATGATGTAATTCTACCTTTTCATCCATGGAATAGAGAACTAGTACCTAACTCTAATTTAATTTTCATACAATAATACATTTCATTCTAGTATAAAAATTTAACCTGATAATGCATTTTATATGAAAATGGTCATCTTGTAACCTACCATGATGATGTTTCATAAATGATGCATGTTATTCCAGAACAAAATGAGAAAATATGTTCCATGTTGCTAACTATATAGAATCATATTTAAAATTCTCATAGAATAAAAAAATCTATTCTAATAATAAAATTAAATACATGGAATTCAATGTAAAAGATATCATCTTGACGAATATATGCAAATTGTTTGGTGGTATATATAGTTTGTATGAATGAAAGGATGTGTTTGTGGTATATTTGACCTTTTGAGATTTTGGAGAGAACTAGAATTTCATCTTATTGTTTTGGTTCTAAAAAACCTCGTTCTAAATAGAATTATGGGTTCTATAACCCAATGATATAAAAATCATTATTGATCCTACACATTTAATGGCCATAATTAAAATTGATATAGAGCCTAACATATCATATAATTAAGTGCATGCCAAGATTCATAACTCATTAGAGAATATTTTATAAAATTAGATAACCAATCTACTTAATGTTACGTGGAGAAATAAGTTCTTTAAATAAGAAACATCAGAGCATGAAAACACAATGAGAAATAATTACACATTTTTTATAGATTTATGTCCTCCCAAAATATCATGAATGAAATTATTTAATTTTGGAACAATGTTTAACTAGAGATTCAAATATAATTATATGAATCTTATCAATTAAATTATATAATAAAATAAATTAAAAAATAAATAATGATGATTAAAAATATATAATGAAAAATTAATAATAATATAATTTGACCCCAATATCATTGTATAAAAATTTGCTTTACATGAATAAGGGTTTCGGCCTTTTAGGAACCAATTTTTTTAAATATAGATGATTTTTTATTAAATGATAAATTTTACCCAAAAAGAATATTATTTTCCATAAAAAATATTTCTATTTTGAATACAATACATCATAATTGGTGTGGGTTGAGATTTTGGTATATTTATAATGATGTTGGTTCTTAGGTTATAGTAGAAAATGATAGTTATTATAAATACTTCACCTTCCAAGACAACATTATGAGATAATGTTGACATAAAATTTCACAAAAAATATTTGACTAAAAATTTATTTATATTGTAATATATTTTCTTTAATAGATGTTGAGGATTTTAGAAACAACCATTTAAAAGATTTAATCAATAATTACCTTCAATGCTAATAAAAAATATTTTTTGTTACTATAATTTAATTCAATAATTTAAATGTTCAGTTTGGTTTATTCATTTATTAATATTTTTAATGGCTCCCAATTGTTTAAGAATAATCCATGTACTATTTTGAGAATAATTTTATTAAAATGTGTATGGAATAAATAACAAATTAATCAATATTTTATCCCAAGACAACACCTTCTTGGGTATAAATATCCACCCATTCTCCCCATACTCTCCACTGAAAATCAATAATTTCTAAATTAACACTCATTATCCCTCAAATGAGTATATCAATGTTTTTTCTACTATTTTATTGTCTCTTTATCAGGATTTAGGAATAGTAATTTCATCCCAAGGGTTCTTAAACGCTTCTATATATTTATTTTGGTAATCCATCTGATTTCTATTTTTCAGTGATAAATATCACTATTTTTATTTCATTATGTAAATTTTATTTTTTTATTTTAACTATTGATCACCATAAAACATAATTATACTAACTTTATAAATCCTTAGAGTGCCCAAAATCGATTGTATCCCTAAAACATTTGAATATTTTGGTATTGTATATAGTGTGTGGTTTCTAGGAAATGAATCACTTTATGAGATATTAGAAATTTGATGCAAGATTCTTATCAGATGCACATAGGGGAAAAAATAATAAAAAGTGTTGGGCATGTATCAAATTCATCTTCACATAGTGATTAACTAATGTTCCTAATAGCATAGCTTGTTCGATGTTGTCGAGGGATATTCCTTTCCTATTTCCTAATATCTTTATAAACCATAATGAAATATTGTGTCCAATTTATATCCCTAAAAAATGAAATTAATCGTTACTATAACATTATTATTAATCCTTTGATATGGGTACCCTCCCATACACTATGAATATATAATTGTTTCTCTATTGATTTTGGTATATTCACCTAGATTTACATAATGTTATACTTAATGAAGAAATAATAAAATTCCATATATCCATGTTTCAAAATGGAAATAAATTGATTAAAAATACTCATCTATGTTTGAGGTTCTTTATGAAAAATTATGATATGTATTGATTATCTATTCTCTTGGTATGATGGATGCGATGAACTTGTTTTATTATTTGTGGGGACAAAATATTTATAGCCACCCATTGCATTAATAGGAGTCATGAGATAGTCAAAGAAGGTTATCCAGTGAAATCCTTATACTTTTTTATTTAATTCACTGACATAATACCTTAATGATATGTTATAATTTTTTAATTATTCTTTCTATTACCTTGAGATATGTTATAATTATAACTGGATTTATTTATTATTATGAAATTCATTGATATATTAATTGTTATAAACTTTATTTAAACCAATAATATTATTGATGATATGCCAATAATGTATAATTATGTTTTTAAATAACCCTTATTGAACATTTGATATCTCCCTTGTATATATTTTTTTATTTTCCCCAAGAAAAAAAGAGGATCAGTATGTGTAGCATATAGATTTTAAGAATAAATTATGAATGTTTCAAGTGTTTTCATGATATAAAAATAGTTTTTAATTTCATTTAATTATCAATTATATATCTAGTTTCCAATCACTACTAAAAGATAAGATTACATGATATCATTTCATTGAAACAATTTTATAAAAAATTACAAGATTTAGGCTGTTATAGTTGAGTTGTAATTGATATCGTTCTATATTATAACTAATATGCTTTCCATACACAATTTACTATAAGTTATGATGAATTTAATATTGGTTATATTCAATTCTAATGGAGGGTCACCCATAATATGACCTATGAGTTTGTGATAGGAAACCTCAATCATGTCTCCAGTAATGACATTGGTTTTCAACTACTTTATATAGTGAATAATCATTGGTTTGGATAGTATACCCTAATTATAATCTCATAAAAATACAAAGATAACTAACAGAAAATCATTAATAAAAGAATCTTTTGTACATAACGTGTTGTAAAAAGTTATACTAATTCTAATATACATCAATCATATGATGTTTAAATAAAATTTCACCTTAGAAAATAAATGGAAATTAAGATACAAAATAATAGGAATCATATATCATAACGTGAACCCCTATATATACCCCCTATAAACCCAATATATATATTTTAATTAAATTACCTATACATTATATGTAAAATTATATATAATAAAATATGGTTATTATAGCTTCTGAAATACATATGTAGTTTGTTTTCATGAAACGTTAGTAGGTAACAACCAATAATTACACCAGTATGAGGCATAGTATATATATTTTTTAATGTAAATAACCTTGAGATATAGGGTACACTATATATCTCAATTGGGTCATTTCATACTATGTAGGAGTCGATGAATACAGATTAAATCTATATATTATGTTTCTAATTAAGTGTGGAAATATTCCGTTTCATTAAGAGGGGAAAAATAGAGTATAGAGCTATGACAAGTTTGTTAAAGCCACATAAATGTATGTATTCCAAATATGAATGGTATTTAGAATACTTATAATATAAAGGATTAGTATTATAAATTTATTCAATCAATTCAATTGTATAGTTTAGATTCCTAATATATAACTAATATATCCTTTCGCCTATATAGAAATATGTTGTAATATACAACAAGTCGATCTATGATACATTATAGCATAAATTCCCAATATATAATATCTATCTATCGACCTCTGAATAATAAATATTATTAGTATATAAATAGTTCATCCAAAAAACATTTTGGAAATGAGACCTTGTATAAAACCAACCTATTAAACCAATAAATGGATCCATCAATAACCTTTAAAAAATGACATAAAGTCCCATGATTCTATACCTCCTTCAAAAAATTTTATTTCCTAATAATGATGATGCATATATTAAAATATAATTAGGATAAAAAATTTTAATCACATATATAGTGAGTATATCTTATAGATTTTATCAGGAATATATCCTCAAGATGCTCACTAATAGAGGATATTATAGAATAACAACCCATCCCGACCCATCTATTTATTCTTAGTCACACCAAACAAAGATCGTATGTAAAATAATAACCACTAAGATCCCAATGTTCACTATGTAAAATAAATTTTTTATACAATAAATATCCCTTATATCAAGATTCACCCATGATATATGATAATCATATTATACCCTCATAACGATTGTTTCAAAGGAACATCCAAAACATTCTCATACATCAATAATCTGTATGGATATCTTATAAAATAAATAGAATATTCAAAATTCACTCTCCCATACCTCGTGATAGTGTATGAATATAGTAATGAGAAAAAATAATTTGTATCTTACTCCACAAGAGGTGATACACACAGTAATACTATCAAAGATACCAAAAATTGTCACTAAAATTCAAACAATTATGAATCTCTCTCTCCATCATTTGAGAGTTTAATATAGTATATTAATAAAATTCCCACATCTCTCTATTATTTCATGTAAGGACTCAAATGATTTATGGTTACAATTATAATATTATAACATATCGTCTATTGTATGATATTTAGTATTAATAGTCTAATAATGGTTCACCACGTATTCATTCATCAAACTAAATATTCTAAGGGAGCATAATTATAATAACCTGATTTTATCTAAAAATGAATTTAATGAATGAATATTTTTTTAAGTATATAATTAAAACTGGCCTTTGAACATAATTTTACTACTTCTATGTTTTGAATTTTGAAAAATGGTCATCGACAACTATGTTCAGTAAGTCTTTTGGAGTGTAATGAAACCTACATGTTATTTGGTGAATAGTAATATACCCTTATGAATAATAATATGAATAGTAATATGACCATAATAAAAAGTAATTTTTTTTAATTATTTTAATTTCTTAAGGCTTTAATATAATACCTTTTTGCTTAATTTTTCAATGTGATTTAAAAGTAGTTATAGAGTTCAAATTGTTTATTTTTGAATTATGTATGATTTTATTTAGAAATTAATAATAAAATATTTAGAAAATTATTTTTAAAAAGCAGATTTCATTTTTTAATTCAACATGTCGAAAAATGGTTAGGGTGAATTTTGGTAATTTTTCTAAAACAATTGATTTTTCAGTGAATAGTAAAAAAAATACAGTTTAGTGTTTCGGTGTGTTATTGACATCATTAATGATGTAAAAATGATTTAATAACTGGTCAAAGTATTTATAGTTAAATTATATTTGAGGTGTACCAATTGGCTTATACCATGGGAAAATACCGTGGGCAAGCCCATGGTTTTTCAAATACCACTAATGAGGTGTCCCTTGGAATTTATTAAAATAATACCTCTACATTGATATAAATACCAAATAATTCTTTCATTAAATTCACTCCCAACTTGTCCTCATGAATTATCTAACCTCATTTCCTCCCAAGTATTCCTCCCATGGTTTCCTCAAGCCTCCAATGTCCCAACCTTCATGTTCAAGTGGTTACTCTACAAGGTAGGAAAATTCTCAATTTATTTCTTTTTCCATTCTTGATTCATTTTATGGGGTATACTGTTCATTTTTCCATAACATGTTCTTATTTAATTATTAGTCATGATATATTATGTATTTTTATTCATTTATATTTGTGTGACCCTTTACCCCTTCTTTTTAATATTTTCAAAAACCATGTTGCATTGCCATTAGGCTGCCAAATTTTTGTAAGGGATTTATCAATTATTCTTTTATTTTGAGTTCATTTCACTTCCAATTAGTTCCACATATCCTCTTACATAAGAGGAATGGAAGGTCCATAAATAATTTATATTTGGCATTTTCTCGTGTTCATGTAATTTTCATCGCCATTATTCTTTTCTTGTCCCACTTATCCAAGGGATAAAAACATTGTCCGTGATGTGTCGAATTACGGACATCGTAGATGATGTGATTCAGATTTTCATTGTTTATTTAAAGTATAGTTATAAAATCATTTTTATTTTTGGACAAGGTTATAATATATTTATAATGTCTCATTCATGGTTCTATAATTTTTTTATACTCATGGTTTTTATTTCTAAGACAAAATGATGTGGTTATTATCAAAGAACCACTAAAATGATCTAAACGAATGTAATTAATGTTTTATCTTTTGAATAATACTCACATAAAACATCAAAATAATTAATGGTATAAATTATTGTAATGGAAATATTTAAATACCATTTCATTCAAATTCTAGAGTTCATATCCAATAGACAAGAACAAACCATCAAGAACCGATCGTGAAAATCACATAAAGAACTCACCAAAAAAGTGTGAGGAACAAAAAACTAACAATTATTGTGTGAAATGATGTAATTAAATGAGAATATAAGTTAATATAAATATGGATATAATTATATAATATATTAATAACACTCTTTTTACTGTTATAAAAGATGTTTAAATGAGTTTGAAGTTAGGAAAACCCGAGTTAAGGGAATTCATTACCCGATTTCCATTCATTGGTTTAACATACTACTTCATTATTTAAGTGGTATTAGAATTATTTGGGTGATGGTTTTTGAATATATTATACTTATTCATTTTAATTATAGTGTATATACATATTACATCCACTCTATTAAATCTCACTAGAATTATATGATATTTCTAAGGGACTTTTCTTTTAAAATACTCTTCAAAAATTATGTTTTACGAAATCCTAACAAAATATTTTTATGCTATTATTTATGTGGTACGACTGTGTTATGGTTCATGGTAATTTTATTAGATGAATGTGCGACCTATATTTCCCCCTAATGCATTTTGAATGTGTATATAGGAGGTCAGTTGTATGGTTACTCCTAGTGTAACTTTAATGGTTACACAAATTGTTAGGTATCCGTGAGGGTTAAAAATTATAAGCTAGTAGAGAGGTTTATATGATTATGTAAGTAATTACACATGATAAATTTATGATTATATTTATGTTATAATTTTTAGTTTGGTTCTTATGTAAATCTCATGTTTTACAACGTAAGTATATATGGGATACAAGTATGTCTATTGGAAATGTTATGATACGTTACACGTATTTATGGACTAATGTTCTCTTTCAGTCTTTTTCATCACTTACTGTGATTTTTATACTCATATCATGTTTTTTTAATTATTTTCACAGGTCATAAGTATGAGTAAGGAAAATATTTAAGACATGTTAAAGGTTTGATTAATTGTCATAGAAATCAACTTTTAAGCATTATGTTTTATATTTGGAATAAAATAGAAATTGATTTTATGGTATCCACTCTGTAAAAATGTGTAGTGTAATTAATATATTATTTACCAATACAATAATGATATAAACATGAAAGATACGCAATGTAAATGAAAATGATTTATTCTCTAAAATCATGATTATGTAATATAATATGGTTGGGTCCTTATAGTTGGTATGAGAGGATGGTTTAGATAACATTAGGGGTTAGGATGATGTTAAAAGAATACCATAAATTATTTCTTCACTATGAATAATTTTAAATGTTATTTAATTTAATGATTACTATTTTTCTTCATCTAATTTATTTATTTTTTCTCATAATGGTTGTCTGTAGAAGAAATAGGGAAGCTGAAGTACAAAGGCACCAAGAGGATGATTTATCTCTGAATCAACAACCTGAAATGCTGGGTATCGAAACCAAGCAGTTTGTGACATCAATGGCTCGTTGACTCAAGAAATAAGTGGGGTTGGAATCCATGATAGAGAGGAAAATGAACAACTATGAAAAACATGTCTTTTATGGATCATTTTATGAGGCAACATCATACATCATTCAGTGGACTACATATCCGGTGGTAGTCAAAGGATGGATCAATGCTCTAGAAAAGATATTTGTTGTCATGGGATGTTCAGAATGTCAAAAGGTAATATTAGAAATTTATTGTATGGAAGTTGAATCTGATTAGTGGGGGACTCTGGTTAAGAAAATGAGTGGAAGAGATAATCTTGACAGTCTGGAATGGGTTGATATTAAGAGTCTTTTTCTGGAATAATATTATTACAAAACTATTCGACTAAGAATGGAGAAAAAATTAATTTAACTAAAGTATAAAGATGATGATTCTGTGTCATCATATGAAGCTAATTTTACATGATTGGAAAGGTATGTACCAAATTTTACTCAAGACCTTGAAGGTAAAGTTAATAGAGTTCACTATGGTTTGAAACCATTTTTGCAAAGATCATTGATCGGACGACTTTTTAAATGCTATGAAAAGCTTGTTAGTTGTACTTTAAATTAAGATAAGGAGTTTAATGAAACATATATGCATCATGATGACAATAATAAGAAGTGATCAGGTTTTCAGAAAATCGGGAAGAACTCGTCAATTAAGACTAGAGGTAAGAAAATGAATTTCCATTCCTATGAAAAGTGTGGTAAATTCCATTGTAGTGAATGTCTGGTAAATTCTGGGAAATGATACCAATGTGGGATGTTTGGACACATTTCTCAAGAGTTCATGGAAAATTATTTGAAAAATAATGAGAAGTTGATGGTGAGATGCTTTAACTGTAAGGAATTGGGTTGTTTTTCTAATGTATGTTCGAAGCCTATTACTCAAGAAGTGAATCAACAAGATTATATGCAAAGGGGTTTGTTAAAATCATTTGATACAAGTATTGCAGATATTTATCCATCAAATGAGATGGTAACTGGTACATTACGTGTTTTTTTTCCAGATTTCTCAATAGTATTTTTTGATTCATGGTATTCACATTCCTTTATTTCTGAGATATTTTCAGAAAAAATTGGTAATTTTTCCTTAGGAAATGAAACTAGATCTCTTGGTAAAAACACCTGGAGGAAATATTATAGCAAGGAGGAATTATAACAATATTTCTATTGTGGTATGTGGAATGGTATTACCTGTAAACCTTGTTGTTTTACCCTTATTTGAGTTTGAATTTTTTCTGGTAATGGATTCGTTTTCTGTTTATCATGAAAATATTGACTGTAGAGCTAAAGAAGTTGTTTTTTCAGAAATAGTTTCAGTTTTTATGCATGAAAGAACACATATAATTGATAACATTTCTGGAAAGAAAATATTTAAAGATGGAAATGAAATTTATCTTGCTTGTTGGGAAAAAATCCCCTAAGGTTTTATTGGAGCATTTTTGGGTTGCTTGGGTTTGTTGACAATTCTGGTTTCCATGGTGAATTATCAAGTTTCAGTGTTTGCATAATTTTTTGGGGTCTGAAATTTGTAATTTTGTGAGCATCGTGAAATATGTATTTCTTTGTATATATCATACAAATATTACAAATACATGAGTTTTACAATGATATGATTCATTATGTGAAATTCACGAAGACATAAATAAAAATGATGGTGTTCTACGTGATTATGATATGTTTCATGAATGGTAGAGTTGAAGAGAATTTTGGAAGCGTAGGACATTTTCAAGAGGAGCATTGATGTAAAGGAATTAATGAATTGATGGGATTCTCCATGATTACGATGAGCTCTGTGATCTGAAAATTTCCATGGTGCTTTTCGATATTGAGAGATTTGGGGTGGCAATTTCGGAGTTTCACGATTTGAGATGGTGTGGTGCTAACATCGTGCGGATAGTTTGAGAGTTATTGGAATCAACTATATATTGGAAATGAACCCCTGAAGTTAAATAAAGTGTTTTCCAAGAAAATATTTTTCCTCTTGTCTTGCTACGGTCGTTAATGAAGGCAGTGTACTTCGGGAAAAGAAAGAGATTCCCCTTGGCTAATCAAGCTCTGTGAAAGATGTGTGCTCTGCGCTAGCTCAGTGAACTTCATGAAGGATGTCACACTACGATGACTTGGGCTATGAGACAGTCTGAGCAATGTGGAGGTGTGATCTTCATGAAAAGGTAGGATCTTTTTTATGGTTTGTTTAGGCATTGTGAAATTCAGAGCTTCATGAAGTAGGGGGATTTGTGAAGGTTCTTCCAAAAGGATCGTGCCAAATGATAAGGGGAATGGGGTATTCATCAGTGGATGAAATTTGGACATCAATATATCATCTACATACAAAAAAGGATTCATTAATTAATAATAATAAAGAGAAATACATGTCTATAAACTGCAAGTGGATATTCTGAAGAAGGAGTGATCTAGCTTCTATTGAGAGAGTAGTGTGTTCTTAAATTTTGAGATGTCGTAAACCAGGTGGGAAAGTGATTCCACTTCGAAGATGTAAACTACTATGCACTTATAGTTGAATTGGAAAATCAGAACACTGTCGATGTATGCTCCTACAATGTAGCCTAGTGAGGGTGAACTAAGTAAAAATTATTGTTTCATGTGCACGTTTTAGGGATTATTCATATGCTCCATTAGGATAGAGAGAGAAGAGGGTTATGTCTAATAGAAAAACGATATCAAAAGGGGCAGTTGATTTAATCTCACATACCTTGATTCACCCCCCTCTCTGGGTATCTAGCCTTGTGGACATAACATTGCTCATATTGTTGAAAAGAATGGAACTGTTCAGTTTATTGATGTGCCAGTGTTAAATGAATACCATGATGTTTTTCCTAATGAGTTACCCAGTGTCATAACAGATCGGGAAGTCAAATTCCCATTTGACTTAGATTCTGATTCTAAGACAATTTCCAAACTGCCTTATCATATGTTTCAAATAGATATTTTTGAATTGAAAAATTTGTTGTAGGACTTTCTTGATAAATGCTTCATTTGTTATAGCACGTCACCATGGGGAGCACCTGTTTTGATTGTCAAAAATAAAGATGGTTCCATGAGACTTTGCATTGATTATAGTTCTTTGAATAAAATCATTTTAAAAAACAAATATCCTTTTCCTCACATCGATGACTTGTTTGTTCAACACCAGTGTGATTAGTACATTTCCAATATTGACTTGAGATCTGGATACAATCAACTACATGTGAAATAAGATGGCATCCCGAAAACAACATTTCATAATTGATATGGGCATTATGAATTTGTGGGTATGATGTTTGGGTTATCTAATGCACCTTATGTATACATGAATCTTATGAATATAATATTTCATGAGTGAATGTATAAGTTTGTGTTTGTGTTTATTGATGAGATTCTAGTATTTTCTAAAAATAAAGAAAAGCATGAAAAACATCTAATTATTGTTTTACAAACATTAAATGAAATGAAACTGTATGGAAAATTTAGAAAGTTTGATTTTTGGATGCAACATATTTATTTTCATGGTCACATATTAAATAAGGATGGAATAATAGTTAATCCTTCTAGAATAAAAGTAGTTGATGAATGGACAAGAACTATAAATGTTACAATGATTAGTAGTTTTCTGGGATTAGCGAGTTATTATTGATGTTTTATTAGGAACTTTGAACATTTTTCTAAACTGATGAATAAGATAACTTGAAATGGGTTTAAATTTTTTTGGATAGAAGGATTTGATGTTGGTTTTTAGGAACTGAAGATGATATTGGTGAATGCTCTGGGTTTAGACTTTCCTTTTGGAAATAGGGAGTTTTTCATGTACAATGATCATTCTTTGGAGGTAAATGATTGTATTTTTATGCTTAATGATCAAGTAATTGATTATGATTCATGAAAACTAAATCCTCATGAGTTAAATAATCCGACACCTGATTTGGAATTGGAAACTGTGGTTTTTTCTTTGAAAATTTGGAGGCATCATTTATATGGATCCACATGTCAAATATATACTGACCATAAAAGTCTAAAATATATATTCACATAGAAGGAATAAATAATGGGGTAGAGGATAAGGCTATAAATAATAAAGGATTATGATTTCATAACCAATTACAATACTAGAAAACCAATGTGGAGGATGCCTTTAGTAAAAAAAAAATCATGCTTCATTAAACATTTGAGTTTAGAACATGATCCCCTGATTAATGATTTGATTAATTTTGGCACAAAAGTTGTTGGGGTAGGGAATACATCAATTTTTTCTTAGGATTTAGTGCAGTCATTGTTATCATATAGAACTATGCAAGTAGAGAAGGAAGACTGTGTGCTACAAAAAAAAGGTTGAATTGGTTGAAATGTGTAAGATATCCAAATTTAATCTCAATAATGATTGTGTTTTAAGATTTGGAAAAAGTTTGTGTGTGCCTTGTGGTTTCTAGTTGAAGAAATAATTATTGTGTGATGCTCATAGTTCTCAATTTTCAGTTCATCATGGTAGTAGTAAGATGTACAGAGACTATTAAGAGTACTATTGTTGTGATTGAATGAAATGAGATATTTCGGATTTGACCATGAAATGTTTGATATTTCAATAGGTTAAATCATAGTGGTAGATAACATAAAGGATGCCATAGCCTTTTATAGTGCTAGAGTGGAAATAAGAGAATATATCCATGGACTTAGTGGTGGTACTACCAAATACTTCTTGAGGAAACAATGTGATTTGGGTTATTTTTTATTGGATGACAAAATCTACACATTTTCTTTCTATTCGAGATATAATGTCTTCAGATCATCTTTTTCAACTGTACCTAAATGATTTTGTTAGGTTACATATAGGTCCTCTTTCCATTGAATCAGATCGGGATCTCAGGTTAACTTCTATCTTATGAAAGGGACTTTAGAAGTCATTAGGAACATAATTAAATTTCTGAACAGCTTTCATCCTCAATTAGATGGGAAGTTAGAATGAAAAAATTAGATATTAGAGGATATGATTTGAGCTTATTCAATGGACTACCAGGTTTTTCAGGATCAACTTCATTCTTCAGTTGAGTTTCATATAATAACTGTTTTCATTCTAGTATACAGATGGAAACATTCGAAAAACTGTAAGGGAAGCAATGTCAAACACCAGCAATTTGGGATCAAGTTGGTGAGAAAATGTTGATGGGACAAAATTAGTAGATGAAGCGGTGGAGAAAGTGAATATCATCCAGCAGCACATGAGGATAGCCCAAATCAAGCATCAAATTTATACAGAATATAGAAGTAAAGACTTTACATTCATGGTAGGTGGCCATGTTTTCCATAAAATCTCTCCATTGAAAATTGTGATGCGTTTCGGTAAGAAAAGGAAGCTAAATCCGCGGTTCATTGGCCCTTTTGAAATATTGGAGATAGTTGGAATATCTTCATACCAAGTATCTTTACCTCTGAGTTTGTCTCAGTTACAAAATGTTTTTCATATTTTGATATTGAGAAAGTATGTGTCAGATTAAACACATGTCTTGAACCCAGAATCAGTTCAACTAGAAGAGAACCTTTCATATAAAGAAAAACTAGTTCGGATTCATGATCAAAGAGAACATGTATTTTGTAATATGATAATACACTAGGTAAAGGTTTTGTGGAGAAACTAAATTGCAGAAGAAGAAACTTGTGAGTCTGAAAAACCCATGAGGTAAAGGTACACTCAATTGCTTAAAAAGTAAATAAAATTGCGAGAATAAAATTTCTAGAAGGTAGGGATAATGTAACACCCCTAGGTTTTCGAAATATAAATTGAATGCGTGAAACATTGTTTTATGTAGTAAATTAAAATTATTATTTAAACATAATTTTACTAGTTCTATGTATTGAGTTTTGAAAAATTGTCATCAACAAATTTGTTTAATAAGTCATTTGGAGTCTAATAAAACCAACCTTTTTTGTTGAATAGTAACATACCCTTATGAATAGTAATTTGACCCTACAAAATTGTAAATTTTATTATTATTTTAATTTCTTCAAGATTTATGATAATTACATTTTGGTTAAATTTTCAATGTTATTTAAAAGCATTTATAGAATTTAAATTCATAAATTTTGAATTAAGTATTATTTTATATAAAAATAAAATTAATAATATATAAAAAATTATTTTTAAAAAATGTAGTTCATTTTTTAATTATACACATCGAAAAATGGTTAGGGTGAATTATGGAGATTTTTCTAAAACAATTGATTTTTCAGTGAATAGTAAAAATTATAGTTTTGAGTTTCTATGTTCTAATGAAATCATTAATGATGTCATGATGATCTAATAAATATGGTTTACTTTTTTATAGTTAAATAAAATGTGAGTTTTCCAAAGTGATTAATACCGCCGGCATGCCCATGGTTTTTCAAATACCACTAATGAGGTTTCCCTTGAAAATTATTAAAATAATTCCTCACCTTTTCTATAAATACCATCTTATTCCATAATTAAATTCATTCCCCATTATTCCTCATTGATTATATTGACTTATTACCTCTCTACTAGTCCTATAAATATTTATTCAAGCCCCCAAGGTCCCAACCTTCATGTTCTAGTAGTTAGTCTACAAGGTATGAAAATTTACAATTTCATTCTTTTTCCATTCATGTTCTCTTTTATGTGTTATAACTTTAAAGTTTCCATTCCATGTTGATATTCCATTATTATTTTGTATCTATTATATATTATGATTCATTTATGTATTGGTGACCCTTGTCCCTTCTATTTTTAATATTTTTTAAAACCATGTTGCATGGTTGTTAGGCTGCCCAATCATTTTAACGGATTTCTCAGTTATTCTTTTATTTTGAGTTCCTTTTTTTCTTATTCTTTTCTCATCTACTCTTACCAAAGAGTAAATATAGCTCAATAAAACATGTATATTCTGTTTTTTCTCATGTTCATTGAAAATTCATCATCATTCTTAATCTCCTATACGACTTATTCATGAAATTAAAACATTTGTTTGTGATGTGTCGAATTATCGACATCATGGACGATGTGATTTCGATTTGCATTAATCATTTCAAGTATGGTCATGATACTATTGTTATGGTTTAAACAGGCCATAATATAAGTATTATGTCCCATTCAAGGTTCTATAATTATTTTATACTAATGGATCAAATTTATAAGACAAAATGATGTCATATTATCAAAGAACCACTAAAATGTTCTAAACAAGCATCATTAATGTTTTTACTTGTGAATCATCTTCATATCAAACATAAAAATTATAAATAGTATAAATTATGGTTCTATAAATATTTAAATACCTTTTCATTCCAATTCTGGAGTTCACTTCCAATCAACAAGAACAATCCATCACGAACAGATCCTGAAAATCTACTAAAGAACTCACCCAATACACTACATTTAACAAAATAATAACAATTAAAGGATTTGATGATGTAATTAAATAATCATATAATTTATTATAAAGTTGGATATGATTTTTTAATAAATTAATAACACTCTTTTAACTATTATATAGGAGGTTTAAACGAGTTGAATGTGATACAAACCCAAGTTAAGGGAATTCTTAACCCGATTTCCATTCTTTGGGTTAACATCCTACTTTATTATTTCTGTGGTATTCGAATTAGTTGTGTGATGGGTTTTGTTTATAATAAGTTAAATTATTTTTTATTACAGCGTTTATATGTATTCCCTTAACTCTATTAACAATCACATGAATTATATGTTATTTATAAGGGTCTTTTCTTTTAAAATCCTCATTTATAACTTTGTTTTATGAAATCCTAATGAAATGTTTTTAATATATTATCCATGTTGTATGAATGTGTTATGGTTCTTGAGCATGGTTTATGATGATTCATAGGACCTATAAATCCCTCCAATTCATTAGGTATGTGTATATTGGAGGTCATCCATATAGTTACTCCAAGTGTAATTGTGATGGTTACACAAATTCTAAGGTAGTCGTGAGGGTTACAAATTATAAGGTTACTGATATGGTTACAAGATTATGTATGTAGTTCCCCAATATACATTTATGTTTATTTTTAAGTTCTCATGTTTTTTATCCTATTTAAATATAATGTTTCACAATTTATGTTTATAGGGGTGAAAAATTTGTCTTTTGAAAATGTATTCATACATTACAAGTATTCATAGACTAATATTTTGTTTCCTTATTTTACATCCCATACTGAGCATTTTGTGATCATCCCATGTTTTTTTAATTATTTTCATAGGTCATAAGGATGTGTATGAAAAATAAGTACACCATGTTAAATTTTTATATATTTTAAATGAAATAATGTTTTAAGATTTAATATTTTATATTTTGAAAAAATGGAAACTGTTTTCACGATATCCACTCTATATCAATGTGTAAGGATATGAATGATTATGTCCCAATTCCCTAAATCTATAAACAAGAAAATATCCTCAATGTAAATTGAAATTATTTCTTATCTAAAATATATATTATGTAATGTAATAAGTCTGGGGCTTTATAATCATGGTCCATAAACTAAAAATCCAATAATATCTATAAAGACCTTTACCGATTAAAATTAGTAATTACATTTTATTTTGGAATATTATTATATTTTATGTGCTTTTGGTTTGATGTAAAATAAATAATATTGTTCAAAATCTTTAAGGATGTTGGAAATAAGTTTGGGACCCCCTTGGGTATGGAAACCCTCAAGTACATAGTGGTTCTAGATCAGTTACCCTTAGGGATATGATGTTCAGGTTTTGTGACACTAGGTACATAGGGGGTTTTAGTGGATATCTCATAGGTTTATTAATAATTAAATTAACTAGAGAAATTTGGGTCCTTTTAACAACAAATTTGACCATAAATAAAGGTGGTATCAGGATTCAGTCAAATTTGGATGTTTTATCCCCTTGATTGAGAAAATAAATTCATTATTATTTTTCTTATACAAGTTATTCTTTATTCTAAATCCTATATGATTTATTTACATAGGGGAACTTCACTTTAGCTATATATATTCCCCCTTACTATATTCATATTTATATCAATTCATGTTAACACCTATCTCTTAAAAGAAATGATTTTTTTATTTTTCCAAATATCAAATACATATCTTGAGTTAACTTTTGTGAATGTATCGCCTAATAATATTAATGAAAAATTAATATTTTCACATCCATGTTCCACCTCTATTTAATTTAATTGTATCTGATATAGATATAAATTCTTTTCAGTTGGTCTCATTGAATTTTCTTGTTTTATAATTATATTATTTGGCACTCATGTTATCCAATAAGTATAGATTTTTTATGTATACCCGGATTCCCTCTCGTACTTCTAATGTTTATGATGTTTTAAATATTGGGTAAGGGTATTTAATAAAAATGATTTTAAAAGTGACGAATAAAAAATTATAATTTTAATGACATTAAGGGATGTTTGGATTTTTTTCTTCTATGTATGATGTGAAAATTCCCTTGTTTCCTGCATTTCATATTTTTAGTAGTACTACCAGATTTCTGATAAATAATGTTTCTAATTTATTTATTGAATTGTTAAGAAGTGGATCCAAATAATATTATATATTTTCTTTCAATATTTTATAAGCATTGAACTATTTGTCAAATTTTAGTGGTCAGATGGATTCCTATATTCTACATTGTATCTCATAACTGAATAGAAGGATATTTTATTTATATATGTATTTTCAAGAAGGCCTAATTTGACATTGAGTATTATGGTTAGGCTGGTTTTATAGAACGATGATTTTGTATACCATTTACAATATTTATTATAATATTCTTTAACTCAGACATAATATACCATTTTTCCTATTCACATAGATGTGTTTATACAATGAAATACAATATATATAGATATAGATCATTGGGATGACCCACAACAATTCCCTTTCTGTATCCATAAATTGGAACTATTCTTTTAATAAATATGATAATAATGTTTTTGTCCCTCTAAATATAGTGACTTATTATACGATTTATCAAAATGATTTCATTTATTATCAATCAAGAATTTTGTTTTGTTCAATGCATGTAATATTGAAATTCAATTATTCACATATGAACATCTATTCATGAAATGTATTTGTGGGTGAGGATTTTATTTCTTATCATGTTATAATACATATTCTATTTACTTCCCCATTGAGATTCATTCAGACCATGTAATATGTGATATATATAAGGTAAATTCACCATTTTGTGGAGACAAGATCCATATTTTTGGGAGATCATGGGATTTATTCTGGAATTTTTCACTTTCAAGTCAATAATTTTGTGGCATCTAGATTTATTTCGAATTTTTTAACTTATATTGGTTCGTTTTGTTGAAATTATATTCACAATTGACCCGTCATGAGTTTTTATAGTTATTAATATATATTTAATTTATCTTATTATCTATATTTTTTGATAAATTGGAAGTTATGGAAGAACACATTGTTTTTTGGGGATCAATATCCGTTATTTACAAGGAAAATATTAATTTTTTAGGAGTATCCTTAATTATATTTACTTTCCATGATAAAAAAACATCTCCCAATAACAGATTATTTAACCACCATTATCTACATAAGACATTCGAGATTATGAGGATCTCAGGAGGTGTTTTTGTGACTCTTCTTGACACCATTTGGTTTTTTTGGATATCATGTATTACACTAAATAATAATTCCTCTAGTGAATCACTATCCAATTAACCAGCAGATAGATAAGCATTCCAATGATAATTCTATTTACTGATATAGACCAATCCTCATCTAATCATTCCATATAACCGTAGATAATACACTTTTGTATTAATAATATACCATTAATAACCTCACCCATTACAAAAATGATCTTCGAGTAGTCATAATATCCCAAGACATGGATAAAATATATATTATCCATCATAGTGTATTCTTCAAAAATTTAATCTCACTTACATGTTTGATAATTTCACACATACGATTTATATACTAGGACCCACATAAAATCGCATTCATTGAACAAAAATATTATCCACCTCAATTATATTTACCCTGATACGGTGTTTATATTATTATATTTTTTTCGATTACTATTGATCAAATAAAAAAGGAATGAGATATTTAAAAGTCTTGGGAGACATGATACATACATTATTTTACATTATAAAAACAAATATCATGAAAAATATTATTTCATGTTTCAAAATTATTCATTTATTCCTTCCTCATATCATTTGGAAAAGAAAAGTATAATGACTGACGTTCGATGTATGGATCATGAAATATTATATATAATGACTTTTGTATATTTGTTTATACGAATATTTTAGTAACCGATTATAGTATAAAACACATTAGTAACTCATTATTTCAATATGTGAGATCCATAAAGTTAGTAAAAAATTAAAGAATGTAAAATTTATAATATTACAATAGTGAAAAAACTGAGAAAATGTAAAATAACAAGAATATCAATAAATGGGTCATCTTAATACCCTATGATTATCACACATGCGAATGACCCCATAAAAATTAATGAAAACAGGCGAAATCTATCATCCATTATGAAAATAATGGATGTTGAACCGTATTATATAATTGCAGTAATAGAAAAATGAATGAATTGTGTGGTATATATTAGTAGTAGAAATTAATTGTGACCATTTTTAATAATGAATGTCATGAATTATGATCATTATTAATGTAGATAATATAATGTGGTCTATAAATTCTATACATATTAATTGTAATTAATGTATCAAATTGACATAGATAGGATAAATGATCGCCTCAAGCAATATAATCCCACAACAAAAATATATTTTATTAGATCATGGGAGATAGGTAGAATCTGGAGCCTTTGTACATGGCCTAGAATAAGAACATCTTCAATAAATGAGGCTCAAACAAAAGGGTATATGAGAAGTTAAAATGAGTATAAATCAACACCAGTTCAATGTTATCTGAGCCACCCATGAAATTACCACCATCATAAACATTGCAATTATTGAATATTTTGATGTAATATATGGTTGTGTTTCTTGAAATTTGTATTATAAATGTGTTATTTTCGGTTTATATATAAAATATTGTATTCTCCAATCCCATTATCTTTATTTAATTATGAATACCCAAAATATTATAAGAATATGATATATCGAACATATATAAATTTTTATTAGTTAATATATATTTATCAATAAAAATAGAGGTAAAATTAAATAATTTTAAATAATAATAGACCCCACTAATTAGCTGTATAAAATATTTTTCTTATATATAAATTAAAATACATTTTTATAATTTCATAGGCAATTTTTATAGGATTTACAATTTTTTTAATGTCATGAAATCTTTTATTTTATAATTAATAAGGATTTTAATTTAATGGTTAATGTACTCATAATTTGATATTTATTTTTCAATAAGAAATAAAATTATTGAAATCATCAGATTTAAATTATCCAATGGTTATGTTTTTATAATTTTTTTCACTAAAAACATTACGTTAAAAATTTACTATATATTAAATGAAATATAATTATTTCAACATTATAATTATATAAAAGGTATGTAATAAATATAGAATATTTTTATAACAAAAAATACTTCTTTTCAAAAAAGTCATATTGTTTAATTAGATAGTAATATTTTTCCAATCCTACAATGAGCCTTCCATAACATGTAAGATATTTTATGTTTTGAAAACAATTAATTTCCTACTTGATTCACTTCTAGAGCATGAAATGTATTATTTTATGGAGTTGGGTAATAAACTTATTAAGTATTAAAAATCACTACCTCGTGGAAAACATCATTATCAAAAACCACGCGAAGGGAAATTGATTTGTATTATTTGTTAACTAGGTGTCCAAGATCTATGTAGGGATAATTGAAAATGAAACCCTCTATTTCTCTAAAATACCCATCCATTCTCCCATTAATATCAAAAAACTGATTAATTCATGTTCTCACACTCATTTTACCTCCATTTTTCTTTCAAAATAGCTCTTATGGTCTTAGGGATCACATCATATGATTTAAGAAGCAACCAATAAGGTAGGGGATTATCTCTTTACTCAATAATATTCAAGAACTAAATTTTGAAATAGTCATTTTATTATAAAATACATAATTTTTCATTTATTTCTAACAATTATATTATTATCCAAATGTATCCCAAATAATGAGAACAACCTCTATCACTAATTCTCTCTATTCCATGAAAATTCATGTACACATATTTTGCTGCTGAAATTATCCATTTAATTTTTATATCATACTTTTAAAATATGAATTCACAACCCAATTTTAATTCAAGGGTATAAAACTAGATATGTCTATACCTAATTTATTAGATAATTCTAGTTATTATAAAAATATTCCATGATCATTGTATTGAAATGAATAATTAAATTCTTATGATATATTTTTGATGTGGAATATTTAATGTTCGACCTATGAATAGTGTAACCAGATTGTGATCAAATGAATTGAGTAATGTTTTTATTTCCCGAGATACATATTATGGTATAACAATCCATATGTTTAATTTATAATTTATTAAAAATTTTAAATTAATATTCCACAAAATTGAAAAAAATACCTGATGACCATGGGAAATTATTTTCATTGAATACATTGATACCTAATCAATTGGTACAAAAATGTTATAAAAAAATTATTATTTAGTAATTGATAAATTGAATAATTACTATAAATATCATATATAATTCCATTCTTCATATCATATAGAATAGGACCATAGGAATCGGTGCACTCATATGTATAGAAAGGTTTAACATAAGTGGAATCAATAAATGATGATATGATAGAATAATAATAGGATAATGGTATAAGAACCTGGTAAATAATTAAAATAATAAAACCTAATATATCAATTAACATTAATCATGAAACATGGTATAATGTTTTTAAAAAAATGAAATAATACGTATGAGTGTGGAATCAATAATAATAATTCATGTGAAAACAAAAAAAATCAAAAGAATAATATGTTTGTTCTTGGTATAAACATAAGGATAAAAAATCATTTATATAGAGAAGGTTAAACTCCATGAATATTATTGTAGATTGGGTTCACTCCTTATTTTGTGATTTCCAGTGTCATAGATCACTCCCCAAACTACCAAATTAGAGAATGTCAATTACAAAACATTCTTTACTCCCCATTCTAGAGATTGTTATCTAATGGTATATCTTTATATATAATATACATTGACGGGTATATAATTATAGAAACACCAATAAAATTATGTAAAACATATATTTTTGTTTCTTAAGACCATAAAATAACCATCATATCATCAAATCAGAAATCATGTAAATAGTACAATATTTATAAATTTTTATCCATCATAGTCATAAACCGTCCAAAAAATAATCAATTTTGTAACATTGAATCTTATTTAGAGTATATAATTAGAAACATCGATGGATGTTGTTATAGAAAAAATATCTTCAAAAAATCACTAGATAATTTCTAAAGGAAAATAATATATTTATTATAAATAACTTATTTAGAATATAAATATTTCCACAATTATATAGAAAATATTTAATTTTAAATTAAATAAATTAATATTATAAAAATTTATTTACATTAATTAGTATTCAATATGGTTGGTAAATACATTCATGCATTGTATGTTAAAACAAAACATCAACTCACATTTTCATAGAATAAAAAATGCACCATATTCATAAAATTGGAAGAGGATTAATTTTAAAAATGTCTACAAAAAGTGAAAAATATTAAAAATTATTTTATTAAATCATTTTAGAAACATAAATACAATTAGGTAATTTTTTAAAATAATAAATGAATATGGAAGAAAATACATTCGATCTAAGAGAAAAATAGTGTATTTTTTGCAGAAAAACATTCTTCTATTCTCTTGAAAATATAAAGTGAGTAAAATTATAATCCCTGAACCCATGCTTTTGGATTTAGTGATAAAAACATGATATTAAATTTTCTAAACAAGATAACTAAAATATACACATTTATTTAAAACTATATGACCTTTTTCTATCTTTTTTCTACAGAATTAGACTACATATTACAATTTATCAAATTAAAAATAAAAAAAAATTCTATTCCAACCTTTCTTCTACACGTGATAACTCCAAAATTGGAGGTACCTAGATTATATATTTGCAAAAATAATTTTCAAACATGATATGAGAAAAAAATATCTCAGTAAGTGTTTTTAAAATCAAATTTATGAATAAATCAATCAAAAATAACCTTTTATAAATTATATTGAAATGATTTTGGAATGAAAAATAAAAAAATTTAAAAGTATATTTGGAAAAAAATATATTTACGTATTTAAAATACATCAACATTTTGAAAAAAAATATATGAATTTTTCATTGAAAATAATCCATTGATATTTCTAAAAAACTCAATCTATGCTTTTGAAAACAAGACTCTAATGCCAATTGGAACATTGAAGGCTCAATTGGGCCGACAAAAATTCCATGATATGGATTCACTCCCAATTTCCCTTCCATATTTACAATAATCAAGTGATAATTGTAGGAAAATAATTTATGATTTATATACTTATATATTTAGTCTCACTGGAATATTCAGATTAAAAATATAATAACTAACTAAATAAAATTTTCTTGTTTATATTTTAATTTATTCACATACATTCATAAGAAATCTCTTTCAAAATAGCAAAAATAAATTCCTTTTCATTTAGAAATTACATAAAATACAAGGAATGAAAATATAATTATCATTCATGTATTTTTTAAACCCATAAATTTTATTTTGAAAATATTTTCCTAGTAAATATTTACTTGTGCAATTTATATATACATATATCAAACATACCATGTAAATTAAACCGATTCATTCATGAAATGTCACAGATTACCAATAATGGTTATATCTCATATTTTAAATAACATTCATGAATGTATAGGAATTTTATCACTTAAGGTGAGATATTTAATATTTTAAATTTGTAAAAAATAAATATAAAATGACATTATCAATTATTAACTAACATGGAAAAAATTATTTCATCAATAGTTAAAAAGTCAATTTTCTCTAAAAGTAAACATATATATAAAAATATAATATCCCCTATTTAAATCCACATAATATATGATCTTATAAATAGATAAATTATTTTTTTATAATAAGGGAAATGATGATTTGAAAATAAGAGCTCTGCCATAATTATAATTTTAATGTCATAAAAGAAAAATAATAATTTGTATCCCTTAGAAAACCATAAGAAAAAAATTAATCAAATTTTCAATTACACATAAAATATAAACATAAAAACATATATCCTCCCTTACTAATAATATTATAAACATTATGGTATATTTAAAACATAATATAGAATAAATATTGTAATAGGGGAAAATATTTTAAAATAAAATAAAAAAATTCCTTCCCTTACTTTAAACCAGATAGTGTTTCCACAACGGTTGATGTTGAACAACACTATAGAGGATGGCCAATTAGATGCTTCATGGGAAAATCATAAGGCTTCTTACTATATTTATTGGCTCAAGAAATATTGTAGTGTTAATTAGGTCATGTCAAAAATACTAATATACTTATATTATTTCATCCTTATTTAGATATATTTAATGTTAGATTTGGTTTCACTATACCCCCGTGGAATGCAAATTGATTGGTATGTTGATGGAATGGATAAAATAGAGAATAATTCAAAATGTCGATGTATTATATAGAATGATCTTGATTTCATCCAAAAATGTTGTTTAGTGGTCATTATTGTAGAGAAAGATTAATGTGTACATATATTTTATATGAAAATCCAATTGAAATTCAATAGAGGATGTATATTCCCTAATAAAAATTCTGATTACAAGAATAGAAATTCAATAGTCACTAAAATCATTCAAAAAATAGTTAAATCATTAAAGCCAATACTATTGGATGAAGTACAGTGATGATAAGGGTTAACAAAGGAAAAATGGAAATAAAATAATGAATTTGATGCAGACACATAAAAATTAAGAAAAATCCTTCTTGTAGACTGGTATAATGCAAAGAAGATATCCAAAACAAAACCCCAAATCCCATTCAGAAACACTACATGACTCATATGACTCCCAATGGATATCAGACTCTACTATCAATGAATCAAACTCAGATCTAGATCAGAACTCCATTCAATGATTAGAACTGGCATCTGGAACGATCATGTGCTCGACTCTCTTCTATAACACTTATCATGTCTCTGATCTCCCTCAACGAAGGAATCGTGATTGGGCTAATCTCCTCACCTCCAACTACATAGGGGTTTTCCCCTCACCTTCCAACCTATGAGACACACAAAACCCTTAAAATCTTTATCTCATTTTTATTTATTTTATTCATATTACATTTTTTAATAATTTAAAAAATCATATTAAATTTTATTATCATTAACTCATAGATATATATATAATTTACCAAATGAACTAATATAAATTTTGAGTATTATTAATTTATAATTATAATTTAGAATAATTTAATTCAAAACATTAAAAAAATTATGAAAATATAATACATTAATAGTACATATAATTATTTTCATTTATAAAAATAATATATTAGAAAATATTATATAATGGAAAATAATTTTTTAAAACTATATATAATTTATATTATTTTAATATTTCATCATGAATTTAAAAAAGTAAAATTTTTGAAAAATAAATTAAACCAAAGTAAATAAATATCATTTCTCTAAAAAGAAATCTAATGGTTTTATAAAAGTTATTTCATAATATTATTATTTAAATTAGAATTTATTTATTAATTACTTAATATTTTTCAGGATGTTAAATTCTCCCCCTCCGCTTAAATGAATTGCACCCTTGAAATTCCTTCATTAGATTCTAGAAAATCATGAATTTTACTCTTCAGAATTAGAATGACTACACATATACCCGAACATTAAAAGAAAATTCTCTCAGGATGATTAACTTTCATCAAATTAGAGTGTCAAATTTCCTTGATTTCTAAACCATTCCTCTTATACCAATTTTAACACCCTAAAATCATGCATCTGGATTCCGTGTAAATAAATTTAATGTATAATTTTTAAAATATAACTGAATAATACATGGTGCTATATACAATAGTGATACTTTTATAGTCTACATGACGGATAATTAGAATACATTATAAAATTTATAATATTTGAAATAAAATAAAACAATAAGCATAGTTAACATTCATATATTGTCACTACAAAAAGTGAAGAACCATAGATTAATCTTTTATGATACTCATGAAAATTATACTAAAACATTGGATGAGCACAAAATTTACTAGTAAAGGATTCTAAAATATTTTAAATACCTATTATGAAAAATCTATTTGAAAATAACCCTTGGGAAATGATTTATATTTCATTTAGAAATAATATTAAAATAAATTATTAAATAAATTTTCAAAATATTGTTGAAATTATTGAAATATTGAAAATACATTATCATTTTGAAAATACATACTCTAAAAATTGATTTAAAAGTAATCTTTAGATGTTTTTGAAAAAAAATATATAAAGGATTTTTAAAATAAAACACTGAGGAAACCCGAATCATTGAAAGTTGACTTGGGACTACCCACTTGTTAAGGGATCAGTTCACTCCCCAATTCCATATCTTATTTACAACATTTATATGATAATTTTCAGAAAGCCATTAAAAATTTCTATATATATATATATATCCACTATATTTTTCACTTTTTAAACATAAAAAAATAACTAATAACAATTTTCATATTTATATTTTAATTTATATACATAAATTCTATATTAATCTCCTCCAATATAGTGGAACTAAATTCCTTTACATTCATGCATTACATAAAATACATGGAATGAAAATATAATTATTATTTATGATTTCCATTAAACCCCTATAATTCAAATTAAAAAAAAATTCTTATGAAAGAATTATTTGATCTCTACATTTGTATATACTTCATAGATTTAGTGAAAATTAAACGGGTACATGAATTATGTCTCACAGTTTATTGATAATGGTTGTATCTCATATTAAAATGACATTATGGAATGTATAAATGATTTTCACACATAATTTTTGGGTTACTGTAGTATTATTTTAGTAGGTATTGTAGAAGGTACTATTCGGTACTGTAGTAGTTGAAAAATACAACAATTTTGGTTTTTGGACCTCTTGTCCTTTATGTCCATTGGGATACCAAAGGACTTTGGGCCAGTAAGACCTTCGAGCCACCTCAAGGCCATAGGTCAACCTAAAGTCCTTCAGGCCAACTGAAATTGGGATTAATGTCTAGATAGACTCCACAAGGAGCATAATTCAAATGAGGATTTAGATAAGGCACATTCACTAGAGAAGAAGCTATGTGGATTTTTCAGAAAGAGATGGTATGACATTTCCATCGGGACCAACCTGTGCATGCATGGAATGCCTAGCCAAACAAGTCATCTGATGGTGGAGAGCAATCATCATGAAGAAAAATCTGGGGAGAATCAGTTCAATGTTGTTATAGTATAAATAATTCATATGTCATACGGGTTATGTAATCTATATGCCTATTGGTCTGGTAGGGTTTCCCCTCATCCATTGAAAGGGGGTCATTAAAAAATATATAAAAAGTATGAATTCATGCCATTACAACTAAAAATATATAAATTTATATGAAATCCCCTTTTGAAATATTCATAATAGAAATCATAAAAATATATATTCTCTTATGATATTAAGTGAAAAAATAATTGAAAATAAGATCTCTCCCTTAAATAAATTTATGAAAACCAGAATAAAAAATTGGAATTATATTCCATTACAAAACCCTCGTATAAAAATTAAAAAAATTATCTATTACAATTGAAATAATATTATAAAAATTGATAGTGTCCCTTACTAATAATTTTTAAAAAATGATTTAAAATAGAAAAAAAATAATTCAAATAAATTTTTAATGAATGAATATATAGGAAAATAAAATAAAATAAACCCTTAACTTATTTGTAAACCATAATGAGTTGCAGTAATGTTTGATGTTGCTCAATACTATAGAGGATGATTTATTAGATTCTTTGTGAGAAACTAAAAATTCTTCTTAATATCTTTATAGGATCATTCCCAACTATAGTGTTTATTTGGTCACATAAAAACATAAAGATAACATATAATATATCAACTTTCAATAGATATATTTAATGTTATATTTCAATTCTTTCCTCATTATTTATGTGAATTCCTATTGGTAAAATGATGAAAACATAATGTACTTAATGAATAATTTAAATAGGTAAAATAGTGTATGGATTCATTTTTTTACCCAAATATGTGGTTTAAAGTTATGGACTACAGAAAAAGATTAATGTTTACATATATTTTATTTTGAAATCAAATTGATATTCAATAGATGGTGTTTATGACCGAAGAAGGGTAACGATTAAAAAGAAGAAAAATTAAAAAAACACCCATTCATTAAAAAATAATACAAAAATAATTAGTGTCACACCTATTGGGTGAAGTACTGCGATGGTTATGGTAGTCTGTTAAAAATGACAAATAGGTATTCAGTTCGTTCTGTACATTTAAGAATCAGGTGAGAAACTACTTCTAGATCTGGATGATGCTAGTAGAATCGCCAAAATAGAACCACAAAACCTATTCAAAAAATCCATGTGACTTATATGACTCATGATGGCATTTAGATTACTTTCAGAATGACTCAAACATAGTTCTTGATGAGGACCCATTGCTTGGCTTCGAGTGCACAACAAAAAATGATCCAGTTCTCATCTCCCCCCCACCCAGCTCGGCCTATCTCTTATCTCCCTCATCAAATCTATCACGAAAAAGCTCAGATCCTCCTATCATACCCTAAAGTGATTCTCCCACCATCTTCCCAAATATAAGACTCCCGAAACCCATAAACGCTTTATCTCATTTTTATTTTTTTATTTATTTATTATTTTTTTAGTAATTTTTAAAATCATTTTACATTTTATTTGGATTAATATATATATATATATATTATTTACCAAATGAACGAATATAAATTTTCTGCAAGTTTAGTATATATAATTTATATTAATTTATTTCAAAACATTATAAAATGAACTTTATGAAAATATATTACATTATTTTTAAATTAAATTGTTTATTATTTATTAATAAAATATAATAGAATATATTAATTCATGAAAACATTAATTTCATAAAAGTAAAATAAATTTATGTTATATTAAAATGGAATCATGTATTTTGAAAAAATTGCAATTTTAAAAAGAAATAAATATAATTGTAAAAAAAATTCAATTTGATTAAAGGAAGTCACAATGTTTTTTGAAATACATTACAAAAGATTCTTTATTTAAATTATATTTCATTTATTAATTACATAAAACCTATGGTATGTAACAAATATGAATTGGAATACTGATATAAAAATAAAAAATTATATTATAATAAATAAAATAATACTTAAGAGAGATACATCATATAATATTTTCACTAAGAATAAATAATAAACCATCCCGAAAAAAAGAGATTGTGGCTTAAAGTCTATACCTAAAGCCGATATTCTACTTTATAAATATAACCAAATATATAACATATTTAATATTTTAATACATATATCATAGAAATATA
This sequence comes from Viscum album, assembly GCA_963277665.1. Taxonomy (NCBI): domain Eukaryota; kingdom Viridiplantae; phylum Streptophyta; class Magnoliopsida; order Santalales; family Viscaceae; genus Viscum; species Viscum album. Next base: position 1,640,878,094 of record OY728121.1, on the reverse strand, counting down.
ATCATACCTTTAATATTATATGTGTTTCAGTTATAACATATTAGATCTTTTTTATTAATATTAAGTCATTATCATCATCACTTCAGGTTTTTACTATTTATTTTTTCATATATATTTTGGTTCGAAAGTTATAGACCTTTCAAATTGATGAATATTCCTTAATATAAAAAGTTATAATAATAATAATAATATAATATATAATAAATATATTCATATTGACACCAATTAGTATAATCTAGTTTCTAAAAATGAATTACGTCTCAACATAGAGATGAAAATTTGTATTTATGCATCAGTGATATTTAGAATTTTTGATTGATGGAGAGAAATAAAGGTATTTGTTAATTAATATTTCATGAATGAGTATTATGAAATAAATTACATATAAAATAATTATATCCATCACAATAACCATCCATGAATATTGGTCATGAATATTCAGTCATATCATTATATGGAGGAAATAGTCCATATATACACCCAGGTGATGCATCTATCTACATTTTGATAAAGAAGAGGTGGTTAATGGTATTATAATAATAAAAATAACATTATAATATATTTATGATTGTTGGATTCATCATTTTTACAATGAATCATTTTTATTGGATGTAGAAGAATAAGTAATACAGATTGGGGTTAGTTAAGATCCAAACCTCTAATTTGAGAGACCTCGTTTGGTATACTACTTATGACAAGAAGTATAAGTTATAGTATATAAACTAAATATATATGATTTATGAAAGGATTCATTTCTGGTTTTTGAGATGGGTTCTAAATAATTGATGTCTTAAATTATGTGAATATGGGAGGAGAAGATGTTCCATTTTATAAGTTAAGGGAGTGAAAAATAAGAAATTTATTAAATGATTTCAAATATTTATGGACATATTAATGAAAATGTTTCAAAAAGTGTCCATGTATTTTAATTTTTTAATAATTTATTTTAAATATATTTTGTAATAAATTTTTCGTTTTTTAGGTTGGTTATCCTACAATTTGGTCATTGTTTAACCCTAGGTAAGCTTATATAATCAATAAAAATGGAAATAAACATTTATCGTTTATACAATTCAAAATGTAAAAAATATATATGACAACATTTTGTGATATTAATTATTAGTATTCAAAATTTAAACTCTATTTTACCTAATTTAATATCTATATATGGAGAAAATTAATTTTTATTAATCATGTAAACCGAAAAGAAAACCTATTTTTGAAAAATGGAATTTTTATATAAAAATGATTTACCTCCATTAGATGACTTGTAAAAAACATAAAAATGAATTATAAAATATTATATATATAATCATTAATATATAATTATAATTAAGAACTCTAAATAATAGAGATGAAATTATTTTATTAATATAGAAACACATTTCCCTCATAAAAAATTTATCCAAATATATTTATATTGAAACATAAATAATAGATTAAAAAATCATGTATAACGATTATTAATATTTATTTAACTTTTTAGTTACATATTAATGGAGAAATAACTTTTGTTAAGAACAAATTCAAAATAATTTCGATGTATTATTTAAAAATAATTTTTTAATTTTTCATTATTTTCAATATTGACAGAAATATTTAATTTTTTATAATAACACTAAAAAACACCTCATATGATAATAATGATATGATGAATTAAAAAATTATATTATTTTTTACAATTAAAATTTCTTAAAATTGATGAAATTAATTTAAATGTCTGTGTCAGGGAATGGAATGAAATCCATTATGAATGATTTTTTTTTGAATCATAAAATGACTTTGCTGAAAATATTGTACTTATATATTATAAAATAATTAATAAATTTGATTTAATCCATAAAATTATATATATTTCCATAATGATTTCAATACTATTCTTATACTCCAGTTTAACAGGTAAGTAATAATAGATTATTTATTCATAGTACATATAGACCCAAGTTTTCATGTGAGTAATGATATTGCAAACTTCATGTTTTCATTAAAAGGAAATAAATCTTAAATCTTAAATTGTTACATTGTAACCTATTTAAAATTAATTTATCCTTATAGTATCAATCACTATTATATATGAAATGAGGATATATATATAATTTTTCAAATCCCTATGTTCCCATATTACTTTCATAAATTTCTGATTCCACCTATGAACAATAAACGAGTGAGTAATATTGTTCTATAAAAACATATCTCCATTACCCAAGACATCCACCAGTTTTAACCAAATGAAACAACATTATCTTGTGGTATAATTTCTTAGTTTAGTATCGGTTAATGATCAATTACGTACATCTATATGAGACGTACTAAGAACACATCCTAAATGTGAGAGCAGATTTGTTGGAGTGCCACTCAACTAAGAAACTCAAAGGGACCAATATACTAGTTTCCATGTCCCAAGATTCCCATATGTTGTCATAAAAATAAATATAACTATCTCTTGATATCAACATTATCTTATTTATAAAACCCACGACCTTCTTCTATGATGAATACAACGGAAAATATTATCACCAACATCTAATTCTAGATCTCAATGATAATTTTTATCATAAATAATTTATTACCCCAAACATTATTTGATGTGATGATAAATGACTCTAACATACTATATAATTTATTTAGCTACATCAATTTAAAAATAAAATTATTTCTCTAAAATTATCCTATTATGTTAGAGTAATATAATCATTTTCACAGAGGGGTTCAAGAAGATCCATCTGATTTCTCAAATAAAATATATTATAGTAAAAAAACATGACTAGAGGAAAGTGTTGATTATAAACAAAATTTAAATATATAAAATTAGATAAAAAATTAATTTCGGGTTTTAATGGTACTCTAGGAATGTATATATGCCTATGTATTCTTGAAAACACAAAATCATATCATTGTTTCAATATATTGTTGAAGAATTACCCAAAACATCAAGGTAAACCTCACATTCATATCAAAAGCAATATAATGTGGTACCAAATGTAACCAAACCATTTCATTAATGTATATCACAGGAAGATAATTTGGAGAGAAATATCGTCTCATATCAATGAATCTTAATGAAATTTTTGGGATATCTACTACAATCCAAATGGAATTGTGGCCTTTATAGGTTTTACATAGTTCTACAATTAAATCCACGATGATGTTATCCCAATTAAATTCATTTATGGGTAATTGTTACAACACAACCTTATAATTATATATCTCAACCTAAAAATTTCAACATACAAATCACTATGATACATGATCTTCCATATCTCTCTTCATTTTCTTCTAGCACTAATATTCATTTAGATATAAATAAATCTTTAACATTGGGGATAAATATAAAATCATTATCTTGGAGTTTCATCTAATATTTCCATAATCTAGTATTGAATTTTTAGCAAACAAATTATGTTCCTAAACATTATTATTCCATTAAGATAAATGTTGATATGATTAAAATTTCTCACCATCTTTTGTGGGCCCACATCCTCTTTTTTTCTCCTCATAAATAATTAAATAAATTGATGATTGAAAAACACATTGGGAAATATAATATTTCCATTGTTCCTTCAAAATTTCATAGTCTATTTTTTTAAATTACTTAATTTTTATATATTTGTTCTCCATATCTTATATTATCAATCTTGTTTCTATAACTCAAATCATCATCGACCTTGTTCTTATTCCTAGGGTGGTACTTTTTTTAGCAATTATAATATTTATTCCAGTCCAAAAAAATCATTAAAACATATTAAAATTTGTTTTGGTGAATATTTATGTTATGTTTTATGATGAATATATATGTCAAACCATTCTCCATGAATATTATTCCTTTATATATAATTAATTGATAACCACTAAAAATATAAATAATTATTCAAGTAATTTATTCTCATTAACATTTATTTACAATTATCCATAATCTATAACAACATAATTTTATTTAATAACACACCCCATACCATTTTTCAATGCATCACTTGAAAACACAAACCCTTATCCATTGCATGTTTGTGTGTGGATCAGTGTACTATCCAACCATCAGTCTAGTTCTTGGAATCATTATTAACATTCCTCGGTCCAAAGGAACATAACTCCCTTACAATAAAACATCTTGTTTGGATTATATATCAATGAATAATCCTTAAAAAGATTATATAATAACCAAAAAATAAAAAAATTAAATATTTAGGTCATATGGTTGGTCATGGGACAATAGTCAATAAAATCTATATTTGATGGGTCCACTGATATCTAGTCACATTAGATTATATGATGCAAATATTTAAATTTTTGTTTATAAAATCACACCTAGTAATTGTTTTGTACAACATTACCATTATTAGGGTCATTAATAAAATCAATACGATTTATTCATGTCACTACACTATGTTGAGATATATAAGAATGATTTTTTATAAAGTCTAACAGAAATACAAAATATTAATATAAAAATTCACTATTTATTAAATACTTGAATTTAATAGGATAATTATAAAGAAAAAAATGGAATCATTATAGATTATTTGTGGTCGTACCTAAAATGAAACTTTTCCTTGGTTATTCATTCACTTCTGACTGTATTCACATTTGAAAATGAAATAATAGTATAATTATAAAAATTTAATTTTTTAAAAACATTCAACTCCTCATATGTTATCAAAAAGTTTATCAATACATAGAAAATGATACTTTTTCAAGACTGTGATCCTTTAATGTTCAAGATAATCTCTATAGATTCATATTTATCCACCATTATCAATATAAAAAATACCACCATCTTCAATGGTGATTCACATTGTTTCATGAATCAAATATAAAGATTCTCCTATATTTTCTTATTCAATTACAAAAAAAAATCGAGGATATATTATATGAAGTATTTGAAATATTTTTAACACCATTTATCTATTCTCTGGATGACTAACATCACAATTCATAGGCATAATATAAAAATATTTTTTAATACATTATCCAACAAATGTAAAATATGAATATCATTGATGTTTACTTTTCCCCAAACTATACTTGTTAAATACCAAATTTGATTGGAATAAAGACCCCTGAAATTGGGGTAATTTTCAATATTATTGAATCATTATCCTTGATTTGATATAAAATCATAGGTTGGATTAGAATATCAAATGTGGATTCCCTATCAACGAAATTTATATTTTAATTATATAAATAAATCCAACAAAATTTGAAAAAATATAATAAAATAAAATCGGGGATGAATTGTATTATTTTAATTAATCATATTCCCAAAAACATTAATAGGTGATGATTAAAAGTTACGAGATGTGATCATCATCCTTTTAGGAGTTATGGGGTATTTCTACACCTAGTTATAGAGCGTTTTAATTAACAATTCTATATAGTTTTCATGATAAAAACTAAATTCAAATAAAAAATCTCAAATTGGGTACTTCAATATCAGAGCATATATGTTACATCCTTAAATTTATCATTCAATCAAAATCCCTTCCTAAATTCAAAAAATGTATCATGAAAATAAAGAAAAATTAATTTGAGTTATCAATCATATAATATCAAAACCATTTACAGTATATCTAAATAATTATACGTACTTTGATATCTATATCAACTTTTGATTGAAATATGACTTCTATGGTAATTATGAATTCAAATCCTACATGTTGGAATATAAATAAAATGTAAAATGACCTCATTATATCCCCCAAGAGTATAAATCCTAGTTCTTAATAAGGAAAAATTCCCTGTGAACTAGAATGTTGGACGACATGTACCTGACTAAAAGTTTTTATTTTTTTTACAAATTGATAAATCATTGATATAGCCACTACAACATAAAATAACCAATAATTTATTTATTTTATTATGGAAACAAATGTATTTTATTTATAATAACATAGGGTTGTATCCTAAACATAATAATATCCTATGTTTTGTCAATAATGTTTCATCATCTAACAATACACATGTAATTAAACCATTCTTCTGAACCCAAATTTAGAAAACCATATTCTTCATTCAAAATTGTTAAATCTATTTAGATGGAAATTCAAAAAACTTCACAATAAAACATTTATGAGGACCAAATATGCATAGGGTCTTTGGAATAATAGATATATATAAAACATTGAAATAATATATCAAAATCATTTATGATTTTTTTTTATTCACAATAGAACCCTTAATGATATATCATATCATATTTATTTATTCGTAACCTAGAGAACATAAATAATAAATGATTATATTAGATTATTGGTATGGGTGAACATACATGATGTCAATCAATGAACATATGTGATAATAATTTTAGTAAAATGGTATGAGAACATGATTGAGACATACAATAATCAAACTAAATTACTAATTGATATTTAATCATGAAAAATGGAATAAGGTTTTGTCAAACAAATGGAATAAGAAATAAGAGTGTTGAATCCCCAATAAAAATTCTAGAGACCTGAAAATAAATTTTAATGATAAGAAAATGTTTTTGGCTTAAAAATAATAATTTCATTTCATTTTCTTAGTAAATTCTCACTGCCTTGGAAATCAAAATTGATTAGGATCACTCTCTATTACTTGATTTCCATAGGTAAGGTTCACTACAATTTCTTTATTATTGAAAAAAGATGCATATTTAACGTTCTTCAGTCTCTATTCAAGTTATTACTATTTCATAAGATATCATTCATTACCCAATGAGTTATAGTGTTATAAAATTCAAGGAAAAAACACCACATAATGAAAAACCATATATGTGTGGGCCAAACACTTTAAAAAAATAATCATGTCATAAAATCATAAATCGTGTAATGGATTTTGATTTCATATAAATTTCATCACCATAATAATAACCAATCCACTAATATAAAAAATATAGTAGCATATAATCATATTTCAATTAAATAATAAGAATCAAAAAAGTATATTATTATAAATTAGAATACCTTTAAAATATCCCATGAAATTTGGTTGAGAAAAAAACAATTTTTATTTAGAAACTCATATTTAAAATTGAAAAATTTATAAATAGGATCTCACATATTATTTTCATTACATGTAGCTGTATAATTATCCAATCATTCTAAACAATATAGAAAAAATTCATGATAATATTTTTTTAGTTTTTATATAAAAACAAAGGAAAAACAGTTTAATCTCAACTTTTTCTACATTTCCAAATAATGTCATTAAATTAATTTCATATAATTTCTTATCTATATGTCAAAAAAACATATATCAATTCATTGAAAATTTTGTATGACATATCATGTAAAATCCATGGTATTATAATACAATGTCTAAAATCCAAAACATCCCATGTTGTAAAAAGGAATAGATGAAATCAGACGATAGATAACAATAGGACATGATAGTTATAAAAACAATAAATAAATAAATAAAAAAGAATAAATCAATACCCTAGAAAAATTCATTGACTCTATAGAGTAAAGGAAAACCTCATCATGTGTACCACCAATAGATCTTATAAGAACCTATAACAAAATGCTTAAAGAGAAGAGGAGTTATCCATGGGAGCAACCCCCTAAATTAGAAGAGACCTATTTTTATTCCTTCCACGTATGTACCAAAGGATTCCCATGTGAACTATTATTTGAAATAAATTCTTCAATTTATTATTAAAAAATCAGTTCACAAAAATTTTTCAAAGTTATTTGAAAACCCTTTTCCATTTACCAAACTAGGGGAAACCATATCTTGTAAAAAATATTTCCATAGTGACATAAATAAATCATGAAATCATCCTATATTATTTATAAATATATCCATAAAATAAACTATGTAATTCAGTTCACTAAAATATGCTGGAAATAGAGCCACCTACCTAAAAAACGGGTTTTCACATGTCCATAATGGAATCTACCAACATCAAAAAACCAAGAGAAATAATTTTGGTCATAGAATCATTCAAAAAATAACATAATTGATTTATTCTAACAATATAACAATAATAAAAGATAAAATATCAGATAACTCAAAAATGCACATATCTTGCACCACAACCTACATTGGAAACAAATGAAGGAACAATATCACACAAAGGATCTATAAAGAAGCCAAGGGAATCAGAAAAATGGTTAAATAAATACAATAATTAATTGAATCATGCTACCATGATCAAATGAAATAAAGAAGAAGAAGGGATATCTTACCTGGAGAGATGCATCCCAAACTCAAGGGTGATCAATCACTAAAAAATCATTCTTTCTTGAATTAAGGCTCCAAAAATCATCAGAGAAGAGTCCATGGTTGAGAGAACTGAAGGATGTGGAAGAATTAAATTATATTCATCATATGCAGAACCATAAAATAATTTTCAATGAGATTTTCCTGGAATGCAATCCCTTTACGCATTTTTTAATCCTCAATACTTTTATATGCTCAATAAAACAATTGACATTTTAATAAAAATGAATCTTTTAACATTTTATAGAGTGAAATTTTACATGAAATGTACATGATTATTGTGGTGTACATGGTTCATGAAAGCATCCCTAGATATATTTCACATCATGTATTCTAATTTCATTGTGTGAATTAATATAAATCACTAAAAAATCACCATTTTTTTTAGAAAATTCCAAATTAACTTGGGTGTTCACCAAAAATGAAGACATCCTAGAAAATACATTAACTCATATATATGGATATTCCTTTAATTCAAATAGACATACCTCCCTAAAAATTGGTAATTTTTTGTCAGAAAGCTTTTTCCATCATTAAGAGTCCCAATACACACCCAATCAATGAGAAAAACTAGAACATAGAAGATAATTACCAAATACATAGTAACAAGATGTCACAAACTCCCAGCCATAATAATTTTTACCCCAATGAAATCATGTGGAAGAATGATATCAAGTAAATAGGTGAGGAAATATAACCATCATTAATGTTTCACTCTCCCAAGTCTAATAATAATATGATACAATCATCCATACCACTCCTTCCAAAAGAATCAAAATCCCACAAAAGACATTCACATGAGATTCAATGACTTGAGCTGTATATTAAATAAATGAAGAAACTAGCTCAAACTCAAGATCCTCAATATAACCCTAGAATCATTTTATAAAATAATGTTATAAATAAAACCGCTTATAACCTCAAAATATTTTTGCATATAACTTATCTCTATCATTATGTTTTTTAGTGTCTTTGATAAGAATAAAAAGAGGTGACATTGATAATGGATCCATAACCACAAATATTTAATATCTCACATGGATACTCTATGTTATTTTAACCAAAAAATCCATGGACACCTAATCACGTTTCCAAACTAGCACTTGATGAGATAGGAGAAAACTACAATGTTTCAATATCTCTTCCTTTATCAATCGGAAGGAGAAATATTAGGAATCATAATTTGAAATTTTACTCTTCATACATGGAAACAAATGTCACTATATCATGTCCTAATACATCTTTATATGTCCTGGATGAATGAACAATTATGAACTATGAAAATTAATAAAAAATAATATCATTAAAATTATGTATGATAAATTATCCTAATTTTTTCAAATATTATATATATAGAGATACTAACCGTAAATTGTCTCCCCACCGTATAGGGATTCCATAATTCCTCTAAACTCTTCATCATATTTTTAATTCTATAGAATAGACTCATGTAAATAAGATAGTAATAGATAACCAACAAGAACCGTACCCAAGAAATCCTATTAATGATCTAGATGCATCCAATCAAAAAATCACATAAGGTTCCACTCTTACATCTCTTCTAATTAAGCATCTGATGACCCATTCCTACAATGATAATATGTAAAAAAATATATCCATGCGGTGAAAGAAATATAAACTTCAATCATATAAATATATTACACCCATTACATAAATATGAGATTAAATTCATTCTGAGAAATGAAATTGGTCAAATTGTTATGGTTCAAAAAGACTTTACAACATTATCAAAAAAATATAACTCCTCTTAATCATATAGGCATGCAGAAATGAGGAAATATTTAAATGCCTTAGAGTAAATTTTCACATTATGTCAAAGATAATGAGAGTCATAATCCAATGCAAGATTATGATATATGAGAAAACAATTCAGACAATTTCAAGAAGAATCATTGAAAACCAAATACCCCTTACCAGGCTCAAATAAGATCAAAATACTAGATAATGTGAAATTAGTTTCAGCTTGTCCAAAGAAGACTTTTAGTTAGAATCCAATGTGTATTCGAACCATTTCAATAAAAGAGAAGTTAAAGAAAACACAAATGTTGAAAAAATCTCTGATTAATGCTCGATAGTATCCTATAAATACATTTAATCTCAATATTTCATAGATATTATGTTGTTACTACCATGAAGAAAACCTCTTACTTGTTTGGATAAATTGATAAGCCACAATGAGACATCATGTTAACTAATAATTTCACTTTTGGGATTCTAATGTTTCGTTTTTAATTCTTCCCATACAAATAGTGACTCATCAGGATTTCCAAAACCAATGTCTGCTAATACTCATGCTCATTCATTGATCTTGAAAAAAAATGAAATTATCTAACATGAAATCTACCACGAACGTGTTCAGACACTGATAGAGACTCTAATTAATCGAATATATAAAATCTATTGGTGTGTTAGTCTAATCAATTGGAACAACAATATTTCTGATATTTCTATACCATCACCTAAATTCGTGTTCTATATATAACGCTCTTGAACATTTAGATAATGATATACTAATAGAAAATTGATCTTTAAAATCCAATTTTACTATATTAAGTGATAAAAAATCATCTAAACAAGGAAAAAGGATTTCATTTCATAACAATCACTATTTTTAACATCAGATAGTCCACACAAAAAAATATTGAAGTTCCAAACTTCTTGGAAAAGAGAACTAAGGATTCCCAATGGGAAACACTATGGTGAAAAAAATTTCCCCACAAGTTCATAAAACAAAATCAACAGTTCCTTCAACTCCTTTAGTATCATAGGATATGATGGTATCAAAATCATACGTATACATCACACTGGGTTGATTATAAAATATAACTCCATCTCTAAAGGAAGCCCCAATAATTCACTTTGGAATAAGAATAGAAAAATCAAGAACAAAAAAGGGTCAATCAACAATAAGTGAATAATATTTGTGCGAAAATGATGTAGTAAATAACAAATTATTATACTCTAGGTGGGAGGATCCTGTATGACTAGTCCTCAAACCCCACCAACCTATAATCACCTATGAGCTCCCATCATCCATAAGAATTGAGGCTTGTTACTAGAAATATTCATCCTCCTTATTGTGATAAATAGTCAAATACATCCTAGTGATAATTTTAGTGATATAAAGATATAGAACATGAAATTACTAAAATAAGCCTACATCAACTATAGATTGTGCTCAAGAATGAAAAAACTCATAATCCTTACCCTTCCCAAGATGTGTCACTAACTCCACTAAATAGGACATGATCTCTTTTTGAATTATATTATTAATAATAAAATGTCTAGATATAAATGATTAGGATGCACAAATATTTAATAATGAAACCTCAACTATTGATTTTATAAAGATGTTATATATCAAAATCATTGGTCATGAAACTAGGCCCATCAGAAAATCATGTACATCATTATGGTACTTCCCTCTTGAGGCATATAGCTAGGGCCCTATATTCTTTTGATGCATCTGACAGAGCAACATTTTCCATTGAAGTCAATGATTCCTAACCATATCTTGGTGTAGAAATTTCTTGATAGAAATGATGTAGAAAACTATAAAGTCCAAAAAACATCCTATCATAGTAGGTTAGGGACAAGAATATTTGGTGTTTCTAACATTTCTACACGAATATAATTTCAAAGGCATTCTACTATAAATAATTGGTGTTGTTGAAGATTCATACTATCATGAACCACTATGAACACTCCATAAATGATATTGTAACATCATATTTTTTCCTAGCATGCCACTTAATGTAACACTTGGTGGAAGATAAGAGTTATAATATCCAACAAATAATGACTCACATCGTTAAAAATAAAATCCCCCTTTTGATTTAATTACAAATATTATTATTTAATATGGTTATAGAAAACACATGAACACCTTCGGTATTATTATATCATATCGGAATTAAATGACTATTACAAATATTTACCAATGATAAAATATCCATTGAATATTGATCACATGATTAGTATAATTAGAATGTTTAAAAAATCCAATAGGCATGAACAAAGGATGTTAAATCATTTACCAGTAGGATCTTAGCATATGAAGTCGATTTATTAGATATTTATAGAGAGATAGAATCACATGGATATTTTCTTGACCAAGAGCAATCTAATATTTAATAACTTAAGCATGAGAGAAACCATTTACATGAGACGTTCAAATTCAACGAGATCACAGCCCAAACTACGTACACTGAACCACCCCATTAACGCTTCCCAATCACACACCATACTCGTAGGGGGTTTTTAGGTGTATCAGAGGGATGTGTATCAAGAACCTATTGATATGAATATATAATTTATTTATATAATAATTGATATACTTTTAACATATTATCGATACTGTATAGATGATTTTATTTTGATACAACAAAATAACAATTATATTTTCTGTAATATTCAAAATCAATTAACAAATTTATTTTGGTTAATTAATGGATTTTTGAAATAAACAATATTTTAGTAACATATTATTATTAAATAGTATTTATTAAATATATGTAATCATATAATTTTGAGGATGTAAAATATGTTTTTTATTATACTTTGAAACGATTCGTTATATAAAATTCAATAATTTCTTAATAAATGTTGGTTTTCTATTAAAAGTGAAAATATACATATATATAAATAAATTTACATAAAATTAATATTATTTTTGGAATCAGAATACTAAAATACTACAATGTTGATTTTTTCAAATTTTTCAGAGTCAAATTTTCAGTTAAAAATTTAATACTGATAAATATACTTTGTGCATTATGACATCATAATGATCAAAATGTGATATAATAAATACTATAAAATGTATCCATGATTAAATATATGTTTTTTATTTAAAATAAATTTTCTATGTATATTTCGTTAATTTTATATATCCTTCATGAATCCTCTAAATCCATTAATCTATTTTAAGAGTTTGAAAGAATTTAATTAAGATTATGACCCAAATACCCCTAATAAATTGTATTATTTTATTAATTTCAGTCATTTTAGTTTAAAAATAATTTAAACCACTTCTATTAGGAAAATACCCATGGGAAAAAATACTTTTATGATTTTTTGTTATTTTATATTGTGTATTCAAAAACCTATGTTTGAGAAATAATTAAGAAATACCAAATCTTTTTCTATATAAACCCACCCAAGATCTCATTTATATTCCCTCAAAATCCGTATAAAATACCCTTACTCTAAACTGCACTATCTATAGTCCTACCAAGGTTCCCCCAATCTCTTAGGAAGCTCTTCCCATAAATTTGGAGTGACACAATCATGTAAGGGATCCTCACCTTCTCTTATTTATTAATGATTACATACATTATTATCTCTTCTATTTTCAATTACTTTTATTTTTATATGTGGTTAAATTCACATATTAATGAAATTTTTTAAAAAAATTATTATAGATCCATTTTCCTATCATAAATTCATTTTGTAGATTTATATGTTATGCCTTTATGCTTCTGATGTTTCATAGTGATTTTCCATTCCAAAACAATTTTTAGTGAATACCAGACCCATTACCTAACAAATGTGTTTAAATTTATACAAATATAACACTTTTAAATGAAAAACATATGTATTTATTCCATAACTCATGTTCGTGGAATACGTTTTTTGGTAAATTATTCTATGTATTATCATAAATGTTACACAATTAAGCATGAGAATGAAATAAGTGTGAAAAATGTGCCCATAATTTTATAAAACTCTAATACATTGGGTAATTTTTAGTCTCATGAGACTTCATGTTGAGAAAGGGAGTGATCCTAATTCCTTTTTGGTACATTTTCAATCATTATGTATTTGAGTTTATCCTTGAACAATTCTAATGGTTTGATGTTTTATGTTGTTTCAACAATTCCAAATGTATTTTTATCAGGTTACATCATTCTTTTCTATTCATGTTCTTTTTATGACCCATTGATTTTCCTATTTTCTAAAATATGTTGCATTCTTCATATTATTTCATTTTTATTGCTTTATTGGGAATTATTTATCACCCCATTCATGTGTATGTCTCTATTTTATTGCATGAAATTTCTTGTGCAGTCATGTTAAGGAATTTTTAAATAATTTTTCCATTTTATTTATTTATAAGTTTTTATGAAATTTAACTAATTCTCTAATACACTATAGATATCGATCATATAGGTCCTATTATGTGTAATATTATGTAATACATATTTTATCAATTTTAAATATACACCAGGGTTGTTGTTTTTGGTATCAAAAGAAAAGTTTACATATTTTCGGATTAGGATTAGAAGACTATTGCAAAATACTTAGGGATAATACTATGTATAATAATCATACATATATTTATGTAAGTATGGTGTAAGTGGTTAACCAATAAAATACATCCATTTCTAGATACTCCATGTGGACATGGTTCTCGAAGAAATATATCAATTGGTAAAAACATTAGAAAGGTGTACCAGGCCTAACTCAGTGTAACCTGGTACACAACAATGGGACTTACTAAAAACCTATTTTGGAACTCATAAGGAATATGCTTTAGTAATATCAGATTCTCATTACGAATCATTACTACGGACGAAAATCGACATATGAATATATGTAAGGAAATAGATCGTGGATAAGATAGATTGAATCCTAAAAATTCATAGGATAGGTAAATAAATGCAGTTTATTAGATTTACCATTAATTTCATTAAATTCACATTTAATCATTTAATAGTTTAAAAATATTAATACCTAATTTTACATTAATTATATCCAATGTCCAAAATTATAGGAACTGTTTAATAAACCAATTTGAATGGAAATGTGATGATTTCCCAAACATGATAACCAACCTAACGAGAGAAATAATAATGAAATTATTAACAATAACCACTGAGATGACTCAGGTTATGAATAGGGACCAGGATTATGAGGAGAATCCAAATCCACCTAAGAGTGAACAAGTTTTTATTGAGTCCTTTAAATATAAAAAGCCTCCAAATTTCAATGGATCATCTAATACCTTAATCATTGAATAGTATCTCATCTCCGGGGAGATGATATTCTCCAACATTAAATGTTTTGGAAAAGGGAAGTCTATACTAGATGCTAATCATATGGATGGAGAATTTGATCTGTGGTGGTCATTGATCAAGAATGTTAATCCTGTGGAAAAGATTTATGTGATGGGGTCGATGAAATTTCCAAAAAAAAATATCAATAAATATTTTCCTCACACACTCTATTTTAAAATGGAATGGGATTTCCTATACCTCTTGAAAATAGATGATGTATCTTTTGGGGTCTATAAGGAAAAATTCACAAGACGTTCATGATAAACCTAGGACATTGTTTTTGCAATAAAATTCAATTTAGTGGTTAAAAATAATTTGATGGTATATGTTATTTGGATGATTTTTATCAGATGTATGGGAAAATTAATGGAATAATATTAATATGGTTTATAAAATGTAAATCCAATCTTTCTATTAATAAACCAATACATCAAAAAAGGTCATGGGGATTGAATACACCACTAATTAGTTAGAAGGATACATTTCATACCATTAAACTATGTTATTAACATTTTAGTATGAAATCTTGTTTAGCTAAGAATTTTACAGTTAAATATTATGTTGATTTTGTGAAACGTATTTTAGGCACAATTCTTATGGAATTCACAATGATTATATGGGGATTAATGGTAATTTTTGGAATTTTTTTATTTTGGATGAGGAATATATGACCTATATATGTAACATGTTATTTGATATGAAATACTAATTAGGAGGAAAATAATTGAATCCTTGAATATTATGGATATTTGGGATGTAGGGCTTTTTAACATTGAAATAATTGATCTTCAACATTGTATTAAAATAGTAATATGATTGTGTAATAATTTAGTAAATTTTCATACCATGTGTTATCTATTTTTGTTATTGGTTATCATATAAGGATTAGTTTAATTTCATGATATAATTTTTGGAATCATGTGATCCATTAGATGTTAATTTTAATGCTTCATTTATAAATAAATTGTTTTTTAATACTCATTGATTGGAATAATATATATTATTATTGTGAATATTTATTAAAGTAATAAATTTATCTTTTTATATAATATTATTTACTTTTTTTCTTTGATTGTTGGTAAAATATTCCTTGAACATTAGTAAAAGAAACTCAAAACCTAAATGTTATTCATTTTTGATAAATATATTCCCTCTAATCCATTAAAAAAATTGGTACAACATTATATATTAAATAGAACAACATTCAAAATCTATTCTTTTAACTGATACCAATGATAACATATGTGGAATCCCAGTTATTTCATGACATTTTTATTACCCTTTCCCCCCATTGAAAAGAATGTTTTGTTTATAATTTTAAGGATGTAGGTTTTCAAAAAAAAACAATTTTTTCATTGTAATGCCCTCCAGTACTGAGAGCACAATATAATTTTGAGTAAAAAATTTATTTGGGGGAGGGGGTGTTGAAATTTAAAACCATGATATTTTAAAATAAAACAATTCTTGATAGATCATGCACCACCTTACACTGATATTAAATGAACTATGATATAGTACTGAAAATTTTAGTTTAATCAGTACCATTAGAGAATATAAATTGAATTTATTAGAAAAAATGAATAATAATATTATTAAAATTAATATTTGATGACAAATTATTTATATTGATAACTATATACTTAATCCTTGGTAAATACATTATAGACATAAAAAATACATTTTTTTTAAAATGATATTCATTTATTTTGGTGATTTGATAAAAATATATTTCTTCCAATTATAAATACATTATTTGAAAAAATATAATTTATTTTTTGGATAAACGTGACAAAATTTAGTTTACTATGAATTTTTGTGATTTTTATAATAAGGTCATTTTTTATGGAATATTGAATGTTTCTTAATTTTTTTGAAAACTATGTTTTCATTTAAATAACTTAAAATGTTATATTTTTTAAAAATTTATAAAATGTAAAATTAGATTAGATAAATTTTTATTAGTCTAATTAATGTAATTATAATAAATTTAATAATTAATTTTGATATAAAATTATTTTATAATTGTGAAAACATATCCTATGAGAACCTGTTTGTTCATTATGTATGTGGTATTGATATTAAATTAAATTCGTCCTCATATGAGAATTGAGTTGGGAAAATTTATTATACATTGGGAATCATAATAATTAATAATATATAATTTTGTAATGAATTTTTTTTAATAATGAAATGTAAAAATAGTAAAAATTAATTATTATGGTTAAGGGGATAATGGGTTCCCCTAGCGTAATCGAATATTATATGGTCAAAATAGTATGGAATATTGTAGAAATCATATTTTTGAGAAATATTTATACATTATATCATCTTATGATTTATAATGATCACTTTTGGATGGAATTAGGAAATTGTGGATATAGCATTTTATGTTCCAAAAATAAAAATGATTCCTCACCCCGAAATAAAAAATAACACCCCATATCCTCTCTATATTAAACATAAAAATCCATGTGGTTCATCTACTACCAGCCCATATACATTTCTTACAGCCATTACCACATATTGAATTCCCTTTTTTATTATTAATCTAATCTATTGAAGCTTAATTTTTAATCCTAATGTGGTGGCCTGAAGAAGATATATCATTTTAAACTAAGCATCTGGGATTTATTTCTTCATCATCATCCTTAAAAAATAAGTAAATAACTATTATATAAAAACATAAGTATGTCCCATATACAAATATGTGATTATTTTAATGGGGAAACATAAATCCATATTCTTTTCCATCAAATGAAAAATGAAACCATCATTCTTGTTTACGGCTGGCTACTATCTCATGAACCAAACCAAATATTTTTCAACCATTTCATCTTAATAATGATTATGATTGTGGATTTAATATCTCTATATCATATCAATGAATCATTAATAAGTATATAAAATTAACATAACATATAGATTCAATATTTATCATCCATTGAAATATAATAGCATAGTTTGTCTATATGTTAGACTAACGCCACATGAAGCAATGCAATTTTTTATCACTCCACGTTGAAGGTTTATTTCTATTTACTTAAATAAATAATATTATAATTATAATAATATTATAACTATATAAGTTTAATATAAATCATTCATTCATTCTATCATGATCATCGAATAATAAGAATTCTTCACATGCATACATACAACATATCATATCCTTGATTTTAAAGTAATACATTTTTCAAAACCATAATGTATGATTATTTTAAGAAGAATAGTTTTCTTATAAAAAATTATAATTACAGTATTTTCATTATGTTGTACATTATTTATCAAATTTTCTTTTTACACTCTCAACATAATGATGATTTTGAAATAATTAACTGAGTTCCCAAAAAATGTCTCATGTGCAAATAAATTATTATTTAATTAAATATTTTTAAAAATAAATGAAATAAATTTTATTAGTATAAGGTTGGAAACTGAGAATGTTTTATTAATTAAATACAAAATCAATATAATATAATTTAATAAGATAAAAAATATGTAATAATAATGTATAGTCTCAAAGTAATGTATTTAATCTTAATTTCAATTAAATAATGAATATTTTAATGTTATGGAAATAATTTATTTTATATTATGTATATTCTTATAATTTTTCTTTTTTTTATATTGAATCCATTGTACATCATGGTATTTTTATGTTACAATTCATTTTACATTATCTATGTTTGTTTCATTCAAAGGATGTCAATGAAGTAAAGGAATTTTGATACTATCTCCTTGAATTAATAATTATTTATCTTCAAGGTTCAATTTGGAGAACTCATAAAAAATATATTTACTTTAGAAAAATTTATTTATTCTACTCTACTCATTAATGTGGTAATAATTCTTGGTTTCCTTTTCCCTCAATATTCAATAAAGGAAAATTTTGAATGTTTTTTATGTGATGTTAATCTTGTGTCTTCTTTTAAATCATGAAACATTATATTCCCAATAAATATTTTCCTTCTAATATTTCAACATAGGTTTTTACAATTATAAAATGATTTTTTATATAATATTTTTAACCATAATTTATTTTTATGAAAAATACTTTAGGAAATCATTCCGTATTTTTCCTGACAAAGTACTTTTTGAAATTTGTTACAAAATTTTGAAATAAATGTTTGCTTTTAATGTATACAACATGGAGGAATTTAATACATTTTATAATTTTTTGAACCCCTAGAAATTGAATACATTAGAGGGGTTGTGAATATTATATATTCTCCTTGATTATTGGTGGGTATTATCTACTATATTTTCTTTAATTACAGTGGGTTCAAAAGCCCCACCAAAATAAAACCAAATATTTAGAGAATAATGTAAAAATTTTCTAAGGAGATCATAAAACCCTTTAAATTAGATGATTAGTAACAGTATCACCTAACCCCACTATAATTTATACATGAAATGAATTTATAGGGGGTTCATGACCCCCTTTAAATTTGATTATTATATGTTTCTGTGTATAACCCATTCTAAATATATTGATAATGAATTTACAGGGAGTTTTCCATATCCCCCTATAAATAACCACATGAAATATGTTGTTTTTTAGTTTATTGATTAATATATGAACAAAAATTTGACATTAATAATGTTATATTCCTAGGAGAAATAAGTTTTTATGGGCCCCTTTATATATGAATTAGGATTGAGTAACTTTATAATAGTTTTACACCACTTAATTTTGGATTAGTCCGAAATAATTCATCCCAATTGGATGCACATATTAGTCACGGTGTGTGTCTGATTCCATAACTATACTTGGTCCCCAATATAGTTTGACCTGTTTTTAAGGAAATTTATAGTGGGATCTCCAAATCACCTCCACCTATAATTATAACAAAAAAACATTTGAAATAATACTTTTTAATAGTAATAAAAATTCAAAAATTTAGTCATATATAATATTAAATTTGTTATTGTATTTAGAATTTATGATACAAATTCAGTTTAATGTAGTGATGTAAGGGTGAATTAAAACACTAAAACATGATGTGATCAAACCACAATGCATAAAAAATATCACTCCAATTATAAGTCACATATACCATAATTATACATAGTGATATTCCAAACTTTATGGAGATTTAACATTCAATTAGAATTTTATTATTTAATGCATATTTATTAAAGAAAAATATATCACACAAATGAGTTATTCTTAAGGATTATGGAAAAAGAGGTCAGATAAATTTTATCAAAATGAAATTTCTGGAGATGAATCATGGAATGATGAGAAAATAAATATAAATTTAATAATTCCACTAACATTCCACGTCTTTATTTGTCGAAATTTTCATTATATGTGTTCCACATTCTTTCATGAAATTTAATTTATCTTAATTTTTTTCCGCCATAAATTTTTCTTTCCATCAAACATGCCCTACATGATTGGAAATAAAATTTCAATAACCACCCACATATGAATTCTTGAAATTAAATCCTTAATCTGTCAAGAAAGATATAACTTATTGTTGTACATTTCATCCCCCCCCCTCATTTATTAATTTTTTTCAAACATTCATCTTCATAAAAATGTTAAAGTTATATGTCATCCCATGTATTTACACCAAAAAAATTATAATATTTATGACAATTTCAATGCTCAATAAAGTGTGATTTTTGACTGACCGAAAATGCAACCCATATTGGTTTATGGTGTAAAACCATCAGATAATCTGTACAAATTCATAGTTCGATATGATATATTATTTAAAATGATCATATAGGGAATTCACATAAGGGAAAATAATTTTGTAAAGATGTTAAATAGTATCATTACATATAAATACAATCTATTGTTTTTGAAAAATTCAAAACTCGTGGGTGGATAAAAAGATGTGTGGATATATTATGTTAAAAAACATTCATATAAACTACTCATATAAAGAGTATAAATATTCCCAATGCATTAAAAGTGGATCAAAAATATATATAACTAAAAAAATATTCATTTTTATAGAAAATTTCACACCTGAATGTTAATTTTATGATAAAAACACATTCCATCAGTGAAAAATAAATAAATGGTATAAAAACATGAAATAGGTAAAATGTCATGAATTTCCAAAAGTTTCCATAATTTAGCGGAAATCAGAAATTAACATTATCAAATAAATGTGAGTGGTTGTGAGAATAGTAAAAAGCATTACATCAAGAGAAACAATGAAGAATTATATGGCTGATGAAATTCCTAATGAACATATGAATGTGTGGAATGGAAAAATACAATATTGAAATAGAAAATGAGAAAACTGAAGAATGATGATTAAAAATACTAAGAAACCTAAGAATTTACCCATCCCCCCACACATAGAGTATGTAATGTCCTCACTATAATAATATTTAATTTTGGTAATATGTATAAATCATGGTAGAGTTCATTGGTTGGTTTCATCATGAAAATGGGGTTCCTCTCTCGGCGACTCTAAAATAAAATCACGAAAGACCTTCAATTGATTCTTGTTAAACATGAAATTTTTTTAATTTATTATTATTAACACGGAGAAATTAAAATGGAAAAAATTAGTAATAGTGTATTTAAAAAACTGGATGGAGTGAAGCATCCTTTGATTAAGCCTTACCCTTCCATTGAAAAGGTGGATGTTCTACTCAAAATAAAATTGGCGATGAAGGATGAGGCCGTTAAGTGAAACCATGGAAATATCGTTATAAATTTGAGATTTCTCAAATTAGATTTTTATCTTATCCATTAACTTTGGAATATGTAACTTCTTTTTAGATTTTTTCACTAAAATTTTATAATTTCATTGATTAGTGGCCCAGTAGGGTGGATGCTCTATCTTAACTTGGTTGTCACAACCCTTTCTAAAAAACTACAAAATATGGTGACATTCCAATGTTTGTTTTATAGGCATTACAATAAGACCATAAGTAATAATAAAGTATAAGACTCCAATAATTTATATTGGGTTAAAATAATTTATAAATAAAGTATTTACCTCTCTAGTTGACTCATCATATTGACTATTTGATTATTTGTGATATGCGATAAAAACATGATGATCGACCCCATAACAAGAGAAATATGATTTCATTGTTTGGTTGTATAAATGATAATCCTAGTAATTATTTATTCACCTATGTAATCCAAACAGAAATAAAATTTAGTTCCTCAGAAATTCTAAAATTGTATTTGAATCAATAGTCTTTATGACTTGTTCCTATACCATTTTTCCCCATGAAATAAACTTTCATAAGAATTATATAGTTCCAAATGACATAGTATGTGGAAACAAAATTTAATTTCACAAAACTTTAAAAATTTCATGAAATATTATATTATATTGTGGAATTTAATTTCATTTAGTGAAACTCAACATTTTTTAAATTGAAGAATGGATTTACAGAAATCATCGGAATCCAAAAATTGTATTGGCCAAAAGAGAGTAGAATCAGTGTTGGGGAATAAGGTGGACCACACAAGAAACAGTGTGGAATACCGTATTTACTAGATAAAACTCACTATTATGAACATAATTACTATGTACATGATCTCTACATGTGTTCCAAATAGATAATTAATCCAAAATGTTCCAATGAGACTCACATTTTGGGCGATCATCTTGGATGTTTTCAAAATAAGTAGGAATGAAATACAATCCCAATAATTTATATTTTCATCATAATAAAGATTATGTTCTTTAACTCTATAAAATTTATCACTGGGAAACACGTAATTTATGAGAATAAAATGTCATAATTTCAATGTCAAAGGATTTAAGGATAATATTGATATAGTAATCCATAATATTATCTTCTCATTTTTATCCCTAATTTCACTATTAAATTATTGATAGGGGAGTATCCAATGACAAAGATGATGTTTGGATATTGATTTCTGAAGGAGATACTGATGTGATTTATGGCATCATAATTAATTTACATTGGACCTGAAAATTTATGACAATAATTCATTCCAAGGAAAACACAATGGAAAGGAGTTTCTTTTCAGTTTTAATGTAATTTTATTTAGAAGGTTCTAGTATGCATGAGGCATAGTATATGACATATGGAGCACACATGACCATTTGTGAAAAGACTAACCCAAATTCATAGTTAGTTTTTTATATATGAGATCAAATGGAAAATACCCTGAGTTGGTTGGATACTTGGGGTTATGTGAGATACAATTAAAATTTATAAAAAGAATATAAAAAAACCAAACATACATTCTTTTTCATTTTGGTGTGAAGAGGATAGGGGAAGTGGAATATTACTAAATTAATGAATAAAATGACGATAAAATACAGTATATTCTACACAATTCCACACATCCAGAACATTTTTGGTAAAATGTAGGGATGAAATGATGTCTTCTTTGGATTTATCAACTTAGATATCATCCCTAGAAATGAAATTTCCAAGTAATATACCTTGTATCACTATAAAATATATTTTCTCATGATTTATTACAATACCCTTTTCAATATTGTGACTTAGGATAGAAACCTACATACATAAACACTGAACAAAATAGAAACCATATACAAAGAAATAATCCATGAATACATCATTAAAATTATGTGGGTAATAAAAAAATATACTAACCATGCATCACTAGAAATTCATTTGAGAATTACACACACCAAATAGAATACATCTTTAATAGAATGTTGTAATGGGGATAGTAAAGATATTGTTTTCCTAATCCTCTGGGAAACTATGAATATGTATGTACACAGAATACCCATCAAAGAGAAATTCATGCGAATTAACCGAAAGTCTTTCTATAATAGGGTCAATGAGCCATAATAGGGAATAATCATTCATTGTGTGATGGTTTAGATTATTAAATCATATATAGACAAGAATACTATTCTTAACAGAGGTTATAAATAAATTCATTATTTTATTTTTTTTAATTACAATATGAATATTTTTTTGGAACTACCATCACCATAATGTCTAGTTGAATATTAGAAAATGCATAAATTATTTCAATCTCTAGTAATATTTTTACATCCTCTTTAACAGAAATGAGGATGTTTGGGTTATGTCCGTGTTATTACAACCTCTGAAGTTTAACCTCATCATATAAAAATATATGATCCATGAAAATTGATGAGATAATACTATGAATGTAAGTATATATCTATCATAATCCTTGTTTATACACCTTAAAAACATCATGCATTATAAATTAATGCATTGGGTGTAGTAAACTATAAATGATGATAGGAAGATTGTTTTCATTATTTGGAAATAAATAATTCCAATTCATTGGAATTGGTTAATGATTCATGTCTGGGGGATTCTATATTTATTGGAGTGAATATGAAAGTGAGGGGTCACTAATCTCATTTAAATTCTTAATGGTATCATCCCTATATGAGGAATAAGTTTTTCCAATATGAGTTGTATCATTGATGGTCATGGGACCCTCTGTGCTCCTGAAATCACAATATAAATAACATGCATGAAATTTTTCTACAACACTAAAAATTAAAATTATTGATTAATTACCTATAATTTATATCAATGATGAAAGCATGGAAAGAGGATATAAAGAATGAGAAGAAGTGTTTTCATGGGAATAGATTATAAGAATACAAATAACTAAAATTGTTCAATTCACCTATTAGGGGAGAATCATGCAATCAATGAAGATAAAGTGGAAAATGTCACCATCAAAATCCAATTATAAATAACCATTATGTGTATTAATTTTGGTTTTGAAAAATTTTAAGATAGTCCTCGATAATATCAGTGCATATCCATTAATCCAATCATATTCAATTTTAAGAACAAAATAATTTTTGGGAAAAAATAAAATTTTCACTCTCATAAAAACATCCTCTAATTCCCCAGTGGGGTGTACAGTACTCCGGATTACTAGTTTAAAAAATTACATCGGGCTTCAATTCCATAGTATAAAATGGAGAGAATGTAGATATTCCATATCAATTATTGAAGCACCCAAATCAAGAATATAATTGGAAATGAAATACTCCCAAATAGTTCTTGGAATCAAGAATATTCCAAGATAATTATTTTAGGTGGAAGTGATGGTTCTATAAATTTATATATTTTCATTCAAAGATCACATTTTCATATTTTTGAAGCCTACTTTGGTGTGTATAGATATCCTTTTGAAACAAGGAATATTGTGGCATTTTATTCACGACATCAATATGGGGTATGTTAACAAGAATATTTTTGATAGTTTTCAAGATTTTATTATCATGTTTAGTTTCTTTTTGTTTACTTTTTCGGGATTCCCTTTTGGGAAAATAGAAGAGGAATGGTTCAACATCATGTATCCTCAAATGAAACATTCTTTCTATTGGTAGGTCTTCTCTAAGGACAAGGTTTTTCATCATCAAGTCCATTTTATGTTGTTGGTATTGTGGTTTCCTAAGGAGGGTATGAATTTAATGGATGGATAATTTATATATTATATTTTGTTTCAATATAATGTGTGTTGAAAAAAACATTACCCATATCCATAGGTATGAATAGTGTTTGAGAATTTTCTTAACACAAACCATGACTTTGAGTTTCCCCCACCGAGAATATGAGTTGGAAAAATTTGGGTATTAGGTATTTTATGTAATTTTTTGTGGTTTATTGGAATTGGATATTTTTTTCCATTTGTTTTATCATGTATTCTAGGCCTAGATTAGGTTTTTAGGGTGTTCTTAGATAAGACATTGGGCAGAACAATGTTTTATCAGTTGGGGTTGTGGATTCCTACTCTACCACAATTGGTTTCATGGTTGCTGATTCTAGTTTTAATACACCCCTTTATTATAGTTTTTTACCATTCCATTTATTTTTGGATGGATGTTATGAATCTTTCTTATTGGGATGCTTATATGGGTGTCCTAAATTTATTTCCATAAAACACTCAGATGTTTCTCTTAGAAAAAAGAATTTGTCAGAATACTGTGTGATGGATGTACATGTAGTATAATGAATTGGATGAAGATGTTGATATTTTTTCTATAATTGAACAAGCTATCAGAGAAGGGTACTTACCTCTTCGAACATTTTTTCTAAATTTGTATTGAACTCACAAAATTTCTCTTCATGGACACATCAAATGGTTGTAGTAGACATTGAAATAAATTATTGAGTGTCTTAAACATGTTTTCAATGTGGGTATCTATTTCAATTCAAGGCTTATCAACATTAAAACTAAATGTTGTTATTTCTGTAGAGTTTCAATCAATTGGAATTAAACATACATAAAAATCATCTATTGTAATATGATCACTAATTTGATGGTTTTAAAAGAATAAACATAACCATCCAAATATTTCCCAATATTAATGAAGATGTTCACCTAGCAATTTTGTTATAACACATATTTATTTCCTTATATTTGAATTTTGAGAGGCTGAGATGTATTTCTCATGAACAAGGTCTTTGAAGTCTTCATATCCTCTAGTGGGGTAGTTCGCATTGTACAACCCATATTTTTTCGTGTCTTAAAATGACATAGCTAATTCTGTACGATTTAGTTTTCAACATAAACATTTTAGGGTTTTAATAGTGAACACATGACCTAAAATTCTCATATATTATTATGTGGGCCTTATTTCATGATTCCAGTGAAACATGTTAACTATCTAATTATCCCATATTATGGTTCTACGTATGG
Organism: Viscum album; assembly: GCA_963277665.1. NCBI lineage: Eukaryota > Viridiplantae > Streptophyta > Magnoliopsida > Santalales > Viscaceae > Viscum > Viscum album. Next base: position 1,640,851,181 of record OY728121.1, on the reverse strand, counting down.
TGAATCTCTTTTTTAAATAAATATATGAAAGTTGGATATATACATCCTATTTTGATATTTCATTATGTGTTTAGTTATTTTTGTATATTTTATACATGATATATTTAATTTCTAGTTTAGTTATATAAGAATAGGGGTTTAGATAAATCTCAATGTGTGGTGTGTCCACTTTCAATGGGATTTCCTCTATGTTTCAATGTCCATGATGTTGGATCCACCATAATTTGAGTTTTAATGGTGGTAAATATCCCAATGTAGAATGTTTCATGTAGATAACAAAAAATATAATTAATTTTTAATGAAAAAATATGTAAAAGTAAAAGATAAAACAAACAAACATTCACAAAATTTACAAATATATTATAAAAAACACACTTTTAAACAAATTGATACTCATGAATTGTTCCATAATATTACCATGTTGTCATGACATGTAAAATTGATTATTAATAAAATTTAACTTTTTATTATTGGGAAGACATACGTCACCTATGAAGGATTTATGATATGTTTAGTGTGTTTATTTCAAATATGTTTTTCAAAAACCAAAAAAAGTGGGGGTTAATTTGTATTCCAAAATAAAATAACTTAATATAAAGAGTGGAACATTTTTATAAAATGTGGAATTTCCAAATTATGATATAAATATTCCATTTTGAAATCACTGCACACATATCTATTTCATTTTTCATAGTTATTAATTTTGATTCCGAGTAAATATTTTTTTTTAAACAAAATTGGAATACTGATTAATTTTGAAGAATTTGTATCAATGATTTTAGAACCAAACCATAACATAAAAATTATTTTTCCAAGAACTTGATCATATTAATGGAATAAATGATTCCATGGAATAATTAAACATCAATAATGTTAATAATAAATGGATTATGTTTTTGTACACTCTAATCAACACAAGTCACACACTAAAAACCTCACTCTGATCTCTTTGAAATTTAGAGCATACCAATCACATCCCTGAAAAATAGTATTTAAATATGAAATCATATAATATAAAATGAATTAACTATTTTGAAACTCAAATTATTATGATCAAATATATATTACATGTTTTAAAACTCCATTGACATGGATGAATCTCCATCACAATGAACTCCCACAATTTTGGCCGCCATCAAGTGGAGAAGAAATTTCAGGTCTGAATCTGACTTCATCTTAGTTGTCCCTATTTGAAAATAGAGATATTGAACCAACAAGGTGATAATAGGACTCTGTTGCGACTCCAAATTTTTATAACAATAGTCCTATGTCGAACCTACAAATGGGATTCTTGAGGATTCATTTTATAGGAAAATTGTAAGTTTATATTGAGCATCCAAACATACAGAAACTGGTTGGACAATGATTTTTTATGTCCATATGTTTTTTCTCACTCGTAATAAATGGAAAACGTTTTTATACACCTATTTACTATCTTCACATAATATGTGGCATCATTTTGATTAGTAAATCCCATGATATTGTGGAATTATATAAAAAACCTTTTTTACATAAAGTAATACATGTTCTTTGGGTAGGTTATTTTCCTCAAGACCATTTGTGGAATAATTGATATCAGTTTTCATCAAAATAGTTTAATTGAAGATAATTTTCGATCACTACAAAAAAATTAGCTTAATGGAATACATGTATTATTTTCAATGTGTGTTTTAATCTCTAAGTGTGATTCGGAACATGCGTAGTTTGACCCATTTTGTTTGAATTCCATCGTGGGATCCCCAAATCACCTCCATATAGAATTAACAAAATAGAACTTGTGAAATATACAATTTTAACATTGATAAAAATTGTGTTTTATAGATAAAACAATTAGTAATTTTTTTTATTATATTTGGATTTTTCCATAAAAAATTAGTTTTATATAATCTTGTAATGGTCAAATAAAATATTTTACCATGATGCGATCACGGACATGAATATTTAATGATTAGAATTTGATCGATAGGAAAATTATTATTTCCTCATTCATGTTATGTGAACTAAATCTAGTGGATCGATAGGAAATATGGTTCCAAAGTTTTATACCCCAACCAGAACATAATTATATAGGTTTTTCTGTTAAATGTTCCTATAATATCCTATTCAGAGTTTTTCAGTATATCATAGAATGTAATTATACATAACTGAACTATGTGAGTTTTGTGTGATATTGATTTTTGAGATGATTATTTGGTGTACCATTGTTACTCATATGTCAATTTTGAAATTTAATTTCTTATATTAGCCATTTTTTGGTGTATAATTTTGATCTATTGTTCACTAATGATTCATATAAACAAAAATATATTTTTCCTATATAGATTAAAATTATATTTTAAATAATAAATCATTAATCATTGTTTCCTAGTTATTTCATTGAGTGTGATTTCAATTTTTACAAAAACATTTATAGTAAATTAGAACCAAAAGGGGGAATTACCATATTCACATGCCTAATGATGATTAGTTCATTATTATTCTTCTTGTTTAGATCAATTCCATTTAGCGATAAGTCCCTAATTAAGATTCGCCTAGTAGAATACGGCCTAGAAGGCCATTGTATAAATGTTGATTCCCTTAGAGTCCACACTTATATTATAAGTTTGTAATGGATTGCTAGTATATCTATTTACAGTATAAACATAATTGGTGTGTTACCTTATAAAATTGAATTTAAATCCTATATAATTAAAGCCATGATATCATGTTTTGACCCTAATAGGTTAATCATATCTTCACCTTCCAAATTTTTAGATATTTAATTTTTATAATTTGATTTCAACTATCATTGAGAAAATTTGGGGCTCGATGGCATGACCTGTTGACCTTGATGACATAATTTATCAGTAGGGCTAGTTGGGTGACCCATATACCCTTTGTATTTACCAAAATAGTAGAGAGATAATTATAATTATGATTGAGGGAATCCCAATATAGGGGTTAGAGATAGATATTGGGGGCATTTTTGGTGGCCATTTTGGAAAATTTCTCACAATTAAATAAATTCACAATGGATTAATGGGTTTAAGTATATGGGACTGATCATGAAATGATTTTCTGAGGAAGAAACAAGGGTTCATATTTATAAAGAATTGTATTGAAGGGTATGAATTTCTAGGTACCCACTCTTGTTGACTAATGGTTGTGTAGTTAGTAATATGGTTAGTGTGTGGGTAGATGCACATGACTGAAATGATTATTAGGGGAATATAATTGAGTGTATGAGGTATATATATATTATATGTAGGATTTGAAAAAATGGTTTTTGGATGTTTCCATGTGATAGATTGTAATTAAAGAATTGGTACACAAGAGAGGTGCCTTAATATAAATAGGACTTCATAGGGATATCATGGTGCGTCAATACATATATTACATAAAGATCTATATCAATTTTCCTACAAATAATCCTCTTATATGATCATGAATTGAGTGGAGTGACTCGATGGTTATATATTATACACATATTATGATTGGTGAGATTTAAATTGTTTGTGTCGGATGAGCATGGAACTATTTAAGTCATTAATCTGTGAGAGACTATGTGTGAGTTGGGAAGTGATTAATTAAATGGAATATTGTGTGTTGGGGACCCTGTAAATTTAATTAAAATAAAATTGTCATTTTATAGTAGATGAGATATTATGAATGGATTGGTGCTAGTAGAATGACTGATCGAGTTTAATGCTTTTCAGGTATAAATAAGACAAGGAATATGGATAAGGAGGATAAAAACATGTATAACAGTGAAACCCGTTAATGTTTATTTAGTGCAGTGATATATTGTAATCTATATGGATGGGATAGAAACATATTATGTTTAAGGGGGGTGACCCTTATTATGAGTTAGAATTCATAATTTTTTGTGTAAACATTTTTTTGGGAAGACGGAATGAGTGAGGTTTTGATTTCATATTTTGGTGATTAGGAATGAGTGGATTTTTCTATAAAAGTCCATATGTTATATGATGGAATGTGTGTTTGAAATTTTACATAGATTTTGGGTTTGAGGTGATGATTTAGATACTATTATCGTTGGAGGTTTTAAATCTGCCTCTATTGAGCATCTCCCATATTGGTAGAGTTGTTAATGCAATTAGACATAATATCAGATAGTCAATATAATACAGTTTGTAGATTCTTCGGGATGATATAATGAATTTTGTTTCATAACCAAAGAATCATGGGGATGATAAGGTATAATATGGGGATGTTTCAAATGCCCATATTTTTATGTGATCTGAATTTTTCCATATTTTTTATTTTTTTTCTTTTTTATGACATTGATTGTTAAAATGGTATTTTTATAGTATTAGATGATCTAAAATAATTTTTAGAACAACACCATTGGTCCTGGAATTCAGTATTTACCCTATGAAATAATTTTGGTGGATGTCTACCCGTAATGACTTTTATTTGAATAATTTGTATTTATCATTTCATTAACTAATTTTTTCAGTTGAGCACATTACAATTATGATATATTGTGAATAGTGTGTCAAATGAAGATTATGTTTAAACATTTTTGTTTTGAATGGGTATTTTTCTGGTCGATTAATAAACTAATGTTTCACATAATGACCTATCTTTTACCCCTTTTGGTTTTCTTTATTTAATTTATTTTCCCCATTTACAATAACCTCCTTCAAATGATTACCATGAAAAAATACTATGAGGAACCTCCATTTCATGACTAAGAGTGGAGAGGTATAGGGAGAGAGAGACTGAAATAGGTAATTAGGGGGGTATTTTTAATGATATTAGGACAATACAAATCATTATATGATGTCTCCAGAGCTACGATATAGGAAAATATTCAGTTGATTATTCCCAATATTAGTTAATTATAATGATTCTACAATAAATCATACATAATATATTAATTTATGTTTTTAAATCCCATTTATAGTAGTTGATGGCCACCAATGGGTCAATTTAAAATTATTCAAGGGAAAAAGGGGTCTTAGGACAATTATAGGGGTTTCCTATATGAAAATCATGATCACATGACGAAAGTATTCGCGGAAAATTGATATGAATTATAATTATTATGGGAATAGTGATTTAGAACTACATTCCATGTCCTTTTAGTACACTTTATATAATTTTACTATGACACGTATCTGGATACATTTGTGGATGGGTTCTTTAGACTAGAAAACTTCTACTAAGAGTGCACATAATGTATTATAATATGTAGATGTGATCAAGTACATGGGTAAAACCCTAAGTAAGTGGGACATGACCATTTAATAGTACTCATACTAACCCTCTTTTTCTCTTGTCTATGTAGAAGTACAAATCCATACCACATTTATTCATTGACTTTGTAGTTTTAACTGACCAAACCCTTGTGTTACAGGTCATGTAGACGTAAATAGCTAAGAAGGATTATTCTATGTACAAATTTTTTAATTAGGGTATGAATCAAGTAGTATTTACCATTTACACATTTCATGGTTTTGGGAAATTTTATTCCATTGAGATATAATGGAAAAAATAGGATTCCATATTGATCATTTTTTCCGAATAGATCAAAATGGCGGAACCCTTTAGATGTTTTTAGGACTCCTAAGAGGGATTTTGGGTTGAGTGGTATTTTATAAGAGGGAATTCATCAATAAATTATAATAATGTTTTGTAAAAGGTTTGATCTCGAATGAGACCCAAATGTGTGTTAGTGAAATTGTTGGTGGACATGGAATGTGATAACCAAATTCCTCATTGGTGGTTTTATTTAAATTGTATCTGGTTTGAGGGGCTGAGATGCAACTTGAGGTAATAGATTTGTTATTTGTTCTGGAAACTGATAGTAGGACCAATACATGAGATTAAATATGATCAGAAAAACATGAATGATCATTATGTGTCTTTTACCTTGAATGAATATCCTTTGTGAGGTGTTAGCTTTGGGGCTAGTGTGTTTTGTAATGTTAATACCGGGTTATGGGATGTGGAAAACCTAAGAGAGAGGATTTATTTGATAGAGTATTTTGTGTTTTAGTATCCCTAGATTTATTCCTTTTTATTTTTACTAACAAACATGATCTTAATAGGGATTCCAATACATATATACCGACACCATAGATCCATAATAGGATTCATCTTTCATATTACTAACATAGAGAATGTGATGTTGAGTTTCTCTAGTTAAATATTGGCCTCGAGGATCATGAGTGGGATTACTCTCATATATATTGACATTAGGGAACCCATTTGGTTCCTTATTGTGTGAATGACCATGAATTATTGTTTTTGGGGTTTCAGTTATTTTGGTAGATGGTGTCACATTTTAATACAGACCAAACATTTGAGCCTAACACGGTTTGTAAGTTGTGATGGGTTTTGACATTTATCTATACCTACTCCTTTATTTTGTAATTCCCTTAATTAATGTTGATGATTCAGTTTTTTCCACACATAATTCATATAACATGTCCTATGGTCTTCATTAAATATGATGTTATGCTGGGGATTCCCGGATGTAATTCCTATGATCTGACATTTGAGCGTTACTAATTGCAAGCTACTTTATTAATAATCTAGGTGTCACAAGGATCCCTATCTGAATAATGATTACAAATGATATTTGATTTGAAATAAACTTCCACTGATAACTCTATATGATTAAAGATTTTATCTGCAGTGATTTGAGAAGTTTTTTTTATGATCTAGGGGACTAAAATTAGTGAATTACCCATATATTCATACACTTGGGATTTTGATACTTTGATTTAATGATAATATGTTTTAAACATGGATCAAAGGGCGTATTATTCATATATTTCTTATGTTTTATCCCCAATTTGAATCATCATGTGTAAATAATATTATTTCTAATATATTGGGACATATGACTAAAAAATTGAACTATATAATACATATATTTAGTTTTATGGTATCCATATATACACATATTTTACAAGATTCATGGTCAATACCTGGAATATAATACATAGTGGGGATGAGTGTGGGTAATATCATTTTAAGGAGTTATATCCCCCTTTATTAGAATAGCTTACTGAGAGACAACATGGTTCATTCTAAAGATGGTTTGGATGATCAGTCGATAGAACCAAGGATGAATTTGGATTCAAATTATTTACTTTATTTTAGTTTTACATAGCTTGGTTGTGTTTATATCATGAATATGAATTTATGATACCATGTTATAGGTTAACCACCGGGGGTGGCATACTAATATAATTTTTCACCCTTGATACATACACATTGGTGTGCATGTAGTACAAGGCCCCGACCTTAAACCATAATTAATATTGAATTAAATGAATAATTCATATTGAGGATCTTTTTAGGTTTATAGTTTTAGAGAATTATATCAGAAATCATGAATTACATTCCACATTTAAACAAAGTGGTTACATAAAAGATAGTATTCATTTTTTTCCATCAACGGAAACATATTTAAAATAAAACATGGATTCTTTATTGACACTTCCTTGAAACTATCATCATATCATGCACCTTTCCCTTGACCTATAAAAAACATTTCAAATACATGGGATGAGCATAAAATGATCATTAAGGGATATAATAGTACAAAAAGAAAACATTAGTCCATCTATGAAATCATACTTTACTCATATAACATATACATTTTAACATACCTCATCAAATCATGAATAAATCATAGAAATCAAAAGACATAAAGGTAACTTGAGGAATTCATAACATTCTTATGTAGGGAGTAACCCTCTTCGTTACATTTGGAATACCCATCACAGTATATTCCCTAAATCTCTTCGGAGAAACTTCAACGTTTAACTCCATCACATTACCCAATGAATTGGAGAGATATATCGGGCTCACCTTCCTTTAGTTTATCATGGAACCGCCTGCCTTCATAATAATGCTCATGAACCATAACATAATTATATCACATAAAACATGCATAAAGGAAACATAAAATTTCCACTTTTAAATCCCAAGATATCAATACAACACATTAATATAAAAACATTATGAAAAACATTTTCAATACCAAAATAAAATAAAAGTAAAACATGGTATTTTTTTCATTTCAAAAAAGTAATGGCTTGTAGAGGAAGCCGAAACTCAAATATGGTCACGGTGGTGGAGAGGTAGTAGTTGCTTCATACGTACGACAAAAAAAACATTAACTTTTGTTGTTTAGTAAACGCTTCGTATAAAAATATTCCTTTTGAATATTTGTAAAAGTCAATGGGGTTTATACACCATATAAAATAAAGTTGTGTATAAAACAAGATATGCCTCAAAGAAAAGAGATTGAGACGGATTCCCTTACAAAGACGGTATCCTTCTATTAAGGATAAATCATTACATAATTATGTGTGAAAAACGAATACACAATATTTAAGTGGATATAAAGTGTAAAACAATTATAGGTTATTCACACATATTCATAGAACGACGTATTCAAGGAGTGCAAGTTTATCCCAAAGAATCAAAATTGGGTTAAGAAGTTCCCTTGCAAAAATTCGACAGCCTAATGGCGTCACTTCAAAATTCAGAAAATGAGTTGATGAGATATAAAAAGGCTATCTCATTACTTGGAAAAAAAATTAAATCAATAAAAACATATCCCAACATAACAATATGTAAATTAAAATACCCAACAAAAGAAGTCTTTTAAAAAGAGGGTGAAAGGTTCCCTTACTAAATTGGGTATCCTTTGAAACATAGACCCCATGAAAGAAGGACAATACAACATTGATGTAAATACTCATAAAAGAAATTATATTAAGCGAAGAGTAGAATAATGGTCAGTATATATACCACTCAACGAGAATGTTGGAAAATGTAACATAAATCTCACGAGAATAAAAGTGAGATGAAAAATCTCTTACGGAAACTCTGCAGCCTAAAGGCGCCACTTAAAACTTCCAAAAATGGATTGATGAGATCAAATAGGGTCTATTATCATATTAACATAAAATGTACATCCTGAGGAATATAAAATAACATCCTCCAACATAACAAAGAGGAGATTAAAATAAGTGACATAAAGGAGAGTACTTAAAAAAGAGAGGTTGGATCTCTTACAAATATTTTGCACCCTAACGGTGCCACTCAAAACATCCAAAATTGATTGATTAGAGAAAGTAGGGTCTCTCATCTTATGAACATAAAAAGTACAGTAAGAGTTATATAAAATAACATCCCAATCATTAGAAAGATGATCTTAATAGGAATGACATAAAAGAGTGTACTTAAAAAGAAAGAGAGGGGTAGGATCCCTTACCTCGTGTCCGACGTGACTCGATCGTTCTTTAATCTCTTGAATAATAAAATTTGGTCAATTTATAATTTATTAAGGACCTAATTTAAATATTATTACTCAGTTCAAATCACATATTATAATGATATAATAATTGGTTAATAAAGTGAGTTCATATCAGACATTTTTGTCGATGTTCAGTACATGAGTAAAATTGAACTTGTTGGAACAGAAATTTCCATGTAGTTATAGGTACATCATTTCCAGAATAGTATTGATATTTTAAATATCATATATATCCAGTATATATTCATTTTATACTATTACATAGAATTTTGAGATAAAAAAATTTAAAAGCACCGTTCCTGGAGACGGTAGGCCGTACGTACGCATGAACACTACTTTCATTTTTTTGTCATATTAATGGAATTAAAAAATGAGAGAGATATATATTTTATAATTCCAGAATGATATCCATCATTTATATGTAATATATTTCATATATATCCATTATATATATGTAGTTATAAAAGTACATAACATTTGGAGATAAGAAATGAAATGTACCGTTCATGGAGACAGTAAGCCGTACGTACGCATGAACGCTACTTTCATTTGTTTTTTATTCAATGGAATGAAATAATAATTATATATAGGTATATTATAATTCCAGTAGGATATCATATATAATACCATTAATTCCATCTTTTATACATTCCACATATGGCATTAACGAATCAAATCACTTTGAGGGGGCGGTGGTCCGCACTTCCTAATATGAAGACATCGCGTTTACCCATAATGGAAACCATAACGGTATGCCATAAATGAAAAATACAGAAGCTTATGGAAAACATAAAAATATTATATATCGTATAAAAATAGAGTGACATCTTAATGGCCACCTTTTAAGGTGTTAAAAGAATATTGAACAATCATCTTTTCGTGAGGCAGTAATTCGCCATCCACAGAAACAATGTGTTCATTAACCATTAAACGGAGGTGTGTGAAATTTTAGCTCTAATACATCATATAAAAACATCCTAGTATATTTTAGATTCTGGTTTTGTTACAAAAACAAGTAATAAAAAGTTTTTAGGGGTTTGGAGAAGCAAAATAATACAAAAGATCACAAGGGAAGACATTACCTTTAAATCGGGTAACTCTCTTTTATTTGAGGTCAAAGGCTTCCTTGGAATTGATTATTCCCAATGTGAGGCTTCAATGATGAAGATAGGGATGTGTAGAGATGAAATTGATAGGGTTTGGCCGAGAAAAAGGCTTTAGAGGTGTGTGTAAGGTGGTAGAGGTGGGGGCCTTTTATAAGAGGAGAGGATGGACACTCTTGGAAAGTTATAAAATATTACTTTATTATAAAATTATTTTCGGATTTTAAAGGTCTCAAAATTATACATTTCGATGGTAAGGTGATATTATTTCTAAATACACCCATTGAATAGGTTTTTTACATGTGTAGGGCTTATATTTTACATTATCTTTTCATTTTATTTAAATCGTTAAATAATGAGGTAATCGCTGCATCATCATGGTGTCATAAATAATTTAATTTATTTAATGTCTAAAAATTATAAAACAAATATCATGATGTATGAAATCTTTTTAGATTTATAATTTATATTTATTGTAAAAAATTTGACTTGTATAACCCCATTTAAAAATTGTTTTAGTAAAAAAACTCATGTTTGTGACATTTTTATTTTAACTTTAAATAAAAAGTTCTTTTCTTTCATTTTCATACCAAAGTGGCTCCATGGGGTCCCCATGTTGACCCATGGATTTTCTTGGTCGGCCATGACACATCCAATGAGGTTATTACATGTTTATAGGTCAATTCATATTATTACAACATTATTTTTACCTTAAATTACACTAATTACCTTTAATCTCGATTAATAAAACTTAAAAGATACTATTCACCAAAAATTATTTTGATCTCATTGAATAAAATTTTACTTCATAATGACAACCATGTATGTTATATTTTTTAAAATAAAATCATAGAAGTGGAAAAGTTTCATTTAAATGAAAAAATCAGTTTCTTTAACTACGACTTAGTGGTTTCACTATTCATCAAAAATTAAAGTTTTTCAAAAAAATACCTAAAATTAACCCTAAGCTATATTTGATATTCCAAATTCAAAAATAAAGCCTATTTTACAAAATTCAAAACATATAAGTTTAATTAATTAATTTAATAATTAATTCCCGCTATCAAAACAAATAGCGTGTTTTTAACAAACAATATCTATTAAAAGATTGACACTAGTTTAAGTCCAATTTCAATGTGAAATTAATCCCAATGACCACTATTGGATTAAATGGTAAAAATATATTCTAATTTCACTTTAAAAACAATTCAAATGATAATATAATAATATAAATATATTAGATTAAAAAGAGGTTTTCAATTAATATACAACATTTTGCACTATTCATTACAAAAATGAACTTTATCGGAAAAATACCAAAAATTTACACAAAGTAAATTTTGATGTGCCGATTCTAAAGAAGAATTTTATTTTGTCAAATATAACACATAAAATTGTCAAAAGTGGATTTAAAATATGTTCTCCATCAAATGGAGGTTAATCGACCTTTTAAAGAATATTAGAATGTTTACGCTTAAAATTGGATTCATTCGCATTTTTAATCCTCTAACATTTATTGTAAAAAGTAAAAATATTTGACAAACATATATAATCATTTTGTAGTTAGTTCTTTTCATTCCCACCATTACAACGGCTAGGCATTAACTACCATTTTATATAATATTATTTTATTATTAGAGTACAATGTAAGATTCCCAAGAAACTCATTGTTGCGTATTCGGTACGCCATCGACCATAGCGTCCCCTTTAAAGTAATATTAATATATTATTCACAAATATGGATAAATTTGAAAATTTCATATTCTTTATTTACTTAGGGTGTTACATCCTTCCCCCCTTTTGGAAATTGCGTCCTCGCAATTTTTAAATTGGTCTTGGAAACTTCATTGAAAATCTCACATTAGAACAAGAGTCAGTAAAAAATCACTTTTAAATAAGGAAGGTGAAGTACAAAGGTCACCCGAGTTAACCCATACTCAGATACCATTTAGGAAAACATGGATATGGAGAAAAAAACAAAGGGTCATGTTCTGAGGGAGAGTGATAGTAAACATGTCTACGAGAAAGTTAACCATAAGAAAATCACAAAATTGTGATGGGTTAAACAGTATTTGATTCCCCAGTAGGAAAATTTAACAGACAATATTTTTGTTTTAAGTTACTCTTCATTGAGGAATTTATTTTTGAGCTTAACTAAATCCGAATGAAACATACTTACTTGTCATGTAGAATTTCAACATTTACTAGATTCATTAATCAAAATCATATTTTCTCCAAAAGATGAGTTTTTAGGAAGACTTGTTCGCATTAAGAGTTCTATAATCAACTTCTTGAGAATCACCTAATCCAAAAAAGAGAACTATATATCTCCCACGTCTTTAGACAAAAACCAAAACCAAAATTGTTAGTATGAGATCAGATAATCACAAATGTATAATCCTTTATAAAAAGAAAATCTATTCTTAATCGCCAAAATTTGTCCAAAAAAAACCAAAATTCAACGAATACCATTCGATAAACAATTTTCTATAAAATTCTTCAAAGTAAACCAAACTAAGATTGAAACCAAAATATTTTTTGGATTTAATCACATAGTCTTCCAAGGTACAAATTAACTTTTATCTCCAAATAACATCAGTTGACCATAAATTATCATATTGAAAAGTAATTAACCTAATCACATATCGTCCATGATAGGTTAATACTTTCCATAGATAACCCAAAATAACCCAACTCCTGATTCCTAAAATCATCTAACTAAAAATAATTAGTCAAACTGACCAGGGACTTCAGGTATTCTAGTGGTTGGCGATGAATACCAGTCTCACTTTGGTTGTGGGTTCGATTCCCACATCTTTGTCCGATGCGACATGTTGTCAAACGGTCTGCGTGTTGTCATTTTTCCAAAACTATATAATTCTTAAAACATTCCCCAAAACGAGATAAAATCGTCAAAAATAATCATAACATATTTTAACCTCAAGTTTAACTCATGCCTTTCATTTTTCATCATAACATATAATAACCCATAATTACCTCAAAAGTAAGGATCATATAAACTCTAATGGTTACCTTTATAATTATTACCTGAACTTCCACATCGATTGGTCATCTCATACATGAGGCATTACAGAACATACCAAGGTTCAAGTGGTTGATCATTACTCCTTGATAGTTGGTTTAGAACAACCATGAGTTTCCTCATTGAATCCCCCATTTCATCCAGTCTTTTAATCAGAGAACCACCACAGTTTCCTTCAAACCTATTGTCACATTGGTTCCTGCTAGATCCATCCATTCACTAAAAACAAAAATGTCAGTGTGAGTATATCAACAAAACCAACATGTACTAATGGAGAAGATAAACACTAAGATATACTTACTCATTCACTTTATCTAAAACTGGGACTCTTTCTGAAATCCTAACTATTATGGTAATGTCACTTATGCTTAGAGAATACCCTAACCTCTAAAGTTTTCTAAACCCACCTTTGATACCAACTATAACGCCCCAGCCTTAAAGCTTACTTAATATTGAATTTAATTAAAAATTCACATTGAGGATCTTTTCAGGTTTAGAGTTTTAGAGAATTAGATCATAAATCATGAATTACATTCCACATTTAAACAAAGTGGTTATATAAAAGATAGTATTCGTTTTTTTCCATCAACAGAAACATATTTAAAATAAAACAAGGATTCTATCTTGAAACTTCCTTGACACTATCATCATATCATGCACCTTTCCCTTTACCTATGAAAAACATTTAAAAAACATGGGATGAGGATAAAAAGATCAGTAAGGGATATAAAAGTAAGAAAATAAAACATTAGTCCATGTATGAAATCATACTTTACTCATATAACATAAGAATTTTAACATAACTCATCAAATCATGAATAAATCATAGAAATCATAATACATAAAGGTAACTTGAGGCATTCATAACATTCTTACGTAGGGAGTAACCCTCTTGGTTACATTTGGAAAACCCATCACAGTATATTCCCTAAATATCTTCGGAAAAACCTTAACGTTTAACTCCTTCATGTTACCCAACACATTAGAGAGCTATATCGGGCTCACTCTCCCTTAGATTATCACGGAACCACCCGTCTTCATAATAATGCTCAAGAACCATAACATAATCGTATCACATAAAACATGCATAAAGGAAACATAACATTTCCACTTTTTAATCACAAGATATAAATACAACACATTGATATAAAAACATTATGAAAACCATTTTCAATACCAAAATAAAAGAAAAGTAAAACATGGTATTTTTTTCATTTCAAAAATGCTATGGCTTGTAGAGGAATATGAAACTCAAATAATGGTCATGGTGGCGGAGAAGCCATTGTCGCCGCATACATACGACAAAAAAAACATTGCCTTTTTTCATTAAGTAAATGCTTCGTATAAAAATATTCCTTTTGAATAATTGTAAAATTCAAAGGGGTTATACACCGTATAAAAGAAAGTTGTGTATAAAATAAGATATGCCTCAAAGAATGGAGATTGAGATGGATTTCCTTACAAATACCGTATCCTTCGATTAAAGATAAATCAATTAAATAATTATGTGTGACAAATGAATACACCAAATATTAGTGGATATTAAGTGTAAAACAATCAGAGGTTATTCACACATATTCATAAAATGACATATTCATGGAGTGAAAGTTTATCCCAAGGAATCAAAATTGGGTTAAGAAGTTCCATTGCAAAAATTCGACAGCCAAATGACGTCACTTCAAAATTCACAAAATGAGTTGATGAGAGATAAAAAGGGTATCTCATTACTTGGACATAAAATTTACATCAATAATAAAATATCCCAATATAACAATATGTAAATTAAAAGACCCAACAAAATAATTCTATTAAAAAGAGGAGGGTGAAAGGTTCCCTTACCGACTTGGGTATCTTTCGAAACATACACCCCATGAAAGAAGGAAAATATAACATTGATGTAAATACTCATAAATGAATTTATATTACACAATGTTTTGAATAATTGTATGTATATATATCACTCAATGCGATTGATGGAAAATGTAGCATAAATCTCACGGGAATAAAAGTGAGATGAAAATTCACTTACAAAAACTCGACAGCCTAACGATGCCACTTAAAACATCCAAAAATGGATTGATGAGATAAAATAGGGTCTCTCATAATAATAACATAAAATTAACATCAAGAGGAATATAAAATAACATACCCCAACATAACAAATACGAGCTTAAAAGAACTGACATAAAGGAGAGTACTTAAAAAGAAAGAGAGAGGATGGATCTCTTACAAAAAATCGGCAGCCTAACGGTTCCACTCAAAACATCCAAAATTGATTGATGAGAGAAAGTAGGGTCTCTCATCATATGAACATAAAAATTACAGTAATAGTAATATAAAATAACATCTCAATCATAATAAATATGAGCATAAAAGTAATGACATAAAAGAGTGTACTTAAAAAGAAAGAGAGGGGTAGGATCCCTTACCTTGTGTCTGACATGACACGATTGTTATTTAGTCTCCTGAATAATAAAATATGGTCTATTTATAATTTCATAAGGACCTAGTTTAAATATAATTATTCAGTTCATATCACATATTATAATGTTATAATAATTGGTTAATAAATTGAGTTCATATCAGACGTTTTTGTCGATGTTCGGTACATGAGTAAAAATTAAATTTGTTGGAACAGAATTTTCCATGTAGTTATAGGTACATCATATCCAGAATATTATTGATGTTTTAAATACCATATATATCCATTATATATTCATTTTATATTAATCCATAGCATTCGGTGAAAAAAAAAATTAAAAGCACCGTTCATGCAGACGGTAGGCCGTACGTACGCATGAACGCTACTTTCATTTTTTTTCATATTAATGGAATTAAAAAAAATGAGATAGATATATATATTATAATTCCAGAATGATATAAATAATTTATATGTAATATATTACATATATATATATATTAAATATATGTAATTATAATAGTACATAACATTTGGAGATAAGAAATGAACTGCACCGTTCATGGAGATGGTAAGCCGTACGTACGCATGAATGCTACTTTCATTTATTTATTTATTTGTATTCAATGCAATGAAATAATAATTATATAAAGGTATATTATAATTCCAGTATGATATCATATGTAATACCATTAATTCTATCTTTTATACATCCCACATATGGCATTAACGAATCAAATCACTTTGAGGGGGCGGCAGTCTGCACTTCCTAAAATGAAGATATCACGTTTACCCATAATGGAAACCATAAAGGTATGCCATAAATGAAAAATACAGAAGCATAAAGAAAACATAAACATATTATATATCATATATAAATATAGTGACATCTTAATGTCCACCATTGAAGTTGTTAAAAGAATATTGAACAATCTTCGTTTCGTGAGGCAGTAATTCGCCATCCATAGAATCAATATGTTCTTTAACCTTTAGATGGAGGTGTGTGAAAGTGTAGCTAGAATACATCATATTAAAAAATCCTAGTATATTTAATATACTGGTGTTGTTACAAAAAAAGTAATAAAAAGAGTTTAGGGGTCGGAGAAGAAAAATAAAACAAAAGATCACAAGGGAAGACATTACCTTTAAATCGGGTAACTCTCTTTGATTTGAGCTCAAAGGCTTCCTTAGAAAGGATTATGACCAAAGTGAGGCTTCAATTATGAATAGAGGGATGTGGAAAGATTAAATGGATAGGGTTTGGCCAAGACAATGTCTTGAGAAGTTTGTGTAAGGTGGTAGAGGTGGGGGCCTTTTATAAGAGGAGAGGAGGGGGAGTCTTGAAAAGTCATAAAATATTACTTTATTATAAAATGATTTTCTGATTTTAAAGGTCCCAAAATTATATATTTTGAGGATAAGGTGATAAGAGTTCTAAATAAACTCATACAATAGGTTTTCAACATTTTTAGGTCTTAGATTTTACATTATCTTTTCAATTTATTTAAATCGTTAAATAATGAGGTAATCGTTGCATCATCATGGTGTCGTAAATAATTTAATTAATTTAAGGTCTAAAAATTATAAAAAAATCATGATGTATAAAATATTTTAATATTTATAATGAATATTTATAGTAAAAATTGTGACTTTTATAACCCCATTTAAATTTTTTTTTGTAAAACAACTCATGTTTGTGACATTTTTATTTTAACTTTAAATAAAACGTTATATGTGTCAATTTCCTACCAAATTGGCTCCATGGGGTCCCCAAGATGACCCATGGATTGTCTGGGTCGGCCACGGAACATCCAATTAGGGTAGGACATGTGTATAGGTCATTTCATATTATTAAAATATTATTTTTTCCTTAAATTACACTAATAACCTTTAATCACGATTATTAAAACATAAAAGTTACAATTCACCAAATATTATTTTGATCTCATTGAATAACATTTTACTTCTTAATGACAACCATGTGTGTCATATTTTTGAAAATCAAATCACAGAAGTGGCAAAATTTCATTTAAACGAGAAAATTAGTTTCTTTACCTATGACTTAGTGGTTTCACTATTCATCAAAAATTGATGTTTTTCATAAAAATACCAAAAATTAACCATAAGCTATATTTGATATTCAAAATTCAAAAAAGTCGTCTATTTTACAAAATTCAAAACATATAAGTTTCATTATTTAATTTAATAATTAATTCCCGCTGTCAAAACAAATAACATTTTTTTAAGAAAAAATATCTATTAAAAGATTGACACTCGTTTAAGTCAATTTCAAAGTGAAATTAATTCCGATGACCACTATTGTATTAAGTGGTAAAAAAATATTCTAATTTCACTTTAAAAACAATTCAAAATATAATCTAATCATATAAATAAATTAGATTAAAAAGAGGTTTTGAATTAAAATACAACATTTTTCATTATTCATTAAAAAATGACCTTTATCGGAACAATAACAAAAATTTACACAAAGTAAATTTTGATGTCGCGATTTTAAAGAAGAATTTTATTTTATCAATTAAAGAACATAAAATTTTCAAAAAGTGGATTTAAAAGAGGTTCGCCATCAAAAGGCGGTTAATCAACATTTTAAAGAATATTAGAGTGTTTACGCTTAAAATTGGATTCATTCGCATTTTTAATCCTCTAAAATTTATTGTAAAAATAAAAATATTTGACAAACATATATAATAATTTTGTAGTTAGTTCTATACATTCCCACCATTACAACGACTAGGCATTAACTACCATTTAAAATAATATTATTTTATTATTAGAGTGCAATGTAAGATTCCCAAAAAACTCGTTGTTGCGTATTGGGTATTCCATCAAGCATAGCGTCCCCTTTAAAGTAATTTCAATATTTTATTCACAAATATTGATAAATGTGAAAATGTCATATTCTTTATTTACCTAGGGTGTTACATGTAGACCTTATGCAATATTCTGTTTGAGAGAGAGGTATGATGGTTTGGGCAAGGGCCATAATTTAATGTTTGAGTGGATCCACACATGTGGATTTTTATGATAGAAAAGGAGTAGCCTGAGAATTAGGAAAGTGGTTTGCCTTGGATTATTAGAAGAGAATTGTTTATTTATGTTTTTTATTCTTCTGTATATACTATTTTCCAAATGGGAGGTTAATGTTTTATATTCAACATAGTATTTTTTTCCTTTAATACATATAATTAATTATATATGTTTTTATATTTATTTCTATAAAAAATTTAAAATTTTCAATTATTGTTTCTTATTATTTATTTTCCATGTCCACTTAATCTAATATGATGGAGTTATATCTTCATGGACATACCATAAGACCTAATTTCTATCTATTATCCTCTGGAATATTTGGTGGTGCACAGAAGGCCTTATGTCAAAGTGATCTAATTATTTATTATAGGGTGAGAAAGGCTATGATGTTAAAATACTATTTTTAGTATGATAATACAACATTCAGTGTGTCTTACGTGTTGGTGAAATCTCCAATAAATTTAATCTAAGTAAAATTATGGTGTTTCAATATATTAAGTGAATGGAATCATGAAATTGAATACCAAAAGGGGATGAAGTGTCCCAAAATTTTGATAGAGAAAAAGATGGATATGATTTATCCTCTTCACATGGTCAAATGTTTCAACTAAAAGGAACATTGTAACTTTTCATACCATCCCCTAATCCAAAGATTATAATATACAATCATTGATAAAAAAATAAAATATAACAAATCAAGTTATGTTATATGTTTTCACTACTATTGTGGTCATTAGAAATAGGGACTTGGTCTTACTTATGAAAGATAATTATTCCAAAATGGGTAATATATTATTTTATTGTGGTTCTACATAATATATTATATTATTCATGTTCATTATACCTTTTAAAACACTACCTCAAAACATGGAGGGTAATTTATAAGTGAAAATAAGAAACATGTATGTTATTTCATCTCAAGCCTATAAATCATACCCATTTAATGTTTAAGGGAACAATATCCAGATTTATCTTTTCATACACACTATAGAATACATAAATTAAATCATAGGAATGGATTGGTTGTCTTTATATAGATCCAACATCAATTTTCAATGGTATGAAATCACCTTCCATATCCAAAATCATCCTCTGACACAATACAAGTGCAATAGAATGGATAAATGTCCCCTGGAATCATTGTTTGATGCTTATAAAATGTTTCTGTATGAGTTATAATATCAACATAAATTGATTGAGGCAACATAGATGATTATTTCTGACAAAATTCCCATTATAAGGGAATATACTTATGTATTCTGATAAGGGTTGCCTAGCCTTTCTCCTAACCATGATGTGGAGTTTTCAATTGATATTAGAAATTAATCTCTACTAATAAACATGAAAACATAACATATAGCCCCAAATTAGCTTTTGGAGAAAAATATTTAGATACCATATAATTTAGAAAATGGATTAATAATCCCTTATAGACCACCCTAAGGTGACCTGGTCTTCATTATCATGAATAAGGATGTGTCAATGTGTATATACCTTGATTATCAGTAGAGAAGAAGAACATGTTAATTAACTAGTATCTCCCTCCATGGATTGAATAATTCTTTGGTTAGATATATAGAGTCCAACACTAGATTAATATTGAAATTTGTTTAAGACATCAACCATTTTTTGTGGTAAATGAGGACATTTCAAATATTTTATTTCATTCAACATACTAACAATATTAGTTCATATTTATTCCATTCAAATCCTCAAATGCTTCTTTAATATTCATTGACATAATGAACTGAGTCATTATAAATGTACTCAAAAAATGGTATCCATTATAGATTAAATTCTCATACATTCCAAATGCAAGAAGAAACAAGAGTGGAATCTATGTATTTTACTATGAATGTAGATAAAGGATTATTTATAAGAAAATTTTGGTAAATATTAGTTTTTAATGGATAATTTATCATTCTCGGTGAATTTTATGAAATTAATGGGTATATTTGGGGATCATATAAAGATAAAAGTGGTTGAATAATTCAATACAATATATATAATCATGATCCATATATTCCTCATTATTATATGGTATATAAGATCAATTATTAATAATATTTTATGATTTTTAATACCAATAACAATGCTTACTAGAAATGGAGTTATGTTTTTTGGATTTATTAATATAAATAGACCTTATAGGTGTAGGATAATTGTAAAATATGATCACTGATACTGAATCAAAAATAATAATATCAATTATATTTAATATACATCAAATGTTCAAAAAATTTATTATATACTATATCATTCTTGGTGAATTTTATGAAATGAATGGAGATATTTTGGGATCATATTAAGATAAAAGTGGTTGAATAATTCACTAAAATATTTATATAATCATGATCCATATATTTATCATAATAATATGTTATATAAGATAAATTAATAATAATATTTTATGATTGTTCATTCCAATAAATATTATTACTAAAAATAGAGTTTTGTTTTTAGTTTTATGAATATAAATGGAGCTTCTAGGAGTAGGATAGTTGTAAAATATGTACACTGATACGGAATCGAAAATAATAAAATCAATGAGTTTTAATATAAATCAAATCATTAAAAAATGTATAAATGATTTGGAAGAATTATCTATATCATGTAATATTTGAAATATATAAGGATAATAAAAACCAAATATATACACTAACACAAAATGTTATAAACAAGAACCAATGATTGTCATCATAGATGATAAAGGATTATCACTATTAAAAAACTTAACATGATGGGAATGAAAATAATGTGGATTATTATTTTATTAGATAATATATTTTAACCATATACTAGATTATTTATGTGAGGGAAGAAAGTTTTATTAAAATTCAAAGGATTGATATGGTAATATTAAAATAAAGAACATAATCTTACCTTGCTTAAATATTTTCTCTATCAATCATTTGGGAGATTATTAAAGATGATCATTTAGATAACATGTGGATATAGGATATGCTGGATATGAGGAGTAAGGTGAAGTCTATATAATTATATATAATTAAATTTTTATTTGTGACACTTTGGAAAAGGTAATGCAAACCTTAAGATCCCATTATAAATAAGGTGTTACTAAATGAAGCTTATAGATCAATATTTTCCATATATCTAGAGAGTACAATGATGTATACAAATATCTAAGATCATTATTAATTGGAATATATGATGTTTTCAAATGAAAAAAATATTAATTTACATCCAAATTATTTTTATATGTAATTAAGGAATGGAATATATTGAATGGAATGAGGCAACCATTAACCAATGTTATGTGGAAATGAGATATAATGACTTTACATTTTACAATGGGTACCCCAATGGAAACCAACATAAACAATGGCATATGGGTTATGGTAGACCATCTTATGAAGATAGATTATTTATGTTATATTCAATAATAATTATATATCAATCAACATAAAATGATATTCATTAAATATGTGATGAAACTACTTGGAACATCATTGTGGATAGTATCAAATTGAGATATGATACTCACTACAAAATTCAAGAAAACTCACTAATATTTTCTAAAAGAAGAGTTAAACTATAGTATATAAAATCATCCTCAAACTGATCTCCATTCAATAGGGAAAAACCTAACATTTAAGGATATATTGAGTTCTTTCTCGATGATCTTCAAATGATGATGGGGTAAATATCAACCTTTGGTCATGTTATCTTACAAAAATGGTTATCACTTGATAATTCATTTGGATCTTTAGGAATTAATCTATTTAAATGAATAATTAACTCCAAAATGTTCAAAATAAGTTAGAGAACATAATATATTAATACATGAACTCTTGGAAGAAATGGATGATAATTTCAATCAAACTCAATAACACATTATAATAGCAAAAATTGGACCAAATATTTATTATCATAGCTGTATATGAGGGATAGAAAAAAATGATGGAAAAAAAGTGTTCCATCATTTATCTTCCAAAATGTGATTCATGATTCTGTTTATGGATTAAAAATTAATTACGTGTTGCATTTTTTTATTTGATATTTTTAATCACATCAGAGTTCTACCATTCAAATTTCTCTCCCACTAATCATGTATCTAGTTCATGACAAATTCCATTTATCTATATTGATTAATTTCATACTATATCCATATCATGTAATAAGTCAAGAATTGGTACTATTAAATAATTATATCTTTAATGATAAGTAGCTGATACAAATCATTGATAACAGTCACAATGTAATTCAGAAAATGAAAACTGAAAAAGGTAGTGTCATTTGGGTAAACTCCAACATAAAATATGAAACATGAAAACTAGATAAGGATATAAAATATATATTCCCACATTATTTCAACATAGTGAATGAAATTAAATCCCATGAGGGAAATTTCACAACGAGGAAACAATTAAGGAGCCATTATTTTTTATATTGAATTTACCACAAGTATATGTATAAATGACACATATAGTAATGAATTATATTATAAAACAATGTCAGGAGGTTTTATTTAATTAACTGATAAAATTAGATTAACCTAGTAATTTAATCCTTCAAAATGAAAAATATTATAGGAATATAAATAAAATTGCTAAAATGAAATATTTTGAAAATCGCAATATAATTTGATTATCACACTGATGAATGATACTGTAATATGGGTGGTAAACATTAGTAATGTAATTATAATTTTGAAAATGATGAAGTGTATAATGTGATACAAATTAATGTAGTAATTGAATGAATAAAATATTAGTTATTTATAATAAGTAACAAACCCTACTTTTTATTGGGTATAATGACAATTGGAAACATTATTGTGATTAGAAAACCATTAGAATAAGTGAAAATGAAAGAAGATTATGATATAAAAGACATGTTTAAATGAGAAATATTCCCAAAAAAAGTAAATTAATGACTTACGAGGAAACTTTATAAAAATATTTGATTGAGGTAGGATTGTTTTGGTTCCTACATATAAAATCCCAAGAATATCTACAATAAGAGAGACTTGAGTGGAGCCACATATGGTAAAAGTTCATCATAGTAAAAATAAATAATAAATAGAATTTATTTGTTACACCCCATGAAAGTATGACAATATCACACCTTTATATTAGGGTGTTATCTTCTGTAATTATGGGATATCTATATTAACTATGTGATTACAAATTAGTAATTTAAATTTAATAAATAAATAAGTAGATTCTCCAAAAATAATTTCACTATTATTTTATAAATTAACATTATTTGAAGAATCAAATGATAAATAAGTAGTGAATAATAATATTTTTGGATAATATATAAAGATATATATATATATAGAAAATTATATTAAATTCATTATGTTTAAATAAAATACCTTTCTATGTGATAATATTATAAAATAATATTTATCAAAAAATAAATTATTTTATAATTTTTGTAATATCCAATAGAATATTTAAATGGACTATATTGTTTTTTATGTCTAAGAAATAGTTATCTTTAAATATATATGTTTTTTTTATTTTCAATATAAAATTCAAAAAATATATAATATATTTGATAAAATTAATATCAATTTTAACACCTAATGTAAAAATTGTCTGATAGCGATTTGTTCTTTATTTTCAATGAAAACATAAATATTGGTTAAAATATAAATATGAAATTAATAATTGGTAAATATTTTTATATTATAATATACCAATTTTTATCGAATAAGTTATATAATGGAGTTTCTTGACCAAAAAAATGTTTTTCATCGAAATGTGGTATTTAACATGCCAATATTAATTTTTCCACTAGATAAATAACCTTCTACAATCTAAAGTATTTTTTTATATGTTAAACATTGTTTTATGAATTAGAATCACTTCCACATAATGAATATTATAATTTTTTGATATTTTTTTAACTAATGTAATCAAAGGATAAAATTCATTCTTCCTTGGAAAATTAACGGAAAATAACCATGGGATGTCAATTTTTTTTATTTTCTATGAACCGGGTGTCAAAGGCCAATGATCCAATCTAAATAGAAAATCACATATATTTGGAGAAAAATACCTACCCATTACCTCATTACACCTCACTCTGATTTCTCTATGAAAAATATTTCTCCTATTTTCCACTTAAACATCACGCACATGGAATTTTTTTAGTTCTATGGATCACTTCCCAATCATTAAAAATAATTTTCTCAAGGTAAGGGATTCTCTCCATCCTCCATTACATTGAAGAAATCATTTTATAATAATCCTTTTATTATTAATATATTATGTTATCTTTTGTATATGAACATTTAACTAATAATAAAAAGGTTGGATAAATAATTAAAAACCATATTCCAGTCTTAGTTTTCCATTTTATATATAAATGATATAAATATGTAGGGTGTTCCCTAAGAGAAGTCCAATAAACATGGTAATGTTTTCATCCCATATGATACATTTTTTGGTGAATAAGTAGTTTTTTCTATTAAATATTTTAATGATTTATTGGATGTCAGCCTCGACACATTCTTATGATGTTACAAATTATGTTGTTTCTACATTTCCTTGATTCTACATATTTATTAGGATTTTTCTTATTCAAATTCCCCAAATGATTATTAATAATTCCTATAAATTTTTGTTATGATTACATGGATACTGAATCACATATCATAATTATCAACATCCTTTGATTTAATTACACAATTACTTTGTTTTAAAGATCACAACAACTTTTTTATTGACCATTGGTTTTCTCATTCATTATTACGATTTTAATGGAAACTAGTAGTAGATTATGTAGTTTTAAATAATTAAATTGTATTTCATATTAAAACAAATGTTCATGTTTCTAATTTTCCAATTTCCACAAGCCTCACTATTTTATGTGAATCAATTTTATGTATCGTTATATTAAAAATCACATAATAATTTATATCATAGATATTGGTTTTATAAAAAAAATTGTTGGAGAATTTTTACAATGAATTAAATAAAGAAAATTAGGTAAAAAAAGATATGGAAGAGTACACAATCAAAACATATGTAATTTAAATATTAATTTCTAGTTAAGAACATATCCAATTAAAATATCAACAAAAACAATTACATTGATGGTAATAAATAAAATTTTTGGGAGGAGAAAGAATAATGCAATAGATCATGATATTTCGGATGAGGGAAAAATTTGAATAAATCACAAACCATGCCATATATGCCTTATGGAATGAATTTTCACTGAAAAGTACGGTATTGACAAAATACACAACTATTTGGGCCCATTCTTCATTCACGAGTGTTATTGATGTAATGAGGGTCTATTTATAACCATTCCACACCCATTACATCCATGCATCCAACTTATTTCTCATACATTGAATCTAAAAGATCATACATAATTATTATATGTTATGAAAATATATAAATTCATATAAATTTAATATTATGGAAGTTTAATATTTAACTATTCAATAAAATTTTTTATCAATAGGAATAATTTACATAAAACAATAAATTGAGATGGTATATGATTATTAAAATATCGATGTATTAAAAATAATAATAATATATTTACTATTTTTAAATTATTAACAAAATGGTGAAAATTAATGTCCAATTAACAATGGATAGTTAAAAAGCATATGATCAAAAGAAACTGAATGATAAAAAATACAGAATAATATATAACTATATAGAAATTGAAAAAATTCTGAAAATTCATTATTAATGATCAAGTGATGTAAAATAAAGTCATTAGTTATATAGAGATGAAATTAAAATTAAATAATTTAAAAGAAGCATTTTAAAACACTAGTAACAATTCATAAAAATAAAGTTATATGTTACCTCCAAAATCATGATTGAACTTCTAAAAAATAATGAATGTTTACAAAAAAAATCATTAAAAGACAATAAATTGTTTTATTTTAATCTCATTAGAAAAATATTGTGATATAAAATGAATAATATCAATGTAGGTGGGGAACACTATTTATGTAGTACACATTAAAGATAACATTCCATTACAAATTTTTTAAATAGTAAAAAATTTATTAATAAAATATAAAATATTTTTTAAAAAATTATAATGAAATGAAAAGTTCATAGAAAGATACCATTACAAATCATTTTAATTTAGATAAATATATCAATAAATATAAATTGGAATATTTAACTTGGTCATAGGTGTTATAAAATGGTTCATTGTCTATAGAATGTAAATAATATATAAAATATAATTTTGAATTATTTTTAATATTTTATAACTATTTATGGAAGGAGATATTAAAAAAATCTAATGTGTCATTAATGAATTTGGAATATTGAACCTATGCAAGTTGATGTATTCATTTTCCATATATATATAATGGAATAAAATTATATACAGATTTAAAATTAATGAAATCTATTAATATGATATATATTATATACATTCATTAAATCCATCATTATAACAATCCATATATGGAAGTGATGAAAAATGATAATGATCACGTCATGGAGGAGGAAGGCTATGTTGGATTTGTTCCCTAAAACCAATATCTATTTTCATTTTTATAATATGATTTTATTATTTTAAATATTGGTAAACATCTCATATTTTTATTGTTTTTCTATGTAACATATTATGTGATAATCTCTATTTACTAGCTATCACATTAAAAGGTCATAATGGTTCCCCTCTATGATGATAACCATGAAGTGTAATGAAACTATTCATAAATATATGTTTTATATCTTAATGATATCTTTTTTGGTAAATAAATGATAAAAACTATCTGGAGTGGAGACTCATAGGACTGTGAGGCACCTTATTAGGGTGTACACCATTGGTAATATCTAATAAGATATTATGATAATGGGACCTGTGAGTAAGAAATCCCCATTTATATGTGTCCTTGGATATTCATACATACTTATAGGTGTATTGGTCCTTATAATATACTATTATCATTAATGTGTGTTATGTGATTCTAACATTGATGTATTGATGAAAACCCCGACGACAGATGTTCATGGTGAGGTAGGATATGTTCAGTGGTTCATGAGTAATATTACATTAATGAATAATGAGATAATGGATTTATACTTTTTGTTCGTTAATAGAATTTAATATCTCATGACCTTTGATAGAAAAAATATATCCTAAATAAATCCATGGCCATGATGTTATGTAGGAAAGATTTATTTGAAAAATGTCGAAGAAAGAGACATCGAAAAAATAAGTTGATTGAACCAACATGCAACCTGCTTGATTTGAGATATCATGATTAAGGTATTACGTTACATATTAGAATATATATGAGGTATTATATCATTATTTCATTAAATTATTTCTCTATGGCTTCCATGTAAGGTTTATAGATGTTATCCTTAGACTTTAGGCTTCATCATCTAATTCCACGGAGAAAGATTCCTATATAATCACACACTATGTGTATCCATAATCATATTTAAATAATAATTTTTTTAATTAATTTTTTTTTAAAATATGATTCCCACATATAATTTAGTTATTATTCCTATATGATTTATCACATATATGACATGACCATTTGTTCGGGATAATATAATTTTTTCAAAATAATAAATAAATATTGTTATCTTTTTTATGTGAATATAATATTTATTTATTTGTTGGTGAATAATGATGTGATATTTATTTAATAAATAAATATTCATTATTAAATTTCAGATAAATTTTATGATGTAATGTTGGATCCTGATTTTATGTCTAGTGGTAAATATTAAATATTGAAAATTATTTTATTAAATAATATTTAATTATTATATTCAAGTTATGAGAATGTCAATAAATAATAATAATATTGTTATTATTTGACATGGGGTTTTTACTAGGATTAAATAAATAATTAGGGGCACTTTTGAAATCATTTTATTTTAATCCCAGTGTTATATAATCCCAATTATCTTATTTCTTTTAAAAAATAAATTCATCTATTTGGGATATGCATAGTGGAATTCGAGAATTTTCTCAATCACATTTGATCTCTCATCTCTATGAATTCCACCAATAACAGATAGAAATATTCCTCCATCAGATCAAGGATAACACACTGGAGGAGGTTCTCAAAGAGATAAATGGTGGATTATACATATAGAAGGATCTATCGTTCTAAAACCTAGAGATTCCTTGGGTGACATATAGAGAGTTTAGGAACATATGCAGATCACCACTAGAGGGAATATGAATTTGATTCCTACAATGTAATGATGGTTCAGTGTAGATCTATCACATGGTCCATAAATGAATATGTTATTCCATCAGGGTAATTCATATTTAATTATATTAATTAAAAATAAAATGATATGAAGCTCTTTATTCTTTCAGTGTTATTCATGTTGTCTATCTTACTCATTTCAATTGCATTGAACCTAGAATTTATCATCATGTAGATACTGGATTGATAACTGAACATGACAAAAATAAATGATATACACTTACTGTAACACACTTCTACTATGATTAGAACCTACAAATTATATCCGAATGCCCACGAAATTATTTATAATTATTTAATGAACATTTCTAATTGAATCATTTTAATTTAGTTTTAAAATTGATGTTTAATGATTATTTTAATTTGAATCAGTGGATCTTTTTCTTCCTCCATTTCTCATAGATCTGACTAAGGCGATTAATTATATGAATAAAATAAAATTGAGTAACTCATCTATAGGGTCCAAGGATTCTGTCTAGATAACATAAGAGTACACACTGTGTAATTTGAATTACACATCGTGTACTTGTTTTCAATGCATTAGGAAATATTTCAAATCACATTCATTGATTACACATGGTTAATTACATAACATAAACAACATGTTCACCTATCCATGATGGAATACCGTCAATTGTATTATACACTAGGTAGCCCACATACACGATGTGTAGTCCCTTTAATTACCATATGGTCATTGTATTACCATGCATGACTTACCTGATAAATGACTTTATAATTTCGAGATCAGATAGTGTGTAGCCCATTGGAAAAGCCTTTGTATACATTGTTTCAGGCTTTTTTGCACATCGGTTTCCTAGTAATGTACCTTGGATAGATCATAAGAGACATACAAGCCATGAACCCCACATGTACACACTATTTACTAATACCAAATCACAAAATTCTAAAATTTATTTATTATATTATGTAAACAATGAGTCATGTTCTTTTTTGTGGTTATTAAGTTTATGTGACACTCTATGTGATGGGTATTAGTATATATATATATATATATATGTGTATGTATATATGTATGTATGTGTCTGTTTCATTAAAATCTACATCATGTCTGGATATGTATAACTTGTTTGTTTCATATTATAGTTGTTACTATATCTACAATAAAGAATGAAGCGTTATAAAAAAACCATGTAGTATTTGTAATCATTCATTTGATACTAGATGTCAAGAATGAATGTGATAATTTGTGTATTTTATATATGTCCAAATGAATAAACAATTATATGAGTATAATATATGTCGGGTATATTAGGATATTTGTTCACCACATGTATTCCATGGTACATTTTGGTACACATATAATTGTAACAATATTTATTTAATTTTATTAATAATATATTGGATGATAATATCTAGGAAACAAAGATTAATATAAAGATAAAATAATTTATTAATTAAATATTATGATTAATTTATTTGAACATAATTTATCTTATATAAGAACTGCTATGAATTCAATTCTAGTTTATTAACATCATAATTCGTTTCATGCATGTTGATGATCATGAGAAAATACTAGACCATTGTATAAAATTGGTTTCCATTAAATTTATAATTAAATTAAATTATGGGCCTCCATTTCTAATCTCTTATTATTATGTAGGTCAATCATGACCATGTTTTATTTTATATAAACCCCTTTCCACCTCACATACATGTGATATAAAAGAAAATGTAAATGATTATTCTCCTATGCTAGGGGCGTGGTTGAAGGTCAAGCGGAGGTGAATCCAATCCAAGGAGATACATAGGTGGATAGGTGGAAAGTTCAATAAAAATCTTCAATCTGATCAAGGTGTTTTTCCTAGGTAAATGGTTATTTTTTAAACCCCCATATCAACTAACCCTTAGTAAGTATCATGATAATAATTCTATATAATTTTATTTCTATCAGTTGCATGATTATTTCGTTATAGATGTCCTGTCAAGATAACATTAATTAATTAATTATTTAGAATTCAATAAAGAACTATAATAAATTGGATTATGTGTAAATATTATCTATGAAATGGTTAATAACATAATTAAAACCACAAAATAGTAATAGGCATGTGATATTGAATATAATTGGAAATTCACACAAAAAGGATAAATTCTCTCGATAAAATATTCTTTTGGTATAGCCTTCCACAACTTCGGTTAAAATCAAACCATAGTTAAAAGTTCATGACCATCCATAGATGTGGTGATTTCAGTTATCAAGAAATTATAACATGAAGATCTAGGTTGGATTAAATTAGTTCACATAAAGGGTTTACTTCAAAAGAATAATTTGGTGTATCTGAGAGGAACTGGATGTGGAAATCCAAGTTATGTATTTCTAGACTGTTGAGTCCACATAGTAGATCAAGGGACTGTGAGTTTTGCAGTTCAGATTTGGAATGCCTACCTAAAATATATCAAATTCATAACAAACAAATGAGGGGGTAATGAGAAGGGGAAGATGGATCTTTTCCACTTGAATTTATAAGAAAAAGGGTATTCATAAGCCAATGGTGAGGGCTATCGGATTTCAATAAAATTTTGTGATAGTAATAAATATAAT
Source organism: Viscum album (assembly GCA_963277665.1). Lineage (NCBI taxonomy): Eukaryota > Viridiplantae > Streptophyta > Magnoliopsida > Santalales > Viscaceae > Viscum > Viscum album. The sequence continues at coordinate 1,640,819,512 of OY728121.1, read as the reverse complement.
TTTTATTTCATTGTTTAAATTTTATCATAATAAGATCAAATAAAATTCACATCACATTTTGTTGAAACAACATTAATATTAAATTAATCATATCATTTTGGTCCATAATAGAGAAGGGAAACCATATAACAAGTACTAATTTCCATGATTGGAAAAGTCAAATAAGTGTCATTCTTCTCCATGAATGAAATTTGTATGCATTAAAAGAACCTTTTCCAGTTTCACCTGGTAATGATGAATGTGGTGAAGAGATATATCTCTATGATAATCACATGTGTGATGATAAAAAAATTTAGTGCTTCATGTTGTCATCCATGTCCAAAGAGATTTTTAATGAACATTATGGCATGGATGCGTAAAACTGGATGTTTCAATGTTAGGATCTCTATCAAAAGAACGCGTGAGAGAAGGGGTAAAATATCTCGACTTCATTGTTTACAACTAATATTGGAGAGTCTATTCTAGCCTTGATTCATGTATTCAAGCTTATTACCAACATTTAATTCTTATAAATCTTATAAATTCTATTACCAGATGATTTTCGTATAGATCCCAGACATTCATCACTACCTAAGACCTTCTCAAGATTCATTGTTAAATAAAATATGAGTAATAGAGAGAACTGTATTTCAAAACATCTTTGTATGATTCTCTAAGTGGATAAGGATGCAGGGCATGATAAACCCACAATCCTAATGGTGAAAAAAATATAATTCTAAGGAAAATGCTCCCAAAAACAATAAATAGTCTAATGCTTCTGAGCACCATCATTCCATGAAGTGGAAAATCTGGAGGCTGGGAGAGGAAAAGTAAGTAGTATGTTTTTCATGGGGCATATCAGACCCCAAGAAGAGGTACTACAATAAGAATCTAGGGGAATCTAAAGGCGTGTTGTTTATTGAGTGAACCCATTCCATATAAAATCATTTGGTATTAGAGACATCTTTTGGGACTCACATCAATATCCAGATAAATGAACCTAGTAGATTTCAGATGATTTTTAGAGGAGAGGTGGATCAGAGGCCCACTAATGGATTGAGGATGTCTATCCTATTCACTGGTGAATACAACCATGAATTACCCCCAGAAATTATTTTGTTTTCGAAAAAATGTTATTATGCATCTACAATTATAGAGAATATAATTTTTGTATCATTCTTAGATGGAGATGGGTTTATTTTCAATTTTTGAAATAAAAGTTGTTTCTTTTATAAGGAAAACTTTTATTACGGTATGGAACATTTAAATAATGATCATTATGTATTAATTTATGAATATTTTTCTTTGGAAATTGATAATGAATCATGTTCACAATACTCATATAACACCATTCATTGGCATCACATTCTAGGTCGTGTAAATGGGAACCATTTGAAAAAGCTCTACCATGTTGATTTTTTAGATTCAAGGGAGATAAGACCACTTGATATATGTCATGATTTTTTACATGAAAAAATGACTAATCCTCCATTAAATGGATATGTTCAAAGGGGAATATACCATCAAATATTGGTACTCACTAATGTATGTGAATCATTTATAGTAGAATCTATAGGTGGATATTTTTACTTCTTAACTTTTATTTATGACTTTAGTGTATATGGAAATATGTACTTGATGTGTTATAAGTACAAGTCCTTTTATAAATTCCAGGAATTAATGAATTTGGTAGATAATAAACATGGAAGGAAGATAATAAAACTTCCATTAGATTGAGGTGAAAAATATCATAACGAATAGTTCATTGAAATTATTCTGGATTTGGGACTCTCTCTCAACTCACTCCACCTTACAGACTGTAGTGGAATGGTGTCAGTGAAAGAGGAATTGTACCTTGTTATACATGGAATTCATGATAATGGGTCATTCAAATATACACATATTTTTTGAGGATATTCATTTGAAAGTGTGGCATATTCATTAAACCGAGTACCAAATAAAGTGGAAATAGATTTCCCTTTGAGTTTTTCAGTGGAAAGAAATCCATTTTTTAACGTACACATGTATGGGGTTATGAGGGATTTTTTATGGACCTATCTTGAAAAAAATTATCACTATGGGGCACAATGTTTATCTATATACGGTATCTAAATTAATAAAAGTGATACTACCTATACAACCCCTCAGACAAGAATGTTATTGTTTCCTGAAAAGATGTCTTTTACAGTGTGATCACGTACTCAAAAATGATAGTGGGAGACTGATTGACTTTTATGAAGATGATTTTCAAGATAGACATGAGATTTTATAAGAATAGATTCCATAGTCCTCCTTGGGATACATATTTCATGAAACATAATTATTATATACGATCATAAGAATGGTTAGAGAAGCATAGATAAATTTTTTTCTAGTCATCGATGATGGAGAATCATTATTAGTTGAAAATTATGGACCTATATCTGACAAAAAGGTTGTAGATATATGAGAAGCTATAATATAGAATGAATCCCTAAATCATGATATGGATTCCATGTGTGAGAACCAACCATTTTTTATTGTCGATGTACCCATTGATGTAATTCATATAGGTTTTAAATTGAATTCAAGTGTGAACTCCACATGAAAGGTAATTTAAATATCTATTACAAAAGGATATTTTCTAAAGGGTAAAAAATGTTGAGAAATTGTCTATGATGAACCCTTTTTACCAGTTTCCATGTTTAAATCTATCATACTTATACATTAGAGAGAATAATACCATGACTACGAGATTTTGAAGATGATTTTAAGCACAATATTCCATAATGAGAACCTTCAATAATATGTCTATATAAAACTACCAGAAGGGTTTGTGACTCCAGGTGATTTCATGATGGTTTTCAATTTTCATATATCCATTACATATTGACGAAATAATTAGGTCATAGAGCATTCTATATGAAGAAGATATAGAGATATATAATTTCATTTGGAATGAATGTGTGTTTTTTGTTTTCATGGGGATTTGGGGAAATGTGGTCGTTATCTATGTAGTATATGTTAATGACAGATTACATATTAGAAGTGAAATAAAAGGCTTATAGTCTGTTAAGGACTAGTTAAAAAAGTGTTTCTCTATGATGGACATAGGTGAATCAAACTATATTCCACAGATCCTTGTAATTCATGATATATCTTAGAGGTTATATAGATTATGTTAATGTACGTGTGATGAACTTATAATGAAGTTATTTAGTACAAAAAAATCATAGTTACAATTGTTTCTAATGTCACATGGATGGATTATTTCAATGAAAATGTGTCCTCAGACACAATATAAGATGTAGAGAATGAGTAACATTCTATAAAATTCAGCGATAAGATCAACCATGTATTCCTTATTTTATAATATAATTGATGTTTCCTATTCATTAAAGATTCTAGATAGATATCAAGAAGGTCCATGATAACAACAGTATACTTATTTTAAAGATATATTTCAGTAACTGACAAAAACAAAGTATATGTTCCTAGTGAATTGCGTATATAAGGAATTAGTCAGCAATTGTTATAATGGTTCTAGTTTCCCGACAGATAAGAATGATTTGAATTCAGTGTCACTATTATTTTTCTAACTCAGTAGAAGATTTGTGAACTGGTAGAGTTAAAATGATCCATTTTTCACTAATTCTATAATATATTCTAAGTATATAATGGTCTCTGATATAGGTAAGTATGCTATTTCGATTTGGTATGTTTTCAATGAGAATAATGTGGTTTCTAGAAATAATGAATGTACCACATTATACTATGATTGTGTTGTAGTGTTAGCTCTTTCAATAGAGCCATCATCACACTAATAGACAAAGAACATACTATGCAAGTATCACCTATTGATGGATTTTTATAAAACAGAAGAAGATGCAATGAGAATTTTACCCATAGAAAAGCATGTGGAAGGCCATTGACTAAAGGCTTGTCTGAGAAAAATCATGATTATCATTTGAGATCTAGCATACTGTCGGTTGTTAGTAGTTGTATTTAGTTCCTGTGGGAGTCTGTAGAAGTTTGTTTTATAGAACAATATTACATACCTCTAAGGATAAAATGTATTGATTTATTTTTTTAAATGAATAAATTTTTTACCATATTATGAATTTTATTATGCGTAACATAGTATGTGATAAAGTCCATAGAGTTGTTGTGACATGAAAAGGTCATAGCAGCTCCCCACTACAATGAGGACAAGGATGTTGTATGACACTATGCTTAAATATATAATATATATGTGGATGATAACTATTTAAAGCCAGAAATTTCACATGATATATGTGATGGAGAATCATAGTACTTTTAAGAACCACCTCGTTGCAACAACCCGAGATTTTATGAAAATTATTCTTTTAATTTCATTAATGCCTTGTGTTGTCTGCTACACCAAGATTACCTTGCGCTATATGGAACACCGTATTAGCTTGCAGTATACGCAACACTATTCTTGGATCGTGTTACACACAATTTTGATAATAGTTATTCTACGCTACATTGATTATATATATATATATATTCAATGTATAAATGAAATATGGCTGGATTATGTTATACGAAACAACGAAGGATTCTTGCACAACACGCAACCCTGACTTGGCTTGAATTACACGCAATCACGACCTTCCTCGATAGCGTGTGTTGTACGCAATACCAGGTTTTACTAAACAATGATATATTATTATAGTAGTATTATGAACTAGCCGTTATGAATAGTATTAACTAAATTTTGAATCTTATAAAATTATTATTCGTCTTTCACATTTTCTAAAACATGATATAAGAACAAAATAAATTTTTTCGGGTAAAATAAATATTTTTCAAAAAATGCAGTTTTGCCACCTTTTGATGGCATACCCACCTTAAATCTAGTTTTTGACATGTTTATAAGTTAAAATTGAAAAAATAAAATTCTTCTATGGAATGATGAAATAAAAATTTACTTTGGATAAATTTTCATATCATTCAGGTAACTTTCATATTTTGATGAATAGTAAAAACACGCTATATTTTAATTAAAAACAGCTTTTTCAATCGAAATAATTAATAGTGATAAATTATTAATTTGAGTGTTTTTAAAGAATATTTAGAATATATTTTTACAATTTAATAAAATGTTGGTCATTGAATATAATTTCACATTTAAACCCGACATAAACAAGTGTCAATCTTTTGATAGTTATTATCTCTTAAGAAAACACTATTTGTTTTGATGGGAATTAATATTTTAAATTAATTAATGCAACTGATATGTTTTGAATTTGGTAAAATAGACATCATTTTTGAGTTCATAATACCAAATATAGCGCAGGCCGAATTTTTGGTATTTTTCTGGAAACTTTAATTTTTTAATGAATATTGAAACCACTAAGTGGTAGTTAAAAAAATGAATTTTTCATAAAACATAATTTTACCGCATCTGTGAATGGAATTTCGAAAATCCAAGAGACATGGTTGATGCCAATAAGTAAAATTTGGTTAAATGAGATGAAAATAATATTTTGGTGAATAGTAAATTTTTACTTTTTTTTACCACGGTTAAAAGTAAATACGGTAATTAAGGGTAAAAATGATATTATTATTACCATAAAAAATGTCCTAATTCTATTGGATAAGTGTAATTCGACCAAAAAAAACCTTAGGAATAAAATATGACCATTTAGGCCCACATGGATTAGATTAGCACATTTATTACTAATTTATTTAAAGAAGGGTTAAAGTAGTTAAAATCAATGTTTAATAAGTAAATCATTTTTATTATGGGGTTATACCTAAGATAAATTCGACTATAAATATTCATTAGAAAGATAAAAAGATTTCCTACATAATGGTAATTTATTTGTAATATTTAGAAATTAAATAATTTAATTTATTTATGACAAAACGATGATGCTGTAATTATCCTATTAATAAAATATTGACATAATTGATGTTATAAATACCCAAATAAATGTAATTTGAGCCTTTTTATGAATTACACTAATTTTATAGGTTAATATGACATTTTAGTATTGATTTTTGTAACTTGTTTAGAACTAATCATTCTGTTGTGACTTTCACAAAAATCAATTACTAAATAGTGTCAAAATTGACATAAAATAGTTATTAAAACAAATAATATATTATTAATTGTTATTTTATTCCTAGAAATCTATGGTTCGGCCAAATGAAGAAGATAAGGTTATATATATATATTAATAAAAAACAACTTGGGGTTCGTTTGGCTTGATATAGTAAGTTTATTAACCTTATAGTGTAAGAAAACAAGAAGACACGGTAAAAGTTAAATTATCTAACTTAAAGTTAAATCTAAATGATAAGGTTAAACTTGATACCTAAACTTGTCTAAATTCTATGGTATGAGAGTATTTCGACCCCCACCCACCTTATCTTCAAAATATATCAATTTGGAGCTATTAAAAACCGAATTTGACTTTATAATAAAATAATATTTTTAGTTATTCCAAAGGTGCCCCTCTCCTCCATTATAAAAGGGCACCTCCTCCCCCTCTTCCTCACACCACATTGAGCCTTCAAGCTCGGCCAACCCCTTACAATTTCCCTTATCCACTTCCCTAGAAACAACCTATAGGTTCTGGGCTTCCTCAAAGAACAATTTTAGTGCCCTAAAAAGAGATCTGAAAGTGGCGCTTCAAAGAAGAGGTAATGTCCGTTATCGATTCTTTCATCTTTATTTCTTCATCCACTTCTTCTTCTTAGGTTGTTTCATTATGAAGTAATAACATCAGTATAAATTATATACTGATATGTTATTATAATTATGAAACGTCCTTATTTCACCATCTATCCATCCTACGGAAAACGAAATCACCGCGCGTGCGTACGTACGGAATACCGTCTCCACGCCGTGGTGTAATCTATTTTCCACCACCACCTTACTTGGATGGGTATAATGGTGTAAATAATAACTATATATTATTATTTTAAAGTGATATTGATTCTTAAAATGTATACATACACTCCAATACAATTCAACGATCATGAGAACGATATCATCGCTCGTGCGTACATACGGACTACCGTCTCCACGACGCGATGAGATTCATTTTCCACGTTAACCATTCATGAATGATTATAAAGTACATATAATAATTAATAATGAAATATATGACATAATAATGATGCTGTATTTATGTGTATATATATGTATGTCATCTACTTCATTCCATTCAACTCAATAAGGAAAAGAAAACAGTGTTCACGCGTACGTACGGTCTACCGTCTCCATGAACGGTGTATTTCTTTCCATTTACTAATCTATTATATATATATATATATTCTGAATATATATTAAATATAAATCATGTTTTATATTCTGGAATTAAGTAATCATGATCTATGTAATCATATGAATAATTACAAGTCAAAACACGGACGACAAATGAAACGATTTTACCCAAAACGCTCTTTAACATGGAATTTACAAAAGAACGGGTAATATAAAGCCATAATTGAACCATATATGACATCATAACAATGGGTATGATTCTGGAATAAGTAAATGACATTATTTAAATCATTATACAGGAGGTTCGAACACATATGAAGAAAATCAGACGTAAGGTAAGGAAAATATCACAATCCCATTTTTATCAGAGATTTTTTATACTTTTAAATTTTCTGGGGTGTATTTTATCATCCACATCCATGTTTCTTCAATATGTAATATTTATATCCTTTTAAAATATTTTATATCCAATTTTACCCTTCGGTGAGTTTTTAGTAAAGGATATGAAAGGAATCTTTTGTCATTTTTCGTACGAGGTACTTTTTGACTTTTCCAACAGAAGTACGAAGAATGTTTTTTTAACTTATACGGCATGAATGGATTTTTAAAACCATATTTCAAAGAATATTACTTTACAAGTTTTCATGTTTATTTTTAATCAACTTTTTTTAGTTTATAATTGTACGACATGTTAAGAAAGGAAAAGTGTTTTTGAAGCAGAAATGATATTTTCCTCAAGAATGGAGTTCAAGTGTTTTATCAAAATTATTTTCCATCTAAGATAATATAGGGTTCTGTTTCTATCCTTATTATTACATTTTTTGATTATGTTGTGATGGAAATATTTTTATGAATTCCTTTATCTTATATGAATTGTTTTATGATGTCATGATGTTTAAGATTCCCATTTTTATTACATGGGTTATGCAATGATGTATGATTTATGATTTTGTGGCACACATAAGAATGATATCATTATGAGATGGGTGGGACCTAAATCCCCCTACAATTCATTGGGTAAAGATTTTATATCTCATGAGATAGAAATGGCTTGAATGGTAGGTTATACCGGTTCAGTGAAACAGGATTGAAACGATGAGTGAACTCGGCTCAGAAAGGGACTTTGTCCACTAAGATAGTTTTGGCAATGAGTCTTGACTAATAAGAAATTATTCTCTATGATAATGTGTGTATGCCACAAAGTTTCATGTTTTATGTTATGATTATTGGTATTACATTTATCTACTATGATTTATCCCATGTTATGATATTATGATCTCTTTTTCAGGTTAAGATTTCCAAAATGTTATGTTCTTATGAATATGATGTGATTGATATTTCTTTTTTTTACCCTTACTGAGCATTTGAGCTCACCCTTTTATGTTTTCTTTTCCCCAGGATATAAAGAAAGGTTTTAGGTATAAAAAAGGAATATCTTTATGGGAGATGTTGAATATCTTTCACCATGAATAGAAGATTATATTCCGAGTTTCCAAAGACACTAAACTATTACGGTCCTTGCGTGTGTGTTTTTGTTATGTACTAAGTATTCTGCAAAATTATTGTAATGTCCATGTACGTCAGGCTTCGGGTCTCTATATTTGATATCAGAGGAAAGGTTTAGTCATCCTTTGGAAAATAGGATGCGAAAATGTTAGTAAGATCCCTAGAGATATTTCTAAGGTATGTCTAGGGATGTCCCTAAGGATAAGTATGCGTATAAGATATAGTCCTAGAACTAAGGTAACGATCATGGAATTTAACCTAAGATGTTAGATATTGAGGGTTCTCCCCCTTTACTATGTTGTTTTCCCTAGCATGATTTTTGCCTCTCACACTATTCATTTTGGGTTTTAGAAAATGGCTGGAAATTGGAAGATTCATGATAATGGAGGATATGATGGACAATGTAATGATTTTCTTCATGAGAAACCAAATGAAACGGGATCTGGAATTCCAAACATCGTGATTATGCCTAATCAGAAATCCCATAATATGATCAATAATCTCAACTTTGGTAAGTTTCTCGACTTAGATAATAAGAGAAAGATGGAGTTTCATGATGATCATAGAGGAAAGAAAGTTCAATTTCCCTCATGTAAATCACGTGGGAAGAGGCATTAGGGAGATTGTTTCAAAGGAACTGGAAGATGCTTTGGGTGTCGAAAAGAAGGACACAAAGCCGGTAAGTGCAAAGGGAAAGGTTCAGTTAACACTAGGGATGAGGATAATGGTATTTCTACGACATCAACAATGGTTAAATGATTTATATGTGGAATGTACGGGCATTATGCAAACCAATTCCCTAAGGGAAAGTCTCATGAAGAGAATCAGTATGGTCGTATGGGTAGTATTTATGTTGATGATGATGAAGAGACTACAAATGATATGTGAGATGAAAGAATTGTTGAAGCTCGATCAATGGTTTAATAATGTAGTGGAATGATTACATGTTTATCTTGTGTAATGTTGTATAAGTAATCTCATGAATTAAAGAGACATCTAAGGATTGTTACACTGTTGTCTTTCCATGAGTTTTTAAAGTGTATGATTAATGGTACCAGTATCCATGAAAGGTTATTCAGATATTTTTGGAATGTAGATGATATGCGCATAATGATGGGATAAGGAGAAAATTAAATGTTTGATAGTATTCATGAGCTCATGACTGATATAAGGAGAAGGTTATATCATGGTTTGAGTATATATAATTTTTGGATTTTGGTATGTGGAAAGAGTTAACTTTTTACTGCATTCATGTTTTCACTAAGGTTCAATGGGTATTCATTATTCAAGAGAATACATGATTAAGGTATTCACATGTTTGTAATTTCACCAACAAGATATATGTAACACCCCGACCCCAGTTTCCCAGAGTCGGTGCATTATTACATAACATTGGTATGATCACAAGAAAGATCAAATCTCGAAAGACCGATTGGTTTAGTAGCCTTGGAAACACTAGATATATTCATAAGTTTTACATTACATCATAAAACGAAAAACTACTACAACAACATATTGTCTCCATAATCCACACTCATATCCCGACATAATATCCCTGCAGGTCATTCATAATTAACTCTTCACTTCCTGGGAAAAATAAAACATAGAAAAGGGGTGAGCTCAAATGCCCAGTAAGGATAACAATATAGCGGAAACATTCATAAATAAGAATAAACATTTAAGGCAATGTATAACTAAAACAAAAGCCTTTCAAACATTAACTTTCAACATGGTATGGCATAAATAAAATGAAAGAATTCCATTTACTTATTCACATGGATATTCTACTAATCAAATAATCACATGCAAAAATCAATAACCACTTTCATAATGTTGGAATGCATAATGCCAGACTATCATAACCACATATCCAAGGCCTCGTGCCAAGACTACAAATAAGATTTTGTCAAGGCCTTGTGCCAAGACACTAGTTTGTCTCATGAGACCTACCGATGCATCGAGGAGCTATAGCGGGCTCCACCCGTCACATATTAAGTCCAATGCATTCCCATATGAAAAGGTTTAAATATAACATAAACATTCGTATTAAAACTAGCATACGAAATGTCAATACTTTCACCATAAACTATGAATGGTATAAAAATAGCACATCCACAGTCAAACATATCACAAAACCTTCAATAAAATATAGAAGTTTTGTATCATAATAAATCAACTTCAAATAATCTTAAAATCCATCAAAGGATGTTGACATAGAAGAAATCAAAAAATTTTTTAAAGAAATATCTCCTTTTATTTTGAAATCATTTAAGATCCATATAAAATAAAACATTTTCTTTGAAAATAATCTTATATTCTTGTAAGGGATGCTTTGAAGATTTTATAATGGCGGAAAATAGCCGCACCCGCCGTATAAGTTAAAAAAAACATTCTTACCTTAATTCTGTCGAAAAGGTTAAAAATGACCTTATTTTGAAAACGACCGAAAGATTCCTTTATAAACCACTTATAAAAGTCAAAAAGGGTATAAATGAATTTAACTCATATTCTAGTAAATAGTAAAAATGTTTTGAAATAAATTTTTAAGAAACATGGATGTGGATGATAAAGAGATCCCAGTAGATTATTACGTATAAACAACCTCGGATAATGAAGAGATTGTGAAATAACCCTTACCAATTTGGTAACTTATGAAACATACAACCCATGAAAGAGGTATCATACAATGAATATGTAAATACACATAGATTATAGTGTATTACATGAATAATATAATTATGAGCAGTACATACACCACACAAAAGGTGATGGTGGCAATATGGCATGAATCTCACGGAAATAAGGGGTGAGACGAAAACCACTTACCACGTTAATCAATTGATTCGTATGGCCAAAAGTTAATAACCACCAAATGATTTACAGAATAACATGAATATAAAGAGAATCATGATAATATATATCAAATGGCAGTACACAATACACCACATTCAATAATTTATTGGTGAACAATGGAAATCTCACGGAATTGAAAGTGAGATAAGAAAATACCTTACCTTGTACTTTTCCTTGGTTGGGGTAGGTTAACATCCTGTATAATGGTGAAATAATTGTTATCAAATTATACAAGAATAATATATATTAATATGATATCATATATGATCTTTTAACATTGATTTGTTAATAATATCTTAGAATTATCGTCGTTTCGGGTGTTAACTTACTCATTTTATTTTATATGTTTTGTTACATAAGCCATGTTTTTTGTATCTTATTCATATCCAGAATGATATCAAGTCCTTGAACATCATTTTTTAAATCATCAAATGATAATTATACTTGAATGGATACGATGGAGAATGAATCTCATCGTGTTCGTGGAGACGGTAGTCCGTACGTATGCACGAGCGGCAATATCATTCTTTTGATATTAAAATAATATATAAATGGATGGTATATCATATATACAGAATCATTAAAATGTTATATTTATTATTTACATGAGTTACACATCATTATTATACCCATCCAAATAATAATATATTGAATAACCATTACACCACGACGTGGAGACGGTAAGTCGTACGTACGCACGTATGGTGACATGTTATTCAAAGGGTGGATAGAATACTGAATATGGTTGTACCATATTTATAATAACATCACAGTATATGTGATATACTGGAGTTATTATTTTAGAATGGTAAGAACAAAGAAAGAAGAAGTGGAAGAGGAAAGGAACTTGAAAAGGGGTGCTGAAAACATTACCTCTTCTTCGGGTTCTTCCTTTTGATTAGATCAAAAGGGCTCCTTAGGATGGCTTTCTGATCAAAATAAGGCCTATAGGTTTTAGTGAGGGATGTTGGGAGAGTATTTGGGCAGAGTTTGGCAGAAACAAAAGGCTTTGAAGGTGTGAAGAAATGGGAAGGAGGAGTGCCCTTTTATAAGAGGGGTGAGGGGCACCTTTGGAAAAGCTAGAGATATTAGTTTATAATAAATTCATAATCGGTTTCCAATGGCTCCAAAGTTGACTATTCAAATGTTATGATGGGGATGGGTCTAAAACAACTCAACCAATATAATTTAGACAGGTTTGGGTACTTATATTAACCTTATCTTTAAGTATTAACTCTAAGTTAATTAGTTTAACTTTTACAGTGTCTCTTTGTATTTTTATATAATATGGTTAATAAACTTACTATATACATCCAAACTACCCCCAAGTGGTCCATTAATGATGAAACTATCATGATATAAGTCTCTTGGCCGAACCTTAGATTTTTAGGAATTTAATATCAATTAATAATATAATATTTGTTTTAAGAAGTCTTTTATGTCAATTTTGACACTATTCAATAGTTGATTTTTGTGAAACTCATAACAGATTTATTACTTCGAAAAAAGTCAATTAAATCAATACTAATATATCATATTATCCTAGAAAATTAGTTTAATTCATTAAAAGATTCATATTATATTTATTTGGGTATTTATAATATCAATTATTTTAATTTTTTACTATTATTGTAATTACTGCATCATCATTGTGTCATAAATAAAATAAATTATTTAATGTCTAAAAATTATAAATAAAATATCATTATGTAGAAAATATTTTTATCTTTCTAATTAATATTTATAATATAAAATCCAACATATATAACCCTATGTAACAATTGTTTTTCTAAAAGATATATGCTTGTGTCATTTTTGTATTCATTTTAACTTAATTAAAATAAAGTGTCATTATCACTTACAAGTGGATCCATGGGGTCCCAAAATATACCCAAAGATTTCCATGGTCGACCATGTATCAAAAAATAGGGTTAAGACACGTTTTAGGGTAATTTAGTATTATTATAATATTATTTTTTAACCCTTATTTACAGGATTTACCCTTAACCATGGTAAATAAAATATTTACCGCAGTAATTATTCAAAATGTCTAAAAATAAAAGTTACCTATTTACACAATTTGAACATCCTGATTCCAAATATGGAATCCATTTTACTAAATTCAAAACACATAAGTGGCAGAAATTAATTTAAAATTAATTCCCGCTGTCAAAACAAAAAGCGTGTTTTTAAGAGATAATAACTATCAAAAGATTGACATTTGTTTATGTTCGGTTTAATTGTAAAATTATGTCCAATGACCAAAATTATATTAAATGGTAAAAATATATTCTAAATATACTTTAAAACCACTCAAATTTATAATTTATCACTATTAATTATTTTGATTAAAAAAGTTGTTTTTAATTAAAATTTAGTAATTTTCACTATTCATCAAAATATGAAAGTTATCTGAAATGTACCAAAATTTCACCTTATGCTAAATTCGATATTCCGAATCCAAAAATGATGTCCATTTTGAAATATAAAATATATATAATTTCAAAAAGTAGGTATTACTATTCATAACGGCTAGTTTGATTGGTTATGGTGTGTTAGAACTCGGTGTTGCGTACAACACACGCTATCACATTATTCAAAGAGAAGCGTACTGTAGAAGCTTGGGGTGTTACATTCTCCCCTCCTTCAAATAATTTCATCCTCGAAATTTCTAGAATACTTATCACATGAAAAGACTCGGGTGGTTCTTCATCATAAGTTCCTCGGGTTCCCACGTTGCCTCTTCCATCTTATGGTTTCTCCACAAAACTTTTACCAAACGCGTCGACCGGTTTCTCAGTACTTGGTCTCTCGTATCAAGAATCCTGACGGGCTCTTCACAATAGGAAATATCGGGTTCCAGTTCTAATTCCTTATAGGTGAGTACATGCGTTGGATCAGGCATGTATTTCCTCAACAGAGATACGTGGAACACATCGTGAACTTTGGAGAGACATGGCGGTATTGCCAATCGGTAAGCTACAACCCCAATTCGTTCTAGAATTTCGAAAGATCCGATGTACCTGGGACTCAATTTACCTTTCTTACCAAAACGTATGACTCCCTTCCACGGAGATACCTTCAGGAAAACATGATCACCGACTTGAAATTCCAAATCCTTCCTTCGATTATCGGCATAGGTCTTCTGCCTATTTTGAGCTGCTTTGATGTGATTTTGGATTACCTTCACCTTTTCCACCGTTTCCTCCACCAGTTCTAGGCCTAAAAGTTTTCTTTCACCAACCTCATCCCAACAGGTTGGTGTACGACATCTCTTTCTGTATAACGCTTCATATGGTGCCATCTGAATACTCGAATGGAAGCTATTGTTATAGGAAAATTCTACCAGTGGTAAATATTGATCCCACATACCCTGAAAGTCAAGTGAGCAAGATCTCAACATGTCTTCTAGGGTTTGAATAGTCTGTTCTGATTGTCCATCTGTCTGAGGGTGGTAAGCAGTGCTCAAATGAAGTTCAGTATCCAGGGATTTCTGAAGACTTTTCCAAAATCTTGAAGTAAAATGGGGATCACGTTCAGAAACAATCGATAGGGGAACTCCATGAAGTCTCAAAACTTAATTAATGTATAGTCTTGCTAGACGTTCCAGGGGTAGATCTTCTCTTATAGCAAGAAAATGTGCTGACTTGGTAAGAAGATCAACAATAACCCATATTGCATCATTCCTTCTAGGAGTCTTTGGTAGCCCCATGACAAAGTCCATCGTAATATTGTCCCATTTCCACTCCGGTATGGGAAGAGGTTGCATGACTCCTCCAGGCTGTTTCCTTCCAGCTTTGACCTGTTGACAAACCATACATATTGACACAAAATCAGCAATCTCACTCTTCATGTTGTCCCACCAAAAATGTTCCTTCAAATATCTATACATTTTTGTGCTCCCAGGGTGTATAGAGAAATTGGAACTATGAGAATCATCCAGCAATTCCCTTTTTAGATCAGGTAAATCGGGAACACAAAGTATCTTCCCGAATTTCAAAATTCCATCTTCATATACAAAGTCTCTCAATCTCCCATCATTCACAGCTTTAATCTTTTTTTGGAATTCGTCATCATCGGTCTGAGAGCTCTTAATATTTTCTAGTAAAGATGGTTTGGAAACCATTTGAAAAAGCATTGATGTTTCACCTTCCCTGGTTATTCCCATGTCCATCTTCACTAGATCCATGAAAATTGGATCCCTTGCAATTATCATATTGTTCAAAACTCCATGGTCTTTTCTACTCAAAGCATCTTCCACCTTGTTTGCCTTCCCCGGGTGGTAGTGTATCGTACAATCATAATCCTTGAGTAATTCAAGCCATCTCCTTTGCCTCATGTTGAGTTCATTTTGTGAGAAAATATACTTCAAACTCTTGTGATCAGTATAAATCTCACATTTTTCACCATAGAGGTAGTGCCTCCATATCTTCAAAGCAAAGATCACAGCTGCTAACTCGAGATCATGAGTAGGATAGTTCTGTTCATGAATTTTCAACTGTCGTGATGCATAGGAAATAACTCTATCATTCTGCATAAGGACACAACCAAGTCCTTTCTTCGATGCATCACTATAAATAACGAACCCATCATTCCCCGATGGTAGAGTCAATATAGGAGCATTGACTAATCTTTTCTTCAGTTCTTCAAAACATTCTTCACACTCTTTTGTCCAAACAAATTTAACCCCTTTACGTGTGAGCTTCGTTAATGGGTTAGCCAATCGGGCAAAATTCTGGACGAAACGTCGATAATAACCTGCCAAAACAATAAAACTGTGTACCTCAGTTATACTCGTAGGTGCTGGCCATTCTTGGATTGCCTTGGTCTTAGAAGGATCAACAGAGATTCCAGACAATATGGCCAAGAAAAGAAATCTCCTGAAGCCAGAATTCACACTTGCTAAACTTCCCATATAATTCATGCCTCCTCAGAGTCTTCAAGATAATGCGTAAGTGATTTTCATGATATTCGTAGGTTTTGGAGTATACCAAGATATCATCAATAAATACCACCACAAATTCATCGAGATACTCCTTGAAAACTCTATTCATCAGATCCATGAATACAGAGGGTGCATTAGTCAATCCAAACGGCATTACAGTAAACTCGTAATGCCCGTACCTGGTTCAAAATGCTGTCTTCGGAATGTCTTCCTTCTTTACACACAACTGATGGTATCCAGATCGAAGGTCAATCTTTGAAAAGTATTGATCTCCATGTAGTTGGTCAAATAAAACATCAATACGAGGTAGGGGATACTTGTTCTTTATCGCTATAGCATTGATCTCCCTGTAGTCGATACATAACCTCATAGATCCATCTTTCTTTTTAACAAAAAGAACAGGGGCTCCCCATGGAGAAACACTAGGGCGAATAAATCCCTTATTGCTCAATTCCTCTAGTTGTTTCGTTAGTTCGACTAACTCTACAGCGGCCATTCTATAAGAGGTCTTCGATATAGGCCTTGATCCAGGAATCAAATCAATGGAAAACTCAACTTCTCGTTCTGGAGGATGTCCAGGTAAATCTTCCGGAAATACATCTAAAAATTCTTTCACAACAGGTACATCCTCTATTTGAACATTCCTTTCCTCACCGATAGTTATTTCATTCTCTTCCTCCCCAATAATTGAATTAAGTTGAGCTACTGGGGGTGGATCTAAATAAGAATTAGGTGGTGACGATTCTTCTCTAAAGATAAGGTGTTCCTTATCATTATCATCAAGAATCGTAACCTATTTCTTCTTACAATAAATCTTCGCATCATAGTCTGAAAGCCAGTCCATACCGAGGATTATATCAAACTCAATCATAGGTATGACGATGAGATCAGCAGATAAAGAAAATTTATGTGCTCTAATGGGGACTGATTCACAAAACTTTGTTGCAATGATACTTCCCTTAGGAGTTTTAACTGACAACTCCCTTATTAAATCAAATTGGAAGTATCTAATTTTCTTAGCAAACTGGGAAGATATGAAACAGTGCAACGATCCAGAGTCAAATAATGCATTTTCTAAACATGAGGAAGCCATTAAATTACCTGCCACCACGTCTTTTGGAGCTTCTACCTCTGTAGTAGTGATAGCATAAGCCTGGCATTGATCCCTTGGCCTTTTTTGAGGTATGTTCTCCTGACGCTTAGGACATGCATTTGCATAATTCCCCATCTCCCTGCAATTGTAGCACTGAACGTTGGTGGCTTCCTTATTCCCTTTGCAATCACGAGCTTGGTGGCCTTTTTCAACACACTTGTAACAGACTCCCATTCCCTTCAAGCAAGCACCAGGGTGTTTCTTCCCACATTTACCACAGGATGGATATTCAACCTTTCCTTTCTTCCCCTTATTTCCATTCCCAGATTGATCAGCAGGCCTCTTCTTCTCTTTCTTTACTTTAAAGTCATAAGACTTAGAGAATTCATTTTCGGTCTTGATAGCACATGAGACAATGTCTTCGTACGATGAAAAGGATTGTGAGAATAATGCTCGACGGAGAAATGGTTTTAACCCATCAAAGAAACGATCAATATTACTTCTTGGGTTGCGAATATAATCTCCAGAATACCTCGCTAACCTTGTAATGTTAGCCTCATACTTTGTGACATTCTCATCCTCCTTTTGTCTCAGACTCAGAAATTGCCATTCCATATCTGCTCGATGGTCGCGAGGAAAGTATTTTTCTAAAAACAGATCTTTGAACTCCCTCCATTCCATATTTGATACTTCATCATCTTCCTTCATGTTTTGAATCAATGACCACCATTGATCAGCATCTCCAGTGAGGCGGTAAACTTCCATGATAACTTTTTCCTTTTCACTGTTCCCCAAAGCCTGAAATATTTTCTTTAGGGAAATTATCCACTGCTCGGCTACTAAGGGATTTGTATTCCCATTGAACATTGGTGGTTGTTGCCTCATGAATCGATCTAACATTGATCCTCCACGCTGCGGATCAGGGTGCTCCATACGGGTAAGGTTATTATTCATAACCTGAGTAAGTTGTCCCAGTATGGTGATTAGCTGATCGGCACGAGTTGCATCACCAGCCCCACTATAATTATCTTGAGCAGGAGGGAAATCCCTACATGGAGTGCGTGCATTGATACGGTTTCCATTTCTTCCACTAGGTGCCATTTCTAAACAATGGCATAAACTAGATCAGTTTATGAATCAAAATACATAATCCCATACTTATAAAACACTTAACATAAATTGAACTATTTGTGGATATAATCCATAATCATAAGAATGTTTTCTTTGAGGAAGTATATACTCATAATCCCTTCAAAATGATTTGTAAAGAAAAATGAGATTTATCCTAAGCATATCCCCAGGGATGTCGTAACCAAGAGTGCAGCAAGGCCCGTTGTCGTGCACCAGTTCTCGTTCGAGTCTAGCTCAAAGCGGTGTTTTCGGGTTTTACCCCTAGGTACATCTGTGCCAGAGCCGCCTCTACCTGCTTGTATCCAGATAGGGATGTATTGCTCGGAAAACTCACTAAATCTATACAATACCAAAATTCTAGGAAGTTCTTCTATACTAATCCTCAAAGTTCATCTTAGGTCTACGTGCTCTAATCAGAGTTTATCTAAATCTAGCTTCCAAGGTTTGTACTAAACTTACTCTGATACCAACTGTAACACCCCGACCCCAGTTACCCAGGGTCGGTGCATTATTACATAACATTTTTATGATCACAAGAATGATCAAATCTCGAAATACCGATTGGTTTAGTAGCCTTGGAAACACTAGATATATTCATAAGTTTCACATTACATCATAAAATGAAAAACTACTACAACAACATATTGTCTCCATAATCCACACTCATATCCCCACATAATATCCCTGCAGGTCATTCATAATTTACTTCTTCACTTCCTGGGAAAAATAAAACATAGAAAAGGGGTGAGCTCAAATGCCCAGTAAGGATAACAATATAGCGGAAACTTTCATAAATAAGAATAAAAATTTAAGGCAATGTATAACTAAAACAAAAGCCTTTAAAACATGAACTTTCAATATGGTATGGCATAAGTAAAATTAAATAATGCCATTTACTTATTCACATGGATATTCTACTAATCGAATAATCACATGCAAAAATCAATAACCACTTTCATAATGTTGGAATGCATAATGCCAGACTATCATAACCACATAGCCAAGCCCTCGTGCCAAGACTACAAATAAGATTTTGTCAAGGCCTTGTGCCAAGACACTAGTTTGTCTCATGAGACCTACCGATGCATCGAGGAGCTATAGCGGGCTCCACTCGTCACATATTAAGTCCAATGCATTCTCATATGAAAAGGTTTAAATATAACATAAACATTCGTATTAAAACTAGCATACGAAATGTCAATACTTTCACCATAAACTATGAATGGTATAAATATAGCACATCCACAGTCAAACATATCACAAAACCTTCAATACAATATAGAAGTTTTGTATCATAATAAATCAACTTCAAATAATCTTAAAATCCATCAAAGGATGTTGACATAGATGAAATCAAAATTCTTTTTAAAGAAATATCTCCTTTTATTTTGAAATCATTTAAGATCCATATAAAATAAAACATTTTCATTGAAAATAATCTTATAATCTTGTAAGGGAAGCTTTGAAGATTTTATAACGGCGGAAAATAGCCGCACCCGCCGTATAAGTTAAAAAAACATTCTTACCTTAATTCTGTCGAAAAGGTTAAAAAGGACCTTGTTTTGAAAACGACCGAAAGATTCCTTTATAAAGCACTTATAAAAGTCAAAAAGGGTATAAATGACTTTAACTCATATTCTAGTAAATAGTAAAAATGTTTTGAAATACATTTTTATGAAACATTGATGTGGATGATAAAGAGATCCCAGTAGATTATTACGTATAAACAACCTCGGATAATGAATAGATTGTGAAATAACCCTTACCAATTTGGTAACTTATGAAACATACAACCCATGAAAGAGGTATCATACAATGAATATGTAAATACACATAGATTAGAGTGTATTACAAGAAGAATATAATTATGAGCAGTACATACACCATACAAAAGGTGATGGTGGCAATATGGCATGAATCTCACGGAAATAACGAGTGAGACGAAAACCCCTTACCACATTAATCAATTGAGTCATATGGAAAAAAGTTCATAAACACCAAATTATTTACAGAATAACATGAATATAAATAGAATCATGATAATATATATCAAATGGCAGTACACAATACACCACTTTCAATAATTTAGTGGTGAACAATGGAAATCTCACGGAATTGAAAGTGAGATAAGAAAATCCCTTAACTTGTACTTTTCCTTGGTTGGGGTAGGTTAAGATCCTGTATAATGGGGAAATAATTGTTATTAAATTATACAAGAATCATATATATTAATATGATATCATATATGATCTTTTAACATTGATTTGTTAATAATATCTTAGAATTATCGTCGTTTTGGGTGTTAACTTACTCATTTTATTTTATATGTTTTGTTACATAAGCCATGTTTGTTGTATCTTATTCATATCCAGAATGATATCAAGTCCTTGAACATCATTTTTTAAATCATCAAAAGATAATTATACTTGAATGTATACGATGGAGAATGAATCTCATCGCGTTTGTGGAGACGGTAGTCCGTACGTACGCACGAGCGACAATATCATTCTTTTGATATTAAAATAATATATACATGGATGGTATATCATATATACAGAATCATTAACATGTTATATTTATTATTTACATGAGTTACAAATCATTATTATACCCATCCAAATAATAATAAATTGAATAACAATTACCCCACGACGTGGAGACGGTAAGCCGTACGTACGCATGTATGGTGACATGTTATTCAAAGGGTGGATAGAATACAGAATATGGTTGTACCATATTTATAATAACATCACAGTATATGTGAGATACTCGAGTTATTATTTTATAATGGTAAGAATAACGAAAGAAGAAGTGGAAGAAGAAAGGAACTTGAAAAGGGGTGGTGAAAACATTACCTCTTCTTCGGGTTCTTCCTTTTGATTTGATCAAAAGGGCTCCTTAGGTTGGCTTTCTGATCAAACTAAGGCCTCTAGGTTTTAGTGGGGGATGTTGGGAGAGTATTTGGGCAGAGTTTTGCTGAACCAAAAGGCTTTGAAGGTGTGAAGAAATGGGAAGGAGGAGTGCCGTTTTCTAAGAGGGGTGAGGGGCACCTTTGGAAAAGCTAGAGATATTAGTTTATAATAAATTCATAATCGGTTTACAATGGCTCTAAATTTGACTATTCAAAGGTTAAGTTGGGGATGGGTCGAAAACAACTCAACCAATAGAATTTAGACAGGTTTGGGTACTTATATTAACCTTATCTTTAAGTATTAACTCTAAGTTAATTAGTTTAAATTTTACAATGTCTCTTTGTATTTTTATATAATATGGTTAATAAACTTACTATATACATATAAAAGACCCCCAAGTGGTCCATTAATGATTAACCTATCATGATATAAGTATCTTGGCCGAACCTTAGATTTTTAGGAATTTAATATCAATTAATAATATAATATTTGTTTTAAGAACTGTTTTATGTCAATTTTGACACTATTCAATAGTTGATTTTTGTGAAACTCATAACAGATTTATTACTTCGAAGAAAGTCAATTAAATCAATCCTAATATATCATATTATCCTAGAAAATTAGTTTAATTCATTAAAAGTTTCATATTATATTTATTTGGGTATTTATAATATTAATTATTTTAATTTTTTACTTTTATAGTAATTACTGCATCATCATTGTGTCATAAATAAAATAAATTATTTAATGTCCAAAAATTATAAATAAAATATAATTATGTAGGAAATATTTTTATCTTTCTAATGAATATTTATAATCTAAAATCCAACATATATAACCCTATGTAACAATTGTTTTGATAAAAGATATATGCTTGTGTCATTTTTGTATTCATTTTAACTTAATTAAAATAAAGTGTCATTATCACATACAAGTGGATCCATGGGGTCCCATAATAGACCCAAAGATGCCCATGGTCGACCATGTATCAACCAATAGGGTTAAGACACGTTTTAGGGTAATTTAGTATTATTATAATATTATTTTTTTAACCCTTATTTACCGGATTTACCCTTAACCATGGTAAATAAAATATTTACCGCAGTAATTATTCAAAATGTCTAAAAATAAAAGTTACCTATTTACACAATTTGAACATCCTGATTCCAAATATGGAATCCATTTTCCTATATTCAAAACATATAAGTGGAAGAAATTAATTTAAAATTAATTCTCGCTGTCAAAACAAAAAGCGTGTTTTTAAGAGATAATAACTATCAAAAGATTGACACTTGTTTATGTTCGGTTTAATTGTAAAATTATTTCCAATGACAAAAATTATATTAAATGGTAAAAATATATTCTAAATTTACTTTAAAACCACTAAAATTCATAATTTATCACTATTAATTATTTTGATTAAAAAAGTTGTTTTTAATTAAAATTTAGTAATTTTCACTATTCATCAAAATATGAAAGTTATCTGAAATGTACCAAAATTTCACCTTAGGCTATATTCGATATTCCGAATCCAAATATGATGTCCATTTTGAAATATAAAATATATATAATTTCAAAAAGTAGGTATTACTATTCATAACGGCTAGTTTGATTGGTTATGGTGTGTTAGAACTCGGTGTTGCGTACAACACACGCAATCACATTATTCAAAGAGAAGCGTACCGTAGAAGCTTGTGGTGTTACATATATCTTATGATATATGAGGGATAAATGATGGCATTCACGTGATCGTTTTCTTTATTCTCTGAGCATGGACCAAAGTATTTTAGATACGCCTAAAGATTGGAATGGATTATGTTGGACATAAGTTAGTATTGTTTAAGGATAATTTTTTTTGATATTGTTGATGGGATGTTATAGTAATATAGCTTTAGAAAAAGGAAAACCTGCAGGACGGGCAACACCCATCGCGTCGGACAAGGCTGTGTGAATTGAACCCACAACCGAAGTACGACTGGCCTTTATCGCCTACCACTGGCCTACAGGAAGTCTCTGTTTAGTAGAAACTTGTTTTATTGTATTAAGCAGTTTGATATATGAAGTATAAGTCCATTTTAGGAACCATATAGGATTAATCTCACTATAGATAGACTTATGTATTTTTTGATAACTTTTCTAACCTTTTTTTTAGACAGATGGAATGACCCATCCTTCTATCACATGATCTGCTAACACATCATGAATGACAAATTCAACTTCATTTCTATAAGAGATGAAGTGGAAATTGTCCAATGAACGACCAACGGTGAGACTATACCAAAATCACGAAAGTAACTCTTCTAATTCCAATTTCATCAACTTTAGGGAAATGATCATGAAAACCAAAAATGTTGTCCTAGTGCTCTTATATCTGAGGAATTAGATGGTACCTTAGATCGTCATAAATTTATGGCTTTGTGATTGCTGGCTTTTCCATAGCCATGTTCTCTACAAATCTCCATCAGAACATGATGGTTAGATTTCTCTTCCATATCCATATTTTCACATATTTGTAAACCTAGTGATTATTTTATTTGGGAAACCGTTACGTTTCATACTTTTGTCCTTAAAGAATGGTCTTTGTATTCCTTTTTACGATGTGGGTTTCTATTAAAGATACTTTCGAATAGTAAACCATTTATAACCCCGACGAATTTCGAGGGAGAAATTCATTTTAAGGGGGGTAGAATGTGACACCCTGAGATTTTATGAAAAATATTCTTTTAATTTCATTAATGTCTTGTGTTGTATGCTACACCATGATTACCTTGTGCTATACGCAACACCGTATTAGCTTCCAGTATATGCAACACTATTCTTGGATCGTGTTACACACAATTTTGATAATAGTTATTCTACGCAACATTGAGTATATAAATATATATATATATTCAATGTATAAATGAAATATGGCTGGATTATGTTATACGAAACAACGAAGAATTCTTGCACAACACGCAACCCTGACTTGGCTTGAATTACACGCAATCACGACCTTCCTCGATAGCGTGTGTTGTACGCAATACCAGGTTTTACTAAACAATGATATATTATTATAATAGTATTATGAACTAGCCGTTATGAATAGTATTAACTAAATTTTGAATCTTATAAAATTATTATTCGTCTTGCACATTTTCTAAAACATGATATAAGAACAAAATAATTTTTTCGGGTAAAATAAGTATTTATCAAAAAATGCAGTTTTGCCGCCTTTTGATGGCGCACCCACTTTAAATCTAGTTTTTGACATTTTATAAGTTCAAATTGACAAAATAAAATTCTTCTATGGAATCATGAAATAAAAATTTACTTTGGATAAATTTTCATATCATTCTGGTAACTTTCATATTTTGATGAATAGTAAAAACACGCTATATTTTAATTAAAAACAACTTTTACAATAGAAATAATTATTAGTGATAAATTATTAATTTGAGTGGTTTTAAAGTATATTTAGAATATATTTTTACAATTTAATACAATTTTGGTCATTGAATATAATTTCACATTTAAACCAGACATAAACAAGTGGCAATCTTTTGATAGTTATTATCTCTTAATAACACACTATTTGTTTTGACGACGGGAATTAATTTTTTAAATTAATTAATGCAACTGATATGTCTTGAATTTGGTAAAATAGATATCATTTTTGAGTTCATGATATCAAATATAGCTTAGGCCTAATTTTTGGTATTTTTCTAGAAACTTTCATTTTTTGATGAATAGTGAAACCACTAAGTGGTAGTTAAAAAATGAATTTTTCATAAAACATAATTTTACCGCTTCTGTGAATGGAATTTCGAAAATCCGAGAGACACGGTTGATGTCAGTAAATGAAATGTGGTTCAATGAGATGAAAATGATTTTTTGGTGAATAGTAACTTTTTACTTTTTTTACCTCGGTTAAAAGTAAATAGGGTAATTAAGGGTAAAAATGATATTATTATTACCCTAACACATGCCCTAATTCTATTGGACAAATGTAATTCGAACAAAAACAACCTTACGAATAAAATATGACCATTTAGGCCCACATGGATTAGATTAGGACATTTATTATTAATTTATTTAAAGAAGGGTTAAAATAGTTAAAATCAATGTTTAATAAGTAAATAATTTTTAATATGGGGTTATACATAAGATAAATTAGACTATAAATATTAATTACAAAGATATAAAGATTTCCTATATAATGGTAATTTATTTGTAAATTTTAGACATTAAATAATTTAATTTATTTTTGACACAACGATGATGCAGTAATTATCTTATTAATGAAATATTGACATAATTGATGTTATAAATACCCAAATAAATGTAATTTGAGACTTTTTATGAATTAAACTAATTTTATAGGTTAATATGACATGTTAGTATTGATTTATGTTACTTCATTCGAACTAATCATTCTGTTATGATTTTCTCAAAAATCAATTACTAAATAGTGTCAAAATTGACATAAAATAGTTTTTAAAACAAAAATTCTATTATTAATTGTTATTTTATTCCTAAAAATCTAAGGTTCGGCCAAATGTCTTAGAAAATGTTATATATATATATATTAATAATAAACAACTTGCGGTTCTTTTGGCTTGATATAGTATGTTTACTAACTTTATAGTCTAAGAAAACAAGAAGACACCGTAAAAGATAAATTATCTAACTTAATGTTAAATCTAAATGATAAGGTTAATATTGATACCTAAACTTATCTAAATTCTATTGGATGAGAGGATTTATACCCATACCCACCTTATATTCTAAATATATCAATTTGGAGCTATTAAAAACCGAATTTGTCTTTATAATAAAATAATATTTTTAGTTATTCCAAAGGTGCCCCTCTCCTCCCTTATAAAAGGGAACCTCCTCCCCCTATTTCTCACACCACATTGAGCGTTCATGCTCGGCCAACCCCTACCAATTTCACTTCTCCACTTCCCTAGAAACATCCTATAGGTTCTGGTCTTCCTCAAAGACCAATTTTAGTGCCCTAAAAGGAGATCTCAAAGAGGCGCTTCAAAGAAGAGATAATGTCCGTAACCGATTCTTTCATCTTTATTTCTTCTTCCACTTATTCTTATTAGGTTGTTTCATTATGAAGTAATAACATCAGTATAAATTATATACTGATATGTTATTATAATTATGAAACAACATTATTTCACCATCTATCCATCCTACGGAAAATGAAATCACCGCGCGTGCGTACTTACAGAATACCGTCTCCACGCCGTGGTGTAATATATTTTCCACCACCACCTTACATGGAAGGGTATAATGGTGTACATAATAACTATATATGATTATTTTAAATTTATATTGATTCTGAAATAGTATACATACACTCCAATACAATTCCCCAATCATGAGAACGATATCATCTCTCGTGCGTACGTACGGACTGCCGTCTCCACGATGCAATGAGATTAATTTTCCACGTTAACCATTCATGAATGATTATAAAGTATATATAATAATTAATAATGAAATATATGACATAATAATGATTCTGGATTTATGTGTATATATATGTATGTCATCTACTTAATTCCATTCAACTCAATTAGGAAAGGAAAGCAGCGTTCATGTGTACGTACGGTCTACCGTCTCCATGAACGATGTATTTCTTTCCATTTACTGATCTATTATATATATATTCTGAATATATATTATATATAAATCATGTTTTATATTCTGTAATTAAGTAATAATGATCTAAGTAATCATATGAATAATTACAAGTCAAAACACGGACGACAAATGAAATGATTTTACCAAAAACGCTCTTTAACATGGAATTTACAAAAGAACGGGTAATATAAAGCCATAAGTGAACCATATATGATATCATAACAATAGGTATAATTCTGGAATAAGTCAATGACATTATTTAAATCATTATACAGGAGGTTCGGACACATACAAAGCAAATCGGACCTATGGTAAGGAAAATATCACAATCTCATTTTTATCTAAGATTGTTTATACTTTACTAGGGTGTATTTTAACATCCACATCCATGTTTCCTCAATATGTAATATTTATATCCTTATAAAATAGTTTAAATCCAATTTTACCATTCTGTGGGTTTTTAGTAAAGGATATGAAAGGAATCTTTTGTCATTTTTCGTACGAGGTACTTTTTGACTTTTCCGAAAAATGTACGAAGAATGTTTTTTTTAACTTATACGTCATGAATAGATTTTTAAAAAATTATTTCCAAGAAACTTACTTTACAATTTTTAATGTTTATTTTTAATCAAAATCTATTAGTTTATAATTGTACGACATGTTAAGAACGGAAAAGTGTTTTTGAAGCAGAAAGGATATTTTCCTCAAGAACGGAGTTCAAGTGTTTTATCAAAATTATTTTCCATCTAAGATAATATAGGGTTCTGTTTCTATCCCTATTATTAAATTTACTTGATTATGTTGTGATGGAAATATTTTTATTAATTCCTTTATCTTATATGAATTGTTTTATGATGTCATGATGTTTAAGATTCCCATTTTTATTACATGGGTTATGCAATGATGTATGATTTATGATTTTGTGGCACACATAAGAATGGTATCATTATGAGATGGGTGGGACCTATATCTCTCTACAATGCATTGGGTAAAGATTTTATATCTCATGAGATAGACATGACTGGAATGGTAGGTTATACCGGTTCAGTGAAACAGGACTTAAACGAGGAGTGAACTCGGCTCAGAAAGGAACTTTGTCCACTAAGATAGTCTTCGAAATGAGTCTTGACTAATAAGAAATGATTCTCTATGATTATGTGTGTATGCCACAAAGTTTCATGTTTTACGTTATGATTATTGGGATTACATTTCGCTACTATGATTTATCCCATGTTATGATATTATGATCTCTTTTGCAGGTTAAGATTTCCAAAATGTTATGTTCTTATGAATATGATGTGATTGATATTTCTTTTGTTTACTCTTACTGAGCATTTTAGATCACCCTTTTACGTTTTCCTTTCTCTGGGATATAAAGAATGGTTTTAGGTATAAAAAAAAGGAAGATCTTTATGGGAGATGTTGATGATCTTTCACCATGATTAGAAGATTATATTCTGAGTTTCCAAAGACACGAAACTATTACGGTCCTTGCGTGTGGGTTTTTGTTATGTAATAAGTATTCCACAAAAGTAATGTAATGTCAATGTACATCAGGCTTCGGGTCTCTACACTCGTGGTGTACACCCTTGGTAATATTCAGTAGGATAGTAGGAGAATTGGACCCGACAATAGGAAGTCCACATTTATACATTCCATTGGATTTTCACATATTTGGACGTGTGTATTGGTACTTCTAATTTAATATTATTAGGAATGATTATTATGAGTCAGATACACCGATTTTTAAATGAAAACTGCGATGAAAAATTTTCATAGTGAGGTAGGATACGTTGGATGCTTCCTGAGTAATATTACATAAAAGAATAATGTGAGAAATGTTCTATCCCTTCCATTATTTTACAATTGTTAAAATATCATACCCTTTCCTGGAAATGATATTTCATAAAGAAATCCATGATCAGGGTGTTTTAGAGGTAGGTTATATTTTTTCAAATTCAATGAAAGAGAAAACAAGCACATCAGTTGATGGAACAAGCTTGCAAGTTTTTGTATATGAGATATTGTGATAAAGGGATTACATTACATAGGAATAATCTATATGATGCATTGGGTCATAGAGGCATTAATTTTTTTTAGTTTGGCTATCTTGTCATGTTTCTATACACAATCATTGGAATTTAGGATCCTTCAACAAATTTTACTAAGAAAGAGGCTTATGGGGTTACAATTAAGTGTATCTAGAATCTCAATTAAATAATATATTTATATTTATTATTTTTAAAGATGAATAAATATTATTCTATATTGTTTTTAACACTTATCCATGTGTTATATATCACTTATATCCCATCACTAAATATTCAAGATAATATAATGAGAGTGGAATTTT
This sequence comes from Viscum album, assembly GCA_963277665.1. Lineage (NCBI taxonomy): Eukaryota > Viridiplantae > Streptophyta > Magnoliopsida > Santalales > Viscaceae > Viscum > Viscum album. The sequence goes on along the minus strand of OY728121.1, from coordinate 1,640,789,860 downwards.
AAATATAAATTTATTTTCTATTTATGTGAATACAATATTTATTTATTTATTAGAATATAATGATGTGTTTTTTATTAAATAAATAAATTTTTATAATTAATGTTCTATAAAATATTATAGAGCAATTGAAGACTGAGATTTTAGGTCTTAAGTGAAATATAAAATATTGTGTATTATTTTATTAAATAATATTTAATTTTAATTAAAAAGTTATGTGGATTATGAAGAATAATATTATTAATTTTATTAATTGACATCGGCTTTTTTTCAATTTTTAATAAATAATCAATTGAACTTGTTAGATTATATTATTTTTATCCCTATAAATATATAAATCGTATTTTGTTAGTTTTTCTAAAATGAAAAGAATAATTATTATTTTAGGGTTTTGCTAAATGGAAATAGAGAATTTTCTCAATACCGTGGTGTATCTCTTCTCCATGATCGCTCCCAACAACAGAGATCAATCATCCTCTATAATATCAAGGATAATTATTTGGATTTGGTTCTCGATGTTCTTAATGGAAAATGACACAAGCGCATGTATATGTCATGCTAGAACACAGATATTCCTTTAGATACATCAAGAGATTCATAGAACATGTGTGGATCACCACTAGGGAGAATATGAACATGATTACTACAATTAAATGTTGATTCATTGTAGATATATCACCATATTCCACAAATAAGAAATAATTCCATAAATTTGATTCTTATTTAATAAAATTAATTATAAATAATATGTTACTGTCCTCTCTGTCTTGTTCGAGAGTGATTCATGTTGTATATCTTTAATGATTCAATTCTATTTAACATAATGATTATCATCATCTAGGTATAATATTGATTATTGAACAAGTAAAAAAATTAAATTTGGCACCACCCGTCACATGCTTCCACTATTCCTGGAACCTATAGTTAGCATGTACACACATACATTGTCTTCAACTGAAATTATATGAAAATGAGGATAATAAATGTTCCAGAAAAATAAGAACCCAAATATATTTTAATGATATTAATGCCATTATATTATGATTTATTAAAAAATTGTTAGTCTGTAGAGGAACAAATTAATTTAAAGGAGTCTTCTACAACGATTTACACTTCATTTTGAAACCTCCTTTGTATTATACGACATGAATTCTTGTAGTGGAATTTTGGGAAGAACATATCATTTTAGACATCTATATGGATGTTGGGAATATATAATTGGATGAATTGGTAAATATAACACGTTCATGGGGGATGTATATGTTAGTGGAATAGGATAAATTTTATAAGTGTGGTGAGGGAAAATTTTAAATTCTTACAACATAATTTTGTATAACATTTATTACTCCAGTAATGTGGATTAAAATTATCAAAATTTCAAATATAATATTGATATATTATAAATGGAACCTACCAATGAGACATAATTTTTTGTTGAGTTCTGTTGATTCATTATCCATTTATGGTTTCCATTTTAAAAATTTTCCCTTAACTATAGGTTGAAATTCTTTCCCTTAATACATTCACAAGGAATAAAAGTGAAATTTACCAGAGAACAAATTTTTTTACTTGAGGATTCTATATAATAATTTCTTTCAAAAATTTCATTCTATAAATTTATGGAAAAAATAATTTTATTATAAATATTCATAAATTTAAAAAAATCATTTAAGAATGATTCTTTTTAAATCATAAAATGCCTTACAATTTATACATTTTGTAGTGTCTCATATTTTTCCATGTATTTTTTTAAATTTTATATGGAATTTTTATGAGACTATGTGTAGAGACATAACATTATTCTGAGGCCCAGTGATCCCAGAATGGTGGTTCGTACTTTTTTTAAGTTATGTGAGTTGGCACTTATGCGCGGTTATGGTAGTTTTCAAACGGATGACCGAATTAAAAATCTGAGGGCACCGTTGTGTCCGAGACAAAATTGTACCTATGAATTGGTTTAACCATGACCAGCGTGGGTTGAGGGAAAAAGATAATTTTGGAATATTTCTAGTAAAATAATATAAAATAAATGGAAAATTTTAATTTATGGAAACATCTATTTCTGTGTAGCGATGAGGTAGTTGTTTCATTAATAAATTCCACATCACAATGACTTAGAAATGGAAAGATGAACTCATTAATACCACATAATATTTTGAATTCCAAAGACATTCCCCTTCTTAATTGGGATAATCAAATGTTCCTCATTGTCAAGGATTGAGAGGAAACTCTGGAGAATCTATGGAGCTTTCGTGCAAACTCTCAGTGATGAATGGCGACGAATTGAAGTTGAGAATCATTAAGCCAATGATGTTTATGGATCTTGATGATGAGGGTAGCATGAACCCTTCATTAGCGATTGATCCCAGTTGAGGTAGGGGTTTTTTGTTTAAATTCTTTCCCCCCCTTTTGATTTAAACGATGAATTCAAATAAACCATGAACAAGTTGATCCCCGGATTCATACATTCTTATGGGAGGGTTTTATTGGGATTATTTGTGGAACTATACCATGTTGAATTGTTATTGTTTTATTCTAGTCAACTTAATCCTACTAACATGAGTGGATCAATTCTTTGACGAACGACAACAGAGGTTTGTTCCTCGATTTTTTCAATGGATTTATTCCCCTTTCTTTTTCCCCATGCATTCTTCTCATTCATTGTGGGGCAGGGAACAACCAATCATTGCACATCCTTTTTTCTATTCAATGATCTCAAATTGAAGATTCCACACCACAACGACATTGTGGAGGTGCGACGATGATAGAGGATGATGAATTAGACCAGATCAGGAAGGGTTTTCCATCGAGAATTCTTCGCAAGTGAGGATTATTGCATGTTTTTGGAGACTATCAGTTGTCCTAAAACAATAGAATTGGATTTGGGGTGTCAGCGTGACCAAAACCTGGGAGTTTCGTGGCAATCGGGTGGCTGGATTGACGATCAGGGAATCACGGATGTGCAACAGTAGAAGTCCACAGTTCTGGAAATTCCCAGAATACTCACCGTGTACTTCTGAAGAACAAAAAATGTAGTACTAGAAGTGGAATATAGGGCTTTGGGGGTTTGAGAGTAATCACATGGCGTGTGACCATGGTCACACTTTTTTTAGGAATTTCCCCAAATCTTGGTTTGTATATTGGTATGTACACAGATATGGGATGGACTACATGCCTTCAAACGACACGACGTGTACTCCCTACAAAGAATGAGAGAAGTGGATATGTAAGACTCAGCATGTATCCTAGTTATACATGGACAAGGGACGGTGTACATGACTTTGTACTCCATCACACAGCCAGGTGAGGCCATTAATGCGGGTCACCCCGATTACTGATTACACGGGTTGGAGTTCACGAGTTGATGACCATGTACGAGAACATGGCCAGGGTACAGGGATCCAACCCCAGTCACTCGGACACGGAGTGTACACCATACTACACATCATGTAATATATTTTCTACACGACCATCCATACGACATGGGACGTTGTACACGGGAAACACCAGGGTTTAGAAAACACGACATGTAACTTTTCTACACGCTGTTTACTTATTGGAATATGGCATGGTCCTCTTGTTCACCATATCATTGACATCATTCATTTGGGTTAGTGCCCCATCTTCTTGTTCCCCTGGAGGTCAGGAATCATTTCATTCTATAGGAGTATGATCTCTTCACAGGACTAGCTGTGATAGATCGGCATCCCTCCGAGTGGCCTGGAGCGAGATCCTCTATCCATTCCTAACCATAGGTAGAGTCAGGCATCGACATGACCGACTCTTTTGGGAGTTGATCCTATACCTTGTTAGTGAATAACCTAGAAGGTTAATCTAGATTATTCATAGTATCTGCCATGGCCATAGAAGAGATCCTCATCTGTGTATCATGATCTTTACTAATCAAGAGTGTATCTCCCGTAATGTGTGCTTCTAACAATCGTGATCTTCCCACATTGGAGTGTGTCTCTCTTAATGAGTTTAAATACCTCTCGTGAAATTTGATGACAAATAGTACATCTCGGACAGACGTCATCATAGATACCAGACCTGTGGAGTGTGTTCTCCTGGAACTAATACTTCGTCGAAATCATCAAACAGAATCCCTAGTGGGGGGGGGGGGGTATGCGGTTGTTTGACCTTTTTCTAGACTACGAGACTGGGATTTGAGTATATCTAGATTGTGATATCCTATTATATGTTTAGTAGACATATATTGTGTAGATATGACTGTTCCTTTCCTTTGTATACTTTCTTTGTGTTTTTCAGGGTCCTCTAATGAGTATTATTATACTCAGTCCAACTCGGGCTTTGCCCGCACGTGTCATTTATTGTGCAGACGATCATCCTTTTGAAAGTGTCCAGGGCTAACCTGGACAAGAACATGCTTTCTGAGTTCCCTATAGGCCAAGGCATTCCTTCATCTACGAGCAGCAGTCCTAGTACCTCTTTGTGTTTACAGGTTGGTGTTTGCAATTTTTTAGACTCTTGTTTTTGGTGGGCTTGTATTCTGGCCTAGTTCACTTTCGGTACTTTAATTTCCGTCATACTCTATGGGTTGGTTTAGTTGTATGAAATAATTTTTATCCATAGTTGTTTTTTTACATTTTAGAGTTTGTGGGATTAGATATGTGTGTGTCTGTGTACATGTTCTTAGGCAATGCATCCCATGTAGTAATATGCCTACTCGGTGCTAGTCACTAGCCCATGGATTATTAGTGGCATGCTTGGAGAGCCACGGTACGTGCCCCATTTTGACGGGTCATGATAGATTTTTATCAGAGGTGGTCGGTTGTACCTTAGGACCAAGAGCTTGTGAGATTGGTTTGGGGCCACAATGTTCAGTGTTTCGAGATCGGCATTCAGGACAGAGACTCCAGTGTTGGTGTGGCGGCTGACGTATCCATACACTAGGACTCTGATAACCTAATTTTCGACTCGATATATGAAAACACTAGTTGTGTGGAAATAAAATATTGGTACATGAATCATATAATAATGGGGTGTGTTTTCCATATCCTTTGTGTTAGCTCTCCAGATATACTCATTAACCACGATACATCTAGTTTCCTTATAGGTTTCATAGGCAATGCATACTCACTAGGATGCTGCAGCATGAGAACGAGGATGACCCCATCAGTGATGAGGCTTTGATACGGGGACAAGTTCCCCAGGCGTTGCAACCAGGTGGTGCACCAGATTTACCACCACTAGTGGAGCAGCATGTGGTACCTTCAGTACCGACCGATGAGCAGTGTATGCTGAGTGCACTCCATGAGTTCTAGATAAAGAGACCCCTCAAGTTCCGAGGTGAGTGTGACCTTCAGGTGACTAAGGACTGGCATGATGCAGTGACCAGAGTTTTTCATCTAGTGAGGACACCAGCAATCCTGATGGTGATCTTAGGAGAGAGCCTTATTCTGGGTTCTGCAGGACGATGGTGGAGTCTGACCACACAGACTCACGAAGAGGAGACTCTTTCGTGGACAGAGTTTGAGAAACACTTTAGGGAGGAGCTATCTCCGGTTAAGCAGAGAGCAGTATGCATCCAGGAGCTTCCACAGCTCTAGGAGGGCAATATGACTATAGCTGACTATTCATAGAGGTTCACCAACCTCACCAGGTACTCAATGGATATGGTCAGGGATCAGTACATCAGAGCCTAGACCTTCGAGATAGGTATGCGACGAGACATCCGAGCTATTGTCATGACTCTATGCATTTTGAATTATGCTAGAGAGCTCTAGTGAGCCATGGTGATCAAGAGCTTCTTGGCAGAGCAGAGACAGACGATTGGAGTCAATAGCAGGCAGACTGGTGCGGAAACCCCGGTATCATGGAGCCGACATTAGGAACAGGTTTATAGATGTGGGAAACGTCATAGGAGGACCCAAGAAAAAGGATCAATAGTCCATAGCTCTCATGCTGGATCTAGTCAGCCTAGTGATAAGTGATGCTACGCGTGTGACAGTAGGGGACATCTCGCTATATATTGTCCGACCCTTCGAGCTACTGACGGGGAAGTGGTGTATGGACCACCGAGGCAGAGGTAGAGAATGGTGCAGACAGACCCGCCAGGTGGAGGGCATGGTAAAGAAGTAGAGAGTGATGTAGGTGGTGGTAGACGCTTCAATATACTTCTACCACCACCCTTAGGAGGTCCACACCAGGCTCAGGGAGCTAGGGGATAAGGGTGGGGACCACTGCATGCAGTAGAGGCATACGACCCAGGGACTCTAGGGATGATATAGGGTACGATATGTGTCTTCTCTAAAATAGCTTCCATAACTATATACACAGGGTCTAGTCATTCCTTCATCTCCCTATGTCTTCTTCCAATCCTTAATATTCCAGTATAACCATTGAATCTATCCTTACACTTGGAGTCACCTATGTGAGGAGACTCAACGATCGCACACCTTTACAGACAGTGTGATCATACCTTTGGAGGCAAGTGTTTTGTTTCCAACAACTTTGTGGTAGAGTCATGGACTTACGACGTCATTCATGGAATGGATTAATTATCTTCGGTCCATGCCCAGATTTACTATTTTTGGAGAAGAGTGTGGTGTGTTGGCTTTGATGGAATGAGGTTTTCCTTTGTTAGAGAAAAGGATACCCATGCAGCACAGAATGGGCTCATGCATAGGAGGGTGTAGATGATCACTCATGGGATAGATAGCCTTACCATTGGAGTAGTAGATGTTCTGAGCTCTCAATTCCTAGCAGTAGTAGCAGAGTACGGGGACGAATTTCCAGAAAATGTTATTGGATTACTTCCCCATCGGGAAATCGACTTCTACATCAAAAAACACCCTGAGATGACACCGATTTCCTCACCCGCATATCGGATGGATCCTGGAAAGCTTCGCGAGATGAGGGTGTAGTGAGAGGATTTGGAGAGAAAGGGTTTCGTAATATCCAGTGATTCACCCCTGGGCGACGCCATTCTTATTTTCCAAGAAGGAAGATCGGAGTTTGAGAATGTATGTGGATTACCATCACCTGAACTAGGTGATGGTGAAGAATATGTATCCACTACTGAGAATCGTTGACCTCTTCGATCAGTTGAGAGGGGCATGGTGGTTCTCGAAAGTTTAACATCAATCAGGTTATCCCTAGTTATGAGTATGGGACGAGGATACACCGATGATGGCTTTCAGATGCTGCTGCGGTCACAATGAGTACATGGTGATGCCTTTTGGCATGAAAAATGCCCCCACAGTGTTTATGGGACTGATGAACCGGATCTTCCATCCATACCTGGACCGGTTCGTGGTGGTCTTCATCGACAGAATCCTTATGTACTTAGCATCGGATGAGGAGCATGCAAGACACATGTGGATTGTTCTAGACATACTCCGAGAGTGCCAGCTTTATGGGATTCTCTCAAAGTGTCAGTTCTAGATTCAGGAGGTCCACTTTTTCGGAAATTTCATCTTAGTAGATGGAGTAACTGTAGACCCATTCAAGGTGGAGGTAGTGTTAGCATGGGAGCCACCACGAAGCATGACGAATGTTCGAAACTTCCTTGGGTTGGAAGGATATTATTGGAGAGTCATTATTGATTTCTCCTAGATATCAGCACCAATGATAGCCTTGACCAATAAGGGGAAACCCTTCGTGTGGACAGAGAAGTGACACCATGCTTTCGAGTAGTTGTCACAATGTAAGACGAGCACCCCGGTTTTTTGAATGCCAGAAGAGGGTGTCGGGTACATAGTTTTCTACGACCCATCTGGGAATGGGATTGACTATGTCCAAATGCAAAGGCAGGTAGTGATTTCTTATGGTTCACTCCATCTTAGGCCACATGAGAAGAACTATGCGACCCTTGATATCGAGTTGGATGTGGTTTTCTTCGCATTGAAGATGTGGTGAAAAAACCTTATGGAAGAGCGGTTTATCGTCTACTCTGACCACAAGAGCCTCAGGTACATATTTTTGCAGAAATATCAAAATCTAAGGAACAAGTGTTGGCTAGAGTTCCTCCAGGATTATTATTTCGAGATCATCTATACTTATGGTAAGGGAAACAAGGAGACAGATTCTCTTAGTATAAGGTCAACATAATAGCTGTTGAGTGAGGAAATAGATTAGTTAGCCAATTTTCAGTTATCCTTCATGGATGGAGAGGATTCATCATACTGGTAGTCAATTTTTGTCACCCCTACACTCATACAACGAGTTAGGGAAGAGAATCATGGGGTTCTCTACTATGATACATTACATGCTCAGTTATCTATAGTACATGCTCATAATGGATATTCTCAATCTAGGGAGCACGCACCTCTTTTTAGAGGACGCACTGTTGTACCAGGGGAATTGTAGAAGGAGGTCCTTATGGAGTTTCATACATCACACTTAGAGGTACATCCTAGAGTGGAAAGGATTTACCACGATATCTCTTGATAGTTATGGTTTTCAGTAATGAAGATGGCAGTAGCAGAGTTCGTTTTCTAATGCCTCACATGCCAGCAGGTGAAGGCTGTGCACCGGGTTCTAGAGGGATTAGGTCACCCACTGGAAGTTTCAGTGTATAAGTGGGATGAAATATCTATGGACATCATGAAAGGATTACCATGGACATCCAAGGGCCATATTTCATCTAGGTTATCATTGACCAACTCACCATGTCAGATCACTTCCTAGCTATTAGGGAGTAGAGTTCTGTAGAGAGATTGGGATGCATCTATGTTTAAGAGATATTCCAGTTTCATGGAATCCCTATGACGATGTCTCAGACTGAGATGCCTACATTATATCTCAGTTGTGGATGGGATTGTAGGAGGCCTTTGGGACTCTGCTACACTTGAGCACAACGTTTCCATCCCCATGCAGATGGTCAGACAGAGAGACCATGCACGTCCAGAAGTATATGTTGGGAGCCTATATCATGGAATATGGTAGTAGTTTGGAGGAGCACCTACCCCTGGTGAATTTTATGTATAACAATAGCTACCACTCCTCCATTGGTATAGAACCATTCGAGGCCTTGTATGAAAGACCCTGTTGGTCACCGTTTTGTTGGACCAACCCAGGGGATTCAGTACTCATGAATCTATAGTGGGTGCGAGAAACCACCGAGAACATACAGATCATCCAGGAGCGGATGAAGACCGCACAGATCCGGTAGATGTCTTATGCTGACAGATGATGATGACCTTTGGAGTTTGAATAGGGAGACCACGTCTTTCTTCGGGTCTCACCTCAATGAGGGCTACAGAGTATTGTCCGGGGCGACAAGCTATCTCTGAGGTTTATTGAACATTTCCAGATACCATGCAGTGTTGGAGAGGTGGGGTACCACATAGATATACAACCATAGTTGCGTCAGGTGCATGATGTATTACCTGTGTCCTAGTAGAGAAGGTACATGAATGACCCATCACACTTTATCGACTAGGGAGAGCTGAATAATGATGATTAAATGACCTTTGCTGAGTAGCCGATGGATATCGAGGATCAGCTGGATAGGATCCTTCGTTGGTGATCGATTCCCTTGGTGCGCATTTGTTGGTAGAACAGTAATCTTCAGGAGTGCACGGGGGAGTGGGGGGCTCCAATCCATTCCCAGTACCCACATCTTTTTGAGTAGTCTTGTTTTGGCTTTCTAGGGATGCAAATCCCCAAGGTGGGGATAATGCAGTGTCTCAGATTTTTCAGTGTATAATTTTTTAATATTATATAGAATTATTACAAGACCAAGAATAGAGTCGAAAAATCATTCAAAGGCCCGGTGACCCTGGAATGGTGGTTCGAACTTTTTTTATGTTAAGTGAGTCGACACATGTACATGGTTGTGGCAGTTTCCAAATGGATGTCCGGATTAAAAATCTAAGGGAATTGTTGGGTCTGGGATGATGACTATACCTAAAAACGGGTCTAACCTCTACCGACATGGTTCGTGGGAAATAATTAATTTTTGGACATTTTTTAAAATAAAATAAAATAATTGTCAATGTTTATTTATTGGAATCATCCACTAAAACGCGGAGATGGGGTAGCTATTTCTTTAATTAATACCATGTCATAATGACTCAGAAATGAAAAGCTATACTCATTAATACTACAGCGTATTTTGAATTCCAAAAACATTAACCTTTTTTATTGGGAAAATTGAATGTTTCTAATTGGAAAGGGTTGAGAGGAAACTCTGGAGAATCCGTAGATCTTTGGAGAAAACTCTAAGCATCGAATGTCGAAAAATCGAAGATGATAATTGGTACACCAATGATGTAAACGGATCTCGATGATGATGGTAGCACATACCCTTCATCATTTATTGATTCCAATTGAGGTAGGGGTTTATTATTTAAATTATTTTCCCCACTTTTTATTTAAATGATGAACGCGGATCAACCACAAATAAGTTGATCTGGTGATTCATACATTCATGCATGAGAGTTTTATTTTGATGATTCGGGGAATTGATCCAAGTTGAATTGTTGTTGTTTAATTATACTCCATTTAATCTTGATAACAGGTGTATATCAATGCTCTGAAGAATGATGACGGAGGTTCATTCCTCAATTGGTTCATTGGATTTCATCCCCTTTCTTTTCTCCATGTGTTCTTCACGTTCTTTGTGGGACGGGGAACAATGGATCATTGCACATCTGTTTTGTGATTCAAAGATACCAAATTGAATATGTGACACCACAACGACCTTGTAGAGGTGCGATGACAATAGCGGAATATGAATCTGACCGAATCAGGAAGGGATGTTCATCGAGCATTCTTCACACGGGTGGATCGTTGCATGTTTTCAGAGCATATCGGAGGTCCAAAAAATTGGAATCAGCATTGTAGTGTTAGGGTGACCAAAACCTGGGAGTTTTTTTTTTCAATCAGACTGCCGGATTGATTATTGGGGTAGCATGGAGGCGCAGCAGTGGATGTCTGCAGTTCTGTAAATTTCTAGAATACACGACATGTACCTTTGATGAACACATCATGTAGTACTGAAGGAAGAAGCTAGGGTTTCAGGGATCAGAGGTGAAACACACATCATGTGACACTGGTCACAGAGCATGTTGGACTTTCCCTGAAGCTCAGCGTGTATTTTGGGATGTCCATGGACACATGATTGACTACACGGCTTCAGATGACATGGCATGTACTCTCTACACGGCATGACAGAAGCGGTTACGTGGGACTCTAAATGTATCCCAATGATACAAAGAAGTGGAATGGATTACACGACCGTGTACTCGATCACATGTCCAGGTTAGGCCAGTATCATGGGTCACCCCATGTACCAATTACACGGGTTGAAGTACATAGGTTGATGACTATGTACGTGCATATTGCTAGAGTACATGGAGCCAACCCGAGTCACTCGAACACGGTGTGTATACCGTACTACACATCATGTACTCACTTTTCTACATGACCAACCGTACGACATGCGCAGTTGTAGACTGGCAGTACCCAGGGCCAGAAAAAATAGTGTGTATCTTTTCTACATGTTGTGTACTTTTTCTAAATTGGCAAGATCCTCGTGTTCACCGAATCTTGGACATCATTCATTTGGGTTAGTGATGATTCTTCTTGTTCCACTAGAGGTCAGGTATCGTTTCCTTATACAGGAGTATGATGCCTTCAGGAGGACGTTCTGTGATAGAGTTGGCCTCCCTCCGAGAGGCCTGGAGTGAAATACTCTATCCAATCCGGACCCTAGGTACATTCAGGCATCGACGTGACCAAGTCTAACAGATGTTGATCCTCTAGCTAGCCGGTGAATCACCTAGCTGGTGAATCCGGATGATTCGCTCTATTCTCCATGGCCGTGGCAGTGATCTTCATCTGTGTATCATGATCTTTACCACTGAAGAGTGTGTCTTTCATAGTGAATGTAGAGACCCAAAGTTTGACGTACATGGACATTACATTACTTTTGCACAATACTTAGTACATAACAAAAACACACACACATGGATCGTAATAGTTTAGTGTCTTTGGAAACTCGGAATATAATATTCTAATCGTGGTGAAAAATCTTCAACATCTCCCATAAAGATCTTCATTTTTTTACCTAAAACCTTTCTTTATATCCTGGGGAAAAGAAAACATAAAAGGGTGAGCTCAAATGCTCAGTATGGGTAAACAAAATTAATATCAATCACATTATATTCATAAGAAAATAACATTTTGGAAATCATAACCTTCAAAAGAGAGCATAATTTCATAACATGGGATAAATCATAGTAGTGAAATAAAATCCCAATAATCATAACATAAAACATGAAATTTTTTGGCATATACACATAATCATAGGGAATCATATCTTATTAGTCAAGACTCATTGCCAAGACTATCTTAGTGGACAAAGTCCATTTCTGAACCGAGTCACCCTCGTTTCAGTCCTGTTTCACTGAACCGGTATAACCTACCATTCCAGCCATGTCTATCTCATGAGATATAAAATCTTTAGCCAATGCATTGGAGAGAGATATAGGTCCCACCCATCTCATAATGATACCATTTTTATGTCTGCCACAAAATCATAAACCATACATCATAGCATAACCCATGTAATAAAAATGGGAATCTTAATCATCATGACATCATAAAACAATTCATATAAGATAAAGGAATTCATAAAAATAATTCTGTTAGAAAATAATCAAATCAATGTAATAATATGGATAGAAACAAAGCCCTTTATTATCTTAGATGGAAAATAATTTTGATAAAACACTTGAACTCTATTCTTGAGGAAAATATCATTTCTACTTCAAAAACACTTTCCTTTTTTTAACATATCATTCAATTTTAAACTAAAAGAAGTTGATTAAAAATAAACATGAAAACTTGTAAAGGAAGCTTCTTGGAAATAATGTTTTAAAATCCATTCATGCCGTATAAGTTAAAAAAAATTCTTCTCGTACTTTTGTCGGAAAAGTCAAAAAAGTACCTCGTACGAAAAACGACATAAGATTCCTTTCATATCATTCACTAAAAACTCACCGAAGGGTAAAATAGGATTTAAAAAATTGTAGGTGAATTGAAATAATTTTAAATATTGAGGAAACATGGATTTGGATGATAAAATACACCCCATCAAATGCCAAAGTATAAACAATCTCGGATAAAAATGAGATTGTGATATTTCCCTTACCTTAGGTCCGATTTGCTTCGTAAGTGTCCGAACCTCCTGTATAATGATTTAAATAATGTCATTGACTTATTACAGAATCATATTCATTGTTATTATATCATATATGGTTTACTTATGACTTTATATTACCCGTTCTTTTGTTAATTCATGTTAATGTAGCGTTTTGGGTAAAATCGTCTCATTTGTCGTCCGTGTTTTAACTTGTAAGTTTTCATATGATTACTTAGATCATGATTACTTAATTCCAGAATATAAAACATGATTTATATATAATATATATTCAGAATGTACATATATATAATGGATCTATAAATGGAATGAAATACACTGTTCATGGAGACGGTAGGTCGTACGTACGCATGAACGCTGTTTTCGTTTCCTTATTTAATTGAGTGGAATTAAGTAGATGACATAAATATATATATTCATAAATCCAGTAGTATTATTATGTCATATATTTCATGACTACTTATCATATATACTCTATAATCATTCAGGAATGGTTAACGTGGAGAATGAATCTCATCGCGTCGTGGAGACGGTAGTCCGTACGTACGCACGAGCGATGATATCATTCACATGATTGTTGAATTGTATTGTAGTGTATGTATACTATTTAAGAATCAATATCACTTTAAAATAATCATATATAGTAATTATTTACACTATTATACCCATCCAAGTAAGGTGGCGGTGGAAAATAGATTACACCACGGCATGGAGACGGTATTCCGTACGTACGCACGCGCGGTGATTTCATTTTCCATAGGATGGATAGATGGTGAAATAGGGTTGTTTCATACTTATAATAACATATAAGTATATGAGTGATACTGATGTTATTACTTCATAATGAAACAACCTATGAAGAAGAAGTGTAAGAAGAAATAAAGTTGAAAGAATCGGTAACGGACATTACCTCTTCTTTGAATCGCCTCTTTGAGATCTCCTTTTAGGGCACTAAAATTGGTCTTTGAGAAAGCCCAGAACATCTAGGATGTTTCTAGGGAAGTGGAGAAGGGAATTGGGCAGGGGTTGGCCTAGCATGAACGCTCAAGGTGGTGTGAGGAAGAGAGGGAGGAGGTGCCCTTTTATAAAGGAGGAGAGGGGTAGCTTTGAAATAACTAAAAATATTATTTTATTATAAATCCAAATTATGCTTTAAATAGCTCCAAATTGATTTATTTCGAAGCTAGGGCGGGGATGGGTCGAAATCCTTTCATCCAATAAAATTTATACAAGTTCAGGTTCCTATTTTAACCTTATCATTTATATTTAACTTTAAGTTAGATAATTTTACTTTTACCATGTCTTCTTGTTTTCTTACACTATAAGGTTAATAAACATACTATATCAAGCCAAACGAACCTCATGTTTTTTATTATAAATATATATAAACTTATATATGTCATTTGGACGAACCATATATTTTTATGAATAAAATAACAATTAATAATATAATATTTGTTTTAAAAACTATTTTATGTCAGTTTTGACAGTATTTAGTAAATGATTTTTGTGAAAATCATAACAGAATTATTAGTTCGAAAAAAGTTAATTAAATTAATACTAACATGTCATATTGACCTATAAAATCAGTTTAATTCATAAAAAGTCTTAAATTACATTTATTTGGGTATTTATAACATAAATTATGTCAATATTTCATTAATAAGACAATTACTACATCATCTTTGTGTCGTAATAAATGATAATTATTTAATCCCTAAAAATTATAAATAAATTCCTATTATGTGGATAATTGTATTAGATTTCTGGAGACTATTAACGTTCAATTTTTCATGAAGTGTATCACTAAATTAAAATTATTATACTTATAAGATTTAAGAAAGTGACATGTTGTAACATTCTTTGGTTTTAATAATAATTAAATTATTTTCATGGGTAAAAGTCCATTAAATGAATCTAATCTGACCCTTAGGTGATATGGGTCGACTTTTAGTCATCCAATAGGATTTTGAAATGTGTTAGGGTAATTTTATAATATTATATTTACCCTTAATTACCCGATTTACCTTTAACTATGGTAAATGAAATTTACCGTAATTACTATTCATAATTCCCAAAAATAAAAAGTAGCTTATTAAAATAATTTGGATCCACGGATTCCAAATATGGAATCCGTATTTACAAATTCAATACAAAAAAGTTGCAGAAATTACATTAAAATTAATCCCGTTGTCGAAAGAAAATGGGTTTTTCATTAAAACATTGCAAAAGATTGAATTGATTTATCCTACGAATTCAAGGTAGAATCAATGATAATGACATAAATTATATTAAATGGTAAAAATATATTCTATTTATACTTTAAAACCATTCAATATTATAATTTTACCATATAAATTATTGCGATGAAAAAAGTTGTTTTTAATTAAAATATAGCGTGTTTTTACTATTCATCAAAATATGAAAGTTACCAGAATAATATGAAAAATTTATCCAAAGTAAATTTATATATCATGATTCCAAAGAAAAATTTTATTTTGTCAAATTGAACTTATAAACATGTAAAAAACTAGATTTAAAGTGGGTGCGCTATCAAAGGGCTGCAAAACTGCATTTTTTTAAAAATACTTATTTTACCCGAAAAATTTATTTTTTTCTTATAGCATGTTTTAGAAAATGTGTAAGACGAATAATAATGTTATAAGATTCAAAATTTAGTAAATACTATTCATAACGGCTGCTTTATAATAATATTATAATAATATATCGTTGTTTAGTAAAACCCGGTATTACGTACAACACACGCTATCGAGGAAGGTCACGATTGCATGTAATGCAAGCCAAGTCAGGGTTGCGTGCTATGCAAGAATCCTTTTTTGTTTCGTATATCATAATCCAAACATATTTCATTTATAAATTGAATATATATATATATATACTCAATGTTGCGTAGAATAACTATTATCAAAATTGTGTGTAACACGATCCAAGAATAGTGTTGCGTATACTGCAAGCTAATACGGTGTTGCGTATAGTGAAAGGTAATCTTGGTGTAGCATACAACACAAGAAATTAATGAAATTAAAAGAATATTTTTCATAAAATCTTGGGGTGTTACATTCTACCCCCCTTAAAATGAATTTCGCGCTCGAAATTCGTCGGGGTTATAAATGGTTTACTATTCAAAAGATTCTATAATAGAAACCTTCACTGTAAAAAGGAATACCAAAACCTATCTTTAAAAACAAATGTATGAAACGTAACAGTTACCCAAATAAACTAATCATTGGGTTTCCACATAGGTGAAAATATGGATATGGAAGAGAAATCTAACCATCGTGTTCTGATGGAGAGTGGTAGAGAACATGGCTATGGAAAAACCAGCAATCACAAAGCCATAAATTTGTGATGATCTAAGGTACCATCTGATTCATCAGATATAAGAGCACTTGGACAAAATTTTTGGTTTTTATGATCATTTCCCTAAAGTTGATGAAATTGGAATTAGAAGAAATAATTTCGTGATTTTGGTATAGTCTCACCGTTTTTCATTCTTTGGAAAATTTCTACTTCATCTCATAAAGAAATGAATTTGAATTTGTCATTCGTGTTGTGTTAGAAGATCATGTGATAGAATGATAGGCCATTCCATCTATCTCAAACAAAAGGCTAGAAAAGTTATCAAAAAATACATAATTCCATCTATAGTGAGATTAATTATATATGGTTCCTAAAATGAACTTATACTTCATATATCATATCGCTTAATAAAATAAAACTAGTTTCTACTAACCAGGGATGTCCTGTAGGCCACTGGTAGGCGATAAAGGCCAGTCGCACTTCGGTTGTGGGTTCGATTCCTACGACCTTTTCCGACGCGATGGGATGTCGCACGTCCTGCAGGTTGTCCTTTTTCTAAAACTATATTACTATAACATCCCCTCAATAATATCGAAAAAAACTTCTATCCTTAAACAATAATAACTTATGTCCAACATAATCCATAAAAATATTTAGGCTTATCCATAATACTGCAGTCCATTCTCATAATATAGTGAAAACGATTACCAGAGATTTAATACCATCGTTGATCCCGACATATCATCAGATATGTCTTGTTGGTCACATTCCAAACATTCAAAGGTCTTAATCATGTATTCTCTTGAATACCCATTGAACCTTAGTGAAAACATGAATGTAGTTAAAATTTTACACTTTACACATACCAAAATCCTCAAAATTATATATACTCAAAACATTATATCACTTAGTCCTTATATCAATCATGAGATCATGAATACTATCAAACATATTTGATTCTCTTTATCCCTTCATTATGTGCATATCATCTTCTTTCCAAAATATTTCAATCACTTTTCATGGTTACCGATGCCATAAAATTATTGAAAACCACAATAGACCAAAACATAAATATTCCAATATTCCACGATACTATATACAACATTATTTTGGAATCCCATTACATAAACACTTAATCATTACACCACATCATTGACATATTCAACATCGCCAATGGTGATCGCATGTGACTTCCCTTTGTCCTTTGCCTTAAGTGGTTACTCATGTCGATCATCACTAACCCTTGGATTAGGGAATTTATTATCATAATGCCCCATTTCATTGCACGTGAAGAATTGAAGTGTAGTAGGTTCATTCTGTGTATCCCTTCCTTTGTTTGCACCATTAGACATCTTCTTCCCATCATTACAGCATTCAAATTCCCGATGACCTTCCTTTCCACATTTGAAACATTTACTTGTCCCTTTAAGACAATCTCCACCATGCTTCTTTCCACAATTTGAGCATAAGGAAACATTCATCTTCTTTTCACCATTATTCTGAGATTTCTCCTTGAACTCCATCTTTCGTTTCTTGTCAAAACTATGAGATCGATAAGTAAAACCAACTTCCATTTCTAACTTGATAGCACAACGCACAATTTCTTCATAGCTACTGAAGTCTCTTATAGCTAATTCCCTTCTATGATTTGGTTTTAAGCCACTAAAGAATCGATCAACTTTACTTTCAGGTTGGATGATAAATCCAGATGCATACCTTGAAAGCCTTGTAAAATTCGCTTCGTATATACCAACAGATTCATCATCCTTTTTCATTAGTTCATGAAACTTCTTCTCCATCTTTGTTCGAAGAATACAGGGGAAGTACTTATTGAAAAATAAGTTCTTTAACTCATCCCATTCCATGGACTCAATTTCATCTCTTTGCCTCGTATTCTTGATAAGATTCCACCATTGATCAGCTCCACCTTCCAAAGGATATACTGCTAAGATGACTTTATCATTTTCAAAACATTGATGAACTGAAAATATCTTTTCAGTCGTACTGATCCATTGTTCAGCAACAAGTGGATCAGAAGACCCACTGAAAGAAGGTGGACATTGCCTCATGAAGGAATCAATAGAATATTGTTCCCTTCTCTGTTCATTTGGAAGTCCAGAATGATTCATAGCTTGTGTAATTATAGAAATAAAATTTTGCACTCCATCTCCCATAACATTTTTTTGTTCAGGAGGACAATCATTACATTGTCCATTGCATTGATCAACACGGTTCTTTCTGGTTCCAGCCATCGTCTAAAACCCAAAAAGAATAGTGTTAGATGAAAAAATCATGATATGGAAAACAACATAATAAAGGGGGAGTACCTTCAATATCTTACATATTAGGATTAATTCTATGATCGTTAGCGTAATTCTAGTACTATAACCTATACGTATACTTAACCTTAGGGACATCCCTAGACATACCTTAGAAATATCTCTAGGGATCTCACTAACGTTTTCGCATCGTAGTTTCCAAAGGTTGACTAAACCTTTCCTCTGATACCAACTGTAGAGACCCGAAACATGACGTACATGGACATTACATTAATTTTTCAGAATACTTAGTACATAACAAAAACACACACACAAGGATCGTAATAGATTAGTGTCTTTGGAAAATTGGAATATAATCTTCTAGTCATGCTGAAAGATCTTCAACATCTCCCATAAAGATCTTACTTTTTTACCTAAAACCTATCGTTATATCCTTGGGAGAAGAAAACATAAAAGGGTGAGCTCAAATGCTCAGTAAGGGTAAACAAAATAAATATCAATCACATCATATTCATAAGAACATAACATTTTGGAAATCTTAACCTACAAAAGAGAGCATAATTTCATAACATGGGATAAATCATAGTAGTTAAATGAAATCCCAATAATAATAACATAAAACATGAAACTTTGTGGCATACACACATAATAATAGAGAATCATATCTTATTAGTCAATACTCATTGCCAAGACTATCTTAGTGGACAAAGTCCATTTCTGAACCGAGTCACCCTCGTTTCAGTCCTGTTTCACTGAACCGGTATAACCTACCGTTCCAGCCATGTCTATCTCATGAGATAAAAAATCTTTACCCAATGCATTGGAGGGAGATATTGGTCCCATCCATCTCATAATGATACCATTCTTATGTGTGCCACAAAATCATAAACCATACATCATAGCCTAACCCATGTAATAAAAATGGGAATCTTAAACATCATGACATTGTAAAAAAATTAATATAAGATAAAGGAATTCATAAAAATAATTCCATCACAACATAATCAAATCAATGTAATAATAGGGATAGAAACCGAAACCTTTATTATCTTAGATGGAAAATAATTTTGATAAAACACTTGAACTCAATTCTTGAGGAAAATATCCTTTCTACTTCAAAAACACTTTCCTTTCATTAACATGTCATACAATTTTAAACTAAGAGAATTAGATTAAAAATAAACTTGAACACTTGTAAAGGAATCTTCTTGGAAATAATGTTTTAAAAATCCATTCATGCCGTAGAAGTTAAAAAATCATTCTTCTCGTACTTTTGTCGGAAAAGTCAAAAAAGTACCTCGTACGAAAACCAACAAAAGATTCCTTTCGTATCTTTTACTAAAAACTCACCGTAGGGTAAAATATGATTTAAACAATTGTAGGTGAATGGAAATAATTTTACATATTGAGGAATCATGGATGTGGATGATAAAATACACCCTAAGAAATTCCAAAGTATAAAAAATCTCGGATAAAAATGAGATTGTGATATTTCGCTTACCTTAGGTCCCATTTACTTCATAAGTGTCCGAACCTCCTGTATAATGATTTAAATAATGTCATTGACTTATTACAGAATCATATTAATTGTTATTATATCATATATGGTTCACTTATGACTTTATTTTACCCGTTCTTTTGTAAATTCATGTTAAAGTAGCGTTTTGGGTAAAATCATCTCATTTGTCGTTCGTGTTTTAACTTGTAATTATTCATATGATTACTTAGATAATGATTACTTAATTCCAGAATATAAAAAATGATTTATATATAATATATATTCAGAATATACATATGTATAATGGATCGATAAATGGAATGAAATAAACCGTTCATGGAGACGGTAGGTCGTACGTACGCATGAACGCTGTTTTCGTTTCCTTGTTTAATTGAGTGGAATTAAGTAGATGACATAAATATATATATAAAAAAATCAAGTATTATTATTATGTCATATATTTCATTACTACATATTATATATACTTTATAATCATTTATGAATGGTTAACGTGGAGAATGAATCTCATCGCGTCATGGAGACGGTAGTCCGTATGTACGCATGAGCGATGATATCGTTCTCATGATCGTTGAATTTTATTGTAGTGTATGTATACTATTTAAGAATCAATATCACTTAAAAATAATCATATATAGTTGTTATTTACACCATTATACCCATCCAAGTAAGTTGGTGGTGGAAAATAGATTACACAGCGGCGTGGAGACGGTATTCCGTACGTACGCACGCGCGATGATTTCATTTGCTGTAGGATGGATAAATGGTGAAATTGGGTTGTTTCATACTTATAATAACATATTATTATATGAGTGATACTGATTTTATTACTTCATAATGAAAAAACTTAAGAAGAAGAAGTGGAAGAAGAAATAAAATTGAAAGAATCGGTAACAGACATTACATCTTCTTTGAAGCGCCTCTTTGAGATCTCCTTTTAGGGTAATAAAATTGGACTTTGAGGAAGACCAGAACCTCTAGGATTTTGTTAGGGAAGTGGAGAAGTAAATTTGGCAGGGGATGGCCGAGCATGGAGGCTCAATGTTGTGTGAGTAAGAGAGGGAGGAGGTGCCCTTTTATAAGGGAGGACAGGGGTACCTTTGGATTAACTAAAAATATTATTTTATTATAAAGCCAAATTCGGTTTTAAATAGCTCCAAATTTATTTATATCGAAGCTAAAGTTGGGAGGGGTCGACATAAGTTCATCCAATAGATTTTAGAAAAGTTTAGGTTCCTATTTGAACCTTATAATTTATATGTAACTTTAAGTTAGATAATTTTACTTTTACCGTGTCTTCTTGTTTTCTTACACTATAAGGTTAATAAACTTACTATATCAAGCCAAACGAACCCCAAGTTGTTTATTATTAATATATATAACCTTATCTAAGTCATTTGGACGATCCTTAGATTTTTATGAATAAAATAACAATTAATAATATAATATTTGTTTTAAAAACTATTTTATGTCAATTTTGACACTATTTAGTAAATGATTTTTGTGAAAATCATAACCGAATGATTAGTTCTAAAAAGGTTAATTAAATCAATAATAACATGTCATATTAACCTATAAAATTAGTGTAATTTATAAAAAGTCTTAAATTACATTTATTTGGGTATTTATAACATCAATTATGTCAATATTTCATTAATAAGAAAATTACTGCATCATCTTTGTGTCATAATAAATGATAATTATTTAATCCCTAAAATTTCTAAATAAATTCCTATGATGTATATAATTGTATTATATTTCTTGATACTATTCATGTTTGATGTTTCATGATGTGTATTACTAAATTAAAATTATTATACTTATAATATTTTAGAAAGTGACATGTTGTCACATTCTTTGTTTTAAATAATAATTAAATTATTTTCATGGAAAAAAGTCCATTAAATGAATCTAATCCGACCCTTAGGTGATATGGGTCGACTTTTAGTCATCCAATAGGATTTTGGCATGTGTTAGGGTAATTTTATATTATTATATTTACCCTTAATTACCCGATTTAACTTTAACTATGGTAAATAAAATTTACCGTAGTTACTATTCATAATTCTCAAAAATAAGAAGCAGCTTATTAACATAATTTTGATCCACTGATTCCAAATATGGAATCCATTTTTCCAAATTCAATATACAAAAGTTGCAGAAATTAAATTAAAATTAATCTCGTTGTCGAAAGAAAACGGGTTTTCTTTAAAACATTGCAAAAGATTGAATTGATTTATCCTACAAATTTAAGGTAGAATCAATGATAATGAAATAAATTATATTAAATGGTAAAAATATATTATATTTATACTTTAAAACCATTCAATATTATAATTTAACCATATAAATTATTGCGATGAAAAAAGTGGTTTTTAATTAAAATATAGCATGTTTTTACTATTCATCAAAATATGAATGTTACCAGAATAATATGAAAAATTTATCCAAAGTAAATTTTTATTTAATGATTCCAAAGAAGAATTTTATTTTGTCAAATTGAACTTATAAACATGTCAAAAACTAGATTTAAAGTCGGTGCGCCATCAAAAGGAGGCAAAACTGCATTTTTTGAAAAATACTTATTTTACCCAAAAAATTTATTTTGTTCTTATACAATGCTTTAGAAAATGTTTAAGATGAATAATAATGTTATAAGATTCAAAATTTAGTAAATAATATTCATAACGGCTATTTCATAATAATATTATAATAATATATCGTTGTTTAGTAAAACATGGTATTGCGTACAACACACGCTATCGAGGAAGGTCGCGATTGCATGTAATGCAAGCCATGTCAGGGTTGCGTGTTGTGCAAGAATCCTTCATTGTTTCGTATATCATAATCCAAAAATATTTCATTTATACATTGAATATATATATATATATACTCAATGTTGTGTAGAATAACTATTATCAAAATTGTGTGTAACAGGATCTATGAATAGTGTTGCGTATACTGCAAAATAATACGGTGCTGCGTATAGCGCAAGGTAATCTTGGTGTAGCATACAACACAAGACATTAATGAAATTAAAAGAATATTTTTCATAAAATTTCGGGGTGTTACAGTGAGTGCTTCTATCTATCGTGATCTTCCCACTCTGAAGTGTGTCTCCTATAATGAGGGTAACTACATATCGTGATGTTTCTCGATGAATAGTACTTCTCGTACGGACATCATAAGAGCTACAAGACTCATGGAGCGTGTTCTCCCTAAATGAGTACATCATGGAAATCTTCAAACTAAATCCCTAGCAGGGGGGTATGCAGTTGTGTGACTTGTCTCCAGACTATGGGTCTGAGTTTTGAGTATATAAGGATTGTGATCTCCTATTATATGTTTACTAGACATGTAGAGATGACTGTTCCATTCCATTTTTCTCTTTCTTTTTGTTTTTCGGGGTCCTCAACTGAGTATTGTTATACTCACTCCTGCATGAGCATTGCCCGCACGTGTCATGTCTCGTACACTTGAGCTACCTTTTGATAGAGTCCAGGGTGGACCAGGATAGGACTGAGCTTTCTGAGTTCCCTACATTCCAATGTGTTCCTTCGGTTACGGGAAAAAATCCTAGTACCTCTTTGTGTTTACAGGTTGGACATTGCAATTTTTCAAACTCTTGTTTTTAGTGATCTTGTATTCTAGCCCAGTTCACTTTCATTACATTAATTTCCATCATACTCTGTTGGTTGGGTTTAGTTGTATGCATGCATTTTTTTCTTACTAGATTTTTTACATTTCATCATTTTTGGTCTTGTAGATGTGTGTGTTTGTGTGTACGGGTTCTAAGACAATGCCTCCCATGTAATAATATGCATACTTGGTGCTAGTAACCACCCCCTGGCCTATTGGAGGCGAGCATGGGGAGTCATGGAACGAGACCCCCTAGGATAGGTCATGACACATTACATAATAAAAATACTTGACAAATTTCATAATTCATGAAAATGTATTTTATAAAAACATTTCACTAATACCATTTATTCTTAGTGGTTTACATATTTTATTAATGGCATAAATAAATTTATGTTATGAAATTTATTTTATGATGAATTTTTAATTTGGGTATAAAATTATTTTATCTTTATTTATAAAAAATTATTAATAAATATATAAATTATTTTACTTATTTTGATTATATGTAAAAATTAAATTAAATTTACTAAATAAGTAATTTTCTTTATTCTTAATTTTTTTGTGAATAAATTTCACAAAATCATTTTAGGATAATTCTATCATTTTGAAAACAAAATTGAAATATGATTTTTTTGAAATAGAAATATTATTCATTAAAATAAGAAAATATAAATATAAAAAAAATTACTTAGATTAAATATCATATTTACTATAACTGTATATAATGTGACATTATACAAAATTGAAACATTTCTTCATCAATGTTTCAAGAATTTCACCTTGAAAAAAGTATGGTTAATTTTTCCACACCACTTCCAAAGGATCCCTAGTTTCTTCATCGATATTTTGATTTTTAAATATTATTTTTACCATTCAATTCATATGATTCTAATGAAATTTCTATTTAGTTTCCATAAATTAGATAATTTCAACATATTATATTAAATAGTGTTTTAATTCGATTTTATTGTATCTGAGTTCCGGGTTTGGGTCTGATAGATATACTCCAACTAGGAGATGTGGAATATTTCATCATCATTGGGGTGATTAGATGTAATTTTATAATGGAAATACCAATATTTAATTATTTTTTGACCTCTAAAATGGAAAAATATTCATGGGGATTATTTTATCTCTATTATAAATCTATATAATAATTATATATGGTGATACCTTCAAGAAAACAAGACCACAAAAATCAAAAACCATATCGTTCCTTCAGTTGTCTTCATATATCTTTTTACTTCTTTGGAGTTCATGATATTTCTCTAAATAGTTATCATTTGATCATTGTATCATCATATTTTTTGTGAATAAATTTTTCATTCATAAACATTATACTATTAAGGTTATGTGCTACATCTTCTCCCGTAAACTATTTTATAAGGTACAGTTTGAATGCCTAAATGAAGCTGTCATTATATTAAATTCAATAAACAGTAAGTAATAATCTCATGTACCTAGAACCTAAAGTTAATATATCCTCATCGTGTATTCTAATGTTTGAATGGTTCATCATGTTTTACACCAATCTAATGAGGATATTTTATGCACAAATGTTTCTCAAAGATAGCATCCATCTATTTACATTCAATGAATTCTTATGTAAATAATGGGTGAATTTATTACCAAATCAATAATGGTTCCCCATGATATACCATAAATTTAATATTATCATGTCTTTCATGGATATCAAGAGGTATATCATAACTTATTTCATGAATGTTACTTAGTTTGATGTGATCAACAATTTTCCATATTAAATCATTTAATATATGATTATTTGGAAATATAGTGAAAAATACCATTGTAATATCACCCCACTTTCCTATATGACAAATAAATGTTTTTGAGACTCTATTAGTATAATGCCCCAGCCTTAAGCATTACATATTCTTGATATAAATCAAGAATTTATATTTAGGATTTTTTAGGTTTAGAGTTTTAGAGAATTAGGCCGTAACTATTACATATCAACTTAAATATTACAATGTAGACATTTCTACTATAACCAATTTTTTCAAAAGAATAAAATTCCTTAAATAATACAAGAGTTCATTTCTTGTTATAAATATTGTTGAATAATTTATTTATATTACCCTTCCTTATAACCTGTGAATAATAGTTCAAAAACATGGGATGAGAATAAAAAACTCAGTAAGGGTTATAAAATAAGGAATGTAAACATTAACCCTTCAATAAATAAAAATGAATGAAACAATAATTCCCAATCATAACATACCATCTGAAATCATTATATTCATGAATAAAAAATAGTAATCATAAATCATAAAGGTAACTTGAGGCATCCATCTCATACATACATTGTAGAAATAACAACTATAGAGGGAGTCACATTTGTAATACCCATCACATTATATTCCCTTAATCTCTTAGGAAAAACATTCACGTTTACCTCTGTTACGTTACCCAATGCATTGGAAATCTATCTCAGGCTCACCCGCCCAAGGTTTTCACAGAACCACCCTAATTCATAAATAATACCCAATAACCATAACATATTCATAACACATAAAACAGACAAAGAGGAAATATAAAATTTCCACATTACTATCACAATATATTATTTCAATATATTGACACAATCTATTCATTATCAAATTAGATTAAAAAACAATTCAAAACATTAAATAAAGAGATTTTTGAATCAAATAGTCACATACCACTTTAATAATTTTAAATGAGTTATCATTGGAAATAATTAATGTCCATATAAATAAATCTTAAAAGCCATTTATAAACATGGAAATTAATGAGAAATTTTTAGAAGAATAAATCGTTATATCATTTAAAACAATGTTATAGTTAAAGAGTTTTTAACAAAATTATAGATGGTTGAATACACATAATTGAGGAATAAGAGTTAATTATAACATTATAATATTGTGATAATAAATTTATTCATGATATAATATTCCAAAGGAATGTATATACAACATATAAGAGTGATTTGGTGAAAAACAACACTGAAGTCTCCATGGAATGTAAATGGAGACGAAATCCTTTATAAAGAAGGTATCTTTTGATTAAGGATAAATCAATGACATAATTATGCCGGAAAAATATAATTACACTCAATATTATTGGATATTTAGTGTAAATCAATCATAGAACATTCACACAATTTTTTCTAAAAACAACACCAATGACTTTGATCTTTCACTCAATGAATGTAAATTGGTTAAAATTACTTTTATCGGGTCCATATCGATGAATTTTGAATTTTTCAATTGAGTGATTAGGTGTATCAAAAGTATATCCACACAAAGGGAAGGGTAAGTTACAATATAAATAAATAATGAGTTATTCCACACATAATCCTTGCATGAAATAATTATGATTTAAAAAATTAACCCTAGAAATGGAAATTGAGATAAAATTTTCCCTTACAGAAATTCAATAGCCTAATGATGTCACTTTAAAAATATTAAAATAAGTTGATTAGGGAAAAATGGAATCTCATAACTTGGAAAAAAAATTTACAGCAATAATGATATAGTATAATATATCCTAAAACAATATGCTTTATATTAAATGACATAACAAAAAAGTCTTTTAAAAAGAGGTGGTTGAAAGGTTCCTTTACCGATTTGTGGTAACATACGAAACATACACAACACGAAAGAAGGAATATGTAAATAACAATAAATTAAATTATATTTAAAAAAGAATACAATCATGGAAAGTACATATATCACACAAAAGGAAACAGTGGAAATATAGCATAAATCTTGGGGGAATGAAAGTGAGATGAAAACCCCTTAGCACTTTGTGATTCAATCGAGTTCTATGACCAAATGTTAATAACTATGAAATTAATAAAATAATTCCATGAATATAAAGAGAATAATGATAATATATATCAAATGGAAGTACACAATACACCGCATGTAATAAATAAGTGGCGAAAAATGGAAATCTCATATAATTAAAAGTTAGATAAGAAACCCATTACATCATGCCAGACTTGACTTGTTTGGTCCATGTTCTTCCTGAATAATAAACTAAAGATAATTTCTTCTGGATTAAAAAAAAAATCATGTTTTTTATTCTTTTTATATCACTTATTTCCATATTATTTATATTATTCAGTTATTTATGTTAATAATGGTTGTTTGGTCGATATTTGGTACTAGAGTAAATAATGGACTTCTTATAATTACAAGTTGTTCATATGGTCAAAAGTCAATTATATCCATAATTATATTCATGATTTAGATATAATATATATTATATATATCCAGTATATATATGTATATAAATATTTACATAACATTTGGAGGTAAG
Source organism: Viscum album (assembly GCA_963277665.1). Classification (NCBI taxonomy): domain Eukaryota; kingdom Viridiplantae; phylum Streptophyta; class Magnoliopsida; order Santalales; family Viscaceae; genus Viscum; species Viscum album. The sequence goes on along the minus strand of OY728121.1, from coordinate 1,640,761,665 downwards.
AAATGAAAAGCACCATTCATGGATATGGTAAGCCGTACGTACATATGAATGCTACATTCTTTTATATTTCATATTATAATGCAATTAAAACATAATGTTACATAGTTATATTATAATTAAAGTATAATTTAATATATAATATCATTAACTCCATCCTTTATATGTCACACATATGGTATTGTCGAGTCATATCATTTTGAGGGGGTGGTAGTCCGCACTTCCTCCAATTAAATTATCACGTTTACCCATAATAGAAAAAACAAAGGTACACTATAAATTGAAAAAACAGGAGAATATTTAAAACATAGACATAATATATATCATATAAAAATACAGAACCATCTTAATGTCTTCCATGAGAGGCGGTAAGAGATAATTGAACAATCATCGTTCCGTGGGGTGTTAATTTTCCATGAACAGAAACAATATGTTCTTCACCCATTAGATGGAGGTGTGTGTAAGGGTAGTTAGAATACATATCATAAAAACATCCTAGTATATTGGGGTTTCTGTTTTTGTTATAAAAAAATTAAATATACATAGTTCAGGGGTTGTAGAAGTAAAATAAAAGAAATGAATTTTAAAGAAACTATTACCTTTAAATCGGGTAACTCCCATTAGTTTGAATCAAAAAGACTTCTTGAAGAGCCTTCTTCCTAATGTAAGGCTTCTTATAGGAAGATAGGTATCTTGATAACTTATTTGGGGAGGGTATGGATGAGCCATGGGGATTGATAGGTGTGAGTAATGGGTTTTAAGTGAGGTCTTTTAATAAGGGGGGGAGGGGCTCTATAGGAATGTTTGTAAATATTATTTTATTATAAACATATCATCGGTTTCTAAAGAATAAAAACTAATTAATTTCAAATATAAGATGAATAATATTCTAAATAAAATTATCCAATAAGAATTGTACTAGTTTTGGATATTTTTTAATATTTATAATTTTATTTATTTTAATCATTTATAATGAGGTAAACACTGCATCATCATTGTGTCATAAATAATTTAATCTTTTTGGTGTCTAAAAATTATATAAAAATAACATAATATATGAAATAATCTTATCTTTAAAATTAATATTAATAATGAAGAGATGATTTACATAAGCACACCTAGAAATTTAATTTTCTAAAAGATATTTGTCTCTTTCATTTTTTCCTTTACAATAAGATAATTAAAATAATGTGTCATTATCACTCTTAAGTGGTTCCATGGTGTACAAAAATCTTCCTAAGGAAGACCATAGTAGGAAATGACTCATCCTATAAGGATATTACATGTGTTAAGGTAATTTTGTATTATTATAATATCCTTTCTTACCTTTAATTACCCTATATACCTTTAACCGCGGTAAATAAAAGTCAAAAGTTACTATTCATCAAAAATTATTTTCAGCTTATTGAATAAAATTTTACATACTAATGACAACCATATATGTAATATTTTTGAAATTAAATTCACATAATCAATAGAATTTCATTTAAATTAAAGTGTCAAATTTTTAACAACTACATAGCGAATTCACTATTCATCATTAATTTATGTTTTTTAGAAAAATACCAAAAATTCAGCCTAATATATATTTTATATTCTGAATCCAAAATTTATTTCTATTTTATCGATTTCTGAACATATATTTTGGATTAATTAAGTTAAAATTAATTCTCGTTGTAAAAAAAGCGTATTTTTATGAAATATTAACTATTAAAATATTGAAACTTTTTTATTTCAAAGTTTAATGTGAATTTAATTAAAAGGTAAAAAATTGAATTATGTGGTAAAAATATAATATAATTACACATTAAATCCAATTACAAATATAATACAATCATAAAAATTAATTAGATTAAAAGTCATATTTGGATTAAAATACAATATATTTCACTATTCATTAAAAAATTGAATTTTATCAGAAAATTACCAAAATTTAGCCGAAGTAATTTTTGACGTCCCAAATCCAAAGAAGAATTTTATTTTGTCAAATAGAATATATAAATGTGACCAAAATTATAATTTATGAGGGTTCCCCATTAAAATTCGGCAAATCATCATTCTAAAGAATATTTGGTTGTTTATGCTTAAAATTGGATTCATTCACAATTTAAGCCGCTAAATTTTATTGGATAATTGTAAAACTAGTTAACAAATATGTATTTTCATATTTTATTATGTTATGTTCATTCCCACCAATACAACGGGTAGGCGTTAACTAAAATATAAAATAATAATATTATATTATTAGTGTGCAATCTATGATTTCAAATAAACCCAATTTTACGTATTGGGTATGCCATTAAACATAGCGTCAACTTTAATATAAAATTAATATTTAATTTACAAATATAAATAAATTATAAAATTTTCATTTTCTTTATTTACCTGGGATGTTACATCATTATCCTCTTTTGGGAATTGCATCCTTGCAATTCTAAAACTGGGCTTGGAATCTTCATTGAATGTCCCTCATTGAAAAAGTGTAAGTAAAACAAACACATTAAAATACTGAAAGAGCAGTTTAAAGGTCACTAATAATAACAAATCCAAGGATTCCATGTAGGAAAAATGTATATGAAGAAAAAACCAACCATAATGTTCTGATGGAGAGGGAAATAAATCATGATCAGGAGAAATTTATCCTCCAAAAAATCACAAACTTATGATGTGTTAAATGATCATTGATTACTGTGTAGGAAACATAAACCAACATCATTTTTGTTTTATGTTCCTTTTCATAAATTTGAAGAATTTATTAATTAAATAAAATAAGAACATGAATAAATATACTTACATTCATGTAGAGATTCATCCTTAAATGAGTTTCTACCGAAAACTAATCTTTTCTCCAAACAATTACGATTCAAAAATACTTGGTCACATCAAAAGCACAAGAATAAACTTTTATAGAATCATATAATCTACAAAAGAAGAACTATATATTTCCCTTTTATTTTGACATCTACTATAACAAAAATGGTTAGTACGAGATCATATAATCACTAAAAGGGATAATCCTTTATAAATATAAATGCTACTATTAATCTCCAAAATTCAACAAAAACTTCCCAAAGATCATGAAAGACCATACCAGACACAATTTTCCTTAAAATTCATCATTATTATCCAAAAAATGATGAAACCCCAAATTTAGAAGAATATTATCACATAGTCTTCCTCAGTAAATCTTAATATGTAACTCAAAAAACATAGACTTTCCTTTAAAGTCTCATACTAAAGCATAATTAACCAAATCACATATTCTCTATTATAAGTTAATCCTTTCTATAAATAACCCATATCACTATATGTGAACAATAAAAATAGATTTTCATCCAAAATAAACTTTCAACCATTACTCCACAAATATAATCCCATGGTACTGTATATTTCTTAAACGTACAGTATTCCCAAAAGAGAGAGCGTCTTACAAAATCACTTTTATCACCTAATCCCCAAATCATTTTCTCATACTAAGTATATCCATTTGATAAAACATGTGATCCCAAATCTACTTATTCAGGATCAATAAAATCATTTAACTAAAAACAATAAGTCATATTAACAAGGGACATCACATTGTCTAGTGGTAGGTGATAAATCTCAATCACACATTGGTTGTGGGTTCGATTTCAGTTGCTTTGTCTAACAAGAAGGGTTGTTACATGGTATGCATGTTATCCTTTTTATAAAACTCAAAAATAAACCTAATTTGTTTTAACCTCAATGGTTTCCTTATACCTATCATTTTCATCCCAATTCATTATGATCTCAACATATTAATTCTTGATGTCTTATATATGTTTTAATGTTTTTTATTACAACAACATATAATAATACAAAACGATCCCCAAAACAACATCATACCTTGATAATGGAGTCCAATTGGTTTCATCATCATCGAGTTCACATAGGTATAAGGTCCATGCATTGAAACAATGTTTTAGAGATCCTTCAAAATCATAGGCTACCTTTATCAAAATACTCCTTGTACAAAATGCGTCTAATGGGTGTTCACAAAAAAACAATTTCAGAAAATAATCTTGTATGACATATAATTTTAAAACGTTTGACAAAAAATGATTTCTATAAAATAGTCATAACTAATTTGAGTTGAAACATTAAATTAATGGTCTTTTTAAAATAACATATGTATGTGTTGAGAGAGTATATTGTAAAAAAATATAAGTAAGGTGCACAAGGGTCACCTTATTCAGCCCCTTTTTCAAAATCAAAATATTCTTCAAAATCTTGTGATAAGGTTAAATATTTGAAAATTCCATGATAATATTTACATTTCATAAATAAATTATAATATTGTGAAAATATTATTTTTCTAAATAAAAACCTTGACCCATGATGATAATTAGGTATCGTGGAGGTGTTTGATATCTCAAACCACTTCTTGCATGTAATTTGTGTGATAGAAAAAGTTTCTCCATAATTCGAATAAGACTTTGCAATAATTATTACAGGAAAGTCATCAAGAAAATATAGGAATGTTGTCTAAGATCCTCCTACTTCCATTTGTTACTTAAATTACTTGATGTAAAAAAGTTATAAAACAAGGATTTAAAAGAAATAATACATTTAGGGACAAAACATGTGTCTAACAAAAACTAATATCCCTAATGTTGTCTAAACCGACCTCGGATACCAACTATAAGGCCCCGAACATATACATTTCTTAATATTGAGTTAAATCAAGAATTCACATTGAATATTTTTTTATGTTTAGAGTTTTTGTTAATTAGGCCATAACTATTACATATCAACTTGAATATTACAATGTAGACACTTATACTATAATATATTGATTCTATACAATAAAACTCAATAAATAAAACAAGGGTTCTTTTCTGGATATAAATATTCTGGAATACTTATTTTCTCTTACCCTTCCTTATAACCAATGATAATCATTTAAAAAACATGGGATGAGCATAAAAATATCAGCATGGGTTACAAAATAGGTAACATAAAATATTAACTCGTCAAAAAATACAAATCAATGAAACCAAAATTTTCAATCCTAACATACCTTTTGAAATCATAATATTTATGAATAACCTAGATTAATTATAAATCATGAAGGTAACATGAGGAATCCATATCATACATACATTTTAGGTGTCATAGATAGAGAGGGATTCACATTTGGAATACCAATCACATTATATTCCCTAAATATCTCATGATAAACATTCACATTAACCTACATCATGTTACCCAATACGTTGGAGAGCTAACTCAGGCTTGCCTATGCTAGATTTATCATAGAACCACATGTATACCAAAACAATGCCCAAAAACCATAAAATATTAATGACATATAAAATAAACATATAGTAAATATAACATTTCCACAATGCTATCACAATAAATTATTTCAAGATATTGTCATAATCAATTCTTTATCAAACCACACTAAAAAACCAATTAAAACATTTAATAAAGATATTTTTGAATCAATGTGTCCCATAACAAATTGAAACATTTATATGAATTATCATTTGAATATATTAATTTCCATACAAATAAATACTAAAAACCATTTTGGAAACATGGACATTAATTATAAATATTTAGAAGAATAAATCTATAAAACATTTAAAACTATATTTTAATTAATGTATATTTAACAAAATGAGAGATGCTTGATTACAAATAATCTAGGAATAACATTTAATCATAACATTATAAAATCATGAGAATAAAGGTATTCATAATATAATATTCCAAAGGAAATTATATACACATTATAAGAGTAAATTGGTGCATAACAACACTGAAGTCTCAATGGAATGTAAATTAAGAATAAATCCCTTATAAAGATGGTATCCTATGATTAATGATAAATAAATGAAATAATTATGATTGAAAAATATAAATACAATAAATATTATTGGATGTTCAGTGTCAATAAATCATAGAACATTCACACATATTTTTGTAAAAGAAACACCAATGAATTTGATGTTTAACTCAATGAATGGAAATTGAGTTAAATGTACTATAATCATGTTCATATTGATGACTTTATAATTTATAAATAGAGTGATTATGTGTATCAAAAGTATATCCAAACAAATATGAGTGAAAATTACAACATAAATAAATAAATAGTTATTCCACACATAATCATTTCATGACATAATTTAAATTAGAAAATTAACCCAGGAAATGGAAATTGGTTTTAAATAGTTCACTTATAGAAATTTTACAGCCTAACGGCGTCACTCTAAATTTAAGAAAATAAGTTGATGGGAGATAAAGGGTATCTCATCACTTTGAAATACATTTATAGAAATTAAGATATATAATAACATATCCCAACACAATATAATGTAAATTATATGACATAACAAAAAATAAGTCTTTTAAAAAGAGGAGGGTGAAAGGTTCCTTTTCCGATTTGTGGTAACTTACAAAACATGCACCACATGATTGTAGGAAGATGTAAATTCCCATAAATTAAATTATATTACACAAAGAATACAATAATGGGAAGTATATACACCACATACACAAAATAGTGGCAATATACCCTGAATCTCAGTGGAATAAAAGTGAATGGAAATCCCTTACCATGTTGTAATTCAATCGACTTGTATGTACAAAAGTTAATAACAACCAAATTAATCACAATAATACCATGAATTTAATGATAATAATGTTAATATATATCAAATGGAAGTACACAACACCCAAAATTCTATAAATAAATGGCGAACAATTGAGATCTCATTGAATTAAAACTGAGATAATAAACCCCAAACCTCATGTCTGACTTGATTTGTTTGTTCCCTATTCTTCCTGAAAAATAAACCAAAGTTAATTTATTATATCATAAGAACATTTTTAAAGTTTATTATTCTTTTTATATCACTTATTAACATGTTATGAACATTATTCAATCAATTAAGTTAATAATGGTCGATTGGTCGATATTGGGTACTTTAGTCAAAAATGGTCTTCTTATAATTACCAGTTGTTCATGTGGACAAAATGTCATTATATCCCAAATGCTGTTAATGATTTAGATATCATATATTTAATTAATATCCAGTATATATATGTTTTTTTAATAGTACATAACATTTGGAGGTAAGAAATTGAATGCACTGTTCTTGGAGACGGTAAGTTATACATACGCATGAATGCTACTTTAATTTATATTTCATATTTTAATCGAATAAAAACAAAATGATACATAGTTATATAATAATTATAGTATAATATCATATATTATATCATTTACTCCATCCCATATACATCCCTCATATGTCATTGATGAGTAATATGACATTGAGTGGGCGGTAGTCTGCACTTCCTCAAATGAAATTATTGCATTTACCCAAAATAGAAACCATAAAAGTATGATATAAACGAAAAATAGATAAGAATAACCAAAACACAAACATAATATATATCATACATAAATATAGTTCCATTTTAATGGATATCATGATAGGAGAAAGAGGATAATTGAACAAACATCGTTTCGTGAGGCGTTAGTTTTCCATCTACAGAAACAATATGTTCTTAAATAATTAAAAGGAGGTGTGTGTATGTGTAGTTAGAATAATTCTCATAACAAAAACATTGTATATTGAGGATACTGGTGTTCATATATTTGAATGAAAAAAAGAATGGGTTGGATAAGTAAAATAAAAGAAAATAATTTAAGAGAAATTGTTACCATTAAATCAGGTAACTCCCTTTGGTTTGAACCCAAAGGACTCTTGAATTGCATTCTACCTAAGGTAAGGATTTTAGAAGGAATATAGGTATTTTGAGAGATTATTTGGGTAGGGATTGGACAAGGAAAGGGGACTGAGTGGTGTGAGGAATGCGATAGATGTGAGGGCTTTTTATAAGGGGAATGGGCATTTTAGGAAAGATTGCAAATATTATTTAATTATAAATATATATTCGGTTTTAAAGACCCAAAACCCATTATAGTCAAATATAAGGTAACTCATTCTCAAAGAAAAATTATCAATAAGTTTTCTACTGGTTTTGGATATTGTTTTAATAAATAAAATCTTTTTAATTTAAATAATTTATTTAGTAGGTAAAGATTGCATCATCATTGTGACATAAATAATTTAATTTATTTGATGTCTAAAAATTAAAAAAAAAATACAATAATGTATGAAATAATTTTAACTTTAAATATAATATTTATAGTCGAAGAGATAACTTATATAACCCCGTGTAATATTAATTTAATAAAATATATTTGTTTATGTCATTTTGCCTTTACTTTAAGTTAATTAAAATATTGTGTCCTTATCACTCTTAAGTGGCTTCATGGGGTCCCAAAATAGACCCAAGGATCCCCATGGCAGGACATGACTCATCCAATAAGGTTATAACAAGTGTTATGGTAATTTATTATTATAATAATATTCTTTTTTCCTAGAATTACACTATTTACCTTTAACCGTGGTAAATAAAAGTCAAAAGTTACTATTCACCAAAAATTATCTTCATCTTATTGAATAAGGGTTTACTTACTAATAGAAACCATGTATGTCAGATTTTTGAAATTCAATTCATAGAAGCCGTAAAATTTAATTTGAATGAAAAAGTGATATTTTTAACTACTACATTGTGGTTTCACTATTCATCAAAAATTGATGTTTTTTTAGAAAAATACCAAAACTTTAGCCAAAGATATATTTGATATTCCAAATTCAAAACTATTTTTATTTTAAAAAATTAAAAACATAGAAGTTGGATAAATTAATTTAAAATTAAATCTCGTTGTCAAACCAAAAAACGTGTTTTTATAAAATATTAACTATCAAAAGATTAACATTGTTTATGTCTAATTTAAAAGTGAAAATAATTCCAAGGACCAAAATTGGATTAAATGGAAAAAATTTAATCTAATTAAACATTATAACCAATTAAAAATATTTTCAAATCATCTAAATAAATTAAATTAAAAGAAATAATTGAATTAAAATACAGTATTTTTCACTATTTATTGAAAAATGAAATTTATCAGAAAAATAACAAAATTTTCCTAATGTATATATTGATGTCCCGAATCTAAAGAAGAATTTATTTTGTCAAATAGAACAAATAAAAGTGGCAAAACTATATTTAAAGAGGTTTCTCCATTAAAAGGCATCAAATCGACCTTTTAAAGAATATTATAGTATTTGTGCTTAAAATTAGATTCATTAACATTTTAAGCCACAAAGTATTATTGGATAAATGTAAAAACATTTAACATACAAGTATAATAATATTTTATTTAATTATGTCAATTTTCACAAATACAATAGCTAGGCGTTAACTACTATTTAAAATAATAATATTATATTATTAGTGTGCATCGTAGGATTTCAAAGAGACCCATTGTTGTGTATCAGGTATTCCATCGAACATAGCCTACCCTTTAAATTAAAATTAATATTTAATTCAAAAATATTAATAAATACGAAAAATTTCATGTTCTTTATTTTCCTGGGATGTTACAAATAGGATATTTCCTCTTTTCCTTTAATTGATTAAAATCCATGAATTTGGAAATATGGTCTACAATTTCCCACTATTAATTATCCAAACAAATTATTATCATAAATACCTATTCATCATAGTGATTACATGATGTATTTATGAATTTGAACCATGGTATTCATCATATAATTCCATTTTTATCTATGATATTTATAGAATGAATAAAATATTTATGAGTTTTTCCATACTGTCTTCATAATAAATTATTCCAGATTCCAAACATTTACGAAGTTATATTTTTTCATTAACAATTATAATCAAAATGATACAGTTTAATCATCTTTATAAAATACAGTTTTCCTGTAATTTATATTCTGAGTGGTTATTTAATTTCTCTATGATTCTTATATTCACCTATACAAAATACACTAATATAGGATCTTTTTCCATACACAATTTCACCCAAAATCCATGATCATTCCAACTCAATAGATCAACCAACTTATATTTCATTATATGTGTGTAGGGTATTGAGAAATCATAAAAAATGTGTATCTCTATCAAAATGGTTTTCCTCATGTGTACCTCGTAACGACCTAACCATTCTGTACATGGGAATTACCATACTTTTTTGGAATACTTAAAACCTAACACAAAAAGACACACAAAGACTATATTAGTTTATTGTTTATTGAAATTGTGAACAATAAAAACTAGTTCCTAAAACATATACATCATATATTCATTTTTACAAAAAACTAAAACCCTTTTTGACATATCTTAATTAATACCCACATTCATATCATAAGGAAAAGAATCAAAAAATGGGGTGTGATCAAATTCTCTCTAAGGGTCAACAACAAAAATATAAAATAAAACATAAACATAATAATGTTAAAGTTTGACCAAAACATTTGATAATCATACCATGTTTGACTTATAAAAAACCATGACTAATAAAATAAATCTTGTAGTTTATAAGGTATAAATCATAATGGAATATTATCCACAAAAAACTAAAATTGGCATAAAACATAGAAATTAAGAAAACACATAAGAATAAAAAAACATTTAAATGTTAGCCTAGGATTATTTCCATGACCATTATAGTGTACAATGTCTCTAATGAACTGATTTTACTCTTCATTTTAGCCTTGTATTACTCAAATGGATTATTTTTCATTTCATCCCCCTATTATTGGCACAAATTTACATATCATTCCAGTCTTGTCTATATCATGAGATATTAATCATTAGAAAATAAATTTGATGGAGATTGGAGTCCCAACCATCTTATTATGAAATCATACTTTTTGTTATATAAAAATATAAAACATTCATCGTAGCATAACCCGATGAATTAAATTGGTTTTCTAAACAACATTCCATCATAACATAACCAATACAAAACCACTTCTTTTTATAAATATCCTTCCATAATAAAAAATAAATAAAAACAAATGACTAATAAAGATAGTATAATTGAAACTTAAAATTGTTAAACAATTTCATATTGTATGGAAAATTATTTTGACAAAACAGTTGAAGTTAATTCTTGAGGAAAATATCCTTTCTCTATAAAAAAATATCACATTCTCAAAATACCATAAAATTTTAAATAAAAAAAATTGATTTTAAAATAATCATGAAAAATTGTAAATTAAGATTCAACGAAACATGGTGTCAGCAAAATGTAAAACTTCATTTATTTCATATACCTTAAAAACACATTCTTCACATAATTTTACTAGAAAATAAAAAATGTACATCGTATCAAAAATGAAAAAATATTCATTTCATACTATTTTATAAAAATAACTAATTTTTATAATTGAACATTAATTTTTTTATAAGAATAGAAATAATATTATCGATTAAAAAATTAGAAAACATGGTCATGGATGATTAATATACCCCCGAAAATATTTATGTAAAAACAATATTAGATATTAATGTGTCACGACCCGCCCTCGGGGTCCGTGTCGTGACTACCCCAAGCCCGCCTTCCATAGGCCAGGGGCTGGCGACTAGCACCAAGGCGTAAATCCCGGTAAAAAGGGAAGGCATTGCCTTTGTAAAGTAAACAAACCCAACAGAGTAAGCAAGCAGAAAAGTACACACTAAGTAAAAATAGAGTACAACTGAAAGTGCGGAAAAGTAAATGGGCCAGTATACAAACCCATACTGAAATTAAAGTACAACTCGAAAGGGAAAACATCAACTGTAAAGTAAAAGCTGCTACACCGAGCTGTCCACTGGAAATCCCACCTGAAGGGTGGGTACGGATAGCTCCACTGCTCCTCGGGTCCCGCCGTCCTCTCCGAACACGTCCCACCTAGTGGTCCACCTCTAGGTACCATCTTGCTCAGCAAGCCTCAGCCATGATCAACGTTGTCCGTCATCTGTAACCAACACAACGTAGTGCGGGCATAGCCCGTGCAGGGGTGAGTATAAGCTACTCAGTAGGGACCCCGAGACCCCTGAAGGTCTCCCAAAATCCACAAAGGATAAACCAAAAATGTGAGATAAAAACACGAAATAACAATCGTTACGGCTTAGGTATACGCCCATACATATACCTAAGTCATCAATCCCAAAACGCTCCAACCTCCGAGCCCAAGTACAACTCAGTCCACACAGGAAAGTAAACGTATTCCACACAGAAAAGAAAAACTAAATCCACACAGGATAGCACAACACAATCTACACAGGATAGTAACAGGATTCAGCTCACACAGGTATACTTCTTCGAAAGACGGTAAAGATGATCTCTAATCCATCTAAGTCGTCGGACCCACGAAGTATCGATAGGTAACTAACCCCCGCAAGACCCACACAGGATCGGGCCCACACAGGACCTGTAGGCGCTGGTTCACACAAGACCGCTGAGCACAAGGACCCACACAGGATCGGACCGACACAGGATCAGGCCCACATAGGACATATAGCACTGATCCACGTAGGATCGTTGAGTGGTGTAGTCGTCGTCGAATCCACCAAGGATCTCTGTACTGTCTTCGTCACAGTCACAGTAGCAGTAGCAGTCACAGTCATAGTCGCAGCCAGCATTAGGGTTCCCGCACACAGCAAGCTCGTTCGGGAGGGTCCGCTCCACGAGACGAGAGGCTGATACATCAACTATCAAAAAGTCCAGGGTTGATGTATCCAAAAGTTTCGTATCGTCAATAGGAACTCAACGCAACAGACGGCGCGTCGATCGGATGCCCGGTCTGAGAGTTATTGCCTTTTCGTCCCTGGGGCCCGGTTGGGTTTTAAGGCAAAACCAACCCGACTGTACTCCACCTGCGTCCAAAACTCGGGCGGAGTAAGCCAAAAGATCTGTCTCACTAAGAGGAACACAAAAAATCTGACAGCACGTCAATCAGACGTCTGTAGCTCAAGATATGAGCGTTTCCGCTCCGAAGGCCCGGTTGGTTTCGTAAACGAACCAACCCGGCCGAACTCAAAGTATTCCGAAACATTGAGTGCGATATACCGAAACTACCGTCTCGATCCAAGGATTGCATCGCTACTGACGGTTCTTCAATAGGAGGTCTGTGGCTCATGATATGGCCAAAAGACCAAAGTTGTTTTGAAAACGGGGGGTCCGGGTCCGAGCCGACCCGACCCGACCCCCCTGGGTCGACCCGAACCGGGTCACGCCGAACCGGGTGGACCCAACCCGGGTCCGACCCGGCCCGGCCGGCGGTGCGGCGGTGCGGCCCGGCTGGCGGCGGCACGGCCTGGCGCTGCTCGGGTGCCACGCGCGGGGGGCAGAGCCCCAGCTTCTTCTGCCTGGCGGTGCGGCTGAAGCCGCGCCTTTTTCAAACAACGGCCCCCCTTCGTGGGGGCCTGCCGTTTGGAAAAACGGGGGGGTGCTGCCCCCCCTTTGTGAAACCGCCCCCCCCCCCCCCCCCGGGTGGGGGCAATTATCTTGGCCGGGGGAATAAAATTCCCCCTGTCTTTCCCCTTCCGGCCGGCCCGACCTGGCCGTCCAGTTCTTCTTCAACGGACTGGCAAAGCCGGTCCCCTTCCGGATTCCGACACCGGTGGCCCGGCGAGCCGCCGGTCCTCTCGTCCCGCCGCGGCCTGGAACCGGCCGCGGTGTTCGTCGTCCGGCGCGGTGCGATGGCACCGCACCCCTCTGCCGCGGCCCCGCTCCGGCCGCGGCACCTTCGGTTTTCTTCGACGCAGCACGACGGCGTCGCGTTCATGATGATCCTTCCACGGCGCGGCGCGATGGCGTCGCGCAATATAACTGTGCGAATTTCCGCATGGTGCGACGACACCACGCCATCTCATTCATCCACAAGAAAATCATAATTATGAACAAAGGAGGGGGAATTCGGCGGTGTTTGTGTGGTCCGACCCCCCTCTCATTAGATGATAACACATAAATACAAATCCTTACGTTTCTCATGCTATAACCAAGAACGAGATTAAATAAAATAATCCAAAACAAACCCCTACCTTGGTTTCAAGATCGATGATCGTCAAAGACCCACGGAAGACAACGTCGCGGAGGTCGCGCGTCGCGGTAATCGTTCATCAAATCCGTTGACGAAGAGGTATGTCCGAAGAGGTAAGTCGTTGGAGAATCTTCGTAAGCCGACGAAGGAAGTCCGAGGAGGAAGCGTCGTTCCCTTTCGTTGACACGGAAGACGTCGTCAATCTTTGGAAACAACCGGGTACGAAGAAGATAGGAGCGGCGTTCTTCGTCGGAGCTCGAAGGTTTTTTGCATTCTTCGTCAAGCTTGAAGAAGAAGAAGAAGAAGGCTTAAAAATCTCTCAAGAGGCTAGAGAATTCTAACCAAATAAAATAAGCTAAGGGCTTATTTTATCTACTCAACCAAACCTTTTGAAATTCAAAGGTTTGAAAAATTATACTACTCAACCCATTTAATAAGCTATGTTGTCAAGTTCATTTTAAAGGGGAGTTATAGGGGAGTTTTGAGAGAAGATGAGTAGTTGGGGTTCGTGTGGGCCCCACCACACTTAATCCTCCCAAGGGAGGTTAAGTGTATGTGGGTCCCACCTTTAACTCCCTTTGGGAGAAGTTAACCGACAAAATAAAAATAAAAAGTTTTTCCACATTTTTATTTAACTTCTTATAATTTCTCCCAAAACTAACATTCGTCTCACATAAAACGCAACCTCGGAAAAGGTCTCCTTAAGAGAATAACGGCGATGCGAGTTCATCGGTGTCCTCGGATTTCAATTCAGAGCACCGGATCAAAAGATAGGAATTCCCGCTCGTTCGTTCACTGAACGTACCCGAGCCAAAATTCGGAAATTGATTTCGGGCACTCCAGGCCTCGGAATCAGGTGCCGTCAGAAACCGCACTCTTGTAAAATTCCAAAGAAAATTAAGAAAAAATTTCCCTTGAATTTTACGGGTCTTTACATTACTCCCACCTCAGGGATTTACGTCCCCGTAAAGATACATCAAAAACTAGGGAAACAAATGAGGGTACTGAGCACGCATCTGAGCCTCCCGCTCCCAAGTGATCTCCTAGAGATTCCCGTGCTGCCATCTGATGCGCACTAGAGGAATCAATCTCCCATGTAGGACCCACTCCTGTCGATCCTCTATCTCCTCCGGGACCTCCGTAAAAGTTTCCCCATCGTCAATGTCAAGCTTCCCATGGTCAATGATGTGCGTCGGGTCATGCACATATCTCCTCAGCTGGGATACATGGAAGACGTCGTGCACCCGGTGCAACTGAGGTGGTAGAGCCAGGTGATAAGCGACCTCACCAATCCTGCTGAGGACCTGGAAGGGTCCGATGAAGCGCGGAGATAACTTTCCGTCTCGGCCAAATCTCCGAATACCACGTCGAGGTGAGACCCGCAAGAAGACGTGGTCGCCATCCTCGAACTCTAGTGGCCTCCGCCTCCTATCAGCGTATGACTTCTACCGGCTCTGAGCTGTCCTCATCCGCTCCTGGATGACCTGGACCTTCTCTTTCGTGGCCTGGACCATCTCTGGTCTCACAAGTGCTGACTCCCCAGGGTCTGTCCAGCACAAAGGAGATCTACAAGGTCGGTCATACAACACCTCGTACGGTGCCATCTCGATGGTGGAGTGGTAGCTATTGTTGTACGCAATATACACCAAGGGTAGGTGGTCCTCCCAGCTTGCAACCAAAGTCGAGGACACATACATGGAGCATGTCCTCGAGAGTCTGAATGGTCCTCTCCGTCTGACCATCCGTCTGAGGGTGAATGGTTGTGCTCAGACGTAGCTGCGTCCTGAACGCCTCCTGTAACCCCTTCCAAAGCCGGGAAGTAAAGAGATAATCTCGATCGGAGATGATAGATGATGGAACATCGTGGAGCCGCACAATCTCCTGAACGTAGAGACGTCCCAAGCTCTCCACTGAGCCCTGCTCTCTGATGGGTAAGAAGTGTGCCGACTTGGTGAGTCGGTCAACAATCACCCAGATGGAGTCGTGACCTCTGGAAGTGCATGGAAGTCCAGTCACGATGTCCATAGATATCCCATCCCACTTCCACTCTGGGACCTCCAAGGGCTGTACCAAGCCTGCTGGTACCTGATGCTCTTCCTTCACCTGCTGGCAGGTGAGGCATCGAGAAACGAACTCTGCCACAACCTTCTTCATTCCCGGCCACCAGTGCTGTCGTCTGAGATCCTGGTACATCTTCGCCACTCCAAGATGTACCGCCAAAGGAGAAGTGTGAAACTCTCTCAGCACCTCCTCTCGCAAAGTGACTGGTACCATGGTACGTCCTCTAAAAAGGATGTCGTGCTCTGCTCCAAGGGAGAAACCATCAGGTTCCTGTCCCGAGGATATCTGTACACGCTCTGTCTCATAGTCAGCGTCCTCACGTTGTGCCTCTCTGACCCGCTGCAGTAGTGGAGGGGTGACTATGAGAGACTGGAGGAAGGCTGCTCCATCTCTATCCACAAAGGATATCTGCAAAGAGGCTAGCTGCTCCGTCGCCTCCTCAAGTAGCTGAATGCCCATCCTCCTGCTGAGGGCATCGGCTACTACGTTCCCCTTCCCATGAGTATAGACTATCTCAATGTCATAGTCCTGGAGGAACTCGAGCCATCGCCAATTTCTCAGGTTCATGTCCTTCTGCAAGAAGATATACCTGAGTCTCTGATGATCAGAAAAGACTGTAAAGTGCTCGCCCATCAGGTAGTGTCTCCATGTCTTCAGAGCGAAGACCACTGCTGCTAACTCCAGGTCATGGGTAGCGTAGTTCTGCTCATGCGGCCTCAAATGACGTGATCCATAGGTGATCACTGCCCGCTCCTACATCAGAACACAACCGAGTCCGGTCCCTGATTCATAGCAGCAGACTATGTACCCTACTCCCACCTCAGGAAACCTCAAGATAGGTGCACTGGTCAATCTCTGTATCAGCTCCTAGAAGCTCTGCTGACAACTGTCTGACCACACGAAGGGTTACCCCTTCTTCTTCAAAGCTGTGAGTGGTGCCGCAACTCTAGAGAATTATGGCATGAATCTCTGATAGTATCCAGCTAGCCCCAAGAAACTCCGAACCTCAGTCACGCTCCTGGGTGGCTCCCATGCTAACATAGCCTTGATTTTCGTAGGATCCACTGCAACTCCCGCCTCAGAGATAACGTGTCCCAAGAAGTGGACCTCCCATATCAAGAACTGGCACTTAGAGAGCTTACCATAAAGCTGGTGCTCTCAGAGTGTGTCTAGTACAACTCGCAAGTGATAGGCGTGCTCCTCCTCAGTCGTAGAGTAAATCAGAATGTCATCGATGAAGAACACGACAAACCAATCAAGGTATGGCTGAAATATCCTGTTCATGAGATCCATGAACACTGATGGAGCATTGGTTATGCCGAAGGGCATAACCAATAACTCATGGTGGCCATACCGACATCTGAAGGCCGTCTTCACCACGTCCTCGTCTCTGACTCTGAGCTGATGTTAGCCTGACCAAAGGTCTATCTTCGAGAACCACTGTGCTCCCTTGAGCTGATCAAAGAGGTCATCAATATTATATTTACCCTTTATAACCTAGTTTACCATTTTTCTGTATTAATAAATAATTACAGATGCTAAAATCATAATGCCTTAAAAATAAAAGAAATATATTTACATAATTTTTATGTACTAATTAAAAATAAAAAATCTAATTTTAAAATAATTGGAAACTATATTTTAGTAATTAATTTAAAATTAATCCCGCTATCAGAATGAGTTTTTTAAGTTAAAACATCAAAAAATATTGAAATTTTTTTACTTCAACATTCATAGTAAATATAATTCCACTGACCAAAATTATATTAACTGATTAAAATATATTATATTTTTACATTTTCCCCATTTAATATTTTTATTTATCCACATAAATTATTATGATGATAAAATTTGTTTTTAATTAAAATTTAGTATTGTTTTACTATTCATCCAAACGTAAAACATATAATAATAATATCAAAAAAATCATCCAAATTAAAATTTAATATCCCTCTTCAAAAGAAAAATATATTTTTTAAATATAATATATAAATATTTCAAAACAATTATTTAAAATTGGCCACTATCAAAAGGTGGTAAAATTGTATTTTTTGAAAAATACTACTTTAAAAAATTGAATTTGTTTTATATCATGTATAGAAAACATATAATATGAATATTAAACATTATACTGAATAAATTAAATATATATTACATTAATAATATCCACCATAAGTGAATTTATTATTTTATGACTTCACTTATTTTCATTTAAATATTTTCTCTTGAAGAAAGTTACAACTGTTCATACCTGGGATTTTAATGACTTGGGTATACATTAACATAATAATATATAGTCTTTCACTTAAAATAATTCATGAAAGATATTAATTACATAAAAAATATGAAATTGTGTCCAAAAAAATACAAACATAGTGATTCATATAACAAATGTTATATTGGTGTTGCGTATAACGCAAGCGTACTTAGTATACCATAAAACAAAAGACATAAATGAAATTAAAAAAATCTATATCATACAAATATTAGAGGGAGGTTATAGAGATATTTTTTTAAAATATGTATCGAACCCTATTTTTATCTCAAAAAATCCTAAATCATTAACTGTATAGATAATCCAAGAAAATCTTTATGGAAAATATTATAGCATCTCACTCAAGATCATGGGTTGGATAATTAATTTCATGAATATTTTACAAAATTGATATATAAGAAATTTCAATATCATTCTTTATAAGGATTCATCAATGTCCTCTATTTTAGGAATAACTATATATCTATAATCTTCTCTCTTCCCAATAGAAATTTATGTATCAGTTTTTTTACTATTCTAATTATAAATTCTTCAAAAAATTCCCAATATTATTCTAATAATATGAACAGAACTCAATTTCTTGTAAAAATAGTTATTGGGTCCACTAATTTGGATTTTTTTTATTTTGTGGTTTGTAATTTGATAATCCATGGAAATTACATATCTCATCTATATTCAATGATGAAGAATATTTCTTAACATCCTTTGTATTTTAAGGATAAAATAAAATTCTATACGTAGATATGAAATAACTATTTTAATATAAGTATTCATTCCATAAATTTCACTTACAAAATTTTCCATATAACCAATAATCATTTGGAATTTCAAGGACGAATCTAGAATGAATTTTTTTCATTCAATATTTATTATAATAGACCTTGATGTAATAAATAAATACTGCACTGAAATTACAAATATAATATTTCAATATTATATTAATCAGATCCATATAAACATTATGTGCATTATTCAATCAAAAGGTAATTACCATAAAATATTAATGAAAATATATTATAAACCTTAAAAAATGTTATTCTAATTTATGGTTACATTTCCAAAAAATATGTGGCGTCTACAGTACTTAACCCAGAATTTCATTATGAAGAGCTATTAGAGGTTAATCAAGACATAATTCAAATGATCAAATCTCCCCTAAATGATATGGGACATGGTTTCTTCTTAATGAATTATATTATATTTACACTATAAAAATATTTTTTCATTATAATTTCTAATCTAATCTATACCATGGATTATATCAAAGACTATCATAGTTATAGTAAGCTTGATTTCATATAGGATAAATGAGTAATCTTAATTGGAACTGACTAACATGTCAATGTTGAAATAATAATAAAAAATGTTTCTTGTTTGACCAATAAAATCATTTTATTCTAGTGGATGAATTAATTTTAACACATTTTTATTTTTAGTGAATATTATGTTTGATAGTATAAACTATATGCATCATTATGTTCAAACAAACAAAGATATACTGTTAAAATATTATTATTTAAACATGTTCATTATCAAATAGACATTTAATTTTATAGTATTAATAAGAATATCATAAGTTTAAAATTTTTGTATGATTTATAATTTTTATATATGATATTAATAACATATTAATTATTCTATAAAATAATTATTTCTTATACCTTACTACCTTAAAATCCATTGAAAATTACAACATCGTTCATGTGTATGGGTGACTACCACCTCGTAATGCGATGTGATTGTTTTTACTACCACATCACATAGAAAGAATATGGAAGTTTACGAAAATAAATTATGAAAATTTTAAACTATAATAGTAATTATTTATTTTTATTCATTCAGTTAAATTAATTCCATCATT
The DNA here is from genome assembly GCA_963277665.1 of Viscum album. Taxonomy (NCBI): domain Eukaryota; kingdom Viridiplantae; phylum Streptophyta; class Magnoliopsida; order Santalales; family Viscaceae; genus Viscum; species Viscum album. Next base: position 1,640,741,525 of record OY728121.1, on the reverse strand, counting down.
AATTTTGAAAATGGAAATGTTTCACAAGCATACGTGTGTCCCACCATTGCCAAGACAACAATGTAGTTTTTTTATTTTGACCGTAATTCATTGTTATATTTTAAATTATAATTTATGAATAAAAAGGATAATGATGTGATAATTATTTTCCAATATATGATGGAATGAAGATCCCTTTTACCATAGTCACCCAAAAGACAATATTTTGAAATTACGAACTCAGGATCCTGAATAACCCTACATGGATTAAAGTAATTATATAGTTAAATACATCAATAAAATAAATGAAGTAAATTGTTAAAGTAAAAGGTATTATTCTTGGAAAAGGTTGTTAGGGAATAAAATTATATATATATATGTTTTTTATATAGAAAATAAATGACCTAAAAATAATGTATGAACATGAGGTAACGGTTTTGTCTAAAACATTCTTCTTTGAGTAACATGTTCCTATAAGCACCTAATTTATTTTGATGTGGAATATTCTTATAACAACCCAACTCTATATTGCATATTTAAACATGATTTATTACATATACATGCACATAATCCAACTCTGAGGATCGAGAGGTTTAGTGTCTTGGAAAATTAGGAACATTACATATCTATTGAATACATAAAAAACAACATATTTTCTGAAAATTTCTTTTACATGTCCAAAAAATTCATTCATACTTAGAATTGAATGGGATAACCAGAGGACATATATATGAAAATGGTGAGCTACAAAGCCCAGTAAGGGAGTAAAAAAGGAATAACATGAAGAATTCAGTACATAATAGGAAATAGTAATTTTAATGGAGCACAAGAGAAACATGAACATAATTGAATGATATAAAATGATAATCCTAACATGGTAATGTAGAAATGACATACACCTTGATATTAGCATCATCCAAGTGTCATTTCACATTGATTAATGTATGTAAAATGTAATTTGAACATTAAATAAAAATAGTAAAAACTTATTTAACTTGAATTATCATAAGTATACATTCATTTCACATAGAGTATCATGATACTAAACATTACCCAATTCATTGGAGCACTATCACGACACACCCTTTATAAAAATTTCATTTCATGCATAAGTATGCCACATGGATCATATAAGTTGGAATCATTCAAAATAATCATTTATTCCACCATAATTGAATTTGGAATACATACATTAAATTGTATTATCAATAAGTATATGTGCATAATGGTGAATAACCTTGATATAGAAATGGTCTTGGTATTCACTACACGATGATTTTGGCATGGAAATTTGCGGTGCAATTTCAGCAGCTTAATAGTGTGACATAAAATTCATTAAAAGGTTTGATGAGAGATAAATGTGATTCTCAACATATGTACATGAAATGGATTGTAAATGGGTCATATAGATACATGTACCAACACAAGGAATTCTTAAATATAATGTGTAAAATAATAAATAAATATGAAGAAATATGAGAAATGGAATAACTCTTATGGAAATTTGGCATGGTAATGAGTGTACATGAGAGGGATTAATGAGAAAGAATGAAGTCTATAATCATTAAATCATAATTAGGTAAGTATGGTGGAGGTGATAATTCATACCCCAATAATATTAATTGAACGTAAAAGGTTATTACAACATAATAAAACTTTGATAAAATTGAGAAATGAAATTATCCCTTACTTGAGTATGTGTCTTCAAGACCTAGAGGAAGGGCTTAATGAGAGATTGGGGAACCTTGTGGGGATTTTATAGACAGTTGGGATGATTAGGGACGTTCCCCATTGATGTTTAGTGAATAGATTTTGGATATTGGGTGGGTTTATATAGAAAAGAAAGGGGAATTCTTCAAAATTTAAAACAATTAGGTTTTGGAATCTATATAATTAAATATTCAAAACCAAAAACCATCCCATGGTTTTTTCCAATGGTTTTTTTCCCAAGTGGAGTGGAAATTTTTTCTATTTTGTCCAATGTTTGAACATATTAAAATATTAGGCTTTCTTATTTGAAGGTGAGTCACACTCTCAACGAAATCATGTTAAAATGAAAAAATATTCTATATGTCTTGGACGGTCTGCTAAGGAATTTAAAGATTAATAAAATATATATACAATCAGGAAATTATTAACGATAAATTATATATTAGTCGAATGAACCTTTTATAGTATTTTATTATAACACTATTTGTCTATTATGGTGTTTTAAAACACATTATATATTTAAACGTAATTTAATTTTTATCTAAAAATTGACTATTTAATAAAATTAAGAAAAAATAAACATTTTGATAATTTAGCCATCCAAATTCCAAAAATAACATAAACTATAACTAAATTATTTTCTAAATAAGTGATTTTTCACTTGTAAAATAAAAACCAACATTTATAGAAAATTCAGTGGTTTTGACAAAATCAATTTTCAAACCATAATAAAAAGTATAGTTTTATTAAAAAAAATTATACAATCATATATATATAATAAAAAGTAATATAGTTATAATATTTTATTATAATAATATTTAATTATAAAATCCATTAGTTCACAAAAATTGATTTCTTAATTAAATTTAAATATAAACTAAAAATACTATTTGTTTTTTATAAAACAATTTACAATGTAACAACAATAAAATGAATGAATATTATTTATTATATACATAAATAACCCACATAATCATAATACTAGTGTAGTTTTACATATCCCTTTATTATACGATCATATTCCCTAATAGTATAGTATGTGATTGGGGGGCTTTCTGGGGGCCGTTTGATGAATATGGGTTGGGATCCTGATGATCATGAACATCTCCCCTAAATGGTTTCTCTCAATATTATGTTATTGGATCATGTAAATGGCTTGGTCTAGGGAAAAAAAGATACCCCTTGAATGATATGATAAATGGGCTTTAAGTGGAGAAATACTAATGGAAAAGGCCGTAACTTTTTTTGACTATGCTAAAAGGATTAGTCAAAACCTTATATATTTACCAATCAAATGATCACTGTTCAAAGGCTATATTATAAATGGTAATGATACATAATGGTTAGTTGAACCCAATAAAAAAGTGTATGTTATTTCTATATCTATATAACATTAACAGAAAGGGAATTTTATTCATGAATCTTTGTGTTGTTATAAAAGTACCCCCTTCAGAAATTTCACCATTGAAATTTACATTTCCTACATGAAAAATTATGTCTGTAGCTCTGGCTAATGACTTCCTATGGTTCCCACATTGCATCTTCAAACATGTGGTTTCTCTACAACACCTTGAAAAAGGAAATTTTATTATTTTATAGAACTTTTTCCAAATGATCTAAGATCTTCACTGGATTCTCTTCATAAGAGAGGTCATTTTTTAATGGTACAACCTATGGATTCAATACATGTGTCGGGTTAGGTATGTACTTCTTCAAGAGTGATACATGGAATGCATCATGTAGTAGATACATGTTCAGTGGTAATTATAGTTGATAGGGCACTTCTCCAATGCGATAAAGGATCTCAAAAGGGATAATTTACCTTAGACTCAGCTTTCCCTTATTCCATAATCTTATATCTCTCTTCCATGGTGATATGTGGAGGAATACCATGTCTCCAATATCAAACTCTTGGTATTGTAGATGATTGTCAACATAGCTCTTTTATCAACTATGTGTAGCTTTAATGTGTTGTTGGAAGTTCTTAATGTTCCCTATAATTTATTCAACCATTTATAGACCTAGGAATTTTTTCTCCCCAAATTCACCACAACATGTTTGTGTTCATCACATCTTCTCATTAAGGGATTAAAAATAAGCATTTTAGATGCTTGAGGGGAAATTGTTGTGGTAATAGAACTCAACCAGAGGAAGATTTTGATCCCATATTCTTTTGAAGTACATAGAGAATGCCCTCAACATATCCTCAAGTGTTTGTTATGTCCGCTCTTATTAGCCATCAGATTGAGGATAATAATATGCACTGAAGTTCATCTCAGTATTCGTATCAGGTTGGAGACTCATAAAAAACCTAGAGGTGAATCTCTGGTCTTGATAAGATACTTTAGATAGTGGAACTCCATAAATTTTTACCACTTCTGTGATTTATAACTATTCCAGTTGATCTTATGAGAAATACTATTGAATTGTAATGAAGTGTACAGTCTTTATAATATGATCCAAAACATCCCAAATAGAATTGTTTCCTTTGGAAGTCATCGGAATTCTAGTGAAAAAGTCCATCGTGATGTTCTCACTTTTACATATTGGTATGGGTAATGGATTCATAACCCCCTTAGACTTCTGCCACTTGGCCTTCACTTGCTAACATACCAGACACATTTATGTATACTAAATGCTCTCTTTATTCATGTAAGCCCACCAATAATGATCTCTGAGATCTCAATACATCATTGTGTTTCCCAGAAAGATAGTGAGATTTGAACTATGTACATAATCCAAAAGATTATTATTTTACTCTAGATTTGATGGAACTAATTTTCATGAATCAAATATCACAAATTCTTCTTCATTGACACTGAACACCAAGGATATCGCATTTCCGATAGTTTCCAAATTCTTCAAAATTCCCACATCATTATTTTTATAATCCTTTATCCATTTAAAAAGAGATTGTTGAGAAGTCAATTTTGAAAATATTGATGATTTTCCCTTCATTATGATTCCCATTTCTATATAACTAATATATAATAATATTGGATCATTTTCAATTCTCATAAATGGTAGAATTGATGGGTCCTTTCTACTTAGAGCATCTTCCACCATGATGGATTTCCTAGGGTAGTAATGGATTGAGCAGTCATAGTCTTTGATCTGCTCTAACCATCTTTGTCAGTGCATCTTCTAATCTTTCGGTGTAAATATATACTTCAATCTTTTGTGATCCATATATATTTCATACTTCTCAAAAAAGGGGAAATGTCACCAAATTTTTAATAATAAAATTACTGCAGCAAACTCTAGATCATGTGTTGGATATCTTTTCTCATGGCCATTAAATTCCCATGAAGCATATGAAATTACTTTGTCATTTTGCATCAATACACAGCCCAAGACCTTCTTTGAAGAATCACATAATACAAAAAAAATTCTCCACTAGTGGGTATTGTGAGCACGGGTGCAGTGTTAATCCTCCTTTTTAACTCCATGATGATATCTTCTCATTCATCAATCCAGGGAAACTTGAATACATTCTATGTTAGCTTGGTATGAGGGTTTAACAATCATGAGATATTTCTCACAAATCGGCACCAATATCCAGCTAACCCATGGAAGCTACGAATATCCGTCAAATATGTTGGTCTCTCCCATCCCTCAATTACATTTTTCGTTATGGGATCCAAAAATATCCAATTATTTTTTATTATATGACCCATGAATGAGACATCATTAAACAAGAACTCACACTATATATAATTTTTATAGAGATTGTCCTTTCGTATGGTAACTAGTATAATGCATTGATGCTCCTCATGATCCTCCTTGGTTTTACAGTATATTATAATGTTATCTATAATGACATCCAAAAAATTTTCGAGTTAATATCTAAAGAATATTTTCACCAATTCCATAATTTTTTTTGGATAATTAATGAGTTCAACAAGAATTTATATGAATTCATAGTACCCATTCATTAAACATATAGAAGTATTGGGGATATCCTCCTTCTTCACTCTACCTTTGTAATATCCCACCAACAAATCCACCTTTGAGAGGTATTCTGCTACACATATCTAATCAAACAATTCATTGTTTCTTGATAGAGGATACTTTTTCTTTATCGTTGTTTTTTAAACTCATGATAATCAAATCAAAGGAACATTAACCCATCATTCTTCTTGATGAATAGGATAGGTGCACCCCATGGTGAATCATAAGGGCATATAAAACCATTATCCTAATTTTACTGTAGTTTTTTCTTTAACTCCACATTGACCAAAACAACCATTATATATGGAGTATTCTATATTGGTGATGCCCATGTTGTATGATCAATTGAGAATTCAACGTCTCATCTAAGTGAAAGATCGTGAATTAACTCAAGAAACACATTAGTAAATTCCCTCACAATATTTATTTCATCACGGATGGTTTCTTCCTTAGACACAATCATCTAAGAATGATATGTGTGCCCATAGTGAAGTAATATCCATAGATGATATGATCTTGCTTAAAAATATTTGTCCTCCTCCTGGCACATATAAAGAATAGGGGGTCGATTCTCCATATAGAGAGTGATTTTCATCTCACAGAAGTTTTTGTTGGCTTATTATAGGGAAAGAGAATCAAAGCAAGAATTACATCAAATTCCACCAGGGGGAGAATGAAAAGGTTTACCTAGAAGTTCAATCAACAAATTGTGACAGGGGATGAGTTATATTCCTATGAAACAATAATTTCTCCATTTTTTGTTTTAACAGACATCTCGACTTCCACAATTTATGGTGGTTTTGGGATTCTTATAATAAACATTATGGATAAAAATGAATGCGTATATCTATCATAAAAAATTATGTTTTCAATTCTTGAATCAATAACTAACGTACTTGTAACCCCTTTGTCATTATGATTTTATTCAGTGGTATTGATGGAAAGAAAACTCTCCCTTTCTACCATGGAGGTTGTTGGTTTCCTTTGAAGAACCTTGTACTAGAAAAACTAGTATGAAAAGTTCCTTGGTTATTTGCAGTTTCATCAATAAACAATGCTTTGAGGTTCATATAGAGCATTTCCCTCCTCAATATCACAATTGGGTTTTTCGTGTGGGAAATTAACATATAGGTGCCCATATCTTCTACACCAAATGCATTTCCTTATCCCCTTCAGCAAATATTTGGTCTTCTTCTTTCCACACCTTTAGAAAGTGGGGTGCTGTAATTTTATAGAACCATTCCATTAGACCACCATAATTAAAATCCACTTTCCACCTATTATCCCAATGAAACCCTTGAGATTTTATGATCTACATTTCATATTTGAGGGAACATCAGAAAATTTCCTATAGCTATCAAAGTCAAAAATCACTTGGGCTTTCTATAGGCAAGGTTATAGGCCAACAAATAAGCGGGAAACCTTGCATTTAGGGGTAACGAAAAATCCTATGACATACCATGTAAGCCTTGTGAATTTTTTCTCATATGATCCAATGGAGTTGTCTTCTTTTTTACATTAGGGAAAGAATGTACCTTTACAACTTAAGTCGGTACGTTCAATGAAAATATTTATCAGAAAACATTTTCTTAAAATCCTTCAATTCCAAAGCCCTGATCTCTTACTTAGGCTTCGTATTTTTTATCAATTTTCCAAATTTATTATCTTTACCCGACATATGATATCGATCTAGAAGAACATTATCTTATACAGTACATTGAAGAATGGAGAGGATCTTCTTTAATGTTGTTGATCCATTTTTCTTAGATAGAGGGATATGATGATCCCTTAAAAGTATAAGGCCATTTTCCCATTATCCTCTCTATTACTGCTTTTTATTTTTAATGGGGTTGGAAATTCCTCTTGACCCATGTTTCTATTCAAAACATGTGTTAAATGAGAGTGTATCGTGACAATGATTGTGATTCCCACTCTCATCAGATTGGGAATCGCATTAGGATAGTCATCACATTGTTCCTCACATCAGTTATTTTCCTGAGTCCTCCTATTACAAGCCATTTTATGAAATAAAATTACTTTCAGTGGTAACATGTAATGTCGAATCAAATGAAAAAAATGAATAGATTATATATTTCACTTATTTACTTAACATATGAACTTATAGGCTTCAATCTATTATTCCATGATATACATCCCAATATATACTATTAGGTGTACTATATTATTTCTTTAATAATGGTTCACAAAAGCTTATGAATTTACTAATGAATAGCCCCCAATAGTTTCGAACCAAGAGTGAATCAAGGCCCATTTTCGTGAACTCGTTCACGTTTGTGTCTAAATCAATGCAGTGTTTTCGGGTTTTACCCCTAGATACATCAGTTCGAGAGCCACCTATAATTGAACCTATCCAGATAGGGATATATTTTTGTGATAAACCAATTACTCTTTACTCAACAAGTTTATGGTTTTTTATTATACTTAGTATTATCACTAAGGCTGTCACTATGGTTCCGTAATCCTAATCACATAAATAACTAATCATATCATTTAATACCAACTATAATAACCCTAATATTTATTAAAAATTTAAACATGTTTTATTACATTGACTTGAACTTAATTCAACTCTGAGGTTTGATATGTATAATGTATTAGGAAATGATGAACATAAAATTACAATATAAAAAATAAAATAAAACTAATTTATTGAAATCTGATTTTACATTACCACATTATTCTTTCATACATAGCATTGCATGGGATAACCTGAGGACAAACATAAGAAAAGAGTGAGTTATAAATCACAGTAAGGGAGAAAACATCGAATAACATGAATAATTCTATAAATAATAGGAAATAGTCATTTCAATGGATCATAATATAAACATGAACATAAAGGCATCATATATAATGATTATCAGAACATGGTATTGTGGAAACAACATACAACATTATATTAGCATGATCCAAGGCACATTTAACATTTATTAGTGTAAGTAAACCCTTATTGAACCTTAATTATCATGAGTAAACCCCCATTTCACATTAATTATCTTGAGTATTCCATCATTTCACATGGTGTATCTTGATACTAAACATTACCTAATATGTTGGAGAGCTATTAGGGTGCACCATTTATAAACATTTCATTTCAAGCATTAGTGTGAAACGTGGATCATATAACATGGTATCATTCAACACCATAATTTATTCCTTGAAAAATGAATGTGTAATACATAATTGAAATTATTTAACCAATAATTTATAATCATAATGGTGAATACCCATGATTGAGAAATTGGTATGGTATTCACCACCCAATGATTTTGGCATGGAAAAGTACAGTGCAATTTCGATAGCCTAATGTAGTAACATAAAATTCATAAAAATCATTAATTAGTGGGAAAAGGGTATCTCAAAATATGTACATGAAATTGAAAGTATGTTGTTAATATAGATACATGTCCCAAAAATGAAATTTTGAAATATAAGGTGTAACAGAATAGATAAACTTGGAAAAAGAGGATAAATGGAATAACTCTTATGAAAATTTAGCATGGTAACAGGTGTTCATGGGAGGGATTAATGAGATAGAAAGAGGAATATGATCATTCAAAAATAAGGAGGTATTTATGGGGAATGTGATAAATCATACCCCAGTATTTTTAATTGAATGTAATATGGTATTACAATATAATGCAACTTGGATAAAAATGAGAATGGATGGAATCCCTTACATGAGTATGTGACATCAAGAGCTAGAATAGGGGATTATTGAGATATTGGAGTGCCTTTGGAGGTTAATAGAGAGTTTAGAGAATATTAGATACGTGATCCTAGGATTTTTATTGAATTTAAGTGGGAGTTTGGGGGGATTAATATTGGGAAAGTGACAAAAATTCGTTAATATTTTACCAAAATTGGTTTTGGTATCTTTATAATTAAATATTCAAAACCACAAACCATCTCATTGTTTTGGCATATGGTGATTTCCAAATGGGAGTGGGAAAAAATATTTTATAGGTCCATTGTCCAACTGTATTAATCTATAAGGTTTTCTTATATGGGGGATGAGTCACACTCTCAATGAAATCATTTTAAAAGGTTAAAATATTTTATAAGACTTCAATGGTCGACCAAGGCATTGTAAGATTAATAAAAAATATATAAAATCAAATTATTTTCAATTAAAAACATATATCGTTCAAATTACATCTTTATAGTATGTTACTACTTAACTATTCTGTCTTTATGATGTCATTAAACACATTACATATTTAAATGATATTTAATTTTTACCCAAAAATTCAACTATCTCGTAATATTATAAAAAATTCCCCATTGGATAATTTCGATGTCCTGATTACAAATATAGTATTAATTATATCTATGTAATTTTCTAAATATGTGAATTTTCAATTTTAAAATAAAAAAAGAACATTTTTTGAAAATTCATTGTTTTTCACTAAAACATTTCTCAACCCATAATAAAAATATAGTTGTATTCATAAAAATTTTATACTAATTTATATTTAATAAAATCTAATTATATTTTTTAATTTAATTAAATCATTTTTTTATTATAAAATGAATTAATTCATAAAAATATATTTCTTTATTTAATTTAAATATTAACTAAAAATACCTTATGTTCTTTAAAAAAACAATCACAATGTTACAATAATAAAATGAATATATATTCATTGTTCTATAAAAAAATGCACATAATAATAATACTAGGGTATTGTTACATATCCCTTTATCGCACCTGTATATTCCATAAGAGTATTGTATATGATGATGGGGATTTCTTAGGGTCGTTTGGTGAACATGGTTTGGGACACGATCTCAAGGAGCTTGAACTTCTGTCATAAACAATTTTGATCCAGCTTATGTTGCTGGATCTCACCACATGATTGGTATAGGGAAAATCCAAGAAATGTAATGTCACGCATAAGATCCGATTTTTGGGATTCAATGGGACTAATCTTACTTATCGAGGCCATCACATCATTTTTCTATGTCAAAAATATTTTTTAAAACCGTATATATATAATAGTCATGTGATCACTATTCAACATCTTTATTATCAATGTTAATGATAGATAACAGTTATTTAAACCCAATAAAAATTGAGCAGGAATTTTCTATATCCCTAAGTCATGAAAATAAATGGAATTTTATGCATGAATATTCGGGTCGTTACAATAATGAAAATTTAAATATTATATGATTATTAAATAATAATTCATGATATTTATTAGTTTCATTAATTTACATAATTCACGTGATTTCTTGTCTAAATTATACAATACCTATAAGGGTTTTTATTTCAATATAATTTCAATAAAGAGTATTTATACTTGAATTAAATTTGGAAAAATTCATTTGATTATTTTCATATAAAATCCTCAAATTTTTATCCCCTATTTATTAAAAAAATTATAATAAAAATTATATTTTACTCCCTTTTGAAGGAAAAATGATATTGATAAAATTTGAAAAAATTATATATTATTAATATCATTGGTCAAAAATTCTTTTTCTTATATCTTAGTATTTTATAAAACTATCTTATTTACAGTTTTTTATGGTATACAAATGGTTTATTAAATTATTATTATCCCATTTTTATTATTTTTTCAATATAGTTTGAAATGAATATCATTTTATTTCCCAAAATTGGTACTTTTTATTCATTTTATAATAGTGTAAAAGTAATGTTGTTTAACTTATATGACAAATACCAAATTACATACCATCGTGAATAATGAATAAACTTATCATTATTTAAAAAAAATAAATTATCAGTTTTATTATATTTCTATTTTTAATTTAGAAATTATTTATATTTTTTAGTTGTTATTTCAAATAAAAAATATATTTTCCAGAAAATAATTTTATGTAGTATTTTAAATACATTTTTATCCAAAAATATTATAATTGATGTTATGGATTGATAATAAATTATGCAAATATATCCCTTTCATTTATACCAATATTATTCTCCCTTATATAGATGGGGTAATATATGTCTTATGATCAATCTCATATTCATTCATTAAAAATTTTAATTGATTATAATATACGAAAAGATTATACAACCCTTTTCATTACATGGGTGATTATAATTAGTGTACCTTATGATTGATTTCCCATTATAGAACCCATATTTTTTATCATCTTATAATGGGGGAAACCATATTTCACTCTAATGATTTTGGTAAATTATTAGTTTCATCAATATTAATGTATTTGATTATAGAGTAAACATAATTAATTATTGTACATTCTCCATAATTGGATATTGTTTATTTAGTTATTCAAGAATCATATTTATTTTAGCTTATATGTTTATACAACTTTTCATCATATTACTTGATCTAATGAAATAATGTTATTTATTTTTTGAACACATGTGATTACTCGTTAGCCATATATTTTATGATATAATTTTATCAATTTTAATAAGAAATTATGATTTCATACCATGATTATTTTCTTATTAATCTTATAAGTTCACATCATTTGTCAATGTATCCCCATGGTTATCAAAGGATATTTTATGATCAAAAAATTATTTTAGGGCACAATGTGGTGTATAAACATAAATATATTATTTTTTATGATGATTTATGTTCATAGTATTCAAAATGGAGTACATTTAATTATCTTTGTATTTAATTTAATGGTTTTATGTGTCCAAAAACCTTAAATAAATAGTTTAAAATGGTTGGGTCACAATATTTGGAATTATATCAAGTCATAGGTATTTTCATCGATTTAAACTAGTATAAATCAGGGAGAACCATAGGAAAAATAATAAATAATTGACTATATATGAATAAATGTATTTAAATTTCATTTAATTATAGATAGGGTCGGTATTGAGTAAATCAAAGAATGTTTTGATACAACATACTGATGTGGTTGTACCTAGGGGTAATAACATTGAAAAGGGTGTATTGGTATTGAATCAACTGTCACCCAGTGCATGATAATTGAACTTTATATATGCCTGGTATGAAACTCATGAGGGACATTATTTGGAAATTCAAAAAACCATTACGGACCATTATGCATAAAATTTAAATTGTTTAGGTTTATAAACCTAATAAGAAACATTACCAATGATAACATAAACTCAAACCTATAGATTGATAAGTTAGTGTATATTTATCATTTAAAAGTTATTACTTATTGGGTTATAGGTTTCACCTTTTTATTTTGATGAGTTCTAGTCACGTTTCTTTTATAGTAATTTGTGAGTGGATGAATGTAAGATAACCCATGAAAAAATCCAATCTGATGCAAAATATAATGATTTACCTATCATGAATCCTCTCATAGTGTGAACATAACTTACAGAACTTGTGATAATGAATAATGATCAATCATGTACTGTGGTTACCAACTGGACCACATTTTAATTTCAGAAATTTTAAATGAGATAATGATTGTGCCTCTTGAATGTTCAAGAGTTAATGATAATAATAAAAAGAAAATTTATTTTATTGCATGTCAAAAACCAAGGAATGGGAATCATGGAAAATGATATACAGGAACATTATCATGCATTATGTGTGGAATATTTACGAACAATGTAGCTAATTTGAAAAGAAATGTGTAGAGTCTCATTAACAAGATTCATGTAAAAAGTTCAACATAATTCACTACTAAAAGGTCAATATTATGGATATGCATAACAAAATAATTTTATGAGACGATTCCCTAATATAAGGATTAATTAAAAAAGCAATATGTTATGAAAATTATTTATGTTCAATGAATAAATTTTTTATATGTTGGAAGAATAGAATCATGATGTTATATCATTTGATCAACGAAACAACAGATTTTTGAATTACAAAATTGTTATGGATTGTTTTTCACTATTATTTATTTTAGGGTTTCAATTTCTACATTGAAATGTACTACTAAAAATGAATTATGACTTAATTAAAAGGGGGTCTTTTATATAATGACACAAGACTAAGGAAATTATAGTATTTTATATTCACATAATGTTATTATCATTATAGTCAACTAAAATTATTGTCATGTTTTGGAAAAGAGTGAGCTTGAAAGAAAAACATTGGGGCCAAAAACCAATTTGATGATTCTTTTTTATGATGATTATCATATTATTGAGATGTTTATAGGAGTAATTTGAATTATCAATTTTATTTTCTATTTAATTTTTATTTATTTTTTAAAAAAAGAAAACCCAAATGCTGATAAAAAACCTGGCACACCTGGTTAGGCTCCAACGCATAAACCCAAAACAAAATGGATATAAGGGAGAAATGCCAACAACATTTATTAGTGATGTACGAGAAAATACTGCATTGTTTTTATATAAATTATTTGGTTATAAAATAATTATTTGATTTTGTTTAATATATTTTTGGATCAAATAAATTTAATTTTTAGGATTTTTAGGTGATTGGTGATATATTAGTAAATAATTCAATTAGATATTGTATATGTAACCATTAGGTGTAATAAGTAATATTACAATAATTGTTATTGGGGGTGAAAATATACATCTTTGAATGTTGTGGTTATTTATAATGTAGGGTTATTTATTGGTGGATTTATTTAAGATAATATATTTCCTTGTAGATTAAGGTGAAGGTGTATCCATTTTATTTGTTATCCTAACATATTCTTCCCATTTTAGATTTGGATAATTTTTAAACAAAGGGTGAATATATGTTTCTACTATTTATATTATGTGACCAATATGGATATTATTTTTGTGTTTCATGCATTAAAAATTTATCAAGGTGAATCTTCATTTAGGGAAATGATGAGATTATAGTTAATAAATATAAAATAAAAATCATATACTTGTCATGTATAAGTATTTTGTATTTTATTAGATGATATGGTAAATTTATTTTTAAACATTACAAAAATTATATTGAAATAAAATTGTTGTTCAATTTCAATAAATCAATTGACTGTTCCCTATTTTAGAAATATATAATAGTTTCAAATAAATGGATATTTATTAAAAAATACATTTTTTCACCTACCCCTAATATTCTACATTGGTGGAATATAATATTTCTATTATTTTAGATGTAATTTGTATTTCACATTCCCACAATTTAAGATAATGTTTTTATAACCATTTTTACAATATGTTTCTTCCACAATGGACATTTTAAAGGTCAACCCTATGATTGTTTTGCACATGTTACAGTTATGTGGACGAATTTTTATAAGGGATAAAATGTAAAACCCATTATATTTTAACTTAAAAGTATCATTTATAGCATATAAAATAAGAAATAGTGATTTCAGACAAACAAATAAATACTATTAAAATATTACTATTTAAATCTGAATGTCTTAACACAACTGTTAAATTTTGTGGTATAAATAGAAATACTAGAGTTTTTAAAATTATGGATGAAGTATAAATAATATATGTTGATAAATATATATATAATCCTTGGTAATAATTTTATACTCTTTGAAAATTCAAATTTCTCAAAAAACATTCCTAATTATTGTGACCAAATAAAAATTTACTATTTTCCACTTTTTGAAAAAGAATTTAAATAGAAGACATTAATTTTTGGAATAAAAAAAAATTATCAAAGAATTAATATTTGGGATTTATTTATAAAAAATTAGTTTTTAATGAATCGTGTAAAATTACAGGTTTTATTGAAAACAACATTTTCATTTAAATAATTCACCAAGACAAATTTGGTTTTTAAATAGATTAAAAGTAAACATTGATGAATTATTTTATGTTTTTTATAATTTATTATTTTACATAAAATCATGTTTAAATATTATATAAATACATTTTACACTTATGAATGTTGTTTCATTGGAAACTCATATGTTTAATGCGTCAATGGGTTTAATTTAAATCAAATTTAGAAACTTATTTGAATTAAATTGGTAAAAATAATGTAAATATTTGGAACCTAAATAATTAATACTTTATATTTATTTTAACATAATTTTTATGAGGTAAAAACCTTGTTTTAGATATAATAATTAATATTCATATTTTTTTATATGATTTAGTTAATTTTAGTAGTTATATAAATATTATGAAAATTTGAAAACCATAATGGAAATTGTTTAACTAAAATATTATCATAAATTTATTTTATAAATAAATTATTTGTTAATTTTTGATTTTTAATTTTTTAAAATATATATAATTTTATAAATCCAAATTTTAGAATTTACTTTCTATGCAAATTTTTTATTTTTCGATAATATTGAATTTTCAATGAAGAGGGTAAATATTGAATTTTATAAAATGTATTTTCATTTAAATTAATGAAGTAAATGAAAATTATAAATATTATTTGAATATATTTTCAATTAAATTATTTATTTTTAATTTATATTTTATACATGAAATTAATTTGGAATAAAATTTTTGTGGTATTTAGAATATGTTTTTTAAACGTGTTTTTGTAAAAAGTGTATTTGAATGCACTATTATTATCCATATTAATTAATTTAAATAATGCCTAATTTTGAATTACATAAATTTAATATAGATATTACATAACACTATATACTAATTATATTTCCTAGAAATATTTTTATTAGTCCTAATGTAAATATATAATCATGTTTTCATAAAATATATACTTCTTAAAACCTCACTATCTCGCAGCATCTGTGTGATTAATATTATATAATTTTTTTCTAATGGTGTGAATTAAATTTTTTAAAATTTATTCCCAAATTTGAATTAGAATTATTTATAATATATAATTCACCGTAAATTCTTTTAGGAATGTGATTGGAGGAAACAAATAACAATATGTATAATGATGAATGTAAAAATGATTTTATTTTGTTGTCAATCATACAATATAAAAGTGTATTAATCAAAAACAACATGTCAAAAACCCACTGGAAAAACATATATAGATATTATCACGTACATTATCGACAATTGACCATTACTGGTCTCTAATTATATGAATGAAAAGTGTTTGGAATTCAATAATTCAATACAATTGTATGTGTGCCACTCACATAAGTTATAAAAGGACCCCCCAGTTGTCCTCTCTTAACATAAAAAACCAATTCATTCAACCATGAAATTACAATAAAACAACTATAATTTCCTTTTCTCATCCAATAATCTGTATTTTGGATGAAATTAATACATGGATGGTCACTAAGGAAATCTATAGAAAGATGCATGAATAAGAGGTAACATTTCGTCAATAATCATTTTTATTTAATTACATCATATGTAACATTAAATTGTACTTAAAAATTATGATATAATAAAATCACTATATTAAACATAATTATATGTCATTCTCTAAAAGAAATTACTGAAAATTATACACACTAATATCAAATAGGTTGTGAAATTATCATTCATTTGTACGATGGGGTACTGCCTCACGAAATAATTCCAATCATTTCTCCAGTACCAGCTCTCATAGTTGGGAATTATGATGTATCTAATGTTTATATATGATATTTATAATTTAATTATACTTATATAGTCATCATATAATATATTACTTTTTTATATTTTATATAATAGAACATATTATAATGTCGTGCGTTTGTATGATAGGGAACCACATCGCGAGGAGACATGATTATTTTTCAATAACACATTACATATAATGTAATAAGGATACATATAATTAATATATTTGATCTGGAAGATATATTTATGATAGTAATGAAATATTTATCTTCCCTTTGTGGAATATTTAATTTTATTTATTACCATTTCACTCACAAAAAATATGACAACTTCGTTCATGGATGTCTCATATATCACCTCCTCAATGAAATGCCATTCTTTTTTTATCCCCAAATCACATGATTGATATATATAAATGTATATAGTTATATATAATGTTATTTTTGATATAAATATAATTCTAGAATGAAAATAGTACTACATGTCAACTTTCCACAATGATATTTGAAACATTTAAACCTTAATCATGAGTATATATGGCATACCATCTTCATGATCATTATATTTGATCATTTTTCATAAACATTGATCATGATTGGTTTTAAAAATATAAATGATGTATAAATATTATAACTATTTCATGAATATTATTATTGATACAATTAATCTCATCATTATGATTTTCAAAAATATAAATAATTATAAGAAAATTTTTATATATTAGATTACATGAAACTATTAGAAATTCCATTTGTATGTAGTGAGATCAAAATGATCAATTCATACAAATTAGTATCTCTATTAGTATCTCTATGGTTTATTCCTAAAATACATCTATATTCATAATAAAGAATGTTACAATTAATATACAATTATGTTTATAAATAATATGATTTATTTGGTAGTTAGTATGTCTGAATGTGATTTAATAGAAAATAATTTTACATCATTCATTTTATGTGGAGGAAAATAATGGGCTTCCCAAAAATAATATAAAATGGGATAATTTGAAATAAATAGTATTTTTTAATACAAAACATTATTCTGGAATTAATTAAATGATTCCCTTTGGCATTTATAATTATAATAATAAATTGAAATTTATTAATGAATTTGCAAAACCAAAAATACAAGTACCGAAGATTACTAGAGACATATTTTGATGAATTTTCTTAGTCTCCAAGAGTTCCAAAATAGTTTCCAGCAATAAAAAAATCTATGAATGTGAAAAGAAATCATGATTAACAAATTATAAATTGATGATACCTTAATCAACAATTCTTTTATGAAAATTTTATAGGATACATTATCATGAAACTAAAATTAACAACAAATCCAAAGATTATAGTCACATATAAGATAAGAATGTAAATAAAACATATGAAAAATTATCAAAAAAACAAAAAATATATATTAAATCCTAAATAAATAATAAAGAAGATTAATTAAATATTTAATAAAAGTATGAAATAAACATTAAATAGTTGTTCTGACCAAGAAAAATACATAATATTAGATAAATAATAAAATTCAATAATGTAACAAAAAAAACTATATATGTGTGATTTTTTAATCATAATCACATATTTCCACTAATATAATAAAAATAAATACCTTGTATAATCCAAAACATCTATAAAAATTGGATAATCCTCTTATATTAATGGAATTATAAAAATTCCCTAGTAGGAATCCTCCCACACCCCATTCATAGACGTTTGAAATTAATCTGTTTTGTTATAGTTTTAAAAAAAAATATTAATGCAATCATTTCAAATTTATTGAAATAAAATTACATTCTATAAAAAAATAAACTAATTTCATTCAAAATATGATAGTAAAACCATTAAAAAATGTCACATTATGATTAAAAAGTAATAAAGTGGTATGATATTGGGAAAATATATCAAAACCACATATTAATGAATAACATGTATTAGAAAAATTGTGAAAATAACTAATAAATGGAATTTTTTTATTTTAAATAAAAAAGGTTCACATGATACATTTATTCCATTATGAGAAAAACCAGTCGTGATAAAAAAAATATTAACGAAAACCCATATAAAAAATGATCAGAAAAAATATCCCCAATTTAACTATCACAAAAATGGAAAATCAAAATAATTTTTAAAAAATAAATGAATTTTTATGTTTGGAGGACATAAAATCTCTAAGTAAAATCTAGTAAAACACATCACTAAATCCATATAATTTATGTAATATCCCAATCCCTGCATAATGCTCTATTTTAAACAAATATGGCATCAATTATATGAAAAATCTTTTATATGAATAATAGGCCTACCATGTGTGGGGGGATCTTATAAGTACATATAAATTACTAGTGTAGTATATATACCATCATTTCACACATTAATACACACATATTAACTTTATATAAAATAGAGGTGATTGGTCATGATACACAAAATGTTTCATATATAATTAGAAACAGTAGTAACCCACATTCACCATCAAACACCAACAATATTAGGGGACCATTTAATCAAGAATTATATATAATAACGTTATAAATAAAACTAAAAAAGATCATTCAATTCCATAAAATTAAATTTTAAATAAAAATATCTTGGAAAACACATATGGTTTTTTTCATTTAGAAATATTTTATAAGATGTCAACATGGCCTCTAAAATATAATTTGGAAACTCTGTTATAAAAACTTATTTTACAAACCAATCAACATTACAATTATCAAAGTATCTCAAATGATGAAATAAATACAAAACAATAACATTAAAAGAGATAAATAAAACATTAGTTTATGATTTATTACATTTAAAAATAATTTAATATCTAATACAACTAATAATCTAGAGATTTCATTTTATAAGAGCAATATAGGAATTTAAGAAAAAACATAGCGTTTTTCATTTCCTGAAATATGGTATTATTATTCTTGAAACAACCACAACACCCAAAATACAGAGACTATGTTTTCTTTATTACATAGGTACATGATATAAGAGATACAATCCAAAAGGATTTATATGTTTAGAAATATTATTATACTAGATACATGTATGGATTAAATATTATATTATAATATTATTTCATAGACAGAAAAAGTATTAAATATTTGAAAAATAAATCATTGATTAATTCTTTATAACCTGGAGAAATATAAAATGTAATGGGTGAGATTAGATTTATTGAAATAGATATCTACAACAAAAATATATCAACCACAATGGGTATATAAAATATTATCATTTAAATAATATATACATATTCCATTTAATGAATTACATGATATTTTAAATAAATCAATTTAAAATATCAATAAAACATTCAAATGGATAATAAAAAGTAAATTTTAATAAAGAAAATGCTTTATTTATGAAATCATTGAATGAATATTAGTGTTTCATTCCAATACATCATGAGAGTTACCGTTATGTCCCTAATACATGACATTTTAGTGAGTAGATATTTATAATCCAAAAACCCAAATAATATGTCTAATGATATTAATTGTGAGACATAGCGATGCATTGGGTGGATAATAATAATAGGGACCCACCCAATATTTATAAGTGTCCAATTAATTCCACATATTTGGAATAAAATATATAATATATAATTAATATTACAAATTAAAATTTTAATATCGATATTTAATTAGGATTATTGATCGTTAATATTTCTAGGGTTAATGAAATATATTTATTTATACGAAAAATTCAAAAAAACCCATATATTAACATTTTATCATGTAAGGGAAACATTAATGGTTTATAAATGACATATATAAATCCATCATAGTGAAATAATGGGTCTGGAGTTGAAAAATAATGTTCTTTTATATATTGAGTTTGACGGAGAACATAATCACAATAATATTGATGATCAAAAAATGAGGAATAATATATAAATTGATAATGATCGATGTATGACTATTAATAAATTATAAATAAATAATTTAATTTAAATAAAATCTTCTAGAAAATATTAAATAAAATTGAATTGAAACATTAAAAATAAATATTCCTATTCCCTCTGTAACTTTTCATTTAAAAAATTATTAAGTTACATCAAAAATTATTTTTAACCACTTAGAAAATAAATGTTTTTAATAAATATTCAATGAGTGGTAGATAAATATTTTCATTGAAAATTAAAATAAATATGTATAAAAATACCAATATTTAATAATTATAATGGAGGAGAGAAAATTAATTTATGTGGAAGAAATTAAAATGAAAATTAATTTAACATTATTTGTAAAAAGTTATAAATTTAATTTTGATAAGAAATATAAAGAATCTATATAGTTTTTTAAAAAATTTCAATGGTATTAGAAAAATAATTCAACCAATAACTCTAATGTTGATGAAAATGTATATTAAATTTTTGAACAATATAGATATCAAGATAATTTCTTTGTAAAAAAAAATAAAAATTCGGTATTTTTTTATTATATTAAAACAAAAAATCATTTTGAGTTTTAAAATATATAAAAAAGAATAAAAAGAGTATATAACATAAATTATTGGGAGATAGAAAAATATATGGTGTTTTATAATGAAATATCATATAATTCTTTCAATGTAAATTAAAACATGGAAAATCTGAATAAGTTTTAGAATGAAAAAATAGTAAGAAATTAGTTACGATTGAATCTAAAATCATCATAATGAAAACGTTTTTGGAAATATTATGTACCATGAATAAATTTGAATTTGGTATATAATATTTTAATGGGGTATATTATACACCATATATAAGAAATTTGGTGAAAAATTTAAAATATTTCATAGTGGGGTGGAATTGAGATGAGAAAAGCATACCTTGGAATTATTTATAATGAAATGTGTAATATCCACCTGAATAATAAATTTATATTTCATAAAAACTTTATTAAGTAAATTTTTCATGTATAAAATTAATTGCTTAAATTTTTTTACAAAACATTTATACTCTTCCTTGTATTGTTCTTGTTTATGTCAACCACTTAACGTTGTTTAGTCAATTTTACTAAAAAAACATTGGTATATCATCCATCATCAAATATTCAAATTAATTGTTCACCGCAACCCATATTTTTTAAAATTTCAGTAATAACATTTTTATTCATTTACAATAATATAGTATCATCAATTTATGAGAGTAATTTAAAATTTAATAACATCATTCATGGAGCTGATCATATGAACATAATCATGATGATGTCTTTATTTATAAAACAGTTGGAATGGAAGGAAAGTATATAATTATCAATCCTTATATAATCATATTTATATAATAAATATCATATATGGTAATTAAATCCGTCATTATAATGTAACATATAAGGCGGTGATGTTATGTGTACACTTCACTTCATGGATGTGGTAATTTTCACATACACACGAGGGTGGTTTTCATTTTCTATTAGATTGAAAAGATGAATATAGTGATTGATAAATAAAATGATTATATTAAAAAATATTTATTATTCCTATGTATATAAAATAAATTTCTTGGTTTTAGATGAAGAAATAAATTTAATGTGGTCATTTACGATGGTTACCTCTTCCTTACAAAACCACCTTTAGGATAAAACATAATCATTTATAGTGTGGTTATTTTGGAATAACATGTATTACATTATGTGGAAATGGATGTTATGAAGATATTTGATCATGCATTGGTCAGTTACTGAGGATGAATACTTATGGAGATGTGAGGGGTGGATGTCTCATTTTATAAATTTTGTGGGTTGAAAAATATAAATACATGAAAAATTTTTATATTGAAAATTTAGTAATGGCGTCCGGTGGATTAAAATTTTCATTATTATGATAATAATTGTATGGTAGTAATATAACCAATATAGGATAATTTAGAATGTTTTTGTGTTATTTTGAAGCCCTATCCCTTTTTAACCCTTTTAATCCATTTTACGATTAACTATACAAATAAATGTTTTCCATTGTTATTTTCAATAATGAGAAAAGGCATTATAAAATAATTTGGACATGGAAGTTCTAAATATATAAATAATTTTATCAAATTCATTTAAAAATTGGGGATAATTAAATTTTAATTTAATGACTCAAAACACAATATGTTTTTTGAATAATTAATTTTTCAATCACAAAAAGAAATTTACTATTTATATTAAATTTTAGAAACCATTTTAATAATATTAAATATAAATTTTAGTTATATTTTAAAACATTTAAATAAATTAATTTTTCAGAAGATATTAATATAATTTATTCATAGTATAAATGAATTTTCCTAATAAATAATTTTTCAGTTAAATATATTATTTACAATCAAATGGTATTATATTCATTTCAAACCTAATGATAATAAATATATGAATGATTTTACATATTTTAAATTCTATTATTTAATATCATACTAATATAAATAAATTTTATATGATAATTATTCATAAAAAACATTTTGAAGGAATAAATCTAAAAAATTCATCTTAAGATAATTTAGAAATATTGATATTCAGGTGATGTTTCAATTTTTTGAATAATAAATTTTGTGCTGTGAATTATTTTAATTTTACTTCCACTATAGTTTATTTAAAATAAAATTTTCACTAATATAATTTAAAATCATTACTTACATTCTCCACCCTCTAAAAATTTTCTCTGTCAAATTACGTGAATGTGTCTTTAGAAACATTAGTGGGTAAATTTTAAATATGGTTTCCTTACATTCCCAGAATTCTATTTTTATATTATAATTTAAAAATTATCCATTAGTATATTATTCATATAAATTTCCAACACATGTTTTTTATTTTAATAATATATATAGTCTCTTCTCAATAAGTCAAATTACGGCCCAATTTCATTTTTTATAGGTGGAATCATTTTTTTGGTCACAAATATTGATTCAAAATAGTAATCTATTGAACAATTAATCTAGATTAGAGTGGTCTACTGGAATTGAGAAATATAAATCCAAAACAATAATTCATTCCATAAAATTTAAAGTCCCAATATACCTGATAATAATTTTCCTTCTATTAAAAATCATTATTACACCAATCCACGGTGAAACCATTTAGAAAACATGATTTAATAAATTAAATTATAAATACATCTTTCAATTATCGACATAAACTTTTTTTTGTAATTTGATAATTTTAATACCCTGAGATTTTAATATATATTTTTCTTTCAGATAACTTTAATTTCATTAACATAATTCATTATAGGAATCATCCACTTTAGAAAAACAACGTTATAATATTAAAAAATTATTAATTAAATGTGACCATTATAAAAAAGATGTTAAAATAGACTTTTTGAAAAGGGAAAATTTTATAAAAAAGAGAATAGTATTTTTTATACATTTAATATATTGATCAATGTACAGTAAATAAGAAATCAATTATTTTGTAAAGTCTAATTATGTTTCAAAATTATATTCTTCTCATAAATGGTTTTTATACAATTTTTATGCTATATTTTAATTAATTTCTACCACGATATAAAATTATATTTGACCAAAATGATATAAATTTTTTATTTAAGTTCTCAATGTAAAAAAATAGATGAACAAATGACATTAATGATATTTTATGATTAAAAATATTATATTAATTTATTTAAAATTTAAAAAAATCCCATATCCATCCATGTGTATTATATATTATTTAGAATATCTTCCATGGTGAAATTATTAAAAACATATCCTTTAATTTTGACATTCTTAGCTGATAAATATTATAAAACATTGATATATTTTTAATTTTCAAAAATATTAATTGGGGATTAAAATTTTGAGATATGCATTAATACATCACATTAACATGTATAAATGATATATGAATTGGGGATTTAGATTTATCAGCATCATATATTCAAAATATATAAATTTGTAACCACGTGATAATAATAATTAACTTAAAATAACTTAATTATTTATGTTATTCCAAGAGTTCCCCTATCCTCAGTTATAAGAGGTGAAATCTTATCCAATCTCACCCACGCATTCTGATAATATTATTTTGGAAAATAACTCCTTTAATACCTTCCTATATTCTATTTCAATTCCCTAGATCTTCTGTTCTTTCCATAATATCATCCTACTATAGACTATGGTGTAAGTCAAAAGAAAATCTCCACAAATAAGAGGTTAAATCACATTTAAGGAATGTCAAACAACAAGTAAGAGGGTTCTTATCTAAATTTTCATTCATTGGGTTATATTCCATTATTATTTGCAATTATATACCATATTATTTGTAAATGAACATTGATTTTTATATATTTTATGTCTAGCTATTTTTGTGGTTTAACAGTTTTTACAAATAATAAATTCATTGATAAATTCTAACTTCGATGATATTATATTTGTAAGATATTTTCTCACAATTTCAACTCAGTTAGGAAATATTTGATATTACTCACCAATTTACTTTTATGTTATGTATATACTACCATCATATCGTGTATAACATGATTCTATATTTATTTATTGTGATTAATGTTTCAATTCTTGTTTAATTATTCAAGGGGTTTAAGTCTTAATGTTAACAATGTGGTATAAAAATATTTTCAAATCCCATTTTTTAGATTTTTTATATTTTAAATTAGGGAATATTATAAAATATATTTTAAAAACATGATATATTTTCTTATACTTAAGATATTTTTTATGATTATTTGTTTTTCTCTAACTATACCCCACTTTGGAACCTAAATTGTAAAGACCCGTAAAATTCAAGGGAAATTTTTTCTTAATTTAATTTAGAATTTTACAAGAGCGCGGTTTCAGACGGCACCTGATTCCGAGGCACGGAGTGCCCGGAATTAATTTCTGAAGTTTGGCTCGGGTACGTTCAGTGAACGAACGAGCGGGTTTTTCTAACTTTTGATACGGTGCTCGTAATTGAAATCTGAGGGCACCGATGAACTCGCAGTGCCGATGTTCTCTTAAAGAGACCTTTTCTGGAGTTGCGTTTGTTTCGGGTTAAAAGTTAGTTTTTGGGAGATTTATAAAAAAAGTTGAATAAAAAGTGTGAATTATTTTTATTTTACTTTTTGTAGGTTAACTCCTCTCAAAGGGAGTTAGGGATGGGACCCACACCCACTTAACCTCCCTTGAGAGGATTAAGTGTGGTGGGGCCCACACGAAACCTAAACCTCTCATCTTCCCTCAAACTCCCTTAACCCCTCTTTAATTAACATGACAACTAGTTAATAAATGTGGAGTTATCTCTTGTTTGAATTTCAAACCTTTGAAATTCTTTTTGTGAATAAAATAAGACTTTGTCTTATTTTGTTGGGTTAGAACTCTTAGCCATCTTGGAGTGGTTGAGAGCTTTACTTTCTTCTTCAACCTTGACGAAGAACACGAAGAACGCCGTTCTTCAACGAAGAACTTCTTTGCCGAAGAACACGGTCTTTCCGCGACGCCATATCCGCGACGCGACGTACTTCTTCCGCGTCATCTCTTCCGCGACGGTTTTCCGCGACGAACGCCATCGACAACGACTCTTCCTCCGACGTCAAAGGAATCGACACCGATATTCCACGACTACATCAACGTGCGACTATCGAGGTAGAGGTTCTTGAGTTCGTTGTTTCCTTTATTTTTTTTGACTTTCCTCAAGACTTGACGTAGAACGCTCAAGTTCCGACGAAGAACGCCGCTCCGCTCTTCTTCATCTTCGGTGTCAACGAGAGAGAACACCGCACCTTCCTCGGACAATCTTCGTCGGCGTACAATAATTCGCCAACGACGTGCCTCTTCGGACGCGCCTCTTCGTCGTTGAATTTGACGAACGACGACCGCGACGCCCGACCTCCGCGACGTCGTCTTCCGCGGAACGTAGACAAATCTTCGAACCTTATACCAAGGTAGGGGCTGTTTATTCAATTTTTATTTATTTCGTTCTTGATCGTGGATCTAGCACGTCTAACGTGAGACACTTGATTATTTTAAAGTTGCGTTATTATTTTAACGTGAGGGGTCGGACCGCACGAACACGGCCGAACCCCCCTCCATCGTGTTGTTTAATCTTGCGAGCGGAAGCAAGGTGGCGTGGTGCCGTCGCACCACGCAGATAATTGTACGTTTAACTTACGCGATGTCGTCGCGCGCGCACCTTGGAAGAAACAACAAGAACGCGACGCCGTCGCGCCGCGTTGAATAAATATCAAAGCACGGCGAAGGGGCGCGGTGCCGTCGCACCGCGCCGGACGACGAACGTCGCGGCCGGTTCCGAGCCGTGGCGGGATGAGGAGACCGCGGCCGGTTCCGGGCTGCGGCGGAAGAGAAGACCGGCGGACGGGCCGCCGGCGTCGGAAGTCGAAGGCGGGACCGGAATTTCCGGTCCCGTTGGTAAAAACCGGCCGGCCAGCTGGCCGGCCGGATGTCAGAAAACGGGGGGAATAAATCCCCCGGACGGTTCAGAAAAACCCCCCTCTTAATGAGGGGGGGCGGTTCCATGGAAGGGGGGGCAGCAGCCCCCCGGTTCGCTTAATAAAACAGGCCCCCACGTGGGGGGGCCGTTTGTTGCAAAGGCGCGGCCTTTGTGCCGCGCCGCTCCAAATCAGCGGGGGCTTGCCCCCCGCGTGCCGACCACGTGCGGCGCCAGCCACGGCCCGCCGCGCCGCCGCGCCGCCCAGGGGGGGTCGGGCCGGGTCGGCCCGGACCCGGACCCCCCTGTTTCGAACCAGAATCGGTTTTTGGCCCATAACATAAGCCTCAGACCTCCGAATGACGAACCGTCTGCGGAAACGCGATCCTTGGATCGAGACGGTCGTTTCGGTATATCGCACTCAAGGTTTCGGATTACTTTGAGTTCGGCCGGGTTGGTTCGTTCACGGAACCAACCGGGCCTTCGGAGCGGAAACACTCATATTTTGAGCTACGGACGTCCGATTGACGTGCCGTCAGCCGCGTTGTGTTCCTCTTAGTGAGACGGATCTTTTGGCATACTCCGCCCGAGGTTTGGACGCAGGTGGAGTACGGTCGGGTTGGTTTTTCCTTAAAAACCAACCGGGCCCCGGAGACGAAAATGCCAATAACTCTCAGACCGGGCGTCCGATCGACGCACCGTCTGTTGCGTTGAGTTCCTGTTTACGATACGGAACTTTTGGTATCTTTCGCCCGAGTTTTGGATACAGTTAGTAGTGGCCGGGTTGGATCGCACCCGAAATCCAACCAGGCCCCTGGAACGGGAAAGCTGATATCTTTCAGACAGGACGTCCGTTTGACGAACCGTCAGCGGCGTTGGTGTTTACGTTGAGTAACGGTCTCTTTGAGTATACCCTATGGGAGTTCGGGGTACAGTTGAGATACGGCCGGGATTGTTTTGCTCACGAAACCAACCGGGCCCCTGGGACGAAAAGGCTAATAACTCACAGACCGGGCGTTCGATTGACGCGTCGTCTGTTGCGTTGAGACCCCTATGATGAGGCGGTTCTTTGAGTCACTTCTTCGCGGAACCTTGTGATACTTGGAGTATCGACCAGTAGCTCGTGGAGCGGACCCTCCCGGAGACGAGCGTGCAGAGTTCGGAGACCGTGTAGCCGGCTGAGACCTGACGACTGCTTGACCGACTCGGCTTGGAGTGAGTCGACTAGCCCAGTGGACGGAGCGCCCGGTATTTGGCGGCAGACCCACGGCGGACGGAGCGCCTGGTAGTTGGCAGCAAACCCGCGGTACTCGATAGGAGGAGTACCTCAGTAGGCTATCTGGGTAGCACCCGGTATTTGGCAGCAGACCCTCAGCGGACGGAGCGCCTGGTAGTTGGCAGCAGACCCGCAGTACTCGACAGGAGGAGTACTTCAGCAGTCTTAGGTTAGTGAGCAGTACCTCGGAGTCGTGACAGGACCACTTTACACTCTAGAGACGGAGCTCTTCAGCAGTTACGGTTTCGATAATGAAAATCCTGGTTTGAGCTGAGACTTTGACCTTTGTGTTTCCTCATGATTGAGATGGGTTACTTGATAACTTAGGTATATGTATGGGCATATACCTGGGTAGTGGTTATCCGTTGACCTCATGATCCTTGTGTTTTTTCATGACTGAGATGGGTTACTTGATAACTTAGGTATATGTATGGGCATATACCTAAGTAGAGTTTATCTGTTGTGATCTTCTTGTGGTTATCCTTGTTGGTTTTAGTGAGACCTTGAGGGTCTCGGGGTCCCTACTGAGTATCGTTATACTCACCCCTGCACGGGCTATGCCCGCACCTCGTTGTGTTGGTTGCAGACGACGGCCAGTACTGACAGAGGCCGAATGTTCGAGGACTGGACGGTACCTGGAGGTGGACTATACGACGAGGCGGTACCCAGAGGCAGACCACTAGGCGGGACATACTCGGAGCAGACGGCGGGACCTGAGGAGCAGAGGAGCTATCTGTACCCACCCTTCAGGTGGGGTTTCCAGTGGTCAGCTCGGCGTAGCAGCTTTACTTTTCAGTTGCTGTTTCCCCTTTCGAGTTGTACTTTACAGTTGGGCTTGTATTTCCGGCCCCTTTTTACTTTCCGCACTTTTAGTTGTACTCTGTTTTTGCTTAGTGATTCTTTCCGCTTGCTTACTCTGTGGTGTTTGTTTACTTTACAAAGGCAATGCCTTCCCTTTTTACTGGGATTTACGCCTTGGTGCTAGTCGCCAGCCCCTGGCCTATGGAAGGCGGGCTTGGGGTAGTCACGGCACGGACCCCGAGGGCGGGTCGTGACAAATTGGTATCAGAGGAGTTCGGTTCTACCGCAGAACTTATAACTCTGATGTTTCTTTCTGTGAAGCAATAGTGTTGGGAGTACCGAGTGTGGTTTTTAGTTCAGGGAGTCCAGTGTTGGTGCGGGCGGCCGACGTATCCATACACCAGGACCCTGACAACTGATTTCCGACTTTGTGCACGAAAACACTGATTGCGTGTGTGTTTTCAAAGGTTTTTCCTCTTAAAACAGCTCAAACCAGGTCAGCTCACCAGGTATAATCGTTTGATCGTGTTACGCTGTTTCTTTCAGGATGTCTTTTCTCAGACGACCAGCTAGAGCCCGGAGGGATGAGCGTGCTGACAGTCTGTCGAGCGACGAGGCTTCGGTACAGGGCCCTCTTGCAGTTGAGGCACCAGAGGAGGCACCAGCGGTACTACCATACGTTGGGCCACCGATGCCACTAGCCCTAGCAGTAGGCGATGCACGACGCTTGAGCGCGCTGCACGAGTTCCAGCGCTAGAGGCCACCCAGGTTCCGGGGAGAGACGGACCCGCAGGCGGCTGAGGTTTGGCTGGAGGCTGTGGTGAGAGTCTTCAGGCTAGTGGGGACGCCGGCAGACTTCATGGTGATCTTTGCTACCAGCCTCCTTCAGGCAGCAGTAGGTAGGTGGTGGAGCCACTTGTTTCAGTTTTGCGATGAGATGAACTTCGCATGGGAAGACTTCGAGACCTTCTTCAGGGTGGAGTTTGTGCTAGTATCTCTACACCCCGAGCGTGTAAAGGAGATTCTGCCTTTGCCGTGTGTTTTTCGATCAGAAGCCGAGTCATCTGTGGGCAGTAGACAGATGATGCAGAGGTCCAGGAGGACCAGACCAGCAGTTGGGCGATCTCGGGTTTTAGGACCGGTGGTGTAGGGAACCCGGAGTGGGAACAGAGCTAGCCATGCAAGGAGTAGGTTGTGTTACTCATGCCGCGGAAAGGGTCACCTGGCACGTGACTGTCTGACTCCTCGATCCGCAGGCTTGGAGGGAGCCACCGAGGTTGAGGCAGCGACAAATGCTGGAGCTCTGGGAGCAGGTGGACAGGGGAGGAACTAGTGGATACGTCTTTTGTACTTCTAGTTCCATGTTGATGTTGCTTTTGTGTAGCGTCTTGTATTATGAGCTGCAATAATAAAAGACGCATACCTTTGTGATGTTTTCTTTCCTGTCCTCTTTTGTGATGTTACTAAGAGGTTCCAGTTGACTGTTGACTTGACCCACACTTGTGAGACATCTACTGGAGAAGACCCAGTTACCACACACTGATGCCGACAGTGTGACTCAACCCTTGGAGGCGAGAGTAACGATTGGATCTCTTAGTAGTAGCGTCGAGGCCTTACGACGTCATCCTTGGTATGGATTAGTATCATCCATGTTAGGATTGACTGTTTTAGGCAAAGAATGTGGTTCATCCAGGGGATGAGACCAGGTTTCTCTTATCGGCAAAGAAGAAATCTTGCAGCTCTTGGGGGACCAGAGATGGTCCGGGCCACGTCAGAGGAGGTCCATGTCATCCAGGAGCGGATGAGGACAGCACAGAGCCGGCAGAAGTCATACGCTGACAGGAGGCGGAGGCCACTAGAGTTCGAGGATGGTGACCACGTCTTCTTGCGGGTCTCACCTCGAAGTGATATTCGGAGATTTGGCCGAGGCGACAAGTTATCTCCGAGCTTCATCGGACCCTTCCAGGTCCTCAGCAGGGTTGGTGAGGTGGCTTATCGCCTCGCTCTACCACCTCAGTTGCACCGGGTGGACGACGTCTTCCACGTGTCTCAGCTGAGGAGATACGTGCACGACCCGACGCACATCCTTGACGATGGGGCGACTTTTACGGAGGTCCCGGTGGAGATAGAGGATCGACAGGAGCGGGTCCTACATGGGCGATCTATTCCTCTTGTGCGCAACAGATGGCGGCACGGGAATCTCCAGGAGAGCACATGGGAGCGGGAGGCTCAGATGCGTGCTCAGTACCCTCTTTTGTTTCCCTAGTTTTTGATGTATCTTTACGGGGACGTAAAGCCCTGAGGTGGGAGTAATATAAAGACCCGTAAAATTCAAGGGAAATTTTTTCATAATTTTCTTTAGAATTTTACAAGAGCGCGGTTTCAGACGGCACCTGATTCCGAGGCCCGGAGTGCCCGGAATTAATTTCTGAAGTTTGGCTCGGGTACGTTCAGTGAACGAACGAGCGGGTTTTTCTAACTTTTGATACGGTGCTCGGAATTGAAATCCGAGGGCACCGATGAACTCGCAGCGCCGATATTCTCTTAAAGAGACCTTTTCGGGAGTTGCGTTTGTTTCGGGTTAAAAGTTAGTTTTTGGGAGATTTATAAAAAAAGTTGAATAAAAAG
The DNA here is from genome assembly GCA_963277665.1 of Viscum album. Classification (NCBI taxonomy): domain Eukaryota; kingdom Viridiplantae; phylum Streptophyta; class Magnoliopsida; order Santalales; family Viscaceae; genus Viscum; species Viscum album. The sequence goes on along the minus strand of OY728121.1, from coordinate 1,640,709,428 downwards.
TGTGAATTCTTTTTATTTTACTTTTTGTAGGTTAACTCCTCTCAAAGGGAGTTAGGGATGGGACCCACACCCACATAACCTCCCTTGAGAGGATTATGTGTGGTGGGGCCCACACGAAACCTAAACCTCTCATCTTCCCTCAAACTCCCTTAACCCCTCTTTAATTAACATGACAACTAGTTAATAAATGTGGAGTTATCTCTTGTTTGAATTTCAAACCTTTGAAATTCTTTTTGTGAATAAAATAAGACTTTGTCTTATTTTGTTGGGTTAGAACTCTTAGCCATCTTGGAGTGGTTGAGAGCATTACTTTCTTCTTCAACCTTGACGAAGAACACGAAGAACGCCGTTCTTCAATGAAGAACTTCTTCGCCGAAGAACACGGTCTTTCCGCGACGCCATATCCGCGACGCGACGTACTTCTTCCGTGTCATATCTTCCGCGACGGTTTTCCGCGACGAACGCCATCGACAACCACTCTTCCTCCGACGTCAAAGGAATCGACACCGATATTCCACGACTACATCAACGTGCGACTATCGAGGTAGAGGTTCTTGAGTTCGTTGTTTCCTTTATTTTTTTTTACTTTCCTCAAGACTTGACGTAGAATGCTCAAGTTCCGACGAAGAACGCCGCTCCGCTCTTCTTCGTCTTCGGTGTCAACGAGAGAGAACACTGCACCTTCCTCGGACAATCTTCGTCGGCGTACAAGAATTCGCCAACGACGTGCCTCTTCGGACGCGCCTCTTCGTCGTTGAATTTGACGAACGACGACCGCGACGCCCGACCTCCGCGACGTCGTCTTCCGCGGAACGTAGACAAATCTTCGAACCTTATACCAAGGTAGGGGTTGTTTATTCAATTTTTATTTATTTCGTTCTTGATCGTGGATCTAGCACGTCTAACGTGAGACACTTGATTATTTTAAAGTTGCGTTATTATTTTAACGTGAGGGGGCCGGACCGCACGAACACGGCCGAACCCCCCTCCATCGTGTTGTTTAATCTTGCGGGCGGAAGCAAGGTGGCGTGGTGCCGTCGCACCACGCAGATAATTGTACGTTTAACTTACGCGATGCCGTCGCACGCGCACCTTGGAAGAAACAACAAGAACGCGACGCCGTCGCGCCGCGTTGAATGAATATCAAAGCACGGCGAAGGGGCGCGGTGTCGTCACACCGCGCCGGACGATGAACGTCGCGGCCGGTTCCGAGCCGCGGCGGGACGAGGAGACCGCGGCCGGTTCCGGGCCGCGGCGGAAGAGAAGACCGGCGGCCGGGCCGCCGGCGTCGGAAGTCGAAGGCGGGACCGGAATTTCCGGTCCCGTTGGTAAAAACCGGCCGGCCAGCTGGCCGGCCGGATGTCAGAAAACGGGGGGAATAAATCCCCCGGACGGTTCAGCAAAACCCCCCCTCTTAATGAGGGGGGGCGGTTCCATGGAAGGGGGGGGGGCAGCAGCCCCCCGGTTCGCTTAATAAAACAGGCCCCCACGTGGGGGGGCCGTTTGTTGCAAAGGCGCGGCCTTTGTGCCGCGCCGCTCCAAATCAGCGGGGGCTTGCCCCCCGCGTGCTGAACACGTGCGGCGCCAGCCGCGGCCCGCCGCGCCGCCCAGGGGGGGTCGGGCCGCGTCGGCCCGGACCCGGACCCCCCCGTTTCGAACCAGAATCGGTTTTTGGCCCATAACATGAGCCTCGGACCTCCGAATAACGAACCGTCTGCGGCAACGCGATCCTTGGATCGAGACGGTCGTTTCGGTATATCGCACTCAAGGTTTCGGATTACGTTGAGTTTGGCCGGGTTGGTTCGTTCACGGAACCAACCGGGCCTTCGGAGCGGAAACACTCATATCTTGAGCTACGGACATCCGATTGACGTGTCGTCAGCCGCGTTGTGTTCCTCTTAGTGAGACGGATCTTTTGGCATACTCCGCCCGAGGTTTGGACGCAGGTGGAGTACGGTCGGGTTGGTTTTGCCTTAAAAACCAACCGGGCCCCGGAGACGAAAATGCCAATAACTCTCAGACCGGGCGTCCGATCGACGCACCGTCTGTTGCGTTGAGTTCCTGTTTACGATACGGAACTTTTGGTATCCTTCGCCCGAGTTTTGGATACAGTTAGTAGTGGCCGGGTTGGATCGCACCCGAAATCCAACCGGGCCCCTGGAACGGGAAAGCTGATATCTTTCAGACAGGACGTCCGTTTGACGAACCGTCAGCGGCGTTGGTGTTTATGTTGAGTAACGGTCCCTTTGAGTATACCCTATGGGAGTTCGGGGTACAGTTGAGATACGGCTGGGATTGGTTTGCTCACGAAACCAACCGGGCCCCTGGGACGAAAAGGCTAATAACTCACAGACCGGGCGTCCGATTGACGCGTCGTCTGTTGCGTTGAGACCCCTATGATGAGGCGGTCCTTTGAGTCACTTCTTCACGGAACCTTGTGATACTTGGAGTATCGACCAGTAGCTCGTGGAGCGGACCCTCCCGGAGACGAGCGTGCAGAGTTCGGAGACCGTGTAGCCGGCTGAGACCTGACGACTGCTTGACCGACTCGGCTTGGACTGAGTCGACTAGCCCAGTGGACGGAGCGCCCGGTATTTGGCGGCAGACCCACGGCGGACGGAGCGCCTGGTAGTTGGCAGCAAACCCGCGGTACTCGATAGGAGGAGTACCTCAGTAGGCTATCTGGGTAGCGCCTGGTATTTGGCAGCAGACCCTCAGCGGACGGAGCGCCTGGTAGTTGGCAGCAGACCCGCAATACTCGACAGGAGGAGTACTTCAGCAGTCTTAGGTTAGTGAGCAGTACCTCGGAGTCGTGACAGGACCACTTTACACTCTAGAGACGGAGCTCTTCAGCAGTTACAGTTTCGATAATGAAAATCCTGGTTTGAGCTGAGACTTTGACCTTTGTGTTTCCTCATGATTGAGATGGGTTACTTGATAACTTAGGTATATGTATGGGCATATACCTGGGTAGTGGTTATCCGTTGACCTCATGATCCTTGTGTTTCCTCATGACTGAGATGGGTTACTTGATAACTTAGGTATATGTATGGGCATATACCTAAGTAGAGTTTATCTGTTGTGATCTTCTTGTGGTTATCCTTGTTGGTTTTAGTGAGACCTTGAGGGTCTCGGGGTCCCTACTGAGTATCGTTATACTCACCCCTGCACGGGCTATGCCCGCACCTCGTTGTGTTGGTTGCAGACGACGGCCAGTACTGACAGAGGCCGAGTGTTCGAGGACTGGACGGTACCTGGAGGTGGACTATACGACGAGGCGGTACCCAGAGGCAGACCACTGGGCGGGACATACTCGGAGCAGACGGCGGGACCTGAGGAGCAGAGGAGCTATCTGTACCCACCCTTCAGGTGGGATTTCCAGTGGTCAGCTCGGCGTAGCAGCTTTACTTTTCAGTTGTTGTTTCCCCTTTCGAGTTGTACTTTACAGTTGGGCTTGTATTTCCGGCCCCTTTTTACTTTCCGCACTTTTAGTTGTACTCTGTTTTTGCTTAGTGATTCTTTCCGCTTGCTTACTCTGTGGTGTTTGTTTACTTTACAAAGGCAATGCCTTCCCTTTTTACCGGGATTTACGCCTTGGTGCTAGTCGCCAGCCCCTGGCCTATGGAAGGCGGGCTTGGGGTAGTCACGGCACGGACCCCGAGGGCGGGTCGTGACATAAATCATCCATATAATTTAGTGAACAAAATTTTGGTCTTATATTTTCCATTTTTGATCATGAGTATTTTACATATATATCTATATTTTTTTCAAATACATATACAGAAGTCCATTTAAATTTCAAGAATAATTTTTCTAAAAAATTTTATATCACCCATGACTTTTCTACAATTTTTTAAATTAATCATTATAACAGTTCCCAAAAGGTTAATTTTATGCTATCATTCAAAAATATCAAAATTAATGTTTCATTTTAATGTATACAATATTAAATAATTTTCCATCCTAATAACAATTTCACACTCCTTTAACATCTTATTATTATTTTACTTGTTCTAATGAAGAAAATTCATCATGGAAGTCATATTTTAATAATTGTTGTTCATTTTCCAAAAGGATTTATATTACTACAAAACATATATTTTTGTGGAGTTTAATTCCATATGTTATCTCTTAATAATTTTTTCCATTAAATTTTTCTTGAAAAAAGCCTTTTATTGTGATAACATTTCAATATATAAATAATTTTATTTAAATATATAAATTCGTTGTTTCAGGGAAATGAAAATTGTCTAAATATAATAACATTTCTATAATAGTGTTTCATTATTAATGTTATAAGATTAATAGGGGAAATTTTGATATTCCTTATTTTTTACTCAATATATATATATATATTATAATAGGTATTATTGTTTTTGAGTTAAATATATTTCTTTAAAAATGACGAATGTTTTAGAAATTTAGTGATATATGAGGCCCAATATTATATAGCCACATTATTTATCAACATGTGTTAAAAGAAATACTAGTTAGTTCTTTTTATTGAATATGTTATTAGATTATAGTTATCAATCAATTAATTTATATTAGAGCATGGATTATTTGATAATTATATCATGATTTATTGGACAATAATATATTATAATTAATAATTTCATTAAATTAAAATTATATTATTGTTATCCTCGATATTACTACATTGATATTATCTATGTATTCATTTTATGTTCATGATATTGAATGTATTACATGAATTTTCTTTTATTTACAGTTCCATATTGATTCTTCTTTATTAACTCACGATAGCTTCTATTATATGTAAAGAATCAGAGCTCACAAATAGGTTCATTAAAATTTCAATTAGAGTAATTTTTGTATAAAACCTAGAAATAGGATATATTAAAACATGTATTTGGGAAATAACCTTTTGATATATATTTTGGATAATTCATATTGTTGTGAAATATCATAAAAGATTTCATAAGTTTGAGATTTTGTGGTGTTACTAGAAATATGTTCCAGTATGTATACACCAATTGGACATGGTGTTTACCATTATTCTACTCCGTGTAATAACATTTAAATGAGTTATTCAAGTATAAAATAGACTTTATTCTAGTTATGGTTGTAAAAACTCTTTTTTAACCTAGTTTGACAATCTTAGGGGAATTTCATTAATTAATTAACATATTCATTATAAACTATTATGTTGAATAGGGGATTATAACACATTAAAGGATATGATTTTCTATACTCTTATGGAGTAAAATTAATTTTTATTATATTGATATTTATATGTTTAATAAAAATTTTAGAGTCACAGATACCCATTTTTAGCTATTATGTAATCTGATTTTTTATGATAATAATATTTTCTGATGCATTTATAGAACTAATTTTTTTAACTGTATGGTTTAGAGAAAAAGTTGTTTGAGTAATAATTCTTTTATATATTTTTTAGAAATAATATTAAATTTACTGAAATCACATTGTTTATATTGTAATTTATTTTAAGGTAATAATTGTCAATTAATATGATGTTATTTTAGGGGGAAATTTCTATATAAAACCACAGTGGATAAAATTTAAAATTTTGATTATTATTTTTTAGGGTTTCCATATTATTTTTGAGTATTTCATTGAAATAATAGTATTATAGTTGTAAAATAGAAAATATATTGTCAAGATGAAAATTCATATCATCTATAAAATGTTATGTACATTTAACCCACATCAAAAAGGAGATAAGTGTGCATCACCTGCCACTGGATAAAATTTTATACTAGATAGTACATCATTGGATTTATTTTCATGACTTAACAAATATAGATTATGTTTATTCCATAAATTCTATTATAGAATCAAATAATAATTATAAATTTTTATTTTTTTATTTGATTAGTGATATTTTGAGGGATGTTTTATTATGTTAAGGTATCTATAACCGACTAGCTTAACAAAAATGATAATATGGTAAGTTTGATATTATGTTTCCATTGACATAAGGTGGAAGGCATGAGATAAAATTTGAGATTAAAAAATTAATTAATTATTATTTTATTGAGGATATTTGGGATATATGCTTATTTATTTATGGAAAATCTTATGATAAACCATTGGATTAATAAATAAATTTTTGATATTAATGTATTATTTCATCATCCAATGATTTTTCCATATTAAAAAACATGTGCCAATCAATTTTAATTTATTAAAGATATATGGAATAAAATTTCTTTGTTTTTTGAAATATGTTTTCCATGAGATGGTGAGTTTATTACTTCATGCATGAAAAATTAATATTCAATAATCTTTGTTTAGATAAAACGATGATGTAGAAGTGGAAATGGATTAAAAGATCAAATTATACACGTATTGTAAGTATATTTACATATATTATTTTTATAAATGGAAAATAAATTCATCAAATCATTTAAAAGGATTATGAAATAAAAATATTTATCCTATTACATTGGTTTCTATTGAATTGATGGTCTTTTTACCACTCATTGATTTATGTGTTCCTTCTTATTAACATTATTATAACCATGTTCTCTATCACTATATATTAATTAATAGACGTTATTAGTCAAAAAATGTATATATTTTATCTTCCTACAAATTATATCCTCATCAATGATCATAATTATTTATTATTTTAGGTAATAATTATGTTATCCACTTTTATTTTAAAAGGATGTTTGTTCATCATTTTATACACAATCAGCATTCAAAAAAGTTATTTCAAAAAAATGAACAACTAATGACCAAAATAAAATTATTATTTTTTTTAATTTCTTTAATGTATTTTTAATGTGGATCACTGATATTTAATGTTATATTACTTATAAAATATATTTAATTTCATTGATTTAATATGTTACATGCAACATTCTGTTTAAGCATAACATGACATTTTTTAAAATTATTATTAATTACATGTGATTTTATAAGAGATATCCAAAAATTGATAGCATGAATAAGAAAAAAAATTATTAAAATATAACTATAATGTTATTATATAAGGAAAATATATTGATTTATCAATAATAAATCAGTAAGAATTTATTTAAAAATATTATTTTACGTTTCAAAAATAGGTTTTCAAGAATAATGATTTTTTTTAATTTGTGAGAGAATATTATAATTATTTTCTACAAAATTTTAAAAATTAATTTAGAAAATGTATAACTATTTTTTATTACAAATATCAAAATTAACATAAAATTATAGTTCTGCATTTTGTTGATGTTTTTTATTTTTCAGTGTATAGTAGAAATCAATGATTTTTTTTTTCAGAACTGGCATTTCATTTCAAGAATATACAATGTTCCCATATTATATAAAATGGTTTCAATAAAGATTTATATCAGTTATATTATTATAAATCCTATAGGTATCATTGAAATCAATTTTCAGAAATATTTTGGAATAATAACATTTTGCACATAAGATGATATTTTTTTGTGAAAATAGATTTTAATTAATTTTTATGTCTTTAATTTTAATTAAAAATTTAACTACTTTTTTTAACTGAATTTTATTTAATGTATTACATATTAAGAATCAATCTAATTGATATAATTTAATATTTTTATGTAAATTTTTGGTCATTATTCCACGTGGCCAAGGTAAACATATTCCATATCGATAAAAGAGGAATAATTGGGTTAAAATCTTGGGGTAAGACAGAAAAGTATCTTTAACACATTTTTTTATACTTATTTATAAGTGAATTTTGACCAAAGATATTGAAATGTAGTTTTATTATGTATTTTAAAATATTTTTTAGAATTTGGGAACCTAATCATGAATTCGGTTAAAGATAAGATGTATTTCATTCAGTTTAAATACTACTTTTGAGTCATTGAAATTATTGAAATTTCTCTAAGACTCCATTTTGTTATGGATAACCCAAAATTTATAAAAAACATCAATTTTAAAATTTATCCAAATATATTATGTGAAACTAAATTACTACATTCTTTCATGGTGAAATGATTTGTACTCAAAAATTAGGTAGTTTACAAAAAATAATTTTTCATGTGTTCTTCATTTTTATATAAAATGTAATGTTATCCAAATATATAAATTAAATATTATAAAATAGATTCTAAAATTTGAATCCTAATTTGTAAATTTTATTATAAATCCCCATTCAATTTTTTTCATATAATTCTGATATCATTGTAAAAACAATTAAATTATCAGGACTACTATTTAAATAGGGGTAAAGTTATTTACTAGATAAAAAGAATTAAAATGTTACCCAAAACATGATAAAATTTTATTTTATGAATAAATTTTAATCCTATATAATCATAACATTGTATTTTGGATTCTTTGGTGAAATTGAAAATTTATTATTTCCTTTAAATTATTTCAGGAAACTAATAAATTCAATATGCACCTCTCTTCAATTTAATTTCACTAAAGATATTACCAAAGTTAATAAAGGGGATATGTTAAGGGCAGAAAGTATATTTTATTGATAAATTATTTTTTTTCTTATTATTAATTTTCTTATTTATAATGATTTATTAATTAAAATAAATTTAATTACAACAATAAAACTATATTTATTATATTAATAAAGAACAATATAAATAATTAATAAAATATTAAAAATTAATAAAATTTTGATGAATTATTTAAATGTATGATTTTTTAATATAAATAAAACATATTATTGATGTCTAAAATTTTCCATTTTATTTTCACGTATGTGTAGATTGATTTAACATCACATCAAATCAATAGTTCCCAAATTGACATTAATGATATATTATGATGAAAAAATTGTTAAATGAATTTAATGTTATAAAAAATCCTATCTTAATCCAATTAAATGGTATATGGTTCAGTATTTTAATTATAGACAATTTATCGATCAGATATCCTTAAACGATAAACATTTTGACCCTTAACTAGTAGAAAATTATAATGTTGTAATAATTCTAAAAACGGTGGAGGGGGTAAAATATAAGAGAAATGGGTTTTTATGTAATATAATCATTTATTAATTTTATTCGAGTATAGGATTTTGATGTATCATCATCCTATATTTGAAATATATAAATTTTCATCCACTTTTTCAGAAAAACTAATTTATACTAATTTGATACTTTCGGTAATTCAAATATTATCCCTCCCCTCACGTATTAAAGGGAACCTCATATCATCCCTTCCTCACAACTTTTGACACTTAATTATCATCCAATGATAATAATAATACATTATTAGAGTCCTTACCCATGTCTTATAGCTTCTAGTCTTCATAAAAGTGAATCCTTCAAAGGAATAATTTGTAATCCAAAATAGGTTTCTCAATAATTTGGAAGCTTACATAACTTAAAAGGAATTTAGAACTTGTCATTTGGGTTTTCCAATATCAATTATAATTCTTTGGGTAGTACATATACATCAATAAATATGTTATTCCATTATTATTTTTTAAATTTATTTTTAATGTATTATTTTGTAAATATACTAGATTATTTTTATTTAATTTTTTTACTCAAAATCAATACATTGACTAATTATGATCCTAATGATATGATCTTTGTAATAAATTTAATTTCAAATTCCACTCCACTGATAAATATTTAGTATAATTCTCTTATTTCCATTTTTGTTGTGTATATACTACAATTTATTAATTTTACATGAATATATATATATATATATTCATGGTTATTAATTTTTGAATTCAATATTAATCCTTTAAATGGGATCATAATAAAAGATACCAAATAGGTACTAATTAATTTTAAAATGTCATTTGTTTTGGGATTCTACTATTCTTATTAATGTAATCCTATAAAATACCCTTCATAAACTCCATAAATTTACATAAATTCTTGATATTTATTTTTCCACACGTTTTCATCAAAATTATCCTCTCTTTAAAATATAAATATTGAAATTAATTGTTAAAATTACAACCTACCCCAATTTAAATTGTTTAACGAGTATTATTTTCTAACATATCCTCATTTTTTCAATATAAATTAAAGTGGAAATTTTATTTTCAAAAATTATATTCACAGTAATTCATGTTACCCATATTTTTTGAAAATTTTTAATAGAATCTTTGTACAGTTTTATAAAAAAAATTAGGACTTCATTACATAAATTAAAAATGATTATTATTTTTATTATATATGATGTTGAAAAATTTTCCAACTACAATTCCTATTTTTAGCTATTTCCTTGTCTTTTAAATTTTTCCCATGTGTTGATAATAATTTTTTTTATTTAATTATACATTAATATTTATCATCCTTTTCCAAATATATAATATGTTTACATAAATTCTATATTTCTTATAAATTTTAGATTGCCCTTTAAATTAATTTTCAGCCATCAACATTATATTTAAATATTAACTTTCTTGTGATCATTTCCATTTGAAAATAACATTTATCATAAATATACAAAAGAAATTGTCATATATATTAATATTTCTTATACTGTATAACATATATATGTGCAATTATTTACTATAATTTATTTTATTAAGTTTGTAAATCGTTATAATCGCTATTCTTTATTATATAAAAAATAATGATAAGGAATATTTTTTAAATTAAGTTAATTATTTAATATATGAGGAATGAATTGGACATATAGTCAATACTATAGCCTTGAATTATATCACCCCTCAATGAATTGATAGGAGTGATGATGCAACCTAGTTGGCTATCCATGTTAAAAGAGTTTTTTATAACTAGACATATTTTAAAATATCAGGACATAAGGTTTTGATGGTAAAGATATCATGATGTCTAAGATGACACCATCTATCATTATGAATTTCCATCACTGTGAATTAAAATAAAATTATCCATCAGATTAAGTCATTGATATTTTCCATATATTAATTTCAATATCATGGTATTTATTAAATGACATGTGTTTTTAGTTATTTACTACATCATTTTTATTATTCTTATTTTATCCATAATGATTATAGAATAAGAAACACTTAAAGATCATATGAGATGATACATTATTTTTATTTATTTCCCCATGATATAAATAAATTTATTATGAGTAAAATATAGAAAATAGAAATGCTTTTTAGAAATGTATATTATATAACATGGATAATATGGGAATAATGTTAAAATATTGGTTCTTCAAGACTACTAAATAGTTTATATATGGTGATGTCATCACCATTATCATTTGGTAACTTAATAATGTAGGAACTAATATTGGGTTATTGCAATATGACATATTACATGATTCCTTGATAAAAAACTAAATATTTATGGCATTATTAGTTACCTCATCCACATGTTCATGTTCTAAAAGTTATTTTAACAAAATTTATCCTAAAGTGATTGATTATGAAATATTTTAATGCACATGGCTCCAAAGGGTTAAATTTGACCTCTTTTAATGAAACTAATAAAATTTGTAATGCCCACGAGTGGTACATATAGATGCAACATAACTTTAAAATAAAATGTGCAGGACTGCAACTTTTATAATAACATATCTTTCAGGCTGCCTATATGTTTGAGGACAACAAAAAATTCTCAAATGTATCTTGTAATAAAGAAACATCAAAATAATTTTCTATAATTTTTATATAAACCATTTTTTATAGTCAAATACTATCAAATTATGTATACCATGAATTCCCACTACTCCATTGAATAAATAATATACAAACTATAGAATAAAATATATCATGTGACTATATAGAGGACTAAAAAATATGATTTTGGATAATTTTATAGAATTTATACCCAAATTATTATTTGTTTTGATGATATAATTAGTATATAAATGTTGGGTGTTATCCCAAAATGTATATAAACCTATTCATGATTATTCTAAGTCTGGAGAGATCCTGTAAATTTGATATAATTGACGTTAATAACCATATATGAACATGTTCAAATGAAATCGTCGGTGTGTAGATGTTATGGTGTCCATAATCATATTATAATTATCTAGTTTATTATTATGGAGTATCATTATCAATTTGTGATGATGGATACTATTTCTATGTTTATTATATATTTTTTTGCGGCTATCATGATACCAAAATATATCTTTTATGAAATATTAAGGTTATTTTTCCTTAAAGATGATATAATTTTATTGTTAATTATTTAAAAACTTTTAAATATATATGATAATATATTATTAGTCTGACTAACCAATCAAGAAAACGTTTATTCTTTTACACTAGACCATATAAATCATTGTTTATTTTTGAATAATTTTAAACTAATACTTATGATTCATGGTACAATGAATTAATTTATTATAATATTACTCTAAATGGTTCTATATGTTTCTATAAAATAGAAAATATAAAAAATTATCATCGATACACCACCCTCTACAATACTCTATTTTTTATTTTCTCCTAAAAACAACACTACTTATGATTATTTGTAACATAAAAATAATAATTTTTAAGGAACCCAATGGATAATTTTAACTATATCTAATATTTATATCCCAAACACAATGTTACAAAGTAGGAATTACAAAAAAGTTATTATGAATTATATGTATAAAAGCTTCCATAATTAAATGAAACATAAATTTTTTTTTTGTTAATTGATTAGAAATGAACAAAAAATATTTAAAATGTAGAAGTGGTATTGTTCATAAATTTATGTTTGTGTGTGTAATTTATTTTAATATTAATATATTAAATTACTCACTATTGGTATAAGATTATATTGAAGTTATTAGATGAAATATATAATTAAATGAATTAACATTAATTTAATTATTTTTCTCTATGATTTAAATGAAATAATTTCATTTTTAATGTGACCATGATATTTGGAGTTTTATTGGTAATAAACTATGTTTCATTGAAATAGATAATTAATTTTTTTGTTCTTATTTTTTAAAAATATATATATCTTAAATTTTTTTTATAAAACATTAAAATTATATATTATAATAAAAATTATGGCAAATTAACACCATATAATTTTAGTTTACAATATGTGAAAAAAAATTTATAGTGTACTGAGACATATTAATTAGAAATATAATCGTTAATACATGATTATTTCATGTTGATTGTTTTTTTATTCATAAAAATATCATTAAATAGATTTTATTATTAATAATAGATGTTGATGATATTATATTCGGAATATTTATAACATCCTGACTTAAAAATATATCATGATCCATGAGCTTAATAGAAAGTGGGAGAAATGTTTTTAGTTGTATAATGTTCAAAATTTGAAATTATGTGGAAGTTTTCCTGAGAGAGTTTTGGATGAGGAATGATTTTTCTTTAAAATTATTAAAGCATTGTGAACGATTTGGTGAAACAATTCATAGGGAAGAAATATCAATTTCTATGAATATTGATTCTAATTTTATAAAGATACAATGACTAATCTAAAGGTTGTTAATTAGAAAAATAAAATTTGTGATGTATTTTAATCAGATATATTTTGTTGAAGCTTAGTGGGAGGATAGAAAATAATGGAATAAGAAAAGTTCCAAATCATATGAATACGATATGGAATTAAATAAATAGAGAAATTACATTAGACTAATATTTGGTATAATGGCCTTTGGAAAAATAAGAATGAATTTTTTATGTTTAATTATATTCAAGATGATCAGTTGAATTATTTTATAAAGATCATCAGATAGAGGTAGTTATCGAAAATAAATTAATGGAGTTATCTTATTGAAATAAATATAATGGAGGAAATATTTTTATATAAGTGTCTCCCTGAATTTCATATGATGTTTGTAAAGGGATGATTGGATAGATATTCTCATAAGAAAGAATATGTTTCATGATTTATTAACCAAAAATGAATTTTTATGTATAATGTTTCATTAAATAAATGTTCTTAAGAAGTATTCATTAATATATTGAATGTGATGATGCTGTGTAGATCATTTAATGTTCCAAAATATCATGAAGGGATATTCAATAACTCTAAGTGATTTTTATGGATGAATATAGAAGATGTGGGTATTCAAATTTGTGGGATGATTATGAATAATTTGTTTGTGTGGGAGTTATAAATTTTATGTCTTCATTATGTAGGAAATTAAATTTTTTTACCCCTTGTTTACTTCTTCTCAAATCACTATAAATAAAATACGATGTATAATTTGAGTGAATTTTTCTTATTCGCGTATAAAAATTGATTAAGTACTGCATGGAATAATTGAGATATAGGTACTAGATGGTCTTTTTGATGAAATTATAAAGGAGAATATATCTAACCATGGAAGAATATTGTTTAAGAAGAACAATAATACATTGGCCTTGATCATATGTTTTGTAATCAAATAAATTATATGAAAATATTTAAAAGGAAATATTTTATTTCAGGTGGAATAAAAGGATCAATGAATTTTTATAAACAATATTTTAGAATAGAAAAATCACACAAGGAATATTTATAAATAATAAACCTGAAATAGATTTATATTATAGTTCGGGATGGATTATTTTCATTCTTCTTGGGTAAATATTGATGAAGTCATATTTTTAATAAGTGAATATGTAGATAAGTATAAGAAACATAATGAAATAATTTATATATTATTGGTAAGGGTTTCAAGATGTTATAAAAATATATATGTTACACTTATCTGTCCACAATGAACATGTATTATAGCTTTGAAAATATTACAATAAAACTGCAAGGATATTCACCTCCTTTTGTAACCCCATAATATAAGTATTTTCTAATGGATTATTTAGTATTATTTATTTAGAAACCATTATAAGGTCTAGTTACACTAACTATATAGTGATCCTAGTAAATTATTATGTTCTAATAGAATTTTCTTGTCTGCACGATTTTATAAAATTAATGACTATTTAACATTATTTTATGGTAATTGAGAAATAATTAAAATATGAAAATAAAACAATACAAATTCACCCCTCCAAATTTCAATGACCATTTAGATCATCTTGGATCCTTTTTGGTTGTATTAGATAGAATGATACATTTATTAAATATTTATAGATTTTTATGGTAAAACATTTATAGATGTAAATAGTTTTTAGAAAAGTAAGGGGATTTATATTTTTGATGGAATTTACTACCATTTTTAATGATATAATTTCACCTTATCATTTTTCCATTTATGGTGACTTTATCATAGTTTCTAATGTTTTTTCATCCTCTTACTAGTAATGTTCCCATTATTGCTACTAATAAAAAGAATTTGAAAATTTATGGGAGTGTCAGAAATACTATACTTTGATCCCTCTAAAAAAGTAAGATTCTTAGTGTTAGTTGATATGGAAAGTAGTAAAAGAACCCGTGAGATATTTAAAATTTTATATGTTGAGAATATGAGATTGATAAAGTAAATCCCTCTACTCTTTTTTTATGTATAAATAGTTTATGATGGGTTACATTGAATCTAATGTTAACATAATAATTAAGGTGAAGGAAATT
Source organism: Viscum album (assembly GCA_963277665.1). NCBI lineage: Eukaryota > Viridiplantae > Streptophyta > Magnoliopsida > Santalales > Viscaceae > Viscum > Viscum album. The sequence goes on along the minus strand of OY728121.1, from coordinate 1,640,694,033 downwards.
GTATGAACCACAAGATGTATTAGTGAGAAGTGGTAAGATTCAAAATTTTCTGAATTTATCTTATCAATTCTTCCTAATAAATTTGATTAAAAATTTTTATCTTTGAGAAAATTTGATCCTAAAACTCTATTAGTATATGATATATATAACACTATCATCAAATATAAATTGAGAAGTATATAATTAATGATGAACAAGGAATGATATGTTAGATAAGTATTCTCCAATGCTAATATGAAATGAAAATCTATTAATTTCCATGAAGATAAATAAGTTTGTTACTCTAAATAGAAAGAATATTTTAGTAAAATATTTGATAATTTCATGTATCATTTAAAAAACTCATAAATGATTCATAATAAAGTAGAAAGGGATATCACTGTGGAATGTTTTTGGCTTATTAACTTTTTGGAACATAGTTGAAATTTTATAGCACCAAAATGAACAATCACAAAGTGATTATGATGATAGAAATTAATCACGATAATTTATGAATGTAAAAAAGTCCAAATACTATATTTGGGGAATGGATAATATTTTATCTATATTTAAAAAATCTTAAATTATATCTCTAATTGTCTTGATGAAGATGATAGTAAATAAGAATATTATGACTTCAGGGATGACAATTCTAAACACCATCTTAAGAAAAAAACTGAAAAATGGAATATTAAATGATGGTAAAATTGTAACATAAAAGAATAAGAGACATGTATGGAGTTATATAGAAATTATTGTTGGAACAATGTAGTGTAAAAATAATAATATTTTAAATAGAGATAAAAAAGATGAAAAGTAAAAATATTTACGACAAAAATCATGAATAATTTATTGAATAAAAATATATTTTTCTCAATTATATTTATAATATGAAACAAAATATTTTATTAAAAAATTCTTAAATATATATCATGATGAAAAATTTATTCTGAACATGGATGTGTAAGAATGTGTCCACCAAGAATCGTGTTAGAGTTGAGAAAGAAGTTTCAAATTTCCATACCCCTTTACAAATGCCTTTGAATATTAGAGAAAAATAATTCCATATAAGGATTAAAAAAATAATCATCAATGGTTGATAATAATAAATATCAATGATTATATGGAAGAAGATTTTAAGAAAACCATATAAATAGCTTTAATGTGTAATGTTTCAAAACCAATATATAATATTTTAACGATGTTTAAAAAAATTAGTTCATGTGATTACATTGAGAATGAGATTAAATGTAACTATAACATTAAAATCACAATATTTTAAAAAAGGGTTTGCAATGAAATATCAATTCGAATAGAAAGAAAAAGGATGAAAAATGGAGACCCAACTTCAATGTTTTTAAATGTTATAGTGGGATATATTATTTCAATGATAACTACTATAAATGATTTGGATTTTGGAAGAAGAACTATATGATTTGGTTTACCTATAAACATTATATTTAATCCAGGATATAATGGATGCAATGTTCAAGGGGGGTCAAACAAATAAAATGTGAAAACATGAGAGAAATAATCTGAATAATAAAAATATATTCAAACTATGGAAACTATTTTTCAAAGATGTATTGATCTTATACAGCCTGAAAAATGTTTCCTTGTTGTGATATCAGCAAAACATGTGTTATAAAAAACATGAAATTTTTATTTAAATGAAATTTGAATAAATGGAAAGAAAACAGTTTTTTAATCTACTTTGAAAGGGAAAAATGGTGAATGATTTATGATTTTCAATAGTGTGTTCATCACATGTGGAAAAAACACATAAATATTTTAAATAATATTAATGAATCAATGATTATATAGAAGGTATACAAAATTTTGGATGTGATGAGTAGCTCAAAATTAAAATCATTTGATCTTATATCATTGGGGAAGGTAATTTATAATCAAAATGAGACATATTTATTAAAAGTATGTATGTAAATGGATAAGTTTTTCAAACAACTATAATGAAGGTAAAGAATTTGTTTTCCAAAAATTTGGTTTTTTTGGAAATTATAGAAGATGGGAATTTTTTTATAACAAGACAATGAACAAACACAATCTTTTTTCAATATTGTTATTAAAAAAGTTCATGAAATCTTAGCATGTATAAATAAATTCAAATTCATCATAAAAGATTTGGAAATTTGTGTCATTATAATATAATAATCCTTTTGAAGAGACATTATATTCTAGATATTCATAATATGAAATGATTATAAGACAGGTGATGCACCATATTCTCAAAAGTTATTATTAAAAACTCACTCCAAGGAAAAATTTGGATATATTGATCCCATCCGATAGAGATAATGCATTCTTGAAATTTTTCAGATTTTTTTTAACTGTAAACACATGAAGATATGTTATTTATAATATTAAGTTATTTATTTTATTAAATTACATAAATTATGGTTCTAAAAAATAATTAAAGGATCCCATTATGATATATAGTTTTAGGAAGTGTGTAGTATGATTGTGTGGTTGTTTTATGAAGAGAAATCAAATAGATAATGATGAAAAATATACTAGTGTGGAGTTTAGATACAATATTGATAAACATGGAATATTTAATTTTTTTGGTTTATTGTACACACCAAAGTTAAAAAATGTTATACTAAAATAATAAATAAAAATTCAGTCGATATGTCCATAAAATGTTGATTGAATTCGATAATTCCAATTAGTTTTTGAGATATGTTATTAGTGTAATACATTTTGTTTATAATCAATATGTTTTTGGAATAAACTATTTTTTGGATTTAAAATAGATTTATTATAAATAAATACAATGTATGAAATATATAATAATGATTAGAAGTCCCTTCATCATCATATTTAATGGGGATAATTTTTGGAATATTTTATTAGAGAGGTATTAGTGGTGTATTTATAGGATAACCTCCTAATGATAGATGATAAAAAAGTTATTATAATTAGAAATGAAATATATAGTGGATTCAATATATGTGTAAAATTACATAAAACTATATTATAATGTTAATCACATAGTTAGTGAACATGGTGAAAGATAAGATGATGTGGTTGTAGTGAATAATCATTAACATGTTCCTAATGATAGTAAAAAACCGAAATCATCCCAATATGATACTTTCAACTCACCTATATCTAGTGATGAGGATCGTTTACATTCATATCATCTGATGTTTAGGAATAAAATTGAAGTTCAAATCATTAATGGATACCAATGAAAATAGTCACAAACATACATATCTTAATTATTAGGTTCCCTTACATCATACAATTCAAAATATGGAAAAAAATATTTTTAATGAATGTATAGAGAATTAGGATTGGATATATGAAATTATTGAAGATATATATCATATTGATTAGAATTTTAAAAACCAAAAAATAATAATTTTATCTGTACATAGTGGGTTTTACAATAAATATATAATGAATAAGGTGAAGTTATAATAAATATGGCATGACTGTTTTTTAAGGGTTACTCTCGAATTGAAGGCATTGATATTGATTAATTCGTTTCTCTAGTAAATTATTATAAAAAATCATAATCATTATTCCTATTTGATTTCAATTATGATATAATATTTATATATGTATTTCAAGTCATATTTTCATAATGGTGAGCTTGATAATGAATTTTTTATTTAACAACCATGTGAATTCATAATTGGATTACATAAATGATTTAAGTACAAGAATAAAAAGGCCATGAATGAGTTCAATAAATCACCAAGGCATTTGTATTCTAAATTAGAAAAATTCTTAAGGATGTTGAAATTTATGATTGAAATTATTGACTGTAAACTCAATATAAAATAAAAATAATATATATATATATATATAAATTATAGTGATTAATTTTTATTATGATTTCATGTTAATAGTGAATGATGGATAAATTTATAAACTTTTTTAGAAGATGAAAATTCTTTTTGAAATTTTAATGTTGTTATAAATTAAATAATTTTAATGAATAAAAACATCCCAAAGGTATAAACATATTTCCATATCTCAAGAGAGGTATTCTAATGAAAATAAAAATATGTTTGGAATAGAATAACAAATTATAGTTTCTAGAATAATTTCAATGGGAAAATAATTGAAAAAATATATTGTGGGATATGGAATTTCTAAAAATAAATTTAGAAACATAGTTGGATGTTTATTTTATTTAACATAAATATGACTAGATATAGTTTGTGTTGTTACACATTGTAGTAAATATTAATTTTTACCAAAAGATTTTCATATCATATATGTATTATAAATTCTAACACATAAAAAATTAACACAAATTTTTCTGTTGATATATAATACATAGGAATGATTAATTTGATATTTTATACCAATAAAGTTAAGGATGGTAGAGTTGATGATAGAAAATCCATATCTGGTGGATTATTTTTCATGGGAGAATGATCTGTTAGTTGGTATACAAATAAACATAATTCACTGACTCTCAATATAGGGATATAAAATTATGTTTCATCCACTCAATCTATAACAAAAATGATATAGATTAAGAAATTTTTGTAATACCTTCTCAGTGATATGATGACCACCCTTCTCATGGATTCTAAAAATTATATTTATTTAAGCATCTATAATAATGTAGTGTAACATTCATGTTCAAATAATATTTATTTAAAATATCACATCATCATTATACATGTGATAATAATGAACATTTTCTAGGGTTTACTATTATAATATAGAATTGGAAGATATTTATAAAAAAAATTAAATAAGGAAACATTTCACACGAAGAGGTTGATAATGGGTTTTCATTTTCTCTATCATTATGGAATAGGTATTTAGTATCCATCCCCTATCTATCTTTTCATTATATACTATTATAATGGGAGATAAATATCTTCATAATATAAATTTATCTATTGATGTGTGCATTGTATTTTAATAAATTCTATGTATTTGTTTGGTGTTTTTAAAAAAATTATGTTATGATTTAAGTGAATGTTATCTATTTTAAGGGTTTTTAATGATGACGTGGAAAATAATTTCATTCCTAGTAATGTTTTTTGTGATGAATGTTTAAATAATATGGATATTTAAAGGGAATAATTATTCTTATGTATCTATTTATGGACAACATAGTATTTTTTTCAATGATTCTTATTTATTTCATGAAGTTCACTCGGGTTTCCTTTTATCTATTCGATATATAATCAATTTCATGTGCTTGAATACTTAGTTGATTTATTTCCTTAGGATGAAAAAAATGTTGGCATTTTTTTGAGTAGGATGATTACAAGTGACTGACGAGGCTAGATGTGGCTAATAAAGTTGTTAAAATTCTTTTCTAACAAATATAAAAAATGTAATTTTGGTGTGTCTAAAATAAAATGGAAAATAGATAAGATATTATATAAAACATATATCTAGTTAAATTAGCAATCTATATAATGAAAAATGACAAAATTTTACAAAAATATGATGACTAGATAAACAAAGGTTGATAGAAAATTCATTACTACAAAATGCATTTTTTTAATAAGTTTAATTAGGAGGAATGATGGATGAATGAAATATAGTGATAAATCACTATAATAATGGTTTTAACTTCATTAGTCAAAAATAATTCATCATCATTTCATTATGTTTAAATTTTTATAAATCAGGTTTGGGGTACAACCAACACTATATTAAATTCTTCATAAGTTCACATGAGAACTTTTTATCTGATTTTAGTTTTTTAGAATTTATTGAAGAATTATGAAAGGTTCAATTAACTAATTCATAAATAGAGATATCATTATATATGATGTTTATGCCACATGATTATGAAATTTTATATTTGGGTTAGAATGATTTTTTTGAGAAAAAAATTATTATTTATGTTTTTAAAACATAGATAATTTAATGAAGATATGTGGTGGGATGCTGACTAATTTTATTGGAAAAAGTAAAAATCAAAAAAATAAAACTAAAATAATTTATTTAGGTGAAATATATCAGAAAAAATCATTATACAATGTCCATCTATCATACAAGTACGAAGTTATGTGGTTATGCTTTCTAAGAGATAATGATAAAAATTATTATAAAAATCATTACACCAAGCATGACATATAAAATAATTGAATGGAGTTATTCTTATTTAATGCATCAGGAGAAGGAAATTATGTTGAGGATACCATTCAAATATTTTCCTTTAAAGTATATAATGGATGAATAAGACCATTATTCTCTTCAAATTGAATATTTCATAAAATATTTTACCACAAAATCATTCAATGGCATAAGGATTCGCCAGTTAAAAGTCATTATGATGTTTTTTTAATTATATTGAATTTGGTGATACTGTTATAATTATTCAACATTTTAAAATATCCTAAAAGGAGAATCTAAAATTCTTTCATATTATTGAATGATATAAATTGAATAGGATGGTAATAAAATTTACGACATGATTTCGATAAATTAGTTTGTTTAGTAGTTTTTAATTTCATGATTAAATTATTAATGAGTATATAATTTAATATATATTTTATCTTTTCTACATATTTATGAATAGTATTCGTAGTAAGATATGAAATTTTTTTACTATTACAACAAGGAAATTGATGATGTTCTTTATGTACTAATTCAAACTGGGATATTAGAAAACCTTCTAAGATCCAAATATATATTATGGTATTTCCATCCAAGGAATGTAATTTTAAGATAAGAATAAGTACACGAACATATTCATTATAAGTGTTTAAGTCATAGTAAGAAGATAATCATTTATTCACAAAACAATATTATATATTAGGTAGAATTTGAAAAACAATTTATTGTTTTTTATGAAATTTTTGGACCAAAAAATTGAATAATGAAATAAAATGGATTGTGAAACTGATAGTGTTTTATACTGATGTCCAAAAAGGATGCTTTGAAGTACTTCTATTTGAAAAGGATTTGATTATTTTTTTTAATAAGAGAAATTTTGAAGAAGTAAATGAAGAAAAAAAATAACAGTTTTAGCATGTTGGTAATGGTTTCTAAATGTTTTTACAAAATATTTGATACATATTATCTGTTATAAATAATATGTATTGTAGTTTTGATAATATTTAATATAATTTTTAAGGATACTACGTAAATATTTTAATAACATAATTTTTTATATTTGTGGATTATATATTAATTTATTATTTCAAATCTATTCCATGTATTAACAAATATTACTGATTTGTGAACCATATAAATTATTTAATTAATGTAAAATTTGATTTTTTTATTATTTTTCTTAAAAATAAAATCTATTCAATTATTTTAAATGAATTTTTAATTTAAGAAAATATATCAATAATATATCATTGATTCACCCCCATTACCACTTAGTGATCATATAAATCATTTTGGGTACATTTTGATTTTTTCTTTAAAAATATGTTATCTTTATAAATGTTTTCTATTATATTTTTTAAATGGATATTGTAACTAATTTATAGACCATTTATAAATTATATTTGATAAAATTTATATAATTTTTTAAATTAGATTTTCATAATATTCATTGGAGGAATTTTTGGGATATTTCAAATACGTTATAGTTTTTTATTAAATAGTGAATAATGATGTTTATCTTACCAAAATGTCATTTAACTTATTTAAATATTGTATTTTATATGTCCCATTCTATTTTTGATTTTTTTATGTAAAATATTATCCCTTCGACTAATAATTTTTTAGTTAATTACATTAAAATTTATATTACAGTTTATTTTTGAATAAGATCACTTTTAGGAACAAAAAAACATTTATCAAAAAACAATTATTCATTTGGTTTTACAGTTTTAAATAATTTTTTGAGTATAATAAAATATATTTTAAACAATGGGTTCATAATTTATAATCATGAATTTTAAATTTGGAACATAGTTCCCTTTTATTTTTTGTTATCATGAATTGTATGAATGATAAATATTTTTCAATGGTGTTGAAACTATGGGGTAATGATTTATAAAATATATAACACTTGATTTTATCTTTTTAGATGCATATTTTTTAACCAAATACACATTAATATATTTAAATAATTAATTTGAGAAAATCATTTTTTAATTTTTTGAACATCCATGTATTTTATAAAAAACAAATTATAGTTTATCCCAATTTAAAACTATTTTTGGTCTTTGAATTTAATGTAATTGTGGGGATCCTACATTCAATTTCTTACTAGTGAATAAGTATAAAAATTATTATTTATTTATTTTTTATAAAATAAATTACTTATTAAAATATAATACATTTTTTATGGGAAATTATTTATTATCATAATTTATGTATCTTTATTAAAATGTCCAGTCATGCATTTGTCTGTAATTATTTAAACGTAATTTCTACAACTATTCAATTTTTAATCTGATACACATTATTTATATTTTTTGAATTATAATTTTTAATTTCATTAGTGGTCCCATATTAGCTTTGTTATATTGTTATGTTGTCAATGATAAAATCTATGTTAAGATGGTAATGGTTAAATAAGGTTTATGGGAGTTTTAACTAGTACATGGAGATTAAATTTTATAGAACACATTAATACATGTGATTGGTTGATTTTTGTTCAACCCAATCACACCATATCTAATATTTTTTGAAATTTCATGCCACTAAACCATATTTTCATATATATTATACATAATAGATTTATGAAAGGAAAATTGAATTCTTTATTCCACTTCTAAAGGGACTTATTCTATCATCTATTATTCAAAATGTTTAATCAATTTAGCTCAGAAAATAACTAACTATGTATATTACTTCATTTATACCAATCATTCTTGAACTAAATATCAAACAATAAATCTATCATATAAAATATTATAGTGTAATCCGAAGGTGGTCTCACAAAGAATATGTTATCATCATACCTGGGACCTGCAATGTTTATTCCATCTAACACATTATTTAATTTTTTTTGACTTAACACTAAAATATTATATTTTGTGTCCTAAATATACCTAGAGGATACTATGATTATATTACAACCATTATACACCTATATTAATCATATTTATGTCAAAAACAGTAATCATGGGTACATAAGACCTACCAAATTCACATAGTAGTGATATTTTTTTTCATCGCCACATTACATTAATGGTTATAAATGCCGAATTTAAAAATATAAATGATATTTTTGAAATTTATATGAATGTAATGATGTAATATATTATATATCTTGTTATCCTTCAATCCATTATGAAATTATAATGTCATGTGTACATATATGTGGGCAACGATTACTATGAAGCAATGTAATTAATTTATCTATTACAACCATGAATTGAAAAATTTAAAATTTTATATAATGATTATATATTTTATTGAGAAAGGATGTTAAAATTATATAACTTATGTAACAACTTCATATAACCTTTAACCATAGTTAATTAACCAATGTAAATTTTGATAATTTGACAGAATAACCTTATGTTGTTGTTGTAATCAAGAACTATTCAATTGACATGTTTCAAATTAAAAATAAAAAACCACTATTATTTAAATTTCAATGGAATAGATTCATAATTAATATATTACTAAATTTAAATTCATTAAATTTATTATCAAACATATATGACTAATAGAACACCCAAGGGTATGTCAAGCAAATCTCATTTTATCATTAAAGTGACATGTTTATATTAAGGGAAATTTTAATTTATAATGTATATATATTTCCTAATTATATATGTTATCATTAATTATTATTTAAAAATTATATTTAATGATTCAATACATTTATATTATTTTGAGGGGTTTTAGTAAGATAACATTAGTTCCATATTGGATTTATGTTACAATCTCATTTTATTTTTGGGATTGTTTAGGTTTGGAATTCCATTGAAAAAATTATATTATCCTAATATCATAAATAATATATCTTTTTTATCTAATATTCATTCTAGGTATTATATGTTTATTACACATTTCAATATTTTATGGATAATTAATCCACAATTCAGTGACATGTAAGTTAATTTTCTTATAAAAACCATGTTTTAATGTTCATATACTAACTCATTGTATTCCATGTCTATGTTCTCTTAATTGTTTACAAAATTTTCTCTTATATACTACAATGATAATTTTGATTCATTTAAGTAAATTTAGGAAGTTATATAATATTTTTAACGGGAATTTTTTTAGTCTTTAAATGAGTTTATTTTTGGAATTTGACCAATAATATTAAAAGAATTCATATTCTTTAATTTACTATAAAACCAAAATTTCAAACCTTTAGAACCAGTCATTTATTTGAATCTTCCTCAAAATTTTCCATGAAAATTTAATCAAAATATATATTTCTAAATACTTAGTCAATTTAAATTGAAATATTTATTAAATAAATTGTTTTTATTTTTTTATAGAAATGATAAGAATTATGAAAATTGTTGATAAATTTGTTCTTACATAAAAATACAAGGATATAGTTTTTTATATTCATCATATATTTTTTTCAAAAGGATGGGTTTTTCTATAAATAATTCATTTTTCATGAATAGTTTGTCTTCTATCAGCTAATAATGATAATGAAATACTCCTTATTTTGAGGTAATTCACTTTCATTTGATCATGTTTTCTATCACTCTCAATAATTAATTGGACATTATTTTTCTCTTTCAGGCCCATATTTTCAATATTATGGAAGAATAAAATATCATTCCTATAAAATTGGTTTTCTTTCAACGATTTACCATTATAAAATGGGGTATTCCCTAAATGACATATTTCATATCATAAATTGAATAAATATAACATATTATAATTTCTATATAGTTATTTTTTGATTTATAAGATATTTTGATATGGAATTGTATTGAACATTAATTATATATGATTATTTAAAAGGACATGAAACATTGGGCTTATTCCGAGTTACTAATAGCCTCTCGATGTATCAACCTATATATTGATAATAAAAATTATGAAAACAGTTTGGTAATTTCATGATACATACCCATAAAATTATTGTCTTTTGGTAAGGACTTAAAGGTATCATTCTGGTTAAACTAGTAGTGGGTTTTGATGCGAATATCCTGACTATTTGATTTAGGAATTTCCATTATTGAGATTTGATTTTAAATTATCTATGTGATTGAAATGATGATATTATCTAAATAAGTAATTTGAACTCTTGTTGAGGATTGAAATACTATATGTTTTGAATATTAATTATTTAATATTGATCAAGGTTTATTTACTCATAATAGATTCTAATGAACTGAACCATTTCTAAGAATATTCACTCACCCATTATTTGTTTTCCATTCATCCTGATATGAAGAAGGATATTTTGAATGATTTTAGAGATTCATGAATGTAACATCCCAACCCGGCATACCATCAAACCCATAGGCGAACTAGTACCCACACGTACTCATCCATTCCTCCCAATACCTCATAGAAAAATGACTAGAAGAAAGGGTTTAAAGATTGTAACTGGGGATATTATACCCTGATATCAGTGTTTTTACAGAAGTATAACTATATATAAATAGATAACAACGGTGGAAAAAGGTATAATGCAATAATCAAAATAGATGAAGAAAATTGCAATATCAAGTGAATAAATAAAATGGAAAAATCCTATTTATACAATGCATGCATTTAATGGTGATTCATATTATAAAGAATTAAGAAAAATTGGATGCTTTACTTCTCGGTACCAAAATAAAAAAACACATAAAACCCCATGGGTGATCTCCACAATCATACAATGATTCTGCTCGGTCCATTGCTCATAAATCCCAAGTACAATAAACAAAAATAGAAAACTACAAGGTCCTAATAAAAACAAATTCTACTCAGGTATCCCAATGAAATGGAATCCTGAATAGGGTGTGAGATATAAATCTCAGTTGGTCGGGAAAACCACAGTCTAGCTCAATCTAGATAATTCAATGCCAATGAACTATGTTCATGTATTCCAAAGCAGTAATAGAATTGAATAAATAAACAAAAAAATGTAATGGTTCCTAAGGGATACCTAAAGATGATACCTTCTATGTCTCAAATCCAGAATAAGAATCTATATTATAACTATATGTGTATTTTTATCAAGAAGAAATAATTGTTGTCACATTTATAGTTATTCTGTATTTAGTCATTTCTTGACTCTAGGGGTCCTGTGGAAACCCATACCTAAATAAGATCATCTTCTTGTACTGAAGACTAAAGCATTACCAAGGTAACATGATTAAATAATACATGCTTCAGCTCATGCTGCAGTCTAAAATATTGAAGGTGATATCATATCTCAATACCATCTTCGACTCATTACTATGTTTGATGTATGTAAATATGATATTATATCATCATATCTTCTTCATCACATTCCAGAGTCCTATGTAATCAATCGTTATATAATATATCAATACCTATTTTGACTCATTACAGAACTCAAAATATTCTCATGTGAGGCCATATCTCGGTGTACCATTATTATCATTATTTCAATTCACACATATGTAAAGTTATCAATATCAAAGACATAAATATGATGTCCATGTTACAAAGCTTACTCCTCAATAGAATGACCATGTTCCCATTCACATTACTCATAGTTATAATGACCTTGTTCCCATTTATACCTCTTAATTTATAATGACCAGGTTCCCATTGTCTTTATTCATACGTATGATTACTATGTTACCATTTTTAAATCACAATTTTTAATGACCATGTTCCCATTATTTATCCCAAAATTAAATTAAAAATCATTTATCCACCTCAATATCATTACTAATTAACAAATCAGTTAAATAAATTAATTCCAATATTTAACTCATCAATTAACTAAATGCTTCAAATAATTAATTGATCTATAAATTAATTAATCTCCAAAAAAATTCACATCTTATATTTAATATTCCAAAACTAATTATCACATTATTAATATAAAATCACAAAATTTAATTCCACAATTAATTACCTAGATCATATTATTAGAGGCACATAGTTAATACACAAATCATTATCTCAACTTTGAGATTTTGTGGTGTTACTAGAAATATGTTCCAGTATGTATACACAAATTGGACATGGTGTTTACCATTATTCTACTCCGTGTAATAAAATTTAAATGAGTTATTCAAGTATAAAATAGACTTTATTCTAGTTATGGTTGTAAGAACTCTTTTTTAACCTAGTTTGACAATCTTAGGGGAATTTCATTAATTAATTAACATATTCATTATAAACTATTATGTTGAATAGGGGATTATAACACATTAAAGGATTTGATTTTCTATACTCTTATGGAGTAAAATTAATGTGTATTATATTGATATTTATATGTTTAATAAAAATTTTAGAGTCACAGATACCCATTTTTAGCTATTATGTAATCTGATTTTTTATGATAATAATATTTTCTGATGAATTTATAGAACTAATTTTTTTAACTGTATGGTTTAGAGAAAAAGTTGTTTGAGTAATAATTCTTTTATATATTTTTTAGAAATAATATTAAATTTACTGAAATCACATTGTTTATATTATAATTTATTTTAAGGTAATAATTGTCAATTAATATGATGTTATTTTAGGGGGAAATTTCTATATAAAACCACAGTGGATAAAATTTAAAATTTTGATTATTATTTTTTAGGGTTTCCATATTATTTTTGAGTATTTCATTGAAATAATAGTATTATTGTTGTAAAATAGAAAATATATTGTCAGGATGAAAATTAATATCATCTATAAAATGTTATGTACATTTAACCCACATCAAAAAGGAGATAAGTGTGCATCACCTGCCACTGGATAAAATTTTATACTAGATAGTACATCATTGGATTTATTTTCATGACTTAACAAATATAGATTATGTTTATTCCATAAATTCTATTATAGAATCAAATAATAATTATAAATTTTTATTATTTTATTTGATTAGTGACATTTTGAGGGATGTTTTATTCTGTTAAGGTATCTATAACCGAATAGCATAACAAAAATGATAATATGGTAAGTTTGATATTATGTTTCCATTGACATAAGGTGGAAGGCATGAGATAAAATTTGAGATTAAAAAATTAATTAATTATTATTTTATTGAGGATATTTGGGATATATGCTTATTTATTTATGGAAAATTTTATGATAAACCATTGTATTAATAAATAAATTTTTGAGATTAATGTATTATTTCATCATCCAATGATTTTTCCATATTAAAAAACATGTGCCAATCAATTTTAATTTATTAAAGATATATGGAATAAAATTTCATTGTTTTTTGAAATATGTTTTCCATGAGATGGTGAGTTTATTACTTCATGCATGAAAAATTAATATTCAATAATCTTTGTTTAGATAAAACGATGATGTAGAAGTGGAAATGGATTAAAAGATCAAATTATACACGTATTGTAAGTATATTTACATATATTATTTTTATAAATGGAAAATAAATTCATCAAATCATTTAAAAGGATTATGAAATAAAAATATTTATCCTATTACATTGGTTTCTATTGAATTGATGGTCTTTTTACCACTCATTGATTTATGTGTTCCTTCTTATTAACATTATTATAACCATGTTCTCTTTCACGATATATTAATTAATAGACGTTATTAGTCAAAAAATGTATATATTTTATCTTCCTACAAATTATATCCTCATCAATGATAATAATTATTTATTATTTTAGGTAATGATTATGTTATCCACTTTTATTTTAAAAGGATGTTTGTTCATCATTTTATACACAATCAGCTTTCAAAAAAGTTATTTCAAAAAAATGAACAACTAATGACCAAAATAAAATTATTATTTTTTTAATTTCTTTAATGTATTTTCAATGTGGATCACTGATATTTAATGTTATATTAATTATAAAATATATTTAATTTCATTGATTTAATATGTTACATGCAACATCCTTTTTAAGCATAACATGACATTTTTTAAAATTATTATTAATTACATGTGATTTTATAAGAGATATCCAAAAATTGATAGCATGAATAAGAAAAAAAAATTATTAAAATATAACTATAATGTTATTATATAAGGAAAATATATTGATTTATCAATAATAAATCAGTAAGAATTTATTTAAAAATATTATTTTACGTTTCAAAAATAGGTTTTCAAGAATAATGATTTTTTTTAATTTGTAAGAGAATATTATAATTATTTTCTACAAAATTTTAAAAATTAATTTAGAAAATGTATAACTATTTTTTATTACAAATATCAAAATTAACATAAAATTATAGGTCTGGATTTTGTTGATGTTTTTTATTTTTCAGTGTATAGTAGAAATCAATGATTTTCTTTTCAGAACTGGCATTTCTTTTCAAGAATATACAATGTTCCCATATTATATAAAATGGTTTCAATAAAGATTTATATCAGTTATATTATTATAAATCCTACAGGTATCATTGAAATCAATTTTTAGAAATATTTTGGAATAATAACATTTTGCACATAAGATGATATTTTTTTGTGAAAATAGATTTTAATTAATTTTTATGTCTTTAATTTTAATTAAAAATTTAACTACTTTTTTTAACTAAATTTTATTTAATGTATTACATATTAAGAATCAATCTAATTGATATAATTTAATATTTTTATGTAAATTTTTGGTCATTATTCCACGTGGCCAAGGTAAACATATTCCATATCGATAAAAGAGGAATAATTGGGTTAAAATCTTGGGGTAAGACAGAAAAGTATCTTTAACACATTTTTTTACACTTATTTATAAGTGAATTTTGACCATAGATATTTAAATGTAGTTTTATTATGTATTTTAAAATATTTTTTAGAATTTGGGAACCTAATCATGAATTCGGTTAAAGATAAGATGTATTTCATTCAGTTTAAATACTACTTTTGAGTCATTGAAATTATTGAAATTTCTCTAAGACTCCATTTTGTTATGGATAGCCCAAAATTTATAAAAAACATCAATTTTAAAATTTATCCAAATATATTATGTGAAACTAAATTACTACATTCTTTCATGGTGAAATGATTTGTACTCTAAAATTAGGTAGTTTACAAAAAATAATTTTTCATGTGTTCTTCATTTTTATATAAAATGTAATGTTATCCAAATATATAAATTAAATATTATAAAATAGATTCTAAAATTTGAATCCTAATTTGTAAATTTTATTATAAATCCCCATTCAATTTTTATCATATAATTCTGATATCATTGTAAAAACAATTAAATTATCAGGACTACTATTTAAATAGGGGTAAAGTTATTT
Source organism: Viscum album (assembly GCA_963277665.1). NCBI lineage: Eukaryota > Viridiplantae > Streptophyta > Magnoliopsida > Santalales > Viscaceae > Viscum > Viscum album. The sequence goes on along the minus strand of OY728121.1, from coordinate 1,640,677,806 downwards.
ACTGGATAAAAAAAAATTAAAATGTTACCCAAAACATGATAAAATTTTATTTTATGAATAAATTTTAATCCTATATAATCATAACATTGTATTTTGGATTCTTTGGTGAAATTGAAAATTTATTATTTCCTTTAAATTATTTCAGGAAACTAATAAATTCAATATGCACCTCTCTTCAATTTAATTTCACTAAAGATATTACCAAAGTTAACAAAGGGGATATGTTAAGGGCAGAAAGTATATTTTATTGATAAATTATTTTTTTCTTGTTATTAATTTTCTTATTTATAATGATTTATTAATTAAAATAAATTTAATTACAACAATCAAACTATATTTATTATATTAATAAAGAACAATATAAATAATTAATAAAATATTAAAAATTAATAAAATTTTGATGAATTATTTAAATGTATGAATTTTTAAAATAAATAAAACATATTATTGATGTCTAAAATTTTCCATTTTATTTTCACGTATGTGTAGATTGATTTAACATCACATCAAATCAATAGTTCCCAAATTGACATTAATGATATATTATGATGAAAAAATTGTTAAATTTATTTAATGTTATAAAAAATCCTATCTTAATCCAATTAAATGGTATATGGTTCAATATTTTAATTATAGACAATTTATCGATCAGATATCCTTAAACGATAAACATTTTGACCCTTAAATAGTAGAAAATTATAATGTTGTAATAATTCTAAAAACGGTGGAGGGGGTAAAATATAAGAGAAATGGGTTTTTATGTCATATAATCATTTATTAATTTTATTCGAGTATAGGATTTTGATGTATCATCTTCGTATATTTGAAATATATAAATTTTCATCCACTTTTTCAGAAAAACTAATTTATACTAATTTGATACTTTCGGTAATTCAAATATTATCCCTCCCCTCACGTATTAAAGGGAACCTCATATCATCCCTTCCTCACAACTTTTGACACTTAATTATCATCCAATGATAATAATAATACATTATTAGAGTCCTTACCCATGTCTTATAGCTTCTAGTCATCATAAAAGTGAATCCTTCAAATGAATAATTTGTAATCCAAAATAGGTTTCTCAATAATTTGGATGCTTACATAACTTAAAAGGAATTTAGAACTTGTCATTTGGGTTTTCCAATATCAATTATAATTCTTTGGGTAGTACATATACATCAATAAATATGTTATTCCATTATTATTTTTTAAATTTATTTTGAATGTATTATTTTGTAAATATACTAGATTATTTTTATTTAATTTTTTTACTCAAAATCAATACATTGACTAATTATGATCCTAATGATATGATTTTTGTAATAAATTTAATTTCAAATTCCACTCCATTGATAAATATTCAGTATAATTCTCTTATTTCCATTTTTGTTGTGTATATACTACAATTTATTAATTTTACATGAATATATATATATATATATATTCATGGTTATTAATTTTTGAATTCAATATTAATCCTTTAAAGGGGATCATAATAAAAGATTCCAAATAGGTACTAATTAATTTTAAAATGTCATTTGTTTTGGGATTCTACTATTCTTATTAATGTAATCCTATAAAATACCCTTCATAAACTCCATCAATTTACATAAATTCTTGATATTTATTTTTCCACAAGTTTTCATCAAAATTATCCTCTCTTTAAAATATAAATAATGAAATTAATTGTTAAAATTACAACCTAACCCAATTTAAATTGTTTAACGAGTATTATTTTCTAACATATCCTCATTTTTTCAATATAAATTAAAGTGGAAATTTTATTTTCAAAAATTATATTCACAGTAATTCATGTTACCCATATTTTTTGAAAATTTTTAATAGAATCTTTGTATAGTTTTATAAAAAAAAATTAGGACTTCATTACATAAATTAAAAATGATTATTAATTTTATTATATATGATGTTGAAAAATTTTCCAACTACAATTACTATTTTTAGCTATTTCCTTTTCTTTTAAATTTTTTCCATGTGTTGATAATAAATTTTTTTAATTTAATTATACATTAATATTTATCATCCTTTTCCAAATATATAATATGTTTACATAAATTCTATATTTCTTATAAATTTTAGATTGCCCTTTAAATTAATTTTCAGCCATCAACATTATATTTAAATATTAACTTTCTTGTGATCATTTCCATTTGAAAATAACATTTATCATAAATATACAAAAGAAATTGTCATATATATTAATATTTCTTATACTGTATAACATATATATGTGCAATTATTTACTATAATTTATTTTATTAAGTTTGTAAATCGTTATAATCGCTATTCTTTATTATATAAAAAATAATGATAAGGAATATTTTTTAAATTAAGTTAATTATTTAATATATGAGGAATGAATTGGACATATAGTCAATACTATAGCCTTGAATTATATCACCCCTCAATGCATTGATAGGAGTGATGATGCAACCTAGTTGGCTATCCATGTTAAAAGAGTTTTTTATAACTAGACATATTTTAAAATATCAGGACATAAGGTTTTGATGGTAAAGATATCATGATGTCTAAGATGACACCATCTATCATTATGAATTTCCATCACTGTGAATTAAAATAAAATTATCCATCAGATTAATTCATTGATATTTTCCATATATTAATTTCAATATCATGGTATTTATTAAATGACTTGTGTTTTTAGTTATTTACTAAATCATTTTTATTATTCTTATTTTATCCATAAGGATTATAGAATAAGAAACCCTTAAAGATCATATGAGATGATACATTATTTGTATTTATTTCCCCATGATATAAATAAATTTATTATGAGTAAAATATAGAAAATAGAAATGCTTTTTAGAAATGTATATTATATAACATGGATAATATGGGAATAATGTTAAAATATTGGTTCTTCAAGACTACTAAATAGTTTATATATGGTGATGTCATCACCATTATCATTTGGTAACTTAATAATGTAGGAACTGATATTGGGTTATTGGAATATGACATATTACATGATTCCTTGATAAAAAACTAAGTATTTATGGCATTATTAGTTACCTCATCCACATGTTCATGTTCTAAAAGTTATTTTAACAAAATTTATCCTAAAGTGATTGATTATGAAATATTTTAATGCACATGGCTCCAAAGGGTTAAATTTGACCTCTTTTAATGAAACTAATAAAATTTGTAATGCCCACGAGTGGTACATATAGATGCAACATAACTTTAAAATAAAATGTGCAGGACTGCAACTTTTATACTAACATATCTTTCAGACTGCCTATATGTTTGAGGACAACAAAAAATTCTCAAATGTATCTTGTAATAAAGAAACATCAAAATAATTTTCTCTAATTTTTATATAAACCATTTTTTATAGTCAAATACTATCAAATTATGTATACCATGAATTCCCACTACTCCATTGAATAAATAATATAAAAACTATAGAATAAAATATATCATGTGACTATATAGAGGACTAAAAAATATGATTTGTGATAATTTTATAGAATTTATACCCAAATTATTATTTGTTTTAATGATATAATTAGTATATAAATGTTGGGTGTTATCCCAAAATGTATATAAACCTATTCATGATTATTCTAAGTCTGGAGAGATCCTGTAAATTTGATATAATTGAAGTTAATAACCATATATGAACATGTTCAAATGAAATCGTGGGTGTGTAGATGTTATGGTGTCCATAATCATATTATAATTATCTAGTTTATTATTATGGAGTATCATTATCAATTTGTGATGATGGATACTATTTCTATGTTTATTATATATTTTTTGTGGCTATCATGATACCAAAATATATCTTTTATGAAATATTAAGGTTATTTTTCCTTAAAGATGATATAATTTTATTTTTAATTATTTAAACACTTTTAAATATATATGATAATATATTATTAGTCTGACTAACCAATCAAGAAAACGTTTATTCTTTTACACTAGACCATATAAATCATTGTTTATTTTTGAATAATTTTAAACTAATAAATATGATTCATGGTACAATGAATTAATTTATTATAATATTACTCTAAATGGTTCAATATGTTTCTATAAAATAGAAAATATAAAAAATTATCATCGATACACCACCCTCTACAATACACTATTTTTTATTTTCTCCTAAAAACAACACTACTTATGATTATTTGTAACATAAAAATAATAATTTTTAAGGAACCCAATGGATAATTTTAACTATATCTAATATTTATATCCCAAACACAATGTTTCAAAGTAGGAATTACAAAAAAGTTATTATGAATTATATGTATAAAAGCTTCCATAATTAAATGAAACATAAAAAATTTGTTTGTTAATTGATTAGAAATGAACAAAAAATATTTAAAATGTAGAAGTGGTATTGTTCATAAATTTATGTTTGTGTGTGTAATTTATTTTAATATTAATATATTAAATTTCTCACTATTGGTATAAGATTATAATGAAGTTATTAGATGAAATATATAATTTAATGAATTAACATTAATTTAGTTATTTTTCTCTATGATGTAAATGAAATAATTTTATTTTTAATGTGACCATGATATTTGGAGTTTTATTGGTAATAAACTATGTTTCATTGAAATAGATTATTAATTTTTTTGTTCTTATTTTTTAAAAATATATATATCTTAAATTTTTTTTATAAAACATTAAAATTATATATTATAATAAAAATTATGGAAAATTAACACCATATAATTTTAGTTTACAATATGTGAAAAAAAATTTATAGTGTACTGAGACATATTAATTAGAAATATAATGGTTAATACATGATTATTTCATGTTGATTGTTTTTTTATTCATAAAAATATCATTAAATGGATTATATTATTAATAATAGATATTGATGATATTATATTTGGAGTATTTATAACATCCTGACTTAAAAATATATCATGATCCATGAGCTTAATAGAAAGTGGGAGAAATGTTTTTAGTTGTATAATGTTCAAAATTTGAAATTATGTGGAAGTTTTCCTGAGAGAGTTTTGGATGAGGAATGATTTTTCTTTAAAATTATTAAAGCATTGTGAACGATTTGGTGAAACAATTCATAGGGAAGAAATATAAATTTCTATGAATATTGATTCTAATTTTATAAAGATACAATGACTAATCTCAAGGTTGTTAATTAGAAAAATAAAATTTGTGATGTATTTTAATCAGATATATTTTGTTGAAGCTTAGTGGGAGGATAGAAAATAATGGAATAAGAAAAGTTCCAAATCATATGAATACGATATGGAATTAAATAAATAGAGAAATTACATTAGACTAATATTTGGTATAATGGCCTTTGGAAAAATAAGAATGAATTTTTGATGTTTAATTATATTCAAGATGATCAGTTGAATTGTTTTATAAGGATCATCAGATAGAGGTAGTTATAGAAAATAAATGAATGGAGTTATCTTATTGAAATAAATTTAATGGAGGAAATATTTTTATATAAGTGTCTCCCTGAATTTCATATGATGTTTGTAAAGGGATGATTGGATAGATATTCTCATAAGAAAGAATATGTTTCATGATTTATTAACCAAAAATGAATTTTTATGTATAATGTTTCATTAAATAAATGTTCTTAAGAAGTATTCATTAATATATTGAATGTGATGATGCTGTGTAGATCATTTAATGTTCCAAAATATCATGAAGGGATATTCAATAACTCTAAGTGATTTTTATGGATGAATATAGAAGATGTGGGTATTCAAATTTGTGGGATGATTATGAATAATTTGTTTGTGTGGGAGTTATAAATTTTATGTCTTCATTATGTAGGAAATTAAATTTTTTTACCCCTTGTTTACTTCTTCTCAAATCACTATAAATAAAATATGATGTATAATTTGAGTGAATTTTTCTTATTCGCGTATGAAAATTGATTAAGTACTGCATGAAATAATTGAGATACAGGTACTAGATAGTCTTTTTGATGAAATTATAAAGGAGAATATATCTAACCATGGAAGAATATTGTTTAAGAAGAACAATAATACATTGGCCTTGATCATATGTTTTGTAATCAAATAAATTATATGAAAATATTTAAAAGGAAATATTTTATTTCAGGTGGAATAAAAGGATCAATGAATTTTTATAAACAATATTTTCGAATAGAAAAATCACACAAGGAATATTTATAAATAATAAACCTGAAATAGATTTATATTATAGTTCGGGATGGATTATTTTCATTCTTCTTGGGTAAATAGTGATGAAGTCATATTTTTAATAAGTGAATATGTAGATAGGTATAAGAAACATAATGAAATAATTTATATAAGATTGGTAAGGGTTTCAAGATGTTATAAAAATATATATGTTACACTTATCTGTCCACAATGAACATGTATTATAGTTTTGAAAATATTACAATAAAACTGCAAGGATATTCACCTCCTTTTGTAACCCCATAATATTAGTATTTTCTAATGGATTATTTAGTATTATTTATTTAGAAACCATTATAAGGTCTAGTTACACTAACTATATAGTGATCCTAGTAAATTATTATGTTCTAATAGAATTTTCTTGTCTGCACGATTTTATAAAATTAATGACTATTTAACATTATTTTATGGTAATTGAGAAATAATTAAAATATGAAAATAAAACAATACAAATTCACCCCTCCAAATTTCAATGACCATTTAGATCATCTTGGATCCTTTTTGGTTGTATTAGATAGAATGATACATTTATTAAATATTTATATATTTTTATGGTAAAACATTTATATATGTAAATAGTTTTTAGAAAAGTAAGGGGATTTATATTTTTGATGGAATTTACTACCATTTTTAATGATATAATTTCACCTTATCATTTTTCCATTTATGGTGACTTTATCATAGTTTCTAATGTTTTTTCATCCTCTTACTAGTAATGTTCCCATTATTGCTACTAATAAAAAGAATTTGAAAATTTATGGGAGTGTCAGAAATACTATACTTTGCTCCCTCTAAAAAAGTAAGATTCTTAGTGTTAGTTGATATGGAAAGTAGTAAAAGAACCCTTGAGATATTTAAAATTTTATATGTTGAAAATATGAGATTGATAAAGTAAATCTCTCTACTCTTTTTTTTATGTATAAATAGTTTATGATGGGTTACATTGAATCAAATGTTAACATAATAATTAAGGTGAAGGAAATTGTATGAACCACAAGATGTATTAGTGAGAAGTGGTAAGATTCAAAATTTTCTGAATTTATCTTATCAATTCTTCCTAATAAATTTGATTAAAAATTTTTCTCTTTGAGAAAATTTGATCCTAAAACTCTATTAGTATATGATCTATATAACACTATCATCAAATATAAATTGAGAAGTATATAATTAATGATGAACAAGGAATGATATGTTAGATAAGTATTCTCCAATGCTAATATGAAATGAAAATCTATTAATTTCCATGAAGATAAATAAGTTTGTTACTCTAAATAGAAAGAATATTTTAGTAAAATTTTTGATAATTTCATGTATCATTTAAAAAACTCATAAATGATTCATAATAAAGTAGAAAGGGATATCACTGTGGAATGTTTTTGGCTTATTAACTTTTTGGAACATAGTTGAAATTTTATAGCACCAAAATGAACAATCAGAAAGTGATTATGATGATAGAAATTAATCACGATAATTTATGAATGTAAAAAATACCAAATACTATATTTGGGGAATGGATAATATTTTATCTATATTTAAAAAATCTTAAATTATATCTCTAAATGTCTTGATGAAGATGATAGTAAATAAGAATATTATGACTTCAGGGATGATAATTCTAAACACCATCTTAAGAAAAAAACTGAAAAATGGAATATTAAATGATGGTAAAATTGTAACATAAAAGAATAAGAGACATGTATAGAGTTATATAGAAATTATTGTTGGAACAATGTAGTGTAAAAATAATAATATTTGAAATAGAGATAAAAAAGATGAAAAGTAAAAATATTTACGACAAAAATCATGAATCATTTCTTGAATAAAAATATATTTTTCTCAATTATATTTATAATATGAAAAAAATATTTTATTAAAAAATTCTTAAATATATATCATGATGAAAAATTTATTCTGAACATGGATGTGTAAGAATGTGTCCACCAAAAATCGTGTTAGAGTTGAGAAAGAAGTTTCAAATTTCCATACCCCTTTACAAATGCCTTTGAATATTAGAGAAAAATAATTCCATATAAGGATTAAAAAAATAATCATCAATGGTTGATAATAATAAATATCAATGATTATATGGAAGATGATTTTAAGAAAACCATATATATAGCTTTAATGTGTAACGTTTCAAAACCAATATATAATATTTTAATGATGTTTAAAAAAATTTGTTCATGTGATTACATTGAGAATGAGATTAAATGTAACTATAACATTAAAATCACAATATTTTAAAAAAGGGTTTGCAATGAAATATCAATTCGAATAGAAAGAAAAAGGATGCAAAATGGAGACCCAACTTCAATGTTTTTAAATGTTATAGTGGGATATGTTATTTCAATGATAACTACTATAAATGATTTGGATTTTGGAAGAAGAACTATATGATTTGGTTTACCTATAAACATTATATTTAATCCAGGATATAATGGATGCAATGTTCAAGGGGGGTCAAACAAATAAAATGTGAAAACATGAGAGAAATAATCTGAATAATAAAAATATATTCAAACTATGGAAACTATTTTTCAAAGATGTATTGATCTTATACAGCCTGAAAAATGATTCCTTGTTGTGATATCAGCAAAACATGTGTTATAAAAAACATGAAATTTTTATTTAAATTAAATTTGAATAAATGGAAAGAAAATAGTTTTTTAATCTACTTTGAAAGGGAAAAATGGTGAATGATTTAAGATTTTCAATAGTGTGTTCATCACATGTGGAAAAAACACATAAATATTTTAAATAATATTAATGAATCAATGATTATATAGAAGGTATACACAATTTTGGATGTGATGAGTAGCTCAAAATTAAAATCATTTGATCTTATATCATTGGGGAAGGTAATTTATAATCAAAATGAGACATATTTATTAAAAGGATGTATGTAAATGGATAAGTTTTTCACACAACTATAATGAAGGTAAAGAATTTGTTTTCCTAAAATTTGTTTTTTTTTGGAAATTATAGAAGATGGGAATTTTTTATAACAACACAATGAACAAACACAATCTTTTTTCAATATTGTTATTCAAAAAGTTCATGAAATATTAGCATGTATAAATAAATTCAAATTCATCATAAAAGATTTGTAAATTTGTGCCATTATAATATAATAATCCTTTTGAAGAGACATTATATTCTAGATATTCATAATATGAAATGATTATAAGACAGGTGATGCACCATATTCTAAAAAGTTATTATTAAAAACTCACTCCAAGGAAAAATTTGGATATATTGATCCCATCCCATAGAGATAATGCATTCTTGAAATTTTTCAGAAATTTTTTTAACTGTAAACACATGAAGATATGTTATTTATAATATTAAGTTATTTATTTTATAAAATTACATAAATTATGGTTCTAAAAAATAATTAAAGGATCCCATTATGATATATAGTTTTAGGAAGTGTGTAGTATGATTGTGTGGTTGTTTTATAAAGAGAAATCAAATAGATAATGGTGAAAAATATACTAGTGTGGAGTTTAGATACAATATTGATAAACATGGAATATTTAGTTATTTTGGTTTATTGTACACACCAAAGTTAAAAAATGTTATACTAAAATAAAAAATAAAAATTCAGTCGATATGTCCGTAAAATGTTGATTGAATTCGATAATTCCAATTATTTTTTGAGATATGTTATTAGTGTAATACATTTTTTTTATAATCAATATGTTTTTGGAATAAACTATTTTTTGGATTTAAAATAGATTTATTATAAAGAAATACAATGTATGAAATATATAATAATGATTGGAAGTCCCTTCATCATCATATTTAATGGGGAGAATTTTTGGAATATTTTATTAGAGAGGTATTAGTGGTGTATTTATAGGATAACCTCCTAATGATAGATGATAAAAAAGTTATTATAATTAGAAATGAAATATATAGTGGATTCAATATATATGTAAAATTACATAAAACTATATTATAATGTTAATCACATAGTTAGTGAACATGGTGAAAGATACGATGATGTGGTTGTAGTGAATAATCATTAACATGTTCCTAATGATAGTAAAAAACCGAAATCATCCCAATATGATACTTTCAACTCACCTATATCTAGTGATGAGGATCGTTTACATTCATATCATCTGATGTTTAGGAATAAAATTTAAGTTCAAATCATTAATGGATACCAATGAAAATAGTCACAAACATACATATCTTAATTATTAGGTTCCCTTACATCATACAATTCAAAATATGGAAAAAAATATTTTTAATGAATGTATAGAGAATTAGGATTGGATATATGAAATTATGGAAGATATATATCATATTGATTAGAATTTTAAAAACCAAACAATAATAATTTTATCTGCACATAGTGGGTTTTACAATAAATATATAATGAATAAGGTGAAGTTATAATAAATATGTCATGACTGTTTTTTAAGGGTTACTCTCGAATTGAAGGCATTGATATTGATTAATTCGTTTCTCTAGTAAATTATTATAAAAAATCATAATCATTATTCCTATTTGATTTCAATTATGATATAATATTTATATATGTATTTCAAGTCATATTTTCATAATGGTGAGCTTGATAATGAATTTTTTATTTAAGAACCATGTGAATTCATAATTGGATTACATAAATGATTTAGGTACAAGAATAAAAAGGCCATGAATGAGTTCAATAAATCACCAAGGCATTTGTATTCTAAATTAGAAAAATTATTAAGGATGTTGAAATTTATGATTGAAATTATTGACTGTAAACTCAATATAAAATAAAAATAATATATATATATATATATAAATTATAGTGATTAATTTTTATTATGATTTCATGTTAATAGTGAATGATGGAGAAATTTATAAACTTTTTTAGAAGATGAAAATTATTTTTGAAATTTTAATGTTGTTATAAATTAAATAATTTTAATGAATAAAAACATCCCAATGGTATAAACATATTTCCATATCTCAAGAGAGGTATTCTAATGAAAATAAAAATATGTTTGGAATAGAATAACAAATAATAGTTTCTAGAATAATTTCAATGGGAAAATAATTGAAAAAATATATTGTGGGATATGGAATTTCTAAAAATAAATTTAGAAACATAGTTGGATGTTTATTTTATTTAACATAAATATGACTAGATATAGTTTGTGTTGTTACACATTGTAGTAAATATTAATGTTTACCAAAAGATTTTCATATCATATATGTATTATAAATTCTAACACATAAAAAATTAACATAAATTTTTCTGTTGATATATAATACATAGTAATGATTAATTTGATATTTTATACCAATAAAGTTAAGGATGGTAGAGTTGATGATAGAAAATCCATATCTGGTGGATTATTTTTCATGGGAGAATGATCTGTTAGTTGGTATACAAATAAACATAATTCACTGACTCTCAATATAGGGATATAAAATTATGTTTCATCCACTCAATCTATAACACAAATGATATAGATTAAGAAATTTTTGTAATACCTTCTCAGTGATATGATGACCACCCTTCTCATGGATTCTAAAAATTATATTTATTTAAGCATCTATAATAATATAGTGCAACATTCATGTTCAAATAATATTTATTTAAAATATCACATCATCATTATACATGTGATAATAATGAACATTTTCTAGGGTTTAATATTATAATTTAGAATTGGAAGATATTTATAGAAAAATTAAATAAGGAAACATTTCACACGAAGAGGTTGATAATGGGTTTTCATTTTCTCTATCATTATGGATTAGGTATTTAGTATCCATCCCCTATCTATCTTTTCATTATATACTATTATAATGGGAGATAAATATCTTCATAATATAAATTTATCTATTGATGTGTGCATTGTATTTTAAGAAATTCTATGTATTTGTTTGGTGTTTTTAAAAAAATTATGTTATGATTTAAGTGAATGTTATCTATTTTAAGGGTTTTTAATGATGATGTGGAAAATAATTTCATTCCTAGTAATGTTTTTTGTGATGAATGTTTAAATAATATGGATATTTAAAGGGAATAATTATTCTTATGTATCTATTTATGGACAACATAGTATTTTTGTTCAATGATTCTTATTTATTTCATGAAGTTCACTCGGGTTTCCTTATATCTATTCGATATATAATCAATTTCATGTTCTTGAATAATTAGTTGATTTATTTCCTTAGGATGAAAAAAATGTTGGCATTTTTTGGAGTAGGATGATTATAAGTGACTGACGAGGCTAGATGTGGCTAATAAAGTTGTTAAAATTCTTTTCTAACAAATATAAAAAATGTAATTTTGGTGTGTCTTAAATCAAATGGAAAATAGATAAGATATTATATAAAACATATATCTAGTTAAATTAGCAATCTATATAATGAAAAATGACAAAAGTTTACAAAAATATGATGACTAGATAAACAAAGGTTGATAGACAATTCATTACTACAAAATGCATTTTTTTAATAAGTTTAATTAGGAGGAATGATGGATGAATGAAATATAGTGATAAATCACTATAATAATGGATTTAACTTCATTAGTCAAAAATAATTCATCATCATTTCATTATGTTTAAATTTTTATAAATCAGGTTTGGGGTACAACCAACACAATATTAAATTCTTCATAAGTTCACATGAGAACTTTTTATCTGATTTTTATTTTTTAGAATTTATTGAAGAATAATGAAAGGTTCAATTAAATAATTCATAAATAGAGATATCATTATTTATGATGTTTATGCCACATGATTATGAAATTTTATATTTGGGTTAGAATGATTTTTTTGAGAAAAAAATTATTATTTATGTTTTTAAAACATAGATAATTTAATGAAGATATGTGGTGGGATGCTGACTAATTTTATTGGAAAAAGTAAAAATCAAAAAAATAAAACTAAAAAAATTTATTTAGGTGAAATATATCAGAAAAAATCATTATACAATGTCCATCTATCATACAAGTACAAAGTTATGTGGTTATGCTTTCTAAGAGATAATGATAAAAATTATTATAAAAATCATTACACCAAGCATGACATATAAAATAATTGAATGGAGTTATTCTTATTTAATGCATCAGGAGAAGGAAATTATGTTGAGGATACCATTCAAATATTTTCCTTTAAAGTATATAATGGATGAATAAGACAATTATTCTCATCAAATTGAATATTTCATATAAATATTTTACCACAAAATCATTCAATGGCATAAGGATTCGCCAGTTAAAAGTCATTATGATGTTTTTTTAATTATATTGAATTTGGTGATACTGTTATAATTATTCAACATTTTAAAATATCCTAAAAGGAGAATCTAAAATTCTTTCCTATTATTGAATGATATAAATTTAATAGGATGGTAATAAAATTTACGACATGATTTCGATAAATTAGTTTGTTTAGTAGTTTTTAATTTCATGATTCAATTATTAATGAGTATATAATTTAATATATATTTTATCTTTTCTACATATTTATGAATAGTATTCGTAGTAAGATATGAAATTTTTTTACTATTACAACAAGGAAATTGATGATGTTCTTTAAGTACTAATTCAAACTGGGATATTAGAAAACCTTCTAAGATCCAAATATATAATATGGTATTTCCATCCAAGGAATGTAATTTTAAGATAAGAATAAGTACACGAACATATTCATTATAAGTGTTTAAGTCATAGTAAGAAGTTAATCATTTATTCACAAAACAATATTATATATCAGGTAGAATTTGAAAAACAATTTATTGTTTTTTATGAAATTTTTGGACCAAAAAATTGAATAATGAAATAAAATGGATTGTGAAACTGATAGTGTTTTATACTGATGTCCAAAAAGGATGCTTTGAAGTACTTATATTTGAAAAGGATTTGATTATTTTTTTTTAATAAGTGAAATTTTGAAGAAGTAAATGAAGAAAAAAATAACAGTTTTAGCATGTTGGTAATGGTTTCTAAATGTTTTTACAAAATATTTGATACATATTATTTGTTATAAATAATATGTATTGTAGTTTTGATAATATTTAATATAATTTTTAAGGATACTACGTAAATATTTTAATAACATAATTTTTTATATTTGTGGATTATATATTAATTTATTATTTCAAATCTATTCCATGTATTAACAAATATTACTGATTTGTGAACCATATAAATTATTTAATTAATGTAAAATTTGATTTTGTTATTATTTTTCTTAAAAATAAAATCTCTTCAATTATTTTAAATGAATTTTTAATTTAAGAAAATATATCAATAATATATCATTGATTCACCCCCATTACCACTTAGTGATCACATAAATCATTTTGGGTACATTTTGATTTTTTCATTAAAAATATGTTATCTTTATAAATGTTTTCTATTATATTTTTTAAATGGATATTGTAACTAATTTATAGACCATTTATAAATTATATTTGATAAAATTTATATAATTTTTTAAATTAGATTTTCATAATATTCATTGGAGGAATTTTTGGGATATTTCAAATACGTTATAGTTTTTTATTAAATAGTGAATAATGATGTTTATCTTACCAAAATGTCATTTAACTTATTTAAATATTGTATTTTATATGTCCCACTCTATTTTTTATTTTTTTATGTAAAATATTATCCCTTTGACTAATAATTTTTTAGTTAATTACATTAAAATTTATATTACTGTTTATTTTTGAATAAGATCACTTTTAGGAACAAAAAAACATTTATCAAAAAACAATTATTCATTGGGTTTTACAGTTTTAAATAATTTTTTGAGTATAATAAAATATATTTTAAACAATGGGTTCATAATTTATAATCATTAATTTTAAATTTGGAACATAGTTCCCTTTTATTTTTTGTTATCATGAATTGTATGAATGATAAATATTTTTCAATGGTGTTGAAACTATGGGGTAATGATTTATAAAATATATAACACTTGATTTTATCTTTTTAGATGCATATTTTTTAACCAAATACACATTAATATATTTAAATAATTAATTTGAGAAAATCATTTTTTAATTTTTTGAACATCCATGTATTTTAGAAAAAACAAATTATAGTTTATCCCAATTTAAAACTATTTTTTGGTCTTTGAATTTAATGTAATTGTGGGGATTCTACATTCAATTTCTTACTAGTGAATAAGTATAAATATTATTATTTATTTCTTTTTTATAAAATAAATTACTTATTAAAATATAATATATTTTTTATGGGAAATTATTTTTTATCATAAATTATGTATCTTTATTAAAATGTCCAGTCATGCATTTGTCTGTAATTATTTAAATGTAATTTCTACAACTATTCAATTTTTAATCTGATACACATTATTTATATTTTTTGAATTATAATTTTTAATTTCATTAGTGGTCCCATATTAGCTTTGTTATATTGTTATGTTGTCAATGATAAAATCTATGTTATGATGGTAATGGTTAAATAAGGTTTATGGGAGTTTTAACTAGTACATGGAGATTAAATTTTATAGAACACATTAATACATGTGATTGGTTGATTTTTGTTCAACCCAAACACACCATATCTAATATTTTTTGAAATTTCATGCCACTAAACCATATTTTCATATATATTATACATAATAGATTTATGAAAGGACAATTGAATTCTTTATTCCACTTCTAAAGGGACTTATTCTTTCATCTATTATTCAAAATGTTTAATCAATTTAGCTCAGAAAATAACTAACTATGTATATTAATTCATTTATACCAATCATTCTTGAACTAAATATCAAACAATAAATCTATCATATAAAATATTATAGTGTAATCCGAAGGTGGTCTCACAAAGAATATGTTATCATCATACCTGGCACCTGCAAAGTTTATTTCATTTAACACATTATTTAATTTTTTTGACTTACCACTAAAATATTATATTTTGTGTCCTAAATATACCTAGAGGATACTATGATTATATTACAACCATTATACACCTCTATTAATCATATTTATGTCAAAAATAGTAATCATGGGTACATAAGACCTACCAAATCCACATAGTAGTGATATTTTTTTTCATCGCCACATTAAATTAATGGTTATAAATGCCGAATTTAAAAATATAAATGATATTTTTGAAATTTATATGAATGTAATGATGTAATATATTATATATCTTATTATCCTTCAATCCATTATGAAATTATAATGTCATGTGTACATATATGTGGGCAACGACCACTATGAAGCAATGTAATTAATTTATCTATTACAACCATGAATTGAAAAATTTAAAATTTTATATAATGATTATATATTTTATTGAGAAAGGATGTTAAAATTATATAACTTATGTAACAACTTCATATAACCTTTAACCATAGTTAATTAACCAATGTAAATTTTGATAATTTGACCGAATAACCTTATGTTTTTGTTGTAATCATGAACTATTCAATTGACGTGTTTCAAATTAAAAATAAAAAACCATTATTATTTAAATTTCAATGGAATAGTTTCATAATTAATATATTACTAAATTTAAATTCATTAAATTTATTATCAAACATATATGACTAATAGAACACCCAAGGGTATGTCAACCAAATCTCATTTTATCTTTAAAGTGACATGTTTATATTAAGGGAAATTTTAATTTATAATGTATATATATTTCCTAATTATATATGTTATCATTAATTATTATTTAAAAATTATATTTAATGATTCAATACATTTATATTATTTTGAGGGGTTTTAGTAAGATAACATTAGTTCCATATTGGATTTATGTTACAATCTCATTTTATTTTTGGGATTGTTTAGGTTTGGAATTCCATTGAAAAAATTATATTATCCTAATATCATAAATAATATATCTTTTTTTATCTAATATTCATTCTTGGTATTATATGTTTATTACACATTTCAATATTTTATGGATAATTAATCCACAATTCAGTGACATGTAAGTTAATTTTCTTATAAAAACCATGTTTTAATGTTCATATACTAACTCATTGTATTCCATGTCTATGTTCTCTTAATTGTTTCCAAAATTTTCTCTTATATACTACAATGATAATTTTGATTCATTTAAGTAAATTTAGGAAGTTATATAATATTTTTAATGGGAATTGTTTTAGTCTTTAAATGAGTTTATTTTTGGAATTTGACCAATAATATTAAAAGAATTCATATTCTTTAATTTACTATATAACCAAAATTTCAAACCTTTAGAACCAGTCATTTATTTGAATCTTCCTCAAAATTTTCCATGAAAATTTAATCAAAATATATATTTCTAAATACTTAGTCAATTTAAATTGAAATATTTATTAAATAAAATGGTTTTTATTTTTTTATAGAAATGATAAGAATTATGAAAATTGTTGATAAATTTGTTCTTACATAAAAATACAAGGATATAGTTTTTTATATTCATCATATATTTTTTTCAAAATGATGGGTTTTTCTATAAATAATTCATTTTTCATGAATAGTTTGTCTTCTATCAGCTAATAATGATAATAAAATACTCCTTATTTTGAGGTAATTCACTTTCATTTGATCATGTTTTCTATCACTCTCAATAATTAATTGGACATTATTTTTCTCCTTCAGGCCCATATTTTCAATATTATGGAAGAATAAAATATCATTCCTATAAAATTGGTTTTCTTTCAACGATTTACCATTATAAAATGGGGTGTTCACTAAATGACATATTTCATATCATAAATTGAATAAATATAACATATTATAATTTCTATATAGTTATTTTTTGATTTATAAGATATTTTGATATGGAATTGTATTGAACATTAATTATATATAATTATTTAAAAGGACATGAAACATTGGGCTTATTCCGAGTTACTTATAGCCTCTCGATGTATCAACCTATATATTGATAATAAAAATTATGAAAACAGTTTGGTAATTTCATGATACATACCCATAAAATTAATGTCTTTTGGTAAGGACTTAAAGGTATCATTCTGGTTAAACTAGTAGTGGGTTTTGATGCGAATATCCTGACTATTTGATTTAGGAATTTCCATTATTTAGATTTGATTTTAAATTGTCTATGTGATTGAAATGATGATATTATCTAAATAAGTAATTTGAACTCTTGTTGAGGATTGAAATAATATATGTTTTGAATATTGATTATTTAATATTGATCAAGGTTTATTTACTCATAATAGATTCTAATGAAGTGAACCATTTCTAAGAATATTCACTCACCCATTATTTGTTTTCCATTCATCCTGATATGAAGAAGGATATTTTGAATTATTTCAGAGATTCATGAATGTAACATCCCAACCCGGCATACCATCGAACCCATAGGCGAACTAGTACCCACATGTACTCATCCATTCCTCCCAATACCTCATAGAAAAATGACTAGAAGAAAGGGTTTAAAGATTGTAACTGGGGATATTATACCCTCATATCAGTGTTTTTACAGAAGTATAACTATATATAAATAGATAACAACGGTGGAAAAAGGTATAATGCAATAATCAAAATAGATGAAGAAAATTGCAATATCAACTGAATAAATAAAATGGAAAAATCCTATTTATACAATGCATGCATTTAATGGTGATTCATATTATAAAAAATTAAGAAAATTGCATGCTTTACTTCTCGGTACCAAAATAAAAAAACACATAAAACCCCATGGGTGATCTCCACAATCATACAATGATTCTGCTCGGTCCATTGCTCATAAATCCCAAGTACAATAAACAAAAATAGAAAACTACAAGGTCCTAATAAAAACAAATTCTACTCAGGTATCCCGATGAAATGGAATCCTGAATAGGGTGTGAGATATAAATCTCAGTTGGTCGGGAAAACCACAGTCTAGCTCAATCTAGATAATTCAATGCCAATGAACTATGTTCATGTATTCCAAAGCAGTAATAGAATTGAATAAATAAACAATAAAATGTAATGGTTCCTAAGGGATACCTAAAGATGATACCTTCTATGTCTCAAATCCAGAATAAGAATCTATATTAGAACTATATGTGTATTTTTATCAAGAAGAAATAATTGTTGTCACATTTATAGTTATTCTGTATTTAGTCATTTCTTGACTCTAGGGGTCCTGTGGACACCCATACCTAAATAAGAACATCTTCTTGTACTGAAGACTAAAGCATTACCAAGGTAACATGATTTAATAATACGTGCTTCATCTCATGCTACAGTCTAAAATATTGAAGGTGATATCATATCTCAATACCATCTTCGACTCATTACTATGTTTGATGTATGTAAATATGATATTATATCATCATATCTTCTTCATCACATTCCAGAGTCCTATGTAATCAATCGTTATATAATATATCAATACCTATTTTGACTCATTACAGAACTCAAAATATTCTCATGTGAGGCCATATCTCGGTGTACCATTATTATCATTATTTCAATTCACACATATGTAAAGTTATCAATATCAAAGACATAAATATGATGTCCATGTTACAAAGCTTACTCCTCAATAGAATGACCATGTTCCCATTCACATTACTCATAGTTATAATGACCTTGTTCCCATTTATACCTCTTAATTTATAATGACCAGGTTCCCATTGTCTTTATTCGTACGTATGATTACTATGTTACCATTTATAAATCACAATTTTTAATGACCATGTTCCCATTATTTATCCCAAAATTAAATTAAAAATCATTTATCCACCTCAATAACATTACTAATTAACAAATCAGTTAAATAAATTCATTCCAATATTTAACTCATCAATTATCTAAATGCTTCAAATAATTAATTGATCTATAAATTAATTAATCTCCAAAAAAATTCACATCTTATATTTAATATTCCAAAACTAATTATCACATTATTAATATAAAATCACCAAATTTAATTCCACAATTAATTACCTAGATCATATTATTAGAGTCACATAGTTAATACACAAATCATTATCTCAACTTAGAAAATTCAATATCTCACAATTAATATCTGATTTATTATATATATTATAATCTCAAAGAATTTAATTAATTCAAAAATATTTATCTCAAATTTTCCCACTCAATAACTAATAATTAATCCCATGTCCCATGATTAATTATCTCAATTTCCCATTCAATGTCTGGAAATAAAAACCCAAAGTATTATAATCAAACTCCCTGTTCACATTACATAAAACCCATAAGTATACACACCCATTATTGTATTTCACATCAATTCCAATCACATGTCATACCCTCCCATTTAATACAATTAAAACTATTTCATTTCACATTGGTTTACCCACAAATTTAATCGCACAATAATTTGTACGATCCAATTAATCGATGTGTGTAAACATGTAATGGAGACAATAAATAACATAATTAAGAAAAAAATACAATATTTTAAACAAATTCTTCTGACTATGCTATAATAGAAAAACACATATCATGAATATATGAAAAAATATAATTAGAATCTCTTGGTTTTTAGCATGAAGGTAGCAGACCTCCATTGGAGGGGATAATTATAAAAATATGATTTTTAGTCTAAATAATCATTTAAAAACTATAAAAAATTTATTCCAACATTGTAGTCAAATTTATCAAAATAAGTAAATAAAAACAACATTTTTTTAATTAATGCATGGTTGATGACACCACCTTAAGGAATTGACCAATACAATGTCTTCTCACATAATCAAAAGTCCTCTCATAGACACTCACTTCAAATAAAATGTGCACTCACACATGGAATTGACTACAAAGACCTAAAAACATATCTAGCACCAAAAATTTGTGCGGCAAGGAACAAACCACATTTAATTAATTACCTGGAACTCATATAATACATTATATCCTAATTTAATGGGTGTAAAACAAATTAATAGGTGTATAAACTAACCCTAATTTGATGGCAGTGAACCAAATTGAGCCAAACTACTTCTTCATCAATAGTGGATATTAAAATATGTACAATGAGTTCCCAAATATCATTTTAATACCAAATCGAGGGAAGAACATCAATAATCGGATTACACCTTTTCCTAGGGTTTTGGTCGGATTCAAACTGGAGGCTGAAAGAGAATCCAATAGCCAATGCGATGAAGGAAAAGAGATCTAAGGGCCATACCACATCAAATTGTTTGAGCAACATGAAGAAGTCAGATAAAAAGTAAATGGATGAGGGAGATCTATAGAAGGAGTTATGTGCCACTGGGTGGTGCACACCTATTGTAAAACACAACCAGGAATGATTTGAGGTTGAGAGGTGGTCCAAACATTGTAAGGGAGAACAAGAAATTAATAGTTCTAGGGAGATGATATTTTGTATCACACCACATGGGAGAGTAGGGGAAAGTTTCACTTCACCAATGGAGAAGAAGAGGCATCTAGCCTCATGTAAGGAAGATGGTTTATCCACTTTTTTATCCTATAATAATAATAATAACTCTAAAAATAGTATAATATAATAAAAAATTACCATTATTATTATCAATTAATAAAACACTTCATTGGTAAACCACAAACACTTTATTTACACATAATTTAATTAAATTCATTTCAAATCAATTTAATTAAATAATACCCCATATAAAAAATTTAATTAAATTACTATTATCCTTGAATGTAAGGAAAACAATTTTACTGGAATCCAAAAATTTGGAAATCTACAATGGTTACTTGCACAATCTGATAGACCGTGCACAACATGTTCATTCACTAATGGGTTCATGGAGTACCTTTCAAGGATGCCCTATACAATTTGACTAATCATGTGTAGCCTGTAAAAATGCTTCATCCTCAAATTTGGCAAGCCGCGTAGTCACTATTATTGGTCACATGGTTCTCATACAAATCATGCACCCTCTACAACCCCTTTAAAAACTGAGTTTCTAGGTCTGATGCTCCTGAAACCCATTGACCCACATGGAAAACTCCTTGATCCTTTACCCAAGCTTGATATTAACACTTTTTATGGTCCCAACTCATGGATATTTTTCATGATGCTTTGTTTTAAAAATGAACCATATGGTAAAATAAATTGTTCAAAAAAATTCATATTTTAGCCCAGTTCAAAAACATGAGAGTCTATAATCAGCCCACATTAAAACATCTCATCCTTAATAATATTTTAGTAACTACTAAAACATTATCCATCCAAGTGACATTAAAAACAATCGCATGGTGTAAAACTAATGATATCTTAGTGTCTCCCTAATGAGGTCAATATAGGGGACATGATTGTTTCATTTGAATGAGTATACCCAAGTCACCAAAAAGTTATATCGAAATATTACTGGTAGAATCCTTAAAAAAATCATGGCTTCACCTACAGACCCACCATAAACTAAACCAAGAATCCTATATCACCAATGGAATATTTTTACTTTTTGTAAAGACCAATGAAAATCATCCAAAAACTAATGGAGCGTCCAAAGGGTTTCATAGACCATTAACCTTATTGGAGTCATATTTCCAATTATGCATCAACACATACACTTGAAATGATATGAAACTACCCACCTGGGGAGTGTCCATGTTGTTGAAAGAAAATACAAGTCTCTTGCAATCAGACTAGTTCAAAAACACCTTGAACGTACATGTGAGTTTCCATGAGATATGATTTCAACAATAGCAGATCTGGCATGAATGTCGAAACATTATACTGACCAGCATTTCAAAAAATAAAAGTCCCAAATAGTCTTACCATGTGGTTGGATAAACTCATCCAAACACCCCAATCACTCTTATCTAGAGTTCACTCGATAACTTCTTTAACTTATCAATCTTCTATGATCACACTAAACTCAACCAGTTCATTACATAACTAAATGCTTGTTCTTACCGATTATGTCAACACATACTACCCTGAGTTCACAAAAACCAACAGTAGATTATCTCAAACAACCAAAACATAGGGGAAGACATACCAAGTCAACTAACCTTATGAATCAAGATTCCAAATTATTATTCCCATAAAAAGATTCAAATAAGGATGACCACCCATCCAAAAAAGTGTGTATTTTAAAACATAAAAGTCTAAACGGAGACAATGACACCCAACTTGATCCAATGTCAAAAGATTTTAGTGAGAACATGGAATCAAAAGCTCTATTGGTGCTACCCACAACTATCTTGAAGCTAACAAAACATAAGTGTAGACCATATCCCTTGGTCACATAAAAAAATTCAATAGGCTCAAAATCCCATCATTGTTTAGGCTATTTCATTACTTCATTTCTAAATTGAAACATTTTATATTTTTAACAATCCTATAATACTATTTCAAAACAAAGAACTATGTTTTCAATTAACTCTCCATGAGCAAGATGGGAAAGATATAACAAACTCCATCTTCAAACATTTATCATATAGGGCCAGTTTATCATAAATAGAAAATTTAGCATCTTAATTTCTTTTAACTGGATGGAGACCTCCCAGGGTCCCATTTATTCAAATCTCGGTTTTAAAAAAAAAACCCCACAGGAGATATGAGTTTCCATATAACAATCAACCAAGCACCCATACTCTTTTTAGGTGGAATTTGGATCCAATTTCATCAAATAAATTCTATTTTAAAATCTTCTGATTGGAATCAAAATTTTCAGTTGTTTGAATACTTTGGTTACCCTTTTTCCCTTTTAAATAGAACTCACACACATTATAACATAAAGTGGCACCCATGGTAAATAGAATCAAAAAAATTCAACCAGTGCAGTGACATACTCAAAAAATCATCTGTATCACGTTATCATAAGGTGTACCATAGATACAAGATACAACACAATGTATGACATGGAATCAAAACATGCTAAAATTAGATGCATTATGACTTATAAACATATAAACATTTTATAAAATCAGGCATGCTATTACTGATCAAAAGATAAAATTACACCCAAACCACACATTCAAAATTAAAAGGAATCCGGCTATTAAAATAACAAGACATGTCATAATCATGGCATGTGAATTTATAGGTGACAATATAATTCATGTAATGAAAATTTCATACCATACTAGGATAATGAATTTTTTCAAAATTTATAAATCAATATGAATCGGAAGATACACCAGTCACCAATAGAGAAATCACATCTACTATAATATCAAACCATAAAAAGATAAATTCCCATCCTTGACCACATTGTCATACCTCGTATCTGGGGAAATTAGTGTTAGGTTGCAAAGGTAATGGCAGATGGTCTAGGGGGTGAATATACCAGATTAAATAATTTAATCAAATGAATTTATTAATTAAATTAATTATCAATGATAATTATTAAGGTTAATAAGCAGTGGAAAAAGTAAATCACACAAGGATGTTTTTTATAGTAGTTCGGTCCAAAGTGGGCCTAGAATACTCTTATACCTCTACTCGGCGAGAGATACATCTGCACTAAAAATTATTTTTAAAGGGGAATCATAACCCAAATACAAAATCTTTTTCAAGTTGAGGGATAACCATGACACCAACTTTTGTTTGGGGAGACACAACCATTACAACATTACTTTAGATACTCGGAGTCACTACCCAAATAGTCTTCACTTTAGATATAGGGAGTCCCAATCCTAAATACCTGACTTTAAAATCTGTAAATAACAAACCGAAGAAAAATAATAAAAAATAATGCTTTTGTGTGAAAAAGCATAAAAAAAATAAAGTGCGTGGGAGAGACGGGAAGTAGTGTTACAGACTCAGAACCAGATGAAAGAGAAGATAAAAATTAATGCACAATTATGGGTTCTTGAGGTTTAGATCAGCACATCTAATCAATGAAATTTTAGTCGTAGAAAAATTATTTCAGAACTTGACAGAACGAGTAGATGGTGAAGCAGAGTGTCACATGACATTGCGAATGCACAACATATTCAAAGTTCACAACACATTCTCTTTGTATTGTGTTGTATTTTTCTGCAAGAGAGAATGATATATATATAGAATAAAAATATCTACCTAGTTTAGCAACTCTACTTCCTTAGGATATTCAAATCTAATTAAATCAATGAATCCCATAAATATCTCCTTGAAAATAGAAGCTTTGTTTCTTCTTTATTCCTGTATAATAAATATCTAAAAAAGGAATTCAAAATATATTGAAGAAGTCTTCAATTAAAATCTATAAAATAATAAAATCATTAAATGAATCAAAACAAATATTTAAATCCATTTAAAATGATTTAAACGTTTTCAAAACAGTTCTTGAAAACTAGTATCAGATTTTGAAATTAAATTCAAACATTTGAATTTGAACAATCTTGAAATGGAAAATTTATTTATCAAAGAAGTTGAAAAACATTATTAATATTCTCTCTAAATATAACTACAAAAATATTAAAAACTCATTAATTTTGATCCATATATTTAATGATAATTTTCACAAAACAATCATTTAAAAATAATCCATAAATTTGCAGAAAATCAGTTTTTTAAAAAATTGCACGGAATTAACAGTAACTTCGGAATGAACAGTAACTTCGAAGTGAATAGTAACATCAGAGTGAATAGTAACGTATCGTATGGTATGGACAGTAATTTAAAGTAGGGTATGAATAGTAATGTATGATATGAACAGTAACTTCTGGTATGAATATTAAATCATACTTTTGTAAGATAAAAAATGAACCATAATTCTGTGAGATAAACAATAAACCATACATTTTTCAGAAAAAATTGAACCATAATTTTGTAAGAAAAAATGAACCATACTTTTGTAAGAAAAAATGAACCTTATTTTTATATGAAAAAATGAACCATACTTCTGTAGGAAAAAATGAACTATACTTTTGTAAGAAAAAATGAACCATACTTTTGTAAGAAAAATGAACCATACTTTTGTAAGAAAAAATGAATCATACTTTTTTAAGAAATAATGAACCATAATTATGTAAGAAAAAAATGAACCATAAATTTTTAAGAAAAAATGAACCATACTTTTATAAGAAAAATTGAACCATACTTTTTTAAGAAAAAATGAACCATACATTTGTGAGATAAAAATAAACCATACTTTGGTAAGAAATCTGGATAAATTTTTTTGACAAAATTAAAAGAATTTTTAAGGGCTCTTAATAGTAGATTCAGACGTTGGTCATAACTA
Organism: Viscum album; assembly: GCA_963277665.1. NCBI lineage: Eukaryota > Viridiplantae > Streptophyta > Magnoliopsida > Santalales > Viscaceae > Viscum > Viscum album. The sequence goes on along the minus strand of OY728121.1, from coordinate 1,640,651,510 downwards.
ATGATTTTTAGAAAAACTATTTATCTTTCCAAAAAAACCAATTTAAACCGACATCTATAGTTCCTAAAATCATTAAAAATAGAAGCAAAATAATTCTGGAAAAACTGCTACTACAAAATAGTATATCCGAAATTCATGTAATTAAAATTCCATTCAAAAGGTATTTTTAGATATTGATGTAAACTAATTAAATCAAGATAAACATTTTCTCATTTCATATAATCATGTTTCATGTAAATCGGATAAATTTACAAGTTACAATAAAATAAATACAAAAATATTTTTAAAAAATGAAATGTAGTGTTTCTAAAACCATAGTAAAAACATCATTGAATTTTTTGTAAAATAGATAAGTATTTTCAAACTTCCTCATTAACTAATAAAGTATTGAAAAATATATTATCTTTCCAATGTGATAAGAATAAAAAAAATCCAAATAACATAAATTAAGATATCATCAAAATATAGGGGAAAATTAATCAATCCAAATCACATGAATCCAAATTAAAAGAAATATGCACATGCACAAACAATCTCCCCCTTTTTGTTTGATTAAAAAACCAAAACATTTAAACCATTAATGAATTTTTAAAATAATTAATACCAAATTTTTTATCCCCAAACCTTCTATGAGAAACTTCTCTCCCTTTTAAAAAAACATGCTTATCCTAAACAAATGAAAAAAAATTCATCATACTAAGAGAAATTTTACTTTTCTCAAACAGAGAAGAGTCTGAAGGCTTTGTAAAAATATCTACAAGCTCATTTTAGAAATGAATAAATTCTAATACAGTATCTCCCTTATTCACGTGATATTGAATGAAATGAAATCTAGGATCATTATTATTTGTTCTATAATGTTGTACGTGGTTTTTAGAAATAGAAATTGTAGACGTATTATCATAATAAATAGGTAGTTTATAGAGATAAACAACAAAATCACATAATGTTTGCATAATACATAAACTTTGAGCACAACTACTAGTAGTAGAGATATACTATGATTCTATTGTAGATAAAGCAATAGATAATTGCTTCTTAGATGACCAAGATATTAAAAAATTTCCCTAAAAACGACACATACCTGATGTGATTTTTCTTTCAATTCTACAGCCTCTAAAATCAGAATCCGAATAAGATGTAAAATCAAAATAGTTATATTTTTTATAAAATAACCTAGAATCAGAAGATCCTTTAACATATCTAATTATTCATTTTACTTCTTTAATATGACTTTCTTTTGGATCGTATTGAAATCTATCACATAAACAAACACTAAAAATTATATTAGGTCTAGATGCAATTAAATCTTTAGTATACATAGATTGATTAATAAAAATTCCATCTTTCTTTTGATAAATTTGAAGTCTAATAAAGAACTTTAATTCTCCAATTAAACTCATGCCAAATTCAAAAGACATCAATAAAGAAAAATCATTGCAAATTATTTCACTAGTTGATCCAAAAATGATATCATCAACAAATATCTAAACAATTAAAATATCATCAGAAGATCTTTTCATAAAAAGAGTGGGATCAACATTGCCTTTCTTTAAATCATTTTTTAATACAAATAATGAATTCTTTCATACCAATAACAAGGTTCTTGTTTGAGACCATATAAAGAATTAGATAATTTAAAATCAGGGTTTGTAAATTTGTCATTTTCAAAACCTGGTGGTTGAGAAACATAAGATTCTTCTGTAATTAAACCATTTAAGAAAGACCTTTTTACATCCATTTGATATAATTTAAAACCATGAAAACATGAAAAAGCTAACAAAATTATAACTGACTCTAACTTGGAAACAGGTCCAAATGAATCTTTGATGTCTATACCTTATTCTTTAGAGTATCCTTGAGCAACAAGTCTGGATTTGTTTTTGACAATCTGTCCAGATTCATCCAGCTTGTTTCTAAAGATCCACACATTTCCAATTACTTGCTTATCTTTAGGCAATTCTACTATCATCCAAACATTATTTCTAACAAACTGATTTAATTCATCTTTTATGGAAAAAAATTGTTTTCATCTTTTAAAGCATCATTAATATTGATAGGATCAAAATAAAAATTAAAAAAATATTTGGTACAATAATTTAAAATAGAATTTCTGGTTTTGACACTAAAATCAACATTTCCAATTAAATTTTCAATAGGATGATATTAATGAATCTTCGATGATCTTGGATTATGTTGAGAAGGAGTATGCTCCCCTCAATTAATTATTTATTATCTTGAGGAATATCTTCACCAAAATTAAAATCTCCAAACTCATCATCAATAACATTAGAATCATGAATTTATTTTAAAATTATTTTCATAAAACATAACATGAAGAGACTCTTCAATAAACATCATTATTTTATTATAAAATCATTAAGATTTACATTTATTAGAATAACCAAGAAAAATACCTTTCTCTCTTTTAGCATGAAATTTATCTAAATTATCCTTTGAATTTAAAATAAAACAATTACAACCAAAATATCTAAAATAACAAAATTTAGTCTTTTTTAAAAAAAATAATTCATAAAGAGTTTTCTTTAGAAAATTTATAATAATAATTTTATGTGAAATATAACATGTAGTAAAAATAGCCTCAACCAAAAAATATCTAAGAAAATTATATTCATATAACATAGTTCGATCCATTTCAATAAGAGTTCTATTTTTTCGTTTTATATCCCCATTTTGTTGTGGTGTTATAGGAGAAGAGAAATTATAAAAATATCCATTATTTTGAAATTATTTTACTAAATCTAAATTAAGAAATTCACCTCCTTTATCACTACGAATAGAAATTATCATACAACCTTTTTCATTTCTAACTAATTTATAGTAACAGTGAATTTAGATAAATAATTATTTTTATGATATAGAAAATATACCCAAGTCAATCTACTATAATCATCAATAATATCTAAAGTAAATTTCATTAAAAAAAGGAAAGAAATTTGAGTTGGACCAATTAAAACAAGATGTTCCAACTGTAAAGACTTAAGAGTACTTATCTGAATGTTAGGTCAAAAAGAAATTTTATGTTGCTTCCCTCTCATGCAGGCATCACAAACATGAAGTTGTTTTTTCTTCAGAGAAGGAAGCTGTAAAACATTCTCATGAATTGAGAGCTTATGCAGAAATTTTAAATTAACATGACCTAAACTTTGGTTCCAAAGGATGCAGTCATTCTGTACAGCATTCAAACACTTAAAATGTTGAATAGTTAGTTCAGAAAAATCAATAGTATAATTATTATCTTTTGGATTAGCATATAATAACAAAGAATCATATTTGAAAACTAAACTTTTATCATTTTGAAATTTAACTACCATTCCATCATCACATAATTGTCATATACTAATTAACTAATTTTTTAAACCTTCAACATATAAAACATTGGAAATAAATGTAGAATTTGAAATACTAACTCTACCAAAACCTTTTACTTTGCCTTTGGAATTGTCTCCAAAATTAATAGTTCCACCATCACATGTATTTTATGATGTAAAATTTTATGGGTATCCAGTCATATTCCTAGAGGTTCCACTATCCATGTAACATATTTCATTCTTGATATATACAAATAATTTTTCCAAAAAAATCAATTAAAAATCAATTTTGGTACCCAAGCTACTATGGGTCCAATAGGATTATTAATAACAATTTTAGGAACCCATAAATAATTTAAACATGTATTGTAAACTACTATCGAGAATAAGGATTTTGAAATATACATTTTTGTAAATCCCAAAGATTGTTTAAATCTATGTGAGTAGCCTTTGGCATAGTAACCATTCATGCAACATTTAAAATAAGTAACAGTTGAAATACAACAATTTCTACTTAAAAAAACATGTTTTATACATTTGAGGAAATATTTTATCAAAACCAAAGCCATATTTATTTTTATTAGTTTTAGTCAAAGACATCATCTCATGATATTTTTCACGGCCTTGAATAAAATCAGATAAATTTTGTTTAAGACATTCAACTTCCTTTTTCAATTTCTCCTTCAAATATTGAGCAGTTTTCAAATTATCATAAACTGTTGAATGAGAAGTAGAAGCAGTGTTTATTAACTTTTTATTTTCTAAAAAAATTAATTTATATTCAGAAATAAGCATTCCATTATCTTCTTTAAGATTATTATATAAATCAGTATCTTTGAAAATAAATTTTCTTAATCTTTAAATTTCATTGTTTAATTCAAAAACATTGTGGTTTTTAGATTCATATTCAAAATCAAAACATTCAGAATAATAACTAGAATTAAAAAACCTTATCTAGTGATGCCATGAATCACAAGTTAGATTATTCTTTGTCATTTCATGATTGTTCACTAGAATCAGATTCTTCAATACAACTCCAGCTGGTTGTCAATGGCTTTTTATCCTTCTTTTTTTATTCTCTTTATTCATTAGTTTAGGGAAATCAGTTTTGTTATGGCCTTTTTTCATGCACTCATAAAAAGTTACATCTGGAGCATTGTAATTTGTATCACCTCTCATATCTCCCTTATATTTTTCCTTTTGAGTGATTGTACTAAACTAGTTTTTGAAACCTTTATTTTTTATTATTTTGTAGACTCCAGTTACAATCTGGGCCATGTATTCCTTTTCAATATCCTATAGATCAGAATCAGAAGAATTATTAGACAAAACATTTATAGACTTAAAAGCTAAAACTATTCTTTTTGTTGTCTCCTCATCAGCAATGTTATTCAGTTCCAATTCATATTATATTAGTTATCCAATCGATTTATCAAGTGTGTACTCTTTTAATTTCTTGATTTCATTAATGGCAACCTTCTTTGCATGCCATTTTTTTGGTAATGCTCATAGGACTCTTTAAACAAGTATATGATATTCCAGAGCTTCTCCAAGTAATTTCATTCCATTCAAAATTCTGGTTAATTTATGGAACATTTGGTTTACAGTTTCATATTCACCCATCTTGATGTCTTGATACTCAGCACGAAGCCTTCCATGCTTGGTTCGTATCAATTTGTTATAGCCAAGGTGAGTAACATACAAAATCTTCCAAATCCCATGAGTTGTCTTCCATGCAGATATATGACTAAAAACACTTCTGTTAATAGAACAACATAAAATATTAATGACATTGTAATTTATGACACATCTAGTAGCATCAATTCCTGTAAGAGTATCTGGATCAGGTTCAGGCACTGTGTATTGTTTTGACATGATAGACCAGTTCTCAATACTCAACTGTTTGATGTATGCCTCCATTCGGGATATCTAGTATCCATAATCATTGCCATAAAAATGTGGTGCATTAGGAGGAATCCAAGCATCATTCTTGTTCAATCCTTCCATCCTATATGATCTTTATCCTTATACTGTGAGGTCTGGGAACATGTTATCACAATATAATATTAAAGAAAAAAATTATGGGATAAATTCCTAAAGGAATAACCAATGGTGTCGATATTTGGTGCAATGAAATATAGAGAAAAACTAAACAGAAGAAGGTTTCCCTTTGATACTAATTGTTAGGTCGGACATGGTAATGGAAGATAGCCTAGAGGGGGGTGAATAGAAAAAAAATTTAAATTTAATCAAATGATTTTATTAATTAAATTTATTATCAAAGTTAATTATTATGGTTAATTAGCAGCGAAAAAATTAAATAATGCAAGGATGTTTTTTATAGTAGTTCGGTCCAAAGTGGGCCAACTCTACTCTTATACCTACATACTAGGTAAGAGATATGTGTGCACAAAATATTATTTTGAAAGGGGAATCATAACCCAATTACAAAATACTTTTCTAGTGGAGGGATAACCATGACACTGAATTTTGTATGGGGAATCACAACCCTTACAACCTGACATTATATACTGGGAGTCACAAACCACCAGTATTGACTTTATATATAGGGAGTCACAACCCTAAGATCCTAAATTTATCAATTGGGAGTCACAACTCTATGAAAAAGAATACAAAATAATGCTTTTGTGTGAAAAAGTATAAACAGAAATATAATGTGCGTGTGAGAGATGGGAAGTAGTGTTGCAGACTCAGAACCTGATGAAAGAGAATATAAAAATTAAAGCATAGGTCCTGGTTCTTGATGTTTAGATCAGCACTTATCTTCAATGAAATTTTATTCATACCAGAATTAATTCATTACATGACAGGACGAGTAGGTGGTGAAGCAGAGTGTCACATGACGTCGCAAATGCACAGCAGATTAAATGTTCAGAGCACTTTCTCATTGTATTATGTTTTATTTTTCTGCAAGAGATAACGATATATATAGAGAATAAAAATATCTAGAATGTGCAGTAACTCCTCTTCCATAGGATATTCAAAACTATTAGAGTCAATAAATCCCATAAATATGTCGATGAAAATAGAAGCTTTGTTGCTTCTCTATTCCCATAGAATAAATATCTAATAAAGGAATTCAAAATATTTTGAATAAGTCTTAAAATAAAATCTCCAAAATAATAAAATCATTTAATGATTCAAAAAATAATTTTAAATCCATTTAAAATGATTTAAACGTAGGTAAAACAGTTCTTGAAACCTAACCGCATATTCTGAAATTAAATTCAATCATTTGAATTTGAACAATCTTGAAACACCCAAATTTATTTGTAAAAGACATTGAAAAAATTTATTAAATTTTCCTTCTTAATATAGCACCAAAAATATTAAAAAATCTTTTATTACGATCCTTATATTTAATTATAATTTTCCCAAAAAAATGTTAAAAATAATCCATAAATATGCAGAAAATCAATTTTTAAAAAAATTGCACGGATTAAACTGTAACTTCGGAATGAACAGTAACTTCAAAGTGAATAGAAACATTGGAGTGAATAGTAACGTATCGTAAGGAATGGACAATATAGTAACAGAGGGTATGAAAATTAACGTAGGGTGTCAACAGTAATTTAACGTAGGGTAAGCACTGTAATGTAGTGTATGGATAGTAAACCATACATTTGTAAGATAATCAATGAACCATACTTTTGTGAGATAAATAGTGAACCATACATTTTTCAGAAAAAAATTGAACCATACTTTTTTAAGAAAAAATTAAAAATAATTTTGTATGAAAAAATAACCCATACTTTTGTAAGAAAATATGATCCATACATATGTAAGAAAACATGAACCATTATTTTGTAAGAATAAATGAACCATACATTTGTAAGAAAAAATGAACCATAATTTTGTGAGGTGAAAATGAACCATACTTTTGAAGAAAATCAGGATAGAATGTTTTGACAAATTTCAACGAATTTTTAAGGGCTCTTAACAGAAGATTCAAACATTTTTCAAAACTAATGATTTGTAGAAAAACTTATTATCTTTCCAAAAAAACAATTAAAACTGACAAATACAGATCCTAAAATCGTAACACCAATAGAAGCAAAACAATTCTGTAAAAATCGTTACTACAAAATAGCATATCTGAACATCATGTAATTAATAGTACATTCAAACACTACTGGAAATCCCATTTTTACCAACGCATATATCCCAAAGGTTTGATAAACCACTGGGAATGGTTATGTATACCAATAGTTCTAGAAAACCGTTTGTATAGAGTCTTTTATGAAGGATTTTACCAATGATTTATAAAATCGTCGGTATAGGCCTCAATTAAGACACTTTTACCAACGGTTATACACTAACTGTTGGTATATATTGGAATCTATACAAATGGTTTACACAAACCGTTGGAATGGGCCTTTGGTAAACATACATTCCCAATGGTTTTTTAAAACTGTTGGGAATGTTTTCCCATAAATCTAGTTCGGGTGTCCAGCAGCACCTCAGCTCGATTGTAGTCCCCCTCCGCTCGACAGCAGCCCTAAATTGAAGCTCTCCGGATGCACTCTCGTTACCCAGTCCCCGAAACTCCATCCATCCTCTTCAATCAAACAATTTTTCTATTCTAAACTTAAAATATTTATGTTCTAATGTTCTTCATCTATTTTTTTATTTTCTATTTTGATTTGACCTAAATGTCTGGGATCTCTCTATAAAAGGACTCCAAAACTCGTTCCACTCATAGATCCATCTTAAATAAAAAAAAATTGTTGTTATACACTCTAAATATGTAAGTAATAAATTAGTTTTAATGTTTTGCATATATTATTTTTGTTTTCTATTTTAATTTGGTATAAACTTGGTTGTGTTGTTTATTGAATGAGAAGGTTAGTGATATTGAGGATGAATTGGATATTGGTTGGGTGATGGATTGGAATTGTGATGTTTTTTGGATTAATTTTAGTTAATTTTCAATGAATTATTTGGGGAGTTCCTCCCTTTAACAGAGCCCCCACTTCTCATGGACCCTGGACACCCCCCTCTTGGACCCTAAACAGTCCCCCCCTCCTGGAACATGGACAGCCTGGCCCCCCTATTTCCTAAAACATGGACATCCCCCCTACTGGACCCTGGAAAATCTCCTCCACCCTCCTCCCAGGACCTTGTATATTCCCTCATCCTTCCTGGACCCTAGGAAGCCCCCCACCCTCCACCCTGGACCCTGGATAGCCCCCCTCCTCCATGGACCCTGGACAACCCACCCTCTTTCTTGGAACATGGACAGCCCCATCTCCCCTTCTCCTCGACCCTGGATAGCCCCCACCCCCCTTCATAGACCCTGGATGGCCCCCACCCTCCTCCTAGACCTTGGACATCCCCCTCACCCCCTCCTCAACCACCAAATACCCCCCCCCCACATCAAAACATTGTCCACCAAACTTGGACATGCTGGATTTTCCCTAAAAATATAGATTTATTCTCAAACCACCTCAATAATATCCTAAACAATGTTTATAATGTGGTTTTAACCACATAGCATCCAATTGTATTCCAAGTCACTAGTCTATCCTCCCTAGGCTAGATTTTACAAAAAGTGTTCAACCTTAAGGATCCAAATAAAAATAAATTGATATAAGACATTTGATAATGGATTAAAATTTCATATTGGGATCCAATGAGGAATATTTGAGATATTATGCATCATGTCCATGAGTAAATCCATTTTTATATATCTGATAAGTTATTTTCCACAATTTTCACACATTAATTGTTTGTAAAAATGGGAAAAACATTTATAAAGGTTCTAATATATAAAAATTAATATCTTTGTGGATGCAGCTTAACCAACAATGTCTAGCTTGTCTGCCTCTTCCATGATCATCGATGTGCACGTACCGTCTCCATCTAACCTCGCACGACGGGTGACTCAGCGTCTGGCTGATGAAGAGCACCAGATTATATTACTTCCACACCAGATTCACACCTGCTACACTCCTTAAGTGATCAATCCCACTAAGCATCCATGTGAGCTTGATGACACGACCACCAGTTCTTATAAGAGGAAGAGGAGTTCTGAGATGATGGACCAAGACGATTGACCAGTGTCCATCCATGTGGCTGAAGATGTAAAACATAGCGCTTCCTGGGAGGCAACCCATATTCTAGAGTTTCATTATTTTTCTTTTTTTTACTTTGTTTTAGGAAATAAACCTGGCATGTATGCAACAATTTTTTAGATGTTTCTGATCTGTATGTGCACTTGTCGTTACTCTGCATGACTGCTACTATTTTGTCTGATCCTTGGTATTACTTTTTATGACATGATGCGGCTATGTGCTGTCTATGTGTAGATTTTACAGGTACATAATTATGTTCACTTTTCATTAATCCATTCTTTCAGTGCTTAGGCCGATGGTACGAGGGAGGTTCGTACTAGAGGTAGATGAGCATCTCTGCATACCCGACTAGACCCTTCCCCTCCGACCAAATGCATTAGGATTCTGTTGAAACTTAAGGGAAACGATCCATGGGTCAAATGTGACGTTTATAATTCAACCCCGCCTTAATAAAAGGCACAGTGTGGCCATGATCACTCAAAATTCCTCTCTTTTGTTCAAAATTGACTTCTTTTTAAGTGAAATCAACAACTGACATATGAGAAACTGACCAAACGCCTTTGAATTGTGTTGAAAATTTAGGAAAATGATCCATGGGTCACATGTGACATGTAAATGTTAACTCCGCCTCAATCTGATGCGCGGTGTGGCCGGTATCCCTCCAAGTGTATGTATTTTGTTTAAAAAGGACAATATTTCACGTACATACACCAATCCAATCAAACAACTTTTGATTGTGTTGATACATTTTCACAATGATCCATGACTCATATGTGACGTTTACGAGTCAACCCCGCCTCAATTCGTGGCCCGGTGTGGCCGATACCACTCAAAGTGCCTCTGTTTTTTAAAAATGGACTGAATTTTAAGTGAAATCAATAACTGACATACGACAAACCAACCCAACGCATTCGTATTCTGTTGAAACTTAAGTAAATCTATCCATGAGTCAAATGTGACGTTTATGAGTAAACTCGGCCACAATACGAGGCTCGGTGTGGCCGACACCACTCAAAATGCCTCTGTTTTGTTAAAAAAGGACTTAATTTTAAGTGAAATCAACAACTGATATACGATAAACTGACCGAGCACATTCGGATTCTATTGATACTATAGGAAAACTATCCATGGGTCATATGTGACATGTTTGTGGAAACCCCACCCCAATCGAAGGCACGGTGTGGACGGTACAATTCAAAATGAATCTTTTTTGTTCAAAATGACTTTAATTTTAAGTGAAAACAACAACTGGCATACGGAAAACCAACCAAATGCGTTCCAAATCTGTTTAAAAATTAAGAAAGTGATCCATGGGTCATATGTGATGTGTACGAGTCAACTCCGCCTCAATCCAAGTCACGGTGTGGCCGGAACCAGCCAAACGGTCCCTCTTTTGTTTAAAATGGACAATATTTTACGTACATACGCCAAACAGATCAAACGGATTCTAATTGTGTTCATACTTTTTCACAATGATCCATGACTCATATGTGATGTGTACGAGTCAATCATGCCTCAATTCGAGGCCCGATGTGGCCGACACCTCTCAAAGTGCCTCTATTTTGTTAAAAATGGACTTAATTTTAAGTGAAATCAACAACTGACATACAAAAAACCAACCAAGTTCATTTGGATTATATTGAAACTTAAGGAAAACAATCCTTGAGTCAAATGTGATGTGTACAAGTAAACCCAACCTCAATACGAGGCTCGGTGTGGCCGACACCACTCAAAGTGACTCTTTTTTTAAATGTAATTAATTTTAAGTGAAAACAACAATTGTCATACGGAAAACTGACCAAATGCCTACGGATTCTATTAAAACATTATTAAAACGATCCATGGGTCAAATGTGATGTGTACGAGTCAATCCTACCTCAATCCGAGGCACCATGGGGCCTGGACCACCCAAACTGCCTCTCTTTTGTTGAAAATGGACTAAATTGTAAGTGAAAACAACAACTGTCATACGGGAAACTGACCAAATGCGTTCCAAATCTATTTAAACATTAGGAAAATGATCCATGGTTCATATGTGATGTGTAAGAGTCAATACCGCCTCAATACTAGGTGTAGTGTGGCTGACACCACCCAAACTGTCTCTCTTATTTTTAAAATGGACAATATTTTATGTACATACGTCAAAACGATCAAACGGTTTCTAATTGTGTTGATACATTTTAAAAATGATCCATGACTCATATGTGATGTGTAAGAGTCAACCCTGCCTCAATACGAGGCCTGGTGTGGCCGGCACCACTCTAAGTGCCTCTGTTTTGTTAAAAATGGACTTAATATTAAGTGAAAACATCAACTCACATACGCCAAACTGACCAAACACGTTTGGATTATATTTAAACTTAAGGAAAATGATCCATGAGTCAAATGTGACGTTTATGAGTCAACCCTACCTCAATCCAAGTCGTGGTGTGGCCGAGACCACTCAAACTGTCTCTCTTTTGTTCAAAATGGACTAAATTGTAAGTGAAATCATCAACTGACAAAAGAAAAACCTACCAAAAGCCTTCGGATTCTGTTGAATCTTTAGAAAAATGATTCATTTGTCATATTGTATGTGTACGAGTCAACCCCGCCTCAATATGAGGTGTCGTATGGATGGCACCACCCAAAATGCCTCTCTTTTGATCAAAATGGACAATATTTTGCATCCATACGCCAAACCGATAAAAAGGATTATGATTGTGTTGAAACCTTAGGAAAATGATCCATTTCTCATATGTGACGTGTACGAGTCAGACCCGCCTCAATATGAGGCCTGGTGTGGCCGACACCACTCAAAGTGGCTCACTTTTGTTTAAAATGGAATTAATTTTTAGTGAAAACAACAACTTACATGTTTCAAACCAACCAAACACCTTTGGATTCTATTTAAACTATAGGAAAACGATCCATGGGTCAGATGTGACGTGTACGAGTCAACCTCTCCTCAATACGAGTCGCGGTGTGGACGGGACCACTGAAACTATCTCTCTTGTGTTTAAAATAGATATAATTTTAAGTGAAAACAACAACTGACATACGCCAATCCAACCAAACGACTTCTGATTCTATTAAAACATTCGAAAAAAGATCCATGGGACATATTTGACGTTTACGAGTCAACCCCGCCTCCATCCGAGTTACGGTGTGACCGAGACCACTCAAATTGTCTCTCTTTTGTTCAAAATGGACAAATTGTAAGTGAAATCAACAACTGACATACGGGAAACTGACCAAATGCCTTCGGATTCTGTTGAAACTTTACAAAAATGATCCATGGGTTATATGTGACGTGTAAAAGTCAACCGCTCCTCAATCTGATGAATCGTGGGGCCGGGACCACCCAAACTGCCTCTCTTTTATTCCAAATGGACAATATTTTACATACATAGTCCATATCAATCAAAAAGATTATGATTGTGTTAAAAATCTAGGAAAATGATCCATGGATCATATGTGATGTGTACGAGTTAACCCCAACTCAATACGAGACCTGGTGTGGCCGACACCACTCAAAGTGCCTCTTTTTTTAGAATGTACTTAATTTTATGTGAAAACAACAACTGACATACGGAAAACCAACCAAACGCCTACGGATTCTATTGAAACTTTAGGACAATGATCCATGGGTCATATGTGACCTGTACAAGTCAACCCCTCCTCAATCGGAGGCCCAGTGTCGCTGAAACCACTCAATGTGCCCCTATTTTTTTTAAAATGGACTTAATTTTAAGTGAAAACAACAACTGTCATACGCCAAACCAAAAAAACGCCTTCTGATTCTGTTGAAACATTATTAAAACGGTCCATGGGTCATATTTTAAGTGTACGAGTCAACCCCACCTCAATATGAGCCGCGGTGTGGCCGGGACCACCCAAACTGTCTCTCTTTTGTTCAAAATGGACTAAATTGTATGTGATATCAACAAATGACATACGAGAAACCTACCAAACACCATCAGATTCTTTTTACACTTTAGGAAAACGATCCATGTGTCTTATGTGATGTGTACAAGTCAAAATCGCCTCAATCCAAGGCACCGTGTGGCCGGGACCACCCAAACTGGCTCTCTTCTGTTCAAAATGGACAATATTTTACGTACATACTCCAAACCGATCAAACAGATAATGATTATTTTGAAACTTTAGGAAAATGATCCATGGATCATTTGTGATGAGTACGAGTCAACCCCACCTCAATTTGACACTCGGTGTGGCCGACACCACTCAAAGAGCCTCTGTTTTGCTTAAACTGGGCTTAATTTTAAGTGAAAACAACAACTGACATACGCCAAACCAACCAAACGCCTAAAGATTCTATTGAAACATTAGGACAATGATCCATGGGTCATATGTGGCGTGTATCAGTCAACCCTGCATCAATCTGAGCCGTGGTGTGACCGGGACCACTCAAATTATCTCTCTTTTGTTTAAAATGGAATAAATTGTAAGTGAAATCAACAACTAACATACGGTAAACCGATAAAACGCCTTCGGATTCTGTTGACACTTTAGTAAAATGATCCATGGGTCATATGAAAAGTGTACGAGTCAATTCCGCCTCAATCCAAGGTACCATGGGGCTGGGACCACCAAAACTACCTCCCTTTTGTTCTAAATGGACAATATTTTATGTACATACGCCAAACCGATCAAAAGGATTCCAATTGTGTTTAAACATTAGGAAAACGATCCATGGATAATATGTGACGCATATGGGTCAACTCTGCCTCAATCCGTGTCCCGGTGTGGCTGACAGCACTCAAAGTGCCACTTTTTTTTAAAAAAAATGTACTTAATTTTAAGTGAAAACAAAAACTGTCATACGGAAAACAAACCAAACGGCTACAGATTCCATTTAAAGTTTAGTAAAACGATCCATGGTTCATATGTGACGTTTAAGAGTAAACCCCGCCTCAATCCGAGCCGCAGTGTGGTTGGAACCACTACAACTGTCCCTCTTTTGTTGAAAATGAACTAAATTGTAAGTGAAATCAACAACTGTCATATGGGAAACTGAACAAACACCTTCTGATTCTATTGAAACATTAGTAAAATTATCCATGGGTCATATGTGATGTTTATGAGTCAATACTGCCTCAATACAAGGCGCGGTGTGGCCGACACCACCCAAACTGTCTCTCTTATGTAAAAAATATATAATATTTTATGTACATACGCCAAATTGATCAAACAGATTCTGATTGTGATGAGACATTAGGAAAACGATCCATGGATAATATGTGATGTGTACGAGTCAAACCTGCCCCAATAAGAGGTCTGGTGTGGCCGTTACCACTCAAAGTGTCTCTCTTTTGTTTAAACTGGACTTAATTTTAAGTGAAAACAACAACTGACATACGTCAAACCAACCAAACGCCTTCAGATTCTATTGAAACTTTAGGAAAACAATCCATGTGTAATATTTGACATGTAAGAGTCAACTCTACCTCAATCCGAGCAGCGGTGTGGCCGGGGCCACTCAAACTGTCTCTTTTTTGTTCAAAATGGACTAAATTGTAAGTGATATCAACAACTGACATACATGAAACTGACCAAATGCCTTCGGATTCGGTGGAAACATTATTAAAATGATCCATGGGTCATATGTGACGTGTACGAGTCAACCCCTCCTCAATTCGAGTCACAGTGGGGCCGGGACCACCCAAACTGTCTCTCTTTTGTTCAAAATTGAAAATATTTTACGTACATACGCCAAACCGATCAAACTGATTCGGATTGTGTTGAAAATTAAGGATAATGATTCATTGATCATATGTGACATGTACCAGTCAACCCCTACACAATCTGAGGCCCGGTGTGGCACTTAAGGAGTCACAAGTGTTGAGACACCTAATAAAATACCTTTTCACTATTTATTAGAAAAGTTGATGACATATGAAGATTGAAATGGGTGTAAATAATATTTGAGTTATTGAAACTCTTATCCAACTATACTGGATGATTTTTGTCATATTAAGATACAAATGGGGAATTATTCACCATGTCTCTAATCAAATAGGCATTCTTTTTTTTTATGTTTTTCACTATTTTAAGTGTTTTTTTGTATGCAGGTGTATGCACTGGTGGGTCACCTAGAGGGACTGCTATGCCACAATTCTGGAAATACACAATACCAATGGTTTACAACCGTTGGTATACATTGAGAAAGAATTATTCCAATGGTTCAACAAACCGTTGGTAAAAAAACTATCCAAACAGTTACAAACCGTTGGTATAGTATTTTTTATTGAACATATGCCAACGGTTTCATTGAAACCGTTGGGAAAAAATCTATACCAACGGTTGTAAACTGTTGGTATAATATCAAAATCATAGAATTCCCAACGGTTCTAAACCATTGGGTAATCATATACCAACTGTTCCACAAGAACCATTATAAAATCAATACATAGAGTAGTCTATTCCAATGGTTTAGTTCAAATCGTTGGTATAGATCTTTCCCCACGCCTTACTTCCCTACTATTTGTACAACCGTTGGTATAGAATATTCCAATGGTTTTCAATCCTATACCAATGGTTTAGAACAGTTGTTATATCCTCCCTTTCCAGTAGTGAAAATATTTTTTTTGACATTAATTTAAACTTATGAAATCAAGATAATAATTTTATCTTTCCATATAATCAAGATTCATGTAAATAGGATAACCGTGGATGTTTCCATAAAATAAATACAGAAATTTTTTTTAAAAATTAAATGTAGAGTTTCTAAAACCATAATAGAAACATCATTGAATGTTTTGAGAAATAGATAAGAATTCTCAAAATTCATAATTAACTAATGATGTATAGATAAATATATTATCATTCCAACCTGATAATAATCACAAAAAATACAAATAACATAAATTAAGATATCATCAAAATATAGAGGAAAATTAATCAAACAAAATCACATGAAATCAAATTAAAGGAAATATGCACATGAACAAACAATTAGTCCCATGCACAACTATTAACCATGCACCAACACATTCCGAATATCCTGTATACCAACCCAAATTATACATAAAAAGGAAAAAATTACCCTCTCAAACCACATTGAAACATCCAGACCTAGCATACCATCAAATTGGTAGCTGGACCAGGCACTTGATGACCTCAAGAATTACACCCCACATACTAGGGGATTCCTACTAGAAGATATGGTTTATGAATAGTTACTGGGAAGACAATACCCTCCAGTCATATTTTTCATAGTAGTATGAAAATATAAAAATTGATGAAAAAAATGGAAGAAGATATAACTAAATAATCAAAATAGCAGATGAAAATAGTAATATAATCTAAAAAATAAAATAGATAATTCCAATTTATACAATGCATGAATGTACTGATGATACATATCTAAAATTAGTAAAAAAAATTGTTACATCTCAATACATAAATAATGAAAGGACTCAACTCCCCATGGCTGATATCCACATGAAACCTGAACTTTTTCTTCGTCCTTAGTTCCTAACTCCCAGGTACTTCCAAAAGAAACATAAAGGTCGAAGTTCCTGATAAAAGGAAAGTATACACGAGTAATGAAGTGTTGTGGCATCCTAAATAGTGTGAGAGATATAAATCTCAATATGTCGGGACAACTAGTTTCTAGAAAAAAATGATAGTGTAATAAAATTAAATAGTGTATAGGTATATCGAGGTAATAAAAAATGGAATAAATGAACAATAATCCATCCAGGTTACTAAGGGAAACCTGACAGTGATACCTACTTTAGATCGTACCCAGAATAAGATTCTTAATTGTAAATATATGTGTATTTTTTTCAAGTATAAATAATTTTAGTCACATTTTATTTTATTCTCTATTTAATCATTTCTTCATTTTCGTGGTCCTGTGGAGAGTCGTACCTCAACACTACTTCTCCTACTGAAGACTGATGTGTTCCCTTGGTAATATGATATCTTAAGACCTGCATTGGCTCATTCCAGAGCCACAAATATTTATGGTTATATCATATATCAATACCTTCTTTGGTTCATTCCTATTTATGAAGTATCTAAAGAAGATATTATATCGTAATGCCTTATTCAGCTCATTCTAGAGTCTAGAGTATTCAAAATGATGTAATATATCAATACTTATTTTGAATCATGTAAGAGATCTCATTCTTTCATTTCACACATATGAAAAGTTATCAATATGAAAAACAAATGAATGATGACCATGTCACCATGCTTACTCATTAATATCATGACCATGTTTCATTTCTAATTACTCATTAGTATAATGACCATGTTACCATGCATACTTTTATATTTACTGTGACCATGTTCCCAGTCTCTTTACACATTAGTATTTTGATCATGTTTCCATTTGTACTTCTCAATTTAGAATGTCTATGTTCCTATTCATTATCACATAATTAATTTACAAATTAATTATCCAGCAT
The DNA here is from genome assembly GCA_963277665.1 of Viscum album. NCBI lineage: Eukaryota > Viridiplantae > Streptophyta > Magnoliopsida > Santalales > Viscaceae > Viscum > Viscum album. The sequence continues at coordinate 1,640,633,663 of OY728121.1, read as the reverse complement.
AATATCATTACTAAATAAAAAATTAGTTAAACACATTCATTCCATTATTTAACACGTCAATTTTCAATGTGGTTCAAACCAATATTTAATCAATAAATAAATTAATCAACAATACCATTCACATCCCATAATTAAAATTCCAAATTAATTGTCTCAATATAAATCACTCTTATCCATAATTAAATATATAATTAATTATCTAGATAACATTATCAAAATCAAATAACTAATTCAAAAATAATTGTCTCAAGTTAGCCAATTCATTATCTCATAGGTAATAATGGATAAATTATATATAATAAAATATCAAATCACATAATTAATTCATAATTTATTATCTCATCTTATCCCACTCAATAACTAATAATTAATCCCCCGTCCCCTGATTAATTGTCTCAATATCCCATTAATGGTCTCAAAATATAAACCCTTGGTCTCATAATAAATCTCCCCATTCCCAATCCATACAACTAAGAAGTATACCCAATCATTGTTGTAGTTCACATCTACTCCTATCTCATGGCCTACCAACCCTTTTTACACCATTAAATTTTTTTATTTTAACATAGGTTTGTCAATCAATTTAATCCAACTCTAATTCATAAGAAATAATTAACCAATGTGCATCAACATGTAATGGAGGAAATATATCTTATAGTTAAGAAAACGATGTTTCTATAATTTAAACAGCTTCCTCCAACTAGAACAGCATAGGAAAACACATATCAGCAAGCAAAAAAAAACCTATTATTCGAATCACAATTCTTTTAGATTCATGGAAGCACACCTCAATTGGATGGGTATTATTAAAATAATAATGAATTTTTAATAAAACAAATCATTTAACACTATTGACTAATTTAATTACAATATTATAGTCATATTTATTCATAAAATTAAATTAGAAAAACATCATTTTTCTAATTAAAGAAATGATGATGACGCCACCTCAAATAATCGGCTAATACAATTCTTTCTAACGCAAACTATAGTCCTCTTGCATACACTCACAACAAACAATAATTATGTGTGCACATTTGGAATTGATCACAACACCCTACAAAAATATCCCGCTCACAAAATTAGTGCAGCTAGGATCAACACACATTTAATTAATTACATTAAACTAATAAAAAAATTATGCTCATAATTTAATGGGTGGAAAACAAATTAACGAGTGTATGAAAATACCTGAATTTGATAGTGGTGAACCAAATCGACCATATCCACTACGGATTTGGTGACATTGGAAGGAATATGGACCAATGTGTCCTAATAAATCATTCAAATTCCATATCAAAGGAAGACTTTCAAAAATTATATTACCCCTTGACCTAGGGTATAAGATGGATTCAATCCTAGTTGTTGAAATATAAACAAATCTCCATTGAAAAAAGGAGGAGGAATCTATGGACCATACCTCAAAAAATCATCAGAGCAATATAAATAAATAAGAAGAAAAACCAAAGGATGAGGGAGATCCGGAGAAGTAGTCGTCTTCCACTAGGTGGTGCACACCTAATGTCAAATACAACCATGAAAGAGATGAGGCTGACTAGAGTTTCGTACATTTGTAAGGAGCTCATGCAATCTAGGTTCCAAGGTAGAGGTGCTTGTGCATCATACCTCAATGGAGAGAAGAGGTGGTTGTGCATCACTAATGGGGGTTAATAGGCAACACACCTCATTTAAGGGATATTTTTTTCCCCTTCATGTTTTCTCTAATAACAATAAAAACACTAGTAATAGTATAACATAATAATAGAAATAACAATTATTATAATTATAATTTAATTAAATGATTCTTTGTTAAAACCCAAACTGTCTATTTACACATCATTTAATTAAAAAAGTTTTAACTCAATTTAATTAAATAAATCCCCCATTTCATATTATTTAATTAAATTCCTTTTAACCGTGAATTTATTTCAAAAAAATTTAACAAAAGTATTAAAACAAGGTTAACTTCACTGTCTAACTCGCATAGTCTAAGACACTATGTGAATTCTGTGTGTCCACTACAGGGTACCCAATGTACCTCACACGGATGACTCGCCCAGTCTGACTAACCATGTTCAGATGATGTGAATCCTTATTCTCCAACAGCTGAAAGCCGCACTATCACTTCTATGGGTTTCACAGTTTTCCGAAAAAACATTTCACCCTCTATAACTCCTTTAAAAACTAATGTTTTTGGTTCGGTTCTACTGAAACCCCTTGACCCACCTGAAAAACTCATTGAGCCTTTACCCAAGTCCAATATAAAAAAATTAAATAGTCCCAACTCATGGAACGTCATCTTGATGCATGGAATTAAGACCTACCATTCCAGTAAATTATAATGATCTAAAACTACCATATTTTAGGTGGGTTCAAAATCACAAGACTCTACAAAGAATTATTCTTATGATAACTTTTTATATTTCCAATGTATTTTGAAAATTATGTATATACCAGATATTATAATACATCTAAACTAATTAATAATGCATGGTTAGATCCCTTGTATATAACCTCAATTTAATAAATATTGTATATCATTGTCTTTATTATTGTGGGGTAGTTATAGTTAGTGTATAAGAATGTTATGTCAAATTTATAGGAACAATAATTTATATAATCATATATAACAAGAGAATTAATATAATAACTTATGCTAATTGTGGACTTTTACATTCATAAGGATTTATATTCCTCGTCCCAAAATTAATTTTTATTTTGAGCTAACTAAATGTTGCACATTGTTTAGAGATGGGATATAGAAGATGAAAATATTAAGTTACAAGATAAAAAATAAAGATTAATGGCTTATAAAGGATTATTTATTTTTCTACAAATATGGATTCAAGATTTTATGATGTAGTGTTTTTAATGTATGGATTCATATTTTTTTATGGATTGTCACTTGTTTAAATTCCTTAATGGTCATTTAATGAAATATGGGAGTATCTTGTAGTAATTTTTTCTCTTTTATTATATTTTTTACTATAACATCCCTTGTTTTTTAAAATTATATTGTTTGTATAATCAATATGTTTATAATTTAATACTATTTTGTATGTTAAATTAGATGAAAAAATTGAAATATATCATGCATGATATGAATTAAACTAATAATATTTTATTCATTGAAAAAAGATACTACAACCAATGAGCGTGAATCTAGTAATTACAATCTTTTGATAATTAGTCACCATAGATTTTAACATTCATTAATGGTGAATAATGTTTAATAGTAAAATAAATAAAAATGAAGTAAATATTTAATACTACTATATATATTGGAATATATTTACATTTTAGGATCAAAATTAACTAAAGAAAACCAATAATGACGAATAACATCAAGAATGGATAAATAATAATTTTATATCTAAAATGTGAACAATAGTAGTGAGATGTGTGAATGGAATAACACTATATTGACTATATATTAGAATGTAATATTTCAATTGAAAATATAGTGATTGCAAAGATGGTCAAAAAAATATGGTCATTAAAATGGTTTTTGAAAATATGGTCATTTCAAATATGTTAATTGGATATAAACTTGTTAGGCATGGTAAATTTATTTAATGTGTAGAAAATATATCTCACAATAGAAAATAAATATGATATTAAAATATTAAAATTATATATTTATTCACTATATATGAAAAAATAATAAAATATCATTTATTATATGTAATATATTGAAATAAATATTTGGATAACTATGGTGTAGTGAAAAATTATTTAATAATATAAATTATTATTCAATTTTATTTTTAATTCATATTTATTTTAAAATATATATTTAATTCCAAAGACCTATTTTATTATATGTTGTATTTTTTTTCTAAATAGAATAATTTAAAAATTAAAAAATTTATAATTTTTTAACTATTGTTTTGAAATCACATGAATTAGAAATTCATATTAAATTTTACTAAGAGCAATTTTATTTTGAAAAAAAAATTATTCAATAAAATATTTTTTTAAAATATATATATATCGTTTACAAGGATGAAAATACATATCAAAATATGAATTTTATGAAATAAACATTATTATTTATTTTTTATACCCGATTTAGATAACTATGAATAATTATTATTCTTCTGAAATAATCGAATGTTTTTTGTATTATAAAAGTACATATTTTCAAAAAAATCCGATTTATAATAAAAGAAGAAATAAAACATTTTGAAACCCAATTTATAAAAACTATATAAATTAAATATGTATTATATATAAATTTATATATTATTGTCAATTTATAAAACAAATATTTAATTTTTTTTTCAATCACACATAACATCTCACACTAAAAATTTTTTTTACATGCATGTGTTAAACAATAGACCTTTTCACTTTTATAAATAAAATAATTAAAAAATTTATCATATCATCATTCATGATTTCAATATAATTAAAATAATTTAAATAAACTTTTATGAAAAAAGATAATATTAGTGATGTTAATGCAAATTTCTCTGATAATGGTGAATAATTGTTTTGAATGAATTTTTTTAATATTGTGCAATATTTATCTAATAAATAAAATTTTAATAAATAAATTTATTTGAATGAAGTGATTTTTCAAACATATAAATAATTATGTTAACACTATATTTATTGGAAATTATTACTAATTATGATTTTTAAATTCTTATTGTTAAAAATCATTTTTCTAAAAAATGGGTTTTTATATATTTTATATTTTAAATATATAATTTATTATATCATTTTTTGAAATTTAATTTGATAAATTGAGAAAAAATTTAGATCAAAAAACCAAAAAATTATTAGTAGTTTTTATGTAATATTTTTACATATAACATAAATTACATTTTTGTATCTATTCACAACGTTTAAAATCAAATTTTAAAAATGTAAAAATCATTGGTAAATGGCATAAATATTTTTTTAAAAAACTGATTAATGTATTGGATGGGGGTATATAAACCAAACAAAAGATGGAATTATATTATTAAAAATTTCTAGATTATTGTTTTATGGATTATGTAAGGATCTCCAGGTTGAATAATGGGTATTCATAAATGTTCCATTTTTTCTTGTAAAAAAGTGAATCTGTTCAACACCTTCATGATCAAACATCCCATTGAATTTTTAATTTATCATTTCCAAAATTTTACATTGCTATAATTCTATTATTTATTCTTGATCTCTAATTGATTAGTTGTTAGAAAAAGTCATTCTTTTCTAAGAAGATCTCGAATGAATGATCATGTCTCCAATGTATTTATAACCTTATACATTTTCATTAATCCAAATTCTTCCTCTTAATAATATCTTAGATACATAATAGAATAATATAATTAGTATTAGTAAAATAATTATATTTTATTATTTTAATTGAATAACAGTTATATATTCGTCTCTATCAGCCATGAAAATTAATATTGTCATTAGTTTGTTATATTGACTGATGCCTCCACAAATAGTTGACTTCCATTTTTAATAATACAATTCATGGTAGATTTTAATGGTCAAATTAATAAATTAATACGAAAAATAAAATATAAATTTTATTATGAAATGTAAAATTATCATATAAAATATTTTCCTCCCATTCTTTTATAAATGAAGATGTTAACCATGCTTTGTGAATACTAACTCGTCCACGAAGTAGCTTTTTTCATTTTAACCTTTATTTTAAATATTTACCCAAAACACATAAAATATTATTAACCAACATAAAAAATATAATTACAAATCTCTTATAATGATATTATACAGTTGACAAGAGACAATCAACCATCAAGGTATATCGTGTTCTTGTTTGGTTTTTTTAGCCACCAAAATGAATAGTGAAATACAGCTTAGACTTTGATGACTATATGAACATATATAATAAAAATGTTATTATTTAATAAAAAATTATTTATTTTTTCTTATAGAATATTTAGAATATAAATTATTTTAATTATTAAAATATCATCTTTGAAAGATCAAAATATCGATATAAGTTGACATTAATTACATATTTACAGAGATATAAAAAGAAATTGAATAATTTATAAATAAGAAATAATAAAAAGTTAATATCATATGTTAAAAAAATTACCTAATTAAATCAAATATATATGAATATGTTACCAAATAATGTATTTAATATATATTATTATTTAATTCACTAGGTTTACAACAAGTGAGGAGCATATTCATACACGAGTTAAGGGGTTTCTGCACCAACTTTGGTACATAGTGGTTACGCAATTCCATTATTTTCCCCCTTCTATTAGATCATATTATCTTGAACATAGTATATATTTTTATTATATTAATCTTATATATATATTTAAAAATCATGCCGATTGATGGGGTTATATATGTATTTAGTTCCATTCGAAATTCCCACTTTTACGAAAACTTGGTTTAATAGATCATTCCTACTTCTTATATCATGTCAAGAATCACCCACATTAAAATGTTTTTAAACCCCATAATGTCACATAAATATATATATATATATATATATTATTTGAAACCTTATTTTTTTACTTCTATTATTTCAGGTCAATGATAATCCTGTTCCATATGTAAAAAAATTCCTTACTTATTTAACAAATATCCGCAAAAGTGGGTTGTTTTATTATTACTTATCCTTGATCATTAAAAATATTATTACATATTTGAAGATTAATATTGAAATAAATATTTATTTATTAAAATATGACCATCCAAATTAATGGCAGTCATTATTCATTTTTAATCCTTATTTCATAGTCATAAATTATTCAGTAATATAAGATTATGAAACCCAGTTCACTTTCATTGGTTTTGTGAATCTTAAGGATTGTGTTTTTATTTTCTTACACATGATACAGATAAATTAAAATACATAGTATGATTATATAAATAATTTGTGATGGAACATATTTATAATTGCCTCCAATGTATTTTTTAATTATTTGAATCAAATGAAATTTTGTTTATGAGATATGGTAGTGATCCTAATCCACTATGTGGATCTATACACAATGTACTGTTCAGAAGAATTTAACCTAAAAACACTATATTATCTGATGGGGGGAATTTATATATCACTATGATTAATTTAATAAAAAAATATTTGACATCAATTTTCCTGATTGGGATTTGGGAGTGAAATTTGTCCATCATGGGAAATTATCCACAATGTTTATAGAAATGACTTGTGAATCAAATCCAAATTAGTTCTTCTTTAACATTATGATGATGGTCCTCGGAGAGACACTTGAATTATTTTTATGATATATTTTCAAATGTTTTTTTATAAATTATTATTCTATGTTATTAAAATATTATTTCATCATTCCATGTTCCTAATCATATGATCATCATCATTTTTATATCATTTTATTCATTTTAATAGTCAGGACTTCAAAATTTCAATGTTTATTCCCTTAAATTATTTGTATCTCATACTTTTCCGTATACATTTTACGTAGTGTATTATTTGATGTTTTATATGTCATATGAGAGTTATAAGTAATTTTTGTATTTATAAGATATGATGACGCTATTCTATTTATAATGATGTATTTATGTTTCTATCTTCTAGATACAATTGAACCCACAATCATATTCCTGTTGTTGTTATAAATATATTTGAAAATTAATGAAATTAATTATGTTTAATTATTGGTTCAGTACTATTAGACTAAAATTATGGTACATTTTTTATATTTTGATGATATAAAATTACTAAAAACCCATGATATGTATCTTATATTTGATATCATACTATATTTTTTATTAATTATAAATTATGATGGTTTCGATAAATTACATCCCCATTTGGATATTTGAATGTGGATATGGATGTAGCATAGATTTAAAAATGGGAATTCTTACTAAGATGTCTTCTGTGATTATTAATATGTTCATAAATAAAATGCATGATGTGTTTCTTAATTACTAAATAATTTAATAAAAATTCCAAGGGGATAAAATTTGTCTGATCATATACTCATTATGAACTGCTATGAAGATTTAATTTTCTTGTAATGTTGTGGGAATAAGTTTAAATTTTTATGATTACATGACATAAAATACCCTTATGTAATCCATGATTTATATATATTTATGTAAAGAAATTATAGTCAAACATGATGATATAAAAGGGTAAACAAATTTATGGTTCAGTGACTTTTATGTTATTGGTTATGATAATCTCTTTATGTTGTTAATTGTGTATCACTCATATAAACCATTTTGGTTATAGGGAGTTTAATAACTATATTGATCGTTTTCATCCATATATATAAGGGACATTATGATGATTAACACAATGATCAACCCATTATTAAAGGATACATATATATAAATTAGTTAGTTATACTAAATAAAAATTCCTTGATCCTTGTTTACAATGTTACTATAGTTTAAATATTGATTACACAAAAGTGGATAATGATAGAATATCATAATAAAATTTATGAATAATAAGATGAATGAGATAAAACCCAATTTCATTTATGCAAAAAATGTGTGAAAATGATCACAATGATTTTTTTAATGGGCATAGAAATTGTATTAATAGTGGAAGAGGTTATAATTCAGCGTTAAATTATGGTATTAAAATGTAGATGTTGGTTATCATGATCTTCATGGACTGATGAATCATGTGAAAACCATAATGTTCCAACTAATTATGTGTTGATAATTAGAGCATTTTGAATGTCACTTACTTAATAAACCGGAAATAAATAATAATAGGTGTCAATTACATCCATGCCCAAGATAGAATGAAAAATATTATAAAATCACAACTTTGGATGTTAAATATGGAAATGATGTGGAGTGAGGAAAAAAAATCATCTAGAAAATTAATTCGATTATAATGATTCTATCTTAAAAAATCAACTATATTCTAACAAGAATATTTTTCAAGAAAATTATATCTTCAATTCAAGGGTTTCTTTTGGATTATATTTATCTTCTAGGATAACCAATAGTTGATGAAAAAATATTATTAGGAATAACATCATTAATGGGGAAATAATTTTTTTATATCTAAAATGAAAAAAATGAAAGGAGTAATATTAATGAAATGTGTTTTGAATTACTATATATGTGAATTAATAATATTTTTTTTTATTTTTTTTTAAAATATTGTGATTATAATATGTTCTTTACATATATGGTAGTGGGAAATATAGTTGTTATAGACACTATTGTTGGATACACATTTAACATGTATTATAAATTCATGAAATATTAAACAAATATAACTCACAATAAAATAAAAATGTTATATAACAATATTCTATATATATATATTAAAATTGTGTATAAATGATAACATTATAATAAAAAATATGTTATGTTGTATATATAGTGTTTTAAAGAAATATATTAATAAGAATGGAGTAGTAAAATTAAAATTTTGGAAACAACTAATTAATTAATGGTATTTTTCAATGTGTATTTTGTATATATGTAATATTTTTAATAAAAATAATATTTTATTTAGAATTATATAATTATTCCAAATTAAAAATATTTAACTCTTAAAATATTAATTTATAAAAAATATTAAATTAATATAACATAAATTATAAATAGATATGAAATAATATTAATAAGGAAAAATGTTTAAAAACACAATTTTTCAACAAATTTTGTTTTATTTTTAATATATATTTCTAATTTTTGATAAATATGTTTTAGGAATTTTAATTTATTTAAAATAACCAACATTATAAAATAATTATATAAAAATATCACAATATTTTTATTATTTTCATTATTTAAATAATTTATTTTTTAGGGAATATTTTAAATATCAATTTTGTTAAAAATTATCAATATAAAAAATAATTATTATTTAATTTTTAAGAAAGAAGTTTTATATAATAAATAAATATTTAAAAATTAAGGTTATATGATTAATTTTTAATACACATGGTTTATTTATAAAACTCATTGAATATTTCCCAATAGAAACCATTTTTATGTTCCAATGTTACAATGTAGTGCTTATAACATTAAGAAATTAAATAATGAAAAATTTATTTACTATTTTAGCTCAACCATTCAATATTATATAACAGTTTCAACTTAATTTTTAGGCATAAGGATAATATTTTATGAATAAATTTATTTACAGTGGTGAAAAAATGTTTTAAAATGTTTTTTTTAGTATCTTATAATTTATTTACAAAAAATTAGGTCGATATAATTTAAATGATGAACCTCAAAGGATATGATACCTATATAAAATTATAGTAACACTCATTAAATTTTAAATCAATACATAAAAGTATTATGAACAAGTATTTCTTATAATTCATTATATATGAAAATAGTTTTATTATATATTATATATATTTTGGAAATAACATTTTATCATATTTAGAAATATAATTAGAATAAATTGATATAAAACCATGGTTCTGAGAATAAAAATTTAGAAAAAAGGGTTACAATATATTTTTAGATATAATACAAATAACATAGTTAAATACTATTCTATAACAAAAAAATAAAAATGTTTAAATGTGAATCATTATGGTACAAAAAAGCAAAATTATTAAATCATGGTTGGAATGTCTTGGTTGTGGCTTCATTGACCCAATACAAACCCAAATTAATTTATTTATAGAATTTAGTGTCCATGACCACATAATTATTTAATTATATAATGGAATAGTAATGAGTATTCCCAAAAATAAATTTCCAGTAATTATATTAATCATCCATAACTCACTGGTCTCTACATGTAATCTGAAGGCCTTCTTCCCCAATAGGATTTTCAAAAAAATATCAAGTCTCCAAAATAAGTATTATAGTCTTCACAAAATCTTACACATATAATTCATCATCAAAATAACATATATCCATAGTAATATAGTGGAATATATATCACTAATATATTTATATGTTTTTATATCTATTGTCTCAGCATTATATATTCTTCCTCATCCATTATAAATAAAAAGGTGTCGTTTGATTGTTCATGTTGTACTACCTCCATAATACGATGACCTCCATTTTTCATACCACTACACATGATTGATTTGAATGACTATATTTATTAATAAATAGGATATAATATATATATATATATTATAATTATAAAATATTAAATTATCATATATCTTAATTCCCCCTCTATTTCGAGGAATGAAAACGCTATATATGTGTTTTATGGACTACCTCCTCCAAGAATATTTTCCTTTCATTTTAAAAAATTCTTAAATTATTTATCCATACATCATAATATATTATTTTACAATTAAAATAAATCTTAATAATTTCATAATCTATATATTATATTGAAATTATAACATTTAGTTACTATAATCCTCTATTGAGATATAGTGTGTTCCGTTTTGGGTTGGTTTAACTACCTAGAGAAATAACATTATTACCCATTATTATATATTTATGTGAGAACATATGTTATTATATAATAATATGTTAAAAATAAATTAGGTATTATATTTTTGATATGAAATGGTTACATAAGGTATTTTAGTAATTATTACAGTATCTTATTTGATCTCAAATGATACAAATATAAGTTCACGGTAATTAAATTTTTACACAATAACAATTCAAAAATATATAATAAATAAATTGGTTGTGATAATAAATGGTATATATTCTATTTAATAGAGACAAATAATATCTCTATGAACGTACACAATAAACATGCATTGGTAATTAATGAAATTAATAATTTTTAAAAGAAAAAATTTGGAGTGACCATTGAATTTTACTACAATGTTAGTTAATAGGTTGTTTTTACTTATTAAATGATTCCATTATACTGTAATATGATTTAATTACTCCATGATTCCCTGATAATGATTATAATATTTATGATATCATATGTTCCTCTTTCCCCCATGTTTTTCTTTCACCCCATATTTTTTCCCAAACAGATATTTCTAGCTCACCCTATTCCGGATTTATTTTACCCATGGTATCCTATCTGGTTTTAGATGATATATGTGAGTTAGGATAACATCTGGATGATTTAAATAATGATAAATATTTAAAATAATTATAATTTATTAATTTATCTAGTGGATCATATACAATTTATCTCTTGATCCTCATCATGTATTTTTTGGAGATCTATTTGAATAATTGTGAAATAAAGTGTGTATAATGCTTGGGACTATATATTGAAATATTAGGGGTATATGAAACCCTAATGTTTGTAGTTTATTTTGTAAATAAGTAATTTTTTATTTATAGGAATTTTTGGTAATGTATTGATAAGAGTTATGGATAATGTGATCTTTGATAATTATGGTCAATTAGGTTAAATTGTTATTAAATTTTCATAAATTATTTTTATAATAAAGACACACATTTTTCTAAAAAATTATTTTTTGAGTAAATGATTTTTAATATTCATTAATAAGTTCATATTATTTATTGGAAAATTATAATAATATATAGAAAAGAAATATTTTTGGATAACATTTGATTTTATGTCAAAAAATGGTTGATATTATTTAGGGATTAATGAATGAGAAACATTTTTGACAAAAATATTTTTTATTGTTTTAGGATGATTTAATATTTAATGGGAAATTATTATTATATTCTATTGAATATATGATCATGGAATATATATTTCTAATATATTCCATTAATTGTTTTCAATGTTTTTTATGGATAGATATTAAATTTGTTTTGGAATAATGTGTGATAAAAACATTAGATTTTATGGTTCCAATTTATTATAGTATATTATTTTAATTATGAATTAATCATCGGTGACTATTGAATGTTAAGGTATTAATTTTTATTCATGCTATCATTAATATTATCTTCTTCAAACCATTTCAGTTTCTGCTAGAAAGAATTATTTTTTCTCTTTTTTTTTGTACATATGGTCAATTGATAAATTATTTTTTTTCATTGTTAATTAAAAATTCCCCACGATCTTGAGGATGCATATCATGGGATAAAATAATGTATATAAATTTAATAATATTTTCGTTAAAATAGGAAATTAATTTCTCAATCACGGTAACACTAATGACATGTATATTGAGTCTTATATTGAATGAATCATTCAACTACCAATATACATTTTTATAAACTCTTTTCCAATTATGTTTATTATAATGGTTAATTCATAATATATTTCGTGGTTATGTTCTAGCTATTAATGTTCAAGATAAATTCAATATCACATTATATTACTTGTTTATATTATGCTTAGAAATGAATAAATAATAATGTGATGGGGAAGTTTCAATAATGATGGGATAATGTAATATCCCATTGTTTCATTTCATATTTTCTCTTAAAAATAACGGTACATTCAATAGAATGTAGCACACAAAACACCGAGTTAAAATAAAAAAAAATAAAATTTAAATATGGTGGTAAAAACACAATTGATGGGTTGGAGCATATGAGTATTAATAAATATATTAAGAAACATATGTATGAATATTCCCACGATAAAATTAATAATTAATTCAAAATTGATTAAAAATTATTTAAAATAGTGATAAATTCATATGATAGTGAAACATATTTTTTATTAGAAATGTTTTTCGGTGTGAGATGAATTTTATAAATTGTTGATAAAACTAATCACTATTGATAAAATTTTCATGTAAAATAATTAGATTATATTTCCAATTTAAATCATTGACAACAATTTAATCCGAGGTTTTTATAATTGAATTATATTAATTCCACTTCAATCATAAAATATATTTTTCCACCTGAATGGTTTTATTGAATTTTTGGTGGGATATTATAAATAAATTATATGAAATATATAAAATGTTTTAAAAAATTCATATAAAATTTTTAATTATAATTTCATAATATTAATAAGATATTTTATTTATTTTTCTGGAAAATCTTTTTTTTAATATATAAACTAATTTTTAAAAACAAAGTTCAATTATTATCATTAAATCATGAATTATAAAAATAATATTATATTTTTAATTTTGTTTTGAAGTAAAATAGTTTCTATACTATTTAACATAATATAATTAATTCATTATGAATCAACATGTATTTTAATTTTCTAAATGATAATATTGTGGATAAAAACAAATTTCATTAAAAAAATATTATGGTTCAGACATTTATATTAAAATAGATGGATTCCACCTCTATAAATGGAATATTTATTCATATATCCCATTTTCAAAATACGGGGTTACATATTTGGGAGACAGTTACCTCTTATTTATGGTCATTATTAATAGAAACCATGATAATAATTCTCTCTCTAGTATGGGTAAAATATATAACATAGGGTTTAAACTATATGGAAAGACATTAATATATATCCAAGAAATAACTTAATCCTATTAAATATGTTCTCTTTAAAACAATATATGTATACACTGTTATAAAATAAATTTTAGAAAAATATTTTTAATTATAGAACACTTTGATGACATTTATATACACAAATTGAATTTTAATCGAATTAAATTTTTTTTGGGGGGATTTGGTTTTAACATTATTGTAAGATGTTTTAAATAGGCATTGGGTTGATTATTTTAAAAAAAATATTATTTATTAATTTCAGAAATAAATTTATGTAATTAGACATTATATTTTATTTGAACGTTAAAACATTTTACTTATAAATCGATTATTTTCAAAAAAAATTATTCATGAATTATTCATTCTGATATTACTACTAATTTCTTAAGAAATATATATATATATATATTAAATAAGATAGTATTTATTCCCGATAGGGAATATTTATTTCCAAACAAATTTGAAGGCTCCCTTTAATATTTATGATATTTTTTTCATGGTAAAAAATTTTATTTTCACAGTTAATATTGAATTGGGTTTGATGGGGATATATCTAAAATATAAGGCATAAAATATCTCCCAAAAATCTAAAAAATTAAATATTTAGTTTATTTTAACCCCATAAAATAATATCAACGAATTTTGCAGTTATAGTTATAGTTGACTGGTTATGATATATATAATATTTTGATGTTTTAAATAAATCCTTTTATGTAATTTCACTCTCTTATAATGGGTATATTCCATTTTTTATGTATTCAAAATTAATAATAAAATTATATTGTCTTAAACCTACCCAAAAACATTCATATCTTCCTTTACATAATTTTTCATGGCCCTTCCCCTAGGGCCTATGTCATGACTACCCAAATCCTACCTTCCATAGGCTAGTGGTAGGTGAAAAGCACTGGAATGTTGAAAACCAAACCCAGAAGGCATTTCCTTTATACCTATACACACATAGATAAGGATCATTTCAAACAAGTAAAAGACAATGTGAAAAGAAACTTACAACCACTACTAAAAACCACCACTCCGAGTAAAATAATTTACTAAAAGCAAAATGGGCTAGTAGGTAAGACCAACTAAGAAGAATTTAATGAAATATGAAAAAACAGGATCTAGAGACCTCCAAGGATCTTACTTGAAGAGTCGGTATAGCTCGTCCCTACAGCTCACCTTGTCAATCCGTTATCTCTGTGTACCATCTAGCCCTGGCTCTCAAAAGGCTCATTCAAACTTCCTGTCGACTGAACGAAACACAACAAGTTCTAGGAGAATCCCCTGTAGGGGTGAGTATAACTATAATCAGGGGGTCCTTGATACCCTCGATTGTCTCTAAGAATTCACCAAAGGAAAAACCAGAAATCATTATCTCAATCACAAAGAAAAAAATTAAAGTACAACTCATACCTAAAATATAAATTAAAGAATATGTATAATGATCATTAGTCATAATGATACATCATCTTTTTCTATTAAGAAGTTCCACTGCGGAACTATGAAGAATTGTACTATCATCGATCCACACAGGGTTGTATGTCACTAACCCACATAGGGTCGTAATTCATTGATCCACACAATGTCGTAAGTCATTGATCCACTCATGGTTGTAAGTCAAAGATCGACACAGGGTTGTGTTTCATCGATCTAGACATAGTGTAAATTCATCGATCCACATAGGGTTTTATGTCTTTGATCCACACATGGTTGTAAGATGTTGGTCCATGACGGGACACACTCAGGTATGTCCTTATCGGGTTGTGCTACTCTTGATCCACACAAGGTCGTATGTCGTCGATCCACACAGGGTCGTATGTCACAGATCCATGATGGTCTACTCTAAGGTTTCTCCTCTTCTAGTCACACTACTTTGGATCCATATATTGCTTCTCTAATGCTGATCCACAATGGGTTTCTCTTCACTTGATTGACAGCCATAGGATTCCCGCACATGGTACACTTGATTTATATAGATTCTACATCTCATGTCTTCATTCATACCTCAACTTCCTTGAAGTACCACAAATAATTATCCTAATGAAACACCATTTCATATGGGTTCCAACACAAAAGACTGCGCATTAATTCAACATCTTGTTTGTAAGTTATAGGCATTTTAGAAACGAGGGCTCGGTTAGATTCACGTTCGATCCAAGCCATCTATATTCAAACATTCTCCAAAACCGATGTGTAGTATCTCAAAAGGACCAACATGTCCCAAGGGTCCCAATTCCACTGATGGTTCATCAAATGGTCACCCATTTTCTGAGATACAATATATTTAGTGTAACAAGAATGGTTGAGTGGAGTAGGGGTCCGGCCCGACCAACCCGTTGGGTTCATGGGTCCGACCCTGATAACGATTTCAGTCTAGATCATGTGTCTAAACAATCTCATGGTTCTAGACTACCTGAAAACCCAACCCGCATGTGGACCAGTTCTCCAGGATAGCGCTGCCATTGGGGCCACTTATCTCCCTGCGTGGTGCATCGACACAGTGTCATTCCCCCGTTGCATCCCGGTCGGCCATGGCTCACACCACTATGGCTTGGATGGCCATGAATCCTACCTATGTAGTTATTGTGGGTGGTTCCATCCCCATGTGGCCGGCTCGGCTGGCCGCCGTGTCGGCGGGTTCTTCCGCCTGCCACTGGAGATACCCTGGTTGTCCATATTCTTTCTTATATGCACCCACTAGCCTCCTAGGTCAAGGCCATAACTACATGGCCCTCAAAATCATATTTTCAACACGTTCATTGGCATTCCTCAAAGAACTCACCAAAAAAAGTTTGGAAGAGGGATCATGCCTAGTTTGGTTCTGTTCGTGCCCTACGGATTAGAATTATAACATGGGACAGAATCATTCCAATCATGATAATGATTAACACAAATAAATTTCATGCAACAACCACCCATAATAAATAATGAATCATAGATCAACCCATTAGTTAGTTGAACTGCATTTTACGTTTTATTCAAGAATGAGGAAGAAAAAACTTTTAAACACACAAAAAATTAAACTCCTTACCTGGATTTGGTGGAATCCATTAGGGAAGATGAAATGAATTTTCATTCGATGTCGTTCATCCTTGTTCATAAATCCCCGGATCAATTCCCCAAATGGTCATCGTTCGTTCACCATTCATTGTTGTAGATGAAATTTTTTAGCATTTAATTAGAGGATCTTCCCATGGGTTCTCAATTCCCACACCAAATGGTTTATTAAAAAAATTAAATCACACAATGTTGTGTTCATTAATATTGTTTATTAATGAACTGGAATTAATAAAACATTAATCGCACGAGTATTACACAATGAGAGGATAGAGTCATTAAATGAACCTCACTTAATAACTTATGTTACACTATAGTCCCGCCAACCATCGCTCAATGGTTGAAGAAAAATAAAAAAACTAAAAGAGTTATTTTATTATTATTTTTTAAGTCCAAAGTTTAACATTCTCATCTGACCCACATCATTTACAGTTAATTATCATATAAGTCAATCCTGATTCTACAAATTCAACAGTTCCCATATATTTTCAATCCAAGGACTAGTTTAAATAATATAATATATGGTTAGCACATTTACCAAACATACCTTAAGATATCTCAGAAAATATTAACAGACACCCTCAACCCGCGCCAGCCAAGGTTAAGCTCCAGATAAGTGGAACACGTCCCCACGAGCTCAATGGTACTCCTTAAAATCCAATCCGTGATAATTTTTAAGAGTTATAAGGATTTGACAATAAAATAAGTGTTACATAATTATTTTATTTACAGTCAAAAACTAACTTCCACTATTGGCCCGCACAACCAATGTTAGGATCTATCTACGGAATGCATAACCTCAAAATCTTAGTGATGGTAATTGATTTTTAATCTGAGTCACCATTCATGAGTTTTATTTATTTAAAAATTAAAATTATTTTATTTAATTATTTTATTCATGGTTATCCCATTTTGGGTTTTCTCACTTGAGGCCTTAAGCCACTAAACATATTTTACGCCAATAGTAAACAAGCCATACTAAATGTAGCGGTTCCCTCATATTTATTATTCATACACCCCTTAAAAAATTATTCCACTTTTTCATTGAAACTGCTCACGTGTGCTATTTAATGCTTACTGTTTTTCAACATATAATTTCGGGCACTCCGGGCCTCAGAATCACGTGCTGTCAAATTTCACAATCTTTAAAAAATTCAATAATATGTATAAAAACATATACATAATTTCTAGGTCATGAAATTCTCCAAAACTACGGGATTTACATCCCTAAATTTCACAAAAAAAATTATAAGAACACAAATGGGTTGTACTGTGCAAGAATCTGAGCCTCCCGCTCCAATGTGATCATTTGGAGGTTCATGTTCTACCACCGAACTCTCATCAAAGGAATCTAACATCCAATGAGGACTTGACCCTATCTATCTTCAATCTCTACTGTAAACTCCAAAAATGTTTCCCTATCGTCAATCTCTATCTCTCCCTAATCGATGATGTATGATGGGTCATGCACGTATCTCCCCAACTATGACACATAGAAGACATTATGCACCTGATGCATCTGAGGGGGAAGATCTAGGAAGTACGTCACGTTTCTAATACTACTGAGAATTTGGAGGTTTTATTAACCATGAAGATAGTTTTCAGCCACGACCAAGTCTCCCCCATCCTCATTGAGGCGAGAACCGTAGGAAGACATG
Organism: Viscum album; assembly: GCA_963277665.1. Classification (NCBI taxonomy): domain Eukaryota; kingdom Viridiplantae; phylum Streptophyta; class Magnoliopsida; order Santalales; family Viscaceae; genus Viscum; species Viscum album. The sequence continues at coordinate 1,640,614,692 of OY728121.1, read as the reverse complement.
GTCTCACTTCTCGAACTCCAAGGGTCTCCATCTCCTATAGGCCTAAAAATTCTGTCTACAGTGTGATGTCTTCATCCTCTCCTAGCTAATCCACTCCTTCTCAGTGGTATCCCTTACTATCTCTAGAACCATGATTGCTGAGTCTGCTATGTTTGTCCAGCATAGTGATGATATGTATGGACACCTATACAAGGCCTCAAACGATGGCATGCTAACGCTAGAGAAATAGTTATTGATGTACACAAACTGTTCTAGTGATGGGTGGTCTCCCAACTGTGACCAAAATCCAAGACAAAACCATGAATCATTTCTTCCATGGTCTACTTGGTTTACTCTATCTTACCATTCATCCGGGGGTAAAAATTGTGCTCCACAGTGCTAGAACATGATGATACAATTTCAATTACTGAAAAATGAGGCATCGTGAAATGAACCCGGCTGCCACTTTTGTTAACCCTGAACAACAGTACTGAGGTTGGAGGTCCTGCTACATCCTTGTCACACCATGGTGTACTTCAAAATAGGATGTATGGACCCCCCCCCCCCAACTCCTCCTCCTGCAACATCACTTGTACTAAGGTGCATCCTATAAAAAGGATAATGTGCTCCCCTGCTTTAAAAAATCAATCAGTACCCTATATTGAAGATATGTCCAGACATCAGGGCTCGCAGTCAAAATCCATATGTTGTGCCTCTCTAACTCACTAATGGAGAGGGAGAGTGACAGTTGTAGACTGGAGGTAAGCTACAGCATCATCATCCATGAAGGATATCAGCATTGTGCCTAGCTACTCCATCGACTCACTCTATAGTTGTAATAGAGACAACATGAGGACCGCGTATACCACAACATCCCCCTTCATAAGAGGATATACTATCTCAAGGTAATAATCCTTGAGGAACTCCAACAATTTATACTGTCCCAACTACTTATTATCCTATATACACATTTCCATCCTCGCAAAAGGCTACCATGTTTAACCAATTGATGTGTCCATCAACCCCTGGGTAGTTGGTACCCTCTCTCAACATCAACTTGTTTAAGGTTCTGGTAGTCTACACATAACTTCAAACACTAGGTCATACTAATCCCTTCATCTACAAGTCCTCCGCCTACTCCCCATACATTCAAAGCTCTTAAAAAGTCCACTGATTTACTGTTTCTTATATCAATGTCATCTCGGGGTGCAAAACAATATAGAATTCCATCCCCCTGGTGGGAGGTAATCTGGGAAACATCAATTTAAAGGATTTTCTCATACTCTGCCATTACTATTAGGAACTAAAAACACAAAAAACCTACTTATACTAGGGTAAGGTTTGTCGACTCAATAGTGATTGGAAAAACACTCCTATGCATGAGTTTATCTCGTGTTACCTGTGTTTCCTTTTTTCATCGACCAAGGAAAACCCAATTACAACACTATAGATATACCACATCCTTTTTCCTAAAATAATTAATCTGATAAAGATGTGTGGATGACTATTCCATAACCAAACTAATGTTGTAAGGCCTTAACGCTACCACCAAGATGTTCCTTGAAAAACATTAACCTCAAGGGTCAGATCACACCATTGGCATAAGTGTAATTATTGAGTCTCCTCCCATAGGTATCCCCAGACATAAGGGTTGCATCAACTGTTTAACATGAAAATCTTGGTTTTGAACAAGATTTTTGACAAAAATGAATGATTAGCACCTATTTCTATTAATATGGTAGATATTTTTAGACACATACCTTACCTTAAATCATTCCTAGAGCCCTGGGGTCATTCTCATTGACCACATGCAGCTACTCCATTCCCATGTCCTGCAACACCTGGAGCCATGTGGGGACTACATTCAGGTGCTGTTTCTAACATGACAAAATGCATACCACCTATTTCTGCTCTCCTAAATCCTATTCCACTTATGTTTCCCTGACGATTCATTAGTATCTATCAATTCCTATTATCGAAAAATTTAATAAAACCAAGTCTATATGAATCGCAGTTGTTCCCTATATTCCCACTGCTAACAACCACTGGTTGTATATTCTCAGAAAAATAATTTTCAATATTAATGGTTCTATCAATCCCCCTATCATAGGAATGAATGCAAAGAGTATTAGTGTTAAATCAGGTGTCCCTAAACATATCTTGGTTGGAGGAAAAAGCCCTAAATGACTGGTTTTATCGGATTCATTGAATACCAAGTATGGTCGGATGGCTTGACGAAAACGCAGAAACCGACATGTCATCCTTCCATAGTTGTAGAAGCTCATGGGAACAAATACCCCTTAACTTTTTTTGGGATGAGACCCTTTTTCTGAGAATGTTTTTTATGCTCTATCTAGAAAAAAGTCACATAATCGTAAGATAGGTTTAATATAAAACCATTCATTTCCCTCCTATGACTTGTAGAAGGATCACTAACATGACTTTCATCTATTCTAATGGTACATTGGCTAGATGAAAACTTGGTCACCACTTCAGGCCTTTCCTTATAATCTTGTGAGTCAGGCTCACCTCGAAACCTTATTTGAATCTGTAACTAAAACTAATTTACATAACTGAGCCTACATAATTCCTCTACTTGTACCTCTGGTATAAAATTATTACCAACGAGATGTGGAATCGCTCAGACACCGCCCGAAGGTACCATCTCAGGCAATAGTCCTTGTACATAATCCTCATTTCTATGTTGATCATCCTCATTTTCACACATTGGAATACATGTCAGAGGCCTGCGTAGACGTATCTTGAAAGAGAATCTTGATAAACCATAGTCAATAAGTTATACCTGGTGAGCTGACTCAAAATATAAGAAGAGAAAAACATTTTCAAAATACATGTGACAAGTGTTTTCATATACTGAGTCGGAAAATATAATTCATGGTCCATGTGTATGGATACATCGATCACCTCCCAAACACTGGACTCCCTGGATTGAAATCTAAACTAATTTCAATCAACACTATTTCCCCCATTGAAAACATAGATTCTTATTTCTTCTAGAAGAACAGACTGCCTTTGATACAAATTTATCATGACCCCTCCCACGGGACATGTGCCATGACTACCCTGCCCCTGCCTTCCATAGGCATGGGGCTGGTTACTAGCACCGGAAAGTTGAAACCCACAAAGGGAAGTCATTTCCATTAAACCTATGCACACATATATAGGCCACATTGCGCACATGTAAAACACAACTGGAATGGAAAGGTAAAACCAATACTAAACACCACCAATGAGAGTAAACGTATGTACTGAAATTAAAATGGGCTAGTATACAAGCCAATCTAAAAAGAAAGTACTCTAGAAATGTAAAGCAATCTATAAAGATTGTCAGCTAAGGATCCTACTAGAAAGATAGGTACAGCTCGTCACTACAGCTCACCATGTCAATCGTGGACCTCCGTGTACCATCTAGCCCTGGCTATCCAAAGTCTCATTCAAGCTTCCCATCCTCTGCACAATATACAAAAAGATGTGGGTAAAGACAATTTAGGGGTTAGTATAACAATACTCAGTAGGGACACTGAGACCCCCAAAGAACTCTCATAATTCCACATAGGAAAATAAACCAATGCCTGACCTCAATCACCAAGCGCAATCTAAATGACCGATCAGACTAAAAATATAACATAAAGAACATGAATAATGATGATTATTCATAAAGATAAATCATCTAATTATATTGATAAGTTCCACTGTTGAACCACCATGACGTCATTTTATCGCCGATCTACACAGGATGGTATGTCACTGATCCATACAGGGTTGTAAATCGTCGATCCACATAGGTTTGTAAGTTATCAATCTACACGGGTTTGTAAGTCCTTGATTCACACAAGGTCATAATTCATTGATCCCCATAGGGCTGTAAGTCTTCAATCCACACAGATTTGTATGTCGTTGATCCCCACAGGGTTATAATTCGTTAATCTGTGATGGGAAGCTCTAAGGATGGTCCTCACCGAGTCAACCTATTAGTGATCCCAACAGGGTTTTAAGTAGTCGATCCAAACAGTGTCGTAAGTCCTTAATCCATGATGGGACTTTCTATGGCTGGTTCTCATCAGGTCGTGCTACTGTAGATCCACACAGGGTCGCTCTGATGCCGGTCCACAAAGGGCAACTCTTCACTGGACAGCTCGCCACAGGAATCCCACATGTGGTGATCTTAAGTTCCATAGATTATGCTCCTCAATCCATCATTAGGATGCCAACTACCATGAAGTACCCCTAAGAAGTAAAACTAATAACCACTATGTCATAATTGTTCAAACGCAATAGATGGCACGTCATTTAGATGCCCTCTATGTAAGTTATATGTATTTTAGTTTCGAGACCCTACATTCAATTTGTGTTCAATCCCACCGAACCATACTCCTACATTCTCCAAAAGCCAATTGGAGTATCTCAAAAGGATCTTCTCATACAAAGGGTCCCAACGCCACTGATGGTCTTTCAATTAGACCACTTTTTTGTAAAATAATCCTTATTTAGTCTAACATGACCGGAAGAGTCTAGTAGGGGTATTTCCCATATAACAGGTAAGAAACAGTTCATAGGTCCGGCCCGACCAGTGGGTCCGGCTCGGCTAGTGGGTTTGGCCTAGATCATGGATTCAGCCCGACCAGAGGGTCCGACACACCAAGAAGCCCAACTTGCATACGGGTCGGTTCTCCGATATGGCACTCCAGTGGGGCTCCGCCCAGTCTTCCGAAACAGGAAGTTGGAGCTGGCCTTTATGCTCTAGTAAAGCGGCTTGAGTTGGCCACTAATATCTTTGTTCCTCACATCGATGCATCACCATTACACCTACTATAGCTCAGATGGCTGCAGCTCATGTCACCGTGATTCATGTGGGCCTCGTCGCCGCACTGGATGGTGATTCTTAGGGCCACAAGAGATACATCGATAGTGTGTTTTCTTTCCTGTCTGTGCCTATGAGCATCCAAGTTCTCATCCTTCACTATGTGGCCCTAAAATCACTTTTTATATACATTTGCAGATCCACCTTGAATAACGCAAGAAGAACAAGTTTGGCAGAGGGTTTGGGCCTTGTTCGGTCCAGCATGTGCCCTCTGCGTTAGAATTTAATCATGGGAAGGAATCATTCAAGTCAAGATAATGATTAGCCCAAATCAATTTCATACTATAACCACACATACGAACAAATGAATCGCGAGTCAACTTGTTAGTTAGTTGATCTTTTTTCATTGTATTATTCAAGAACAAGGAAGAGAAATCTTTTAATCCCATAGACAACCAATCCCCCTACGTAGATTTGGTGGAATCCATTGTAGATGATGGACGGAATTCACGTTCAATGTCGTTCATCATTGTTCATAGATCCCTAGGACAATTCCCCCAATAGCCATCGTTGTTCCATTGTTCTTCATTATACATGAAATTCATATGTTTTTATTTATAGGTTCTTTCTCTGGGTTCTCAATTCACATGAAAATGTTTTCATTAAATAAAATAATTGCAACCACGTTGTGTTCATTAATATGGTTTATTAATGAAGTGTGATTAACGATCCATTAATCCAACATGAGTTTTGTTTACACAACAAGAGGATGGAGTCACTAAATTACCCTCATTATTGACCATTGTTAAACTGGTGTCCCACCAACAATCGATCAATGGATGATGAAAATTAAAAAAACTCAAAGTTTTATTTTATTATTATTAATTTTGAAAATTCAAAAAATTAATTTTTTTTCCAAACCTTGTAAATTTTAAGCTTGGCCTAACAAATCACAACACTTTGAATTCAATAGTACCATCAAATTCTCAATCCAAGCATTGGGTCAAAAGATAGAAAATATGAATTGCACGTTTAATGAATTTACATTAAAAAAGTTCATAAAATATTAATAGTCACCCTTGACCCGCACCGGTCGAGGTTTGGATCTTCCTAAGGGGAAAACACCCTCATGGGCTCAATAGTACTCTCATATTTCCAATAAAAGTTACCATTTAGGTGTTATAAGGAATTTTAAATTAATTAATTGTTTTTTTTATTTACGACCAAAAACTAACATCAAATGTTTACCCAAGCTGACCAATTTTAGGATATGTCTAAGTAAAGAATAACCTCACGAGCTCAGTAGTGGTATCATATTTTTACATTGATTCACCTTTCGTTAGTTAGCATCTTTTGAAAAAATTAAATAACATTATTTTATTATTTTATTTACCGTTAATCAATTTTAAAGGGTTTTTTCATTGGAGGCCTACGACCACCAATCTTATGTCACACCTAGGGTAAAAACGCCATCGTAAATGAAACTGTTCCCTCAGATTTTTGATATGGGAACTAGTTTAAGTGTTATTCCACATTTTTTGGAAAATTTATCATGTGGCCTATTTAATGAATTTTTTTTTAATGGATCATTCTGGACACTCTGACCTCAAGAATCACATACTGTGAAATTTCACTATCTCAAAATAATTCCATAAGAATTAAAAAAAATTAAACACAATTTCGAGGTAATTACATAATTCATCATCTCTTTTTTATGCACTTATTCCATAATATGAGATATTGTGATTTAACAAAAAAGATGTCTCTTAATGAAGAGATGATCAACTTTACATACTTATTCAATGTTTATTAAATCATCCACATTATTTGAATATATTATATCAATAAAATCATATTTAATCTTATATTAACAATATATTGAGATGTTATTTTTTATGTGATAATCTTTCCCTTGAATTTTTCATGCTATGGAAATTTAAATCATAACATGTGTGTATGTTATGTCTACTATATACATTAAGTGTTGAAAATCATTTTTCATCATATCATTACTAGGATCTATGGAATAGTAGAATTAATGGATACATAAGATATATATCAAATAATTATGATTTTTTAAATATAACTTATCATGTACCTTAAAACTCTTCGATCTATTGGAATATGATAATGTTGCTAATATATACTTGTGGAATACCATATTCATGTTGTGACGTGATTCATTTTTATTTTACCAAAATGTATGAAGGATTGAAAATTATTATATAATGAAAAATATGTAATCATGAAATTATTAAAAATATTTACAAGATGTAAAAATTTCATAACTACTTCAAGAGTGGTCACCATACTGATGAGATTTTTGAGAAATAAAGAGAAAAACCATATGTGCTAAATGTAAACAAGCACTTTTCAAAGGAATTCATTTCAAATTATTATAAAATGAAATTAAAATATGGAATATATATCCATTTTTTCTTCAATTATTTATTAATAGATTCTAATCCATTGTAACTGAAGGTCAAATGGGAAAAAAATTAGAGAGACCCAAGGTGAGGGTTTATTTTTCCAATTTACACAATACTAATATTTGTTTATATTATTCACATAAATTTAGTTATATGGAGTATACATATATAAATTGAAATAATATATCCAAAATTAATATTTATACTTTATATTTAATGATTAAATTATTTTTCACACTATCGATGGGGTTTTATAAAATGTTTTTAAAGATGTTGGTATTACTGTTAAAATATCCTTTTATTTGAGGATTTTTTTTATATTTCTGTTGGGAAAAATATAAGGTCCAAATCATTGAACCAACATCTATTTTATTATATATAGTTTATTTTGGGTTTAAATTTTTTCACTTTTCTTATTATCTTTTTTGTATTAGGAATAGACATGTATGGTAAATATAATTCACATTATTATAAAATTGATGTTTTATTTTTATGCACCAATATTTTTTCTTCCTTTTCAATGTTATTTTACATTTCTAAATAATTTTCATCTTCATAATCAAATTATTATTTAACATATTTTTCAAGCATATATATAATTATATATAAATACTATAAGAAGACATTCTGTCTTTTTCTAAATAGGGAAATTTGTTGACTTTATACCAAAAGTGTGAAACAAATCCCTTTTTTACATTTTACCTATGAATAGAATTTACCACCATCATGGGAGTTATTAATATATATGTATAAATTCTAATTTTCCATGTTTATATTAAATTATATTAATATTATGTATAGTCTAGGAATATTATTTAAATTTTTATTTAAAAAAATGGAATTATTTTCTTCAAGGACTAAGACGAAATATAGAAATGATATATTAATATATTATTACAGAAAGATACAATGAAGTTATATATTTTTTATTTTTGGATACCAATTTATTCTATAGATAAATCATTTTACCAAAGAACATTAATTTTTTTACGAATATATGGTCTTATAATATCTATTACATGTAATTTACTTTACCATACTTTGAGTTCATTAACATTCTGGTAATATCATTCTCTATCACTCTCAATTATTTATTTCTGATTATTTTTCACATTAATATCTATATTTTCAATATCATGTTAAATTTTAATATAATTTTATTTTACTCTGATGATGTTTCAACCATATATATTTTTTATATACCTTATTAGTTGAAGAAAAAATGTTATTTCATGGAATTATGAAATATTATGTATTCATAATTAAATATTGAAACATTTTTATTTATAAGAATACTTTTTTATGAATTTTATTCATAATTAAATATATATACTAAATTCAATGGAATTTAATGAGTTGGGTGTGGCCTAGATATAGACTGCATGTGATTCATCGACAATACACATGAGACAAAATCGTAGATCACATAATTTGGGTAATTTTTGTATACATATCCATAAAATATAATTATCCTATAATTTTCCATGATTGTAATATTAATGATAACTTGTTGTTTTCTTGATTTAAAGATCATGAGTGTCGTGATTTATTAATTTTATAGATTTTTAATTCATTTTTTATTATCTATGTAATTTCTATTTTGAATTTAGCCAATTATTAAATTTGAACTCATGCTATAAATTGAAATGTACTTTATTTTTATTACATACACTTCCATATTTACTATTACTTATTTACTCATTATACCTTCTACATTACATAACCCATAATGAGCACTAGATCCCACAATTTAATTTTTTTCAATTCCATATAATATGATGAATGATGTTTTTAAGGATATTAATGATGTAGGAATATTATTATGGTATGTTCTAATCATTACTATTTAATATAATAAAAAAATAAATATTTATATTTCATCAATTACATAATAGAAGGATGTTATTTGGTTTCATCCCTTGTATCATTTACCAGTGAAATATGTAATCACCTTATCTAGGTTTTTGTTGTATGGGATGTGGAAACCTTTTAGCGGCCCATTCATCCAAGGGAATCAAAAGTGGAATCTTATCTAAAATAGGACCCTCTAAAAACAATAATTTTTTAGTTTATATTGAATATTAATTCCACAAATAATGTGAGTGTCCTTTAATTTGATGGAAGGAATTCTCTCAACAAGAAGAGTTATAATCTACATTACATTTTATCATACATCATGGATTTTTTTATATATGTATAATGAGTGATTATCTCTAATTTCTAAAGGATAACCAATTATTTATTCGAATAAGGTAAAATTATATGTGTTTTAAAATTAGTGAAAAATATTTTTTATAACTCTATTTGAAAATATATAGACAAAGGTAATATGGATTGAAACAAAAAAGAGATATGATAATAATATAGATTACTATATGATGGTAATATTAATGATAATGAATGCATTCTGCATGTTTTGATATAGATAATTATGGACCATAAATTTATTATAAGTATAAAAATGATTATTATTTTACTATGGTTACTGTGGATGTGAGTAATATCTATGTGATAGGGGAGAATTAAATGCATTACACCAATGTTAAAAAAATTAATGAATAATTTAATATATCAGTTTCATCCAAAATTTACATTCCTATAAGATAAACAATTCTTAAAAATATACTATTTACAAAATATACTCTTTTATTTTGATATGTTACAATCAATAACATTAAAAAATGTAAAAATTTATAATGATTTTAAGGAAATGAAAAAAAGGGAAAAAATATAAGACGAAATCATAGAAATGTGTTATTTTGAGGATAAGGAATATGGTAAATTCATCAATATGATTTTCTTATTCAATTAAATGAAATTGAGAAGGGAAATTCATAAATAAAAAAGAAAAAATCACCATGGTTTTGAAAAAATATTTATACGGGACAGGTTTCCTATGATTTTCCTATGAATAAATATAATAATAAAAAATAAATTAAATAATATATAATTAAAACAATAATTACATGGGGGAGTATCCTGATTATTATAACTTTTTAAAAGATTAATTGGATGATAAAATGAAGGAATACATACTTAATATGTTCAAGGGTATATTCAGATGATGATATTGACAACATGAATAATTTTACAGAAGTGTCTAACTTCTTAAATAATGATGAGGAGGTGGAATATTCATAATTTCATAAAAAACAAAATAATATGAAATAACTGACCAAACATGAGAAAGATACCAAGAATATATTTTACTAAGGGAGAGTTGTATATCAATAGGAAATAAATATCACATAGACCAACATTCCACATGTAACATTGCATTATAGAACAAAAAATATGAAATCCACATTGAATTTGGAGGTAATGTATAATATAATCAAGATGTATATTGGAAATGATTCAATAGTAAAGTAAAATATGGTTTTAACATGTCTCATGTTATAATAGTTATATCTATTAGTGTATGACCCAATTAAATGTTGAAAATGTTTGGACTGAGAAGAATTTTAAGGGATACACATTCACATTGTAAAAACTGAATAAAATATGATGTTCACAAATCTTCCATTATAAAAATATCGATCATTTTATTTCAGGGAATTAATAATATAATTTTTGAAAGATCTATAATCCATTTGAAGGACCTAAATATCATTGGTTATATTGTTGATGTGGACATTAATGAAAAAATGCACATTGTTTCTAGTATAACAAGTCATTATAATGTAAGAGGCATAATCCATAGGGGATATATTTTTTGAAAATGGAGAAATAATCTTAATGAATACATTTAATGAAAAAAAACACATCCAATTTAATAGTCCAAATCATAGTTTTATTTTTTGTTGATGTGTGTTGTAGATGTTAGAAATCTGGGTAAAAACCTAATGTGTTCTAAACTATAATAGTTGGAGATAATTACTATTGTCTAAATGGTCAAAATTAAAAATATAAAAAAAATTCATGTAATTTTGGTGATTTTAGAAAGGTTTGACATAATAATAAGAATGATAAGAAATTTAAAATTAAATTCAAAATATTCTTACTCAAATAATAAAAGTGGAATACTATAATTGATAGAGTATAAATAAATATTTGTTTGAAAAGGAAATCATGTCATTATACATGATGATACTGACATTCATGGGAATTGTTTCCACAAGTGATAATCTTAAAATCAAATAATGATCATTTTAGAGGATTTAAAAGGTGGGGAATGAAATAATCGACTAACTTACAACTATTCCATCATAGGATGATTAAATGATATTTAAAATTAATTATCATGGAAATGAAGATCCATTATTATCTAAGTAAAATAATAGAACCAAACAAGTAAAGATAGATCTTGATATATTGGTGATCTAGTATCATGTTGATATTCATGGTAAAAAAATGCATCACATGTTGTCTTTTTGAAGAATCAGAAGTCAAAATTGAGTGGAATTTCATAAAAAAATTATAATATTGTGGGAGAATATCAATCCCTTTTTATTCCGTTATGTTTGTTTCTTTTAGAATACTATAACAGAATTTAAAATTATAAAGTGAGTGATATTCAATCTGGGATATAAGTATGTATGTATTCATAACAATAACTACCTTGAGGTAGAAGAATTTATTAAAACACCTAAGGTAGAGACAAATTGAGAAAATGATTTTATACAGTGAATCATTAAATTTATGACAGTATAACAAAACTATAAAAACTATTTTTCTTATCTGACATTAAAATCAAATTTCCTCTAATATCAAAAATTGTTATCAAAGTAGAGTGTAAATTTCTTAAAAATGATTTTTATTGAATGGTTTTTAATTCCATTTCATGTTATATTCATCATAATTAATCTATTTAAAAAATATTATAGTATGACTTTATCATTTTTGTTTGTCATACATGAATTTTATAAAAAAATGGTAGAATTTGTAATTCACTTAGGTTTTCTACCGATGAATCGCCATAGACATATATTTGTCTTGATAAAACACAATATATTTTTTTTGATACTATTTTTAATAAGATGGGAGAATGAGTGCCACACATATTAGAATAAAAAAAGTTTGGTGATATTGATAAAATACAATGGGGAATATTACTATGAAAATTTTATTGAAATGTATTTTCTATCAATAAAGTGAGATTCCATAAATATTCAATATAGTGTTAATATATTTTGGGTTGAAATAAAGAGTTTATAGATGTATTTATATGTAATATAGAAATTTTTTCTGATTTAGTCATACAAATCAATGATTCAATAGATTAAATTTAATGAATTGATTTTAATTTGATTATTTTTTGTGTCAATTTTCATGACATTTACTGGATTTGATAAATGGAGAATCATAGCCTACAACATTTTCCAATGATGATCGATGTCTACTCTAAATGGGGGGACTAAAAATCATATTTTTAATTTAATACTCTATCTTTGAAATATAGTAAATCCTAATTAGGTGATTATTTTTTAGAGATATATTGAACAGTTACTCTAGACCACATAGTTGACGATTTTTTGTTGCCTTAAGACTATTTCTAAAATATTTGGTATGTCGTATGGGTTGAATGGAGAAACACTCATTTGAATTTAGTGATGTTTGAAAATTAAGAACAAAGAATATTAATTTGGTTGGATGAATAAAATTTTTTATTAATAGTTATAAATTCACTTCCACATTAGACATTTTTGGTTTGTGTGTTTTTAAATCATTATGAATATGTGGAAAAGTCATGTGATTGATGGAAATCCCATGTGACTTTTATTGTACCTATATTTTTTCATAGAAAATATAATATGTTATGAAAAATAAAAATGATTTAGAAAACATTATTCGTGCAATATGAAGTTTTTATTGTTATTTAGATTATATTTATTACAATTTAAGTTGAACATATAATAATTTTTGGGGTATAAGTGTTTTCTATCTGAAGTATAATATTCCTGAATTTTTAAAATACTTATCTATGTGTATAATATTTACTGAACCCAAAAAATAATCTTCCTTGGGTGTACTTGATTTTTGTATAGCCTAAAATATTTCCACTTCTCATATGATATATAATAATCCCTAAAAACAAATTTTTTAGAATTAAATAATCATAATAAAAAGTAATATTTTAGATGAATCTACAATAATGTTCATTTGATATAAACATATAAAACACACATATTATATTTTTTATTTAAATACCTAAAATTATGGAAGACCACCATTGAGAGATATTTTTTGATGATATGAGTAACATGGATATAAATGTCTTGACTCCATGTTAATAATGAATTCATACATACATATGGATATTCTCAAAATGTTTATATCATGTGAATATAAGAGATGAATTATTGAACATAAAACTCTCGAGAATATAATGATTTAATAAGGTATGGATCATTTGAGAATTTGAAAGACTTCAAAATGGAAATTTAAACATGAAATATCTTAGATATTTTAAGAGAAGGATTACATGAAAGAATATACTCTATGAATTACCCATAAATTTAAATTTATATTAAATTATCATTTATTTTTTTAATATATTATATATGAGAAACAAAATAAATCATTTTTTACTAATATTTATACAACTAAAACATACTCATTTGGGTAAATTATAATGAAAATGTGGATTTCTAAATCCATTTATTGAATAGAGAATGATATATTTGATGTCAGATTCTTTTATTTAATGAGAATTACAAGTACTCTAGTTGTTAAAAATAATAAATAAAACTTGTTTATTTTATGAAATAGATGATGCTAACTTGGGAAAATATATTTTTATGTATACTGGGATTTATATAACTGATTTTTTATAAGAGAATAAAAGGCTGATTCAATATCAGTTTAGGGGGACATCATTATACTGTGATTAAGAAGAGTGCCGAAAAATGGGATTGTTATTAGATTTTTCACATGTGAAGTATTATGTTAGAAGATTTAAAATCTCGTGTCTGACTTAGGATCCATTAATTAGACTGATTAGAACATGAATGTACAAGGATGGGCCATGAGGTATCCATATGTATAGAGAGCAGATAATATTTTATTAGGTAAAATAAATATTTATGGTTAGATTTAGGATTTTCTTCTAAACCTGTTATATTCTTATTTATTTACCATTCATTATATTTTCTTTTATATTAGGTTATTCTAGGAGTATATAATTAATAGATTAAAAACCAATATTATTCAACATGTTTTCCAAATTGAATGAAATTATTATATATGCTCAATGATTTAACCCCCATATATGTACTCAATTAGGCATGGGTCTTAAAACCTTTCATGCATTTTAATGGAAACAATTGGATTTCATAGAATATGAATATGATATCAAGAATAATTAAAATTTACATTAATTTTTAAGGATTAAAAGTTCATATTTCAAGAATAAATTTGTTCAAAAACTATCATGTCATCCCACATATTTTTTGTTGTTATTCTATTTTATTTATGATTAGGATGACTTTTATGGAACTTTTTGAGTAACAAATTTTATTTTATGACTGAAATTAGGTATTATAGAATAGAATATATTTTAGTTGAATAGATATTTTTTCCTTGGTTTCCAAATATTTTAATGGCCTAATGTGTTTTCAAGTTAAATATTATATATTATTGTAATTTTTATTCATATACCACATTTTAGATTTCTTTATTCAAGGACAATGAATGTTGAAATTGATTAAGATGTAGAATTATGGAATTATATAGTTTAATCATGTAATTAAGTAGGTTTACCATACAAATTCATGCAGTTTTTATTGAATTTTTTCATTTTGTTCTATAATTAGTTCAGACAAATAACTAAGACTATGAAATTGAATAATATTTATAATACATGTAATGGAATATTTTATGGAGGATATATAATTAGGTGTGATTATATTTGGGATATTATAATGAACATGTGACCTTCAATATAATATACATTAAAGAGTCAGTCTACTTAACAACTCTCCCCAAAATATCTCACAATTAGGATCAGTATAATATACAGGATTATTGAAATTTTAACCCTAAAATATCATCATAACTAACAATTATAAACACATATCATTTACTAGGTGAAACTAAATGTAAAGACCCGTAAATTCCAAGGATTTTTTTTTAATTTTCTTTTCAATTTAACAAGAACGCAGTTTCTAACGGCGCCTGATTCCGAGGCCCGGTGTGCCTGGAATCAATTTCCAAATATTGGCTCGGGTACGTTCAGTGAACGGACGAGCGGGTTTTTCTAACTTTTGAACCGGTGCTCGGAATCGAATTCTGAGGGCACCGATGAAATCGCAGCGCCGGTAATTGCTTGAAACGCCTCTTCCGGAGTTGCGTTTGCTCGGGTGTGGTTTTTAATTTTCGGGCTTAAAGTTAAGAAATAAAATAATTTTGCGACAACTTTATTTTATTTCACTTAATCCACTTGGAAGCCACTTGAAGCCACTTAAAAGCGGCTTAATCTGAGTTGAATCGTATAGGGTACTATCCGGAAATATCCTACCCTCTTGGTAGGATATTTGTGAGGTGGGGCCCGCACGAGCCCCTCCGTTTCTTTCCGCTAAGTAACGCACCCGCGACAACCCGTCTTTATGAATGTCAACTGACACATTTTCTTAAATTCATAACAGACCATTTAATTGGGCGGTTTTTTTTTTGTAAATTAAATGAGCTGTTTCTTTGGTTGAATTAATTCTACGAATTAATGGTTCGTTTCTTATCTTTTGAAATTCAAATGTTTAGTTGTGTAAATAAAATAAGGCTTAAGCTTATTTTATTATGGGTTGGTCTCCTTTTCCACCTTGTGAGATTTCGAGAAGTTCTCTCCATCTTCTCAACCTTGACGAAGAACACGAAGAACACTTTAGCTCCGACGAAGAACGCCGCTTCTCTTCTTCGTAGCCGGTTTGTTTCTGAAGATCGAGGACGCCGCTTCTTCGATCTTCTTCCCGTGTCAACGAAAGGAGACGCTGTTTCTTCCTCGGACTATCTCCGTCAGCTTACGAAGCTTCTCCAGTTACGTACCTCTTCGGACGCACCTCGATGTCAACAGAAACGACGTTCGATTTCCGCGACGCTCGACCTCCGCGACGCTAGTCTTCCGCGGCTAGATTGGCGTGTTCCGCACTTGAATCCAAGGTAGGGGATTGTTGATATTTTATTTATTTATTTTCCATTCTTGATTCTAGAATGTCGAACTTCGAGGATAAAGAATTAAATGTTATTGTCTAACGAGATGGGGGCCCGGACCGCACCAACACGGCTGAACCCCCCCTCCTATGTTCATAATTGTTTCCTTGCGGATGGAAAGGGATGGCGTGGCGCCGTCGCACCACGCGGGAATTGCACGGCAATTATTGCGCGGCGCCGTCACGCCGCGCCGTGGAAAGAACTCCAAGAACGCGACGCCGTCGCGTCGCGTCGAAGAAAGTCAAAGGTGAAGCGGCCGGAGCGGGACCGCGTCGGAGGGAAGCGATGTCGTCGCATCGCGCCGGACGGCATAGGCCGCGGCCGGTTCCGGGCCGCGGTGGAGCAAGACGACCGGCGGCCGGCATCGGGCCGCCGGTGTCGACGAAGGAAGGACCGGTCGTCGTCGGTCCTTACTGGCGAAACCGCCCGGCCAGTGCGGGCCGACCGGACAGTGGAGACCGGGGGAAATAATTTCCCCCGGCTGGGTCTCAAAAGCGGCCCCAATTAAGGGGCCACAGTTCTCAAGGGGGGGGGGGGGGGGTTTGCCCCCCGCGTGCGGCACCCGAACGGCGCCCAGGCCGCGCCGCCGTGCCGGTGCACGCCGCCGTGCCGGACCGCACCGTCGCGCCGGACCGCGCCGCCGCACCAGCCCGCGCCGCCGCGCCGCCGGCCGGGCCGGGTTTTCCGAGCCGGGCCGTTTCGTCGGTCCGGGTCACCGCCCGGGGCGGGTCGACCTGGTTCGGCCGACCCAGGGGGGGTCGGGCCGGGTCGGCCCGGGCCCAGTCCCCCAGTTTCAGACCACTTTCAGTCAAATACCCGTATCTCGGGCTACGGGCCTCCAAACGACTCACCGTCACCGATAATGTGATCCTTGGATCGAGACGGTCGTTTCGGTATACTATACTCAAGGCTCATCTTCCTTTTCGGGAGCCTACGTGGTTAAAACCTCATAGTTAAGCATGCTTAGCCTAGAGCAGTGATCAGGATGGGTGACCTCCTGGTAGGTTTCCCAGGGTGGGTGTGAGACAGAAAGGCCAATAAATAACAGACCAGGCACCCGATTGACGCACTGTCTATTTCGTTGAATTCCTCTAAGTGAGACGGATCTTTTGGCTTACTCCGCTCGAGGTTTGGATGCCGACGGAGTGTGGTCGGGTTGGATCGCACCGAAATCCAACCGGGCCCCTAGAACGAAAAAGCCAATAACTCTCAGACAGGGTGTCCGATTGACGCGCCGTCTGTTGCGTTGAGTTCCTGTTGATGATACGGAACTTTTGGCATCCTTCTCCGAGATTTGGATGCAGTTGGTTAGTGGCCGGGTTGGATCGCACCGAAATCCAACCGGGCCCCTGGAACGGAAAAGCTGATACCTTTCTGACAGAACGTTCATTTGAAGAACCATCAGCGGCGTTGGTGATCTCATTGAGAAACGGTCCATATGAGTATACCCTATGAGTGTTCAGGGTATAGTTGAGTTACGGCCGGATTGGTTCGCACACGAAACCAACCGGGCCCCTGGGACGAAAAGGCTAATAACTCACAAACCGGGCGTCCGATTGACGCGCCGTCTGTTGCGTTGAGACCCCTATGACGAGGTGGTTCTTTGAGATACTTCTTTGCGGAACTTTGTGATACATGGAGTATCGACCAGTATCTCATGGAGCGGACCCTCCCGGAGACGAGCGTGCGGAGTACAGAGACCGTGTAGCCGGCTGAGACCTGACGACTGCTTGACCGAATCGACTTGGAATGAGTCGACTAGCCCAGTGGACAGAGCGCCCGGTATTTGGCGACAGACCCACGAATGACGGAGCGCCCGGTAGTTGGCCGCAAACCCACTGTACTTGACAGGAGGAGTACCTCTGTAGGCTATTAGTGGGAGCGCCCGGTATTTCGCGACAGACCCTCAGCGGATGGAGTGCCCGGTAGTTGGCCGCAAACCGCAGTACTCGACAGGAGGTGTACCTCAGCAGTCTTAGGTTAGTGAGCAGTACCTCGGAGTCGTGACAGGACCATTGTATACTCTAGAGACGGAGCTCTTCAGCATTTACGGTTTCGATAATGAAAATCCTGGTTTGAGCTGAGACTTTTGACCTTTGTGTTTACCTAATGATTGATATGGGTCACTTGATAACTTAGGTATATGTATGGGCATATACCTGGGTAGTGGTTACCCGTTGATTTCGCAATCCTTGTGTTTCCTCATGACTAAGATGGGTTACTTGATAACTTAGGTATATGTATGGGCATATATCTAAGTAGAGGTTATCTGTTGAGATCTTCTTGTGGTTATCCATGTTGGTTTAGTGAGACCTTGAGGGTCTCGGGGTACCTACTGAGTATCGTTATACTCACCCCTGCACGGGCTATGCCCGCACCTCGTTGTGTTGGTTGCAGACGACGGGCAGTTCTGACGGAAGCCGAGTGTTCGAGGACTAGACGGTACCCGGAGGTGGACTACACGACGAGTCGGTACCCGAAGGTGGACTACACGACGAGTCGGTACCCGGAGGTGGACTACACGACGAGTCCGTACCCGATGGTGGACTACGCGACGAGACGACTCACAGAGGAGGTTGACGGACGAGGGCGTGGAGGAGGCTATCTGTACCTACCCTTCAGGTAGGAACCGTGGTGGACGACCAGGAGTTGCGCTATCTGTACCTACCCTTCAGGTAGGACCCGAGGAGGATGACCCAGGAGCTGCTTCCCTCTTCCATCTGTTTGTCTTTTTGTTTTTGTACCTTGTTCAGTTGTAGTTGTACTTTTCTTTTGGGTTTGTATTCTGGCCCATTTACATTTCAGCTTTTCTTTTGTACTTAGTGTTTTGTTTCTGCTTGTACTCTGTGTTGCTTGTTTTTTTTTATAAAGGAAATGCCTTCCAAGTTATCGGGATTTTACGCCTTTGGTGCTAGTCGCCAGCCCCTGGCCTATGGAAGGCGGGCTTGGGGTAGTCACGGCACGGGCCCCGAGGACGGGTCGTGACAAATTGGTATCAGAGGAGTTTGGTTCTACCGCAGAACTTATAACTCTGATGTTTCCTTCTGTGAAGCAATAGTGTTAAGATTGTCGAGTGTGGTTTTCAGTTCAGGGAGTCCAGTGTTGGTGCGGGCGGCCAACGTATTCATACACCAGGACCATGACAACTGGTTTCCGACTTTGTGCACGAAAACACTAATTGCGTGTGTGTTTTCCAGAAGTTTTATTTAAATGTCAGCTCAAACCAGGTCAGCTCACCAGGTATAATCTTTTGACCGTGTCACGTTGTTTATTTCAGGATGCCTCCCCGTGGAAGACTAGCTAGAGACCCGAGAGTGGTACGTACTGACAGCCCACCAAGCGACGAGGCCTCTGTACAGGGCCCTATCCCAGTTTAGGCACCAGCGGAGGCACCAGCGGTACTACTACCCGTTGGGCCACCGATGCCACCAGGCCTAACAGCAGAGGATGCATGTCGCTTGAGCGCACTGCATGAGTTCCAGCGCCAGAGGCCACCCAGGTTACAGGGAGGGACAGACCCCCAAGCGGCTGAGGATTGGCTGGAGGCTGTGGTGAGAGTCTTCAGGCTAGTGGGGACGCCGACAGATTTCATGCTGATCCTAGCTCCCAGCCTTCTTCAGGCAGTAGTAGGCAGATGGTGGAGCCTAATGCTTCAAATTCATGACAAGGTGACACTTCTATTGGCAGACTTTGAGAGCATGTTCCAGGTAGAGTTTGTACCAGCCACCCTTTGATCGGTGCATATACAGGAGCTACTTCAGCTGCGACAGGGAAGCATGTCAGTGGCGCAGTACTCAGCGAGATTCACAGACCTCTCACGCTACTCCACAGATATGGTATGGGACATGTTCCTCAGGGCCCGAACCTTCGAGCAGGGGCTCAGGCGAGAGATTAGAGCTTCTGTTGTTTCTCACAGCTTTCCGACGCAGACAGGGGTGTTGGCGAAAGCCCTCTTAGTGGAGAGTTTCCTTACTGAGCTGTCTCCAGCAGCAGGACCCACCACTAGCCGGCTTGCGGCAGAGTCTTCTGCAGCAGGCAGTAGACAGATGACACAGAGGTCTAAGAGAACCAGACCAACCGGTGGCCGACTGCACGACTCAGGTTCAGTTGTGTGGGGAAACCGGGGTGGAGTCAGAGCCAGACGTGCCGAGAGTGGACAGTGTTACTCCTGCGGCGGAATTGGTCACATGGCACGTGACTGTCCGACCTGCCATGAAGATGACCAGCAATTAAATGAAGAACCTCCGAGGCAAAGGCAGAGGTTCGATCAGGGCAGACCTCAAGGAGAAGGCGGCCATGGCAGAGGAGCTGGCCGTGCAGCTGGAGGTGGACGATGCTTCGGGATGTTGCCACCACCACCAGGAGGCCCACCCCGACCGCAGGGGATAGGAGGACATGGGAGAGCTCAGCTTCAAGAAGCTAAGGCCTATGGTCATGGAGCTCCGAGAGCAGGTGGACAGGAGAGGAACTAGTGGATACATCCTTTGTACTTCTAGTTCCATGATGCTTTTGTATTCGTGTCTTTGTACTATGAGCTACAATAATATAAAGACACTTATCCTTGTTTACTTTTCTTTCCTTTTGTTTAGTTGATACTGAGTGGTCCCGGTTAAACTGTTGACTTGACCCTCACTTTCGAGATTTCTACTGGAGGAGACCCAGTGACCTCACACTGATGCCGACAGTGTGACTCGACCCTTGGAGGTGAGAGTGACAGTTGGATCTCTTGGTAGTTACGTCGAGGCCTTACGACGTCATCCATGGCATGAATGCATCATTCATGTCAGGATTGACTGTATTAGGAAAAGAATGTGGTTCATCCATGGGATGAGACCGGATTTCTCTTATCGGCATAGAAGAAATCATAGCATCTCTTTGGACTCTAAAGGAGGTGCAGTTCATCCAGGAGCGGATGAAGACTGCACAGTGCAGTAAGAAACAAGGAACCGGTGCCAGTCTTAGAGACTCGGGCGTGTTAAATGTTTCAAGAAGTGGTAGCTTTAAATAGAGATGAGTCTGCGAAGCGGCAGACGTGGAGGCAGAGCTAGGAGAGCAGGATGAGGTGGTGTATATCTTCACATGCTACAACCACCTGCCTTAGTTATTCCCGCCAGGCTCAGGGAGCTGGAGGGCGGAGGAAGAGTGCGGCTGCATGCGGTCAAAGAGTGTGACCCAATGGCTCTATAAATGATTCAAGGGATAGTCTGTGTCCACTACTAGTTGTTGTAGTAACAGACGTCGATATGAATCATTCCTCGCTTTCACAAATCTTGTTCCAGACCTAGAGTTTCTGGTAAGCTGTGGACTTGACCCTCATGTGTGGAGATACCTTGGGAGGAGACTCGATAATCACACTTACACCGACGGTGTGGTCAGACCCTCGGGGCAAGAGTTCTGGTTGGAATCACATGGTGGTAGCGTCGAGGCCTTATAACGTTAGTTTGAGTATGGAATGGGAAATAAGTGTTCATACTCAAATTGAGGGTTTTAGAAAAACGTCGGGATGGGTTTTCATTGGTCGACGGAAAAGGAAACCCCAGGCAGTGCAGGGTAACTCTTGCACAGGAGGGTGCGACCGATCACTCTTGAGTCGGTCAACCTTACCCTCATAGCAGCAGTCGTTTTGAGTTTCAGTTCTAACAGAAATGGATACCTCTGGAGTTCGAGGATGACGACCACGTCTTCTTACGGGTCTCACCTCGACAAGTTTTAGGGAGATGTGGCCAGGGAGGCAAGTTATCTCCGAGGTTCAATGGACCTTTCTAGGTCCTTAGCTGGGTAGGTGAGGTGGTTTACCGCTTGGACCATCCACTTCAGTTGCACTAGGTGCACGGCGTTTTCCACATATCCCAACTGAGGAGATACGTGCTCGACCCCTTCGCATATCATCAACCATGAGGAGCTGGACGATGGTGATGAGTATCTTCTACGGAGGTTCCTTTGGGGATCGAGGATCGATAGGAGTGGATCCTTGGAGGATGGTCGATTCCTCTTGTGCACTTTCTTTGGAAGCGCGAGAACTTCCAGGTGAGCACATGGGAGCGGAAGGCTCAGATGCGTGCTCAGTACCGCTTTGTTTCCCTAAGTTTGTGGTGAAGCATTACGGGGACGTAAAGCCCTATGGTGGGAGTAATGTAAAGACCCGTAAATTCCAAGGAATTTTTTTTTATTTTCTTTGAAATTTTTCAAGAAAGCAGATTCTGACGGCGCCTGATTTCGAGGCCCGGTGTGCCCGGAATCAATTTCCGAAGTTTGGCTCGGTTACGTTCAGTGAACAGACGAGCGGGTTTTTCTAACTTTTGAACAGGTGCTCGGAATCGAATTCTGAGGGCACCGATGGAATCGCAGCACCGGTAATTTCTTAGAAACGCCTCTTCCAGAGTTGCGTTTGTTCGGGTGTGGTTTTTAATTTTCGGTCTTAAAGTTAAGAAATAAAATAATTTTGCAACATCATTATTTTATTTCATTTAAGCCACTTGGAAGCCACTTGAAGCCACATAAAAGGGGCTTAATCTGAGTTGAATCAGATAGGGTACTATCCAGAAATATCCTACCCTCTTGGTAGGATATTTGTGAGGTGGGGCCCGCATGAGCCCCGCCGTTTTTTCCGCTAAGTAACGCACCCGCGAAAACCCGTCTTTATGAAAGTCAACTGACACATTTTCTTAAATTCTTAACAGACCATTTAATTGGGAGGTTTTTTTTCGTAAATTAAATAAGATGTTTCTTTCGTTGAATTAATTCTACGAATTAATGGTTCATTTCTTATCTTTTGAAATTCAAATGTTTGGTTGAGTAAATAAAATAAGGCTTAAACTTATTTTATTTTGGGTTGGACTCCTTTGCCACCTTGAGAGATTTTGAGAAGCTCTCTCCATCTTCTTCAACCTTGACGAAGAACACGAAGAACACTTAAGCTCCGACGAAAAATGCCACTTCTCTTCTTCGTAGCCGGTGTGTTTCCGAAGATTGACGACGCCGCTTCTTCGATCTTCTTCTCGTGTCAACTAAAGGAGACGTCGTTTCCTCCTCGGACTATCTCCATCAGCTTATGCAGCTTCTCCAGCGACGTACCTCTTTGGACGCACCTCGACGTCAACGGAAACGACGTTCGATTTCCGCGACGCCCGACCTCCGCGACGCTAGTCTTTTGCGGCTTGATTGGCTTGCTCCGCACTTGAATCCGAGGTAGGGGATTGTTGATATTTTATTTATTTATTTTCCATTCTTGATTCTAGAATGTCGAACTTCAAGGATAAAGGATTAAATGTTATTGTCTAACGAGAGGGGGCCCCAGACCGCACCAACACGGCCGAACCCCCCCTCCTATGTTCATAATTGTTTCCTTGCGGATGGAACGGGATGGCGTGGTGCAGTCGCCCCATGCGGGAATTGCACGGCAATTATTGCGCGGCGCCGTCGCGCCGCGCCGTGGAAAGAAATCCAAGAATGCGATGTCGTCGCGTCGCGTCGAAGAAAGTCAAAGGCGCCGCGGCCGGAGCGGGGCCGCGGCAGAGGGAAGCGATGTTGTCGCATCGCGCTGAATGGCATAGGCCACGACCGGTTCCGGGCCGCGGCGGAGCAAGATGACCGGCGGCCAGCACCGGGCCGCCGGTGTCGACGAAGGAAGGATCGGCCGTCACCGGTCCTTGCTGGTGAAACCGGCTGGCCAGTGTGGGCCGGCCGGACAGTGGAGACCAGGGGAATTAATTTCCCCCGGCCGGGTCTCAAAAGCGGCCCCAATTAAGGGGTCGCGGTTCTCAAAGGGGGAGGGGGGGGGGGGGGGGGTTTGCCCCCCGCGCGCGACACCCTAACGGCGCCCCAGGCCGCGCCGCCGTGCCGGTCCGCGCCGCCGCGCCGGACCGCACCGCCGCGCCGCCGGCCGGGCCGGGTTTTCCGAGCCGGGCCGGGTCGTCGGGCCGGGTCGCCGCCCGGGGCGGGTCGACCGGGTTCGGCCGACCCAGGGGGGTCGGGCCGGGTCGGCCCGGGCCCAGACCCCCAGTTTCGGACCACTTTCGGTCAAATGCCCGTATCTCGGGCTACGGGCCTCCAAACGACTCACCGTCTGCGATAATGCGATCTTTGGATCGAGACGGTCGTTTCAGTATACTATACTCAAGGTGATTCTTCCTTTTCGGGAGCCTACGTGGTTAAAACACCATAGTTAAGCGTGTTTGGCCTAGAGCAGTGATCAGGATGGGTGACCTCCTGGGAAGTTTCCCAGGGTGGGTGTGAGACGGAAAGGCCAATAAATAACAGACCGGGCGCCCGATTGACGCGCTGTCTATTTCGTTGAATTCCTCTAAGTGAGATGGATCTTTTGGCTTACTTCTCTCAAGGTTTGGATGCTGATGGAGTGCGGTCAGGTTGGATCGCACCGAAATCCAACCGGGCCCCTGGAACGAAAATGCCAATAACTCTCAGACCGGGCGTCCTATTGATGCGCCGTCTATTGCGTTGAGTTCCTGTTGATGATACAGAACTTTTGGCGTCCTTTTCCGAGATTTGGATGCAGTTGGTTAGTGGCCGTGTTGGATCGCACCGAAATCCAACCGGGCCCCTGGAACGGAAAAGATGATACCTTTCTTACAGAACGTTCGTTTGACGAACCGTCAGCGGCGTTGGTGATCTCGTTGAGAAACAGTCCCTATGAGTATACCCTATGAGTGTTCGGGGTATAGTTGAGTTACGGCCGGATTGGTTCGCACACGAAACCAACCGGGCCCCTGGGACGAAAAGGCTAATAACTCACAGACCGGGCGTCCGATTGACGCGCCGTCTGTTGCGTTGAGAACCCTATGATGAGGTGGTTCTTTGATATACTTCTTTGCGGAACATTGTGATACATGGAGTATCGACCAGTAGCTCGTGGAGCGGACCCTCCCGGAGAAGAGCGTGCGGAGTACAGAGACCGTGTAGCCGGCTGAGACCTGACAACTGCTTGACTGACTCGACTTGGAGTGAGTCGACTAGCCCAGTGGACGGAGCCCCGGTATTTGGCGACAGACCCACAGCGGACGGAGCGCCCGATAGTTGGCTGCAAACCTGCGGTACTCGACAGGAGGAGTACCTCTATAGGCTATTAGTGGGAGCGCCCGGTATTTGGCGATAGACCCTCAGCGGACGGAGTGCCTAGTAGTTGGCCGCAAACCCGCAGTACTCGACAGGAGGAGTACCTCAGCAGTTTTAGGTTAGTGAGCAGTACCTCGGAGTCGTGACAGGACGACTGTACACTCCAGAGACGGAGCTCTTCAGCAGTTACGGTTTCGATAATGAAAATCCTGGTTTGAGCTGAGACTTTTGACCTTTGTGTTTACCTCATGATTGAGATGGGTCACTTGATAACTTACGTATAAGTATGTGCATATACCTGGGTAGTGGTTATCCATTGATTTCACAATCCTTGTGTTTCCTCATGATTGAGATGGGATACCTGATAACTTAGGTATATGTATGGGCATATATCTAAGTAGAGGTTATCTGTTGAGATCTTCTTGTGGTTATCCTTGTTGGTTTAGTGAGACCTTGAGGGTCTCGGGGTCCCTACTGAGTATCGTTATACTCACCCCTGCATGGGCTATGCCCGCACCTCGTTGTGTTGGTTGCAGACGAAGGGCAGTGCTGACGGAGGCCAAGTGTTCGAGGACTGAACGGTACCCAGAGGTGGACTACATGACGAGTCGGTACCCGGAGGTGGACTACACGACGAGTCGGTACCCGGAGGTGGACTATACGACGAGTCAGTACCAAGAGGTGGACTACGCGACGAGAAAACTCACAGAGGAGGTTGACGGACGAGAGCGTGGAGGAGGCTATCTGTACCTACCAATCAGTTAGGATCCATGGTGGACGACCAGGAGCTGCGCTATCTGTACCTACCCTTCAGGTAGGACCCAAGGAGGACGACCCATGAGCTGCTTCCCTCTTCCATCTGTTTTTCTTTTTGTTGTTGTACCTTGTTCAGTTGTAGTTGTACTTTTCTTTTGGGTTTGTATTCTGGCCCATTTACTTTTCATCTTTTCTTTTGTACTTAGTGTTTTGTTTCTGCTTTTACTCTGTGGTGCTTGTTTTTTTATAAAGGCAATGCCTTCCCAGTTATCGTGATTTTACGCCTTTGGTGCTAGTTGCCAGCCCCTGGCCTATGGAAGGCGGGCTTGGGGTAGTCACGGCAAGGGCCCCGAGGACGGGTCGTGACACTAAATGTCATATGTTGATGTGTCTTTTCATTCAACTATCAATGAAATGTATATAGTAGACATGAAATAATTGTAAATTAATATTTTCTTTATCCTAGAACATTGATATTTTTCATTAAAACAATTATTACATCAATTCCCTCATGTATCAATTATATAGATGTATTAGGTGAAACTCATGATATTTCCATTTTATAATGTCTTTATTAATGGCCCGATTATACTCTTTATGTTAACCACACATAAAAATATATATCACCAATGTAAATGATTTAACAATTGATATGTTAGTTTTGTAAAGTATATGGTTTTTTGATACTAGGGTTCAATGGTTTGGTAAATAACACTTTTATTGTATCAATAAAAGAGAACACCTCAAAAAATATATTAAAACAACCAAAATTTTAGCAATGAAAATCTCGATGAAAACATATTTTTTGAATTAATAGTATGAGGTGTTGTATTATATAATGGTTATTTTTTTCTTTTATGTGTGAATATAAAAAATTCATACTAATATTTTAACTACAAATAAATAAAAGAAAAACTAGATTTTTGAATCATGTCACCATTTAGAGTTTATAATGTAACATTACCATAACCCTTAATAAGGATCCCTTAATCTCCTCCAATGATAATAAACATCAATTTAATTATTAACAAGAACATATGAATGTTCATCATAAAAATATACTGAATATACCTATGATTTAATTAATATTGGAAATTTATGATAAATGAATTATGGAATTTTATCTTTATAAATTACATGGAATATATGATTCATTCTATATAGGTATTCTGATAAACCATATACATGCTTTTATTTTCAATCTATATTGATGATTGGTGAGTATTTTTTAGAGTCATACCACAAAATAGTAGTAAAAAAATTCAATGAGTTCTCCATGATAATCTTAATACTATAGATTCCTATAAAAGTGTTTTTAAAAAGTATTAGAAATTATATATGTTTATTAATATAGATATTCAAACAAATAATGTTCGAATACTTACCAATTTTATTCATTAAGAATAATTTTCCAAAAATTCCAATATAAAAAATAATATTCTGATATAATCTGTTCTGAGTAATATAATGTCTACATAAAACAGAAAAACAATTAAACACATCTATTAATATCTTGTATAAATCATAATTATATATTATTTTAATAAAACAGTAAATTTTTGTTACATTATTATATAACGGTGTCCATCTCCAATAAAATTTCCAAAATACATAAATGCGCCATGGAAACAATTATAACAATGTTTTATCACTTACTACATCCAAAAAATATTACATTTTATTCTAAAATTTATTTAATAGATATATAATAGGGTATGATGTTTTGGAATCAATTTGATATATTTGATACTAATAAAGAGATGTTATTAAAGGAATAATCCAAATTGACATTACCAACTATACTAGTGAAAAGGCATATTTATAGTTAATATATTGAATATGTTTGTCAAACTTCCAAAATAAATGTTATTTATAGGAAGAAATATAATTTAGATATTATTTTTCATTTATAAATACTACTTCAAAAATATATGTTTTCCATATTAATGTTTGTCCACCTTGCATAATTCTCGGATAGTGTACATGGATTCTATCTTATATCTCACAGATACGAAGAATTTTTTGATTAAGAACAATTATGGGGCTTTCATTTTGAATTCGGTGAATCATTTAAAATTATTATTTCAAGTTAGTTTACCATAATAATTTTATGACTCTCATCCTTTTGATAAAATATTAAAAAGTCTTTTATTTTATTATGTCACATACGGTGGATATATTTCCATAACAACTAATGGAACCACTAGAATTTCAAAATCAATATCCATTCCTTTTGTTTGTTTTTAACTAATATGATCATAATTATTTTGATAATAGTCACCCAAAATTAATTTTTTTTACCATGAATCATACCAAATCAATGAAAAATCACTTAATATCTGGTTGTATTATAACAATTCTGTAAAAAGAATTATTTGGAAATCCAATAGAAAAAATTATTTCATTCATGTCTATGATTTTAGAATATAAAAATTATAGGTATGGTTTAAAATAAAAAATATTCCTAAAAATTATATTGTGACACCTATCAATACATAATTTTATGGTGTATCTTTTTAATACCATAAATGGAATGTGGTTTCTTATATAAGATTCTTATTTTATAGAAGATCCCGAAATTTATATAGGAAGGTTACAATAACTGATAATCGATACAACCATGCTTAAAAAGGGGTGATTCGATTTCTTAGATAAACCATTAGGCCCTATTATTCTAGAATAAGGGTTTTTTGATATAATTTTTCATCCTCTATAATGATCTATAAATGTTTCTAAAATTTATATACTATCATAGTTAGCTAAAAGAATATTAATAAATTTTTATAGTTTATTTTACAAAATATTTCTAAAAATAAATGCATTTAAAATGATTTAAAATGTCTTACTGACTGCACATATATATTCTAATTGAATTTATCCATAATGGATATAATGTACATATTTTATCTAAATATATACATATGTAAGATCTTATATTATACTACCCTTATAATATTTTCTCTAGAATTTCATTTCGTCACAATTCATCATAAAAAAGATAATCATTTTTCAAATGCTTCATAAAAATTTAGTCCAATTACACATCTCATTATAATTTTTATATGATTTAGTCAATTATAATTCCTATGGGTTAATAAAATATATTTTTGGTGATAAAATAAACAATAACCTTCGTATCTTCAATATTATTGATCATATTATATATATCTAGATTGTATAACCCATTCAATTTAATGAAATTTCAAAAATAAAATCACACTTTCAAATCGAATAAATCGCATTTTTTGTCATAATTTCCAAAATATAATTTTAAAACATTATATTAAATTTAAATTTTTAAATATGAAATAAACAATGTTTTCCCTAATTTATAAATTAATCCACCATGTATATATAGATAAAAATTAATGATTTCAGATTGGGCAACACATTTTCACCAATGCAACATTTATATGAAATTCTACATTAATGAAAATTATCATTTATTTCTGAGTTGGGGTTTAATAGTAAATATATTTTATGTACCCAATGTTAATATTTCATTAAACATTTGAACATATTATATTCCAATCCAATTAAATTGCATTAAATAAAGGTGGTATTAAAATAATGTTCATGTTGAATTAAAAAATCTAAAATAAAACACATAATTTAGTAAGTGATTTTTTTTTATCATTTTTACTGTATAAGTTTTTGAAATTTATACCACTAAAAACGATGATCGTATACATCAAATCCCATTATTGGATGAAGACCTCTTTTTCATTAAAATTTATGCTAGGTATAAAATTTCTCACATTACATGTCTATTTATAAGTGACATCATGATAATCATTTCATTTATTAAGCATTTATCATAGAGTAGATATATCTTTTCAAAATTTCCATCATAAATTTTAATTAAAAAAATTTCTATTAATTTATTAACCTATATGTATTTGTTTCTAAGTGTATCGAAAAGATCAAAATACGAAATATCACTAATATTTAATAGTTATCCAAAATCTTCCAATAGTTTCAAAAGAAAATATATGGGAACACAAAATTTTGGATTATCCACACTAAATGTTAAATTTATTGACATATACATACTTTGGACTGAATTTTACACCATTATTTTCTAGAATATTTATAGTATCAACATTCCAATACAAATCCTATATATATCATATATACCTATATAATCTCATGAAATAAGTATAACCCAATATTTCCCTATATTTTTGTATTCATATAACTATTTAAATTATTAATATTATTTGATTTATAAAATATTAATATCTATATCTATATATATATTAATATATAACTTCTTATGAAACTAAAAAAATTTGTCTCTTAACCAACCAAAAAAATTAATTATATATACACATATTCAATTCCATCAAGGAGTTATGCACATAGAACTGTTTACTATAATAGTTTTGATACATGTGAAACCACAATCCCTTTAGAAGTAAGTATTGTGTAATCGGAATCCAACATTCATCTTTATACTATTAATCTTCATTTTTGAGTCATGTGAAATTTCCAACCTAATTTACCACAATTAATGAATAAATATGATATAGATAACTCAATTCCCCAAAATTCTAAATCTATATCAATATAACTGTTTACCAAGCATTAGTATTAATTACATGAATAAAATAAAAATTCAATGTCCTAGCCATATGAAAACAAATTATATTTATTCCATGTATAGCATGTAACACCATTATTCATGAAATGCATTTTATTGGAATTAATTTATATAGTTCGAACTA
This sequence comes from Viscum album, assembly GCA_963277665.1. NCBI lineage: Eukaryota > Viridiplantae > Streptophyta > Magnoliopsida > Santalales > Viscaceae > Viscum > Viscum album. The sequence goes on along the minus strand of OY728121.1, from coordinate 1,640,583,763 downwards.
AATAATAAATAATTTATAATATATAAAAATTATATGTATGAATATTTATTTATTAAATAAATTAATAGATAAAATATCTATCATCATATATTATAGTCACAGACAAATAAATTTTCAAAAATTATTTTTCAATCTTTCAAATGTCATATGTATTCAGAACTGGCCATTCAAGAATCTACCAGATATAGTATTTGAGAATTTTTTATTAATTAATATATGGGAAAACTAATTATAAAAATATTATAATTCTACAAAAATCCCTATTGGAAAATTATTTTCTTCAAGGGCCCTCCACAATCATTGATATAGTATAAAATGAGGGAATTTTTTGTTCTATGATCATGGCATAATAAAAATCCAATTAAAATGTCTAAATTGTATTTTTAGCATTATGGTAATAAAATATCATAAAAAAAGTTGTAAATAATTAAACAAATCATTCAATAAATTTAAAAATATACTATTCTTAATTATGATAAGAAAAGAATGAAATATTTCAAAAAACCTACCATATTTGTATGATTAAGTAAACCATTATTTGAGTTGTTAATCCACACTATTTTACCGGGGTTTTTTCATAAACCCTGATATGATTTTTATAACTAATACCATTTTTCTAGAAAACTCAAAATAAGTTTCTAATATTAATCAACATGTTATTTATTCTCTACTATCTCTCAATGTAATAAGAATAATTTAGATAAATAGGACATCATTTGGTCCCCATTCAATGTAATAGAGGTTAAAGCCTATAATCAGGATCTTTCAACATTTTAATAAAAAAATAAAATGAATAAAATGTAAATAATGGTAACCTTATAATAAAAAATAAATATTCCAAAATATCATATTTTATTATGGTCCTTTACTATAAATAGATTTGTTATTACATATATTTGTATAGACTTGACACATACACCCTTGAAATAATATAGTAAAACCTATTATCCTTCAAATGTATTTTCATACCTCCTTTTCATTGTTCAATTATGTTATGATAATGAAATATAAAATTGAATTTTTAATGAATGAACTCTAATATCCACGAATGAGGTCCATAAAATCCATTTTTAGACCAAATTTATTCAATGGGGGGTCATTCCAAAGTATAAACGCATAATATATAAAAAATTGATGAATTAATTAGTTCATTGAAAATCTGAAAACAAATCCTTGTTTTTATGTTTGATTTTTAAATACATTCAACAATAAATAATGAATTGACACATCCTAAAATGATATATCACAAATTGATTTTCATAATAATAATTATTGTTGATTTAATTGAATCATTTCCCATAAAAAATAAAAAAACTACAGTGAAATTGTATTGAAGACCATGAATTAATAGAAAACATGACATTGTGACTCTCATTAAATTATTCATTAAATTGTATATATATCATCAATGATTGTTTTTTGATTCTTTTTATTGAGATAGGGGTCATAAAATCAAATATGTGAATGAATATTGAGTTATATCAATTGGTTGTAGAGAATAATATTATTTTAAATTGTAATGATCTTATAAAAATATGTACATAACATTAATGAAATTGATTTTGTAATTTAATGAGTGGTCAATATTAACATTGTAAGATTGCTATTGGTTACAAATTCACCTACAATGTATTAGAACTATAAAGAGAAAATTATTTATGTGTGAAATGGTATGAATTAAATACCATCATAGTTTCCTTTAATTTAAATAATTATTAAAGGAAAAATATTGTTATATAATGAAAAAATCATTTTGTGTTTTTTGAAAGGGGGTTTCGAAATGTTTTTGTGATGATTGATTCAATTATTTAACTACACGTTTAAGAAAGATATTACAAAAATTAATAATAAATTACCTATATTTATTAAAAATGTTTATTATTATAGTAATTAATATATTTGACATAAGAACATTGATTCCAAGCATATCTACTTCTATGAGAACACTAGTTTTGTAATATATTTTAATTTTAATTTTAGTTATGTAAAAATAAATAATGAAGAATACATTAATAATTGTTTTTTGAATATGTTCATTTGTATTTTATATAAATATGTAACCTTTATATATTCACATATAGTTGAGAGATAAATGATTTATTTATCATTCAACCTGTTATAAGGTCATCGAAGACTAGAACCAGTGTGTCTGGTTCAGTACTGAAAATTGTGTGTATGTTTTTTATAATAGACCACTAAAAAAATCTATACATTTTATATTCCAATACCTTTGGTGAAATATTTTTTGGAGAATTAGACAAATGTTGACATATTTTCATATTTCTACAAAAAAATGTAAAATAATTAAATCTATTCATGTTCACAAACTCCAAAAGGGATTACACCAATCATAGATCTTATAATTGACCTGATAAAATAATTATAAAACAAGGTATGAGTAGTCAATTTCATAATAAGGAGTTTATAAAAAGCCAATGATTTTTTTTGAAAATCATTGGAATATTTATTTTTAAAAATAACAACTAAAAAATTATAATGAATAGAAAAAACTTATACATTATATATGATTTAAAATAATCCATTGATTTTTTAGAGAACATTATAACTGTTTATAAATGTTGAATTTATTTTAAAAAATATAATTTTTAAATACTTCTATGTATATATTTTTATAACTAACTACTTATATGGAAAGCGATTTAGAGGCCTGGTGTGTTTGAAATTAATTTTATAAAAATATTTATTCTATTTGATTATTGAGGCACGCATATTCATATGAAAATTGGATAAATATTAAAAGGTGGCTCAGATTAAATGTATGAGACATTGGTTTAGTTTGAAATGTTAGGTTTAACCTAGCAATGACATAAAATGAGTCAACATGGGAGGTTCTGTCTCCTCTATCATTAGTGGTATGTCTATGTGGTTTAATTAATTTATTAAATGAATTATCACAACATTTTGGGCTAAAATAAATATTATAATTCCTTCTTTATAAAATTATCTATAGTTTTAGACTTTTAATTATGAAATCTCTTACGACTCCTCCCTTCCCCCTTCTGTGGTGGAGCATGAAGAACGATGATGGAAATCTAAATTGGATGGGTTCCATAAGTATCAAACGCAACAAAATATTCCAAATCAATGCAAAAAAAACTGTTCATCATTGATCGATTCATAATTGATGTATGGCACATCAATTGGTTTTTTAGGATATTTTTTAAATTGATTTAGTAGATAGATTTTCATTATTCAATATGCTACCCTTTAAGGCCTTTCCATGTGCCCATATATATAAATCTTAATGGGGTTTATTTTTTATCAAATATAGAATCACCACAATTCATAGATTGAGAATGAAAGCATGGACACGATCGATTAACATTTGATCTTTTTTATTTCACACTTTTTTCATTAAAATTATCACCGACTGGATCCTCATGGTCCCAGTTCAAAATTGTATGGGGGTACCAAGATCGATCAGACACTCAGTGTCATGATAGATAAATAGAATGATAATGGATTGACAATCTGTGCAAAAATCCATAATTTTTTCGAGGTGAGAATGACTAATTTGATTTTTAAAAATCAGGACTGTAATGGCCAAAGAAACATAGGCTGTATAATGTATTTTGAAAACCCAAATATTCACCATAGATAATTTCTAGTGAACGATGACCAATTTCTAAGAATCATAACTAGATCCATGAGTTTTTGACTAATTTATGTCAACAACTATTTTTATTGGAATAAAATCAAGAAGAAACTCCTCATCACTGATTTTAGTGAATATTCTAATGACCCTCCATTTTTAACAAAGATAAGAAAAAACATATCCCCTACAATAATAGAGGCTAGGGTATGATAATGATTATGGAATAAACGACATGTAGTCCCTCCTACAAACGGTGCATCCCTGTCCTGATTGGATAACCCAAGTGAAGTGGCACATGGAATGGATCGCATGTGGGAGTGCATTGGGAAAAGTACATGCCTGGGTACTCTAGTATAAAGACAAAATGAGAAAAATGTGACACAGGTTTAGATTATCCCAAACACACCATGTATTCCATCTAGCTGGTGTGTAACACTACCTGGGATAGGGCTGTGTGATGGCCAGTTACACGGCCAGTCAGTGGAGCAGGGCCACATGCCATATGAGTCCCCTAAGACACCATATTCCCCTTGAAATATTCTGCAAAACATTGAATGTATGGGTCTAATTCATTGGAAATCATTATTTAACTAATGATTTTTCTATACTAAGTGTTTTCCCACATATAACATGATGGTTCCCTCAGCTGTGGATTTAGAGATATATTGTGGAAGGTTCCTGGCATACCACCTTCTGAGGAGATGCTCGATGATGACTATGTCTTGGGAGGATCACCAGAGGATTATTCCCATGTGTAACCCTTTAGATAGGCTGGGAATAGGTCAGGCATGATTTCTATAGTGGAAATCTCTAGTTGGGCAGGGCATAGGTACTCTACCAACTCCTGGGTGGAAGCCTATAGTTTTTTTGGGAATGGTTCCTCAATTAATTTTAGATTGTAACCCTATTACTACACTTGTAATGGGACTTATACGAAGTCCTATAGTGTAACCCTCTAATTAATACAAGTCATGTGTCCTCTATACAAATTTGGAGTGGATCCCACCTATTGTCCTAGGCATGCATCATCTACCATTATAATGGAGGACTCTTGTTTGGAATGGAATGGGATGTCAATATATTATCAATGTTAAACCCTCTAGTGATACCAAGGAATGATTCATCCACTAGGAAATTGTGACCATGTACTTTTTGGAACAGTGAAGAGGAAAATATTTATGTATCATTAAACTCATGAACAAAAGGTTGATTTCCACACCGAGACACATTTTTGATACATGTCAAATCCATGTGTCTGAGTTAGGGCCTCCCAGATCTTATAGTATCTAGGTGTGGTAAATGAGTTCCATGGAATTCTATTTTCAGGGTAGTTTCATGGGATAATTGGTATTACTATAAGACATTTATATCTATTGGATACTCCTCATCAAAGGATGATATATGAGATGGAGTTCTCCTTACTCTCTCGTTGTGATTCTTTTGACTATATATATATATATATTTATATATAACCTTATTCTATATCCACTCCATGGATTTGGTTACTCTCCATCTTGGAGAAGTAAATATGTGATGGGTATTCCACATGATTTTCTTGATTATATTTCCAAGGATGCATGATTTTCTACTCCTACTATAGCTGGGGAATACTAGACAGATAGTTCATCCACTCACCATTTAATCCCATTGTACTCAGAAATTCTTATTTTCCATCTTACTTGTTTGATATATACTCTTTCATTGTACCTTCTGTTATCTGCTATATTTTGTTTCTCTTGTATCTCTTACTACCCCCTTTATATTTCACGGTGTCCTATTATGTATTGTTTATAAAGAACTATTTATGGGATTTTCCCACATCTATCATGTCCTATGTATATTATGGACCCGTAGACTATGACTATAGAGGAGCTTAGGGATAGTTGTTAAATGGAAAAAATACTACTATTGTAGATTTTGATTCCGGAGATTGGATCTATTTCAAGTGTCTATTTTTGTAGTTTTTTCATGAGGGGGCATATTTATGGGTATTCATGTATTTTTTTACCTTTTACATTCTATTTACAGTATCGTACATTTCTATTATGTAGAGGTTCATGCATTCACAGATTATTTTATAATAGAGTTGCATCTTGTAGTCCTCCCCTATGAACATATTAAATGAGTGGGATGTGTGTGTTCACACATTTACATATACAAAGGCCTCCCCAATTTATATATGACATTGTCCCTAGTCGGAACTCTAGGGCCTATAGAGGTGGTTTTGGGAATTTGTGGATGGATCCCTGCTTTGGGTCAAGTGGTGACATATTGGTTTCAGACGATGTTCATTCCTAGGAATGTTTTTCAGACGTATCCCATTAAGAGTACATGTATGGTTTTAGGAATATAATTTTATTTGTCTGGAGTGTGTCTCCATTTATAGGGAGTCTAGTGAGGTTGTAATGACCGACCTATCCATTCAAAAAATCCCAAACTACCTTCTTGTCAACTCGTCATGATGAGACATTTATTTTTTAGGGGTAAATGTTACATGCATCATATTAGAATTATTATTTTAATATCCTTATTTAATTAGAATCCAACAGTTATATATATATATATATATTCTCATTTCATTTTGATACTCATTGACAACTTTTAGTATCCCTCTGTGATGATAGATTTATAAGATACTATATCTAGTTCATGATGATGACCCAATGAGAAACTAGGTCTAAGTTCATGGTCCATCAAGTGATCCCCTTCTTCCAGGTGCATAGTTAGAAACATCCCCTATCGATAAGTAGATCATTCCATAAGATAAGACTTAGGATGTAGACAGTCTTAGCATTCTCTATGTCTTCCATTTATAAAGAATATTGATGTTACATGGTGAGCCAAATCCTTAGTGAGAAGAGAATTGTCTGTAGATAGTGATCCATATTAGTAGGCTGATTCCTTACCTGAATGACTAGGTGGTTGACCTATCCAATATCCTCTTCCACGGAGTAGTTGGGAGTAGGGGGAGCATTATTAAATAGATACACGATGAGTCGACACTCATATTGACCAACATCTAGTATCTGTTGTTTGTGGAGTATTACCCATCCTACTTATGCTCAGTCTATATATATTAGCTTCTATAGATGTATAAGGGGGGATGATAGTGGATGAGTACCTGGAATGGTTCATAGATCATACACGTTACTCTCTTAACATGATCTGGGATGGCTACTTCTGAGAGTTTATGTTTGTCTCGGGTCTTCGTATAGAGATATCATCCATCATTGGGCCCTTGTGTATTCCTACCTATGTTGGGTTGCTGGAGTGGTCATAGTTGATAAATAAAATTTGGTCAGAGGGTTTCTAGATAGCTTTAGATAGTGAAAAAACTATTGATCTAATTCATCTATTGAATCTAGTAGACGCTATGTGCTGGGATACTGGTGCAGGAGATCCTTCCATGATCAGACTCATACATGGGGTTGGAGGAATTGTTGAAGACCAAAGATTACTCTAGGGGTGAGGGTTCTCACTTCTTATGGGAGAGTACTCATGGAATATGACTTCATGATCAAACATACTGATCAACTTTGGAAAATAGCTAATGCACCTCCATCGCATAGGTTGCACTTGGATCTATTATCCCCTAGGTGTGGAAGGGGTGGTCCCTATGGAGGCGAGGTTGTTGGAGGTTTAGGATGAGCTATGTGTTCTGGATTTCATTATGAGGTCCTTCCACCAACAACTTCAAGAGTACGACATCACGCTTAGAAAGATGGTGTCCATGGAGGTAGTGAACTATAAGAATTGGATGGCTATGATCCCATAGTGCACATGATTATTTGATGTAAGAGTTATGTTTAATTTACACATTATTCAGAGATAGTTTAAATAGATTTTAGTTTTAATCACTACTTAGTAGTAGTATCTATCATTTTGTGGATCATATGGATACTCCCTCAATAGTGAAATTTGGAGGGTGCTACAATTGAATATCATGTGTTATGTTAGCCATAACCTTCACAGCCCACCATGATTCTAATTCCATGAACTATATGATGTTGGAATATTTATCACATATCAACTATCACAATTCCTTACTAGGAACTATCAGTGCCTCTAGTTCCTCTACTGGAGGATCATTTCTATCCATATCATCACATCATCCTATCATGTTGTATCATTAGGATGCTTGTCTCTACAATTTAAAACATGCATATTGGGGATGAATACAAAATATTATTATGTTTATGTAATATGGATTCACATAAATATTTAACATGACATCCCCAAAATTATTCCATGCGGTCAGAACCAAGTAACACTACCCTTAACCATTCATCACCTTGGTCATGGATATAAAAGGGAAATTATTTTAAAAACATAGTTTTCTCATTAGACACCCAATTATCCTTTACAAATTGGAAAAAAATTATCATTGGAAATTTATAAATTTTATATTAAGAACCATTTTAAATTAAATTACATAAGTAATGAAATGCATTTTCATTTAAACAGATTACACAAAAAATGATTTTCGATGCATTCCTAAAATGAAGAATGCCACATAAAAATGTTGTGTGTATAAAATGATGCATGCTTAATCAACTCCCATTAAATTCTAGACCATGATGTAAAAATTACAGAAAATAATAACATCACACAACTATTAAACCACCCAGGTAGAAATAACATGAAAATATAACTTCAAACAGAGATAAAAACAATCCCATCCTTTGTACATGGGTTTTCCTCCTTATATAGATTTTCTACTCCCATGCACGAGCTCATAACCAATTCTCAACACATCCTAATATTTGTAGTACCTTTCCTATATAGTATAAAATGTGAACTAAAATTAAACTAAATTTGATATGACTTTTTAACCTATAGACTTAGGTTTCACACACAAATAACCTATGCTGGTCAGTCATAGGACATGAAGCACACCTCCACATGCACACGAGGCTTCAAAATAGTATTAAGGGTAAAATATATTTTGAGAGATGATACCTTATTTATAAAATAATTATAATAGTGGAAATAAATAAAATAAAATATAATTAAAATTACCATAACCAATACTATACTAGTATCCCATGATGAATAATGCATTAATACAATCTCTTATCTAGAATAGTTGATATGTCCTATAATATATGTCTCAAGTGTCTAAATAAAAAACCAAAAATAAATACACTTCAAAAAATCCAAATAAAGTCCTGATATCATGTATGGTTCCCTTATTCAGGCCTCTTCCCAACTCATTCATCTACCATAGAACTATTTACTATATCATTTCCTTCCTAAATACAGACTATCTGGGTACTAATTAAGTAGCTCTATAATGGTGTGAGTATAACAATGTATTCCTCCACCAATGGTGTCAAAATGATATAGAGTCTATAGAGGTGTATGGAATATTATATTAAATAAAGTATAATAATATAAAAATTTACCAAATTTCATTATTGTTTCATTAGCCACATAAGATACATGGGATCACACTGAATCCCAAACCATTAATACATATATAGGACCATGCTGTAGTCTGAAACATATCAAACAAGTAATCTAAATTCATTATAATATTGGATTTCATTATCCATTTAATTTCAATTCACATCATCATTACATGGAACCACAATCTAATTCCATAACTTTGGGCCTACATGATCATGTCTACCACAAAGTGTGCTTTGAAGAATCAGTCCATGTCCAACAACTCAATGTTATCGCATATGGTTTTTTGAAGCATCAGTTCTTGTCCGACACAATTCATCAAATGTTTCAGAAAATCAAATATCTAAAAATAATAATATATCACATTTTTAGGATTAATCATTAATAATACTCTTATTATAAATTCACACATAATCATGCATCAAAAAAATTAACAAGACAATCATGGCTCATCACTTTAATTATTGGTAAATAATATGAAGATTTCATTATTAGTTCATTTAACAATATTTAATCACATAATCATTGATCCTTAATATTTAATCTAACTATCATTTAAGTATAATTATTAATCAAATCCTAGACACATTAATTGAAAAATTCCATATTTATAATATCTTGTCAAATTCATAATCCCAATATCCCCAAAATTTTATAATTCAATTAAATAATTAACCAATTATTTAAATATGTTTGTAGATCCAATTTCCCAATGTGGAAATTGATATTCCAAAACAACATACAAACAACTGTAAATCCATACTATTTTAATTTAAATTTATATAACTAAACATAATAATATACATGGATGCTCACCCTATAGAAAATATCTTTTATTGAAACTAAATGGTTGAATTCTGAATGACATGAGAGATCTTGAACAAAATCATAGAAACATGCTTAAAAAGATTTGGTTCTATAAAAACCAATATCTAACACCATAACTAATAGAGGAAATAATCTATCCAATGATGAGAGAAATATAGGATTTGGTTGTGAAACTATTCATGGAAGAATTCTCATACCAATGCAGAGAAGATTCTTCAAATGACCTTTGATTCTACATCAAAAGTATTACTGGGGGCTTAGAATCATTCTAGAAGCTTTAATGATCCCATTAAAATATATTCTGTGGATTGGAGGTTAATATTGGTTGTTCTGAAAATTTATAAGAAACTTTTCAGTGAATAAAACCCCACATGAAGGTTTTCCTACATACGGTGCAGGGTTTTCCAAGCCTGTGCTCCATTATAGTGAACCTATCTACAGTGGAACAATGTTTCTCCTAATAGAGAAAAAATTATAAAAAATATGTTTCATCTTAGAAATCCCCCTCATTTTGTGGTAGCATGGATTGCGGGGGGTTGGCACACAGTCTGGGTAATCAATGCCCCAACTATGCACTGCCCATTTTCTTCAAGAATTATAAATTTTTATCCCACAACCCTGTGAAACAAAGCCCACCAAAGGTATACTAAAATAAGATTAATATTGTAAATATAATATAAAATGAGACTCCATTAGAAAATTTCATGATCATACATTCGTTAACATCATCAATTTATATTATACACTAGAGAGCTATATCAGGTTCGATCATCATCCTAAACTATTTCAGGAACAACCATAATCATTAGCTATATTGTGATCATCCATATACATAAACAATTCCCACAGAGAATATGATAATTTTAAAGATTATTTTATATTATTTCAATCAATTAACTTATAAAAAATACTTTCAACCAAAAGAAGAACATTTCTAGATATCAAAATATCATTTCCATTTAAAGCTACTTTTGACAATAAATTGATAAAAGAGGGGAGGGGGTTTCATTTAATAAAGATAAATAAATATTGTAAAATAATCCAAAACTAAAATAACAATCATAGTAATGGAATTGTTTTTTGATGTTTTATATATTAATATAGAACATGACATTTTCCTATTCTAGAAAACATTCATTATTAAATATGTAATAATATTCCATTTTTTAAATTTTTAAAGAAAGTTAAAAGTGATAAAATATTTCGTTGATAATTTATTAATGTAAAAATAAATAACCGATTAAAATAATTTCACATATATACCCCCATATGAATATTATTTAGAAAAAATATGTAAAATAATTATAATGATATTTTTGAAGTGATGTGCCTCTAACCTCAAGTCTCACTCATTATGTGGATTCCTCAACTTCAGGAATAATCAAATTTTATTTATTATTTATTTTATTAAATACATTCATGTATATTAATCATTTTATCTCATTTAATATCATTTTATATTCAGTTACACAATCAATTTAGTTCACATCACCTATTTTGATGATATTTGACAAATATGTTCATTATTAATTTTGTAGTGTCTTTTATGGTCAATGATGTAAATATTCCATCTTCACAAGAATAGTAATAAGGATAAAATAATTATTTTTATGAAACAATTATAATTTTAAAACAAAACATGAATGGAGATTAAGGGAAAAAATAACTAAATTATGATCATTGAGATGGTAGATCGTACGTATAGATATGTAAAATTTCCATTTTTAAAAGAACATTATGGAAAGAAATTATGTATTTTATTGTCATTATAGAATTACTATTATAAAATAAATATTATATTAATTATTTTTATACTATTATATATATAATACATCACTTTTATTCATAAATAACAAATTTCTTCACATCGTGGATGTGGTAAATCACACATACGCAAGGAAGACCTTTGATTTTACAATTAATTGAAATGTATGAAAATAGACGATGTATATTATCTAAAAAATGAAAAAACAATTCATTCATATCATATATTATCATTAAATAAATCATCATATCCACTTTGAGAGGTTCTGATGGGAAATAAATTACATCACATTGGGAGGGAGTAGTCCACCATTCACAAGATGTATGGTTTCATTTCCCATTTCATTAAATAAAGTTCATAGATAAATGTTCATTAATTACAAAAAAACATGTTATTAAAATTAAGATTATTTTTTTGTTAGTAATTCATGTTAAAATGATTTTAAGGAGGAATAAAATGAAAAAAAACAAAAACAAAAGCACTCGGGTGACAAGTATACCACTTATTAGAAAAAACATATATAGGTTTAAACCTATATCCTTCTATGGACGGAGTTTTTGACAACATTAGGTCCAATAAGACATGTGGTGGGATGTTAGGAAGCTCTTTGGGTAAGGATTATTGGAATTAAATATCTTCTCCTATGTTGAGGAATGATTATAGGGAGTTTCCTTTTATAAGTGCAGGAGAGGGAAACAACAAATTTTTAAAAAGATTAATATATATTAATGTAACACTCAAAAACATCCCAATAATTGACCATTTAGAAATAATATATGAGATAGCGCTAAAATATGGACACACAATAGAATTTATACATGTTTAGAAGACATTTAAACCCTTGTTAGTAACATTTAACACGTGATAAAAATTTTTAAACCATAATTAATGGAATAGTTTTTTTACTATTTTTACTAATATATATTCCCCAAAATTAAGATAGTCATATAAAATGATACTGAAAACGCTGATTGCAAATTTGGATTCATATTTATAAAATTAAAATCAATGAAGTGGGAGAAACTATTTTAATATTTATTTAATATTTAAGATAGTCATAAAATTTACATTTTTATGAAAAAAATGATAATAATAAATTTTTTAGTATATTATATATTATTAAAACATTTAATTTATTTTGATAAATTAGAAGGATGTAATTAATTTTTTACAATAATCAAATATATATTTTTATATTGAAATAACATGAAATGATAAGACATTTTTAGCAAAAAATGGTATTTTTAGCAATTCATTAAAAGTAAAACATTTTAGAAAAGAATAAAAAATGATCATCAGATAATGTAAACATGTTTAATTAAGAGATTAAGTCTGTTTTATCAAATTTTATTTCTATAATTATTAATTCTTAATTTTATGTAAACCATTATAATACAAGAAAATCCAATTGGTTTAAAAGTAATTCTTTTTTTCTATTAGTTGAAAAATTAAAAAAACTTCCTTTAATGAATATTAATATATATAAACTAATTAAATAAAAAAAGGCTTCATTTTATATTAATTGTACCTATGTCATTACATTCTTCCCATTTAAAAATTATATCATCGAAATTTTATTTATTATTTAATCGCGTTGGATATCTTTTTATCAATGCATTAAATTATTATAATGTTTCTTATTAAATCATATTATTCATCCAGGAAAACAAAAACCAATGAATCAATTTTTTCAATAAAAAATTATCCCCTCAATTAAGAAATTTTAATGTAATTTCCTCAAATGAAATATATTGTACTAATTAAACCCCATCACGACTCAACACATGAGATGCATTACACTATTTTTTTTAAAAAATGAAATATAAAATTTTTCATGGAGATAAATAAACATAGAAGAAATTATATTAAATAAAAAATTTATCTTATCTTCTATTGAATTATATATGGTATCATGAAACATGATGATATCATTCCCATTATATGAAAAATGAAAAACACTTTTCCATGTAGGCAATTTATGAAAACATGAATACATACATTAATGAAATATCTAACCTATGAATAATTGTTTTACATTTATGTATGCTCTGATCCATAATCATGAGAATCTAAATCATCTTCTACTTTTCAACTGTTTATTCAAATAATTGCATTTCAATAACTTTTATTCCCTAACATAATCTCTAGAAGCATATTTCTAAAATCGTGTTCCATAAAATACTTCAATAGGTTCCATGGGAATACTGAAATTGATGTTAATATTATAAGATGATTCATCCAATGAAAAACAATTTCCCAAAAAACATTATGAACCATTGAAGGACCTAAACAGTTATCTTCAAATGTTTGGGTTGTTCTCTCAGAATGTCTACAGGATTGAGGATGACAGATTGAACTGAAATTTAGTTCAGTAAGAGATGAATTACAACATCCATTACATAAATTAGAGGGGAATCAGTGATCAATCATAAAAATAACTAAAATATATATTCCATTAAATATTATTATTTCATAATATTATATTTAAAAAATTGATCTAAATATATATTATAACGAATGAGACAAATAGTGGTATATATTTTTATTCATTGAATAATTACATATATCCCATTATTAAATTGGGATCTATTTTGTATTATACCTTAAAATCGATTGATATTATCTAAAATTTATAATCAAGAACTAGAAAACTCGACTTTATCACAATATTTAATTGGAATTTTCCTTTAACAAGTTGAGAGGTAAAACATTAAGTAAAATATGACAAATGTTTGCATATTCCTTCCCAATGGAAACTCTCCCAAAGGTATGAATATATTTATGTGTTGTTATGGGGAAAAAAATTTATTATTATGTCGCCCAAACAATAGTTAATACATTAAATGGTTGTCATTTGAAACATAAAACCATGTTAAAATTTTGAAAAACACAAATGTTTCAATAGAAAATTATAGAAACATTCCTTTCCTAACGATGTCTATATTTTCATGAAAAATATTTCTCCCTTATGAACATAAATAATTATTTTTAAAAAATATATTTATATGATAACTGTAGTCATCAAAGAGAGAGTTAAAATATGAATAATTTCAAAGATAAAATTCATCAGAACATTAACTAATGGATAATGTTCCAGATGTAATATGGTTAATGGTGCACTATAATTCTGAATAAAAGCCTCAAAAACTATGCCTTCATTCAATAAATGGTAGGGAATTGTGATGTCAAAATATTTATCAATTATATCCATCTCCTCTATGTCATCTTAAACTTTTTCTGATTGAATTTATACAATTTTTTTTATTTGTATATATTCTTATTGTTTCCCCAATAAAAACATTTTCTGAAAATTTTTAGAGAAATCACTACAACTTCTAGATAATGTGTATTCATATGGTAAATTACATCCTGAGGTGTAAAATTATGTAATGAATAAGTAATTGTCTGATAATTTTGAATTAAAAAAACAACTGAATCCCTTCAATTATGTATCATTGTATATAACAACATCTCCATTTTTGTATGTTTGGAACAAAACTAGAGTAATTATTGATCATATTTTAAATTTTATAAATCATTTATCTCATTCAATGAATAATAAAAACCTAAATCATTATCTTTTTACCTTAGTTATTTTGGTATATTTATGTGATTTTTTCAACAAACCACTAGTCATAGACTACAAATCGAAAAAACCTATGAATATCTATAGCATTTGTATATCATTACCATTAAAAAACCACATTCATTTTTGTGGGATTAGTATTTATTCTGTATGTGTTAATTATATGTCCAAGGAATTATATATGTTATAAAATTTCACCTTCAATAAATTAAATATATAATAATTATTATTATTTTTCAATACATATAGAATAATCCAACGACCTGTTTCCCCATCCTATTAACATTTTAATAAAACTATATATCATTAAGAAAAACAACCAAAAAATAATAAATATATTCATATAATATAGTATATATATGGTCATTGAATACAGATAGAGAATCCATGAACTATAATAAAATTATGAAAAATATATAACTCCAATACATATTATGAAACAATTTAATTTGTATCTCTTCATCCTATACCTTTATATGATCCCAAAACTTATGATCAACCATAAAAAATATACACACCCTATAGATGATAAAAAAATTAATCAATATAGGTAAATATATAGTTATAAATTTGGGTGACATTATTAAATCATTATAATTAACATGAAGTATCATGGAACCATAAGTTGTTTTAATAAAAAATAGGATCACCTCAAGTTCAAGTGCTACGATGGATGATAAAATTATCATGAGACTCCTCTATCACCTTTACATGTTCCATAGGTTCTAGTTCATAGATTCAAAAAGGTTGATTGGAAATTGGTTTAAAATCATGCACTAAGTCAATAGTACACACAACTACATGATATGGAAAAATAATATAAAAATCACCATGAAATACATCAAGTTATTATTTTACTACCATTACATTATTAAATATTATATTTCCATTATTTTCATAAATATGATCATGATAAATTTCCTCTATATCTCTCCATATATTTTTATATTCTTCATATGCAATCAAAGTTAATAATTGATTCTTATTAAAACTGAAATTCATATAAAAAATAACTTATCTATATCTGCAATCTATCATTGAAAGATACACTGAAAGAGAATCTAAATCATGAGTAACATAAAACATTAAAATTTACAAGGCAAATTGTTTTTTTGGGAAAATACATATATATATGATAACATGATGATGTATGTAAATACATGACACCTTAATAAAAAACCATTTGTTTTCAATAAAATACACAAATTCATTTCTTAATGTGAAGTTTTAAAATTCCAAGAAAATTTCTCAAAAATTAATTTATATATGGGTACTAAATCAAACATGACATTGGCATATCCCGAATAAAAAAATTTAATGCACATGTTCACACCTAGTCTGATGTCCCAAAATCATATGAAGTAGTTTCCATATATTTTACCAAACCCGACCATTAATAGTCATATTTCCCATCATTGATTCACTTATTTGGACACAAATCATCATAATGACCAATTTCATTGTATTTTATAACACATTACATCCTATTTTTTTAAAAAATCGATCTACTAGCATAAAAATATTTAGTGAAATAATTATCTGCATGACTAATGTTACCACATAAAATGAAATTCCCAGATTTCACAAGTCGTTATTTAGGGTTCCATTCACTATGAAAATCATAAAATGAATGAATTATTTACTTATGTTAATATATATTTTATGGATTCTATATATTTGATTCCTATTTGGTTATATTTTTAACTTTTTTATAAGAAACATGATCCCGGAAAAACTCTACTTCAAGTTTTTCTGCAAAAAACATGTTTTCCTAAAATATTAAATTTTATATCAAAAAACCCATTTTTATCTTGGAATTAATCCAAAATAAAATGAATATATTTTTCTATTAAAATAATAGATTAAATTACATCCATACATTGTGATTTAGGCATTTTTTTCATCATAAATAGATATTTAATCTTTGTCCTATTTCCTTACATAATCTAACATTTTAATCATATGTCAAAAATCATTAATAGAATACTTATAAAGTAAAATATTCTAAAATATAGAACATTATTTATAGTAAATATCTTCTCTTTACCATGTATTCTTAACCATTATCAACCATTAATTAGCATAAACTTCAAAATGATAAATATAGAGAGTTTTATTTTTTGAGAGAACACTACAATATATTTTATATCTTTTCCAGAACATTAATCCATCGTTTTTCTATCTGGGATCCATAAGATGGACAATGTTCTAGAGGGAGGAGTTTTTTAAAATGATCAAATATTTAAATAATCCTATAATATATATTTCTATTATCATAGCATGGATTCCATGATAATTTATATCCTATATCAATGCATTAATCAATGGAAAAAAAGAACTTTATAACAATTTTAAATTTTCTATATAACTAATTTAGATGGATATCTTCGTTTTTGGGTCTTCATACATCATCATAACTGTTTACATTTAGGAAATAATTTCTTAATAGATGTAGTTTAGATAAAAAATCTAAGTAATCTTAAAATTCATCATTCAAATAACTAGAAATTTTAATCTCTTTATCATATTTACATATGTTATAAAGACTATTAAAATTATCTAAATCATTATTATAACTAAATATATATAGACCCGAAAATATATAATCTATAAAATTGATTCTTTATAAATTTATTTCTTTTTCATGAATTCCTAGAAATATTTTATTCGTATATTTTTTTTTGAAATAGGTCATCAACTATATATGTAAATATTAAATCACAATTTATACCCTCAAATTTATTATATATATATATATATTCATTGTACAATAATTTTACGAAAAAATTGTTTTATTTTAATGAAATTTTTTCTAAATTTTTATCTTGACCTAATATATTTCCATAACCATCATTCAAAACCATTGAAAAATAAATAAAAATATTTCATGAGCATAAAATTAATAGTATGGGACACATAAAAATAAATAAACAATGTTGTAATTCCATGAGTACTCATAAATATTTCACATTTCCAAAATATACATTATGATAAAAAATCTTTTCCTTACACATGAAATCAACATGTCTACACATTGATTTCAATAAAACATTTCATAATAATTAATAATGTAAAAAAATTGAACATGTAAAATTTTACTTGAAATCAAGAAAGAATAGTGAAATTAATTTAACAAAATTATAAAATTTAACCTAAATAAGTTTAATATACATTCATTTTGTAATTAAATCATTAAGATGACATATTAAATCATATCATTTCTCATAAAAATTCTATGACCCATAGAACTATTTTATAGGTGACATAGAACATCATTTTCAAATTTCAAATTTCAATAATTCCTAAATGTGGATTATCCAACATTGAAAATTATAATAATCTCATAGTATAAAATAATCCTAGTATCTATAACAATTAAACTAATCATTTGAACCACCATAACAGTCTCAAACCTAATCATGAGCTATATGCGACCACTTATTAACATGACCTATATCAACATCACCCATAATAAAAACAACATATAGAGACCGTAACATAATAATAACACATGAAATATATAACATCTACCAACAGAATAACAATAATAGTCCTTACGCCCATTTTGGAAGCATTTCTAGAATTCTTTAATATCTATAAAATTAAAAATCCCATTTAGATATACCATGAATAAATGATTGGTTTTCTTTTTATTGGTGGAAAAAATGAAAAAATTTAAAATTTTCCAAAAATAAAATAATGGTTTGAGTGGAGGGTTTATTCATGGATTTGATATATCTTAATATATTACATTTTTTTCATCTTTCTAAAAATGTACTATATAAAACACAAAAATAGAATACTTTTAAAAACCCTTGAAAAATGAAAGAAGTTACCACATATTTTCTTATAATTCAATCATGTATATATAAATACATAAATATTATAAATATAATGAAACGTAAATTTAATATAATGATTTATAAAATATATCATTAAATCAGTTTAAATGATTGTTTTAATGTAATGTTTCCATTACCTCGAGTCCAACTCATCCCTCAAGCTCTTTATCATCCTGAATAATAATATTATATTAATTTTTTTCATTATTAATAACCTTTTACACAATTATTATTCATTTTATTTCATTTTTTGTCATTTTATCTACCATTAATTAATGAATTTATTTCACTTTACAAGTTTTTATTTTATTCAGATTATATGATCAGAATGCCTTTTAAAAGATGACTATATTCAAAGAGGTCATTATTTAATCTTTTTTACAGACCATATCAAAAAATAATTATCATTATTAACTTTAAAATATATGTAAAAAAATTAAATATGAAATATAAAAATGAAATAGGTTACATTCTTTGGGATGATATGTCCTACATACATTTCATTAATATATCAATATAAAAAAACATGATATACAGATAGTATTAATTAATTTATATTTACAAAATGGTGATTATAAAATATATGTAATATTATTTCTTTAAAATATTTATATATTGAATTCATGTGATGTGGCCATGAAAACAAAAACACATATCTTTTCAGAGATAGTAATCCACACATATGCATGAATGAAATTAACAATTTTTAATGAATGGAATGGTATGAAATTATATGATATACTATCATTAAGAACTCATAAATATTTAATTGATAATATATATATATATATAATTTCTAATCATATATTTCCATCATTGGGGGTGGTGGAAAAAAATTTCATCAATTCATGTGGATGATGTCCATCACACACATGAATAATGGTTTTATATACCCCTTGGAAGGAAAAATTATCTGTATATTGGTTATTAAATTAAAATAAAAATATATCAATATATATAAAATTCATTTTATATTTTTTCATGATGGATAAATAATGTTTAGAAGTTATATAAAATGAAATAAAACAAAAAAACTATATTAAACAGTATATCCCTTATTCAAAAAACCTCATTATGTTTACACAAAAATCCTTCATAGGTAGGTTTTATGGTAAAGATGAATTAATGAAATGGATGGGGGTGTGTTAGTATGTGATTTGGGTAGTTATTTTTTGGAAAAAAATGGTTTTTATGTCTGTAAAATTGGGGAAATGGGGTATCCTTTTCTAAGTGCAGTAGAGGATACATTTAAAATTTTTAAAAAGATTAAAATATTTTAATGTGATACTATATCCCAATAGATTCAAAAATGATCATATAAGAGTATTTTATGATATAATGTGAGATAATTAGATCCAATATAATTTATAAATGTTTTTTTTGAAATTATTTCCCTTTTCAATTTTTTAACCCTCGATAAACCTATGTTAACGATAAACATGGAAATAGATTTTTAATGTTTTTATAATTCATTAAGAAGAAATGTATGTTTTCCTTTATAACTAATATAAATTAATCTAATTCAAAATGTAAAATATATTTTAAAAAATTCAATTCTGTGATGTGGTACTATACAATTAAAAATTAAACTCTCAAAAGTAGATATAAAATGGTTTTATAAAAAATGGAATATTAAGGGTCAAAATGATTTTACAAACATATTATTTATAATATTGTGAAAAATTAAATTAATTTTTTTAAAAAAATGAATTAAATAAATTTAAAAAATAATTAAATATTTAATTTTTCTTTTTAAATACATGAAAAGAAATGAATATTTTTAGTAAAAATCCCAATATTTTTTATTCATTGCAAAATCAAACATTTAAAAGTCTCCAAAATATCCTAATATATTTTTTATATTTTAAATTTCTAAATAATTTAGATTTAATAAAATTATTTTTTTATTATTTGAAAAATAAATATTTTATCTAAAACAATATAATCCATGATATGCTAATTTGGCTAAAAATCTTTTTTTTCTTTTGAGTTAAAAATTAACTTTTATTAATATAATTAATATAACTCTACAGAATATTCTAAATGAATATTAATAATAAATTATGATGATAAAATATTGACATTACCTAGGTTCCTAAAACCACCCTCCCTTATACTATTTTTTTATATCTTATTCTTTTTAATTTTTAATAGAGTTCCTAATGATATATGTTACATCTATAAAGGTTGTGTATATTTTTGGTTCTTATATACATTATATTAATAAAAGTTAATGTAATGGAAATAAATATTAAATATAGATACCTACACCCAATGATCATAGATTATCCAAGGTATTGGTTTTTTAACAATTCGACTCCATTATGTAATGAATTTAATTTATTCTATGTTAAAACTATTTTATTTTATAACTATTCATACTATTGGAGGGTTATTAGGTTATATGGGATTAAATTTCATATAAAATTATCGGGGATAGTGGAATATTCTAATAATGATATTCCCACTTGATGTGAGGTTAGAGCATTGAGTTGTCTATGTTGGGGATGCATTGGCTAATATCTCTTATAGGAGGAATCTGAGGGGAATTACAGAAACCCAATCATTAAATTACTATTCTAGTGGGTTATTAAGGGAATTATTGTGGGATTTGGTTTGTGTTTTCAGATATTTTTAATTATGTGATTTTAAATAGTGATGAAAAGGGATTCACAACATAATTTAATTTTTTGGGTAATACGCACACCCTATCCTTTTCTACATATTCATTACCCCTTATAAGGGGGATATATATTTCATGGGATCCAATAATCATTCCAACAACTACTAGAATGTGTGATGGGTATCTCAACACCTACAATAGTTTAAATTTTCTTGTTTTCCTAACTATTTTACCCTGTGCTATATATTCTGCCAAAATTTAGGTATTTTGAAAAGTATTTTAATTAGTACTATTTACTGATGAATGAGATAGTAATATTTAAATGGGGCCTTGTTATATATATGAAAGTGTTTCATAACTAATCCAAACAGTCGACATTATCTTCATGGGTTTTGTAATACATGGCTTCTTTTCCAATCTATGATTAACGATGAAATAATATGAAACTGTATTTGTTGACATGATTGAGTAGTTTATGATTATTTTGGACTATGATATACCACTTAGAATCTATATCATGATGATATTACCATCTATTTCCATTTCGATGACCGAGTGTGTTCTACAAATCTCACTTAGGACCCATTGGGGCTTTCTTTGAGTTATGATATGATACTAAGAGCCATTATAGGTTCCTTCTATCCCTAATAAATTCATGGGTGATATTTTTTTATAATGGGATATTATTAGCCTTGGCCATGTGGAATATATGAGATTAATTATTTAATTTTTCATGATATATTTATATTTGGTTATTGTTCTTCCATAATGACATGGGTGTGTCTATACATAAAAAAACATGTTAGGGAATTGGGATTGAAATAATTTTATCATATTTGTATCTATGAAAATTTTAAATCGAAATGAATATAATATGTAATTAAGATACATTTATACCTTGTTTTTTATATTTTATGATGATATTCCATGGTAATTTTGTTCATTATTATTGGTAAATAATTCCAATGTCTACTATATCACTGATTATATTTGATTTTATGTCAATTATTACATCAATTTGAATGTAGGATTACTTAATAATTGAGGTTGGAAGGAATTACCAAAAAACCTGATGAAATTTATTTTGATGTGAGAATATAATATGTTATCCACTACTCTACATGAAATAGAAACATACTTCCAATGATGAGACACTTTCAATGATGGGAACAGTATGACTATAGGTGAGTATTTTTTGTGGGACAAGATGTCATATCTCACAATATGGCCCTCGGAGATAGATGTATTACCCTCTTTGGATTATTCCTATTGATATAAAAAATTATACCATATCTTAATAATCTATTGAATATGTTATTCCTTCTTCAATATACAGTTTTGAGAAACTATTACCATTATAGTTGTTGTGTTTTCATGATGTACTATCTAGGTGCTGATAATTATGTTACCATAGTGACATATTTTATATTATTCTAGATATTTACTAGTTATATATTTTGAGGTGTTGGTACTTATACAATGATGGATAATTTTTCACAATATCCATGACTCAATATTTGATTAATAGTTGATTATTAAAGGATATATTTATAGACCTCACAACCCTAGCTGAAGTTGGTTTTAGTCACACAATTAGGGTCATATTGTACTCATGGTTGTGTCATAGTTATTATTACTTCCATTCCCATATTACTTTTTATTATTAAAATTACACAGTATACATTATTTTTCATTATTTGGATATATTTTAGTACGATATTGGTAGATTCAATTTGAGTTATACTCAAACCCTTCTCAGGTGATCTTACGCACAAGAAAAATTTATGGTTAATTTTATATATTATTGAATAGGATCTATAGTTAATTCCTGAGTTGTATAGTGATTTATTTTTTAGGATAACAGACCTGGTAGAGACTTAATATTGGTTTTCTAATGATTCCAATTTATTTGAAAATTTTATATAACTTTTGTTAGATGAACCAATATATATGGATATTATTCTTTCATTTTTACCCTCCTAACATTACACCTTTTAAATTGTATGAGGAAAAAATTATTATTATTTTATATAAGAAAATCCTATTTTCCTTCCTTTTTAATTTTCGGAATGGCATATTTATTGATCATATTTTTTCAATAATATTATTGTATAATTATT
The DNA here is from genome assembly GCA_963277665.1 of Viscum album. Classification (NCBI taxonomy): domain Eukaryota; kingdom Viridiplantae; phylum Streptophyta; class Magnoliopsida; order Santalales; family Viscaceae; genus Viscum; species Viscum album. The sequence goes on along the minus strand of OY728121.1, from coordinate 1,640,559,974 downwards.
CCAATGTGGAAATAATATACTAATACCAAACATTGTTTAGTGTGATGGTTGGATGCCTAATATGTACATGGAGGAACTATTGAGGAATATGGAACTAGTTTTAGTCAATGAATTTGAGACTTAGATAAAAAATATTATAATTTTGTATCAAATAATAGGTTTTTTATTATGAGTACCAATTTTATATATAATTTATGTAATATTTGTCTTTTGGAATCTGATATGGACTTGAAATTGGCCCATATATCATTATTGATAAAATTACAAGGGACGTGATGATTTTTCTTGATTCCCACTTACACTATTTTTTTAATATTACTAAATAACAAGAATATTAATATTAAACTATTAATTATTGAATTTTTTATATAGATTTAGATAGAGATATTTTTAATATGGGTAATAATTTTCATATAATATTCACCTAATATTTTTTAGTAGGGGTTTGAGAAAAATTATTTTGATATTAATTTTGAGTATTGAATATATCATAAGAAACATCTATATTTCTTTAATATATAACATGATGGTTGTATTATAATTAATTGAGCCATGATTGTGCTGTAAAAATATTAGATATGTATGTTGATTCTGGCTGTAATTTTATTCTATCATTGAGGGGGTGATTATTTTATGGGACAATATAGATTATATTGGTATGTGAGACTCCTTGTATTATAGGAACCTTGTAGATTATATTGATATTATCATAACATTACTTCTTATATTATCTATAATACTCATTGGAAATATATATATATATATGTTTTTTATTTCAATGTTTTTTATTTTAGTGGAATTTAACAATAGCGATGACTTGTTTTCCATAACAATGGAGAGGATGAGTATTTCCCAAGGTCATGGATCTATTTAACATTGTTATAGAAAAACATCCTATTGAATAGAATATCTATGAGTGTGTACATTTTTATTTATATTTTAAAAGATGGGGAATATAGAGAATTTCCTTCGATGAATAATTTTACCAGTGAGATTCATATCATTATCCTACTATATTTAATAGAGAGGGTGTCTAATTAAATGGACATTTATACCACCAGAACTAGAATATAAAATTTCTCCCAATTGACCGTTGAGGTGTTCTTGATCACATTTGGATAGAATGAAACATTTCAGTGTTCTGATTCAGGTGGTATCTCTATTTGGATCTTTCAAAATAGTAAGAGTCCCTAGGTTATATTGTGTGATAATGTGTTTTTTAGTAGCTACAATTTTAGTTGGGATGTTTCATGGTCGATGTTTAAATTAGTGGCTGCAACTAATTATTGATTATAATTTATTTATTTTCATTGAAATGGTTTTGGTTTCTTGGGGGATTTGTTATATATTGTAACTGGGATTAAATTTGTGTTGGTAAAATTACTTTAGATAAAAGACCTGATAAATAGGGAAATAACCAATCCCTTTATCAATGAGACTCAATTAAATTATTTCATGGTTGGAACATGGTTCATTAAACCTATTTGGTGAGTGTAGCATTTTTAAGTATCCCATTGTGGTTTTTTATTTGGACACCATTGAATGTCGACCCACGATGGTGGTAAATTAAATGTTTTTTTACTACATGTTCAAATATAGTTTTCAATTATGGTGTGTTAACAGATTTGATTGTTATGTTGAATTTCATTTAAAATGGTCAAATGGTGTCTCAATATTATTAAGGTATAATTTTTTGGGGTTTTCCAAACAGAATGTATATTTTTATTAATAATTTTTTTATAAATTTTTAATTTTTTACAAAAGGGTTATTGATGATTTTTTAAAAAACTATTATGGTGGTTAGATGGATTTTATTAGATTTTAAAAGATAAATAGATATTTTTATTAAATTTTATTTCATGTGTTATATTTTCATAAAATGGTTTTTAAATTAGATAAATCGTAATTTTATAATTTTAATGGAATTAGGGATATTTTATTGATTTTTCTTTGATGTGTTGTTTTTATTTGTTCTATTATATTAGAAATGTATGTGGTTATAGTTGTGTGATTTTATTTTCTCTGACAGATAAGAACAATTTTTTTCATGTTTTCTTTTACTAGTATTTTATATACACCCTCCAAGAATGTATATGAAAATGGAGTTATTGTTTGATTTATTGATGAATATGGGTGAGATTGTCACTATTTTTTGGTTTATTTCATCTAGTTGTTGGCAGTATCTGGAATCAGGATCTAGTGGTATAGTGATAATGATCATTTTATTTGAAATATGGTCAATGGTTTTCTAACTCTTTAATCTTATAAAATTTAAGGTGATCTAGGTTAAATATTTTTGACTTGAAAGAACCAATTTGATTGGAAAATGAGTCTATGAATATTTATTCTTGGGGATTCCTACATCCCAATATAATTATATTTTTATATTACATTATTTCTATTAGATAAATATTAAAACCCAAAAATCAACTAATTATCCCATGAACATAATGTTAATGGTGTTTTATGACTGGATACTTATGTAAGGTATTTTAGAACAGATATAACCTTACTATGTAATTGATCTACACTAGACCCTTATTTGTAATTCTAATAAGGTATATTCACATCCACTACAAGATTCATGGAAAAATATGAAAAATGTGTGATAAAATCAATAGTAAAGTAAAAACAAATCAATATGTTATCACATGCTTAGATAATAATTATACGGTAAAAAATGATTAGTGAGAACCTTCCTAATAAAAATAACAACGAAGAATAATATATCGTAACAGGTCATTAGAGTGGAATATGAATTATCAATTGAATAATCATTTTCAAGGAAAAAATAATGTTGAATAATGATATAATAAACATGTTACGTGGAGAATAATAATAGTCATACTGTATGAATTTTTGCAGGACATTATGAAATAGTATGAAATTTTTTTCCCCATCATAAAAATATTGAATCATTATATTGCAAGAATATCAATAAAGTCCCACAATACATTATCAGATATGATATAAAAAACATCTAATTCATTAGATGGAAATATAGGACACCAACCATCATCATCCATACAAATGTGTTCAATATTGTATAAATCATTCAATATTTCATGAAATATAATAGGAATTATGTTGGGGTCATATCATTTTAGAGTGGTATCATATTAAATGATATCTAATTGTGATCAGTGGATAATAAAAAAATATGTAAATGTAAAATATCATAAATTTATTTAGAACATAATTACAAAAAAAATAATTAATAAGAGTTAGATGGATTTAAAACCATGTATAAGGTATTTTAGAAAAATATTATTCTCATTTTCATATTGAAATAAAATAACTAACAACTTTTTAAAATCACTTTGATAAAGGTGACATGAAATACTTTTTTAAAACCCAAACATAAATTAAATAAATATAATATTGTACTGAAAATAACATAATGATTTTTCATAGGAATGGTGGAGCGATAAATAAAAATAAGAATACTAATTGGAAATCCATTTAACTTTTTAGAAAATAAAAATAATGAAACCCATGGATATCACTTTGTGGGAGTTTTATATTTGTAAATCTTATCTTCTTATTATAAATTATGTAGTATTTAAATGAATTCAATGTTTTAAATTATTATATAAAATAGTAATGAAAATTATGTCGTATCGTAGATGATTACATCAATTGAATATTCATATCCTATTTAGAAACACAAATTTTCCTAGATAATGACTAAAATGATAATTAAATTTAGAAATGAATAATAAATTATCCAAATATATTGAATTGATTTATTAGAGAATAATTGTCTTGGAAATTTGGATAATTTATCCATTCTAAAAGAAAATGTCCAAGATGATGGTAAGATTTATTTAACATGGAATGTTTTTTAAACATTTAATAAAACATGTCATGGATGATAGATACTTATTTTATGATCCTTGAAAACGCTTATTATAAATATTTATTTGAAGAATAGAATTTATATTGATATTGAAGGATCATTATTATTGAATTTATATCTATGATGACGTATTTTTTTGATATAGGTTCATCCCAAGGATTTTGATGATGATAAAAGGTTATTGGATACTTATTCAAATGATTCTTAAGCATGTAGAACATTTTTAAAAATCATGGAAAGTGTTCATGATTAAATAACATTTAATGGATAATAAAATGTATTTAAAAATTTAAATATAAACTATTACATTCAATTAGTGACATTCTGATATGTGTCACGACCCGACCCTACCGGTCCCGAGCCGTAACTACCTCAAGCCCGCCTCCAAAGGCCAGAGGCTAGAGACTAGCGTCGTAGGCGTAACAATCTCGGGGTGGCATTCTCCTAAGTACCTATATACATGCACATATAACCCACTCGATGCATTAGTCTAGAGTAAAATGAATAACCAAAAGACAGACAGTTATACCCCAATCATAGTCATGCATCAACCACTAAAAAGAGTAAGTAAAGTGCTGGAAGTACTAACAAGTAAACTGGAAAGTAAAAAAGGAAAAACATGCGCCCGACCACAAAGGTACCACAACCCGGAAACATCCCACCTGAAAACTCTAGCATGACCTCAGCATGATGTCCAAATGCTGTGTCCTCTACGCTCCTCCGTAGTCACGATCTCCCAATCCGTCTTCTATAAGTGCAAATAAGGTGCGTGGAAATCCCAAGAAGGGGTTATTTTAATGATACTCAGTAGGATGACCAGAAATATAGAGGGAGCAACAAAGGAGAAACTAAAAATTTGAGCTGTAGACTGAATAAGGACAGTTCAAAATTTTAGTAAAGAGTGTTTAGCTCAACCCTATAGAAAAAGTAAGAACGGACCCCCAGGAGTGGGAAAAAAAGTAAGGTTCTATTATATATATATATATATATGCTCAACAATAAACCCAAACAAGTGTATAAGGGGAACTCCATCTCCAAGATCATCCCTGGATAAGTTTCCATCTGTTCCAAGTAAAACCATTCGTACAGCCCAGCATCTCGTCTAGTCTACCTAGGGAGCCCAAGTCAAAGGGCTCAATCACTTCCCTACGATACTATCCGCTTTGGTCGGAACTGACTCACCTGCACGATTTTAGGTCATGTCTCAAGGATGCGTCTTGGTGGGGAAGGTTCCCCTTTTCCATGTGGGTCCTTAGGTAACATTAAAACTGTCACACCGCTGATTCGCACAACCAGGGTCCCGCTCCGGTAGTCACGGTGAAAATTTACCAACTAGCCTCATAATAAGGGCCGAGTCTTAAATTCCAATGGGTGACCCACTGCCTAACCCTACTGGAGGGTAAATCATAATTCATCATCAAGCATCCCACTGCCTAGCCCTACTGGAAGGTAGACTAGGATTATGTTGACAGGTGACCCACTGCCCAGCCATGATGGAAGGTAGACCAAGAATAAGTCGACAGGGTAACCACTGCCCAGCCCTACTGGATGGTAGACCCGATAGAAGTTGATAGGCGATCCACTGCCCATCCTTGCTGGAGGGTAAACCAGGAAGAAGTCAACATGCAACCCACTGCCCAGCCCTGCTGGAGGGTAGGCCTAAAAGAAGTTGAAAGGCTACCCACTGCCCAGCCCTGCTTGAGGTTAGACCTGGAACTAGTCGACAGGTGACCCACTACACTGCCCTGATGGAGGGTTGACCCTCAAGAGTAATCGAGTGACCCACTGCCCATCCCTACTGGAGGGTAGACTCAGAATCAGTTCGATAGCTACACACTGCTACTGACATCACCATGTGTCACTAACAACACCACCATGCATTGGTTCCGAGTGCGTCAAGAGGGAACTTCATTCAGTACCCTCCCATGCTTCCAGATTTAACATTATTCAAAAGTGGCTCCGCATGCCCAAAAAGATTACACCGTTGTAGTCCTCGCAGAAAAACATGAGAAATATACTACTTAATGACCCAAAATAGACAACTAGTGAATATGGTACTATTCCCCATAGTCAGCCCGTGTGGGCCCCACACCCCTACTCCGATACTCATTAGGAAAACTACGCCATCATGATGATCTCTGAAAAACTCATAGAAATGACTACTCAAATGCCTCGAATGGATGTCTGGTGAAAAAGGTGCAAAAACGTTGTCCACATCTTAAAAGATGTCTCATAGGGCCCACATCTCAACTATGACATCAACGCCCAAAACCATACTGGAAAACTCTTCCTCGACGCCAGTGTCGTAACAATACTGACGACGCTCATATCGGACATCGGATGTGTCTGCGTCATCCCAAATAATAATCCCAGTGTAGTACATAACGAGTGTGTCGCGCCACCGGGATCCCATCCTATGAATTAAAACAATCCACAAAAAAATCACAAAACCTTTGTATCGATCCAAGGATTACACTACCACAGACGGTAAGAAAAACAAACACCCATAGAGAATGTTACGGGTGTCTAAGGTTGGAAGGGATGAAGCCCCTTAGGTTGGACCGGCCTGGTCCACCGGTCCCCCCGGTCTGGGCCAGCCCGCGCCGGCCTGTCCGGCTCACAACACTGGCTCGTCGCTCAGCCGCGCAGGCTGGTCGTGGACCCATGGTCCACGATCAGACCGGCAGAAGGCGGTCGTCCCGCATGAAGACCTGTTGGACTCGAGTCTTGGTTCCCCCGCGGGGTTGCGCACCGCGACCCCGATCCACCCGACCGACCACTGCCGCACGGTCGACCCACCGCGCCACCGTCGATGGATCTCGCACAGCCGAAACCCTAAATCCCTATTCCATCCACCTACCTCCTGAATCACAGACCACCGTAATTGCACCGAACCACCACAGAACCGCTGTAAAATGATTAAAAGGCCGTAAACTTTGCCGAAAAAACACAAAAAACACCCCAGACATCGTCGAATCACTGCGATCTCCTAGGGACTCAGATTTTCGAAACAAAACATGTGTTGGAAATCTTAGAATGATCCCTACTTGTATATGGGTTTCTCTCAAGAGTTTGACTACTATTATATAGAATAAAATTAATATGAATGAGATGCGTTGAATAAAAACGATAAAACACGATCCTACCTTGAGGAGCGTTGCCCGACGCTTCACCAACGATGTGCCAGAGCCGTCACCACCTTGCCGATGAGATGGAGGATAGGATAAGAGTTCATCCTTCATAGTTGGGAGAGTTTTCACTAGGGATGAATGGGGACAAGAAGGGTGGGGGTCATGTTTAAATAGAAAACACTTAAACCCCCCTCCCGTAGGCCCCGTACCCGAACTCCTAGCAGGGTAAAGGTTATGAATCCCCTAGGGTAAACGTCATTACCTGAGTGCAATGGTGGCCACAGAATATTAATCCAAGCCTCATTTCAAAAGTTATAAAATTCGACTCCCGAGACCCTAAATTACTAAAACTCCCCTGGTGGTATTTTTCACCGACGGCCTATGCTCGCGAAGGTCATATCCCTCCTAGGGTAAACGACGCATTCCAGAGTCAATGGTTCCCTCATTTTCCCATACGAGAAACCTTTTATGAGTTATTCTATTTATTTGCCGTGTCCTATGTGAACACACTTAAAAATTTAATTCCGACCACATCAGGGCTCAGAATCAGACTCTGTCTAAACGCCCTACTCTGGAACACCTAATTTTTCAAGCACAATCATCTAATATGATGATTTATCCAAGAACAATCATCCTAAAATTACCATTTTTGACTTTCTCATTCCACAATTTTCTAAAATAAAGAAATAATTTGATATTTTTTATAATTATATATAAAATAAACACTATCCAAAAAAGTGATTCCAATAAAAATCATTTTTCTAGAAATTAACCTAATTCCTTTTTTTTATTGGTATTTTTACAATTTTTTTGATTTTAAACCTGTATACACTCATTTTTAAAATTTATACTATTTACTGCAAATTATTATTAATTACAGGTATTTTGTAGTAATTATTGTTAATTATTTACAACACAATTTCTAGCGGATTGACGACAACTCTTTTTCCAGATGACTGATACCCTTGCAACTTCTTGAAACTAAAATCAATATGAATGTTCTACAACGACTTATGAAAATTGGTTTTTGTATACCTGAGGATGGAGATCAGGGAGACCGTGGGGTACAACTCACTATGCTCGTGCATATGATACTTGATATATGTACATCATAGCATACTTCTCATTGGTATTTCAGTCGAAGAATATTCAAATAGACGAGTCATCAAGAAAAATATCCTCTTTTGTCTGATGACTCACATGCATTGCAACATTATCCAACTAAAATCAATGTTAAATATAATCAGTCGTATGCCAGAGTTTCTTTTTCATACTGATTTCAGTGTGAGAAAGTTACAAGGAGCAGAGGTGTCGATGATAATTAATTCCATCAATCCACTACGAATTGTTCCAATTTATCAATGCACTCAAACTTATTTCATTTTCATACAAATTAATCATGATTTTTACTAGTGAATCCTATTTTTTACTAATTATTCCCATTTTTTACTAATTAATCCCAATTGATATTAATTACTACTAATTGTTACTAATTATCCAAATTCATTCTGATTTATCTTAATTTCTACTATTTTATCCTAATAGTTTCAAATTTTTCCTAATTGATTCTTATTTATCCAAATTATTACTAATTATTAATATTTTTTACTAGTTGTTAGTAATTATTCCTAATTAATACTAATTATTCCGAATTATTACTAATTATTATTAATTAATCATATTTATTACAAAATATACCAAATTATTCCTAATTATTCTTAATTATTCATAATTATTACTAATTATTCCAAATTATATGTAATTAATCAACATTATTAGTAATTATTAAAAATTATTAGTAATTATTACAAATAATTATTAATTTTTACAAATTATTAGTAATTATAAATTTTTTTTACAAATTTTAAAAAATTATTACTAATTATTACAAACTAAAAACAATTAATACTAATTATAACAAATTATTACAATTTATTACAATTTATTATAATTATGACAAATTATTACTAATTATTACTAATTATTACTAATTACTTCTAATTATAACTAATTATTACAAAAATTACTATTTATTACCTATTATTACAACTTATAACTAACTGTTACTAATTATTTCTAATTATAACGAAATATTTATAATTATTCCTAATTATTTCAAATTATTACTAATTATTCCTAATAATAACTAACTTTTTCTTGTTATTTCTAATTATTACTAATTAGTCCTAATTAATCCTAATTATTACTAATTAATCTTAATTCTTACTAATTATTACTAATTAATACTAATTAATACAAATTATTATTAATTAATCCAATTTATTCCTAATAATTAATAATTTTTACTCATTATTAATTATTATTAAAATTTATTACTAATTATTACGAATTATTAGAAATTATTATAATTTGTTACGAATTATAATGATGTATTACTAATTATTACAAATTATTACAAATTATCCCTAATTATTTTTTTATTTTTTCAATTAAATACTACCTATTTAAATTTATTACTAATTATTTCAATTTATTACTAATTATATCAATTTAATACTAATTATTTCTAATTATTACTAATTATTTCAAATTATAACAAATTAATACAGTTTACTACTAATTATTACAATTTATTGCTAATTACTACAAGTTATTACAAATTATTTCAAATTATTTCAAATTATTTGAATCTACTAATGATAATTTATAATTATTACTAATAATTACTAATTATTACTAATTATTTCAATTTATTACTAATTATTTCAATTTATTACTAATTAGTAGAATTTATTTCTTATTTTTCAATTTATTACTAATTATTAAAATTTATTGTTACTTTTAACAACTTATTAGTAATTATTTATATTTATTACTAATCATTGATAATTAGAACTAATTATTATAGTTTATTAATAATTATTACAATTTATTACGAATATATACCAATTATTACAAATTATTACTAATTATTACTAATTATTACAAAAATAAATCCTAATAAGTACAAATAATAAATTACTAATTATAACAATTTATTAGTAAATATTTCAATATATTACTAATTATTACAATTTATTATTAATTATAACTAATTATTACAATTTAATACTAATTATTACAATATATTACTAATTATTACTAATTTTTACTAATTTTTACTAATTTTTACATATTATTAATAAATATTACAAATTATTTCACCTTATTTCCAATTATTAAGATTTATTACTAATTATTAGTAATTATTACACTTTATTACAATTTATTTCAAATTAGTACTTATTATTTATTGCAATTACTAATTAATCCAATTTATTAATAATTATTTCAATTTATTACTAATGATTTTTATTTATAACTATTTATTTCAATTTATTACTAATTATTTAATTTTATTTTTAATTATTTCAAATTATTACTAATTATTTAAATTCATTACAAGTTATTTCATTTTATTAAAAATTATATAAATTTAATACTTATTATTACTTATTATTACTACTTATTTCAATTTATTACTAATTATTGAAATTTATTATTAATTATTCTAATTTAGTACTAATTATTACACTTTATTACTAATTATTACAATTTATTACTAATTACTACTAATTATATATAATTTATACTTAGACATAATTATTCATAAAAATAAATACTGAAAAAATAAACATCTAATTCTAATTTCATATAATTGCATTTAACGAACAAAAATTATAAATTTATTAAAATAAAATAAATTATTTAAAAACTAAAAATAGATAAATATAGTGGAACTGAAGCAGTCAGAGTATAAAAAACGCGGATTATACTCCGATTTAAAATTTTAAACTATGTAAATTTTTAAGTAAAATTGTTCAGAAGGGATAGAGAGAGAAACGTTGGGAAAGAAATAGAATGAGATGAAAAAAAGACGGGTGTATATATAGGTTAGATTATCTGTGAAGAGAAAATTTGTGACGACACCGGTCCAAAATGCCCCCTACTTGTATTAATTAGAGTCGATCGAAAAAAATTATTTTCGACAGGACCCATCGCATATGGCTACCTACTGAAAAACTATTTGTGACGGAACAATTATCCCATCGCAAATACCCTTGCATTCTATTTCGCGCACATTTGGGGCGAAACCTTTTAGGATGAGCTCATTGTGCCATCACAATTAACCCCTTCTGATGGGTTATTTGAGATGACTCTCTGACTAGTCACAAATGACCATTTTTTACATAGTAAGGGACCAGGGAAAGTACACATCTTCCACAAACACCGGGGCCTCACAATCACACTAAAACTATTCGAATGAGTCAAAGGAAAACACTTCATTAAAGAGGGATCAGAGCATAGCCAATAACCATCCATCGATCCACCAACATGGAATTTGGGAGAAGACATACCCCATGACAATGGGGATATTGATCAAATAGTGATCTACTAGGGTGGGCTACATATAGAAATAACTAACGAAATACTTGTATATATATACCAAATACCCAATCGAACCAATAGGTCTCCAAACAAACATGCAACTCACCAGCGACCACATTTGCAACCACCATTAGATGCTCGACACCACACAATGTGTCACAAAACCCATTTCAAATTCTAAACCATTTGGTTTATACATAAACATTAAAAAGGAAATCAATAAAACCCATCATCAATTTCCTCAATAAACATAATAATTTGAAGTTATTTACATATATTATTAATTCTAGTAATATTTGGTTACATATAACAGAATCATCCACATGGAATTAGCACGGAACCATACAAGACGAACACAAGACACAAGTCACAACACACTTTTGGTACACATTATTCTTCAAAATAGGTTTAATAAAATTTTGAATAATAAGATATAAACCACAAAGTTTTTCATTATATTATGGCTTATTATCATTCATTCTTTGGCTATTCACATTCCAAATTTCATTGACACTAAATAATTATTCCATAATCCTCTCAAAAATTGATATACCATTTTAGATCCATACATTCTTAGAAAATAGAATTAATTTACATTGTATAATAACCCACACATAGAAATAAACACCACAAAAAACCATTACATTCTTTCCAATAAACCAGCATCACCACCAATTTGTAGTCACATCCACTTTCTACACCATTGTTTTACATTCACACCATAACCATTATACAACCCAATGTAGAACCATACCCGTCCTTGCCCCACTATTCATCCATATGTACCATTAAAACAATAAAAATCCCACTATGTAAAATATCTTATAAATTAACCAAACAAATACCAACACTTTAATATTCCTTTCATCACATCACCGGATCCAGTGCACAACACAAAATCATGTCCAAAAAAGTTACATCACATAACATATAAAGGCATTCTTCCAAATTGAGCATGGAATCCATTATTCAATTCCTCTTTAAAGAGGGTTTTATCAAAGAAATCATTTTGATCTTTGGGCATCTATATATTTAACTAAATATATAGTATTAATCAATTTTATATTTATAGTCATTCAACAGAAGACCAAAAATAAGAATTCAAAATCAATCATGGGTGAAAAAACAAATATCACCAATGACCATAATTTCTAATTTGAATGTAGACTATATAATCACAATATCAATAAATAACATATCAGAGCATATATCATTTTTTCCAGCCCCACATATTGATCTTAATAATATTAAATTATATTTTTAAATTTCTTATACATTTATCTTCACAAACAATATATTCATACACCTAACCTAAATAATAAAAATATTAATGGGAGATGATGGGATCCCTACTTGGAAGAAGAAGTGATCATCACTTCATGGATTCACCAAAATAGGGGTGCACATGTAGTAGAAAAAAATCAAGGAAATCATGAACAAACTACTACAACATGGTCACTCGAATCCTATGGGAAAAATAATTTGAAACCCATCGTTTCAAGATAAAGGAGAAGGAATGAAATTGGGAATGGTATACTGGTCTGAAGGAATTGATCGAGAACTCATGACATTTGAAATGGCTTTGAATATCCACTAAATTGGATCACAATAAATCATGTGGTTTGATAAATTAAAAGCGCACTCACTCTCATGGAATATATGCCTGGATTGAAATACTTTTATATAGATTTAAACCCGACAAATTATGTTATTAAACTCATTTATGTTGAAAATATACATAAAAAGAAAATTTTTGGAAAAATTGGAAAATTCTAGAAAAATGGAAAACTATCTGAATGATAGACCACTAGGATGAGATACCACCAGAGTGAGACGCACTTAGGGTGAGAAACCTCATGGATGAGACACCAAAAGGATGACACATCACCAATATGGGTCATCACCTAGATGAAGAACTGCCTGAATGATAGACCGCCAGGATGACACACCACCATGAACGCCACCCACACGATTAAACATCGCTATGATGAGACACCACCATGATAAAACACATCTAGGATGATAGACATCCAGGATGACATACTTCCATGATGACAGACTTCTAGTACATCACACCTCCAAGAAGATTAACGGTCCATAAGAGGCACTGTCAAAAAGACACACTGGAAGAATAACACACTTCTAAAATGACGTTCCTTTAGAGGACTAGAAATTTCGAAGTGGATGAGATTCCACTAGAATAAAATTCTGTTGGAAAACTAGAATTATGGAAATGGATGACACACCATTATAACATCTCACATGTCACAAAAACACCCATGATTCACCCCAGATACATCAATCATAATATTCCCCACAAACAAATGGACTGGAAGGTCTGTGGGATTACATAATTAAATCCATTCTTCATATAATTGTGAAATGAATGATACTAAAGGGTTGAGCTCAGATTCATAGTGAGGGTAATTAAGGTAGATATGTAATCCTAGGATTTTCACAACGATATAAAAAGATTGTTCTATCCTTATAAGATCAAACCCTAGATATCCAATATCATAAACATGGATCCTAAAATAATTATTTTTTATTTATAAGACATGATTCACTATGAAATAAAAAATATAGAGTCATGATAACATTACATTTTCATAATATATAGACTTATTCACATCATCTCATAACATTGTGAACATTTATAAATAGAAAAAAGTTCCCTCATAAGGTTTAGGTAATGAAATCCTTTCCCCACATAATATTATTGACATGAAACTAGGTTCATGCATAGTAATTATGAACATGAAATCAGGTTCATGAATAACATTCTGAACATATAATCTGCTCCACACATAACATCAAAAACATGTAATCAGATACACACATAACATTGTGTTCTTGTAATCAGGATCAATCATAAAATTATTGACATGCTTCCAAGTCCATTAATATCATTTTGAACAGGTAATTAAATCCATTCATAACAGATATACTCATGAATCATTCATCATTTTCGAAATCATTGTAGGGATATATAGTTCCCAACAATCACATAATAAGATTTTACATTCATGGGCCACACGAAAATAAAACCTTCATCATATAATGACCCATAAAAAGTGTTGGGGTTCATTATCATAATATCATAACCCATGATGTGAAATTGATATTTTAAAAATTACATCATATTATAACATGTAAAAAGGACATATTATTCAAATTAATTTAATTATAGAATAACCCTTAAAAAGGAAGTAGTATTTATAACCATTTTTTCATGGTATAACCTGTGGAATAGATAAAAAATTCATAAAAAAAATTTCCTCTTAAATATAAATAATTAAAATAAAGAATAAGTATCTTGTACATGGATAATATCCCCAATGTAGAATATTGAATATAAAATTATGTCAAATTATATGGGGAATTATTTTGATTGCACACATGTATCATTTCTTAAGTAAAATATAATTTATCTAAAAATCATTATTAATATCATAAAAAAATTAAATCAATTTTGGATGAAAGACACATTTAAACAATTTTTTTTAATTTATAGAAAAACACCATTTCAAATAACCATTTAATTATTCAATGTTATTCACAAAGAATTGATGTTCTTATCGATGGGTAAATCTATAAATGAGGATGATTCCTTTTTTACTGTAAAAAGTTTAGGAAATATCCATAATCAGAAAATGAAAAGGGGATTGATTTTAAGAATAATTGTTAAAAAGTTAAAAATTATTAAAAAAAATTATTTTAATATTCATTTTAATAATATTTTTAATGGCTTTTTAGAAAACATGGTTTTGGGAATAAAACAAATTTCAAGAAGAAGAGTGTAATAAAGTCGGATTTTCTTAAAAACACATTATAAATTATAAAAATTAAAAAAGAGTAGATAAATGGTACCAATGCATTGAAATATCTGGTATAAATATTTGATATAAAAATTAATGACATTTATGGAGATATGGATCACAGTATATCATTAATGGATTTATAATCATAAAGAATCAGGATAAATTATGACATTGTGACAATAAATCGTAACCACATTGGTAACATTGAATCATAATCCTCTAGAAATCATAAATTTATATAAAACTAAAAATATCACAACAATAAGTATATTCTTGATATAACTTTTAAAATGGAATTATAAACACCTCAAAGAAAAATTTAGGTGCATAACACAACATTTATCATAAAGAAATAAAATTGATATAAAATTACTTTATCAATTAGGTATTTTTAGAACCATAGGTTCTATGAAATAAATATCCTAAAATGGATATGTAACTACCAAAAAATATATGTATAATAATCATATAATACATTAATGATTAGTATATACACTAAATAAAATAAATTTGTGGGGAATAAGGCACATGTCTCAAAGAAATAAAAGTCAGATGGGAAAACACATACATTATGTCTTGAATTTTTTCATAAATACTCAAACATACTGTATAATAAGTACAATTATATATAAGCTATAAAAACATTTATATACATCATTACATTTAATTTTTTTTATACTTTATACTACCCATTTATCATCAAGATCATTATATTTTTATGTTTGAGGTAATATCTACAATTTTTCAAATATGGTTTGGCTTTTTAATTCTTGATCCTCTTTTATAGATGATTATTAAATATTTCAAGAAGATAGAAAATTATTCAAATATAATACATATTCTGAATATAATTATTTATAATAATATTTAAAATATATTAATATTAAATCTAATACAACATTCTTGGAGATAATAGTTCATATTTACATAGGGAATATATTTTTATTTTGTCATCATATTTGAAATAAAAAATAAAAATTAAATACATGTATATTTATAAATTATGATTCTAATAGAAATATTATTTCTTATAAATCATATAATTTTACTAAAACCATATATAATTCATTTTATTTAATGTGTGGAATAATCACATTGCTTTGAGGAGACGATAGTTCAAATGTTTAAAAATAATGTTATCATTTTAACACAAAATGGAAAGAATGAATGTATGATTTAGATAATACCAAAATAATTATAATTAAATCATAAATATCCTCAATATAATATATAAAAAATATTTTTCTCAGAATAATTATCCATTATAGGTGGTAATGGAACAATTGTAAGTTCCATCATACACATGAATAGTATGTGCGTTACCTATTTGGTAGATGTGTGTGTAGGTGTAGATTTAAATCATGGGATATTTAAAAATCAGTATATTAATGATAATTATGATTCGATATAATAATTTAATAAGAATAATTTAGTGTTTTGATAATGAAAATGAAACAATGGAGCTTGTGAGCGGAAATTTCCTCTTTTTTGGTTAACTTTTTGGTTTAGAAAAAATGCCTTCCGTGGTTGGATTTCTACCCAATGTGAGGGTTATATATTTAAAGGAGTTATGTTTTGAGAAAATTTGGTAAGGGGTTGTATTATGAAAACAACTTTATAGTTGTAAACGGTTGAGAGTTGTGAGTTCCCTTTTATGGTGGTAAAAGAATGTCATTATGGTAAATATAAAATGGTAAACACTATTGAGAGGACTCCCCTACATGATATGTCCCAATTACTTATAAATATTATATTAAATAGAGGATATGGAATAACTAGATCTGTAAAATATATTTTGAAAAGTTTTATTGTGTATTTCCCCCCTTGAGTTAATGTCTGACCACAAAATATACTCATTTTTACCTAATTAAATGCAATTAATTTTAATTACTTTTAGTTATATGTTTAATGAAAAATTCATTTTAAATTTTTAGGATACAAAATATTGAATACATTTTACTAAATTATAATCATTTAAGTTTAATAACATAATTTAATATCAATCCCATATGCATTTCAAGATTTTTGTTTTTTGGAGTGAAAATATTAAAACGTTTTAATTGTCTTTATATCAAATTTCATATGATGTTGATTTAAATGACCTAAATTAGAGTAATTTATATTAAAATTCTCTAATTAAAATTATAAAACAAATTAACATATAATTTTACAATATAAATAAATATGATGAAAAATTAATTTTTATTATCATTTTGTATTTTCACTATTCAACCCAAAAATGATGTTTTCCAGAAATATCTGAAAAATTTACTATAATATATTTTACAAATTATGATCTCAAAAAAAAAATTTTATTAAAAAAAATTATAAAATTCTAGGTAAATTAATTTTATTATTGTTGAAATATGTGATATAAATTATTTCATTTGAGAAAATAAATTTCCATGCATAATAAGACATTATAGAAATATTATTCTTTATGAATTTTTTTTTTAAACTATAATATATAATACATAAACATTAAATATTATAATTTATATAATAAATATTATTAAATAAATTAAAACTATTTCATTTAAAGAATTATTATAAAAAAACGGTGTTTCAAAGAAACTCAATGATCCGTCTAATTCAAGCCATGTCAGTGTTTCATATTGCATAAAATTATCTTGGTGTTTAGTGAAAAATATATATTATTTGTTCTTTTTTATAAAACAAGCTATATACAGTGTTTTGGGAAATGAAAATTTTAAAAAATAATTAAATGACCCCAAAATATATTTCACAATATCTCATGGTGTTATAGATGACCATGACATCATTTCCAAATATGTGATGTTTGAAAGAATAGTGTTGTCATGGATACAAATGAATTATATGGTAGTTACTATTACTCAAAATAACTAAAATTGCATTCGGATAATGAGGATCTATATTAAAAAAGATCAAATATATGATTTTTAAGAAGAATTTAGTGGATTTTGGGGGTGTGAATCTAAATTTCAAATTCAAATTCAAACTGGAATAATTAGAGGGATGATGTGAAATTTATATATGAAAATTACAGTGAAGATAAAGAAATTTTTAAGTATATATTCCATAAAATATATTATAAAATGCATCATTATATCATGTAAGATATTACACATTATATATAACTAATGGAATTATCTTCTATTAGAGTTGATGAGACTACCAGTTTAGGATTTTTGTGTAGTGAATTGAAAGAATAGAAGCAGTGAATACAATAAGAGGGGGTTCCCCAGGAAAACATTTGTTATAAAGACCTTGCCTTAAAACCTTACATAATCATGAATTAAATGAATAATTCACATAGATGGTCATTTCAGGTTTAGTGTTTTAGAGAATTAGAGAATAACTATTACATCTGAAAAGATTAAAAAGTAGACACTTCTTCTATGTTTCCATAAAATAAAAACTCTTAAAAATAAACATGTCTAGTTCCATGTTTTAGATAGCATGACTTTTCTTGATCCCATCCTTGACCATATACATCTTTAAGTCCTGTGGAAAACATTTCAATAAACTTGGGATGAGTTTAAAAATCACAGTAAAGGATACAAAAAGAAGGAAAACTGTTAGTTTTCCAAAAAACAAGTAAATCATGAATACTTTATCAAAGTAATACATTTCACCATTATGAAGTAGAAAACACTCTTCACTGAATAAAAGATCACTACTTCTCCTTTGTAACCAAAAGATTACCATAAACCCATATAAAGAACACATAACATATAAAGTTAACTTGGGACATAAACATACTTAAATGGAATAAACATACGGTCGACTTCCACAAATATCACTAAATAGAATAGCCATACGGCCGACTTCCATTCCCAATGCATTGGAGGTTATAACATAACCACCCGTCCTAGTATTCACGGCACCACCCATCATATGGTTTATCTCGTAACCACTCGTCAAATGTCCAAGTACCATTATAAAATCATAAGACATAAACCAAATATATTGGAAAGAAAAAATTTCCACATTTAATTCACAATATATCACTTAAATATATTGACATTAAAAATACAATATAAAAAAAAATTTCAACACAAAAATACATAAACGGTTATATGGTATTTTTTTCATTTTAAAAATATTAGGGCTTGTTGATGAAGACAAAGATCAAATAATACTCGCGGCGGCAGAAAGGTCGTTGTAACCACGTATGTTAAAAAGAAACATAATTTTTTTCATTTAGTAAAACGCTTCCTACAGAAAATATTCTTTTTGAATAAAAGTAAAAGTCAAAGGGTTTTATACAACGTATAAATGAATGTTGTGTATAAAAAAAATATGCCTCAATGAAACGATATTGTGACGAAGTCCCATACAAAGATGGTATCCTTAGATTAAGGATAAATCAATTACATAATTCATGTGGGAAAAATATAAATACACCCAATAAAAGTGGATATTAAGTGTAAAACAATCAGAGTCATTCACACATATTCATAGCATGACATATTCAAGGAGTACAAGTTTAACCCAAAGGATTGAAATTGAGTAAAGAACTTCTCTTGCAAGAATTTGACAGCCTAATGACGTCACTTTAAAATTCATAAATTGAGTTGATGAGAGAGAAAATGGTATCTAATCACTTGGATATAAAATTAACTTCAATAAGGATATATAAGAACGTATCCCAACACAAGAAGATGTAAATTAAAAGACATAACCTAAAGAAGGCTTTTTAAAAAGAGGACGGTGAAAGGTTCCCTTACCAACTTGGGTAACTTTCGAAACATTCACCCCATGAAAGAAGGACTATAAAACATTTATTTAAATAATAATAAATGAATTTAAATTACATAAATTGTATAATAATGGTCAGTACATACAATACTCATAGGAAATTGTGGCAAATATAGCATAAATCTAACGGGAATAAAAGTGAGATGAAAACCCCTTGCGAAAACTCGGCAGCCTAACGACACCACATAAAACATCAAAAAATGATTTGATGAGATCAAATAGGGTCTCTCATAATATCAACATAAAAAGTACAGAATTATGAATATTAAATAACATCCCCTAACTTAATAAAGAATATCGTAATAGAAATGACATAAAAGAGAGTTCTTAAGAAGAATGAGAGAGGTAGGATCCCTAACCTCAAGTCTGACTTGTCTTGTTCGTTTCTTTATATTTCTGAATAATAAACTTTGGTCAATTTATAATTTCTTAAGGAACACCTTTAAAGATTATTATTCAGTTCATATCAAATATTATAATATTATAATAATTGGTTAATAATATGGGTTCATATCAGACGTTTTTGTCGATGTTTGGTACATGAGTAAAAAATTAACTTGTTTGAAAATGATTGTCCATGTAGTTTTAAGTAAATCATCTCCAGAATAGTATTAATGATTTAAATATCATATATATAATGGACATATTCATTCTATACTATAACATAACTTTTGGAGATAAAAATAAATGAAATTCACCATTCATGGAGACGGTAGGCCGTACGTACGCATGAACACTACTTTCATTTCTATGTCATATTAATGGAATTAAAAATAAATGAGATATATATATATATATAATTACAGTATAATATATATGTTCTATTGGTCACATATTTTCATTAATTTAATTCTTTATACATTCCATGTATTGCATGAACAAGTCACATTACATGAGGGAGCGGTAGTCCACACTTCCTCGTATGAAATTATCACATTTGCACAACATGAAAAGCATAATGGTATGTTTTAAATATAAAATACATAATCATATAGAAAACATAAATACCATATATATCATAAATAAAATATAGTGACATAATAATTGCCACCATGAATGGTGTTAAGAGAAGATTGAACAATCATCGTTTCGTGAGGCAGTAATTTTCCATCCACAGAAACAGTATGTTCATTAACCATTAGAAGAATGTTTGTGTAAGTGTAGCTAGAATATTTCTCATAACTAAATCCTAGTATATTTAAGATATTTTTTTTGTTACAAAATAAATGAATAAAAATATTTTATGGGGTTGGAGACGCAAAATAAAACAAAAGAACACAAGTGAAGACATTACCTTTAAATCGGGTAACTCCTCTGGTATGAACCAAAAGGGTTTCTTGAAGAGCTTTCTGCCTAAGTTAAGGCTTCTAGGATGAAGATAAGGATGTGTATAGATAAAAGGAGTAGATTTTTCCCGATCCAAAGGCTTGATAGATGTGGGTAAGGAGGTATAGGTGGGGGCCTTTTATAAGAGGGAGGAGGGGTACTCTTGGAACTTCTTGAAAATTTACTTTATTATAAAATGATTTTAATATTTTAAAGGTCCCAAAATTAAATATTTCAAGGGTAAGGTGATAAGGGTTATAAATCCACCCATTCAATAGGTTTTTTACAAGTTTATGTCTTATATTTTACCTTATCTTCTCATTTTATTTAAATCGTTCATTAATGAGGTAATCACTGCATCATCATGGTGTCATAAATAAATTTATTTATTTAATGTATAAAAATAATTAAAAAAATATCATGATATAGGAAATATTTTTATATTTCTAATTAATATATATAGTAAAAAATATGACTTGTATAACCCCATGTAAAAAATTGTTTTTGTAAAAAAATACATGTTTGTGACATTTTTATTTTAACTTGAAATAAAAAGTTATAAATGTAATTTTCCTACCAATGTGGATCAATGTTGTCCCCAAGTTGACCCATGGATTTTCTTGGTTGGAAATGAATCATCCAATAATGTTATGACATTTTTCAAGGTCATTTCATATTATTATAACATTATCATTGCCTTAAATTAAACTAATTACCTTTAATCGGGATTAATAAAACTTAAAAGTTGCTATCAACCAAAAAATATTTCCATCCCATTAAACCAAATTTTACATCCTAATGAAAAACATGTATGTTGGATTTTTGAAATTCAAATCACATAGGTGGTAAAATTTCATTTAAATGAAAAATCACTTTTTTAACTACGACTTAGTGGTTTCACTATTCATCAAAAATTGAAGTTTTTCAGAAAAATACAAAAAATTCACCCTAAGATATATTTGATGTTATGAATTCAAAAATGATGTCTATTTTAAAAAATTCAAACCATTTAAGTTGCATTAATTAATTTAATAATTAATTTTTCTTGTCAGAACAAATATCGTGTTTTTATGAAACAATATATATCAAATGATTCACACTAGTTTAAGTCAAATTTCAAATTAAAATTAATTCCAATGAACACTATTGGATTAAACGGTAAAAATATATTATAATTGAACATTAAAACCAATTAAAAATTTAATCTAATCATATAAATATAATATATTAAAAATTGGTTTTTAATTAAAATTAATCAATTTTCACTATTCATTAAAAATGAACTTTATTGGAAAAATACTAAAAATTTAAACACTGTAAATTTTGAGGTCCCGATTCTAAAGAAGAATTTTACTTGGTCCAATAGAATTTATAAGCGTGGCCAAAACTATTTTTAATGAGGTTTCTCCATCAAAAGGCGATAAGTTGACCTTTTAGTGAATATTAGAGTAGCTATGCCTAAAATTGAATTCTTTTTCTTATATTAAGCCTTCATCATTTATTGGATAAATGTAAAAACATTTTGCAAACATATATTATCATATTATAGTTATTTATATTCATTCCCGCCAATACAACGGCTACGTGCTAACTACAATTTAAAATAGTTTTATTATATTACTAGTGTGCAACGTATGATTTCAAATAAACTCGTTGTTGCGTATTGGGTACGCTATCGAACATAGAAACCCCTTTAAAGTAAAATTAATATTTTATTCAAAAATATGAATAAATATGAAAAGGTTATATTCTTTATTTACCTAGGATTTTACAGCCTTCATCCTTTTTGGAATTTCATCCTCGCAATTTTAAAATTGCGCTTGGAAACTTCACTGAAAGCCCCACATTAGAAAAGGAGTAAATTAAAGTGTAAATTTAAAAGAAAGAAAGGGAAGTACAATGGTTACCCGAGTTAACCCATACTAGGATTCCATGTAGGAAAACATAAACATGGAAGGGAAAACAAAGGGTCATGTTCTGATGGAGAGTGATAGAAAACAAGATTAGGAGAAAGTTAACCACATGAAAATCACAAATTTGTGATGGGTTAAACGGTATTTGATTCCCGAGTAGGAAAAGTTAACAGAAAACATTTTTGTTTTAAGTTACTTTTCATTGAGGAATTTATTTATGAGCTTAATTAAATCCGAAGGAAACATTCTTAATTTCTATATAAACTTTCATCTTTTACTAGATTTCTTACACAAACTCATATTTTATCCAAAAGACAAGTATTTAGGATGACTTGTTAACATTAAGAGCACTATAATCAACTTCTAGGGAACCATGTAATCCTAAAAAGAAAACAATATATTTCCCATATCTTTATACCTTTAACAAAACAAAAATTTATAGAACAAGATCAGATAATCCACAAAAGGATAATCCTTTATAAAAAGAAAATCTATTCTTAATATCCAAAATTTTTCCAACAAAACCCAAAGTTCAACGAAGACCATTCAATAAAAAATTTGTCCATAAAATTAGTCAAAGTAATCAAAAATAAGATTGAAACCCAAATATTTTAAGGATTTAATCACATAGTCTTCTAAGGTAAAAATTAATTTTTATCTCCAAATAACATCATTTGCTCTTAATGTCTCATATTGAAAAGTAATTATCCTAAACATATATCCTCCATGATAGGTCAATATTTTCCTAGATAACCAAAAATCAACATATTCTTGATTCATAAAATTATATAACTAAAAATAATTTTTCATACTAACAAGGTACTTCACGTACTCTAGTGGTAGGCGATAAAAACTAGTCGCACTTTGGTTGTGGGTTCGATTCCCACATCTTTGTCGGACGTGACGGGTTGTCACACGATCTGAATGTTGAACATTTCATGAAAGTAAATAATTCTTAAAAAAATCCCCAAAAAGAGATAAAATCTTCAAAAATAACGAGAACATAATTTAACCACAATTTTACCTCATTCACTTCATCTTCCATCATATAGTAATACATAATTACCTCAAAAGTAAGGATCATATAAACCCTAATTTTTACCATTATAATTAGTACATGAAATTCCACGTCTAGTTGGTTCTCTCATACATGAAGAATCAGAGAACTCACCAAGGTTCAACTGGTTAATCATGAATCCTTGATAGTTGGTTTAAAATAACCATGAGATTCCTCATTGAATCCCCCATTTCATTCAGTCTTTTAATCATAAAACCACCGGTGTTTCCTTTTAACCCATTTTCACTTTGGTTCCTCCTACATCTATCCATTTACCAAAACAAAAAATGTCAGTGTGAGTATATCAACAAAATTATCATGTACTAACGACGAAGAAAAACACTAAGATATATTTATTCATTCACTTTATCTAACACTATGACTCTTTCTAAAATCCAAACCATTTTGGTAATGTCACTTATGCTTAGAGAATACCCTAAACACTAAAGTTATCTAAACCGACCTTTGATACAAACTATAAGGACCCTGACTTAAAATCATACATAATCTTGAATATAATGAATAATTTACATAGAGCATATTTTCATGTTTATAGTTTTAGAGAATTAGGACATAACTATTAAATCTCAAACGATTTCAATGTGGACACTTCTACTAAGTTTCCATAAAATAAAAACTCATAAAATGAAACATGTATTGTTCCATGTTTTAGATAGAATGTCTTTACTTGATCCAATCCTTGACCCTATTCATCTTTAAGTTATGTGGAAAACATTTCAAAAAACTTGGGATGAGCATAAAAAGCCCAGTAAAGGATGCAAAAAGAAGGAAAACGGTTAGTTTTTCCAAACAAAAAGTAAATCATGAATACTTTATCAAAGTAATACTTTTCACCTTTATGAAGTACAAAATTCTCTTCACTGAATAAAAGATCACTACTTATCTGTTGTAACCAAAAGATTACCATAAACCTATATAAAGAACACATAACATATAATGGTAACTTGGGACATAAACAAACATAAATGGAATAACCATACGATCGACTTCCACACATATCATTAAATGGAATAGCCATACGACTTACTTTCATACCCAATGCATTAGAGGTTATAACATAACCACCCGTTCTAGTATTCACGGCACCACCCATCATATGGTTTATCACGTATCCACCCCTCAAATGTCCAAGTACCATTATAAAATCATAATACATAAAAAAAATATAATGGAAAGAAATATTTCCACATTTCAATCACAATATATCACTTAAATATATTGACATAACAAATCCATTATCAAAACCATTTTCAATACCAAAATACATAAAAGGGTATATGGTATTTATTTCATTCTAAAAACATTACGGCTTGTTGAGGAAGCCAAAGATAAAATAATACTCACGGCGGCAGGAAGGTCATTGTCACCATGTACGTTGAAAAGAAACATACTTTTTGTCATTTAGTAAAACACATCTTATAGAAATGATTCCTTTCGAATAAAAGTATAAGTCAATGGGGTTTATACACCGTATAAATGAATGTTGTGTATAAGACAAAATATGACTCAATGAAAGGAAATTGAGATGATGTCCCATACAAAGACGGTATCCTTAGATTAAGGATAAATCAATTACATAATTTATGTTTGACAAATATAAATACCCCCAATATATGTGGATATTAAGTGTAAAAAAATCAGAGTCATTCAGACATATTCATAGCATGACATATTCAAAGAGTACAAGTTTAACCCAAAGGATTGAAATCGAGTTAAGGAGTTCCATTGTAAGAATTAGAAAGCCTAACGACATCACTTTAAAATTAATAAAATGAGTTGATGAGAGATAAAATGGTATCTCATCACTTGGACATAAAATTTACATCAATAAGGATATTTAATTATATATCCCAACATAATAATATGTAATTTAAAAGACATAACATATTGAAGTCTTTTTAAAAATAGGAGGGTGAAAGGTTCCCTTTCAAAAAATGGTTGGATGAGATCAAATAGGGTCTGTCATAATATGAACATAAAAAGTATAGAATGAGGAATATAAAATAACATCACCCAACAATATAAAGAGGAGCATAAAAGAAATGACATAAAATATAGTTCTTAAAAAGAAAGAGAGAGGTAGGATCCCTTACCTCAAGTCAGATATGTCTTGATCGTTTCTTTATATTCATGAATAATAAACATTGGTCAATTTTTAATTTCTTAAAGAAATCCTTTAAATATTATTATTCAGTTAATACCAAATATTATAATGTTATAATAATTGATTAATAATGTGATTTCATATCAGACGTTTTTGTCGATGTTTGGTACATGATTCAAAAATAAACTTGTTTGAAAATGACTTTCCATGTAGTTATAAGTATATCATCTACAAAATAGAATTAATGATTTAAATATCATATATATCCAGTACATATTCATTTTATACCATTCCATAACATTTGGTGATAAAATGAAAAGAAATGCATTGTTCATGGAGACCGTAGGCCGTACGTACGCATGAATGCTACATTCATTTCTTTGTCATATTAATGGAATTAAAAATAAATGATAGAGATATATATATTATAATTACATTATAATATATGTTTTCTATAGGTCACATATGTTCATTAATTTCATTCTTTATACATTCCATGTATTGCATGAACGAGTCACATCACATGAGGGGGCTGTAGTCCACACTTCCTCCTATAAAATTATCACATTTGCACAACATGAAAAGCATAAAGTTATGTTTTAAATATAAAACACAGAAGAGTATAGAAAACATAAATACCATATATATCATATATAAAATACAGTGACATCATTGTGTCCACCATGAAAGCTGTTAAGAGAAGATTGAACAATCATTGTTTCATGAGGTAGTAATTCGCCATCCCCAGAAACATTATGTTCTTTAACCATTAGACAAAGGTGTGCATAATTTTAGCTCGAATATTTCTCATAATGACATCCTAGTATGTTGAATATATTTGTTTTGTTACAAAATAAAGGAATAAAAATATTTTAGGGGGTTAGAGAAGCAAAATAAAACAAAAGAACACAAGTGAAGACATTACATTTAAATCAAGTAACTCCTCTTGGTTTGAACCAAAAGGGTTTCTTGAAGAGCTTTCTACCTAAGGTAAGGCTTCTAGTATGAAGAGAAGGATTTGGATAGATAAAATGAGCAAATATTTGGCCGATACAAAGGCTTGATAGGTGTGGGTAAGTAGGTAGAGGTTGGGGATTTTTATAAGAGGGAGGAGGGGTGCTCTTGGAATGTCTTGAAATATTACTTTATTATAAAATGATTTTCAGATATTAAAGGTCCCACATTTATATATTTCTAGGTTAAGGTGATAAGGGTTCTAAATACACCCATACAATAGGTTTTTTAAAAGTTTATGTCTTAGATTTTACCTTATCTTCTCATTTTATTTAATTTGTTCCTTAATGAGGTAATCACTACATCATCATGGTGTCATAAATAAATTTATTTATTTAATGTCTAAAAATTTAAAAAAATATGATGATGTAGTAAATATTTTTTTATTTCTAATGAATAATTATAGTAAAAAATGTGACTTTTATATCCCCATGTAAAAATTATTTTAGTAAAACAATACATATTTCTGACATTTTTATTTTAACTTTAAATAAAAGGTTATAACTGTAATTTTCCTACCAAAGTGGCTCCATGGGGTCCCCAAGTTGTCCCATGGATTGTCTTGGTCAGACATGACTCATAAAATAAGGTTAGTACATGTGTCACAGTCATTTCATATTATTATAACGTTATCTTTACCTTAAATCACACTAATTACCTTTAATCGCGATTAATAAAACATTAAAGTTATTATTCACCAAAAAATATTTTCATCCCATTGAACCACATTTTATATCCTAATGAAATCCATGTATGTAGGATTTTTTAAATTAAAATCACAGAGGTTCTAAAATTTCATTTAAACAAAAAATTAGTTTTTCAACTACCACTTAGTGGTTTCACTATTCATTAAAAATTGAGTTTTTCAGAAAAATACCAAAAATTCACCCTAAGCTATATTTGATATTGTGAATTAAAAAATTATGCCTATTTTAGAAAATTAAGAACATATATGTTTCATTAATTTATTTAATGATTAATTTCCGTTGTCAGAAAAAATACCGTGTTTTTATGAAACAATATATATCAAAAGATTAACACTACTTTAAGTCCAATTTCAGAGTGAAATTAATTCCAATGAAAACTATTGGAATAAATGGTAAAAATATATTATAATTTCACATTAAAACAAATTCAAAAGGTAATATAATAATATAAATAAATTAGATTAAAAAGAGGTTTTGAATTAAAATACAACATTTTTCACTATTCATTAAAAAAATGAACATTATCAGAAATATACCAAAAATTTACAAAAAGTAAATTTTGATGTCCCGATTATAAAGAATAATTTTATTTGGTCTAATAGAATTTATAAGAGTGACCAAAATTATATTTAAATAGGGTTTTCCATCAAAAGGCGATATGTCGACCTTTTAATGAATATTAGAGTTTCTATGCCTAAAATTGAATTATTTTTCATATTTTATTCATTTATCATTTATTGGATAAATGAAAAAATATTTATCAAAAATATATAATCATATTTTAGTTATTTCTATTCATTATCACCAATACAACATCCACATGTAAACTATAGTTTAAAATATTATTATTATATTACTAGTGTGCAACGTAAGATTTCAAAGAAAATCATTGTTGCGTATCAGGTACGCTATCGAACATATCAACCCCATTAAAGTAAATTTAATATTTTATTCTGAACTATTAATAAATATGAAAAATTAATATTCATTATTTACATGGTATGTCACATTTTTGGGATTAATAATAAAAATAAAATATGTCTTGAATGTAGTGGAACTATGTTAGGGATATTAACATGATATTATTAAAGTGGAAGGGGGTTTCTATAACTATGTATGGATTTGATGGATTTCGTGCAAGATATATTTCATGTTAAAGAAAATTAATAAAGAGTCGGAACATATATATCATTTATAAAATCCATATTGGCATCAAATTATTTTTATCATACATAAATTTTAATCATTGTAAGGTCTTGTATTACCCTATTTATATAATTTCAAAAAGAATTTTTGTTAGATGTGGAAATACAAGCCTATAGGTTATACCTTTTTCATTATAGCTTACAGTATAAATTTCGTGGGTTGTGTAATAAAACTTTAATCCGACTATCAAAAATACTAATTATCTAAATTTTATAGGGGAAATGTTTAAATTATTGTGTGTGTTTGTATGATTTATCTATAAGAAATAATGAAGGAGAGACAAAATAAGATTGATCCATTCAATATTACAATGTGATCATTGTAAATTGAATTGGAATAAATGTTAAGTAGTTTAAATCTGAAAATGGAATACCCACAGTAATTCACATCTCTCTCAAATATTTGTTTATATCCCAATCAATACTATCAAAATTGACAATATAATGATGGTGATAAATAATATATTCATAAAGTTGTAAAAAAAATTGAAAAATTTGAGAAATTAATAATCAATAGTTTTGAGAAAATCATTTTTAATACATGATTTCTATTGTAATTCATTAACAAAATATTTCAATAATAACACATCAGAAACATTTAAGGTTTAGTGTCGAGGAAACTAGTAGATGAAAAAATAATTTAAACTGGAAGATATTAGATTAATCATTATTCAGTCCTGTTTAATGAATCCATTATTATTCCATCCTATATAACCTCATTTTATGTTATTTCATATGAGCATAAATAAATGTAAAATGGTGGGTATAAATCCCAATAGGTTATAGACAAGGGAAATATAATAGAACATAAGAGGCCATCATTGATAAAACATGTGTCATGACATGGTAGATAAATCATAAATAGTTGATTCATAGCATTGATATTTGTCTACAATATAAAAATGAGATATTTATAAGACTGTCACCAAGGTTCATGACAGATGTGTCACAAATTGTTTTACAAAGGATATTCAATAATGTATCATATACATGTCATAAAAAGGGATTAATTCATTAAACCATTAATGGGATCATTATCAAGTATAACACATAATTCTTCTTAATTAATTTGTTCAACATCAATCAAAAAAACTATTTTTATCAAAAAAAAACTCATTGGGAATAATAAATAGGTTTTATATTAAAAAAATTCCTGTAAATGTTCTTAATGACATATTAATATCATAACATTTGAATCAAGAGAAGGAAATGTTGGATTCATATCAGAAAATCACCGATCAATGAATTATATAAACATCCATATTATTAATATTGAATTAAAAGAGTGATGAGAATTTATAATAAAAAAATGGCGGAAGCGAAAATTAAATTAATGATTTTCCATAAAAAAGAGTATGAAAATTGGTTAGTGGAATGGGATTAATGTGACAGAATGAATGCCACTTATTAATAAAACTATATTTTTAAAGTAAGCGAATGATCATATATGTATGAGTACTAACATTATGATTAGTATAGTTACTACAATTGATATATATAGATACATTGGGAAGTAAGGGAATCCAATATATTTAATGATATTTTCTTAATGCTTGAGTAGAGTTACATGGAACCATATAAACTCTATTAATTTATCTAGAGAGGGAACATAAGTGGAAAACTATTTTTAATGGATTGGGAGTGAATTTGTTGGTGTACATAGGTGGGTGTTTATAGAAAAT
The DNA here is from genome assembly GCA_963277665.1 of Viscum album. Classification (NCBI taxonomy): domain Eukaryota; kingdom Viridiplantae; phylum Streptophyta; class Magnoliopsida; order Santalales; family Viscaceae; genus Viscum; species Viscum album. The sequence continues at coordinate 1,640,529,002 of OY728121.1, read as the reverse complement.
ATTAGAGGTTAAATTATTAATTTTTATATATAGGCTTTAGAAATCTAATTTGTGGAGAATTTAAAACAACTATATTAACAATTGGTTTTTCATGAGGCTATAAATAATTAAGGGGGTATTTTTTTACATATTTTAGTTCTATAACTGAAACTAATTTATTTAAATTACTTATAGAATGAGAAGGCAATTCATCCCCAAAATCATGATTTTAATAAAATAATTTTCATTTTAGACATAGAAATGTCTTTAATGTTTGGTAAATTTATTAAAATACAATATAAAAATAAATAATCATATTTTTTTATTTTTTATTTAATTATTACATTTTTATTCCATATTTATAAAGTCATAAAACATAACAGAAACACAAAAATGTATGTTTTATATTATGTAAAAAATAATGGACATTATTAAATCATTAAAATATCACACTAACCTAATTTTAATCTGGTTATTTAAAATATAATATTTACAATATCAAAATAGTTTTATAGAAATGAAAATTTTAACTATTAACTAAGAATCCAAAATTATTGAAAAAAATACATGTTTTTGATTACAAGTTCCTCTTTCTATCCCTAAAAAATAACTTCAGATATTATACAATTATATTTACATTTATATTGAAATAAATAGTTCATTATAAGCCTCCAATGCCCTGAAGGGCTTAGATATTTGTTATTTAAAAATAAGACCCATTTAATGGATGAAGCGTGGAACCAAATAGACTTAATGACATAAAAAATAATTGACCCGGAGATCATAGAAAACAAAAGCCAGAAAGTCCACTTAGAACAGTCCCTCCCCTAAAATTGTTCCATGATGAATATCTCACCTTATATATGCATATACAACTGACTAGTGCCCTATGACTAATAAGAGGCCTGATCTGATGGCTATCACCATAACCTCTCAAACATCCAAATCTATAAATCCTACACAGGTGAAACACCTTCTTTGAATCCTTCTAGGGTCTAGAAATTTTGTTCATGTATAATTGTATCTCTGATCTTGAATCCTAAAATCATTCCACATAGCTAAATACATTCAAAAAAAATAAAAAAAATAATATTGTAATCTAAATCATAGAATCTCTACCGCATTAACAAGACACCTCTGCCACCACAACCACGTATGACTGAAGAGTAAGATGAGCCAAGGAGTGTGAAGCCGAGTCTTCATCACACAGGACTGAAAGACCAAAAAACACATAGATGGAGCATCTCTGTTGAGGGGATTCAAGTCAATATAAACCAACAAGGAATCCGTGGGCATGAAGTTGATCAGATCAAGGTTGTAGAAGAACCCTCCCTGGGATTCCCAAAGACCGAACTATAGGAAGCGATGGGCTAACAAGGAAGGAAGCTCCGGTGAAAAATACGCCATATAAACGCAAACAAAAATCCAAGAAAACCACACATACTTAAAGATTAAGGATATATAACAAACCAATAACCAAAAAACCAGATACTCCCCCCTCCATGATGCTCCGAAGCCGATGTTGTGCCACCCACAGAAGACAAGATGCCCTAGAAATGATGATGCTCCGCACCAACACTGACCCAAAGAAGCTGACACCAATCCCCTAGAAGGAATCAAAATAGCTCGACTACACTGACACCGACCCAAATAAATTGACGTAGTGCCCTCGGAAGGAACCAAACCAGTTTGTTGTAGCATCCAGAGCCACCGCGTGGAAACTGATGCATGACGGATCTGATGCCAAGTCGAGAACAGAGGAACCCACCGAACTGGATACATGATAAAAAATCTAGTTATGATATTAATAATATATTTGTGTTTACTTTATTAAATTATTGTTAACATGGAAATTAATAAACCTCTATTTCATTTTTAGAATGAAAATTTCAATTTTATACAACTATGTTCTTGATTCAGAACAATATTTACACAAGAATTCCATATAAGGATGACATGAATAAATATGGTATTTTTAGTGGTGTCTCTGGTAAAATTTATCCAGTAGTGATGTCCACTATCTTAATCATCCCACATAATCAATTTTTCCTAAAACTTATTTATTGATTCTCTTATTAGGCTTGGTCTAGGGAGAATCCCTATAACACTAACACCCTACCATGTTCTAATAAAAGGATTAAATATGAATTTTAAAACATTTTAAGATAACTATTATCTATCATATTCCAACTATATTTTGTAATTATGATTTATGTACTCCATATCAAAGGATATTTTTATTAACAATGATCAGAAATCACAACAGTGATATTTACTGATTGTAATAATGATCAATGATATGGTCATGGAAAATATTTGAGGGTCAATTTTTCATTTATACCCTATATATACACCACCATTATCATAAAATACCATTTATTACATAGAATAAATATTATTTCAAATCACCTAATAATTGATATCATATTCCTATCTATTTTCTTTCTTTTTACTATTTTATATAATTTCTGATCTTTATTATATGCATTATTATATTTTTTCTAATTGTATTGTTAGAATATATTGTTGAAAATTTTAATTTCTATTATTTCATGTTCTTAGTAAATTCAATGTTGTTGTTATATTTACATAATGAAACATTCATTATGAAATAGAACCCATTTAATCATAAATGAATTTCTTGGGTTATTACATTTATCCCTTTAAAAACTTTTTCCTTGAAATTTGTGTCAGGAATCATATAATAGTGGTATTTATCAAAAAATATATTATCAAGGATTTATAGTTTCTTCATTAATCATTAAATTTCTCTTCATTTCATTTATGAGTCATTCATTCTTGTTTCTCGTCACATGTACCCGTTAATCAATAATCCGGACTATTTGAACAACAAATTAATGACCATGCTTCAATTATATATCATTTTTTCTAGTTTCTAATTTATAATATATATATATATATATAATCTACATGGGTTAACATCGATGATCTCATAGATATTAGAATTATTTGATAGTTACGTTACTACGAAGACTACTTCCCCATTACACATCAATATTTAAAATGGTCCATTATATCATGGACTAAAATTTTCCATCATTAAAATGAACATCAACCTTTTATATGATTATATATTTTAAAATACATGATAACTAATTTGATACTCAATGACATTCATTATGTGGTCAATATAATAATATTGTTATCAATGAGAATGATTTTTATTTTTCTAGATCACTAGTATCTCCTCCAATAGGGTCATCCAATATTTCAAGCCACAAATAATTTCCTTCTCAAAACATAATCCAATCATTTGTTATTTATAAACATATCAACATTGAGATCTTAATTATTATACATTTTAACAACAGAGTGAAAAATGTTGTTATATGGGAGTTTAATAGGTGATATTTTATTGTCCTAAATCACTTGAAAATAAAGTGACTTAGCCCCTAACATAACATCCAATTATTTAATACCCCCTTTAGAATAATACTATTTTAGTGGATAATAAGAAATTATATGTTTTTATTTTGTATTAATATCCTTTTGAATTCTCCTATAGATCATATAATTAATTCTCAATAATACTCTAAAATAATTGATAGTTGTTCACAATGAAGTCACACCACATCATGAATATAATGGGGAAAATAGTGTTAAGGGGAAAATCTCCTATTATATAAATAAAATTATTATTTTTTGATAATGTATTAATATTTTTCTATATATATTTGTTTCCTGTAAATATTTTTTATATCTAGAAACAATGTTCGTAGCGATTTTGACAACATTCAAATGGTTATACGATGTGGTTGTTGCACTCAATTGGGTAGTTGTCGATAATCCATCACTTGCTAATATACCAAAAATATTAATGAATAATCTATAATATCACATTTCATTTTATCCCACAAATATTGATATTATATATCTCTATAAATTTTGGCCATTCTTGGTTGTATAGACATTGGACATTTGTGAGAATCATCAACAACCTCAGTCTTTACCTATTTATAAAATGGGAAACATAGACTTGTACCAAACCTAAGCACTCCCATATGGTCAACATTTAACTCCGAGAGATTCTCTGTTTTCATATCTTCTACATAATATTATAGAATATTACATCTCTTAGTTCTATCATGGTATTATCTTGTAAATATGGTTCTGAATGAATTTCGAATACTACTATTGATTTTCCTTCCCTTATTAAATATGTATACATATTTTATAGGTCATTGACCATAAGGTCTTCTCCAACACGGATCATCAAAACAATTATAGAGGATTTCTTATATATCACATCAACAACATTGTTTTCTTTTCATGTAATATATTGGATAGATCAATAATTGTCCTTCAAAATTTAAACCATATCACATGTCACATATTTTTCCTCATAAAGCGAATAAAAATATTATACTCTGGTGTTTTTTGTACATATCACACTTCTCCCCATATATATTTTTTATTTCTATAATTATTTATATAATAAAGTTGGTAACTCTAAATAATTTTTAGGATAATTCTATTAATGAGAATTCACCAATCATGGTTAATAGGAAATAAAATTTTATTTTATCATTTGTACACATGAAATTACATTCAATGATATATCAAAATAAATGTAAAATATATACCCATTGTATTTTAATGTGAGCCTATGTGTCCCAACAAAACACTTTGTTAGTTTATGGAAATATTCCTCAAACAGATATATATAGATTACTAGAACTCCCTTTCAATTTAACTTTTAAATTCGATTATAAATCCATTAAAATATTTTACACAATCCTATTATAGTTCCCTTTTATAAAATTGAATATTTTTATCTCAGTAACTCTAGTATTATGTTTCCAATCCTCAATGAACATTGTATTAGATAGATCAACTATATTTCCTTCACTGGTCATGATGTGTGTAATAAATAATATCGATAATGGTTTACCCTTAAGAAGACACACTTGGTCAAATAAACCCCTTCTCCAAATGATAATTAGGTTTATTCTTTAATACAACTAAATCCATATATTCCATTATATATGGGGAATTCAATATTGGAGTGGATATGAGTTTTACATCAATTGAGAACTATACCTCTCATTCTAATGGAGTTCCTTGTAACTCTTTAGGAAATATAGGAATGTGTTACTAATGAATTGGTACACCTCCTATATTAATAATTTTTAATTCTTATTGATACTCAATAATAATATCTCCAACATATTAAAAATAATGTTGTTATTAAAAACACAAAGGTTAGCATATATCACCATTGAATACATTTAAATGTTATTCCATTTAGAAAATTTAAATTTCCTTACTTTTATTGTTGATCATGTTATTTTAATATGAAAAGATATATATACTATGTATTATGTTGAATTAATCCATTGGAATGACTAATATAATTGTAGATATACTATATTCACTTATGTCAATATAGTAATACCTATATATTTATGATTATTTAATAGTTCTAAATAGATATTTTATATGAACACACAACCTATTTTATTTTATGAATTAATGTGATATTCATTTCAAACTTGAATGAAAAAGAATTTGTTGGACATAAATAAAAAACACATTATGGATTTTAATATACTCTTACATTACTTGAAATTAAATAATTTTCAGTCTTGTATTTATCCTATGTAATTTTAGAAGAGATTCATTGATCACACATCCTCTATTAAGTTTGATGTTGGTTTCCCTCCATAGTCGCATGATTTTTTTATTGATTAGAGAAAAATATACATTCCCCAAAAAAGATGTTTTTCTATATTGGTTTTACGTTACTATATTCCTTTTTTATTTTAATTTTAATATATAATATTTCAATCATCAAGACTATTTTTATTTGTGTGGAAAAAAATTTCAAAAATTTATCACTATTATTTTCGTTAAGGGAAATTAACTTAATTCTTATCCTCTCAATTATTGGGAATGGGTAGTTAGTATTTCCATCCTTCATATTCATGGACAATATTTCTTATTAAATTTAGATGCATATTCTGAATTTTATCATCTATAATGAGGTAAAATTGTGCCACTCTAAACTCCATGTCCACTTCGGGGGAACATCCTAAAATATCCCCACAACCCCAAAAGTCATGGAGTGAAATACCATTATATAGTTACGGTCAATATCAACCAAATAAAATGATCATCATCTTATAAGAATCAATTAAAATTATTGGATAATATAATGAAACACATGTAATGTTCATATCATAGTTCCCCACTAAATTTATACATTATCCATCATGGGTTTATGTTAATGAAAAAAAATACTTATTGAAAAATGATTTTCCGAAGACTATTAATTATATGGATTCTATATCATCCCTTGAATTGGTGACATTTATCCATGATAAAATTGATCAAATTATCCCTTAGTTAATTATAATAAAAATAAAAAATTCAATTTCTTAGAGTAATTGAGAAGAAATTATATATATTCTATTGTAATTATCTTTTTTATATTATCAATGATTTAGAGGTTTCAATAAAAATAGGTGGGGTTAATATATATTGAATTAAAAAAACAATTTATCTATCCATGGTGATGAATAATGCTCTGTAAGGTTTATGTGGTTATGCATGAAATGTGAAAATTGTTTCATTATTATCATGACATTTTCAACTCCATCATCAATCATATTTGGATTATAATCATCTCATTATCCATCACACCCTATATTTACAAAATTCCTTTAATTTCCTTCAATTTTTCTAGAAGATGATAACCAAATTGATGAATAATGGTTCTATTGGAAATTTTTAAATAAAAATACTTATGGAAGCATTGATTTCATATTTTTTCTAATATCATTCTTCTAGGTTGATATACAACAATATTTGAAGAAAAATTTACATTTTCCCTATATTCATCATAATGGTTTACAAAAGGCTCGTGATTAACCAAAATATATACACTGAGACAATCATACTAGGTGTGTCTGAAATCGACCTTATCAAAAACTGCATTATCATAAATTTAAGACCAAATCAATGATTTTTGTGATATTTGACATATATACAACTATGCTTCAGAAACATAAACTTGTATTATTTGGACAGAGATTTTATTGCATGGAAACCACATGGTTTATAATTCACCAAAATATTGTTATTTCATTATATATATAGGAATATATCATGGGTTCATACTAATGTTCTCTACTACTAATTTTCTCCAAAAACTAATTCATTCATATGATATCATCTATACATACCCTCATTTTTAAAACATGATTATTAATATAATACATAAAAAATAATAAATTAATAACATCTATTGGCCTTATAGGGAGCTAGGTACACCCTACATTAACTAAAAAATTAATAAATCAACAAAAAAATTACTCATCTAAAAATTATTCTTCTTTACTCCATCCATGTTGACCTCACTACATGTTATTAAACGTGGATGTACATTAATTTTAATGGGTGAGAACAATGCTCAATAATGTATAAAAAAGGAAATAATATAGACAATGAGTGATCATCATTTATAAAACATGAGCAATAACATTAGATAGTAGCATATGCATATGTTAAATAACATTGATATTTGGATTTGACATAAAAATGAGATATGCATAAGAATAACACCGTTTTTCATAACCATGGCTTGTATAAAACATAGTGCAAATGTTATTACCCACAGTACCATAGACATGTCATATCATGAGATAAATAAATTACCCAATCCATTAGAGCACTATCATTAAGCATACAACATATGTATTATTCACCTTCTCCACGTCGATAAAAAAAATTCATAACCCATGGAGAATAATTATTGGGTTTTATATAAAATCATTGAGTATATACATTCTTAAATACATGAATATTTAATATTTTTAATATATATGATGAGAATATGGGTCTCATATATTATAATATAGAATTATTGAAGCATATTTATGAATATATATACTCAATAATAAAAATATGGTTAGGTATTGACCACATAAAAAGGAAGGCATGGAAAGTAAAAAATGGGTTTCCATAGTATAAGGGGTATAATAAGTTTTTTGTTTAAAGATCATAATAATAGTGAATTTATTCCCCTGACTGATATTACAAAATTTTCCTAGTATTGGAATGATCATAAGTGGATTCTAATAAAATATAATTTATTATATAAGAAAAACTAAAAAATAATTACTTAGATAAAATTTATAGGATGATAATTTCATTCATTGTGAGAAGGCTTTGTAAATATGGAGGAAAGTTCCTAGGATCCATATAAACTATTTGGATGAAATATAGAGTTGTAAAATTTGTGGAGATTACTAATTAAATGATTATGAGTGAGTGAAATTTGATGGAGAGGTGGTTATATATTTAAAAAAACTGGATTTTTTTTTATAATTTTCAATTATAATCCTTGGAAATCTTGGTCAAGGAAGATAGAAAACCATTAGCTTAACCATGGTTTGGGATTATGGATTATTAAATTTTCATGGTTGTATTTGAAATCTTTTAGTTTCATAACTTGAAATCAATTTTATATATACTTTTCCATTGTATGTTAATTCATCAATGAAACAATTTATTTGGAACCTTAATTTCTACATAGGGTATTGGGATGTCAATTATATGTTTGAAATTCATATAAATACAATAAAATAATATATATATATATATAAATTATTTTGGTTGTGGATTTATTTCTATTAATTACATAATCATTATTACATATTTATGATGTCCAAAAACATACTAAAACCACCAAAAAGGTATTTTTACTATTACATAAAAAATATAGTATTCTATAAAATTATTTATTTTCCACATTTGACTGATTTCAATATTATAATTACAAATGTACTGATTATTTTATCAAAATAACTTTATGAAGATTAGAATATTATCTTTTAATTAAAATTAAGTATTTATTGAAAGAATATTAATTTTTACTCTATATAAATATTTTTTCCAATTATAAAACAAACATAGTAAATTACTAAATTATTTTTTAACTTTTATTTTAACAAAAATATATGAAATACTATTTCAGGAAAATAAATTTTACATAGAATACATAAACATAACCTCTATGTGTACATATTTATTAATAAAAATAATGACATATTTGTATCAAATTACTTTATATCATATTCATATTGTACTTCGGTGTATTAAATTAAATAATACTAATAATATTTTATGATAATAAAATTTCATTTAGAATGAAATTTGCACATATATAATATTGATTTGTACATATATAATTCTCTAAATTTTTTTTAAAACCATGATAGTTGATGATGAAGAAGAAAAGAAACAAAAATAAACTAATAGCTTGGGGAATATTTGGCATTGGGTGGTCTGGATATATAACCCTATATAAAACATGTAAAGTGGCTTCAATCTAATTTATTTTACTATTCATATAAATTGAAATTGTTTAATATAAAAAAAATTATTAATTTAATAATTTATTTTGTTTTAATAGTTTTTTAAAAAATAAAATTATTGTTTTAATATTTTTTTTATATAAAATTATATTTTAATTGTTTTTTTTAATTTTTTAATTATCTTTTTTTATTTTATACGTAATCAAATTTGGCCAAACTTGGACATGCCTAATAGCTGGACACTCAACCACATAGGAGAACCAAGGTTCATCCATGTTGGAGGTCCATCCTAAAGGCCACCCAATATAAAAGAGGTGAATTTGTGGAACATGTATTGATTTGAAGTTGAGTGAGAATGTAACATGCATGTAGGAGTTCCAATGGCCAATTACTGGTGTAGTGTGGACTGTGTGGCCTTAAGTACTTCTATATTTGGTGTTTATCCCCTGTATCCAACTCGATGGTGGTGTTTAATGGATATAATGATATAATAGAGTTTATAAAAAGAACATTTTATATATATTAATTAGGGGAATCAATTACTATTCATCCTACCTTTAAATGATGTATATATTTTATACCTCCTGATGAAAAAAATATAATTTATTCAATCACCAAATGTCATAATCATCATCATTAGAACAATTTAACGTATTCCAGATCACCAATCATTATTGTTGGACTTGCACTTATAAAACATATCTCCCAACAGAAATATATGGTTGAGTTTTTGAGACGATGAAGGATACAAATTAATCCATGTAACACAATCTTCTTTCATTTGATTTTAAATAGTTTATCTATATAATAAATGTATATAGATCTATAGAATGTATGTTTAGCATTTGATACACATGTAGTAATTTGTGTCTCAAAATATAATTATGTAAAAATGAATTATCATTTTCAGTTATCAATAATTTTTCTACGGTTCAACAATAGAAAATGTTTGATGGTAGCTACACAGATGGATGGTATCTAACCATGAATAGAAAAACCAATTGATCTACCATTAAATCTTCCTCACAACAACAATAAACCATTACTCTATCAATGGTATATATCTTTAAAAAACCTACTATAATTGATATAATCTAACCCCTATGAGGTATGGTACCTCCTCCAGTACGTCATCAATGGTAGATCAACTACCCGATTATAGAACACATAAAACATTCTTAGATTGATCCCATATTGCAATACACCATTTGACACTACTAAGTGGAATAGTATGTCTATATTATTAATAGTTTTAACATTGTGTTTTTTAGAAGTTGAGACACTGACCTTACTCATAGTAACACCATCACATCTACCATATATCAATTTTATATCACTCTAAAACATAGATGACACAAAATATTATATCACACTGAATGGTATAGCACACCAAAAATATATTCATATATAAATGTTATAATATCAAGTGATGGTAGATTATATCTGAGGGTATATCATGTGCGATGGTTTCTTATTAGTGATATCAATCTCTTCATACTGCAAGGAATATTTTTCCATCTTCGATTAGATTATAGTATTTTTTTTTAAATTATGTTATAATTTATTTTTATAATGTAAATTTAAAAAAATTAATTATCATTTATTTTTAATATTTTTATTTAATATGATCTGATTTTTTAATGTATTTATAGAAAAAGTTATCTTCAAATATTCAAATTTAGTATCATATATTTTATAGTCGGTTTTTGTGAATTTTTCATATTCTAATAAGCAGTATATTTTTCCCTTTTATTTTATCTTTTTTATAATCATGAATTATATTTGTTTTATCTAACATTCATGTTTTATGTTCTATGATATTATATAATGCATAAATGAAAATAAAAAGAATTTATATTATGGGTTGTGTATTTAGGAATATAGGTTACATATATATCTTATATGTCATTTAATTTTATAATGTGTCATTATGTGATTATCCATTTAAAATAACTACAATCTATTGGTTTTAGTATATGAAAATATCCTTTGAAATAAAAAACATTCAATTCAATAAGAGTTTATTCAAAAAGATTGAAAACCATCATTAATTAAATTATATAGATTCCTGAATTCAAATTTCCAATAACCTTATTGAATTACTATATCTAGTATATGAATAATGTTACATTTATATGATCATGAAAGACATAACCATTTCTTCCATCCTTTACTAATGCGATTTGATATCTTGAGCTAAATCAAAGTTCAATATCACCTTGTATTATGTTGTTCATTATTTTTATTTATTTTTGGTCATTGAATTTATTTTAATCATCTATTTATTATATAGATTTTTTTTAATAATTTTTTCTGTAAAAACATGTAATATGGGTTATTTATTCGATTTAATAGATATCATCCGGTTGTGGCTTACAATGAAACGTCAAGTGAGTTGTGACTCCTTCAAATTGTATGGGTTATACTATATAGTGAATAAAAGGTAAATATATATTCAATTGGGTTATCAATCCTTATCAAATGTGAGTAATATGTAAATACAAGTCTTCTCAAAAAGTTTATGAGATTGAAGAGTTTATTATGCTCTTGGATATATAATATTCTATAAAAACATCCCGTGTTATTAATTTTATTTTCAATTCACTACTAACACAATTTAACACTATAATAATCTCATTCCATTGAATAAATTTTATAATGATTTTCTACACCCACCCACTAGTCAATATTACAATATACTATGAACTAGAAAATGGTATTAGAGTATGGATTATTTAAAAAAATTGGTTAGAACTATATCATTATATTTCTTTACACTTTCATTTATCATTGGTTTAATAGTGTAAAGATAATATCCAATTTTTTTATTTCATTTCCTTAAATTGAGATGATGAATCTCACCAAACCACTTAACTTAAATGGATGATACTATTATTACTTGGAGGATCTAATATAGGTATTTATAAAGAATATGTTCCCTGAATTTTTTCCTTTTCTGACCAAACCTAATGAACATTATTACATATATTTAAAAAGCCATACAAATAATGATGAAAAAAATTTGTAGTAAATTAAAAAGTTTCTAATTATCTATGTTGCTCCTTAAGTTGAAATATGAATAGACCTATTTGTTCTTTTAAAAATAATTATGAAATTTGGAGGTCCTTAAATGTCACTAATCAAGGAATATATTATATATAAAAACCCAATTGGGGTATTCATAGAGATATGTTTAAACAATTTATAATTAATGTTCAAGATAGAATCAATGAGATGTAAATTTATTCACTATGCTTATATATATCATTTTTAGAATAATAGTGACCAAGTTGAATGAAATTATCCTTACATTAATATATCTGTTTCTACTAAAAATTTACTATTCAATCAAGGTTACAATTAAAGAACCTATATATTCCACTATGACTTCCATGGAAGATAAAATAGGATCACATCATCAATATAATCTTGAAATGAATAGTGAAACTACTAATTATCATTATAAATGGAATGTTATAGAACTCAAAAATAATATAAATTAATTTTTTAATTCTAATTATTATGTGTTATAGAATAGTGATAAGTACAAAAATGTAAATTTTCCCATTATATTATAAAACATCCAAAAATAAAATAGTGGCTTTATGAAGCATCCAATATAGATAATAAAATGTATTATTGAATTATATTTAAAGGAGGTAGTATTTTTAAATATGATGACAATTAATTAATATGCTATGATTGCTGGAAAAAGATAAATATAAAATCTATTTTTTAAAAATAGAAATAATATTGAAAATAAAGTCAATACATGAAGGAGATAAAATATTATATATTACATTATATAGTGGTACAAAATATTTATACTTTTATAGTAATGATTTTGAAATGAAAAAAAAATGATCTATACACTTCATGATAATAACAATAATGAATGTGGAAAACATGTATTCTGATTATCGTTTTTTTCATGATTCTGATATAGGAATCGATGTTAAATAATTAAATAAATATAATTAGATGTTATATATTAAAATTTTAGAACATATAAACAATATACTCAAATTTAAAGAGAAACAGATAAATTTAATGATGGGGAAAATGTTGCAGATTTGGAACTCATTAGTTTAAAAGATTGGAATGAAATAATGAAAGTTTTCATGCCAAAAAATCGTGAAGGTCGTGAAATTATATTTAACTAATTTTTTTATGATTTAGATAAAAATTTAAATAAATATAAGATTATAAAAAATGAAAATATAAAATTAGGAAAAATTAGATCATTTTCTACTTCAAAAATATGTGATGACTATGAAGTTATACATAATGAGAATTAATATCATAAGAGTTAAGTAACTAAGTTTAATGAAACCATATATATATCTGTTAACGTAAAAGAACAATAGGATGAAATAATGATTTTTTTATAACACAATAAATATAAATCATGATTTTAGAATAATATATAGATTCAAAATATATATATAATTAATTTTGATCAAAGAAGTAAAGTAATTCGTTCAATTATTACATGTTATTGATATAATATGAGATGAGATTATGAAAATTATGTTCCTTAGAGTATTATTAACAATATTGTTGGACATAAAATATCTAAGGTACAAGATCAATTATCAACATAATCTAATTTTTTGGAATCATACCCAATGAGTTATAAATATACATGTTATATAGATAATGGGTGATCTAGTAAAATGGCGAGTGGAAAATATGAAGTTTTTTATTATATTTCTTTATATGGAGGCACTATAACATTCAATTAAAAAACAAAAGGTAATGTTACTAGTTTAGGGGAAGGTGATATATTAATGTGTTTTATAATTTCTAAATTACTATATGATGATGGATTAATGAAAATTTTTATTTTTAATACAAAACCATAGTGATGCCTATATGATTGTAATTTTGTATTATATTAAATTTATTTTTAAAAATATTAATAATAATTTATTTTATTCCATTTAAAAATATAATATATAATATATATGTTTTTCAGTACAAAACGTTAAAATTTTAATGTGATTAAATTCTATAGAAGTAGGTCAAATTATTTTTTATATAATTTTGTGAAATATTTGTCATAAAAATCTTTACTTGTTTTGAAAACATGGTTGGTTTTTGGATCAACCAAAATTCTAATTAATGTATGTATATTTTATGTGATTATTATTTTAAGGTTATATAAAAAATTGAATCTTTTAGATCTATTGATAATGTTAACTCTACTAGTTGTTTAGAAATGCAAAAACAGGAATCATTTAGACTCCTTAGAACTGATAGTTTAGGTAATAAGTGGTATTTTTTAAAAATGTATTTGGTATTAGTGGATTCACTAGCACTCTATTATAATGAAATTACTAGGAAACCTTATGCATGTTATTTAAAATCTGTAAAAAACATTCCTATTGAAATTTATTATTTAATGAAATAAATTATAAGTAATAATGGAGGAGAGTTTGATAACATAGAAATTGAGAAATATTTTAATGATAATGGACTCATACAAAATTTTTCATCCCCTGTAACACCACAAAAAAATTGTATTCTAGAGAGAAAAAATAGTGCTATCAATAAATGGAATGGAATGTCCCTCCTGAATTAAAATTTCCATGAAATGTTTTTGTTTAAATCCATTAACACTCTTTTCTATATCATAAATATTATTTTCATTATACATTTCATAATGAAAACCCATTATGATTTAATTAATGAAAAAGAAGCAATGATTGTTTACATTAATGTTTTTTGATGTATATTTTATATTTGAAATGCAAAATATATTGTTAAAATATTTGATTCTATAATTAATAGTGGATTTATTCGAAAAAATTAAAATGATAGTAATGGTTCTAGAGTATATAATAATAGAAATATGTAAATGTGAGAATTATTCCTTGAAATTATCATTGATAATAATGAAAAATATATTACATATTATTTTTGTTCTATTGAAGAATTCAGTGATTTCGTTTTTGAAGATGATAAACATGAAAATGATAATGCATCTGTTTAGGGGGAGTATGTCCCCTATCAATATGATATGATATGATTGAAAACACACAACTATAATTATTCTAGAAATGTATTTTGAAATGTTGAGTATTAAATATATAATAGAAAATGTGTTTCTAATTTTTATGTTAATTATACATTTTTATCTGATTTTGTGACTTTAATTATAAATTTGAATTGAAATATTCAAAGTAGGAAAATGGAAATGATTATCAATATAAAGAATTTGACAGTACATATTATTTCAATATTGTTTAGTTTCCCAAAAATAAAATTTCTATTTTGAAAAATGTAGTTTTCAAAATTATTTGGATGATAATTGGGATATATTTAGTAATAAGACTATAATAGAAGCAATTCATATTTCGCAATCATTTTCATGTTTTAAAGAGTTTTATATATTTTAAAAGTATATGAAAATTTTCTTTTTATATGGTTTAATTAAATAAGTGTTATATATTAATCAACACAATATTTTAAAAAATAACTAATTTCTAAATCATGTTTTCAAACTCAAATAAATTGTATGACCTAAAAATATCATAGAGATTGGATTAAGAGACAAACAATGTTTCCACCACAAAATAATTGCATAATGAAATGATTGGTATACCATTATTTATAATGAATGATTCAAAAGATATATTATTTTTAAAAATATATATTGATGAAATTTTATTTGGATTTAAAAAATATATTAATTATAATTAGTTTTCAAAAACAATGGATAATTAATTTAATATTATCCTAATTGAAGAATTAAAATTCAATCATGTTCATAAAATTATTCAAACTAAATATAATATATTCTAAATTAATGAAAATATAAATAATGTTTGGTTAAAAACATAAATCATAATTAAGGTAAAACTATGAGAACCCAAATGATATGTAATTATGAATTTTTAGACGATGCATATAGTATTTTTAAAAATGTTTAATTTTCTTGTAGAATCATAAGAATTCTATTGTATTTAATTAATTCAATATCAGGCATTTTGTTTTATAATTGTATGTGTTATACATATCAATATAATCCAAAATAAGGCAACTTAAATTAGATAAAAATAATAATTACATATATCAATGATGTTATTAACACTAGATTATTTTACTCAAATAATGACTATTGAAATGTTATATTTTGTACTCATTCATAATTTGGAAGAAGCAAACTTGAAAAGAAAATCACATTTGGAATGCGTCACAAATTTGTTATAAGTTTAATATCATTGATTTCTAATATGACTATATCATTTTCATTATCAACGGATGGGGCTTAGTACATTTAAGTTATCATTTTTTATGCTCAATTCCTTTGGGTAAAAAAATTTTATTTCACTGTTTACTGAGATAAAATTCCAATATTATATGATAAAAATTCAGGTATTTCAATATAAAATAAAATTTAAAGATTCCTATAACAAAAAAAATTCCAACTAAACTCCATATAAAATATATAATTAGTAATGGAATGAATTATATGTGGTCTGAAAATTTAAATTTTGAACTGGATAAATAGAAATTAATTTTTCAACATATTTTAATCCTTATTTTATTAAAATTATATCATCGATTCTAGGATTTCAAGTATTTATGTAGTGTTATCCCCTATATAATATTAATAATATATAAATATATATATATGTATATTTTGATATTATATTGTTCATAATGATTTTCCATAAAATTAGAATGGTGGTGGGATAGATGATTATTATTTAATTTAAAAAATTTGATTTGTTTTTTTAATTTTTAAAAAGTTGTAGAATGTTTTAACTCAATGTTTTTGTTTTATTATTTCGATAAATTTAAATTTTAATATGTTAATTTATATTAATATTTTATAATTATTTGAGCCTAATAATTTTTTTTTAAAATTATGATTATTACAAAAATATATTTTTAACTATATAAAATAATTTTTTACTTTTATTTTATTTTTTACATTATTTCATTTTATTTCATTTTTCTAGTAAAAAAAATAGTCTAACCATAGAAAATCACAAGAGAAATAAACTCAAAGAAATAAAAAACCCAAAGGTCAACCTAATGGAAGAACCAACCCAAGTCCCAAATGAGTAGGTATAGGTGAATATGTGGCCCTTGAATAGTGTCAGTGAAGAGTTTTCACACAGAGCATCTCCATGGGACGCATTGGGAAATCGTAGGTGCCACATGGCCCATGTGGTTTGAAATTCATATTTAATGGTTGTTTATCCGTCATATCTAACTAGATCATTTAATTGAATGTCTTTTATGTTATAATAGCGTATAGTTGATGTAAATGTCCTATGTGAATGCACGATCCATATTTATTGTTCGTCCTTTATTAAAAATATAGAAATAATGTATGTCATTAAATCAAACTTATCCAAACCAACTGATGTCCACTTACGATCATTTTCACGCTCCAGATCTGTGATGGTATTCCATATAATTTTTATTCATGTGGGACATCCACTAATTTAATTGAGGCCGACAATGGAGCTATGTTATCATGTATTAGACGCGATGAAGGATTTGACATCATGAATGCAACTACATTTTCAATAATCGGATTTTTTTGAAATGATGTGCTCTATGTGGAATGGAAACCAAGATTTAGAATAATTTAATGGAATCTGATACACAGGACTGAATTTATGTTTTATTTAATGTTGATTTCAAACCCAAGCACTATTATCAAGAATCCATAATTAAACATCCAATAGGTAGAAGATAATGATAAATGATAGCTACATAATATAATGTAAGCATTATATTAATTTTAGCACCAATATATCTACTCATTGATCTTCCCTAGGGAAATAGATGAAATTTATTCCCAAACAAGTAAATATATAAAAAAATGGTAGAATATGTATCTGACCTACATATTGTATGTTTTCACTACTAGTCCTCTTTCAACAATTACTGTGTTGAAGAATGTTAGTTCATTTAAAACATTTGAAAATCAATCTACATCATCGGTACACCATTCGATTCTAAAATGTGGAATATTAGTTTATCAAAAATCATGGTTGTAGGAATATGTTCTTAAACATAATGACCATATAAATTCCTCAGATTCTCACCATCAAAAATATCATTTATCAGTGATAGATTACATTAAAATGTTTATTAAACTAAATGGTAGATCGCACAGAATGGTAGATCCCACTAAATAGAAGACTATATCTCCATTATACATTATTATGTTTTATTATATCATTATTATAGGTTAACCATATATGATAATATCAGGATACTGGTAGTAACCTATGGCTACTTCTAGGTAGATCATATGAAATATTATCCCTTCAATATAGAATCCTATTCCAATTTCTATGAAAAAAATCATTTACCAACAGTTTAATGGATTTTTCAATAATTAGTCTTCATATTATTTTATTTATTAATATTGATATGAAATAATTTATTACCATTTTTTATTTTATTTAGATATAACATAATAACATGTTGTTTAAAATATTCTTATAAAAAACATTCCTCACTTATACACATGAAATATATTATTTACATTGCTATATTTTTGTGGATTTTCGATATTCCAATAAACAACATGATTGTCCCATTTAATATAACTATTTTATAACCATGTATTATATCAATATGTTCAAAAATTCATAATGAATGTTACACAATATTATTTTATATTTTAATAAAAATCACATACTATTTGATATTAATCACTTTATTTGGGAAAACATGTAATAGACATTATTTTGATATAAATTATTTTTAAATTGTTTCCTTATTTGATTACATAATCTGATTCCTTAAAATCCTTCTGTTTAATGAAATACAGAATTATTTTCTACTAAAAATCTTGTATTGTGATATAAGTTTATTATTGTGGATTGAAAACATGGATTATTAAAAATTAAAGATAAAGAACGATATAATATTCAATGTATGTCTGTGAAGTAACATTTATCACCAATGACTTTTGTTTCATTCCTACAACCATAGAGGAATTCATCATTTTTATCATCCTTTACTGATGTGATTATTGATCTTTAGCTACACCAAATTTAAACATAATTTACTCTCTTTTATAATACACTTAAATTTTTCATCACTGTATTTTAATATATTTTTTTCTCTGGATTCAGTTTAATATTTTCCAATAATAATGTTAGAAGATAGTTATTCATATTATCTATAATGAAAAGTCATGTTTTGACTCCAATTAAAATTTTTTATTTGTTGTGACTCCATCAAAAGTCAAGGGTTATAATAATATGAGGTAAAAATGTTTTACAATAATTGGGACTTCAATTACTATAAATTTGTGGGGAACTAGTATAAATTAGTCTCCCCATATTGTATTTTATATTTAGAAGTAAAATAGGACTTAGTGATCCAAAATAATATAAATAAAATATAATTTTACTTTTTCCCCCACTATATTATTTACAGTCGTTAACACTACGATAATCATATATGATTGAATAATATTTAAAATTACTATTTACCCCCAAATAGTGAATATTTTAATATACATAGCCCTAATGAATATTTATTAATGGTATGGTGTGAGTTTTTAGTATGGTCATGGGGAGGCTCAACTAACAATGTCTACTGGTTATCTCAAATAAATTGAGATTCTCCAAAAATATATTTTACATGATCCTTATTTTTTTAATATATTTTTGTGATTCATCATGGGTAAACCCTAGTGACACTATATCTATCACAGGTTAATGGTTTTTCACATCCCTTGATATTTTCAATCATATTATAGAATCATTGATTTCATTATACTAATTTAATTATATGATTGACACTTATATGGGAATAAAATTTTATGGGTTTTATATTTCACAATGAATTGTTTGTTTTTTTATCTCTATATATTGTGTCAAGCTATTTTAGTCAATATTAAATCATGAAATATATTTCTTAAAATTTAATTATCATTGTATGTTATAAAATTAAAAAAAAATAATTTAAAATAATTCCTATAAAAAATAAAAGAGTTTTTAAGGTCATTAACACTAGATTTTAAAACTATAATTTTGTATAATTTTCTGGATGATTAACTGTTTATATAGAAGAAAAATAGATCATTATGAATGTATAAAAATTAAACTTAACAACATCATATTTTCAGAATCACCAAATTTTTCAATGTAATTACATAGAAATTATGGATTAATTAAATTATATTATAATTTTAGATCATAAGAAAAATAATATTGTAATAACCATATTCATGAAAGAATCGTTATGACATGAAAATATGTTGAGTAAAAAACAAATTACCTAAATTATCGACATCCACTAATGAAATTAAACCTCATGTACGAAAAATATCAATATTAATCATATTTTTTTGTAAATTATTCATACCTATATCCTTTTATGTTATTTATTTACAAGTATTGCATATATTTATATTATTGAGTTATAATCTATTTTTGATATCCAGTAGAAGTAATCTAGATCATTTTTGACCAAATTATGTAGTCAGAGTGATGTTCATCATACTTCTCCCTTTATTCTATTTTCTCGGATCATTATATTTAGTTTAATTTATAATTTCTAATTATTAATAATGTTTTAATTTCATTACATTTATTTGTTCATTATTCACATTAAATATGAAATTTTTTATTGGAATATTTAAAAAAAAATTAATGATCGTAATTGGGTTTTTTAATTAATTAGTTTAATGTTAATTTTACCAATCTAAAGAACAAATTAGAATCAATATATAATAATTTATATTATTTAATATATTTAAATATGGTTTTATATTCCAAATTTTATTATTTTATATAATTGTTTTTTATTTTGGGGTTGACATTCCCAAAAATGAACATACAGTAAGTAATGGATGCGTATGGTTAAGAAAGTGGTTTCATTTTACATAATATAATTATTAATGACGAATAAAGTTTTTATTTGGGCTTATCTAAGGGTTTCAATAATATTATATCATATTTTAGTAAATAATAAATAAATTATATTAAATATGTGAAGGGATACTTCATTGAGGTTCTAGTCCATATTAGTGCACACATTTCATTTTCTGTTTTTATAATAGAATCTTGGCAAATTTGGTTAATGGATATTATAAAATATTAAAAAAATTATTTACAAAATATTCGGAAGTATTTATATATTATTTGGAAAAAATTGTTATGAATTGAAGAGAATCAACATTATTGAAAAATTATCACATGCATTTAGATCATTGAGTATTCATTTGTAGGACTCCATATAAAATAGAGTTATTATGAAAACATAACGTGATTATATACTAACAGATCTGGAAAAGGGAAATAATGAAATGAAAAAGAACATATTTTTTCAAGGAAACATAAAATAAGAGTGCTATGGAAGGGTTGTGGAGAGGACCCATTTATACTTGGTGAGAATGGAAATGTTTTCATTATTTTATCTTAATATAATGAGACAAAATGTTTTAGATGTCATGAAGACTAAAAAATAAGAAATAATGGAGTTTAGATATGGGTTTTTAGTCCAAACCTCAACCACTCAGTGAGAAATACATTTTTAACATGTTAGTACACATACCCCTCTAGTTAATATTTTTTACCTGTTATGATTTTTCCGATGTAACTAGTTTTTACTTAAGTATCACGTTTTAATACTAAATAAGTGAATATACCTTATAACATAATATATAACATATAATTCTAAATTTTTAATCAATTTTATTATATTCAATTCATAAAATTAATAAATATTGTTGTTAAAATTACTAATTTAAAATGTATTAATATCATTTTTTTGAATAGTGAACATATGTTCTATAATTTCAATCATACAATTATAAAATAAATTAAATATTTTCAAATTTACAATACCGATTTTAAAATATTTATTTATTATATAAAACGTTTTTATACATCTTAATTTTTTACTTATACATAGATATGTTTATAAAAGTAAATAATTTATTAAAATATTATTTTACACAATTCACCTTCAATTCAATCACTTATGAAATATCCAAAAAAATTGTTATCGGATAATATTGTCATGATAAGTCCAAAAATTATGTTCATTTTTTTAAAATGAAATTAAATAATTTGATTTTTTATATTTTAAATAATATTATAAATTATATTAAACAACTTTACTATAGAAATATCATGTTTTGGAATATTAGATGTTTTTATTCCTATTTGATATCCTCTACAAGGTAGATTTCTAATAATATATATATATATGATATTGAATTATATTTTTAAATTTATTAATTCCAATTAATTATATTGATATATTAATAATGGTATATTTAATAGGTGGAGTGGTTTTCATAGGGTCGGTGTTTCATGTAAATCGATATATTTTGAAAAAAATAAATATTTAATGGGATATATTCAGTAAAAAAAATTTGTTACATAATACCGCCTTAAAATATTTTCATCCACTATTATGTATTTTCTAATAAAATTATTTGTTACATTTATCACATTACATAATTCGGATCCTATATAGCTTCCACAATCATATGTTTCCACTATAATACATTGATATGGTGGGCTGTCTCGTTCCACACCATAATTTTTATTTTTACAATAATAAAATATGAAATTACCTATAGTTTAGATCCTAATGTAACTTCACATAATATAATCTTTGTACATGGAGTGGATCTCTAATGTACAATCTTAAAATATTAATAATGATCAGATTATGAACTTGGAGAGACATGAAAAAATGTTAAAGAAACACACTTTGGGACAAAATTTAACATGTAAGACGAAGGGAATGATATACCATGGGATTATATTTATTTTTATCCAAAATTTCAGATCCCTATTTGAATTATATATTTTGAGAAATATTTTGACACTAACATCAAACTACATATATCTTTAGTGATATTCAATATTAACCTTGTGATGTCTTTTTTCATTATTCAAATTACACTGAACGTGTTGTACTTCCTCCATAATTTTTAATATATAATTAGAAACATTTATATTCCTCTCTCAAAATAAATCTCAGTTTTTCTAATCCCTACATATTTTCCCATAAGGGGCCTCATATTTTGGCATCATATTTCAATAATTTAATCTATTGTTATATGTGAACTCTATCAAGGGATGGTGTTGAACCCAATGCCCCTTAAAATCCAATTATGAAGATATCAACACTCAATAAGGAGTTTGAATTGTTATTTTAGGGTCAACATCTATCTAGGGATTTTGAGATGTGTTTTAACTCATATTTAGCTGAATTGTTTTAGAAATACATCTCTAAAACATTAAGGAAAACAAATGACCCTGATAAGAAATAACGGGGAGTTTTAATCCATGCGTCCATTCCCCTTTCCTTATCTATATCATGGATTGTTAACATATGGATTAATCTAATTTAATTTCAAAAAAATGATTTAACTATAAGGCGGATGACTATAACCGAGATGTAACTTTGGCTATTAGATGTATTGGGGGTTCAAAATAAAAATTACATGTCATTTTTTTAAAATTTAAATACTTTTATGGGTAATGGTTTTAACATAGCATTAGAATATTATCTATCACCATTAACTTTTTACCACCGAAATCATATTGATACATATTCATAAATTTATCAATTTAAATTATCCTAAAAAGGGATTTGTTTTATATGTCTATATATCCTCATAATTCCTACATAAATATTGAATTATGAGCTATGTGCATAATCAAAAATATACATTCTTTAATTTGGGTTTTAATGGGACACATATATGTATTCCAGAACATATAAGTTGGTGTTTTCAATATTGAACTCCATAATATTAACTACCTTTTCATATAGAATAAAATAATATTTATGATCTTTTTTTAATCATTATTTTCAGGGATATTTTAGTACTGAGTTTGAAAATATAGAATATCTACCTTCCCATTATTACATCTTGAATCATCATCTGCAATTCCATGGGAATTGGGTAATTTAAATACTCATTATCGATAGGTTATCAAAGATCATTCCATCTTATATAGTCAACAATATTATTTTCCATCCTTAAGTGGTAATGTATTGATCATCCCTAATCATTTATCTATTTCAACAATCACATTTTGTGAAAATTAAACTCATCTTGTGTTAAAATATATTTCATATTCTTCTAATCAGAATATATATAACTCTTATCTATATAAAAATAACTATATGAGGTCATTCATGAAGATATCACTATCACCTGCCCCAAAACATGTGTTGGTAAATTTTTCTCAACGATCATTTTTTGGAATGAGGAATGAGTAACTACCATATAAACCTACATGAGGTTGATTTCTAAGACATTTAATGAATCATAACTATATATTACATTCCCTTACCCAATGCATGATAATATTTTTTTAGGTCCAGTCAACAACCTCCAAATTAGTTCCCTAAAACATTCATCATATTCTTCTATCTGGTGGAAATTATACCACTTCACTATCATCTTGGTCATTGGATTTATAAGCATTGAGATATTTCTCACACAACATCGATGATATCTAGAAGTCTACTGAGAACAAGGATTAATGTTACAATAGTTAATATATGGAATATTTTTAGTAAATTTTTACTTTGAAATATCATAATATATTCCATTTCATGTATTTATATAACCCATGAGTGATACTTTCTACAACAGAAATTATAAATTACTACCATTTAGATATATTTTCGCATTTTTTGGGGTTTTCATCACAATATACGGATGATATCACTAATTTTAATTTATCATTAAATATTTTATATTATCATATAAAGATTTGACCACAAAAAGTGATCAATAATGTCTATAAAGAATCTATTCAAAAAATACTTGATGTTGGAATGATTATTCACTTTTCAAAATGGAATTTCTATAAAATAAAAGGATCTATACCATGTATGGAATGAGGTATTGATAATATTCTCCCTTATAACCCTATAATAATGAAATTGAAATCGACGGAAACACATTTATATGTATTTATCTCTTATTATTTGATAGAATATATGATCAATGAGAGGTATATGATACTTGTTCATTATCATGATTTAATTATGCTCCTAAAAAATTTAATTCCATAATTATCCATCCTTATTCATGAAAAATATGAAATGATCACAACCATTATTAAGAAACATGGTGTATAATGTCTTTTACAGGATTATCTTATAGTATTCTATTTAATTCCATTAATTCAATGCGAGCTACACTATACGTACTTTTTGATATAGGCAAGAATCATGGTGTGAGATAAATTGACAACTCAACCCCACTTTACTGATGATTACTTCCATGTTCATATGAAAATTCATAAATATATTCTTTTATTGTTGGTTTTATACCATTATTGATTCCTCCATGATAATTTGTTCTAGAATTCTCTCATTACATGGTATAATTACCCATATAACTAACTGTTATTTTAAATGGAGTTCATGATCATAATTACATTAATATTTTACAATATTATTACTGTAGATAGAAAATGATAATTCATTACCCCAAAAAATGATATGTGATTTATGTAGGGAACATAAATCTATAAGAAATACTATGTTAAACTACTCAAAGGGAGGAAAAACTAGATAAATATATGTATCATCCCATAATCCTCTATTGTATAAGAGTTATATATATTAGGTGCAATCATTGTGCTTCTAAGAGCCTTCATGGATAATATAATATCTAATTGTTGTGGTTCATAATAAATATTCCCATTAAACACGACTGATATACTTAAATAAGACTTAAAAAAATAAAACAAAGAATTCTTGACCCCAGATTGGGGGATGATTTCACATCATTATAATTCATTGTAGTGATCCACCTCAGTAGTAGTGATGACATACACAATTCCAATCTCCACAATTTTAGTAGGTTTCTCATGAATAATATCTGAATTAGAACTTATGTTATGTAATTTATTTGTGTAATTACTAATATTCATATATTTAATGAATTTATGTGGTCATGGTGCATTATTTTGTAAATTATTTTTATATTTCACATTAACTAGGATCTTCATCAACATAGGAAAATATTTATTATTATATCTAATCATAAAATACATTAAGCAATTCCTTTCTCCATATAAGAAGATACCATGGATTTCCCCCCACATTGGTTAAAATTAAGAATTTTAAATTTGTTTTCCTATGTGAATTATCATCATAACATTTTGGATACTATACATACGTTTTTCTCTCTCTAGAATAGTGATGGTCTCTAGTTTCCATATCCATATTCACCAAATCTTGAAAAGATATTAGTTTATTTTGATGTCTCTTAAAGATAATTACTTTTGAAAACATTTACCTAAACAAATAAATGATTTATTATTTTTATTCATAGGGTCACTGATAAAAAAAGGCATGTATTTTGAGCTTCATGATGTCTTTATTCAATGAGGTGATGGATTTTTCAACCATTGGTTTCAACTCCAAGATTCCATCTACATCATTTTGTGTAGAGAATGACTGAAATAAATTTAACATAACACTATATTTATCAAATATAATTACATATTATCTATATCCTATTTTTTCATTTAATTATTTCTGAGAGTCTATCCTAGTTCAACCAAAATATCCAGATGAAAACATCAAGGAAATACTTCACATGTTCTTGAGCACTATAGAAAATAAAATATATGTTCCAACACATTTATGCATTGTAATGAAATTAAAGGACATGAATATCCAAAAATATCAGGTGGATGTAATTTCATAAATGACTATATAGAAGGATTATCTTTCTATGGTGAATTATGGATAACTACATGTTTTTCAATATTATACACAGTTTTTGAGTTTTCATGAGAACTGCCACAAGATTCGATACTCCTACTCCCTTAAATTTATTTCATTGGTATAATCAACAAATTTTCCATAAAACAAATTATTAACCCATTTTCACCATTCTCCTATCATGTAAAATTAAAATATTGTGATAATAATTCATATTAAAAAAATTATGACTTTAAAAATAAATTGAAAAATTACAAACAAATCATATACCATAACAAATATATTTGTAGGATTCAATCTAGGTTTCTCATTGTCTATATTATATTATGAACATTAATTATAAAATAATTGTGTGCTAAAATCCACCATAATGGTTTATAAGAAGTGATTAAATTTCTAATCGGTTACCCATGAAATTTTCAACAAAGGAATGATGTTTTAGGCCCACTCATTATAATCTAATTTAATTCAGGTTGATACTCGGTGTGTTTATTCAAGGCTAATACTAATATGTAAATCTTTTATATAGCCACTATCAATTTCCATTATTTTAAAAGTGATGTAATTTTACCAAAAATCACCAAACCTATACTTTTTCAAATTTTGATGATGTTTTCCTATACATAGACGTATCCCTTACATGTATACATAGTGTTTTAACTATGTTGTTTAAGTAATAGTCTCCCAATTATTTAAAGTAGTAAAAAACAACTCAACATTGATTTAATACCATCTATATAAACAAATGATAATTATTTCTCATTTTAAATCCTTTTCACAAGATAGTGATTAAGAATAAATAATCTTATCACAATATCCATTTCAGATGGTTTTGTGTATTTATGCAGTATCTATTTAAAGAACTTATTCCTAAACCATTATGAAAATTCCTTCATAATTTTTCCACATTATACACCCTTATTATCTTCACAAAAGACAAAATAATCATCATAACCTGGTGAATGGAAATATATGAATAGAGAAGAACCCAATGTATTAGTCAGGAAAAAACTAATCAATATTACAATAAAGGGTTATATCACATGAATATTATAAAACACATGTAATGAAAAATTTCCATGTAAATATAACATAGAACAATATTAGTACTCTAGAAGTCATGAAATAAAGAAATTCCTCCTCAAATGAATGATTGAATACCATGTAAAAATAGTGAAGAGTATTATGATAATAAATATGTTTCATAAGGCATATTTATAGGAAAGTGTCATGTAAATGTTATATTACCATGATACATAGAAAAATAATAAAAATTAGATAAAATATAATCACTTGAAATCATTATATGTTTTGAAAATCATTGAAGACCACCCATTTATGTTGTGAGCGTAATCCAAGAAGGATCACCCTGCAAAATTATCATCATATGAAAGAAGTTTCAAACATTATTTTGTTATGAGATATAAATGATTAACCAATTAATTAGTGGGAGGATTAAGAACCAAATTATAATTATCCATAAATTTTTATACAATAAGATATCAATTATTCATTATCTCACTATTTATAATTTGATGAAAATTGGTTTCAATTAATTTTCAAGATGATTTTAGTAAAATTGTTTTTAAATCAAATTTGATTATATCGAAATATCAATCAACCAAAAGTAATTTCACATTAAATCATTTACATTGGGATTAAAAAATAAAATGGCTATACAGTTAGATTGATGTGAAACTATGAAAGGTGATTTTAAAATAATTTCATAAAATTATTATATAGAGATAATCTTCTGATTAAATATCAAATATCTTTTTCATGAATGAAATATAAAAATAATTCTAAAATAAGACTCTATTATAAATCAAATTGGTTGTGTTTTGAAATGAACCTAATGATTTTATATAGTAAATGTGTACTGTAAGATTAAAATAATAAAATGAATAGGAAATCCATTATATTTTTTCAAATACAAATATTGAAGCGCACATCATTAATATAGTGATGAATATTTTTTTTGATAACATGTAAACTGAATTTTTAAAATTAAAATAAGTAAACCATAAATGTATTTAATAACAATTATAGTAAAACATTAGTGGAATTTTTACTCGAATCATGTCACTTTTGTGTCATTGTGCTTGATATTGAGTTGATGACTACAGTTGAAAAACATATTTTTCAGATCACTGTTCTAATTATTTTGGTTTCAAATGTGGAATATTTTTGGAACTGGAAAAACCGAACAACACACACATATTTGTGAGAATTATTTACTACTTTGAGTCTCTCTTATAGATTTTTTTGTAAAAATCACGAATCCCTCTTAAATACTAAAGTGATAATGGTTATTTCCTTTAATATTGTTAGATATTACAATACATTAATGTGAATTTATATTCATATAACATTAATTCCATCCATGATAACCCAAAACATATATGAGTTTTTAAATAAATGAAAAAATATATTTGTATCATAGGTTCCTGATATTTATATTATTATTAAATAAACATAGTTGTTTACATGTCACTATGCATTAAAGATACACAACTAGGTGATCTAAAATTTATCAAAGCCTATGAAGGTAGTGGATGTTTTTTGTTTTGGGATTATGTCCATTAAAACAACTTCTAAAGTATTGTTATAAATAGAATCAGTTCCAATTTCGTTTGGGGTTACGCAATGGGGGAACATTAAATATTTTCTGTTTTTATGAAAAGGACTGGTCCTTACTGGTTACAACCATGTAGCTAGAATAGAAATGTGAATAACTCATATTAATATATAGGGTGAGACTTCTGTATGAACGTCCCTAGATACATGTACATTATGTGAATATATAAAAAAGGGTAATGGTTGTTATAGCAACCTATGTTTGGCATAGTTGGATATGACATCATTTTAGATGAATATTTCACAAAATATAAACGAACACTCCCAAGAAAAATAATATTTTATAGTATTTGGAAAAATGGAAACATAATCTTATTACATGGTGAAATATCTTTAACATCTCTCATAAATATCATCCCCTTTTTAACTCCTACATAAAACGTTTTTCATCACATATGGAAATGAAACATAAGAAATGGGTGATCTAATGTTCTCCGTAAGGGTAAACATGGGAGATATGTTATCATAAAATTATAATAAAGGTATGAGAACATAGTGACAACATAAAAGAATATACCCTGCATATAAATGTTTATAATATTGTGTCACTGATTAATATTCAATTTTCATAAGATAGGAAAAATAAGGAAATAAAATAACAGGATTCAACAGAGAATAACATTGGAATATGGTATATACTAATAGAATACCGATGAAATTTTTACATTTTCAACATTTGTAAATAGAAATTGGATAACTCATTATGTTTTGGATATGAAATAATGCCCTCACATTAACATATGGATATTATACCAGGTTCATGAATTACACTGTGAACATGTAATCAGGTTCATGCATAATTTTTTTAAATGTATTCATGTTCACACATAACCATGTGTGAAAGTTATAAGGTTCTCACATAACATTTTGAAGATATAATTAGGTTCATTTATTAGATTTTGAACAGATAATCATGTTCATGCATAACATTTAAAATATTTAATCAAGTTCAAACATCACATTGTGAATATATAATCAGGTTCATGAAGATATATATTGATTTTAAAAAATTTCCCCACCTTACATTGTGAACATGTAATCAGGTTCACATATAAACTTATGGAAATGGAACTATGTATATAAAAAACATTTCCAATATGTTATAATGTTCTTGAATAAAATTGTGATCATATAATAAGGTTCAATCATTACATTTTAAATATGTAATGTGGTCTACACATAAAACAACGAGTATATAAAAAAGTTCAATAATAACATATATACTTCGGATTCATCTAGAATTACCCTATTAATTATAGGGAGATATAGGTCACAGCCATCACATAATGAAATCATGCATATATGTACCAAAATATCATAGACATTCATAACATAATAACACCTAAAAAATAAATGGTTATTATAAATTCGTAGTCCCATCAATAACTATGTAAATGAGATGGGTGTCATAATTATTTTATAATTGAATCACCCAAGAATGAAAATGAGTTTCATATGCATCTTATCACGGTATAACTTATATAAGGGAGATTAGTTTCTAAAGAAAACTGTCATCAAAAAATTAAACCATTTAACAAAAGAATAAGAATTGTGTACTTGGGTCATATATTTAGTAAATCATAAACCTTATCGTAGTATTTCCTCATGTATTGGGGAGTATTTTTAAATATAACTTGAAGGATTTATTTAGAGAAATAACCTTTAATTTAAAATCATAAAATATTTTTAAAATCATTACCTTTGGAAATAACTTTGAAAAAATATAAAGTAATATTTAATATAATTTAAATAATTTCTAGAGGAAGATATCCATTAATATAAAAAAATAACAATTATTTTTTAAAAAACCACTTACTTTGAAAAAAAATTGAAATATTATAAAATAAGATTTTAAATCATTGAAATATTTTTAATTGAAATTAACCTTCTTAAAACCTATAAAAGAATATTTGAAAATAATTTAAAACCATCATTAAAATAAGTATTTTTGAAAACATTTTTCATTGAAAATGACCATAATAACATATATAATTCCATTTAATGGAAAGAAAATCACAATTGTAGATAAATCTATTCCTTCTGAACATTCCTTATGTGCATTAAAAAGTTTATAAATGATCCTAAATTGGAAAAAAACATGTTGATTCCTCATTAAAGACCTATTTTGAAAAGGTAAAACATGGTTAATTTTTATTAAAATTATCACAGTAAAATAATATATCATTTCATAAAATATTTTTTTAAAGAAAAGTTATTTGAAAGAAACCAAATATCTACCCAAAGGGAAAGATTAACTATTATTTTCATACAAACACATCCATAATTATCATAAGTATGAGAGACTATTAAAATTGTACTATTACTTGTATATATAATTTAAAACAAAATTATAATAAAATTCATGATATTTTTTAAGATATTTATCATAGTGTTTCGTCAATGGTAGTATAATCATAGTTAATCCCAATAAACGATGAGATTATAAAAATAAAAGTTTACAACTTAGGATACATTGAATCAAAATACACACAAAATAATAATATTACCTGAAGGTTGATATATATTTAAAATAATTATATTATTGAGATAACATGTAAATTGATAGTATATATATCTCTAAGAATATTATATATTGATAACAATCCATGTATATAAAATTAGAGAAATTGGGAAAAAATTATTATACTGATTTGGTAACTTTTAAACAAAAAACCCAAAGAAAGTGAAGCCATAAAATGGATTTCAAAATAAAAAAATATATGTATAATATGCATAAAATAATTTCACTGTAATTTTATATAGACCACAAAAAAATAAATCTGGGGTTAATATTGAATAAGTCTTATAAAATGTAAATGTATGATATGAATCCCATTACTAATATAGTAAATTTTGAATCAAGATATCCAAAAAATATTGAAATGAAAAGGAACTATAAATATCTTGATTCAAATTATATTAAGGATATAAAATTACATAGGGTAGTATATACAACACCCATCAAGAATAAGTGGTGAATGCAAGAATAAATCTCATAGAAAAAAAGTGAGACATGAGAAACATTACTACTTGAGTAATATTTGAATTATATGATTTGTGAATGAATAAAATGGAATAGAAATTTTTATTTCATTTATAATTTTAAATTGATTTTATAAAATTTAATTGGGAATTTTTTTCACCACAAAAAAAAATAATAAGTTGTGAACATAGAAAATATCTCATATAAATAAAAGTGAGACGAGAAAACCCTTACTACTTCCGTAACATTTTATACAAGAGTTCTATAATAGAATAAAATAATTATAAAGATAATATAAATTTATATTAAGGAAATTAATTATATAAGAAGTCATAGGTATTTATATACACCACACAAAAATAATAAGTAATTAATATAGCATATATCTCACATAAATAAAAGTGATATGAGAAAACTCTTACTTTATGTATTGAAAATCATCATACACAATAAAACCTTGTATATAATAAGTATATGTTTGATATACATATATCAATGATACACATGACATTGTATAATACCATATTTTATTAAGTATGAATTTATATTAAAATTTTATTAACAATTCCAGGATAATGTTATGTTTCTATAAAAAAAATTTGTATATAGTTTGACTTATTTTTCTTGACCCACTTTTAGAGATCATGATTCTATTATTTGAGAAATTTAGGACATGAAATATATATAATATATATTCATTACATCAGTATATTTAATAACAATTTATATATATATATATTAAATTTAGTACAATGTTCATGGAGATGGTTGGTCATACGTAATCATTAATGTTGTTTTCATTTTCATTTCATTTGGAAAAAAGAAAATAAAATGACTATATATATTATACTTAAATTTGTATAATTAAATTATATATAACATATAAGTTTACTAATCCCATCCTTAACACATTATATTTATTTTTTGAATGAATCACATAACATTGAGGAGGTTATAGTACAGATTTCAACTAATGAAGTTATCATTCTAAAAAACATGAAGGCATAAAAGTATTTGAAACATAATAATTCATGATTCATAATGAAATAATAAATATCATATATATCAAATATAAATTGATATTCCATCATTATTATCATCCTTTATTGGTGGTAATAGTGGAACAAATCACATCGGTTCGCAAGGAGGAACTTTGTTGTACACAAAAAAATGGTTGTGTATCCCATTTGATGGATGTGTGTGTGTAGGTAATTACCTTAAAATAAAAACATTTCATTATATTATGTATAATGAGGTTTTTATAAAATAATTAAATTAGAATCATTTATGGTTTTTTGAATGAAATAAAATGATTATTTTTGTTGAAGGATGTTACCTCTTACTTTGGTATTTCCTTTTTCTTTGCACGAGTGGGATAACATGATTTGATTTTTGTGAAATGTTTTGCCTGTAGAATTATAATATGGAACATTGGATATTAACATGGTAGGGTTTTAGTGAGAAAAAATGATTGTGATGTGTGAATTGGTGAAGAGTAGAGTATACTATTTATAAGTGGGGAAGACAGCACATTGGTTATTCTTGAAAATATTGGTGTTCTCCCCATGTTCTAAATTCCAATAAATGGATTACAATCGAAAATTATAGATCCTTATATGTATAAAATTCAAAATATGAATAAAATTATTTTTAGAAAATTTTATGCTCATTTTTACACATTATATTCTAAGTTTATTCCTTAATTATGATGTTGTTACCCTAATTGTTATAATTATGATTAAATACAGTCCCAAATATTTTCATCAAAAAAAATTTTTGAGCATATTATAAATTAAATTTTTTTCGTATTATAAATATGGAATCCATTTATACCAATTTTAATCATATATGTGGAACAAATTAATTTAATTTTAATTCTAGAGATGGGATGAGACGACATGTTTTTAAGTGAAAATTTTCAAAAGTTATAATTGTTTTTTAATCCTATTTCAATGTTGAATTTATTTCAATGACACCAATTGTAATAATACATGTTTAAATAATTTAATAAGTTTTAAAAAAATTTAAATTATAATATAACTATGTAAATAAATGAGATTTAAATTCTATTTTCCATTAAAAATCATTATCGTTAAGTATTCATCAAAAAATGATTATTCACATAAAAATAAAAAAAACTCACCCAAATAAAATATTCATATTATGAATTAAAAAATTATTTTTTATTTTTTCATAATATTTTTTGAATGGTCAAAAAAATATATTCACATGGTGTTCACTATTGAAAGGGGTTAAAAATTACCCTTATGAAAATTATAAATTTATATAAATAGACTTATATTTATTCTTTTCATATTTCTAACAAATAATATCAGTGAGTGTTAAAAAATATGATTTTATATTTACTATTTATTAATTTATTTAAAAAATCATCAAATGTAGTTTTTTTAATTTATTTTTACCAAATGGTTTTTGATTATAGATAAATAGTTTAATTATAAATTTATTAATTTATTTTTAAATAGTTATTAATTTATTTTCTTAATAAATGATTACCAAATAATTCATTTTATATACGTGATTAAAAAATATTTTCTAAAATTAGTTAATATTATTTTTTTAATTCCATTCTAGTGGCAATGTGGTAACTATAATAATATTTCAACAAAAAAAAATTAATTGTATATTGTAGTTTGGTAAAACATGCCCGTCGATGTAACAAATGCTATCGAAGGATCTCTAAATTATCTGTATCAAAATATAATTATAGTAATTCATGCACATAAATCTAAAATAACTATTTTGAATAGCGCAAGATTAACTTGTGGTTTTATGTAAATAAATCGGATCTTTGAGCATTCGTATAATACAATCTATATTTAGTGTTGTGTATAATGAAAAAGATAATTAATTAGAAAAAGATTTTTTCACAAAATCTCATGGTGTTTCATTGTACCCCTTAAAATGAATTTCAACATATAAATTAATCTAGTTATTAAGTGGTTAAATAAATTAATGTTCTTTTCCTAGAAATCCACATCGAAAAAATGAATACAAAATCATATTTTAAAAAATGAAATTATGTACCATAGTGGTTACCCAATAATACTCATAACAAAGTATCCCAGTCTGATATCATCAGTTGAGAGTGAATATGCGGAGATAGAACATCGATATAACTATCATGTTTTGATGGAGTGTTATAGAGTACATGGTTTGGAAAATGTTAATGATCATAATTACATAATTAAAATATTAATCAAAATGGATATTGATATCATAAAAAATAATGATAGTAGGCTAACAATTTACATAAAGATCCTTTAACTAATGATGGATTATTTTTTAGAATAGTATATACTTACATGATTTAATTCCATTTAATTTTCACTATATCACCCTTTTTTTATTCATGGATCACATTCCAATTCATATTTTTCTATAGAAAATGTGAGTGATATTTTGATTCATGAATAATTTGTTGATCATGAGATCCATAAATAAAATTATAGTCCATTAAATCTAACGTTATCACAATAAAATGTTATAACAAGATATCTAATATGTATAAAACATTATATATTAATATTATACTTTAATCTATAAAAACACATTTGATATTAAACATAAACCATTTCATAAATTTTTTATCTTGTAATCCTTAAAAAATACAATTCCTCATTTATTCCATAAATAAAATATTTTCATGTATAAAACAATTCATTGTAAACTGGGGTCTTTCCTTATACCAATGGAATATCAAATATGATATTATTAATCATGAATCTGTGTATATAATGATAATGAAGTTTTAATAAATGATGGTCACTATGATTTTCCTGGGGCTTATTCATACAAAATACAATATGAAATTCCAAACAATATAAGGGAGGATAAGGATTTCATATTTTTATTATTCTCATCATCCATTTTTAATGCATAATATTTCCTTTTATAAATTTTTATTAGGGGTTTTTTTACTTTACATCTATATTATTACATATACTAGGTCATTGATTCACAAAATTCCCACAATCCATGAACATGAAAAACTGGAATGCAGGTGGGGAATTTTATTGAGCTCTTTCTCTTGTCATTTCAATATGTATCCTCTGAACACCACTTATAAATTATTTTGAATGATGGGTATGATTTCCACACTTGAAACATGTAACATCCCAGGTAATTAAAGAATAAAGAATTTTCATATTTATTAATATTTACGAATTAAATATTAATTTTAATTAAAAGGGGTTTTTACGTTCGATAGCATACTCGATACGCAACGATGAGTTTTTTGAAAACTTACGTTGCACACAAGTAATAAAATAATATTATTTTAAATGTTAGATAACAAGTAGTCGTTGTACTGGCGATAATGGATAGAAATAACTTAAATATGATTATATATGTTTCTAAATGTTTTTACATTTACCCAATAAAAGGTAAAGGCTTAAAAAACGGAAAGAATTCATTTTTAGGCATTTATACCATAATTTTCACTAAGGGTTCACTTATAACCTTTTGATGGCGAACTGTCATTAAATATAGTTTTGATCAATCTTATAAATTCTATTGGACCAAATATAACTCTTCTTTAGAATCGGGACATCAAAATTTACTTTGTGTAAATTTTTGGTATCTTTCCGATAAAGTTCATTTTTTTAATGAATAGTGTAAAATGTTGTATTTTAATTCAAAACCTCTTTTTAATGTAATTTATTTATATTATTAGATTATATTTTCAATTGGTTTTAAAGTGAAATTAGAAAATATTTTTACCATTAAATCCAATAGTGGTCGTTGGAATTAATTTCACTTCGAAATCGGACGTAAACTAGCGTCAATCTTTTGATACTTATTGTTTCATAAAAACACGCTATTTGCTCTGACAGGGGGAATTAATTATTAAATTAATTAATGAAACTTATATGTTGTGAATTTTTTAAAATGGACTTCATTTTTGAATTCGGAATATCAAATATAGCTTAGGGTGAATTTTTGGTAATTTTTTGAAAAACTTCAATTTTTGATGAATAGTGAAACCACTAAGTGGTACTTATAAAAACTGGTTTTCCGTTTAAATGAAATTTTGCAATCATTGTGTTTTGATTTTCAAAAATCCGACATACATGGTTGTCATTAATAAGTAAAATGTGGTTCAATGAGAATAAAATAATTTTTTTGGTGAATAGTAACTTATTAAGTTTTTAATCGCGATTAGAGGTAATTAGTGTAGTTTAAGGTAAAAATAATGCTTTAATAAAATGAGATGAGCTTGAAACATGTCCTAACCCTATTTTTTGTGTCATGGCAGACCAAGACAACCCATGGGTCGATTTAGGGGACCCCATGGAGCCACTTGGGTGAGATAATGACTTTAATGCCTTTTTTTAATAAAAGTAAAAATGACACAATCATCATATGTTTTACGAAAACAATTTTTACATGGGGTTATTAAGATCAGATTTTTGTTTATAAATAGTTATTGGAAATATAAAAAGATTTCCAACATCATAGTATTTTTTAAATAATTTTTAGACTTTAAATAAATTAAATTATTTATGACATCATGATGATGCAGCGATGACCTCATTATTTAACGATTTAAATTAAATGGAAAGTTAATGAAAAATCCAAAACCTACACATGTCCAAAACCTATTGGATGAGTGGATTTCTAACCCTTATCACCTTATCCTCTAATTATATCAATGTGGGACCTTTTTAATCCGAATCTTTTTTTCAAATAAAGTAATATTTCTTTACTTTCCAAAAGTGCCCCTCCTCTCCTCTTATAAAAGGCCCCCACCTCTACCTAATTTCACACACTCCTCAAGCCTTTGGCTCGGCCATCCCCTGCCCATTTAATCTCTCCACATCCCTCTCCGCATCCTATAGGATTCCATTTGGGCAGAATCCTTTCAAAGGAAGCCTTTAGGCTCAAATCAAAAGGAGTTACACTTTTAAAGGTAATTCATTCTCTCTTGTTCATTTGTTTTATTTTGCTTCTCCAACCCCCTAAAATCTTTTTATTTACTTATTTTGTAACAACACCAGTATCATTAATATACTAGGATGTTGTTATAAGATTTATTCGAGCTACACTCTCACACAACTACATCAAATGGTTAATGAACATACGGTTTCCGTGGATGGCGAAATTCTGCCTCCCGAAACGATGATTGTTCAATACTCATTTAACACCTTCAAAAGTGGCCATTATGATGTCAATATTTTTATATATTATATATAATATGTTTAATATTTCCTTAAGCTTCTTTATTTTTCATTTATGGCATACCATTATTGTTTCCATTATGGGTAAACACGATATCTTCATTTTAGGAAGTGCGGACTACCGCCCCCTGAAAGTGATTTGATTCGTTAATACCATATGTGGGATGTTTAAAGGATAAAGTTAATGATATTATATATGTTATTATACTGGAATTATAATATACTCTTATATAATTATGATTCCATCCTATAAAATACGAAATATAAATGAAAGTAGCGTTCATGCGTAGGTACGGCTTACCGTCTCCATGAACGGCGCATTTCATTTCTTACCTCTAAATGATTATGTAATATTATAAATACATGTATATTCTGGATATATATGATATATATGATATCCAAATCAGGAATGTCATTCTGGATATAAAGAACCTTTAACCACACAAACAACATGTAATTGTTAGAAGTCCACTTTCGACTTAAGAACCAAATATTGACAGAACAAACATTATTAACTTAAATGGTTACATAATGTTTATAACATGGCAATAAGTGATATAAAAGGAATAATGAACTTTAAAAAGGTTCTTAAGCAAGTATAAATTAACTCAAGTTTATTATTCAGGACGTTAAAGAACGATCGAGTCAATTCGGACCCGAGTTAAGGAACTCCGTCTCAATCTCCTTTCATTGAGGCATATTTCATTTTATACACAAATTTATTTTATACGGTGTATAAACCCCTTTTACTTTTACATTTATACAAAAGGAATCTTTTTCTACGAATCGTTTTACTAAATGAAAAAAGTAATGTTTTTTTTAACGAACGCGGTGACAACGACCTTTTCCGCCGCAGTGAGTATTATTTGGTCTTTGGCATCCTCAACAAGCCGTAATTTTTTTAGAATAAAATAAATACCATATACTCTTTCATGTATTTTGGTATTGAAAATGGTTTTGATAAAGGAATCTATTATTTCAATATATTTATGATAAATTGTGATTGAAATATAGAAATGTTATCATTCCTTTATATTGGTTTTATGTTTTATGATTTTATATTGGTACTTGGACATTTTAACGGGTGGTTACGTTATAAACCATATGACGGGTGGTGCCGTGAATACCAGGATGTGTGGTTGCGTTATAACCTCCAATGCATTGGGTATGGAAGTCGGCCGTATGGCTATTCCATTAAGTATGTATGGAAATTGGCCGTATGGCTATTCCATTAAGTGATATGTGTGGAAGTC
Organism: Viscum album; assembly: GCA_963277665.1. NCBI lineage: Eukaryota > Viridiplantae > Streptophyta > Magnoliopsida > Santalales > Viscaceae > Viscum > Viscum album. Next base: position 1,640,488,906 of record OY728121.1, on the reverse strand, counting down.
GACCGTATGGTTATTCCACTTAAGTATGTTTATGTCCCAAGTTACCTTTATATATGTTATGTGTTCTTTATATGGGTTTTATGGTAATCCTTTTGTTACAAAAAGGTATGTAATGATACTTTATTCAGTGAAGAGTTTTTACTACTTCATAAAGGTGAAGGTATTACTTTTATAGAGTACACATGGTTTACATGATTTTGAAAAACTAACAGTTTTCATTCTTTGTGTATCCCTTACTGAGCTTTTTATACTCACCCCAAGTTTTTTTGAAATGTTTTTCACAGGAATTAATGTGGAATAAGTTCAAGGATGGGATCAAGGGATTTTCATTCTATATAAAACATGGAACTAGACATGTTTCTTTTAAGAGTTTTTTTATTATGGAAACATAGTAGAAGTGACTACTTTGTAATATTTTGAGATGTAATAGTTATCTTCTAATTCTATAAAACTCTAAACCTGAAAAGATCCTCAGCGTGAATTATTCATTTGATTCAATATTAAGTAAGGTTTAAGGCCGGGGCCTTATATTTGGTATCAAAGGTAGGTTTAGACAACTTTAGGAGTTATAAAAGTGTTAAATTATAATATGATTGAAATGATATAGCATTTACGGATTACCATGTTGCTTAGCCTAAGATATTTCTTTGTTCAGAATGGTTTTCCGAAGAGGAAACAAAGCAACTATGTTGGGACGACATCAGAAGGAATACAACCTTAGAAATCAGCAACCTGAGATGGTCGGAATCGGAACTGAATAGTTTGTTACAGTGATGGCACGGTTGACTCATGCTATAATTTTGGTGGTATCCATGAACGAGATCAGCCAGATCAACCGCAGAGGAACATGTCAGTGGTGGAACATTTCATGAGGAAACATCCACCATCATTCAGAGGATCATCTGACCATGTGTAAGCTGAAGGATGGATTAAAGCACTGGAGAAGATTTTTGATGTCATGTGGTGTTCAGAACATCAAAAGGTTAGTCTTGCTGTTTACCGTTTTGAAGGTGAAGCTGATCAGTGGTGGTCGATGGTGAAAAATATCAGGGATAATGATGAGATTTAGGATCTTCACTGGGACGAATTCAAAGGTATGTTTCTTGAGAAATATTTTCCTAAGGTGGTTCGTCTTAGGATGGAAAAACAGTTCCTAGAGTTGAGGCAGGAGGACGATTTAGTGGCTACTTATGAAGCAAAGTTCACTCGATTGGAAAGGTATGCTCCAAACATCATACGAGATCTTGATAGTAAAATAGACCGTTTTTACTCAGGGTTAAAGCCAACGTATCGAAGGGCTTTAGCTTCTCGTGAGTTCAAAAGTTATGAAAAACTTGTTCGATGTGCGGAGAAGGTGGAAATAGAGTTTGCCGATGATCAGGTGTTTTATGACAAACAGCAGAATAAGAGGTGATGTTGGTAGGTAAAGGGAAAGAATTCATCAAAGAAGCAAGGAGGTAAGAAAACCAAATATCCATCCTGTGAGAAGTATAGTAAAATACATCCTAGATAATGTTTATCCAAGTCTGGTTAGTGCTTTCGGTGTGGTAAGTCTGGTCATATTGCTCGTAACTGTAAGGAAGATGATCAAGAAGGCAATGAAAATCCAACGGTAAGATGTTTTAAGTGTAATTAAATGGGTCATTATGCAAACGAGTGTCCAACGAAGAACTCAACTGGGGGAATGCAGCCAGACTACAAGCATAAAGGGGTGGTGAAATCCTTTGCAACAACTTCAGCGGATGTTGGGCCATCGAATGAAGTGGTATCAGGTACACTGTTTGTTTGTTCAGATTATTCCAATGTGTGGTTTGATTCAGGGTCTACACACTCTTTCATTTCTGAGAAGTTTTCTAGTAACTTGGAAATTCCATATCAAGATATGAATCCTGAACTTATGGTAAAAACACCCGGAGGGAACGTTGAGACAAAAAGGAATTATAAGAACCATCCTATCCTTGTGTGTGGAAATAATCTACCAAAAAACCTTATTGTTTTTCATCTAGTAGAGTTTGATGTTATTTTGGGCATGGATTGGATTTTTGTTTATCATGCTAAGATTGACTACAGAGCTAAAATGGTTTCTTTTCAGAAAGATTTTCAGTTTGTGTACAAGAATGAACCCTTGATTTTGATAACATATCAGGAAGTTGAGAAACTAGTAAAAGATGGAAATGAATGTTACCTTGCACATATTGTTTAAAATAAAGGAACTGTTCAGATTAATGATGTTACAATAGTAAATGAGTATCTTGATGTTTGTCCTGATGAGTTTCCCAGTATTATTCATGATCGAGAAGTTGAATTTACTGTGGACTTAGTTCCTGATTCTATGCTAATTTCAAAACCCCCTTATCGAATGGCTCAAGTTGAACTTTTAGAGTTAAAGAAACAATTGCAGGAGTTATTAGATAAAGGTTTCATTCGACCTAGCACATCACCATGGGGTGCTCCTGTCTTGTTTGTTAAAAAGAAAGATGGATCAATGAGACTTTGCATTGATTATAGAGCCTTGAATAATATTACTGTTAAGAACAAGTATCCTTTGCCTCATATCGATGATTTGTTTGATCAGCTCCAGGGAGCTCAGTATTTTTCGATGATTGACTTGAGGTCGGGGTATGATTAGTTGAAAGTAAAAGAAGCAGATGTTCCGAAGACTGCATTCCGTACTAGATATGGCCATTATGAATTTGTAGTTATGCCTTTTGGGTTAACCAATGCACCTGTTGTATTCATGGACCTTATGAATAGAATTTTCCATCAGTTCTTGGATAAGTTTGTGGTTGTTTTCATCGATGGTATTTTGGTGTTTTCTAAAAGTAAAGAAGAGCATGAAATTCATTTAAGGGTTATCTTTCAAACCTTAAAAGAAAAGAAACTATATGTAAAATTCAGTAAGTGTGAGTTTTGGTTACATAAAATTTCATTCCTGGGTCATATTGTTTCAAAAGACGGCATAACTATTGATCCTACTAAAAAAAAGTTGTTGAGGATTGGCCAAGACCCACAAATGTAACCGAGATCCGTAGTTTTCTTGGTTTGGCAGGTTACTACTGAATGTTTGTTGAAAATTTTTCACGGTTATCTAGTCCAATGACTAAGCTAACTAGGAAGGGTGTTAAGTTTATCTGGACAAAAGAATGTGATGATTGTTTTCAGGAGATGAAGAAAAGATTGGTGAATGCTCCAGTTTTGGCACTTCCTTCCAGGAATGGTGAGTTTGTTATATACAGTGATGCTTCGTTGAAGGGACTTGGATGTGTCCTTATGCAGAATGATCAGTTAATTGCTTATGCTTCACGACAGTTGAAAACTCATGAGGTAAGTTACCCTACACATGATTTGGAATTAGCTGTTGTTGTCCTTGCTTTAAAAATTTGGAGGCATCATTTGTATGGAGTAAAGTGTGAAATATATACTGATAACAAAAGCTTAAAGTATATATTCAATCAGAAAGAATTGAACATGAGACAAAGGAGATGGCTAGAATTAATCAAGGATTATTATTGTACAATTCATTACCATCTGGGAAAAGCAAATAAAGTGGATGATGCTTTGAGTCGAAAAAATAATGCTTCATTAGCAATGTTGCATTTGGAACGTGATCCTTTGGTTAAGGATTTGATGATCATTGGCATAGATGTTTTTGGTACAGGATGTTCTTCTGTTTTGTTTCAGGTATCAGTGAAATCATCTCCATCAGACAGAATCAAGCAAGCACAGAAGCAAGACAGTGAGTTGTAGAAAAAGGTAGAGCTGGTTCAGAAAGGTAAGTTGCCTGAATTAAACATTGATAATGATTGTGTTTTGAGATTTGGGAAGAGATTGTGTGTGCCTTGTAATTCATAGTTGAAGAATGCGTTGTTATGTGAAGCTCATAGTTCTCCGTATTCAGTTTATCCTGGCAGTACTAAGATGTACAGAGATCTGCGGGAGTATTACTGGTGGGATGGAATGAAAATAGATTTTTCTTATTTTACTGTGAAATGTTTGACATGTCAACAGGTTAAAGCAGAGCGGAAGTTACCGAAAGGGATGCTTCAGCCTTTACCAGTGCCAGAGTGGAAATGGGAAAACATATCCATGGACTTTGTTGTGGGATTACCGAAGAAATATCGAGGTAATAATGCAATCTGGGTTATTGTTGATCGCTTGACTAAATCTGCTCATTTCCTTGCTATACTAGATACATTTTCCCTGGATCAACATTCCCGTTTGTATCTTAAAGAGATAGTCAGGTTACATGGAGTTACTCTCTCCATTGTATCTGATCGTGATCCCAGGTTCACTTCTAACTTTTGGAAAGGCCGTCAGAAGTCGTTGGGTACTGAATTAAATTTTAGTATAGCTTTTCATCCTCAATCATATGGGCAGTCAGAACGAACAATTCAGACCTTGGAGGATATTCTACGAGCTTGTTTGATGGATTATCAGGGAAGTTGGGACCAACATCTTTCTTTGGTTGAGTTTTCTTATAATAACAGTTTTCATTCCAGTATACAGATTGCACCATTTGAGGCATTATATGGGAAGCGGTGTCGAACTCCAGTATTTTGGGATGAAGTGGGTGAAAGGAAGTTGATGGGACTAGAATTGGTAGAAGAGAGGGAATAAAAAGTTCAGTTGATTCAGAAGCACATGAGAACAGCCCAGAGCAGGCAGAAGAGCTATGCGGATAACCGGAGGAAGGATTTATCTTTCAAGGTAGGTGATCATGTTTTTCTCAAGGTTTCTCCTTGGAAAAGTGTGATGAGATTTGGTAAGAAAGGAAAGCTGAGTCCAAGGTTTATTGGACCATATGAAATTCTAGAGAGATTCAGATCAGTTGCATACCGGGTGGCTTTACCTCCGAGTTTATCTCAGGTACACAATGTTTTTAACGTTTCGATGTTGAGGAAGTATATGCCAGATCCATCTCATGTTTTAAGTCCAGAGGTAGTTCAGCTGGAGGAGAACCTATCTTATGAAGAACAACCAGTCCAGATTCTTGACCACAGGGAGCAGGTGTTACGGAATAAGGTGATTCATCATGTAATGGTTTTGTGGAAAAACCATGTGATTGAAGAGGCAACGTGGGAATCTGAAAATGCTATGAGGGATAAATACCCCCACTTATTTTGATAAGTGAATAAAATTGCGAGGACGCAATTCCCAAAAGGGGGGAAGGATGTAACATCCCAGGTAATTAAAGAATAATTAATTTTCATATTTATTAATATTTACGAATTAAATATTAATTTTAATTAAAATGGGTTTCTACGTTCGATAGCATACTCGATACGCAACGATGAGTTTCTTTGAAAACTTACGTTGCACACAAATAATAAAATAATATTATTTTAAATGTTAGTTAACAAGTAGTTGTTGTACTGACGGGAATGGATAGAAATAACTAAAATATGATTATATATGTTTTTAAATGTTTTTACATTTACCCAATAAAAGATAAAGGCTTAAAATACGGAAAGAATTCAATTTTAGGCATTTATACCCTAATTTTCACTAAGGGTTCACTTATAACCTTTTGACGGCGAACCATCATTAAATATAGTTTTGATCAATCATATAAATTCTATTGGACCAAATATAACTCTTCTTTAGAATCGGGACATCAAAATTTACTTTGTGTAAATTTTTGGTATCTTTCCGATAAAGGTCATTTTTTTTAATGAATAGTGTAAAATGTTGTATTTTAATTCAAAACATCTTTTTAATCTAATTTATTTATATGATTAGATTATCTTTTGAATTGCTTTTAAAGTTAAATTAGAAAATATTTTTACCATTAAATCCAATAGTGGTTGTTGGAATTAATTTCACTTTGAAATCGGACTTAAACTAGTGTCAATCTTTTGATACTTATTGTTTCATAAAAACACGCTAGTTGCTCTGAGAGCGGGAATTAATTATTAAATTAATTAATTCAACTTATATGTTGTGAATTTTGAAAAATGGACTTCATTTTTGAATTCGTAATATCAAATATATCTTAGGGTGAATTTTTGGTAATTTTCTGAAAAACTTCAATTTTTGATGAATAGTGAAACCACTAAGTGGTACTTATAAAAACTGATTTTCCGTTTAAATGAAATTTTGAAATCATTGTGATTTGATTTTCAAAAATCCGACATACATGGTTTTCATTAAGAAGTAAAATGTGGTTCAATGAGATTAAAATAATTTTTTGGTGAATAGTAACTTATTAAGTTTTTAATCGCGATTAGAGGTAATTAGTGTAGTTTAAGTTAAAAATAATGAATTAATAAAATGAGATGAGATTGACACATGTCCTAACCCTATTGGTTGTGTCATGGCCGACCAATACAACCCATGGGTCGATTTAGGGGACCCCATGGAGCCACTTGGGTGAGATAATGACTTTAATGCATTTTTTTAAATAAAAGTAAAAATGACACAAACATCATATGTTTTACGAAAAAAAATTTTACATGGGGTTATTAAGATCATATTTTTTATTATAAATAGTAATTGGAAAGCTAAAAATATTTCCTACATCATAGTATTTTTTTTATAATTTTTAGACTTTAAATAAATTAAATTATTTATGACATCATGATGATGCAGCGATGACCTCATTATTTAACGATTTAAATTAAATGGAAAGTTAATGAAAAATCTAAAACCTACACATGTCCAAAAACTATTGGATGAGTGTATTTCTAACCCTTATCACCTTATCCTCGAATTATATCAATATGGGACCTTTTTAATCCGAATATCTTTTTCTAATAAAGTAATATTTCTTTACTTTCCAAAAGTGCCCCTCCTCTCCTCTTATAAAAGGCCCCCACCTCTAACTCATTTCACACACTCCTCAAGCCTTTGGCTCGGCAATACCCTAACCATTAACTCTCTCCACATCCCTATCCTCATCCTAGAGGATTCCCTTTGGGCATAATCTTTTCAATGGAAGCCTTTAGGCTCAAATCAAAAGGAGGTACACTTTCAAAGGTAATTCATTCTCTCTTGTTCATTTGTTTTATTTTGCTTCTCCAACCCCCTAAAATCTTTTTATTTACTTATTTTGTAACAACACCAGTATCTTAAATATACTAGGATGTTGTTATAAGATTTATTCGAGCTACACTCTCACAAAACTACATCAAATGGTTAAAGAACATACGGTTTCCGTGGACGGCGAAATTCTGCCTCCCGAAACGATGATTGTTAAATACTCATTTAACACCTTCAAAGGTGGCCATTATGATGTCACTATTTTTATATATGATATATAATATGTTTATTCTTTCCTTAAGCTTCTGTATTTTTCATTTATTGCATACCATTATTGTTTCCATTATGGGTAAACATGATATCTTCATTTTAGGAAGTGCAGACTACCGCCCCCTGAAAGTGATTTGATTCGTTAATACCATATGTGGGATGTTAAAAGGATAAAGTTAATGATATTATATAAGTTATTATACTGGAATTATAATATACTCTTATATCATTATGATTCCATCCTATAAAATACGAAATATAAATGAATGTAGTGTTCATGCGTACGTACGGCTTACCGTCTCCATGAACGATGCATTTCATTTCTTACCTGTAAATGATTATGTAATATTATAAATACATGTATATGCTGGATATATATGATATATATGATATCCAAATCAGGAATTACATTCTGTATATAAAGAACCTTTGACCACACAAACAACATGTAATTGTAAGAAGTCCACTTTCGACTTAAGAACCAAATATTGACAGAACAAACATTATTAACTTAAATGGTTACATAATGTTTATAACATGGCAATAAGTGATATAAAAGGAATAATGAACTTTAAAAAGGCTCTTACGAAATTATAAATTAACTCATGTTTATTATTCAGGACGTTAAAGAATGATCGAGTCTAGTCGGACCCGAGGTAAGGGACTTCGTCTCAATCTCCTTTCATTGAGGCATATTTCGTTTTATACACAACTTTATTTTATACGGTGTACAAACCCCTTTGACTATTAATTTTATACAAAAGGAATCTTTTCCTATGAATCGTTTTACTAAATGAAAAAAAGGAATGTTTTTTTAACGTACGCGGTGACAACGACCTTTTCCGTCGCCGCGAGTATTATTTGGTCTTTGGCTTCCTCAACAAGTCGTAATGTTTTTAGAATAAAATAAATACCATATACTCTTTCATGTATTTTGGTATTGAAAATGGTTTTGATAAAGGAATCTATTAGGTCAATATATTTATGATATATAGTGATTGAAATGTGGAAATGTTATCATTCCTTTATATTGGTTTTATTTTTTATGATTTTATATTGGTACATGGACATTTTAACGGGTGGTTACGTTATAAACCATATGACGGGTGGTGCCGTGAATACCAGGATGGGTGGTTCTGTTATAACCTCCAATTCATTGGGTATGGAAGTCGGCCGTATGGCTATTCCATTAAGTATGTATGGAAATTGGCCGTATGGCTATTCCATTAAGTGATATGTGTGGAAGTCGACCGTATGGTTATTCCACATAAGTATGTTTATGTCCCAAGTTACCTTTATATTTGTTATGTGTTCTTTATATGGGTTTTATGGTAATACTTTGGTTACAAAGAGTTAAGTAATGATACATTATTCAGTGAAGATTTTTTACTACTTCATGAAGGTGAAGGTATTACTTCGATAGAGTACACATGGTTTACTTGATTTTGAAAAACTAACAGTTTTCATTCTTTGTGTATCCCTTACTGATCTTTTTATGCTCACCCCAAGTTTTTTTGAAATGTTTTTCACAGGACGTAATGTGGAATATGGTCAAGGATGGGATCAAGGGAATTTCATTCTATATAAAACATGGAACTAGACATGTTTCTTTTAAGAGTTTTTTTATTATGGAAACTTAGTAGAAGTGACTACTTTGTAATCTTTTGAGATGTAATAGTTATGTTCTAATTCTCTAAATCTATAAACCTGAAAAGATCCTCAACGTGAATTATTCATTTAATTCAATATTAAGTAAGGTTTAAGGTCGGGGCCTTATAAAACATCTTCTTGATCCCTTCAAAAAATCACCTATGTTACCTATCCCATAAATTTAGATAGTAGAAGTTTGAATACTTTTCTTCTTCCAAGTGAAACATCAGTTGATTTTCCATGGATCCTCGTTTCCTTTTTCTTACTATCATAACCATTAAAGATACAAAAATTTTACCTTTTATGTCTTGTAAAATTTTCTTAACAGGCACTAAGGGATTCATCATACCTTTGATTAATATCTAGGAATTCCTTCTTTTTTTTATAATATGATTTAGAGGGAAGTAATTTTTGTAAATTAATTTTTTAAACTCATACAACTTCATGGAGACAATATCAACATGTTTAATTGTATTCTTAATATGATTCGACTATTGATATCCCTTACTATCCAAACACGAGACAACAATATTTACTTTTTCATGCATTGATCAGTGGAAAAGGTAAAATATCTTTTCTGTGGTACACATCCATTTCACTGAAACTAATGGGTCTATATAACCACTGATATAATGAGGGTGTTTCCTCATGAAGTACATAAAATAATATTGTTCCCTCCATTTCTAATTTGGATGTTCACCATGAATATATTCATGAGATGTTTTTGTGAGAATAGTGATGAGGTTAATTATACCATATACCATAACATTCATATGTTCAAGAAGACAACCATTGAACATTCCATTACATTCGTTATTAACATGGTTCTTTCGGGTTCTAACAATTTCATAAATCCAATAACATAGTTTGATAGACACAAAACATATTGGGGAACCACATAATCATACATACCCTTTTATATGATTAATAAATAATGAAACCATAAAATCTAGTCCATGAAACCTTCGGACTATCATAGGTTATTTATAGTTATCTTATATATAAATTCACCACCATGGTTTTTGAAGAGTTTGTGAATTTCAATGGAATATCACTTAGGAGTTTAAAACTAGGGGTGAAAAAAGAACCATTGTTATAGAATATTTACCAATCATGTGTAGATCAATATATTATTTTCAGGGTTTTATCCCCTATGAAGATCTATAGGTAATGACTCGCGTATTAACAATTTTTTTATAAATTATTTTGGAAAATTCAGAGACTATATGCTGAGAATTTGTGTTATTATATGGCCTGGTGTGCCCATAACAATTTGTTGAAATATGTTATTTTTTTTATATCATTGATGCCTGACATTCCAAAGAATGTGGAATATATTTTAAATGTGTTCTGAGAGCATAAATCTGAGGTCCCTATTGAGCTAAAAATGGTTCTTTACCATAGGTGTGACCAAAAATTGGTCAGCACAGGTCATGTAATGAAAAAGTAACAAAAGACGTAACCATATAAAAAATATTGAAATAAAATTATTTTTTATTAAAATATTAATAACTTTATAACGATGACACAGATTGAAATCTTAGGTCATATTTGAGTTCCTAATGGGGTGTTTTCCCTAGGTGAGGCCTAAAATCATCTTGTTCGGGATGACCGTGAAAAATAGGTTTTGGATGTTTTAATAAATAAAATAAACTATGTGTTTATTAAATTTATATGTTACATCAATGGAGTGATGTTGTTTCGTTTGAATGACATGCTACGTATGGACACATGGTTAGGCACATAACCATAGAAATCCCCTAGAGTATCAAGAGATAATCCTTAGGGAATTCTCTCAGCATCAATGAAAAACATCAGGATCAGTGATCATTCTTGATTGACCCCCAAAGGAAATTAATCCACATTGTTAAATGATCTATATCCATGGAAGGCTGGTTATTTCATTATTTCCTTTCCCCATTCTTAATTTCCATGATGAATTTAGGTCAATCCACAAAATTATTGATCCACTTATCAATCATTATTGGGGGATATATTATTTTTGTGGGATAATTGATAGATTATTTTATCCTCTTAATTTATACTTCAATCATGAATGAATTGACTATGACATGAACAGAGGAAAAGGCTTCTTATTTAGACATTTATGGGGTTTCTATAACCCTTTCATGTAATTGTGATCATTATATTCTCGGAGTTGGGGATAAACATTTCAAGAGTCACTGTACATGATCGGACCCCCTAGGTTCGAGGTAAAAATAAATAGGGGCCAGATCAGTATAGCTCGGGACACAAAGGTCACAATGGTGATTTCATTTCAGATATTAAATAATTAGATGAAAACAGCGGAACATTGAAGGAAGGGTGCCAATGGTGCATGATTGGTCCTGATGGTGATGTGCTTCTAACGCAATGGGGGATGCATTGGTTTTACCTTGTAGGATGTAGAGGTTGTGTGATGTGGAATTGTGGCCTCGTAGACTAATGATGGATTCTATGGGAGATTGCATGAGAGGATGGACGTGGAAATGGTCTGGGTTGGGTGAGTGGGCCAAACCCAGTGGTACGGGTCGACTCAGGGGGCCCAGGTCAGACCCAGGATTCTGGACCTGACCAGGGTCCACCATTTTGGTGGACCATGGCTGACAGTCGACCACCACAACATCTTCAGCTATCAAGGGGAAGTCGACCATGGGGGTAGTCAGACTGGGTGTATGGTTGCCAAAATTTATCTACAACCAATTGAAATCCCTTATGAAACTTTTAAACGACCAAAACATTCAAACTAGATGTTAGTTTGACAAGATATCTACAGAATTGGGACTCTTTCAATGAAATGTTCATTTTGAGATATCATATATGGGTTTTTGTGGGATTGTACGTACATCCTAATGGATTGAGGAGTGAGTTCTATGTGAATGATCATTCTTCAAGTAATCATTTTAATGGTTGTAAGTGACCAAGATACTATGATTCTTATATAGACTGTATGTCTTATGGAGACTATTAGTCTTATGGAAACTATGTGTCTTATGGAGATTGAGTGTCTTATGGAGACTATGTGTCTAGTTAGGAATACTTTTCTTATTGGATTGATGATATCTTGATATTCTTGATATATTTTCTCTATACATATATCAAAGTAGAGATGAAAATTGATTCCATTTTGGTACTCCATGGTTGTATTACATTTTTTGTATTTCTTGGTGGTATTCCCTTATGGTATCTCATTTATTTTAATCCATAATTGTATTCCATTGTGGTATTCCTAGATGGTATTACATCATTGTATCCCATTTATGTTGTTCCTTTGTGGTGTTTTTTCTATGGTAGTCATTTTTGGAATTCCATCATGGTATTTCTTTTTGGTATTTAATTTATGGTACTCATTTGTGGTTTTTGGGTGTCATATTTAGAGTTGTTATACATACCACTACCTGGGATTTTCTCGCACACATCATGTTTTGTGAAGATGATCCAATCTTAAATAGATTTCCAAGAATACTATGATGTGGATGTGCGTAGTCAGACTGGGCATGATGAGGTGAGTTCCAAAATCATTTTCGATAATAGTCCCAACACCTCTTATATTACATGCTGGACTTTTGGTTATGGAATATTTTCTTCTTGTGGTCTTATTTTGGCCCTTTTTTACATCATAGTACTTTCACTATTGTACACTACTTTTCGGATATAGTGGTTTTCTACATTGCTTACTTAGTCCTACTACATTTTAGCATTTGGGGCCTAGAGTTGTGTGTGTATAGCTACTTAGGATGATTCCTCCCATTCATTGGATATGCCTACTTGGTGCTAGTCACTAGCCCCTAGCATATTGGAGGAAGTCTTGGGGAAGTCAATGCATGGACCCCTATTAGATGGGTATAAACATAGTGGTATTAGATGAGGTCAGCTTTACTTTAAGGATGAGAGACTGTGTGGTTGGATTGGGGAAATAGTGTTAAGAGTTTCATCATAGCATTTCCAGCCAATGAATCCTATGTTGGTGACACAATCGACGTATTTATACTCCGGACCACTAGTCCCCTTCTTTTCAACTCGGTACAGGAAAAATGAGTATAGGGGAAATAAAGGTACATGAATTTTGTAATATTCGGTTGCGTGTTCCATATCACTCTTCAGTAAGCTCCCTAGATATACTATAGTGACAATAGTATATCTTGTTTTATTATAGGATGCATCCATGTAGATATCCATATATGATTCCATTGCATGATATTGAGGGTGATTCACCTAACAATGGCACATTAGTATAGGGGCATGTACTAAGGATATCACCTACATGTATTTTAATAGCTATACCACCGCCTATTGTGCAATAGCCACTATTATCACTACCAGATGAAGATGTACCCAAAATGATCGCATTTAATGAGCTTAAAAGGCATCATCCTCCTAGGATTCATGGTGAGCATGAGCAATAAGAAGCTAGGAATTGGATGGATCTAGTTACATGTGTCTTCCACCTTGTGAGGACTCCTTCTGACCAGTTGGCAGACCTTGCTGCATGTCTTTTTCTCGGATATGTAGGGTGATGGATGGTCTTATTGACCAAGACACATGATGAGATGATTCTCAATTAGTTTGACCTCAAAAATATATTCATAGAGGATTTATTTTCGGCCACATTTTCATTGATTCACATACATGAACTTATGCATCTACAGCAGGCCATCCCGACTAGGGTGGAGTATTCTATGAGATTTACCTATCATTCGGGATACTCCATGGATAAGGAACGAGACACGTTATTTAGGGATCATAAAATCAATAATGGTTTATTCTAGGAGATCTGAGAGTCCAAGATAACCCATATCATTCCCACATCTATTGTGGTACTTTAGCGATCCATGATAGTGGAGAGCTTTCAAGAAGAGTAGGAACATGTTGTGGTAGACACCAGTAGAAACCAGCTAGCTGAGACCTCGACTGCATGTTGCTTATGATAGTTGATGTGACCCAATCAGGATAAGTGCATCAAAAGATGATCTAGGGATATAGAATCAGAGGTTCAGTGCTCCTAGGGAAGCATGAGTCAACATAGAGATATGTTTTGTTACTAGTGTATTGGTCGAGGAAATCTAGCATGAGATTTAATAACCCATCGTATGAATGATTAAGTGATGGGGGCCACCGAGCTAGAGGTGGTGGAAAGATCATGGTGATTTGTTGGGTGGCGGATGTGTCAGGGGAGTAGTAAAGGCAAAATAAGGTGGTTGGAAGTTCAAGATTTTACCACCCCCACCATAGGTTGTCTACAACAGTCTTATGGAACTGGTGGACTAGGAAGTGGATATGTAGAGGTGATGGAGGTTTATAAACCTAAGTCTCCAAATATGATTATTGGTACGATGTGTGTCTTTTCCACCTTATTTTTAGTTTTTATTGACACGGGTTCCTGTAATTTTTTTCATTCCATTAACCATGATTGTAACTATGGTATTCTGATTTAACCATTTACTCCACATAGAGAAAATAGACTCCTATGAGAGGAGATTTGATGATCACGGACTGGAGATGAAAGGATGACCTTAGTCTTGGAGGTGATATTTTAAGTTGGTATCTCTTGGTTTTCACACCACATACATATGAAGACATTCATGGAATGGACTGGTTATCCACATTTCTTGCTCAGATTGAAAATTTTAAGAACATAATGTGGTGACTATACAGTGATGTCAGATGGTTTTTATTTTTTGGTTAAAAGGAAATTTAGGGTTGATAAGATGAACACACACATAAGAGGGTGTTTCCAATCCCTGATAAGATTACTAGCCTGACCCCTGTTGTATTGAATGATTTGAGTCCACAGTTCCCTACAGTGACAGAAGAGTATGTGTACATGTTTCTTTAGAATGTTCTAGGATTACCTCCCAGAAGGGAGGTCAAGTTATGAACTGATCAATAACCCATGTTGATGCCGATATCTACACTTTCAAATTGGATAAACCTCATAAATATTCATGATATGATGGTGAAATTAGAGAACATGAAAAGAATGGGCTTTATGAGATCTAGTGTTTCACCCTAGCCAGCCATAGTTTTTTTTTCATATAAGGCTTACATGAGCATGAGGTTATGTGTTTACTTTTGGATACTGAACAAGGTTACCATAACGAATAATTATCCAATACCGAGTATCGATGACATATTTAATCAACTAAAAGTGGTGTGGTGGTCCTTATTTTTGACCTCATATCTGGATATCAATAGCAATGAGTACAAGGAGAGGATATACAGAATACGGCCTTAAGAATTCATTACAACCACTTTGAGTACATGTTGATGCCGTTGGGTATGATGAAAGTCTGTATAGTTTTTGGGGGACCCATGAATAAGTTATTTCATCCTTACATAGACCATTTCATGGTGGTATTCTTTAATGATATCCTAGTGTACTTTTTATTAGAAAGATAACCACATGTACCAATTGAGGATGGTCCCTCACACCAACTAAGAGCCCATGATTTATAGGATGATCTTGAATTGATAGTTCTGGATTTAGGATATCCATTTTCTGGGAAACTTCATTTTAGAGGCGTGAGTAATAGTGGATCTAGAAAAGATTTAGGTAGTTCTTTCTTGGGAGACAACCAATAATGTTACCTATGATTGTAGATTCCGTGGATTGAATCGGTACAATCGGAGCATTTTAACTCTCATTTCTATAGTAAAAAAATCCTTGACATCTTTGACATGAACATGACAACCTATCATGTGGACGAGGAAGTTCTAGGATGGTTTTTAGATCATGAGGGATAGATTGAAAAGCACTCCCATATTCATATTTTCAGAGGAGGGTAATGAGTACATAGTGATTTGAAATTCATTAGGAATAGGAAATATTGGTGTTCTGATGCAAGGGAATGTGGTGATTTCTAATGGATTATTCCAATTGCTACCACAGAAGTAGAACTAAATGGCACATGATCTTGTGTTAGAATAGGTTTTATTCTCTTTGACGATTTTGGGACACTACCTGATTCGATAGTATTTTATCATCTACTCTAACCAGAAGTGTATCTAGTATATCTTCTATCTGAATGATTTAAACTTGAGAAAGAGGTTTTGTCCAGAGTTCCTATAGGACTATGACATTGAGATTTTCTATTCTACTAGGAAGAGGATTTAGTGGTAGATGCTCTCAGTGGGAGATCTACTTTATAGTAGATGAATGACGGATCAGAGCTATTAGCCTTATTGTAGAAATCCTTTTTAGGTGCAGAGGGATCATCTTACCTCTTGTTGATGGTTGTTACCCATCAAATCCTACAATGAGTCTTAGAGGCATTGATTTGGTATTCTAACTATGAGACATTACATGCTCATATTTCTATAGGTAATTCTAGTAATTGATATTGAAAGGTGGGGAGAAAATCATTCTTTTTAGAGGGAACACAGTAGTACCAGTGACATTATAGGAGAACTTTCTAAGGAAGTTCCATTCACCCACTTCGTCAGTACATCCATGTGTGAGGAATATCTACCAGGACCTCTGATGTTAGTTTTCGTGGCCAGGGATGAAAAAAGGAGTTGCAGAGTATGTATCTTAATTCATCACTTTTCAGCAGGTGAAGGTCGAGGACTAGTTTCTAGCACGTTTGAATCAACTACATGAGGTGCTAAAATTTAAGTAGTATGGGATATTGAAGGATTTCGTGATAGGTTAACCATGTATGTCTACGAGACATAATACCATCTTGGTGATCGTTTACCATGTCAAAAAGTGGGACCACTTCCTCTCTATATGGTAGAAGAGTTCAGTAGAGATCTTTGGATGCCTCTACGTGCCGAATATAGTTCGACTCAATAGAGTTCAATCGATGATAATCATAGATTATTATGTTCTCATTATAACCTGGTTGAGGAAGGGATTGGAGGGGGTTTTGGGACCCATTTACTATTGAGCACTACATTCCACCCACATATGGATGGCCAGATGGAGCAGACCATACATATTTGAGAGGACATGATATGGGATTTCATTTTTTATTTTGGCTGCAGTTGGAAGCATCACCTAGCCAGGTATATATTTCATACAACAAAAAATACCATTCCATAATTGTAATGGAACAATTTCTTTCCTTATACATGTGATATTACAAGTCCCCACATTACTGGATGGACCCTAGAGGTTCAGCACTCATGGGCCTGGATTTTGGTGTAGGAAACTATAGACAAGGTGGAATTCATCCAGGAGTGGGTGGAAATTACACATATCCATTATATGTCTTATGATGACATACTATGGATTCCTTTGGAGTTCTAAGAAGGAGACCACATGTTACATCGGGTCTCACATTGATGTGGATTTTAGGGATTTGTCTAGGGTGGAAATATATCTCTAAGGTTCATTAGAACAATGATAATTTCTTTAATAATTGGAGAGATGGCATACAAAATTTCTCTATCATTGTAGTTATAGTGGGTACACGACATATTCTATGTGTCATGGAAGATGAAGAACATTCCTTACCAATCGAACGACATTGATTGGGGAGTGTTGGAAATCGATGATGGGGAGAATTTTTTGGAGTACCCAATGAAGATGGAGGATCGATAGGAGAGGGTCCATCATGGGTGGTTGATTCCTCCAGTTCGTGTTTTGTGGTAGCAATGGAATATCCAGGGGAGCATATTGGAGTAGGATGCTCAATGTCATGATCAATTCCACCATTTTTTGAGTAGCCCTTGTTTTGGATCTAGGATATGTAATTCCTTAACATGGGAGGAATTCAATAAATCAAATTTTCCAAATTCTATTTTTTACAATTATTTTGGAAAACTCCAAGTCCATTTGTTGAGACGAGGAGTGATTCTAAGGCCCATTGTGCGCAGAACAATTCATTTCAAACATTTATTTTTTTAACAGTATGTACACGTGTATTTCCTAAAAAAGTGGAACATCATTTAAATGGGTGCATGAATTTGAAATCTAATGGAATTATTGAGTTTAGAATGGCAGGTTTACCATTTGTTCGAACTAACATTGGTTGGTGCAGTTCATCGAATGAAAAAGTCACCATAGAACAGAACCATAAATAAAATTATTTTATTTTAAAATACCGATAAATAAATAATAGTGACTTATAGTAGAAATATATGACCATCAATGAGTTCTTAATATGGGTTTTTCTATATTTTAATGAATAAAATAAACATTGAGTGTATTTTATTTCGACGTTATGTCGATGTACTGGAAATATTTATTTTTAAATGAAGAGCTTGGTAGGAACCCATGTTTTGGCACCTAAATAGGGAAATTACCTAAATGATTTTGAGAGAATACTGAAATATTCTGTTAGCAGCGATGAAAAACACTGGGATCATGGATCATTTTTGACTGATATATAATGGAAATAAATAATTAAGAGTGAATGATCTAGATCCAATGTAGAGAATTTGTTTCATTTTTTCTTTTCCACATTCATAATTTCCATGATGAACATAGTAGAATCGAAAAATTGATAAATCTACGGTTCGATCATTATTGAGGAACTTGTTATTGTTATTGGATTAATGGGAGAATAGTTTATCCTATTCAGTTATCATTATAATGAGAATGATTCATGACCAAATTGATCAAAGGAAAATTTTCCTTTTTCAGGATATCTTATTATTTCCCACTCAAATTCTTGGATTGCCTCTCCATTTTATCACTGTGATCATCACTTGATTTTCTGAGCGGCACTAAATGCGACCAGACCCATGGGTTAGAGGAAAAATGAACAAGTGGCTAAAACAATGCTTCTAAAGACCCAAGTGGCATAGTGTTGCTTTGTTTTTAGATATTGGAGAACTAGGGGAATAATGGAAGACTACAGAAGGAATGGTGATGGTGGTCAGGGTAAGAAATTGTTGCCGACTACACAACACGTCCCACACCACATGGGATGCGGCAGTCACCTGACATGGCTAGCTATCCTCATGGACTAGAGGTGATCATTGTGGGTGACCACATGAGTGGAAAAACCTAGCACCTGGCCGGTGAGGTGTGTCAGGATCTATCATAGTGGGTTGGGCACTATGGGTTGGGTTGACTTGGTGGTTTGTGTCAGACCCCACCAGTCAGGGTGGACCTGGGTTAGGCCCTGCTAGTCAGGGAAGACCCGGGTCAGCCCTAGCTATAGTCGACCGAGATACCACGTGGCCACCACAGCTCAGGTGTGGCAATCAACAGCCACACTGGGTTCATGACCCATTGAACCCCACTCAATAATATTCAAATAACCATCACATTCAAACTGGGGGAGTATTTGACTAGCCGTCTATAGTGTTGGGACTCTTATGATGAGAAAATCATTTCATGATATCTTATGTTGATTTTTGTGGGACCGTGACGACAAAATAATGTATTAAGGATTGATTTCTCCAACAATGATCATGCATCAAGCTTAAATTTTTCTGGCTAGCTGTGACCTAAAAACTATGCTTCTTATAGAGACTATGTGTCTTATAAAGATTGTGTGTCTAATACAGTATGCATGACTTATGGAGACTGTGTGTCTTGTTGAGACTTTTTGTCTTATTGGATTGAGAATATCTATATGTTATTGATAAATTTGATGTAGGCATATATCTATATAGAGCTGACTTTGCATTCTTTGTGGAATTCCTTGGTGGTATTCCTTTGTGGTATTCCTTCATGGTATCTCTTTTTTGGTATACCTTTTTGGTTTTCTATTATGGTATTCCATGGTGATATTTCCTCATGGTATCTACTTTGTGGTATTCCTTCATGGAATTTATTTTATCGAATTTCTTTGTGGTATTCCACTGTGGTATTTTCTTTATGGTTTTTCATTTATGGTATTTAGTTTTTGGTATTCCATTATGGATTTTGGGTGTCATATTGAGTATTATTTTACTCATAACTACTCAGGCTTGAACCACCCATGCCATGTCTTATGTAGATGATCAACTATTCAATAGAGTTCTAGGTAGAGAATGTAGTGCCTTGTGATACTGTAAAGTCCAAGGTGTGTTCCAACATCTTTTTTGATTACTATCCTAGTACCTCTTACAATACATTTTGTACTAGAACTTCCAGACTCGTTTCATTTGGTGGGATTTTTTAGCCCGATTTAAATTACGTTAATTTCACTATTATACTCTGGTTGTGGGATATATTAGCTTTGTTTCTTTTCTTACTTAGTGCTTTTACATATCAGCATTTATGGTAGGGAGATGTGTGCATGAGTACAAATACTTAAGAAAATTTCTCCCATTTGTGGGATATTCCTACTTAGTGCTACTCACCAAACCCTATCCTATTTGAGGCGATCTTGGGGTAGTCATGGCACAAACCCCATTAGGATAGGTTGAGACACTATACTTTATCCAAATCCACTTATAGAATCTTGAATGGGATGTATTTTTATGAATCCACTATTTATGTCATTTACAAAAAAAATCAAAGGACTTTTTATAAACATTAACTCATCCATATGCATATCCTTAGAGACATACCTAGAAATATCCATAGAAATATACCAAGAGACCTCCCAAATTTTTTCCATCCTAGTTTCCAAAGGATGACTAAAACTTTATTTTATACCAATAATAGAAACTAAGGCTGAAAATACATTAATACTACATCATTATAGATTAATATTTAGCACATTACAAAAGTACTTTCCTATGGACCAAAATTGTTCAATGTATTTGGAAACACAGAAACATAATATTATATATTGGTGAGTGATCTTAAACATCTCCCATAATGATCTTCTTCTTTTTATATCCTACAAAAATCCTTTGTTCAAAACAAGTGGAAATGATATATAGGAAATAGGAGATCATAGATTCTTAGTAAGGGTAAACATGGGATGTATATAAGAATAACATCAGCATATGCATTTGAGAACATGATAATGATATTAAATATCATAATAAGAATTTCAATGATAACAGTCAAGTGTCATGGATTGAATATTTGATGTTCATAAGGTATGAATCATGAGAAATAAAACAACATGAGTCTTGAAGGGAAAACATTGTCATAAGATATAAACATGTGGAATACATATATACTTATAACATTTTGAACATGTTTAAATAGAAATAGGCTCACTCATTATCCTAGGACATGAAATCATCCCCACACACAATCTTATGGACATGAAACATGGTTGAAACATAAATTTTTTAACATATGATCAGGTTCATGAATAAAAAATTGAACATATAATCTTGTTCACACATAGAATTGTGATCATGTAATCATGTCACGAATAACATTGTGAACATGTAACTAGATCCACACATGACATTGTGGAAAGGTAATCAGGTTTATGCATAACATTATGAATTATTAACTAGGTTTATGCATAAAATTATATTCCTGTATCTTGGTACACACATACAACTATGAACATGTAATCATGTCCACACATAATCTATTGTACATTAAAAAATTCCCATGCATAACATTGTGAACATGTAATCTAGTTCATGGATAACAATGTAATCATGTATCAAGGGACACTCATAACATTTTGATAGTGTAATCAGGTCCACACATAATATTGGTAACATGAATTTAGATTCATGTATAACATATGTACTCAATAGTCAACCATAAATACCCAAAAAATTGGACGGAGATATATGTTCCACCTAGAACAAAATGAAATCTTACATATGAGTTCCAAAAGTTTATAAACATTCATAGTCTAATTTACCATGAAAATAAATGGGGTTTCAATACAATTAAAATTTTCATTATATATGGAGAGAATAAAGTTTTCCTGATAATATAATCATAGAACAACCCATGATAGGAAGTGAGTTTCAAAATAATATTATCATGACATAACATGTGAAATATAAATGGGTTTCAAACAAAACATTTCATCATAAACATAAACAAATAAAATATAAATAAGAATGGTTTCTTGACATAATACCCCTAATAAATCATAAAATATATCAATGTATGTCATCTAATATGGAGGGTTATTTTGAAATAACACATGGAAATTTTATTAATGGAAATAACCTTTCTTTAAAAATAATAAAATATTTCCAAAATAAGTTATTTTGGAAACCATTAATGTATACTTTAAAAATAATTTAACATATTTATCAAGAAAAGTATTCATTAAAATTTTGAAAACACATTTTTAAAACAAAAAACATTTTGAAACACATTGTCTTTTTAAAATCCTTTAATATATTTTAAAAAATCATTTAAATAATTTAAATCATTATATTTTTATATTATTTTTTTTAAAAATATATGGGATTATTTAAAAAATAACATAAACATATTCTTAATCATATAAATAAATTTTACAAATATTTAAATAGAAAAAATCATTGAAAATATATAAAAGAATTTTAAAATAAATGACGGTCAGGATGGTGGATAAATACGAAAATATTGGATATTTCTTCAACATTGTAAAATGTTTAGAACAGTTTGACCATTGGAAAACAACAATATGATTAATTTTAAAAAAATTAATTTTAAAACATGGGAAAAATTATTTTATCTATACTAGGAAAAATTAGAATATTTATCAAAAAAATTCATTATAAAACATTATTTTCAAAGAACCTAAATTTCTAACTGAAGAATGAGATAAAGTAATATTTTCTTAAAATATTATTGTTAATTATCATAAGTACCAAAGAGTGTAAAATGGTACATTTAATTAATGATATCATGAATAAACAGAGATGAAGAAAATTAATGAGTGTTCATATGAGATGGATCATTTGTTTTTATCATTGCAAGAATAATCATAAACAATCATGATAAATGACTAGATTTTAGTAAAAAACTATTACCACTTTGGTAACATCAAATCAATCTCCTCAGGAAATTTTAAGATTAATTAATCATTAAAATATCATTAAAATAATAATATTCATGGTATAACCTGTCAAACCATAGTATATTCATCTCATAGAAGAATATACATTCTAAACAAGTCATGTATCTGAAGGAAGGAAAACTGACACAAAATTACATTACCGATATGGTATCTTTTGAACCACAAACACAATTATATGGATATAATAAAATTGATATGTAAATATAAACAAATTTAAGTATATTAATCATTTCATAAATTCATAGGTAGTATATATACATCACAATAATATAAATTAATCGTGAATAAGGAAAAATTCTAACATAATTAAATGTTTAACGGGAAAACCCATACTACTTGACTAAATTTTTTTAATGATATCAATGGAACAATGAAATAAAATGGAACATTGGATATCCAAAAATAAGTTATATTAATTATATAAAATCTCCATGTGAAATATATACACCACACAAAAATAATATGTTGTGACTATAGAATATATCTCATAGAAATGAAAGTGAGATGATAAAACACTTATTAATTGAGTGACATTTGATTCATGAGATATATGAAAGAATAAATTAAAATGGAATATTATATACCATTTTATGATGTATTATAATTATATATAATGTCTCATCAATGTATATACACCAAAAAATAACGATAAGTGGTGATTATAGAATATTTCTTTCAGAAATAAAGTTGTAAAGGGAATACCTTAACTACTTGAGTAACTTTTGAATCATGTGATCTGTGAGAGATTAAAATCAAATGTAGAAATGGGTATAATTAAGTAAAATTAAATTCATTCTATAACATGGAATATGTCAGTGTATATACCACACAACTATAAAAAGTGGTAAATATAGAATATATCTGACCTAAATAAAATTGATATGAGAAAACCCGTTCTACTAGACAAACTTTTGAATCAATAATTTTTTGAGAGATTAAAATAATATTGATACTTTTATATCACTAAATAAATAAAATTCAAGATATAACATTTAATATGTCCATATATACACTACATAGTAAAAGAAGTGGTGAATATATCATATATCTCAGTGAAATAAATGTGAGACAAGAAAATGCTTACATTATGTCTAGAAAATAATCATACATGTTCCAAAATCGTGTATAAAAAATATTAGTATATTTTAAATATACAATAGAACCATATTATTATATATCATACCATATAAACTTTTATTTTGAATTTATATTACATTTAGTAATAATTTCATATTGCCGTTATGTTTTGAGAAAATACCACTTTTTTATAATTGTTTTTACTTGTTATTCATGATCCACTTACATAGACCATGATTTTCTTATTTCAAGAATTTAAAAAATTATATAAATATAATATATTTTCATTATATAATTATTTATAATAATCTATAAAATATATAAATATGAAATGTAAGACACCATCCCTAGATAAGGTATGCCATACATACACATGAATGTCGATTTATTTTTTTCTTTTCATATTGAATGAAAGAATGAAATTGTAATATATATATATATATGTGTGTGTATATATATATATATATATATTAATTCTAGTATAATTATTATTTCATGTATAAAATATAATTTTACAAAACTCATTGTTATAAATTCCATTTAATGTGTTAATTAATAACATCACTTTGAAGACAGAGTAGTCCACACGTGAACAAATTAAGGTACCGTATTCCCACAAAATTGAAACCATGTAGGTATGTGTTACTTAAAATTTATTGAAGCATAAAGAAATAATAAAAATAATATATAATATATAGAAAAATAATTTAAATAATTTTCCTACTTTTGAGGTGGTAATTAGAGACAGAATGAAAATTGTTTGCAAGACGGAAATCCACCGTACACACAAATGGTGATTTTGTATCACATTTGATGGAAATATTTGTGAGATTGGGTCATCAAAATTAAATAAATACATATCAGCATAATTCGGACACTATTATTATTATATAATCATGATATAATAATATCTTTTTTTTGTATAAACATATAAAACTAATGTTCTTGTTGATGTGTGTTACCTCTTCATTGGGTAATTCCTTTTGGTTTTCACTAGAGAACAATAAATATTTTCCTTCTTAAAAAAATGATGATTATTTTTTTAAATGTGGGAAGAAGTGATATTATTTTATAATGGTATATAAGAGCCAATGTTTTTCATAGGTGTGATGAATTATGGAGGATAAGAGTCCATATTATGTACAGAAGAGGACACTTTTGCTATTCATTAAATGATTTGAGTCTCCCACACATTGTACATGTCTCCAAAGGGTTAAAAATCATCCATTATAGATAATTAAATGTTTAATTTTATTAATATATGAAAAAAATTACTTTCATACAATTTTTTTTATTTTGAGTCCTTATATTCTATGTTTATTTATTAATGAATCTTATTTTATAAATTAATCACTGTAATTAATTTTATTTAATTCCACTAATATTTCTCGTAAAAAATTTAGTTGTCATTATTTGAAAATATAAATTATACTTTTTCCAAATATGGAATAACTTTTTAAATTTTTTAATCATAATAGTTTAAAATTTACAATAAAACTATTCCTGCAGACGGGAATATGCATTGGGTATTCAAAATGAAAATTTTCATGATTTCAAATTGTTTTTATATCAAATTTCAATGTGAAATTTAATGAAACAACCAAAATTATATTAATAAATGTGTATTTTATCTAAATATAAATTATTACCACATTAAAATATAATACAACTAGATAAACAAAATATATAAAAAAAATTTAATAAAAATTAAAAATATTTGACTATTCATCAAACCTTGAAACATCCGATAAAAATACCAAAATTTCACCCAATGTGAATAATTGATATTAATAATTAAAAATGAAGTTTATATTTTTCATATAAACAATTGAATAGTGTAAAATGTATATAAAAAATTGGTTCTCCATTAAATGGTTGTAGAATTACTCTTTTTAAATATACATGTTCATATTAATAAAATTGGATTTATTCGAATATTAGTCCTATAAAATATATTGTATTAGTGTCAAAAAATGATTGTATTTTTATTATATGAATTTTATTAAAAACATCAATCAAATTTTATATGTTAACATAAATTAGAAAAAATTGTTTTCATACATAGATAAATAGTTTTCTTAGAAATGGAAATTATTTATCTTTAAATAGTTCTTACATTCATTTCTATCTAATTGATAACCAAATGAATAATTTTACATAAATGTATAAATAAGAATTTTACAAATTTTTTATTCTTATTTATAACATCCATTCCAATGGATAGGTGGTATCAATAATAATATTTTAGTTACAATATTAATAGTATATTTTAGTTCCATAATTCATGGTCTTGTGTGTAATTAAAACTATCAATGGTACAAGGAATTTTTTATTACACAATGAAATTATAGTGGTTCATTTACCAGAAGACAATATACATATTTCATGTAGTTAATGCTTATTTTTTTATTACATGTAACACAATTCAAACCTAGAGAATTCATAAAATAATTGTTCCATTAATTTTTTGTGAAATGAAAAATATCAATATGTTTAAATAATTCTAGAAAATTAATTCAATAAATCTCAGGGTGTTATAGTTTTTATCACAAAAAATTATCACATTGTGGAGGTCTCCAAAGGTGAATATTAATAGATTATGAAATGATTTTAATACCCACTAGGAATATAGCCCTCAGATTAAGTTAATGTTACCATTTGGAATACAACATGATGAATGTATAATCCATAAATAATAAATCATTAATGAATGGGATTCCCATAATCATGGTAAAATTTATAATAAATGTATGGACATGGAAAATATCATTTTGGAATATTTCCAAATGAGACTAGAAATGGAATATTTGAGATATTGATTTTGAACCTTAGGGAAGTATCCTATGTATCATATCTAAATTGTAATAAAATACCATAAAGTTTAAGTAAAAATGTTTAATGTAATATAATATGAGCACACCATGTAGTATAGTCTATTATATTAATGATATATATTTTTAGATTTTCATCATCCCACTAGGACATTGGACACATAGTTTAACATTATGTTATGGGGAAATTTATGTCTTGAAAGATTTGAAAAAATATATTTATTTGGGAGTAGACTAATGAATAATCTCTACGATATTGGTTCGGGATTTACCACTAATGGGAAACCCAAATTAGTGAATTTCTTATATTTTCCTAATTAATGATCAATTCATATCTCTAATCCCACAACATCCATGCTTGGTGTGAGAAAAATGTTGTAATGGATAATTATGAAAAAATGTATAAGGTTGAATAATTAATATTCAATGGGTATAATAAAAAAAGATCAGTCACCTGTAGTGTGGGGATTCATCTCATTATAATTTCATATGTAATCTAGGCATTTTCACATGGGGTATCCTTTGGTTTTCACATAGTGTAAGGTTCTAGTTTAACATTTTAGGCTCTAGATTTTTCTATCATGTTTATTTTCGTTCGACTTGGATTTTAAACAATATAGTTTAGATTTCACATGTCTATAAATTATTTCCAGACATGTATGATAATCCTCAGTATTTTACAAAAGATTGGAGAAGATAATGATATATGGTTATCACCCTCAATATAGTTTATATTTGAATGTACGTGGCGCAGATGGTACCCATTTGATGAAATAATCCAAGGTACTCCCATACAATGTAATGAAATGATGAATATATGTTTTATTCCAATTGTTTATACCTCTCCCATCTGTTGGAATCAATAATCCACATGGATCATATGCCAATCAAGAACATAATTTGGGCAACAGAGTATTGCTTCTTGTGAAATGTGAATTTTCATAGATGTACTTGAGATTAGGACCCCCATTGTTAACGGTATACAATATTAAATGACTCATGGGGCCCTATATGTTAGGGTATAAATATGTAAGACAATATTTATAACTAGATTTCATGATAGAAATAGTGGAACACTATTGTGTATAAAATAATTCGATAAATTTGTTGTCTTTAGGGGCTTCCTAGATAAATGGATCCCCAAAAGGAAATTTCAATGTAGTAATATTGAAAAATTATATACAATAGTAACTAATGAATCAAAAATATATAATCTTATACATTTTATTCATGATCATACCCATCAATTCCATCCTTTCGAAAGTCATTCTATGTGTGATACCCCGATCCTGCCTTTAAAAGGCTTGGTGATGGTGGAAACTACCTTCTAGGTATATAACATCTAAGGGAAGCCTTATCCCAGTGTACATTTACACTTTAACACATATACATTCACAATAATAACGTCGATCAATAAATAATGGGTACTATAAATACATTAATAAAATTTATTCCCACATCAGAGTATGAAGAAGGATTTTAAAAATAGCCCAATATAAGACCACCATTAATATAACATAGTCATACAAACTAAAAAAATAATACAACAACCTCACTACTACTCCAAGATCCCTTATTAATTTGTATATCCCAAACAGACTCTACTAGATACATGTAAACCTAGGATGCCACTGAAATTCCTATCATACACATAATATGTGACATGTTTTGGAAGATATCATGTGTGGGTGAGTATAAAAATAAAATATGTAACACAAATAAAATCATGGAACACATAGAATAAAAGATATATTTATCTATAAATCAGGAAATAAATAAAATTATAACCATGATATGATCAATAAATAATTATAGACATAATTTAGGGTTATCTTATATTCCATCCAAGTTATTCTACTATAGGATCCAAGGATACAGTAGCACGTTTTAACACACTCATAGGACCATTAAAAATCATATGGAAATGATTTAATAGGTTGTACTCGTCATAAATTATCATATTAATGTATAAATATTTTGATAGTGCTCATCTAATTTACTCAATAAATTATAATACAACACATTGAGACATAATAGAGGATGATAATATGATATGGTATCCCACCAATGGTATAATAGGGGATTCCAAAATATAATTTAAATAAACTACTAGGAAGGGTATCATATTCAATGGAAGTATGATACAAGATACATTACTCTACACAAGTAATAAGAGAGGTAAGATCAAGACATGGGACTTTTAGTTTGATACATGACACATTATATGACTAATTTGTAAAGGTAATCGATCATCTAATGCTCCGGAGGGGTTTTCACACTATAACCTCATGGGGATGGATCAAGGGGACCTACCCACAATAACAATTTATAGGGAATACTCTCTTGAAAATATTTTAGTAGTAATGATGGAAATGAAATCACTAATCTTCCATAGAATGAGTACATGACATTATCTAGTGAATATATAGAGTTTTTCACATTCTTATGCTTTTAACATTCTCATCCATCTAAAAATAAATTACATTTTCAGGGATATATGGATTTTTTTATAACACATGATTTGTGGTGATACTAGTTTCAATGTTATCTACCAATCTCTTTATACTCTCTGACAAACAATGGGTGTTCACTAATACAAATTATGATTAAGGTCACAAGGAATCATGTGTATTTACTCCCTACTCACACAATATTCCATCTAAGAGATCACAATGTGTGTAAAATAAGTATATGGTTTTGTGAATGTTTTCTAAAATTTATTCCGTAAAACTTCATGGAAGGATTCACCAAATTTTTTTTCTTATGAACTATATAGTGGGTGGGTCAATATTTCAAAATGAAAATTTATATTTCATCACATTTAAATACACATGAAACTGTTTCATCTTATTATTCCACAATTATATGATATAACACTTGTAATCTAGTTGACCAAGACTATTTCTTCTCTAGTTGATTGATTACATATTCCATTTTATTTGAAAAAAAATCCAAAAATCTACCTCAAAAAATATATTATTGATCTAG
This sequence comes from Viscum album, assembly GCA_963277665.1. Taxonomy (NCBI): domain Eukaryota; kingdom Viridiplantae; phylum Streptophyta; class Magnoliopsida; order Santalales; family Viscaceae; genus Viscum; species Viscum album. Next base: position 1,640,459,289 of record OY728121.1, on the reverse strand, counting down.
ATTAACGAAAAAATATCATTCCAACACCATCTAAATCTAAAAATTCATTCCGTACCCTTTTCCCATTTCAAATTCCAAAACTAAACACACACAACTATGTATTTCACAAATGAGAAATTTTATAATAGCTGGGTTCTATGATAAGTTGAATAGTTCGCCTATTAAAATAAAAATGAAGAATATTTGATGACTATATGGAGATATTAATGAATAAAAAAGTGGTCAATAATCAAAGTATTTTTTCACTTATCCATCATCGAAGGAATTAGAATAAAACTAAGGATAATCAATTTCTCCATTAATAAATATTGCATCCACAATGCAACTAAAATGTAATATTCAGTGGGATAACCACCAATGAACAATACAAGAATTATTTTGTAATAAAATTAATCTATTTAAATAAATAATATCATGAACATGGAATAATATAATAAATAAAAATCCCATCTTTGTGTTGGATAAATCAATTGGGGATAATATTTTTATAAACATTCAATTTGATGAATTCACTAATTTCCTTATCAATTCTACAAATTTACAACTCCAATAATCAACAATAAACAACCCTATATTTGTAAACCAACTGTCTCATCTACGAAGGATCTACGTTTATGTGTCCATACCATGGTGGTTCCCATATCATTACATAATTCTTAGTTGTTTCAGTTTCATGTAATTAAGAGAAAATAGAATTTTTAATTGATTTATTTACCTATTAATATAATTTTTACTAATCTAAAATAAAATATGGGACACTAAAACAATTTATATAAACCAAAATTGGTTAATGGATCATAATGTTTCACTATGAAGGGTGTGAATCTGAATAAAAAAATTATAGATTCATTTCCACTAAATTTTATCCCTTTTAAATGTGATACTTTTTAAATATTTGGATGAATAAATACTCCTTATTGTAAAATACAATTATACATTATTAAAGGCATAATTTAAATGGAGAAAATAACAAAGTATTTTTATAAGGTTATCCAATGATGTGGGTTACTACAATCATTCTATGTATTCAAAATCCAAAACACAAATTCAAATTGAATAAATATCTATGATTACAAATAAATAATGTTTATAAAAATTATTGACTGAATAATCCTATAATTATTTATTAAGTATGATTATAGTGGGTTATCAATCAATATGAAATTTATATTGAAACTCCACCAATATTATCTATAATGAATATGACTAGTGAACCCATCACCTGAAAATATTTAGTTTGTTTTACTATTATCCTACCAACACATTAGTTCTCTACCATACCTTTTGTGAATATGTATTAAACTACTTATTCCAATTTATGTAGTGTTCAAGATTAATTCGTTCCACTTCAATTCCACTACAGAATAGCATATTCTAATTAAACATTCATTATACACCTTCAATTATCCAAAACCATAGCTTTTTATGTATCATTCATATATATAGAACACATAATGTTTGTTATCACCCTTAGAAAATAATACATTTTTATTTTCAAAAATGATTTGTAGAAATAAAAAAACTACTCTTCTATATTTTCATGTTCTCTTCACCATCTTAACACATCTTAGATGTACCCACCATAAAAATGATACACACATTTTCTGATTTCATGTAAAAAATATTGCATGAAAATTCAGTAAAACATGATGACATTGAGGTTATTCTTGAATACATCTTGAAAAAGTGCATGAAATACTCCAGTTCTTAACAAACATAGTGTATTTATTTATTTTTTGAAAAATTATAAATTCCTTCACTGTTCAAATAAAAAACATCCATTATTCATGAATAATATTTGATGCACAATTATAAAATTTTTGATCATGTTTCATCCAACATTTCATACACTTCAAAAAAATCAAATTTTATCTTCCATTTCAATCATCCATGATTTTTCATGTATTCATTAGTTTATTATTCATGTATCAAAGATTATGCATTCTATATTTATTTTAATTTTTTTCATAAGTATATAAAGGATCAATATTATCATTTTATTTATCGAATGAGTATAATGTTATTAGGGAGTTATTCTTATTCTCATAACTCTTATTATACAGAAACAATTTTATTCACTTATAGATTTATATATAGATACTCATTTCTTATAATAACATAAAAAAATTTAATTACACAAATATTTTATCATAAAATCAAATTACCTGTGTTTATGAAGGCTAAGCCATATAATGATGACATGGAACCCTTATAATAAAATAAACTGCATTAGTATTTTATTTTTCACTATCAAAATGATCATATATATTTCTTAATCTCATACATTAAAAATGGTGGTTGTTAGTTTATTTGTAGGTAGTTACACAAACTCACTCTGTAGTATACAAATACAAACATTCATCTAAACACACTAATACAAATCATTCTTTTCTTCTTCTAAAATCACTATATCATTTAAAAAAAATTACATCCAACAATGATTTTATTGTAGGAAACATCACAGGACAACGTTGAATATTCTCATGATTATTTCAATATTTTATAATCATTATCATTATTTGTGAATCATCATAATAGGTCTATTTTATCACTGGTGTATCTATGATGGAAAATAATACCAACACATTTAGAAAACCTTCTCATAAAGGTATTATATAACGTTGGTTTTGATTAGACATCCCAAATATGTTGGATTTGATGGTGCACATTGATTTTTCATCATTTAATGGTACAACTTTTTTATTATTTTACATGATATGAAACATTAATGATCCATAAGAAATGGTAGTTTTTATTATTAAAATGACTTCTATAGGGTTCTTGAGTCATCATTATTGTGAGTACTAAGATACACATTCATAAACAAGGGATTCAAGGGAAGAAACTCCCAATATTAGAAGAATGGTTCCCCACTAAGAATCCTTTCACATGTTCCTACAAGTGGGATATACTAAAAATATTCATTATATTTTTCATGAACCTAAACTCATCTTTTCATCCACAATGGTCATATAATGTTTTATTATTTCTTCCAAATAAAAATCTATGGTGTCCCATTTTATAGCTAGATGGTTAAACAAATTTATAAATTAATCTCTGATATAATGTGATAAAATATTTCAAATATTATTTAATGAAGATGTAATCACCATATCAATAATTCCACAGGAAAACTAATTTTGTCATCGCATTATTTACTAACTGAAATTAACCAATTTATTTCATGAATGGAATTAAATAATATATCTAGAAACTCATACAAATAAAATAAAATTTACTTATTTAAATTTTTTATAAAATATAAATTATCATAAACATTTCTTAATCATATATTAGATATCCAAACATATTAAAGAGTTCTCATAATTTACACAAATTAACTTTTCATTGTCTTAACGTATTTTCAAAAAATTCAACTTTCTCATGACCAAAATAAAACCTATTGGGTTCTTCAATCTATCCCTTGGAAATTATTATTTATACCCATTTCATTTCTATTGTTATGGTTATATTTTACTCCTTATAAAAAAAACCAGTGATGTAATTATGGGAAGGAATTACCATATCCATCATAGAATTTTTAATATTAAAATCTTCTCTTATTCTAAAATGTTGATTACAATTTACTGAAAAGTAGTATGGTATTAAAACACCTTATAAAATTCATTAATCTTAAAAAATAAGTATATGGGAGCTATTATAGATATATAAATAAAGGGTGATAAATGTTACCATGAATGCTATCTATCAATAATTTAAATGTTATCCCAATGTTGAATCCTCCATTCTAGGGATAATCAAAAAAATTAAACAAAAATCCAACATTCATCTCCAAAAATAGATTAATAAAATTCAAGAGAAAAAATTAAATTACCCTTTATAAATATTAAATAATTTTTTCATCAAATAATTAGTTTCTAAACTATTTATTCATATTTATTATTCATATAAAAACTAGAGAACATACATATTAAATGAAATGCTTCAATTTTAAAAATTTTATATCAGAAGATCAATAATATAGGACTGTATTAAATATTAATGAGATACAATATGAGACATCAAATATAGTTGTTTTTTATCATCACTCTCCCGTGAAAGATGAAATGTTTATATATTATTTATCATGGTTATATTTCCTCATTAATTAATCTATGAAATATTACTACAAAAACAGGAATAAATAACTCTATTATTGAGAACATCCATGATACTATTAAATTTTTCACAAAATTCAATTCTTCTAGAATCCCCCATAATATATTCCTCACCATCATTTCATACAATAGAAGCAAGAAATGTTAAATATACATGGGATTCATATGAGAATTCAATGCTTTTCAGTTAGATAAGGATGAACAAAAATTATATCCCAACCTAGGAACAACATCAAATACATCTCCACATAGTTGAAAAAAATTCATTATTTATCATTCATTAATTTTTTACATTTTATCATTTTAGTGAAAAATGTACTTCTTGGTCACATTAGATTTCATCTTGAATGGAATAGTCTTCTCCATATTAGATTGCATTTCCCATTCTTTACTTAATTCATGCTCTAACTTTATACACAAATAAATAAAATATAAAAAAGACTAAGAATTATTTTCGTATATGGTCAGAATTATTCTTGGGTGAATACTTATACTTAAAAATAGAATTTATGGAACATGAATTTACTACTTCATTCTGTTTTTATTAATTCATTTTTTTATCTTGGAAATATTGTCATATTTTTTTAATATATACCAAGACTATCAATACCTTACACATAGATTTCCAATAGTCATAGGGTTATCAATTTTGTAAAATAACACCCCATGAAATTAAAATATTTTCATTTTAGAATTAAATAAAATTTATTTTTGGATTTCTTTATATTCAAACACCAAGATAAACATACACCACACAGAACATTGAGATATCTTGCATTAGGTGGAAGACTATGTTTTATCGCCTTTTAATGGTGCACCTATTTTAAAACAAAATATTGACACGATGTAAATATTATTTTCGAAAATATACATCATTTTGGAATACCTAATGTCAAAATTATATAATGATTAATTTTTTATTTTGATGAGGAATTTTATTTCTTTATGAATAGTGAGAAATAAGAAAAATATTTAAAAAAAAATTATTTTTCATATTAATATTTTATAATATTAAATTATATTTTATGTTGTTTTTATATTGAAAATAGATATATAATAAAGCTATTAATCCAATTTAGTTAATTGGTGTAATTTTTATTTTCAATTTAGATATAAAAAAATTAAAATCTTTTGAACGTTTTCACATTTAAAACTTGCTTTCTTGCTACATGTTTTGGATTATATTTAACATTAATTTTACAACTTCTATGAATTGAATTTTTAAAAATGGAAATAAATATTAGGAATAATTATAATACTTATCGTATAATAATATAATATTATATTATGGTCCAAAAATATTAGTGAAAGTAATTAAAATTAATTTCGGTGATTAAGTTAAAAATTATTTTACTTAGTGTTTAAAGATAATTTTATGTCAAAAAACTAATAAATTTTCATAATACATTAGTGGACCATATTTTTCCCATATCCCTACTTGGTTCTAATATAATGAATTAGTTGGAATCTATCTTACGAATGTAAACTATATAATCTGTTACATATGAAAAAGACAAAAAAGGAACCTTCCTTATGCTTACCATTTATAAGGCCTTGAGATATGAAAAAAAACATTATATTTTTTTATAAATATCCTTTTGAAATATAAATTAGTTATATTTTTCATAATAGTTTAACATTAATTGTTATTGATTAATTAGTAACATAAAAAATTATTATTAAAAGTTTAAAATTTAATATTTATATAATAATTAAATAATATAAATCATATTAAAAATATTAAAAGTGAAGAAAATTAAATAAATTATTTTGGTACATTATTTATTTAGATGAGTAAGTAATATTACATAGCTTTGAAATTAATATTTTTTAATTCCGTCATTGTCTTGATATTTTTAATTTTTTGTTGATTAAATAATTTAAAAATTAACAATAATGTTATTTTATAATAATTCATATTTTAATTGAAGATTTAAAATTTACAAAAAATCCTATATTATGCCAATTTATGTTCAAATGTTATTAAATGTGAAATATTTTTGATTCATTTACCAATTGATAATTTATAATTAATATATTTCCACTAAATCGTAAAAACCTTGATAGTAAATTATGAGTTCATGTAGAATTTTTTGCGCTTTATGTAAGCTTATATTGAATTAATTTAGAAAAAATAATGGATTTTTATATTATAATTTATATAAAGTATTATAGAATTGGTGGGTAAAAATTTTCTAATAATTATCTTTTAAATTTATACTTTATGGTCCAATTAATATTGTTAGAAAACATAATATCTTAATAAAAAAATTTGGAAAAGTAAATAATAATTAATGATAGAGAAAAAATTTAAGAATGAAATTACTTATGTGTGTCGGAGGGTTGGATCAATAATAATTTAAATTTTGTCCACTAATTTATAATATTTGTGTCACATGAGGTAAGTATGACCTCCTAAGTGTTTTCCACTTTTCAAATTTACCAGCAAGTCTTTCCCCCTCCACTATAAAAAGGAATTCATTACCCCATTTTTTCATACATATCATGTCCTTTTTATTATCCATAGCATTCCCAAATAATATCCCCAAATCAATCCATTCAACCTAGTAGCCTCAATTAATTCTTAAATACAACAAGGAATTCATTTCGTGGAAACGAAAATGAGTTACCCCAAAAAGGGGTAATGTTCATCAATGATATATTTTTCATAATTTCATTATAAACCCATTAAATTATTATTATATATTTTCAATATAATAACATCTGTATACACAATATAATTTAATATTTTTAGGTCAAGGTTATAACCCAAACTCACACAGAATTCCGTCAAATGGGATTTTCAATCATCTTTTTTGTGTATGGTGGACTACAACCTCACGAACTGATGTAGTTCATTCTTCATTTACCACGTTTAATAGTCGAATCATAATGATATATTTATAGATTAAATATGATATATGCAATATTTATTATTTATTTATTCTAATTTAAAAATTAAATAATAGATTCCACCATGCATTCAATTTATTGGGAATATGATAACATCATTTTTGCATGTGTGGACTCCATCCTCCTCAAAGAGATGTGATGCTATCATAGATTACATGGAATGTATTAATGATGGATTAAATAAATATATTTTATTTATATGACATAAATATGATATTATAACTATAATAGAAATAAATAATTTTTAATTTTCATTCTTTCAATAAGACATGAAAATGAAAAATAGTGTTAATGCATATATATGACCTACTATCTCCATGAATAGTTCATTTCATTTTTATATCCAAATTTTTCGAATTATTATCAATACATATAAATTTAATATATTTGATATTATGTCATGGTATAAATATTGTAGATTATTAAATCATGATCTAATTAATAGAAATAACAAATAATTAGTCAAAACTTACTCGAGAAACTAGCCAATTAACACACGAAATTATGAAAAATAATGAATGATTACAAAAAAAAGGGGTAATAATAGATTTTAATTAGATCATATATGATATTATAAATATTTATACGGTTCTAAAAATACATTAGTAAAATTATTAATACTATTATACAACATATTAACGAGACTTATACCAAAAGAAAGTATAAGGTATGGGACTCTTATGTCACTTTTTATTTCATGAGGCCTACACTATTTTCACCACATATTTATTTTTGGTGAATTATGTACTACCCCTATTTTATTTTAAATCAGGAACAAATTTACATTAATTTTTTAGATATTCATTTGATGGTATTTTTTCATTTGTACTTTAATTCATATTTACCATGTAATTAGTGAATTTCATCTCACTTTTTACATCTGTGATATAAATTTCATATTAACCACATTAATTTATTTTTTGTGGATTATCTTCTATAAATTTTGATAATTATATCAATAAATCTTTTATATTCTTGGTATTTAATGACTTACATTTTGTTTTATCATCCATGGGGTTTTAAAATAAAAATTTCCAACTGGATAATGTTGTAATCTAATATCACTTCCTTTTGTGATTTTCAAAAATGTCAGAAAACATCCATTTTATCTGAATAATTTTTAATTGAACATTATATTTGTTTGTGATATTAATATTATTGTGTGATGGATTTTTTTTCAAAACTGTATTCCATTTATTTTTACTATCATTACATTTTATATTAATTATTTACTTGAGTAATTGTGATAAACCATATACTTTACTCAATATGGATATTTGATGAGGTTATTTTTCTATGAAATGAAATCAATTATTCAGTACAGGGGGGACATGTAAGAATTTGTTTCGGGAAATTTCAATGATATCCTATTGATATATAAACAGTTTTATGGGAAATTTTTTTTTGTAATACCCCTTCGTGTTTGTGACCAATATGCTTTAAAATATCTAGTGAAAGGTTATGTCAGTATAGTAATGGTTGGAAAAACCAAATAGGTTTGTAAAAAGAATGATTTAATCCATATTTTTAAATATCTAGATGGTAATGGACTCATGGTTTTGGGAAGCATAACATCCAATATATAAGCATCTACTTCCTTTTAGTTATAATTATCCATTGGATTTTTACTATTAAGAAATATAGTGATAAATTTTGATATTAGTTCATTAATTACATGGAATTTTATTTTAGTTATTTACCCTTGAAAATTGAGTATTCCTATTGATACGTAATTTTTTATAAATTACCAAACCCTTACATAGATTTTTAATTTACCCTTATTTTTATTCCTTTCTCTAGGTTACCAATAGGGGACATTTTAATGGGTTTCATGGAATATGTATACTATCCGTTGTTATGTATTCTATTTTATTTACTATTTCACAATGTTTAATGTGTATCATGTATGTATCTTGTTTTGGAAACTTATAAATTGATCAGTCCTTCATGATTGTACTCCATGTAATCATTCTAATGTAATAGAGTGAGGCATTGACTCATCGATTCTTGGGTAGGGGAATTACGTACATAACCTATCAGGATATTTGATTTTTTCATCAAGGATTTCATACAAAAAATCAACCATTATATTTTTATACAAGATTTATTCTCTTTAATAATTTTTCTATATTTCACTAACACTTGTGTATATGTAATGACCACAGTGTTCTGTGATATCCCATGTCATATAGAGTAGATGAACTTTTTCTTTGGCATAAAATACTTTTCTTCATTTTTCTTTCATTTTATACATTTTATAGTTATCCAAATTATATTATTCTATTTAAATTCCAAGGGTTATTTTATGGAATTTTTTTCTTTTCCATTCATATTTTGTAATAATTTTTCAATTAGTATATAAATGGTTATTATTTGGTACATTACCTCACTCATTGTAAATGTATCTATATTTATTAAAATGATCACTAAATTTTTCAAAACACTAAAATATTATCTTGAGATATATATTATTATTCATTTTTTAGTTTGTTTTACATAAATAGGACTTGACTCAACAATAGATATTCTCCCCCACAATATTGACTTTCTATAGTTATCATACTTTGAGAAATTATTCCAATAGTTAATGTTATGAAGATGAAACATCCAACAACTACAATAATAGCCAAAAAAACTATATTATATTCTAGGGTGCAATTTTTATTTATTTTATTTCAAAATATTTTCGGATAAAGTGATAATTTATATGAGATTTCCCTGGTTAACTAAAATTCTAAAAACATTTCTGATCTTTGTTTTTTGATATAGAAAATTTTTCATTTTTATTCTTCACCCTTGATTCACCAAACCACTTTTTTTGAACCATTACGTGTAGATGAAATATTATAATTAAAAAATGAGACCTTTTAAATCTAGGCTAAATATTTCAATGGGCACCAATTAGACGTATTTGTAGAAAATATCATGTTCTTCATTCAACTAAAATGAGTCTTCTCATATGTATGAACTATTAATGAATTACTATTGTAATATTTTATTCTCATAATCATGGGATGTATCAGCCAATTCCAATTATTTATTTATCAATTTGACAACCAATTCAAGACAATTAATGTCTAGTGTTATTACCATCCTGAACTGATTTGAGTTATTCTTTTAATAAAATCATTATTTATTTAATATGATCTTCATGAATTTGAAATTCTTTTAGTAATGATTTATCCAACACTAAAATATATTTTTCCATAACCACTAAAATAATTCAATAGAATTATTAGATATGTTTTTAATTTCTCCATTTTAGGGATAAATTTTGTAGACATATTCTCAAAAACATTTTAAAAAAATATATCATTGTAAATATTCTACAATGTGAGTGAATATTTATATTTCAATTCATTCCCAACCGAGTTTCCAAAACACATAAGGTATATTAAATAGATTATAAATGTTCATGGATTATAAATTTAATAAACATTTATGTCACTTCATTTTTAAACACATTTATATTCAAAATATTCTTTAATATATGAGATTTGTTCATTTATATGTAATATACATTCATTTTCTTTCTTCAACAAGTTCTATGAGAAGTTTTTATCATTTGAACATATTAGTTTATTATCTCCACATGTACTCACCTTCCTTATGAAGATGTTATTGTTTATAATACATTCCCTATGATAAAAAATTATCTATGTAAAAATATTGATAGAATATTTCATTAGATAAAAATTAAATACTAAATGAAAATCACTAAGTGATTTAATAAGATATTATTCGTCACTAATTGATCTAGAATAACCAAAATGATATTTATAAACTTATTTAAATGATTCTTATAAAATATTATGACTCTAACATCATTCATGTTTTCTTTATCATCATTCTTATTAAAACAGTTACTCACCATTCTTACCTAACTCGTTTGTCTAATATTCGTGGTTTCTAAAGAAATTTATTTTTGGCATTGACTAATATAGGAACATAATATTCCATATAATGATAATATGATATTTAGTGAAATTTAAATATAAAAATCATATACGTATTATCTAAATACTTCATATAGTAAGGTAGATTCAATCAAATGTGGAGTAGTTACTCGAATGCTAATTGATTTTCCAAAAATATTGTGCATGTACACTGAGTGGTGGGGGTGGGTAGAATCTATGTCGAAATGTTATATTTAAATTATTCAGTTTTAGACCATTTAAAATTTGAGCAGATTACCCCTTTAGAATGAATAATAAATTTTATAAATGATAAAAATTATAACATATAAAATATATAATTTAAATGAATCACAACAAATAATATTTTTATGTAGTTCTCACCTAATGTAGGATATTATATTATTATTGTGGTCAGGATGATCCCTATCCTAGATTTTCAAAATTAAATGAATGTTTTTTAAAATCATATAATACCTCATTAAATCTATAAAAACCCTTTATAATGCTTGATCATTAATGATTATTTTCTTCTATATCTATTTGGGATTATTAGACTGATATACCATTATTGTTCTTTTTACTAACCCAAACTAGTTGAGTTATCAACAAAAAATAATTGGTTTATTATACTGGTACCCAACATCACATCAGTGATCATCCCAACATTCAATGAATATATGTTCAACAACTTCTTCCTAATAATGTAGTGTTCATGTTGTCTTTTTTCCATTTCAAGCCACATAGTAAAATGTTCTTCTAATTTAATTTCGGCCTTTCTCAAATTCAATAATGAAAAAATGTATTCTTTTGATATCACCATTATATTTATATAAAAATTAATATCTAGTATCAAAATAACTAAAAAATTATATATTTCCTCACTGTAATTCTCTAAACATTCCACTCACAACTACAATATAGATCGTGGTTATGTTTAACAACATTACTCAAATAAAATGTACATGTCATATAGGCACGACTCATATTATATTGATACATGTAAATGTTACTTCATATGACATCAATAAATCATTGATTTATGAATGGAATAATTGTATACATACTCCAAAAAGATATGAAATACTTATGATCATAAAAACTAAATGTCACTAATTCTTTGTTTAACCTTGAGAAACATGTTCAATATTTATTTATAGAACTATCAATATTGGTTAAAAATATTTCATTCACTATTCACAAACATGTCAAAATGTATCACCTTCTATTTATTCCTCTTCATGGAATCTCAAAACATCTATTCCATTTCTATCATGTATATTTCCACATACTTTTAGTAGTATATTGTTCTCATAACCAAGTGTATACATTAAATGTATCAATTTCTTCATCATGAATCATTATATTAAAGATATATATAATCTTTTTTTCTTCACATGAGTGTAATGTATTTTAAAATATATTTTTATTCTAATAACTCACAGAATACGAAATAAATTTGTTTACATAAAGATATATATCAGGTGAAGAAAAGACTAAAATTTCATTATGAAAACATTATCATGGATAATCCAAATTAAGGAATTTGTAATGGTTATGCCATAAGATGACATTATAGAATAGTTAATTGAAAAGAGAGTGTGTTAACATATAAATTTTGTCCCTCACAATATTGTACACCATATTTTATACTCATTTATTAATCCTAGTTATATTTGGGATATTTATAGATAGATTCACTAAATTAGCCTACCATATATATTTACTGACAATTATCTATTCGGGAAACATAAAACATTGTTCGCAGCTTCTAAAATAAGCATATTTATTTGAAAAACATTCATCCACCATTCGTTTAACATATTAACCCTTAAATAAAAAATTTCATAACTCTTGATTTTGAATTGACTTCTTATTTTTATTCTCATGAACATGATAGTTACACCCTTCCACAGTTCTCTCATTAGAGATTCGTTGATGTAATTCAATCTCAATGTCTATAGGAACACTTCATCACATGGTATGGTATGATGATGGGTTAAATTATATTTTCTAGAATGATAGGTTTGGATGAAACTAATTATTTTGTTATCATTTACTGGTGGATCTATCTTATTCACCTACATGATATCCCACATTAACCATTCTTATCGTCTGATGACACTTAATGTTAAATTGAGTTTGGAATAATTCTATAGTTGGATATTTGGTCCACAAAAAGATACAACTTCACACACTTGGTATTAATATGACACACCTCCCATCATAGGATTATGTGTCCACTTTTATGTACTCTCAACATTTCACCTTCATATGGGATATTCTCCCTCTATGCTTCAATATAGGCTTAACACATAACTCTTCTTCATTGTAGCCATGGTTGTATAAAGGATGACTCTACCATCCAAACCAGTGGATGGGAGTTATTGTTTTTTATATGTTTTTGTAACATATTTTTTAAATATATTATCATTTAAATTAATTAAAACTTTTCTAAAAACGTTCTAATCCCATTATGCCACCTTGTCCTCCATTCCCCGTGATAACATAAATTTTATATTTTCATCATTTTCTTACTCTATTTTTTCCATTTATTAATACTTGATTTGTATGATATATTAAAAAACAATTCAAAATAAAATTATCATTACTTATTTATATTCATTAAATAATGTGCATTATCTCAAACATCTCATACTTGGTTCACAGATATTAAGATAAGTTCAATAACCATCAAAATTAACAGACAAATATTTTTTCGACATTATAACATATAGAAAATAGATTCATTTACTAAAAAAACTAATTATACCAACTTTTTTATTATATAATTGGGTTAAAGCCACATTACATATATATTAGAGGTCTCAATTATTACATATGAATAACGATTTGGCAGATTATCCATTATTTCTAAAAAACATTATGCACGAAAAATATTCTAGTTTATATTTTTTTAATAAATCAATATCAAGCCTCCATATGTCCTAAGAGTCCAAATAATTAAAAAAACTATAAACTCTTAAATTTCTATTCATTTAATGAATTGTCTATTGAAACAAAAAATTATATTCATACATGTGAGGGTAAAAAGCTCGCATCTGGTTATCCTACTTCTTGAGGTCTAGTTGATGTTACCAGGTTACCAATGAACACGCTCAAATAGAATTAATTTCCCATGAATTATCTTCACCTACCGATACTCGATCGTCATTGGGTAAACAATTTTTTTTCTCTATAACCATTTTATATCTCCCCCCATTTAATAAAATTTAAAATATTTCACACATACCTCTATAGGGGATTCATGATGAAAATATCATGCATATAGTCAAAATGTATTTGTTAGGAAAAGGGGTATTCCCCCTCCCCATCATTAGATATTATTAATAAAAGGTAATGTACATAAAAAGGGTTTCTCACCTAAAACAAATCTCCATTATCCTTAGAGAAGTTATAACTTAAGGAAATTATAATCTCCCTAATCAAACTCCATATACCTCTGTCATTAGTCAACCTTGAAAATCTAATGTATACGTGTAGTCCTCATCTAGTCATGGATAACTTCTCCATCAATGATGTTTCGTGGACTAACACTAGGCACACAAATCCTTCTCTCTCAGGGATCCTTTCTACAAATCGATGACCTGGAGTGTCTTATATAAAATGATTTTAATGGTTCCATCCCAAATAGTTGTATAATAAAAATTTATATACCCAAACTCCACCAATGGTAGTTGATTCAAACAAATATGAGAGAAATACAACATGAGATCCAATAGCATAACCAACAATTAATGATTTTTCAAATCCTTCTAACTATCTTCTTGGGGGTAAAACTTCATGCTCATTGGTGATTGATTCATACAACTAACATATTATTCTATCCATAATCATGAAGTGAGAAGATAATTTTGATCTGAAACAATAATCGAGGATACTCTTGGAATCCAAACTAAAACCCACCCCTAATGGAATCTCAAACAATCTACTAAACTATGATCCTAGATTGATAAGAAGTGGGGTTACATACTGGTTCATTCTACAATAACACGTACTGGATCACCCCCCCAATCCAATCATGTATGTATGAAAAAAAATACTTCTAGATAATATGACACTTTTACTCTCTCACCTTAAGGGGTTAGACTACACTCTTTGTAATAAAATTATTAATCATCCAATTATTGAAGGTGATGCATCATGAGATGAACTCAAATATTGCCTTCTTTATACCTAAAAAATAATGATTTCCAAGGACATAATACACCATATCCACTCATTTATATACCACTAAGGGGGTGTATGTAACTAAATCAATCCTTTGTCTGCTATTTTGACTGTTATAATCATATTTAGTTGAAAAAAGATGATATGATCCCCACCTTCAAAAAAACAATTCCTTAGAAGCATGTCCTCTTGATATATGGTAAGGAATGACATAAAAATATATATATGTAAAATGTGATTCCTTTATGTAATGGAAAAGTGGAGGTGTCAAACTATTGATCATATATACATCTATTAACACTAACCCACAATGTCAAACATCAAAGAGTCAAACATCTCTATTCCCCATATTAAAAACTACGTTAATGATTTATGGATGATAGATTCTGTAACTGCATTCCATTTAATGGGAGAATAGACTATCTAAAAATCATATTTTTGTAGGAGCTGCAATCATCAACTATATCTCTAATAATTCTTTTTATATTATAAGTTATAAATTAAGCTATTATTTTCATAATAGATAATGAATCACTCTCCCATGAGGCCTTACAACCCTTAGATTTAGCTAAAAACTACACCTTCTGACTTAGAATAATGGTCACATAATTCTTCTCTCAATGTTTCATAATTTCATACACATAATAAATCAAGGTGATCCACTTCCAAAAAATCACAACTAAGACCATATATAGAGTAATCACATAATACCTTCTATTTAACACCATTCATTAGGAGTTAAAAGATCAAGGACTTCATAGAACTCTACAATATATCCTGAAATGATAGAATTCACTACTTCATCCACATGACATTATTTCATTTCTAGGTGTAGGAAATCAAAGTTTTCATGGTCTAGGAAAAATTGGGTATGCATATTGAATTTTAAAAAACAATATGACGGAACCTATACAACTCAATTATGAAATTTTGTGGCTTATAAGAAATAATTTATAAGATCATCTTTCGTTCAACGACATCTATTTCCTCTTTAATTTCTTGTCCCAATAATTCATCATGTTGAATAAAAATCAAACACCTTATGAGCTTCCCATATAGTTGGTTCACCCAAAGTTTGTTTGACACCATTACCAAATTTATTTTATGTTTCTCCTAATATATTGAGCACAATATGATTTAATCCAATAATATAACTTCTATTCAGTCAATTTAGTGATAAAACATTTGGATCAGGAGTCCCATGAAAATATCTAGGGAGTTATTCATGCTAAGGGGAAACTAATAAATTCTCATAGTTAATACATCACCAGTATAATTTCATATTATTAATGTACTTTTCTCAAACCATGATCTAGTATGAACAAAACATGGGTTCATTCATCAAGAAGAACTCCCCCCCATATATTGAAAAAATAGTCCATCGATCCAAAGAAATGATAAATATTTTTTACACACACATACTTCAGGAGATGATAATTCATGCATTGCCACAATTTACATTACAAATTCATGGAGACGAAAATGTGGCTCCCTTGGGGAATATTATTATTCTACTTAAACTGTTCCCCTGTAAATCATTCAATAATTTGTTTTTCTCTCACATCCCTACGAGATATATTTTAAATGCAGACATAGATGGCAATTTTTTTCAATTATATATAAGATTTTATCTATCCATGGGGAGGTTATCATGACATGTCCTCTTATTGGATTACCATATACTCCACCACACATATAGGAAACTAAAAGTCATAATTTCTACTATATAAATCTTCATACTCACTAATTGATGGGAAATATGTTGTATCATTTTATTTTCATCCCAAATATAATCTACCATAGATTCATTCCTACTACAAAATGAAAATACAATCCCATCAATTTTAACATAATGTAACCAAAATTTTAATATTTAAAATTCATATGGAAACATAATTTAGTCAATATCATTAAAATAATCATTTAGCCTCATTACCAATTTGATGAGATCTATATATAAACGCTCTCCTTGGGTATTTAAGTCACACTGATGGTAAAGCATGAGATCAATGAATCTACACCAGAAAGAGAATTGAATCACAAGGGTTGAATTAAAAGATACAATATAGTCTTTTATTATTAAACAATGACTGTTTAATGGAAATATTTTCTTGTAAATGTGTTTACCAAAAAACTAACTAATATTGATAGTAAAATGATCATACATTTGATCAAAAATCTACCACTAGGTAATAAGAATTTAATACATGTATCTTCACATGATTTTTCAATAATTTCTCAAAAAATAGAGTTCATCTCCACACATTAAGACATCAAACATAGTTTCAATCATACAAATTAATGGAACAAATATGAAACACCTTGATGTTGTCTTCCTAGGGTGTCCATGAAATTCATTCTTGCCATTATGACACATCATAACATAATATGTAATGGTTGTTTAATTTTCCCAATTATTTTCATTTTTGAATCCTCATATAAAAGATCATTAAATTGATCCCCTAATGTCATTAATTATCTATAAGAAGATAATATTTTAGTCCACCATATAACTATGAGGGATCTCTACAAGGTGAATTTTTCTATCCATCAGATCTTGCTAGTTATAGACTAAAAATGATTTGTATAGACTCACATGATCTAATAATTTCATTCATAACTATAAAGATGCCTCTCAATGTGGTCTAGATACTCACATGGGTCTATATTCACTTCAAAATATAATTTTTTGGTCCTTCTAGTCCAATATATTATACATACAATTAGTTTTTCCTACTCACCCTAGATATTATGTAGTATTTACTAATATTACTCACATTTCTCACTCAACCTATTTGCATCATCTTTATACACTGTTAGAGACAACCATGGATCAATCTAATATTTCAAATCCACATAAACTATAATATTTGGGTATATGTGACTCTCAACACTTTATATTCCTACTAATTATCCATGTGATGATAAAATGTTATGATGAAGATTCAAAAAAGTGGTATCATCACTGATAGAGTGGTAACCACAACTCCATTGGTGAATAATATCTACATTATATCAACAAAACATCCTTTGAATTATAATATTTCATAAAAATCAATAATAATACATCTAGAGATGAATCCCAAAAGACATGGAAATGAAATCCCACTCCTATATAATGCATGTACCATTGTTTTCTATAAATCTGTTGTATTTATTGACCATATTGTTAAAAAGTTTTAAGATTCCTAGTGAATATATATATCATCTATCACTCTGTAACTGGGTTCCCCTAAATAATAGAATAACTCAAGACAAATTAAATATTTTTTCACTAGTTCCTTAAATAATCAACACAGATAGACTGTCTCCCATCATTGGTTTGATGATATACTATTCTATGATTCAAATTTTTACATGACCCATCCAACCTAGGACCACATAGATTGTGGTAAAATGATATTGAACCACATTCGTACCTCCATTATTCCTATAGTTTGAGAATAGTTCCATACAATAATATCCAACACAAGGGAGGTTGTGTCCTAAATTACTTATAAACTTTCACATAGCTATATACACTAGTATACTATAGAATGGAAAATAACTGATATTGTGAATTCATGAATAACATATATTCCACTATTTGGTTCAAAATAATATTAACAAAAAATAAATGATCTAAATAAAATTTGACTAATAAACTATGGGAGACTGACAGGAAAAGAGAGGACTAATAAAAAACTGCAACTCTATGATCCATTTTTTTGTCAATATAGACCAATTGACATCAACCTACTCGGGGTCCCCTTATAACTCCATTTAAATGATTTATATTTTTTAAATACCCAATATATGTCGAAAGATCCCATGTTGGTATGAGTATAATCATACACTATAATAAATTATAAAATCACAAAACAAAAGGAATTGGAAAGGAGATGGATCTAAATAAGAAAACAAAAAAAGATAAACTTGATAAGATATATATTTTTAAGGAATCCTCCATGACTCATGGTGAAGCTTTTCATTACTATAATCATTGGGATTTGATTTGAGTACTAAATTTAATACACATTTGTGATAACCCTCCCATGTGGTCATGATATAACTAATGTCAATCATTTTAGAGGTTATATTCATTGGGTCATTCCATATTGAAGTATAATGGAAATAAGATGGGTCATCTACAATTCTCACTAGATCGAAATACACCTTATCTCTACATAAAATATCTTGATACACTGATAGGGGATCACTCCCAAGTTAAACTGGGGATACAAAAATGTAATTGGAATAATACACTATGTAGGCGTACACATTATATAGAAGATTAATATTGGATACCTCACCCTACCCAATGATGATAAATATAGAATATCATGCACAATGATCCCTGTGCGGAATTCCTAACACTATATATGACTAATACGTAAATGGTATAACAAATTTTGTTATAATCATATGATGAAACATTATAAAATAATGTGGATAATAAAAGGAACATAAGCATTTTGAAATGGTTATAAGGAATAAATAAATTTTATTATTTTATATGTAAATCAGAAATCAAGAGCTCTAGCATTCCAAAAATATATTATACTGTATTCTCTATGGGGTACATGTAATGTCTCACTATTTTTGGTTCTCCATGTTCCCTTCTACCTCACATGAAATGAAATTATCATAGATACATTTAATATATTGTTGACAGATGAAATATGGATGTAATCAGCCATCTAACTTATAACCATGCATATATATTATTAAGAGTACAAGGGATGTCACCCAAAATACATAGTGTGTAGGCTTAATTGAATTTTAGGGATTTTAAAGACTATAAATGCAAGCCTTTTAGCCTAGGATTCACATTATGTGATGAATGAGTACATAAAAATATAATATTATTATTAAAAAGAAAAAATAGTGTAATATGGTGGGTTCCAAAATGAACATTGTATTCTAAACTACGTGATGTGTAGATCCAAATTTCACAAAAATTACATATCCCCATGTTTTTTTCACATGAAATATTCACCTCTTCATATTCTATAAGTATTGGCTATGATTCCTGGAATCATGATAACTAGGATTGTATTATCTCTTGGGGAAAAATACAACAATATTTTTGCGTAAAATTAAAATCATCCCACTTATGTAATGATCTATTGAATCCATCTTATGAAACAACCATCCCTTGGACCACCATAAAACTGTCACCATCTCTGACTAAGCACCATCACATTTTCGATGTCAATACCAAACCGATATGAAAATGGTTTTTAGTCACGAGTTATTAAAAAAATATATATTTCAATTGTACATTCAAATTATCAATGAAACAAAATATCATTACAGAATTGTCCAAAATAGAAAAATATTTCCCGGACACACAAAATAATGAATCAAATAAAGGGTGTGTTAATTTATAAATTTTCAAAAAAAATTTATATAATGATGAGGATAATTATATTGTATATAAATATATACAAAATAATTAATTTTAAGCAAATGGAATAATCATTATGAAATTTATTAATAAACAATCCTGGAATTAAGCCCAAATTAAATTAATTTGTGTTTAATATAAAAATTTGGAATGAAATATAGACAAGAAAAAACAAATACCTACCTCAGGTTGAATAAATCATTTGAGGAGATTACATCCACATGATTTGAGGTTAAATAATTCACCATGTTTTTCATTATAACCAACCTTGACAAACTCTGATCACCATTGATCGAGAATATCATAGTTATCCACCAATAGTCTCCTCCACCTATTCATTATGGTTATGATGTCATCCCCATTATGTTTTCATAACATTTCTTAAATAGATGTGGATTAGGTCTTAGGAAAGTAGTATATGATAATTTTTTAAATAAATTTATTTGAATATTATCTAACTCAATATAACCCATCAATGTGATTTTTTATGTGCCCAAATTATATACCTCTACTAAGGGATTACTGACATTCAATATTTAATGGCACTGTCATTTTTTCCTTATGAGCCAATTTTTGAGTAGAAAAAAATTATTTTTTGAATAATCTCGGTATAAGATAAATTATATTTAATAATTTTAATATATAAATATTGAGAATATATATCTTTCGGAGACTTTATATTGACTCTTTTCATTACTCTAAAAAATATTCGGCATTTTAAAAAACATTCAAAAAAACATACTATATATAGTTTTCAATTGAACAGAATTTGAATAAGACCTTACCAAAGTGATAATAGGGTGAATCAGAAAAATTATTCCTTGTAAAATAATGGAAAACTAGATTTATTTTTACTATTATCTATTTGGTGAATTGATTACGGATTCACCCATGTTTTAATAGGGACAGTGAGAAGCAATATCCTATCTAACAGATATTTCAATAGTATAGTCATTATTCATCAAGATAGTAAATATTTAAAAGTTTATTAACCCAGCCTATACTAAATAATTCATATAATAATATAATTGTCAAGGGTGACCCCATGAGGATATTTCAATCCTTGTGATTGTCTTAGAGACAAATTTTAGTTCCTTATAATCATGTTACAATGTAAATAACAAACAAAAATACAATATTATCCTAAATAATAAAATAATATTAGACTAAAATTAAACTAATTTTACATTTATAATAATCTAGAATTGAATTTATGAATTTTAGGAAACTAATTTCATGTGCTTTTTCCTTACATAGAACTATCATTCATCATTTAGAAGGAAATTTAACTTTAATGTCTTGAGACACCTTTTGCAAAAAAATTCAACCATTGAGAATAGACTGGAATATATAGGATATAAAAATCATTTCCCAATGTTATCTAGATAACCTATGTGTTGTTGGATCAATTTCATGTTTAATAGTTATGTTAGGTCATCTCCCTCTTTCTGCATCACTTATTTATATTTGGTTTCAACCCCTAATATTCATTTATCTTATTAGGGAATCTATGATAATTTAAGAATCATGTTCATTGAAATGAAAATTTGGTTATAATTATTAATACATGACATGATTTATAATAATTTAATACACCACCCCTTATATAAAAAAACAACTTCAATGAAATTAGTCACTCATGGTCGATGGTTTTTGAATCATAAATGAACTACAAATCACCGATAGGGAAATACAATTAATTAAACTAAAAAAATGTTTCTCCACCAAAATAAAAATTTAAAATCATTTGAAATTAATAAATTATACATGATTTCTATAAATAATAGAATGAGAAAAGTAAAATTAAAATAAACCTAACATTATAGAATCTCACATTATTGGTCCATTATCGCCTCTCCTTCTTATAATTTTCAATCATTCTAATGGTAATTATTTCAATCATTTATTCCTCTACGCACTCTTTTAGTAAATTCATAATACCCATTCCACTCAAATTTAATCCATTTCCACCTTGATAGTATCCTAATATATATGTGTTTGGTACTATAAAATATGATAACATAAAATTATATAGAATGGGAATAATTGTTCTGCCAGAGACATTCCATAAAAAAATTAAATTCTTCATTAATGTAGAAAAATAATCATTTCCACCATGTGACTAAAATATTAGAGAAATACCCTATTTGATAATTAATATACTATGGATAAAAATATTCTTCCAATAGATATCATATTCAATGAACTCCCACCATCTTTTTTCAAACCGAGCATCGGTGTAGAGAAGGGATGGAAGTGTTATCTGCTATGAAAACCATCATGCCAAAATAAAGATATAATGAAATTAATGAACCCAATATTTATTATGGAGGAAACTATGTTTTAGGAAGATTTTCTCTATAAAAATACCCTAATGCAACTTTTACTCACTTCATGTTGTCATACAAAGGATATGGCACATCTTCATAACCATTAGGCATGAACCCAAGATCCCTTTATCTTACAGTATAAAAGAGGATATTATTCAACAATATCATCAAATTAAATCTACCCATGACACAAAATAGAATTTATGGTTTATGAATTATTCACTTAATCGTACTTTGATTCATCTCAATGTTCCTCATCCACAATGATGGTAGACCCATGACGTAGACAACCCTCCACAATGTATCCACCATCTCCTCGAGATCCTACTTTATTTTTCCCATATAGTGATTCCTCGTGATGTTTAAATAGAATTATAGACACTTATATACCACTATATAAAATTTTACATACCTCTTAACCACTATTCGGATACATAGTTTCCTTTACATGGGAAGGATGTAAATTTTTCATCTTTCTTTTCTCCTTTTAAGTACATTGGTTGAATAAAAAGTGATATAACATTTCTTTTATCTGTGCCATAAAATTTCATGATGTATATTAGTTTATATGTTTCCATAATAGTGGAAAAACCGGTTTAATTAGAAATTTTTTGGTGGGTTGGTCTATTTTGTGGTGGTATAGTGTTGAGGTGGTAAGCGTGGATAACGAAAAATAATATTTAGTGAAGGATATGAATGCTAGGATAGATATTGTTGAGTTTTTTTTAATGTTGTAAAATATCAAATTATTCCATGTATCTAATAATTCCCACAATGAGACTACATCAAAATAATAATAAATTATAGGAAATTAAAATACCAATAAAGTCATAAGTGTGTCAGAGGATGTCCACCACCCCTCCTGTCACACAATTGTATTGTGCCACTCTTCTTTATACCGTATGAGTGCTCCAAAAATTTACCATATCATACACAAACATACAATCTACTTCCACAACACATACCCATGCAAGGGTCTTCTATGGATGCACACCTTTCATATCGAATTCTTGGTCAGCTTCACTTTGGGTTGGATAAGTGACATTAGCCCCTTTGTTGTGTGATGGAATGATATTGGCACAATTTTTTCCCATAATATTATCTATAATTAGACAAACCCCATAATCAACTAAAGAATCCAATTTCAAAATAAATGTCTTAATATTTCAAAAAATTAATAGTTAACCAAAAAAAATATTTAAATTAATTATTATTATCTGAAATAATAAATCAAAAAGCAATTACTCATAATTAACAATAATAGCTCAATATAAAATGATGATATTTACTATAAAATTTAGGGTAATAACACACCACTAAAAATAACCATTTTCAAATCTTCAAGAAAAATACAACATCATAAAAAATTACTCTATAATTTGTAAGGTAAATTATCAAACAGTCAGGCTCATACTATAATTTTAATACCTGAATATTTTCAATAAAAAAATCTATAACAAAAATTCATTTCCTAAATCATCAATACATTTAAATTTATGATGAAAGAAATTTATTTCTCATTCACTCTCATCATTCAACATTATATTTAATATTCATTCAAATATTGGTTTACCTCCCTAGAATTTATTTTTATCACCACTGATGAACAGTTGAAATGATTAATACTCAATCTGATGCATGTGTGCACAATCTGTAATCTTGAAATTTCTCTAGAACTCTACATAGAATGGTGAACGAAATAAATAAAGATACATCATCATTTAGGTTATAATTTGTATTAGAATATTTTTGGGTATTTAATGATGTTAAAAATAAAAATTTTGATACTATGAAGGAGGGTTTAATTCTTGGCATATAATTCATGATATTCATCTATATTCTAATGAAAAATGACTCCTTCATGAATTCCAATAAAAATAAAAAAAATCCCACATGTCATTCTACTCTTTTAAAGTATGGTTCTATTTACCACATGAAAAATACTGATAAATTATCCTTAGTTTCCCTTATCACAATTTCATTTTTTTGTTCTCTATTATTTTCATTCATGGACTATTTGTAACAATAAAATCCCACACAGAATGATTTAAACCCAATTGTCACCTCAATCTCCACCATTAATATAGTACAATCACTAATTGTAATAGATAGAAATATAAGTTGGTAGCGTTTTCCATTTACCATTCAATCCCATCTATAGTACATGTTCATATTTTAATTTTTTATATAGTATTAAGTTAAACAACAATGAATATTATAAGGAAATATCTCAAAACATCCCAATATATGAAACCTAAATTTTTATTTCATTTGAATTTTTTTTTAATATAAAAAACCATTATTCCATTCTAGATAAATTTAATTATCATGCATTAACACTTAATAAAAGCAGTTATTATGGATATAATATCTTGTAATGTAGCTTCCTATCATTCAATTTCATAGTTTATAAATATTTGCCAAAATATAAAATATGATAGCTCTGAAGGGAACACAATATTTATTAATATGAATTTGTGACTCAATCATGGTTATGAATCTCAAAATTATAATTTTTTGAAATGTAAAAATAATATTTTCTCTTAGCAGTTTACATACCATGATCAAACCAGAAAGGTGAATATGAATAATAATTTATCAAAAATAGCTGTAAATCCTCTTAGTAATGGAAATTAAGAATTATTTAAAATCAGTTTTTTAATAAAAATGATTAATTTTTCTAATGAATAAATTTTTCTCATTACTAATGTCATGTATTAATATTCTATCAGAATTGGTTTTCATAAAATACTATATGGAATAATAATTTGAAAATAATAAATGTAGAATTATATCTTCTCAATTTATGGGGATGATAAATTCAATATTCTCTATCATGTGGGAAAATAAATCTGATGTGAGGATGTTTACATGGTCAGCCAAAAAATAAAAAAAATATCCAAATAAAGGGTATCCAGTTACTCCTCTCAATATATTAAAATAAACATAACCCCCATTGATAATGAATTTTAAAGCTGGTGGCCTATTTTTTTGGAAATTTATGTTCAAGAAAATTAGTATCTCAAAAATATATAAAATAATTAAATAAAGTAAATTCATTGATTTTATAGTGATTTTTTTCTTTGATTACTTTAATTATATGATATGAACATTAAAATCCTAGATTTTGTTCTACTATATTCTCTGAAATCATTTAATCTTCCTTATGATTTTTTCTTCATTGGTCCTAAAAAATTTAAATAAACAAGTAAATGTATATATAGGCCCACCATTTAAAAATAATAATTTAGTGTAAAATTCATTAACCAAAAGAGGTCTATGCACGAATATGTAATTTAATATTAATACTAATATTATTATAAAATTAATTCCTAGAGTTTAGTAAAAAAATTATTTATAGGTCTTTAAGATAGACATATTACCATGTGTGTCAGATAATTGGATTTCTAGATATTGTTAACTAGCATAGATTGAGGAATAACATTAGATTATAATCATTCTGGGTGAATTCCCTCTTCATCCTCTTTATCAGATTAATTGCATTAGATCACGATAGACTCTATGTTTTGTAATTATATACATAATGGAAAATTATATTGAAGGGTGGCTATTTTTTTCACTAATCATATACCAATTAGTCTTTTTTATTGTATTTGAATGATATAATAAAATTAATAATTTTAGAAAATTTCTTGTGATTTATTTTCTCTTTATTTAACAATATTTCAATGAAATTATCATAGGTGTTGCATTCCACCCCATCTTGAATTTCATCTTTTAAACATTAAATGAAATTATCCCACTTAAACAACTATTTTTGCATCTATTCAGGTACCTAAATGAGTAGCTTAATTTCTGTTGTGAGTTCCTTGTATTCTTCATGTGTTGGAGTAATTTCATTATAAAATTCAACAACTTCTATAAAATCGAACTCCACCATATCATTTTCTCTTATATAATCATGACATAAATTTTAGTATACTCCTAGGAGTATTCATTAACTCATGAAAATAGAGTGTATTCATAACATATGGATATAACCAACATGGTAATTAAAATATCTATGTGTTAATTTTTAGGTTTTAAAGGTCCTTATTCTGTAAAAAATTTTGTAGAATCACCAGGACATCATTATTTATTCAATAGATTAATATATTATCTATATAATATGTTATAAAATTGTATTTTAATAATTTTTTCCCAATTAATTTTGTTGGATGCGCCTCTTTGTACATAAATCCAATGGGTTGATAGCCATTGTCACACTCACTATGTGTCAATGGTTCTTCTTCCCAGAAACTTTTAGTAATTCCCATCAACAATTCATCTATATTTTATTTTTTTTTTCAAATTTCAATTTTTTTATGAATTTGGGATTTTCCTCTTCCTAAACTACTTGTTACAGTTCTTTAAAAATGGTTTCTCCCTGATATTTCCAATAATCTTCAACTATTTAACCATTAATAAGATTCAATAAGGTCTTATGTTCTATTTCTTTTTATCTAGTTAATGAGTCTAATTATGATTTATTTTATAGAATAATGGTGAGTTTAAAAAACATTGATTCACCATCATCTGATTTTTATAATATGCCCATGTGCACTTATTGGTTTGTTTTTTAAAGGTTGGGGCTTAAAACCCATTTTATTATTAAAGAAAACCACTGACCTCTTTAAACTAGGTAGAGGGAGGTATATTACATATCCCGAAGTCCTAGTGGACATGTATCCCATTACATAGCCGGTAGGCCCAATTGTTTTGACCAGTGGCCCATTCTATGAATAGTAACTTGGCTGCTATAGTACCCGTCACTTTTACAGTGCCCTGCCGCCACTATAGTACTCGCTGATTAACAGTACCACCACTCTTACAGTAGCCCTATAGTACTTCTGCACTTATTGGTTTCTGTATATGAGTTATATAATGTTTTGTTCTATTTTTAGGGTGGGTTCTTCCACATCATTTTAAATTGCTGCATATCCCAAACAGTTTTCCAATTCAATTTTGAGTCTATTCTAAGCCTGAGAGTGATCCTCATTTTTTCCACACATTTCCAAATTATGTCGATAAATTTTTCTTCTTCCTTTTGTATTTTAATTTGTCATTACTAGAGGAATAAATATAATTACTCTATTATAAATATTTTAATGGTAGGGTTCCATCCCAATTAAAAAAAATTTTCTTCTGAAATAAATTATCCTTCTCAACCAGATTTGTTTCTTTTATTATAGATTCTACTAAAACCACCATTTCTCCATTATTTTTGCCATTTAATTGAAATATATTGTTCCATGTATCAAGTTTTAATAATATGTTTTCAAAAATTATCTCATTAATCTTGCATAATTTATTCTGTATAACAATATTCCTTTCATGATCTTTGATTTTAGTTTCTTACTCATTGATTCCCACATAATAATTGTAATTGAATTCAACAGTGTGTAAATCAATATGGAATAGTGATTAATAGAAAATTGCATGCCATTAATTAACAATGTATTTAAATGTATCCATAGACTTTTTCATAGTAAAAATATTCAGGATAATAATACCAGAATATTGAATGATGATAATGCTTAATCATTGGGAATCATGTATCTTGAACATAAACCATTATAACATCAAATATGGTATATGTATGTGGGTAGATACTAGTATGAATATATTTTTGAAACAAACATGTATGATTTATTGACAGATTTTTTGTCTCATGAGCCCTATAAATTCATCGATGGCCTATAATGATCCCCTCCAATAACTACAATTTCATTTAATTCATCATATAAAAGTTTATTTCACAAAAACTATTTCATTTACATATGTATATTGTGTATTTCATATATATTAAACAATATATCCATAATAAAAACAATATTCAAAATAAATACCGTTTGTTGAATGGTATACAGTGAATACAAAAATCATATCCATGATATAATAATATTGATATTTAATATAAATATAATTAAATTTGAAAACATATATGAAAGGGGAAGTAGATACACCACATATGAATTCTTAGGTTCACAAATTCAATTTAAGTCTCAATGATATGGAAATTTAGACAATGTCACTTACCTTATGTCTAGATGGTTTCTGAAATTGAACTTAATGATCTGTATAATATGATTAAATATATTAAATAATTATATAAGAGTATTTTAAACAAGAATTAAATAAATTATTATTATTTTTGTCATTGTATTTTTTTTAAAAGAGTTATAAACTACAATTTTATCATTTCAGAGCATTCGTTTCCTTGGTTTTCATGGCCCGTATACTTGTATATTTTTACAAAAAATCATTTAAAATGTGAATAGTTACCGAGAATTGAAATTAAATGTAATTAATGAAAATAAATAATATTAAATTTTTATATATTAAATTTAGTTATATTTTTTAGGATGAATAATAAAAAAATGTTATTTATAATCGTTTAGATTATTTTGTAATTTTTTTGTTCTTCACGAACCCTTTTTGTCTTATGAATTCATAATTTGTACACATACAAGTTCTTGAATATCCAAAAAGTCTTAATACATATATAATAGTATTTTTAACAAAAAAATGTTTTCGTTTCCAAACATGAAGGTGAAATTACATGTCAAATAGTCATCATCCACACAAGTGTTGAATCAGCACCTCATAGACGATGTTTTCATTTTTAGAACAAAAAGATGTGGAGAGAAATGAAGAATGATTAAAACATTAAAATAATAAAAATATTCTTTATATTTGATACCTGAGTTCCCATGACACTTGGATAAGGGTATATGTTTATAGAATAAAAAATAAAAGAAATTGAAAGTGGAATAAATAAAAAAATGGATGAATTTACCTATTGAATTATCCCCCTTGAGAACCGCCTTATGGAACATTGAATTTTTCTTCTGGTGAGATTAAATATTCCTATAATTAGGATAGGGGATTTGGAATATTATAAAGAGAAACATGGTCAAGACTGAAAGAAATTATGGGGGGATAAGAAGAGGTGGTGAGGGAAGGTATTTATAGTGGATGAGAGGGGTATTTTCTCATTATTTTATACATTATTTTATTATTTTTGATAAACATGTTGAATATTTGGAGAATTATCACTAATTATATAAAAATAATGAATGATGGTTTGAGATTATATTCTTACATAATCCACACATTACCTCTGACATAATAATTCATTTATATAGCTTATACTGCAATTTAATGTATTTCATTATTCACCAAAAAATCAATTATGTTTTAAAAATCCTAAAAAATAACCCTAGTTTTTATTGATGGGTAGAATTAAAAAATGAACTTCATTTTATGAAAATAAATTTCTATAGAATAGAAATTTTTAATTTTTAATTGAAATATTCATTAACTCAAAAAGTACCAATTTTAATATTATAACTACGTTTAAAACACATTGAAAAATTAACTAAGGTCTCACAAAATTATCATACAATCATATGTTATAAAAATATTAAATTATGATTGTATTTTATGAAAATGAATTTTATTTTTAGTCATTATAATAATTATAAATTTTTTAATCAACTATTAGGTTTTATAATAATATCAATACATACATATTAATTTTTTAAAAAGTTAACTATTTATACTACGATAAAACTATATAATAATACTATTTATAAGATTCCTAAATTTAATTTTTACATTCATAGTTAACGTTACTATTCCATTGGTCAGATTACTATTCATAATGGTCACATTACTAATCCAAATTACATGTTAATAATTCATTGGTTTATGTTCTAAATTTCATGAAAAAAACTCCTACTACATTCATTATTCATTTTAGAGCATGTTTTTTGTTCCCTAGGTGATTTTAAATGTTTCGAAAATATGAAATATTTTTTTTGTGAAATTTATGCCATTTAATGAATTGAATTTATTTATGAGGATACATAGCATTAAATCATATAGTGTAATATTATTCCATCCAAAAAAAATTCCATCATAGAAATTTTCATGAATACTTCCACTAAAAATATTAGGTTGGTTCTACATCATAATATACTCATATTTCTATGTTTTATAATCAATTTTATTCTTTCTCCAAATAACATTTACAATCCTTGAAATCTTATTTCTCAATAATTTGTCTCTAGTGTCATGAATCTCTACTGGCTCTTCATATTAAGATAAATCATGTTTTAGTTCAATTATTTTATAGGGGATTACATGTTTTGTGTTTGGCATGTACTTCATTAACAATGACACATGTAAAATTTCATGATATTTGGTGAGACTTAGCAGCATTTCAAAATGCTAAGCAACAGCTCAAATATTTTCCAGAATATCAAATTTTCCAATGTACCTAAGGCCTAGTTTCCCTTTCATACTGATCATTAAGACACCCTGTCATGGAGAAAATTTACGAAATACATGATATCATTCTTTATATTCCAAATCATTTCTGATGTTTTTAGGATAAATATTTTTTCATACATTTATCTAATCTTGCATGATCTTGAATTGTCTTTATTTTTGTTACTGTTTTTTCAATAAGTTATGGGACTATAAGTTTCCTCTCACCAAAATAATCCCCAATGTTAGTGTCTAACATATCATTCCATATAATGATTCATATGGATCCCTATTAATATATGAATGGAAAATATTATTGTTGGAAAATTCCATTAAAGGTTATTATTGATCCCACATAACATGGAGGTTATGTGAGAATGATATCAACATGTCTTCTGAAGATGGAATAGTTCGTTTAGACAATACATTGGTTTTAAGGTGTTAAGATGATCTCATATGAAGATTGGAATCCATATCCATCTGAATAACCCTCCAAAATTTTGATGTAAATCTATGCTCTCGATCGGACACAGTCGATTGAGGTGCACCATGAAGTCTTCCAAATTCATTAATATAGATTCATTCTAGGAGTTCAAGTGGTAAATCTTCTCTTATATCACAAAAATTTACCAAATTTGTATGAAGATCAACAATTTACCATATTTCATCATTCCTTCTAGATGTACATCTAATTATTATTAAAAATTCATTCATAATGTCTTCCAAATTCGACATAGGAATTTGTAGAGTTTGCATGAATCCACTAGGATACTGTCTCTCGACCTTCACTTATTTAAAAACAAGACACATTGAAACATAGTTAGTAATTTACTACATTATATTATCCCACAAAAAATATTCTATCGTATCTCTATAAATCAGGGTACTTCTTGGATTTATGGATAAATTTAAGCTGTGAGAATCATCTAAATGTTCCCTTTTATGCTCAGGTATTGATATAACACATAAAATATTTCCATATTTTAGAACTACAACATCAAACCCAAAGTATTAAAATCTTCATTCCTTAACAACATTAATTTTATTTTGAATATAATCATCATAATGTTTATATCTATATATCTTCTCTAGTAAACATGGGTTATACTTAATTCGAAAAGTGTATGATGTTTCCCCTACCTTGAAATTTTGAATATCAATATTTACAGAATCCCTGAATATATTGTCATTCTCAATCCTCATTTTGGATAGAAATCCATTATTATTCTTTCTTAATTAATCTTCTACCTTATTTCCTTTTCCTAGATGGTAATGTATTGAAAAATAATATTTTTTTGAGTAATTTGTACCATCTCATTTTCCTCTTGTTGAGTTATTTCTATGTAAAAATATATTCCAAACTCTTTTTATGTGTATATTTCTACCATAATTAACCATATAGATAGTGTCACTATATTTATAGAAAATTATTATGGTCTCTAACACAATATCATGAGTTTTATAATCTTTTTCATGTGTCTTCAAGTTCCTTGATGCATAAGAACAAATTTCATTGTAATTTATGTTGAAAAAACATAGTACATTTTTTGATGCATCATTTTATATAACAAACCCAACATTTCCAAATAGAATATTAATAATTAGAGCATTAACCAATCTTCTCTTCCCATGTTTAAGAAAATCTATACATTTTCGTGTCCATACCAAATTCAGCACTTTACATGTGATCTTGTTTATCGATTTAGCATATGATGAAAAAAAAATTACGATGTGGTTATATTATCCTATTAATATAATAAAAATATATACCTATTTTACGTTCATTTTATTACTCCATTAATTAAATTCATTTATCATATCAAGATAAACTTAGATTAAATCCTTAGGGATAATATGTCCATGAAAAGAAATAGTTTGGGGGTATAATTCACACATATTAAACATCCCATTTTTCTCATTGCTTATAAGAGTCTCTAGAATAACAGAAATGGTTTTCTAATGGTCCACATAGTTTTTAGAATAGATAAATATTTCCTTAATAAATACTAGATAATTTTTAGTATATTCATTGGAAAATATGATTATTAGATACGTGAAAAAATAGGATGTATTAGTCATTCCCAATGGCATTACTATAAACATGTAATTTTTATACCTGGTGCGAAATTTAGTGTTTGGAATATCTTACTTAATTATAAAAAGTTGAGGATATCCATATCGATGTTCAATATTCAATACATTTAGTGATTTGTTAATTGTATCAAATAAATCATCAATACAAGGCATTTCATACATTTTCATTATTATAGAATAATTTATATCTCTCTAATCAATACATAGCCTCATGTATCCATCATTATTCTTGGAAAAGAGATCCAAGGCTCCGTATTGAGAAACACTAGGGAGAATAAAACCCTTTACACCCAACACCTCTTGTTGTTTCTTCATCTCCACTAATTCAACATTTTCAAGTCTATATGGAGTCTCTAATATAGGTCTCAAATCCTAAATTAAATCAATAGAGAATTAGGAATCCCTCTCCATAGAATGTCTAGGTAAATCATCTATAAAACATCAATAAATTCTTTCTCAATTTTTAAATATTTAATTCAATGATTACATTCAACATCTCTAGTTTGTTTCTCCTCATCAACCCAAAGAATTCCATTTAATAGTGTTGTTGTAGGTGGCTCAGGATACAAACTAGATGATGATGTTTCTAATATAATGATATGGTTTTCTACTTCTTCCTCACAAATTGTAACTTCCATCTTTTAATAATTGATTTTTACATAATATTTTGAAATCATGTCCACAACACGGATTATATCAAAATTAAATATAGGTATGATGATATGATTTGAAACCAATGAATGTTTTTTTGACATTAAGGGGGATGAAAAACACATAATTATTGCAATTATACTACCCTTAAGAGTTTTGAGAGAAAAATATTTTATTAAATCAATATTTAATTTTTTAATTATCATTAATAACTACTAAGACATAAAATTATACAATGATCTTGTATCAAATAATTAGTTTTCTATGCTTGGGTATATGATTAATGTACCTACCACAAAATCATTAGGAACTTCAACCTATGCAGTTGTGGTCACATAAGCATATCCCCCAGGACACTTTAGTGGTAGATTTCCTTTATTCTTGGTGATTTTATTTGAATAATTCGCAAATTTGATTATATTTGAAGCATTGAAACTCATTTATTTATTTCTTCCCCTTGCATTCATTAGCTCTATTAAACTTTTATACACAATTACTGATAAATCCAATACCCATTAATAATTTCCTAGGATGATTAATTCCACAATTTTTATATAATACAAAGTGATTCATTAACTAATTCTTCTATGATGATTCACCACTTCTATGATTATCATCATACCTCTTATAATCATAATTTCCATTGAACATATTTTATCTAAAAAATTCTATCACTATTTTTATGGAACAAAATACAATTTCATCATATGATTAAAAAAATTCAAATCCAAGTCACTTTGGAGACAAGGAATAAGTTCATCAAAGACATGATTAATCATGTCTTTGGAATCATGTATGTAATCTATAGAAAACCTAAATAGTATTTTGAGGGTATCCTCGTACAACGTAACTCTCTCTTATTCCCTTATTATTATGCTAAATACCTTTCTATTCATTTAAATTTTATTCTCACAAAGGAAGTATTTGTTGAAATGTGTTTCCTTAAATGTTCTCCATTAAATGCCTTCTATTTAGTCTTTCTCCTTAGTATTCCGGATTAAAGACCACTATTGGTCAACATCACCCTTAATAAAATATACTTCTAGTAATACCCTTCAGTTTTTATTGCACATCAATGACAAAAAATATATTTTCAAGGGACATGATCTACCCCTCAGATACCACTAGATTCGTATTCCCACAAAAATAATGGGTATTCTTCCACATGCAACATTAAAAAATAGGTTTAGAATGAATATATGTCATGGTATGGTTGTGATGTCCTAATATGTCCATGATCTATTCAGCTCCAACACTTACTATATTGACATTCTTATTGGGGAAATCCATTCATTGGCCAAGCGTATTGATTCCATTCCATCTATTACTCTCAATCTATAAATAATGGAATACACTAAATTAGAGTTTTAATCAAGATTCAAAATTATGAGCTACAAAAACCACTTAAAAGAAATTGAAAATTTATTCATTCGTAATCTCATATAAATAACATGGATTCATTGGGGAAATATTTACTTTTAAATACTTTATAATGTTTTGTAATGAAAAGTTAATTATTCTATGCATATTCCCTAGGAGTGTCAAACAAGATGCACTGTAAGGACTATTGTCGTGCACTGTGTTTCAGCGAGACGAGACAAAGTCACCATGTCATAGTTGTTACCACTTGGTATATGTTCTAAAACTATGTCCACTTGTAGTATCCAGATAGAGATATTTTTCTAGGAAGACCCAAATAATATATACCTAGCCAAAATTATAGAATGTTATTTTGTTCTTTTCCTCAAATTTTATCATTGAGTTATTTTCCCTAAACAATGTCTTCTAAATCAAGATCACACGGATTCTACAAAATTTCCTCTAATAATAACTAGAACATTACCAACCCTAATATCCCATATTCGATTGACTTTTTATTTAAATGGAAAAGATTCAGGCGGTCACATCACCAATAATATATTAGTTTATTATTTATTGATGTTACTATATACTTATGTGGAACCAATTTTACTTTAGAAAAAAAAATATTATACAAACAAAAATCTAATACAGTGATTCCTTTAAAACTCCTTAAATGATCTCTTCTTCATTTCAGGGGGAAGGAAATAAATTAAAAGGGTGATCCCAAATTCTTAATAAGGATCAGATATAGAATAATCAGGAATCAATAATAATTGAATCACAATTAATTAATCATGATCAATATGGTGTGTTCATTAACTAAAAAACACATGAATTCAATAAACTGATAATGTAAATGCATCCATATATTTTTTAAACTAAAAATTATTTGGATAGTAATAATATAATATTCAATGAAGAGAATTATTAATCATTGGATTTCTGGTATAAGGCACTTGATCCATCATACCATCAAGATGGTTTAAGTATGTGGCTAGAAATATTTGTGATTATGTTTTGTAATTAATCATGAAGGGTAATTTACCAACTATTCTATCTCATGAGATATGTTGATGCATCAAGGTGACATAACGGGCCAATAACATCCATTAAAGTCCATATAATTCAAAATAAATATGTTTCATTCATGAAAAATATTCCATTTGTATATCCATATTGAGTTAAGGATACAAATTCATCAATATATCTCCAGTTAAAGCAACATTCAAAATAAACACTACATGATAAATGGTAAATGAATAATAAAATAATAATATATAAGATAAAAGAATATTTAAATTTTATTAAAATATAATTTCAGATGAAAATGATGTCAATGGTTCACCATATATAACACATATGAATGATTTGAT
Organism: Viscum album; assembly: GCA_963277665.1. Classification (NCBI taxonomy): domain Eukaryota; kingdom Viridiplantae; phylum Streptophyta; class Magnoliopsida; order Santalales; family Viscaceae; genus Viscum; species Viscum album. Next base: position 1,640,422,680 of record OY728121.1, on the reverse strand, counting down.
GCACAATACCATGTACAACTCAATGAAATGGAAATTGAGACAAAGTCACTTACCTTATGTCTGAATTTTTTCTTCACATGATCATAATATCCTGGGTAATAAGATTAAATACAATAATTAATTAAATCAGAAAAATTTACAATTTTTTTATTAAGTTAATTTATGTACTTTTCTATGATTAATGAAGTATAATTTTATCATTCAAGAGCAATCATTTCATTGGAAAGCATGATTGGTTTAGTTGTTATTTATATAGAATATCATAAAAAAATTAGAATATTTTTTCATAATAGAAATTACGTGTTATAAATGAATGTAATTTTTTTTAAATATTTATATTTTTAATTTATTTATATGGTATGATTATTAATCATTGGATAATAAATCGGTGATAATCATTTTTTTGAGTTTTTTATCTTTAAAAACTAGTTTTGTCTTAGGAATTCATATAATTAATATATGATGGTTATAGAAAAATAAATACGTCTTAATGAATAAATTATAATCCTTTTTAACACTAAAAATGTTTTCATGACTAGAAATTAATCTGTAATTCGAAAAAAAATCAACATCCATGAAGGTGGTGAATTGGAACCTCATACACGTTGTTCTCTATTTTATTACAAAAAGAGAGGATAAGAGAAGTAAAGATGGATTGTAACATTAAAATAATAAAAATAAAAAATATATGAGATAATGAAATTATCATGCTACTTAGATATGGGTATATGAGGAGTGAATGTGAAAATAAATTAAAATGAATGGGAAAAAATGTATATAAATTTTCATGTTCAATTATCCTCTTTGATATCCTCCTCAAGGATCATTGTATTTGGAATTTGGTGAGACCAAAGACTCTTGTACATATTTTATGGGATTGGGAAGAGTATTGGAAATAACTATAATAAGGATCAAATCTTGTATGTTGTAATGAGCAGATCTAGTGAGGGTTGTCATTAATAGTGTTGGATATATGTGTTTTCTCGTTATTTTATTCATTAGATTATAATTTCCACTCAAGACCATTAATAGATTAAGGAATATCACTAAATATATTAAAATAATTATGTATGGTTTGATATTATAGGCTTAAATCAACAATATAAAACATATGACTCAATCATTCGTTTATTGGGCTTATATCGTAAATTACCGTATTTCACTATTCCCAAAAATTGTACTATTTTCAAAAAAACAAAAATTTACCCCTACATTTTTTTGATTGTTAGAATTAAAAATTGAAAACCAATTTATGAAAATAATATTTTTAATATTAGATATTTAATTTTAAATTAAAATCATAATTACATTATATGTACTGATTCTAAAATTATAACTGATTTCATACCACATTGAAAATTTAACTATGGTCTTAATAATGTTTTGTATAATCATAAGACATAAAAATATTAACATATGATATAATTTTAAGAAAATAAATTTTCTATTGAATCATTATAAAAATTATAGAATTATGAATAATCATTTTTGTTTTTAATAATTATCAGTACTTAATTAATAATTTCCAAAACATTTATTTAAATATAATTTTATATATATCATATTAACATTTATTATATTAATAATTTTTATTTTTATATATTATTTTAATATTCTATTAGTTGAATAAATATTCATAAGGGTCACATTACTATTCTAGAAGTTATGTTTCAATTTCATTGGTATATGTTCTTAATTTCAAGAATAAGCCTCATATTTAATTCATTATTCATTATAGAGTTTGTATTTTGTTCTACTTGTGATTTTATATAATCTTTACTATATGATACAATTTATTCTTCTATTTAATCTATTAAATGATTTGAATTTATTTAAGAGGATACATACCATGAAATATTATGGTGTTATAAAAGACATTGTAGAATGTTGTTGAGTTTAACTCTTGATTTCTTGCCTATGATTAGGTTAATACTAGATGATTTTAGAATAATGTATTAGATTATTGTGAGAACTATAGGTAGTCTATTTTGATGTAATTCCATCGACAATAATTGTATTGCATGATTCTAAATTCAATTCACAATTAGCATGCTGATGTAAAAGGATTTAGGTCCTAGTCACGGATTATAATGACTTTTCTACCTCAAATAGTTGTATAGGTTAAGTAGAACATTCAGTTATTGGATAACATGTATCATGATTTCATTATAGAATTAACACATTATTAGGAGAATCATCTACTATCTTTGGAGATTCCATATCATAACATCTACCAGTCCGCCATTGGGGTAGCATAATTGGTTGATATTTTTTGGATACCCTTCAGTTCGTCATTATTATGGTCCAAGTTAGTGGGTTACAACACATTTAGTCATTTATTTAATGATATATAATGTTATAAATTGTTCAATTCATCAAGATGATGATGAAAACCATCCAATAATTATAGGAGTTTTTCATTAACCAATGACATCATACTTGGGATTTGATGAGGAGATATTGTGTAATCAGATATTTCCCCTCATAAATAATATTGGGCATTTGGATGAGACATTATTCCATATTTGGTGTTATATTCCCTTTATATATTAGGATAATTTGGATTGATTTGTGTTGAACACTAAACCTTGTAACCATAGTCATACATGGTACTTTGTGTGTTCCAAGTGTCCTAGTTGTGGAAAAATGATCATGAACCATTAAATAATGTCATCTAGGATGATCAAGACATTGATGGTGTGGATACCTAATTTATGATTTTGAGTATAATTTTAGTGTTTTAGTGCCAACAATAAAGGACCCTTCATGGGAAATTTTTTCCATGGAGTGCATTCCTATTGACATCATGACATCATTTTAGAGATATTGTGAGTGTGGGGTACTATTGCTATAATCATGGTTTTAATGTCTCGGATTACTTTGTGTTTTATTTTAATATTATGTGGGAATTATTTCGAGACCAGGCATTGAATCGGCACAGAGTTCCGAGGCCTAGTAAGCCCGAAAAAAATGTTTGAAATTTAATTAAATAATTAAATAACACGCACATGTGGTTTTCCTAAAAAAGTGGAATAACACTTGAACGTGTCCTCAGATCAGAAATCTGAGGGCACCATTACGTTCAGAACGGCGATTTTACATTAGGGGAGGCCCAATATCGGCCAGAGCAGGCCGGTGGTGAAATATGGTTTTTGGGACGTAACCGTAATAAAATATGTTATTAAAATATTTTATTAAATCTTGTTGTAGAAAATATATCTTATCATTTAAATAGAGATTTCGCAGGGGATCAGGGTTACAAATCTCATAACCCTGAATTTCCCATGGAGGCTCTGGAAAATCTCTAGAGAAAACCCCCAAATGTGGTGGTGACTTTCCGGATGAATTTCCCCGGCGACGATGACGTGACGATAGGATATTTTCCAATGAACTTCGTGAATCTAGGTAGGATGTTTGGTTTTGGTTTCCTTCCCCATTCTTGATTCTGATGACGAACGCAGACTAATCCACAAACAGATTAGCCCGTGGATTGATTGTAATTGCGGGATGGGCTTTTTCGGGGATTTTGGGGAATTTATCCATGTTGATTTATTGTTGTTGATTTCTGCTCCATTAAAGCCTATTAATTGGAGAGGATCAACACTGTGAAGAACTATGGTGGAGGTTTGTTCCTCAAATTTGTTTCATTGAATTTTCTTCCCTTTTTCTTTCAAGGGTTCTTCACGTTCTTCATAGGGCGATGAACAATGGATCATTGTGCATATGTTCTGCAATGCAACGATCCCAAATTGAAGAATCGACACTGTAGTGATCTTGAGGAGGTGAGACGACAGTTTTAGTGGATGGATCGAAGCGAATCGGAAGATATCATTCATCGAACGATTTCTGCACGGGTGGACCAAATCGGATTTCGGAACCAATCGAAGGCCTGAAACCCATATATTTGGCATCACAATGACAAGGTGACACAACTTCATGAGTTTCACGAAAAATGGAATGTAGAATCGAAACTGGGTGATCAGCCGAGGTGCGAATGAAGAAGTTGGTGTTCTGGAAATTTCGCAACTACACAACTTGTGTTCGTCGGGGATCACTTGGCGAGTAGTCTGGGAGTACACAAACACTGATTGGGTACACGGACAGGGACACGGTGTGTGTACCCCTCCCCGGTCAGACCCGTCCAGATACACGGGATACCCTGTGTACTGGTACATGGGAAGGAAACACATATTGACACCGTGTATGGGCATACGGCCATAGTACACGGGTGATTTCCAGTTGACAGGACACAGCGTGTGCATTGACTTACATGCCATGTATATTCTTTCTTACATGACATCGATTCCAGACACGGGCCATTTACATGGGCAGTACCCAGAGCCAGGGAACACGGTTTGTGATCCTTCTACACGTCATGTAGTTGTGTTTTACATAGCTTGGATGAATGAAACGGGTAGTACCCAGGGTCAAGGAACATGTCCTATATCCATACTACACGCAGTGTAACCTATTTTACATGGCTTTAGCCAGTTTCCTCCAGTGGCTTGGACTAGTTTCCTTAGGGTTCGTCTCCTAGGTCTTTCTCCTGAAGGTTTCCGATATCATTTCTTATGTATACGAGGATGATCCCTTCAACAGGACTTCCTGAATAGAGTTGTTGGAATCCCCTTAGTGAGAGTTATAACTGGATCCTCTATTCATTCCTGGGACCCTAGATAGATTTCTTGGTATCTATGTGACCAACTTTACTCGGGCGCTGATCCTCTTCTTAGCGAATTAGTTCAGACTAAGTTGTTGGAATCACCCTATAGTTATTAGTTGTGTTCCTCATCTGAACATCATATTATCTTGTTCTTCTGGAGTGTGTTTTCCTAGATTGAGTACTTCGTATCTCTCTCTTCAGACCTAGGAGTGTTTCCTCCTTGTTATGTGCTTAGTGGAATCTTTGAGCTAGAACTTATTGGTGGTTTCTCGATGGTCGATTGAGTATGAGTATATTAGGATATTCTTTTAATATGTTCTTTAAACATATACTGTTTAGAGCTGACTATATCTTTCCTTTATGGAATTTTCCTTTGTTAAATTCCTTTGTGGTTTCGGGGTGTCCTAATGGGTATTGTTATACTCACAAATGCATGGTCTTTTCCCTCACTTGTCATGTCTTGTGCAGACAAGTGAGCTTTTGATAGGATTCTAGGAGGACCAGGACCGGACGGTGCTAAGTGAGATAAAACAGGTCGAGGTATGTTCCTATGGCTACGGATTTTAGTCCTAGTACCATTCATTATAGGTTGGACTTTTTTACAGACTCTTCTTTCGGTGGGCTTGTACTTTTGGCCTATAGTTTTACAATACTACACATTACATTCATATCATACTCCGTTGGTTGGGTTTTATTGTATGAATGCATATCCCTTTTTAATAGTTTTTACTTTTCGACTTTGTGGGCTTGTAGATGTGTGAGTGTGTGTACATGTTTATAGGAAATGCCTCCAATGTTAATAGCATTCCTACTTAGTGCTTGTCACCAACCCCTGGCCTATTCGAGACGGGAATGGGGGGTTGTGGCTCGGGCCCCACTGGGACGGGTCATGACAGAGTGGTATCAGAGGTGGTCGGTTCTACCTGTTGACCGAGAGTCTATGAGTTGGTTTGGGGTAATCGGGTTAAGTGTTTCGATTTCGGCTTTCAGGCTAGGGACCCCAGTGTTGGTGCGGGTGGCCGACATATCCATACACCTGGACTCTGATAACTTTATTTTTGACATGGAACATGAGAACACTAGTTTCATAGGGAAATTAATGGTAGATGCATCAATTAGGAATGGGCTATGGTTTCCATGTCTTCCTTGAGTCATCTCTCCAGATATACTCACTGATTGAGATACACCTTGTTTCTTTAGAGTTTGCCTCCGTGACACGCACCCGCTAGGATTTAGTAGCTTGATCGCGATGATGAACTCCTCAGTGATGAAGCATTGATACAGGGACTAGATCCCCCAGTTTTACCTTTGGGTGGTATGCCAATTATTCCACCACCTAGGGATTAGTGTTTAGTGCCTACTGTACCAGTAGAGGAGGAGCATAGGCTGAGTGCACTCCATGAGTTTCAGAGACAGAGACCCCTCAGGTTTCGAGGCGAGCTTGACCCTCAGGTATCAGAGGTCTTTCTTGAGGAAGTTACTAGAGTCTTCCGTTTAGTCAAGACACCAGCAGAGCAGATGGTGATCCTGGCAACAAGCCTTCTGGAAGGCTTGACAGGGCGATGGTGGAGTTTTGTTATCTAGACTCATGACGAGGCGAATCTTGCATGGTTATAGTGTCATCATCTCTTCAAAGAGGATTTTTCACTGGTTACCCTGAGAAAATTACATATAAAAGAGCTTCTTCAGCTTCATCAGGGGACCAAGATGTTGGCTGACTATTCATCGAGGTTTACCGGCCTCTCACGGTACTCGATGGATATGGTCAAGGATTAGTACTTCTGTGGTCGTACTTTTGAGCAAGGCATGTGAAGAGACATTCGAGCTAGCATCATCCCTATGAGCATTCCTATATATTCTATGGTGCTCGAGCGGGCCTTGGTGGTCGAGAGTTTCTTGACAGAGAAGAGACAGCCGATAGTTGTCAGTGGTGAGCGAGTTGGAGAAGAGACCTCTGTAGTAGGGAGCTGACGTCAGGGACCCAGGCATGGGAGACATTTCCAGAGGATATCCCAAGATAGGGGATCTACCATAAATGATTTGTAGGGTGCATCTAGCCAGCCTTGATAGAGGCTATGTTACTCATGCGATGGATAGGGACATGTCGCTTTAGATTGTCCGACCTTTAGTACTATTGAGATGGGAGAAGAGGATGGGCCACCGAGGCAGAGGAAACGTGTGAAGCAGACAGATCTGCTGGGTGGAAGACGAGGTAGAGGAGTTAGGAGAGCAGGTGGGGGTGGTCGGCGTTTTGAAATTTTTCCACCCCCACCCATGTGAGGTCCACCCCAAGCTCAGAGATATGGTGGACAGAGGTAGGGACAGCTGCAGGTAGCTGAGGCATTTGACCAAGGTACTCCTGGAATGATTAGAGGTACAATCTGTGTCTTTTCTACTTTGAATGTCGTATAGATAGACACAGATTCTAGTCATTCTTTTCTGGATTCTTTTCTTGTTAGAGACAGTGAGTTTCTAGTAGAGCCGTTGACTCAACCCTTCCACTTAGAAACACTGACTGGAGAGTATTTAGAGATCACAAACCATTGTAGACTGTGTGACCTGACCCTTATAGGCGAGAGTTTCAGTTGGAACCTCTTGGTGGTAGCATCGAGGCCTTACGATGTCATTCATGGTATGTATTGGATATCCATAGTTTGTTCCCAGATTTACTGTTTTAGGCTAAGGGCATGGTGTGTCTGCAGTGATCGAACAAGGTTCTCCTTCATCGGTGATAAAAGAGACCCATGCAGTATAGGTTGGATTCGTGCGTAGGAGGGCACCACCGATTTCACACCAGTTCGATATCCTAGCCCATGGAGCAACGGATGTTATGATTTTCCAGTTTCTAGCAGTAGTGGCTGAGTATGAGGATGTCTTTTTGGAGGATGTCCCTGGACTCCCTCCTCATCGGGATATAGATTTCTGCATTGAGTTGCAACCCGGGATGACATTGATATCAACATCAGCATATCAGATGGCTCCTGTAGAGCTTCGTGAGATGAGAGTGAAACTAGAATACTTGAATATGAAGTGCTTCGTGAGACCTAGTGTTTCACCCTGGGCGCCCCAGTGTTGTTTTCCAAGAAGGTAGATGGGATCTTGAGGCTGTGTGTGGATTACAGCGCTTGAATCAGGTGACCATGAAGAACCGGTATCCACTACTGAGGATCGATGACCACTTCGACCAGTTTAGAGGGGAACGATGGTTCTCGAAGGTAGATCTAAGATTAGGATATCACCAGTTGTGAGTACAGGATGAGAATATAATGAAGTCGTCTTTCATATGCTTCTATGGTCACTATGAGTACTTGGTGATTCCCTTCGGCATGAAGAACACCCCTGTAGTGTTTATGGGACTCATGAACTGGATCATTCAGCCCAATCTAGATTGGTTCGTGGTGGTCTTCATCAATGATATCCTTCTGTACTCTGCGTCTGACTAGGAGCATGCGAGGCACCTAAGGAGGGTTCTGGACACACTCCGAGAGCACTAGTTGTATGGGAAACTCTTGAAGTGTCAATTCTGGATATAGGAGGTCAACTTTATAGGACTCGTTCTCTCAGTAGATAGTGTAGCAGTGGACCCAGACAAGGTTGAGGTAGTGCTAGCATGGAAGCCACACCAGAACGAGACAGAGGTGTGGATTTTCCTTGGGTTGGCCGGCTACTATCAGAGATTCATCTTTGATTTCTCCAGGATTTCAACACCCATGATAGCGTTGACCCAAAAGGGGAACTATTTCGTGTCGACTGAGAGATGAAATCAGGCTTTTCAATAGTTAAGATAGATTCTAACGAGCACCCCTATCATGAGACTACCAAAAGAGGGTGTCGAGTATGTGGTGTTCTGCGATGCATCAGGAACCAGGCTTGGTTGGGTCCTGATGCAGAGGAAAGCGGTGTTTGCCTATGGCTCAAGTCCGTTGAGGCCACACAAGCAGAACTACGTGACCCATGATCTTGAGTGGGAAGTGTTAGTCTTCACATTAAAGATGTTGCAGCACTAGCTAATGGTTGAGAGGTTTACCATCATCTCTCATCACAAGAGTCTCAGATATATCTTCTCTCAGAAGGATCAAAATTTGAGATAGAGGCGATGGATTGAGTTTCTCTAGAATTATGACATTGAGATTGTTTATACTTATGGGGAGGGAAACGTTGTGGTAGATTCTCTGAGCAGGAAATCCGGTTCGTAGTTACTGGATGAGGTGACGAGGCAGTTGTCCTCATTACAGTTATCCTTCATGGATAGGGATGAGAGAGATTACCATCAGTCGATGGTTGTTACCCCTCCCCTCTTATAGTGAGTCAGGGAAGCACATCTCAGGGATGCAAGATGTGAGACTCTGCGTGCTCAGATATCCACAGGCCATGCTGCCGAGGGATATTAAAAAGGTGGGGAGCATGTTGTTCTTTTTGGAGGGCAAACAGTAGTACAAGTGGAATTGCGGGAGGAGGATCTTAGGGAGTTACATACATCTCATTTGGCAGTACATCCAAGAATGTAAAATAAGTACAAGGACCTCTAATGTAAGTTATAGTGGTCGGAGATGAAGAAGAGTGTGGAAGAGTTTGTTTCTCGATGCCTTACTTGTCAGAAAGTAAAGGTTGAGAACCAGGTGCCAGCAGGTTTGACTCATCCCCTTGAGGTTCTAGAGTGGAAGTGGGGTGGGATATCTGTGGACTTTGTGACATGTTTACCACGTACGTCCGGGGGAGGTGATGCCATTTTGGTGATCGTTGATCGACTCACCATGTTGGCCAACTTCTTAGCCATACAGGAGCAGAGTTCAGTATAGAGCTTGGGACACCTCTATGTACAGTAGATAGTTCGGCTTCATGGAGTTCCATCCACGATCGTCTCAGATCGTGATGCTCATTTCAAATCCTGGTTGTGGAAGGGATTTCAATAAGCATTTGGCACTTAGTTATGCTTGAGCACAAAATTTCATTCTCAGAAGTATGGTCAGATGGAGCAGACCATCAAAGTCCTGGAGGATATGCTATGAGCTTACATACATGACTTTAGTCATAGCTGGGAGGATCACCTACCACTGGTGGAATTTTCTTATAAAAACTGTTATCATTCCTCTATTGGTATGGCACCATTCTAGTCTTTTTACGGGCGACATTGTAGGTCACCACTTTGCTGGACTGACCGAGGAGAGTCACCACTCATGGGCCCAAATATGGAGCGAGCTACTACAGAGAAGGTATAGGCCGTCCAAGAGTGGATGAAGACTACACATAGTCGGCAGAAGTCATTTTCCAATAGGAGATGGAGTCCCTTGGAGTTCGAGGAGGGAGACCATGTGTTTCTTCGGGTCTTGCCTCGATGTGGATTGCAGAGATTTTGACGAGGTGGAAAGGTATCTTTGAGGTTCATCAGCCCTTTTCATATTCTAATTACAGTTGACATGGTGGCATACCACTTAGGTCTACCTCCTCAGATAAACAAGGTACTCAACGTCTTCCATGTGTCATTGCTGCGGAGGTGCGTGCATGATCCATCACACGTTATCGACTAGGTAGAGCTTGATATCGATGATGGAGTGAACTTTACTCTGTACCCAGTGGAGATCGAGGATCAGAAGGATAAGATCGTTCATGGGCAATCTATTCCCATGGTGTGTGTCCGGTGGTAGCATGGGAATCTCTAGGAGAGCACGTGGGAGTGGGAGGCTCAGATTCGTGAGAAGTAACCACATCTTTTTGAGTATACTTTGTTTTGGATTTTTAGGGATGTAAATCCCTAAGTTGGGTGTGATTTAATTTATAGTATTACTCCATGTTTTATTTTAATATTATGTGTGAATTATTTAGAGACCTTTCTTTGAAACGACGTGCAGTTCCGAGGCCGGGTCAGCCTGGAACAAATGTTTTAAATTTAATTAAATAATTAAATAACACTCGCCTGTGGTTTTCTTGAAAAAGAGGAATAACACCTGAACGGGTGCTTCGATCAGAAATCTGAGGTCACAGTTGCCTTCATAACGGTGATTTTACCTTAGGTGAGGCCTAACATCTGCTGGCACAGGCCAGTACTGAAATCTGGTTTTTGGTACGTAACCGTAATAAACTATTTTATTGAAATATTTTTTTAAATCTTATTGCGGAAAATATCTCTTATCTTTTAAATAGAAATTTCATAGGGGAATAGGGTTATATATCTCATTACACTGAATTTCCCTTGGAGGCTCTGGAAAAGCTCTATAGAAAACCCCCCAACGCGGTGATGACGTTCTTGATGAATATCACCAGCGACGATGACACGGTGAACAGATCTTCGCAAACAAATGCCGTGAATCCAGGTAGGATGTTTGGTTTTGGTTTCATTCACCATTCTTGATTTCTACGATGAAAGAAGACTAATCAACGAATAGATTATCCCACTGATCGATTGTAATTGTGGGATGGGCTTTTTTGGGGATTTTGGGGAATTGATCAATGTTGATTTATTATTGTCGATTTCTATTCCGTTTAAGCATATTAACGGGAGCAGATCAATGCCATGATGAACGATGGTGGAGGTTTTCTCCATAAATTTGTTTCATTGGATTTTCTTCACTTTTTCTTTAACGCATTCATCACGTTCTTTGAGTGGTGATGAAAAATGGATCGTTTCACATCAATTCGGCAACACAACGATCCCAAATTGAAGAATCAACACTGCAGTGATCTTGTGGAGGTGCGACGACGGTTTTAGCAGACGGATCGAAGCAGATTGAAAGATATTATTTTTCAATTGATTTCTGAATGGTTGGCCCATATCAGATATCAATGCTAATCGAAGGCCCCAATCGCACAGATTCGGCATCACGATGACGAGGCAACCTAGCCTCTCGAGTTTCACGGCAAACGGACAACAAAATCAAAACCGGGAGATCGGCCGAGGTGTGGAGGAAGAAGACGATATTCTAAAATTTTCCCGACTACACGACGTGTTGTATGGGCTAGAGGGAGTGTGTTTGTCTGGGATCACTTGGCATGTACTTTGGGAGTACATGGACATGGGTTGGGTACACTGCCAGGGACACGGCATGTGTACCCTTCCCCGGCCAGACCCGGCCAGATACACGGGATACCCCGGGTACTGGTACACGGGCATGCAACATAGATAGACACTGTAAACGGGCATACGACTAGAGTACATAGGTGTTTTCCAGTTGACAGGACACAGTGTGTGATTTGACTTACATTTTGGGTATATTCTTTCCTACATGACTTCGATTCCGGACACAGGCTGTTTACACGGGCAGTACCCGGAGCCCAGGAACATGGCGTGTGATCCTTCTACATTCCATGTAGAGGAGTTTTACACAGCTTGGATGAATGACATGGGCTGTTTACATAGGTAGTACCCGAGGTCAAGGACCACGACATGTAACTATACTACACACCATGTAACCTATTTTACATGGCTTGAGCTTGTTGCCTTCTATGACTTGGACTATTTTCCTTGGGGATAATTCCCTAGGTTTTTCTCCTGAAGGTTTCCAGTATCATTTCCTACGTACATGTGGTTAACCCCTCAGCTGGACTTATTGAATAGAGTTGTTAGAATCCCCTCTATGAGACTTAGAGCTGGATCCTCTATTCATTACTAGAACCCTAGGTTGAGTTCATGGTATCTATGTGACCAACATTACCTGGGCACTAATCCTCTTCTTAGAGGATTTGTTCAGACTATGTTGTTGGAATCAACCAATAGATATTGGTTTTGTTGCTTATCTGAACATCATATTATCAACTACCTATTGAGTTTTTTATCCCTGAACGATTACATCATATCTCTCTCTTCAGACCTTGGAGTGTGTCCTCATTGTTACGTGCTTAGTGGAATCATCGAGCTAGATCTTAGTGGTGGTTTCACGATTTTCAATCATGTATGATTATATCTGGATATTCTTGTTATATGTTCTATAAATATATACTATGTAGAGCTGACTATATCATTCCTTTGTGGTATTTTCCTTTGTTGTATTCTTTTGTGGTTTTGGGGTGTCTGTTTCGGTGCGGATGTGCGTCGGGTTACGCTGTTCCGCCAGGACGCGTTCGCGCGTGCACCCGTCAACCCGAGGGGATGGGCGCGCGACTTGTGGTCCCGCAGTCCCGCTTTCCAAAGGCGGGCAGCATCCGTCCCTTATTCAGGGGCGTCTGCTCCTTGATCGAAACCGGGATGATGGGATGTCGGCTCCTCCTTCCTTGGACGTCTCCTCGGAACTCGTCGCCTAATCCGGGTCTCCCTCATAGATTTAATACATGCTCGTGAATCTCGTTCCCGGCGCCATATCTTCATGGACACCGGTTAATTACGCTGCTTCCGCCCGGACGCTCCAAGGAGTCTGGTCGGGGCAGCAACCTGCAGTGAGAAGGCCGGGTGGCTCTGGGTGCTGGGGGCGTGTCGTAACACTGCGGCTCTGCACGTCTGTCTTCCGTCCCTAATATGGCTTCTCGAAGGCATGATGACCTGAGGCATCCCGCACTGGGTGCGGGGAACTGTGTCACCTGAGGTTTTCCTCAGCTTCCCATGTTTAACACGGGGTATGCCGCGAGTTTAACGTCCAGCGGGGACAGCATCGGACCGATCAACACGAAAAGTGGATCAGATGACAGAACCCTTTGCGGGGAACCTCCGACGCTGGGGCCAGCGCATGGGCGGCTTCCCAAATGATGTGGAGTGGAGAGAAGCGGCATGACCCCACCGGGATGTGGCGGCCCGGGTAAGGATCAGGATGGACGATGGAGTGAAGAGCTTGGACCCCATAGGGGCTTCCTACGTACCGCGCGTTATCACGGATCAAAGTCAACGTAGTTTGGGTATACAGTTTAACGTCATGTTGGACGTCGGCAAGCCAACTCACGAAGGGGTCGAGGCCGCAGGGCGGAGGATTGAACCGAACCACCTCGCATAGAGGGGGATGGAACAGCCGAGTGGATCACAGTTTCACGTCATGCTGGACGATAAAAGGAGAGATGGAAAAAGGGGATGTGGGGAGGCACAGTGGAGATACACACGGGCAGTCTCCCACAGGGGCGGATTCATAGGTGAATCGACGCAAGCGTGAACCCTGGAGGGGTCCACTGATGGACGAACCGACGTGAATACGACCGGGACGACCAGGTGGTGGGCTTTAACCTCAGGGAGGTTTCCTACGTACCCTGTTTAGAAGACAGGGATCAAAGTCCACGTAGTTCATTCTATCAGGACTTACGCACTTGAGGCAGCCCGGATGCGGCAAAACTCAGTTGGAAGGGACTTGGACCGAAAGTAGGAGACACCTCGATCCCAGTCACACCCTCTACTGGCTTCGGCAGTGGGGGAGTGCAATGGAGATACACATGTGCATCCCCCCACAAGAAACTAGGGGTTTGTAATACCCTACCCCCGTGGGGAAAAGCCGCTCCCATTAAATCGTCCCTAAAGAGGGGAAATCCCGACATCCCTGTAGAGACGAGTGGGTGGGGGCCACATCCAAACCGGGGGGGACCCTGCGTGCGAGGCACGGGATCGGATGATGCGGACGGTTTAGCGTCTTGCCAGACGAAGTACAGTTTAACGTCGTGTGTTGAGGACGAAGCGGACGGTTTAACGTCTTGCCGGACGAAGTACAGTTTAACGTCGTGTGTTGAGGACGAAGCGGACGGTTTAACGTCTTGCCGGACGAAGTACAGTTTAACGTCGTGTGTTGAGGACGAAGGTGCTTGGCAGTTTAACGTCTTGCAGCACGGACGATAGGGGCTAGGCAGTTTAGCGTCGTGCAGCTTGGACGTAGTACAGTTTAACGTCATGTTGGACGGATGCAGTTTAGCGTCATGCGGGACGAATGTGCAGTTTAACGTCATGCTGGACGTTGGTTGCCGCCGATGGGTCCGTGTCACTTCGCGCGAGCCTGGAGGGCCGCACGGAAATACAACGCATGGTGCGAGCACCCAGGACGAAGATCATCGGGCGCCACGCAGGCGGGTACCCTCAGGGGGTCAAAGGGGGCGACCCTGGCGGATTGCGCGCAAAAGAGGAGCTTTGCGCGCAAAACAGCAGGTCGGCGCGCAAAATGGCGGGCTGGCGCGCAATCGGGCCATCCCTTTGCGCGCGGATGATTGAGATTGCGCGCACTGGGCTTCGGGCAGCACGCAGGGGCAACGGCTCATTCTCTAACGAACGGCCACTTTGAAGAGGGGGGTGCGCGCAATCGGGCTGGATTGCGCGCACCCGGGGGCAATTGCGCGCAAGAGGCTTCTTTTGTGCGCAAAGGCCTTCGGGTTAAGGATTATTCAAAGGAAAGGAGCCAAGGTGATTGCGCGCGAAGGCGAACCCCAAGGCTCTATTGCGCGAAAGAAAGGAGGTTACCTGAAGATCGGCATTGCGCGCGGAAGGGGTTGGATTGCGCGAATGAGCGACGCTTCGGATTCTGGCAACCTTCAAAACGTCGGGGGTCGCCTTATATTTATAGGCAACCCCGGGCGCGGAATCCGGTCTCGAGCGCGGAATTCCCTTCGCGGGCGCGGAATCAGGACCCGGCGCGCAAGGGAGCCGCGCAGGCCACGGGCGCGCAAAATAGCGCGCCGGCCCAGCGCATTGCGCGCATCCCGGGAGGTTTGCGCGCCGCGACTCAACTTTGCACGCGGGCCTCTGAAATTTCGCGCAAGTCCTCCGGGCCCTCCGGAACGTGCCTCTGACTCCAAATATCACTTCGCTTTCCGCATCCGGAGCTTCGTTTGGGAACAACAGACTTTTCCGGCATCTACAAAAGCCCCCCCTCGGAATCTGATCGGCGAGAGGCCGCAACGATCGGGTTCCGAGGGAGACGCCGGAATGCCGAAGTCTTGGGCTGCGCGGGACTTAGGCGCGCAAAAAGGGGCGCCAGGCGCGCAATTCGCAGCCGCGGTCGCGCAATCGAGCATTCCGCGTGGCGCGGAATCCCGGCCTCGTCTATAAATAAGGGTCTAGGGTTCTGCGTTCCGTACACAGGCCTTCCGCGCGATAAGCTTCAACGCTCTCGTGCGCGAAATTGCCTTTTTCGGTCGCGAAATTCGCCCGATCGGCGCGCAAAACCATCCGGAATTCGCCTGCCTTTGCGCGAAAACCTGGAACTTTGCGCGACATTCATCCCAATTGCGCGCCGTTCTCTTGGATTGCGCGCCAACCTTCAAACTTCTCTACCAGCCTCGTCCGATCCCGCACGCTTCATCCCTTAACCCGCACGACTCCCGAAACTTCTGAGATGGCCGCGCATCAAGGAAATGAGGGGGATGCCGCCATTCGCAGAGCAGAGATGGCGGCGAACGAGGAGGTTTACGGAGCCAAGGAGATTGTTTCCAACAATCAATCCCTGTTCGACTTACTGACGCCGGCCCAGAAGACATATCCACTGTCGGACAACCTGCCGCTCTGGAACTTCGGCATCCTAGATGAGGTTCCGGTGCCAGGGTTCGAGGTTGATGCGCCACGGACCTGGGTGACTCGGGAGGACGAGCTTCCCCGCTATAACATCACCAACAATGGGCATCCTGCCAGGGAGACCAGGCACTTGGACGTCTATGTCCTGAACCCGAGGACGCGAACCATTGACGGGGGTGAGCCTACTGCGGAAAATTCTCCAGCCCTCTACTCGAGCACATATCGCCAGAGTGTCACTGACGACACCAAGGGCTGGCTGAAGGACTGGGACTTGCGGTCTGGGGGCAAATTCACCAGTGAGTGGGCCTGGGCGTTCTAGGTACGCCACACTTGCGATCACTTCGCAGAGGAGCTGCGGTACATCGGCCTATTTGAGGCGGTGTGGACGTCGCAGATCCACTTCTACCAGCAGTCCGAGCTCGGGCCGGAGCTGTTCACCCGGTGGTCTCCGGATACCAACACCTTCCATCTTCCCCATGGGGAGGTCGGCATCGGTCTCTGGGACATCCACTGCATCGGAGGTATCCCGCTGGAGGGCTACCAATACGATGAGTTCCTGCCACCGAAGAACACCTGGGAAGACAGGTCACGGACTCTTATTCTGACCTTGCATCTGCTTGACCTGGCTACGCAGCGGCTTGGGATCAAGGACTTCCAGAAGGACATAGCCTACAAGGAGTGGTTCGGCCAGTTCTTGGAGCATGACCCGGCGGTCAAGATGCCAGGCAGGGGGAAGCGGTGCCCGACCGCAGCTCAGAGGAGCCGGAACGGGTCGTACTGGCGGGTCCTGGAGACAGGCGACTACCGCTCATGGGGGTACCGCGTCATCGAGGCCCGGGACCCAAATGTCCGGTACGCGGCGTTCCTGGCCGCCTTTCTGAGTGGGTGGCTCCTGCCAGTGCGGGACGCGAGAATGGGCGTTCGCCCGGCGACACTGGCGGTGGCGGGCGCTATGGCCGCCAACAAAAGATACAACCTCGGGGTCCCAGTGCTGGCGAGGCTGTATGCCATCCTGGGACGCATCTCACGAGGGGGGTCGCCACGAAGTATCTGTGGGCCCTTTCAGTTCTTCCACGGCTGGGTGGCTGCTCACCTCGGTGGGTACACGTTTCCGAACGCCATCATTCCTCCGGGCAACGGCCTGCGACCCTCCCTGCTGAACATCGCGGGGGTCGCTCTGATGACCCTAAGTGAGGAGGGCGTGAGGATTCGGATTGGCAATCATGCCAATTTCAACTTCAGTCCGTTCCCCACTCCCGTCGGCCAGATGATCGACAACGGGCAGGGTCCGCTGGAGCAGCATGAATACTTCCTGAACATGCGGGGTGGGGTGCTCGTGGCTCGGATCGATGGGAAGGTGATCTGCGAGCCTTACGTGCCAACCCGGTTCGCCAGGCAGTTCGGGTGCCTTCAACGGATGCCGAAGAGGGTATTCACTGCTGTCCGGGAGGAGACGAACCCTTGCGTCCTTCGCCAGATGTGGCTGATGTTTGCCGCTTTCGGCTCTGGCGACGTCATCACTCTCCCTCCTACCGGAGTTGACGCAGGCTTGGAAACCGAGTACGCCGAACACTGGGCCATCGCGTACCCCGAGGGGCTTCTACAGAAGCCAGTTCGGCGGCTCGAGGTTACCCGTGCGGAGACCGGGCGTCAAGGAAGGAGGCGAGGCGCCGCCACACGGGGGAGAACGGAGGCGCGCCAAGCAGCGGAGCCGGCGCGGGCAGGGACTTCGGCGGCGGGCACATCGCGAGCTGCCGCCACGACCTCAGCACCCAGAGAGGGGGCACGTGCGGTGGTCGAAGAGCGACCCGGGAAGCAGGTGAGACGTCTGCTCGAACCCTCCCACGATGCAGTCTTCCCGGCGCTGTGGTCGGCCTGGATGACCCTGCGGCAGTCACTGGGGACCGACGCCATCTGGCGAAAGATTCTCAGAGAAGGAATCCATCTGCCAGAGGTCGGGCGCCTCCATATTGCCGACAGGGTGGACTTCAACCGGCAGTATGCGTATCTGACGGCCATGGACGATTACGCGCGCCAACGTGGTCAGCGTGCGGAGCCATCCCTTCTGGTGAAGGTGATGCTCGGTCTAGAGCCCGCTCCAGAACAGATGCCGCCGGAAGAAGACGACAGTAGAAACAACTCCAAGGAATAGGAGGAAATGGGGGAGGATGAAGGCTCCAAGGGAAGATCCCATCAGGGGAGTCCGCGGGAGAGCGGCGAGGTGGCCGGCTCTGACAATGTTGATGTCGTTGAGCTCCTCTAGGTCCACTTCTATCCCTACTCAATCTGCTTCATCCATTCTCTTATGCAGCTTCTCACCCATTTCTCCATCTTTCTCAGGAGCGCACGGATGTTGGTCAGGCGTCCTCAGTGGGAGTAGGAGGGGCGCCAGCAGGACAAGGCGGGGGCCAGTCACCCATTATCGAATTGACAGGCGCGGAAGGGCCCCCTGCTGCAACTGTTCCTGCGGTGGCCGGGATAGCGGAAGATGACGCTCTGACCTCCCGTAAGTCTCCTTGTTTTACTGCTGGTGCTTGCCATTGACGATCCGTGACTAACCATGGCATGTCCCGCGCAGTGATCTCAACATTGGAGGCTCGTCGGGTTGCCGAACCCGGGCCATCTACGAGTGGACCAGTGGTGGATATGCCGCCTGCTCCGGAACAGACTTCCCAAACCGAGCCGGCCCCACCAACTGCTGATCAGGGGGCTGCGGACGCCGGCGGTGCTGACGTCGGAGAGAGGTCGGGGGCTGACGAGGGTGTCAGCGCCGCTGGGGAGAGAGAAGAAGGTCGCCCAGATGTTGGGGAACCCATCCCTCATGAGGACCTCCCAGGGGCGGACCCTGCAGCAGACCTGCTGGCTGCCTTCCCTGCCTACCGGCCTGCCGACCCCGAGGAGATGGACGACTCGGACGCGGAGGCGGTCGAGGAGAGCCGGATAACGCGCCGCAGGGGGTGGAAGTGCATCCAGCGCTTCCTCAAGTGAGACCCATCGGAGTGGCTGGGGCGCATGGGATCACTTCAAACCTGGCTGCGCTTCCTGTGTGCCGGGGGAGCTGATGCTCAACGCCTACATCTGACGGTCCGTGATTTCATGGCCGAAACGATGCGCGAGAGCTGCCGGCGTGCCGACGTCACACAAAGTCGGGACATGTCGGAGAGCACGCGGGCGCTCCTCGCGGCGGAACAGGATGTCCGGCACCTCGAAGGGCAGGCGGCAGAGAAGGAGGCCTTCGTCGCAACGTGTACCGAGCTTGTGGAGAAACTAGCAGCCCAGCTGGTTGACGCCCAGGTACAGCTGACGGAGGCGGGCCAATAGATGGTCACAATTCAGGTCGAGCGGGAGCGTGCACAGGCCAGAATCGACGAACTGCGTGCTGCGACCGCCGACGAGGAGAGGGCACGCAGAGAGCGAGAAGCAGCCCTGGAGGCCGCCAGCCAAAGGGTAGCGGCGTTAGAGAGACTCATTCAGCACGCTAATCCCTAGGGGCTTTGTTTTTCCACTCCCAGAACATTTTTCTTCTGCTACCTTGATCCATTTGTCTGAACCAATATATTTATCTGCATCTTTTGGCTTAACATGCTCAACCACAATTCACTGTCTTGCGGGAGCGTTAACCAAGAATCAGGCATCCATAGTTGGGCCTGGATTGCTGGAGAAAAGGGGGAGGTCATTCCTAGGAAAGGAGACCTCAAGCCTAATCAGTGTATCATCCCCCCAACATGTTCCAACACACGAGCAGGACAATGCTAGGGGCGTTGAGATTTTATCCGAACATAGGGAAATGAGAAAGGGTGAATCGCGTGTCCCGAATCCAGACATCCACAACGGTCGGCCTTCCAGGAAATGCCCAAGACGGTAGGCGGACAGTGGATCGACCATAACAACTGCAATAGACGGACCGAAGGTCATCATTCATATTGCAGGAGGCAGACCACATGTCATCATGAATACCGCTTTGGGGTTCCTTCAGACACAAGGGTGGAAATCCAGATCAACAGGGCATGCGAAGCATGGGGCGAAGTGACGATTGTTCGGACAGAATCCAACACTCTCAGAATTGCGCCACCGTGGGGGAAGCGTATTAGGCGGATGCACTAATCTGGCCGTGAATCACCCCAATTCTCAGACAGCACCTCTTTGACGAGGAAACCGTCACTTCCCATCATTGCAATGGGGCATCCCGAGCTGAATCGGGGAGAATATCACAATTGCACCACTCTACCAGAAGCCAGGCCAGACGGCTGGCGACGAGGAGGGGCGGGACATAACGATCCCTGAGGCTGGACCCGAGTTGAGATGCCCGAGCGTTCCTACGTACTCCATCAGGCTGGAGATCAAGCCATACGTAGTTCTTGAGAGTGCAGTTTAACGTCATGCAGGACGTAGAATCCCGTTTAGGGGAGATCTTAGTTTAAGGTCTTAGAGCTCGGACCATAAGGAGAGATCATAGTTTAAGGTCTTAGAGCTCGGACCATAAGGGGAGATCTTAGTTTAAGGTCTTAGAGCTCGGACCATAAGGAGAGATCTTAGTTTATGGTCTTAGAGCTCGGACCATAAGGAGAGATCTTAGTTTAAGGTCTTAGAGCTCGGACCATAAGGAGAGATCTTAGTTTAAGGTCTTAGAGCTCGGACCATAAGGAGAGATCTTAGTTTAAGGTCTTAGATCTCGGACCATAAGGACCTCAAAGTACGCCACATCGTGGTCATATCCCCTGGGTATGCGAAGATGCACTGAGGGATAGTGTCAAGAGTGTCGAGGTTTCGCCTGGTCAGAATTGGAGGTGGAAAATGTGAATCATGCGGCCATTCACTCAAGGACTGGGGGCACCGGAGTAACGATATGGGAGTACTGCCGACCGTGGCGGAAAAGCAGCATCAATATCACACTAACCGTTGGTGGAATGAGGCAGCAAACGAGCATCGACCGCTCAATCGCAGGATTCATATCGATTTGCTGCCCGAGGCCATTGGGGGTACCGGCCCGAGTCGGTGGGAGAGCACTGAGGCATTGTGTCCAAACCGTTCACGGGGGATCCACCCAGGGCGTAGACAATGGGTCCGAATGAAAGGGAGCACGAAGCCTGAAAAGTGGAGGAAACCTGACCAAGTGGATCCTGACCCTCCTGGCAATAAACCAGAGTACTCTTGACACCGGTGGACCGCTGCAAGGGGTCGTGGAACACGCCTTGAGGGTGACCTGAAGGCGGCGGATTCCCCAGAGAAGGGGGAATCTCTAAGAGATGGGGGGCTGGACCCGAAGTTTCAAACATCCGGGCGTTCCTACGTATCCCATAAGGATGGGAATCAAGCCACACGTAGTTCTTGAAGCGCGGCGCAACACAATCGGGCACCTGCGCGGTGAAGGGTGCGGGTCTGACCCTCGCACATAGAAGGAGCGGCATTTGATATTTCTTGTTTTTCCCTAAAGATGAATGGTTTTTCTTTGTGCGGCGACATGCCTGTGATTGAGAAATCTCCGGCGTCACCACAATAATCAAGCCACGGAAGGCATTGATGAATGGTGTGGTTATTAACCAGCGCCCAACATGAGTGCCCCCTGAGGAGGACATCACGATGCAGTGCCGTTTCTCGTCGGGCGGCCAAGACGATCACAGTTTACAGTCGTGTGGTAGGACCAGACAACATAGTTTAAGGTCGTGTGGTTCGGACCATGGAGGAACCCGCTTATCGCGGTACGACGGACACGGCGGGGGTGGGAACATACCCAGCCCTGCGGTCACGCACGATTCCAGGAGAAGAGTCTTGGGATCGGGGCCTGCGTATGTCCATCACCCGAGGGGCAGAGATGCTGGCCTCCAGATATACTAGGCCCAGAACGCGATTGTTCGGGCGACTCCTTCCTCCTTATGGGGACGAGGGTCCAGCTACGCATGGCCCTTAGGGAGGACATCCGCATATATCCTTGGTGCTCAGATCATGGGAGCCTCGAACGACATCATTACCCTGGTTGGTCTGCCTTACGTGTAGAGGTGTACTGGAGGTCAGTATGAAGAGAGTGTCGAGATTCCACTACAACGCACAAAGGCGGAGTGTGATGAGGACTGCGCAACCAATGTTCAGAGCCTGAAAGAGCTGACATGGCGATCAAGGACGTTGCTGACCATATTCGCAACACAACATCCGATCGCGTCAGCCTAAGACGGGGCAAGCAAACGAGCATCGACCGCTCAATCGCAGGATTCATATCGATTTGCGGCCCAAGACCCGCCGGTAAATCGACCCGGAGTGGTAGGAGAGCACTGAGGCATCGTACCCAAACCGCTAACGAGGATCCCTTTGAGTGAAGGCTCGAACAAGAGGAAGCGCGAGGCCTGACAAGCAACACAGGACCTGTCGGGATTGAATCTGACACTACGAGTCATAGACCGAAGTACCCAAAACATGTTAACAGATCACCAGAAAGGGTCGGAGGACTCACCCTGAAAGCAACCAAAAGAGGGCAGATCCCCGTGATCAACCAAGAGACGGGGCTGGACCTGAAACACAAGCGTCCAGGCGGTCCTACGTATCCCATAAGGATGGGAATCAAGCCATACGTAGTTCTGGAAGTGCAGTTTAACGTCATGCAGGACGATGAGAAGAAGGGGGGAGCAGAAGGCATCCCCAAACGTGGGGGCATACAGCGTGGCGAGCAAACCGATGTGAATGAGGGCATAGCCCCGCGTTCACACCATACGCCGCACACCCGGAGGCAACTGGGCCAAGGGCCCGAGATGGGATGGAAATTCCCAAAGGATGGGGCTGGGCCTGAAACATGAATGTCCAGACGGTCCTACGTATCCCATAAGGATGGGAATCAAGCCGCACGTAGTTCTTGAGGGGCAGTTTAACGTCACGCAGGACGATACGCTGGGCAGTTTAACGTCGTGCAGCTTGGACGTAGTGCAGTTTAGCGTCATGCAGGACGAAACACTTGGCAGTTTAACGTCTTGCAGCACGGTCGAATGTGCAGTTTAACGTCATGCTGGACAAATGTGCAGTTTAACGTCATGCTGGACGTATGCTGAACAGTTTAACGTCTTGTAGCTTGGACGAATGGTGCTTGGCAGTTTAACGTCTTGCCGCGCGGACGTATGCAGTTTAACGTCGTGCAGGACGTTGGCACACTCAGACAAAGTACTGCTTGAGGAACCTAGCGTTGGTGGGAGGAGTGACACACTCACCATCCATAGTCGCTAGGGAGTACGAGCCATTGGGATAGACCTTGTGGACAACAAAAGGTCCCTCCCACTTGGGCTCCAACTTGGGCGGCTTCCTGCTGGGGATCATCGGTGCTCTCAGGGCTAGCACTAGATCACCCTGCAGGAAGGAGCGGAGGCGAACCTTCTTATTGAAAGCTCGAGCCATTCTGCTTTGATGCCTCTCCAAGTTGTGCAAAGCGCGAAGTCTATTCTCATCCAGTGCTTCCAACTCGACTAGACGGGCTTCAGCAACTCTGTCCGGCGCTTGCTGGTCGTAGACCGCAGTGCGCAAGGACGGCAACTGGATCTCAATGGGCAGGACGGCCTCAGCTCCATACACCAGGGAATAAGGGGTCATCTGGGTGGAATTGCGAGTCGTCGTCCGATAAGCCCAGAGGGCGTTGGGGAGCTTGTCCGGCCAACTCTTCTTGTTCTGACCAACCATCTTTTGCAGAATGTTAGAGAGGGTTTTGTTAAACGCCTCGATCTGTCCATTCGCCTGCGCATGATAGCGAGATGTATGGTTCGAGCGAATGTTATACTTGGCGTACAACTTCTTCAACTCGGCTGCTCGGAAATTGGTTCCGTTATCCGTGAGGATAGCGTGAGGCACTCCAAATCGATAGATGATGTTGGAGGTCACGAAGTCAGCGATCGAACAGGATTTGACCTCTCTGAGCGGAATCGCCTCTGCCCATTTGGAGAAGAAGTCTGTGGCGGTCAGAATGAACCGGCACTGGCGAGCTGTCTCCGGTGGGTAAGGTCCCACAACTTCCAGACCCCAGACTGCAAAGGGCCAGGAATACTTAGTGGTATGGAGAGGCTCCGGCGGCCGATGCACAAAGTTCGCATGAACCTGGCACGCATGGCACCTCCTGGCATACTCGATGCAGTCATGGATCATGGAGGGCCAGAAGTATCCCAACCTCCGAATCTGGTGGGACAGCTTCGGTCCAGTCTGGTGGGTGCCGCATGAACCGGCATGAACCTCTTGCATGACTCGTGGGATCTCAACTCCCTGAAGGCAACGGAGGAGAACACCATCAAATCCGCATTTTTAGAGGATCTGCTCCAGGCCGGGACTGCTCTGGAGGACAAACTGCGATGCGCGGCGTCGAACTCGCTCGCGCTCGGCCCGATCCGATGGAAGAATGCCATGTTGGAGGTACTCAACCAAAGGCGTCCTCCAATCAGGGGCTGATCCGACTGTCATATCTGGGGTACTCGGGTCTCCGGGCATAGGGGCAACCGCGGTGAGATTACTTACCAACGAGCCGCGATCTTCTTCCGGGATAACGGGAGCGATGAGCCTGCGGCGCGTCACGCGGACGATCAGGTTGTCCTGTTCAGGCTCCGCGAGTGACGCAGCAAGGCTGGCCAAAGCATCTGCTCGACCGTTCTGCGACCGGGGAATATGGACAATTTCTGGCCGAGAAGGGAATCGAGCCATCAGAAGGAGGGTGCACTCCAACAATGGCACAAGTTCCGGCTTCCTGACAACATAGTCGCCATTGATCTGCTTAACAACTAGCTCGGAGTCCCCTTTCACGCACAGATGGGGCACGTCGATCTCGAGAGCTAACTCGAGGCCGGTGATGAGGGCATGGTATTCCGCCTCGTTTTTGGTACAGCCCTCTGACAACAGGAAAGAGTATGGCAGCACGGCTCGCTCCGGGGTAATGAAGACGATGCCCAAGCCCACTCTGTTGAGCTTAGGATTATCGAGTCTTCTACCAGTGGGGCTCCGGGAGGCACCGTCAAAGTGCATCTGCCAGCATGGATCGGCTCGATCAACCGAGAGAATGGTCTCATCAGGAAAGCCTAGATCCAGCGGCTGATCCGCGGAGGTCGGGTGAGCTGCCAGAAAGTCTGCCAATGCTTTCCCTTTGATGGCCTTCTGAGACACATACCTGATGTCGAACTGCTGGAGAATCACAGCCCACCGTGCTAGACGGCCAGTCAACATAGGTCGGCTCAGGATATATTTCAACGGGTCTACCCGAGAAACCAACTGTACCTCATGGTGCTGCAAGTAGTGCCGCAATTTCTGTAAGGCAAATACGAGCGCCAGGCAGCTCTTCTCGATGGGGGAATACCTAACTTCCACATCGAGGAGCATGCGACTGAGGTAATAGAGGCTATTCTCCATTCCCTCGTTGTTCTTCTGGGCGAGAAGGGCACCCAGGGACCGTTCCAGGGCGGTCACATAGAGGACCAGCGGCTTCTCGGATACAGGCGGCATCAGAACCGGAGGTTGAAGTAGGTACTGCTTGATCTCCTCGAAAGCGGTCTGACACTCTTTATCCCATACATAGGTGGCACCTTTCTTCATGAGCCGAGAAAAGGGCTTACACTTGCCGGCCAGATTCGCGATGAATCGGCGTATATAGGCTAAGTGGCCTTGGAACCCTTGCAGTTCCCGGATGGTACCTGGGGGAGGCATCTGGCTAATCACCCTGATTTTCTCTGGGTCGATCTCAATACCCCGGTATCTTACCACAAATCCAAGGAACTTTCCGGAGGTGACCCCAAAGGCACACTTCAATGGGTTCATCTTTAGGCAGCGAGACCGGAGGAAGCCGAACACTTTCTCAAGATCTTTGAGATGTTCCTGACGCTGGCGCGATTTGACAACCAAGTCATCGACGTAGCATTCCACCAGTGTGCCGAGGATTGGCTTGAATATGCGGTGCATCGCCCGTTGATAGGTGGAACCTGCATTCTTCAGGCCGAAGGGCATGACCCGGTAGCAAAAGGTACCTTGGGGGGCCCTGAAGGCAGTGAACTCCTCATCCTCAGGGGCCATCCGAATTTGGTTATATCCGGAGTATCCATCCATGAAGGAGAGGGCTTGGAACCCTGCCGTGGCGTCAATCAACAGCTCTGTCACTGGAAGAGGAAAATCATCCTTCGGACAGTGGCGGTTGAGATCGCGGAAGTCGATGCAGACTCTGATCTGCCCGTTCTTCTTCCTGACCGGCACAATGTTGGCCAGCCATTTGGGGTACTGAACTTCCCTCACGAAGTTGGCTTTGATAAGCTTGTCAACTTCGGCCTCAACCATGGCACCGTGGGACGGGTGCATCTTCCTGGGAGGCTGCTTGAACCCGCGATGGTTCGCCGGGAGACCAAGGCGGTGGACGGCTACCTGAGGATCTAGCCCCGGCATCTCGTCATAGCCCCAAGCGAACACATCACGGTGCTGCCTGAGAAAGTGCACGTACTGCTGCCGCTCCTCAGAGGGCATGGCGGCACTGACCAATGTGGGTCTTGGATCGGCCTCGGTTCCAAGGTTCACCTGTATTAACTCATCGACCGTGGCGGGGACGCCCTCCTCAAAGGCTGGGGGTGCGTCTTCCATATCCTCTCCACTCGGGGAGGGATCATCCACGGGAGAGACTGCGTTGGAAACTGCATCGGGGCTACCAGATCCTGCTGGGCCACTGGTGCTGGCGCGGGCGGTCGCGGTCATCTCATCAGGAGACTCGCGGGCCGTCGAGACCATGGCGACGTCCAACCGGTGAATCGGGAGGACGTAAGCGTCATCCAGACTTGCCCAGGGATCACTTGCAACAGCGACATGCTCAACCTCACCTGCCAGGATCTGCTTATCCTTGCTCTTGTAATAGTCCGCGTCTAGATAACGGGCTTCACATGAGGCAAAAGAAGAGGCATCCCCTTGAAGCACGCCTACTCGACCATTAAGGGACTATTTGAGGCATTGGTGGTATGACGAGGGAACCGCCGCGTGAAGGTGGAGCCATGGCCTGCCCATCAATGCGTTGTACGCAGTGTCCTGAGAGACTACCATGAATTCGGTGTTGGCAACCAAGTCACCGAATTGGGTCTTCAAACGTATCTTGCCGACCGGGGTTTGCTCGGTGCGGTCGTACCCCTGGATCCTGAGGTCGGAGGGAATCAAGTCATCCTCAGACAACCCCAATCTCCGGAGCGTCCGAGTTGGAATCAGGTTGATCCCGGACCCCGTGTCGACAAGACAGCGCCGGACTTCAAGGCCATTGAACTGGCCAGTGACATACAGCGGACGAATATGTCCCTGTATAAGAGGGTCTTCATCCTTACCAGAGAACGAGATAACTTCCTGACATTCGGCGTCCTCGATCGTTTCGGCGTGAAAGGCCTCTGCAGCCGCAACCTCTGTCTCAAACTGGAGGGGGCTTTTCAGGGCTTCAGCGAGTACCTCGCGCATCTCAGATGACATGCGCAGAGCCTCAAGGATGGAGAGCCTTGCTGGGATGTCGGCCAAGTGCTTCAGGACATCATACTTTTTGGCCAAGCGCGAGCCCCTGGTTGCAGGAGGTTGCTCTGCGGTTGGAAGCATGACGGGCCTCGCCGGTTGAATCGGCGGCCGACTGGTACTTGGCGCATCTCGCTGTTCACTGGTTGCAGTCCGGGAAATGGTCACCGTACTGGGGTCAGGAGGCCGGGATGGACTCGTGGCAGGGCGGAGCTGGTCGCGACGCGGCTGAGGCGGTTCTTCCTGGTCCCACACCACAAACAGCGGCGGAGGCGAATCCGTCATCCCCGAATGGGGGGGCGGCGCACGTTGTGCTCGGTTTTGAGCATGCTGCCTAGTCTCAGTGGCGTGCACGGCCTAGCTGGAGGTACCAACGGCTGTGCCCCGGTGACTCCTGCTACTGCGGTTCTTCCGACGGTGGCGACGACCGGGGACACTAGGGAGGTCCACCTGGTGTTCTTCAACGTCAGGAACCGAAAAGGGATTTACCAGCTCGACGGTGTTAACCGAAGCGTACCCAACACCGTCATCGGACGAATCATCCATCACCGGGCGGATCCGAGGAGGGACCCCCATTTCCGGGGGCATGAAATCGCCGAGAGTGCGGGATAGTGGCGGAACCGGCGGGGCGCGCTCTTCCTTCTTGCGCTGCAGCCGTTTGCTCCTCTTGGAAGAGGCAGGCTGGGACGACGATGCCGAAGCAGCACCCGCAGATTCTGGGGGCTCAGGCTGATTCAAGCGCGCGCGGATGATTCCATGGGCGCGAATGGTCGTCTTGCGGGCCATCCAGATATTATACTTCTGGGATCCGCGGTTGGAGACCAGCTGCCATTCGTCCTCGTTGCCACTATCGTCATCTGATCCCACGAACACGCCCGCCACTTGTGCTGGAGCTGGGCCCAACCTGATTACATTGTTGTTAATCTGGTCTTGGAGCCAATCCTTAAACACATAGCACCGCTGGATGGTGTGCCCCAGGGCCCGATGGTAGGGGCAGTAGCGGGGGTTATTCGTAAGATGTGCCTCCTCTGGCTTCCAACACTCAGGCAGTCGCACAATCCTCTGCTCCAGGGCGCTCCGGAAATAACCGGGGACCTGATCCTCGTGGAATGAGTAAGTCAGGTGTCGCGGGCCCTTGGGAGCGTGGTCTTGACGAGGGGCTGGAGGGGCCGGCCGAGGAGGTGGACCCTGATTATCTTGCCTGGGTTGCGGTGGTACATTACGCAGAGGGGCCGGCCGGTTCTGAGGCTGCCGCTGCTGGGCCGGGAACTGAGCCCGTGGAGGCGGGTTCCTGTGAGGCTGTGGAGCTGGCCTCGCCGGCAGCAGCTCCAACGGCCTGGGGGCCTCTATCTGGGCAACACCAGCGGGCTCAGCCCTGCTGACTCTCCTTGCAGGAATCATAGGAGGCAGCGGGTGTGCCTGGCTGGCCTGTTGTAGGGCTTCCTCAAGACGTTGAGCTTTGTCTGAGAAGTCCCTGAACCCTCCGGGGTAATTTTGAGTGATCAGGGAAGGGACCAGCTCGGTCTTGACGTTCCCGATGCACATTGTCAGCAACTGCTCCTGAGTCAATGGCATGTCAAGAGAATACGTGAGACCCTTCCATCGGGCGACGAAGTCCGCGACTCGCTCATCAGGCCTCTGCTTGCACTTGAAGAGGTCTGAGATACTTGTCTTCCGGGTCGTGGAACTGAACTGGTAGAGGAACTGTCTATGGAGGTCCTCCCAGCTGGTTAC
Source organism: Viscum album (assembly GCA_963277665.1). Classification (NCBI taxonomy): domain Eukaryota; kingdom Viridiplantae; phylum Streptophyta; class Magnoliopsida; order Santalales; family Viscaceae; genus Viscum; species Viscum album. The sequence continues at coordinate 1,640,393,416 of OY728121.1, read as the reverse complement.
CGACCCGACGGGGAGCTGGCTGTACCAGACAAATGCTGGCCCTTCCAGTGTCTGAACAAAGCAGCGAAGCTTAGCGGCCTCTTGCTGCGCCGGAGTCCCCAACATAGGCCCGCACCTCGAGTTGAAGTGGGCTAAATGCTGTGGCGGATCTCCAGTCCCGTTGAAGGGAGTGAAAGTGGGATTCCCGAATCCCGGAGGCGCCGGCATGTCATCCACCCATGCTGGGTAGGGCTTGCCGTCCGGTGGGATCGCCACCTGCCGAGTCTCCAAGGCCTCCAAGCGGGCAATGAGTGCCGCCATCGGATCGTCCGGACATGGGTTCCAGTCCTAGCGAGGATCTCTAACCACGAGCGCATTGCACGACCCTTCAATCGGGTCGTCGACCGGGTCGTCGAACTCGGCAGCTCGTGGGATGGCGGGCGGAGCGGCCCTTGGGGCAGCGGGAGGAATCCGAGCGGGGTCTCTCAGGTAGTCACGCCGCTCGGGAGGGTGTGGCGAAACATACCGCGCCCTCTTGCCGTAGGCAATGGCCTCTCTCCTGTCGGCGAACACGGCGTAATAACGGTTGCCCGGGAGAGTCTCGTCGAGGAGCGGTTGTTCCAGTCCCTGCTGTCCTGGCCTAGGATCACCGTAGTCAGGCCGCCGTTCTGCAGCGTGCTCGGCGAGGAGCTGGTCAACCAGCTTCTTCTGTTCGGCGAGCTGCTGACGTAGCGTAGCCTTCTCGGGATCCTCCTCTGCCCTCTGCATGGAGGCAGATGGGTCGGCGGGCTTTGTACCCTCGCTGTGCTCTTTTCCTTTGCTGACGTTCCGGCTCAACGTCAGTGCTTCAGTGGGTGCGGGGAGCCCCAGGAGGTTCCTATGATGACGAGTAACTCTCACCGATGGCTCTGACGACGGCTTGTCTTCGGGGGGAAGCCCCCGTCGATAAGTTCCAAGTTGTTCCCCTCTCCCGACAGGTCAGCCATATTGACCGTTTCTGTCCCTGGGGATATACCCTCAGGGTCACCCAGCGAATCGGGCTGTCGGTGAATCACACTGAAGCATAGGGCAGCGTACTACCCCCATCCACGGATATACACGTGGGGAGTGGCTTCCTCGATAACTTTGCGGAGTACTTGAAAACACTCAACGCATCGTTGTTGGAGGGCCTCGTGGTGCTCAAATGACCCGGGGTGCCGAACCGCGGGGAGCATGGCCAGGTCAATTTGACGGCACTGCTCACCAATATCCTCCAGGTGCGCTTGACTCCCGGGGTATGGCATTTGTAGGCGGTGAAGACAGGAGAGAGTCTCCCGGAGAGTTCGGCGGAAGCATTCGAACTCATCCGGGGTGAGCGATTCAGGTGCATCAAAGCCCGGTCCTGCGACTGGCCAAAACTTCTCAGGGAAGTGGCCCTCTGCAAGGACGGTCCAGAAGCTCCACGACACAAACTCGGGACCCAGATCTCCTTGTTCCTCTTCAATGGCTGGGAACGGACGGGGAACCGGCAGTGGTGCCGAGGCGGGTCGACGGGCTGACGGGCTGGCCGGCGGTGAATACGGCGAACAGGCCGATTGGCCTCCATATCCCAGGCCGCCCTCTAAGGGTGGCGGTGCCCTGGCTACCACATCACGATAGGACGGGCCGGCGAGCGAACATCCTGCCGTAGCATCGGTGCTCGCCGAGGGTGCACTAGATCGTGGTTCGACCATCGGTCCCCAGAAAAAGTCTCCGGCTTCTCCGATCGAGACAGAAGGCACTTCCGGAGGGGCTGGTACCAACCGCAAGCTTGATCCTTGGGGGTCTACCAGGCCCTCGTTACTCCGGATATACCTTCGTAGAGAAGCGGGGATCACATCGATCTCGCTCTCGGGGAGCACGAGGCTGACGTGCCGCATTCCTACCCCTGCCCTTGACTGGCGGGATTGGGGAAAGGGCTCTGTCGCCGAATCGTACTCCGCCTCTGAATCAGAGAAGCGAACTGGTCGGATCTCTGTCCGGAATTCCGTAACATTCTTCCCTCGGCGTCGACGCCTTGCCTTCCTACCCCTAGGTGGTTCTTCGGGGCAGGGCTGATCTCTGTCCTGGCGTCCTCCGGCCGCACTGGTGCTGGGGCCAAGAGGACTGGAAACCAAGGTGCGAGGGGCACCGGGACAGATATCAAAGGGGACGCGGGGAGAGATGATTCCGGGCAGGCCCCCGGGCCGGGATCAGAAGGTGGGATGACCCATGCCTCCTGGATCGGCCACACGGAGTAGATCCCGCTGGTGAATAGCGCTACCGCGAGGTGGTCCGCGGTGGCTACTGCCTGCACCAGCAACCGGGAGAGTCGACCCAACCTGCCTTTGGGGCGGTCGGGGCCTCGATCCAGGTCGGGCATAGAAGTTCCCCTGCTCTGGATGCGTAGGGGCCTGGCGACTGGAGCCAACAGTGGCTTGGGCCAATACGGCCGCTGTTGCTAGGGCCCCAAGGTGGGCATCCTCTTCCGCTAGTTCCCGACGTTGGCGTCGGGACAGACGAGTCGGGATGAGCGGCGCGGGTAGGTGGAGAGCCCGCTCTTCGACTTGAGAGGCCTGGCGGCGGTGTCGCCGTGGCCTGGCGGGAGTCCTTACCGTAGATCCCTGGAGCGAATCCCGGATAGGGTGATCCCGGGCATCTTCCACCTCATCCGCATAGGGAAGGGAACTGTCAGAGCGCTCCGGGGATAAGCTCCCGAAGCGGTTGGACGTTGAGGTAGGCAGCGGTGCCTCCCTGCGCGGCCCTTGGGGGCGGCGGTGGTGGCGAGGTGCAGCATCCTCAAGGTCTAGGCGAGCCATGTCCCTAGTGGGGATGACTCCCTCTTCATCATATCTCCGCACCAGGGTGTTGATCACCCTTCTCTGGATGACCTCCGAGGGGGAGAGAGGGCGTGGTCGTCCCGCAATTGCGGCTGCTGGGACGGCTGTGGAACGGGCAGGACCGCGCGGATTAGCCGCGTCGGTGTTTCCCCTACCCCTACGCCAGTGGGCGGGTGGCGATCAGGCACTGGATCGGGCGACCTGATTTCTGAAAGCAGGGAGAAGGACCCATTAACGCTGACAGGAAAAAGGAATCGACAACCAACCATTAGCGCCACGACGCCTTCCGTGGGGGGAACCCAGGCCCTCGACGTTGCGAGACGGAGTGCCCGATGTCCCTTCCCCAGCCCCTGGCGGGTAAGACTGAATGCTTGGCCGGGCAACATGCCGGTCTTCCAACACCTCTGAAAGCCATCGGTCTTCGTATCGAGGAGAAGAGATTCACGTCGGGTTCACCATTTTTCTGTTTCGGTGCGGATGTGCGTCGGGTTACGCTGTTCCGCCAGGACGCGTTCGCGCGTGCACCCGTCAACCCGAGGGGATGGGCGCGCGGCTTGTGGTCCCGCAGTCCCGCTTTCCAAAGGCGGCGGCATCCGTCCCTTATTCAGGGGCGTCTGCTCCTTGATCGAAACCGGGATGATGGGATGTCGTCTCCTCCTTCCTTGGACGTCTCCTCGGAACTCGTCGCCTAATCCGGGTCTCCCTCATAGATTTAAGACATGCTCGTGAATCTCGTTCCCGGCGCCATATCTTCATGGACACCGGTTAATTACGCTGCTTCCGCCCGGACGCTCCAAGGAGTCTGGTCGGGGCAGCAACCTGCGGTGAGAAGGCCGGGTGGCTCTGGGTGCTGGGGGCGTGTCGTAACACTGCGGCTCTGCACGTCTGTCTTCCGTCCCTAATAGGGCTTCTCGAAGGCATGATGACCTGAGGCATCCCGCACTGGGTGCGGGGAACTGTTTCACCTGAGGTTTTCCTCAGCTTCCCATGTTTAACACGGGGTATGCCGCGAGTTTAACGCCCAGCGGGGACGGCATCGGACCGATCAACACGAAAAGTGGATCAGATGACAGAACCCTTTGCGGGGAACCTCCGACGCTGGGGCCAGCGCATGGGCGGCTTCCCAAATGATGTGGAGTGGAGAGAAGCGGCATGACCCCACCGGGATGTGGCGGCCCGGGTAAGGATCAGGATGGACGATGGAGTGAAGAGCTTGGACCACGTAGGGGATTCCTACGTACCGCGCGTTAGCATGGATCAAAGTCAACGTAGTTCGGGTATATAGTTTAACGTCATGCTGGACGTCGGCAAGCCGACTCACGAAGGGGTCGAGGCCGCCGGGCGGAGGATTGAACCGAACCACCTCGCACAGAGGGGGATGGAACGGCCGAGTGGATCACAGTTTCACGTCATGCTGGACGATAAAAGGAGAGATGGAAAAAGGGGCTGTGGGGAGGCACAGTGGAGATACCCACGGGCAGTCTCCCACATGGGCGGATTCATAGGTGAATCGACGCAAGCGTGAACCCTGGAGGGGTCCACTGATGGACGAACCGACGTGAATACGACCGGGACGACCAGGTGGTGGGCTTGAACCTCAGGGAGGTTTCCTACGTACCCTGTTTAGAAGACAGGGATCAAAGTCCACGTAGTTCATTCTATCAGGACTTACGCACTTGAGGCAGCCCGGATGCGGCAAAACTCAGTTGGAAGGGACTTGGACCGAAAGTAGGAGACACCTCGATCCCAGTCACACCCTCTACTGGCTTCGGTAGTGGGGGAGCGCAATGGAGATACACATGTGCAGCCCCCCACAAGAAACTAGGGGTTTGTAATACCCTACCCCCGTGGGGAAAAGCCGCTCCCGTTAAATCGTCCCTAAAGAGGGGCAATCCCGACATCCCTGCAGAGAGGAGCGGGTGGGGACCACATCCAAACCGGGGGGGACCCTGCGTGCGAGGCACGTGATCGGATGATGCGGACGGTTTAGCATCTTGCCAGATGAAGTACAGTTTAACGTCGTGTGTTGAGGACGAAGCGGACGGTTTAACGTCTTGCCGGACGAAGTACAGTTTAACGTCGTGTGTTGAGGACGAAGCGGAAAGTTTAACGTCTTGCCGGACGAAGTACAGTTTAACGTCGTGTGTTGAGGACGAAGGTGCTTGGCAGTTTAACGTCTTGCAGCACGGACGATAGGGGCTAGGCAGTTTAGCGTCGTGCAGCTTGGACGTAGTACAGTTTAACGTCATGTTGGACGGATGCAGTTTAGCGTCATGCGGGACGAATGTGCAGTTTAATGTCATGCTGGACGTTGGTTGCCGCCGATGGGTCCGTGTCACTTCGCGCGAGCCTGGAGGGCCGCACGGAAAGACAACGCACGGTGCGGGCACCCAGGACGAAGATCATCGGGCGCCACGCAGGCGGGTACCCTCAGGGGGTCAAAGGGGGCGACCCTGGCGGATTGCGCGCAAAAGAGGAGCTTTGCGCGCAAAACAGCAGGTCGGCGCGCAAAATGGCGGGCTGGCGCGCAATCGGGCCAGCCCTTTGCGCGCGGATGATTCAGATTGCGCGCACCGGGCTTCGGGCAGCACGCGGGGGCAACGGCTCATTCTCTAACGAACGTCCACTTTGAAGAGGGGGGTGCGCGCAATCGGGCTGGATTGCGCGCACCCGGGGGCAATTGCGCCCCAAGAGGCTTCTTTTGCGCGCAAAGGCCTTCGGGTTAAGGATTATTCAAAGGAAAGGATCCAAGGTGATTGCGCGCGAAAGCGAACCCCAAGGCTCTATTGCGCGAAAGAAAGGAGGTTACCTGATGATCGGCATTGCGCGCGGAAGGGGTTGGATTGCGCGAACGAGCGACGCTTCGGATTCTGGAAACCTTCAAAACGTCGGGGGTCGCCTTATATTTATAGGCAACCCCGGGTGCGGAATCCGGTCTCGAGCGCGGAATTCCCTTCGCGGGCGCGGAATCAGGACCCGGCGCGCAAGGGAGCCGCGCAGGCCACGGGCGCGCAAAATAGCGCGCCGGCCCAGCGCATTGCGCGCATCCCGGGAGGTTTGCGCGCCGCGACTCAACTTTGCGCGCGGGCCTCTGAAATTTCGCGCAAGTCCTCCGGGCCCTCCGGAACGTGCCTCTGACTCCAAATATCACTTCGCTTTCCGCATCCGGAGCATCGTTTGGGAACAACGGACTTTTCCGGCGTCTACAGTGTCCTACTGGGTATTGTTATACTCACCCCTAGACGGGATTTTCCCACATGTGTCATGTCTTGTACAGATGAGCGAGCTTTTGACAGGATTTTTGGACGACCAGGACCGGACGGTGCTTAGTGAGATCAGACAGGTCGAGGTGTGTTCCTACGACTATAGAATATTGTCTCAATACCTTTCATTACATGTTGGACTTTATTACAAACTCTTCTTTTTGTGGGCTTGTACTTTTGGCCGAGGGTTTTACATTATTTCACTTTCCATTCTTGTTGTAATCTGTTGGTTGGGATTCAGTGTGTGCATGCATATCCATTTTTATTCGTTTTTTCCTTTTCAGCTTTGTGGGCTTGGAGATGTGTGTGTGTGTGTATAGGTTTATAGGCAATTCCTCCCATGTTAGTAGCATGCCTACTCAGTGCTAGTCACCAGCCACTAGCCTATTAGAGGCGGGCTTAGTTCATTGTGGATCGAGCCCCACTACGACAGGTCATGATAAAGGTATCCTCCTTTATTTGTAGGTTTTATATTTTTTATATAATATTCCATAAATGTGGAGAAAATTTCACATTATTATATTTATCATGTAATTATTTTGAAAAATATTAATGAATATTTTCAGAGCCATTCCATGAGATAGCGTGAGATTTTTATGGCCGATTAGCCTGAAAATGATATCATGAAAATATGAAATATATTATATAACGTGTAAAATTGTTTTGGAATTCCAGAAATAACACTCTAAAAGGGGACCAAATGGGAATTGCGAGAAAACCATTGAATGTGGAAAATTTTGTTTACCCTAGGTATGATATAGCCTTTGTTATGTCAGGTGTTTTTTTATAGATTCATCACATGAACAAATAATAAAACAAACTACTTTAATTTATTAATTTGTTATTATTATTATAGAAGTAAAGTAACCCTATCTATAAGTAAGGTCATTTGAAAAATCCATATTGATATCTATATAACCATAGGATATTAGAGAGGTATAGAGATCCTACATTTTCATACATGACTTTTACATCAATTTAAAGACAGACAACATAATAGAATTTCAAATCATGGATCAAAAGGATCAGTGTATTAGGAAAAATAATCTTATACATAAAATTTATATAATAAAACTTAAACATTGTTTAATTTTTTCTTCAAAATCTTATTGTTTTCCCTACCCTTCTAATTAGTAGAAGTTATCAAATTATGACATACATTAATGAATTGGGTGAGTTATAAGCCTAACAAGATAATGAATAAGGAACAAGAATCAATTTAACATGACTCAACATAATCATTTTCATCAAAACATTTGTATATGATTATAGTCAACATAATGCAATAAACTATGTATAAAATAATGGAACTTTTTAATGAATAAAAATTAATCTTCATGTTATATAAGTTAAATAACAGACCTTATTTTGAACAATGCTAGCATCTTGTTCACAAATAACAAATTTGAATAATCATAAAATAAAAATAATGAAACAATATTGCATAATATGTTAGAATATTGAGCATTATCTCATGAGATACATCCCATTATTAATTGAATTAGAGGACTATATGATTCATGGGACACCAGTAAAATCATTACATTTGCATATTCATACATGCTACATAGAATGTAAAACAATCGTACTCCTAAAAGAACCAATGGAAATGAATGGGTTTCATAATTTTTGTTGAAAAATAAGACATTAAAATATATTTTTTTACCAAATGAAAATTGTAAACCATTCCTTATATAAGAGTCACCAATCATGAGTTAAGAAGAAACAATCTGAAGATGAATCAAGATATGTTTTGGAAACAATATTCCCATTGGAAAACTCTTTATACAAATCATTATACCCAGATAGAAACATTTATATCCCCAAAAATAAAATGGGAAAACAATGACATTATATTCAAGTAATGGTAATGTAATGTCCATAATAATGTTTTGTGTGATGGAAGTTTAACCCACAAAAAGGAAGTTGCGTTTTAGAATCTCCTTATATTATTTCCCGCTTTATTTCACCACTTTTATGGCACATGAATAATAAACATCAACTGAATAAAATATTAATAATGAAGTGAATTATATTACTTTATATATGTATTTATCATTTATAATAATTTTATTTAAAATTATAATTTCCATTAATGGAATTAATGATTATTTATATCATGTTTTCTAACAATTCTTCCTTTTTTCTCTAATTCACTTTTTTGTTCAAGGTAATTATTAAATATGTAAAGTATTCTATATAAGTATCAAGATATTATATTTATGAATTTATATATAATAAATAATTTATTTCGTCCATTAAAATGGTTGGTAATATTGGAATAATTGGAGGCATCTACATTAGTGGTTAACCGACTGTGATCGGGAACACTGTCCCTATATGAATAAAAATTGGTAAAAAAATAAATAAAACATATATATAATTTTTGTATAATGTTAAAGTAATTAATATAATTTCTAAATTAGTCCTAATTAAATGGTATAATATTTTATTTTGAAATAATTTGATAAATTATAGTGGAGAAAAAGAATGCGAGTGAAGAGATGAAAAACATTCTCTTTTATTGTTGTAGTTTCCCATCTACAACACCGTATCTCCATTCATTATTGGATTTAGATAACTCTATAGTGTCCCGATGTATTCTAATTGTTTTAATAGGGTTGATTTTCCTAGATATTGGGCTTTTTGTTGAGTAGGATGAGGGGTTTGAAATGGGAAGGGAGAGGTGTAATTTATACTTGAGGTGAGAGATATTTTTAAAATAAAATATTGTATACACTAATATATAAGTGGAAAACCATTCAATAGAGAATTTTTGACATTATAAATAATATAATAATATAAAATAATGGTTTTATGACTATAAAAACCCTTTATAATTCTAATTAATTTATTTATTAAAATAGAAATTGTAATATAAATAAATTATTAATTAAATGAATAACTTGTGAATTAAGGTTTTGGAATGTTTTTTAGGTTTGCACCTAATTTTTATCATATTTTAATCAATAATTTTTGAAATAAAATATATCATGTCTTTATTACATCATTACTGATGTAATTTACCATACATCAGCTCTGTGAAAAATAAATTTCTACAATTCAACTGAAACATTATTTATTTTAGAAAATAACCAAAAAATAACACATGTAAATTTCTAACATACTATTTTAAATAATAAATTTCATTTTATAAAAATAAATATCATAAATAGAAAATTTTATTTCATTATATAAAATTAATTATTTTACCAAATACTTTATAATACTGTTTATTAAAAATGTTCTTATATTTTAAATGAGTTTGTTAACCATTGTATTCATAATTCTAGAATTATAATATATCTGTTAACAAAAATTAATCATTATTAATATTTTTTACATGAAAAATTATTATTTTAGGGTAAAAATTATATTCCAATGTTTGCAGTACTATTCCTAATGGTCACATTCAATTCCAACGGTCTAATTAAATTTTACAAATAAAAAATCTTTATTTCACTCAATATTCACCAAAATTTAACTCAAGGTAATATATTTCCATTTTTTATAATTGTTATTTGGGTACTTATTCATTTCTTCTGATATATTGTGATTCTAGTGGGGGGTGAGTCTATTGGATTCGGGAGATATATATTTTCGTATTTTAGCTTTTCTATTTTATATTTTCTTATCATGTTGTACTATTTGGAATTTTAATTAGTTTATATTATGAATAATGTGAAATTATTCTGTAATGAAAAAATGAATTTTTTTGTTTATATATATTTTATAAGAGTATAATATTATATAATATAATATAATAAAAAAATTTCATGAAACAAATATTACTAATAAACACTAAGTCATTATATTCATCCCCCATTATAAATTTCATCCATTAAATTTTAACTCTTATTACTATTTGAGAATAAGTTGGGGTATTTTTGTTTCATTTTTTCCTATGGATCCCATGTTTCCTATTCATACCTATGGTCCATCCAAAATATAATGGAAAAGAGATTTTATTGTTTTCATAGATATTTTTATTTACGGTCTATAGTCTTCACTGACTATTCTTATTTTTAGAGGTCATTATCTAGTTGTACCATTTATTATTTCAATAAATTTTAGGGATTGTGTATGTACTTCCTCCGGAATGATATGAGGAAAACATTATGAATTTTATCCATACATTTTGGATGTTCAAGTTGATAGGTCCCTACTCTAATACAATCATGGTTATCAAAGGGTCCAGTGTTCTATGGTCTAAGATTCCCATTCATTCCAAACTAAATAACTATCTTCCATGGTTATATTTAAAAGAAGAACATTACTCAAAAATCAAACATCATTTCCCTTCAATGGTTGTAAGAAAATATACTTTCCCAAATATATGAAACTTTTATATATTGTTGGATGGTTTGAACCTTCCCTATGACCACATTCACAAAATCATGTCAATTTATATTTATCTCCCCAACATTATCCCAAAAAGATGGATTTATACATTTCTTCACATAGAAAGCATTATCTAGAGACAGTTGAATAAATGAGTTGAATTAGTTGTTGTATAAGAACTCAACTAAAGGTGTATGTTGATAAATTCTTCCTTTTAATTCCATTACATACTCTCTTCTCATGTCATTGAGTGTCTATATATTCCTTTCATGTATACTATCAATTTAGGTGTTTTAGACCATTCTAAAATTAAATTCAGTAATAAAATCATGTTGAACAATTCTAAAGAATTTCTAAGTAATCATTTGATCTTGATCCAAGATGATCAAAAGTGGTACCCATGAATCCTCACTAACTCTTTAAAATATATCATTTAAATATTCTTTAGTGAGAAATATCACTAAATAGAGATAATATTAGATGTACTGGTGATTTGATGCACTATAACCCATATCCCAATTATTCATTTGGATGTCTTCGGGAGACCAGTCAAATTCCAATGGTAAAATATTCCAATTTTTACATGGTTAGAGGCAATGTTTCATCATATATTTGGTCCTTTTTCACTATGCATTATCTTGATGACATACCAAACACGTTGAGATATATTCTGAAATCCCCATATTCATGTTTTTCCCTAAAATGTTTCCTTAATGATCATGATGAATCATGATACATACGATATAGATGGAGATAGATGAGCTTCTTCAATGGTTCAATATATCCATGTTTATCTTAGTGGGTACAAGGACTAAAATAATTTTTCAAAAAATAATAACACCATAATCATCAATATTAAACTCTTGTAGCTTATGTTATATTACAAATTTCCCTAATTTTGTTGATCCCTATCATCCCTTTGTGCCCCTAGGTATTCTCTTGGATATACAGATGTGAATTAATATAGACATGGTAATATATATTAATTTTTATTATGATTTCAAGATCCACCAATCATATATCCTTAAAGACATGGTTTTTCTCAATCTGCATAATGTATAGAGTAACTATTTCTTTTCTTTAATGATAATAAATTATGGTGTTTTTTATTCTCATATCATCATGAATAGACCATTCCATGTACACGATTATCTATAAAAATATTATTTGTTTCAAATTTGGATCCTTATATGTGAATCTATACACTAGACTTTTACGATCGATATATATGTCACACTTCTCACCATAGTGTTTGTGATACTAAATCATTAGAGTTAATATCAGAACATCTAAATCTAGATTGGGAATCAAGTATATATTCTCATGGTACATAAACTATCATGAGGCATACACTATAACTTTAAAATTCTTCATGAGTATGAATCCCATGAATTTCATTATTGAATCATTGGGTATCACAAAAACATCAACTCTATTTGGATGTGTGAGTACAAATTCAAATATTAACCACTTCATGAGCTCCATGAAACATTACTGAAATTATTTCATCATGACCTACATTACCCCTTTTCAGGTTAAAATATTTAGTGGGATATAAAATAATGATAAATTAATCACAAAACATTGATAGTAACCATTTATTCTTAGAAAAATATTTATTTCGATGACACTAGTTGGTTTGGGGCATTCCACAAAAGTCATTTATTTTAAAGGTTCCATAGAAATTACCTCACATGTGAACTAATTCTTAAAGAATGCTACTTTATATTTAAATAATTCATACATTATAAAAATAGAATCATTTTATCATTCTATAATGTTTCCTTCACAACACTTAGATTATATCCATATACCTCCTTTCTTTTATTGTAAATGAGAATATTATCTATAAACGCAACCACAAACTATCTTAGTATTCCCTAAAGAAACTATTCATTGACTCATCTAGTTCTATTAGGGATATTATATAGGGGAACATTGATATAGGCTTATATCCAGGTATAGGAACTATTGATAACTATATATAATGATCCTAGTGATCTCTGGGTAACTCTTCTTGAAAAAATTCAATGATATCCCAAACAATGCGAATTCCCTAAAGATTTATTCTTTCTTCCCCCACAAAAAACTGGGACAAATATTGTTTATCACATGGTACCAAAAACCAAATCCACAAATGAAGATGGACGACCTTCCTTGAATTAGTTCTAGGCCTTGGATGATTCCGAATATGAAATGATATTTTCTTTTTTGATAGATTTTGGGTCCTCTATATAATGAAATAACTTCCATGCCTTGAATGGAAACAAATTAAACTAAGGGATTCATTAAAAAAATTTGATAAGAATATTCCCTTATACAAAATCATGAGAAGATCCCAACACATGGGTTTCAATGATTGAACCTATAACACACGATGATTTTGTGACTTATTTTTTCGAATTAATTCAATATTTTTTATGCTTTTCATTTCGTGCAACACTAATAAATTTTATTTTATATTAATGGAATATGATTTTTAAGAGTTATTCAAGAAACTAATTTAATGGTTCACAAAAAAAAGATAAATTATATCTTTATCTACATGTAACTATGAGGTTAGCTTGAGTTTTATGCGACAATGACATTCTGCGATGGTTTGTATATCACACATGACCGATTCTTACTAATAAATGGTCTATAATTAAAATTTTATTATTTAAAATAATAATATATAAATTATCCTATAAATTAATGGTTATGAATATTTTTAATTAATTTATGAAAATAGATTTTTTACTCATATATAATATGAATTCATATGTTAACAATTAATTGGAAATGAATATGAAAAGAGATTCAATATGAAGGAAAAATATTATTATTTATATAGAGATAAATATATTTTAATCTAATAAAATAAATAAATTAAAATTAATAAGCGATATTAATGTAAAATATATTTCATTTCTTTAATCAAATAATTTTTATATTCATTGAATAGATTCAATAGACATAAGAGAGGAACAAACCCAATATTTTGCACTAATGTGTATATTTTTTATAAAGGAAGTTTTGTATCCTATTAATGGAGAACCAATTTTAAATACATTTTTTAAACATTATTGATATAATACATCAAAATACAATTCTTTTTTGGAATATAAACAAAAAAAATTAGTATAGGATTAATTCTTCATATTTTTACTATAAGGGCTCTATTTTAATTAATAGTAAAAAATAGGTGATTTTTATTTAAATTTAAATTTTGATTTAATTAATTTATATCATTAAATATGAATAAAATTTTGTTTAAAAGTTTAATTATATAATAATTCTAAAAAATAATTTAATTTATATCATTAAAAAAATTATATTGAAATTGGATATAAAAATTAGCAAACTTTGGATTATTTTTACTTTAAAAACATTCAGTGTCGTCTCGTTAGTAGGATTATTTTTAAATTAATTTATACCACTTCTATGATCATAATATGGAAATCATTTATTGAATATTTGGAATCATAATAATTTATATTTTCTACAAAGGTAAATATTTTTTTTGACAAAAACTATTTTTCACGGTGTTAAAAATATTTACAACAGTTCAGTGAAAAATAAGGTAAATAATGTACTAATCCTTAAATGTAAGAGCCCAAATGACCTATATAGTTGTCCTAGACCAACTGGTTTTCCATTATTACAAAATTAACCTTTAATGATATAGTATTTTTGGTCGGGTATGACTGTTTTTAAGTAAAAACATGGTTACACCAAACCTATTCCCAAAAAATTCCATTTGTGTCCATTCGCATCGGTTTAAAAGAACATCATTGCTTCCTCTTCTTTACTCCACTCAAAACTCATTGGTTTAGAAAAAATATTAAAAATTAACTTCCTAACATCCCTCAATACCTATTTTAATACTTCCTTTGAGAAGAAATATATCTAAGGAATCCTTTTGGATCAATCCAAAAGGATTTACTTCATTAAGAGGAAATATTTATTTCAAACTCATTTCATTTATATTATTTCTAATCTCCATAAAATCACATTATAACAAGATTTTATTTAAAAAATAATTATTATTCTTTGATATACTATTGTATGAGTTTTACAAACAATTACACAAACCTCTATCTAATGGGTTACAAACAAACTGTTTACCTCTATGACGAACTGTAGCCTCACTGAATGATGATTGTTCAATTTCACTTTACCACCTCTCACAGTGTAAATTAAGATTAAAATAATATTTATATATGTCATATATTGTATAAGTCATGAATTTAAATTTATTGAATTTTCTAAAAACACATATCATTATATTATCAATTTTTTGTTGATATTATAATTGTTTTGAAAAACTGTGGACTACTGCCCCACACTAATCATGTAGATTAATTACATCACTTATATATCTGATATATATGTGATATAATAAATCTAATTAAATAATAATATATATACATATACATAAATATACTTCATGTACATTATTTCTTTCAATACGGCAATAAAAACCGAAATTGTGTTCAAGCATATGTACAACTTACCATATCTATGAATGTTCTATTCAATTTCCTTATTATATATTCTATATTTTAGTAAAATTAAAATATAAATGATATAAATGATATTTATATAATGATTTAAATTATGGAAATCGTGATATATGTATAAGGATAAATAATATAACAAATTCAGACACATGCAATGAAAAAAATGAAATATTAGATGAAGTGTACACATTACATACAATTGTAAGAAAGATAGTAATATAATGTCTCAATAAAACAATATATTGTATTACATATTGTAATATGGATCTCTAAAATAATTATAAAAAAATATATTTATTATATATTTGGTTCATACTAGTACGAAGAGGGACAATTCATAAGGTAAGAGAATTTCATTTCACTTTTATTTTTTTGAGATACATTCTTCATTCACCACCCAATCCTTTTGTGATGTGTATATACTTAAAATGGATATATTCTATGATTCCTAGTATTTATTTTATGTCTATTTAAATATCCATTTGATTATATTTCGGTCATGTTTACTATGTTTTAAATACTACCAAATCGATAAAATGATTTTGACTCAATTTGTCTTCTTTGAGACACAAGCCATGTTATGAACCTATATTTTTCCAGAAGGTGTATATACTACCTTTGACATGATAAATCATGAGTATTTTTATATTCATGATTTTAAAATATTCATGTAATTTCTTTTTCATAAATTGGTACTATGCTTCAAAGTTACCAAATGGTAAGACTTTATTGAAATAATCTCATTGTTTATCGATATTGTTTATTATTATGATTCCATTGATAAAATATTATGATCCATCTCTGAAGAAAACTGATTATATTTATTCACATTTGGTCATTCATGATATATTCATGTTGTGGTACCATATTCTCTCTCTTTGGTACGTAATATAGTTACAAAATTAATTTTAAGAATGTCTGAATTTATTTCTCTCATGAGTTAGAAATAAATTTTTTTCAAAATATTTTTTTCTAAAAATTAATTTCAATATTATTACACGAGTAACCTAAAATATATGAAGTAAATTTTTACCCTTTTTTCTATTAATTTTTTTCAAATGAATCTTTTTATCTCTTTCGGAATAAGGAATTTTTCTGACCTTTTTATAGTAAATAAAGAATATTATTTTTACCTCACATGGAAAGTATGGATTTACCTAGCATTGTTCGACTAAGATTTCATTGTATTTTTAAAAGTATATTTTTTGAGAAATTTCATTAAAGAATTAATATTAAAGGAAATGGTTTTCAAAAACTAATTCACGATTATTTTATAATATTTCCTAGAAAATTGTTTTCAATATTTTTTTAAGACTCATTTATATGTTTTCACATAAATTTTTTTTAATATATTTTAATGATATATTTTGAGGTTTTCCTTATATTTTAAATTTAATTTATTTCAAAAAAAAATTTGTATCTTAATTTATACATTTTCAAAGTGGTTACAGTGAAAAATGATTCTAAATTGTTTCTAATCTTGTTTTATATATTTTAATGGAATGGGGTTTTCAAAAATATTTCAATCTTATATTACATGTTTTCAATGAAAATTGTTTTAAAAAACTATTACAAGCCTACATTGTATGTTTAAATATTATTTTAAAATATAAATGAGTTTAAAAATATTTTAAGTTCTTAAAATATGTTTTCATATAACAAAGGATATTTTCCTCATGAATTGTTTTCAAAATATATTCCAATGTTATTTTCTATATAAGATGTTATTAATAAATGTTTCTCATGTTCTTCTAAGAAATTATCCAAATTATACACTCATATTATTTCATGAATAGTTTATGTTTTGATTACATTATGTTTATTGAACCCATTTCCCTTCAATGTGTTATTCGCTTTTAAACCCCACTTCCTCTCACATGTTATGATTTTGAGGAAATTATTATGAAACCTATATCTTTTTCCCCAAGTTATGATATGATTACATATTTATGATATAGATTTCATATTATGGTTTATTATAGGATTATTTATGATTTTTTGCAACCTATATGTATGATTTAATGATGATATGGGTGGGACCCATATATCCCATCAATGTATTAGTTATTTATAAATGATTTAAGAGCTCAAAGGGTTCATAGGAGGTCCTCCCAATCCCCAAACAAGAGGGAACATGGGAGGATATCCCATTCCCATAGAAACATGTTAAACGAGAGTGAATCCAAATCTCAAAACAAGACAGTAAACAAGAGGACATCCCAAGGCCAGATCAAGAGCGTACACTAGAGGACATTCCAAACCAGAAACAACAGGATACATATAAGGGAATCCCAAGCTTGAAGCATGCACTTGAGTGATTTACCCATTCCTAAAAATTTATAAATCCCTTCGTAAGCCTCCATAAAAATGGATTATTAAAACCCAATGTACTTTCCAAAATTCCATGTTTTGTTTCTATGTTAGGATTTCAAATATTATTCTCTTTATTTCCTTATGATTCATGTCTTATGAGCTTCCAATTTTTCCTGTAATCTCTAATATATAGGGCATGATCTCAAATTATTATGTTCATGTTCCAAACACTTTTTATCATGTTATTCTTTTGAATTTAATTTATTTTCTGTTAATGAGCGTCTAAGCTCTCCCATTTCTTATGTTTTATTTCCACATGTCTTGAAAAAAGAGTTTAGTTAGAAGTAGAAAAGGTGGATATTAGTCTGAGAAATGTTCAAGATCATTCACCCAGAAAGATGATTTTTTAGTGTTTCCAAAGACACTAAACTATTACAGTCCTCAGACATTTTTTATATGATGTACTGAGTATTCATTTAAAATGACTTAATATATATCTACGTTAAGAATAGTTTTCTATTGTTTGTATAAAAGGAAATTTTTAGTCAATATTTGGTATATATGATGAGAAAACTCTCAGGAGATCCCAAGGTATATTTTTAAGAACATTTTTGGGGATGTATATATGGATATGTATAAGTATGAGTCCATATTTAGGAAAATGTCAAGGAATTTGGGTAAAGAATAGAGTGAGTGGTATCCTTGGAATACAACCCCATGTAGATATTATAGGTGGATGTGGCTCTGGAATTAGGTTACCTAGGGGTAATATCTTCAACATGATGTCTCTATACTGACATGGGGTAATCTAGTACACAACAATGGGCCTTATTAGACCACTAGATTGACACTCACAAGATAAATGTTTTTTAAATTCTCAAAATATTCATAATTTATTATTAATGATTTAAATAGAAGATGACTATGAATAACTTATAATGAAAATATATATTCATCTTTTAAAAGGTATGTTTCATGAGTTATACATCCTATATGTAATTTTTTGTGATTATGTGGCTTTCTAATGTGATTTGTATTTTTAACCCCATTATTTTTTTATTTAGTAAATGGAGTGAACTAAAAGTAACATGGTTTAAGATTAATTATATAGTTGTGGAATGTTTCAGAATTATTAAAATTTATTTCCCAAGTGGAAATTTTATTAATAGAATCAGGAGGTTATGAGTATTGGTTGTGCTTATGAAGATAAAGAGATCTCAAATGACATGTGAAAGGTATGTTATGTTCTTATAGTATTGTTTTCATTAATTATAAGAAGCATGATTATATTAAGGTTGAGGAATCTTAAAACAGGATTCATATTTCATATTCTACAAATTATGTATTATGTAATTAGTTGATGAAGCCCATGTAATGGTATAAGAATAATATTGGATTAAATAAGAATTTATGTCTTTGATTTAAAATATTAGGTTATATAAAGCATGAAATGTATATATATTTTTTAGTATATGTTTTAATTACGTATATAATCGGAATATTTTAACTACCATTCCACTATATTGGGAGGAGTTACTAAGAATATCCATCCACTAATATGTGTTCACTCATATATCACATGGAAAACCTATTTCCTTACTCTTCATTCTTAGATATAAAATTATACCAAAAATAAATCATTACCATAAGAGTGGGGATAATATACTATGTTGTATAGTTAACTGAATGTCATTAAAATTTAATGCGTTAACAATTTGGAATTGTAAAAATTCATTTGGAAGAAATAATTCTCATTTTGAATGAATGTTAATTATTCATAAAGTAGTCATCTTTTATAATGATATTTTTTCATAAATTTAATTACCTATATATGAATTTGGTAATAAATAATTATTTAATCATTGATCATATATAAACCACTAATTAATAACCATAGTCACCCAGGTATCGGTATGACTCATTAAAATATGTTTTTTTTATAATAAGTGATATATTTATTTTCTTAGATCACTCAAGTGCTCCAATATACTATATAAAAAAAATAATCACCTATTTTAGAATCACATATATATTTATGTAAGATTTCATATTATTTATTAAAAAAATTTCTAAATTTAATGGAGATTGATACTATTTTTATTCAATGTCATGTTTGAGAAATTGTGATCATTCTTAACTAGATTCGTAATAGTGGTGATTTTTTTATTTTTTCCATAAATTAAATCATTCTGAAATCATGAATTTTATATCAATGGAATATAATTAATTATTTTAAATGTTACTATTTAATTATATTGAACTATTTTTATGATACTTAATGATGAAATCAATAGTACGCATGATTTGGTATTTTTCTATAAACGAACATTGGTATCCTAATTAATTAGATTATATTTAATGTTAAATTTCATGAAAACCTTTTCAATAAGTATACTCTTATTAATCTCATATATTATCAATAACTTAGTCCTCAAAGTTCTCCATGAAATAATTTTTCACAATTCTCATGTTTGTGTTTATAAATACCCACACATGATCATACATTAATTTATTTGTGAGCATGGTGATTAAAGTGTATTTCCTGGAAATAATATCATTATTATTGAAGAGAATTGATTTTATATAGATATTTTAACATTAATCAATAATACTATTTGAGTTATTTATAAATAATAATTTAAATATTTAATAAGTATATATGTTACTTCTCGGAGTGGGTAATCCTTAGAAATGTGTGAAAGAATATTTCCTCGTTCCTAGTATATGAGGAGAAATATGGTTTACGATTTTTGCAAAAATTTAAAATTTTCATCAAACTATGGAAAATAAATTCATCCCATTATATTTTGAAAAAGTATATTACAATGAGAATTATATTAATTAAGAAATGTCAATGAATTAATAGTACATACTTTTAGAACATTTATTTTTTTCTTGAAGAACTTCATGGGAAATGTTTTCTTGGTACAAATTCAATTGAAATGATTATAAAAGAAGAAAAAATGGACATAGGGGAAGTAAAATAGGATGTTATTGAAGATGAAACTAGAATAGAGATTGATTTTTAAAGGATGGGGAGAGGCCACTTTTACAAGTGCTCAAAATATATTATTTGTAATAAATTCATCTTAATATAAAAATAGAATGAATTTTACATGTCATTAAGATTTAAAAATGAAACAATTTATGGTGAAGAAATTTTTGGTCTTGAAATGCCTCAAAAACACATATTCAAACATTTTTTATCATTTTTTATTTTACCAATTTGTTTAATTTAATTTTATATTTTATATTTTTTTCATAACAAGTTTTTCTTATGAATGTTTTATTAATTAATATTAAATAATATTATGTGAAAATTGTGGGAATTTTTATTCAAAATATGGAATATATTTTATTATATTTTCATTATAAAAATCATAAAAATTAAATTTATGAAAATAAAAATTATTATTTAATGAAAAATATTTTATAGAATAGCATAATTTATTTATAAAATTTAAAAAATATGACTGTAAACTAAAATCAATATTTTGAAATTTATAATTTATATTATAAATACATATTTTTTCTATAATTTCATTTCATAAAATACTATCTCATACTTATTTATATATTATGGCTTAAAATTTACCATTATATAAAAAGAGAATATTTCCAAATTCATATAAAAATCATTACGTTTAGAAAAATATAAAATATGTAACATGTGATAATACTATTAAGATATATCCATACAATATTTTTATTTTAATAAAATAAAATTATAATTTTGGAGAATATATATACATATAAAATCATAATTTATAATGTAAAAACTAATTTTTGTAATAAAATAACATTTTTGTATATTTTCACTTTATATTTTTAAATTTAATCATTTAATACTTACTTGTTTTGTTAATATATATATAAATATATAGATCCTAAATTTAAAAAATATGGTTACCTATATTTATTCTAATAAATTACATGACTATATTATAACTATTATTTTAATATTGTGTAATAATTTTTTTGGGTTTAGTTTTTCGTTTGGAAAACTATTTTTCATAATGTTTATTTTAGGGTAAATAAAACATACAATATAGGGTTGTTATAGGGTGATCATTGATTTCAGTTATTCTATTTTTGGTGGTTGAAATCCAATCATATATTTTCAAGTATCATTAGTCTAGTTTGTGATTCAATTTATTTTATGTGGAAACATATATTAAGTTGGATGTTTTGAGGTGATTATGAGTTAAGAGTAATTGTGTTCTTTGATTCTTTAGTTTTTGAATTCGTTTCATGGGAATTTTTTGAATAGGATGGGTTAAGAGATGGAAATTATAAAGTTAATTCATAGGTAATTAGGAAGGTAGTTTCCCATAGGTTTTGGATCACTTGAGGTGGTAAAATATCTTTTTATTAGTTCCCTTTAAAATGATGTCCATATTTGTGTTCATAGATTACTCAATGCAAATGGAAACCTTAATTCAATTATCATGTAATTTTATAAGATTGACTATGATCACAATATTCATAGTATATTTGAATTTTTTTGACTATCTTATCCAATGGTTTTTTACATCTAAAATATTGGAGGGTTTAATTTTGATGGTCATCATATTTTGTTCCATCAAGCACATTATTTTATGGTGGGTTTCACTGATAATTTTTGTTCTTAATTCCAATAAAAACTATATAAATAATATTATAATTTTTTAGGATAGTATTAAAGGAATCCTTTATGATTTATACATATGGTTGGTTGTTGTGCCCTTTGGAGATTGTTTATATTTTTGACCCTCCATTATAGATGATTTAGAAATGGAGGGATACACTAATTACTCATCCTTTCCATTAATCCTTGATTCCTTTATTGGAAAAGTGAATTGAAATGTGCATTGATATTTTTATTGTTTTTAAAGGTTGAATACCCCTTCTTATAGTGAAATAATATTGGTTTGTTGTGTCTCTAGATAGTTTTTATACTATTTTTCATCACATATCTCTTATTTATTACGACGTTAATTTTTTAACTGATTGGTTATTTTTCATTTATTTTCAACAGATTATTTTTTATAAATAATCTATTTGGTATAACTATGACACCCACCTTGTCATTTTTTAATTAATTCTATTTTATTTTTATTTTTAATGATATAAAATTAAATTTTGGATGAATATTTATTTGATTAAATATTTAACATGTCTCACTATTTAGAAGATTGATTTTGAAAAAAATGTGGTAAATATAGATATATAACAATATTTCAGTGGTTTATTTTTATTGTAACAACCTGAGACATTAGGAAATATTTCATTTTAAATAAATTCAATCCCTTTGATCACTATCAATTCATGCATAATTAGGTTTAAAAGAAACATGATAATCTAATACAATTTTATTCCAACATTACCATTATGTTGAGGTGTATGAATAAGAAAATATAAATAATGAGAAATTATATTTTTTACCCCTATATTAGCTAAATTCATTTTCAATATTCTGATTTAAACCAAAAAGACAGCCATTTTAAAGAAAAAGAAATTATTTTTCAAAATAGTAATTTTTCACATTCCACTTTAGTTACCCTTTGTACACATTTATAAAATTATATTTTAATATATTTTCCAAAATTATTTTTAGAAATGAAATTATTTTTGAAACGATCATTTCTAAATTAGCCTACGGTGATTTTTTTGGATTCGTCTAAAAATTTTCATTTTTTGATGAATATTGAAAATACCAATAGTTATTAAAAAATTATTTTTCATTTAATTCATTTAAAAGATATAATTTTAATTAATATGGGTTTGAAATTATGATTATATATGTTATATATTTAATAATACAAAATATTTTATTTGAATAAATTTCATACTAACTTATTATTTAAAAAACATCTCAATTTTGAAATGTTTTCATTTGGAACCCCATTTTCTAATTTTATCATGTATGTCATATATCTAGTTATTGAGTTCCTAAAGCTCTATAGGATTCACCATATAAAGAGGAAAATATAAATGTTCCACAACGTAAATAGGATCAACGATGAACACAATATCCCTTGCACGTGGTGATCAGGAGAAATCATCAGGTATGAAATCCCAAAAAATATTAAAAATAAGAAGGAATTCCACAAGATGCTATCTGGGATTGATCATAAAGAGACTGTCCATCTAGATTGTCATCCTGCCCAGCCCAGTACTCTTGAGTCCATATTGATGGTCATGATGATCCCACTCATACTTATGGATATACTTGTTTACCTAACGTGATATGAATGAACCTCATCATAAATTGTAATCCACAAAGGCTTGATATTATACAAGCCATTCCATACTGAGAATGACATCAATGACCCTCATCTCAAGAATGATAAAACTCCATCGAAAATTATACCCGTATATTTCAATGGTTAACACCATTCACTGGCATATATCATCATATAGAACTCCAATCAACAAGTCAAGGGTCCTAACAACACTTTATTTCACTCTCACTAAGTCGGGACATCCCCTAATTGGTGCAGATAAGATTGAGTGAGATCCACCTGTATTGAATAAGGAATATACAAGAGTAGAGGATACCATATTTGTAACACTAACTATATATGGCCCTCGAAAGGGCTCCTCTAGTGTAATATTAATAACATAGATATAGTTGAAACCATATTCTTGATATGGTTCCTGATAATCCTAAGTAGGCCCACTCTACTGACAATAGGACACTATAGACTTACTAGCTCGTCCATGATGACATGGTCATCTTGAAAAACATGTAGAAGACCATATTCCAATCAATTAATTTGTCAATTACACTACACATGATTGTAGTGCTACTGTAGAAACTTATTCACTAGGAATACGAGGAATGGATCGAAAAAAACATTATAGGTGACCCATTCTACAACAAACCTAGCATTCGATCGGGTTTCTCCTATAGTTGGTATTTTAGTGACCGACCTCCCTCACTAGTGACACATCCTAATGTTTTTGGTGAATTCCAAAAATCTATAAATTCCCCTACATATACCATCCATGAGTTTCTTCTGCTCATTAGATAAATAAACTATAGTCTTCCTAGAAGTTGAACTACCTTGCATCACGTCATTTGACTCCCTTATGTTCCACTTAGTGATGAGGGAATGGTTAACTATCTCTTAAATGATGTTTATCCAAAATATTTTCACCAATTAATAGATGGAAAAATAAAAACCTTACTCGAATAACCTCACACTATCTATCTCATCACCTATCATGGTCAGTATCAAACACTGCAATTATGTGAAGGGAGATGAGTATTTCATCACCAACGTATAACCATGTCCAAGTTGAATTAATTTCTAGATACAATAATTTATCTTGGTCTACGGGAATAAATAATGTTAGACTAATCTCAGGCAGTCTTCTCGACCATAACTTATTGTTCACCAGCATGTGCTAGAAAATCACACTAATGATTAGAACAGTCACATGACAGATGGATCATGATCTTGACCCTATGCTCTAGTGGGGTGTCAATATAATTTTATAATGATTCCCTATAATTAAAATATAATTTAGTAGGCTTAGGTCAACCATCCCCTATAATTTGTGAGGTTGATGGAACTAAAACTCATGGGTCAACTCTTTCATTAAAGGGGTTGGCCGAGGTGTACATTAAAATAGATTGCATGAACCAAATAAAACTATCTCAGAACTAGGAATCAACACCAATTCGAAGAACTATATGAGGTGCATATGGAGGTACTACATGTGGTATCACTAGTGGAATAAGGCCCAAAACCTCTTGATTATTCTAATCAACACTTTTCTAGAATACAATATGAGGTCTTCACGATGGAATAACTCAAAAAATTATGATCCCATTCATTATACACAATTTATAAAAAATAGGAAAAATGTAAAAAGGGAATATATATAGAAATATAAATCAAAAGCTAACCCATCTTCCTTCTACAAGATCCATTCCTAGGTTATAATAATGAGTCATCGAAGGAAATCATAGGAGGAACAACATACTTCCTCCTGCCATGATGTAATAGGATCAAGGTCTCACATATAAGGTAACCATTTAATATTAATAAATCATATTGATTTTAATTATTATTGGTTCAATATAACTTAACTTATTATAATAATTATTATCAAGTAAATTGGGTCACCAAATCTAATTCATAATGGTCCATACACATTATAAATTGAAATTAGCGCATCATCAAACAATATTCTGACCATATCACAAAACAAGGAGTGTTACATGACATGGATGTGGTTTGATCAGATGAGGTTCAATTTCCACCAACTAATTAAACCAAATAATGTGTTATTATTGGTCCATTGAACTAATTATTCCATCAATGATAATTCAAGACCACAGAAAAGCATACAATAATTTCACTATTTGAAATCACAGGCCTAATAGGAAATTTACACATGAAAATTGAGATTTCATGACATAGAGCATGATAATTTAAATCCTCTGGTGCCCATTATGATTTGTGACTCATTGTTCCCTCAACTCATTTTTCCATGGTCAAAAACCCATTTATATATAATCAACAAAATAAACTTCACAAAATGTATGTGTTATAGAATGGTGAAATCCATGAAATTGTATCTAGACGAAGAAAAAAACAACATTCATCCATTCCATGTAATTTGGGTTTCCCCTATACGTGGGGTAGCTACTTCCATCCATAGTATTTTAACCAAATTACCATATTATAGTCTCATGTATAACCCAAATATTAAGACATAAAGAAAAATACATTTGATACCACAATTTGGCATGTATCCCCTAGTTCCATTCAATAGTTCACTAAAACGGTTTTCCACATGACCACATGCATTTCTTCTAAAATACTAGAGGCTACCGACTAGACATGAGCGCCTTGGGTTATTCTATGAAGATAATATGACCTCATAGATCAATGTAGAGAAAATTAATAGATATATATATATATATATATATCTGTATTAAATATCATAATCATTGAAAATATCCATACAGTAGTGGAAAACAAAGAAATTAACATGAAATATATTGAAATAATGTATGGAGTTTGAATAAATAAAAATGAGAAACTGGTGATGATACTATGTCATATTTATTTTTTAAAAAAACAATGGAAGGGGGAATGGAATCAACCATACACACCATTCAATAAAAATCAAAATACTACTACAAATAGTATCTCATGTATAGCCTTGGTAATCTATTCCCAACTCCATCCTAGAAATATATGTCCTAAAATTGAAGTTTCATACTTCTCTTTTCCCAAAACTAAAATATTAAATTATAATTGCGTATAAAAGGAATATAAGAATGTTGTGATATATAATCCCAGTAGCCCTGCACTGACTGTGTCTAGGACATTCCATTTTATAAAATAACAATTATACAATGATCCTTAAAAAATTAAAATAAATAAAAATTAAATAAATAAAGACATCATACTAGAATCTACTTGGAGAGCCATAAAATCTATTTTCTTTGGGAAATACAGTTTTTCAAAATTAAGAGATCTTGAAATGGAAATATAAGGTAAATGTATTTGTATTATCTCCAAGATTGTGATTGGATCTAATAGATACATCTCTCTGTTTCTATTACAAATGAATAAAAAATATTTTGAAAAAAAACTATTTACCATTTATATCATTTTAAAATATCTTTATATAGTATAAAGATTCACCCTTATCCCATACTTGTAAATCATGAGAGACTTTATATGTATTACTCGAGGGGATCACCAGAAGTCCAATTCTATGAAAACATCGATGGTGACCCAATTATGAAGTCTCTAGTTTCACACTTACTTGGTCTAAAAACAACATGAACTACATATGATTTTTTATCTATTATTTCATGTATGAGCCAGAGTCTCTCTTATTGAATTGTATAACCAATTATTCCATCGATCCTATCCAAGGGGTCTCCCCTAGGGAAATATGTTCACTCTTCTGGATTCTAAAATAGAAAACACATGACAATCCCATTAGAGTAATGGAATATATCACCCTAGAGTGTTTAGAAATTATGAAAAAAATATAACTAAGGAACAAGAGTCCATCCAAGGGGTTGTTAAGTCGAACCCATGGTATCATCCTCTTCACTAGATAAATGAAAATTTTACAAGAAAAACATACATATAAAACCTGTAAAATGAGAGTTTATTCCATTTAATTGAACATTTATTTCCATGAGAAAATTAACTCGAGAAATTCATAAGGAATCCCCATTTAAGTCATATGGATTAATGCATCATGTTCCAATCCAACTCATTAAATTATACCATCTTCCAAATAAATATTTTGTAGGGTTTAATTCATTTTCCAACCTTATATTCATTTAATTAGAATGAACAAGTCATTTCTTATTATCAAAAACACTCTATGTTATTAATCAGTTTTTGAACTAAGAAGAATTTTGGCCTCTAAGACCGGGTGTATCCAATTCGATGACCCAACTCGAAGAGATAAACCCATGGTGTTTATTTACTGCATACCAGGGTCTTTAATGGAATGAAGATACATCCACATTAATTTAATTTGAACCAAGTGGTGAATACAAAAATTCCACGATCGCTGTACACCAACACAATTTCTGAAAAAATTGAAATTACACAAAAAACATGGACCACCTTCTTTATCTTCTTATAGATTCCGTCATCTAGTATCAATATTTAATTCGATCCTGGTGGGTATAAATCAATAAAAACATAAAATTACCTAAAATCATACAAATGAGATTGCACCCAAACAACAAGAAAAAAGGGATAATTAACACGATATTGATTAAGGTGTATTGTAGACCATACCTCTAGTTTCCACATGATATGATGAAGATATATTTTGAAGAAATTTGGAGGAGTTTCATCAAATACTAGTTTGGAGAAGAGAAAAGGATTTCAATTTGAGTAGGATAATGATGATGTAGAAAATTATTGATTAGAATAAATTCTTTTTCTTAAATCATTTGATAGGAGAATTTTGATAATTTAACCAATTTTTAAATTGTGCACAGTTTGGATGCATGGTTTTGACATACCATGTGCCAACCATTCTCCAATCACTACTTCATATGTCACATCACACCATTTCAAAAATGGTTTTATAACCATGTTCAAACATTAAAAAAGATATTTTCAAGGATTTTAGAAAGCTCGCATAGTTGTGCACCCAGGGTCGCATGGTTCTAAAAAAACCATGTGTCCCACTCATATTATTTTTTCACTATGGATCTATCTTCTAACAAGAATATTAAACTCCCAAAACCATCTTTTACCGATTAGTAATCAAATATAGGGTTAATTAAAATAATTTAAACCAAAAATTTGTTGATTGTACCTTTGAAAAAATTTAAGATGTTACATATTTCCAGCATGGTTTAATGTTTATGTTTCAACCATTTATTATTCCAGTTTACTATTTCGTGGAGATCATTGGTGTGTGTGTGTAGGTAAACTAGATAAAGTTATAAAATTTTATATTATCCCTTCTCAATTATTGTCTTTATCACCTAAAAATTTTGAGGTAGTATTTCTATTTTGAGAACATTGCCTTATACTGACCATGTGGGACCTGTTCAGTCAGGTTTTTAAAGAGTGATATTAGAGAAATTATTTCCAAGGGACAGTGTATGGACTTATCCCCATATGAGGAATTGTCTTAGATTTTGGAAAATATTTTCAGAGTGTCTCGAGTGAAACATTCAAGGTAGGGATTGTAGGGATTGTATGGAAGTAGAAATATCCATACTCTATGTATTTGTCTACCTACTTGTCAACTCAGTATACTAAGAAATTATTTTCAGTTGTAAATGGTACAAGAATCATATAGTATTGATTTCATTTACTCTCCTTCATGATTCAGCTCCCAATTTATAAATGTTCAAATAATAATGAATTTCCATGATCGTTTTTAGGTTTCACCAATGATGAAATCCATCTAGGTTACTGATTCAAGAGAATGATAATGATTCAATTACTGATGAGGTTCCAGTTTTTGGTTCATATCCTGAGGTGTTTCCCCTAGGCTAGTAGAAAGAATCAACACATCCTACTAGTAGAAAATAGTTGGTGTAGGTTTGGCTAAGTATTCACACATGATGAGCAAACTATGTTTTCTCATGTATAAGAGAGCACCAAGATTACTCAGAGACCCAAATCCAACGATAGTCTAGGATTATATTGAGTTCTTCATCCAAGCCATTATACTTGTGTGGAACTAGATGTTTTATATAGTTTCACTGAAATTTAGTATTTTCTATATAGAAATATTGTTCTAGTGGAGTATAATAATTCATTCCAATGATTATTCAATCCTCACATGTTTGATCTTCTAGAATCTCATTCATGAGGAGTATCACGCCTTATAAATGAGATCTATTGGAAACATGGAGTTCTTCATAACTTATACAGTGATATGATAGTTTTTTATTATAGCATGAGGTTCACCAAACATTATGAGAACTCATTTGACAAGTTTTCGGATGGATACTTCTAGTCTTGGATGTTTGAAAAGGGTCTGTATAGACACATTCATGCTAGTCCTGTACACTTTTTCATTACCACATGAAATGGAGTGTTAGAGAAGGCTCTAATTAAGAATATCATCCTATAATATGTATTATATGATGCTTGAGTAGGTATTGGGTATTGTGGGGTTCAGTATTTTTCAATAGCTTGCAAGAGATAGTCCACAGACCCTCAGTATAGGATACCACCTTCTAGCCAGACATGGTCGTGTGGACATTTAGTGTGGGGTTCACATAGTGGAAATGAACATCATGGATAGGGGAGATGATATTCATGTGATTTCATAGGTAATATGGCTCATTATTCCCAAAACAATTGTGTTGAGGAGGGAAGAATGGAAAATGATGGTCTGAGACTACATAGGAAGTTTCATAATCAATGATCTACCATGCATGGACTTGGTGGCCATTAGGGATAAGGTTTATGATGAGGTGAATGTGAAACAATAGTGGAAGAAGATATTGGTGAGGGATAATTCTATGATATACTCCCACCACCAACGCAAGGTGGTTTATGCATATTTGAGGATGTTTGGGATCGGTCCAACAAGCAGTTTCTATCTATATTGTTGTAGGACTAGGGTTCACATGAGGCGATCCAAATTTAGATAATTTTTTATTATAAAATATTTATAGAATTAGTATAAATTAGTATAAGTAATTTCTTCATCTATATATCCCTAGTGTGGGTGGTGGATCATAAATTTGAGACTTTATCCCATTAGAAATAGATAGAGGTTACAATGGGGAGAAAATGTTCTATATCTCAAATCTTATGTAAATTAGAGTTTCTCGGTGGTGTCGAATTTTTTTCATGGGACCTCTTGGACATCATGGTGAAAACATGTGACATCATCATGTGTACGATATTTTTTTAATAGTTTGATTTCTAATAAAATTTAATCACAAAATATTTATATACCACCAGATTCATAAGATGTGATTCTATTTGGTGCATGACAGAGATCTCATATTGGAGTTAGTGGGACTTCGTGGATGGAAATTGAATCCAATCACTCATCACACTATTAATTCTTCATGTAGTGTTGTAGGATCATGAGAAATAAGGATTCAATTTTTGGTGTATGATATTTTTAACATATTCCCTGAGGTTGTTTTAGGACTACCTCTGAGGTAGGGGATTGAAATATTGATTGGTTTCATCCATGGGACGACACCTATTTCTATAGTGTCCAAACAGATGGTTACCATTGATCTGTAGGTGCTAGTGCTTTAGTTGTAGGACCTTCTAGATGGTTATTTAGCAGAAAGAATATACCCCATTAGGAAGCTCCAGTTTCATTCATAAAACAAAATAACTAGAGATAATTTTTTTGTGTTGATTATCATCACAAGAATGAGTTAAATATAAAGAGAAAAATACAATTTTATATGGATTTTAAACCACTATTTTTGGTTTTGATGGGCGAGATGGTTCTCAAATATTGATCTCTAGTGAGACAACCACCAATTAAGGATTTGTGAGTATGATATTAAAATTATGGAATTTTATTGTTTCTATGGACACTATGAGTTATTTTTCATGAATTTCAGTGTGATTGATTCCCATGATTTGATAATTTTTCTTATTGGACGTATCCTTAAAAAATTTATAGGATGAATTTATAGTTTCTTCGTTGATTAAATACTCTTTTACACTACATAAGAGGTGTATAATTCATATTATTTTTTATTTTTATTATACATAATTTTGGAGAAAAAGTAGGATTGAAATACATATAAGTGTTAGTTATAGATTTACATGTTCACATTTTAGGGAATTCCATTTCATAGCATGTTTATATTTGGACTCATAAAACATTGATGAAGATCTTTATTGGGAGCCACCCAAGTCACTGTTAGATTTATAATGTTTCCTTTAATTAGAGATGTACTATATGATTATTATGGTATTATTCTTTATGAATTAATCTCATTTGACCACGACAAATTGGAAATTGAAATCATTTACTAGGATCAGGAAGTCTCAGAGAGAATTTATAGAGTGAAAGATGAGTATGAATAGTGTTCCCATGTTTAAACTAATATAGGAGGGAATTAAGAATGATGTTATCTGTGATGATTTTGGATAATGACTTGGTTGTGTTTTGATTTATAGGTAGATAATGTTTTTTTATGGGTTTATGTAGTTGGGACCCCATAAGCACAAATAATGTCCACATGAACAAGAGTATGTTGTGGTAGTATTCCCTCTAATTATTAATTGAAAATATCATTTGGGAGAGTATTTTATTTATACACAAACTTCTAGAGGCTCGGGTACATCATCAATCATATATATATATACATATATATATATATATATATATATATTTGAGACAGAGTAATTGGATGGAGTTCCATTCATAAGATGAAAATGATATATTTTGTACATCATGGTGGGGAAACATAGTGTAGATTCCCTTAGTTGGATGTCCCATTAATGATTGCTGCAAGAGGAATTAGAGTATCTTTATTCATTATAACTAACCCTAGTTGAGGATTGGGGTATTTTTTATTCACATGATGTAGTTGACCCAAATGAATACAAAATGCGGGAAAGAGGCTTTGTTTGGGGACATTTTATTTTGTGGGTATACAGTTCTAGATATCTTTTAAAGATACATCATATGGATTTTAGTATATAGGGGAGAATAATAGATTTTTTAAAGGATGGACATGGCTCTAGACATGTTTTTCAAGGAGATGATGATTTTGTTTCAAACATCTCCCATATCTCTATATTCTATTGTGTAAAATATACACATATATCATTGATGGTAGTTTTGGTGGGATATCATGATGAGGAGTGTTTCTAAGATCATCTTTCAGTATATAATATATTAGTAGGTAAATAATGAATATTAGTATTTAAAAGGATTGATATAGACTTTTTGTAATATATATTTTAAATAGGATGGAATATACATGGACTTTTTGATAAGGCTCCATATATACTGAAATTCCTTGATTCCATTCAGGGGATTTTTGATTAACATACCATGTTGGAACACGTCCCTTCCATAAGAGAGCAGATATTAGTTCAGATTTTGTGGTAATTATACATATGGTAGATCAATTGTGTTCATGTGGTAACCAAGATCATTGAATCTAACTATGTTTCACATTTTACATCTAGGTTGGTTATAGGTTTAGGGAAGGTATTTGAGGTGGTTTTGAGGATGATTATGACGTTTCACTTCCATATGGATTGGCTGACTTAGTGGACTATCTAGGAGTTGGAGAATATTATGATGAATGGTGTGTTGGACTTTGATTGGAGCTGGAAGGGTGAACTTCTATTTGAAGAGATTTCTTATAATATTATCTTTTACCCAAAATGGTATTAGTATACTTTATTTCCCTATATGGGAGAACATGATTTCCTACTTTATAGTCGACTAATATTGGTGATGCACCTCTAATTGTGATAGAGACGGTGTTTGTGATAATGAAGACAATATAGAGGATAAATTATCATTTTTTATAGAACAAATAATATATAAACATAATGTATATCCACATCATATGGACATATAATGTAAAATGGGAGACCATTATTTCTATGAGTCTCCCCATGAACTGGATTTTAGTGGTTTTTCCAGGAAGGCATGTTATCCTCATGGTTAATCATGTCATTTGAGATCCTAAAGTGTGTTTATAAGGATTCACACTATATAGATTTTACCCCACTATTGGACATCGTAAATGATGTATCCAATATGCCACACCTTAAGAGATATGTTCATAAAACTAATCATTTTATTGATTGGGTCTATATGTACATTGAGGAGGGAGACACATTATTAAGGTAATCCATGGTGATAATGGGATGGAAGGATTGGATCATGTGATAATTAACCATTCATTTGGGTAGTGTGTTGTGGGGGTGTTAGATAATATATGAGAAGTCATATATTAGAGAGAGTTTGATGCACACATAGTCCCCCACCATTTTTTATCTAGTTCATTTTTGTGGGGGGAAAAATTTAGGTTATGGAGAATATATCAAATCTACATCTGATATATTATCCTATGAATATTTTTATACATATATCTATACTAATAAGTGGATTATTCCCGGTTTTAGGTGACCTGAGACAACCAAATTAATATATTAAACATATTTATATATTTCAATGCACTTCTATACATTGTTTTTGTGTTTCTAACATCAAATGAAAAATCCAAGACCAAGATTATTTCTGAAATGTAGGGTTTACCCTAGGCATTACCTAAGGTTGGTCGGAATCTCATGTTCTAATGAGGGTGTCATTCGAACATTATATAATAAATGTAAAATGTAAAATTTATTTATTTTATTTCAAATTCTCATAACCAAAGTTCCAATATTAATTAAATTTTTTAGAAAGATAATAACTGATAGATTCAAAACCCTAGGAGGATTTGAGAAGAGGTTTTTGTTTCATTTAACATTAGTGGAACATATTTGATAATAATGGGAAAATGAATAAATGGGATCTAATATGAAGAAAATGTAGTAGGTCTCTATAATAATAGGAGAATAAATCCTTCAAAAATTATTATTCCAAAATACGATATGGGTCAACAATCTTGGTTCCATGCATTTCATTAAAATATTCATTGTTTATTTATAATTGTTTCTTTTTGATATATGATATTTTTTCTTTAAAAGATACCTTAAAATTATTTCTTTATATATTGATCAATTTATATTACATTACAATACATGTTATCACCCTGGAGAACCCACCTTTTAATAAATTTTCCTTGAATTCTTGATTAAAAATTTATTCACCACGTTAATGTTCTTTTACCCCTATTTTCATCACATTCATCATTGATGTCCCATGTGGTTGCAGACTGACAATCCGAAGGAAGGTTCTAGTATAATTAATGTACTATATTCATTGTAGATTTTTGAATGGTGAACTAATAATATATTTTCGAATATACTGTGGAATGTTATAGGTTGTTGGTGAGGCCTCAATGGATTAATGAGTAGTAGTTGAAATTGGATAACCATGAAAATGTTGTGAAGAGACGTATGAGGGAATGAGTAGATGGAATCTAGACACGAATGGTGGATTCAGAATGAATATTACCTGATCCATGATCCTTGGTACATTTTATGAAAAAATGATGAAATTAATAGAGCATTGATGATTCGTGGTGATTTACCAGGGTTTCTACGAAAAACTAGACTACACGATGTGTAGTCCTAGTAAAAACATAGACTTCTCTACAAGTTTTAGTTGATATGGTTTTAGGGAAGATAAAGATCACATGTTGCATGTCCATTCCCACAAAGAATGTGACCCATAATGGGTGTCCATGTTTTATTCCATCTAGACATGCTTTAGGATTTATATTACAAGTCACACTGTTTAATTGAGGTCTAGATGGGCATGGTATGGTGTGTAGTCATGGAATGGTGAATGACCAAGTGTATAGGCACAACAAAAATTATGTGGTCCTTAATATGGGAACACAATATTTACATGAGTGTCTATGACATACCATGTAGTACTACAAGGACACCAAACCATTTTCATTCAAGGTCACTTCCTTAAGGCTAGGTGAGGTCTCACATCATTTGACCCCTGGTGCACTTTGTGTGCCATTCACATAAATTTCATCATCTCATATCTCATTATTCATAACTGAGGTTTTATCCTATTAGTACCATATATTACATCATTTTTAATTTATAACAGGATAATTCATTCTTTGTGGAATATAATACATGATCTGATGTTTGTTAATGTAATGCCTCATCCCCAGTTACCCATATTTGGTTAATTATTTTAATACATTAGCAGGATTTCAAGGAATCATGTCTCGAAGGACCGATCATTTTAGCAGTCTTGGAAAATAGATTAAATAAATGAAAGTTACATTACACATTAGAAAATAAAACACAACATAAATGATCATTCTAGAAATCCATTAATAGTCAAGATTAACCCTTCTTATTAATCATAAGACACTTCTTGGAATCTTGGGAAAATAAATCATAAGGGGTGAGCCTAGATGCTTAGTAAGGGTAAATAATTTAACAGAAGCTATATACTTATAAGGAATGATCTGTGATAAAAACAACATCCTTTTTAAACATAAACATGAACATAATATGGAAAAAATAAATCAAACATTACCATATAAACATGCACATACATATTCTACTAGTCGAATAATCAAATGTAATAACTAATTTCATACTGAGGGAATGCCTAACATCAGACATTATTACCACATAGTCAAGGCCTCGGGCCAAGACTACCAATAAATGTTTTTTCAAGAGCTTGTGACAAGACACTAGTTTGTCTCATTAGACCTACAAATGCATTGAGGATCTATAGCGGGATTCAACCATCACTTACTAAGTCCACTACATTACTCATATGAATAGTTGAAACATAACATAAACATTCATATTAAAACTAGAATATTAAATGTCAATACATTAACCATAAACCATGAATGGTATAAAAATAGAACATCCCAAGTGAAACATATCACAACTCATTAAATACAATATGTAATATTGTATTATAATAAATCAACCTCAATCAAAAATAATATCCAGTAATGGATGCTGACATAGTTGAAAATGATGAGTAAAACTTTTTGAGGGAAATACTCTTTTTGTAAAATCATTTAAAAGTCACACATTTATAAAGGAAGTAATTTAAAAGATATTTTTGAATAAAAGTGTCCCATACCAAATTGAAACTTTTGAAAAGAATTATCATTTCAAAATATTCATGTCCATATAAATAAATCCTTAAAATCATTTTTGAAAACATAGACATTAATTAAAAAGATTTGGAAAGTTAAATCATTAAAACATTAATAATTCTAATCTTGATAAAGATTACCTTTAAATAATCCTTAAAATATTCATTTTGAAATCATTTTTATTAGAAATGGACATGGATGATAAAAAATTCCCAGTAAATACTTACACATAAACAATCTCGAATAATAATGAGATTGAGGAATTAACTCTTAACTTGAACATTCCTTTAGTTTATGGTAAGTTTAAACTTATGTATGAGGATCATAGTATGTTATTAAATAATACTAGAACAATATTAATATTTATGATATCATACATGATTCATTTATGACTTTATACAACCCATTTAATAATAATTTCCTTGTTAAATTAACATTTGGGGTAATAATCGCTTTCTTTACCATTCCTATTTTAACATGTTACACTTGATTGTATCAATTATAAAAAAATTTAAATACTTACAGAATATATAATATGATTTATATATCATATATATTTATAATATAAATATTTATAATAGACATATATATGAAATGAAAAATATCGTTTATGGAGACGGCAGTCCGTACGTATAAATAAACGCTATTTCTGTTTTCATATTATATTGAACTGAACTAAGTAAATAAGATATATGTAAGTAAATGTATATATAGATATATATATATCTCCAGTATCTTTATTATTTCATATATTACATAAATATCAGTAATATATGTTTTATAATCATCGATGAATGGTGAATGTGGAAATGAATCTCATTGCGTCGTGGAGACGGTAATCCCTATGTACACACGAGCGACAATATCATTTCCATTAAGTTATGGAATTGGGTAATATATTAATTATATAGAGACATTATCATGTTATTTTCCTTATTTATATACATATTACTCATCATTATACCCATCCAAATAACATAGTGTTGAATAACAAATTACACAACAGTGTAGAGACAGTAAACCCTACGTACGCACACATGGTGACATTGTCATTCATAAGGTGGTTAGAATAATGAATATAGTGGTTACACATTTATAATAAAATCAAATTATATATATGATACTGGAGTTATTATTTTTTAATGGAAAAAACAAAGAAATGTAATGTGGAAGAATGAGAGAACTTGAAATAGGGTGGTGAAATCATTACCTCTTCTTCGGGTTCTTCTTTTTGATTTGATCAAAATGGAACCATTGGTAGGATTTCTGATCAATGTAAGGACTCTAGGATGAATTTAGGATAGTTTTGAGTATATTTGGGTAGTGTTTGGCCGAGACAAATGGCTTTGAAGGTGTGAATTTGAGAGAAGGTGATGTTCCCTTTTATAAGAGGGGTGAGGGGAACCTTTGGAAAAACATAAAATATTATTTTTTAATAAAGTCATATTCGGTTTATAATGGCTCTAAAGTGACTTATTTAGAGGCTAGGGTGTGGATGGGTCTAAATCCTCACAACCAATATGTTTTGGACATGTTTGGGTTACCATTTTACCCTTATCATTTTGATTAAACTCTAAGTTAAATAATATAACATTTACCGGGTCATCTTGTATTATTACACTATAAGGTTAATAAAAATACTACATACAGAAAATAGAATCCCAATTGGTTAATTAATGTCATATATATTGTTATATATGTCTTTTGGCTGAACCATGGATTTTTAGGACCATAATATTAATTAATAATATAATATTTGTTTAAAAAACTATTTTAAGTCAATTTTGACACTATTTGGTATTTGTTTTTTGTTAAAATAATAGCAGTATTATTACTTCAAACAAAATACATTTAATCAATACTAACAAGTCATATTAACCTAAAAAATTCGTGGATGTCATAAAAACATTGAAATTATATTTTTATTATTATTTATAATACCATTTATTTGATTTCATCTTTAATAAGGTAATCACTACATCATCATTTTGTCATTAATAAATTTAATTATTTAATCTATAAAAATTATAAATAAAATACCATTATGTTGTAAATCATTTTGTCTTTATAATTAAAATGTATAGTCGAATTTATCTTATGTATAACCCTATATTAAAAATGTTTTAGTTATTAAACATTTATTTTAACTCTTTTAACTATTCATTAAATAAAATAATAATAACTCTTTTAATCTTATCCATGTGGACCTAAGGAGTAATATTTTATTCCTAAGGTGGTTTTTGGTCGAATTAAAATAATCCTATAGAATTAAGACAAGTTTTAGGGTAATAATAATAATATCATTATTACCTATAATTACCCCATTTACTTTTAACTGTGGTAAAAAATGTAAAAAGTTACAATTCCACAAAAATTATTGTTATCTTATTGAAACAAATTTTACATACTGATATAAATCATTTTTCTCTTATTTTTGAAATTCCATTCACAAAAGTGGTAGAATTATTTTTTATGTGAATTCGAAAATTATCCTAAGAAGTGGGTAAAAGACGGTGAAAAGTTCTATAAAAAATTTTATATATCTAAAATTATTATAAATTGACTCCAATAAATTATATTGTACATATATAGGTATTATGTATCTATTTTTACCTAAAATAATTTTAAATAAAATAAATAATTATTTAAATAAAAATTCTGTTTTAAATGATAACTAAGTGTTTTTTCACTATTCATAAAAAATTCAACATTTTCAAAAATATACCAAAAATTATCCAAAGGATAATTTTGATATTACAAATAGAAAAATGAAGTCTATTTTACCAAATTCAAAACATATAAGTTGCATTTATTAATTTAAAATTAATTCTCCTTGTCGAAACAAATAGCATGTTTTTAAGAAACAATAACTATCAAAAGATTGACACTTGTTTATGTATAATTTAATTGTGAAATTAATTCCAATAATCAACATTGGATTAAAGGGTAAAAATATAATCTAATTATACATGCAAAACAATAAAATGTATATTTAAACACTATAAATTATTCTTATTAAAAAATTGTTTTCAGTTAAAATATTGCATTTTTCACTATTCATCCAAATATGAAGGTTGTCAGAAAATGACCAAAACTTTATTAAAACTAAATTATAATGTCCTGATTCTAAAGAAGAAGTTTATTTTTTCAAATTGAATAAATAAAAGTTTCAAATGTTGGTTTTAAAAATGGTTCGCCATAAAAAGGAGGTAAATTTTCATTTTTTTAAAAATAATGCTTTTATTTTAAAAAAATGAATTTGTTCTTAAATTATGTCTATGAAACACATAATATGGATTATAAAATTATGAGCATTATATAATGTTCAAAATTCACTTAATAATATACATAACCACTTTTGAACGACTCGTTTGGTAAGTCGTTATGCGCTTGAACTCAGTGTTGTGTGTACTGATAGTTATTGCATTACATTGAAGAAGTAACGTACTATGGAATATTGGGGTGTCACATTCTTAACTACTTCAATAAATTGTTTCCTCACAATTTGAAATTGTTCTCCAAAAATAAAATGATGAAAATTGAAAATACCTTTGTGGGAAAACACACATCAGAAATTGGGTTAATAAAATTTTGTCTCAATAAGTGGAAAAGGGTAATAAAAAAGTAACAACCAAATTATATTCTTGATTAAGAAAACATTTCTAGAAATGATAGAAACATAATTGGAAGAAAAATGTAAATATTTAAAGGGAGTGATTGAGGTCATCAGCCACAAACAATTGTGGAATTGATGGCCTCAAATCCATCCATTTGTGATGATTTAAAATACCATCGGTTCAACAAAACATAAGGTATTAGGATAACACATTTTTTGTTTTAAGATCCTTTACCTAAAGTTTAATAATTAATTTATCCATAAAATAAGAAGAAAAAATATATATGTATGTATATATATACTAGACAAGTAGAGTTTCATCCTTCAACTAATTTCTATCAAAAACTCATCTTTCACACTAAAATATTTCAAAAAAAATTATTTATTATAATTTAATCGGGATCGATAAATTATAAATTTATAATTCACGTAATAGACCCCTTAAAACTACATTATACAATCTAGGGACTTCACATAGCCCAGTTTTAGGCGATAAATCCCAATCACACTGTGGTTGTGGGTTAGATTCCCACAGCTTTGTCCGACGCGACAGGTTATCATATGATTTGTGTGTTGTCCTTTTATAAAAATCAAAAAATAACCCTTCAAACATAATTCCCTCAAACCTTTAGACTTATCCAAAATAATTCTATCCAAACTCACAGTACAAAATTTATAAGGATGTTAAACACAACGAAGATCCTTTTTTCCATGTAATAACATGTGAACACCTTTATCATGTATTATTTTAAAACATGGTAACAACCTGAATTACCATAAAAGATTATTTATTACATTAATTATCCCTTATTACATATAGAATACTAGATATACTTCTTACATTCAAAAATGTTGTAAACTCCAACAATGACCGAATATGAAATTCATTAATGAGTTTCAAGGTAGTCTAGAATATCCAATATAATTTATCCAAATCAAACATGTATTGTTCCAAAATCACAACCTCAGTATCCAGACCATATTAAGGATTAGCATTCCTTCGTCCATTTATTTTCTAAAAAGTGTAGCTTACTATTAATTCAGTTTCCTTAGAAGCATATAATGTCTACTCCTCAATAAAATAGAATTGCAGTATAATCCTTATTTATCTCCATAATTCATGTAACCAGTATACTGTTGATACAACACTCAAATGAAATAATTATATAATAACAACATAAGAACAATAGTAATTCATTTTCATATGAGGTAGTACCATAACTTGATTATTATCCAATAACATCATTTGTGGTATACTCTTATGAATGGTACACCAATTCGTGTAGTGTCTCAACGCCTTGCAGATAAATTATTTTACTTTTAATTACTTTTTCTTACCCTAGAAATCACGTACTTAGTGTCCTTTTTCTGCTTAGCTATAAAAAGACCAATTCCATTTAATAATTTCCCATGGTGATTCATTCTACATTTATCACATATTGGAAAATTCTTCTTTCTCTTATTCCCTTTATCCATCTTTCTTTCTACCATCCGTTTCTTCTCTTACTTCCGTTCAAAGACATAGGACTCAGAGAATTATTTACTTATCTTATTAATAGATCATACTATTTCTTCATATTTTGAGAATACATTGGATACTATTTCCCTTCTAAATTTTGGCTTAATACCATGAATTATATGATCATTCATACTCATTGGAACATACATATTGTTGGAGTACACATTCCTTCTACTAGGCGCCATTTCAATACAATGACATACACTTGATTAGTTTGTGAATCACAATACATAAATCCAAACATGTAAAACACTTAACATAAATTGAATAGTTTATGGATATAATCCATTATCATAAAAATTATTTCATTAAGGAATTATATATTCATAAACCCTTCATAATAGTTTGTAAAGAAAATGAGAATTATCCTAATCATATCTCTAGGGAGTATCGCAACCAAGAGTGCTTCAAGGTCCATTGTCATGCACCATTTCTCGTTCGAGTCAAGCTCAATGTGGGGTTTTTGGGTTTTACCCCTAGGTACATCTATTCCGGAGCCACCTCTACCTGATCGTATCCAGATAGATATTTATTGCTCAGAAAACTAAAAAAATATCTACAATACCAAAATTCCAGAAAATTATTCTATAAAAATCTTCAAAGTCTATCTTAAGTCTATGTGCTCTAATCAGACATTATCTAAATCAATATTCAAAGTTTTATAATAAACATTCTCTAATACAAAATGTAATGCCCTGAACCCAGTTACCCATAGTCTTGCATTATTTAAATACATTCGCATGATTATAAGGAATCAAGTCCCGAAGGACCGGTCAGTTTAGTCGTCTTGGAAAATAGATTACATACATGAACGTTACATTCACATTAGAAACTAAAACACAACATAAATGATCATTTTAGAATTCCATTAATCCCCAAGATTAACCTTTTTATCAATCATAATACACCTCTTAGAATCCTGGGAAAATAAAACATAAGAAATGCGTGAGCTCAGATGCTCAGTAAGGGTAAATAATTTAGCGGAAGCTATACAATTTTAAGGCATGATATGTGATAAAAACAACATCCTTTTCAATCATAAACATGAACATAATATTGAAAA
Source organism: Viscum album (assembly GCA_963277665.1). Lineage (NCBI taxonomy): Eukaryota > Viridiplantae > Streptophyta > Magnoliopsida > Santalales > Viscaceae > Viscum > Viscum album. The sequence continues at coordinate 1,640,350,767 of OY728121.1, read as the reverse complement.
AATAAATCAAACGTTGCCATATAAACATGCACATGGATATTCTACTAGTTGAATAATCACATGAAATAACTAATTTCATAATAAGGGAATGCCTAACGCCAGAAATTATTTCCACATAGTCAAGGCCTTGTGCCAAGACTACAAATAATTTTTTTTTCGTGGTCGTATTCCAGGGTACTAGTTGGTCTCATGAGACCTACCGATGCATCCAGGAGCAATAGCGGGCTCCACCCTTCACTTACTAAGTCCACTGCATTCCTCATATGAATAGTTGAAACATTACATAAACATTGGTATTAAAACTATCATATGAAATGTCAATGCATTAACCATAAAAATTGAATTGAATAAAAATAGAACATCCACAGTCAAACACATCATAACTAATTCAATACAATATTAAAAATTTTATTATAATAAATAAACCTCAATCAAAAATTATATCTATTAAAGGATTCAGACATAGTTGAAAATGATGAGTAAAACTTTTTGAGAGAAATATCCTTTTTGTAAAATAATTTAAAAGTAACACACTTATAAAGGAAGTAATTTAAAGGATATTATTGTATCAAAGTGTCCCATACCACTTTTAAACATTTGAAAAGAATTATCATTTCAAAACATTCTTGTCCATATAAATAAATCCTTAAAATCATTTTGAAAACAATGGAACTAATTAAAAAGATTTAGAAAGATAAATATTTAAAACATTAATAATTTTGATCGTGACAATGAGTAACTTTCACGAATCCTTAAAATATTCATTTGGAAATCATTTTTATGAAAAATGGACATGGATGATAAAAATTTCTCAGTAAACACATACACACAAACAATCTCAGATAATAATGAGTTTGAGGAATTAACCCTTACCTTGAACATTCCTTTAGTCGAGGGTATGTTTAACCTCCTATATGAATATTTTAGTATGATATTAAATAATACCAGAACCATATTAATATTAATGATAACATACATGATTCATTTATGACTTTATATTACCCATGTAACAATAATTTCCATGTTAAATTAACATTTCGGGTAATAATCACTTTCTTAATCGTACGTGTTTTCACTTGTTACTCTTGATTGTATCACTTAGATAAATATTTAAATACCTCCAGAATATAAAAAATGATTTATATATAATATATATTTATAATATAAATATGTATAATAGATATATATATGAAATGAAAAACACCATTTATGGGACGGTAGTCCGTACGTACGCATAAATGTTGTTTCTGTTTTCATATCGTATTGAATGGAACTATGTGAATAAGATATATGCAAGTACATATGTATATATATGTGTAAATATATATATATCTATAGTAGTATTATTATTTCATATATTAAATACATATTGGTAATATATATTTTTATAAACATCAATGAATGGTGAACGTGGAAATGAATCTTATTGCGTCGTGGAGACGGTAATTCGTATGTACGCACGAGCGACAATATAATTTACTTAAAGATGTTGAATTGGATAGTATATTAATTTTTTAGAGATATAATCATGTTAATTTACTTATTTATATACATATTACCCATCATTATATCCATCCAAATAACATTGTGTTGAATAACAAATTACAGCACGGTGTGGAGACGGTAAGCCATACATATGCATGCATGGTGACATTATCATTCATAAGGTGGATAGAATAATGAATATAGTTGTTCCATATTTATAATAACATCAAATTATATATAAGATACTGTATTTAATACTTTATAATGTAAAAAACAATGAAAGAGTAAGTGGAAGAATAAAAGAACTTGAAAGAGGGTGGAGAAATTATTACCTATTCTTTGGGTTCTTCATTTTGATTAGATCAAAAGTGCTCTGTAGGTTGACTTTTTTACCAAATTAAGGCATCTATGATGAATTTAAGATAGTTTTGATTATATTTGGGCATTAGGTGTCTAAGCCAAATGGCTTTGGAGTAGTGAATTTGAGAGAAGGGGAAGTGGCCTTTTATAAGAGGTGTAAGGGGTACCTTTGGAAAAACATAAAATATTATTTTATAATAAATTCATATTCGGTTTATAACATCTAAAAAGTGAATTATTTCGAGGATAGGGTTTGTATGGGTCTAAATACTCTCAAAAAATTGGTTTAAGACAATTTTAGGTTACAATTTTATCCTTATCATTTAGATCAATGTTAAATAATTTAACTTTTACCGTGTCTTCTTTATTCTTACACTATACGGTTAATAAACATTCTATATACTGCCAATAGAACCAAAATTGGGTCATTAATTTACTATATATTATTATATAAGTCTTTTGGATGATCCATATATTTTTAGGACCATTATATCAATTAATAATATAATATTTGTTTTAAAAACTATTTTATGTCAATTTTGACACAATTTTTTATTTGTATTTTGTTAAAATAATAACAGCATGATTAATTCAAAACAAATTCATTGAATAAATCCTAAAATTTCATATTAACCTAAAAAATTATTTTATGTCATAAAAACTTTGAAATTATATTTATTTTAATATTTATAATATCATTTATTTGATTTATTCATTAATATGGTAATTACTTCATCATCATTGTGTCATTATTAAATTTAATTTTTTAAAAACTAAGAATTATAAATAAAATACCATTACATGTGAAATAATTTTATATTTCTAATGAATATTTATTGTCAAATTCATCTTATGTATAAACCTATATTAAAAATGTTTTAGTTATTAAACATTGATTTTATGTCTTTTAACTCTTTTTTAAATAAAATAATAATAAATGTCTTAATCTAATCCATGTGGACATAAAGGGTTATATTTTACTTCTAAGGTTGTTTTTGGTCAAATAATAGTTATCCAATAGAATTAGAACATGTGTTAAGATAATAATAATAATATCATTTTTACCCATAATTACCATATTTACTTTTAACCGTGGTAAGTAAAAGTAAAAAGTTATTATTCACCAAAAAATATTATATTATTGAACCACATTATATTTATTGATATCAACCATTTCTCTAGGATTTTTGAAAATCCACTCATAGAAATGGTAAAATAATGTTTTTTGTGATTTCACAAATTCTCCTAGGAGGTCGGTAAAAGACGGTGAAAAGTTCTATAAAAATTTATATATATATATATATTTATTATAAATTGACTCCCATGAATTACATTGAACATATATAATTATTATATATCTGTTTTGACCTAAAATAAATTTAAATAAAATAAATAATTATATAAATAAAAATTCGGTTTTAAATGATAACTTAGTGTTTTTTCACTATTCATAAAAAATTGAACGTTTTCAGAAAAATACCAAAAATTCACCCTAGTCTAATTTTGATATTCCAAATCCAAAAATGCAGTCTATTTTACCAAATTCAAAACATAGAAGTTTCATTTATTAATTTTATAATAATTCTCATTGTCAAAAAAAATAGTGTTTTTTAAGAAACAATATTTATCAAAATATTAACACTAGTTTATCTATAATTTCAATATAAAATTAATTACAATGACCAACATTAGATTTAACAGTAAAAATATAATCTAATGATACTTCCAAAACATTAAAATGTATAATTCAACACTATACATTAATTTGATTAAAAAAGTTTTCTCAGTTAAAATATAGTATTTTTCACTATTCACCCAAATATGAATGTTATCATAAAAACTCCAAAAATTTATTGAAACTAAATTCATAAGTCCTGATTCTAAAGAAGAAGTTTTTTTTGTCAAATATAATATATAATAGTTTCAAATATTGGATTGAAAATCGGTTTTCCATTAAAAGGCGATAAATTTTCATATTTTATAAAAATAATTATTTTATATGAAAAATGATTTTGTTCTTACATTATGTCTATGAAAATCATAATATGTATTCTAAAAGTATAAGGACTATATAATGTTCATAATTCAATTAATACTATTCATAACGGCTATGGAATGGCAGGTTTGGTATGTCGGGATGCGTTTGATCACAGTGTTGGGTATGGTGCAATTTATTGCATTACTTTGAAGAAATAACGTACAATGAAATCTTGGTGTGTTACAGTTAAGTATGATACTTAATTTAGTGATACCTATAGATTAATGTTATTGGGGTATGATATTTTGATTGATAATGTGGTTGGTATCCCCCTATTAGTCCAGGGATTGTGTCCCCCTTATTCACATCTCTCTATTGAGTAGAACCACCCAATGCATAAGTTTATTGGTCTTTAGTTTTCTCTCTGGTACCCCAGATGGATAGGAGTTTGGTTCAAAAAACGTCTGAGTGGATCACCTTGTCGTTCATGGATGTGGATCCCTCATTCACTGAGGGTCACCCCATATCATACAAGGGCGTGTTTCATATATTAAATTAGTGTCAGCCATATAACACTAGTGTTTAGTTGCACCTTATATTATGTATCACCTATTATATTACTATGGATTTTGTTTTATATGGTAGATTTTAAACCCACGGGTTATGGAGAAATGGTGGGGTGTCAATCCTCCACATGGATTTCTCTAATAGACAGGAAAGATATTATGAATTTGAGATAGACTATTGGAGTTTTTGTTAAAAAAATATTTGGGGATAGAATGTGAAAATGGGTATCTCATTTCTCTATTATATAGGTTACTTTTTTTGTATATGTATAATAAGTGCTTTTATTCCATATTATTATTATTTGAGTCGATATTTATTGTATATTTCTATTATTATTTTATGTTCATCTGGGAGTCCAACTAGGAATGTTTATAGTCACACATATATGGTATATTTACACACATTTCAAGTCTTATGAAGATTACATATAGTTTGTTAGTGTCATCCTTATAACTTAGTTATACTTAGGTTCTAAGAGATTATATGATGGTCATTCTTGGAGATATAGATTTGGAATCTCTTAACTCTGTTTAGTCAAGTTTATATCTAGTTGGGACACCATTTTTGGTGGGGCATGTATTTCTCACCTTTATACATTGGTTTTATCCCATCATAATCTGATGTATTCCCTAGATGATATTTAATAAATGATTAAGTACATATTTTACTATATTATATTATTCATCTACACTATTTCATGGAATCTGTTGGGAGAATGCATATAGGATCTGTAGAAAATGCCTCCAATTTCAAATAATACATTCTCGACACTTCTCCCCATGACTTTGCCTATTATATGTGGGATTGGGGTTGTGAAGAATCATCCTTCCAATGGCTCGGTGGACCTTGGTTAGATGGGTAGTTACAATTATAGAGGTGTAAGTGGAATTAAATTTTCCCAAAAATGATAATCTATGTATTCTGAATATTGATTGTTCCTCAGAAATGAATGTTGATGAATTTCATGATGAATATATGGAGTAAAAATTTATGATTATTGGATGATTCAAATGATATTGATATAAAAATTAAATTTTTATGAACTAAAGATAGTGAATCTAAAAACAATATGATAATTTTTTTTATTTTTATGGGTTGAAATAAAAAAAATTTATTCTTATTAAACTATGTGATTATAGATATTAATTAATATTTAGATTAAATTTACACTTATTCAAAATCGTAAATGATAATAACGTAGTTAGGTGAGGATAATTATATAACTATACGTTGAATAGATACATAATGATCTAGATGAATTATTTTTGAACATGAATAATGTTGAAGAAAACAAGACACGTGATATGTATTTCATAACATGGGAGAAACATGGTTAATGAGTCTACTTAAAATAGATAATTAGAAAAATTATATCATTTTATTGATATAATATATTAATAATAATGTAAATAACTTATTAAATATTTAAAAAATCAGTTATATAAGTAAAATATTTATATTTATGTCAACATCTAGTTCATATCCAACATAAAAAAAGTTACATAATATTTGATGTTAGAAGATTTAAAGGGATGGTTTGTTATGGAATAACACATAATAAATGACATGAGGACATCAATATATTATTTATAAAGATAAAAAAACTAATAAAAAATTCGGGGTGTTCAATAAATATAATTTTATTATGGAATTCATATAGTTATTCTTTCGATAAAAGTTTACTTTAATTTCATTAAAAGATATTAAAAAACAAAAAACGCTCCAAAAATACAAAAAATCCACATTATTAAAAATTTATTTTTAATCAATGTAGAAACTTCTGTCTCTATTTTAATATATAAAATTTTATAATACTATAAAATTCTCATTAATAATTTCTTTTAGTTATTATAATGATATTATAAATTATTAAATTTTATTATAAATTTATTATAAATTGTGTATTTATAAATAAAAAAAATTAATTTTTTTCATTCAAGAACCATGATGAAATATGAAGAAATTATAATCTAAAAAATAATAATATAATTTTTATTTTAATTATTATTATGTTTCATCAATAACATGGAATTATCCCTGAAATAATATATTCATATTTTATTTGATACTATATTAAATTTTAAAAATATTCTATTAAATGTGGTACAAAATATTATTTACTGTATAAAATTATTATAATATTACGCTAATAATAGAACAACTTATTGTAATTTAATATAAAATTCCACTATATGATTGATTTTTAATAATTTTTATGATTTATTTTTTATTAATGTATGTCTAATCCAAGAAAATTAAAATTAAGCTTTTTGATAATGTCAAGTAAGAGTTGATCCTAGGATGTTAGGTATTGAGTTAAATGATTATACCATTGTAGTAAATTATTTTTCATTTTTATTATTGGATATTATCATTGAATAATAAATATATAAATATCCTATAAAATCAATTTATTCTATTTTTGGTTTTAAATATTTCACAAAAAAAAAATTCGCAAAAATTCTTATTAAGAAAAAAAATTTAACTTAAAATCTCATTATGTAATTCAATATTATATATATTATAAATTTTTTACATCATATGAAAATTTATATTATTTTCTATAGTCATAAAATGATATTAAATTTTCATTATTAAATTATACTGATTATAAAAATAGGAATTTATGAAAAAAAATTCATTTGTTGAATTATCAAATTATAATATCTATTTTTAGGAATATCATTTGGGATAGATTTTTTTAACTTCTTTTTATTAATGAAGAAAATATAAAATTCCACCAATAAGAGATTATACTATATTAGATAAATATTAATGGGATTTGTTTTCTTAAATTATGTAATTTCTTTTATTCTCAAAAGAATATATTTAGTTATTTTCCCAATCATCCTTTATTTTCTTTTTCTCCCATCTCAAACTAATGGGTCGAAAATATACTTTTTTGAAAAGAATAATTATTCTAAATTTTGGGATGATTGGAATTTCATATGTCATTTATAGAAAAAAACCCCATTAGTAGTAATTTTTAGAACAATTGATGATTATATGTCATGATCACAGTGAGTAATCATTCTATCTTTTTGTATTTTTTGTTAAATCATATTTTATTTATATAATTTATGGTTCTATTGATAAATATGGTAGAAATGGAAACATTCCAATGGCTATATATTAGATGTTATCTTCATTAAATAAATAATTTATAATTGAATTGATAATGAAGTTTCATATATGATTTTTTCCACAATGAGTATTTTTTATTTCATCAGTATAGAGTCGATGGACTGAATTAATCAATTAATGAAAATATAGTCTTATATTTTATTCTATTATTTTCAGGCATAATAATTTTAATAACCTGTCATAGTAATATTATAAATTTTTAACATTAAACAACATATATAGGGATAAATATAATATTTATGAAATAATGACCATCTATATTTGAGAGAAGGAAAGGATTACTGTAGAATAATGTTATTGTACTGTTTAAAGACATTTAAAAAAATGTACGATATTTTTAAATATTACATTTTTTTGAAATTCAATCGAAGTAGGAATTATAGAACACACCAACAGATTATAACTGCAAAATAATTTTTTTTTACTGTTCTAAAAAAAGATTCATTCAAGGAATATTTGTCTCAAATATAACTAGTTTAATTTATAAAAGTTGGGTGATTAATAGAAGTTAATATATATACATATATTCATTTATTTATTCCCTTATAAAATACGTAAAACTATATAAACATGGAATAATATATTATTTTTTATTAATGATATAAAACTATCTCATAGGCATTATCCAATGTAATATTAATTAATTATTTTTTGATGAAAATTTAAATATTTTGGGGGAAATTTTAATCAATTCAATGTTTACCAAGAAAAATTCAAATAAACTAAATCCTTCAAATTATTAAATCACTTTAAATTTTTATATTAAATTATTATCTTTAGTAATCGCTATTTAATGATGAGTTAGATGTATATGGAAGGTGTTTTAAAATTGGGACAATAGAGGAAAAGTTAATAATAAACATTAGGTTCCTAGTTGAGAGGTGTCATGTACATAATTTAATTTAGTGGCTTCTAATGATTACCGTTTTTTTTTGAAATGAATGAAATTGTGTTAGATTGAGTACCTAATATTATATAGTATTTTTAAATTACTCTTATATGTATATTTTTATATCAAATCATTAATCACAATACTAAATTTGATTAAAATTCCCTTATTAATTTTAGTATATTCCCACACAATAATCCCTCCTATGTCATTTCAACATTGAAAGGTAGCCTAATTATTTTCCCATATGTTTATTGCATTAATTTTATTACAAAAGAACTTCTTTGGGATGAAATTATAAAATTACCGATTAAATATTTGTATTTGACATTATAAATAACGATTGTTGGTTTAATGTTGAAATCCACACATCTTGGAATTCAAAAATCCACTTTTTCACTTTGGGATTTATTGTGTAATGCTTTAATGTAATTTAGTGTATATAACATTGATGGAATTTATATTATTTACCTTTAATAATTTAAATAACATTAAATGAATAATATATATACATAGAAAAATTTGTTAATTGTTGGTTTGTTCAGTCACATGATGACATAAACTGTTTTGATAATATTTGAATGAAAGATAAACAAATTTTATATCCAGATACACCATATATATTCAAAACATCAGTATTATTTGTGTTAGAAACATTATGTGGCTTGGTGATACTTATTTTTGAGTAATTAATCCATTACTAATGTTTTTAATAATTTTATTCTATGAGATGGCCACTACTTTGGGAATATATTTTATTCTTTTTATATAAGTGTTCATCAATTTTCCTAAAATAAATACATTAAAATGTGTTTTAATATAATAAACGACTTATTTGAAACTATGTTAGTTGATTGAAATTATATTATTACTTTTTATATTTTCATATCTATCTATTTTTAGGGTCATACCGAGTTGTGATTATTAAATATGACATTTATGAATCTTTTAGTGAAGTGTAATTTAAGGGATTGTTCTTATATAATCATATCTATTGTTGATTATTTTTCATAATATAAAAATAGGCATATTGTAAATATAAAGATAATAATATGTTGTGTAATATTTTATGCACAGGTTTTCAATGTTGGTATTGGATCATGATCCCCATATATTATTTCCCCTATCACGTTTCTTTATTGGATATGATTAATAGTCCCCATACCATGTATAACCTATTTTGATTCTCATGGGAGGGTTAATATACCACGTATCATTTGTATCAATTTATTATATTCTAATATATACTCGTTATAAGTATATATAGGTTTGAATCATCTAGTTAAAGAGAGTAATTTAATATATCATTTTTAATCATTTTTTATAATTATGTCAATTTATTTTTCTAAATTTTCAAATTGATTTTATATACAAAAACATATATAACATTAGACAATATTTTTAGGAGTTGTAAGATGAACATGATATAAAATTCATAAACATTAACTATAGACACATTCTTTTGAGATTCTAATTAATATCTTTTTTCTAATGATAAAATTAATTTCTCTAGAGAAAGGGTGTTTTTCATTCATTAATCATAGAGTCTCATTGTTTCATTTTTGATATTTTGATGGATAATTGAGGAGAATATGAAAATAGATATCCATGGAAATTATATATGAGATAACATAAATAGGATATTTCTCGTGCCATATTTTCATCTTATTTTATAAATCACAGATTTTATATATGTTAGATGTACAATGTTATATATGGTTGATATCCTATATGTCTATTATATATTGTGATTGTATGTATCTTCATATATATATATATTATCCTTATCTTATATTTATCCCTACTATATAGGTATATATGTAGAAATTATTGTGTTTTTTATTTTTTCTATATCCAAAAGTTTGATGGATGATTTTTTATGATAGATCAATAATTTAGAACAATTAGGTAAAGGTAAAAATATATACCATATTAATTTAATCATTCCTAAAAATATAAACCATATTATATATATATTTTGGTTTTAATAAGGTTTTATGGCCATCCATTTGGGTTACCACTCTGGTATATAGGATACGGCCCATATAAAAAAAATCAGAGGACAAATATGGCTATATACATTTAGTGTAGTTAAGGGAAAATCACTATTGGGACTCAGGATGTCACTGATTAATAGTGTTGAACTCTATAATTATGGTGAAATAATTGGTTGAATTTAATATTATTTATTTGATTTTAATTATGCTTTAGAGTCAGTCCTATTTTCATTAGTGTAGGGAATAATTTATATGTGTCCATGGGTCGGTATAGTTAAGAGAACCGAATATATAATTTGGTTTCTTATTTTTTAGAATTTATGTATTAAATCACTTATATGTCACTAATAATTTAAATTATAATAAATCATAAATAGTTTTTTTCATGATTATTTTTTATTGATGGCCAGTTGAATGTGAATCTACAGTTAAATGTTTTTGTTTGTGTTTTAACATTATTAGTTGTTAATATATTTTTTCACTCTTATATTTAATGATTTTTTTTAAAATTATTTATTTTTCAAATGGATTATTTATTTAATATATTTATATGGATGGGATCGGGGAAGGGGTTATGTAATTATTTTTTTCTAATATAATTATAAAACCCACGGGTTGGAATAATTTTTTTTGTAATTATCTATTTAAATATAAAATATTCCTCTGAATTGTAAACATTCTACTGCGTATTAATTTTTAGGTAAGAATTATAGAGTCCAAAGATTCACACACATAATTATTATATATATTTAAATTAATGTACATTACATGTCAAAAAAAATTAAATGAGGATCAAACTGGTTTAGAGGCTTTAGAGACGATATACACAATATTTCTTTTTTCTTGAATGATCATAAACATTTCACATAATTATTATCTTATAGAGTGTTATTATAAAATATAAGTAACCGGAAAAATTTCTTGACATAAATATATTTGTAAATAAAATAAATATTGAGCTCATATGGTAATGTTAAAAAATCGAGATACCAATGATCACATAAGAATAACAAGAGCACAAGGGTATTAGAACATTATGTTGTCATTTGAAAACCATGACCTTTAAATCATATGTCATTAAAATTATTCAAGGAATAACTCATCTAATATAATAAGAAATTAATCATTATTTTATCATTGAACATGACCCAAGATATAAAAACATGGTCATAAAACATAGTTTTTTTCGTAGATATTTACAAATAAAATAATTTCCTTAGTATATTACCATTTAATTCTGGGGATATCAATGTGTTTTGGGTTTACTCACAAAATCATCATAGTACATATGATTTATTAATTTTAATTTTAATTTTTGAACTCGTTCACTCCCCAAACTATCATAGTAGTTAAGGTTCACTACCATTACTATAATTATGGAAAGACTCTATTACTGAATCTAGTTTTCTCCCCATTCCAGTCCTATTTATATCATGAATTATCAATCATTGACAGATGCATTGGAGGGAGATGAAGGATCTGCCAAAAATATACTAAAATCGTATATATTTTTCAAAATTAACATAAAATTTCTTCATAAAACAACCTATGAAAGCAAATGGGTTCCATAGTCATTTCATCATTTTTTAACATGTGGACAAGAAATATGATTCATGGTCATTTTATCATTTCATATTATCAAAACCAATTTAAAAATGAATGGATTTCATAAAAATATATTCATAATAAACATTAAAAATTAATATAAATAATAATAATAGTATCAGTCATTCATATTCCCTGTATTTCAAGAGTAATATCAAATTACATCATCTTAGATTGATGATTAATTTAAATGATCACATTTTTCATTTTTTTAGCAAAATATCTATTTCATTGTTAAAATGCATACCTATAATGTAAAATTTCACCATATGTCAAATAAAACATTTTATTTGAAAAATATACTTTCATATAATGAAATAATTCTTTATTGTTCATTTTAAACGATTCTTATGGATAGTATTATTCTCAATATAAAAATAAAGTATTATTTTTAAAAAATAAATTTTCAAAAAAAAATTGGAAAATAATTTTAATTTAATATAACCTTTTAATGGTAGGATGGATGATATAAAACATTTTTTGATTATGACGGTGGGAAAATATGTTCAGTTGCTACATCATAAAATAATGATCCTTTTCCCATTTTCAGTAAATGATAAATAGTCAATGTTTTGAAAATGGTATGAAGATTGAATTAAAATATAATTTCTAAATAAGTCAAATTATGGTAAAAATTACATTGAAAATTAATAGAGAGTTAAAAAACAATATTTAATACATTTTTTTCAAAAATAAATCATTTGGATGAAAAGGGATTTTTTACCAAAGCGGGAATCAATTTTGGTTTTTTTAATAAAATTATTTTGGAATAATTAATAAAATATACGAGGAAAAATAAGGTAAAATCATTATTCTATTGAAATAATCATTGTATAAGAATGTTTATTCTTTTCCTAATAAGTATATTATAAAACATATACATAATAACGATATGCATAAACAATCCCAATAAAAGATGTGATCGATTTATAAAACCCTTAACACTTTGGAATCATTTCAATCATAAGACTCATGATATAATAAAATTAAATAAACCATAAAACATAATTAAAATAATTTAATCAAGATATATATGTCCAATTGGGTTTTATATAATCCTAACAAAATAATATATTTTTTTAACATATCTTATGTACTAATGAGCATAATATAGGACAAAAAATCCATTACAACTTTTGAAATCTATTAAATTGTTTACCCCATCAATGAATAAAATCAAATGAAACATAAAATATCATGAAAAATGATATCAATTTCATGAAATGTCAATTTATAAGTGTATTTACCACATAAATGAATTTAGGGAATAACGTAATCATATGACCAACAAATATAAAATTTGAGATGAAATCTTCTACCATAAGTAATGAATTCAATCAAAATACATTTAATATGCATATATATATCTAATATTTGTTTATTATATATCTATTAAATAACCAAAAATAAATATATAACAACATATATCATTTAAATATGACATTTTATAACCAATTTATTAACAATTCTTTGTTAAAATCATCTTTTACTTAATAAATGATCTGATTTTCATGTATGTTTTGAATGGTTTTAAAGAATTCTATGTTGAATTTTTTTTCATAATCTCTATATTTCTAATAATTATAATAATATAATATATATTAACAATATATTTACATGATATATCAATAACATTTATTGATAAAAAATTTAATACACTATTTATGGAGATGGTAGGCTGTATATACGCAAGAACTATGTTTCCATTTTTTAAATATCCCGTTTCTTCTTCATCACAAAGAGTTTCATGGGCTGATATAGCTGAGGAGGAAGAGCAGATTTTAAATCTTATGCCTATTCAGCCGGTTTTTGAATGGGTTTCAAAGGAGGATATTCACCTGTTCTCTGAGATTAGCAATGATGTTTGTATTCTGGTTTATGACTTACAGAATGAGGAGGATGAGTATCAGTTTTTTCTGAATTTTCAGACTGAAATCAATGATTTTTTAATCTCTTTACAGGATGATAAAGAAGATGTTTTTGTTGATTCAAACCTGGATACTTCCACAGAGGTTGAAGCTGGGCAGAAATGTGATCATAATTCAGTTACAGAAATGGATTTCAGCATCAATACTCAGAAGAACCTGCAGATTCATCTACCAGCTTCCATGGAGAGCATGTCTGATACTTCGGCTATGTTATCTACTGTTAACAGTAATGTTGCTTCTGAAAAAAAATGCTCAAAATGCTGCCCATCATTCTGGTTCCCATGGATGCTCACAAAGATTTTCAAAGGATAGTGGATTACCTGAAGTTGCTAACATTGAGGACCTGCTTCAAGGCTGCAAAGGGCCCCAACGTTTGAAAAGGAAAGTAGGGAGACCCCCTAAAGCCATGAAAATAATGGATTTTGCTTTAAAGGTTAGGAGTTCAAAGCATATTACCATGAACAAAGCATGTCTTGATGAGCTGACTGAATCTGGAAATAATTTACCATGAGTTTTCTCTCGGATGGTTCATGTCACTTTATGGCTTTGGTTTCAATACCTTATTTACTTAGATGGTTTTTGAATAGGTTTCAAAGGTGGTTTTCACCTATTCTATGAGTTTAGCAATGTTTCTGGTTTATGACTCACAGATTGAGGAGGTTGAGTTTCAGTTTTTTCTGAATTTTTAGTCTTGTGTAATAGGAGCCCAGCATTCTGCCTTTTTGCAACAGGCTTCTTACATAACAGGGGGTCTGGTTCTTCATTTTACAGGAGATGTTTTTTCACGTTGTTGTTGGTTTGAGGCATGATTGGTTTGAAGTCTGGTTTCAGAGGATGTTAAATAAGTTGTTATTATTGCTTCATACCTGGATACTTCCACAGGGCTTGAAGCTGGGCAGTACTGTGATCATAATTCAGTTACAGAGCTGGATTTCTGCGGTTACTGCTTTAAAGCCGGACAGCTGGAGTTTTTCATGGCTGGAGGTTTAGTTGCTGGATTCTTTTGGTAGAAGGAAGGTTTTTTGGTTGCTGTTTTTTGGATAATAAAGACCAGGGCTGTTGTCTGCTTTGGTTTCTTTCCTTTTCACCATAACCATTTTTTATGGTTTTGGTGTTTTTTGTTTGTATTTTTCTTGTTATGTTTTTATTTTCTCTTTAATAAATTTCCATTCATAATATAATTATTATATAAATATCGAATACTTTCAATAAACCTGTCCTTATTAATTTTCTTGTAATCCATAAGTGAAGAACAAATCAGGTCGATTCATGAGGTTATAGTCCACTACAAAGACAATGGATATTATAGTATTATCATCAAAAGGGTGGCATGACAGTATATGTGTAATTATAATTATATAATTATAATAATTTCATTAATATCATATAAATATGTTCAATAAAATATTATATCCATCTATTAGTGTTTTTTATAGAAAATATATTTCATTGCTTTACGCAGTGGTAGACTGTTATACACTAGAACGAAAGTTTCTATTCCTTTTTTATGGAGGTGGAGATTTATGTAGATTATAAAATTAAAATAATATCATCTAATTATATTTAATATTATTTTCTCTAATCTAATAATTTTTTTATATCTTCTTATGGAACTAGTGAATGAAATAAAAAAATGCATGTTCTGGAATTTTACCACTTCTTTGGATAATGTCTTTAGGTTTATACCTAAATATTTCATAGGGGGGTATCCTAATCCATATAATTACTAAAGGATTTGAGAAGAAGAGTATGTAAGGTTTTTTAAGGGTTTTGAATAAAAAATATTTTTTATTTATAAATATTAGAGGAATTTAGATGTCCTTTTATAATTAGGGAGAGGAACCAACATGGAATCTACATTGAAATTTCATATAAGACTCAAAAAAATGATAAAGAAAATCAGATTAAATAAACATCTAAATGACCATAAATTCTATATTTGAAATTATACAACGGAAATATGTCTCAAAAATATTATATAGCAGATTTTTTATTAAAATATTGTGATTATTTATTTTCTTTAAACCCCCACTAAACCTGTTTGAACATTTACAATGATAAATAATTTTTACAACACTTACAATTCATTTTGACCGAAAATTAAAATTACCATAATTACTAATATTAAATAAACTTATTCCAAATGTGTAATCCATTTTTATATTTTCTATTCAGATAAGTGTAACATTCTAATTTCAAAATAAAAATAAATACGTGATGAAAAAGTAGTAGTATTACAAAGAGAAAATTTTGAAAAGATCAGAAACATTTTATTTCAAAAAACAATACAATTTTTTTTAAATTAACTAATTTTGATTAACAAATATGTAATTTATTAAATTT
The DNA here is from genome assembly GCA_963277665.1 of Viscum album. Classification (NCBI taxonomy): domain Eukaryota; kingdom Viridiplantae; phylum Streptophyta; class Magnoliopsida; order Santalales; family Viscaceae; genus Viscum; species Viscum album. Next base: position 1,640,334,471 of record OY728121.1, on the reverse strand, counting down.
TACTACAGTAATATGAAATATTTATTATAAAAATTTTAATTAAAAGATAACTTTTTTAATAAACACTATCATTTTAATTAATAACTAAAAAATTAATCATTTAAGAAAATTTACAAAAGTACTATTCAAGATAACACTGAAATGGATATATCAAATAATCAATAAATATTTCCATATAAATTTTATAATATTGGAAAAATAAAATTTTATATAAGTTTGAAGAATTTGATAAAACCACTTTTTAGAAAAATTCAATTTTAAAGTTAAGATTTTGATTCATTCTAATATAATTCTGAGGAAACATGTTTGATTATTGTTAGATTTTTTCAATATATAATATAAAATTTTCATTAAAATTACTCACCAAAATTGATATGATAAAATTTTTTATTTAAAATGCATTTGTGTGGATAATTTTTTTTTTTAATAGTCCTTTAATAATCATAATGTTTTTAATTTTAATTTCTAAATATTTTGTCACCAAAGATTTCATTTTATAGAAATTTTTAAAGAATAAATTATCATAGTATTTTCAATACTATTCATACTCACTATTCTAATAGCTAAGTGAAAATAGTAATATTAAATAATAATATTTTTTTAGTTTGTCTGGTTTCATTAAAACATATTGGTAGTTGTAAAAAATGATATTTGTAAAATTAAAATAATTTGAATAAAATATTTCACACAATACCGCATGGTATATTCTACACTAGGTAAATAAATTTCATCCTCGAAATTAGATCTTCAACTCAATATTCATGGAATTTAGATATAAAAATTCTTTTATAGAAAAACCATCTCAATAAATGGGTAAATAAAAAAACCTATTGAAATGTGGGAAAATAAATTATGATGGTCCTGACATAAACAGGTTCCCAAATAGAATAAAATTTATGATAAAGTAAAATATTTAAATCAGAGTGAATATTAATTTCAAAATAGCAATAGACAATGATTAAGAATATAGTCCTGATAGTGATAATGAACATAAAGCTATAAATATCTAGCAGTGAAAAAATTAAAACATATTAAATGATGGTAAATGTATACCATTATTATTTCAAAAATATTATCCTATAGTTGATAAATTGTCACAAGAATATATACATAATTTATTTCATTCTATTTTCTATGAACAACCTCATATTTTGATTGTGATTCAATCAATTACCACTTAATGGATTATACTAATAGTTGAATTTTTCAATAAAAAAGAACCAATATAAAATAATATCCATAAAAGAATAAAAAATCATTCATTGTATAACATGTTATTATCATAATTAAATTTTTTTCTATAGGTTATCAAATATGTGTAAATCTTTACATGATTAAATAGTTAATTAATCACTAAAACCTCATACAAGGCTAAACATAATCTGTTATATAATGTGTTAAAATTATGAATCTTTTAAAATTCAAAATATATAATTAATTTCAGTAAAATATTAAAAATAAACATAATAATAATTGAAAAAATATCATATGTTCCTCATAATGGATATATGAAAAATATGGGATTATACTGGTAATATATTATCTGAAAGCACGGTAAAAGCTAGAATTTACCAAAAATCATCAATAAAAACATACATGATTCCATATTCTATATATAAAACCCATTATTATTGATTATATTGCATTAATCCAATAACACTATAAAATTAAACAATGATAACATAAACAACTTTTTTAATAAATCATTAATCTGTTCTGAGGTCATCAATACTATCGAGTTTTGTTCTATATCAATAATTTATTTATCAAAAATAGATATAATATTATGAACATCCTGATATTATTAATGTTTTTATTTCTATAATCCTATTTTTTTCTAGGAAATATTACCCTTTCATCAAATAATATTTTTAGGCCAATATTACCATTAAATATATTTATGAAAAAAAATAACAAAATAATTCTATAGAAAATTAAACATATATAAATATTTTATGATTAATATGTAATAATTATTATATTCTAGTACATAATAACTTAAATAACTCAATATTATTATTAAAACAGAAAATATCATTCCTTGTATTATTCTATAATATCTATTTCCTACGTTATGAAATACAAATCATTCCTTAAGATCGATCAATATGAGTACACCTCTAGGATTATTCAGAAAGGAATCAAAATAATTGTGGACTCAAATTCTGTCTAATGTTTATGTGTTGTGTGAAAAATCATGAATAAATAGTAATAATCATGGAATGGTAAGAAACTGTGAACAAATTAACTTTAAATATTTTGACTAACCTAATCAATATGGAATGTTAAATTGAAAAAATAAACAAGTTAAGTTTAATTAATAACATGAGTATCATAACTGGATAAGTAATAATCAAATGTAAAGGTTAATAACTAAAAATAATTCCATTTAATCAATAAACAAATATTTAAATGAATCCATAGATAATAAAATTCTAATAATCACATGGATAATAATAATAAAATTGTTGATGAACGAAATTCTTAATAATAAGATACCATAACATAGGGAATCATGAAAATCAATATTGTCAAGTCCTTTAACAAGAATGCTTAAATTAATGGGAAGTCATACTAATAACCCTTTTAACAAGGGTTAACCAATTAATTAATCATTTGGTCAAACCAATATATCAAAAGGGACATCTATGACTAGGTCCCACCCATATCCTTATGTCTACAAAATTATTTAGATATTTTTTTAATCCATTTAATTCATGAAAGATATTCCTTATCAAGAAATATCTACATTAAGTAATGAGTATGGATTTATCAAAATTTCTCGAGTGAATAAAATAACTATCAATGAAAACAAGTTTTTGATAAATGATACTGGGTTTAAAATATAAGTATATCCATGATAAATATTTTTCATATATAGTTGGTATTTAATAGTCAATGATCATAAGAAAGTGGATATTTCATGTGAATGTCAATGACATAAAAACTCAATCAAAAATGTCAATTTAAATATTTTCCATGGTCAAAATTATTATAAACCATCCATATAAAGAATAATTTTCTAATAAATAAAATATATCCTTAGTGTAGTATATTTATAATAATGTATTGTATCCATTATGATTAGAAATACCAAATATATTTCATTTAAAAAATTCTTGTGTATAATTTATTTTTCATTATCAAAATCACTATTTAAACCTAGTATTTCATAAATAAATTAAAAATAATATTCTTTGAAAATAATATTTACAACATTTAGTTGTCATGATGGAGGGAAATTTCATAAAAGTCGTATAATTTTTAAAAAATATTCTTCTTTACATTTCTTTAAATTTCAAATGGGTAATGGTTATAATGTAACATGAATATTCTATTCAATTTTAATTAAAAAAAATTTAATCCTGGCTAAAAAATACATTTATCAATCATTTGGATATTTAATTGTTTTTTAATTTTAATTAGAAAACATGGTTTTAGACCAAAAAAGGATTTTTAACTAAAGAGGGAAATGATGTAATATTTTCATAAAAATTTCTCAACAATATTAGGTTTCATACATTATAAAATTTAAAAATTACATGGAAAAAAAATTAGTAACTAGTGTAAAATAAATTTAAAAGGGTTTATATTTTAGTAATCTTATGTTTTCTCTCAATGTCAATTCTTTCATAAACAATCTTGAATGAAATGACATTGTAAAATAAACCCTTAAGAAGATCATGATGTTTATGTAAGAATTAATCAACGTATTTATTATTTGTGTCAAATTTAAATCAAAATAATTAATATGAATTAAAAAAATAATATATTTAACAGTAATTAAACATATGATCTAGAAAAATCAAAGACAATGAATAACTAATATAACCAAATGAATATTCATTGACTTTTAAAATTACTTACTACTTAAAATTTTTTATTTCATATCCCCTTTGATGAAATAATCCAAATTTAAAATCATAATACCATGAATTATGAATGATTCAAGTTATTAAATGTAAAATGTGTAGTATATATAATATAAAAAATTAATTACGTGCATAACTGTTCAATATGCCGTAATGAAGCGAAATTGGGATGATCTCCCTTACCACATTGTAAATTTCATGTCAATTCCACTTGGGTGAAATAATAAAAGATATAAACTAAAATAACTAGAAGTATGATATATTCATGATATAATATTTAAAATAGAAAATATGTACCCAATTTATTATAAATTAGTTTCATAATAAGAAAATATAAATCAATGAAGAGAAATTGAGGAAAAGTCCAATTCCTCAGGATTCTGATTTGTGGGGCATGATTTTACCTTATTTATAATGGTTTTAATAATTTTATAAATTTATATCATTATAGTATTAATCTTCATAATATAATATATTATATCCTTAAAACATTTACCCCCTACTAAATATATTTCCCTATTTTAATTGTTTCATCTATTAATTGACTTATTTCTTTTTCATTATTTTTCAATATGGATTTTCTTCATGGATATATGATATAAATATGTAGATTAAAAAATTATATTAATGTTATAAATATAATATTGACGCAATATATATTTTTTTCACAATTATTATTGCAGTTTTGACTAGGAAAGTAAATCGCATAGCTTCATATAGATCATTCAATTACAAAGTTAAAGAATAAGAAAGTGGGAAATATATTAGTCCTAAAAAATAATGAAAATACTTTTTATATGAAATTTATTTATTTATTTTATCCATGTCACTATCCATGTAAATTTCAAGGGAAAAAATTACATCGTTTCATGAGGTGCTAGTAAACCATACAGACGTGCAATGTTATTGTATTTTAAAAAAAATGAAAAACAAATAAAGTAACATGAGATATTATAATTATAAAATCAATATAATATCATTAATATATTTTAAATGTGTGAAATACATCATTTTATCCATCCTTGAATAGTGGTTATTGAAAATGACTTACATCAATTTATGAGGATGAATTCTGTCGTATATAAGATCGATGATTTGGTTTCCCATTTAGTGGAAAATAAGATTGATTCTTTTCATGTACATTTCATATCGACATATAATTATATAGTATATGTTGGTGATATTATTTAATCATGTTTTAATAATAATTTATTTATTTTTAAGAAGATACAGAATAAAAAATTTCATTTGACTAATTTACCTAATCATTAGACAACTTCTCTATGATTGTACCAAAATGATTTTTAAGATAGTATGGTGGTCAAAATAATATATGAAATATTTTTTAAAATATTATGAAAGTAATTTTTTAGGCCATGGGAAATCCAAATGGTATTATAAGTATTAACATCGTAGGATATGGGGTGACCTTTTATACATGGGGGAGATTACATACAATGATGTTTTTGGAAAGTTACATTTACATCTTTATTTTTATGATGAAAATGAAAATAAAATGGTCCATTAATGAATCATAGAGGTAATATTGTTTAAATATTCTCTTTAAAGGGTTTTGGATGAGTTTTTATGTCATTTTAACCCTTATTATCTAGTTAACCCCAGAAAATTAGTTTTTACATTAATGTCGAGAACTAATTTTTGCTGCAATTATTATTAAAAATGGTTAATATATAATTTACATATATTAGAAAATTTAAATTATTCTAATTAAAAATTTTAAATCCATTTTTCAAAATTTAAATAATTAAATTATTATAATTTAATTTAAAATTACACACGTAGATGTGATGAAAAAGATGATTTTTCAAAAGAATACTCTCATCAGTATAGAATGTTTATATATACAGAATTCAATATGAAAATGAATCAAATGAACTAAAAATTTTATATTTTAATATTATTTAATATATTTTACCTGAATTTTAATCTGAAAATTAATTTAACATTGTAAATTAAATAAACCAAAATTCATTTTTAAATAAAAATCCACATTTTTTCTCTATTCATCAAAAAATGAAACATTTATAAGAAATAACCAAAATCATTTTTAAATTATTATTTTAAAAACTAATTTCATTTTATCACATAAATTTGTAGAAATTAGTAAATAATAGTTTCATATATTCATTAAAAAGACCAATTGAACCTTCATTTATAAAAACATAGTTTTTCAGAAAACATTTCATTTTGTATATAATGATTTTTATTGTGTTTCTAATGAATATATAGACAATGAATTCATTATTAAATGACTTATATATACAAATTTCATCAATTAGTTATTAATATTAATAAATTCCAATTTATTTATAGGGTTATAAAAGTATACCTTATTGCAGTTCATTTAAACATGGGTTTGGGTGTACTGTATGCTACTATAGTGAAAAAATTTAATGAATATTATTTTGTGCATGGATTATTATCATTATGTTGTATCAAATGAATAATAAAATACAATTTTCTTCTTCAAAATTATAAGGTGTCGCATTATCCCCAAGTAGAATAAATTATTTATTTTCAATATGATCATATGCTGAGAAATAATGGGATAGATAGTTAAAAATTCATTTATTGAAACCCAACAAAGGAGAAGGGTTTAATATAATTTCATCTTTATAAAATATAATGGAATTTATGAAATTTCATATGTAATAACACATAACTATGTTTATACATAGGATAAGATCAATGGAATGTGATGATATAGACATTGATTTAGTGTTTATTTAATTTCATAGAGTCAATGTTGTTAATGATCACAAGAAAGTAAATGGACAATTTAATGATAAGGTCCTAAATACAATAAATACATGAGGTTATAAAAGTAATTTTATTCATCGAATATTATTTTAATGGGATATTTGTCTGTTTTAATATTATTTTTTAATGTGGAGGAATCATTTTACTATGTATTAGCATATGGAAAAATAATTACTTGACATATTTCTATTTCATAATATAAATTTTGTCCTTTGGATATGATTCAATCAATTCACAATTCATCTGCTATAACAAAAAATGAGTATCCAAAAACAAATTTTTCTATTTCTATTTAACTATAATCCACTTTTAACAAATTATAGGATCCAAAAAGTGTTACATGTCATTCCTTCTATCTCTAAATATTTTCCAGAAAAAATATTTTTGGAAGAAGTTATCAAATATAGTACATTGAAATATATTATGGCCAAGAATTCTTGATAATTGGTTGAATCACATTAATTATTTTAATTCAAAGCCTATTAACCACATTCTTAACCATTAGTTCTTGGGTTTGTGGTTTTACATTTTCAGGGAGGATTTAATCATTATAAAACCCTTGGATTTGGTTGATTCATGAGCGAATAAAATATTGACAATTTTTGGACAAATAATTGAGACTTTTGGGTCTCAGAAATGGAATACAAGGATTTGGGATCAAAAACAGAATGAAAATGTTTCATTTGAAAATTACAATGAGTCATGTAGTGTTTAAGGTCTATAGAATTTGAAAAATGGTTTTAGATATATCATAAAAGACGATAAATCTGTGCTCTAACAGGTATTTTAATGTTGAACCAGGGCAGATGAAAAATCGCTAAATCCATAGGATTCTATAAAATAATACATCACATGGTTTTTTCCCCATGAAAACATTCTATTAAGTCCCCCAATAATGGTTTCTAGTGTTTTGAGAAATATAGAAATAACAAGCTATATGGCATTGTGTACACAATGTTTGACCCTACTCAAGGTGCCGAATCAATGTTCTAGCTACACATGCTAGGCATATCATGTGTAAAGGCATTCGATAAACTCCAGGAGAACATTGGTACAACCTGGTTCCTAGGAATGACCAGGTACATTAACATGTGCACATGCATGACATGAATTTAACAGTCATAGCCATGAGCACATGGGGATGTCGTATGTTCCTAAGAAATTCCATTCACTACCATTACATTACATGTAGAACTACATAGCCTCCATGAAATCTGCATCAGAATACCCATCTAAAAGGTCAGGCGAGGTAACATTCCATGTAACCCATGGTATAAATCATATACTTTTCATAGTTATTTCATCCTCTCATGTCACCTTCATTATGAATCATATTTTGTTCTATGAGTAAACTCTCATGAGTGTGATTCCTCGTAGACATTATAGTGACCTTTATCAAGGCATATAAGATATGATGTGTTTTTATTCATGTGCTAAACTACCTTTTATTATGTTTGATAAAGGCATATTTCAAGGAACGATCATCTAAGATATATAAGGGTTGGAAACATCCTATCACACTCAGGAATAGTTCCACAAATTCCTCGCTATAAATTGAGTGGAACCCCATTGTTGAACTAGGGTACGATTCATATTTTATCTTAGTGATACCCACTAAAAGAAAAGATTTTGGGTCATACACCTTTTTTAATGGAACCCCATATTTTATATGGGACTGGTCATCTATTCACTTAGTGAAATCCCCCATCACACTTGTGTGTGGGTACTTTGTTCACTAACTGGAACCCCCTATCACACTAAGGAGTTTGTAAAAAATCTCAATAGTATCACCTAAATATCATACAATTGATTGGGTCATTTATTGATGATTGTTCCACCTGTCGATTTGGAGTAGTGGAGTGGTGTTTGACCTCAACAGTGCTTTCTCAGACAGAAATGATAGATGATGGATGTCGAATATAGTGTATTAGAGCTACATGAAGTCTCAACATCTAGGGCTAGGTTGTGGATGTGGAGATAAAATTCCTCTCTAATCTGGGTTTCTTTTTGGTGCATATATATTTTATTGGTTTCATTTCCCTCTTGACATGGGTTTAGATGAAGATTATTGTATCATTACTTTTTTACTCTTTTGGTTTTTGAGGTTTCCTAATAGAAATTTTTTTATGAACCCATGTATTTTATTTTAGCACACGTGTGATATCTTATATATATGACAGTTAGTTTTGTGGTGACATCATTGGATTTTAGTGATACTTGGGTACTTAGACATCATATAGAGGTCATCCTTGGAGGTCAAGATTTTTTCTCTCTCTTATTCCTTTATTTGTGTTTTTTTAAGATGGTACGTTATTTCTTATTTGAAGTTTATTCTATCCATAAAAGCATTTATTTTAAAATTTAATACTCATATTTATTCCCCAGAGGCTATTTTATACAATCCAAAACTATGTTCCACTCAACAGTGCCTTGAGGCTGTTTCCCACGTAGCCTCCATCGCGCTCCCAGAATTCCATTAGTTGTCGACTAGTTATGACTAACTTGGGTAAGTCCACGAGTAGATTTTTCCCTCATTGATCAGAGTAGAGAAAGGAAAAAAGATATATAAATATATTATAAATATCAAATAAAATTACAAATATTTAGATAGATGAGAAAAACAAAATCATAGAGACTCTCAAGATAATTAAAAATATTTGCAAGCATATAAATAAATAATAGCATGTGATGATGATAGTAAGTCATATGCCTTTACAAAAAAGACTAAATAATGGGAATGGGATTTAACCATACACAACATGGTATCAAAATAATCACAAGTTAAAAATCTACTACAACAAACATCTTCAATATAGGCTTGTTCCAATGCATTCAACACCATCCTAGAAATGTAAATAATGAATTTGAAGTTTGAATCTTCCCTTTTTACCTACAAGAAACCATAATGTCTACGAAAGAACCAAAGGCTCTAGATAAGGGTGTGAGATACAATCTCATTAGCCCAACACTCAATTTTTCTAGACATTCATATTTCATTAAATAATAAATAATTTTAGTGCCTTAATAATTTAAAAGAAATAAAGATTAAATAAATATACATAGTGGACTATATTATAATTACAGACCTAGCCAATCTGTCTGTTTTGGCCTAAAAGAGTGTACCTAAACCGAGAAATCCGAACACGATAATGTGAGTATGCTAAAAGTGTATCGATTATCCACATTATTGTGATTTTTATTTGAGGACACACCAATAAATTATCAAAACCAATGAATAAAATATCATTTGAAAAACATTAATTACAATTGATTTCATTTTAAAACCAATTTATGGATTACAGAGAGTCACCCTTAGCCTCTCACCGAAAATCCTATAAGATATGAAAAGAATCACTCAAGGGGCTCACCAAAACACCAATGCCAATAGTCCATATAATGGGACCCAATTATGAAGTCCTGATTATCCCATGGGAATTGTGTAAAAAAGCATGAACTGACCTCTGAGTTAGAACCTAGTATTTCATATAGGGGCCCAAGTCTCTCCCATTTCATGGTAGAATCAATCATGCCAATGATCTGGTCCAATGGGTCTCCATTAGGGAAATAGTGTCACTCATCTGGTGGTTAATATAGAAAACATACAATGATCTGGTCTCAGGATTGGCTGATGTCTCCCCCAACATGTCTAAAAACAAATAACCTAATAAAACAAAGGCTTGAGAATATGTTAAAGGGGTCCATAAGTTAAAACACATCGCATCACCCAAATCAACATGGAAACTATAATTAACAAAGAAATATATACATATATTTAATTTCTAATCAGAGTCTATTCCATTTAAGGAGTTATTTTTCACATGAAAAAATTAATAAATATATTTCTTAGGTAAAGTATTTTTAAGTCATATTGAATAAGGAATATTGTGAATAAAAAAATCGTTCAATTATTACATCTCACCAAGACAACATGTGTATGTTCTAATTCATGTTTGAACTTTAGATTCAACTAAATAAATTTTCCATGTATTTTCTTAACTAATAAAACCACGGAAGGCATTAATATAATTTAGAAAAAGGTAAAGTTCACATATAATAAAAAGAAACATCTAATTGGATTGAATAAAACAAGAAGATCAACTCACAGGGTTGATTCATTACTTACCTGGGTCACCAAGGGAATCATGAGACATCTCGAATAATTTAATTTTTAAAAATGTGTGAATCTATAGATTCCCTAGTCAAGGAACTACGATAGAATTTTTCAAATGAAACAAAATGATAGAAAAATCCATGACCACCAAACATAGCCTCATAGAGCATTACTCATATAGTGTCATCATTTTATTCAAGCAATGTAGGATGAAATTTATAAAACCATTAAGTGACCTAAAAATAGATCTAATGATCCTGAATTCAAATAATGAAAAGTAAGGGATAAGAAACATGAAATAGATTGAAGGATATTATACGTATTACCTATATTTTTTTGAATCTAATGATGATCGATTGAGTGCTCGTTTGGAATAGTTTCATCAATTAATATATTAAATATGAGATTATGATTCTAATGTTAGGAGGGAAAAGAAGAAAGAGAGAAATACGGAGAGTTAGGAAGTATTATGATTAAATCATCTGAGCGTGGAATTTTGGTAATTCCACCCATTTTTTCAATACAAAAAGTTTAGTCATTCCATTTTTCCAAACTATAATCCAAAAGGTAATATCAAATAGTTTTCTTCACAGTATGTATAACCCTTCAAAAAAATGAAAAATCTCTCTATCAAGTATTTTAGAAGGCTTTCATGCACATGCGCCCTAGGTCACATGGTTGAAAACAATCCACGCGGCTGAGTCTACCTCATATTTTTCAAGGATCTGTCTTCGAATGAGCCCTATACACCCCACCTAAAACCCTATTAAATTTATTAGGCATAAAATCAATGTACAATTAATGGAATTAAATACATTAATTAATAGTATATGACTTTTAGATATGATGGGATGTTACAACCCACCTACCTTATGATAGTTGTACCTCGAGTTTCCATTCTGAGGGTAGTATAACATCATCATAGAATTTTACTGGCCACTAAGTGCATAAATAGGCCTCCTGATGCCAGGAATACTCTTGTACACATCAGTTCTACTATAATCCTAGACCATAGGATCTAACTAGTCTCGAATAGACTTTGTTCTTCAACCAATTACGTGAATTGAACAATCCTAGAAGGAATCTTCTACTTATATCTCATTATTCTCACGGTCAAACAAATGAGGTAGTTCATTAAGATACTGTCAAAGATTAGATATGTAGAATATGTCCTCCATAGAACATGACTGTTTTAGTAACATCAATTGATAAGATACCATCCCAACATGATCAACTATATGGAAAGGTCCAACAAATCATAGTGATAACATTCCTTGCCTCATGATTCTTCTTTGACCCAACATGGTTGATACATATAGAATGTCTTGATGTACCACCTTGAAATAGTGAGTTATATGATGAAAATAGGTATAAGAATTATTCCTTGACTGAGCAGTATCCATATTCTTCAAACTGTACTGGACTTACTTTGATGTATCCTGAATGAGATTAGGACCCAGTAGAGATGCCTCACTAGCCTCTATCCATCACAATGCTTAACAACATTGTCTATAATAGTGGTCCCCATACAGAGCCACCAGAATCATTTTCTAAAATATTTTATTGTTGGAAACCACAAACATGGGAATATGATTATCCTTGGAACCTCAAAAATAAAGAATACATTCCTATTGCATACGCTCTAACACATGTATTGTCATATTGGACTTCCCATCGATATAATGGTGGTATGAAATACTTATGAGATCCAATGAAGTTGGTGCCTTTTTTCAACCCCTAATTGAACCATGAATTTAATCTCATGTATTGGTCCTAAATGTGGAATCATGGTTCACCATGTAGTCACACAATCACCCGAATGTAGAGCCATCCTAACTCATCAAAAAATAAGGTCACCTAGATTAGTAAGAAGTGTGCGACCATGGTCATTCTATATATGATCACCTATACTATGTCACCTCCTCAAGGGGGCCTCAACAATCCTATCTAAAATATATATGTTGATGTCATTCCATTTCCACTCAAGAATGGAATGTGGTTGTATATTTTAAGTAGGATGTTGGTTCCCTACCTTAACCTGTAGATAGGTGGAGTACCATGTAATAAATCTTGAAATATACTTGTTCATACCTCTCCAAAATATTTAGGGATGATATCTATGTACATCCTGGTAAGATCATGATGAAATTCCATAATATAGGCAAGTGATTCCCTCACTAGTTATTCTAATATATTTGAAGTTACCAATACATCGACAATGTAGTGTAATATCTCACTAACATCAAAAACCCAATTAGGAGGTTAATAATCACCTAAGATGCTCTATATTAACACAAGGCCCTAATAATGTAATATTTGTCCCATCTAGACATGCTTTAAGAGAGAGTAAATCACTACTAGAGCTATCAGAACAAGTTTCTTGTATTTTTCCTAAACATAAAAATGTATCTCAGAATACATATCCATAAACTTCCACTCAGCCCTAGCCTCCGTGATGTCTTGTTTGTGAGTCATCAAGAATAATGCGTCAACCATTAGATTAATTTTTTTGAGTATGTTTGAGATGTTAATTTCAATCAACTCTATGTATTCCACCCACAAACACTACCTTAGATACATGTCTCATTGAGTGGATATGTATTTTATACTTTTATGATTTATATAGACAAAAAATCACATACCCAATAATATGATTCCCCATTTGTGAATATCACAAACCATGACTGCTAGTCTGAGGTCCGGTGTATGATAGTTCATCTCATGAGGCCTTTTCTGGAGGGATCCAAATGCCACAACATGGTCACTATGCCTCACAACTACACCAAAACCGATTCCTGAAGCGTCATAGAAAATATACTAGCATATTCCTAGTTTATAAAGAATCAGAATTGGACCTGAAGGGATTATTCCTTTTAACCATTGAAATATTTATTAATAAGCATATGTCTTGTGGAATTTCATAGACTGCATGGTCATGAAACAAAATGGATCTTCCAGGAAAGATAAGTCCTAGATGAATTGAATATTAATTCCATCTATACCTATGAAGTGGAATATTTTAAATGAATTATTGGGATTCTCCTACGAAACTATGGTTCTCACCATCTCTGGTTCAACTGATACTCCTTCCTCAATTATGATATAACCCATGATGTGAAACATGTTGATAAAAAAGTTAAATTTAAGGGGATACACATATAGGTGGTTATCACTTACTATAATAAGAAGAGTCTAATGATTATTTTCATAGTCTAGTTTGGATATTGATGAAAAATATATCTCATATATAAAGAATACCACAATTGAATCTAGATACAGGTGGAAACCCCAATTCATTAAATTCATTAATATTTTCATCGTGTTCATCAGAACGAACAACATAACTAGATAATCATATAATTTGTACCTTTTATGGACCATTTTACATGGTATTTTTGATGGCCTCACAAAACCCTTATGGCATTTCTACCTCAAATCAATTTTAGATAAAGTATTTTCAACTTCGATCTTGTAAAAAAGGGAATCATTAAAAGGTAACTTAAACAGATTCTTCTCCGTAAGCCGGTTCAATACATTGTAATCATTGAAAAATCTAATGGTCCCATCTACCTCTTTAGAATAAAGCTCTCGCTAACACCATGGCGATGTTCTAGTTTGGATAAAAAATTTATCCTATTAGTATTAAATATACATATTGAGTTCCTAAAGAACTATATTTTCCACGATATTAGGAGGAATAGATAATGTTTCCACACCTGGAAAAAGTTCAAAGATTAGAAAAATCTCCCTCTTAGGTGGTGAGAAAGTGAAATTATCATGGAAGACATCCCTAAAATTATTAGCAATAAGATAGAATTCCACAAGTTCCATTCCTTGATTGATCATAAAGAAACTGACCATCCAAGATGACATCTTCCCCAGCCCAGTACACTTGAGAGAATCTTGATTAGAATGATGATCCCATTCACACATATGAATATACATGTTTCACTTCGGTGATATGAATTAAAATCGATGGAAAAGGTATTCCACCTCGTCTTGATAATATACAAGAAATTCCATACCAGGAATGACATCAAATACCATTATATCGAGAATGATGAAACTCCATAGAAATGAACACCCACATATTTCAATGGTTGACTCCTATCTCTATCATATACCACCCTATTACACTCCAATCAGCTTATAAAGGGTCATAACCCCCACTAGAATTCCCTCTCACAATGTCCTGATATCCCACAATTTTAGTAGATATGAAGGAGTGTGATGAACCTGTATTGGCTAAGGAATATAAAAGAATAGAGGCTAAAAGAATGGTAACTCTAACTAAAGATGGCCCTAGGATCGTCTCCATTGGAGAAAGATGAAAGACATATAAATAGCCAAAACCTTATCCTTTAGATGGTTCCTGGTAATCCTAAGCAGACCCACTCTTCAAAAAATAGGACTCTAAAGCATAACTATCTCAGGCATGAAGAAATTCTCAGCCTGAAAACCATATAGAAGTCCATCTTCTTAACTATTAATGTGTCAATGACCATACACTTGAGGGTAGTGTGGGCATAGAACGTAATTCACTAAGAACATGGGTAATAGATCATCCCAAACATTGGAGGTGACCCACTCTACAACAAACCTAGCATTTGATTTGGTTCCTCATATAATTTGTCATTTTGTGACCTAGTATACATCAATGGTGACATACCATAATTTTTTTGGTGCATCCCATAGGGCTAGTACATCCCCCACATTTACCATCAACGCATTACTTCTTTTCACAAGGTAAATAAATTTTTTTCCTCCTGGAAGATGAACTACACTGCATCATGTCACCTGACTCCCTAGGATCCACTTAGTGATAGGGGTATGGTTCAAAATCAAAAAAGTGGTGGTTAGAAAAAATATGTTCACCTATGAGTATATGGGATAAGAAATACCATACTCTAAGAACCTCACACTATTCATGTCATGACCCCCTCCCCACAAAGTGTACACCTCCTGGGTTGGAAATGTGAGAGGGAAGATAATGACCCCTAAGCCCCGCCTCCATTAGGCCATGGGTTGGGGACTAGCACTGATGGTAATGTGAACACATAAATGGGAGGCATTATCCTCTATGAGAACGCATACAAAATATAGAGATAAGATAGACACCAACCCACTCCTACTCAACCAGTAAGATAAATGAAATACCAAGAACACATATGAAATGTCTTTCAAAACTACTAAAACTGAAAGTGGAAAAATAGCATGTACCAAAAATAATGTAAAACAGCAGCATCCACAAGCCCAAACAGCTCCTGCAACTGCAAACTAGTAGTAACCAGCCTGATCTCCCACCAGATCCATGTGGCCAGAAAAGCAGTTTATATATCCATAGTTTTAGTATTACAGTTTACCTAGTAGGATCCTCCCTGAAGCCTCTTGTACAAAAGTAATGAAATCATAATAAATCATAGTAAACAACAAGGGAATCTTACTCATCACCTAAACAGGTATACTATTTTCCCAGCCTCACTATGTCTACTCTCACCATGTAACACATAAAAAATTATATAATATAATAAATAATATCAAGGGTACCCCTCTACTACTCCCCACTGGTTTGTCTCTTGGCCCCAACATCACATGCCCGAAGCATATCTCTCCAAAAAAGGCTTGTCCATCAACACCTGGGTGAAGCACCACAACATGCACCTCGTGAAACAAAACCACAAATTCCACATAAGCAATGTAAAAGGTAGTATCTAGGAGCCACCAAATCTTGCATAGCATTTATCATACATCAGGTATTATACCTCAAGCCATTATAGCCCATACATCGAGTGAGGATCCTCAAGCCATCACAGCCTATACACATTTCACCTATAGTAGTCCATAGAGAACTATATCCAGAATATATGTGTGTGAATAACCACAATCCATTACAACCCTCTACACACATATATGGGGAAAACTAACCAATGTGCCTGCCAACACAAGTAACTACCATGAGAAGAGATTGGGGACAAAGGGTGTAGTCATCCATCCATCCTCCCATCAGAATGTTGGGGAAAACACCCCCAAGGGATTATAATCCCCAAGGTGTCAGTTTCCCTTACTAGCAGGGTGTATTAGCATATAGAAACACAAAATGTACATAATATACAATATCTCACAACCACACTATGGTCATAACCTAGTCTCAGACGCAACTACAGCTAACTTCTCTCGGACTCTAGGTTGATACATCTAAGACTAGGTATCATATAAGCACAAAACCATTTAATGAGCTTTAATAAATTACTTCATTCCCTTTTTATCAGTTTCAGTTTTTGTTAATTAATTCTTTAAACATTAATTAAACAATTTAAATTCCACATTAAATTTCCTTTGATTCATACCCAATGTACATTGTTCCTTCAAATCAAAACTTCCACATTGTGCCCCGACAAGATCAAAAACACATGGGTTTATATCATTTTTTAAATAATTTATTTACAGATTTACATTCTCATATTCCATGACATTCTAGAAAAACAATATATGCTTCTGAACACAAGTTCCTCAACATAGTGAGTAGATGAACTACCCGTCGAGTCTTTCCGCCTATAGTAATAGTGTATACCCGTCCTAACTTGAGAAGATAAACATGAAAAAAATGTGGCATACCCCACACATCTTCACCCCTTTTAGAAGAAGGTTATGAAGGACCATCTACCTTCTGTAGGGGGGAAAGTAATGTAGATAATCAACCAATAAGAATCAGTAGAAAACCTAACATTCACATACAACCCATTTCATTATCCCTAGAGTCCTCCATGACAACCACATGCATAAACTGATCCATCTCTCCACTATAGGTGTCATATGATACATCAACCAGTAGGCCTCCATGCCCCCACATATCACAATATCCATTTGGGCTCATATCACAACAGAAGCAGCAGGAAAGCATCAATCATATCGGTTGGGCTCATGGACTTTGAACAAGCAAGAGGGTAACTCAGAACCCTTAAAAGAATTTTCAAAAAATCAGTTCTTTAATCCATCTTGAGTTTACCAATTTATTATTCGTATGTTCCATATTCGGGAAACCAAAACAGTAAGCTATCACAAACAAATTTAACATGCTTACTGCGCCAATTTGACTAACATAAAAATACAATAAGAACTAGATTCATTTACATGCCTCCTTAATTTTAGCAAAACAATAACCAGTTTATCCTGGTTTACATTCATTACCAATTTCCATATAGAACAAACAGCTAAACAAAGAAAGCATAGATATCAAACTACCTAGCAAAAAAACAGACAATACCATACGATTGATATCAATTTATTTATCTAGTTAAAATATTTGTTATGTCAATTTCATTGTGATCTAGTGGATAAAACTTGCTAACTCTACAGTTTCACTTAAAAATAAAATAGAAGTTATGAACCCCTACCATTAAAATGTTCTTATGGATCTTTATACGACCACGATCCGCCAAACAGATCACAATCGCCTCCTCCCGTGACAACTGCATCCACACAAGGATGTAGCGGCACGACTACACCAACTGAAACCCATGAAACTCCATTAGAAGCATGGATATCACATTCCATATTATGGAATGGAGAAATAGGAGAAGGTGATCCCAAATTAACAATGATAAATCATACATTATATCGATGATTAATGGATACTGCTTGGTTTCACCAAAATATGGGGTGCACTTTCAGTAAGAAGAACGTCAAGGGAATCCAATCCAATGGGAAAAGATTAACCTCATGATTCCTATAGGAAGGAAGGAATGGTTAGAGCATCTTGCAATAGAGAATAAGGAGAACGAATTGGGGAGGTAGATGTCATGTCCCTTTATAAGATTTAATAGAGAAGAAATTTGAGACACAATGGATTTTCCATTAAAATCACATCACATTAAACTATGCAGTTTGACCAAGTAAATACATATTGTGAATTAAGAAAATTAATATCGGAGTTATGGGATTTTATTTTTCCTTAAATCCCTTAAAACATAACCATAAATGCATTTTAAGTCACAGAAGATGTTAAATTGGTGAAACTGGAAAAATCTGGAAATTTGGAAAAGGAAATATGATACAGTTCTAGAAACACTATTCCTGAGTTGTAACACCATGTTTGACTCGTCGTTTGTGTCTAACTATTTTTGACTCATCATTTTTGTGAAATCATTTCAGTCTGACCCTTTATAACTCACTATGACACTATTCATAAAACATGAAACACTATTCAAAAAACTAAAAATTTGGAAAAGTGTTGGGGATGAGTCACCTTGACCTCCTAGAACACCTCAAACACCTGATTTCAACTAAGATATGGATCAGAGAGGTCTGGTCCATTACGTTAGATACCACTCAAAACTTTCTCATCCACAAGAATCCAAATCCAATGCAAGAAGAAACTTAAAAGGGATCCAAACAACCACTCCTCAAGATTCCTCTCAAAATAGATCAAGCCATAATAAGCAACAAAAGAAATTAATCTTATAAAAAGGACTATAACCACAAAGGGGACACTATTACATGAAATGAGTTTAAACACCAAACCTCCCTTGGTACTGAGCATTTATTAGTGGCTCTCATTCCTAGGTAATCTCCTCCATGCCACCATGACCCTACATGACATGAACCAATAGAATAGAATGCTCGCGAAACACCTTCTCTTTGTGATCTCGGATCTCCAAAGGTCACTCCTCAAAGGTCGCATCATCATCAACATCAATCACTCCCCTATCAATAACATGAGAGTCATCATGAAGATAATGAAAGAGCTATGACACATGAGAAAAATCACGTATCTGATTCATCTGCAGGGTAAGTGCTTCTCGATACGCCACAGCTCCAACACGAGCTAACACCTCAAAAGTCCCAAAAACCGACGAGAAATCTTACTCCCATGACCAATTCTTCATTGTCCATGATGGGGAGTCACCATCAGAAACATGTGATCGCCAACATCAAACTGTAATGGTCTCATCCTTTGATCAGCATATGATTTCGGACGATCTTGTGCTCTCTTCATCCTCTCATGAATCACCTAAACCTTCATTGTTGTATTCTGCACTAGTTCTGGTCTAATAATTGCTATGACCCCAGTCCCCCATAATGTAGAACAGAAAGGCTGTCCCTATATGGCTTCAAATGGTTCTATAATGATGGGGGAGTGAAAACTATTATTGTAAGAAATCTCCCCCAAAGGTAATAGAATCATCCACAAACCTCAAAAATCAAGAACACAAGTGTGTAACATGTCTTCAAGAGTCGGGATGGTTGTCTCTATCAAAAAATCCATTTAGGATGAAAAGCAATGCTAAGGCATAACTACGAACCAATATCATGCCAGAGAACTCTCCACACCCTAGAAGTAAAGCAAGGATTGTGATCAAATATGATCATCCTTGGGACTCCATGTAGTCTCACCACCTCCTCTTGATACTGCCTCAACAAAAATTCCACTAACATGACTCATTTATTTCTATGAAGTGGTATTATTTGATTAAACAATCCACTACCACCCAAATAACATCATGTATTCATGGAGCACGAGGTAAACCAGTAACAAAGTCCATTGAGATGTCCTCCCACTTCGACTGTGAAATATCTAATAGCTGGAGCAAACCCTTAGGGACACGGTGCATAGCCTTGACCGTCTGGAAAACTAAACACCGAGGAACAAACTATGTAACCACACGATTCATCCCAAGAAACCAAAACAAAATCCTCAAGGATCCATGCATCTTTTTCATTCCTAGATTCATTATAAGGCCCCGACCTTAAACCTTACTTAATATTGAATTAAATGAATAATTCACATTGAGGATCTTTTCAGGTTTAGAGTTTTAGAGAATTAGGACATTACTATTACATCTCAAAAGATTTCAAAGTACACACTTCTACTATGTTTCCATAAAATAAAAACACTTAAAAAGAAACATGTCTAGTTACATGTTTTAGATATCATGACTATCCCTTGATCTCATCCCTGACTTTATTCCACATTAAGTCCTGTGAAAAACTTTTCAAAAAACATCGGGTGAGCATAAAAATCTCAGTAAGGGATACACAAAGAATGAAAACTGTTAGTTTTTCAAAAGAACAAGTAAACCATGTATACTTTATCAAAGTAATACTTTTCACCTTTATTAAGTAGTAAAAACTCCTCACTGAATAAAAGATCATTACATACCCTTTTGTAACCAAAAGGTTACCATAAAACCCATATAATGATCACATAACATATAAAGGTGACTTTGAACATAAACATACTTAAATAGAATATCCATACGGTCGAATTCCAAACATATCACTTAATTGAATAGCCATACGGCCGACTTCCATAGCTAATGCATTGGAGGTTATAACGTAACCACCCGTCCTGGTATTCACGACACCACCTATCATATGGTTTATCACATAACCACCCGTCAAATGTCCAATTACCATTATAAAATCATAAGATATAAAACAAATATAATGTAAAGAAAACATTTCCACACTTTGATCACAATATATCACTTAAATATATTGACATAAAAAATCCATTACAAAAACCATTTTCAATACCAAAATACATAAAAGAGTATATTGTATTTATTTCATTTTGAAAACATTATGGCTTGTTGGGGAAGCCAAAGACCAAATAATACTCGCGGCGGTGGAAAAGGTCATTGTCACCGCTTACGTTAAAAGAAACAATCCTTTTTTTCATTTAGTAAAATGCTTCGTAGAAAAAGATTCCTTTTGTATAAAAGTAAAAGTCAAAGGGGTTTATACACTGTATAAAAGAAAGTTGTGTATAAAACGAAATATTCCTCAAAGTAGATTGAGACGAAGTCCATTACCTCGTGTACGACGTGACTCGATTTCTCTTTAATCTCATGAATAATAAACTAGTGTTAATTTATACTTGCTTGAGAACCTTTTTCAAGCATACTATTCCTTTTATATCAATTATTTCCATGTTATAAGCATTATGTAATCATTTAAGTTAATAATGTTAGTTTTTCCGATATTTGGTTCTTATGTCGAAAGCGGACTTCTTACAATTACATGTTGTTCGTGTGGTCAAAGGTTCATTATATACAGAATGATATTCATGATTTGGATATCATATATATCATATATATCCAGCATATACATGTATTTATAATATTACATAATCATTTAGAGGTAAGAAATGAAATGCACCGTTCATGGAGACGGTAAGCCGTACGTACGCATGAACACTAGTTTCATTTCTATGTCATATTAATGGAATTAAAAATAAATGAGAGATATGTATATTTTAATTACATAATTATATTAATCATTTAGATGTAACTTAAATCATATATATCCATTATATATATATGTACTTAAAATAGTACATTATATTTGGGGATAAGAAATTAAATGCACAATTCATGAAGACGGTAAGCTGTACGTACGCATGAACGCTACTTTCATTTCGATCTCACACTTTAATGGAAAGAAATAATAATGATATAAAGGTATATTATAATTCCAGTATAACATAATATATAATAACTTTAAATACATCCTTTATACGTCCCACATATGGCATTAACGAATCAAATAACTTTGAGGGGGCGGTAGTCCGCATTCCCTAAAAAGAATATATCGCGTATACCCATAATGGAAGCCATAAAGATATTACATAAATGAAAAATATAGATGCTTAAGGGAAATATAAACATATTATATATCATATATAAATATAGTGACATCATAATGGTCACCTTTTGAGGTGTTATAAGAATATTGAACAATCATCGTTTCGTGAGGCAGAAATTCGCCATCCACAGGAACAGTATGTTCTTTAACCATTAGATGTAGGTATCTTTAAGTGTATCTCAAATTATTCTTATAAAAACATCCTATTATATTTAAGATACTGTAGTTTTTATAAAATAAATGAATAAAAAGAGTTTACGGGTTGGAGAAGCAAAATAAAACAAAAGAACACAAGTGAAGACATTACCTTAAAATCGGGTAACTGACTTAGATTTGAGCTCAAAGGATTCCTTGGGAATTATTCTGCCCAAAATGAGGCTTCTAAGAGTAATAGAGGGATGTGGAGAGACAAAAAGAGCAGAGATTGGCCGATCCAAAGGCTTGAGAGGTGTGGGTAAGGAGGTAGAGGTGGGGGCCTTTTATAAGAGGAGAGGAGGGGCACTCTTGGAAAGTTAAGAAAAGATACTTTATTATAAATTTATTTTCTGATAAAAAGGGTCCCAAAATTATATATTTATAGGATAAGCTGATAAGGGTTCGAAATACAGACATTCAATAGGTTTTTTATATGTGTAGGTCTTAGATTTTACATTATATTTTCATTTTATTTAAATCGTTAAATAATGAGGTAATCGCTACATCATCATGGAGTAATAAATAATTTAATTTATTTAATGTATACAAATTATAAAAAAACTATCATGATGTATGAAATCGTTTTATATTTCTAATTATTATTTATAGTCAAAAATCTGACTTGAATAACCCAATTTAAAAATTTTTTTAGTAAAACAACTCTTGCTTGTGACATTTTTTATTTAACTATAAATAAAAAGATATTAATGTCATTTTACTACCAAAGTGGCTCCATGGGGTCCCCAAGTTGTCCCATGGATTTTATTGATCTTCCATGACACATCCAATAAGGTTAGGACTTTTTTATAGGTCATTTCAAATTATTAAAACAATACTTTTACCTTAAACGACACTAATTATCTCTAATCACGATTAATAAACATAAAAGATACTATTCACCAAAAAAATTTAATCCCATTAAAACTCATTTTACATCTTAATGACAACCATGTATGTCGGATTTTTTAAATTCAAAACACAAAAGTGGTAAAGTTTCATTTAAATGAAAAATCAGTTTTTTAAGTACCACTTAGTGGTTACACTATTCATCAAAAATTGAAGTTATTCAGAAAAATACCAAAACTTCACACTAAGCTATATTTGATATTCCGAATTCAAAAATGATGTATATTTTACCAAATTAAAAACATATAAGTTGCATTAATTAATTTAATAATTAATTCAAACTGTCAAAACAAATATCGTGTTTTTATGAAACAAAAAGTATCAAAAGATTGACACTAGTTTAAGTCCAATTTCAAAGTGAAATTAATTCCAACGACAAAAATTGGATTAAATGGTAAAGATATATTCTAATTTCACTTTAAAACCAATTCAAAAGATAATATAATCATATAAATAAATTAGATTAAAAATAGGTTTTGAATTAAAATAAAACATTTTTCACTATTCATTAAAAAATGATCTTTATCGGAAAAATACCAAAAATTTACACAAAGTAAATTTTGATGTCCTAATTCTAAAGAAGAATTTTATTCAGTCCAATATAATGTATAAGGGTGAACAATACTATTTTTAAGGACTATTCTCCATTAGAAGGTGATAAGTGGACCTTTAGTGAAAATTAGAGTATATATGCCTAAAATTAAATTCTTTTCGTATTTTAAGCCTTTATACTTTATTGGATAAATTTAAAAACATTTAACAAACATATATAATCATATTTTAGTTATTTCTATTCATTCCCGCCAATAAAATGGCTACGTGTTTAGTACCATTTAAAATAATATTGTTTTATTACTAGTGTGCAACTTAAGATTTCAAAGAAACTCTTTGTTGCGTATCGGGTACGCTATCCAACATAGAAACACCTTTAAAGTAAAATTAATATTCAATTCTCAAATATTAATAAATATGAAAATGTATTATTCTTTATTTACCTAGGATGTGACATCCTTCCCCCCTTTTGGGAATTGCGTCCTCGCAATTTTATTCACTTATCAAAATAAGTGGGGGTATTTATCCCTCATAGCATTGTCAGATTCCCATGTTACCTCTTCAACCATATGGTTTTTCCACAAAACCTTTACCTGGTGAATTACCTTATTTCGAAACACTTTCTCTCTTTCGTCAAGAATATGGACTGGTTGTTCTTCATAAAAGAGATTCTCTTCCAACTGAACTACCTCTGGGCTCAAAACATGATATGGATCTGGCACATTCTTTCTCAATATCTAAACATGAAAAACATCGTCTACCTAAGATAAACATGGAGGTAAATCCACTCAATAAACAACTGATCCAACTTTCTACAGAATTTCATATGGTCCAATGAACCTTGGACTCAACTTTCCTTTCTTACCAAATCGCATCACACTTTTCCACGGTGAAACTTTGAGAAAAACATGATCACCTTCCTCGAAAGATATATCCTTCCTCAGGTTATCCACATAACTTTTTTGTCTGCTCAGAGCTGTTCTCATGTGTTTCTGAATCAACTAAACTTTTTATGTCATATCTTCTACCAATTCTGGTCCCATTAGCATCCTTTCACCCACTTCATCCCAAAAAGCTGGAGTTTGACACCGCTTCCCATATAATGCCTCAAACGGAGCCATCTGTATACTGGAATGAAAACAGTTATTATATGAAAATTCAACCAAAGAAAGATGTTGGTCCCAACATACCTGATAATCCATAGAGCAAGCTCGTAGCATATCCTCCATGGTCTGAATTGTTCGTTCTAACTGCCCATCTGATTGCAGATCAAAAGCAGTACTAAAATTTAATTCAGTACCCAATGACTTCTGAAGGCCTTTCCAAAAGTTAGAAGTAAACCAGCGATCACGATCAGATACAATAGATAGGGGAACTCCATGCAACCTGACTATCTCTTTATGATACAATTGAGAATGATGATCTAGAGAAAATGTATCTTGAATAGGAAGGAAATTAGCAGATTTAGTCAAGCGATCAACAATAACCCAGATTGCATTATTACCTCGATGTGTCTTCGGCAATCCCACAGTAAAGTCCATGGTTATATTTTCCCATTTCCACTTTGGAAGTGGTAAATGCTGAAGCATCCCTTTCGGTAACTACCGCTCTGGTTTAACCTGCTAACAAGTCATACGCTTCACAGTAAAATTAGCAATATCCCATTTCATTCCGTCCCACCAGTAATACTCCCGAAGATCTCTATACATCTTAGTATTTCCTAGATGAACTGAAAACGAAGTACTATGAGCTTCACATAACAACTCTCTCTTCAACTGTGAATCACAAGGCACACAAAATCTCTTCCCAAAACTCAAAACACAATCATTATCAATGTTGAATTTAGGCATATTACCCTTCTGAACTAGCTCTACCTTTTTCTTCAACTCACTATCTTGCTTCTGTGCTTTCTCGATTCTGTCTAAGAGAGAAGATTTCACTGATACCTGAAACAAAACAGAAGAAAATCATGCACAAACAATATCCATGCCAAAGTTCGTCAAATCAAAAACCAAGGGATCTCGTTCCAAATGTACCATGGTTAATGAAGCATTACTTTTTCGACTCAAA
This sequence comes from Viscum album, assembly GCA_963277665.1. NCBI lineage: Eukaryota > Viridiplantae > Streptophyta > Magnoliopsida > Santalales > Viscaceae > Viscum > Viscum album. The sequence goes on along the minus strand of OY728121.1, from coordinate 1,640,308,338 downwards.
GCATCGGCCACTTTATTTTCTTTTCCCAGATGGTAATGAATTGTACAATCAAAATCCTTGATTAATTCCAGCCTTCTCCTCTGTCTCATGTTCAATTATTTCTGAGAGAATATATACTTTAAAATTTTGTGATCAGTATATATTTCACACTTTACTCCATTTAAATGATGCCTCCAAATTTTTAAAGCAGAAATAACAGCAGCTAATTCCAAATCATGTGTAGGGTAATTTACCTCATGAGTTTTTAAATGACGTGAAACATATGCAATTACCTGATCATTATGCATAAGGACACAACCAATTCCTTTCATTGATGCATCACTGTAGATAGAAAACTCACCATTCCTAAAAGAAAGTGCCAAAACTAGAGAATTCACCAATCTTCTCTTCAACTCCTGAAAACAATCATCACATTATTTTGTCCAGATAAACTTAACACCCTTCCGAGTTAGCTTAGTCATTAGACTAGATAACCGGGAAAAATTTTCAAAATACCATCAATAGTAACCTGCCAAACCAAGGAAACTACGGGCCTCAGTTACATTTGTGGTTCTTGGCCATTCTTTAACAACATTTTTTTTCACAGGATCAACAGTTATTCCATTTTTTGAAACAATATGACCCAGGAAAGAAATTTGTTGTAACCAAAACTCGCACTTGCTGAATTTCCCATACAATTTCTTTTCTTTCAAGGATTTAAAAATAACCCTTTAATGACATTCATGCTTCTCTTTACTTTTAGAAAACACCAAAATATCATCAATAAAAACAACCAACATTTTTCACCTCAGTCAACTGAGCCATCGCTCAACAAACTGTTTAGTTTTGATTATGACCATCTCAGGATACTGATTTGAAAGTTCATTTCCCTCTGTATGCCTTACCAGAAAATTTGTTCTGTTCCCTCTATGAAAAACCATTCTTAACACAGAAATATCTTAGGAGAAGCAACATGGTAATCTTCAAATGCTATATCATTTCAATTTGACCATAAAAAATATTTTTGGATAATCATTTAATAGAATTCTAACTCCTAAAGTTGTCTAAACTGACCTCTGATACCAACTATAAGGCCTTGGCCTTAAACCTTACTTAATATTGAATTAAATGAATAATTCACAATTAGGATCTTTTCAAGTTTAGAGTTTTATAGAATTAGGACATAACTATTACATATGAAATGATTACAAAGTAGACACTCATACTAAGCTTCCATAAAATAAAAAACTCTTAAAAAAACTGGTCAAGTTCCATGTTATAGATAGAATGTCTTTCCCTTGATCCCATCCTTGACCCTATTCCACAATAAGTACTATGAAAAACATTTCAAAAAACTTTGGGTAAGCATAAAAAGCTCTGTAACGGATACACAAAGAATAAAAACTGTTAGTTTTTCAAAACAAAAAGTAAACCATCTATACTTTATCAAAGATATACTTTTCACCTTTACAAATTAGTGAAAACTATTCACTGAATAAAAGATCATTACTTACCCTTTTGTAACAAAAAGTTTACCATAAAACCCATTTAAATATCACATAACATATAAAGGTAACTTGGGACATAAACATACATAAAGGGAATAACCATACGGTCGACTTCCATACATATCACTTAATGGAATAGCCATACGGCCGACTTCCATACCAAATGCATTAGAGGATATAACGTAACAACCTATCCTGGTATTCACGGCACCACCTTTCATATGGATTATCATGTAACCACCCGTCACATGTTCAAGTACCATTATAAAATCATAAGACATAAAACAAATATAATGGAATGACAAAATTTCCACACTTTGATCACAATATATCACATAAATATATTGACATAACAAATCCATTACAAAAACCATTTTCAATACCAAAATACATAAAAGATTATATTTTATTTATTTCATTTTAAAATCATTACGGCTTGTTGAGGAAGCCAAAGACCAAATAATACTCGCGGTGGTGGAAAAGGTCGTTGTCACCGCGTATGTTAAAAAAAACATTCCTTTTTTTCATTTAGTAAAACGCTTCATAGAAAAAGATTCCATCTGTATAAAAGTAAAATTGAAAGGGGTTTATACACCGTATAAAAGAAAGTTGTGTATAAAACTAAATATGCCTCAAAGGTGATTGAGACGAAGTCCCTTACCTCGTGTCCGACATGACTCGATAGATCTTTAATCTCTTAAATAATAAACTAGTGTTAATTTATACTTTCTTAAGAACCTTTTTCAATCTTACTATTCCTTTTATATCAATTATTTCCATGTTATAATCATTATGTAATCATTTAAGTTAATAATGTTTGTTTTGCCGATATTTGGTTCTTAAGTCAAAAGTTGACTTCTTACAATTACATGTTGTTCATGTGGTCAAAGGTTCATTATATCCAGAATGATATTCATGATCTGGATATCATATATATCATATATATCTAGAATATACACGTGTTTATAATATAACATAATCATTTAGAGGTAAGAAATGAAATACACCGTTCATGGAGACGGTAAGTCGTACGTACACATGAATGCTACTTTCATTTCTATGTCATATTAATGGAATTAAAACTAAATGAAAGATATGTATATTTTAATTCCAGAAATATATTAATCATTTAGATGTAACATACATCATATATATCCATTATATATATGTACTTATAATAGTACATTATATTTGGGGATAAGAAATGAAATGCACCGTTCATGGAGACGGTAAGCCGTACGTACGCATGAACGCTACCTTCATTTCTATCTCATAATTTAATGGAAAGAAATAATAATGATATAAAGTTATATTATAATTCTAGTTTGACATAAAATATAATAACTTTAAATCATCCTTTATACGTCCCACATATGGCATTAACGAATCAAATCACTTTGAGGGGGCGGTAGTCCGCACTTCCTAAAATGAAGATATCGCGTATACCCATAATGGAATCCATATAGGTATGCCACAAATGAAAAATACAGAAGCTTAAGGAAAACATAAAAATATTATATATCATATATAATTATAGTGAAAACTTAATGGCCACCTTTGAATGTGTTAGAAGAATATTGAACAATCATCATTTCGTGAGGCAGAAATTCTCCATCCACAGAAACAATATGTTCTTTAACCATTAGATGTTTGTGTGTGTAAGTGTAGCTCTAATTATTCTTAAAAAAACATCCTAGTATATTGAAGATACTAGATTTGTTAGAAAAGTTATAAATAAAAAGAGTTTATGGGGTTGGATATGCAAAATAAAACAAAAGAACACAAGTGAAAACATTACCTTAAAATTGATTAACTCTATTAGATTTGAGGTCAACGGCTTCCTTGGGAAGACATCATCCCAAATTGAGGCTTCTAGAAGTAATAGAGGGATGTGGAGAGACAAAAAGAGTAGATCTTGGCCGAACTAGAGGCTTGAGAGGTGTGGGTAAGGAGGTAGAGGTGGAGGCCTTTTATAAGAGGAGAGGAGGGGAACTCTTGGAAAGATAAGAAAAGATACTTTATTATAAAATTATTTTCGGATAAAAAGGGTCCCAAAATTATATGTTTAGAGGATAAGGTTATAAGGGTTCGAAATCCATCCATCCAATAGGTTTTTGATATGTGTAGGGATTATATTTTACATTATCTTTTCATTTTATTTAAATCGTTAAATAATGAGGAAATCGCTGCATCATCAGGGTGTCATAAATAATTTAATTTATTTAGAATCTAAAAATTATAAAAAAACAATCATGATGTATTAAATATTTCTGTCTTTCTAATGAATATTTATAGTCAAAAATATGACTTGTATAACCCCATTTAAAAATTATTTTAGTAAAACAACTCATGTTTGTGACACTTTTATTTTAACTATAAATAAAAAGATATTAATGTAATTTTACTACCAAAGTGGCTCCATGGGGTCCCCAGGATGACCCATCGATTGTCTTGGTCGGCCATGACACATCCAATAAGGGTAGGACATGTGTCTAGGTCATTCCATATTATTAAAACATTACTTTTACCTTAAACTATACTAATTACATCTAATCGCGATTAATAAACATTAAAGTCACTATTCACCAAAAAATTATTTTAATCCCATTGAACCACATTTTAATTCTTAATGACAACCATGTATGTTAGATTTTTGAAATTCAAAACACAGAAGTGGTAATGTTTCATTTAAATGAAAAATCAGTTTTTTAAGTACCACTAAGTGGTTTCACTATTCATCAAAAATTGAAGTTTTGTCAGAAAAATATCAAAACCTCACCCTTAGATATATTTGATATTCCAAATTAAAAAATTATTTCTATTATAGAAAATTCAAAACATATAAGTTTCATTAATTAATTTAATAATTAATTCCCGCTGTCAAAACAAATAGCGTGTTTTTATGAAACAAAAAGTATTAAAAGATTGACACTAGTTTAAGTCCGATATCAAAGTGAAATTAATTCCAACAACAATAATTGGATTAAATGGTAAAAATATATTCTAATTTAACTTTAATACCAATTAAAAAGATAATATAATCATATAAATAAATTATATTAAAAAGAGGTTTTGAATTAAAATACAACATTTTTCACTATTCATTACAAACAATCATTATTGGAAAAATACCAAAAATTTACACAAAGTAAATTTTGATGTCCCAATTCTAAAGAAGAATTTTAGTTGGACCAATAGAATGTATAAGAGTGACCAAAACTATATTTAATGATGGTTCACCATTAAAAGGCGATAAGTGGATCTTTAGTGAAAATTAGAGTATATATGCCTAAAATTTAATTCTTTTCGTATTTTAATCCTTTATCATTTATTGGATAAATGTAAAAACATTTAAAAAACATATATAATCATATTTTAGTTATTTCTATTCATTCCTGCCAATACAATGGCTACGTGTTAACTACCATTTAAAATAATATTGTTTTATTACTAGAGTGCAACGAAAGATTTCAAAGAAACTCTTTGTTGTATATCGGGTACGCTATCGAACATAGCAACCCATTAAAAGTAAAATTAATATTAAATTCTCAAATATTAATAAATATGAAAATGTATTATTCTTTTTTTACCCGGGATGTTACATGAATTGCTAAAGGATAACTATGGAACACTCTGAGAACCATCTCGTGCATCTTCAAAGGAAAAAAAATCTTTCGTGATACAACACTCAGTGTTGTTCATCCTCAGTTCAACCATCAGGGGCCTCTCCACAAACAAATCAGTCTCTCCAGACCTCCACCTTAGGATCCCCCATCTAGGAATCTTCCACCAGTTGCAATAGAGATGACTGAATCATCATCTAGAACAGATAACCTCTGCCCCCAACTTCTCCCATATCAAGATGTAATTCTGAAAGTTCTTCCATTACTCTACAAGAATCACCAGATTCATGCACAGCATCACTATGTGACTTTCGACTCAGTGAATCAGCTACAACATTCCACTTTCCAGGTGTATACAATATTTCAAAGTCGTATTCCTGTAAGAACTCAATCCACTGACGCTGTCATAAGTTCAAGTCACGTATGGATTAAACATACATCAGGATCTTATGATCGGTGAAAACCAAAAAGTGCTCACCAATGAGGTAACGTCTCTAAAACTTCAGATCAGACACCACTTCTTCCAATCAAGATCATGGGTGGTATAGTTATGTTCATGAGGACGCAATAGATGAGACCCAAAAAAAAACAGATCTTTGAAGCATTAGAACACAACCTAACACCATATGTGATGCATCATAGAAAACATCAAACTGAACTCCCTCTACTGGGTGACAAAGAATTGGAGAACATACTAACTTCAAAATTAGAAACTCGAATGTTTCATGAAACTGGTCAGTCTATATGAATGTCTGATCCTTTCTAGTCAAAGCTGTCAAAGTAGTCACAACTCAGGAGAAATCGACTATGAACCTCAGTTAGTAGGATATGATACAAAGTAAAATTCTCACCTATGACACTATCTTGGGGGCTACCCAAGACACAACTTCTTCTATCTTCAATGGATACATAGCTACCCCCACTAGGACACAAAACACCCCATGAAATGGACTTCTTGATCCCAAAACTAACACTTCGATAACTTCCCAAATATGAGATATTTATAAATAACTCCCAAAATGGCATGTAGATTCTCTGCATGATCCTCCTCATACGTGGTGTACACAAGCATGTAATTGATGAAAACCACCACAAACTTGTCTAGGAACTTACGGAACATATCATTCATCAATCATATGAACACAACTAGAGCATTCATCACACTGAATGGCATTATGACAAACTCATAATTCCCATGACCAAAACAAAAAGTGGTCTTCACAATATCCTCGTATTTCACACGCATTTGATGATATCCTAACCGAAAATCGTGCTTTGAGAACCAACATGAACCCTTCATTTGATTGAATAAATCAATAGTTTGAGGAAGAGGATAGAGATTCTTTATTGTCACTTTGTTTGAGCGACGATAATCAACACACAACGGCAAGCTGCTCTCAGCCTTCTTCATGAACAAAACTGGTGCACCCCACGGTGACACACACGGATGATAAAAAACACACTGTAATAGACCATAAATCTATATATGTAACTCTTGCAACTCAGAACGATCCATATTATATGGTGACATAGAGATAAGAGATGCTCCTGGTTATAGCTCGATCCCAAACTCAATCTCTCGTCGAGGGGGTAATGCTACAACCTATTCGGGAAAGACATTAGGGTAGTCTTCTATGACACTAGGAAATTCCAACTGCTGATCCTATAAAGAACATAGCATCATCTCATTCATTAGGGATGATAAAAATGGAACATGCCTATAACCCATCTGAGTGTCTCTCTCACCAACGAACACTACCGGCTCTTCGTCCGCATAGAAGAACACATCTTGCCTCTTGAAGCCATCCATGATAACCTGAACCGAATACAACCAATCCATGAAAATGATGATATCATATTATTGTATTTGTAATCATAAGAAATCTCCCCATGAGCGATGCATCACCAACACTAGCTAACAGTTTCTGTGAAATTCAAACAAGCCAGCTCGATCTCCAACTGGCATAGTCCACACCATGGGCACTGGAAGCCTCTCTACATCAAGTCCCAAAGCAAGGACAAGGGTAGGTGATATGAAGGATTTTGTCACTTTGGAATCAAAAAAGGAATACACCAAGGTTGAAAACAAAGAAAAGGGTACCTCGAAAGATGTCTGGCTCACCTAGTACATGCAACACTAAATCATGAAGCTGACCACGACCTCCTCCACAACCTCCCTGACCCTGATGACGACCACCACCATGGCCGCACTCTACACTTTGAGGATGGGGAGTGTCACGGGGTTGTCCTATACTAGCCCCATAAAACCTATGCTGATCTAAAGCTAGTGCAACCTGGTATTACTGCCTCGGCTGGAACTGGTCAACGGGGGAACCTGGAGTGGAAAACCTGGTGCATGATGACATTTCGGAATGTTAGGGTAGTCTTGCTGCTGATGACCTCAACCACCACATGAAAAAAGCACTTGATCCTTTGGCATAGGCCTGATATATGCTTCCCCCAGAGAAAAGAGATGTTGAGGGTAGGGACCTTCACCCAGCCGAGCAGAAACTCATTCACCCTCAAAACCAGGAACCTCGGACCACAACTCTACTTCATGATGAAACATGATGACTCCCCTCTCTTGATGATATCGTTCTAGACAATGTCCTCCCGACGACCTCTACCCTTTACAGCACTTCATGATATGTCTTCATCATTAATGGGGAGACCTGGCGGTGGATCTCTAGTTGAAAAGCCTCCTCAAAATGCCTCACCCTATCCTCCTCATCTAGTAATAGGTCCTAATCATATAAAAAAGGTTCTTGAAATGGATTCCAAAATCTCACACACTAGATATCCCCTATCAAAGGGTAATATAATCTTGGTGAATTGATGTATTCACGGTTGAAAAATGAAACTCCACACTAAACATGTCTCGAAACTCCCCCATGAGATCGCTGACTCCCCACGACCCCCGAGGAACATGAACCACCATTGCCTCACTTCTCCACACAGCATCGTCAAAACCAAGAACACTTAGTGCTCCTTATGAGCATATATTGAACTGAATCCTATCTGGTCCTCCTCCAACCAGTCTTCTGTAACTATATCAAAAAACGGATCCCTCGTACTTTTGCAGACTCTAGAATTGAATCTCTGGGAGTGTCCTCTTTCATGTTTCATCATCTTCAACCTCTACCCAGTAGTAACCTGCTGGCATAGCCTGCTGGATATCTTTTTTTCGATTCTGACGAGGACATCGTCCTGGAGCCATAAATTTAAAATAACCAATAGTTAGAGCTACGAAACGTGGAATATGTGAGACTAATCATTATTTAATTATTTAATTGTTTTCTTTTATTCATTTTAGGTTAATCTATCCCAAGGTCTACCAATTCAATCACAGGAACAATGAAGAATGATGCATGATCGTTTCTGAGGCATCTACTCTGAAACTAGTATCACCTTGTTTAATAGCCATTGTAAATTTAATTTTCCATACATCAGATCATAGGGGACCCTAAACACATATGTCTTAGCTGGTCTCTATTGTTTATAGCATTTGATAAACACAACTGGCACCATTTCCTTACCAACCCATGAAACCTCACCTGTTCCTACCAAAAAACTCCATCATATCTCTCAACCATACCTTTGATACCACTCGGTCACGACTCCCTCCCCAGAAAGGGTACCACTCCTAGGCCAGCAATGTGAGAAGGGAGATAATGACCCTTGAGTCCCACCTCTAGTAAGCTCCAGGTTGGCGAATAGCACCTAGGGTATAGTGAACACACAAATGGTAGGCATTACACTCTAAGAGAACACATGAAGAAGAGAGATATAAGATAGACACCAACCAACTCCAACCCCACCAGTAAGATAAAATAAATCCCAAGTACACATATGAAGTGTCATGCAAAACTTCTATAACTGAAAGCAGAAATACTGCGAGAACCCAAAAGAAAGTAAAACTGCAGCAACCACAAGCCCGAACAGCTCCTACACCCGCAAGCTTGTAGTAACCAGCCTGATCTCAAACCAGCTCAAAGTTACAAGAAAAGTAGTTTATATATACATAGGATGAGTATAACCGTATACTCAGTAAGATCCTCCTCAATGACTCTCATGCAAAAGTATAGAAGGCATGCTAAAGCACAGTTAACAACAAGTGACACTAACTCATCACATAAACATGTATATTATATTACTAGCATCACCATGGAAACTCTCACCAAGTAATGCATACCAGATTATATAATATAATAAATAATATCAGGATTTCCATGCCTCTACATCCCCATGGGTTTTCCGCTTTTCCCCAAAATTGCACGTCCTATGAATCTCTCTCCAAAATGGTTTTCTAGCAGTCACCTGAGTGAAGCACAACAACATTCACCTCATCCAACAAAACCAATATGTCCACATAAGAAAAGTTACCAGGTATTTTTTGGGTACCACCAAATCTCGCATAACATGTATCATAAATTGGGTATTATACCTCAAGCCATTACATCCCATAAACCGAGTAATGATCCTCTAGCCATCACAACATATAAACGTTACACCTATAGTATCCCATGAAAATATATATCCATAATATATGTGTGTGAATAAACATAACCATTTACATCCATCTACACACATATATGGGGAAAACTAACCAATGTGCTTACCAGCACAAGTATCTACTAAGGGAAAAGAGTTGGGCCCCAGGGGGTACTCAGCCATCCATCCTCCCACTAGAATGTTGGGGAAAACACCCCCAGGGCTCAAAATCCCTGGGATGTTTGTTTCCCTTTCTGACACGGTGGAGTAGCATATAGAATCACAAAATGTACTGAATATATTATAGATCACAACCACACTATGGGAAAAACCAAGTCTTGGACTCAACTACATTTAATGACACTCAGACTCCGTGATGATTCTTCTAAGACTCGATATCCTACAAGAACACAACCATTTAAAGAGATTTAATACATTAATTCATTCCCTTTTTATTAGATTCACTTTACGTTAATTAATTCATAAATAATTAATTAACCAATAACAATTCCACATTAAATTTCATTTGCATCATACCAAAAGTACATTGTTCCTTCAAATCACAACCTCTACATTGCACCCCAGAATGCTAAAAACCCCATGGGTTAACATCATTTAATAAATTATTTATTTACAGCATTACTTTACCATATTCCCAAGCATTCAATGAAAAAAATCTACACTTCTAAACATAAGGGGCTCAACATGGTGAGTAGGTGAACTACCCATCAAATCTTTGCCGCATATAGCAAGAGCATAGACCAATCCTCCCTTGAGAAGTTAATCATGGAAATCACATAGCATACCCCACATGTCATAAACCCTTTTGAATGAAGGGAAAGAAAGACCATCTTCCTTGAGCAGTAGGGAAAGTAAAGTTGAAAAACAACCAAGAAGAATTAGTAGAAAACCAAACTTTTACATCCCACCCATTTCATCATCCCTGGTGTCCTCCTTAACACACACATTCATAAACTGATGCATATCACCACTCTAGGTGTCAACTGCTACAATAACCAGTTGGCCCCCATGCCCCCACATATCACTATAGCCATCCAAGATCACATCAAATCGTAAGTAGTAGGAAAACAATAGTCATATCGGATGGGCTCTTGGGACTTGAACAAGAAAGAGAGTAACTCGGAACCCTTCATAGAATTAGCGAACAATTAGTTCTTTAATCCATCTTGAATTAATAGATTTATTATTCATAGGTTCCATATTTAGGAAACATAAAAATTATTCTATCACAAATAAATTAAACATGCTTACTTCACCAATTTGACTAACATCAAAAAATACAACAACTAGATCCATATTCATTTACATGTGTCATTATCTTTAGATAAATAATTATCAATTAATTCTAGTTTACATTCATTACCAATTTCCATCAAGAATAAACATCTAAAAAAAGAATGTATAGATATCACACTATCTAAAAAAACAAGAGGCTAAGCCATATGATCTATATCAATTTATTTATCTGATTCGTATATTTATTATGTCATTTCCATCGGGACCCAGTGGCTGAAACATGCTAACTCTATAGTTTCACATAATAATAAAAGTGAAGACATGAACCCCCTACCATAAAAAGGTTCTTAAGGATATTTATACGAGAACGATCCACACAACGGATCACGATCACCTCTTCCTGTGACAACAGCATCTAGCTGAGGATGTCACAGAATGACCGCTCCAAGCGAAACCCAAGAAACTCCATTAAAAGCATGGAGTTCAGATGCCATAATATGGAAAAGAGAAACTGGAGAATGTGAACCCAAAATAATGATGATAAATCATTCCTTATTTTGAAGATTGATGGATATTTCTTGGTTGCACAAAAAATGGGGGTGCACTTGCCGCAAGAAGAATGTCGAGGGAAATCTATCCACTCAAAAATGTTTAATGTCACAATTCGTACAAGAACGAAGGAATGGTTCGAGTGTCTCACACCAGAGAACAAGGAGAACGAACAAGGGAGTTAGATATCTTGTCCCTTTAGATGATTTAATGGAGCTATGGTTTATGATACATTTGATTTTCCTTTATAATCAGATTTCATTAAACCATGCGGTTTGACCAAGTAAATGCCTCTCGGGCCTTTGTAAAATTAATATAGGAGTCATGTTATTTTATTTGGTCATTGATCAATTAAAATAGTCCATAATTGCGATTTACATCAATGAAAATGTTAAATTGGTGAAATAGGATAAATTTGGATGAAACTATTCTGGAAACATTATTCATGAGTTGTGACACTGTGTTTGACTCACCATTTCGGTCTCACCATTTTTGTGACACCATTTATGTCACACTATTTCTGACTCACCGTGATTGTGTTCATAAAACTGGAAACACTGTTCAAAGAACTGGAAATTTGGAATTGTGTTGGGGACGAGTCACCTTAACCACCTAGAACACCTCAAATACTAAATTTCAGCAATGAAATGGATCAAAAAGGTCCAGTCAAATACAGTTCATCTCATCACTAGTCAAGGATGTTACAAAACACTACAATTTGGTGAAGGGAGATGAGTATTCCATCACCAACATGTAACCATGTCCAACATGCCTTAATTTCTAGACATGATGATTTTTGATGGTCTAGGGAAAAAATAATTGAAGACTAATATCTAGATGCCTATCCAACAATACCCTTATGTCACCCTTCATGAGTTAGAATATCCGACCATCGCTTATCATTTTCACATAACATCTAGAACATGATCTTGAGCATACTCTCCATAGGGGTATCAATATGCTTGTTGAATGAAACCCTAATAACCAACCATGATTTAGTATCCTGAGGTCTTATATCCCCCTATAATTTGAAAGGATTATGCTACTAAAACTCCCCAGACATCTTTTCCAAATAAGGGGTCGGTCGAGGTGCACCCAAAACTGATTGCATGAACCGAATAGAACAATATCTAATATGGGCATCAACACCTAGTTAAAGAACTATATGAGGTTCATATAGTGGCACTACATGAGGTATCAGTAGTGAAATTGGGCCCACAACCTAATGAGTATTCTCATCACCACTCTCCTAGAATAGAGAATGAGGTCTTTCAAGTGGCATTGCTCTAAAAATTCCAATCCCATTCCTCATACATGAGTTATAAAAAATATGGAAAATCGTAAAAAGAGAAGGTATAAGGAAATCCATATAAAAAAGACCCGCATGCTTTATCCAGGATCCATGTCTAGGTGATAAGAATGATTCACTGAAGGAAATTATACGAGTCACAACATAATTTCCACTACCATGTTTTAGCATGTTCAAGGTCTCCCTTATAATGTATCCATTTAATTTTAATGAATCTTATTAATTTTAATTAATATTGGTTAAATAAAATTTAATATATTATTATAATTATGATAGAGTTAATTTTGTCACTCAATCCAACTCATAAGGGTCCACAGACCTTCTAAATTGAAATTTTTGAATCATATAACTACATTCTGACCATTACACAAAACAAAGAGTTTAATTGGACATTGTTGTGGATTGATCAGATGATCCTCAATTTTCAGTCACCAATTAAACCAAATAATATAGTATTATTGGACTATTTTCCGAATTATTCCACATTAGAGAATACTAGACCACTACAAATCATACAATCAATTCACTATTAGAAATCACAGGACCAAAAAAATGTCACATATAAAATATATATTTCAGGAAATAATGTATAAAAATATAAATCTTATGTTTCCTATTACGTTTCATGACTCATTGTTCCCATAAAACATTTTTTCAAGGACAGAAAACATATTTAAATAGTATAAAACATAGAAACATTACAAAATGAGTGTTTTACACATTGGTGAAATTCAGGAAAATATAATTGGACGAAGCAAAAAAAACAACATCATTCACCCATCCCATGTAATTTGGGTTTCCCCTATATTTGGGGTAACTACATACATGAATATTCTATTAACATAATTCCCATATGCTAGTATCTAATATAATCCAAATACTAATATAGAAAGGAAAATACTACTAATACCACTACATAATGTGTTCCCTTAATTCCAGTTAATATTTCCATAAAGTAGTTTCCAAATGACCACATGCATTCCTCTTGAAACACTTGGGGATACTTACTAGTATCGAGGACCTTTGGTTAGTTTATGAGGAGATTATTATTTTATTTATCCAATTCGATCACATAAATAGATATATATATATATATATAATATAAATATCATAAGAAGTGAAAATATTCAGATAGTAGCGGAAACCAAAATATAAAACATGAAAGATAATTAAATAATGTGTGGAGTCAGAATAAATAAATAAAATAAAATGATGATGATACTATGATATATGTCATTACAAAATTAAAAAAATAAGGGGAAGGGGATACAAGAATTCACAACAAGATATGAAAATAAATAAATCTAAAATAAGCTAAAAATAGCATCTCGAGGGTATCCTTGGTCGTTTACTCCCAATTCCATCCTAGAAATGAAAATCATGAATTGGAATTTTCCTGCTTCCCATTTCCAAAAACTAAAACCCTACATTATAATTGGGTATAAAAGGAACCCGAGAATGGTGTGAGATACAATCCCCAGAGCCTAGAACCAATTGTGTCTTGGACATTCCATTTAATGCAATAATGATTAATTAGTCGGCCTTATTAATTTAAAATAAATATATATTATATAATAAAAAACATCAAACTAGGATCCACATGGAGACCCATAAATTATTTGGATTTTGAAATATATTTTAAAACATTATTTATATTTAGATTCATATTTCCATAATTTAATACAATTAATGATTTTGTTAAGTAGATGTAGACAAAAATATATTAATGTGCCTCTTATAAACATTGAATATTCATAGGAAAATATGATTTTATATAGAAAAACTATATTATAAAATATTGAAAATTTATATAGAATTTTGATTAGGTTTTTCAAATTATTAAGGAGACATGGTATAAAACTAACATTCATGTACCATAAGTTATCAAATATTGAATACAACATAATAAGAAAATACCCATTTAAAATAATGTTACATTGAGATATAATGATTCTAAAAGAAAAGTGTTGAACCAAAAAAACTCATGAATAGTGTTCTTAGATATTATTTACTAATCATTATTTTCTTCAATTATTTTGTAAAATACCACATAATAAATTATTTATTGAAATTCATAAACATTAATGATGAATAACGTAATATAGGGAGTGAATAAAAATAAATCGGAGAATGTAATGGTTTCTCCAATATTGTTATTTTGATATGAATAATATCTATGATATAAAATAACATCTCCATACACTAAAATATTAATTAGGATAGCCCATTAGAATTAAAAAAAAGATAATATAAAATAAAAATGTTATTCTATTTTATGTAATTTGAGAAGATTTTATCCATATAAGGGGAAGCATAAATAAAGTTACAAGAATATGCTACCAAAGAAGATTGTGTCTATAAAATCATTATTAAAAAATAAAGGAATGTTAAAAAATATATGTAGATGATTTAAAGGTGTTTATATCCTGATAATAATCTTATAACCTTGTTTCTCTCATTACTATGTATTGGGTAAACTACATTATACCCAATTCTTTGATGGTTTTTCATTATTGAATGTTTAATGTGATCCATGTATCAGGTGGGATAATTATATGGTTGTGACTATTTTTATACATACTAATGTATACATCATGGATTTAATTATTTTGAATCATTTTTAGTTTCTACATAACTAAAACTATTATAAACCATGTTTATGTATATGGATGATATTTATCCCTTATGTTGATTTCGATGACGTTGAAAAGCTTCTTGATATCAATGTTTCTTGTAAGTATGATAATCTTGGATGTTATTCAGTAATTCATGTATAACAGTATCCATATATAAAATTTATAATTATTTTACTCATTTGAATCAATTCAAATTTTATAGTGGGTGTGACTATTGATGACATTAAAGAAGTAAAATAACTTTTATTAAGAGAAACATTTTTACATGAATTTTTATCTATGTGTTAATATTGTAAAATTCATGATATAAATTTCAATTTTTCATCATTAAAAACAATAAAAAGTTTTTTTATTTTCTATCACATGCCAACTTATTGAAAAAATATATTTAATTTACATGTTAATCTCTTTGTTTTAAAAACATTAAGATTTCTCTCATTGAATTAGAGTAGATTTATTTATTTCTCACTATATAAGTGATGTGTGATATCACCCATATATAATTTAGTTACATGTTTATTATAAAAAGGAGAGATTATATAAATGAATTGATGAGGTCATATTGTAACATGTTTATCTATTGTAATGGACAAAAAATCTAAATTTTTGATTAATTATTTCAAGGTTTTATGATGATTTTAGTTATTATTTCATTAAGTATGGTATTACATGTATATTTTTTGATGAAAAAATTATTGAATTTTATGAATTTTAATCTTTTGATGATATGGGGATATGTAAGATTGTAATTAGAAAATATTTTATTGTTATAGGGTTTTAATTAATTGGAATAATGGAAAATTAGTGGTGGTTAATTAAATATCTCTCAATTAAAATATCATAATGCTTTTGAGAATTGAGAATTTTATTATCATGAAGGGATATGATGTCAAATAATTATTTTAAAACCCTCAATTAAATTTTAATTTAATGTGTGAAATAGATAATTTTACAGAATTTTGAAACAAAAGATGACTATGATATACATTATTTGGATAAAAGATTTTAATTAGAGATATTAATAATACATTATGAGAATTAAATATGAACTATCCTTAATCAATCTACAATATGAATAAAACAACATGTAAATAAAAGGGATTGGAATAAGAAAACATTATTCTCAAATATTTATAAGATGATCATAAAACAAATTATAAATATGTAAAAAAGAAAAAACATTAGAAATATAATAGACATTTTTTTAGAGAAGTAAACAAATAAGAAGAATGAATTTAAGTGATTATATATAGGTATGTAATTTTATGGTTATATATAATTTATTGTAATATATAATCATTAGATATATTATAAAACCCCATATCTCTCTTTCTTTAATGTTTTTAAGAACTTTCTTTATAAAATATATTTCTAAAATGAATAGTAATATTTTTTTAATATAAAATACTATAATTCGTAATAAAAATTAATATGTTATAATAACTAAATATGAAACACCTTTAATAAATGTACAACATGAAGAAATAAATTGTAAATAAAAATTCCAAGAAATAGAAAACTCCATCCCTAGGTTCTACCCTGAGAAGGATCCCCATAACTATCATAATAAGGGGAGATGATAAAAAAGTAATAATCATTTTGAGAGAGAATAAAATTAAAAAGATAATTAAATTTATTTATATTATATAAGTTTATTTATAGAAATACAACATAAAAATAATATATATAGGGATTATACATATAAATGTTTGATATATTATCACGACTTGTCCCCCAGGGCCCGTATTGTGACAACCCAATGCCCACCTTCCATAGGCCAGGGGCAGGCGATGAGAACCAAAGGCGTAAATCCCAAAACAAGGAAGGAATTGCTTTTTTAACTATAAAAAAACATCAGAATACACAACTAGAAGCAAAACACTAATTATAATTGTATACAAAAGAAGTGCTGGAATGTATAGGGGGTCAAAAATACAAGCCCAACAAGAAAGTATAAGTAGAACTGAAAAAAAGTAAATCAACTACTAGGGTCTCCTCTGGGGTTCCTACCTAAAGGGTAGGTGCAGATGGCATCCTAAGCACTCTCGCACGTCTGTCTCCTCAGTGTACCATCACACCGAGTGGTCCACCTCCAGGTTCCTTCCATCCCTGATACTCTGCCATAGTCAGCGTTGTCCGTCGTCAGAAACCAACACAATGAGGTGTGGGCCTAGCCCGTGCAAGGCTGAGTATAACGATACTTAGTAGGGACCCCGATACCATCAAGGTCTCAAAAAATCCAATATAAATAAACCAAAAAGTATGAAATCAATGAATAAGCATTACTTAGGTATATGCCCATACATATAGCTAAGTTATCCAGTAACCCAACTATATCATGAGGAAAACACAAAATTCATTGACTTAGCTCAATCCCAAATTTTTTTTAATCTAAACTCTCGACTGCTGGAGAACTCCTACACTATCGAGTACAGTGGGCTTATCGTGTCATGAAGAGGTGTTTCCCACTAACTTGGAATGCTGAGGTACTCCTCTGATCGAGTACCATGGATCTGATGCACTCACATAGAGGCGCTCCCCACCATGGGTCTACTGCACTCACATAGAATTTCTCCCCTAGTAGCCTACTGAGGTACTCTATGTCTTGAGTACCATGGGTCCAACACACTCAAATATAGGTGCTCCCCACTATGGTTCTACCATGCTCACACATAGGCACTCCCCACTGGGCTAGTCAAATCACTCCAAGTCGAAACGTTCAGCAGTCATCAAGTCTCAGCTAGTTACTAGGTTCCTGCAGAAATGTCTGCTCGTCTCTGAAATATCTTCTCCAAAAGCTACTAGTCGATACACCAACTATCATGAAGTACCATGTAGAAGTATCTGAATGGTCTGCCACAAAAAAGAGGTCTCAATGCAACAGACGATTTGTCATTCAGATGCCCGGTTTTTTAGTTATCAGCCTTTCTGTCCTGGGGGGCCCTATTAGATTCTTGTACAATCCAACATGACCATATCTCAACTATACCTCGAACTCCAGTGGGGTATTCTCAAAGGGATGACTTCATTCCAAGAATACTGACTCCGCTGATGGTTCTTCAAATGAACAACCAGTGCCAAAGATATGGCCCATGAAGTAATGGGTCAGAAATGGGTCTGGTTCCAGTCTGACCCTGTCGGAAAAACTTGGCCCCACCCTATCTGGGTCAACCGTGTCTGGGTCGACCTGGTTAGGCTCGCTTGGTCTGACCCTGCCCATTGGGTGGGTCAGCCAGCTGAGTTTTGGATCGATTTGTTGGTCTTGGCCCAGCGGAATGCGAGGGAGGTATGTCCTGGAGGGCGCAATGTAGTTGACTCAGTTAGAAGGTCGGGCCCGGTTTGCCCAGCGCTGCGAGTGGCGTAGCTCAGGAAACTCGACCTGGGAGTTCGGGCCGGTTGGGAGACCAGCGGGTAGGCCGTGCAGAAAGTAGGTTGGCCGCAGGTGCTCCAGGTAGGGTGCAGCAGGGGTCGGTCAGGCCACGGGGGTGTCGGCAGGCTGCTGGGTAGGCCGCGGGGGCGCTTGGGAAGGCGCGGCAGCGGCCGCGGTGGTGCCGGGTAGGGTGTGGCTGGGCGCAGGGGCTGTGGGAAGGCAGGCTGCCAACCGAGCTGGCTGCGGGGGCACCGAAAGGTTGCATCATGGCGCGGGGGCCACGACCAGGTGGGCCGCATTCCGGGTAGGGCGCTGGGAGGCTGCAAGTAGGTGGGCTGCACGCTGGGCAGGGTGCTGGGAGGTCGTAGGTAGGCAGGTCGGGTGCTCCTCCGGCCAGCGGAGATGGGCCAGAAGCTTCAGTGCACCGCAGGGGTGGCGTGATTCATGGAGGCCCGGGGTAGGCGGGATTCATTGTTTCCACCTTCGTTGTCATCACCATATCTCCATGCCGAAGTTTATCACAAAGAAGAAGATCGACGGAGGGAGTCGGGCCATGTTAGTTTGGCCTCCACCATCCACGATTAGGGTGATAGCAAATGGTTCTTAAGAACAAAGAACAACAACTCACCTGCAAAGAATCCTAACCTCATTCATTGTTTTGAATGAATGGAGGAACATAGCCCAAAATGAAAACAAATCCCTACCTTTGATTCGTCGATCGAAGTTCGTCGTTCATTGACGATGTTGCGGAAAGAAGATGATGAAGTTCATCGTTCTCCATGTTCTTCATGCACTCCCAATCACGGGATGCGTCGGCCATGGAAGACACACCACATCAGTAGGATCTGAGGGAGGATGTTGAAGACGGTTGTTGGCGTTCTTCATTCTCCATTGAAAGAACAGTTCTTCAGTCTTCATTTGGAGATTTTCTCCCAAGCTATCCTCTTCCTCCATTCCACCAAAATGAAACATTCCAACAAAAAAATAGATTGGTTATCTATTATTCTATTGGCATTGAATTCAAAAAGGTAGAATAAATTAATTGGATACATATAATAAATGTGGAGAATTGGCATAATAAATTTTTCTTTGTTGAATTAATTAAAAAGGGAGGTGGAGAGGCTCTCCTTAATTAAGTGAAGAGGGTTAGGAAAAATTAAATATAGTGGAGTTGAAGCGTTTCTCCACCTTAAATGGGGTCTCTAAGGGGTTACAAGCCCAGGTGGTACCCACCAATAATTATCCTCCCAATGGAGGTTATGTTCGGGTGGGGCCCACCATAATAACCTCACATGGGAGGTTATGGTGTGGTGGCCCTCACCTTTAACCTCCTCTTTGAGGTTTTAAAAACCATGAATAAAAATAAGGTCACACATTATTTTTATTTAAAATAAACATAAAAACTCGAAAACAAACTTTCGTTCTTTGCCAAATGTCGTCAAGGTGAAAGTCTTTTTAAGAGAATATTGGTGTTATGATTTCAGCTGTGCCCTCATATTTCATTTCCATGCACTGGTTCAAAAGTTCTAAAATCCCACTTGTACGTTCACTAAACGTAACCGAACAAAACATCAGAAATTGATTCCAGGTGCACCGGGCCTTGGAATCAAGCACTGTAAATTTTTGCGGACTCATAAAATTCCCATGTATTTATGAAAAAAAATAAATTTTATTTATGAGTCTTTACATTCTCCCCACCTTAGGGATTTACATCCCAGTAATCTACAACTTGAACTATGGGAACCAATGGGGGTACTGAGCACGCATCTGAGCCTCCTGCTCCCATGTGCTCTCTTGGAGGTTCCTGTCCTGCCAGCATACGCGCACCAGAGGTATCGACCATCCACATAGGACCCACTCCTGTCAATCCTCAATCTCCACTAGAACCACTGTAAAAGTCACCCCATCATCAATGTCCAGCTCTCCATGGTCGATTATTCCTGAAGGGTCGTGCACATATCTCCTTAGCTGGGATATGTGGATGACGTCATGCACCCGGTGCAACATAAGTGGAAGTTCTAAGCAGTAAGCCACCTCGCCTACTCTGATGTGGACCTGGAATGGTCCGATGAATCTCAGATATAACTTCCCACCTTGTCCAAATCTATATAGACCTCGTTGAGGTTAGACTCATAGAAATATGTGGTTGCTATCCTCGAACTCTAGAGGTCTCCGTCTCCTGTCAGAATATGACTTCTACATTCTCTGTGTAGTCTTCATCCACTCCTGGATGATCTTCACTTTCTCCTTAGTGGCTCATACCATCTCTAGTCCCAATAGTGCTAACTCCCCAAGGTCAGTCCAACACAAGGGTGATCTACAAGGCCACTCGTACAAGCCCTCAAAAGGTGTCATCCATATGGTGGATTAATAGCAATTGTTGTAAGAAAAATCCACCAAAGTAAAGTGATCCTCCAAACTGTGACCAAAGTAGAGGTCACATGCATGTAGAATATCCATGAGGTACTGAATGGTCCGCTCAATCTATCTATCAGTCTGAGGAAGGGTGGCGGTGCTCAAGTAAAGCTATGTCCCGAAAGCTTCCTGAAACCCCTTCCATAGCTAGGAAATAAACCATGTTTCATGGTGGGAGATAGTAGAGGAAGGTACTCAATGTAGTCTCACAATCTCTTTCCCCTAGAGGCGTCCCAATCTCTCTACTGAACCCTACTGTCTGATCAGTAGAAAGTGGGCCGACTTGGTGAGTCGGTCGATAATAACCCAATTCAAATTTTGACCCCTAGATTTATGTGGAAGACCAATCACAAAGTACATGGATATCCCATCCCACATCCACTATGGGACCTCTAATGGTTGGACCAAGCCTGCTTGTACCTGGTGCACTGCCTTCACTTGCTGAAAAGTGAGGCACTTTGAGACAAACTCCACTATTACCTTCTTCATACATGGCGACTAGTGATGTCAGAAATGTTCCTCATACATCTTCACCACTCCTGGATTTACCGCTAGAGGGGATGTGTGTAACTCCCTCAATACCTCCTCTTGAAATTCCACTAGTACCATAGTTAGTCCTCTGAAGAGAAGGATGTGCTCCCCACCTTTAGAAAAGCCATCAAGTGCCTGCCCTATAGATATTTGAGCAAGTTATGTCTTGCAGTTACCATCTCCATGTTGTGATTCCCTGACTAACTGAAGGATTGGTGGAGTGATCGTAAGAAACTATAGAAAGGCTTCTCCATCTCTATATATAAAGGATATCTTCAAAGCGGCTAGCTGCTCTGTCACCTCTCCTAGTAGCTGTATACCAGACCTCCTACTGAGTGCATCTGCAACAACATTCCTCTTTCCTATGGTATAGACTATATCTAAGTCATATTCATAGAGGAACTGAAGCCAGTGTCATTGTCTCTGGTTCAGGTCCTTCGGAGAATGATATACATTAGACTTTTTTTATTAGAGTACATGTTAAAATGCACACCCATTAGATATTGTCCCCACATCTTCAAGGCAATGACTACTACTGCTAACTCCAGGTCATGGGTATCATAGTTCTGCTCGTGTTGTCTCACCTTCTGAGAACCATAAGAAATCACTGCTCGCTACTGCTTCAGGACACACCCATGTCTTCTCCCTGATGCATCATAGTAAACTTTGTACCCTACGCCTTCCTCTGGAAGCCTCAATATGGGGGCACTATTCAGCCTCTCCCTCAACTATTGAATTCTTTGATGGAATCTCTCCGACCACACAAAGGGTTGCCCCTTCATTGGCAAGGCATATTGTGGTGATGCAACTCTGGAAAATTCTGGAACGAATCTCTGATAGTATCCAGCCAAACCCATGAAACTCTGTACCTTCTTCAAACTCATGGGTGGCTGCCAATCAAGTACAACCTCAATCTTTGCAGCATCCACAGCAACTCCAGCCTCCGAGATGAGGTGTCCCAATAATTGAACCTCTAAAATCTAGAACTATAACTTCGAGATCATACAATAATGTTGGGGCTCTCAAAGTGTGTCCAGAACTACCCACAAATGGTAGTCATGCTCCACCTCAGTAATCGAGTAGATCAGAATGTAATCGATGAAGAATACCACAAATAGATCACGGTTAGGCAAGAAGATCCTATTCATTATACTTCTGAACACTTCTGGAGCGTTGGTTATGCTAATGGGCACAACCAAGAACTCGTAGTGGCCGTAAAGAGACCTAAATCTCGTCTTCTGCACATCCTCATCTCAATCTTTGAGCTGGTGATATCCTAATCGGAGGTCTATATTTGAGATACATCGTGCTCCCTTCAACTGTTCAAATAGGTTATAAATCCTTGAGAGTTGGTACTTGTTCTTTACAGTCACCTGGTTTAGGTGATGGTTGTCGACATAGAGCATCATGCTCCCATTTATCTTCTTGGCGAACATAATTGGAGCTGCCCAGGCAGAAACACTAGGCTGGATGAATCCCTTCCCCTGTATGTCCTCTATCTGTACCCACAGCTCACAAATCTCAGCGGGAGCCATCAGATATGATGGAGTAGATATCGGTGTCGTCCCGGGGTATAGGTCAATTTAGAAGTCCACCTCTCAATGATGAGGTAGTCCTGGAACATCATCAGGGAAAACATCTACGTACTGGTCCACTATTACAGGATAAGTCGGACTCTCCACATCAACTACTATGAGGGTAAGGCAAGCCAACTATTGAATGATCGGTTGCACCCTCCTTCGAGTATGTCCATCTTGTGCTGCAAGGGCTCCCTTATTTCCGATGAAGGTAAAATTGGTCCCATCTATATGGACACACTGAAATTTTCACATAATATATTCAATCTGAGCATAGACAGTAGATAACCAGTCCATACACAAGATGACGTAGTAAGGCCTTGAGACCGCTACGAGAAGATCCCAACCGAAGCTCTCGCCTCCTAGAGTAAGCTCACATAGCTAGAACCAGTTCCCAATCGTCGTGTATGCTCCAGTAGGAGTCTCTAGCCCTAAGGATCGAGGCAACGACATTGTCAGAATCTCCGAGCTCTGAACGAAGGAAGTGGAAATGAAAGAGTGACTGGAACCTGTGTCTATGAGAGCTACAACTAAGGTGGACTAGAAAAAGTTCGTACCTCAAATCATCTTCGGAGCATCGTGATCGAAAGACTCAGCTTCCTGAAGATGAACTCTCCCTTGCCCAACTACTCCCTATGGTCGGGGTGGAACTCCTGGTGGTGGTGGTGGTGACACCTGAAATCGTCATTCACCTCCAGTTGCACATACAACTCCTCTTCCACGTCTAACTCCTCCCTATATAACACCTAATTCAAACCTCTGCCTTTTCTTGGGAGGTCCCTCAATTGTCTTCTGATCATCTGTATTGTGGGTCGGGCAGTCACAAGCCATGTGTCCCTGCCCGCTACATGAGTAACACTACCTAGTACTAGCATGGGTATCTCTACTTCGTGTGCCTGCACAACTGATCCTGAGTCATGCGGTCGACCACCTGTAGGTCTGGTCTTCTTGGACCACTGCGACATATGTCTACTTCTTTCTGCAGAAGACTATGTTGTGTGTCGGCTAGTTGGGGGTCTCGCGGCTGGAGACTGCTTAGCAAGGAAACTCTCCAACAAGAGGGTTCTCGAGCACCCACGTCTACATCGGGATGCTATGTGAGATCATCAGAGCTCTGATATCTCTCCTAAGACCTTGATTGAAGGTCTGATCCCAGATGAATGGGTCCCTCTCCATATCTATAGATTAGTGTGAGAGGTCGGAAAACCTTCTTGAGTACTACACCACCATCATGCTACCCTATTTTAGATGTAGTAGCTCATGTATCCGCACTGCGTGGAGAGTGGAAGTGACATACTCTGCCTCAAACAGGCTCTCAAAGTATTCCCAGAGTAGTGTAACCTCATCAGGAACCTGGATCATTAGGATCCACCATTTAATTACTGCATCCTAAAAGAGACTTGCGGCAAGGATCACCAAGAAGTCTGCTGGTGTCCCTACTAGCCTGAGGACTCTCAAAACTGCCTCTAGAAAATCCTGAACTTCTTGTGGGTCTGTCTCTCCCCTTAACATGTGTGGCATGTGGCACTGGAAGTCATGAAACATGATCAAGAGGCGTGCATTGTCTGATGCTTGGGCTGGTGGAATCGATGTCCCAACAGAAAGTGGTACTGATGGTGCCTCCACTAGTATAGGGCCCTACACTAAGGCATCATCACTCGGTGAGCTATCAGTACGTATGACTCTTAGGGATCTAACTGGTCATCCGTGGGGAGACATCGTAAAAGAAACAGATGTGACACGGTCAATAGATTATACCTGGTGAGTTGACCTGGATGAGCTGACTTAAAGAAAACTTTTGAAAACACACACGCAATCAGCGTTTTTGTGCACTGAGTTGTAAATCAGAAGTCAGGGTCATGGTGTATAGATATAGTGGCCGCCTGCACCAACACTGGACCCCCTTAACTGAAAACCACACTTAGTACCCGAAACACTATTTCTTCATAGAAAATAAATATCAGAATCCTATGTTATACTATAGAACCGACTACTCTGAAACCAATTTGTCATGACTCATCCCCTAAGGCCCATATCATGACTACCCCAAGATCGTCGTCCATAGGCCAGGAGCTGGAGACTAGCACCAAAGGAAATAATCCCTGGACAGGGAAGGCATTGACTTTTAACTATAAAAAAACACATTAGAGTACACAACTGGAAGTCGAACACTAAGTAAAAATGTATACAAAAGATGTGCTGGAAATTAAAAGGGCCAGAAATACAAGCCCAACAGGAAAGTACAACTATAACTAACCAAAAGTAAAGTAGCTATTAGGTCATCCTCCAGGATTCCTACCTGGAGGGTAGGTACATATAACCTCCTCAGCACTCTCTTCCATTATTCTCCTCCGTGTATTTTCACACTGAGTGGTCCACCTCCGAGTACCATCCAGTCCTGCTAATCTCTGCCTCAGTCATCGATGTCCATCATCTGCAACCTACACAACGAGGGCGGTCATAGCCCATGTAGGGGTCAGTATAACGATACTCAGTAGGGTCCTCGAGACCCTAAAGGTCTCACAAAATCCGATATATATAAACCACAAAGTATGAAATCAATGGATAACCATTACATAGGTATATGCCCATACATTTACATATGTTATCTTGTAATCCATCTGAATAATCAGGAAAACACAAAAGTCATTGACTCGTCTCAAACAATGATTTTTATTAATCTGAACCCTCAAATTTTGGGGAAATCTTCCTCTACCCAGTACAGTGGTCCTTCGGCATCCCACAGAGGTGCTTCCCACTAACTTGGACTGTTGAGGTACTCCTCTGATTGAGTACCGTGGATCTGTTGTGCTCACACTGAGGTGCTCCCCACTGTGGGTTTTCTGTGCACACATAGAGGTGCTCCACTGGTAGCATGCTGAGGTACTCCACGTGTCGCATACCATGGTTCTACTGCGCTCACACAGAGGTGCACCCCACTGTGGGTCTGCCATGCTCACAAAGAGGCTCTCCCCACTAGGATAGTCGAATCACTCCGAATTGAAACGGTCAGGAGTTGTC
The DNA here is from genome assembly GCA_963277665.1 of Viscum album. Classification (NCBI taxonomy): domain Eukaryota; kingdom Viridiplantae; phylum Streptophyta; class Magnoliopsida; order Santalales; family Viscaceae; genus Viscum; species Viscum album. Next base: position 1,640,282,072 of record OY728121.1, on the reverse strand, counting down.
AAGTCCCATCCAGCTACTAGATTCTCAAACAAATTTATGCTCATCTCTGGAAGATCGGCTCTACAAGGTACTGGTTGATACTCCAACTATAACTAAGTTCCACGTAAAAGTATCTCAAAGGTCTGCCTTGTCATAGGGGTCTCAACGCAATAGACGACGCGTCAATCGTATGCATGGTCTGTTAGTTATCAGCCTTTTAGTCTCAGGGGCCTGATTGGATTCGTGTATGATCCAACCTAACTGTATCTCAACTATACCCCGAAATCTATTGGGATATTCTCAAAGGGGAATCTTCGCTCCAAGAATATCGGTGTTGTTGAGGGTTCGTCAAACAGACGTTTGGTGCTAATGATATGGCCTAGGGAGTAATGGGTCAGAAATGGGTCTGGATCTAGTCCGACCCTGTCAGACTAACTCGAACCAACCCTGACTGGGTCGGCATAGTCTGGGTTGACTCAGTCAAGCTCGCTGGGTCTGACCTGACCCGTTGGGAGAGTCAGCCCGCTGTGTTTTGGCCTAGTTCGCTGGGCCTAACCCAGCTGACTACGAGGGCGGGACATCCCGGAGGTCGCCACGTAGCCAACTCGTCTCAATGGCTGGAACTGGTTTGGCCAGATCCACAAGGTGTGCGGCTTAGGTGACTCGACCTGGGAGGTCGGGAGAACAGCGGGTAGGTCGCGCAGAGAACGGGCTGGTCACGGGTGCACTGGGTAGGGCGCTGCAGGGTCCGGGCCGGGCGAGGGGGCGCTGACAGGGTGTCGGGTAGGCCATAGGGGTGTTGAGTAGGGTGCAGCAGCGGCTGCTGTAGAGACCCGAAGCTTGACGTACATTGACATTACATTACATTTTCAGAATACTTAGTACATAACAAGAACACACACACAAGGATCGTAATAGTTTAGTGTCTTTGGAAACTTGGAATATAATCTTCTAATCCTGGTGAAAGATCTTCAATATCTCCCATAAAGATCTTCTTTTTTTTATACCTAAAACCTTTCTTTAAATCATGGGGAAAAGAAAACATAAAAGGGTGAGCTCAAATGCTCAGTAAGGGAAAATAAAGGAAATAAAAATCATATCATAACTTTTTGAAAATCATAACCTGCAAAAGAGATCATAATATCTTAACATGGAATAAATCATAGAAGTGAAAATGAGATCCCCATAATCATAACATAAAACTTCAAACTTTGTGGCATGCACACATAATCATGGAAAATCATTTCTTGTTAGTCATGACTCATTGCCAAGACTATCTTAGCGGACAAAGTCCATTTCTGAACCGAGTTCACTCCTCGTTTCAGTCCTGTATGACTGAACCGAAATAACCTTCCGTTCCAGCCATGTCTATCTCATGAGATATAAATCTTTACCCAATGCATTGGAGGTAGATATAGGTCCCACCCATCTTATAATGAATCCTTTCTTATGTGTGCCACATAATCATAAAACATACATCATCGCATAACACATGTAACAAAAATGGGATTCTTGAAACATCATGACATCATAAATCAATTCATATAAGATAAAGGAATTCATAAAAATAATTCCATCACAACATGATCAGATCAATGTGATAATAGGGATAAAAACAGAACCCTCTATTATCTTAGATGGAAAATAATTTTGATAAAACACTTGAACTCCATTCTTGAAGAAAATATCCTTTCTTCTTCAAAAACATTTTTCCTTTCATAACATGTCATACAACTTTAAAATAAAAGAAGTTGATTAAAAATAAACTTGAAAACTTGTAAATGAAGCTTCTTGGAAATAATGTTTTAAAAATCCATTCATGCCGTATAAGTTAAAAAAATATTCTTTGTAATTTTGTTCGAAAAGTCAAAAAGTACCTCGTACGAAAAACGACATAAGATTCCATTCTTATCTTTTACGAAAATTCACCGAAGGTTAAAATTGGATTTAAAAAATTGTAGGTGGATGGAAAAAATATTACATATTGAGGAAACATGGATGTGGATGATAAAATAAACCCCAGTAAATTCCAAAGTAAAAACAATCTCGGATAAAAATGAGATTGTGATATTTTCCCTTACCTTAGGTCCGACTTGCTTTGTGATTGTCCGAACCTCCTGTATAATGATTTAAATAATGTTATTGACTTATTACAGAATCATATTCATTGTTATTATATCATATATGGTCCACTTATGACTTTATATTACCCGTTCTTTTGTAAGTTCATGTTAAAGTAGCGTTTTGGGTAAAATCGTCTCATTTGTCGTTCGTGTTTTTAACTTGTAATTATTCATATGATTACTTAGATCATGATTACTTAATTCCAGAATATAAAACATGATATATATATATATAATCAGAATATACATATATAATAAATCAGTAAATAGAAAGAAATACACCGTTCATGGAGACGGTAGTCCGTACATACGCATGAACGCTGTTTTCGTTTCCTTATTGAATTGAATGGAATTAAGTAGATGACATACATATAAATATAAATAATTCCAGTATCATTATAAGGTCATATATTTCATTAGTACTAATTATATATGCTTTATAATCATTCATGAATGGTTAATCATTGAGAATGAATCTCATCGCGTCGTGGAGACGGTATTCCGTACGTACGCACGAGTGATGATATCATTTCCATAATTATTGAATTGAATTCTAGTGGATTATACAATATATCAGAATCAATATTATGTTATAATAACTATGTATAGTTATTCTTTACACCATTATACCCATCCATGTAAGGTGGTGGCGGAAAATAGAATACACCACGGCGTGGAGACAGTATTCCGTACGTACTCACGCCCGATGATTTCATTTTTCCGTAGGATGGATAGAAGGTGAATTAGGGTTGTTTCATATTTATAATAACATATCAGTATGTAAGTAATACTGATGTTATTACTTTGTCATGAAACAACTAAAGAAGAAGAAGTTGAAGAAGAAAGAAATTTAAAAGATCGGTAATGGTTATTACCTCTTCTTTGAAACGCCTCTTTGAATCCTCCACTTATGGAACTAGGATTGGTCTTTGAAGAAGACCAGGACCTCTAGGATTATTCTAGGGAAGTGGAGAAGGGATTTTGGCAGGGGTTGGCCGAGATTGAGTGCTCAAATTGGTGTGAGGAGGAGGGGGAGGAGGTGCCCTTTTATAAGGGAGGAGAGGGGCACCTTAGGAATATCTCAAAATATTATTTTATATTAAAGTCAAAATCGGTTTATAATGGTTCCAAAGGGTCTTATTTCGAAGCTAAAGTTGGGATGAGTCTAAATCCTATCAACCAATATGATTTAGATAAGTTTAGGTTATTATTTTAACCTTATCAATTAGATTTAACTTTAAGTTAAATAATTTAACTTTTACCGTGTCTTTTTGTTTCCTTACACTATATGGTTAATACACCTACTATAACATTCCAAACGAACCCCAAATTGTTTATTCATAATATATTTATCCTTATCTAAGTCATTTGGCCTAACCTTATATTTTTAAGAATAAAATATCAATTAATAATATAATATTTGATTTAAAAACTATTTTGTGTCAATTTTGACACTATTTGATATATGATTTTTGTGAAAGTCATAACAGAATTATATGTTCTAACCAAGTTGCTTACATCAACACTAATATATCATAGTAACCTAGAAAATTTGTGTAATTCATAAAAAGTCTCAAATTACATTTATTTTGGTGTTTATAACATCAATTATGTCAATATTTCATAAATAAGGTAATTACTGCATCATCTTTGTGTCATACATAAATTAACTTATTTGATGTCTAAAAATTACAAATAAACTACCATTATGTAGGAAATATTTTTAGATTTCTAATGAATATTTGCAATCGAATTTATCTTATGTATAACCATATATTAAAAATGTTTTAGCAAATAAACTTTGATTTTAACTCTTTTAACTCTTCTTTGAATTAAATAATAATAAATGTCCTAAGCTAATCCAAGTGGGCCTAAATGATAATATTTTACACTTAAGGTGGTTTTTGGTCGAGATACACTTGTCCAATATAATTAAGACATGTGTTAGGGTAATAATAATATCATTTTTACCCTTAATTACCCTATTTACTTTTAACCGTGGTAAATAAAAGTAAAAAGTTACTATTCACCAAAAATTATTTTAATCTCATTGAACTACATTTTACTTACTGACATCAACCGTGTCTCTCGGATTTTTGAAATTCCATTCACAGAAGGGGTAAAATTAAGTTTTATAAAAAATTCAGTTTTTTAAACTACCACTTAGTAGTTTCACTATTCATCAAAAATTGATGTTTTTCAGAACAATTCCAAAATTTCATCCTAAGCTGTATTTCATATTCCGAATTCAAAAATGAATTCTATTTTACCAAATTCATAACATAGAAGTTTCATTAATTAATTTTATAATTAAATCACGATGTTAAAACAAATAGCGTGTTTTTTTAAGAAACAATATCTATCAAAAGATTGACACTTGATTATGTCTGGTTTAAATGTGAAATTACATTCAATGACCAACATTGTATTAAATTGTAAAAATATATTCTAAATATACATTAAAACCACTCAAATTAATAATTTATCACTATTAATTATTTTTATTAAAAAAGTTGTTTTTAATTATAATTTAGTAATTTTCACTATTCATCAGAATATGAAAGTTATCCGAAAAGTACCAAAATTTCACCTTAGGCTAAATTCCATACTCCTAATTCAAAAATGAAGTCCATTTTGAGAGTTAAAATTTATAAAATTTAAAAAGTGGTTATTACTATTCATAACGGCTAGTTTTAATAATATTTTAATAGCATATCGTTGTTTCGTGAAACTCAGTATTGCGTACTACACACGCTATCGAGGCAGGTTGTGATTGCGTGTAATACAAGGCAAGTCAAAGATACTTGTTGTGCATGCTCCTTTTGGTGTAGCATACAACACAAGACATTAATAAAATTAAAAATAATATTTTTCATAAAATCTCGGGCTGTTACATTCTACCCCCCTTAAAATGAATTTCGCCCTCGAAATTCGTCGGGGTTATAAATGGTTTACTATTCGAAAGTTTCTTTAATAGAAACCCACATCGTAAAAAGGAATACCAAAACCAATATTTAAAAACAAAAGTATGAAACTTAACGGTTACCCAAATAAACTAATCACTGGGGTTTCCACATAAGTGAAAATATGGATATGGAAGAAAAATCTAACCATCATGTTCTGATGGAGAGTGGTAGAAAACATGGCTATGAAATAGCCAACAATCACAAAGCCATAGATTTGTGACGATCTAAGGTACCATCTGATTTATCAGATATAAGAGCACTAGGACAACATTTTTGGATTTCATGATCGTTTCCCTAACGTTAAAGAATTTGAATTAGAATAAATACTTACTTTATTTTGGTACAATCTCACTGTTGTTCGTTCCTTTAACAATTTCCACTTCATCTCTTAAATAAATGAAGTTGAATTTGTTATTCGTGAAGTGTTAGCAGATCATGTGGCAGAATGACGGGTCATTCCATCTGTCTCAAACAAAAAGTGTAGAAAAAGTTATTAAATATACTTAAGTCATTCTATAGTGAGATTATTCATATATGGTTCCTAAAATGGACTTATGCTTCATATATCATATTGATTAATATAATAAAACTAGTTTCTACTAAACAGGGACTTCCTGTAGGCCAGTGGTAGGCGATAAAGGCCAGTCGCACTTCGGTTGTGGGTTCGATTCCCATATCCTTGTCCGACGCGATGGGCTATCGCCCGTCCTGTAGGTTGTCCTTTTTCTAAAACTATATTACTATAACATCCCATCAATAATATCGAAAAAACTTCTATCCTTAAACAATACTAACTTATGTCCAACATAATCCCTTCTAATCTTTAGGCTTATCCATAATACTACAGTCCACTCTTATAACATAATGAAAACGATTACTAGAGATTTAATACCATCGTTGATCCCCATATATCATAAGATATGTTTTTTTGGTCACATTCCAAACATTCAAAGTCCTTAATCATGTACTCTCTTGAATACCCATTTAACCTTAGTGAAAACATGAATGTAGTTAAAAGTTAACACCTTCCACATACCAAAATCCTCTATATACTCAAACCATGATATCACTTAGTCCTTACTTCAATCATGAGCTCATGAATACTGTCAATCATTTCATTTTCTCTTTATCACTTCATTATGTGCATATCATCCACTTTCCAAAAAAAATTATCTGAATAACCTTTCATTGTTACTCATACCATAAACTTTCAAAACTTAAGGAAAGACAATAGTGTAACAATCCTTAGATGTATTTTTATTATAAAGTACAACATTACACTTGATAAACATGTAATCATTCCACTACCTTCTTAAACCATTGACCAAGCTTAAAAAATTCTTTCATCTCACATATCATTTGTAGTCTCTTCATCATCATAGACATAAATACTACCCATATGACCATACTGATTCTCTTCATGAGTCTTTCCCTTAGGACATTGGTTTGCATAATCCCCATAAATTCCACATTTAAAACACTTAACCATTTTTGATGTCGTAGCAATACCATTATCCTCATCCATGGTGTTAACTGAACCTTTTCCTTTGCACTTACTGGATTTGTGTCCTTCTTTTCCACACCCAAAGCATCTTCCAGTTCCTTTGAAACATTCTCCTTGATGCCTCTTCCCACATGAATTACATAGGGGAAATTGAACGTTCTTTCCTCTATGATCATCATGAAACTCCATCTTTCTCTTATTAGCCGAGTCAGGAAACTTACCAAATTTTACTTTATTGATCATATTATGAGATTGCTGATTCTGCATAATAATTATTTTTGGACTTCCAAATCCCATTTCATTATGAATAATATCATTCCATTGTCCATCATATCCTCCATTATCATGAATCATCTTGTTTCCAGCCATTTTCTAAAACCCAAAAACAATAGTGTTAGAGGAAAAAATCATAATAAAGGGGGAGTAACTTCAATATCTAACATCTTAGGTTTAATCTAATTTCATTACCATAGTTCTAGGACTATATCCTATACGTATACTTATCCTTAGGGACATCCCTAGACATACCTTTGAAATGTCTCTAGGGATATCACTAAAGTTTTCGCATCCTAGTTTCCAAAGGTTGACTAAACCTTTCCTCTGATACCAACTGTAGAGACCCGAAGCTTGACGTACATTGACATTACATTACATTTTCGGAATACTTAGTACATAACAAGAACACACACACAAGGATCGTAATAGTTTAGTGTCTTTGGAAACTCGGAATATAATCTTCTAATCCTAGTGAAAGATCTTCAATATCTCCCATAAAGATCTTCTTTTTTTTATACCTAAAACCTTTCTTTAAATCATGGGGAAAAGAAAACATAAAAGGGTGAGCTCAAATGCTCAGTAAGGGAAAATAAAAAAAATAAAAAACATATCATATCTTTTTGAAAATCATAACCTGCAAAAGAGATCATAATATCTTAACATGGAATAAATCATAGAAGTGAAAATGAGATCCCCATAATCATAACATAAAACTTGAAACTTTGTGTCATGCACACATAATCATGGAAAATCATTTCTTGTTAGTCATGACTCATTGCCAAGACTATCTTAGTGGACAAAGTCCATTTCTGAACCGAGTTCACTCCTCGTTTCAGTCCTGTATCACTGAACCGAAATAACCTTCCGTTCCAGCCATGTCTATCTCATGAGATATAAATCTTTACCCAATGAATTAGAGGGAGATATAGGTCCCACCCATCTTATAATGAATCCTTTATTATGTGTTCCACATAATCATAAAACATACATCATCGCATAACACATGTAACAAAAATGGGATTCTTGAAACATCATGACATCATAAATCAATTCATATAAGATAAATGAATTCATAAAAATAATTCCATCACAACAAGATCAAATCAATGTGATAATAGGGATAAAAACAGAACCCTTTATTATCTTAGATGGAAAATAATTTTGATAAAACACTTAAACTCCATTCTTGAGGAAAATATCCTTTCTTCTTCAAAAACATTTTTCCTTTCATAACATGTCATACAACTTTAAAATAAATGAAGTTGATTAAAAATAAACTTGAAAACATGTAAAGGAAGCTTCTTGGAAATAATGTTTTAAAAATCCATTCATGCCGTATAAGTTAAAAAAACATTCTTTGTACTTTTGTTGGAAATGTCAAAAAGTACCTCGTACGAAAAACGACAAAAGATTCCTTTCTTATCTTTTACGGAAATTCACCGAAGGGTAAAATTGGATTTAAACAATTTTAGGTGGATGGAAAAAATATTACATATTGAGGAAACATGGATGTGGATGATAAAATACACCCCAGTAAATGCCAAAGTAAAAACAATATCGGATAAAAATGAGATTGTGATATTTTCCCTTACCTTAGGTCTGACTTGCTTTGTAAGTGTCCGAACCTCCTGTATAATGATTTAAATCATGTTATTGACTTATTCCAGAATCATATTAATTTTTGTTATATCATATATGGTCCACTTATGACATTACATTACCCATTCTTTTGTAAGTTCATGTTAAAGTAGTGTTTTGGGTAAAATCGTCTCATTTGTCGTTCGTGTTTTTAACTTGTAATTATTCATATGATTACTTAGATCAGGATTACTTAATGCCAGAATATAAAACATGATATATATATATATATATATTCAGAATATACATATATAATAAATCAGTAAATAGAAAGAAATACACCGTTCATGGAGACGGTAGTCCGTACGTACGCATGAACGCTGTCTTCGTTTCCTTATTGAATTGAATGGAATTAAGTAGATGACATACATATAAATATAAATAATTCCAGTATCATTACAAGGTCATATATTTCATTAGTACTTATTATATATACTTTATAATCATTCATGAATGGTTAATCATTGAGAATGAATCTCATCGCGTCGTGGAGACGGTATTCCGTACGTACGCACGAGCGATGATATAATTTCCATAATTATTGAATTGAATTATAGTGGATTATACAATATATCAGAGTCAATATGATGTTATAATAACTATTTATAGTTATTCTTTACACCATTATACCCATCCATGTAAGGTGGTGGCAGAAAATAGATTACACCACGGCGTGGAGACGGTATTCCGTACGTACGCACGCGCGGTGATTTCATTTTTACATAGGATGGATAGAAGGTGAATTAGGGTTTTTTCATATTTATAATAAAATATAAGTATGTAAGTAATACTGATGTTATTACTTTGTCATGAAACAACTAAAGAAGAAGTAGTTGAAGAAGAATGAAATTGAAAAGATCGGTAATGGTTATTACATCTTCTTTGAAACGCCTCTTTGAATCCTCCACTTAGGGAACTAGGATTGGTCTTTGAAGAAGGCCAGAACCTCTAGGATTATTCTAGGGAAGTGGAGAAAGGATTTTGGCAGGGGTTGGCCGAGCTTGAGTGCTCAAATTGGTGTGAGGAGGAGGGGGAGGAGGTGCCCTTTTATAAGGGAGGAGAGGGGCACCTTAGGAATATCTCAAAATATTATTTTATATTAAAGTCAAAATTGGTTTATAATGGTTCCAAAGGGTCTTATTTTTAAATATAAAGTTGGTATGAGTCGAAATCCTATCAACAAATAGGATTTAGACAAGTTTAGGTTATTATTTTAACCTTATCAATTAGATTTAACTTTAAGTTAAATAATTTAACTTTTACCGTGTCTTTTTGTTTTCTTACACTATATGGTTAATACACCTACTATAACATGCCAAAAGAACCCCAAATTGTTTATTATTAATATATATATCCTTATCTAAGTCATTTGGCCGAACCTTAGATTTTTAAGAATAAAATAACAATTAATAATATAATATTTGATTTAAAAACTATTTTGTGTCAATTTTGACACTATTTGATATATGATTTTTGTGAAAGTAATAACAGAATTATATGTTCTATCCAAGTTGATTAAATCAACAATAATATATCATAGTAATCTAGAAAATTTTTGTAATTCATAAAAAGTCTCAAATTACATTTATATTGGTGTTTATAACATCAATTATGTCAATATTTCATAAATAAGGTAATTACTGCATCATCATTGTGTCATATATAAATTAACTTATTTGATGTCTACAAATTACAAATAAAATACCATTATGTAGGAAATCTTTTTAGCATTCTAATGAATATTTACAATCGAATTTATCTTATCTATAACCCTATATTAAAAATGTTTTAGTAAATAAACTTTGATTTTAACTCTTTTAACTCTTCTTTGAATTAAATAATAATAAATGTCCTAAGCTAATCCAAGTGGGCCTAAATTATAATATTTTACACTTAAGGTGGTTTTTGGTCGAGATACACTTGTACGATAGAATTAGGACATGTGTTAGGGTAATAATAATATAATTTTTACCCTTAATTACCCTATTTACTTTTAACCGTGGTAAATAAAAGTAAAAAGTTACTATTCACCAAAAATTATTTTCATCTCATTGAACCACATTTTACATACTGACATCAACCGTGTCTCTCAGATTTTTGAAATTTCATTCACAGAAGCGGTAATATTAAGTTTTATGAAAAATTCAGTTTTTTTAACTACCACTTAGTAGTTTCATTATTCATCAAAAATTGATGTTTTTCAGAACAATGCCAAAATTTCATCCTAAGCTATATTTCATATTCCGAATTCAAAAATTAGGTCTATTTTACCAAATTCATAACATAGAAGTTTCATTAATTAATTTTATAATTAAATCCCGCTGTTAAAACAAATAGCGTGTTTTTTTATGAAACAATATCTATCAAAAGATTGACACTTGATTATGTTTGGTTTAAATGTGAAATTACATTCAATGACCAACATTGTATTAAATTGTAAAAATATATTCTAAATATACTTTAAAACCACTCAAATTAATAATTTATCACTATTAATTATTTTGACTAAAAAAGTTGTTTTTAATTATAATTTAGTAATTTTCACTATTCATCAGAATATGAAAGTTATCCGAAAAGTACCAAAATTTCACCTTAGGCTAAATTCGATACTCCGAATTCAAAACTGAAGTCCATTTTGAGAGCTAAAATTTCTAAAATTTAAAAAGTGGTTATTACTATTCATAACGGCTAGTTTTAATAATATTTTAATAGCATATCGTTGTTTCGTGAAACTCAGTATTGCGTACTACACACGCTATCGAGGCAGGTTGTGATTGCGTGTAATGCAAGGCAAGTCAAAGATGTGTGTTGTGGAAGCTCCTTTTGGTGTAGCGTACAACACAAGAAATTAATAAAATTAAAAAGAATATTTTCCATAAAATCCCGGGCTGTTACAGCTGCAGGGGGGCCGGGCGGGCCACAGCAGTGGCCGGCCAGGCTGCAGGGCCGCCGGGTAGGGCGCGGTAGCCCACGGGGGCCGCAGGGAGGGGGCCCCGCACTGGGCAGGCCATGGGGGCACCAGCAGGGCGCGGCAGGGCACGGGGGCCGCAGCAGGCAGTCCGCGTTCCTGGTAGGGCACCAGGAGTCCGTGGATAGGCGGTTCGTGCTCCAGGCAGGGCACCGCGAGGCCGTGGGGAGGTAGTCCGGGCACCGATCACGTCGGTGGAGATAGGCCGGAAGCTTCGGTGCACCACGAGTGTGGTGAAAATTGTGGAGGTCGTAGGTAGGTGGGCTTCGTCTTTGCCACCTTCATCGCCTTCACCTTATCCCCATGCTAATGTTTATCACAAAGAAGAAGATCGACGGAGGGATTCGAGCCATGTTATGTTGGCCCACACACTCCACGATTAGGGTGATGGGAAATTGTTCTTAAGAAAATAGCACAACAACTCACCCGCAATGAATCGTAACCTCGTTCTTCATTTTGAAAGAAATGAATAACTTTGCTAAAAAATTATACAAACCCCTAACATTGATTTGTTGATCGATGTTCATTGTTCTTTGATGGTTTTGCGGAAAGTAGATGACGAAGTTCGTCATTCGCCGCGTTCGTCGCACACTCCCAATCCGAAGCTACGTCGGCAGTGGAAGACACTCCACATCAGTAGAATCCGAGGGAGGAAGTGGAAGATGGTTGTTGGAATTCCTCATTCTTCATTGGAAGAACTGTTCTTTGTTCTTTGTTGGGAGATTTTCTCCATCGCTCTCCTCTTTCTCTATTCCTCCAAAATGAAACATGCCAACAAAAATAATATATTGGTTATCTATTATTCTATTGGCATAGAATTCAAAAGGGGAGTATAAATTAATTGGCTCTATAATATAAATGTGGAGAATCGACATAATAAATCATGTGTTGTCTAATTAATTAAAAATGGAGTTAGAGAGCCTCTCCTTAATCAAGTGAAGAGGGTTGGAAAAAATTAAATATAGGGGATATGAAGAGTTTCTCCACCTTAAATGGGCATCCCAAGGGGTTACAATCATGGGTGGTACCCACCAAAAATTTTCCTCCTAAGGGAGGTTATGTTTGGGTGGGCCCCATTACCATAACCTCTCATGGGAGGTTATGGTGTGGTGGCCCCCACCTCTAACATCTTGTTGTAGTTTGAACCACCAAGAATAAAAATAAAGTCACGATTTATTTTCACTTAAATTAAACATAAAAACTCAAAAACTAACTTTCATTCTCGACCAACTACCATCGAGTTGAAAGTATTATTAAGAGAATACTCGCACTGTGAGTTCAACGGTGCCCTCAGATATCAATTCTGAGAACTAGTTCAAAAGTTATTAAATCCCACTCGTATGTTCATTGAATGTACCCAAACAATACTTCAGAAATTGATTCTGGGCGCAACGGGCCTCGGAATCAAGCACCGTAAATTTTGACGTACTCGTAAAATTCCAATGTATTTATGAAACTAAATTTCAATGGAATTTCCAGGTTAATACATATATATTCATGGGGTATATTCTTACTTAAAATATGGTAGTTGCATAAAAATGTATCAAATATGTATATTTTCTTCCAAGTAAGACTAAAAAAATATGTCATATATAAATTATTTGGTAAAAAATTATTATAAGTTATATATATATATACATGTTATTTTTTGAAATTATGTTTTCTTATAAATAATTTTTTTTACATACATAATGTATTTTAGAAAAATTAATCTTCGAAAATAAAAATATTAACAAAATAGACTAAAAAATTAAAAATAATAATGCTTAAATTATGTATATAACATCAATGTAAATGATAATGTAATAAGGAATATTAGTTTATTTATTTGTGGAAAATGAAAAATATTTTTATTAAAAAAATTTCTTAGTTTTATATTATATATAATTAGCATTAATATCACTTCTTTTATGTTTTATATTTTATTAAATTTTTTCATTCTAATTTCAAACTACTAAATTGGGATACACAAAAATACTATTAATTAATAGTGAAAAAAATAAGGTAACCTTATTCGTAAAATATAGAATTTTTTTAAAAAATATTCTTATTTTTTCCTATTCTAAAATAATTTCAAACAGTCATAAAAATTAAAATTGAGTAAGAGGCTCAATTACAACATTGGGGGAAATATATGTCATCTAGTAAAAAATAATTTTACCACAGTACTGGAAAAATGTGGGAAAAGGGTTATGTTAATTGATTAAGTCCTAAAATATCTCCAAACATATCTATAAATATTATTTATGTGTTGATACATGACCCATCATTAATATCCCTAAACCCACACTCTCATTTCTAGTGATAAAAAACTATGTTATTTTATCTTGACACCAATAAACATGACATAATTTTATCTATTAAGACATTATATCATCAAAAAGAAACTATTGGATCCCATGGATACTAAATGTTATTATATTTTTGTTTTTTGGGAAGATAATTAAACCATAATATATAAAAACAATTAATTATATTATATGAACTCTTATCTAGATTCACTCAATCAAGACAATTAATTTAGACCTTGACTAAATAATATTTTACATAACGCTATACATAAAAATATCTTTGTTAAACATTTGGTGAGAACAATATTTCCCTCAAAGGTGTCTCTTAGTTCATAAACTGAAAACCATTCTATTTTAAAATAATATAAAAATAATTTAAAAACCATTCCTCTTATATCATATTTAATAAGGGAAATTTTACATTTGAAAAAAAAATTATATTTCACTAAAACACAATTTAGGGTTTTGAAATCAATAATTAGACACATATTTGAAACCCTTTAAAAGTTGTATTTATTACAAAACATAATATTATATTAAAATACAAATTACTTTGAAATAATTAAATATTTATAATTTTAATATTTAAAAACATTTCTTCTGAATGTAATATCTCTTTTGGAAAATGATGACACTCAGAAAACAATAGGAAAACCCTCTGTCCCTAACGGATATTTGGGGTCTAAAATTAAATTTAAGATATTATACTATTATGTTCATGTTCCCGCTACACATTTCTCATCATCATAATTAATTTTAATGTTCTAATTTTTAAAATAAATAATTTTTGATAATTTTTACTCGTGTCATTATTTATCCCTTAAAATTACCCTTAAAAAACACCACTTCTATGTATTTAATTTTCAATGTGCAATAAACTTACAGAACTAAAATACATACCAAATGTATCCTTAAATGTAAACTCATCAATTCATCCAGATAATAAATTATCTAAAAATTCATGTAATACATATACAAAATTCATTAATAATAATGGTAAACAAATTATTTTTAATATATATAAGAACATTCATTAAAATATGGAGTGCATAGTCATAAAATAAAAATAATCTTGAAAAAATCCATGAAAACTAAAAAGGGATTTTCATAAATAATAAAATATGTTGCAAACTTTAAAACATCCATGAAATCAAAATTCATTTTAAGTATTTTTATCCATCTAAAAGTTAATATGATGTAATTAACCTTTTATACATGAGAACAACCAGGAAATAATTTTAAATAAAATTCATAATATAATATCCCAGTTAATTTTTTATTTAAAAATAAATTTTAACTTATAATATGTTTATTCTCATGGAATCATAAAAACATATTTTTAAAATCATATTACATTACAATAATATGTTTTTAAAATTTATAAATTTTGTGAACACTTTACTTTAAATTATAGTTGGAAATTAAATTTAAAATATTCCTTAATGATCTATTTGATAGAATGATATGTCTTGTCCTATGATTATTTTTTCCTTTCTCACTCTTTCTCTCTCTCAATACATACTATATGGATACCACTATATGGTACATTGATATTATTCATCAAGGTGTAAGAGTTCACCATGTATAGAATTCCCTATACGTATAATTATATTTAATATTATATATAATATGGTTCCAATAACTCATCAACTAAATCAAGGAGGTTTGATAAAATCTCATTTATATGATTTTTAAATAAAATATGATTTTTATTGTTATTCTACTCATATAAAACCATATATTTCAACACTTCAGATCATTATAATATTTTAATATCCCATAGGACACCAAACCTAAAGTTCTCAAGGTGGTCATGTTTCACTGAAATAATGAATATGCTTAGAGCTAATAAATATTATATAGATAATAAAATAAATTATAAATGATAATGTTCATAATTTCATCAGGTTTTTGTAATAATTGATTTTTTATTTAAATAACTTCAAGGAAACTAATAAAATAATGAAATAATATATATATATATATATTCTTCAATATTATTTTCATCTTTTGGGTGTGGAATATAATGTGACTGAGTGGGACTAAATTTGATGGAATTTTTACCATTACATGACACTAAATTTTCCTTTTTGTTAGATGGATATTACAATTGTATAGAAATTATAAATTAGGTTAACCATTAAATTTGTAGTTAGATACCATTACACATCTTTTGATATATATGGTGTACGCTTACTTTTGGTTTGGTTTAGGTAGACTACATTTACAAAGATACGATCTACCTTGATGGGACTGAAATGACACTCATAAATCCTTACAAATGAAGAGATAACCCTTGCATGAATTAAAAGTACCCCTATGTAAGTTTGGAGCATTCATTGATCCTTTATATGTGCCTTCATATGACCCTTAAATATCATTCATAATTATATTTCTACTCTTATGAAGCTACAAAATTAATCTTATACGACATTTACAACACTTGACTTGTGGTATAGTTACCTATAAGTGAGCATATAGCCAGGAAGAAACCCATAAAAAATTGTTGGAGCACACTTACATAACTTGTGTGTGAATTTACATAGGTAGTGTGGTAACCTTATATAAAGGTTGGTTTATTAATGTTAGAACAACCAACCCTTAAGCCAATACAACATACCCATATGTGAGTCAACATCAATGTTTATAAAAGTGGTTAATTTATTATGATACTAATAAAAAGAGTTTTAGTGAACATTATATAAAATTTAAAACATGAAATTTATTTTATAGATGTAGTTACCCATAAATTAATTCATTTTCAAACAAAATAAATTTTTAACCCTTGAATTTTATAATTTAATAATTATTATTCTATGAAAACTCTTATAATATATGAATATATTACGTTTATATTATGAATATTTTTATTATATATCTCAAAAAAATTTATACATTAATATTTTTACATACCATCTTAATTAAAGATAAAATTCATTTCTAATGAAAAATAATTCCTATATAAATATTAATTTCCATAAATTATGTTTAATAATAATGAAACATATATCTTATTATTTATATTCAATAAATATTATATCACAATTTTTTATTGTTCCTCAGAATTATTTATCTCAAAAAAAATTCCAAGGCATTAATTAATTACCAAATTACCTATACATTGGCCATAAAAACATTACAATATGATAAAAATGAAAAATAATAAAATGACATTATTTTTTAGAAAGATCTTTTTAAATTTTATTCATTTCATAATAATAATAATATATTAATAAATTGATATTTAATTGAATGAAATGATTTTTTATTTTAATAAAATATAAACAAAAAAATTTCATACAAAATATAAGTACATTAATGTATTCATTAATGGCATTCAGTTTAAATAAAATTTCATTAATATTGACATAAAATTAATAAAATAACAAAATAATATGTATTTTTTAAAACATTATAAACCAAAAATTAGAATGATCATAATTATAATCAACCATATTTAATCAATTATTAATATATTGAATAAAACATAATAATAAAAATAAATCATAAAATTAACGTATTAATTAATATCATTTTAAGATTGTATTAATACAGTATATCATTTCAAAATAATATTATTCAAAATAGAGAAATATATATTAAATCTCAGGATGTGAAATTATACCCCACCTAAAATAATTGTGTTTCCCATGTTCTAATTTAACAAAAGAAACATTCTAATTTAATTATTTTTAATATTATATGATCAAATTTTAATGAATTTACTTATTAATATTATTTCCCTCATAAAAATACATCCTAGAGTCATCTTATATTCAAAATAATGAAACCTATTCTAATCTATTTTGGTCCATCAAAGAAATGTATCTATTTTTTAAATATTTTTAATATAATATGATATCAAACCTTTAAAATATGGAATCATAATCCACAAAAAACAACGTCATATTATTTTAATTTGAATCATCATTTATCTAATAACAAATTAAACAACCCAAAACCCACACTCTCAAATCTATTGACAATATCAATAACTTTTCATTTATGTGTCAATACTAATAAATATGACATAATTTCAACTGTTCAAATGTTATATCATCAAATGGAAATATTGGATAAACTTGTTCCTGAATGATATTTTTTTTGAATTTTTGGAGGATTATGAAACCTCAACACATTTGATATTATAAAAAAATTAAATGAAATATTATATAACATCCCTAGATCTATAATCATAATTTTAACCCTTCACCACCAATCTTCCACTAATATCCATACCAATCGAATTCATTTAAATCATGGGGTGAGAGAAAAATCAGTCAAGGTTTCATTAAGAAATTGTGTAAAATTATTTTCCTTCTAATTTTTTTTAAAATTCAGTGGAAAATAATTCATTTTATGTCAAATATATTATGGAAAATAAAACATTTGAACATATACATTTCTAAAAAACAATATATGGTTTCTAGTAACCATAATCTGTTAAAATGTTGAATTGTATTAAAATAAATATAAATTTAAAAACATAATATCCTTTGAAAATATACAATCCATTTAATTAAATCACTATTTATTTTTTTAAATTTAATAATTTTATATTTAAAATACTCTCCCTTCTGAAATATGATGATAATTGAAATACATTAAGATAAAATTGTTTCTACTAAGGATTTTGGAGGTCTAAAAATCTAATGAGGATAATGTACCCTTGATGTTGTTTTCTTTCTCCCTAGTCAATAACATCATAATTAACATCAACATGAAAAAATTTATAAGTAAAATTTATTAATATAAATCATTCGCATATCAATATTATCCCATATAAATAACCTTTCAAAAATATCAGATCAATGAAATTAATTTTCTATGTCGAAAGTAATTACATATCAAATATACTTTAAATTATCTTCCTTGAAATATAAATAATAATTTCATTAATATTAGAATAAATCTATATATCCATAAAACACATAAAAATAATTCTATTAATGAAAAAATCAAATATGGTTTTTAGTATAATTTATGAAAAGTCAATGAATTATTTTGTGTATTTCCATATATAAAATTTAATAATATATGACATCCAATATATTCAAATGAAAATTTCATATATAAAATATTTTTTTTCTCTTTAAAACCTCCACAAAAAAAAATTCACTTATAATGATTTTTGAACATTAAAATGAATGTTTTTTAAATAAATAACTTATAGGAATTTTCTTTTATGAATTAATTTAAAAAAATTATAAAATTATTTCACATGTAAAGTGGTTCTTAAAAAACATTTTACCTTATAAAAAGGATATTACTTGAAATATTATAAATCATTGTTTAAAATAAGATCCACTGACAATTAAGTGTTTTTATAGGTAAATAAAATATTAGTGAAAACAATTTCCCATATTTTAAATTATGTAATAAAAACTGATTTCTTCTATAATGATCTCTTTGGTGGAACAATAAGGATTCTCCAATGAAAAATTCCTTCTTCCTCCAACACAATCTCTCTCGATTTATACTATTAGGATATTACTATGTGGTATATAAATACTACTCCACCTGAAAAAATAATTCCCTTATAATAGAAAACATTATGAGTATTTTTTTCTATATTCATTATATAAAAGTTATAGTACCCCATTCCCTTAAATATGGATAATTGAAAAAATTCTCATTTACAGTGATGTTTATATAAAATATAATTTCTTTAAATTACATGTATACACACATAAAAATAAACTCTTCAAATCAATATAATAATTTCATATTATTGATGTCTTCAAATATTAGGCTTATATTGTGTCTGAGTTTTATTGGTCTAGCTGAATAATTAGAGAACTTAAAAAGAATATTTAAATAAATAATAGTTTTATAAATATTAATGTTCACATTTGTGTCATGTTTAATTAATATCATTATTATTTTTCAATAAAATAAATATGAATAATGACAGGATAATGAAACATTATATAAATATTCTTTTGTTTTATTTTCAAAATTTGTTTGAGGAAGATGAAACAATGTAGTAGGTTTAAACTATATGGCATGAATATAATTATATCAATTTGATTTTACCTTTACATGATATAGAGAATACCTCTACATATCCATCATAAATCTGTTTAAATATTATTTAATAAGCCTAATACAGTTAATAATATTTTTAATATCAGTTTTTACACTTAAACATATTTTTGTTTTGGTAGACTAACCTTACGTACTAATTAGCTACCTTTTCATAATACCAGGATCATGGATATACCAATACAAATGAAGAGATAACCATTACGTGATGTAAATGTACACTTATGTAAGTGTTCAACGGTTTTGGTGACATTATACGAGGCTTCTTTGAATCCTTACACGTCATTAAAATTTATGGATCTACCCTTACATAACTACTATATGACACTTATGTGACATTGATGACCCTCACAAAGTGATATAATTACCTTTTCTTTATAACATATCCATGTACTTTCCCTTAATTAAGTGCTGGTGTACACTTATATAGGTATATTTGTACCATTAGGTATGTAGTTTTGAACATTATGTAGATGGCACTACCTTTATGTGACCACAACCAACCCTTATTCCAATGCAACATACTGTTAAATTTGAACACTTTAATAAATCTGCTTTCTGGGAAATTTTAAGCCTTCATTTTATATAATATGAGTGAAATTTATATATGATTAGAAACGTAAAATTACCTTTATACTCATTGTCACCATTATATAAATACATTATCATGCAGAAAAAAATTAGCCATTAAATTATATAATTCAGTAATTAAATTTTTATATAAACCTGATTAAAAATCAATTAATTCTATTTGTTTTATTAATAATTTTTGTATATATTTTAAACATGTGTTGAGTTTTTTAATCTTAATATATTTACATATTATAAAAAATAGAATTAAAATTAATTTCTATTTAAAAATAAATAACTTATATTATTTATCGTTAATATAATTTTTTAAAAATTAATTATTTTAATATCATTAGTTTTATTTATATATAGACATATATTCATTTATTTTTTATTCTCACTATTATTAACATTTAATATAATTCCATGTTATTATTTAATTTGTATATTATCTTTATTTTGGTTAAAATATAAGTATAATAAGATTAAAATCAAATTTATGTTTTGAATATATGTTTTTGAAAAAATTATATATTTTTTATTTCTTCCATGATAATAATACATTCAAAAAAACTGATGTAGTGTAAAAACTACGTATTGGTGTTTTAATTAAATCTAAACAAAAAATTTCATTCCAAATAATTTTACATTTATTTCATTAATATTGACATTCATTTTAAGTAATATTTAATAAATTTTGAATTTTAATTATAAAAAAAATTCAATAGAGATTATTTTTTATCATTATAAAATTCAAAATTTATTAACAAAATATATTCCCCCATATTTTAAAAAAATTAAAAATTAAATGACTAAATTATTAATATGAATAAAAATTTAAAAAATACGTTAATTAAAATAATTCTTGTTTATTTCAATTCAGTATATCATTTCAAAATAGTATCATTTTTAATAAAAAAATATGTTCTATATCTTAGGATGTTACATTGTCTTTAAAATATTTCACTTATCAATTCTCTTTCAATGCAAATGACAACCATAATGTTTATTAAATGGGTATTCATGGAACTACCTCTCAAAACAAAGTTAAAAATTTCCCATTTAGTTCCACAAAAACTGCACCTTTACATTAGTTTTAAAATTAATCATCTCCCAATTCCCCTGTCCTAAATCAATAGTAAACATTTTTTCATCCCAAGGGACCATAAAAAACACATCATTTAGTGGTTGAATTAGACATTGTCAAATTTTTTCCAATTTAAAAAAATTAATTTTAATTTTTTACCATTTTTATTTTAATCCATGATATTTTATAAGATATAAATTGATATTTTAGTCTTCTCAAAATAAACCACACTGACATATATAATGTAAAAAATGTAAAAAATGGATCAACACATATTATTTTACATGGTTATTTAGAAATTTAAGAAATAAAATTATGTCAATGATCAACTCTTATTTAGACTCTGACTCATCACAAATATTCAAATAACATTATTTAATTGGTAAACTAGTGTGTATCAAGATAAAAAGTTGAAACATTAATATATGTTTCATACATTGTATTGAAGAAGTGAACTCGTTTTGAACCACAAGTTTTTTTTTATCATTTCCCATAAGTTTTTTTATAAAATTAATCATATATTCGTAGATATACTATAGAATCTAGGTTACCCTACACCATGAATATCATATTTTATTTTTGAGGAAAATTTTAATTTGACCACTTGAATGCCTTGAAAACCTACTCATGAAACTCAACCTTTTTCAACTGCTCAAGTTCCCAATTCATATATTTTTCCCAAATTTTCTCAACTCCATTATCAAAAACATGAGGTATTGATATAAATATTAAAAAATAGGAATATGGTTTGTATAAACAATGTTCTATTTACTTATTCATATTTTAACATGTATTTTCAATAGGTAATAAAATTTTCAGTTTTAAAACTCATCAACTTCAAGAATATCTTCTTCATCAATCTTTTTCTCATCAAACCAAAAAATGTTTCCTAGTATTTTTTGTATTGTTCATCTTTTATAAAATTTATTATAGATTATCATCCTCCTTTTTTATCCTCTTCTTCTTCTTCCATGAATCCATGAATATCAAACCTGGCACAAATGGTATCGACATATCAATATTTTTTTACTATAATATGTATTACTCTCTTCTTTTATATCCTTCTTCAACATATTCTTCAAGTCATATCAAATTTAACCTTTGAAAATATCTCCCCAAACATAATTATGAATTTTTCTACATTATAATATTTTTACTCTTGATATTACATTCATTTATTGTTAAGTATATTCTATGTAAAATTCTCCATTAATATTTATTTTAAAATAATTCTATGTTTAGTGTAATTTTTCATTTAAAGACAAATTGCTTATTTATAGCATTAATATTCTCAGTTCCCCAAATTTTTCTGGATACATTTTCCAAATGATGTTTTTTTTTGTAATAATTCCCTTTTATATTATATCCAATATGAAAAAATAAAACATTACTTTATTCTTATATAGGATTGGACTCAACTGCCATAGATAATACCAACGATTGAATCCCATCAGTAAATTTAATTTTCTATATCAAAGTGATATATAAATCATATCTCATGATACAATTAAATTTCATATAGCATGAGAGTTTGAAATGAAGGTATATAATGAAAATAGGTTGATTGTATTGAATGATAGAAAAAAATCAAAAATCAAAATTTAATATTATTTTCAAGAATCAATATTCATTAATGAATTTTGTTCTAATATTTAGGTAGATATCAGATATAAAATCCTAAAAATTATTCTTGAAACTCCAACACATTCATTTATTAATATTTGATGCGGGATATATTCTATTGTGTTTTTTCATCTCCTCCCTTGGTTGGAAAATAATATCATCAATAACTCAATAGTTATATCATAATAATTTTGTGATGTTGTTTTACTTTATAATCAACCAATGTATTATCCTAGTTCATTATTTCAAATATCACCATTTATTGGGACTAAGCTAATGACGAAAGAGATAAATGTTCCCAGTGTTGTGTTTTTTTTGTCAAGGATGGTTTTGAAGAAAATAAATCAATTCAGTTTGTTTTGGAAACAATTGTTTTGAGATTTTTTTATAAAAGAATTGATCAGTTTCAGGAAGAATTTCTTTCACAGGAGAATTTATCATGTTAGATATGAATTTTGATCGGTTTCACATTGGAACTAATGTGAAATTTTTGTTTCAATTGTGACGAAGATTTTCTAGTTATTATTTCATATAAATAATGATTTGATGTCAGAACATGAGATGCAAGATTGATAGGCGAAAGGGGGAGTGAAAGATAATAAATTGGTATCAATTATTTATCAAAAAACTAATAAAAGCATCATATTAAGATTTTTTTTCAAAAAAACCAGAAAAGTATTGTATTCATATTTATCATATCCAAAATTCATAAAGAAATAGGTGGTATTGATTGTTTTTCAAAATAATCAGAAAACGATTATATCGTGATTGAAGAGGCAGTGCCGATTGTGTTTAAAAATTATTGATGATGTACCGATGGAATGGTGTTGCCGATGAAAGTTGTTCTGATGAAGGTTGTACAGAATGAAAAGGAGGTACTGATAAAAATAGTGATGCCAATGGATATGGTGATGTTGGTGGAAACTGGTACCGATCATAGTGGCACTGATGGAATTTTAGACACTGATTGTTTTTCCAAAAAAATTATTCAAGTAGATGAAATAGAAAGAGATGACGTCGATTGAGAATGATTCATATTCAGATTGTAATTGATCTGATCTGGGTAATAGGGAGGTGGTGATACCATTCAAAAAATAATCATATTCAAAATGTATTGTATCGTTTCCAAGAAGATCGTTGTTTTTAGATTGTATTATATCTATAGTGATCATTGTTTTCAAATTGTATCGTATCTAGGTAGATCATCATTTTCAGTTTGTATTTGATCATACCCTGCAATCATAACAAGAATGATCATAACCATAATGATCATACCTAGTAACCATAACGAGAATGATCGTACCAATAAATCATAACACAAATGATCGTAACCAGAATGATTGTACCCAGAAATTATAGCCAGAATGATCGTAACATGATATGATTGTATAAAAAATGATTGTATTCAGGATGATCATATCTACACCATTTTTATTTAGATAAGATCATTCTTAGGATGAGATAAAAAATAAATAATCTAAAATGAATGGACAGTTATAATACCTTCAAATTGCATTTAGATGATTCTAAAGATGATCCTGAATGCATTCAATGTCATGAAGGAAGTTATGAAGCATGAATAGGCTTTGAATGTGATGATGTTATTTCTAATTTGGTTCAAGATAAAAGACAAGAAATCAAATTTTGAGGAATGAATTTTCAAGGGGGGAGCCATTCATTTAAATGAGTGATTGTATCTCAAGTCGACAAGTTCATTTCTTCGAACACATTCAATAGGTATGTTATCAAGAATTGTTTTGAAGAAATCAGCATGAAAGAATCATATTTAGATGATCAGACCATTGTATTGGTCATCAATTGTTATCATATTGACATTTGAAAAGGGATCCTAGAAAACAAGAGATGATGATTTTAGAAGTTTCTAGATGAATCGAGAAGCGTTGAAAAAGATGTAATTGCTCAGACATTTCCATAGAAATTCATGTTTTGGTGAATTTTTAAGAGCAGGAAACATTTTTGGATTCATATCTAATTTTTTTTGGGTTTCCTATAAAAGTAGGAGTTAATTGTACTTTCTATGTTTACTCTTCACCATATAAGTGAGATAAGATTCAGGTTTTTAGTGAGATAAAGTGATAATATTTTGTTTTGGATTGAATATATTCAGATGGGGAATGTATTCATCATGGTTTGGTATCAGAATGAATTAATTGGAATGGGACATTCGGTACTAGGTATCACTGTATTGAAGATTTTAGAGATGAAAATTGTATTTCATTGGACAAATTCATTCATATTTTATTCGTCTTGAAAATTAATTTTGGGAATTTAAGTGGTTCTGATTCTACTAAATTTTATTCTATTAGAAAATAATAATGGGAGTTTTTTTTTAAGAATTGGACACAGAAGTATCAAAATAAAAAAAGATCAAACTCCATGCTTCATAGAAAATTCTACGTGGTTCTTACCTTTCTTCTATGTAAGGAATTGAATAATTTTATTTCAAATTTTATACATTTTTTGAATTGAAAAGAATATAAGGTAACATGAGTTGTAACAAAACAATTATATTTACCTATTGTTCTAAGAGGATTGAAATTAAGTAGTTGTATTGTTTTATAGTTTTGCGTGAGTGAAAGGATACATTGAACTCATTGTAATTAGTGGATTTATTTCCTGTTGATTGTATGGTCTTAGAAAATTTCCAAACCATACCAAGGATGTAGCTATTCTTATTGAATAGTGAACCTTGTAAATCATTTTTTTCCTTTTGATGTGTGTTGATTTGTTTCTGAATAGGGAATTAAAATCCTTAATTGGAGGTATGGGTTGTTTCAATTAAAAAGAAACCTAAAAAATGAGTATCACTGATTCACCCCCTCCCCCACTCAGGGATACGATACTCTAAATGGAAACTTTTAATTAGTATCAGAGGTTTGGTTCCCATTGTTATTCAATACTGATGAAGAACATGTATTGTGAGAACATTAAAGGTATTCCGGTCTACGATGGAAAAAAGTATCATATCTAGAAAGATATAATGTTTCCAAAACATATATATATCAGTTATAATGTTCTTGAAGCTGTAACAGTTGTGTTTCCTCACATTGATGATAGTTCTCCACTTAAACATTTTGACAAGAAGATTCTTCAGAATGATGAAATGGCCAAGAATTCTATATTAAAATCACTTTCTGAAATTTAATCTTGAGAGTGAAAAGAGTTTCCATAGCTAAAGTTATATGTGATAAATTTAAAAACATATACAAATCCAATACAAATGTGAAGAATGGAAAATTACAAATATGTTGATTTATGTATAAATATTTAAAGATGGGTGAGAATGAATCTATTGGGGAATTATTTACCAGGGTGAATGACATTGTGAGTAATATAATATTTCTTGGTGAAAATATGAAATATTCTATAGTTATTGAAAATATCTTGAGAATCCTACCTGACAATTTCAGTGCAAAAGTTTCATCATTAGAAAATATATATCCATAAACATTATCTCTTGATTATTTACATAGCACTCTTATCACTTATGAAATGTGAAGAGATACTTCTATGTAGAGAAAAACAATGGTTGATAGAGAAATGTATATCAAGGCTATGAATAAATAAAATTCAGATAAGATTGTTACTGAATATGAAGCTGGTGATTCAAACTCTAAAGATGAGGTATGTAAAAATATTAATGAAATTCTATCCATTTTTCTAACAATGTGAAAAGAGGTACCAGGAAACACAAAGGTAAACATCCCATGAGTTGTTTTGAATATGGAGGTGTTGGTCACATTGTGTCTAATTGTCCTAAAATAATGAAAGAAGATGATAGTGATATTCAAGAATGAAAAATGAGAAGGTTGTGGATGAAAAAGGGATACAATGTAAAAGAAAAGAAATTTCTCAAATCAAAAAGATTTATTGTCTTTTCGAATGAAGAAGAATAAGAGGGTGATGATAAATCTGAAAAATCCATTGAGTATGGTAATGAAAATAATTTCATTGAAATAGTCAATGATGAGAAATTCAGATGTGTAAGTTTTGAAGAAGAAGAAACTCAACTTGAAATTCTTTTGATTAATGAATTGAAATAATTTATGAGAAAGATCTGAAATATTAGAAAAATAAAAATTGGAAGATGAATGATCAATAAACCAAAGATGTATTGTTGGTGAGATAAAACGATGGCTAAATAGATGGATGACTAGAAGAAATCTCTTGAGGAATAACATTATTTTAATAATTATTTAGAGGTGAAGTTGAATGTAAAAGAAGAAATGTTGAAACATGTAAAACAAAAACTCTCGGAAGATAAAAATAAAATTCTATGTTTCCAAAACTCTATCAATTGTGATGCTGAATGTTTTCATAAGGAGAAACTTGAGAAGGTTCAACAAAAGATACCATCAAAGGGTAAGAAGAATAATGAAGATGTTTCAACATATAAGAATATTAGAAGTTCTTACATCTTATGGTAACCTAAATTATTAAATGATTCAAAACATCCTAGATCCAGAAAAGATCCAAATACCACATATCCTAGCATGGTAGAAAATTATAAGAAGAATAGAATTGAAAGTGAAAAGAAGATAGTTGAGAAATGCTTTCACAATTTTGATTAGTGGGGATGTTTCAGAGGAAAATAACAATTCTTTCTGTATTGCTGGTATTGAAAGGTATTTTGGCACATAAAAAGTATGTGTTAATTCAATAAAAAATATTACCTTTATCCCACAGGTTATGAAAGGATTATATTGAGGGGGAGTTAATCTCCTCAAATTAAGAAAAATGAGAATGTTGTTTTGATGAAATATGAAAATAATGAAGTGAAGATTGAAATTAGGTTCCAACACTTGGATACTATTTTTGGAAGATGTGAACAACCTGGCCACCTTGCAATAGGATGCCTTGATTGTTCTGGCTCAGCAAAAGATTATTAATTCTCAAATGTCAAAAGTGAAGAATGAATAGAATGGAGAAAAAGTGTTTTTTGTTGAAACTGAATTAAAATCCATGAATGGTGAATAACCATGGATACTTGATTGTGGCTATTCTTCTCACCTGATATGAGATGAGAATTTTTTTAAAGGATGTGAATGATTATGATAATGGCACAGTGACATTCAGAAATGTTGAATTGTTGAAAATCAAATGTGCTGGGATAACCATTATTGGAAAAGAAAAGATGAAATATAATAAAACATTGTATATTGATGAGTAGAAACACAACCCAGTAAGTGTCTCACAATTGTGTGATAAGGGTAACATGGTTATCTTCAGGAAATGTGGATTTTTTGTAATGAGTGAAGAATATGGTAAGATTGTTACAAGTGTCCAACGTATAAAAAGAAATTTGATTTAGGTTGGTGATTCAAAAAATTATGGATACATGAGTATTTCGGAAGAGAATAAGTTATTTCATTTATTTCTTGGAAATATTTTTCAGAGAAACATGAGCAAGTTAAATAAAAGATAAAGTTTTTTAGACATGATGGATATTCCAAGAATAATATAATGGTGGTGCACTATCTACCAGAATGGAAAAATTACAAATGGTGTTCCTAAGAAAGATGATATTAGTTCAAAAAAACCTCAGGATCTCATCCATTCTGATATATTTGGGCCAATGGTAAAATAATCAACACATGAATATAACTACATCATTACTTTTATTTATAATTTTACTCATACTACTTCTTTTATGTATATGAAACACAAATCATATGCTTTGAAATATTTAAAAATTTCATGACAAAAATCTACAAAGGGTTGAGAGTATTCTATGAAGTAGTTGATAATTGAAAATATTAGTGAATATAGAAGTGAAATCTTTGAATACTATCTTGTGAATAATGGAATTCGAAATGAGTATATATCTCTATATTATCCCCAACAAAATGGGGTTGCTAAAAGAAAGAATATAAGACTGTTGGAAATTGGACAAACCAAGTTACTTGAGAATGGCATTTCTCATTACTTTTGGAGTCATTCCATGTGCACTGATGTTTATATTCAGAAATATTTTTTTTCTACAGGACTCAATTAGCTATGACTCTCAATGATTTTTTATGGAAAACATTATGTTTTATGCACTTTAGAGTTTTTGAGAGTCCTTTTATTATAAATAAGAATGGTGGAAACTATGGTAAGTTTGATCAGAAAGGTGAGGATGGAATCATTCATGGCTATTATTTGGAAGTAAATGGGTATAGATTCTTCAACAATGAAATAAAATGAATTTTTGATTTAGTTGATGTTAAAGTTATTGATTTTTCTAAGAAATAGTAACATGTTCATGTTGATAATGAAGTTAATCATGTTAATGAATATAATTCTGATAAGGTTACAAATGAATTTAATCCTAATAAAGGTGATAGAATCGAACTATGCTATTTCTATTGATGAGAAAGAAATTTGAAAATCATATCCAAGGATGAGGAAACATGTTTAAACATAGAATAAAATTGGTTATCAACATAAGAATGTACAAAAAAGAGGAACAACAAATACCATTACGCATGCATATTTATATTCAAAAGTGGAACTGAATGATGTGAAAGAAGCTTTTAAGCATCCAGAATAGGTTCACACCATGGATGAAGTGTTGGATCGATTGGAAAGAATAATACATGGTATGTCATACCCAAGAATGAATACAAAAATATCCTTGGAACAAAATGGGTTTTCCAGTGCAAGCTAAATGAAAAAGGTGTTGTTATATGAAACAAATAAATATTAGTTTGAAAAAGGTATTTGTATATTGAGGGTATTGATTTTGAGGAAATATTTTATCTAGTGGAAAGACTTGTAATAATCCTAATCATTCTGGATATTTCCTCACAATGAGGTTAAAATATTATTCATCTAGATGTTAAATCTACATTTCGAAATGGGGATCTTGAAGAAGAGGTTTATATTGAACAACCTCTTTTCTTTGTTATTAGAAAATGTGAGGGTTATGTGTGTAGATTGAAAAAGGAATTGTATGGCATAAAACAAGCTCCAGTGGCATGGTATTCCAAATTTGATACATTATTAAGAAATTTTAATTTTAACAATGTAATATTGGATAGAAATATTTACATCATTGAAAGTCTAGAATATTACCTTATTGTAATTGTTTATGTTTATGATATTATCCTTGCTGGGAATGATGAAAAAAACTGTAAATGTTTTGCTGATGAAATGAAGAATGTGTTTAAAATTTCCAAGCATGGAGAAATTAAATACTTTCTTGGGTTACAAATATAGAAAAAGAAATAACACATTTTCCACTCACGTGAAAAGTATTCAAAAGAACTTCTCAATAGGATTGTCATGGAAAATTCAAAACCTGTTTCCACACCCATTTTAGTGGGAACAAAGCTGTGTAAAATGGAAGAAGAAAATAAGTTAATCAAAAAGAGCATCAGAAGCATATTGGACGTCTATTGTTTTTTACTACCTTCAGACCCAACATTGTTTATGTTGTTACCTTATGTGAATGATTTAAAATTGATCCAAAATAATCACATTTACTTTCTGTAAAAATAATTCATAGATATATCAAAGGCACCAAAAACCTTGGTATCAAATATGATAGCTAAAATTATATTGAATTTTTTGGGTATTCATATATAAATTGGTAAGAAATGATGATGATAGAAGATCTCGATATGGTGGGGTATTCTTTGGGGGAATGAATTTCTTATTTGTAATTCAAGAAAACATATTCAATAACTCTCAATATGACCATAATTGAGTATGTTTCTACTACTAAAGATGCTACTCATGTTATGTGGAGAAATCATAGTTTGTATATTTACTTGTGGTAGTTAAGTTAATTGTTCTCTTGGGTTGTGTTAATCCATGACAAATCTGACCAGGAATCGCATTCAACATTCATGTCCAAAAATTTTTTATATCAAATATAAATTCATCAATGCGAATGTAGAGAAAAAGAATTGAATATGGAGTATTTTCCAACATCATAACAGGTTGTTGATATTCTCACAAAACATTTACCAAAGAAATCATTCTCAAAAATGAGGTTGAACATGGGTATCTAACCTCATTCTCTTCACGGTTGAGGTATGTGTTTTTTTCACCAATTTAATCTTACCTTTGTATTGTTTTTTCACGAGGGAGAATTGTTTTGTTACATAAATATATTTCAAAAAAGAGATAGTTGTGGGTAAGATATGAATTCTGCATCATTTAGTGTGTGAACTATTCTAACTATTTTTTGGAGTGGTTGTAGGAAAAGTAATTGAACTACTTTTCAGGGAGAGTGATGAAAATAAAGAGTGTGTCATGATCACTTTCTTTGGGATAGCATGGTTTTACTATTAGTTATTCTTGTTTCTTATAATGAGTTATCTCACGTAGGCATAGAATTTTGATTTGTAATATATTTGATGAGGATAAAATGTTCATTGATTTATGAATCTTGGTTGAAAACAATATCCATTGGTGTTGATTGTTGGTAGAAAGATGAAGGTGAAGGTGATGAAGGTTTCAAGAGTTATCATTTGATGTCATGGTTTGTTTTGAAGAAAGAAATATCATCACATTGTTTTGGAAACAACTGTTTTGAAATTTTGTTTTATAAAATAATAGTTCTGTTTGATGAAGAATCAGTTTTACCGAAGAATGTGTCATTTTGGAAGTGAATTTTAATTGATTTCAAACTAGAATGGAAGGTAAAATTCTATTTGAATTTTGATGATACTTTGTGGGTTTGTATTTCATATAAATCATGAGTTGAGGTATGAATTATGGTGCATGATTTATAGGTGAAAAGTGGAGTGAAAGAGAAGAAAGTGGTACCAACTGTTTCTCTAAATAATCAGAAAAAAATCGTATTTAGATTGTTTATCAAATAAATAATAAAAGAATAGTATTCAAATTTATCATATCTGTATGGAAGAAAGATAGAACTGGTACCGATTTTTTTTCAAAAAAATCTGAAAACAATTATATCCCGATTGAAGAGACAATTTAGATTTTGTTTCTAAATAATCTAAAAGGTACAAATAAAAATGTGGTGCCGATGAAAGTTGTGCCAATGAAGGATGTGCCAAATGAAAAGGAGGTGCCGATGAAATGGGTGATGCCAACATGAATGGTGATTCTGATGGAAAATGGTGTTGATGGATAAGGAGACACCCATTGTTTTTCAAAAAAAATCATATTCGAGAAGACTAAATGGAATGAGATGTTGTCAATTGATAATGAATCATATTCATATTGAAATTGATCAAATCTGGGTAAAAGAGAAGTGGTGATATCCTAAAGAAAGAAATAGGATTTATAATATATTTTATCATACCATGGAAGATTGATATTTTCATATTTTATCATATCTAGGATGATCATTGTTTTCATATTGTATCGTATCTGGGAAGATCATCTTTTTCAGATTGTATTTGATCATACCTTGAATTCGTAATAAGAATGATCATAACCAAAAATCATAACCAGAATGATGGTATCCATAAATGATCATATCCAAAATTATTTTATTTAGGATGATTTTATCTAGACCATTTAAATTCAAAAATGTCATTATTGGGGTGAGATAAAAAAGAAAGAAGCAGGAATGAATGTAATGTTACAATACATTCTAATTGAATATAGACCATACTAAATCTGATCCTCAATTCATTCTACTTTATGATAGAAGTCATGATTGAATCACATGTTTCGAATGTGATGATGTTTTTTAATAGGCGTTTCATGAGAAAAAAATGAAATTGGAGATTGATGAGTGGATTTTAAAGGGGGATCCCTTCATTTAAAAGTGTGATTGTATCTGAAGTGGAGAAGTAAATTTATTCAATCACATTCAATTGTTATGGTATCAAGCACTGTTTCAAAGAAATCAGTATTATAGAATCTGATTCATATGATTGGACCCATGTATTCCTCATCAATTATAATTGTATTGAAATTTTAAATGGGATTCTAGAAAATAATAGATGAATATTTTAGATGTTATGAGAAGAGAATAGAAGCATTGAAAAATTCATAATTTCTTTGAGATTTCATGAGAAATTCGGTTTTGTGTGAATTTTTGTGGGCGGGAAACATTTTGGGATTCTAGCCTAAATATGTTTTTGATTTCCTATAGAAGGAGATGTACATTGTACATTATTTGTGTACTGTTCACCATAGAAGAGAGAGATTCTCCAACATTTCAGTGGGAGGAAGTGGTATTGTTTTAATTTTTTATTCAATACATTCTGATGTGGATTTTTTCAGTTTGGTTTGGTTTCAGGCTAAATTAATCGAAATGGTTTTTTGGTATTGGGTACCACATTATTGTAGATTTTAGGAATAACAATTATTTTGGGTGGTGCCGATTCATTGGCATTTTATTCGGCTTGACAAATTCTTTTCGTGAATTTATGTGGTGTCGATTCTACTCAATTGTATTCTATAATAAAATCATATTAGGAGTTTTTTTGGAAGAATTTTACTCTGAGGAATCAGACTCAGTAAACATTAGAATCAGTGTTTCATAAATATTTCGAAGTAGTTCTAACCATTATTCTCTGTAAGTAATTGATGAATTGTATTAAATTTGAATACATTTGTTCAATTGAAAAGAAGTACATGTAACATGAGTTTCTAAAAAGAATTTTTATTACCCTATTGTGCAAAGAGGATACACATTCACAAGTTGTATTGTTTCATAGTGTGACACAAGTGAAAGGGTACATCCTACTAATTGTAATACAAGGATTAATGTTTAGTGGATTGTATGGTCTTGGATCATTCCCAAACCATACCAAGGACATAGCTATTCTTATTGAATAGTTAACCTTGTTAAAATTTGTGTTTTATTGGATGTGTATTGATTTATTTCTCATTATAGAATTGAAATTCTTTACATGAGCTAAGGGTTATTTCAATAGAAAAGAAACATAAAATAAAAATCGTATCACTGATTCACCCCCTCCCCCTCTCTGTAATACAATACTCTGACTGTGCACTTTCGCAATTCAATAATTTTATTTTGAAATCATAGAATATATGTGTGATTCATATCACTAATATGGAATGTAATTTTATATTTTTCATTTCTACAGAACACTTAGATATTATTTAATTCGAATATCATTTGTGTTCACCAAGCTAAATATGAGGCAAAAACTATCTTATGAACATATGATAATTTAATATTATATAATCAATTTATGAATATGAATATACTTATATTGTGAAATAACTCATCTGGCCAAACCGAATATTTTACAGGCTTCTTAAATCTTCAACATAGCCTAAATTAAAATTTACCAATTTATAGTTTCTTATACATTATAAATTTTTACATTGTAAAATTTTATTAAAAAATATCCAATGGGATTAAACAAAATATCATATCAATTTCTTGCGTAACTCTAATCAAATTTTCATAGGATAAATATTTTATGCCTAGGATAATTCCCTTTTCAATTTTTCACTTCATCTACAATGGATTCCATTCAATATGAAATATAAAAAATTTATGAAAAATTATAATGGGTGGATGAATTATACAATAGTAATACTATATAGGATAATTTCCATTGACATTATTCATAATGAAACAAAATAATATTAGATTTATTTAATGTATACCTGATCTTCTTCAAATCAACTACGGATGTTCTCAATCATCTCTAATGTATTTCAAATAGATCTAAATAAATTCAAATTTTATTAGAATAATTATAAACTCATTATAGTATGGTCTGATGGATTTCAGAATATAAAATATAGAATATTGATTATTCATATTGAATTTACTTTCATCCTTAATTTTATACCATTTATATTAAAATTATTAACCATTTAAGTTTAATTACTTAATACAACTGCTGTTATATGTCACGACCCGTCCTCGGGGCCCGTGCCGTGACTACCCCAAGCCCGCCTTCCATTGGCCAGGGGCTGGCGACTAGCACCAAAGGCGTAAAATCCCGATAACTGGGAAGGAATTGCCTTTATAAAAGAAAACAAGCACCACAGAGTACAAGCGGAAGAAGTAAACACTAAGTAAAAACTGAGTACAACAGTAAGTGCGGAAAGTAAAAAAGGGGCCGGAAATACAAGCCCAACTGTAAAGTATAACTCGAAAGGGAAAACAGCAACTGAAAAGTAAAGCTACTACGCCGAGCTGTCCACTGGAAATCCCACCAGAAGGGTGGGTACATATAGCTCTTCTGCTCCTCATGTCCCACCGTCCGCTCCGAGTATGTCTCGCCCAGTGGTCCACCTCCGGGTACCGCCTCGTCGTCACGTCCACCTCTGGGTACCGTCTCGTCGTGAGGTCCTCCTCCGGGTACCATCTCTTCGTATAGTTCACCTCTAGATACCGTCCAGTCCTCGAACACTCAGCCTCTGTCAGCACTGCCCGTCGTCTGCAACCAACACAACGAGGTGCGGGCATAGCCCGTGCAGGGGTGAGTATAACGATACTCAGTAGGGACCCCGAGACCCTCAAGGTCTCACTAAACCAACAAGAATAACCACAAAGAAGATCTCAACAGATAACCTCTACTTAGGTATATGCCCATACATATACCTAAGTTATCAAGTAACCCATCTCAATCATGAGGAAACACAAGGATTGAGAAATCAACGGATAACCACTACCCGGGTATATGCCCATACATATACCAAAGATAGAAAGTGACCCATCTCAATCATGAGATAAACACAAGGTCAAAAGTCTCAGCTCAAACCAGGATTTTCATTATCGAAACCGTAACTGCTGAAGAGCCCCATCTCTGAAGTGTACAGTGGTCCTGTCACGACTCCGAAGTACTGCTCACTAACCTAAGACTGCTGAAGTACTCCTCCTGTCGAGTACCGCGGGTCTGCTGCCAACTACCGGGCGCTCCGTCCGCTGAGGGTCTGCTGCCAAATACCGGGCACTCACCCAAATAGCCTACAGAGGTACTCCTCCAGTCGAGTACCGCGGGTTTGCTGCCAACTACCAGGCGCTCCGTCCGTCGTGGGTCTGCCGCCAAATACCGGGCGCTCCGTCCACTGGGCTAGTCGACTCACTCCAAGTAGAGTCGGTCGAGTAGTCTTCAGGTCTCAGCCGGCTACACGGTCTCCATACTCCGTATGCTCGTCTCCAGAATCGCGGGTCTGCCGCTACAACCAAGCGCACTACCTCTATCGAGTAAAAATAGAAGGTTCAGCTCACACTGGTATACTTCTTCGGATGACGGTGAAGATGATCATTGATCCATCTAAGTCGTCGGACCCATGAAGGATCGATAGGTACTAACCCCCGCAAATACCCACACAGGATCGTAGCACTGATCCACGTAGGATCGCTGAGTGCTGTAGTCGTCGGCTTCGAATCCACACAGGATCTCTGTACTGTCGTCGTCGCAGTCACAGTAGCAGTAGCAGTAGTAGTCACAGTCGCAGTCGCAGCCAGCACTAGGGTTCCCGCACACAGCAAGCTCGTTCGGAGGGTCCGCTCCACGAGCCGAGAGGCTGATACATCAACTGTCACAAGTCCAGAGTTGATGTATCCAAAAGTTCCGTATCGTCAACAGGAACTCAATGCAACAGACGGCGCGTCGATCGGACGCCCGGTCTGAGAGTTATTGGCATTTTCGTCTCCGGGGCCCGGTTGGTTTTTAAGGCAAAACCAACCCGACCGTACTCCACCTGCGTCCAAACCTCGGTCGGAGTATGCCAAAAGATCCGTCTCACTAAGAGGAACACAACAAAGCTGATGGCACGTCAATCGGACGTCCGTAGCTCAAGATATGAGCGTTTCCGCTCCAAAGGTCCAGTTGGTATCGTGTACGAACCAACCCGGCCGAACTCAAAGTAATCTGAAACCTTGAGTGCGATATACCGAAACGACCGTCTCGATCCAAGGATCGCATCGCCGCTGACGGTTCGTCAATCGGACGTCCAGTCTGAATGATATCAGCCTTTCCGTCTCACACCCACCCTGGGAAACTTCCCAGGAGGTCACCCATCCTGATCACTACTCTAAGCCAAGCACGCTTAACTACGGAGTTTTAACCACGTAGTCTCCCGAAAAAGAAGGTGCGCCTTGAGTATAGTATACTGAAACGACCGTCTCGATCCAAGGATCGCGTTGTCGTAGACGGTTCGTCGATCAGAGGTTCGTGGCTCAAGTTATGTCCAAAAGACCGAAGTCGTCTCGAAAACGGGGGGTCCAGGTCCAGGCCGACCCGGCCCGGCCGGCGGCGGACCGGCGCGGCAGCGCGGACCGGCGCGGCGGCGCGGTCCGGCGCGGCGGCGCGGCCCGGCCGGCGGCGGCGCGGCCTGGCGCCGCTAGGGTCACGCGCGGGGGGCTAAGCCCCCGCTTCCAGCAAGGCGGCGCGGCTTAAGAGCCGCGCCTTTTTGGAGACCGGCCCCCCCTCGTGGGGGCCTGCTTTGAAGGCAACCGGGGGGCCGCCTGCCCCCCTCAAGGAAACCGCCCCCTCTCTTAAATGAGGGGGGTTTTTGAGCTGGCCGGGGGAATTAAATTCCCCCGGCCTTTGACCTTTCGGCCGGCCACCTGGCCGACCGGTTTTTCTCCAACCGGACCGGAAAATCCGGTCCCCTTTCCGGCTTCCGACGCCGGCGGCCCGGCGTGCCGCCGGTCTTCCCGTCTCGCCGCGGCCTGGAACCGACCGCGGTGTTCGTCGTCCGGCGCGGTGCGACGGCACCGCGCCCCTTCGCCGCGCCTTCCATTCCCCTCGACGCGGCGCGACGGCGTCGCGTTCTTGATGATTCTTCCACGGCGCGGCGCGATGGCGCCACGCAATATAATCGGGCAAATAATCGCGTGGTGCGACGGCACCACGCCACCTTGTTTCATCCGCAATATAAAAACATCAAGAACGAAGGAGGGGGTTCGGCCGTGTTCATGCGGTCCGGCCCCCTCACATTAAACAATAACACATATTTAAAAACCTCACGTTAGTCACGCTAGAACCACGAACAAGGATAAATAAATAAACAATTAACAACCACCCCTACCTTGAAAATTGACGTCGCACGTCGGTTATCGCGGAGAAAGGCGTCGCGGCGTCGGACGTAGATTCCGTGGACGTCGGGGTGCGTCCGAGGAGGAAACGACGTCTCTTCTCTTGTCGCTAAGACGAAGAAGAGAGGTACGTTGTCGTCGGCGATGATCACCACGGTCGGCGACTTCTCCCTTGTCGAGGAGACGGAAGAATCTGGGACGCCGAGTCTCGAAGGTAGTGGGATCGATGTTCTTTGTCGGAGAAGAACCGTTCTTCACGTTCTTCGTCGAAGACGAAAAGTATCTTCAAGTCTCTCAACGATTCTCCCAATCCTCTCAAGTAACAAAGGAACTAACCCAAAAATAAATTAAGCTTACACTTAATTTATTAACACAACCCAACCTTTGAAATTCAAGAGTTTGAATTTCAAAAACTCAAAATTAAACTCACTTATTAATTATACATGAGTTGTATAATTAATTAAAAGTTAAGTTGTCAAGACTTTAAGAGGGAGAGAGGGGAGTTAGGGAATTTGAAAAGGTGGGGCTCGGGTGGGCCCCTCCTCACCTTAATCCTCTCTTAGGTAGTTAAACCACACAACTTCCAACAAAAGGTTATAACCACTTTTAAGATATAAAATAAATATTGTATAACAAATTTATTTTACTCTTCATTTCATCCAGAAAATTAAACATCTCTTCCTAGGCAAACACAACTTCGGAAAAGGTCCCCTTAAGCGAATATCGGCGCTGCGAGTTCATCGGTGCCCTCAGATTTCAATTCCGAGCACCGGATCAAAAGTTAGAATTTCCCGCTCGTTCACTGAACGTACCCAAGCCAAACTTCGGAAATTGATTCCGGGCACTCCGGGCCTCGGAATCAGGTGCCGTCAGAAACCGCGCTCTTATAAAATTCCAAAGAAAATTAATAAAAAAATTTCTCTTGAATTTTACAGGTCTGTACATTACTCCCACCTCAGGGCTTTACGTCCCTGTAATGATACATCAAAAACTAGGGAAATAGATAAGGGTACTGAGCACGCATCTGAGCCTCCCACTCCCATGTGCTCTCCTGGAGGTTCCCGTGCTTCCATCTGATGCGCACAAGAGGAATCGATCTCCCACGTAGGACCCGCTCCTGTCGATCCTCTATCTCCACCGGGACCTCCGTAAAATTCGCCCCATCGTCAACGTCAAGCTCCCCAAGGTCAATGATGTGTGTCGGGTCGTGCACGTATCTCCTCAGCTGAGACACGTGGAAGACGTCGTGCACCCGGTGCAACTGAGGTGGCAGAGCCAGACGATAAGCCACCTCACCAATCCTGCTGAGGACCTGGAAGGGTCCGATGAAGCGCGGAGATAACTTGCCGCCTCGGCCAAATCTCTGAATACCACGTCGAGGTGAGACCCGCTAAAAGACGTGGTCGCCATCCTCGAACTTCAGCGGCCTCCGCCTCCTGTCAGCATAAGGCTTCTGCCGGCTCTGAGCTGTACTCATCCGCCCCTGGATGACCTGAACCATCTCAGGTCCCACAAGAGCTGCAAGATTTCTTCTTTGCCGATAAGATAAATCTGGTCTCATCCCCTGGATGAACCACATTCTTTGCCTAATACAGTCAATCCTAACATGGATGATAATAATCCATACCAAGGATGATGTCATAAGGCCTCGACGCTACTACCAAGAGATCCAACCGTTACTCTCGCCTCCAAGAGTTGAGTCACACTGTCGGCATCAGTGTGTGGTAACTGGGTCTCCTCCAGTAGATGTCTCACAAGTGAGGGTCAAGTCAACAGTCAAACTGGAACCTCTTAGTAACAACACAAAAGAGGACAGGAATGAAAACATCACAAGGTATGCGTATTTTATTATTGCAGCTCATAATACAAAGACGCTACACAAAAGCAACAAGGAACTAGAAGTACAAAGGACCCATCCACTAGTTCTGCTCCTGTCCATCTGCTCCCAGAGCTCCATGATCGAAGGCCTCGGCTGCCTGAAGATGAGCTCTCGCTTTTTCACCTACTCCCTGTGGTCGGGGCGGACCTCCTGGTGGTGGTGGTGGAAGAGCCTCAAACCGTCGCCCACCACCTACTGCTCGGCCACCTCCTCTGCCTCGTCCGCCTCCTCCCTGCGGATCGTCACGGTCGAACTTCTGCCTCTGCCTGGGAGGTTCTTCACTTAACTGTTGATCATCAACATGGCGGGTCAGACAGTCACGAGCCATGTGACCAAACCCGCTACAGGAGTAACACTGCCCACTCTCGGCACGCCTGGCTCTGACTCCACCCCTGCTTCCCCGCACAACTGGGCCTGAGTCGTGCAGTCGGCCACCGGTAGGTCTGGTCTGCCTGGAACCCTGAGTCATCCGTCGGCTACCTGTTGCCGAAGACTCTGCTATCTGCCTCCCTGCGATAGGTCTCGCTGTGGACTCAGCCAGGAAACTCTCGATCAGGAGGGTTCACTCCAGTACTCCTGTCTGAGTCGGTATGCTGAGGGAGATCAGTGATGCCCTGATCTCGTGTCTCAAACCCTGCTCGAAGGTCCGGGCCCGGAAGAATGGGTCCCGTACCATGTCGGTCGAGTAGCGCGAGAGATCAGTAAATCTTGCCGAGTACTGAGCGACTTTCATGTTGCCCTGCCGCAGCTGAAGAAGCTCCTGGATACGCACCGCACGAAGGGTGGCTGGGACGAACTCCGAGATGAAGAGGCTCTCAAGGTCCGTCCATAGTAGAGATGCCTCATCGTGCACCTAGAGCATCAAGCTCCACCATTGTCCTGCTGCTGCGTGTAGTAGGCTCGCAGCGAGGATCACCATGAGGTCTGGTGGTGTCCTCACTAGCCTAAACACACGTACCACTGCCTCCAGCCAGTCCTCTGCTGCCTGGGGATCCATCTCCCCGTGAAACCTAGGCGGTCGCTGGCGCTGAAAGTCATGCAGTGCACTGAGGCGACGTGCATCGTCAGCGGCTGGCGCTGGAAGCATCGGGGGCTCCGCGGGTAGTGCTACCGCCGGTGCCACTGCTGACAAAGGGCCCTGCACCGAGGCCTCGTCGCTCGGTGGGCTGTCATCACACTCGACTCTCGGAACCCTAGCTGGCTGCCGTCGTGGGGCCATCCTGAAAAGGAAAAAGGTGCGCCACGGTCAGAACAGTATACCTGGTGAGCTGTTATAAGTAATCACAAAGAAAACTTTGAAACACACACGCAATCAATGTTTTCGTGCATTAAGTCAGAAATCAGAAGTCAGGGTCCTGGTGTACGGATACGTCGGCCGCCGCACCAACACTGGACTCCCTGGACTGATAACCACACTCAATATGCTAAACATTATTGCTTCGCATAGAGAAGATCAGAGTTCGCAGTAGAACCGAACTCCTCTGATACCAATTTGTCAGGACCCGTCCTCGGGGCTCGTGCCGTGACTACCCCAAGCCCGCCTTCCATAGGCCAGGGGCTGGCGACTAGCACCAAAGGCGTAAAATCCAGATAACTGGGAAGGCATTTCCTTTATAAAAGAAAACAAGCACCACAAAGTACAAGAGGAAGAAGTAAACACTAAGTAAAAACTGATTACAACAGTAAGTGCGGAAAGTAAAAAGGGGCCGAAAATACAAGCCCAACTGTAAAGTACAACTCGAAAGGGAAAACAGAAACTGAAAAGTAAAGCTGCTACGCCGAGCTGTCCACTAAAAATCCCACCTGAAGGGTGGGTACATATAGCTCCTCTGCTCCTCAGGTCCCGTCGTCCGCTCCGAGTATGTCTCGCCCAGTGGTCCACCTCCGGGTACCGCCTCGTCGTCACGTCCACCTCTGGGTACCGTCTCGTCGTGAGGTCCTCCTCCTGGTACCATCTCTTCGTATAGTCCACCTCCAGGTACCGTCCAGTCCTCGAACACTCAGCCTCTGTCAGCACTGCCCGTCGTCTGCAACCAACACAACGAGGTGCGGGCATAGCCCGTGCAGGGGTGAGTATAACGATACTCAGTAGGGACCCCGAGACCCTCAAGGTCTCACTAAACCAACAAGGATAACCGCAAAGAAGATCTCAACAGATAACCTCTACTTAGGTATATGCCCATACATATACCTAAGTTATCATGTAACCCATCTCAATCATGAGGAAACACAAGGATTGAGAAATAAACGGATAACCACTACCCGGGTATATGCCCATACATATACCAAAGTTAGCAAGTGACCCATCTCAATCATGAGGTAAACACAAGGTCAAAAGTCTCAGCTCAAACCAGGATTTTCATTATCGAAACCGTAACTACTGAAGATCCCCATCTCTGAAGTGTACAGTGGTCCTGTCACGACTCTGAGGTACTGCTCACTAACCTAAGACTGCTGAAGTACTCCTCCTGTCGAGTACCACGGGTCTGCTGCCAACTACCGGGCGCTCCGTCCGCTGAGGGTCTGCTGCCAAATACCGGGCGCTCACCCAAATAGCCTACAGAGGTACTCCTCCAGTCGAGTACCGCGGGTTTTCTGCCAACTACCAGGCGCTCCGTCCGCCGTGGGTCTGCCGCCAAATACTGGGCGCTCCGTCCACTGGGCTAGTCGACTCACTCCAAGTCGAGTCGGTCGAGCAGTCTTCAGGTCTCAGCCGGCTACACGGTCTCCGTACTCCGTATGCTCGTCTCCAGAATCGCGGGTCTGCCGCTACAACCAAGCGCACTACCTCTATCAAGTAAAAATAGAAGGTTCAGCTCACACAGGTATACTTCATCACATGACGGTGAAGATGATCACTGATCCATCTAGGTCGTCGGACCCACGAAGGATCGATAGGTACTAACCCCCGCAAAGACCCACACAGGATCATAGCACCGATCCACGTAGGATCGCTGAGTGCTGTAGTTGTCGTCGTCGAATCCACACAGGATCTCTGTACTGTCGTCGTCGCAGTCACAGTAGCAGTAGCAGTAGTAGTCACAGTCGCAGTCGCAGCCAGCACTAGGGTTCCCGCACACAGCAAGCTCGTTCGGAGGGTCCGCTCCACGAGCCGAGAGGCTGATACATCAACTATCACAATTCCAGAGTTGATGTATTCAAAAGTTCCGTATCGTCAACAGGAACTCAACGCAACAGACGGCGCGTCGATCGGACGCCCGGTTTGAGAGTTATTGGCATTTTCGTCTCCGGGGCCCGGTTGGTTTTTAAGGCAAAACCAACCCGACCGTAATCCACCTGCGTCCAAACCTCGGGCGGAGTATGCCAAAAGATCCGTCTCACTAATAGGAACACAACAAAGCTGACGGCACGTCAATCGGACGTCCGTAGCTCAAGATATGAGTGTTTCCGCTCCGAAGGTCCAGTTGGTTTCGTGTACGAACCAACCCGGCCAAACTCAAAGTAATCCGAAACCTTATGTGCGATATACCGAAACGACCGTCTCGATCCAAGGATCGCATCACCGCTGACGGTTCGTCAATCGGACGTCCAGTCTGAAAGATATCAGCCTTTCCATCTCACACCCACCCTGGGAAACTTCCCAGGAGGTCACCCATCCTGATCACTACTCTAAGCCAAGCACGCTTAACTACGGAGTTTTAACCACGTAGTCTCCCGAAAAAGAAGGTGCGCCTTGAGTATAGTATACTGAAACGACCGTCTCGATCCAAGGATCACGTTGCCGCAGACGGTTCGTCGATCAGAGGTCTGTGGCTCAAGTTATGGCCAAAAGACCGAAGTCGTCTCGAAAACGGGGGGTCCGGGTCCGGGCCGACCCGGCCCGGCCGGCGGCGGACCGGCGCGGCGGCGCGGATCGGCGTGGCGGCCCGGTCCGGCGCGGCCCGGCCGGCGGCGGCGCGGCCTGGCGCCGCTAAGGTCACGCGCGGGGGGCTAAGCCTCCGCTTCCAGCAAGGCGGCGCGGCTTAAGAGCCGCGCCTTTTTGGAGGCGGCCCCCCCTCGTGGGGGCCTGCATTGAAGGCAACCGGGGGGCCGCCTGCCCCCCTCAAGGAAACCGCCCCCCTCTCTTAAATGAGGGGGGTTTTTGAGCTGGCCGGGGGAATTAAATCCCCCGGCCTTTGACCTTCCGGCCGGCAACCTGGCCGGCCGATTTTCTCCAACCGGACCGGAAAATCCGGTCCCCTTTCCGGCTTCTGACACCGGCAGCCCGGCGTGCCGCCGGTCTTCCCGTCTCGCCGCGGCCTGGAACCGACCGCGGTGTTCGTCGTCCGGCGCGGTGCGACGGCACCGCGCCCCTTCGCCGCGCCTTCCATTCCCCTCGACGCGGCGCGACGGCGTCGCGTTCTTGATGATTCTTCCACGGCGCG
The DNA here is from genome assembly GCA_963277665.1 of Viscum album. Lineage (NCBI taxonomy): Eukaryota > Viridiplantae > Streptophyta > Magnoliopsida > Santalales > Viscaceae > Viscum > Viscum album. Next base: position 1,640,237,773 of record OY728121.1, on the reverse strand, counting down.
GCGCGACGGCGCCGCACAATATAATCGGGCAAATAACCGCGTGGTGCGACGACACCACGCCACCTTGTTTCATCCGCAATATAAAAACATCAAAAACGAAGGAGGGGGTTCGGCCGTGTTCATGCGGTTCGGCCCCCTCACGTTAAACAATAACACATATTTAAAAACCTCACGTTAGTCACGCTAGAACCACGAACAACGATAAATAAATAAACAATTAACAACCACCCCTACCTTGAAAATTGACGTCGCACGTCGGTTATCGCGGAGAAAGGCGTCGCGGCGTCGGACGTAGATTCCGTGGACGTCGGGGTGCGTCCGAGGAGGAAACGACGTCTCTTCTCTTGTAGCTAAGACGAAGAAGAGAGGTACGTTGTCGTCGGCGATGATCACCACGGTCGGCGACTTCTCCCTTGTCGAGGAGACGGAAGAATCCGGGACGCCGAGTCTCGAAGGTCGTGGGATCGATGTTCTTTGTCGGAGAAGAACCGTTCTTCACGTTCTTCGTCGAAGACGAAAAGGATCTTCAAGTCTCTCAACGATTCTCCCAATCCTCTCAAGTAACAAAGGAACTAACCCGAAAATAAATTAAGCTTACACTTAATTTATTAACACAACCCAACCTTTGAAATTCAAGAGTTTGAATTTCAAAAACTCAAAATTAAACTCACTTATTAATTATACATGAGTTGTATAATTAATTAAAAGTTAAGTTGTCAAGCCTTTAAGAGGGAGAGAGGGGAGTTAGGGAATTTGAAAAGGTGGGCCTCGGGTGGGCCCCTCCTCACATTAATCCTCTCTTAGGTAGTTAAACCACCCAACTTCCAACAAAATGTTATAACCACTTTTAAGATATAAAATAAATATTGTATAACAAATTTATTTTACTCTTCATTTCATCCAGAAAATTAAACATCTCTTCCTAGGCAAACGCAACTTTGGAAAAGGTCCCCTTAAGCGAATATCGGCGCTGCGAGTTCATCGGTGCCCTCGGATTTCAATTCCGAGCACCGGATCAAAAGTTAGAATTTCCCGCTCGTTCGTTCACTGAACGTACCCGAGCCAAACTTCGGAAATTGATTCCGGGCACTCCGGGCCTCGGAATCAGGTGCCGTCAGAAACCGCGCTCTTGTAAAATTCCAAAGAAAATTAAGAAAAAAATTTCCCTTGAATTTTATGGGTCTTTACATTATATATGTAACTCCAATTGTAGATTCTCTAAATTAGTATAGATCTTAGATTGATCATTTAACATACTTTTACCATTGTAATTATTCATTTACAACCAACCCACCATGGTTTAGTTGAATGATTATATAGTATACTCAACTTCATAAGTGATTATATGACAAAATTATTCTCTACACAAATATCAACTAACATTTCCATTCAAACTGTCTCTCTAATCATGACATGTATTGATTCATGGAATGTATCCAACCATCTATTTTAAGGATAAATGTTCTTATACATACCTAAGTAATCATAATGATTAAAATTTAATGTTATTATTAGGGTTAATAGTAACTGGATACATTACCTTGAGGCACTTATTAATGTTATAAAAACTGGTTCTTCAATTTTCAAAGGTATTTTTCAAAGGTAGTTATATTGATAGTTTTACCAATTCCATTATTCTTTTTATATTTATTGTAAACACAATGCGAGAATATTCATCTACATACATGGAATGATACCTAATTATTCACTAGGGATCATATTAATTAGTAGATATTTCATATTCAAAGGGATTATCTTCATCTCCATTTCCATGTAAACACAATGGTAGTAGATAAATCTTCATAAATTGGTGATTAATCACTTCTTGGATTGAGATAAAAGAATTTACATGAAAATTTAAATGAAATACCAAAATATTGAACATAATTTCCAAAAACCCCTAAATATATTATTCTAATTTTCCATGAAAAAAAATATTATCATATTCATCACTTATATGGATAGATACTCATTTATTTACATATTAATTAATAATTTATTTGATAAATTTTGTAAAAACCCACAAAACAAAATAAAAAAAATCCACCTCTATTTTTGTGTCAATATAAAATTTATATCAAATATAATGATATTCCTCTACACCATTTTGTCAATATTTTCATAGTGTATGACAATCAACCACTTATGGATATGACAGTGTCATGGATGATTACTAATCTTATCAAACTAACTGTTTTATATATTTAAAACTCAAATTCACTATACTGTATTACTATCTTCCATTGAGATATTCATTCTACTTCAATTTTATAGACAAGGACCATAACTAAAATATCTTTTTACAAATTTCATGTGATTTTTTGAATTTTAAATCATCAAGGAATCATGTAGTTAAATGTGGTTCAACAATTATCTTAGAAATGGTCCATCAACCGATTTAATATATATCTTTGAATTTATCCCTTTGATGAAAATAATTATAAATACTAGACAATAAGTATATCCACAAATAAATCACCATACTATTCCCCCTTTTCCTATCAATTGATGAAGGTCTATTTATAATATTTTCATTAATCCTAATGAACCTAGACTCAAATCAATATAGATTGGAAAACAATTAAGTGAAAGGTATTTCATTAACAATTGGTTAAATAATCACACAACAATAATGAAGATAATGGATTTTAGTAAAAAAAATATGATAAAACTAAAATCATTCCCCACAATTCGAATTTTTTAAGAAGTAGCCCATAATTCCATTTTATAAATAATGATAAATCTCTAGCTGCATGATTACTTTATAATAGATCTTCCTTAATGGTTTATTTCCATATTTTTTTAACATCAATTTATTAATTTTACGATGAAATTAAATTGAAAGTGTATAAGGTTTAATCATCCAATAATGATTTATTGTGATCTAATTGGCTAATGAAATTTCATATAAAAAACAATTCATTTAATTATAGGGCTAATGATTCTATACCAAAGGATACCAAACCATAACATAAATAATATCACATCATTTACAAGAATATCCATCACATTTAACAATAAAAAATTCTTGAGAATACTATTGTTCTAGTGTCTATGGAGACTATGTACATAGTAAAATTATTTACAGAAAACACTAATCATCTCCCACGACATTCTTCTATCATTTTGACCGTCCTAGAAATATTAAAAAAATTATAACATAGCGAAATGGGAACAAAAAATATGTGGTCTCATATGATCTAGGATTGATAAAAATGAAGATATCAATCGATGATCAAATGTGATAATCCAATGAGTGTGAGGGAAATATATAATCACTCTATAACATGAGAACAACAATTAAATATCAAAAAATAATAATTCATTGTTCATAAATCATCATTTAATGATTCTATTTTTTCATCATACTACATTAAAATGATTTAAATAATTTTTCCATTATATGGTGTAGAATCCGAGTGTAATTTAATCCCTATGAAGCCTCAGTATTAATATATGAAAAATAATAAAAATAATATATATAATGGGTTATTTTTCAGAAATAATGTAATATATCTCAATCAGAGTCCTATATAAGATAACCTACATAAAATAGTTATATATTTACGGAATACATTTTATGGTATCTTAATACATTTATTTATGTAAATAAGTGTTGCCTCTATGAAATTTTGGATATTGTTTTTGTTTTTTATGGAATTCAAAAATATATAAGTGAAAAAAAAATCTAATGTTGTGAGAATAGATTCTTTAGGGTGTAGGGGTGTTGTGAAACTAGATTTGATCATTTATATGTTGTTTAATACATCAGACAATGTGTGTTTTTTAGTCTATGTTATTTTGGTTGATATACACCATGATCTGTGAGGCCTTCTCCCACAGAGAAAATTAAAACATTACATGATGTATAAAATTTACATGTTATAACAGGATCATGAATCCTAAAAATGTATACGAATTTTTTAGGGGATTCATTAGATTGTTTGGAAAAAACCCACTTATATATTCCATTATGGTTATATGTAATCGTAGAGAAATTCAATAATTCCTATCAGAGATTCTCACAACCATGGAGACATGTTGGTCCCCCTATTATTTAGATTTTCCTTTATTATTTTCCTTCACCCTCTCAGGGATTGAATGAGTGTTTTATTTATTTTTTTCATTGAATGCATAATGAATGAGGATTGAATGTATGATGTATTTTTTTATATTGAAATTTATTTTGGGGTTTCTTTTTTGCTCATAAATTCATTCCACTTCATGATTATCCTTGCATGTTCATGTTGAGTCTGCTAAGAAAACGTTATAATATCATTCTCTCTTTGATCATGATCATTTATTGAGAATTTTTAATGAATCTATTTAATGTGAATTATGGGGTTTATACATTCACTGTGACTGTTTTATTTTCATCTTCCCTTACTTTAAATATGTTTTTGGGTTACCCATTTTTTATAATTATATGTACCTCTCCATGAGAAATAGAGAACAAAGGATTGAGAGTGTTTACCATGACCAATGTTCTCATTAGAACCTAATTCCAATGAGTGCATGATCCCAAATTATTTATCTAATATCATGTTATCCCATTAACCATGATTAATTACATGCTCATACACTTTTTATTTTTTTTGTCCCAATTTCCCCACCAATCACAAGTTTAGTAGTCTAGATTCAATTACTAAAAATCACAAATATTTTAGGATTATTTAATTTAATTAATATTTTCACTAACCATATCTTATTGGGATCGACCATGGACTTGAAATTCATATACTACCCAATTCTATTGTGGTTATTTTGAACCACATTATAAATTATTAAATTTGGAAACCCAATGAGAATTAACCACACCCATGATTATAACAAGAACCATCAATTCCGTAATATAGGTTTTTCCCTAGGCATGAAATAATAATTAAAAACATCAGGTGTTTCATTTAAGTCCACTCAATGATGGAATAATATAAAATTAAATTACTAAATTAATTTATTGTCTTATAAAAATTTGAACAACCTAACCCTTTACTATTTAAACATTTTTATTAGAAAATATTATGGTAATGGCCATTAACATGGAGCATTAGAGGATATTGAAAATGTAAGAGAACTCTATTGGTATTGAACCAAGAGGTGGAATGAGGAAGGATCATCAATGAATGAGCAACAGATTCCCCAAAGCTCATCAACTATATTAACAGAAGATCATTCTTCATTTTATATAGATTCAATGTCGATGTAGGAATTTTATTATTTGGATTATCATTATTTTGATTATTTTATATAATAAATGTCACAAGATTTTTTAACAAATTAATTAATGGATTATTATTTTGAGTGGCCATTAATTATTTTTATTCCTATAATCATAAATTGATAATCCATTTAAAACATCATTGATTCATCACACATTCATAATATTGACAAATCCTACTATGTAAAATAGTTAATTTCCACATTATATTGTTTCTTATTTTCTCCACCAATTAATCGATTGTTCATAATCAATATTAGATTTAATCAGTAAAGAGACACTTTCCAGGAAAAATTTTCATAGTGTAATTTATTTACTATTTTAATAGATTATTTTTTTTGTTCCACAATGGTATCAAAGAGATGGATGAGGTATATTGATGATGGTGTATTATTCTTATGAAAATGAATTATAGAATCCTGTCACCAACACTATGTTTGGATTGTTTATGTCGGTCTGAGTATTTTGAGATAGATTAGAGGAAGAATAACTAGAGAAAAAATGGTTAAAATAGATACATGAAGATTTAGAGTATCTAAAAAAATATATTAACATTATCTTTAGTTTTTAAGAATTCACACAATGTGGAATCCTCAATGGGACTCTAGTTTTTTGGTTTATTGATAATAACACATGATCATAAATATTTCTTAACACATCTTGTGAAAAATCACTAATTACTTGACTTGTTCTCTATAGGGTTCATGATAAAAAGTTTGGGAAGAATAAATATAGTTAAATAATGTACATGAGTATGGGAGAAGTATATAGACATGGATAGGGTCATGAATACACATAGTGGGAAACACTATATACTCCTTAAATGTCAGTTTGAAGCCCAAAATCCCTTCTATATGGTTTCCTTTTCATTATAGGTGAGTTCTATTATACTAGGGTAAAATTTCTCTCTCCACATAAATATAGTTCTATAAGACATATATTACAGTTATTTGGAAAAAATATCCCCTTAGATGATTTGATTAGGTATCCCTCCATGCAACCTCGGTTTCTATTTTTTTCAAGTATTTCTATAGGTAGTGTAATGTATCACATATCCATCAAATGGGTGTTCGATCACCCAAAATGATAGTTAATATATATATGGTACAATTTCCCCCATTATCATTTTTTGTGATCATAAATTTGTGTATTTAAATGTATAATCATATAATCATGTGTAGTCCTCTAAACTGTGTATCTGTGATGTAGCATGATAATTATTGTGTACATCAATATAGAATAGCCATGTCAGTATGACATCTTAGATGACTTCTATCTATTTTAGGATGACTCAATGAGTGTGGAATATTTGAAGAGGGTTATTATATAGTATTTTGAAGAATATAAAGTATTTTAGTCAGGATATACCCCACCTAGTGAATTAGAAACATCCATTTTTCATATTATTGTTACCATTAAAATCCCCCTTTATTTTGTTATTTAGAGCTAACCCCCGCCTGATGCATTCTATTTGGTAGTCCCATGGTTTCCTGAGAGGTTATTTTACAATAACTCTTATAGGGTATTTTCTTCAATGTGTCTCCAATTATGTACACAACATGCCTTTTGACCATGTTTGTTGGGGTGCCAATAATGGGTGGATCTTTGCTGGGCTTGACGTACCCTGGTCAAATCTCATTGTTTCTTTTTTCTATTATCCACCTTCTAATTTCTTGGATATATTATTTTACAAAATTGGTGTTATTTTACATGGTCCATTTTTCATTTTTGTACTCTCTTTTTATACATTAATATGTGATTATATGTTATGGATTAATTTAAAGAATCAAATATTCAATTTCATCAATATATTTTTTAATGGAGATGTTTTATTTTTTATATCTAATTTAGGCCAATTCCTTCGTTGGTCTAAGATATTCCTAATCACTTGTAGTCACCAACCACTAGACTATTTTAGGTGGTATTGGGGTATCAAAATCAGTTTACTGCTAACCTGGAAGGTATCCTGGTCAGGTAATGACAATGAGTCATAGAATAAGTAATTGGCATAAAATATATGAACCATAAGAGTGAAAAAATCATTAATCAATCTCCTTAAATTTATTTATATCATAATAATTTGAATATTAAATAAGAGTATAAAATCACAATATAATAAGAAACATAGTATTTTTTAGAAATATAATTGTATCCAAGCCCCCACAAACATTTTTAGACATTACAGCAATATCCAAACATCTGTTTTTTAACATATAATAGTTCCCAACAATAAAATTATTAACATAAAATTTTCTAACATTCATAAAATTACTTATCTCATGATACAAAAAACACATAGGATCCCATATATATATAAAGTATAATATATATATATATATCACACATGATCATAATGGTATTCATTTTTACTTCACCAGTAAATTTAACAATAGAAAATATATCTACGTTATAGAAATTCTATTAGAAAAACATCAAAACTGATTTGGATAGTGAATGTGTGTTGAATCATTAGATAATATCCAAAACATGTTCATATGACTTAGAAAAATTTTGGGACTATAATACAAATATGTTAATAAAAACAATAAAAAAAATTTAAATACTTGGTGAAATATTCACTTGATTTTTTATAATAAAAAAAATTTTAATTGAGTAGTTGGATATATATTATATGTTAAAAAATATTTTAAAAAACTTTATGATGGAATTATGAATAAGATCATCCTAATTGTTGTAAAAATTATTTATAAACTAAATTTAAAAAAACATTATTTTTAAAATTTTGTAACAAATGTAATAATTATCCATTCAATAAATATAAAAGATATTAAATTTATTAATCAAGTAAGTAAATAAAATGATATATTAAAACTACCTTAAATAATCAATTGATTAAAAAATAACAACATATTTAAACCAATGCAGTGAATATGGTCATGTATGTAAAATATTTCCAACCAAAAATATGAAATGTGGTAAGTTTTTCAAAAAAAACATTCTTTTTATAGTATCAAATAAGGGGGAAATGAAATTATTACATGAAACCCAAATATATAAAATATTTAAAATAAATATAATGATGTTTTAATAAAATTCAATTCCCTCAATTATATTTGAAATATAAACACTCTAGATAAAAATTGATATTGTAACATAAACCATTACATCATGTTCTGAATTTATTCATACATTATCTATACTACTTTATAGTTAATTTAAATTTATTATATATAATATATAAATATTTCATTTCTAATTTACTATAAATAAATTTCTTAATACATCTAATTACTCATTTATGAAAAATTATTCATTAAAATCCATATTATGGGGTTAGATTTTATGTATTCTATAAAAGTTTAAATATAAAAATTCTTATATAGAACCATGTTCATGGATCCCAAATCATTATCATGTATTAAATATCAAATTAATTTATTAAATAACCTTCTATAATTATCTATCGTAGTTGTGGTTGAATCCTAGATTGCATCTCTTTATTGAGGTGGTAATCAAAATGCACAAATGGGATATGTATTCATATGTCAATCAATGGAAATAAATGAAGGGAGGATATAACATATCATAATGAATCATATTTACTCCATAAATATATTATATTTTAATTAAATAAATATATAAAAAGTCAATGAGTGGTTCTGATGAAAAATAAAATAAATTGCTTCATGGACATGGTATTATGTATGTATGTGTGGAGGATGTTTTCATTTTCCATTTTATGGAAGATAAGTATGTACTAGTTATTAGAAAAATATAATATCATTTATGTATATTTGTGATAATAATTTCATCTAATTATTATTCACATAATATATTAATATGTGGTGTAACATGATTTAAACTTGAAAGTTCATGGTTAGGAAATGTACCTCTTCTTTTGGTATGAACGTTATGACTGATTATTTTTTATTGAGATAAAACATTTAGGATATATGTTTCATAGTTGGGATGTGATTCTTTAATTTCATAGTTGATCTATGGTGCTCAAAATTTGTGAATAGTTAATAAAAATAGTTTGTAATTATTATTGAAGGGAGTGACATTTTTTAATACCAAATACAAAATATAAAATGATTGTAAAATATTGAGGCATGCGGGTCCTACATGATTATGAAATAAGAGAATATTATGTGAGATACATGATTATTTTATTCTATAATATTTGATTTTTTTTAAAATACTACTGAGGTTTTCCATTGATGTTATACTTTTAATATTGTTAGCCTTTACGACGGTGACTAAATTTTACCAATGTAAATTTTTTCACTGACTAAAAATATATTCTACCTAATAATATAAAATGAAACAATATAATAAAAATATAAAATAAATTCTATAATATTTAATTTCGGTAGGTGATAATAGTTTTTTAAGTATATGTATAGAAAACCAAATGAAAAGTATTTTTTTATATACATAAAAAACTTTTCAAGATAAAAAAAATCCAGAAAAAAATATCTATAGAATTTAATAAAATGTATATTATTGATATGTGGAATATAATAATTGGTCCATGTATTTAAAATAAATTTTATTCTGAAAGGATAATTTTGAATAATTACTTAATATATATGGGCCAAAATTGATTTCTAATTTATTAGAATACAACATAGGTTCTAAAAAGTCAATAATTGATTTCCTATTTTTTCATAATCTTATAAAATGGGTAGTATTTATCTATATAAAAATAAATGGTTGAGATAAATTATTCTATAATCATTTATGTTATTGTTATATTATATTTTTCTATAAAATTTTTTTTATTCAAAAAAAATATTTATCAAACATCACCAAAAATTAATCCATTAAAAAATCATAAATAGTCATTGTATAGTAACTTTAAAATGTATAATTAAAATATATATTTACTTTTATCAAATGAAAATTATAAAATTTGATAATATTGTAATTTAAAACATATAAAATATATTATAGAATTTAATTATTTTAAAAAAAATTCTATAGGGATGAATAGTTAATGTAACACCTAACAAATTTTACTTACAATATTTCATATATTTCTATTTTAATATGATTCATTTTTAATTTTAGTTAAGAATAATTCAAGTTAATTTATTTTTCAAGATAATTAGCTATAAAACTCATCAAATTGATTTAAATGTAAATAATTTTTTCCAAATTAATATAGTGATTCATTCTATTCCACCATTAATATAATTTCACCCCAAAAAATTATATTATTATAATGGAATTGTGTGAGCATACTTCTGTATTTTCAGTTCCAGTGTTACTTCAATTAAATTATGGTTTCCTCACAAGACATTTACTAGGTGAGTGGTCTTAATTTTCTTCAGTTCATCTATTCACTCCATTATATCAATTTCTTATCTCTCAATTTAAAATTCACGTACAACCTATACATACAATGAGTTTAGTAAATGTAAATGATAATACATGTACTTCCTCAAAACTGATACATGGAACATATCCTGAACATATGATTGGTTCAGTTGAGATTTCTAGAAATAATTTACCATCATAATATGATCTAGAATATCATAGGGACCCATAGATAGGGTAATCACCCTCCCCTACCATCAAAATATCTGAAATTCTTTCCCATAACAGGCTCATAGGAATACCTTATCACCAACATTTAAAATAAGATATCATCTGATATTTTTATTATAACATATCCATCTAGTGTGAGAAAATATTATGATATTTTAAATACATCTATATTTATATTCCATTTACTCATCTATATCAAGTCACAAAATCCAATGATATTCAACATCATCTTGGTATAGTGGTGTTTTGTCATATTCTCTACTTATGGATTATTATAAATCCATCCAAATATATATTTGAAGAAAAATGTAAAAAGAAAATATGATAAGAGGAATGATTTCATCCAAAACACCTTTGAAATGAACATATATACTTATAAAAGTATTTTTTTAGGTTTTAGTTGTCCTCTCGGATAGATTATATATATGTGGTTTATATGAAATGATAATATTCAACAATATTTCAATTACTCCCGAATGTCATTGCCATAAAATCAAACAAAAACTCATATCATTATCAGTCACAATTGGGAGGCGTAATACCTAAAACATTACCAATTTCCTAATTTATATCTATTATATATGGTCAAGAATCAAATTTTATTTAATTTTAATGAAACACATTAACATAATATGGATATATCACATAAATCAAATGGTGTAATTTAATGAATATATCTTGGGGAGTCGTATAAAAAAATATAGGGTGGTTTTTTCTCATTTACATGTTGTTATGTGTAAGGGTTTCATCATCCACTTATAATTATAATGTATGTTCTTAACATGAGGATATATCAAAAAATTATTTACATACTCTAAAAAATACATATTAATTTTTTCTTTTAATAAATTCCCTTTTAAAATTATATACATATTTTTGCATCATGGATGCATAAGAAATGGCGATAAATGTTCATATCTAGTATTGAATTCATAAATCATGGTACTGATAAACTCATATAAATTTCTTAAATGTTTCTATTCCCTCATGGTCATGGATTAACATTAGAACCATCCTTTAATTCTTTTCCCATACCAAATCCTCCTTTTATACTTATTTAATCATCACATAGATAGATGGTTGATATTTTATATTGGAATTGCAGGATTTCTCCCTTTTCAATATGATTTCAAGGTCCATAATTTTAAAATACATAAGAATTGGATAACATTAATTCATCATCATAGAAATGATATCATGAAAAACTTGTCTCTTGTAATCATTCTCATTGTTCATGAACTAAGTGTGGCAATGTATTGAATTTCCATAATCAATAATAAGCTCCATCCACGGACTTTTCTAGATATTTAACTATTCCAATGTGATTATATACATCATCATTTTATGATATGCATATATATATCACCTTTAACCATATAGATAACTCAACTAGGTTTTTAGAGAAAAAATCACCACTTTGATCTTCTAATCCCAATTTAGTAATTTTTCTAATGAGATTTCATTGGAATGAGTAATGTGTTAGAACCTTATATTTTAACATGAGAATACATCCCAAAACCTTAATTTATGCATTAATATATATCCTCAAACATTATAAACTCTAGGGATGTATAAGTACATGTGTATTGACCAATGTTCTATTTACATCCCTGAAATAGTTGTCAAATTCATATGTCTAAATGAACATGGATCCCTTTACCTTCCACATTGTAAATATAAAATCTTGGTACCTATTTTTTTCTAGTATTGACACATTCATTTTAATATCCAATGATTAGATGTCTTATCAGGTTTTTTTTCAGACTTCTTTTGAAGGATGTCAGGCTTATGAACAATTGGTGCACCATTGGACAAACCATGCAACCAAAATGTCCGTCAATTCTAGTTGCCGAAGTAGGTGAATAGGATATTCTCATGGTTAAAAATCCATACATCCAGAAAATAAAAATTTGTTATAATGGTTCGTATGATTGGTTCATGGTTAAACTAAATGTGAATCCTATCCATACAACACTTCACGTGGTTATGGTTATGGAAAATTTCTAGGTGAATGATGAGTACTAACTATGTGACCTAAACCAAGAACACATGTGGATGGTAATTAAATAACCAAATATTGAAATTAAAATCCCAATACCCCCAATATAATCCTAAATACCTCCTAATAAAACATATATTAAACATTAGTCTTTTAGTATCATTATTGATTCATTTTTTCTCTCCTAACAACATCATGTGGAAAATCAATGTAGAAATTGATGTGGTGATCCTCTTAGAGTGAGTTCCTTTCTCCATGTCATTTGATCTATCTTTTCTTTTAATTATTTACTTCTTTTTGGATTTTTGTCACTATATTTTATTTCAACATGGTTTATTGATGAAGAATTATGGATCTGTGGTCTATAATATATTCTATTGATATCCCTCATTTTTTATTTTTTAACACAATTGAAGGAAAAACAAAAAAGATTCATTGTGGTTAGATAAAAAATATTCCATGTATTTGTTTTATTATTTTCCTTCATTTTTTAATTAAATTTTTATTGATAATTTATAGATATTTTCCTCCTTTCAGAACATTTTTTTAATTATTTAACATGAATTTATCATTGAAATCCGATGTGATCCTCAAATAAATAAACCAAAAATGGAATGGTTTATATTTTATAGTTTTTTAAATTTTTGGACATTTTGTTCATTTTAAATACCTTTAAAATATTTTAGCAACCCTAACTTGTAGAATTTTGTGTAATATGCCTATTTTTTATTTCTAAAGTGAAATTATATGAATTGAATAAAATGAGTGGAATAGTTTGTTGTTTTCTAAATAGTTATAAATTCTAGAATATGTTAAATAAACAAAAAACTCAATGAATGATATTATATTTAACATTAGTTGGAGATTTTTATGCCAAAATACCCATTTCACAAGAGAGGATGAGTAAATCATGACCATTTCCGGGAGAATCTGAGTCGAAATAGAAGAAAAGACCCTTTAAGGGTTTATTTTGAAAACATTCATTCTTTTGTGAATAATAGAAGGTCAAAATGCTCTTGGACCAATAAGCTCCTTCACCTAAGCACAAATTCCTAACGGTAACCTCTACTCTTCAACATTATATGTTGCAATGTTCATTGAGAATGTGTGAATGGTTGATGATAATCTATGTGAAAGATTCATTCAAAGTCTTGGATCCCTATCCATTTATGATGAAAAAAATATCTGTGAAGGCTTAGAAAAATTACAAAATCAAAATTTTTATAAATACATCCCTCATGTATGATATTTAGGGGATGAATATATTTTGAAATATGAAAATTCTTCTCTTTTCACCAGTCCCCCAAGAATCATAAATTAAACTAAAAATGTTTCACCCAAGGTATGTATGCCTCATGAAACCCCCTCCCTTATGTACATGGGAAACTACAACCAAAGTTATGATTACTTTCCTTATGTCCTTGTAACTTAATTTATAAATAATGCACTCTAGGGAAAATAATTCTTCATGATGAATTCATCAGTTTTGAAAAACTATCCTGGGTAAAAAATAATTCACTCTGAGGACGGGGAACCCTTTTTCATAAACTATATTCCTTCACGAAACCGCTAACCTTCACGAGCAACTTGAGATTCTTGAATCACATACCATAAAGGTTAGATGATTTGAAAAATATATATCTTGGAACTCTATAGTGTTCCACCATCTTTATGACACCCCTTTCTTAAGGTTGAGTTCCCTAATTTTCACGACCCGCCCTCAGGGCCCGTGCTGTGACTACCCCAAGCCCGCCTTCCATAGGCCAGGGGCTGGCGACTAGCACCAAGGTGTAAATCCCGGTAAAAAGGGAAGGCATTTCCTTTGTAAATTAAACAAGCACCATAGAGTAAGAAAGCGGAAAGGAAAACACTAATTAAAAACAGAGTACAACAGAAAGTGCGGAAAAGTAAATGGGCCAGTATACAAACCCATACTGAAAGTAAAGTACAACTCTAAAGGGAAACAACAACTGTAAAGTAAAACCGCTACACCAAGCTGTCCTCTGGAAGTCCCACCTGAAGGGTGGGTACAGATAGCTCCACTGCTCCTCGGGTCCTGCCGTCCGCTCCGAGCACGTCCCGCCCAGTGGTCCACCTCCAGGTACTGTCCTACTCTGCAAGCCTCAACCACGATCAACGCTGTCCGTCGTCTGCAACCATCACAACGTAGTGCGGGCATAGCCCGTGCAGGGGTGAGTATAAGCTACTCAGTAGGGACCCTGAGACCCCCGAAGGTCTCCCAAAATCCACAAAGGATAACCACAAAAGAAAGTTAAAATCACGAAGTAACAACCGACACCGTTTAGGTATATGCCCATGCATATACCTAAGTCATCAATTCCAATACGCTCCAACCTCCGAGCCCAAGTACAACTCAGTCCACACAGGAAAGTATACGTATTCCACACAGGAAGCAAAAACTAATCCACACAGGATAGTACAACACAATCCACATAGGAAAGCAAACAGGATTCATCTCACACAGATATACTTCTTTGAAGACTATAGAGATGATCACTGATCCATCGAAGTCGTCGGACCCACAATGGATCGATAGGTACTAACCACCGCAAAGACCCACACAGGATCGGACCCACACAGGATCTGTAGGTGCTGGTTCACACAGGACCACTGAGCGCTGACCCACACAGGATCGGACCCACACAGGATCGGTAGCACTGATCCACACAGGATTGCTGAGTGCTGTAGTCGTCGTCGTCGAATCCACTAAAGATCTCTGCACAGTCGTTGTCGCAGTCACAGTAGCAGTCACAGCCAGCTCTAGGGTTCCCGCAAATAGCAAGCTCGTTCGGGAGGGTCCGCTCCACGAGCCGAGAGGCTGATACATCAACTATCACATAGAACAAAGTTGATGTATCCAAAAGTTCTGTATCGTCAACGGAACACAACGCAACAGACGGCGCGTCAATCGGACGCCCGGTCTGAGAGATATTGGCTTTTTCGTTCCAGGGGCCCGGTTGGTTTTTAAGGCAAAACCAACCCAACCGTACTCCACCTGCGTCTAAACCTCGGGTGGAGTATTCCAAAAGATCCGTCTCACTAAGAGGAACTCAACAAAGCTGACGTCACGCCATTCGGACGTCCGTAGCTCGAGATATGAGTGTTTCCGATCCGAGGGCCCGGTTGGTTTCGTGTACGAACCAACCCGTCTGAACTCAAAGTATTCATAAACCGTGAGTGCGATATACCGAAATGACCGTCTCGATCCAAGGATCACATCTCCGCAAACGATGCGTCGTTTAGAGGTCCGTAGCCCGAGTTATGGGCATTTGAACCTAAATAGTTCGGTATCGGGGGTTTCGGGCCCGGGCCGACCCAGCCCGAGACCACCCGGCTGGCCCGAACCTGGTCGACCCGCCCCGGACAGGGTCGTCCCGTCCCGGCTGGGCTCAGCCCGGCATGGCAGACCGGCCAGGCACCGGTCCGGCTCAAGGCAGCACGCTGGGCGCGCTGCCAGCTCGGCCTTCGGCCGAGCTGATTGAGGAAACGGGGGGGGGGGGGGGGGGCGTCTGCCCCCCTTTGTGAAACCGCCCCCCCCCCCCCACATTTATGGGGGGCCGTTGACTGCTAGCCGGGGGAATTTATTTCCCCCGGTTCTCCTCCATTCCGGCCGGCCCGACCTGGCCGGCTGGTTCCTTCTCAACAGGACCGGCAAAGGCCAGTCCTCTTCCGGCTTCCGACACCGGCAGCCCGGCTGGACGTCGGTCACCTTGTTCCACCGCGGCCCGGAACCAGCCGTGGCCTTTGTCGTCCGGCGCGGGGCGACGGCACCACACCCCTCCGCCGCAGCCCCATTCCGACCGCGGCATCCTCGGTTTCCTTCAACGCGGCGCGACGACGTCGCGTTCTTGAATTCCTTTCCACGGTGCGGCGCGACGGCGTCGCGCATATGTTCCGCATGAAACCGCATGGTGCAACGGCACCACGCTCCTTCGTACCAACCACAAGGAAAACATTTATGAAATAAGGAGGAGGGTCTTCCGTGTTTGTGCGGACCGGCCCCCTCGCATTATTCGATAACATTTAGTCGAAAACAACGAAATTCGACATACCAGAATCAAGAACGGAAAATAATTAAATA
Source organism: Viscum album (assembly GCA_963277665.1). Lineage (NCBI taxonomy): Eukaryota > Viridiplantae > Streptophyta > Magnoliopsida > Santalales > Viscaceae > Viscum > Viscum album. Next base: position 1,640,220,940 of record OY728121.1, on the reverse strand, counting down.
AAATAACAATAAATCCCTACCTCGGTTTCAAGAGAGGAGCACTTCAACAAGCCGCGGAAGAAAAGCGTCTCGGAGGTCGGGCGTCACGGAAATCGTACGTTGATTCCGTTGACGCCGAGGTGCGTCCGAAGAGGTAGCGTTGCTGGAGAAGCTTCCTAAGCTGACAGAGAAAGCCTGATGAGAAAGAGGCCTCTCCTTTCGTTGACACGGGAAGAAGATCGAAAGAAGCGGCGACGTCGATCTTCGGAAACACACCGGCTACGAAGAAGAGAAGCGGCGTTCTTCGTCGGAGCTTAAGTGTTCTTCGCGTTCTTCGTCGTGGTTGAAGAAGAAGAAGAAAGCTCCCCAAACTTCACAAGGTGGCAAAAGGAACTAACCAAAATAAAATAAGTCTAAGGCTTATTTTATTTACACAACTAAACCACTTTGAATTTCAAAAGTTTGAAATTAAATAACACATCTCAATTAACAACTCAAGTCATCAAATTAATAAGAGAGGAGTTATTGGGAGTTTTAAGGGGAGTTGAAGTGTTAGGGTTCGTGTGGGCCCCACCACACATAATCCTCTCAAGGGAGGTTAAGTGGATGTGGGACCCACCTCTAACTCCCTTTGGGAGGATATAACCAACATGGTTTAAAATAAATTCTGTTCCACAATTTATTTAACTACATCCATCTTTCCCCAAAACTAACTTTCATTCCGCATAAAACGCAACTTCAGAAAAGGTCTCCTTAAGAGAATATCGGCGCTGCGAGTTCATCAGTTCCCTCGGAATTCGATTCTAGGCAACGGTTCAAAAGTTAGAAAAACCTGCTCGTTCGTTCACTGAACGTACCAGAGCCAAACTTCAGAAATTTATTCCGGGCACACCGGGCCTCGGAATCAGGTGCCGTAAAAAACCGCGCTCTTGTAAAATTCCAAAGAAAATTAAGAAAACATTTCCCTTGAATTTTATGGGTCTTTACATTACTAACACCTCAGGGATATACATCCCCATAAAGATACATCAAAACTATGGAAACAAATGAGGGTATTGAGCATGCATCTGAGCCTCCCGCTCCAAATTGCTCTCCTGGAGGTTCCCGTGCTGCCATCTGATGCGCACTAGAGGAATCGACCGTCCACGTAGGAACTGCTCCTTTCGATCCTCGATCTCCTCCGGGACCTCCATAAAAGTCCCCCCATTGTCAACGTCAAGTTCCCCATGGTCAATGATGTGCGTCGGGTCGTGCACGTATCTCCTCAGCTGAGACACGTGGAAGATGTCGTGCACCCGGTGCAACTGAGGTGGTAGAGCTAGGCGATATGCCACCTCGCCTATCCTGCTGAGGACCTGGAAGGGTCTGATGAAGCGCGGAGATAACATGCCGCCTCGGCCAAATCTCCATATACCATGTCGAGGTCAGACTCGCAAGAAGACGTGGTCGCCATCCTCAAACTCCAGTGGCCTCCGCCTCCTGTCAACATAAGACTTCTGCCGGCTCTGAGCTGTCCTCATCCACTCCTGGATGACCTGGACCTTCTCTGTCGGGTCCTGGACCATCTCTGGTCCCACAAGTGCTGACTCCCCAGGGTCTGTCCAGCCCAAAGGAGATCTACAAGGTCGACCGTACAACACCTCATATGGTTCCATCCCGATGGTGGAGTGGAAGCTGTTGTTGTACGCGAACTCCACAAGGGGTAGGTGGTCCTTCCATCTACGACCAAAGTCGAGGACACATGCGCGGATCATGTCCTCAAGAGTCTGAATGGTCCTCTCCGTCTGACCATCTGTCTGAGGGTGAAAGGCTGTACTTAGACGTAGTTGCGTCCCGAACGCCTCCTGTAATCCCTTCCAAAGTCTAGAAGTAAAGAAATCATCTCGATCGGAGACAATAGATGATGGCACACCGTTAAGCCGTACAATCTCCTGAACATAGAGACGTCCCAAGATCTCCACTGATCCCTGCTCTCGGATGGGTAGGAAGTGAGCCGACTTGGTGAGTCGGTTGACAATCACCCAGATGGAGTCATGACCTCTGGAAGTGCGTGGAAGTCCAGTCACAAAGTCTATAGATATCTCGTCCCACTTCCACTCTGGGACCTCCAAGGGCTATACCAAGCATGCTGGTACCTGGTGCTCAGCCTTCACCTACTGGCAGGTGAGGCATCGAGAAACGAACTTTGCCACAGCCTTCTTTATGCCTGGCCACCAGTGCTGTCGTTTGAGATCCTGGTACATCTTCGCCACTCCGGGATATACCGCCAAGGGAGAAGTGTGAAACTCTCTCAGCACCTCATCCCGTAAAGGAACTGGTACCATGGTACGTCCTCTGAAAAGGATGCCATGCTCTGCTCCAAAGGAGAAACCATCAGGTACCTTTCCTAAGGATATCTGTGCACGCCGCGTCTCACAGTCAGCGTCCCCACGCTGTGCCTCTCTGACCTGCTATATAAGTGGAGGAGTGACTGTGAGTGACTGAAGGAAGGCTGCTCCATCTCTATCCACGAAGGATATCCGCAAAGAGGCTAGCTGCTCCGTCGCCTCCTCAAGTAGCTGAATGCCAGTCCTCCGGCTGAGGGCATCGGCTACTACGTTCCCCTTCCCATGAGTATAGACTATCTCAATGTCATAGTCCTAGAGGAACTCAAGCCATCGCCACTGTCTCAGATTCAGGTCCTTCTGCGAGCAGATGTACCTGAGACTCTGATGATCAGAAAAGACTATAAAGCTCTCTCCCATCCGATAGTGTCGCCATGTCTTCAGAGCGAAGACCACTGCTGCTAACTCCAGGTCATGGGTAGCGTAGTTCTGCTCATGCGGCCTCAACTGTCATGATCCATATGCGATCACTGCCCCCTCCTGCATCAGGACACATCCGAGTCTGGTCCCTGATTCAGCGTAGTAAACTACGTACCCTACTCCCTCCTCAGGAAACCTCAAGATAGGTGTGCTGGTCAATCTCTGTCTCAGCTCCTGGAAGCGCTGCTGACATCTTTCTGACCACACGAAGGGTTTCCCCTTCTTCTTCAAAGCTAAGAGTGGTGACACAACTCTAGAGAAGTCTGGCACGAATCTCCGGTAGTATCCAGCTAGTCCCAAGAAACTCCGAACCTCCGTCATGCTCCTGGGTGGCTCCCAAGCTAACACTGCCTCCATCTTCGTAGGATCCACTGCAACTCCCACCTCAGTGATGACATGTACCTAGAAGTTGAACTCACGTATCCATAACTGGAACTTCGAGAGCTTACCATAAAGCTGGTGCTCTCGGAGTGTGTCTAGTACAACCCGTAAGTGGTAGGCATGCTCCTCCTCAGTCGTTGAGTAAATCAGAAAGTCGTCGATGAAGACCACGACAAATCGATCGAGGTATGGCTGAAAGATCCTGTTCATGAGGGACATGAACACTGCTAGAGAATTGGTTACGCCTAATGGCATAACCAAGAACTCATAGTGGCCATACCGACATCTGAAGGTCGTCTTATGCACGTCCTCGTCTCTAACTCTGAGCTAATGATAGCCTGACCAGAGGTCTATCTTCGAGAACCACCATGCTCCCTTGAGCTGATCAAAGAGGTCATCAATCCTCGTTAGTGGATAATTGTTCCTCACTGTCACCTGGTTCAGGCGAATATAGTAAACACAAAGCCGAAATCTCTCGTCCGCCTTCTTGGCGAACAAAATCGGGGAAGCCCAGGGTGAAACACTGGGTTGGATGAACCCCTTCCCCTGCAAGTCCTCAAACTGTACCCGTAGCTCCCGAAGATTGGCGGGGGCCATCCAATATGCTGGAGTCGATATCGGAGCTGTCCCGGGGTACAGGTCAATATAAAATTCTACCTCTCTGCGAGGAGGTATCCCCGAAACATCGTTGGGGAAGACGTCCGCAAACTGATCCACCACTGCAGGAAAACCAGGACTCCGCACATCAACTGCTCCTAGGATGAGTCTAGCCAACTGATGAGTGATGGGTTGTCCTCTCCTCCACGGAAATCCATCCTGTGCTGCAAAGGCTCTCTTCTCGCCGGTAAAGGTGAAGCTGCTCCCGTCAGTGCATACACATCGCACCTCGCGCCTAAAACAGTCAATCTTTGCATGGACTGTAGATAACCAATCTAAACCCAAGATGACGTCGTAAGGCCTCGACGCTGCTACAAGAAGATCCCAGCCGATGATCTTGCCTCCTAGAGTAAGCTCACACTACCAGCACCAGTGCGTAATCATCGAGTCTGCTCCCATAGGAGTCTCTATCCGTAAGGATCGAGCCAACGACTCTGTCAGAATCTCCGTGTTCCGAAAAAGGGCAGCGGCTATGGAAGAGTGACTCGCTCCTGTGTCTACAAGTACTACAGCAAGGGTGGAATAGACATAGATAGTACCTCGAATCATCTCTGGCGCGCCGTGGTCGTAGGCCTCTGCTGCCTGGAGCTGTGCCTGTCTCTGCCCGCTATCTCCCGGTGGTCGGGGTGGACCTCCTGGTGGTGGTGGTGGTAGAGCCTCAAAGTGTCGCCCACCACCTGCTGCTCGGACATCTCCTATGCCTCATCCGCCTCCTCCCTGCGGACCGCCACGGTCGACCCTCTGCCTCTACCTCGGTGGTCCCTCAACCGTCTGCTGCTCCTCGGCACGGCGGGTCGGTCAGTCATGAGCCATGTCGCCCTGCCCGCCGCACGAGTAGCACTGTCTGCCTCTCGAAAGACTGGCTCCACGCTGTGTGCCCCGCACTGCTGAGCCAGTGTCCTGAGGTCGTTTTCCTAAGGCTCTGGTCTGCCTAGACCCCTGAGTCATCCGTCGACTACCTGCTACAGAAGACTCTGCTACGTGCCGCCCTGCGGTGGGTCTCGGCGATGGTGTAGACTCAGCAAAAAAAAGCTCTCGATCAAAAGGGCACGCTCCAGTACTCCTGTCTGAGTCTGTATGCTGAGGGAGATCAGCGATACCCTAATCTCGTGTCTCAAACCCTGCTCAAAGGTCCGGGCCCAAAAGAATGGGTCTCGTACCATGTCGGTCGAGTAGCGCGAGAGATCTGTAAATCTCGCTGAGTACTGAGCGACCGTCATGCTGCCTTGCCGCAGCTAATGAAGCTCCTGAATACGCACCGCACGGAGGGTGGCTGAGACGAACTCCAAGCGGAAGAGGATCTCAAAGTCCTTCCAAAGTAGATATGCCTCATCGTGCACCTGGAGCATCAAGTTCCACCATCAGCCCGCTGCTGCGTGCAGTAGGCTCGCAGCGAGGATCACCATGAGGTCTGCTGGTGTCCTCACTAGCCTAAAAACTCGTATGACTGCCTCCAGCCAGTCCTCGGCTGCCTGGGGGTCTGTCTCCCCATGAAACCTGGGCGGTCGCTGGCGCTGAAACTCATGCAGTGCGCTGAGGCGACATGCATCATCAGCGGTTGGTGCTGGAAGTATCGGTGGCTCGGCGGGTTGTGCTACCGCCGGTGCCACTGCTGACAAAGGTCCCTGCACCGAGGCCTCATCGCTCGGTGGGCTGTCATCACGTTCGACTCTCGGAACCCTAGCTGGCTGCCGTCGTGGGGCCATCCTGAAAAGGAAACAGGTACGCCATGGTCAGAACAGTATACCTGGTGAGCTGATACAAAGTAGTCACAAAGAAAACCTGAAACACACACGCAATCAATGTTTTTGTGCATTAAGTGGGAAATCAGAAGTCAGGGTCCTGGTGTACGGATACGTCGGCGCCGCACCAACACTGGACTCCCTCGACTGATAAAAACACTCAATACGCTAAACATTGTTGCTTCACATAGTAAATATCAGAGTTCTCGGTAGAACCGAACACCTCTGATACCAATTTTTCATGACCCGCCCTCGGGGATCGTGTCGTGACTACCCCAAGCCCGCCTTCCATGGGCTAGGGGCTGGCGACTAGCACCAAGGCGTAAATCCCGGTAAAAAGGGAAGGCATTGCCTTTGTAAAGTAAACAAGCACCATAGAGTTAGCAAGCGGAAAGGTAAACACTAGGTAAAAACAGAGTACAACTGAAAGTGCAGAAAAGTAAATGGGCCAGTATACAAACCCAAACTGAAAGTAAAGTACAACTCGAAAGGGAAAACATCAACAGTAAAGTAAAAGCCACTACACCGAGCTGTCCTCTGGAAATACCACCTGAAGGGTGGGTACAGATAGCTCCAATGCTCCTCGGGTCCCGTCGTCCGCTCCGAGCATGTCCCGCCCGGTGGTCCACCTCCAGGTATCGTCCTGCTCTGCAAGCCTCAACCACGATCAACGCTCTCCGTCGTCTGCAACCAACACAATGTAGTGCGGGCATATCCCGTGCAGCGGTGAGTATAAGCTACTCAGTAGGGACCCTGAGACCCCCGAAGGTGTTCCAAAATTCACAAAGGATAACCACAAAAGAAAGTTACAATCACGAAGTAACAACCGACACCGCTTAGGTATATGCCCATACATATACCTAAGTCATCAATTCCAATATGCTCCAACCACCGAGCCGAAGTACAACTCATTCCACACAGGAAAGTATACATATTCCACAAAGGAAGCAAAAATTAATCCACACAGGATAGTACAACACAATCCACACAGGAAAGAAAAAACAGGATTCAGCTCACACAGATATACTTCTTCGAAGACGATAGAGATGATCACTGATCTATCTAAGTTGTCGGACCCACAATGGATCGATAGGTACTTACCCCTGTAAAGACCCACACAGGATCGGACCCACATAGGATCTGTAGGCGCTGGTTCACACAGGACCGCTGAGCGCTGACCCACACAGGATCGGACCCACACAGGATCGGTAGCACTGATCCACACAGGATCGCTGAGTGTTGTAGTCGTCGTCGTCGAACCCACTAAGGATCTCTGCACAGTCGTCGTCGTAGTCACAGTAGCAGTCGCAGCCAGCTCTAGGGTTCCCGCACATAGCAAGCTCGTCTGGGAGGGTCCGCTCCACGAGCCAAGAGGCTGATATATCAACTGTCACATAGACCAGAGTTGATGTATCCAAAATCTCTGTATCGTCAACAGGAACACAACGCAACAGACGGCGCGTCAATCGGACGCCCGGTCTAAGAGATATTGGCTTTTTCGTTCCAGGGGCCCGGTTGGTTTTTAAGACAAAACCAGCCCGACCGTACTCCACCTGCGTCTAAACCTCGGGCGGAGTATGCCAAATGATCCGTCTCACTAAGATGAACTCAAAAAAGCTGACGACACGTCATTCAGACGTCTGTAGCTCGAGATATCAGTGTTTCCGCTCCGAGAGCCCGGTTGGTTTCGTGTACGAACCAACCCGGCCGAACTCAAAGTATTCTGAAACCTTGGTGTGATATACCGAAACGACCATATCGATCCAAGGATCGCATCGCCGCTAACGGCGCGTCGTTTTGAGGTCCGTAGCCCGAGTTAGGGGCATTTGAACCTAAATAGTTCGGTATCGGGGGTTTCGGGCCCGGGCCGACCCGGCCCGAGACCCCCCAGCTGGCCCGAACCGGGTCGACCCGCCCTGGACAGGGTCGGCCCGGCCCGGCCTGGGAGACCGGCCAGGCGCCGGTCCGGCTCAAGGCTGCGCGCTGGGCGCGCTGCCAGCTCGGCCTTCGGTCGAGCTGATTGAGGAAACGGGGGGCTCCTGCCCCCCTTTGTGAAACCACCGCCCCCCCCCCCCCCCCCTCATTTATGGGGGGCCATTGACTGCTGGCCGGGGGAATTTATTTCCCCCGGTTCTCCTCCATTCCGGTCAGCCTAACCTGGCTAGCCGGTTCCTTCTCAACAGGACCGGCAAAGGCCGGTCCTCTTCCGGCTTCCGACACCGACGGCCCGGCTGGACGCCGGTCACCTTGTTCCGCCGCGGCCCGGAACCGGCCGCGGCCTTTGTCGTCCGGCGCGGTGCGACGGCACTGCGCCCCTCCGCCGCGGCCCCGTTCCGGCCGTGGCGTCCTTGGTTTCCTTCGACGCGGCGCGACGGCGTCGCGTTCTTGAATTCCTTTCCACGGCGCGGCGCGACGGTGCCGCGCATATGTTCCGCATGAAACCGCATGGTGCGATGGAACCACGCTCCTTCGTACCAACCACAAGGAAAACATTTATGAAATAAGGAGGAGGGTCGGTCATGTTTGTGCAGACCGACCCCCTCGCATTATTCGATAAAATTTAGTCGAAAACCACGAAATTCGACATGCCAGAATCAAGAATGGAAAATAATTAAATAAAATAACAATAAACCCCTTCCTCGGTTTCAAGAGCGGAGCACATCAACAAGCTGCGGAAGACAAGCGTCGCGGAGGTCGGGCGTCGTGGAAATCATATGTCGATTCCGTTGACGTCGTGGTGCATCCAAAGAGGTAGTGTTGCTGGAGAAGCTTCGTAAGCTGATGGAGAAAGCCTGAGGAGAAAGCGGCGTCTCCTTTCGTTGACACGGGAAAAAGATCAAAAGAAGCAGCGTCGTCGATCTTCAGAAACACACCGGCTACGAAGAAGAGAAGCGGTGTTCTTCGTCGAAGCATAAGTGTTCTTCGCGTTCTTCGTCGTGGTTGAAGAAGAAGAATAAAGCTCCCCAAACATCACATGGTGGAAAAAGGAACTAACCAAAATAAAATAAGTCTAAGGCTTATTTTATATACACAACTAAACCACTTTGAATTTCAAATGTTTGAAATTAAATAACTCATCTCAATTAATAACTCAAGTTGACAAATTAATAAGAGAGGAGTTATTGGGAGTTTTAAGGGGAGTTGAAGAGTTAGGGTTCGTGTGGGCCACACCACACATAATCCTCTGAAGGGAGGTTAAGTGGATGTGGGTCCCACCTCTAACTCCCTTTGGGAGGATATAACCAACATGGTTTAAAATAAATTGTGTTCCACAATTTATTTAACTACATCCAACTTTCCCCAAAACTAACTTTCATTCCGCATAAAATGCCACTTTGGAAAAGGTCTCCTTAAGTGAATATTGGCGCTGCGAGTTCATCGGTGCCCTCAGAATTCGATTCCGGGCACCGGTTCAAAAGTTAGAAAAACCCGCTCGTTCGTTCACTGAACGTACCCGAGCCAAACTTCGGAAATTGATTTCGGGCACACCGGGCCTCGGAATTAGGTGCCGTCAGAAACCGCGCTATTGTAAAATTCAAAAGAAAATTAAGAAAAAATTTCCCTTGAATTTTACGGGTCTTTACACTAATCCCCCAACACTAATCAAGGATAGGTCCAGCTACACCTCAAGTCCCCATCCGAAAAGTACCACCCACTCTAGTGTCTTCCATCTTCACCCAATGTGTTGACAGAGCCTACAATCTATTTTTTTCTTATGAATTGGTAATATGATGCCAGTTTATTCTACTAATGGGTAATCTAACATCAACCTCATTCTTGATAAATCATCCAATGAAGTTCCAACTCTATTTCCCACTAAACGATTCATTAAGGTTTCAAAAATAATCCATGGGGATGTGGTGTGAATCCCCCCACATATAACTTGCGTGAAATAATATGTTCTTAGTTCCACATTCTATTTAATAGATGTTACACTGCAAAAATATTTCCTTATCACATGATATAAAACTGTATCTTTACCTAGTGCTATGAGAAAATAATTCACTAAGTTAGATGAATATCTGATGCAACCCTATCCCCCCACATGCCACAGAACAACACTCTCAGGTAGTGTTCATGCCTAATACCCACATCATTCACCCAAAAACATTTATTTTTCAAAGGGAAACTCTTCTAAGTAAATCACACACCATCCCTCATTGATGACCCTTCCAAAAAACAGCTTCTTTACCATATGATGTTAATTTTCATGGATTGTTCTTAACAAAATACATTAAATTGTGGCATTTAACTTCATGGTATTTGATCCATGTATCCAAAATAGTGTATTTAAGAAACCACCACAACATTATTTCTCATTAATGGTAACATATCTATGTGTGACATCTTCCTTCATTGGAACACGCCTCTTTGATCCCCCTCCATAGGATTTATAAACCAAAACACCAGATCAACCTCAATATGGAATAGTGATTAATTTGTAAACAATCCAATTCTAAAATCATCCATCCAAGGGAAACACCTCGAATATACACCTCCAATGGTTGTTCTAATACCAACCCTAGATTCACCTCCACTAAGTGTTCTAATCCTTTTTTAAAATATAAATGTGTAACATCATCCCTTATAAGGATGAATCTCCTTTAATGGCCTTCATGATGCATTCTACTCAATAAATTACTTTTTCAGAATATGTTAAATGTGAGACATGTTCATTCTTACCCAAATTTCATAATATGTCTCCACATCATCTGGAAATCATGGTATGTACCCAAATAACTACAATATTATTATTTATTAGATTCCTAAGGTAGATAACATTGTAATAAATTCTACCCTAGTTTTTTACCTCTTTATCGGCATAGGATTCCTCGGGGTCCATACTTGATATTCCTCATATGAGATTCCCTCTCAAGAGGAATATTTATATGTGACTAATTCTCCCAACATATAGTCATTCTTAGGGATACCCAATGTGATTAATCTGCTGACTGATGGTTGTTTTCCTATGATGATAAAAGTAGAATAATTAAATGTAATCCACATAGAGATGCAATACAAAATGAGTTCCATAAACATGACTTAATATATGAGGGATAATTAGACTATGAATTTAGATCAAATGTGGAATCCATGAAAGGGGTAACAGATATCCCATCAATCCATTTATATTAATTATATGGAATCACTCATGAATGAGATGAAATTCACATACCGTTATAATGTTGCAATCTGGGGAAATTAGAATCCAATAATCATATCAACACGTAGATATTCCTTAGATATTGTGGAAGAAATAAAATTGTGAACTTAGTGTGATACACTTTTCATCAACCAAAGATAATATTAGATTTTTTGACCTTATCATGTTTCATGTCATGAGATTCCAAAAAATTCATCTCTAGGTCCCACCAAAAAATGATGGAACATTCATATAACACACCTACACATTAGGGGATTTATCATTGAGAATCCTCACACTGTAAAATTGCCAAAGTGGATCTCTCTCTATATTTAGATGATTGGATGATTTCAAGGAATTACGAATCTCTTTACTCATTAAAATATTGAGTGATGAATTAATAATCCATCAGGAACAAATCTATAGGAAATCAGCAAGCTATTGCACACATGAATTGGGATAGAAAAAAAATCGATGCAATAATCCATCACATTTGGATTCCTTGATAACCTTATCTTCTTGGCACCCACACCCTGGTTTGCCCAATATGACGATCTAGAAGAGTTTTATCGACACCATCACATACTGGTGTGATCAATAGTAGGTCACTCCCAAAAGGGTTATGTTCCACTTGGATATGGATGCATCAGCACCACATCGATTATGCTTCCATTGAGGGACGAACATTGGGAGACCACCCACTGTTCCTAAAGATAATAACTATGGGAGAGTCTCCCTATAGTGCTCAAATTACCTATTACAGCATGCTGAATAGGTGGGGGTGGGGGGTTCTTAAGTCTCATCTTCCATGACTACTTCATGAGAGCCACAATGAAAGGGATCTCATGCTCCCTTTTCATTCTCGATAAGGACATGTCTATTAGGATAAAGTGTAGGTGGAAGTCTCACATACTCTTCCAGCTCCATATCGAAGAAACTGATACCAACATCATGGGTATTCTTAAATTAATGATTGACAAGGGGAATCTTCTAGAGAACCAGTGGCACTTTTGTCCATAATTGCATCCCTCCATGTCCCCAAAACATTTAATCATGGATCTATCACCTCTCGATTTGTATCGAGAGTCCAATCTCCTAATAACAAGGACGAGTTTAATGTTTTAATCACTGGAACCACTAATAACCGAAACGAAAAAAACTACAATTATTATAATTAGTCCATAGGTCCTTCTGGAACACTCATAATCCATAGTGTATTTTTTCATTTCTCTTTCAACAACTAGTATTATGGTCCTCATATTATTTCTAATATAGAACGTCAAGGTCATCCACGTGTCCCTTTAAACTAAGGTGGACGTCCTCCCCACTCCATCACCAATAAACACAATGGATCCCCCCATTCTAAAAACAACCAAAGATGGGGTCCTCATCAATTGATAAACAAATACTATGAAGGAACTCCCCTTACATATTCTTCTTAGCATGGAGGTCATCCCCATTCCATTAACAACCCAAGATAAGGTACTCCCCCACATAATTGATAACCAGTATGGATTTCGTCCCCATACTACAAATTCTCAGCACGAAGGTCCTCCACTTGTTCCATCCAACTAGAGTTGAGGTCATCCCAACCCCTTCTATGATAATAGTTGAGGTCCCCCGCACTCAAAAAACAATCAGCACAGTTTCCATCCTCATATCCCAAAAAAAAGACAAAGGTCCTCCTCAAAATACCACCAGCTAGGAAAGAGTTCCTCCTTGTTCCGAAGAGGCACCACTCCCTAAATAGGAATCTCAGTGAAGAAGGGATAATTTTAAGAACCCGGTTCTTCTTATAAGGTATTGTTTCATCATTTTTCATTTCTTTTTAGTTATTTTTAGAAAACAATGAAATATTGAAAAATGTTATGTTTTATTAGAATACGGAATGTACTACTATATATATTCCATGTAATCTGGAAGTGTAGGATAAGGATACATGGTGTGTGCTTCTGTTGGCCAGTAAGAGAAGGAAAGGCCACTACACGCTATGTACTTTCTAGTTCACACTGTGTAGTCATGCCATCAATGTTGGTGATAGACATGTAATGTATGTCAGTGAATTTATTGATAGTAAAATGATATACATGCTGTGTATATGGATTTACATAGTGTTTACTACAAATATTTGGCATAAAATGAGTAGTATCCATATTTTCTCTTCATCTTGATAGAAGAGCTACTAGGTGAAGAAGAAGGAGCCATGAGAATGTTTCCTTCTTCCTTTTCATCATTCAGAACATGATTTATGTCCTGTCAATATTGTAGGATTCCTATTGGTAAAAACATCATTATCCTTGAGCCATTTTTGTTGATTTATGTTCGTGTCGAATTTGTTCAAAGTGGAATGATTTACCTATTTTCGTAGATCTATGCCATTATAGGTTGATTCTAGGGTCAGCATTGGTTTATATAGCTTGTGCGACATTGAGGTAGGTGGTCCTATACCTCTCATAAATTCTTGTGATGGTTATATGCACAGTTTTGCAGCACATCCTAGTTTATGATTTTTCCTTGAATGTAGATTGATCCTTCTTATTTTTAAATTATATTGTGATATTGAATTCAATCAATTCAATCATGTTTAGCATCATTGTTTGATTAAGGTCCACCTCATAGGTGTGTTTCCCTTGGTTTTGGGTTTGGATGTCTCTCCAAAGGATGATGATGGGCATGATTTCATTTTCTGTTTTAGGGTAATTTACGATAACCATGGCTTTTGTCTAAAATTTCAATTGTGTTAAATTGTGAGTATCTGATTATGGCTCTGGGTGCGTGTTTTCTCATTTCTCATGTAGTGTTGTATCTTATTAAGAATGGTAAAGTGTCATGTTGAATTTTATTGTAAAATGGTAAAGAGCATTGGGAGATACATGGGATCAGCTTAGAAATCCATAAACATACTCGCTTACCTTGCACCTTGGGTGATACATGGGTTCATCCTAGAATGCTATGGATAGACTAGAGAGGTGTTTGTTTATATGTATTTAGTGATACTTGGGTTCCCTAGTAGGACCACAAGGAAAGAACTAAATTTACATAAATTTATTTTTAAACATGGAGTGATCCCTTGGGGATCCCTAATAGGACCTCTAAGGATGGACTCACTTTAACATATACCAGCATTCAGAGTGATACTTGGGCTCCCTAGTAGAATCGCTGAGAACGGACTCATAGGATGTTGTTAGAATTACACCTATAGTGATACTTGAATTCCAACTTAGGATTCTCAATAATGAAAACTGGTTATACTTAATTGATGAAATGGATGAAATTGTGACATGTCTTACAAGACAAAGTTCATTCTTGAGTTCAGACCTTACTGGTTATGATGTCTCCTGATATTTATGTTTTTCATACATTTCTATGAGGAATGTCAGGCATATGTGGAATTCTGGAATTAAAATTATTCAATTACATGAACTCTTAATGCACATAGTAAATTATATAAATGAATACCTGTATTTATATCATTTTTTACATCAGAGTGAATTATACTTTACAACATTTCATTAATATACAGAACAACAACATTTACTCACTGATAGATTGGCACATACCATTGGTGGTTGCCTATTGGGATTCATTTCTGGAACCATGTTGGGGTGATGTTTTTGTTCCCAAACAAACTATATTTCTATAGGTGTCGATAGGGGAAAGGCTCCATTCATATGTACTTGATTGCTGCTTAGGAGGATGAGATCTTGGGACCAAGCCTTCACATACGATGCTACTGAGTCTCTTTTTTTTACATACATTGGTATTGTATTATACTTTGTTGCATTTCATCCTATTTCAGATTCTTTCCTAGAACATGTAACATGTTGCATTATCATTTTTCTGGTTGAGAAAGGGATATTTATCTATCATATTTCTGATGTTTGGATTCAGTTTCATGTTGTTTAATGCTTCCTCTATTTGTTACTCTTCACTCTGTTATGTATCACTCTGACAATGAGGTCATAGAATCCCCACTATCACACCCTAGGCCCTTGCTTCTTGTCATCAGCCTTTAGAATTGGGGGGAATTCTCTTGAGGCCATGTGGCCAATCAGTATGGCTATTGATTTTGTGGTAATCTAGGTCTGGACATTACGAAGTGGTATCAGAGAAATTCTTTCTTCTTTGACATAAAATTTGGAGCTGATAAACTTGTTGAAAATGAATTGGGATTTTGTAATTAGCTATTCTTGGGAGTAGCGACCCCACGTATAAGGAAAAGCCCAGTTTCCTCAAATTGACTTTTTGTTTTAATATTTTGATATTATAGTTGAATCAATTTCAACTTTGGGTGTAGCACTTGATTTCTACTATTATTATTGAAACAATTGTGGGTTCTATTTCAGTTAAAACACGATGAGATGAGGGTATGTCATCTCATGCATCATATAGGCACCTGTTATAATCACATTGTATGAATTATGCCATTCCATATATAATGCACTAGTTATCGCATAATGTTTTGATAGATGAGGTGATCGCTATGTATGTTGTTGTGATAGGTGTATTGGTGCGTGCTAGGGTTTTGATGGATTGTAAAACAAAATTTGGTTCCTATGGTGTGTGGTCCCTCATGGACTAAAATTTGGTAGATCATGATTCATTATTTATCTATAATTTTATCATGAAATGTTATTCTTGGTTTCCAAACATTGATCTGTAAGGAGTATGGGCCCCACAGATCAGAATTTGGCATTCTGGTGGTGGGTTTTTTACAGAACAGGGGTATTCTGGGAAATATAAAGTTTATGTCCGGAAAAAACAAGTATACACAGTGTGTAGTCTTGTCTGACATGCCGGGTGTTCTTCTTATTTGGTTAAGAATTTTTTCTATGTTTTAATTAGAACACTTTGTGTTCCCTAAGTACATTCCATGTAATCATTTACCATGTGACCTGTCATGCGAGGAGGGAACACAGGTTATCGAACATTTAGTAGAACATGCCATAAATTTTTGAGTACACTCTGTGTATTTGTCTATCGTGTATCTGTCAGTGTGACTAATGACATAGGTGGGTGAAAAACATTTCTGTACATGATGGGTCTTGGGTGAACACACCGTGTATTCCTACACTATCCGAACCGTGTTGTTCTATCCATGTTGATTTACTAGGATAAGGAAGAAACTCAAGTAGACAACGTGTCTCTAGGGGAACATTCTGTGTACATGGGGTGATACATGGACATGTTGGGAAGAATTACATGCCAATATAGAGGCCCTGGAGAACATTCCGTGTAAGTATTTATACACACTGTCTAATCATATTTTGAAAAACATGAGTTTTTTTCAACTATGTCTCGCTTTGCACTTCTGAGCTGTAGTTTTCTCTTTGTAAAATGAGTACTGAGGTATGTGTTATGGAATTTATAGAGAAATGGATCTATGAAGACCTCAACCAATGTTCCAGTAGAGTGGCTTTGATTATACACCAAAGGTGGTGGTCCATGTGTAACCAAGGAATCCATTAGTTGTGCTAGATGAGGAACCAGCCATTATACTGGATGTGGGTGAAGACACATAGTTCTGGGAAGGTTTTGTCAGGTTCATGCAGACCTTCCAGTGAGCACCATAGGCTTCCACATAAATGGCATAGCTGAGGCATATATTTCATAAGCAGCATCCATCTAGTTTTTCTAGAGATGCAGACCACATGACGCGGAATCATGGCTAGAATTAGTGATGGATATCCTAGATCATTTTGAGACTCCTCTTGAGAGGAGGGTCAATCTTGCAATGTATATGTTGTGTGATTATTACAAGAGATGGTGGGACTCTATAACTCAGGTAGCGTGTCATCGGGATATGACATGGGAATAATTAAAAACATCTTTATATGATTATTATATTTTTTAGGCAATGAGGGCCAACCGAGCCCGGGAGTTCATGGACATAGAGCAGGGAACACTATTAGTTATGGATTATTCTGCCTTATTTACTTAGCTTTAGCGAATTGTACCTATTATGATGTGTAATGATGCATCAAAATCTTGAAGACTTGAGGATGGTCTTCTATATGACATCTGATTAGTGGTAAATGTCTTTAGGCTGCCTTCTATTTCTGCTATGGTGAATCCAACACTAATTTCTGAGTGCAAACTACAGTAATATGGGGGTGTGAGCTAGGGTAGTTCAGCACTTAGATCATGTATTATTTTTTATAGAAGAATTAAGCATCGAACGGAGTTTTCTTATAGGCATATGAGAAACTATAATCTTTCTTCCTATAGCCACGTATGGTTCTACGAGTGCTATTGGCCGAGACATATAAGGTCATAGTGTCTGAAGGACCCAGTTGAGTTCCAAGCTTATGGAAAGATGGGCCATCATCAGCATTTCTATAGGATGTTTCCACCAGCTACTAGTGAGAGAGATTTTGTACAGACTCCACATATAGGATCAGGGTCAGTACATTCTCACCGGTCTAGAAACTAGAATACATCGGGACGTGCCGGCCAATGTGGTGGGCATGGATGTGGTGGCCAAACCCCATGATCTCAGTGATATCAGGGTGGGTTAGCATAGGGTAGCCTGGCTATGCCACAGTCCTGTACTACAGTTCATACATATGCAATGCAATAGAACCAACAAGAGCAGGATCCTGGACCATTTAATGTTATAGTTACTATTATAGTCAACTCTATTTTATCTTTTTCACTTTTCGATATTGGTGCAACATATAGTTTTATATTTTCAGCATATGATGATAGTGTTTCTATCAATTATTATAATACTTATGATGTTATGATGTTAGATACTCTGTTAGGGATCATAATAGTAGGTGTGCATCTATGCTAGGAGTTCCCCCCTTGAGATTGGTGGGTGTTACTTCCTAGGGAACCACTATGCCTTAGAGATGACGGGATTTGATTTCATTGTCATAATGGAATGGTTAGTTTCTTTTCATTCCTTTGTTGAATTATATCACTGTAGGGTGAGTTTTATATCAGCATAGGGTGGGTCCATTCTATACGATGGCAAGTGGGACATCCAAGCGATGTGAGAAGTACCTAAACAACATGGGATGGTCTGAATGATAACTTAGATTGTGAGTTTATATCTAGATGATAATGGAAAATGTCTTGAATAATTTCCACCAATGGTTGATCACTTCAGTGATGTTCTCCCAGATGACATATCTAGATTACCTCCGGTTAGAGAGGTGGTGTTCACGATCAGGGTAGTTCCAGGAGCTACACATGTATCCATTCCACCTTATATGATGACTATGATGGAGTTGCCGGAGCTTTAAAGGTAGTTGGAAGGTCTGGAAGCTAAGGGTTTTATCTGACCTAGTACATCACCTGGGGGTTCACTGGTCCTTTTTCAAAAAATATAGACGGTACCCTTTTGCTATGCTTGGATTATCAGAAACTAAACTAGTTGATGGATTAAAATTGATATCCCTTACCACGGATTGAGGACATGTTTGATCATCTTAGAGGAGCTTGTGTGATCTAAAATATTGACATGAGGTCAGGATATCACCAGGTTTCTGTTCGATCGGTATGCATAAATCGTACAACATTTTGTTGTAGGTATCGTATCTATGAGTTCTTGGTTATGCCATTTGGTCTCACGAATCCACCAGATTTTTTCATGGTATTGATGAACTGAGTGTTCCATCCTTACCTAGATTCCATTGTGGTGGTTTTTTTGGATGATATCGTGGTGAATTCTCACAATCGACATGATCATGCCAACCACTATTGTTTGGTAACTAGGGCCCACAGCAAAAGCTGGCGGGAGATGGATTTTTAAATTCATCAATGACAGGATGAAGAAACCTTTCGTTTCTGATGATTCGAGCCCCAGAAATATCCAAGGATCTCACGTAAATGGTAAAGAGCACAAAATTAAAATGAAAATGTACCCATTTCAAATCTGAAGGCGTGGTCGACTGCAACTAGTCGATGGCGATCGTCACTTGAACGATCCAAAGTAGGATCCCTCATGATCATCCACATGTGCTCAGAAAATCTACTGGAACATTGATCGTCAAATTCTGGGTTCTAGTGCAGTGATCTGACGAGGCTTTCGGCGTCCTGAGGATCACCATATCGAGATGCCTACGATGCCGATGAACGATCATCATCCAAGAATCTTGGATCGAGAGCTTCTCTCTCTAGAGAGAGAGAGGAGAGACATGCTCGGGATTTCACTCCATGGAATGAGTTAATAGTGAATTGCTCATTCAATAGAGAGAGCCTCCACCTATATTTATAGTGATGTTGATAAGTAACTGGTAGGGTTCCCCGAACCCCGTTTATATCAACGTTTCATAAATAAATAATATTGATGGACCAAACTATTCCAATATTATTTATTATATTTATCACATACTTGTAATATATATGAAATATATTACGTGATAAAATCTGAGCCATTTAACTCGACTCGTTGTCCCGGTTAATATTAAACAAACCTTGAATATTAAAATAATATTAATTCGATTAATATTTTTTCGTATTTACTAAACCTGTATATACATTAAATAAATTCAAACCCAAATATTTGTAACTTGAATATTAATGAATTTATTTAATTCTAATAGTGATCGATAACTTGGACAACACTCGGACCCCGTGGTGGGGCCCACTATTTCTATATACTTATTCGACTGAATTGGGTGGATTCTTGAATACGCTATTGTGTGTGACCCTCTTGGACCTCATCTCGATAACAATGAATAAGATCCACACACCATGAGCGGAGTCTAGAACATCATCATGGCCCCTAAATAGATAAGGATTATCATATAAAATACTACCATCTTGTGAACACTGACAGTGTACTATAATTTCTTTGTCATTAAATATCTCATAAATTAGGATGCACTCCTATGTCATCATCCTTATCTTGCTTTATTATTTGTTGATCGATCTGGATGGATTGCACTTTCTTCTTGTAACATCCCAGGTAAATAAAGAATATTACTTTTTCATATTTATTAATATTTGTGAATAAAATATTAATTTTACTTTAAAGGGGTTTCTAAGTTCGATAGCGTACCCGATACACAACAATAAGTTTTTTTGAAATCTTACATTGCACACTAGTAATATAATAATATTATTTTAAATGGTAGATAGCACGTAGCCATTGTATTGGAGAGAATGAATAAAAATAACTATAATATGATTATATATGTTTGTTAAATGTTTTTACATTTATCCAATAAATGATAAAGGCTTAAAATAAGAAACATAATTCAATTTTAGGCATAGCTACTCTAATATTCACTAAGAGGTCGACTTATCACCTTCTGATGGTGAACCCTCTTTAAATATAGTTTTGGTCACTCTTATACATTATATTGGACCAAATTAAATTATTCTTTATAATCAGGACATCAAAATTTACTTTGTGTAATTTTTTGGTATATTTCCATTAAAGTTCATTTTTTAATGAATAGTGAAAAATGTTATATTTTAATTCAAAACCTCTTTTTAATCTAATTTATTTATATTATTAGTTTATCTTTTGAATTATTTTTAATGTGAAACTATAATATATTTTTACCATTTAATCCAATAGTGGTCATTGGAATTAATTTCACTTTGAAATTGGACTTAAACTAGTGTCAATCTTTTGATATATATTGTTTCATAAAAACACGCTTTTTGTTCTGACAACGGAAATTAATTATTCAATTAATTAATGCAAAATATATGTTTTGAATTTTTTAAAATAGAAATCATTTTTGAATTCGGAATATCAAATATCGCTTAGGGTTAATTTTTTGTATTTTTCTGAAAAAATTCAATTTTTGATGAATAGTGAAACCACTAAGTGGTAGTTAAAAAACTGATTTTTCGCTCAAATGAAATTTCACCACCTATGTTAGTTGAATATCAAAAATCAGATACGTGGTTTTCATTAGGATTTAAAATTTGGTTCAATGGGATGGAAATATGTTTTGATGAATAGTATCTTTTAAGTTTTATTAATCGCGATTAAAGGTAATTAGTGTAATTTAAGGTAAAGATAATGTTATAATAATATGAAAACACCTCGAAACATGTCCTACCCTTATTTTATGAGTAATTTCTGACAAATAAAATCCATGGGTCAACTTGGGGACCCCATAGAGCCCCTTTGGTAGGAAAATTACATTTATAACTTTTTATTTAAAGTTAAAATAAAAATGTCACAAACATGTATTATTTTACTAAAACAATTTTTACATGGGGTTATACAAGTCAAATTTTTTACTATAAATATTCATTAGAAATATAAAAATATTTCCTATATCATAATAGTTTTTTATAATTTTTAGACATTAAATAAATAAATTTATTTATGACACCATGATGATGCTGTGATTACCTCATTAATGAACGATTTAAAAAATTGATAAGATATGGTACAATCTAAGCCATAAACATGACAAAAACGTATTGGATGTATGTATTTAGAAACCTTATCACCTTACCCTTTAAATATATAATTTTTGGACCTTTAATATCAGAAAATAATTTTATAATAAAGTAACATTTCAAGATATTCCAAGAGTGCCCCTCCTCCCTCTTATAAAAGGCCCCCACCTCTACCTCCTGACACACACCTCTCATGCCTTTGGCTCGGCCAAAATATACTCATTTTATCTCTAAAAATCCATATCTTCATCCTATAATCCTTAACATAGGCATAAATCTCTTCAAGAAAACCTTTTGGTTCAAACCAAGAGGAGTTACCCGATTTAAAGGTAATGTCTTCACTTGTATTTTTTTGTTTTATTTTGCTTTTCCAACCCCATAAACATTTTTTATTCCATTATTTTGTAACATAAACAGTATATAAAATATAATAGGATGTTTTTATGAGAAATATTAGAGCTAAAATTACACACACCTTTGTATAATGGTTAGAGAACATACTGTTTCTGTGGATGGCGAATTACTGCCTCACGAAACAATGATTGTTCAATCTTTTTCTTAACACCTTTCATGGTGACCATTATGATTTCACAGTATTTTATATATAATATATATGGTATTTATGTTTTCTATATGATTCTGTATTTTATATTTAAAACATACCTTAATGCTTTTGATGTTGTGAAAATGCGATAATTTCATATGAGGAAATGTGGACTACCGCCACCTCATGTGATGTGACTCGTTCATGCAATACATTGAATGTGTAAAGAATGAAATTAATGAACATATGTGACCTATATAACATATATATTATACTGTAATTATAATATATATATATATATATATATAGCATTTATTTTTAATTCCATTAATATGACAATGAAATAAAAGTATCTTTCATGCGTACGTAGGGCCTACTATCTCCATGAACGGTGTATTTCATTTATTTATTTATTAAAATGTTATGTAATGGTATTAAATGAATATTTACAGTATATATATGATATTTAAAACATTAATACTATTCTAGAGATGATTTACTTATAACTACATGGACAATCATTTTCCAACAAGTTCATTTTTTACACATGTACCAAACATCGACAAAAACATCTGATATGAACTCACATTTTTATCCAATTATTATAACATTATAATATGTGATATGAACTGAATAATAATATTTAAAGGATTTACTTATGAAATTAAAAATTTACTAAAGTTTAATATACATTAATATAAAGAAACGAACAAGAAAAGTCAGACTTGAGGTAAGGGATCCTACCTCTGTCTTTCTTTTTAAGAACTCTCTTTTATGTCATTTCTTTTATGCTCCACTTTATTATGTTGGGGGATGTTATTTTATATTCTAATTATGTAAATTTTATGTTATTATTATTATAGACCCTATTTGATCTCATCAATCCATTTTTGGAACTTTTAAGTGGCATCGTTAGGCTGCTGAGTTTTCTAAAGGGGTTTTTCATCTCACTTTTATTCCCATGAGATTTATGGTACATTTTCCACCATTTACATTGAGTGGTGTATGTACTGCCCATTATTCAACTATTTTTGTAATATAATGTCATTTATGAGTGTTTACATCAATTTTTTATAGTCCTTCTTTCATGGGGTGAACGTTTCTAAAGTTACCCAAGTCGGTAAGGGAACCTTTCACACTCCTCTTTTTAAAAAGACTTCATTATGTTATGTCATTTAATTTACATCTTATTATGTTGGGATATGTTCTTATATATCCTTATTGATGTAAATTTTATATCCAAGTGATGAGATACAATTTTCTATCTCATCAACTCATTTTATGAATTTTAATGTAATGTTGTTAGGATGTCGAATTCTTGCAAGGGAACTTCTTAACTCAATTTCTATCCTTTGGGTTAAACGTGTACTCCTTGAATATGTCATGATATGAATATGTGTGAATGAATCTGATTTTTTTACACATAATATCCACTTATATTGGGTGTATTTATATTTTTCACACATAAATTATGTAATTGATTTATCCTTAATCTAAGGATACATCTTTGTATGGGACTTCATCTCAATCTCCTTTCATTGAGGAATATTTTGTTTTATACACAACTATCATTTATACGGTGTATAAACCCATTTAAATTTTACTTTTATTCAAAAGGAATCTTTTCTTTACGATACATTTTACTAAATGACAAAAAGTATGTTTCTTTTTAACGTTCACGGTGACAATGACCTTTATGACGCCATGAGTATTATATGATATTTGGCTTCCACAACAAGACGTAATGTTTTTAAAATAAAATAAATACCATGTACTCTTTTATGTATTTTGTAATTGAAAATGGTTTTGATAATGGATTTTTTATGTCAATATATTAAAGTGATATATTGTGATTGAAATGTGGAAATGTTTTCTTTCTATTATATTTGTTTTATGTCTTATGATTTTATAATGGTACTTGGACATTTGATGGGTGGTTACGTGATAAACCAAATGACGGGTGGTGTCGTGAATACCAGGATGGGTGGCTACGTTATAACCTCCAATGCATTGGGTATGGAAGTCAGCTGTATGGCTATTCCATTTAGTGATATGTGTGGAAATCGACCATGTGGTTATTCCATTTAAATATATTTATGTCCCAAGTTACCTTTATATGTTATGTGTTAATTATATGGTTCTTTGGTAATCATTTGGTTACAAAGGAAACGTAGTGATCTTTTATTCAGTGAAGAGTATTTTCTACTTCAGAAAGGTGAAAATTATTACTTTGATAAAGTATTCATGATTTACTTTTTTTTAGGAAAAACTAACAGTTTTCCTTCTTTGTGTATCCTTTCTTGGGATTTTTATGCTCATCCCATGTTTTTTGAAATGTTTTCCATAGGACTTAAAGATGAATAGGGTCAAGGATGGGATCAAGGAAATACATTATATCTAAGACATGGAACTAAACATGTTTCTTTTTAAGAGTTTTTATTTTATGGAAACTTAGTAGAAGTGTCTACTTTGTAATCTTTTGAGATGTAATTATTATGTCCTAATTTTCTAAAACTCTAAACCAGAAAAGATACTCAATGTGAATTATTCATTTAATTCATGATTATGTATGGTTTTAAGGAAGGGTCCTTATAGTTGGTATCAAAGGTTGGTTTGGATAACTTTAGAGGTAAGGGTATTCTCTAAGCATAAGTGACATTACCATAATGGTGAGGATTTTAGAAAGATTCATAGTTTTAGATAAAGTGAATGAGTAAGTATATCATAGGGTTTATCTTCCTCATTAGTACATGATAATTTTTTTTGATATACTCACACTTATATTTTTGGTTTTGGTACATGGATGGATCTAGAAGGCACCAAAGTGACAATGGGTTTGAAGGAAACTGTGGTGGTTCTCTGATTGAGAGACTGGATGAAATGGGGGATGCAATGAGGAATCTAGTGGTTATTCTAATCCAACTATAAATGAGTCATGATTAACCATTTTAACCATGGTGAGTTCTTTAATCCATCATGTATGAGATAACCAACTCGATGCAGGAGTTCAGGTAATAATTATAATGTTAACCATTAGGGTTTATATGATCCTTACTTTTGAGGTAATTATGGGTTACTATATGATGGATGATGAAAGGCATGAGCTAAAATTGAGGTTAAATTATGTTATGATTATTTTTGAAGATTTTATCTCATTTTGGGGAATGTTTTAAGAATTATATAGTTTTGGAAAAATGACAACACGCAGACAGTGTGACAACCTATCGCGTTTGAAAAAGCTGTGGGAATCGAACCCACAACCAAAGTGCGACTGGTATTTTCCACTTACCACTGGACTACGTGAATTCCCTGGTTAGTATGACAAATTCTTTTTAGTTATATAATTTATTAATCAATAATAAGTTGATTTTGGGTTATCTAGGAAAATATTGACCTATCATGGAGGATATATGATTAGGATAATTACTTTTCAATATGAGTCTTTAAGAGAAACTGATGTTATTTGGAGATAAATGTTAATTTTTACCTTGGAAGAATATGTGATTAAATCCTTCAAATATTTGGGTTTAAATCGTAGTTTGGATTACTTTGATGAATTTTATGGACAAATTGTTTATTAAATGGTCTTCGTTGAACTTTGGGTTTTGTTGGACAAAGTTTAGAGATTAAGAATAGATTTTCTTTTTATAAAGGATTATCCTTTTGTGGATTATCTGATCTTGTTCTAACACTTTTGGTTTTGGTAAGGGTCTAAAAACATGGGAAATATATAGTTCTCTTTTGTGGATTAGGTGATTCTCTAGAAGTTTATTATAGCGCTCTTAATGTGAATAAGTTATCCTAAATACTCGTCTTTTGGAGAAAATATGAGTTTGTGTAAGAAATATAGTAAGAGATGAAAGTATACATGACAAGTAAGTATGTTTACTTAGGATTTAGTTAAGCTCATAAATAAATTCCTCAATGAAAAGTAACTTAAAACAAAAATGTTGCCTGTTATCTTTTCCTACTGGGGAATCAAATACCGTTTAACCCATCACAAGTTTGTTATTTTCGTGTGGTTAACTTTCTCCTAATATTGTTTTCTATCATTCCCATCACAACATGACCCTTTGTTTTCTCTTCCATGTCCATGTTTTCATACATGGAATACTAGTATGGGTTAAAATGGGTGCCCTTTGTACTTACCTTTCTTTCTTTTAAATTGATAGTTTAATTTACTCATTTTCCAATGTGGGTCTTTCAATGAAGTTTCCAAGCCCAATTTTAAAATTGCGAGGACGCAATTCCCAAAAGGGGGGAAGGATGTAACATCCCAGGTAAATAAAGAATATTACTTTTTAATATTTATTAATATTTTTGAATAAAATATTAATTTTACTTTAAAGGGGTTTCTATAATTGATAGTGTACCCGATACGCAACAATGAGTTTCTTTGAAATCTTACGTTGCACACTAGTAATATAATAATATTATTTTAAATGGTAGTTAGCACGTAGCCATTGTATTGGAGGGAATGAATAGAAATAACTAAAATATGATTATATATGTTTGTTAAATGTTTTTCCATTTATCCAATAAAAGATAAAGGCTTAAAATAAGAAAAGGAATTCAATTATAGGCATAGCTACACTAATAATCACAAAAAGGTCGACTTACCACCTTTTGATGGAGATCCATATTTAAATATAGTTTTGGTCACTCTTATAAATTCTATTGGACCAAATAAAATTCTTCTTTACAATTGGGACATGAAAATTGACTTTGTGTAAATTTTTGGTATATTTCCGATAAAGTTCATTTTTTACTGAATAGTGAAAAATGTTGTATATTAATTCAAAAACTCTTTTTAATCTAATTTATGTATATGATTAGTTTATATTTTTAATTGGTTTTAATGTGAAATTATAATATATTTTTACAATTTAATCGAATAATTGTGATTGGAATTAATTTCATTTTGAAATTGGACTTAAACTAGAGTCAATCTTTGGATATGAATTGTTTCATAAAAACGTGCTATTTGTTCTGACAATGGAAATTAATTATTAAAATAATTAATGCAACTTATTTTTTTTTGAATTTTTTAAAATAGACATAATTTTTGAATTTGGAATATCAAATATTGCTTACGGTGAATTTTTGTTATTTTTCTGAAAAACATCAATTTTTGATGAATAGTGAAACCACTAACTGGTAATTAAAAAACTGATTTTTCATTTAAATGAAAATTTACCACCTCTGTGATTTGAATTTAAAAAATCCTACATACATGGTTGTCATTAGGATGTAAAACGTGATTCAATGGGATGAAAATATTTTTTGTTGAATAGTAACATTTAAGTTTTATTAATCGTGATTAAAGGTAATTAGTGTAATTTAAGGTAAAGATAATGTTATAATAATACGATATGACCTTGAAACTTGTCCTACCCTCATTTTATGAGTCATGGACGAAAAATAAAATACATGGGTCAACTTGGGGACCCCATGGATCCACATTGTTAGGAAAATATCATTTATAACTTTTTATTTAAAGACAAAATAAAAATGTCACAAACATGTATTGTTTTATTAAAATAATTTTTACATGGGTTTATACAAGTAATATTTTTTACTATAAATATTCATTAGAAAGATAAAAATATTTCCTACATCATGATATTTTTTTTATTTTTAGACATTAAATAAATAAATTTATTTATGACACCATGATGATGCACTGATTACCTCATTAATGAACGATTTAAATTAAATAAGAAGATAAGGTAAAATATAATACTTACACTTATAAAATACCTATTTTATGGGTGTATTTCTAACCCTTATCACCTTACCCTATAAATATATAATTGTGGGAACTTTAATAACCGAAAATCGTATTATAATAAAGTAACTTTTCAAGACATTCCAAGAGTGTCCTTAGTCCCTCTTATAAAAGGCCCCCAACTCGACCTCCTTACCCACACCTCTCAAGAATTTGGCTCACCCAAACTCTACAAATTTTATCTCTCCCAATCCCTCTCTTCATCCTAGAAGCCATACCTTAGGTAGAAAGCTCTTCAAGAAACCCTTTTGGTTCAAACCAAGAGGAGTTACCCGATTTAAAGGTAATGTATTCACTTGTGTCCTTTTATTTTATTTTGCTTCTCCAACCACCTAAACTCTATTTATTACATTATTTTGTAAAAAACAAAAGTATCATCAATATACTATGGTTTTGTTATGAGAAATATTCAATCTACACTTACACACACCTTCGTCTAATGGTTAAATAATATATTGTTTATGTGGATGGCGAATTACTGCCTCACGAAATGATGATTGTTCAATCTTCTCTAAACACCTTTCATGGTGGACATTATGATGTCACTATATTTTATATATGATATAAATGGTATTTATGTTTTCTATATTCTTCTTTATTTTATATTTAAAACATTCCTTTATGCTTTTCATGTTGTGCAAATGTGATAATTTCATACGAGGAAGTGTGGACTACCGCCCCCTCATGTGATGTGACTCGTTCATGCAATACATTGAATGTATAAAGAATGAAATTAATGAACATATTTGACCTATTTAACATATATAGTATACTGTAATTATAATATATATATATGTATATATCTTTTTTATTTTTAATTCCATTAATATGACAATGAAATGAATGTAGCGTTCATGCGTACGTACGGCCTACCGTCTCCATGAACGGTGCATTTCATTTATTTTTATCTCCAAATGTTATGGAATAATATAAAATGAATATTTACTGGATATATATGATATTTAAATCATTAATACTATTCTGGAGATGATTTAATTATAACTACATGGACAATCATTTTCAAACAAGTTCATTTTTTACACATGTTCCAAACATCGACAAAAACGTCTAATATGAACTCACATTATTAACCAATTATTATAAAATTATAATATGTTATATGAACTGAATAATAATATTTAATGTATTTCCTTAAGAAATTATAAATTGACCAACATTTATTATTCAGGAATATAATGAAATGAACAAGACAAGTCAGACTTGAGGTAAGGGATCTAACCTCTCTCTTTCTTTTTAAGAACTCTCTTTTATGTCATTTCTTTTATGCTCCTCCTTATTATGTTGGGGGATGTTATTTTATATTCCAAATTCTGTAATTTTTATGTCCATATTATGAGAGACCCTATTTGATCTCATCAAACCATTTTTGGAAGTTTTAAGTGGCATCGTTAGGCTGCCGAGTTTTCATAAGGGGTTTTTCATCTCACTTTTATTCCCGTGAGATTTATGCTACATTTTCCACCATTTCCTTTGAGTGGTGTATGTACTGCCCATTATTATACAATTTGTGTAATATAATTTCATTTATCATTATTTATATCAATGTTTTATAGTACTTCTTTCAGGGGGTGAATGTTTCGAATGATACCCAAGTCGGTAAGGGAACCTTTCACCCTCCTCTTTTTAAAAATACATCTTTATGTTATGTCTATTAATTTACATATTCTTATGTTGGGATATGTTCTTATATATCCTTATTAATGTAAATTTTATGTCCAAGTGATGACATACCATTTTCTCTCTCATCAACTCATT
Organism: Viscum album; assembly: GCA_963277665.1. NCBI lineage: Eukaryota > Viridiplantae > Streptophyta > Magnoliopsida > Santalales > Viscaceae > Viscum > Viscum album. The sequence continues at coordinate 1,640,191,749 of OY728121.1, read as the reverse complement.
TTATGAATTTTAAAGTGGCGCCGTTAGGCTGTCAAATTTTTTCAAGGGATCTTCTTAACTCAATTTCAATCCTTTGGGCTAAACTTTTACTCCTTGAATAATTCATGCTATGAATATTTATGAATGACTCTGATTGTTTTACACTTAATATCCACTTATATTCAGTGTATTAATATTTTTCACACATAAATTATGTAATTGATTTATCTTTAATCTAAGGATACCGTCTTTGTATGGGACTTTGTCTCAATCTCCTTTTATTGAGGAATATTTTTGTTATACACAACTTTCAATTATATGGTGTATAAACCCCTTTTACTTTTACTTTTATTCAAAAGGAATCTTTTCTGTATGAGGCGTTTTACTAAATGACAAAAGTTATGTTTCTTTATAACGTACGCGGTGACAACGAACTTTCCATCACCGCGAGTATTATTTGATCATTGGCTTTATCAACAAGCTGTAATGCTTTTAAAATGAAATAAATACCATATACTATTTTATGTATTTTGGTATTGAAAATGGTTTTGATAATTTATTTGTTATGTCAATATATTTATGTGATATATTTTGATTGAAATGTGGAAATGTTTTCTTTCCATTATATTTGTTTTATGTCTTATGATTGTATAATGGTACCTGGACATTTGACGGGTGGTTACGTGATAAACCATATGACGGGTGGTGCGGTGAATACTAGGATTGGTGGTTCTGTTATAACCTCCAATGCATTGGGTATGGAAGTCGGCCGTATGTCTATTGCATTTAGTGATATGTATGGAAGTCGACCGTATGGTTATTCCATTAAAGTATGTTTATGTACAAATTTACCTTTATCTATTATGTGTTCTTTATATGGGTTTATGGTAATCTATTGGTTACAAAGGATAAGTATTGAAATTTATTTAGTGAAGAGTATTTTCTACTTCACAAAGGTGAAATGTGTTACTTTGATAAAGTATTCATGATTTACTAGGTGTTTGGAAAAACTAACAGTTTTCTTTCATTGTGTATCCTTAACAGGGCTTTTTATGCTCATCCCAAGTTTTTTGAAATGTTTTCCACAAGAAATAAAGATGAATAGGGTCAAATATTGGATCAAGTAAAGACATGATATCTAAAACATAGAACTAGACATGTGTCTTTTTAAGAGTTTTTACTTTATGGAAACTTAGTAGAAGTGTCTACTTTGTAATCTTTTGAGATGTAATACTTATATCCTAATTATATAAAACGCTAAACCTGAAAAGATCCTCTATTTGAATTATTCATTTAATTCATGATTATGTAAGGTCTTAAGGAAGGGTCCTTATACTACTACTTTTTCCAAAGACATATGAAGGTGGAACCATCCTGATCAACAAGGCATAAGATATACAACTTCCTGAACATAGAAGTGACAAATCCTTTCATTTCCATTCAGCCAATGCCATACCACCAAAGACGCACCCAACACAAACTACCTCACCATGACATCACTACCATGGTTTTCATCTTGCATCAAAGTACATAATCAAATAAAACACCTTGGTAATGGTCTCAAGTAAGGATACCAATACACATGTTCGTAGATAGGAACGACCAATGACACCCAAAACTTGTGGTTTTATTATGGATGGGTCTATCCACATGATCTAACAACTATAGATCACCAAGTGCGAACTTCATGTGAAGAAGTATCAATGCTTATGATCCCCCATCACCTGATAGTCAGACATCTACTATGCCCAGTTAGTAAGATGTATCTAGACTAGAGAACATATATTTATGATCAATGTCATTATATCTTGATGTCCACCTTATAGCGTGGGATCTTCTATAACCATTCGACATGAAAATTAATCTTTGTACATTATCATTATTATAGTCGACACAGAAAATTTTGCACTATATTGGTAAGATAACATCATGCATAGATAACTATACACATGATATGATAATCAAAAGTACTACATAGTTGGGTATAGGGAACCCACTATTTCAACACTCCCACTTGCACTAGAGCCAACTTTCTAGCTAAACTTTTTATCTACTCACATGATATATACCATGATTTTGTTGACTAATGGATTTAACTGTTGGGCCTGCCACGTTTTCGCCGCGTGGCATATATTCTATATGTGAACTTATATGCTTGACTAAAACTTCTCATGATAAGGTATTTGTGGGTATATCCCATTGTACATTGTCATAACATGGAAACATGGCTTATAAGTACATCATAATTCACATTATGATAATACTTTTCTCACTATGTTTGAATCCAGAAACTAGAACAAATTGTTTCTATTGATAACTGTTACAACATACTCTGTATTTGCAAGTATGGCTACCACTAGATTTTATGAGGTTGAATTTCTCATCACCTTTTCCTAACTGTGACATTAGATCAAATTGATCTAAGGATTACTAGTTTGTGTCCAACATAAACTAGTATACCTTCCTCTCCATATTCCAGGTACTTATCATTTGTACTTTCTGAAGTACAAGATGATAGTTCTGACTGCATCACTTGCGGTGCTCCTAGATATAATTGATATTATCCTATAAAAATTATATAATGGAATTTTCAATTATTGTACATAGTATGGTGTATTTTATTGATCCATCACTAAATCATATGGTATCAATTCACAAGATTAATCACTACCCATGCTCCGAACATGATAACCTGGAGAGATCAAGCCATGTGACATTGGAAACAATTCTGAACATGAATTTTTACAACTTGTATTTCTTTCAATACAATGTCTCAATATGTATGAGATTGACTAGGACCAAGACACACATGGATCTACCTCAGCATATCTTTTTTCATAGAACATAGGTTTCTACTTTAATTCAATCATTAAAGAATTTCTTTTATTATAATCTTATCTAACTATAATATCAAGATCTATTTTCCATATGTTGTCGAACATAATTCACATGGAAAACATTTGCGCTCCCACCAAACTTTGGTAGACACAAGGCAAATATTTATTAAAAATGAATACACTAATATCTTGTTGCTTACTTTAATCTAGAACTTGATTTTAGTAACTTGCAAACTTCATTGGAATCATATGATGTCATCATATCTTTCTGGATTAGTCATTTAGAAACCTCCCATGAAAGATGATCCTGACATCCAATCACTAATAAAATGATCTTAGATGTTTTTCTAGGACAAGTAAAAATTCTAATAGATTTAGGTAAACCAACTTGGATTAACCAATCGAGCCTTATTGGTACCAGGCTTGTACCATCCATGTATCATATCATTTGAATACCCATCACAATATTCTATTTATAAGCCCCTTTTCAATTTGATACATGTAATCCCTTGAATTTTAGTTGATATTTTCAATCTTAGCTCGTTTCCTTAAACTACTTACTTGTAGGATTTATTTTTCTAAATGAATAATATATTATTGATCACAGTGAATATTAAACCATCACCATGGTTTCATTCTTCACACGTAGTATGTGTCACTCAAACATGCATATTCCACATGTACTTATGGAACTTGTTCCCTATGTCAAACATTTGTGCATCTCGATCATGGACTAAGTCCAAGTCAATTAAGCTCCCACTATATCTAATAAAGATGTTCACCCTTTTATATAAATTTATTATAATACATGACTACATCTTTTCTATCTTAAGGATTTTGGTAATATCTTATGCAACTGTTAAGATAATTACATTATATGCACAACATGTTTAACTTGATGCATGTTTGTTTAAATCCTATCAAACTCTTTTCATTTAAACACTTCCTATGACATAAAAGATATTCCATCATGCTATTACACATATGATATACATTTGTCATTTTAGTTGGAATATTTTTTATGGGATTAAGCCATTATTTTCAATCACATCATGAAATATAATGGAAGTTTCTACAAGTTGTAACATTGATACAACTTAAATCATAACTTTAATGTAAAAAATGTGCATTTAGGAATTTCTCTATGCTACATTTTGTTGATCAGTGTTAATATGTAAGACTCATCATCAATCCTCCTTATGAACATCAATACGGTGATGTAGATAAGGTAACATGTGTATAGGTATTATTCCATGCTTCATTATCATGATTGATGATTGTTTTGTCAAGATATTCTTCGGCATGCCGATCCGAAGCAACTCATATCTTCATACCAAATATATACTTCACTAGTGCATTCCATAATGAAAAAAAGGAAACATATGAAGTATATTTAAATCATTATTTCTTTGGAATAGTTCATAATGTTGTTGAACTAACTTTAGTCATTTTGTGGCAAACCATTATCTCTAACGGTTTCTTTGTCTAATCTAAGGATGTCAATAATACAAAAGGTGTTTAGCTGTGCCAAGCCTAAATACCATAAATTGTTTTTTCTTGACGTCCATTTTTAGTTTTACTTGATAGAGATTCATATGGAAACAACTGGGTATGTCTTACATTTTATATTCATCAATTATTTCCTTTGATTCATGTAGTAGTGAACTATGTGTTGAGTATGTTTCCACAAACAACATTCATTCCAGAACATGGAATAATGTCTCACCATGTCTAAAAGGGGTACGTGATATAAATTTTTGGGTTATACTCTACAACATGTTCTATTTGAATCATTCCCTTGGAAATTAGAAGTTAGGTTTTTCTCACCACTAACTTAGGAAACACACTTTCTCAGCTCCTTGGAGAATACACTTTATTTCTAGTACTATTTATATACATTATTGGTTACTATATTTCAATACATATATTTTATTTTAATGTTATATTCAATACCCAAGATTTTTGTTAGAAAAATTAATATATTTGATGAATATAAACTGAATTAGAAGCGGGTAGTTTATTGTTGTATTTCTGTTTTTAATCTTCCATGAATTCATTTCATTATGTGATGCAAATAACCTCAAGTTAAATAACCAACAAATTTTCATTTAAGGACTTGATGAAGGTGCCTATAGTGTAATATTCCATAATCATATTTGCCTTGTCATTCAATTTATTCTCCATAAGAATAAAATATTTCACTATCTACAAAATTCTTATTACTTGGAAAATGTTACCATAAAGTTAATTAAGTGCTTACTCTATACCGTTTTTTGTACCTTTAAAAAACTAGATTAATTTGGTGTAAATGTTATAAGAATAGGATGACATGAAATATTGTGAATTGCCTTTCACTTTGCAACCATCACATTCAAATATTGCTTCCCTTTTTCCAGATAAACTTCTTGGAGATTAGACTACATGAAACATCATCTATGTCATGTTGTAGAGTCTGCACTAACATCAGTCATTAATGATAGCATTATGATAGAACCATCATATTCTTGATTCATGAGTCTCCTGTAATCATTTTTACACCCTCTCTTCTTGAGGTTTCTTAATAGTTTGGGACACAAGCACCTTGAATTTTTGATATAGTAGAAATGTGTGAAAGCGCATATACTACACTTGGAAGTTTGTGCTTGTTTAGACATTTAATTTTTACAATAATTTTCATATTTTAATTGTGTTATTGATTGAAATTATCTAAAAATATACTTTAGTAGAATGTACTTTTAAGTGATTACCTAATTTGACATTAATGATTATATAATCTTTAAATGTCTCCCAATAATATTTTGAATTCTAGGAACCCTTTGTACTAGAATCAGAATACATTTTAGTATTATAGTAGCAAGGATCCCTTAACCTATATCATAGTATACAGGATATGGAAAAACCACTACTCAGAGGGTCCAAGGTAGGCTTTTAGGTGTCCAACTTCATTAACTCATGGTTGCATGATCTGTTGAGTGATGTCCCAGCTTCAAAAATCATTTACTGATTTACTCAATGCATGAATCTAAAATTACTAAAAAAAAGATAAGGATATTTCTTTACTATAAATTTATTTATGTTTACCCACCACATGAATAATAAATCCCTGGTAGTAAGAGTCACCCTTAGCTGAAGCATGACCGGCACCTCAAACACACGGTTTTGTTCAAACTTGAATGATGTAAGGCTATTTGTGACTTGATATTTTCTTGGCGGGTTTTATTGCTTTTTCTATCGATGAATGTACTGTATTTCTATTAAACTTGTTCATCTATGTTGTCGCGCTCACAACTAAACATTAATATAAAAACACACGTCACTTTTTTATACATTTTATTATATATTATTTTATGTATTTTTCTCACTGTTAAAAGGCATAAAATAATAAATAAATCCATAAAGGAAAATTACTACTTGTTTGGTCTTGATCATCTAAACAACCTAAGGGCATAGTACCTGAGTTGTAGCTTGACTCAAAATGCAGCTTGCCCCTTCCCATTTATGTTTTCTTCACTTCTGGAACATTGACTTGTCTTGGATGGATCCACGTCACGTCTTGGAGTACCGCCTCATCCTGGTGGAATCCACGTGTCGTCTTGCACCATCGTGCACCGCCTAATCTTGTCAGGGACCACATCGCTTTCCATATTTTCCCGAAGTACAAAGATACTCATGCGTAGGAGAGGGGGACTCTGTTATAAATGTACATCATATAAATATTGGGTGCACAGACCCTTATAAATATTATCCAAAAAATAAAGATAATGTAAAAACCATCCGTTTAATTAATTACAACCATCACACGCATTTAAATTATTAATTAAATAAGTATTTAAATGCATATATACAAAGTTCAATGATCAAGACCAGACGACGGATAAAATAAGCACGATAAAATTGAATTTCATTAATCATGTATGAGGGTTTAATTAATTAAATTAAATGAATTAATAAATTAAAATAATTTAATTAGTTATCAGTATTCTAATTAATTTAATTCTAATGTGAAATTAAATTAATTTAACACAATTCAATTTAATAATTAAATTGAATTACTTTTATAGGACTATTAAATTTATTTATTTTCAACCAAAATTAATATATTAATTAATTTAATGTAATAATGTAATTAAATTAATTAACTAAATTAATTTAAATATGACTCGGGTCTCAAAGCCTTGCTCTTACTCGTCGCGGTTTGCGCTGAACCTGTGCAGACCCGTAACAGGTCTGGTAGAGCCCGTGCTTGGCATAAATGGGTCAAGAAGGTCCACCCAGAACCATACATGATCGGGTAGATCTGTATGGTCCTGTTTCAAGACAAACCAAACCCTGGAAAAACTCATCATGGTTACCTGCACCCGAGGTTGATCCACGACATCGCTCGGAATTCAGACGAGCTGGTACCGGAGGCGCACACACTGTCCGTGAGGAGGGTTGCAAGGCCAGAGAAGGTGCAAGGTTGTGGAGGCTGGTAGGTAAGGCCGACTAGTGTGCAGGGCCAGCAAGGGCCGGCTTGTACAACCTCATGCTGGCTGGCGCAAGGTGCTGAGGAGTTGTCCTGGCTGCTGCGGACTCCCTAAGGGGGTGCTAGGATAGTGAACTCCATGAAGGCCATAGTGGAGGCTTGCATGCGGGGTAGGGCGGAGTGCGGACCAGGTGTGGGTTGGGAGAGGCTGGGGGTGGCGTTGCCACTGCGAGGAGGTCTGGGCGGCACATGTAGAAGAAGTAGTGGGAGGAAATGGCCTAGAAGGCCTATTGTCACGGGTCCTAGGGGAGAACATCTAGGGGTTCTGCGGGCTTCGCGCTACACTAGTAGGCAGGAGGCAGGTGCCCAAGGTGGTTCCAAAGTAGGCGGTGGGGCACCTACTGTGCGCCCCACTGGGAAGAAGAGCTGGCAGTAGCCCGCTTTCTGCTCAGCTTCAAAAGGAGGTGACCTGGATGTAGGGTGCAGCCTGGGCTGGGCATTGCATGTGGTGCGTCATGTGGGGGGAAGCAGGGTGATCAGGAAGTGACGGCATGGCCGGGGTCTAGTGTGCCGGAGACCCATGATGCCTATTGTGTGTCGTGTGGGGAGGAGAGATCCACTCGGACCCATGCTTTGCCATTTTTTAATCCACCACCCATCCCCTTTTTTATTTATTTTTTTAAATAGAGGCTTCTTTTGATGTCTATTCTTCCCCATTTTTGAGTCTTATTCCACCTCTTTTGAGTCAAGTCACCAATAAAAAATACTAAAGGATAAATAATATCCTTTCAATTTATTAATAATAAATTTATTATAATAAAATAATAATTTATTATTATTATATTATTATAATAATATTATATTATTAATATTAATTTAAATAATATAATTATAATATTTTAAATTTTAATTATATATGATGAATTAATCTAAACTTGATTGGTTCTTAGGAATAAATGAAACGTAAAACCCTTGATTAAAAACACAAATTTGATCCAATTCAAAAATTTAAAATCATCGTAACATGACCATTCTAAATCATATCGACATGCAGTTTGAACAGATCAGACAGGTTTTGAACCCTCTACTTAAGTTTTATGCAGTTTTAAATTTCTAGGATCAGAAAAATCTACAAGATCACTCTGATACCACAGTTAGGTTACCAGGGCCCGCAGTGGAAGCTGGTGAGAAGAAAAATTTAAAAAATTTAATCAGCGGGGCAATGGAACCTGTCATCGCCGAAGATCCGAGCCCTGGAGAGGTACGAGGATCTCGCGTAAATTGTAAAGAGCACAAAATTAAAATTAAAATATACCTGTTTCAAATATGAGGGTGTGATCGACTGCAACTAGTTGGTGGCAATCATAGCTTGAAGGATCCAAAGAAAGTACCCTCTGGATCATCCCCATGCACTCCAAAAATTCATTGGAACATCGATCGTCGAATTTTAGGTGCTAGCACGACGATCCGATGATGATTTCGACATCTCGATGATCACCGCATTGAGATGCCTACGATGCCGAAGGGAGATCATGATCTGAGCATCTTGGATTGGGAGCTTCTCTCTCTAGAGAGAGGGAGGAGAGAGAGGATCTGGATTTCACTCCATGAAATGGTTGAATAGTGAATTGCACACCAAAGAGAGAGAGAGCCTCCACCTATATTTATAGTGATGTTGATAAGTACTCGGTAGGGTTCCCAGGCCCCCGTTTATATCAACATTCACTAAGTAAATAATTTTAACAGACCAAACTGCACTAATATTATTTAATATTTTTATCATATATTTTTAATATATATGAGATATATTATGTGATAAAATCCGATCCATTTAACTCTACTTGAAATCCCACTTAATATTAAACAAATCATTAATATTAAAAAAATATTCGTTTGATTAATATTTTTCTCATATTTACTAAAACTGTAAATACATTAAATAAATTCAATCCCAAATATTTTTAACTTGATTATTAATGAATTTATTTAATTCTTTTGGTGATCGATAACGTGGAAAACTCTCGGACCCCGTGGCGGGGCCCACTATGTCCATATACATATTTGACTGAATAGGGAGGATAATTGAATACGCTATTGTGTGTGACCCTCTAGGACCTCATCTCGATAGTAGTGAATAAAATCCATAGACTTAGAGAAGAGTGTAGCAACTAATCATGGCCCCTAAATAGAAAAGGATAGTAATAGCAATGACTACCATCCTACGAACATTGACTACGTACTATAATATCTTTGTCATTAAATATCTCATAATGCATGACACACTCTCGTGTCATTTTCCTTATCTTTCATTATTATTTGTTGATCTATATGGATATATTTTCCTTTCTACAACATTGGTCAACGAATTATTATGGAGAAACCATCCAGATAAACTAGGCCTGAGATATACAACATCCTGAACTTGGAAGAGACAAATCCATTCTTGACCATTCAGCCAATATCATACCTTCAACGATGCACCATACACAAACTACCTCGCCACGACATCCCTGCCATGGTTTTCATCTTTCATCAAAGTACATAATCAAATGACACACAGTGGTAATGGGATCAAGTCAGGAGACCAATACACATGTCTGTAGATAGGAATGAACAATGACACCCAAAACATGGGGTCTTCCTATTAACGGGTTTATCCGCATGATCTCACTACTAGAGATCACCATGTGTGAACTTAATGAGAAAAATTCTAAATGCTTAGGAGCCCCCAGCACCTGATAGTCATAAATCTACTATTTCCAGTTAGTAATATATATCTAGACTACAAAACTTATATTTAAGATCAATTTCATTGTATCTCAAGGTTCCCATTATAGTATGGGATCTACTATAACCTATCGACATGAAAATTAACTTTTGTACATTACCATTATAATAGTGGAAGTAGAAAATATTTCTCTATAATGGTTAGATAACATCATGTATAACTAACTATACACATGATATGGTAATCAAAAGTACTACATTGTCGGGTCTAGGGAACCCACTATTTCAACAAATATTAAATTGGTTTGAATACACTTAATGAGCTTAATTATATGCTTAGATCATAAATTTTAACTATTGGATGGAACATATTCACTTCCTAGGTCACGTCCTCTCAAATAATTGAGTATTAGTGGACCTAAAAAGGTTAGAGAAGTAGTTACCTAGGAGTAGCCAAAGAATGTTTTTATGGTGCAGAGTTTCATTGGGATAGCTAGTTATTATAGGCATGTTATAGAGTAAATCTCACACTTAGCAGTTTTAATGATGGTCTTGACTATGAAAGGGGTGATTTTTGAATGGTCATATTCTTATGACATAGCCTTTGAGGAGTTGAAGGGACGTTTGACATCAGTGTTGATACTAATAATTCTAGAGCCTGGAAAGAGTTACACTTTGTACTGTTAAGAATTTAGTATCGGGATAGGAGTAGTTCTTATACAGGGAGATTGAGTAGTTGCATGGGGGTCTCGACAGTTGAGGCCACATGAGAGAAATTACCTGATGTGTGATCTCATGTTCTCTTTATTTGTTCATGCATTTCACTTCTATATACATTATATATTGGTTGAGTTTTTTATCTGTACAAAAATCCGAAAATACTCAAATACATATTCACTCAGTCTGATTTGAATCTGAGGTAGCGATGGTGGGTGGAATACCTTTAGTCGTTCTACTTTTTTCATGCCTATATACATAGAAAAGGCAATGCATTGGCTGACACACTAAGCGGGAGAACTCAAATATTGGAAGTGTTGGAGGCCAGTGGTTAGTGGGAGTGAATGGAATTAATCTCTAAGATTCATTTAGAAGTGCACAACAGTCAAGAAAAATCTTACATTTTATCTTCAGTAGTTACCCCTATCATACAAGACAGAGTGAGGATGAGGCAGCTTTCAGATTCTGAAGACCTAGTTCTATAGTAGAGTGTGACCGGTGTGAACACTCCTCCTAGATGGACTATAGGCGAGGATGAATATATAAGTTTCCATGAACGTGTGTGGGTTCCAGGGGATATTCTAGGGGAGCTTATGTGGGAATTTCATGCTTAATCTTGGGCAGTACATCCCAGAGTCACCAAGATTTATCGCGACATTCGTTTTAAGTAGTAGTGGTCAGGGATGAACTGATAAGTAGTTGGTTTTGTTACAAGGTGTTTCACCTATCAGCAGGTAAAGGAGAAACATTATCGGTCGCCAGACTTTTACATTATATAACAATTTTTGAGTGGAAATGAGATGATTTCACAATGGATTTCGTAATGGGGTTACCGAGGTCATATAGGTGGAATGATGCATTGTGGGTTGTATATGACAGGATTATGATGGTCTCTCACTTCTTGCTGGTCAAGGAAACCTTTGGTGTTGATGAGTGTAGAAAACTATATATTCAAGAGGTGGTATGACATCATGGGTTTCCTCGTACTATTATTTCAGATAGGGATTCCCACTTTATGTCTCATTTCTATTATAGTTTTCATATGGCGTTGGGTACACTAGTTTTTCTGAGCATTGTTTACCACCCCCAGATAGATGGTCAGTTATAGCATATGATTATGGTGTTCGAGGAAATGTTGTGTGTATCTTTCCTAGAAATTGGGGGATCTTGGGAGAAACATATTCCCCTAGGTGAGTTCTCTTATAAAAATAGCATCTATCCAACAATAAAGTTAGATCCATATGGGGCATTGTTCGGTAGGCCATGCGGGTCTCCCCTTTGTTGGTAGAAGGAAAGATTGGATGCTTTGATGGAACCTTGTCTTTTATAAGAGACTGCAGAGAAGGATCACTTGATTCAGATATGGATGGCTACTGTATTGTCTCTTCAAAAATCTTATGACAATCGTCACAGATGACCCTCATAGTTTGAGTTTTGGGATCATGTTTTCCTACATGTCGAACCAATATTGGGTCATAAGAGGATCTGGAGACTCAGAAAACATTCAACGTAATATTTCGGACCGTTTGAGATTCTGGAATGAGTCGGGTCGGTTTCCAATTGGTTATAGTGTCTTCAAAGGTATCAATCCATGCACGACGTCTTCCACGTATCTTCGTTGTTTCACTATAACCCATACCTATCTCACATTTTTCAACCTGAGGTGTTTGAGCTTTAGGTTAACGCATCTTTTGGGTGGAATCCAATTTTTATAGTTTACAGGAGCACGATGGTTCTCTGAGGCTAGGTAGTTCCTCTTGTACAGGTGTTATGGCCGCACGACCAAGTACAAGTTGAGCCTTTAGAGAGGGAGGCCGACATACATGCTTAGTTGGCAGATTTATTCTCAAATTTCCCTTCACAACCCTTGGATGTGAAATTCAAGGACTAATTGCTTTAAGGGGAACTGTTTGTAAGAACCAGATTCTTCTTATTAGGTGTTATTTCTTAATTTTTCTATTCTTTTGAGTAGTTTTTGAGAAAACAAACAAAACCGGAATAATGATAATTTTTAGTAGAATGGGCCATGTAATCCTATATACATGTCGTGTAGTTTGTCCATGTAGGATTGGGATACATGATGTGTTCTTCTATTGTCCAGGAAGAGAATAAAACACCACTACACATCGTGTACTTCCTAGTATATGGCGTGGAGTCATGTCGGCAAGGTCGGTGCAGGACATCTAAAGTATGTTGGTGAATTGATGAATAATAAAATTATATACACACCATGTATTTGGATTTACACATCATGTACTAAAAAATTAATCTTAAATGGGTAGTAGCCTCATTTTCACTTCATAAGGACATAGGAGACATTAGTTGAAGAAGAAGGATATGTGAGAACATTTCCTTCTCCCATTTCATCATCCAGAACCTGATTCATGTTTCTACGGTCTCGTTGGATTCCTATCGGTAAGATCTTACTTCTCCTAGATCCATTTCTGTGGATTTTGTTTTCTCGAGGAAGTTATTCAAGGTTGAATTCTTTACCTCTTTTCATATATCTACACCATTCCTGGTTGATTCAGGGGTCGACGTTAGTTTATATCTTTCGTTCAACATAGATGTAGGTGGTCTCGTGCCTCACATAAATTTTTGAGAAATATGTGTGTTTCATTGTGCTGCATACTGATTTTTAGGGTTTTTTTTGAAATTAGATAGAATATTCTTATTGTTAAATGCTATTGTGATAATGAACTCAATAAATTGAATCATGTTTACCATCATTGTTTGGTTAAGGTCTACCCTGTGGGAGCGTTTCACATAGTTTTGGGTGTGGTTGTTTCACTCTAAGGATGTTGATGGGCATGCTTTCATTTTCCATTTGAGGGGTTGTTTAAAATAAACATGACTTTTTTTCTGAAATTGCAATGGTTCTAGAATTTCCAGTTTCTGATTATAGCTCTAGGTTTGTGTTTTCCACTTTGTCGTGTAGTGTTTTTTCATATTAATCATGTTTCTGTGTTCTATTAATTTTTAATAGAAAAATGGTAAATAACATTGGGTGATACATGGGTTTATCTTAAAATAAAATGAATGGACTCACTTGACTATTGTACGTTCACCTTGGGTGATACATGAGTTCCACCTAGAATTCCATGGATGGACCCAAGATGTATTTGTTTATAAGTCATCAGTGATACTTGGGTTCCCTAGTAGGACCACAAGGTAGGACTAAATTTACCTTCAAATATTTTTACACATAGAGTGATACCTTGGGGTCCCTAGTAGGTCCACTAAGGATAGACTCGCTTGAACATATACAAGCATCGAGAGTGACACTTGAGCTCTCTAGTAGGACCGCAGAGAACGAAATCGTAGGATGTGGTTAAAATTAAACATGTAGGGATACTTGAACTACAACATCAGAATATATAGATTGGACTAAGGTTATACATAAATGATGAAATATAAAAAATTGTTACATGTATGCCCATCCATAGCATAATCTTGAGATTAGAAATTACTTACATATTAGAATGTCTTTTGAGACTTTTGTTTTTCTTACTTTGTTTTGGGGAAGGTCAGGCTCCATCCAGATTCCATAATTTAAATATATCATGAAAATGATCTAATAATGCACATATTACACTCTATAAATTAATACTATTATTTTTAAGCTTGTATAATTTTGAGTGGGTACTACGTTACTACATTTCATTACTATAAACAACTGCTGCATTTACTCACTAACAGATTGGAACAGACCTTTTGTGGTTGAATATTGGGATTCATTTATCACATCCATTTTTAGTAAGGTTTTTAGGACTAAACATACTATATTTCTGTAGTTGTTGATATGTGAAAGGCACCTTTCATATGTTCTTGATTTTCGCTTAGGAGTAGGTGTGCATGGGACTAATCATTGGAATACAATGTAGTTGAGCCTGTTTTTTCTCTGTCATAATTTGGTATTGTATTGTACTTGATTATAGTGAATACTGTTTTGGATTCATTCCAAGAACATGTAACATACCACATTATCATTTGTATGGTTGAGACTTGGTTATTTATCTATCAGACTTTCGCTATTTAGTTTTAGTTTCATGTTGTTTATTTCCTAAACTATTTATTACCCTTTACTCAACATTGTTACACTCTTCAAATGAGGGAAATGTTTTTCCACTATCACACCCTAGGCCTTTGTTGCTAGTCTGCAGCCTATTGTGTTTGTGTAAATGCTCTTGAGGCCATGTGGCCAACTGGTTCGGATATCGGTTTTTTGCTAAGCCAGGTTGGGACGTTACAATAATTCTCTCTGTTGAATATGAAATCATGGGAAAAAACTATAACTCGTTGACCACATTGATATCTCATATTTATGGGTAAAATGGTTCAATAATGTAGTTTTCACCCTGAAAACCAGATTTCAGGACCGTATCCTAACAGTTGATATTTTCCAGCCTAGAATCAGACATCCACAGGATCCCAAGATCCCACCACATGTACTTGTTTATAGGGGATGTATGGGATCCCATCTATGGGATATCAGTGCAGTGTCTCCAATCACCATAATCTTATAGCCTCTCACTATTCAACTAATACGTAAGAGAGAATTCAGGAACTTGGTGGGAACCGTCTGATAGTGAGAAATTTTTTGTGCCATAGATGAATGATTACACCCACACACATGATGAGTTAGTGAATGAAACATCATATAATTATGTGATGATGCAGTTGGAACAACCCCCGGAGATATATACTAGAATGATAAAAAAAATTATCATGTGGCAGCTTCTCCACTAGTGAAACGGACAAATAACATATCAGAATATGGTAGGCATCCTATATCTCATCCAATTCTAATTGGAGTCTTGGTCAACCTATAAGAGAACCCTTACTCTAAGAATGAGTTCAAGTGGGAGGTTAATGTTGTTGAACATCATTCTGTGGTGTTTTCCCCACCTGAAATGAAAAATGTTCACATCTTGGAGTCCCTTTCCATGGTCTAGGCCATTACATCTACTAAATCATTTGGGTTACCTTCTGTCACCTCTATGATAATCATGCTGACTACACTAGCAGTTAGGATCACCTCATCACCATCCACCAGCAGTGATGAAGGGGTGAAACTAAAGAAGTCCATGTGGCTTAGATCCCTAAGATGTAAATAAATTCTAGGATAATTAGTAATGATGCATTAATATCATCTGAGTACTCGTATAAGTTATCAAAGAGGCATCACCGTATGTATAGATCAGGGGATGTGGAAATAACACTTATCAACACTTCATCTCTATTATGAAACAGTCTGATCAATCTACAAATGAAGATGACTGATCTCTTATGAGTGAATTCATGGTAAACAAGGTAATACGTTATTTTCCCTATGATCATAGGAAAATAGTAATTTAGAATATGTATTTAGGGAAAATCCACCTCCAATGGTAGCTTATTACAAATATCACCATCCAACAGGTGCCCCCACTCACCAGATGGTGCGGGTACATGGTCGTGCAGATCCCTCCACTAGGGAATTACAGAATAAACATCAAAATCTCTACATGGGGATGAATAATGATTATCCCCCATATCATTTAATTATATTTCCAAAAATAAAGGAATATCCCATGGTAGATACTTTTCATTATCTAATCATGTTGTAGAAATTTATTATAACCAATATCATTGCTCATCAATGCCTAGATTATGAAATTTCCCCACATGACATTATCTCTCATCCAGAAGAGAAATAATTCATCCTTATCTAAATTCCCCCATTCATGATAAATAATGTCACACATCCAGGTAGACTATTAGAAGGCGTGTTTGGAAAGTGTCCATGGACAGACTTTCCAATCCCACCATACGAGTGTATTTACCCACCTTGGGATCTAGATCTTACTACTATGTGAGTTGATGAGATAGCTCATTGAGTTGATGATCCTACAAATTCCTTAGTGGTTAGTGATCCTAACCATGATAATGAACCTCATAAGTATTAATTGATAGATACTCTCAATACTAACCTTATGGCCCTATAAATTTGATATCTATTGATCTAGACTGATTGAAATACATACTCGACAAGACTGAACAAAATAAGAGCACCCCTATAGACTGGAAATCCCATATTTTCCCTTTTCAATGAGATGAGTGACCTATTAAAGCACTTGGACCACTTAGTCTCATGGTGTAGGACCATTTTTTGAACCCCATAACTGATGAAAGATACCTAGATTAACTTTTTTTATAGACAGAAGATGTTCCTACATTCATTTGGTATATCCTGTTGCCTATAGGGTCTATTTTTAGTTGGGATGACCCATGAAGACCATTTATCAATATGTTCATCACCACCACCCCAAATAAAAGTAATACCAACATCCTCATGTGTATGAAAAGTCATTATGAGTGATTAAAATTTTATTTCTTGCTGGGAACATCTCATATGGTCACTCAACATCTCTCTAACTCAAAATATGTGTTATAATATGTGAATGGGGAATGAAAACAATGATGTTGTCCCCACCATAATCATCTAAAACATTATAGGTGGAATCTGGTAGTTATACAATAAGGCCTAGTATCTGGATGAATCCCAAGACCAGACTAGACAGTCACTCATGTTTGCACTTATAAATCCTGCTAGAAGGCCTAATAAAGAACAGAAAGCATCCACCATAAAAGTTGAGGCCCCAATGATGGTGATGTTTTTATGAACTTTTCCATAAAGGAATCTCTAACATAATCCCTATCTTTTAACAACCAAATATTTCATAGTATGTTATTTTATTAAATGTAATTCAATAGCTTGAGCTACACACAACACCGAGTTCGAGCAAACCACAACTTACTAAACTAGTCGTTCAAAAGCAGTTATGAATAGTGTTAACTGAATTTTGAATTTTATATACTCCATATAATTTTTGAAACCATATTATGTGTTTCTTAGAAATAATATAAGAAAAAATTCAATTTTTTAGATAAAAAGATTATTTTTCAAAAAATACTATTTTACAACCTTTTAAAGGAAACCCCCTTTTAAAACCAATATCTGAAACTTTTATATATTTAATTTAATGAAATTAAATTCTTCTTTATAATCGAGACGTAAAAATACATTTTGGATAAATTATTGGTACTTTTCTAATATCTTTTATATTTTGATGAATACTAAAAAATAATAAATTTTAATTAAGAATGACTTTTTTAATAGAACTAATTTATAGTGTAAAATTATGTATCATAATGGTTTGGATGTAAAATTAGATTATATTTTTATCCTTTAATAAAATGTAGGTGATTATATGTAATTTCACATTTAAATTTCACATAAACACATGTCAATATTTTGGTAGTTTTTACTTTTTAAAAAACCACTTTTCGGTTTTGAAAATGGGAATTAATTTTAATTTAATTAATGCAACTTATATTTTTGGAATTTGGTAAAATAGAATTCATTTTTGAATTTGGAATATCAACATTATCTTAGTTTAGATTTTTGGTATTTTTCTAAAAACATTCAATTTTTGATTAATAGTGAAAAACACTACGTTTTAGTTTAAACCCGAATTTTTATTTAAATAATTATTTATTTTATTTAAATATATTTTATTTCAAAATAGATGTATAATACCTATATATGTTCAATGTAATTCATTGGTGTCATTTTATTATAAAATTAGATGTATAATTTTTTTTTTGATCTTTTGACCGTCTTTTACTCACCTCCTAGGAGCATTTGCAAATTTACATAAAACATAATTTTACCGCTTCTGTGAGTTGAATTTCCAAAATCCAAGAGACACGGTTGATATCGGTACGTAAAATGTGGTTCAATAAGATGAAAATAATTTTTGGTGAATTGTAACTTTTTACTTTTATTACAACGACTAATAGTAAATTGGGTAATTGAGGGTAAAAATGATATTATTTTTACCATAACACATGTCCCGATTCTATTGGATAAGTGTTATTCGATAAAAAAAACTTAGGAATAAAATATGATCCTTTAGGACCACATGGATTATATTAGGACATTTATTATTATTTGATTTAATGTGGAGTTAAAGGAGTTAAAATCAATGTTTAATACCTAAAATAATTTTAATATATGGATAAACATAAGATAAATTATACTATAAATATCCATTAAAAATATAAAACGATTTCCTAAATAATAGTATTTTATTTCTATTTTTAGACATTAAATAATTTAATTTATTGATTACACAATGATGATGTAGTAATTACCTAATTAATAAAATATTAAAATAATTTCTATTATAAATATCCAAATTACTATAATTTGAGACATTTTATGAATTCCACTAATTTTATAGGTTCATAGGTCATTTTAGGGTCGGTTAGATGAATTTTGTTCTATGTAATAATTCTTTTATGAATTTATAGAAAACAAAATACAAAATAGTGTCAAAATTGACATAAACGAGTTTTAAAAACAAATATTATATTATTATTTGATATTCTATTCCTAAAATTATATGGTTTTGCCAAAGGTCTTAAATAATATTATATATGTCATTAATAAACCAGTTGAGGTTCTCTTGGAAGTTTATAGTATTTTTATTAACCATATAATATGAAAATACAAAGATTCATTGTAAATGTCAAACAATTTAACAAAGAGTTAAATGTAAAATATAAAGTTAATATAGTAACCAAAACCTATATAAAACCTATTGGTTGAGTGTTTTTAGACCCATCCCCACCTTATCCTTTATTTAATTTATTTTTGAGCCATTATAAATGGAAAATTAATTTGTTATAAAATAATATTTCTAGCTTTTCCTAAGGATCCCCTCACCCCTCTTAAAAAAGGGTACCTTCCCTTATCTCTAATTATCACATTAAAATCCATTTTTATCAGCACAAACCAACTCAAATATCCTATAAGATGTCATACCATCATCCTAGAGTCCTTCCTTTAGTCATAAAGCCAACCTACGGAGCCCTTTTGATCAAATCAAAAGGAAGAACCCGAAAATGTGGTAAATATTTCATCACCTCTTTCAAGTTCCTTTCATCTTCCACATACTCTTTCATTGTTGATTCCATTAAAAAATAATAACTTCAGTATCTTCTATATAATTTTATCTTATTATAAATATGGTACAACCATATTCATTATTCTATCCATCCTTTGAATGACATGTCACCATACGTGCGTACGTATAGCTAACCGTCTCCACATCGTGGTATAATTGTTATTCAACACATTATTATTTGTATGGGAATAATAATGATATATAATTGATGTAAATAATAAATATAACATGATAATCATTCGGTATATATTATATACCATCCAATTATATATTATTTTAATATCAAAAGAATGATATTGTCGCTCGTGCATAGGTGCGGATAACCGTCTATGCGAACGCGATGAGATTCATTCCAAATCTTATCCATTCAAGACTAATTTTCATTAGATGATTGAAAATAATGTTTAAAGGATTAATATAATTCTTAATATGTATATTATACATCCTATCCATAACAAACATTACTTACGAAACAAATCATACAAAAGGAAACCGATCAGTTAACCCCAGAAACGACGATAATACAAAAAAATTATTAACAATGCAATATTGAAAGATCATATGTGATATCATATGAATGTATATTATAGTTTTATAATTAAATAATAATTATATCACCATTGTATAGAAGTTTAACCTACCATCAACCAAGGAAAGGTATAAGGTAATGGGTTTCTTATCTCACTTTTAATTTTGTGAGATTTCTATTGTTCGCCACTTATTTATAGGATGTGGTGTATTGGGTACTTACATTTGATATATATTATCATGATTATATTTATATTCATGTAATTATATGATTAATTTTGTTGTTATTATCTTTTGGCCATATGACTCGATTGATTAAAAAGAAGTGTTTTGCATCTGACTTTTTATTCCCGTGAGATTCATGCTATATTGGCCACTATTTAATTTTGTGTGGCATATGTATTGTCAATTATTGTATTCATGGTGTAATATAATTTAATATATTGGTATTTACATCTTAATTTTATGATCCTTATTTCATGGGTTGTATGTTTCATAAGTTACCAAACCAGTAGGGGAACTTGAAATTTCAATTTCCACTCAGTGGGCTTTACGCATACATCGTTGATTATTTTACTCAAACATTATGTGTGGAGTCACACTTTAATATTTAAGTTGTAATTTACACTCCCCTTTGTGTGGATATACACTTCAAACACATAATCACTCCATTGAAAATTTCTCAAGTCCTTGATATAAACTGGATCTTAACTCAATTTCTATTCATTGAGTTAAACATCCAAGTCATTGGTGTTGTTTTTACAAGAATATGTGTGAATGTCCTTTGATTTATTTACACTGAATATCCAATCATAGTAATTGTATTTATATTTTTCACACAAAATTATTTTATTGATTTATCCTTTACCTAAGGATACTATCTTTATAAGGTATTTCATCTCAATTTACATTCCTTTGAGACTTCTTTGTTGTTATGCAGAAATTAACTTATATATGGTGTGTGTACTATCCATTGACATAGTATATCATGACATACTTTTTTATAAATATATTATAAATATTGTATTACCTCAATTATTTGTATTCAAGCGTCTCTCATTTGGTTATGAACTCTAACAAAAATATCATATTAAATGTTTTAAAATTGTATTCTTCTAAATAATTCTCCTTAATGTACATGTTTTAAAAATGGTTTTAAGGATTTATTTATGTTGAAATTAATGTTTTAAAATTAAAATTCCTTTTAAATGTTTCAAATTTGTATGGGAATCATTGATTCAAAAGACAATTTTTAAACGACTTCTTGAAAAATAGCGACTTTTAAATGATTTTAAGAATAAGGGGGATATTTTTCTCAAATAGTTATGATGATTATTTTCATCTATGTCAATGTACTTCATTATTCTCGATTCAAGTTAATCTATTACAATAAATTCTTCCAAATTTTATTGAATTACTTATGTTTGACTTTGGATGTGCTATTTTAATACCTTTCATGGATTGTGGATAATGTATTGACATTTCGTATGCTAGTTTTAATACAAAAGTTTATGTTATGTTCCAAAATTTCATATGAGTATGCATTAGACATAGTAAGTGACATGTGGAGCCTGCTATAGCTCCTTGATGCATCGGTAAGTCTCATTATATAAACAATTGTCTTGGAACAAGGGCATGACAAAATCTTATTTTTATTCTTGGAACATGACATTGACTATGTGGTTATGAATGTCTAGCATTAAGTATTTCATCATTATGAAAGTGGCTGTTGATATTGCATGTGATTATTCGACTGGTAGAATATCCATTTGAATATGTAAATTGAATTATCTTCTTTTATCTTTTCAATATAATGCTGAAGTTCATGTTTAAAAGGCTTTTGTTTTAGTCTTATACATTGCCTTAAATTTTTATGCTTATTTATTAATGATTCTGCAATATTGTTATCCTTACAGAGCATCTGAGCTCACCCCTTTCTATGTTTTATTTTTTCCAGGATGTGAAGAAGTATATTACGACTGACCTTCAAGGATAGTCTATGGGATCTTAGTGTTGTCTATGGAAACAATTTTGTTGTAGATTCCATTTTATGATTAAATGTAAACCTTATTAATATATCTAGTACTTCAAATGCTACTAAACTAATCAGTCTTTCAAGACGTGGACTTTTGTGATAATTTCAATGATATAGAATAATTCCCCAACTCTGGGCTTCTAGGTTTAGGGTGTTACAGTTTGTATTAGAGTAATTTTAGTATACACATTGGGAACGAGATTTACATAAACTCTGATTAGAGAACGCATCCCTAAGATAGACTTTGAGGATTAGTATAGAAGAACATCCTAGAATTTTGGTATTATTGATATTTTTTGAGTTTTCAAAGAAATAAATCTTGGTCTGGATACGAGCAGGTAGAGGTGGCTCTGGAAAAGAAGTACCTAGGGGTAAAACCCAAAAACACTTCTTTGAGATACACTCAAACGGGAACTGGTGCACAACAACAGGACTTGTGACACTCTTGATTATGAAACTCCGGAGGGATATTCTTAGTATAATTCACATTTTCTTTACAAATCAATTTGGCGGATTTTAATATAAGATGAGAATAAATAACCGTCGCTAATCCTAATGTGTTATAGTTTGAAAATAAATTCTTATGATATTCTCTAAATGATTTTATGACTCACACAATGGTTTCTTGTGTCAGTATATGGATGGATTCCAAGGAAGTCATTGTAACATTGAACATGATGTAAATAGTGGGAATGATGGAGGAAATGAGCAACAAAATGGTATTTTGATAGGTGTAAAAGATATTGTCTTCATGCCGAATCAGTTTTCAAAAAATATGACAAAAAATATATATTAACCAACTCCCAGACTCAACAAAGAAGAGAAAGGCGGTGAATGATAAGAGCTCCAGCAGTGGAGACCAGGGAGAAAAGAAATCTAAATTTCCATCAGGCAGTAAATGTGGAATGATACACCTAGGGAAGTGTCTCAATGATACAATTAAATGATTTATGTGTGGGAAATAAGGACATTATGTAAAGAATTGCCGAGGAAAAGTGAAGAGTACTATGGAAGAAAAAATATTGATCCCGTGAATCCAATTACAATCATTTGCCGTAAATGAAGGGGACTTGGGCATTACTCGAGTGAATGCCCTATTCTATAAGATAAACACTCAGTCAAGGAAGAACCTATGTGGAAATAAATGGATGGTGAAATGTTTAAAAGTATTAGTTATCATTTTTATGGGATTACTATGGTTTACTTTTATCTTATGGGTAGCCCTACATTTTATTATGTGAAAATGATATTTTAGGAAGAATTGTGTTTTCTATTGATGATATTGTTATAAATAACCATTTGGGTTTATATGATCCTTGAATTTGAGGCAATTACATGTTATTACATTTTTCGAAGAAAATGCGAGGTATGAGATAACATTTGTGGTGAAATTATGTTATAGTTATTTTGAAGAATTTATATCATTTTGGGAAAATTATAAAATATAGTTTTTGAAAAAGGACAACATGCACAACATGTGACAACACGTCGCATCGGACAAAGCTGTAGGAATCGAACCCACATCCAATGTGCGTTTGGGATTTATTACCTACCACTGGACTACATGAAGTCCCTAGTTAGTTTGACTAATTATTTTTAGTTAAATAATTTTATTGATCAATAATATGTTGATTTTGGATCTTATGTCATATCAAATGGATATCCTAAGTTTATGAAAATGATTTGGGGATTGAGTAATAATTGTTATTTTGGAAGACATTCGCTCTATTAGGAATACTATATGCCTAAGGAAAATAGAATACTAGGGGATTTCATTTGATGAGTAATGGTGGATTTAAATATATGTATTCATTTTGGATATATAGAAATTTGGGTTATTTAAGTAAATGATTAACCTATCACAGAGAATATGTGATTAGGTTAATTACATTTATATATGAGACATTAAGTGTAGTCAATATTATTTAGAAATAAAATTTAACATGGAAGACTGCACAAACAAATACTTCAATGTTTTGGGTTTCAATATTATTTTGGATTATATTGATGGATTTTAACAACAATTTTTTATTGATTGGTATTTATTGAACTTTGGGAATTGTTGGTTTAATTTATGAAATAAATATAATTATTTCATTCTTTAAAGGATTATCCTTTTTGGGGATCATCTGATCATGTACTAACCATTTTGGTTTTGGTTAATCCCTAAAGATAAGGTATGTATATATATATATATTATCCTTTTTTGATTATGTGATTCTCTTTATGTTTATTTCTGTGGTTCAGGTGTGACCAAGTCATCTTGAATAATCATCATTTGAAAAAAATATGAGTTAGTGGTAGAAATTAATTAATGGATAAAACTCTACTTAAAAATTAAGTATATCAATTTATGTTATTTTTCAATCTCATAAATAAATTCCTCAACATTATGAAATGGAACTTAAAACAAAAAAAAAACATTATTCGTTTACTTTTTCTACGAGGAAACTAATGAACATTTATCTCATCACAAGTTTGTGGTTTTCTTATTTTTAACTTTCTCCTAATAATGTTTTTTTTTCACTCTCCACCAGAACATTACACTTATTTTATCTTCTGTGTCCATGTTATCCAACATGGAATCCTAGTGTGGGTTATCTCATGTGACTGTTGTACTTCTCTTTCTATCTTTTAGAGAGATAGTTTTATTGACTCTTTTTCCAATGTGGAACATTCAATGAATTTCCCAAGCCCAATTTTAAAATTGTGAGGACTCAATTTCCAAAATGGGGGATGAATGTAACACCCCATGATTTCATAGTAGGCTATTTTCATTAATGTAATTCAATAGCTTGCGTTACATGGAACACTGAGTTTGAGCGCACCACGACTTACCAAACTAGTCGTTCAGAAGAGAGTATTAATAGTTTTAACTGAATTTTGAATTTTATATAATCCAAAAAAATTTAGAATCAATATTATGTGTTTCTTAGAATTAATAAAATAACAATTTCATTTTTTTCAGATAAAATAATTATTTTTCAAAAAAATGCAATTTTACAACCTTTTAAGGGAAAAACCTTTTTAAAATCAATCATTGAAAATATTATACATTCAATTTAATGAAATTAAATTATTATTTATAATCGGGACATAAATATTATTTTGGATAACTTTTTGGTACTTTTCTAATAACTTTAATATTTTGATGAATACTGAAAGATACTAAATTTTAATTAAAAACAACTTTTTTAATAGAATTAATTTATAGTGTTAAATTATGTATTTGAATGGTTTTTAAGTATAATTACATTATATTTTTATCATTTAAAACAATGTTGGTGATTATAAGTAATTTCACATTTAAATTTGACATAAACACATGTCAATCTTTTGATAGTTTTTAGTTTTTAAAAACCCACTTTTCGGTTTTGACAACAGAAATTAAATTTAAATTTATTAATGAAACTTCTATGTTATCAATTTGGTAGAATATAATTCATTTTTTAATTTTTAATATCAATATTAGCAATGGTTAAATTTTTGGTATTTTTCTGAAAACATTCAATTTTTGAGGAATAGTGAAAAATAGTGCCTTATAGTTTAAAACTGACTTTTTATTTAAATGATTATTTATTTTATTTAAATTTAATTTATGTCAAAATAGATTTATAATACCTATATAAGTTCAATTTAATTCATTGGTGTCATTTTATAATAAAATTATATGTATAAAAGTTTATTGAACTTTTTACCGTCTTTTACCCACCTCCTAGGAGCATTTGCAAATTTATATAAATAATAATATTAACACTTTTGTAAGTTGAATTTTAAAAATATGAGAGACACGGTTGATATTAGTAAGTAAAATGAGGTTCAATAAGACAAAAATAATTTTTGGTGAATAGTAACATTTTTGTTTTATTTACCACTGTTAAAAGTAAATAGGTTAATTAAGCGTAAAAATGATATTATTATTACCCTAAAACACATCCTAATTCTATTAGATAAGTGTAATTCAACCAAAAACGCCCTTTGGAATAAAATATGATATTTAGGTCCACTTGTATTAGATTAGGACATTTATTATTATTTTAATTAAAGAAGTGTTACAAGAGATAAAATCAAAGATTACTATCTAAAACATTTTTAATATAGAGTTATACTTGAGATAAATTAGACTATAAATATTAATTATAAAGATAATAATATTTCCTACATAATGGTATTTTATTTACATTCTTTACACATTAAATATTTTAATTTATTTATGACAAAATAAAGATGCAGTAATTACCTAATTAATAAAATATTAAAATAATTGGTATTATAAATATCCAAATAAATGTAATTTGAGACTTTTTATGAATTAAAATAACTTTCTAGGTTAATATGAAATGTTACAGTTGATTAGATTAATTTTATTCGAAGTAATAATGTTGTTATAAATTTAGCAAAAACAAAATACCAAATTGTGTCAAAATTGACAAAAAGGAGTTTTTAAATAAAATAAAATATTATTAATTGATATTATATTCCTAAAAATATAAGGATTGTAAAAATGTATTATATAGTATTATATATGTCATTAATGAACCACTTTAGGTTCGCTTGAAATTTTATGGTATGTTTGTTAACTATATAATATAAAAATACAAAGTGACATGGTAAATGTCAAACAATTTAACTGAGAGTTAAATGTAAAAGATAATGTTAATATATAAAACCAAACCTGTCTAAAACCTATTGGTTGAGTGATTTTAGACCCATCCACACCTCATCCTTTAAATAATTCATTTTGGAGCCATTAGAAACCGAAAATTATTTTCTTATAAAATAATATTTCTAGCTTTTCCTAAGGTGCCCCTAACCCCTATTATAAAAGGTCACTTACCCTTCTCTCTAATTCACACATTCAAAGCCATTTGGCTTGGCCAAACCCTTCCAAAATACCCTCTCATCTATTCTCCATTCATCTTAGAGGCCTTACTTTGTCATAAAGTCAACTTAAGGAGCCCTTCTAATCAAGCAAAAAAGAAAAACCCGAAGAAGAGGTAAATATTTCAACACCTCTTTCAAGTTCCATTCTTATTCCACTTCCTCTTTCATTGTTGTTTATATTAAAAAATAATAACTCTAGTATCTTCTATATATTGTGATGTTATTATAAAGATGGTAAAACCATATTAATTATTCTATCCATCCTTTGAATGACGTCCCACCATACGTGAATATGTATGGCTTACCGTCTCCACGTTGTGGTGTAATTGTTATTCAATAAATTATAATTTGGATTGGCATAATAATGATGTATGATTGCTGTAAATAATAAATAAAACCAGATAAATATTCTTTATATATGATATACCATCCAATTATATGTTATTTTAATATCAAAAGAATGATATTGTCTCCCGTGCGTACGTACAGATTACCATCTCCGCGAACGCGATGAGATTCAATCCCCATTGTATCCATTCAAGACTAATTATCATTTGATGATAAAAAATAATTTTTAAAAACATAATATAATTATGAATATGAATAAGATACATCCTATCCATAACAGAGATTACTTACATAACAATGCATATAAAGGAAAATGAATCAGTTAACCCCTGAAACAACGATAATACTAAAATATTATTTACAAAGCGGTATTGAAAGATCAAATTTGATATCATATTACAGTATATTATTCTTGTATTATTTAATAAAAATTATTTCACAATTATAATGTAGTTTAACATACCCTTGACCCAGAAAAAGTACAAGGTAAGTGGTTTCTTATCTCACTTTTAATTGTGTGAGATTTCCATTGTTCGTCACTTATTTATTGGATGTGGCGTATTGTGTATTTCCATTTGATATATATGATCATGATTCTCTTTATATTCATGGTATTTTGTGATTAATTTGGTTTTTATTAACTTGTGGTCTTATGACTCAATTGATCACAACAATGTAAGGGGTTTTCATCTCACTTTTTATTCCTGTGAGATTCATACTATATTGGACATGATTTCCTTTTTTTGTGGAATATCTATTGTCCATGATTGTATTCATGGTATAATATAAATTCATTTATGGGTATTTAAAACTTCATTTTATGGTCCTTCATTCATGGGATTTATGTTTCTTAAGTTACCAAAGCAGTAAGGGAATTTCAAATTTCAATTTCCACTCAGCGGAATTTACACATACTTAATTGATTATTTTACACATAGATTATGTGTGGAGTAACTATTTATTATTTATGTAGTAATTTCCACTCTTCTCTGTGTGGATATACTCTTCATACACATAATCACTGCATTGATAATTTCTCAAGTCATTGATATAAACTTGATCATAACTCAATTTTCATTCACTGAGTTAAAATTCTAAGTCATTGGTGTTGTTTCTAGAAGAATATGTGTGAATGTCCTATTATTGATTTACATTGAATATATAATAATATTGAGTGTATTTATATTTTTCACACATAATTATGTCAATTATTTATCCTTTACCTAAGAATACTATCTTTATAAGGGATTTCATATCAATTTTCATTCCTTTGAGACTTCTTTGTTGTTATGCACCAATTCTCTTTTATATGGTTTATATATTTCCCTTTTACATATTATATCATGAAATCCTTTATTATAAAGATATATTAATTTTTTATTACCTCAATTATTTGTATTCAAGCATTTGTCATTTGGTTAGGAACTCTAACTAAAATATCATTTTAAATGTTTTAAAATTTTATTCTTATAAATATTTTTCAATAATGTTCTTGTTTTAAAAATGTTTTTAATGATTTATTTAAGTGTACTTTCTGGTTTTAAAATTAAAATTACATTAAAATGATTCAATTTGGTATGGGACACTATGATTCAAAAATCTATTTTTAAACGGCTTCTTGAGAAATAGTGCGACTTTTAAATGATTTCAATAAAAAGGGGGATATTTCTCTCAAATAGTTTTGATAATTATTTTCATCTATATCAATATCCTTCATTATTCTCTATTGAGGTTAATCTATTACAATACAATCTTCCATATTTTATTGAATGAGTTATGTTTGGATGTGGATGTGTAATTTTTATTCCATTCATGGTTTGTGGATAATGTATTGATATTTAGTATGCTAGTCTTAATATGAATGTTTATGTTATGTATCAACCTTTTTATATGAGGAATGAATTATACATAGTAAGTGACAGGTGGTTCCCTCTATAGCTCCTCAATGCATCGGTAGGTCTCATGAGACAAACTAGTGTCTTGGCATAGGGCCTCGAAAAAATCATATTTGTAGTCTTGGAACAATGCATTGACTATGTTGTTATGAAAGTTTGGCATTATTACATACATCATTATAAAAGTGGCTATTGATATTGCATTTGATTATTAGACTAGTAGAATATCCATGTGAATAAGTAAATTTCATTATTTGATTTTATATTTTCTATATTATGATGATGTTCATGTTTAAATGGCTTTTGTTTTAGTCTTATACATTGCCTTAAATGTTTATGATTATTTATGAAATGTTACACTATATGTTTAACCTTACTGAGTATATGAGCTCACCCCTTTCAATTTTTTTTCTAGGATGCGAAGAAGTATATTATGACTGACTTATGGGTATAGTCTATGGGATCTCAGTGTTGTCTAAGGATACAATGTTGTTGAGGTTTTCCATTTTATGATGTAATGTAAACCTTGTGAATGTATCTAGTTCTTCCAAGGATACTAAACTAATTGTTCTTCTAATACCTTATATTTTGTGATAATTCCAATGATACCTAATAATGAATCAACTCTGGGATTCTGGGGTTAAGGCGTTACATATCTAGACTAGCCTCACCCATCCCAACCCTATCAGGCATAGTCTCAACTAGCATAGAACCATTTGACACTCCCTCACTAATCACTACCTCCAAAATTATAGAATGTTAATCAATCTCATCACCAAGGATAGTATACTAAAGATACCTTCCCAAGAGTAATACATCACATATATACCTCCATGTGTGCATAAGTTCTATAATATTTCATTTTTTCTTAGAGAAGGGGATTTTGAACTTTCTAGAGTTTAAGAAACCATAGAAATATTAATGCACCAAAATACTAGGCAATTTCCCATGTCACATAATCCTTGTACATACCATCATTTAATGGTATGTGATATGGATTGGATTCAGTGGAAATTGGATCATGGTTTGGTGAAATTGGGGGATATTATAAAATACGTGACAAATATCCCTACCAACCTCAGAAATAATAGTTAGGTTTCATTGTAATGGAAAAAATCTTCCAGCTAAAGGAATTATAAAAATGACCACTGATTTTCAAACATAGAATCATCTAACGCTTATGGATTCATTCATGCCTTCTTAGGATGGATAAAACCTCTCGTGTTCATCATTCCTCCTATGCCCATTGGAAATTCATTTGTGTCATATCCCTGCATAGTTGGATATTTCCTTCAGGGTCTTCCCAATGATGAATGATTAAATTATGATGTGAAGATGTATAAATTTGTGAAAACCATCATGATCGACAACCATTCATGTAATGAACCAACCCTAGTTTCCATCATACCTGGTACTGACCCATTTTGTTACAAACCCGTAGGGCATTCCAGATCCCCATGGGCCGGTGACATCCACCTAGGCATAGAACAACACAATTGAGGTAATTATTTCACCCATCTAGATCAAACACCTAGAATATATGTATTATACAAAGAGTAATAGTCGAATATGAACAAGATAAATATTCCACAAATATAAGAAAATAGTAGAAACAGACAACAAAAATGGTTGCTAAAAATCCAAAGGACAAGTCCAACGACAAAGGACCCTGGTCAAACAACTACTATAAAAGATTTTATGGACAACCCACAACATCTCACCACTAGCTACATATCTAGATGACAAGATCCTTTTCGCATCACTATGGCTCCTCTTTGTTCTCTACACTGGAAGAAAAAAATAGTTTATGTACCATCGAAAAGGATCACATGGTGTGAGCTAACAGGCTCAATAGGATCCCACCCAGGTGTTCCATTATAAGAATCTGTAAAAAAATTCATGTATGATCACAAAATGTAAAAACATGTAATGATAATAATTTAATAATTTTTATATAAATCATGTCAAACATTTCCCTTTTTCCATAGTTATAAATAATCAAGTTTATCAATTTCAAATCACAATTTACTAATCATTTTTCACAAGAAGAAACATAACTATTACGTATAACTCATAAAGCCAAGAAATATGAAATATAAGCACATGTATCACAATATGAAGGAATACAACAGGTCCAGGCTATAGACTACTTGTAACACAATAATCATGTGCACAAACCAATTTCTTTAAAAGCAGGCATATAAATCCTAGGAATACCCCATGAGTAACCCCCTAACAATGTCAATATCAGTCTTCTAGAACAATGATCCTAGGTAATAAAGGAAATCCCCAAAACATAACTACATGATAACCACAGAACAGTTTGATGATGGCACCATGATAAACCTTCCACCTATGTACCCAAGGTAACCCATGTGCTATTTTTCACAATTCATTTCAATTAATTGAAGAGCACTGTAAAAAAATTAGTTCATTGAAAATAGCCATTTTACATTCCATTTACCAATAAATATGGAAAACCATTGTTCATTTAAAACTCTTCTCAACAAACAAAAAACTATCCAAAAAATATTTCATTATGAATCATTTTTTTAAGGAAACCAACAGGATACTATATAATAGGCTAGAGATAGAACCACCAACCTCAAATCTCAGGCTGCACATTCCCACAATGAGATCCCAAAATAATTAAATCCAAAGGATTGAAAAAAAGGCCCTAGAATACAATCCACATCACATGGTTTATTCATATATGAAACACACAAGGTTTGTGGAAAGGAAGAAACCAATATAACTCAAGAAATAATGAACTTTTCACCACGATTGACAATGGGAAAGGCCTCTAAATGTATATTTCACAATATATATAAATGAAATAAATAAGAAACCTCATCTTAAGGCAATGGATATGAAAATTGAACCCAAAAATGATATTGTGATCAAATGAGACAAATATGGGGGGAGATGACTTACCAATAGAGAGGCACCATAATCTCAACAGAGATCAGATGTTGAAGGGACTGATCTAGAATGAAAGGTGACTTTTTCAAACATCTCAAAGAGACCCCATGTCAATAGTGAAGGATATTTTAAATAAATCAATGAGAATAACTGCAATGATCATGTTTTAAAAGAGTACATGGCATGTTATTGGTCATAGAACTCCCATTCACATTGTGAATTCCACGCTAGATAAGAACGCTGAAAAATCATTCACCTCATATTAAAAATATGTTATTTTAAACCTTTATAAGGAGAAACCACAATTCAGGATGCGTAATATTTCATAACTAGAACCCCCATTCATAGCATGTACACAATAGAAATTACATAGCATGTAACCCAGTTACATAGAATGAAATATTCATAAATCTTTTAGACAAGGCAAGTTAAAGATGAAATTCTATAAAATCTATGACTTCACCATTATAGGTATCCTTCCAATGTAAAAGGAGGGAGAACCCATGAAATGGAAAAGTAAAAACCTAATAAAAATGTAATAGTATGCTAAGAAATCACCAATATAAATAATATTCATCCCTAGGTAGTCATTTGGTAGATTTAATCCTTGAAAAAAGATGATACCAGTGCTCCCTCACCAATGAATTATGTTACCATGTCTTAGAAGAATTTGATATTTTGTTTGAAAGCAATCTGACCAAAAAAATCAAATTCATATGAAATTATTCCTCTTGAGAGTCAACAATCATAACATGTATCACCTGAATAGAATCATCTGGTTCTAGCTTATTTTCTTCCCAACATAGAACATGA
The DNA here is from genome assembly GCA_963277665.1 of Viscum album. Lineage (NCBI taxonomy): Eukaryota > Viridiplantae > Streptophyta > Magnoliopsida > Santalales > Viscaceae > Viscum > Viscum album. The sequence continues at coordinate 1,640,158,585 of OY728121.1, read as the reverse complement.
TTGGAATAAGGGTGATATTTCTTGAGCCAATATAAATGGAAAACATCATGAATACCTATCATGTGAACTGAAAATTCTATCTTATGAGAAACCTATCTGAGCCTCTCAGTCACCTCAAATGGACTAACATATCTTGGAGCCATCTTTCCCAATTTTCATAGCCTACTATTACCCAAATAAGGGGAAACATTAAATAATACCCAGTCACATTGGGAAAACTCCATTGGTCAACATCTCAAATATTTATAAGATTTATGTACACTCTAGTATATTATTAGACACTGATTTACATCCTGAATATTCACTGATGTATCCAAAAAACTTTTTCCAACTATAGACACTCCATCCACCTCATCCCAACAAAGAGGTGATCTAAAATAGAGACCATACAATGCCTCTAAGGGATACATTGTTATCGATGAGTGATAAGTTTTAATGTAAAAAACAAAAAAATATTATTATATGTCTTTCTAATGATCCTTTTAAATCCAAGACACAAGAGTTGATCAAGTCGTCTAGGATATAAATTTCTAGATTTTTTTACCATCATTCATTATATGGTAAGTTGTACTCAACTTGATATAAGCTCCAATTAACCCTTGAGGACTCCTCAAGGACATCAAGGTAAACCTAGGACCCCAATCTGAAATAATGGTATAAGGATTCCCATGTAACCTTGTAAACTATTTCATATATATCATACCATGATCTTCGCCTTTACTGGTGTTGAGGATCGGAATGAAATGAGTAGACATTGTCAACTGATCAACAAACACCTAGTTAGCATTCCTCCCTTTGGGAGTCTATGGAAATAAACCAAAAATATCTAGGGACACCTCATCCCATTTCATGATCTGCACTGAATGAGGATGAGGTAAACCTAAAGTTTTTATGTGCTCTGACATTATCTATTGTTAGGTGTGACATTAAGACACAAACTCCGCGATGTCATGATTCATTCCCAGCCACCTGAATTTCTACCTAATATCACAATACGTATTATTAGTTCTTGGATGAAAATACCATGAAGATAAATGAAAATTGAAAAATACTAATCATCTTATAGTTTTTGGGATGAAAAAACATTTCCTAAATTGAATCATACCATCTGAAGAGAGATTCAAACCCGAAATGGTCTCCCAACACTAATGGATTTCTTGAGTCTTTTGAAAGTCATCATACTGTTACTGACTATAAAAAATAGACTACATGAGAGATGATGATAATTGAACATTGGAAAAAACCATGCCTAAAACAATGTCTGGAGCATCTGTGTGTGACAAATTGAAAACCCCCATAAGGGTCCACTATTCCTTTGACATTAGAATAGTCAAAAATGGCACATTCCTACTAAGAGCATCTTCGACAACATTTAACTTCCCTAGAGTGTAAGAGTTATTGATGTCAAACTTATGAAGTTATTATACCCATAATATCTACTTTTGAGTCATGTCCTTTTGATATATGACATAACTCGGACTATTATGATCCGATAAGACCATGGACTTCTCCCCCAAAAGATAGTGCAACAAATATTTGAGTGCTTTCATAACTGTGAAAAGCTCTAATTCAAGTGTGGGGAAATTATTTTATTTTGATCAAATCTGAGGACAGATGTAAGCTACCACATGGTCATCCAATATAAGAATGCATCCCAAACCATCACTTGATGCATCACAAAATAAACTATATGCCTAACCGGGCTCATGTAAGATAAGAATTGGAGCAGATGTTAGAAGTCATTTCAGTTCGTCAAAATAATAATGACACATTCCATCCCATGTGAATTTCCCAAATTTTCTAGTAATATCAGTCAAAGGAGGTCCCATAATAGAGAAATCCTTATCAAATCATTTGTATTGTTGATCAATTAAAAGAATTCTTAATATCTCAAATGCATTCTGTGGTTCCTTCCATGAAAAAACAAACATTACCATCTCTATATCAACTAAAGAACCATGCTCAAATATTGTGTTCCCAAATAACTTCATTTCATGAATAAAAAAATAAATTTTATAATCTTTCAATAAAAATTGTGACTTCTCTAAATTTGCAGAACCAAAGTCATATGGTGCTCTATCCCGTGATTGGATATAGAATATACCATAATATCATCCATGAAAACATCCCCAAGATTGTCATGATATTGGTGTAATATCTGATTCATTTAGGCCATAAATACTTTTGGAGAATTTGTTAAACCAAAAGGCATCACTAGATATTCATAATGTCCACTTGAACTCCTAAATTTTTTCTTTGGTATATCATACATTTTAACTATGAGATGATGACTACCCAACTGGAGATCGATCATTGAAACCCACTTCTCCCCCTTTAACTAACCAAATAAATCATCCCCACAATTCAAAGGATATTGTTTCTTATCCATTAACCAGTTTAAAATTCAATAGTCCACACATAACAAAATTAAACAACATTCATCGTTTGAAAATAGCACATGGGATTTATTGGGTGAGAAACTAGGGTGAATGAAAACCTTTTTTAATATGTCCTCCAACTGAATATTGTGTTCTTTCATATCCACTAGATCCATACAATAAGAAGGTATCATTACCAATTTCAGACCTAGAACCTAGTCAATCAAAAACTCTACCTCTCATTCTATATGGAGTAAGACAAGAGGATCCATCTAGGAAAACATTAGGTAAGTCTCAAAAAATAATTGGAAAATAAATGTCATGACTGACGTCATCTGGCTCTAACAAAATGGATGACAGAAAACACATATGCTCTGGGTGGGAAGGACCTACATAACCTAAACTGGGGTCCCACTCCTCTAGAAACACATGAGAGCTCCCATTAGTAGAAATAAACTAAACATGTCAATGATAATAATAAACCTCTTCTTGATGGGAGACAAGCCAATCCATAAAAATGATGACTTCATACAAATCTAGATCATGAAAGAGAAAATCCCCAACCAAATCAGTATTAGCAATCATCAACAAAAAAGAAGGACACAGAAACCCATGGTCTTTCCTATTACCCAAAGGTGTCACTAAAACCATTATAAATGACATAAGTTATATTGGATGTTTATGAAAATAAATAATACATGAGGATATGAATGAGTGGGAGGCACCAGTATCAAATAAAGAAATTACTACTTAATATGAAATATGGATAGTGCATTTCACTGTTTCCAGACATGAATGAACTTACTCTTGACACTCATATAACACATAAAAATTCATTAATCATGAACCTTGTGGCTAGATCCCTATATTCATTGAAGATTATAACTACACTATAGAATACTTTAGAGCTGACAAACCCTAACTAAAACGATTTGTATTCATAGCTTGACCGATATTATGTAAGTGACCAACATGTACATAGATTTTTCATGTCTTCATTAAAAAATAAAAAGAACATATTTTGTGCACACCTTTTCCACACTGATATTAAATCATAGGAACATTACCTACTATAATAGATTGTGTTGAGGAGGCTTGCTATTGAGACCCACCTCCACTACTGCTGCGATGATCTTTTTATGTCATCTCCATCCTAGGCACACCACTAAAGTTGAAACCTGATGTAAGAGAAGATGAGTAAAATCCTTTTTTTCTTGTAGTATTCATTTTATTGTCATAGCTCTATCTATAGTCTCTGAATAGGTAGAATGTATCTACATTAGCACCTGCAATCTAATATCTGGTCATGAACCCTACAGTTACTTATAATCTTTTTTCTAGTCATTCTTCTCCGCATCCAGTGAAAAGTAGAAAAACTCATTAAAATTACTACTGTATTCTATCACTGAATGCTCACCCCATTATAATGATAGAAACTCAAGAATCCTATCCAACATCAACGACTCTGGAAAAAACTGAAAGTAGAATATTATTTTGAAACCCTTCAAATCCAATTCCACATGTCTGTCATCCTGGCCCATAGAATCCCACCATCACTTATTAGAACACTTGAGTCTGAACACTATAAAAATCACTATTATGTTTTTAGGTGACTCAAGAATGTTGAATATTTGATCAATCATATCCATCCAGTCCTCCACCTATTGAGGTTCTATAATTCCATTAATGGAAAGTGGCTTATTGCACAAGAACTATCGTGATCGATAACTCTGTCCTCCAGATCCAATTTGTACCTCAACCACTAGATTCAGAACTCATTTAACATATTGATCAATAGGAAGGACTACCCATACAACATTTTTGATGAGATTCTGATCTATTGGTGAGTTCCCTTAAGGAGCATCAGATGCACCTTCCCGAGGAGCTCATGGATGATGTCTTCGATGTATGTTGTTGCTCACCAAAACATAATAATGATAAAAAAATAGAAATATCTCTTTTGAAACAAGAAAACCCAAAATTAGAAACTGATATTTAAAGGAAAACCCAAACCTAGATACACACATAACAACATCACATTGAATCTTGAGTCTCATTACGATAAGATCTAGTCAAGAACTTATCACAAGATGCCTCTCAAGTCCCAATAATCCTACCTATAATCTAACAGATTTCCCAGGACATAGACTCCTGAGGAAAAAAATCCTCTGGTATAAAATTTTAATTAACCAACTCATGTTTCCCTCAAACCCAACACCCAATCCATTCTGTTACCAACACAAAGGGAGTTCTTGATCCCCAAAACATGGTGAAAATCTTGTAGTCATCGAACAAAACCCTAGAGGAAATGATTCCACCCAACCTAATAAAACACATGGAATATATGCACTAAAAATGGAACACTATAATATGAACAAGATATATATGCCATAATGTTAGAAAATAGTTGAAACAAACAAAAAAAAATAGATAAAATCTCCAAAGGAAAAGCCCAGCTATGAAGGACCCTTCCCAAATAGCTACTCTAAACAATGGCAAAGACAACTCCCATTATCTCACCAAAACCTAACAAACCATCTGACATGAACTTCATCATCTCATAGTAGCGCCAAGTCATTTCCTACACAAAAATTAAAATAATGTTCTACGCACCACTGAAGAGGGGCATTGGGTGTGAGATAACAGGCTTAGTAGGATCCTACCAAAATGTTCTATAATAAGCCTATGTATTACAATTCATGTGTGTTAATTTTATGTAAAAACATGTCATAATAAGTAGAAAAGTAGTTTTATAGGAAACATGGTAAACATTCCCCGTTTTTCAAAGTTCTAAACAAAAATAGGTATATTAATTTTAAAGAACATTTTCAATATCATTTTTCAAAAGAATAAACACACCTATGAATGATAACTCCAAAAACCAAGAAATAAAAAATAGAAGAATGTATATCACAACACTAAGGAACAATATAGTTTGAGGCCTCAGAACACTCGTACCACAATAATCAAGTTCACAAACCATGTTCTACAACAACAGACCTATGAAGAAGATGAATACCCCAAGATTAAAACAACCAACAATTTTAATATCAATCCCCTAGAATAATGATCCTAGTATGTAGATGAAATACCCAAGACAAACATCCATGATAATCACAAAAAAAGGATGATGAACTCAATCTAAAAATTCCACCCAAGTACCCAAGGTAACCCATGTTCTCTTTTTCAAAATTCATATCAATGCTTTGAAAATCATTTCACAACCATTTAAATACTTTGAAAATACCCATTTTCTATTATTATTTTCAATAACCATTGATAACCCATTTTACATTGAAAAATATTCACCACACACACACACAAAGTCTTTCCAATCAGTCATTATGAATCAAATTGTAACGAAAAACAACATGATCTATTATAATACACTAAATACGGAACCTCCTACCTCAAAACATGATTCTCACATTCCCTAAATGGGATCCACTAATAATAAAACCCCAATGATGACAATGATGTCCCATGAATCCAATGCACATTTGAAAAAATATCAACATAAGGGGATTGCAGAAAGGAATAAACCCACATACCTCATGAAAGAACACCTTCTTCACCATGAAAAATAAATGAAAAGGTATATATAGAATGATTTCCGAATGGATCTATAAGAAAACAAGTATAAACACAATAATAACCCCATAGATCTGAACACACCAGCCAATAGTGATATTATGATCCAAGGAAATGAAGAAGATAGACAAAAACATACCCATAGAGATACAATAAAATCAAAACATAGATCAAACATCGAATGGATCAATCCAGAAGGAAATATGTAATAAAAAAATTACTACGAGAGACCATGGTTCCAGGGTGAAGGATTTTGGAATGAATGGTTTGAGAAAAACATCAAAACTCTTTTTTAATACTAGATATGGCATGTTTCACTGTGTGACACTCCCATTCACATTGTGATGTACGTGCTGGATAAGTACACTGAAAACTGATCATGTCAGATTAAAAATTTGTTATTTAAATCATTCATGATGTGAAACCAACATTCACAACATGTAACCCTTTATATCAGGATTACCCTTTCATGGATTGAACCCAGGCTAAATTACAGAACATGTATCCCAATTATACTATGTAAAATCTTCTAAAATCCTATAGAAAATTAAAGTTAAAGTTGAATGTCGAAAAAATATTTGACATTGCAAATATATGTATCATTCCAATATCAAAATAGGGGAAATCCATAATGTGGTAAAGGGAGTACCTGATAAAATGGTAATGAGATGTTACAATCGATTACGTATGATAGTGAGAAATACCATGAAATCACTCTGGATGACTCTGGTTCACGACAATGAAGTAAAAATGAAGGTATTTGATCCAAAAAAATTCTTAGGTTGTCCCCGTAAATATGTAAATTAATTCCATTGAGACAAAGAATAAGGTTCTTCATAGAGTTCAGTAGGTTGTTTCCTCACTATCCAGTCCGTCATGTGAGCCTCAGTAGCTGACAATGTGACTTGACTGAGTAGTTCATTTGAGCCGATGTTTTGATATTCCACACCCATCCAGATCCATGCCTTAGTCAAATGACAGTCCAATGAATTTTTTTAGAGTAGGTTACCTAGCCCATATTAGCATATTTCATGTAATTTCTAGTCTGTAGTGGTTTAGAAAGAATCATATGTTGTTCCCCTTCCAATAAGCGACCCCCTTAGGCCAAAAATCATTTTATCGCATTGAAGTATGATTTTTTAAGGAACCTTTCTGATGTACCCACAAGGAATTATATCCTAGATTCCCTCCACTTATCAATGGAGATATGCGAGGCCCTTCTATAGGCATTGAAAATCAATATCCAGTATGATTATTTTGTAGATGTCTTGGATGAATACATTCAAAGGAGGAAGAGATAGCAGAATGAAAAACCATTATCTCAATTTCTAGGTACGAAGAGGGAGACCTCACACATTTACAAATACACAAACTATATATTATAGGCCATTTAAAAGGTGTGGAGGTCATGCACTCTCTCATAGACATTGGTTCAAGATCATCCTCGTCCCAAAAGGACCCTCCACAAGAAAGGGTCAACAGACAGACATTTAATTCCATCCGACATGAAAATACATGGTTATGATGGTAGACAGAGAACCCCTTAAGGAAATTATTGGTTAAGGTCCCAATTTGGTGGCTTGATAATTTGTACCAAATTTATGTTTCTATTTCATGATTTCACCCATAATGCGCTGATGGTTAGGCCCTGACTTCATATATATGTATTAGTCCCCCCATCATATCCCCAGTGCATCATGTATTCTGTTATTTACCATAAAGGGGTAGCCCAAGCTGTTGTGTTCCCCTTAGACTGCAATGATGCCCTCTTCATAGAAATGAGTTACTATAAGAGGGAATGGGATTAGGTTCCAACCAACATGGTAGAGCACACCAATGATCTATATACCATTATTGCCAATCCCTTGGGAGACTCTACAAATGATTTTATTCCTTTGACTCATTGGTTAGATCTCATAATTTTAGGCCTTGGAGGTTTCATTATTATGTCCAATAATGGTTTCCCCATAACAATAAAATAATACTCATCCATATAATAACTCATACTGTTATACCAAGTAGGATGGGTGATACCAGAATCCCTATCCTCATTATGTACCCAGAAACAACCAAAAATGGGTGATTAAAGGGTATTTTTTCAAGGGTGTTAGGAACAACCCCATCTAAATTCATTTTTTGTATAAATTAGAGGGGGATATGAACCACTCCATCTAACAATCATTGTTAGAGGGGGTTCCTAACCCCCTTGAAAATATTTATAATTATTTGTTAAAATATTTGGTTGGATTTTATAGGTTTTTATTTCAAAATTGAAACTAATTTAATAAACTGTGGCACTCTATGGTTAGTTGGATTTTAGAGGAGCTATATATATGTAATATTCATTTTGATTTTAGAGAATATATATATATATATTAGATTGTACAGTCCCTATATATCTAATGGGTTTTTAAATTAAATATAGAGGGTTCAAAACCCCATCTAATCTCTTATATTGGAGGTGGTTTTGAGCCCCCTATAATTAATGAAATTATATGGGGTTCATAAAGCACCTCTAATACCTTAGATTAGATGGGGTTGTGAATTACCTCTTAAATAAAAAATTAGAGGGGTTTTGAACACCCCCCCCCATTTTATGAGATTATAGGGGGTTTTGAAACCCCTCTAATTCCTGAAATTAGTGGGGGTTCATGAACAACCAATAATCCTTTTGAAATTATTGGGGTTTGTGTACCCCCACTTTTTTCATAAAAAACAAATTCCTTAATATATAAATTTATCTAACTAAAAAACATTATATAAATATATTTAAATACAACATATAAACATATTATATAAATATATTTATATAAATAATTTATATTATTTTATTTAGTCGTACTTATTTGTATACATAAATATAACTATAAAATCTGTATATTATCAAATATTTAGTTCTATAAAATGGTATATAATATAATATTTATTATAATATAAAATCAAAAATATATCATATATGTATATACATAAAAATTATTTCTTTTAAAAAATGTGTCAAATAAAAACATTATAGATTTTATATTTCATATAATAATAATTATATTGGGTTATAAAAAATTGCAAAAACATGAATATAAGTAAACATGAATGTATTATATATTTAATGTATTTTATTTTCCATATATTATGTATATCTGTATGCATAATATATAATATAAATTCCATTAATTATATACATAAATGTGTAATATATTTTATTCATACATATACATGAAAATAAATATATAAATTCATTATATATGTATATATATATATATATGAATAAAAATAAAAAAATTATATTAAAATAAAAAAATTAATTTATATTAATATATAGATAAGTCTTTAAAAGAATATATTAATTATTTTTATGTATATGTAATATAACTATATATATAAATATAAATATAAGAATAAATATATTGAATAAGTAAAATACTTTTACATATAAATATTCATAACATTTCTTCTATGTTGATATATTATATTATATTATATGACAATATATGATAATATATATAATAATTAATTTAATCGTAAATTAAAAAAATATTATGTATATTACATATAATATAATACAAAAATATTAAATTGCATATATATATATATATAATATATGTAAATACATGTAAATGTATATATAAAATAATTAATAGAAATTTTTATTCATATAAATATGTAATATATATTAATTTTACTTTAACTATGTAAGTATAAAATTAATATATATGTGTATTTATATTTGAATAATCTATTTGGGAAATATATAAATATATAATATTTAAAATATATAATTTCATATACATAAAAATATAGTAAATAAAAAAATATTATATATATGATATATATATTTCTATATTTTTTATTTTTATGTGTATAAATATTTTTCTATGTATGTATATATATATTTTCCAAAAAATGTATATTAATAAATATTTATTTCAATATATATTGTGATATATATATTGACCCATGAGAATTAAATATATTATAAAATAAATTATTATTAAAAACATGAATACATTAATTATTATATATATATATATGTTATATATTTAAATGTATTTAAATATAATAATTAACAAATAAATTTTTTGATAAAGGACCAAATATATATATATACATATATATTCATGGGTAATTTATAACATGATATAAAATTTGAATTATTTGTTTGGGGTTGATTGTGTGGAAGCCTTTGGGTTGTGGATCATTTGGGGTTTGATTCCCAAGAATGGTAGTTTTATAAGGGTGAGGGTTGAGAGGGCTTTGCCGCACATGCATGTAAAATGGTTATGCATGGGATGGGTATAGGTGTTTATAAGATTGAGTGTGGGATCAATGGGTGCGGTCTCAAGTAAATGGGAGTATAAGAGGTAAGATAGGGTGGGGACTATAGGGGTGGGGTTGGGGTCTTGTTGATTAGGGTGTCCCTAGAAGGGGATGGATTTATGAAAATATTGACAAAAAATTATGCAAATTTAGAGGGGGGTCAAAACTGTCTATAAACTAGTTGAAAAATTATATGTGGTTTGACAAGCTGCTAATTTAACTTTTTTTAGATTTTTTCGTGAAATTATTGGGAGATTAAACCCAATATTAAATAACTGCCACTAAAATTACACATAACTTACCATCGGTTTATTACAATAGCATTTAACAATATGTTGTGGGCACATTATTGGTGGGTTTTTGACAACTACTGATAATTTCATTTGATGGGGTTATAAACCCAAATTATATAAGTAATAAAAACTTTTAATATTCTACTTTTTATATTGAAAGGTTCAGCCTATTTCAATCATTCATTAAATTCGAACATCTTCCATAGAGAAGGGAGGAATCGATGGATGCTGACACACCACCATGTATTTGATATCAAGCGTGGACCTCATGATCAAATGATATATGGAATTGGATAATAATGTTATGTATCCATGATTTAATAAAAGATATAGTCCATTGGTTATTATTCCATGTACATATAAGTGGGTGTCAATGCTCCCCCTGAGTCAGCTTGTTGGAAAAAGGAACCTCTTCCTATCGATTCTCCTACCTTAGATGATGAATTGGATCTAAATGATTCCACCCATGTATTTGATGTGGGTATACCCACCATAGTTGATGAGCTAATTCAGGTGAACCATGTAACCCGAGGAAGTCCTAAGGCCAACAGTAATATGTGAAACAATGTCTCTAGAAGAAGAGTTTCTGAATGTGCCCTTCCTTTAGAGGCATCACGATCTATTCTCCTATATCTATGTCCAAATTCAAGGGCTTGAAAAGTAAGCCTCTATCAAATTTATTATCCTCCTATTGAGTCATCTTGGGTTCAAGAAACCTCAAAGGATGATTCACCCCTCTCAAGGTGCTATTCTAGAGGCCATAGTTGACAAGATTATCAATTGAAACTTGATTAGGGATGTATAGTTACCCTCATGGTTAGTTGTCATCTTATTAGTTGGGAAGAATAATGAGTAGATGAGATTATATGTCGAATTCAATGACTTCATCTCGATTTTTATAAAGGATGAATTTCCCCTTCAAGTGACAGATTTGTTGATTTATGCTACAGAATTATTCGTGGTTTACTGGTTCATAGAAGGATACTATGGATACAATTAGATCAATATGGTCCTCAAGGATGATGAGACCACCACCTTCTAGACCCCAAAAGATACCTTCTACTATCCCTACACTCCCCACATATTGAAAAACTCCATAGCCTCAAACCAATGGCTCATGCATTACATCAACAAACTAAATCTCATGAAGATTATGGAATTCTATATGGATGACATGGTGGTCAAATGAAAATTGTGTTAGGACAATATAAAAGATATTGAGAAGGAATTTGGCTACCTCCAATCCCTAAATTTAATGATGATCCCCATGAAGTGCCCATTGGGATTTACCTATAGGTTGTTTCATGACTTCATCATCAGATGTATAGTCATTGAGATCGAACTAGAGAATATCTAGGCCATCAATCAGATGCATCCACTAGGAATCCTCTATGAGTTGTGAGGCCTACAAGGCCACATAGACAATATACAGTGATTCATCACAAATATGGTGATGGGTGAAATTATTTTTAGAAACTCATGAAGAATGGTTTCATATTCTAGTGGTATGATGAGTGATAGTATACCTTTGAGGTCATTAAGATGTATTTGTTGCATCCTCTGATATTGATTCCACTAGTCTTTAGAAATCCCTTTGTCCTCTGTGTGACTAAACGGTCCCTTGACACTCTTCACACACATAGAAATAATGAGGGGATATAAAATAGTTTATATTATCTCATTCATATAATCCCAATTTTTTAGACCAGATACTCCACTTTTGAGAAGACATTGATCACACTGGACATCGCAGTGTATAACTTCAGCATTATTTACAACATATTGGGATACATTTATTATGTTATGAAATCCCACGTAAGTATATTCTTCATCACCCCGTATTTATGGGATGATTTGTACACTATGTAATGTCCCAGAGTTTTCATGTAATTTTTTAACTAAACGAGAATTTTATGAGTCTGCAAAAATTGACGGTGCATGACTTCAAGACCCGGTGTTCCCGGAATGAATTTCTAAACATTTTTTTGGGTACCTTCAGTAAACGTGCAAGCGGGTTTTTGTAACTTTTCAAGCGATTTTCTGAATTTAAATATGAGGGCACCATTGAACACCCAATGCTAGTATACGCTTAAGGAGACTTTCACCTAGATCACAGTTTGTCAAGGGAGAAAGATAATTTTTGTGCTTTTCGTGAATGAATAAAATAAAATTAAAATTCTATGACATTTTATTTTTTTGGAACTCCCATGTGGATGTTGAGAAGTGGGGACTACCAGAACTAAACCTCCCATAAGATGTTATGGAGGTGGAGACTGCCTAAACTAAAACCTCTCATAGTTTATGGTGGTGGGGACCACCCAAGACTAAAAACCCCTTGAAATACCTCTTAAATGTGGGGAAGCCTCTTTAACTTCCCCAAAATTAATGGTTCCACCCCCTTTAATTAATTATACCAACTCATTTAATTAATTAATCCAATTTGAAATTATTCCAACCTATTCTAAAATGTTGTCTAATTAATTGTTCGGGTGGATTTTTGGATGTTTTTAGCAAAGGAGGAGGGGAGAGATTTTGGGAGAATTACACTTCTCCAACAAAGAACGGATTCCACAAATAACATGTTCCATGAAGAACGCTCCTCCAATGAAGAACGCCGACATATGACTTCGACTTTTTCCTAGTGATGTCTTCAATTGACGACCTTCCTTCCCTCCTCATCGACGTCAACAAAAAAACGAGGTAGGGGTGTGTTTCAATTTTATCTATGTTAAATTCCCTCTAACATTGATGTAGAGAGTCCGAGTTATCCTATACAGGTGGACCAATACACAAATGTCTTCTCTAATGATGCTTGGGGTCTACCTCCTCATAGGGAGGTGGACTTTAACATAGACTTGTATCTTTGGATGCCACTGATATCTACACCAGCATATCGGATGCCTCCTGTGGAGATTCATGTGCTGCAGGTATAGCTGTAGGACTTGTTGGTGAAGGGATTCATTCGGCCCAGTGTTTCTCCTTGGGTAGCCCGAATTCTATTTGCCAAGAAGGCGGATGGGATCTTGAGGCATTTTGTTGACTATTGGTGCCTGAATCAGGCTATAAGGCCCTGACCTTAATCCTTATTTAATATTAAATTAAATGAATTATTCACATTGAGGATCTTTTTAGGTTTATAGTTTTAGATAATTAGATCATAAATCATTATTTACATTCCACATTTAAACAAATGGTTACATAAAAGATAGTATTCGTTTTTCCCCATCAACGGAAACATATTTAAAATCAAACATGGATTCTTTCTTGGCACTTCCTTTACACTATCATCATATCATGTACCTTTCCCATGACCTGTGAAAAACATTTCAAAAACTTGTGATGAGCATAAAAATCTCATTAAGGGATATAAAAATATAGAAAGGAAACATGAGTACATGTATACATAAGAATTAAATCATTCTTTACCCATAAAACATAAGCACTTTAAAATACCTCATAAAATCATGAATAAATCATAGAAATCATAAGACATAAAGTTAACTTGAGGCATTCCTAACATTCTTATGTAGGGAGTAACCCTCTTGGTTACGTTTGGAATACCCATCATAGTATATTCCCTAAATCTCTTTAGAGAAGCCTTAACGTTTAACTCCTTCGTGTTACCCAATGCATTGGAGAGCTATATTGGGCTCACCTGCCCTTAGTTTATCATAGAACCACCCGTATTCATAACAATTCCCAAGAACCACAACATAATCGTATCATATAAAACATGCATAATGGAAACATAACATTTCCACCTTTCAATCACAAGATATCAATAAAAAACATTGATATAAAAACATTATAAAAACCTTTTTCAATACCAAAATAAAAGAAAAGTAAAACATGGTATTTATTTTTCTTTTAAAAAGAAGGTATGGCTTGTAGTGGTAGCCGAAACTCAAATAATGGTCACGACGGCAGAGAAGTCATTGTCGCAACATACGTACGGAAAAAACATTCCTTTTCGTTGTTTAATAAAACGCTTCCTATAAAAAAGATTTCTTTTGGATAAATGTAAAAGTCAAAGGGGTTTATACACCGTAGAAAATAAGGTTGTATATAAAACAAAATATGCCTCAATGAATGGAGATTGAGACGAAATCCCTTACAAAGATGTTATCCTTGGATTAAGGATAAATCAATTACATAATTATGTGTAAAAAACGAATACACCAAATATAAGTGGATATTAAGTGTAAACAAATCAGAGGTTATTCACACATATTCATAGAGCAACATATTCAAGGAGTACAAGTTTATCCCAAAGAATCAAAATTGGGTTTAGAAGTTCCCTTGCAAAAATTTGACAGCCTAACGGCATCACTACAAAATTCAGAAAATGAGTTGATGAGAGCTAAAAAAGGGTATCTCATCACTTGGACATAAATTTTAAATCAATAAGGATATATAAAAACATATCCCAACATAATAGTATGTCAATTAAAATACATAACAAAATAATTATTTTAAAAATAGGAGGGTGAAAGGTTCCCTTACCGACATGGGTATCATTCGAAACATACACCCCGTGAAAGAAGGACAATACAACATTGATGTAAATACTCATAAATGAAATTATAGTACACAATGAGTAAAATAATGGGAATTAAATACACCAATCAAAGGAAATTGTGGAAAATGTATCATAAATCTCACGGGAATAAAAGTGAGATGAAAAATCCCTTACGAAAACTCGGCAGCCTAACGACGCCACTTAAAACATCCAAAAATGGATTGATGAGAACATATAGGGTCTCTCATTATATTAACATAAAATGAAAATCAATAGGAATATAAAAGAACATCCCCCAAAATAACAAATAGGAGCTTAAAAGAAGTGACATAAAGGAGAGTACATAAAAAGAAAGAGAGAGTTTGGATCTCTTACGAAAATTCGGCAGCCTAACGGCGCCACTCAAAACATCCAAAATGAATTGATGAGTGATTATAGGGTCTATCATCATATGAACATAAAAATTACAGTAAGAGTAATATAAAATAACATCCCAATCACATGAAATATGAGCTTAAAAGGAATGATATAAAAGTGTGTACTTAAAAAGAAAGAGAGGAGTTGGATCCCTTACCTCAAGTCCGACTTGTCTTCTTCGTTTCTTTATATTCTTGAATAATAAACATTGGTCAATTTATAATTTCCTAAGTACCTCCTTTTAATATTATTATTCAGTTAACATGACATTTTATAATGTTATAATAATTTTATAATAATTTTAGTTCATATCAGACGTTTTTGGCGATGTTTGGTACATGAGTCAAAAATGAACTAGTTTGAAAAATGATTTCCCATGTAGTTAAAATTAAATAATTTACACAATATTATTAATGATTAAAATATCATATATATACAGTACATATTCATTTTATACTATTCCATATCATTTGGAGATAAAAAACGAAAAGCACTGTTCATGGAGACGGTAGGCCGTACGTACGCATGAACGCTACTTTCATTTTTTTGTCATATTAACGGAATTAAAAATAAATGATATATAAATATATATATTATAATTCCAGTATAATATATATGTTATATAGGTCACATATGTTCATTAATTTCATTCTTTATACATTCCATGTATTTCATGTACGAGTCACATCACTTGAGGGGGCGGTAGTCCACACTTCCTTATATGAAATTATCGCATTTACACAAGATGAAAAGAATACAGGTATGTTTTAAATATAAATTACAGAAGCATATAGTAAAAATAAAAACCATATATATCATATATAAAATACAGTGACATCATAATGGCCACCTTTAAAGGTGTTAAAAGAATATTGAACAATTATCATTTTGTGAGGCAGAAAATCGCCAACCACAGAAACAGTATGTTCTTTAACCATTAGACGAAGGTGTGTGTAAGTGTAGCTCGAATAATTCACATAAAAACATCCTAGTATATTTAAGATACTGGTTTTTTAACAAAATAAATGAATAAAAATAGTTTAGGAGGTTAGAGAAGCAAAATAAAACATCAGAACACAAGAGAAAACACTACCTTTAAAACGGGTAACTCTCATTGATTTAATCTCAAAGGCTTCCTTGGAAAGGATTCTTCCCAATGTGAGGCTTTAATGATGAAGAGATGGATGTGGAGACATGAAATGGGTTGGTTTTGTCCGAGCCAAAGGCATGAGAGGTGTGTGTAAGGTGGTAGAGGTGGGGGCCTTTTATAAGAGGAGAGGAGGGGCACTCTTGGAATGTAAAGAAATGAACCTTTATTTTAAAATGATTTTCGGATTTAAAAGGTCCCACATTGATACAATTAGAGGATAAGGTGATAAGGGTTCTAAATATACCCATCCAATAGGTTTTTGACAAGTGTAGGTCTTAGATTTTACGTTATATTTTCATTTTATTTAAATCGTTAAATAATGAGGTAATCACTGCATCATCATGATGTCATAAATAATTTAATTTATTTAATGTCTAAAAATTATAAAAAAATACTATGATGTAGAAAATATTTTTAGATTTCCAATGAATATTTATAGTCAAACATATGACTTGTATAACCCCATTTAAAATTTTTTATAGTAAAATAACTCATGTTTGTGTCATTTTTACCTTTACATTAAGTAAAAAGATATTAATGTCATTTTCCTTCCAAAGTGGCTCCATGGGGTCCCCAAGTTGACCCATGGATTTTCGTGGTTGGCCATGACACATCCAATAAGGTTAGGACATGTGTAAAACTCATATCATATTATTAAAACATTATTTTTACCTTAAACTACACTAATTACCTCAAATCGTGATTAAAAACATAAAAGTTACTATTCACCGAAAAAATATTTTTATCCCATTGAACCATATTTTACTTATTAATGACAACCATTTATGTTAGATTTTTGAAATTAAAAACACAGAGGTGGTAAAATTTCATTTAAATGAAAAACAGTTTTTTAAGTACCACTTAGTGGTTTCACTATTCATCAAAAATAGATGTTTTTCAGAAAAATACCAAAACATCACCCTAAGTTATATTTGATATTCCGAATTCAAAAATGATGTCTATTTTACAAAATTAAAAACATATAAGTTACATTAATTAATTTAATAATTAATTCCCGTTGTCAGAGCAACTAGCATGTTTTTATGAAACAATAAGTTTCAAAAGATTGACACTTGTTTAAGTCCAATTTCAAAGTGAAATTAACTCCAACGACCACTATTGAATTAAATGGTAAAAATATATTCTAATATTACTTTAAAAACAATTCAAAAGATAATATAATCATATAAATAAACTAGATTAAAAAGAGGTTTTGAATTAAAATACCACATTTTCACTATTCATTAAAAAATGAACTTTATCGGAAAGATACCAAAAATTTTCACAAAGTAAATTTTGATGTCCCAATTCTAAATAAGAATTTTATTTTGTCAAATATAAGACATAAAATTGTCAAAAAGTTAATTTAAAATATGTCCACCATCAAAAGGCAGTTAATCGACCATTTAAAGAATATTAGAATGTTTACACTTAAAATTGGATTCATTCGCATTTTTAATCCTCTAACATTTATTGTAAAGAGTAAAAATATTTGAAAAACATATATATAATTTTTTAGTTAGTTCTGTTCATTCCCGCCATTACAACAGCTAGGCATTAACTACCATTTAAAATAATATTATTTTATTATTAGAGTGCAACGTAAGATTCGCAAGAAACTTGTTGTTGCGTATTGAGTACGCCATCGAGCATAGTATCCCCTTTAAAGTAATATTAATATTTTATTCTCAAATATGGATAAATATAAAAATTTCATATTCTTTATTTACTTGGGGTGTTACACAGGTGACTGTGAAGAACAAGTACCCACTCCCGAGGATTGATAGACTCTTTGAGCTGCCGAAAGAAGCATAGTGGTTTTCAAAGATAGACCTCAGATCAAGATATCACCAACTAAGAGTACGAGATGAGGATTTTTAGAGGAAAAAATTCATATTTCGGTATTACCATTATGAGTTCTTAGTTATGTTATTCAGCGTAACCAATGCTCCAGCAGTGTTCATAGGACTCATGAACATGATCTTTCCGCCATACCTTGATTGCTTTGTGGTAGTCTCCATATGTGACATTTTGATATACTCAACTACTGACGAGGATCATGCTTATTGTTTGCGGTAGTACTGGACACACTTAGAGAGTACCATCTTTATTGTAATCTCTCAAAGTGCCAGTTCTGGATCAGAGAGGTTCACTTTCTGGGACATGTCATATCGTAGGCCGGAGTTGCAGTAGATCCAGTGATGATTGTGGCAGTAATTTCTTGGGAGCCAACCAGGAGTGTGATGGTGGTATGAATTTTCCTGGGTTTGGCTAGATACTACAGGAGATTTGTACCATATTTCTCCAGAGTTGCAGTACCTCTATCAGTATTGAAAAAGAAGGGGCAACACTTCATGTGGTTAGAGAGATGGCACCAGATTTTTCAGAAGATGAGGTGGAGGCTGACTAATGCCCCCATCTTGAGGCTTCCAGTTGAGGGCGTAAGGTACATAGACCACTACGACACATCAGGGATCATGAACGGATGTTTCCTGAGGCAGGAGCGAGTAGTGATCTCATATGGTTCTCCACAGTTGAGACTACATTAGCAGAACTATGCTACCCATGACCTAGAGTTAGTAGTAGTGGTGTTCACCTTGAAGATGTGGCGACATTACTTGATGGTCAAGCATTTTACAGTGTACTCTGATCACAAGAGTCTCAGGTATATCATCTCTTAGAAGGACATGAACCTGATACAACTATGATGGATTGAGTTCCACCAAAACTATGACTTCAATATTGTATATACTCCTAGGTAGGGGAACGTTGTAGGAGATGCACTCAGCCAGAGATCTATTATACAGCTACTAGGTGAGGTGATGGAGCAGCTTTCCTCTTTGCAGATATCCTTTGTGGATCGAGATGGAGTATCTTTCCATCAGTCTCTTACAGTCACTCCCCCACTTCTTCAGCGAGTCAGGGAGGCACAGTGTGAGACATTTATTGTGAGACTTGATGTGATTAGATTTCCATAGGACATGAACCTGAGAGATTTTCTAAAGGTGGGGAGCATGTCACCCTCTTCGGAGGATGTACCATGGTACTAGTGTCACTTCGAGAAGATGTGATGAGGTAGTTCCACACATCCCCTTATGAGGTACAACTTGGCATGGATAATATGTACCATGATCTAAAATGATAGCACTGGTGGCTGGGAATAACGAAAGTAGTTGCAGAGTTTGTCTCTCGGTGCCTCACTTTTCAGCATGTGAAGGCAGAGCATCATGTACAAGCAAGTGTGGTACAATCTTTAGAGGTTCTAGAGTGGAAGTGAGATGGTATATCCATGGACTTCGTGATGGGACTTCCACGCAAATCCAGGGGACATGACTTGATTTGGGTGATCGTCGACCAACTCACCAAGTCATCCCACTTCCTACAGATCAGAGAGCAGGATTCAGTAGAGAGCATCGGATGCCTCTATGTGCAAGAGATAGTGTGTCTACATTGAGTACCCTCGATGATTATCTCTGATCGTGATGCATGTTTTACTTCCTGACAATAGAAGGTGTTGAAGGTGGATTTTGGGATGCAACATCATTTGAGCACCGCCTTCTATACTAAGATGGTTGGTCAGACTGAGCGGGCCACTCATATCCTCAAGGACATTATACATGATTGTGTCCTCGACTTAGGTCATATCTGAGAGGATCACATACCTTTTGTGGAGTTTTCATACAACAATACTTATCACTCTACCATTGGGATGGAACCTATTGAGGCGTCGTACGTGCGACCATGAAGATCACCATTGTGACGGAATGACCCTGGGGAGTCGGCACTAGTGGGACTAGAGATGGTACGGGCTACCAAAAAAAAGTTGTATATCATACAAGAGTGGATGAAGACTACAAAGAGCTGGTAGAAGTTGTATACCAATAGGAGACAGAGACCTCAGGAGTTCGAGTATGGTGACCACATCTTACTATGAGTCTCAACTCGACTAGGTTTATGGAGATTTTGTCAAGGTGGAAAGTTATATCCGAGGTTCATTGGCCCATTTTAGGTCCACAATAGATTTTTCAAGGTGGATTACCGCTTAGCTCTTCCAACTCAGTTTCACAAGGTGCACGACGTCTTCCATGTATCTCAGGTGAAGAGATACGTGCACGACCCTTGTCACAACAAAGACCACGACATGCTGGACGTCGATGATGGTGAGAAATTTATGGAGGTTCCAGTAGAGATTGAATATCTATATTAGTGGGTCCTTCATGGGCTATAAATACCAATGGTGCGTGTTCGTTGGGTGTACGTGAACCTACAAGATAGCACATGTGAGTGGGAGGCTTAGATATGTGCTCAATACCCACACTTTTTCCCTTAGAGTGAGTTGTGGTTTATGGGGACGCAAAGCCCTGAGGTGGGGAGAATGTAAAGACCTGAAATTTCTATGTAATATTATTTTTAATTAAATGGGTATTTTATGAGTCCGTGAAAATTGACGGCGCGTGATTTCGCCGCCCAATGTTCCCAAAAATAATTTCTCAACTTTTTGTCAGGTACGTTCAGAAAATGTGCGACCAGGTTTTTGTAACATTTGAATTAGTGCTCGGAAATGAAATCTGAGGGAACCGTTGAACTCGAAGAACCTATATTTTCTTAAGGATACTTTCACGTCGAGGGTATTTGGTCAAGGGTAAATGATAATATTCGGTCTTTTTGAGAAGGAATAAAATAAAAATAGAATTGTGTATCATTTTATCTATCTATTAGAACTCCCATGTGGGTGGTGATAGGTGGGGACCACCAGAACTAAACCTCCCATAAGAGGTTATAGAGGTGTGGACCACCTAAACGAAAACCTCTCATATATTATGGTGGTGTGGACCACCTGAGACTAAAACCCCCTTGAACTCCCTCTTAAATGTGGGGAAGCCTCTTAAACGTCAACCACAATAATGGTGCCACCCCTTTTAATTAATTATACCAACCCAATTTATTAATTAATCCAATTTGAAATTATACCAATGTAATTTATAATGTTGGATAATTCATTTTCGGGGAGGATTGGGGGACGGTTCATGGAAAAGGAGAAGGGGATAACTTTTGGAGAATTACACTTCTCCAACGAAGAACATCTTCCATGAAGAATATCTTACATGAAGAACACACCTCCAATGAAGAATGTCGACACATGACTTCGACTTCTTATTCAGGACATCTTTAATAAATGATCATCCTTCCCTCCTCAATGAAGTTAACAAATGAACAAGGTAGGGGTGTATTTTAATTTGATCAATGATAAATTCCCTCTCACATTGAATCATCTTCCTTGAGTTGTACGCTACCGCCCTAACAAGGATAGTACGGGCCAAACAAACATGTCCCGACCCCTCCACAAATCTTGTGGATCTTTGTGTGATCTTCGCGATGGTGAAGGAAAACGGTGTGGGCGGTTGGCACCAGTGGAACTCGTGAACCCCGAGGAAGGTGATTAATGATGGTCGGTCGGTCTAGCCGGCCACCGACTAGGGCATGACGCTACACCGCCCCATGGCCTCTGTGCCCCATGGTGCTCCGCCACCCTCACAACCCCCTATGGCCCCACCCCATCCTGTGGCACCTGTGGACTCTGCCACCCCATGCCACCTGTGGCCTCGCGGCGTCCCGTGGCACCTGTGACCTCCGCCGCCCCACATCACCTGCAGCCTCGCGCCGTCCCGTGACACCCGCAGCCTCCGCCGCTTTACACCACTTGTGGCCTCTGCCACCCTGTGCCACTAGCGGCCTCATGCCGACCTGCGAAACCCATGGCCAAGAACCCCTCTGCGGCCTCAGTCACCCCGAAGACCATGCAGGTGTCCGTGATGTTCGCGGCCCATGCGGCCCCCACACCTCACCGCGCTGCCCAGGCCGGGCCACTGGGCTGGGCGGCCCAGCGCAGGCCAGACCTAGGGGTAGGTCGGGTCGACCCAAATGGGGTCATCCCAAGTCAGGATGGGCCTGGTTGGTCCGATTATGTCAGACATGACCTGGACCCACTTCGACACATTTTCACTCTTTTGGCAAAACCTTTGGCACCAGGTGTCCTTTTGACAAATCATCAACAAAACTGTAAAACATGGAGAGAAACGGTCCCTTTAGTATACCCCAAAGGCATTTGGGGTAAATTTTGGGAATTTTCATGTTGGATTGAGCACGAATCCAACCGGGCCCTTGGGACTAAAAG
This sequence comes from Viscum album, assembly GCA_963277665.1. Lineage (NCBI taxonomy): Eukaryota > Viridiplantae > Streptophyta > Magnoliopsida > Santalales > Viscaceae > Viscum > Viscum album. The sequence goes on along the minus strand of OY728121.1, from coordinate 1,640,135,751 downwards.
TGTAATTACTTACAGACTGAGCGTGCGATTGACACACCGTCTGTTGTGTTGAGACCCCTATGACATGGAGAACCTTTTGGATACTTATTCGTGGGACTTAGTGGTAGTTGTAGTATTGATATGCAGCTTAAGGAACATACCCTCTCTAAGAAAAGAAAGATTAGTGCTGGAACCCAGTACCTGGGTGTGACTTGAGGAAGAGATCCTTCGTGGGACTGTGACTGAGGGTCCCACATGGAACCACTCTAGGATTCCATGCGGGACTACCCAAGTGATCCTATGTGGGTCAAAACCTAGAAATCATGTGTGGGTCAGCACCAAGCGATCATGTGTGGGTCAGCACTAAGCATTCATGTGTGGGTCAGCACCAAGTTATCTTGTGTGGGTCAGCACCGAGCGATCCATGTGGATCAGCACCTAAAAATACTATGAGGGTCTGATGATGATTAGAGATCCTTTGTTGGTATTCCTCTTAATAGAGTAAAGAATATTTAGTAGTTATATCTAATCATCTCTATTACTTTTCCTAAGTTACACCTAGTGTGAGCTGAGTTCATACCATAGCCGTACATTCCTTTGTGGTAATACCTTGGTGGTGTTATTCTATGTGGCGTACCTATGTGGTACTTACCTTTTCATTATTCCTCCCATTGTGGAATAGTTGAGCTTTGGGATTTCAATTCGTTCTATGTGTTTCCTCATGATTCAGATGGATATACCTGATAACTTATGTATATGTGTGGGTGTACACCTATGTTGGGTTTTTATTTGATTTTATGCATTGTGGATTATACATTGTGGATTTTAAGAGACCTTGAGGGTATCAGGGTCCCCACTGAGTATCATGATACTCACCCTTGCATGGTATATGCCTTCACCTCATTGTGTTTGGTGTAGGTGACAGATAGTGCAGAAAGAGGACGAGAGTACAGGGGCTAGAGGTAGCTTAGAGGTGGACCTTAGACGAGGCATTCTACAGAGACGGAAATTTGAGATCTGTAATTACCCTTTATGTAGGATCCTTGGTGGGTGAACACATGAGCTGTTCTAGTTTACATGTACTTTCAGATTCTTGGACTTTCTAGTTGGGATGGTATTCTAGCCCCTTTTACATACTGTACTCACTATATTTACAATTTCGTTTACTTGTGTTTGTATCTTATTGTGTTCTTGGTTGTGTGGGTTTATAGGTTATAAAGGAAATTCTTTCCCAGTTTTAGGGAATATTCCTATGGTGCTAGTCTCTAGCCCCAAGCTGATGGAAGTCATTTTTGGGGTAGTCATGACACGGGCCCTAGGGGACGGGTCGTGACACACTAGGTTGTGATACTTCTATAGTTCATCATCAGGTTTACTCTATATAAATCTATCAAGGGTTTTGTATTGATAGAAAGCATGGTTTTCCTTCCAGCCCCTAAATAAATTCAACTCTCTATGGATTATCAAGATGGGGATATCTTCTTATTGGATATGGATATTCCAAGATAGAAGAGTCATTTTGATGGTTCTTTTCTAAGCTAGGTTTGTATAATGATCAACGACTCCAAGCTCAATAGAGTGGACCTTAGGATAGTCTTCAACACACTGTTACAAACCTTCTTACTATACCCATTCATGTTGTTGGAAGGCTACACCATCAATGAGGCCAAGTATCAATATCTCATTACTGGTGTCGATTCAGCCATCGATATTAATTTCCCTCACTTTCATGATAAGGGAGACTCTGATATGGTCATAAAATATGTTAATGGTGACTACATCCTTTGAAAAAAAGTGCTATGTACCTACTAGAATGTACCCACAAACTGATGGTCTAGTTTCCTACTAAGTCAAAAGTGTCTCCTGACCCTCGATGACATAAGTATTGAGTCAACACCTTGGCCAGTTTAGTCATGTCTCTCGTAGATCCTAACTAGGAGAAACACTTTATTCATGTGGTGCATCATTGGGTCACCACTCTCATTCTTTAAGATGATGATGATATCTAAAATTTAAACCAACTGGATTCTAGTTCATCGTTTATAGGACCCATTGGACTCCGATGGTAGATGAAACACCCAATTGGAAAACTCCTTTCATAGAGTGTCTCTAGCATGGAATTATCCTACCAGACTAAGCCGAGTGAGAATGAATCATTCTGTTCGCATAGAAACATTCTCCCCAATGCGGGTCTAACATTGAGTATACTATCCAATTACACGTTATTAGTGAAATTATCATATACTGCATCCACGGTAAAAACAAATTACTAATTTTATGCTAGAATTAAAGGTCATCTCGTCTAGATTACATCAGGTCGGATTGGAACTCTACCACCATATTAAAAGGATGGGAATGTTTTATCTCACCACGGTCCATGATTGCATCATTTTTTCCAACTTGTGTTATGTATATTACATACATTCAAACATTATGATAGAACAAAAAATATTGATTCCCCTTTGATGTGTCAAGAATATGAGTTTTGGTGTTGTACCTTACAGTAACATCTCTCCATTGGGTGTTCATTCTGACCATGATAGACTTATTCTTCAAGTGGTAATAATCTATACCCCTTGATTAAATCAAGGCCTGATCCATGATTGAAATTTTTGTCTCACACATCATCCACCGATTTTGTGTTCCTCTCACCATTCTAACAAACAATGACACGAACATTATGGAGCTGACCTGAAGATGTTGTTCAACATATAAAACATCGGTTCTAACCATATATCCTGATACCAGGTACATTAAAATGTATAAAATTTGGTTTTCATCAATACCATCACAAACATTTTATTTAATATGGGCTCCCTGAATATAAAGAGCTGGTTGAACATGATACCCAATTCCCTCTAGTCCATTTGGATGATAACTCATATATCAACCCATGTGACCCCATATTTCCTAGTATATGGAATATTGTACATCCTCCACTTTGAGGTATAATTCCATTCTCTATAAACACATGTCTATGAATATATGATTTCCAAAAATTGATAGAATTACATTTTTATAAGCTGGATTCCCTCAAATAAAATAAGATCTAGACCTGACAAAATCTAGAGAGGCACCAAAATAGAGTAGCAATATTTTTCAACAAGAGGTTTCACCTCCCATATATCCACAATAGAGACATGGTAATGCATTTAAGAATCAAAATTATTCCGGGAATCAATACACTAATGATGGAACCCATTTGAAAACAACCATACGTAATTCATAAGACCTAATTGAAGGAGAAAACACTTTGATTACCATGGATGGAGAGAATATCACACCTCCCACAAACACCATGTTTCTCACATTGTACTTCACAAAAGGAATTCTCTCATAATAGATGCACACTGTTAAAAAACCGAGAATAATGTTCTAAACACTATGAATTTGAACAATGAGTTTTAGTCATTGAATCATGAAATTAATTTTTTTTTGAGTTTCCCTTAGGAATATTTGGGGTGGCATTGTGACTCTATGGCCATAATTTACCTTTGGGTTTTAAGTACACTATATTGAACATACACATTTCAGATACTCAGACCCTATATTCTAAAATTTATAAACATGTACTAGGATTCAAGGTCCATGATACATGATCTAAAAATATTTGAAACAGTCCATGAATTAAAATATTAAATATTTGCAACCTCTAGACCGAGTTGTATGAATTTAAACTATAGCCTCTGATTTCCTCAATGCACAACAATAAACATTGGCCTTACCCGACCTAAAACATGGATTCCACTTGATAGGAGTTGATATACCCCATATGAAACTGGTATGCCTCTTAAATAAGATATTATGTTTACACCGTAGAAAATATTTATGAATCATACAATAATTATGGGATGTTTTTCATTTCATACCCCATTCTTCCAACATGGGATACCATACAAAAACTGTGGGGTTCTTCAATTCTCTCATCGTATAGGATCCCCCCACTTTTGTGGTTCTTCTACAACTCTGTTTTCTAGAACTATGTGAGGCTTGATTATTATCTCCATGGGATACATAAGGATCCCTAAACATCTCATATTTTGGCCCATTAGAAAAATATTGAAACCTTTGGCCCCATGGACCCATTAAGGGTTCAAGAATTACAAACATAAACTATTTGCAGATCCTTTTAAGGTCGGTTTGAAGTACATGAGCCTTTTTTGACTTTCATATCAGATACCTCTTTTATCCACATAGATACCCATGATACCAACAATTACCCATGTCCAGGAATAATTACATTAAAATGGTTTATATTCCATCATGGAATAATAATATTGACATTAAACATATTTTCTATAGTCCGGTTAGTTAGAAATTAAATTGATTTCCCACAGTACCAGATAAATTAATTTAAAATATTTCCAATCTATACTTCATGAGGCCTAAAATCTTGTATAAATAGATCTATGTTTTTTTCATGTGGTACATGGCCTCCCTAGACCCATTCACATCATGTTTTATCTCTTTTGGTCTATTTCAATACCCTTGTGTCACCCTCACCATGGTCCATGTATTATGAACTCAAACTATTTTTTATTGATCCATGATATATGACCCCATACTATGAGACCTTTTCCAAGAACAGTGAACTTGAAACATGTATGTTCATACCACTTTCATATGGTTTTCATCACCCTTATTCTTCTATAAAACCCATAAATCCACATCTTCCTAGAGCTACATATCACATTATTCCTAAAATTTTGTGATATGTTATGATGCCAGGATTTTCTATCTCTGATCCAATACAATGATATAACTACAAGAACTTATGTTAATGATGGTTTTAAAACCCCAGAATATCTCATGGACCACCTTTCTTGGTTCATGGCCCTTTCATTTACCTTGACCCATCAGCAGGACAAGATTCCCTCATAGCCCAACATGAGGATGAAATAAGTTAGAATCATAGTGCATAATCCACATATAACACATCCTCAATTCTTGATGTTAAATTGTGTCCTTACCATGCCAAAAATCAGTTACATCTGGATAAGAGAGGATAATCCCAATATTAAATTGTGATTTATCTTAAATGAGAGTTGATTTCTACCCCAAATAAATAGGGTTGTCTCTCAAATAAGAGACAATTTCTACCCCCTAAAAACCATGATGCCTCTTGATAAATGATGATTTACCAAATATGAAATTAGGATGCCTCTGAAATAATAGTTAATTCTTACCTTTTATGAAACTGGTATTCCTCATATGATACGTATGGTATGGTTCACAAACATTACCCAATATAAATCTAGGATACCCCCATGACAAGTAAGGGAGAGTGATTTACCCTATATGTAATGGGTATTACTCATATAATTAGAATGAGAAGAATTACACATTACCCCATATAGAATTGGGATGCTTCATAATGTCCTATGATATGATGTTCTTGATTAAGAGGAGTTCACACTTCTGACAATAACCTCCAACTATACAATACCTCTTGAAATCTGTATCATCTCATATTTGGATAACCATCAGCCTTCAACTAGAATTGGTTAATTAACCTAAGGTTTGTATGGGCCAAATGGATCAACTACTATCTTGGTACAATTCCTAGAATAATCTTCCAATAGAAAACATTAAATCCTGTGTTTCAAACACCATAAATGGTTGATCTTAAATTTTTTCCTTCTCTCTTACCAATTAGGGTTTATAAATTCTATTTCAAAATTGATAAATAGTTTTTTCACATTCATGTATTATTCCTCCTTCCATTTCTATATTTTTAGAGTCACTATCACATTTTTGGTATTTTTAGCCACTTCCACACATTGTTGTTTTCTCCCTTTCAAGCAATGGGAACTCTGTACCCATCCTTGTTCTTCACACCAAGCATGGATTACATGAGTTCAAGATTTAGTTGGGGTTTTCCTCGACCAAGGGTGGGACACAAAAGTGACCAAACAGTCTAAGATCATTTAAATTAAACTAGTATTATATTTCCAAGAATCGTGAATTTAAATTAGGTTCAAGTCACCTTAGGTATGTGTTGTGTGGTGATTTTCTTTCTTGGACCTCCATTCATGTCATGTTTGTCACCACACTACACCACACATATCAATATGTGGTGATAAACCTTTTGGTCCATGTTCTTTGAATGTAGAAATATAAACCATGGTCTAATACTCTTGACCATAAACAAGGTTCATGTTGACTCAAAGTTGTTTCTTTTAGAAGAGAGTGGCCTCCCTGGACTCTCAATTCATGGAAGGTTGTATTACATTCATATAAAACACATTCAATTAAGAGACATAATTCCTTATGGTCCAAGAAATGTAACCTTAAATGGATTTGTTTAGTCAATTTATTATGAAAAAAAATAATAGTCTCTGTCCTAGATTCATGATATTAATCTATATGCAGTTTTTCCCTTTATATGTTCTATGTGGAATTGTGTCATGTTGACTTTTATTTCAGATTGTTTTTCCCCCACACTACAAAAATCCCTTTGGGATACTCACCCATTGGTCCGAACTCTATGACCTTAAACAATGATAAGATCCCATGTCTACACATCATGACTCTAAACAATATACATGTGTCACGTAGAATTTGTTGTGTGGAATTGGGCCTCTTTGGCCCAACATCAATGTTGAGTTTGTCATATCGACACACTACCCATAACCATTATAGGTGATCCATAGTGAAATAATTATGACCATAAACTAGTATTCCTTTGTAAAAATTTTATAACTGAAATGAAATTCATTGTCCAAACATTATGAACCGAAACTATGTTCTTGAAAGATGAATCTGGGTTCTTTTCATATGGAAAGTCCACATTGGCTCCCCATACATGTCGATCCAAATATCCTTTCACATGATGTTAATTTATAATTTATCCTCATGAATTGAACAAGGTATTCCCTCATGACCTAACATGAGGATGAAATGGTGAGTAGCTCATAACATAATACCCTTATAAAACAACCCAATCACACATTGCTAAACTATATGATACATTATCCTCAACATATGATGCTTAATTAAATACCCAAAATCCTCATTTAATTATGTTAAAATAAATTTCTATTATCTGCATTACATGACATAAAACTCTCAGTCATCCGAATCCCTTTCTTGAGAATCTATTTTCTCTAGTACTGATCACCTACAACATCATTTGGGAATGGTTTGTAAATGGATATTAGAAAATGTTTGGAAACCCTGGAAATTACTATATAATATCAATTTATACAATCTCATATTTGGATCATGGTTTTTCTAACGGTGTAGCTTAATATTTTGATCTACTCCTAAACTTATATTAAGGCTCAAAAGGTTGCATCTTGCATTGTCCATTAATAATAAAAACCTATGAAATTCACCTAGGATCATTAAATTTTAAAAAATTAAAAATTAACCATAAATAAATAAACCCCCTAAATATAAATCCTTTGTTATTTCATTAGTTTAATTCACAAGAAACCAGTGGGATCCCATATCCATACACCTTGCCTCTCCAAATACTTTGACCCTACTTACATACTATTGATTTTTAGTTCTAACGTACTCATTTTAGGATTCATTACTAAAATCCTTCTATTTACTCCCTCTATTCAACCTTTTTTTACTTTTCTCTTTATTTAATATCCTCATATTCATATTTTAGGGTTCAGTTTATATTGGGAAAATCCATTAAGGTAACTTTTTGGTATTTAGAGTTGATTTTGTTTGTTGAAAAAACATATTTCCATGGATAGTTATAGAGTTCCATAGAGAATTTTGACATGATATGATGGTAAAGATCTAGGAAAAAGGAATGTATTATCTGGAGGTCGTGCAAAAATATAATATACTCGATGTGCCTTTTCCTATAGTTTTCCAAATTTTTGGGTTAAAGATACAGAGAAGGGAGAAAGGTGTTTTTTGGAAATGGATGTTGGGTTCTAGATAGAATGTGATTCATAATGTTTCTTGCCTATAATGATTCCTGATAATCACATAAATATATGGAAAATGCATTATTGGTGAGAAATATTTTAATTCTTGTATAGGATTAGTTTTCTCACGAAATAGAGTTACAAGATCAATGCAATGTAAAATATGGTTTTATGTGATCAATGGAGATTTTACACGCTTTGAGGAAGAAATGTAAGGACATTACATGTTGGGTCATATAGGTCTGTAAATAAGGGAGAAACCTATCTTTTTAGTCTCCAAACCCTTATATAAAATCAGGGATTGAAATCACATATGAATTTAATAGAATGGGAGTTGGGAATAAGAAGGGGTTTTTACCTAAGAAGAGACATGTGTAAGAATATATTTCTATAAAAAAAAGTTTCCCAAAGAGGTTATTCCTTGATAGCGATAAAAATTTGGGAGTTATAAACTTATAAAAAATGTTGCACACAAGGTGCTAATGTTGCATATAAGAAACCCAAATGTAGCACAAAAGATTGAAGTTAAGCATTAAATCTATAGTAATGTTATATTCATCAGTAGATGAATGTTTTAAATCAAAAATGAATCTATATAAAACTGAGGATCTATTACTTATTGATAATGATGGGACCAACATGCCTTTATAATAAGTTTGAGTCTGTTCTAGAGAATTGGGTAAAGGAAGAGGAAGAAGATGATCATATCAACTGACAGTGAGCAATAAAAGGAGAGTTTGAGGGTGTGACCCTTGGGATGATGTGGGATATCCCTAAAATTTTAAAAGGTAGTGATCTTTTTCGTAGATGTTATCTAGCCCGACCCTTGTATTTTGGAAGTGAGACTTAGTGTATTTGGTACATTCTCACAATGTCATTATATGCTCTTTACACATAGCCCAGTGAGAGTGAACCAAGTAAAAATATATATGTCTATGTTCATGGATTCCAACATTAAATTAAATTAATAATCATAAGATAAAAATTAATGAATAATATCATCATAAACCCTTAAGAGAAAATAAATCGACCCTTTTAAAAATGGTACAGATATAGTGGGGTAGGATGAATTTGGAAAAGGGTATCCATACCCTGATTCAGTTCCCCCTCCTCTCGGGTATGTAATCCCATTTTAGATATAATAGTTTCGTTTTAAATTAATTCCATCTTTTTTAGGGTGTGTGATGGGGTTTTTAGTTCGCACTTATTCAATAATTTGTGTTTTCATCATCTACACTACTATTTGAGGTTGGTTTCCCCTTGTGTTTGGTATTTAATATATAGAACCATGACTGGATGAATATTTAATAAAAAGTTTTTACCTAAATTGATAAAAATAAATATGATCAAGGATTATTTAAGAGTAAAATCCCATTTCACATGAATTTAACATCAATTTATCAGTTTTATATTAATTGGATTATTTTGTAAAAATATAAATTAATTACATTTTGGCATTATTTCTTTAAAAAAATTAATAGGGGTTTTATAATATGTATTAAATTTTTTATGAACAATTTGTATTTTAAATTTATTGTTTTATATTTTAAAAAATAACCATAAAAAAGTTTTTTATTCTTAAATTTTATTTTTTCCAGGTCGGGGTTTTTCACAAATACACCAATGTTCATTTATATTAATATATATGTTAGTAAAAATTCACATTAATATATTTATATTTTTTATTGTGATAGATATCTAAATGTTTCATTGTATTTGGGAATAATTGTGGAATAATATCATTATGTTTTAAATGTGAAACAAAAGAATTATTTCCATCTTGTTTTTAATATGGATTTCAAATATTAAATTTTAAAATCCCGGTTTTAATCATTAATATTTAATGTGGGTTATTATTAAGATTATTCATATTTGTGATATTTCACCATGTTTAGTATTTTAATATGAAATATATTCCATGTAGTTAATTATTTTCTTTTCAAAAAAATAGAATAGAAATAGTTTCATAATGCATGTGTATGTTTGAAAAGTGAATGGATTATGATAGGTTGATGAAAGAAAAAAAAATTAAAATGAAATGTGAGACTTTTGTGTTTTTAATGATCATGATATGTCACTAATATAAGTGTGGATTTCTAGTTTAATTATCCCATTTCATTATATCACTTTACTATCTAAATTAACATAGATGAAGGTCTTGGTGTTTTGGAGGGGAGATACCCCACTGCTCGGTCAATACATATACACCATAATGGATGGTTAGATATAGTATACTTGTTAGGTGATACTACCCAACTCTGGAAAAGGATTTTTATTCCTGGTGGTTAATTCATGAAATAAAGGTTTTATTGATTAGATCATGAGTTTAAATAAGGAATTATAACTAACCCTAAAATTTTATTAACTATGTATTTTCTACAATGTACTAATTCATGAGATATTTATTATATGCTACATTCCATCATTAAATAAAATTTTAATTATGTGTTATATGTTCTCATTAGAAAATTGAAAAGTTATGACAACTTATTTATTTCATATATGTAATAAATAATCACAGAAAAATTCATATTCCCTAAATGTTTATTTAATGTTTATTTCAAATTAGTTTTCTAATAATAACATGGTAGGACATGAAAACATTTTCGATGTCATTGTTTTAATTGAAGGATAATAATTAAATAAATCCTTCTAATGTGGATTTTTATTTTTTATGTTCTCATTTAATGATGACCTATTTTATATAATTTAATTCAATATAAAAGGAAAACCATCATTTTTTAAATATTTATTGTTAGGGTGTACTATATTTTGATTTCATGTTGATATTATTTGACATAGGTAACATATCATTTATGTTATTGGTTCTTATTCACTAATTATTACTCAATATACTAGATTGTTTTTTTCTAGATAGCGATTTCTAAATATAGAGGATGCATTTTATGGATTATTTAATCATCCATGTGTTTCTATTTTGTGATTTGGTTGTATTTCCATTTTATCTTTATTTAATTTCTTGCATGTGTCACTCTAAATGAATTAAATTAGTGAAATAATGATATAATTCATTTTTTTCACTATGTTTAGAACATTATGTGTGTGCTGGATAGCGGATTGGAAGCATCTGTTGGATAATTTATATAGTGTGTGAGTTTCGGGTATGTGGAGGGATTAGTTAAATACTTACCATGTTTCATAATTTAAAATATTTTTCATTCCAATTTTATTGTTACATAAACATCCAATGTATGAATATTCAATTCTGGTTTTTAAAGTGTAATTAAACTATGATGTTATGGGACAAATCATTCAAATATTGTATTTTTAAGAATCCATGGAATTGGTTACATCTCATATGGATCATCAATTCCCATTTGGTGTGTGGTGTGATGGCCAAAGATTCTAATATATGAATTTAATGGGTTATGTTCATGAAAATCTTGGGATTATATCCACTAATTTCTTGGGAATGGTTAGTGATCGCAATCTACTATAGGAAATTTTCAACTCTATGATGTCAATATTGGCAGAAAGCATTGAAAGGTAAATTATTTTCAATTCTTATGTATGTTTAAAATTAACGTTCAATATTTTTCTTTTTATTTTACATTCATTTATTTTGGATTATGATAATTGCCTCCTAGTTCAATGTTATTATGACTATTATATTGAAATAATTTTTTAACTATTTATGATTTATGATCCATGTATTATTTTGAATTATTTCCATACATTGTTGAAAAATTCCTTTGGATTTATGATGTTCATATATAATTAATTATCTATAGTAATTTGAATAAGATTTTTAGGGTTTATTTAGAGGAACCTTTATATGTGCTTCCATGTTTGGGTATGATCATGTCATTTAGGAAGTTATCCATTGTTGATGAATAATTTAATAGAAAAATAAGATCCATGTTTTGAAATTATACCATGAAATTATTATTATGAAATATACATATATTTTCAATTAAGTTGGAATTTTTAAATATGTTTCATTGAAGGACGAATAATTTAGATATGAACAATGACAGGATGAAATTAATTTAGAAGGTATGTGATAATTTTTCTACTGAGAATAATTTTTTTTATGATGTGATAATTATGAATGTGATTCTATATATTTGAAAAATATATGAGTTGAGATATAAATTATTAAAACCCCGTTATTCATAAATAAATATTCCATTTATGGTTTAAAATTAATTAAATCACATGAATATAATTTTGAGAAGTTGAGATTTATGAATTAATGAGAAGGTATTTAGAATAAATATCATTACTCAGAGAGGTTTAATTACAATCCTTGAACTTGTGAATTAAAATTAATTTATATAACATTGAAAATTCCAATGAAATAAAATGATAGTTTAAATACAATGAGACATGGTAGATGTTGTTCTTGAGTTTGTTATAGATCATTATGGGCGGAAGAGTGGTTTGTTCCTTATTATTGGAATAATTTCTTGTACATGGTAAAAAAATATATCCCACCACCTAATTATCCTTCTTACAATGGTATTTTTCATGATAAAATTCATTTATAGAAGGAATTTATAGGGAGATATATGAATTATAATATCATAGATTGATAATAGAATGAGGATAATAAGCATAGGAAAACTCTTTGTTTATGAACACCCATGAGGGGAATCATAGAAGATTAGGGGAGTTGGGAGGCACCACTATATTCCAAAAATATATAAAAGGGGCATCAAAATATAAAGATGGAAGCCTCCCATATTAAAATTATATGTGGGATTCTCCAAAATATTAGTAATTTTCTTAATTAAAAATATAGGATCACTTGGGATACAAGTTCAAAACCAACCCATTTTGAAGTAAGGAATCACCTTATATGTTCTTATATCATGTTCTTATTCATGCGAAGAATTAGATCATTGAGAACATTTTGTTGAAGATGAGGCCACAAAATGGTTGTGATTCAATATGAAATATCATGGGAATTATGAAAATTGTCTGTGAATGTAGTTAAAAAACAATAAATTGTAACTAAATGACAGGGAAGATCATGTGCATGTTATAGTAAGATTTTCATAAAATGTAACACAAAAATTGTGAACAATATTTAATACAATATAATGTGATATCAATTTAATGTAGTTGTTATGGAATGAATACTATGAAAAGTTCTTATTATGCACAGCCATACTATGACTTGTCAAATATATCTTTGTTGGTTTGGAATTTTGTATTACAAAGTTAGGGAGTGAATCAAAATAGAACCTAATAATAATTTAAATGTTTGATTTAGAGATTTTATGTTATTGTAACTCATTGATAAATTTCCCCAGTCACCTAACAGGAAATGTTACTAGTGAGAGACACATAAAAATATAAGAAATTATTTGAATTTAATACTTATTTTTATTGTGAGGGGTTCCATTCAGTGATTCTATTTTGTAAGAGTTTTTATTTACAATATAACATCACTAATAATACCATTAATATTATTTCACCCTTATGGATTTTTATCTACTGATATATTTCATTGTTGCATGGAGAGTATATTTATCCAATGTATACTAAATTATGAGATGTTGAGAGACTAGGAAATAAAAATCCTTGGTCATTCAAGATGTAAGTAATAAATATTGAAGAAAGGTGAATACCATTAAATGATAAGAGAATTAATATAGGTTTCAAAGTTAATTGAATAACAATGTGAAGTATAAGATCATATAATACTCTAAAGAATGAAAATATTTGATATTTTATTTGTGTGATATTAGTGATATGTGTGTAAAGATCATATTCTGTGCATGAAGATAGTGGTTTCTATATAATTAATTCAAAAAATTTAAAGTTCGTTAAACATAATAGATAAAAAAATTTGGTTCATGAACATTTTATATTGTACTAAGAGATTTGATGATGAGTTATCAAGTTGATGATGTTTTAATTATTATGCAATGATAATTTTAAAATACTTAAAGTTGAATTATTTATGAATAAAAATTAGGGAGTTAACAAGATGTTAAGAAATGAAATAATGGTTGACATGAATTTGATATAATGAATGATGTTTCATAAAGATATTGTATTTGGTAACTAGAAGTATCATTTTAAAAAGCATCAAAAGAAGAATCTTAGTAGATTATAATGTAAATGGGTTATTATATAAACACAACATAATTTCAAGAAACTAATGGTCCACCGGGTTGGTGATTATGATACTATAAATTAAAAATTCAAGTATACATACATGAGAATATATATAATGTATTTATATTTCATAATTACCATGTTTCCTAATATATGGTTGTGATTTAGTTTGAAATACAGTTAACGAACTTGGTAAAGCTTTCTTGAATAACCAATAAACATTAGTATAAAAATATCACTTAAAGAAGAAATTATAATTAAAAATAAAATTATATATTATATTTATGAATATATATGTGGGTGTAGATGTTTAATAACACCTTTTAATTGAAAATAATATCACTCAAGGATAACAGAATTATTTTATACAACCCAAAAAAGATAAATAACATATTCAATCACCTTAATGGATGATCCAGGTAATAATTATGTTTCATTTATATTGTGTAAATTTTCTTATTGATGTGGTGTGAATGTGTTTTGGAACTTGAAATACACACTCATCCTGATAGGTACAAATATTAAATTATAAAAAATTTAATAATTAAAAAGAAATGGTTTCTATAATATTATAGTACACTAATTCATCACCCCTTCTCTATATACTTGTACGATCTACTAGGAATCTCAATTGGTGTCCGGCCTCAATGATTCAACCATGACTGGATACTCATTTTTAACATAGTTATTTTTATCAAACACATATGATATGATGATATTATATTTGATGAAATTTTTGTGATTCCTTTGATGGATCACTTAGTTCCCATCATTATAAATTATAACTTTGTGTTTTGGGAAAAAACGTTTAAGAATAGATACATAATAGTGGACTTGAGTCCATTAAATATATTAATTCCTAAAATGTAGAAATTTATAAATAAATTTAGTCAAAATGGTGTTTCATCTATTAAATATAATGTTAATCTTCCTTTTTATGAATCATGTTCATTTTCATACTATGAGGGAAAAATGTGTGTGAATGATGAATCACTTGTAAATTTAAAATCAATTATTAAGAGCTATCTTAAAATAACCCTGGTTTTTGTCATCACATTTATTCATACACACATAATGGGTGTGTTGGATAAAAAATCATAGCTGGCGTTAGAAGATAATGTCATAGAAGTTTCATTAGAAATAAATATTCATAGATGAAAAGTAATGAAAAAAATTGTAGAAAAAAATAAAAAACTATATCACTTTGAAATGAATGGTTATTACTGAATAAATAAAAATATAGAATATTTTTCTATGATTATTATGTGTTAAGATTGATCATGGTGATATTTCCATTCACACGAGGAAACACATACATCCACAAACAGTGTATGAAGTTCCATATTGGAAACTATAGCCATAAATATAATATAAAATAACAATTTTTTGAAAGAAATGTCTTAATAAAAATATGATTAGATTAAAAAAATTAATATTCAAAGTGGAAAATATGAAATCAATTAGTGATTGTAAAATTTCACTTGACATTATGTGTCTTGAACTATAATTAGAGTAAAAAACATGGATGAGTAACAAGTTCATGCTTCCCAATATGATGATAATATAATAGCTTCAATGAATATTTTTTAACATGTACATATGTATAAAAAGTATTATTTTTTATTTGATAAGGGATTGAGATTATAAAAATATTTTTTAGGATCATTGAATAAGGGATCCCTTGATTCAAATGATTTAGTTTTTTCTAATATTTTTCTTATCCACTAATGTATGCTACAACTAAATTTGTGTTCGCGTATAGTAGGAGAAAAATTCTGGGAAATCAAATTTAACATAAAACATAGATGTATAGAATATAATAAATCATCAACAAGTATGAAAAATGAAAACAATATTTATAATTCCCTAAAATAGTAATGTGTAAAATCTAGAGGGAAATTTTTACAGAAGGAAAAAGAAAAAAATATTTGAATTCCACTATTGGGGTTATTGATTGTTTAATGAAATGTTAATTGACCACTGTTCTAATATATAATTTTAAAATATTAGTGATTTCATTTATTATATGGGATTATATCTGTAGTTTATATATATATATATATATATCCTATTGTGGAGAATAAATTCTTATAGAAACTGATCAATATCACCATCAAGAATTCATTTGAATATCTACAATCATTCCATTTAATTTGTAATATATTTAATCACAATTATTATGAGTGATAATATAAACAAACAATAAAAATTCAATATGTAATGTAATTTGAGATCATAATCAATTTGGAAATGAATATATGATTTCCTTGGGTTATTATAATATTAAAACTATACTGAAATAATTTATGTAAAATAGAACCCAAAAGAAAGTAAAAAAAATCTCGTCCCAAGTAGAGGTGGTTTTACAATGGAAATAAATTCCACATCATGATAATGTGAAAAAAAATTCATGGTAATTGATTTTTTTAATGAAATAAGAGACACCGAGTAGAATCATTACATTAAATATATAGGGGGATTTATTTTCTACAAGATATTCAAGATGAAATTTTTTATTTTCATGGGAGGTATTGAAAAGATGAAATCCCAAACACTAGTGATGAGTTGTATTGAAAGAGAAAAATTTCTAGTCATAAAAATATCAAATACATGGAATTATTTCATGGAATATAAGAATTATTAATGAATAAATGGATTTCACTTGTGATTTAATTTCATAAAAATATTTTTTTAAAGATTGAGACTACAAATAAGAAAAATAATGATCATGTAACAGAAAAAAGTGTAACCATATTTCCTGATCTGTTGGATTATTATATGAATATGGATAAATGTAAGGTCCATAACATTCTTGAGACATCTTGTACTTATTTATATGTACTATTGTACCCCTATTTTTATAAATATGTGAATTTTACATTCTTAGTGGTCATTTCAAGAGAATATGTATAAATTTAGAAGGTGTATTATCAAAATCAAAAAAAAATTAATCAATATATACATTTGGAAGACCATGGGGTTGTGCAGTATTGGAACACAATTTAAAAACCCCTGAAGGCACCCAGTGGAATCCCTAAACGCCCAGATAGTAGGGGAGCACATTTAGGGAACACATTTATTCTATCCATGAGTCCCATACATGAAACTATACATCATGTGGAGGGAGGGACAATATCATGTCATGGTTGGTGCATGATTTTTCCAAACCATGAAGATTACTTGGGGAAACTATTCAAATAATTTAATTAGAGTAAAATAATTGTGTGCAGATTTTTTTCTATCCATTTTATCCAAGAGTGTGAGGTTCTTGCTTTAGATTGTATCACTACATGGTTGAATTACAATATTCCAAATTGTGTATCCAAACCATGTTGCATACACCTTTGTGCCTAAAATTAATGGATCTAATCCAAATAAAATTTTTATGACCCCTTTTTCCATAATCTCATATACTTATGAAAACTTTTTTCTCCTAGGTCTTGAGTGTAATTTACCTTCTATACAAGAACATTATATAGATGATTAAAATCCTTCATGAGATACATATTCCGTAAAAATTATTTATTCTTATACATTCTTCATAAATAACTTATTCTTCACTATCATAGATCCCTATATCAAATCAACATGGGATAGATCTATGTTTCTATTAGGGAATATTGTTTTTTGAAGTATTTTTTATTCATGTACAGGATATCCAAAACCACATATTGAGGTTTATAGTGTTGTTCTTTATTTTTTCCAATCATTGATATTTTATCAATTTTACCAAAAATTATGCACTATGTTTTGTTATAAATTAATCAATGATCTTCTGGTAGGTTGGATATAAAATAATTCACATATTATTGAGAATTATCCACTATTTTTTGTTGTTACATTGTGTGTAAAAATTGAGGAATTTCCATTTAAATTTTGATAATTGAATTGAATCCGAAGAATTTGAGAGAACCTTCTTAGATCTAATTGGATCTAATTGAGATTATGAGACCATATAAGATCAAATCCCATAGAGTGTGTCCATATACATGAAATAATAATTATGGATTTTTAAGGGGAATTATAGGGTTTATGAAATAAACAAATTTGTGATTTTTTTTTGAATGTTAACTAGTTATAAATATTGTTGGATTATCATTGAATGGTTAATGAGTTATGAGATGATTCCTCATAACAGGGTTAAACAGTTAGTGTGTGTCATGATTTTAAATGATATTATTGATTAATTATAAGGATTACCATGTAGTTAATGAATGATAATATGTTCATTGATGATGAACCTTGACATATGTATATTTGAACAGTGATATGTGGATGTTGGAATGAAGATCCTCATCCATGGGTGTCTAGAGTGATGCTATAGGCCCCTGATGCATGAATGAGGGTTGGTACTAGACTAATTCTCCATGTACCCATGATTTTGGATATTTAATAATTGTCTTAGTATAAGTGATATAGGAGTTGGAATGATGCTCAATGTTCATGAGATAATGATTTTGATTTGATGCTCTAGTAATCCATAATGGTTGTACAGAGACTATTACTCTATAACACTGAAATGAATTAGTAATTGATTTTTAATTTTAACCCACATAAATTATTGTGTTGAATATATGAGAGGTTATATAGAGTTCAAAATTAGTTGAAATTGGAATTATTGGATTTGGTTTCACTTTGAACCCGAGGTCTGAAGTGGTTACCTACAAAATATTAAAATGCAAAAATAGATTAATTTTATCACTTTGGATTCTATTCATATATGATAGCATACATAGTTATATACTATATGTTACATTAGACATCTTTAGCTATTCCATATTGAATTGTAATCACACCTTACTCAGGTCTCCAATTGATACCCAAGAAGACTTCATGTTTTCATGTCTATATATGAGAAAAGCCACTATTTTAGATGGTAGATTTGGGATTGGGGATAGAGAATGGATGAGGGAACTACTTATCATGTCAGGAATATCTTGGGAGTTTTATATGGGTCATTGTTTTAGGTTTCTAGTAGACAAATGAAATATATATTGCATGATATATTTACTACATTCATTTGATTTTCCCCCTAATAATAGATTATTCATGTGATTCTAGGACATTATTTTTAATTGATTATTATTGTTATGGTAATTTAATTTTGATTTCCCCTTTTTTATTTCATTTATAAATATTCTATAGTCTACCCAGGTATTATATTTTACCCTCTCTGCTAATTAGGTGCATGTAGATCATGTGGAGGTGAACTTCAAATTATTCAACTCATCCCTTATTCTAAAATATTTTATTTCACTGTTTAATGGATGATTAGGGACATGGATCAGGCCTTCATGAATATTGTGAAGAATATATCATATAATGATAACTCTTTATATCATTAAATTTTGGTGTTTTTGAAAAAATGTATACTTATTAAAAGTTTTCAATTAATAATGTTATAATTATTTATGTAATAGAGATGATGTAACTCCATAGAATAGTATAATGGAAAAAATTCCCAAGTGTGTGAAGATGTTTGATAATAAAAATAATAAATTTTATGGATTGTTTAAGGCCAAGTCCTTATATGAATCAGTTGAGGAGATAATGTATGATGGGTTTGAACCACCTATCAGAGACCCAGACTAGATCCCTTTATCATGGATATGTATATCCTATAACCCTATGGAATCATAATGATAGATATTTATGGAGAAATTATTTTATATTTCCCATCTCTCCAATCTTCCAACACATGCATTGAGGTACATGACATGACCCAAGAAAATCCATGACCTTTACAATACAGAATCACAATGAGTCTCATCCTGAAAGATCTAATGAAAAAATAATATACTCATCCAATTTACCACTACCATGTTTAAAATTCTAATTCCTCCTCCTACTACCATTAGAGACGCTATCCCTGGAAATAAGAGGCCCACCTGCTTGGGTATTGAGTGATTGAAGAAGTCCAGGTGCTTGATCCTCATCATGTCACTTCCTAAATATCATGTCCTTACCCGGAACCTCAAGGTATGTCATTAGCTTAGAAATATTAACATACCATAAAATATTAGTATAAATACCTCTCATGGACATCCTAGACCTATGTTCCTTGTTTTTTACCAAGAGGGGAAAGAAGCAATGTATTTTGGTGAAACAGGAAGATAATGAAGATACCTCATGGATCCGTTATTGGATCTTCATGAATTTCCGTACATGGTGTAACATCAGTGTGTTAAGAATTAATTCCACAAGTAGGTGGTTCTTTAAGTCCTCCTATTAAATACACACATAATTACTTATTTGTATTATGATATCAAACAATCTCTTAACATTCCGGTCTAGAATAAATGATACTAGTATGTCTCATCAATCCCCCAATGTAAAGATTAAGTTAAATATTCCCTCAATGAGGAAAATAAATTCCTCAGTACCATACATCCCTCAAACTACCTTAGAGGATCATTCATTTTGGATAATGATTTCATGAAGATAGATGATCATGGTCCATTTTTCTCCAATGGAATGTGAATGTAAAATATGAATGACTCTTAGAATGAGTTACTCAAATTCCTAAACCACTTGAGAAGTTGTAGGAGCATGCTTTTCTGCATCCACTAGCATAGTTCGAGGTAGAATTGGAGTATAATCCCTTGTGGTGTTTTTAAAACATCTCCATGTTGGAATTTTACAAAAATTCTAAATGAACTATCATACATCCTTAACATCTTAATTTTTTTTTAAAAAAACTATGTTTTTATTATGCATATTAAAGGTAAATATTTGGATAGTTATCCAAGGTGGCTACCCACAATAAGAAGGAACATGTATGTGAAACACACATTGTACTACTCATGGATATCCAAAACTACATGTTAATGGAAATCATATATATAACAAAACGTAATTGCATGGGTTTTATCAACTATCTAATTCCGAATATATTTTTCACAATAATAAGAAACACACACACACACATATATATATATATATCCTAAGAGAGTATAAGTCTATATCTAATTGATAAAACAATCATGTAATTAAAATTAAGAAATATGTTACATCCCACAGTTGGTATATATATGACACGTGATCCATTAAGCCTATTAATGATGCATGAAGACACCCTAATCCCATAAACAGCTACAACATAAATCATACCAATAGTTACATAGAGGTCTCTTACACATGATTTTTCTAAGAATATGGAAACTATAGTACAAGAGTTTCACACAACCAATCTCCTCTTTACCATGATTATGAATTACCAACGAATAAATAAAACTCAGACTATCATACAATTTTTTTATTTAACAAACCAATATTTACAGGAACAACACCTATATAGAGAGGACAAAATAAATTATACACAACTCCCCATGTGCCGGTGGATACGATCAATTGATGAGGTTATGACCACTATGAGTAGGAAGAATATACCCACAGTAATCAAATCAATATGCAATAAACATTAATAAATATAATAAGATGAATATCATGAGGAAGATTAAGTTACAAAATTTTATGTCAAATGAATCCCATGTCAAACAAATAAAGAACTAGGCTTCTAATGTTGTAATCCAGCCAAATTTATACATTTTTTGTTTAAATGTTAAGCACTCTATTGCAAAATCCTCCACATTCCACCCAAGTACTTCAACCATCTCTTTGCACCATAGCTCAGCAATATTATTATATCCCCTTCACCTTATGTTGATATTGAATCAAGTTTTCTTCATTTGCATCTAGTTTCCCATGATGTGTGTGAATAATAAAACCTAATAGGACACTACTAATTAATCCTTAATATGTGTGAAGATATAAAATATATGTATTCCATGGTATATGAAAATGTGAAGAGAAAAAAATAAAGAGTCTTATACTAAGAACGCTTGTTCTATACAAGGGACCACAAGCCCTTTTCATATCAGTAATGGATATATTCTAGAAGTATGATAAAAAAAATATTTCAAGATTGATTTTTATAAACCTACATGGCTAGTGAACAAGTCTTTTTACAGTAAAAAGGAATCAATTTAGCTCAAGAAACACAGTAATCACATCTAGATATCATCACCAGTAAGTTTGTAAGTCCCTCATATAAGAAAACAACCTTAGGTCAGACAAAATTATAGTATCTTCCAAGAACTATTACTCAGTATTTGAAATAAGGCCAACATTACCCTTCTACCTCAACTATGGGTCAATCCATAAGGAGTTTATTACCCTACCCTATGATCATGTCCCTCATCTTCATCATTCCTGTTCATGAACACTCCCCTTCTAAGGGATTAGAATATCACAATGGTAACCCTATTATGAATATAAAAAGTAGTACATCTAAAGGCATATAAATTACATATAATAATTCAGATTATGTAATCATAAAACATATCAAGTCATTATATGAATTAATATAAAAATTAAATAACATGTGTTCAGAGTCAAAAAATTTATATCAATGTACACTATCATTCTCTTGAAATCTGACATCACTTATCGGTCTCACCGGATAAACACCCAATGTGTTCACAATAAATTATTGTTATACAATCTATGCCAGTATATGTAAAACATAATTTCTCCATGAAATAAAAGGGAAAAAATTATAATTAATATTGTACCTCATAATTGTTTTTATGAAAAACGATGATACCCATTTGGAGATGATACTTGAGTCAGAACGATATATAAAATGACCGATCCCATACCCCATGAATGAATATAACCTATCCTAAATAAACAAAATTGATGATCTAATAGGAGATTCAGAAATATTTTAAACCAAAAATATAATGTTTTACCCAATCATACAATTGAGGATCATCTAATGATTCTAGATTTGATATTCATCAATTGAGTTTTTATATAAATTTTAGATCTTCCACCATTCTAGAAATGATAATAGAATTAGTCAATATATGTAATTAGAATCAATTGATTGGGAAACTATATTCTATAATTATGATTTTTCTTAATGGAAGATGGGTAGTTTTAGAAGATACTTAAACAAGAGATATCCATGGATCAAAAACACTAATCCCAGATCATGAAAACCCTTGGAATCATAATAATTGTTCCTAAAAAGGAGGGAATTTTACAAGGAAGGGTTATAGAGTCTCTAGGATCAGTTAGACTATAGAATAGAATATGAAATGGTCAAAATTTGAGATTAATGGACATTAAAATATATTTATATGTAATTAAATATTGTACACATGGTCTAGTCTCACAGTTTGACAGACAATAAACAAACCGGGTAAGGAATTCATCCTCTTCAAGGTACGTACATGGTTTGGTCACATAGTCTTACATGTTGTGATGTAATTGTTATTTATTCCATTATAATATTTCAAATATTTGTTTGGGAACCTAACAATGTTCCACTACCACTAACTAGACAATTTCTTAGAGGATCAACATGTCTTTGAAAATAGTTCTCCAAAGGTAGAACTCCATTGGGCCCTCTAAAAATCACTCAAAAAGACCAAAATCACCCATAGAAAATCCCAAACTATTAACATCTCAAACAAAATATTAATGAATGAATTTAAATCATAAGGTACCTGAAAAATTAGGGTCTTTAAGAGTAGGGTTTTTATGTTTATATTTCATCTAATTAACATTAAGTCTTGATTATTCACATATATGGATGATTTCATCCCAAATATATAAAATATATTGAGGATTATATCCACCATATTTAATTTATATAAAATAAAAAATTATATTTGATACATGTAAATGTGTGTGTAATTCTTGATGATGGAAGGCTTTAAAATAATTACTCTGGATGTAAAAAAACTGTGTTTGTGTAAGCCTCCAAGGTAGAACTCTTATAGAAAATTGACTATGAATTATAGAATAATACTATATTCTTTAAATGATCCATATTATATTTCACCTATTAGATACTAATATGTGATGGGTCATTTGAAAATTTCCCTGTGATGTTAGATTAATCATTAATGATTCAGAAAAAATTAATATTACCTGGTTCCAATTTTGGACTATGTCAGAATAATCTTATGGATTTTTAAGGTGTGATATTGATGATTTATTGAATCCAAATATTAATCAAAAGGGTTTTTTATTAAAAATGATGACATCAATGTAGTATATGGTTAATTCAAAAGGACTATGTTTTATTGATGAACATCCCAAATATGATTAATAAGACTATTTTATGTCATGAAATACTTTATGAATATAACAATTCTATGTTTTACATTGTATGTATTAAAATTTATATCCACTGTAGATCTATATAGAAAAAAAATTATATCATGTTGCGTAATTTCATAATGATTTAAACATTATGATTCTTTTTTTTATATTAATTCTTGATTCAAACCTGTTATTTTAGGGAGGAGATTTTATGAAGTTATTACAAAAGTGTATTATTTAAAATTCAAGGGTTTATATCATGTGATATTATGATATTAGATTAATAAGAACTATTTATTTGATAAATGGATCAATAAATTTATAATTAGATATTAAGGAGAACTAATTGAGAAATCATGGGATGCTATTTTATGGAAAATTATGTGTTTTAGTTATTAGTTTTTGTAATCAAAATTTTTGATCAAATTTAGTGGAATTATAAGAATTACACTAATAAGATAAAATTAAAAAACTATGCAGACAAATATGTTGTTTTAATTTTCCTTTTTAGAATTATTTTATGATTCTGTAAATGTTTCTACAAATAAATTATTTAATATTTTTTAAATAATGAATTATAGATGGTTGACTTATGATGAACATTATTTGACTAGTTTTATTAGGGAATATAATGATGTCAAACATCATGTTGTTTTTATATTCATAAAATGAAAGATATTTAGAAAAGCGATAACAATTATTATAGTAGAATTAAGAAGATATGTAAAATGTGATGGAGTGTCATAGGCCACCAATATACTTAAATAGAACAGACAAAGTGTTGTTTAAGAAAAATTAAAAGGGTTATTGTAATATTTTTATATTAACGATAATATGTGTGAATGAATACGATAAGTATAAAATTGTGGACGATGTTATTATATTTCTATTTATGATCATATATATTGATAACCTGAAAGGATTAGTAAATTAAATTACTCAATACCATTAGAACTATCTAACAAGATAGAGAAGATGGAAGTGAGTGCTTACATTATCTGAAAATGATGATCATCTTGTGTTTGAGAGGATGGTACTAAAATTTAGTATATTATTGAACATAAATTTGTTATTGATAACCGCCAATTAATGAGGAAAATCAACACTGTTAATGTTTTTACATCAAATATTAAATATAATATCTTGTTTATAAAGAGTTAGTGGAGCAAAATTTTAAAAATTTGGGAGGATTAATAAAAAACAAATTGGGAGATTTTAAAACATTCAATAGTTAACCAACATCATTAAAGACTAATAATTCACTATGTGTATTTTTATTATGAATTTATTAAGTCACAAGGGTCTCAAAATCAATTTCAAAATATTGATGTTACCTCCCACATCAGGGGGAATCTTATAAAAATGTCATGAATGGTTTCATAGGATATTTTTCATATTTAATGTGGTGACCATGTGTTTATTGTTTCATATGAAATCCATTGTTCATAATAGGTCTCAGAATTTAAATAATTTTTAATGTCCCAACTCGGTATCTATTAAAAGGTTCCATGAGTCGGTGGGTCAAATGGCCCGAAGCACACATAACTGTACACAAAACGGTACTAACTAGAAGAGGGGGATTATAGTGGTGTCTATGGGTATAATTCTCCATCATGTGATGTTGTATCATAATGATAATTTTCATATCACCCAATTAGCTTGAGCAGATAAAATAACTGAACCACAGACAGATGGTAAACATCCAGAAGACTATAATAATATATTAGATAAAAGTAGTAATATACATTATAATGACAGGGTAATGTCTTTATAAATAATTGTGGGAAATACATGGAAATAGGAAACCATAAAATATGTGTATCAAAATACAAGAAGTCCAAAAGAACAATATCCAGTTAAAATCACAAGCATGGCTCTATCATGTACTCCCACTCACCGAAGAAATGATCAATTGATGTGTCAAACTGTGAGATCATGAATCACTACTTACCAACATACATGAATACTCTTTTGGTATCCAACCAAGGCCTGAATAAGGAGTTATATTACAGTAATTAGACAAAAAAATGGTGTTTATAACATGTTTAGTATGTGAAATATATGAAAACATTGTGTGTAGTACATCAAAAGTGTGACTGTTATAAATATAGAGTATGAAAATATGTGGTCATGTATTTACAAACATGGGTCCATACGAAAAATAGTCATTCTTAAATAAGCAAGGGTGTGTGTAAATAATAAAAAGGGGTTATATTGTGTAGTCTATAAATTTTAATATGATATCCACACCATGGATATCTATAAAGCAAAAAAAATACTTTCATCGATATTGTCATGTAATCCAGTGTAACATCCCCAACAGTCATGTCATGCAATAAAGTGTCATAACATGAAGGGTTGAATCCAATGAATAGAAGACCAACACATCCCCATAAATTCATACGATCGTCTCAATAAAAACATATTAAGGATATGGGTGGATTCTAAGGATCATATCAATAGATGATGTCTAATGCCATTCTATAGAATCTATATCCTAGGGATAGTAAGGCCCATTAAACCCTACGAAATCTATATCCAATGATTGAATATTTCCAAGGAATCCACTAATATAATCAATATCCATGGAGTATAAATTTCCTTCAAATCTAATGTAATTTGGTTCCAAGAAGTTCATCTAAGAAATCTTCTACCATTTTCAATACATCAATAAATTCATAAGTCATTTCACTATCATTCACAATTCATGAGTTAAAAAAAACCAATTTCAAAATTTTTCCTTTAAAAGATTAATTAAATTAACATCATGTATCCACATTTAAAGGTGTGATAACCTTCTCCTAATCATTCATTTAATTCCTATTCAAATTTTCGAGGCACCAAAAATAAGTGGAAACCTCACAGTCACCCAACAGATTGGTATAAAATAGTGAAGTTACAATTACACACCCTATTGGTGGCATTGGTTGTGGATGAAAATCTAAAACAATAAAAATTATAGTATTGGTAAATATAAATAGATATAAAATAATTATTTCAATCAATTAAATTAATTTTAGGGGTAATTCCATAATGTCCTTCATGTGATACAACAACAACAATGCATATAAAACACCAGACCTTGAGGGAACGGTATATAAGAACTATTTTATTTCTATGTTAGAACAATCATATAGTATAGACTCATAAATGGAGCTATATTTTATGAATATTGATAGATAGTTGAATTCCTCTGAAATAGTTCATAATATCTTCCCCAAAATAGTCTAAAAGGTATAAATGAAAATGAAAAATGGACCTAATGAACATAGAATTTATTGTCAGGGATCCAAAGAGGCAAATAGTGGATCAATAAGATTTTGGATTAATAATTTAGATTGTGTCATAGGTATTGGATTCATAGAGACCCAAATTAAGATGGGTCTACCCACTAGAGGGAGAATAAAATTATATTTTGGTAGTATGTTGTTTTAAGGGTGAAATGGTAAACTCCCATTGATTTTCTTGGTTTCAGGGTTCAGTTGCATAATTTGGAAAACCATGCAAAAACTGTGAATAATTATTTTTCTAATGAGGGCCTTACAAGGTTCATAGGAATGGTATGGGAAATCATGCTCAAACTGTGAGGAACGCCTCAACTAAAAATCATTGTTCCCACATGTGGTCTTATATCCCTATCTTCACAGTTTCTTCAAATAATGTTTCCTCAAGATACAATCTATACAACCCCTCAAGGGAATAAGACCCCTACTTCACTGTTTCCCTCAAACCATACATCTCTAGTAAGAGGCTAGGACCACCTCACATGGTTTCATCCAAGCATGAGTCTAGGTTCAAATATTTTGTACTAAATTTGTGGCCTAGCTGCCTTTATCAAAAATTCTATATTCGGATCAGAAATATCTTGGGACACCCCTGAAACTACTGTGACATTATTTGGAATTCAAATTTAGTTTAAAAAATATTTAAATAAAAAGATAAATTATACTTATCTCATAAGAGATCATGGGATCTTAAAATATTCCCCCTTAATGAAATTTTCCAAACATTTCCCAACCATGGGATGTAAAAAATCTCCTAAGAATATCTCAATCCACTGAGCATGTACATCAGACATTCACTCTAATGTGGATTCCTTTAAACACTCATACTACCATAGAACTCATACAATAGTAAATTAAAGACCTTTGATATCCTTCATTCTCATGTAAAAAATCTATATCAGATACTCTTTAAAAGATGAATCTACAGTTAGAAAATCTCCAAATAGTTGTAGAGTGTGAGACTAGTCTGAGTGATAACGACTTAGCTAGTATACATGGAAGACATCATGCATGGATCAATACATTTGAGGTTACTAACACTAATTTTCTACCAAACCAAATCTCCCCAGAATCTAACATGGTATAACATATCATTTGGAATTATTACCTTGTATCCTAATCTATTTGTTTCCCAACCTCGATGAGATACATAAAATGTCATGATCCAAAACATTTAACTCTAGTATTTCAATGAAAATCAGTGCGTAATTTAAATCAGGACTATGTTTTAGCCTTACTATTTCTGATAATTTGAACATACTCTAGAGTCTCTTATATAAGAAATGGTTTGAGCAGTGCTGCCACTCTTATATTTAACCAGCACATATGTTATCAGAATGGACCACCATACAAATCCTTAGATGATTTCATATATATATATTCTCTATATTGTTAATGTTGTAGGATAACTAATCTAGTGGTATATTCCTATTGAAATATCCCTTAAAATAAATTATATATTCTCTATGAAAGCATTCCTAGATTCATATAGAGTTATCTAACTAGGTATTAGTCTGAGGGTTGAATTTTGTTCTCTAAATCACCTGTTTACCCAAAGACCTATATAAAACCTTCTAGAATTGAGATGTAAAATGAGAATAACTATCTATTACCACGGTATATAGAACCCATGAAGGAAAAAAATATCATAGATATATATTCTCCTATGATCATCTACTGATAGGGTCTCTATATTTTAAATGTAGTGGGAAACCTTCATGATCATGTACAGAACAACATATACACCATTACTTCCTTGAGGTGTCCTTCACTACCATGTCACAAAATCCAACACAACATCATACCATTTCAACATGGGAAATGTAATCTGATGTGAAATTCCAAAAATTCACTAGTTTTCCACCATCACATGCTGACTAGTGGAACACATCATAACAAAAGCAACTACCTCTCGTTTCACCCCAACAACCTTTTTTGGAGTTGAATATCACGATACATCTTGGTGATGTTGTGATGTACATTTCAAGGGAGTCAATAAAATATCTCATCAACTCATCATGTAAGTCTGATGGAACTCATAATATAAAATGAATATGAATTTTTTCATCATCATCCATAGTACAACAAGGACATGGTTTAATACTTTCTACACTCTTTCATAGGACTAGGCCCTAAACAATAGATAATTATCTCATTCCCACTGTTTCTAAAAGAGTAGATTTCATTTCTACGGATGAGAGATATTTCTTGTCGTGGATATATTATTCCTCTATCTATATGTTTGAGAATAAGGCTATAAGATACCACTCTCTACTAGTATATTTATCTTCCTATATCTGAGTCCTCCACCTAAGGGAATCAACAACTTAATTGACATTACCAAGCATATAAGAAATATCATAGTCAACATACTATATGTATTCTATTCACCTTTACATAACCATACTCATATCAAATCGTGTAAATATATAATTGACGAATTTTTTGTCCATATACACGAAAAAACACACTCCCATTAGGTAATTCATCTAACAACACCATGAATGTACAACTACAGCTAAATCAAGTTCATGTATCATGTAGTTCCTCTTGTGTAGCCTCAGTATCCAAGACTGGTATGCCAGGATTCAATCCCCCTCCATATAAACATTCCCTACCCAGATACATGATGAATCTTAGCATACATTATACCAACTACAAAACTCTAGAATAATCAGAACTAGCGATGAATCCAGTCTCCCATTTACCTCTATATATGTTATGATGTTAGTATTGATCCATAAAAACATCAATTATTCTTAGTCAAGACTGTATGGTGTGTTTCTATGTATGAGAATCCCAATATGAAATGCATATAATATCCATCTAGCATTAAGAACCCCTTTATTCCAATGAAATTCTTGGGGTTCTTCTAGTAAACAACATCTATCACCTTCTCTGGATCAACTAATACTCCAATCTATGAGATAATATGACGTAGGAATTCAATATTATCTATACATAAGTGTAACATTCTAATTTTAGCATATAAATGATGTTTTCTTAGTGTATTTAATATAATATCAATGTGCTTGGCATTGGCATGTTCATTATGAGAATACGCCAAGATATCATACATGGATACCACCAAAACTCATTCCAGATATAGTTGGAAAACTCATTTCATCATCTCCATGAAAACAATAGTCATGTTCATGAGACCATATAGCATAATTAGATACTCATATAACCTAAAAATTATATTAAAATATTTATGAGGTATTTCTACAAGTTAAACACATACCATGGGATAACCTGACCTCAATTGTGTCTTCAAGAAAAACCAAACCTCCTCGGAGCTAGTTGAAGATATCATATCTCTACAAAAGGGACACCATTTCATAACAATCAACATGTTCAATTTATGATTATGCACACATAGCCTGAGCATTCCATCATTCATTTTTCACAAAAAGGACTGGTGAACCATGTAGGGAATTGGTGGGTTGTATAAACCCCTTTGTTTCTACATCTTCTAGCTACCCTTTATATTCCTTCACCTCAATAGTAGTCATCCTCTAAGTGGAAATAGATACTTCTATAGGTCCTAAAACATGATACAAAGAGACATATAACGTTATCTTATGAGGTATAATTGAAAAGGAGTCTGAGAAAAAATCCAGGGAATGATCAACCACTAAAGGGAAATATGCCCACAACATGGTCCCGATCACGTAGATCCAAACTCGGTATCGGGGTTGTCATCATACCAAGCCCATGGTGATTGGGTCTAACTCAAACATCCTAAAAATAACAATCACCATTATGAATAAAAACTCTTATCTATAGTGATGTTAATATAACCCTTCGAAAATAGCAATTGATAAGGTCTCAAAAGGAATCGTGTCAGTTCAAATCGAGTATGAAGTCAAACCCTTTCATCTCAAGTACAAATAGATTCCATATGATGGGACACCTACCAATAATAAGGGTTACTCCCTACACTGGGGCACACCATCCATCGGGATCCCAAATAGAGTATCCAATGTCATAACGCCATTAGAAAACTTAATGATCATCCCAAGTCTCTCCACAATATCTGTAGATATGAATCAATCTGAAGCATCTGAATTAGAAATAGTATATAATATAGTAAAAGCTAGTAAGATAATACCTCTCACCATAGATGACTCGACATTATTCTCCTCAAATGTAGGTTATAAAACATATATATTTCTCGAAACATAACCCCATGAAACAACATCATTACTCAATGTAGGACCACAATGCTATCAAGGTACAACTAGTGCATGGCTACCATGGGCTTGACCACCACCTCAGCCCAAAATACTGACACTACCCCAGCTCCCAACCTAACGTCGAGGACTATTTGAGACGAGACACTAATCCTACGACAAATACTATCAAATAAAAAGTATTTGCAATGGAAAAATAGACTAATCACAAATACTTTTGTTGCTCCATCTCAACAAAATGGGGGGAATGAGTATTTTCGACAGCACATGGTTCCCATCGCAAATACCCTTGGTCTTGTTAGGGTAATTGCGAGGGGATCATTCTCTCATAGCAAATTCTTTATCGACAGCACATGGTTCCCCCGCCTGATTTTTTTCTCCCTATCCAGTAATTCACCTATCATTTTCTCAGTTTTTCCCTTCTTCTCTAGAGTTGTTCTAGTAGAAGTATATATTTTCATGTGGAAGGAAATTTGGATGTTTCCATAGCACAAAAGCATCATTTTGAGGTATATATTTAATGTTTTAAATTATTTTTTTATTTCTATTATTTTTTATTACATTTAACTATTATTGAATAGTTGTAATTATAGTCCACTAGAAGTAATTACATATAATTATAAGTAATTATTTGTAATTATGAGTCATTATTTATATTCAGGAGTAGTTATTTTAAATTAGAAATATTTAGTTATAATTATTTTTAATGTCATTAATTAAAAAGTAAATAGATTTAATTTGCAGAAATTAGATTTAATTAACATTAAATAGATATAATTAGCAGTAATTATTAATAACTAATAATCATAAGAAAAAAATAACGATAATTGGTAAAAATTAGTGGTAATTAGTAAAGATTAGTGAAAATTAAAAATAATTATTAAACATTACCCGCAATTTGAAAAAAACTTATTAATTAATAAAAATATTAATAATGAGCGGTAATTAGCACTAATTAGTAATAATTTGTTGTAATGAGTAATAATTAGTGATTATTAGCAAAACATAGCAATAATAAGTAAAAATGTGTGCTAATTTGAAATATTAATAGTAATTAGTAAAAAATAGCAGCAATTAGTATTAGTTAGTAGTAATTAGTAAAAATTTGTGATAAATCAATATAATCCTTAAAATGGGAGTTAAATTGTAAAAATATTATTAAAACTAATAAAAATTAGTTATAATAAGTTGAAATCAGTAAAAATCATTGATAAATTAATATAATTCTTTCAAATTAGCAGTAATTAGTATAATATTGTTATAAACTATTAAAAATTAGTTATAATAAGTGGTAATTAGCATTAATTAGTAATAATTTACAGTTATTTGTAATAATTTGCAGTAATGAGTAATAATTATCAATAATTAGTTATAATTAGTAGTAATTACAAATTGTTAGCGGTCAATTGTAAAAAAAATTGTTATAAAAAATCAATACTAGTATTAATAATTGAGAATTATCTATAATTAGTAATAATTAGAAGTAATTAATCATAATTACCAGTAATTAGTAAAAATTTACTATAATTAGTAAATCATAGTGGTATTTAGTAAAAATATAACTGTAATTAGTAAAAATTAATGGTTATAAGTAGAAAATAGTGCTAATTAGTATTAATTTGTGATAATTATAAATAAGTAGTGGTAATTAGTTGTAATTAGTTGTAATTAGTAAAAATTAGTAAAAATTAGTAATAATTAGAGATAAGTAGTAATAATTAATTGTAAATAGTAATAATTAGTGGTAATTAGTAATAATTAGTGGAAATTAGTGGTAATTAGTAACAATTAGAGTTAGTTAGAAATAATTAGTAAAAAGTTGAAAAAATTAGTGAAAACCAGTGATAATTAGAAAAAATTATTGATAACTAGTAAATATTTGTGATATTTAGTATTAATTAGTAATAAATAGTCAAAATTAATCATAATTAGTAAAAATTAGTAATAATTTGATTAAATTAGAATACAAATAGTGGCAATTAGTAAAAAATTATTGTAATTATTTATAATTAGTGGTATTTAATGGTAATTAGTTATAATTAGTAATATTTAGAAATAAATAGTGTTAATTACTAAAAATTTGTAAATAATTAGTGATAATTAGTAATAATTAGTGGTAATTTATAGAAATTAGTAGTAAGTAATTGTAATTAGTTGTAATTTGTGGAAATTAGTAGTAACGAGTTGTAATTAGTCATAACTAGTCGTAATTAGAAGTAATTAGTAGTAATTATATGTAATTAGTAGTAATTAGTGGTAATTAGTAATATTTAGTGGTAGTTAATTTTAATTAGTGGTAATTAGTGATAAAATGTTGTATTTAGTGGTAATTTGTACCATTAGTAACAATTAGAAATAATTAGTGGGAATTAGTAATAATTAGTTGTAATTAGTGGTAATTAGTCTTAATTAGTAATAATTAGTGGTAATTTGTAATAATTACACTTAATTAGTTGTTATTAGTAATAATTAAAATGTTTAAGTAGTAATTAATAATAATTACTGGTAATTAGTAATAATTATTGGTAATTAGTAGCAATTGGTTGCAATTAGTGGTAATTAGTGGAAATTAGGTGCAATTGGTGGTAATTAATGGTAATAAGTGGTAATTAGTAATAATTAGAAGTTGTAGTTAATAATAACTCAAAATTAGTTTTAATTAGTAGTAATTAATATTAATTTTTAATAATTATTGGTAACTAGTAAAAATTCACAAATTTTAGTGGTCATTCGTAAAAGATTGAGGTAATTAGTAATAATTAGTTTTAATTAGTTGTAATTAGTAATAAATAGTAATAATTAGTAGTAAATCATGGTAATTAGTGGTAAATCATAATATTTTGTAATAATTACACATAATTACTCATAATTTGTAATAATTGTTAGTAATTAGTAATAATTAGTGATAATTAGTATTAATTAGTTATAATTAGTAAAATTTAGTGATAATTAGTAAAAGAAATAGTGGTAATTAGGGGTAATTAGTTATAATTGGTGGAAATTAGTAATTAATAGTGGTAGTTTCTAATAATTAGTAATTATTAATAGTAATTAGTCATTATTAATGGTAAGTATTATTTATTAGTGGTAATTAGTAATTATTAGGGGTTCATTGTATTAAATGGTGGTAATTAGTAGTAATCTGTAATAATTAGGGGTAATTGTCAATAATTAGTAGTTATTTGAAATAATTACTAATAATTAGAAATAACTAGTGGTAATTAGTTGTAATTAGTAGTAACATTTTATAATTAGTCATAATTATTAATAATTTGTCATAATTTCTTATAATTAGTAATAAATAGTAATAATTTGTAATAATTTGTAACTATTATTCATTAATAATGTTAACTAGTAATAATTTGAGATAATCATTCATAATTTGTAAAAATTAGTAAAAAAATTCATAATTAATAAAAAATTTAATACTTCTATTTAGTAATAATTAGTAATAATTAGTAAAAATTAGGTATAATTAGTTATAATTCATAATTATTAGTAATAATTATTATTATGTTATAGTAATTAATAATAATTAAATGTAATTTTTAGTAATGACTAGAAATTAGTTCTAATTAGTAGTAATTAGTATTAATTATTATTTATTAGTATTAATTAGTAATAATTAGTGGTAATTAGTGGTAATTTGTAAAGATTAGTTGTGGATAGTGGTTATTAATTGTTATTAGAAAAAAAAATTGATTAAATTAGTGATAATTAATAATAATCAGTGGTAATTGGAAATTATTACGGTAATTTTTTGATAATTAGAATTATTCAGTAATAAGTAGTAATAATTAGTGGTAATTTCTTGTAATTAAGGGGTATATTAAATATTTATTGTAAATAAGAAATATTATGTTTTAATTCGTTAAAAATAGTGAAAAGTTACTAAAAATTAATGGTAAATGATTATGATTATTAAAAAATTGTGTTAATTAGAAACATTTTTAAATAGTAGTGGTAATTATTAAATATTTTTAGAACCGAGCATTAAATAACTATAATTATCTATTAGTAATTGTAATTAGTAAAAATCAGTGGCAAATAGATAAATTTCCAATATTATTATCTAAATTAAGATTTTCTAATTTATACTCATTTTTTCATCATCCTTTTATTACATAAAATTAATCAAATTTTTTATATTTTATAATTTTAGAGTAATCTGGGGGTGATAAAGTTGAAAAGAGTGATTATTACATGGTCGCGATTAGAGAAATGAACATAGGAATCCTAACAGTTCTGGTATAATTCTTGTATATATTGATGATGTTGACTATTTTTTATCGTATATATCATCAAAACCATAATTTGTTTCCTAAGGTATATTTATGTTTCTATGTATGAAAATTGACCTAATGACATTTTTCACATTTAACAATGTTGGGGTTATCTATTGTAAATTGATTTTGGAAAAGATTTAGTTTTTTGGTATCAGCATGAGGAGCACTATTAAAGAAAAGATAATAAAAATTTGGTTTTAGATCCATCACAGATTTAAAACATAGTACATGATGTTGTTGGTCCATCTATTCAGAAAACCGAATCATATGATGATATTTATTTAACTTCTATGTTTGAACCATCTCAATTTTATGAGCAGTTTATGTCTTATAAGGATTACATACATTATGGTTGAAATATTAGAAAATTTGAAGTGGTTTAAAAATGTAGAGTTATTTAATCAGATAATGGAATGTCAAATAGTTATTTTGATCATATATTCTCTTTTCTTAAAGCACTCTAACTGGATGGAAGTGTGTTGCCTAAAATTTTCTATGAGAGAATGATGTAGGTTTGTAATTTGGGTCTTACTTATTAGATTTTTAATAAATATTCTAATGATAGAGTATTATATTAACGTGAAAATATATTGGTAGTTAGTTTTCCTACATATTGATAAGAGTGGTACACAGAGGCTCAACTAGGGATGTTTGGGTTGATTCATGTAAAATAGTTGATTTATTTTCCACTTACACCTATATTGTAGTGTTTATTTATGTTTCAGAACACAACATCATTAATTTCATGGAATAAAACTAATATTTCAACCAGTAAAAGATTAAATCATCCCTTTTATGGTGATTAAAGGAATCATTTTGACAATTTACACCCTTGTTTTTCATTATAATACCTAAACATGAGATTGATACTTCTATTGGTAGTTTATATCCATTTGGTTCTAACGGTAGTAAATATTTATGTTGGCATATCCTTATAACTCTATAAAATTTTACTTCTTTGTTGTTGTTGATTAAGAAATATATCCTTTTGAACTTTATAATTCCTGGACATCCAGAACAAATATCAATGTTAATTTCAATTCATTGATTGATGAGTTTTATTTATGTTGGAGTGGTGGAGTTAGTACATATTATGTTACTAAAAACCAAAACTTTCGAAGGATAGATGCATTGATGTGGAAAATTAGTGACTTAACAGTATATGGATTATTTTCTAGCTGGATTACACATTTTCTAAAATCATGTCCATACTATGTGAGAGATAGAAAAGAATTTATTCTCATAAATGGATAAAAACAATGTTCCTTTGACTTTCATCACTGATTTCTTCCCAATGATCCAACTTTTCAATGAAATTGTTATCATTTAAAAGGAAAAATAGAATGTAACGGAATATCAATAATTATATCATGTATTGATTTGAAATTTATTATCTCTTCCTTACCTCCCATTACATTTGGACAGACTACAATCCAAATGTAAATTGATGGACATATGAATGATCATAATTTGTTAAAATGGTGAATTTTTTTGGACATTCCAAACTGGAATGATTTGTTGGTATATCACATGTTGGATGTCATTAATATTGAGAACTATTTTTAGTATATTTTAAATAGTTTTGGAGACACCAGCTAAGACCAAATATAATGTAAATAATGATTAGATCCTTCCCAACATTGTATGTGACATGAACCTGAATTATTGTAAAAATTCATATCTCAAAATTTAATGATTCCAAAAGTGTGTTTTACAGCTTCCAAAAAAATGATTATTATTCTATCACTGGATTTAATATTTGGGGCTTCCAAATGAATATGCTTCCAATTTGGAATGATGTGTTAGAAACATCCATATTACCATGTTAAAAAGTTATGAATGGCATATTATAATGGATATACCTATACCAATTAGATTTATAGGTTTATTGAATTCTATGATTTCTGATTCAATAAATGAAATATCACATTTTTTCAGAGAAATTTGTTTGGTGACAATAAATCATGGAGGACTATGAATACTAAAAGATAATGTTGTTTTCCTTCTATATATATTGGAAAAAAATTCCCTACCATATTTATTTCATTCAATGGAACATTTGATATTACATTTTTAGCATGAAAAACAATATAGAGGTTGATATAGATCAGATGGATGCATTCACATGATAGAGGCATGGATTAATTGAAGAAAATGTTTTGTAAAAAATACTCAGTAGAATGATCAATTATAGAAGCTTATTTATTGGTGGAAATTTTATTTTTCTATTCCCATTATTTTCTATCTGGATTTCCCAACAAACGTAACTTCATTTTCAATAATGAGAAATATTTTCATGATAAAAACAATAGTAAATTATCAATTTCCAATCATCCTAAACATGGATTTTGTGGATTTTTTTAGTTATGGATTTAAGATGATGAAAATCATAGTGCTAATATATATGTTTCTCTCAACTATGCAGCGAATCCATTTTTACAGTGAGTTTTACTATCACTTATTCTATATATTTTTTAAAGGTAAATTAATATTATTTTATTTTTAGGTTATATGATAATCATATCATGAAACAATTTCAACAATTTTTAGTATCTCTTTCTTGAAGAACATTGATAATGTAATTTTTGTTAATGGTTTAAAAAACTAGTAATGTAAATGTTTTAAGGTTTAACCTATAAAATACATTTCTTACCTGTTATTTAGTTAAGTTGTTTTCTAATTTTTACATATCTCAACATGATGAAAAAAGTGATTATTGATTTTCATTATTGAGTAACCCACCATCCAAAATGGTTAAATCTTATAAAAAATTTGTGGTGAATGGTATTCAATTTCATACACGTGCATATGAGGAATAAAAAAAATTAATATTGGCATCTTGTTTCGAGGATCTCATCATAGAGATATAAATGTTTAATTTAATAGATTTTTGGGAGAAATAATTGAACTATGTTATCTAATGATGTTTAAATGTCATTGGTTGGATACTGGTAGAGGTGTTCAATTCCATTAACGACATGGAATCATTGGTATTAAATATGAATGTATTCATGCATACAATTAACATTTTTTACTGGATCTTTAGTCACATAAAATTTATTAGCAATATTATTATTCTTCATCATGATATTTAACTGATTCTTGGAGAATAATAAAAAAAAATATCAGGAAAATCAGTTTATCCAATGTGAATTTGGTTCCTCTGATGTGAATGAAATTGAAATTTTTTAAGAGAAAACATTAAATACTTATTTTCCATGAGTTAAAATGAATATTGTTGGTGACAGACCATAGTTATGGGTTTATAGAGGTGATTATTTTGTTCATATAACATGTGAATTTGAAATAGAAAGTGATAATGAAGATGAA
Source organism: Viscum album (assembly GCA_963277665.1). Taxonomy (NCBI): domain Eukaryota; kingdom Viridiplantae; phylum Streptophyta; class Magnoliopsida; order Santalales; family Viscaceae; genus Viscum; species Viscum album. The sequence goes on along the minus strand of OY728121.1, from coordinate 1,640,096,578 downwards.
GCCCCCATAAAAATTAATGATATTGAGGAGGAAGATCAAGATATTAACCCCATTTTTTATGAAGAAGTGTATGAATATTTACACAATTAAATACAGGGTATAATCATAATAATATATATAATACTTTTTTATAGTTGTTTTTTAACAAAATTAATTTATTTTTTTAGATGGATGTTGATATATTATCTGATATATTTGATGATTCGGATGATGTTGTACCACCTGATAACAAGATTGATAATATGTCATCTGACCCTCACATGGTTGGTAGTACATTGAGGAATCTGAGGGGTCACTTTTTTGGGAGATTGATTATTCTTAACACTATCCCCAATTTACGTCCACGTCTTCAGTTTGATCCATGTGTTTGGAGGTATGTTTGGTTTTTTATTTTAATTATTTTTAATTATTTTTCTTTTATTTTCATTAATTTATTTATATCACAATTTTTCCATTATTTTTTATCTTTTTTCACATTTTTTCATATAGCGATTGGAATGGGAAGTGTTATATTGCCGAATTATATGTCTATATATTGGATTATATGAGATAAGTTTCCCAAGGATGTTCAACACAACATTTTTGATCATTGGATGACATGTAAATAAATAACAGTTATTTTCAAACTTACTTAATTAATAACATGATATTATTAATGATTTATATGTTTTTTTTGTATCCCTTTGATCATATAAAGAAGGACTCTATCGGGGAGCCATGGGTGGTCTGTATGCACGGGAATTACAATAATTTTTTGAATAATGTGATGACGACAGTTAGGTAAAAATTTGGAGACACGTATTTTGATCATTCCTCTTATTCTCACAAACCAGATTACATCTTATCTCATATTTCGGATGGATTATGATCATATTGTATGTGAGATACTTTTTAGAAGAGAGAATAATTAGGTCGAATGAACGAGGGGAGATGAGATTTAATGAATTGAGCATGTATTCATACATTCAATATGCATCGACAACATATGGTTTGTACTTTTTTAAATAATTAATTTAAATTTAAATTTAAACTACATTTTTTGTACTCATATAGGTAGTATAATAACCTGATTTCATATTGCTCAATGTTTATAGATGAATTTATAGCAATCCTGACACTAGAGAGATTAGAGGTGATCACTAATGTCATATTGTGGACAATATAATTTCTTTTTATTTTTAAAATTAGCTGAAAATAATATTTTATATATTTTAATTTTATTTGGAAATTGAAGCAGTCATATGAGGCTATGATGTCTCATAAATAGGTTAAGAGTAAGGACCATACCAAGGAGAAGATCTCTAGTGCAGTCTAATTTGAGGATGCAACATTGATTTAGGTGACTTAGTATGCCTTCGAGGAAGGTCGATTTTTTGGTATTGGCTCGTGATTAATTCTTTGGAGTAATTAATTTACCATTTAGATTTCATCATGAAACAATTGATAGTATCTCACGGAGAGTCATAATCATCTACTACATCGTATGAGGAGAAGCTGTGAGCTCATGGTGAGTTTATAGAGATAGTGCACAGGGAGCAGGAAAAGCTCTATTGACCACATTAATAGTAGAAGTATGAGATGCGTCGATGGTAGGAGTAGCAACATGAGTAGACGATGGAGTACATGTGACATCTGACTCCTAGTTTAGGGATTGAGTTTCCTCCAGTATCCCATACGTCTCCTCGTGCTCCCCCATATTACTCGCACAATAATTATTTATGAACATTATAATATAAACATCGGAATGTACACATTTTGTGTATCTTTTTTATTAATCTATATATTTATATTTCTATATTGGGTATTGTTTATATTTTTTATAATATTTTCTAATTTTTATAATTTTTTTATTATCTTTTTTTTTAATTTTTTATTATTTATTATTTTTTTATTATTATTGTTGTTATATTGTTGCGAATAATGTGTTTTTATAAGTTTATTATTTCTTATTATTTATTTTTAATATTGTAAATTATTTTAACTATATGTTTATAAATTATATTATTTTTACTAATTTCTATTATTTTTATTATTTTTATTTTATTTATTTCTTTATATTATTATTTATTTATTATGTTTTTTAAATATTACATTATTTATTTTATTATTTTATTATTAATATTATGTTATTATATTTTAATAATATTTTTTTATATTTTTCAATGTTTTTTTGATGTGTGGATCATCTAGTTACAAATACATATTTGCAATTAGTACATATACCCATTGAAAATGGGATATTTAAAAAACATGAAGAATTTTTTTTGATGGGAATGGCACCCAATGGAATTATTTTTTTTCTGACGAACAATCAGAAAAAATTGTGCATCGTCATTTTTTCGTCCCATCCCCCAGGGCCCATACCATTACAAACCACAATCCCTCCTCATGAATGCCAATGGATGGCGACTAGTGATGAAGGTTTCAACCTCCAAGTGGGAGGTATTTTCTTGAGTACGTGTTTGTACAGACATAGAACCATGCCTCAAAGATGGAAATGTAAAAATCATGCCACTAAAATAACCACTGAGAATATGTACAATTGAAAGTAAAATGGGCTAGAATACAAACACAACAAAAGAGAAACTAGAAAACAGGAAAGTTCAAAAGAAACTCTAGGAAACCATCCACGGAAAACCCCCACCTGATGGGTAAGTACAGAGTAACTGGAGGAAGTCGTAGAAGTACAACCTGTCTGCCTGGTCTCACTGGGATCCACCAAATATAGAGCTACTAAGTCCTCTGTTAAGGAATCAGTCATCTAAACCATAAACAACACGTGCGGGTGAAACTCGTGTAGGTGTGAGTAAAAAAATACATAGTAGGGACCCAAAACAACAAATTAAAAGACCACAAAGCAATCCACAACCAAAAAAAGTTCATGATCACCAAGAAAGATAAAGCAGCATCAGAGCTCACAAAAGGTATATTCTAGAGTAGGATAGTAGAACCCTTCCTCACATCATCAAACACCATGGGATACTAGAGAACTCCTCTTCAATGACTACTGTGGGCATGCTAGGTCACATAGAAGCTACATCCCACTAACCATAGGACTGATTTGGTACTCATCCCTGATGAGTACCATGGTTATGTTTGTTCATAAAGAATCCTCTCCCCATCATGGGCATGCCGGGTCACACAAGAGTCACTTCCCACCTATGGCCATATAGATGTACTCTTCCTATTGAGTATCGTGGGTCTGTCCGGTCACACAAGTGCTACTCCCCATCATGCGTGTTCGTGGTCCCTTAGAATCACTTCCCACTCGGTCATAGTATTTGGTCCACACAGGGTCATTCGTCAGCAATATTCAGGTCTCATCCAACCCCAGGGTTTCTGCACCTAGCATGCGTGATATCAGCCGTGCTTCCCCATGCAATTATTCGAATTTCAAAATCCATGAAAGTATCCCCAAAGTATTACAAAAATATTTGTCTCATTTGGAGGGTTCCAATGCAACAAATGGATTGTCAATCAGATTCTTGGTTTGCATGTTATGGGTGTTTTTCCAAAAAAAATGGGTTGGTAGGGTTCAGACCCTGTCTGGCCTGGTCACACAGACACGACCCAACCCAACCCAAGATCCTCTAACACGACTTAGTTCTACTATGACAACCCGGACCCAGCCCCAAATGGATCCAATTCATTGGGTCATAGGTCCGGTCCAGCCCGCTAGGGTGGCTCCGGCCCGCAGGGACTGTACGACCGACTGTCCTGCCCGGTCTACTAGGTCGAGATATAGCTGGAAGCCTCGCCCGGATCCCTACTTGCCCTGCAGTTGATGTGGGTCCATTTCATCTTCCATGGTCAAGAAGATATGTCATGACCAGTGACACGGCCAGTGAAGATTCCCACACCATGCCGAAGTCCACGTGCCACTGAGACCAGCATCCCATGACTATGGGCCGCTCTACCTATGAGTTTGAGGTGTTGCACCTCTACCGCCAGCCTCCATCTATAAGGCCCCGGCCTTATACCTTACATAATCTTGAGTTATCACAAGATTACACGTTAAGGATCTTTTCAGGTTTATAGTTTTAGAGAATTATAACATAACTATTACATCTCAAAAGATTACAAAGTATACACTTTTACTAAGTTTCCATAATAGAAAAAAAACTCTTAAAAAGAAACATGTCTAGTTCCATGTCTTATATAGCATGAATTTCCCTTGATCCCATCCTTGACCTTATTCCACTTTAAGTCCTGTTAAAAACATTTCGAAAAAAAACTTGGGGTGAGCATAAAAATCTCAGTAAGGGATATAGAAAGAATGAAAACTGTTAGTTTTTCAAACATCAAGTAAACCATATATACTCTATCAAAGTAATACCTTCACCTTCATGAAGTAGTAAAAAACTCTTCACTGAATAAAGTATCATTACTTACCTTTTTCTAACCAAAGTATTACCATAAAACCCATATAAAGAACACATAACATATACAAAGGTAACTTGGGACATAAACATACTTAAGTGGAATAACCATATGGTCGACTTCCTCACATGTCACTTAATGGAATAGCCATACGGCCAATTTCCATACATACATAATGAAATAGCTATACGGCCGACTTCCATACCCAATGCATTGGAAGTTATAACGTAACCACCCGTCCTAGTATTCACGGCACCATCCGTCATATGGTTTATAACGTAACCACCCGTTAAAATGTCCAAGTACCAGTATAAAATCATAAAACATAAAACCAATATAAAGGAATGATAACATTTCCACATTTCAATCACAATATATCATAAATATATTGACATAATAGAACCCTTTTTCAAAACCACTTTAAATACCAAAATACATAAAAGAGTATATGGTATTTATTTTATTCTAAAAACATTATGGCCTGTTGAGAAATCCAAAGACCAAATAATACTCGTGGCAGCGGAAAATTTCATTGTCGCCGTGTACGTTAAAAGAAACATTCCTTTTTGTCGTTTTGTAAAACGATTCGTAGAAAAAGATTCCTTTTGTATAAAAGTAAAAGTCAAAGGGTTTTATACACCGTATAAAAGAAAGTTGTGTATAAAATAAAATATTCCTCAATGAAAGGAGATTGAGACGAAGTCACTTACCTCGGGTCCGACATGTCTCGATCATTCTTTAACATCCTAAATAATAAACTTGAGTTAATTTATACTTTACTAAGAACCATTTTAAAGTTCATTATTACTTTTATATCACTTATTTCCATTTTATAAACATTATGTAACCATTTAAGTTAATAATGTTTATTTTGTCAATATTTGGTTCTTAAGTCGAAAGTTGACTTCTTACAATTACATGTTGTTCGTGTGGTCAAAGGTTCTTTATATCCAGAATGAAATTCCTGATTTGGATATAATATGTATCATATATATCCAGCATATACATGTATTTATTATATTACATAATCATTTAGAGGTAAGAAATGAAATGCACTGTTCATGGAGACGGTAAGCCGTACGTACGCATGAACGCTACTTTCATTTCTTTGTCATATTAATGGAATTAAAACTAAATGAGAGGTATGTATATTTTAATTCCAGAATTATATTCATCATTTAGATATATCATTAATTATATATATCCATTATATATATGTACTTTTAATAGTACATTACATTTGGGGATAAGAAATGAAATGCACTGTTCATGGAGACGGTAAGCCGTACGTACGCATGAACACTACATTCATTTCTATCTCATACTTTAATGGAAATAAATAATAATGATATAGAGGTATATTATAATTCCAGTATAACATCATATATAATAACTTTAAATCCATCCTTTACACGTCCCACATATGGCATTAACGAATCACATCACTTTGAGGGGGCGGTAGTCTGCACTTCCTTAAATGAAGATATCATGTTTACCCATAATGGAAACCATAAAGGTATGCAAAAAATGAAAAATACAGAAGCTTAAAGAAAAAATAAACATATTATATATCATATATAAAAATAGTGACATCATAATGTCCACCTTTGAAGGTGTTAAATGAGTATTGAACAATCATCGTTTCGGGAGGCACAATTTTTCCATCCACGGAAACCATATGTTCTTTAACCATTTGATGTAGTTGTGTGAGAGTGTAGCTCTAATAAATCATATAACAACATCCTAGTATATTGAAGATACTGGTGTTGTTACAAAATAAATAAATAAAAAGAGTTTAGGGGGTTGTAGAAGCAAAATAAAACAAATGAACATGAGAGAATGAATTACCTTTAAAAGTGTAACTCCTTTTGATTTGAGCCTAAAGGCTTACTTTGAAAGGATTATTCCCAAAGGGAATCATCTAGGATGAGGAGAGGGATGTGGAGAGAGTAAATGGGAAGGGGTTGGCCGAGCCAAAGGCTTGAGGAGTGTGTGTAAGGTGGTAGAGGTGGGGGCCTTTTATAAGAGAAGAGGAGGGGCACTTTTGGAAAGTAAAGAAATATTACATTATTTGAAAATGTGTTTCGGTTTTAAAAGGTCCCACATTGATATAATTCGTGGATAAGGTGATAAGGGTTCGAAATCCACTCATCCAATTGGTTTTGGACATGTGTAGTTCATATATTTTACATTATCCTTCCATTTTATTTAAATCGTCAAATAATGATGTCATCGATGCATCATTATTATGTCATAAATAATTTAATTTATTTAATGTCTAAAAATTATAAAAAAATACTATGATGTAGGAAATCTTTTCAGCTTTCCAATTACTATTTATAATAAAAAATATGATCTTTATAACCCCATGTAAAAATTGTTTTCGTAAAACATATTATGTTTGTCTCATTTTTACTTTTACATTAAATAAAAAGTTATTTATGTCATTTCCCAACCAAAGTGTCTCCATGGGGTCCCCAAGTTGACCCATGGCTTTTCTTGGTCGGCCATGACACAACCAATGAGGGTAGGACATGTGTCAAGTTCATTTTATATTATTAAAACATTATTTTTACCTTAAACTACACTAACTACCACTAATCGCGATTAAGAACTTAATAAGTTACTATTCACCAAAAAATTATTATAACCTCATTGAACCACATTTTACTTCTTAATGACAACCATGTATGTAGTATTTTTAAAATTCAAAACACAATGATGGCAAAATTTCATTTAAACGGAAAATCAGTCTTTATAAGTACCACTTAGTGGTTTCACTATTCATTAAAAATTGAAGTTTTTTAGAAAATTACCAAAAATTCACCCTAATCTATATTTGATATTACGAATTGAAAAATGAAGAATATTTTAAAAAATTCAAAATATATAAGTCACATTAATTAATTTAATAATTAATTCCCACTGTAAGAGCAAATATCGTGTTTTTATGAAACAATAAGTATTAAAAGATTGACACCAGTTTAAGTCCGATTTCAAAGTGAAATTAATTCCAACGACCACTATTGGATTTAATGGTAAGAATATTTTCTAATTTCACTTTAAAACCAATTCAAAAGATAATCTAATCATATGAATAAATTAGATTAAAAAGCAGTTTTGAATTAAAATACAACATTTTACACTATTCATTAAAAAAATGAACTTTATCAGAAAGGTACCAAAAATTTACACAAAGTAAATTTTGATGTCCCGATTCTAAAGAAGAGTTATATTTGGTCAAATAGAATTTATAAGATCGATCAAAACTATATTTAATGACGGTTCTCCGTCAAAAGGTGATAAGTGGACCTTTCGTGAAAATTAGGGTATAAATGCTTAAAATTGAACTCTTTCCGTATTTTAAGCCTTTATCTTTTATTGGGTAAATGTAAAAACATTTAAAAACATATATAATCATATTTTAGTTATTTCTATCCATTCCCGCCAGTACAACGGCTACTCGTTAACTAACATTTAAAATAATATTATTTTATTACTTGTGTGCAACGTAAGTTTTCAAAGAAACTCATCGTTGCGTACCGAGTACGCTATCGAATGTAGAAACCCCTTTTAATTAAAATTAATATTTAATTCGTAAATATTAATAAATATGAAAATTATTTATTCTTTAATTACCTGGGATGTTACATCCTTCCCCCCTTTTGGTAATTGCGTCCTCGCAAATTTTAAAATTGCTCTTGGATACATCCTTGAAAGTCTCATATCAGAACAAGTGTCAGTAAAACAATCACTTTAAAATAAAGAAGGAAAAGTACAAAGGTCACCCGAGTTAACCCATACTAGGATTCCAAGTATGAAAATATGGACATGGAGGAAAAAACAAAGGGTCATGTTCTGATGGAGAGTGATAGAAACATGTTTAGGAGAAAGTTAACAATAAGAAAATCACAAACATGTGATGGGTTGAACAATATTTTATTCCCCAGTAGGAAAAGTTAATAGAAAACATTTTTCTTTTAAGTTACTTTTCATTGAGGAAATTTATTTTTGATCTTAAGGAAACATACTTACTTATCATGTTGACTTTCAACTCTTTCTAGGTTTCTTACACAAACTCATAATAGCATACCTTGATCATGGCGTCCACTCGGTTTCATCGTCATCTTGTTCACGTAGGTAGAAGTCCCATGCATTACAACAATGATTTAGAGATCCTTCAAAATCATTTTCTTCCTCCATCCAAATACACCTCGTGCAACATGGGTCATATGGGTGTTCACAGAAAAACAGTTTTGGAAAATAATCATGTATGACATATAATTCCAAAACATCTGATAAAACATGATTTCTAAAAAATAGTCGGACCGAAATTGAGTTGAAACTTTCTATCATTGGTCCTTTTAAAATACCATAAGTATGTGATGTGAGAATATATTTTAAAAGAAAATATAAATAGGTTGCACAAGGGTCTCCTTCCTCAGCACCATTTTGAAAATCATAATATGCTTAAAATTCTTGTGATAAGGTAAAATATTTGAAAATACCTTGATAATATTTACCTCTCTTGAAAACATGAGAATATTGTGAAAATAGTATTTTTCTAAAAACAACCCATGATCCACGATGATAACGAGGTATAGCGGAGGTTTTTGATATCTCAAACAAATTCTTGCAAGTGAGTTGTATGCTAGAAAAAGTTTCACAATCATCCGAAGATGACTTTGCAATAATTATTGCAAGCATGTCATTAGGAAGAGATAGGAATGTCGTTTGAGATCCTCCTCCATCCATTCTTAACCGACTTTACTTGACCTGAAAAAAAAAGTTTTAAAACATGGATTTAACTGAAATAATAGTTATAGGGACTGATCATGTGCCTCACAAAAACTCTAATCCCTAAAGTTGTCTAAATCGACCTCTGATACCAACTATAAGGCCCCGGCCTTAAACCTTACATAATCTTGAGTTATCACAAGATTACATGTTGAGGATATTTTCAGGTTTAGATTTTTAGAGAATTAGAACATAACTATTACATCTCGAAAGATTACCAAGTAGACACTTTTACTATGTTTCCATAATAGAAAAAAAAACTCTTAAAAAGAAACATGTCTAGTTCCATGTCTTATATATCATGACATTCCCTTGATCCCATCCTTGACCTTATTCCACTTTAAGTCCTGTGAAAAACATTTCGAAAAAAAACTTGGGGTGAGCATAAAAAGCTCAGTAAGGGATATAGAAAGAATGAAAACTGTTAGTTTTTCAAACTTCAAGTAAACCATATATACTCTATCAAATTAATACCTTCACCTTCATGAAGTAGTAAAAAACTCTTCACTGAATACAGTATCATTACTTACCTTTTTGTAACCAAAGAATTACCATAAAACCCATATAAAGAACACATAACATATATAAAGGTAACTTGGGACATAAACATACTTAAGTGGAATAACCATATGGTTGACTTCCACACATATCACTTAATGGAATAGCCATATGGCCAATTTCCATACATACTTAATGGAATAGCCATACGGCCGACTTCCATACCCAATGCATTGGAGGTTATAACGTAACCACCCGTCCTGGTATTCACGGCACCACCCGTCATATGGTTTATAACGTAACCACCTGTTAAAATGTCCAAGTACCAGTATAAAATCATAAAACATAAAACCAATATAAAGGAATGATAACATTTCCACATTTCAATCACAATATATCATAAATATATTGACATAATTGAATCCTTTTTCAAAACCATTTTCAATACCAAAATACATAAAAGAGTATATGGTATTTATTTTATTCTAAAAACATTACGACTTGTTGAGAAATCCAAAGACCAAATAATACTCGTTGCGGCGGAAAATGTCGTTGTCACCGTGTACGTTAAAAGAAACATTCCTTTTTGTCGTTTTGTAAAATGCTTCGTAGAAAAAATTCCTTTTGTATAAAAGTAAAAGTCAAAGGGTTTTATACACCGTATAAAAGAAAGTTGTGTATAAAATAAAATATGCCTCAATGAAAGGAGATTGAGACGAAGTCCCTTACCTCGGGTCCGACTTGACTCAATCATTCTTTAACGTCCTGAATAATAAACATGAGTTAATTTATACTTGATTAATAACCTTTTTAAAGTTCATTATTCCTTTTATATCACTTATTGCCATTTTATAAACATTATGTAACAATTTAAGTTAATAATGTTTGTTTTGTCAATATTTGGTTCTTAAGTCGAAAGTTGACTTCTTACAATTACATGTTGTCCATGTGCTCAAAGGTTCTTTATATCCAGAATGAAATTCCCGATTTGGATATAATATGTATCATATATATCCAGCATATACATGTATTTATAATATAACATAATCATTTAGAGGTAAGAAATGAAATGCACCGTTCATGGAGACGGTAAGCCGTACGTACGCATGAACGCTACTTTCATTTCATTGTCATATTAATGGAATTAAAACTAAATGAGAGGTATGTATATTTTAATTCCAGAATTATATTCATCATTTAGATATATCATTAATTATATATATCCATTATATACATGTACTTTTAATAGTACATTACATTTGGGGATAAGAAATGAAATGCACCGTTCATGGAGACGGTAAGCCGTAGGTACGCATGAACGCTACTTTCATTTCTATCTCATACTTTAATGGAAATAAATAATAATTATATAGAGGTATATTATAATTCCAGTATAAAATCATATATAATAACTATAAATCCATCCTTTACACGTCCCATATATGGCATTAACGAATCACATCACTTTGAGGGGGCGGTAGTCCGCACTTCCTTAAATGAAGATATCGTGTATACCCATAATGGAAACCATAAAGGTATGCCCAAAATGAAAAATACAGAAGCTTAAAGAAAAAATAAACATATTATATATCATATATAAAAATAGTGACATCATAATGGCCACCTTTGAAGGTGTTAAATGAGTATTGAACAATCATCGTTTCGGGAGGCACAATTTTGCCATCCACGGAAACCGTATGTTCTTTAACCATTTGATGTAGTTCTGTGAGAGTGTAGCTCTAATAAATCATAAAACAACATCCTAGTATATTGATGATACTTTTGTTGTTACAAAAGAAATAAATAAAAAGATTTTAGGGGGTTGGAGAAGCAAAATAAAACAAATGAACATGAGAGAATGAATTACCTTTAAAAGTGTAACTCCTTTTGATTTGAGCCTAAAGGATTCCTTTGAAAGGATTCTGCCCAAAGGTAATCCTCTAGGATTAGGAGAGGGATGCGGAGAGAGTAAATGGGCAGGGTTTGGATGAGCCAAAGGCTTGAGGAGTGTGTGTAAGGTGGTAGAGGTGGGGGCCTTTTATAAGAGGAGAGGAGGGGCACTTTTGGAAAGTAAAGAAATATTACTTTATTTGAAAATGTGATTCGGTTTTAAAAGGTACCACATTGATATAATTCGTGGATAAGGTGATAAGGGTTCGAAATACACTCATCCAATTGGTTTTGGACATGTTTAGTGCATATATTTTACATTATCTTTCCATTTTATTTAAATCATCAAATAATGATGTCATCGCTGCATCATTATTATGTCATAAATAATTTAATTTATTTAATGTCTAAAAATTATAAAAAAAAATACTATGATGTAGGAAATCTTTTTAGCTTTCCAATTACTATTTATAATCCAATATCTGATCTTTATAACCCCATGTAAAAATTGTTTTTGTAAAACATATTATGTTTGTGTCATTTTTACTTTTACATTAAATAAAAAGTTATTTATGTCATTTCCCAACCAAAGTGTCTCCATGGGGTCCCCAAGTTGACCCATGGCTTGTCTTGGTCGTCCATGACACAACAAATGAGGGTAGGACATGTTTCATGTTCATTTCATATTATTAAAACACAATTTTTACCTTAAACTACACTAACTACCACTAATCACGATTAAGAACTTAATAAGTTACTATTCACCAAAAAATTATTATAACCTCATTGAACCACATTTTACTTCTTAATGACAACCATGTATGTCGGATTTTTTAAATTCAAAACACAATGATGGCAAAATTTCATTTAAACGGAAAATCAGCCTTTATTAGTACCACTTAGTGGTTTCACTATTCATTAAAAATTGAAGTTTTTCAGAAAATTACCAAAAATTCACCCTAAGCTATATTTGATATTACGAATTCAAAACTGAAGTCTATTTTACAAAATTCAAAATATATAAGTCACATTAATTAATTTAATAATTAATTCCCGATGTCAGAGCAAATAGCGTGTTTTTATGAAATAATAAGTATCAAAAGATTGACACTAGTTTAAGTCCGATTTCAAAGTGAAATTAATTCCAACGACCACTATTGGATTTAATGGTAAAAATATTTTCTAATTTCACTTTAAAACCAATTCAAAAGATAATCTAATCATATAAATAAATCAGATTAAAAAGCAGTTTTGAATTAAAATACAACATTTTACACTATTCATTAAAAAAATGAACTTTATCAGAATGGTACCAAAAATTTACACAAAGTAAATTTTGATGTCTCGATTCTAAAGAAGAGTTATATTTGGTCCAATTGAATTTATAAGATCGATCAAAACTATATTTAATGACGGTTCTCCGTCAAAAGGTGATAAGTGGACCTTTCGTGAAAATTAGGATATAAATGCCTAAAATTGAACTCTTTCAGTATTTTAAGCCTTTATCTTTTATTGGGTAAATGTAAAAACATTTAAAAACATATATAATCATATTTTAGTTACTTCTATCCATTCCCGCCAGTACAACGGCTACTCGTTAACTAACATTTAAAATAATATTATTTTATTACTTGTGTGCAACGTAAGTTTTCAAAGAAACTCATCGTTGTGTACCGAGTACGCTATGGAACGTAGAAACCCCTTTTAATTAAAATTAATATTTAATTTCTAAATATTAATAAATATGAAAATTCTTTATTCTTTAATTACCTGGGATGTTACACCATCCAACTCGGTTCCCCTTCCCAGTACACCATCATGGTGCACCGCCTTTAAAATGAGGCTACCGCCATAGACAAATGGGTTTCTCTTTTGGTCCGTTCTTCACACCACTTGCGCCTAAGGACTCCAAGGGATTTATTATTCCATACAAAGGCCATGAAATTTCATTGCCTCCATTTAAAATGTTCTTCAACCAAGAATACACAAGGAAGAGGAGTGTCTGAACTTGTTTTTGTTAGCCCACGCCCTCTACATTAGATGTTTAATATAGGGGTGGTTTGGGGATGATATTACATCAATAATAAATAAATCCAGAATAGAAAACCCAAGAAACATCACCTTCCTGCACAAACGGATGATCCACAGATCAACATTTTCATGGGTTGATCCACGTTCGTCATTTAGAATGAATAACCAGGAAAACATAAACCAAATAACCCCTAACCTCAATGTAGTTTGAAAGAGAAGCGGTCCACCGATGAAGCTTTAAGAAGTTGAAGGCATTCATTTCTTCCCAGCTCAGTTCTTCAAGGTGCATTGAAGATGTTAAAATTCCTCCCAGACTCATCGTTATTTGTTAGAGAGAAGACTCTTAGGTGTTTAATTTGAGAAATTTCCGCCGTTTAACTATCAAGTATCCAACACGGTATTCTATAAAAGGGATACACATCAGAGTGTTTCTTTTTCACTGTAATGTTGTGTGGTAACACTGCACAAAACAAGCAATTAAGGATCTTCCTTTAATGTGCTTTGTCACTACACCATAGTGCTCTTGTCTGCCATTCAATGGTGAAAAAGAAAATAAAATAGAATTTTAGGTAATTTTATTATTTTTCAAAAATTCTGAATTTAATCTTTTTTTCGGACCCTTTTCGGTCAAACATAAGTCCTTTTCAAGAAAATCACGGTGTTTCAGGTTCAATGGTGCCCTCAAAATTTTGATTCGAGCACTAGTTAAAAAGTTTGAAATACCCACTAGCACGTTCTGTTATGAAAACATAAATAAAGTTAAAAATTCCATTTTGGGCTCACTAGGCCTTAGAATCACGTGTTGTCAAAGCGTGTGATCTCAAAATAATTCCTTATAATTAAAAAAAATATACATAAATTTCGAAACATTACATCTATTTTCTTCAGTGGGATATTTTTTATGGGACCCCATCACAATTTAATTTTTGAAAATAATTCAATTTCCCAAAGTGAAATAGATTAATAAATGTCAAAATGTTCATATAAATGTTATTAATTAACATAATTTTTAACCACATGATGATAAATAACATACGTGATGATTAATAATTGATTTAAGGAACAATTTACCATAGTATCCATTATTAAAATGTTTTAAATAATTATTTTGTAAATAATTTTCTATCACTTTTACATTATTTCAAAAATGATCAAAATGAATCTATTTATCCGTCTAATATGGAACATTCAAACCAAAATAAAAAAATTATGTTCTGTTTTAATGTATACAACATCTACAGTTTTTAACACCATCAAAACCATTACTGATTTTTTTGGATTCCATTACCAGGATTCGTGGTTTATTATATTATACCACATATGTTACTTTTTCATTTTTTCGAAATTGTTTTAAAAATGTATAGATATTTTGATTTGAAAAATTATTTTTCATATGGTTTCACATAATATTTTTGTATGTACAATGATAAAAAACCATAAATTCATGTGCTATGATTATTTTATGGTACATGGGTATTTTTTATTATGTTTTGTAAGTCTAATATATAACTTGTGATTAGGTTAGACCGGTATTTCTCATAGTTATGGGAGGTCCTGATATTTCTCATCAATTCCTTTGAAAATTCAACAAAGCAAACCAATTTGTGTTTTCATTGGCATTATTGGAATTTAAATGGTATATTATTAAATTTTCTAAAGTTATTATAAAAGGGATATTATAATTATGTATCCCATTTTCTATAAGATTTTTCTTTCCATTCTATTTGTTTTTATTTAGGTTATGTGATTTCGTAGGGAAATCTAATGATGATATGTTTACTACAATTATTTTCTACTTATTTAAGGATAAATGTATAACTTTTTGAAAATGTTGTTGATTTGTTTTTTATGATTTATGTGAATCTATTATGAGTTTTATTTTTCATTTAATATTTATTACATATTTTCATTTATGAAAATTAGTGGGTATTGATGTTGATTTGTTGTTTTATAAAATTTTTATTTTTAACTCAAATCTTGTTTTGAAATAGGAAAATTAGTTTGAGTATTCATGGAGAAAGGTATATATTTATACCTTTTTATATTTCATTTATATATATATCTTTCTTCTCATTCTTCATTTTATAATTTCATTCATAGTGTTTTATGGATTAATATGTATAATTATTTGGTCCATATAAAAATTGAAAAGATATTTTTAAAATAGAAATTTTTTAATATCTTTCGAAATTTGTTTTTTGTGAAAAAATGAATACTATTTATCTGTTACCAATATGGGATGTAATATTTAATCATGAAAGTATAATTAAAAAATCCCCTAAAATGCATTACTTATATAATGTAAACAATTAATTCAGATGAATTATTTGATAAAGAATAAATTTAAATTTATTATGTATGAGCCCTTATTGTTAGAATAAGTTTAATAGTTTAGATAATTTTATAGGTTAGTCTATTATATGTTAAAATCCTATAGAGATTCCTATATATTTTTATCATGATATATTAATTTTTTTTAAATGATAATATTCTAAAATATTCTTTCTTATAATTATTTCTTATTAAGGAAATAGTGAAACTATTGTAAAAAATACACTATGAGGACAATATGCTTCCAGATCACCACCCTATAACTATTGGAATTATAAATGAGTACTTTGTTTCTATAATAGATAAATTTTATGTTGATATAAATGGTGGTGTAATTTATGAATGATGAAATCAATTTATACTATATAAGAACATGCCAATATTTGATCATTTTATAATAAAATACCCTCTAGGATTTAGTGGATCACCAATATCAATAAATAGATATGTGATGTATTAAAGATTTTTTAAAAATAATTAGAAGATACTATTTTTTTAAATAATGTAAATGAAAAGGCTTCTATGTTTAGTTTTGAAGTTCATACTGATCAATGGAGCACAATGGTTAAGAATTATGGAGAATGATATGGGATTTATTCCATTTAACTTAAAAAATATAACAATATTTTTGTTCAAAAAATTTCCCTATGTGGGATCAAAATAGTATAGAAATTTAATTATTGTAATTTTGGAAGATTAATTAATGTGCAGTGGGTTCATAAAAAAGGAATCTTCACCCACTTGAAAATTCAACATCCAAATTTTATTCAGAATCCTGATAGTAAAATTAATCAGTTTTACTAATGATTATTTAAAATTCACTAATGGTCATTGGAATATGGAAGATTATAATGTTATGATAAAATTTTTCACTGTGTTAAGAAATGATAAATTTATTTTTTTAATAACCATATATTCCACAATAATAATTTTTAAAAAATATCCAGGTGATAGTAAAATTGGAATAATCCATTTATGAAATGTGAAGTTAATAAAATCATGATTTTATATTATTATAGACATGCTAAAAAGAACCATTTCCTATTTCCAATAAAAAATTGGGATGTTTTTATCATATAGTGTGCTTGGGAATATTTTATTGTGATTGAAAAAAAATATTCATAGTTTTATGATAAAATTTTCAAAATTAGAAATAAATTCTTATAGCTGTATTAAGATTGTTTATTATGCAGATATCTTTCCAAAGAATAAGATAGATGATTAGATGAACTATGAATAAAAGAATAGGTTTGTGGTAGAATTTATTACAACTACTTTGGATGATCTTGGGCCATCTTATAATGTATTAACAAGTACATTACTTTTATAATCATATCAACTGATGAAATGATTCCAAAACTTTTGGTAAAAACACCTACTGTGAGTATCAAATAAACAATATTTTAAAAGATTATTTAATTTATCATCTATAGAATATTTTTCGCTAAAAACCATTTCATATATCTCATTTGTTTTATTTAATGTTACTCTATATATGTATAAAATTTAGTTTATCATGAAATAGTAGAATGTATTTCTAATGAAGTTATTTTGAAAAAAAAACATTTAGTCAATATTAATTAAATGATAAATTTTATAATATATAAATAATTAATGAATTGTTACATGTTTAAAAGACATTATATCTTTCAAATATTGTTTAATGTTAGGAATCTATTTATATTAATGATGTGTACATCACAATAAAATATATATATGTTTTTTATATGAGTTTCCTTGTATTATAGCTAATTACGATTTTGAATATTCTATTGAATTAGTATTAGTTGTTAATCCAATTTAAAAACCCCCTTATTGAATATTTGAAGTAGATCTTCTAGAATTGAAAAATGGTTGGAATAATTTCTCAATAACTATTTCATTTGTCCTTCAACCTCAACATGGGGTGATCCAATTTAGTTTGTCAAAATTAATGATGGCCCCATTAGGATTTTAATTGACTACAGAGTATGAAATAACATTATTGTTATGAATAAGTAGTTTATGCCTTATATTGATGACTTGTTTTATACACAATTGGATGATAGGTATTTTCTTAAATGTTCATATATGGTCTGGGTGCCATCAACATAACTTAAAGGAAGATAACATCCCAAATTTAGTGTTTCACACAAGGTATGGTCATTATGATTTTGTGGTTATGCCATTTTAGTATCAAAAATCTATAGATGTATACATAGATATAATAAATAGTGTTTCCATTAATATTTGGATATACTTTTTTTGTGTTTATTTATTATATTTTTATTTTTTAAAATGGTTTTGAGGAGCATAAAAAACTTGTAAGGTATTTAATTCCAAATAAAAAAAGATAATTGGTTTTTTAATAATATTTTTAAATGAGAATTTTCATTAAATTATATTATACAGTTAAATATTATTAATAAATGTGGCATAAGAGCTGATCCTTCCAAAATTAATGATATTTATGAATGAAAAAAAACATAAAATGTTTATGTGATTTATAGTTTTCAGGGATGAGTTGGATATTATAGGTTGTTTGATTAACACTTTTCAATGTAATCTATCCCACTAACAAAGTTACCAAGAAAATGAGTTAGGTTTGTTAATAAAGTAGAATTAAATTTATGTTTCATGGAAATCAATAAATGGATTAATTAATACTCTAGTTTTCCCCACTATCTATTAATTGAATCTTTAATCTATAGTGAGTATTATTTGAATAAATAGATTGTGTTTTAATGAATAATGGCCTGGTAATTTCATATCCTTAATGTAAATTAAATCCTAATTGGAATAATTATAAAATAAATAAATTTTAACATATGAATGTTATTTGGAAATAAAAAGTTGATACATAATTTAAATAGAGAACATATTGAACAATATACTGATCATAAATATATGATGTAAATATTAATTTAGAGATATATGACTACTATATAGAAGAGATAAACATAATTTATAATTTATTATAACTACAAAATTCCTTAAAATCTAGGAAAGGAAAATAGAGTTGTTGATTAATTGACCCAGAATGAAAATACAACATTAATAATGTTGTACCTAGAACATGATCCATTAGTTACTAATTTAAATAATATTCCTTGGTAAATTTTCATCTATATCACTCAGTATTTTTTATGGTGTTATTAAAATTTCATTAATCATAAAATAGTAAAATTTCATAGAATTAAGTGAGAAACATACATGAAATGGTAGATTTGGATAAGAAAGCTAATTTAAATGAATTTAATATTAAAAAACAATTTCTTTTTGACATTTAAACAAAAATGTTATGTGTTTCATGTGACCACCAATTAAAGAATGAACTATTGTGTGAAGATCATATCTATCAATTTTATATACATAAAAGATGATAAAAATGTTTATAGGCCTTCGAGAACATTTATGGTGGGATTGAATAAAGGAAAACATTTTTGATTTAACTGTGAAATGTTTTACTTTTCAATAGATTGTTAAAGAAGACAATTACAAAGAGAGATTATTCAACCATTTACAATGAAATAACTAAAATAGGATTATGTATCCATGTATTTCATTGAGTTATTACCGAAAATATTCTTTTTAACAATACAATTTGGGTTATTTTTTATCATTAAGCAACAAATATAGATTTATTTCACAATAAATAAAATAAGTTTTTTGATCAAATTTCATTACATCATGACAAAGATATATATATATTACATGTATTTCCTCTATACATTGTATATTATTGTGATACAAATTTTATCTCTAATATATTTAAAGGGATTTATAATTTATTATGCATGAAATTAAATATTTTTTATAGTCATTCATCTAAAATCTAACTTTAATAAATTGGAATTGGTTCCAAAATTGGATGATATTAATTGATATTATTAAATTGATTATCTAGAATGTTGTGATAAACATCATACAATGAATTAATTTCTAAATAATGATTATTTTTATACTTGTATATATATGGACCCATTTAAGGCTTTATATAGAATGAGGAATTAGACATTAGCTTGTTTGGATGATGTCGGAGAAAATGATTAATTAGGACCCTAATTTCTATACTAAATGTATGAGAATGTGAATATAATTCAACAACACATTTTGGGTAATTAAATGAGGAGAAAATGTTATGCAGATAATTATAAGAAATAACTTTCTTTCGTGATATGTGACAATGTTTTTCAAAAATTATCTCCATGGAAATGTGTAATATATTTTTTATAAACCGAATATTGTGTCCAATATTAATTGTACCATATAAAGTTTTATAGAATATTGGATTGGTCCCTTATTTAGGGGTATTGACACCAACATTATTATAGGAACATGATTTAATTATTTTTTATTTTTTATAAAAATATATGTTGTATGGATCTCATGTTATGAGCCATGAAGTACATCAGTGGAAAAAAACACAATAAAGGAATAACTGGTAAGGATTCATGAAATTAAAGATATGATGTTTTTCAATAATAAAATTTTTCAAGTTATTTTTTTGTGGAAAAAACATTTTGGTGAAGATACAACACGGGATCAAACAAATCATTGACTAAAAAATATCTCAATGTGATTATGTAATTAATTAAATTACAAGGATAATATTTCAAAATGGGGGTGAATATAAAATCAAAATTAATGTTGAAATAATTAAATTTCATCCATTATGAAAATTAATTAATTATATTTTATATATTTCTATTGTTTAAAGGGGTATTTTTTATATATTAATAAAAACAAAAAATCTTTATTTCTAACCAAATTCGGTTATCATGAATTATATTATACTATTTAAAATATTTATATAGAAATTAGGAAAATTTAATTTTACCAAATGAACATAATTTTTTAATGAAATTGTAAATGTTACGTAAGGATTATTTTTTAATATTTTTTAAAAATATAATATTTTAATGAATAGTTGAAAATGTGGTTTTTATTTGAAACTATCTTTTATTATCATATATTTATAAAGTCATGTTTTATTCTTATGATTTGTAATTTTTTTATTTTTTCTTTGCGATTAAATATAATCGAACAAATAATATTAAAAAAATTGCAGTAATATATTAGAATACATTTTTATATAGAAAAAGAATTTTTATGAACAACTGGTTTTAATCACAATTTTCATCTTTAAATTTAAATTAATTTCTTCCACATAGTTTAATTTAATATAATTAAATGAATTATAAATTATAATTCATAATTATTAATTTTATATTATATGAAAACAATTTTTTGAAAAAATTAATAGAAAAATAAATAAACATATGTTACCAAAGTTGAGGTTAAAATAAATTTACTTCAGGACAAAATATAAGTGATAAGAGATAAGATGTTCTAAAAATCCAATAAAATTCTATTATCTAAAAATATTTAACCTTTATATCATCTCATAATTAGAAATTATCTATTTTTTTATGTCTTTAAATTTCGTAATAAATTTTTTTTCTAATATTTTCAATTATTCATCGTTTTTTCACTCCCTCGCTTATAAGAGGAACTCCACCATCCTAAATTTGACACACTTAAAGGTAATTTTGGATCATAAAATCACAACCAAAATATATTTAAAAAAATCTTTTCTTATGAACAATATGACCTATTATTATTAGAAAACTTTCCTATGAAGGGTATAGATGTAAACCTAAAAATGGTTTTGTGAAAATGTTTTATTGTTCTCAACTAAGGGTTTCTTTTTAATTTCATTTTATACGAAATTAAAATATTCTTAATACAGTAATTTAACATTAGTATATTAAATGTATTGAGATGTTAGTAGTTTGATGGATAACCTATATCAATCTACTTATTCCATAAAATGGGAAATATAACTGCCATTCCTCTGTACGGTGGACTATAACATTGTGAATCGATGTAATTATTTTTCCATGACCTCCACTAACAACAAATATTATTTTTTATTTTATTTATATATAGTATATTCATTTCATTATTATCATTTTATTAGGATAAAATAAACTTTATTTCCATAATCATCCATCCATTGAAATCTGATAACGACATTCATGTATAAATGTGGAATACTATCCATAAAAATCAATGTGATTCATTTTTTTGATCACATCACATGGATGCTATAAATATGTTTATTTATATTCTTAATATGATATTTATTCAATATTATTAATTGTTTTGATTAAAATATTATTTATCTTCTTTCTCAAATGATCTTTAAAAAATTAAAACATTGCACATTCATACATATGGATTCTTTTATCAATGATTGTAATGTACTTCATTTTTCTAAACCATATTCCAAGGATCATTTTAAATGTTTTACACATGTGTAAAAATAAAAAAATAATTAATGATAATTACTCTATAATTTATGGAATTGCTTCCTCTTTTACCAAATGAACATACAAAAGTCTTTTTGGAAATATGAGATAAATATTGTTGAAACATTCAACATGAACTTAATATATTCAGTAAATGTTTATAAAATGATAATAAATAACACAAATTAAATAATAAACATGAAAAAAGTTCAAAATAAATTAAATAAATAATAAAATATTTTATTTAGTAGTATAATTAATGTACATTAGGATTCATATTTGAGTGATAGTACACATTACATTAAAACCCATATCTCAATTTTTTTTTCAATTATTTTATAAATATGTTTTTCCTTGTCCATTTTCATTAAATTATTTTATATATATTTATATTTATGAAAATGATTTATAAAGGATATCTTGTATAATTTCATACATTTTTTAAGAGAATTTCAAATGGAAAATATTTATTTATTTTCAATGTTTTTTTAAATAGAAACATATATGGTAATATTTAAATTTTTATGGAATAAATGGTTTTCCCATAGACATAACTATTATTTTATGATTGGATTTAATTTAATATTTTATTTTTTTTCATCAATTAGAAACACTTTTTACTTTTTGTGGGAATTTTTAAAAAGGGGTTTTAGTGCAATAGATATTTGGATATCGAGACATGTTTTTCTTATAGGATATACAAGTATTTTGATAACAAAAATAAATGATTAAATGTTTGACTATTATGTTATATTTATTAATGAATATTAATGAAAACATTTGATCTTGATATGGATCATGAATATGGGTGATCATAATAGAGATCTTGACTATGTGTGATCCTAGTAGGTCTCTATAATGCATTTTGTAAAAGAATGGGGTTAAACTATTATGTTTCCCTTAAGAGAATATTTTAATATATAGAGATGTTTATTAAATGTTTAAAAGATATTTTAAGAGTTACATAAGAATTATTCCCCATGTAACTTCCATTTTTTATCTATTAATTATATCTGTTTTTATGGAACATTTATCATTTCCCATGATATGATAATAAACATATGTTTAAAGAAAATCTTATGATACTTCTTAAGGGTGGAATATATCACATTTGGGAAAACAATTTTTGGATTATTTAATTATTTTAAGTAATTTTTATAAGTTCTATTTTCCCTTTATGATTCTTTGTGAATTTTTTTTGATAATATTATGTAGATAAATTGATATCTAAGGTATGAAAATTTTTACATTAATATGAAATTTTATTTTGGGAAAGGGAAATTTTAAGGAGTTTTAATGGAATAACATGTTTCATTTATCATATTTTTATGTTTCGGAATGAGATTTTTCAACTCATCCCATTTTTTAAAAAATAATTTTTATTAGTGTTTGATGGATGATTTGGGGCACGGAGGGAACCTGATGAATATTGTGAAGATATATCATAAAAATAAAACTTTTTATATTAATAAAGTTTTCTGTTTTGGTAAATATTAATACTTAGTATATGTGTAAACGTTTTTATGTAATAATTTTTAATGTAATGGTTATTATGTAATTCCCTAGAACACTAAATCTGAAAAAACTCTATGGATGTAGAAAATTATTTCTTATCCAAAGAATTACTTGTATGGATTATTTAATGCCAGATCCTAATATGTTTCAGTTTAGTAGATGATGTCTAAGGGGTTTTAACCTACCACTGATTACTTAAACCATACCCATTAGTCATGGATAATGTATGCTATATGACCCTATGGAATCATAACCACAAATATTTAGAGAAAAGATATTGAATATTCCCCATCTATCCACACATACAAAACATGCTCTGAGGTACTGGGTAGTACCTCTGATAATGTATGACTTTTGAACTGTTGATGCACTAGTTGTCTCATCCTGATAGAGCTAATGAACCATTAATTTACTCAATTTATTCCCCAATAACTCATTCCACATCATAATTCCTCTTCCAGCTACTAGAAGAGATCATATCTATGGAAATAAAAGGCCCACCCACCGGATTATTGAGTGATTGAAGAAGACCATCTACTCGATCCTCATCCCAACCCTTCCGAACTATCAGGACCCTTCACAGAACCTCTATATTTATCATTCGGTTATAATGTGAACATAGCATAAAATATTATTATGAATACCTCTCATGAACATACAATCCTTATGTTCTATGTTTTTATCCCATAATATAATGAAACAATGGTTTTTAGTTAAACTAGAATAGAAAAAAGATACCATATAGATCCCTGTTGGATCTCCATGAATTCTATGACATTGTACTACTTTAGTGTGTTAGGAATTAATTCCACAAAATATATTCTCATAGAGGCCTACCATAAATTACACTCACATTTACATATTTTTCTTATGATATACCACCATATCCAAATAGTCCAATCATCCATAAATGAAACTAGACTATCTCATCAATCCTCTAATGTTATGATCATATCAAATATTTCATTAATAACGTATATCTATTACTTGGTATCTTGTTTCAAAATAATATCCTCCAAGGCTAACAAATGTTGGATAATAAATTCAAGATCACAGATAATCGTGGTCCATTGTTCCCTAAAATCATAGGTAGGTAAAATATTAATGAATATTGGAATGATTTTCTAAAATTCTTGAACAACTTGTTCAGCTATAGAAGCATGACATGCTATATCTTCTAGCATATCAAGAGGTAGAATTGTAGTTCCCTCCCTTGATAGAGTATTCAAACATATCCATGTGATTTTTTTTTGAAATTTCAAATGAAAAATTAGAGTTCCTCAACTACATAATTTTTTTAAAATAAAAATAAGTAGTTATTAGCTATTGTTAAGTTATTTCTATGAAATTTTCTCTAAGAAGGATACCCACAACAATAAGTCATAAGTATGTACAACTAAAATTTTACTACACATGGATCTTCACAACTATATATAAATGGTTATCATATATATGAAAAAACATAATATCATGGTTATGTTCAACTAATCAATTCCAAATTAAAATATAACTACTACATGAAACATATATATATATATATATCATAAGAGAATAAAAGTCAATTTCTAATAGATAAAAAATCATAAAATTAATATTATGGACTTATTTGAGTCACACAATTCGTATATATATTACATGTGATCTTATTTTCATACTAATGATTCTTGAAGACAAAAAAATACCAATAAAAACTATAACAATAATCATATTACTACTAACTAAGAGGTCTATTATATATGGTTTTTCATTGAACATAGGAAATAGCATTCCATTGTTTCACAAAAACTATATTATCTTTACCATTATTATGAACAACCAATAAAAAATGAAATGCAGACTTTCAATCTTTTTTTTGATTCCCAAACCTTGATTTTCATGAACAACACCCACATATAGAACCCATAAGACCCCATGCATATCTCCTCATATATAAGTAGTTACACTCTAGTGACGAGGGTCTAACCACCATTAGTAGGAATATTATACCTAGGGTAATAGTATCCATATGAAATGAAGATAAATAAATATAATAATACTAATTAAATTAAGAAGATTAAGTAAAAATACTTATATCAAATGAATCCCATGTCCATCAAATAAATGAAATAAGATCCCAATGTTTTAATCCCAACAAATTAATTCAAGCTAAGTTAATGAATTATGAACGCTTTTTAGAAATATTCCATAGTCCATCCCAATAATTCTACCATCTCCATGCACTATAGCTCAAAAATATTATTTTACCCATTCACCTAATGTGAATATCGAATCACGTTGTCTACATGTGCATCTAGTATCACATGTAGTTTGTGAGTAATAAAACTTATTAGGACACCAATAATAAATCTGTAATATGTATGAATATATAAAATATGTGTATTAAATGATATCTATAAATTTGAAAAGAAATAATAAATAGTCATATTCTTAGCACTCATGTTCTATCCCACACACCATAAGCCCAATTCGATCCTATAATGGATATATTCTTGAAAGATTGTCAGAGTGACATGAGGAGTGATTTTGATAAACCCATATTTCTTGTGAAGACATATCTTGAATGTATCATATAATAGATTTCTCTTATGAAACACAGTCATCACATCTAGACTCCTTCAGAGGTTAGTTTATAAGGGCATCATATCACTAAACAACCTTAGGCCAGACTACACGGTAGTAAAATCCAAGAAATATTTATCAGGACTGGATATAAGGAAACCATTCCTTTTCTCCCACTACCTTTTGTTATGACTGAAGGTCTTCATTCCCCAACCCTATTTTCATGTCCCTAATCTCTATCATTATAGTTCATGTGCACTCCCCCTCTAAGGGAAACCAATATCACAATAGAAACCTATTCTGAAAAAAAAAGAATTAGCACATCCAAAGTCATCTCCCTTAAACATAATAATTTATATCATGTAAAAGTTAAACATATAACATCATTAAAATAGTTAGTTTAAAATAGATGAACATGTGGTCAAATCAAAAAATGACTTAAAATGTACTCTATTGGTCTCTTGGTATCTGGCATCACATATGGGTCTCACGGGCATCACACACAGTGTCTTAACTGTCAATTAGGGTTATAAAATATAATATAGTATAAGTTTCACATCAATCCACCATGATAAATAATGGTCTCAAATTTTTGGAACATCATACATCAATAAAATTTTATGAAAAACATTGGACCCCATTGGGAGATGATACCTAAGCCAAGCTAAGATATAACTAGATCAAATTCATACACCATGAATCCCTAGAACCTATCATAACTAAATTAAATTGATGATATAAAAGGATATTTCAGAATATTTCAATCCAAATTAGAATGTTTTACCTTAAAATACCTATCAGGATCATCCAATGAATCTAGAGTTGAGGTTCATAAAATTTTATTTCATCAACATCATATATCTTCCACAATTCCAGAACTGATCACAGAACTCATCAATAGATCAATTTTGAATAAATTGATTGGGAAATTATAGGCCGGATTTAATAATATTATTAAGATAATATGTGTAGTACGAGAAGAAACCTGAAAAAGAGATATCCATTTATCACTAACATTAATTATATATATTCAGGACCATTGGAATCACATGAATTAATCTTTAATGGGAAGGAACTATCCATGGTATTATTATGGAGACTCTATATTATAGAGGACTGTAAATATATATAAGACTGAGTCCAAATATGTGATTAATGGAAATTTAAAATAAATTTCATATAATTAAATATTGTACACATGGTCTAGTCTTACAATTTGACAAACAATACAGCAACTGGGTGTGGAGTTATTTTAATCTTGGGAACCCACATGGTTTGGTCACATATTATTAATAGTCATGAAGAAATCATTATTTATACCATGAGATCATTTCAAACATATTTTGGGGAGAGGTGGCATGATTTGATAAATCTTGTACCACATAATGTACCACTTCAATATACTAGATTATTTTTTAAAGGATCTTCATGGTTTCAAAAATAGTGATCTAGAAAAAGAACTCTATATTGATCCCTAAAACACACTCAAACTAATAAAAAACATAAATAACATTACCCAAACATTTCATTGATCAAATCATAATATAAATAACTCAATTTAACTCATAATGTATCTAAAAATCATTTCCTTTAATAGTAGGTTTTTATATGAGTAGATTTTATATATGTAACAAAAAAACATGATTATTTTCATATACGGTTGATTAAATCCCAATTATAAAAAATATATTGAGTGTTATATCCCCAATATTTAATATCTATTAAAGAAAAAAATTTATTTAATGCATAGAAATGTGTTTTTAATTCTTGATGATGGAAGGCTATAGAATAATTACTCTGGATGTACAACATCTATGTATGTGTATGTATTCAAGGTGTGTCTTTTAATAAATTATCTAGGACATAAAAATGAGTACTACTTATTTTATATGGTCCAATTAGATTTCAGATCTTAGATACTGATCTACGAGGATTGTTTTCAGAAATTTCAACAGGATGTTATATTAAACATTGATTATATAAATAATTATGTAATATTACAGGTTCTTAGAATTTGACTATCTCAGAATAGTCTAATATATTTTTAAGACATACTCTATAATATTTATTAACTCCAAATATTATTCAAAATGATTTGGTAATAAAATATTTGACATCAATGAAGTATATGATTAATTTAAAGGGCATATGTCATATTTATGATTATCCCAACTATGACTAATAATATAGTTTAATGTGACACCATAGTATACTAATATAGAAATTCTGTGATGTATATTTAGTGAATTAAAATTGATATTTACAATATAAATATCTAGATAAATAATTATATCATTTTTTGTAATTCCATAATGTTTTAAATTGGATTATTATTTTTAAATATTAAGTAATGATTAAAACTAGTTATTTCATGATGGAGATATGAATATGATAATACATTAGTGAATTTTTTAAAATTAGAGGAGATAAATCATGTGATCTTGCAATATTATATTAATAGAAAATATTTATTTCAGTAATGGATAAATAAATTAATTATCTGATATCAAAGGATAACTAAATGAGAAATATTGGGATATTATTTTGCTGAAAATTATGGGTTATATATATTATTGTTTGAAATCATAATTACAGAATATATTTAATATACTTCCCAGAATAACAATTATAAGATAAAATTTAAAATATGTGGATAATTATATTTATTTATAATGACATTTTGTGACTAATTTGATGATTAGTTATATTTTTCTAGTAAAAAATTATAAAATATTTAAAAATATATATAATTATGGATTGTTGATATTTCATGAATATAGTTTGACAAGTTTTATTAGGGAATGTCATGAGGTAAAACATCATGTTATTTTCAAATTCATAAAATACAACATATTTAAAAATTATATATACATGTTTATAATATGATGAAGAAGATATGTAAAACGTGATGGAGAACCAATGTCCGACAATATAATAAAATAGGATACACTAAGAGTAGTTGAAGAAATAATAAAAAGGTTATTATAACAATATTCTATTAAGGATAACTTGTATTAATTGATTATAGGATATTTTTGAGTTTATAGATGTCATTCTGTTTCTATCAATTATCCCATGCATTGATAATCTAAAAGTATTAGTACAATCAATTTTTAAATTTCTATATAATTCTCAACCACGTTTGAGGAAGAAGATGGAAATGAGTGATTATATTCTTTGAAAATGATGATCATTCATAAGTTAATAGGAAGATACTAAATTTCATTATACTATTGAACATAAATTTTCTATTGGTGACCATATATTAATGAATAACATATACCGTATTAATTTTTTGACATCTAGTTTTAAATATTAGATCTAGTTTATATAAGTTTAGAGGGGAACTATTTTAAAAAGTTTCATTCCTAATAATGAAAAAATTGGGTTTCAGTAAAACATTTAATTGTTTTGCACCATGATTAAGGATTATTACTTTATCATGTATATTATTATTATGATATTAATATGTCATAAGGGTATCAAATACCATCTGAAATAATAGATGTTATGACCTGCATTGGGGTTGAATCTTATAAAAATAATCTGAATGATTTCCTGGAATATTTTTGTATTTCGGGTGGTTTGGCTGTGTTGATTGATTGATATGATATTATTTCCCTAGAATAGGTTTCAGGTTTTAAATAATTTTTATTTTCCTGTCCTAGGATCCACTAAATGGTTCCCAGGTCTGGTGGGTCACATGGCTTGAATCACACCCCCAATATAGAAAATTAAACTAACTAGAATAGAGGGAATATAGCATATTTGTGGGAGACTATTCCTTCAAGTAAATGTGTGCTACAATTTTAATAATGATATCATCAAAGTATTCGAAGGAGATAAATTAACTAAACAACTAACATAAGGTAAACATCTATAAGATTGTAATAATTTATAAGCCAAATTAATTTATATGTACTATTATTTTAATGTCATGTCTCCATAAAAAGGTAATAAATACATGGAAACTGGAAGACATAAAATACATGCATCAAAATATAATCATTCCAAAAGAACTATCTCTTTCTAGAATAAAAATCATAGATCAATCATGTACTCCCACGCTCCAAATGGATGATCAAGGGACACCGGGCCCGAGTATCACAACAAGGGAGATGGTTTCGGTGGCAGTCTCCAACTAGCGGTTTAAAATTAAATGTGGATGGCTCGTGTTCGGGGGGGATTATGAGAGGTGGTGGCATCCTTCGGGATAGCTGGGGTTCAGTTCACATTGCTTTCAGCGCTTATTTTGGACCGGGCACTTCGTTAGGTGCGGAGTTCAGAGCTCTCCTCTCAAGTATCATGTTATGCAGAAGAAGAGGTTTCCAAGTGGTGGAATTTGAATCCGATTCAGAGATTCTAGTTCGGTCCCTTAATTGGAAATGTGACGTGCCATGTAGCTTGCTGTATGTTTTTAGAAGATGCAAAGCAGAGACCAACTAGGGCAAGCTGATTCATCACAGTGTAAGGGAAACCAACTTTGCGGCTGATGTGTTAGCTCGCGGGGGCAGACCAGAGGAGACCTTGTTAGTGTTTGACAGTCTTAATTCCCTCCCGTGCGAGTGTGTTAACGTGATCCGAAAGGACTCACTTGGTCCCCACTATTTTCGCCCCCCGTGATTTGTTTCCCTTGGGTTAGTTTCTTACATAATAATAAAAAATAATTTTCAGTCAATTGAAGCATTGTACGGTGGGAAATTGGAATGGTCCCTATGTTCGTCTATGAAGTATCATTTGGAACCCAATGAAGACCCAAATACGGAGTTATATAACACTAAATAGTTCACCATCAATGATTTCTATTAAAATTCTATTCTTTGTAATATAAGATATTGTTGTTTGTAGTATAGCATAGGTATGATAATAATAAAAGTAAATCGTCCAAAAAGACGTGATTCATTATATCCAAACATGGATCACAATGAATAATAGTCATGCTACCATAACCAAAGGTGTTTATAACGAATAAAAACAAGATGTTATATTGTTTAGTCTAACAACTATAATCTGATACCCACACGATCACTATCAATAAAGAGGTGAAAAAATATACACCTTGGAAATGCATTATAATATAGTGTAACATCCACAATAGTTGTGTCGTGTAATAAAGTGTCAGACCATGAAGGTACAAATCTATCGTATATAAGAGAAAAACATCATTTTTGTGTCCCCAGTGAATCTCGATAGAAACATTGTAATTTATTGGGTGGATTCCAAATAAAATGTATACAGAGAAAGTCCAATGTGTGTTAATGAAAGATGTATCCAAGGGGTAGTAATGCCCATGGAAACCTAGTGAATTGGAATAAAATGGATAACTATTTCCATGAAATCTGCTTTTGTAATCAGGATCCATGAAATCTAATGAAATTACTACCCAAGGATCTCTTTGAAGGAATCGACTACCATTATAAATTAATCATCAAATTCATAAGACATTTCATGATCATTAAAATTCTTGAGTTAATCCTACCAATTTCAACAATATATTAACTAAATCAATATAATTTAATCATACAAGAATTAGGGATAACCTTTTCCATATCATTCATTTAATTTACATTCAATATATAAAGGATCCCATAAAAGGTGGAGACCCCACACTCACCCAAAAAAGTTGTATAAAATAGTGATGTTAAAAATACACACCCAATTGATGTAATATGTTATTGATAAAAACCATAAAATATCAAGCATTTAGTAGTGGAAATACTAAACAAATCCCAAAAAATCATATTAATAAATTCAATTCATTTTAGTGTAAATATTAGAATGTTGGGAATGAGGCACACCAACATCAATGCACATAAAACAAAAAAACATTAGAGAAAGGTATAGAACATCTACTGTATATCTGTGGAAGAACAATTGTCTAGTATTGAATCATAAAGAGATCTAGATTTTTTGAAAATGTGGATATAGACGTATTCCATAGAAATAGGGAATAAGGTTTTGCACCAAAATAGCATTAAAAATACAAAAGAGAACAACAAAAAGAGCCTATGCAACCTAGAACATGCTAGAATGGATCCAAAGAGACACAGAGTGGTTCAATATGATTTATGATGAGGAATTGAGAATAAAAAATATGAATTGGAATTAAATATACCCAAAATGGGATGGGTATATCCAACATAGGAAGAAAAAAATTAGAATAATGTAATAAGAAATGCTAATAGTGAAATGATAAATTCCCATAAAATTCATTGATTGCATGGATGAACTGCATAGTTGGCCCAAACCTGTTCTGAATTTTCACCAGTATCTTCCAAAATGTGGGACCTTTCCTGGACCATGAGAAACTTTTGGGAAACTATTTTCAAACTAAGATGAATACTTAATCTTAAAATAGCAGATCCCACACATAGGTTTGTATCCCTAGCTATACTGTTTCCTTAAACAATGTGGCATCCTTCTGCCCTATATCCAACCCTTCATGGGCTTGGAGACCCTTCTTTATAGTTTCCACAAAACATGCATCCTGAGGAAAAGGTAGGGACAACCTAATAAGGTTTCATACAACCATGTATTTTGGTTTATATAGTTTCTTCATACCATTCAACAGAGATTCCTTTCTCTCAAATTCGGTTTCTATTGCCCTAAAATATCCCTAGACACCCCTATAAATAGCAATCTTGTTATAAATTAAAATTATTTAAAAATTCATTCAATACTACATTTATTTTATTCATACATCATAGGGAAACCTGAGATCTTACAATATTCCCCTTAAAGAATTTTTTCCCAAATTTCCCATCCATGGGTGGTCATGAACCTCATGAGAATAACTCCAACCATTGGGAATCTACATCATCCTTATACTCCCAATTTTCATCCATATAAAATTCATACTTCTATTTAACCCATACTAGATGAAAATTATTACCTTAGAGAGCCATAATTTTCATATAAATAATACATATAATATGGTCCTCTAAACACGAATCTTCTATTAGCTCAACCCCATCTTGTTGTAGAGTGTGAGACCAGTCTGAGTGTTATCTGCATAGATGAGATTCATGGAAGACATCATGAATGGAATAGTACATCTGAGTTAACATAAACTGATAAGATTCTAGCCTTAATCTCTCTAGAATCTCAAATGGTCTGACATATCTTAGTGAATGATTTCCTATTCTCTTAATCTATTTGTTTCCCAACCTAGATGTGATATGTAAAAAATATTGACCCAAACCCTCAAACTCTAAAGTATTTCAATGAAAATTGGTGTATAATTTCTATATAGACTATTACGTATCCCTTGAAATTATAATAAGATAGTATTTCTCTAAAGTATCTTACATAATACATGGTTTTAGCAGTGCTTCCTCTCCTACCTCTAACCATCACATAGGTGAAAGGGATGTCCTACCTCACAAAGCCTCATAAGGTTCCATTTTTATAGTCACGTGATAGATACTGTTGCAGGAGAACATGCCAAGGAAAATATTAATATTCAAATAACCCCCAAAATCACGTATATATGTTCTAATAATTTTATACTGGACCAGTATAGTGTTCTCAAACTAGCTATCGTTCTACGGGTGGTATGTTATTCTTAGAATCACCAATGTACCCAAATCCATTATAAAACCTTGCTGAATCGATATGTAATATGGGAATCTATATCATTTAACATGTTATTATGAACCCCATTACGTAGCACAAACTGAAAAATATAGTCTCCCAAGACCATCTATTAATAATGTCTTTATATTTGGAAGGAAGAGGGTGACCTTCTTGAGACTGTCCACAAAAACCCATACATCATTAATTCCATGAAGTGTCCTCATATATCCAATCACAAAATACACAAAAAAATATTCTCATTTCTACACGGGAATGGGTAACTGATGTGAAATTCCAACATGTCACTATTGTTCCACCTTAACATGCTAACAAGTGGAACACCTCAAAACAAAACAAACTAACTCTTATTTCATCCTCGAAAAGAATTATTACTTTTTCAAATGACAATACATCTTGGGGATTCTAGGACGTACTTCTCAATATGAACAATTAAAATCTCTCATCAGCTCATCATGTACATCTTATTAAACTCAAAAATGGCCACAAATATGAATAATTTCATCCTCATCAATATTATATATAAGAGGTGGATGCTAAACTGTCACACTCTCTCATTTGACTATGCCTTTAACATTAGATAAATGCCTCATTCCTACTATAAATAGAAGACCGGATATCACATCTATGGATGAGATAATTGTTTGGCCTTTGAAACCTTGTACCTCCAAGTGAGTATTTGAGAATAAGTCCACAAGCTACCACTCTCTACATGCCAACTGATCTCCCTGTATCTGATTCCTCCTTCTTAGTGCATCGTAAGATGCATTGACATACAAGGAAAATATGAAATATCTTATTTGAAACACTATAGGCATTAAACTAAGCTTCAATTAATTTGATTACAACCAAACATTGTAAATATATACTTATGGATCTGTGGTCTTTATACACCACAAAATACACTCTCAGTATAAATGGTTCCCACAACTCAGTTAATGTACAACTGTAGGTAAATCAAAATAATTTATCAGGTAGTTACACTTATGTAACCTCAATAGACAAGACCAGTATGACAAGATTTTCTCCAACTCCATATGAACTTCTCATATACTAATACATGATGAATCACAATATATATTAATGATTCTCCCCAACTCTTGAATAATTAGTACCAACACTTAATTCATTATCCCATTCAACTCATGATATGATGGCTTATAGGTATCAATTCATAAAAACAACAGAACCTTCATAGAGAAGACCATATGATGTGTTTTTTAGAGTGATAATTCATGTGTGATATTAATTTAATATCCTACTATCTATAAGAGATTGTTAGATCCAAATAAAGTGTAAGTTTGATTCCTTGAAACTACATCTATCACCTTCTATAGGTCAACTGATACTCTGGTTTCTGAGATAATATGACCCTCTAATTGAATCTTATCCATTCACAAGTTTCTCTTTTTAAGAAGATAATATATATGATGTTCTCTCAAGTTATTTAAAATGATACCAATGAAGTTTTGACTTCCATGAAGATTATGGGAATATGCAAGATATCTTCCACAAATACCATAATGACAAAATTTAGATAAGGTTGGAAAACACATTCCATCAACTACATGAAAACTAAATGAACATTCATGGGACCTAATAGTATAACCATATACTCATATAAATTATACGTGAAATGAAAATATTTAGGAGTTATGTCTATTGGATTATCACATACCTTAGGATAACCTGAACAAAAGGTAGTATTTAAGAAAAAAAGAGCTCATTTTTGTTAGTTGAAGAGATTATATATATGTGGAAAATGTTACTGTTTCATACCTATTAACTGGTTTAATTTATGATTGTCAACACATATCATGAGCATTTTATTTTCCTTTTTTAACAAAAAGGATCGATGAACCCCACCTAAAGGTAGTGGGTTGTATAAAACCCATTTTCCTCTTTCTCTAGATACCTATTAAGCTATTGAATCTCTATAGAATCCATGTTATAAGGATAAATGGATACTACTGTAGGTCCTGGAAAAATCTCTATATAGTAATCTATCATTAATTTAAGAGGTAAACTATAAAAGGATTTAGGGAAAACATACATGGAATGATCAACCACTAGAGATAAATCAACCTAACGTGGTCCCAAATCATTGAGGTAAAATATAGGTATCTAGGATGTAATCATGTCAAACCCATGTGGATTGGGTCTAACTGTACCTTCCTAGAAATCTCATTCTCTCTTAAGAAAAAAAATTCCACCCTCTGATGATACGAGAAATAGCCTCTAGTGATAGAAATCGATATGGTATCAATGGTAAATTGGTCAGTAAATCCCGATTAAGAAATCAATCCCTATCATCTCATGTAAAATGATATTTCATATGATTTTACACTTTTCACTCTTAAGGTTTACTCCTCACAATGGTTCACACGCTCAATTATGATCCCTAATAGAGTATCTAAGGTTATAACACTATTATAAAATGGAATGATGATCCCACAGATCTCCACAATAGATATAGAAATGAATATATAAGAAAAACATGTATAAGAAATAGTAGATAATAGATAGAGGAAACTACGATCATACCTCTCACTATGGTTGACTCGACGCACTTCTCCTCATGTGTAAGGTATTCAACATATATATGGATCGAGCTGTGACCCTATGGAGAAAAAAACACTACTTAGAGTACAATCAGTCTATATTCTATGTACAACAAGCGAATGGATACTATGTCCATGACCACCACCTTCTCAAGAAATACTGATACTACCTGAGCCTCGAACCTAACGTAGATCTATTAATCATTATATGGAAAATAGAGTCTGTGTTGATCCCCTTCCACTAGATTCATGAGGGATGTTATTGAAAACCCTCTATACATAGTATATCCATCAATAAGATTGACACTTGGCTGGGTACTAGTTATATTAGATTCTCAGATATCCCCTTCTCCCACAGTGATTATAGTAGACAACACTAATAGCACTAACAACCTAGCTGGTACTCCCCTCAAGAGATATCTGAAGATGGTTCTTCCTACCACCTAATACAATAACATTAGGTCAATAGGCTGATTTTTATTTCTCCCCACATGCATAATCCCTCAACTTCACTCAGTGATAATAATCTTATTCACTTGCATTATAATAGAATTCATAAACAATATGTTGAATTGTGATCCAACATCATGGTTGATTCCTTGTTCAATGAGTCTCTCCCTCATTGGCACATCAGTAAGTTAAATTTTCACAAAGCACTGAATCTCTGTAAATCCATCAGAATACTATATAAAAATCATCACTCCATATAATAGATGAATAAAACCATTATCCAAATCAGTTCTATGTGCTTTAGTAAATTAGTAATTGTAAATCATGGATTGAAAATACCTCAAAACCATATCTCCTAGTGCATGAACCAGGTTCAAAACACCAGCTCGGCGCTTTTCTCCTCTCCAATGAATATATTCCATTAGAATCATTATAATATTAGGATATTTATCGAAATTCTTGGAAATTGAAAATATAGACTCTATCCCTAACTCAAAAACCTATGGACCTACTTCCCCATAACATTTAGGAGGATTACACTATTGGAACACACATGTAAGATCTTCATAGAAGAGGCAGGGTATGGGTCTCCTTGATTATTCTACAAAAAGTGTGTGAATCTCTATTAGAACTGGTCATTGGAACCTGTATTTGGTACTTATACTAGCCAAACAACTAGAACTATAAGAGGATATATTTTTATCCCATTTCCCACTATATATGGAGCATGGTCATCACCACCCTCCAAGTGTATGAATGAAGGTCATCATGGGGGAATTACATTAAAATTCCAAACACAGACCTCAAAGAAGAATCATATAGATACCGTGTCATAAATGAAGACATAGGATTTTTCAAATCCTTCATATAAGAAACCACACTGATATACCTTCTTCTAATTCTAGGACTAGGTAATTCAAAAAATGGTATAAAGTACTTGAGACACTTCCTACATCCTAATCGATAGCTAGGTCTAGGTCAATTTCTATATTTACAAAATTTATGTATCATTTAGATTCAAATTTTTTGAGAAATCCATTAAAATGTTAGAACAACATTGTCAAACACTTCATATCCACGAGGGCCCGTACACCCCATTCATTGATCTGTGGAATCCACCTAATCCAAACTATAACATTGTCTTGTTGATTTTACAAGAGGCCCATGACTAAACTTGTAATAATTGGTTTCATAGGCTGGTTGTTTTAGCCATTGCTGGAAAACAGAATGGTCATGACATGTGATGATTTGTCATATAATGAAGGATAGTTCCATGGTATTGAATACCATGTAATTCTCATTGATCCCCAATATCATACTAATGGATACTCCATAAAGAGATATGTAGAGTCCATGGATAATGTCAGTAGAGCATGTCCAATATGAGTCTAAGAAAATCGGATGAAAGGGGCAGAAAATCCCATAGAATCCACAGAATCAGGATCTAAGGAGTAAAAATAAAAAATAATTTTTTATTATGCATCTTTATGGAAAAAGTGGGAAACCACATTTCAAAAAACAAGGGTACATCTATGTGTTGTAAGAACTTACAGATTTATTAAACACAATACTTTGATTATTATAATTAGAAAATATATATAATTCCCTATGATAATTTAATAACCTGAATTTCGGAATCCATATTGAGGAGATATTCAAGGTGAGTATCCATTATGTCTGTTGTCTGTATGAATTACTCCGAGTTTGTTATAGCATGGTTTAAGCCATGAGCTAGTATTAGGTCTTATTTTCCAATCCACGGCTCTTCCTCCTCCTTGGAATCAAACCAAAAAAATCATTCATATATTCTTTGAATCTCCACTTTTGATGCATTTACTATGACCTCTTTGTCAATAATTTCTGCCTTGGAATGGAGGAGGAGCTTCAAGCACACACCTTCCTCTTCCTCAACTGTTCTAGTTCTCCCTCATTATTCTCCACATTCCACATTCAGAGAGGTATTTCATTCCTTGTTTCCACCATTCTTAGATGACCTGGTTTCCATTGGTTTAGGAAAGTGCGAATAATACTTGCGTCCCTTTGGTTTTTCTCCTTGATCCCAATACATTTTTCTAAGGCTCTATTTCCTTTTTTTCCTGTCTTCCTTCTAGGGATGTGAAGACCTTACCCTTGAATTCATTCCAAACTGTCCACAAAATATTGGCTATATCTCTCATCACCTAAATACTCTTCCTATTGATCAATTTTTGGTCCTTCAACATCCAGACCTTCAATGTAGTTGCCCAACTAGAACACTAGGCCTTCTTTGGAGGGAAATTACCTAACGGATGCCTTCGCCTTTCCTATTTCAAGGACAATATTTTTGCCCTTACTCATAATCTTCATATGGGAAGAGGGATCTATAGTGTGAATGTTTGGGTCCATTGGACCTAATAAACCCACCTCACCCTACCTCCCTTGTACCAGAGCTGCAACTATAGTAGATGACTCTTGTAAATAAAATCCAGAAGGCTCGACCTTTGCTCGGATAACCTCCATAGTGGGCGCTTCTTTTTCCTCTAGGGGAACACTAAATAAGAGTTTCTTGCCAGGATTTCCAAGGAACTCTCCACTATTATCACCAATATCTTCCACCTAGAGGCGTATACTCAGGTCCGGTTTTAAATTATAATTATCATATTCCACCTTTGGAATGTCCTTTGGTCATTTTTTCTTGCACAATGGATCCGAGTGATCTATTACCCCTTGATTCTCCTCCAAATCAGCTATATTTGTATCATCTATGCATTTAAATCTAGAAACAGCCTCTCCCATCTCTGGTTGAACATAATTAGCCTTGCTGACTTCAATCTCACCACCCTTCATTGGAAAGGGAGGAATATTCTAGAAACTGACATTACAACGACATTTGGAAGACTCATGTCCAATTCGACGGCCACGAGAACAGAAAGGGATCCAATTTTTGTAACATACCATTTGGTGCCAACGAAGCTCACCCTCAATATAAATGATGATATATTTCAGGGGTCCTTTAGAAATATAAGCTTCGACACAGATCCTAGGAGCAACTGGATGAAAAATATCCTTGGTGAGAGCATCCACATAGAGGTAGAGTCCTAGCACATTACTAATAATCCAAAGGATGGCTAGGTTCTGAAATGGTTAAAACAGCCCTGGTAGAGTTATCCAGAGTGATGTGGTCGGAGGTTAAGGATTTATGTATAAATTTAAGGTCTAATAGAATAGAGAAAACCTATCTCCCACCATATATCATGGAGAAATGGCCCATTCATAAATTTGGTCTTCTTCATTTGAGAAACAGAGATGAATACTTCTCACATATAAAAGGCCAACAATCCCATGATCATGTAAATTCCAAGAAGAAAACACATACTGGTTGAACACATCAACTGATGGATGATTGTTTATGAATCAGGAAATAAAAGTGAGATCCATTATGGGGAAAGAATCTGTTAATTCTAAAGGAGAAATACGTATTGACAGCACACCATTTATGAAGGCTTGCACCTTGGGGAATATTTCAATAAATGTAAACCTAGGAGATAGGATTGATCCATGAATGGGGAGAATAAAGGGAGACAGGAAGGGAGAGAGCACAATGGAGAATCTAAAGCTCCCCTCGCTAGACTAAGTGGGTTGAGGAGGGGAGGTGGCATCCCAGCAATTCCTTACCTCATCAATGGATAGGGGAAGGAAAACAAAGAGGATGGCCTAAGAAATTATCTAAGGACTTAACAGTTCCATAGAATTATGTTTCATAATCAATATCCATCATGTAAAAATGCCCACAGAATCTTCTAGAATAAGCATCCAAGTATGTTATCATGGAATCCTCATCCATTATAAATTCATTAATAATTTCATTTTCTATTTCATTTTCATTAAAAATTCCTATGTTTATCCAACACATTTTCACATTTTCCATTTAAAAATTTAATTCAATTAACTTATTATAAAAATATTGAAATGAGGAATAACCTCCTCCTAATAATTCATTTAATTCCAATTCCATTTATCATGGCTCTAAAAATATATGGGGAGCTTACACTAACCTAATATGATGGAATATAATATGGTAGATACAAAGTCACGTCCCATCAATAGCCTATATTGGTGCTAAATTCCTCCATCAATGACATAGGTAGTTGTTGGAAAATTAACCAGATACTAATGAATTATATCATGAAATTAAATTTATTTTAGGGGTAATGTCAGAATGTTCATCGCACAACACAATAGCAATAATGCATATAAAACACCAAATCATTAGATAATGGTGTAGAAAACCAACCATATGTCATCGGTAGAACACTTTTATAGAAACTATTCTTAACTTGACTGGGATCAGAAGAATATAGGGAAACTAGAGAAAAAGTTAGAACTAGGGAATAATATTTCACACCCAAATACCAGAAAATATAGGAAGTAAAATGACTAAATAAGACTATGGAATGAAGAACATTCTAACATGGATCTAATGAGAAAAATGGTGCTTTAATCCATGTCTTGTTAATGAATTAATATAATATCCTATGAACAGGTT
The DNA here is from genome assembly GCA_963277665.1 of Viscum album. Lineage (NCBI taxonomy): Eukaryota > Viridiplantae > Streptophyta > Magnoliopsida > Santalales > Viscaceae > Viscum > Viscum album. The sequence goes on along the minus strand of OY728121.1, from coordinate 1,640,055,155 downwards.
CTAAAGTGATCCAAAACATTAGGGGAATATCCAATAAAAAAAATTAATTTAGGATATACGAATTATTAAGGGTGAAATGGTAAAATCCCATAAAATTCTATAATTGAATGGTTTGGAAGCCTGGTTGGACAAACCATGAATTGAACATGTGTCATTCCCTTTACCAAGGGGAATTTCACATGGTTCATGCAATATGTTTGGGAAATCATGTGAAAACTATAATGCATGCCTCTGTAAATAACATTCGATCCCCCGTATAGGCATGGGACCTTATTTTCAATGTTTCCTCAAATTGTGTTGCCTTCTTCTTCCCTCCATCTAACCTTGCATAGACATGCAACCCCTTGCATGGTTTCCCTCAAACCATTCATCCCTAGCTAGAGGGATATAACACCTCAAATAATTCCATCAATCAATTTGTCTTGGGTTATATGGTTTTTTAAAACCATTGGACACAACATCCTTACTCGAAATGATTAGCTCCATGCTCCAAACAGGCCTCGAAAATCACCAAAACACCCATGAACTTCTTAGAAATTCAAATTAGGTAAAATAAAATCATTTAAAATTAAATTTGATAGATCCCCTCCTTATAGGATATCCCAATATTAAATATTGTTATTGAAAATAAAAATTATGGAAAACCAATACCTGTTTTTTCACCCACACTCAATTTGATGGAACTAGATCACATGGTACAATAAGTTCCATCTATATTAATATTGGTATTAATAAATGTTTTGTTAATTAAATTTATTATATTTTTTTCAATGATATTTTTTATATACTATAAGAATTATTTCAATGATATAGTCCTAATCAAAAATATTTTTTTACTAACATTGAATCATATATGGATTTCATATATGGTAATTGTAATAATGAAAATGAAGAAACTTAGTTAACTATATATAAATTTTTGATGCTGGGGTTTTAGTTACTCATTTTATTTGGATATCCCTACCTCTATACCCCATATACCAATTAACTCCCTTATTATTTCACCTTATCACATTGTTATAAAATTTACGAGCATTTTTTTAATTCATCACAAGATTTTGGTAATGTGAAATATTATTTCCCAATGGTGTTTACATCCCTCATTTGGTCATATGTTGTTCTTACTTCAGCAGTTGTTGATTTATTCCTCCACCTCTAATGATGTTGTGGGTATAGGATATCATGTTATCACTATTTTCATTGTGTCCCCCAGTTTTTATTATAACTTAATCCTTTTATATTTATGATAGTTATATCTTTGTATATAAATATCGATATATATTTATTTAAGACTAAAATTCTTTATGGGGTAGTTCGATAAAAAATCATTGAATACAATATTACCTATCATATTGGGAGCAGAAGGATAGAAATGTATAGTAATTTTATTTAATATTTGTTGATAGTGAGGAGGGGATAATTTTTTAAAAAAAATGGAGCATGCGATAGAAGGATATTATTTAGGATGGGGGGTTTATATGGATGCATATCAGTTTCTGGGAATTCTGTCCCTGGTTACAACACATTATGGATTTTACAGACATTATATTTCCCATATGGCCTAGTATATTTTTAATTTTTGGTTATTATCTAGAATTAATTGGTATCGTTCACTATTCTCAAACACTATTCATTTTCTATTTCATCTTAATATTGGGATGGATGTTTATTAAAATTTACCTCTATCTTTGTTTTATTGAGCTGGGGATTCTATCATATATGGTAGATCATTTCCTTTATCTAAATTGGTAATATTATATATATTTTTCAATTTCCTATGGGGAAGTATATGATTGAGATATGAATGGAGATTACATTCTTAATAAGAGGTTTTATAATGGGAATTTATGGTCGATAATGATTTTGGATGGTGATTTTATCTTCATGGTATATATAATGATATAATTTTTTTACCATTTCATTTATCTATTCTAACAATTGAATAAATATTCTTATATGGATTGTTCAATATTATAGTTTTTCTCCTAAATTTACATTGTTTAAATACTTTTTGTTTTCTATTTAATTGTTTTTTAGTGATTTGTTGACTTATTATGCTAAATCTGATGATCTCTAATATAGATAGAAAAGTGTAAAATTATTTTAGATACTCCACTATATGTTGGAGGCTTGAGTGATATCCAATAATATATACACATTTTTAGTGTTTTCAATTTTTATGTCTATTTTAAATAGGTTCTTTTATTGACTGATTTGACCAGTGATAGATTAATGGTGAAAGTAGTTTTGGTTCATATAGCATCACTAGGGGTTTTATACAAATATTTAGATAATAGAAAATTATCTAAGAAAATTATATAAAATTTTAGTTTCTTTAATTGATAATAATTAGTAAGTTATATCTGTAAACCCCAATGTATATGTGGTAAATATATTAAATATATCCCTTTATGGGGATTCTATACTAGTTGATGGGTTATGAAATTCTGTTTTTCATTTATCATTATAGTGTTATCATGTATTGGAATTGGGATGATTTTGATGTTACTATTTATTACGTATAATATTATTATCTTATAAATTGGAACCTGATATATTTTACCATGAAATCCATTAATATTGTAACTATAGGAATGAGTATTACAGACTTTAAAAAATAATTAATTAAGGGTATGTTAACTAATATATGAAAGAATGGTTATAATTGAAGTTCATGTATATCTATAGTCATACATACATAGATATTTATAGTTTTGAGATAGACCTACATAGTCATAAATACCATTATTCATCAATATATAAATATTCACATATATTTGTCTCTATTTTAATTATATTAAAGAGTAAATCGATGATTTTTGATATGAATGCATTTTAAACAATGTTATAAGGCATATTTCATCAAAAATATATTTAGAATTATTTATGGGTTGGAAACCATGTTTGAAAAATATATGAAATTTGATATTATCTCTTAGACGTATATTATATTCTTAATTAAAAAATAAGGTAGATAATAGTGATATCGATAGTTAATTTTATAGGTATATTGAATTTTTATACTTGATGTTTCTTTAAATTATAGGTCACAACACAGTACTCATATAATGAACCAATTTGTATTTTCATTAAAAATAAATAGACATTTAAGAGTAATCTAGTTACCATTATATCTAGAAATAATTATGTGCATAATGAACCCCTCACCATGATTTATAGATTAGTAATTTTTTATAAAACACCAAATTTATCAGGTGTTTATTTAACAAATATTTCTACCCACCATTTTTTTAATAGTTTTATTGATATACTATTTCCAATATATGAATCTCTACAATTACAACGAGAAGTATTGTTTTCTCAATAATTATTTCTCATTATGATAATATATAGTGATAAAAAACTCAACACATTATAATGACTAAATTATGGTTTATAAGTATATAAAAAATTAATTTATTTGAGAATTATCTGGAAAAATTTTAATACATTTAGATTTTATTGAGTACAAAATTAGTTTTTAAAAAATTAAATAAAATTTCAATTCTATAAAATGAAATGAAATTTTAAATCGTACTGATTTTCAACTAATTAAAAATAATATTTTATTTATATATGTCTCTAAAATCAATAAAATTCATAGGGAATGATTTAAAATATACAAATAATTAGTAGTTGTTAAAGAATTATATAAAATTTTTTGTTTGAATTATACTAATACACATTCTAGGATAAATAAAAAGGAATACTAAATTATTTAGTTTACACAGTAAGAATATTATAACATTGAATTAGAAAAAAAATCAATGTGGTGAAAATCTTTCAAACCCATGTCAGGAATGGAAGGTCACAAAATAGTAACCTCAAGGTTGTCTCTAAATTAATGGTGATTATTATGTGTTATTAATTTAAAATTAAATTTATATTTTACAAAATTTATTTTCAATTGATATATTGATGATAACATAATGATATATCATTTATTTTTGTAAACATGTTGGGATGTATATATAAATTTCATATGAGGGATTATTACGTTTTTTCTTAGTTTTATATTTATATATTTATAATATTTAGTAATGATAAAGGTATACCATACGAGGTGAAATAATTTCTATATAAATGATTTTAGACTAATGATATTTTTATTGAATTATATTTCATTGGAATAAATTTTTATAGATACAGGGTTAGTTATATTTTTTGATTCACTCTAGAGTCATATATTAATAACAATTAACAAATTATTATAGTAGTGAGAACCTAATTTTTTTTAATATTTTCAATTTAGAAAAAATTACCTAAATATAATTTAATTAGAAAATTTATAAAAAACATAACATGTGACATAATTATTGAAATATTAATGTATAAAAAGAACAATAGAATTAATAGAATTAATTTTTTTTAACTTTATGGAATATAAAATAATAAATATTGTACATAACACTTAATGTATTTTAAAAATGATTTATTATTATGTATGGGGATAAAGTGGTGTATTATTTTATAGAATCTAATTTGGTCTTTTGTTGTTTATAAACACTGAGTTTCATATCTATATTATTATTTTGATTCTCAAAATTAATCCCTTTAGTATCAATTTATGATATTTGGTTTTGGTTAACATTAAGATGCATTACAAAAACATTAATGTAAACATCCACTAAATACATTGTGTTTAGTTAATATTGAAATGGTTGTTTTGGTGTTGTGTAGCTTAGGATATTTATCCTAGGATTTCACCATTAATATCATATTGGTAAAATTGAAATATAATATTTATTTGTAAAAAAATATTGATAATCATAGGAATAAAACAAACGCTCTATTTGTATCTATAACTGAACTTGATAAATCCCCGAATTTGATAATCTTAATTGTTGAAACTCCATTGATTGTTTTTTATCCCTTGACTAAAGGAAGACCTATATGTTAATTAATGGAAACACTAACATTCAATGGTTACTATATTTTATGAATCATAAATTTATTATAGAACATGTTTTTAAAAAATTATATAAATATATAAAATATTGGGTTTTTGGGTACACATTCACTACATAAAAGGTATCTCGTGAACATTGGATGAGTCATTTCTTCATGGATTTATAATTTGGTTATTTGATAAAATTTAAAAAATTTAATACATTGAATATCCTTTGGACCACAATAGAATACCCAAAGAGGGGGTGAATTAGGGAATAGATGTTCTGGTCCCACATCACATTATTTAATATTTATATACTACTTGTACAGTTTTTTAATATATAAAATTGTACCTATTCCACTATTCATATGAATTTAAATATAATATTGTAAATAAAATTTGGGTTTATATATTTTCCCACAAATGAAGATCCATTATCCAAATAAAAACATTTTTACAAAATTCTTATTGTGGATGAAGTATCATTGTAGAATTTCATTTAAGCCATAAAATCAAAAATCATGTATGATTATCTAAATGACATAACAATGAAAAATATTTCAATTAAATTAAATATAACACATTACATAAAAAGTTATTTCATTATAATACATCTTATGTAACCTTCATGATATGATTATTACTTCTTCACATAAATATTTATCTCCCTTTATCTGTTAGAAGAACATAAAGAATTAATATTTTATCTTTTCTTGAGAAAAAAATCTTATTTAATAGTTCTAACTCTATATATTCATTTCATTACAATTTTCCACATTTATTGTGGTTTATATCTTCATTTTTATCCTAAAACATCATTTTTATTCATTTTTATAAGAGGATGATTGTTATTATTTAAATTCATCATTAAAATGTAACAAAAAAATACCAAATGAGTCTCAATTATTTTAATATATTCATATGAAATGATATTATTCTTTCATTTAATTTAAATATAAAATATTTCTTTCCTTTCATTGTGACTTGGTGATTAATTTTCAATCATTAAAAATAATTCACCACTAATCTCATGATATTAAATGAAAAAATGAATGTCAAATATCAAAATTCATTCTTTGTGTTTACTTCCATAAAAACTATTTTACCTTTAGAAAGATAATATTTATTCTGAATGAAGTATCCCAAAAAATAAAGCACAAGAAATAAAATATAGTCCCTTATATTGAAAAAATAATTTCAAAATTAATCTGACATTTCATTTCATTCATGGAATAAATAATGCAATTACAACATCATTAAGAGTGTTTCACACAATGAAAAGTACATAAAATAATTATAAAATTAAAATATCATGAATAATTTTTCAATTAAAATTTTTCTTTTGTAATACCACAATTACTATTTTTATTACATATCATTTAATGATGTTAATATAAATCACAATTTAATAATGTTTTGTACACATCAATATTACATTTTACAGAAAATCATTATATGATTTTGAACACCATCACCAAATCATCTTTCGTCATTTAAAAAAATATAAACTTTCCAAAATATTATTAATGAAATTTTTATTCATATATTAATTAATTTATAAAATAAATAAAACATAAATAATAATTTATTTTCAACGATTTTCCTATTTACTTTTTTATAACATAATATTATTTTAAGAGTTTACATAGGTATATCAACCAATATTTTAATATAATATAAAAAAAATAGAAAATATAACTAATTAAAATAAGGCCAAAACGATTTAATATTGGTACTATAAAATTTTAGGGATATTTAGTTTACAAATTCTATTAAATTTGACTCCTAGCCCAATGTTTGAATGTTTATACACAAATTATTACAAAAATAATTTATTTTTTCTAATAATAAATCATTATATTGAATTTTTCATTAAAAATAAAAAAAAATTTATATAACCCAAAATATATGATAAAAAATCCATATATTTACCTTACATATTAATCCCCATTTCATATATTATTTCCATGTATTTTTCTCTTACATTTCAAATGACTAACAATATAGATATTTTTTAAACAAAATATCATCAATATAAATTTTCAAATTTAAAAATGGTATTTCCAATAACTATAGTTAGAGTAAACAAAATTTATATAATTATTTAATTGGAAAGATATTATTTTAAATTAAATTTAAACCCCTGTCTCTCAAATTATTCTCTTCAATTTGATTTTGTAATCACATATAAAACTTAATCCATCATAAAAAATTACTCTAACATCTGTTTATCTTTGTCCACCATTTATTTAAGGATGATGTACATTATCCAAATTTGTATTTTTATTGGGAATTAATATATATTTTAAAATAATATTGATGAAATTGATGTAGTCCCACATAGTCATGTTTGTAATTTTGACATAATCTGAACATCTCAATATTAATTCTTTATCCCAATAAGCAAGTTACATGATTGTCTCATTATTATATTTTATTATATCAATATATACAGTGGTATATAATTTTTCTTATTTATTTGATAGTATTTTTACTATATTTGAAAATAAAAAAAACATTCATTTTGTAGATTTTAATTATCAATTTAATCAATGTAATTAACCTCCTAGAAATCCACTAACACTTACTTCATTGATAGATCATTAATGAAACACTAATCAATTAAAATATGATATATCAGTTGTCCTATTTTTCACATTTTCTAGGTGAAATTCCATTGGATCACAATTTTTAAAAAATACACACCATATTTATAAAAAACAATTCATTTAAGTATTAATAATATATACTATACTGCATATAATATTTTTGATATATTGTGAAATCAAATAGATTTTCAACATCATACATTCGACAATTCATCATTTTAAGAAAATAATAAAAAGGATTTTATTCACCTAAATAAAAAAAACTAAATTTACTTCTAATATTTTATTACATAATGAAAACAAAAATGGCATATGATTAACTAGTAGAATAAAATATTTTCTCACATATACGACTAACTATAAAATATTAAATCTTTAAATAAGATGGCATCAATAATGATACACTCAATAGGTTTAACATGAAAATTACATTTCATATAGATTTTTTTATTACCACTTTTAGGTTTTAATGAAAAACTATTTATTGTTATATGAAATTATGAATATTATTATCAAAAAGTTTTTTAATCAATGATATTTCATCTCTATTTTTATGAAATTCATTCTTCATCATTTACAATGATATCAATTAAATAAGTAAACAACACATACTCTTATAAAACTCTACTAAGAAAGGATGAATATAAATTTTCATTGAATATTTTTAACATCCTTTAAAAAAATTATTGACAAAAAACAACATTAAATTTAATATTATTTCTTTAATTTCAAATATGTTATTAACATTTTTTTTAAATTTGAGAACACCATAGGACTAAAATGTAAAATAATGAAACCCACACAACCTGATCTGATTCTTAAAAAATATACCTTAAATTTATGGAATTGGTATCGATAAATGTAACACAACATTCCAATAAAAAATAAATGATATCAAAAGAAAATATTAGATCACTTACATACTCAATGGAAATTTATGTATTGTGTTTCATATAATCGAGACACACATTTAACACATTTGGTTCATGAAAAATAGTTTCATAATGATCAACATCATCTCCCACTATACCAATGTTTTAAAACACTATATTAGGTGTTGAACATATAACATAAAATTCCTAACATATAAAACCATTCTAAACACAAATCATTTAGTATTATTATTTATAACCATGGAAAAGGCAGCCTAGGATAATATGGTATTAGATGCTCAGTAAGGGTACGCATGTGATAAATACTTTGATAATAAAATGAAAAAAGAATATAACAATAAGGGTATAATATCGTTATAAAAACATAAAAAGTGTATACACATTCTGAAAATTTTAATAAACGTTAATTTTGTCAAAAAAACATTATCATTTTAAATGACATGAATCAAAATAATGAGAATTCATCATAGCTAAATCATAATCCACTTGTTCATGTAATAAGTGTTTTAGGAATAAACATGTGTATGGAAATCATATAATAATATGTGGTTAACTAAAAAACCATTGAATCTATTATTAAAGCACATGTCCCTTAACAAATCATGAATATTGAATTGATTACCATAGAGGATCAAGCACAGATACATATTTCCCATAACGATCTCATGAGATAGAATATTTTACCCAATGTGTATGAGTTAGATATAGGTCCCATAAATAACATAGTTAAAAAAATATATGTGTGTTCCATAAGACCTTAAATCATTCATAATATCATATCCCACAGAAATAAAATGGTTTTGTAAACATTTATCATAAAATAACATACATAAAATAAATGGTTTTCATAAACATATCATATTTATATAATAAACGTAAACTATCAATGGAAATAATATGCATGATATCCCTGTATTATATCCCAATTAACTTATAATTAACATAAAATGATATAATATTAGAATGAAAATTATTTTGATATTTCTCCAGGAAAAATTCTTTAGGAAAATAAATTTCCCATTTTACGGAAACTTATTTTTTTAACTCTCTATGCACAAATAAATTAAATCCATTTCATTGGAAATGATGTTATAAAAATTTCATGAAACATTCTATGTATTAATTCATCATGATTTTGGTAAAATATTTTATTTCCATATCATTTTATGAAAACATTCCTATGATATATGTAACAACCCGAGATTTTATGAAAAATATTCTTTTTAATTTCACTAATGTCTTGTGTTGTACGCTACACCAAAAGGAGCTTGCACAACACGCATCCTTGATTTTTCTTGCATTACACGCAATCATGACCTTCCTCGATAGCATGTGTAGTACACAATAACGAGTTTCACTAAACAACAATATGTTATTAAAATATTATTAAAACTAGCCGTTATGAATAGTAATAACCACCTTTTGAAATTTTAAAATTTTATTTTTTAAAATGGAATTCATTTTTGGATTTGTAATATCGAAATTAGCTTAAGATGAAATTTTTGTGATTTTCAGATAACTTTCATATTTTGATGAATAGTGAAAATTACTAAATTTTAATTAAAAACAACTTTTTCAATCGAAATAATTAATAGTGATAAATTATTAATTTGAGTGGTTTTAAAGTATATTTAGAATATATTTTTACAATTTAATACAATGTTGTTCATTGGATGTAATTTCACATTTAAACCAGACATAAACAAGTGTCAATCTTTTGATAGTTATAATCTCTTAAAAACACGCTATTTGTTTTTACGACGGGAATTAATTTTTAAATTAATTAATGAAACTGATATGTTTTGAATTTGGTAAAATAGAAATCATTTTTGAGTTCATAATATCAAATATATCTTAGGCCTAATTTTGGGTATTTTCCTGAAAACTTTCAATTTTTGATGAATAGTGAAACTACTAAGTGGTAGTTAAAAAAAATGAATTGTTCATAAAACCTAATTTTACTGCTTCTGTGAGTGGAATTTCAAAAATCCGAGAGACACGGTTGATGTCAGTAAGTAAAATGTGGTTCAATGAGATGAAAATAATTTTTTGGTGAATAGTAACTTTTTACTTTTTTTACCACGGTTAAAAGTAAATAGGGTAATTAAGGGTAGAAATGATAGTATTATTACCTAACACATGTCCTAATTCTATTGGACAAGTGTAATTCGACAAAAAACAAACTTAGGAATAAAATATGACCATTTAGTCCCACTTGGATTAGATTAGGACATTTATTATTAATTTATTTAAAGAAGGGTTAAAAGAGTTAAAATCAATTTTTATTTACTAAAACATTTTTAATATGGGGTTATACATAAGATAAACTCGACTATAAATATTCATTAGAAAGATAAAAAGATTTAATACATAATGGTATTTTATTTGTAATTTTTAGACATTAAATAATTTAATTTATTTATGACACAACGATGATGCAGTAATTATCTTATTAATGAAATATTGACATAATTGATGTTATAAATACCAAAATAAATATAATTTGAGACTTTTTATGAATTACACTAATTTTCTAGGTTAATATGACATGTTAGTATTGATTTAATTAACTTTTTTTGAACTTATCATTCTGTTATGATTTTCACAAAAATCAATTACTAAATAGTGTCAAAATTGACATAAAATAGTTTTCAAAACAAATATTATATTATTAATTGTTATTTTATTCCTAAAAATCTACGGTTCGGCAAAATGACTTAGATAATGGTATATATATTAATAATAAACAATTTGGGGTTCGTTTGGCTTCTTATAGTAAGTTCATTAACCTTATAGTGTAAGAACACCAGAAGACACGGTAAAAGTAAAATTATTTAACTTAATGTTAAATATAAATGATAAGGTTAAAATAGGAACCTAAACTTGTCTAAATTCTATTGTATGAGAGTATTTCGACCCATACCCACCTTAGCCTCGAAATAAATCAATTTGGATCTATTTAAAACCGAACTTTACTTTATAATAAAATAATGTTTTTAGTTATTCCAAAGGTGCCCTTCTCCTCCCTTATAAAAGGGCACCTCCTCCCTCTCTTCCTCACACAACTTTGAGCCTTCAATCTCGTACAAACCCTGTCCAATTCTCCTCTCCACTTCCCTAGAAACATCTTAGAGGTTCTGGTCTTCCTCAAAGACCAATTTTGGTACCCTAAGAGGAGGTCTCAAAGAGGCGCTTCAAAGAAGAGGTAATTTCCGTTACCAATTCTTTCACCTTTATTTCTTCTTCCACTTCTTCTTCTAAGGTTGTTTCATTATGAAGTAACAACATCAGAATTACTCACATACTGATATGTTATTATAAATATGAAACAACTCTAATTAACCTTCTATCCATCCTACGAAAAAAGGAAATCACCGTGCGTGCATACGTACGGAATACCGTCTCCACGCCGTGGTGCAATCTGCTCTTCCACCAACACCTTACATGGATGGGTATTATGGAGTAAAAAAATAACTATACATAGTTATTATAACATAATAATGATTCTGATATATTGTATCATCCACTCCAATTCAATTCAATAATTATGGAAATGATATCATCGCTCGTGCGTACGTACAGACTACCATCTCCAAGACGCGATGAGATTCATTCTCCATGTTAACCATTTAAGAATTATTATAAAGTATATATAAGCAATAATAATAAAATATATGACATTATAAAGCTACTGGATTTATGTGTATATATATTTATGTCATCTACTTAATTCCATTCAACTCAATAAGGAAACGAAAAAAGCGTTTATGCATACGAACGGTCTACCGTCTCCATGAACGGTGTATTTATTTCCATTTACTGATTTATTATATATATGTATAATCTGAATATATATATATAAATCATGTTTTATATTCTGGAATTAAGTAATAATGATCTAAGTAATCATATGAATAATTACAAGTCAAAACACGGACGACAAATGAAACAATTTTACCCAAAACGCTCTTTAACATGGAATTTACAAAAGAACGGGTAATATAAAGTCATAAGTGAACCATATATGATATCATAACAATGAATATGATTCTGGAATAAGTCAATAACATTATTTAAATCATTATACAGGAGGTTTGGACACATACAAATCAAGTCTGACCTAAGGTAACAGAAAATATCACAATCTCATTTTAATCCGAGATTGTTTATACTTTGGTATTTACTGGGGTGTATTTTATCATCCACATCCATGTTCCCTCAATATGTAATATTTTTTCCATCCACATACAATAGTTTAAATCCAATTTTACCCTTTGGTGAGTTTTTAGTAAAGAATATGAAATGAATCTTTTGTCGTTTTTTTCGTACGAGGTACTTTTTTGAATTTTCCGACAAAAGTAAAAAGAATGTTTTTTTAACTTATATGGAATGAATGGATTTTTAAAACATTATTCCCAAAATCTTCCTTTACAAGTTTTCATGTTTATTTTTAATCAACTTATTTTAGTTTAAAGTTGTATGACATGTTATGAAAAATGTTTTTGAAGAAGAAAGGATATTTTCCTCAAGAATGGAGTTCAAGTGTTTTATCAAAATTATTTTCCATCTAAGATAATAAAGGGTTCTGTTTTTATACCTATTATTACATTGATTTGATTATGTTTTGAGGGAATTATTTTTATGAATTCATTTACCTTATATGATTTGTTTTATGATGTCATGATGTTTCAAGAATCCCATTTTTGTTACATGTGTTATGTGATGATGTTTGATTTATGATTATGTGGCACACATAAGAAAGGATTCATTATAAGATGGGTGGGACCTATATCTCCCTCCAATGCATTGGGTAAAGATTTTATATCTCATGAGATAGACATGGCTGGAATGGTAGGTTATACCGGTTCAGTGAAACAGGACTGAAACGAGGGTGACTCGGTTCAGAAAGGGACATTGTCCACTAAGATAGTATTGGCAATGAGTCTTGACTAACAAGAAATGATTCTCTATGATTATGTGTGTATGACACAATGTTTCATGTTTTAAGTTATGATTATTGTGATTACATTTCACTGCCATGATTTATCCCATGTTATGAAATTATTCTCTCTTTTACAGGTTAAGATTTCCAAAATGTTATGTTCTTATGAATATGATGTGATTGATATTTATTTTGTTTACCCTTACTGAGCATTTCAGCTCACCCTTTTTTGTTTTCTTTTCCCTAGGATATAAAGAAAGGTTTTAGGTATAAAAAAAGGAAGATATTTGTGGGAGATGTTAAAGATTTTTCACCACGATTAGAAGATTATATTCCGAGTTTCCAAAGACACTAAACTATTACGATCCTTGTGTGTGTGTGTTTTTGTTATGAACTAAGTATTCCGAAAAAGTAATGTAATGTCCATGTACATCAAGATACGGGTCTCTACAGTTGGTATCAGAGGAAAGGTTTAGTCAACCTTTGGAAACTAGGATGCGAAAACATTAGTGAGATCCCTAGAAATATTTCTAAGGTATGTCTAGGGATGTCCCTAAGGTTAAGTATATGTATAGGTTATAGTACTATAATTATGCTAACAATCATAGAATTAAACCTAAGATGTTAGATATTGAAGGTACTCCCCCTTTATTATGTTTTTTTCCCTAGCATGATTTTTGTCTCTCACACTATTCTTTTTGGGTTTTAGACGATGGCTAGAACCCGAAGGAACCGTGTTGATCAATGCAATGGACAATGCAATGATTGCCCTCCTGAACAAACAAATGTTATGGGAGATGGAGTGCAAAATGTTATTTCTATACTTACACAAGCTATGAATCATTCTGGACTTCCAAATGAGCAGAGAAGGGAACAATATTCTATTGAGTCCTTCATGAGGCAATGTCCACCTTCATTCAGTGGGTCTTCCGATCCACTTGTTGCTAAACAATGGATCAGTACCACTGAAAAGATATTTTCAGTTCTTCAATGTTCTGAGCATGATAAAGTCGTCTTAGCAGTATATCGTTTGGAAGGTGAAGCTGATTAATGGTTGAATCTTATCAAGAATACGAGGACAAGAGATGAAATTGAGTCCATGGAATGAGACGAGTTCAAGATCTTGTTTTTCAGTAAGTACTTCCCTCATATTTTTCGAACAAAGATGGAAAAGGAGTTTCTTGAGCTGAAGCAGAAGGATGATGAATCTGCTGGTATATACAAAGCAAATTTTACAAGACTTTCAAGGTATGCATATGGCATTATCATCCAACCTGAAAGTAAAGTTGATCGATTTTTCAGTGGCTTAAAACCAAGTCTTCGAAGGGAATTAGCTATAAGAGACTTCAGTAGCTATGAATAAATTGTGTGTAGTGCTATCAAGGTAGAAATGGAAGTTGGTGTTACATATCCATCTCACGGTTTTGGCAAGAAACGAAAGATGAAGTTCAAGGAGAAATCTCAGAATAATGGTGAAAAGAAGATGAATGTTCCCTTATGCACAAAGTGTGGAAAGAAGCATGGTGGAGATTGTCTTAAAGGGACTAGAAAATGTTTTAAGTGTGGAAAGGAAGATCATCGAGCAGCTGAGTGTCGAAGTAATGGAAGAAGGGTTTCTAATGATGTGAACAAAGCAAACACTGCAGAGAACGCACCACCAACACTTCAATGCTTCAAGTGCAAGGAAATGGGGCATTATGCTAATAAATTCCCTAATCCAAGGGTTAGTGATGATCGACATGAGCAACCGCTTACGGAAAAGGACAAAGGGAAGTCACATGCGATCACTATTGGCGATGTTGAATATGACAACGATGTGGTGGAATGATTAAGTGTTTATGTAATGGGATTACAATATAATGTTGTATCATGGAGTATTGGGATATTTATGTATTGGTATAATGTGGTATTAAAAGTGATTGAGATATTTTTGGAAATAAGATGATATGCGCATAATGAAGGGAAAACGAGAAAATGAAATGTTTAACAGTATTCATGAGCTCATGATTGATATAAGGACTAAGTGATATCATGGGTTCAGTATATAGAATTTTGAGGATTTTGGTATGTGGAAAGTTTTAACTTTTAACTACATTCATGTTTTCACTAAGGTTCAATGGGTATTCATTCTTCAAGAGAATACATGATTAAGGTATTCACATGTTTGTAATTTTACCAGCAAGATATATCTTATGATATATGGGGGATAAATGATGGCATTCACGTGATTGTTCTGTGACATTTCAAGTAACCATTTTCTTTATACTATGAGCTTGGACCGAAGTATTTTAGATAATCTTAGAATGGATTATGTTGGACATAATTTAGGATAAAACATTTTTCGATATTATTGATGGGATGTTATAGTAATATAGCTTTAGAAAAAGGACAACCTGCAGGACGGGCGACTGCCCATCGCGTCGGACAAGGCTGTGGGAATCGAACCCACAACCGAAGTGCGACTGGCCTTTATCGCCTACCACTGGACTACAGGAATTCCTTGTTTAGTAGAAACTAGTTTTATTATATTAATCAGTATGATATATGAAGTATAAGTCCATTTTAGTAACCATATATGATTAATCTCACTATAGAATGACTTATGTATATTTAATAACTTTTGCTAACCTTTTGTTTGAGATAGATGGAATTACCCGTCATTCTATCACATGATCTTATAACACTTCACGAATAACAAATTCAACTTCATTTATTTAAGAGATGAAGTGGAAATTGTTCAAGGCACGAACAACAGTGAGATTGTAGCAAAATAAAGTAAGTATTTATTCTAATCCAAATTCTTCAACTTTAGGGAAACGATCTTGAAAACCAAAAATGTTGTCCTAGTACTCTTATATCTGATTAATCGGATGGTACCTTAGATCGTCACAAATTTATGGATTTGTGATTATTGGCTTTTCCATAGCCATTTTTTCTACCACTCTCCATCAGAACATGATGATTAGATTTTTCTTCCATATCCATATTTTCACCTATGTGGAAACCGAGTGATTAGTTTATTTGGGTAACCGTTACGTTTCATACTTTCGTTTTTAAAGAGTGGTTTTGGTATTCCTTTTTACGATGTGGGTTTATATTAAAGAAATTTTTGAATAGTAAACCATTTATAACCCCGACGAATTTCGAGGGAGAAATTCATTTTAAGGGTGGTAGAATGTAACACCCTGAGATTTTATGGAAAATATTCTTTTTAATTTCACTAATGTCTTGTGTTGTACGCTACACCAAAAAAAGATTGCACAACACGCAAACTTGATTTGCCTTGCATTACATGCAATCGCGACCTTCCTCGATAGCATGTGTAGTACGTAATAACGAGTTTCACTAAACAACAATATGCTATTAAAATATTATTAAAACTAGCCGTTATGAATAGTAATAACCACCTTTTGAAATTTTGTAATTTTATTTTTCAAAATGGAATTCATTTTTGGATTCGTAATATCGAAATTGGCTTAGGATGAAATTTTGGTGATTTTCGGATAAGTTTTGTATTTGGATGAATAGTAAAAATTACTAAATTTTAATTAAATACAAATTTTTCAATCAAAATAATTAATAGTGATAAATTAATAATTTGAGTGGTTTTAATGTATATATAGAATATATTTTTACAATTTAATACAGTGTTGTTCATTCGATGTAATTTCACATTTAAACCAGACATAAACAAGTGTCAATCTTTTGATAGTTATTATCTCTTAAGAACACGCTATTTGTTTTGACGACGGGAATTAATTTTTAAATTAATTAATGCAACTGATATGTTTTGAATTTGGTAAAATAGAAATCATTTTTGAGTTCATAATATCAAATATATCTTAGGCCTAATTTTTTGTATTTTTCTGAAAACTTTCAATTTTTGATGAATAGTGAAACCCCTAAGTTGTAGTTAAAAAAAACTGAATTGTTCATAAAACTTAATTTTACCGCTTCTGTGAGTGGAATTTCAAAAATACAAGAGACACGGTTGATGTCAGTAAGTAAAATGTGGTTCAATGAGATGAAAATAATTTTTTGGTAAATAGTAACTTTTTACTTTTTTTTACCACGGTTAAAAGTAAATAGGGTAATTAAGGGTAGAAATGATAGTATTATTACCTAACACATGTCTTAATTCTATTGGACAAGTGTAATTCGACCAAAAACAATCTTAGGAATAAAATATGACCATTTATAGCCACTTGGATTAGATTAGGACATTTATTATTAATTTATTTAAAGAAGGGTTAAAAGAGTTAAAATCAACTTTTATTTACTAAAAAATTTTTAATATAGGGTTATACAGAAGATAAATTGGTCTATAAATATTCATTAAAAAGATAAAAATATTTCCTACATAATGGTATTTTATTTGTAATTTTTAGACCTTAAATAATTTAATTTATTTTTGACACAATGATGAGGCAGTAATTATCTTATTAATGAAATATTGACATAATTGATGTTATAAATACCCAAATAAATATAATTTGAGACTTTTTATGAATTACACTAATTTTCTAGGTTAATATGACATGTTCGTATTGATTTAATTAACTTTTTTCGAACTTATCATTCTTTTATGATTTTCACAAAAATCAATTACTAAATAGTGTCAAAATTGACATAAAATAGTTTTTAAAACAAATATTATATTATTAATTGTTATTTTATTCCTAAAAATCTAAAGTTCGGCAAAATGACTTATATAAGGTTATATATATTAATAATAAACAATTTGGGGTTCGTTTGGCTTCTTATAGTATGTTTATTAACCTTATAGTGTAAGAACACAAGAAAACACAGTAAAAGTAAAATTATTTAACTTAATGTTAAATATAAATGATAAGGTTAAAATAGGAACCCAAACTTGACTAAATTCTATTGGATGAGAGGATTTCGACCCATCCCCAACTTATACTCAAAATAAATCAATTTGGATCTATTTAAAACCGAACATGACTTTATAATAAAATAATATTTTTGTTATTCCAAAGGTGCCCCTCTCCTCCCTTATAAAAGGGCACCTCCTCCCTCTCTTCCTCACACAACTTTGAGCCTTCAAGTTCGGCCAACCCCTGTCAAATTCTCCTCTCCACTTCCCTAGAAACATCCTAGAGGTTCTGTTCTTCCTCAAAGAACAATTTTGGTACCCTAAGAGGAGGTCTCAAAGAGGCGCTTCAAAGAAGAGGTAATTTCCGTTACCAATTCTTTCACCTTTATTTCTTCTTCCACTTCTTCTTCTAAGGTTGTTTCATTATGAAGTAATAACATCAGTATCACTAATATACTGATATGTTATTATAAATATGAAACAACTCTAAGTAACATTCTATCCATCCTACGGAAAAATGAAATCACCGTGAGTGCGTACGTACGGAATACCGTCTCCACGCTGTGGTGTAATCTGCTTTTCCACCAACACCTTACATGGATGGGTATTATGGTGTAAAAAAATAACTATAAATAGTTATTATAACATAATAATGATTCTGATATATTGTATCATCCACTCCAATTCAATTCAATAATTATGGAAATGATATCATCGCTCGTGCGTACGTACGGACTACCGTCTCCACGACGCGATGAGATTCATTCTCCATGTTAACCATTTAAGAATGATTATAAAGTATATATAAGAAATAATAATGAAATATATGACATTATAAAGCTACTGGATTTATGTGTATATATATGTATGTCATCTACTTAATTCCATTCAACTCAATAAGGAAACGAAAATAGTGTTCATGCGTACGAATGGTCTACCGTCTCCATGAACGGTGTATTTCTATCCATTTACTGATTTATTATATATATGTATATTCTGAATATATATATATAAATCATGTTTTATATTCTGGAATTAAGTAATCATGATCTAAGTAATCATATGAATAATTACAAGTCAAAACACGGACGACAAATGAAACAATTTTACCCAAAACGCTCTTTAACATGGAATTTACAAAAGAACGGGTAATATAAAGTAATAAGTGAACCATATATGATATAATAACAATGAATATGATTCTGGAATAAGTCAATAACATTATTTAAATCATTATACAGGAGTTTCAGACACTTACAAAGCAAGTCGGACCTAAGGTAAGGGAAAATATAACAATCTCATTTTTATCTGAGATTGTTTATACTTTGGTATTTACTGGGGTGTATTTTATCATCCACATCCATGTTCCCTAAATATGTAATATTGTTTCCATCCACTTACAATAGTTTAAATCCAATTTTACCCTTCGGTGAGTTTTTAGTAAAGAATATGAAAGGAATCTTTTGTCGTTTTTTTCGTACGAGGTACTTTTTTGACTTTTCCGGCAAAAGTAAGAAGAATGTTTTTTTTAACTTATACGGCATGAATGGATTTTTAAAAAATTATTTCCAATAATCTTCCTTTACAAGTTTTCATGTTTATTTTTAATCAACTTCTTTTAGTTTAAAGTTGTATGACATGTTAAGAAAAAAAAATTGAAGAAGAAAGGATATTTTTCTCAAGAATGGAGTTCAAGTGTTTTATCAAAATTATTTTCCATCTAAGATAATAAAGGGTTCTGTTTTTATCCCTATTATTACATTGATTTGATTATGTTTTGAGGGAATTATTTTTATGAAGTCATTTACCTTATATGATTTGTTTTATGATGTCATGATGTTTCAAGAATCCCATTTTTGTTACATGTGTTATGTGATGATGTATGATTTATGATTATGTGGCACACATAAGGAAGGATTCATTATAAAATGGGTGGGACCTATATCTCCCTCCAACGCATTGGGTAAAGATTTTATATCTCATGAGATAGACAAGGCTGGAATGGTAGGTTATATCGGTTCAGTGAAACAGGACTGAAACGGGGGTGACTCAGTTCATAAAGGGACTTTGTCCACTAAGATAGTCTTGGCAATGAGTCTTGACTAACAAGAAATGATTCTCTATGATTATGTGTGTATTCCAAAAAGTTTCATGTTTTATGTTATGATTATTGTGATTACATTTCACTGCCATGATTTATCCCATGTTATGAAATTATGCTCTCTTTTGTAGGTTAAGATTTCCAAAATGATATGTTCTTATGAATATGATGTGATTGATATTTCTTTTGTTTACCCTTACTGAGAATTTGAGCTCACCATTTTATGTTTTCTTTTCCCCAGGATATAAAGAAAGGTTTTAGGTATAAAAAAAGGAAGATCTTTATGGGATATGTTGAAGATTTTTCACCACGATTAGAAGATTATATTCCAAGTTTCTAAAGACACTAAACTATTACGATCCTTGTGTGTGTGTGTTTTTGTTATGTACTAAGTATTCCTCAAAAGTAGTGTAATGTCCACGTACGTCAAGATACGGGTCTCTACAATATATTTTTGGAAAAGTCACACATTACCTTATTTGGAAAACAACCCAAGAGCCCTTTTAAAATATTTTGTATAAAGTTAAATAAGGGTAAAAATCACTATAAAAATTCATTAGATAATTTAAAAGATGAAAAGATAGTTTTATGAAATATGTAACATGAATATAAATATTCCCCAATTGAAAGATAAACATAAACAATTATGAATACATATAATATTTTTAAACAAACCCTTTTTTACTTTGGTAACTTTTGAATCATAATCCTCATGAGAGAAATAATTTTAGATAAAAGTTTATTTACCATAATATTCATGATATGAATCATATATGGAATCATATGTATGTATAATGACCACAAAAAAATAAACATGTATTGTTAATAAATGTTCCCCTTATTAATAAAAGTCAGACAGAAATCCCATAGCTGGTTTCTGATTCATTGTGTCTGTTCTTTATCTACTTGAATAATAAATATTGGATAAATTATGATTTCTTAATAAACATTGTAATGTTTTTTATAAAATTTATATTTTTTATTTCAATGTTATATATGTTTAATTAACGATTTATGTTCATATCATATGTTTTGATGATATTCAGAAAAAAAATTACATAATGAATTTGAAAAGATGACTTTGTTCAAAAAAGTAATTGTTAAAAAATCTCTAGAAGAATGTTAATTAAATAATTATGATTCCATATAAATAAATTATACTTTTACATAAAAACATTAAATAACATTGTTTTAATGACCCAAGGTTTTTTAATAATAATTGTTTCTTGAAAATGTATGTTATATTATTTTGTACTAAACAAAACTATATTATTTTTTAATGAATTGAGTATAATTGAAATAGTACTATGGGGGTTCAACTGTTATATGAATGCTGGTAAATACGACAATTCGAAACTATACTTGTAACATTAGGATTAGTGATTATAAATGATAATGGTTAATATTGTAGAAAGAAGGGTCGATGGCCTCAACTGGTACACTAGGGCCAAAAAAATCCATTAGTTAATGGTTGGTAAGGAGATGATTTGTTGGGATTTACTTAATACAAATCCCAAGATGAACATCATCATATTCTTATTGAATGGAATTGATTATTATAGAAGTTCAAGTTGATAGAAATCACCACTCAGGCAATGTTGTTTGAGCTGCCCCAAGATTTTGTCACTATTGCTCAACATTCTCTTAGGTCCTATGCAGATGTTATAAGGGGTTATGTAATGAGGCATTAATTACTTTGTGTAATCCCTTTTTATAAACAAATTTTTTATTTCATCATTCCTATTTTAATGTTGGGTTTAGTTTTGAAAAAAAAAAAAAATTTATTTCAAAAGAAAAAGAATTTTACTTTTCATATATTTTACATAAATAATGAATTATTATTTTCAAATAAACCTCATTTTTGAATTTCAAAAGTCAAAATTAACGTAGGATGAATTTTTATAATCTTCCTAATATGTTTCAATTTTATGAATAATTATTTTCTAGTTGAAAAAAAATATTTTATTATTAAATAATTTTTTCTATGAAATTATTTTCAAAATGGGACATACATAGTTGAAATTAGGGTGAAAAATGTGGTTCAATAAGATGAATTTTTTTTGTTCAATAGTAAATTTACCTTTGGAATAGTTATTTTATTCTTATGAATTGAAATTTTACCAATGTAATAGTAACATCACCTAAGGAAGTATAAATATGTTTTCGTAGTCCTATGTGGTAATGTGATATAATTATATCAGTGTATAAGTAAATAAATGTTTTAGAAATTATTAATAATTTTTTTTTATTTTTTATTTAATTTATTTTAAAATAAAATTTATTTCTAAAAATGGAAATCACTTTTTAATTCTACATGTCAATAAATGGAAAGGATGACTATTTGGAATTTTTCTGAAATAGAAGAATTTTCATTGAATAGTAAAAATATTGTTTTGAGTTTTCATTACATTTAATGACATCATAACAGTTTCATAATAATGTAATGAGTAAGATACGATTTTCTTTTACTCTTATTTGTTAAGATATAATATTAGGTGTCCGAATTGGTTAATACCATTAGAAAATCCCATGGCCGGACCCACAGTTTTCCAAATACTACTAATGAGGTGTCCTTTGAAATTAATAAAATATTCCTTCACTTTTGCTATAAATACCCAACCGTTACTAAATATCATTTAATTAAAAAATCATTTTACACGATTATTTGTTTTTTTAAACTCCCAAGGATCCATCACGCCCCAAGGTCCTGATGGTAGAGTTTTTGAAGTTACTCTTCAAGGTAAGGGAATTCTCAAACTTCTCTTTTCCTTTCAAGTTATTTTTTTGGTGTGTATTTAAAATTTCCATACCATTTAATAGTTTCCGTTTTATTTTATATATATACTATATTATGTCTATTTTATGAATGGGTTACCCCTTTCACCTCTATTTTTAATTATTTCAAAAACCATGTTGCATTGTCGTTATGCTGCATAATTTTCGTCTCAAAATATCCCTCTTTTTCTCATGAAAAATTCTTATATAATTTATGTGAATACCCAAACATATTTCATTCTTATGGGTATTAATCAATACATAAAAATGATAGATTTTATTTTGAAATTGATATACATAGAACCCTCATTCCCTTTCCATGGGTTATAAATGACCTAATGATCATGTTTTCAAGCACTTTTTAAAACGTCGTGATTTTGACATTAAAACCATTTCTTTTATTATCTTTGGTTTATTTATGAAATTTATTATTATGATCTATGTGGATCACATGAAAATAAAGACATATTAAGGTTGTTACATGATATACCTCCAATGCATTGGGTAAAAAATTAATCTCATGAGATGAAAAGTTTTATAATACCATTGTGAACAACCTTGGTAATTTTTATGACACCTTAGGGATGTACATTATCATTACACTTGTGAATGTCTGAATTAATTGTTGTATCCACATATTCAAGTTATTATTCAGTTTATTTTTAATATTATATGCCACCTTTTAAATTATTTATGTCTTTATTTATATCATCATGTTCTTATTGATATCACAAGTAAAGTATTTCCCTTACTTTCCCTTACTGGGCCTTCTGCTCACTCTCTCCTTTAATGTATGTCCCCAGGTTATGAGATGCAGAAATTGAACAAATTATAAAACTATTATGAATCCTTACATGTGGATTGGAATAATGTTTTATTTTTTCATGTATTATGTTCCTGATTTCAATGACACTAAACAGTAAAGATCCTATGTTTGTAAAATGTAATGAAATGTTATATAAAAAAAGGCAGGATTCAATATTATTAAAAAAGTAACTACATAAATTTTACTATTTGAGGATCAATATATTAAATATTAAATCTGAAATCACTAATAACTATACCATGTATGATATTTTAAAACTTATGTTAATTATATATTCTAATATAATATTATTAATAATTTGTTATCAATTAATAAAAATCATATTAACTTTAAAATGCATGTAATATTAATTTTTATAACTATTCCTTACATTAACTTCAATAATATCATAAAATTGTCAAAAATACTAAAAAACATTATTTATAACCCCAATATTCCATTGTAATATTTAGAATTCATTGATTAGAATATTTATATCAAATTATATTTACTATAATATTTTTTATATCATTTATTTAACATTTTTCATTATTCTGAATAATTACTAAATCGGTGTTGTGTAAGAATTTTAGGAAATTAATTATTCAATAATAAGTAAAAGTATATTACCATGATAAATATATATACATTTTACTTCAAAAAAATATTCATACCAAAAATATTCTCTGGAAAACACCATGATAATAATATTGTAGTTATTAAATGCAAGAGGGTGGCATGTTTAATATTTCATTAAATAAGATTTAATAACAGTCATAATATTATTGATATTGCCCCATGAAGACCAAAAATATAAATTTTGAATAATATGTACAATATATAACAATACAATAAAATTTAGTAAATTGTAATGGTAATTTTATAGTCATTTAATTTTTATTTTAAAATTTAATTATATGAATTACCCACTACCACAGTAGTAAAAATTTATTAAGTTTACTATTAATATTAAAATAATAATATAAAAAATTTAAAAATATGTACTCCATGATTTCATATATTGAATAAATTTTTTTAATTCAACATAATGAATGTAATAATTTAATTTCAAATTAAATTTTTAAAAATATTAAAAATTGGAATTTAAGAATATTTCTATATTTAAATATAAATTTTTTTTAATTAAATTAATGTATAAAATGAATTTATTAATTCAAAATTTAATTATTTTCACTAAATATGTACAATTTAAAATTTAGTACTAATGAAAAATATAATTTTACTTTTTAAATATTTCTTATTAAAAACACAATTTCAATAAACAATTCAAATTTTTCACCATTCGTTGAAAAGTCTGTGTTTTCAAGAAAATAAAAAATAATTTTTTTAATATAATTAGTAAATGATGAATTAAAAAATTAAATTAATTTTATAGATATTAATGAAACTAAATTTTAATATTCAATCATAAATAGCTAGAAAATATATTTTTTTATGAAAACATATTTCTGAATAAAAAATGACATTAATAAAAATAATTATATCCTAATAATTATTCATTTAATTTCTGTGAATTTGGAAATTTATTTTTATTTTTAAAATTGGATATTCATATTCATTCCATCCAATTTGAAAACTATGTTATAATGGTCATTTATTATTAATAATATTTATTCTTTATTTAAGACCTGTGTTTCATATCATGTATAAAATTTTACATATTGACATTCATTTCAATATGTGGAGGTATTATATTATTTACCCCCATTATTAAAAATGTCAATCTCTATTTGAACTCGATCTTTTTATCCCGGGGTTTAATTTTGAAAATTACTTTTTAGAAATTTCAAATAGTAAAATGGGTTATTGAAATATCAATATAAAAATAAGAGAATTTTATGTATGGAGATCCAATAGAATAACAGTTGACTAGTTTTCCATGTAATAAAAATTGGTGGAATGTTAAAACATGTAAATGAAAGAGAAAACTAACACCAAAGTACTGATTGAGATACATAGAAAACATTTTAATGAGAAAAAAACATTCACAATACAACAAATCTATGTTTGGTTAAAAATGTCATTGACTTCTTTATAAAAATTTAAATGGATAACAATTTTATTTCGACATCCATTTCCTATTCATAGTATAAAAAATGTGCCAAAACACTTGATTGAGTAGTATAGTTTCATCCTATAATCAATTTAAACAACAATGTTATCTTTTTCTCCAAACGATGATTATTTAAGATAATTTTTTTTCTGTACCACTAAAAGTACATGTAATGGATCTACTAATAAAAAATAATAATACTATATTCCTTTTGTAATTAGTAATCATCATAAACCATAATTATTAGTATATTATAATATAACTCCAAAAATTATTAAATCCTTCAAATGAATAAAAACATGCCTAATCTACAAAATTTGATAGAAATACCCAATCTTCATCATAGATAAGTTTATAAACAATTATCCTTAATTTTTTATAAAAATTCCTGACAAATATTGAATCCCAAAAATCAGATTTATTTAAACAAATATTTATCCATGGTAAATATAGTACTTATCTCTCAATATATTTATGCCTTAAAAATATTATCAACTTGATTCTCAAACCATTTCATAGAATAAATATAATCATCATAAGTCAAAAATTAAATAATATATGTTCCCAATGAAAATTTATACTTTATTCCTCAAATAAAATTTCATAATATTATGTTTAGGTTAATTATATATGGTTCTAAAAATAATGAACATATTCTGAAATTACATTTTCCACTTAAAACCAAATAAATTTTTTATCCCATGTTTATTTATATGATAAAATATATGTTCCCAAAATGAACATTACTAATAATGAAAAAAAATTCATTCTAACTAGGATATCATTTAGGCACTTTGTAGGTTTTGTACCCATATCAACCTTCATTTGTGGGTTCAAGTATCATGGCCTTTCTATAAGTGGCGAGTTATCACCTGATTTGCAATTTGTCTTTTTTTCTAAGAAAACAATTAAAATAATCCATATAAAATTCACTAAAATTTGATAAACACCCCCACAAATAAATGTAACATGTTAGAAATTAAAATAAAATTGTAACTTCGATGATTATATCATACCATTAATTTTTCATACCAAAAATGAAATAAACCACTCATTACTCAAAATAAATGACATTATAATCCATTTTAATTATAAATATCATTATATCATATGAACACAAAAAATTAATTGAATTTTGACTCAAATAAAACTTTTTGATAGTCTTATGTGTAACACATTGTTAACACAAATAACATTAGCTTCCTTAAATTTCCCATATTTAAATCCTCAAAAGGGTTTTCTTAGCCTTTTTTCACATTTTAAAACTCGGAATTATATTCCTATTATGGAATACATAAATCTAAAACCATGTCCACATGAAAACTTCATAATCTCTAATGTTGTATAAATAGTATTCTGAAACCAACTACAACAGCCTGAAACCCAATCATTTATGTTTGGATCTACAAAAATAATCCATTAATTTAAGGATTTTATGCAAATAAATTTGAGAATATTTTTTTCAACAAAAACATACAACATCAAAAGGAAATATTGGATAACTTACAAAAAATAGGATCATTTAGGGCCGGAGTTTCATAGAATTAGGGAAAATATTTAACAACTTAGCTTTATGTACAATTTTTTCATATTAGTCAACATTGTCTCCCACAATAACCCTATTTTAATACTACTGGTTATGTCTTAAACATATCCCTAAATATTCATCACATGTGAAACTATTATAAGGATAAATCATTTGGCATCATTCATCATAGCAGGGAAAAGGAAACATAAGAAAGGGTGATCTAATATGCTTTGTAAGTGTAATAATTGGAGATATGAGTCTATAATTATATGAAAGAATAAGATAAAACTAATGGTATAAAATCATAACCATGAAATAAAATATTCATATCCAATTTCACATTTATCATAAGAATGGGTTATTTAATCAAACATTATCATTCAAAAAGACATGAATCATAAGATTGATAATTTATTATAACCCAATAATGATCCATAATTTCAATTCACTAATATCTGTGCAATAATCATATGTATAGATATCATTTAATATGTCAAGGTTAACTTCCAAGACCACTATATCATTCGTAAACAAATTTTTTCCATAATAGATAAAGAACATCGACATGTTTCCCATTATTTATCAAGCATAAGAACATGATTCCTAAAACAATATCACGATACAAAATACTAGACCACATCAATTGAAGGGATATATATATGCCTGAACCATAACATAATGAGAACCAAAAATATTTTTTACATGGGATGATAAATTATTCATCATATTATAACACCTAAAAATAAATGTGTCTGATTAAAATATATCATATCATAACCCAGGGAATATAAAAGGGTTTTATTATAATTTCATCTTCTCATAATAAATATAAATCATACAGAGAATGAATAAGGATGATATCATTATATTATCATAATATTTATTTATATGTAACTCAAAATCATGGCATCTTATGTGGAAAATAATATTGAAATATTACTTGGAATATTTTTTTTGGGAAAATAACTTTGCTAATTTCAAATAACATCTGGTTTTAGATAAGTTTTCACAAGTAAATGAAAATATTTCTTTTGAAAACAAACATTTATACATGTAAATGATGATTCATTTATTTGGTATGTCATGATTGAATGAAAAAATCTCAATCCATATATTTTAAAAAATTACTTGTTTTATCTTTTTTTTTTTAAAAGTCAGAATGTACCTAGTTTTAAGAAAAAACAGAGAAATCCTTTAACATTTAAAAAAACTAAGATATGGGAAACATTGAAATTTAAAAATAATTATAGAATAAAAATTTAAAACATTTTTGGAAAACCTTGATATATAATATAAATGTTTCCATATAGAAACATAAACCTAAACAATTATGAATAATGATGATATTGGGAAATAAACCCTTACAACATTGGAATCTTTTAATTCCTAAGACCAAGGGAATAAAGGCTTTTAGAAGGATTTAATTTCATATAATTTTTATTATAATAATCATAATATACATTCATGGTTTTTCTAAACACCCCCGTAGAGAAACATGTGTTGTATTAGGCATGTGTCTCGTAGAAAACAAATGGGAAGAAAATCCCATAACTTGAGTCAGATTCATCATGTGTGTTCATTATATTCCTAAAAAATTTACATTTATAAATTTATTAATAATAAAAATATTTACGTGTATTATTCTATTTAGATCAATTATTTACATGTTATATATTGTTATGTTATCATTTAACTTCACGTTGGAAATTTTGGTGATATTAAGTTCATAAGTCTCAAATGACTTCAGTTGGTTGAATATGGTAAGAAAGGTCACCATTCTATAATATAAATAATATTAAAGAAGAAATAATTTTAAATTTTTATAAATATATTATAATTTTATATCCAACCGTAAAATAAGTTATAAATAATTTACACTCTTTCAATCATGGAGACAATAGGTCATACAAAAACCCAAGTAACATTTCTATTTTCTTGAGAATCTTTATGGTTAGAATCTAAGTAAAATATTACATTTATATAATTATAATGATATCATATATATCAAATTAATTCTTTAAAAAATCTTATATATATCATCCATGTCATGTGGTGATGAAATATGAATCACATAACTTTGTGGTAGTGGTAGTCCACACGTATGCTTGGTAGACCTTATTAATTTTTTTGCATGGAATGATAAGAAGGTAAGTAGTATAGTTTATTTATAAAATTATTAATATGTTGTTAATATTATATATATTATTTAATTCCATCAATATTACCATTCATGTGATTTGTTTGTTGAAAACAAATTACATCAGTTCATGTGGTGGAAGTCGGTCGTACACTTGAACAATGAATTCTTCTAAAAAAAATTGGATGTGGGAGATGGATAGAAGTAATTATTTTTACATAAAAAAATATCATTATATGATATATACTGTTTCTATTATTTTTTCATGTAATAATTTGATTTGGAAGTGGAAGAATATTAATAATGACAAAAACAACGAGATAAAAATTATACATCTTCTTCAGGAAACCACATTTGATGAACACCTTAAAAAATAGTGTTTGTTTTATGCCTACAAAATAAATCAAGAGTATGTGAATGGATTATTTTAATATATTTTAGTTGGTTCTGGTAGATCAAATTGGGGTTTTAATTTTGAATTAATGATAATAAATGATTCTCTTTTATAAAATAATGAAGGGGCACACTTTTAATTTCTCAAAAATTTAATTAATATAAATTAATATTCAAATAAAAATGGTCCTGAGGTGATTTATTTAAAGTTTAATATTACTTTGGGTCTAAATGGACACATTAAATAAAATTAGTATTTTTTGACTATTTTAATATATTTATATTTTCATATTATGTCATATTTAACCCTTGTAACTCTTAAAGTGAAACATGATTTTTCACTCATTGGTAATCAGTATATTTATTATAAAGTGAAAAAAGGCATATAAATGGGTCATGGAAGATATTTTAAACCATAAACTAATAAAACTTCCTAATTTTATTATTTTATTAATTTTATATCATTTCAAAAACTATTATTTAACATAAAATACCCATAAAATCAAATTTTTGAAATATTCATTTCATTGATTTTAATAATATCAACAAGACATATAAAAATATATCAAAATATTTCACCATATCCCTAAAATATCATATTAATTAATGAAATTTGTAGATCATATTATTTTTCTAATATTATATATATTATAATATTATTAATATCATTTATTTTATGCATTAGTTAAATGATTAATTACTGCAATACCATTGTGTAAACATTTAATGTAATTATTTATTCAATAAAATATAAATTTTAATTACCATGATGAAGATAAATTGGTTATATTTAAATTTTAATATTTATATTATATCACCCCATGATAAAAAATTAATTTTATATTAAATAATATTGGGTGAAAGGTTTCATGTTTTTTTAAATAAAATTTTATAAAAGTTCTAATCTCATCCAGGTGGTTCAAAAAGTCCATAAATGTGAAATGTAGATGTATTTGGATGATATATAAGAATAAAATAATATTTATTCATGGGTTATGGTAAATTTATATTCTATATCAATTTATTTTTATCCCTTAGTTACCCAATTTGTCCTTTACTGTGCAAAAAGAAATTACTATTTTAAAATTTTATAATCACCTAAAATTAAAATGTACCTATTTTGTAATCATAGATATAACTATTCCAAAAACATTATTCTTATTTTAAAAGTTAATCATAAATGGATTAATTTAATTTCTTAATAATAATATAAAACATAATGAATCATTGTTCTTAAGAAAAGTGCTATATTTAAATATAAATTCTTCATTATTATTTATAAATATATACAATCAAGAACAAAAAAAAATAATTAAATTATATAAAATGAAAATTAATTAATCAAATTTTTATTATAATTATCAACATTATTTTACTTTGGGAATACATAATTAGAAAAATACAGTTTTAAAAAATAAATATTATTCATTATTCATTAAAATATTAATATTTTTTGAAAATTATAAAAAATAAGTATAAGATAATTATTATATAATGATTTAAAAAATGATATTAATGTTTTCGTATAAATTTAATATATATTCTAGACTGTAATTTAAATATTCACTTTAGAAAATTATGAAAAAATCATTTTTTATATAAAATTTTTTAAATTTTAAAATAAAAATAATTCAAAATATGTACTTTTTCCGTCGGAATTATTCATTTCATTTATATGTACTAGGAAATTTATATTAGTTTTCTAAATATATTATTTATATTCACACCTTCCAATTTAACGAATAGGTTGTAATAGTTATATTTAAAAAATAATATGTCGTTGTTTATTTAATCATGGGGGTGCTTATCTTGTGTATGCCCCGACGCCAGAGGCCCAGAGTCAGGGGATTATTAAATAACATTGACATCATACAAGGAAATCATGTTCTAAAAGACCGGTCAGTTTAGTATCCTTGGAAGTACTAGATACATTCATCAGGTCGACATTACAACTTTAAACGAAAAACAACACTAAATTATTCCCTTAGAAACATCCAAGCTTCCTAAATTATGCCTGCAATTCACTCATAAATAACTTCTTAAAATTCTGGGAAAAATATGGTATAGAAATGGGTGAGCTCAGATGCTTAGTAAGGATAAAAATATAGCAGAAACTTTCATAAAAAAGCATAAACATTAAGGCAATGTATAATTAAAACAAAATCCTTTTAAACTTCAGCTTTAATATAATATGGAAAAAATAAAATGAAATAATTCAATTTACAAATTTATATGGATATTCTACTAGTTTAATAATCACATGAAATATCAATAACTACATTCATAATGATGGAATTCATAATTTCAGACTATCATAACCACATAGTCAAGTCCATGTGCCAAGACTAAAAATAAGATTTTTTTCAAGGCCTTGTACCAAGACACTATTTTGTCTCATGAGACCTACTGATGGCTTGAGAAGCTATAGCAGGCTCCACCCATCACATACTAAGTTCAATTCAATCCACATATGAAAATTTTGAATCATAACATAAAAATTCGTATTAATACTAGCATAAAAATTGTCAGTACTTTATCCGCAAACCATAAATGGTATAAAAATTGCACATCCGTAGTAAAAAATAACTCATTCAATACAAAAAGAAGATTGTATTGTAATAGATTATCCTAATTCTAGAATAATGAATGATATTGACATAGATGAAAATAATCATCAAAACTATTTTAGAGAAAAACCCCCCTTTTTCGTGAAAACATTTAAAAGTCACACTACTCGTCAAGAATCCATTTTAAAAATAGATATTTGAATTGAAGTGACCCATAAATTTGTGAAAAATTTAAAAGGAATTATAATTTTAAAACATTAATGTCCATATAAATAAATCCATAAACTATTTTTAAAACATGGACATTAATGAGAAAGATTTAGAAGAATAAATCTCTAAAACATTTAAAAATGATATTTTTCTTATAGTTTCTAACCAAAAGAGAGACACCTAAATACAAATAATTGAGGTAATAAAAACATTTTAATATCATCAGAATAACGGGATTCATTATATAATATGTCAAAGTACACTATATACCCCTTATAAAAGTGATTTGGTGTATAACAACAAAGAAGTCTCAAAGGAATGTAAATTGAGATGAAACTTATTATAAAGACTGTATCCTTAAGTGAAGGATAAATAAATAACCTAATTATGTGTGAAAAATATAAATAAACTCAATATGAATGTATAGTCAGTGTAAATAAATCAAAGGAGATTAACACATATTCTTGTAAAAAACCCAATGAATTAGATATTTAACTCAAAAAATGGAAATTGAGTTAAAATTACTCTTATCATGTTCATATCAATTACTTGAGGATTTATCAATGGAGTGATTATGTGTATCAAAAGTATATCTACATAAAGGGGAGTAGAAATTATGACATAATCAAATTAATAGTGATTCCACACAAAATCTTGGAGTAAAATAATCAATGATGTATGCGTAAATCTGAATGAGCAGAAATTGAAATTTAAAATTCCATTATCGATTTGGTAACATACGAAAAATACACCCATGAAATAAGGATTATAAAATTATGATGTAAATATCCACAAATTAAAGTATATTACACAATGAATACAATCATGGGCAATACACACACCAAATGCAATAAATATGTGGTGAACAATGCAAATCTCACGGAATTAAATGTGAGATAAGAAACCCCTTAATTTGTACCTTTTCCTTGGTTGAAGTAAGGTTAACCTCATTTATAACGGTGAAATAATTTTTATTGAATTATAAATTGGTTATATTCATTAATATGATATCATATATGATCTTTTAACATTGATTTGTTAATAATATCTTAGAATTATCATCATTTCGGGTGTCAACAGATTCATTTTCCTTTATATTTATTGTTATGTGAGCCACATTTGTTATGTATTGGATGTATATTATTCATATACAGAATGATATCATGTGTCTAAACATTAATTTTAATCATAAAATGAAATTTAGTCTTGAATGGATGCGATGGGGAATGAATCTCATCACGTTTGTGGAGATGGTAATCCGTACGTACGCACGAGTGAAAATATCATTCTTTTGATATTAAAATAATATATAATTGGATGTTATATCATATATAAATAATAATTATCATGTTATATTTTATTATTTAAATGAATCAAACATCATTATTATAACAATACAAATAATAATTTATTGAATATCAATTACCCCACGACGTGGAGACAGTATGTCGTATGTATGCACGTATGGTGACATATATTTCAAAGGATTGATAGAATAATGAATATGGTTGTACCATATTTATAAAAACCTCAAATTATATAGAAGAAACTGGATTTATTATTTTATAATGGAAATAACAAAGAAATAAGAAGTGGAAGAAGAAAAGAACATGAAAGTGGGTGGTGAAATTTTTACCTCTTCTTCGGGTTCTTCCTTTTGAATTGATCAAAATGGATCCTTAAATTGTCTTTATGAATAAATTAAGGCCTCTATGATTAATTGAGGGAAGTTTATAGGATATTTTGGTAGAATTTAGCCCATCCAAAAATCTTTGAAGGTGTGAATTTAATAGAAGGTGGAGTTCCCTTTTGTAAGAGGGGTGAGGGCACCTTAGGAAAAGCCATAAATATTATTTTATAATAAAATCATTTTCGGATTATAATTGCTAAAAAGTGGATATTTAAGGGATAAGTGGGGATGGGTCGAAAAAACTCAACCAGTAGGTTTTAGAAAGGTTTGGTTCACTATATTAACCTTAACATTTAGATTTAACACTTAGTTAAATAGTCTGACATTTACTATGTCTCTTTGTATTTTTATATTATATTGTACATAAACATATTATATACTTCCAAGAGAACCAAAAGTGGTTAATTAATGATACACCGATCATTATATATGAACTTTGGAAAATCCTTATATTTTTGGAATATAATATCAATTAATAATATTTTATTTTATTTAAAAACTCTTTTATGTCAATTTTTTCACTATTTGGTATTTTGTTTTTTCTAAATTCATAACAGCATTATTACTTCCAAAAAAAATCATCTAACATACCCTAATATTTCATATTAACATAGAAAATTATTTTAATTCCTAAAAAGTCTCAAATTACATTTATTTGGATATTTTTAATATCAATTATTTTAATATTTCATTAATTAGGTAATTACTCCATCATCCTTGTGTCATTAATAAATTAAATTATTTAATGTCCAAAAAATATAAATAAAATACCATTATGTAGGAAATATTTTTAGATTTATAATAAATATTTATAATAGAATATATCTTATGTGTAATCCTATATTAAAAACGTTTTAGTTATTAAACATTGATTTTAACTCTTTTAACTCTTCTTTGAATTAAATAATAATAAATGTCCTAATCTAATCCATGTGCACCAAATAGTTTCATATTTTATTCCTAAGGTTTTTTTTGGTCTAATTATAATTATCCAATAGAATTATGACATTTGTTAGGGTAATAATAATTTCATTTTTACCCTTAATTACCCTATTTAATTTTAGTCGTGGTAAATAAAAGTAAAAATTTATTATTCACTAAAAATTATTTTTATCTTATTGAACCACGTTTTACTCCTTAATATTAACCATGTCTCTCCAATTTTTGAAATTCAACTCACAGAAGCGGAAAAATTAAGTTTTATGTGAATTTACAAATTCTCCTAGGAGGTCGGTAAAAGACGGTGAAAAGTTCAATAAAATTTTATATATATAATATTATTACAAAATGACTCCAATTAATTACAATGAACATATATGGGTATTATGTATCTATTTTGACCTAAAATAAATTTAAATAAAATTAATAATTATTTAAATAAAAATTTGGTTTTAAACTATAACTCAGTGTTTTTCACTACTCATAAAAAATTAAATGTTTTCAGAAACATCAGAGAAATTCACCCTAAGCTAGTTTTGATATTCCAAATTCAAAAATAAATTCTATTTTACCAATTTCAAAACATATAAGTTGAATTAATAAATTTAAAATTAATTTCCGTTTTCAAAACAACAATATTATTTTTATGAAATAATAACTACCAAAAGATTGACATTTGTTTTCGTCCAATTTCAAAGTGAAATTACATCCAATGACCAACATTGAATTAAATGGAAAAAATATAATCTAATTATACATCCAAACCATTCATATGTATAGTTAAACACTATAAATTATTTTGATTAAAAAAGTTGTATTCAGTTAAAATATATTATTTTTCATTATTCGCCCAAATAGGAATGTTATCAGAAAAAAACGAAAAATTTATTGAAACTAAATTCTTATGTCACGATCCAAAAGAAGAAGATTATTTTTTAAAATTAAATATATAATTGTTTGAAATATTGGATTTAAAAAAGTTCTCCCTTAAATGGTGGTAAAATTTCATTTTTTGAAAAGTGCTTCTTTTATCATAAAAAAATTAACGTGTCTTTAAATTATGTCTACGAAACTCATAATATGGATTCTAAAATTATAAGTGTTATATAAAGTTAAAAATTCTATTAATACTATTCATAATCTCTTTTGAACGGTTAGTTGTGTATGTCATGGTATGATTGAACTCGATGTTGCATGTACTCTATGTTATTGAATTACACTGATGAACTAATGTACTATGAAATCTTGGGGTGTTACATTCTTCTCTCCTTCAATAAATTTCATCCTAAAAATTTTTAAAATTGGGCTTGGGAATATAATCTAATGTCCCACATCGGAAAAAGAGTAAATAAATTATCACTTTTAAAGAAAGAAAGAGAAGTACAAAGGTCACTAAAGATAACCCATTCTAGGATTCCATGTAAGAAAACATGGATATGGAAAATAAACTAAGTGTCAAGTTCTTATTGACAGGGATAAAAAACATGATTATGAGAAAGTTAACGACAAGAAAATCACAAACTTGTGATGGGAAAAATGGTCATTAGTTTCCTAGTAGGAAAAGTAAACAGAAAACATTTTTTTTTGTTTTATGATACATTTCATAAAGATGACGAATTAATTTATGAGATTTACTAAGAACATAAAGAGATATACTTACTTTTTAAGTAGATTTTCATTCATTAATAATGTTCTACCACTAAATAGTTTTTTTAAATGATTAGTATTCAAGAATACTTGGTCACACCGAAAGAGCTAGAAGAAACTTCTATTTAATCCCATGATCCATGAAGGATAAACTATATATTTACCTTATCTTTAGAGATTAATCGATACCAAAATGGTTAGTATATGATCTTATGATCCACCACAATGATATTCATTGGGAGAAGGAAACACTAATTATAATTTCTAAAATTAAACCAACAATACCCCAAAGATAAATAAATACCATTCAATAAACAATTGTCATTAAAAACCTTCAATATAATCCCACCAAATATTGAAACCCAAAACGTAGAATAATTTGGATATGTAGTCTTCCACGTTAAATTGTATCTTCAAATGACATTAACTACAAATAAAGTCACTTACTTAAAAATAATTAACCTAATCACATATTATCTATAATAGGTTATTCATTTCTATAAATAACCCAAATCACTACAAATCCACAATAAAAATATAGATAAAAACCCACCATTAATCCTCAAATTAAATCCCATAGTTTTCTATTTTCCTTGGGTATATAGTGTTCCCAACAAAGCAAACATATTCCAAAATTACATTTTTCACTTAATCACCAAATAATTATCCTATACTAAGGGTATTCATTTGATAAGACATAAGATTCCATATCAACTTATTATTTATCAATGATATCATTTAACTAAAAATAATTAGTCAGAGTAACCAGAGACTTCACGTAGTTCAGTGGTAGGTGATAAATCCCAATCGCACTTTGGTTATGGGTTCGATTCCCACAGCTTTGTCCGACGCGATGGGTTGTCACACGGTCTACATGTTTTCCTTTTTCAAAAACTATATTTTATAACATTACCAAAATTAGATAAATTCCTCAAAATAACCATAACATAATTTACCCACCAATTTTATCTCATACCTTTCATTTTCATCCCAAAACATAATAACATGTAATTTCCTCAATCCCAATGATCATGTGAAACCAAATTGTTATTTATAATTATATCCACAAGAGAAAATATAATTCTTCCTTAAATATCATTTTTAGTTGAAAACTATATGGTTACAAATACAAGTGAAAATTATTTCAAAGTAATCTCATCCAAAAGGATCACTAATAATTTTAAACATTTCTCCAACCATTTATTTCCACATAGATTCTTTCTTTGACCAAGAAAGTATCCTATAGAATAGGGCATTCACTCTGGTAATGGATAGGTCCCCTTCATTTATGGAAAATGACTGTAAATTGATTCTTGGGACCATTTTTATTTTCTTCCATAGTACTCTTCATTTTTCCTCGGAAATTCTTCACTTTATGTCCTTTTTCCCACATGTAAAGAATTTCTTAGTTCCATTGAGACACTTTCATGGGTGTCTCCTTCCACATTTCCTAAATGATGGAAATTGAGGAATCTTTTCTCCATGGTCTCCACTGCTGGAGCTCTAATCATTCATCACCTTTCTTTTCTTTGTTGAGTCTAGGAGTTGGTTAATATATATGTTTTTGATCATATTTTTGGAAAACTGATTTTGCATGAACACGATATCTTTTACACCTATCAACATTCCATTTTCTTTCTCATTTCCACCATCGTTCCCACCTTTTACATCATTCTCAAAGTTACTATGACTTCCTTGGAATCTAGCCATTGACTATTACCAGAAAGCATTGTGTGAGTAACAGTAGTCAAAAAATCATTTAGAGAATATCATGACATCATATTTTCAATTTATAACACCTTAGGATTAACCAAGGTCATTTATTATCATCATATATTAAAATACATAAAATCGGTTTGTAAAGAAAAATGTAAATTATTTTAAGAATATCCCCCGGGAGTGTCATAACCAAGAGTGTAGCAAGGCCCATTATCGTGTAGCAGTTTCTATTCAAGTCTAGCTCAAAGCGGTGTTTTCAGGTTTTACCCCTAGGAGAATCTACGTTTGAGCCACCTCTACCTACTCGTATCCATACATGGATGTACTTCATGGAAAACTCCCAAAATCACAACAACACCAGAATTTTAGGAAGTTCCTCTACTCTAATCCTCAATGTCTATCTTAGGGCTATGTGCTCTAATCAAAGGTTATATAAATCTAGTTTCCAAGGATTGTACTAAACTTCCTCTTTTACCAACTGTAACGCCCCAACCCTAGAGCCCCATAGTCAGTGAAATATTACATAACATTGGCATGATACAAGGAAATCGTGTCCCAAAAGACCGATAAGTTTAGTATTCTTGGAAGCACTTGATACATTCATAAGGTAAAAAATGAAACATAAAAAAACACTAAATTAATCCTTTAGAAACATTCAATCTTCCTAGATTATGCATGAAAGTCACTCATAACTAACTTCTACGCATACTAGAAAAAATAAAACATAGAAAGGGGTGATCTCAAATGCTCAGTAAGGATAACAATATAGCAGAAACATTCCAAAATATGCATAAACATTGAGGCAATGTATAACTAAAAAATCCTTTTAAACTTGAACTTCAGCATAATATTGCAAAAATAAAATGAAATAATTCTATTGACTTGTTCACATGGTTATTCTACTAGTTTAATAATCACATGAAATATCAATAACCACTTTCATAATGATGGAATGCATAATGACAGACTATCATAACCACATAGTTTAGGCTTTGTTCCAAGACTACAAAAAAGATTCTGTCAAGGCCTTGAGCCAAGAAAATAGTTTGTCTCATTAGACCTACCTATGCATCGAGGAGCTATAGCGGGCTCCACGTGTCACTTACCAAGTCCAATTCATTCTTCATATGAAAAGTTTGAAGCATAAGATAATCATTCGTATTAAAATTATAATACAAAATGTAAATAATATATCAACAAACCATGAATGGTACTAAAATAGCACATTCACAGTAAAACATAACTCATTAAATACAATATGGAATATTGTATTGTGACAGATTAACCTCAATCGCTAATAATTATGGATATTGACATAGATGAAAATAATCATCAAAAATATTTGAGAGAAATACCCCCCCCCCCCTTTCTTGAAAACATTTAAAAGTCACACTACTTGTCAAGAAGTCGTTTTAAAAATAGATTTTTGAATCAAAGTGTCCCATACCACTTTGAAACTTTTAAAATTAATTTTAATTTTAAAATAATAATGTCCCTATAAATAAATCCTTAAAACCATTTTTAAGACATGGACATTAATGAGAAATATTTAGAATAATAAATCTTTAAGAAATTTGAAAATGATATTTTAGTTAGTGTTTCTAACCCAAAGAGAAACAATTGAATAAAAATAATTGAGGTAATCAAAACATGGTAATATCATGCGAATAATGGGATTCATGATATAATATGTCAAATTACATTATATAC
This sequence comes from Viscum album, assembly GCA_963277665.1. Classification (NCBI taxonomy): domain Eukaryota; kingdom Viridiplantae; phylum Streptophyta; class Magnoliopsida; order Santalales; family Viscaceae; genus Viscum; species Viscum album. The sequence continues at coordinate 1,640,014,688 of OY728121.1, read as the reverse complement.
ACCATAAAAAATTGATTGGGCGTATAACAATAAAAAAGTCTCAAAGGAATGTAAATTGAGATGAAACTTCTTATAAAGATTGTATCCATAGGGTAAGGATAAATCAATGACATAATTATATGTGAAAAATATAAATACACTAAATATGTTTGGATATTTAGTGTAAATCAATCAAAGGACATTCACACATATTCTTGTAAAAACAACACCAATTAATTGGATATCTAACTCAACAAATGGAGATTGAGTTAAAATTACTCTTATCAATTTCATATCGAAGGATTGTGAATTTATCATTGGAGTTTTTATGTGTATCAAAATTATATTTACATAAAGGGGAGTGGAAATTATGACATAAGAAAATAAATAGTGATTCCACACTTAATCATGGAGTAAAATAATCAATGAAGTATGCGTAAAGCCGAATGAGTGGAAATTGAAATTTCAAATTCCCTAAGAGATTTTTTAACTTACTAAACATACACCCATAAAATAAGGATCATAAAATGATGATGAATAATCTATGAAATAAATTATATTACACAATGAATAAAATCATGGGCAGTACACACACCACATGCAATAAATAAGTGGTGAACAATGGAAATCTCATGGAATTAAAAGTGAGATAAGAAACCCCTTACATTGTACCTTTTCCTTGGAAGAGGGTAGGTTAACCTCATGTATAATGGTGAAATAATTGTTATTTAATTATAAAATAATCATATACATTAATATGATAAAATATCTGCTCTTTTAACATTGATTTGTTAATAATATCTTAGTATTATCGTTGTTTTGGGTGTTAATGGATTCATTTTCCTTTATATTCTTTATTATTTGAGCCATATTTTTTATGGATGGGATTTTTATTATTAATATCCAAAATTAAATCATATCTCTAAACATTATTTTTTATCATTAAATGAAATTTACTCTTGAATGGATACGATAGGGAATGAATTTCATTGCGTTCATGGAGACAGTAATCCGTACGTACGCACGAGTGACAATATCATTCTTTTGATATTAAAATATTATATAATTTGATAGTATATAATAAATATAGAATCATTATCATGTTATATTTTATTATTTACACGAATTAAACATCATTATTATACCCATAAAAATAATAATGTATTGAATAACAATTACACCACGACATGGAGATGGTAATCCATACGTACGCATGTATGGTGACAGGTCATTACAAGGAGGGATAGAATAATGAATATGGTTGTACCAAATTTATAATAACATCACAGTATATAGATGATTCTAGAGATAATATTTTATAATGGAAATAACAGAAAAAGAAAAAGTGGAAGAAGAAAAGAACTTGAAAGAGAGTGGTGAAAATATTACCTCTTCTTCGGGTTATTCCATCTGATTTTATCAAAAGTTCTCTTTAAGTTGGCTTTATGACTAATGTAAAGCCTCTAGGATGATTTTAGGGAAGTTGAGAGGATATTTTTTTAGGGTTTGGCCCTTCCAAAAGGCATTTAAGGAGTGAATTAGAGAGAAGGTGGAGTGCCCTTTTATAAGAGTGGTGAGGGGAACCTTAGGAAAAGTTTGGAAATATTATTTTATAATAAAATAATTTTTGGTTTTTAATGTCTAAAAAGTATATTATGTAAAGGATAATGTAGGTATTGGTCTAATACCACTCAACCAATATTTTTTAGATAGGTTTAGGTTACTATATTATCCTTAAATTTAGATTTAACTCTTAGTTAAATAGTTTTACATTTACCATGTCTCTTTGTATTTTTATATTATATGGTTAATAAACATACTATATACTTCCAAGATAACAAACAGTAGTTTATTAATGGTACAACTATCATTATATTATTCCTTTGGACGATCCATATATTTTTACGAATAGAATATCAATTAATAATATTTTATTTTATTTAAAAACACTTTTATTTAAATTTTTACACTATTTGGTATTTTGTTTTTTATAAATTCATAACCACGTTATTAATTCGAGAGAAATTCATCTAACCAACCCTAATATGTCATATTAACATATAAAATTAGTGTAATTCATAAAAAGTCTCAAATTAAATTTATTTCGATATTTATAATATCAATTATTTTAATATTTCGTTAATTATGTAATTACTGCATCATCATTGTGTCATTAGTAAATTAAATTATTCAATGTCAAAAAAATATAAATAACATACCATTATGTAGGATATATTTTTATATTTCTAATGAATATTTATTGTCTAATTTATCTTATTTTCATCCCTATATTAAAATGGTTTTAGTTATTAAACTTTGATTTTAACTCTTTTAACTCTTCGTTGAATTAAATAATAATAAATGTCCTAATCTAATCCATGTGGACAAAAGAGGTTCATATTTTTTTCCTAAGGTTTTTTTGGGTCTAATTATACATAGCCAAAAAATTAGGATATCATTTAGGGTAATAACAATATCATTTTTACCATTAACTACACTATTTACTTTTAGCCATGGTAAATAAATGTTAAAAGTTACTATTCACAAAAAAAATTATTTTTTTCTTATTGAACCACATTTTACATTTTCATATTATCAATGTATCTTTGATTTTCAAAATTCATCTCAAAGAAGCAGAAATATTATGTTTTATGTGAATTTACAAATTCTCTTAGGAGGTGGGGACAAGACAGTGAAAAGTTTAATAAAATTGTATATATCTAATATTATTACAAAATGACTCCAATGTATTACATTGAACATAAATGGTTATTATGTGTCTATTTTGTCCTAAAATAAATTTAAATAAAATAAATAATTTTTTAAATAAAAATTCGGTTCTAAACTATAACTCTGCATTTTTCACTATTCATCAAAAATTAAAAGTTTTCAGAAACATACCAAAAATTCACCCTTAGATAATTTTGATATTATGAATTCAAAAATGAATTATATTTTTCCAATATCAAAACATAGATGTTTCATTAATTAATTTAAAATAAATTCTCATTGTTAAAACCAAAGAGCTTATTTTTATTAAATAATAACTACCAAAAGATTGACATTTTTTTATTTCCAATTTCAAAGTGAAATTTCTTCCAATGACCAAAATTGGATTAAATTTTAAAAATATAATCTAATTATACATCCAAACCATTCATATTTAATGTTGAAAACTGTAAATTATTTTGATTAAAAAAGATGTTTTCAGTTAAAATATATTATTTTTCACTATTCACCCAAATATGAAAGTTATCAGAAAACACCAAAAATTTATTAAAACTAAATTCTAATTCCCCGATCCCAATGAAGAAGTTTAGTTTTTAAAATTGAATATATAAATTTTTGAAATATTGGATTTAAAAATGGTACTCTATTAAAAGGTGGTAAAATTACAATTTTTGAAAAATAGTTCTTTTATCTAAAAAAATTTAATTTGTCCTTAAATTATGTCTAATAAACTCATAATATGGATTCTAAAATTATAAGAGTTATATAAAGTTCAACATTATGTTAATATAATTCATTACTGCTTTTGAACGACTAGTTTGGTAAGTCGTGGTCTGCTTGAACTTGATGTTGTGTGTAGTGTAATTATTGAATTACATTAAAGAACTAACGTACTATGAAATCATAGGGTGTTACATCTTGAATGTTATTGAACATATTATATCCTTTTAAAATATCATTTTATTACATACAAAATAATATTCATTCAAAATAAGGTTTCTATATTCATTTATCTTATTTAGGAAACCATTTTTTCAATATTTAATTTTTTCTAAACATTATAAAAGATCCCATATTTTTTTGGTTTATTTTATAAAAAAATTGAATTAATTATTTTGACGAAATTTTATTCCTTTTCAAAAAATTTAAATTTTCATTTTGATGAAATTAATGTTAACATTAAAAAATTTTAATTATTCACCATTATGGATTAAACATCATTTCATTTATCACTAGAAAATTTTACCTTACCAAATTTAAAAGTAATTTTTTATTTTGGATAAATTTTAGGAACATTATCTTTATCATCTTCATCATCCACAGAAGAATATATCAATCTTCATCATCCATAGAAGAATATATCATTCAGTCAACATCCCTAACTATTTGAACTTCATGTCATCTAATTTTAACTATATTATCATCATGAGTTTATTCAGTCATTTAAATAATAGTATTTTCATCATTAACCATTGTGTCATGTTTTCATTCAATCAACATTCCATTAATATTACAATAGAATATGTCATTCTATCTTTATAGTAAATAAAAATTTATAACTCTTCATCACTATTAATCCTAAATGATCCACTATCATCATATTTATATCTTCTATAACACAAAATTATAAATATAAAAATGTAAAAAATTGAATTTTATTGGAATAACATCTCTTATAGAGATATATATACTAAAATGATCTATAATTATTAGTTTTATTTACATAACACTTTTACAATAGATTCAAAAAAACTATTTTTTTTGTTATAAAAATCATTATTTCCATGTCATTGATGGTTTGATGTTATATTAATAGACCATATTATTATATTTTTCATAAAAATGTGGTTATTAATAAATGATAAAATGATTCTAAATGAGTTTTTTAACACTTTTTTTAATTTATACTTATTATCATGTTTAATTTAAATACCTTTCCACAATATATTTTATAAAATTCATTAATATATCTTTATAAAATCTAACACTCTTAATTTATGTTCTATCAATGAGACAATATGAATCTTAGTATATCTATCATAGAATAAAAAATAATATATAAGAACCTATAAGATTTAATATTCATTATACCTCAACTATAATCTTGAATAACCTCTAATTATTCCTTGGTCATCTTTTTCATAATATTGATGAATGCGTCATAATTTTACCATATTTTGTAATAATAAATGTTTCATATTAATTTACTATAATCATTTTAAGGTCTGTAGAATCTCCATAATTTGATAATTCTTCAAAACATTGTTTATTTTTCTGCATAAATTACTCATTCCATGACATATATCCATTATCATTTAAAAGGATGCGAAAATCTGCTGAGGAACTAATTTCCATGATATTTCTTTTTCTTGTTTTCATATTCAGGAAAATGGATTTATGAATTACATTTTTTATAAAATTGATCCTTGAAATACTAATTATAATATAATAATTTAAAAAATTGATTATAATAATAAGACTATGACCCAAACCTTTAATATATAGCACTTGGTTTCCCAAAGAAATCTATCTTGATCACATTGATTTATATTTCTAGTATATTTTTAAATTCACAATTCTATCAAATTTTTATCTAATTTTCTTATTAAATAATTATTTCACATCAAGTGAGAAGATTAATTACTCTCTAGAATCAATCTTCTGTCACCACAACCTTCCAAGATAGCTCACTTGACCACATCCACCTTTTCACTATTTGACATCTTCACCAATTCCTTATTATTAATAAGTTTAGGAAATATAACGTAAATTATATATGAAATGATAAATAATAATATTCTTAAAATATGTTACATATACTCATAAACAAATATTAATAATCTAGTCCTCTTACAGATCTATTGATTTGGTTATCTCTATTATTATTAGTGTTACATTCCTATAAATTATTCATTTAATAATGAATTATTTATGCCCCTATCGTATAGAATGATATATATATAATAAAATAAGTATTCTTTAACAAAAAAATTTAACTTTCTAATGAAATACACATTCCCTAAATTTAAAAATTTTACTTATAAATTACATATCACAATTGACATATATGGCCTTGTTTTCTTTTAAAAAACTACTATTTTTCCCTTTACCCAAATATATTATCTAATTCTGTGTTCTATGTTTATTCTTCACATGGGATATTATATTTTTATTTAATTAACTTACACACAATAATTATAAAAAAAATTTGGTACCTTAATTGAAATTTTTTTCCCATTGGAATTCTCTATGCACACATACAATTCTCCAACCAATTTTTATTATTATACAATTTTTTAATAATATTACATCATCAATATTTTTTCTTTATTTATCTTAATCATAGTTTCAATATCCATAATAATAATCCCTTTTATGCTTAATATATTAAAATTATTTCAATATTTCTTAATTAAAAGTTGAAATTATGTTTTACATGAACATCTATCCATTTTTGTTATGATTTTTTACGTATAATTTTTTTATATGTTACCCTAATAACAAAATAATTAAGAGTTAAAATTATTTATACACATTTTTATATCTAATCACATTATTTTATATCTATAAAAAATTATTTTTTATATCATTTATTTTAAAATGAATCATTATTTTTACCCTGGTATTGAAAAATTCTTCTCAATGTTCTTAAAATTCATCACTAATGTATCCCTATTAATATTTTCTAAAAAACATAAACATGAAATAAATCATTATAGACAATAATTATAATATTTTTTTACTCAATAAAAAATAAACTTAATGTAATATATATTTCCACTTATGAGAATTTCATCTTTAATTTATTCTTTAATTATTTACATTATTATAAGGGATTATATTATTGTTTCAATCCACTTCTTCTAATTTAAAAATCACTTGCCAAAAGGATGTAAGATTCCCAATGTATAAAGATAAAAATAATATGTAAATCATTATCCCTTTTGTAATACATTATTTTCTTTATATCCACTACATTTTGATAGTTGTTGTGGTTTTCCTTTTTTTTAATTTGTTAATGCAATTAAATAACTGGGAGGATACAAATAATGTTAAATTAAAGAATTAAATGTGATTTTATGAATAAAACATGTTTTTTTTATATTCTTTTAGGGATTTACATGTTTTGTAATGGTGTTACATGACATATAATAGTCACATAGAAGATGTTTTAAAAATGGTACACAATATGAAGGGCTATGCTACATGTACAGTTTATATGATCTGTAGATATTAAAAATATGGGTTTTTTAACAGTTGATGATTTTTTTCATATATGGGAAATTACAATTACATGATCTGTAATTGGGTCGCATTCCATGAAAAATAATTAGAGTTTTTTTTAAGAAATAGGATCAATAGAAATCAATATTTCCATCCACCAAGTTTCTATCCATCTCATACTAGAGCCATCCATTAAAAATTAGGGTGATCTTAAATCCCAACAGATCATTCATTCATCTATTTATAGTCATGTTGGTTGTGTTGTATCTCTCTGAATAAGAAGTATCACTATCTCATCTGTATCTCTCTCTTTTTACACTTTGAAGTTTACAGATCATATTAGGATTGATGAATCTAAACTCTTTTATGTTTAATCTTATTTCTTGGTTGACTTCCTATATATTATGCTATTTTTTTCATGGGAGAACCCCATTTTAGGTATTTAAATTATATGAAAAATGATTGTGTCTTTGATATAACATTAAATTATTTAAACAATAATTTTTTTTAAGGTTGGGGCCGAAGCCTCATTTTTATTATTAAATCAATGAAAAGTCCTCTATTAACTGGGTAGAGGGAAACCCATTACATAGCCCGAAGGCCCAGTGGGCTTATTGCCCATTACATAGCCCGTAGGCCCAAATTCAAAGACCAACTCACATTCTGTGAATAGTAACATGCTGCTACAGTACCGCACAGTAGCACCGCCGCTACAGTGCCCTGCCACCGCTACAGTACCCGCTGATGAACAGTGTCATCGCTGCTACAGTACCGCTACAGAATAAAATTTGAATATTGAAACTAGAAATGTGGAAATTCTATTTTAAATTGATTTGATGTGATTTTTACATTATTTATTGATTGATTAAGCACATTAGAGACTAGTTAGTTAGTGGGTTATTTGGGATTGTCATATTAATTTGGTAATTCCCTTTAAAATAATTGGATATTAAAACTCTATGAAAAACCTATTTTATAAAATCTTATCCCTGTTGTGATGTTGATGATTCTTATTTTGTGTGACCCTGAGGGATGTGTGCAAACATATTTTTGGGATCCTTAATATGATATCTGTGAGGATTCCACAACTAGAAACTATCATACCATAGGGTATGTAACCATGATACTTATTCTGATTATTAGGATTATAAATTTCATTGTTTTTCAAAATTATTTTCTTAAGTAAGTGATTTATATATGCTATTTTATATAAAAAAAATATTTATACCAAGTTTGAAATTTTATTGTAAGACTGGATTGAAAGGAATGTTTTAATTAAAATATGAAATTATGTCCCTATTTTTAAATTTATTGAAATTGAAAGCATGATTTATCTTATTGTAACATAATCATGTTATGGGACATCTAGTGATAACCTTCTAGGATTTTATCCTGCACCCTACATTTTTCTTTCAGGCACTTATATATTTATGTCTCTCATTCTTAGGTAAAGGAAAATATCTTCTAGTGGAGGCGGATGTCATTTACCCATTAGTCTTAGATAATTTATACCTTCAGGTAGATTGTGATTATCTTTACTATTTATAATACTTCGATGATGTAATATTTGTTTTTAAGTATTTTCACCATTTTTACATTTGATAATACTATTATGAATCATTATATTCATCCGTCCCTAGTTTATCTTGTATGACTGTAGTTTCTAGTAATTGAACCATTTTGGATTAGGAAAACCCTTTGGGATACATCTAGATTGGCCCTATTAATAGGTTACCTGGGTATCCTGGATGTTTCATGATAAAGTTGAATCAAATCTATAATATGTTTAAATTTACTTGCTAGTAGTATAAGGATTGAGAACGACTGGGCTTCTATTTTATCACTTCAAAACTCCCGATGATATTTTGGTGAAATGTGTTCCGTTTAATATATAGGGAGATTAGAAGATATTATGGGACTTTATAGTGATGGAAAAGAATAAAATGTGATTGTATTAAAATAAATTTAATGTTCTCTTCACTGACAATTTTTTTCCCGAATCTATAGTGCTAGCAAAGGATATCGTGGTTTTCAAACATGAGAAGGCTGACATGACTGTGAACAAATATGCACACTGACTCACTAAGCATGTGCAGTTTGTACATGATATTTTATAAAATGATAAGACTATGATTCAATGGTTTAAGATGGTACATAGATCTGATATTCATCCTCAGTTTTTCTTATCAAATCTCTCCTTTAATACTAATATGATTGATTGAGAATTAATGGTTTAACATGATATATCATGAATGTCGTGTTTTATGGGAGTCCCACATTATCCATATGGTAGTTCTTTGAGTTCCCATAATGGGAATAGATTTCATGATGATTCTAATTGTGGATCATGACAATATATTTCTTTAATACCTCTTATAGTTCCTTGAATAGGCCCTTTGAATTACTTCTATTGTGTAAATCATAGGAAATCCAAATGTTTTTTAACCGATGCCACAATGATATGTTGATTTATACTCATTTGGGACACTAAATGAATTTATTCGATATATATCTTACTCATCACAGTGGAACAGTCTCATCGACACAAAAAAGTACCATGTTTCAATCTGATGCTTCACGATCTATGGGGTTTTATTCATAAACATCTTGAATGAAGCTACCCAATGAAGTGGAAGAGTCACCATAGGATTCATATCAGGATCCATAAACTATGATAAGTGCCATCATTATAGATTCATCATTACTGACTACTATATTTTATACTGTTGAATCTCATTCATTTATGTCAACTTGTATTGTGAACATGTTAAATGCTCTTACAGAGATTTTGTCTCATGCGTTAGATATTACTACAACCCTTGCAACAAAAGGATAGAAGGTTATTCATTGTTTTTCTTTTGTTTTATCCTTATAAGATATTTAGGTTGATTACTATTCTCTAGATATAAACATTAAACCTCTTCTTGTCATTTTCGAGATGGATTGGCTCATTTATATTCAATCTTGAAATGATTGAAATATTTGATCGGTCTCTTTTATGGATCTCGTTGGGGTGTGTCGAATATTTCAGGGAGAATGGTATCTAAGGTAAAGTTGATTTAGAAATTATTATATATAGTTTTGGAACGAAATATTAGTGTTTTTTATATGCATCGAGAATCATTGAGTAGTGATCTCCCCTAGTGATCATCAAGTTTCCCAATGTGTTTTCTTCTGCCTTCATTGGGTTTTCACCAGTAAGATAGGTAGATTTATATATATATTTAGCTCATAGTACTCAACCAGTATCTTATTTTTCATACCATGTTGAAGTACATGAACTCAAAGATTTGGATAATAATATGGATAAACTATTAAATAGTATCTGTATACACTCATGCATCTAACCTTTGGAGGCACCTATTCTCTTTATAATGAAATATGATGGCTCACTTCACCTTTGTGTTGAATACTAAAAGATGAATCAGACAACAATAGAGAATTTTTTTTATTTTCCATGGATTGATTATCTATTTAAATTGTCTAAGGGGTCAAAGTTGTTCTCTAAGATTGATCATTGACCTCATTATCACTTTTTGATAAAAAAATAATATGGCATTCAAAAAACCAACTTCATAAGATGTTATAGAAATTATGATTAAATTTTTATTACATTTAATTTAACCAATGCTCGAGAAGTATTTATTTATTTGATGAACAAGATCATCAATACGTATCTTGATAAATTTATTATTGTATTTGTTGATGAGATCTTATTTTAGACTATGTCTATGGATGATTATGTTCTTCTTTTGGGATTAGTTATGGAACTATTGAGAAATAATGGACTTCTTCCAAGCTATTAAAATATGATTTTATTTCAGAAAATAATATTTATTGGGATTCATGGTATGGGAACGTTGTATTTCAATTAATCCTGAGATGGTAAAATCTATTATGACATGGGATGAACCATGTAATGTTTTTGAGATTCTGAGCTTCTTGGGTTTAGCTGGAAATTATCATTGGTTGGTAAGGTATTTCTCGATGTTTGTTTCTAGGTTGAATTCTCTGACATGAAATGGGGTAATTTTTTCTTAGGAAAATAAATTTTATATTTTTTTTGTAGAGTGGAAATTACTTTTGACTTTGGCATCTTTGTTGACTCTTTAATTGTCTATGTTGTGCTATTCATTCTTCTGTGATGCATCAGGTCCAGGTCTGGATTGTGTTCTTATTTTGGGTTATCATGTTATTTCATATGGATCCTTATACTTTAGGCCAAAAAATAATAACTATCATTCCCTTTAAATTTAACTATATGTTTTTATTATTTCACATAAGAGTTGGGGCAATTACCTTTTTGGAGAAATTTTTACCATGTATTCAAACCATAAGTTTTGGAGTTATTTGTTAAGTCAAAAATATATTAATATCTATTTGAGGAATTCTGTGGAGTAAATCAAATATTTTCATATCGATATTTATTATAAACTATGTAATTAAAATGTAATTTATAAAGTTTTGAAATGAACAAAAATCCAACCCAGGATATGGAAGAATCATCAGAAGATTGGAACTTGATGTCTCTTTATTCATAGTTTCATATTGGGGTTTAGGGAATATGGGTTTAGGTTTTTTTTTTTGACATTTTCCTATTTACCTCATCTCTTAAAAGGATGATTATTCTGTAATATAATATTGATAAAAAAATCACATAGAATTATAGATTCTTCTTATGATAGGGAGACAATTTTTATTTTGGCATTCTCTAAATATGGTGTTCTTTGTTTTCAAAAATATCTTTTTACATTTTTATGTGAGAAAATATCTATTTTGTAACTTATATCATACTTAGTGTAATGCACACTAAGGAACCCAAAATATGAGTTATGATATCCGATGATGACTCTAGAGGTCAGGTATGAGATGAAACATAGCTAATTTTTTCCTAATATTATACCTTCCAAATCATCAAGCCCAACCAACAGAATACTTCTGTTTTACTTCATCCACATCTAGTGCCAAATTGGGAGAGAGATTACATTTATATTGACAATAGTTTTGGGTTTTTGTGTACTCAGATAGTAAATACTATGATATGGTTTTTATTCCAAAGGCTGACCAAATCAGCTCACTTTATATGCATTCTTGATGCAACAAAAGTTGAGGATATGGGAAATCACTATGTGAGAGATATTTTTAATATTCACATAGTCCCATATGATATAGTCTTTAATAGAGGTCCCTATTTTACTACTCCTTTTTTTGAGGGGCGACTAGTAGGCACTGGGATATGAGGTTCATTTGATTATGATATTCCATCTATAGAATGATGTCTAAACACAGAGGGATATAAAAATTTATGATTATATTATTTTTTCTTGTGTATTCAATTTTGGTTGAGCTTTGGATGACCATTTGGGGGTGGTTAAGATTTCTTATAAAAGAAGATACCAACCAATAATTAAAATGGATTGATTATAGGCCTTTTATAGTTGATCTTATAGAACTATATTGTATTTTCAAAGATCATTGAATGTTCACTTGTTAGCCTGTGTTTGGTTAAATAGACAATAGTAAAAATTCAGTTGACTTTTCATAGAATTTTCATTTCATAAGTCCCATATATATCATATGATTATTATAGTTGAAAATATTTTGGGATTTTCAATTGTTGAAAAGGTGTTCATGAATGTTTCACCTTGTTTAGGAAAAATATAGCTTGGGAGGTAAGGGAATCCAGCTCCACATTTTGTGGGACCTTTTGAGGTAGTTGATGAGGTGGGGAATGTGTATTACCTTTTATAACATCCTCAATAATTGAAATTGATACATAACATATTCCATGTATAGAATCTAATAATGTGTTTTTTATCCATCGTTTGATTTAATCTGTAGTGGTCATGAAGTTGAGCCTGATTTATGAATGACTTATTATCGAGTTTGAATTGTTGATTCTGAGACAAAGGTACGTCATGGTAGGAAGATATTATTGGTCAGATTGATATTGCATCACAATTATTATTGACATGAGATGTGGGAGTGTGAGGTACCGATGATATATTATTGTCGTCACCATCATGATATAGATGATTCTTGTCATGATTTATGGGGAAACATTTATTATGGGGAGGTTATAACAGCTCCTTAAATTTAAATCAGGTATTCTTTATGATTTTTTTTGGTTCTCCTTTTTCGTTCGTTGGGTAATACTGAGAAGTAATTTGTATGATCCCTGTAATGTTGAAGTCCTGAATTTGATCTAATTTTCAGTATAAAACCTTTAGGTTTTTATACATCTAATGAATTACAGACGATGTAATAGTGTTACACAATATGTAATCTTCAGTCGGAAGATTTCTTGAATTGGGTAATCAATGTGAAAATTTACACAATGTGTATAATTCATACACCATGTAAATATAAAAATTATATTGTCGAATTAAAAGATGATGGGATTTTCATCATACAAGGGACTCCAAAATTACATGGCCAGTAATTGGGTTATATCCCATCCAAAATCTGGAGTGTCAGTTTTAAGGAAGTGGTTCAGCTAAAATCTTTCTTTATTTATTCAATAATTATGTCCCTCTTGGCCTAGAGAAATCCCTATATGATTCTGATGGTTTCAAATACCTATAGATCATCCATTGGATGATTGATCACTATATTGGCTATAATAGATCTCTCTAATTAAGTAATCTTCATGTCTCTTCAATCTGTCTATATTTTCCTATTTGGAGTTTGATAGATAATCTTAGGAGTGATAGATCTAAATTACATGTTTTTGGAATATTGTTTCTAGTATGATTTATTAGATCTTATAAACCATTTTTTTCTATTATTGAGTCATATTGTGGGTGTTTTGATTCGATGAAATAGTTTGGATTTCTATTTATTATTTTCCAATTGATTAAATCATGATTTCAAAATTTTATGAAATTGCATTAATATATTTGTGGAAACCTAATTTAAATGAAACTGGGATTTAAATCATTTTTTATGGAATTTTTTGAGCCCCACACCAATTCATATTGAATAGAAATTGAGGTCCTAATTTGAAATTGATTGAAAATTTTAAATGATTTTTGAATGTATTTTTGAGAAAAATGGACTAAATTTAAATGATAGAACCTATAATTGTCTTTTTTTTGAAAGGTAATGAATTGATGAGAAACTCATGTGTTGGTTTATTTAATGAAATTGGAATATTGACACTATAAGTGTGAAAATTCTATTTTAGATATATTTGAAATGATTTTCCCTTTATAGATTGATTAATTGAGCACATTGGTGTTTGGGATGTAATTGGGTTATTTTAGACAAGCACAGTAGGATGATAATTCTCTAGAATGGGTTGATGATAAAAACTGAAACAAAAATCTAATTAGACACACATGATCCCTAATGGGATATTAATGATTCATATTTGTAAGGTAATTTGTGTACATGTGTACAAATATTTCCATGATAATGAATATGTTATGTGTAGGTATTCCATATCTAAAAACTATTTAACCACCAGGAAGATTCCCATGTTGATTGCTATGACAATTTGTTTTATAAATTCCATTTTTTATGAAAATTATTTAATCATGTGTAGTGATTTAAATAATTTTTTTATGAAAACATTTTTATATAATTTTTTTTCCATTTTTTAAAATGTTTTTAATCAGATTAACATAGATAATATGTTTTCATAAATATTAAATAGGATCACGATTCAATATTTTATAGAAATTGACAACTTAATTTGGTTTATTATTATAAAATACTATTATGGAACACTTGGTGAAACCCTATTGGGATTTAAGATCACTCCTGACCTCTTCCATTGGGAATTTATTGATTCTCTTCTACGAGGTTCAAGTGAAAGGAATCATCCTCTTGGTTGAGGAGAACTTTCATAACCCTTTATTCATGGAGTGTTGAAACCATCATGATTTTTAGTTTTATATTTTCTGTTTCTGGTAATTTTTTAATGTAATTTTTTGTTTCTTATACTCCATCATTTTGGAGTTTTTGAGAAAATTGATATGTATCATTATCTTCCACTATTTTGATATAGATATAATACCATATTTTATCTTCTATGATGTCAGGTGCTAGTCATCGAATCCTAGGCATATGAATGTCTCTTCAGGAAATGTGGGGATCATAATAGTTATATGGGTACTAGGTTATCCTTGATGGTTCAAGAAAACTTTTATTTTCCATTAATATTATTGATATTTGGGTATATTAATGTAAAATATCAAAATAATATTTTATTATATGAATCATATTCCCCTAAGAGATTATTCTTCATTAACATTTATCTTCTTTATCTTATCTTCCATAATTGGTACATATTCATTTTTTTCACATCAAATATTACATAATAAATATTTTACTATCCTAAAATTATACCATTTATCATTGGTGAAACCCATTAGATTGTTCTATATTTCTAATCTCAATAAGATTTACTACACAATAAAAACATTTCAAATAACCTCATATCATCCACAAATGATTCCAAAAACTTAAATTTTTTTCTATAGAAAATATTATAGAATTAATTTCAAATATCATTTGATTTACTATTCATAAATATATAATGTAATTTTTTACATTGAATTTTGAGTCACTATAGTTGATATGAGATATTTTTTCAAATATCTCTATAGTGGCCTTTCATAGAATGATTTTTTTAAATAGCTGTTAAAATTTTTCAAATAGGTAATTTAATAGTTTAGAATATATTAAAAATAAATTTTTTAATTTTTCGTATGAATAAATTTATATCATGTTTTAAAACCTAATTCCTTCTTCGAATAAGATGAAAATATGAATTTAGTGTTTTTTAAAATAATGAAGAATCCGAATTTTATATAATTTTATATTTTTTCCATAAATTTTTTTGTTTTTTCTAAAATACATCACAGTCAATTAACACTATAATAAGAGTGGAAAACCAAAATAACTAATGTAAAATCAAATATTACTAATAATTATGTCCAAAAATGAATATCCATATAAGGGAATCAAATTAGGGTATACAATATAAATAATTTTTCAAATTATTGAAATTTTATTCCGTTTACATTAATTAATAAAATCGTGTAATTCAATCAGTTTTACTATATTCTCAAGAAAGAGGATAGAATATTAATTACAATAAAAAATAAATTTTAGTACCCATTTTTGGAACTCTATATATAATGTGTAATATTAATCACTAAAACATTAACAAAATCACAATAATCAATAATTGGTAATTGTTCCTTTAAATTATATTCAATTTCCTGCAAGGGTTAACCCTTTATTAATGGTATCAGATACTACATAAGATTTTACCACCTAAATTTGTTTCAGTATATTGATTATTAAACAATCTCATATACACATAATAATTATAAATAACCTTAATTATCATAATGAGTAAATGATAATTTCAAATACTTTGAGACCTCTATTTTTCTTCATAAAAATCAGTTTACTTTTATTAAATATATTAAATTATTCATATAATGAAAGGTCTTACTAATAAATTTACTAAATTAAAAAATGTAATATTATATTTTCAATATTTATTGAAATATTTTTATAATGGTCTAATTATATCACATTACATTCCATATATTGATGAGAGTTTAAATTTTATCTTTATTTTAGTTTGAGAGAATTTATAAATTTTATTTACACTATGGTAAAAAAATTCAAACCAAATATGATCAGAAAACTATTGGATGAATTACTATTATTTTATAATTAAAAACTCGATATCTTCTTAACATTACTTCATTCAGTACATCACCAGCCTAAATATTTTTTACATTGAAATATGGAAATAATTATTCTTCTAGTATCCCAGAAAAATAATCTACAAAATCATGAAATTATTTGGTATCATAGATATTAGACTAAATAAAATAGCTCTAATTACATTGTAACTATATATGAAACATAATTGTTTTATCTAATTTGGAATTATGTATCAAAATGATTACCCTAATATCTATTCCAAAAATTCATAACTTGATTATTATATTTACAAAAACAATTAGACGAAACAAAAAACCTTGGATAAATTAATATATGAAATTTTTTATGGTATTAATTTTTTAATACTTCAAACTAATTAATATAATAATTTCCATTCAATTTTATTGTTGTACACTTCTGTTATTCATCACTAAATAAACATTTATTAGTCTGCATATACCTCCAAACACTCTAATTGCTATTAAATTGTAATATGAGTCCATAAATTAAATATTTATCATATAAACACTACCAACACGTTAAAAGATAATATTATCTTTATTAAGGTTATTATTCATAAATTTAGGGTACATATAATTTTGATTTATGTATTACTAATATTACAGAAGAGTGGTAATTGTTTGATATATTCTCATTTAGAATAATGAACCCATATAGCAGGTGAGATGAATAAAAAATTACTATTTTTTATGATCAGGAAATTTATCAATAAATTTATACTTCTTATTGGATTTCACTACTGTTAAACTGGTTCTACTTAATCTTCATAAGATGGAATGATGGGATTTTGTTTTATAATGGAAGGAAAAATATTATACATATGTTGGAGGAACCATCATAATCCGAGACCCTATCAAGAATAAAGAAGAAATTGAATTATTAAAGTTTTTCATAAAATAAATATTTTAGTAATTTTTAAATATTTGTGATATATATGTTTTTTATAAAATTTCCAAAAATTATTAGTTGATAGACATTTTTTACTGATTTTTTTTAAAATAATGTTATGGAAGAACATGTTCTAAATAAAAAACAACAAAATATGTTTTCCATATCTGTATTGAGAATTAATTTTACTGTAAAAAATTAAAATTATTATCTAAATAGAATGGGTTTTTTGAAATTATTATTCCATTTAGATAAAAATTATTTTTTGAAAATATTTTCTTTTTTATAAGATGATAGTTTTTAGGAATGTTATTTTTTACTACTAGAAGGCACTATAAATTTCAAAAATATTGTTATAAATTAATATTATAAAATAATAAAATTAAATGGTTTTGTTTTCATTAAAAAAATATAATTAATTTATATTTTAATATTACAGAACCAATGTATTCTAGTTCAAAAAGGATTTATATGTGTCGAATAATAGAACAAGTGTGTAATAACCAATCTGAAAACATTCACCGACCCAAACTAGATCATCATTGTCCCCAAGAGTCGTAATTAATCTCAATGGACTATTGAATACTACAATGGATTTCATTTTTTTGGAATAATATACTCGTAATTGAATAAAATCTCAATAAATGATTGAATCTTTCAAAAATCATGGATAACGTAAGCATACATATTAAATTTATCACATTTAAAAAAAGAAATTTTTTACATATATATAAGAAAATTTATATTTTTTATTCTGAGTGTACATATATAAATATAAATAATGATGATATGAATTCATTAAAAAATAAAAGAAATTATACATTTATAAAATAATATCCTTGGTACAAATAACTACAAATAAAATTAAATAAATAAACCAAACAAATTGTGATGTGCTGGAAAAAAATAATTCCATACATGGACTGTGATATTCTTAAACATAACATACATATGTATCCCATACATATTTTAATAAATTCCAAAAAATCCATAATCTATTTGAATAAATATTAGTGTATTGTTTAGTAAATGAAATATAACATGTGAAACAATATATCTATTGATGTGAACATGAGTGGAGTGAATAAAAAGGCCCAATTGGAACCATTAACGATGGTTACACAAATGTATAAATATTAATTGTATGCATTAGAATGTATCAACACATTTACACATATAATAAATCAAATTAATTTTAACTAAAAATTTTAAATCCAAGAGACAATTTAAAACCTGTTAAATTATCATTTATTAATAAATATAATGAATAAATCCCTGTATTAAAAGGGTATAAACCTACATACACCTGAAATGATAAAAAATCAAATATAAAATTTTTACTATATCATCATAGTCAAACCAATGTTTTATAATTTAGTGAAATTTTGATTAAATTCACCCAAAATATGGGAAAAATACATAGGAATAGGATTGCATCATCTTGTTGCAAGAAAAAGAGATAAATTTATAGTTCAAAGAGACTAAATTATCTAAAATTGGTGAATTTAAATTAACTATTAACCCACATTTAAAAAATAATTTTTACTTAGTAACTCATACAACAATATTTATGGCCTGTGTACATGTATTTTCCAATTAAGGTATCTAAAACCATATTCCACTAATGATATAAAAAACTTTTATATTAACACATTTCAACAAATATATTAATAAAACATATCATATCAATGATTTTTTGTCTATGAGAATTAATGAGGCCATGTAAAATGTATAACATCAAAAATATACCTCGAAAAAATTCTATTCATGATTTTCTTAATATTCATAATACCAAGATGATGTAAATCATTATTATTCATTTTTAAAATATATACAATTACCAAAGTAAAATAAAAATTAAATAATGGTGATCATTAAATAATTCATATAAACAAAAAACTAGCAATAAAACTATGAGAAAAATAATGCAAGTCAATGTAAGCTAAAAAAGAAAATTAAATGGAATATTAAATAACTAATTAATAATTGAATAAATATACATAGTTTATAATAAATGTATATCATAAGAACATATAAATTATATTTACAATCCTAAAAAATAATAAATATTTGATGTACTAAATACATAGGAGGAAAATATATTAGGAAAAAAATAAGACAATGAATATCCATCAATGGTAGAGTAATTTATTTTTATAGATATAGAGAAACTATGGGAATAACAATAAATAGATAAATTATAGTAAAAATATATGGATTTATTTTCCGAATATAATTTTCAATTTTAAAAATTATTTTAGTAAAAAATTTACTTATGAGTTGAATTCATTTTTTTAAACATTTCCTAATATATACATAACTAATGAATTCATATATCCAACATTATTAACATGTTCAAGTTGAAATGAAATAAAATATGTATTTTGAATTTATTTTTTAAAACACTATTAAGAATAATAATAAAATTGTTTTAATTTAAAAATATCCATCAATGAATTAATTTAGAAGTAAAATCATAATCAAAATTTTCTCCAAACTAATAACCTTTAATACCCATTGTATTGATTTTTGGGTTAATAAAATTATACCCAAATATTTTTCAAATCAAATACAATAAAAATAAAATAAATTATTGTCCTTTTATGAAAATCTTTTCTAAAATTTAATTAATTAAATATAGAAAATATTTTTTAAATCAATGTTTAGAGAAAATCAATTTCACAAAAAAATATAATTAAACTAATATATTATTTTTTTCTAAATTAAATAAGGATTTAAAGCCATTTCCATAAAATATATATAAATTCATCACCATAAAACATCAATTCCACTTAAAAAAATATTTCATTAACACACAAAATATCCAAATAATATATTTTATAGAATATTTATAAAACAAAGAAGTAAAAATATTAATATAAATAAAAAACATATTTTTATATAAAATTATGACATAGATATTTTTTGACAATACATATCATATATCATTTGAGTTTAAGATTATAAATATACTAAAGGTTTATTTTCAAAGAACTCATATTTTATAAAAAAATGATATTAAAAAATTACAATTGCTTAATTTGGGTCATGTAATAAATTAATGAAACCAAAAATTCATTAAATCATATAATGATAACAAAAAATTTTATATCATAAAATTAAATTAAATAACATATTAATCTGTATATCACAAAATACAGCATCCAAAAAATATAAAAAATGTTAGTTAAATATCCATGAAAATCCTTATTAGTAAATTAATTATGTAATATTTCAAAATATCCCATTGTAATATCCAAAATATTTTTGTAATATTTTTAATTTATATAAATTATTGGTAGAAATATTTTTGAGCATCAAAAAGTTATTTTTTAATGGTATAATGTCACCACTATCAATAAAAATCCCATTGAGAGCTCTTTCTGGTCCTATATAATTCAAGCCACAACATATGAATTTTTAGTCAAATGACATGGCCAGTTAAACCCATAGAATTAATTTTCAAAATTAGATTACAATAATAAATGGGATGAATTGTTTTAGATTCTTGAAGAATTACTTTTGGCATCTAACCATACTAGTTACCCATTTAGCCTAACGTAAAAATACAAAACATCAATCAAATATCACGAAATCCCATAATATAAATATTTAATAAATTTATCCTTAACAAATAATTATAAATATAAAGGTAAAAGTACTAAAAAGACTCCAAAACTATGTAAAATATAATCCCTATAATCTATTATTGATTTCACCATAACATTTTGAAATATAATCTCAAAATCCTATCAAACCAAAGAGAAATCTCTCGGTATCATAAAAATAATGTATAATTTTTATATAGTTTCATAAATGCATTGATTATGTCTAGGAGAACTACCCTAATTTGTAAAATATCAGATGAGATTAAAGAAAAATGGAGGGATGATAGTATTCCTAGATCCTATGGTTATATTGGTGAGTTATGATATAGTTTTTGAATTATTATGTTCATAAAAGATAAATTATTTTTTAAAAATTTAAAAATTTAATAAATATAGATTCCCCTTGTCTATTATGGATCTCCAACCCATTTTCAATGTTTTCCCTAGACATATATCCCCTATTCCACCTAATTATATTTCCCTAATTATTTGAGATGACCCAAGCTACACATTTAAATATTTTTGATCATTTTCATAATTTATGAATTAAGTATCAAAGGTAAGGTCGCAGATGACCATCGATGGGATGATTTTATTTTGTGAGAGGATAAATAAATAAGTTATTAAGAATTATAATTTATAAATATCCAATAATTATTTCACAATAAGAATTTATTCAACATAAAATCCTTCATATAACTCCGTAGGAAAAGGGAAACAAAATATTCAGTGAGTTAAAATTCATAGTAAGGTAAACATATCAATGATCCAATGGTTCTTAGAAATTAAAAATTTGTTGAAACCAACATTAGTAGAGAAATTTCTTTTTAAAGGACCATTAATCATTATATCCAAACACATTAAATGATTGAACATTATATATCATATAATGAGATCATTGTCTCATAACAAGACTACCATAGATTCATAAAAAAATTTATCCTGACTTAAGAACAAATGAAAATAAGCATAGGGGGTGATAACATAAATTTTAATATTGAATAACATGGAAACATGGATAAATAAAAAGAATCAGTAATTTGAGAAATGGGAAGAAAACAAATCATTTTCAAACATTAAGCTATAATCAAATCCATTCATGTCCTTTAATTATGTTTTTATGAATCCTAATCATGGTATCATATTAAATTCATATATCATGTGACACAAAGAAATAACCAATTCATTATAGGGATAAATATTACCCCACCAATCACATAATGATAAATCGTACATATGTTTCCCACAGTAAATCAATCATGCCCCATATCAAGGAAAACACATTGAATGAAAATTAGACTCATGTCATTTTTAAATGTTATTACATAACATGAAATGAGGTATCCTCAATTGACAGAAAAAAAAATATCACTAAAACTGACCATATTAGAATTTATAGTATAATCATGAACATTACACCATATGTGGATGATTATATGGTGGTAGATAGAATAGTTGAAATGAATTCCGGGAAAGTGTTTTAGAAATAATTTTTATCATTATCAAAAAAAATTAATGTTATAATTAACATTTCAAAAAAATAATTTCTCTGATGATGAAAGGAAAATTTTTTAAATGACCCTTTAAAATAATCACAACTAAGGAAACATTATAAATAACTATATTTAGTTATTTGAATTTTAATTTTAAATTTAAAATGTAAGAAAATATATAAAAATTTAATTCTATAAGTTTTTTTGTTATTTTTAAATAGAAACTCACATCCTGGAATGAGTTGTTAAAATTATCTTTTATATAAATATATGGAGAGATTAAATAATTACATAAGAATATAAATTCCAGTATATAAAATGAATGAAAAAAAAATTATTGTAAAAATAAAATATACATAGAAGAGAAGGAGACCATTTAAAATAAGAGATTTATTTTCACAAACATTATATTATGATTCCATGGTCCTCATCCCCTTTTTAGAAAGAAAAGTATTTTAATTTTATAAATATATTTAATTAAAATCATTAATAAATATTTTATAAATAATATATGTGTAATATTGAATCCATTTTTCATTTAATTGAGAGATTATATGTCATGATTTATTAATTCTAATATGACTGATTTATAATTATTCACACATATAAGAATTAATTTTACAAATATGGTACATATTTATTACTTGTAAAAAAATATTTAATAAATTTGGTTTATAAGGACTTTATATAAAATAATTGTGAAATAGATAAATTAAATCTTGATTCTTATGCATTCCTTCAATTTTATGATTTATAAAAATTTTCACATTCTATTGGTTTTATTTTTATCCAAATATTCATATTTTTTTATCAATTCGAGGGAATATTTTTATATACATTTTGGATTATATGTGTATTTTTACTAGTGTACCATAATTCAATAATAATCGGCATTATTATTATTAATGATGATGATTTTAAACAAATTTCTTATTTTATTATGGATAATATATATATATGTAATTTCCTTTTAAAAAATAAGGATATAAAATTTATCTTATCATAATGAATTATTTAGCGTTATTAATCATATATAGTAAATTTAATTAATTTAAATTGAAAATGAAAATAAGATTAGTTAATTATGATTCATTTTATTAAACAAATAATATATTAAATGATAGAATAATTTAATATGGGAAATAAAATTCATACTTAATGATAGGGAGTTATAAAACACCAATTGAAATCAAGTGGCTACTATAGCATTTGGATGTATGCCGCCAACCAACTAACCATTGTCTGAACCTCTGATGTGACCTCAAAATCCTAGAATACTAGTATAAAAACCCATCCACAATATTTATAATATTTAAAAGTAAACGAAAATGATCACCATTTCAATTTGATCAAAAGAAATGAATAATTACTTATATTAATTCCGTAAATTGAAATTTCTTATGTCTAAGAGACTAATACTCACCATAATTTCATTACAATAAATTAACAACTCATAATACAGTGCCACTCTATAAATATATATTAACCTTATATCATTTATAAAGAATACTTAAAACATTATACAAAAAATCCCAAATACTATATTAGTCTAGTGCCTTTAGATACATGGTAATATAAACATTGGTACATAACTAGGGTACATTATCACCCACTAGGTAATTCATGACTAGAACCCCTCCAAAAAATATCAAAAATAATATATATATATATATTCATAATATAGAAAAGGTAATCATAATAAATGGTGAGATTGAATTCTCAATAAGGGTAAACAATAGAGATATGTATGAATAATCATGCACATAAGGGTATGAGATCCAGAGAATAACAATATAAGATAATATCCTTATTATCAATGTCGGTATACATGAGTTATGGAATAAATATTTTCAACTCATAAAACATTAATCCTGATAAATAAATTGAATAAGCCATGAAAGCATAACTTGGGAATAATATTTGTAATTCAAGCATACACATAAAATTGTAATATCATTCCCTATAACTAAAGGATTATTTACAAAAACATATCAAGTAAATTCTTATAGACTACACATACTGGAATGAAAACACCTCCATCCCAGTTGTAGTCCATTCCTAATAAGGGATCAGGTTATCCATTCTTCCCACAATGGATCAATTTTTCTTTTACTCCCATACTGGATCATGCCCATCGATTGGATTCCCATAATAATTTCACTAAATATAAAATTTAACTCAATTAATTGGAAGGATATATAGGTCCCACTAGTCAAATAAAATAATCATATAACAATGTGCCACAAGATCGTAAAAAATCATCAGATCATGACCCATAAAAAGATATGTGTTTCGTAAACATCATATCATCACCCATGAAATGATATGGGTATCAAAAATATTCCAAAATATCATAACATTCAGAAAATATAAAGTATAACGCCCCAAGCCCATGATTCAGGATTGGGTGCTAAAAAATGTTGTGTAAATGGTTTTTATAAAAAGAACTTAAAATTACACAAAAAATTTACACAAACAAGGACGGTTACTTGTATAGGTTTTGTGGAATATTCCCACCATAAATTTTTATTATAGATTTTTAAAATAAAAGAATAAAAACACATTTGATAGACTTTGTACAGACTAACCCCTTTACCAAATCTACCCAACGTAGAAGATTATGGTGACCTATGAAAATAAATTTTAAATATAAGGTGGGCATTTAATATGTCAAGTAAGTGGTTTATCAAGAGTAGACCAATATTTTTAAAATATTATTTTGAAAATACATTTAGAAATAACCTTTCAAATAAATCATTTGAAATTTTATATTATTTAAAAATACTATATCACATTGGAAAATATATATGTTTAAGAATTTATTAAAAATAGTCCAATTATATTAATGAAAACTCTAAAAAGTCTTCTAAAAACAAAACACTAATCTAAGGCCACAAGATACATTGAGCGTTGTCTCGAGTATATACACTAAAGGAATAGTTTCACTCGCCACTTCCCTATCATATTTATAATGTCAATGTTCTGATTCTTCTGAATGCATTTTATGCTTTCTTTACTTATATATAATTTCACTAGAGTTTATAATTTTTAACTCATGTCACTATATTAAAATAAAGTCATGATTATATTGATATATAAGTACATATATACATAAATATATGATATCTTATTCAATTACACTTAGTATTTTGGTTACAACCAAATTTAATTCCATAAACCATTGCATTTACATAACATGCATTTGAAATTTCATTCTTGTAATAAATTTTCTATTCATAAAAATAACCAATCATAATAAATATTTATGTTTCACATGTAATATAGTAAAATAAAAATTTTAAATTAAACATATTAAATTGAAAACATGAATTTATTATGAATGCAATGTTTTTTTATGTTAAGAATAACACATGGCCATGGCTACAGGCAATTATGATGTCCTTATTTACCAATTAACATGATGACATGTTATACACATTTTTATAGAATCCTAAAAACAAAAGTTATTACATGTAAATAAAAATTTCATCCATATATATATATGTATATATGTCATGTAACTTTTTATACTAATAATTATGGAATAAATTTTTGTTTATTCAAGACTTTTATAAATAAAAATATCATTTTTTTATAAGAACCAAATCATAATATTATTTTCATAAGAACATAATTAATCTTCACACACTACCATGTATTAAAACATGAATTGATATACAAAAATAATTCATTACTTAATAAATTTGAACATAAAATTAAACAATCAAACTCTTAAAATACCGCAATATATATATATGTAGTAAATTGAGGCCACAAGTACATAAAAATTCAATTTTAATCACAATGTCAAAGAATATATATGATGCGGGAGATTTAGCATAATTTCTATAAAACATACATTATATACATAAATAAATAAAATAATGGAAAAAATAATGAATTTGAAAATAGTTATGTATATAAACCTATTTTGGCATAACAATTCACAAAAAAAAATTGGATAAAATGAATTTAAGTCCTTATGATAAATGTTAGAAGTAAAAAAATCAACGTTTGAATTGGAAATAACAAACAAATATATTTTTGAATAAATTATTGAAATATATTTTCCTCACTAATAAAATAAATAACATAATAAAAAACTCTACCCTGCTAAATTTTGGAAATAAAACATAATTTCACATAAATAAATGTTTGAAAATTAGGAAAGGTATTACACTTAAATGTGATTTTTAGAATAAATAGTTTCTCATCCGTAAAAAAATATCATCAAACAATAGTCTCTTACTATAATTGTTGTAAAAATTTGTAGGAGATCTACTTTGGACATGAACTCAACCTTCGACCGGCAGACCATGTTGTAAATTTATTTGAACCATGGATTGAGGCCTTATAGTCAAGAAATATAGTCTATAAAAAACAATATTTCCATGCAAGCTAAAAGCCTTAGATGATTGAAAAAATAGATTTTATATAAATTTAACCATTTAGTTGAATAGACTTGTTAATATAAAATAGTATAAACCAGATAGGTTCAACGTAAAATGAAGATTAATCTGTTGAAACTGACATCTACAAACCAAATTTGAAGGCTCATATTCATAATCTAAATGTAAGACTATATTCAACATAAGAATATAGATGTATATTGAGTTAAACAAACATTTAAACCATGATATATCATAGACATATGGTTTTAAAACATGAACCTAAATTCAATTTACAGAAAATAGGTCCTTATAAAAACAAATAACTAATCAATTGACAATTTTTACAGTGACTCAAACAGATCAAAAGACAAATAGATGACACCTACCTCACAAATCTGAGAAGAATTGTCTACTCTGAACTTTAAAAACAGATGAACTAGAAGGGTGCTACTTAGATCTTCAAAATCTGTCACTAGTGATCATTGTCCGCTCAGACTCATCGTCGGTACTCTATTCAACTTGGCCAAAACCCCCATAGTGAATCGAACCCAACATGATCTGCTTCAAAGCACCTAGTTTTCCATTGCTACACACGACCTAAGGACCCCAACAGTTTGACCTCCCCTTTCTCAAACACTAAATGTTCCCCTTCCACTATAACCCAACTTAGTATTTTTTTTATACATTTTTCATTTAATTTTATTACCTCATTTTTTAAACATAAAATAAAAATACATAATATTATAATTTAAAATTTTATATGTATAATTTATGTATTTAATATATCGTCATGCAATATAGAATAAATATTAATTGTAACATTTTTATAAAGAAATGTTTAATTGAAAAAAATTTGATAAATCTATCATAATCAGAATATATTAATTAAAATTAATTTTCCATAATTCAGTCTTTTTAAAAATAATTTAACCATAATTCATAATTCAAAATTATTAATTGTAACATCATATACATAAATACATACATATATATATATCATTTTTGAAAAATAGAATTTAGAAAATCAAATTATTAATATTTTATTATTATTCATTTAAAATATTCTTTTAAATAACCATTTAGATAAAAAAAATTATATTTAACAAAAACACAAAAAAAAATTCAAAATATTCTTTTAAAGAACGATCTATAATTTTTTTAGAATTAATTGAAAAACAATAAATAATACTTATAATAATATAAAACAGTTAATTTGAATTATTATTTTTAAATAAAATCAACTCAAACATATTATTAGTTTTATTTAATTATAAATAAACAAATTTAATAAAATGTTTTTATAATAAAATAATTTTTATAATTTCTGGGGTGTTACATTATTCTCTCTTCAGAATTGTTCCCTCAGAATTCATTTATTAGACTCTAAACAATTATTAATTTTTGTCTTTAGAATTTAAAAAACTAGGACTCTGAAATATATAGACTATATCACATCATCTAATATCCATTGTTTTTTAAATCATTCCTCATATACCAATTATAACACCCCAATCTCGCTCCTCCAGATTTAGTGGAAAAACATGCAGTGTAATGTTTTTATTAAAACAAACTGAAAAATTACACAAAACATTAAACAAATAAGTACTTTAATCATGGTAAGTTTTGGAGAATAGACACACCTTACATTTTTATTTGGTCATTACAAATGTAAAGGATAAAACACATCTAATAGACTTTTCATCCATTAATCCCTTTACTAAACCCAACAAACATAGAACTTCAAGGTTACCTATGATAATAAATTTTCATCATTTGGTGAACATTATATATGCCCAATAAAGGGATTTAAATTCCATGAAAAATATTTTTAAAATATTATTTTAAAAATTCATCCAAAAAAATATTTAGAAATACAAATTTTGATACACTAATGGAAATTACATATGCTTTAAAAATACTCTATTACTTCAGAAAATAAATACGTTTAATAATTAATTAAAAATAATCCTGTGATATTTCTGAAAACTCTAAGAAAGAATCATAAAAAACACTGAAATGAGGCCGCTTGAGATGCTGAAGGTGGTCTTGGGCATACCCACATAAGGGATGGGTTCACTCCCCACTTCCCTATCATATTTTCAACATTTAAGTGCCAGGTTTTTTTAAAACATTTTAAACATTCTTTTTATATATATTTTATTTCATTCGATTTTTTAAATTTGAAAACATGTTTCTACACTAAAATACACTATCAAACATAAATTTATATGTAAAAATTTATATACATATATATATGATCTTCAAATTAATTCTTCTTGTGAGTTTGGTTACAACCAAAACTCCATCCATAAGCCTTTGTATGTATTGTCCATGCATTAAAACTTTCATTCATGTAACGCATTTTCTATTCATATAAATAAATATTCATAATAAATATTTACATTTCACACATAGTATTATAAAAAAAAATTAAATAAAACATATTTTATTGAAAACATGAATTTATTATGAAAGAAACATATGTCAATGTTAAGCATAACGTATTTCAATGGCTATATGAAATTGTGACATCCTAATTTTTAATTTAACATGATGACATGCTATGCGCATTTTTTTGGAAACATGACAAGAAAAATTATAACATTTTAATAAAAACATAATCCACATATATATATCATTGAATTTATAATAAACATAATTAAAGAATAAGTTCCTTTTTATTCAAGACATTGAAGAATAAAAATATATATTTTTAATAAGAATCAATACATAATATTATTTTCATAAGAACATTGGTAAACTTATCACGCTTCCATGTATTAAAACATGATTTTATAAAAAAATAATTCATTTCATAATAAATTTGAACATATAAATATATAATAAAACTATTACAATACCAAAAAAATATAGAAGCTATAAATTGATTCCTCTAGAACATAAAAATACATAGTAAGGCACATTATTATAGAAAATAGATGATGTAATAGACATAGGAAAATTTTCATAAAACATAAATTATTTTTATATATTATTAAAATAATGGAATTATTATGAATTAAAACATTGTTATATATATAAATCCCTTTCAGTATAACAATTCAAAATACAATTTTGATAAAATGAATATAATTATTTATGATAAATGTTTGTAGTAACCAATAAATTATCATTTAATTTTCAAATAAAAAGAAAATAGATGTTTGAATAAATTATTAAAATATGTTTCCCTTACCCATAGAAAAAATTAAAAAAATAAACGAATTTTCCCTTACTAAATTTATAAAAGAAAACATAATTTGACATAACCAAATGATTGAAAAAAGGTAAATATTACACATATATGTTCATTGTTAAAAAAATATTTTCAAGTTTGTAAAATAAATTGCATTAAAAAAATATTATTATTCTTGAATTTTTATAAAAAAAATTATGTGATATTTTTTGGACACACACACATCCTCCAACAAGCATACCATGTTACAAATTCATTTTCACCATGGTTTGGGGATTTATAACCAAATAAACTACTATCTATATAGAGAAATAAGCTGGAAAAGAAAGCTTGAAGTTGAAGTGGACATAAAAATTGAATTTATATAAATTCATCCATTTTCTTGAATATATTCATCCCATATAAAACAATATAAAATTGATATATTCAGAAAAAACTGAAGTTTACTCAGTTGAAAAAATACATATATAAACCAAATTTGAAGAATCCTATTCATAATCCAAAAGTAAAATAGTATTCAACAAAAGATTAAAGATGAAGATATAGATAGACAAATAAATAAACCTAGATAGATCATTAACATTGGGTTTTGTAATAGACACCTTAATATGATTTACAAAAAATCTATCTATAAGAAAATAAATAACTAGAAAATATATGATATTTCAAAAGAATTAAAACAACTCACAACACAAACCGAAGACACATTCCTCATATATATGAGAAGAACATGGTGCTCTAAACCCAAATAGTGCACAAACCCAGTGGACACCATTCAGATTTTCAAAATCCCTAACTAGTGATTATTTCCTTCTCAGACTCCTTACCGACACTCATTTCAACTTAGTCAATGCCCCCATAGGAAATCAAATCCAACGCACTCGGCTTTGATTCTTCTAATAACCCCTTGTTTCAGGAAAACTGGAGACCCCTATAGCTTAGCCTCCCCATTCTAAAAACCCTCAATGCACCCCTACAACTATTACCTAATTTTTTATTTTTGTAAACATTTTTCATTTAATTGTATAACTTCATTTTTATACACATTAAATAAAAATATCATAATTTAATAATTTAAAATTTTATACATGTAATTTAAATATAGAATATATCATCATAAATTGTAGATAAAATTATATTTGTAAAATTATTATAAAAAATGATTATTTTAGAAATATTTGATAAATCTAAAATTTTAATAATATATTTATATAAACTAATTTTTCATGATTCCCAGTTTATAAAAAAATATTCATAATTTATATTTCAAAATTCATAATTCTAGCATCGTATACATAAAAATATATATCTATATTAAACTTTTGAACAAAAATCATGAAACTAAATTATTCGTATAGTGATACTATTTATTAAAAATATTATTTCAAATAACAATTTTCATAAAAATAAATTCTATATTACAAAAAATAACAGAAATAATTATTATAAAAGATTCCTTCAAACAAATAAAAATAATTTTTCTTTTTTTGAATAAATTTGAAAATAATAAATAATAATTATAATTAAATGAAATAATTAATTTCAATTATTATTTTTAATGTAAATTGTTAAAAATATATTATTACTTTGATTTAATTATAAATAATTCCATTTAATAAAATATTTTTATAATTAAACTATGTTAAGAATTCTTAGGGTGTTACATAAGGGTTATATAATAATATCACCAAATAATAACCAATAAAAATATGTGGGTTTCAAAAGCATATAACCAATGGAAGGGAAATTGGTTTGACAAACAGATCACCCGTGAAAGAGTAATCGATTTCTTTACCAGCATTCCATCAAAATGTAAACCATTCTTAAAAATAATATGCAATGAAAACATAGACCATATCCTTATAAAGGCATATGTAAAACCAATATAAGTCATATTTGATTGAAAATAATTTTTAATTATCTTAAAAACAATTTGGAGGAAAATATCATTTCTTCTTTCAAAAATTCTTTTTAAAATTGTCAACTTTTTCGAATTTTTTTTTATTTAAATACATATTTGTAAAATTATAAAGTAATTAATGAAAAAAATTATGAAATTTAAAATCCATTTTTCTTGAATATTAACTCAGAAATATATTTCTAGAATCATTTATGATATTATGTTTTTTTAAACAGATTTCTAACCGAAGAGATAAATAAGGTCACATAATCATAAAAATAATTTATTTATTATCATAATTACCAAAAATATGGAAATGATACTGATACAATAGGATAACATAATCTAGATTATATGAAACTTAATAAGTTTTCATGATAGATAGATCAAAATATTTCATCAATAGATGAATAATGATGAACAATCTTAATGAAATGGTGAGATTGTTATAACAAACACTTACCACTTCAGTAATATTGAATCATAATACCCATAAGGAAATAACATTAAATAAGGACTATAATATCGTAAAAAATATTGTTTTTATATAATATTAAAGGGATAGTATATACTCCTCAAAATATATGATGGGAGAAAGAAAAAGATTTGTCTTAAAGAAGGAAAATTGGGACAAAATTACCTTACTGATTTGGTAAATTTTGAATTGTAAAACCCATGAAAGATAAATCATAAAATGGATATATAAATTCAAATAAATAAATGGGTAGTAATAATGAAATACATTAATGGTATGTATATAAACCACACAAAATAAATGAGTGGTGAATATGGGATAAATCTCAATGAAATAAAAGTTAGACTACAAATCTGATTACATTATGTAATGACTCTCTTGATAATCATCCAAAACACATATATAATAAATATAATTGAATTTTAAATATATTTAAGAAAAAAAATATATCATATAATTGAATATATTATTTAATTTTGAACACATATTACCCATTTTTAACAATTTCATGTTAGAGATCTGTTTTAGGTAATACCCGCATTCTTTTTCACTTGTACATTTATTTGTTCTATTTTTGGTTATTTTACTTATATAATGATTAGAATAATATAAATAATGATAACCATGATATAAATATCCTATATATTCAGTATACAAGTATTTAAAATAATACGTAATTTATATAAATTGAAAAAAAAAACATTGTTTCCGAAGACGGTAGGTCGTACATACACGTGAATGATGTTTCCATTTTCTTATCGTAATGAAACATTGTAAATAAATTACACACATGAATATATATAAAATATAATTATAGTAAAAATATTAATCCATATAATAGTATATTTTCACAACAACCTTTCTTATAAAATTCCATGTAAATTGTGATAGAATCAGATCGCTTTGAGGAGGCAGTAGTCCGCACACCCACTATCAAAGTAATTTTATTTAAAAAATTATAAATCATGTCGTAATGTGATATATAATACTTATGGAATCATTAAAACATAATTAATATCATTTATATCATATAAATATATAAATTAAATCATTATTCTCAATTGTGAATGATGACAATGAAAGAATAGATGAAATTAGTTCGTGAGGCGATAGTCCCCTATACATAAGAACAATGATTGAAAACCCCATTTGATTTATGTATGTGTGACTTAAGGTAAAAACATCTATATATAAATAAATTTATGATATATTGGTTATTATTTAAATATGTAATATTATTATTTGAGTAGGCAGATAACAAAATAAAATTAAAGTTCTTATTGTAAGATGTTACGCCTTTTTTGGGTAAATAGTTTTATTTTCACAAAAGGTATTCTTTTGTGGGATTTCCTATCAAAGGGGGGATTTCTAGGATGGATTTAGGGGTGTTTGGAGGGTCTTTCAGTTTATTTTTATGATTCAATAGTCTTATGAGGAGTGAAGATATGAGATGAGAGGGGGCCTTTTATAAGTGGGGAAAATGACACATTGGGTATTCATGAAATTATTTAATTTATCTCCACGTTTTACATGTCCCCCTACAGTTAAAAATCAACCCTTCCAGATACGTAGAGTTTTAATGGTAGAAATATGACTAAAATGTTATTCTTAGAGAATTTTTGGGTAATATATACACCTTATATTTCACGTTTAATTATTAATTAATCTCATTTTTACCTTAATCATTCTAATATATTTTAATTACTTCCCATACTGTTTATGGTAAAAATATTTGTTAAACTTATTAGTATTAAAAATTATTGTTATTCCAAATATAGATTCCATTTTTAAAAGTTCTAATTATAGGAGTGGAAAAAAAATAATCCAATATTAATCTCAGATATAAGATTGGATGATAGGTTTTTAATATGTAAAATCCCAAAAGATTAAAATATTTTTATAAATATATTCACTTAGAAATTGGTTTCAATGAACTGAATTGGATTAAATTATATATACCAGGTCTAATTTAACTTTGAAACCAATTTACAATACAATTTAATAATATAAATAATTTTCATAGAAAATAAATTTTCAATTAAAAATCATTATTTTTCACAATTAATCTGGAAATGATATTTTTTTCAAAAAATTCCCAAAAATTCACCCCAAGATGATTTTGATATTCTACAATAAAAATGAATTTTATTTTATAAAATTCAATATCTTATTTTTTATAATATATATTTTTTTATTTTTTATAGACGGACATAAAAACACATTTCTTTTATGAAAAATATATTTTCAAACATAAAAAGACCACAAAAAAATTAAATATTTTGTTATCAATATGTTTTATTTGTATAAAACCATTTTAAATATTATTTAATATGTATTTATTACAATTCCAATTTCTATATTTAATGTCTATGTAAAAACTATATCATTTAAATAATTATAATAATAAAATGTTGTTTCGTATAAACATAGTGTTGTGTGGAATGCAAGATTAGCTAGTGGTTCATGTAGTGTTAGATTAACTTTTTGTGGAATATGTTGAATATTTTATTTAGTGTATAATGTAATTCAAGAAATAAAATAATTATAATTTTTTTAAAAAAAATATTTAAACATAAGTAATGGTGTAACATTCTACACCCCATAAGATGAATTTAAACTTGAAAATTTAAAAGTCTTATATAAATAATTGAGGATACTTCTACCACATCATATTCCATAGTACCCACATAGTTTTCCCCAATTGATGGTTAATCCCCGAACCATTTACTAGTTGAGTGGCCCTATATCATAGAACTTTATCTACATGATGAATAATTTCAACTGTTTATTACTCATAATAATGATCTTTCTCTAGGGATATGACCTATGAGTTTAGTACATGTTAATGTTAAAGTATGTACAACCTTAGGAGAGATTCATGGAACACATCACAGAGTTGAGATAAGTTTGGTGGACGTTCCAAGTGATAGGTTATCCTTTTTATATAATCAAAAATCTTAGAGGGACCGATATACATAGCGCTTTGTAATCCTTTCATCCCGAAACTCATAACATAATTCTGTGGGAAAATTTTTAGAAATTCCTTCAAAATGACTTAAAATTTTAAATGACTCTATCAGTTGTCTTCTTAAATTTTCTACTAACATTGAGCTACCTTTATATGATTATTAATGGTTCTAACATTTTATAACGTTTCATGAGTGATCTCATGTTCGGATAGATTTCTTTCTCCAACATCATTCCAATACATTTGGTATCTACATGTCATTACACATAGGGATTGATAAGTATCCATATAAATTCTTGAATGATTGATATTTTGTTTATAATACTAACCTATAGGAAGTTTTTTATCAAAACCACCATTGAAATACAAAGAAACATATATCAACAGATCATCTACTACTTGAATTGTTTTATTAGGTTGGTCATCAGTCTGAGGATGATAAGTAGTGCTAAAACTCAATATCAATAATATGTGATGACATGTAATTAGATCAACTGTGACCCATATAACATTATTCCATTTAGAATTTTAGGGGATCCAATGATAAAATCCATAGCGGTGTTTCCCCATTTTCATTCAGGTATGAGTTTTAGATGAAAAAAACCCCTTTATCTTTTGTCTTTCAGCCATAAATTGTTGGAATACCAAGCACATAGATACAAACATTGCAATGTCCATATTCACTCAATACCACCATAATTACTCTTCTTAAAAACTATATATCTTCATAATTATATTATTAATAGAGAATTAAGAAATATTAACTACCTCTAGAAACTCCTTCTTCAAATATAGTATGGATGGAACACATACATAGTCATGGGTCCTTATCATTCTATATTGATCACGGCTAAACTCAAGAACATTTCTAACCTTCTTAATTTGTTCTACATATACCTTTTGCACCACTTCTATATTCAAATTAATAGTGGGTTGAAAATTCAAATGAGGAATATAGGATTCGTCCCCTTACTCCAGGATTTCTAGATCCATCCTTTGTAAATACATAAATAATTGATCTTTTTTGAACCATAGAATTAATAATATTATGTGATCTATTCAAATCAACCCATCTTCCACATTGTTTTCTTACCTGGGGTGGTAATTTTTTGAGCCGTAGTAATACTTTATACACTCAAACCACTAACATTAGTTAATTTTTAACTCCTTCTATATGAATTTCTATTTCAAAATTATATTATTAATATATATGTCACACTTTTTCCATTATTATAATTCCTCCAAATTAGTGATGCAAAAAAAATGTCATGAAATCCAAATAATTAGTTGGGTAATTTTCTCAAGGATATTCAACAATAGTGGGTAATAAGTGATGGAAATGTTATTTTATATAATAATACATCCTAATCCTGTCTTCTTTGTATATATATATAGATTACAAACCCTTTAAAAAAAATTATGTACGAACAGGTGTGTTGTCAAACCTTCTCTCTAGTTCCATGATGTTTTCCTTGCATTTATCTATCTAGAGGAACATGGCACACTTCTGAGTTATCTTGTTCATGTGACTAGATAGTCATGTGAAATTATCCACATACCATCGAAAATATTTAGCTAATCCAATAATGCTATGGATTTCAATCACCATGGTTGGTCTAGGAAAGTATTTAGTAGCCTCTGGTTTTTATGGATCTTTTGTTATACCATCTCTTGGGATTATTTGACACAAAAATGAAACATTTTGAATCCAAGATTCATAATTTTTAAATATTTAATACTTTTCATCATTCATCCAGGTGTTTAGTATGATTCTTAAGTGGTCTTCAGGCCCTTCCTTTCAATTTGAGTAAAAAAGAATATCATCTAAAAAGGCATATAAAAACTAATCAAGGTAATATCTAAAGTCTCTATTACTAAAATCCATGAAGATAGTAAGGGAATTAGTAATAATCAAAGGAATAACTATATAATAATTAATTCCATACCTTTTATAATAATCCATCTTGGGTATATCCCCTGTCATGAACCTCAAATGATGATATCTCAGACAAAGGTCAATCTTGAAAAAATAGGGAGCTCCATGTAGTTGATGAAACAATTCATCAGGATAGTAAAGTGGATATTTTTTATTGATTGGGATATTTATCAACTCTTTAGAGTCAATAAAGAGTCTCACTAATCAATATTTTTTTTCACAAGAATAACTGGTGCATCACATGTTGATACACATGGATGATTGAATCCCTTATCCATTATGTATTGAGTTACTTCTTTAATTTAGAAATGCAATTTGGAAAATTCTATATAGAGTCTTTGAAATTTTCATGGCTCTAGGTATGATATTTATTCAGAACTCAACTTCACATTTTTTGTTGATGTCTAGGCCACTCTTCTGGGAACACATTCAGAAATTCTTAAATAGTATTCATATCATCGATGTAGAGTTTCTCCCTAAACATTTGATAAAAACAAGACAACATAATCTATATTAAGACACATATACTGTATATAGTCTCCATTGGATGTCTACACCTATCATCAAATTGATAAGAAAACAATGGATGGTTTGAAATATCAAAAATAAAATACCTTTATCGAAAAATGATGTGGGATTTATGCAGAAAAATACAATCTATGACTGTGATGACATCAAATTCAACCAAAGGAACAATGAAAATATGTGTGTTAAACACATTCCCATAAACATCAACTTGAGAGTAATCATAGAATTGATATAGCATCATCATAACATTATATGTTTTCACTTATAATCCCATATATTCTCATTTTAGTGGAATCATAAGACCTCTAGAAATTTCATTAGATATGAAAGAGTGGGTAGATCAAGAATCAAATAACGCATTTCAAGTTCTAGGGTGGATGAGAAGTGTACCTTTCACCAAATTGTAATCATACCCATCCTCAAAAAAAATTATGTTAGGATATTTTACATTTCCCTTGCCTTAAGGGGATACTGACACCAATTATCATCACTACCTCTTGAGTTTGTGAACTAGTTATAATAATCCCCTTTCTTAGTAAACTTGAGAAACTAATGTGTGGGGGTTTTATTCAGTGAAGCTTCCTCTCTATTCACATCATTAGAAAACATCTTCCCATTAGTTCAATAATAATTTTCCCAACAGACTTCCCTTATACAGTTAAAACATTTATCAAATCCACGTAAACAGTTTCTTCTATGCATCATTCCACACATAGAGAATAAATGAGCCACAATATTCTTTTATCTATGGTTTTTAGATTTTCCTTTGAAATGAATATTCCATTCTTATTAAAACCATATGATTTTTATGTAATGTAAACATACATTTCATCCTTGATCGCAAAACACCCAATCTATTCATAACTACTAATTTCTCTTAGGGAAAAATCCATTATGATACTTTCATTTAAGCCACAAATGAATCAATGAACCTTACATTCTTGTTGGATAATGGTACCAAAATAATACATCACAAGCCTTGTAAAATTATCCTTCTTGTTATCAATAGATTCCAAATCTATTATATTTAATTCCATGAAATCTTTTCCATATTTATACAAAAAACATGATGAAAATACATATTTTATAATAATTTCATGAACTCATCCCAATCCATGAATTCAATTTCACCTTGATTCCATGTATTCATGATAACAATCCACCACTTGTCCACTACAACTTCTAAATGATAAACCACCAGAATTTCATTTTCATGTTCTGAAATCTAAAATGTGAAAAATATATTTTCAATGGTATTGAACTATAATTCAGCCACAAGTGGGTAAGAAGTCCCACATAAAGACGATTTATGTTTCCTCATTAATGACTCAACATAATTTAGTTCCCTTATTTTCTCATTTGGAAGTTCATAATTATTCATATATTTAGAAATTTGGGTGATCATAGTGATGTAATTTTTCATTCCATCTCCCATAGTATTCTGTTTATCTTGAGTAAAGTCGCTAAATTGTCTTTTTCAATCTGCATTAACATGGTTCCTTTATGTTATTTCCATCGACAAAAACCAAAAATCATAGGTAATGAGACATTAATCATAGGGATAAACCACATAATCATGAAAAATCACATACAAGATGCCTAAACTGTGTCTTCTTATTTAATCTAGACATGTTATTAATATCTTAGGTTATTCATATCCATCCTATATTTAAATAAGTTTTTTTGGTTCATGAATGGTTTTTTAATTCCCAAAGCACATACCCTAGGAGTGTCAATCCAAGTCTGCAGTAAGTTATGTTTTCAAGCCCCAATTCCTAATCAAATCATGATCAATATTCT
This sequence comes from Viscum album, assembly GCA_963277665.1. Classification (NCBI taxonomy): domain Eukaryota; kingdom Viridiplantae; phylum Streptophyta; class Magnoliopsida; order Santalales; family Viscaceae; genus Viscum; species Viscum album. Next base: position 1,639,974,861 of record OY728121.1, on the reverse strand, counting down.
ATTTTTCTGGTTATTTCCCCTATATACATCTATTCCATAGCCACATTGACATGTTGTATCTATACATGGATGTATTTATATTAAACCAGTCATTATATCCTTCACTAAAATTCCAAGACATTTTTCTATACTTTTTCTCATCCATAGAATTATATTTATACATGTTCATAGGTTTCTCATTTTGTTTTTATCATCCTAGTCTCTTAAAGGAAACTAAACATTTTCTCTAATACCTACCATGGTAACCCTATATTATGATACATTTAGGTCACTTGTTTTTTAGTAATAATTAAAACCTTTCACAATTAGACACCCAAAGGCCATATTTGTTAATTAACATTGAAACCAATGAATCATGTACACTATTACATATATGATCTACATAATCTCCCACTAGGTTCATTATTACTATCACCATTATTAATCAAATCATACATAATACATATCTTCATAACATATGAAATAGAAACATAAGAAATTGTTATCTCATATGATCAGAAAGGGTAACCAAGCGAGATATGTAACCATAATCAAGAAAAAATGGTATTAGAGCATGATTATAATAAAATAAGATAATACTATGAATATAAAATATCATATACATGAGTTTTTGGATAAATATTAATAGTTAATATGACATGAATCATGATGGAATCAAGAGAATAATCCATGAATTCTAAAAAATTTATAAGACAAGTAATTGTGGAATATAAATAAATAATTAATATTATTCGCCACATGTCAACGTTTTCAGTTTGAAAATTATCAGTGAAATTAATGGAAAATACACCTAGAGGGAAAGAAAAAAATCCATCAAAAATCATATTCCATTCCTTTTAATAGATCCAGTTTCCAATTATCCCAATAGTAGATCTTGTTTCTCCTCATTCCCATTGTGGATTGGGGTTCCCCTTCTTCCTATAGTGGATCAAGCTTGTCGACTTGTTTACCATCATTATCTCATGGGATATGATTCTTTACCCAATGAATTGTATTGAGATATATGTAACACCAATCATATAATAAAATCATATATACATTATCCATAATATCATAAAAGTTACTCATCATGAACCATTAAAAAGATGAGTTTCATAGACATCCTATCAAAATACATGAAATGGAATGGGTGTCATAAACATGGAACCATATCATAACCTATGGAAAATTCACAGGTATAATAATCATTTCATCAATTTAAATCCTATGAAAATAATATTGTTAAAAAATCATATAACCCATGAAAGAGAAGTTTGTTTCCCTAATATATAACCCAAGAAAGAGAAACAGCTGTCATAACCATCATGTCATCAAAACATCATCCATTCATTTAAGAAATATGAAAAGAAACCATGGATCATATCCAAAAGAGTGATTATTAACACCAATATATTTGATCATGGATGGAAGATAATTTTTAAAAATCATAAAAACATTTCTTTTGGAAAATATCTTTTCTTCTTAGAAAAAATAATTTTAAAACATTAAAAAAATAAGAAAAAATTTCATTGAAAATAGATTTGAATACAAATAAAGAATGATTTGAAACCTGTAAAAAATATTAAAAATTATTTTTAACAAAAAAATTATCTCAAAATATCATTTTAGAAACATTTATTAATAATTTTTAATACATTTATTTTTTTAATAAAACAAATTTTCGATTAAAGAGTGAAATATTGTCACATTTTCTTAATCTTTTCAATTTATTAACTTATGTACCCAAGAGTTAAAATTTTTTAATATTAACTGAATGTTCAATGAATAACAATATTATATTAAAATAATGAATTTTCCAGAACAATGTATTAGAATATTTCATCAATGTATGAATAGTCATAAACAATCCCCATAAACGATGAGATAATTGCAACAAACTCTTACCAATATGGAAACCATGAATCACAATCCCCATGAAATAATAACATTAGATAAAGCTTATAATATAATAAATATTATAATATTCATGATATAACATGTAAATGGGAGAATATGTACACCTCATAAAATAATATATGTTCATAGAAAAACATGTGCCTCAGAGAATGCAAATTGAGATAATATTACCTTATCGATTTTGTATCTTATGAACCATAAACCCCATGAAATATATATCATAAAGTGGATATTTAAATACCCTTAAAATTGATTATAATAATAGTATAATATATTCATTGTAATTATATATACCACATAATAGAAATGAGTGGTGAATATGGAATAAGTCTTGCAGTAATAAAAGTGAGAATAGAAAACAACATACCTTATGTCTTGAATCACTTATTAAATATTCAACCATCATATACAATAAATATAATTTCTTTATATATATATATATTATAAAACAATATTAAATCATATAATACCATTTATGAGGTACTTATGACCTTATATTACAATTTTACTGACAATTTCACATTAATGTAATGTTTCTGTTAATAAGAGCTTTGGTTTTCTCATGTGTTTTGATTTATTATATTATTCATATTTATACTTATATATAATTTAATAATCTCAAAAATGATAACCATGATATAAATATCATATGTATTCAGTATATATGTATTCACAATAATCTATAAAATATTCAAACAGAAAATGAAATACACCGTTCATGGAGACGATATGTCGTATGCAAACTTGCACATTGATTCCATTTTCTTATCATATTTAATCAATGTGCTTAAAAAACATATATATATATATATATATATATATCTAATATAATTTTAGTCACATAATAGAGAATATATATCATATATTTTCTCTAAACCCATCCTTAATATATTCCATGTAAATTGTGAATGAATCACTTCGCTTTAAGAAGGCGGTAGACTACAAATCCATAAATGAAGTTATCATACTTAAAAAAAAGAAAATAATGAAGGTGTGTGTTATATAATAATAACATATGAAAATATAAATCATAGACAACACATATATCAAATGAAAATATAATTTAAACCATTATTAACACCCTTGAAAGGTGGTAATGGAAGAATGAACAACAACAGTTTGCGAGGAAGTAGTTCGTCTAACACATGAATGATTATTTGGTATCCAATTTGATGTATTTGTGTGTGACTGTATGTGTAAAAATAAATATAGAAAATCATACTATAATTAGTATAATGGGGATATAATATAATAGTGGAATAAAAATTTGTTTGGTGTGGATAAAGAAATAAAGGAAATTCTTATTGATGTATGTTAACTCTTGTTTGGGTAACTCCTTCATGTTTGCATAAAAGGGATTCCTTGGTTTGATTTTTTCTCAAATGGAGGATTATAGGATGTATTTAATTATTTTTTTAGTATATTTGGGTATTCTTTGATTGAGATAATGGGATATAGAGATGTGAAGAGTGAGTGCGTAGAGGAGTCCTTTTATAAGAAGTGAAATGAAAACATTGGGTATTCTTGAAAATATTTTACTACTTCCCACGTTTTAATTGTTCCCAAATTGCTAAAAATAATCCATTATAGACCCTTATATTTTTAAAGGTCTCAAAATGTCCTTAACATAATTTTTATACATGTTTATGGTCATTTTTACTCCTTATATTCTATATTTAGTAGTTAGTGAATATTGTTTTTACATTAATCCCTATAATAAATTTTCATTACATTCACTAATATTTTTCTCAAAAAAATATGTTGAACATATAAGATATTATAAATTACTCTAATTCCAAAATTTTGAAATTATGAGTTCCCAAGACCTCACTATTCAGTGCTTTTGATTACCATATCTTGTATACAGTTAGATATACATGATGTCATCTTACCATTATAGTGTAGTAATTCCTACTTACACTATTGAAATGGTAATGTTAAAATATTAATTGTCATATCGAATGTTTATATTAGATCCTAGGATATAATGAGAACCTCTAGATACTATGACAATAATCATTAATATATGTTTTATGGTGTAGATACATATTACTGACTTGAAATAGTATTTGTTTGAATAATAGGTGATGGGGGATCACATTCATTGAGAATTATTCTCCTAAAGTTGGATCTTGGTGATCTCTAGTAGTGAAATCATAAAGGCTGACCAACCAATAGGTTTCAAATGTCAATGGATGTTTCTATGTATGATCATGTGTAATTGTCTCCTGACATGAGATCATTACCAATGCATTTCATTTGATGGAATACATTTATGTAGGACAAAAACCATGGAAATGAAGTCGTGGCATGGTAGTTTGTGTTGGGAGCATCATTAGTGGCATGACATTGGATAAATGGTCAAGAAATGATTTGTCACTTTTGGGTTACAAAAGTAATATATATTAGTACATTTTGATATGGATGGTTGTACCATTATAAGACCATGACCATAGAAGTTAAGGGTAAATCATTCTAGTTAAATCAACATATAATAAAGCAAAAAAAGGTGATGACATGAGAGTGTGTCATGCTTTATGAGATATTACTGATAAAGATATTACATTACACAGTGCATGTTTTTAGGTTTGTTGTCTCAATTGTAATAATCCTTATCTCTTTAGGGGCCATGATGGCATACTATATCCCACTCTTGGTTTTTGAATACTATTCACTACTATCAAGATAATGGCCTAGAGGGTCACACACAATAGCGTATTCAAGAATCTTACCTATTCAGTTGAATAGGTTTTTTGGACATAGTGGTCCCCACCCCTGGGGTCTAGTATTTTTCCAAAGAAAATTGATCACCACGGTAATTAATAAATTCATATTATTTGAGTTTAGAATAAAAATCATTAAATTTATTTATTAAATTTATTTACGTATTTTAATTAAATAAATGAAAAATATTAACTGACGAATATTAAATCATGCAAGGTTCGATTAATATTTATTGGAGTGGTGAGTCGAGTTACGACTCAATAATTATCACATAATATATTTTAATAAATTACAACTGACTGATAAAACTTTTTATGACTCGGATTTGTAGTTATAAGATGTTGTTGATAGTGAGTTATGTATTTGGGGTTGGTGAGGAGATATCGGGTATTCTAATTTACCACTTTAAATTTAAGAGAGGATATTTCAAATCTCTATTCAATGAGATTATCTCTCTTGTCTTCTCTCCCATTATCTAGAGAGAGGCTTTGGATCCAAGGAGCATGGATCATGCACTCTCTCAAGAATCACTAGCGAAGTGATGTGGTGATCGTTGGAGCATCGAAGGCATCGTTGCAATTCTATGCTTGCACCCAGATTATGATGAATGTTGCCCCAGAGATTTCCTGAAGCATGTTTGGACGATCTACAAGAGTTTGATGTTGAATTATTCGAGAATTGATCACCAGTAAGAGCATATGTCATGCACAACATTGTATTTAAAAAAGTTTTTTTATGATATATTTTGGTGCTTAAAATCCTTCACTTGTGGCCCTCATCTAAGAACATGCTACTATTCACTAACGTCATCAAGTTTAAGACAATCTTCAGCGGAAACATTTAATAACCTGCTTGTTTGCGATTTCTGATGCATGCCCGGTTCCAACAAGAGCCATTAGATTTACATGTAACAATTTTAAGCCAAATAAATTAAATTTTCAATAATTTTAATAGAGGGTGTTGATATGGTCCCAACGCTATATACATCGTTTGAATCTAAATTCATATGACCCATATTTAGTCAACAAAATTCAAAATCGGAATCAAACCAGTAGTTTTATGATCACCGGGTGAACATCTAATTACTAGAATAGTGTTTCTGGGGATGTTTAATGATTATTACTATAATAATTTAATTATAGTAATAATAGTTTGATTATAATATTATTATTATTATTATTATATTCTATTATAATAATAATTTTTTATTATAATATTCTATTATAATACTTCTTTATTAGTATATGTTTTAATTTTTCTCTTGTCTTAATATAGACTTAAGAAATATATAAAATTAGGATGGGTGCAAGACCTCCAAAGAAGGTCTTCAAATTTTTTAAAAAATAAGAAGACCCGCAAAGCAGTTTTAAAGAGAAAAAAAAGTGAGGCCCGACTCGCATGAGTAGGTCATGAAAAAAAACAAAAAACAAAGAGAAAACATGGTGGGGGTGGCGGTAGGACTTCAATGAAAATCAAAACAAGGGTCTTGACCTAGGGGTGAGTGACACCCCATCCCCTTCCATGACTCATCCGCAACACACCGTGGAGCCGCGACACACTGCACCTGGTCGCGCCGCACATCGGCGCCAGTTCAACCCCATGCTACCACGACACCAGGGCCATCCTCTCCAGCATCCTCCCCCTTCAGCCACTCCTCTACAACACTCAGCTCCCCGTGCACATTCCTGCACCACACCCATCCCTAAACTGACTCCCCAGGATGCCCCTCCTCTAGTCGTCCCCTCGGCCGCACCGCCTTCCGGACTCGCCAAAATGTTGACTCTTGAGTGCCACGGCACCTCCCAATAAGCTAGCACCTACCCGGAGAACCATGTAAGGACCCGACCCCAGTTGCCCGGAGCTGGTGCCTTATTTGATTACATTGGAATACAATCGACGAATAAGAATCCCCGAAGGACCAAGTGGTTCTGTATTATTTCAAACAAGATACATAAATAAGTTCATCATTACAACTTGAAATGAAAACAATATATAAACTCCTTAGACAACTTCCATAACTCATAGGTTATTTCATAATGTCATTCATAATATAATTCTTCTTTCCCTAAGAAAATGAAACATAATAATGGGGTGAGCTCAAACGCTTAGTAAGAGAAAGAAATACAGCGGAAGATAATATAAACATTAGACATGGTGAATAATTGAATACACATGCCTTTAATAATAAACATGAAAACATTATTGAAGTAATATGAGCTAAGAAAATAATTCCATAATAAAAAATAATCATGGATATTCTACTAGTCAAATAACCCCCATGAACATTCAAATAATAGCTTTATAATGAGGGAAGTGAATATGATGGACATTGTGAAGCATTTTTTCATGGCCTCGGCCAAGACATCTAATGATCAAGGCCACGGCCAAAATCCATATCACATTTGGAAAAGCCTCGGCCAATTCCACGTCTAGTTGTATCATGAGACCTACTGATGCATCGAGGGTCTATTTCAGGCCCCAGCAGTCACATAATAAGTCCAATTCATTCCTCATATGAGTGGAGATTAACATAAGCAACATATAAATTCATATTGAAATTATCATATGAAATGTAACTATCATTCCCCAATCATTAAACATAAAACCCAAACCATTAGGAATAATATGGTAAATGATTTTAAGATAGATCATCCACAATAGAGTTAGTCATAAAACATTAAATCACATATGGTATATGACTTCATTAATTATTAAACCAAATAATACCATAGAATCAATAAGAGTGTTGAATTAGATGAAAATGCTCTTATAAAATCATTAAGCAATTCTGGAGATAAATACTCTATTATTTTGAAAAGAAGAGTTATTTTGGAAAATATTTTTATAAAACCATAAGTGAAGTAAGATATTATTTTTCAAATAAAATGAGTGGTTTTATAAAGATAATTGTTTCCAAAAATAGATTATAGAGTTTCCATGTAACTAGGTATGAATTTGAGAAATTCCCTTGGACTGTGATTGTATTTTTGAAACAATTTTGAAAGTTCCTTTTGAAATGAGTAACTATCCAAAAAATAAGTAAAGGTTCTGGTTAGTAAAAATATATATAATACTCACATAGAATATATGAGGAGTATATAACAATACATAAGAATTTAATTGAGATAATTAGACAATGAAAGTAACCCGAATGAAAATGGATGTTCGGGTGGAAAAACCCTTACCATAACTCCAAACGTGTTCCACTCTTGTACATAAGCTCCTGGAATACGAAATTATAATTGTTGATAACATATTTAAGAACCTATTATACATTTATTTAGTTTACCATAATTCGTGTTTGTTCATTTATGTCTTTATTGATAAGTTATTGTATTGAATTTCGTCGTTCTGGAGTGTTCGTTTCCATTGTTTTTATATTCAGTTCAATTGTTTTTAAGTAATGAAGTTCATGTGGAATGGTTATAAATCTCCTGTATTGGAATTATATATTATTAAAGAACAAAAATAATTGATAATGGTTATTTCTATAATTTGGTTACATAGAATGAGAATGAATCATTAGATGACAACCACTTCGATTATTCGGCGGTATTTGGAATATTGTGAACTAGTTTTGTCATATAACTTAATTATATGTACATATTTTGGTTCCTAAATAGTAATTTGGTTTAAACACATATATTATAGTCTGTTTCAACCATTAATATAGTTCATGGCCAGTAATGATGAAGAAATTGAAGAACAAAAACTCGTCATCCATAAGGATTATACATCGGAACCTCATGGACGTCGATTTCATTTATAAAAAAAAGGGAGGGAGTAAGAATATTTATTATGGTTCATCCATTAACATGATATAAATATTGTATATACACGTTGCTAGATTTATCATGGTCATTTTGATAGAGTAGGTGAGGTGTGGATAGAAAAAAAGATAAATTGAAATGAAACCAAACGAAAAAGAAGAGTGCTTTACCTCTTGAAATAAGCCCCTTTGAGAATCTCCTTATGGGATGGGGTTTTGTTATTTTGGAAAGACCAGAAGCTTCTTATATGTGGGGAGAGACTAGGGAATAGTAATTGGGTAGAATTTTGAGGAGATTCAAGGCATAGAGGAGTTAAGAGAAGAGGGAGTGATGAGGGGTTTTATAGTGGAGGAGAAGAGTAAATTTCGAATATTTAATTCATTATTTTATTATTTCCCTCAAGAAAACCAATAGTGTTGCTTCATGTGACCCCTAATAGTAAGAAGTTCCTGTGAGTTCGAACATAGTGTCCTTGCATCACTTGTGATTTTATTAATAGTATATTTAACTGATAATTTGTATATCCGGTATTTTATCGTATTTCACTATTCATCAAATATTCTTGAATTTCAGAAAAATCCAAAAAATTCACCCCTACCATTTTTCAATGTGTAGAATTCAAAAGTGAATTTCATTTTTCTGAAATAATTTTCTAAATATTATAAATTTAGTTTTTAAATAAGTTCATAGTTAATTCGAAAAATAAAAATTTTGAAGTGCAATTAGTTTTATGTGACATTGAAAAATTAATTAAGATCCCATTATCATATTTTATTAAGAAGATAAAATAATATTATTATTTACTATTCATAAGGGTCATATTACTATTAATAAGGGTATGTTACTATTCACCAAAAACCATGTCTGTTCTATCCGACTCCAAATGACTTACTAAACACAACTCTAGATGACCATTTTTAGAAATTAAAAACATAAAAGATGAAAAGTTTTGTTTTATGGATAGATTATAAAATTACATTCTATTTTTATTTTCAAAACCTTGGGGTGTTACATTCTCCCATCATTACATAAATTTCGTCATCATGATTCATAGAAAATTACCTAAAAAGATTTGGGTATGTCTTTAACTTAAGCTCCTCAGGATCCCATGTTTCTTCCCCTATCTTAGGGTTCCACCATAGAACCATTACCAGACAAGTCATCCAATTTATCAATACTGGTTATCTAGTAAAAAAGAATCTTGATAGGCTCTTCATAGTAAGATATATCTGGCTCAAGTTCCACTTCTTTATAAGTGATTAAATGTGTTGGGTCAGGCTTGTACTTTCTTAACATTGACATGTGGAACACATTGTGAACCTTTGAGAGACTTGGAGGAATACCCAAATTGTAAGCTACGGCTCCAATTCGGTCTAGAATTTCAAAAGGTCTAATGTACCTGGGACTTAATTTTCCCCTCTTAATGAATCTTATAATACCCTTACATGGAGATACCTTTAATAAAACATGATCACCTTCTTGAAACTACAAATCCTTCTTTTGGTTATCTTCATATCTCTTTTTCCTACTTTGAGCTATTTTGATATGGTTCTGGATAATCTTCACCTTCTCCATTGATTCTTCAATAATTTATGGGCCCATGAGCTTTCTTTCACCAACATCATCACAGCAAGTCAATGTATGACATCTCCTCCCCTATAATGCCTCATAGAGTGCCATCTGAATACATGAATGGGAGATATTGTTGTATGAAAATTCTATGAAAGGTAAATAATGATCCCACATGCCTTGAAAATCAAGTGAACAAGACCTCAACATGTCTTCCAATGTTTTAATAGTCCGTTCTGATTGTTCATTATTTTGTGGGTGTTAGGTAGTGCACAAACGAAGATCAGTATCTAGGGCCTTCTGAAGACTCTTCAAAAATCATGATGTAAAATGTGGATCACGATCCGAAACAATCGAAAGGGTTACTCCATGAAGTCTCACAAATTCATTAATATATTGACTTTCTAGACTTTTAAGTGGTAGATCTTCTCTTATATCGTGAAAATATGCTTACCTGGTAAGACGATGAACAATGACCCATATTGAAACATTCCTTCTAGGAGTCATTGTTTGTCCCATGAAAAAGTCCACCGTGATATTATCCCATTTCTACTCAGCTATGGGAAGAGGTTGAAATACTCCTCCAAGATATTTCCTTCCAGCTTTCTCTTGTTGAAAAACCATACAGCCTAACACAAAATCAGCAATCTCCCTCTTCATGTTGTCCCACCAAAAATGTTCCCTCAAATCACTATACATCATAGTACTACCAGGGTGTACAGAGAAATTCAAACTATCAGCTTCATCGACCAATTGCCTTTTTAGATCAGGTATATCAGGAACACAAAGCCTCTTCCCAAATTTCAAAATTCCATCTTCATATACAAATTTATTCAATCTCCCATCATTCACAACTTTAATGTTCTTTTGAAACTTCTCATCATCAGCCTGAGAACATTTTATCCTTTCTAGTAAATATGGTTTGGAAATCATTTGAAAAAGCATTGATGTTTCACCTTCCATGGTTATTCCCATATCTATATTTTCTAGATCCATGAAAATAGGATCCCTTTCAACTCTCAGCTTGTTCAAAATTCCATGTTCCTTTCTGCTCAATGCATCTGCCACCTTATTTTCCTTCCCCAGGTGGTAGATTATCGTTCAATCATAATCCTTGAGTAGTTCAAGCCATCTCCTTTGCCTCATGTTGAGTTCTTTCTATGAGAAAATATACTTCAAACTATTTTGATCAGTATAAATATCACATTTTCACCATAGAGATAATGTATGCATATCTTAAAAGCAAATATTATAGTAGCTAACTCAAGATAATAAGTAGGATAGTTTTGATCATGAATATTTAGCTATCGTGATGAAAAAGAAATAACCCTATCTTTTTGCATAACGACACAACCAAGTCCATTCTTTGAAGATTCACTATAAATAAAAAAACCCATCATTCCCCGATGGTAGATCCATTGTAGGATCATTGACTAATATTCTATTTAGTTCTTCGAAACATTCTTCACAATGTTTCTCCCAAACAAATTTATCCCCTTTATGTGTGATCTTTGTTAGCGGGTTATCCAGTTGGGAAAAATTCTACATGTAATGCCGATAATAACCTGCCAGGTCAATAAAACTGTGTAACTCAATTATGTTTGTTGGCGTGGGACAATCTTGGATTTACTTTTTCTTCACAGGATCAAATAGGATTCCATCCTTAGAGACAATATGGCCCAGAAAAGAAACTGATTGAAGCCAGAATTCACCCTTTCTAAACATCCCATATAATTTATTTCTTCTATGAGTTCTCAGAATAACCCACGAGTGATTATCATGGTCTTCATAGCATTTTGAGTATACGAGGATATCATCGAGGAATATCACAACAATGTTTTCAAGATATTCCTTGAAAACTCTATTAATTAAATCCATGAAAATAGAGGGTTCATTTGTCAGTCCAAAAGGCATCACTGTAATCTCGTAATGCCCATACCTGGTTCGAAATGATGTCTTATAAATATATTCCTTCTTCACACGCAACTAATGATATCTGTTTAGAAGGTCAATCTTCGAAAAGTACTGAGCTCCATGATGTAAGTCAAATAAATCATCAATCCGGGGCAGAGGATACTTATTCTTTATTGTAATAGCATTGATTTCCCAGTAATAAATACAAAGCCTCATGGATCCATCTTTTTTCATGAAAAAGAGGACATGGGCTCCACATGGAGAAAGACTAGGTCGACTAAATCATTTTTCACTCAAATACTCTATTTTTTCTTTAGATATACTAATTCTATAGTGGAAATTCTATATGGAGTCTTTGATATATGTCTTGCATCATGAATTAAATCAATAGAGAACTCAAATTCCCACTCTGGAGGATGTCCAGGTAAATCCTCTGGAAATACATTAATGTACTCATTCACTATGTGAACATCCTCAATTTGATGATTTCTTTCCTCGCCCATAGATATTGTTTTATCTTCCTCTCCAAGTATTGTATTCAGTAGAGCTACTGGTGGTGCTTTTAGATAAGAATCAGTTGGCGACGTTTCTGTCCAAAAACAAGGGATTCTACAACATTTTCAAAAATTGTAACTCCTTCTTCTTACAATAAATCTTCGCATCATAATTTGATATCCAATCCATACCAAGAATTATATCAAATTTAGTCATTGGTATGATGATAATATTAGCAACTAGAGCACATTTTGGTGTTTGGAGGGGGACATGTTGACATGCCTTTGTTGCAATGATACATCCACTAGGAGTTTTGAATGATAACTCTTTTATTAAATTAAATTGTACATATAGAATTTTCATGGAAAAATGGGAAGATATAAACAAATTCTACAATCCAGAATCACATAAATTATTTGCTAAATTTGAGGAAATGATTAAAGTACATGCCACCACATCATTAAGGACTTCAACCTCTGAAGTTGTGATTGCATATGCTTTTCCCTAATCCCTTGGCCTTTTCTGTTTCATATTTCCTTGACACATTGGAAAATAATTAGCATAGTGTCCCATATCCTGAAAATTATAGCATTAAACATCATTGTCTTCCTTCTTCCCATTTCAATCACAAGCAAGATGGCCTTTCTGTCCACATTTGTAGCATACTCGTTTTCTTTTTAAGAATGCACCTGGGTGTTTCCTTCCACAATTGTCACATGGTGGAAATTTAACTCTTCCCTTCTTCCCCATTTCCTTATTTCCTTTTCTAGGGTTCTCAACAGCCCTCTTATTTTCATGCTTTCCCTTAAAGACATAATACATAGAGAATTATTTTTCTGTATTGATAGCACATGAAACTATATCCTCATATGATGATAAACTTTGGGAGACTAGTGTCCGTCGGAGGAAAAGATTTAGGCCATCAATGAATTGATCAAATTTTCTCCTTGGATTTCATATGTAGTCTATAGCATGTATTTCTAATCTTGTGAAGTTAGATTCATACCTTGAAAAATTTTCATCTTCCTTCTACCTCAGATTCATGAATTGTCCCTCCATATCTGCTCGCTTCTCGTGAGGGAAATATTTTTCGAAATATTTCTAAAAAATCGTTCCATTCCATCTCTTCTATCTCTTCGTCCTGCTTGGTGTTTTGGATTAATGACCACCACTAATTCACATCTCCCGATAGACGATATACTACCATGAAAACCTTCTATCTTTCACTAAATACCAATGTGATAAATATGTTCTCAAGGGAACATTTCCACTTCTCTGGTACAAATGGGTTTGTAGTCCTGTTGAATGATAGAGGCTGTTGTCGCATAAAGCGATATAGCATGGATTCTCCACATGGTGGATCAAGATGTTCTATACATGTATGGTTATTATTCATTACCTGAGTATGTTGTCCCGGTATAGTTATGAGTTGCTCATCACCAATCACAGCACTAGATCCAACATCATAATCTTGCATTGGAGGAAAATACCTATAGGGGACACATGCATTTGGGAGATTTACATTCCATACACTAGGTTCCATATCTAGATAATGGCATACACTATATAAGGTTATGATTCATAATGTATAATATTAACATAAAAATACTCAGAAAAATTGAGATACTACGCATGACTAATCCCATATTCACAAAAATGGATTATTTGATAAATATTTTACATTTCAATCCATCATAATGGATTGTAAAGAAAATGTGAATTATCCTAATCATATCCCTCTGGAGTTTCGTAACCAAGAGTGCAGTAAGGCTCGTTGCTGTGCACTAGTTCCCATTCAAGTCCAGCTCAAAGCGGTGTTTTCGGGTTTTACCACTAGATACCTCTGTACCAGATCCGCCTCTACCTGCTCATATCCAGATAGGGATGTATTGCTTGAAAGATCAACATAATCTATTCCTTACCAAAATAATAAGACATTATTTTATATATATCCTCAAAGACAAACATAGAGAGTCTTACCAAATTCTATTTTCCAAATCTAGTTTTCAAGTATTCTACTAAACATTCTCTGATACCAACTGTAAGGACCCGAACCAAGTTCCCCGGAGCCGGTGCCTTATTGGATTACATTGGCATAGAAACAAGAAATATGAATCCTAAAGGGCCGAGTAGGATAGTATTATTTGAAACAAGATATGTACATATGTTCATCATTACAACTTGAAATGAAAAATAATAGAGAAACTCCTTAGACAACTTCCATAACTCCTAGGTTATTTCAGCATGTCATTCATAATATAATTCTTCTTTCCCTGAGAAATTAAAACATAATAAAGGGGTGAGATGAAACTATTAGTAAGAGTAAGAAATACAGAGAAAGATAATATAACCATTAGACATGGTGAATAATTGAAAACACGTGCCTTTAATAATAAACTTGAACACATTATGGCAGGAATATGAGCTAAGAAAATAATGCCATAATAAAACATAATCATGGGTATTGTACTAGTCAAATAACCACATGAAATTTCAACTAATAGCTTCATAATGAAGGAAGTTCATATGTTGTACATTCTAAAACATTTTTTCCTGGCCTCGGCCACGATATCTATTGATTAAGGCCTCGGCCAAAATCCATATCACATTGGGAAAGGCCTCGACCAATTCCACGTGTAGTTGTCTCATTAGACCTCCTGATGCATCGAGGGGCTATAGAGGGCCCCACCCATCACATAATAAGTCTAATGCATTACTCATATGAGCTGGTACTAATATTAACAACATATACATTCATATTGAATCTATCATATGATATGTAACTATCTTTCCCCAATCATTAATCATAAAACCCTAACCATTCAGAATAATATGGTGAATGGTTTTAGGATAGATCATCCACAATAGAGTTAGTTATAAGCCATTAAGTAAAATATGGTAGATAACTTCATAAATTATTAAACCCAATAATACCATGGAATCAACAAGAGTGTTGAATTAGATGAAAACACTCTTATGAAATCATTAAGAAATTCTGGAGATAAATACTCTTTTATTTTGAAAAGAGGAGTTATTTTGGAAAAATCATTGTGTAAAACCAGAAGTTATGTAAGATAGTATTTTTATAATAAGATTAGTTACTTTATAAAGATAATGTTTTCCAAAAATAGATTATGTAGTTCACTTGTAAATAGGTAAGAATTTGATAAATTCCCTTGGACAGGGCTTGTATTTTTTAATCAATTTTGAATTTTCCTTGTGAAATGTGTAACTATCCATAAGATAAGGAAAGGTTTTAGTTTTTAAACATATATTTAATACTCACATGTAATATATGAGGAGTATATAACAATACATAATAATTTCATTTAGTTAATTAGACAATGAAAGTAACCTGAATTAAAATGGATGTTCGGGTGGAAAAACCCTTACCTTAACTCCAAATGTGTTCCGCTCTTGTACTTAAGCTACTGTAATATGAAATTATAATTTTTAATAACTTATATCAGAACCTATTAGAAATTTATTTAGTTTACCACAATTATTGTTAGTTCATTTATTTCATTATTTATAAGTTATTGTATTCAAGTTCGTCGTTCTGGAGTGTTCGTTTCCTTTATTTTCATATTCGTTTCAATTGTTTTTAAGTAATCAAGTTCATGTGGAATGGTTATAAATCTCCAGTATTGGAATTATATATTATTAATGAACATAAGAATTGATAATGGTTACTTCTATCATTTGGTTACAAGGAATAAGGATGAATCATTAGATGACTACCACTTCGATTATTTGGAGGTATTTGGAATATTATCAGCTAGTTTTGTCATATAAATTAATTATATGTACATAAATTGGATCCTGAATATTAATTATGTTATAACCTATATATTATAGTTTTGATAAACCATGAATAGTGTTTAATGACCAGTAATGAAGAATAAATTGAAGAAAGAAACTTCATCGTCCACGAAGGTTATAAATCGGAACATCATTGACGTCGATTTCATTTATAAAAATAAAAGGGAGGGAGTAAGAATATTTATGATGGTTCTTCCATTAACATGATATAAATCTAGTATATACATGTTACGGGAGTTATAATGGTCATTTGTACAGAGGAGGTGAGGTGAGTATAGAAAAGGAAGACAAATTGAAATGAAACCAAATGAAAAAGAAGGGTGTTTTACCTCTTGAAATAACCTCCTTTGAGAATCTCCTTAAGGGAAGGGGTTTTGGTCTTTTGGAAAGACCATAAGCTTCTTGGATGTGGATAGAGACTAGGGAAGGGTAATTGGGAATAATATTGAGGTGATTCAAGGCTTAGTGGAGTGAAGAGAGGAGGGAGTGGTGAGGGGTTTTTATAGTGGAGGAGAAGAGTAAATTTTGAATATTTAATACATTACTTTATTATTTCCCTCAAGACAACCAATAGTGTTGTTTCATGTGACCCATAATAGAAATAAGTTCATTTTAGTTCGAACCAAGTGGACTTGAATCACTTGTTATGTCATGAATAGTGTATTTAACTGATAATTTTTATATACGGTATTTTTTCGTATTTCACTATTAATCAAAAATTCTAGAAGTTCAGAAAAATCCCAAAAAATCACCCCTACCATTTTTTGACATGTAGAATTCAGAAGTGAACTCCATTTTTCAAAAATAATTTCCTAAATATTAATAATTTAATTTATAAATAAGGTCATAGTTAATTAGAAAAATAGCAATCTTTAAGTGCAATTACATTTATGTGACATTGAAAAATTAATTAAGATATAATTATCATATTTCCTTAAGAAGATAAAATAATACTATTATTTACTATTCATAAGGGTATGTTACTATGCACCAACAATCATGTTTGTTCTATTAGAATCCAAATAACTTACTAAACGCAACTCAAGATGGTCATTTTTCGAAATTAAAAACATAAAATACTCAAAGTTTGGTTTAATGGATTGATTATAAAATTAAATTCTATATATATTTTAAAAACCATGGGGTGTTACAAACCAGCACTGCACAGTGGCGCCTCCACCTTTGGTAGGCGGTGACTGTCTTCCTCAACTGTATCGGGTACTCTCGACCCATCCAGCCAGGTCTCACCGAGACACGCCTTCTGCTCAGGTCCGCTCCATGAAGTGCACCTCACCGCGCCACCCCAAACCGTAACAGTGCACCTTCTTACAGTGGTGATCTACAAAATCTGGCCTTAGTCGGCTCATGCTCAACACACCAAGTAGGCTTCGCCTAGCCTCGGGACACCACTTCTCTCAAAATGGAGTCATGTACAACCAGCCAACCCCTCTTCCCTTGGTCTGGCATCCCCACTCCGCCCCACTGCCGCCTCACAAGAGCCCCTAATTCCTTTTTGGAATCCTGTTCACTTTAGTGTATGAAACGTACACCTTGCAGGCGGGCATTTGTTCAGTCATCCCACTCTGCCTCAGACCCGAATTGATTATGGTCACTGCCCAGTCATTTGAGTGGATAGGTAACCAATTCATGGTTTTTTATCCTGAAATGGCCTCAAGAGGTTCTAATTATCCCCAAACCGACATGGGCAGACCTGCTTGACCCAGAACTCCATCCCACAGAGTCTTCACGGCATGGGCTAAGCCTGTACTGGTTCGCCCTGACCTGCATAGGCCATGTTGAGTTTTCGAGGGGCCTGGAAATTAAATTATTCAAAAGTCATTTAAAATAATTATTTTAATTATATATGATAATTAAATTAATTAAATATTAATTTTTGGTTTAAATGTTTAAACTGCGTTATTAATTTAATATGGAATTTAATTATATTCATTATTTAATAAAAAAAATTTAAAAATTTAATTATTCAGGACTGAACGGTGATATTTGTTGAATTAAAATTGGAGTGAAATTTTAGTTTAATAAAAATGACCTCAATAATTATTTTAATGCACGTTTAATTTCGTTCTGTATTTTATTTATATATGAGATTTTATTATATATAATGATCATGACCTTTCGACTAACCAATGCATGTATGGTGCATTTTATTTAATTATTTACTTTATTTATTTATATAATTATTAGAAGTAGTTTTTAACAATTAGTTTAATTAAATAAAAGATGATATGTGTGCATCTCAAGTGTCATTATATGTATAAGGTCATGCATGCCCATTCACATAGTTGTATTATATACCCCTGGATCCCCTTACATGTGTGCGAGTAGTGTTTTATAATGACGAGACGAGGCGTAACGCACTATGCACCATGTGATGGAAACACATCATATGAGAGTTGGATGCATAGGATTAGAAAATGCTACTATTCAAGTGGCAAGCCATGCGACTAAAGGTACCTACCCCTACGGTTTCACTTGGTCCGTTATTCACTAAACTGATAAGGCAATAGTACCAGCTCATGATCGTGTGTTTATTTTCTGTTTCATTGTTTATTATTTTTTTTCATGTGTAGTTTTTTGCATGATCACATAGTATAATAATAAAAAATCATGGAAGATAAAATAAACATGTGATGTGATTAAATTTATATTTCTTGCATAGTTAGTTGTGAGTTTGATCACATAGTACATGCTTATAAAATTATATAATTATTTTTTAGTCCCACAAAAAATAATGAAACCCTCAAAATATTTTAAGTCTAAACCACCTTCCGTTATTCAAATTCGGAAAAAGCTAATTTTTTGAGGTGTCGGTCATGAAATAGTTGAGGGTGCCTTTTACTACCAGGGAATCTTTATAAGAATGGTGGGTTGACATAACATAAATTTCTGCAAATAAATATCCATAGATATTTAGTTTTAATTTTAGAGGCAGGCATTGAGTAAATTAGGTTCTAATTTTAAAAGCTAGGACTTCACTCAATAGATCATGGAACCGAAAGTTAAAGCGGTTGGCCACTGAAAAGCCTACCTCTAACCCTCCAAGTATTGTCGTAGCCATAGCTTGTAGAATATAACGGGTGGTACCATGATCCTTTCCACTAGAATACATAAGAAATAGAGTATTCCGATTCGAGCATAGAGGGTTCTAAGAATCCAATAAAATTGTGGGAGAAAATAAATAATTTATGTAATAAATCAAAATTTATAAACCAATAATCCAAATAAACGGAATTAATCTGCTAATTTTTTTAGAAAATGGAAAGATATACCACATGTTTGAAAACTACAATATTATATTGGAAAAAGTAATTTTTTTCACTGACACAAGTATCCATGAATAGTATAGGTGGTTGTGCATTGTACTATGATATTCGAAAATCAAGGTTCCAGTGACGCCAAAACTATTAAACTTCCTTAATAAATGAGGGTAAAATAGCTTACAAGAGACTAATGTACAATTCATATGATAGTTTTGTCATTATTCATTAATCAATTTCTGGTGTCAGTTTTGGTCGCTACACTGTGACATGGATGTTATAAACATGAAGTCTCATATCTGATATGTTTACAAGGATAAATCAAAGTAATGATATGAATAAGGTGATGTTACACCAGCATGTGTAAACTGAAATATTGATCATGATCATTTAATGGATTCCATTATCATATCATTTTCAACACATTACTCAAGTCTGGTTTTCAGTTAAAAAACTAACAAGTATTAAGTAAATGCTTCCTTACCAATAAAGGTAATGGTTCACGAAGATAATAATAATATTAAAGATAATTTCATTTTTAATTTTTATGGAATGTAAATTGATAGACAATGCAAATAAGGACAAAAGGAAAGTAATGAAAATGACACATTCTTGATGTCCTTCAATTAATGGGTTATTAAAAAAGGTTATTTTTATTTCATATTATAAAATAATACAATGAATGTTTAAAAGTAATAAACTGATTTAAAGAAGAATGTAATTTCTTCTAGAATAGGAATATTCATTAATGTAATGTTTCCCTTTTACTATATGTGTATTTAATACTATATGATTTTAAATATGAGTGTTTGAAAATAGTTACCAAGAAACCAGAGAAATATTACTTGTAGCCAGGTGTATTCTCTAAGTTAATGTGAAAGGGTGATACATAGGCCAGTAGTGAGTAATACATGACTTATTTAATTTCCAAGTAAAAGAATCCTGTTGAGCAATTTTTGAGTATAACCACATACATTAATCTCATGTTTCCTTGGATGCAAGAAGACATTCATTCAGGTTCTGTAATTTATGTTGTTTTGGTAAAATCAACCACTAGTTCAGTAATACATGAATCATAGGAATTTAGTGATGAATATAAATGTAATTCTTATACCCAATTTTGAAAAGATAATTCATTATCAATTAATACTAAAATAGGACATCATGAATAAACCAAGTATGATATTTAGACTCTTCACATCTAAATATTTTTGGTATTATCGACATATTTAGTTTGGAACAAGAGAGCCTTTCGAAATAAATGTTTTTCACAATGATTTTGGAAACAGTTTAACAAGTAATCATGAACTATTCCATGTATAATCAAGACGTATTTATACATTATAATATTCCTTTAAGTAATTATGGAATAATAATGTGAAGTATATGCATGGTTTGGGGATATGAGTTTTTTCGGGTTGGGATACAGAAGAATATCTCGATCAAGCATTCATAAATCTTGATAATGTAGCTTGGATTAATTCCTAAATGCACATTATCTTATTGACAAAATGAAATTAATTTTAATGGGGAGGATTTATGATCAATTATTACATGTCAACATTGATCAAAAAAACATCTAAACTCATATGTTATACATCATAATTTTATATAAGTATTATCAATGTTGCAAATGACAAAATATCAATTATATTTCATGAAGTGCTTCAAAAATAATGGTGTAATCCATTAATCATAATCCAAATCAAATGGAAAATGGATATCATAAAATCATTGTATGATGAAAATCCATTTTTTCATAAGGACAACTATTTGGATGAAAATTGTTTGTTAGAAAACAAACAAAATGGATTCAAGATAAACACATTGTACATCTAAGGTACTTATCCTAATGATTTATTAGGATATTACATAAAACCATAAGATAGAAAATTCGTAGTCAAATGATGGACTACATATTTATATAAGGGTTCACATCTCAATTAGAGATAGTGGGTGCAATATTGACTTGTGTTTAGTCAATACTCAAAATTCACAAATAGTTGGCATATGAATTGATTCTAGAAGATCATGTGGAATAGATAATGTTCCATAGACACATACTTCATAGGAAGGGTAAAACCATGGTTATGGTTTGTATATTCACCGTGGTCAGAGATCTATTATTCAATGAGAATAATATTTTATACAAGCAAGAAGTGTGTGATAATTAGCTAAAATTGATAAGACCCAATAAAATTCAACTGATAGATTCCATGTATTAATGTGAAAAGGGGCTTATTATTTTGAATACTGAGGGGGGTATTCAAGTGAATTGATACATTGATGGTATAATCATAGTAACAACAAGGCTATGTTGGTTTCACCAAGTCGTTGTGCCTAACTCCATTAGAATTTTACTTATCATAGATAATATCTATGATCAAATTATTTAGTACTGGACGTCATGACCACCAATCATGGATGGTGTCTATACGATGAAAACAGAAAGGGAAAGTCATGTCATAGAATTATAATAAAGGATTCATGTTACTGAAATCTGGTTTAGGATTAATGTATGCATCGTTATCCTTGAATGTACATTTACAACAAATGATTTCCATGTTTCTACCATTGGTTAGTGGGAGCGCCAAGGTTTTCCAAGTAAAATATGTTCGACAACATATGGAAAATATATTTATTTTACAGTTAGTTAAGAACAAAATTGAAATTTATTCTCTAATGATTGACATAATGTAGCAATCTATATTCTAGGGAACCAGATCTGCTGAGGTAGATCTATAGGTTTATTAGTCCTAGTTAATCGTACATATATTGACATTGTATTGAAAAATAAAAGTTGGAAGAATTAAATAGATAGATTGATGCATGTTTCATATGGAATATTCTCTTAAGGATGAAATGTCTGGTACATGGGAAGGGATAAACATGGTGAGTTGGAATCCATATGTCGAAGAGATAGATCAATCTCACATTCCCATATATTTACCAGAACTGATATTTACATGGTGTATTGGGAATATATTAGTTAAATCTAGGTGTAGTACAAGTGATGCAGTCAGAAATATCTAATTGTACATCAAAAAGTACTAAAGTTATGTACATGGTATGTAGAGAAGAAGGGATACTAGTTTTCGGGGACACAAACTAGACTTCCATAGGTCAGTGTGATCTTCTATCATTGGAAGGCTAATAATGATGAGTGAGTCAAGCCCATATCAACCAATGGTAGTTATACCTACAATGACCAAGTACGTGGCATCTTCTAAGGTAACAAAGAAGTGGATAAATGCAATGATTTATTCTAGTTCTTGTAATCTCACCTTTTGAGAAAAGTATTATCGTAATGTAAATTATGATATTCACACTAGAAAAGATGGCATGTTACAATAGTGGTAATATAGTATATACTTGGGAAAACATCTCTTGAGAAGTTTTACTCAAGGATATGAGGATGTTATAGAATAATCACCATGCAGTGGGATGGTGGAAGGCCCGATAGCTAAATCCATTACTTAGCAGAAACACGATCTTTATCATATGAGTAGCTAACATGTTTAGCTAGAATGATGTCTCTAGTGAATGTGGGAGTGTTGAAATAGTGGGTTCCATAGGCCAAACTATTCAGTGATTTTGATTACCATATCGTGTATATAGTTAGTTATACATGATGTCGTCTTACCATTATAGTGTATAATTTTCTGCGTCCAGTATTGAAATCGTAATGTCCAAAGATTAATTGTTGTATCGCAAGGTTATAGCAAATTGCAGGCTATAATGATAACCTCTAGATACTAAGAAATTAATCATAAATATATGTTCTACGTTCTATATACATCTTACTAACTGAACATAGTATATGTTGGACTATGAGGTGTTGGGGGATCATAATCATTGAGACTTCTTCTCATGAAGTTCGCACTTGGTGATCTCTAGTATTGAGATCACAGGGATAGACATGCCAACAGGAACACCACATGTTTTAGGTTCCATTGGATGTTCCTATCTACAATCATGTATAACGGTCTCCTAACATGGCATAATTACCAATGTATGTAATATGATTGCATACTTTTATGCAAGCTAAAAACCATGGAAATGAAGTCATGGTGAGGTAGTTTGTGTGGGATGCGTCATTGGTTGAATGACATTGGTAGAATGGTCAAGAAAAGATTTTTAACTTTCAGGTTATAGAAGTAATATATCTCATTCCATGTTGATATGGATGGTAGTACCATTATAAGAATTAGGCCACATAAGTCTAGGGTAAGTCCATCCAATTAAATCAGCAAACAAAAAAACCAAAATAGGGTGATGACACGAGAGTGTGTACTTCTTTATAATATATTACAAACAAGTAGATTATATTACATAGTGCATGTTCGTTGGTTGATCGTCGCTACTATGACAATCCTTATCTCGTCAGCGTCCATAGTCGGTTTCTATATCCCACTCTTGGTTTGTGAATAATACTCTTTTCATTCTAGATATGGGTGTAGAGGGTCAGACAATAGCATATTCAAGAATCTTCCATATTCAGTTGATTATGAGTTTTGGACATGGTGGACCCCACCACTGGGGTCTGGGATTTGTCCAAAGAAAAACAATCACCAATGTAATAAATAAATTAAGATTATTTGACTTCATAATAGTGATCATATAATTTATTTATTTGATGTATTTATGATTTTTATGTAAATACATGGAAAATATTAATTGACGAATATTAAATTATTCAAGGTTTAATTAATATTTATTGGAGCAATGATTAGAGAAAATGAATTAATTATTATCATGTAATATATTTTAAAATATTGAAAGTCGGTGATAATAATATTTATAACTTATATTATTAGACATAAAATGTCGTTAATAGTGCATTGAGTATTTGGGGTCGGTGAGGCGATGCCAGGTATTTTTGTTAACAAATATAGGAGAGGAGACTTCCAATTACTATTCATAGTGCTTATCTCTATTCTCTTCTCACCCATGAACTTGATAGAGAGGCTGTGGATCCACGGAGAATGGACCAAGAACTCTCTCAGGAATTGCTTGAGAAGTTATGGAGTGATCATTGGAGCATTGAAGGTATCATCTCAATTTCACGCTACCACCCTGATTATGACGAACGGCTCCCCCGCGGATTTCATGAAGTGTGTGTGGATGATCTAGAGGAGTTCGATGTTGGATTCTTTGATATGAAATAACCAATGATGAGAAGACATCTTGAGTGGATTTTGAATTAAACAATTCATTTTGTGATATATTTTGGTGCTTAAAATCCACCACTTGTGGACCTTGGCTAAGATCGGGCTGCTGTTGACCGACGTCGACAAGTTTTCATCAAACGTCATTAGAAATTTTTAAAAACCCACAAGTTTTCTAATTCCTATATATGCCTAGTTCCCAAATAAAAATAGAATATGTTTTAACAAATTATAATAATAAAATTAGATGAAATTCATTTTAAATTAATCTATATTGACACAATGGGTTTCGAATGTGAAATGTCCAAAAGTTGTAAATGTTTTATTATCCATTTAAAATGATAAATTCGTTAAAATTACCTAAATTTTATTGAATTATGTTTATTTTATATATTTATAATTCAAAAAATTAATTATATATAAAAATTAGATGAAAAAGTAGATTTCAATTAGAATTCTATAATTCTCACTATTCATGAAGAAATGGAGCTTTTTATAAAAACCACTAAAATTCACCATAATATAATTTTAACATTATGAATTGAAAAATGATGTTTATTTTATAAAATTTAGTTTATAAACTTTTCTAAATTTAATATTTCTGTTATTCACATAAGGACGTGAAAAGAATTTCCTTTAATTAAATAGTATTTTAAAACATATAATGACTTTAAAAAATATTATATGATTTATTAGAAATATGAAATATATATATATGAAACCATTTTAAATTATATTCAATAATTAGTTACCACTATTCATATTACTATGTTTAACAAATATCTTGTAACTATCTCATTTAAATAATTATAAGAAAAATGTGGTTTCATAGAAACTCTGGGATGTGTATAACACTATCTAAGAAGGTGTTGCGTATAGTGGAATATTGACTTTGTATAAAGTATGATTGAAGTTTTAATTATTATATCATTTAATGAAACACTTAAAATAATTTTAATTTATTGAAAATAAGGTTCATAAAAACTACGGGTGATACACACTACAATACAATTTCCCGTCCTTGGGAACTCAGTGTAAATTATCATCTCATGTTCACAACTTATAAAAAACCAATTAATATGTTACCCACAAATTTCTTTATTTAAAAATACAAATTATGCTTCTTGTGAAATATTATAATAACAAAACAAAAATACCATTAAATTCTCAATGATCTAAACCAAACGGTTTCAAAAACACCATTGATGTTCCTCCGAATCTAAAATCAATTCCAAACTCACATATTTTTGTCCCCTTATATAAGAAACACATTTTGAGTTACCTTATATGTTATATAACATTATTTTCAACTTATTATCATCATATAAATAATTTTATTTTTTCTACATAAAATCAATTGTTATTTTAAGAACCGTTGTTTAAATTTGACATTAATGACATTCATTTTCCTCAACAACGAGGGAATACATAAATACTATTTAGAATAAAATTTCTCTAGTCACATTAAAAAAACTATTTACATGTTATCATGAATTTTAAAAATACTCCATCATTAAACATATTTTAATAAACAATTTTATCATCCCTTAAAAAATTATTTTTATAGGAAATTAAAAATCTAAATCCTAAAAGCATTTATATGTACCTCATTATTTTAAGTTTAAATAATATTCAAATCCCAAACCCACATTAATTTCCCCAGTAGTTTTAAACAATCATATTAAAAATAATATTATTTACATTTATTCTTACATATCTTTTCGTATATAGCTAAAAATTCAGTATTATAAAAAATGCTTTATAGAGAAGAATAGAATAAAGATAAATGATTTTGTAGAAAAATATCAATACATGTTTAGTAACATAATAAAAATGAAATAATTTTCAATTAATAATAATGCTTCATTTAATAATAAATTTATTTAAATATATTTCTCCTAAGAAGTTATTTTGGAATTAAAATGATTAAAATATTAATCTATTATAATTAAATAAATTTATTCATATTTAAATGTTGTAACATATAAAATGATCTTCTTCTAATGCTACTCTATATGTAAGATGTATTATCCAATTTATAATTTTGATAATGTTGGATCCCTGTTGCGCATCTCGAGTCTCGGTGTATAATATTTATAATATTTTCTCAAATTCCTCACTCGACGTTCAGTTTCCTATATTGTAATCCAACATTTCATAGTTTCTTGATATTTCACCATTAATAGGTTTATCCTGTATTAGTTTTTGATAATTAATAAGTCCTCAAATACATAACTCTTAGATATAAAATCCTATAAAATTCAATATACTACATTAACTAGAATTATAAATACATATCCTAGATCATACATTGATCAAAAAAATTATCATTGACCAAAAAACTATTCCCCAATCTCCATGGGCGAGGGAGTTGAAGTCTAGGTTTATAGTTTTGGATTGGGGGATAATTTTATCTCAAGGGAATACAGTGATGCATGTCTGTCGTAGGGTGTGAGAAAAAAACAACTTATATTCTTAATGAAGCATAGAAGTTGAATAGGGTCGTCTTACTTGAGAGAAGTACAGTCAGTTCAACCATTGATTATAAATCTAATTTTCCGATTCGTTTCTTGTTTTAATTATTTATTAAAAACAATAGTTTTATGCTTTTTTAGAATATTTAATTAAGATAATTTAAATATATTTTAAAAAATAAATGATGATGTAGATAGAATTAATATTATAATAAAATTACTTGTTCTAGGGTTTGATAACGTCGGTTCATTCATTATTTACCTGAAGTTTGATGTCAATTTGATAATTCATTTAATGAAACCTAATTAATGATTTATTTTGATTTTATTTATTGAATTATTAATTTTATCATTCGTTTAACACACCAAACCACACCTTTTATAATAGTCAAATAGGACAACACATCAACTGAGAATGTTATTCCTAAAATACCTATCTCCATCGTATGTCATTTAATCTATTTGAGAAACCCCATATCCACCATATAAAGGGTTTTATAGAGATAAGGGAGGGAAAAATAATTAATCAATGAAAATAATTAGAATTTTAAATAATTTCCTTATGGAAAATCTCTTCACCTTTGCAATACAACAACATCTATCACAAATAAAATCAAAACATGTTCAATTAAAGTGAAATAACCAAGAACGTCATGAATCCTCCCTCAGGTCCAAGCATTGGTCTAGACAATTTCATTTTAAAAGGTAAAAGAAATAATTATGTAATTAGGTAATATATAAATATATGTATATATGGATGAGAATTAATTATGGAAGATTAAAAGGAAACACTTTAATATAAAAATCCTTAATAAATTACATAGGAAATAAAAATAAATGAAAAATCGTAAAGTCATATCTGAAAACCATAGTTTCCTTCCAAAATAGATATAATTTCACTCAAATTTTTCCACTTATTAATAGTCATGTAATAGGACTTGGGGATTATAATTTACAATTTAATTTGTTTTAGGATATAATTGTAGTCAATAGTTGAAATTTTGGTTCTAGAATCTTTCCTTAAAATGTATGTGCATGGAAGCCACACTAAATTTCATAATTGGGGAATGTAACTTCATAAATATTGTTCTATAATGTCTCTTTAATTCACCAACATAATTTCATCATCATTGGCTACTATAAGAAAAAAATATAGAATAAATACAGATAATGACTTTTTCAAGATTAGAATTCTAGGAACCTTCCTTTAAAGTTTATCATTCAATTTCCATCATAGTGGTCTAATAACATCATGAAATTAATTGGATGAATGATCCCATGAGTTCTATTTCATTTCTATGTGGATTCGCATCAATATTATGTGTGTATCCAGAATTATACTTCTCTTATGATTGTGGGGTCCACACTATACACCTGAAAAGTTGTTCAAAGTTAATGATTTCTTTGGGCATCCTGTTATTCAAATAATCACTTGGTTGAGAAGATAAATATGAATATAATACATCAAGGATTACTCCAAAAAATTATCACTTAAATTGGAATACTATTGTTAATTTTATTTCTGAAATACCCTTGTGAATAAAATCAGTTAAAAATCATTAATTCATCATTTTTTAAATTTTTAATAAAAAAACACCATTAATCCAAAATAAATTAAAGTATGCTATAATTTATAAATTATGAGTATTCAGATAATATTAATATATATTAAAAAAGAAGATAATTTTAGCTCTATCAATTCCCCCATAGTTAATCCATGCTTCCCCTCAAATATAAAATTTCAACATTGAATTCCGAGGTAACCAATGTTACTATTAATCAAATTCCAAAGAAATAAAATAAAGAAAATCAATATTAAATAAAAATATTCAAAAATAAAAATAAAATGTTAATTCAAATTTTCAATTTTGAAATAAATAATCAACTATTTAATTTTACTTTTCCCATTTTAAAAATTATGTAACTTCTATTTTCCTTGAGTCATGATCCTCAATTCATTATTATTAAACATGCCTAGACATGATTTACCTCACATCATTATTTTCTCTCATATATAATGATATAATTAAGGTGGAGTTATTCTCATATCATGAGATCTTTCCCCATATCAATACTCTAATAAAGGAACCATATTCTCCACTTTATAAAAGAAACATTCACAGAAAATTATGAAGGATTTCATTATGTTTTCAAATAACACTAAGGGTTATGTTTTGTAGGAATTGATGTTTGAAAATTAATGATCAAGGAATATGTTTACCTCTTAAGTAAAATCCATTATATCAAAAATAAATGTGTAATTAAATTCTCCCCTATAATGTTGCAACTCCCACATCCCCAAAAATAAAAGTAATGGTTATGACCAAAATAAAGCATAATAAATGACTTGGTCACCAACATGAATATTTTTTTAAATTTTTTTTTCAATAAACCATTTAATTTTTTTATTTTATTTCAGTGTTATGATTATAATAAACCTCACATCCACAAGCTAACTTCGAATAAAAAACTCATTGTTCTTATTATTTTTATTTATGGTTTTCGCATATCAAAACCCTTTTTTCATTTTTTTTGAAATTTTTTTAGTTACATATTTTAATTCTAGAGGAAACAATACAGTGTCATGAATAATTTAACAACCATAATTTACCACAGTAGTCACCCCATTAATTTTTCATTTAATTTGTTTTATCCCTTCCATGATGACTCACTTCAACCATAAAAATCAATTATAAAATATCAAGAAAATACTAAGAGGATGGTAGGAATTGTTATAAGTATAATGAAACATGGATCATTCCTATAATGTTATTTCATGGTATCTATGGGATACATAAGTATTGATGTAATGGTGGTATTTTATGATAAATCAGTTTACCAAAATATTCCTCAAACATTTTAAATGTTTTTTCACACAATATTATCTTTGAAAAGTTCAACTACAAGTTAATGTTTGTGACATGTCCCAATATCAATGACGAAATATGCTCAAGATAAAAATAGAATTAATTGGCCTAGAAATACTCCAGGGAATTGGATATATGATTTGGGAAATTAACTCCTAGAATTAATAATAATAACAAATCCATTCACTATAATTTCAGAAATTCAAATCATGAAAAATGATGTGGAAATTTCATTTACAAGAATCAATCAATTCCCTTAAATCATGTTTCCTTATTTAAATATCAAAGATTCAATTAATTAATAAAATTCTCCATTTTATGCATTTAATGTCATTTTATTTGAAATATAAAACATGTAATCACTAGATTCATAATTAACTCATATCTCTTAGATGATCCAAGTAAATAATAATCCCAGTGTCGGAATGAAATCTTTCACTTTAAAGATCAAATAATGATATGGAAATAATTCTAAGGAGTTTAAAATATACAAATTTAAAATCAAAATCTCTTTTGAAATAAATATCATTCCCCATTACTCCTTGGTTATTTGGTGCTTTATTATATCATCATGAACCTACTAAATATAATTACTTAATTTGGAACAAGGATAATTTATTTTATGCTCAAAAAGATAAGAGACAGTGGGATACATACTGGACTAATTCTGAAGATTGAATCTAAAATATAACTCCAAAAAAATATAAATAAAAGTAATATAAATTATGTAATGGATAATTATTAGCATTATCCACCAAATGGGCCCCTAATTTTTATTCCCTCCAGAAGGTAAGTACCCTCTGTTATCCATAGTCTATCAGTGGGTGGATCTTCCTTGGATTGAACCACCAAATGTGGTTCATTCCCTCTTGTACTTCTTTTTGTCTATTGAGGAGTATTCCATGGATAGAGTACATAAGATTCTCCCCTTTCATAATGTGGTATAGACTGCATCGCAGGGGAAGGATATAGAATGGGACCTTCTCCTCTTTGGGTGAAACTTGTGCAACCTTTTCTTCACTATCTAGTGGTTTCTCCAAATTTGTTGCATTAAAATAATAATAAAAGTGTGATTAAAATTTTAAAATTGAAGTATTAATTTAAAAAAATTTCCTTTTAATATATGAAACTTGTGCCTCTAGTTATTTAGGGAAAACCACTAGGATCTCTTCTTTTACTCCCTCTCATAAATATTTAATTTCATCGGGGAGCTCTAGATGTTCCCCAATAGGTTCAATTTCCTTTTCCTCTTCATTATCCAAGGTATTTTATGATTCAATATATTTAAAAAATTCAAAATAGGTAAGTGTAGAACATAAATTAGTTTTAATTAAATTAAATGAGTTGGAGTTCATGAATGTATCATCTCTCTGAGGTGGTTTGTCTTGAATCTATTTTTGGTTGGAGAGTTCCTCTTAGAGATTATTTTCGACATATAGAGGTATGTAGTCAGGATCCTATGACTAATGATTGGCCTCAACTTCTGGGATTTCTCCAGTGAAATCAGGAAAGACTAGTCGCACATTCGTATTGACCTTGAATCCTTTCAAATCACTATGGAGTTCATCTATCTTACTCATCAAAACATGGGGTGAGATCGATGTCTCTTAGACTCTTTACAAATGTTTGAACATTACCCTAAGAGAATCACCTCATCATCAGAGTTCTTCCTTAGTATAATCAATTTATTATTCTTGTTCCTACGAGTAATATTCCCATGGATAATAATGTTAATCTAAAAACATCTCTGAAAAGGGTTTTTTAATGGGTTTGTATTTATTAAACAATGATTTTTTAATGTGAATTTCATATAGGATATAGAAATAACTATTTAGATCAATGAAAACAGAACCATTTTTGATACATTCTTGTTTTATGGCATGAAAAGAGAAATATTATATGGTTAATTTGTCATAGAGGCTGACCAGGGTCATCTCACTTGAGGAGCATCACAGTATGGTCAATCACTAATTCAAGCTCACTTATTATAGTTATTTTTGTTCTTTTATTATTTTGATTAAAAATGGTTTTATGGGTCTATGAATAGTTGAAATTAATATAATTTAATTATAATATAAAATATAAATTAAGATGTAAATAGAATTAAGATTTTAAATAAAGGTTTTGGTCTAGGGTATGGTAACCTGGGCTCATTCCCTATTTATTTGTTGATTAAATTCAATTTGATAACTTGTTTAATGAAACATCATTAATGAATTACATTAATTTAATTTATTAAATGTGTGATTTTATTGTGCCGTTGGAAAACTAAACCACACATCCTCCAATGGTCAAATAGGATAACATCTCAACTAATAATGTTATTCCTAAAAGACACACCTCCATCGTATATCGTTTCATCACTTCGGGAAACCCCAGCATCACCATATAAAGGGATTTCCCAAGAGAAGTTATGGATATATATTTAATCTATGAAAATAAGGGTAATTATAAATAATGTTAGGGTAGATAATCGTGTCACCCATGAAATACTCCAGCATCAAACAAAAATATATTTAAAACATATTCAATTGATGCACATTATCAAAAGGCACAGTCAAACCACGTAGAGGGCCAATCCTCAGGTTGGTCACATTCCATTTAAAAGTTAATAGAGATATATATGGAATGATGGATGAGAGAAAGATAATTATAATTATAAGAGAAATAACTAAAGAGGTAGAAAAGGTAACACTTTACTATAAAAAGATGAATGTGTTATATTGGAAATGAAAAATGAAATAAAAAAGAAAATAAATATCCTAAAGTAGTAGCATATATCAACAGCTTCTCTTTCCAATTGATATAATTTCACTTTACATTTTTCCTATTCTTTTTAATCATTTGATATTCCTTGGTGTTTCATAATGAAAAATTTAATTTTTTTGGACATAATGGTAGTCAATAGTGGATATTTTAGTTCCAGAATCCTTATTTAAATTGTTTTCACATCAAAACATAATTAAATTGAAAAATTGGGGATATTTGTATCCAAAAATATTGGTCTATAATAATCTATTTCATAAACCCACAAAATTTTATCATCATTAGCAATTTAACAAAGTATTTTTTGAATATGTACTGAAGATGACTTTTTCTAGAAGTGAATTCTAGGAATCTTCCTTTGAAAATATAATTCAATATCCATGTTAATGGTTGAATAACAACATAAAAATTAATGGATGAATGAGACTATGATTCCTCCTCTATATCCTCAGGTAATCACATCAATTTGAGGTGTGTATCCCTAATTATGATTCTATTACAAAGGTTGTATCCACCCTGTTCGCATGAACAATTATTCAAATTGAACTATTTTTTGGTCATCAATTTGTTTGAATCATCTCTTGGTCCATAAGATAAAGTTGAATTAATTAAACAAAAAATTCATGAAAATGGAATCACTAAAATTGGGATAATATTCTAAATATTATTCTCAAAATAACCTTGTAAATAAAATCTTTTAAAAGTCCAAAATTGACCAATTTTTACATTTTAGTTCAAAACACACCCTTAATCAAAAATTTAACAAAATAATCTAAAATTGATTAATTAAGAGGATATGAATAATTTAAATATATGGTAATAAAATTTGGAAAAGGTTATATCTATCACGTAGCTTGAATAATTTCATGATTATACCAAAATATTTCATGAAACATCCTACGAAAGATTTTTCAAAAATCTAAAATAAGATTTCAACCATGTATGGATGGCCTTTACCCATGAAATTCTGTGTATATAAATATATAATATAAATACTATTAGTATTGGTGTTTCTAGAAAATAATAAGATGTATTCATATCAATAATATAACATTGATGAAAAAATTGTCAACAAACTCTATACAAATAAAAAAATTATATTTAAAAAAGCATTTTTATGAAAACATGGGATTCAATAATCCAAAAGATATAACAGAAAATAAGGAATCTTATATAGGATTAAATTAAATCAAATCTAAACATCATCCAAAAAACAATCATTATATATATATATATGTGCTTGAAATGAATCATGTGAAATTCCATGTCTTCAAATGTTCTCATGTTGGGTGTGAGTATAGTTTCAGAAGACACAACTAAGTTACATGATTCACTCTTAAATTATTTTGGTGGGTGCATCAACATGTATCAAAGAATTAAAATATATAATAAATATTGAATTATTATATAAATATATCTGGTTTTTTAACAAATTAAATTATTCAATATCATATATCAACAATAATCCCCAATCAATTACTCCTCATTCTGATAGGATGAATCTGTTTTGTGACTATATTGAGCATATATTTGAATATGAAATTAGTTATATCTCATTATGATAATAAAATGAGGGAAATTATTCTTATATTCTTTCTTCAACTAAAATAATTATTGAAACCAATCCTGAGAATTGGAATACAAAATCTTAGTTGGAACAATAGTGGGAAATATTTTGCGGTAATGGGAGATATTTGTTTTAATAATAGACAATATAGTACCTAAGAACCCACTTATATAAATATTGATCACCTTGGAACCTTTTTATCTAAATGAGAAGTTAATGTGAAGACACTATATTATTTTAGTATCACAAAACCTATTCCAAATAATCATGTTATATATATATAGACACACACACAGATATTCCTATAACAACCCTACCCTCAATTAAAACACATTATAATTTATAAATTTAGCTAATTGAAATATGACCTTATATTTTAATGTAAGATATAAAAAAAATGGATTTTTTTTTATTTTAATCATGTATACAAAATTAGCAATAATACCAAAATCGTATAATTTTATATTATATCTCTACATCGAAAATCCATCAACCTATAATAAGTACCAACTATTATAGAATGATTATTAATGGATTCCAATATCTAATAAAATATGAATTAATTAAAATAATAAGTAAAAGAGAAAACATACTTGTGTAAACACAAAAATAACATAAATAACGAAATTAAAAATGAATGATTTATATTTTAATAAGGAAATGTAAATTTAAATAAATGATATGGGAAAATAAAATTAAATACTTGAAATAAGATAAATAAATAAATAATCGAATAACTAATAGCCAAGGCATAAAATTTGAAACATATTCAATTTATAATATCTAAAAAAGGAGAAATTAAAGTTAATAAGTAGTAGGTTAAAAATGAAGAATAGTTATTGTAATTATCCACAATGGAAAACAAGTAACATGATATGAATTTACAATATATTATAAAAATCCCCATATTCAAAAAGTTCTTTAGGATAAAATTTATTAAATATAATTGTTTATTGATATTAAAATAAAACCCATATTACCATATTCATGTAATAGAGGATTCCCCACTTCATATTTCTTCTACATGAAATAAAATAGATTCCGGTTCTATAAAGAATTATTTTACTAAAACACGCTAACAAATGATAATAATACAGTTTGTGATTCAAATATATCCATTTATGTGATCAAGGATTATTTTAGGAATCCATTAATAAACAATAATATATCATAACCAGTATAATTAATATTTATGAAATTAATGTTGGGGTAAAAACTAAATTTCACGCCCACATATTGTTTAAATTAGAACCTTCTTATATTGATTAAATTACACACTTCATTAACATATTTATATTTATATTGTATCAAAAATATTCAATAAATAAAATTAAAATTAATAAAATCAATGAATGATTTATACTAATTAAATAAAAAAATTAATAAAAAATATAACATTTCTTCAAAAACATAATGTTTGACTTTATGCTAATTTGACAATTAACACATCTATATTTAGGGTACAATAACATCGATTACCCATGAAAATTTAAATTTTTAACATAAATCCATGGTCAAAATAATATAAAAACTAAATTATATATAAAAACATTGATCCAAAATTATATCCACAAGGACTCAACCACCTATATAAAATAACATAACAACATATAAATTTTCTTAAATTTATATATAGATATCCCTCCATTTAAAATTTATCAAAAAATAGTATGTGGGATGAAAATAGCAGTGCTCTATCAAGAATAGTGAATAAAATAATTATTCGAACATAATAAAAAATATGTAACTGTAGAATGATAAAACATTTCAAAAAAAACATTTAAAGAAAACATATATTTCACTAACCATTATGTATTCATGGAATATAATATCAATTATTATAAATATTAATTAAATACTTAAAACAACTTATGAATGTTTTAAGAGATTACATGTATTTGTTTCAAATAGTCATTGAAGGAAACTATGAAAACAACTATTTCTTAAGGCAATGTGATTATTAATTTAATTTATAAAAATAGTTAAATAATGAACTAAAACTAAATAATGAAATTAAAAAATTATATAAAATCATTAAATAATTTTAATTACCATAGATTACTCATTAATGGCTCCTCAAATCAAAACAAACCAATAACCTAACTACAATATTCTTGAAAAAATCTAAAATTTCAAAATAGGAAAAAATTCTTAAATAATATTATCTTGACACTTTCCTCTTAAAATAATTTATGAATTGAGTATAAAAAATCTTCTCTAAATTTTTCTTGGTAGTTTATATTGAAGCCCCATAATCAATGAAGGATTTTACCATTCCATTATAATATCATATCTCAAAACCCTAACCAACCAAAGTGAAATAAAAATACAAGGCTATAAATATAATTTATAGGACTATTGGAGGATAAATACCTTGACTCAGTTCCATTAATATACTATATATTCTAATGATCAATAACGTTAAAGAGGATAACGAGAGAGAAGATCATAAGCCAAGCTCTCTGGGTCATTTGGGAGAGTTATAAGAGAGGTGATGAGTAATTATATTTCAATTAAATTATTTATTTATTCAAAAATGTTTATAAAAAATCACACTACAAACACAAAATGTAATAATCCCTATTTTAAGTGATCCTTTAGAACTCTTTTGTTTATGATTTACAATAATTATTTTGGTTGAAAATTTATTTTTCAATAAAATCACCCATACTTGTGTTTTATATATTTTTTTAGGGGTAAAATCCCATAAATTCATTGGATTAATTTTTAATTGTAACACTTATAAATATTATATGTAATATTTTGATCGCTAGTTGAATTTTTAGAACAAGATTCTTGGGATCATAGATCCTCAATGTTGATATAATATAATTATTGAATATATTATACGAAAAATACATAGTTTATCTAATATAATAGAATATCACACAAATGGTGTTTCTGATCGGAAATATGATTGTTCAATTACATCCAAAATTTGGTATTCACTATATCTATAACATAACTATTGTGCACTTTTAGTTTGGATCAATCATAAATATGTTTTTAATGGTAATATTTTTACCAATTTTCATTTATTTTAATTTTTTTATCCATTACATACATATTCTAATTATTCTTGATGAAGCCCACCAATTTTCATGTCCCCCATGATCAAAAATCCCCAAAATAAAATATTTTTTATCTATTTACTTTTATAATAGTTTAATGATCTAAAATTAAACCCTCCAAAATCAATTTTTAGATAAATTGGAAATTATATTGGGGATTTTGGAATTGATGAATGTATATGATTATTTTGGTTAGAATTTATATTTACCAATTATTTTTCATTTTCAGATCACCATAACAAGTCATAATGACACTTAAACTCCATTACAAGTGAAATTGAGGCCTCTGTCTAACTGATTTAGATTTTTTTTCCTATCAGGAACATGATAGGTTCTCCTCTTCTCCTAAGTTTGTTGTGACAAAGTGGTATAAAATTTTATTATTTAATAATTTATTTATGTCTCTTCATTCTTCCCCTCTAGTCGAATTATGGAAAATTGGTTGAATGATAAAACATAAATTATCAAAATAAAATTATTAAACCAACTAACAAATAATAATTAAAAAAATTTCGGAATATAAAAGTAATCAATTGGGAAAGGATAATTTCTATAAATTATAAAAAAAATTAAGTAAAATAATCTATGTATAGATATAAGTATTTATTGAAATATAATTATATGAAGTTATTAATGGATAATCTGTTAGAAATTTTAAAAGATAATTTATAAAAATATATCAAAATATAATAAAAATGAATTATAAAACATCTATTTGAATAAAATTATAAAAGGGATGATATATAATAATTATCAAAGGACAATTTAATAACATTTATCTAAAGATCTCTATATTGTATTATCAAGATATAATTTCATCCAATTATCAAATGGTAATTTAAGAAAATTACAACATAAAAATTATACAAAATTATCAATGATTAATTATATAGAATTATAAAAGAATAATTATAATAACTAACATATGTGTTCTCATATTAACCTTGAGATATATATTATCTCATTTGGTTTTATAATTCATGTTTAGGAAAATATTTCTTGACCAAACTTTTTCTAAATAAGATAATTTGAAAACGATCCAATAGAGATAAAGTATCAATGCTTTAAATATTTATGTCCATTTGAAAATAAAATAGATGGTTTTTGTTCTAGTTACCCATGAAGAAACTCTAGAATTAATGTGTTGATAACTATCGTAATAAATCATAAAAGTAGTTGTTTTTGGTTATTGTGGTTTACAATATAGATTTCAAAACACACATAATTATTTATCCTTGTTGTTTAAATCGAAGAATATAAGGTTTGATGATCTTTAAATATTAACATTTTTGTTACACATGCTCTCATATTATAATTTATGTTTTTGAAAAATTTATATCCATGCATTACTATGATTTCATGTGGTTCAATGAAGCCTACGAAACCTATTTTCATATTTTATACAACGTGTTGTGCTGGATTTTTCTATTTCCATGTTTCTTTAGGGTCACAAGTTGTCATTTGTTGATTAATTTTTATATTTATATTATTTCCATGTATTATATAATTTGTATATAATATAAATTTATTTGGAGCTATTGGTAAAAGTTCTCATAATAAGTAGGCATTCATGACATGTTTATCCAATAGAGGGGGGTGAACATCACTTGAAATGTGGGAAATGGTGGACATAACCGCTTGGTAGAGATATGATGACATCATGGAATAAATTAGTGCGGATGCACTTCATGATTAGAATACATGTATCAGGTTAATCGATTCCCATTTCATTTGTGAGGAGTACACTCATTGCCTTGTAGATTTGAGAGGACAATAGTCAATTAATAAATGATTTGTTAGTGGTGAACTCGATGCCTTATTGATTTAAGTGAAGTGTTTCATAAATGAGTTTAATGGATGATGATTTTCCTGAACACATGAATCTATGAGGTTGTTAGGTAACAATTTTGGTATCCCTTGGTCTATTTTTGTTCTTTTATGACATATTCACATCATCCTTCTGGGATTGAGTTGAATTAGTTATATTTGGGACTCTATGGAGGATTGGTTTGAGAATGGACACTCGGTAAATGATTCTATGTTGTTATACAGTTTTTGAATTTTTCATATTTATTTCATGAACCTATATTATTTTTCACACATTGTTAAGGATGTATTCGGGGCTAAATTATTCATCTTGTACTAACACTATACATAGAAATTTCAATGAAACTATAGATATCATTCCTATAGATCCTATGAAGATGAATGGAACTATGGTTTATAATTGAGAATTGGATTATTGAGCTATTAATAGACTAGGATAGACTCCAGTGGGACATTGTTTCATTAATCTGTTTATTCACACTTATTATAATTTTCTTATTTCTATTTGGGAGCCTGTTTAATTTTATGACATGTAAACCATCATATAATTACTCATGTACTGTGATTATATATATATATATATAAGTGTGTGTGTCTATATATATATATATATTATTTCACCATTATGTGTTATAATGTTTGTAGTCTCCCAACTAGAGATCTAAGAACCACACATCTAGTCGGAATGCTCTTATATATGAAGAGGCAGACATGACATCAACTGACCCTCCAACTAAAATCTTTGGGTTCGGGTCAGGATTTTAGAAAATAGTATCTGGGGACATGGATCCACTAAACATTTCATTTCATTTCAGTAATTTTGGATATGGTAGATAGTAAATAGTATGGTTGGGACTTATTCCTAGGAACTGTGATACTTCATGGCCATTTACTATATAGAGGACCTCTATGTTTTTATAAATTATGGGATATTATTTTTTATAATTAATGTTGAATAAATTCCCATTGTTTCTTGCAAATGATATTGATATGTGAATTTTGAGACTTCTGGAAAGATCAATCTTCATGGCTAGGAATATAGGTTCATATAAAATATATATATATATATACATGTTATTATTATTCATGTATTTCATTGATTTAATGCCTTTGTTTGTGGAATATTTTATAGAAAGATTATATTTTGAAAGATAAATATTTTTTATTATATAATGATACATCTTAATCAACAATAATTATTTGAATTAAGAAATATATTGTGTTAATATATATATTTACATATGATGGATTTTACTAGTGATTGTGGGAAGGACATTGGTTGGTATTATGGGGGGAATACATCGAGATATGGGTAGACTCCATAGAGATAATTCTCTGATCCCATAGTAAACTCAATTTTTTATGGTCCAAATATGCATTCTATTTCTAAATATTCCAACTCATAAATGTTTGTTTGGAGCACCAATTGTAAAGGGTTACATATATCATGTTCATATTGTTTTCTTATTGGTGTAGGTTGTACGCTAACATTATCCTAGAGTCCTAAGAGCAATATACATATTTGAGTATTCAATATTCTTCCACATTCGGCATACTTCATCATTCTTGGGCACTGGAGGCCCTCAAGATGTTGAGGAATACATTCAAATTGTTGGGTGGATTTTCAATCTGTTATAAATCATTGAGTATAGGATGGTTATGTGTGCAATTTTCATACTGTAGGGAACCCCCAAGAGGTGGTGGGTATTATTTAAACTTTCTAGATTATATGAACATATATCATAGACATCAATAAATGATCATTAATTTTAGGCACTCCTTTCACGTATACTGAATTCAATCAATTATTATGAACTCATAGAGAATTTATGTTGATTGGAAAGAGAGAATTCATATGTGGTATGAAACATTGGGGTGATCCAAAAATACCTGATGTCCACAAAGGAATTTTGGAAAATTTATTTTTTGATCTTATTATATATTTTAAGGTAATTCTAAGTGATTATATTTTTTGAAAAAATATTAATGTAGACGGTTTGTGATAGATCATTGGTAGACAACCAGGGAGGAAAAGGGGATCATTAATATGTTTCATGAATGAATTAGTGTCACAATGCTTCAATTGTGGTGATTTAGGGAATTATAAAAAGTTATTATTAGTTTCTAAAATGATGTTGTGGAATTTCTGCAAGATGGGACACCTACAAAAGTTCTGATCTAGATAATTCAGGTTCCCCTAAGGAGAAGGAGGAATAGTGTATCACATTTAGATTCATTGGGAACCCCTTTACTAGACCCACATAATGCCTCATACTGGTCGGGCATCTCAGGGATAGGGTTGCAGATATGAGGAACTATAGGTGTTCACTATGGGTCGGACTATGGAATATTTTTGTGAGTGGCCATCTACTTTTCAACCTTAGTGTGATGAGTTATTAAATCATGGTTTCATGAGATACATCTCAAGGATGTGAGTTCAATATAGGTGGAGAATTTTAATATTCTCAATTTTATCTTATCACTATTAATGTAATAACTCTACATTTCCTTGTAATAATTTTGAATATTTTATTGAAAATTTTAAGACTTAGGAGTGTAGTCAGGGCAAAAATTTAGTTCATGTAGAGCCTCAATGTTGATAAAATAAAATTATTAATTATACTGTCTCATGTTCTTTTAGTTTATCTGAAATAAAAAAATATCACATGACTAGTATTTTGGAATGCAAATATAGGACATACAATGATGTTGGAATGTGTATTTTAACATGGGTGGGATATAACCATTTTCCACATTGAGTGTTTAGTTAAATCTCAAAATGGTTCATAAGGTCAATTTTTCCCTTATTCATTTATTTTTATATTTTCTTTATTTTCTTTTCCGGTTATTATTTGTATGCACATCTTACCCCTTTAAATTTCATTCCCCCTTGATCCATGATCCCAAAAATGAACAAAATTTCCATCCATATTAATTTGAAATGCCTTAGTGGAGAGAAATAAAACATCTCATAATGAATTTTTTGTTGAATCAAAAATTAAGTTATTATTTTTGGATATGATGAACATATACATAATGACCCGACCTTATTACATTATATAATCTTGAATGATAATCAAGAACTCACTTCCCTTAACATTGAGTATATTTTCAAGTTTATTGTTTTAGAGAATTTGAATATAATACATACATAACATTCCACATTTATATAGATTGCAAACCAAAAAAATAGTATCGATTTCTTAAAAAATATAAAACATTTCAAATAAAACATTTTTTAATTGAATAATTATCATAAAAACTAACTTGTATTCCATATTTGTAATAAAAATCTTTATAACTAGTGAAATTCGTTTCAAAACTTTGGATGAGCACAAAAATCTCAGTAAGGGATATAAAAAGAAGGAAACAAAATATCAGTCCATGAATACTTGTAAACGTATGAAATCATTTTCAAAAAGACATAGTAGTCACCCATATATACTTACGTTGTGAAACATGAGATTTCCATGAGATTACCCAAAATATAACATAAATATAAACATAAATTTATCTTATGGACTTACTTACATAATCATGTAACTCACTCATCTACCTTATAATTTGTATCCCTCATAGCTACCTTACAATGTAACCATCACGGCTACCTTTTTGTGTAACCATCGTTGTTACACATGGAGTGACAATACTACTAAACTCCGACATACACATAAACAATTAATTGGAGAGAGATATATTTACCACCCTTTATCATAAACAATTATAATGAACCAGAAAATAATCATACAACATGAATAATTTCATAAACACATTGCATTTTAATTTTCATAAAAAGAATTTTGAAATTGGATTTTAAATGAAAATCCCTTTAAAAATATATTATAATGGATGTGATACTTAATAGAGTGGATGGAATATGTATATACAATATGAATAAAAATAATTCAACATAATATAAACAAAAATAATCATAAAAACAATTTTAATTCAACATATATAAAGAAGAATAAGGTTAACCCAAATAATGGAAATTGCATTATGAATTCAATTACCTCAGGTTCTAAAAACTTCAAATGGGTTTAAATCTCCTGTAAAATGTTTAAAATGGATTTATTAATATATTAAAGAAACATATTAATTTTTATAAGACCTTATATGATCATTTCATAACATCATTTAACCCTTTAATTATTATTATTTTTTTCCTTCCATTGTTTCATGTGCGTTCTTTACATGATTTCCACGGTCGGTTTGTATTTAATTTTCATTTCGTATGGAAATGAAATTCTAGAAGTGGAATGAAATGTTATTAATATGTTTAAATAATATTAAATTATTCCATTTATGATTTTGTTTATATGGTATGAGGATGAATCAATTCATAAATCATTAGTGATATCCATTTACATCATTTTGGCGGTTCTTTGATAATCACAAACTTGTTTAATCATATAACATTAATATTTAGAATATATGTTTATTAAAAAAATAAGAGAGGTCATATAATAAAATTTTAAATCTTATTGAACCAATAAAATGGTTTTCCAATCAACTTTGAAGGATGGAAAGGAAACTGAAATCACATCGTCCATGATTTTGGTAAATCGGCGCATCACAGACGGTGTTCTAATTTTTATAATAAGAGGGGGAATGAGAAGAAGTAAATTTATGAATTTTTACATAAAGATGATAGAATGAAT
Source organism: Viscum album (assembly GCA_963277665.1). NCBI lineage: Eukaryota > Viridiplantae > Streptophyta > Magnoliopsida > Santalales > Viscaceae > Viscum > Viscum album. The sequence goes on along the minus strand of OY728121.1, from coordinate 1,639,930,992 downwards.
ATTATCTAAGATTTTTTATCTTTTATTCCACTTAAATATGTGGAGGAGAATAGAGTATAAAAAAATAAAATAAATGAAAAGAAATCACATTAAGATAAAAGAAGATTTTTACCTTCTGATCTCTTCTCCTAGAGATCATTCTTAAGGGCTTTGGTTTTGTAATTTTTGATATAAAAGAAGTTATAAGACTTGGGTAAGATATTTTTTAAGATTATTTGGCCTAACTTATACAAGAATCATGTCTTTAGTGGTGAGAGAGGAAGAGGTGGTGAGGTGGTATTTATATTTGAGGAGAGGAGGGGTTTACACGATTTTAGTCATTGGTTTAATATTTTTATCAAGACTATAAATTGTACTGATTAATGTGAAAAAAATTGTAATATGATTATTTGAGATCAAATCAATTTCCATTTACATCACCCATTACTCAAGAAAGATGCTGAAATTCATATATTTATCAGATTTTGTAATTATCAAATTTCACTATTCACAAAAATTCAAATATTTCAAAAAAATCCAAAAAATTAACCCAACCCATTTTTTAAGGTGTAGAATTAAAAAATGAACTCCATTTTTTGAAAATTATTTTCTATATATCATTAATCTAATTTTTAAACAAAATGATATTTTATTCAAAAAATAATAATTTTAAAACTACAACAAATTGTATTTCACCAGGAAAAATTAGTCCATATCACATTATATTATAAAATTAAGAAAATAAAAATAATAATATGATTTACTATTCATAAGGGTCATGTTACTTTTCATAATGGTATTTTACTATTAATAAATAAAACAAGTTATTTCTATTAGACTCCAAATAACTTATTGATCACAACTGTAGTTAACCATTTTTTGATATTAAAATTATTGAAGTAGAAAAATTATTTTTTATGGATAGCTTATAACTACCCACTTAATGTAAAGCATTAGTAATTTCAATTTATTTTTAAAATCGTGGGGTGTTACATTCTCCCCAACATATGGAAATTGTGTCCTCACAATTTTTTTATTTTCTTATTAAACTAGTGAGGGTGCCTTTCTCTCATACCATTTCTAGATTTCCATGTTGCTTCTTCATCCATGAGGTTTCTCCACAAAAAAATTACTTTGTAGATTATCATTTTCCATAATAATTTCTCTCAACAATCAGGAATATGAGTAGTTTTCTCTTCATAAAAAAGGTTCTCTTCCAACTGAACTACTTCTACTCTTAAGAAATGAGGTGAATCTGGCACATAATTTCTCAACATCGAAACATGAAAAACATTATGTAACTAAGATAAAATCATAGGAAAAGATACATGGTAGGAAACAGGTAAAAATTTACCTAGGATTTTATAAGGTCCAATGGATCGTGGACATAGAATTCATTTCATTCCCAAATGCATATCACTTTCCCTTGGTGTGGTTATAAGAAAAACATGACCTCCTACCTCAAAAGAAAATTGTCCCCCTTGTTTTATGCATAACATTTTTTCCTGCTCTAATATATCCTCATGTGTTGCTATATCATCTTCACTTTATCATCCATTCAACTACTAATTCTAGTCCCATTAACTTCATTTCCCCAACTTCATCCCAAAAGGCTAGATTTCGACACCGCTAACCATTTAATGCCACAAAAGGTTCTGTTTGTATAGTCGAGTGAAATCTATTATTATAAGAAAACTCCAATAAAGAAATATGTTTATCCCAACATCCCTTGTAGTCTAAAGAACAAGCTCGAATCATATCCTCCAAATAATGAATCATTTGTTCTGACTACCCATTGGATTAAAGATTAATAGATGTACTGAAATTTAATTCTGTTCCCAATGACTTGTGATGGCCATTCAAAAATTACTAGTAAATCAGGGATCCCAGTTATATATAATGGAAAGAGGAACTCCATGTAACCTGAAATTTTTTTAGGTACAGTTGAGAAAACTAATCTAAATACATTATATCTCGAATAGGAAGTAAATGTAGAGATTGAGTCACTTGGCCAATAATAACCTATATTTAATTATTACATCAATAATTATTTGTTAGTCCCATGATGAAGTCCATGGATATATTTTCCCATTTACACTCCATCATTGGTAAACTTTGATCCATCACTTTCAGTAACTACCACACTTCTTTAACCTATTGACATGTCAAACATTTCTTATTAAATTATGAAATATATCTTTTCATTCCATCCCACCAATTATACTCTTGAAGGTATCTATACCTCTTTGTGCTACCAAGATGAACTAAAAATGAAGAACTATGAGCATCCCACAACAATTATTTTTTTATGAGAATCAAAAGACACACACAATCTTTTTCTGAATCATAAAACACAATCTTATCATGGATAAATTCTGGAAACATACCCATTTTAATCAATTCTACCTTTTTCTGTATCTCATGGTCTTCCTTCTAAACATTCCTAATTCTATCTAATGACGATGAATACATTAAAATCAGAAAAAAGAGATGTATTTTCTATACCACCAACTTCTTTTCCAAAAATCATCATATCATTAATCAAGGGATCATGTTCCATATATAACATGGTTAGTGATGCATGATGTTTTCGACTCAAGGAATCTACCAATTTGTTTTATTTTCCATTGTGGTAATTGATCCTGAAATCGTAATAATTTATTATTTTAAGACATATAATCCAACTCATTTTTAATTATCTCTTATTGAATATATAATTTAGACTTTTATAGTTAGTATTTATTAGACATTTAGCTCCGTATAAATGATACCTCCAAATTTTCAAACCAAAAACAATAGCTGCTAATTACAAATCATGTGTGGGATAATTTAACTCATGTGGTTTTAGTCTTATTGAATAATTTGTAGTTACATGATCATTTTTCATCATAAAAAATCTGATTCCATTCAGTGAAGAATCACTGTAGATGAAAAAATCACAATTTCTAGAAAGAAGAGCCATAACTAGAGCATTTGACAATCTCTTCTTCACTTCCTAAAAACAAACATCACATTCATCTGTCCAAATAAATTTTACCCATTTTCATGTTAAATTAGTTAGCAGGATAGATAACCGTGAATTTTTTTTAATACCCTGTGGGTAATAACCTTCTAATCCAAGAAAACTAAAAAAAATTAACATCTGTATGTCTTTTCCATTCATCAAACACTTTTGTTCTGGAAGGATCTACTATTATTCCATCCTTATTTACATTGTTCCTAGGAAAAGAAATGTGTTGCAACTAGAAATCACACATTAGGAATTTTCCATATAGTTTCTTTTCCTATAAGGTTTTAAAAACAACCCTTATATGTTTTTCATTCTCCACTTTACATTCATGAAATACAATAATTTCATAAATAAACACAAATAAAAACATATCCAAGAACACATTAAAATATTCTATTTATAGGATCCATTAATAAAACAAGTTCACTAGTAAACCAAAATAAAATAACAAAAAATTCATAATTCCCATATCTAGTCTGGAACCCAATCTTTGGGATGTTTTATTCCTTACATTTAGTTGATCGTACCCCAACCTCACGTCATCCTTGGAAAAATATTGTGCTCCCTTTAGCTGATCAAATAAGTAATCTATATGAGGTAAATGATACTTTTTTAATAGTTATTTTATTCAAGGATCTATAATCAATGAAAGGTCTCATGGAACCATCTTTCTTTTTAACAAAAAAAATAGGATCACCCCATGGTGAGGTGCTGGGACGAATGAATCCTTTATCAAGAAACTCCGGAAACTGATTTTTCAATTCAATAATTTCTATTTGAGACATTAGATAAGGGGTTTTTGAAATATGATTAGATTTTGGAAATATGTCAATTGTAATTACAACATCTCTATCAGGTGTAAAACTTGGTAACTTATCAGAAAAAACATAATGATATTCATTTACCTCTGACAAATCATTAAACTGAACAGTTACCTTATTTTCAAAAATATGCGCAAAATAACATTAATTTACATATTTTAATAGTTCCTTAACTTTATAATATGTTATCAATTGTATGGGTTCATTCTTGTGTAGAAATTGAAACTCAATCTCATAAAAAATTTATTTATCTAAACAATCAATCTTAGCATGATAAACAGAAATCCAATCCATACCTAGAATGCAATTTAACTCTACTAAGGTAAAAAAATTGGTTTGTAGGTAATTTATTTCCATAGACCACAATATAAATATTCTTATATTTCCTCTCTACTATAATATCTCCCCTAGTGTTTTAACAATAAGTTCTGGTCTCATTTTTTGTGGTATTTCCAATTTACTAGAAAATCTATCAGAAATAAAAGAATGTGTAGACCCTATATAAAAAAAATTACTAAAATACGGGTAAACAAATAAGATACCTGATAAAACATTATTATATGGACTGAATTCTTCTATCATAGTCATTAATGATCTCACTAAACCTTTCTTTATATAGTCTTCATTCTTTGCATCATTCAGATCTATCTTGGGCAGGCATTTGCGTAGTGTCACATCTCACCACATTTAAAAAACTTTAGATTTTTCATTTTAGGATTATTCTTAGAATCAATTTCATTACAATCTCAGGACATATATCTAGACTTACCACAATGAAAACACTTTCTAGTTTTGGTATGACTTTCTCTACGGTGCGTTTTTCTACACATTTCATAACCTGGAAACTAGACTTTATTACCATCATATTTCATTGATTGATTCATACCCGATACATTTCATATAGAACTCTTTATATACATATTATTATTGAATGTTTTGTTGTAATAAAACTATATTTCTTCCCTCTTAATACATCACTCAATTTTCACAAAAATTTCAAACTCACAGGAATCCAATGCCCTTCGATATCTTGGCTTCAATCCTGAGTAAAAATAGTTAATTTTTCTATCAATATCCAGAATAATATTTATATTATACCACACTAGTTAGGTGAAGTTTTATTCATACATATCTAATTTCTCATATTTTTTATATTCCTAAATTTATGGAATTCTTTCTCAATTCTAAGTCAACCCCATTAGGAAAAGTATTTTCATGTAAAATATTTTTTTATCCATCCCACTCTAAGGATACAATCTCCACTCTATCCTTGATATTATTTAACATTAACCTACATTGATCAGCTTCATCTTAAAAAAATGAAAATACTTACATTTTGAATATCTGAGCATCCAAAAACATCAGATATCTTTTCATGGGCTATAATCCATCAATCAGCCGCTACTAGGTTAGAAGATCCACCGAAAGTAGGATGGTGTTTCCTCATAAAATGTTCCACTATCATAATGTTTCTTTGTGGTGGATATATTTTTTCTATTAATATAAATCCATTAGCATTTATTTTATGTTTTAGTCGATCCATTATAGTCACAAACTTCTTATTTCTAATCCCTACCTTTCGAGGCTGCATATTCGGATGGATATCGTTCTGTTGGTGTATTTCAACTTCATCTTCCTTATTTCTTCAATAGAAAACCATTTTGAACAAAAAAATCTTGTCAAAGAAACATGATAAAATTTAAATTCTATAAAATTTTAAATTTCCCGTAGTGTAAAAATCCTTTTTGGTTTTTTTTTCTCATTATTTAATCCCCTAATGTTGTCTAAACCATCCTCTACTACCAACTCTAAGGACCCAACCTTATTACATTACAAAATCTAGAACTTCAGTTTAAAACTCACTTACTTTGACATTAATAACCCATTAATGTTTAGATTTATAGATTATTTGGATATAATACATATATAACATTCCATCTTTATATAGAGCTTATAGAACCAAAACAGTATCCATTTCATCTAAAATACAAAACTTTTCAAACAAAACATGTTTTTATGGAAAAAGCATCATAACATTGAAATTGGATTTCATATTTGTAATAAATATCCTTTTAAGCTATTAAAATCATTTAAAAATGTGGGATGAAAAAAACATAGTATGGGATATAAAAATAAGGAATGAAAAAATTATTCCATGAATACTTGTAAACAAATGAAATATTTTCTAGAATGAAATATGTGTCACCCATATAAACATTATTTTTGTTACGTGGGATTTCTTTGAGATTTAAAAAAAACATAAAGAACAAAAATAGAACCATAAATGTATATTTTTTAATTAATTACATAATCTTGTAACCCTCTCATATTCCATATAATTTGTATCCCTTATGGCTACCTTACAATGTGACCCTCACAACAACCTTTTGGTGTTACCATCACTGTAACATTTGGAGTAACCATACGGCCGACCACTCACTTACATATACCCAATGAATTTGGGGGAGATATAGTTCACACCCTTAATCAAAATAAATTCCCAAGAACCATAAAATAATCGTACAATATTAATAATTGAATAAAAACATTTCTTTTGAATTTTGTAAAACCGAATTCTAAAAGATGATTTTAAAAGAAAATACCCTCTCAAATTACATAAAATCAAAGTGAGACTTAATAGAGTGGATAAAATATGTATATACACTATAAATAAACTTAATTAAACATAATATAAACAAAATTAATCACACAAACAATTTTAATACCATATATTTAATGAAGTATATGGTTAACCCAAAGTATTGAATTTGGGTTTTGAATTACCTTACCTCAGGTTTGTATTATTTAAAATGTGTTTGAAACTCCTCAAAAATGGTTAAAATAGTGTTATTAATATTTTAATGAACCATATTAATGTTTATAACACCATATATGATCAATTTAGAACATCATTTCACCCTTTAATTGTTGTTAGTTTTCCTTCCATTGTTTCGGGTGCATTCTTTACCTGATTTCCATGGCGGGTTTGTAATTGATTTTCTTATCATATGGAAATAAAATTATTGAAGTGGAATGAAATGGTATTCATATGTTTTCATATTATTAAATAATTCGATAAATCTTTTTAGATATATGGTATTATGATGAATCATTAGATAAATCATTTTTAATATCTGTTTAGATCATTTTGGTGGGTTTTTTGATAATCACAAACTTGTTTCATCACATACCATTAATATCATGCATATAAGATAATTAAAGAACATAATATTGGTAATAAAAAACACTTTAAAATCTTATTCAACCATTAAAATGGTTTTACAAAAAAATTAAGGAATTAATGGAAATTGGAAACACATCATCCATGATTTTGGTAAATCAGCACATCGCCGATGATGTTCTTATTTTTATAATAAGAGCGGTGAAGGAGAAGAAGAAAATTTATGAATTTTTTCATAAAAATATTAAAATACAGAATATTTAATATTATGGATCTTTCATGCCTCTTGTATAATGGGAGGATAAGATATTACAATAAAAGAAAAGAATCGAATAGAAATCACATTAAAATAAAGCGAGGATTTTAAACTCTTGATCTCATATACTTGAGATCCTCATTAGGGCCTTTGGTTGATGCTTTTTTATGAGACCAGTAGGTCTTGCACGTGGGTAAGAGCCTTGTAAGGATTATTTGGAATAAATTAGAAAATTCTCATGGTTTTACTGGTGTGAGATGAAAAGAGGGTTGAGGGTGGTATTTATAGTGGATGAGAGGAAGGGTTTAACATTATTTTATCAATATATTAATATTTTTCCCATGTCTCTGAAAAGTATTTATTAATGTGGTAAAAAATATTAACATGTGAATCTGAGTTTGAACCAATGGCCATTTACATCATCCATGGTGCAGAAATTCATTTATTTATCATATTTCATAATTATCAATTTTCACTATTCACCAAAATTTCAAATATTTTAGAAAAATAGCAAAAAATTGACCCTAACCATTTTTATATGTGTGGAATTCCAAAATTAAAACCATTTTTTGAAATTAATTCTTTATATATGATTAATTTAAATTTTATATAAAATCATATATTATTCAAAAAGTAACAATTTTAAAACTATTACTTATTTTATATCACCATGAAAAATTAATCATGATCCGATTATCTAATATCCTTAAGAAAATAAAATAATAATATGATTTACTATTCATGAGGGTAATATTACAATTTATAAGAATAATTACTAATCACCAAAAAAACATGTTGGTTGTATCAATCGCCCTATAACTCACTGATCACAACCGTAGATGATGGTTTTTTGAAATTCAAATCATAGAAGCAGAAAAATTATGTTTGATGGAAATTTTATAACTATCCACATAAATAAAAGATTCATGTATTAATATTTATTTTTAATACCATGGTTTGTTACAACATATGTATTTTTCTGTTAAAAAATCAGTGATGCATTCATCTTTCATTATTGGACGGCCATTTTAAGTCTTAATAGACTAATAAATCTCGTTGAAGTGATATGAGAGTCTTCTTTCGTCTGATTAAAAAAATTTCTACTTTGATGAGTTCTAATTGGTTTCTTATTCCCACATGTGTTCTTCACTTAAAAGGAATAAAATAGGTTTACTTATATTTTATTAATTTTTCTTATTTTCCCATGATACTAAAAATATACAAAAAATGGTTGATAGAAGAAATATAAATTATCAAAGGATAATTCAAAAACATATTATCAAACGATAACCTCAAAAAAATTCATAAACTAAAAATAAATAATTATAATCGATAATTTATTTAGATTATCAAAAAATAAATTTTGGATATTATTCATGAATTTCTATATGTAATTATCGAAATTTATTTTAATATTCTCATAACATAATAGTTTATAAAACATATAAAAGTATAATTTGCGAAAAAATTAAAATGTTAATTTACTAAAACTTTTGAAATGATAATTATAAGGAATTATCCAAGGATATATACATTTAATTATTGTAGGATAATCTATCGGAAATTTCAATGAATAATTTATTTTATATTATAATAATAGAATAATTAGAAATGATAAAAATATAATTATATCAAACTATTAAATGATAATTAATGAAATTAATCAAGGGATAATTATATAAATATTTTAAATAATAATTATTGGTACTAAAATGAATGTTCTTAGATTAATAATTAGATATATATTATCATGTGTGGATTTAGAATTATGCAGGAAAACTCAATTAAAGAACATGTGTTGGAATAAAATGATAGTTTTAAAATTATCTCGGAGATTGAATGAATAATCCCATTGAATATATTTTTTATTATTAGGAATAAAATAGCTTCTTTTGGTTATGTGAAAACATGATGAACCTTGTGAGTTTTTTTGTAATCTATGATAATAAGTCCTATGTTGAGATTTTTTTTGGCTATTATAATTTCCACTAAAACTTTATATCCACACAAGGTCTTTTATCCTCATCATTGACATTAAAAAATTTGTCATATGATGTTCCTTATCTCCTTTTGATTTTTTATACATGTTTCACGGTTATAATTTTTTAGTTTGCATAACTGATTATTGTGGTCATTTATAATTGCATGAGGGTGTGTGTGTTACCAGTGAGACCCGTTGTGATATTTTATTTCATGAATGGTACCAGAGTGTCTTGTGGAGATCTTTCGATAAAATTACATTATTTAATATGTTTATTATTTATTTTCTTATTCATATGTTGTCCATCAATTCTCATTCTTTTATATATATTACCATTTGTTGGCGGTATCATTAATGGTTCTCATAATACATTAATCTGCATGACATGTTCATCCCTTAGAGGGGGAGTGTGCATGACATAAAAAAATAATAATGATGGACCTAATAAATGTATAGATATTTGGTAACACTATTGAATTTATTTTTAGGGATTTACTCGATACATAGAATCCAGGTATCATGTCTCTCAATGACTACTTTCTCTCTATGTAGTGTACTCAATTCCATGTTGGAATATAAATTTTTGGTGTTGAATAAGTAGGAGGAGGAAGTGGTAAATAATTTTAAAGAAACTATTACCAAATTAAAATAGTTTGTTGATATTTTTATTCCATACCGACAATATAAAATTGATTTATTTTTTTCGTAGAAAAAATAAAATGTTTAGTGGATACTCATTAATTTAAGTGTATGGTTAAGATCTTTAATTTTTAGAAAGGGGTTATACGAAGTTATTTATTATTTTTGTATCACATAAAATCATTTATAATAATAAATAATGGTGGAATAAAATTGGGAAACAATCATAAAGAAATATACCTGAAACCACCTCCCGTGTTATAAATGAAAAAAATGGGGAGTTTAATTAAATATAAAAAAAATTACAAATATTGTAAATTTTGACATATGTCTAAGTTTTGAAAAAAAATGATTAATCTAATAGGTGTTCAAGTGATAGTAAAATGTTTTAATTATAGTAGGATGTTCCATTATGATAATTTGTGTTGAGTGATTAATATGTAATTTGTAACTCGCCATGGATAGAACAATGAAGCTGTGGAAAATTCATCTTCTACAAACATAGAAACTTTTCCTCTAATAAATGAATTGGTGAGAAGTGTATTATTCATTTACACAAATTATTGTGATTTATTATTTGACTCTCCATCTACAAATTCATTTATTTTTATAATATTTTTCGAAATATGTATATATTATATCTATAAATAGAGACTACACATTACGATTAAAATCATGGTGGAGGTATTTAGGATATAATAATTTAAAATGAATATTCCTATGATTATCTATTGTTTTCTCAATATAAATATTATTTAGGTAACTATGTTATATTTTCATTTTAAATTGAGTGTTAATTGGATTTTAATTTATTTTGTTATGATATATTTAATATCATTATATTATTATTTAAATTTCATATTGGGTTTCAATTTAAATTTATGATTGATATAAAATGAGTTGTAACATGTAACTAAGCTGAGAAATTCATAAAATATTTAGGTAAATATTATATAGCATATCCCATTTAAAACAATGAAATTGTTCAATATAATGATCTATAAGTGGGAAATTAATATTCGGTTTTTTCACAGTGATTTTATTTATATTATTTTTAATTGATCTATGAAATTTAATATCGATTTAGATTCTGATTCTAATATAATTTTAAAAAACCCTAATTTAATTAATCCAGTCCTGATATTGGAATTGAAAATTAAATTAAAAGATTTTCTTGATATGGAATTTACTCATCCAAAAGAATCACCATGAGGAGTTATTATTTTTTCATTGCAAAAATACGGTTTTATCATGCATAAAATTGATTATAGAGCATAAAATAATATTAAAATAAATAAAAATTATCTAGTAACTCATATTGATGGATTTTGAGATCCTCTATAGGGATCTCAGTATTTTGTAGTGATTGAATATATGTTTTTATAACCTTTATTGAAGTTAAATTATTGGTTTATTGTAAATGCCCTATTTTTAATAATGTAAGGGATTTTTAATAATTATTCTCTTTGGGATAAAATATGAACTACCTGTATTTACTGATTTCATGAATATATAATTAAAAAAATTGAGAATATTTTTGTGGTATTTATTAAATATATAATAATTTATTCTAATTATTTGTAGGATCATGATAAATATTTTAGTATTCTTCTATAACCATCAAGAGAAAATATGTTATATTATAAATTTAGTAATTTTTTTATATACATGAAATCTCATTCCATGGATATATTTTAACTAAATATTGAATGGAAATGAATCCTACAAAATATAAGGTGTTGTATTAATGGATAATACCAACTAATAGCCTAAATAATCATAATTTGTTTAGAATACTAATTTATTATGATGTCTTTTTCAAAAGATATCTTGGTTAGCTAACCCATTTTCCTTGTTTACGAGAATGTGTGTTAAGTTAATTTAGACAATGTTATCTAAGGAATGTTTTTTATTGTTAAAACATAAGATGCATAATTCTCTATTATTGACCAATACATCATAAAATAGTGAATTTTTTATATATAGTGATAATTAATTTAGGGGTCGTGGTTGAGTTTTAGGGAAAATCGATTAATATCATATGAATCATGACAGTAAATACACTATGTGAAGAGTTATCCAACCCTTTTCATAGATCCTAAAATAGTAATTTTTACACTAAATATTTTAAAGGCATCCATTATATAGTAAAATTGTTATTTACAAATGAATAATAATATTTTTGGTTATATATTTACTCAATATGAATTGGATATATGAAAATAGATGTTGCATAAATTGATAAAATATTATAACTACACTACTCATTTTCATCTAGGTAAATTAAAAAATATATAATTTTAAATGAGTCAAAATAATAACACATAATTAACTAAAATTAATTTAGAGAAAGATCAATTCGTTAATAATTCAATGAGAATTTTATTTAAAATATTTTGTGAAAAAATCATCTCTTTTCTCTCATGTAATTGTATTATCATAATTTTTGAAAGAAAAATGATTTCTTAGAAATAAGATCATAGATTAAAAAAGTATTTTAAAAAAAATAAGAAAATTTACATGTGATCAATATTTATTTAAGAGTTTTTATAGGTTTTGGATGGAGGCTATATTTATTAAATGACTCTCAGATGAAAAATAATTATTTTATGAGAATAAATACACATGTTATTCAATTAAACATTTTAGAAAAAAGTTATATTGATATGTTTGAGAATATTATTGTTTGGAAGGTACTAATCATATAAGTATTAACATCCTAATAGGTGGGTGAATCATAATATTCCATATCTGTAATAATCCTTCATTTTCATCTATATTTATTTTATTAAAAATAGAAATATCTCTTATATATAGTAGAAATATATAATGAAATGGGAAACTTAAAAGAGACTCATCAATTTTTAAATTGATAACAAAAATGAATTTAATCAAAGGAGAATAAAAAGGCTATGGGTTGGTTCACATATATCAATTTGGGGAATCAAATATTTATAATTATTGTAGTGTAATCTACATCCCTCCAGGATTAAAACCATCTATAAAAGAAAATTTATTGTTTTATCTTATAAAAGTAACTCATTGTTCTTCTACAAGAATCTTCTTATGATTATAATCATCTCTGAGTTGTTCTACACTAACATATTCATTACAAGGACAATATATAACGTTATTTAGATGAAATATTCTCTACCATATAAATTCTATATCTAGTGTAATTCCTTTACAAACTAACTTCTTTGTTGACTATTAATTACATACTCCCTTTGAATTTATTTTCTCCACATATTCTATAATATATGTACTTACCTTCATGAATTATACATCCGTAAACATCCTGCATTGAATACCTCTTTGTACATCCCTATATATATGAAATCCATGAAAATACCTCATGGAATACCTACTATACATAATATCCTATACATAATTCCTTACCAAATCATGGTATAGCCTCATCAAAAATCAATACATATAATACCTCCATATACTTCCTTCATAATTTTTTATTAATCATAACACCTCTTCATTGTCATGTTCACATTAATAATGCATCATGATAAAACTCTTTATAAAATTAATGAATTTATAATGATAATATTTTGAGATAATGTTTCTCTCTCCATGATGATGTGATGATAGGAAGCTTATATAGATAAAAAAATGGTATAATAATAATAATAATAAATTAATGTTTATTAATTTTTTATGTCAATTTTTATACAAAATTCCCTCATGACATAAGCTTTAACACATCAATCATAGTTCACTAAAAATGTAAACCTCTCAACTACTTATGATGAGGTCACTATGAACTCCCATTATTTTCTATCCATGAAACATATCTGATCCATCATACACTAATTAAAATATTCATATGAATATTTTCCTACTGCATGACTCGAACACAATTCTCTAGATACTTTATAGTCAAAATACCTTCTTCACAAAAAACCATCCTTACCTAGTTTTCTACTCAATTTCTAAACACCTAAATGTTCTTCTCTAACAACTGTTTCAACATGGTCAGTAAAAATCACAATTTAACATTGTCATAAATATTTATCTACACACAACAAAATAAAAAGAACTATAAAAAATTATCTTAAGGATTATTCTCTAAAAAACATTACCCTTTGAGTTGCTGAAAAATCTTCTGAAATCCGTAACTATTCTATTGGAAAATGTTAATCACTTTATATTTTAAACACCATTATCTATCATCAACTCTATAAAATTACTATTAAATGTATTTACACAAAGAATATGGAAACATGAGACAATATTTACTTCAGAAACAACTGTGACATTAATGTGATATTAATTATTCATTTTAATCTCATATCCACCTTTCAATGTTTTAATAAATGTGTTGAACCTTGATTTGGGATCTATTAAAATACATACTATATTTTATAACTTATGCCACACATTAGAAAAAATATATTTTAAAAATCACAAAATAGGAATGTGATAATATTAATGATGTTGAGATAATCAATAATATGGGAAACCATTAATATAATTTAATATTGAAAATGATCATTTCAACATAATTAATTTTCATTATATTATTTATATTACTTTAAAAAAATATAATTAAAAAACGTTGAATTTAAATTTTGAAAAGGTAATGTTGTTTTTTTAATTCCCCAAAAACTAATTATATTTCATTGTTTTTCATTGTTTTTCAAAAATAGTCGATTTTCTATTGAATAATAAAAAAACTTATTAATGTTGCCGCTTTTATTAAATTACCATATAAATATGCTGAATGTTTTTTAAACCAATTTAATATATAATTTTATTTTATATGGAGTGATAAGTTGTTTTGAAATATTATTTTAAATTTATAAACCCATAATGAACATTTATCAAATTTATAGTGTTTGAATGAAAACTCTTTTTTAACTATTTCTTCTCATTAATACTAGCATGATGATATGATTTTTTATATATTTTATTCTTAAATAAATATCCTTTGAGTGAAAATAATTATTTTTAATTAATAAAATAAATTTTATTTATAATTATATAATAATGAAATACATTTTTTCATAAAAACATCTTCAAAATAGGGGATTATGTGTTACACATGATAACATAAAGAATAATTTCACTGAAAAAAATATATTATTTCAATTTGAAAAAAATATTCGTATAAATGAGTTAATTATATATATATTATTTAATATAGCCATTTTAATTTTAGGACATACAATTTTCAATAGTGGGATTTCTATTAGTTACAAAGATAATCATGAAATATATATTAAAAAATTATTAATTTTTTAATTTCAAGGAATTTATTTCAAATAATTAAATTAAAGAATAGTAATATATAAATTATTATTTAAAAATGTATAAATAAATATATTATCACTCATTTATTTATTAAACAATAATAAATAGAATTAATAGTACATAATGATCAAATAATAATTTTTCAACAATCTCTTTTTTTACACATTATCTCTTTTCATATAAATGTAATTTTTATAATTTATAGAAATTTAGTATAATTTAATCTTGGTTATATTTTTTCAATCACATAAAAATTTTATTATATGAGATATTTTAATTTAAAAAAACATAAAATAACATTTGTAAAAACCGGTTTCTTTATTTAAAAGTCAAAAGGTAAATTGTGAAAACATAATGGTACAAAATCTATAAAAATTATAAATCATGTGTCAAAACATATTATTATACATTTATATACCCATATACACAAAAATATAAGTAATTTGGTATCTTTGGTTCTATTTTCTACATAATAGGGTCATGGTATTATTAAATTATGAAGTGTTTTTGGAAAAGTACCGATTTCCTCTCATATAAAATGTGACAACATAAAAACATTGATAATAACAAATTTACGTCAAATTAAAAATATAAAATCATAAATTTTAATCTCCCTAGTACTATATAATAGAAAAATAATCCCTAGGTCACTCATAGTTTTCCTATTAAATTTAATTATAAGGTGAATTTTAAGGGAAATGTCATTTCTCTTACATAAGTATTGTTTAATTGATCGTACCCACCCAAATTTGTTATCAAATTAATAATATGATTATTGTCATATATTTAGAATATTTATATGTTTTATGATTAAATATAAAACACTTAATTGTTTAATTTCCATCCACATAGAAAAACAAAGAGACATTTTTATTAAGTTTCATGGAACCCCACCTCCCTAAAAAGACATCATTTATTTTTCATTAAATCCTTTCAGAGATGCAATTAATAGTTTCAATGATTAATAAATATGATAAATAAAATTTAACATTTATTCAAAAATTTCAATTTAAAATCCACCTTCATCCATATCTCACAAATTGAGAAATAGAAACACTAATCATGCATAGGTGAGGGCTATCACCTCTATGATAAAATATTGTTAATTTCTTATCTGCAATTTCATAAATTGCCTAAAAATGACGAAAGTTGATTAATATTCCTATAATTATCAAAATAATATCATGATGATAATTTCATAATGATATAATTTCAATAGTAATACCTTATTAACAATACTAGCTAATCGAGTTAAAGCATGTTCATTTTTGGGTTAGTGTAACCATCAACTTGAATATCAATTTAATATCTTGTTATGGATGATAGTGGGAACATGTAAAGTAATTTTATTATAAATTTTTTGTAAATATTTATTATTATATGGTTATATAAAAATTATATTATGTATTAAATATATTGTTCTTGTATTTTTTTCATTATCTAACATTTCAAAAATAAGATCTAATTATTCCGGTTATCAAATAAAGTAAAATAACATAAAGAATTAAATAATTGAATTTAAATAAATATATTTTAAATATTAGATAGAATCATATTATATATTAATAATTCACATGGTATAAAATTATGGATAATAATTTCAAAATTATTAAACATTCACAAAATAGATAAGGTTATTAACCCTCAATAGTCAAAATACTCGATAAATAATTAACTTACTCATGGTAAATAATTATGAATAAGGATGATAAATGGGTAATATGTATGTGTAAGGTTATATGATAGGTTATTAATTTAGGTATTTTTTTAAAAGAAACAGTGTCAACAACAATGAAAATAAAAAATTTACTAGTTTTAGTATCAATTTTATTTATTGATACATGCTTATGTTATACACGATGTTTTATTTTATTTTCTATAATTACCACCCAATTGAAATTTATATCAAAATAATATTTTATTTATTGACATTCAATGTTCTATTCCTTGTTACTATTTTCATGGGATATTAGTTCCAATGTTCCAAATGTAATAAAGTATTCTATCTCAATTTTTATTCATTGAGTTATGTATTGTATTTATGCACTATTTAAAATTATTGAGGGGTGTACAATTCCAATATACGATATTTTATCATAAATAAATTTAATTTTATGATTTATAATTTTAAATTACTTATTTTACCTCTCAATGTTTTTTTATATCAATATTACGAAAGTAGTAAGGGTTTCACCTCAAAATTACATTCATTGAAACACATGTTATTTTATGTACATAATTACATTTAATTTTTGTGTATAAATAAATTAGATATTTCAAATCAATTACTATTCATATTCATGGTATTTGAACCAATAAATTAAATTTATTACTCTTTCAAGTGGTTTTTTAGAACATCTCTTAAGTTATAATCGTTTTTTCTTCTCATCTCCTATTAAATGAATGATATTTTAACTTTATATTACAATTTTTTATATATCTTATATACTTTTAAACTATTTACTTTTCCATAATCCATGATAAAATAAATTTTATTTTTAGAACCATATGATTTTCATAATTCCATTGACTATTTATTTAAAAATTACTAATGTTGTCAGGGGTTTTGTGACTAAAATATGTTACTTTTGGTCATAGTAACTCTTATTTGACTTAAATATTTCATTATTGATCTATTTTATCATATAATGATTTTATAATGTATTTAAACAATCATTTCTATGGATATAATGACCCACGAAAATTTCTCATTCCATGATGATTATATTGTTTTATTAAAATCGATTTTTCATACATGTCGATGTTTTTATATCCCACCAATGTTCTCCATCACCTAAAATAATTTTTTTTCCTCAGTGATTAATATATTACCCTTTATAAGATTAAAAATAAAATTTCACCATATTATTAATGATGTAGGTTTTGATCGAGGTTATTTCAAAATGTTCTAAATGTTTTTTATCAATTAAAAATAAAAATATTTTACCTTTAAATCTAAAATTTATTGTGACTACCATTATGTATTTTTAAGGGTTCAATTTTTAAAAATTATTTTTAATTTCTAATGTTTTGAAATTATTTATACTCCACTTTTTTAAAAGTTTATGTTTCATCCTTGTCTCTATTATTTATGATTCTTTTAAGAGTAAATGTTATAAAAGTATTTTCACTTATACATTTTGAAGAAATTTTATATTCTCAATAATTTTATATTTTTATCTCTTTGTAAAAAGTTTCGTGTTTAAATATATATATATTTATTGAATGTAATTATAACATCAATATTTTAAAAATAATTTGTGAATTAATATTGTATTTCCACACATATCTACCCACCATGGTTTATTTTTGATGAAGTGATGTTTTTATCACCCTCTTTATATTGTTATTATATCATATATCTTGTAAAATGGGAGTTTAGATGTTCTATTATTCATTAAGTTCATGTTAGGTGATGTTTATGAATGTTTTAAGAAACCCATTTTTTCATTTTTTTCATTATAAAATCTTGAATGTAATATTTTCATGTGTCATAAAAATGTATGGATTATGAGATTAGTGGGACCTATATCTCTATTTCATATATTTGGTAATGGATTATAGATCATAAAAATATATGTTCTATGATCAAGTTTTCAATTCGATGGGTTCACAATGGGTTAGTGTTATAGAGTTAATCATTTTACACAATTTTACATTTGGAGATTATAGAAAGTCACTAGGTTCACAAAGGGTGAGTGTGATGGAATAAATATATATATATATATATAATTTTACATATTAATAGTTTATTAAGTCACTATGTACAAAAAGGGTCAGTGTTATGGAACTAATCACAACTCACAATTTCACATGTAAACAATTAGGATGTAACTTGTCCCATAAAGGTTTGGTGTGAGGGTTTTATTATCTAAAAAAATTTATAATAAAAGAGGTTAAAGAGTATCCCAGTTCATAAGGATACTAAATCACATGTTTAAGAATATTAAAACATTCAATTTGTTTTATATTTCATTTTGTGTATCAGAATTATTTGTTATTTTAATGTATTTCGTGCATTTATATAATTCATACATTTTTTACAAATATTTATATTTGAATTTATATCAATACATTTATTTTATTATTAAATAATTTTATTCTTATGATATAATTTATTTATATCATATTTTTTGGTTTTTATTCATGGTACACTAATTTTTTTATATGTTTTATATCATTCCCATATTTTTCTTCAAGATTATGATCTAACACATTATGATAATTCTTTTCCCAAACTAATCATTTGACCTCAACCCAATATTATGTTTCTAATCCACTAGTTATGAAGGTGATTGTATCATTTTATATTTATATAAGGATTTTAGAGAATCATGATTATGCATAAAAGTTTAAAATTGTTGTAAAATGATTTATTTATATAGCTAATCCCTACAACATAGTTAATTTTATTCCATGAGTTGTTCAAGTATTTTTGGATTAATAATTAAACCATGATATTTATTAACGATTTATATATATATATATAGAAAATAAATATAAATCATTATCCTATGTGTGTTTAGTTATTTTGGATATTTTTTATATATT
Organism: Viscum album; assembly: GCA_963277665.1. Lineage (NCBI taxonomy): Eukaryota > Viridiplantae > Streptophyta > Magnoliopsida > Santalales > Viscaceae > Viscum > Viscum album. The sequence goes on along the minus strand of OY728121.1, from coordinate 1,639,911,309 downwards.
TTTTAGGGTATTTATGTTGCATTTGGAGTTTGGATTATAGAACCTTTGTAAAAAAACTATATAGTTTATTCCATGTATAGGATGATATAACGATATATTAGTAAAGTAAATATTATGTGGTTCTCCCTATAGTACATAATTTTCCATAGACAAGAATGTGGATGTGGCTGTGGAACAGATCCACCTAGGGGTAATCACCATGAAAATGGTTGGTTGGGGATTGACTATATAATCACCAAATTTCATGAATAAAATTCCTAAGACTAAAAAATATGATAAAAACTCTTAATTAATATGATTGGGTCAATTTTTAGCTCTTTATAACCCACTATTGTGGATTAATTTCATATTTACATTGGGTAATTTGTTTTAAATTCATAATCTAACCAATATTAAAGTAACTATCAACAATCTATAATTGATATATGATAAAATAAATTAAATATAAGATAAGAAATAAATATAGAAGAACAATATGTTTTAAGGTAGAATTATTGATATGATTTTGATCAATTTTCCCATATTATTATTGTGTTTTCACTTATATAATTCCTTTAGGAATTTGTAATTATTAGAATGAGAATGAAAATTGGGTTTGAGGGTATCTTCTAAAAATACGACTATAATTAGAGCTAGGATGGAGAACCTAGTGATTATTTACCACTAATTAACAAGGAACGTGATTAACAATGAGAAAATTTTTTAAGTCAATAAAAAATAAATAAAATGATAGAGCCTCTTCAATGATCAATTAGCGAAGATAATAGAGAAATTAATATTTATTTTCCTATATTTGAACTTTTTTAAGAATCACCTATTGATTTCTTATATTGGGACAAGAATATTGCTTTCATTTGGAAGAGGTTTTCATCCAGTATCAAATAGTTTTTTGAAAATGAAGAGGTATATTAGCACAATTAGTGTGGAAAACATGAATCCAATGTCACCACCAATTGAAAATTCATTACGTGTCGAAATCATTGAAATTACAAAATTTAGTTCCATAAATCAATCTGTGATAATAATGAGTAGTGTCAATGTCCACCACAAACAATTCACTAAGGTGTGCCATGTTCAATGAGCTCTGATGAGGTGGATTTTGATAACTAAATCCACCACTTTATGATTATGGATATGTTTTTCTTATTCTTTCCAGACTATATTGGCTAGTTTGATCTCTATGTTTTCCACTATGATGTTTGTTTATCAAAAAATATATACTTTCTTGATGGGTTATTTTCAAAATATTTTTTTATAAGAACATATATACCAAAGTGTGTAATTTCTATGAATTTGACATAATTTATTAACTCTTTCAATATAGAAAAAAAATGAATGAATTGTGGTTAAATTATCCACAACATCCTGTTTACTAAAAAAATGGATGGGGGTCCAGATAAAAACTAGAATCTTACATCCTGTGATATTAACTTCTCTATAACAGTGGGTGAAAACAACATATAATCTTCATCATAATCAATTATGGTACTGAAACATCATGTAGTCCCTGATATTTCTAGAGAATTTTAAAACACCATAGTAATGGTGGTTGTAGAATAAAAACTTCTAACACCATAGATATTGAAATAAGACCCAAGGTATAGACTAAAAATTGTGAGTCCACCTATTGATATTAGGTATGAGATCAATTAGAGAATTGTGTTTGATTCCACATAACACGTGGGCCCAGGTGGATGGTGTGTGAATAATGTTGGGTATTGGAAAAATTAAATACCACCCAGAGTATAATTAGAGAGGTTTTAATCCCGTATAGTCATTTATAAAATATGGATTTCTGGAGTATGTTTCTCCAGGAATGGTTCACTAGGTGGGAGAGGAGATGAGAGAATATCTGTTACATCTAGACTCATAGGATGGATATAATAATGAGAGGTTTTAGGTCGATAAATGGAAGATTAAAACTCTATAAAGGGCCAAGAGGCTAATGAACATTGATTTAAATGATCTCTATAAAGAGGTGTATAATTCATTGTTTAGATCATCATTCTTAAATGTAGTTGATTTGGGCCCTCTAAATTGTCGATCGACAAGATTCAAGAGATTTTTATTTGTTGTGTGACTACAAAATAATAAGGGATACCATTTCCTACTATTAAAAATATTTATAATAATATTTTATTAGATACCAAAACAATGAACTTATGAAAAATTAGAAAAACATATTAATAGTAAACAATGAATGGTATTTATATCCAACTATTAAGAAGAAGTAATATACTGGGATTATTTTTTTAGTTAAATATTTTTCATTAATAACTTACATGAAATGTAAATCACGATCCATTATAATAGATAACTTACGAAAAAAAATTAATATCAATTAAATTGTTAGGAGGAAAATTATTTAAGGTGTTATAATGTAATAACACAATATTTTTGACATATTAAAATATTCTCTATATTCTATAACATGTTTTATAAGATACACAGAAAATTAAAAACCACAAAAAATTATGAATACATTATTTATGAGGTTATAATAAACCCTAAGATGGCATTACATTAAATTTTATTTCATTTAGAATGTAAAAAATTAGTATGATATGATATTGAAAAAGTATTTTCAATGAAAATCGATAGTTTAATTTTATTTAATTTATTTTAGTAATTGATATATTAAAAAAAATTAGGATTTAAATTTGATAAAGTAATGTTTATTTAATATTTTCTCACAATACAATTAGTTAATGAGTAAATTTGAATATTTTTTAATAATCTATTTCCATGTTAATTGTGAAAATACTAATTAATTTCACAACTTTTTTGAAATTGTTATATAAATAAATTGAATGAGTTATCAAAAAATTCCATATAAAATAAATTTTTATAAAGGAATATAAATCTCTTTAATTAATTTTTTTTATTGATAAACTCTTGAATAATATTTTGATTAGTTATGTAGTGTTTTAATGAAAATAGTTTTTTGATTGTTTTTTCTAATTAATTATAAAATGATGAATTGAAGTATTTGAATTATTTTATTATTAAATATATAATCATTGAATTATAATATTTTAAAAAAAGTTAATTATAATAAATTTTATTTATAATTTTATCTTAATCATAAAACATTTTCAATAAATATAAACTAAAAAACAGGTTTTTTACGCATTACATGTTCTAACATTAAGATGAAATTACCTATAAGAATAAATATAAATTGATAAAATTATTCATAAATTTTATATAATAATTTTAATAATATTTAATATGGACAATTTCATTTCAAGAAAAAATTTATATTATTTAGAATAATTCCAATAACCATGATAATGATGAAATAATTATTATAAAAATATTTTTTTGCTAATATCAAGGAAGTTATATCCCCAAATTTAATATTTAAAAATTAAATAATGGATATAATATGATTTATAAGGATATAAATTAATATATTAACATTATTTTAATTACTAATAAATAGTAAATAATATTAAGAATCTATATTAGTCAAAACATCATTTTTCTACAGAAACTGCTTTTCTATAAATTATCTTGTTTAATTTAAATTTTGATTATATATTCATTATAAATTTATTTTCATAAAAAAATATAAATGTATTATTATGAATCCAAAAAAATGTTATATTGTTTACATTATATGATTAATAAAACATAATATCACATAATTAAAAACTAGTGTTGTTGTTTTAAAGTAAAAATGGTAACATGTATAAATATATTATTAATACTCATCAACATGATTAAAAATGGTAATAAACATGTAGTTATCGATTTATTTACCCAAATACACCCCAAATTAAATAATTTTAATTTTTTTATTCTATTTAACTTTGAATAGAGACCTGGAATTATTATATTTTAATGGGTGATTAAAAATGACCCATTTTCCTCTCTCATAAAAGGGAATCAATTACAACCCTTACAACAATCATATATCTATTTAATTAATGCCTGAATATATACAATTTTATTTTTCATATAACTCTATCTTAGAAAATAATCCCTTATTCACTCATATATTTCCTATTCACTCCAATTTTTAGTGGACTTCCAAGGGAATAAGCTAGTCTCCGACATAATTATTTTCACCTTCTAATGTTCATGTTCACAATATGACACTTAAAAACATCATATCAGGACATTTATATGATGAATTAAGAAGTAATATTATATAATTATTTTGTTATATTAATCTTAAAACACAAATTTAGTCATCTCTATCTACATAGAAGGACAAAACAATATCATTATTGTGGTGTGTGAACTACCACTTCAAAGAAGCAAATCTGTCTATTTTTCATTACATCCCTTCATGGATTGTATAAATATTGGTAAGGATGAAAAAAAATATGATATACCACAAATAGTTATAAAAATTAAATGTATATTTAATATCCACCATCACCCCTATCATTATTATGAAATGGGAATTCTAATCATGTGTACGTGTGTGTTACCCCCTCCACAATAAAACAATTTTCATTTTAAATCTCAATTTTCAGAATTTATAAATATATTGAAATATGGTAGAAATGAGAAAGAAATAAAATTAATTTTTTTATTTTTATTTTATAAATATATTCTTTTTAAAAAAACATCTCCTTATCCATGCTCACAAATCAATTTAATGTGTGTTCAAATTATTGTCAGTTAAACCACCTACATAATCAATGATTTTAAATATGATTATGGATAAATATAGGAACACGAAACCTAATTATTTTATAAAATATTAAATATATAATTATTATTATATGGTTATTGAAATATATTATTATTTCTTTAACTTATTATTTTATTAACATCATCATTTTCTAAAATTAAAATAAAAGTCTTTATCATATGGTATCTATATAATGTAACCAAAACACATATGCAATGAAATATAAAATGTTTAAATCAATATAAGTTTTTCATTGTAGATACATGTATGATATATTAATGATAAAATGGGTAAAAAGTTATGGGGAATTATATTAATATTATTAAACAAGTCAAAAATATTTATTGTTATTAACACCTGAAAGTCAAAAATACACTATAAATAAATAATATACATGTAATAAATAATTATTAATAAGGATTAGAAAAGTGAAATATTTATGAATACTTTTTAAAATATATTATGAATTAAGAAATGAATTTTTACAATTGTTTAGAGTCCCACCAACTAATAAAGGAAACAATGTAAGGGTTTCAGTATCAATTTTTTTTATTATGATATGATTTTGTTATTCCCCGTGTTTTATTTATATGGTTTGACTACCACCCAATGAAATAATTATATCATTATTTTATTATAATTCATTATATTCAAGGTTACATTTTTAGAAAATTTTCCTTTATTATTTTTGTTCCAATGTTCCAATGGTTGTAAGGGATTCTGTCTCAATTTCCCTTCATTGAGACTTGTATTTTAATTATTAAACCATTTTCATTAACTAGGTCTATATATGAAAACATGGATATATGTTATCCTGATTCCAACTTATTTCATGGTATATTGATAAAAATTTCATCATTATATATAATTGGTATCTAATAAAAAATCAACCAATGTATTAAGCATTTCATTTAAAAATTTCTTTCCATGAGACACATGTTCTATTTAGAACCTAATTTATTTAAAAATTATTATACAATTCAAAATATATATTTAATATATTATATTATTCTTATTAATATTTTTTTATCTTAAAATTCAGGCTCTCACTCTATTAAGTGACTTTTATTTTAATTTTTCATAATCTATATAGGTTTTTCATCACAACATCTCTTTAGTGTGTTATATTTTAAAATTGGGAATCAATTCTATAATTATATTTTGTATATAAATCCCAATATTTTTTTATATAATCTATTATTTAATTCATTTTATTTATCAGACCATAATATTTTCTTGATTCAAATGAATTTTATTTAAAAATTTACTAATATTGTAAGGGGTTCTTGTGACTCAACTCTTTTCCTTATATTGTAATCACTATTTACTGACTAAAATATTACATGATTGAACTATTATAACAATGGATAATGTTCGGTTTTGTTAAAAAATTATCTATTAATGTAATAATTAACCAAAACAAATTATTTTTTAATATCAATTATATTATTTTATTAAAAATCGTTTTTTAAAAAATAACTCTATTTTTTATTAAAGGATTTATATTCCATGTCCATGTTTTTTTTCATCCCACCAATTTTATAATTTCCCTATTCGAAAATATATTTGTTTTAACTCTAATGATTTATTTATTTCCCTTCATTCATTTTATAATAATGGCTTCACCATCATTTTGACGAAGTCTTTTTTGAACAAGGACATATTAAATTGATCAAACTGGTTTCCATCAATTTATAATAAATATATTTTGTCATATTCATGAAAAATTATTTTTATAATTTTAATATGTTTTCCAGCTTACATTATAAATGATTATTTTTTAAATTATACATTTCAAACTTATTTCCACTTCTCTTTTTTTGAAAACATTATATTTTCATGAAGTCTCCATTATTAATGATTATTTTAAGAGTAATAGATTTCCATTTATAGTCATATATAATTTTTGAAACCATTATGTATTTTCGAAGTATTTGTATTTGGAAATAATTATCAAGAAATCCTAAAAATAAACCCTTTCTATTTTAAAAAATGATTTCAATGTAATTTTCATGTTAATTTTTGAATAGATTATAAGAAAAATTTTATATTTTAAAATATATTAATCCTCCTAGTTGAATTTTTAATGAATTTGTATTTTAATCACCATATATATGATATAATGATATTATCTGCATTGGAAAATGATAGTTATGATATTATATTATTTTCTATTTTCATATTATTTGATGATTATGAATGTTTGAAGAAAAAAATCCTTTTTCCATGGGTACATAATGGGAAGATGAATTTTTAATCTTCAAGATGTACCCAAATGTATGGATTATTAGCATGGTGGGTATTATATCTCCATCCAATGTATTAGGTACATGATTATACCTTTGGTAAAATAAACGTTATGTTAAGAGGATTAAAATTCACTAGGTTCAAAAAAATGTGATTATGATGATGTTAATCCATCCTCCTAATTTTTCATGTGAATAGGTTATAAATTCACTAGGTTCACAATGAATTAGTTTGATTACTTTAATCACTATTGGAAACATATGTATGAATGTTTTTTCTAGGTTCATAAAGGGTTCATGTGTTGGAATTAAGAACATTTAAGAATTTTACATATGAATAGGTTATAAGGTCTCTTGGTTCCAATATGGTCATTGGGAAGGCATTAGGATCTATATAAAAATTATGTCTAAAGTGGAAGGTGAGTATCCATGATAACAAGGGTAATAAATCATATTGTTTTGATTTTTCCCACTATTCATTTTTTTAATCATGTTTTCCATGTTTTCATGATATGGAATACATAAAAAGTAGTCCCAACTATTATATCAGGCTCAAGTGGTTTACAATTATTTATATTTATTTTGAGAACATATCATTTATTTTATGCTTATACAATGATATTATTATAATCTTATGTTTCTATTTGATTTTTTGGGATTATTATAAATAATATTTTCATGTTTTCTTCAGATATAGATATCATTCCCATATTCTCAGTTATGATTATTATCTCATACAATATGTTAAGTATTTTCCTTTAATAATCATTTAAGCTCTACCATTTATTGTTTTTTGAAATACATGGTTATGAATAATATTTCACCTTGTGAGATATCTATATTAAATTAGTGGGGCCTGATTATTGGTAATGGGTTTTTTTGGTAAAATAAACTAATTATATTGTAAATTTTTAGGACACAAAACCATTAGGTTCTTTGGTAATGTGGCTATATATGAATGAAATTATTAAAATATGTTATAAATATGTTATTTTGGTGTGTTTAACATGAGTTTCAGCATTTGTTATGAGAGAAGGGTTTATTTATATTTGAAATTATTATATATATATTTTTTGTTATATTTATGTTATATTATCAGAATGGGCTAGAGAACCATAATATAAACTCTATAGTTGATACTATGTATAAGAAAATATCTTAAAAATTATCATGGACTTCATTAACTAGTTTTCCTATATATACATTTCAATCAGGATATTGGAATTTGGATATGATTATGCCAGAGATTCACCTTAGGGTAATCAACTCGAAAGGATTTGATTGAGAGTTGACTCAATCATCAAATTGATTCATGATGAGTGGTAAAAAGACAGGATACATTGCCAGACACACCTGGGGGTTATTATTTTGTTGATCATAAACTCACTATAAACCACAATAAATGATTTATTTCCTACATACCTGGAGTTATTTGGTTCAGAATTATATGATAACCGAAAAAATTTAACTTAAATCAAACAAAGAAAAATATATATGTTAATATAATATAATTATAAGAAAACATGGACATGTAAAAAACACATTTGTTTTGCCAGTATTATTATAAGTTTAACCCTTATAAACCCAATATATTTTAGTAATGTCTAGAACTAGAAGGAACAACAGGTGTGTAGGATAACGTGATGATTTCCTCAATAAATACCAAATATGAATTAGATATATAATTATAAATATGGTAATAACTCCAAACCATCAACCAAGAAATATAATTAATATTGTAATCATAGTAGAAGTTTCAAAAACACTTATTTATACAAAGATATAATATCATGAATGATTATTTAATGGTGATAGTGAAGGAAAAAATTTCAAATTCACTATATATCAAAATAGGATTGAAGAGGAACTAAGAAAATTCATTAAGGTGACTAGAAAATGATTCATTTGGGGATGAGAGGATAATGAGTATCAAACGTTTTTTTTGGAAAATTATGATGGTTGTTAGAATAATGGGACATTAAAACATGAATCCAATGGAACTACTAAATTTGTTAGTCATTTTGGTTGAAAACAATAGTCATTACACAAGTCAATGTCAAAAATATATGGAGGATAAGAATTATTTGTAAGAATGAACACCACAAGTAATGGAATAAGTTAGAGCTTGTTCAGTGAATTTTGATGAGGTAGATTATGATAACTAAATACCACACTTCCAAACTATAGATATGTTATATTTATTCTAGACATTATATTTTGGTTTTTTTTCTTCTATGTTTACTTAACTTAATATTATTTGTCAACTAAAATATTAATTTTGATTGTGTGTATTTTAAATCTCTTTTTAAGAGAATAATACTATTTTTATGGATCCTTTAGAAAAATTTGACATAATGGATTAACAATTTATTCAAAGACTCTTTATTTAATGATTTATCTTAGTCTTCCCACAACATCAAAATTATTGGAAAAATGAACGTGTTTAGAGAAAATTTCCTAAAGTATACATATAGATATAATAATGTTTCTGTAATAATAAACTACAACAAAAAAATAATCTTTATAGTCATTTGTCATTCCTCTCTAACTTTGTTTAAGACCTTTTGTCTCTACATAAGTATAAAGCATCTTGGTATTAATGGATATGAAATAAATCCCACTAAAACTGGAGATAGTGAAATACGAAATGCTAATACTGATAAAAAGGGGGAGGCAACCTAGTGATATTGAAGCTGAGAGTAGTTTTAGAATCATGTTCAATTCCCCAGAACCAATGATCAGATGTTGCATGTGAATCAAGTTGTTTTGTTCTTGGTAGGACCAATTTATACACATGAAATGACTTCGAGAGAATATGTGGTGAGGTTTCAATCCCTTACAACTATTTTTTGAGGGTTTTATGGATTAGGTATCCCCAGGACTAGTGTAAATAGCAAGTGATGAGATAAGTGATTCATAATTAAATCAAGAAAAGTAATTTAGGGATAACACATAAAGGGTGAAGGTCAATGAATTGAAAATAGAGACTCCAAAAAGTTTCAAGAGGGATACAATTTTATATATCAATGAGTCCTAAAAGGATTGGGAAAATTCATTGTCGACTTCACCACATAACCTGTAACAGTCCAATAGAATCACAAAGTAGTAGAACCATGTTATGCAAAATATAAGTGTGTATGAAGAAACTATTATAAAATAGAGGACCAAAACTTTTTCCATAAAAAATATACTAATTTCACAATATTTATCTTAAATATGAACTCATTTAATATAAAAAATATTTCTTACCACCAAACCATGAAATGTAGTCAACTCAAACAGTTAAGAGGAAATTCTTTTTTGGGATTTTTTTATAATAATTAAATTTCTTTAATTAATAACTCACTAGAAAATTAAATTTTTATTAATATTAAAAAATAACCATAGCTTAAATAGTTAGTAATTAGTAACTAAATATAATATATTTATTTTAATTAAGGGGGGATAATGTAATGACCCATGATTTTTGATAATTTGAAATAAAAACTATGTTCTATAACATGTGAACACACTACAGCCTCTTAGAACATTTTTAGAAAACATTTTTATTGAATATATAACAAAAAATAATATGTTAATACATTTATGTATACTTTCACTAGATGTTAAATAGTTAACATGACTTCATATTGAATAGAGTATTTTTCAATCAAGATTAATTCCTCATTGTATATATTTTCTTTTAAAAAAACCTCATTTTTCAATTTTTATAATTTGAATTTGATAAAGTAAATTTTGAGCATTTAATTCCTCAAAATAAATTATATTTTTTATGATTTTTTGTTATTTATCTAAAATGATGGATTTTCAGGTGAATAATGAAAATGAATTTTAATTTCGTCTCATTGAAAAAACTATACTGTAAATACAATTAGATTTTTTAAACCATTTTTTTATAATTTTATAAAATAGTAATTTTAATCAATATTTTTATAATTTTATTTTTAATTTATGAATACATGCTTAAAATTATTAAAATTTATATAGAGTTTTAATGGAAAAGAATTTAGACTGTTTTGTCTATTTAATTTAATCATGATAAACTAAAGTTGTGGAATTCATTTATTTTTAGATAAATATTTTTATAATGATAATAATTTTTCTAATTTATGCAAATTAATCTAATCAATAATTATATCCTAATCATAAATATTTTTTTTTGAAAATAAAAATTATCAAAAAAATGTGGTTTTAAAAGATACATGCACTAATGTAATAAATAATCTCCCAACACATAAGAATGGATTTGAAAAAAAATTTACATTCTTTCAGATAAAAATTATCATATTATTTAATACGGACAATTTTACTTTAATATATAATATTTTCATTATTCAGTTTAAAGTTAATCACCCTGATAATGTTGATGTAATTAATGTACTGTAATAATTTTATTAATATCAAAGTATTTATATCAAATATTTAAAATGAAAAAAATAACTGATCAAATACGTTGTCAAAAAACATAAAAATATAATCATAGTAATTTAATTATTATTCAATGTTAATTATGTTTGAGAATAAATAATAGAAAAAATGTCATTTTCTAGTAAAATTTAAATTCAAAAAAAATTATATTAATTTAAAATATAATTTTATAATTATTAAAAATTGAATTTTATTAAAAATGGAATAAATTTAGTTCCATCACTCACAAATGTGGTTATTTTTTTATTTTATATGTTTAAAAAATCATTAAATAATTTTTTTTAAAAATAATTATCCATATTAAAAGTAATTAAGTAAAATGTATAAACACGATGGTAAAATCTCCATAAGATTTCTATAACCTATAGAGAAACACATTTTTCTAACTATATCAACCAAAATACACCCAAAAATATTTAATTTTGAATATTTTGAGCCATTAACCACTGAATAATTTCATGGAATAATAAAATTAGAATGGGGGTTTCCATAAGTGTCATTATCATATCCTAAAAATGGGAATGATATTAACCCCTTCAAAAATGAAGAACTATATTTAACAAATAATTGAAAATATTCACTTTTACTCCCGCTAGATCCATATCGAACCAGAATAATCCCCTTTTCTATCATATTTATCTTATCCCCCTTAAATTCATTATTAATACAATGGAAAAGCATTCAAGTATTTGAAGTATGTCTATAGACTCAGAAATCCCGTGGAAATGTTTTTAATACATGGGAATTTTACAAGTCCGGGAAAATTTTTGGTGCTTGATTCCAAGGCCCGGTTTTCCCAGAATCAATTTCTGACATTTTTTTCAGTTACGTTCAGTAAACGTATGAGCGGGTTTTTATAACTTTTGAACAGGTGATCGGAACTGAAATCTGAGGGCACCGTTGAACTCGTAGAGTTGGTATTCACTTAAGAAGACTTTCACCTCGACATCAGTTTGTTGAGAATAAAACTTAGTTTTTGGATTTTGATGAATAAGTTAGATAAAAATAAAGTGGTAGAATTATTTTAATTCTAGTTGGTTAAAACCTCCATTTGGATTTTGGAGGTGGTGACCACCCCTCCTTAACCTTCCATGAGAGGTTATGGTGGTGGGGGCCACCCAAAACTAACCTACCATGAGAGGTTATGGTGTGGGGACCACCTGGGTCTAAACCCCCAATTAATGGTGCCACCAACTCCCATAATTAAATGTGAAAAATCCTCCTCTTTAATTTTTTGGGAAACATTATTAATTAAATGTGCCAACTCTCATGAATTAATTAGGGGTAGCCTTTTAATTTATTCATTCTTTTTGAATTTTTGTGCCAATGAATATTAGAAAACTGAATCTAATATTATTTCACATGGAATTTGTATGGATATTGGGAAAGAGGAGAGCTTGGGAGGATTAGAATTATCCCAATGAAGAATGAAGAATGCATACTTCCACAAAGAACACCGGTGACGATCCTTCTTCGACTTCTTCCCCGAACACCTACAGACATGGACCGTCTTCCACAGCTGACGCAGCTCGTGTCTGGAAGCCTGTGGAAGATGCGACGAATGATGATTCTCTTCGTATACTATTTGAGACTTCGTAAATGATCGAAAAAAGACAATCAAAGGTAGAGGGTTTATTACATGAAGATGTTATACCTTTTCTTATCCTCTTCTACAGATATAAAGGAATTATTTGCAGACCTGTTATTGTTCATTTTATTTTCATGATGAGCCAAATGATACCTCCATAAACGTGGAGGGAGCTAGCCAAACAGTCATGGCTCCACATCCTCCGTTGATTTTCCTTCTTGTGACATTCTTCGGCATGGAGATGTAACAACGACAAGGCGACAGAGGCGGCAATGAAAAAGGTCACGCTACTCAAGACCTCCGTCAACCGCACCACCGTCTCGACATCTCGCACCGCCTCCAGACCAGCCCGCACTGGCCCGGCCGCCCGCATCCCCCGCGCGCCCCGGCGGAACCCACGCTAGCCTGGCCTTTTGGCTATCCAGCCTCCCGCGCCACCCGCTTTCGCCGACAGAACCCTATGCCAGCCTGCGCCCTACCCGGCCGCCTGCCTGGCCATGCCCGATCTGTCTGCCTACTGGCCCCCCTTGTGGCCTCTCGGCGGAGCCAGTGAACAAGACCCCCTTTTGGCCTCCCGACCGAGCCGGTGAACCAGAGCCCCTTATGGCCTCATGACCGAGACAGAAATTTCGACCCCCTCACAGTGCCCTGGACAAACATGGCCTGTCACTCCCTTCAGGCCGAGTCACGCCTTCGCGACACTCCGGGTCGAACTAGCCCCGATCCCGGGCCGAACCGCCCTCCCGGCCGGTTGGGCTGGGCCCAGCTGGCTGAGCCAGACCCAATAGGCCACGAAAGGTCAACCTAGACCAGGTCGGCCCAGACTGTGTTGGGTCGGGTAGGTCTGACCGGGTTGGACCGGACCTAGGCCCACTACTGACCCTTTACTTCCTTTGGCCATATCTTTGGCACCGGACATCTGATTGATGATCTTTCAGTGGAGATGGTAATCTTGGAACATAGTAGTCCCTTGAGTATATGCTACTAGAGATTGGGGTAATGACTAGATATGGTCAGGTTGGATCGTACATGAATCCAACTGGGCCCTCGGGACTAAAAGGCTAATTACTCACAGACCGGATGTCTGTTTGACGTGCTGTCAGTTGAGTTGAGACCTCTATGACATGTAAGACCATTGAGATACCTCAACGTCGGACTTCATGATAGTTGTAGATTTTAACCTCAAGATCGTGCAACAGATTTTCTCAGAGACGAGTGAGCATAGTGCAGACACCTAGTAGCTGGCTGAGACCTAACGACTGCGAACCGATTCAACTTGGAGTGTTTCGACTAGCCCAGTGGGAAGTGCCTCTATGTGACACTTCAGAACCATAGTGGGGAGAGCCTCGGTGTGATGCAGCAGACCGAAGGTACATGACAATAGGATTACCTTAGTATGCTATGAGGGGGAGCGTATCTATGTGACGTGGCAGACCCACAGTGGGGAGTGCCTCTATGTGACACAGCAGACCCATGGTACTCAACATGGTGAGTACCTCAGAAGTACAATAATAGTGGTAAGTGCCTTTGTGTGATGCGGCAGGCACACTGTACTCGATAGAGGAGGAGTACTTCAGCAGACATGGTTTCAACAGTTTGACTGGAAATGTTACTTGATACTACCCCTAGAATAAAATCTTGATTTGAGCTGAGTCAATAACATTTGTGTTTACCTCATGATTGAGATGGATTACATGGTATCAAAGCTATATGTATGGTCATATACCTAGGTGAGATTATTTTTTGATTTCATGCTTTTTGGTTTATACTTTTGGGATTTTTTGGGACCTTGAGGGTCTCTGAGTCCCTACTGAGTATCGTTATACTCACTCTAACACGGTCTTTTCCCGCACCTCGTTATGTTGGATACAGATGACAGACAACGCTGACCGAGGCTGAATGGACAGGACTAGACAGTACCTAGAGGTGGACCAGACAGAGGAGACCTGACGACTGCTAACCGATTCGACTTAGATTGTTTCAAATAGCCCAGTGGGAAGTGCCTCTGTGTGATGCAATAGACCCATATTGGGGAGCACCTCTGTGTGTTATAGTAGAACCATGGTACTTGACAAGAGGAGTACCTTAGAAGACTACGAAGGGGAGAACATCTATGTGATGAGGTAGACCCACATTGGGGAGCGCCTCTATGTGATGCAGTAGACCCATGGTACTTGACAGGAGGAGTACCTCAGCAGTCCAAGAATAGTTGGAAGTTCCTTTGTGTGACGCGCCATGACCACTTTACTCGATAGAGGAGGAGTACTTCATCATCCATGGTTTCGATAGTGTGACTAGAAATGTTACTTGATTCTACCCCTAGAATAAAATCCTAGTTTGAGATGAGTCAGTAACTTCTGTGTTTACCTCATGATTGAGATGGATTACTTGGTATCGTAGGTATATGTATGGTCATATACCTAAGTGAGGTTATTTTTGGATTTAATACTTTTTGGTTTAACCTTTTTGGATTTTTTGGGACGTTGAGGGTCTCGGGGTCCCTACAGAGTATCGTTATACTCACATCTGCACAAGATTTCCCACACCTCGTTGTGTTGGATGCAGACGACAGATAGTGCTAACCGAAGCTGAGTGGACAGGACTAGAAAGTACCCGAAGGTGGACCACATGGAGAAGACGGATAGGAGTGGAGTGCTATAGAGGCTTTCTATCCTACCAATCAGGTATAACTCCCATCTGAACAATCCGATAGTTGTTTACCATTCTTCAATTGTACTTCTTTTCAATTTCATTCTACTTTTCAGTTGGGCTTGTATTTCCTGCCTCATTACTTTTCAGTACATCTTTTGTATATAATTTTACTCAGTGTTTTTCTTCTAGCATACTTTATTGTGTTTGTTTTTAGATTTTAAAGGAAATACCTTCCCAATTTTAGTGATTTTTCCCTTTGGTTCTAGTCACCATCCCCTGGCCTATAGAAGGCAGTCTTGGGGTAGTCACGACATGGGCCCTAGAGAATGGGTCATGACAAATTGGTATCAGCGGAGTCGGTTATACTGCAAAAATTAGGACTCTGATCTTTCTTTTCTATGAAGCAATAGTGTTAATGGTACTGAGTGTGGTTTTCAATTCAGGGAGTCTAGTTTTGGTGCGGTGACGGATGTAACCAAACACCAGGACCCTGACTTCTGATTTCTGACTTAGTGCACGAAAACACAGATTGAGTGTGTGTTTTCAAATGTTATATTTATGTCAATTCAACCAGGTCAGTTCACCAGGTATAATCTTTTCATCGTGTCGCATATTTTTCTTTCTGTATGCCTCCCTGCGAATGACCAGCTAGTGCCCAGAGAGCTATATGCACAGATATCCCACTGATCGATGTTACCTCGGTGCAAGGCCCTCTTCCAGTGGAGGCACCAAAGGTACCTCTATCCGTTGGGCCACCGATGAAACCAGCCCCAGTAGTAGATGATGCATGCCGCTTGAGCGCGTTTCACAAGTTCCAGTGATAGAGGCCCCTTGGTTTAGGGGAATGATGGACCCATAGGTGTCTGAGGATTGGCTGGAGGCTTTGATGAGAGTCTTTAGACTGGTAGGGACACCAATAGTTCTTATGGTGATCCTTTCCGTGAGTCTCCTTCAGGCAGCAGCAGGAAGAAGGTGGAGCCTAATGCTCCATGATCATGATGAGATGACACTACTATAGACAGACTTCGAGAGCCTGTTTTGGGTGGATTTTTTCCTAGCCACACTTCTTGTGGTGCGGATACAGGAGCTATTACATCTAGAGAAGGGTAGAATGATGGTAGCTCAGTACCCAGTGAGGTTCATCGACCTCTCATGCTACTCCACATATATTGTGCAGGACCCATTCATCAGGGCCCGGACCTTCGAGCAAGGGCTCAGGAGAGAGATCAGGTCTTTGATGATCTACCTCAATATCCTGACGCGGGCAGAGGTGTTGAAGTGATCCCTCTTAGTTGAGAGTTTCCTTGCTGAGCAGTCTCTCGAAGTGAGACCCACCACTAGTCGACATGTAGCAGTGTCTTCTGTAGCTGGCAGTAGATATATGATGAAGAGGTCCAAGAGGACCAAACCCATGGGTGGATGAACGCATGACTTAGGATCAGTTGTTTGGGGCACCCAGGGCAGTGGCATACATGCCAGGAGAAGACAGTGTTACACATGCAGCGGGTAGGGTCACATGGATCGTGGCTGTCTGACCCGCTGTTCGGATGATCTGTATGAGTATAACTAAGCGACCCATGACTTGGAGTTAGCAGCAGTGGTCTTTTCCTTGAAGATATGGTGGCACTATCTTATGAATGAAGGTTTTACCGTATACTCTAATCACAAGAGTCTTAGGTATATCTTAATTCAGAAGTTCCTGAACCTGAGACAACAATGTTGTCTTGAGTTCCTCAAGGACAATTACTTCGAGATAGTATATACTTCTATGAATGGGAACGTTATGGAGAATGCGCTCAATAGAATATCTAGTATGAAACTGCTAGGAGAGGGGACAGAGCAGCTAGCTGGATTACATATTTCTTATATGGACCAAGATGGAGCAGCTTTACTTCAGTCTCTTACAGTCACTCCTTCATTTTTTTGTGAGACAGGGTGGTTTAGAATGGGGATGCTGACTGCGAGACACGACGTGCTCATATATTCACAGCACAGGCACCTGATGGATTTTCTGAGGGTAAGGATCACTTCATCCTCTTCAGAAGACGTACTATGGTGCTGGTGTCACTTCAGAAGAAAGTGTTGAGAGAGTTCCACACATCCCATTTTGCGGTACATCTAAGAGTGGTGAAGATGTACCCAGACCTTCGACGACAGCACTGGTGGCCAGGTATGAAGAAAGAGATATCAGAGATAGTCTCTCGATGCATCAGTTTTTAGTAAGTGAAGGCAGATTATTAGATACCAGTAGGCTTTGTTCAGTCTTTAGTGGCTGCAGATTGGAAGTGGGGTGAGATATCCATGGACTCCGTGACGGGTCTACCACATACGTCCAGGTGACATGACTCTATCTGGATAATCGTCGACCGACTCACCAAGATGGCGAACTTCCTACCGATCAGAGAGCAGGGTTCAATAGAGAGCATGGGATGCCTCTATATACAAGAAATTGTGATGCTACAAGGAGTAAATTTTCTATTGTCTCTGATTGTGATGCATTATTTACTTCCCAGTTATGGAAGGGGTTGCAAGAGGCTTTCGGGATGCAACTTCATCTGAGCACCGCCTTCCATCCTCAGACAGATGGTCCGACTGAGTAGACCATTTAGACCCTCGAGGACAGGTTGCATGCTTGTGTCCTCGACATTGGTCGTAGCTGGGTGGATCACTTAAATTTGGTGGACTTAGCGTACAACAACAGCTATCACTCCACTATCGGTATGGCACATTTCAAGGCCTTGTATGGTCTACCTTATAGATCGCCATTATGCTGGACAGACCCAGGGGAGTCAGCAAAAGTGGGACCATAGATGGTATGGGCTACCATAGAGAAAGTGCAGATCATCCAAAAGCAGATGAAGACTATAAAGAGTTGGGATAAGTCATATGCTGGCAGGAGACGAAGACCTCTAGAGTTCGAGTATGGCGACCACATCTTTCAATAGGTCTCACCTCGATGATTTTTATGGAGATTTGGCCAAGGTGGCCAGTTATCTCCATGATTCATCAGACCTTTCCATGTCCTCTATTGTGTAGGCAAGGTGCCTTACCTCCTGGATCTTCCACCTTAGTTGCACCGGGTACACGATATCTTCCACGTATCCCAGCTAAGAAGATACGTGCATGACCCTTCTCACATCATCGATCATGGAGAGCTAGAGGTTGATGATGGGGAGACTTTCACAGAGGTTCAAGTAGAGATTGAGGATTGACAGGAGTAGGTCCTATGTGGATGGTTGATACCTCTGGTGCGAGTTTTCTGGCAGCACGAAAACCTCCATGAGATCACGTGGGAGCCGGAGGCTCAGATGTGTGCTCAGTACCCCCACATGTTCCCTTACTTCGTGTTTTAGCTTATGGAGAGGGAAATCCTTGAGGTGGGGAGAATGTAAAGACATTATAATCATGTGGAATGTTTTTTAATACATGGGAATTTTATGTGCCCATGAAAATTTATAGTTCTTTATTCTGAGACCTGGTGTGCCCAGAATCAATTTATGAAGTTTTTTTGGGCACCTTTAGTAAATGTACAAGAGGTTTTTTATAAAATTTGAACTAGTGCTCAGAATTGAAATCTGATGGAACCTCTGAACTCATAACGCCGATATTCACTTAAGGAGACTTTCACCTTGACGGATGTTGGTCGAAAATAAAAGTTATTTTTTGGGTTTTAATGAATAAGTTAGTTAAAAATAAAGTGGTAGCTTTATTTTTATTATAGTAGGTTAAAACCTCCAAGTTCAGGATGGACGTGGGGACCACCCCACCTTAACCTCCCATGAGAGGTTATAGTGGTGGGCCCAGCCGAACCTAACCTCCCATGATAGGTTACAGGGTGGGTACCACCAGAGATTAAACGCCCAAATTAATGGAGCCACCAACACCCTTAATAAAATTTGCCAAATCCTCCTCTTTAACTGTTGATCCATCACTTTTAATTAAATGTGCCAACTCTTTTGACTTAATTAGGGGGGGCCTTTTAATTTAATTCTTCTTTTTGAATTTTTGTGCCAACAAATATTTGGCCACTCAATATACTATTATTTCACAAGGAATTTGGGTGGAAGTTAGGAAACCAGAATGCTTGGGAGGATTAGAATTCTCCCAACGAAGAACAAATAACGCGTTCTTCCAATAAAGAATGCTGGTGACGATCCGTCTTCAACTTTGTCCCCTAACACCTACTGATGTGGAGCATCTTCCACAACCGACGTAGATCAGGTTTGGAATAATGCGATAGACGCGAAGAATGAATATTCTCTTCGACTACTTTCCATGACTCTTTCAATGATCAACAAACGACAATCAATGGTAGGGGGTTTATTACATTAAGATTTTATACCTTTTCTTATCCTCTTCAACGGTTAAAAAGAAATTGTCGGCAGACATGTTATTATTCATCTGCTTTTTGTGATGAGCCAAATGATACCTCCCTAAACGCAAAGGGTGTGGTCCAACCTAACATGGCCCGACATCCTCCATCGATTTTCCTTCTTGTGGTGTTCTACGGCATGGACACGTAACAACAACGAGGTGATGGATGAAGCAATGACAAAGGTCCCAATACCAGTTGTCTCCATGAACCCCACCACCCCTGCGATGTCCTAGACAGCCTTTAGCCACGCCCACACCGGCCCGTCCTCCCATCCGAACTCGCGTCGTCCCCGCCTTCCTGCCGTCCAGCCACCCGCGCTACCCGTGCGCCATGGCAGAAACCCACACAGGCCTGTGCCCAACCTGGCTGCTCGGCCGCCCGCCTGGCTGCGCCCGAACCGACCGCCTACCAGCACCCATTGTGGCCTCTCAGCCGAGCCAGCGAACCAGCACACCTTATGGCCTCCCTACCGAGCCGGCGAATCCCCCCCCCCCCTTGCGGGCTCCTGGATGAGCCATAAATTCCAAGCCCCTCACGGTGCCCTGGCCAAATCAGCCCGATCGTGCCCTTTGGGCTGAGCCTCCTCGAGCCGCGCCTTCACGACGCTCTGGGCCAAACTGGCCCCGAGCCAGGGCCAAGACGCCCTCACAACTTGTTGGACTGGGCCCAGTGTGTCGGGCCAGACCCGCCAGGCCTGACCGGGTCTCCCCAGACCGGGTCAGACCAGAATTGGGCCCACTACTAACCCTTTACTTCCATTGGCCATATCGTTGGCACCGGATGTTTGATTGAACATATATCAGTGGCACTAGTAATGTTTTAATGAAGTCATCCCTTGAGTATACCCTACTGGAGTTCGTGGTATTGTTGAGATATGATCAGGTTGCATCGTACGCTAATCCAACCGGGCCCACGAGACTAAAATGCTAATAAAACGCAGACCAAACGCCCGTTTGACGCGCCATCAGTTTCATTCAGACCCTGATGACGTGGCGGACTATTGAGAAACTTCTATATCGGACTTTGTGACTGTTGGATATTTCGATCGGTAGATCGTGGAGCGGATTCTCCTAGAGAGGAGGGAGCATAGTGCAGAGACCTAGTAGCTGGCTAAGACCTGATGACTGGTGACAGATTCGACTTGGAGTGTTTCGACTAGCCTAGTGGGAAGCGCCTATGTGTTTCCTGACATACCCATAGTGGGTAGCTCCTATGTGTGATGTAGCAGACCCACGGTACTCGATATGAGTACCTACTCAGGCTACGGGGGAGCGCCTCTGTGTGATTCGGCAGACCCACAAGGGGGAGTGCCTCTGTGTGATGCATCAGCCCCATAGTACTCGACAAGAGAAGAACCTTAGCAGTCCAAGGATAGTGGAAAGTACCTATGTGTGATGCGGCAAGACAACTGTACTCGATATAGGAGGAGTACTTCAGCAGCCGAGGTTCCGACAGTGTGACTGGAAATGTTACTTGATACTACCCCTAGAATAAAATCATGCTTTTAACTGAGTCAGTAACATTTTTTTTACCTCAGGATTGAGATAGATTACTTTTTAACTTAGGTATATGTATGGGCATATACCTAAGTGAGGTTATATATTGATTTTATATTTTTTGGTTTATCCTTGTTGGATTATGTGAGGACTTGAGTGTCTTGGGGACCCTACTGATTATCATTATACTCACCCCTTCACGGGCTTTACCCGCACCTCATTGGGTTAGATGTAGACGATGGACAACGCTGACCGAGGCTGAGTGGACATAAGTAGATGGTACTCAGATGTGGACCACACAGAGGATATGGACAGATGTGGAGTGTTGTGGAGGCATTTTGTCCTACCCTTCAAGTAGGACTCCCCGGTGGATGATCCGACAGCTATTTACCTTTGTTCACTTATACTTATTTTCAGTTTCCTTGTACATTACAGTTGGGCTTGTATTTCTGACCCCTTTACATTTCAGAACTTCTTTTGTATACATTTTTACTTAGTGTTTTTCTTCTAGCTTACTATGTTGTGTGTGTTTATAGTTTTTAAAGGAAATGCCTTCCCAGTTTTAGGGAATTTCTCTTTTGGTGCTAGTCACCAGCCCGTGGCCTAGGGAAGGTGGGCTTGTGGTAGTCACGACACGGGCCCCGGGGAACAGGTTGTGACAGTAAGTACTATCTCTTTCTTGATACTCACTTTTTAATATTACTCTTCAAAATATCTTACCACCCCAATAATATGATGAAATCAGTGTCATTATGATACTGATATATTTTAATATTAATGGTTCAATAATAATTTATTCATTTCAATCCACTAAGTAAATTAAAATAACATCTCTATTATGTTTCACGGACAACTACATCAATGTTTCCACGTAGTTTATTTTCATTACATGATATCATAGGTGATATTATTAGTGGTAAGGAAGAATAAATATTTTATATAAATTTTAATTAGGATTTTAAAATCTAAATTTAAAATCCACTTTAACCCCTCTCACATGTTGAAAAACAAGAACACTAATCGTGTGTAGGTATCGATTACTACCACCACGATGAAACTATTCTTCTTGGTCTTCTAGATATTCATAAAATAACTTAAAATAAAAAAATAATATAAAAAATGATAAAATAAGTAATATAATATCATTATTAATCTGTTATAATGATATTATATCCATAAAACACCTCATTAACCGTACATTCTAATAGAGTTAAATCATGTTCAAATTTTAGCCGGTTTAACCACCTATATGAACAATTTTTAAAATACGATTACGGATAAATATGGGATCATCATCTCTAATTATATTATAATATATTCATAAAATAATTTATATTATTTTATGTTTTCAAATTTATTTTATTTGTTGAACTCTTAATTATTTTAACATTTTCATTTGCTAAAGTTACTGATATAAGTTGTTATCAATTCTGTTTCCTCATAATGTAACCAAAATACGTATGGAATAAAATAAAAAATTATATTAAAGTAAGTAATTTATTTTATCTCCATATATTTTATAAAAATAATAATATTTTTATAAAAAAAATTTAATGATAGCAAAATAATTGAACATGCACAAAATAGTTATTGTTATTACACCCAAGTGTCAAAATATACTATAATTAATTAACATATTCATGGTAAATAATTTTGAATAAGGGCTATAAAAGTTAATATTTTTAAGTATGGTTATGAAATTTCTTATTATTATAGATTCTTTTTTTTAAAAGGTTATATTTTTATCAACATGGAATGGAAATAATTTGTGGGTTTCTATCTCAATTTTTTTCATTAAGAAAAGTTTATATTATACACCAATATTTACTTTGTATGGTGTAATTAAAACACCATCATTACATTCATATCATTATTATCTTTTATTTACGTATATTCAAGGTTCGATTTCGATTTAAAATTACTATCTGATAGTGGTTCAAATGTTCATAAGATCGTAAGGGTTTTTATCAAAATTTCCCTTCAATTAGACAAATTCGATATTTATTCCCTTATTTTTTTAATGAGGTTTGTATGTCTGCAATTTGAGAAATATGATCTTGAATAATTTTTTAAAAATTTAATATAACAATGCATTTCATATTTATCTCTCATGTGCTACAGATCCAAAGGATTAGAAAAAGTTTTGGGTTTTGTCACAAAATTTCCTTCCTTGACACACATTATATTTTATGCACATAAAAATTTTTAATGGTGAATATAATATGAAGTATATTTTAAATTTATTAAATTGTTATTATATAATTTATTTAACAAAAAAATCATGATATCTTCCTTTCATGTTGTTTTTATTAGAATGATTATTATGTTATAAGTGTTTTCATCTAAACATATCTTAATTGAGGCATGTATTAATTTTATATAGAAATTTCTAATTTCATTAGTGTATGTATATAATATGAATTTAAATTTTCATAGACCATGATTTAGTCTACTATAATTATAAAAAATAAGATATTCATTGTTCAAATGAAATTTGATTTAAAAATTACTAAGGTCGTAAGATTGTATAGTGACACAAATATTTTCCTTGGGGAATAATCAGTCATCTTTGATGATAATATTTAATGATTGTTATTTTATAAACTGTGAGGAATTTATGTTTTATTTCAATAATCCCTTCTAGGTAAATAATTATCCAAACCAATTCCTAAATCCTTAGTGAATCTATGTTTAGTTAAAAATAATTTTTGTTAAGAGTAATTCCAATTTATTTTAATGGATTTTCATCCATGTCCTAGTTTTTACATCCCATTATTATTATTCATTCCCTAATGGAAACACCGAATGATTAAATATCCAATTATCTATTTATAACTATTTAATGTTTTTAAAATAATGGATTCAATATCTTTGTAATGATTTGGGTTTTTTAACAATTTCATTTCAAACTATTAAATCTATTTTTCCTTACATTCAACATTAAAAAATTATATCATACACTGAAAAAGTAATTATGATAACCTTTTTTTATTTTTAATTGTAATTATATTAATTCTTATTTTTAAATTTAAATGTTTTTATTTTAATTCATCATCCAATTTTTTAATAAAATTAATTTTTTCTCAAGTCTCCAATATTAAATATTCATTTAAGAGTAAAAGTTTATATAATAATTTCACACATCCTATTTGAATACTCTATATATTTTCAATGTATTTTTAGATTGAACTCTTTCTAATAATCATTTAATATTTCTTCTACTTCCAACATAGTATGTGTTTTAAAATATGATTCTCTTCAATGTTTTCTAATGGTTTTGTGATAACATTTTTTTCTCAACTATATTTACAAATTGTGTTTTATTATTAATTAACTTATGTTTTAATAACCCTATTTTTTCTAATATATGATTTATTTATGAAAATTATATTTCGGATATTATATTATTTCATTAGTTTAGTTTATATAATTTTTATGAATGATTATGGAAACCAATCATCTTTTCATGGGTTCTTTATTGGATAATTAATTTTTTTCATGAGGAATGAAAAAGAATATTTTAGAAGAAAAGTGGGACCCATATCTCTATACAATGATTTTCATAAAGTATTATATATCCTAAAAAATTTCAAAAAAATTAGGAACTCATTATGTTCTTTAAGGGTGAGTGTGATGGAGTTAAGCTCTACTCACAATTTCACATGTGAGTAAATTATCATGTCACTAAGATCGCTTAGGGTGAGTTTTATGTTGTTATACTATATTCACAATTTTAATTTCAAATAGGATATAAAGTCTATCTGGTCACTAATTTGGTCATGTTGGTAGAATTAAACTCTACTCACAACCATACGTGTTAAAAAGTTACTATGAAATTATCATTAAAATGGGTGAGTGTGAATGGGATAATCTATAATATTAATTTTATATGTGAAAATGTTAGCGAGTAGCTGGGTTCAGAAGGATAAGAAATCTAATTTTTATAAATTCTATACCATTTAATTTTTTTATCATATCATTCAATGTTATCCTAATTATGCCTTATTTTTATTTTATTCTAGACTTTCATATCGTTGTAAGATGTTTTATAATATTTTTCATTTTCCATTTAACCATGTATATTGTTTTATGGTTCCATAAAAATTCTATTATGTTCATATATTACTCCATCATGATTTATAATTATTATCCATGGTATTTTGAGCTTTTATTTTTCGTTTTATATCATTACTAACCTCTCTAGAAGGTTTATAATATATGACTTTCATATATGTCTTATTGCCTTATTAAAATTTGATCTCACCACCTTATTATGTTTATAAGACCAATTTTATGAGGATTTTTATAACATAAAAGATTTCTAGAAAGGGTCTATAGAAACTTTATTATGGATAAATGTTAATCAGTTGATGATAAATTAGTTATTTATGTATCTAAAATCCTTTTTTCTGGACCATTATGTTTGTAGGTTGTGTTGTAATTTATTGATGTTATAATTAAACCATGTTATAGATATATTATCTATACATGTTTGGATTGGTTCAATTCAGTAAATATTCTTACGTATCTTATTATACCATAATTATTCAAAACTTTTTAACACCCTAATATTTTAAAAAAGTAATAGAATGTTCAATAGAGTATATGAAACCTAAAACCATGTTTAAACAACCCACAAAATATTTTACCTTTATAAAATTACTGTTAATTTCATGGGAATGATTATTTTGAACTTAATTTTGAAATATATATAAATTTATTCATTTATTAAATTATATTGATAAATTATTGAAAAAAAGAACTAAATATTTAATAATGAAATTTTATTCTACAAAAATACATTTTTATTAACATTAATTTTTATTATGTTTTTTCGAGAAATTAATATATTTTATTTATGGAAATTTTATATGATTATTTAAAAAAATTAACATAATTTTCTAAATAATAATGTCACAAATAAAATTCTGTAATTTTTTTATTTTTATGAAATATTTTATTTTTCAATGAATAATCAAAATTAACAACTGTACAAATACACGCATTTAATTTCATTAAATAAACTATTTTTAAAACTATTTTTTATTTTGTACTTAGGTTATATATGATCGATTCGATTTATAATATCCTAATTAATTTCATTTTATTAATAAATTTTCTTGATTTTGGAATAAGATTATTGTTATGATTAAAACATGGTTTTCGATAAACTATTATTAAATCAATAAATATTATCAAATTAAAAAAAAATAACCCATAGTAATGAATGATTTAAATGAAATTAACAAATTAAATATATATTATTCGAATTGGAATCCATATAATGTTGATTTTTAGTCCAAATATTACAATAATTTCATCTATTGCTTCTAAAATACATTTATTGAATTAATGTTTCTTCAAAATGTTTTGTTGGAATAATATTATATTGAATTATGAAAATTATGTGTTATGAATTACATAATAGGACTTCCATTTTTCATTAGAATAATTAATGTTATTTAATGTTTCAAATTAAATTTTGGTCATAATGAATACTCAAAATAGTAAAAACAAATATTTATTAGGATGAAAAAAATAGTAACAATAAATTTAGAGGTAAATAGAATAAAATATTTAAAACATTCCTCCTTTTCAATGATAGAGTTGTTCTAGAAATATATAACCCATAGAATCCATTATTTATGAATGTTTGTCTAAAACCTCTTGGGAGTGAATTCCCATTATTCGATATTTGTTAGTATTTTCTAAAATACCACTACTTTTTAATTATTAAAGGGATCCCCACCCCGACAATTCTATACACATCTCAATCCATTTAAATCTACAAAAACTACCGAAATATCTCTCAAAAATCCTTATCCGCAATATATATATTCTAGTCTTCTGTAAATCCCAACCAAATTTTCCTTAATAAGGGATCCAAATGAGGTATCTCTAAGAGAAAGTAGTCATTTTCACCAAGATCCTTATTTTTAAATCATATTTTTTCACCATAAATTTTTAATTAAACATTAAAATATAATGAAAAAATATCAAATATAATAAAATCCTATTATTTGAATTGGATAATATTAATTTATCTCATCTTCGATCGAAAATTTTAACAAAACCATCGTTACTATGTACGGAAGACTACAGCCTCGCGGACGAACATAAATTTATTTCTAACATTGCCTCTCATGAAAGTTAATGATAATGTATTTAATTTTTATATAATATATTCATGATTTATTAAAAATTATATAGATGTAAAATATCATATAATATATATCATACCATCTATTAAAATCATTACATCTTTCATGAGTACGGAGGACTACTACCCCATGAATTGATTGATTCATTTTATAATTAATATAATGAACCATAATTTATATACATTGAAATATCTTCAGAAATGATTTATATTTACTACAACATATAACAAAACCATGATAGGACTGTATATGTATATTTTTATTTGAAACTAGGAAACATTAACAACTGGTTCATAAAACCTATACATTCTCTCCTATTTATTTCATCATATCAAGAATCATTTTTTGCATATCATACTTAATACCCTTATTCATTTCCTAGGGAAAAGAAACATATAAAAGGGTGAGCTCAAATTTTCTGTAAGGGTAAAAAAATGAAATAACAATCGTATCATATTCATAAGAACATAACAATTGAAAATCTTATCCCGCATATAAAAATTCACAATATCATATCATTGGATAAATCATAAAATTGAAATGTATTCCAAATATTCCAAACATAAGACAGTAAATTTTTTTCTTCATACTCACATAAGCATATAAAATTATTTTATATTAGTCGAGGCACTTTTCTAAGACCATCATAGTATACAAAGTTCATTAATGAACCGAGTTCTCTCCTCATTCCAACCCGGTGTCACTAAACCCTATTAACATAACATTATAGACATGTTATGTCATGAGATATAAATATTTACCCAATGCAATTGAGGTAGATATATATCCCACACATCTCATAATGAAAACATTCTTATGTATTCCACAAAAACATAGAAACATTCACCATAGCATAATCCATGAAATCAAATGTGTTACATAAACATCATTCCATTATAATTGATAAAAAACAAATGGATTTCTTAAATAACTTTACATATTAATCACAATAAAATCATAGTAATAATAGGGTTAGAAACATAAACCTACATAATCATAGATGCACAATAATTTTGATAAAACACTTGAGCTCCATTCATAAGTAAAATATCCTTTCTTCTTAAAAAATGTTTTCTTTTCTAAAACTATGGAGAAATTTTAAAATAAAATAATTGAGTTGAAAGTACACTTTTAAACATGTATAGGAATATTCCTAGAAATAAGGATTTATAAATATGTAAAAACACATTCATGTTGTATATGTTAAAAAAAATTCTTCTCGTACTTTTTCTAGAAAAGTCAAAAAGTACCTCATATGAAAAAACAAAATAAATATTCCCTCCAAACCATGTGGTAATAGTCAAAATGGGTAAAATTAATTTAAAAATACATATAATAATAGTACCAATTTTTTATTATATTTTTATAAAACATGGACATGGATGATAAATATAAACCTAATAGATACATATGAACAAACTATCTCAGGTAAAATGATATTGGAAAAGTTATCCCTTACCTTATGTTTGATATGATTCGTATGTATCCAACCCTCCGGTATATTGATTTAAATAATGTTTCTGATTTATTCCATAATCATAATAATTTTTATTATAATATATATGATCATATTTTCATATATTTGTTAGTAACTTTTAATTGTTACTAGTTACTCATGTATTAACTTCTTTATGTTATGATGTTTTTTTGTAAGATAAGTTATTGTTACTATTTTTAGGTTATAGCTATATCTTCCAAACCGTGGAATTAGTATAATATATATCATATTTATTCATTCAATTAATCTATCTAATTGTATTTTAGTTATTATTATTTTGAATGAATCACATTGCACCATGAAGACGGTAAGTTGTACGTACGCATAAGCGATGATATAGTTCCTATAAATGATGAATGGTATTGAAGTGGATGGAATATAGTATCTAATAATTATTATTATGGTATAATAGTCATATATAGTTATTATTTCTACCATTAAACTCAACCATGTAAGGGGGCGTTGAAAAACAGATTACACCACGGCATGGAGACGGTAAGTCGTACGTACGCACGCATGGTGATTTCATTTTTCGTATCATGGATATTATGTGAAATAGGGTTATTTAATATTTATAATAACATATAATTATTTTATTTATACTTCTGTTATTAATTTATAATGAAACAAGTAAATAAGAGGATGTAGAAGAAGAAATCAATTTGAAAGAATCTGAAGAGGAGATTACCTCTTCCTCAACGTGTATCCTTTAATGTTTCACATAGGAAACTATAGTTGGTCTTTTTAAAAGAGCATTACCTATATAATATATCATTGGAAGTTTTGAAGATAAATTTTGAGGGTTTCTGCTATCTTTAAAGCTCATAATGAAGTGATGATGAGTGGGAGTAGATGCCCTTTTTTAAGAGAGGTGAGGGGTACTTTAGGAAACTCTTGAAAATATAAATTAATTATAAATTCAATTTAGACTAAATATTTTCCAAATATTATTTAATTGTAATATAAGATTATTTTTTTAATACCCATCATTCAATAATTTCTAGTCAAGTTTAGAATATTTATTTATCCTTATCATTTTAGTTTAACCCTTATTTTACCCATTTTAACCTTACAGTGATATCATGTTATTTAAACCTTGTGGGTTATTTTAATTAACATATCCTATCAAACGAACCTAAAAAAGTTATTTATGATATATATGGACTTATATTATCAATTTTGAAGAATTATATATTTTTAATAATTTAATATAATATAATAAACTATTTAATGTTTAAAGTTATGAATTGTGTCAATTTTGGGCAATATTCATACATGACTTTTTAGAAATTTATAACAACATTATTACTAAAAAAATAAAGAATTAACTCAAATATAATATGTCAATTTCATAGAGAAAATTCTTGTATGACCTAAAAATAATAAAATTATATTTTTTTAATATTTATAAATTCAATTATTTGAATTGTTCATTAATGAGGTAATCACTACATCATATCTCTGTCATAAATAAAACTACTAATATAATCTATTAAAATTATTAATAAAATAAAATGATTTATAAAATATTTTTAGATTTCAAATAAATATTTATAAGCATTGATATTAGTTATATAACCCTATATTTCAATCTATTTAGTAAAAGATATATGTTTACGTTGTAATTATCTTTACATTAAATTAATTATTATAAAATGTAATCTTCAAATACAAATGAATCCATGGGGTCCAAATATAAACCCAAGGATTCACATAGTTGGAAATATCTCAAAAAATAGAATTAGGACATGTTTTATGGTAGTTTTATGTTATTAAATTATTATTTTTACCCTTATTTACCCTTTAACCATGGTAAATAAAATAATTACTGAACTTACAATTCATAATGTCCATAAATAAAAGGTACCTATTCACATAATTTCTTCATTATGATTCTAAATATGGAATCCATTTTTTCAAATTAAAAACACATAATTTTCAAAAATTAAAATAAATTTATTCCCTTTGTTGAAATGAGAAAACTGGTTTTAAAAGTTAAAACATTACAAAATATTGAAATGCTTTTATCTATGAATTCAACGTAAAATTAATGATAATGACATAAATTATATTTAATGGTAAAAATATATTCTTTTTATACTTTTGAAAAATTCAATATTATAATTTAACCATATGAATTATCTCGGTAAAAAAGGTTGTTTTTAATTAAAATGTAGCGGCTTTTTACTATTAATAAAAACATGAAAGTTATTAGAAAAATGATTGAAATTTCCCTATAGTAAATTTTTATATCCCACATAAAAATAACATTTTTATTTTATCATTTATAATTTATTAATGTTCCAAAATAATAATTTAAAATTGGTGCTCCATTCAAAGGTGTAAAATTAAAAAAAACAGGTTCTTATACATAAAATATGGCTTTATTCATACCCTATGACTAAAATATCCATTGGATGAATATAAAAAATATTTTATTAATTATATAACACATATATCTCTTTAATTTCATTACCAAAAGAAATTAAATAAAAAAATTAAAATATATAATTGATTTCTATATTTCATAAATAATTTATATCCAATGAATTCATAATGCATTTTCATAAGGTAATTATAATTATTCCAGCTAACCTAATGGATAAGATATAACTGTAATTTTATATTAAGGGAATCTTGTAGTTGTTTAAAACTCGTGATTACATTAAAATAAATCTACTGATGGACAAAATTTATTTAATATAAAAATTTCATAAAAACCTCTGTGTGTTATATTCTACCCCCCATTAACTGAATTTCACCCTCTAAATTCACCACATTGAAATAAATAAATGAGCATACCTCTCCCTCATAATATCCTCAAGTTCTCATGTATACTATTTTAATTGGTGGTTCCACAATAAATCTTTTACCAAGAGAGTTGTCTTCTTTCGTTTAATTTGTTCACTACGAACAAGAATATCTATCGGTTGTTCTTCATAAGAAAGCTCTTTCTCCAGCTGTATGAATTGTGAGCATAGTACATGTGAAGTATCAGGTATGTACTTTCTCGGGAAAGATTAATGGAACACATCATAAACCTGAGATATATTTTGTGGAAGTTCCAATCCGTAAGCTACCTTCCCAATACGATTGAGTATTTGAAAAGAACATATATACCTAAGGCTCAGCATTCCCTTCTTTCCAAATCTCATTTCTCTCTTAGAGGGAGATATTCGTAAGAACATATTATCAAACTGCTCAAACTCTAGTTATTTTCTTTGGTTTTCATCATAACTTTTTTGTGGATTTTTACCTTCTCTTATTGGTTGTTGAATATATTTGACATTTTCCATCATTTCAACAACAAGATTTTGTCTTAACAGCTTTATTTCCCCAACTACATACCAACAAGTTGGAGTTCTGCACTTCTTTCTATAGAGGGACTAATAAGGAGCCATCTGAATACTAGAGTGAAAGCTATTATTTTAATAAAATTACAATAATGGTAGGTGTTGATCCCAACCACCTTGGAAATCAATAGAGAAAGATCTCATCATGTCTTCTAGTGTTTTAATTGTCCTCTCATACTAACTGTCTTTCTATGGATGATAAGCAGTGCTGAAACCTAACTCTATATCCAGATCATGCTGAAGACTTCACCAGAACATTGAGGTAAACCTTAGATTCCGATCAGATATAATGGAAACTTGTACTACATGCAATCCTATAACTTCATTTACATATATCCGGGGAAGCAGATCAAGATAGAAATCCACTCTAATAGTAATGAAGTGTGCCGACTTCGTAAGGTAATAAAATATAACTCAAATAGAAATATTTCCTTTTGATGTTATGGGAAGTCTGATGACAAAGTCCATAGTGAAAATATTTTTAAAACTTTTATGATCAATATAAATATCAAACCATTCACCATAAAGATAATACCACCATATCTTCAATACAAAGATTACTACAGCTATCTCCAAGTCATGAGTTTGGTAATTTTTCTCATGGATTTTCTACTATTGTGAGGTATAAGTTGCCAATATATAATTTTTCATGAGAACACACCCTCTCCCATTCTTGGATGCATCACTGTAGATCACAAAACATTCTCCACTACAAGGCCGTGTGGGAACAGAGGCACTAGAAAACATTCTTTTTAGCACTTTCAAATTCTTTTCACATTCCTCTATCCAAATGAACATAACTTCTTTTCGAGTCAACTAGCTGAGTGTATTAGATAATCATGAGAAATCATTCCCAAAACGTCGATAGTATCCAACTGAAACAAGAAACCATTGGATCTGAGTTACATTTGTTGGTCTCAACTATCTTTTAATAACCTCTATTTTTTATGGATCCATATATATCCCTTCTCTCGAGATTATGTGACCCAAAAATGAAACTTATTGAAGCTAAAATTCACACTTCGTAATTTTGGCATAAATCTTCTCCTTTCTCAGGGTCTTCATTACAATTCTCATGTGATCTCCATGTTATTCCATGTTCGTTGAATGAACAAGAATATGATCTATAAAGACTACCAAAAAATGATCAAGATAGTCTCTAAAGAATCAATTCATTAGATCGATGAAGATAGCCGAGGCATTAGTAAGACCAAATGGCATCACTATAAATTCACAGTTTCCATACATTATACAGAATTTTATATTTAGTATATCTTCTTTTTTTACCCATAATTGATGATACCCTGAATAAATATCAATCTTTAAAAAGTGTTGATATATGAATAGTTGGTCAAATAAGACATCAATTCTTGAAGGAGGATATTAGTTCATGATAGTGATCTTGTTAAGTTCTCTATAATCAATAATGATTCTCATTGATCCATATTTTTCTTAGCAAATAGAAAAGGTGCTCCCCAATTTGATGCACTAGGGAGTATGAATCCTTTATCAGGATTCTCTTGGAGTTGCTTCTTCAATTCCTACAACTCAATTGGGGATATTCTATAAGGTTTATTTGAAATAATAATAGCACTCGGTATGAGTTCTATTGAAAACTCACCTTCGTGATTTGGTGGAAGACCTATAAATTCCTCAAGAAAGACATCATCAAACCCCCATACAATGGGTGAATTAATAATCATGAGTTCCTCCCCAACAATTTGAGATAAAAAATATTTATTTATTGGAATCAAGACCAATATGATTGAGCAAATTTCCACTAGAAGGTTGTATTCATCCTTGCACCGAAAATGATCATAGATTGATCTTTAATATAAATTATGACATACGTTCATTATAAATTGATTTTATATCCATATAAATAATTATAATCCATGTCATGAATCACATAAAATTCCACTATAGGAAGGATCACAATATTTACAAGAAGTACTTTACCACAAACATCAATTAGATAAAAATTGTAACCTTTTGATGTGACTATTGTTCCATTAGGAGTTTTCACAACTATCTCAACATATAATTATTGAGGTAATATAGAGATACCCTTAGAAAAGTTTTTATAAATAAAATTTTGGTTTGATCCAAGATCAAATAAAAAAAATTATACATTTGAGTGGATGGTGAGTGCACCTTTCACCGCTTTATTATCGTAATCTATGTCTCTAATAGTAATTTCATGTGAAATCCCATTTTCATTGCACATAATAGTTTTTTGATATCAATAAAAATGAATAACCCATTGATTAGGGAATTTATTCGCATAATTTCCTATTTCTTTTCACTTGTAACATTGAATCATTGGGGTTCATTCTATGTATATTTTTCTTTGTTTGCATCATTAAACATCTTTTTCCCATCACTTCAGCATTCAATTTCTTGATGACATTCGTTTCTACATATAAAACATTTACTAGTTCCTTTATGAAAATTACCTCAATTTTTATTTTACATAATTAGAATAAGGTAAAACTCATCTTCTTTTTCGTTTGGTCTTTATATTTTCATTGGAATTCCATTTTGTTCTTCTTATCAAACCCATATGACTGATGGGTAACTCCATTCTCCATCTCAACCTTGAGATCACATCAAACAATTTCCTCATATCAATTGAATTCACTTATGGCTAATTCCCTTCATTGATGTAGTTTTATGCCACTAAAGATTCGATCTATATTACTATGATGTTGGATAATAATTACAGAATCATAACTTGAAAGACTTGTAAAATCTTCTTCGTAGGTACCAACGAATTCATCATCTGTTTTCTTAAGTTTAAACAAATCCGTCTCTATATTTGTTTGATGAAATCGAGGAAGGTATTTATTGAAAATATGTTAATTACCTAGTCCTATTCAATGGACTTAGTTACATATCTTTTCCTTGTATTCTTGATAAGATTTCACCATTGAGCAGCTTCACCTTCAAAATGATATACCGCTAAGAATACTTTATCATGTTCATAACATTGTCGAACTAAAAATATCTTTTTAATGTTATTTATCCATTGTTTCGCAACTAATAATCAGAAGACCTGCTGAATGAAGGTGGATGCAGCCTCATGAAGGATTCAGTACAATGTTGCTCCTTCCATTTGTCTTTTGGAAGTCCTTCATGATTCAAAGCTTGAGAAAGATGTGCGAGCATGGATACAAGATTTTTCAGTATAAATCCCATAACATTTGGTTTCTCATGGGGACAATAATTTCATAGCCCATGGGATTCATCATTAATGTGGTTCCTTCGGGTTTCATCCATTGACTAAAACTAAGAAGGATAGTGTGAGCAATGATAATCATAACAAGAAAACTGCATTATCAATAACAAAATTTAAATTTAGAACACTTTAGTTTTTTATCCTAGGTTATTCATGGTCATTTCTAAAACACTATGATTGTATACTATAATTTGAAATATCTTTATGGTTCGTACTAAGGATTTCTCATCCTAGTTTTAAATGGTTAACTATTCCTTTCCATTGATACCCACTATAATTACCCATATGTAAAATAAATTGATATCACTTTAGGATTGATGTATATTTATTACAATATATAACAAAACCAAGAAAGGACCACATAGGTATAGTGTCTTTAGAAACTAAGAATCATAAACAATTGGTTTATAAAATATCTAAATTGTCGCCCATTTATTTCATCATATCTAGACTACTTTTTGGAATATCATACTTAATAACCTTCTTCATGTCCTGGGGAAAAGAAACATATAAAAGGGTGAGATAAAATGCTCGGTATGGGTAAACAAATGAAATAACAATCATATCATATTCATAATAACATAACAAATGAAAATCATATCCTCAATATAAAAGATCACAATATAATAACATGGAATAAATAATAAAAGTGAAATGTAATCCAAATATTCATAACATATGACCTAAAATTTTGTGGAATACACACATAAGCATATAATATCATTTTATATTAGTCAAGGGCCTTTTTCCAAAACCATAATAGTTGAAAAATTCAATTACTGAACCGAGTTCTTTCCTCATTACAGCCCTGTATCACTAAACTGTATTAACTTTCAATTCCATCCATGTCTATCTCATGAGATTTAAATCATTACCTAATGAATTGGAGGGAGATATAGGTCCCACCCATCTCATAATGAAAACATTCTTATGTGTGCCACAAAAACATAGAATCATTGACCATATGATAACCCATTAAATCAAATGGGTTTCTTAATCATCATTCCATCATAATTGATATAAAAGAAATTTATTTCCTAAATAACATTCAATAATAAACATAATAAAATCATAGTAATTATAGGTACTGAAAAATAAAACTACGTAATCTTATATGGACAATAATTTTTATAAAACACTTGAGCTTCATTCCTAAAGAAAATATCATTTCTTCTTCAAAATGGTTTTATTTTCTCAAAATTTCATGAAATTATAAAATAACAGAATTGATTTTAAAATAAACTTGAAAAAATATAATGTAATATTATTTGAAATAAGTAATTCTGAAGATGTAAAAACCCATTCTTACTGTATAAGATAAAAAAACATTCTCCTCGTTCTTTAGCTGGAAAAGTCAAAAAGTACCTTCTATGGTAATCAAAAGAAATATTAACACCAAACCATGTAGTAAAAGTAAAAAAATCGGTAAATATTACTTTAAAGATAAATAGAAGAATATTAAACATTTTATGAGAATAATTTTAGTAAACAAGAACATTGATAATAAATATATGCCCAGTATATACTTATGAATAAACAATCTCTTATAAAAAGAGATTAGAAAAGTTATCCCTTAACTTAAGTTAGATGTGCTTTGTATTTATCTAAAACTCCTATATAATGATTTATATTACATTAATTATTTATTCCAGAATCATAATAATTTTTACTATATCATTTATGCTCATATTTTCATCCATTTGATAGTAACATTTCATTGTTTCTTGTTACTCGGGTGTTAACTGCATTATCTTCTTATGTATTTTTTGTCAAATAAGTTATTATTCATCCTCTTAAGTTATATTAATATCATTTAAATAGTGGTATTAATATAATATTTATCATATTTATTCATTAAATTCAATTATATAACCATTGTTTAATGAATATTATATAGAACAAATCGCATCTCATCATGGAGATGGTAAGCCGTACTTATGAACGAGCGATGATATCATTCCCATAATTATTGAATGGTATTTAAGTGGAATGTTTATAGTATATCATAATTAGTTTCATGTTATAATAATCATATATTTGATATTATTTCCAACATTATACCCATCCAAGTAAGGTGGTGGTGAAAAATAGATTACACTAAGGTGTGGAGACGGTAAGTTATACGTACACACACAAGGTGATTTAATTTTTCATAAGTAGGATAAATGGTGAAATAGGGTTGTTTAATATTTATAATAACATTTCAGTATATTACTGATACTGATTTTATTACTTGATAATGAAATAACTAAATAAGGGTAAGTAGAATATGAAATAAATTTGAAATAATCAGAAGAAGAGATCACCTCTTCCTCGATGTGCCTCCTTTAAATATCCACTTAGGAAACTACAGTTGGTCTTATGAGAAGACCATAACCTATAGAATATAAAAATGAAAGTTTAGAAGAGAAATTCTCAGGTTTTGGATGATCTTGAAGGCTCAAAATTGAGTTAAGAGGAGAGGTAGGTGGTCCATTGTTGTAAGGGAGGAGAGGGGAACTTTAGGAAACTCTTCAAAATATAAATTCATTATAAATTCAATTTCAACTAAAAATTGTCCAAATATTATTTAATTATAATATAATATTATTTTGGATATAATAAGAATCATCCAAAAAAATTTATCCATGTTTTGAATATTTTTTATCCATATCATTTTGTTTTAATCGTTATTTTACCTTTTTTAATCTTATTATGATATCATGCCATTTACACATTGTGGCTTCGTATAATTCACATATCATTTAAAAAGACTCATAAAATGTTATTTTTGACATATTTTTACTTATAATAACTAGTTTTATGAATCATATATTTTTAGGATTTCAATATCATTTAATAAACTATTTTATATTTTTACTTATGAATTGGGTCAATATTGGACACTATTCATAATTGACTTTTTAAAAATTCATAAAAACATCATTCCTTTGAAAATAATGAATTAAATAAAATATAATATGTCAATTTCATCTATAAAATTCATGTATGATTTCAAAATAATCAAATTAAATTTGTTTTAATATTTATAAATTCCTTTCTTAGAATCTTTCATTAATGAGGTAATCACTACATCGTATTTGTGTCATAAATAAAACTACTTATATAATAACTAAAAATTATAAATAAATTACCAAGATTTAAGAAATTTTATTTATTTTTCAAATTACTATTTATAAGCATAGATATTAATTATATAACCCTATATTAAAATCAATTTAGTAAAATATATATTATTAGGTTGTAATTATCTTTACTTTAAATTAATTCATATAAAATGTCATTTTCACATCCAAGTAAATCCATGGGGTCCAGAAATAGACCCAAGGATGTATATGGTCGTAAATATCTCAACCAGAAGGATTAGTACCCATTTTAGGGTAGTTTTATGTTATTAAATTATTTTCATACCCTTATTTACCAGATTTACCCTTTAACAATGGTTAATAAAATAATTACTAAAGTTACTTTTCAGAATTTACAAAAATAAAAGGTACCTATTCAAAAAATAGAGACATTCTGATTCCAAATATCAAATGATTTTTTTCTAATTCAAAACACCAATGTTTCTATAATTAATTTAAAATTATTCATGTTGTTGAAATGAGAAAACTGGTTTTAAAAGTTAAAACATTGAAAATGTTTGTAATTTTTTTACCTATGAATTCAATATAAAATTAAGGATAATGATATAAATTATATTAAATATTAAAAATATATTATATTTATACATTAAAACCATAAATAATATATTTTAATTATATAAATTATCTTGATTAATAAAAAGTTGTTTTTAATTAAAATTTAGCGTATTTTTACTATTAATCAAAAGATGAAAGTTATTAGAAAAATATCATAAATTTTTCCAAAGTAAATTTTTATATCCCAATTATAAATAAAATGTTTATTATTTCATATTGAAGTAATTAATGTGCAAAAATATTAATTTAAAATGTTTTACCCATTCAATGGTGTAAAATTAAAAAAAAAGGTTCTTATACATAAAATAGGGTTTTATTCATACCCTATGACTAAAATATTAATTGTTTGAATATAAAAAAAAATTATTTTGTATATAAAACATATAACTCATTAATTTAATTACCAAAATTAATGCACTACGAAATATAAATATCTAATTGATATATATTTTTCATAATTAATTAATAGCCAACGAATTCATAATGTATTTTCATATGTTAGTTATAATTATTCCCGCTAACACAAAAACTTGTATATAATAGTAATTTTATATTTAGTGCATCTTGTGGTTCTTTTAACCACATTATTGAGTGAAAATAAAGATACAAAAGGATAAAAATTATTTAAAAAAATTATTTAATAAAAACATCTCGGTGTTACAATTACCAAAGAAAGTAAATAGAAAATGTATGTTTATTCAAAAAATAATATGATATTAATGATATGATTATCAATTCTTAAAGTTAAAATAATACATACCTTATTTCTATATTTTTCATTGAAACACTGAAATTTTACTCATTCGTATATACAAACTACCATCTCCATTATTTTAACATATATAATTTTACATAACCATATTATAAAGAATGTTTGAAAATAATAATTGGGGATTAAAAATGATAACTAATAAATTATTATTTTTATTTATACCTAAAAATTATCCATTTAAATACATTCATAACACCATTTTTATTTTGAAAATACAAAATAAGTATCCCGAAAACACTTGATGTGGACATAACTAAATAAGTAATTAATATATCATTAAAATAAATAAATATAATTGTTTTAGTATTTGGGATATATCCTTGAAAATGTTCTAATGATATAATAAATTATTGATGTAATATTCAAATACTATAAGGGACAATCAATAAAATTATGTACTCATGGTATTATATTTTTCATCTAACATTTACATCTACGAGATGTTAAATATTTAACAAATATTTCATTAGTGTGGTGTATATTCTAAACTATTAATTTTATATAATGATTATGTTTGTATTATCTTTCTTTAATTTTAAACTAGAATTTATTCTTTTAGGGGGGTTATTATTTATATGTTACCTAAAAGGTAAGGGTTTATTTCAAAATCTCTTCATTATTAAAGAAGGTTTATGTTTAAGTAAAAAATAGGAGTAATTTATTGATAATTATAAAATAAACAGAATCGATTTCTTTATCATATTCTTAGTCATGAAATTTTCATGAAATAAAACAATTTTCTTCCATTTAGTACTTAAAATTAATAATAAAGTATTTTAAAGAAACAGCTTCCTTCATTTCTCTTTCTAGTCGACAATAATGTTGAGACCATATCAATTTTTTAAAATTATATTTCAATGAATGTTTTTTATATTCCCAAAATTATTTATAAATAAACTTTTTAGACCTATATTACATTTTAAGAAAATGATTTTATAGAATGAGTCATTCTATTTTCTCAATGGGGTAGCTTTTACACTTTTTACAACTCTGTGGAAGGAGTATTTTTATCATATATGGAATGTAGGAAATTACCTATTTTCATGGCCACTCATTTATTTGATTATTCCTTAATAATTTTCTGTAGATATTTTTTAAAAAAATATTTAATAATTTGTAAATTTATAAATTTTGATTAATTAACATCAATGTGAAGTGGGAAATTTTCACAATAAATATTACATATAATCTATTAATGGAATTTTCAACAATGATGACAAAATATTTTGTTATTTATTAATTAAAAATTTTCAATATGTGTTTCTCATATATATATATCAATA
This sequence comes from Viscum album, assembly GCA_963277665.1. Taxonomy (NCBI): domain Eukaryota; kingdom Viridiplantae; phylum Streptophyta; class Magnoliopsida; order Santalales; family Viscaceae; genus Viscum; species Viscum album. Next base: position 1,639,869,870 of record OY728121.1, on the reverse strand, counting down.
TAAACCTCTCTTACATTTATGGGGTATTATATTCCTTATATTCATTTCTAAAATATATTCTTTATGAAATTTCATATTATTATGATATGAGGCCATATAATAAAACCCATTCTCTTTCTATGAGAAATTCTTATGTTTATACCTTATGATTGATTTAGTTTTTATGGAACAAATAATCATGAACATGTTATGATGGGTGATCCTAGATCACTCTCCAATTCATTGGTGAAAACATTAATATTATGAGAATTCATGTGTGGGATTGATAAGAAAAAATAATCCATTATGGTAATTTTTACACAATGTTATTTTTTCTATGAAGTTAGCCTTAACTAATGTGTATTTGATGGAATATGTTGTTTCCAAATTTCCTATTATCCTCTGATCTTATGACATAATGTTTGTTTTGTTATGATGCATTTTTATTAATCTTGTGCCATCTCATTTTTTATATCATGTTATACATTTTAATCAAAATTTATGTTTACATATCATTTTTATTCTATTAAAGGAATTTTTAGCAAACCACTATTGTATATGTATTACCCATGATATCCAATGCAATTTATGAGATCAAAAGTATTTAAGAGTTTATTTTGTATAGTAAAAGAAAATATTCTATTTTAGTCTCACATTTATGTATGATGAACATTGTTTTATAAACTAATTAGGCATTATGATTTCTGGGTTTAATGTGTGTTTATATTAAAAATATTGTAATAATATCTATAAAAATCTATGGTTTGTACAGCAGTTATAATAAAAAATTACTATTTATCCTCTATAACATAGGATGAAAAACATTAGTGATAACCTAGGGATCTATCTACTCATATGTCTATGTATTGGAAAATATCCGAGAATTTTGGTGAAGGATAGGGAATGTAGGTTTTTGTCAATTACACCCTTATCATTATATTTCAACTGGATTAAGCTTTAACCTTTTTGTAAAAATGGGTAATAACTATAAAAAGGGTATATTGAGATAGAATTGATCTTCATCAGTTGAATAATAATGGTCCTTATTTCAAATTGGGTTTGACACTCTTGATGGATATTTTTTGAAAACTCGTAAACTCACTAGGAAATATTACGAAGTACATGGAGAAATTGTTAAGTTAGAAAGTGTAATAGGAATCATTACCATGGATAACCTGATAGAAACCCAACAACTCATATGTCACGATATACATATCCTTTATAATTAATTCCTTCTAGGATTAAAATTTTCCCTTCTAAATGTTAATGAATTCTAATTTATTCATTAATATATTTCATTAATGGATGGAAATATGAGGCATTATTACAACAACCATTGTACTGGGATATATAATAAATTCCCAAATGATATTTCTAACCTAATACAACTTTTAGTTGGAAATATTGTAATCTTTAAAACTAATCTATCTCAAATTATGATTAAAAACTAAATCATTTTTGAGTTCAAAAAAATTTCAAATAAGATAAGTATACTGCCTCATAGAATCCAACCTATTAATGATGGTATAGAAAATATGTTTCAATTTTTTACATATAAATATTATGGAAGGAGGAACCATAGAACATGAAATAATGGTACTAGAAGATTCTTTATTTGTGGAAAAAGGATAAAACAACACAACTAATTTATGATTAAAAATAAAGAGTGTAGTTAACAAGATGTAAGGAAATGATGTTTAACATAATGTACCATTTAGATATCAATTTCTTATATGTGGGGAAGCTGGTAATTATCTAGGTTGATTTTTTAATATAGTGAATAATTAATAAGGGATTATATTGTGACAATTAATTTAAGTTAAATTATTTGATGTGCTTATTTTTTGGAAATAAATAATCAATTTTCCATAGTATTTTTAACCAATTGTATTAAAGATATTAAGATTATGAAACATTTACAAATTTCTCTGTAATAGTTTCATAATAATGATTATAAATAATATGTTTAATGGTAATAATAACTTAGAATGATTTTTTAATGTTAAGGTGATATTTTTTTGGAAAAATCATGATTTAGGAAAACATAATATTTTATATGTACTTGATGTTGAGGTAATAATTGTCAATTAAAATTATGTGATTTTATACAAAAGTATTAGCTATATAAAAAACCATAGAGGATAAAAAAAGTGTTTTTATGACTAATGTACTTTTTAAATATATTTGTCAAATTAATGAAAACATTATAGGATCAAGGTGAAATATTAACATGATTATCAATTTTTTCCATAGTATTTGTAAAAGGTAAAAACTATCAGCTTAGAGATAATTTTCAGATATGGAATGGTCTATATGATTAAACAAACTACTAAAGTGCTACAAAAGTGAAAATATTACCACTATCCTACTCTATGTAGAGGTTACTATGAATTTTTTTACATAAACGATTCAATGGATAAATATTAATTTGATTGTACGAATCAAATTTTAGGATCAAATAATTTAAATTTTTTTTTATTTTGAATTTATTGATAATATTGTTTTAATTGTTTCATTTGGTTGAGCAATACATAACCCGTAGGTCAAAATATTATTTTATTTGAATGATTATTTAAAAAAACTCAATTAAGTCCTTTAATTTTGAGGTTATTTGAGATGTATGGTTATTTAGTAATGGAATGTTTTAAGTTGAACATTTTACTAAGACATTAATAATATTTTATATTCATTATTGGAGTTATATTACATTCCAATAATGATTTTTGGTTTTGGTTAATGTATATAGACAATTGAAAAACCCTTATGCCATTTTTTGGAATCATGTGATCTAGTAGAAGTTTATTTTTGTGCTTCGGGAAAGTAAAATTCATCTTTAATACTCATTATTTAGGTAAAAAAATATGATTGTTGTGAAAAATGAATAAAGGATGAATGCATAGTTTCATCTAAGTATATTTTCTTATTTCATTATTATATATTGTAAATGGATTCCTTGAAATTATGAAATGTTTTATGAATTAAAAATGATATTAATTTTTGAATAAATTAGAGGTTTATTCTCCCTTAAAAATGGGCATAACGTTATCTACAAAATGGATCTTATTTCCAAATCCATGTTTTCACTTATCATCAATGATCAATTTATTTGTTAACAACTTTTTGTTATTTTTGATCACATTTATCTTTCTATTTCTCCTTTTTAATGTATGTTTTATTGTCCTTTTTTTTAATGATATAGTCTTCCAAAAATGATTTTTGGAATCTATAACCCTTTATTTTTTAGAAAATGTTCAAAATTAAATGATGGAATTTATTTGAGTTGGTATAATGTGACACCCTATGATTTTAAAATAAGAAAATATTGTTCAATAGCATATATGACACCCCACACAAAGCATAAATGACCTGTGAAATTTATAAATATTATAACAACATAATTAAAGGGATGGGTATTAATATTTATAATTAATTTAGTAAATATATATAAATTTCTTACTCTATATAAATTAATTGATAAATTCATATTAAATAAGAACTAAAGTTTTATAAAAATATTTTATTTTCCAAAATATATGTTTCCATCCAAAATAATTTTATTTTATTATGAGAAAATATTGTAATTATATTATGAAAAAAATTTCAATTTTATTTTATAAAATGAAAATCATTTTTTAATTCATAATAAAAATATTATTTTTGGGTGATATTTTTTTATTTTTAGGAAATGGTTGATTTTTCATCAAATTGTGAAAATTACAGATTTTTATGTAGTAGAATTTTATTCTTTAAATAAATTAATTTATATTCTCAACTATATAACATATTTAGTCTAAAAGTGTCTTATAAACAATTTCCATTTGGCTAAACTAATTAATTTCATTTTAATCGTCAATTTTTATGAGTTTTCAATAATATTATTTTTCATCATAAAAACATTATTTTCTTCAAACTATTATTAAATGCATAATGTTAATCAATTTTAATTAATTAAATTATCCTCTTATAAGGATTGATATACTTCAAATTAAAAGAATATATCTCTATTTTTAATAATTTAAATTCTTATAATAATGATTTCTAGTAGATAATTACTATGTATTATTATCAAAAAGTGGGCCTAAACTAACATCCCTGGGATAGGAATGTGGAGATCATATAGGACTATAATACTGGAGTTCAAGAGCATAGTTTGAAACAAAAATAAAACCCTCATGGGTAAAGGACCCCACACCAGAAAAAGTTGAAATAGAATCAGAAGAAGAGGCTCTGGGGGAAAGATAGTTGGTAGCTTTTTTCCCCTCATGCCATGTGTGTGTAATTATCATTTATCCATTGATGAAATACTTGCACCTACAAACCATGTAGGTGATAGACCAGGGAATGGGAATAAGTACAAGAAGATAGTAAAAGGGTAACTTAGAGTCTATCTCTAACGTAGCCAGCATAATGTTATTCTCATCACACAACTCTAACCCATCCGTGTTGATCTTTAGCCCCTATTATATGGGGACTAGAAGTTCCATCAGCCAAGAGAAGTGGGGACAGAAGGAGGTTCACCAACATATAAAAGTAAATTAAGAGAAAATAAAGAAGAAGAAACAAACCTATTTTTCACCTAACCATCATGCTCCACCAACAAGTTTTTTGTTCTGAAGGAAATGGTAATATGCGAGATGAACCTTCCCTCAAAACGTGCATTGTTCCTTGCAACCCATAAACACCAGCAGCTGGTGGAAAGGATATAGCATCATGCACTCAATTCATAGGAGTTATCCCATTCACCTTGGAACAAATGCTCTAGAAAATTATCACCATTATTCTCATGTAAAGCCACACCAATGAAGCCACCAAAACAACACCATATCCTTTGATCCCACTACCCCTCAGAGAACTGGTGTTGGAAAAACTTAGCATCGTGTGAGCTGAAAAAAAACATCTTGAAGCTAGGTGCACCCCGTATAATTGGACATTATTGTCTTTGGGGAGATAATTATTTAAAATCTGTCACATAAGTGAATTAATCTTAGACCAGAAGTCATTTCACCACAACTGTTCACCCTAGCCAACACGCTCCATCATTGAATTCACCAACATGCAATAATCCATAACCACGAAGGACCCAGTGGAAGAACTGGTGAATACAGAGTCATCAAGCTCCATAAATAGCTCAATTATTTCAAAGACCTCCTGCTGATACTTGTTCATAATGGAGTTGATGAACCAACTTCATAAGTGTTATTCACTGAAGGAAACATTCGGTGTAGGACATCCCAGGAACTCGAGCTTCACCTCACTTCAATTGTGGAACTAGAAGCTAATGTCACCCCAACCCACAATCCATCACACCTTGACCTCTAGTTGAGAAAGGAATGGATTCATTGCACGCCATAGAGGTGAAACCCTAGCCTTTATAAGAGTATAAGAGGACTCATAATTCCCAGTAGTGAAATGCCCCCAAATTGACCTACGTTCCCACCTCTCCCAATCTATCTTATCATGCATACAATGAAATGATTCTAAGATTCTATAGATTCCCAATGCTTCCTCTCTTATTATCTTATCCAATTCATCCCATGATGCCCTGTGCCACTTCCCCTATGACAGATCATCCCAAACAAACGCAATCATGACACACTCTATATTCTGAATAATAGCCTTGGGAACCTTACTGAAAAAAATAACATGCATAAATGAATAGGAAACCACGTTTTTAACCAATTTAAGCCTCCCCTAGGAGGATAGGAAATGTCTCTTCTAGTTATAAATGCAGAAATTTAGCTTCTCAACCACCTTATTATAGTGGCGTACCAAAATGAAACCTAAGGAGATGGGGAAGCCTTAGTACTCTATAGGTAGACTTATCCTACTAATACCCAGAGTATTTTCCATGAACCACATTCTTCTCTTTATAAAATGATTCAAAACCAAGAGGCTACTCTTATCATGGTTCAAACAATTCCGACTCCACTGAAAGTAGAAGTTAATGATATCATTTATCCCCTGGATGGTATGATGGACTACATTGAGAAATATAATTGTATTGTTCATGTACATGATATGAGTAAGGACTTGGAAGAATTTTGAATAAGCAAATGGTAGTGAATAATCTCTCAAATTATCATCTCAATATACCTTTTGAAGACATCTTAAACCAAGAAAAACAAAGTGTGGGACAAAGGATCTCCTTAACGGAGGTCTATGGCCCACTTGAAGAAACTATACCTCTTTCCCATAAATGAGATGGATAGATATAGGGAGAAAAAAAAACAAAACAGGTTGTACATAATCAAAATTGAGAAACCTATGTAAGACAGAACCTTGATAAGAAATGACCACTCGATCATATCATACACCTTACACATGTCCAGTTAGATGACTATGTTCGAACCTCACACTTTCTAATTCAGATCACAAAGAATCTCCTACTCCAGGAAAAATGCACCCTAAATTGTATGACCCTTGATAAAGGTGTGTTGTTCTTATGATATCCAGAGGCTAGGATAAGAGGACCTATGTCAGCTAATAACCATTTACAAATCCTTTTACACAAAATTACCCATGCTGATGGGCCTATGTTGATTTTTAGAAGAAGGATCTTTATATTTGGGAATTATGACCAATGAAGAAGCACTGGCCACATGAGGAATACTCCCACCCTGGAAGAAATCTGGAATCTCTTGACAATGGAGTCCTTCACTAGATCCCAAGTAGTCATAATAAATATTAAAAACTGTAAAAAACTAATTACTGTGGTTAAAAAATAAAAATTTCAAAATTGTGTAACCTTAGAGGTAAATAGAATAAATTTTTTAAAAATTATTCATTTTTAAATGGGTGAGAATTGGATAGATTATATCACCCATACAATAAATTATTTATCAATTTTGGAAGCACATTTATTTAGATTCACTTATAATTATTCAATAAAATTTTGTATTTCAATGAAGGAAACTCATAATAAATTATAAAAGTGTATCACATCCCCTTACTTATTTGAAAATATAAATAAACATTGATAAACAAATACCATCAAAAATATCTCCCCAAAATCTGTATCCACATTCTAGAGCTTCATTTCATCCCAAAATTCTAACCAATTGGACCTAAATAAGTGATCCAAAAGAGGTTACTCTGAAAAAATGTATTCATCCACACTAAGATCCTTCATTTTTAATATTATTATTTAGAAAACTATTATGTCATAACAGTGAAAAAATATTATAAAAGTTATATCACATATACTGAGATATTATTATGTTTATTTCATGATATTTATCGATCTCCATGTTTACCAAAATGGAAATGGACATATTGTTTTTTTAAGGAAAACTACCTCCTCACAAACCGATGTAATTCCTTTTCCATCTTCACCACTCATGGATTTTAATGATGATAGATGTGATGTTTATATATTATATTAATGAAAGGAAATATAGTAGGATGACATTGGGAGTAGGAAAAAGTGATTCTCATGTCTTCAACAATGATGAATTTTTTTCCTCTGATTGATCATGGACTCGTTCAATCTAGATTTGGAGTTTTCTTTCAAGGATGATTCATGGCCTGATCCTCATTACAGGGTGGATGTTCCTAATATATTTCATATGAGGAATTTATGAATCTCCTTCGTGGATGAATTATTAGGGTTTCAAGATTTTATTAATGATGGTCCTCCAAATTTCATAGTTAAACATGATGATGGAGGTTTCTCAGTTGTTTCAGACCCGCTTTCACTCCAATAAAGATTCAGTTTGTGAAAATACTATCTTCTTGGTCATGTGATTTACTCAAGATGTTATAATCTGTGGTTGAATGTTGATCTTAAAACCCATTTTTCTCACTACTGTGGTGATAATTCCTGTAAACGCATCCCAATTGGAAGATAGTATTCCATATTGTATTCTAATGTGGCGTGGATCTTGTAGCAACTAGAAATCTAGGTAACCTATAGATCAAACATGTTATTCATTGAATCTCAGATTGTGATATCAATTTCAATCCTAGGACCCAGAAGCAATATAATTCCTAGCTATGGATTTGACATCATGGTTTGAATTGGGTATATTACTATCCAAAAATCCTTAATTATTTATCATCTGGAATTGGAACAATGCATAGATTGGATCAACGGACTCTTAAAGGTCATCTTGGTTATTTTTCTCTCATACTTGTTGATGTTAACGTAGATTCTAAGAATCCTGATAACATCACTTAAATAGTTAATGATAGCAAAATTGATGTCAAGGTTGAATTTGAGTGTGTCTGACCCTTATTTGACCTATAAAAATTTGTTAGGAATATTTTTAAAAATTATAGGTTCATTCAAAAAAAAGTTAGGGACGCCCCAAAAACAAATTATTTTAAGGAAGATACAAAAAATCTCAAGAAAAAAAATATTTCTCTTAATAAATGGGGTGCATAAAATATAAATTGGATGTTATTCCTCATGGAATGCGGCTCTCAGTGCCTCAAAAAAATCTTATAATGATATTGTCGAGAAGGAGTAGGATCCTATTATTCCCAGATCCTCAAACTCGCATTGGTCTGAGGTTCCTCTCACACACTCAGATGACCTCTCCTTAGCTCTATAAATCTATTTGGATATCAATAAATTGGTTTTTAAAATGCAAAGTGTTATTGATGAGAAAGATATTTCTTTTGATATTGAGAAACTTATTGGGGATTTTATGTGTTCGGTTCAAAATGAGTCACTTGTAAGGGACGATTTTTATGAAGTTAGTTGAAAGGAGAAGAAGGATTCTCATATATTGGGTAAATCCTCCTTGGATAATGCCCCATTTAGTAAGGAGGTTGTTTTCCCACTAGTTAAGGACTGTGATTCATCCCCTAAGAGGAAGGTTGGAAGGCCTCCGAAATTGTCAACAGTGAGAGTGATCGATGAATATAAGGGGGAGGTTAACATGGATTAAAAGTCGAATGAGGTATCTCTAACATCCAAGGAGATATCCCCTGGAGGTATTTTTCAAGATATTGTAGAGCCCAATTCATGGTGGAAATTTTTGGAATACAAAAGTTGTAGGATCTCTACGGTAGGGAGAAAAAACATAAAATAAAAATGATAAACCAGTGTAATATGATGTTATCAATAAAAAGTTGAGTAAAGGAACATGGTAGGCTAATGAAGAGTTGATACAGATTGAAGGGCCTTAAACAAGATGCATTTCTTCAAATAAATGAAGATTTTATACTTGAATCACTAAGGGTTGTGTAAGAACCCAAAACATCGTTTCATGTATGTTATTCCTTTTTCTTGAGTTTTTGAGAAAGGAGGAGTTTATGGAAAATTTGGAAATACACGCCATGTACTCCCTTATCGCATAAGGCCGTATCCAGCCCATACACAGGGCCATGTAGGGGTGATGTGGAATCCATTTAAAGTAGATTATAGAAAGACCTAATACACGTCGTGTACTCTAAAAGTACTCATCGTGTACTTTCTTTTTTTTCATTAAACGAATCGGGGTCGTGTTTTAACCCCAGAACGATCTTCTTCTACATCTTCCTTGACCAAGAGCATTTCATATGGCCGCATAACATCTACGAACCCCCGAGCCTCCATCTTTTCTCTGAATTGACCATCGTCGATTGCGATGGAACTGTACCTGTAATATCTTCCTTCTACTAGAGTTTTGTTTTCCAACTCATCCTCTTTCTCAAGTTATAGTGGGATGAACATTTTGTGCGTTTTCATAGATCTATGATTTCATGATGAGATTCAAGCCTCGTGGTTATAGTATATCGATCTCCTAGCATCCAGGTGGGTGGTTTGTGCCTTTCTGTAGAAAGTCATTGAGTATTTTGTGCAAATTCCACCAATACCCTTGAACAGGGTATTGTGTGTTCCTTGTTCATCCCTTGTTGTTTTCCTTCTTTGCTTCTGTTCTTGAGTAGATGTTTTTTTTGTGAATAGGTTAATTTATTTTTCTTTTGATGCTTTTCCAATGGATGTTTTTTTCTGGTTATGACTGTTTTGTCTAGTTTTTCTTGTTAGGCTATTACTAGTTCCATGCCTAGTTTTAGGATGGTGTGACTGTTCTTCCATGCTGAGATATTTTAGAATGGTATCCAAGTAGTTGTTGAAGATACATTGGCTGTTATGTGATACGATACTTGCTGTTTTGTTTTTATACAGGGCTGTGAGAACCTAGTGTAGTAGACAATAGGGATAATGTACATAAGGTCTTCTCTATAGTGTCTTTAATTTACGAGGTGAGACCATAGGTGGAATTGATGTTGAGTGCTTCTATAGAGTTTCTGTAGCTCCTCGACGTGGGCCACATGGGGAATGAGACATTTAGTGCTTCCCCAGAGTGCCTTTAGTATGATATGAGGCTATTTGGGGAATTGACAGTGATTGTTTACCTAGATAGTCAATTCCTTAGCTGAACAAGAGGGGTGAGACTGTGTGTCCCTCCCAGAGGGTTACCGGTACTTTTAGGTTGAACCATAAGTGTTAGGCTGTGAGAGCTACCCAAAGGGTTACCTATTTTTTCTACTTTCTTGAGTGGCTACTTTCTTTTTTGTACATTATATGCTAGAGATTGAGGATTGTTTGTTGCTATTCATTATCTTGCTTACTGTTTACTGCTTACTGTACTTTACCTTCCATATACTCACTAACTGTTAGGCACAGATCTTCGGGTGGTTTCCTACTGGGATTTAGTCTCACACCCTGTTTGGGTCATGATTTTCAGCCCAAACAGATTGTGTTGTTGTAGGTATAGATAAGGGCAAGCACCATTCTACTTCAGGTAATTGACATGCGGTGGAGCTGGAGAGAATAGGACCAAGATATGGCTTGCGATGCTGAGGAGTTATTAGTTTTCGTTTCCTTTGTACTTTGGTTTAGTACTGTATTCATCATTGTGACATTTTGGGCTACTTTCCTAGATATTTTTTGTATCATGCATCATTTCATTTATATATATGTGTGTGCTCCAATTGTTCACTGTTTAGTTCTCAACTATTTATTGTGTTGGATATTTACTATTTCTACTATTGTATGGGTTTACTAATTACATTGTGTACTTTCCTAGTGAGGTAATAGTTTCCCAACTATCACACCCAAGTCCCTCAATGCTAGTCAGAAGCCTCTGGTGTTCGGGGAAATGCTCTTGAGGCCATGAGACCAACCAATAATGGGGCGCCTCTAGGTGGCTTCTAGAACCGGGATGTTACAAAGTGGTAACAGAGGAGTTTCATTTCACTTGACTTACTATTTGGAGCCTTTAGCTAGGGATAGGATAGAATAGGTACTTGGTAATAATTTGTTCCTAGGGGTAGCTAACCCATGTACCTAGAAAATCCATACTACCTCCTTTAATGAAATTTTACTAGTTTTCAATTTTACAGTTGATTTGATTTCACCTTGAGTGAATCACATGAGGTGTGTTGTTACTATTGATATTATTGAGGTTCTATTTCTATTGCAACCCGATGAGATGAGGTTATTCCATCTCATTCATCATATAGGCACTTACTAGAGATCACATGTAATGCATTTTTCCATTCCATCTATGATGCATTAGTGATTGCATGTTGTTGTGATAGATGATGTGTAAAAATATTCCTGTTGTTGTGATAGTTGGCTTGGTAGAAATGTTTGTTCTTTGATAGGAAATTGTTCTGTAGAGATTTACTGGAATGAATGCCAAATTTTGATTCTTGAGGTGTTATGGCCCCTCATGAATCGGAACATGGTGGATCACTAACTTGTTTCCCTTGTATATGATTTGTATGAGATGCCAAGATTTGATTCACGGGGAGTATGGGCCCTAACAGATCGGAATTTGGCACCTTCATACTTGTTTTCTGTGTTCTTTGCGCTTCAGATTAGTTTCTAATATACTACATGGAAAAACCCAGAATACATGGTGTGTACATTATGAATACACACCGTGTAGTTTTTAAACCACGTTGTTGAGTTTGTGGGCAGAAACACGGGGTTGTAGAAAATATTTTGGAACATGTCGTGTATGGTAAGTACATACCATGTTGTAGTGAATGTGTGTCTACCCGTGTGACTGACCACACGGTTGGATAAACTTTTACCTCACACATCATGTCTTTTTTGTACACACTGTGTCCTATAATCTAAGTACCCGGCCATGTCAGTAACAACACGGGTCAAGGAAAGTCCTACAAGTACACACTGTGTTTCCATGGAGAACGCCGTATAGAGTGAGACGTGTATCCGACCGTGTAACTAACAGCACGGGTTGGTGGAGTCTATCTTATACACTCTGTGTCCACCTTGAACATGTCATGTAGTATGAACCAGGTACCCAGCTATGTCACAAACAACACGGGCCAGGTGAGGCTTGTTGAGTACACGCTGTGTCTACCTTGAACACGCCATGTAGTTTTGTGTTAGGAGAGCTGTGTGGCTTAACTGTGTAGAAGGACATGAGAAGAGGAAGAGGTTTCATGTACACACCATGTGTCGGGATAATACATCATGTGTTTGTGGAGTTATAGGGATAGTTTTGGTAGAAGTTCACCCCCATGTAAATGACATTAGGGAACATGTCATGTATTATTTATACACGTTGTGTAGTTATGTTTTATAAAACATGAATGTTTTATTTCTCTTGTTCCCTTATTGCACTCCTATTTTTTATTCCAAGATGATAATTATCTAAGTTGTGATTTTTTACTTGTATATTCATGGCACCGAGAGGTCCTCCAGTTGTCCACTAGTTGCAGGGTAGTGACCGGACGCCGGATACAACTGATCAGGGACTCTCCACAGATCCTCCTGTTGTGCCAGCCTTGGCACCAGCAGTGATTCTAGTTACAGCTACTGATGCCCAATTTAGGGAAGTCTTTTTGGGGATGATGCGTAACTTTTAGGGAGCTCTACCTCTTTCCTCGACTATGGAAGACTCGATGCTTGTTTTCCAGCAGTAGGATCCTCCCGCCTTCTCAGGGGAAGGAGGACCTCAGGCTGCAGAGTCATGGTTAGAATCCATGATGAAGATCTTCAAGCATCTGGAGATGCCTCCAGAGATGCAGGTCAATCTCTCTACCTATATGATATGAGACTCCGCTAAGAGGTGGTGAGATGTGATCTCACAAGCGGGTCATCTGCAGGTTATGGTGTGGGAGGATTTTCAGCACGTCTTTTATGACTTCTTCTATTCGGAGACCCTGAGGGCCGACCGAGCCCGGGAGGTCATGAGTCTAGAGTAGAGTACTCTTTATATCATGTAGTATTCCTCTCATTTCACTGAGCTACCGCATTTCACACCCCTCTAGGGTGGATATGGGTTTTTCTTGGAAAGGAAGTTTGAGGATGGTCTCAGACGACAGATCCTCTCACAGGTGAATATCTTCAGGCTGACTTCCATCACTTCTATCGTCAACCAGACACTGATTGCAGAGTGAAATATTAGAGATTCCGGAGATGAGAGCCAGGGTGGTTCCACTTCCATAGTTATTTCTTCACCAGCTAACAGCAGGAATCGTCGTAGGGGGTCTACACATGGTGATCTGAGGCGGTGACAGACATCTTCATGTTTCCAGGAGGTATGCATCATGTGTGGAAGGGATGGGCATACAAGGCCACAATGACAGAGAGACCTAGTAGAGTGTCGATCTTGTAGCAAGATGGGTCACCTTAAGTGGTTCTGTCAGGTTTTATCACTAGAAGCTGGTGATATGGGTTCATCCAGGACTCCTCATTCAAGAGTAGCATCACTATTTTCTCACCAGTCTAGGAACTGGAGTTCGTCCAGCCATTCAGGTCAAAGTGGAGGTTGTGGATGTGGTGGTCGGTAACCGGTCTATCAATGACAGTAGGGTGGATCATCTCAGAGCAGTCAGGCAGGTCCAGAGGGTCATGGTACAAGTCAGGATTTTGAAGTGTAGTAAACACAGCTAGAGCAAGATCCCAGACCCTCTACAGTTCGAGGTACGATCTTAGTAGCCTCAGTTTTATCTTCTACTCTTTTCGATATAGGGGCTTCCCATTACTTTATCTCTGTTTCTATTGTGGAGAGCCTTAGGATCTATATCTTTTCCTCTACCGATACGTAGATTCTAGAAACATAAATGGGAACGAGGAAATCTAGAGTACATCAGTGTACAGGGTACCCTCTTGAGTTTGTGGGGTTTCATTTCTTATGGGACCTCTATGTCCTATAGATGACAGGCTATGACATCATTCTCAGAAGGGACTGCCTCACTCCCTTCTAGGCATTCATCGACTTTTATCACCATAGGGTGAGTTTCATATCACCATAGGTAGGATCTTTTCTTCATAAGGGTGATTGGGATGTCCAGGAATGAAGAGCGGCTCCAGATCATCATGGGGTGGGAGGAGTTACAGCCCAAATATCTAGTCTTTATATGGATGACCAAGGGACTTCGCAGTTTGACTTTCCTCCAGTGGTGTATCATTTTAGGGATGTTTTTCAAGAGGGCTATTTAGGTTTTCCTCTGGAGTGTAAGGTATAATTTTCTACTAATCTCATTCCAGTAGTGGCACCAGTGTCCATTTCACCTTATATGATGGTTACACCTGAGCTACAGGAGCTCAAGAAGTAGTTGGAGGAGTTGTGGGTGAAGGGTTTCATCCTACCCAGTACTTCTCCTTAGGGTTTTCCTATCCTGTTTTCGAAGAAGACAGATGGTACCCTCAGGATTTGGGTGGATTATCGGAAGATGAACCATTTGATGGTCAAGAACTGATATCCCTTGCCTAGGATTGATGACCTCTATGATCAGCTTCGAGGAGCCCGTGTGTTCTTGAAGATCTATTTGATGTTCGGTTACCATCATCTGTGTGTTAGATCATATTATATACCTCTTATAGCCTTCAAGAGTAGGTATGGACAATATGAGTATATGGTTGTGTCATTCGGACTCAAGAACGATCATACAATTTTCATTGAACTTATGAACCGAGTGTTCCATCCATACTTAGAGTCATTCATGGTGGTCTTCATGGATGCCATCTTTGTGCACACTCACACTCGACACAACCATGGTACCCATCTTGAGATAGTTCTGAGTCAACTGAGAAAGCATCAGTTATATGATAAGCTCTCAAAATGAGACTTTTGGATAGATCATATTCACTTCTTGGGTCATGTTATCTCAGAGATGGGAGTATCAGCAGACCCAGAGAAAGTGAGAGCAGTAGTTTCCTCGGATCCTTCAAAGAATGTCTTTGAGGTGTAGAGATTTATAGGGCTAGCTAGATAGTAAAGATGATTTATATATGACTTTTTACCCTTAGCAGCACTGTTGATATGTCTGACCAAGAATGGGGCGATGTTCTTATTGTCAAATTCTTGTGAGTCAGCCTTTCATGAGCTGAAAGGGAGGTTAACTTCAGCACTGAAACTAGTATTTCGAGAGTCGGGAAAGAGCTACAATGTTTACTGTGATGCTTCAAGTAAGAGGCTAGGAGATGTGCTTATGCATGGAGATGGAGTCGTTGTCTATGAGTCTCGGTAGTTGAGGCCACATGAGAGAAATTACACGACGCATGATCTTGAGAAGGCAGCTCTTGTTCATGCCTTACGTTGTTGGGGATATTATATTCTGGGGGAGCATTTTGTGGTTTTCACTAACCATGAATGTCTCATGTACGTCTTCACATAGTGTGACCTGAATCGAAGACATCTCAAGTGGGTCGAATATCTTCAGTCCTTTGACTTTGAGATTGCCTATACACCTAGGAAAGGAAATGCAGTGGCTGATGCATTGAGCAGGAGGACTCAGATATAGGCAGTTCAGGAGGCCATCGATGATTGGAAGCTCATGGATATGTTATTTGAGATGCATTTGGAGGTGCATGATAGATAGGGGCATATTTTCCTATCTTCCATAGTGGTTACCTCAACACTTCTTGGTCAGGTACGAATGAGGCAGCAATCAGATTCTGAAGGCCTAGTCCTCTGGGAAAGCGTTTCAAGAGAAGTAACTATTCTTGGATGGACGGTAGGTGAGGATGAGTTATTTCATTTCTAGGGACGTGTATGGGTGCCAGTAGACATACGCGAAGAGCTAATTTGGGACTTTAATTCCTCAGTTTGGGCAGTTTATCTTGGCATCACCAAGATGTATCGTGATCTACTTCGTTAGTATTGGAGGCTAGGTTTGAAGAGGGATGTAGAAGGTTTTTTCATGAGGTGTTATACTTTTCAGTAGGTGAAGGTGGAACACCAGCGACCAACAGGTCTTTTATAGTAGTTACCCATTCCCAAGTGGAAGTGGAACAACATCACGATGGACTTCGTGACTTGTTTACTGAGGTCGCCTAGAGGGAACAACATAGTGTGGGTTTTCATCGACAAGCTTACGAAGGTTGGACACTTCTTACCGATCAAGGAGACCTTCAGTGTTGATGAGCTAGGAAGGATGTACATCTAAGAGATTTTACATCTACATGGAGTTCCACGTTCCATTGTTTCAGACAGGGATTTCTGTTTTACTTCTCAGTTCTAGCAGGGGATTCGGAGGCCTTTGGGTACACAGGTACTTTTGAGTACAGCTTACCATCCCCAGACAGATGGCTAGTCTGAGCGGATTATTCAGGTGCTTGAGGATATTCTTCGAGCTTGCATCCTAGACTTTGGAGGTTCTTGGGATAAGCATATACCTCTTGTGGATTGTTCCTACAATAATAGTTTTCAAAAAACTATTCAGATGGCACCTTATAAAGATTTGTATGGTAGGCCATGTCTATTACCCTTATGTTGGCTGGAGGTAGGAGAGGCTGCTTTACTGGGACCTCGTCTTGTACAGGAGACCTCAAAGTAGATATAGTTGATTCGGAAGAGGATGGCTACTGCACAGTCTCTTCAGAAGTCTAACACTCGTTAGTGAAGAGGACCTATGGAGTTCGAGGTCGGGGATCAGGTTTTCTTACGTGTCACACCGAGGCTGGGACACAAGAGGATTCAGAGACAGAGTAAGCTCTCACCAAGGTACGTCGGGCCCTTTGAGTTGTTGGAGAGAGTTCAGCCAGTTGCCTATTGGTTGCATTTACTTTACAGGAACCCGGACATGCACAATGTCTTCCACATTTCTCAGCTCTGACATTACTTTTCAGACCCATCTAATGTCTTTCATCCTGAGGAGGTTGAGCTCGAAACAGATGCATCATTTTAGGAGCATCCTATCTGGATTGTCAATCACAGTAAAAATGTTCTCTGTGGCTGGTATGTTCCTCTGGTATGAGTTCTATGGCCGCACGGGTGAGTACAGGATGATCCATGGGAGTGGGAGGCCGATGTACGATCGCAGTGGCTGGAGTTGTTCGGGGTTTCTTCTTCTATACCACACTAGGAAAATTTAGGGTTGAATTCCGTTAAGGGGGGATGTTTTTAAGAACTCGAACCTTCTTTTTAGGTATGTTTTTCCTTTTTCTAGAGTTTTTGAGAAAATAGGAGTTTTTAGAAAATTTTGTACTACACTGCGTTCACTTTATGTGTACACTCCAAGTACTCCCTTGTCACGTGAGGTCGTGTGCTAGCTGTGTCCGGTCCATACACACGTCCATGTAGGGGTGATGTAGAGGCCGCTTAAAGTGGAGTATAGAAAGGTATATTACACGCTGTGTACTATAATAGAACACGCCGTGTACTTTCTTTTTTTCATTAAACTGACTGGGGTCACGTCTTAACCCCAGAACCATCTTCTTCTCCATCTTCTTCAATTGAGAGCATTCCATACGGCCCCAGATCTTTGACGAACCCCCAAGCCTCTGTCCGTTCACTGAATCGACCATAGTCGATTACGTTGGACCCACAACTGTATGCTCTTCCTTCTCATAGATCTTTGTTTCCCAATTCTTCCTCTTTCTCAATTTATCATGAGTTTAATGTTTTGTGCATTTTTTAGATCTATGACGTTCTGAGGAGATTCAAGCCTCGTGGTTCGAGTATATCAATCTCCTAGCATCCAGGTAGTTGTTTTGTGCCTTTCTATAGAAATTATTTTAGTATTTTGTGTAAATGACACCAATACCCTTGAACGGGGTATTGCGTGTTCCATGTTCTACCCTTGTTGTTTCCCTTCCTTTCTTATGTTCTTGATTAGATGTTATTGTTTGTTAATAGGGTAATTTATTGTTCTTTGGATGCTTTTCCCATGCATGTTTTTCCTGGTTATGACTGTTTGGTCTAGTTTTTCCTGTTAGGCTATTTCCAGTTCCATGCCTAGTTTTTAGATGGTGTGACTGTTCTTCCATGCTAAGATGTTGTAATTTCTAGCTATGTAGTTCTTGAGGATACTTTGGCTGTTATGCGATACAATTCTTGTTGTTTTGTTTTTACACAGGGTGGTGAGAACCTAGTGTACTACACCATAGGGAGAATGGACGTAAGGGCTTCTCCAATGTGTCATTAATTTACAATGTGAGACCACATGGGGAATTGATGTTGAGTGCTTCCTCGAAGTGTCTTTAGTTCCTCAACATGGGCCACAGGGGAAATTAGACATTGAGTGTTCCCTAGAGTTCCTTTAGTATGATACGAGACTATATTGGGAATTAACGGTGAGTGCTTCCCTAGAGAGTCTATTCCTTAGCTGAACCAGAGGGGTGAGACAATGTGTGCCTCCCAGAGGGTTTCTAGTACTTGTAGGTTAAACCATAATTTTTTTGCTATGAGAACTACCCAGAGGATTACCTATATTTTCTACTTGCTTGAGTGGATAGTTTCTTGTTTGTACATTATATTCTAGAGACTGAGGATTGTTTTCTATTGTGCATTATCCTTCTTACTTCTTACTGCTTACTGCTTCCTGTACTTTACTATCCATATACTCACTGACTATTAGTCACAGATCTTCAGGTGGATGCCTACTGGGATTTAGTCTCAGACCCTATTTGGGTTAAGATTTTGGGCCCAAACAGATTATGTTGTTGCATGTATAGATTATGGAAAGTGCCCTTCTACTTCAGGTACTTGAATTGTGGTGGATCTGGAGAGAATGGGACCAAGCTATGGCTTGTGATACTGAGGAGTTATCTATTTTCATTTCTTTTATACATTGGTTTAGTACTGTATTCAGCATTGTGACTTGTTTGGCTGATTTCCTATACTTATATGTATCATGGATCATTTCATTTATATATGTGTGTGTGCTCTAGTTGTTCACTATCTAGTCTTTAACTGTTTATTGTTGTTGGATATTTACTTCATCTACTATTTTATGTGTTTACTACTTCCGCTGTGTACTCTACCAATGAGGGAGTAGTTTCCCCACTATCACACCAAAGGACGTCACTACTAGTCAAAAGCCATTGGTGTTCGGGGAAATGTGCTTGCAGCCATGTGACCAACCAGTAATGGGGCACCTTTGGGTGGCTTCTGGAACTGGGAGGTTACAGGTTGGGGAACACCCTAATAGCTAAGGCCCTTAAGCATCTTTTTGTGACATAAAATCCTCCTCTCATTGGGCTTTCTAAGCCTATTATTGTTTTTTAAAAGTTTACCTCTTTTAATTAGGAACCTCTTGGATATAGATTTCTTGCTTAGAACTCTCACTACATTGGCATGGCCCATTTATGGGTCTTAAAAGATGACAACATTCATGTTCTTTCAAGTGATAAAAGAACCCAATGCATTATAGTTTTTATTATTTATCAAGATTCAATTTTACTTATTTCATTCGTTTAGGCCTCGGTTTCCTATATCAAAAAAGGTAGTTCTTGAGGGATTATGATTAATGTATGAGACTATGAGGCATATGTGGATTATTTTTTGGGATTTTAACACTATTTTGTGACCTAAATAGAAGACTGAATTAACATTCATAAATTGGAATCTCATGATTTATCTATGTGTATTGATAAATGAAACATTGTTGATGTTCTGATTGGTGGGGGTAAGTTAACTTGGAAACTGTATGCTCTAAATGGTAGGAAGGATAATAAACATTAGAGGTGCTTCGTGTAGGTTAATGATGGAATTGATTTAGGTGGAGTTTCTAGTTTTACTCTCTCTAGAATTAATTTTGATCATAATCCCTTAATTGTGGAGGTTTTCACACAATCTAAAAGGGTTTAACCCCTACTATTATTGTTCAATAATGGCTAGATTGTAATCCCATGGTGTGGGGAAATTGTTTTGGAAGCTAGGGATATTATTTTTCATGGTATCTTGATGCATGAGTTGACAATTAAATTGAAATCATTTAATTTTAAACTAAAAGGATTGTGTAGGAAATCATTGTCCAGCCATGATGAGGACATCAAATCTACGGAAAATAGGCATTTAAGATTTCAAACAACTAATTGAGACCAGGACACACATTCAAGGGATGAGATGAATACTTTATCCAAATTAGATGATTTATCAACCATCTAGGAGAGGCTGAGAACAAGTTAGTTAAATGTGAGATGGCTGCAAAATGGGTATAGGAACACCCATATGTTTCAAATGATGTATAAGGAAAATAGAATCCAGAGAGTGATTAAAAAAATTAGTTTTAATAACTATATCTTCCCATACGTGAATGAAATATCTATTTTGGATATTGAGTATTTTAGAAATATTTATTCTGATGATGGTTTTGATAGGACTCACAATTTGACTGATGTTATTACTAAGTATATTAGAAAGTAGGAAAACCATGATAATAGATTAGTTCCATCTAAGGTGGAGGTTCGAGTAGTAGTTTTTTCTCTTAACTTTGATACTATGCTAGGACTTGATTGGTTCTCCAACAAATTATTTATGTGTCATTGGGATACAATTCCTAATGAGGTGGTTAATGCTGTTAAATAATTATTCATTCATGTTCATACACCTCATGGTCTAATTTCAAACTCCATTGCTCATATTCCAAAAAATAGATAATTATATTTACATCAAGTATTTATTTCTTATTTATATTGGTAATAAAATTCCAAATTTTTTTAGAAAAATAATTTCCCTCTGGATAGGGAAAGTGGAAAAGAAGTTTATCATTATGATTCAATATGCATTTGTCACTTGTAGAAACATTCAGGACTACCTTTTCACTGCATCTGAGAGTGTGAATATCAAAAAAATGAAGACTAATGATGGAATATTTTCATTAATGATAGATATATTCAAATATTTTTATAATTTAATGTGGAATGTCATTTTTCAGTTCTCATGCAGTATGGATTCTCCATATTTTTATTAATATGATCAATACAATCCTATGTTCTGTGAATTGTTCCACTCTTATTAATGGTTCCCTTAGAGGTTTCTTCAAATTAACAATGGGAGTTTGGTAGGGTGACCCATTATCATGCCTTATCTTTTCCCTGGATGAAGACTATTGTTGAGTCAATAAGGTTTTCCTTATGACTTTTCCATTCCTTTTTGTTTTGAAAATCACAAACACCTTATCTTTAAGAAAAATCGCTTTTATAAGAAAAACTATCCTTATCATATTTTTCATCTAGATTTTTCTTAAGTATAAGATTCGGATTCATTTCTATTTTCTCAGAATTACTTGAAACTTTGATATGAAGTATTCTGTTTTAGGATCCGAATTCTAGATAAGAACTGTGATAAAGTTTCACTCCGAAATCCAGAATGAGAATTGTGATAGAGTTTCATTCTAAATTCTGGATACAGTTTTAATCTAGAATCAGGATACAAATTCTTATGAAGTTTGATGATGAATTCTCATTACGAATTATAATGAGGAATTCTCACTACGAATTCTGATGAGTAATTCCCATTACGAATTCTGATGAGGAATTCTCATTACGAATTCTGATGAGGAATTCTCATTACGAATTCTGATAAATAATTCTCATTACGAATTCTGATAAATAATTCTCATTACAAATTCTGATGAAGAAATCTCATTACGAATTCTAATAAAGAATTGTCATTACGAATTCTGATGAGAATTCCCATTCTGAATTCTCATTCCGAATTCATCTATTAAACAGAATCAGGTCATCTTTGTTTTATACACTCTGAATTTATTCAGACTCCGAATCTTCACTCCGAACTTCCATATTGCTTACGTTGTTATAATCTGTCTAATCTTTATGATTTTCCTTACACTCCAAACCTTCACTCCGAATTTTTCATTCCGATCTTTTGAGTTAGATTTTAAAACGATTTCGTACATTCTGTTACACTTGTTTTGTTATAAAACGATGTCGTCTATTTTGTTATAAACTAACCGTTGTCTAAGTGACACGTGTACAGGTCCCTCCGATCTTTAAGGAAAATAAGACTGTTGAAGATGGAGTCAACCTTACCTATAAATAGGAGCTCATTTGAAAGAGCTCGGGGCTGAAAGGCTGACTAATCTTCGACTCATGTGATTACATGCTTGAAGTGATTTCTAGAGAGAGAGGCTCTTATTAACTCTCAATGCTTCGTGCGACTCTGAATGTTAGTGATTACATTCGAGTACTTCTGGGGATAGGAAGACAGAGGTTCCAACTACCTTGAAGTTTGAGGGCTTCCTTTCTGAGGAAGAGAGAGGTTGCCTACTACCTTGAAGTTGAGGGCTTGCGGGGATAGCACGACAGAAACTCTGATCTTCGTATCGAGGTCTTACCCTGGTGTGGGTAAGACCGACTTTCTTGAAAGTATAAATCAAAGGACCTTTATCCAAGGTTATTGGATACCCTTCTCTTTGGGTTAAAAGACTTATATCTTGTTACTAGTAGTTCTACTACTTGTTTATTTTCCACATCATTTTGTATTATAAGGAAAGTATAACTTTCTAATACTTCCTTACTTGTACTCTGTTTCATTTAGATTCTATACGCTTTAAGGTAGAATCTCATCTTGTAATCTTTTGTTAAGTTTCAATTTTCGGAACCATATTTCCAGAACCTACTTTCGGAATCTCTTTCCATGTTTGTATTCCGTGTTAGAGGTGTCATGAATTTTTTTAGTTTAACTTTGTTAAACATAGCCCTTTCCTTTTCTTAAGGAAAACATAGTTATGCTTAACTAACATTAAAGGTTCCAAAGTAATTTTTAAAGTGTACAATTCACCCCCACCTCTTGTAAATTGAGCATCTACATCACTATTTCGATCCTACAATTGGTATCAGAGGTTGGAAACCTCATACTCTATACCAATCCTAAAATTGGTATCAGATCAGGTCTCTGAAATACTTGTACTCACATACAAGCTTTTCTTGCTCACTTTCCCATTTTGAAATTTTCTATTCCGAACTTTGTTATTACGAATCTTGTCTACTAACAGGTTTGTGTACCGAAGGTTATTTTTAGTATGGCAGGAATTAATGTTGGTTCGATTGATAATATAAATCCTACAAGATCACCTATCTTTGATGGTAATGACTATGAATACTGGAGAGATCTCTTGAAGACTTTTGTTATCAATACTGGAGTAGACAACTTTTTTATGCTTACTGGAGATTATAAAATTCCCGACAAGGAAGTTAGAACTTTCACTAACCAGGAAAAGCATGAATATCAACTCAACTATAAGGTATGCAATAATTTACTGTGTTCAATGACTAGAAATATATAAATATTCAAATTTCATCTTGTGAAGCAGCTAACTATATCTAGAAGAAGTTAGAGGTTACACAGTTTGGGACTTCTAAAGTGATTGAGACAAGGAGAGCTATGCTTAGAGCTGAATATCATGGTTTCAACTTTCCTTATGGAGAACCTATCTGTAATGTTCAATAGATATTCATGACTATAGTCAACAGCCTACAGTCTGTGGGAGAGAAAGGTATAGATAATGAAGCACTTGTGGATAAAATAATTGATATTATGCCAATGAGTGGAAATCCAAAAGAACAGCTATAGATGAGAACAGAAAGGTCACTCAAATTACTCTTGATGAATTATTTGGAACTCTTCTACAACATGAAACCAGAATGAAGAGAGATACTGACAATATCAAAAAGAAGAATGGAAATGGTACTGTTGCTTTTACAACAACTTCAAATCAGATGAAAGTTAAGACTCCTGAGAGAGTAACCAGATCAAAGTCTAAGAAGATGGTAATTCAGTCAGATTCTAGTGAGAGTGAAGTCTCTGAAAATGAATTAGAAAATCCTTCTCGAAGGATAAACAAGATAGCTGGACAGAGAAATTTCAAATCTAAGTATAAGAAAAAGGAAAGGAAAGATAATAAAGATGGAGAAGTTACTTGTTATGAATGCAAGAGAGCTGGACATATTAGACCAGATTTCCCTTTGCTAAAAAATAAATAAAGGAAAGAAATACATTCAGACAGAAACATAAAGAAATATTATAAAGCCAAAGCTAAGAATGTTCTGAAAGCTAATGACACCTAGAGTGCCAGTGGTGGTGACTCTTCAGATTAATCTTCTGATTATGAATCATCAGTACAATAGAATCTTGGTCTTATAGCCAGATTACCTATTGATAATCATTGTCTTATGGATAAGGTACGAAATGCTGAATCATTGACCAATGTTTCTTTAAATTCCAATGATTGTAAGTATTATAACACTTCTGATGAAGAATCTTCTTCTGATGAAGAAAATACTTTACCTACTTATGAAGAAGTTTCTAGGTTTTCTGAACTTCTTGAGATTGAGAATTATAAACTCAATAAAAAACATGATAAAGAAAACCCTAGGAATTCTATTCTTACAAAATAGATATCAGATCTTTCTAAAGATCTTGATAAGAAAAATACTGATTTTGAAAGTATTTCAAAAATTCTTGAAGAAGTAAGTTCTGAGAAGAATAAACTTTCTAAAGAATTAGAAAAAGTAATTTCTAAGAAAAATGTTTTCGAGCCTAGCTCTAGTTCTAAAACTAATGATTTTGGGGATAAAAACTTGGTTGTAAAACTCAAGTCCGAAATTTTTTCCTTAAAGAAGTGTTTATCAAACTTTACCCATGGTAAGGAAAATTTTGATAAAATGTATTCCCAAATATGACCTTTAAGAAATAAATTTGGATTTGGTTATACCCATCCAAAACCAATTTTTAGTAACAATTATTTTGTTCCACAATGTGCCCCATTTTGTACCAAGTGTCAATGTGGTGGTCACTGGGAAAAGAGTTGTTCCTTAAACAAAACCCAATCCTTAGGTTTTCACAAAGATTATTTCTCTAAGAAGATGTGGGTACCTAAAATTTTATTGTCCGGAAATCTCAGATCCAAACAAGTTTGGATTCCGAAAGTATAATTTTCTTCTTGATTTCAGGAAAATAAAGAGAGTACCAGCAACAATACATGGTACATGGATAGTGGATGTTCCCGGCACATGACTGGTAACAAAAGCAATTTTGAAAAGATTATAAAAACAAAAGGAGGAAAGGTAACTTTCGGTGATAATGAAAAGGGAGAGATTGTTGGTATTGGTAATATTGTTCTTCATTGTAAAACCTTGATTTAAAATGTTCTTTTTTTAAGGGTCTTAAGCACAACCTCATTAGCATAAGTCAGTTATGTGATGAAGGTTACCTTGTGAATTTTAGGAATGATAAGTGCTTAGTCACAATTCCAAGGAAGAATTTATTCTCTCAGCCAATAGGCAAGAGAATGTTTACATATTAAACATAGAAGATCTTAGAAGCCAAGATTTACCTTGCCTTAGTGCAATGGAAGATCATTCCTAGTTATGGCATAGAAGACTAGGTCACTGTAACCTTAGGAACCTATGTAAACTCTCTAATAAGAAACTAGTTAAGGATCTACCGGATCTTATATTTGATTCTTCTAAAGTTTGTGATCCTTGTCAATTTGGTAAGCAACATAAATCTAGTTTTAAATCAATTGGTGAAGTCTCAAAAACCGATGAATTATAGTTAGTGCACATGGATCTTTTTGGTCCAACACAAACTGGAAGTATTGGAGGCAAATACTATGTGTTTGTTCTAGTTGATTATTACACTAGATTTAATTGGGTCTATTTTTTAACAAAGAAGTCTGAAGCTTTTTCCTATTTCAAATGTTTTAGATCTCAAGTTAAAAATGAGAAAAACCTTCTATTGAAAACTATTCATAGTGATCATGGAGGAGAATTTCAAAATTCTGATTTTGAAACTTTTTGTAGTAGAAAGGGTATTACTCACAATTTTTCAGCACCAAGAACTCCTCAACAGAATGGTGTAGTTGAAAGAAGAAATAGAATTCTTCAAGAGATAACTAGAACCATGTTGAGTGAATATTCTATTTCTAGACATTTCTGGGCTGAAGCTATAAGTACTACTTGTTATACTATAAATCGAGTTTTGATTAGACCTTTTCTTAATAAAACTCCTTATGAGTTATGGAATGGTAGAAAACCAAGACTATCATACTTCAAGGTTTTTGGTTGCAATGTATTCATTTTGAATACTAAAGATAACTTACATAAATTCGCACCAAAATCTGATGAAGGAATTTTCTTAGGTTATTCCACAACATCTAAGGCTTATAGAGTTTTTAATAAAAACACTTGTACTGTTGAAGAAACAGTACATGTAAAATTTGATGAGTCGGATCCTTTTGTTTTTAAACCTCCTTAACCTACATCCTCGGATGTGTTTTCATAAATTGATTTTCAACCTTTGATAGAAGAACCTTCTGATAAGTAAATTGTTCAATAAGATATTCCTGAAACATTTACCTCAGTAGACTTTCTACCCTATGTTTATGAACAAGTTTTACAAAATCTAAATCAGGTGTTTCTTAAGAATTGTCCCAGTAATAGTATCATTGGTGATGTAAATCAACCTGTAAGGACTAGAAGTTCCTTAATAAATGAAGTACAACATCTAGCATTTCTTTCCCAATTAGAACCAAAAAGCACTGATGAAGCTTTAGGTGATGATGATTGGATCAAAGCCATGCAAGATGAACGAAATAAATTCAAAAGGAATAAAGTCTGGATCTTGGTTGAAAGACCTAAGGAGACTTCTGTTATTGGAGTAAAATGGGTTTTCAGAAATAAATGTGATGAATATGGAGTCATAGTTAGAAATAAAGCTATACTTGTTGCTAAAGGCTATAATCAGCAAGAGGGAATAGACTATGAAGAAACCTATGCTCCAGTAGCTAGACTTTAATCTATCCGTATTCTACTTGCCTTCGCAGCATTCTTTAATTTCAAACTTTTTCAAATGGATGTAAAATGTACTTTTCTTAACGGTTATGTTCAAGAAGAAGTTTTTGTTGAACAAACCTCTTGGCTTTGAAGATACAAAAAATCCTGATTATGTTTTTAGACTTACCAAAGCTCTGTATGGCCTTAAACAAGCCCCACGAGCATGGTATGATAGACTCACTGGATTTTTGCCTCAAAATAACTATGTTAAGGGAAATGCAGATCCAACCCTTTTTATAAAGAAATATAAGAAAAATGTTTTGATTGTTCAAATTTATGTTGATGACATCATATTTAGTTCAACTCAGCAGTTTTTGACGGACTCTTTTGCAAGTCTAATGAAATCCGAGTTTGAAATGAGTATGATGGGTGAGTTAAAAAATTTTCTTGGTTTTCAAATTATTCAAAAACCAGAAGGAACCTATATATCTCAACATAAGTATATTAATGATCTTCTCAAAAATTATGGTTATGACAACACTAAGAGTATAAGTACTCCCATTGGTACCTCAAACTCTTTAGATCTTGATGAAGCTAGGAAACCAGTAGATCAAACAACTTTTAGAGGTATGATAGGAAGTTTACTTTACATAAAAGCTAGTCGACCAGACATAATGTTCTCAGTATGCTTATGTGCAAGATATCAATCCAATCCTATGGAATCTCACTTAAAGGCGGTAAAAAGAATTTTTTGCTACCTTAAGGGAACCATGGATCTAGGATTATTTTATACTTCTGGAAATGATTTTGTTCGAAAAATCTTTTCCGATGCTGACTTTGGTGGATGTAGAATGGATAGAAAAAGTATATCTGGAACTTGTCATTTTTTAAGAGATTCTTTAGTTTCTTGGTCCTGCAAGAAACAACATTCTGTAGCACTCTCAACTGCTGAAGCAGAACATGTAGCAGCTGGAAGTTGTTGTGCTCAAGTGTTGTGGATGCAACACACACTCACAGAATATGGCTTGAGTTTTACTAAAACTCAAATTTTGTGTGATAACACAAGTTCCATTGCCCTCAGTAAGAACCCTGCACATCACTCCCGTGAAAAACACAGAGATATTAGGCATCACTTTCTTAGGGATCACACACTCAAAGGAGATATCATTATTCAGTTTATCGGAACACAAGATCAACTTGATGATATTTTCACAAAATCATTGCCTTCTGATAGATTTGAATACATTAAACAGAAGTTAGGAATGATAACCATAAGGTAATCCTCCTAAATTAACTTTCTGTTGAAAATTTATCCTTACAGCAATAAAATCCTTTTCATAGGGGGAGTACATTTGATTGTTAGTTTAACAAAGTTTTTCAAAATTTATTTTTAAAACTTTTCGGAACGAAGATTTCTGGAATTGAATTTCCGGAACTACAATTTTCTAGAATGGACATTTTCGTTCAGAATACTTCTGGAAAGAAAGTGTTCGTATTGAAAACATCCGGAATGAAAAATTTTGTACTGGTATTTTCATAACAGAACTTTCGTACTGAATCTCTCTTAATAAGTTTTTTTTTAATTCTTGGAATGTGTTTTTTGTACTGAGTTTGTTTTTCGTACTAAATTTTTTTTCGTACTGAGCCTTCCATAATGTGTTTTCCATACTGAGTTTGTTTTCTATAGTAATGTTTTTTTGCAAACTTTTTCTTTTCATAGTAAT
The DNA here is from genome assembly GCA_963277665.1 of Viscum album. Lineage (NCBI taxonomy): Eukaryota > Viridiplantae > Streptophyta > Magnoliopsida > Santalales > Viscaceae > Viscum > Viscum album. The sequence continues at coordinate 1,639,841,229 of OY728121.1, read as the reverse complement.
GTTTTTTTTCGTCATTTTTATATTAACCATTACAAATAATCCTCCTAAGACAATCCAAAAGGTATGATTACCTTACTCATGTTTTCGTAGTCATATTTTACTTGCTGAAATTTTCTTGTATTTTTTTTTTGGATTATAGTTTTATTAATTCTTTGTTTTAATAAAAACCTCAAAAAGATCGGATTCAAGCTTTCTTGAGAATTCATTTTCAACCGTCAGATCTGATCTCATCTTATCACAACTGTTCGATCAGCCGCGGAAGTTGAACCGTCGTTTCATCGCCTATATAAAGGGGACCCAAATACATGTTCCACATAGTTTTTCAAGATCTCACGTCCCGAATCTCTGCCTCTCTGTTTTAAAGTCTCTCCGAACTTCAGTTTTCTCCGTTCCGAACTTCTCAGAGGTATTCAGATCCGAATGTCTGTGGAGTTAGCTTCTCAAGAAATGTCATCCTCCAAGCCTATTTCACAATGGTTAGTTTACAGAGAAAGGCTAGTCCATCCGGATTTCTTCAACAACTATGATTCTCTTATTTCGAAGAACATTAAGTTGAATGGGTGGGAATATATTGCTGTATCCAAACCGGGGAATCAAGACGATGTTTTTTCGGAGTTACATATTGAGTTCTATGAAACAGTTTCCTTCTTTCAGGAAGATAATAGGGAGAAATTTTCTTTTAAGTCTTATGGAAAGACTTATAAGCTTTCTTATACCAAGGTAGCATGCTTGGTAGGGCTGACCTATGAAGGAGAAGCAGAGTTCATATCTCATGTGTTGCCAGATTCTAAGGGTAGCTTCGACAAGGAAAAAGCCTTGAAAACTCCCGGACTCTCAGATGACAAGGCTCCGAAGATTGCTAGTTTGCCTACAAATTTCCGGATTCTAGAGTTGTGGGTACAAGGTCGTATCGTACCGAGGAAAGGTGATAAAGACAGCTTGAAGAAGAGTGAGATATATATCTTAGATTTCCTGATAAATCTAAGGATGTTTTCCTTCATGAGGCACATTCTTATAACCATTGAGAATCTTAAGAAAGGAAATCTCAGAGCCCAGATCGTAATGTACCCAGCAATCTTATCGAGGTTGATAGTTCGGTGCCTTGAGTCTTTCAAGGAAGCTTGAAGATCTAAGCCAAGGGTTTGCAAAAACAATTTGTTCAGTGATGATACCCTTAAGAGGATGGATGTGGCTTTCAACAAGGAGACTGGTGAGTTATTCGATTTTCCTAATCAAGAAGAACCGGCTCCGAAGGCTGCTAAACCGGAATCATCTAAGCCAGTAAAGAAAAGAAAGTTGAAAGAAGTTGCAGCTGAAGTACAGGATCCTAAATCTAAGAAAGTTCAAACCGCACCTCCCAAACCAAAAAAGAAGAAGGAATATCCTGATGAGGTTGTTGCGAAGTGGAGAGCAGATAAATAAAAAAAGGAAAGAAGGGGATCCGCAGTTCGGATTGGACCCTGCGGAGGCTAAGGCCTTAAAGGAGAGAACTGCTGATGAGCTTGAAAAACAAGTAAATGAAAAGAAGCTAAAGAAGAAGGTGACAAAAGTTAAGGTAGTCCAAACATTGTTAAAATTTAATGAGATGGTATCCGGATGCATTCCAGTTCCGAGATCTTTCTCCTTGGAATCTCTACCTGAGACTCCAGGAAGAAACCTTGATTTTCTAGAAGAGATTACAGCTGATCATGATGAGAAACTCGAGTAGATTCAACAAGTGGAAGAGGAATAAGTAGTTGCTGAAGGAAGTGGTGAAAGAGGAGATTTATTGAAAGAAGTAGATGATTATAAGGGGTCGCCTTCAGAACATCTATCACTCGGAACCTCAGAGGATGAATCATCTATGTTAGTAACTCCAGAGAAGGATAAGAATGAGGAAGATGATGTTCAAAAAGTTGTTGATGATATTATTCAAGTGTCTACTGGAGAGAAGAAAACTCCTGATCAAGAATCGATTCCGAAAAAAGACAAGGGAAAGCAACTCCTTGTTGAGACTCCGAAATCAGTGGCTTGCAAGAAAAGAGAATATGGTGATTCGACTAAAAGGAAGTTGGAGCTTATTGAGGAAGAAAATTCTCCAAGAAAAGTTTCAGATTCAGAGTCATCCTCGTTGGGTCATGACATTGTTGTTCAGTCCTTAAAGAAGTTTGTGGGAACCATTCCGACCTTCTAAAGTATTGACTCAAGATGCCAGATGCTCCAACATGCATTAAATCAGAAAACAGACTCCGTATCTATGGTTATGGACAAGTGTGTTGAAATAGAGGCTCAGTTCAAAATGTTTTTTGTTGGCTACGAAGCTCATAAAATATCTTGCAATAGGATGACAAACTGGTCGAAGAATACTATTGAAGAGATGAGGTTATTTGATGAGTTTCAAGACAATGTTAAAGATGCCTTTGAGACTGAGGATAGAAAGATAAATGAGATGACTTCCTCCTTTGAAGAGAAGCTGACAGATGAAAAGAACATTCGGATTCAAGAAGTCAGAGATCTGAATGGGAAACTGAATTCCGTTTATCAAAACTTGAAGTTTGAAAGGGATCATTGGATTTACTTTGAACAGAAGTTGAAGGCTCAGGAAGAAAAGTTCAAGGCTCAGGAAGAAAAGCTGAAAGCCTAGGAAGAAAATATTGAAGCTCAATATGCAAGAATAGTTGTCTTAGAGAAGCAAGATGAAGAAGATCATAAAGACCTGAATAAGATCAAGACTATTCTTAAGGGGCTCATTTCAAAGGAAAAAGATCTGAAATAACTAAATCCAATCTTTTTGTTGTATCTAATTTTCTTTGTTGCTGAGATTTCAAACCTAATGAAAATTGTGCCTCTCGTTTCTTTTGTTGTTATTAGTAATTTTTCAGGTACTTTTTTATTTTTTCCATTCCCTCGATTTCTTTTTGAAAATCACAAAGGGGGAGAAGGAAAAGATCCATAAGAAAAAGAAAAACTCCAATGAGAGTTTATCTAAAGGGGAGAAGGAAAATATTCTTAAGGAAAAATAACTCTACTAAGAGTTTATCTAAGGGGGAGTTTTTCATTAAAGAAGACTTTCTTATTCATAATGAAATTTCACTTCGGAAATCTGGAATACGATCCTTAGAGTTTCAAAGGCTAAGGGGGAGTTAGTCATATTCATCAATATCCTCAAATAAAAGGGAGATAAGCCTTAATGTTTTTCATTATTCTTAGAATTTCTTTTTCGTAAGGACGTTTGTGCTTTCCAAAAAGGGGGAGATTGTTGAGTCAATAAGGTTTTCCTTATGACTTTTCCATTCCTTCTAGTTTTGAAAATCACAAACACCTTATCTTTAAGGAAAATCTCTTTTATAAGAAAAAATATCCTTATCATATTTTTCATCTAGATTTTTCTTAAGTATAATATTCGGATTCATTTCTATTTTCTCAGAATTACTTGAAACTTTGATATGAAGTATTCTGTTTTAGGATCCGAATTATGGATAAGAACTGTGATAAAGTTTCACTCCAAAATCCAGAATGAGAACTGTGATATAGTTTCATTCCGAATTCCGGATACAGTTTTAATCTAGAATCAGGATACGAATTCTTATGAAGTTTAATGACGAATTCTCATTACGAATTCTAATGAGGAATTCTCACTACGAATTATGATGAGTAATTACCATTACGAATTCTGATGAGGAATTCTCATTATAAATTCTGATGAGGAATTCTCATTACGAATTCTGATAAACAATTCTCATTACGAATTCTGATGAAGAAATCTCATTAAGAATTCTGATAAAGAATTATCATTACGAATTCTGATGAAGAAATCTCATTACGAATTCTGATAAAGAATTATCATTTCAAATTCTGATGACGAATTCCCATTCCGAATTCTCATTCCTAATTCATCTATTAAACAGAATCTGATCATATTTGTTTTATACACTCTGGATTTATTCAGACTCTGAATCTTCACTCCGAACTTTCATCTTGCTTACGTTGTTATAATCTATCTACTCTTTATGATTTTCCTTACACTCCGAACCTTCACTCCGAATTTTTCATTCCGATCTTTTGAGTTAGATTTTAAAACGATGTCGTACATTCTGTTACACTTGTTTTGTTATAAAACGATGTCATCTATTTTGTTATAAACTAACCTTTGTCTAAGTGAAACGTGTACAGGTCCCTCTGATCTTTAAGGAAAATATGACCGTTGAAGAGGGAGCCGACCTTACCTATAAATAGGAGCTCATTTGAAAGAGCTCGGGGCTGAAAGGCTGACTGATCTTCGACTCATGTGATTACATGCTTGAAGTTATTTCTAGAGAGAGAGGCTCTTATTAACTCTCAGTGCTTCGTGCGACTCCGAATGTTGGTGATTTCATTCGAGGACTTCCGGGGATAGGAAGACAGAGGTGCCGACTACCTTGAAGTTCGAGGGCTTCCTTGCTAAGGAAGACAGAGGTTTCCAACTACCTTGAAGTTGAGGGCTTGCGGGGATTGCAAGATAGAGACTCCGATCTTCGTATCGAGGGCTTACCCTGGTGTGGGTAAGACATACTTACTTGAAAGTATAAATCAAGGGACCTTTATCCAAGGTTGTTGGATACCCTTATCTTTGGGTTAAAAGACTTATATCTTGTTACTAGTAGTTCTACTACTTGTTTATTTTCCACTGCTTTTTGTATTATAAGGAAAGTATAACTTTCTTATACTTCCTTACATGTACTCTATTTCATTTAGATTCTATACGCCTTAAGGTAGAATCACATATTGTAATCTTTTGTTAAGTTTCAATTTCCGAAACCATATTTCTGAAACCTACTTTCGGAATCTCTTTCCAAGTTTGTATTCGGTGTTAGAGGTGTTGTGAATTTGCTTAGTTTAACTTTGTTAAACTTAGCCCTATCATTTTCTTAAGGAAAACATAGTTATTCTTAACTAACTTTAAAGGTTCCAAAGGAATTTTTAAAGTGTAAAATTCACCCCCACTCTTGTAAATTGAGCATCTACATCACTATTTTGATCCTACAAATATTTTATTAGGTGCATGAATTATGTGGTGAATATTGGTTTATTTAAATGGATCATGGATGGAAGAGTTATATTCACTCCTCCTCATGTATTCAATTACGATTATGTCCTTCTAATTGGATAGACCTCCAAAAAAATTAAATGTCATCTTGGTTATTTTTAATCATTATAAAGAGGTGGTGGGAAAATAAATAATTTGTAAGAAGTCATCAATTATGCTTCGTAAGGGGATTTTGGTTGCAATGAAGAGTTATGTTCACTCCTCCTCATGTATTCAATGATGATTATGTCCTTCTAATTGGATAGACCTCCAAAAAAATTAAATGTCATCTTGGTTATTTTTAATCATTATGAAGAGGTGGTGGGGAAATAAATAATTTGTAAGAAGTCATCAATTATGCTTGGTAAGGGGATTTTGGTTGCAAGGAAGAGCATATCTTCCAAAATTCTTGGGGTTTGGAGGGGATATATTCCTTTTATTTATCATTGAGTTCCATTATTTTTAGGGGAAGGTTAGAATATTTCATATTGAAGATACTTTTTCTGGAAATATAAATATGTTGAGTAAGATTAAAGGGACTTCTTGGTCCCAAGAGGAAAGGTTTTACATTTTCTATTCATTGATAACTTAAAAAAATTGAATCCATTCCCTATTAAAAAATTGCATCATTGTTTTATTAAAAAGATTCAAGTAATGATCAAGAATTTCATTGGGAAAGGGTTGGTTTATAAGAGAAAACATATTATGGTTTCTTAGAAGGATTGTATAAATTCAAAGTATAGTGGAGGTCTTAGAATTAAGGATCTTAGTATTTTTAATTATTCCTTACATTCTAAGTTAGCTTAGAATATCATTACTCTAAATGACCCCTATATGGAGTTCATGTCCTCTATTACTAAGATCACACTTATCCCTCCCAATAGAAGACTCTTGTATATTACTGCTATTCTAATTAATAGGAATAGACATGACATAATTTTTCCATTTTATGTTTCTAGTGAAATTTGGAGATACTTATTTTTTGATAGGGACATTCTTATTTAGATCAAGAATAAGAGTGGTGTTTTCAATAGTAGGGATTTTTATAATATGAATAATGATGGAGGTTTTAATGTCATAGCTTGGCTTGTCTCATTCAGGATTCCTTTTATTCAGCCTTCTAATATAATTCTTCTTTTGAAAATCTTTTAAAAAAGATTGTCCACCTATGATCAATTGTCAGGGGTGGGAATCTCCATGGCTTCTGCATGTCACCTTTGTATGAGATATACTGAGTGTGTGAAACTTCTGTTTTTTAATTTCTATTTCATTATTATCTTCTAGAATATTATTTAGGTTTCATTTGTAATATAGGTGTATAGGAGAACCAATCACTAGGTGTTGATTTCAAACATCACTACTAGAAGAAATCGTAACAAGAAGATTCAAAATATTGGTGTTGTTGTTGTTGCATCAGTTGTTTATTTCACATGGAGAGCCTTTAATTATTACCTATTTGATAATTCCAAGACTTAGGTTCATGGAAAAAGGATGACAGTTCATAGGGACATGTTTACAACTTCTATGGTAAAAACTTGAATGATGAGTAATTGTATATCTGACCGTTCTGCTCTTAGACTATTAGGTGTTCATGGAAGAATGAGAATACCTATTAATTTGAAGTTTATTAGATGGATTCCCCCAATTATTCCATGTATTAAGGTTAATGTTGATGTAATTGATTTTGTATCACTGGGTCTATCAGGATATGGTGTTGTTTTTTTCACTTATTGTGTCATTGTGAAAGGATGTTTTTATCATTAAATTGGATATGGAATACACATGAGACTGAGTTATGGGAACTAATTTATGATTTTAAGAAAGTTTTCTATAAAAATTGGAATTAGATATGGATTGAATCTGACTCATATACATTTTTTGATACTCTAAAGGCATGTTCTCAGAATGTGACTAGACATGTTTTGCCTCATTGGATAGCTAGATTCAATGATTGTAGAAACTCATGTGGATGGTTTCACATGCCAATAGGGAGGAAAACTATTTTTGGATTCCTTATCAAGGATAGTGATTGTTGAGATGATCTCATTGTTTTCTTTTAGATATCCTAAATTTAGTTCACATATGGTTGATGTTGATATGTGGGGTGTTTTACATTCCTGAGTTTGTAATAACTCCTTATAATGTCAGACTCTTTGCATTTATTTTATTAATATAATTTTAGTATTGGGGTTCCCTGTAATTTTTGGTATATTAATTAAATATTAATAATTATATATAATTAACATATCATATACCTTAGAACTAAATAATCCTTTAGGAAAATGATAACATTGTTCGTGTGTATGGAAGAATACCACCTCATGAAGCGATGTGATTCTTTTTCTAATTTCAACCTTAAATGGGCTGTATATGAATGTGTATTTAATGAAATAAGATTATTTATAGGATAAAATTAAAATTTATTAATGATAATATAACACTTATCTTATTTATATCATGATCGTTGAAAAATGGAAACCTTACTCATGCATACATACGACCTATAATAACCATTATTGAAAAGTAGATCATTTTTCATGACATTATTTCATTTCATTAAAGATAAATTGAGGTATAAAATGATAATTATTTCTTTATTATTATTTTATAGAATTTTTAATAATTATCCTTCTGACCATGATGACCGCACAAATTTTTTTTGGAAATTATAAACCAAGTGTCCTCAAAACACACGATCTGGATATAACTGAATAACTAATAAACATTGTCCTGAAATAAATAAAATAATTTGACTAAGTATAATTTATTATAAAATTAAAATATTCTTATGAAATAAAATAATATAAATAATTTTATTACATTGGGGATAAAATATAAACATTACAAGTCTTGACTAGAGGTAAGGGATTTATCATCTTACTTTGAATCATGTAAGACGTATGAAATATTCCACATTTATTTCTATTTTGTGGTTTATATACATCACCTTTAATTATATATGATGAATATATTCATTTTTGTGGAATTTAAAGATTCATTTTAAGGTACATATTTAATTTCTTCTGTTATTCAAATTTTTCTGAATTGGTAAGGGTCAATTTCACAACCTCATCATTATTCAAGATTGTTTAAGTTTTAGACACCCTTGGAGGAGTTGTCTGAAATTTATTCAACAAAATAAATGTATTTTATTCTCATATGGTTATTAATAATTCTTTAATATAATTTTACTATTTATTATATTTGGAATATGAGTTTATTTTTGAATTTTTTTAATAAAAGACAACATCATTTATCTCTTAGGTTAAGAGACATTTTTCTTCATCATCCTAGTTTTCTAGGAATATTTTTAAAAAATATTTTAAAATTTTAAAAATGATTTATTAAATAAATTTTTAACCACTCATTACATTTGAAGAATGTTTTTTTTAATGTAATGTTATTATTTTTGTTCAAAAGATGTACTTTTTAGTCATTACTACAACAATGTGAATGGAAATTTTTTAAAATTTACCTCATATACCTAATTACACACCATCATAAACAGTCACTTAATTGATGTTTCCTTTTTTTGTTTCATTCAATAAATTAATAAAATCCTATAATAGTTTTGAAACTTTTAGATTTTTAGGTATTGATTTCAAATTTGAATGGCTGATTCTCTAAAGAATCCATGAAATTTATCAATGACATATTCATCAATGATGAAAACCTTAGATTTTATTTATTTTTTGTAAATTATGTATTTATTTATCTCACTTATATTCCTTTATTATTATCTCTTAAATTTATGGGATTACATATTCCATATCTATCAAATTCCTCTATTATCAAATTTCATTTGATTATGATTTGGAACAAGATTAAGAAACTCATTATCTCTATGTTTATGATTTAGTAATGCTTTCATTTTTTTAAAAAAAATATTGGAATTTTTTATGGGTTCTCCTATATATCACTCAAATTTATTGGGTAAATCATCATTCCCATGTGGATACATTTATGTAATTAGTTAATAATCCTAATCCTTTGTTGTAATTTTTACACAATGTGATATTGGTCAGATAGTTAGTATTCATTCATGTTTATTTCATGTTATATGTTACTTCCACATTTTTTATGAATCCATGTTCTTATGGTAACATGTTATTTGTATTATTATATATTGTGGTTACTCTTAATCCTTGTATTTTGTTATATTATGTTATAAATTTCACTCAAAATTTATGTTCCCTTAACTTTTTTTTACATTACTAGGATTTTTAGCTCACCCCTTATATTTATGAATTCAATGGGTTATACCATTTATATTTAGATAGTGATATGGATTAGAAGATCAATATGGAGAATAAAATTAAATGTTATAATTTTTTATCACATTGAATTTTTTTATCCTATCCTTCCAAAAAAATAGCCCAATGATATTTGGGTTTGGATTAGAGGAATTTTATCTTGGATATCATTTAATAAAATGTGTTACCATAACATTAAAAACCCAATGGTTATCCTTTATCATAATTCAGGATTTGGGTATTATAATATTATAATAGTTGAATCATCATGTTTTATTACTCCCCATAGTTTGACAAATAATACCTCTCCCATTTTTATCAGTTTTAAACCATAAATTGTATTAATTGAGTAATCATTCCCCCTTATGTTAATAAAATTTATTTACCATTGTAAAATATCCTAACGAAAACTCATATGTTGTATCCAATGGGGAAAAATATATATTGTCACACATGAATATTTACAATATACCTTGGTGTGTTTTTGATCTATGAAAACACTATTTATGTGTGGGATCTTGAATGGACTATAAGATTCATTCAATTACATTAAAATAGTCTTTGGGTATGTTTATTATCATTATGATAATTATCAACTAATGTCTATTGTAAAAATGTTCTAGTTTTACCAACTTGGGATCAAAATTATCCTTTATCATGTAATAGTTAATTTCAATGTTCTTTATTCATGACTGATAAAAGTTATTTTTTCTAATATTCCTTGAAAATGAATCATAAAAATTTATTTCAATTGGAGGCTTCACATCAACTCCTTTATCATTATAATTATTCCCTTAAAAAAATAGTTATATGAAATCTTGAGTATCCATAATATGTTTAACCTAAATAGATCTCAGTGATATGAATTTACATTTCTTTAATAAAAAAAACACTCCTCTATTATAAAATGAATCTCTCAATTTTGGCATTCTATAATCATTTCAACTTGTTCAAATAGAATCTACACATCCCAAAAACTCATTTCATAAGGTTTCATTATAGTGAAAACATAAATCCACCATTACTTTGATATATGAGAGTATTATTTTTAATATTTTCATGTTAATATCTTTGGGATTACTTTGGTACCTTGTCTTCCAACACGAGGAAAAAAAATATATTGTTTTTTCATGGTTAATTTAATATGATACCAATTATTTATTGATATTCAGTGTAATGGAAAAATTTTCAATTTATTTTAATTGATAACTTCATCCTGGTAGCAACTGGTATTTTTGGTAATTTATAGTACCCTATTCCAAATTTTTTAATAACTTATTTGTAATATATTTATTGAGATATTAACATTTCATTTCATCCATGTGGAATATACGATCAATGAAACAATATCACCTCTCCAATCCTAAATATTTAAAAAATACAACACTTGAACTCAATAAATTACTTTCACTTTGATTAATTCAATCAACCACTTATTATCTCATCAAAATATATATGAACCATCATTATATATTCCCGATTATATTTTATAAGAGATTGTGAAAAAATCCACTAAATTTCAAAACTATATTCTTTACTAACTGATTAAATAAAGAGGTCATTTTCATGGGTTCTTCAATTACACTATAATGTGGATATATCAGTCAGATGAATCTATATTTATATTTAATAAAAAAAATTCTTCTTGATATGAAATTATTATTCATGTGATAAATTTTAAAATTTATACTTGAAATTCATCTTGTAAATAGAAACTGTTATTCACTTCTTTCCCCAACAATAATTGATGTGTTTCAAACCCCTCCATAGGAGAAATTTTTTTATCAACATCAATACAATTTATCTAGTATGTAGCCTAGCACACAAGAGGTTCCTTATTTAAAATCAACATGAAAATTTCATTTATTTTTCATGGAAACCCTATTTAGTTCTGATGATTTACTTTTCAATATTTTCTAACATTATCTATTAGGAATATTTTTATTCAGTTTTGTAAATTTATTAATTCATTTGATGAAATATGTTCACATATTAAGAAGCTCTAAGAAATAATTTTAGATATACCTCTTACAATACTGATGTTTTTTTCGAGTCATCATTATCCTCATATTTGTGGGATTTGTATGGAAACCAATAAATTCACCTCACAAATGTTAACTTATCTCATTAGCTACTATATAACTAGAGGTCAAACTTCATCATATCCATCATTAGTGTCTTCATCTGAATATTCCTCAACCATTTATGATCCCTTGGGGATACTCACCTCTACAACACTGTGAACATGATATTTCCCACATTTTATTTAAAAACAATTACCCCATTTTCTAAAATATTGAAATAAATTATTTTTATTAACGTTTATAGCCACATAATAAATAATTTATATTACTATAGATTTATTTAATATCCTATGAAAACCCCTAAGTCATTATGAAACTAAAAATTCATATACTTCTCCTTATATAAATTGATGTATTTACTTTAGGTGATTCAAAAGTATTCACCAATAGATTATCTCCATACCATATCTCATATATTTTGTCTTCTTCTCATGGAAATAATATATAACGATAAGAAATTAAAACTGATACCCTCACTATAACCTTCAATGGAAATTCATGTAGTTGTTTCCTGAATATAGTCATTTCTAACATGTAGTTTATTATCTACTTTATCCTCTAAAATGAAATTTTATTGAAATGTTCCTACATATATTACTTATTACCTTAACCCAATAATCTCAATGAAATCTCTACCTATGATTTTTATAAACTCATTATCATTATCTATTTATAATTATAGTGTTTTCTTCCATGAATCGTTTCTGCCATCTTTTGATACAATCTAATGAAAATAAAAACATCATAATTGGGTGTAATGACCATTATCCATTAAATGATATGAAAAAATAAATAAATATTTCGTATTATGTATTTTAATCAATAACACATGGATATTTTATTCTATACTCATCAACAAGATCTCATTCAAGCACCCTTTTTGAGTTATGGTATTTTTATTTCTAATAATTCTGAATTATCTTCCTTTTAAAAAACATATTATCTCTATGTGTAATCACATGAATATATAGGGAGATATCTCACTACATCATGTTTCATAAGATCATCCTAAAATAATTTTCTCAAAATGATAATCTTTTTATAACCCAATCTATATTATTTACCCTTAGAGTGAAAAAACATGCACTATTCATGTTAATAAGTTATAGAATACCCTTCATGTGTTTTCATTGATTTATTATATCACCATCCATTACATTAATTAAAATTATCTTCATTAAAAAATTTATTTTATGCACAAAGTAACAAACTTGACTAAAAAAGGTTTTGACATAATCCTACAACACCAAAAAAAAACTGTGTGTCTCATGTCTTTACCCACAAACAAACAGTTTAATGGTAACGTAACCATTATTAAAAAACCATTAATAAATATAATAACTCCATACCTGTATTATTTAATTCATATATCACAATCCTTATTTCTCATCATTTGGAAAGAGCGCCAAATGTCAACAAACCATGTTCCAATATGATCTGATACTCTTAGGTAAAACAAATTATGAATTACATCCTATATATTTTCTTGTACACATTTTTTAATAAATCATAATATTTTATTCCATTAACATTTGAAAATATTATGAATATGATGGCTCATCTTCATCTTTTAAAGTTAAATAATTATTTCCCATTTTCAGGTACATTGATGATTCATTGATAAGAATATCCTAGCCATTTATGATATTCATAGTCATATTAATAAACCATTTTAATGATAAATACCATGCCATAATTAAAAATTTTCATCCCAAGAAATAATGTTCTTTAAAAGAATGTCCATTATATTCAACACTGTTTTTCTACCTTTGTTTCTCTAATTCCATCTTATATATTTTGGAACATCAAAAGATATCTTAACAATTTCTCAACAATTAATCATTATAACACCAAATATGAGGCACATTATTGTGATTATTTTATATAATACTAATTTTCAATTTGATTCTATTAGTATTCAAATTCTAATTCTCAGAAAAATAAACTTCAAAAATAGGAGTTGCTACTTATGGCTTGAAATTTTTTACCCCTACCATATACCAATGAGGATTCCATAAACAAGATTTTTCACTCTAATGTGTTGGTTTTATTTTCTGAACATCTTTTTAATTCATTTACTAACCCAAAAAAATTTCATATTCACTTTTTTAAAAAAAGTAATCTTATTTCCCAAAGTCACAAAATTATTGAGTAGTCTCCCTATATATTTCTTTGTCATAGGATGATATGATCATCATTAATCTATTTAATACTTCTAAATAAATATTTAAATGGGTTTGTCAAACCATTAATAACCATTTTCCATACTTTGAAATGATTATTTAACATATAAATATACACTTATTTTTCTGTGTTTTTATATTTTAGGTTTTCTTTGTATCTATTGAAAATATACTTCTCCTCTTCCCACTATAAATGATAGTTCTTTGAATCCTAAACTACCCTAATTAAAATAAATTATTTTCAAAATCCAATAATTTTTCACTATGAAAGAAGATTCAAATTATTCTTAAGTATCTAATATCCATTCAATTTGTCTATTCACTGTGTTATTTATTTTCTTTTTCTACGATTTGTAATAGTAAAACATCCTTAATGGATTTTCTATCGAAAATTAAATCATCTTATATTTACAATGAGATATTATCCTATTGTGAATTAATATTATTGTTCTATATGATTTTCTCATAGTACTCATCCAACCATAAAAACTGTCTGAATATTTTATTATGGGAGCTCCATTATTCTCCTCAGCATCTCTAATATTATTTGGATACATTACTTCAAGATTCACAATTATTTCCCACTGAAATACATGAGTGGAAGATTCACATTAAATTTTCTTTTTTCCCCTCACTATATTTGTGTAAAAAATGACATGACCTCATCTCAATAGCATATTACTAGTCATTATCCATGCTGGTCATTTTCATAGCCTTTAATAGAACCTCCTTCGAATTACCTACTTAAAACCCACATTATCATCATTATAAATTTCATATTATATAAGATTACTATAAAGACTATAAAATATCATCTATATTAGATCATTTTATTTATTAATATAATTTTTTTATTATATATGAGTATAAATATTCCAAATAAACTCTATATGACCAATAAAAGTCAATTGTTTCTCTTAGACTACTCATATCCTCCCAAATAAAATTCACTTAATAAATGAAAATTTAAATAAATTCATTCAGGAGAAAAACATTGTTTCTAAAATTATTTCAGAGAACCATCAATTTAGATTCATGTAATTTTGAATCACATTTATTGATATCAATACTCTTCACATAAATAGAATGTGTTGATTTATAGAAAATCACCATTGCGTAGATGTTTTTTCGGATTAGGCTTCACCAAAAGCAATGATACCATGGGAATAAACATCATGTAAATTATATTCACCTTATTATATAGTTTCAGTATCCATATAAATTGTAATATCATGAATTGTTTCGATATAAATTTATATAAATAGAAATATAATGTATTTCCACTTCTAATTCTAAAAATTAATAATATTATATCAATAATTATGATAAATTACATTGTGATTTTCTAGAACCATAGATTCCGTTGAGTATGATTCCCTAGTTATTACCATTATATTTCATAAAAACTGTTTGAACCTATAGTTTAAATAATATGGGAGGGGAGGGGGAATAAGGGTATGATGGATTAAAGTAATTCACTTTTGTGATCATATTTCATCATTATGTGGTATAGTCTTCCCTCTTGTATCTCACAACAAAATATAATGAAATTAAAAAATGTGACATGCTGATTTTTTCATAGTTTATACCAAATAGGCAAATATAAAGAAAATAAAAAATGTTATGATATATAAAAAACACTAATTTAAACAACATTTTAATATTTATATTTGTGGACAAATTATCATCATTTCATTACAAACATCCTCATTTGAGAACATACAAATATTTATTCTAAAAATAACTCACATATCCTCTAGAATAATTTTATATTGATTAGTATTACCCATATTTCACTTTAATATAACATAGGTGTGACATGAATCTCATTAATAAACATTGAGAAGAAATCATATTTCCGACAAAAAAATTCCTTCCTATGTATTGACATCATGAGGACTTCTTCATAGAAGACTCACAATTTACAACCACCATCATTTCTCGTCACTACCTACATAATTCTTATATAGTCTAGGTCTCACACAAGATCCCTATGAGAATATACGATGTGGATTTCCATTTCATACTATCCTGTATGGAAAAATTCCACATACACACCTCATAGACTACCTTCATTAATTACTTCTCTCTACTAACATATTTTAAATATTATATTATAGATTTTGAGAACCTACAAATTTGAAATCCCTAAGTGTTATTACTTTTCTTGTTGAAGTTCCTAGTAATGCCTTTCAAAACTCATGTTCAATGTGATAAATCATTATAGTGAAATTACATTCTATATTATAGAATTCCAAGTGAAAATATTCTAAGATAATATTTTTATATGTATAATATTGTGTTTAGGCGATCCTTATATATGGAAAGAACATTAAAATATTCCTAAAAAAATTAATTAATAAATTCACATAATTCTATTCAAGTGCATCATTAAATCTTATCATTGAGTACTACTCAACCATTGTAGTTCACTTAAAATTTATTTCTCATTTCAAAAAAAATTGAGTCTATCATAATCTCAATATTAGTACATCTATGTAGCATTCTACAAGAAATTTCCACAAGACATAAACTTCTTAGATGACTTCACCTATAATTTAACTACTAGGAAATCATGTTGGTAATATATAGTTTATATACCTCCTTTGCGAAGGGCATTACCTTTTCAATATTGTATGCATTTCCTATACAACGTTATGTAATCCCCAAACAAATTTTTTAACCCAGTTTTTCAACAATCAAGTTAGATCTATTTTAATAATCATTTTCATAAAAAAATCAATTAAACAATCCTTAAAACAATGTCTTCATCCAATTACTTCCAATAAAATAAATGAATAATGGTATTAATGATAATTCAAGGAAATTTATTATTTTTCAATATGTTAATTTTGAATGAAATCATTATAAAAGGAGAATATATCCATTTTCAATTATATAATGTAAATTGTATCATATGTACATCGATTAAATCATGGGATTACTAATTTCATATCATGTTAATAATCCTTCTATCTAAATTTGATAATTTTATTCAAATTCATGAAAATATTTCTTTGGATCATATCTCAAGAGTTCATTGTTAATAGGTTGTAAAATTTTATAGAGTTATCTTGATAATGAATCTAATTATGACTGAGGGTTTAAATCCAATATTTAAAAATGATTACATAATTATTTATATTCTGAAATATTTACCATTATATGTTTTCATCATGAAACAGATGGATAATAAAAGCCAAAATTTTAAAATTGGAAGATGTTTTTTAATCATATTTAATAGATCATCATGGAGGCTGAAAAATATTTAATTACTAAAATATTATTTTAATAATAATTTTCCTTCATGTAAAATATTTTTCATTTTAATAAATTTATTTTAAATTTTATTGAAATTAATATTTCTATGATGAAGTTATGGAAAATTAATATTTGTTTCTTGAATTTGGAAGTGATATTGCTGAAATATTGAAATTTATTCATCATTATTAAATGGTAACTCAAAGAAGGTAATAGGGTAACGTAGAATACAAAAGGAAAGAACATGTATTTTAATATTCAATATTTTTGTTTGTAATAGGTCTCAATATATTGGTGGGACGATTTTTTGTAATAATAAAAATTTATTCCCATGATTTACTAGTCAATATAAAATCCAAGAGAATAATGGATTGCTGGAATATCATATACCTTTGTTGGTAAAAATAACACATTTTCATAAAAGTTACATGATTCTATATTAATGATGTATGTACCTAGTTCATCTCATATATTGAGGCCTAAAATAGTTCAACATTGTTTACCTAAACTATTTTAATGAAAAATTAAATTAAATAATTTATCATAGTGAAATTGTGTTGAGATATAACATAAACTTTTTTGATAGAAAATGATTTCAAATAATAACATGATTGAATATGTAACATGATATCCTAAACAATTAATATTGGAAATTTATCCTTACAATTTTATTAATAGGTCAAATAATTATTAGCATGTTGGGGGAGAATACGACAACACATTAATTTTTATTAATAAATAATTTTTTTTAAAATTCGCAGAAATATCATGAATTCATATTTAAATTACTTACTATTATATCATTATAAAAAAATTTGATTATTGAATCGAATAAGAAAATGATTTTTTCTTGAAAATTGAATAGTTTTTATTCAAAATTAATTATTTTTCTATATATGAATGGTATTTATTTAAAATTATATTTATAAATAAAAGAATTTTAATATTATATAATGGGATTAATTTTTTTGTTATAGTTTAAAGATTAATTAAGGGTAAAGTTTTTGTATTTTTCAATGGAAGTTAATTTTTTGGTGAATTGTTAAAAATAAAATATTAATGAATATTTAATATTTTAAAAAATCCACATTGTAAAAATGTAATATAAATTTTATTAAAATTAATGAATATATATCACATCAAAAATCTGTAAATATATCATAAAATTAATATTATATTAGTATAAATTATTTTTTAGTTAATTTAAATACAAAAAAACAATTATTGATGATAACGTAGTGTTTTTGTAATAATAGATATGTCACCATTAGTTTTTTTATTAAAATATTTAATTTTTTATAATATAAAATATTCTAGAGTATTAATTATTATAACTAATAAATTTTTATTATTATATATTTTAGATTCAAAAAATTTTATATTAAGAAAATTTTCTATGTTACTACCCATCACTAGTGTAAGGTAAGAAAAGAAAAAATCTATAGCATAATAATGTTCATTATATAAATAGTATGAAATTAAATTATATACATATTTATATAATGATACATATGAAGAATAATCTATAATTATATAATTAATATATGGGTAATATTATTTATTATAATAATTATCTAAAATTCATATTCAATGTTGGTTTAGCCTTTATTCTAAAAGAAGTAATGTAGGGGTAACTGGTTTTAAAAATATTTAAAATGATATGATTATGATAAATTATGATGTTTCATGATTTTTATAGGAAAACATTATATATGGGAAATTATTTAAGTGTATAAATCCTAACACCATTATTATATATATAATTTTTAAAGACAAATTATGAGAATAATAAAGAAAATGACTTTAAAGCGTGTTTAGTGCTAATTGATAATTTTTAAATAGATAAAAAATGTGTTAGTCCATTTCATGAGTAAATTGTGATTGATAATGTTTTATAATATTATATATAATCCATTAATGAAACACATTTCATTTTAAAAGGACATTCATGAACGTTCAAAATTGAATATTATTAAAAATTTCAATGAATGATTCTTATATATGGGGAGACATTCTAGAAAATCCAAAACACATATAATATTCACTATTATCCCCATATTTTACCCAAATTCCTCACTAAACTTTAATTTTTTACATTCTTAAATTTATTACATTTCGTCAAGTCCTTTATTAAAATAATTCAGACTTATTCAGAGGGAGGTGGTTACAGGATCATGGAAAGTATTTTGAAGCCTATTTTTCTTATCCAATTATGATTATTTGAGTTCAATCTCTATTAAAATATCTTCATCTTTTTAAAACATTAAATTTAATTTTTATTTTCAAATTTTGAGCCATTAAATATAAAATATCAATCATTATCCCAAACCAAACATTTTTCATAGGATGTCACTATATTAAAATATGTGTTATAATTAAAATTTGTTGTAATATTATTTATCCTTGAAATATATTTAGTAACATAACTAATCATTATGATTAACACTAAAATAGAATATTATTCATAAGTTAATTTTTTTTTAAAAACATTTTTATTAATTATGGAATCCCTACTTTTAACATTTTTGGAAAAATAATACAGACTAGGAGGGTATATACCACATATGTGAATGATGATGTCTTCAAAAAATATTTTGTGAATTTACTAATATATTAATTCATAATTTAATATTAAATTAATATTAATTTGTTTTATTATTATAATTATAAATTTATAATTTATTCATAATAATAAATAACCAAAGGTAGAGAATTATTATCATTTTGACCCTAAAAACAATATTTTGAGGATGATTTTCTAAATTTCTGCCTTTGGAAGACCCATTAAACATCATTCATTTTGGAATGATATGTAAAATTTAATTGTATCTAAATATTGATTATTTAATTAAATTATATTTTTCTATATCTATTATTAGTATACCACATTAGTTTTTAATGTTATTAACTAAATGATGAGAAAGTAAACAACATAAAAAATACCAATTTTCTTATATGAATGGAAAATAAAAAATATCTGAATTAATGGTTTAGTAATAGGGGAACGAATATGAAATGTGATTCGATGAAAATAAATAATAATATAATATTATTATTTTAGATGGATGATGGATCATAAGATAAGTTGAGAAGTGAGTTAAGGATTTTTTTCATATTACAGATTAGTTAAAATATGGAAATTTATTTATCAAAAATCAATATCTCTTGATAATGTTGTCTATAATTTTTTTTCTCAATTCCATATTTAATCCCATTAATAATCTATGATACCCTTTAATTTTTTCTCAATGTGTAATTTATTAACCCTTTGTTTTAAAATAATTTTCTTTTAATGGACTAACTACAATTCATTCCCTTAGGGGTAGAACAATGTGTTATTATCATTTTTATTCATGATATAGTGGAATAAAAGATGAAATGTGACTTGGAAAAGATATTTCTTCCAAAATGACAAATGAGGATAGGTGGGAATATGATATAGTACACCTCTATAATGGGTGAAGATTTATTATCTACATAAATGAACTCTAAATATACAAATTATTACTTATTCAATTATAAGTGATTGGGACTGAATACTAGTGATGAAAACAAATTCCGATGATTCCTTCATTATTTTCCGATTTCAAATAAAAATGTTCAATAATTTTTTTAATTCATTCGTAAATAGATTTTTCTTTATGATTTTTCGTATGACCTCAATTTTTTTTATTTTAAAAGAAAAATTTGTTCATTATTTTTCATGTTTTTAGTGACTAAACGTGTTTCTATTTATTTTATACCTATCACAAACATTTAATTTCTCTTCAAAATTATACATATGATCATAAACATTTTATTGATACAAAAGATAAATAATGATTAAAAAATCTAGATATCGATATATATTTTGAATAATTTTTTTAACATTATAGAGAATTTTTATATTATACAAAAAAGATGAATGTGTTGACCATTCACTCTAATAATGTAATGAGTTTTCTAATCAACTAAAACAGTTAACCTAAATGGTGTTGGGAATTAAATAAATAAACTATTTTTCATAAATCTAGTTATTATCGTGTGGTTATTCTTAAGTAGAATCATACAATATATTTTACATTCTAAATATGTTTCCATTAAAAAATAATGAACACAAATTATATGGAATAAAAAAATCAAGATGACATGAAGGATAATATAAATATACATTTTAAAATTTTATATGACATTAATATTTTATTTATTATCTTATAAAATATATGAAAATGATATATATAGATTTTTTTTCTAATAAATATCATTTTAATGAAAATTTTAGTGAAATAATTTTGATTCTAGAGTATGTGACCGGTCAAAATCGAATTATTTGTTTTGATAATGGGGAAAAATGAAATATTTAATTAAATATATATGAAGTCAAAAATGAATACTTACTTATTCCATTAAATTATCATTATAGTATTGTATAAATTAGTTTTTATAGGGCTAAATATCAATGTTGAAAAGGTTTTCATGGAATTACATACTCAAGTAGAGTAATTAATTAAGGATTATACAATAATTTAATGAATAAATTAGTGAAAAAAATATAAATTGGTATATTTTAAATTAAAAATAAACTTTTTTGATGAAATTTTATAATATGTTTTGAATTGTTATATTTAATCATATATTTAACCCATAATGTGTAATAGTTTGGTGATCAAGGTTTAATAATTTTAAATTAAAATTATTAAATAAATAGTGTGATCCAAGTGAAATTTTATAAGAAATGGTGATTGAATCCGTCAAATTTGATTTATTAATTAATTAATAGAATTTTATATAAATATTTACATTTTTTAAATAACATAAATTATGAAATTAATAAATAACAATAATAAGAGATTGAGGAACACATTCATACAAATTTCTTAATAAACCCATTTTCCGGGTAAATGAAATATCCTCAGATCATTGATGATTTAATTTCTTGTACATATTTTATTTTAGGTTCCTAAAATTATCATCCTTGAAGATAATTCATACAATGAAAATTTATAAACAATAATGAAAATATACAGTCATAAAACAATTACTGTGTCTATTTATGATTATTTCAAAACTCATAAATTCTAAAAATTTGAAATAATTTTTTCATGATAATGTATTTAAAGTTATTTCATGTTTTTTATAAAATATTAATGTTTTAAAAAATATTAAGATAAAAATAATGGAAAATTTTCACATTCACCCTTTTATAATGGTGAAGGTTTTATTAAAATGTGGTGAAAGTTACACAGAACAAAAAAAAGGTAACAACATGGGAAAATAATTCATTTATAGTGTAATATCATCCTATATTCTTTAAATATGATAAAAATTTGAATAAAAATTTTATATCCAAAAATTAAAAACATTATCTGGATGGAAAAAATATTATTCAATACGTATTTAATTACATAGAAATTAATTTTTTTAATTTAATTATATTTTTAAATTCCACTCTATAAATAATTAAAATAATTTTTTTATAATTTTTATAAAATGAAGGACTCAATGAATCACCCATGTGTATTCTATTACATAAAAATAAATAAAACAAATATTTTTAATATAGTTATTAAATTTTTCATAGGATTTTATGACCAATATACATATTTCGTTGTAAAAATTTCAATGAATATAGACAAATGATCTATTATGAGGCTTTGGAGGGATCAATTGTATGTCTTCTAAATGATTCCTAACTATAATTATATGAATACAAGTTCCAATTTTTATCTCATTAGTATAATAATGTTAATAATTATAGGTATTTTAAAATTGGTAAGACTTATTTTTTATAAATTTATTGAATAAAAATATATTTATCTTTTAAATGTTGATATTGAATAAAATTAAAAACTTATGATCAGGTTCAGTTGATGTATTAGAAGAAATTTTAGATGGATATTAGCTATTGTATATTCGATACTTGAGAGAATTAAAATTTATTATGAATTAAGGATTTTTCAACACTTTCTTACACTCATAGCGTATCATTTTTTCTCTATATTTCTAGAATAATATCATAATATTGTAGCACAAATAATTTAATGAAAAATTTTTCTTTTATTTGTTCCATATTTTCTATTCATTCCATAAACATAGGGAATTCAAATTAAATTTTTTATAAAACTTTAGATGTTATTGTATGAAACCTTATTATAAAAATTTTAATGACCATTTTATTATAGTATAATTTTCATGGACTATGATGATATCAATATTAAAAAGTACAATTTCACTCACCCCGGGGAGGAACGATATAAGTATTTCTTACATAGGAAACAATTTCGTTTATTTTCATTACGATGAGTGATGGATGAAATATATGTGTGGATCATTTTATTAATAATTATTTTATAATGAATTGTTAAATAAATTTTAAAGGGTGAGTCACATCGATTCATACCACTCATAATATTATATCTATAATGTTCCTTGGTAATTCACATTCTGGAGTTTTTACATAATAATAAAAAAAATTATTTTGTAATACATATTTTATATTATATAACATATAATAAAACATCATTTCATTATTGAAAAAAAAATTATAAATAATTTTTAGAATTAATATACATTTATACTAATCATTTTTGAAATATTCTAATGTTTTTGAATTATCATAAATTATTCCATCCATTTAATAATTATTTTGTTTATTTACTTTTTATACATTGATTTTTAAAGTGTAAAATGAGATATATATTCATTTTTATGCTATTATTTTCAAATTAAAATTAATGTTTCCCACTTTTATATTCCATAGAATTGTTTAGTCAAAAGATATAAATATTGTAAATAATTTATTTTAATTTTTTCCAAAATAATATTGATCATCCTAAAAGTATACATATATGATTCTTATAAATGATAATTAAATTTGAGTACAGTAAACTATTAAATAAGGAAAAAAATTATCATAAAGTGTGAAATAATATTAAATGTAACAATAAAATATAATAATGAATCTCCATGAGAGGTCATGTTTTTTAAGAACCACTCATTTCAAACATCATAATTCCATTTTACCTTCGTAAAATATTTCTTCCAATAAATTGATTCCCATTTTCATATTAATAATTTCATTAAAAATTTAAAATGATATTAATCATAATTTTTTTATTTCTTATCAATAATAAAATTCTATTTTGGGTTCTCCATATCCTTTATATACGAAAATTTTGACTTATATAACGGAGTGCATTGTTATGCTTTGTAAAATCCTCAATCATCATTAATTTTTAAAATTTAATAGATGTTTCTTTTATAACATGCACTTAGGTAGGTAATATAAAAATTTGGTGGTATTTAAATTATTTTTATGGGATTCAGGATTCATTGAATTTATTAAGAGATATTGGGATTATAGTTAATAAAATTAGGACGACCAAAAACTACTTTTGAGCAGTGAGGAGGAATTCCCTGCTTGGCGGACTCATTCACACCCAGAAATATTGTGGATCGGTGTTTTAAGTTTTTATATCCAATATTCATGATGTGACACAATATTTTATTCCATGAATGATTCCAATGATTTATTTAGGTAATTTTTTATAGGGTACTAAACCTGAAACCCCATCATTTCTTCTACATTACTGTCCCCCATTATTTTGGGAAACTTTGGCCTTTTAGAACCTCCTCTAACATAATTTCATATTAGATAAAATCATTATTTGAACTTATAAACTCCCCTTTTAAAGATAATCCTAATCAAATTATATCATATAATTTTTTAAACTTATTTATATATTTTAATTATGCATTAGATGTCAATTCTTCAAAATCATAGTCTAATTAACTGAGAATGATTTGGATTTTATTTGGAATTAACAGAGGTTGTTTTGAGACATAGTATGTGTCATTATATAAACTAATTGTTTGAAGTAAAGAACTACCAAATTTTATATTAGGTTCTAGTATAAATTTATTATTTTTAAATTTAATATACAATTGATTTATAGGGATTTCGAATGAGATGATTCTAAAGGTGTGTCATGGACCCTACAATTGCGGTAGATTATGTTTCAGAAATGAAAATAATAATCAGTGTGCTTTCAAGTGATTGTGAAAAATTATATTTAATTCAATAATTTTTTTTTTCAATTATATTTTTCATGTGATGTATATCACGTGCTCTTAAGGTGGTTTGAGATCATACAAGGCATAGCCTAGCTAAGTGGATTCTTGATGCAACTGAGTGGGGATAATAAAATAAATTATGGTAGGTAGATTATATTATATTTAAAGGTTTGTAGGTTTATATTTTTTTCTTCATGTGAATTTTTGATTCTATATGGTTTAGGTAAATGATGTTGATGATCATGAGATTTTATTGCATGTACATACAACATTGGATCGAGTTGAGTGGTGGAGGAGTGAGATAATGTTAAGAATTACAATGGGGGGACTTGTACTCAAATTCTAGTTCATATTCTTCGAATTACATGTTATTTTCATATACATCTAGAATATATTCCCCTATTGTAACATCTCGACCCGAATCACCATGTCTGAGCCAGAATGCTACATGACCTCATGTGTGCCTCCCAGTACACAATAGGCTACTGACTAGAATCAAATATCACAAGTGGAACTTTGGGGAGACTATACCCTCTGTATCAAGTCATAATATCAATGATAAATTAAAAAAATATAAATAATTAGAATATAATGAAGAAATGTAATCATGGAATACATACAATGTAACAACTCCCCAAAGTGGAAGGTAATCCCAAGTAAGTCGTAAAAAACTAGAATTCCAATAAACAATTACCTATGGGGGTTCTCTGGTGCCTGTTCTGGTCTTTTATAGTTCCATTCTCCCCCATTCAACCATCTTCCATAGGTATCATTCCTATCATCAGATCTCTGGTTTACAAATCTACTATCACACCCAATTACCCATGTATTGTGTCACTAAAAGATTCTATATGATCCAACCAATTTGTCCTCAACCTTATGTGATCAATATAAAAGTGTATTCCATAATAAATAATGCTTATTAATCACATAATCCTAAACCAAATGGTTGTGCACTAACCAATCTGCCACAACGCCCGGCCATACGTACTTCGGATCTATGATGGAATGTATCACCAGGGTGTCAGATGAATCAATGATTAGCCATTATGATAATTAATCATGTTTCCGGGTGTCGTCTTGTGATACTATCAATGATCTAAAAGAAGATATGTTTCTCTATATGAACAAGGGAAATTATATCTAATCAACTTCACTTAAACCTCAAGTAGACATACTGAGGATCGAGATCAAATCAGGTCTCTTAGTCATTAAATTACACTGTTGAGAAGACATACTAGGGACTAAGAGCTCATCAATACCATCTTCCTTGAGTGAATCCCAAGGAATTATCATATGTACTTCTCATTCATTAAACCCTAATATTCAGTCACATCCATCCCTCCTAAAAGGGATCACACATTAGAGATGTTCTGTTACACGATACCTGCATGCATCATCATATCCCTCATTTTCAGATAGGTGTACCCCAATGCATCATCATGTGCCTTCCTTAAGTATAGTACCCTTGTCGCCAGTCATGCGCACACCCCTCTAGAGTACAATACAAGTCCCAATGGTCTACTTCATTTCTACCCTTAAACATCTTCACGTGAATACCCCATGCGTCAGACCCTCATTGTCAGTCAATCACATCCATCCACAAAAGGATAATGCAATTTGATTGTCCACCTGTCTTGAATGCATGAAAAAAACAACAAGTTAAATATTTAAAGGAAGAATATATATATATATATACAAGAATAACTCATCATCATGAGTAATGTAGCACATAATTTGTATGTAATCACGTAGTAAGGTGAATAAAAAACTACAAGTACTCATGGAATCAAGTGTAATATCGAATTTCCAGGGCTACACATATACCCACATGAATTTACTATCTATAATTATCATTAACCATGTCTTTGCATAATAAAATTAATGGAAAACATTTTTAAACAATCCCTAAAGTTTGAGGAACTTCCTAACTCAACAGTTGGGAAACAAATCTCGTTGTTTTTTCTAATATGAGAGTAGTATGTTGAAATATGAAGTTGTTGGTAGGTTGTTGCTTGAGTTTTAGCATAGGTTTTCCAAAAATAATAAAATTTATTTTATTTCAAAAGATTTAAAACATCACATGTGATAATTATTTACCATTTAATTCCTAAATGGTCTTTAAATTTGTTGTACGAACTGATAATTTATAATTATCACTTTAAACATCAATTAGACACATAAAATGATAATTCATAAATTATAATTTAATTTTATCACATGTTCTGATAAATTATGTTATTATTTTATCATTTTTATAAATATCACATGAAATGGAAATTTGTCGCTTTTAATTTTATTTTATTTCATGTACAGTTAAATTGAAATTTTATTTTACCATTTCATACATATCAATTGAAAAAATAATTTCATACTTTTAATTTTATTTTAATTCATGTGGTGATAAATTAAATTATAACCTTATCGTTAATAAAATATTACATGAAATGATAATGTTTTCTTCTCATGTGTTGATAGTTTAAAATATTACTTTATCATTTTTAAAAGTGTCACAAAAAAATGATAAATTTCTATCACATGTGTTGATAATTTAAATTATAATTTTTCCATAAGAAATCATAATTATAATTTTTATACTATACACTAAGTCATCTTGTATAATGATAATTTTAATCATTATCATTGAATTGTCTTATGAATTTATAATTATAAATTTTAATTATAAATAAACTATTATGTGCACTGATAATCCTATTTTTAAATTTATCATTAAATTTTAAAGTGCGTTTGATAATTATAAATTCAGATATTAATTATAATTATACAATGATAATTTTGTTAAATCATATCCTCTTATGATTATCTATATATATATATATATAGTAGCATACGTATATATATATACATGGGAAAATATATATTTATATATATGTATGTATATATATATCATTGGATAATTTGGATAAAATATCTTAAGAAAATAACTGAAATTTCCATCCATAATTCTTAATTTAAATAAGTAGAGAAAGAAAGTTAAATAATGAATTTTGTTCATTTTATTTAAAACTCCATTTATCTTTTCCCTTTTCTTCTTTTTTTTATTTTATTTAAAACACTTTATTTTATTTTATTTTTTATATCATTTTCTTTTTTATAATGAAATCAATTGATAAGAATAGAAATTAAAAAAATAAGAAGAACATATATAGGAAGGGGGTTCATCATGCCTAAAGGGAGGAGGCCACCCATCGACCCACCATTCGGAGTTGATTTCCCTCCCAAATCACTTCAATCATGAAGAAATAATGATATTTTTTTGGATTAAGGGTTTATATTGGGGTTTTTTCTATGTGAATCGCCTTCTATTTATAAATGTAACAATAATTTTCTAGGTGAAATTAAAACACCCATCTCAATTCATTAAACTACAAATTGATTATGACAGAGTAATTTAACATAAACCATTAAGGTGTTGAAATATAAACCGTTCAAAAGGGTCAAGAAATGATTGATTGTGAAAACACCAGTAAGCTTTAATGGTTGTCCACACGAAGGATGGTCTTTTTGGTGTGGGGAATAAGAACCCCACTTTTCCTTTAAATTAATTAATTAAATAAATTAATTTTTTAATTTTATTATCAAGGGAAAAATGATAAATTGATGGAATATCCTAATGCATGTTGTGGATAAATATTTTACCCTACCTTAAGTGAACCCCAATTCAGACTCAATGGTGGTGCCTAAAATTCCACATGACCCATCATTTGTGAGATATAAAATTATTTAAAATAATTTAATATATTAAACCCTTTATTTAAATAATTTTATTAGAAATATGGGCATCCAAATTCCCACTCCCTTCAAATGTTATACTCACACTAGGGTAAACACTGTATTTCGGATCCAAATGTGGTTTTGATATTATCACCCAATACTCTTTTTGGATGATATTAATTTATGTTCAGAAATAAACTAACAAATATAATTTAATAAATTATTTTTACGAGAGAGGCCTTCAAATTCCTAACTCTCTTAACTATTATAGCCTTTTTAGGTTAAATAATGTGTTCCAGTTCCATCAGTGATCTTGATTTTATCATATAATCCACCATTTTAGATTTTTTCTATTATTTTGGCAACATTTACCATGTTTAAAATAATATATTCAATATTTTCATTCTATCTTCATTGAGGATTTGTTGAACTAAAATACTTGCACTAACTTAGCGTTTAACTCAAAAAAATGAATATTCCAATGTTTTAATTTGGTATTTTACCCTTCTGTGATGTGTTTAACAAAAACATGCAATGATTCACTGATAAATCTGGATTTTATACTTAATAATTTATCATAGGACAATTTTATGATTATTGAAAAAAATATGGACGTCATAGTTATCCCCCTCTATTGACTTCTTGTCCTCGAGAAGCATCTCTAATGGTATTACTAGAACAAATCATACCACTATTAACAAATATCAGACACATCGTTTCTTGTCTCTTCCTAAATCTGTCCATGTTTCCTTCGAATCTGGACTAGTGTTGTTGTCTTTCCCCTCAATTCCACTTCAAATCGAAATATGTTTGACGCTTACTCCCATTACAACATTCATCACCCACCAACCCAACATACTTAGAATCTATGACACACACACGATTAGGTATGAATCTCTAAAACTGTGACACATGGAACATGTCATACATACCTCAATAGCAATAATGGAGGCCTAGATGATATGACACTACTCCTATCAACTATTTAAGTCCCTTATCAATCCCTTAATAAAATAAGTACAAACCACCACCCTCTAATATAAAAAGTTCATGTGTCATTATTTGATGACATATTAGAGAAATGATATGTTATAGAAGCATAAATCTACTAGTAAATCTTGTCCATACATTGATTGAATGTATAGGGAAAACAATATCATTAAACAAGGAAGAAGATAATAAGTTTTTGCATTAAACCACACATCATATAGAAACAAGATCATTATCTTCATCAGTTGGTGCTAGGTCTATTGCATAGAGATTTACTTTCATAACTCAATGACCATGACAAAGAATTTCTAGAGTCATCTCTATCAGGGGATTCTATATCCACTTCTAGGTTTCACCGTTGGCCACAATTATAAAACATTCCTGAAATATTTCTATTTTGACCCAAATGCCCATCGGTCTGTGGATGTCGTGCCCAATCATAGCTGAGTCCCTAGGGCTCTTTCTTGCCCTACCAAATGAGTGATCTGAAAAATTAACCATGGTCATAAAAAATGCTCAAGGGAATACCATTTAAGCACACAATATTTGAAAATTAAATTTTTTATAACTCCTCAACATGGTGAGTCTCTCCGATCGGTATGAAGTGGGTAGACTTTATTAACCGATGAATAATCACCCAAACTACATCACGACTCTTTGGGTTCCTGAATAATATAGTAATAAAATCCATAGTAATGTATTCCCACTTCCACATAGGTATCAGGAGTGGCTGGAATAACCCTCTAAGAGGCTGGTGCTCAGCTTTCACCCTCAAATAGGTGAGGCATCGAGATACAAAACATGCAATATCCCACATCATCACTACCAACGATAACTATCATCTGATGTCATGGTACATATTCATCACACTAGGATGTGTGGTCAACCATGACTTATGGTAATACCTCATTATTTCCACTCTAATGAATGAAGGAACCACTAGTATTCCATGTAATAAGATCTTGTTATTTCTATCCATCAACCACCATGGTAATGGGACACCTCCAGCGAGTTGTGCTCTCATCATTATACACTCCACGATTCCATCATGACTAGACCAAACACATTAAATAAGTGAGGATGTAATCATAAAAGTATATAAAATCATATATTTGTGATACTAAAATGCATCAACCCTCTAGTCATCCAAAAAACATACCAAATGCCACAACTCCTCTAAGGATTTCTCAAACATTTCCTACTCATCCTGTGTCATACGGCTAAGTGAATATACTATGACATTTCCTTTTCTAGGAGAATATGTCATCTTGAAGTCGAATATATATAGATACTCAACCCAATATCTCTGCCTCATATTAAGGACCCTCTATGTTAAGATATAGTGAAGGCTCATACGATCCGTGTAGACAATAAATCTCCCACCAAATAGATATTGTCTCCAAAATTTAAATATGTGGATCACTACTTCTATATTTAAGTCATGTGAAGGTTTTTTTTATTATCATGGGGTTGTAGATGAAGACATAAATAGGAAACTACCTTTCCCCCTTACATCAATACTACTCCCAGATCAACTCCTAATGCATCACAATACACTTCATAACCAATCCTACACTCCGGAATTGTTAGTAATGGAGTTTTCATTTGACTTTCATTAGCTCCAGGAAGGCTTATTCACACCGGTGAGAACAAAATAACTGTACACCCTTCATCATCAATGAATTCATGGGTACCAAGAGTAATAAAAATTACTAGATAAAATGTCTGTAATTTTCAGATAAACCTAGGAATCACTTTATCTCAAACACATTTTGGGGATGTTTCCATGACATTATTGATTTTAGATTTTCTTAGTTTATTGATAAACCATCCTCAAACACCAAATTTAATTGAAATATCACCGCATTAATACATAAATCACTTTTTGGAAACATAGTGTAAATTATGTGATCACGTAACATACTCAAGACTATCAGCAGGTGCCAAGCCTGTTGTTCTAATGTTGGTGAGTATATGAGGATATCGTCAAAAAACACTATGAAGAAAGAGTCCATGTATGGATGAAATATTTTTGTCATAAGGTCCATGAAGATTGATGATATACTAATCTGTCTAAATTTCATTACAAAATACTCAAACATGCAATATATCCTCTAAAGAGATGTCTTCAGAATATCTTCCTCCCTAACACGAAACTAGTGTAATACCATTCCGAGATTAGTCCATGAGAAACATCAGGCTCTACATAATTGATAAAAAAAATATCATCAATCCTTGCAAAATGATATCAGATATTCACCATCTCCTAGTTTATTTTTTTATAATCAACAAGTTGACAGATACTATGATATTCCTACTTGGAAAACAACATAAATTAACCCCATAGTGAAGTTCCTGGATTTTTTAACTCCCAAGTCTTACATATGAACCATGAACTTCTTCATCTCCGTTGGAAGATTATGATATGGGTATTAAAAAATGATAAACTCTCAACAATAGATCAATATCAGCTTAATGTGTTACTCTTTAATAGTTACTACAATGTCAAAAATTCCGAAAAATATCCCAACCCTTTCTTTAGTTTCTTGAGAGCCTCTAATGCTCTCGAAGGATGAAGAATACTGGAGTTGGAAATCATTTCATATTCAACCATAGTTCTTAACCCCTACGATTAGGGCATACACTATTTTAAAGACTTTTAGTTAAAGTGACCCTCCCTTCAATACCACAGAGAAAATACAGATGAAGGGTCTACTGCATTCTCTTACATGTTCAGTGGTAATTCAAAAACCTATTCCCTTGTAGAATTATTTGGGTTTACATTCCATGTACTTACATAATCTACATCAAGTTGACTACTTATGTAATGGGAAGGAAATAATTTAGAAAATAAATAGAGTCATTAGGATAAAATCTAATTAGTATAAGGGATCCAACATCATTTTCTCAGGTATTCTATGGGATCAATCAAGTTTTTACTAGGTTTTTACCCTTAAAACATGGTGTACCGCTCCAACACATTACACTTTTCTTCATCCCAGAATTTTATTCTGAGTCATTATATATATTCTAACACAATATCATGATCATTTCAACTAATCAATGTCAATATAGATATATCAGACCATATGGAAACACAGATATATGACACAGAAAAAAACTGTCGTAAATTGGTTGCGCATATCAAAGAGTATAATTAATGAACTACTATACTTCACATCAACTGGTATATATATTGAATTTAAAGCTACATGTCTATTCATAATGCCTGAAGAATCTTGAAATATTATAAATCGTTGATACAGTCATGTGAATCAACCATGGTGAATGAATAGTAAAAATAGGACATAAATTCCCCACGTTAAGGCAACATAGAGGTCCACTATCCAGGGATGGATAGGAACAATTATACCTCCCCTAAACAAGACCCAATTTCATATCTCATATATAATTTCTCTCAAACCAAAGAAAATAAATGGAATGAGTTTTCAAAAAAACCTCCCTCTAATTCCATTTTCTAGTATCTTGACCTAAATCACTGGTTCTGAGCTGGAATGCTACATGCCCCAATATATAGTGTATAATCTCCCAAAAGATCCACTTGAGACCCTCACTGCTATTAAGAAGCCTTTTATGTATAGGGAGGAAAGCATGAGGTAATGTAGCATTTTGGATCATACTCGGTGATTTGGGTCAGGATGTTAAATATATAGAGTGATGAAATATGTTGTGGTATCAAAGGAAATTGGAATGTTTCATAATATTTTTTGGGCTTTGTAAATAAACCAGGTGATTTCTCCAGAGTCCATAATGTAGTCATAATAGGGTTGTGGTATAGTAAAATATGGTATATCTAGAGTCAGGGGAGATGAGAATCTAGACCCTGAATTTGATTTTCAATGGGACTTTTGAACATGCCCTAAACCTTGTCTACTGAGTACAGGGTTGGGGAAAGCCTTCAAATTCAAGAATCACTTTTTGAATACATAACCATATGAGAGGGGCTTCATTCTATTGTGTATTCCTACATACACTAGAGTGTGTGCATCGATACCTATAAGGCCCATCCGGTAATATGGTTTTCCTAATGTGTTTGTGACTTTTTGTGTCCCATGAGACTTATTCATGATGTGATATGATATTGACATTATATATTATACCCCATTGTGTGAGTATAAATGGCCTTTACATATTTTTCTTATTATAGAAAATAGTATTTGTATAATTTTGTCTTTGTTAACTATAATATGGAGAGGGTTATGTGATGAATTGAGGATTATGATGGATGATGAATTCGAGAATTAGAGTGAAAACCATGATTCATGTCTTCAGGTACTTGTAGGATACAATTACCACATCACTCGTACTGAGGTAGACATGGGATAAGATGAATTTAATGTCTAAACTATGATTTTAATGGAGATAAATGACATTTTTTGTTGACTTGGGAATCGTTATCCTTGAGTATGTGAAGACTTAATAGCCTTTTGGCTCTTTTGAAATACATTATTTGGCCATATAGAAAAATTTAAGCCTTGATTGGGTATGATAATTAATTTAAGGCTTTGTTCTCTTTGCAGCCTAATCTGATATGAAATGCTCCATGTACAAGAATTTTTTCACAAAGGAGGAATGGAGATATTGGGATATTTAATGTGTCTATTGAGCACATTTTTGGACTGTATTCTTGGATTTATGTCATGTAGTGAATACCATTGACATTCCTTCCATTATAGCATCAAATCATGTATGGTTGGGTGTTGGTGTTTCATAGTTTGTACTTGAAAACTCGACAGGTGTGCGTGTCTTATCAAGTGTCTTCTGTCCTAGTAATTACATGATAAATTAAAATGGAGTTCTATTTTTTTATTTATTTTTCTCTTGCATACAAACCAATATGATGGCGTATATTAGGGAGAATTGATGAGACCCTACGGATATGTTTTAGTGACACCTTATATGGGAACTCTTATGCACATTAAGAACATAGGTTTACATTTTCGTTCACCATATGATTTAATGTGGAGTTTGATGTTATAAATATTGATTATTTAATGTTTTTTTGGGGGAATCAGATTTGTATTATAGAGTCCTTATATATTTGTTTACTATTTTCTTATATATTTTTTCAGCCTAGTGAGAGACCAATAAAATGATGTCTCATTTTTTATTATAGTATTATTATATATAGAATAGTATTTAATTGTTTTCTATATATTTTGATGATTATTTATTATTCTAATTATTTATTTTCTTTTTATGATCTTTTAGAATTTTATATAAGGTAATAGTCTTCCCATTACTATTATGGGAACTCTCTACAAGTTAAAATCCATTGGTTCTTTCAAATTCTATCATGAGGGGATGTGGTCCACTAACTCATACTATGTGATTCATGTCAGGGTACTACAAAAAAATTTTGTATGTTGGTTACATTTTCTAATTCTAGATTTTGTAGATTTATGGTCTCGTGATGTTTTAAAAAATGGTGATAGATGTCTGATTGGTGGGTTATGAATAATTCTTCTGTTGGTTATTCTGGTTACTAGGGGAAAGTGATTTTTTATTTAATTATTACTATTTTGGATGAGTTGATTGTTGAATATTATGAGGTTTTCAGAGATATTGTTTAGGGTTTTTTGACTATCAGTACATTTTTAAGAGACTTATGTTAATTCCTTATACTCATAAAACAATACTAACATGATATTTACCTCTCAAATCATTGACTTTTGATTTTACTAATTTCCTTTTTCTAATAGGTCATGTGTATCCTATTTCATGATGATCTATGGTAATGATAATGTAGTCCCTTCATTATAGGATTCATGGAGACCACTATTGTGTTAGGGAATTCTTTATTTCCATGTAGATCGAGCAATAGTGGGATTCGTATCATTATTTGATGGTTGTGAAATGATATAAGGTTGAGAAATATTTCTTGTGGATGTGAAACTAGGGTGGTTTGTCAGGAAAGTATTTATAATTATTCCTTATAATAATGTTCGCGAGTGCATGGATTCTTATTAAAACATTGTAAGGACTCATGTATTACTAGTTTCTTGGATTTATAAATCGATTCATATTAGATGATGAGTTATTAGAATAGGTTCTTAGACCATAGATTTATAGAGCATGTGAATATTCTCAATGGCTTTAATTGAAACTCTTGTGAAGGGTGGGTCTTGGTGAATCCTGAATTCAAATTTGTTTCAATCATGATATAGATCAAAAATTATCATTTTTTAATATAACATTCAAGTATGGGATCATATTCAGTGGTTAGGAATATATCCAATGGTGTGATTAAGAGATTATCATTAGATTATGAGTCATGGGAGCATGATCTGGTTATGTGGGTATCTTCAAATATTTAGTTTTATCGGAACCACTAGGATACCTAATTGGAACCTTGAGTGGGATATTATTGGACCGGTCTTATTAAGGGATACAATGGAATTTAGTGAGTATTTTTGGGAAATTTTTCGATATAATATGCAATATTAAATCAAGGTAAAAATGTTTTATGTGTTTATCATTAACTGGTGATCAGGACTCATGGGACATTGAGAATTTCACATGTTGTTGATGAGAACGATAAGAAATACATTAGTTGTTATTTGGTGTTTTTTGGTTTGGGATCATTGGAAGAGTTATTTCACCATTGGATTCAAGATGATCATGTAGGCATATAAATTAATTATGAATCGTAAATAATCTCATTCCATCATTCTTAGTGATTGACTGTCCATGGGATGGGTAGCATAATGAATTCATAACAATGTGATGATATAGATAGTCCTTTATGTGGATCATCAATTTAATTATGGGTTAATAAAACTCTCATGGTAATGGTCATGGAGTTATTTAATATTTTCTATTAATGATTTGGGGTATCATTAGAAGACTAATTTCTATAACACTTAAGAGATTTTGGATCCAATATAAATATTTTATGTTTTATTTGGTTGTGGAATTGTATGGGGATAGTATGTGGTAATCAGACTCATAACGTATCTTTAATGAACCTATTGTGAGTCATGTTGTTGATACATTAGTGCATGGTTTGGATTCTTATGGGTTGTGTGATTGTTTGGTCAACCAATCGAGAAAATTTCATCAATATTGCTTTAGATGTATGTAAGGGTATCATATTGATTTACATATTAAATTTAGGCTCAGGACAATGTGATTGACGTCTTCATGGGGCATCACTTTTTTATGTCATTCAACATTATGTGTATTCTATTAATATAGTATCGATTGGTGTTTCCAAATGAATCTAAATACATTGGTATGTTACGACATCGAGATCATCGTATTGGGTACAAAATAGGTATAAGAAGATTATTCAAAGAATTATTTGTATGTTTGGAACATTCAAGATATATTTACTATGTATGGGCTCATGGGATTAGTTCAAATTTAGGAATGAGGTTTTGGGTCCTATATTAACCCATGTTTTAGTTAAAATATTAAATTGGGTGAACCAGTTTCTTCACCTATTTCAAGGGGTATTTTTCTTGTTTCATCACATTATTCAAGGGATAAACCATGGAATAATATGTTTCAATGTGTCACCATGTGATGAAATTTCATGGGAATCATAGTATTGGGAAGTTATGGTTTTGAGAATGAGGTAGACCATTATAGTGAGGTTTTGTGGAAGAATTGATGGGTTAGTGGAAGGTATTGATTTTTTGGATGCCTTGGTGTGTATGGTAGAGAGTTTTTGAAAATATTAAAAAAAAGGTGGTCTAACATGTGTTTTTTATATATATAGGACATAATAATATGGGTTCAGTGTTGTAATAATCATCTGGGACATGGTTATCTGGTCATTCAATTGTTGTAATTTCATGTTTGGTAATAAATTTCTATGGAGTGTACCAACGTTGTTTTGAAACCAAGATTGGAAAGAAGTTCCTTATTGTTTTAAACCTTATGATTCAATAAATTTAAGTAATATTCATTATGAAATATTAGAATTCATGTTTGTGGTAAAAACTATATAAATGGTCATTTGGGTGATGAGATGGTGGCTCAGTTCATAGTGAATAGTTTTCCTTAGTAACCGATAATGGGAAATTAATTTTATTTTTAAGTTCAAATAAAGACCGTTGTAAATTATATATTATTATAGTGTTTTTAGGTTGAATGAAATTATTTTAAATTTTTAATAGATTCTTCAGGAAATAAATTTATATGGTTAATTGTTTTTAATGATCAGCTTCATTAAATTTTGAAAAATCTCCATCAAAATTTGAATTTTCCATTTCATGGATGTTTTCATGATAATTTGAACTTGGGATTGTAATTAAAAGTATTAATGTTTCTAAATTATATTTTTAGTTGAGGAATGTTTCATTATAATATCCTGGAGTGTTTGAGTGTGATATCTAGAGATTCGGGGGGATCCATAACTACTTGAGGGATCTACGGATGATTTCACAATGTGATCCATTCAGTCACATCAAAAGATATTGTGGCTGGGTGGATTGAGGTTCTAGATCAAATCATTATGATGAAAAATATTTTTTACAGTATGAATCATTCCTAGGATTCATGTCACGATTTTTTAATAGGGGACTCATCCTAGTACCTACCCATTTTATAACCATCACCTTGCTCTTGAATCTTTTGATATTTGTTTCCTTTGGGGAGTTCCTATGACAACATTTCATATTGGATAAAATTATCATTTAATCCAACCTAATGAAAATGGAATGTAAAATACCATTCATGATATACACTCACATATTATTCATTTATCAATGATTTGGGTGTTTAAATTTGGGTTTTTTATTGATTCCACATGATCAAGGTGGACTAGGCTACAAACAATAGGGATTTAGCCTGGCTTGAATAGAGGAAAAGAAATATTATACAAGGAATTGTGAAATTATTCGTTCAAGGTAGGCCACTATCCAAATTTTATTTTGTGTTGTTGGATTAAATTCATTTTTTGTGAATAATTGATCATTATATAAAAAGTTTTTCATGTGCGATTATGTTAAGGATAATTTTTGGACACTCAAGGTTTCAGTTGTTCGGTTTATAGCATGAAGATGTTTCTTAAGGAGACTTCTCTCAGTTATGTCATATTGGATTAAATTTAATTAATTATTATTTTTTATTATAAATTCTTCTTATCATATGATGTGAATAAGGTGATAATATGGCTCTTTTCACATAATTGTGGACTGGTCAGGCTAGGTATATTATTTATGGGACCCAGAAAGCATGACATATAATATTGAGGTATCCATAACCTATTATAATAAATTATATGTATTTTTATGTATGTTTGTTGCATGTGTTTGCTATTTCTATATGGGTTCTAGAATAATAGTTGAGAAATGAGAGACATTCTTGTGTGTTCATTATTCAAAGGCTTGGTCAAAGTAGTTGAGCACTAAGATACCCTTAATATAGATTTTGGGGGTGCAGTTGAATCCCAGTCCTAGTCAACGTTCTTGAAATCCTATGTGATATTCATATAAATAAGAACAAATGCACTATGTAATTATGGTACTTCTAAAAATATAAAGGGGAATTGGTAGGTTTTCTATGGTGAGTATGGTTATTGAACTAGCATGGTTGTTTTCTTTATAACCTTTCATATAAAAAAGGTTTTAAAGGAGTGATGTATGGACTCCCAATAGACATTAGATGAGACACTTGCCACATTCATGAGAACTAAATGATGAAATTTAATCATGATTTCAAGGGAAAATTTGTGTAGGACTTGGACCCTACCTACAGAGTACTAGGTTAGGGAGGTCTATAATACTTTCATTATCATTTATTTATCATCCATATAAGAGGGGATTGATGTCAGAGTGTAATCCTTGACATGCAGAATTTTGTGTATGTGTTTGTGTTGGTGTATATATAAGGACTATAATATGATATGTTATGTATGGTATGTGTATGTGCGGACCATGAGACTAATATTTAATGTGATAACATTTGTTTATTTTTTATTCTTCACTATTGTCTAATTATGTATGGAATTTTGGGGTATTTCATATTGTAGAAAATGAAAGTTTGATTATCATGTTATTAGTATCCCTTATATGAGGAGTATATTGTAATGTGATGATGATGATGATTTATTTTGAAAATTAGTTTGGGTATGAAATCCTTGACACTTATCCCATGGTTTTTTAGGATATGAAAATCATTTCACTATCCCTATTTTGATATAGGGTATGATTACATTCTTGTATGACACATGACTATGATGAAGCTTGATGTCCATTATGAATATGAGAGTAATTAGACTTGTGTATGTTGTGAAATATATGTGGATGAATTTGGAGTGAATATGGGAATCAATGGATATGTTTTGTGATAAGAGGCATGTGTATGTCTTTTATCTAATTAGTAAATACCATGATGCGTATAAAATAATTCTTCCTTAAAAGATGCACTGGGATATATGACCATTTGTTGTTTATATCAAGATGGATTATGGACTTCATACCAAGATATATGTCATGAAACAACAACATCAAACATTTCTTCTTGCATGTCATCGAAGCATGTTTATGTGGGCATCTAGGTGGCATGGTTTTCACTTGATAACCCATCGAGTTTTTTTATCTCATCAAGTGTCTTTGTTGCCTTATAATCGCATGAAAACCTAACATGAATATTTATTTATCTTGTTATTTTACTAACATATACCCATATTATGGATTTTATTATGGACTCATTATGTCGCCATACATTGATGGGTTTCTCACATGATGCATGCAAACTCTGGTTCATGTGGGTTAAGAACTAGACATGTAATAGATTGTGCTGGGAAAACTCAAGAATATTAGAGATATGGTGTATATAAC
Organism: Viscum album; assembly: GCA_963277665.1. Taxonomy (NCBI): domain Eukaryota; kingdom Viridiplantae; phylum Streptophyta; class Magnoliopsida; order Santalales; family Viscaceae; genus Viscum; species Viscum album. The sequence goes on along the minus strand of OY728121.1, from coordinate 1,639,800,816 downwards.
ATAGAGTTTCATGAGAGCCTCATTTATTTATATTTACTATTTTGTATATATGTTTTAATCCTTGAGGTAAATATGTTATATGTATTATTTTAATTTTATGATAGATTTTTTTATATTGATATATGTTTAAAAAAATTACTATATGTTGATGATCACAGTGGATACTGATTATTTTGTTTTTTTCGATGCTCATTTACACTTGAATATGAGGGTATAATCACCCCACATTTGTTATCGTACCTTATTTCTAGTCGGTATCCACTAGAAAATAGGGCATCATTCTTATGTTCATATGGATCTCTAGGTCATCCTTGATGATTTGTGTCTATGTGTTACAAGTTCTATGAGTCCCTGTTTTGATTGATATTTCAATTTGATATTTCAACCATATATTGAAACTATAAATAATGTAATTCCATTCAAAATAATAATATATTACTATTATTTTAATTCCATCTTTACACAATATTTAAAAACATGGATGATTATGTTTCGGTCCATTGAGAAAATCTAAATTTTTAAACTTCATCTAATATTTAATTCCTCTACTACTTTAATATTTAATGGATTCATTATTTTTTATCATGAATGATCCCTCATTACACTAATAAATATCCTAAAATACATTTAGATCATTAGTGATAATATTATAATTCTCAACACCCAAAATCCATGATTATTCACTCTTTGAAGAGATATATAAAAATTTATCAACCATGAATCCTCCTTCGTCATTTCATTTTTATGAATGAGTAATATATATTTTTATAATGAATTATACAAGAAATGTGTTATTAAATTTTTTCATCATGTGATTATTTATATTACACCTTCCATAAGTTTATTTTAATTAATTTAAAATATTAGATTACCTCAATAATATTCCATTACTATTATAGATGACAATTTTAAATATTGTATTTCATTCTCATAAAATAATGATTGATTTCATTTATAGTGGATGATTTTTTTTTCAAATTGTTATATATTTTTTTATGAAAAATCAAAAACATATTTGATGGAAAAAAAATATAATACACTTCATGATATGTTCATTTTATGTATATGTGATATACCACATCTTTTGAGAATTTTGATACCATCACATTATTATATTCATTATATATTTTTTATGGATTCATTAATATCCTTGATGGTTTCATAATAATGTTCTTCAACATTTTATCCATAGAAGTTTCTATAGAATATAAATATTATCCATGGATAACAATGAAAAAAGAAAAATATTTTTCAGCACCTTTAGAAAAATATAGTTTCTTTTTTATCATTTTAATGGAAAATAACTCTATAAAAAAAAAATTTTCACCCATTGCTCATGAACAAATTTATTTGATAGATTTATTTAGTTGGTTTGATGTGTCAATATTTTCATGAAAATATAAAGAGATTCACAAATAAAATATAAAGATTTTCTAAAATTAGGATTGTAATTATTTACTAATGATTCATAATAAAATAGATTTATTTAAATTTATTATACCTCTTCTCATTTTTATGAGAAAAAAAATGTATTATTTTCAATAATTTTACACAATTTTAAAATAATAATTAAAATATTTAAATATCATTGGAAAAATAAAATTTGTTATATTATATTAGAAAAGTCATAATCTTTATTTAGAATTTATAATTAATTATTAATATTTTTATTATTTATTTAAAATTTATATATTATTCAAAATATGTATAAAACACATTTATTTGAAAATATAATATTATTTATTCTCCCTTTTTCCATGTAATATAATTCTAATTAACTGGAGGTATTTTCTATTTCCTATCCTTCATATGTTGAAAACATCCCATGAATGTAACTATAGTATTGTTTTTCAATATTTATATAATAATAACTAGTATCTTCTAATTTATTCCATAGTAAATTAGTTTTCATTATTCATTATTAATGTTTTATATTAGTTTTAAAAAATAGATTTAATGAATAAATCACTTTTTCTAATTTTATTATTACGTAATAATCATTGATATTCTTTATTATCATCCTCATGATCTTTAAATTTTTTAAAATATTGGGAAAAAATCTACCTTAATTTATTGGGATAAAAAATATGTGTTTTCCTCATAGATAAAATTTCATGTTTGAAATATTTTAATGATAAAGGACCTAGTGTTTTTAAAAATCATTATAACCTTTATTTTACTCTTATTATATTCATTTGTACTCTTTTAATCAATTTTACAATCATCTAATAATATAAAAAATTAATTTTTATGATCATTAAATTTAATATTTTTTTTAAAACACTGACATATAGAATGAAATCAATATCTTATGATGTGTATTAAATGAAAAAATGTGCTAACAATGTTATTAAATAGTTAAGATAAATCTAGTTTTTTACAAAATAATGACACACATTTTCAAATTCACATAAACTAAAATATGTTCAACATAGCCTCATATTATAATGAATATTTCATTTACCCATATCAAAAACTATTCAAATTATTTTTCATTCACTATAAAAACAAAATTAAATTTTCCATGAAAAAATTTAACATCTCAAACTTAATAAACTTTTCTCATTCACTATTATTTTAAATTTTGTTTCCATATTTTAATAATTTAATTACGTCCCATTAATCTTGTATAATCTATCTCATAAATCAATGAAAATAAATTATATCATTATTAATCATTATTATAAAAAAATTATTGTTTTATAACTTTTTAAATCAATCATATGTATATAAATAGAATTTTTAAATTATGTCTTGAAAATATAAATAATTATAGAGTATTTATTATAACATAATATTCATCCATATAAAAAAAATTACATTTAATTTAGATGTACAATATTTATATGAGTATTATTATTAACTGTATATATAAATGATTAAGTTTTACATTGGGTGTTGCTGTACAAATTTTCCTAAAATGTGGCATTTGGAAAATATCTATAGTCCTAAGGAATGAATTATAATTCAAATGATTCTTTAAATAATAATTACATTATTTTAGACATAAAAACAATAATTTTACACCCATTATATGGAGTAAGAGATGGATTTTGAAATTATCTAAGAAAAAATATGGGAGAAAATATTTATAATGAAATAGAAATATATAAATTCACTCTATTTCATAATGTTCTTAGTATAAAATATAATGGAATTCCTCAACTATAGAAATGGATCTTGAATCAAAAAATTTATCCAAGTAACTTCATTAGGATGAATAAAATATTCCATTAAATCATTATAGATTTTTGGTAGTTTGGTTTTTGACTTTATCTAGATCATCAACATTCTTTTGATCAATGAATTTTATCACCCTCCATCGTTATTTGGAGGTTTTTCTTTTCTTTCTTGGGTATATCTACCATTCCCACCTTTGTTCAAAAAATTGGAATCGAAGTCATGTGATTATTCTAGGAAACCTTCACACATCCCATTATATATTATCAAGAAGGTGGTTTATTGAACATTCTCAAATTGTTGAATTTAAATTTGGGGTTTTTCAAATTTCAAAACCTTTATTATTTAAATCATGAGTATATTACATGGATTCAATTTTTTTAGTGAAAAAATGTAACATCCCAATATTTTAAAATAGGAACCTTGTATTTCATAGCATATATGATATGATATAAAAAACATAAAGGGGAATGAAACACATATAAAATTTATATTATATTTATTTCTAACTTACATTAATCTATTTGATAACTTGCAGTACATGCAATAGTGGGTTTAAATGAAACATGATACTCATTTAAAATATTATTATTTAAACATGACCATCATAATGTTTCCATTAATATGGTGGGTTTTAATTTTAATAACAAACTTATAAAAGTTATTTTGATTAATGGTGTATAAAATAAATTCAATGGTTATATACTGATTAAAAATATAATATGAACCATTTGAATGATATTGAAATGTTTTCAGAAAAAACAATATTTTTCTAAAATGGGATTTATTTTCAGTTTGATGCATAATTTAACATTATTTTAGTAACAATTTTTTTAAAATTAATTGAAATTGTAAACATAATTTATTAAATCTATATGTAAATTTTTTTTTATAAATTTTGGTGTTTATTTTGAAAAAAGAATGTTTTTTGATTAATAGTTAAAAATAATAATATTTATCAAAAACTGTATTTTATTTTAAATTATTCCTAATGATGTATTATATTTTTAATTTCTGTAAAAGTAAAATTAGTAAAATAATATTAATAATTATCTAATTTAGGTTATTTTAATCAATTTCAAATTAAATGATGGTATTAACACATTATATACTTATGATATTATACTATTGGGAAAACTGTTCTTTCGTAACATATGCAGTTTAATTTTAAATTGAATTGCTTCATATATATGAATTGAATATGGAAAATGGTTTAAATATTTTGAAAAATAATAATATGATGTATTTAATATCTTCTCCTTAATTCTTTTTCCAAAATGAATTTTGAAAATTGAAAAAAAATAATTACCATGGTTAAGGTAAAATTGATTTAACTTGTGGGATATATAATAACATAAGGGTTGAAAATGAATCAAAATTTCCCAAAAAAAATTTTACATAAAAATTTTTCCTTATAAAATATTATTATTGAAAATAAACCCTATTAGGGTATTTTATTTATATAATCATGGGTATGATTATATCTCTTCATAATTTCCATCTGTGTCCTCTCCCCCACTTGTAAAAGGCCTCCCTATATCCTCCCCTATCTAGACATTAAAAAACATTTGTTTATAAAATCCATAAAAATCCCTTTAATTATTCCCTAACTAAATCATAGAGGTTGTGTATTTATTAGGAATCCCTTTTATGAAGGATTTAATTATTATCATAGTGAGGCTCTCAGAATAATAGGTATCATTCGCAAATTTGTGTATTTTTTATTTATTCTTAAACATATTTAAATACATAATAAATTATACTAATATAATAATGATAATATAAATTATAGAGGGATATTTTATTATTTTAATGGAATAATATCAATACATTTCGACTTCTATCAAATGGGAATGGAAACTATCGATTCTCGGTAGAGTGAACTACCATCTTTTAAACTGATGTAATTATTTTTCCACCACCACCTTTAAAGGATAGATAAAATTATGGATTTAACATATTTATATGATATTTATCACATTATTTATTTATTTAATATTGATATCACAAATCACATCTTAGTTTTGATTATGTGGGGGGATAAGACAATTTTTCTCATGTGTATGGAAGACTACTGCCTGGCCAAGAAATGTTATTAGTTTCTCACATACACATTATATGAAAGGTATTAAAGTTAATGTTATTAAATATATGTTACATTTATTATCATATCATTAATATATATCTATAAAATCAAATCTAACTTTTTAAAATCTAATTCACTGGAAAACGATTACATCACTCATGTGTATGTGTAGACAACCACCACCACGTAGCGATGTGAAATATTTTTAATTTTATTTTAAAAATTATGGTACTAAGTTTTTTTGATTAAATGTATGATATATATTAAATAATTATTATTATTTAATGGTTTTTTAATATGAATTTTCATATCAATCCTTACAACATGAAAAATAGTTGCAACACACAGCATACGTATGACCAACCATCTTCTTGCATGGTGTAATCTATTTTATATCTCAAAATTTAATAGATAACTATAAATATGTATATAATTAATATATATTATATTTATATCATGGTTAAAATTCTATATATTATTTAAGAATTATCAAATTAAAAGGACCAAAAATACTGAACTAAAAATACAGGGAAAACGAAGCAATTATCACCTAAAATTATGATTTTAAAAAAGAAATGTTATTAAAAATGAGATAAAATAATTTATGTAAGTCATATATTGTGTTAGATAAATGTTATTTGTTCAATAATATATGTTAAATATAAAAAATTGTAGGTTAAAATTGATGTGATTTAAGTTGAAACTATGGTAAGGTTTTCTCATCTTACATTTACTTCTTAGTGACATACTGAATATTCATCACATATTCAATTGTGTAGTGTAGTTACCCCAAATTTTTTTTTATTTCATTAATCTATTTATATTAATTTAATATAATGTTTCCTTAGATATTATTTCTCTTATGGGTCTTATGGTTGAAAATTAACTAAAGTCATAAGGGTTTATTTTACAATCTCATCCTTATTTGATATTATTTCTGTCTAAGTCTATATTGGGGAAATTATTTGACATTTTTTCCTAAAATAAACATATTTTATTCCCCATTGGTTTTTTGAGAACATTATCAACTAATAATACAATTTTCCACCCATTGGTGTTTAAAAATATTAAAAATTTAATTTATGAATAAGCTTACTTATTTCTCCCTTCAATTGAAAATCATTTTAATTAAATTCACAGTTAACTAAAAATTGTTTTAATTTTTTTAAACCATATCCAAGTGATTTATCATGGACATTTTTAATTTTTTTAAAAAAAAATTTTAATGTAATTCCCTTTTCAATTTTATAATAACTACCTATTTTCTTTTATTAAAAATGTTAAAGGAATCACTATTTTAACATGTATGACAGGAATGAAATTTTCCTCAATAATGAACAATCTATATTTTAAATCACATTTTACAAGTTCTAGAAGGTTATTTTCATAAAAATGTATTTAAAAAATATTTTGTTAACTTTTTTTAAGATATTTTCAAATTGAAAATTATTTTTTCCAAGAAAATGTATTAATGACATTTGTACATTTGTTATATTCATCAGTTACATTAACCCTTTATTTTACTTATGATAAACTAGGGATATGTTTTATTGATATAATCTTTATTATTTCATTATATTTTTTATGATATGTTTGACATATAGTGTACAAATATATTTCTATTCACCACATTACACTTCATGGTTTACGATTATATTATTTAGTGTGGTATGTATTGTAATTTTTTATGTTAGTTTTCTTTAAAAAATTAGTATGTTGATTATGTTTCACCCCATTAATATGAGGAATTAATTTTAGGTAATAAGTGATAGAAGGGGACCAGTTTTATAAATCCCCTTGATGAATTAATAGGTCTCATTGGAAAATTAGTTGGATAAATTAGATGAATTTCTACTTATAGATTTGAATTATCATCTAAAATGTCATGAAATTTTTAGATGTCTATTATTATGAATTCCCCCATTATATGAGTAGTTAATTATATGTGTTTATTCAATTATTAAAAATATTAATGGATAATTTTCAGACTCATGTGATTATATATGTGGATTTCATTGATATTTCTACCATATTATGATCACCTTATTGATTAAATGGCATGAGTTTGAGATTGTTGGTCAGAGTAGAATACTCAAGAGGGGGTGAATTGAATATCTATAAACAAATTCTGTTTAAAAAGGTGTTCTTAAAAGGATTTCCCCTTTAAGTTAAATACAACCCAATTAATCAAAGCAATACTGTTATAAAGGTTTGACTTTTTAAAAAAATTCTTGGAAGATTGATTATTTCTCAGTAATAATAACAGTTATTAATATTACTTTTGAAACTATTTTACTTTGAAAATGCTATTATAACTTCTTTCCAAGATTTACTATCAAAGTAGGTTTAGTGATTTCTAATTTATATGTTAGAGAATTAAAATAGAGAAAACTAATGTAAGCAGCACAGTGGATATATAACAAGTGGTTCAGTCTCAAGCCGAGACCTAATCCACTACACTTGGTGATCACATTCCACCAAGAAGTTTATATAAATAAACATGATCCACACCCTAGACCGGGGTTAAACAATTGTTCATAGGACTATATAGGTTGCACAAGGACCTCTTCCACAGTTCTTTGTGGGTACAAACTTACAGGCCACAAAGGGACCTCTTCTACACTTATCTTTGCTTATACACAAGAGTAAATGAGTGTTTGTGTAAGGATATATTGTATCCTTCAGTTTAATGTAGGAGACAGAGTGTGTTTCTATACAGTTACACACTATGCTTGAAAAATAATAAAATGATACACAACAGAGCAGTAATGTTGAGATAGGGTAAGAAATTCTCTAAGTGTTGATCTTTGTAGCTCTGGATATCTGAGATAAGGTAGATTTGGAACTCAAGTCCTCATATAAAAAACAAAGTGTCACAAGTTAGACAGATTCGGATTTTTTTCTTCATGGTGTTTTTTTAGCGCGAAGATGTTCTCGGTATTCTAGTGTGATTTGTGTGTTCTTCAGTAGAATCGGGTTGCATGAGCCAATTCGTATGAAGGTATTCTGTTGTGATTCATATGCCAACTAGCTAGTTATTTTGTATCATGTTCTTTCAACAAGATTTTCCACCCTTTGTTTCTGGGCCGCACAACTCTTTTTATCTTTGAGTGCATGTGTTGGATCCAGTAGGTTGCTTGTATTCTGAACCTCATACCTCGTACTGTCTGATGATATGTCTACAATGAAACATTAATAATTTCAGTTCATTAAATCCTCAAATATGGCCGCTAGAGATTAAGTTGATAGATTAAAAAAATATTAGGAAACAGTGTCACATTATGTCATTGAAACGGTGTCTTCTTCACTTGGTGTCTGGGTTAGTCATGGTGTCCTGTTCAAGGTGTCTGATGGTCATGGTGTCTGGATGTCAAGGTGTCTTGTCCACGGTGTCTGGAGGTCATGGTGTCTTGTTCACGGTGTCTGATGGTCATAGTGTCTGGATGTCACGGTGTCTGATGGTCACAGTGTCTAGATGTCAAGGTGTCTTGTTCACGGTGTCTGGTGGTCACGGTGTCTGGATGTCACAGTGTCTGGGACTTTTCAAAATAACTATATTCAGACTTAAGCAATGATGATCATAGAATAGGTTAGATATAATCATTTGTTAAAGAAGGTATTATAAAAGTAAATCAACGATAGTATAAAGTAATTAAACTGAATATAGAGAAATTAAGATCTTGGATGGCTCTTCTTAATTCATGAGAGTACTTAAACAATGATACACATGATTTGATATAATTTATAGTATTTAACCAGGTTGAATAGGATTTGTGATCATTAAAACGTGATTAGTACATGAGGAGTCCAAAAATCTCCCCCTTTTTGATGATCACAAATCATGTAGATTTAAATTTTATATTTGATTCAACTATAGATGTTGAGATAAATGTATAACATATAGAGATTGCTCCCCCTTTTTCTATTATCAAAAAGATCGAATAAGAGAAGTCATGAAAACTGCTCATTTCGTTAAAGAAAATAAAATCCAGTACAAACAGAAAAAACAAAAACAAAAACAACATCATCCCTATCAAAAAGGAGTAATCACTGTTCTTATTCAAATTCTGGCTATCTTTATTCCTTTAGAAAAAGTAGCAGAAGAGGGATCCATAATAGCAGAGGTTGATGTAGAAGAAGGGAGTGAGGTTGTTGAAAAAGAAGGTAATGGAAGGCCTTCAAAGACCTATAGAGCTTGGGTAGGAGTAATATAAGATCTTGGTAGTTGTTGATCAAGGATCACTGGCCTGATCTGACTTAGAGCTTGGATTATAGAAATAGTAGTGGATGTTAGGGGAGAGGTTAAGGTAGGTAATCTAGGTCTTAGAGGTGAATCCCCAGGAGAAACAATGGTTGTAATCTATACTTGAAGGTAAGGCCTCAAAATCATAATGAAAGCTTGAGTAATAGGTGGAATTCACAGATTTTCCACAAGATACTTGAAATGATTATTCATTTCAGTCCTGGAGAATATTCTGTTGAAGTAGAAATCCACTTTCTTGGAAATCTCTTGTTGAGAATCATTAGAAATTTTAGAATGGATTTTGACCAGGTTAAGAACTCTATCACTATTCATTATAATTATAGAGAGAGAATCATTATTAATGCCCCTAAGCATAGTTTGAAGCTATTCTTTGACCACTATTCTGAGCTGATCACTATCTAAAGAGGGTTGGGAGGATTGACCAAAGACTTTAGAAGAAATGATAGTGGTGGTGAGAGATTTCATTTGATTCAGCACTTTCTGAAGACACCCCGTATACTCATCTATGAGTTTGTTTAGATTAACCATAAGCTCTCTCATTTCTTTAACAGTATTTTTGTTCCTTTCTATGACCTTTTCAACTAAGGAACATAAAAGTGGATGATTCTTAGAGACAACATTCTTTGGGGTTTGAGGAACAACAGGTTCCACAGGATGAGAAATACGCTCTGATCACAAATGCATCTCTTTCTGCATGTCTTGAATCCTACCTCTTAGAGTCTTCACTTCATCACTATGAAGTCTATTCTCAACTCTTAATTCTTGAATCTAATGAAGCACTTTGGGATGTATTTGGAAAATAACTTTCTCCAAAAATAATGAGGCATCTATCTCACTTAGATGTGTCATAAGAGCAGGTTGGTAATTCAGTACTTTTTGAACACCAAACAAAAGGGTAGCACCAAGTTCTTTAGATCATCCTTACTCACAAAGGATGGTTGTTCTGATGAAGGGATAGAAATAGGTAATAATACAGGCTCAAGTTCCTCCTCAAGAGAAATATTAAAGATAGATTTCAGTTGTAACATAGTAAAAATCTCAAGGCCTTTTATTGAAAATTTTTGAGAGTCATCCACATCACAGAAACATGGGACCTTATACTGAGTGCTTGCATGGATCGGATCAACTGGATTTTTTACTTTGATAGATTCCATATTTGGGGATTTCTCTCCCTCAATAATTGCATCCTTCTTAGGACTAAGAGACTTAGGATTTTGATCTAATTACACAAACGCATCACATTATTCTTCTCTTATTTCCTAACTAGCTAATAGAAAAGCCAGCTCCATCCATTCCTCACCTGAAGGAATCACATCGGGAATAGATTCTTCCACTGTAAGTTCATCAAGGTCTACTCATATCATAGTAGGTAATTCTTCCTCTTTAGGTTCTGCTATAGAATTATTCGTAGTTTCTATGGTAGTATATTTTTTTTCAACCTTTGGGTGAGCTTCTAGAGTAACAACATCTGTTGGTGAAAGGACCTCTTTTTCACTTACCACAAGAGGGATAGGAGTACTATCTTCCTCAATAGAAATAGTTTCCCTACAGGGTCACAACAGCCTCTTCTTCCTCTTTAGCAGAATATTCAAAAACCTCATCTAGTTCAAAACCAGGATCGAAAATATCTCCTGGTCTTGAAGGATGTTCCACAGGATTGAATTTTTCATAAATTCTATCATTGTCTTCCACCCATGCCTTTTTCCAAGGATTCCAATTTATCTTCATCCTCTTGATATTGTAATTTTAATGGCAGTACTCATAATCCTTTATAGAATCCTCATTAGGTCCAACCATACCTTTAGCAAGAATCATGACTGAGATAATCCAAGAGTAGGACAAGTATGCTGACTTGGATGTGACTTTGATCAGCTCACATATGTGGTGAATAATATATATGAAAAGTTTTATCTTATGCTCATTTTTTATAAGGTGGATTAGAAACACAACCTGATATTTCAAAATAGAAAAATCACCTTTTCTGGGGCTCCCCAGATTCCGAATAAACTTGAACAAAAGCCTTGATTCTCCATCTAGTTTAGCATCAATGGATCTCCTCTTAGTTCCATTTAGAGTAGTGGCTTTCAAAGAATCCTCCAGATCAAAGAATTCGATTGAAGGTGGAGGTCCTCGCGGATAAACCACATAGATTTCTTCATGAGGTATCTTAAGGCATGCAACCCATAACCATTAAATGAATGAGCATTTCTGGGCATTTATCCTGCTTCTCATGACATTACTCTCACCATAATCATTATATAACTGTACATACTGATAAAACTGAGCCACTAAGTTAGGGTTGATAGGTATATCTTTCTTCGAAAACCACTCTAACCACCCTTTATTTTCTAAAACTTTCAAAACAAGATACTTACTAGATAGAAGCCACTTGGGTAAATACTCTTTATTAGGTACTAAAACTCGGTTTACTATATTTGGATTTAGATGTCATTCTGGTAATAGGTTAGGTGCAATCTTTTTCTTCATTGAGATGCACTTCTCAGGAGTCAATGTTGATGGGAATTTCATCCTGGACATCTACTGAAGATTCAAGAGAGAGAAAAAGGGTTGTAGGGTTGAAGAAGCATTTGAAATGAGTTAATAGAAGAAATCCCAAGTGAATAATCAAGTAATACTTTCTTTATTTTATCATTTAGGAATACCAAACGCTGCACAAGTAAAAACGTGTAAAAACAAAAAAAGGTGAAATGAAAAATTATCGTGATATGACTTTTAATTCATAACTAAAAATTAAAGAAAATATTTATAGTGAGACTATATCGGGTCTTTATGGTGAGATAGAAAATGAATGTTATGGTGAGATAGTAATATGGTCAGATAGTAGCTGAGCATTACGGTTAGACAATAACTATCAGACATTAGTGATGAAGCACTAACTATTAGACCATAATCATGAAACAGTAAGATATACAACAGTAAGACATTTAATTAAGATTTATCATGCCTAATTCATGTATGATGTAGTCTATTCTTTTAGAATTTATTGGTTTGGTAAATATATCAGCAAGCTGAAACACAGTACTAATGAATTCTAACGTGATATCTCCATTTTGATAATGATCTCTCCAAAATTGATGTCTTACATCAATATGCTTTGTCCTAGAATCTGAAACCAGATTTTTTTAGATGTTAAAAGCACTTGTGTTGTTACAATTTGTAGGTACATTCCTGAATTGATATCCATACTCTAGTAATGTGTGTTTCATCCACAATATTTGTGCACAACAACTTCCAGCAGCTATGTATTCAGCTTCTGTAGTAGAAAATACAATAGAGTTTTATTTCATACAGCACCATGAAACTAGTGAATTGCCTAAAAAGTGACATGTTCCAGAGTTTCTTTTTTTATCTAACTTACAACCACCGAAGTCAGTATCAGAATAGATAACTAATTGAAATGATTTTACTCTATGATAGATTAATCCTAGATTGGGTGTATTTGGCGCACGTCTGTCGTAGGGCGTGGCAAAACAATTATTTCCTAAGTTAAAATGTAGTAATGTGGTTGACCTAGGATGTCTCCCGAAGAGGAGTGCACACAAAATGGGTTGTCACTTTAAAACGGGGGTAAAAATGTTGTGAACGGAAATTTGAAATTCAAATGATTGAAAAACAATGAAATTAAAAGGGGTGATTAGTTCGGGGTTGGTTTCCTAATTATAATGCTATCCTTGTTCAATTTAATTCAAACCTCTTCTTCTTAGTTGATTAAAGTGATTTTCCACAATCGTTTCCTCTCACTCCCTTGGTGAAATTGTTATTGTGAGAGAAAACCTTACCAAGATCTCGGTTTGGTCAACTCTCCTTCCATTTGTAAAATAGTTGTATTGAATATCCTTAATTGAAATGGGCAATACCCGATCGGGTTTTGTTTATCCCAAATGATCAAGAACATTCACTACACCTTTTACACGTACTGACGATCGTCGAGTACTTCACCACTAATTCCTGGTTTATTCCATTGTATATAAACTAGAAATTAGTGGAGGGAGATATTGATTATTTTACCAAGGCAAAAATAAATAACGGAATTAATATTCAAGAACGATCGAACTTGATAATAAAATCCGCTATAATAAATTGAAAACAACTTTGAAGAAGAAAGATATTTATTCAATTGTGTCCAAAAACTCAAGCATTACAATGTAGAAAACCAACCCTTCCCCAATCACTCCAAATGTTTACCCCACCATGGTAAGGGTAATCGAGTTTAATGGGGAATAAGAAGGAATTACAAAACTATGAAAAAGAAAATAAATAAAAGATAAAGCTGAAAAGTTCTCCTTCTTGGTGTCCCAGAAGGAATGGGGTGGAGAATGGATGCCTTGAGAGGGTGGAGCTCTCCTCCTTTTATAGCCAGAATGTTTCCCCCGAATGTCGATGCGTTTTAGCCCCATTACATGACATCTTCACGCGTTGAGCCCTTCATGAATGTTGTTCATAATTCCCTTTTCCGTGTCTCCTCAAAATTCCAGCGGATTTGGACTTGTATTCCGAGCGTTATGGCCATTTTACCTTGAGAATATATTCTGTCCAGTCAGACTCTCCAAAACGAAATCCTCCGGATTAGGGTGCTTTAATGACCCAATAAATGGCCACTTCACTCAGTTCTTCATTAATAAAAGATGTTCCAAAACTCCTTTCGCGTCCACCCACCGAATTTCACTAGCTTTGGGCCCACAGTAGATGAGTTATGGATCCCACATCAAAACTAACCAGAACTGAAAACAGTTTTCTTGAGCCAAATTGTGAGCTTCTTTTGAGCTTCCATATGGCCGATTAAGATTTTAGTCCAAATATATTAAATGAATCCCTGGATGTTTAGAATCTGTAAAAGAAAGAATTTTGAAATTTGGATCAGTTTAGATAATGTTATGGCCAACCTACTGAAATAATTTAAAACTGTTAAAAATCCAAAATGGCCAATTTTTACTATTCAGCTCAAAATAACACCATTATCATAAAAATGAAACAATTCATCTTAGAGGAACAATTTTGGGGGTTTAAAACAATGATATTCAATATAAATTAATTGAAAATATTTTTTCTATCAATTCCCCCACACTTAGCACTTGGACTCCTGGACAAGTAAAAATCAAATCAAATCAAAATCAAAACACATATCAATGAGATCAATCAAATCAATTTCAAGAAACAAAAAGATATCATGCCTCAACAAAAACTATTATTTCAAGTTCTCCATTTAAGATTTTAATATATTTCCACTTCATTTCTTATCCCATGCACACAAAACACCTACCTCACATGAATTTTCTCTCATATCACAAATGTAAAGGCTGAACAAGGCTTTTCTCATCCAAACTCACTCAAGAGTCACCATAGGTTTGATAAATTCCTAATTCTCCACATGATGTGAGCCAAAGACATGTGTTTCTCATGAGGACTTTTCAGGGTTGTTCTGTGGCTTCCGGTTGGTAGGATTTAGATGTTAAAAGTTCTGAGGCCGAAAAAGGAAGGATTGGCTCTTATTGAAGCAGAATTGCAAGATTCTAGTTTTCACTCAAATATGGTCTCCTTCACTTCCCCTTTGTTGAAAATAGGATTCATCATCATTCAATCAACTTAGCAGCAAACATTTCAATCTTTTCAAACATAATTTTTTTTAAAGCTCTATATAGGCACAACTTTCTTTTGGAAGCTCCAGAAAGGCACAACTTCTCTTTTGGAAGCTCCAGAAAGGCACAACTTCTCTTTTCATAAAAGCTCCAGAAAAGGCACAGCTTTCAACAGAATAATTTTTCAGCATCACACACATCTCTTCAACAATTTATTTTCCACCCAAATTATAACCAAATGAGGTAGTACACCACAAGACATCTTCCTCCACACTTAAGTTCAACTAGATCATGCAATTTTACTTCAATAAGAGCAGGTATGATAGGGAAAATTGGCTTGTAATGTGGCTAACCTAACAGGAAATTCATGGATACTAGGGGCTACAATGAAGGATAAATGTAAAGGTGGGCCATAATGAAAAGGATTATTTTGAAAAGGGGGCTTCAAAAAAAATAAATGCCTCAATCATTAAAAACACATGTACCCCAACCCTCAAGTTTTGAAAGGAATAAATCAAATTCTGGTTAAAGCAAGCATGGTCTGGTTCTCTCAAGAAATGAGGTGAATGAAAAGAATATGACAAAAATGGTTCAGAAGCCTCACAGGAAAGTTATTTCAAAGATATAGACAGTGAAATATGGCATGAGATTTAAAAATCAGTGTACTTTTCATGAATTTCCAAAAGATTTGAACTTGACACAAAGTTATTTCAGCATTCATTTAAGATCAGTTTCATGAAATAGACTGGTTCACTCATTGAAATGGGTTTCAAAAATTGTATTGATAATCATTTCATCTCAAAAGTTTTAGAAACACATCAAAAATTGAAAAATAAACACCCAAAAATTTGAAAACACACAATTTTTTTATTTTTTTTTTATTTTTTTATTTTTGAAAACAAACATCAAATAAAAATCCTATACTACAAAGGTTACCTCCCCCACACATAAATGATGTAGTGTCCTCGATGCATTCAAGTGTATTTAACATGTAAGCCAATTTTAAAATTAATCACAACTTCAATAAAGTGTGAAAGAGAGGTACAACCTGACTTATTGGCAATGCAACGTTGAGTTTGACTCCTAAGTGTTGCTCTTTGAAAATCTATAAAAAGTAAAAACATAACATAAGAAATTTATTAAAAGAAATGAAAAACAGAAATTGAATAAGAAAAAAAAAGATAAATCTTGGTATAATCCCCCAAGTGGGCCCTGGGTTTTTACTGCCTCCAGAGGGGCAGTTGTAATTGATTATCCCCAATCTGATGGTGGATGAGGTTTCTTTGATTTGAACCACCACATGTGGCTCCTCCCAGCTTTCATTTCATTGTTCTTGTTGAGGAGGACTCCATAGATAGAGTACACCGGATCCACCCCCTTATCAATGTGGTACACCGTGCATGGTGGGGGTAGGATGAAGTACAGAGCCTCCTCCTTCTTGGGTTCCACATGAACAACATCATCTTTACTCTCCAGTGGTTAATGATGGTATGATACATCAGGGGAAAAATCAAAGGGAATGTCAGAGTTTAATTCTATTTGAAAAAAATTAAAGCATGAAGAATCAATATCAAATTCTTCCCTTTCAATGTAAGTATCTTGTGTCTCATTTTCAACCAGAGAATCCACTTTGATCTTCTCTTGTACTCCCTCTATTAAATGTTCAACAGGTTTGGGGAGCACCAGATGTTCCTCTTCAGATGCATATTCTCCCTCCAAGGAAATACAAGTGTTGGATGAATCTGAAATTTTAAAACAAGGGGAGGTAATACTCAATTTAGTTTCAACAAAATCAAAAGATAATGAGTTTATGAAAAGATTAACTCCCTAATCTTGTTTGGCTTCAATTGGTTCTTCAATGGGATGTGGCTCTTGGAGTTGAATTTCCGTAGATAGATGTAGGTAGTAAAACTCCTCTATCTTCTCTTCAAATTCCACTGCATGGTTGGTTTCTTCCTTCAATCTTGCTGAATCATCTACATTATGAGGAATAGTAGGCTCAAGAAGTTCCTCACACTCATTCCAGAAGTTATCCAGATCCTTTTGATCTCCCATATGTATTTCAATTGCTAAATCTTCTTCGTCAATCTTATCCAACATTGATTGAGATGGGCTCAATGGGTCTTCTTTTAATTTCATCAAGGCCTCCATGGGTTCTTCAACTTGAAGGATTTGTGAGGATAATTCTTCCATCAATTGTTCTGGTTCTGGTTCTTGTTCTGGCTCCAGTTGTGGATCCTGGGATGCATGTACTTGTTCCGCTATCCACTGTATTGAGGTCTCTAGGTTTTGAACTGTTTGACTAATTCTTTCAAATTGGGATTCAATATCCTTGTGAACTTCTTCTTCTTGGTGTTGTACATTGATCATTTCTGGATAAAAATCTGGAAAATACTCCTGAAGTTCAATTAATTATCTTTCCAAACCCTCCAACACTGGGTATTCGAGGTTCTCTTTAAGGTTTTCAATGAGATCCTTGAATTCTTCCTCTATGATGATTTTGATTCGAGCTCCTCAAATTTGTCTGGCCAAGAAAGAAACTTTATAATCTATAGACCAAGGTGACTCAATAATTGGTTCTCGCACTGGTGGGTAATTGTTCCATGAATTAAAGAAATAATCGTTTGAAAACAACATGGTAAAAGATTTTTTTTTTAATTGAAAAAGTCAAATATTAACAATTAGTTTGTGGCAATACCTCCCCGGAAACGGCGCCAAGTTTGACGCACACCTGTCGTAGGGCATGGCAAAACAATTATTTCCTAAGTTAAAATGTAGTAATGTGGTTGACCTAGGATGTCTCCCGAAGAGGATTGCACACAAAATGGGTTGTCACTTTAAAACGGGGGTAAAAATGTTGTGAACGGAAATTTGAAATTCAAATGATTGAAAAACAATGAAATTAAAAGGGGTGATTAGTTCGGGGACGGTTTCCTAATTATAATGCTATCCTTGTTCAATTTAATTCAAACCTCTTCTTCTTAGTTTATTAAAGTGAGTTTCCACAATCGTTTCCTCTCACTCCCTTGGTGAAATTGTTATTGTGAGAGAAAACCTTACCAAGATCTCGGTTTGGTCAACTCTCCTTCCATGTGTAAAATAGTTGTATTGAATAACCTTAATTGAAATGGGCAATACCTGATCGGGTTTTGTTTATCCCAAACGATCAAGAACATTCACTACACCTTTTACACGTACTGACGATCGTCGAGTACTTCACCACTAATTCCTGGTTTATTCCATCGTATATAAACCAGAAATTAGTGGAGGGAGATATTGATAATTTTACCAAGGAAAAAATAAATAACATAATTAATATTCAAGAACGATCGAACTTGATAATAAAATCCTCTATAATAAATTGAAAACAACTTTGAAGAAGAAAGATATTTATTCAATTGTGTCCAAAAACTCAAGCATTACAATGTAGAAAACCAACCCTTCCCCAATCACTCCAAACGTTTACCCCACCATGGTAAGGGTAATCAAGTTTAATGGGGAATAAGAAGGCATTACAAAACTATGAAAAAGAAAATAAATAAAATATAAATCTGAAAAGTTCTCCTTCTTGGTGTCCCAGAAGGAATGGGGTGGAGAATGGATGCCTTGAGAGGGTGGAGCTCTCCTCCTTTTATAGCCAGAATGTTTCCCCTGAATGTCGACGCGTTTTATCCCAATTAAATGACATCTTAACGCGTTGATCACTTCATGAATGTTGTTCATAATTCCCTTTTCCGTGTCTCCTCAAAATTCCAGCGGATTTGGACTTGTATTCCGAGAGTTATGGCCGTTGTACCTTCAGCATTTATTCTGTCCAGTCAGACACTCCAAAACGAAATCCTCCGAATTAGGGTGCTTTAATGACCCAATAAATGGACCATTCACTCGGTTCTTCATTCATAAAAGATGTTCCAAAACTCCTTTCGCGTCCACCCACCGAATTTCACTATCTTTTTGCCCACATTGGATGAGTTATGGATCCCAAATAAAAACTAGGTAGAACTGAAAACAGTTTTCTTGAGCCAACTTGTGAGCTTCTTTTGAGCTTTCATATGGCCGATTCAGATTTTAGTCCAAATATATTAAATGAAGCCCTGGATGTGTAGAATCTGTAAAATAAAGAATTTGGCAATTTGGATCTGTGTAGATAATGTTATGGCCAACCTACCGAAATAATTTAAAACTGTTAAAAATCCAAAATGGCCAATTTTTACTATTCAGCTCAAAATAACACCATTATCATAAAAATGAAACAATTCATCTAAGAGGAACAATTTTGGGGGTTTAAAACAATGATATTCAATATAAACTAATTGAAAATATTTTCTCTATCAGTATTCTTGAGGTATTTGAAAATTATCTTTATAGCATTTAAATGAGATTCCTTAGGATTTCATTGAAAACGCACACACATGCACACACAAAACATCATCTTTGGACGACTAGTACTTAAGTAGAGTAAAATTCCAATCATTCCTCTATAAGTGGATTGATAAACAGATTTTTCTTCTTTAACAAGATCTAACTTACAAGTGGTACTCATTGGAGTGTTACTACTTTTAGTGCTACCTAGTCCAAAATGTTTTTGAAGATCTCTAGTATATTTAAATTGAGTTAAATTAATAAAATCATTATTTTGAATGATTTTAAATATGAGAAAGAATTTTAGTTCACCCATTAAACTCATTTCAAATTCATTTTTAATCATTTTAGAAAAATTAAGACATAAATAATTTCTTATGGATCCAAAGATAATGTCATCTACATATATTTGAACAACTAAAACATCATTAGAAATTAATTTTATAAATTGGTCGGATCAGCTATTCCTTTTGTAAAACATTTGAAAATAAGAAAAGTACTTAGTCTATCATACCAGACTCTTGGATCTTGTTTTAAACCATATAAAGATTTTGATAATTTGAAAATATGATTTGGAAAATGGGTTTCTGTAAATCCAGGGGGATTTCAACAAAGAGATCCTCAACAATATACCCATTTATGAATTCACTCTTAACATACATTTGATATAGTTTGAAATTTAGATGAGTAGCATAATAAAGCATGATTCTGATCGCTTCAATTTTAACTACTGGTGAAAAGGTATCCTCATAGTCAATTCCTTCTTCTTGACTATAGCCTTGTGCAACCAATCTAGCCTTATTTCTAACTATTTTACCAACTCCATCTACCGTATTTATAAACACCCATTCAGTGCCTATGGTGAATGTGTCCTTAGGTATTTCAATATGTTTCCAAACTTTGTTCCTTTTATACTTATTAAGTTCGTATTCCATAGCCAACACCAAAAATTCATCATTGATATCATCATTAATGTTTTTAGGTTCATGTTGTGACAAGAAGGCTTAATGTTGAATATAATTTCTAAGAGAATCTCTAGTTATAGTTTCATTATCTAGACCTCCTACAACAGCATCTAAGGGATGGTTCTTAAGAGTTCTAACAGCTCTAGTAAAGGAGGCACTAGTGATTTCATTTTCATCATCCTTCAGGTTTTCTAGAATGGTTTTAGGCTCATGTAGATCTATTTCATCAATTTTGACATGGATATATTCTTCTAGGCATTTAGTTCTTTTATTGAACACTTTCTAGGCTTTACTAGACATGGAATATCCTAAAAAGGTACCTTCATCACTTTTGGATTAAAATTTGTCAAGATTTTCATTAGTATTACGGTCATAGACTTTGAAACCAAAAACTCTGAAGTAGTCAACCTTGGGTTTTTTATTGTTCCATAACTCATAAGGAGTCCTTTTAAGAATAGGTCTATTGATTATGTATCATGTTGTATTGAAAGCTTCAACCCAAAAATAAATAGGCAGGTCATATTCACTAAGCATTGTTCTAGAAATATCTTGCAGGGTTCTATTTCTTCTCACTACAACTCCATTTTGTTAATATGTTCTCGGGGTAGAGAAATTGTGATTATAACCATTTTGTGAGAAAAAGGATTCAAACTCTTGATTTTCAAACTCACGGCCCTGATCAATTCTTAAGGATTTAATTCTAAGTCTACTAAGATTTTCTACAAACTTGGAATATTTAGTAAAATAAGAGCAGGCTTCATTCTTATGAGCCAGAACGAAGGTCCAAGTATATCAAGAAAAATTCATACAAAATAATATAAACATAGTTCTTCCTATTTAATCTAGAAACTCTAGATAGTCCAAACAAATCCATGTGAACTAGTTTGAGAGGATGATAAGTTGACACTTCTTTCCCCAGTTTGAAGGAAACTTTGTGTTGTTTTCCTTTTTGACATGGATTACATAATTTCTCATTTGGAAACTCAAGTTTGGGTAAGTCTTTAACTAGGATTTTTCTAGTTAGTTTTCTAAGGGAGTGAACATTAGAGTTTCCTAGTCTCCTTTTCTAGACCAAAGAAACATTATAAAATACACTTAAGCATGAAGAATTTTGAGAATCTAAGTAATCTAAATTAACAGAGTAAACATTTTCATTTCATAATGCTTAAAATACTAATTATTCTTTATAATTAAAGACTGTAACGACCCAAAGTTTCATTAATGGAAAATCCCTCTTGATCCAGTTAAATGTTTCTTTATGAAAAAAAAATGTTTTTATAAGATGTCAACTTCTTTAGTTTTATGTTAAGATTTGTGACCGTTACTTTTATAGCCGTTGAACAGTGATCATCTGGGTAGTTTAAATATAAGGCTTTAACGAACCAATTTTCTACTCAGACAAAGGAAGTGATGGCCTCATCCAGTAGAATTTCCCCTTACGAAGCCCATTTGTCAGAGCTCAGAAAAGAGGTGGTGTCTTTGGGCTTTGCCCTTGACCAAGACCAAGCTGAGCTTCATCAAGTCAAACTCGAACGTGATCATCTATGGGAAAATGGAAGTTGATAGAGATTACCACTCGAGCGATGTTATCGGAGCAACCCCAAGAGTCTGTCACCATCGCACACCTTACCCTTAGGTCTTATGCGGCTATTTTAAGGGGTTATGTAACAAATAAGTAGCACCATGTTCACGTACATTATTATTTTTATATAATAATGAATATAATTTTTTTGATACATTGTAATTAGTTTTTAAAGTACAAATGGTGGTTTTCGTTATTATTTAATTAAGAATTATATTTTATTAAATTAAAGGATTTTTGAATTAAATAATATTTTAATAAAATATTATTATTAATATTAAATTAATTTTTATTAAATATAAATGATCTTATAATTTTATGAATGCAATTAAAATTTTTATTATGGTTTGAAAGCCATTTCTGTCAAAACCCGTGAATTTTTTATAAATGTCGGTTTTTATTTTAAAAGTGAAAATTCACATATTTAGAAAATTATTTAGATAAAATAAATATTATTTTTGGAATCAGGACGTCTAAATTATCCAATGGTGGATTTTTCATAATTTTCTGAGACAGTCAAATTTTTGGGTAAAAATTAAATACCATTTAAATATATAATGTGTTTTATGACATCATAATGACCCAATGGTGATGTAATAAAATACCATAATCCTTATGTTCGGACAATATGTATTTTATCATTAAAATAATGAGGTTTTGGGTTTGTTTGACTTACTTTTCAAAGCATTAATGGAGCCCTCAAGACTTATTCAACACTTTGCCTTTTTAAATTAATTTCCATGGGAGTGTGACTCACCTCCACATAAGCAACCCTAATTTTTTAATAAGTTCGGACATTGGCCTTATAAAATATTTTTTTCCTCTTTACTTTTCCAGAAACCATGGGCAAATACCATGGGATGGTTTGTGGTTTGGATTATTTTAATATAAGGGGTCCCAAACCTAAATAATAAAGAATTCTCTCACCTTTCCTATATAAACCCACCCAATCTCCCACTTCCTCCTCACTCAAAGCCCTTGAAGTTCGTCCAACCTCTGCCCTAATCTCTCTATAATCCTCTCAAGGTGCCCCAAGCTCCCAAGAAGCCTCTCACAAGCCTCTCTCTAGCCTTTGGAAGCACACTTCCAAGTAAGGGTTTTTTCTTCCTTTCTCATTTTTGTCAATTTTCTTTAAGTTGTATTGCCCTTTTAATTTCATTTATGAATGTTGGGGTATGGTTTCGCACCTCTCCCATACTGCCCTCTTATTGATTGAATGATGGGAGACCCCTTTCTCTCTCATTAAATTCCTCCCATGTACACCTGTTACTATGCCGAAATTCCGAAAGGAACCTTTTTCTCCTCTTTTATATTCAAGCAATACTTTTGTATCATGAATCTAAATTCCTTTTCAATTGTTGGTACATGTATCTATATGACCTTATTACTGTCCATTACATGTAAATATGATGAGGAACCCCTTTCTCTCTCATCAGCCTTTTTTATGAATTCTTATGTCATGCCGTTATGCTGCCGAAATCACACCGATTTTCTAAGCCAATATCATTGTGTAGTGAATATCATGCCCATTTCTCCATCAAGGGTATTCAACTTTATTCACATTTACTTATTGATTGTAAAGTTTCATGTATGAATTCCACATTCCTTTATCGTGGAATAAATGATTATGTTTTATGAATCCATGTTTTATGATCCATGTGGCACACTTATGCATGAAATGAAATGTTTAAGAAGGGTGCGCCCTGATAGCGCTCCAATGCATTGGGTAAAGTATAGTATCATGATACGTCAGGTGCAATGAGTGTTGACTCATGCTAATTCAAGTGCAACGAGGGTTTACTCGTGCTTCAAGTGCAATGAGGGTTTACTCATGCTCCATGTGCAATGAGCCTTGGCTCATGCTAATTCAATGTTAAGTGTTGTTGCCACATTTCCAAGTTATGATTATCATGATTTATCATGCCTTTATGTTCATGTTTCTATTATTATCTATTGATATTCCTATTTCCTAACATGTATTTCACTCCTCATGTTATTCATTGTTTACTCCCTTACTGGGTTTTATAGCTCACCCTTTTCTTATGCATGTCCTCAGGTTATCCCATGCAATGCTAAGTACGAAGGAATGTAGTGGTCATGTAAAGGAAGTTTTCAATAAAGATGTTGTATTTAAAGTTTAAAGTTTTTATGTAATGATCCTAAGCCCCAAAGACACTAAACCTCTCGATCTTCTTTGTTGGATCAAGTGAAGTTTTATGTAATAAAGCATGTTTTTGTTGTAATAAAAAGCAGGGTTGTCATAGTTGGTATCAGAGGATAGGTTTAGTTATTTTTGGGATTAGGAAACCCTAGTAAATCCTTAGATACAAGACTAAGCATAATAAAAACATCCCTATGTTTTGGTAAATACTAAGTAAGTGTTTTATCAAACAAATACATCCATGTCTGGATACGAGCAGGTAGAGGCGGCTCTGGCACAGATGTATCCTAGGGGTAAAACTCGAAAACACCGCTTTGAGCTAGACTCGAACGGGAACTGGTGCACGACAATGGGCCTTGCTGCACTCTTGGTTATGACACTCCCGGGGGATATGTTTTGATAAATTCACAATCTTAGTATGAACCCTTATTAAGGGAAAAATGCCCCTAAGAATAAATGTTAGAAGGTAGATCATGAAAAGCCTGGATTGAATCCTATAGACTCATGAGTTAAAGAGATTAAAGTTTATTTATAAGTCATCAACTTTTGTCTTTGGATTACCCTTTATGTGTTACCCCTAACTTTCCTTTTATTCCAGCCAATGGCCGGTAATAGGAGAACTCGGGCTAACAACCGTTGTGAGGATCAGTGTGATGACTGTACTTATGAGATGCCCAATCCAATTAGAGCGGGAATCGCGAAATTTGTCACGCTTCTCTCTCAGCTAACTCAAGTTTTGAATAGAAACACTGGTCAAGAGGAACGTTCAACCCCCCCTAAGAAAGAACAAGTCGCTATTCAAAGCTTCATGAGACAAAGGCCTCGTACTTTTAATGGATCATCCGATCCCACGATTGCTGAACAATGGATCAACTCCATTGAAAAGATATTCTCCATCCTCCAATGCTCTGAAAAAGAGAAGGTTCTCCTGGCGGCTTATCGTATGGAGGGTGAAGCTGATCAATGGTGGAAGTTGATAAAAAATACGAAGCCTGAGGAGGAGATCGAGGCTTTGGAATGGAAGGTATTCCGGAAGATGTTCTTCGATAAATATTTTCCACGCACCCACCGTCTTAAGATGGAAAGGGACTTCCTTTCCCTCAAGTAGAAAGATGAGGAATCTGTGGGAGCGTACGAGGCAAACGTCACAAGGCTTGCACGATACGCTTCCGGCTTTGTCGTTACCCCCGAATGCAAGGTTGACCGCTTTTTGGT
Source organism: Viscum album (assembly GCA_963277665.1). Lineage (NCBI taxonomy): Eukaryota > Viridiplantae > Streptophyta > Magnoliopsida > Santalales > Viscaceae > Viscum > Viscum album. The sequence continues at coordinate 1,639,775,404 of OY728121.1, read as the reverse complement.
GGGCTGAAGCCTAGCTTGCGGAAAGCATTAGCGATCCGTGACTTCGACAGCTATGAGGAAATTGTCCGATGTGCCCTCAAGGTTGAAATGGAGATCGAAGAATCACAGGGGTATCATGGGGACAAGAAGCGGAAGGTGGACTTCAATGCTGGTGGTCCGATGGATAAATCCAACGGCGCTAAGAAATTCTAGCACCCCACTTTCCAAAAGTGTGGAAAGAAGCACCCTGGAAATTGCCTTAGGGGGACAAGAAAATGCTTCAAGTGTGGAAGAGAAGGGCACCTAGCTGTTAACTGTCAGCAAGAAGGACCCGCGGCTGCGACGGAGGGGAGGAACGCTCCGTTCAAACCTCAACGCGTTGTTCAATGCTTCAAATGCAAAGAACCAGGTCATTTTGCGAATCAGTGCCCTAATCCAAGGGTTATCGGAGGCAATCAACAACCTCCAAGACAGGAAGGAAGAGCTTTTGCCATCACTTCTGCCGAAGTGAACCCCGAAAACGAAGTGGTGACAGGTACACTAGTTATTCATTTAAGAATAGCGAACGTACTTTTTGATTCAGGTTCTACACATTCTTTTATATCTCAAAAGTTTAGTAGAAAAATCCCTGCACCACCACAAATCATGGAAGTAAAGATGTCGGTGAGTACGACAAATGGGGAAATCATTGCATCCCATGAGTATAAGTCCTCCCCTGTTATAATCTGTGGATTTAATTTCCCGGAGAACCTCGTCATACTCCCTTTGGTGGAATTTGATGCAATTCTTGGCATGGATTGGCTTTCCTTATATAGAGCCAACATAAATTGTCGGGAGAGGGAAATCACACTCCATATGGAGAATCGACCCCCGATTCTTTACAAGTGTCAGGAGGAAGATGAATCTCCTTTAGCTCCATCATCTCAAGCATGGATATTACTGCCTTATGAGCACGCATATCTGGCTCAGATGATTGAGTCCAAGGAAGAAACCACCTTTGAAGAAATGCCTATTGTGAGGGAATTCGCTGAAGTATTTCCCGAGGAACTTCCTGGTCTTCCTCCAAGAAGAGATGTTGAGTTCTCAATTGAACTTATACCTGGGGCACTACCTATATCCAAGACTCCATATAGAATGGATGTTGTTGAGCTTGAAGAGCTGAAGAAACAATTACAGGAAAATCTGGATAAAGGGTTTATACGCCCAAGTGCATCACCATGGGGTGCACCAGTCCTCTTCGTCAAGAAGAATGATGGGTCAATGCGGCTTTGCATCGATTATCGTGAACTTAACAAAATCACTATAAAGAACAAGTATCCTCTCCCAAGAATCGATGACTTGTTTGATCAGCTGCGTGGAGCACAATACTTCTCCAAGGTCGACTTGCGGTCGGGATATTATCAAGTAAGGGTGAAGAAGGAAGATATCCCCAAGACTGATTTTCGTACAAGGTACGGGCACTATGAATTCATAGTAATGCCTTTTGGACTCACCAATGCTCCAGAAATATTCATGGAATTGATGAATAGAGTCTTTAGAGATTACCTAGATAAATTTGTGGTAGTCATTATAGATGATATTCTAATATACTCCAAACCCAAGGAGGACCATGAGGAGCATTTAAGAACTGTACTGGAGACATTGCGCAAGGAGAAGCTTTATGCCAAGTACATCAAGTGTGAGTTCTGGTTGAAGGAGGTCTCATTCTTGGGCCATATCATCACAAGCAATGGGATATCTGTGGACCCCTCCAAAACAGATGCAATTGAGGGATGGCTGAGGCCAACATCGGTAACTGATATCCGTAGCTTCTTGGGGTTAGCTGGATATTATAGACGATTTGTGAGAAACTTCTCACGATTGTCCAACCCTCTTACCAAGCTAACTCGAAAGGGAGTAAAGTTTTCTTGGAGTGATGAATGCGAAGAAAGCTTCAAGGAGTTGAAAAGGAGGCTTATCAATGCACCCATGCTCACTTTACCCACAAGTGGGGAGCTTTTTGTGGTATTCAGTGATACTTCGAAGAAGGGCTTAGGATGTGTGCTGATGCAGAATGATAAAGTGATATCCTATGCCTCAAGACAGTTGAAAATCCATGAGCGAAACTATCCAACGCATGATCTGGAGTTGGCGGCGGTGATCTTTGCCTTGAAAATCTGGCGGCATTATCTCTATGGAGAGAAATGTGAGATATATACTGACCACAAGAGTCTTAAATATATATTCACACAGAAAGAGCTTAATATGAGCCAGAGAAGATGGATAGAGCTCATAAAGGATTATGACTGTTCAATACATTACCACCCTGGGAAGGCGAACAAGGTGGCGGATGCCCTAAGTAGAAAGGATCCAGCAATTCTATCAATGATGAGAATTGAGAAGGATCCAATCTTCTTAGACTTAATGAAGATGGATGTGGGAATCATAAAGAAGGGAACATCATCAATCCTTTCACAAATGATTGCTCAACCATCTCTTTTGGAAAGGTTAAAGGATGATCAAAAGGATGATGCGGGAATCCAAGAAAAAGTGGAAGCTATCAAAAAGGGAAAATCCTCATAGTTTAATGTTAATGAAGAAGGAATTGTGCGGTTTGGGAAAAGACTATGTGTTCCATCAAGTTCGGAGCTCAAGAAGGAACTTTTGGATGATGCACATAGTTCAAATTTCTCTATTCACCCAGGGAGCACAAAGATGTATCGAGATCTCCGAGAAAACTTTTGGTGGGATAATATGAAGAAGGAGATCACTGAATATACATCAAAGTGCCTGTTGTGTCAGCAAGTGAAGGCAGAGAGGCAGAAGTCTAAGGGGATGATGCAACCATTTCCCATACCTGAATGGAAATGGGAGAAAATCACCATGGACTTCGTCACTGGACTTCCAAGGACATCCAAAGGCAACAATGCAATCTGGGTTATTGTGGATCGTCTTACAAAGACTGCACACTTCATTGCTATTCGAGAGGATTTCTCATTGGATCAACTGGCTCGGATATATATTAGGGAAGTGGTACGGTTGCATGGAGTACCACTATCTATTGTGTCTGACCGAGATCCAAGATTTACCTCTACGTTTTGGAAGAGTCTTCAACATGCTCTGAATACTGAACTGAACTTCAGTACGGCCTATCATCCTCAAACTGATGGCCAATCCGAGCGGACTATCCAAACACTTGAGGATATGTTGAGAGCGTGCTCAATGGACTTTAAAGGAGGATGGGATCAACATCTTCCTCTAGTTGAGTTCTCTTATAATAATAGTTTCCACTCGAGCATCCAAATGGCACCATATGAAGCCCTGTATGGGAAAAGGTGTAGAACACCGGCATGTTGGGATGAGGTCGGTGAACGTAAGCTGCTTGGACCAGAAATGGTCGAAGAAATGGTGGAGAAGGTGAAAACCATTCAGCAGCATATCAAGGCAGCCCAAAGTCGACAGAAGAGTTATGCAGATAATCGTCGACGAGACCTTGAGTTTAAAGTCGGAGACATGGTGCTTTTTCGCATATCTCCGTGGAATAAGGTCATGATGTTTGGAAAGAAAGGGATGTTAAGTCCAAGGTACATCGGCCCCTTCGAGATTCTTGATCATGTTGGGGCTGTGGCCTATCGACTATCACTTCCACCTACTATGGCCAAGGTGCATGTTGTCTTCTATGTATCCCTCTTAAGGAAGTACATACCAGACCCTTCACATGTACTCTCTTCCGAGGTGGTACAATTAGAAGACGATCTTTCTTATGAGGAGCAACCAGTGAAGATCTTGGATCGTAGAGAAAAAGTTCTACGAAATAAGACAATGCCCCTTGTCAAGGTGTTGTGGAGAAACCACAAGTTTGAAGAAGCAACTTGGGAGTCGGAGGATATGATGAAGCTAAGTTACCCACATTTGTTTTAGTGTGGGAAAAGGAAAATTTCGAGGGAGAAATTTCTTAAGGGGGGAATGTTGTAACGACCCAAAGTTTCATTAATGGAAAATCCCTCTTGATCCAGTTAAATGTTTCTTTATGAAAAAAAATGTTTTTATAAGATGTCAACTTCTTTAGTTTTATGTTAAGATTTGTGACCGTTACTTTTATAGCCGTTGAACAGTGATCATCTGGGTAGTTTAAATATAAGGCCTTAATAAACCAATTTTCTACTCAGACAAAAGAAGCGATGGCCTCATCCAGTAGAATTGCCCCTTACGAAGCCCATTTGTCAGAGCTCGGAAAAGAGGTGGCATCTTTGGGCTTTGCCCTTGACCAAGACCAAGCTGAGCTTCATCAAGTCAAGCTCGAACGTGATCGTCTACGGGAAAAATAGAAGTTGATAGAGATTACCACTCGAGCGATGTTATCCGAGCAACCCCAAGAGTCTGTCACCATCGCACACCTTACCCTTAGGTCTTATGCAGCTATTTTAAGGGGTTATGTAACAAATAAGTAGCACCATGTTCATGTACATTATTTTTTTTATATAATAATGAATATAATTTTTTTGATACATTGTAATTAGTTTTTAAAGTACAAATGGTGTTTTTAGTTATTATTTAATTAAGAATTATATTTTATTAAATTAAAGGATTTTTGAATTAAATAATATTTTAATAAAATATTATTATTAATATTAAATTAATTTTTATTAAATATAAATGATCTTATAATTTTATTAAAGCAATTAAAATTTTTATTAAGGTTTGAAAGCCATTTCTGTCAAAACCCGTGAATTTTTTATAAATGTCGGTTTTTATTTTAAAAGTGAAAATTCATATATTTAGAAAATTATTTAGATAAAATAAATATTATTTTTGGAATCAGGACGTCGAAATTATCCAACGGTGAATTTTTCATAATTTTCTGAGACAGCCAAATTTTTGGGTAAATATTAAATACAATTTAAATATATAATGTGTTTTATGACATCATAATGACCCAATGGTGATGTAATAAAATAACATAATACTTATGTTCGGCCAATATGTATTTTATAATTAAAATAATGAGGTTTTGGGTTTGTTTTACTTACTTTTCAAAGCATTAATGGAGCCCTCAAGACTTATTCAACACTTTGCCTTTTTAAATTAATTTCCATGGGAGTGTGACTCACCTCCACATAAGCAACCCTAATTTTTTAATAAGTTCGGACCTTGGCCTTGTAAAATATTGTTTTCCTCTTTCCTTTTCATGAAACCATGGGCAAATACCATGGGATGGTTTGTGGTTTGGATTATTTTAATATAAGGGGTCCCAAACCTAAATAATAAAGAATTCTCTCACCTTTCCTATATAAACCCACCCAAGCTCCCACTTCCTCCTCACTCAAAGCCCTTGAAGTTCGTCCAACCTCTTCCCTACTCTCTCTAGAATCCTCTCAAGGTGCCCCAAGCTCCCAAGAAGCCTCTCACAAGCCTCTCTCTAGCCTTTGGAAGCACACTTCCATGTAAGGGTTTTTTCTTCCTTTCTCATTTTTGTCAATTTTCTTTAAGTTGTATTTCCCTTTTAATTTCATTTATGAATGTTGGGATATGGTTTCTCACCTCTCCCATACATCCCTCTCATTGTTTGAATGATGGGAGACCCCTTTCTCTCTCATTAAATGCCTCCCATGTACACCCGTTACTATGCCGAAATTCCGAAAGGAACCTTTTTCTCCTCTTTTATATTCAAGCAATACTTTTGTATCATGAATCTAAATTCCTTTTCAATTGTTGGGACATGTATCTATATGACCTTCTTACTGTCCATTACATGTGAATATTATGCGGAACCCCTTTCTCTCTCATCAGCCTTTTTTATGAATTCTTATGTCACGCCGTTACGCTGCCGAAATCACACCGATTTTCTAAGCCAATATCATTGTGTAGTGAATACCATGCCCATTTCTCCATCAAGGGTATTAACCTTTATGCACATTTACTTATTTATTGTAAAGTTTCATGTATTAATTCCACATTCCTTTATCGTGGAATAAATTATTATGTTTTATGAATCCATGTTTTATGATCCATGTGGCCACTTATGCATGAAATGAAATGTTTAAGAAGGGTGCGCCCTGATAGCGCTCCAATGCATTGGGTAAAGTATAGTATCATGATACTTCAGGTGCAATGAGTGTTGAATCATACTAATTCAAGTGCAACGAGGGTTTACTCGTGCTTCAAGTGCAATGAGGGTTTACTCATGCTCCATGTGCAATGAGCCTTGGCTAATGCTAATTCAATGTTAAGTGTTGTTGCCACATTTCCATGTTATGATTATCATGCTTTATCATGCCTTTATGTTCATGTTTCTATTATGCTCTATTTATATGCCTATTGCCTAACATGTATTTCACTCCTCATGTTATTCATTGTTTACTCCCTTACTGGGCTTTATAGCTCACCCTTTTCTTATGCATGTCCTCATGTTATCCCATGCAATGCTAAGTACGAAGGAATGTAGTGGTCATGTAAAGGAAGTTTTCAATAAATATGTTGTATTTCAAGTTTAAAGTTTTTATGTAATGATCCTAAGCCCCAAAGACACTAAACCTCTCGATCTTCTTTGTTGGATCAAGTGAAGTTTTATGTAATAAAGCATGTTTATGTTGTAATAAAAAGCAGGGTTGTCATAAAGACATTCAAAGAATCATCTTAAAATCTAACATGAAATCCATCATCACATAACTGTGAGATACTGAGAAGATTTTATTTTAATACATCAACAAACAATACATTATAAATCAACACTGAATTAGAGTTACCAATTTGGTTAAGGCAAATAATATTTCCTTTGGAATTGTCCCCAGATATGACATTTCCTCCATCTATTTTTATTTTTTTCTTGAAGCATGAGTACTATCCTATCATGTACCTTGAACATCCACTGTCCAAGTACCATAGACTTTTACAGGAAATCTTTAATCATCTTTCCTACAAAATGATCAAGAAAAAATATATTTTGGTACCCATAATCGTTCAGGTCTAGTAATATTATAAATAAGTTCTTTAGGAACCCAGGTTTGTATCATATGATTCCTATATGCATTAAGTAAAGTATTTGAAAACTAAACTCTATTTGGTTTGGAAAAACATGAAGCAGTAGACAGTGTATCATAACTTGAATTAGACAATTTGTGTCTATAATTGGATGTAAAAGCATATATACTAGATTTAGAAACAAAATTTTTTCTACCAAGGTTTCTTTTTCTAGGTTGATAACCAATACCATTGTTGTATTTAGGGGAAATTTTTATTTATAGAATTTGGGTATGGGTATTTTTCCCATTGGTAAACTTTTCTAGGTCATTATTTAATTGATTACTAGATATTTTTAATTCGTTTTTCTCTTTGAGCAGTTGGAAATTTTTCTCCTTTTCAGTTGTGAGTTCAGATTTAATAGTCATAGTAAGAGCATGTTATTTCTTTAATGATTTAAATTTTTCTTTTATTTCATTTCATGCTTCATCAATAATGTTATAGTATTGAAAGATTTTTTCATTAGTAATTTTTTCAGAGTCTCTCTCATTTTCAGAATAGTATGATTTATGTACATGAGAGTACAGTGTTACCTCATATGTGTTTGTATTAAAACAAATATTGGATTTGTTAGCATGTTCATCAAGTGATGTTTCTGGGTTGCTTGAACTATTCTCAGAGGCACTCCAGGTTTCTTTCATTTCCTTTTTATACTTCCGGTTCTTGTCCTCATATATCTTTTTGTACTTGAGCTTTTTATAATCATCCTTGATATGTCCCTTGTGATTACATTCATAGAAGAAAATCTCATCAGTCTTGTCACTTCATTTCCATTCCTCCTTCCAACTTCCTTTTTGGTCATATTTTCCCTTGAAGTTTGGCTTTCAGAAAAAAAATTACTCTTCTTTTAAAGTCTTTTAAACCTTCTAGCTATTTGAGCCATCTCCTGATCATTATTGGGTGATTATTTTTCACTACTGGAACATTCTATAGAAGCCTCCAATTTCCCTCTGTCTTTGTGTTTAGAGTTGGTGTTCTTGAATGCAACAGATTTTATTTTTGGTTCATCCTCCTCCTCCTTGTTGGATTTCAACTCTTCTTCACACATCATCAGTTTCCCAATGAGTTATTTTTAGGTAGCATGTTGATGTCACCTGATTCTATAATAGAGAAAGAGGTTCCCCTTCTTCTATCAGGTAGACATCTGAGAATTTTGATGATATGTTCCTTGGGAGTGACTTCTCTTCCATGTGAAATAATTGTGTTGACAATCTCTCTGAACCTAAGATACATGTCAGAGACAGGTTCATCAGGTTTGATTTTAAATTTATCATATTTGATAATATAAGTATTTAGTCTCATTTATTTTACACTAGATGTTCCATCAAGTGAAATAGATGGGGTATCCCAAATTTCATTGGATGTTTTACAAGTATAAATTCAATTGAATTCCTCATCTCCTAAGAATCATTATAAAGCATTCATAGCTTTGTAATTGTTATTGTAGGCAGTTTTGATAGGTTCATCCCATGAAATTCAATCAGTAGGAGTAATATTGTATTCATCTATAATGGATGAACAAATATCAAATCCTATACTCTCTATGTTCATTTTCATTTTAATTTTCCATTGAGCATAGTTGGTTCCATTAAATAATGGTGGTCTGTTGGTTACAACACCTTCCAATATATTATCCATAAAAATAGAATAGGTTTAAAGATTTAGAAATTTAGAATTGACAGAAATTTAAATATCATTAAAGTACCACTACAATAACAGTTTCATGAGATTTAACAAAGTCTTAATAAAAACCCCTTTGATACCAAATGTTGGTTGGAGTAGAATACTCTAGAGGGGGTGAATTGAGTATCAATAAAAAAATTATGTTTAGAAAGGTGTTCTTAAAATGATTTCCACTTCAAGTTAAATACATCCTATTCAATTAAAGTAATATGGTTATTAAGGTTTTACTATTTAAATAACTTCTTGGAAGATTGATTATTTATCATTAATAATAATAGTTACTAATATTAATTTTGAAACTATTTTACTAAGACAAAGCAATTATAACATCTTTCCAAAACTAACTATCAATGTAAGTTTACTGATTTCTGAATTATATAGTAGAGCATTAAAACAGAGAAAACTAAATTAAGCAGCACATCAGATATACAACAAGTGGTTCAGTCTCATGCTGGCACCTAATCCACTCCACTGGCTGATCACCTACCACCAAGAAGTTTATATAAATAAAATTGATCCACACCCTGGATCGGGGTTAAACAATAGTACACAGGACTGTCCAGGTCGCACAAGGACCTCTTCCACAGTTCTTGATGGGTACAAACATCCAGGCCACACAAGGACCTCTTCCACAATTATATGTGGGTATAAAAAAGATTAAATGAGTGTTTGAGTAAGGTATCTTGTACCCTTCAGTTTAATGCAGGAGACAGAGCGTGTTTCTATATAGATACACACTCTTCTAGAAAATTAATTAAATGACACACAACATATCAGTATTGTTGAGATAGGTTTATAAATTCTTTAAGTGTTGATCCATGTAGCTATGGACTTCAGAGTTGAGGAATATGTAGAACTTAGGTCCTCGTATGGAAAATAGAGTGTCGCAAGTTAGACATATTTGTCTTGTGTTCTTCATGATGTTTTTTTAGCGCGAATATGTTCTCGGGATTCTAGTATACTTCATGTGTTCTTCAGTAGAATCGGGTTGCATGAGAGAATTCCAAAGAAAGTATTCTTTTTTGATGCTCACGCCCACCAGCTTTTTCTTTTGTATCATGTTTTTAATACAATCTTTTCTACCCTTTGTTTCAGGGCCGCACAACCCTTTTTATCATGTAGTGCATGTGTTGGAGCCGACAGGTTGCATATATTCTGCACCTCATACCTCGTACTATCCGAATACATGTCTACAAATAAACATTAATTATGTCAGCGCATTAAAGTCTTCAAAGATTATATTTAGAGATTAAATTGAAAGGCGACAAAATATATTAGGAAATAGTGCCATAGTATGTCATGGAAATGGTGTCACCTTCACACAGTGTCTGTATAAAGACCCAGACTTATTATATACATAATCATGAATTTAGTCAAGAAAAAACTTCCTTTTACATTGAATATCTTTACAAGTTTATAGATTTAGAGAATTATTATAATGCATTCATAACATTACACATTATTACATATTGCATACCATAAATACAGTTTCCATTTTTTTAATATAAAACATTAAAACATAAAAAAAGACTCCTTGATAATTCTTCAACATTTAACAAGGCTTCCTTCCTTGACTTACACATCCATTAACCTATAAAAATCGTTAAAAAACTTGGGATGATCACAAAATCCCAGTAAGGGATTTTAAAGAAGGAAAGATCACATTAGTCCATGAATACTCATAACGTTTGAAAGCATTTTCAAAAGACATGCTTATCACCCATATGTACCTACTCTGTGTAGAAAGATATTTACACAATATCCAAAAAAACATGAGAAAATACAAATAATAATGAAGGTATCTTGGGTAATTACTTACATAATCCTGTAACCATTCTTGATTACCTTATAATCTATAACCCTCACGGCTACCTTACTTTGTGTAACCATCGTAGTTACACTTGGAGTAACCATACAACCTACCTCCAACTTACTCATACCCAATTCATTATAGGGACATATAGGTCCCACCCTTCATCATAAATAATTCCTAGTAACCAAAACATAATCATACAACATGAATAATTCCATAAAAACATAACTTTGGAATTTCGTAAAAATGAATTTTAAAAGAGGATTTGTAAAGAATAACTCCTTTGAAATATCATACAATTGAAGATATAATTAATTGATTGTATGGAGTGTGTATATATATTTTAAATACACATAATAAAACATAATATAAACATAACCTATCACATGAACAATTTAAATAGCATATAAATAATGAAGTAGAAGGTTAACCCAAAGAATGGAAATAGGGTTATGAATTCCCATACCTCAGGCTTGTCTTACTTCAAACTTGTTTAAACTTCTTGTATAATAGTTAAAAGAGTGTTATTATAATATTAAATAAACATTTTCATGTTTATAATATCTTATATTATCATATCATAACATCAATTCACCCTTTAATTGTTAGTATTTTTCTCCTTTCTCTATTTTTGGGTGAGTTCTTTACTTGATTTCTATGATTGGTTCATGTTGGACGTTCTTGTCGTTGGGAAGTGAAACTCCAGAATTGGAATTGAGTAGTATTTACATATATCTTGTAACATAAATTATACCATTTATCATTTTGAATTATTATATTAGGATGATTCATATGTTAAAACATTAATGATGTTCGTTTAGATCATTTTAGTGGTTCTTTGATAAAAACAACCTCATTTTGTCTTATAAATTAGATCCATGAGTAAAAAAAAATTCCAGAACCATGGGTGGGTCATAACAGATATATTATAACCTGGATCAACCATATAAATGGTTTCATGACCATACTTGAATGAATTAATGGAAATTGAAATCACATCATCCACGATGTCTGTAATTCGATACATCACGGACAATGTTTTTAATTCTTGAATAATTGGTATAGGATAAGAAAAATGATGATGAATTTTCCATGAACATGAGAAAATACAGGATATAAATTATTCATGATATTTCATTCCTCTTGTATAAGAATATATGAAGAATGAATGAGAAAGGAACTAAAAATAAAAGAATAATTGAGAAATCCCTTACAAAAATTCGGCTACCTAACCGCTACAAAACATGGTTTTAGAAATTATTAAAAATAGAGGGAACATGGGTCACCCATATAGAAATTAATCATAATATATATTATATCATTAATTATTAGGAAATAAGAACATGGTATGGATTCATGAAAGTTATACCACATAAAGAAGAACTTGATTGGGAAAAAGGAGAAATTGAGAATTTTCTTACCCTATAGAGTAACTCTTAGAACATGAATATTGGGACCTTAGGGGCTTGAGGAAATCCTGGGAGGAATAATAGGAAGGTTAGGTGTCCAGATATTCATTGATGATGAATTTTGAATGAAGTGAATGAAGGAATGGGTTGGTATTTATCGGAAAAGTAAGGGAATATTTTAATTATTTTCAAGGGACACCTCATGGGTGGTATTTGCAAAACCATGGACTTTCCCATTGTATAAGTCACTTGGGAAGACTCAAAACTTATTTAAATATACACAAGTTGACCTGATTTATGACATCACTATTATATCATTAATGATTTCATTAACATACCAAAACTAAAAACAGTATTTTTTTCTATTCACTGAAAAATCAACTATTTTAGAAAAATTCCCAAAATTCACCCTAACTATTTATCTATGTGTAGATTCCAAAAATGAAGTCAATTTTTTTAAATGAATTTTCTAAATATTATTAATTTAATTTTTAAATAAAATCATAATTAATTCAAAAATTTACAATTCTAATTTTATAACTACTTCTATATCACAATGAAAAATTAACCTAGATGCTATTATCATAAAGTCATAATAAAATAAAATAAAAATAAATTTTACTATTCATTAGGGTCATATTACAATTCATATTACTATTCATAAGGGTATGTTACTATTCACCAAAAAAAATTTAGTTCTAATAGACTCCAAATAACATACTTAGCACAATTATAGATGACAATATCTTCAAATTCAAAACATAGAAGTGGAAAAGTTATGTTTTAAAGGCTAGTTAAAAATATATACTTATAAAAAAGTTCCATGAATTTCTATTTACTTTTATAAAAACATGGTGTGTTACATTATCCCCACCTTCTGGAAATTGCGTCCTCTCAATTTTATTTACTTGTTAAACAACTGAAGGTATATTTCCCTCATTGCATTTTCAGACTCCCATGTTGTGTCTTCAACCATGTGGTTTCTCCAAAAAACCATTACCTGGTGGATTACTTTATTCTGAAATACCTGTTCCATCCGATCAAGAATCTAAACTGGTTTCCCTTCATAAAAAAGGTACTCTTCCAGCTGAACTACTTCTGGGCTTAAGACATGTGATGAATCTGGCACATACTTTCTCAACATTGAAACCTGAAAAACATTGTGTACCTAAAACAAAATCAGAGGAAAAGCTAAGTGATATGCAACTGTTCTAACTTTCTCAAAGATTTCAAAAGGTCCAATTAACTACGGAATTAGCTTCCCTTTCTTGCCAAAATGCATCACACTTTTCCAAGGAGATATTTTACGGAAAACATGATCACCTACCTCGAAAGAGAAGTCTTTCCTTCTATTATCTGCATAAATTTTTCCTGCTCTGAGCTGTCCTCATGTGTTGCTGGATCATACTCACATTCTTAGCCATTTCTTCTACAAATTCTGGCCCCATTAACTTTCTTTCACCGACTTTATCCCAAAATGTTGGAGTCCAACACTACTTCCCATAAAAGACCCCAAAAGGTGTCATCTGAATACTAGAATGAAAATTGTTATTATAATAAAACTCAACTAATGAATGATGTTTATATCAACTTCCCTAATAGTCCATCAAACAAACTTGAATCATATCCTCCAAATTTTTAATCGTTCATTTTGACGACCCATATGATTTTGGATGAAAAGATGTACTGAAATTTAACTCTATTCCCAACGAATTCTAAAGTCCCTTCCAAAATTTAGAAGTGAACCTGGGATCTTAGTATGATACAATGGAAATAGGAACTTCATGTAACCTAACAACATCCTCGTGGTAAAATCAAGAAATCTGATCCAAAGACATTGTATCTCGAATAGAAAGAAAATGTGTAGACTTTGTTAGTTGATCAACAATAACCCAAATCGCATTGTTACCTTGAGATGTCTTTGGTAGTCCCACCACAATGTACATGGATACATTCTCCCATTTCCACTCTAGCACTGGAAACGTTTGATGCATCCCATTCTGTAACTTCCACTCTTCTTTAACCTGTTGACACATCAAACATTTCATGGTAAAATCTACAATATCTCTTTTCATTCCATCCCACCAATAATACTCCTGAAGGTCTCTGTACATCTTATTACTGCCAGGATGAATAGAAAATGAAGAACTATGAGCTTCTCAAAACAAATAAATCTTCAACTGAGAATCACTAGGCACACACAACCTTTTCCAAAATCTTAAAACACAATCTTTGTCAAGTTTAAATTCTGGAAACTTACCCATTTTAACCAATTCTACCTTTTTCTTGTACCTCTCGGTCTTCCTTCTGCACTTTCTCAATTCTGTCTACCATCGAAGACTACACTAAAACATGGAAAAAAAACCGAGGTATTCCCTGCACTAACAACTTCTAAGACAAAATTCATCAAATCATTAATCAAGGGTACATATTCCAAACGTAACATGGTTGATGATGCATGATGTTTCTGACTTAAGGCATCCACTACATAGTTTTCTTTTCAAGGATAGTAAATGATCGTGCAGTCATAATCCTTAATCAGTTTTTTCCATCTTCTCTACCTCATGTTTAATTATATCTAAGTGAATATATACTTTAGACTTTTATGGTCAGTATATATTAGGCATTTGGTTTCGTATAGATGATGCCTCCAAATTTTCAAAGAAAAAACCACAGCTACCAATTCCAAATCATGTGTGGGATAATTTAGCTCATGAGTTTTATGTTGTCTTAAAGAATAGGCAATTACCTGATCATTCTACATCAAAACACAACCAAGTCCCTTCAAAGAAAAATCAATGTAGAAGACAAACTCACCAATTCATGAAGTAAAGGCCAAAAATGGAGCATTCACCAATATCTTCTTCAGTACCTGAAAAATAACATCACATTCCTCTTTCCAAACAAATTTTACCCCGCTCTGTGTAATCATAGTTATCAGGATAGATAACTGTGCAACTTTCTTAACAAACCGTCAGTAATAACATGATAATCCTAGAAAACTATTAATCTCTGTATCATTTGTGGGTCTTGGCCATTCATCAACTACATTTGGTTCGGAAGGATCAACTATTATTCAATCTTTATTTACAATGGTCCCAAGAAAAAAAATCTGTTGCAACCAAAAAGCACACTTGCTTATTTTTTGATAAATTTTCTTTTTTTATGGTTTGTAAAACAACCCTTTGATGTTTTTCATGCTCATGTTTATTTTTAGAAAATACCAGAATGTCATCAATAAATACAACCACAAAATTATCCAAGAACTCATTAAATAATTTATTCATAAGATTCATGAATACAATAGGTGCATTAGTTAATCCAAACAGCATAACAACAAATTCATAATACCCATATCTAGTATGAAAGGTTGTTTTCAGGATGTGATCCTCCTTCACCTTCAACTGATGGTATCCAGATCTCAAGTCAATCTTGGAAAAGTACTAAGCTCCCTAGATTTGATCAAACAAGTCATCGATATGAGGCAAAGGATACTTGTTTTTAACGGTGATTTTATTCAAAGCTCTATAATCAATGTACAGTCTCATGGAACCATCTTTCTTTTAACAAACAAAATAGGGGCTCCCCTTGGTGAAGTGCTAGGATGAATGAAGCCTTTTTCCATAAAATCCTACACATGATTTTTCAATTCTAGAAGTTCTAATGGATCCATATGATAAGGTGGTTTTGAAATTGGCTTATCATCAGGAACTAAGTCAATTGTGAATTCAACTTCTCGATCAGGTATGACACTGGGTAACTCAACTTGAAAAACATCATGGTATTCATTTACCACTGGCACATCATTAATTTGAATAGTTCCCTTATTTTTCAACAATATGAGAAAGATAAATTTCATTTCAATCTTTCAATAGTTTCTCATCTTCCTAATAAGTTATCAATTGTATGGGTTCATTATTGTATACAAACTGAAACTCTTTCTTAAAAACAACTTCTTTAGCTCTACAATCAATCATAGCATGATAATCAGAATGCCAATCCATTCCCATAATAACATCAAACTCAACTAAGGGTAAAACAACAATGTTTGCAGGTAATGTCTTTCCACAGACCACAATAGAAAGATTCTTATAATTCCTCTTTTCTATAACATTTCCGCCTAGTGTTTTAACAAAATGTCAGTGTCTCGTTTGTTGAGGTGATATTTTCAATTAACCAGAAAATTTCTCTGAGATGAAGGAATGTGTAGACCCTATATCAAAAAAATCATTAGCAGAATCTGAATGAACAAAAAAAGTACCAGATACAACTTCATTGGAAGGCCCGAAAACTGCTGACGTAGTCACAAAGGATCTCACTACACATTTTTGCTTGTAGTCTGGCTTCGTGGCATCATTAGAATCTCTCTTTGAGTAGTCATTTGAATAATGACCCATCTCACCACAATTAAACCACTTGATAATCTTCTTTTTAGGATTTTTCTTAGGATCATTTTCACTGCCATTTCGGGCCATATGTCAAAACCTACCACATTTAAAACACTTCCCAGTTTTTCTAACACATTCCCTAGGGTGTTTCTCTCCACACGTTTCACAAACAGAAAATTGGATTTTATTACCATCATATTTCTTTGGTTTATTCTTACCTATTTCTTCACAACTGGACCTCTTCTTATCTTTGTTTCCAAAATGAATGTGATCATCAGCAAACTCCATCTCTACCCTCTCATCACATCAGAAAAGTTTCTCAAAACTTTTGAATTCATGGGAGGCCAACGCCATTCGATACGTTGGCTTCATTCCTTGGTAAATACGGATGATTTTTCTATCATGATCCAAAATAATATTTTGTGCATACATCACCAGTCGGGTGAAGTTCTCTTCATACAAAGCCATTGAATTTTCCTCCTCTTATTTCAATTCAAGGAATTTTTTCTCCATTCTATGTCTCACCAACTTAGGAAAATATTTTTCAAGTAAAATAAATTTATATTCATCCCACTCTAAGGCATTAAAATCCTCTATACCCCTGATATTCCTTACCATTGACCACCACTTATCATCTTACCATTCAAAATAATAAATGGAAAGACTTACCTTTTGATTGTTTGAACATCCCATAACATCGAATATCATTTCAAGGGATTTGATCCCACCATCAACTGCTGCTGGGCCAGAAGATCCATTAAATGCAGGAGGGTGTTGTATTATAAAATTTTCCACTACTATCATGTTCCATTGAGGTACCTCTATTGGTTCTCTTCAATGGATGCCACCACCATTTATTTCCTGCATTAGATAATCCATTACTATCAGTAACTGCTCGATTCCAATCCCTAACATTTCAGGATGTTGTTTCGGAAGGATGTTATTCTGTCGGTGCATATCCTCTTTAGAATACATGTAGCTTATGTGTACAACCATTCTGAAAAAACATATCTCAGATGAAGAAACATGGTAATCTTTAAATGATAAAACACTTCAAATTAAACATAGAGTGAAAATCATTTATGGTATTCAATTAACATCACCCTAACCCCAAAATTTATCTAAACCATCCTCCGATACCAACTATAAAGACCCGGGATTATTGCATACATAATATTGAATTTAGTAAAGAAAAAACTTCCTTTTACATTGATGATCATTTCATGTTTAGAGCTTTAGATAATTGAGACAATACATTCATAACATTACACATTATTATTGAGTGGATACCATAAAAACCATTTCATTTTTAAAAAAATATAAATCATTATAACTTAAAACAAGACACTTTGAAAATTCTTAAACATTTAACATGGCTTTATTACTTATATTAAACAAAAATTAACCAGTGAAAATCATTTAAAAACATGGGATGAGCACAACATCTTAGTAAAGGATTAAAAGTAAGGAAATTTCAAATTAGTCCATGAAAACTTGTAACGTATGAATGCATTTTCAGATGACATGCTTGTCACCCATATGTAATTACTTAGTATAGAAAGAGATTTAAAAAAGATCCAAAAAAATTATAACATATATATAATAATAAAGGTATCATGGGGAAATACTTACATAATCTTGTAACCATTCTTGGCTACCTTATAATCTGTAACCCTCACAACTACCTTACTTTGTGTAACCATCGCTGTTACACTTAGAGGAACCATATGGCCGACCTCCAAATTACACATACCAAATGCATTAGAGGGAGATATAGGTCCAAACCTTCATCATAAATAATTCCCAAGAACCTATACATAATCATACTACATGAATAATTCCATAAAAACATTACATTGGAATTTTGTAAAACCGAATTTTAAAAGAGGATTTTAAAAGAAAATCCCCTTAGAAATATCACAAAATTGAGAAGATACATAATAGAGTGGATGGATTATGTATATATACTGTAAATACACATAATAAAACATAATATAAACATAATACATCACATAAACAATTTAAATAGCACTTAAATAATGAAGTAGAAGGTTAACCCAAAGAATGGAAATCGGGTTAAGAATTCCCTTACCTCAGGCTTGTCTTTCATCAATCTTGTTTAAAGTTCATGTATAATGGTTAAAATAGTGTTATTATCATTTTAAAGAAACATGATCATGTTTATAATATCTTATATTATCATTTCATAACATAATTTCACCCTTTAATTGTTAGTATTTCGCTCCTTGCACTATTTTTGGGTGAGTTATTTACAAGATTTCTATGATTGGTTCATGGTGGACATTCTTGTCATTTGGAAGTGAAACTCCAGTATTGGAATGGATTTGTATTAACATATATCTCGTAACATAAATTATACCATTTATCATTTTGAATTATTACATGAGGATGATTCATAAGTTAAAACATTAATGATGTTTGTTTAGATCATTTTAGTAGTTCGCTGATAAAAACAACCTCATTTTGTCTTATAAACTAGAACCCTAAGTACAAAATAATTCCAAAACCATGGGTGAGTCATAAAACGTATATTATAACATTTTTAAACCATATAAATGGTTTCATGACCATACTTGAAATAATTAATGGAAATTGAAATCACATCGTCAACGAAGTCGGTAATTCGACACATCAAGAACAATGTTTTTATTTCTTTGAATAAGTGAGAGAGGAGAAGACCAATGATGATGAATTTTCTATGAACATGAGGAAATAAAGAATATAATTGATTCATGATATTTCATTACTCTTGGATAAGAAGAGATGAATAAAGAATGAGAAATGAATTCCAAATAAAATAATAATTGGGAAATCCCTTACCAAAATTCGGCAGCCTAACAGCTACACAACATGGTTTTAAAAAATATTAAAAATAGAGGGGACAAGGGTCTCCCATATATAAATGAATCATAATATATAGTAGATAAATAATTAGAAGGAAATAAGAACATGGTATTTTAAATTGAATGTTATGACACATAAATGAGAACTTGAATGGGAAAAATAAGAAATTGATAATTTTATTATCTTGTAGAGTAACTCTTAGAACTTGAATATTGTAAACGTGGGGGCTTGAAGAATTATTATGAGTAATACTAGTAAGGTTAGGAGTCCATATATTCATTGAGTGGGAATAGGGAATGACGTTAATGAAGGAGTGGGTTGGTATTTACAGGAAAAGTAAGGGAATATTTTAATAATTTTCAAGGGACACCTCATGGGTGGTATTTGAAAAACCATGGGCTTACCCCTAGAATTTTCCAATGGTATAATGCACATTGGAAACCTGAAATATTATTTAACTATACACAAGTCGAACAGATTTATGATATCATTATTATATCATTAATGATGTCATTAACGCACCGAAACTAAAAACTATATTTTTTACTATTCACCGAAAAATCAACTATTTTATAAAAATTCCCAAAAATTCACCCTAACCATTTATCGACACGTAGATTTCAAAAATGACTTCCATTTTTTGAAAATAATTTTCTATGTATTATTAATTTATTTTTTAAATAAAATCATACATAATTCAAAAAAAAATTCTAATTCTGTAACTACTTCTATATCACAATGACAAATTAACCTAGATGTTATTATCTTAAAGACTTAATAAAACAAAATAATAATAAATTTTTACAATTCATTAGGGTCATATTAATATTAAAAATACTATTCATAAGGGTATGTTACTATTCACCAAAAAACATGTTTGTTCCAATAGACTCAAAATAACATACTAAGCACAATTGTAGATGAAAGTTTCTTGAAATTCAAAACATAGGAGTGGAAAAGTTATGTTTTAAAGGCTAGATGAAAATATCAACTTAAACAAAGTTCCATGAATTTATATTTACTTTTAGAAAAACATGGGGTGTTACATTCTTGTTTAGTCATGGTGTCTTGTTCACGGTGACTGATGGTCATAGTGTGCGGATGTCCTGGTGTCTGATGGTCACGGTGTCTTGTTCACGGTGTATGATGGTCATGTTGTTTGGATGTCACGGTGTCTTGGACTTTTTAAAATAACTATATTCAGTCTTAAGCAATGATGATCATAGAAAGTATTAGACTTAATGATTTGTTAAAGAAGTTATTATAAGATTAAATCAAGGATAGTATAATGTAATTAAACTGAATGTAGAGAAATTAAGATATTGAATGGATTTTCATAAAGCATGAGAGTACATAAACGATAATATACATGATTTGATATAATGTACACGATTTATCTATATTGAATAGGATATGTGATAATTAAATCATGATTATAACATGAGGAGTCCAAAAAAGATATTTATGTTTCCACATTGATTTGTATAGTCATTCTTGATAAAATCTATTTTATGAATACCCTTACTAATAATTTGAGAACATATATTTCTTATGTTTTATTTCCCCTAGGACACTAGGTTGTTTTTTATTCACATTAAGGGATATTCTATGGATAAAAATGGATTTCTCAAATAAAAAACCTTTTGTATTTTATATTTGTACTTTAATTTTGATATCATGTATGTATCTAGTTTACCAGGAATACTAAACTATTTGATCCTTCAGGTTGTGATCCCTGTATATAGTGCTAATGTAATAATGTTGAAATTGGCCCTATGTTATTGAATTTGGGTTCTTCAAATGTATTTAGGTCTGAATTTATTTGGGTTATTACATGTGTAATTTTACACTATAAGAAATAGTTTAATGTATACTATGTATTGAAAAAAGCTGTAATGGATAAATATTTATCAACAGTATTATGGGGATGTGATGTTAACGTGGTTGTGAAAAATGATTTTGTTTTTTTGTGTGTCATATGATTTATTGATGGGATAATGACCCCATAACAAAAGATGTTAGGTTTTTGGGTGGATGGTTAAATGAGAAAGTATACATGGGATAATTTTCAATATATATGATTACAATGATATGTTATGTAATTCAATGAATTACATAATGAGGGAGCACTGGTGAGTATGAGATTTAAGTTATCATTATTTAGGTAATGAGTGGTATTCTTTGTTTCATTACTCTTGATTTATTATGCCGCTTACACAATAACACAGGATGTTTGGGAGATGGTCATACAATGTATTATTATTTTAAAACCCCTATATATATATTTCCCTAAGATGTAGTTGGTTATTTTAATTCCATATTAATCATGTAATAACACTGAGAGGGGGTATTAGTTTTGATCAATTTATTTTAATTATAAAAACATAATCACATATCCCATTTAAATATTAAAACCACATACATTGGTTAAGATGAATTTGTATTCTACATTTCGAAACATAGTCACCCCACATGAAATGTATAATGTAAATGATTGTATCATAAGGAATGTTTATAAGGATCAGTCCCAATATGGGTTTGTAATTCAAACTATGTTTTCCTTCTATATAGGGAAATGAATATCCACTATATTATGAATGTGAATATAAAAGGGAATGATTCACCAGGGACCCTTCTATTAGGAACTCTAAATATGCATAATGATTTTCCACATACCAATGGGAATCTTTCATGTTATCCCAAATCATTACTATATTATATTAGATTATATATTATTGAAATACCTTAAAATAGTGTTCATCTAATTAAAGGGAATTGTTGAAATGATTATTCTAGAACCACTAGTAATAAATGGTCTTACATAAGGTCCATAAATCAAATAAACCTTTGTATTTGAGATATCTCAGCATTAACTACATAATCTTCTCTCTAAAATATAAATCCTCTTCTACTATTGAATAAACTTATTCTAATTCAAGCAAACATGTTTTGTATTTTATGTTCCCGAAACACTTTTTTTTAGTTATCCCTATATCATGATCATCAATATCTATAATATACACATGATGTCATTAGATTCTAGTATATCTCAGTCTCCTAGTTTACAAACATCTAGTAATCATTTACTGATAATTAATACCAAGAGTACCATCTCTTATATTTCTTTATTGGAAGTTAAAATATTTTATTAATAATGAAAAATCATATTCACACATTCATATAAATAATTATGGGTGACTCCCCAATTTCACCTCATATAAAGTGGTCTTACAGTCCAATGGTAAGGGTAATTAGCTTAATTAAAATATCAAATCCTTTAATTGGACATTTTTTTTTGGAAGATTAGTTATAATATTATCCTATCCCCATGTCTGAAAATATTTATGTATCAATAGATCATTCCAAGTAATTCTCTAATAGAATATATAGAACTCCAATGGATGGGTAGGGAGACTAAAAATGGACTAAAAATGGATTACGATTCAACGGCATAAAGTGAATTTTTTTTAAAGACTTAAATAATTCCAAGTTAACATAGCCTAGGATTCATCCATAATTAAACATCCCACTAAATTAAATACTGAACAATTCATTGTAACATAACCATGATAGTCTTGAATTATTCCTCCTCTTCACATGATTCAATTCTCATTGGAACCATTATAGTTATATTTAT
Source organism: Viscum album (assembly GCA_963277665.1). NCBI lineage: Eukaryota > Viridiplantae > Streptophyta > Magnoliopsida > Santalales > Viscaceae > Viscum > Viscum album. The sequence continues at coordinate 1,639,752,631 of OY728121.1, read as the reverse complement.
GTCCCTCCACTGGTTATTTCCCATCTAATACTATGTAATGTGTTAGTTGGAAACTTGAACATGTCAATATTCATTCCAGAAAATAAATTTGACCAAACATTAAATAAAATTCCCATAATTAAAACTAAACTCACGTGGATAAATTCTGGGAATGTGGGATCCAAATTAATATTCATATTAAATCATTTACATAGTTATCCACCTTCTGTTAATTCAAAATACTTTGATACATGATTTCAATAAAGCCTCTAAAATTATTTATATCAATAATATTTAAGGAACATATAATTTATTTCAAGAAAAACAATTTATTTTATATGAATTTGTATCTTAAATTTCTAGTTCATCATAATCTAAATGAGTTTGATTTCACATTTTTTATATTTAAAATTCATTGTTTACAATAATCTATATTTTATTCATTACATATCAGTTATTCATTTCCTCGACAATATTAAATCACTCAAAACCCTTGATTCCTAGAAAAATTGATTTATGGAACCAAATATTCTACTGTTTTAATATTTATTTCCAAAAAATATGTTCAATAAATTGATTTATAATCTCATCTAATGGTCATATGATCAAATAATTCCCTATATTATTTATATTTTAATTTTAATCTATTGATAAATTAATCTCGAAACATTATATGATTCCTTTCAGTTTTCACTCTATAACTTCAGAACTACTATATATTGGAAAATTATCAACTAAAATCAACATTCATTTAGAAATCACACTCATCGTTCAATAAGTATACATTCTTTGTAGTTCTTCCCTCTCATTACTCAATCCATTTTAATTCTCTTATAATCCTTAAAATATAATGTTTATTGATATTTCTATCACAATTTTTAAAAAACAAATAGTTCTAGAATAACATCAACTAGTATTGTTGTCATTATATACTAAATTTACTTTCATTTGATAGCTCCAGGATTCCATATTTCTTTATTTTTCTCTATTATTCTATATTATAATTCTTCATTCTCATAGAGAATCCCTAAAATCAATTTTTTATTTTCTAGTTTCAAATTTAAAACTCTCATAAGAAAATTTTACTATTTTATTTTATTTTTTTTCGTAATAATAAATATATGCATGCATTGACAATGTTTATCACTAAAAAATAAATCACATTTTAATCCTTTATAAGAGTTTGTGAATCCTAAAAACTCTTAGCATACGAAATTTCATTTTCTACAATTATTAAAAAAGGGTATCTTTTGATGATCAACTCCTAATTCCATAGCTTTTATTTAATTTTTGATTTTAAAATTCACTTATCATTAATTTTAATATCCTTAATAATCATTTTCATATTTTTTCAATGGATAATATTTTAGAATATTTTTATTTTATCTTTTAAATAGTGAAAATAGTTTGGTTCACATAGTTCCCACAACTATGTAAACATTTTATTACATTGTAACTCACATATACAACACATATTCTAATGTTATACATTTTGAATAAATTGTTTCATCATATTTAGCTAATAGTTTACTCTTAAAAACATAAAGAGCCTTATATCATAATCAAATGTTTTGTGAAATTAGTTAAATGAATCCTTAAAACGACTGTATTTTCAAAATTCAATATATATAAAAAGATAATTAAAAAATTTCAAAACAATTTCCATATTATCACTTTATTCATAAAATAAGCATTCATATAAAAAAATGTCATTTTAAATAGTTAAGATTCATTATTTATTTACATATATAATACACCACTAAATTAATTTATAAACTAGACATTTTGGAATCCAAGCCTCATATATCAACTGTAATAGCCAAGAATATTATAATTTTCTAAATATATTTCATTTCATCGATAGCATGTGGTCTACAAAAAATTGTATATAAACACAACATGATGTGCAACTAAAAGATTATTATTTAATGAGATAGTTATATACTAGTTGATAATTTGGTGGGTATGAATTGGAATTACTAAATTTCAAAAATTGTATTATTTACATTTGACTAACAAATGTTCATTTACTACAAATTTATTAATAATGAAAATAAAATTCATTTCCAATTAATTTTTTTTTATTAACAATATTTTTATGTATGAAATTTTTTTTATACTAATAAATTAAATTAATAAATATTAGTGAATAATATTAATGAAATTTTTATACTATATATTTCATAAAATATTTTTTCATTCATGTAATATTATTTATTGGCATGCGATAATAATATATCAATTTTGTGTGTAAAATATATTTTTCCTAAAAAGGTGTTTAATTGGGTTTTGTGCACATTTTGTTAAATTAAAAATATACAATTTTTTAATTTTTTTTTAAAAAAATGAACTTATTTTTTTAGAAAAAATTATCTAACCTATCTGAATGATAATTTTAGTTAATTGTATAAAAATATAAAATTTTTGATAAATAGGGGAAAATAATAACTATTGTTTAGTCCTGAATGGGAGTTCGCCTTCAAAGACAATCGCGCACCGAAGGAAATTCTCAAACCCTCGGACTCTCAGGACTTATCGGCACTCAGAAGGAAAACTCTATCCTTCGCGGAGGTTCTTTCTGGTTCCTCAATTCCTACAAAGAAGGATTCATCTAAACCCTCAAACATCACCAGGTTAGATAATGGTGGATTCTAAATTATTTTGGATCCTGAGGCTCTGCAACAACGGCTGGACCTATGTAAGTTATCCATACTGGGTCGTATTATTTACTCAAAGGGTGATAAGCCTTGGTCTTTTTCTAATCTCTAAAATAGAATATCACATTGCTGGAGTTTTAGAGATTGGAAATATATTTCAATTGGAAAAGGATATTTTCACATTGTCTTTAATTCTTCTAAATCTTTGAACATGGTTTAGAATCTTGGTAACCTTCAACTCAAACCCCGGTATCCTAAGATTATTAGAATGGGATGTGAATTTTAATCCTTTCAGCCTCAAACAATCCAATGCACTGATCTAGGTAAGGTTGCATGGATTAAATTGGGTGTATTGGAATCCTAGAATCCTTAATGACATTGCATCATGTATTGGAACTCTTATGAGGGTGGATCAGCGCACTTTAGATGGTGAGAGTGGTTTCTTTTCAGAATACTTGTTGATATCAATTTAGAAATCAAGAGACCCACTTCTATTTTTTTCAATGCTAAGGGTTTTAAATCTGAGATTCATTTGGAATATGAGAATGTACCCTATTTTTGTGATGTTTGCAAAATAGTGGGGCATAGTGTATCTTATTGCAGGATGATTCAGAGAAATTCCAAGGTCCAAAACAAAGCTTCTGATTGGAATGAAGTCAACAAGAATAAAAAAACCAAAGCTCTCGTAATTGAGAAAAAAGGTATTCTCAAATCAACAGCCCCTCCTGTCAAGAATCAAAATCATACTCCTGCAACTGATTTTATATCAAAGTACCCTACCTCTTCCTCATCCCAAATAATTTCTTAGGCTGACCAAGTTCAGGAGGAAGAAAATAATTTTCAATCTGCTCCTATTTAACAAGAATGGGTTTCAACAAAGGATTTTACCTTATTCTCTGAATTTTATACTAATATTTTCAACCTGGTTTATGACCTATAGAATGAGGAATCTGAGAACCAATTTCTTTTGGACTTCCATCAGGAAATCCTTTATTTTTTGATATCTTTACAGGAGATTACAAAAGATGGAATTACTCCTATGTACCTGCACAAAGAGACTGAAGTTGGGCAGGACTGTGCTACTATTTCAAATGTTGAACTGAATTCCAGTTCTCACGAGGACATGCAGACTTCAAATCCACCTTTTTTTACAAACAAAGATTTGGCCAAAGAGAAGTTTTCAGCTTTGAACAGTAATTTTCTAGCTACTTTAAACAGTTGCACTATTCCTTCTAGCTTTTTCATGAGTTCTAGCACTGCATTTTCTGGTCTGAATGAACCTTCATTTTCTGAAATGCCATTAAATCATTTTGATTCTCTGATTAAGAACCCAGTTTCTGCTGATTATATTCATCATAGTGAAGGACACAATGTCTCCTCCAGGGATGATTTGCCACATGGCATTCAGGAACAAGTTAACCCCAATTTATGAAGTATTGATGATCTCATTTATCCTATGAGCCCTCAAAGTCCTAAAAGGAAAGTGGGGAGACCCTCTAAGGCAAGTAAAATCATGGATACTTTTAAAAAAAAGGGGTTCTAACCCCAACCTCAGGTTTAAAATAATATTCTGTATTAGAACTTTCAGGGCTTAGCTAACAGTAATACAATGAGGTCCCTTAAATCCTTCATTTTTCAACACAAGCCTCTCCTTATTGGCATCTCTGAACCCAAAAAATATGTTTTCCCCTAATATTGATAACTTGGCATCTTTTGGATTCCATCTTGTTGATTTCAATATCTGCATTTCTGAAATAAAAAACCTATGGTTTCTTGCTCATTCATCCTTGACAGATGTATCTCTTGTTGATAATAGTGGATAGCAAGTGACTTGTTCCTTCAAGTTATCGGGCATTCAACTTTATTGCTATTTTGTTTATTCCAATGTTAGATATCAGGATCGGAGGAGATTGTGGTTGGACATTGATGTTCTTAATTCTGTCATTTCTACTCCTTGGATCATTCTTGGAGACCTTAACTCTTTTTTTCATCCTGATGAGAAGATTGGTGCAATATTAAATACTATAACCTATAGGGAGTTCAAGTCTTTCATTGATACAAATGATTTCCATGAGATCAACTTGGTTGGGGCCAAATTCACTTGGTACCGGAATTTTTTTTAATAGGGTTGTGGCTAGCAAGATTGATAGGGATTTTGTTAATGATTCCTCCCTTGATCATTGGGACTCCATTTCTTGTATGACACTTCCTAGAATTAACTCTGATCATCATCCAATTCTAGTGAATCTTACTTGTAAGGATTTCAGACCTCATTTACCCTTTAGATTCAACAAAGCTTTGGTCAATCACCCTGATTGTTCCTCTTTAGTTGCAGATGCATGGAATTCTTCAAATTTAAGTCATGATGTTTTTTCATGCTTATCCAAATTCAAAATTCTCAAAAGATCTCTAAAGATTTAGAGTAAGGAAAAATTTAGCAATATTGATATGGATATTTTGTCTCTTGAAGTTGATCTTCAGAACTTGTAGGTTCAAAATATAGTGAACAATTTCCCCAATGGGCTCATAGAGGACTGTGAGATTGTGTCCAGAATCAACGGCCTCCTGAATATGAAGGATGCTCTTCAAAGAGACACTTCCAAAGATAAATGGTTAAAAGATGGTGATAGGAATACTAAATTATTCAATTCCTTACAACTAATTAGGATGATTTCTAAACCTATTTCGATTATTAAGAATGGGGATCAGATCATTGATAATGATAAGGATCTGTCAGAACATGTGAAATCTTATTTTAAAGATCTCTTTAATGGACCTACTTCATGGAATGAGCCTATTGATGGCATCATCCCCAATCTGGTTAGAAAACCGGAAATGCCAACCTTACTTCCATTCCTTTGAGCATTGAGATCAATGTAGCTGTTTTCAGCCTCAAACCTGACAGCTCTCCAGGCCGAGATGGCTTTGGTAACTTCTTTTTTCAGACATATTGGGATATCATTCAACATGATGTTTGTAAACTTGTGATTCACTTCATTAAGGTTGGTGATCATCCTTATGGAATGAATGCTCAATTTCTTACTCTGATTCCAAAGATTGAGAATGCTTGTGAAATGAAGTTGTTCAGACCTGTTTCTTTAGTCAACACCATTTACAAAATTATCTGTAAGATTATGAAAATAAGGCATACGGATGTTTCCAGAAGAATTGTTTCACCCAACCAGTTTGGCTTTATCAAGGGAAGGTCAATACAGAATTGCCTCATCACTGCCTCCGAATGTGTGAATCTACTCAGGGAACCCTCCAGGGGTGGAAACATTTCCCTTAAGATTGATTTCAAAACGGCCTTTGACACCATGAATTGGGGATTTATCGGAATAATAATTATGATGTTTGTATTTGATAGTGTATTTATCACTTGGATCAGGAAGATTTTATGTTCTGCCCATATTTCAATTCTTATAAATGGATCTCCTTGTGGATTTTTTGATTTCTCTAGGGGGGTTAGACAAGGTGACCCTCTTTCTGCAATTTTCTTTGCTATTTCAGAGGATTATCTTAGCAGGATTCTCTCTATCAGGGCAGCTAATGGGAAATTGAAATCAATAAATGCAGGGAGAGGCATTCTGGCCCCGACTCATCTTTTGTATGAACATGACATTATAATTTTCACTTCAGGTGATAAAGGAAATATCAAGAACATCAAAAGAGCTCTTTTTCATTATGCCTCTGTCTCTGGTCAAGACATTAGCTGGGAGAAATCCTTTGTCTACTTTGGCAAGAGTATCAATGATCGGAGAATTACTTTCATTTTCAATGATCTTAATGTCAAGGAAGGTTTCCTTCCCTTCAATTATTTGGGGGTTACTTTGTTCTGGGGAAATCCAAAAGCTAGTTATTTTTCTGAGATTATAACCAACGTTAGAAGACACCTTTCTACTTGGAAAGGAAAATCTCTTTCCATGGCAGGGAGGATCTATTTGGTTAAATCAGTTATTGTCTCCAAACTTGTTTATTCCTTCATGGTTTACAAATGGCCCATTTCTCTCATACGTTGTATCAATGGTGCTCTTAGGAATTTTATCTGGAGTGGAAATATATTTAAAAGGAAACTTCCTACTATATCATGGGATGATTGTTGCAAACCTTATGCTGTTGGAGGATTGAGTATTAAATATCTGGTTCTCTTTAATGATTCTTTGTAAGCCTCTTTCATCTAAAAATTGTTTAATATCAATTCTGAGGGATTGACCTTTCTTTAGGGTAAATTCATGAACAGACTAAAGAGGGGGTCTTTCAATTATCTGGAATCATCTGTTTGGCATGCCTTCAAGTACATATTTACTTCAATTGATTCTCATTCTAGATAGCTTGTTTCAAAGGACTCATCTCTGAATTTTTGGAAAACCAAATGGACTGAAAACCCCCTTATTGATCTTGTAATGGATGAATGAGATATTGATATTGAACTCACTATCAAGGATCCATTGTAGAACATGGATGGTCTTCCAATTCACATTGTCAGCATTGTTAGCAATATCACTGGATGGGGAACTTACATAAAAAATTCATTAGACCATCGCGTTCCAATTTAGTCTGGGGAATTTCCCATGGAAAAATACCTACTAATTGTTACCTTCAATATTGTGGTATCTCTTTATGCTCCTATTGTGGTCTTTGTCATCAACACAGGAAGGATGCAGATCATCTTTTTCTTTGTTGTGTCACTGCTGCTTCAATGTGGAAGGCTCTTGAAAGCATCTTTGATGTATCACTTCCTCTGATGACATATATCACTGGTTTCATTCAGATATGGAAATACATTCCGCTTTCTTAACAGTTATTGGACTTATTTCAGGTTGTTGCCTCTGAGTTACGTCATTATATATGGTCTTCTCAAAATAATGCAATTCCTGGAAAGCAACCTTTTTCAATTACTTCTACTATTTCGAACATCATTGCTGCAACACGCATGGTTAGCCTCCCTAAAAAACATTTCTACACCAATTCTATGCATGATTTCTCTGTGCTTGCTCGTATTGCTGTTAAAGGTAATTTCAGGCCCTCTTATAATACTTTTGAATTTATTTTGCAACCACCAATGTTTGGTTGGTTGAAAATTAACTCTGATGGTGCATCAAAAGGAAATCTTGGGCCTTCTGGATATGGATCTATTTTCAGGGATCATATGGGTCAGGTGATTGGTTTCTTTCATGGATCCTATGGGTTTTCTTCCTCATTGGAAGCTGAGATGATGGGTATTATTGTTGCGGTGGAGAAGGCTACAAATCATGGTTGGAATAATCTTTGGTTTGAATGTGACTCGACTGGTATTATGTCTGCCATTAGGGAATGCTCTTATCACTTATCTTGGAAATTCCATAATCTTTGGATAAATTGCATGGACTCCCTTCGGACATTGAATCACATTATTACTCTTGTCTATCGGGAGGTGAATTCTATTGCGGATGGTTTGGCTAACAACGGAATTGAAGACGCTGATTTCACATGGAATGAAAATCTCCCTGCTGCTTTTTTACCCCATTTGAAAAGGGATTTGAACAAAACTCTTATGTTTAGAATTCGTTAAGTTGGAATTTTTAACTTAATTTAGGGGCCTTTCTTTTCTGGGTAAGGCCTCAGATTCTTCTAAAAAAATATTAGAAATATGTTTTTGCAGTTATGGTTAAAATTGGTTGAATAAGGCTTAAATTAAATCGATTAATAAAAATGTTCTAAAAAAATGTCATGTTACATTTTTATGGATATATTTCGCCCTTATCTCTAATAAATTTTGATAATGAGCTATTTGGAACCTTCTGACCAAGGAAGTTATATTGAATTATTTAATAATTTTGAAAAATTAAAAGTGTTCCACTAAACTCAATTAAAATAGAATATTTATGTCCTTTTATTTGATAAAATAAATAAATTTTCGTTTAATGAAATACCTAACAAATTATCTTAAATAATTACCTTAATATTTCATATAGTAAATTTTTTATTATCAAACCCTTCTTTGAATTCTTTTTTCGCACGCCTAAAATGGTTGTCAAATAAAGAGGTATCGTTATCAACAGAGCATTTTTATTTTATTTAGTACTCAAACTTATTGAAATGTTATTAAAATATAATAAAATATTAACAAAATATCATTCAATGAACTGAGATTTTATTTTTTTAATGAAATAACCCTTATCCAACAACTCTTCAATCAAATAGGAAACAAATTTGTCGATCATGAAAAAATCGGAATATCACCATGCAGAATGATGTAATTTGTACCCATAAATTCCTATAATGGGTGAATATAATGACGAATTTAAGGTAAATATAAGGTATTTATGACATAATTTTGATTTTTTATAATAAAAAATCTATCTTATTTTCAACCAATATGTTAGAAAATGATATTATCGCTTTGGTATCTATATAGACTACCTCCTCCACAAAGCGATGTGAATCATTTTTCATTTAAATTTTACATGGACATTAATGTTGCTCAATATTGTTATTTTATATGATTTATATGATATATTAATTATTCAATATTGGTAACTACTATATACCATTTTTTCCAACTGTTGAAAAAATTAAATCATTTTTCATGTGTTTGTATGGTCTACCATCTCCGTTAATGGTGTAATTAATTTTTTAATATCAATAATTTGTTAATATATATATATATATATATTAACAATATAATTATTATTGAATAGTAATCAATGTACAAAGACAAAAACTACAGAATCATAGAATACTATAAATATGATTCAGTTATCACCTTGATCATTTGTCTTAATCAGAAAATGTTATTGAAAATGTGTTAAAATTTCACATGTGTAACATCTCACACCTCCTAGTTATATTAATAAGAAATAAGGACATCACATGGCCTTAGTATACATCCACTAGATGTCAAAGGCTTTCTATAATTGCTAAGGATTCATAATAGTTTGGGAAAGGTAAAACTGTTGAAAATAAAAACAACCACAACCAACAACACCATAAAAAATAACCAACAAACAATGCATGATAACATTGTAAAAATCTCAAAATCATACAATAAAAAAAATATTACAAACTAAATCATTATTAATATTAGACTAACAAGAATAGAAAAATATCTACTTCAACAACAAGGAGGAAGACAAAATAAATAAAAATCTAAAAGACTCCAAACACAATAACTCTTAAACATCAAAGATGTTACAAGGGCCAACTCCAAAATCAATTCCCATGTATCACGAATATCCACTAAAGAAATAATATATTTTCCCTTTTCTTATTTCTTGATATAAAATATCCAATTATATAGTAATGTTCCCAAGCATTGGGTGGGTAATGAAACTCCGTAGGTTTTACCCAAATGAATTATCTTCTAACACCCCTTTGTTTTAACATGTGATCACATTTCTATAAAACAATTTATATAAAACAATTTATATTAGTTTAAAAAAATTCAAAAATTCTCTATGTAATATAGTTTTCATACAAAAAAAATTCCAAACTATGTTATTTCCAAGGAAAGAAACCAAACAAGTCATTCCAACAATTTCATTAATTCATTTGGAATTACCAATTTCATTTCAAACAACCAAACACACACACACTCAACCATACATAATTTGTCTTAAAAAAATATGGTGTAACTTCACATCCATAACTCGTCGCAATGATGGTGGTACTTGATAACCATAATCAATCTGATCAAATTCATGTCCAAATAATAAATTCCAATAAAATGCCAAATAAATCAACGAAAATCGATGTAAATAAAACATTCCTTTTGTTGAAAAACTCTTCCATGAATAAAAACCAGAACAAAATTTTTAAATTGTCAAATTAAAATCATTATACCACATCCATTCTCTATCAAAACACCTATTTTTTCAATTACAAAAAATTGTCCCCAAAGAGGGTTTCCATCAAAAATTGCACAAAAATTTCACAATCTATTTCAATACATATAATCAATTTGAATTATGTCATTAATGTTATAACAATAGGAGTCTACTGTGAAGCCACCTACCTTAGCAATTATGTTGGAAATGAAGAACAACATGAATGTCTCAATAAAAATGGGTTAAATATCAAAAACCCCGCATTAGATCTTGTTCACTAACATAAAAAAACCAAATATCATCATTACTGACCTCAATTATCATAGATTTATCCCTAACAAATCAAATAAATGAATCTATGAGGGGGGATGAGTTTAGATATAACAAAATCCACAATGAATGGTGACATACCAAGCAACCCTACCTTCATCACACCATGATTTTCCAAAGGATCTCTTCTAGATCGAATTGTATGGTATTCAAACCCTTTGGGAGGGGGATGAATGAGTTAGGGTTAAAATAATTGAAAAATAATAGTTTTACAGGTAAAATTGAGTGATATAAAATTTTTCCTGATATATATTTTATCTATTCATGGATTGTTCATATGGTTAGACAAATTATGTACCAACCACTACCACCCAACACCCTTCTCATGATTTTCTCACACAATCAAAAAATTGTGCATCAATCCGGTTTTTCCTTATGTTCTAATTTTCAAAATTACTCTATATTTTCAACATGGTTTTTCAAGTCTATGAACTTGACCGTGGGCCAACCTAGTAAAATTTTCCTCCCTTTATGTGGTTTTTTATTGGAGTTACTATGTTTATAATAATCATTATCCAACCAGGAACCTTCATAAATTCCCCAAATACATTTTAAAAAGTCATCTAAACCATCCCAAACCTCATCCACACACATTACAAACATAAGAATCAAAATAAATGGTTAAATAATTGAAAAAAAGAGTTTTTAATTCTCCCCTATATTGAAATTATGTCATCAGAAAGTAGAAAAAAATCATTGACATGAATGAGATCATGCCATTTCTCGACTATTTTTTTCATTCATTCCGTAGTTTCTTCTTGAATGTGACTATCTAGCCAAAAAATCTGAACTATATAGATTATTTAACCTATCAATAAATTATATTTCATATCCGAAATTCATATCGACATATGAACCAATGAAGAATCTATCTTTTGGAAAATTTGATACCAACAAATCATGTTGTCTAGATCAGGAAGATTCTTTTTAAACTGAAATACCTTAAACTCATTGTGCACATCATTGAACCATATAAGAAAATAAAAATGATATTACACCTCACTATCATGTTCAATTATCTCAAATGTTCTTATGTTTATAGATGATAACATAACATACTTCCAAAAACGACGATGTCCAAGTATTTTAGAGATTCCCAAGAATGCAGGACCACTCACCTCAAATGACAACAGTAATCGAATATGATCTTCATATGCCTTCTATTGACTTTGAGACATCACTATTATCTTTAGAATCAAATGAATCCTCTATGTTGTCTCTTTGGTTAATTCTCAGTCCAATGAGTGATGTGTCACCTATTTCCACCCAAATAATGCTTAAAAAGTTTTCATATTTATAATGTCCTGATAATTATTGTTATGTGAGAACAACATTATTGGTATGTGATCCTCCAATGAGCCACCAAAATATATTACAAAATACCCAAGAATTCCTTGAATGATTTTTATCATCCTTTCGTATTGTACATATATCTAAGGATGAAATGTCATACTCATATTCAACTGAGTCCCAATGGAATGTTGACAGTATTTCCCGAAATGGGTCATAAACCTTAGATATATATCTAATACTGTCAAAATTGGAATAACATAACTTTTAACAACTTATCGGATATATATTTTAGACAATTCCTCCACCATATTTTATTCAATAATAATGATAAAATGAGATTACATTGTGATCTGGACCGTGATCACATGTATGGAATTGTGTTTCGGAAGTATTCATGGGAGACCTATTACAAAACCCTTGTATATCTCCTCCCAATTTGCTATAGGAATAGGTAAATACTTTAACATACTTTCTAGTAGATGATGTTCTTCCTTAACCTACTAAAAATTCATCCATATTGAAATAAACTCTTCCAACTTTTTTTATATCGACCCATCAATATTGTGCTTTCAATTAATTATACATAGTTTTTATTCTAGGACGAACATCCCTTCTAGAATTTCTCCTACATAAAGTTGTTCTTCATCACAATCCACATGTATGACCATCTGATCTCCAAATAATAAAACTTAATAGATTCCTAGCTTCAATCCCTTAGTGGTCTCCCCACAATTTAGTTTTGACGTCATAGCCATAAATTATGAATCGAATTTATGGACCTCTTTATCAATCTTAAAAAAATTAGGAACAAAAGAAACATCAATTAAAATGGCTACATATCCATGGCCTTCATATTCCATGTGAATTCTATCTATCACTAACATCTACCACCGTTTATCTAATCCTTCTATTCCCAACTCACTGAATGAAATTATAATCAATGCATCTTCCACTAAACTTACATTACCCAATGTGTAACTTAATTAAAATTAATACATTTTGAAATACTACATCCATATTTATTGTCTTGATTCAAATCCCTTTATGATAATATTTTTCGAACTCTTATAATCTGTAATCATAGTAAATTTTTCACCAAATAGGAAATGACGCCATCTCTTCAAATAATGAACTATTATTTATAACACTCAATCTTTTTTTGGTAATTCTTCTCATGGAATTTTAACTATCATGATCCATAAGAAACAACATTATCACCCAACATGAGAAAAACTCTCATCCTAGATCATGAAGCATCAAAATAAACCACTTATTGTTGTACTAATACAAAAAAATCAAGATTGGTGAAGATGTAAGATGAAATATAAGTTCTTGAAAAGCATTATAACATTCCTTCATCAATTATAATGGATCATTAAGACTTTATAAATCTTTATAAGGTGATTTTAGTTATGAATATCATGAACAAAGAATCGGTAATAACAATCTCGTTTATAGAAACTGAATATCTCAAAGACATTAATTTGAGGATATAATGAGATGTCAACCTCTATCTTTATTGGATCCAAAGAAAAACCTCTTATAGAGAATTAATATTCATAGAAACGTACCTCTTGTACACAAAACTCTCACATTGATAATTTTGTATATATAAGATGATAACTAAAAATTTCCCAACACATTTTCCAAGTGTTACTCATTCTTAAATGTTTCCCTTTAATATAATAATATTTTTCCCACAAACTCCACCATAAAAGAGTTCATATATCTCTAAAAATATTTTATCCATCAATTCTATAAATACCATGGGTGAATTTGTAAGACTAAATGTAATCATCGGGTATAAGTAATATCTATATCCTCCCATGAATGTTGTATTGAGAATATCCTCCTTCAAAACCCAAAATTGAAGATATCCTAATCATATTTCAACTTTAGAGAACCATTATGATCATGAAATATGATCAAATAGATCATTAATGTGTCTAATAAGATAACAATTTGATATCATAACTTGGTTAAGATTATGATAACCCACACACAACTAAATAATTCCATCCACACTATTTTACAATCTAGACCATGGCTTTCCACAGAGATGTTCCAGGATGAATAAAAACCTTTATTTCTAGCTATTATAGCTGAAATTTTAATTCCCATAATTCTTATAGTACTATCAGATAATATTGATGGTAAATAGGAATGGTCCCTATAAAGAGACCAATTGTAAAATCTACTTCTCATGTGGGTTGGAACCTTGTTATGTTTTTTGGAAAAAATATAGAAACTAATCATCAACCATTAGAGAAATATTAATCTCAATCTATTCCATAGATTCAAAATTCAATGATTCCTACTAGTGTGAGATAATCTAAACAACTAGTGCCAATAATCTCATTGCACATTATTTTACATTCTTATCTCCTTTAAATTTATTCTAAACACCATCATAATTCGTGAATCTAAACATTAACATATAACACTCAATGTGCACCATGAACATATTCAAAAAATCCATACATAGTATTATATAATATAGATATATCTCAAGCATAAATAAGTCCCATCGCAATACAAATCCATCAACTGTTAAAGAACATTAATTAAAAATAAAGGTTTGATGTTATCTTTAACCAAGATGACTTTGATGTTTGAAAATAGAAGACACCATCTCAACATTTAAACCCAATATATCAACAACATTATAACCAATAAAGGAATTTAATTCACCCATATCAATCAAATATTTCATAATGTTATCATTTAAAAAATCACAACTCTCATTGTGGATGGTCTAGATTGATCGTCCATAATCAATTTATCTAATCCATATAATCTCTTGCTCATGGAATTGTTTTCTTTATTACCCTATTTTGATTTTCTATGATGAGTAGTCATGTTATTCCTATAATCTCTATGGCTAGCTCGACTCTAATGATGAGAGGTATTCTTCTACCCTCATCCCACTGAAGTATAAGATGTCTATGACACATGATTTGTGTCTTAAATGGCAATCCTTGGAGCACTATGATAATAGCATTGAAGATTACCCATCTGGATTAAATTGTGTCTTGATCTATGTAGTTTCATAAAATATCTCTACATATTCTCCGAAGAAACACATTGTAAATATCTTGGATTGCTCTTAGGTTTTGGGGGATGATTTACTAATCCATTTGGGTGATTCTGAGTAATTACAATACCTTAGAAGTAGGTGTCCCTCTTCTTCTTTGTTCCAACAATTGAGTTCCCACCATTTCTTTAAGGTATCAACATTATCCCTCCTCCCATAGTTTTTGAGATATCACATTCACCCACCATCAGTCTATTGAATTTATCAATATAATCTATTATATAAATCATGGAAATCTTCGATTGAATCTATTTCCTTTTCCTCGATTCAAAAAAAATCACTTTAGGTATGAACTACAAGAAACTTCAGCAATACAGTGGAATAATTTCATAAATTTACCAGCATACACTATGTCTGAGAGGATATCCTACTTCAAGCTGAGAAATTACATGGTTATGTAAATTCAAAAGGAGTGATTTAAAATTTTTTGTTTAATAATTCATCAAATTCCTCCAATTAATTTTCTTAGTCTAATATATACAGAGAAAATAAATCCCACCACTGTAATTCTAGATCCTTTGACATATATGATGAAAAAATGACAATAAACTTCACTAGTGTATCTAGGAAATAAAATATTCAATTTATCATATTCATCCACAACTCTTCTATCTTTGGTTCCAATTCACCCCAAAATATAGGTGGATTCTTCTTCAGGAATTGAATGGAGTGATCCAATTTCCATGGTTCATCCCATCAGTTCCCTATATCGAGTACCAGAAAGGATTGTAATATACTCTGAACTAGATATTGGTTCACATGTAACTTAGGTGCACCACATTCTAATCAGCTTCTTCCAGTTTTTCTCTAGGATGCCTACAAGATTCCATTTTCTATAAACAAAAAAACGCACCATAAGATTCACTCGATAGAAACTAAAGGCTTAATAATTTCAAATTTATCGTATCATAACTATCACAACAAGGATTTCCTAAAATTCCACATATTATATTATCAACCCATTTTTGAAAATTACAATATTCGTTTGAAAATCAAACCATTTTCAAAATACTAACATCATGCTATTTTAAAAATCACATATTTGGAAACTTTTTTCAATACATCTCAAAAAATCAACATTTTTTCACAAGATAGTATATTATTACTCAAAATAAAATATAAACTCCTAGTGGTTAGTCATATTTTTAAAATATATTTCATGCTCTTATCATTGTGTAAATCTATGAAAATGAGATTGCAACTCTTATAAGTGTCTCCAAAACACTTATGTGCCCAAATCCCTAAAATCATGATGTTGCGCCTAAATATGTTAGCTATTTCTTTTATGTTCTATATATCAGGTTTTGATAATTATAATCCTTTATACCAACCCAAGATAAGAACTCAACCGTAATATATTTAAACTCCGTGATCGAAAACTAATATCATCTATATTCCAAGGACCGAACAAGGTGATACCTCTTTCCCAAAAAAGACAGTTGGACCGACCAAGACCGATACCATTTGTAACATCATGTCCCTCCTCATTTTCATGAGAATTTTAAAGGATGTTACTTGGACTTCTGAGAAATCCACAAGATTCCAAAGGCTGAAAATAAATGCAAAGGGCTACATAACAATTAGGGGATGATTTTCTTTATGAAAATAAAAACAACCACAATCAAACACTCCATAAACAAATATAAACTATACAATGAATGATAATACTCTAAAAAATAACATCTATACCAAAAATAAAACAATAAAAATCTACTATTTAACCAATATCATAGTATTGATATGAAACCATGATGAGCTTCAACTATAAAGAAGAAGAAACAACTAAAAAAGATCAAAGACTCCAAAGACTCTGACTCTTCAACTCTAAAAAATTTCCAAGATCTAACTCCATGATCAATTATAAATTATCAGGAAGCACCTTTAATAAAAATTTGTACATTCCCTTTACCAATGTCTTAGTAAAAAAATATCTGAAAATGCACCCATGTTTCCAATAAGGGGTGAGTAATGAAACTCAGTAGATTTTACACAAATAAAATCCATACTTACACCATGAGAATATAACATGTTAGCACATTTCCACAAAATCCATTATATAAAACAATTAAAAATAGTTTACAACAATTCCAACCCAAACCTATATAAAATAGTTTTCATACCAAAATAATATTCCAAACCAAGCTAATTCCAATGAATGAAAATGAACAAGTCAATCCAGCCTTTTTTATAATTCATTTTGTATTAACCATATCATTTCACATAACCACACACACAAACTCACAGACACACTCAACCACACAAGCTTGCTTTTTTATCATTGACGGTTAAACTTCTATTCCATAACCAATCCCTTTCATGGTGGTACATCAACACCATATTCCATTCCATTAAATTCAATACTGACCATTAATGTCACGACCCGTCCCAATGGGGCCCGAGCCGCAACTCCCCAAGCTCGCCTCCAATAGGCTAGGGGCTGGTGACTAGCACCAAGAAGGAATGCTACTAACATGGGAGGTATTTCCTATAAACCTATACACATGAAAACACATATCCAAGCCCACAAAGATGAAAAGTAAAACTAAAAAAAGGAAAATATTCATGCATACACTAAAACCCAACCAACAGAGTACGACAGTAATGTAAAGTACAAGAAGGTAACACTCGTGGCCAAAAGTACAATCCCACAAAAATAAAGTCTATAAAAAAGTCCATCCTATATGGAAAGGTGTTGGGACTGAATTCTGATGTCATAGGAACACACCTTGGCCTGTCTGATCTCACTGAGTACCGTCCGGTCCTGGTCCGCCTAGAATCCTGTCAAAGGCTCGCTCGTCTGCACAAGACATGACACGTGCAGGCAAAGCCCGTGCAGGGGTGATTATAACAATACCCAGTAGGACACCCTGAAACCACAAAGGAAATTAAACAAGGGAAATACCACAAAGGAAATATATAGTCATCTCTACACAGTATATGTCTACATAACATATAACAAGAATATCCAGATATACTCATACAAAAATGACCATCACGATACCACCACTAGGATCTAGCTCGAAGATTCCACTAAGCACGTAACAAGGAGAACACACTCCTAGGTACGAAGAGAGAGATACAAAGTACTCGTTCCGAGAGAACACACTCCGCATGTACTTGAGAACATGATACTCAGATGCGGATCACAACCAATCGCCATGGGGTGATTCCAACAAATCAGTCTGAGCTAATCCACTAAGTAGAGGATCAGCGGCCGGGTAAATTTGGTCTCGTCGATACCAAGAACTCTACCTAGGGATCCCATAATGAATAGAGGATCCGGCTCTAAGTCTCACAGAGGGGATTCCAATAACTCTATTCAGGAGGTCCTGCTGAAGGGATCATACTCTTATGTGTAGGAAATGATACCAGAAACCGTCATGAGAAAGACTAAGGGGATGAACCCTAAGGAAACTTGCCAATGTCATAGAAGGAAACTGGATCAAGGCTTCAAGAATTGGTTACACGGCCTGTAGTATGGTTACACACCATTTTCCTTGACCCCAGGTACTACCCATGTAAACGGCCTGTGTCATTCGTTCAAGCTGTGTAAAACTCAAATACACGGCATGTAGAAAAATACACATCGTGTTCCTGACTCCGGGTACTGCCCGTGTAAACGGCCCGTGTCATTCGGCTTGTCATATAGAAAGTAACTACACAGCATGTTGAATAATCACACGCCATGTCCGACCACCTGGAGCTCGCCCTGTGTACGTTGGCCATGTGCTTCTACACAGTCTATGTCCTTGTCCGTGTCGCCTGCCCGTGTACCAGTACACGGGGTATCCTGTGTATCTGGCCGGTTCTGGCCGGGGAGAGGTATACACACTGTGTTCCTCAACCATGTACCCAACTCGTGTCTATGTACTCCTGGAGTACATGCCGGGTAAACCCACCGACGAACACACGCCATGTAGCCAATACTACACGTCGTGTAGTCAGGATTTTTCCATAAACGATGTCTTCTTCCTTGAGCTTTGGCCGATCTTCCGAATTCGCGATCTCTCATCTGTTCATCCCAATACTCCAGGTGTTGGTTTGTTTCATTATACGAACACCACAACAGGTGAATTCGGTCCTTAAAACAGATCATAAACCTCGAACTATCCATTCGATGAAAAATGATCAAAAACTCATAACTCTCAATCCACTACGAATTGTCCACCGAAACTGATGTCGCGCCACTGTGACATCGATCTGGGGTTGGATCTACAATCTCAGATCATTGCATCGCAGAACGGATACGGAATGATCCGTTGTTCATCACCCCGCGAAGAATGCGAAGAACACAAAGGAGAGAAAGGGGAGAAATCAAATGAAACAAAATTTTAGGAAGGAACCTCCGCCTTCATTCTTCACGGGGTTGATCCGCTCCCGTTAATAGGATTAAATAGAGTAGAAAAAGATCAAAAACAAAAGATAAACATGGATTCAATCTCCCAGAATCCCCGCAAAATCCCATCTCATAAGAACGTTAAATCCACGGACTAATATGTATGTGGATTAACCCACGTTCAACGTAGAAATCATGAACGAGGAAGAAATCCCAAATTTAACATCCTACCTAGATTCTGTGGCATTCGTTGGCGAAGATCCGGTCGTCGCGTCATCGTCGTTGCGTTGGGAGGTTTTCTCCAGAGCCTCCGGAGCCGCCAAGGATTTCAGGGTTATGAGGTTTGTAACCCTAGACCCCTACACTATCCTTTATTTAAAAAAGTATAAAGATATCCACTGCAATAGATTTAATAAAATATCTTAAATTAAATATTTTAATACGGTTGCGTCCAAAACCCATTTTTCGCCACCGGCTTGCGCCAGTCGATGTTAGGTCACTTCATGGGTAAACCCGCTACTCTGAACACAACGGTTACATCATATTTTTGATCTGAGAACCCGTTCGGGAATTATTCCACTTTTTCAGGAAAATTGCACACGCACATAATTTAATTATTAAATTAAATTCAAACATTTGTTCCGGGCTCACTGGGCTTCGGAACTGCACGCCGTCTGAGAGCCTGGTCTCGAAATAATTCCCTTTATTTTTAAGAATAATGTATGTAAAATCCGAGACCTTAAATCAGACCCACTTTAGTGATTTTACGTCCTTGAAAATCCAAAACAAATGCTACCCAAAAAGATGTGGGTACTGCACATGAATCTGAGCTTCCCGCTCCCACGTGCTCTCTTGGAGATTCCTGTGATTCCAACGGACATGCACCAAGGGAATAGCTCACCCCTAAAGGATATTCTCCTACTTATCCTTGTTCTCCAATGGGTATTCAGCAAAGGTCGCTCAATCATCGATTTCAAGCTCTCCCCAGTCAATGACGTGCGATGGATCATGCACGTACCTCCGTACCTACGACACATGGAAAATGTTGTGTACCCAGTCCAACTGAGGAGGTAGAGCCAAGCGATACTCCACCTCGCCAACTCTACTTAGAATCTGGAAAGGGATGATGAACCTCAGAGATATCATTCCACCTCAGCCAAATTTCCACAATCCCGGTCGAGGTGAGACCCTAAGGAACACATGGTCTCCCTCCTCGACCTCCAAGGGCCTCCGCCTTTTGTAGATAGAAGACATTTTCCAACTTTGTGCAGTCTGAATTTGCTATTGGATGTACTACACCTTCTCTGTAGTAGCTCTCACCATCTACAGGCCCATAAGTGCTGACTCTCCTGCGTCAGTCTAGCAAAGCGGTGACCTGCAAGGTCGCCCGTACAGAGCCTTGAATGGTGCCATACCAATATTGGAATGATAAATGTTGTTATAATAAAATTCCACTAGGGGTAGGTGATCCTCCCATCTATGACCAAAGTCATGTATGCAAGCTCGAAGAATATCCTCCAGGACCTGGATGGTCCGCTTTGTCTGACCATCAGTCTGGGGATGAAACACTGTGCTCAAGCGTAACTGAGTCCCAAAAGCTTCCTGCAATCCCTTCCACAACCGGGATGTGAAACGATCATCACGATCTGAGACGATCGTGTATGGCACTCAATGAAGTAGAACTATCTCCTACATATAGATGTGTCCCAATCTCTCTACTAAACTCTGCTCTCGTATGGCTTGGATGTGGGCCAACATGGTGAGTCGATCAATGATCACCCAGATGGAATCATGTCCCCTGGACGTACTTGGTAAACCCGTCATGAAGTCCATGGATATCCCATCCCACTTCCACTCTGGAACCTCAAGGGGCTGAGTCAAACCCGCTGGCACCTGGTACTCAGCCTTTACTTGCTGACAAGTAAGGCAGCGAGAAACAAACCGTGCCACACACTTCTTCATTCCTGGCCACCAGAAATGACATTGGAGGTCCTGATACATCATTTCCACGCATGGATGTATCGCCAAAGGAGATGTATGGAAG
This sequence comes from Viscum album, assembly GCA_963277665.1. Classification (NCBI taxonomy): domain Eukaryota; kingdom Viridiplantae; phylum Streptophyta; class Magnoliopsida; order Santalales; family Viscaceae; genus Viscum; species Viscum album. Next base: position 1,639,731,093 of record OY728121.1, on the reverse strand, counting down.
TACCTAAGAACCTCCTCCAGCAATGTAACCGGTACTACTGTATGCCCTCTGAAAATAACAATGTGCTCCCCAACTTCTGAATATCCATCAGTCGCAACACCTATGGATATCTGAGCACATAGAGTCTCACAACTAGAATCCTCGTGTTGTGATTCCCTGACTCGCTGTAAGAGTGGAGGGGTAACAACCATCGATTTAAGGTAAGTGCCATCATCTCCATCCAGGAAGGATAACAGTAAAGAGTCCAACTGCCTTATCGCCTCATCCAGTAACTGCGAACTGTATTTCCTGCTAAGAGCATCTTCTATAACATTCCCCTTCCCAGGTGTGTAAACGATCTCAAATTCGTAGTACTGGAGGAACTCAAGACATCATCTTTGTCTCAAATTCAGATCATTTTGAGAAAAGATGTATCTGAGACTCTTGTGATCAGAGTAGATGGTAAACCGCTCTCCCATCAGGTAGTGTCTCACATATTCAATGCGAAGACTACTACTGCCAACTCAAGATCATGAGTCACGTAGTTCTGCTCGTGTGGCCTCAACTGAAGTGAGCCATAGGCAATCACCGCTTGCCTCTACATCAGGACACAACCAAGCCAGGTTCCTGATGCGTCACAGAACAGTATGTACTCGACACCCTCCTCTAGTAATCTCAAGATCGGGGCGCTCGTCAGGGTCTATCTCAACTGCTCGAAAGCCTGCTGGAATCTCTTGATCCACACGAAAGGCTGCCCCTTTCGAGTCAAAGCATTCATGGGTGCTGAAATCCTGGAGAAATGATGAATGAATCTTTGATAGTAGCCTTCCAACCCAAGGAAACTCCACACCTCCATCAAGCTCTGGGGTGGCTTCCATGTTAAAACTACCTCCACCTGGGTTGGGTCCACTGCTACACCATCTGCTAAGATAACATGTCCTAGAAAGTGGACCTCCTTTATTCAGAACTGACACTCTGAGAGTTTCCCATACAACTCGTGCTCTTGGAGTCTGTCTAGAACCATCCTTAGGTGTCTTGCGTGCTCCTCCTCGGATGTAGAGTACACAAGGATATCATCGATGAAGACTACTACGAACCGATCAAGATTGGGCTGAATGATCTGGTTCATGAGTCCCACGAACACTTCCGTGGAGTTCGTACGGCGAAGGGAATCACCAAGTACTCATAATGACCGTGGCAGCATCTGGAAGTCGTCTTTGGTATATCCTCATCCCGTAATCGCATCTGGTGATAGCCCGATTGTAGATCAACCTTTGAGAACCATCGTGCCCCTCTCAACTGGTCGAAGAGGTCACCGGTCCTCGCTAATGGATACTGGTTCTTCACGGTCACTTGATTCAAGCGCCGGTAATCCACATATAGCCTCAAGCTACCATCTACCTTCTTGGCATACAGAACTGGGCCGGCCCAGGGTGAAACGTTGTTTATCACAATTCCCTTCTTCTGTAAGTACTTCATCTGCACTCTTAGATCACGAAGCACTGCAAGAGCCATCCGATATGCTGACGCTGATATCGGTGTCGTCCTAGGTTACAACTCAATACAGAAATCTATCTCCCAATGGGGAGGTATTCCGAGGACATCCTTTGGAAAGACGTCCGTGTACTCAGCCACTACTGCCGGAAACTAGAAACTCATAACATCTATCATTCCAAGGGAATGGCTAGCCAACTGATGTGAAATCGTTTGTGCCTTCCTATGCACGAGTCCATCCTGTGCTGTCTAGGTCTCTCTTTCACTGACAAAAGAGAACCTTGTTTCATCACTGCGGACACACCACACCCTTCGTCTAAAACAGTCGATCTGGTCATGAACTATGGATATCTAATACATAACAAGAAATACATCGTAAGGCCTTGACACTACCACCAAGAGGTTACAATTGAAACTCTCACCTCCAAGGGTTAGGTCACACTGTCTACAGAGGTGTTTGATATCTGAATATTCTCCAGCCGGTGTTTCTAAGAGTAAGGGTCGAGTCAACGACTCAACTAGAATCTCAAGGTCTCAAACAAGATAAGCATCCAGAAAGGAAGGACTAGAACCTGTGTCTATCAGTACGACATCCAATGTATAAATGACACAGATTGTACCCCTAATCATTCTGGGAGTACCTGGGTCATAAGCCTCTACCGCCTGCAGCTGTCCCTGCCTCTATCCACCAGCTCCCTAAGCCTGGGGTGGACCTCTTGGGGGTGGTGTCGGTAAAGGGTCAAACCACCAACCACCTCCAGCTACTCTCCCAACTCCACTACCACATCTTCTGCCCTACAGAATTTTCTGCTCCACACGTTGCATCTGCCTCAGTGGTCCATCCACTGCTCCCGTGTCAGTGGTAGGGCAGGTCGGACAATCTCGAGTGAGATGTCCCCTACCATCACATGAGCAGCATCGCCTCTCTCAAGGCTGGGTGGATGCGCCCTGAAAACCCTTTACGAAAGATCCCCTATCCTGGGATCTCCTCTGGAAACATCTTCCACACCTAGGTCCCTAACGTTGGCTCCCTGTGGTTGAGGTCTCTGCTCCAGCCCGCCCACTACTGACAACTGTCAGTTGTCTCTGCTCTTCCAAGAAGCTCTCGACCACCAAATCCCACTCGAGAACCCCAGCATAAGTAGGAATGCTCATAGGGATGATGCTAGCTCAGATATCTCTATGAAATCCCCACTCAAAAGTCCGAGCTCTGAAGTACCGATCTCTGACCATATCTATCGAGTACCACGAGAGGTTGGTAAACCTCGATGAATAGTCAGCCACTGACATGGTTCCCTAATGGAGCTGAAGAAGCTCCTGTATACATACTACTCTTAGGGTAATCGGAGAAAACTCCTCTCTGAAGAGACGCTCAACATATGACCACACAAGAGTCACCTCTCCGTGGGTCTGGATTACCAAACTCCACCATCGTTCTACCGAGACCTATAGAAGGCTCGCTACCAGGATCACCATCTGGTCTACTGGTGTCCTAACCAAACGGAATACTCTGGTCACTGCCTCAAGCCAGCCCTCTACTGCCTGAGGGTCAGGCTCACCTCGAAACCTGAGGGGTCTCTGTCTCTGAAACTCATGGGGTGCAGTCATCCTACGCTCCTCCTCCAATAGTACACAAGGCACTAAACACTACTCCACATGTGGCGGGATAATTGGCACACCACCTAATGGAAATACTGGGGGATCTGGTCCCTATATCGAAGCTTTATCATTGAGGGGGTCATCCTCATAATCGGGCTGCTAGATCCTAGCGGGTGCGCGTCGCGGAGGCATCTTGTAAAGAAACAAGATGTATTTCAGTCAATGAGTATATCAGGGCAGCTGACTCAAGAAGGACATGGAAACCATATACCATTACTATATGATGTATTTACCATTTTTTCCCCTGCAACTAGTGTTCTCAGGTTCCGAGTCGAAAAGCATGTTATCAGAGTCCTGGTGTATGGATACGTCGGCCACCTGCACCAACACTGGGGTCCCTAGCCTGAAATCCAAACTCAAAACACTTAACACTATTGCCCCAAACCAACTCACAGACTCTTCATCCTACGGTAGAGCCGACGAGCTCCGATACCACTCTGTCATGACCCATCCCAGTGGGGCTTGAGCCGAAACTCCCCAAGCCCATCTCCAATAGGCCAAGGGCTGGTGACTAGTACCGAGTAGGCATGCTACTAACATGGGAGGCATTTCATATAAACCTATACACATGCAAACACATCTACAAGCCCACAAAGCTGAAAAGTAAAGGTACAAAAAGGAAAAGATGCATGAATACACTAAAAACCAACCAATAGAGTACGACAGGAAAGTAAAGTACAAGAAGGTAAAACCCTGGGCCAAAAGTACAAGCCCACTAAAAGAAAGTCTATAAGAAAGTCCAACCTTCAAAACAGGGTTCTGGGACTGCAATCTATAGCCGTCAGAACACACCTCGGCCTGTCAGATCTCACTGAGTACCGTCCGGTCCTAGTCCGCCTAGAATCTTGTCAAAGGCTCGCTCGTCTGCACAGGACACGACACGTGCGGGCAAAGCCCGGGCAGGGGTGAGTATAACAATACCCAGTAGGACACTCCGAAACCACAAAGGAAATACAACAAGGGAGATACCACAAAAGAAAAGATATAGCTAGCTCCACACAGTATATTTCTACAGAACATATAACAAGTATATCTAGATACACTCATACACAAACGACCATCATGATATCGCCACTAGGATCCAGCTCGGTGATTCCACTAAGCATGTAACAGGGAAAACACACTCCTAGGTCCGAAGATAGAGATACAAAGTACTCGTTCCAGGAGAACACACTCCACAAGTACTTGAGGACATGATTCTCAGATGAAGATTACAACCAATTGCCAAGTGGTGATTCCAACAACTCAGTCTGAGCTAATCCTCTAAGAAGAGGATCGGCGCCCGGGTAAAGTTGGTCACATAAATACCAAGAACTCTACCTAGGGTTCTAGGAATGAATAGAGGATCTGGCTCTAAGTCTCATAGAGGGGATTCCAAAAACACTATTTAGGATGTCCTACGGAAGGGATCATACTCTTACGTGTAGGAAATGATACCGGAAACCTTCAAGAGAAAGACTAAGGGGAAGAACCCTAAGGAAACTAGCGCAAGTCAAAGAAGGAAATTATCTCAAGCCTTGAAGAATTGGTTACACTGTGTGTAATATGTTTACACACTGTGTTCCTTGACCCTGGGTACTGTCTGTGTAAACGGCCCGGGTCATCCGTTCAAGCTGTGTAAAACTCAACTACAAGGCGTGTAGAAAAATACACGGTGTGTTACTGACTCCGGGTACTACTCGTGTAAACAGCCCGTGTTATTTGGATTTTCGGATATAAAGTAACTACATGGAATTTTGAATAATCACACGCCGTGTTTGAGCACCTGGGGATCACCCCGTGTATGCAGGCCATGTGCCCGTACACGGTCTCTCTTCGTGTCCGTGTTGCCTGCCCGTGTACCAGTACACAGGGTATCCCATGTATCTGGCTAGGTCTGTCCGGGGAGGGGTATACACACCGTGTTCCTTGGCCGTGCACCCAACTAGTGTCTGTGTACTCCCGGAGTACACGCCGGGTAAACCCGCCGATGAACACATGTCGTGTAGCCCATACTACATGTCGTGTAGTTGGGATTTTTCCAGAAACGTTATCTTCTTCCTCATGCTTCGTCCAATCTTCCGAATCCGAGATCTCTCATCCCTTTATCCTGATACTCCAGGGGTTGGTTAGTTTCATCATAAGAACAATGAAACTAGTGTTTTTGGTCCTTAAAACAGGTCATAATCCTCGAACGATCCATCCAATGAAAAATGCCCAAAAAACTCATAACTCTCGATCCGCTCTGAATCGTCCGCCGAAACCGTCATCGCACCTCTGTGACATCGCTCGAGGGTAGGATCTACAATATAGGATCGTTGCATCGCAGAACGGATGTTCAATGATCCGTTGTTCATCGCCCCGTGAAGAACGTGAAGAACGCGAAGAACGCGAAGGAGAGAAAGGGGAGAAATACAATGAAACAAAATTTGAGGAACGAACCTCCACCGTCATTCGTCATGGCGTTGATCCGCTACTATTAATAGGATTAAACAAAGTAGAAAAAGAACAACAACAAAAGATCAACATGGATTCAATCTCCCAGAATCCCCACAAATGCCATCCTAAAAGAACAATCGATCCACGGACTAATCTGTTCATGGATTAACCCGCGTTCATTGTAGAAATAAATAACGGGGAAGAAATCACAAATTTAACATCCTACCTGGATTCTACAGTGTTCGTTGCTGAAGATCTGGTCGTCGCGTCGTCGTCACCGCATTGGGAGGTTTTCTCCAGAGCCTCGAGACCCGCCAAGGGTTTCAGGGTTATGAGGTTTGTAACCCTGGACCCCTGCGCTAGCCTTTATTTAAAAAGGATAATGATATCCACTGTAACAGATTTAATAAAATATTTTAAATTAAATATTTTATTACGATTACGTCCAAAACCCAGTATTCGCCACCGGCCTATGCTAGTCAATGTTAGGTCTCTTCTAGGGTATACCTGCTGCTCTGAACACAATAGTGATATCAGAATTTTGATCTGAGCACCCGTTCGGTAGTTATTCCACTTTTTCAGTAAAACTACACGCACGTGTAATTTAATGATTAAATTAAATTCAAACATTTGTTCCGGGCTCACCAGGCCTCAAAACTACATGCCATCTCAGAGCCTAGTCTTGAAATAATTCCCTTTATTTTTAAGAATAACTAGTACTTACTCTTGCATTCGCACGACAATACATTCAATGCTTAATTTCAAGAAGACAAAATTTTACTTCAATATTAATAAAGAACTTAAATACTGTATATATTGAAAAAAACAGTGATACTTAATATCGAAATGTAATAAGATAAAATATATAGAATTAGAAACATAAGAAAATAAGAAGAAGAAAATAACATAGAAGAATATGTAGGATAATATTGAAAACATATTAGAGAATATAGGATAATACATAATAAAAACATATGCTTACCATCACTATACAAAATCAACCATAGAAATGCATGAGTGAGAATATAAGGAAATAATATAGTAGAATATTTAATGGAAGTAAAATTATTTGAAAACATATAAAACATAATAGAGCATATAGTGGATAACAGTGAATTGAAAATGAAAACAACAATTTTGAAAAAAAAATGAAGTGAACATGCATGAAAACATTAAAGAATAAGGAAAAGTAAATAGATCACAATGTCGAAAAATAACAGAAGTATAAAATTTCAAATACATAAATAAAAATAAGAAATGGACAATAATTAGAAAATTACACTAAAAAAGGAACATGAATGAAATTAAATAATTATTAATGTCACAGAGATATTATGACAAGTACATGAAAGAATTATTATACACTAATTCCATAAAGAACACAATATTCCAATGAACTTGAATGAAAATAACATTCAAATGGACAATTACATTTGAAGACAAACATTAGAAGTCTTTCTGTCATCGAGAAACTATGTCACAGTGTACAAATATCAACTTGAAATGCCAGAAAAATATTTCTGCAGAGATGTAAATCCTTACAATAAGAACACCTTAATTTGTAGAATAAAAAATCGATTACAGAGATGTAATAATTAAAAATCAAAGTAAAAGTAGTCGCAATTTACATTTTCAATCCAACAATGAAAACCAGTGTGCTCCTTCCATGCATGCCCTCAGCTGGTTGAGTGCAAGTGATACATAATGCACCTCACGGGCCCGTGATACCTAATGCACCTCACGGTCCAAAAGCGATGACAATAATTAATGCAACGTTAGAATCAGATCACAAACATGGACATCTTTATTCTCATGTTTCTGACAGGTAATCAGCTAACAGGTCCTACAAACTAAAAGTTGAAGTTAAAATTGGTTCAAAATAAATGTTACCTCACGCAAGATAGTCAGAGCTTTGAAAAAACAGTCACACTCCATCTAAGTACACATAGTAATAGACTCCATGTCGAACTGCAACCAATTACATCAGCTTCAAGGGGAGAAACAGAGAAAATGAAAAGGAAAAATTTGAAAATACCACTTGTAAACAGTACTGTGTAATGTATGTATTTATAGAAATATATAGCTATATTTATATAAATCTGTTGCAAACATGAAAATTACAAAATTTCTGTGTATACAGCACTGTATATGTACTATATACTACCAGGACACATACAACCAGCTATGTGTACTGTATGCATTTATATAACTTCAAAAATTATAAAAGTTCACAGTGTATACAACACTATGTACTGTAAGCAGTGATAGAAATTCATAAAAATCATTTATATAAATTTGTTGCAAACATGAAAAATCTAAAAGTTCAGTGTGTACAGTATCTCTGTAATCATTCATGAGCTGAAAACGATTCCAAGAGCACATATTTACCTTGGAAATATTCAACAGAAGGAAAAAGAAAGAAAGGTACTATAAGAATCAGTACCTGAAGTCCTATTTTTTCCTAGAAATGGAAACTGGAAGTGCGATTACAGTTTGATGATGCACGACCGACGTTCATAGCACCACCATAAATTGAAGTAGAAACCAAAATGTAAATAGAAACCTGGGATCCTGGACCATATATAATTGAAGCAACAGGAAACCTATTAGATGAAGAGAATCCACCGGCGTTTGATGATCGAAGATAAATAAATGTAAAAATTGATAAAATACAAGGTTCAATTAGACAGATATCATGAAAATAGAAACCGGGTTACAAGTTTCACTGTCAAATGAATCTCAATAGATTCAATTAAGGGATGCTTACCTTTTGGCATGCAAACACCCATGAAATACCATAAATGAACCCATATAGAAAGAAATACAATGAGTCATGAATCTGAACATAATCAAAACTGAAATCTTTCCTTTGAACAATGAGAAGTATCATATGTAATAATTTGTACCAGAATAGTTGAATATGATCATAACTTGCAGTCAACTATCATCTAAATTCTTCCACATGATGGCAGATGCTAGTGTTCTCCTTCCATAGGAGTTGAATCTATACATAATGAAAACACCCATGAAATACCGTATTTTTCTCGTAAAATGATTCATTGATCTAATAAAAAACATAAACAATACTTGAACATAAAACATGATACAATACCCCAAAATAATGCATGATTCACATGCTGAAACAGTGTTAGTCACAGTAAAATGAAGATCACTTTTAAAAACTGATCTATTTATTAATTCAATGTACTTTAAACTAAGGAATTATAAACACTACCGTGTCTTTTAAGTATCAAAAACCCCCATCCATGAATGTTGTTTGCTCCAAAATATTTGTGTACAAAACCAGAAGTTCAGAAGGTTTAATAATACAATCTGAATATAACCAAAGGATAATAAATACTATTGATTCATCAAAGTGAAACAGCCATATGTACACTAAATTTTAAGAGTGGTCATACTATTCAGGTAGAAAAATTATAGCTGTCTCCAAATATGGTTGTTAATGGTACCTCAATGCAAAATCCCTATGAAATATATGTCCAATGACCAAGTATTCAAATGATTTAGTATTCAGAAAACATGTTTTGACCTTAGAAGAATACGCTGGAATGGACCCTGAAAAATAAACCATATTTAATTTTGACTATCATCCAAACAGCAATTAAAAACATAAATAGGGAAACATATCCATAAAGATCCTTGAAAACTGATACGATAACGTATCTAGATTACATAACAGTCAAGTATCCAAAAAAAGACCAGAATGTAGTTTTTCAACTTAATATACTGAACAGAAAGTTCATTGAAGAGGCTTTAGGGAGAAGTTGTCGAATGGAATTGGTAGACATCCATATGAAGAGGAAAATCCACACTGCAGTGCAGACACCCAATTAATCACCAAAGACAAACAATAAGCTTTACAATATAATTAAATAAATATAGCTAGAAATGAAACAAAAGTAATAAAAAATTTACATTCTTCATATCTCAAGAATGAAGAAAACCTTATTCATATAGCAGAAAACATGCTACATGACACAAAAATGATAATGAATGAGACTAACTAAACATAAGTAAACCAATTATATTGTACAGAATACAGTAGTTATTGCACATTTGAGATATGAAAAATAAAAAAACTGACAAGGAACACTGACTGACAAAAGGTTTACAAACACAACCTTAATATAGTTTAGAGACTTCGCATGAATTATGTATGGAGTTAAATTTGTAATGGCATTTTCAAACAATTAGATAGAGTTAGTTTTAAAAATTACCGTCGGTTAGGAATAGATACATTTAGTATATTTTTGCTGTTTTTTTGTTTCTCATTTGCACTTTTTGGAGATGATGTTCATTGGAAAAAGATCATGTAGGTTTCGGGTCCAGAGACAGGGAGCCTTCCACAGTAGCTTCAGCATCGAAGTCGGTCATCAATTTTTCCTACATGATAGTTCAATTGTAATGAATGAGAATAAGCCAATACGTATTTGTAATACCAATGTAACATGAAATTATTTTTGAAAAGATGGAAAAATCACCAACAATTGAGTGTTATGAAGATTATAGGTAATGGGAAAAAAAATATGAAGAATGATACTGAACTGTAATGAAGATGTACAACATCAGTGTTATAGAGTTAGAATTTTGAAAATTTATACCTGGGATAAAGAGACAGCAGCAATACTTATATCAACAGCATCACATATGTTCAAGCTGAGTCCTGAAGAAGAAGTGCTTTGATGTTCCTAATAAAGATGGTTAAAAAGGTTAGAACATTTCAAGTATGTGGTCTATGTTTTTATAAAAAATTGAATTGTCAAAAATTACCTATATAAACATTGTTTCATTTTAATCTTTAGCATGCTGCCTCGAAATTGCTGTGGAAGTTTGAGACTACATACCTGGTTTTGTACAGAACACTGATTATAGTTCATGATAAAATCTTCATTATCACTGATAAAGAGCATCATGTACGTGTTATGTTCAGTACTGTGTTTTTGATTTTGAATGTTTTACTCTGTCACGTCAAGTGAGAGCAAAACTTTCTTTGATTTGAAAACATTTAGCTCGGGGGGGAAACCAAACTCATCATGGTCCTATGTTATAATAAAATGGGAAAGTGAGTTAAATAACATTATTTACATGAAAAAAACAGAAATTTGAATAATCTTACTTGTATCATATCATCTCTTAATTGTGAAACTAATTTTCTTATAAACTTGATGACTTTCTTATCAAAGAGAACAACAGATAGAGAGTCTATGTCATATTTAATTAGCAGCTGTACTATAAACCTGACATATTTATATATGTGTACTGTCTTTACAACTTCTGTCGTATAAGAACCATAGTAATGAATAAAGAGTTCGAAAATAAGGTAGAAAATAAATGAATACCTAGGAGTAGTGAAGGCTGGTGTTTTCTTACAACTTTGGCACCAAAATATTCCATCGGATACTTGTATTTTTTTGTGCATGAGTTTCACGATTCAAAATACCAGTGATGAGTGCTTTGACGTTTTACTATTGTTGCATCAATCAGACACCTTGTCGGCTATGAAATAATTAATAATATTAATAAAGTTATCAAAGAAGATATTACATGTAGTGCATGACAGTTGACATCCTAAAATAATGGTTAATGGATACTATACTGACCTGCAGCAGTTGTTTAACATCAGAAATGCATTTTTTATTATTCCAATAAGGAATCGTTGTAATGCATTTGTTTGATCTTGTTGATGGAGGTCTTTGAAACAAGGAATGACTTATGAAGCCAGTTTTGATTAATGAGGTAAAACCATTATTATGGAACATAAATAATGTTAATTTTATACATATAGAACTTATTTGAAGGCAGAATAAGTTCGCAAATAACGGCAGTTGATAGTTTACCTTCTCCTAAACTCATGGACTACTAGGATGCCAAGGTGGAGTAGTATTTTCGAAGAATTAATTGAAGTGGTGATAATAACAGATGTTGGGACATGTAGAACAAAATGTGATGGAAATGAATTTTTCATATTAAGAAAAATACAGTTCATTAAGATGAACATGTAATGAATTTTTTTAACACATTGATAGATTTCTTACATGTCAACCACTTCGCCCTGACCAACTGCAAGATCACTACTGTAGAGGATTCTATGTTGTTCTCCATGTAATTTGACATGACATTGAAAAACACTCCCCACAAGCTACAATTTATTTGAAATCCTCTAGAAGAAATCATAGTATAAGTTTTGGTAATAACAATTGTACTTGTCAATTGTAGTGGGAAGAGCAGGATGCAAACCTGTCATCCTCTAAAATGACTTGACGCTTTTGTTTTGTAGTACCAGCAGAATGTGTGGGGTATGATTGTCGTAGATGCCCACTAATTTCTAAAACAGGCATGAATGATTTTGAAGGAGTAGTTTTTCAAGAAGAGTGCATTACTATTATGTAATGTATGAAGACTATAGAATATAAAGAGATTGAATAGAATTAGAATCAGAATTTTCTGTACATAGTAAATAATTTTAACATGTAGGAACTAATGTTTTCTGAATCATAGACTTAAATAAAATTTTTTTGTTATTTAATTTACCTATTAGATGATGTTCCGGAATGGATTTGTTGATGATGTCATCAAAATTAATGAACTCGAAACAAGAGAATGGTAACTGAGCATCCGTTGGTCGAAAAAATGTTGTTGTTGTGAAAAACAATCTGCAAGCATGTCTTTCCCCCCAAGTAACTTCCTTGATTAGGAGCAATCTGGAAGTTCTGTATAATGTAGCAAAGTCCTTCGCACAGGACTGGTTTGTACTTGTTAATTGCATGGCGGTTGTTTATTGTACACTATATTTTTGTCTCCTGCATAAAACAATAAAATTTCTAGGTGAATATTTAAAATCTAGCTATAACATTTATGAGACATGAAATAACTTACTACAGAATAAATACATATAGTTGGTGTTATAGAAATAGTACATGAACTGTAATTTTTGCAATGGATAAACTCACATGGGAATCACAGATAATCAGATTGATAGCCGCAACACCGTATTTGGGTGGGGAGTTCAACCACAAATTCAATACACGCACTTCTATTTTCAATGATTCGTCCGCATCAATAGTAATCTCATTCAGATAACAGATTCTGCTTGACATGCTTACAGTTCTGCATGATTATAAATATTGTACAGATATTACAGATTAAACATCCATTATAATGTTTTGTGATAATATATAAGCAAATAATCAAAGCATACAATTTTATTAATTTAAAATGAAAAGATACCTATCATAGGTTATCAAAAATTCCCATGTAGACAACGTTTTCTGTAAAGTTAGTGATGTGTTTTTCTCTATCATCAACTACAATTTTTAAACCACTAGGTGACGTCACTCTAGATACGGCAACATAAAGTTGTCCATGACAAAACACAGGTTTGAAAAGATACAAACATACAGAAGATAGAGACTGGCCTTGACTTTTATTAATAGTCATTGCATAAGAAAAAGTCAAAGGATATTGTCTTCTTTGTAATTTGAAAGGCCATCTGATGTCATTGTGTGTCATATTTATTCTTGGGATAAATTCAAGATATCCTGAATGACAACCAGTTAAAATCTCTATTCCAATGATATGGTTACCCAAATGTCTAACGATAATACATGTACCATTGTATAGCCCCACTGATTGGTCACCATTTCGAAGCAACATAATGGGTACTCCGATTTTCAAAGTGATTTTATGTCCAGGTAACCTAGAGGCAGTGATACCATTCAAGACATCAGTTGTATATATGTTCTCTGGCAGATATGTATCAAAACTGGCATTGCAAATAGAATCAGAGCTGAAATAATCTTTTCCTTCAGAAGTAGTAAGAGTTAACATATAGTCATTGATTTCTTGAACAATGTCACATGTTGGTGCTAATATAGCATGACCATTCAAATACGAAACATCTGAATAGTTTTCAATGAAATCCGGGTAAGCAAATGCAACAGATGCTGTTAGAGGGGATTTATCTGTTGCAAGAAGGTAGGTGGATGGTATTTCAATGCATGTGCCCCCATCATCATGCTCTCCAATGCGACCCTCCCCAATGTCCAAAATCCACTTTGCAAAATCTCAAAATTTGGTAGGATCGTCAACAGTATCGTGTGATTTCAACCTCATGTTCTGTGTCAATGTTAAAACCAGAAAGTGGTGCCATAGATATGATGATCATATACTTGCAAAGATAATTTCACTTCAGTCTCCTCCAGGGATCACTGGAAGTATTTGTCTGAAACCTCCACCCAGGACCACTCTTAGACCACCAAAAGCTAAATTTGAAGAGTTTTCATTATTTAATGACATAATATCTCTTAAGGTTTGATCAAGAGCTTCAAAACAGTGTTTATGAATCATTGGAGCCTCATCCCAGATAATCATTTTGGTTTGCTGTAGTAGTTGTGCAACATCACTCCGTTGTTGAATGTTACAGACTGACTGGTCGTTTATAGAAATTGGTATTCGAAATTTTGAATGAGTTGTTCTACCTCCAGGTAAGAGTAATGAGGATATTCCACTCGATGCAACTGCTAGAACAATTTTTCCTTCGGACCTTAGTAGACATGTTAAAACTCTCCAGATGAAAGTTTTACCCGTACCTCTAAATCCATGCAAGAAAAAGAAGCCACCATCAGGACTAGCCCACCATCGGTCCTAAGGTAGACCCGACGAGATCTGATACCACTCTGTCATGACCCATCCCAGTGGGGCTTGAGCCGCAACTCCCCAAGCCCATCTCCAATAGGCCAGGGGCTAGGGACTAGTACCGAGTAGGCATGTTACTGACATGGGAGGCATTGAATATAAACCTTTACACAAACAACACACATCTCCAATCCCACAATGATGAAAAGTAAAACTACAAAAAGGAAAAGATTCATTCATACACTAAAAACCAACCAACAGAGTACGATAGGAAAGTAAAGTACAAGAAGGTAAAACCCTGGGCCAAAAGTACAAGCCCCCCCAAAAAAGGCTATAACAAAGTCCAACCTGTAAGGAATGGTGCTAGGACTGCAGTCTGTAGCCATAGCAACACACCTCGGCTGGTCAGATCTCACTGAGTACCGTTCGGTCCTGGTCCTCCTAGAATCTTGTCAAAGGCTAGCTCGTCTGCACAAGACACGACACGTGTGGGCAAAGCCTGGGTAGGGGTTAGTATAACAATACCCAGTAGGACACCCTGAAACCAGAAAGGAAATACAACAAGGGAGATACCACAAAGGAAAGATATAGTTAGCTCCACACAGTATATTTCTACAGAACATATAATAAGAATATCCAGATACACTCATACACAAACGACCATCGTGATATCGCCACTAGGATCCAGCTCGGTGATTCCACTAAGCATGTAACAAGGAGAACACACTCCTAGGTCAAAAGATAGAGATACAAAGTACTCGTTCCAGGAGAAAACACACCACAAGTACATGAGAACATGATTCTCAGATGAAGATCACAACCAATTTCCAAGGGGTGATTCCAACAACTCAGTCTGAGCTAATCGGCTAAGCAGAGGATCGGCGCCTGGGTAAAGTTGGTCACATCGATACCAAGAACTCTACCTAGGGTTCCAGGAATGAATAGAGGATCTGGCTCTAAGTCTCATAGAGGGGATTCCAACAACACTATTCAGGATGTCCTATGGAAGGGATCATACTCCTACGTGTAGGAAATGATACCGGAAACCTTTAAGAGAAAGGCTAAGGGGACGAACCCTAAGGAAACTATCCCAAGTCACAGAAGGCAACTATCTCAAGCCTTGAAGAATTGGTTACATGGTGAGTAGTGTGGTTACACACCGTGTTCCTTGACCCCGGGTACTGTCCGTGTAAACGGCCCGTGTCATCCATTCAAGCTGTGTAAAACTCAACTATACGGCGTGTTCCTGACTCTGAGTACTACCCATGTAAACAACCTGTGTTATTTGGATTGTCGGATATAATGTAACTACACGGAATGTTGAATAATCACACGTTGTGTCCGAGCACTTGGGGCTCACCCCGTGTATGCAGGCCATGTGCCCGTACACGGTCTCTATTCGTGTCTGTGTCGCCTGCCCGTGTACCAGTACACAGGGTATCCCATGTATCTGGCCAGGTCTAGCCGGGGAGGGGTATACACACCATGTTCCTTGGATGTGTACCCAACCAGTGTCTGTGTACTCCCGGAGTACACGCCGGGTAAACCCGCTGACGAACACATGTCGTGTAGCCCATACTACACGCCGCATAGTTGGGATTTTTCCAGAAACGTCATCTTCTTCCCCACGCTTCGGCCGATCTTCTGGATCCGCGATCTCTCGTCCCGTTATCCCAATACTCCAAGGGTTGGTTCGTTTCATCATACGAACACTGCAACAAGTGTTTTCGTTCCTTAAAACCGGTCATAATCCTCGAACGATCCATCCAAAGAAAAATTCCCGAAAAATCATAACTCTCGATCCACTCCGAATCGTCCGCCGAAAACATCGTCGCACCTCTGTGACATCGCTCAGGGGTTGGATCTACAATCTAGGATCGTTGCATCGCAGAACGGATGTGCAACGATCCGTTGTTCATCGCCCCTTGAAGAATGTGAAGAACGCGAAGAACGCGAAGGAGAGAAAGGGGAGAAATCCAATGAAACAAAATTTAAGGAACGAACCTCCACTGTCATTCGTCACGACATTGATCCGCTTCCATTAATAGGATTAAACAAAGTAGAAAAAGAAAAACAACAAAAGATCAACATGGATTCAATGTCCCAGAATCCCCGCAAATGCCCATCCTGAAAGGACAATCGATCTGCGGACTAATCTGTTCATGGATTAACCCGTGTTCATTGTAGAAATCAATAACGGGGAAGAAATCACAAATTTAACATCCTACCTGGATTTTGTGGTGTTAGTTGGCGAAGATCTGGTCGTCGCGTCGTCATCACCGCATTGGGAGGTTTTCTCCAGAGCCTCCAAATCCGCCAAGGGTTTCAGGGTTATGAGGTCTATAACCCCGGACCCCTGCGCTAGCCTTTATTTAAAAAGGATAAAGATATCTGCTGTAACAGATTTAATAAAATATTTTAAATTAAATATTTTATTACGATTATGTCCAAAACCCAGTATTCGCCACCGGCCTGTGCTAGTCAATGTTAGGTCTCTTCTAGGGTATACCCACTGCTCTGAACGCAATGGTGATATCAGATTTCTGATCTGAGCACCTTCTCGGTAGTTATTCCACTTTTTCAGTAAACCTGCACGCACATGTAATTTAATTATTAAATTAAATTCAAACAGTTGTTCCGGGCTCACCAGGCCTCGGAACTACATGCCATCTCAGAGCCTAGTCTCGAAATAATTCCCTTTATTTTTAAGATTAATGTATGGAAAATCCGAGACATTATAATTAATACTAAAAATCAAGACAACACTATATTTTCAAAAACATTTCAATAAAAATCACCTTTCATATAAAACACTCTTACATGCATCAGAACCTTATAAATTTTTCTAATTTTCTTTTTAAAATAATGTTACCACTTTCACTTTCCACAAAAATCCCAATTTTCAAAATTCTGTATAACGTCAAAAAGTGGGTTTCCATCAGGAATTACAAAAAACTATCACAATAAATTTCCATAAGAAAAATAAATTTTAATTATTTCTTTAATTCTCTAAGAGGAGGAGTCATGGGTGAGGCCACATAATTCAGAAATAATGGCAGGAACAAAGAACGACAAGAATTCTTGGAGAAAATGGGTTGAATATCTAAAAACCCACCCTAGATCTTATTCCCATATATCCATATATCCATATATCATCATGATTGTCCTCCAATATAATAAATATATCACCAATAGATCAAATATATGAATCAAAGAGTGTGAATAAGAGTATATCTATGAAAACCCACAAAGAACAGAGACTTATGAAGCTATTTGGCATTCAACGCACCATGATTTACCAACAGATCAACCCCATATCAAAGCAGAATGTATCCACTACCATAAAAAGGAGGAAAAACTATTTTAGGGACTAAATTAATGAAAAAAGAGAGGTTTAGTGGTAGACCTGAGTGAGATTAAATTTTTTAGTATCTGACATTAAACCATTAATGATTAGATTAAACGGTTAGAAAAATCATGCACCAACCATGTCTTTTCATTTTACACTTTATAGGGTTACTCATGGGTGGATACATAGTTTTATCAAACCATTCATTAGATGATTTTCCTACACAATAGAGTTTTACTCACTTTTCATGGTTTCATAAAGGAGTTTATTTATTTCTACTAAACATGGTCCAACCATGCACCTCTCTAAAATCAACAAAAACATTTCAAAATTCCTCTAAAGCATGCCAAACTTCATCCAAACACTTTGAATAAATAAAAAAACATAATAAAAGGTTTCTTACTTAAAATTTGGGGGGTGATACAATAAGTGAGTTATATATGTTGTGACATATATCAATATTGTTTTTTAATATATGTGTAATAAATATATTTGAATTTTTAAGGAGATTCAAATAGTTATGATGGAAGTCAAAGATGAGGTAAGGGATTTTAATTTCACATCTATTTTCATGGGATAAATGATCTATTCACCACTTATTTCCATTTTTATGGCATAAACGATCATATGAATGTTTTTTATGATTTTTATTATAAAAAAATATTTCATGTACATTTCCATGTAAGGATTTATATGTCATCAGTCTTATAATTCAAAAGTTATCAAAGGGGTAAGGTTTATATGTTACAATCTGATTGTTTATAAGTATCATTTATGATTATTTTTCAGATAATGAAATATTTTTATTTTTCTATTAA
Source organism: Viscum album (assembly GCA_963277665.1). Classification (NCBI taxonomy): domain Eukaryota; kingdom Viridiplantae; phylum Streptophyta; class Magnoliopsida; order Santalales; family Viscaceae; genus Viscum; species Viscum album. The sequence goes on along the minus strand of OY728121.1, from coordinate 1,639,712,721 downwards.
AAAATCTTGAATTTTATTCTCTTTTTTTTATTAATATTACATGTTTTACATTCATTTTTACTTTTCAATGTACTCAAGACCGTAAAATAATATTTTAAAAGAAAATAGACTTTATTTCTCACATCTGATGAAAATATTTTCCCTTCGGTGTCCCTGATTTATAAAATTGTATTAATGAATTTTTTTATATTATAAAAATAATTTTAAATTCATTTTTACCATTTAATTAATTATGAAAAAATAGTTCAAAAGTAAAATTCTTTTCATTTTCCTAAATATATTATTTTTTATTTTTACCATAAATGTTATATGTATCTTTGTTTTAATGTGTATGGAATGAACAATATTTAATTCCATCATAACCACTTAATGTTTTAAATATTAGTTTATATGTTTTCATGTTTCATTTTAAATTAAATTATTTCTATAATATTTGGTAAATGTTTCAATTATAAAATTGTAATTTTAAAATTGGAAAGACTATTTTCATCAATAATGTTTTTACGAATATTTTAATTCTATTTATATTCATAAATGATAATAAATCATCATTATATTAATTATATACTAGGGATATGATTAAATTATATTTTCTATATTCTACCACATGATGTTTTAGGATTATTATAAAATGTGTATATGAAACCCATTTATTTTCCACGAGTTATGTCCTTATAAAATATTTATGAAACCCCTTTCTTTTCATAAGTTATGATATGGTGAATGTTTTATGAGGTTTTGGAACACATCTATATGATATTAATTATGTTATGGGTGAGTAACATTTCAATATTTTTTCGAAAATATGTATCTTAAAATAAAATGATTTCGTTGACAGCTTGTATTGCACGCAACAATAAGTTTAAATGAACCATGTAATATTATTATAATTTTATCTCTATGGTATTCCCTAGACATTAGATTAGAGTGTATGAATTAGATTAGATAATTTATTAAATGAATTTAATTTTTGAACTCAATATAAATTTATTGAATCATGCATAGAAAATAGTCAAAAAATTAGTAAAGTAACTTTATTCTTCAAAATATATTTTCTCCAAAAATTGATTTTTGAATAATTAAATTATGAAACTTTTATAATTTCTATTTGAAAAAAATAATTTAACATTTTTATTCAAAATATAAAAAACTATCTTAATATTAATTTTTAATATATTTTTAAAAGATTTTTTTTCAATAAATAATTAAAATATAGTAATTTTTATTAAAATATGTATTTTATTTTAGTGTATTTAAAATTTAAAAATAAATTTTTTTAGCAAAATTTTATTAGTTTCTTTTGAGTTAAATGAATTAATTTTATTTTTTGAAATGTATTTTATAATATAATTTAGTATAAAATCATTTTATATTGTAAAAGGTCTTTTTTCTAAAAAACAATTTTTAAATAATTATGCCTGATTAATTTTTAATTATCTCCTGAATATTTATTGATTTGAATTTTGAAATTTTTCTTCCATATTAAGAATATTTATTTCAAAATTTAGTAAATATTTTTCTATTATTTTTTGGACAATATGAATAGTAAACTTTTACATTTTGTTACCATGTTAAAAGGTAAATAATGTAATTAAAGGTTAAAATTAAAATGATTAAAATTATTTAATAACCAAAAAAACATACCTAAATATTATTACATTTTTATTTCAAGACCATAATCATCAAAGGAATTATTTTGTGACATTTTGGAGCCACATCAATATGGTTATAATCATTATAATAGTTTCTTTAATTAAAATTCATACATATCACACTCTTGTTTTGAATTACTATAATATTCTTAATTTTTGGTCATTCTGAGGATATGTTTGATATTAAATAGTTTTTTCAAATCCAAAATATTTATCTTCATCATGTTAATTTATTTTTCATTTTTACTAAAAAAAATATTTACATTAAAATCCTGAATAATATTATTGGAGTTAATATTTAATTAAATGAATAACCAAATAAATGATATTAAAAATATTAAAAGTGACATAATATATGATATTTAAGGTGATCTATAAATTCTAAATATGGAAAATAAATTTTTATGATATAATAAAATATTTTTTAAAAATTTTAATTTTTTTGTTGATGTTTTTAAAGGCAATGTAATAAATAGTATCTAAATTTTAAATAATGATATTTTAGGGGATTTATTATCCATTAAATTATTTAAAAAATTTAAAAATAATAAATAATAATAAATGAGATAATATAGGGTGTAAATGGATGTCCCCTATTTATTTACATGTCGTTTTGAAGAATTAGTCTCAAAAAAAGTTTTATAATATTTTAATCTTTTTGGAAATCTGAAATGTGCCCCGTAGATCAATTATAAAAGAGAACTTCCTCCTTCACTTAATTTGACCACATTGAGAATTTTTTCATGACCATACATTAATAATTTATTTTCTATACATCTTTATAGTTTTTCTAGAGGTTACGTTCTTCCCAAAAGACCATCCCGAGATCCCTTCACAAATGATCAAAAAAAGTTATTTTGATGGAAATTGAATCACTATAATCAATGAATTTATTTTTATAATCTTATTTTCCTCATATAAGTCTATTAAAATCATCATATAACAATAAATTAATTATACTCATTATTACTAAATGTTATTATGATTTTTAAAACACCATTTTACTCCATCTTTCCAAAAAAATAATATGTGAAAGTATTGCTCGAGCATATGTATGACATACAGTCTCCATGTAATGAAACAATTCATTTTTCATCCCCATATTTTATGGATGGGAGTTATGATGGAATTATATTTTATATAATTATATTTAAAACATCATTATAATTATGTAATTATTATATTTTATTAACCATATAATCATCAAATATTTTATAAACCGATATCGTCACTTGTGTATACATATGGAATACCATATACATGATGAAATTTGAATAATTTTTCATTTATATTTTCAAATAGATGGTAATAAGGATTTTTTATGAATATATATGACATATATATATTAGTATTTACCTTTATTTAATTCAGTCAAATGAAAAATAGAAATAGCGTTCATGAGTACATGTACCATACCATCTACATGAACAATGTAATTCATTTTTTATATCTCTAATTTTTATTACATATTATAAATATATGTTTATATAAAATTAATATATTTTATTTTTATTATATGACTAATATTCTTGAAATTATGGTATCATTATCAAATTGTAAGTACTGAGACTGTCGAACCGAACATGCTAGGAATATAAATTAATTATCACCTCAAAAAATAATTTTGATAAAACATTATTAATAAATGGGTGATAATGTGTTATAAATTAATCATACATGGTATGATGTGAAGAAATATAGTTATTTAATAAATTAATATCAAATAAATAATTTTTACAAAATAAGTTTGAATGTGAATGAAGAATAGAGAGACTTGTGGTAAGTGATTAACATCTCAATTTTATTTATATGGAACATCTATCTTACATAAAACATGTTTCTTATATAAATTTTATATACAACACGTGATTGTTTTTTATGATTCTTATCATGAAAATTATGGTATTTTTATATCTATTTATGTTACTTTCTTTCATGGGGATAATAATTCAAACGATACCAAATTTTTATAGGTTATTTTATAGTCTCTTCACTATTTATGATTGTTTATGTTTATTTATAAACTATGGAATAATTATATTTCATTTCCATGTGATCCCAAAATGTTTTCAACAATTTCTCTAATATTATCATAAAATTTTAATAATCATTTTTACCTTTGTATTATGTTTTTTATAAAATGGTTTCAATGAAATCTTATTGTTATTTTCTAAATGATGTTCTGTAAAAAAAATCAATAAAAGACAGAAGGATGGTTTTTTAACTAATATGAAAATATAGGATTTTACATCCATAATGAATCCATAATGATTTTAAGAATAATGTAAAATCTTAAATGTTTTTTTAGAATAATATATACTCCCTTATAATTTCACGACATTTAAGAAAAATTAATATAAAATGCAAATGTTATTTTCCTCAAAATAATTTCATGTTATTTTTCAAAATCATTTTCATCTAAGAGAGTATTGTTTGATGAAAAATATGCATCATTGGGGCTATGATAAAATAATATCTTCAATATTATTTCACTAAATGATATATTTTTATGATACCATGATGTTTATAAATCTTGTTTCTTTTATGTGATTTATGTTATGATGAAATGTTTTTGAAACTCGTTTTTTTGTTTGTGATATGGTGAATGATTTATTATCATGTGAATCACATATGTAAAATTTTCATTATTTTATAGATGGTACCTTTATCTCCCCCAATTTCATTGTGTTAATCTTAATGGATCAAGAGATAACAATGGGAAACAAGACGATGGCCTTTATTATAAGGACCTATGTTTTTACGGACTATAGTTTTGAGTAGAAATTTGAATTTATTCCTTTATATTTTTGTAAGAGGATAAATTATTATTTTCCATTAATATATGATCTTAGATAATATTTTTAAAACTCAATTGATCTATAAATTGGGTTTTTACCTTGGTACATGAGTTTGGTGGAATTCCAAGTTGTTTGAATTTTAGCAGAATATTAAATATTAAATATTTAATAAATTAAATATTAAAATTTATGTGTAGTTTCATTCATCCATAAATTTTTAATGGAGCATCGGATAGAAATTTTTCTTCGCCGTTGATCTTGTAATGGATAGTTTTGTCTTGGTGGTCTATAAACTCGAGTTGGGTGGTGGGGTCGGCTCAGGTCCCTTTTTCTTTTCATTTTCTTTTTCTCCATTTCTTTCTTTTCATTTTATTTATTTATTTTCCTTCCTTGTTACTTCTTTATGCCAGAATATCATCCTTTTACTCCACATGACCAAGGGATACATGAAAGAGGTATAAAGAGAGGGGGTGGAAGAGGGTGTTGCTCTAAATCTCTTGATGGACTGGATCGTTTTTCAACAATTATGTACTGTATAATTGAATGAAGCATCACCAGTTCCCTCCCAAGGGTTTCTCATTTTTATGATTTATTGAAATACACTATTTTTTTGGTCTTTTTGATTTCATAATCCCTTATATGTTGGCTTGTGTCAATTTTAGGTAAGATCTATGTATTTAGTGGTTTATAAGGGTGTTTCGGGCAATCTGAAGTGTTTTCTATTTGGGAAAACCCAATAACATGACATGTGGTTCTGGGAAACACATTGTGTGTTCGACCTGTTTATGGAAGATGATATTTTACGTATTACACACTGTGTATGGGGTGTACACACCATTTATTAATGCTCTTGAATTTTGCATATTATTTTCATTGGGTAACATGTGTAGGAGTATATGGTCATGTAGACTACACGGCCAGACCCCATGTGAAGAATATTCCATGTACAAGTACAATTCCTAAACTATTATTCATCCTAGATGGATGAGGGAGACTATTATGTTCCCCATATTTGTTACATTCCACATACCCCCATACATGTCATGTACCTAGGGTGTTTACACTCCCAAGTCGATGGGAGTGCACCCCCATGTGGAAATCTAAGGGTACACACCGTGTGTGGTCTCGAAGAACTGTGTACTCCACCCTTGGTACCCTTTGAGTGTATTTTCTTATTATGTACCCCAATTATGGAATTTGACCCATGTGTAGTCCATTATGAATGGATTTCCATGTGTATCAAGATGGTGAAACTCATAGATCATTATGAGGAAACTTAGTTGGTGTTTTTGGGATTCTATCTAAATGGATATGTTCTTCCTCTAGTAAGAAAGTTTAGTAATCTCCAAAGATAGAGAATTGAACATGAATGATAGGTTAGGTAATCAAATAAACCTAGTTTGATACCTTTACATGAGAGGAACTATGAGATATCTCATGTGACCTATGAATTTGAGGATTTCTCCTTTGTGAGAAATTTCCTTATGGTCTATGAGGCCATTAGACCAGCTGGATATGAAGATTCTATGAAGGATTATATTTCTTATATAGAGATATAGGGAGTCCCTTGTAGGATCCATGTACTTTTTTTCTATTTTTAGGTTCCCATGTAGGATTCTTTTTCTTGTGTATAGATTAAAGGATCTAGAGTAGGATGCCTCTTTAGTGTTTGGATTGAGGGACCTAGTGGGGGCCAGTTGTTTGATCAACCATGAGTTGTACACCATTTTGGGGTAGTGATGGTAGTGGGTTTTTCCTTAGTACCTGTGAATGTTTTTTTGATCCCATGGGGTTTTGGAAGTAGTATTGGGTTGGTAATCTAAGCCCCTACACTCCTTTTTATGATTCACTTGTTTATTGTTGATGTATTAGTGTTTACCTAAGATTCATTTAGGTTACTGGTAATAGATCCTGATGTGCAGATTTTTTCTTTTTTTTTTGGTTACCAGTATGTTCCCATGGGATCTGTTATGCATGTTGGGGTGCCCAGACATACTTTCCTGGGATTCAGATTCTTAGCCATGTTATTTTTTATGTGTTGTATACCCATATGTTCTACATGGGACTTGGATGTAAATCGTTGATATATATATATATATATATCATGATATGTTTCTAGGATGTCTAGAGTAGTTTCTTGGTATCCGGCTATTAAACCATACATGATGATGTATATGCCCTATGTAATACATGGATTCCCTATTGATGGAATTCCTTGGACAGACTTAGTGGGATGATAACTTATATGTCTTTAGAGATACCTGGATTCCATATTGTAAGAATTAATCAGACAGAATTTGTAGGCTAAGGAACTATATTCCTTGAGTGATACATGGATTCTCTGTTGTAGGAATGCTTTGGACAGATTCAGTGGGCTAATGACTTGTACACCTTGAGTGATACTTTAATTCCCTATTGTGGGAATTCCCGGGATGTTATCATATAATTGATGTTTTTATATATTCCTCATATGTTTCTCCTTGGATCTTGACACAATATTGTACTATGTGTATTGATTATACTATATGGGTTTTGATTTCGGTATGCCTTGGGCCTTGCAATAACCAGGATCTAGCTTGCTTGGACACATGTAGAAATTTTCAGTAGACATGCTCTGGGGACTCCAACCAGTTCTTTTAGTGTGTTTTCATCTAGATTTTCAAAGGTCTCGATAAAGATTCATTGGTCTTCTATACCTTAGATATGATCATTCCTGGTCTGCAAATTGATTATACGTCACGATTGTGATGTATTTTATACTTGTATTACACGACGTTGGCCGATGTGGTTTTTGTGGTCGTTATACCTTGGATCTGGCCCTAGGGGTTTGACATGTGATTTCTGAGAAGATTCCATAGATTGTTTTCATGATCATTATAGGATTGGAAATCAGTATATGGTATCTTTCTTTATAGGATTGACCATCGATGTACAATATCCTTCATTATAGTAATTGGAGGTGAGTACAGGTGAACCCAAGTGTAAGAGGAGTATCCCCCTGTGGTGATGTAACTTACTCAGAGACATTACTAGCATGGGCCTGGGTAGGTATATGTATTTTTGGATTATGAACCCTTAAATAAACATAATGATACATGGATTGAGTGCAACGATGTCCAGCTCAATTCCCTTGCACAGTATGTCCAGGTGATCAGGATTATAGACAGAAGGATAGACTGCTAATGTCATTTTAGGTTATTGGATTAATATACTCATGAATATTCATATTTAGGAATATATATATAGTTATGGTATTACACATATATACATGTGTGTGTGTGTGTGTGGATATACAATATTTCACATTCCAAATTGACTAGGATTACGGACATGAGGATGAACTGTGGTTTCACCTATTGGTTTTACGTTTCCTTTTAGTTTTTTCTTCTCTAGAATGGAAATTTTACTTTCCCATACACATATAGCATCAATTTTATAGTTTACATGTTGGGGTGGAATACTGAGATTTCTTAACACCACTATATGTGAACCTCACTGTATGTGTATACATTATGCCTGATTTTAATTTAAAGTACGGTTTTCATGGTGGATAGAGAAGAGGTATAGCATTTTCATGTTCAACTAGAGCTTCTCATGTGGGTTCTTCAAATTTGTCTTGTGTAGTACACCAATGTATGGAGATTGGGTATGTGTTATGTCTTATAGTTAATATTATATCCATGTACTTTTATTTTAGATTTCATATATACTCCAGTATCTATTTTTTTGTCCTAGTTGGTAACCAGTGTTGTATTATTTGACATTATTCATCTTTATTTTATATCATTTTCTTTTATTATTATAGCATGTACTATTTCATTTTTTTTTATCACTCTATTCACATTTTACATTTTATGATACATAGTTATTTATGATTTTTTCTAACTATGATATAATTTCATAGTCTCCACACTATCACACCCTAGGCCCTCACTACAATTCAATAGCCTTTGGTTTATGGGGAGGTGCACTTGAGGCCTCATAACACACAGGCGTGGAGCATCATCTTAGTGGAATTAGGGTCGATATGTTATAAAGTGGTATCAATGAAGTTATCTTCACAGATGTTACTATTTGGGATATGGTAAATTAGAGTCTTTGGAATTTGTGAAAACATGTAATGGATATCATACTAGGGCATCAAGAACTTATGTTTTGGTTAGAATTCCAAGTTATAAGGGTGTGGGATTTCTGTTCTGATCTGTGATGTTACAGTTGTCTATGATTTTCCCCTTGGAAGATACACATTTTGTGTGGATGTAATTATTTATATTGGATCTATGGCTCTTGGACATTGGTAAGAGGTAAGAGAGGTATTTTGACTCTTGTTCAGCAAAGTCAGAAGGGGTTTCATGCATCATATTTGGCACATAGTATTCCCATCATATAGGCCTACAAGTGATTGATTGTTACTAAATATGGAGGAATATTCAGCTGTTAATATATATATATATATATATTTACATTTCATTCTAATGGCAGGTTATGTGGATCTATGTTGAGGAATTTTCATGTGAGGTTGATGACTCAGTCCTCTTTAGTTGGAGGTATAGTGAACCTTGTAGGTCATTTTATCATGTGATGCCTTTCTATTGAACCCATTTTAGGGTGTCTTTTCTCACGTAATTGTTATCTTGTCGAATCACTAATTAAGATGTTTATGGGTACCGAGATTTTTCTTATAAACTAAATCTATAGGGGGTATTTCCATATACGGATGCTTGATGAGTGTCAACTCTATCTATATTATATGTTGTTTTCAGGTCGTCTAGAGAGAAATTCCTTCTGAGGATGCTCGATGAGGACTAGGCCCTTAAAGTCCATGTTTTCAGTTTTGACCCTCATAAGAAATTGTGATATTTACCTTCTCTAGTGAGGATTGACCTTTTAGGATAGGTGGTTAGACCTTGTGACCTAGTTGTAGGTATTTTTTACTAGGGGTATGTGGGATACCTAGAGGCCCATGTTATTTACTCAAACCCTTATAGGTTGATGTTTTTTATGTTCGTGGTAAATTTATGTGTGAGAGGTTGATTACTATTTTCTATATTCCTTTTTGGGAAACAATCCTTGTTTTATGATTGTTTTGAGATCAAGTAATGATTAGTGCCTGGGTTTTACATTATAGGCATGTTGATGACTTCATCTTTCAGTAATCACTTTGGGTGTTTGTGTTTTCAAGACTCGCTTTGACGGGCAGGACAATTTGGGTGCCTAGCTCATTCAACCATTTTTTCACTATTTCTAATGTATAAAAATCATGGGTATATGATCATGACTAGAAAAATGTTAGGTAATTGAAATCATGTATAAAATTATTCCACAGGTTAGCTACTATATTTGGAAGTTCATTTTGAATGGATCTTATTGTTTAATGAAATTGACATGATGTGTAGCACAGTTAGCTTAGCCTTGTAATGGTAAATATTCTAGAGTACGAGACGTGTGATAAAGATACACACTGTTTTTACATGGTTTTTTTAATCTAAATAATTTAGTGTATATGTGTGACATGAGGACCTATGATTCAAGACATTTAGTGGGCCTGGTTCTCATAATTTTCAAGGAATGTCCTTTTGTGGTAGTGGTGAGATTAGGAATAAATGGGGTACCCTAAGATGGTTGACCCATGGCTGAATCCTAGCCATGTTGTGACGGTATGGTGAGCATGGCTTTGAGGGAGCTATAAATACCATCATATATAATCTTAGTATACTCTTATTAGAGTCAATCATGCTCTATATTGGTTCATCTTTAGTATGATGTGAGAGTATCAGCCCAACACATATCTCATTTTCCTTTCTAAATACACTTCACTTGTGGAAAAAAATGTGTCATTGTTACACTCAAAGAAGGGTGCAAGGTAAACCATATGGTGGGGAGTGGACCATTGGTTGTTTTATGATGGTGACCCAAGTTTTCTGTTGAACATTGAATTTTTAGGTGTGTTTTTGAGATCATAGTTTCCTTATGAGAGGAAAATAAGGTTATTCCTTTGGTGGGGAGTACCAGATCATTTACTGTTAAAAATATTCCATGTAGGATATGGTTTTGGATGATATGGGTGGATGTTCAATAATTCATATAGTTTACATGGGAGGATTCATGTTTTGAGATCATGGTTTTCATTATTTTCACTAGGCTTCTCAGTGTTGAGAAGGTTTATGGCGGGGAGTTTGTAAGGACCCATGTTTTTTCAGACTGTAGTTTTGAGTAGAAATTTGAAATTGTTCTTTGAGATGTTTATAAGGGGGTGAAATTTTCTATTTCCCCAATCAAATGATCTAGATAATTTTTTTAAATACTCCATTGGTCTCTAAATAGTTTTTTTATTGTAGAATATGTGTTTTTTGGAATTACAAGTTGTTAAAATATTAGATGAATAATTAATATTTAATATTTAATAAAGTAAATAAACAATTGTTCGTGTAGGCTCATTTAGTGATATCGTTTGAGAAGATTTTCATATTGATATTACATCTCCACCATTTTGTGAAAAATGTATATTTTATCCTCGGTTGGGCATAAACTTGAGTTGGGCACTTGGGCTAGCCCGAGCCCCATTTTCTGTTCTTTTTCTTTTTCTTTATTTATTATTTTTTTTTCTTTTATTATTTTCCTTCCGTATCATGTACACCTATGGATCCTCATCCCACGGCTCTCTAAAAAAAGAGAAATGGGAGAGGTAGAATGAAAAAGATAGGGAAGGGAAGAGGGGTGTCGCTGCAAATCTCTCGATGTGATGGATCATCATGTGATAGCCCGGGACCATAGATTTGAACGAAGCGTTGGTGTTTTTCCCCCAAATATGGTTCATTTTTAATATTTACTACAAAACCAATTTTTATTCATTTTATTAAGTTTTAAAGTCCTTCAATTCTTTCATATGGCTTTTTTAGTCTGGATCTACTGATTTGGGCATCTAAATGGGGGTTTTGGGCAATCCAAAGGGTTTTCTATTCAAGAAATCTTGATAACACTATGTGTGTTGAGGGAAAAACACTGTGAGTTATTTCCATTTGTGGAGGATGATGTTTTATAGAGTAAACACTGTATATGGGGTATAAAAAAAATGTAATGATCCTCATCCATTTAGCCAAGTATCCAAATAAGGTAACCCATGTAGGGTTATATGGCCATGTAGACTACATGGGCAGACCCCAATGGTGAATACACTATGTATAAGTACACAACCTAACCAAGTATCTGTTGACCTCAACTATTTTGATAATCCCAATTATGCTTTAATATGTTTTGATAATCCCAATTAATCTTTAATATGTTTTGATAATCCCAATTATGATTTAATATGTTTTGATAATCCCAATTATGCTTTAATATGTTTTGATAATCCCAATTATGCTTTTATATGTTTTGATAATCCCAATTATTCTTTAATATGTTTTGATATTCCCAATTATACTTTAATATGTTTTGATAATCCCAATTATTATTTAATATGTTTTGATAATCCCAATTATTCTTTAATATGCTTTGATAATCCCAATTAATGTTTATCAATATATTAATTCATTAAATCTATGAAATACTACTATTAAGTTGATTAAATTATCAAAATAATCTTTGGAATATGTTAATCAGTGTTTATCTATGTTTATACATACTTTGAAATAATTCTAACTCAATCTGGATATATTTTTCATAGAACATATAAGTGTCAAGTCCACTGGTACGCATAAGTCCACCGGTTTTCACACAGCTACTGATACAGACTAACAAATACACAGCCACTGATAAAGCAAAGTACACTGGTACAGAAGTCTACTGATATCGATAAGGTCGCTGATATTCATAATAGCTACTGATAGAAGAAGATCTATTGATAAAATAATTCTACTAGTATGAAAAATTCAACTGGTACATAGTCGACCGATAGAGTATGTCCACTGATATTAATAAGACCACTGATATGCATAATAGTCACTGACACAGAAGACAGTTACCGATACACATAGACAGACAGTTACCGATAGAGACAGACAGCTACCGATACGAAGTTCACCGAAACAGAAAGACAAATTCTACCGATACAAGTCTTCTGATAGAAGAGACAATACAGAGGAGATACCGATAGAAAGAGCTAATGATAGAAAGAGATATCGATACAAATAGCTACCATTATAAAGGATAACAACTTCCGATACAGAATAATTATCGATACAAGATCATTAATACTAAGAGCTACCGATGGAAACTAGTCATTGTTTCTCTAAAGTCTACTTCTATTTCTCTATTTAGCAATGGTCATATTTGATGTTTTTAATGCACCAGCTATTAAGTAATGAAAGTGGATGGATTTTCTGGAACCGTACCTCATACTTGTAAAAATTTAGTCATTCCCATTGCCAGAGCTCAAGGTATAAAAGGAAGAACAAGCTAACGAATAAAAGAGAGGAATATATGTGCAAGTGTGTGACACCTGAATTTAAAATAAAAAATAAGAACATGAGAACAACTCAAATAATAAGCTCAAGTATTAAAAATAACACTCTCTGACTCGAGCAGAACTCCTACACTGGAAGTCCAAAACAAATATGACACTCTGTTTCTTGACAAAAAAAACAGAGAAGGACTCAAAACCTCATCTACATCAATCCAAGGAGTCCAAAGCTTCCCTCACAACACATAGTGCCTTATAAACTCATATTTATTTGTTTATCTCTTATTTGTTTCATCTTATTTGCATTTTGAGTAGTGTGTGTGCTCTGTATTTTTAAAACACACTATATCTCCTGTGCTGAACTGGAGGATTTCTAAATCCTCACACAATCTTTTCCCTACACTCCAGTTTCCCACTATAGATAGTCGTAGAGGTCAAGTGTGACCTGGATAGCCTGTGTGCTATTGTTTTGTTATCCCATGGAGAACTGTGGTAGAGTTCATAGGACTTGGATAGTCTTTGTACTATTGTTTAACCCTAATCCAGGGTGTGGATCAAAGATTATATAAACTATTTGAGAGGATTGTGTCTTGGCTTGAGACTGAACCTCTTGGTTAAAACTGTTGTGGTTGTTTATTTTCTTTTAAACTATATTGAATATTTTGCTTCTAAGTACATTAAATACAAATCTATTTTAAATTAAATCTGATAGTTAAACTATCTAGTGTTTATAACTTTTGTAGGATTGTATGTTAGTTTCAAAAGTTAATCAATCTTCCGATTGAGTTAACTGAGAAATAATCAATCTCTTGAGAAACTAATTGAAAACATACAATCATTATAAATTCACTATAGTTTAATTTTTATTTAACTTGGGGGATTTTAATCATAAAACTTTTGACGTAAATTTTTAATTGGAACTCAATTAACCCCCTCTTGAGTATCCACTCCAACAAACATTTGGTATCAGAGGGTTGTTTGTTCTTAATAAAGGATTTCCAAATACTCTATTTTTCAACTATGATGTTAGTAGTATCTTAAAGGTATTAAATTTATATTAGTTATAAATTTTATATCTTTAAATATATTTTCTAAGATCAAATTATGGATAATAGACTAGAAGGTTCTACAACCAACATGCCACTTTCCTTTAATTGTGTTAATAATGCTCAATAGAAACTGAAAATGAAAATTCATTTTGAAAGTATGGAATTTGATATCTGGACTGCTATAGAGACTCAATATAAGATTCCAGAAACTAAAATAACTACTTGAGATGAACCTACTAAAATATATTACAATAATAATTGTGAAGCTATGAATTTCATGTATTGTTCTTTAGGAGATAAATAATTTAATCGAATATCTTCTTGTAAAACTACTTACGAAATTTGGGATATGTTGGCTGTTTCTCATGAGGGAACAACTAATGTTAATGAAATGAGATTGAATACCTACACTATTAAATATGACATCATCAAAATTAAGTATGATGAACCTATTTCTGTCATGTATCTCAGGTTCAACGAAATTGTAAATACAATGAGCTCACTTGGAAAATTTGTTCCTGCAAAAGAAAAAATCACGAGGATACTAAGATGTTTGACAGAGATATGGAGAGGCACATCAATATCAATAAGAGAATCGTGTGATATAAGTTCACTTCCGATTAAAGATCTGATTGGTAAGTTGATGATGTATGATGAAGAACTTAAAGTGAATAATGAAGAAGATGATGAACCAAGGAGTAAGTCAGTAGCCTTCAAGCCATCTACTTCAAAGTGTAAGGACAAAGAAAAATTTAAACTGCAAGTGATAGTTCGACCTGTGATGAGAGTGCATCTGATAGTGATGAAGAGATGGCTCAAATAGACAAGAGATTCACGAAATTCTATAGCAAGAAGAAAATTTTCAGAAAATCAAATTATAAGGTTAGGTACGACCAGCGAGGAAAATGGAAGAAATGTTGGAAGAAAGCTGATAAGGATGATGAGATTGTGTGATATGAATGTAAAAGGAAAGGACACATTAAGGGTGATTATCCAAAGCTAAAATTCAAGAAGAAATTTGATTATAAGGATAGAAAATATAAGAATGTTATGAATCCAACCTGGAGTGCTTCAGAAGACATAACAAGTGAATTTGAAGCTTTTGACTCTGAAAATAATCATACCAACATGGGTTTCATGAAAAACACATATGAGGTAACATTGGATACTCCTGATTTAAATTCGTATTATTCTGGTGTTGATTTTGATTCTAAATCTGAAAATATGTCAAGTGAAGAATTATTTGAATATCGTAATATGCTAGAAGAAACCTGTATTGAATTGAAGGACAACTATAAGACCTTTAAGAAATAGAATTCTTTGTCCAGCTCTGTTAAATATGCACTTGATATAGAAAAAGAAAAAAATGCTCAATTTCTCAAGGAAAATACTGAACTGAAATTTTCTAATGATCAAATAAGAAAGGACTTAGAAAAGTTCATGAATAGAAATATCACACTTACAAAAATGATAGGAAAACAAGTGGCACCAAAATATACCACTGGAATAGGCTATCAGCCTAGACAGAGACAGATTACTAAATATATATTTATTCATAAATCTGGATAGAATGCTATTAGTTCTAGATTTGGAAATTCATATGATTCAACTAGTTATTCACATGTTTATAGATCAAACAAAGATTATATTTCATAATATTTTTACTATTTTTATTATATGAAACTCATTAGACAAATCAGGGTACCGAATTTTTTGCCTTCTAACCTCTTTAGACCCAAGAAGATCTGGGTACAAAAATCATTTTTTTTAAAACCTATTTTGTATGAGACCAGCTTGAAGAGTTTCCATAATAATATATAGTACTTGGAGAATGGATATTCAAGGAATATGACTGGATATTACTCATGCTTCAAGAGTTTAATCATGTTTTATGGAGGACGTGTCACCATTGGTGATAATTCAAAAGGAAAAATCATCTTCTTAGGCTAGATTGGTAACACTGATTCAGTTTTAATTTCTGACGTTTTATTTTTTGATGGACTTAAATATAATTTTTTAAGTATTTCTCAGTTGTTTGATGATGGTTTCAATGTTAAATTTGAAAATTATTATTGTAATGTTTTTAAATCTAAAAATATTTTAGTATTTTCTGCTTTGATAAATGAAAATGTTTATGCTGTAGATTTAAATTCTTTAGCTAAACAAAAAGTTACTTTTTTAAATGATTTTCATAAAGAATATTGGTTGTGTAATAGATGATTAGGACACTATAATTTTCACTCACGTAGAAAATTGACTAGGAATAATTTTGTTAGAGACCATCCTCAACTAAAATTCACATCAGATAATGTTTGTACTCCCTGTCAAAAGGAAAAGCAACAAAAAATTTCATTCAAAATAAAGAAAGAGGTTTTAACTTCTCAACCTCTCAAGTTGGTTCACATGGACTTGTTTGGACCTTCTAGATTTTCTAGTTTAGATGGGAAGCATTATGTCTATATCTTAGTAGATGAATTTTCTACATATAATTCGGTATAATTTTTAGCTCACAAAAGTGAAGCTTGATCTTACTTTATTAAATATTCCATGTTTGTAGAGAACCTTAGTGGACTTAAGATTAAGACCCTAAGAAGTGATCATAGCTGTGAGTTTGAAAATCATGAGTTTGAATCTTAATGCTCACACAATGGCTATAGTCACAACATTTCTCCCCCTAGGACACCTCAACAGAATGGTGTAGTAGAAATAAGGAATAGAATCCTTCAACAAATTATAATAACTATGCTTAATGATTATGATTTACTTGTTTACTTCTGGGATAAAGCTGTGAATACAGCTTGTTATATTATAAATAGAGTCTTGATTAGACCTGTTCTCAAAAAGACCCCTTATGAACTGTGGAATAATAAGAAGCCTAAATTTAGTTATTCAGAGTTTTTGGTTTCAAAGTATTTATTCTTAATACTATGGATAATCTTGAAAATTTTGATTCTAAAAGTGATGATAGAATCTTTATAGGATAATCTATAACTAGAAACTCTTATATAGTATTTAATAAAAGAACCAAATGTGTGGAAGAATCTTTTCACATCAAATTTGATGAAACTGATCCACATGAACCTATGTCTTCTCTTGAAAATATTGATGAAGATCTATCTGTTTTAGACCTTAATGATAAAATTACTGAACCTACTGTAAAGACAACCAATTATAGACATATTCCAGAATCTGCTTCTGGTGAACCTGAACCTAGAGAAGAACTTTAAATTTATAGTCCTACCATTACTAGATCAACTAGAAATCTAAATAATCATCATTTAGATGTTGTTGTTGGTAATCCTGATAGAGGGACGCAGACTAGAGCTTCTTTAAGAAACCAGGTTGAACATTAAGACTTTATTTCACAGTTAGAACCTAAAAATATGAATGATGCAATCAATGATGAATTTTGGTTAATGTCTATGCAAGAAGAATAAAATCAATTTGAATGAAACAAAATCTGGGAATTAGTTGATAGACCTAAGGAAACATTGACCATAGGAACTACATGGGTTTTTAGAAAAAAAAAGTGGATGAATCAGGAAACATGGTTAGAAACAAATCATGGCTAGTTACACAAGGATATAGTCAAGAAGAAGTAATAAACTATGAGGAAACCTTTTCACCTGTAGCTAGATTATAAGCTATTAGGATTCCACTTTCCTATGTCGGTCATCTGAATTTAATGTTATATCAAATGGTATTTAAAAGTGACTTTCTAAATGGTTTTATAATTGAAGATGTTTTTTTAACAATCACCTGGATTTATTAATCCTCATTTTCCAAATTGGGGTTTTAAGCTTTCTAAAGCCTTATATGGTTTTAAAAAATCTCCACGATCTTGGTATGATAGACTTAGTAATTTTATTATTTCAAAAGGTTTTTCTAAAGGAATTGATGATCCAACTCCCTTTATTAAAAGAATTTCCAAATATGGTTCGATAGTACAAATCTAGTTTAATGATATTATTTTTGGATTTTATAAAAATGCTTTGTGTATTGACTTTTCAAAGAGTATGCGAAATTAATTTGAAATGATTTTAATTGGAGAAATAAAATACTTTCTTGGATTTCAATTTTTCAAATTGAAAATGGTATTATTTTAAATCAAAATAAATATACAAAGAATCTTTTAAAACATTTTGGTTTAGATAGTATTAAGGAAAGTGATAGACCTATGAGTACTAATTGTAAGTTAGATGATGATGAAACTGGAAAGCCAGTGGATCAAACCAACTACAGAGGTATGATAGGTAGTCTGATTTGTCTTACTGCTATTCGACCTGACATTATATTTAGTGTATGTATGTGTGCAACATTTTAAGCTAATCCAAAAGAGTCACACTTGCTTTCTGTTAAAATAATTCACCAATATCTTAAACATACTACTAACTTAGGAATATTTTATCCAAAAATACAATCTTTTGATTTAATAAGTTATTCAAATGCTGAATTTTCCGGTTTCAAGCTAGATAGAAAAAGAACATCTGGAACATGTCATATCCTAGGTAAGTCCTTAGTATCTTGGTGTAGTAAAAAGCAGAATTTTGTTGCATTGTCTACTGCTGAAGCAGAGTACACTACTGCTGGTAGTTGTTGTGCACAAATTTTGTAGATGAAACATACTTTTTTGGACTAAAGATATCAGTTTAGACATGTATCTATAAACTGTGACAACACTAGTGCGATTAACATTTCTAAGAATCCCATGTCTCACTCTAGGACCAAACACATTGATGTAAGACACCATTTTTTGAGAGATCATTACCAAAAGGGTGATATTACTCTTTAATTTATAGGTACTAAATATTAGTTAGCTGACATTTTCACCAAGCCATTATGTTCAGATAGGATAAGTTACATCAGACATGAGTTTGGAATGATAGACTTTGTAAGTTAGAAACCTCACCGTTAGAAACATCGCTGTTAGAAACCTCACTGTTAGAAACCTCACCATTATGAACCTCACTATTCTACCTCACCAGTATGAACCTCAAAATTATATACCTCACTGTTAGTGAACCTCACTATTAGGGAACCTCACTGATATACCTCACTATAAGGAATCCTCACCAGTATGTATTACAGTTAAGTTTGCACTATTTTTAAACTTTTGTATCTTTAGCCTCTAGAATCTGTATCATTTATATTTTACTTATTATGTTTTATTTATTTATTTTTTTTCCTAAATGATAAAACATAAGATCCGACCTCTCTCAATACACCTTGAACCCTTTACCCACAAGTCATAGCTTCAAAAATCTTCGAACCCTAAGCCTCACGATTCAGAAAATGGAAAGATTAAAGAGACCACAGTCAGCAAAATGGATAATGATCTGAATGCCAAGAGACTCAAAGGAGAGTCCAGTGGTGGAGGTGAAGTGAAAAAACCAACAAATCTGTATCTTGTTCAAAGGGAAATAGTAGTTGAGAAAGAGTTGTGCGCGAAATGGTTGATGTCCAGTAAGTCCTTAGTTCTGGAAGTACTAGAAGATAAAAAATGGGTAGAATGATACTCGAACAACAATGGTCCTTATTATCTGAAGCTGGTAAAATAATTATATGATATTGTTCTCTTTGAGAAATCAAAAGTTGAGAATAGAATGGTTTCAGTTATGAATGGAAAGGAAATGGTTTTCTCTTCTACTGAGTGGGATGAATGCCTGAAAGTTCCACATGAATGAGAGTTTGGATATTTCTCGAAATCAGTACCACCTACAAGTGACATCTTTGAATATGAAGCATCTCTCAAATAATTAATATGTGATGGTACACCAAGAAAAGTGGTTGTTGTAGAGATGGATGGAGAAAAGAGATTATTGTTCATGTTTATTCAACATGTGCTAAGTCCAAGGAGAGGGGACTTTGCAAATATGAAATACCAAGATATTTATTTGCTACATCTGTTATGAAATGGTGTTAAGGTGAATATGTGTAGACTGTTGATGATTCATATTGAAGATATGACCATTCCAAAATAAAAAACCAATGCTTTATTCTTTGAAAAGTTAATTTCGGTTATGATCAAAGTGAAGGGAGTTGTTGAGTCTCAGGATGAGACAGTAGTGGTAAAGAGCAATTTTTTCATCACAAGCACTGTTTTTAAATACATGAAGATCAATTAGAATCCGTGGACAAGAGAATGGTTCAGTGATGATGAGAAGCTATATGATAAGCTTAATCCTGTAGATCATACTTCTAGGCCTAAGAATGTGAGAGATCCAAAACATGGACCTGATGAAAAGGAACCTCGGTATAGTGATGATACTGAAGAAGCAGATACCTTTGTAGCTGATGGAAGGGATCCGGACTTGCCTGCATGTCCTGTTGTTGATGTTGTATCATCTGGAGAGGAAATCAATATGGGAATAAGCAATGAAGAAGCCCCTATTAATGAGGAATTCCAACCTGCTCCAGAGAATGAGGAAGAAGAAGAATCTGAAACTAGAGTATCTGGTTCTGCCACCATGAGTTTGATTCCATTGATTGGAAGTACTACTATGCTAGAGGATATTCATGTTGAAGTAGATAGAACTACACATCTTCCTAAGAAACCTCCTGCTATTGGAGAAATGGAGATGATTGTAGAGGATTCTTCTGAGGAAGACCGAGTTGCTGAGGGTGATATTTCTATACATATACAGGAGAATGCAAAGATTGAGGGGGATCATCCTACCAGACATGGCAAGGTTTCAGTAGCTGGTGGAATTGAAGACTGGGAAGAAGACATCGTTTTTTTAGTTTGGGGGTTCTACTATCCTGATTCTGAAGATGAGACAACCATCAATAGACCATAAGTTGATTATATTTTCTTTTCTGAGTTTTTACCTATGTATGTGGTAAGGAAAGATGATCTAGACCAGTTGAAGTCTGATATTAATACCTCCTTTGTGGAAGAGATAATATGAATGGAAACCTCTTTGATTTCATCCATTCAATATTTTATGAACGAATTTGTGTCTATTATTGTGACAGAAAGAGCACATTTAGTTGTACCTGACAATCTGGTTACAAAGGCTGATCTTTAATCTTTCAAGGATGAGTTGGAGGAGACTTATATTGTTTCTGTTGTAGACTAAATGAGATATTTTATTGAATAACTAAGCAAAATGGTAAAATATTTATAAATCTCTCTCGGGTGTTTGGTGTCAGGCCCTGTGACAGAGATGATGAATGAGATCAGAGTGTGTCATTCTCAAATTGAGAGCTGGATAGGAGCCATTGTTTCCTTGAAGTAGTCTGTTGATTCTCTGACAACCATGAGTACTTCTCAATCTCAAATGAGTGGTGATATCAATTACATTAATGTTGTATTAAGTAAATTTGTGGATGTTTTTGAGGGATTTATGAAGTCCATGGAACAACATATCATCACCCAGGACTCCCTTGTGAAAAATCTTATCAGTGGGAAAACTAAAAGTTTCATGGAAACTCTGGAATTTTCTCTTGGTTCTCTTGCTTCCATACCATAAGTAGAATTGGATCAAATTCGATCATTGGTGAAAGAGGATATTGGTTCAGTATAAAAAGTAGCTCTTTGGACTTTGCTACATTAACCCAAGTGGTGACTACCATTAGGGATATATGGAAAATTGTTCAGAATTTTATGAGACAAGCCAATGCATATCAGAAAGAGGTAAAAGACAAAGTGGATTACTATTTCTAAAGGTTCTATACCAAGCATCAGCTCAACAACCATTTCAAGCTTATGTTAGAAAACATGAAGCTACCCCTAGTCACTCAAGCTTTCAAAGAACAAGTAAGCAAGTTGAGGGAGTTGACTCCTACTCTAGACAAGTTTATAGAGAACAAGTTTGACTTCATTTATGTTATGGAAAGAGGAGGAGGAATCATTATGGACTTTAGGAATCTATTGCTGCCATTTTTGAATGTAGACAGTACTCCTATCATTGCACCTCCGGCCCTTCCTGCCTCTGCTCAGTCTGCCTCCATTCCTCAGATGACTCCAGTCCAAGCAATTCGAAGCCCCACTCCCATGATCACACAGAGGATTACCCACTACAGGCCAGGACTAGTCTCTGTTTCTCAACCACCAGTCATGCTTTATGGAATTCCCGAGACTTCTACTGAAGCTATCCAGCCTGAGTCTACCTATGAACCCAAAGCCAAATCCAAAGTTGACATTCAAGAGGTGGATTGATTAGTGGCTAGGACCTTTGATGGGATTCACTTGTACTCATTTTGTTTCAATTATGTATTTATCTGTATATTTTTCCCCAAGGAATATATATGATCTTACTTTTTTACCTTCTCTTACTTCTCTTTTCCTGTATTTCCTTTCTTTCCCACTTTTTTCTAATCACAAAGGGGGAGAAATAATCTCTAAGGGAGAAATAAGGGAGAAATAATATATCTAAGGGGGAGAAATAATACAAAAGGGGAGAACTGATATGAAGGATCATTATATTTTATGAGCATAATACAGTTCCCTCTGGTACATTTGTTTTATATTTTTACCTCTAATATTGTTGTTTCATACCTCATATACAATTTCATCTAATAATCAATTCTCTGATACATTTGTTTTGTAACTCTAGTACATTGTTTTTATTATTACCTCTGATACTATTGCATTTAATACTATATCCTTTGATACTTTTAAAATCTCACATTTGAAAATGTCATTACTCACACTGATAAATAAGAACCATTGTACAAATTATTTTCGATTATAATATCATAATTTGTGATTATAAAAAGGGGGAGATTGTCGACCTCACCTGTTTTGATAATCCCAATTATGAATTAATATGTTTTGATAATCCCAATTACACTTTAATATGTATTGATAATCCCAATTATTCTTTAATATGTTTTGATAATCCCAATTATGCTTTAATATATTTTGATAATCCCAATTATGCTTTAATATGTTATGATAATCCAAATTATGCTTTAATATGTTTTGATAATCCCAATTATGCTTTAATATGTTTTTATAATCCCAATTATTCTTTAATGTGTTTTGATAATCCCAATTATGCTTTAATATGCTTTGATAATCCCAATTAATTTTTATCTATATATTAATTCTTTCAATATATGAAATACAACTATAAAGATGAAAAAAATATCAAAATAATCATTGGAATATGATAATCAGTGTTTATTTAGGTTTATTCATACATTGAAATAATTCTAACTCAATTTGGATCTGTTTTGAAAAAAACAGATAAGTGTTAAGTCCACTAGTATGCATAAGTCCACCGGTATGTACATAGCTACTGATACAGAAAAATAGATAAACTGCTACTGATAAAGCTAAGTACATCGGTACAGAAGTCTACTGATATTGATGAGGTCACCGATATGCATAACATCTACCGATAGAAGAAGATAAATCGATAGAATAATTCTTCTGGTTTTCACAAGTCGACTGGTACATAGTCTACTGATAGAGTAAGTCCATTGATATGCATAAGACCACCGGTATGCATAAAATTCAGTGACAGAGAAGACAGCTATCGATACATATAGATAGACAGTTACCGATAGAGACAGACAGCTATCGATACGAAGTTCACTGATACAGAAAGACAAATTCTACCAATACAAGTCTGCTGATAAAAGATTTACCGATACAGAGGAGTTACCGATATAAAGAGCTGCCGATAGAATGAGTTACAGATACATAGATCTACCGTTATAAAGGATAACAGCTACCAATACAGAAGAGCTACCGATACAAGCTCACTGATACTAAGAGCCACGGATGAAAACCAGTCATTGTTTCTCTAAACTCAATTTCTATTTTTTTATTTATCAATGGTCATATTTGATGTTTTTAAAGCACCTGCTATTAATTAATGATAGTGGTTGGAATTTCAAGAACCGTAACTCGTACCTGTAAAAAGGTAATCATTATCATTGTCGGAACTCAAGGTATAAAAGGAAGAACAAGATAATGAAGAAAAGAGAGAGGAATATACGTGCAAGTGTGTGACACCTGAAGTGAAAATAAAAAAGAAGAACATGAGAAAAACTCAAAGAACATTCATACACATCAATCAGAAGTTCTAAAAGAAGAAGCTCAAGTGTGACAAAGATCACTCTCTAACTCAAGCATAACTCTTACACTAGAAGTCAAAAACAAATACTACACTCTATTTCTTGAAACAAATACCAGAGACGGACTCAAAACCTCAATTTCATCAATCTAAGGAGTCCAGAGTTTCAATCACAGCACATAGATCCTTCTAAACTCTTCTCTACATGTTTAGCTCTGTTGTGTTTCATATTATTTACATTTTAAGCAGTGTGTGTGCTCTGTATTTTTAAAACACCCTCTGCCTCATGTGCTAAACTGGAAGATTTCTAAATCCTCAACTAATATTTTCCCTACTCTCCAGTTTCCCACTATGGATAGTGGTAGAGGTCAAGTGTGACCTGGATATCCTGTCTGCTATTATTTTGTTTGCGCACGTAGATCTGTGGTAGAGGTCATAGGACCTGAATAGTCTTTGTACTATTGTTTAACCCTGATCTAGGGTGTGGATCAATATTTATATAAACTATTTGAGAGGACTATGTCTCAGCATGAGACTAAACCTCTTAGTTAAAACTGTTGTGCTTGTTTTATTTTTTTTAACTCTATTGAATATTCCGCTGCTAAGTACATTAAATACAAATATATTTTAAAGTAACTCTGATAGTTAAACTAGAAAGTGTTTCTAACTTTTATAGGCCAGTATGTTAGTTTCAAAAGTAAATTAATCTTCAGATACAGTTAACTAAGAAATAATAAATCTCTTGATAGACTTTTTGAAAACATACAATATTTATAAATTCACTACAGCTTTAATTTTTATTTAATTTGGGGGATTTTAATCATAAATTTTTTAATAGAGATTTTTAATTGTAACTCAATTCAACCCCCTCTTGAGTATCCACTCTAACCAATAGTATCCATCTAGGCTAGTTGAGGGACATAGACCATGTATGGTACACATCGTGTACCTGGGGTGTTTACACACCTAAGACGACAGGAGTGAATGCCCATGTGACGATCTGTGGGTACATGATTTGTATAGTATCAAAACATTGTGTACTCCTCCCTTAGTACCCTTTGAGAGTATTTTCATGTTTTGGGCCCTTCTGTTGTAAATGGGCACATGAGTAGTACATTATGAGTGGATTTCCTCACAGATTGTGATCGTGAAACTTGTGGAGAATTTTGAGGTTCCTAATGGGTGTTTGGGGGCTTCTATCATAATAGGTAGGTTCTTCCTCGAGTGATAGATTTTAGTCATATTTTGAGAGAGAGACATAAATGTGAATAGTAGGATGGGTGTTTGGACCAACCTAGTTCAAGACCTTGATCTATGATGTATCATCTATCTCTCATGACCTTTTCATTTTTGGATGTCTCCCTTGCGAGATGTGCCCTTATGGCCAATGAGGCCTTGAGACCAGTTGCTTATGAGGATACCTTTTGGGATTAATTTTCATATATATTGATTTTGGGAGTCCTTTAGAGGATCCATGTTCCTTTGTTTTATTCTGATGATCCCAAATAATATGCCTTCACTTGTGTTTAGACCATAGGATCCCGAGTAGGACTCCACTTTAGTTTTTGGCTTGACGGACGTAGAAGGTGACATTGTCTGACCGACTCTGAGATGTACGTTGATTTTATGTCGATGTGGTACTAGGTGTCACCTCAAACCCAATTCTGAACTGTGCGCCCATGGGGTTGTGGTAGTAGTACGGGGTTTGGATTTTAGGACACTAGCAATTCTTTTTTATTCTTAACATATTTATTAATGATGCAATAATGTTTAAAGAGGGTGCTTCCTGGATGGTGGTTGTTGAGCCTGACATGACGCATATTTATTTTTTTTATTCTTAGATGTTCTCAATATGAACTATTATCCTTTTTTGGATTCCATGATATGATTTATTGGGATTTGGCGTCTAAGCCTTGTTATTTCATAAGTGTTGTATACCCATAGGTACTACTTGTGACTTGGCTGTTGAGACTAGATCTAAGTATATCATGATATGTTGTTGTAATGTTCATACATGTTTCTTGATATCCTTTTTTCGATCCTTACGTGTTAACTTGTATGCCCTGAGTGATACTTGGATTACCTGTTATAGGAAGGCCTTCGAAGGATTTAGTGGGATGATGATTTGTATACCTTGTGTGATACTTGAATTCCATATTGAATGAATCCCTTAGAAGGAATCAGTGGGATGATGAACTGTATTCCCTAAGTTATACTTGGATTACTTATTGTTGGAATGCCCTGGATGGACTCAGTGGGCTGATGACTTGTACACCATGAGTGATACTTGGATTCCTTATTATATGAATTCCTTGGATGGACTCTTAGACTGGTTGTTTCTCTCGATTCCTTGGATGTTTCTCATTAGATCAAGACGTCGTAGTGGATTTCATGGATTGAGTATACTCCTTGGGTCTTGATTCTGTGGGATGCCTTTGGCCTTGCTGCCTATTAGATCCATATTACTTGGACTCATATAGGATATGTTTTATATACATGCTCATAGGATTCCAACTAGTACCTTTACCGTGATTCCATTATGATTCTCATGGGACTCAATGAGGATACCTTTGTCTTCGATACCATGGATATGACCCATTATGTTCGGACACTTGATTATATGGTGTGGTTATGATGGATGTTATACTTGTGATTACATGGCATAATCCAATTTGGATGTTGGGGTGATTATACCTTGGATCTGGCCCTTAGGGTCAGACACGTGATTACATGGAATAGGACGTAGTTGGTTAAAGAAATATTTATATGATTGACCATCTATATTTAGTATCTATTTCATATAATTTACTGTCGGTATATGGTATCCTTCTTTATAGTGATTGGAGGTGAGTATGAGTGAACCCATGGTTAAGATAAGTATCCCCCTATGGTGGCATAACTTTCTTATATACATTACCCATTCTTGCTGATGTATGTATATGCTGATTGGGATTACAGACCCAGTATTAACCTTAATGATTCATGACTAGAGTGGCACAACATCAAACTGAATTCCCTTTTATAGGATGTTTTAGTGATGGGGATTACAAACCTAATGATCTAATGCTGATGTGGTATTATGTTATTTGATTCATATACTCGTGAATATTCATATTTATGAATATATTTATAGGTATGGTAAAATATATATGTAATATATATGTTTGTGTGTGTATAGATATGGTCATCCATGGTGTTACTTTCCCAGTTGATAGGGATTACAGGATCAGTGTTTGACTATGGTTTCACATATTGGTTTTACTTATCTGTTTAGTTGTGCCTCAAATAGGCTGGGTAGTTTATATTTTTATACAATTATAAGAGAAATTTTATTGGTTTCTTATCGAGGTGTCCTGCAGAGATTATTTCTCACCCATTCATATACACCTTGGTGTACATGTACACATTATGTTTTATTTTTATGTTGAGCATATTTATCATAATAGATAAGGCTAAGGCCTATCTTTTTCATGTTCAAGAATATATTCTCATGTGGGGTCTTCTAATAAATATGGTTTAGTCAAAATGTTTTTAGAAACTGGGTATGTGGTATAGCTCGGAGTTAGAATTAGATTCATGTACTTTTATTTTAGTTTATTTTTTACTCATGTATTTATTTAGTCATCCCAATGGTGATCGGTGTTGTATTGTAGACATAGTTGTTCAGGATTTTATATAATTATCTTTTATTATTTCAACATATACTATTTTATTTAATTCATTATTTTTCACTCTGTTTACATTCTCATGGGTATGATATTTAGCTATTTACACTATTTTCTTACTCATGATATGAGGGATTAGTCTCCCCACTATCAAAACCAAGATCCTCACTGTTAGTCGATAGCCTCTAGTGTATGGGCAGGTGAACTTGATGCCTAGTAAAACACTAGCTCAGAAATCCAATTTAGTGGCATCCAACTCATGATGTTATATTGATCGAATATGGGAACTAGTTGTTTCTGGATATACTACGGGAAATAGGTTCATCCAAAACTACTATGAGAAACAAGTTTGTCCTTATCTACTATAGGAAACTAGTGTATCCAAATCTACTATGGAAAACAGGTACATCCAAATCCAAAATGGGAAATATTTGACTATTCCTAATCTACTACCTTGATGATCTGGGTAGTTTACCTAGAAATCTGATAAGGGTTTCTATATTTTTGATTATTTCACAATTTTATGACATGAGATTTTTCTTCATGAATGATTTATGATGATTTCCCATTATTATGATCCTTGTATTTATAAATTATAATTTTTTATTCCCTAACTCATGATTAAGATGAAACACCCCCTGATTTTATAGTATATCTATTTTCAAATAGGGTTAATGTCCTCAAACATATTTTTATTCACACAACTATGAATTCAAACATATAAAGATATATTATTATGTGACTATTATAACTGAGCCATTAATATTGTGGGAATAGATTATGCTAATTTTTTTTTAAATTGATTTATAAAATAAATTAATAATAAAATTCATAAAAAAAACTATTATATATAAAAATAATAATAATAAAATTGGGTTTTTTATGAAAAACTATTTTTCTACATGTAATATAGTTATATCATAATAAATTGAATTATTAAATATTGGTGAATAATTCCATTGAATGTAAATGTTATATCGTGAATATTTTTTAAAAAATCTCAAATAACCTTATTATTATTCATAACATAATAATAAATCAAATTTTTTTCATGAAAACAAAATTTTCTAAAATGTGATTTTTATCATAGTTTCCGCACTTATTTTAAAATTAATTTTCTATCTTATTATTATTGAATTGGATAAAATGGATTCAATATTTGGAATTAGGGGGTCTAAATTTAGTAAATATTATCTTTTTCGATGTGGAAAATATCAATTTTAACCTTGTTAATTATTGTTTCCATGGTAAAGGGTAAATTCTGTAATATATGTCCCATATAAAATGTCAAGAAATAGAAAATGTGCTTAATACATACCCCAATTTTACTGATTAAGTTATTTTGATACATAATTATTCATGGATCATATATATGACCATTTTTCATTAGGTATTTGTTATGATTCTTATAACACTTTAGTTAACAAAAATATAAAAATTCCACATTTATTATTTTAATAACAATTACATTATTTTTAACAACCCATGTTTTTAGGGACCATTTTTCATCGAATAATTTAAATTTTTACATAGATTATAAAATGAACTAATATAAAAATTCATTTCACATGGAACCAAATCAGTGTATATTACATGGAACATCAACTTGGTATATGATACACACAACACTAACTTGGAGCGTGTTACACTAAACAGTGATGTTTCTACAACACATCCTTTTTTGTTATAATTATTTAAATGAGATAAGTATTATATAAACATTAAATATAGTTATATTAATAGTAATAACTAATTTAAAAATATTTTTAATATTTATTTTATATAAATAAAATATATTGATAATGAAAAATATAATATTTTGGTTAGAAATACTATTTTCTCAAATGAGCTAGTTTTGATGTCCTTCTATGAAAAATAATAAAATTAATTTTACACATATTTATAAATATAATTTGATAAAATAAATTTAATTTTTAAATTTTAATTTTGATATTTTCATAGGGATGTTTGTTGGAATTTTTCAAAGAAACCTTTTATGAATTAATAATGAAATATACTTGATTTTAATTCAAAATTGCCTTGAAATATAATTTATTTATAATTTTAAATTATATTTTAAATTAGTTTTAATGTTTAATTAGATAATATTTTTATTAATTATTCTAATTGAGGTCATTGGAATAAATTTCACTTTGAAATTTAGTATAAAAACATAGAAATATTTTCAAACTGTTTACTTTAAAACCCTAAAATTACGTCACGTTAGTGGGATTATTTTAAAATTAATTTCAACCACTTATGTAATTAGAATTTAAAAAATAGGATTCCATATTTGGAATAAATATAATTTATAATTTATAATATGTTAAACATGTTTTTTGACAAAAAATATTTTTGAAAGTGAATAAAATT
The DNA here is from genome assembly GCA_963277665.1 of Viscum album. NCBI lineage: Eukaryota > Viridiplantae > Streptophyta > Magnoliopsida > Santalales > Viscaceae > Viscum > Viscum album. Next base: position 1,639,682,755 of record OY728121.1, on the reverse strand, counting down.
AATTACAATGATTACGAGAAAAATCAGGGTAACAAAGAACTAAACCTTAAATTTAAAACCCCAAATGACCTAGTAACTTGTCTGAGAACCATTGGATTCCCATTAACCGGACATTAAACATACATTGTTGAGTTTATTTTTTTATGACATTTTAAGTAAAACATGGGTATACCTAACTGGTTTTCAGAAATGTAAAGTGTGTGCTTACCATTCCCAATAAAAGTCCACCACATCTCCTTCATCTTCACACCTCTCAAACCACTTAGTATTGGACATAATCTTCATAATAAACATCAAAAAGTCCCTAAATTCATATCAATAACCTCCATTTTTTCATAAATCAATCCAAGGAATCATTTTTCATACAAACCAAAAGGATTTCCCCAATTAAAAGGTAACAACTTCTCTCAAACTACATTCATTTATTTTCATTCTCCACTCCCTCCACTCTATTTATTATATAATTGTATAAAAACAAAATTATATCCAATATTATATGATTTTTTAATGATTATTTTTACCTAAACATACACACACCCTCATTTAATGGGTAATGAACATATTGTTTACATGTACGCCGAACTACCACATCACAAAATGATAATTTTTCATTTTTCCTTTACACATCTCATTGTGGAAATTATAATAGAAACAACTCTTATGTATATTATATATTATATTTATTATGTATTTAATAATGTTTATTTCTTTTAAAACACATATATTTATACTCTTCAGTTGTTTTAAATATGATAATATTGTTTGAGGAAGTGTGGACTACTTCCCCCTCAAAACAATGTTATTCATTCACACAGTAAATGGAATGTATTATAGAAGGGTTTATGGAAATTATATGATATATATGATATAATAATTATAATATAATATTTATATATATATAAATATATATATATAAATATTTCAAATACCTCCTTTCTTTCAATACGTCAATAAAAATGGAAACAATGTTCATGCATTCACAAGGCTTACCCTCTCCATGAATAGTGTTTTACATTTCATACATCTATATTCTATAGATTATTATAGCTAAATTATAATGAATATTAATGATATTTATCTCATCATATACATTCTATAAATCATTAATAAGTATAAGGACAAAATATAAAACAAATTAAGACACATGCAGCGAACAAAGCGAATATTGACCAAAGTGAAACCATAACATAATATTGTTAATAAGAGAGAAATAAAAGGACCTTATAAAACCAAATATTTTTTTATATATAATAATATGTTTATATAAATGATTTATAATAAATTTATATTTATTATACAAACATTCTGAATGAGTACAATGATAGTCCAGACACAATGTAAGGGGATTTCATTTAACTTTTTATTTCAGTGAGATATATATTTATTCACCACCCATTCCATATAAGTGTTGTTAATACTAGATGTATTAAAGGATTATTATATATATATTTGTGGGTATTTACATACACATTCTATTCTCTTTTTTTAATGGGGTTAATGTTTTAAAAGCTACCAAATCGGTAAGAGGGTTTCGTCTCAATTTTCCTTCTATAAGAAACATGTTTTATTATACACCTATAATATTTTTAGAGTTTTATATAATTCTATTTTACATGATATATCATGAATAAAATTATTGTCATGATATTTTATTCTTCATGAAATTTCTTTTTCTTACATGGAAAGTATGATCCCAAGATGTCATGTTATAAGTGTCTATTTAAACAATCTAATCTCTTTTCAATATTGTTTATGTTTATGCTTCCATTAAAGAAATATTATAATAAACCTCTTACGAACACTCATTTATTTTCTTATCCCCTAGTTATTCATAATATATTCATGTTTTTCACCAATTTTCCACTTATTGTAACTTCAGATTATTAATAAATATTATTTATTGAAAATATGATTATATTTCTCTCTTCGGTTGGAAAAATGTTTTATTTAAAAAAATATATCTTCAAAAAAAATTAAAAAAATGTCATTAAATGACCATTAAAGTTAATTTTCAAGGAAAATTTATTTTTTAAATAAATTATTTACTATTTTTAAATCCACCATTATAAATTTTCAAACTTATATTAAATGAAAAAAGTTTTTCAATATTGATTTCTTTTTAAAAATAATTTTTCAAAGAAAAAAATATATTTTACATGATAATTTTATTAAAAGATATTTAAAAATTATTAACCATATAATATAACATCCATTGGTATTACTCATGGATTTATTGGGAAATTATTCAATGTTTTATTTTATATTTTTCTCTGTATGGGTTATGTTTTGATAGAAATATGTTTATGAAACTTTTTTCTCTTTCCGGGGTTATATAATTCTAAAGCCTTCTTTTTTATGGGTTATTTTTTTGATGAAATGACTTTGAGACCAATATTTTTTACACAAGATATAATATTATTACATTTTTATAATACCTATTTCATTTTATGGGTTATGATATGATTTTTTATGATCTTTTGGCACATGTATGTGTGATTTCATTATAAAATTGGTGGGACTAGTGTCTCCCTAAAAGGCATTGGGTAACGATTTATATCACATAAGATTGACTAATATGGTATTGGAAATAATCCTTCCCTAATAAGATATCCATTGGAGTGAACCATGACTACCAAGATGGTTTTAGGAGTAAGGTCATGTTACTAAGATGGCCATGGGAGTGAACCATGACTACAATGATGGTATGTGCAGTGAACCCATATTAAAAATATGGCATTGGTAGTGATTCATTAGCTACTATGGAAATAAAATTATATGTTTATGTGTCTTCCACAATTCCACATTTTATTCCTATATTATTATTTCATGGATTATGTTCTTTATTTCTGTATGATTAATATCTTACAAACTACCATGCTTTATAATGTGATTTAAATTTATAATCTTTGATGTACATGGTATGGTCTTATATTTTCATGGTCATGTTATCATCCCTTATTCTCTTGATTATTCTTATGTATCTCCCTTGATTACCCTTACTAGGAATCTATGTTCACCACTTTCTTTGTTTCCTTACCCTATGTTATGAAGATATGTATTATGTTTATGTGTTTAAGAAGGGTGATATTCAACAAAAACTGAGTCGAAGATGTTATAGATCATTTCTGTACCATTTTTTATGTTTCCATTGTCATAACCCCCCCCCATGTACCCCTCCAAGGATAGAAATGGGAGATGAGAGATAGTGACCCTTCAGTCCTGCCTCTATTAGGCCCTAGGATAGAGACTAGCACTGATGCAATAATAAATATAAAGATGTGAGGTGTTACCCTCTAAAAGAAACACATGTAGAAGATATAGATAAGATAGATTCCAACCAAATACTTCTCAGAAAACAATATAAAATAAAACCCTAGTGCAAAAAATGTAATTTCATTCATAAACTAAAATGGAAAGCTACAAGTGCCAAAATAAAGTATAGAAAGCAGTGAAAATGAATCCCAAATAGCTCTTGCTAAATTCCAAGCTAGTAGTAAACAACCTAATCTCCAACCTAATCTCAGAGAACTAAAATGGAAAGCTACAAGTGCCAAAATAAAGTATAGAAAGCAGTGAAAATGAATCCCAAATAGCTCTTGCTAAATTCCAAGCTAGTAGTAAACAACCTAATCTCCAACCTACTCCAACTGACCTGAAAAATACTATATATATATATATATTGGGTGATTATAATAGTATACATAGTAGTATCCTCCCTAGATCCTCTTATGAAAAAGGTAAATAAAGCATGCTAAGTCATAGTGATCAACAAGTGAAACTAACTCATCGCCTAAATAGGTATACTTAGTTCACATCCTCTCTATGGATAATCTCACAATGTATCACATACAAGAGAATATAATATAAAAATGAATATCAAGGTTAACCCACTATGTCTTTCCCACTAGTATGTCGCTCTTCCCTAACGTCATAGGTCCTAAGCATCTCTCTGCAAAAAGGCATACCTGAAGACACCTTGGAGAAGCCCCAAACATGTACCTCCTACAACATACCACTACATCCATGTAATTAAATGTAACTAGTTTGCTTTTAGGATCCACTACAGTACAGATAACATGAATCATACATCAGGTATTATACCCCATTCCCTCACAACACATACACAGAGTAAGGATATTCAACCCATCACATCCTATTCACATTATACCTATAGTAGTCCATATCAAAAAATACCCACAATACAAGTGTGTAAAATAAAAAGAAGCCATTAAATACGTATGTGCACATATAAGGGGAAAACTTACCACCGTGCATACTAGTACAGTAAACTACAAATAGAAGAGAGCAGGGATAAAGGGGGTAGTCGTCTATCTATCCTCCCCCCAATATTTTGAGTAAAAACGCCCCTCCAGACATAGAATCCCAAGGGAGTCATTATCCCTAACCGATAAGATGGAGTAGCATATAGAAGCCCAAAAAGTACATGATATAATATATCTCACAACCACACTAAAGGAATATCCTCCTCTCAAACACAGCTACAGCTAACGTCTCTTGGACACTCTCATTCCACTACTAAGACAAGATAACCTATAATCACACAATAATTTAAAGAGAGGAATTAAATTATCTTATTACTTTTCATCATTTGAACTTTATTTTAATTAATTCTTAACCATTAATTAACCACTATCATTTTAAACATTAAATTTAATTAGCATCTCAACAATGATCCATGCCCTCGAGGAATGGATTCTTATAATTATAATTGTGTCATTTCTTCCTAGAAATTTCCAACCTCATGGGATGAACATTTATTCACTTGTTAACAAGAGTAATTTTCATATTACTAGGTATTCTACGAAAAAATTATAATAAATGAAACAGAAGGGCTCAACATAGTGAGTTGATGAACTATTTATCGAGTCTTCTCCACCTATAGTCTTTGCATAGATGCATACAACCACAAGAATATAAACAAGGTAACCACTTGGTATACCCCATGAATGTTAACCTATATTATAAGGAGTGTAACCAAAACCATATTCATCAAGTAGTAGGGAAAGTATAGAAGATAAAAAACAACATGGACTTTGGCTAATCAAATGATTCAAACAAGGATCCAGCTTCATATAAACGGGTAAGACCAACATCAAATCATTCTATCATCTCGGGTTTCCTATTGAACACCCATATTGCATATACTGATGCATCTCACCAATTTAGGCTTCAACTATTACAACAAAAAAGTGGAATCCCCTCCCCACATACCACAACATCCCTCCATGATTAGCCATCTGAATCTCACATCATATTGGCCCTCCCTACCCCAATTACGATAATATCCATTTTTGGTCAACCATCCTAGGCTCTCATCACATCACAATAATTAAGAAATAGACACTGCAAAAAACTCTTAGCCACAAATCACAGCATTTAGCCTTTTCATACAATTACTTTCCATGGATCTAAAACACAAGGCACTTGGCATATACAAGAAAATGGGAAACATTCCATCATGAATTAGACTATTCGTTAATCACAGTTTCCAACTATGGGGAATCAAATAAACAAGTTATCTCATGCTATAACAAATTAATTAAGCAGTTAATTTAACATAACTATAATTATTCTATCTACAAGAATAATCATGCTTCATCTTCATCCTCCAATTCAATTAAACATGAAAACTTGCATAAATTTTAGTAACATTAAATTACCACAACAATAACTGGATTCATTAAACATGCCTCTTTAAAAATTTATCTAATTAATTATCAATTAATTATGGATTTTCATTTTTCACCCAGTTCTATCAAGAAAAACTTGATTAACCAAGAATAGAATTTATATCACATGATTTATAATATCAATAGGCAAACTATTTTCATAGTACAAAGTAGTGATATTGGTATGGGATCGATACCAATTCTTTAATCTAGTTTAATTATTAAATTAGGTAAATTTCATTATGATCCAAGGGGATAAACCATTCTTACATTATGATTTAATGTAAATAAATATATAATCAATGAATCCCATAACTCCAAATGGAATTTTTGTTCATCACATGAGACATGACTATGCAACTGATCTTAGATCACCCATCTTGTAAGAACTTCATCCATCTAGGGACGTCGCAGCACCATCGCACCAAAAACAACCAAGAGAAACCCCATTAGAAACATGGGAGAACATCTTTCATGAAATGGAAAGAACAGGAGTGAAATAAGATCTATCTAGAATAACCCATATGTTTTAAGACGAAAAAATACATCTTGGATCAAGACAAGTCACTACGGATTAAACAGGGAAACCTGAGGATTGATCCCCAATGAAGGGATAACCAAAACACCGAAGAGGGGACTGAAAGGTTGCCTAGGATGAGAGGTATGGAAGCTAAAACTTTAGGTTTTGATAACATGATCTTAAATAACGTTTTAAAACATTATAGTGTCATACGATTACATGATGTGTAATCCCCTTTCACATCGTGAAATGCCTCGAGGTTAGTTTTGTCTAAAAAACCATCAAAATTTGAATTTATTTTATTTCTGAAACCTAGAAATATAACATGATGTGAATACCACTTTCACATCATGAAATTATTATATATACTATGAAACCCACTTTGAGGCCATGAATGTCCCCTTCTCCTAGTTATCGGCACCCGAACTCCTCTAGTCATCCTCTGAGCCTCCTTCATGCTCTAAATTCCTTATAACACAAAAATGGTCATTCTGTATAGATACAATCCCTTACATCATATATATATAAAAAATTTATTGTCCTCAAAAATAAAAAACCAACCTAGAGAGTAATAAAAAAGGGGGTCACCAAACATCTACCCCCTGAGGTTCCACTCAAAGCTCTCACCATCATTGTAGATCAACCACCACACTAGAGGAATATAATAGAAGAACACAACAACCACAACCATCTCTTAAACACATTAACAGGGGAGATACCTCTCAAAATATATCATGACACAATAAGAAACAAGAGAAAGCCATCCCACACATAAAAAATGTCTACAAACACAACACAAACAGTGTTACAGGGCAAGATCTAAACCTCAAATAGATCAGGGTACTGAGTGTATGTCTATGACCCATTTTCCTGGGTACTCTCCTCTATGATACCATGCCAACATTGGAAATAAACCGAGGTGATAGCACTCTTGCGGAACACCTTCTGTAGCTACTCGAGTATTGGCCCTCTTAGACCTTGGAATATTTTTATGAATAATTCCAAAGCTAGCCGTGAAGACGGCATGCGATTCCAAGGCCTGGTGTTCCTGGAATAAATTTTATAAAAATATTAAGTATTTTAATACTATTCACAAGTAGGGGGTGTGATATCTACCAAACGGTATCTCCTAACGGGAATCTGAGGGCACGGTTGCGTTCGGAACGTGTCGTTTACCCTAGGTGGGGTGTAAACCTTGCAGGTGCGGGCCTGCGGTGAGAAACGCCACAAGGGGTGTTTTTGTAAATAAGTGGAAAAGTTTAATTACGAGCGTCGGCTCAAATAACTTCTGAACATAGTCTTATATCTCAAATTCGAGTCTTCTGTTGCATTCATAATGGCACGTTTAACTTAGGGGAGACCTAATTTCCTCCGCAACAGGAGGTCTGGTCGGGGGTGTTTGTTTTAAATGAGGTTTTAAATAAATAAATAAAAGAAAACCCATTTCCCCTCCCCTCCCTCAGCTCCTACATGCATCGATGCAACCCCCACCCCACCTCCTCCGTTCATCACCTAATCACACCAGAATCATCTATTTTTAGCACCAATCGTCAGCTGATCGAGCTTCAGGGCGTCATCGGCATCAATCTGCACCCGAAACTTCGGTGTTTCGCCCGCGAGGTAGGCGGTTTGAGTTTTACAATCCCAGATCCCATTTTTGTGCTGTTTTTCTTCAAATTATGGCACGGTTTTTGTATTTTGGGTCCCAAGGATTCTGAAACTTTTTTCGGATTTGATTTTGGAGCACCGGGGTGCACCTGGTGGCTCCCTGATGTTTCCCAGGGAAATCCCATTTTTCTGCTGGCGTCAATGGAGGAATCCAGAGAGGCACAGCGGTGGCGCTATGATGGAGCAGTGGCGGCATGGCTGATTCTGGTAATGGTGGCAGCGGTGCGGCGGAATCAAGTGGCGGCGCTGTGGTTTTCAACGAGGTCGGCGGTGGTCCGGCCAGGATTTTTCGGGGGTTCTTTAAACCCTTGTAACTCGCAAACCGTAACTCCGATTTGTGATCCATTTGCGGTGACTCGTTCCTTGCGTCGAGACGAAACTTTTGAAATCACATTGATAATTTTGTGAGTAGGGACATTTGGCCCGGGGGTTTGAAATGTCAAATAAAATAATAATATTTTATTATTATTTGAATTTGAGTCGTTGTATCTTCTACCCGGAGCGTCCGATAGATGCGCCGTTAGTGGTGTTGAGGCCCTGATAGTATGAAGGAATTTTCTTGTTGGTTTTAGGTTGTTGGGGATGCGAATTGGGTGTGGGCCCCATGAGGCCGGGATTTTTCATTTTCGGAGAAACGCAACTTTTCTTCTGGGTGTCCGTTTTAGACAAGCTAATAGTCGATCATGTGTTTCTTTTCGATAGGATCGCAATGTTGTGATCCATTTGATGTGTATCGGGATTGCGGTGGGGGCCCAACCCGGGATGGCTTCGGTGAATAGTTCCTTTTTCACTGGGTGTCTGTTTCGGACGAACGAGTTGTCGATTCCATGTGTTTTTCCAAGGGGATCATCGTGGTATAATCCCCCTGATGAGTTTCATGATCGTTTCATGGGCCCGGCACGGGAAAGCTACGGTGAATAGTGCCTTTTTCACCGGTTGTCCATTTCTGGCGAGTAAACAGCCTATCCTGTGTGTTTTTCTGCGTGGATCATGATGGTGGCCTCAGTATCATCCTTGGTTCTATGCAGGGTGGCATTATTGTGGGTCGCTTAGGTTAGCAACGTTTAAACCAGTAGTGGTGTAGGGTGCTCCCTTGGTTCGTTCCTATGAGGGTTCACGCGACATCATAACCCTAGTATAGGCTTGTGATCCTCTTGACGGTATGTTTAATCTGTTGGAGTTGTGGCATCCCTCCGGTGTGCTCCGAGCAGGATCCTCTAGCATCGTTTCCCTAGATCGAGTTCTTGGTATCGTTGTGACCGCTTATCCACAGGCGGTGATCCCCTATCTAGCAGGTTAACCCCGTAGGGTTTGTGGCATCATATGGAATATGATCCCCTATGTAGTGGGCCGTGATCAGTAGGGTTGTGGCATCATCGGGTATACGATCCCCTACACAGCATGATGATTATGGTAGGGTTGCAGTATCAATGACTATACGATCCCCTACTCAGCACGTGGTTTCAGTGGGGTTGCAGAATCGTTGGTTATACGATCCCCTACTCAGTGCCTAGTTTCAGTAGGGTTTCAGCATCATTTGTTTGATCCCCTACATCATGAGTTATACCAGATAGGGTTCTAGAATAATCATTCCCACCTTTATGTGGGCGACAATCCTCTATCTGAGTGACGGGTTCCTGTCGAATGCCAGATCGGGTTGTGGTATCCCCTAGGGGACCATGGGAGTGATCCTCTATCTATGAGATCTTCGTTTACCGGTGTGGGTTCTGGTATCTCATAGAGGGCCCTAGTAGCAATCCCCTATCCGAGGGGTTTGTTTTTCTTGTTATTTATATGTGGTTTTCCTCAGTGACTCTATCCGATGAGCGGGATATATTGGGAGAGCATCTGAGATGTTTGTATAAACCGATGGAGTGTATCTCTTGGACAAGTGTCATCTGGGATCAAAGTGATCATGGAGGGTGCTCACCTGGTTGTGGACAATTGTTGGTGATGAGGTCAGTACCTCTTGTGGCTTGGTTCCTAAACTAAGTATATCTGGACTGTTCAAGGTGTATGTATGGGCATACACCTGAGCTAAGCTGACTAGTTGTGTTTAGCTGAGGATGGTCACAAGATGGAGTTTCTCTCTCGTATGGGTTCCCTCTGGTTGGGATGAGCAGACTGTTTCCTTTCAGTTTCTCTTTTTTGTTTTGGGCTTTTGGGGTTCCTACTGAGTATGTTTATACTCACCCCGGCACGGGCTTTGCACACACATGTTTGTGTCTTGTGCAGACCACAGGCCTTTCAACGGAGTACTAGGAGGACCCAGAGCAGGTGGAGCTGAGTGAGCGAGACTGGCCGGCACTACTAGAAATGGGGTCAATCCCCACATATCTATCCCCGCGGTTTAAAGAACTGTGGGGATAGATTAGTTTTAGTTGACTATACCCATGGTTTTATTAAAACCGTGGATATTAAATCTTCTATTGGACCTAACTACCGGGATCCTCCTCCTCAAACGTCTATTACACTCTATGATTCAACCCTACCTCCCCGACCCTCGACTCCCAGTCGTGTCCTCCCTCCCCGACCATCACCTCCCGGCACTCTCCTCCCCTATCTAACTCCCATCCCTGGCCTCTGACTCCCAGCTCTGACTCCTGGATCAGACCCAGGATCTATCTCCTGGCTCCGACTCCTGACTCTGCCTCCAGGCTCCCGGCCTGGACCTCTCGGCCTTCACCTCCACCTCAACATCCCGGTCATCGCCTCTTAATCAAGGTAATATTGTACATATTTCTGTGAATTAGGATGTAATTTTGAAATGATTGAAGATCTATTGGTATTTGGTAAACTCCCAGCTAGTTCATCCTTTTGGAAATAAGTTCTGGAATACAAAAAAATTAGTCAATCACTTATCAAACTTTTAGGGTTTTAGAAACATAAAACTTATCCCTCTGGGGCGTGGATGCTTTCACATACTATTTTCTTCTCATGAGCCTAATAAAAATGCATGAGTAATTTAATATATTGTTTTAATAATTAGAATAGTGTTCTTGTAAGATTGGGTTGATTTAATCCTGTTGAGGTGATGAACTTGAGGGCTTAGGTTTTTTTGAAAATATTTAGTATTTATTGGATTTTATGTCTTACAAAAATCTCTATGAAATTGATGCTACTTTGGGTGCTTCCATTAAAATGGACCAAGAAACAGAGGAATCCATGTTTGGATTCTATGCTTGTATCTTGGTCGATGTGAACCTAATCCCCCTTTACATTGAGAAGGTATCATTCTGTATGTTGGATAATGATTTTTCCTTGAAAGTTAAATATGATGTTATCCCCTTTTTTCAGGGTGTCAAGCCATTGGGATTGTTAAGGATGAACTTCATAATGATTTATGATGATATTTTTATTCTAATAAGAGGAACGATATAAAATACTATCTCAGGAATAATAATGGTGATGAGTCTCTGATAGTTGCTGACTCGAATTAGATAATTGACATAGGTTGTCAGTTAAGGTCAGATGGTACCTCATCTAAGGATGCTCAGGACTACCCAGGTCAGGGGCAGGAGATTTCTTTGAGGGTCCAGTCTTTTTGAATAGGGGTGTTTCAAGATATGGCTGATGGTGATGATATGGTTAAGTTATGGGTAGTTGTAAACTCTTCCATTTCAAGATAGACATGTTTGTGGTGAGAAAGATGGTAAGTGAAACTAGTATTATAAGGATATTGTGGTCCTAGATTCCTAGAGAATGGATCAAAAAACATTGTATGAAGTAATGGAGGGGATTATAATGATGCATAGTCTTGATATAGTAATATGGTTAGGTTACTAAACTATCATTTTCTCTGGTATTTTTATGTTTTACTTAAGAAAATAATGATGTATGATTTGTCATCCATAAAGTTCTCCTACTCTGTACAAACTATATTTGGTCTTTAATGATATTTTGGAGCTTCAAAGATATTCTCATCTTTTTATAAGATGAATGATATTGTTCCTCATCACTTGAAATTGATTAATGTTCTTCTCCAACATTTAGACTCTCAACACCTTCATCTCATCACTTGATTGTTTTGATCAAGTCTCACTTCTTAATGTTCTTCTTGTAATTTGTGAAGGTAGAACCCCATTTATGAAACTTCTCTCCCAAGCTTAGATTACTATGTCTCGAAAATGTTATTTCCTACTGGTTGATGCCATCATTTACCCCTATATATAATTTATCTCTAATCATTACCCTTAATATGCACCCATTCTAATTATCACATTCTAACAACTACATCTCTAATGTCTATAATGGACAACGACCACATTATGGACATGCAAAGTTCTGAATTTCTAGTAATATTTTGTTTATTTTTTATGAAATATCACAAATATATTTTATTCAATGGTAAATTCCCATATAAAAAGTAGGGGTCATTACAACCATGATGTAGACATGGAATTTGATGGATTTTCTTTATTAATTTTTCTTAAACTTATCTCGAATTCACTTATTACCCATCAATGAGTATGATTCCAGTAAATAAAACATAAAAATTTCATTCAATATCCCTGAATGGATTTTATTAATTAACCATTTCATAGTAATAAAACACTAAAAATGTTTTTTAAACACTGAACTATTGTAATGAATAATGGTTTTCCAAATTATCTAACCCTCAGAGTAAAGATCAACACTATACGAGAAATTTATTAATTAAGATTTAATCACCACCCACTTAATCAATTAACTTAATGAGGGATCTTAGACTCTAAGACATGTTAAGTTTTCTAATCATCAAGGGAACTTAAATTTCCGCCTTTTTATTTGTTAAAAAGATGGAGAACAACACATGAACTCTTCTCTAAGTTTCAACTGCCAACTCCCTAAGTCTCCCTAATAAGGAACACTCTCTATATATTCTCAATTTATCATCTCCTATAAAAATAAAAAGAGATTCCATATCCTTTTAAAAAAATATAACATTTATATTCTCCAATCCTATGTTACTGTAATTCATTCTTTTCATTCATTCTTAGAAAACATTAATTTTCAACATCACCCACTTGGAATAAATAGCATCTAGAACTCTTATCCTCTTTTAACCACTCTTCTATCCTCAATGTTCTCAACCAATAACCCATAATTTCTAAAAAAAATATTTCCTTTATCATGAAGTTCAGAAACACTTATTATATTGTGTTTTAATCCCTCATCATAAAGAGTGTTTTTTTATTTAAGGTTCTATTCCCCAATAATAATTAAACCAACTCTTTTAACCTTTAGTGACCCATCATTTATGAAGTTAAGTAAGCATAAATTTCATTTTTCAACAGATTCCAATGTTTTTAAATCTTTTATCATGTGAGCAGAACATCCACTATCCAAGATCCATGGACTTTCCCCTTTGGATACATTGGGTGAAACTTCAACAACTAAATCTTTTTCTTTCACTTTTATATTCTTCTTTTGATGATTTTGAGTATTAAAACTCAAATTTTTTCAGAATGGTATAATTATGAGGCATTCATTTTCATCATGAATAGGATGTTCACACCTTCCATAGACTTATTCAAGAATTTCAAACTTGTTCTGTGATTTCTATATAGAATTTACAATATGTTTCTATCATTTATTCCTTTAAAGGGGTTGAAACCCCCAAACATTGATTCTAAATACTCCCATGTATTTCATGATGTATATTTTAAATAACATATCTTTTCCATATGACCAAATATTCCAAAGTTCCAATAGAATCTATAAAAAGTATATCTTTTAAGAATCATGTTGTACAAAATTTGTAGGACACCTTGAAACAATTTTTCAATATTAATTCAAAAACATTAAAGTTATAACTCCTTTATTTTCATTGAATGTTTTATTCCCCATCAAATAACCCCTAACAAAAAAATATATAAAATTATAAATTCATATTATTAAAATAAAATTGTCTTCCCATGTGTATAATGCCTCTATATCTATAAAGGAGTATTTTACATTGAAATTTTGTTTTTTATTCCCCATCAATGACCACTTGGGAGTGTCTTTTTAACTTTTTTCTTTAGTTTACATATTAAGGTAGACCTTTTTCTCTTTTTCCCTACTTATTCAATCATGGGCTCCTATTGTCATTAAATATTTTTTTTCTAACTACTAATATGCTTTGATTAATTTAATAATAAAATTGATTGTAATGAATTTTTTAAATATGATTTACATTTTTGATTGAAAAATAATTTTTTTCTTGTTATAGAATTTATATAAGCTAGATTTATCATACCGATCGGATTTCAACAAATTTTCTAAATAATTTGGAGAATTGTTTATATTTTTCATTTAGAAATGCGTCAGATGGAGGTTGTATACAGTGTCCCTGCTATAATTGTGTTGGAAGACCATGGTTAAGATGAGAAGAAGTTATTTACTGTTTAATGAAATTTGGATTTAAATCAAACTATAATGTTTGGTTTCACCAGGGAGAGACAAGTCATTCTTTGACAGTTCATAAACGAAATGAACGAAGTGACATGTAGAATTTGATTTTTGATCAGTTTCTATATGTGCATCATTCCGAGATAGATAACATGCCGGTGTAAGAAGACAATGATATCAGTACATATGTGGAAAATGCTAAAGACGATGATGTTGACAGATTGGAAAATTTATTGGATGATGCCAGAACTCCAGTATATCAAGAATGTACTAAAATGACCAAGTTGGAATTTTTAATGTGGTTATATCATGGGAAAACCATGTATGGGATTTCTAATACCTCTATTGATTATATTCTTACATTTTTGAATGACTTGCTTCCTGATGGTGCAGATATTCCCTCAAATCATTACATGCCATGAATGTTAAATAAGAAGCTTGGATTTTCTACTAATAAAGTCCATTCTTGTCTGAAAGATTATAGTTTATTTTTAGAGGACACAAGTGACCGTAATGACTGTAATGAATGTGGTACATCTCGAAGGAAGACAAATGCAGATGGAACACCATTTCGTGTGCCACAGAAAGTCATGTGGAACTTCCATTGATTCCCAGACTTCGAAATCTATTCATGTCTCCAGAAATCTCAATCAATATGTGATGGAAAGATGTTGAGAGAATTAATGGTAATGATGAGCCGATCTGTCCTGCATATTGATTAGCATGGCGGACATTTGATGTATAACATCATGATTTTGCAGCTGAGGTGTGTAATGTCATATTGGACCTATCATGTGATGGTTTTAATCTATTTGGTCAGATGCTTACAGCTCATAGCACGTGGCCGGTTTTTATTCATGTTTATAATCTTCCTCCATGGATGTGTATGAAAAAACATTTCAATTTCCTGAGTATACTGATATCTGGACCTTCAGATCCTGGTAATGATATAGATGTCTACTTGTAGCCTTAAATAAAAGAGTTAAAACAACTTTGGGATTTTGGTGTCTAGACATTTGATGCTTCTTCAAAGAAAATGTTTCAGATGTGTGTTGCCCTTCTATGGACCATAAATGATTTCCCTGCCTATGCAATGATTTCTGGGTGGAGCACGAAGGGAAAACTATCATGTCTAGTTTGTAGGAAGAATACACGATCGATAAGGCTTAAATATCATCGTAGTTACAGTTTCATAGGGCATCGCCGATTCTTGCCTATGAATCATCAATACAGGAAGAATCGTCGGAGGTTTGATAATAATGTTCACACTGAAGAACCACCTCAATGTATATCAGGAAGTGATGTGCATGATGAATTGAAAGATTTCATCTTTTCATTAGTAAAAGGTCAGTTGACATCTCGAAAGAGGAAGAATGCTGATACTGAAGTCACTAACAATTGGAAATAGAGAGGTATTTTTTGTGTTTCTATATTAGTCTACTAATTTATTACATCATTGTTTAGACGTAATGAATATTTAGAAATATATATGTGAAATGTTTCTTGTAATTCTTTTGAATATTAAGGGGAAGACCAAAGATGACTTCCGATCTGGTTAGGAAATATTGTATTGGGGTATTCGAGCAAAACTACATCCTATTTGTATCAGCGAAAACAAATGGAAAGTTCCCTGTGCTTCTTATGTGATGACACCAGCATAGAACGATCAATTTCTGGAAGTATTGGAGAATATCAAGGTTCTAGATGGATATTATGGCAATATATCTAAATAATTCAAGAGAAGTCATTTGAAATTGAAATCCCTAAAAACTCATGATTATCACATCCTTCTTCATGAATTGATTCCAATAGCAATTCCGCATTTTCTATCCAATAATGTAAGGGTGCCATTGATTCGGTTATGTCATTTTTTTAGAGACCATTGTGCTAAAAAATTATCCAAATCATTGTTGATAAAAATGTTGCAAGAGGAACTGTTAATTCTGTGTGAGTTGGAAAAAATATTTCCTCCATTCTTTTTCACTTGCATGATGCATTTAACAGTTCATCTTCCAACTGAGACACTTCTTGGGGGACCAGTCACTTTTCGGTGGATGCATCCCTCTAAAAGAAATATGTGCACAATGAAATCATAAGTCCTAAATAAGAATTATCCTGAAGGTTCCATTGTGAGGAGTTATCTGGCCCAAGAATGTATAGATTTTTGTTCAATGTATTTGTCTGATTTGAGCACAAGACATAATCGACCAATGAGAAACGAAGATGAGTAGTATGAGGAAATTCAGCCCTCATTCCCATCTCATCCCCAAACATGTGGAATTGTCGGGTCATATACATTGGTTACATTGAGCTTTGAAGAGTGGAATATGGCACATCGTACAGTCTTATTTAATTGTGGTTTGTTCGATGCCTATATCAAGTAAGTAATTTGAATATATATATATTTTATCTCATAAGATATCATATCACATATACCTTATACTTTTATTGTCATTTTATGTAGATAACATAAACAAATTATAAGTAGAGTTCATCGGTCTTTTCCGTGGAGAAGGAGAGAGGCTATGCATAGCCAAGAGTTCCCAGCTTGGTTGAAATCAAAGGTATGACCATTACATTAAATACCATAAAATATAGATATATATTTAATTATATTACTCATATGTATTCCAGGTATTGAGTTTACCTGCTGACTTCATTTCTCAATAATTAAGAGCGTTGGCTTTCGGTCCCAATTCATTGGTTCGTGACTGCAAATCTTTAATAATCAATGGATATAAATTTGTTACAAATGATAAAGCGTTGAAAATGAGAACCCAACATGATGGAATTTTGTTAACTGCTAGAACAGATTGTTATGCCAGTGCATCAGATAGTCGGCCTCGATATGAAGATGTGTATTATTATGGACTGGTTGAGAAAACATTGTTATTGGATTACTAATCTCAAGGTCTAGTCACTATAATGAAATGTAAATGGTTTAATTCAATGATGTGCCATGGTATATTTATTGATGACTACTTATTTGGAGTTATTGACCTGAGTCAATTCATGTATACCGATGAACCATACATTTTAGCAACAATGGAGAAATAAGCGTTTTATGTGAAAGATCATCTGAAACCTGATTATGGTGTCATTAATGAAGTAATCCCAAGACATATTTCTCAAGATTCCTGGGATGAAATTTTCACCATTGATGCCCCCATCAGTGTTATCCAAAATATTGTATTTGATGACACATATTTTCCCATTATGAGAGATGATGGTGAACCTGAGGTAGTGGAGGGTAATATATAAAAGCAACCATATATATTCAGAGTTCATTATGTTTACCTTGAAGTGAGTCTATCAGGTTGGTAATAATGTAATTACTTTAATTTAGTTTCAGTTTGGAATGATATGTCTGTTTTAGTAATGTTTGGTTTTGTTTAATTTAATTATATTTCTTTCAATTCAGAAAACTGGGTTTAAAATGTGGTTTTAGAAATTGTATAACATGGTTGTAAATTATAATTACTGAAAGATGTTATGAAATTTTTTAAGTTGTATGTATGATTTGAAAAAAAAAATTCTAAAAAATATTTATTTCATTCTTATGCAGATTATGAAGAAAACTACAAAAGATCACAAGAAGAGATTATTTGATGTTGATCCTGTTAGACATCAGCGCAACTTGTCTTCAGTGAGTATATTAATTCTAATATTTATCTTCTGAATTACATATAATATCATGTTCATATTTTTGACCAAATTTTTTTATGGACATAAAACTCCAGAGTTTCCTCTTCCCAGTATGGGACCGAGCGTGGATCCTCCTAGACCTAAGCGGTGCTCCCGTCTTACCACTCCCCACACTGACCCATTAGTGGGCATCACATCTACCACACATTTCTGCCCCCAGCTTGAGACCCCTGGGATGTTCCCATACATGCCGCCATCATCATCTCATTTACCCTCTTTTTCCCATTCCATGTCCACGCTGACTCGACCGATGTTCTCACCTGCACAATTTCCATATCCATTCATGTATCCCTAGACCTTCTATGCATATTCTGAAATTTCTACACCACCTCCTTTTCCTACCATCCAACCTACACATATTGAGTCTGTTCCTTCATTTTCCACTCCTGTTCATGAAGATCAGCTGAAGCATGTTGTGGAATAGATACTTCCTTCGGAGGATGTTGATCCAACACAGTCCACGGATGCCTCACAGCCTATTCAAGATCCTGCATCAGGTTTTTTTTATTATAAATGTTTCAAATTATAGCATTTCACTTTTTCCCTATTTTATTGTCACTTAACTCTTCTCTTTTTACCTCTTATCTTATTTACTGGGATCTTCTAGGAGGCGATGTGGGCACACTCGAATGCGGGATGCCAAGAATCACGAAACTCAGATTATGATGGTTTATAATTATCAAAATCAAATGGTAGGTAAAATGATAAGTAGTGTAGAAGTTTCATGGATAATTTATCCAAATATCATGATATCGTTCCAGTGTAACCGGTCTCATGGAGACATATCAGTGCTGACATCAATGATAGGGAATGGGTGTAGATATGGGTATGGAAATTTTATAAATTTATATCTATATTTGTAATGTATTTATATGACCTAACATTTTCGTTGCAGAGTCAATTTAACTTTCCTAATGGTGATGCTGCCAAAGCTGCTAGGTTGAGTGATCTTGGAGAGTATTGTCAGTCGTACAAGTATGAGTTACATATTTGTTGGAGATAAGAGTGGGTACTGAGTTAGGGGGTGTACCCACAAACCCTGACTGTCCAAAAATTCAATATCAAAAAATGATCGCACATTGTAAGACTGAATAGTATAAGGTACTAACCATATTTATTGGTTTTTATATAAAATTTAATTTTTATTACTTGTATTGTTTTTTGTTTGTTAGGAAGTGTCAGCGAAAAACAAAAAAACAAAGATGAAATGACATATCTTCACACATTGGGGCACACTACAATTCATGAAAAAGAGAAGCGGCTGGTATGTTCATCTGAATTAAAATAATATCTTCATTTATAACATGTCATCATAAATTATTCATGCCTTCCATTGGTTAGTGCATGTATCCTGGAAATCACATCTTATACTAAGGGAAATCTTGTCTATTTTTCCTAACCAATTAGTATATTTCCTTGAAACCCACTTCAGAAAACCATTTATGAAAACCATTTCATAAATACCACCAATCGGTTATGACTGTCATTTACCTCAATGTTTGTAGGTATTTGTTGAAAATCACTTCAATCCAATTTTTTGAATTTATCATGTATGGTTGTAATCCAAATTTGTGCACTTCTCATATGCAGCAAGCGGAATTGGGCATTGAAGGTCCCGTACCTCATGCCAAATTATTCTGCTTCAGTAGGAAAAAAAAGATAGAACTGCCGTTAATTCACAAACACAAGATAAAAGTGTATGTTTGTTTATTTATATTTCAATCATTTATACGAAATTCATAATTTAATATGTTTATAATTTCAACAGTCTTCCTTAGTGTCCATGGATGAGAAGGAAGCTGACAACTTAGGGCCAAATGGTCATTTGAGTAATGTGTTAGGTGTGGATCATCCAAGAAGAGTCCATTGTACACCAGGAAAAAACATTGTCCCCTTTAGGTAAAGGTCATCATCAGACTCCTCTAAGGCCTCTGAGATGGAATGTGCATGTGCTGAATTAGCTGCGACAAAGAAAATAGTATTAGAGGAGTGTGAAAAATGTAAGATAATAAATGAACATTTCATGAAAGCTCTGTCAGTTTTGAGTTAGTCACTACCATCATATTTTTCTTCCACTTTTCATTCATGTATGGCATCAATGTGATCTTTAAATAATTCCTTGGGTGATTCCCATGAGGGTCCTAGTGGCGATTACGGTGGTGGCGATAGAGCTGGCGAGGATGTTGCTAATGATGTTGTTGGTGATGAGATTATTGATGATGATGATGACGGTGGGATTGGTGATGATGTTGATGTTGATGTTGATGTTGTTGCTGATGATGATGATGCTGGATATGGGGATGATGATGATGGTGATGGCAGAAATATTAATCCCCTCCATTTTTGACTTAGCAGAGAGACTTGTGTTGGAGTTTAATGTTTTTTTGTACTGGTGGACTGGTTGTATGTGAATTTCTTTATGCAATGAAATGCATTTTGGATTATTTTTTCTTCAGGGGTTTTTTTGTCAATTATTTAGGTAATTTTCACATGCCATAATTTTTTTTATGGTTTGGTGTGTTTATTATTATCTCGCCATCTAATCTTGGCCTTATCAGTGGAGGCGAGGCCTGGGCGTGGGGGGCTGCAGTGGAGGGTTGGGGGGATGGGGGTCTATAGTGGAGGGTTGGGAGGGGGGCTGGGGAGTGCTGGGAAGAGGGGCCAGCAGGGGAGGGCTGGTGGGGCTGCAGTGGAGGGCTGGGGGTGCTGGGAGGGGGCTGGGAGGGGGGTTGGGGCTGGCCAGGAATATAATGGAACGTACCAAAGTGTTCATTGTTCATCCTTATAAATGTCAAGATTTACTTTTTTAAATCTTGGATGGGATTTCCATATTATTTATCTCTCCTCTATGTATTTTCATATTGTGGATGATGTTGATGGGATTAAAAAGAAATAAAAAATGAAATTTGAATAATATAAGAACTCAGAATTCTTCAAATTATGCACACAAATAAATTGACTCACTTTTAAATATGATTACATTCTAATTTAATATTTATGCAAGAATATTGTTGCAGGAAGATGTCAACTGAAGATAAAAACATAATTTTCGTTGCCCTCACTAGGCTCAATGTTGAAGATCTGTGCAAGGTAGTGAATATTGTTTTCGATAACAAATTATGCACACAAATAAATTTACTCACTTTTCAATATGACTACATTATAATTGAATATATATGCAAGAATATTGTTTCAAGAAGATGTCAACTGAAGATAAAAAGATAATTGTTGCTGCCCTCACCAGGCTGACTGTTTAAGATCTGTGCAAGGTAGTGAATATTGTTGTTGATAATAACCCTCGATTTGAAGGTGCGGTAGAAGAAGTGGACGTTGACTTGGATGCTCTGGTCACCATCATAATTCTATTCTCAACTCTCTTATGAATTAAGAACCTTTATTTATAATCTTTTATACTAAACTCAGTAACTGCATACTATACATAATTGGTATGTGGGATGCAGAGTGAATCAACATTCTGGAAGCTAAAAGTGTTCTTGAAGGGTGTGCTGGAAACACAAAGAAAGTGCACGGGTGAGGTGGATGTTAACAAAACCACCCAGAGCAGCCACTTCAATAATAAAATTGTGATTTACAATTCTCTTTCCAGGACTGCCAACAAAAATGATAAAAGGGCCTCCTTTTGATATTTGGAAGTTGTAAATTCCTTTTCCAATGCTATGCTCATTTTTTGTTTTTTGGGTTTCATTTTCTTCTCCTCAACTTACTTTCAAAGCTTACTCTTTTCATTTGATGTTGAAGGTTATCCTCAGTGAACTCCCCAAGAGACAATGGCCAAATTGTTCATATCCACATTTCTGTGAGTTGGATCTTCTTTTGTAGCTATCCTTCTCTTATTCTTTGATGACATCAAGTTTAACTAATGACACATCCACGTATTATATCACAACAACCCTAGGTTTAAAAACTTTTTACCAACAACTAGATCAATATCCTAACAAAACCCAACACACAGTGACTCATATTCTTTACCATGACTGACTAATCATCCCCAAACTATAAAATAGATACAGTGAGAATCCTACTAAAATCTAGTGGTCTCACACACTCCAATCACAGCCTAATACATTGTCTCACACTTTTTATCAATTAATATTATCATCATCTACCCTATTTCACTTAAATCTAGAGGATATCACCAAAAAAATGGGGGTCAAAACAAATTCCTGGGACATGAACATTGTACACATGACCTCAATGACCTCAATAACCACAATGAGCAACATCACTAATAGCCTATTTCCACCCCTTTTTCATTACCTCTGATAATGGTCAATATAATATGCATCATACAAATGATCCTCCATATCCAGAATCCTAGTGGTAAATGTCACTCATAGTAAGGGGGATTTTCACTCATCATGTTCCCAAATAAGTGAATCAATTAGCACATCTCATGAATCACCACATTAAAACTTGTGATATCATTTTCATCAATCCATTAAACCACACCTAATAATATCCAGTGTATATAAGTCCAAACTATCCATTTTAAACACGATAATACCCCTATTTATCTCTTATGAGTTATGGAAGTTGCAAGTGGTTCAGTTCTTGGTTAGACATACACAACCCTACCCTCACCCATTTAATACACAGTATATGTAACACATATATCTATTATCTATACTAAAACAGGCTTCTACCAACTTACCTATCACCTTATTACGCAGCCATGTCACCATCCAAAACAAATTGCTCCCTCCAAAATCGGGCATCCGTCGACTGCATTCCCATTTCCCCCATGCATCCATCCTCCACTCCTCCCTCCATATTAGGGTTTCATTTCACCCATCATGAGCCATTCGCCTCTTCCTCCACCTTCATCAGTGAATCCTGCACCCGTTTCACCTCTGCCACAATTCCTATGAATATTTCTTCCCTTTCCTCTTCGGCGCCCCTCTTATGGTTCACACTGTTGTTTCCTCTCCGGCGCTGCACCTAGGGTTGTCTCTTCCATTTCCCCTCCCATCTCCAGTACCCACAAAACAATGAAGGCATATTCCTAACTAATTTTTTCGTCATGTACTACGGTTCATCATCCCAAATTTCATCATCTCCTCATATGTTTCCCGCAGTTCCTACTCCTTCGAATAATTTCTGTCAAAAACCCACCAGATTCACTCCAATTCATTCCCCAATTCCCTGAAGATCATGATTTCTATCTTCATATATAGTTGTCGACTATTTCTACTCAATATAATCTTGTCTAATGTGTTTCTTTCCCCACAATAGGTATGTTCTCATAATATCGTTGAAATAATCTCCTAGACAATTAGTAGTTTTTCCCTTCACATAATACTTTTTCATACGTTATTATGAACTTTATCTTTTAAGATGAATATTGATTATTTTTATTTATATATTGAAGGTGAATCACTCTACACATGAAGAGATCAAGGGAATCCTGCAATAATAAGTGCCAGATCTCTACAATAGGTATGTTTTCCTAAAATTGTGGAATTAACCTCCCCACCATGCATCATTTTTCATTTTCATTTACACACCATATGAATGCAGGTTATTGGTCCTAAAATCCTAGAGTTAACCTCCCTTTAATCCAACATATGAATGCAGGTGATATGTTTTCACTATTGAATCAACTATATATTGATTTTCGTGGACTAAAAACTATATGAAACAGATGATTATAATGATTTTATACAATTATGTTTTCACTGTTGACTACAATGTATATTGACAAGGTAGTATTTTAGTATGATTATGTTGTGATTCAGTGAGTTTTGTCTCCATTATGGGATATTCATCTCACATGAATAGTCAATGGATCTGTTCAATGATGCAAAGTTGTAGATTTGTGGGTCATGTTTAAGAGTTTCTAGACATACTTTGATTCTTCTCATCTCAGTATAGTGATGAACCGAAATATTGGTGAATATGCATGGGCTGATGGAATGAATGACTTCAATTTACAAGCATGGAGAAAAAACATAAGATATGTGTATCATTTATGTCTCAACAAGGATTGATGCAGGTGTTTTTTCCTAAATAACTCTTCAACAGGATAGGATTTATGGAATTTTATATTGTTTACAACTCAAGTAGTAAATGATACAGTGATAATCACATTCTTCATGAGTTTGACTGGTATTTCTTGTGTTATAATCTATTTTTTATTATAGTGAGTTGTATTACCTTAAATAAAGATACCTTAAGGGAACAGATTTAGCTGGACACCTGATTTTAGATTTGTTTTCTATTATAATATGCTCTTTAATACAGTGAGTTATAGTAACTTATCTAATTTTTAGGATGTTTTCTAACAGGTTGCAGTACCTTACCTGGTTGGGTTTGTATCCAAATAAAACATATCATGCATCTACATATTTCATATAGGGAATGAATCTGGTATGTATTGTGTTCTAATCAGTTCTTTATTACAGTGATTTGTAGTACCTTACAAAAAAATTATCTTAAGGAAACTTATTCAGTTTCAGAGTCGAATTAATAATTTTATTCCTGTTATAATATTTTATAATCAATTTTATATTTTAATGAGTTGTAGTACCTTATCAAATCTATTATAGTATTTTATAGAAGGTTTCAGTATGCTACCTGAATCAGGTATTCAATCAAGAGCTGGGTAGTGGGGAGGGCTGGGCAGTTGGGAGGGAGGGGGAGGGGCTGGGTAGGAGGGATGGGTAGGGGGAGGGCTGGGTAGTAGGGAGGGAGGGGGAGGGGCTGGGTAGGGGAGGGAGGGGGAGGGGCTGGGTAGGGGGGAGGGGAGGGGGAGGGGGAGGGCTGGGCAGTGGGGATGGCTGGGCAGTGGGGAGTGGGGGAGGTGCTGGGCAGGGGAGGGCTAGGCAATGGGAGGGATGGGCAGTGGGGAGGGAGGAGGAGGGGCTGGGCAGGGGGAGGGAGGGGGAGGGGCTGGGCAGTGGGGAGGGAGGGGGAGGGGCTGGGCAGTGGGGAGGTAGGGGGAGGGGCTGGTCAGTGGGGAGGTAGGGGGAGGGGCTGGGCAGGGGATAGGGGGAGGGGGAGGGCTGGGCAGTGGGGAGGGCGGGGGAGGGGCTGGGCATTGGGGAGGGAGGGGGAGGGGCTAGGCAGGGGGGAGGGGGAGGGGGATGGCTGGGCAGTGGGGAGGGCGGGGGAGGGGCTAGGTAGTGGGGGGATCGTTGGTTTACTTTGTGTATTGGGACCGTTTGAGGGATACCATTTAAAGAAGTCTATTTTTCTATACTTGATCAACTCTAAAAAAAAGTTTGTGGATGGGCTATATAAACCGTTGTAGGAGGATTTTAGATGGGCTATATAACCAATCACTTAAGGTGTTTAAAATTGTGGTTTATAACCAATTTTTGAATAATGGATAGGGTGTATAACCATTTGTTGGATTTTTATAGTCACGGTGTATAACCAATTAGTAGTGATATTATTAGAGTATCCATGTTGTCTCGTATAACCAACATAGAAAGTGGGCTTTTCAATAAAATTTGTAAATCATATTGTTCCGGTATTGTGATTTCATTTTCATATTTATGAGGTAAGGATGATATTTTTATATAGAGGATCATGTATTTAAAAATCCATAGAATGGATTGACAGTTCTAGTTTAGTTGTTTAGATTTTGGGGATTAGGTTGGATTATCGAACAACTAGTTTGACATGCCATGTATATGTGCTATTGCAGGTGCAGAATGGAGGTTCAGAGTGGTGGGATGAGGTTTAGAATGGTGGGATGAGGTGTAGCTACCTGGGGAACCAGTCTATACCCACGGTTTACCAAACCGTGGGTAAATGTTGCTATAATTCTGCAGTGGCAGTACTTCCAATCTATACCCATTGTTTGATAAACCGTTGGTAAATTTTGCAGTGCTACCAATCTATACCAATGGTTTAGTAAACCGTGGGTAAATGTGGGCTGATGTGAATCAGCATACCCACGGGTTTTACATCAATACCTATGGTTTGAAAACCATAGGTATACATCAATACCCATGGTTTATTAAACTGTGGGTAATAACAATTTTTCGTGGTCTATACCCACAGTTCTCTGAAAACCGTGGGTATAGGCCTATTGCGACGGCACTACATCCCACTGTTGATAAAACCATGTGTATAGGGTATACCCACATTTTAATGGGCTATACACACAATTTTAAACCGTGGGTATAGGTGCTATTTCCAGTAGTGCGGTGTGTTTACCGGTGTGGTGCCGAGGGAGCTTTCTGGCGGGTTTTTGTGGTAGTGTTTCCCTCTTCTTCCGAGCAGGTTGGACGCGCTTTGTAGTTTTCTTTTATTGGGCCATATTTAGCCCTTTTTGTATTGTTGTTGCACTCTGGTTGGGATAGTTGTATGCATGCATTTTACATTTCAATTTTACTTATCTCTACACTGTTGCATGGAGATGTTTGTGGGTGCGTGTGTACAAGTACTCTAGGATAATTCCTCCCATGTATGTGATAGCCTACTCAGTGCTAGACGCTAGCCCCTAGCCTTTTGGAGGCAGTCTTGGGGTGTCGCGGCTCGAGCGCCATTGGGTCGGGTCGTGACACCTTCCCCTGGCGGTCCAGGATCTCTACAAGCCAATCTTTAAGGTCGCATCATCATCTACATTGAGATATCATCTATCTATGATGTGAGAGTCATCATGAAGATAATGATAGAGCTGCAACACATTAAAAATAGCATTTATTGTACTAATTTGTGTGGGAAGCATTACACAATACTCCCTAACTCCAAAAAGAGATAACACGTCGAAAGGCCCAAGAAACCAGGCTAAAAACATACTCCCATCACGAACCATTCAATTCCCATGATGGGGATTCACATTCAGAAATACATGATCCCCAAAATCTAACTCTATAGGTATCCTCCTATGATTGTCATAGGATTTTTCATGATCCTACTTCACATTCATCCTCTCAAAGATCACTTAAACCATCTCTATTGTATTCTGTACCAATTTTGACCTGAGAATTGTTGAATCTCCAACCCCAGTCCATCAAAATAGAGAATAGAAAGGTTGGATATAGAAGTCTTCAAAGCCCTACATACCAATGGTGGATTGAATAAACAATTGTTGTAAGAGAACTCTACCAAGGGAAAGTGACTCATCCACAAACCTCCAAAATCTAGGACGCAAAATCACAACATTTCTTTAAGTGTTTGGATGGTTTTCTCCGTTTGACTGTCTGTTTCAAGATGAAAAGTAGTGTTAAGTCATATCCGGAAAAAAAATCTTTCTAAATAATTATAGACATACTTGTGGTAAAATGGGGATCTCTATCAGAAATGATCATCCTCAGAACTGTGTGGGGTCTCACCACCACATCCAGATACTTCCTTGAAAAAACTTTCACTGATCTCGACTCCTTGATCTCTATAATGTGGGAGGATATCATCAAACGATCCACTACCACCCATATAGCATCATAGAATCTTGATAATCGAGGTAAACTAGTAACAATTCCAATTCATATGTCCTAACACATCCACTGAGGAACATCTAGTGGATGGGGAAAACCATTAAGAACATGGTGCTCAGCCATCACCTTTTAGAAGACCAAACATCGAGACACAAACACTGTGACTACACACTTTATCCAAGGAAACCGAAACTGAACTCTCAATGATAGGTACATATTTATCATGTCAGGATGTACTTCTATGGGTTATTTATCTAACTCTATCA
This sequence comes from Viscum album, assembly GCA_963277665.1. Lineage (NCBI taxonomy): Eukaryota > Viridiplantae > Streptophyta > Magnoliopsida > Santalales > Viscaceae > Viscum > Viscum album. The sequence continues at coordinate 1,639,655,127 of OY728121.1, read as the reverse complement.
TAACTATCCCACACATTTACAAAGGTACAAAATCCCTTCTATGGAACAACACTTGGGGTCGTTTATCCTCAGACCAGCCATGAGCGGCCCCGCAATACACAACCTAATATCTCTAAACATCCACCCCAAAATCCCACAAAAATAAATACCACACATGCTGCACCATAGAAGACTATCCAATCTTTTATAAAATAAAACTTTTGCCCCTAAAATATCCCAAATCTATATGCAATTCTAAAAGTACTTCCATAACTCTCCCAGAATCACCTGATTCTCATATTACATAACTGTGATACTTCCTACTCATCACATAGGCTACAACATTCCCTTTTATATTGGTATATGAAGAAGTTTTAATCCATTAAGAACACCATCTACTGACACTAAAGAATGTTAAAGTCACATTGGGAGAAAACATACCTCAATATTTTATGGTCGGTTAAGACCACAAAATTATCACTGATGAGGTAATGCCACTAAAACATTAGTAAAAACACCACTATTACCAAATTGAGATCATGGGTGGAATAGATATTATCATGGGGATGTAACTACCAGTACCCATAAGAAATTATTGTTATTTAATGAATCAGAACACAATCTAACCATTAATGTAAAGAATCACAGAAAACTACAAATTGATGTCCTTCTACTGGAAAACAAAGAACCGGAGCACTGATCAACTTCTCCTTCAGATACTCAAAAGCTATCTGAAATTGATAATTCCATGATAAAGCATGATCCTTTATAGTCAACACTGTAGGAGGTCTCAAAAGCCAAAAAAATCATCTGCTAACCTCCTGTAATAGCCAGCAGGACCAAGGCCACTTCCCACCAAAGCCATTATCTTGGGGGATACCCAAGATAGAACTAATTCTATCTTCAACATATCAAAAACTAATCCCTATCGAGATACATCATACCCTATCAAATATATTTCTTGATCCCAAAACTCACACATTGAAAAATACCCAAAAAACATCTCATGGGGAAGGACTACTAAGATGGCACACAGATACTCTTCATGGTCCTCCTTATATGCAGAGTACACAAGGATTCCATCGATGAAAACCACCATTAACTTATCTAGGAACTCATCGAAAATATTGTTAATTAACCTCATGAACACAGTTGGGTATGTTTCCACATTGAATGGTATCATAAAAAACTCGTAATGACCATGATGACAATAATAAATAGTCTTCAGGACATCCTCATCCTTTATATGCATATGATAATATCCTGATCGCACGTCAGCCTTTGAGAACCGACATGGACCCATCTATTGATCAAATTAACCATGAATCTATGGAATATGATAACTGTTATTCACTATCACATGGTTCATGTGATGATAATCAATACCCCATCATAAGCCTCCATCATCCTTCTTCACTATCAAAACTAGGGTATCCCATGGTGACTGAAATGACCCAAACTTTTATCACTGCAATTTTTTTCTTCTCATAATAATATCATATAGTATAATCACATAAAATCAAATTAGGAAATACAAGGCCACATCATTCTTAAATGAAAAACTATATTCTATATGGCCTTTAAATATAATTTTTCCACTTCTGTTATTCGAATTTTGAAAATATAACATACACGGTTGCGATCAGTAAGATGTTTTTAGTCTGATAATAATAACATAATTTTTTTTGAATAGTAACATACCCTTATGAATAGTAATTTTACCCTTATGAACAGTAATATGTCCATTATGAATTCTAAATCATCCAATTTAATAGGAACCTTACCAATAATAGTATAAATCAAATTTACCCATCTTATAAGTTATAATATGATATAATATTTGTATTTTTGTAAGTCATGAATATTTAATAATTAATTTATTAATTTAAAATAAAATTTATTTTCATTAAATTTATTCATAAACAATAAATTTTATGTCTTATGATTATATGGTAACTTTGGGAGACCTTAATTTATTTTTCAAAGTGTTAGAAAAGAAGTTTAAATTTTTAAATTTTTATATTTCAGGTAAATTATTATTTAAAGTAAATATTAAATTAATCATATTTAGAAAGTTATTTTAATAAAATATAGTTCATTTTTTAATTCTACATATCAAAAAATGGTTTGGGGGAATTTTTGATATTTTTCTGAAATACAATAATTTTTGGTGAAAACTGAAATTCGATAATATACAAAATATGCTAAATAAAAGAATTTATGCATAATAATTGAGTCATGGATGATGTAATGTCCTTTGGTTCAAAATCACATGCCCTCTTTACTATATTTAGTTATGGAATTGCCACTATATATTTTCTTGAGGAAAATTAATAAACTAATGAATTAAATATTGAGAAAACACCCCTCCCCCAACTATAAATACCACCCCTCGCAACCTCATTTCCTCACACCAATAAAGCTTCAATACTTGTTAAAATTGTACCCAATGTTCTTCCATAGCCCATCCTTCATATTCAAGAGCTCTTGGTCTCATCCAAATATCATGCCTAGGTTCCTTGAGGAGGATCTCAAGAGGATAACTCAAGAGGTAATTCCTCTCTCCCTTTTCATTCAATTTCCTTTCAAAGTTCATTTCCATCCATCTCTTATCTTCAACTTCTATTAAATAAATTTCATGATAACACCATTATTATTGATTTATGGTTATTATAACATTTTAATGAAATATTATTCATTATACAACCAATATCTCTCTCTTTGTTTATAAAAATTAAATCATCGCTCATGATATGTTATTTTACATATATTGTGGGCGATGCACTTCCATTTTCCTCCAATGCCTTCATGGATATCAATAAAACCATTAAATGGATGAATAAAAATTTTAATATTTATATTTTAACCCCTATTATGTTCTTGAAACAAATTTTATACATATTACTAAATGATAAAACAAAACAATATTAATTGTGATAAAGAACCGCCCATATTAACCTAAAACGATCATTATAAAATTTTATCTGATGACTAATCCTCATGGTATATAAAAAAAACTCATTATAAGATCATTTAAACTCCTGGAGGATCATTAATTGTATATAATAGAAATTATAGATTTTTATCCATTATCTAAACAATCATCCATCCATGTGTACAAGTGAAACATTCATGAAAACTAAGAAAAAGAACACTCCTGAATAATGCATTTAAACACTATAACTCATCCAAAGGAAAATAAAAAATTTAATAAACACATAATAAATATATTAAATTTATAAATTGTTCTGTAAGTTTTAATTAGTGAATCAAATTTTATTATAAAATACATTAATGTAATGAAAGGGTTCAGACACAAGGTAAGGGGAATTATTAAACCCAATATTCTTTCTCAGGGTTTTCCCTCTTTCAATCCATTTTTTAGTATGCAAATTCTTCAAAAATAATTTACTCATCATTATATTACCATTTATGGGATATAAATTAACCACTAGACTTTATTTCAAACATAATTATTTACAAAAGAACCATTGTTTCAAAAACATTCCTTATACTTCTCACTCAAGGTTGATGTCTCTTGTATCAAGTATGTTATTACCTCTTTCATTTGGGAACCCAATTTTTTTAATGTAGGATTCATGAAGTTAAACCCATTTATTTCCATGGGTTGTTTTTATATTCAATATTGATATTTGTTTCATGTGGCATGATTGATAATATAAATGTTATGATGGGGAGGGTGAGCCTTGAATTATACAGCTCTCCAATTCATTTGTAATGTGATGAATCACATGAGTTAAAGTGAAATATGCAAGAACATGATGCTATATTTGTTGAAAACATTGTGTGGTAGTTGACCACTAAGACATGATGTTTCTTTTTTTATGCATTTCCACATTCCAAGTCTTCTCTTAAGGCTTTATCTTAGTATTATGATCTTATACCCATGTTATGTTGATAATGATTATTATTACCCCATGTTTTATTGTCTCATGTTCTTATCTATCCTCTTAGTAGGATCATTGCATCCCCATTTTGATATAAATCCCCAAGTGACTACTTCTACTAAGAAGAAAACAAGGGACACTAAGAATCTAGAGAAGAAGGAATTAAATCAATTTTTATGTTTATGTATTAAAAGTTATGTATAGTCCTAGACCTCCCAAGAAACTAAACCATTGGATCCTTTTTGTGTAACTATTTTATGTTTATTATCATTAAAATTATGTAAAAGTAATGTATGAAAAATTAGGGTCTCTATAGTTTGTATTAGAGGGATAGTTTACTTAATTTGGAAGTTATGATTAGAGAAACATAGTGAAAGTACTAGTATGAGACAAATTTTATGTAAGAACAAAATAATATTTTCTAAACATATGGATCCCATAAGATATGATTTTAGTATTAAATGATAAAATAATAAATTATTTTTTCTTGACTTGTTTAATTATGTTTTCTTTTAACCATTTATATTTTAGAAAATGGTGGAACTATGAAAAACAAGGACAACAACCCATGTGAGGGAAAATGCAGTGATTACCCAAATGACATCCCCAATTCTTTAGGTGGTGGATTTCAAAATATCATGGTGATGCTTACCTAGTTGTCTCAAGTTATGAATAATAACTTGAATAATCTGGAACTTCCTCCTTCACCTAAGAGGGAGTAACTGGCTATCGAGTGTCTTATGCAGAAACAACCACTGGCATTTAGTGAAACTTCTAATCCACTTCTTGCAAGATAGTGGGTCAACTCAACGGAGAAGATATTTTTTGTGATTCACTATTCTAAGATGGATAAGGGGACTCTAGCTATTTATCATCTCAATGGAGAGGCATAAAAATGATTGGATTTAATTAGGAACACCAAACCATGAGAGGAAATTGAATAGATGGAGTGGGAAGACATTAAAATAATGTTTCTTAATAATTATTTTCCATGAACTCTTCATAAAAATATTGGAAGAGAATTCATAGAGCTAAAGAAAAATGATGGATAATCCATCATAGTCAATGAAATGAATTTCACAAGGCTTGCAGGGTATTCTTCAGAAATTATTTTCAACAATGATGGAAAATTTTATAGATTATTTAGTGGATTAAAACCACACCTTCAAAAGGATCTTGCAATTTGAGACTTTCGGAGTTATGAATAAGTCATTAGATGTGATCTCAAAGTTAAGATATATTTTAGAGAATGGCTCGATGACTATAGTGATAAGAAACAAAATATTGAGTTTCATGTCCGAGTATCTAATGAGAAAGGTAAAAAGAAAGCTCAACCAACCACATGTCAAAAATATAAGAAGAAGCAACATGTGAATTTTCACAAAGGGATGGGGAAATTCTTTAGGTGTGGGGGAGAAGGAAAACAAGATCAAGAGTGTAAAAAAGATGTGAGAAGGCATGAGAATGTGGTAGTGGAAAGGATAGAACCACCCATGGTCCAATGCTATAACTATAAGTTGCAAGGTCACTATGGAAGCCAGTGCACTAAACCTTAAGTCCTCGAGGGTAATCATTGTCAGTAGCAACCAATTCCAAAGGAAGAAGGGAAGGATTATTCCACTACTACTATGGAGGTGGATCAGGAAAATTAATCTGTACAAGGTACATTTCCTATTCACTCAACAATGGAAAAATTCTGGTTTTATTCTAGTTCTAATCATTCTTGTATATCTTACAATATTTCTATAACTATTGAATCTAATCCCCAAATCCTTGTTGTAGAGATATCTACAAAAACACAAAGTGATGAAAACAATAAAAACCAAGTGTTGGAATCTTCTCCTATTAGATTAGGTGGGAATATTCTTCTATAGAATCCCCTATTAATTCCCTTGGTGGAATTCGATGCTATAATGTTAATGGATTGTAAATAATTATATGGACAATACATTAAATATTGGGAAAAAGAAATATCTTTTCAAATTCTAAAATATCCCATGATCCTCTATAAATGAAAGGAATATCATGAATCTCTATTGACAAATTCCTCAATGGTGTCTGTGTTGATACCCTATGAAGAGGCATACCTCGCTCAAATGGTTGAGTCAATGGTGATTGTTAACGAATGGTAAATGCCCATCGTGATGGAATTTAGTGATTTATTTCCTAAAGAGTTACCCGAACATTCTTAGGATTGAGAGGTAAAGTAATCAATAAAACTCATACCTTGAGTTTATCCAATCTCAAATTTTCGATATAGGATGGCTCTAATCAAACTGGAGGATTTAAAGAAGGAAATGCGAGAGAATTTGGAAAAAGGTTCATATTCCCTAATACATCACCAAGGGATGCACCATTACTCTTTTTGTATAAGAAGTATATATCAATGTGGCTATATATCAATTATCAATAACTTAACAATATCACCAAAAAGAACAAGTATCCTCTCTGAAGGATTGATGACTTGAATGATCAGTTACGAGGAGCTCAGTACTTTTTAATGGTGGATCTTTTTTTTCGATAACATCAGCTAAATGTGAAGAAGGAAGTTATTTAGAATACTGCCTTCCTTACAAGGTATGGTAACTATGAGTTTCTGGTGATGCCCTTCAAACATACAAATTCCCCACCAATATTCATGGATTTGATGACTAGAGTATTTATACATTACCTCGACAAATCTTTTGTAGTTTTTATCAATGATATTCTCATCTACTCTAATATAATAAAAGAATATGAAGAACATAAAAGGCTTGTCTTGGTGACATTGTGAAAGGAGAAGTTGTCTACAAATATTATCCAGTGTGAATTTTGGATAAATGAAGTCCTGTTCTTGGTTCATGTGATCATAGGTGAGGGAATTTCTATGGACCCTTAAAAAATAAAGGAGATTGAGGAATGGCCCATACCCACTGGTGTCACAAAAATTTGTAGTTTTCTTGGAATGGAATGGTATTATTCACCTATTGTGGGAACTTTCTCAAGATTTTCAAGCCCGCTAACTATGTTAACAAGGAAAGGGGTAAAGTATTTATGGACATAAGAATTTGAGGAAAGAAACAAGGAGATAAAGAGAAGGTTGATCGCTGCACATATACTAACATTATCGAAACGTAGAGAATTTTTTGGGATATATAGTGATGCTTCCATGAAAGGCTTGGTTTTTTTACTCATGAAAAATTATAATGTGATATCCTAGGCCTCACTAAAGTGGAAGATCCATGATCTGAACTACTCGATGCATGGTCGGGAGCTAGTAGTTGAGATTTTTTCTTTAAATATCCAGCGGCACAAACTCTATGGTGAGAAGTTTGACATATATACCAACCATAAGATACTAAAGTATATTTTCACATAGATGTATCTAAACTTGTGTAAAAGGAGATGGTTGGAGATAATCAAAGACTATGATTTCTCTATTAACTACAATCCTAGAACGGAGAAAATGTAAGATAATTATATTAGTAGAAAAGAACCCACTACCCTATCCAGGAACCGAATTGAGTAAGAAATTATCTTCATTGATATGCAAAGGGTGTATTTGGAAATCATTATGGTAGGGAATAAATCCTACCATTCACAATTTATTTCCCAACCATCTATCCATGAAAATATTAAGGAGGCATAATGGGATGATCCAAAGTTGCAATATAAGGTGAATGCAGTAAAGGTAGGGAAGCTGCAAGAGTACCATATCGATGATGATGTTGTTATTCAGTTTGGAACAAGGTTTTGTGTTCCTTCATCACCCAGGATAAAGAAGGAGTTATTGGACAATAAACATAGCTAAAAATTATCTATCCATCCTGGTGGAACCAAGATGTATTGAGAACTCTGAGAACATTTATCATGGGACTACATAAAGAAAGGGATTGTTTATTATATCTCAAGGTGATTGATATGTTAGCAAGTTAAAACTGAGTGAAAAAGGTCCAAATGTATTTTGAAACCATTGCCTATACCCATGTAGAAGTGATAAAATGTCACTATGGACAATTTCACGGGTCTCTGAAAGACATCCAAAGGAAATAATATGATATGGGTTATGGTGGAATGACTCACCAAGACTACACACATTATCTTTATTATGAAAGATCTATCACATGGACAACTTGCAAATATATATGTGAAGGAAGTGATTAGATTTCATGGGGTTCCACTCTCAATTGACTCTAATTGTGATCAAAGGTTCATATCTAAATTCAAGATAAGTCTTCAATAGGCCTTGAGTAATGAATTAAATTTCAGCATGGCCTATCACCCCCAAACCGATGGCTAGTCTAAAATTTGTATTCAGATGCTCGAATATATGCTAAGAGCCTTCTTTTTAGAATTAAAAGGTGGATGGGATCATCATATCCCATTTTTGGAGTTCTCATAAAACAATAACTTCCACTTGAGTATTTAGATGACTCTATATAATGATTTGTATGTAATGTGATGTAAAACTCCAACATGTTGGGATGATGTTGGAGAAATAAATCTCATTGGACCGAATCTTGTACAAGAGATGACTAAGAATGTTCAATCCATACAACAACATGTCAAATCTTATCAGAGTCCGAAAAAGAGATATGATGACAAACGTTAAAGGGGCTTGGAGTTCCCTGCAAGAGATAAATTCTTCCTATGAATATCATCATAGAAGATAGTCATGTTGTTTGGAAAGAAAGGGAAGTTAAGACCAAGGTACATTGGATCCTTTAGTATCATTGAACGCATAGGATCTACGACCAATCAGCTTTCACTTCCACCAAATATGGTTCAAGTTCATGAATTGTTTCAAGTATCACTCTTGATAAGTACATACCAAATCCCTCACATGTACTAAACTCATATGTTGCACAACTAGAAAATGATCTCTCTTATGAGGAGCAGCCAGAAAAGTTTCTTGAATGGACATATAAGGTTCTACGCAACAAGAAAACCGACCTTTCCAATGTGTTTTGGAGGAACCATAAGTATGAAGAAGGAACATGGGAATCAGAGGATGTGATGAAGGAGAATTACCCTCAACTATTTATTTAAAACAAAATTCCATGGGTGAAATTTCAAAAGGGGGGAATAATGTAAAGACCCAATCATTTTTCTATGAAATTTCTCCCTTATTATAGTAATATCATATAGTATAATCACATAAAACAACATTAGGAAACACAATTCCAGATCATGAGTAAATGAAATACGAAATTCTATGTGACCTTTAAAAATAATTTTTCCACTTCATTAATTTTAATTTCTAAAATCTGACATAAAATGTTGTAATCAGTAAGATGTTTGGAGTCTAATAGGACAAACTTAATTTTCTGTGATTAGTAACATACAATTATGAATAGTAATGTTACCTTGATGAATATTAATATGACCCTTATTAATATTAAATTTTCCCTGTGAATATGAACCTTATCAATGATAGTATAAGTAAAATTTATCAATCCTATAATTTACAATATAATATATTGCTAGAATTATTATAAGTCGTGAATATTTCATCATTAATTTTGTAATTAAAAATAAGATTTCTTTTTATAAAAATTTATTCATATACAATTATTTTTATGTCTTAGGATTATATGATAATTTTATGAGTCCTTAAATAATTTTTCAAAGTGTTAGAAAAACAGTTTTAATTTTAAAATTTGTATTTTTCATGTAAATTATGGTTTTAATTAAAAATAAAATAACCCATATTTATAATATGATTTTCATAAAATTGAGTTTATTTTTGAATTATACACATCAACAAATGGTTAAGGTTATTTTTAGATAATTTTCTAAAACGCTTTAATTTTTTTTGAATAGTGAAATTTGATAGTTTGCAAAATATGCTGAATAAATGAATTTTTTCATCATGATTGAGTCTTGTGTGATTTATATGGCCATAAGATCGAACTTAAATTCCCTATTTCCAATATTTAGTCATGTAATAATCATTATTTATAGTCTTTAAGGATATTAAAAACTAATGAAATAAAAATATTAGAAAACCCCCCTCCCCCCACTATAAATACCACCTCTCAAAACCTTATTTCCTCACACCTATCAAGATTGAATACATGCCCATGTTCTTTGAAATTGTCTTATATAGCCCCTCCCCCATGTCCAAAATCTCTTGTTCTCATCAGAAGACCAATCCTAGTTTCCATTAGGTGCATCTCAAGAGGATAATTCAAGAGGTAGTTCATCTCTCTCTTTTCTTTTAGTTTGCTTTAAAATTTCATTTCATCTCTTCTCTTATCCTCAACATCTTTTATCCAAATGTAATTATACCTCCAATATCAAAAATATATTATAATTATATCATGCTAATAAAAGATTATTCATTATACTCCTCCCGCTCTCTCTCTCTCTCTTTATAAAATTGATATCATCGCTCGTGATGTGTTAATTTACCTACATTATGGTCGATGTACATAAATGTTCCTTCAAATACATCAAGGATATCAATAAAAACAATAAATTTTTGAAAAAAATATTTTAATATTTATTTTTTACCCTTTTTATGTTCTATAATAAACTTTTATACACAATACAAGATGATGAAACAAAATGTGTTCATTGTGATCCCAAAAAGCCCAAATTAACCAAAAATAATCATCAACAAATTTAATGTAATGATTAATCTTCTTGGTATATTAAAACATTCATTGGAAGATCATTTATACTCCTTTAAGATCATTAATATTTTTTATTAGAAATTCTGGATGTTTTTCCATGTTCTACACGGACCTTAATTCATGTGTACAAGTGGATTGTTCATGAAAACTAAGGAAAAAACACTCACAAACAATGAATTTAAACTCTATAACTCATAAGAAAACCCATAAAAGAACTTAATAGAACCATAAAAAATAAAATAAATTTATAAAAGTTTCATAATTTTTTAATTAATTAATCTAATTTGATTATATATTAAATTATTGTAAAGAATGTGTTCAGACACAAGGTACAGGGAATTCTGGAACACAACTTTCTTTCTTCAGGTATTCCTTATTTCACTCCATTTTTTAGTATGGTTATTTCATAAAAATCATTTATTTATCATTATCTTACTTTTTATTTTATATTAATGTTTTTAATTGGATTTTATGTCAAACTCAATGTTTTCCAAAAGAACACTTCTGTCAAAAACACACCTTCTACTTCTCACTCAAGGTTGATATCTCCTGTATCAAGTATTGTATTCCATATTTAGTTTGGGAACCCAGAGTTTATGAATTTATGATTTATAAACTTAAACCAATTCTTTTCCATGGTTTATTTTATGTTTATGATTAACATATGTTCTATGTGGCATGCATAATAATGTAAATGTTATGATGTGACGGGTGTTCCCAGAATTATATAAAAAAATGTTGATGTTATTTTGTGATGGGTACGCCCGAAATTAAACACCACCCTAATGAATTGGGTAACATAATGAATCACATGAGTTGAAGTAAAATATGTGTGAGCATGATGCTACCTTTGTTCACAACTATGTGTGGTAGTTGACCACTAATACATGATGTTTCATTTTTATGCATTTCCACATTATAGGTCTTCTCTTAATGATTCCTCTCATGATTATGATCCTATTAACATGTTTTATTGATAATGATTATGCTTACCCCATGTTATATTGTCTTATGTTCTTATATATTCTATTACTAGGATTTTATCTCACCTCTTTTGATGTATATCCTCATGTGGCTAATTGTACTAAATAGAACACATTGGACAATAAGAATATATAGGAGAATGAAATTAAAAATTTATGTTTATATTGTAAATTTTATGTATGGTCTTAGTTTACCAAGAAACTAAACCTTTAGATCCTCTTTGAATAACGATTTTATGTTGTTTATCGTTAAAATGATGCAAAAATAATGTAAAAACCCAGGATTTCTATAATGACACACTCAACCAAACAAAAAATCACTACATCAAACCACCATGCTATATACGCAACTCAAGAAACTCAAAGGGAACCATCCTAATGGATATGTTGAGATAAGAGACACTTCTGCTTGTAGTTCAATCTTGAACATGATCATTCATCAATGGGGTAACGCGGCAACCTCCTCTTTCAAGACAATAATGTATTATTCTATGAACTAGTAAATGGATAATATTGAACCTCTAATGATATTATAATCATCTCATCCATCAAGGATGATAGGAAAAAACATATCTCTAACCCATCTGAGGGTCCCAATTTCAAAAAAAACTATTGGTTCTCTATCCACATCACAGAACACAGTCAGCATCCTAAAGTAATTCTCGATAGCCTTCACTAAATAAAACTAATACACGCCCAAGATGATGTCATATTGTCGCATCTATAAACATAATAAATCTCTCCAAGATCGGTACTGACTTAGAACTATCACATAGTCGCAACAAAACTCAAATAATTAAACTCAACCTCCAACTTTTGTAGTTAATGCCAAGGGCACTAGAAGCCTCTCTACCACAAGTCTCAAATCATGGTTAAGGGAATGTGATATAAAAGAGTTCAACTTTCCCAGATTAAACAGGGAATTCACCCATATAGAAAACAAGAAAAGGGTACCTCAAATGGTTTCTGACTCATCTGGCACTGGAAATGCTAAAGAATGAAGCTGATCTTGACCTGATCTACGACCTCTATAACCTTGCTGAAGACCTCCTCTATAGTTCTTCACTACTATCTGAGGATGGGGAGAATCTCAGGGCTATCTTTGGCCTAAACCATATCCTATTTTATGATATCAAACTAGAGAATCCTACTTTTGTGGCCTCAGCTGGAACTACCTCAATTGAGGAACATGAAGAAGAATAAACGGTGCACAATGAATGCTTTGAATGGTCGGTCACACTCACCGCTGATGACCACAACCTCCATAACAAAAACATGATTCTGATCACTTGGCATAGGTCTGAGAGCCAATACCCCTAGATAAAACAAGACATTGATAGTTGGGACCTACCCCTACTAATCGGACGCTCTTCTGTCCTAACAGCTAGGAACCCTGGACCACAACACTACATTGTTCGAAATCCTGATGACTCCCCTCTCCAGAAGATCCTATTCTGGATAATATCCACTTAAAGACATCTTCTACTTACCACAACTTGAAAAAATGTCTTTAGCATAAATAGGGTGGCCTGGCATGTGATTTATGGATGTAAAGCCTCATTGAAATTCCTCTCTCTTGCCTCCTCTTCTGAAAAAAAATCCCAAAGCATATAACAAAAGGTTCTTGAAATGGATTACAAAATCTCTCAAAGTAGAGCTCCCTTATCAATGGGTTAGAACCTCCTTGATACTATCCGCCTTTATAGAAGAAGAAAGAAACTCATCTCTAAACATGTATGAGAAATCCTCCCACAAGACTTCCAACTCCTCGTGATATCTAATGAATAAGAACCTCTATTGCCTCGCTGCCCCATGTAGCATCACCAAAGAGAAAGACACTCAGGGCTCCTTATGAACACATATTAAACTATAGTCTATCCAAATATCCTCCAACAAGTCATCAATTATTGTATATGAAATAGAGACCTCATACCTATATAGACTCTAGTGCTAAAACATTCAAAGTGTTCTCCTCCAAGTGTCACCATCGTCAACCTCCACCTTGTAGTGATCTTCTAGTTCAGCCTGCTAAAAGTAATCTACAAAAATATAATAAAGACATTGAATTATATCCATGCCTTCAATAGAAAAACAATTCAATATCCTGACCTGTAATATGGAAGACTTTAAAATTAATTAATTTTTTTTATTTTATGTTATCATATCTTGAGGTCTACCTAGTCAAATATAGGCATAAATAAGAATGATGCATGACCCTTTACTAGGTCTCTAACCTAAAATATGTTTCACTTTGTTTAGTATCCACTATAAGATTAATGTTCCATGCATAAGATCACACAGGACCATATATACCCATTTCCCAGCCGGTCTCCCATGTTTATAGAACTTTCTAAACAAAGATGACATATCTTCCCGACCAACCCATGAAACATCAACTATGCACAACTCCAAACTCCATACTACCCCTCAAACTGACCTCTGATACCACTCTATGATGACCACCTACCCTCCCAATTTGTACCCCTCTTATGTTAGAAATGGGAGAAGAGAGATACTAACCCTAGAGACCCACCTCTAGTAGGACCCAGGTTGGTGACTAGCATGGAGAATATAATAAACATGCAGATGTGAAGGATTACCCTCTAAGAGAAACACAAGCAGAAGAGAAATCTAAAATAGACACAAACCCACTCTTTTTCAGACTAAAATGTAAATGAAAACACAAGTACACAAATATAATATAATCCAACAAGTACTACAACTGAATGGGAAATATACAACTTCCAAAATAAAGTAATGAATTTGGTAACTGTGAAGCCAAAACAACACCAGTTAAACCCCAAACTATTATTAACCAGCTTGATCTGAAACCGTTTCCATCTGACATGAAAAAAAATTATATATATGCAGAGTGAGTATAATAGTATACTCAGTAGGGAAATACCTATATCCTCTCATGTAAAACATAAAGAAATCATGCTAAATAAAAGTGAATAACAATTGAAACAAACTCGTAACATAAACAATTATACTAAGTTCATAGCCTCACCATGGATACTCTCACCAAGTATCGCATTCAAGAGAATAAAATGTAATAAATAATATCAAGGGTACCCTTCTACTACTTCCCCAGTGATTTTCCACTCTACCCCAATGTTTGACATCCTGAGATTCTCTCTCCAAAATTTCAAGCACGCTTACACCTAGGAACAACACTACGACATGAACCTCATGCAATATACCACCACATCCAGGTAAAAAAACTAACTAAAAAGTTTCTGGGAGCCACCACAACTCATATAACAAGAATCAGGCATCGATTATTACAGCTCAAGCCATCACAACCCATACACTAAGTAAGTATACTCATGTAATCACAACCTATACCCATTATATCTTTAATAGTCTATAGAAAACTACATCCAAAATAGATGTGTGTGAAATAAACACAAGATATTACTTTTAAAGTCGGTTTTTTCAATAACCGACAATAAATTTCCCTCTTCTGGAATTAGTTTTTTAAATAACTAACAATAAAAATATAATAAATGTTTTAGATAATTTATTGATCTTCTATTTGATAGTTCGTGGAGTAAAAATGGATTTACGCATCAAAAGTTATGGACGTCGAAAGTTGAACATTAGGATTTTTAACGACAATTTTTTCCAATAATCGAAATTAAAAGTACCTTTTTTATTGTTTTTTCCATCTACCAGATGTTAAAAATATAACAATTGTTTTAGATCATTTCTCCAGCTTTTATTTCATTGGTCGTTGAGAAAAAAAGGTCATACGAATCAAAAGTTATGGACGTTAAAAGTTGAACATTATAAGAAATGCTTTTTAACATCAGTTTTCCAATAACTGACTTTAAAAGACCTTTTTGATGCAGGCTATTCAAATATCCGACTTTAAAAATGAAATAAAAGTTGTAGATAATTTCTCAGGATTTGATTTGATAGGTCATGGAGCAAAAACTGACATACGGATCAAAATTTATGGATGTTTGAAATTGAACATTAGAAGACTCGGTTTTTAACGTCGGTTTTTTTCAATATCCGGTGTCAAAAGTACATTTTTGGGGTCGATTTTCATATTAAACGAGGTTAAAAGTCACTTTTTGGATTTTGTTTTTTAGTAACCGATGTTATATCCCCAACGTGAGAATATTTTTAACATCGGTTGTAAATTTAACCGATGTTAAAAGTAATGTTCCAAATAAGCGGGTTTGGTATTCCAATTTTTTCACAACAAGCATTTCTATTTTAAAAATCCTACCAAAATTTTAATGCTTCACACCAATAATATTTTCATTTACAATATATAGAGCATCATTCTCTATGTTTCAACATTTTTTACATCTTCAATCCAATAAATATTTCAACAATTCATCGATCAACGATTTGTACAGGGTATTTTGTTTCATCATTTAATTTCATTATTATTGTTTTCCTCATCACTAAATATGTTTATATTTTTATTATAATGATGAAATATTATTCCCATCAAGACACAAAGATGAAACTTCTACATTATATTCATTAGTTAAGGTGAAAAATTCATTATCACTAACCATTTTTATTACCTCGTGAGTTCTTCCGTGAAATGAAGTGAAATAACAAAAAGCATGAAATTGATTTGAATGAAACCAAAAAAATAATTAAAATTAGTTTGAATCTTTATGTTTTAAATTTTTGAAGTCATTTGGAATATAGTTTTCAATTCATGTTTCTCATGTATTCCTTAAATCAATTTTTATCTATCGAAACATAAAGAGATACAACTTTCGACGACTATAACTTTTGATCAATAAGTTTATTTTAGCTCCATAAGTAGTCAAATAGAATCTTGTGAAATAATCTATATTCCAATATTAATATTTTCAGTGTTTTAACGTTGGTTTCTACCAAAATTTATGTGAAAAATATATTTTTTTTAAATATACTTTTCACATCATTTTTTTTCTAAAACCGATGATAAAACCCATGTATATGCCAAAATTGGACATTAGTATTCTAAAGAACCGACATTGAAGACTGTCCACTGGACTTTTGGAATCGGTTTATATGAAAAATGTGGCCAACTATTATCCAGGCCTAAAGTTTGGAATTGGTTTATAAGAAAATGGACGTTGAAAACCGACGGGGGCTAATTTTTTTACATCAGTTTATAAAAACCACATTAAAGCTTATATTTTTACATTACCATTATTGTCTTCAGTTAGAAACCAACACAGAAAGACATTTTTCAACTATTTTTAGCATCATCTCCCCCAACCCTTGTTCCTCCTTTATTCTCTTCCCACTCTCCCCTTTTTCATCTTCATCCTCTCTCTTTGTTGGTTTGTTTTTGTGTCTTTTCATTTGCCTCTCATATTCTCTACTGTATGTGGTATTGGACCCTGTTGAAGCTCAATTGGTTATTCCACTACTCTTTCCTTCTAGTTACCACATTTATGACCCCATTCTAGTCTAGTGCAATGGTTCTCTTTGATTTTTTGGGTTCTTTTGGATGAATCGTGTTGGTGCGCCCGGAGCTCAAATTGTGTTCATTCTTTGCATTGTTCTTTTTCTTTGGTGGTCATTTCCACTTCGATGTGTCGATGATTTGCATGTTTCCCGGTGGCAGTTTCATTGGTAGAGGTTGGTGGTTCTGGGAGAGGGTGTGCTTCTTTGTTGATACCCTTCTGCATCAATCTTTATTCAAACCGCTTTTCCCTTTTTTGTTCTCCATGTCGGTATGCTGTGATGGTTTCAAGAGGATTTGGGAGGTGATGTTTGTTCGGTAGTCGATGCTCCGGGTGGTGCATCATTTTTGGACTTCAATCTATGTGGTTTTTGTTCCTGTTTTTTGTTGCAGTTTTTGTTGAAATGTGTGGCATGTTTCTGCCTTAATGTGCTAATGACATTTGAAGACATTTTTCAACTGTTGATGGGGTGGATGAAGGTGTCTTTCTTAATGTTGTTTTAAGCTTCGGGGGAACATTCCGATGGGTTCATGTTGCTAGAATCTGAGGATGTTCATCACTGATTTGTGGAGGCTTAGGTTTTAGTTTTCGGTTCATTTTGAAGGTCCCCATACCTTTCTAGTGGATTCTGTTTTTCGAGGAGGCGTGTTCATCAGTCGTTGGAGTAGTGTGATGACCGACATTGTGTGAAAAGATTATGAAGTGTCGAGGTGGGTGCTCATCAATGATGGATTGGTTTATTTCATATCTATGTGAGGGTTCAATGGCATGGATGGTGGTTCGGTGACAATAGAGTTGTGCTTGGTCCTAGTATGGCATCGTGAGTGGCTCATGATGGTTTTTAATTTAAAAAGTAATTCAATGAATCCCCTTCCTCAAAAGGTTATTGAAATTATTCTCATGAAAATAGACCACACAACGGATCTCTGATCACCCCTTCCACAAGAATAGCATCCATCTGTGGACATGGAGGCACCACCGCAACAACAAGACCAAGAGAAACCCCATTAGGAACATTTGGGATCATCATACATCACATGGAAATATCAATTGGAGGAGAAATATATACAATTAGAATAAATTGTTGGAAAACAAAGAAAAAACACACCTTAGATCAACAAGGATCACCATGGATCGAAGATGGAAACCCAAGGATTGGTCACCATTGAAGGGATATACTAAAAACCCAAGAGTGGACTATGGAGTCACCTTGGATCAGAGGGAGGGAAGCTAAATCCATATGTTTTGACTGCCTAACTAGATGGAATTTTTTAAAACATTACAGTGTCGAGGGATTACATGACATGTAATCCCCTTTGATTCCATGTAATGCATCATGGTCAGTTTACACCAAAATAAAGTGTCACATTTCACATTTATATTACTTTTAAACCCCCAAAATATTAAACTATCTGAATCCCACATTCACATCATGAAAAATGTTGAACTTGTTGCTCGATTATCTTCCATTTGGGGTTTCAATGACTTCAAAGTTGTCTCCTTGGGTAGAGGTTTCTTTCATATTTTATTTCCATCAGCTGATTGCAAAAACCGAGCATGGTGTTTTGGATCTGTGAACCTTAAACCAGGAACTCTTAGGGTTTATGAATGGAATCCAAATTTTAGTTTAAATGATTTCAAAGATTCATTTGCACAGATCTGGATTAGAATACATGGGTTGAATTGGATTTTATGGCATTCTGAAATTTTGTTTGATATAGCTTCAGCAATAGGCATTCCTATTAGGATGGATCAGGCCACTGAAAAAACGTCCTTTGGTCACTTTGCTAGGATTCTGGTAGAGGTGGACTTAAGTTTGCCCCTTATAGACAAGGTCATTCTGTCCACAACACACGATGACATTAACTTAAGGATTGCCTATGAACGTTTCCCTTTATACTGTGAGGTGTGTTGCATCATTGGCCATGAAAAATCCAAATGTAGAGCGAATATCATCTGCTCTATTTGTAATATAAAAGGTCATGAGGGATCAGTTTGTAGAAGGAGAGATAAACAATATCCCAAACAAGGGATAGCATTGCAACCTATTATACAACGCAAAGATGATCAAACTGCTACAAGTGGCTGTGACCCTGATCAGATTTCTAGACAGCAGGATCCTAGGGAAATAGATCCTTTAAATTTGCAACAGAAATTTCCCAAAATAAGCTGGGCCAATCTAGCGGATGATGTTGAAACTCTAGATCACCAACCTTCTTTTAAGGATATGTTAATCAAAGATATAACTGCACAACATAGTGAATCAGATTCTGATGATAGTCATGTGGAAAGAGAATCATTTGCTCAAGCTGAAGTTGATGACACATTCTTGAATGAACATAATGCTGCTAGTAATAGAAAGGGTAAGATAGCATTGGAAGCTGCTACTTCAAAGAAAGTTATAACAAAAGAGGTTCACAGGAGGGACCTTGTGAAGGATTTCAATCCTTATCTTAAGCAGAAGGACTCTTAACCTCCAAAAAATTTGGAAATTTCTGGTATGGACAGTTCAGTTGATAAAATTATTGCTGTTAAAACCCCTTCCCCCATGGGCCAAGAGGGGTTAAAGTCATCCAGTCCTTCTCTCAGGCAGAAAGTTTCTGAAACTCCAATGAGTTTGGTAGCCTCAGATTTGGTCAAATTAGCTGGTAAATCTCCCCTCTGCTCGGGTTCTGTTTCAATGCAGGAAATTGAACATTCCCCTCATACTCCACCTGTATCGAAACTTTTCAACCAGCATGACACTAACCCTGCTGCTGGTGGAAGTCAAATACAGGTAAGTTCTCTTCCCCCATCACAGGGGACTCCAGGAAATGATATAAAGGTTGGTCAAGCCTTGTGTACCTGGACCACTTCTCCAGGGAATGTTATTCCAAGCTCTTCAGCAGCTGCATGAAAAAACAAGCAACATGCCATAGGTAAAACCGTTCAGGTATGTACCTATAACCCTTTTGCACTGCTTGCTTCTTCAAGCAGGGATGATGATGGAGGGAAAGCAGGCTGTTTACTTGATGATGGTAGAGCACAACTAGATGCTGACTCTAGTTCAGAGGAGAGAAATGGCCCATGGATACAAGCGAAGGCAGGGAGAAGAGGACGTCGTTCTCGTGGCAAGAGTGGCAGCTCAACATGTCACAGCATGCGTACTCGCTCCCGGGGTTTTTGATGAGTTTTCTTTCGCATCTGTCTTGTTTTAGATTATGTTTTATGATGTATACCCCTTTTTGTACTTTCTTTCTTAATTTATAATAAGAGACCTCGAGTCTCCACCTTTTAAAAAAAATAGTGTCAAATTTGATATTTCTGATTTTTAAAAATAAAAAATATTTTATCAAATTATATGAATTACCTAAAAATCATAAATTCATCCATTTAATTAATATATGATTTAGGATGTCATCCATGATATATATAGGTATTTTTTATGATATTAGTATTGACCCAAAATAGTAAAATCCATGTTGTCATGATATGAGTTAAAGAGTTAAAATATGAGTTAACACTAAATGATAATGGTAAGAATGTGACCTCATCATTGAATTAGATTATTTTCTCCCATAATTAAGTTTTAATTGAAATATATCACCTAATAAAAAATTTTAGTTTAAAAATAATTTATATTAATTAAATATTTAGTGATTTTTGAAAAGTGCCCCTCGCCTCAATTATAAAAAGCGGACCTCCTCCCTCACTTATTCACACCACATTGAGCCATATAGATTGAACAAACCATGACCATTTATTTAAAAAAATATCCTTTTACAATTTATGGATGTCCTGCTCTTCCATAAAGTCCAACCCTAGATCCCTTTGGAAGAGATCTAAAGGATGTCATCCGAATAAGAGGTAATCGTGTTTACTAACACATTAAAGTTTATACAAACTTATAAATCATATTAATGGGTTGTTTACTTCAAAAAATAAAAAATATAGTATCTTATATATACATAGATTTTATTATTATTATTAAACACCATATTATTCCTTTTACCCATCCTAAGAAAGATGAAATCACAACACGTGTGTATGTATGGATTATTATCTCTACATAGCAGTGTAATTTATTTTTCATCACCAATTTACATGGATAATTATATTAATGAAAATGATGGATATATATGATAATAATGAAATGGTATTTATTTTTGAAAATTAATATACCAACCACTTTCTTACCCATTCAACCGTTTAGAAATGATATGATTGCTGAGGCATGTGTACAAATTACCATCTCCACAAAGTGATGCAATTAATTTTCTATGTTCAAAATTCATGTATTGTTTTTGAAAAGTATTTAATGATTAAATATCATATTTATGAAATTCATATTATTCAATATAGGTTGGATATATATTCCATTCATGATAACGAGAACATTCAAGACTAAACAAACACGAGAAAACTAGGAAATTAACACACAAAATAGTGAAATGAATAAAATATTATTAATAAACAAGTGAAAAGTGTTATAATTAGATTTTATATTTTATAATAAAAGTTACTATGACTATTTTATATCTTAATAAGGTGTTTAAATATAATATACATGATGTTCAGAATTGTACGGAGGAAATCAGGCCTAAGGTAACTATTATTTCACAATCACCTTATTAGTTGTGATTGTTTTTCTTTAAGACCCTACAGGAGAATATTTCTCATCCATGTAAATGTTATCTATGAATATTTTATTTTCTTTTTAATATTATACTATGAATATATGAAGACATCTCTACCAATGTTTTCCTTTTTACAAAATGGTTTAAAAGGAATATAATTTTCATTTTCCAAAGGAGGTTCTTTATGACTTTTCCATAAAAAATATAGAAGGAATGTTTTTTAACTTGTTTGGAATGAGCATATTTTTCTTCCATAATGAAAAATTAATTTTTTTTAAATCCATATTTACATTTTAATATGGTCATTATCAATTAAAATATTTTTTTTATAATTTCTCAATGTTTTAATCAAAAGTCATTTAAAAGTAAAAAGGTCATTATCATCAATATTTTTTCAATTACCTTTTTAATGTATTTTCCTTTATGTCGACATATTTTTTTAATCTTATTATTCATTGAGTATGAAATATTAAATTTTATTGAATGTATTATGATCAGTTTGACTAGGAATACAAACTTTTAATACCAACTTAAATATTAATTTTTTTGGTTTATAGTTATATTTATTGAATGGGGAATGTTATTAATATTTTTTATAAAATATTTTATATTAATTTATATGTTGATTATGTTTCATCCATTTCGTATTGGAATGAATTTTTCTTTGTAAGTGATTTGTGGGGACCACTATAGCCCCTTCATTCATTGGTCGGTATAATGAGACAAAATATTTTTGGGTATTGGTTGAGGCCTTACTCATTTATGTATGATTTTAGGAATAATACTTAACGATATGTTTATGATTTCAAACATTATTAAATTATTTATTGGTTCCCATGAAATTATCTTATCTATTTATGATATGAAAGGGTTTTCTTTTCATGTTATTATGAAACTATTTTTTTTTAATATTATGGTCAAGATATTTGTCTACCGGCATGTGTTTCAGTTATTTAACATTCTATAAATCTTTATTCTTATTTATGTTAAACTTATCTACATTAATACACTTACTGATCATATAATCCAATTTCTTTCTTATGATTCATTTTCCTCCATGATCCCAAGAATTATATTGGAACAGATATTCTAGGTTAAACTAGGAGAAAAATGGTGTTTTCAATTGTGTTAATATGTTTCATTTTATATTTTTAGATGTAGATTAAGATTTAATTATGTATCCGATTTTCCAAAACTACTAAAAAATTCAATACTCATGGATGTACTTCCTTTTTTGTTATCACAATGTTATAATTTTACCATTGACTCTAGGATATGGGGGTCGTGATCTTCACATTTTTTATTAGAGAAAGTTTAGTATATAAATTGGAATATAGATTGAGAAAAAACAATATTCCAGAAATGTAACCCTATATAAGATTTTGAGAATATTTATATGATTTTCATGGTTAGTATTTTAAAAATAGTTATACATAAATTTAAAATTTATGTTAAATGATTTTATAATTTAAAATTAAACATTATAATTCATAATATAATATACTGTATTCCATTATTTAAAAATTGCACATAGTGGAGTGAATGTAAACCTTATTAATGAATGTAATCCATAAACGGATTAACCTCCTAGATAAGATATTGATGTTGGAGCTGGACATGAAATAGTATTGAACATCATATAACTATACGTAGATATTTGACTCATGATATGAGAAATAACCTTACATCCATATAGAATCCCAATCCATAATGTTGTGGAATAATTTTAAATTGCTTTATACAAAAACAACCTACATAATTTAATGGGACAAAGAATCTATTTTTAGATGAGAAATAGATATGTTCATTAGAGAGTATATTTCTCACGTTAGGATGTAATGAATGGTAGAAGGATATCATGGAAGTTTATCATCTCTCTATAGATTTATATAAATTGTGGTCATTGATTCCAAACAGAAAGTAGGAGGAGGAAATAGAAATCCTGGAATGAAATGATTTTAATGAAGACATTATTGAAATATATTTTCATCAAGAATAGCGAGAGAATATGGGGAGAAATTTCTGAGATGAAGATAAAAGGAGTATTTGAATGTTTCTAAGTACAAAGATAACATTTCAAGGTTTTCAAGGCATGTCACAGACAACATAATTAATCCTAAAAGTAGGATTGAATATAACTTTGATGGTTTTAATCAAATTCATTTATGGGAACATGTTCCCCAGAAAATTATATCATGGAAGAATATAGTATCATGTACCATAAAGGAATTTCATAAGTCTTATGGATTTAAAGTGGTGGTGGATAATAAGAGGGTTTTTGAGTACTCTAGAAATGGAAACAAACAAAATGGGGAGAATGGAAGAGGAGATTTTCTAACAAGAAATAAATGTGTAATGAAACATCATGGAACATGCCTACTGGGAATATTATTTTTATAGATGTTGGGAGAATAATCCCAATGATCTTTGTTTTCAAGGGAATTCTTCAATGTTCAATGAATTATCAATAAGAATATGGGACACCATGAACATAAGTTTCCTAGATATAAAGGGGAATTTCCCAGGAAAATGACAAGGGGGTAAGGCCAAGCTTTGGTTCTCACTAAATCTATGGTTTAATTTCTTAATTATGTAGTGTAAGTTTCTTTAATGATATACTCAAAATTTTCAAATTCATTATTTGATTCTACTTCATTAAATTCTTTTATATCATTCTGTTTTTCTAAAAAAATTATATATTTCCCCACTGCCTTAAGAATGGAGTTTTTGGTCAATACTCAATGTGAAAATATCATTGCTACAATGATGTGTCAACAAGTTCATATTATGACACATAAATGTGCTCTATTTTATGATTATATTATAATAAATATTGTTGGTTTTTATATAATAATCGGTATGAACTGGATTTCAAAATATAATGAAACAAATTAATTGCAATGAGAAGGAAATTATGATTCATGATGAAGATATGTAATTTCTTATATTTAGTTGGGAGAAATAATAATAGGAGTCATATTTGGATAAACCTCCCGAATGTCTTATAAATTAGATTCTTGTCGTTAAAGATTAGACAAACCCTACTGGTGAAAAATGTAATCCTAAAATTGAGGATGTGTAACATCCCAAGTAATGGTAGAATAAGTATTTTTCATATTTATTAATGTCTATAAATTATATAGTAATTTAAAATAAAATGGTTTATATGTTCAATATTGTATATGATTTCCAACAGAGAGTTTTTTTGAAATCTACCATTGCACGCAAGATTTCGTAACAAAGAATAATAAGATATTATTAATTTTATTATTTAATATGGCATTATTTCTACCTTTTAATGTAATAATTGAAATAAAAATAAACTTTGATAATTTTATAATTATTATATAAAAAAAAATCATATTTAAAATATTGTTATCAAAATTTACTTTTTGGTTATTTTTTGGCATTTTTCTCAAAAGCATTATTTTTTGTTAAACAATGAAAAATAATGAATTTTAATTGGAAACTGTTTTTATATAATTTATTTATATAGTTAAATAATATTTTTAATTAGTTATAAATAATATTTTAAAAAAATATATTATATTTCAAACAAATTTATTTCATTGGATTCAATTTCAAAATTTAAATTTGATAGAAAACATTTCAATCTTTTGAACATTTTTTTTAAATTTTGGTTTCTCCTGGTATGCGAGATTAATTTTAAATTAATTTCCTTCCACTTTTATGATTTGAATATGTAAAAATGGATTACATAATAAAAATAATCAAAATTTATAATTTTTATTTGGGTCAGCATATATTTTTACCAAAAACCTTTTTGAAATAAATTAAAATTAATTACACGGATTAAGGAAAAAATGAGTTCAATTAGTGGTTAAACATTACCCCAAAGGGCCCAAATGACCTATAAACTAGCCCAAAATCAATTTTATAACCCTATTTTTACCATATCATCCCTATATTAAAAACTATATTATTATTGGAGGCACATTATGAAAGGGAGACCTCCCAATAGTGTTTACCTTTTTATATTTACAAGAATTCAACTCCCTGTCCACTATAAAGTGGCACTCATCCCCCACCAAATTCACTTAATCTAACCACTAAATACATTTTCATCATAAAAACATTTCCCAAATAATCTTCCAACATCCATAAAATCTCCCAAGATTTGTCACTTGGGGAGAAAATCTAACCAATATTTCCTTTATTGCGTACAAAAATAAGTTACCCTAAAAAGAGGTAACACGCATCAATGTAAATTTTTATTTTTATTCCATATTAACTCATTCAATTTAAAATTATGTCATTAATATAAAATTAATTCAGTATATTAAATTTATTAAAATGTTTTTTTGTTAAGGTTTAGACCTACACATACACACATTTTCATCAAATGTGAAATGAAGTCACCATTCGTGTGTAAAGTAGACTATCACCTCGTGAAAGGATGTCGTTCATTTTTCCTTTACCACCGATCATGGTTGGGAATTATAATGGAAATGGTATTTTTAATTTACATTTATGATATTTATTATTTCTTCATACATATCTAATTTATATATACACATTCTTTCAGGGTTTTATTTTTTTGAAATACGATAACATTGTTTATTGACATTTGGACAACCACCTCCTCAAAGCGATTTGATACGTTTACACATTATATGGAATGTATTAAGGATGATTATAGTAAAATTAGGTTATTTAAATAAATATATATTATATTTATGATATAATTACCTTTATGCAAAAATAAAATATCATTTTATTTATTAACCTTTCACACACTAATAAAGTGATTACGTCGTTCATAGACATTTGGAAAACCACCTCTTCGACGTGATGTGATTACATTTACAACATAAGAATTTTATATATAATTATATATGATTAAATAAAATTGTATTTATGATATAATTATTATTTTAGAGAGATAAAAGTTACATACCTTCTTTCCATAATGATCATTGAAAATTGGGAATGTTACTCAAGCATACATACGGACAACCATTTCCAAGATCTCAACATTATTTAATTTTAATTACCCATCATTCATATTTGGTTATAAAAGAATATTTGATGTAGAAATTTGGTAATTATTTAAATATTTAAATTTAGTATGTGTTTTAATGATGACCCATTTGTCCATATTTGACCTACCAAATTCATTTTTGACACATACATTGTAGATCCTCAAAACAACCGACGTAAAAAGAATTATTTAAGTGGACATTTAAAGAATTATAATAAGTGAAATAAAAGTTTTTATGAAAATGAAAAATGTTACCTATCAAGTAAATAATTAATATATGTTTATTTTTTAGGAATATAATATCACACATGATAGGCCACACTCGAGGTAAGGGGCATCGCTTTAATCTCATTCTGTTGAGGCATATCATGATGTTATGCACCATTATTCATTTATAAGGTGTGTATACATAACCTATGACATGTCAATTCATGAATTGTATATACTGTATTGATAATTAATATTTTTAATATTATTATTTACTTAGTTTCTTTACTCATATATTTCAAAGAGGTAAGGGGCACTGCATTTTATAATATCTTCTTTTAACTATTTTATGATTTAATTTAAAAATATTATCCTCCATGTAAGTATTATTAATATTATTATACATGTTTATCTCTATAAAAATATTATAAAGGATATTTTTTTCTATTTTTAGTTTCATTCAAAAAAATTCAGAAAATAATCTTTTTATTTTTATTATATTGAACATTTTTTCAAACAACAGTAGGAATATTCTATTCTTGAAATATAAGTTAAAAATGACTATTCCACCTCCATGAACATTACATTTGTATTGGGATTTATTTTAATGATTTCATGATTCCTTAATTGAAAAAAAAAATCATTTTTCTTTCATTTTGGAATTGGAAATGGTTTTTTTAATTAAAGGTGTTTTTTTTATTAAAAATTGGGTTTTGAAAAAAAAAATTGTAATTTAATATCTAAAAATTATTTTCATACCAATTTAAAATATTTTTCAAATTATGGAATGTTATGTTTCAGTTTTTGTTTCCTGGAAATTATAAATAACGTGTGTGCCCAGATATCTATCTCTGAACCATTTATAAATTAAATTATCGGTGCACCCAGATAGAACTCCAATGCATTGGGTAATGATTATATTATACAAATAATTATATTGTAAGTGGGTTATATGGTTAAACAAATCTATAAGGACTCCTTAGGGGTTTGTAAGGATTCTATGGGATTATTTCTCAAGGTACCTACAAGAATTTTAAATTTTTTATAATTATTTTTTAGGGAAATAATTTTTTAAAGGGTAAAATAAATAATATCAATTAAAGGTAAGTTATTTCCATTTTCGGTAAAAAAATTATTTTAAATTATTGTTTTTCATGGGACTTAATTTTTACCAATAGAATAATGGATTCATTATTTTTTCAACCCTTATTGATCTTTTTATTCTCATCATATATTTTAAAAAAAATCATTGTCTTTAGTATTGTGTATGATATTGAAAGAGGTCAAGAATAATGTTTTGAAAATTTTCAAAAAAGATATCACTATTTATTTTAATAGTTTTATATTATGTGAAAATGGATACGGATTAGATGTTTCACTTTTTATTTTATGTTTTTTATGTATTATTTTTTAACAAATTCTATAAAACTATATACCTAAAAATATCCTCAATTTTAATAAATATAATTTTATGAAAATATTCATGATTATGTATTGTTTAAGGTTGGGGAGTTATAGATTTCCTCAAAGGTCTATTTAGATAACTTTATAGGTTAGGGTAATGATAATATTTTTCCCTTAAATGATTTCACATTGTATTAAAGTTAAAATGTTATAGAATTTTATGTTATTAATATTGATTCATCTAAAATATGAATGTTAATAATGGATTTTCGTAGAGGAAATAAAGAAGTGGTAGTGGGAAGGAAACAAGAGGTTGATATCCTTCCAAATCTACATCTTAAAATGGTCATAATCGGAAAAAATAGTTTTCTATATTGATGGCCCACTTGACTTGGGAAATAAATAATGGTTGTATTCATGTGAGAGAGGAACCAGGTTTACCCAAAAGAAACATGCCTTTTATGGAGAAATTCATGAGGTAAAATCCCCCAACCTTCAATGGATCATTTATCCATGTGTTAATCTAATAGTGGGATATTGCTCTGGAAAAGATATTTGATATCATGGGTTATTCAAAATGTTAAATGTTAACTCTTTTAATTTATCTTTTTGTAGGTGTATTTGATTGATGGTGGTATTTTTTTAAGAATACTAGAGAGAAATATGATCTTTATGCCCTATAAAGTGAAAAAATCAAGAATATTTTCTTTCAGAAATATTTCACCAATGATGTTCAACACTGAAAAGAAAAACAATTCCTAGAATTGAGGAAAATAGAATAAGACTTCACAACCAAATATAAAGGAGACATCACAAAAGTGGATAGGTATGTGCTAGATTTTATTAGAGAAAATGATGAAAAAAATGGTTCAAATTAAAATTAAAACCAAGTCTATGAATAATTTTGGATATTAAATAATTTAAAATCTAAGAATTTTTTTTCATTGTGATCAAATCAATGAGAACGAGTATTTTTACTTTTATGTGCCTTCGGATGATAAAAGTAAGAATCAGAGTAGATGGAAGGTGATGGGAAAACATGAAAAAAATAAATATTGATGTATGAAACTGAAATTCTAATATTTTAGTAAGTATGATAAAAAGAAACCTAGAGAATATATTATGAAGATAGGGAAGTAATACTGATGTAAAATGTTTGGACACATGGTCCACGAAAATAAATAATGGAATCATGAAGAATAAAAGAATTGGTTAATTGATATTTTTATGGTGGTACAATGATTTAGTTTCAATGGGATGGGTCATTATACTAATGTGTGTCCAAAGTTTGTTACATCGAATGGAAATATTCATTATTGGAAACAAAAATGTGTTGGAAGGTAATTTTATACTATTATAGTTGATTTTGGGCCATCAAATTAAGTGGTGATTCTTATGTTACATGTGTATTTGAAATACGATAATACCATGTTTAACTTTGGATAATCACATTCATCCATTAATGTGAAATCTACTATATATAATAATCCTGGGATTCCAACTACCACATGTCAACCTAATGTATATCCACGTCATATTTATTATATGTACCACTCCAACAATTGACCATGTCTCACTTCCGAGTGGTATCTCAAACTTCCAATGCCTACCTCTCCTACAACCACTTCTGCTTCTTTTGAGGTTAATACGGTTCACGACCATGAATACCCTTGAACCCCCACCCCTATCTTCCTCCCTCTCCCGTTCAACACATAGTCCATTGATCTCTATCTCTAACATCCTCTTTCTTGCCGTTTCAACTCTACTATCAGTGTTTTTTCTTCTCTTAGTCGTGATCTAGATAAACCTCTTTATGACCTATGGTTCCCACAAACTGCCGAAACTGGCGTCATTCTCCTCATGGATTCCATGCAGTCCATCATCTAAATTTTTTTTCTATCACCTTATCTCGGTTTCACCATACCTCCTAATCCTCTTCATTCTCCGTCTTTCATTTCGCTCCACTCTTTATCTGGCTCGCGAATCCTATCAGACTCGACCCCACTATGTAAGGATATTCTTCCAAAATCATCCTTCACATACTTCAATTTAGAGTAAATCACTTCAAAGATGCTTCAATCATCTATCAGTCCTTCCCTAGGAACCCCCTATAGGTTGCAATTTCAGATTGATATATAATTCATTTTTTGGTTGCAATTTCAGACATCAATATTCCCTTCACCATACGCTTCCTGCATCTCCTATTCCCTCCATCATCTTCACACATTAGGTATGACCTTAACTACCTACATCTAAACCATAATCCTTAAAATTTAATTTATGGTATCATTTCAGTTCTATAACAGTTTGGAATCATTTAATTTTTTATGAATTTTATTTTAGCCGTTGAATTAAATATACTTCTGTTATGGTTTGTTTTATGATTTTCCTTGGAAATAATTTCGATTTCATTTTGGTTTATCATGTTCATATCCAATAACAGATTTCAATTCCAAAATTTAAATTTCATGTTTGGAAAAAATAAACTTCGACTGTGGTCTGCTGTTAGAATTTCCTTGAAAGTTATTTAGAATACATATTGGTTATGCATGTTGATATCCAAATTCAAATTCTATTGTCTAAATTTTCATTTCCTAAATGAAAGAAATAAAACACTATTGTGGTATGTTATATCCTATTAGGTGTTAGCCTTTGTAATTTACATTTCATTCACTTTACTATCCACTATTCAATATATGGTCCCACTGCACACCATAAAAATAAGCTGTAAAGAATAAAAATTCAAACATGAATTGCACATAAAACTCTAGAGATGTAAGGTTTCCACAAATGATACATATAAGGGAATGATAGGTTTTTTGTGAGTTTTTATTATGTATACTTTCAAATATTTTAGTTAAAATCATATATTCAGTAATTTCATTCAATACACTTTCCACGTGATCAATGCCAACAAGAAATGGAAAGTATTCAATGTCATATACCAACCAGACGGGTATGCCATCTAGTGAACCTGTATCAATAGCTCACATCCCACATGGAGTCACACACATACCATTATCATATCTATGTATCAATGGTTAGTTCTATTTTCATTTACTAGTAGCATCTTTAGGATGTTTCGGAATGCATTTCTGACTAAAAAAATCAGTCGTACTGAACTACTTTTATGGAAGAGCCAAAATAGTTTCCTACTCGGTCAAATACAACCATGTATTCCCCATTAATTTGTATTGATGTGTGCATACAATGCAGACTTCTAAAGAAGGAAAGACATAAATTTGGTGATTTTTCGAATACTGTCACATTAAATTGTTCAAATTATTTTCTTTATTTTATTGAATTTATTTGTGGAAATTTCCACAATATCAGTGGAAAAATATAATTTAAATTATTTAGTGGTATCTGGTAGTCTTATTAGAACCCTATACATTGAATATATTCCAAAAAATAGGTTCTCCAATGGAGTCACATGAATTCCATTATCATTTCTATGTATTAATGGTTATCTTCATTTAAATTTACATGTAGACACCATTGAACTACACACTATATTCCACACTAATATAGATTCTTATTAATTATCTAATTCTTTATTAACAGTTCCAGAACCATCTACACTTTGGTCAACCTTGTGTGCTAGATCTAACAGTCGAAAACAACGACCAAGTCACATGACAAATTCTCCTCTACCATTCTGTAAGTATCATTACAATTATATTTCATGCACATATTGTGGGTCATAAAAAATCTGTATTACCCATATAACATTTTGGTTATTACTTTGCATAGATTTATTGACTAAAGAAAATACTCTATCAGATTTGTCACTTGTTACTTTGTATAGCTTTATTGAAAAATTCTCCATTGTGCATGTATATTTCTCAATTTTAAGGTTTTTATAAGATTCACATACCAAACTTACTTTATACACTAGTTACACATTATCTTTATTATTATCTTGGAAAACACCATTTCCCCCAAAATTAATGATTGTAGAAAAATTCATTATTATTAATTCATCATTGTATATTTTTTA
The DNA here is from genome assembly GCA_963277665.1 of Viscum album. NCBI lineage: Eukaryota > Viridiplantae > Streptophyta > Magnoliopsida > Santalales > Viscaceae > Viscum > Viscum album. The sequence goes on along the minus strand of OY728121.1, from coordinate 1,639,622,982 downwards.
TCTATATATTGTACATGTTGGACGTTTTTATATCTGTATGTTGTTGTATTTGGGATTTGTCCTGCTGGACATTTTAGTATGGCTTTTATGTATGTTTTTTATTAGTTTTTCATTCCATAAATTTTTCCCGCAGGACGTTATTCATTGCCAATCCTAGTTTTCTTCTCTTTCTAGACAATTTTCTTATCATGCTAGATAGTTTTCATGGTTTATGTTTTTGTTTTTGTTTTTGTTTTTATTTCTAGATGATTTTCATTAAACTAGATGTCACACATGCTGGAGGAGAAATAATTAGGAAGTTTATTATACTGGAAGATATTCTGTACATTTATTAGCTTGGTTTCTCATGCTAGATGTCAATTCATGCTGAACGTTTTGTTCTATTTGATTTTTTTAGTTTTCTAGACAGTTTTCATGTGGGACAGTACACTTTTAGTGACATTTTCTTCCCTTCTATTCATGATTAAATATTTATAGTTTTATTTGACTGTTTTTTAATTTTTTTTCTAAATACATGTGAATACATCAACAATAATTAAAATGAATGCAGTTTTTATGTTGTAAAATCGAAGAGTTAACCTCCCTTTCATCCAACATAGGAATGCAGGTAATTTTTTTACTTTTTTACTACACCGTGTATTGTTTTTTATGTGTAAAAAAACATATGAAAAATGGGTTATAAATTTCCAACATTTTTTTAGTGTTTTAGGTTTCGGGCATGTGATTTCCTGTTTTGCTTCATGAAAAGAGTGTGATTAGAGGTAACTTTTATAGAAGTTTCTTTGTAGCTCACCATAGTATTTTTTGAATCCACTGCAGATGAATAGAACAATCCAAGGTCAGACACCTCTGTTTATATTGGTAATTTTATGAATTTTTTTTCTTCCAACAATTTATATATTGGTTTCCCTTTCTATGTTATCTATGAATATTATATTTTTATAAATAAAATTAATTTATGTTGGGAATTTTATGAAATTTCAAAAACAAAAAAAATCTATTGTTGCATTCATTTATAATTTTCCAATTATGTATTGTAGCATATCCCCTCAGAAGAATATATCAAACTAACACATCCATTTTTATTGGCTCCAAATCCAACTCAAGATGTTTTTTGTAGGTACTATATTTCTTTATATGATCCAATAAGTAAAAGAAGTAAAATAGGCGTTTCATCAGTGAAATTACAAGTTATATTTCCTAATTTTCCATCATGTTTGTTGCAATTTATGAATTTTATTCCCAAATAGGATGTTAACAAGAAATCTATGGACTTATATGCATGTGATTATTCTAGGTATTCAATTTTTTGTGTCCTGAGTTTGGTAAAGATAGTGATAATAAAGTTTTATGCAAGTTATATAATCATTATGGATAATGTAACTTCACTTCTCAAATGTTCCATGCACAGCAAGATTATTAATTTTCATGATCCCACTTGACCTGTTAATTTTTAATTTTTCATTATGTTCAGCATGTGATATTCCAATGGCTAGAAGAGGACCGAGTATTCAATTAAATACCCATCATTCTTATCACATCCAAAGGCTTCCCATACATTGATATAATTTTTTCCTTACAGAACATTGTTTTCATGTTTATATCATGAAAATTACTTATAAATGGATTTACAATTTAGTAATTTATATGGTATGGATTTATAATTTATCAAAAGTTCATATATCTTCTGTTAAATAATAACAATCAAAAACACTGAGATATGTGTCAGTCATCAAATTGTACTTGTAAAATAATAGTATTTGAGTTTTGATTTTATGCACTGTAAAAAAACAGTGAATCAAATTGAGAATATGTGTTAAATAATCATAAGGCATTGGATTTCTTGTAATTTATAGCAATCATACCATCTTTCATCCCTGATTATGTTAAGACTCTTTAAACAGAGTTGATGGGGCTTATGCCCAATGTTACTAGTTGAACTGATACTTAAGGGATACATTTATCATTTTGTTTAATACATTGTATTAACATAATGATATATATTCTCTTCTTATGATATATTTTCCTAGAACTCATCAATAACATATTAATTGAATCACAATAACCTCAAGCATGTGCTACTGTAGCTGGTCTTTACATATGAAAAATAATCACCCCCTTGTATTGATGTTTCAGAATCAATTATGTTTTGAAAAACATATATTATTACAACACCCAGGATCGGGTCCAAAAACATACCTTAAGGGAGTGAAACTGGTATGTTTTATGTTATTATTATTTTTTATTACAGTGACTGGTCAATATGAATTTTTTTACTATTTTTTTGGTATCCTAATTACTGTATTGTACTTTTCTAATAGGTTGTATTACCTTACCAGGATTGGGACTGCAACTAAATTAGTTAAAGTAATGATAAAAAAACTCATTTATGTTCAAAATGATTGACAACTCACTGTAAGAGGTGATTCCTGATTGAATATTTTTTTCAAACTGATTGACAATTTCTGTTTATACTAATTGAAAATTTCTGATATTTGGGATGTTTGAACAGAACTAAGACATGTATGTTTCAATATAGTGGTTACATGGGTTCTATATTTGAAAATTAATATAATGTTGAAACATGAATAATTCCCTTTATTGGTTGTCAAGTGTTACAAATATGTTTCAAGATGTTCCCTTTGGTGGTTACAAGGGTTCTAGATTTGATAGATAAGTTGCTAAAACATGTCTGTTTTTTGTTATATTTTGATTTGTATTATAGTGAGATGTAAATCAGTCTTTTTACTTCTTTTTGGGTATCCAATTTACTCTAATGGACTTTTATTTTACCTCTTTTCAGACTTATCCTTTCCCTTATTCTTCCTCTCCTTTCTTATGCTTCTCTTTTGTATTATATTTCTAGTGTTCTCTTTATATGTAGTTATATTTTTATCTAATTTATCTATCATGCATCAAATCCAAGTTTATCTGAAATTACCTTTAATTGGATTTTATCCAAAAATATATAATAGATCATGTATTCTATTTCTTGTCTTGATGGTTACAATTCGGTATTACTGACAAGGAAACAATTTCTTTAGGGGGTTGGAGAGGATAAACTCATAAGAAGCATCTTTTTCATTATGATTTTTTTCCTATGGATGATAAGTTATACAATATCCTTCAATTTCCCTCTTTATGAAGCCACCAGAATGTTTTGACCATTTTTTCCTTCATCGTGAATTTTATGATATGCTATGGAGTTTTATTTTTATCATCTTTTTATATGAACCTCTTTTGGGTGATGACAATAATACCTTCATGACTGATGTTTCTATTTTGTCTCAGAGCCAGTAAATTCATAACCTTATCATGGTTACTCTACCTATGAGATTTTATTTTATTTGGAAGGCATGGAGGTAAATCTTCTTTGATGATTAGTATATAATTTTTTTGGGAATTCATGCACATATTTATAGTTGTTCATAACATATTTTTTAGTTGTTTGTACCTACTAATTTCTACAATATTTTGGTTTTTCATACCTACTCATTTCTACTATAATGATCATATATACTAATTGTAGACCAATGGATCAGATTTTGATTGACAAACTTTTGTTATGTTGCTTGATTGGGTTACTTAAATTCCACCACCATGTTCATAAATAAGGACTTCCTTCATACTACATCATGGTATGAAATTAAAATCACTACAACACTTGCAATCATAAATAATATTACTAGCACAGGAACATATGATATATTATTATCTATTGGAAACATTCTTCATTATTTATATTCATTTAGAACAATCATTTTATTGATAATTACATAACATATAGTCATTGGAATGTGGTTTTTTTACTCTTCAATCTTTATCATGCATTAAGCAAGACAATGTTTTCTCTCATTGAAGAACCATGATTTTTAATTAGTGATGATGGTGATGATATAGTAATAAATTTCATGGTTTATGGAAAATGTATTCACTTCTATATGTTTTTACATATTCTATATGTAGTCCTTATATATACAACTTTGACTTTTTATAAAATTGTGATAATAATTCTCATGCTACATCAAGATTCAATCTATCTTCAACAAATATTTTTATTCAATTTCAGGTTGTTTGGTCAATTAAATTGGTTGAAGGCTCTATGTTGAAGCTGCTTATAAATAGTGAATGAATCCACTTAGGGAATATAAATCTTGATTCACCTCCTCTTACCTTGTAAAGTTCTCTATTCATTCGTCTTTTAAAAATAACAACCCAAAACTCTTGACATTTAGTAATGAAACAACCAAATTCAATTTTCCTTCATCTATTTTTTGATTAAATTTCATGATGTCAAGTATTATGAAGTGGTTGTCCACTCTCTATCTTCTTCTATTTATTTTATTCAATTTCATCTTTGGTTTCTTCATTGTCTCTGATCTCTACATCCCTCATTCCATATTGTTCCATATACGTGATGAATAGTTTCACTCTATTTTCTTTTTTCCCAAATGGTCCACTCATTCAATTTATTATTATTTCATTTTTTCACATTTCTCATTTTTATAATTACAATCACTGTCTTACCTTTGATTTGTCTTTCACTTTTTATTTCAGTTCCCGCATTACAGTTATTGGGACCTAAATTGAAAATAAATTCAAATATTCTTCCTCAAAATTTAAAAATTCATATAATTTTACTCTATCCATTTTCTTTGTAAACTATTTGAATAGTTTCTTCATATTATATGTTACATTATCATACACCAATTATTTCTAATTAAAATTTATTCAACATTACCATTTCTTCTAAACTTTTATAAATATAAATCTCTTATTTAATGAAAAACACGTAATTGAATATGTCGTGCAACATCATAGGTGAGTACATGTTTGAAATAAAATTGGGAATAACACTTAGTGAAACTAAGATACAACTTTTGGTAAAAAATTATTGTGGATTTATTAATGAAACCAAGCTTTATAGGAATCTTCATATTGTCCTCAGTTGGATAGTATTTCATGAAAATCATGTTTAACTAGCCATAGTTAAGTATGATATCATTCTTAGTATGGATCCGATTTTATTTATCATGCTAAAATAGATTAATGTGATGAGAATTTTTTGTTCAATGATTTAATTCCTTTGATATCTTACTAAGAATTTAAGAAATTGATTAGAGATGGAATCAAAACTCACCTAGCTCATATTGTTGAAAATAAACAGACTGTTCAAATTAGTAATGTGAAAGTAATAAATGAATACATATGTTCTTTTCTAGATTATTCTCCAGGTGTTATTCCAGATTTGGAGTTGAGTTCACAATTAAATTAGTACACGATACTAATCCTATTTTTATATTCCTTTATTAAATGGATCAAATGGAATTTTTAGAATTTTAAAATCAATTGTAATAGTTATTAGATAATAGTATCATAAAACCTATCACTTCTCCATGGTTTTCTCTTGTATTGTTTGTTTTAAAAAATTATGGATCAAAGAAACTTTTCATTCATTATATAGCCTTGAATAACATCATTGTTAAGAATAAGAATTAATTTCCTTGTATGATTTATTTTTTTGATCAGATGTAGGGAGCACACTATTTTGTTAATGTCAGCCTGAGTTTAGAGTTCCATGAATAGAAATTTATGTATGATAAAATTTCAAATAATGCGTTTGGAACTAAATATGGACACTATGAATTTTTATTTACATAATTTTTTTATCTAATGCACCTACTATATTCATGGATATAATGAATAAAATTTCCCATTAGTTCATGGAGAAGTTTTTGGTTATGGTTATTAATGAAATTTTGGTATATTATGAGATCTAATAGGAACTTGAAAGGAATCTAGAGATTGTTTTGAAAATAAAAAAAAATTTAACATTTATTGGAAATTTAGAAATTGTGAATTTTGGTTGCAAAAAGATTCATTCATTTGTCACCTTTTTTATAGTAGAATATTTATTGATCCTTCTAAAATGAAAGTTGTTAATGAATGGAAAACCCCTAAAAATATCACTGAGAATTTCAGTTTCCATGGGATAGCAAGTCACTATTGGTGGTTTGTTTAAAACATTTTACAGTTTTCTAGCCCAATAACTAAGTTAACTTAAAAAGGATTTAATTTAAACATAATGAAGGAATGTAAATATTTTGTTCAGGAACTAAAAATAATATAAGTCAATGCCCCATATTTTATAACTTCATTCTAGAAATGGTGAATTCATCATATTTGGTGATAATTCTTTGAAAGGACATGGTTGTGTCTTAATGCAGAATGATCACTTAACCACTTATGAATCACATCATCTGAAACCTCATGAGTTTAAATAACCTACCCATGATTTAGAATTAGATTATTTTATTTCTTCATTAAAAAATTTTAGGAATCATTTTTCTAGAGTAAAGTGTGAAATATATAATGACAGAATTAATTAATTATATATTAACTTAGAAATAATTTAATATGATACAATAAAGATTGTTGAAACTAATAAAAGATTATAATTATTCTATTTATCATCATTTTAGAAAATAAAACAAGGTTTTTGATGCTCTGAGTCAAAAACATATTTCTATGCTAACAGTGTTACTTTTGGAATGTGACCCTTTGGATAATGAATTTATGAATATTTTCTTAATATTTGTGGATGTAGGTACATCCTCTATTTTTTCAGTTTTAGTAAAGTTGACATTTTCATAAAGAATTAAGAGGTCTCAGATAGTGGATTAATCCTTGAGAGAAAAGGTTGAATCCATTTGGAATAGTTTGTTTCTTAATTTTAATATTCATGAAGAAGGTGGATTACAATTTGGAAATAGATTAAGTGTTCCTTGTGACTCACGGTTAGGGAAATACTTGTTGACTAATGCACACATTTCAATGATTTTCATTCATTCCAGTGTCACTAAGATGTACAGAGACTATTGGGGGTATTACTAGTGTGATGGAATGAAAATATACATTCTTGAATTTACCATTAAGTTTTTTACTTCTTAGAAGTTTATATCAGAATGAAGATTAGCGAAGGGGATGAATCAAGCTTTTCTTGTGTCAGAGTAGAAATGGTAGAATATATCAATGGATTTTTTTGGAAGTATTTTTAATGGATTATAATGTTAATAATGTGACTTGGTTTATTGTTGATCAATTTAAAAAATTTACAAATTTCTTTCCCATTTTAGATTTAATTACTTTTGAGTGGATGTATAGATTGTATCTAAAAATTATTTTCATGTTTTCATGGAGTTACTCACTGTATTGTATCAGAACATGATCCCACATTCATATAAAAATTTTAGAATGGGCTTCAGAAGTATTTCAGTGGTGAATTAAATTTTTGTGAAAAATTTCATCCTCAATCTGATGGGCAGTCTGAGAAGAAGATTCATACCTTGGATGATATGCTTTGTTATTTCATAATGGATTACCAGGAAATTTGGGATCAACATATTTTTTTTGTTTTTTTATTATAATAATAATTTTCATTTCAGTATACATATGAAACTATTTGAGGCATTATATATAATTCTATTTTTTACAACAAATTTTTTGTTTGATATATGAGAAATTAAGTTGATGGGACCAGAGTTGCACTACTGGATAATAAGTCTTTACCAACAGTTCAAAACTATTGGTAATGGCTGGATAACTGTTGGTTTATATTATACCAACCGTTATCCAAACCATGGGTATTTAAGGCGTAGGGAAAGAGATATGCCAACAGTTTGTGGAAAATTGTTGGCATATTTTAGGATATCCACCTTACACCAACGGTTTTACATAACCGTTGGTATAAATATTTCACCAACGATTTGAAACCGTTGGTGAAGAGGATATTCTGGATATATGGTTGGTTGTTTTATACCAACGGTTCTTTAGAATCATTGGTATAAAACTCCCTATTCCAACGGTTTACAAACGTTGGCATAGGCCATGCTGAGAAATTGCAGTAGCAGGCTATTGTGACCTGCTGTTGTGAGTGGTCTATCCAGGACTCTTTGAGTGATTTCCAGGCCTGCATTTCCAGGCCTGAATTGAATACATACATAGAATGAAAACATATACAATGAAAAACATAATTCTAAATCATTTTGTTTCCACCTTCGAGAAACTATACACATATAGAATGAAAACATAACTCATATGGAAATTATAAACATACATAATAGATTGAGAATTCAATTTTGAGAGACAATTTCATGTGAAATCTGAAATTCAATTCATAATTGAATACATACATAATTTAATTTTCAATTATGATTATAAGACATAAAAAACTAAATAGGTAATTATATGTTTTATATAGAATTAAGAATAGATACAAAATTTCATTTTGAATAACACATACTTGATTGAATAAAGAAATTAGAAGCTAATAACCCCAAAATAATAAAATGGATAAATGACTTCAACCTATCACAATAATAATGTCTCATGGTTCGGGGTGGGTGTCTTTGAACTTAGTGATGATGATAATGGGTGTGTATTAATGAGATTTTGTGACTTAGGGAATGTAGTTGTCCTTGGCGTAATAAATGACATGTGTTTTAGAATAGGGGTAGGAGTTCCTCACATGAGAAGTGGATTGTGTGAGGCTGGACCATGGATCCTTGTACTCAAGTATCAACACAATCCGAATACGTTTGGTCAGTTTTACGTATGCCAGTTGTTTTTTACTTAAAATGATTTCCATTTTAAACAAAAGACAGAAAGTTCGAGTGATATGGGCCACACCATGCCTCGGATTGAGGCGGGGTTGACTCATACACATCACAAATGACCCATGGATCGTTGTTCGGAATTATCAAAAAAACCTGAATCTGTTTGGTTGGTTTTCCATATGCCAGTCGTTATTTTCACATAAAATGTTGTCCATTTCAAACAAAAGTAAGACACTTTGAGTGGTACCAGACACACCATGCCTCGGATTGAGACGGGGTTGACTCATACATGACACAAATGACCCATGGATCGTTGTGTTAAAGTATCAACAGAATCCAAATATGTTTCATCAGTTTTCCATATGTATGTTGTTATTTTCACTTAAATTGTTGTCCATTTCAAAAACAAAGTGAGACACTTTGAGTGGTACCAGCCAAACTGTGCCTCAGATTGAGGCATGGATGACTCGTACAGGTCACAAATGACTTATTAATTGTTTTGATAAAGTATCAACACAATCAGAATACATTTGGTCGGTTTTACATATGTCTGTTGTTTTTACTTAAAACAATGTCCATTTTAAACAAAAGACAGACACTTTGAGTGATACCCACTGCATCGTACCTCGAATTATGTCAGGGTTGACTCGTACACGTCACAAATGACCCATGGATCATTGTCTGGAAGTATCAAAATAATTTGAAAGTGTTTGGTTGGTTTTATGTATGCCAGTTGTTTATTTCACATAAAATGTTGTCCATTTCAAATAAAAGTGAGACACTTTGAGTGGTACCGGCCAAACCGTTCCTCGTATTAAGGCGTGGTTGACCCGTACATGTCACAAATGACTCATGGATCGCTGTGATAATGTATCAACACAATCAGAATACGTTTGGTCAGTTTTCCATATGGTTGTTGTTTTTACTTAAAATTGTGTCCATTTTAAACAAAAGACAGACACTTCGAGTGATACCTGCCACACTGTGCCTGGGATTGAGTCAAGGTTGACTCGTACACATCCAAAATGACCCATGGGTCATTTTCCTATAGTATCAATAGAATCCAAATGTGTTTGGTCAGTTTTCTGTATTCTATTTGTTTTTTTCACTTAAAATGATGTCCATTTCAAATAAAAGTGAGAATCTTTGAGTTGTACCGGCCAAACCATGCCTCGGATTGAGGCGTGGTTGACTCGTACACATCACAAAGGAACCGTGGATCATTTCGCTAAAGTATCAATACAATCAGAATACAATTGGTCAGTTTTCCATATGGTTTTTGTTTTTACATAAAACAGTGTCCATTTTAAACAAAAGATAGACACCTCAAGTGATACGGGCCACACCGTGCCTCGGATTGAGTCGTGGTTTATTCCTACATGTCAGAAATGAACCGTGGATCATTTTCCTGAAGTATAAATAGAATATGGATTATTTTGGATGGTTTTATGTATGGTAGTTGTTGTTTAAACATAAAATGTTGTCCATTTCAGATAATAGAGAGACACTTTGAGTGGTACCGGCCACACCGTGCCTCGGATTGAGGCGGGGTTGAATCATACATGTCAAAAATGACCCATGAATTGTTTTGCTAAAGTATCGATAGAATCAAAATATGTTTGGTTGGTTTTTTGTATGCCAGTTGTTGTTTTCACTTAAAATGATGTCCATTTCAAATAAAAGTGAGACACTTTGAGTGGTATCGGCCAAATAGTTCCTCAGATTGAGGCATGGTTTACTCTTACACATCACAAATGATCTATCTATCATTGTGAAAAAGTATCAAAACAATAAGAATAAGTTTTTTTTCCATATGTCTGTTTTTTTACATAAAACAATGTCCATTTTAAACAAAAGACAGACACTTTGAGTGATACCCACCACACTATGCCTCATATTAGGTCGAGGTTGACTCGTACACGTCAAAAATGACCCATGGATCCTTTTCATGATGTATGAACAGAATCTGAAAGCATGTGGTCAGTTTTTTGTAAGCCAGTTATTGTTTTCATTTAAAATGTTGTCGATTGCAAATAAAACTAAGACACTTTGAGTGGTACCGGAAAAACTATTCCTTGGATTGAGGTGCGATTAACTCGTACACATCAAAAATGACTCATGGATCATTGTCCTAAAGTATCAACAAAATCAGAATACGTTTTGCCAATTTTCCATATGCTAGTTGTTATTTTCACTTAAAATGTTGTCTATTTCAAACCAAAGTAAGACACTTTGAGTGGTACCGGACACACCATGCCTCGGATTGAGTCAGGGTTGACTCATACACGTCAAAAATTACCCATAGATCATTGTGATAAAGTATCAATAAAATAAAAATGCATTTGGTCAGTTTTCCATATTCTAGTTGTTTTTTTCATTTAAAATGCTGTCCATTTCAAATAAAAGTGAGACACATTGAGTGGTAAATTCCAATTTGTGCCTCAGATTGAGGCACAGTTCACTCGTACACTTCAAAAATGACCGATGGATCATTTTTCTAAAGTATCAACACAATCAGAATATTTTTGGTTAGTTTTCCATATGGATATTGTTTTTACTTTAAAAAATGTCCATTTTAAACAAATGACAGACACTTCGAGTGATAACGGCTACACCATGCCTCAGATTGAGTCTAGGTTGAATTTTAGACATCACTAATGACCCATGGATCGTTTTCCTGAAGTATAAATACAATATGAATGTGTTTGGATGATTTTCTATATGTAAGTTGTTGTTTGCACTTAAAATGTTGTCCATTTTCAATAAAAGTGAGACACATTGAGTGGTTCTGGCCATACCGTGCCTTAGATTGAGGTGCAGTTGACTCGTACATGTCACAAATGACCCATGTATCATTGTGCTAAAGTGTCAACATAGTCAGAATATTTTTGGTTCGTTTTCTGTATGGCTGTTGTTTTTACTTAATACAGTGTTCATTTTGATCAAAAGACAGACACTTCGAGTGATACCCGCCACAACATGCCTCTGATTGATTCGGGGATAACTATTACAGGTAAAAGATGACCCATGAATCGTTTTCATGATGTGTCAATAGAATCCGAATGTGTTTAGTCAGTTTTCCGTATGACAGTTTTTGTTTTCACTTAATATGATGTCCATTTAAAATAAAAGTGATACACTATGAGTAGTAACAACCAAACTGTGCCTCAGATTGAGGCACGGTTGACTCGTACACTTAAAAAATCACCCATGGATCATTTTGCTACAGTATTAACACAATCAGAATACGTTTGGTCAGTTTTTTATATGGCTATGGTTTTTACTTAAAACAGTGTCCATTTTAAACAAAAGACAGGCACTTCGAGTGATACCCGCCACACTGTGCCTTGGATTGTGTCGGGGTTGACTCATACACATCACAAATTACCCATGGATCATTTTCCTAAAGTATCAACAGAATATGAATGCATTTAGTCAGTTTTCTGTATCTCAGTTGTTGTTTTCAGTTAAAATGTTGTCCATTTAAATAATATCAATACCAGAGTGAAAAACTATAGTGAAAAACTAGAGTGAAAATCCATTTGTAGGTTAAACCAACTCTTCATTATTCTTTTTTTCTCGGTGTCATTCCATCTCATTTTTATTGATATTTCATCAGAAATGAGAAGCTTCTATAATATGGGGATCAATGGAAAGTTCCACATTACTTTTTGTGGCACACGAGATGGTGTTCCATCAACTTTTGGATTGAATAGGGTGTTACACATTTGATACAATCATTTCTTTCAGCAGTTTCCTCCCAAAATAAGCTACAATCATTTGGGAAAGCATGAATTTTATTTCGAGAATCCATGTTCATAAACTAACTTCCATGGAATATAGTGGTTTGAGGGAATATTTGCATCATCTAGAAGTAAGTCCTTCAAGAAGGTAAGAATGTAATCGATTTCATTATTTCAAATCACATACATATTTTTCCCATGAATCAATCAGATTAAAAATTCTAACTTTTTCATTTCATCACATTACTGATATACTGAAGTCATCACAACATCATTCAATTTTTTCACCCTATCTACATCATCATTTTCATTGGACGCATCATGTGTGCATGTATCGAAATCTTGTTGGCCGGAAATCCTTTCCTTATCATGATTCTGAATAAATGAAAACTGATCATATACCAAACTCTCTAATTCAGTCCTATCATTTGGATCATCAACATTTTGAGATTCCATTTTCACTCCATTGTGATACCACATATAATAGTTTTTTTTGGAAACCATATTTGGTTATATGATAGCTAACTCATTAGCGACTCAACCTAGGTCTTCCATCACAATTAGAACATGGGTAGTGTATGCAACCACTATCAAAAGCCTTGTCAAACACAAAATCTAAAAAGCTGTTCAAATTATTTTGAAAATCAGTTGAAATCCAATCAGTTTCATACATCCAACTTCTACCCATTATGTAAAGAATTTCAATAAGTAATTTCAACGAAATTCAATAATATTGAAGTTCAATAAAAAAAATATTTATGTAAATGACAATTTTTTAATTTAAATAAAAGCATAACTGAAACATTACTCTATATGAGAATCATATTAAGAAATACATCAAAATACAGTGTATATAAGAAAACAAGATAGAGAATTTCTAATGTCTATATTCTATGATTTCCCAGTAAGATATTGGAAGTGGATCAAGGAATACATAATCCTTAAGGGTCATGTTGGGAGTACATGAGTTTTATACTTTAACTTCTTCATGGATATCAGGATGAAAAATAAGATGAGGATCCCATCAAAAGTAGTTATGGCCTCATAAAGTTTTACTTTAACCATGGATTAAAGGATCCTAGGTTTGGGGCCATAAATCATAGGTTGGTAGGGTGTATTCACTGAATCATGTTCCAATTGATTTTGGAGAGAGACCTTCCATAGTTATATGTATGGATTTGATTAGAAACACCTATAAAAAGGATATCCAGGAATTTTGATGTCCCAAACCAGGATGCCACTCATTAGTGACCCGAACCCAAATGGCCACTCATTGGAGAGGGACCTTCAAGTTCTATTGTGTTTTATCTCACATACGAATAATGTTTTTTGGGCTATTCAGGGTTTAAGGAGGAGGGTGGTGGGCTGTCCGGGGTCTTGAGAGGAGGGTGGGAATACACATGAAACAAAGCCATGTGTAAATTGGACATTTTCAGCACCCCATTTGTCTAAACAAACTTTTCACCATAAGGGATTGGCCATGTATGTTTACATGTCTATCCAAGTCATGTACTATGTGTACATTCCTAGGACACTAGATTATCTTAGAAACCATGTTAACTATTATACACACCATGTGAAACCTTATACCATATCGTCATTATTACAACCATTAATAAAAACTTATTAAACAATATCACTTGTAAAAGATAATCAAATTGAAAATAAATCAATAATAATATAGAATATATCACGTAAAATGAAGTCATACTATATTACATCCTAAGTGAACACCAACAACCATGTAAAAGAGTATTTTTTTAATTAGTTAATGATTCTTGAAATAAGAAATATTTTTAAAAGTTTTTACATTTCATAAAACACACAATAAAGTCCACAGAAAGTACCATATCACCCCAATAAAAAAAGGAAAACCACTTATCCCATAGAAAGTACCATATCCGTCCATTCCATACAAGTTCTATTGTGTTTTATTTGATATATGAATAATGATATTTGGGAGTGAAATAGAGTGGATCATGAGCATTGTGTTCACAAAAGTAAGAAATGAAAAAAAGTTCATTGGTGTGAAGAATAATAATCCCATGATCCTCGTGATATTTGAACCACGTAGTCATGATTTTCGAGATGAACTTGTATCCATGAAACCATATGAGAATAATGATTCAATACATGTGTTTTTCTGATTTTCCCAAGCATTTTGAGGAACCCCAAATTAGTGAAAATGTTCATTGTGTTTTAAAAAAGTGATTTAATAACTCAAGTATAATGTTTCAGGAAGAATGATTAATGGTTATATTATGAAAAATAATATTTATTAATATTGTGAATTTGACATTCTGTGAATTAGTTTCATGAATAAGGAAGAAGTACTACATGGGAAAAGGAGAGGTCCCACCGAGAGTTCCCTTTGTATATATTTAATTCATAAAGAACATTGGATTGTACGGTTAAGTATTTCTTATTTCTTCTGTGAAGAATAATTAGGGACCACATACTATTTTACAAAGTTCAAGAAGATACTCCTTATGTTCTATTGTGAAAAGGATAAGTGAACAGTGTTTCATTATATATATATATAGATTTAGATAAAAACATGATATATACATGTTATGTAATACACATAGTGTACAAAAATTAAGATGAATAAGATCTTCATGTTTGACATGATCTTAATGAAAGGAGTTATTTTCATGAAATACAATGAATAAATATTACAAATAATTTCTTATGAGTTCATATACATGAAGCTCTAATATTTGAAGCATTGAGATTAAAAAAACTATGAATATATAAAATTTGAACACAGGAAAGAGACTCCATGCCCTTATAAATGTATATGTGTAAGGAAAACATTAATTGGACAATGTGTGCACCAATTTAGTTATTTGAGTACACAATTTGTGGATGTGGTGATTTGAGTATACAATTCGTCGAGTAGTGAAACATAAAATTTTCCGAAATCCTTAGAAATAGGGAATAATGATATCCTTGAGAATAGAGAGATATCCTTGAGAAGAGGTGGAAGAATATCCTTGAGAAGAGGTGGATTAAGTCTAACCTGGTAGTAGATCTGATGGAATATGTGCACCTGTGTTAGGGCTTCTCAAGGGATTCTAAGAGTCGGGTAGCACTTCTGAGGGTCACTCAATCTACTTCTAAAATCGGGGTGGGGGGTCGCCTACCTTATTTTGAATTTGAGGCATATTTTCCCAATGGTTAATAAAAACCGTTGGGAAAACTCTATCTAAACTCCATCTTTCCCAACGGCTTCCTCAAACCGTTGGGAAACTCCATATAAACTCTATCTTTACCAACAGTTCATGAAAACCATTGGTAAATAACACCTATACAAACAGTTCTTTTGAACTATTATTATAAAAGTGTTGGGAAAATAATGATTTCCGGTAGTGTTGGTGGAGGAAATGATAAAGAATTTTTAGTTGATTCGGTGACACATCAGGATATCCGAGAGAATATAGAAAAGTTATGTGGACAATGAGAGGAAATATATTTCTTTCTAGGTATTCGATCATGTGAATCTCAATATATATCCACATAATAGTGTGAATAATTTTGGTAATAAAGGTAATCTAGGTCCATATTTAATTGGACCATATTAAACCCCACAGGAAGTTTGATTAGTTACCTACTGAGTGGATTTTCCAATGATTTTATCCAATATAAAAAATGTAATCCATATTTCAATATGAAGGAAGTATGTACTAGATTCTTCACATGTTTTTGACCATGAGGTAGTTCAGTTGAACAAGAATCATTCTTATGAAGAACATCCATTTTAGGTTATTGACCGCATAGAGAAAGTGTTGTGGAATAATATGATTCACCAGGTTATGTTTTTATGTAAAATATATTGTAGAAGAGGAAAAATGGGAATCTGAAAATTTTATGAGGTAGAAATATCTACAATTATATAATAAGTGAATAAATTTTGAGGATTCAATTTCCAAAAGGGGGGAAATATTTAATTTCCCTGGTAATGATAGAATAATTATTTTTCATAATTATTATTATTTTTGAATTTTATAATAAATATCAATTAAATTTTTTCTATGTTAAATATCATATATGATACAAAACAATAAGTTACCTTTATATCTTTTGTTTCATGCAAGACTGGGTTCTACCGAACAATAATAAACTACTAATATTATTATTTAATATTTTAATTTTTCCACCTTTCAATGGAATACTTACATTAAAAATAAATATTAAAAATTTTATAATTTTTATATGAAAAAATAAAATTAATTTTTGGCATTGGAATATAAAAACATACTTTGGATTAATTTTTTATTATTTTCTTTGAAGTTCCAATTTTTTATGAACAGTGAAAACAATTTTTTTAAATTTAAAACTAATTTTTAGCAAAATTAAGAAATATAGTTATATAATACTTTTAATCGGTTATAAAGTATAATTAGATCAACTTTATATCATATTAACCAATATAGGTTATTAGAATCAATTTCACATTCATCTGGGATATAAAAGCATTTCATACTTTTAAAAAAATTTACTTTACAAACTCGATGTTTCATCCGGTTTTCCAAATTAATTTTAAACTATTTTATTATATATGTGTGATTAGAATTTGTAAAATTAGATTCAATATATAGAATTATAATAATTTATAATTTATTTTAATACTGATATTGTTTTTTTTTAAAGATTAATGAAATCAATTAAACTTAATTGCAATGATTTAAATAAAAATGTGTTTATTTAGTAGTTAAACATTAATATTATTGGGAAAAACAATCTTTGGGATGGTTATTCCCATTACCTTGCTTCTTCTATATGGCCTGCATTGAAATATTCTTTCAATGGGATTATGTCCTGCTCAATGTGGCTTTTTTGCAGGGAGTCTACTATGAATGCTTGGACAACTCCTTGGCTGTCCAGACCGATTCAAGAGGATGTTGTCATTCCACAAGATTGGATGCAGCGATCGATTGGTTCACTATAGGATGAAATTTCAGGAATATGTGAATTCATCCCGTCTCATATTTTAAATGAAATTCAGAGGTACAGCTTCATGGATAAGGATACCCATGTATGGACACCATGTTCGGATGGTACTCTCACTGCTCGGGCAGCCTATCAGATGATGTGAAATGTGCAGTGTCCAGCTCCTCGGTGGCTTTTGGCCATCTGGATTTTCATCATTTCCCCAGATGAGTTCTTTCTCTTATGGAGGATATGGAAGAGAAGAGTCCCGGTGCAATGCCTCCTTCAATGGACTGGAATCCAGCTTGCCTCGTCCTGCCCAATCTGTCTTGCTGATGTGGAATCTATTGATCAAATTTTACTACATTGTACTCTCACTTGCAGGCTCTGGAAATGAATCCAGGACATGGTGGGGTGTCTATTTGAGAAGGAATCACTGGATGGACTTTTCTCCTATACCATTGTTGTATGCTTCAGTGAATAGATCAAGAACATCCTCCTGGTTGATGTTGCAACAACCATCGGATTCATCTGGAGGGCTCATAATGGCTAGGTCTTTGAGGGTAGAAATCTTGTCTTCTGGTCAGGAGTTTGGGAGATTCACAGGGAAATATTTACAGCTTCCAGGGTACAGGTTGGTTGTATGAACAATGAATTCAACGATCTTTTTATTTTGAAGAATTTTGGAGTCGCTGGAAAGACAAAGAAACCGTTGGTGATGAAATCAATAAGATGGATACCTCTGATCCCTTCTTGGATGAAGGTCAATGTTGATGTGGCGGCCTCAGGTGCACCTGTACCAGCTTGCTATGGTGGTGTTTTCCATACATATCAGGGCTTTTTTAAAGTGTGTTTTTATCACTACATTGGCCAAGGCTCTTCCATTGAGGTTGATCTATGGGCCATGATTAAAGCTATCAAGTACGCAGTTTTCTTTGGTTGGTGTTTTTTGTGGATGGTGTCGGACTCAATGTTGGCAGTTGATATTCTTCAAAGACAGTCGCGAAATGTACCATGGAGGATGTTACCCTACTATATTGGGTGTTTACAACTTCTTGATGATGTTATTCTTGATGTAACACATTCTTATAGAGAGGCTAATCAGGTTGTTGATGCGTTATCAAAGAAGGCTATTGTGGAGTCCGGCTTGGAATGGTCTTTTCTATTTGTTGATTGTTGTGTGCCCTTTGTTGAGGCTGATGCGTGCGGCAAGCCTTTCACTAGGCTTTGTAAACCTCCCTTTTAGGTTCTTTCTCTGCATTTAACTTTCTAATAAAATTTGGTAGGAGTGAGTCTGAATCTCGCTTCTGGGCCTTTTGAGTATTATATAATTTTGACAACCCAATAGTGTTTTCCATTTTATAATTATAAGAATGTCACTCTCCCTCTACTATAAAAAGGTACATACCCACGTCCCCTCACTTCTTAAATTTTATCAAGACAGTTAAATCATCCAAAACCTACCAAAATAATATCCAAAAGTCCCATCCTAACTATATAGGCCTCACTTTAGGATGAAATCCATCCAAGAATGCCTTTCGTGTAAACTAAATGGAGTTAACTCGAAGAAGAGGTAATGTTCATTAATGTGGATTTTTATTTTATTTCCTTATCCAATAACTTCATTTAACATTATATAATGCTTATATAAGGAAATAATTATGTTTAACATATAGATGTGTCATTATTATTTGAGTTATACATTCCCTTACATACACTTCAATCAAATGGGTAATGAAATCACCATTTGGGTGTGTGACGGCCTACCGCCTTGACAAAAGATATCATTTGTTTTTCCATTACCGCCAATCATGGTTAGGAATTATGATGGACACAATTTTTTATGTTATATATATTATATTTATGATTTCTTTAATATTCTATAATCTCAATAAACACATACATTCATTTTTTCCATTTTGTGGGAATACGATAACATCATTTGTGGATGTGTGGAATACCGCCACCTCATATCAATGTGATACATTCAAACATTAAATGGTATGTTTTAAGGATGTTTTTAATAAAAATATGTGACAATAATAATAAATATATTTTTTATTAATGAAATTATTTTGTTTCTATAAATATAAAATATCATTTTTGTTAATATACTTTCGCACACTAAAAAAGTGATAGTGTCCTTCGTGGACGTGTGGACTACAACCTCCTTGACGCAATGTGATTGATTTCACATCAAAATAATTACATATATAATTATATATGATTAAATAAAAAATTTATTTATAATATAATTATAGTTTTTTAAAGATAAATTTTACATACATTATTCACATAATGATCATTGATTAATACGATCGTTACTCATTTGTATGTACGGCCTACCATCTCCATGATCGAAACGTTGGTTCATTTTTCATATTAATATTTCTGATTGGTTTTAAAAGTATAATTTATATTTAAATAAGACAATTATTTTATGAATATTATAATTAATGTTTTTTAATGATGATCCCTTTTACCATTGTTCACCTACCAGAGTTTTTTTACATGATAATCAAAATGTGGTCAAAACACCCGATGTAAACTTAATTATTTAAGTGGGGTTTTTCAACATTATAATAAGTGAAATAATAATAATGATAAACATGAAAATGGTTATAAAACAATTGAATAATTAAAATAATTTTATTATTTAGGAAGATAAAGATACACATGAAAGGTCGGACTCAAGGTAAGTGACTTTATCTTAATCTCCTTTCATTGAGGCACATCTTATTATTGTGCACCATTATTTTTTAAGGTGCATATAAAGCCCATTTGACATGTTATAACATTAATTTTTTCTATTCTAAATATATTTAATGTTTAGCTTAAATATATTCTTTAATGTGTTTTATGATTCAATTAATTTAACATGGTATAGGACACATTGATTTAACAAACTATCTTTCTATGTATTAAGATTTAATACCAAAATATTTTCCTCTAAGTCGTTATTCTGGATATTATTTGATATTTTTATTTATATAGAAGTATTATAAAGGAAATTTTATTTCCTTTTTTAGTTTAATAAAAATATTTTCAAAAACTATTTTTTTTACATGTTTTACATAGAATGTTTTGAAAAGGGAAAAAAGGAATGTTATACCCTTGACCTATATAGGGACAATGAAATTTCATCAACCATGCCCATTAGTTTTATTTTTGGTCTACCATTTAATTGTTTCATGTTTCCTTAAATAAGAAACTCTATATCATTTTGGGTATTATGGAATTGGAAATGGGATTTTAAGGAAAATATATATTTTGTGTTGAAAATAGAATTTTGAAAGATACTGGTATTTTAATACCGAATGGAGATTTTCATGTGAGTATAAGAGAATTTTTACAATAATGGACTTTTTTATCTCATGTCATGGTTCTTTGAAATTATAAATTATGAGTGTTCCCATATATTTCGAGTTGAGTACCTTATACCTTAAACGATGTGTGTTCCCAAATAATGCTTTTATTCTAGGGGAAATGATTGTATTCTCTGAGGATTTGTATAGGAGGTTGGATATATTGTCATTATAATCATTATGGATTTTTGAATGGTTATATAACGGTTCTATGTGATGTTTTCTCAAGGTGCATATATGAATTTTCTATGCTTTCTAGTTATTTTTCATGGAAATTATTTTTTTTCAAAAGGTAAAATTAAAAATATTTTTTAATGGAATTATATTTACCTTTTTGGGTAAAATGTAGTTTTTTATTGAAATAGATTTCCTGGGTTTAAATTTTTATCAATGTACTAATATTATCCTTTTTTTGTATCCCTTATTGATATTTTTATGTTGATACTATGTTTTTAAATATTTTTCACTTGACTTAGTGATTATTAAGGGACAGTTAGTGTTAAAGTCGAAAGTCATGAAGGGTTTTCATAAAATAGATCATTATTTAATTTAAATGTTTTATATTATTGTAAATTTTTATACTAATTGGAAGTTTAAATTTTTTATTATTTTGATATATATGACTTATGGAATAATTCTCTAAACCTATGAACCAGAAAAAATACTCATTGAGAAGGAAATTAATTTCGTTACTAAAACTCAATATTATGTAATGTTTAAGGTCGAGGCCTCATAGGATGTACTTATTGTACCTGAATACATTGATTTATTTTTTGATGAATTTCCTAGATATCTACATGAGCATGAAGTTGAGTTTACTGTAGATTTAATATCTGATTGAAGGCATATATCAATGACTACCTATTGAATGGCCACTGTAAAGTAAATAAAGTAGAAGAAAAAAATAGGATTTGAGTTTTAAGGGATTTATTCTCCCTAGTATTTCACCTTTGAGAGATCATATTCATTTATTGAAGAAGAAATATAGATATATGAGTTTGGGCATTGATTATACTGAAATTACTGATTTTATGATAAAGAATGAGTGTCATCTACAACACATTGATTATTATTTGACCAACAACATAGAGAAAAATATTTTTCAAAGATTGATCTCACTTCTTGATGCCATCAATTGGGTGTAAAGAAAGATGAAATTCTGAAGACAAAATTTTTAATAAGGTATGGATATTAAGATTTTAAGGTATTTCTATTTGGATTTACTAATACATCCATAATTATTATGGACAAAATGAATAGAGTATTCAAGGAATATCAGAATAATTTTATTTTGGTATTTATTGAGGATATATTGGTATACCATAAGAACTATGATGACCATGAGAACCACTTCTGTATTTTCTTCAGACTCATATAATAAAATATTTATATGGTAAATTTTTCTAGTGTGATTTATGGATTGAAAATTATTGTTTTCATCACCATATTTCATCATTGGATAGAATCTCAGTAGATCCTTTGAAGACCAATAAATGCCAATAATGGAATATACAAAAAAATAACCAAGGTACATAGATTCATTGGTTTGGTAGGTTACTATCAGCTATTTGTTTAAAAAAATTCAATATTATCTAAACTGTTAACCAAGCTTACTCATAAAGGGGTTGTGTTTTTGTATAGACTAATGTGAAGAATGTTTTAAAGAATTGAAGAGGATATTGTTGAATAATACAATCCTGGTCCTACAATCAGGAAATGGTGGATTTTTAATTTATTTGGATGCATCAAGGATTGTCATGGTTGTTGGATTATGAATAATGATAAATTCATTTCCTATACATCGAGGAAATTAAAAAATAATGAACAGATCTATCTGAATCATTATATTGAGTTAGAATATATAATATTTTATATAAATATGTGGTGACACCATATCTATGGGGGAATTTTTGAGATATATTTATATCACAAAAGTGTGAAATATATTTTCTAATATAAATAACTCAATAAGAGGAAATGGAAATATCATATTCTACACAATGATTATGATTTTTAAATACACTACCACCCAAGGAAGGAAAATATGGTATAATATGAATTATGTAAGAAGGATCATGGTATACTAAACAAATGAGAATAATAAGAATCCTATGTTCATGGATCTAGTAATGATGGATATGGGAATAAATAGGGAATTGGAAATATTACTCCTGTATCAAATTCTTTCCAGGCTGTATTTATTTGAAAATAAAAAAATCTCAATCTAATGATGATAAATTTTAAAAGAAAATTAATGTTGTGAATGATGTGAAATTAAAATAATTCATTTTTGAAGATAGTGTTTTAATCTTTGTAATGATTCTTTTTATTCCCTCTATACCCAAGCTAAAAAAGGATTTATTAGATGATTCTCATAGCTTGGATTTATCTATACACATTAGTATCAAGAATATGTTTTTTTATTTGAAGGCATATTTTTGGCGGGGTAATATGAAGTGGGAAATTAATAATTATATATAGAGTGTATAGTTTGTTAACAATTTAAGGGTTAAAGAGAACATCTTATAGGAGTCAAGAAACCTCTACCTATTAGGACATGGAAATGGGATTATATTACTATGGAATTTATTAATGTATTACCAAAAACTCAAATAAAGAATGATATAATATGAGTAATTATTGATTGACTTACCAAATCTGCACATTTTCCCCATATATGGGAGGTTTTTCTACTATATTTCTATAGAAGAATCTATATTTATGATGTTATAGGACAAAATTGTGCAACTCATTCAATTTTTTCTGGTCATGATCCATAATTTCAATTAGATGTTAGGAAAATACTTCAAAAGGATATTGATAATGAGATTATTTTCAGCCGTGAGTATCCCCATGATGTTGATGGACAGTCAAAAAGGGAAATCCTAACATTAGAGGACAGGATAGCTCTATCTCACTTGACATTAAAGGTATACAGGATCAATATTTTCCATTGGAATTATTTTCCTATAATAATAAATTTCACTATGGTATTCAAATGGATTTGTATGAAGAGTTATTTGAAAATAGATATTGCACACCAACTTTTTAGGATAAATTTGTTTAAAGGAAGATTTCAGTCCCAAAAATTGTGGAGGAAACAAAAAAAGGTAAAGTCTAACTAATTCCATATTGAAGAACCAAAAATTAGAAAAATGGGATATCTTGATAATCAGATGAATGAGTTGGAATTTCAAGTAAGTGATCATGTTTTCTTGTAGGTATCTCCATTGATGGGAATTTTAAGATTTTAAAATAAATTAAAATTAAACCCTAGGTACATTGGACCTTTTGATTCCCTATATATAATTGGAAATGTGGCTTACCATTCGGAAATCCCACCTAGCCTTCCTAAAGTACATGATGTGTTTTGTATCTCTTTGTAAAGGAAATATGTGCCTGAATAAATATATCTTTTCACTTATAAAGAAATATAATTGGATCCTGATATACTTTGAAGTGCCTATCCATATTCTGGATACTAGTGAACATGTCTTGAGGAATCAAAAGACAGGTCTAGTAATTGTACTTTTGAAAAATCATAAAATAGAAGAGGAAACTAGGAACCTGAGGAAATTTTGATGTTGAAATAAATAAATCTATTTTTGAGGTGGAATTTTGGAAATTTTAATGATTAAATTTTTCAAAGAAGTATAGAATTTAAAACCCAAATATTTAATGGTTTGTCTCTATTTATATAAATTTAATCTCTTTATATAGCTTTCATTGCACACAATTATAAATTCAAACAAACCACAATCTATTTTTACGTGATTGTTAAATTCTAGCTATTATTATTTCTTGAATAAATAAGACAAAATAATTTTTTTAATAAATAGTTTTTATACATTTATAAATATAATTAATTGTTTATCAATTGATTAAATGTAATAATAATAATAGAAAAAGATGTGTTTTTATGAAATATTATATTTTTGCATGAAATATTGATATATCATAATAAATTGAATTAGTAACTATTGGTGAGTAATTTTATATAATTTATATAATATACCTTTAGTAATATTTTTCACATTCATATAACATTTTTAATATGCATATTATAAAACCAAATCTAGTTTTATTCTTAAAAAATCATTTTCTAAAATGTGATTTTAATCATGTTCTATTCACTAATTTGAAAATTAATTTTTCAAATTATTATTATGAATTTGAAAAAATGCTTTCCATATTTAGAATCATGAGGTCAAAATTTAGGAAATATGTTCCTTTTATTTTTTAAATATTATGAATAGTAACCTTGGTAATTATTGTTACCTGAGTGAAGGTTAAATGGGGCCATATAGGTTAAAAAAATGACAAGCACTATAAAATGACTCTAACACTTCCCAAATTTTTTGGATGAGTTATTATCTATCATTAGAATTCCCTTTTTTTATATATTACCATTTTTCCATTAGGATATGATTATGACCCTTATATCATTATATTTAAATAAATTCTAAAGATTTCACATTAATGATTTTAAGAAATATAGTATTTGTAATATCATTTAACCCAAAATATATATTTGATTATAAATATTACATTTGAAATTTAATTTAATTATAATAATCAAGGGAAATTATTTGAAATTTTTTGTGAATATATAAGTGCCTAATTTTCTTATCCAATCAGATGATGTAATTATTTCATTAAAGTAAAAAAATCTAATAAATGATGTTAAAATTATTAAAATAAATAACATTTTGAGATAATTAATGTCATTAAATAATTTTCAATATTAACTTGACATAATTGGGGTGTGTTAAAATATTTTTTTCTATGTTCTATTGTTTATAGATATTTTTTTTGAATTCAATGCAATGACTAGTGTAAAAATTGACATTAATGATATTTTAAAATTAATAATATTTTATTAGATGATATAAAATTAAAAATTGTCTTCTATTCGTGAATTGTATTATTTTATAGTATATGATATCAACCATTATCAATTTATGGGTATTTTGGATTTTTAAGGTAAAATTATTAACTCCTAAATAGTAAAATACATGTTTTCATGGTAAGAGTGAAAGGGGATAAAAAAGGGATTAAACTAAATGATAAGGGTATGAGTGTGGCCTAAACGTTTCTATAAATAACTGGATGAAATGATTCAGACTCATAATCATCAAAAAATTTAAAGAAATAAATTTTTATCCAATTGGAATTGAAAATTAATTTATATTTATATAAAAAATTAGTTTCGAAAATTTCTCCACTTCTCAACTAAAAAAGGAATCATCCTACCTCACTTACTCATTGAACATTGAGCCTTATATCATGATGAAACCCTTAAAATTTATATTTAAGACATCTTTATACATGTTTTGGATGTCCTGGACTTCCTAAAAATTCCATCCCAATATCCCATAAGAATTTATCTAAATGAACTCTACTAAAGAAGATGCAATCTTATTTACCAACTGAGTCATGTTCATTTATTCTATGAAATACCCTTTATGTTTTGTTTCCATCCAAAATTAATAAATCAAGTATCATATATACATAAAAATGTTATTATTATTTTGATTCAATAATATTCAACCTTTTATCTATCATATAAAAAAGAAAGTATTTCACCTACGTACGTATGACTTACTATCTCCACATAGTGGTGTAATTAATTTTACATCACCACTTTACATGAATGGTTATAATGATATAAATAATGGATATATATTATAATTAATAAATATTATTGATTATGGAAAATCAACATACCAAACACATCCTTACCCTTTCAATAATTTGGAAATCATATCATCGCTCATGCATATGTACGTCTAACCATCTCCAAAAAGTGATGTGATTCATTTTCTATGATAAAAATTCAACATTTGATCTAAAAATAATAATTAGATATTTAATTTATGA
Source organism: Viscum album (assembly GCA_963277665.1). NCBI lineage: Eukaryota > Viridiplantae > Streptophyta > Magnoliopsida > Santalales > Viscaceae > Viscum > Viscum album. The sequence goes on along the minus strand of OY728121.1, from coordinate 1,639,596,447 downwards.
CATTAATATTACTCTATAGATGATGGATCAATATCCTTTGGAATATAATTAAGACATTCAATACAAAACAATTATGATAAAATAGATTAATTAACACCTAAAACAATGAAATGAATAAAATATTATTAATAAAAAATCATGTAATTTTATAAGAGGATTATAAATAATTTTAAAAATGTAAATAGGATTCTAGAATAATTTAATAATATGTTTAAAACCATATATATGAGGTCTATGCATGTATAGAAGAAATAAAGAAATAATATAAGGGTTATTTCACAATCATGTTATTATTCTAAATTGTATATATAAAAGTCTCTATTGTAGATTATTTTTATCCATGTTAATGTTAGATTAGAATATTATAAGATATGTATTTAATATTATCCAATGAATAGTAAATTCCATTTTTACCCATGATTTAATCTTTACATAACGGTTTGAAAGGAATATTTTTTCCATTTTCCAAATGAGATTCTTTTGGAATTTTCTAAAACAATATTGATAGAATGCTATTTTAACTAATAATACATGAGAAAATATTCCCTCCTTCATTAGTACTTAAAATTTTAATGATTCCTTATTTTTTCACATGGTTATTTTCAATAAAAGTTTTTTATTTTGAAGTTTTCTTTGTAAATTTTCAATGATCTTAAAAAAGTATTTTCCTCTATGTATACATCCATTTCTAAATATTATACTCTTTTAATGTTGAAATCCTATATTTTATTGAAATTATTATGATCATATTGACTGGAAATGTAATATTTTGATACAAACCTCCATATTACATTGAATGGTTTATGATTATGTTTTCTCATTTCTGAAAGTTGTTCACATTTAAGATGATATATTCAATATTAAATTATATGGTTATTATATTTCACCCCTTTCATATGAGTAATCCATTAGAATTATTATGTGGAAGGAGTGTCCTACTATAGCCCCTCTATGAATTGATATGTCTTTTTAGACAATCTAATTTCAGTATTTCCCGTAGCCTTGGACATTTATGTATAATGTCTTGGATGAAGCCTTAATGGTATGTTTAAGATCTCTTACATTATGCACTTCCCAATAATTTGATCACTTATTGCTTCCCATGTGATTATTTGAATATTTTTAATATCTATGGATATTTTTTCACTAATGTAATTATTGAAATATTTTATTCCTATATTATGTGACTATGTTTTTTGTTTAATGGAATGTGTTTCAGCTATATACATTTACACAATTATTTATGATTATTTTTGTTATATTTTTCTATATGTATACCCTTAATAAGTTTCTTAGTACTCCACCTTATTATGATTCATTTTTTTACCCAGGATTACATGATTAATATTATGACTGATATAAAACTTTATTCTAGGAGAATAATTTAATTTTCAATGGAGTTACAATGTTGTATTTTATATTTTCATATATAATATATGATATAAGTATGTATCTAGCCTTCTAAAACAACTAAATTATTTAGTCCTTAAGGATGAGATTCTATGTTTATTATGAAAATGTAATAAATAACCACCAACTCTGGGCTACTAGGTTCGGTTTCTTCTCATATGATCAGTGATACTTCAGGTATAAATTTTTTAACCCATCTTCATTATCACATACCCTTATTCTAATCTTATTATTTCATATAATCATAGATTGAAATATTTTATGTTTACCATTACTAAGAATATGAGCTCAACCATGCATATGATTCCTTTCCAAGGTTATGAATAATTGTTTAGGAAGGGTATGCCTAAAAAGAGCACTATGTGATAGGATCTTTCATGAAATAAGAATATTGTTTTCTAGACTCTAAATAAACTAAACGTTTATAGTACTTGGTCATGTATTTATGTAATGTTTTGAATATTAATCTAAAATGATGTGACATTAATGTTTTGAAAACACATGTTCATTATAGTGGTATCATGGTAAATTTTTGAAAATATTTGGATATTAGGATTAAAACATATTAGTGAGTTCCATAGGGATATACCTAAGTATAGGTATAAGGATATGTGTAGGGAGATATCAATGGAAATGTGTAAGGATGAAAAAATAATTTCTAATGGTATGTTACAAAAATTACCCTTACTATAATGGAAATTAGAAAACATTACAATTGATTTTTTCATCAGACTCCCCAAAATTTCTCATCTTCATAATGTTATTTGGTCTGTATTAGATCACCTAATGGAAATAGAACCCTTAAATAACATAAGATTATACTTGTATCTGGAATATAATTCCATGATATACATTAAGAAAGTGGTAGGGTTTTTTGTAGTACCAAACATAGTTTTATCTTACCAGGATATGAGATTTACCTCAATTTTATGGGGAAGTATTCATAAAAATCAGGATACATAGTTGAGATTTATCAATAAATATCCTAAAAATGTAGAATAATAGTATTTGAAAAACATTAAAAACCTATACAATATTCTAAGATCATGTATTGTAGATTTAAACAGTGCATTTGATCAACACCTTCCTCTTGTTGAGTTTTCTTAAAAGAATAGATTTCACATGACAATTCATATAGATCCTTATGTAGATATATAGTGAATCAAGTATAACACCCATCATTTTTGGGATAAATTTAGTGAAATAGTTATTTTGGGAACTGAGATTGATTATGAAATGGTAGATAAATTTAAACCCCTTCAATGACACATCAAAGAGGTTAAGTGTCAACAGAAATGTTATACTGATAGTCATAACTATGAAATTCAATTTGAAATTGGTGTGACATTTTTTAAGTGAATATCTATATGGAATAAGGTTATGTAATTTATAAATAAGGGTAATGTTATCCCTATCTATATTGGACCTTTCATGATTCTAAATCAACTAGGTTTGATAAATTATTACTAGGCCCTTCCAAAAAACCTCTCTTAAGTCCACGATGTGTTCAGTGTATCTCTCCTAATGAAGTACATACCTTACACATCACATTTACTAAAGATATAGGTCATAACACTAGTGAATGATTATTATTATGTTTAAAAACTATTTGACATTCTAGATAATATAGTGAAAGTGATATGAAACAAGTCCATTCACATGGTCAATGTTGTATAGAAAACCTCCAATTTGTGAAACCTAAAAGGGGACCTGAGGATATGATGAGGTTGAAGTATCATTAGTTATATGTATCACTGAAACATAATTTTGAGGGTGAAATTATTTTTATGGGTTGGATAATATAACACTTCAAAATTTTATGAAAAATATTTTTTTTCCAAATAAATTTAATTTCTTCGATAGATTACATTACACAAAACACTAATTATTAACAAACCATGTTAGAAAATTAAAATATTATTATTTAATGTTATACTAATAACCTCGCCATTCAATTAAAAAGTATGAATAGTAATATATAAATTATAAAAAATATTATTTTTATACACTTATACTATAAATTCATTGGTTGTCAAATTTTTATGAATGAAAGTAAAAAATCTTTTGAAATTAAAATAAATGATTTTCCAAAAACGAATTTGATTCGCAAAGTGTGTTTTTATAATAATAAATTAAATTAATATAAATTTTTTAATTATTTTAAATAGATTTATGTATTATATATTCAATAAAATATTATATCAATAATATATTATTTTTTCTACATATTTGATACGAATAAATCATGTTCTATTCTTAAAAAATCTATTTTTTCAAAAAGGTTGTTTCATTACATTTTGAGAACTTATATTAAAATTTAAATTGTAAAATTTTATAAAATATAATTTTAAAAATTATCATCATTTATTAAATCATCATTTTGAAATTAACTTACTATTATTTGATGATAATATTTTGAGAATAATAAATTTTTAACGACTATTGACAAATGAAGTTTTTTTTAATTTAATTTTTTTATAGAAGATGTAGAATTATATAATGTATTATAATAGGTTAAAATTTAATATTTATTAAAATATTTTATTTTTAATACATAATACTCCATCTTGATCAATTTTATGTTCAATTTTGATATAGAATCTTTTTATACTTATGAAAATATTTAATTGAACCCCACTTTTTATCACAAATAAAGGTATAATTTGATATAAATTTCTTCCACTTATGTGAGTTTAAATTATTAAAATTCATTAATTATTTGTAAATATAATATTTAATATTAATTAATAATTTCTTCTTAATTATAGGCCATAATGATTATTAGAAAATATAAAAACATTTTCTTTACATTAAAATGGGTTTATCGAGGGTTAATCTAAAATGATATGGTTTAAAAGGGCCTGAAAACATATCCATTTCCAATTTTATAATAAACATTTAAACTTATATAATATAAATCTTTAAAATGTTCGATTTTGGATAATTTTTACGAAGAAAGTAACAAAGAACTATTTGAAAATATTGAAAAATTCCATAAGAGCCACTCTCCTCAATTATAAATGGGAACCCCCTCTCTTATCATCTTTACAAGTAAAGATAATTTTTTCTTGGCCAATACCCACACAAATACCTTCTTTATATACCTTACAATTCCTAAATTCTTCTTTTTTATTATTAAAATCTCCTAATAAATCATTTGGTGCAAACCTAAAGAGGTTGTCAAAAGAAGACGTCTCATTCTTAACCAGGCATTTTTGTTTTATTTCATCATCCAACTCCTAAATATCTTCTCAAATGTTATGAAAATGTAAAAAGGTTATATTATATATACTGATGTGTTATTATGTTAATTTCATAACCCATAGTTGTGTCCTCTTCTATCAAATGTGTAATGAAAGTGTTGATCATGTGTACGGCACACTACTACCTCATGAACTGATGTAATATGTTATCCATCACCACCTCTCACAGATAGATATTAATATGGATTTAAATTATATATATTATATTTGTAAATAATTATACTTATTGAATTACAATATCACATCTACCTTCTCACCTTAAAATCCACTAGAAATTGATAATACAGCTTGTTCCTACGTGTGAACTACTACATCTGCAAAGTGATTCGTTGTTAATTTAAATTTGACATGGATGGTAATATGGATGGATTTTATGAATATATACGATTTTTATTATATAATTATTATTAAAAAATGGTGAAATACTATATATCTTTATTTTGTTCTATATTTTTATGTAGTTTAATCAATAAAGATGCATACGTAGGTCCTAACATTTCAAGGAATGGTGTAATTAATTTTTACATATATAAAATTTATTAATCACTAAAAATAATAATATATTGTATACATTTTTTAACTATATAAGGATTAAAATTTTGGAGATGATGGAAATATATTCAAATTATAAGGTAAAAACATCTGAACCATAACACACGTTAAATATAAAGCAGTTTTCACCCGGAATAGTTGTTAATAAATAATTTTCAATGAATGGGTTGTAAACAGTTGTAAATAAATCAAATAAGTTATTATATATATTATTTTGGTTTTATAAAATATATATTTATCATATAGGATTTTTGAAAAATTATGAAGGATGTTGGAGTTGATATAAATTATTTTTGTCTCACTTCTATTTCAGGGGGACACATTCCATATTCATCACATATTTCATTTTTTTGGTATGTATGGTAACCATTAATTTAATTTATAATTATTATCATGAAAATTATGGGACAAAAAATTTATAATAGGTTATTTTTTGAGAGGTCTTATAATTCAAAAGTTACAAAATTGGTAGGGATTATATGCTATAATCTCATTGTTTATTAGGATTATTAATGATTAAGATTCAAAAGATGAAATATTATGATATCAATCTCAAAATACTCACAAATCTGCTATAAATACTAATCCTATAATTCTAGTATCCATGTGTCACTATTATGTTACACTACATCATAAAAAATCATATCTTACCTTCCTACATTACTCTTTGTTTCCCCTCCACTCGATTTCTCCAAGTTTCTCTACCTCCCTCTCTCGCTCCCGCTAAGGGTTCCGCGCTTCGCAACCAAGACTACCCTCAAACACACGCCTCCATAATCCTCCCTCTCCCGCTCAACCCACACTTCATCGACCACCATCTTAGACATCCTCCTTCTCCCAATTTCAACTCAACTCTCCCAGTTTCCCTTATCCCGCTCATACTCAGTAATCCACCCTTCATGACCTAGGGTTCTCGCAAACTCTTAATGACAAAGCCATCCTCCTCATGATTTCCCTATAATATGTCATGCTCGTACTCTATATTTCTCCTTATCCTGGTTTCACCATACCACTATATCATATTCATTCTCCATTAGCATCTATGAATCATGATTTCATTTGTTGTTTTCTTCGACACCCACATCATTTTTAATGCGGCTCCACACCCTCCTCTGAAATGTACAACAGACATATCATTCTAATAAATTAACTTTCAACTAATCTTATGCTCCACTCCCTCTATACCTGTGTCAAATTATCCTTCTTCACCAAAAGTATGGTTTTACCACATCCTATTTTACATCGTGACAAGTTTTCATTTTACTCTACTGCATCCTCAAATATGCAATTTAACCCAATCATAGTGTGAAATTCAAATCTATGTGATAACTTTATGATTATGATTTCAATTGCTCCATTTTTATAGGAAATTTCATTTTCTTTCTTTCTCATTGTCAATTTTAGATGTTGATGCAGTGACATCCAGTATGGTTGACTGGGTAAGATATAAAATGACTAAAACCCAAAAATGGTGCTCTATGAATGGATGGGTGGGTTTTGTTGTGCAATTTTTAGGGGAAAGTCCTAAATTATGAGACATGCATCTGGGCACTAGAAAAACATTAGAGTTCCCATGTATTATCCATTTATCTTTTTCATACTATTTTTTTGGTTTTATTTTGAAATATTTTAAAAGAAAAATTGAAAATTAATCTGAGACTTCCATAGACTATAGTTGATGCAAAATAATATAATAGTCATCATTTTATTCAACCATTTATAGGATCTATTGTCAAGGATCTAACTGTCTGGTTGAAAAAGGTTTCACATATTACCAATTAGTGATCCCTGACTCACCACTTCATATTGGTATGTTGTAGGGTTTTCTTGAATGATGATGATACTATTTCTTCATATATCCCTTTGATTTCTCTAGTTGGGGTTTATATTTCCAGAGATATCAACTTCTATATGACAGCTGTTTCGATTATCTATGATTTCCTCTGATCCAAATACGCGTATTCAACTAAAATACGAAAACATCTAAACTATGTTGGTTCTACTTCCTCACAAGAAATCTTATTTATTCCATTGTGTGGGGTTTCTTTGATTACAGATCATTAGCCTCCTCTAATTTTCATCTGGTATGATTTATAGGTTTCATTTTATTGTCATATTTATTATTAGATTTTCCTTGGCTAAGGATTAGTTGTTTTGACTTATTGAATAAGATATATTTTATTTTATTTGATACTTATTCTTATTGGGTTTCATTATTTAATTCATTTACTTTTTCCTCAATACCTTGCAGTAATCCCCTCTGATAGTAGAAGTAGTTACCCAACTGTTACACATAATTTCTCTCTTTTGGTTAGGATCATTGAGAAGAAATATCATGAAAAATACCTAATAGGTAATATTCAATATGTCATGTAACTATTTGTATCAACCAATTAATCTTCCATCCATATGATTTGTTATTCATTTACTACTTCAAAACTAGTAATTCTCTTTAATACCAACATATGTTCTTTATTCTATTATTGATTAGTATTGATTAATATTTTTGTCTGTATACTGATACTCAAAACTTTTACAACATTTACTCTAGAAAATATTACACTTCAACATATTCATATTGTTGTTGATTATTTATAGGATTATTGTGAATTAAAATTATTGTAATATATTATTTCCTATTTATCATTATTTAATATACCATGATGAAATCTCAAAAGACATTATATTTTTAAAATTCATTAAAAACACTTGTATCACTACATAATCATAATATCCAATTATAATATACCATGAACTATGTTTTTTCATAAATAACTATAATAGAATAATCATATTCTTGAGTTATGATACACCATGTCTATAAATAAATGCATAACCACCTCACTGAGTTATTAGTGAAAATTTTTCAGGAACATAAATGGAAAAGAAGGGCATAAGAAGTATAAAAGAAGACTCAAAAACTCTACTAACAAGAAAATACACTTTAGAAATTAGAGTTTCCTACTTTCTATTAATTTAATTGGCATACTAATTAAATCATTGTATTAATTCTGAATGTTATCTCCACACTTATGCATGCATTGATCACAAACACAATGGATCCCCTCCTACTGGAGTCACATTAAGAAATTACTATTTCTCTAGGTTCTCTATCTTCTATATGATTATTTTAGTGATCCTCATTATAGTTGAATGTATTTCTATGCTTAATTGAGGTTTGATGAAAGAGTCAACTAATACAGATGTAAAAATGCTCTTAAGTTTTCATTGTTTTTTCCTCTTAATAAAACAAAACTGAATGAATTTGATACTCCAACTGAATACCTAAATCCCTCATTTTTATGATAGATCTAAGGATGTAAGAAATTTTTGTGATCTTACCCACCCTTGAAACAGAATGTTCACTATTATGATTTGTGTGCATTATTAAATTATTTAGGTATAATTACATTCTATGATAATATATATATATATATATATCTCATTCATTATACAATTAATCACTTCTAAAATAATGTAATCATAATTATATTACTAGATACCCCTAATTAATTTAGTCCTGTAGAAAAACTTTAACCAACAATATTATATAATAGACTAACCCCAAAGTAGTTTTTTTATATTTTATATAATTGTCTTCATCACCTTGGTGATAATTTTGTTTATTAATTTAATCATATACATTATATTGAAATTATAGTTTTCCAATTTCATCACAATTGTAGCTTGCATTCAGTTTTCCTATCACCAATCACTATGGGATTCATATTGTGAATAGTGAATAATATTTGAAATCATTATTAATATCTTAAAGTCATTATTTTAAATCATTTCTTTTATTTTTGGATTCATTAGTTTAAATAGTTCTCATCTAGGTTTTATTGTACATGTGTTACACATTTAATTAGTAAAAATTTATATCATTTTGCATATCTTTTTTGAAATGGGTGTTACCAAGAAGTCTCATTATTTAATTACTTTCAAAATTGTCATTTTCTATTTACTATACATTTTAATTCATCACTATAATTTGGATCCAAATTCTTGGATTCATTTACAATTCCATTTTTCATTTTATTTTCCATTTTTTTATTTAATTTTTTACATATTTATTTTTTAATGGTAATTCATTAATTTATCATATATTACATTTAATTTATAAGAATACATCAAATAGGACATCTCTATCTAGTTCAATTATGAAATAAATTATATAATAATTTTGTGACCTATATAGAATTTAATAATACAAGAAAACCAAGTTGGAGGGGGGTTATTCATAGAAATGATATGGGGCGTCCACTGGGAAGGTAATATATGCTTTAGATCCTGACCGGGATTCATCAGGGCATTGTAAATTTTGATCAAATTATGTTTTGGTGTCTTTTGTGAGGTTCCCCAAATGGATCAAGGTTGTGTTTGATATCAATTATTGAACACTACATCATGAAATATATTATTTAGTAATTTATAATGATATATTGTTTATTATTGTACATAATAATAAGAGTTTTGATTGTATTTCAAACCCTAAAAACATAATGGTTTTCCCTACATTTTTAGAAAAGACATATTTATTATTAAAAGAATAAATAATAAAAGAATGGGAAGAGACCTATTTGAAAATAATGACATCTTTGAAATATTATCCCTATTTAGATGATGCTCAGTAAAAATAATAACACCTTTTAGGAATTCAGCATTAATTTTTGAAATTGCAATGCACAGTTCATTGGAAACTAAAGATATGACTCTTGTAACTACAATGCATAGTTCATTGGGAACTAAAGAGATGACTCTTGGAGTATTATGGAATTTACTATTGATTTAAGTGTATACCATGATGTCTAGAAAGTATTCATGATTAATATTAATTAAATTAAACGATTTGTTGAATATTTCTCATTATGTTATTAAGTTTTTTAGTTATTTTGTACTAGATAATTGGATAAGGTGATGATGATTCCATGTCTATGTAAATTATATGAGTAACTTTTTCATTATTATATATATTGGGGGATCATGGATATAGTCTCAGGGATATACTACCCATGTTACTATAAAAGATAGGGGCCATTGGGAATTATTTCATGGATATGGTGAGAGTTTCATTATATATGTTTGGGGACCTTTAGCATAGATCAGAAGATATTTTGTGACTATTATTGTATAATGCAGTGGTTAAACATGGATGGAATAAATTGTGTACCTATCATGGATATTGTGTGCCTATTATTTTGTGTGCCTATCAAGGATATTTCACACGTATTTTATGATAATTATTGGTTTAAATATGATATAGTAAAATACCTTATTGGAGCACAATCCATGATACAATACAATCATTGATAAGAACACAATATCTTCAACATGTATGGATATTGTGTGTCTATCATTTTATAGGAAGTGCATTTATGAATAATGGAGTTCCTTTATATAGACTCTAAGGACCAAGATGATGGATGGAAACCTTCAATGTTTGGGTTATTTTTCATCAACAAGCATATCTTATATATTATTTTCATGTCATCATATTTGTATTATTTTAGAAGCATGCATTCTCATTGTTTTAAATGCATGTATACATGGACTTCTTTATGTCATCAAAAAAGCATGCACCACATTCGTGAGTTGGCGTCAGGTTCCATCAATAGTGTGTTTACCTTGGTATCAAAAAAAGATGAGATCAGGTTCCATCAATATTTTCCTTTCCTTATCATCAATAATGTTGGTATTAGGTTCCATGAATATCATTTCTACTGCTATCTTGGTGGGTACATATTTGAATACTAACTTACTTTGAAACTCTATCTGGGATCTCACTAGTTATAAATGATTAGGTATTCAAGGTTAGTTCATGAATTATAATGGATTAATCTTTTATTCTTGGAATCCTCCCTATTTAAGTTGGTTCAAGATCAAAATGGATGTTGCTTCCAAAGAAAATGAAGACTTTCATGTAAAAAAAACAAAAACATTTGATATAAAAGTGGTGAGATTACAATTTTGTATACATACACTTCAATAGTGCACGTTGTTTAAAGATACATGAAAATCGATTGGCGTCATAAAATATTTAAACATGCATTACACTCCAATATAAAAAAGTTATGAATATTGAATGTTCCATAAACATCAACAGTATGAAGTACTGTATACATTACACTCCTGTATAAAAATTTATACATTACATTACACTCTAGTTTTGTAAAATCAAGTATGAAAACAATTTTGTAAAATACTTCTCATTTTCATATCACCTTCACTATTTTTTTAATGTAATAAATGGGATTTTAATTAATGGTAGTGACCATTAATTCATGTGTTGTATGCTGATATAAATATGTTCATGTAGTTTCAGGTGACTAATCTATGTAGAGCATAACGACTTATCTATATGGATTGTATATTAATGCAATAAATTTCAGTACTATTATTGATTTCTATTTCACCTTGGATGGATATTCCCAATTCATGAATCTATTTTAGATATGTGTTACTAAGGCCTGGTGTATCATATGGTGGAATTGGAATGAAATAAGGTTTGGCAGCCATTAAATTTATATTAACTTAGTCATGAATATCATTTTTGCTACTAATAATCAATCGGTTCAGTGTACTGAGCAACAATAATTTCCTGAAAAAACTTTTTTTTTCATATCCTCGGTGTGGATTGTGTTTCCTTACATCCTTGGATCCTTTTCTCCCCAGGTAGTTTATGATTCTAACAGTATCAACATTCTGAAATGACTTTCTTTAGTAATTGACAGCGTGCTTCCCTCCATATCAATTCCCTAAAAATGTCTCGAACATAACATTACTTTTATCTTTTTCACATGTACTTCATGAGTTATCCAATTTCGAACCATGAGAAGGCTACTTCTCCCAATCAACCATATATATTCAATGTGTATATATAATATACAGGTGATATTTTAATTGAAAAATATATAATATCCTTGTTATATAGTTTTCAATATAATATTAATCCAATAAATTTTGAAGTTACTAAAATCATTTATTTGTTGGTTTAGGCACTTTTAATGAAATGAAGTAACATAGGATGTTCTTTAGTCTTTTGGAGACCAATTTAGAGGTTCATGTTTACATATATTTGTAGTTACTCAACACCATGGTATTGATGGTATTGAGGTCTTCTAATGTTCCTTGGTTGTCTACAGGTACATGTTTTTTATGATATTATTTTATGTTTACCAGATAAATTTTAATATCAATAATTTTTGATGGGATAGGAGTTGCAGATATGATATTGATATTGGAATTATAGAATAGGATTTTCACTCTATTTGGCTAGAAAGAATTTGATTCTACAAATTACAAACTAGTGACTCCACACCACCATCAAATAATTCCACTGAACTTTATATTTGGATAAAGGGTAACTTAAAGAAAAGAATAGAAAATGTTGACTAAAGTTTTTTCATGCAATACTAATCTATTTTGGAAACACATTTTCTACAATCTACTAGTTTCAAATTACATGTTACAAAATATTTCACCACTGTGATGTCTACTTATACTATAGTTTACCGATACACTGTAATGAAATTATAAAATCCTAAAATCAACATTATTGATGGGAAAATTATATACATTAAAACATATAATCCATGTTTTTATGTAATGATAATTTCTAGTAGTTTAGCTTTCCAACATTATGATTTCACAAATTTTTCTCCAGTTGAACAGATTTACCATTATTGGATTTTCAATGTTTTTTCAGTAAAAAAAAATTTCCAATTTATTAGTTTTGAAGTTTGTTTCCATTAAAACATATTTATATATGTTGATATTTTTTTCTCTCTTTAAATAACCTTCCCTCGGATGGGATGAAATCATGTCAATGTTCCAGGTGAAAATTAATCCTATGAAATGCACCAAACGTTCTGCTACATCTATATTTCCATTGAAGTGTCCATATGTTAACAAGTAATTATCCAATGAATCATCATTTTGATATTCATTGAACACATCATTAACTTAATTTCATTACTTAATATCATTTCTTACATTTCTATATTACAACGGTCCTGTTGTGAAGGTCTTTAATTGGTAGTTGGTTATGAATGCTCATATAAAGAGCCAGTGGTTTAAATAGCAGCCCAAAGTGTATTGTAGTGACCACCACATTTATGCTACCTTTCTGTGCTCATTTAATTCTTTATATTACATTTTTATTGATTCTGTGGATGTTTTTTTCATGGGAAAAAACTCAATAGTTGAGCATTGAAGTATTCATTACAGTAGATTTGAAAAATGCATTATAGTGGACTTATCTTACTAAAAGGTAACAAGTTGAATATTGTTAGTGGAATTGAGTCTTTACTGTAGTAATTTCTTATGTTAGTGTTTTAGTTTATTCCAGTAATAGTTTATTCAATTTAATTTTGACTCATAATAAGTAATTCAGATGTTGTTTTTCTTTGAAATAGAGATAGATTAATTTATTTAGATTCCTTTTTTCAGATTCTTTTCATTACATTATGAAATATTTTTTCTAACTTGAGATGTATTCTCTACAAAAATACATGTATTCTGAGTGGTCAGTGAACTTTTTAGGAATTGAATGTTATATTGATAATCCCCCTCCTCATGTTCTTCCTCCTCATTTTCTTTCAAATCCTCCTCTACATTGGCCTTAGACTCTACCTCTACCTCCAACTTTGCCTCCTCTTACACCTTTGCCTATACCTCCAACTCTCCTCCAATATAGTTTTGATGCCCCTATTCATCACTTCATTTACATCTTTCCCTAATTTATTTTTTTCCTAATTTCCCTTCTAATTCCAACCTCTTATCCAATCATAATATTAGCTTTACATACGACGATGACAGATTAAAAATGTTAACTCCCTACTACAATACCTTTTAAACACCACACATCATATTACTAATGATATGTCATGTTTTTTATATCTTTCTACATCATGTTATTTCCTTTTCTTCCATTTTCATATATATTTTTGAATACATATTCTTATTTATAATTCACTTTCATTATTATCTATCAATAAAGTTGTAATTTTATCATATTTTATATAATTTTCATTATTAACTGCTTAAACTATTAAAACACTTTTGAAAATCAGATTTGAATTATAACATTGTGCATATGCATGGGCGAGGTACTAGTTTACCTCTAATCTGGTAATTTCATGAAATTGCATTTCTTCCTTTCAATTTTTTTCTATTTCATAACTCATGATTCTAGAATAATATTTTTTTAAAACATTTAGAGGAAGTTTTGACTAGTATACGATGATTTTTCCAATTCATGTTTAGCCATGTTCTATCTTTTAAAAATGGATTAATAGAATTATTCTTATCATTTTTTTCATGAGTAACTTTTTACTTTTTACTCAAATGTTAATTTAATCATTGTTTTAATGTATATAGAATAATAATATTTACCACTTTCATGACCAGTCAATAATATAAATCTTGTTCTACATGATTCCATGATATTTTTTAATGAATTTTTTTACATTATTATATGTTATTTTATTATATTTTGACAAAATTATTTTCATTGTTTAAAGGGTATTTTTCTCTAAATTTCATTATGATATGTTAATTTTATTTCTATTCATCAATGAAAACTACTATTGATTCTAATTATTTTTTACTGGGTATATGATTCAAGGATACCTTCCTTATTCTTTATATGGAACATTTATAGTTATGATGAAATTTAGATATTGAGACCCATTTCCATTCCATGGGTATTTTAGTAATGAAATATATACATAATAGTTTCCCTTTCATGGTTTATGATATGATGAATATTTTATGTTCTTGTACCACACATTTGTTTGATATTAATTAGGTGATTTGGGACATGATTATATACCTCTCTAATATATTATGTAATTATAAATGTTCTATGATCTCAATTGGTATACATGAGGTTATCCAATGGTAGAACAAAAAAGATGTTATATGGGAGGTTATCCCATGCATGAAGTAGGTACATGGGTGGTTATCCCAATCCTAACATACTATGAATGTCTTGGTGTGTAGACAAAAAATAAGTTTTTATATTCTTATGTATTTTCCACAAATTTCATTCTTATTAAATTTTTATTCTCTAATGGATTATGATCTTTGATTCCTTTAAGATCTATGTCTTATGAAATAACATTATTTATTCTATGTGTAATGATTATGATCATTGATATGCAGAGTATTATTTTCAAATGTCATGATCATGTCCCCATTACCTAATAATCATGTTATGCTTATGGGATCATTGATATCTTCATTCTATACACTTAGTGGGAATCTAACGTCACACTTTCTTATATTTTCGTTCCCTAGGTAATGAATAAAGTTAATGTATCATATGTCAAATGGGTACTAGTTATTTGTCAATATTTCCAAAGATACTATACCTATGTGATTATTTCATGAATTTTGATGTTATGTAGTGATTATTTATCTTTTATAATGTAGTATCAAAGTATGAAAAGTAGGGGTCACTATCTATTTCATCATATATCTTTTATATACCCAATAGTAAATAACCCTAACTCAACCTCCATTGGTTCATCCTATATATTTTATGACTGTAGAATTTTTCAACATTTCATGATAGTATCCATCATATTTTATCATGGGAAATTTCAAAACAATATTCTAGTGTTACATACTACTAAACATCTCCTAAAACATCTATGTGTATTTAGATGTATATTCATCAACATTTATCAATTTTAATTGATTAAAACTCAAGATCAACTCAATTATTATTAGAAATTAGTACTCTAATTTTGGTCAACCAAACATCATTTTTCATATATTATGGTTAAAACATCTATTCTCTATTTTTATTATCCTGTTGTAGTTCAACCATTATCCATTTTATTCTATAGTACAATTTCTTAACATCTATAGTGGAAAAATCTAGAACATCCTTCAGACAAATATAATTTCCATCACTCTTCCTCAACACATATTTAAATTAATTATTATTAACCCCAAAATAAAAAACATTGGATCCAAATTGTTTTTGGATATTCAATGATTGATTTGGGAATTACCATCTCATAAAAATGGTTCTAGGTTCACTAGTGTTTATCTGTCACTACCATATTTTTTCATTTAGTATTTACCTTTTTGGTATTATATTTTATGATATTTTATGTATTTTATTTTTACTTATTTATTATTAAGTATATGATGGGTGAGTTACTTATCTTTTTCTAGGAATTTTTACGGTAATTACTCAAATATGTGCATGTTCTATACTATTATTGCTGGTCCAAATCCATTATCCTATTACAAGGGAGTTGGGGGGGGGATAAATTGGTCATCACAGCTACACTAAGAGGCATTTGATCATTATAGAGTTATATCAAAGAGTTTTGTTAAGAGAAATGATAATTTCAGGTGATCTGTAATGGTGATGATTGTATAGTTTGGTATGGAATCAATATTAATTGAAAAAATCATATCATATAAGTAAGGGAGACCAACTAAGACACTATAAGTAAGATCACCCTATGATCTAACATAAGGAACATAAAATTACATAACCTATTTTGTGAAGTAATTCCTATTAAATGGTATCTAGTTAAGGATCATGGATCATCATTCCATATTCTTGTGAATAAATTTGATAGATAATGTGAATTATGTTGAACCATAATTAATTAATCTTAAGGATTCCATATTTTATGTTTATGGATTCTTAAATGTTTTCTATTTTTAATTAATGAATATTGGATGATGTCACTATCTAGATCGTATTGGTTATATAGAAATGGACACACTAGTAGGTCAATGGAGTGTTTTGGTTAACAAGGATAACACATGGGGGAAGATTCATCATGATATCCAGCATTAGGTATTTGAAAATTTTCACATCTTTGTTTTTTATTAGAATATAGAGGAAATTTTGCAGGTGGTGAAGATTATATTATGTTTGATATATTTTTGGATGGAGAAAAATATTTCCCATGGCTATTAGTATGGTGTATGTGGATTTTTATTACTAATGGGGTTTATTCCCTGATGATTTTTTTTGGGATTTTAGAGATTCATGGGAGAAATTATACATTAGTTATAGGTCATTGTCCTTTATTTATCTATGAAGGATGAATATTAGTAGGATATTATATCCTTTCTATTGGGTAGCATCATTGTGTTGGAATTTTACAAGAATATTTGAAAAAATTATTTTATTCTATAGACCACTAATTATATTTAAAAAATATTGAGAGGAATTTTTAGGAGGTTATGTATTAATCAATATAATACATTGTCACCCAAAAACTGTTTTCAATATTCCTTGATGTATGGGAAAAGTAATATGCTATCTTGAAGATGTTAACCCAGACTGGGCCCTCATGGGAAAGGATTTAGAAAATCTATTTTGGAAAAGAGTTGTTAGAATTGTTTTTATATTTTTATTTACATTGTAGTTTTAGATTGTAAGGATTCATCTTTATCTTCCCATATATTGTTTCACTAAATTTTGATGTTCTTAGAAAGTTATATTGAGATCAAAACATGTTTGATTTATCTTATAGATGTCAATGTAATCATATTATTTAATGTATGATCATTCTCAGTGGGTAGAGGATTTCCATGTGATACCACAAATCCTCTAGGACAAAAAAAAGAGTGGTCGTGAAGGTAGTCAATATCAGTTCCAGTGAGATCATGCATTAGTACATGATCCAATTAAGGTGATAGATATGTTAATTTCAGGTGAGTGAAAAATGAAGCACGAAATAATTTTACTATTTTCTACAAGGGTGTATACATGTTTGATTCAAAATTTATGCATTTCATTATATCACCAACCATTGTCTAGTCTTTGAGAGATGATGTGTTGATACTTCTAGTGATCGTAGGGTGAACATTAATTGTTAGAGGACTAGTTAACTTGTATGATTTATTTAGATATTTCTAACAAATTTAAGGATTTAATTTTTCATTGGGAGACTTTCTATGTTTTATATACAACCATATAATGTCCACTTTAACATGGACAGGTTTTCATTGAGGATTCCATTTTTCCTTTTTTCTAAAATAGTTTTGTATTATTTAATGTTTACTATGGAAATATTTTTTCTATTACTGTGTTTGACTATCATATTAGTCAATGTTGGGTTCATTCCTTATCTTCTATATTGATTGAGAATATATTTTGTTGAGAAAATGTTTAAATTTGTTTTGATATATAACTGTAAAATATTATTTTCATTGAATTGATTTTATCATTAGATACTACAATATAGGATTCTAAAATTTATAACTAAAAGGAAAAAATATTACTACATAAGTCATTAGTGTGAATATTTCATCATGAAAGGATACCATATTACAACTCCATAGTTAAACATGATTGACCAAGAGTAGTATAATGATGTGTGACATCAAAAAAAGTTTCCTAGTGTGTGTTTGATTGATGAAAAATAATAATTTAAGAACATGGGATTACCTATTTGGATAGTTGTCAGTTTCATAAGAGGCCTTTTTTTGTAATATTAAGTAGCAAACTAGAACACAACCAAGATGTTCAGGAGATCCATGAGGTCATATGACCATGTTTATGGCCTAGAGAGTTTATGTATTGAAAATGGTATTTGGTTCAATAACCACCAAAATTATTATGTATTTTCCTAGGATTGATGTTTCGGGGTAATAAGAAGGATGTTTTACTTTAATGGGGGTGGGCAAGAGATTAACACCCCTATAAAAGTGATTCAAAAGGGTAAAAATGTCACTTACCGTCTTAACAGGGCGTGTAATTATTTTTGGGAGGATACCATATTAGAACACCAAAGTTATGTGTGCTTGGACTTGAGTAGTATCGGGATGGATGACCCCTAGGGATGTTTCCTAAGGTGTGTGTGAGTGAGGAAAAAGAAACTAAAAGATCATGTGTTTAACAATGGTGATAGTTGTTAGTTTGATATGTTACACTAGTGGGTATTTGTTTGTGGTATATTAGGAATGTAACCAAATCATTATTAGATACTCCTGGGATTATATTAATAGTTCATGGAAAGCATTGGATGGGCCATTAGACCATATATATGATTTTTTTTATTAGAAATTATTATATATCGGAGTCTCTTCGATTTAATGATTATATATTGGGTGGTGCCTTTTGGGTTCAGGTAGTTATAGATTCAAATTCACAATATTATACATTGTTTATCTATTCACACTAGTGTTAAACCATAGGTTGATCTAGTATTATTCTTGAAGAAGGTAGTTGTAAGTATATGAAAACATATAAATTATAACTAATCGAATGATGTGATAGTTAATAAATTTTAGCAATTCAATAAACTGATGATATGTTCAATAAATTGATGGGGCCTTACTTTTTTAAAATGAAAACTTTTCATTCTAAGAATCATTAATTGTTTATTGAATATAATGAAATTCATAAGACTTCCTTAATTTGTAGTTATTAACAATCTAATTTTATGGTAATTCCCTTTTGTTTCACAAATATAAAAAACATTTTCCTGGGATGAATGAAAATTGTGTTTCCAGAGTGTCAAGATAATTACTCTTTGGTATTCAGTAATGAGATCTTCGTGTATTTTTTTAGGAGAAGAAAAAAGTGAAACTGTTAACCTTTTTGGGGGTTCTTTGTCACCATTATCTATTTGGGATGTTTTCTATGTGTATGGTTTTGTCTCATAAGGTGCATTTCTAACGGAATTCAATTTCATGGGAAATAGTATCTTTGGCTTCATTAAAGTTCAACCAAGTATTTTCTTAAATGTTAAATATTATATTCACAATGTAATGGAGTTTACATGGTTATTCAATATATTATAGGAGGTTTCTTCTTGATTTCCCTAGAATTATGACTCCTTTAATAGGCTTAGTCAAAAATGGTTTGGCTTTTCTACAGGTAGACTTGTTCAAAGTATCTTTTGTATAACATAAGGATAATTTTTCAATATTCATATTTTCAATTTACATGGAGAAGGATTTGTGTTTTTGGTTTTGTAGAATTATTTTCCTCAAATCTTGGGTTTTTTCTAGTGAACTAGGGGAAGGCCATTTCATATTGGGATTTGAAGTTTCATTCACATGGACACAACTATGTTTCCCATAATTTCATGTTGTCAACGCATTTATTTCATGATCTTGTGGAGATTCAATCTCATGGATGAGAACTTTTTGGTCTTCATCAATAACATTAGTTTGAGATATATCTTATCCCAATATGATTTTAACATTCAATTGTTGTATTAGATTTAATTTCAATAGAATTATGATTTCATGATTTTCTATACACTGAATTAAGGGAATAATATTTCAAATGGACAATGTGGGATCTAGTAAGTAATAATATTCACGATTCTAGGGATATATAGTGATTGATAGAGGATCATCCATGGTTGACTCTTCCTCCAATGGCCCTAAGGCCTTCATTTTTTATTGATTTTGATAATCCACCTTTAAAGGGGTGAGGTGGAACCCTTACAAGGCCCATAGGCGAAAGTATTACATGACCCGTAGGCCTTAGAGGAATTCATTGCCTGTAGGCTTCATACATTATATACAACCCAGACTAACTACTTGGAACTGCTCCTCCCTAGCATCTTCATCATGATATCAGTTCTCCACCTTCGCATGGCTGTTCGACTAGGAATTCCCATGTATGCACAGGCTTGTCCCGATGGTAGGTACCATACACTGTCATTCTTGTAATCCGTTTAGCTTCTGCTATGGTGAAAGCTCCTTGTTCATCCTCCTTTTAGAGCTTGTTACTTGTAGGTTGTTTGGTTTGCATCTGCACTTAAAGGGGACCGAATGCCATGAGGTGGCCCAAAAGCCTTACTGACCCGAAGGCCTAGGTGCCCTGAAGTCCTAACAGGACTCAGGGACCAAATCGGTGACCCGAAGGCCCAAACAGGGGTATATTCTCGGCTGCTACAGTGCCAAACAGTGCCAGCTACAGTTCCTGCTATAGTACCTGCTACAGTACTGTACAGTTCCCTCTATAGTTCTTACTACAGTACCCGGAAATTCTACCCCCGCCTGAATTTGATTCCGGATCGCTTGGATGCACTTATAGAGTCCTTACCAACTGGGCTAAGGCTCATGTGCTCCATTGTTGAATCTTATATGGAGGAATTTTATGGTAAATGTATTTTCTATTATATGATTGTGAATTAATCAATTGGAAAGTTTGGGGATGAATCTTAGTTGGAATAACCCAATGTGGATGTTTGGTTCAGTCATGCTGTTTATGGGGATTCCCCTAATGGATACACTTAGCATAATCAAAATCAATTATTATTCTATGGGAGGAATTTTTTCCTTCTTCAATACATTGGTTGTAATTCCTAAGTTCTAATAGTCACACTTGGTAAAAAATTATGGTGTGGTTAAGATATATCATTTCATGATTGGTTAGTTCTAGTCATCAAGGGTGAATAGATATGTCGTAGAGTTCATGTCTTAGTGTTTAGTTTTCTATGAAATTGAAACCAAACACCAGGTTCCTAGTGTATTTATTTAGTTGTTAAATGTTCCATAGTTGAAGTGTAAGGGAATTTTTATTGATTTTCTAACTTATTTAACTAATGTTTATGGTGGATATATTATTATAAGTGATATTTTGAAATGTTTGGTGATGTCAAATGAATTATTAGAAATGAACAATTTGTGCATGGTGGATGTGCTATCGACATAATATATGGTAGTTATTGTGATTATCAATAGGGTTTTTAGGATGTCCATCTTTGATCATGATACTTTTTTTACCACCCATGTATAGAAATTTCTCTAACATGGTTTTGAACATAAAATGATGGTCAATAATAGTGAACTATCCAGTCATTTGAAGTCATTTTTTGCACATCTATTTTGTATTTTTATGTTATTAAGGGAAACACATACTATTGGTTGAGTTTCCATAAAATAATCGTTATTAATCAACAATTCAGGTCACATTGTTGTAGGATTTGTATAGATGGCCCTAAAAATATTAATCTGGTTGGACTGAAGTTGGAAAAATATGGGTTATTTAACCAAAACTAGTTTATAGATTAATAAATAATTCTAAGGTGGATATTTAGTAGATGAAGTTAGGAAATTTATTTTTGAGGTAATAGGAAAGTGCTACAACATAGTGACACATAGGTGTATCTCTGTGGATATACTCAAAATAAGGATGGGGATGTTGGCGTTAATCAATTATACAATTATCTTAAATAAATTTATTTTGTGGGGTGGATGATTTCCCAAGAGCGTATTTGTAAGGACTCGGCCTTAGTACATTACATATCCTTGCATTAAATGAATAATTCACATTGATGAACTTTTCAGGTTTAGAGTTTTAGATAATTAGGACAAAACTATTACATCTTAAAGATTACAAGGTAGACACATCTTCTCAGTTTCCATTTTTTCCAAAAAATACAAACTCTTTAACAAAAGAGTCAAGTCTAGTTCCATGTTTTAGATATCATGACATTTCCTTGATCCCATCCTTGAATGTATTCCACTTTAAGTGATGTGGAAAACATTTTAAAAAACGTGGGATGAGCATAAAAATCTTAGTAAGGGTTATAACAATACAGAAAATAAAACATTAGTCCATGTATACAGATGAATCAATTAAATCATAATTTACTCATCAAACATAAGAACATTAACATACCATATTAAATCATAAGATTTCGGAATAACTCAAAGAAATCATAAGAAATAAAGGTAACTTGAGGAATTCATAAAATTATTAAATAGGGAGTAACCCTCATGGTTACATTTGAAATACCCATCATAGTATATTCCCTAAATCTCTTTGGAGAAACCATAGAGTTTAACTCCTTCGTGTTACCCGATGCATTGGAGAGCTATCTCAGGCTCACACGCCCTTAGTTTATCATGGAACCACCTGATTTCATAAACATTGCCCAAGAACCATAACATAATCATATCACTAAAGACATACATAAAAGAAAAATAAAATTTACACATTTCAATCAGAAGATATCACATCATGATATTAACATAAATAAAAACATCTAATAAAATCATTAAAACTCTATGAGTGAAAAATCCCTTTATACTTTAAAAATATTAAAAGAAGACATTTTAAAAAGATTTTAGAATCCAAGTGTCCCATACCACATCAAAACTTTTTAAAGGGTTTTGAAACATTAATTTCCATATAAATAAATACTTATAACCATTTTTAAAACATGGACATGGATGATAAATGTTTAAAATAATAAATCTTTAAAACCATTTAAAACAATGTTTTAATAAAAGATTCCTTTTATATTTTGAACATTTAAATTATAAGCCACATGAAATTAGACCATTTCAAAACAATTAAATGACTTTAGTATAGACATAATATGGATATGGAATGTCAAAGGGGCTGTATATACACTTTATAAAAGAATAAAAGTGCATATCATTAAGAAATGTCTCAATGAGAAGAAATTGAGTTGTAATCCCAATCAAGGATCATGCCATTAGAGGAAGGATAAAGAAATGACATAATTATATGTGAAAAATATAAATACACCATATATAAGTGGATACTCTGTGTAAAACAATCATATGTCATCCACACATATTTATAGCATGACATAATCAAGAAGTAGTGGTTTAACCCAAAGAATTGGAATTGGGTTGAGAAGTTCCCCTATAGAAATTCGACAGCCTAACAGCGTCACATTAAAATTCTGAAAATTAGATAATGAGAGATAAGAAGGGTATCTCGTCACTTGTAAATAAAATTAACAGAAATAAGGATATATAAGAACATATCCCAACATAAGAATATGTAAATTAAAAGACCTAACAAAAAGAAGTCTTTTAAAAAGAGGAGGGTGAAAGCTTCCCTTACCGATTTCGGTAACTTTCGAAACGTACACCCCATGAAAGAAAGATCATATAATGAAGATGTAAATACCCATAAATTAAAATATATTACACAAAGAATACAATCATGGGCAGTACATACACCACACAAAAGGAAATAGTGGGAAATGAAGCATGAATCTCATTGGAAAGCAAAGTGAGATAAAAAGTCCCTTATGAAATTTTGGCAGCCTAACGACGCCACATAAAACATCCAAAAATGGATTGATGAGATAAAATAGGGTCTCTCAAAATATTAACATAAAATTTATAGTATGATTAATATAAAAGGACATCCCCCACCATAATAAATAGAATCTTAAAATATGTGACATAAAATAGTGTACTTAGAAATAAAGAGAGTGGTAGGATCCCTTACCTCAAGTCCGACTTGTCTTGTTCGTTTCTTTATATTCATGAATAATAAACTAGAGTAAATTTATACTTGATTGAGAACCTTTTTAAAGTTCATTATTCCTTTTATATAACTTATTACCATGTTATGAACATTATGTAATTATTTAAGTTAATAACGGTCGTTTTGACGATCATTGGTACTTGAGTCAAAAATAAACTTCTTATAATTACAAGTGGTTCATGTGGTAAAATATCCATTATATACATAATTATATTCATAATATAGATATCATATATATCATATATATCTATTATATACTTTCATGTATAATATTACATAACGTTTAAAGGTAAGAAATGAAATTCACCATTCATGGAGACGGTAAGCCGTACGTACGCATGAACGCTACTTTATTTTCTATTTTGTATTTAATGGAATTAAAACTAAATGATATATATATATATATATATACTATAATTAAATTATAATATATATGTTATATTGGTAACATAAGTTCATTAATTTCATTCTTTATACATTCCATTTGTTGCATTAACGAGTCACATCACTTGAGGGGGCGGTAGTCCACACTTCCTCAAATGAAATTATCGAATTTTCACAACATGCAAAGCATAAAGGAATGTTTTAAATGTAAAACACAGAAGAATAGAGAGGAAATAAATATAATATATATAATAGATAAATATAGTTCCATCATAATGGCCACTATGAGAGGTGGTAGGAGAAGATAGAGCAATCATCGTTTCGTGAGGCAGTAATTCGCCATCCACGGAAACAATATGTTCTTTAACCATTAGACGGAGGTGTGTGTAAGTGTAGCTCAAATACTTCTCATAATAACATCTTTTTATATTGAATATACTTGTTTTGTTACAAAATAAAGGAATAAAAAGAGTTTAGGGGGTTGGAGATGTAAAATAATACAAAATAACATAAGAGATGGCATTACCTTTAAATCGGGTAACTCCCTTTGGTTTGAACCAAAAGGGTTTATTGAAGAGATTTCTTCCTAAAGGAAGGATTCTAGGATGAATAGAGTGATTTTGAGAGATAAAATGAGCAGATTTTGGTCGAGACAAAGGCTTGAAAGGTGTGGGTAAGGGGGTAGAGGTGGGGGCCTTTTATAAGAGGGTGGAGGGGCACTCTGGGAAATTCTTGAAAAGTTACTTTATTATAAAATGATTTTCGGATATTAAAGGCCCCACACTTATATATTTCGAGTATAAGGTTATAAGGTTTCTAAATCCACCCATACAATAGGTTTTTGAAAAGTTTATGTCTTATATTTTAGATTATCTTTTCATTTTATTTAAATCGTTCATTAATGAGGTAATCGCTGCATCATCATAGTGTCGTAAATAAATTGATTTATTTAATGACTAAAAATTATAAAAAAATACTATGATGTAGGAAATATTTTTATCTTTCCAATGAGTTTATATAGTCTGAGATATCATTTATTTAGACAAAATAAAAAAAATACTTGGGTGATACATACATTGGTGATATTCTATATTCTTTAAAAATAAAATGATAAAGTGTCAGTATCACCCAAAAGTGATTCCATGGGGTCACTATGTTTGGAACAAGGAATCCCATGGTTGGACATGACACAACCAGTAGAATTAGGAATCATTTTGGGGTCATTTTTTATTATTATGATATTATTTTATTACCCTTAACTACCCGATTAATAATTAATCACGATAATTAAAGATAACTACTGTCGTTACTATTCATAATGTCCAAAAACAAAATAGTATTAATTACATAATTTGGACCTTCCGATTCCAAATATGGAATCCATTTTATCAAATTCCAGACCCAGAAATTGTTGTAATTAATTTAAAATAATTCCTGTTGTCAAACCCAAAGACGGGTTTTTAAGAAGTAAAATCTGTCAAAATAATGATTTGTTTTTACATCCAATTTAAAAGTGAAACTAGATTCAATGAAGAAAATTGTATTAAATGATAAACACATAATTAAATTACACCTTAAAACCAATTAAAATGAAAATCTAACTATACAAATAATTTGGATGAAAAGGCAGTTTTGAATTAAAATGCAGTATTTTTCACTATTCAATGAAAATGAACATTTTTCAGAAATATACCAAAAATTCACCCTAAGCTATATTTGATATTCCAAATAAAAAATGATATCAATTTTACTAAATTAAAAACACATAAGTTTCATTAATTAATTTTATAATCAATTCTCGTTGTCAAAACAAATAGCGTGTTTTTAAGAAACAATATCTAATAAAAGATTGACAGTTGTTTATGTCCAATTTCAAAGTCAAATTAATTCAAATGACCCCCATTGGATTAAATGGTTAAAATATATTCTAATTGAACTTTAAAACCAATTCAAAAGATAATCTAATCATATAAATAAATTAGATTAAAAATAGGTTTTGAATTAAAATACAACAATTTTCACTTATTCATTAAAAATGAACTTTATCGGAAAATTAACAAAAACATACACAAAAGTAAATTTTGATTTCATGTGTAATGGCCTGGGTTTTTGGGGTCCATTACTTTGTGAAAATCTTTTGTTGGGTTTCCTGGTATGGGAATCTCAGTGATATTTGAACGGTAGGCCTACTGGTACCCTTAGCCTACCGGTAGCAGGCCTATCAGAAGCTAAGTCTACCGGTAGCCACAGCCTACCAGTAGCTCTGTCTACCGGTAGCTCAGTCTATGGGTAGCTGCAGCTACCGATGGCTCTGTCTATCGGTATCTCGGTCTACCGGTGGGACTGTCTACTGGTAGCTCAGTCTACCGGTAGCTGAGTCTACCGGTAGCTCAGTCTACCGGTAGCTGCAGCCTACCGGTAGCTCGGTCTACTAGTAGCTGTAGCCTACCGGTAGCTGTCACCCACCGGTAGATCTCTACAACCGGTGGCTCTGGCCTACCCTCGGGTTCATAGCACTCCTTTTGAGCAAATTGGGTTTTAAACCCTATTCTGACTCCTTCAAGCATGTTTCAATGCCCGTTAACGCCCATAAATGTTTTAATTAATTATTTAATGAATTAACCTGGTGTGTGAATTGGTTTAAACCACCTGACCCCTTTAATGACGTGTGGGGACGCGTGGTTAACCCATGACCCCCGCTCACGCGGATACGCGTTCTTATCTCAACCGTCTGCAGCCCTTATAATTAAAGGGTTCGCCATGGATTTATTCTTTTCTCGATCACCCTTGAGGAGTACTTTCGTCCAGATGAGCTAATTTTCATGCATTGGGTGAGACACATCATTATGCGTAATGTTCCGCGCCCAGCCTAAGTGTCGATCGTCGATCAATAAGTAGGGAATATTTTCTCCTTTGTCTCTCTCTTTTGTGTATCATGCGGGGTGGGCATACTTTTGATTCTGTAGAATTAGATAAACCAGACCTAAATAATGATAATGAACGGATTATATAAAGAATGAAGGGGGCTATGATCGTTGATATTGTTTATATTATGATCATCTTTATGAGTTGTGCTGGCTTACACCTTCTGAAAATCGTGGCCGTTGGTGGTCGTTGTATGTGTAGTAATGAACCCCTAGTGGTGTTTTAAATGGCTTATTTTGTAATTGTAAACTCCTGCTGTGAAAAGAAAATTGGTTAATTATGTATACCCGGATGGATAAATTGAAAGAACTAGGATCAATCCCTTCTGTGATAACCCCAGTTAAGACACGGAATTGAAATCATGGAGTGTGTTAAATCTTATAAATATGAAAATAACGGCATGGCCCTGCTTTGTGTGGGTGGTAGTGGCTTGGTTGTTTCTTTTTACGGGCTGACTGTTGGGGATGTGGGAGGGGATGGGATCCCCTGTTTTTATACTCTCGGTGGTTATGGAATTGGGGATGAGATCCCCTATTGTTATGGGTTCAGTGTTTGCGAGTTTAAGACTGGGTGGTTTCCTTGTTCATATCACGAATTGGGTGGGATCCTCTGTTGTTGAGAATCCCCTTTTTCTCCCGGATATTGGGAATGGGGCTGTAAATTAGGGTTCTCTTAGTTGATGTGGCTTTACGTGAGAACCGGGTGTGGGTGTTATGGTTGATGCATGATTTTTTACTTTCCTGGACTTGTGCCCATGTTTACTAGTTGCCCAAGTAGGTGCATAACATAATTAAATATTGCTACTAAAAATTAAAAAAAGGATGGGATAAATGGGTTTTGGTTTGGTGTGGGTTGTAACTTGGAGGTAGTGTTGTTTGTGATCTTTAGGAGGGATGAAGAAAAACTTAGACTTTGGGTGAGTGCTTGTTACATATATATGTATTTTTATTTTTGTGTTTCTTATTCGCGCCCATCCCAAGTTGAGCACTTAGTGACGAACACCCCCATTTCATGGGGGAGGGTGTCTTTCCCCACACTATTATTTGTGGCTGGTTATTAGCTCCTTTTCTGCTCCCTTTCCTGGATAGCCCAAGAATGTTCGGGGCAGGATGTGATGGTCTGAGGTCCAATATTAGTCCAAGAACCTTTGGTCGGGGTGGTGTGGTGGTTGCCCAGGTGTGTGCGGAAGGTGGTTTCCCAAGTGTCTTCGGGATGAGGCCCAACTGTCTTCGGTCATGGTAGTGGATATTCTAGCCCAGGTGTCTTCAGTCATGTTGGTGGTTGTTCTGGCCTAGGTGTTTGCATGCGTGGTTACATGTGACAGTTGTGGCCCAGGTGTTTGCGGGCGGGATTCGGCAGTGGGACTGTGTGTTGTTGTGGCCCAAGTGTGTGCGGGTGGGTGTGGCAGTGGGACTGCGGTGAGAATGGCGGGATTGGTTCGAGGCGTAGGATGTCTCAATAACCAGTGGGAATGTGGCGTGGGGTACCCAAACATCGATGTTATCTTATTATATATATTACTTGACTTGCGTTATTTGGGGAGTGTGCCTTAGTGAGGCTTGGGTGGATAGTTTACCTTGATAGGTGTTTCGTTTACTCCTTTTCTCACAGGACATTAGTACGTTCCCCCACTTGTGCATGAGAGTCTTTGGTTTTCCCTACTGAGTATACTTGTAGGCTCACCCTACGAATATAAAACTGTTTTCAGGTTTCCAGGATGACTTCAGGGATCGCAGGGGACCATACTAGCTCGGACCATTGGTGTAGTTTCATTTGCTGTTTTCCTTTCTTTGGTACTTACCTTTGTAGTCACCTTTTGTACTTTGTGGCTTTTACTTTTGGAACATGAATGTGGGAATGGTTTACTTTTGGATTTAATTTTCTTTTTCCTTGGTGTTGTTGTGTTTCATCATCTCACCTCTGATCCTATAAAACAAAAAGGGGTAAGGCCTTCCATTTGTGTGTAATTTCTATACCCTTGGTGCTAGTCACCACTCCGGGACCTATTGAAGGCGGGTCTCGGCGGTCATTATCTCTCCTTCAACTTAAAGAAGGAAGGGCCTGGAAATCTGCTGACCCTTCCCTCCTTTTGGTGAAGGCGGGTCATGACAGAATGGTATCAGAGGCTGATGGTTGAGAGATAGGATGAATTCTGGAGTTAGACACAGTGAGGATTTCATGGGATGGTAGGGAAACAGTGTTGGATGACCTCGGTGCGTGAATTAGGATAGGGAACATCAGCTAGGACATGGGATTTTAGGGCCCCCCATGATCCGCTGCAAGGACTCCGAACCTACTGAATGACCAAGTGATGCCACACTGATTGCAGCGTAGAGAACCTAGGAAAGGTACATGCATCATAATGACTTTTGTTCTCGTGTTTCTGGGGTGTTTTTGGAATTAAGAATAAATGAAAAGTTTAACAAGTTTTAAATACAATATTCTGCACTACTTGGTCTTAGGCATTCCTTCTTTACCTTGCAGCTACGGCACCTAGAAGGCGACCGCGTGTGGTACAGGCGATCGAGGCCCCGCAGACTACCTTTGCCGATTGACA
The DNA here is from genome assembly GCA_963277665.1 of Viscum album. Taxonomy (NCBI): domain Eukaryota; kingdom Viridiplantae; phylum Streptophyta; class Magnoliopsida; order Santalales; family Viscaceae; genus Viscum; species Viscum album. The sequence goes on along the minus strand of OY728121.1, from coordinate 1,639,566,098 downwards.
GAGAGCTGAACAAGAAGAAGAGGATGACCAGTGGCAGAGTACACTTCGGGCCTTCCAGCGACAGACCCTCGAGAGGTATGAGGGCAGCACCTCTGACATGAAGAAGGAAGGCTAGCTAGAGGAGCTAGTGATAGATTTCGGCCTAATTCGGGCCCCGACCTAGGACTGGGTTCCTCTAGAAGTTAGCCAAATGCAGGGAGCGGCGTGTCAGTGGTGGACGCTTTACCTGGGGGAGAGGAGAGAGGCTGAGGTGGCATGGGCTGATTTCGAGAGGGAGTTCTGGGCAGAATTCCTCTCTTCGATGATGAAGGCGTAAAAGAGACAGGAGCTAATCTCCCTCCAACAGGGGAGTATGTCCGTGAGGGAGCTAGGGATCAAGTTCAAGGACCTCCTACATTTTTCTTCGGACCTCTTTCCCGATGAGGAGTCTCGGGAAAGACGTTTGGAGGAGGTGCTCTGACCATCCCTCCAGTATATTGTTACCCACTTTACCCTTCTGACGTACTTGGAGGTCCAGAAGAGGGATGAAGTGGTGGAGAGGATGCATGCTCTAGGAGGAGTGTCACGAGAGGGGATCCAGCTATGACCATCGAAGGGGAAAGCCATCAGCACCAGGCCTCCAGCGTCAAGACCCTCCAGTTTTCGACCATCAGGGAGCAAGCCGCAGCAGTTTCGGTTTTGATCCCCTGGTCCTCGCCCTTTTCCTTCGGGCTCGTGACTGCGGTGCTTCACTTGTGGGAGCCCTGGACATCTTCGGAGTCAGTTCTCGGACCGGGTATAGTATAGCGGTGGTGGAAATCCCCACCAACCGCCCCAGCAGTAGCTTCCAACCAGGCCTTTCCTGCAGCAGTTGCAGGGACAGCGAGTTCCCGCTCCTCTGAGGGCAGACGTAGGAGGAGGGGGCCGACCTCAGGGCGCTCCTCAGGGACCTCGACCGGGGCATGTTCGGGGAGGTGTTTGACAGCCGAGGGGTAGAGGAGCTGGGCGTGGACAGTTACACACCGTGGAGGTAGCAGTTCCAGCAGGACCGGAAGTTGTTCGAGGTACGATCAGTTTGTTTAGTACCCTTGCTTATGGCTTGTTTGATACTGGAGCTTCTCACTCCTTTGTTGCGCCTAGTCTAGCCCGTGCCATGGTTCTAGATGCTGAGATACTTCTAGTTCCCCTGGTGTTGAGCACACCAGTCGGAGGTCAGACCGACTTGTTGTTTGTTTGTTGAGGATACAGACTGATGATAGGGCCACATCAGTCGGTTAGGGATCTTCTTCTGCAACAGATACAGCCATATGATGTCATCCTAGGAATCGACTGGCTATTCTCTATGTTTATCTTCATCGACTATTTCCGAGGAAGGTTCATGTTCTCAGACTTGGGAGGCCGGCGTGTTACCTTCACTGGTGAGCGGAGCATTCAGTAGGGCAACAGGCAAGGGGAACCCCTCCTCTCCTTGTTAGCTGAGATGTCAGTAGGGTTGGTAGATGCTGAAATGGTGGAAGTGGCAGAGATCGTATGTGGGTTTATGGACGTCTTCCCTGAGTAGGTGATGACTCTACCCCCTCAACATGATATCGAGTTCGGGATAGACATGCAGCTCAACGCTCGCCCGATCTCGATGGATCTTTACCGGATGGCACCTCCAGAGCTATGGGAGTTGCGGATCCAAATTGACGATCTGATGAAGAGGGTTTATGTTTGTCCAAGTGCGTCACCGTGGGGTGCTCCAGTCTTGTTCGCAAAGAAGGCATATGGTGGCCTCAGGTTGTGCATAGACAATTAGAGGCTGAATCTGGTGACGATCAAGAATCGCAACCCTCTTCCAAGGATAGACGGTCTTTTTGACCAGCTGAAAGGGGAAGGATGGTTATCGAAGATCAAACTGCGGTCTGGGTATCACCAGCTGAGATTGAAGGAGGGAGACATCTCGAAGATGGTGTTCAGATGCAGATATGGACCCTTCGACTTCGTGGTTATGCCCTTCAGCATTACAAACTCCCCAGCTGTGTTCATGGGGATTATGAACTCCATCTTCCAGGAGTACTTGGATCGGTTCGTGGTTGTTCTCATCGATGATATCCTGATCTATTTGAGGTTAGAAGAGGACCATGCAGGGCACCTAAGGATAGTTTTTGAGGTCCTCCGACAACATCATCTCTATGGTAAGTTGTCGAAATGCCAATTCTGGACATGAGAAGTGCACTTCCTCGGGCACGTGGTGTCCGAGCAGGGGGTAGCGGTGGACCCATCAAAGGTTGAGGTAGTTGTTTCATGGGAATCACCCAAGAATGTGGTATAGGTGCGTAGTTTCCTCAGGCTGGCAGGTTACTATCATAGGTTGGTGCCCTACTTCTCTTGAGTAGCATCCCCTTTGACAGCCCTAACCAGGAAAGACCAGGTTTTTGTGTGGAGTGAGAAGTGCGAGTTAGCCTTCAGCTATCTGAAGGAGAAGTTGGTTAGTGCCCCAGTGCTGATATTACTAGGGGAAGGGGAAGCCTATGAGGTGTTCTGTGATGCTTCAAGACATGTCCTGGGAAGTGTGTTGATGCAGCGACAAGGGGTGATCTCTTATGGGTCCAGGTAGCTACTCCCTCATGAGCATAATTACGCGACCCATGACCTGGAGCTTGCAGCAGACGTTTTTGCACTCAAGTTATAGCGGCACTACATCATCAGAGAATGCTTTTTGGTCTTCACGGTTCACAAAATCTTGAGGTATATCTTCTCCCAGTGGGACCTAAACATGCGACGGTAGAGATGGGTGGAGTTCTTCTAGGATTAAAACTTCGAGATCTCTTATACTGAGGGAAAGGGCAATGTAGTGGCTGATGCCTTGATCAGGAGGACATAGAAGGATGCAGTCTGAGAGTCGGTGGATGCCTGGAAGGCGATGGAGGAATTGGTTGCCATACACCTAGATGCGAGGATGGATAGCGGTAGAGGCTGCATATATCATATGATAGTGAAGTCATCTCTGTTTTAGCATGTGGAGGAGTCTCAGTGGGGAGACCGAGAGTGCGAAGTGATGCACGACCAAGTTGACCAGGGAAATGTCCCGGAAGGATGGACAAAGGATGGCCAAAGCTGGATGCTTTTCCAGGTAAAGCTGTTTGTTCCAGAGGCGATGCGCGGCAAGGTTCTCAATGAGTTTCACAACTCACCCCTGGCGGTACACCCAAGAGTTTACAAGATGTACCGGGGACTGAAGAGGCAGTTTTGGTGGCCCGTAGTTAAGCGAGCAGTGGCAGAGTTTGTGGCCAAGTGCGTAGTGTGCCAGCAAGTGAAGGCTGAACACCGAGTTCTAGGCAGCCTACTACAACCTCTAGAGGTCCTCGAGTGGAAGTGGGATGACAACTAGATGGATTTCATCATGGGACTACCCAAGGTCCAAGGGAGATACGACGCCATCTGGGTGGTAGTGGACCGGTTGACGAAATCAGCTCACTTTCTGGAAATCAGGGAGTCGAGTGCAGTGGATGATTTGGAACAAAGATACGTGGATGAGGTGGTGTGGTTTCACGGGATTACGAGGTCTATAGTATTGGATAGGGATGCACGGTTTACCTCGCGAGTCTGGAGAGGACTGCACCATTCTTTTGGAACCCAGCTACATCTTAGAACTGCTTTCCATCCCCAGAATGATGGACAGATAGAGTGTACCATCCAGACCATGGAGGATATGCTGCGGGCATGTGTTCTGGACTCATGAGGATCATGGGTGCAATACTTGCCTCTGGTAGAGTTTTCCTAGAATTATAGCGACCACTCTACCATCAGTATGGCCCCATTTGAAGATTTGTACGGGAGGCCATGTCGTTCCCTGTGTGTAGGACTAAAGTGGGAGAGGAAGGCATCCTTGGCCCGAAAGTGGTACAGAGCACGACAGAGAAGGTTCATCTCATATGGGAAAGGATGAAGGCGGACCAAGACCAACAGAAGTCGTATAATGATACTAGAAGGAGGCCCTTGGAGTTTGATGTTGGAGACCATGTGTTCTTGAAGGTCTCCCCTCGGCGAGGGCAGCGGAGGTTCGGCAAGGGGAGTAAGCTTTCTCCCAGGTTCATCGGACCCTTAAAAGTGTTGCGGCAGGTCAGTGAAGTGGTTTATCAGCTAGCGTTACCACCGCTTCAACTGAGGATATATGATGTCTTCCATGTGTCCAAGCTCCGTCGGTATCGGCACAACGATTCACACGTCCTTGATTGGGGTGAGATGGACATCGAGGACGATGTGAATTTTTTGGAGAGACAAGTGTTGATCGAGGATCGCAAGGAGAAGGTGCTTCATGGGTGAACCGTTACCTTGGTTCGTGTGTTGTGGATACATGGTGGGATTGAGGAGAGTACATGGGAGAGGGAAGCACAGATGTGTACCCAGTTCCCAGAGTTGTTTTGAGCTTTGTTCCTTTTTGTACTTTCTAGTGATAAAACGTTTTGTCCTTTGGTTGTGGAATGTACTAGTTTTATTTCCTCTAGATGTTTGTGAAAATCCCTGGCTATGGGGGAGGAGAGAACCCAAACCCTAATCAAGACGCATTAAGGTGGATGCGATTAAACCCTTGCAGGCGAGTCAGTGCTGCCCAAAGAGGATAATATCTTGACATGAGGGAGGAGACTCTCCAACCCACATGCTTGGGTAGTTCGGCATGGTATGTTTCATGGTTCTTGATAGGGAAGTTTTTTTAGTTAGCATGGGTTCACTCTTAAGAGGTATCTTTCGAGGTGGTTGTTCGGGCCCTCTCTTTCCTTCTGGTTTGTTTTCATTCTCAAGGACGAGAATTGTTTAAGAGGTATCTGATGTAATGGACTGGGTTTTTGGGGTACATTACTTTGTGAAAATCTCGTATTGGGTTTCTTGGACTGGGAATATCAGTGATGTTTGAACGGTAGGCCTACTGGTATCCTGAGCCTACTGGTAGCAGGCCTACCAGAAGCTCTGTCTACTGGTAGCTCGGTCTATTGGTAGTTGCAGCTACCGGTGGCTCTGTCTACAGGTAGCTCGGTCTACTGGTGGCTCTGTCTACAGGTAGCTCGGTCTACCGGTGGCTCTGTCTACCGGTAGCTCGGTCTACCGGTGGCTACAGCCTACCGGTAGCCCTCTACTACCGGTGGCTATGTCCTACCCTCAGGTTCTTAGCGCTCCGTTTGCGCAAATTAGGTTTTAAACCCTATTCTGACTCTTTCAAGCGTGTTTTAAAGCCTGGTAACGCCCATATATGTTTTAATTAATTATTTAATGAATTAACCTAGTGTGTGCATCGGTTTAAACCTCTCGACCCCTTTAATGACGTGTGGGGCCGCGTGGTAAACCCATGACCCCCGCTCATGCGGTTACGAATTCTTATCTCAACCGTCTGCGGCCCTTATAATTAAAGGTTTCGCCCTGGGTTTATTTTTTTCTCGATCACCCTCGAGGAGTACATTCGTCCAGACGAGCTGATTTTCATGCATCGGGCGAGCCGCATCGTTATGCGTAATGTTTTGCACCCGGCATAAGCATCGATCATCGATCAACAAGTAGGTAATTTTTACTCCTTTGTCTCTCTCTTTTGTGTATCATACAGGGTGGTCATGCTTTTGATTCTGTAGAATTGGATAAACCAGACCTAAATAAAGATAATGAACGGATTCTATAAATAATTAATGGGGGTGGTGATCGTTGATATTGTTTATATTATGATCATCTTTCTGAGTTGTGTTGGATTACGCCTTCTGAAAATCGAGGCTGTTGGTGGTCTTTTTCTGTGCACTAATGAACCCCTAGTGGTGTTTTAAATGGCTTGTTTTGTAATTGTAAACTCCTGCTGTGAAAAGAAAATTGGTTAATTACGTATACCCAGCAGAATAAATTAAAAGCACTAGGATCAATCCCTTCTGTGATAACCCCGGTTAAGACACAGAATTGAAATCATGGAGTGTGTTAAATCTTATAAATCTGAAAATACAGGCATCACCCTGCTTTGTGTGGGTGGTAGTGGATTGGTTGTTTCTTTTTTACGGGCTGACTATTGGAGATGTGGGAGGGGATGGGATCCCCGGTTTTTATACTCTTGTTGGTTGTGGAATTGGGGATGGGATCCCCTGTTGTTATGGGTTTAGTGTTTGAGTGTTTAAGGACGGGTAGTTACCTTGTTCATATCACGAACTGGGTGGGATCCTCTGTTGTTGAGAAACCCCTTTTGGTCCTGGATATTGGGCATGGGGCTGTAACTTAGGGTTCTCTTAGTTGATGTGGCTTTAAGAGAGAACCAGGTGTGGGTGTTATGGTTGATGCTTGACTGATTACCTTCCTGGACTTGTTCCCATGTGTACTAGTTTCCCAAGTAGGTGCAAAACATAATTAAATATTGCTACTGAACATAAAAACAAGGATGGGATAAATGGGTTTTGGTTTGGCATGGGTTGTGACTTGGAAGTAGTGATGTTTGTGCTCTTTAGGAGTTCTAAAGAAAAACCTAGACTTTGGGTGAGTGCTTGTTACCTATATATATATTTGTAGTTTTGTGTTTCTTATTCGCGCCCTGCCCAAGTTGAGCACTTAGTGACGAACACCCCCATTTCACAGGGGAGGGTGTCTTTCCCAACACTATTATTAGTGGATGCTTAATAGCTCCTTTTCTGCTCCCTTTCCTGGATAGCCCAGGAATCTTCCAGCAGGCTGTGATGGCCTGAGGTCCATTATTAGCCCAAGAACCTTCGGGCGGGGTGGTGTGGTGGTTGGCCAGGTGTGTGCGGCAGGTGGTTTCCTAAGTGTCTTTGGGATGAGGCCCAGGTGTCTTCGGGTGTGGTAGTGGATCTTTTAGCCCAGGTGTCTTCAGGCGTGGTGGTGGTTGTTCTGTCCTAGGTGTTTGCAGGCGTGGTTACGTGTGACAGTTGTGGCCCAGGTGTTTGTGGGCGGGATTCGGCAGTGGGACTGCGTGTGGTTGTGTCCCAGGTGTGTGCGGGCGGGTGTGGCAGTGGGACTATGGTGAGAATGGCGGGATTGGTTCGATGCTTAGGATGTCTCAATAACTAGTGGGAATGTGGCGCGGGGTACCCAAACATCGATGTGCTCTTATTATATATATTACATGACTTGCGTTATTTGGTGAGTGTGCCTTGGTGAGTCTTGGGTGGATAGTTTACCTTGATAAGTGTTTCGTTTAATCCTTTTCTCATGGGACTTTAGTACATTCCCCCACTTGTACACGAGAGTCTTTGGTTTTCCCTACTGAGTGTACTTGTATTCTCACCCTACGTATATAAAACTGATTTCAGGTTTCCAGGAAGACTTCGGGGATCACGTGGGACCATACTAGCTCGGACCTTTCGGGAAGTTGTAGTTGATGTTTTCCATTCTTTGGTACTTACCTTTGTAGTCACCTTTTTTACTTTTTGGCTTTTACTTTTGGAACATGCTTGTGGGAATGGTTTACTTTTGACTTTACTTTTCTTTTACCTTGGTGTTGTTGGGTTTCATCATCTCAACTCTGATCCTATAAAACAAAAAGGGGTAAGGCCATCCATTTGTGTGTAATTTCTATACCCTTGGTGATATTCACCACTCCGGGGCCTATTGAAGGTGGGTCTTGGGGGTCATTAACTCTCATTCAACTTAAAGAAGGATGGGTCTGGCAATATGCTAACCCTTCCCTCCTTTTGGTGAAGGCGGGTCCTGACATCCTGATTCTAAAGAAAGATTTTATTTGGTTCAATAGAATGTATAAGAGTGACCAAAACTATTTTTAACGAGGGTTCTCCATCAAAAGGAGATAAATCGACCTTTTAGTGAATATTAGAGTATTTATGCTTAAAATTGAATTATTTTCTTATTTTAAGCATTTATATTTTTTTTGGATAAAAGTAAAAACATTTAACAAACATATATAATCATATTTTAGTTATTTCTATTCATTCCTACCAATACAATGGCTACATGTTAACTACCATTTGAAATAATATTTTTATATTATTAGTGTGCATCGTAAGATTTCAATGAAACTCGTTGTTACATATTAGGTACACCATCGAACATAGCATCCCCTTTGAAGTAATATTAATATTTTATTCAGGAATATTAATAAATATGAAAATTTCATATTCTTTATTTACCTGGGATGTTATAGTATTTTAAGGTTGTGGGACTTTTTAGTTGTTTTAGTGTTATAAGAAGTACATATAATTGGATTATAAATAAATAATCACTTTCTTGGAGGCACAAAATAAATTTGTGTGTTCAAGAACATATCATATGTCCCTCTTGCACATGTTTTTTTTGTTGGTGTAGTCCGTTACTGTGGTTCATTTAAGGGGATAACAATGCATTAATTCCTGGTCGGGGAGGCATATAATATAGACAACAGATGTAGTTCAATGTCTACTGGTAGGGGTGACAAGTCTTTCCTCTTGTGACAAGGAATGATTTGGGCTACTCCTCAAATCCTTCAGGCCACATACTAAGAACTTTTTTCTAGTAGTACTTTGGTCCATGATATTTCCTTTAGTTCAATAAAAATTTAGACTATCATATGTAATAATGTAGTTTTTATGGGTGATTTCCATTCTTTTTGGGGGTGAGGCTTGACCCAATGGTTTCATGGGTGTGTTTATTATTAGTTAAATTGTAATTCACTCTACCTATAAATAATAAAATTGATTATGGAATCCTAGGAATTTTATATTTGTTGAGGATAATATTTGATGATATCTTGTTGATGTTATTCTATTTTGAAGTTGAAGAAGATGAACATTATAGTATATAGTTTATATTGGTAAGATATTTTAATAATGGTTGAAGTGGTTATGTTTATTATTTTTTCATTTGTTGTTAATGAAAAAAATATTAGAAAACAGAAAATACTATAATTTAAAAATTACATAAATGATAAATAATTTTTTAGAGTAGGTTGGAATAGGTATGGGTCTGTTTTAATGTATTCTATAATTTTTAAATTGGAAATTAATTTTTTACTATAACCTATATATCTCCTATGTATAATTTTTTGAATCATACAAAAGCTAGTGATACTAAAAACTTAAAAATACATGATAAAATATGTATCATTAATGAAGATACTAAGGATAATTAAATACAAGTTAAGGATGATCCATTCTTTCAAAAGGATGAATTCATAAAACATGACATTGAATACATATATTGTATGAAGGACACCTGATTTGTTATGTATGAATTAAATTCAAAATAATCATTATAATTATTAATGATAAACAATAAATTTTTTAGGATAATTCTAGATTTTATAACAATGATAAATCACATTGTATGGATGAATCATATGTTCATTAGGTTGGATTAGTTGTAGAAAAATTTCCAAATATAAAAAAATGGATCATAGATTTCTTGAAAATGTACAGAAGAAATTTATATAGCTCACTCTGATAGACAAATGGTTCATTTAATTAATAAGCTTTATTACATAGAAATATTTTTATAATTTTATTTTACAAAATCCTACCATTAGAGAATTAATATTCTGAATAAAAAAATAAAATTAACCAATACTAATTATTCTAATCCTCATTGAATAAAATATCATAATAATACATTTTGATTTAGTATAGTTATCAAGAAATAATTGTTATAAATTATGTTTACACATCATGGTTTTTAATGTTTTATTTCTTAAGTATAGGAAAATTTAAAAAATAAAGAAAATTTGAAGGATTTCATTTTGTATTATTTTTAAGGAGATAAAAACATTTGGGGATTAAATAATTGGAGTAAATCATTCAATGATATTAGAGGGAGTTTAAAAAATAATATTTTAAATTTAACATAATAACAATTCATGTTAATTATTTGGCAACATTTTTGATGAGTTATAATGAATCGTAAAGAATAATAAGGAGATAAAACATTCATTTACTCTATTAAATATTTATTATATCGAAGACATATAACTAGGGTGAAAGTATGATAATAAGTTCATTCTTGATAGTATTAACTAAAAAAACAGAGGATGTATAATAGAATTGAGAGAGTGTATTTTTGATATTATGAAGTAGCACCATAATGATATTATTGATGAATGAATTAGGTGATAACACTATAATTTTGACTAATTATTTATAAATTATTGAATCCATGTGTGATGTACATACATAGTTGGGAGACATGTGATGAGAGATCATTCGTCATCCTTTTTCATTGAAATTGACAGATTGATACTAGTGGGTCATGTGATCATTGATGTTTCTGAATAACACATATTATTAGAATTATTATTCATAGTGGTAAGTTTTAAAATTCTATTATACCTTGTTATGTGTCTGAATTTATGTGTTTAACTTTAAATTCAAATAACTCTAAAGGGTGGAATAATTTCTTAAAATGGAACTCAATGAAAGAACATTATATCCCTAATCCACCCATTACCTATACAGATATTTCTTACCTTATGGGTGGATTTTCAAGTAGTATTAGATTTAGGATCGATTCTTCGACTTCCTAGTATTATTTATTTTTAGGATGATGAGTTATCTTGAAATTAAGTGAAAATTATAGGGATTTACACCATAAATTAGAATATTTATCACATCTAGTAGAATTATATGTTAACATACATTATATAAGTAACCACCAAACGTTTGGAGCTAAAATGATGTATTTACACCTCATCTTTAAGGACATATCCTGAATGAACAATATAGGATTAATTGAAAAAAAAATATGGGAATTATTAAAAATTAATATAGTCTTCCTAATTTGAGAAATGGTCTACGAAAATAAAATTAATAATGATAGATATTGGTAAAAGATAAAATTGGGATAAAATTTATGAAGGAAATACTATAGAGATGTGAGAAATATAATATATTTATATATTTAAATATAATTACCTAAATATTACATTCGATGAATCTATAGAAAACTATTTTATAACGGTCAACAAAATATTGACCACTATTCAAAGATTTGGTGATAAGATAGAGGATTAAAATATTTTCAAGAATAAACTATGAATCATTCCTAATAGGATTGCTCCTAAAGCCTATTATTTTTATGATAGATATCTGGATACACTTCCTCAAGATTATTTTTAAATTTCATTCATAGGATACCCTATATGGAAGAATAATTCTACAAAAAATAAGGGTAAGGATAATTATTAAATATAATTAAACTATAGAAAGAAGGGGAAAATAAATAATGAAGTTGAAAAATGAGTAAGTAAGATAATCTAATTTAGAATAATTTGTATATTAAATGAATAAAATGTTTTATTTCTTATATATTGAAATTTTGGAGGAGGAATGAGATAGTACCAGAGGGTTTATTTGATTAAAATTTTCAAGTGTGGAGCTATTGTAACATTCTTGAAAACCACCCAAAATTTGATACTGAATAAAACATTTATAAATAAGATAAATAAAAAATGATACTTTCAATGATTTAATCTACCATGTCAATGTTTTCTTCCATAGGAAAGGGATGAATATCTATGAATACAAAAGGAAAAATTTATTATCTATCTGTGAAGAAAATGAAAGGATTACTAAAGAATGCAATCCCCAAAATTTTAATGATATTAATGAGTTGATAGATATTATCATGGTGGAAGAATAAAATCACACAAGTGATGAGAGTATAGAATATGGTGGTGCAAAATAAATTGATCTGGATTTTCTATTGAAGAGAGAGTTATGTGGGTGGCTTTAAAAGATTACCAAATTGGGGGAGATTTCAAAATTGTAGAATGAAAATAATTACCTAATGTAACAACCAAAAATTATGAATAAATAACACTTTAATATGTATCATTTGTGACCTGAAGAACTGGTCTTAAACAAAACATAAATTATATTTCTATAAATTTAATCTCTTCAATAGGTTGTAGAACATTCAACCCTAAGTATAAATAAATAGTAATATAGTTTACTATTATAACCCATGTTTTAATTTTTTTGGTATGAATTGATCTGAATAAATTAGTAAAATTATATGGTCTATGGAAGTTAAAAAATTTCATTGGTTATCTATTTTTCAAAAATAAAATAAGTATCATTTGAAAGAAAAATAATTTTTTTCTAAGAAACTGTATTTTTTTGAATGAAGGTTTTTTCATGAATTAAACACATAAATTAAAATTAATTTTTAATACATTTAGGAAATTTATTAGATAAAATTAACTTTCATTTTTAAATCAGAATACCAATATTCTCTTTGGATAATGTTTGTATTTTTTTCTTAAATTTTTCATTTTCAATGAATATTCAAAAAAAAATTATTTAAAACTAAATTTTCATTCAAATAATATACAAGGATAAATTATTTTAAAACATTTTTTAAAAGTAAATATAGTGAAATAAAAACACAATTTAACTAGTTTTGGTCATTGTAAACAATTTCAAATTGAGATTCGTTGTTAAATCTTTTTATACTTCTAAGAAGTTTCTCCCTGAAAACCCACTTTTTCATCACATTTGTGGGTTTAATTTTAAACTAGGCTCTAACACTTCCATGAATTGAATTTGAAAATTTGGATTCCATATTTTAAATAATAATATTTATTATTGTCTAATTTTTTTATTATAATTCTTTACTATTATGAATAATAAAATTACTAAAAAGTAATTATCATGTTTATGATAAAAACTAATTTACCAGGGGGTTAAACTAAAAATATAAGTGATAAAATGACCTACCAACTTATCCAAACCACATTTATTGTAAGTTTTGTATCTTAAAACCTCTTACTGTCATACATGGACCATTTTATGAGGAATCTGGATTGATAAAAAGGTATGTGTAATTGAATCATTTCAAAACATTTATTTGTGTCTTCTCCCCCACTTATAAAATACCACAACCTAGTCTCCCATATTCACAATTCTAATGTCATTTTGAACTAGAAATTCATGACTAAATCACGTATATACTCCCATAAAAACAACATATATCAATTTTGTTATCATAAATTTATTATAGGAAGGATTTTGTTATAATCCTAAATATGTTTTCTTAAGATGTGGTAATGTTCTTAAATAACAATTCCTATTTAGTTTCATCTTCCAATAATTATAAAAGTTATTAATAAACTATTTTATAATAAACTAATTATATTAAATATTATTATATGTTATTATGTTAATTTCATGACCTAATTCCATTTAACCATCCATCAAATGGGGAATGAAATAACCGATCATGTGTACATTGGAATTCCACCTTGCGAACTAATGTAATTAATGTTCCATCGCTACAATTAAAGGATGGATATAAACAAAGATTAAACACATGTATATTATATTTATGATATTATTATACTTAAATAATTTTAATATCACATATAACTTCATAATTTTCAAGTCATTTAAAATATGATAGTGTCTCTGGTGTGTACGACGGACAACAACCTCAGAAAGATATGTGATTCATTTTTCACTTACACTTTAAATGGAATGTAAAAATAATAAATTTAATAAATATATGTGATATATATTAGATTATTATGATTATATAATATAAATATATCAAAAAATTATTTATCATTCCCTCCTTAATGAAAATATAGCATCACTCATGCATATGAATGGCCTACCCCCTTAACGAAGTGATGTGTCTCATTATTCATGTATAACCTTGAATAATGATTATAAAAATGAAGATATTGAGTCATTATAAAATTTATAACATTCATATAATTATACATATGATTCATCAAAATCATAAACCCAAGAACAGTAACATTCATGGAAATTCATAAATGGAAAACATGGAATTTAACACCAAAAAAAATTGAAATAGTCAAATATTATTAGAAAAAGTGACGTAAATTGTAATAAAGAGATATATATGATATTATAAATATTAATAATTTTATTTAAAAAATTTATAACATGATTATAACCATTATACCTCACATTAATGAATTTTTATCCCAAGCGATGTGTAAAGTAATGTACTTCGTCTTTATTTCCCATTATGGATGCATATTTAACCAAAAAAAATTAAATTGATTAAATATTTCTGATTATAAATTTGATATAATTAATTATTAATAACTCATGTTATTTAAATATTCTATTTTAATTATTTGATTCAAGTGGATTCTATATTAAAATTACTGAATGGTAAGATATTTTATCACAATTATCCTTCACTATGGCATATTATAATGTTATGAACAAATCTTACTTTAAACGGTGTATATATTACCTATTTACATTTAATTTCATAAATAATTAATTAAAAATGATATTTTACGTTTAAGTTTGAATTATTTTATCCATGGTTGTTTTAATTTTGAATAACTACGTGGAAAATAATTTCCTAACACGATTTTTTTCATGTTGTTATATTAAATCATTGTTTCCATTGATATTCATGGATTATAGGTGATATATTATATTGTATTTAAAATTTTAATGTAGATTTATATTTGATACTCATAATTTATTCATTGATTAATTATCACTTAAACGCCAATTTCTTTGTAATGGTTTATTTAACAATCTAATTTCAATATAGATTTTTTATGATTGAATATCCTTTGAAGGAAATCTTATTATTATTTCCAAGTATACCACTTTAATTTTCCTCTATATTTGTTATTCATGAATTTTTTATTATAGTACTATTTTTTCCAATATTTGGAACATAATAATACTGAGAAATTGTTTTCTTAAAAATCCGACTTCATTTCTCACTTCTGTTGAAACTAATTTTTCTTCCCAAACCATGTTTTCTTGTTTTTTATTCAAAAATGTTATTGAAATTATTGAAATAATTCATTAAAAAAATTAACCATTTTATAACTTTTTTTAAAAAAATGAAAGGGATCATCAAGTCATTTTCTAAACAATGGTTGTTTGGATTTTTTCAAACATTTGAATGGATTCTTTTTTTTATTTTAATGGAATCTAAATAATTTACAATAATTATGACCACAATATTTTTTAATGTATATTTTACCACTATCATAAGTTATTTTAATTGAAAATTATTTTCATAATATTTTTCAAAACTTTAGTTTTAAAATGTTATTTTCATAATGGAAGGGATACTTTCCTAAATAATGTTTTTAAAGATCATTTTATGATATTTCAATTAATCAATGAAAAAACCATTATATTTCATTTAATGAACTCGGGATATGTTCTATTAATTCTATATATATTCAATATATGTATGGTTTATTATCTTTTTCACCATTTAAATTATTGATATACACTTTTATTTTTTAGTTAATAATATTCCACTAAAACATCCACCTTCCTATGATCATTGGAAATTAAATTTCACCTAAATATCCATATTATTTATCATGGATATACTTATTCTTTAAACCATATATGATTTATAAATATTTTATTTAAAATTTAAATTATAATGGTTGATTAGAGAATTATTGACAAATCAATATTATTTATTCAACACATATATTTGTTGAAAAGTCATATTAGTTAAGAATTAAATTTATTATTAAATATATTTGGAATTATCTGGAAAAGTAGATATGATTTGATCCTAGTTATAGATCACCCCTATAATAAGAAGTACTCACATGATATCAATGAGTTATCTTACTTTCATTAAATGGGTGTCTACTGTATACCTACCAATAAATTTTAAATAGTAATGTGAATGGTATTAATAGTAGAGGTGTCATGATACCTAAGTTGATGAAATATAATAGTTAATCATTTACATCATCAAAATTTAATTTAATATTATACATGAATATTTTCAAATTGGTATTATCTATTTATGCATTTAATTCATAGTTTTTTGACTAATTATAATTTTATTTCATTTATTTACCTTTCCATATTAATAATGACTTATCATGTTATGATAGTCTAAATATTTATAAAATGGAATGTGTTTTTTATTTACCTTTCCATATTTCATATTCCATTAAAATTATTAAAATTACATTTATATTATGTTATTTGAATTTCTATAATTATTTTTATTGATTTATGATAACTAAATTTACACATAAACCCTATTAATAAATTCATATCCCCATTATTTTGTTTTTATTCTCAGAAATGTAGGAAGTTTAATACTAATGATATGCAAGGGTATGACAGATAGAATAATGATATTCTCAAAATAAAATGTTTAATTTGTTTGTTTAAATGTAATATTATAATCATGTGTGTATCTAGTTTACCAAGACATATAAACTATTCAGTTCATCAGTATGAAATTCACCATATCTTATTACAATGTAATAAAGTAGGACATTGTGTCTATGTTTCATGGGTTGGGGTCCTTACAGATGGTATTAGAGAAATTTTAGTATAAACTTACGTAAAAAGTTTTATTAAATCATATATTAGGGAACATGACCCTATGACATACTTTATGGAAAATTACAGAAGAAAATCCTAATGTTTTCATACAGTAAATATTATGGGGTTTTTTCAATGAATAAATACCAATAAAAATTCTATATGTGTATGTGGTTCTGGATCAAGAGTACATATGGGTAATAAAATTGAAGAAAATCACTTCATGATTGACTCTAGTGATACCTCATAAATGAAAACATGCCTTACTGTCCACCTAGTTTTACCCTCATGGGGGATATGATTTGAATAATTATTATTTTATTTAAAAAAAATATGATGAATTTGAATAGAAGATGATAATTAATTACCTAGTATAAACTATGATTTTATATATAGAAAATATGGTTTCATGATTTATATATATTATAAATTATTATATGGTTTTCTAAATGTGATTGTTGTTTCTCACACATTTTTTATGGATTTATTCAATGGTTAGAACCCAGTAGAATTGGGTTAAAATTGGTTCTAACGGGAAATGTAGTGGATATGGGAAATGAAATGGGATGATGATATTAGTGAATAAAATCATGGTTATTCCTACTTATTTATCCCAAAATATTATTAACAAACTACATGTTAACCTACTATCAGACTCACAAAATAAAATAAGGATGGAGTTCTTCAAGAGATCTAGTAATGGAGACTATAGAGAAAAGAAGTCTCAATTTCCATCATTTCAGAAATTTGGAAAGTTAAATCATGTAAAGTGACTCAATGGAATGATAAAATGTTTTATATGGGGAAAATGATGGAAAATAAATGAATTGATTTTAAAAAATGAATAGTATGTTTTAAGGAAATAAATCTCATTCTAGAGATCCATTTATAGTTCATTTTCAAAAATTTCAGAGACATGCATTGTATCTAATTCAATTACCTATTCCAATGGTTATTCCCTAGAAAAAATTAAGGAAACATGTTGATATAAAATGGATGATTTTTCTATGCATTGCTATTCAAGAATTAATTTTTATATTTTTTTACCAATTGTGGTTTGGTTAAATGAATTATGAATCAACTAAGGATTATGTAAAACTTTTGAGGAATATATGTCTTCATTGTCTTATAAGATATAGATATCCCCATGGGTTTATAAGTTTATGGTTGATTATACATTAAATTTATTAAAAATATCTTTTGGAAAATTATGTGGTATGGATACAACATGATTAATGATATTTTTTGAGAAGAGTAATAGTAAAAAACCAATTTGTTTAGTATATGTTTTAGGAAAAATATTATATGAGAAATAATTCCTTTACATGATATAGATATTAGTTTAAATATATTTTTTACCTTTAGTGTTATTATATGTTTTATATTGAGGATATTATGGGTTATTACACTTTTATAATGTTATAGTAATTTAATTAATATGGTTTTAGAAAATGAAAATCCTTATACTATGTGACAACCAATAATGTCTGGAAAGTATGTTGGGCTTGAACACACAATTGATTAATGATAAAGGTTTTAAACATACCACTGGTCAATAGAAATTCGTAGTTATTATTTTACTATTTTGAGTTAATAAATTTTATGAATAAATGTAAATGATGAACATGTGGTTTTATTGTTGAGTTACATAGATTATTGATTTGTGTTGGATAACATGTTGAAAATATATTGGATTTGGAAAATAATTAGAGACATATGAAATGACTTGTAACTCTATTAAGGTACATATGATTACTTAGAATTTAATTTATAGATTTATGCATTAAAAATTCATTTTTGGATTTTTATTTCATAGATTAAGAAATGAGATATAAATTTAATGAAGCATAACCAAGAGAAAACATTATACTTATTAATTGAAACGTATCAAGTGTTTATATTTCATTATATTATTAGATTGTAAAATAAATCATAAATATTAGGAAAAGGATCATGAAATTAAATTTTATCTTATTACCTTCATATCTAATGAATCTAGATATCTTTTAAATCAAACATATATTTATGTTTTTAAGTTCTTAACAATCTAATTATCATTCAAATTCTTGTGATAAATGACCTCTATCACTCTCTATAATTATTTACACTTTTTATCAATTTATTTATCTTCAGTTTCCACCAATAATATATAATATATAAAACATGTAATTTATTATTCCCTTTGGAATTTTTAATTCCCTTTATATCTTATTAAGAAGATATATTATTAATTACTTACAATGTTGTTTTTCAATAGGGTAATTTTAAAACATCAAACCCTTGATTTATAATAATGGGACAAAATTGTTAGGACATGTTATATTGAAGTTTGGGTGAATGTAACACCCCAAAATTATAAAATAATATCATTTAATTTAATAATATATGCATCATGGAATATTGAAATTAAAAAACTCAAGAAATATTTTTCTTTAAATTTAATCTCTTTGGTAGCTTCTATAACATGCAACCCAGAGTCTAAATTAATGTTAATATTGTATAATGTTATAAAATATACATTAAATTGTTGAGTAAGATTAGTACTAACTATAATAGGAATATTATATGGTTTATACTTGTTATAAAATTCATTTGTTATCTGTTTATTATAAATAAAATATGAATCTTTTGAATAAAGAAGAATCGTTTTTTGAAAACATTTTTCCATCAAAATTAATTTTAGTCACGCTTTGTGCTTATGATTTACAATTAATGTTTAACTAATTGGAAAATATATTTTATAATATCAAAAAAAATTAAATAATACTATATATATTATCTTAAGAGGAATATTAGGTATTTTTATAAAAATTTTCATCTCTTAATGGATTGTGAAAAATACTAATTTTTATCAAAAATTATCATTTCATTAAAAAAATTTACTGGGATAAATTATATTTTTATTTTTATTTAATGTGAATTTTTTTTAAATAATATTAAAATTTTACTACTTTAGGACTATTAAAATAATTTTATATTTCATTTTTATATTAAAAAATTTCATACTTATGATAATTTTCCTTTTGCAAACATTCTTTTTAATCACTTATGCATGTAAAAGTTTAAATTGGATTCTACGACATCTATGAATTGACATTGAAAAAAATGGATTTACTGATTTAAATGAAAATAATTTATAACATATAATAATTTAAACATATTTTTTCTATTAATAATTTTAAAATCAATAAAAAATTTTTATCATGGTCATGGTAAAAACTAATTTTTTGGGGGTTAAATCAAAATGATAATGATTAAAATAACCTAAAAACATATCCAACACCCAACGGATAGTTGTATAATTATCTTATCACATACTAGGATTGATATTGACCCTTTTTTAGGGTTTTAAAATGCTAAAAAACTTTGGTGTAGCTGAATCTTTTTAAGTATTCAATGTGTGTCATCTTCCCCACTTATAAAAGGCTACCCATATCCTCCCCTCTCCACACATCCAATGGAATTTTGGTCATCCATTATCTACCCAAATAACATAATCACTCCCATACCAACATATTGAATCCCTTGAATTGATCACTAATCCATCACAAGAAGGCATTTGGTATAAATCAAAATAAGTTGTCTTATAAAGATGTAATGTTCTTAAATGAGTGTTTTTATGGTTTCTTCTTCCACATATATCAAATATTATTAAACCAAACATGTAAAATTATCATAGTATCTATTATATAAAAATATGTTTTTATTTTATGTTCATAACTACCATCCATATCCTCTTCCATCAAATGGTAAACAAAACCAACAATTGTGTGTCTGTCAGACTACCACCTCATGACCGATATAATTCTTTTTTCATCACTAACTCTTATGTAAATATATAACAATGGATTTGAAATATATGTATTAAATTTTTGTTATTTTTATACTTAAATAATTAAAATAATTCATATACCTTCTCCCTATACTTTCAATTTAAATATGATAACAGTGCTCTTGTGTACAACAGACTTACCCCTCGCGAAGCAATGTCATTTTTTTATAACTTATTCTTTACATGAAAAGTAATATGAAAAATTTTAATGAATATATTTCATATTTATGAGATTTAATTTATTCTAAATAATTCATATATATACCACTTCCCCTTCCTTTAACAATTTATTGGAATGATATCATTTCTTGGGTTTAAGTACAACAAACCATTTCCACCCCACAATGTGATCCTTTTTCCATGTAAAAACATCAATATTGATTCCAAAAAAGTATTAAATTATTAAATATGATGTTTATAGAATTAATATCATTATTTATATGATGTATATATATTATATACCCTAAAACAATAACTTTCCTAATAAATGAAGAATGAGAAAACAAAGAAATTAACACCAAAAATAATGAATTTAATGAAATATTAATATAAAATGTGTTGTAAAATGTTACAAGAGTATAATGTGTGGTATTAAATATATAAATAAGGTTATTATAAAAATTATCAACATTATTAAAACCATTATAACATATTTCAAATAATTTTCAACAAAAAGGAATTGTTAGGTAAGTGTCTTCGTCAAGATTTCACTTCATCGTGGAATAATTTATTTTTATGATTCATATTTATTTTAAGTGGTGTAAATACATCCAATATTACATTTAATATATTTAATCATTAAAAAAATAATTTTACTCTATTTTTCAATTTGATTTTTTTATCCAAGGGGATTTGATATGAAAGTTACCAAGTGTTAAGGGGATTTGCCTCAATTTTCCTTCATTATGGAATATTGAAATGTTATTCACCTAATTTAGTTTGAAGTATATAAAATCACCATTTTACATGTAATTTAATGAATCCATCATAATTCATGTTATTTTATGTTTCAAATTTAATTAATTCATACAACTGAATTTGAATTGAAAATTACCATGTGGTAAATAAATTTATAAATCAATTTATTTTCATTGGGATAAATTACTTCTTTGTTGTCTTTGATATTCATAGATTATGTGTGAAATTTATTTTAATATATTATTTTTTATTTCCACTTGTCTTATGTGGATTTAAATTTAATTCATAGAATTGATTAATTGATTAATTGTCAGTTCAACATCCTGATATATGTAAGGGTTAATTTCACAATTCCGGTTTAATTAGGATTGTTTATGAATTAATTCATATTAATGGAAATATTTTTATTATTAGATGAAAAACACATTAATTTTAGACTTATCTAGGTATTCCTAATGATTTAATGTAATAGTTCCATTTTCTCTACTCATAGGTACATAACTTTTTCTAGAAATTTATTTAAATAATATCCTACTTCAATTCCATATTCTGTTGAAAATAATTTCTTGTCCAAATAAATAATTTCTAAAAATGATATCAATTTTTTTAAAAAAAATTTCCAATTTATTTCATAGATAATTTTTTACGAATTTTTAACATTATAATTTTTTATAGGGAATAGTCATGTCATTTTTGAAAATGAGGCTCATTTGGATTTTAATAAAAATATGAAAGGAGTATTTTTTCACTTAAATGGAATGTATATAACATTCTAACATCATAACCACTTAATGGTTTATAACGTATTTTACATGTTTCTAATTTTATTATAATATAAATTTATTTTCAATATTTTTTATGAACATTTGGTTTGAAAATATTATTTTTAAAATGAAAATGTTATTTTCCTTAATTATTTTTTATATATATTTTATCGTATTTTTATTCATCACAAAAAAACACATTATTTTACATATACTTTACTGGGGATATTTTTTGTTAATTTCATGAATATTATTTAATATGATTCTTTATGATTTTTTTGGCCAATGAAAGTATATATATTCACTTTCTTGATTATTTTTTTGTAGTCACTAACATTACCATGAAATATCCACATTCATTTAATCATTAGGCATTAATTTTTTATAAAGATATATATTATTAATCATGGATAAAATTATTTATTTAACTGTATATCATTTCAATGTAGGTAGTTTTATATTTAATGGTATTTGATTGAATAGGTAAATATAGATATATTTGTATTCATTACTCAATAAAAATATTTTTTGATAAGGTTTATTTTTCAAAAATTAAATAGATTATTCAATATATGAAGAATTATTTGGACACACGTATATTATTGGGTCTGGGTTATAGATAGACCCTCAATTCATAGGTAGTCTCATGGGAAAAATTATTTTTCTAGCCTTAGATAAGTGGATTTATAGGTTACACATAAAAATATATTTTAAACGCTCATATAAAAGGTCAAGTAAGTAAATATATCATGATGCATGAGGTCAGGATTTCAAATAATTAAGCATTTCCATCATCTTCAAGTTTGTTATTATTATCCATTTTATTTTTTCAATGATATTCTCTCTAGATTAATTTCATTCTCTAATTATTTTTTAAATGTTGTGTCTTTATAATTATTTACATTTCTATATTGATTTTGTCTTTGTTATCACAAATATTTTTTCATTTTTAACTTTTTCATTGAAGATTCTAGGGATGTGAAAACCATGAAAAAATTGATATAGTTTTTAGTAAAATAAATGGAAGTGGAATAAATAATGGCTTGGAGTTTGAGGAGATCACTATGGGACTCTTATATTCTAATAAGAATGTCATTATTAGTTGATAAGGGTTTTTTTACCACCCTTAGACAAAAACTTAGGGATAGCCACCAAATAGACTGGAAAATTCAAACATAGGACCATCTGGGACTAGAGGTCGACCAAGCCAAGTGGATGTTGGTCTGGGCCTGCCAGTTGACAGTAGAGAGCATAGCCCTCACAAGAGACATGTGGGCCTTTGTATAGGGTATGTGGTGCGCAATCTCACATATGAGAATATATCATGAGCCATAAGATCAGTGGGTCGAGGCCTATATGATGGAGGTGATTCATATGGTATGGGTTATAACCATAAGTTTTGTTCAAACTAGAGGAATCCATGGAATGTATTATATACCACAGGGTAGGCACATTGAGAATTTAATTTTTCATGAGATTTTTCTTCAAAAATCGAATCTACACCATCTGATCACATCGTCCACTAATACCAACCATCAGCATCAATATATAGTTCCATGAGAGTATAGATCAGGTTGATTTCATGCCTCAAAAATTCAAACTCACTGGTCCCACATGTTGTATGTCCTCCATCTTCAACCTCCCGCGCAAACCGGTTCAACATTTTAACTCAACAATGATGCTCACATGATCACTTTTGATCAAAATGATCACAATCATAAATGATTTTATGATGTCTGATCGATTCCTAGAAAACTATAAAGACCCACCATGAAATTCATTAGCCTTTCTCTAGATCCCCGACTAGCACTGGATGTTGTCTCATGATCATCCTTTGACCATGTGACTGAAGCGAAGAAAATAACCAAGGGAAATCATGAGTAGTTCAGAAACTAAGAACCCCATCCACCTTTGATGTATCTTAAAACCAATTTAAATTATATTTTTCCATATCAGGTGACTCAATAGAGATAAACTAAGTCATTGCATGATCATATGAAATGATCATAGTATGAGATCTCCACTACCATGTCGGTGCAATGCGACCTTCATCCTATGAAAAGAGTCACCATCCTTGGCCACCGTTGGCATATATATACCAATATACCATTGATAAAAACACATGAAATGGTTGAGAGGGGAAGGAGCTACAAAAAACAAGGAAAACATAAGGAATTCAAGGGTCAACCAACACCTTTAAAAAACTCCACCAAGTAATTAGAAGGGCCCCATCATGAGAATGCATCATGATAATTTAACTATATGATTTGATCAGATGATCATCTGAATATCACAATATTTCATGGTAAAATAACACCATGTGTGGTATCTATAAAATGGAGTCTCCATTTGGAAAGGAATCCATTTCGGTTTTTCATAAGATCCATTACAAGATCTTCCTAGGATCATGTGATCATGTAAGGATAGAACCTCATATGGTGTGATAAATCATACTATTCCCCTAGATTCGTGGTACATCCATACTATTGTCCAAAGACATATGTTACTAGACAAGATAAAAAATAAGTCATGAACTCTCAACCTCATTGTAACACCCCAGGTAAATAAAGAATATGAAATTTTCATATTTATCCATATTTTTGAATAAAATAATAATATGACTTTAAAGGGGACGTTATGCCCGATGGCGTACCCAACACGCAACAACAAGTTTCGTGGGAATCTTACGTTACACTCTAATAATAAAATAATATTATTTTAAATGGTAGTTAACATGTAGCCATTGTATTGGCGGGAATGGATAGAAATAAATAAAATATGATTATATATGTTTTTAAATGTTTTTACATTTATCCAATAAATGATAGAGGCTTAAAATATGGAAAGAATTCAATTTTAGGCGTATATGCCCTAGTTTTCACTAAAGGTTCACTTATCACCTTTTGATGTTGAACCATCATTAAATATAGTTTTGTTCACTCTTAAACATTCTTTTGGACCAAATAAAACTCTTATTAAGAATCGGGACATCAAAATTTACTTTGTGTAAATTTTTGGTATCTTTCCGATAAAGTTCATTTTTTTAATGAATAGTGTAAAATGTTGTATTTTAATTCAAAACCACTTTTTAATCTAATTTATTTATATTATTAGATTATCTTTTGAATTGGTTTTAAAGTGAAATTAAAAAATATTTTTACCATTAAATCCAATAATGGTCGTTGGAATTAATTTCACTTTGAAATCACACTTAAACCAGTATCAATCTTTTGATACTTATTGTTTCATAAAAACATGCTATTTGATTTGACAGTGGGAATTAATTATTAAATTAATTAATGTGACTTATATGTTTTGAATTTTGTAAAATAGAATTCATTTTTGAATTCGGAATATCAAATTTAGCTTAGGGTAAATTTTTGGGATTTTTCTGAAAAACTTCATTTTTTGATGAATAGTGAAACCACTAAGTGGTACTTATAAAAACTAATTTTTCCGTTTAAATGAAATTTTGCCATATTTGTGTTTTTAATTTCGAAAATCCGACATACATGGTTGTCATTAATAAGTAAAATGTGGTTCAATGGGATAAAATTAATTTTTTGGTGAATAGTAACTTATTAAGTTTTTAATCGCGATTAGAGGTAATTAGTGTAGTTTAAGGTAAAAATAATGTTTTAATAGTATGAAATGAACTTGAAACATGCCCTAACCACATTGGATGTGTAATGGCCGACCAAGAAAAGCCATGGGTCAACTTGGGGACCCCATCGAGCCACTTTGGTTGGGAAATGACATAAATAACTTTTTATTTAATATAAAAGTATAAATGACACAAACATGATATGTCTTACTAAAAAAAATTTTAAGTGGGGTTATACAAGTCATATTTTTTATTCTAAATAGTCATTGGAAAGATAAAACGATTTCCTACATCATAGTATTTTTTTTATAATTTTTAGACATTAAATAAATAAAATTATTTATTACATAATAATGATGCAGCGATGACATCATTATTTGACGATTTAAATAAAATAGAAAGATAATGTAAAATCTATGAACTACACATGTACAAAACTTATTGTATGGGTGGATTTCGAACCATTATCACCTTATCCACGAATTATATCAATGTGTGACCTTTTAAAACCGAAACACATTTTCAAATAAAGTAATATTTCTTACTTTCCAAAAGTGCCCCTCCTCTCCTCTTATAAAAGGCCCCCACCTCTACCTCATTTCACACACTCCTCAAGCCTTTGGCTCGGCCAAACCCTTCCCATTTACTCTCTCCACATCCCTCTCCTCATCCTAGAGGATTCCATTTAGGAATAATCATTTCAAAGGAAGCCTTTAGGCTCAAATCAAAAGGAGTTACACTTTTAAAGGTAATTCATTCTCTCATGTTCATTTGTTTTATTTTGCTTCTCCAACCCCCTAAACTCTTTTTATTTATTTCTTTTGTAACAAAACCAGTAACTTCAATATACTAGGATGTTTTTATATGATTTATTCTAGCTACACTCTCACACAACTACATCAAATGGTTAAAGAACATATGGTTTCCGTGGATGGCAAAATTGTGCCTCCTGAAACGATGATTGTTCAATACTCATTTAACACCTTCAAAGGTGGAAATTATGGTGTCACTATTTTTATATTTGATATATAATATGTTTATGTTTTACTTATGCTTCTGTATTTTTCATTTGTGTCTTACCTTTATGGATTCAATTATGGGTATACGCGGTATCTTCATTTTAGGAAGTGCGGACTACCGCCCCCTCAAAGTGATGTGATTCGTTAATGCCATATGTGGGACGTGTAAAGGATGGATTTAAAGTTATTATATATGATGTTATACTGGAATTATAATATACCTCTATATAATTATTACTTCATTCCATTAAAGTATGAGATATAAATGAAAGTAGCGTTCATGCGTACGTACGGCTTACCGTCTCCATGAACGGTGCATTTCATTTCTTATCCCCAAATGTAATGTACTATTAAAAGTACATGTATATAATGGATATATATAATTAATGATATATATAAATGATTAATATAATTCTGGAATTAAAATATACATACCTCTCATTTAGTTTTAATTCCATTAATATGACAAAGAAATGAAAGTAGCGTTCATGCGTACGTACGGCTTACCGTCTCCATGAACGGTGCATTTCATTTTTACCTCTAAATGATTATGTAATATTATAAATACATGTATATGCTGGATATATATGATATATATGATATCCAAATCAAGAATGTCATTCTAGATATAATGAACCTTTGACCACACGAACAACATGTAATTGTAACAAGTCCACTTTCGACTTAAGAACCAAATATCAACAAAACAAACATTATTAACTTAAATAGGTACATAATGTTTATAACATGAAAATAAGTTATATAAAAGGAATAATTAACTCTAAAAATGTTCTTAATCAAGTAGAAATTAACTCAAGTTTATTATTCAGGACGTTAAAGAACGATCGAGTCAAGTCGGACCTGAGGTAAGGGATCTTACTCCTCTCTTCTTTTTAAGTACACTCTTTTATGTCATTCCTTCTAAGCTCATCTTTCTTGTGATTGGGATGTTCTTTTATATTAATCTTACTGTAATTTTTATGTTCATATGATGAGAGACCCTATTCTCTCTCATCAATCCATTCTGGAAGTTTTGAGTGGCGCCGTTAGGCTGCCGAATTTTCGTAAGGGATCTTACTCCCCTCTTTTTTTTAAGTACACTCTTATATGTCATTACTTATAAAGCTCATCTTTCTTGTTATTGGGATGTTATTTTATATTCCTATTTCTGTAAACTTTATGTTGATGTGATGAGAGAACCTATTTCCTCTCATCAATCCATTTTGGAAGTTTTAAGTGGCGTCGTTAGGCTGCCGAGTTTTCATAAGAGATTTTTCATCCCACTTTTATTCCCGTGAGATTTATGCTACATTTTCCACAATTTCCTCTTAGTGGTTTATGTACTGCCCACTATTACACTCCTTTTGTAATATAATTCCATTTATGAGTATTTACATATTCATTGTATGACACTTCTTCAATGGGGTGTACTTTTCTAAAGTTACCCAAGTCAGTAAGGGAACCTTTCACCCTCCTCTTTTTAGAAGACTTCGTTTGTTATGTCTTTTAATTCACATAATATTATGATGGGATATGTTCTTCTATATCCTGATTAATGTAAATTTTATGTCCAAGTGATGATATCCCCTTTTTATCTCTCATCAACTCATTTTCTGAATTTTTGAAGTGACTTCGTTAGGCTGTCAAATATTTGCAAGGGAACTTCTTAGCCCAAATTTGATTCTTTGGGATAAACTTGTACTCCTTGAATATGTTGTTCTATGAATATGTGTGAATAACCTCTGATTGTTTTACACTTAATATTCACTTATATTTGGTGTATTCGTTTGTCACACATAATTATGTAATTGATTTATCCTTAAACCAAGGATACCGTCTTTGTAAGGGACTTCGTCTCAATATCCTTTCATTGAGGCATATTTCGTTTTATACACAACTATCTTTTATACGGTGTATAAACCCCTTTGAATTTTACTATTATACAAAAGGAATCTTTTTCTACGAAGCGTTTTACTAAACGACAAAAAGGAATGTTTTGTTTAACGTACGCAGTGACAACGACCTTTTCCGCCGCCATGAGTATTATTTGGTCTTTGGCTTCCTCAACAAGCCGTAATGTTTTTAGAATAAAACAAATACCATATACTCTTTTATTTATTTTGGTACTGAAAATGGTTTTGATAAAGGATTATATTATGTCAATATATTTAAATGATATATTGTGATTGAAATGTGAAAATGTTATCATTCCTTTATGTTGGTTTTATGTGTTATGATTTTATAATGGTACTTGGACATTATGACGGGTGGTGCCGTGAATACCAGGACGGGTGGTTACGTTATAACCTCCAATGTGTTGGGTATGGAAGTCGGCCGTATGGATATTCCATTAAGTATGTATGGAAATAGGCCGTATGGCTATTCCATTAAGTGATATGTGTGGGAGTCGACCGTATGGTTATTCCACTTAAGTATGTTTATGTCCCAAGTTACCTTTATATATGTTATGTGTTCTTTTTATGGATTTTTATGGTAATCCTTTGGTTACAAAAAGTTAAGTAATGATATTTTTTTCAGTGAAGAGTTTTTACTACTTCATGAAGGTGAAAAGTATTACATTGATAAAGTATCCATGGTTTACTTGTTGTTTTGAAAAACTAACAGTTTTCATTCTTTGTGTATCCCTTACTG
The DNA here is from genome assembly GCA_963277665.1 of Viscum album. Classification (NCBI taxonomy): domain Eukaryota; kingdom Viridiplantae; phylum Streptophyta; class Magnoliopsida; order Santalales; family Viscaceae; genus Viscum; species Viscum album. The sequence continues at coordinate 1,639,537,074 of OY728121.1, read as the reverse complement.
AGCTTCTTATGCTCATCCCAAGTTTTTGAAATGTTTTTCACAAGTCTTAGCGTGGAATAGGGTCAAGGATGGGATCAAGGGAAATTCATTCTACCTAAAACATGAAACTAGACATGTTCCTTTTTAAGAATTTTTATTTTATGAAAATTTAGTAGAAGAGACTACTTTGTAATCTTTTGATATGTAATAGTTATGTCCTAATTCTCTAAAACACTAAACCTGAAAAGATCCTCAATGTAAATTATTCATTTAATTCAATTTTAAGTAAGGTTTGAGGCTAGGGCCTTATAGTTGGTTTCACGGGTCGGTTTAGATAACTTTAGAGGTTAGGGTATTCTTTAAGCATAAGTGACATTACCATAATGGTTAGGATTTCAAAAAGAGTCCTAGTTTTAGATAAATTAAACGAGTAAGTGTATCTTAGTGTTTACCTTACTCATTAGTACATGATGGTTTTGTTGATATAATCACACTGACATTTTTGGATTTAGTAAATGGCTGGATCTAGCAGGCACCAAAGTGACAATGGGTTTGAAGGAAACAGTGGTGGTTCTCTGATTAAGAGACTAGATGAGATGGGGGATTCAATGAGGAATCTCATGGTTGTTCTAAACCAACTATCAAGGAGTCATGATCAACCACTTCAACCTTGGTGAGTTCTCTAATGCATCATGTACGAGATGGCCAAATCGATGTGGAAATTCAGGTAATAATTATTAAGGTAACCATTAGGGTTTATATGATCCTTACTTTTTAGGTAATTGTGGGTTACTCTATGATATGATGGAAAATGAAATGAATGAGATAAACTTGAGGTTAAAATATGTTATGATCATTTTTGAAGATTTTATCTCATTTTGGGGGATGTTTTAAGAATTATATAGTTTTGGAAAAAGGACAACACGCAGACCGTGTGACAACCCGTCGCGTCGGACAAAGTTGCGGGAATCGAACCCACGACCAAAGTGTGACTGGTATTTATCGCCTACCACTGGACTACGTGAAGTCCCTGGTTAGTTTGACAGATTCTTTCTAGTTATATGATTTTATCAATTAAGAGTAAGTTTATTTTGGGTTATTTATGAGAATGATTAACCTATCATGGAGGATATGTGATTAGGTTAATTACTTTTCAATATGAGACTTTAGGAGCAGCAGATGTTGTTTGGAGATAAATGTTACGATTTAACTTGGAAGACTATGTGACTAAATCCTTCAAATGTTTGGGTTTCAATCTTAGATTTGTTTACTTTGAGGAATTTTATGGACAAATTTTTGATCGAATGGTCCTCGTTGAACTTTTGGTTTTGTTGGACAAATTTTGGAGATTATGAATATATTTTCTTTCTAATGGGTTATCCTTTTCTGGGTTATCTGATCTTGTACTAATCATTTGGGTTTTGGTTTTGGTTAAAGTCTAAAGACATGGGAAGTATGTAGTTCTTTTTTTTTGGGTTAGGTGATTCTCTAGAAGTTTATTATAGTACTCTTAATGCGAACAAGTCTCCCTAAAAACTCGTCTTTTGGAAAAAATATGAGTTTGATTAAGGAATCTAGTAAAAGTTGAAAGTCAACATGATAAGTGATTATGTTTCCTTATGAATAAATTCCTCAATAAAAAGTAACTTAAAACAAAAATGTCGTCTATTAACTTTTGCTACGGGGGAACCCAACACCGTTTAACCCATCACAAGTTTGTGAATTTCTTATTGTTAACTTTCTCCTAAACATGTTTTCTATCACTGTCCATCAGAACATGACCCTATGTTTTCTCCTCCAAGTCCATATTTCTCTACATGGAATCCTAGTATGGGTTAACTCGGGTGACCTTTGTACTTATCTTTCTTTATTTTAAAGTGGTTGTTTTACCGACTCTGGTTCCTATGTGGGACTTTCAAGGATGTTTCCAAGCTCAATTTTAAAAATTGCGAGGACGCAATTCCCAAAAGGGGGGAAGGATGTAACACCCCAGGTAAATAAAGAATATAACATATTCATATTTATCCATATTTGTGAATAAAATATTAATTTGACTTTAAAGGGGACGTTATGCTCGATGGCGTACCCAACACGCAACAACGAGTTTCTTTGGAATCTTACGTTGCACTCTAATAATAAAATAATATTATTTTAAATGGTAGTTAACATGTAGCCGTTGTATTGGCGGGAATGGATAGAAATAAATAAAATATGATTATATATGTTTTTAAATGTTTTTACATTTATCCAATAAAGGATAGAGGCTTAAAATATGGAAAGAATTCAATTTTAGGCGTATATGCCCTAGTTTTCACTAAAGGTTCACTTATCACCTTTTGATGATGAACCATCATTAAATATAGTTTTGTTCACTCTTAAACATTATTTTGGACCAAATAAAACTCTTATTAAGAATCGGGACATCAAAATTTACTTTGTGTAAATTTTTGGTATCTTTCCGATAAAGTTCATTTTTTTAATGAATAGTGTAAAATGTTGTATTTTAATTCAAAACCACTTTTAAATCTAATTTATTTATATGATTAGATTATCTTTTGAATTGGTTTTAAAGTGAAATTAGAAAATATTTTTACCATTAAATCCAATAATGGTCATTGGAATTAATTTCACTTTGAAATCACACTTAAACTAGTATCAATCTTTTGATACTTATTGTTTCATAAAAACACGCTATTTGATCTGACAGCGGGAATTAATTATTAAATTAATTAATGTGACTTATAGGTTTTGAATTTTGTAAAATAGACTTCATTTTTGAATTCGGAATATCAAATTTAGCTTAGGTTGAATTTTTGGGATTTTTCTGAAAAACTTCAATTTTTGATGAATAGTGAAACCACTAAGTGGTACTTATAAAAACTGATTTTTCCATTTAAATGAAATTTTTCCATATTTGTGTTTTGAATTTCGAAAATCCGACATACATGCTTGTCATTAAGAAGTAAAATGTGGTTCAACGGGATAAAAATAATTTTTTGGTGAATAGTAACTTATTAAGTTTTTAATCACGATTAGAGGTAATTAGTGTAGTTTAAGGTAAAAATAATGTTTTAATAATATGTAATGAACTTGACACATGTCCTAACCTCATTGGATGTGTAATGGCCGACCAAGACAAGCCATGGGTCAACTTGGGGACCCCATGGAGCCACTTTGGTTGGGAAATGACATAAATAACTTTTTATTTAATGTAAAAGTAAAAATGACACAAACATGATATGTTTTACTAAAAAAAATTAAGTGGGGTTATACAAGTCATATTTTTTATTATAAATAGTAATTGGAAAGCTAAAACTATTTCCTACATCATAGTAGTTTTTTTATAATTTTTAAACATTAAATAAATTAAATTATTTATTAAATAATAATGATGCAGCGATGACATCATTATTTGACGATTTAAATAAAATGGAAAGATAATGTAAAATATATGAACTACACATGTAAAAAACTTATTGGATGGGAGGATTTAGAACCCTTATCACATTATCCACTAATTATATCAATGTGGGACCTTTTAAAACCGAAACACGTTTTCAAATAAAGTAATATTTCTTACTTTCCAAAAGTGCCCGTCCTCTCCTCTTATAAAAGGCCCCCACCTCTACCTCATTTCACACACTCCTCAAGCCTTTGGCTCGGCCAACCCCTGCCCATTTACTCTCTCCACATCCCTCTCCTAATCCTAGAGGATTCCCTTTGGGCATAATCCTTTCAAAGGAAGCCTTTAGGCTCAAATCAAAAGGAGTTACACTTTTAAAGGTAATTCATTCTCTGATGTTCATTTGTTTTATTTTTCTTCTCCAACCCCCTAAACTCTTTTTATTTATTTCTTTTGTAACAACACCAGTATCTTCAATGTACTAGGATGTTGTTATATGATTTATTCGAGCTACACTCTCACACAACTACATCAAATGGTTAAAGAACATACGGTTTCCGTGGATGGCAAAATTGTGCATCCCGAAACGATGATTGTTCAATACTCATTTAACACCTTCAAAGGTGGCCATTATGATGTCACTATTTTTATATATGATATATAATATTTTTATGTTTTACTTATGCTTCTGTATTTTTCATTTGTGTCTTACCTTTATGGCTTCCATTATGGGTATACACGATATCTTCATTTTAGGATGTGCGGACTACCGCCCCCTCAAAGTGATGTGATTCGTTAATTCCATATGTGGGATGTGTAAAGGATGGATTTAAAGTTATTATATATGATGTTATACTGGAATTATAATATACCTCTATATAATTATTATTTCATTCCATTAAAGTATTATATAGAAATGAAAGTAGCGTTCATGCGTACGTACGGCTTACCGTCTCCATGAACGGTGCATTGCATTTCTTATCCCCAAATGTAATGTACTATTAAAAGTACATGTATATAATGGATATATATAATTAATGATATATATAAATGATGAATATAATTCTGGAATTAAAATATACATACCTCTCATTTAGTTTTAATTCCATTAATATGACAAAGAAATGAAAGTAGCGTTCATGCGTACGTACGGCTTACCGTCTCCATAAACGGTGCATTTCATTTCTTACCTCTAAATGATTATGTAATATTATAAATACATGCATATTCTGGATATATATGATATATATGATATCCAAATCAGGAATTTCATTCTAGATATAAATAACCTTTGACCACATGAACAACATGTAATTGTAACAAGTCCACTTTCGACTTAAGAACCAAATATCGACAAAACAAACATTACTAACTTAAATAGTTACATAATGTTTATAACATGGAAATAAGTGATATAAAAGGAATAATTAACTCTAAAAAGGTTCTTAATCAAGTAGAAATTAACTCAAGTTTATTATTCAGGACGTTAAAGAACGATCGAGTCAAGTCGGACCCGAGGTAAGGGATCTTACTCCTATCTTCTTTTTAAGTACACTCTTTTATGTCATTCCTTATAAGCTCATCTTTCTTGTGATCGGGATGTTCTTTTATATTACTCTTACTGTAATTGTTATGTTCATATGATGAGAGACCCTATTCTCTCTCATAAATCCATTCTGGAAGTTTTGAGTGGCGCCGTTAGGCTGCCGAATTTTCGTAATGGATCTTACTCCCCTCTTTTTTTAAGTACACTCTTTTATGTGATTCCTTCTAAAGCTCATCTTTCTTGGTATTGGGATGTTATTTTATATTCCTCTTTCTTTAAACTTTATGTTGATGTGATGAGAGACCCTATTTCCTCTCATCAATCCATTTTGGAAGTTTTAAGTGGCGTCGTTAGGCTGCCGAGTTTTCGTAAGAGATTTTTCATCCCACTTTTATTCCCGTGAGATTTATGCTACATTTGACACAATTTCCTTTGAGTGGTTTATGTACTGCCCACTATTACACTCCTTTTGTAATATAATTCCATTTTTGAGTATTTACATATTCATTGTATGACACTTCTTCAATGGGGTGTACTTTTCGAAAGTTACCCAAGTCGGTAAGGGAACCTTTCACCCTCCTCTTTTTAAAAGACTTCGTTTGTTATGTCTTTTAATTCACATAATATTATTTTGGGATATGTTATTATATATCCTGATTAATGTAAATTTTATGTCCAAGTGATGAGATCCCCTTTTTATCTCTCATCAACTCATTTTCTGAATTTTTGAAGTGACGCCGTTAGGCTGTCAAATATTTACAAGGGAACTTCTTAGCCCAAATTTGATTCTTTGGGATAAACTTGTACTCCTTGAATATGTTGTTCTATGAATATGTGTGAATAACATCTGATTGTTTTACACTTAATATCCACTTATATTTGGTGTATTTGTTTGTCACACATAATTATGTAATTGATTTATCCTTAAACCAAGGATACCGTCTTTGTAAGGGACTTCGTCTCAATCTCCTTTCATTGAGGCATATTTCATTTTATACACAACTTTCTTTTATACGGTGTATAAACCCCTTTGACTTTTACTTTTATACAAAATGAATCTTTTTCTACGAAGCGTTTTACTAAACGACAAAAAGGAATGTTTTGTTTAACGTACGCAGTGACAACGACCTTTTCCGCCGCCACGAGTATTATTTGGTCTTTGGCTTCCTCAACAAGGCGTAATGTTTTTAGAATAAAATAAATACCATATACTCTTTTATGTATTTTGGTATTGAAAATGGTTTTGATAAAGGATTATATTATGTCAATATATTTAAATGATATATTGTGATTGAAATTTGGAAATGTTATCATTCCTTTATGTTGGTTTTATGTGTTATGATTTTATAATGGTACTTGGATATTATGACGGGTGGTGTCGTGAATACCAGGACAGGTGGTTACGTTATAACCTCCAATGCATTGGGTATGGAAGTCGGCCGTATGGCTATTCCATTAAGTATGTGTAACAACCCGAGATTTTATGAAAAATATTCTTTTTAATTTTATTAATGTCTTGTGTTGTACGCTACACCAAAAGGAGCTTGCACAACACGCATCTTTGACTTGCCTTGCATTACACGGAATCACAACCTGCCTCGATAGCGTGTGTAGTACGCAATACTGAGTTTCACGAAACAACGATATGCTATTAAAATATTATTAAAACTAGCCGTTATGAATAGTAATAACCACTTTTTAAATTTTATAAATTTTAGCTCTCAAAATGGACTTCAGTTTTGAATTCGGAGTATCGAATTTAGCCTAAGGTGAAATTTTGGTACTTTTCGGATAACTTTCATATTCTGATGAATAGTGAAAATTACTAAATTATAATTAAAAACAATTTTTTTAATCAAAATAATTAATAGTGATAAATTATTAATTTGAGTGGTTTTAAAGTATATTTAGAATATATTTTTACAATTTAATACAATGTTGGTCATTGAATGTAATTTCACATTTAAACCAGACATAATCAAGTGTCAATCTTTTGATAGATATTGTTTCTTAAAAAACACGCTATTTGTTTTAACAGCGGTATTTAATTATAAAATTAATTAATGAAACTTCTATGTTATGAATTTGGTAAAATAGACTTCATTTTTGAATTCGGAATATGAAATATAGCTTAGGATGAAATTTTGGCATTGTTTTGAAAAACATCAATTTTTGATGAATAGTGAAACTACTAAGTGGTAGTTAAAAAAACTGAATTTTTCATAAAACATAATTTTACTGCTTCTATGAATGGAATTTCAAAAATCCGAGAGACACAGTTGATGTCAGTAAGTAAAATGTGGTTCAATGAGATGAAAATAATTTTTGGTGAATAATAACTTTTTACTTTTATTTACCACGGTTAAAAGTAAATAGGGTAATTAAGGGTAAAAATGATATTATTATTACCCTAACACATGTACTAATTCTATTGGACAAGTGTATATCGACCAAAAAACCACCGTAAGTGTAAAATATTATCATTTAGGCCCACTTGGATTAGCATAGGACATTTATTATTATTTAATTCAAAGAAGAGTTAAAAGAGTTAAAATCAAAGTTTATTTACTAAAACATTTTTAATATAGGGTTATACATAAGATAAAATCGATTGTAAATATTCATTAGAAATCTAAAAGGATTTCCTACATAATGGTATTTTATTTGTAATTTTTAGACATCAAATAAGTTAATTTAAGTATGACACAAAGATGATGCAGTAATTACCTTATTTATGAAATATTGACATAATTGATGTTATAAACACCAAAATAAATGTAATTTGAGACTTTTTATGAATTACACAAATTTTCTTGGCTACTATGATATATTATTGTTGATTTAATCAACTTGGTTAGAACATATAATTCTGTTATGACTTTCACAAAAATCATATATCAAATAGTGTCAAAATTGACACAAAATAGTTTTTAAATCAAATATTATATTATTAATTGTTATATTCTTCTTAAAAATCTATGGTTCAGCCAAATGACTTATATAAGGATATATATATTAATAATAAACAATTTGGGGTTCGTTTGTCATGTTATAGTAGGTGTATTAACCATATAGTGTAAGAAAAAAAAAGACACGGTAAAAGTTAAATTATTTAACTTAAAGTTAAATCTAATTGATAAGGTTAAAATAATAACCTAAACTTGTCTAAATCCTATTGGTTGATAGGATTTAGACTCATCCCAACTTTAGCTTCTAAATAAGACCCTTGGGAACCATTATAAACCGATTTTGACTTTAATATAAAATAATATTTTGAGATATTCCTAAGGTGCCCCTCTCCTCCCTTATAAAAGGGCACCTCCTCCCCCTCCTCCTCACACCAATTTGAGCACTCAAGCTCGGCCAACACCTGCCAAAATCCCTTCTCCACTTCCCTAGAATAATCCTAGAGGTCCTGGTATTCTTCAAAGACCAATACTAGTTCCCTAAGTGGAGGATTCAAAGAGGCGTTTCAAAGAAGAGATAATAACCATTACCGATCTTTTCAATTTCTTTCTTCTTCAACTTCTTCTTCTTTAGTTGTTTCATGACAAAGTAATAACATAAGTATTACTTACATACTGATATGTTATTATAAATATGAAAAAACCCTAATTCACCTTCTATCCATCCTACGGAAAAATGAAATCATCGCGCGTGCGTACGTACGGAATACCGTCTCCACGCCGTGGTGTAATCTATTTTCCTCCACCACCTTACATGGATAGGTATAATGGTGTAAAGAAAAACAATACATAGTTATTATAACATCATATTGATTCTGATATATTTTATAATCCACTACAATTCAATTCAATAATTATGGAAATGATATCATCGCTCGTGCGTACGTACGGAATACCGTCTCCACGACGCGATGAGATTCATTCTCAATGATTAACCATTCATGAATGATTATAAAGTATATATAATAAGTACTAATGAAATATATGACCTTATAATGATACTGGAATTATTTATATTTATATGTATGTCATCTAATTAATTCCATTCAATTCAATAAGGAAACGAAAACAGCGTTCATGCGTACGTACGGACTACCGTCTCCATGAACGGTGTATTTCTTTCTATTTACTGATTTATTATATATGTATATTCTGAATATATATATATATATCATGTTTTATATTCTGTAATTAAGTAATCATGATCTAATTAATCATATGAATAATTACAAGTTAAAAACACGAACGACAAATGAGACGATTTTACCCAAAACGCTACTTTAACATGAACTTACAAAAGAACGGGTAATATAAAGTCATAAGTGGACCATATATGATATAATAACAATGAATATGATTCTGTAATAAGTCAATAACATGATTTAAATCATTATACAGGAGGTTCGGACACTTACAAAGCAAGTCGGACCTAAGGTAAGGGAAAATATCACAATCTCATTTTTATCCGAGATTGTTTTTACTTTGGCATTTACTGGGGTGTATTTTATCATCCACATCCATGTTTCCTCAATAAGTAATATTTTTTCCATCCACCTACAATTGATTAAATCCAATTTTACCCTTCGGTGAATTTTCGTAAAAGATAAGAAAGGAATCTTTTGTCGTTTTTCGGACGAGGTACTTTTTGACTTTTCCAACAAAAGTACAAAGAATGTTTTTTTAACTTATACGGCATGAATGGATTTTTAAAACATTATTTCCAAGAAGATTCCTTTACAAGTTTTCAAGTTTATTTTTAATCAACTTCTTTTATTTTAATGTTGTATGACATGTTATGAAAGGAAAAATGTTTTTGAAGAAGAAAGGATATTTTCCTCAAGAATGGAGTTCAAGTGTTTTATCAAAATTATTTTCCATCTAAGATAATAAAGGGTTCTGTTTTTATCCCTATTATCACATTGATTTGATCAGGTTGTGATGGAATTATTTTTATGAATTCCTTTATCTTATATGAATTGATTTATGATGTCATGATGTTTCAAGAATCACATTTTTGTTACATGTGTTATGCGATGATGTATGTTTTATGATTATGTGGCACACATAAGAAAGGATTCATTATAAGATGGGTGGGACCTATATCTCCCTCCAATGCATTGGGTAAAGATTTATATCTCATGAGATAGACATGGCTGGAACGGAAGGTTATTTCGGTTCAGTGATACAGGACTGAAACGAGGAGTGAACTCGGTTCAGAAATGGACTTTGTCCGCTAAGATAGTCTTGGAAATGAGTCATGACTAACAAGAAATGATTTTCCATGATTATGTGTGCATGCCACAAAGGTTCACGTTTTATGTTATGATTATGGGGATCTCATTTTCACTTCTATGATTTATTCCATGTTAAGATATTATGATATCTTTTGCAGGTTATGATTTTCAAAAAGATATGATATGATTTTTATTTCCTTTATTTTCCCTTACTGAGCATTTGAGCTCACCCTTTTATGTTTTCTTTTCCCCAGGATTTAAAGAAAGGTTTTAGGTATAAAAAAAAGAAGATCTTTATGGGAGATATTGAAGATCTTTCACCAGGATTAGAATATTATGTTCCGAGTTTCCAAAGACACTAAACTATTACGATCCTTGTGTGTGTGTTCTTGTTATGTACTAAGTATTCCGCAAATGTAATGTAATGTCAATGTACGTCAAGCTTCGGGTCTCTACAGTTGGTATCAGAGGAAAGGTTTAGTCAACCTTTGGAAACTAGGATGCTAAAACGTTAGTGAGATCCCTAGAGACATTTCTAAGGTATGTCTAGGGATGTCCCTAAGGATAAGTATACGTATAGGATATAGTCCTAGAACTATGGTAATGATATTAGATTAAACCTAAGATGTTAGATATTGAAGTTACTCCCCCTTTATTATGATTTTTGCCTCTAACATTATTCTTTTTGGGTTTTAGAAAATGGCTGGAAACAATATGATTCACGATAATGGAGGATATGATGGACAATGGAATGATATTCTTCATAATGAAATGGGATTTGGATGTCCAAAAATAATTATTATGCCGAATCAGCAATCTCATAATATGATCAATAAAGTAAAATTTGGTATGTTTCCTGACTCGGCTAATAAGAGAAAGATGGAGTTTCATGATGATCATAGAGGAAAGAAAGTTCAATTTCCCCTTTGTAATTCATGTGGGAAGAGGCATCAAGGAGAATGTTTCAAAGGAACTGGAATATGCTTTGGGTGTGGAAAAGAAGGACACAAATCCAGTAAGTGCAAAGGAAAAGGTTTAGTTAACACCATGGATGAGGATAATGGTATTGCTACGACATCAAAAATGGTTAAGTGTTTTAAATGTGGAATGTATGGGCATTATGCAAACCAATGTCCTAAGGGAAAGACTCATGAAGAGAATCAGTATGGTCTTATGGGTAGTATTTATGTGGATGATGATGAAGAGACTACAAATGATATGTGAGATGAAAGAATTGTTGAAGCTCGGTCAATGGTTTAAGAAGGTAGTGGAATGATTACATATTTATCAAGTGTAATGTTGTACTATATAATAAAAAGACATCTAAGGATTGTTACACTGTTGTCTTTCCTTAAGTTTTGAAAGTTTATGGTATGAGTAACAATGAAAGGTTATTCAGATATTTTTTTTGGAAAGTGGATGATATGTGCATAATGAAGTGATAAAGAGAAAATGAATTGTTTGACAGTATTTATGAGCTCATGATTGAAGTAAGGACTAAGTGATATCATGGTTTGAGTATATAGAGGATTTTGGTATGTGGAAGGTGTTAACTTTTAACTGCATTCATGTTTTCAGTAAGGTTCAATGGGTATTCAAGAGAGTACATGATTAAGGACTTTGAATGTTTGGAATGTGACCAACAAAACATATCTTATGATATATGGGGATCAACGATGGTATTAAATATCTAGTAATCGTTTTCATTATGTTATAAGAGTGGACTGCAGTATTATGGATAAGCCTAAAGATTAGAATGGATTATGTTGTACATAAGTTAGTATTGTTTAAGGATAGAAGTTTTTTCGATATTATTGATGGGATGTTATAGTAATATAGTTTTAGAAAAAGGACAACCTGCAGGACAGGCGACAGCCCATCGCGTCGGACAAGGATATGGTAATTGAACCCACAACCGAAGTGCGACTGGACTTTATCGCCTACCACTGGCCTACAGGAAGTCCCTGTTTAGTAGAAACTAGTTTTATTATTTTAAGCAATATGATATATGAAGCATAAGTCCATTTTAGAAACCATATATGAATAATCTCGCTATAGAATGACTTATGTATATTTAATAACTTTTTCTAACCTTTTTGTTTGAGACAGATGGAATGACCCGTCATTCTATCACATGATCTGCTAACACTTCACGAATAACAAATTCAACTTCATTTATTTAAGAGATGAAGTGGAAATTGTTAAAGGCACGAACAACAGTGAGATTGTACCAAAATAAAGTAAGTATTTATTCTAATTCAAATTATTTAACGTTAGGGAAACGATCTTGAAAACCAAAAATGTTGTCCTAGTGCTCTTATATCTGATAAATCATATGGTACCTTAGATCGTCACAAATCTATGGCTTTGTGATTGTTGGCTATTTCATAGCCATGTTCTCTACCACTCTCCATCAGAACATGATGGTTAGATTTTTCTTCCATATCCATATTTTCACCTATGTGGAAACCCCAGTGATTAGTTTATTTGGGTAACCGTTAAGTTTCATACTTTTGTTTTTAAATATTGATTTTGGTATTCCTTTTTATGATGTGGGTTTCTATTAAAGAAACTTTCGAATAGTAAACCATTTATAACCCCGACGAATTTCGAGGGCGAAATTCATTTTAAGGGGGGTAGAATGTAACAGCCCGAGATTTTATGAAAAATATTCTTTTTAATTTTATTAATGTCTTGTGTTGTACGCTACACCAAAAGAAGCTTGCACAACACACATCTTTGACTTGCCTTGCATTACACGCAATCACAACCTGCCTTGATAGCGTGTGTTGTACGCAATACTGAGTTTCAGGAAATGACGATATGCTACTAAAATATTATTAAAACTAGCCGTTATGAATAGTAATAAACACTTTTTAAATTTTAGAAATTTTAGCTCTCAAAATGGACTTCAGTTTTGAATTCGGAGTATCGAATTTAGCCTAAGGTGAAATTTTGGTACTTTTCGGATAACTTTCATATTCTGATGAATAGTGAAAATTACTAAATTATAATTAAAAACAACTTTTTTAATCAAAATAATTAATAGTGATAAATTATTAATTTGAGTGGTTTTAAAGTATATTTAGAATATATTTTTACAATTTAAAACAATTTTGGTCATTGAATGTAATTTCACAGTTAAACCAGACATAATCAAGTGTCAATCTTTTGATAGATGTTGTTTCTTAAAAAACACGCTATTTTTTTTAACAGCGGGATTTAATTATAAAATTAATTAATGAAACTTCTATGTTATGAATTTGGTAAAATAGACTTCATTTTTGAATTTGGAATATGAAATATAGCTTAGGATGAAATTTTGGCATTGTTCTGAAAAACATCAATTTTTGATGAATAGTGAAACTACTAAGTGGTTGTTAAAAAAACTGAATTTTTCATAAAACTTAATTTTACCGCTTCTGTGAATGGAATTTCAAAAATCCGAGAGACACGGTTGATTTCAGTAAGTAAAATGTGGTTCAATGAGATGAAAATAATTTTTGGTGAATAGTAACTTTTTACTTTTATTTACCACGGTTAAAAGTAAATAGGGTAATTAAGGGTAAAAATGATATTATTATTACCCTAACACATGTCCTAATTCTATTGGAAAAGTGTATCTCGACCAAAAAACCACCTTAAGTGTAAAATATTATCATTTAGGCCCACTTGGATTAGCTTAGGACATTTATTATTATTTAATTCAAAGAAGAGTTAAAAGAGTTAAAATCAAAGTTTATTTACTAAAACATTTTTAATATAGGGTTATACATAAGATAAATTCTATTGTAAATATTAATTAGAAAGCTAGGAAGATTTCCTACATAATAGTATTTTAGTTTTAATTTTTAGACATCAAATAAGTTAATTTATGTATGACACAAAGATGATGCAGTAATTACCTTATTTATGAAATATTGACATAATTGATGTTATAAACACCAAAATAAATGTAATTTGAGACTTTTTATGAATTAAACAAATTTTCTAGGTTACTATGATATATTAGTGTTGATGTAATCAACTTGGTTAGAACATATAATTCTGTTATGACTTTCACAAAAATCATATATCAAATAGTGTCAAAATTGACACAAAATAGTTTTTAAATCAAATATTATATTATTAATTGTTATTTTATTCTTAAAAATCTAATGTTTGGCCAAATGACTTAGATAAGGATATATATATTAATAATAAACAATTTGGGGTTCTTTTGGCATGTTATAGTAGGTGTATTAACCATATAGTGTAAGAAAACAAAAAGACACGGTAAAAGTTAAATTATTTAACTTAAAGTTAAATCTAATTGATAAGGTTAAAATAATAACCTAAACTTGTCTAAATCCTATTGGTTGATATTATTTCGAATCATCCCAACTTTAGCTTCGAAATAAGACCCTTTGGAACCATTATAAATCGATTTTGACTTTAATATAAAATAATATTTTGAGATATTCCTAAGGTGCCCCTCTCCTCCCTTATAAAAGGGCACCTCCTCCCCCTCCTCCTCACATCAATTTGAGCACTCAAGCTCGGACAACCCCTGAAAAAATCCCTTCTCCACTTCCCTAGAATAATCCTAGAGGTCCTGGTCTTCTTCAAAGACCAATCCTAGTTCCCTAAGTGGAGGATTCAAAGAGGCGTTTCAAAGAAGAGGTAATAAACATTACCGATCTTTTCAATTTCTTTCTTCTTCAACTTCTTCTTATTTAGTTGTTTCATGACAAAGTAATAACATCATTATTACTTAAATACTGATATGTTATTATAAATATGAAACAACCCTAATTCACCTTCTATCCATCCTACGGAAAAATGAAATCATCGTGCGTGCGTACGTACAGAATACCGTCTCCACACTGTGGTGTAATCTATTTTCCGCCACCACCTTACATGGATGGGTATAATGGTGTAAAGAATAACTATACATAGTTATTATAACATCATATTTATTCTGATATATTTTATAATCCACTACAATTCAATTCAATAATTATGGAAATGATATCATCGTTCGTGCGTACGTACGGAATACCGTCTCCACGACGCGATGAGATTCATTCTCAATTATTAACCATTCATGAATGATTATAAAGTATATATAATAAGTACTAATGAAATATATGACCTTATAATGATACTGGAATTATTTATATTTATATGTATGTCATCTACTTAATTCCATTCAATTCAATAAGGAAACAAAAACAGCGTTCATGCGTACGTACGGACTACCGTCTCCATGAACGGTGTATTTCTTTCTATTTACTGATTTATTATATATTTATATTTTGAATATATATATATATATATCATGTTTTATATTCTGGATTTAAGTAGTCATGATCTAAGTAATCATATGAATAATTACAAGTTAAAAACACGAACGACAAATGAGACGATTTTACCCAAAACGCTACTTTAACATGAACTTACAAAAGAACGGGTAATATAAAGTCATAAGTGGAATATATATGATATAATAACAATGAATATGATTCTGTAATAAGTCAATAACATGATTTAAATCATTATACAGGAGTTTTGGACACTTACAAAGCAAGTCGGACCTTAGGTAAGGGAAAATATCACAATCTCATTTTTATCCGAGATTGTTTTTACTTTGGCATTTACTGGGGTGTATTTTATCATCCACATCCATGTTTCCTCAATATGTAATATTTTTTCCATCCACCTACAATTGTTTAAATCCAATTTTACCCTTCGGTGAATTTTCGTAAAAGATAAGAAAGGAATCTTTTGACGTTTTTCGTACGAGGTACTTTTTGACTTTTCCAACAAAAGTACAAAGAATGTTTTTTTTAACTTATACGGAATGAATGGATTTTTAAAACATTATTTCCAAGAATCTTCCTTTACAAGTTTTCAAGTTTATTTTTAATCAACTTCTTTTATTTTAAAGTTGTATGACATGTTATGAAAGGAAAAATGTTTTTGAAGAAGAAAGGATATTTTCCTCAAGAATGGAGTTCAAGTGTTTTATCAAAATTATTTTCCATCTAAGATAATAAAGGGTTCTATTTTTATCCCTATTATCACATTGATTTGATCATGTTGTGATGGAATTATTTTTATGAATTCCTTTATCTTATATGAATTTATTTATGATGTCATGATTTTTCAAGAATCACATTTTTGTTACATGTGTTATGCGATGATGTATGTTTTATGATTATGTGGCACACATAAGAAAGGATTCATTATAAGATGGGTGGGACCTATATCTCCCTCCAATGCATTGGGTAAATATTTATATCTCATGAGATAGACATGGATAGAACGGAAGGTTATTTCGGTTCAGTGATACAGGACTGAAACGAGGAGTGAACTCGGTTCAGAAATGGACTTTGTCCGCTAAGATAGTCTTGGCAATGAGTCATGACTAACAAGAAATGATTTTCCATGATTATGTGAGCATGCGAAAAAGTTTCAAGTTTTATGTTATGATTATGGGGATCTCATTTTCACTTCTATTATTTATTCCATGTTAAGATATTATGATCTCTATTGCAGGTTATGATTTTCAAAAAGATATGATATGATTTTTATTTCCTTTATTTTCCCTTACTGAGCATTTGAGCTCACCCTTTTATGTTTTCTTTTCCCCAGGATTTAAAGAAAGGTTTATGTATAAAAAAAGAAGATCTTTATGGGAGATATTGAAGATCTTTCACCAGGATTAGAAGATTATATTCCGAGTTTCCAAAGACACTAAACTATTACGATCCTTGTGTGTGTGTTCTTGTTATATACTAAGTAATCCACAAATGTAATGTAATGTCAATGTACGTCAAGCTTCGGGTCTCTACAGTATGTATGGAAATTGGCCGTATGGATATTCCATTAAGTGATATGTGTGGGAGTCGACCATATGGTTATTCCACTTAAGTATGTTTATGTCCCAAGTTACCTTTATATATGTTATGTGTTCTTTTTATGGATTTTTATGGTAATCCTTTGGTTACAAAAAGGTAAGTAATGATATTTTTTTCAGTGAAGAGTTTTTACTACTTCATGAAGGTGAAAAGTATTAAATTGAGAAAGTATTCATGGTTTACTTGTTGTTTTGAAAAACTAACTGTTTTCATTCTTTGTGTATCCCTTACTGAGCTTCTTATGCTCATCCCAAGTTTTTGAAATGTTTTTCACAGGACTTAGCATGGAATAGGGTCAAGGATGGGATCAAGGGAAAGTCATGCTACCTAAAACATGAAACTAGACATGTTCCTTTTTAAGAATTTTTATTTTATGGAAATCTAGTAGAAGAGACTACTTCGTAATATTTTGAGATGTAATAGTTATGTCCTAATTCTCTAAAACTCTAAACCTGAAAAGATCCTCAATGTTAATTATTCATTTAATTCAATTTTAAGTAAGGTTTAAGGCTGGGGCCTTATACTCATAGTGCTTTGTTGTTCATCCTTGTGGTGTGGACTTGAGAACTTTCACCCCACCTATGTCATGAAGTATTCTTCACCATACGACATGTGTCTTTAACTATTCATGTGACAACACTAGTGGATATCACCAGTACACATCCATAGAGGTAGTATGTGATCCCTCATGGTTAATGTGATTCCATGATGATCATGACACCATGAAATTATTCGGTGGAGTCTGGGCCAACACGTCCTTGATGGGGGAGTTAAATTGAAACTCACTAGATCTCGTGGTTCCCCTTTACAGGGTCTCATAGACACCTCGTCCTTTAAAGATAAAAGGAGAGTAATTGTTACCCATAGTTCATTCACCTTCTTCCGTAAAGTTTACATCATTTTTAATACATTCATCCTCAAAAAATAGACCCATTCATGGTGGTAGAATCCATCGCAATAACCCTTTGAGGTTATATATTTTAGGGGACATTCATGGGGAGAAATGAGGCGAGACCCACAGAGGTATAGTATGAAGAAAACTCTCATCCATTAATCCTTCGTTTTGGACCAAGACGCATCCCTTATATGGGATTTTAGAGCCTCTCCTCTGGCCCTTTAGAGATCATGTGGTATCATAATGAAATTTCAACCTCTGTTATGCAGTGATGATCCCTTAGACATGTGATATCCTTATTCATCCATCTAGTAAACACCCTTATACATGAGAGACATCCATTCTAGTAGAAATTGGAAAGCACCAGAAACCATACAAGCCCTCATGTGTTGCCGAAAACCATTGGACTTACGTCACTCACACGGCCCTGGGAAGGGTTGCCTTAACATGTAGTATCCTCATGGTTCTATTTTCATTTGTTCCTCCTCACCAAGTAGTGAATTACTTTACCCATGTATGTTGATGATTTCATATACAACCCCCCACATATCACCATAGGACCTTTCACAAAACCACATTTGAGGAAATATGATCACATTAGTGGATAAACATCATGTGAATCCTTTATGAAGTGTTTCCCTCAAACATATGTGTGGAATTGGAATACCCAAGATCCAATGGAAAGGCCTTTACAATAGCCATGCATCATTATTACTAGGAATATATTGTCTATATAGACTTAGGGAGTTATCCCTTTTGGATTTTTACCCATAAAAATAAGCAAACACAAGATACTAGGCATATCCGTGAGACCCCACCGCATAAATAGTTTGGGGACAAAAGATCATGATACCCTTTGATGGTCTCTCTATATCCTTGGGAAACACTGTACATTCCATGTTAATAAAAAGACATTCCACAAACTAGTTGGGTTGATCTCATAAAAACCCATTGACATGTCACCATTTTCAAGTGGCTACCCAGGGATAATCCATGTCGATCAAGATACGACCCACTAAACATGTCTATGAAAAGACTTGTCAATCATATGAAGTGAATTGGAGTGGCCCACCTAGATCATTCGGATACATATCATATAAAGTACTTTGATCATGTGAAGGAGTCATTAACATGTGTAAATGATCATGTGATTTTCCATAAAGATGTCCATATTGACATGTGATAGTTAGAATACATTTCTAGTCAGTAATGAGAGAGAAAATGATCATGTATTCTTAGATCATGTGCAAGAACCCAAAATTATCTACTTCACTCAGGAGAATTCATCTGATATAGGCCAATTGATTATGCATGAGACCCCTAACATGCCTGATCTGGTCATGTGAATCACCTTTGACATGTCTATTTCACTCAGGTGAAGATATCTAAGGAATGTTATTTTATCATACACAAGACCACAAACATTACAACTTTAGTAATGAATAGAATCTTGGACATGATTCACCCATTCATTGGAATCCAAGGTAGGAAAATTGATTAAGAACACACCCTTGGATGTGTATACCCTGTCAGATTGGTTCCCCAATACATTGGGCTAGTAACTGGACTTTCCCAGTATATGGACATGACATGTCAGCCAAAACCATTATTACTTGCCCACTCTGTATGGTATTCCTACTTAGACTCATTCCATGTGGATACCATCTAAGAATCTGTATCTGTATTCCACTGTTATAAGGAAACTACCCTCGATGAGCTAGGGAAATGCATTTATGTGACCCTACTGATATCATTCTCTTGGAAAGACTATCAAGGTTATCACCACCACTCATTAATATTCCAGAGGATAAAGAATAAGTAGACTGATCAATCAATATTTGTGTGTAATCCCAGACAATTGATATAATATAATATGTTTCAACCAAAAGGGCAGTCTCATTGTGTAATCCCCAAATACCAACATAATTTAATATGTTCTCGATCGATAGGGAACCCATCTTGGTATAAGCCTCTATTATCCTTAAACCCCTGAGGATGGCCATGATGTCTCTGAGTGTGATCATCCACTTTATCCTATCATCAGTTTTAGGGCTAAGTGAACTATGAGAACTCTCATTCCCCCTATAACTAGGATATGTAGGAATCCTTCCTATGACCCGATATCTATACCATATCCTCCATGATATGGGAAACCATACCACTCAAAGGGAGACATTAATTTATAAGTCTCGTATGAATGTTCTCACATGCAAAGTTTCAAATATACTACTATATCTTGTTTCTCACATTGAGCATGGATCATGTGAGCTTAAATAATAGTGATTATTGTACTAATTGAATGATTATTATTCCCCTAGTGAGTAATCACCATTGGGATATAAGTCATATTACATCTCATCTCTACTCAAAGGGACGTATTCCTAAAGAAGCAATTCTGGGAGATCCCATATGCATAAATCCTTCCTAGGGCCTCTAATGTCATATATCTCATGGCATAGATACCCATATCAATAACTATGCATACACTAATTCCTATATCAACAAGAATAAATAGGATGCCTCATCATGTTCGGAGATCGATATTCACATCCTTACTGTATGACGTAAAACTATATGGATGGGTCCACTCATGTGACCTTAAACTATCTGAAACAAACTATGTGGATTTTAATTCATGTTTCACAAGATACATAGGATGGATCATAGTGGTTCAATCCCAAATCCAAGACACCAACTACCTCCTTGGATGGTAATGAGCTCTAGAGTTCTCAAACATGGTCATAACCCAAAGCATTGTTAATAAATAAGCGGGTGATAAAGAACTCGTGAAATTCACACCGTTCTTCCTATTGATACATGTTTTTAATCAATTTCAGGATGTGGGGGTAACCAGTTCCCTCACAGTATATGGTATGGATTTCATGAATAAATCTTAAATCTATAAGAGTATCCCATAGGAGGAAAAATTCCCCCCCAAAGGGTTGTGATTAGCCCAACCTCCCATCCTCTTGACCAATATGAGTCCCCAATAGTCAATGTGCCTAAAAACCTAGATCATGATCAACCCATGGAAAGAATGTATGTACCCGGCTATAGATTGGGGAACCATTGTAAGATTGGGGGGAATGTTTAATTGTGATCCCAATGAGCGAAACCCATTTCACACCTCAAAAACCTGATGAAACAAAAATAGTGAACCTAACATGAATCTCCTTAATGACATGATGATTGGTTATTATCTATAAGGACAATTCATTTTTCCCTATATGCAAAAAAAAATGGTGAACTTGTCATGAATTTATATAATAGTGTCATCCCTTTCTTGTTTAAAAAATGATAGATCAACTATTTTCTTTCAGGTTATTTTATGTTGATCTCATCGCACAACAAAAAAACTAACATGACATATTTCTTTTAACCACACTAATCCTTGTGTAAAAATAAGTGACTACCTTCTCATCCTTTAACTATGAACATTATTGATTAAAGATACACTCTTATATAGGTGGTTGTATGGAAAATGTGTTTTTTTCTTTCCCTGGGATTTCTAGATTCCTTTCAATCTAAATAACATCATTAAATGCATTGACAGATCTGGAGATCACTAGACAAGATTCATTGATCATGAGGCACTGATGTACATTATCACCAACACTCCACTCCCATTATCCATGGGTATACATATTTGGTCGGGAATACAACAACAATATATCTATCTTGACTCTATTATCGGCTTATGAAATTCTTCAGTGGTTTAGTTCCAATTGAACATCTTTCCCACGATAGGTCGTAGGAGAGGAACTGTCCCTTATTTCCACTTTCAACTACTTCAGGAACCTATCCCGAGACAATAGTAGTGAGAAACGTCCCTACCATAGGGATATGGATGAGGATAGTAAAAAAATCCAAATCACCTAGGAATGTACTAGGAGGGTTCCCATCCATTTTTTTCATCATCGTCAACATATGATCAGGACTCTATAAGGAGCTGCAGAGGAATTCGTGCCTACACCAACTGACCATGTTGGGACACCTAACATGAGATCCCTCCTAAGGTATCTAAATTATGGAAATCCAAAGTAGTATTATATACCTACTATCACCAATCTATATGTGTTCCACCAGTGTATCCTAATAGTAGATCAAAATTATTCTCAGATCATTGCTCTATAGGATCCTTTGGCTTCATTAGAGCAAGCTTAAGTGACTATGGAACCGCAAGGGATGCCCCTACCCATAGTTCTGGGGTAATTTTCATTATATTTTATCTTGGGATCATCATATTCATGGAAATATACCCTCATAAATATCATCATGGGCACCTAACCCTCAAACATAATCATGAGCACCATCCCCTCAAATGGTATACTGGGCACCGACCTATCAAATGAGGAACTTCAACATAGAGGAGCACCAACTTTATTATGTATCAGTCAATATTATGTTAGTTAGATATGAAGACACCTCATCAAATCCTGATGAGCATACTATCAAAAGGTACAGTCATACCTTTTTGTATTTGTCTGAGTCATAGTGGGTTACCTTATAATCCGCCTTTGGAACAAGAGCTGAAGTGCTCAGTGGTATCCACGAGGCATCTACAAGTGGTGTCACCATTCATGTTGGTATCTCAAAAGGTAAGGAAAATGGATCTTAAGGATATTGGAAGCACTAGATTTGGAATATGGGATCCACATCGAAACTCCCATCATCATCCATTGGCCCTTCACTGATAGATGAAGGGGTGTTTTCATGGCTCCCGCTAGCAAGCCCCTTCAGGTTGATAAGGCAGTTTCTATAGAATAAAAGATCACTCAACTCCAAAAATAGAATCGGTATCTCTAGGAGATAATTGTGGGAATTTTCCTAAGATATCCACCTAGGGATTATGTTTCTATATCTTCTTATAGAATCCCACATTGCAATGAAGTTCCCCACCCCATCGTGCTAGTGGAATTTTCATATTTGTCATTCCCTCATCGGGAGAGATCCAAACATTGTTCCACATCCCCCAATCTCATAGGGCTAGGGGAATTTCTATATTTACACATCCTCGTCAGGGATATTCTAAAAACATTAAAACATATAATTCTTCCACAAAACATCCAAGAGTGTCAGAATCTTTTAGTCAATGGGAAAAATCTGAAAAATCCAATACATCTACTGTTCCAACACCTACTCCTAGACTAATAAGGATTGATATTCTTTACATCAAAAACCTGAACCAGTCTCACACGTGCAATGATAATGGCATGGATAACATGAGGTATATGAGGCCTGGTCACCCATCTCTTGAAGACATGAAGCAAAAATTATATTCCATCTAAGTCAAACATGTTCCTAGGTATTTAAACTATTCCATAGAGAATGGTTTGATAGAGTTCACAATGATGAGAAAGTCGAGCGATCCATGGTTGGTATTATAAGGCCCCGGCCTTAAAAAATTACATAATCCTGAATTAAATGAATTATTCATAATGACGATCTTTTGAGGTTTAGAGTTTTAGAGAATTGGGACATAACTATTACATCTCAATGATTACAAAGAAGACACATCTACTCCGTTTCCATTTTTTAACAAAATAAAAACTCTTGAACAAAAGATTCATGTCTATTTCCATGTTTTAGAAAGCATGACATTTCCTTTATCCCATCCTTGACCATATTCCACTTTATGTCCTGTGAAAAACATTTCAAAAACTTGGGAGGAGCATAAAAAGGTCAATAAGGGATACAAAAATACGAAAAGAAAATATTAGTCCATGTATACATAAAAATCAATGAAATAATACTTTACAAGTAAAACATAAGAACTTTAAAACAACTCATGAAATCATAAGATTTATGAATAAATCATAGAAATCATAAGAAATAAAGGTCACTTGAGGCATTCATAGAATTCTTACGCATGGAGTAACCCTCATGGTTACGTTTGGAATACCCATCATAGTATATTCCATAAATATCTTCGGAGAAACCTTAGATTTTAACTCCTTCATGTTACCCAATGCATTGGAGAGAAATCTGAGGCTCACCCACCCTTTGTTTATCATGGAACCACCCAACTTCATAAACAATGCCCAAGAACCATAACATAATCATATCACATAAAACATGCATAAAGGAAAAATAACATTTCCATATTTCAATAGAAAGATATCAATACAACACATTTATATAATCGAAACATTATCTAAACCATTTTAAATACCAAAATTAAATAAAAGTAAAACATGGTATTTATTTTTCATTTAAAAAAAATTCTTGTAGAGGAAACTAAACTCAAATAGTGGTCACGGCAGTGGAGAAGTCGTTGTCGCCGCATACATAATACAAAAAAACATTCCTTTTGTCATTTATTAAAATGATTATTGTAAAAAATATTCCTTTTTATTGAAATGAAAACTCAAAAGGGTTTTATACACCATATAAAATAAATTAATGTGTAAATCCAAAGATGCCTTAATGAAAAGATATTGAGATGAAATCCCGTACAAAGACGGTATCCTTAGATTAAAGATAAATAAATTACATAATTATGTGTGACAAATATAAATACACCTAATATAATTGGATATTAAGTGTCAAACAATCATATGTCATCCACACATATTCATCATACGACATAATCAAGAATTAGAGGTTTAACCCAAAGAATTGAAATTGGGTTATGAAGTTCCCTTACAGAAATTCGACAGCCTAAGAACGTCACTTTAAAATTCATAAAATGAGTTGATGAGAGATAAAAATGGTATCTCCTCACTTTTACATAAAAATTATATCAATAAGGAAATATAATAACATATCCCAACATTAAGAGGATTTAAATTAAAATACCTAACAAAAAGAGGTCTTTTAAAATTAGGAGGGTGAAAGGTTCCCTTACCGATTTGGGTAACTTTCGAAATGTACACCTCATGAAATAAGGACTATAAAATTACGATTTAAATACCCATGACCAAAATTATATTACTCGAAGAGTAGTATAATGGTCTTTACATACACCACTCAATGGAGATAGTGACAAATATAGCATGAATCTCCCAGGAATAAAAAGTGAGATAAAAACCCCTTACCTCGTTGTAATAATTTGAGTCGTATGACCAAAAGATAATAAACACCAAATGAATCTCATAATACCGTGAGTAAAAATTTAATCATGATAATATATATAAAATTTCAGTATACAATACACCACATGCAATTAATAAGTGGTAAACAATCGAAATCTCACGGAATTAAAAGTGAGATAAGAAATTCCTTACCTCAAGTCCGTCTTGTTCCCGTTCATTCTTTATATTCCTGAATAATAAACTTAGGTCAATTTATAATTGCATAAAGAAATAATTTAAAGTTTATTATTCAATTCATATCACATATTATCATCTTATAATAATTAGTTAATTATGTGAGTTCTTATCATACGTTTTGTCGATGTTAAGTACATGAGTCTAAAATGAACTTATATGAAAAGAATTGCCCATGTAGTCATAAGTACATCATCTCCAGAATGGAGTTCATGATTTAAATAACATATATATCTAGTATATATCTATTTAATAATATTACATAATTTTTGTAGATAAGAAATGAAATGTACCGTTCATAGAGACGGTAGGCTGTACATACGCATGAACGCAACTTTCATTTTTTTCATATAAATAGAATTGAAAACTAAATGATACATAGATATATTATAATTCCAGTATAATATATATTTTATATATGTAACATATGTTCATTAATTACATTATTTATAAATTCCATGTTTGGCATGAATGAGTCACATCACTTGA
Organism: Viscum album; assembly: GCA_963277665.1. NCBI lineage: Eukaryota > Viridiplantae > Streptophyta > Magnoliopsida > Santalales > Viscaceae > Viscum > Viscum album. The sequence goes on along the minus strand of OY728121.1, from coordinate 1,639,511,392 downwards.
GGGGGCGGTTGTCCGCACTTCCTCACATGAAATTATCGCATTTGCACAACAAGAAAACCATAAAGGTATGTTTTAAATATAAAATACAGAAGCATATAGGGGATATAAATATAATATATATCATATATAAATATAGTTCCATCATAATGGCCACTATGACAGGTGTTAAAAGAAGATTGAACAATCATCATTTCGTGAGGCAGTAATTCGCCACCCACAAAAACAGTATGTTCTTTAACCATTAGACGAAGGTGTGTGTAAGTGTAGATATAATCCTTTTCATAAAAACATCCTAGTATATTTAGGATACATTTGTTATTATGGGATCAAATAATCAGAAGATATTGGTTAGTGAAGAAGGAATATAATAGAAAGAAACTCGAGTGAAGACATTACTTCTAAATCGGGTAACTCTTTTTTTATTTGAGCCAAAGGCTTCCTTGGAAAGCCTTATGCCCAATGTGAGGCTTCTAGGAGTAATAGAGGGATGTGGAGAGATAATATTAGTAGTGTTTGGATTAGAAAATGTCTTGAGAGGTGTGTGTAAGGGGGTATAGGTGGGGTCCTTTTATAAGATGTGGGAGGGTCACTTTTGGAAAGTCTTGAAATTTTACTTTATTATAAAATGATTTTCGGATTTTAAAGGTCCCAAAAGATATATTTTAAGTATAAGGAGATAAGGGTTAGAAATACACCCATCCAATAGGTTTTCTACAAGCGTATGTCTTATATTTTACCATATCTTTTCATTTTATTTAAATCGTTCATTAATGAGGTAATCACTGCATCATCATGGTGTCACAAATAAATTTAATTATGTAATGTCTAAAAATTATAAAAAAATACCATGATATATGAAATATTTATATATTCCTAATGATTGTTTATATTCAGAATTATAATTTATATAACCCCATGTAAAAATTGTTTTAGTAAAATAATAAATGTTTGTGACATTTTTATTTTTACTTTAAAAAAAAGTTATTAATGCCATTATCTAACCCAAGTGGCTCCATGGGTCCCTCAAATTGACCCATGTATTTTCATGGTCGTCCATGACTCATCCAATAAGTTTAGGACACATTTCAAGGTATTTTTAAATTTTTGTACTGTTATTTTTACCTTTAATTACCCTAATTACCTTTAATCGCGGTTAATAAAACTTAAAAGTTACTATTCACCAAAAATTATTTTCATTCCATTAAACCAAATTTTACTTACTAATGAAAAAATGTATGTTGTATTTTTTAAATTCAATTCATATAAGTGCTAAAATTTCATTTAAACGAAAAAATCAGTTTTTAACTACTACTTAGTGGTTTCACTATTCATCAAAAATTGATGTTTTTTAGAAAAATACAAAAAAATCTCCCTATTCTATATATGATATTCCAAATTAAAAATTGATGTTCATTTTACCAAATTCAAAAAATATAAGTTTCATTAATTAAATTTATAATTAATTCCCATTGTAAAAACAAATAGCATGTTTTTAAGAAACAATATCTATCAAAAGACTGACACTTGTTTATGTTCAATTTCACAGTGAAATTAATTCCAATGACCACCATTGGATTAATTGGTAAATATATATTTTAATTAAACTTTAAAACCAATTAAAAATATAATCTATCCATATATTTAAATTAGATTAAAAGGTCATTTTTAATTAAAATACAATATTTTTCACTATTCATTAGAAAATGAACATTATCGGAAAAATCCAAAAATTAACCCAAATTAAATTTTGATGTATTAATTATAAAGAATGATTTTATTTTGACAAAGAAAATATATAAAAGTGAAAAAAAATATTTAAAAAGGGTTCTCCATCAAAAGGTGGTTAATCGGCCTTTTAAAAAATATTAGAATATTTATGCTTAAAATTGGATTCATTCACATTTTAAGCCTCTATCATTTATTGGGTAATTGTTGAAATATTTAACAAACATATATAATCATTTTGTGGTTAGTTATGTTCATTCCCACCATTACAACGGCTAGGAATTAACTAACATTTAAAATAATATTATTTTATTATTAGTGGGCAATGTATGATTTCAAACATACTTGTTGTTGCATATCGGTTACGCCATCAAACATAGAATTACCTTTAAATTAATATTAAAATTTTATTCAAAAATACTAATTAATATGAAAATGTCATATTCTTTATTTACCTGGGATGTTACATCCTTCCCCCCTTTTGGGAATTGCGTCCTCACAATTTTAAAATTTGTCTCGGAAACTTCATTGAAAGCCCCACATCAAAAAAGGAGTCAATAAAACTATCACTTTAATAGAAACAAAGAGAAGTAAAAAGGTCATCTGAGACAACAGATACTAGGATTCCATGAAAACATGGATATGGAAGAGAAAACAAAGGGTCAAGTTCAGATATAGAGTGATAGAAAACATGTTTAGGAGAAATTTAACCACCAAAAAATCACAAACTTGTGAAGGGTTAAACGGTATTTGATTCCTCAGTAGAAAAAGTTAACAGACAAAGTTTTTTTTAGTTACATTCCATTGATGAATTTATTTTTGAGCTTAACTAAATCATAAGGAAACATACTTACTTGTCATGTAGACTTTCATACCTTACTATATTTCTTACACAAACTCATATTTTCTCCAAAAGATGAGTATCTAGGATGACTTGTTCACATTAAGAGTGCTATAATAAACTTCTAGCGAATCACCTAATCCACAAAAGATGAACTATATATTTCCCATGTCTTTAGACCTTAACCAAAACCAAAATTGTTAGTCCAAGATCAGATAATCCCCAAAAGGATAATCGTTTATAAAAATAAATACTACTCTTAATCTCCAAAATTCAACAAAAAGAACCCAAGGTTTAAGAAAGTCCCTTATATAAACAGTTATCCATAAAATTATTCAATGTAATCCAAACTATGATTGAAACCCAAATCTCCAAAGGATTTAATCACATTGTCTTCCAAGATAAAACATTACATTTATCTCTAAATACCATCAGCTACTCTAAAAGTATCATATTGAAAAGTAATTAACCTAGTCACGTATCCTCCATGATGGGCTAATCATTACCATAGATAACCCAAAATCAACATATTATTGATTCATAAAATCATATAACTAAAAATAATTATTCAAACTAACTAGGGACTTCACGTAGTCCAGTGGTAGGCGATAAATACAAGTCGCACTTTGGTTGTGGGTTCGATTCTCGTAGCTTCATCTGATGCGATGAGCTGTCACATAGTCTTAGTGTTGTCCCATTTCAAAAACTATATAATTTTATAACATTACCCAAAAGACATAAATTCATAAAAAAAATTATAACATATTTTAACAATGAAGGTTATCTAATAACATTCATTTTGAATCCCAAAATGTATTAAGCTGTAATTGCCACAAATTTAAGGATCATATAAACCCAAATGGTTCTTTATAACTATAAAAACAAAAGAAATGATAATGATTCCTTGAATAAAATTCTTATATATCAAACATCAGGGGTACACATACTATAAAAAGTCTTATAATGTAACCCCTTCATCAAAAAAGCCTTAATACTTTTATGAATTTCACCATCCTAAAATCTACCATAACTCTTGAATACCTTATATGTTGACTTCTTACACATTAAACATTCTTCATGATCCATTAACCATTCCTTTACAACTTATTCTGAAATACTTCTTTCCTACAAACAAAATCATGAATCATATCCTAAGATTTCAATAATAGGAAAACATATGTTAAGAAATAATCCATACCTTTTATTGGTCACTGTCAGTTTCTTCATCCTCAATCAGAATGGCATTAGGTATTGGTAAATGAATATTTGTACGATCCTGGTGATCTCATTCCTGAAACTTCTTCGTAAGACATGTGTTTACGTAATGACACCTCATTTAAAACATTCAATTGATCCTTCATAAATAACTTCTTTCCATTTCTTAGAGTCAACTAGATGCTTCATTTTTCCATGGAAGGTTCTTACTTTATGACCTTTATTTCCATATCTATAGCATCTTTTTCCCCCTTTGAAACATTTTCCTATGTGTTTATTTCCACATCTTTGACACATAATTTTTTAAGCATACATACCTTTATGATTATTACCTAAACTTTCGTAGGGATTTGATTCTCGCATATATGATTCCTTATAAAGATTACTAAAGTTAAGGTGGTCAATCATGACTCCAGATTGTTGGTTGAGAATATCAACAAGAGTTCTCATTGCAGCTCCTGTATCATTCAGTATCTTGTTCAAAAAACCGTCACATTTTTCTTCACATCCATTGTTACTTTGGTGCCTACTAGATCCAACCAATTAGTAAAACCAAAAAGGTCAGTGTGAGTATATCAGTAAAATCATCATATAATACTAAGATATAATTATTCATGTTATCTTAAACTCATTCACTTTATCTAAAAAAACTATGACTCTTTCTGAAATCCTAACCATTATAGTAATGTCACTTATGCTTAAAGAATACCCTCACCTCTAAAGTTATCTAAACATTACATTGATACCAACTATAAGGACCCGACTACAAAACATTACATAATCATGAATTAAATGAATAATTCGCATTGAGTATCCTTTCAGGATTAGAGTTTTAGAGAATTAGGACATAACTATCACATCTCAATGATTACAATGTAGACACATCTACTCAGTTTCCATTTTTTCACAAAATAATAACTCTTGAACAAAATATTCAGGTCTAGTTCCATGTTTTAGACAGAATGACATTTCCTTGATCCCATCCTTGAACCTATTCCACTTTATTTCCTATGAAAAACATTACAAAAACTTGGGATGAGCATAAAAAAGCTCAGTAAGGGATATAAAAATACAGAAAGAAAAAATTAGGCCATGTATACAAAAGAATCAATGAAATAGTACTTTACTCATAAAAAATAAGCACATTAACATACCTCATGAAATAATAATATTTATGAATAAATCATAGAAATCATAAGACATAATAGTAACTTGAGGCATTCATAACATTCTTACGTAGGGAGTAACCCTCGTGGTTACATTTGGAATACCCATCACAGTATATTCCCAAAATCTCTTTGGAGAAACCATAGCGTTTAACTCCTTCACGTTACCCAATGCATTGGAGAGCTATCTTGGGATCACCCACTCTTAGTTTATCATGGAACCGCCCAACGTTATAAATAATTCCCATGAACTATAACATAATTGTATCACATAAAACATGCATAAAGGAAACAAATCATTTCCACATTTCAATCACAAGATATCAATACAACAGATTGATATGATCAAAAAATTATCAAAACCATTTTCAATATGAAAATAAAATAAAATTAAAACATGGAATTTATTTTTCATTTAAAAAAGTTATGGGTTGTAGAGGAATCTGAAACTCAAATAATGGTCACGGTGGTGGAGAAGTCGTTGTCACCACATACTTAAGAGAAAAAACATTCCTTTTTTCCATTAGTAAAAAGCTTCATGTAAAAAAGATTCCTTTTGAATTAAATGAAAATTAAAAAGGGTTTTATACACCATATAAAATAATGTCATCTAGAAATCAAAAGATGCCTTAAATAAAGTAGATTGAGATGATGTCCCGAACAAAGATGATATCTTTAGATTAAGGATATATCAATTACATAATTATGTGTGACAAATATTAATACACCCAATATAAGTAGATATTAACTACCATTTAAAATAATATTATTTTATTATTAGTGTGAAACATAAGATTTCAAGAAAACTCATTGTTGCATATCAGTTACACCATCGAACATAGCATTCCATTTAAATTAATATTAACACTTTATTCACAAATATTAATAAATATGAAAATTTCATATTCTTTATTTACTTGGGATGTTACAGGTAGACCATTAGAATAATTTCCCCTACTATAAATGACTTGAGAGGATGCTAAAAGATTGATTTTACATTAAAGACTGGATTCATGTGAAGATAAACATATAGTTACTAGAACCCCCAACACTTGAATCCCCACTCTAATCATATGATCACTATATGTAGGGGGCACCAATTGTGCCGCAAAGCATGAGTCACGTACCTTACCAAGAGAAATGACCATATTTCAATGTAATATTGGAAAAAACCTTCTCCTTCCCTATAAGGCATGTCCCTATATATTTTTACTATTCCTTGTATAATCCTTTGATGAGGCTCCCAAAAATGAGGAGGCCTAATGAGGTTAGATTGATATGCCATGATAATTATTTCCCCTACCATCAATGTCTTGGGAACACTGTCAAAAGATGATTTTTCTTCAAGGATTTGTTGGTGGAACAAGTAACTATAGGCTTGATAGAGTTGAATGATCCAGAAACACATGAATTATGAGTAATTTTTTTCCAAGATACTTTTAAAGATCCACTATCCTGATAGGTTATTTTGACTTCATCCTCACAAAAATATGATAAAATGAATGGATAATGTCCTTACTTCAATAAATTAAATTGAGTGAACATCGTCCATTCCACAATACATTAAAATTCATATCTAATATCCTTACTGGAAGACATTAAACTACAAGATATTCATACTTACTGTAAGATGTTAAACTGCATGGATAATGTCCTTAACACAAGACATTAAATGGCATGTCCATCATTATTTCAACAAGATGTTAAATATAATGGCTATCATACATACCAATAGACATTAAATGGCATGGCTAATTTCCTTATCTCAAGATGTTAAACTGCATGGTCATCATCCTCACTGTAAGATGTTAAACAGCATAGATCATGTTCTAACCAGAAGATTTTTAACTCCACGTATTATGTCCTTTACTCAAGAGATTAAACTAAAAGTTATTGAAGAAATACATATGGATTTATTCTCATAATAATGAAATATGTAAGGACTTATAAAGTATATATATTGGCCAAGAAACCCATATTCACATTCTTACCACAATATAAAAAACTATATGGAACACATCCTTATTACAGGATGATAAATTGTGTGATATATCAATCTATGGGAGATAGCATTAGTTTCAGATGGGAAATACGACATACCACATAGTGAAAATTCCCCCCTTGGATACTTTTAGAGCCACATATGCTGAAGCATATTTCTATAAGATGGCAGGTGAGAAACAAATGATGGATTATTATGTATATATTTCATATCAGAATGGCTTATGGAACCACCCTTTGGATTCCATGGAGTATGCTTAATATTGGCTAGGTTCTTCCCATAATCCTGGTTGAGGTATCAAATCTCATTTAAAAGTTCTAATCCCCACCTTTCCTTTGTAATACTGTAAAATTAAATTACATACAAGATCCCTCTATAATGACTCTATCAATATGGGTGATAATGTCTCTTCTCATGGCCACTCTCACCTTGATTGGGATAGAGAAGACCCTAGATTTCCATCTTTGTCTAGAAAAGCCTCCATAGACTCAAAAATGGAAGAAGATAAGGATGATCTCAAGAATGCTCTTATAGTATAGAAGTAAGGGGTCTCTACCACCACAGATGAGCTCAGGGAGATAAATATAGTAATAGAGGATGACCCTTAACCTACACTGATTAATGCTTCCATTCCCGTCAAATAGAAATATATGTACATCACATTTCTGAAGAGGCATCGATATGTGTTCTCTTGGGACAACCAAGAAATTCCTGGACTGAACCCATGTGTGGTTACATATTATCTCTGACTACCCAATGAGGGGATTCATGCAGGTAGCCAGCAGGATGCACTCCTCTCGTGTCACCAATATAGATGTAATAGTTGTAAAATTGATCAAATAAAACTACTTCTGAGAAAATTACAACACCCATTATGACTTTCCAACATTTTCCCTATTATGATTGGACAATGATTGCCAAAAATCCATTGAAATCCTCAAGTAATACTTGATGTGCCTGAAAATTCGGATCCCTATGGTGGAAGGGAGGTAGATCATCTTATATGTGGCCTCTATGGAAAACTTATTGGGTGACCTTAATGAAAAAAAAATAGAGAGGGAATAAAAAATAGTCTCTACTAAAATAGTTGGACTATGATAGGTTCTAAGACTTGATACTCTAATATCGAGAAGAACTGTCTTTCACTCATCTTCATAGTGAAAAATCTGAGGCATTACTTACAGTACCACAAATTTTAATTGGTCACTCATGTAGATCATATCAAGTATATCCATCTTCATAAAATGTTTAATAGGATATTGGGCTTATGGGTGGACATTCTTCAGCAATATGACATTCAGTTTGTGTCACTGAATTCATTTAATGGGAAAGCCCTAACATATTTCTTTATAGCACATCTGGCCCTAGAAAATACGTTGGAAGACATTGATATTCCAGATGAAGGGGTCTTCTATCACCATGAAACTCCTAAGAAATGGGATATTTATTTTTATTAGTGACTCATAAATTCCTATCGAAACAAGGAAGGAAAATCTTGAATCGCAACCGGGTTTGTTGGGGTATTGTATTTTTTCCGCCTAACAAAGTTGTTTTTTCCTTCTATTTATCACTATCCAAAGGCTCCACAAATAACGAGGTAGAATACAAATCCCTTATAGCTAGCTAGGAATTATCCCAAAATTGATAATATATTTCCTGAACATCAAAGTTGATTCCGAGTTAGTAATAAAGTGGATCAATAGAGAATATTCCATAAAAAAGGTTGAACTAGACCCTCTCACTAACTATGTTAGGGGATAGATGGAAAAGTTACCTTTTGAGTCTACATTGCATCATGTTCGCTGATCACAGAATGATTACACTGACACATTGGATAATACAACCAACTTCTTGGTCGATCCAGATCCAGAGGATGCAATCTTCGGTATCAAGTGACAAAGAATGATAATGGAATCCACGTCGTTGTAATTCCCATCACTCATACTAGCTATGGGACATTAAACACTATAAAACTCATCCTAGTTACATGATGGTAAACTATTAAAGTTATTTTTGGTATCAAGGTGTTTAATTTCATGGTATCTCTCATCCTAGAAGCAATACATTAAACTGCAAAACATTTCTCATCCTTACCACAAGAAATCAAACTACACAGCCAAAGTCATAATTGCATGAAATAAAACTGCACAAATACATGATATTCATCTTTGTTCGCATCAATTTACCTATGTCATTATTGTATGATGTTAAACTAAATGGTTATTATAAAACATTTTATGTATTGATTCTCATTTCCAATGAGATATGTAGGGACACCTCAATTCTTTATCTTGTTCCATCCATTACATAATTCAAAATTCCTTTTTTTTACATTCAACTATCTCTGTATTGTATAGAAACCCTTTCTATTTCCCATTTCTCACACCAAGCATAGATAACACGAGGTTAGGAATTGGGGAAATGGATTACCCTTAAAAGAAAGTCATTAATGTGCACAATTGGTCCATTATAGGCCTAAATGAAAGACCATAAAATGCATACCATGAGTCCTCGACACATGACATTAAACTACATAGTCAATGTCCTTTCTGCGTGACAATAAACTGCATGGTTCTTCAGTACTATGTGTTGTTTGATTCTCATTCTCGTTAGATATGTAGTGACACAATGACTTCCAACCTTTTTCCCAATTGCCTTATTCTCATAAATTTAGGTCATTTCACCTCCATCCTCACCACATGACGTTAAAATGCGTAGTATTTCAAAGAACTACATGCGGTTTGATTCTATTCTCATGAGTTACGTAGTGATGCGTAGACTTCCATATTTGGGCCCAATAGTAACATTACCATTTATTCATGTCAGTTCATTTTCATCCCCACTACATGATTTTCAACTGTATGGAACCTCAATAATGATGCATATCTTAATTTGTGTAATCACGGGATATGTAGTGATGCCTTGATCTCTAATCCTTGGCCCAACTACAATGATCAACAGAAATAATTCTCCACTATACGTATAGGTCAGACCTGTGTAAATTATTACACATTCAAGAACTACATGTGACTTGATTTCTCCCCTCACAGAATTTGTAGTGACACCTGAAATTCATTCTTTGAGTCCAGTCACAGTTAACAAATATAAAAAATCAACCCTCCTTGTTTATGGGCCATACTTTCATAGGATAATTCATTTAGGACTATGTATGCCATGATTATCATCTTTATGAGATATGTGGGGTCCCCTAAGTCTCTATATTTGGGCTCAGCCACAATGTTTCCAATATTTCATGTATTTTTCTATGTCCTTGCTATATGATGTTAAGATTGATGGAAGTATGTCCTTAAAAGATAATGTTAAACAGTATGGAAGTGCATCCTTACTGTATGATGTTAAAATGAATGGTTATACTTTCTTACAGTATGACATTAAACTATATGGAAGTATGTCCTTACCATGTGACATTAAACTACATGAAAAATTGTCCTTACCACATGATGATAAACTATATGGGGAATACATCCTTATTACATGATATTAAACTACACAGGGGGAATAATTTCCCCACTACATGACAATAAACTAAAAAAACCATCACCCACTCATCCTTAATTACCAAAGGAATACAAGATACATACATCATACAAATAGAGAATGGGTTGATTCTAATATCTTTTTAAGAACCTCAATCCATACACCACACTTCTTGGATCAAGCAACTTGCGTCATCGCTACATTTCACTACCCTTGCAAAAGAAAAAAATTATCTATATTTGACCATGATATTGATGACTATGGGCTTAGACCCACCAACTAGAGACATCTAGTTCTAGTACAAAGGGATCGGTGATTCTCATGAGCCTAACTTCACTATGTTAAACCTATCACCAATTGTGTTTTAGGTTATCCCCTAAATTATTGTCTTATATCATCACTCCTAACCTGAGAACCATAATCTGTGATTTACAACACTTTCACCTCTCAATAATAAGGATGTTGGAGTACACTTGACCCTCAAAATACTAATTAGGTCATTTTTTAACATATCCCATATTAGCTCCATAAGTTCCAGGACCTTAAACTTCTCACACTTTGGTCATTTATGCATGACCTAAAACTCTAGCCTATAATTTTCCAAATCGCAATACATTAAACTACCAGAAAAAGATACACAAAACTTATTAGTTTCAAAACCCATGAAGGTAATCCTAAGAAAAATTCATTTCTTGTCTTTATAAACTCTTCATACATAGAGATTATGAAAACCTAACTGCATAAATAAAAAAATAATAAAGCTCATTGGTTCTACTCCGTAGCCCTACTAAATACAAGTTATGCTCACTCGACCCCCTAGTCTAAGAAAAAGTCAGAGAAGTGATTTTTTCACATTTCCTCATCATGAAAATATTTTCAATAGGTGGATGTGCAACTTTTACGGTGCTCAAGCCCTTCTTGGATCATAAATTTTCCATAAATCCCACTTCATGATCTCAAGTGTCATAGTTCATCACAAATCTCTAATTTATCATGACAAACAGAAGAGATATCTTTGCTTTTCCATTATATTGATGTCTAAGGAATTAGACCTACCAAGTAAAGACATGTTGGTCAAAAATAAATGAATTTTTAATTATTGTGGGTCAGGTATCATCACAGATGAACTTAGCACCCGAATTTGTATTAAGATATCCCTAGTGTGATTATCCCATACCTTCCTCGTGACCAAAGCACATTGGACTATTAATTTCAACCATTGTATCTGAGTATTCAAGTAGATCTGATGTCCTTGATATTACATAACCATATTATCTACCCTTGCTCAAGCCCATAATTTGACCCTTCATTCTTGCTCCTTTTGATGTCCCACAACTTATGATTCAAACCCATAAGGCATAGGGCTTGACCAATTCGATTTGAGATAAGTTTTCATAGGGTCCCATAGCCCTTCATGGATATCCTCCCTTATATACCCAATTTCATCATCCATATTTTTTTTCTTCACAAATATTTCATATCCCCTGGAATGGAAAATAAATATCTATGTTTTGAAGCAGAGGGGCACAAACCCACCGACCAAAGACATATTGGCCCTATATAAAGGGAGTCCTAATCATTGTGTGCCTTAATGACATTGTGGTGGAACTAGACACTCAAAAGTGTTAAGGGAAATATCTAGAATGTCCACCACATTCCATATTAATTAAATCTGAGTTTTTTATTGTGACTTACATCACCCGCATTCCAACTATCCAGGAGGGCCTAACTCACCTAGTACTTATCTATCAATCATAATCGCCCCATAATCAGTCAATAAGACCATAGAAAAAGTGTAGATTATATTTTCTTGTCCATTATATCAATTCATAAAAGATTTAACCCACCAACTAAAATAGTATCCTTCTTTCAAGAAAGTATCTCTAATCATTGTGAGCCCTGAGAACACCATGGTAAAAATCAGAACCCCAAAGTGTTTTCAGTCATCCTAAGTCTTCCAGTACCATATTCTATAGGGACATAGATAGAATACTCAAAACATAAGTGATAATAATATAAAATACCAAAGAATTTAAATTATATCACACATATGGTCTGGTTTTCAGGACCATAATATAGAAAAGAGACATGATTCTTGTTAAGATGAAAACCCAATAAGGACATCTTGGGAAAAATTGAGTATCTCATTAGTAGACTACACTCTCTATGATCCAAGTAGTATTGAAAATCTATAAAATTGAAGACGCATAGAAAATTATCAGGATGAAAACCTATACGAAGGCTTCTAGAGAAAAGGCCAATTCTATACCCAATAATTCTTCCCCCATATGAAGATTAGGAAAAAGATAGGGAAAACCAATAAAAAGGATACGGTGATTATGCGGCCCAATATATTTCCTTTGAAATAATATATCTATTCTTGGTAATTACCATGACTTATGAAAATATTATAGCATTTGGAAAGTGTATAATGTCCAAATTTTCCTTGTAAATCAGACAATCTCAATACTTCTAGAGCAGGAGAACTAATGAATAATTTTATGTTAGTGGTCATTCAAGAACATTTCTCAAAGGGTATACTATTTAATGTTAATCACTACAATATATATGATTGTATATTTTTGTGTTACACACAATGGATGGGTTTCATGGATGATCTAGTCAAAATCTCCACTGAAACATGGATATTTACCTAGGATTTGATCACAAAAAATGTGATATTTCCCATCCTAGGTATGAGATAGATCTATGTACATAAATCCATCTTAGTTTTCTATATCTTTGAACCTATTACCCCTATGGATGAGCTTGATCTACATAGTGGTATATTTCAGAACTACATGCGACTTGATTCTTGCCCTCATGGGATACACACATAAATCCACGTTCTTTACATCAGATCTAGACATAGGATCATTTCCACCCAATCCTTGTTTTATTCTGGAATTCCTATACATTAAAATTTCATGGTATTCATTCCCTAAGTCAATGATTCTTCCCATATTTGATTCATCCAAGATGTTTTGGTCATATGTATGGTCTTCATGACACTTGAGAGTTCCTTATACATACTCAAGACAAATACTCTATGGATTTTTAGTATCTTAAATTTCTAGATATTCACATATACAACAAAGTGATTTATGTTTACCTTATAATCAGATTCATTCCATTCTGACTAATCACATTATAAGGGGGGAATTTTGTTAGCACCAATGTTCATGTTTTTTTCACTTTTCCATCAAAGAAACAAAGGAAATGAATCTATGAAAAACACTTATATATAATTCAAGAAAATAATTTGAAATGGAATACATAACATCTTGGGGTTTAAGGAGATAACATTGGGACTCTTATATTTTATTAGGAATTTTATTCTTAGTAGTTAAGGGTTTTTATTAACTCCCATAGCGAAAAACATTATGGATTACCACCAACCGACCATTCCAATTCGACCACATGCACAAGTGGGACCAGAGGTCAACCACAACAAATGGGAGTCGGCCTAGGCTAGCTAGAAGACTGCAGGGATCATTTCTCCCATAAGAGACAAGAGGTATCGTGTATAGAAGCCATGGACAACAAGCACATAGGTGTGCACAAAGCCTGATCCATAGGCTATGTGGTCTAAGGACCGTGTGATGGATATTATGTGTATGGTATGGGTGTTGAACCAATTTCTCGCTCGAACTAGTGGAATCCAAAAAAATCATTATATGTTGGAGGGGATTCACATTGAGAATTCAATAGGGTATGATATTTTTCTACAAAAATCAAATCTAAACCTTCTGATTAGGATACCCACTAATCCTAGAGATCAACTTCAATAAAGAGCCTCATGAGTATAGATCAAGTGTATTTCATGCCTCATGAATTCAAACTCATTAGTCTCACATGCCATATGACCTCCATCGTCAATCTCCCACACAGGCTAGTTCAACATGTCAACTCGATGATGCCGCTCAAATAATCACTTAGTGATCCACATCATCATCATATTTAAATATTTACTAATGTTCTATCAAGTCTGAGATAACTAGAAAGATCCAAAAGAAACATTAGTATCCTTATGTGATATCCCTAACTAGTGCTCGAAGCTGTCACATGATCATCCTTTGATCACGCGACAGAAGAGATTACTAGCACATAAGGACGTCGCGAGTATTTCAATGATGAGGACCCCTTCCTCCTAGGATGTATTTATACATATTATTGAAATAGGATTTTTATAGATCACATGATTCCATAGTGGAAACCATGGCATCAACTGATCATTTGAAATTATCATGCAAGGTGATCTCTACTACCATGCTGGTACAACGCGAATTCATCCAGTGAAAATTGGTTCCATCCTCAACCTCTTGTGGCCTATATACACCAAACTCCCATTTAGAAAAATAAGTACAAGAGTAATAGGGTAAGGAGTTATGGAAAATAAGGAACATCAAATAAATACTTGGTCAAGAAATTGCCTTTATAAAACTACTCTAAAAAATTATAATTTCCCCATCATGAGAACTCATCACGAGAATGTCACTACAAGAGTTTATCATGTAATCATCAGAATATCACATGATTTAATTATATAATAATAAAAAAATTTGTCTCAAAAAAATTGAGTCTCCATTCGGACAGGAATTCCTTTCATTTGTTCACAAGATCCCTTGCATGATCTACCTAGGATAATGTGACCACATAAAGTTTTAAACCTACCACTGGTCTATAGAAATTCGAAGTTATTATTTTACTATTTTGAGTTAATAAATTTTATGAATAAATGTAAATGATGAACATGTGGTTTTATTGTTGAGTTACATAGATTATTGATTTATGTTGGATAACATGTTGAAAATATATTGGATTTGGAAAATAATTAGAGACATATGAAATGAATTGTAACTCTATTAAGGTACATATGATTAGTTAGAAATTAATTTATAGATTTATGCATTAAAAATTCATTTTTGGATTTTTATTTCATAGATTAAGCAATGATATATAAAATGAATGAAGCATAACCAATAGAAAACATTATACTTATTAATTGAAACGTATCAAGTGTTTATATTTCATTATATTATTAGATTGTATAATAAATCCTAAATATTAGGAAAAGGATCATGAAATTAAATTTTATCTTATTACCTTCATATCTAATGAATTTAGATATCTTTTAAATCAAACATATATTTATGTTTTTAGGTTCTTAACAATCTAATTATCATTCAAATTCTTGTGATAAATGACCTCTATCACTCTCTATAATTATTTACACTTTTTATCAATTTATTTATCTTCAGTTTCCACCAATAATATATAATATATAAAACATGTAATTTATTATTCCCTTTAAAATTTTTAATTCCCTTTATATCTTATTAAGAAGATATATTATTAATTACTTACAATGTGGTTTTTCAATAGGGTAATTTTAAAACATCAACCCCTTGATTTATAATAATGGGAAAAAATTGTTAGGACATGTTATATTGACGTTTGGGTGAATGTAACACCCCAAAATTATAAAATAATATCATTTAATTTAATAATATATGCATCATGGAATATTGAAATTAAAAAACTCAAGAAATATTTTTCTTTAAATTTAATCTCTTTGGTAGCTTCTATAACATGCAACCCAGAGTCTAAATTAATGGTAATAATGTATAATGTTATAAAATATACATTAAATTGTTGAGTAAGATTAGTACTAACTATAATAGGAATATTATATGGTTTATACTTGTAATAAAATTCATTAGTTATCTGTTTATTATAAATAAAATATGAATCTTTTGAATAAAGAAGAATCATTTTTTGAAAACATTTTTTCATCAAAATTAATTTTAGTCACGCTTTGTGCTTATGATTTACAATTAATGTTTAACTAATTGGAAAATATATTTTATAATATCAAAAAAAATTAAATAATACTATATATATTATCTTAAGAGGAATATTAGGTTTTTTATAAAAAATTTCATCTCTTAATGGATTGTGAAAAATACTAATTTTTATCAAAAATTATAATTTCATTAAAATAATTTACTGGGATAAATTATATTTTTATTTTTATTTAATGTGAATTTTTTTAAATAATATTAAAATTTAACTACTTTAGGACTATTAAAATAATTTTATATTTCATTTTTATATTAAAAAATTTCATACTTATGATAATTTTCTTTTTGAAAACATTCTTTTTAATCACTTATGCATGTAAAAGTTTATATTGGATTCTACGACATCTATGAATTGACATTGAACAAAATGGATTTACTGATTTAAATGAGAATAATTTATAATATATAATAATTTAAACATATTTTTTCCATTAATAATTTTAAAATCAATAAAAATTATTTATCATGGTCAAGGTAAAAACTAATTTTTGGGGGGTTAAATCAAAATGATAATGATTAAAATAACCTAAAAACATATCCAACACCCAACGAATAGTTGTATAATTATCTTATCACATACTAGGATTGATATTGACCCTTTTTTAGGGTTTTAAAATGCTAAAAAAACTTTGGTGTAACTAAATCTTTTTAAGTATTCAATGTGTGTCATCTTCCCCACTTATAAAAGGCTACCCATATCCTCCCCTCTCCACACATCCAATGGAATTTGGGTCATCCATTATCTACCCAAATAACATAATCAGTCCCATACCAACATATTGTATCCCTTTAATTGATCACTAATCCATCACAAGAAGGCATTTGGTATAAATCGAAATAAGTTGTCTTATAAAGATGTAATGTTCTTAAATGAGTGTTTTTATGGTTTCTTCTTCCACATATATCAAATATTATTAAACCAAAAATGTAAAATTATAATATTATCTATTATATAATAATATGTTTTTAAATTATGTTCATAACTACCATCCATATCCTCTTCCATCAAATGGTAAACAAAACCCACAATTGTGTGTCTGTCAGACTACCACCTCATGACCGATATAATTCTTTTTTCATCACTAACTCTTATTTAAATATATAACAATGGATTTGAAATATATGTATTAAATTTTTGTTATTTTTATACTTAAATAATTAAAATATTTCATATACCTTCTCTCTATACTTTCAATTTAAATATGATAACAGTGCTCTTGTGTACAACAGACTTACCCCTCGCGAAGCAATGTCATTTTTTATAACTTATTCTTTACATGAAAAGTAATATGAAAAAATTTAATGAATATATTTCATATTTATGAGATTTAATTTATTCTAAATAATTCATATATATACCACTTCCCCTTCCTTTAACAATTTATTGGAATGATATCATTGCTTGGGTTTACGTACAACAAACCATTTCCACCCCACAATGTGATCCCTTTTCCATGTAAAAACATCAATATTGATTCCAAAAAAGTATGAAATTATTAAATATGATGTTTATAGAATTAATATCAATATTTATATGATGTATATATATTATATACCCTAAAACAATAACTTTCCTAATAAAGTAAGAATGAAAAAACAAAGAAATTAACACCAAAAATAATGAATTTAATGAAATATTAATATAAAATATGTTGTAAAATGTTACTAGAGTATAATATGTGGTATTGAATATATCAATAAGGTTATTATAAAAATTAACAACATTATTCAAACCATTATAACATATTTCAAATAATTTTCAACAAAAAGGAATTGTTAGGTAAGTGACTTCGTCAAGATTTCACTTCATCCTGGAATAATTTATTTTTATGATTCATATTTATTTTAAGTGGTGTAAATACATCCAATATTACATTTAATATATTTAATCATTAAAAAAATAATTTTACTCCATTTTTCAATTTTATTTTTTTATCCAAGGGGATTTGATATGAAAGTTACCAAGTGTTAAGGGAATTTGCCTCAATTTTCCTTCATTATGGAATATTGAAATGTTATTCACCTAATTTAGTTTGAAGTATATAAAATCACCATTTTACATGTAATTTAATGAATCCATCATAATTCATGTTATTTTACGTTTCAAATTTAATTTATTCATACAACTGAATTTGAATTGAAAATTACCATGTGGTAAATAAATTTATAAATCAATTTATTTTCATTGGGATAAATTACTTATTTGTTGTCTTTGATATTCATAGATTATGTGTGAAATTTATTTTAATATATTATTTTTTATTTCCACTTTTCTTATGTGGATTTAAATTTAATTCATAGAATTGATTAATTGATTAATTGTCAGTTCAACATCCTGATATATGTAAGGGTTAATTTCACAATTCCGGTTTAATTAGGATTGTTTATGAATGAATTCATATTAATGGAAATATTTTTATTATTAGATGAAAAACACATTAATTTTAGACTTATCTAGGTATTCCTAATGATTTAATGTAATAGTTCCATTTTCTCTACTCATTGGTACTTAACTTTTTCTAGAAATTTATTTAAATATTATCCTACTTCATTTCCCCATTCTGTTGAAAATAAATTCTCGTCCAAATAAATATTTTCTAAAAATGATATCAATTTTTTTTAAAAAAATTACAATTTATTTCATATATAAATTTTTATGAATGTTTAACTTTATAATTTTTTATAGGGAATAGTCATGTCATTTTTGAAAATGAGGCTCATTTGTATTTTACTAAAAATATGAAAGGAATATTTTTTCACTTATATGGCATGTATATAACATTCTAACATCATACCCACTTAATGGTTTATAACATATTTTACATGTTTCTAATTTTATTATAATATAAATTTATTTTCAATATTTTTTATGAACATTTGGTTTGAAAATATTATTCTTAAAATGAAAATGTTATTTTCCTTAATTATTTTTTAAATATATTTTATCGTATTTTTATTCAGCACAAAAAAGCACATTATTTTACATATACTTTACTGGGGATATTTTTTATTAATTTCATGAATATTATTTAATATGATTCTTTATGATTTTTTTGGCCAATGAAAGTATATATATTCACTTTCTTGATTAATTTTTTGTAGTCACTAACATTACCATGAAATATCCACATTCATGTAATCATTAGGAATTAATTTTTTATAAAGATATATATTATTAATCATGGATAAAATTATTTATTTAACTATATATCATTTCAATGTAGGTAGTTTTATATTTAATGGTATTTGATTGAATAGGTAAATATAGATATATTTTTATTCATTACTCAATAAAAATATTTTTTGATAAGGTATATTTTTCAAAAATTAAATAGATTATTCAATATATGAAGAATTATTTGGACACACGTATATTAGTGGGTCTGGGTTATAGATAGACCCTCAATTCATAGGTAGTCTCATGGGAAAAATTATTTGTCTAGCCTTAGATAAGTGGATTTATAGGTTACACATAAAAATCTATTTTAAACGCTCATATAAAAGGTCAAGAAAGTAAATATATCATGATGCATGAGGTCAGGATTTCTAATAATTAAGCATTTCCATCATCTTCAAGTTTTTTATTATTATCCATTTTATTTTTTCAATGATATTCTCTCTAGATTAATTTCATTCTCTAATTATTTATTAAATGTTGTGTCTTTATAATTATTTACATTTCTATATTGATTTTGTCTTTGTTATCACAAATATTTTTTCATTTTTAACTTTGTCATTGAAGATTCTAGGGATGTGAAAACCATGAAAAAATTGATATAGTTTTTAGTAAAATAAATGGAAGTGGAATAAATAATGGCTTGGAGTTTGAGGAGATCACTATGGGACTCTTATATTCTAGTAAGAATGTCATTATTATTTGTTAAGGGTTTTTTTACCACCCTTAGACAAAAACTTAGGGATAGCCACCAAATAGCCTGGAAAATTCGAACATAGGACCATCTAAGACTAGAGGTCGACCAAGCCAAGTGGATGTTGGTCTGGGCCTGCCAGTTGACAGTAGAGAGCATAACCCTCACAAGAGACATATGGACCTTTGTATAGGGTATGTGGTGTGCAATATCACATATGAGAATATATCATGAGCCATAAGATCAGTGGGTCGACGCCTATATGATAGAGGTGATTCATATGGTATGGGTTATAACTATATGTTTTGTTCAAACTAGAGGAATCCATGGAATGTATTATATACCACAGGGTAAGCACATTGGGAATTTAATTTTTCATGAGATTTTTCTTCAAAAATCCAATCTACACCATCGGATCACATCGTCCACTAATACCAACCATCAACATCAATATATAGTTCCATGAGAGTATAGATCATGTTGATTTCATGCCTCAAAAATTCAAACTCACTGGTCCCACATGTCGTATGTCCTCCATCTTCAACCTCCCGCGCCAACCGGTTCAACATTTTAACTCAACAATGATGCTCACATGATCACTTTTGATCAAAATAATCACAATCATAAATGATTTTATGATGTCTGATCGATTCCTAGAAAACTATAAAGACCCACCATGAAATTCATTAGCCTTTCTCTAGATCACCGACTAGCACTGGATGTTGTCTCATGATCATCCTTTGACCATGTGACTGAAGCGAAGAAAAGCACCAAGGGAAATCATGGGTAGTTCAGAAACTAAGAACCCCATCCAACTTCGATGTATCTTAAAACCAATTTAAATTCTATTTTTCCATATCACGTGAATCCATAGAGATAAACTAAGTCATTTCATGATCAGATGAAATGATCATAGGATGAGATCTCCACTACCATGTCGGTGCAATGAGAACTTCATCCTATGAAAAGAGTCACCATCCATGGCCACCTTTGGCATATATATACCAATATCCCATTGATAAAAACACATGAAATGGTTTAGAGGGGAAGGAGCTACAAAAAAAAGGAAAACATAAGGAATTCAAGGGTCAACCAACACCTTTAAAAAACTCCACCAGGTAATTAGAAGGGCCCCATCATGAGAATGCATCATGATAATTTAACTATATGATTTGATCAGATGATCATCTGAATATCACAATATTTCATGGTAAAATAACACCATGTGTGGTATCTATAAAATGGAGTCTCCATTTGGAAAGGAATCCCTTTCAGTTTTTCATAAGATTCATTACAAGATCTTCCTGGGATCATGTGATCATGTAAGGATAGAACCTCATATGGTGTGATAAATCATACTATTCCCCTAGATTCGTGGTACATCCATACTGTTGTCCAAATACATATGTTACTAGACAAGATAACAAATAAGTCATGAACTCTCAACCTCAAAGTGCTTTGTAGTTCATCCTTTTGGTGTGGACTTGAGAACTTTCACCCCACCTATGTCATGAAGTATTCTTCACCATACGACATGTTTCTTTAAATATTCATGTGAAAACACTAGTGGATATCACCAGTACACATCCATAGAGGTACTATGTGATCCCTCATGGTTAATGTGATTCCATGATGATCATGACACCATGAAAATATTCGGTGGAGTCTGGGCCAACACATCCTTGATGGGGGAGTTAAATGGAAACTCACTTGATCTCGTGGTTCCCCTTTACAGGGTCTCAAAGACACCTCGTCCTTTAAAGATAAAAGGAGAGTAATTGTAACCCATAGTTCATTCACCTTCTTCCAGAAAGTTTACATCATTTTTAATACATTCACCCTCAAAAAATAGACCCATTCATGGTGGTATAATCCATCGTAATAACCCTTTGAGGTTATATAGTTCAGGGGACATTCATGGGTAGAAATCAGGTGAGACCCACAGAGGTATAGTATGAAGAAAACCCTCATCCATTAATCCTTCGTTTTGGACCAAGACGCATCGCTTATATGGGATTTTAGAGCCTCTCATCTGGCCCTTTAGAGATCATGTGGTATCATAATGAAATTTCAACCTTTGTTATGCAGTGATGGTCCCTTAGACATGTGATATCCTTACTCATCCATCTAGTAAACACCCTTAGACATGAGAGACATCCATTCTAGTAGAAATTGGAAAGCACCATAAACCATAAAATCCCTCATGTGTTGCTGAAAACCATTGGACTTACGTCACTCACATAGCCCTGGGAAGGGTTGCCTTAACATGTAGTATCCTCATGGTTCTATTTTCATTTTTTCCTCCTCACCATGTAGTGAATTACTTTACCCATGTATGTTGATGATTTCATATACAACCCCCCCACATATCACCATAGGACCTTTTACAAAACCACATTTGAGAAAATATGATCACATTAGTGGATAAACATCATGTGGATCCTTTATGAAGTGTTTCCCTCAAACATATGTGTGGAATTGGAATACCCAAGATCCAATGGGAAGGCCTTTACAATAGCCATGCATCATTATTACTAGGAATATATTGTCTATATATACTTAGGGAGTTATCCCTTTTGGATTTGTACCCATAAAAAATAAGCAAACACAAGATACTAGGCATATCCGTGAGACCCCACCACATAAATTGTTTGGGGACAAAAGATCATGATACCCTTTTATGGTCTCTCTATATCCTTGGGAAACGTTGTACATTCCATGTTAATAAAAATACATTCCACAAACTAGTTGGGTTGATATCATAAAAACCCATTGACATGTCACCATTTTCAAGTGGCTACCCAGGGATAATCCATGTTGATCAAGCTACAACCCACTAAACATATCTATGAAAAGACTTGTCAATCATGTGAAGTGAATTGGAGTGGCCCACCTAGATCATTCGGATACATATCATATAAATTACTTTGATCATGTGACGGAGTCATTAACATGTCTAAATGATCATGTGATTTTCTATAAAGATGTCCATATTGACATGTGATAGTTAGAATACATTTCTGGTCAGTAATGAGAGAGAAAATGATCATGTATTTTTAGATCATGTGCAAGAACCCAAAATTATCTACTTCACTCAGGAGAAGTCATCTAATATAGGCCAATTGATTATGCATGAGACCCCTAACATACCTGATCTAGTCATGTGAATCACCTTTGACATGTCTGTTTCACTCAGGTGAAGATATCTAAGGAATGTTATTTTATCATACACAAGACCCCAAATATTAAAACTTTAGTAATGAATAGAATCTTGGACATGATTCACCCATTCATTGGAATCCAAGGTAGGAAAATTGATTAAGAACACACCCTTGGATGTGTATACCCTGTCAGATTGGTTCCCCAATACATTGGGCTAGTAATTAGGACTTTCACAGTATATGGACATGACATGTCAGCCAAACCCATTATTACTTGCCCACTCTGTATGGTATACCTACTTGGACTCATTCCATGTGGATACCATCTAAGAATCTGTATCTGCATTCCAATGTTATAAGGAAACTTCCCTCGATGAGCTAATGAAATGCATTTATGTGACCCTACTGATATCATTCTCTTGGAAAGACTATCAAGGTTATCACCACCACTCATTAATATTCCAGAGGATAAAGAATAAGTAGACTGATCAATCAATATTTGTGTGTAATCCCAGGCAATTGATATAATATAATATGTTTCAACCAAAAGGGAAGTCTCATTGTGTAGTCCCCAAATACCAACATAATTTAATATGTTCCCGACCGATAGGGAACCCATCTTGGTATAAGCCTCTATCATCCTTAAACCCCTGAGGATGGCCATAATGTCTCTGAGTGTGATCATCCACTTTATCCTATCATCAGGTTCAGGGCTAAGTGAACTATGAGAACTCTTATTCCCACTATAACTAGGATATGTAGGAATCCTTCTTATGATCCGATATCTATACCATATCCTCCATGATATGGGAAACCATACCACTCAAATGGAGACTTTAATTTATAAGTCTCGTATGAATGTTCTCACATGGAAAGTGTCAAATCTACTACTATATCTTGTTTCTCACATTGATCATGGATCATGTGAGCTTAAATAATAGTGATGATCGTACTAATTGCATTATTATTATTCCCCTAGTGAGTAATCACCATTGGGATATAAGTCATATTACATCTCATCTCTACTCAAAGGGACATATTCCTAAAGAAGCAATTCAGGGAGATCCCATATGCAAAAATCCTTCCTAGGGCCTCTAATGTCATATATTTCATGGAATAGATACCCATATCAATAACTATGCATACACTAATTCCTATATCAATAAGAATAAATAGGATGCCTCATCATGTTCGGAGATCGATATTCACATCCTTACCGTATGACGTAAAACTATATGGATGGGTCCACTCATGTGACCTTAAACTATGTGAAACAAACTATGTGGATTTTAATTCATGTTTCACAAGATACATAGGATGGATCATAGAGGTTCAATCCCAAATCCAAGACACCAACTACCTCCTTGGATGGTAATGAGCTCTAAAGTTCTCAAACATAGTCATAACCCAAAGAATCATTAATAAATAAGAGGGTGATAAAGAACTCGTGAAATTCACACCGTTCTTCCTATTGATACATGTTTTTAATCAATTTCAGGATGTGGGGGTAACCAGTTCCCTCACAGTATATGGTATGGATTTCATGAATAAATCTTAAATCTATAAGAGTATCCCATAGGAGGAAAAATTCCCCCCAAAGGGTTGCGATTAGCCCGACCTCCCATCCTGTTGACCAATACGAGTCCCCAATAGTCAATGTGCCTAAAAACCTAGATCATGATCAGCCCATGGAAAGAATGTATGTACCCAGCTATAGATCGGGGAACCATTGTAAGATTGGGGGGAATGTTTAATTGTGATCCCAATGAGCGAAACCCATTTCACACCTCAAAAACCTGATGAAACAAAAATAGTGAACCTAACATGAATCTCCTTAATGACATGATGATTGGTTATTATCTATAAGGAAAATTAATTTTTCCCTATATGGAAACAAAAATGGTGAACTTTTCATGACTTTATATAATAGTGTCATCCCTTTCTTGTTTAAAAAAGGATAGATCAACTATTTCCTTTCAGGTTATTTTATGTTGATCTCATCGCACAACAAAAAAACTAACACGACATATTTCTTTTAACCACACTAATCCTTGTGTAAAAATAAGTGACTACCTTCTCATCCTTTAACTATGAATGTTATTGATTAAAGATACGCTCTTATATAGGTGGTTGTATGGAAAATGTGTTTTTTTCTTTCCCTGGGATTTCTAGATTCCTTTCAATCTAAATAACATCATTAAATGCATTGACAGATCTGGAGATCACTAGACAAGATTCTTTGATCATGAGGCACTGATGTACATTATCACCAATACTCCACTCCCATTATCCATGGGTATACATATTTGGTCGGGAATACAACATCAATATATCTATCTTGACTCTATTATCGGCTTATGAAATTCTTCAGTGGTTTAGTTCCAATTGAACATCTTTCCCACGATAGGTCGTAGGAGAGGAACTGTCCCTTATTTCCACTTTCAACTACTTCAGGAACCTATCCCTAGACAATAGTAGTGAGAAACGTCCCTACCTTAGGGATATGGATGAGGATAGTAAAAAAAATCCAAATCACCTAGGAATGTACTAGGAGGGTTCCCATCCATTTTGTTCATCATCGTCAACATATGATCAGGACTCTATAAGGAGCTGCATAGGAATTCGTGCCTACACCAACTGACCATGTTGGGACACCTAACATGAGATCCCTCCTAAGGTATCTAAATGATGCAAATCCAAAGTAGTATTATATACCTACTATCACCAATCTATATGTGTTCCACCAGTGTATCCTAATAGTAGATCAAAATTAGTCTCAGATCATTGCTCTATAGGATCCTTTGGCTTCATTAGAGCTAGCCTAAGTGACTATGGAACCGCAAGGGATGCCCCTACCCCGAGTTCTGGGGTAATTTTCATTATATTTTATCTTGGGATCATGATATTCATGGAAATATACCCTCCTAAATAGCATCATGGGCACCTAACCCTCAAACATAATCATGAGCACCATCCCCTCAAATGGTATACTGGGCACCGACCTATCAAATGAGGAACTTCAACATGGAGGAGCACCAACTTTATTATGTATCAGTCAATATTATGTTAGTCAGATATGAAGACACCTCATCAAATCCTGATGAGCATACTATCAAAAGGTACAGTCGTACCTTTCTGTAGTTGTCTGAGTCATAGTGGGTTAGCTTATAATTTGCCTTTGGAACAAGAGTTGAAGTGCTCAGTGGTATCCACGAGGCATCTACAAGTGGTGTCACCATTCATGTTGGTATCTAAAAAGGTAAGGAAAATGGATCTTAAGGATATTGGAAGCACTAGATTTGGAATATGGTATCCACATCGAAACTCCCATCATCATCCATTGGCCCTTCACTAATAGATGAAGGGGTGTTTTCATGGCTCCCGCTAGCAAGACCCTTGAGGTTGATAAGGCAGTTTCTATAGAATAAAAGATCACTCAACTCCAAAAATAGAATAGTGATCTCTAGGAGATAATTGTGGGAATTGTCCTAAGATATCCACCTAGGGATTATGTTTCTATATCTTCTTATAGAATCCCACATTGCAATGAAGTTCCCCAACCCATCGTGCTAGTGGAATTTTCATATTTTTCATTCCCTCATCGGGAGAGATCCAAACATTGTTCCACATCCCCCCATCTCATAAGGCTAGGGGAATTTATATATTTCGACCTCCTCATCAGGGATATTCTAAAAACATTAAAACATATAATTCTTCCACAAAACGTCCAAGAGTGTCAGAATCTTTTAATCAATGGGAAACATCTGAAAAATCCAATACCTCTAATGTTCCAACACCTACTCCTAGACTAATAAGGATTGAGATTCTTTACATCAAAAACCTGAACCAGTCTCACACATGCAATGATAATGGAATGGATAACATGAGGTATATGAGTCCTGGTCACCCATCTCTTGAAGACATGAAGCAAAAATTATATTCCATCTAAGTCAAACATGTTCCTAGGTTTTTAAACTACTCCATAGAGAATGGTTTGATAGAGTTCCCAATGATGAGAAAGTCGAGAGATCCATGGTTGGTATTATAAGGCCCCGGCCTTAAAAAATTACATAATCATGAATTAAATGAATTATTCACAATGACAATCTTTTGAGGTTTAGAGTTTTAGAGAATTGGGACATAACTATTACATCTCAATGATTACAAAGAAGACACATATACTCTGTTTCCATTTTTTAACAAAATAAAAACTCTTGAACAAAAGATTCATGTCTATTTCCATGTTTTAGACAGCATGGCATTTCCTTTATCCCATCCTTGACCATATTCCACTTTATGTCCTGTGAAAAACATTTCAAAAACTTGGGAGGAGCATAAAAAGGTCAATAAGGGATATAAAAATACGAAAAGAAAAAATTAGTCCAAGTATACATAAAAATCAATGAAATAATACTTTACAAGTAAAACATAAGAACTTTAAAACAACTCATGAAATCATAAGATTTATGAATAAATCATAGAAATCATAAGAAATAAAGGTCACTTGAGGAATTCATAGAACTCTTACGCAGGGAGTAACCCTCATGGTTACGTTTGGAATACCCATCACAGTATATTCCATAAATATCTTCGGGGAAACCTTAGATTTTAACTCCTTCATGTTACCCAATGCATTGGACAGAAATCTCAGGCTCACCCACCCTTAGTTTATCATGGAACCAGCAGACTTCATAAACAATTCCCAAGAACCATACCATAATCATATCACATAAAACATGCATAAAGGAAAAATAACATTTCCATATTTCAATAAAAAGATATCAATACAACACATTTATATAATCAAAACATTATATAAACCATTTTCAATACCAAAATTAAATAAAAGTAAAACATGGTATTTATTTTTCATTTAAAAAAAATTCTTATAGAGGAAACTAAACTCAAATAATGGTCACGGAGGTGGAGAAGTCGTTGTCGCCGCATACATAATACAAAAAAACATTCCTTTTGTCATTTATTAAAATTATTATTGTAAAAAATATTCCTTTTTATTGAAATGAAAACTCAAAAGGGTTTTATGCATCGTATAAAATAAATTCATGTGTAAATCAAAAGATGCCTTAATGAAAGGATATTGAGATGAAATCCCGTACAAAGACAATATCCTTAGATTAAAGATAAATAAATTACATAATTATGTGTGACAAATATAAATACACCTAATATAATTGGATATTAAGTGTCAAACAATCATAGGTCATCCACACATATTCATCATTCGACATAATCAAGAATTAGAGGTTTAACCCAAAGAATTGAAATTGGGTTAAGAAGTTCCCTTACAGAAATTCAACAGCCTAAGAACGTCACTTTAAAATTCATAAAATGAGTTTATGAGAGATAAAAATGGTATCTCCTCACTTTTACATAAAAATTATATCAATAAGGAAATATAATAACATATCCCAACATTAAGAGGATGTAAATTAAAATACCTAACAAAAAGAGGTCTTTTAAAATTAGGAGGGTGAAAGGTTCCCTTACCGATTTGGGTAACTTTCGAAATGTACACCCCATGAAAGAAGGAATATAAAATTGTGATTTAAATACCCATGACCAAAATTATATTACACAAATAGTAGTATAATGGTCTTTACATACATCACTCAAAGGAGATAGTGACAAATATAGCATGAATCTCCCAGGAATAAAAAGTGAGATAAAAACCCCTTACCTCATTGTAATAATTTGAGTCGTATGACCAAAAGATAATAAACACCAAATGAATCTCATAATACCATGAGTAAAAATTTAATCATGATAATATATATAAAATTTCAGTACACAATACACCACATGCAATTAATAAGTGGTAAACAATGGAAATCTCACGGAATTAAAAGTGAGATAAGAAATCCCTTACCTCAAGTCCGACTTGTTCCCGTTCATTCTTTATATTCCTGAATAATAAACTTAGGTCAATTTATAATTGATTGAAGAAATACTTTAAAGTTTATTATTCAATTCATATCACATATTATCATCTTATAATAATTATTTAATTATGTGAGTTCATATCATACGTTTTGTCGATGTTAAGTACATGAGTCTAAAACGAACTTGTTTGAAAAGAATTTCCCATGTAGTTATAAGTACATCATCTCCAGAATTGAGTTAATGATCTAAATATCATATATATTTAGTATATATCTATTTAATAATATTACATAATTTTTGGAGATAAGAAATGAAATGTACCGTTCATAGAGACGGTAGGTTGTACATACGCATGAACGCAACTTTCTTTTTTTCATATAAATGGAATTTAAAACTAAATGAGACATAGATATATTATAATTTCAGTATAATATATATTTTATATATGTAAAATATGTTCATTAATTACATTATTTATAAATTCCATGTTTGTCATGAACGAGTCACATCACTTGAGGGGGCGGTTGTCCGCACTTCCTCACATGAAATTATCGCATTTGCACAACAAGAAAAGTATAAAGGTATGTTTTAAATATAAAATACAGAAGCATATAGGGGATATAAATATAATATATATCATATATAAATATAGTTCCATCTTAATGGCCACTATGACAGGTGTTAAAATAAGATTGAACAATCATCATTTCGTGAGGCAGTAATTCACCACCCACAAAAACAGTATGTTCTTTAACCATTAGACAAAGGTGTGTGTAAGTGTAGATATAATCCTTTTCATAAAAACATCCTAGTATATTTAGGATACATTTGTTATTATGGTATCAAATAATCAGAAGATATTGGTGAGTGAAGAAGGAATATAATAGAAAGAAACTCGAGTGAAGACATTACCTCTAAATCGGGTAACTCTTTTTTGATTTGAGCCAAAGGCTTCCTTGGAAAGCCTTATGCCCAATGTGAGGCTTCTAGGAGTAATAGAGGGATGTGGAGAGATAATATTAGTAGATTTTGGACGAGAAAAAGGCTTGAGAGGTGTGTGTAAGGGGGTATAGGTGGGGTCATTTTATAAGATGCGGGAGGGTCACTTTTGGAAAGTCTTTAAATTTTACTTTATTATAAAATGACTTTCGGATTTTAAAGGTCCCAAAAAGATATATTTTAAGTATAGGGAGATAAGGTTTAGAAATACACCCATACAATAGGTTTTCTACAATCTTATGTCTATATTTTACCATATCTTTTCATTTTATTTAAATCGTTCATTAATTAGGTAATCACTGCATCATCGTGGTGTCACAAATAAATTTAATTATGTAATGTCTAAAAATTATAAAAAAATACCATGATATAATAAATATTTATATATTACTAATGATTATTTATATTCAGAATGATAATTTATATAACCCCATGTAAAAATTGTTTTAGTAAAATAATAAATGTTTGTGACATTTTTATTTTTACTTTAAAAAAAGTTATTAATGTCATTATCTAACCCAAGTGGCTCCATGGGTCCCTCAAATTGACCCATGGATTTTCATGGTCATCCATGACTCATCCAATAAGGTTAGGACACGTTTCAAGGTATTTTTAAATTTTTATACTGATATTTTTACCTTTAATTACCCTAATTACCTTTAATCGCGGTTAACAAAACTTAAAAGTTACTATTCACCAAAAATTATTTTCATTCCATTATACCACAGTTTACTTACTAATGAAAAAATGTATGTTGTATTTTTGAAATTCAATTCATATAAGTGCTAAAATTTCATTTAAACGAAAAAATCAGTTTTTAACTACTACTTAGTGGTTTCACTATTCATCAAAAAATGATGTTTTTTAGAAAAATACAAAAAAAATATCCCTATTCTATATATGATATTCCAAATTAAAAATTGATGTTCACTTTAACAAATTCAAAAAATATAAGTTTCATTAATTAAATTTATAATTAATTCCCATTGTAAAAACAAATAGCGTGTTTTTAAGAAACAATATCTACCAAAAGACTGACACTTGTTTATGTTCAATTTCACAATGAAATTAATTCCAATGACCACCATTGGATTAATTGGTAAATATATATTTTAATTAAACTTTAAAAACAATTAAAAATATAATCTATCCATATATTTAAATTAGATTAAATGGTCGTTTTTAATTAAAATACAATATTTTTCACTATTCATTAGAAAATGAACATTATCGGAAAAATCCAAAAATTATCCCAAATTAAATTTTGATGTCTTAATTATAAAGAAGGATTTTATTTTGACAAAGATAACATATAAAAGTGAAAAAAATATATTTAAAAAGGGTTCTCCATCAAAAGGTGGTTAATCGGCCTTTTAAAGAATATTAGAATATTTATGCTAAAAATTGGATTCATTCACATTTTAAGCCTCTATCATTTATTGGGTAATTGTTAAAATATTTAACAAACATATATAATCATTTTGTGGTTAGTTATGTTCATTCCCACCATTACAATGGCTAGGCATTAACTAACATTTAAAATAATATTATTTTATTATTAGTGGGCAATGTATGATTTCAAACATTCTCGTTGTTGCATATCGGTTACGCCATCAAACATAGCATTCCCTTTAAATTAATATTAAAATTTTATTCAAAAATATTAATAAATATGGAAATTTCATATTCTTTATTTACCTGGGATGTTACATCCTTCCCCCCTTTTGGGAATTGCGTCCTCACAATTTTAAAATTCGTCTCAGAAACTTCATTGAAAGCCCCACATCAAAAAATGAGTCAATAAAACTATCACTTAAATAGAAACAAAGAGAAGTAAAAAGGTCATATGAGACAAAAAATACTAGGATTCCATGAAAAAATGGATATGGAAGAGAAAACAAAGGGTCAAGTTCAGATATAGAGTGATAGAAAACATGTTTAGGAGAAATTTAACCACCAAAAAATCACAAACTTGTGAAGGGTTAAACGGTATTTGATTCCCCAGTATAAAAAGTTAACAGACAACTTTTTTTTAGTTACATTCCATTGATGAATTTATTTTTGAGCTTAACTAAATCATAAGGAAACATACTTACTTGTCATGTAGACTTTCATCCCTTACTATATTTCTTACACAAACTCATATTTTCTCCAAAATATGAGTATCTAGGATGACTTCTTCACATTAAGAGTGCTGTAATAAACTTCTAGAGAATCACCTAATCCACAAAAGATGGACTATATATTTCCCATGTCTTTAGACCTTAACAAAAACCAAAATTGTTAGTACAAGATCAGATAATCCCCAAAAGGATAATCGTTTATAAAAATAAATACTACTCTTAATCTCCAAAATTCAACAAAAAGAACCCAAGGTTCAAGAAAGTCCATTATATAAACAGTTATCCATAAAATTATTCAAAGTAATCCAAACTATGATTGAAACCCAAACCTCCAAAGGATTTAATAACATAGTCTTCCAAGATAAATCTTTACATTTATCTCTAAATACCATCAGCTACTCTAAAAGTATCATATTAAAAAGTAATTAACCTAATCACGTATCCTCCATGATGGGCTAATCATTTCCATAGATAACCCAAAATCAACGTATTCTTGATTCATAAAATCATATAACTAAAAATAATTATTCAAACTAACTAGGGACTTCACGTAGTCCAGTGGTAGGTGATAAATACAAGTCGCACTTTGGTTGTGGGTTCGATTCTCATAGCTTCATCTGATGCGATGAGCTGTCACGTAGTCTTAGTGTTGTCCCATTTCAAAAAATATATAATTTTATAACATTCCCAAAAAGAGATAAATTCATAAAAAATAATTATAACATATTTTAACAATGAAGGTTATCTAATAACATTCATTTTGAATCCCAAAATGTATTAACCTATAATTGCCTCAAATTTAAGGATCATATAAACCCAAATGGTTCTTTATAACTATATCAACAAAAGAAATGATAATTATTCCTTGAATAAAATTCTTATATATCAAACATCAGGGGTACACATACTATAAAAAGTCTTATAATGTAACCCCATCATCAAAAAAGCCTTAATAATTTTATGAATTTCACCATCCTAAAATCTACCATAACTCTTGAATACCTTATATGTTGACTTCTTACTCATTAAACATTATTCATGATCCATTAACCATTCCTTTACAACTTATTCTGAAATACTTCTTTCCTAAAAACAAAATCATGAATCATATCCTAAGATTTCAATAATAGGAAAACATATGTTAAGAAATAATCCATGCCTTTTATTGGTCACTGTCAGTTTCTTCATCCTCCATCAGAATGGAATTAGGTATTGGTAAATGAATATTTGTATGATCCTGGTGATCTCATTCCTGAAACTTCTTCGTAGGACATGTGTTTACGTAATGACACCACATTTAAAACATTCAATCGATCCTTCAGAAATAACTTCTTTCCATTTCTTAGAGTCAACTAGATGCTTCATTTTTCATGGAAGGTTCTTGCTTTATGACCTTTATTTCCATATCTATAGCATCTTTTTCTCCCTTTGAAACATTTTCCTATGTGTTTATTTCCACATCTTTGACACATAATTTTTTAAGCATACATACCTTTATGATTATTACCTAAACATTCGTAGGGATTTGATTCTCGCATATTTGATTCCTTATAAAAATCACTAAATTTAAAGTGGTCAATCATGACTCCAGATTTTTGGTTGAGAATATCAACAAGAGTTCTCATTACAGCTCCTGTATCATTCAGTAGCTTGTTCAAAAAACCATCACATTTTTCTTCACATCCATTGTTACTTTGGTGCCTGCTAGATCCAACCAATTAGTAAAACCAAAAAGGTCAGTGTGAGTATATTAGTAAAATCAACATATAATACTAAGATATAATTATTCATTTTATCTTAAACTCATTCACTTTATCTAAAAAAACTATGACTCTTTCTAAAATCCTAACCATTATGGTAATGTCCCTTATGCTTAAAGAATACCTTCACCTCTAAAGTTATCTAAACATTAATTTGATACCAACTATAAGGACCCGACCATAAAACATTACATAATCATGAATTAAATGAATAATTCGCATTGAGTATCCTTTCAGGATTAGAGTTTTAGAGAATTAGGACATAACTATCACATCTCAATGATTACAATGTAGACACATCTACTCAGTTTCCATTTTTTCACAAAATAATAACTCTTGAACAAAAGATTCAGGTCTAGTTCCATGTTTTAGACAGCATGACATTTCCTTGATACCATCCTTGACCCTATTCCACTTTATTTCCTATGAAAAACATTACAAAAACTTGGGATGAGCATAAAAAGCTCAGTAAGGGATATAAAAATACAGAAAGAAAAAATTAGGCAATGTATACAAAAGAATCAATGAAATCATACTTTACTCATAAAACATAATCACTTTAACATACCTCATGAAATAATAATATTTATGAATAAATCATAGAAATCATAAGACATAATGGTAACTTGAGGCATTCATAACATTCTTACGTAGGGAGTAACCCTCGCGGTTACATTTGGAATACCCATCACAGTATATTCCCTAAATCTCTTCGAAGAAACCTTAGCGTTTAACTCCTTCACGTTACCCAATGCATTGGAGAGCTATCTTGGGATCACCCACTCTTAGTTTATCATGGAACCGCCCAGCTTTATAAATAATTCCCAAGAACTATAACATAATCGTATCACATAAAACATGCATAAAGGAAACATATCATTTCCACATTTCAATCACAAGATATCAATACAACGGATTGATATGATCAAAACATTATCAAAACCATTTTCAATATGAAAATAAAATAAAATTAAAACATGGAATTTATTTTTTCATTTAAAAAAGTTATGGCTTGTAGAGGAATCTGAAACTCAAATAATGGTCATGGTGGTGGAGAAGTCGTTGTCACCACATACTTAAGAGAAAAAACATTCCTTTTTTCCATTAGTAAAAAGCTTTATGTAAAAAAGATTCCTTTTGAATTAAATGAAAATTCAAAAGGGTTTTATACACCATATAAAATAATTTCATCTAGAAATCAAAAGATGCCTTAAATAAAGGAGATTGAGATGATGTCCCGAACAAAGATGATATCTTTAGATTAAGGATATATCAATTACATAATTATTTGTGAAAAATATTAATACACCCAATATAAGTAGATATTAACTACCATTTAAAATAATATTATTTTATTATTATTGTGAAACATAATATTTCAAGAAAACCCATTGTTTCATATCAGTTACCCCATCGAACATAGCATTCCTTTTAAATTAATATTAACATTTTATTCACAAATATTAATAAATATGAAAATTTCATATTCTTTATTTACTTGGGATGTTACAGGTAGACCATTAAAATAATTTCCCCTACTATAAATGACTTGAGAGGATCCTAAAAGATTGATTTTCCATTAAAGACTGGATTCATGTGAAGATAAACATATAGTTACTAGAACCCCCAACACTTGAATCCCCACTCTAATCATATGATCACTCTAAGTAGGGGGCACTGATTGTGCCGCAAAGCATGAGTCATGTACCTTACCAAGAGAAATTACCATATTTCAATGTAATATTGGAAAAAACCTTCTCCTTCCCTATAAGGCATGTCCCTATATATTTTTACTATTCCTTGTATAATCCTTTGATGAGGCTCCCAAAAATGAGGAGGCCTAATGAGGTTAGATTGATATGCCATGATAATTATTTCCCCTACCATCAATGTCTTGGGAACACTATCAAAAGATGATTTTTCTTCAAGGATTTTTTGGTGGAACAAGTATCTATAGGCTTGATGGAGTTGAAAGATCCAGAAACACATGAATTATGCATAATTGTTTTCCAAGATACTTTTAAATATCCACTCTCCTGATAGGTTATTTTGACTTCATCCTCACAAAAATATGATAAAATGCATGGATAATGTCCTTACTTCAATAAATTAAATTGAGTGAACATCGTCCATACCACAATACATTAAAATTCAAATCTAATATCCTTACTGGAAGACATTAAACTACAAGATATTCATACTTACTGTAAGATGTTAAACTGCATGGATAATGTCCTTAACACAATACATTAAATGGCGTGTCCATCATCATTACAACAAGATGTTAAATATAATGGCTATCATACTTACCAATAGACATTAAATGGAATGGCTAATTTCCTTATCTCAAGATGTTAAACTGCATGGTCATCATCCTCACTGTAAGATGTTAAACAGCATAGATCATCTTCTAACAAGAATATTTTTAACTCCACGTATTATGTCCTTTACTCAAGAGATTAAACTAAAAAGTTATTGAAGAAATACATATGGATTTATTCACATAATAATGAAATATGTAAGGACTTATAAAGTATATATATTGGCCAAGAAACCCATATTCACATTCTTACCACAATATAAAAAACTATATGGAACACATCCTTGTTACAGGATGATAAATTGTGTGATATATCAATCTATGGGAGATAGAATTAGTTTCAGATGGGAAATACCGCATACCACATAGTGACAATTCTCCCTTCGAGACTTTTAGAGCCACATATGCTGAAGCATATTTCTATAAGATGGCAGGTGAGAAAAAAATGATGGATGATTATGTATAAATTTTATATCAGAATGGCTTATGGAACCGCCCTTTGGATTCCATGGAGTATGCTTAATATTGGCTAGGTTCTTCCCATAATCCTGGTCGAGGTATCAAATCTCATTTAAAAGGTCTAATCCCCATGTTTCCTCTGTAATAGTGTAAAATTAAATTACATACAAGATCCATCTATAATGACTCTATCAATATGGGTGATAATGTCTCTTCTCATGGCCACTCTCACCTTGATTGGGATATAGAAGACCCTAGATTTCCATCTTTGTCTAGAAAAGCCTCCATAGACTCAAAAATGGAATAAGATCAGGATGATCTCAAGAATGCTCTTATAGTATACAAGGAAGGGGTCTCTACCACCACAAATGAGCTTAGGGAGATAAATATAGTAATAGAGGATGACCCTCAACCTACACTGATTAATGCTTTCATTCCTGTCAAATAGAAATATATGTACATCACATTTATGAAGAGGCATCGATATGTGTTCTCTTGGGACAACCAAGAAATTCCTGTACTGAACCCATGTGTGGTTACATATCATCTCTGACTACCCAATGAGGCGCTTCATGCAGGTAGCCAGCAGGATGCACTCCTCTCGTGTCACCAATATAGATGTAATAGTTGTAAAATTGATCAAATAAAACTACTTCTGAGAAAATTACAACACCCATTATGACTTTCCAACATTTTCCCTATTATGATAGGACAATGACTTCCAAAAATCCATTGAAAGCCTCAAGTAATACTTGATGTGCCTGAAAATTCGGGTCCCTATGGTGGAAGGGAGGTAGATCATCTTATATGTGGCCTCTATGGAAAACTTATTGGGTGACCTCAATGAAAAAAAAATAGAGAGGGAATAAAAAATAGTCTCTACTAAAATAGTTGGACTATGATAGGTTCTAAGACTTGATACTCTAATATCGAGAAGAACAGTCTTGCACTCATCTTCATAGTGAAAAATATGAGGCATTAATTACAGTACCACAAATTTTAATTGGTCACTCATGTAGATCATATCAAGTATATCCATCTTCATCAAATGTTTAATAGGTTATTGAGCTTATGGGTGGACATTCTTCAGCAATATGACATTCAGTTTGTGTCACTGAATTCATTTAATGGGAAAGCACTAACATATTTCTTTATAGTACATTTGGACCTAGAAAATATGTTGGAAGACACTGATATTCCAGATGAAGGGGTCTTCTATCCCCATGAAGCTCCTAAGAAATGGGATATTTATTTTTATTAGTGACTCATAAATTCCTATCGAAACAAGGAAGGAAAACCCTGATTCGCAACCGGGTTTGTTGGGGTATTGTATTTTTTCCGCCTAACAAAGTTGTTTTTCCTTCTATTTATCACTATCCAAAGGCTCCACAAATAACGAGGTAGAATACAAATCCCTTATAGCTAGCTAGGAATTATCCCAAAATTGAAAATATCTTTCCTGAACATCAAAGTTGATTCCGAGTTAGTAATAAAGTGGATCAATAGAGAATATTCCATAAAAAAGGTTGAACTAGACCCTCTCACTAACTATGTTAGGGGATAGATGGAAAAGTTGCCTTTTGAGTCTACATTGCATCATGTTCGCTGATCACAGAATGATTACACTGACACATTGGATAATACAACCAACTTCTTGGTCGATACAGATCCAGAGGAGGCAATCTTCGGTATCAAGTGACAAAGAATGATAATGGAATCCACATCGTTGTAATTCCCATCACTCATACTAGCTATGGGACATTAAACACTATAGAACTCATCCTAGTTACATGATGGTAAACTATTAAAGTTATTTTTGGTATCAAGGTGTTTAATTTCAAGGTATCTCTCATCCTAGAAGCAATACATTAAACTGCAAAACATTTCTCATCCTTACCACAAGAAATTAAACTACACAGCCAAAGTCATAATTGCATGAAATAAAACTGCACAAATACATGATATTCATCTTTGTTCACATCGATTTACCTATGTCTTTATTGTATGATGTTAAACTGAATGGTTATTATAAAACATTTTATGTATTGATTCTCATTTCCAATGAGATATGTAGGGACACCTCAATTCTTTATCTTGTTCCATCCATTACATAATTCAAAATTCCTTTTTTGTACATTCAACTATCTCTGTATTGTATAGAAACCCTTTCTATTTCCCATTTCTCACACCAAGCATAGATAACACGAGGTTAGGAATTGTGGCAATGGATTACCCTCAAAAGAAATGCATTAATGTACACAATTGGTCCATTATAGTCCTAAATGAAAGACCATAAAATGCATACCATGAGTCCTCGTCACATGACATTAAACTACATAGTCAAAGTCCTTTCTGCATGACTATAAACTACATGGTTCTTCAGTACTATGTGTTTTTTGATTCTCATTCTCGTTAGATATGTAGTGACACAATGACTTCCAACCTTTTTCCCAATTGCCTTATTCTCATAAATTTAGTTCATTTCACCTCCATCCTCACCACATTACATTAAAATGCATAGTATTTCAAAGAACTACATGTGGTTTGATTCTATTATCATGAGTTACATAGTGATGCCTAGACTTCCATATTTGGGCCCAATAGTAGCATTACCATTTATTCATGTCAGTTCATTTTCATCCCCACTACATGATTTTCAACTGTATGGAACCTCAATAATGATGCATTGCTTAATTTGTGTAATCACGGGATATGTAGTGATTCCTTGATCTCTAATCCTTGGCCCAACTACAATGATCAACAGAAATAATTCTCCACTATACGTATAGGTCAGACCTGTGTAAAGTATTACCCATTCAAGAACTACATGTGACTTGATTTCTCCCCTCACAGAATTTGTAGTGACACCTGAAACTCATTCTTTGAGCCCAGTCAAAGTTAACAAATATAAAAAATCAACCCTCCTTGTATATGGGCCATACTTTCATAGGATAATTCATTTAGGACTACGTATGCCATGATTATCATCTTTATGAGATATGTAGGGTCCCCTAAGTCTCTATATTTGGGCTCAGCCACAATGTTTCCAATATTTCATGTATTTTTCAATGTCCTTACTATATGATGTTAATATTGATGGAAGTATGTCCTTACAAGATTATGTTAAATAGTATGGAAGTGCATCCTTACTGTATGACGTTAAAATGAATGGTTATACTTTCTTACAGTATGACATTAAACTATATTGAAGTATGTCCTTACCATGTGACATTAAACTACATGGAAAATTGTCCTTACCACATGATGATAAACTATATGGGGAATACATCCTTATTACATGATATTAAACTACACAGGGGGAATAATTTCCCCACTACATGACATTAAACTAAAAAAACCATCACCCACTCATCCTTAATTACCAAAGGAATACAAGATATATACATCATACAAATAGAGAATGGGGTGATTCCAATATCTTTTTAAGCACCTCAATCTATACACCACACTTCATGGATCAAGCAACTTGGGTCATCGCTACATTTCACTACCCTTGTAAAAGAAAAAAATTATCTATATTTGACCATGATATTGATGACTATAGGCTTAGACCCACCAA
This sequence comes from Viscum album, assembly GCA_963277665.1. Classification (NCBI taxonomy): domain Eukaryota; kingdom Viridiplantae; phylum Streptophyta; class Magnoliopsida; order Santalales; family Viscaceae; genus Viscum; species Viscum album. The sequence goes on along the minus strand of OY728121.1, from coordinate 1,639,470,909 downwards.
CTAGAGACATCTAGTTCTAGTACAAAGGGATCTGTGATTCTCATGAGCCTAACTTCACTATGTTAAACCTATCACCAATTGTGTTTTAGGTTATCCCCTGAATTATTGTCTTATATCATCACTCCTAACCTGAGAACCATAATCTGTGATTTACAACACTTTCACCTCTCAATAATAAGGATGTTGGAGTACACTTGACCCTCAAAATACTAATTAGGTCATTTTTTAACATATCCCATATTAGTTCCATACGTTCCAGGACCTTAAACTTCTCACACTTTGGTCATTTATGCATGACCTAAAACTCTAGCCTATAATTTTCCAAATCGCAAGACATTAAACTACCAGAAAAAGATACAAAAAACATATTGGGTTCAAAACCCATCAAGGTAATCCTAAGAAAAATTCATTTCTTGTATTTATAAACTCTTCATACATGGAGATTATGAAAACCTGAGTGCATAAATAAAAAAATAATAAATCTCATTGGTTCTACTCCGTAGCCCTACTAAATACAAGCTATGCTCACTCGACGACCTAGTCTAAGAAAAAGTCAGAGAAGTGATTTTTTCACATTTCCTCATCATGAAAATATTTTCAATAGGTGGATGTGCAACTTTTACGGTGCTCAAGCCCTTCTTGGATCATAAATTTTCCATAAATCCCACTTCATGATCTCAAGTGTCATAGTTCATCACAAATCTCTAATTTATCATGACAAAGAGAAGAGATCTCTTTGCTTGTCCATTATATTGATGTCTAAGGAATTAGACCTACCAAGTAAAGACATGTTGGTCGAAAATAAATGAATTTTTAATTATTGTGGGTCAGGCATCATCACGGCCGAACTTTGCACCCGAATGTGTATTAAGATATCCCTAGTGTGACTATCCCATACCTTCCTCGTGACCAAAACACATTGGACTATTAATTCCAACCATTGTATCTGAGTATTCAAGTAGATCTGATGTCCTTGATATTACATAACCATATTATCTACCCTTTCTCAAGCCCATAATTTGACCCTTCATTCTTGCTCCTTTTGATGTCCCACAACTTATGATTCAAAACCATAAGGCATAGGGCTTGACCAATTCGATTTGAGATAGGTTTTCATAGGGTCCCATAGCCCTTCATGGATATCCTCCCTTCTATACCCAATTTCATCATCCATATTTTTTTTTCTTCACAAATATTTCATATCCCCTGGAATGGAAAATAAATATCTATGTTTTGAAGCAGAGGGGCACAGACCCACCGACCAAAGACATATTAGCCCTATATAAAGGGAGTCCTAATCATTGTGTGCCTTAATGACACTATGGTGGAACTAGACACTCAAAAGTGTTAAGGGACATATCTAGAATGTCCACCACATTCCATATTAATTAAATCTGAGTTTTTTATTGTCACTTACATCACCCGAATTCCAACTATCCAGGAGGGCCTAACTCACCTAGTACTTATCTATCAATCATAATCGCCCCATAATCAGTCAATAAGACCATAGAAAAAGTGTAGATTATATTTTCTTGTCCATTAAATCAATTCATAAAAGATTTAACCCACCAACTAAAATAGTATACTTCTTTTAAGAAAGTATCTCTAATCATTGTGAGCCCTGAGAACACCATGGTAAAAATCAGAACCCCAAAGTGTTTTCAGTCATCCTAAGTCTTCCAGTACCATATTCTATAGGGACTTAGATAGAATACTCAAAACATTAGTGATAATAATATAAAATACCAAAGAATTTAAATTATATCACACATATGGTCTGGTTTTCAGGACCATATTATAGAAAAGAGACATGATTCTTGTTAAGATGAAAACCCAATAAGGACATCTTGGGAAAAATTGAGTATCTGATCAGTAGACTTACACTCTCTATGATCCAAGTAGTATTGAAAATCTATAAAATTGAAGACGCATAGAAAATTATCAGGATGAAAACCTATACGAAGGATTCTAGAGAAAAGGCCAATTCTATACCCAATAATTCTTCCCCCATATGAAGATTAGGAAAAAGATAGGGAAAAAATAAAAAGGATACAATGATTATGCGGCCCAATATATGTCCTTTGAAATAATATATCTATTCTTGCTAATTACCATGACTTATGAAAATATTATAGCATTTGGAAAGTGTATGATGTCCAAATTGTCCTTGTAAATCAGACAATCTCAATACTTCTAGAGCAGGAGAACTAATGAATAATTTCATGTTAGTGGTCATTCAAGAACATTTCTCAAAGGGTATACTATTTAATGTTAATCACTACAATATAGATGATTGTATATTTTTGTGTTACACACAATGGATGGGTATCGTGGATGATCTAGTCAAAATCTCCACTGAAACATGGATATTTACCTAGGATTTGATCACAAAAAATGTGATATTTCCCATCCTAGGTATGAGATAGATCTATGTACATAAATCCATCTTAGTTTTCTATATCTTTGAACCTATTACCCCTATTGATGAGTTTGATCTACATAGTGGTATATTTTAGAACTACATGCGACTTTATTCTTGCCCTCATGGGATACACACATAAATCCACGTTCTTTACATCGGATCTAGACATAGGATCCTTTCCACCCAATCCTTGTTTTATTCTGGAATTCATATAAATTAAAATTTCATGGTATCCATTCCCTAAGTCAATGATTCTTCCCATATTTGATTCATCCAAGAAGTTTTGGTCATATGTATGGTCTTCATGACACTTGAGAGTTCCTTAGACATACTCAAGACAAATACTCTATGGATTTTTAGTATCTTAAATTTCTAGATATTCACATATACAGCAAAGTGATTTATGTTTACCTTATAATCAGATTCTTTTCATTCTGACTAATCACATTATAAGGGGGGAAATTTTTTAGCACCAATGTTCATGTTTTTTTCACTTTTCCATCAATTAAACAAAGGACATGAATCTATGAAAAACACTTATATATAATTCAAGAAAATAATTTGAAATGGAATACATAACAGCTTGGGGTTTAAGGAGATAACATTGGGACTCTTATATTTTATTAGGAATTTTATTCTTAGTAGTTAAGGGTTTTTATTACCTCCCTTAGCGAAAAACATTATGGATTACCACCAACCGACCATTCCAATTCGACCACATGCCCATCTGGGACCAGAGGTCAACCACAACAAATGGGAGTCAGCCTAGGCTAGCTAGAAGACTGCAGGGATCATTGCTCCCATAAGAGATAAGAGGTATCGTGTATAGAATCCATGGTCAACAAGCACATAGGTGTGCACAAAGCCTGATCCATAGGCTATGTGGTCTAAGGACCGTGTGATGGATATTATGCATATAGTATGGGTGTTGACCCAATTTCTCGCTCGAACTAGTGGAATCCAAAAAATTCATTATATGTTGGAGGGGATTCACATTGAGAATTCAATAGGGTATGATATTTTTCTACAAAAATCAAATCTAAATCTTCTGATTATGATACCCACTAATCCTAGAGATCAACTTCAATAATGAGCCTCATGAGTATAGATCAAGTGTATTTCATGCCTCATGAATTCAAACTCATTAGTCTCATATGCCATATGACCTCCATCGTCAATCTCCCACACAGGCTAGTTCGACATGTCAACTCGATGATGCCGCTCAAATGATCACTTAGTGATCCACATCATCATCATATTTAAATATTTACTAATGTTCTATCAAGTCTGAGATAACTAGAAATATCCAAAAGAAACATTAGTATCCTTATGTGATATCTCTAACTAGTGCTCGAAGCTGTCACATGATCATCCTTTGATCACGCGACGGAAGAGAATACTAGAACGGAAGGACGTCGCGAGTATTTCAATGATGAGGACCCCTTATTCCTAGGATGTATTTATACATATTATTGAAATAGGATTTTTATAGATCACATGATTCCATAGTGGAAACCATGGCATCAACTAATCATTTGAAATTATCATGCAAGGTGATCTCTACTACCATGCTAGTACAACGCGAATTCATCCAGTGAAAATTAGTTCCATCCTCAACCTCTTGTGGCCTATATATAAAAAACTCCCATTTAGAAAAATAAGTACAAGAGTAATAGGGTAATGAGTTATGGAAAATAAGGAACATCAAATAAATACTTGGTCAAGAAATTGCCTTCATAAAACTACTCTAGAAAATTATAATTTCCCCATCATGAGAACTAATCACGAGAATGTCACTACAAGAGTTTATCATGTAATCATCAGAATATCACATGATTTTATTATATAATAATAAAATTTTTTGTCTCAAAAAAATTGAGTCTCCATTTGGACAGGAATTCCTTTCATTTGTTCACAAGATCCCTTGCATGATCTACCTAGGATAATGTGATCACATAAGGATAGAACCTCGTGCAACGTGATAAATAATACCCTTCCCCTAGATGCATGTTACATCCATACAAAATTCTGCAGATATAACTCAGTAGACATGAAAATGAAGAAGTCATGAACTCTCAACCTAATAGGGCTCTTTTTCATGTCCTTATGGTTTGTACTTGAGAACTTTCACCCCTTCTAAGTCATAAAGTCTCCTTCTCCATACAACATGAGTCTTCATCCATGCATGTGATAGTACCATGGGACATCTCCAGTGCACATCTTCATATTCCCCCACATGATCCCCCATGGATCATGTGGTCGATTGATTATCATGCGACTATGAAAATCTTATAGGGAGTCTAGGCCAACACTACATTGTCATGGGGAGTTATACAACAACACCCTTGATCTTTTGGCCCCCCATTGCTTCATATTGAAGGAAGCTCCTCTATAAAAGATATATAGAGAGAACATGGGACCCTTAAGTCATAAAACATCTTCATGAATGTGTACACCTTTTCTAGTACATGTGGCCTCAACAAAAAGACACATTCATTGTCGTAGAAACCATTGTAATACCCCTTCAATGTCATTAGAGTCATAAGAATTTCATGGGGAGAAATCATGTGAGACCCTGGGTGGTGAAGTACTATGAAATCCCAAGGCCATGCATCCTTCCTTCTGGACCAAGATGCAGCCCTTATATGTGTTTCCAAAGCCTCTCACATGACCCTTTAGAGATCATGTGGTCTCATGATGGATGTGAAACCCTAATCATGTGGTGAAGATCCCTTGGTCATGTTATATCTATGTTCTTCCATCATATGAACAACCTCATGCATAAGGGAACCTAATTCTAGTGACTATGGGCATGCACTTCCAAACATACAAGCCCTTATGTGGTGCCATAAACCTCTGGTCTTGTAGCACTCACCCAAAACCCTAGGAAGGGTTGCCTCAACATAAATTATCATCAAGGATCTCTATCAATGTGTTCCCCCTCACCATGTAGTGCATTCCTTTACCCATGTACATGGAGGCTTTTATAAAGACCCCCCTGCATATCACCATAGGATTTATCACAAAACCTAATTTGAGGAAACGATATCACTTGAGTGGATGAACATAATGTGTCTCCTTTATACAAATTTCCCCTCAAACCTGTGTGTGGAATGGGAACATATTAGAGCCCCTGGGAAGTCCATTCCAATAGTCATGCATCATTCTTCCAAAGAATATATTGTCTATGGGGATTTAGTGAGTGATTCCTTTTGGCTGTGTACTTACAAAACATAAAAAAATTCAAGACCCTAGACATATCTATGAGACCCTTCCTCGTTAATGGTTCAAGGACACACGATTGTGAGACCCTTTGATGGTATCAAGATTTACTTGTATAATAATGGACATTCCTTGTTAATCACAAGATAATCCTCAGACAAGATGGGCTGACTTCACGAAAACCCATTGGCATGTCAGTATTGTCATGATATACCCCATGGACAAGCCAAGGTGATCAGGTGATAACCCCCTTAACATGTCTATGAAAATTCATGTCAATCATGAGAATTGCCTCATAGACACCAACCTCAATCATTTAGAGACATCCCAGACGATGTACATTGATCATGTGAAGGAGTCATTAACATGTCTGAATGGTCATGTGATTTTTCATGGACATGTCCATATTGACATGAGACAGTCCATACACTAGTCAAGTCAATCATGCAACAAGACATGATCATGTCTTATTTGATCATGTTCTAAACCCAATACATGTTTGCTTCACTCAAGCCAATTCACCTAAGACAAGCCAGTTGATCATGCATGATACCATTGACATGACTACTCTAGTCATGTGATGAACATTTGACATGTATTCCTCACTTAGGTGAAGACATATAACACAATTCAATTGATCATACACGACAAACCAAACATCGAATCTTGCGTCATGAAAATCATTTTGCACATGATTCTTCACCAAATAAAAAATCTCCAAAGCATTCCAATTGATTAGACCGACACCCTTGGATGTGTCTTCCATATCAGATTGGTTCCCCAGCACATTGGACAGACAATCAATACTTCCCTAGTAGATTACCAAGACATGTTATAAAAACCCCTTATGACATTCCCACATTGTACTGTAGACTTACTTGGAGTCATACCATGTGGATCCTATCTAGGAATCTCTAGATGTGTTCCCCTCTAACAAGGAAAGTTTCCTTGATAAGATAGGATCATGCATTCATGTGACCCTACCAATATCATTCTCTTAGATAGACCATTATGGTCATCACCACCTCTCTTTAATCATCCAAAAGATAATAAATGAGTAGACCAATCATGAAATATTAGTGAGTAAGCCCCAAAAACCAATATAATATAATATGTTTCAACCAAGAGGGAAGTCTCAGTGCGTAATCCCCAAATACCAACATAATATAATATTTCCCCAATCTATAGGGAACCCACTATGTTATAATCCCCTAGAATCTTTGAAAACCTTAGGATGGTCGTAATGTCTTTGAGTGTGATCATCCAATTTAGCCTATCAGTGCGTTAATGGATAAGTGAACTATGAGAACTCTGATTACCTCCAAAACAAGAATACATAGGACTCCTTCCTAAGGCCCGAGATCATTACCATATCATCTATGAGATGTGAAACCATACCTCTCAAAGGGTGACTTTAATGTGTTAGCCTTGTACGAATGTGCTCACATTCAGTGTGTCTAATCAACCATTATCTCTTGTTTATCACGCCAAGCATGGATCACATAATATTAGAGACCATTGATGATTGTACCAATAGCATGATTAGAATTCACTCGGTGATGAATCAACATTGGGATGTAAGCCTAATTATATCTCATCTCTTCTAAAAGGGAAATATTCCTAGAGAAGAAATCTAGGGAGTTCTCATATTTATAAGTCCCTCCTAGGGCCTAATAATTTCATATATCTTATTGAATATATTCCCATATCAATAACTATGTGGCCTATGCTTCTTGTATTAAATAGGATATGCAGGACGCCTCATCAAGGTCTAATTGAAATATTCGCATCCTTACCGTATGTCATAAAACAACATGGATGGGTCCAGTTGTATGACCTTAAAGGGTTTTGATTCTTATATCACTAGATAAGTAGGATGAATTGTAGAGGTAAAATCTCATCTCCAAGATGCCAACCATCTCCCTAGATAGAAATGAACTCAAGAGTTCTTGAACTTGGCCATAACCCAAATCATCATAACTAAATAAGAGAGTAATAGTGAACCTGTGATATGCACACCACCTTTCCAATAGATACAAGTTCATAATCAAGTTGGTGACATGGGGGTAACCAATTTTGTATCTGTATCTATGAATTATTTCAAAAATATATCTTAAATATATAAGTGTGTCCCAAATAGGCAAAAAGTCCCCCAAAATGGGTGTAGTAATCCCAAACTCCCATCCTCTCAACCAATGAAATTCCCAAATACTTGATGGCCCTGAAAACCCAGAAGACTCTCAGCCTTCAGAAAGCATGTTTGTACACACCTACAAATGGGGAACTGTCAGGAGTTTTTCAGAAAACTGAAAATGGTGTAATTATAATTAAAATCCATTACACACCTCGAAAACCAAATGAAAAAACCTTATTTAGTTATTATTGTCATTTTATTTATTAAATGACATGTATATTCAGTTATTTCCCTTTCCATATTTATTATTCTAGTCAAATTATTTAAATGTAATGTGTGTTATGTTATTTAAATTTTAATTATTATGATTATTGATTCATGATACCTTCAACTGTACTTAATCATTATTGAAAACCACAAGATTTTATAGTATGTATATTCTTAAATAAATCCAATTTATTTGATAGTTTGTGTTTAACAAAAAAAATCTTGTTATACTATAAAATATTAACATGAATCTTTGAATAGCAATGTAATTTTTAAGAATTTTAATGTGGCCCTTAGAATAATAACATCACCTATAAAATTGTAAATAAAATTTAGGTATCTCATAAATTAAAATAAGATATATTTATATCATATAATAAATAAATATATGTTTTAAAATTGATAAATAATGTGTTGGTATTTTTATGAAATCTGAATGTCTATTTAAAACTATATAATTAATATGATTTCTTAAAATAAAATTTATTTTCATAATTTGTATTAATAAATTTTTTTTTGTTTCTTTATAATTATAATATAATTTTATGATAATGTAATTAATTTTTCTATGTGGTGTAAATTCAATAATAATAGTAAAATTAGTATTTTTAAAATAAATGAATATTTTATTTAAATTTTAAATTTATCAAATATAGAATATTATTTTCATAAAATTGATTCTATTTTTTAAAATCTACACATTGAAAAATGGTTTGGGTGTATTTTTTGTAATTTTATAAATTTTTTGAATTTTTTGTGAATAGTTAAATTCGGTAATTTAAGATATTTATCATTATTATTAAATAAATGAATTCTTGATTCATGGTTGAGTCATGTATTATATAAGTGGCCATTAGCTCTACCTCACATTCCCTAAATACTTTGTTTATACACAAGAATCAATACTATTGACAGTCTTCATCCAAACTAATAAAGTAATTAATAAAATAATAAACAAAGAGCACTCTCCTCCCCAATAAATACCACCCCTCACCACCCATTCTCCTCACACTGTCTAAGGCTACTAACTTGCTTACATTCTTCCCAATTCCTCTCCCAAACCTCTTCCTCATGTTATGTTCTTTCTAGTCTCACCAAAATACCATTTCCATGTTATCCTAGGAGGTTCTCAAGGAGAAGATATACAAGAGGTAAAATGATCTTGTGTTCTCTTTTAATTTCTTTTATTTTATTTTATTTTCTTATCCTCTCCTCACTAACTCTATCCAAAAATTCATGATAACTACAGTGTATTATATATATTTGAATGTTATGATATTAATGGGATATCTTTTTTATCACCCCCTAGTTTGAGGTATGTAGCATTTGTTATGCCTTTTTATGTGTTTAATGTTCTTGGGATGAGTTTGGAAGAAGTTGGGAGAGTTTGGAATGGCTTTGAAATGTTTGGAGGCCTTTTAGGGCCACATGGTTTGAGCATGGTTAGGGGAAACCGTGCAAGAATCATAGGAAATATATGCAACTCAAGGTAGTGAGGTCTCGCATAGTTTGCGCATAGTTTTTCTAACTTCATGGGGAGGCCATGCTAGATGCCTTCAAGGAAGTATCATCAGCACAGTTACCATACGGTTTGTCAAACTGTGCGAGCTAACCTTGTGTCCCATTAATGTTTAATTTTTTAAAAATGTTAATACTCAGTATTCACCTTAACTCATCCATTTCTTCTCTCATAAGAACCCTATGTGGGATTTCATCCTCTAAAGGGAATAGAGTGCTCTCCCACTAATTTTGGAAGTTATTGGAAGTGGTTTTAAGGTGTTTTGAAGGTGGTTTCTCTCAGGTAAGTATCTTCTCTTGGTTTCTCTTTGGTTTTATATAGATCAACTCTTCCCTCCCTCTCATTTTTCTAGATCTACATCTATTCTATGTAGATCTAGGGTTGTTGTTAGCTAATGTGATGATTTTAAATTTTGTTGATGTTTGGTAAGAATATATAGAGTGGTTTTGGTTGTGCATTCACTGGATTTGTGGTGCAGTTGTTTGTGGGTCAATTTCACTGGAACCTTAAAGGTAGGTGGCTTCTCTCTAAACTCCACTATGATAGAACTAGAAGGATTGTTTCAATTAGTTGTGTTTTCTTTAATTAATAATTGATTCTGATGTGAAATTTTTTTTATAAATCCCATTGGTAATTTTTGATGGATTTTTTGGGAAAAAGCAGTTTTGTGGTGAAATGTTCTTTCTGTTGGATTTTAAAATGTTGATTTTAAAATAAATAACTTCGGTTGTTTTATAGAAATAGTTAGGGAAAATGATTTTCAATAAAAATGGTTTTCTTTATTGAAATGTTTTATGACATGGATGATGCTTCAAGGGATTTTTTGATTATGAAATGGTCATTGGCATGTTATTGCGGCCTTGGTGTGTTTTATTCTTGGTTATTGGTTTGTGCATGTTATGTCTGTGATTGGAATGATGTAAAGTGGATGGGGAGTACCACTATAAAAAGAGTATGGAGAGTGGATAGTAGGGCCACCATCAAGAATAGATGGGAAGGAAGTACCAATTGATTTGGAAATTAGTAAATGGGTTTGTATGGAAAGTTCCACCGTGCTTTTTTCCTTATTGTGTGTTGCTATAAAAGATGAAAATTGTGTTGCTAATGTGAAAGGGTGAAATGGATTGTGTCATAGTTGTTTGTAATTTTTATGTGTTGTGGTAATTTGGGTGAAAATGTCTTGGTAAAGGAGGTTTTGTATTGTTGTATGTTGTTGACCTATTTAATGTTTTATATAAATTGTTTTATATAAATGTATTAATGGTTATTTTCTAGTGGCGTGTGTTGGGAAGTCATTTGGGGAAATATTTTTGAGTATTATTACTCTCCCCTAATTGAAAAAGTAGGGTTATTTTGCAGATGTTGTATTCTACGACACATGTAAGGGTAATGCATCTCATTTTTCTAGTAGTTTGGCATGATGCTTTGGTGATGTTGTGGTGCATGGAGCATGGAATTTGGTGTTGAGATATGGATGGTTTCTTAGTTCTTTGGGGGTTTTTATATAGAATTCCTCTTGGTAGTATGATATTTTGTTTGGTTGTATTTGAATTTGGGAATTGTTACGGAATAGTTTGGTTTTCTTTTGGTAATGTTTGGGTTTGGTTCTTTTTCTTACAAGCATCATCTAGTTTTTTGATAATTGATTGTTGGTTGGTTGATTTTATCTCTTCGGAAAATTGTTCCCCAATTTTTTATCGATTCCCTAAATAATTATTACCAACCTTTGGCTCCTTGGGAAGATCTCTTAATTCCAAGTTGCATCCCTCCACCCTCTCAAGCAAATGGGATGGGGTGGGATGTTACAAGTGGAATCTGTTTTTTCATCCCTTGGCTTTCATGTGAGAGGATTTGTTCAGTAATTTGGTGTTGATCATTGGTCTTGGTGTTGACATTCGTTCTTGGTATATTCATTGAGTCGGGATGGTAGCAAGGTCTAGGATTTTCAGAACATTGAATGTATAGTATAAAAGGAAATAGCTAATCCTTTTATACTGAACTACAAGTTATCAGGGAGTTGGGTACAAAAGTTATTGGAGAAACTTATCAGAATTGGAAATTTCTTTAGTGTGGGTGTATCCAATGAGATGAGCATGAAAATCCTGGTAGAAATGACGTCCCACTACGATGCATATTTCATTGTCATATAATTATTTATGGTGTGATTCAAATTTTTGGATTTTGAAAAATTGGAATTAGGTTTCAAAATGGATGGTTTAGAAACATGGAAACTTGTGGTATTTTGAAAATGAGTTGATTTTCAAAACATAGTGGATTTTTTAGAATTGTTCAAAATGGTAAATATGAACTTGTGGAAAGCCAGGTTGTGATATTTATTATGTAATTGAATTTTAAAATGTTATACACTTTATTTTTATGGGATTGGGAGTTGTGGTTGTTTTTTTGATAGAAATGGCAGTGGGTAGGCTTTGTAGAGATCAACCAACAGAAGCTGCAAAAAATGTGGTTTCACCTGAGCCTCAGGTGAACCAGTAGCTAGTGTAGAGTATATTGCATGATTTTGAAGCTGTGGAATGTGGGAATAAATTAGATGAACCAAAACATGTGGATAATTCTATTCATTTTCAAAGGTAGAGTCCACCAATTTTTAGGGGTGATTCTAAGCTAGAAAGGGTTGAAGCATGGCTGAGCAGAATGAATTGGATATTTGAATTATTGGGAACATTAGCTGCGCTAAATGTAAAGTTATTCATATATATGTTGGTAGATCTTTACCTTTAGTGGTCGAAGCTGGTAGTCCATGATGGGATGGACTAAGGAGTTACATTAGTGGTTTTTGAGGAGTTATTTAATAAACAATTATACCCTCATACATTCATAATTAAGCATACAATATATTTATTCTGTTTGAAGAAAGGGAATGCGGAGGTAATGGAATATAAGGATATATTTATGAATTTAGTATGGTTTTCACATGAGGTGGTGGGTAGTAAATTGTTTAAGGCATGAATTTTTGAAGCTGGGTTGAGATAGGAGATCCCTTCCAATATAGTAGTGTTGTGTATAAATGATTAACTAGTAATGGTGAATAGAGATAAGGTGGTTGAGTGAGATGTTTTTGGTGATACAGGTAGAGGAAGTATTTTGGTACCTATGTGGAATATTGGGAACTCGAATGTTGGGTTCAAGACAAAGAGGGACACTTATTTCCAGGGTGGGAGTACAGCTCTGAATCCAAACATAGGATAGGGGAATCATTCTAGCCTCGGAGTATGATTGGATATTCTTAGTGTGTCTTTATGGGGAACATTAAGTGGGGTTGTACAAGACAACCTCAAGCATTTCATAACTGTAAGAAGATGGGGCATCTTCAGAGGTATTGTCATAATGTTCCGTGTTTAGGTGCTCATGACACTCCTCAGAGGTTGCAGGGGTATTATCCAGTGATGGGACAGGGGCAATAGCATACCACTTCGTAGTAGAGTAAAGTTGTTCATGGTGATTATGTTAATACAATGACATATCAACAGGGTAATAAAGGGCATAGTGTGTTATGTAAGAAGTTGTTTGGAGATGAGTAGGTTGTGGTGGATAATCCGTTGGGACCATCCATGGTGCGAGGTATGGTTCTTTTAAATTCCACGTTGATGCAAGCATTTTTTTGTACAGGTGCTTCAGATTATTTTATTGCTTCTTGCATCATTGATTTTTTGGGTCTACATGGGGAAATGGATCCTTCTATTTTGAAACTTCAAAACACTCTAGGTTAAAGGGAGTGTCAAGAATTCCTATGTAGAGTGTTTTTCTTAGTTGTGGATAACATTTAATTGATGTGGGATTTCTCAGTGGTTGAGACAGATGCTTATGATATAATTCTGGGAATGGATTGGTTGGTGACGATTAAGGTCCGCGTCAATTTCTATGCATGAATGGTTATTTTTACAATGGAGGATAAAATCCCACATCTCCTTAGAGGGTAGAACAGTTAAAAACTAGGTGCAATAGATTTTTTGTCAACAGTTGTTGGAATGATATCATATTAGTTAGCATCTTTTTTATTGGCATCAGTGGATGTTTTTGAGCAGAGTGTTCTTCTGTAGTTTTGGATAAATTTATGGATGGATTTTCCAAAGAATTATTAGGGTTCACACCTGTGAGATAATTAGAGTTTATGATTGATCTCCTTCTAGGGACCAACACCATCTCACATCTTTCATACCATGTGGCACTATCATAATTGAGGGATTTAAAAGTGTGGTTGTAAGAGCTATAAAAAAGGGTTCATCTATCTTAGCACATCTCTGTAGGCAGTGCCAGTTTTGTTTTTTAAAAAGTCATAAGGAAATCTACAGCTCGGTGTTGGTTCATGTAGACTTAATTAGGTTATGATAGAGAACAGAAGTCCACTTCCACACATTGATGATTTATTTGACCAATTGAGTGGATCTCAGTTGTTCTCTAAGATTAACTTGAGGTAAGGATATCATCAATTATAGGTCAGGATGAAGGATATTCCCAAAACTACTTTTATAAGTATATTTGGACATTATGAGTATGTGGTTAAGCCATTTGGTCAAATTAAGGCACTAGTAATGTTCATATAATTGATGAATCGGTCATTTCACACATATCTAGATTCTTTTGTGGTGGTATTTGTTGATGATATACTGGTGTATTCAAGGAAAATGTTAGAACATGAGCAGTACTTAGAGATAGTGTTGGGGATCTTGAGGTATCATTGGTTTTATGTCAAATTTTCAAAGTGTGACTTTTGGACATTGTAGGTTTGTTTCCTTGGCCATGTTATTTCTAAGAGAGGTGTTTTAGTTGATCCAAAAAATATAGAGGTAGTTATATCATGGAAAAAAACAAGGAATGTTTCTGAGATACATAGTTTCATGGGTCTAGCTGGTTATTATTGATGATTTTTTTGTGATTTCACGTGATTTTCTTTTCCAATGATAGCTTTGACAAGGAATAAAATCCCATTTCAATGGGATGTGCAGTTTTAGAAATTTTTTGAAGTGATAAAGGTTCTCCTTACATCCACAACAATCATGGTTTTCCAGAACCAGGGAAAGGGTATGTGGCATATTATGACGTATAGAGATCAGGGTTGGGGTGTATTCTCATGCAAGGGGATAATGTGGTTGCATATGGATCATGTCAATTGAGGTTTCATGAGAAGAACTACCCAACACATGATTTGGAGTCGGTGGTAGTTTTTCATGATTTAAAAATGTGGCTCCATTATCTATTAGGTGTGAAATTCATGGTGTTTACCAATCACAAGATTTTATAGCATATTTTCAAATAGAGATATTTGAAATTAAGGAAAAAAAGATTGATGGAATATCTCCAAGTGTTTTATTTTGACCTAATGTACCCACTGGGTAAGGTAAATTTGGTGGTGGATGCATTAAGTAGAAAATCATATGCTAAAGTGGTGTAACAGGAATTAGATCAGTGGCAGTTGATTTCAGTCATAGCCTACATGTGGTTAGATGTGAGGACTAGGGTGATAGAGAAATATTATTTTCATTTTCCTTGGTTCCTAAGTTGGATGGTTTGGTTAAAGAGGAACAAGAATCTGATTCTGAATGTATGTAAATATAGTTTAAACTCAATGGTGGGGAGACCATTGAGAGCTGGAAACTGAAGGGGAATTTGGTCTTTTGTTTTCAAAATCAGATGGTGGTTTCAATTTCTTGTCTGGAGGAACTTCTTAGACCTTATCATCACTCTAGGAGGGTTTTCCATCCTAGAATTCAGAATATGTATAAGGCGTTGAAAGAGTAGTTTTAGAGGGATAGTATGAAAATGTATATGGCTGAGTTTTTCTTTAAATTATTGACTTGTTAGCTCGTCAAGGAAGAGCATTAGTTTCCAATAGGAATATTGCAATCCTTTCGTATTCAAATTTGGAAGTGGTAGAAAATAGCAATGGATTTTGTGATAGGTCTTTCGACAATTGTTAGGAAACATGATTCCATATGGGTGGTTGTGGATCATCTAATAATGTCAGCCCATTTCATCCAGATTCATGAATCTCATACAGTGGAGGATCTATATCCAGGAAGTTGTAAAGAGGCATGGGGTTCTACTTTTGATTGTATCAGATAGGGATCTAAGTTTCACATTATGTTTCTGTAAATCCTTATAGAAATCCCATGGGACAAAATTTATGATGAGCATGGTGTATCATCCTCAGATGAATGTCCAATCTGAGAGGACAATAAAAACATTAGAGGATATGTTAAGGGATTTTGTGATGTATTTTGGGGGTTTGTGGGATGAGAACATACCATTGGTAGAGTTCTCTTATAATAAAATTTATCAAGATTCAATACATAAGGATCAATTTGAGGCATTGTATGGGTGTACGTGTCAATCTCTACTATGTTGGGTGGAAATGGGTGAGACTTAAATGATCTGACCGAGTATTTTCC
Source organism: Viscum album (assembly GCA_963277665.1). Lineage (NCBI taxonomy): Eukaryota > Viridiplantae > Streptophyta > Magnoliopsida > Santalales > Viscaceae > Viscum > Viscum album. The sequence continues at coordinate 1,639,454,935 of OY728121.1, read as the reverse complement.
AAGAGACTATGGAGAAGATAAATTTTATCAAAATGAGGATAGAGATGGCTCAAAGTTGTAATAAATTGATTGTGGACCATTGTCGATGATTGTTGTCATTTGAGGTGGGTGATCATGTGTTTTTGAGAATTTCTACAAGGTAGGGACATTGTCAGTTTGGAAAGTATGGTAAGTTATCTCTAAGGTATATTGGGACTTTTGAGATACATGAGAGGATTAGATATGGGGATTTTCAGTTGTCTTTAACACCATGATTTAGTGTGGTGCACAATCTGTTTCAGGTGTCATAGTTGAAGAAGGACCATCTAGATAGTAACCATGTGATTTGTTCGGATCATGTTGAGCTAGAACTGAATACTTCCTTACTGCACATGCCGGTGCGTATTATGGATAGGAAAGACAAAGTCTTACATGGTAAAAGCATCAATTTATTTCAGGTTTTGTTGTAGCATGGTCAGATTTAGGAGGAGACTTGGGACATGGATAAAGAGATGATCGAGCAATGACCCGAGCTCTTTCCGCAAAGAGATGGTTCTCTACATTTTGATGATGGGAAGTCCAATGCTGGGGAAAATATAGCACCCTATTTTGAGTTATGTATCCTTTTTATTCCTTTTTAAATGCTTAAAGTTCTTGGGATGAGTTTGTTATAGGTTGGGATAGTTTTCAATGGTTTTTGAAGGTTTTGAAGGACTTCTTAGGGCCACACAGTTTGAGAACGATTAGGGGAAACTATGAGACAATCACAAGAAATCAATTAAACTCAAGGCTATGAGGTCCCACATAGTTTTCACATAGTTTTTCTAACTGTGTGGGAGGTCATGTGAGACCTCATCAAAGTAGTATCATTCACACGGTTAGTGCATTGTTTTTTAAATCATGTGAGCTAACTATACAGCAAATTAAAGTTGGGTTTTTAAAAAACAAGAATGATTAGGATTCACCCTAACTCATCCATTTCTTCTCTAAAACAAACCGTATGTGGGATTTATTCCTCTCAATTCATAGGGGTGCTCTCCCGCTCATTTTGGAAGCGAACCGTACCAGATTCAAGGTAGTTTCAAGTTGGTTTCTCCTAGGTAAGTCTCTTCTCATGGTTTCTCTATGATTCTCTCTAGATCTACTCTTCCTTATCTCTCAGTTTTCAAGATCTATATTTTGTGTGTGTATATATTGGGTTTTTTAGCCTAAAGTGAAGATTTTAAGGGTTTTTTGATGTCAGGGAAGAGGATCTATTGTGGTTTTGGTGGTGCATTTTCCAGTTTTGTGCTACAATTTCTTATGGGTCGATTTTTCCAGAACCTTAACTGGTTTTTTATTGAAATGTTCTTATTGTTGGATTTTAAAATGTTGATTTTAAAATCAGTAACATCAGTTTTTTTATAAAATGGTTTTGGGAAAATAATTTACAATAAAAAGGGATTTCTTTATTTAAATGTGGTATGAAATGGATGATGCTTCAAGGGATTGTTTGATTATGAAATGGCCATTGGAATGTTGTTGTGGCCTTGTTGTGTTATTTTCTTGGTTATTGGATTTTTCAAGTTAAGTTTGTAATTGTAATGATGTGAAGTTGGTGGGGGGTACCACTATAAAAAGAGGATATATAGTGTACAGAAGGTCCACCGTCAAGGATAGGTGGGAGGGATGTACCACTTGATATGGAAATTAGTAAACGGGTTTGGATGGGAAGTTCCAACGTGTTTGTTTCCTTGTTGTGTTTTGTTATGAAAGATGAAGATTGTGGTGATAATGTGAATGGGTGAAATGGCTTGTGGCATGGTTTTTTGTATTTCCAATGTGTTGTGGGAATTTGTGTGAAAATGGATTGGAAAAGGATTGTTTGTCTTGTTGTAAGTTGTTGCACTATTTAATGTTTTATATAAAATATTTATATAAATGTGCTAATGGTTTATTCATTGTGCTATGAGTAGGGAAGTAATTTGGGGAAATCCTACTAATTATTATTACTCACCCCTTCATTAGAACTTGGATGATTTTGTAGATGTTGTATTCTGGGACACAAGTAAGAGTAAAAAAACTCATTTTGTTAGCAGTTCACTATGATTATTTAGTGATATTGTGGTGATTGGAGCATTGAGATTTGTGCAGAGCAAGAGATGGTGTCCTAGTTCTTTGGGTCTTTTTGTGTAGTCTTACTCTTGGTACTCTAATATTTTCTTTGGTTGTATCAAAATTTGTGAATTGTTATAGAATAGTTTGTTTGAATTCTATTAATGTATGGGTTTGGTTGTTTTGATAACATGAATTATGTAGTTTTTTGATAATGGATTGTTGGTTTGTTGATTTTATCTCAAGGGAAAATTATTCCCCAATTATTTATCAAAACCCTCGGCATTTATTTCCAGCCTTCGGTGCCTTGGGAACATCTCTTATGTCCAAGTAGCATTCCACCACCCTCTCAGGCCAGTGGGGTGGGACGGGATGTTACATCTATCATCAATACCCTTATCTGTTCCATTTTACTCTAACACCATTTTTATTGTTAATATAGATTATAATATGTTTATTAATCATTATTTAATGTTTTTGAACCAATATATAAAAATATTATTAAATAAAACAATACTTATTCATGATGGTCGTAAAAACCACTAGAATAAACTACTAATTTTTTTATCATAGTTTTATCTAATGAATCATACTCATCTAAAATAATGATATATGAGACCATTTAAATTTCTATAAATAAATTAATACAATGTTATTTTAGTTCTATAAAATTATTCCAATTTTAAATGAACACCCATATTTATATATAATTAAACCGTGGAAGAAATCTAAGAAACAAACACTCTTGGAATGATAAAATTAATCACTGTAACATAATGAAATTGAAGAAAAATTAACTTAATAAAAATATAAAAAATATAATATATATTTAATAGGTTCTAAATTAAGTAATTAATGAATCTAAATTGATTATCTAAAACATTAAGTACAGATGGAGAACATTTCTTTACATTATGTGAGGGATTCTCATATCAAATTATTTTCATTGAGGTATTCCTTATTCCATACTTATTTTTTTGTGTGTGGTGTATGTATAAATACCTTTAATATATCATACAATGAATATATTTATATTAATTTTATTAAATGTTTCATTTTATAGTCATTAATTATATGGGGATTTTTTTCTACTATTTTAATATTGGTAAAGGATTATTCCTGAACCACCATTATACCTTAGGGTTAAGATTTTTCTCACTTTACCCCAATATAGTTCTTAATTATTCTTATTTAATCCTCTTAAATTCCATGTTTATGTTTCAAACATATGTACCTATATAAATTATTCATTGTTTTATGGGTAAATATATGTTTTATAAATTTCCATTATTAATTCCTCATTGTAAGGAAGCCCAATTAAAGGGAACATCCCTATTTCATAACCATATTTAAGAACACTCCATGATCTATTTTAAGGAAACAATATTTTAATAAAATATATGTTTTTATAGAGAACATCTATCTTATTCCATTTCTATTTTTATGAAAACATTTATGTCCTTTTCTTCTTTAAAGACTCTTTTATATTTTCACTTAAACTACACTGGAGTGCCTCATTCCAAATGTTTCAGAAATACACTTTTTACTTGTTTATTACATCAGTTGGAAAAAATTTATCATGATATATTCCAATATTACCATATGAATGTACATTTGTAATTTAAATCCAATATTTCCTGGGAACCTTCTTGATAGGCTGATTTGTATGTCCTATATCATGATTACGATACCCATTTATTTTCATGGGTTACTATTATGATAGTTTTTTATTCTTAATTGAGGTTAATATCTTGTTATACCATATACCATATTTTATTTAATGGTTTATGATCATTTTTACTTGAAATATACAATCTTGATACCATTCTCCATATTACTCTATATTGTTTTTTATTATTATTTTAGATCGGGGAAATTATTTACATTTCATACAATTTTTTCAATATGAATATATATGTTGATTATATTTCATCCCACTAATAATAGGAATTCAATGAAATTAGAAACTATCATGGTACACCCTCTATATACCCTTGATGGATTGGTAGGACTCATTAGAGAAACTAGACCAGTTTTTGGCTGAGGCCTTATCAATTTTTGTAGACTTATTTGATGAGGGATTGATAGTATGTTTATGATTTCCCAAATTATGGATTCCCTCGTTATGATATTAGTTATTGATAATACATGTGATCATTTGAGTATTATAATATCCATGGTTAAGTACCATTTACATGTGATTATTTATATGCTATTATTTGATCAATTTTTATTCATTTCTTATTAAGCTCAGGATTATGTTTTAATTCCATCTGTTCTGAGTTCACATTGCCTTTTTTTATGATTTTTTATGATAGCTTTTGTTATATTGATACCTTTACTAATAATATGATATAACCCCTTTGTTATGTTTTATTTTTCTCCAACATTCCAATATGTATATTATGAATGAAATGTGTGGATAAGGTAAGAAAATAATGGCACTCTTAATGGAATCACTATGTTGTATTTAATTTTAAGTTATAATGTAAGTATCTAGTTATCTAAAAATACTAAATTGTTCTATCATTTGGGATGTTATTAAATTTATAATATTTTATTATAATAAATTAAGGTAATAACTCTGGGATACTATGGTCTGTGTATTTATAGTTGGTATCATAGTAGTTTTTTTATAAATTATGGAAACTAAATTTTGGAAAATAGAGAATAGGGAAATATAACCATATATCTTACATTGATAATTTTATCAATGTAATGAATATTATGATTTTTATATTATTTATATATTATTTATATATTATTTATTTTACTAGTTTTAAAATTTCATAATATTATTTAGTGTATGTTATTATTTAGAAAAGGCATCTAGTGGAAGGATTGTAAACTACATCAACATGCGTATTATATTTAGATAATTCCCTCCTATTAAGGATAACTATGTTGGGGCTAGATAAGTAGTTGGATATGAACAACTTATAACTATTCAAGGAAAAATTACTCTTGTTTTGATCAATAATCATACTCGTTTGGAGAAGCCTGATCCACAATGTGGTGTAACAATTTTAGACCATTTCATGTGACAAAATCCTCAATAATTTAATTGTAATAAAAACTCATTTGTAGTTATGAAATGAATAAGTTACATATAGATGATATTTCTCACATTGGGAAGTAACAAAATTGAGAATGTTTTCATTATGTTTTATCATCTCTTGGGAGATGTTTGTCAATGGAGGTTATTAATTCAAAAAAAAGGGGTGGAAAAAATTAAAAATATGGAATGCTGTGATTTTAAGGAACTTTTCTTGGAAAAATATTTCCCTCATTAAGAGTGAGAATATATAGAGAGGTAATTATTATTTATGATATAGAAGGAGGATAAAATTGTTTCTAATTGTAAAGCCAACTTTACATGGCTAGGAAGTCATGCTACAGACTACATATGTAATCCACGGAGTAGGATTGGTCGTTTAATTGATGTTCTTAAAAAAATCTACAAATGGAACAAGTTTCCCCAACTTTATCATAATAGGATGATATATAATCATGTTCCCTCAAGATATAGAATGAATTTTCCTAACCATATGGATTTGAAGAGATGAATGATAATAAGAGGTATGTTGAGTACTATAGAAAAGAAAATGATGAAAATGTGTAGAATAGAAGAAAACAATTTCTAACTTGCAATAATTTTGGAAGAAAATATCATGGAACATGCCTATTGGAAATGAGATTTTGTTAAAAAATATGGTGAAAAAGGCCACAAAGCCCGTGATTGCAAGGGAAACAAAGAATTTGTCAATGTGAAAATATTTAGCTATAATGAAATCGGACAGTATACACATGAATATCCTAGACATCGAGGAAACATTCCCTTAAAAAGGCCAAGGGAACAAGTCCATACTTCTTCAGTCACAACAGTTGAGGTCAATTTTTCTAATGATGTAGTGGATGGTACATTTATTGTCTCTTGAAATTTATCTAAATTATTATTTCATCATGGATCATCATGTTCTTTTATATATTCCTATATTTCTATAAAAATTATATATTTCAAATTCTCCTAAAAATGGATTTGTTAGTAAAATCACATCATGGAAGCCTTATTCTAACAAAGATCTGTCGAGTAGTTCTTATTATGACACATAAACCTACTCTATTTATTGACTCTATTATCATACCTATGTTTAGTTACTATATAATCATTATTATGGATTATATTTCAAAATATTTTGAAATAATTTATTTTAAAGAGATTTATATTTTGATTAATGATGAAGTTATTGAAGTTATCATCTTTTGAGGGGTGACTTCATTATCTAATTCATATTCGGTTCAACCTACAGTACCTCTTCTAAATGTGATTATTAAATAAGATCAATAGATAAAACCTATTGAAGAAAAATTGGTTCTTCAGGTTAAATATGTACCTATTTTATAGGAATAAATTAAGGTATTTCTAGATTAACTACCATGAAATCCATCCAAGTGGGATGTTGAGTTTTCTATTGATTTTATCCATGATGTAATAACAATATCAAAGACTCCCTATATAATGGAAATTATGGGGATAATATAGTTAAAAAACTAGAGGAAAAGATTTATAGGGGATTTATAATCACTTTTTATTCACCTTGGGCAGCTCATGTTCATTCTGTTATGAAGAAAGATGGATATATGATGTTATGCATTGATTATAGGGAGATCAATGCTATTACAATAATGAATAAGTTTCCTCTAACTTGCACCGATAATTTATTTGACCAACATAATGGAGAACAATATTTCTAAATGATTAATCATCATTCTGTATATCATCAATTGCATGTAAATAATAAATATATTCCAAAGAAAACATGTCGAACAAGGTGTGGACATTACAATTTTAATGTAATTCCATTTAGACTGAATAATAAACCCTCTTTTTTAAGGATCTAATGAATAGATTATTAGAGTAATATCTTGATAGTTTTTTGTGTTATTTATTGATGATATATTTGTGTATTAAAAAAGATACATGGACTATGATAACCACTTGTGGATTATTATGGAGACATGTAGAAGAAAAGAGTTATATCGGATCTTTAGAAAGTGAGAATTTTGGCATCAAATAGATTATTTTATAGACCATATTGTCTCAATGGATAGAATCATAGTTGATCCAAATAATGAAAAGGTAGTCTAGTACTATCCTACACCAATATACATAACTAAGGTATTTAGTTTCATTGTTTTATCAGGTTACTATCAATGATTCATTCATAAAGTTTCCCAATTAGATAACATGTTATCCAAGCGTACTTGGAAAGGGGTTATGTTTATTTGGACAAAGGAATTGGAAAAATTAGTTCAAGACTTGAATATAAAATTCTTTAATGCTCTGATCTTGACACTACCATAAGGAAATGGTGGATTTTTTATTTATAGTGATGAATCTATAAAAGGACATGATGGTTCCCTTATACAGGATGATATATTCATTGCATATACATAAAGATAGTTAAAATCTCATGAACATAACTATCCAACTCATGATCTTGAGTTAAAATAGATAATATTTTCTATAAATATATGGATACACTATCTATGTTGTGAAATTTATGAGATAAATATATATCACAACAGTTTGAAATATATCTTCTCATAGATGGAACTCAACATGTGGAAAATTAAATATCTCGAACTACCCATGGATTATGATTTTTCAATACACTACCTCCAAAGGGAAGAAAATAATTTATTAAAAGCATTGATCAGTAATGTTCGTGGAGTTCTGAAAAAAAATTAGGACTAATAAGGTTCTTTTGTATATGGATCTTGTAAAGATAGATATAGTAATTATCAAGGAAGGTGAAACATAACTACTTTTTCAAATGGTTGTAAAACCATATTTAATGTAAATATTAAAAAATTACCAGTATGATGATGCAAGTTTTCATAATTAAATTAATGTAGATAATGATGAGAAATTTGTAGACTTTATATATGATGATTTCATTTTGAAATTTGGGGAGAGTCTTTGTGTAACCTCTACAACTAAGCTAAAAAGGGAATTATTGGATGATACTCATAGATTAAATTTCACTTTACATAGTGATAGCATTAATGTTTAAATATTTCAAGAAACATTTTCGATTGATACTAAGAAGTATGAAATTGCTGATTATGTAAAAATCAGTTTAGTTTTTCCAATAGGTGAAGGCTGAAGGAAAACATCCTAGAGGATTTATGAAACCTCTACCTATTTCTATATGGAAATGGGATGATGTTACTATATATTGTATACCTAGACTAACAATAATCCAAAAAAGAATGCTGCAATATGTGTAATTATTGATCAAATAACTAAATGCGCAAATTTCCACACTATAAGGGATAATTTTTCACCAGAGCACCTTGCTCGACTCTATATTAATGAAGTCTTAGGACTTATTTTTAAACCTCTATTGATTAATTCTGATCAAGATCCTTATTGTACATAAAAATTCTGAAAAATTATTTCGAAGGCTTTGGATACCACACATTATTTATGTACTTATTTTACCCTCAACCGAACAGATAATCTGAAGGGACTTTTCAAACATTACAAGACACATTGAGATCATGTTAATTTAACATTCAAGGTATGTGGGATCAATATTTACCTTTGGTATAATATTTATATAACAATATTTTCCATTGATTTATTCAAATGGAACCATATAAAGAATTATAGAGAAAGAGATGTCTTCATTCAACTTTTTGGGAAGATATTGGTGAAATCAATCATATAGACCTATAACTTGTGGAGGTAATAATTTTAAATTTAATGTCTATTCAGGCTCATATTAAAGGAGTTCTAAGTCTGAAAAAGAGTTATACTGAACACCGGATAAAGGATTTTGAGTTTCAAGTGGGAGATCGTTTCTTTATTAAGGTAGCTCCATTGAAGGGTGTTATATGACTTGGAATGAAATGGAATCTAAGCCACAAAAACATTGGTTCTTTTGAAATTCTGGAAATCATTTTTGTTGTATCTTATCGATTATCAATGCCATCAAGTCTCTCCAAAGTGAATGATGTATTCTATATCTCTTTAGTAAAGACGTATATGGCAGACCTAATGAATGTTCTCACTTATAAATAAATAGAATTCGAAACATATTTATTTTACTGTAAAGAGCCTATCTAGATTCTAGAAACTAGAGGACATGTTTTGGGGAATCAAATGACTCCTATGGTAAAGGTACATTGTAAAAATAATAAATTTGATGAGGCAATGTGGCAGCTTGAAGAAATTATGATGAAGAACTGCCCAAATCTTTTTAACAAGTTACATTCTAGAAAATTCTAGGAAAGAAGTATTGAAGGATAAGAGAATTGACACCCCACATATTTTATAATATGTATGTTCCTAAATAAATTCAATTTATTCGAGAGGTTTCATGGAAAAAAAGAACTATGTTATACTATTAAATATTAACATAAAAATTGGAAAAGTAATGTAACCATTAGGAATAGTAATGTGTCCCTTATAATAATTACCTCAACAATGAAATTATAAAAAAAATAGGTATATCCTAGATAAAAATATGATATATTTAAATCATAGAAATAATACAATAATTGTATTTAATTTGTTAAATTAAGTGTTGGTATGTTTGTAAAATGTGAATGATTATTTTAAATTTAATAATTAATATAATAATTGCAAATAATTTTTTTCATTAAATAAATTAATTAGTTTCATTATAATTATAAGATAATTTTATGATACCATTAATAATTTTTCCAAGTTTCAAAATATCCTTTATAATATTAAAATCAGTATATTTCAAATAAATGATGATTTTATTTAAAAATTAAATTAATCAAATTTAAAAAATATTTTCATAAAATGGGTTATATTTTTGAAATATAAATATCAAAAAATTCTTAGGTTTATTTTTTGTTATTTTTCTTAAACAGTTGAATTTTTTTGAATACTGAAATATGGTAATTTACGGTATTTATCATTATAATTAAATAAATGAATTTATGATTCATGTTTGAGTTAGGGATGATTTAAGTGGAAATTATCTATAACTCACATTATATAGTTGCATTATTTATTATTAATAATAAATACTATTAATATTCTTGAGCCAAAATAATATACTAATGAATAAAATAACAAAAAACACCTCTCTCTTCCACTATAAATACTACCCATCACCACCCCATCTCCTCACACCTTCTAGGACTTGGATATATATTATATTCTTCCCAATTAATCTCTCCAACATCTTAAATTCGTTTTTTCTTAATGGACCCACCAAAATAGTATTTCCATGTATCCTAATGATATTCTCAATGATATTTTATACACGTTGTGAAATCCTATTTCATTCATATTTAATTAATTTTAATTTATTTTCTATTATTATCCTCTCCCTACCTCCTATACCCAAAAAAGAATGATAAATCCAATATCATGTATATATAGTAATTTTCTTATGTTAATGTAATATTTATCATCAAACCCCTTGTCCCCTCCCTTTTATTCTAAAAATGAAAACATCGTCTATGATGTGTCAATTTACCATCATCATGGTTATGCATTTTCATTTTACATTACCACCATCATGGATATTAATAAAACAAATTTTATGTTTAAAATAGATTATAATATGTATATTAAAAATTATTTACTGTTACTAAACAATTATATAAACATATTATTAAATAAAATAATACTAATTCATGATGATCGTAAAGACCACCAAAATTAACTACTCATTTTTTTCATCAATGTTTTATCTAATAAATCATACTCATATAGAAGATTTATATATGGGGACATTTAAATTTATATAGATAAATAAATACCATCTCATTCTTGTTCTAGATAAATATTCTAATTTGAAAATAACTTGCATAGTTATACACAATTCAACCGAGCATGAAATCCATAAAACAAACAATCCCAGAACGACCAAATTAAACACTATAAATTTAAAAAATGTCTATAAATGAACTTAATAAAATTATAATAATAAAATATATGTTAAATTGGTTAATAATTAATCAATTAATTAATCTAATTTTACTATCTAGTAAATTATATACAGGTTCATAACACTTCCGTACATAAATTAAGGTTTTCTCATGTCACTTTTATTTCTGTGTGATATGCCTTATTCACTACTAATTTATTATGTGTGGTGTATGTATAATAAATATTTATATATCATATAATGAATAAATTTATCTTCATTTTATGAAATGGTTCATTTTATGATCAATAATTTTATGAGGCATATGGTTAGACTATTTACATATTTGTAAGGGATTCTTCCTGAACCTCTATTTTTTCCTTCAGGTTATGATTTCTCTCTATTTAACCGAATAAAATTTTTAATTATTCTTATTTACTCCTCATAGATTTTTTTATGGTCCAAAAATATTTAAGTATACCAATTATTCTTTCTTTGATGGAGATAATACTTTTTTTATAAGGTTCCCTTTTTAATTTCTCCCAATAAGCAAGCCCAATTAAAGGGAAGTTCCCAATTTCTTACCCATTTTCATACACACTACATAATAGGTTTTTTTCCAAAATATTATTCTAAGATTAATCTTTTTATAATGAAAAACTGCTTTAGTTAATTTTTGGTATTATGAAAACATATATTCCTTTGTGGTCTTTAAATACACTTTTATATTTTCCCTTAAACCGCACTAAAGTGGCGCATTTAAAAAATTTCCTAAAAACTCTTATTACGTGGTTTTACTTTAGTTGGACATAAATTATCATGATATATTCCTATATTATATTATGAATTTTTATTTATGATTTAAATCCATTCACTCATGGAAAACATTATAATACACTGATTTCTTATGCCTTATGACCTAATTACAGTACATATTTTTTCCATGGGTACCCCTTAAGATAATTTCTTAAGATTAACTGAGTTTAATATAATATGATACCAGATAAATATTTTATTTAATGTTTTATGATCATTTTTAAAGGGGGTGTACTATCTTCATACCATTCTCCATATTACACTAGATAGTTTATGATTCTGGTTACTTATTAGTTAAATTATTTACCTTTCATATTCTAGTTCAAATATGAATTTATATGTTGATTATATTTAAAACCTTTCATATGAGGAATTAATTGGACATAAAAAGTGATTTTATGGGGACGACTATAGCCACATGATGTATCAGTAGGTCTCATAAGACAAACTAAACTCTGTTTTGGCTGAGGCCTTATGCATTTATATGGACTTCTTAGATTAAGAATTGATATTATGTTTATGATTTCCTATATTATTCATTCCCACATTATGATAATATATTTTTATAATCCATGTGATTATTCAACTAGTATAATTTAAATGGGTAAGTATCATTTTCATGTGATTATTTATATGGTGTTTGTTTATCATTTTTTGTTCTTTTCATATTACAATCAAGATTATGTTTTAATGGAATGGGTTTTTAGTTATTTATATTGAATTGTTGTTTAGGATTAATTATAGTACATTTTATTATGCATTACATTAATAAAAATATAAGCATACATTGTTCTTATATTTTATTTTTTCCTATTATTGCAAGATGTATATTATGAATGGCATTCACTGATAAGATTGTAGAATAAAGGCAGTCTTAAAGGAATCACTAAATTGTATAACATTCCAAGTTTTAATTTATGTATCCAGTTTTTTATAACTACTAAATTGATCCATCATTCAGTATGTGATTCCATGTATAATATGATTATGTAATAAACATAGGCACTAGCTTTGGGCTACTATAGTCAGGGTATTTAAAATTTTGTAAATTGGTGATCACCCTTCTTTTGTTTCATTTTCCACAAATCTAGGATGTGTACTAAGAATGACATACAATTATATCCAATAGAGAATAATTCTATTTTAGAAAAACTAATTGTTCATTAAAATATAATATGGGAGACAAGAATGTATCTAGTTTAACATGACACTAAACTATTCTTTCATTTGATTTATGATTCTATATATCTTAAGTTGATGTAATAATGCAAGATCCAAGCTTCAGGTTACTGGTGTCAGGATCATTACAATTTGTATCATAATATTTTTAGTAGAAATCATAGTTACAATATTGATAAAAAGATATATTATGGATCCTAAACCTACAATACACTTTTAGAATAAGTATAGAATAACATACCAAGGTTTTTTTAAGGTATATAATATGTGGGGGTTTTCAAGAAATACATCTGTGTTTGGATAATATATGTATATGTGGTTCGAGAAAAATATGTACCTATGGGTTAATAGCTCGAAAATAGGTACATAAGTCTTGACTCAAATTCTTCAAGTTACAAGTTGATGGGCCTTATTGTCCACTTTTTTTGACACTCCTAGTGGATTTTCTTTAGATAATTCACATTTTCCTTACAAACCATTATGATGGATTTGAATAGATGATTAAAATAAATGACCATGTTTAAACTAAAGGTTACATTGATTCAAAATATTGTCTCATTATTTAATGATCCTATAAATTATTAAAATATTTTTCCACTATGATTATTATTCCTCACACTTTTATTTTTGGTTTTGGTTAATGGATGGAACCCAAAAAAAATCATGCCAATATTCAATATGATGGAAAAGTGGTGAAAATTAGAATAAAAGGTTATATTGATAGGAGTGTATGATTTTTTGTTTTTGAATAATTAGTTATCTTGAAAAATTATTAGTAATATCTACCTTAACCTACTCTCAGAATCACCAAGGAAGATAAATATGGTTTTCACTAACAGATCGAATGATGGAGACCATAGGGAAAAGAATGATCGAATTCCTTCATTTCATAAATGTGTAAAGATAATACTAGTATGTTGTCTTAATATAATGGGAAAATGTATTTTTTTTATAAGTAAAGCCTAATGCAATGAATTTCCATGTATTGATGAAGTTTTTGATGGAAGGAAATAAATCACATTTTATATATCCATTAATAGTAAATTTTCATAAATTTTGGGAGCCTAAACATTATCCAATACAATTACCTCTTAAAATGTTTAACACCTAAACCATGGGAGGACCTATGTTGAAATACAATAGATTATGTATCTATATATTGGAATTCATGAATTAAACTGATGCAGTGTTTTTACAAATGGTATTTTGGTTATATTAATAATGAATCATCCATGGGTTGTGTAAAATTTAATAAGCACATATGGCTTCATTAACATAAGTTTAATGGATACGAGAAGGGGTTTATATATTTAAGGTTGATCTTATGTTCAATGTATTTAAAACCCCTTTTGAAAATTTGAGTGGTAGTAATATAACTTGATTAAAGATACTTTCTGAAAGAATTTATGAGAATACAACCCATTGGTTTACTTTATATTTTAGTGAAATTGTTATTTAAGAAATAATTCCCTTAATTTTTAGAAAAAAAATATAATTTTATTAATAAAAATTACGGTTTTATTATCATTAATATTATCTTAATTATGGGTTGTTAGACATTGGTATTTTTATACAAATTATATTAATATGGTTTCAAAAAAAAGTAAAACCAGTATACAATGTGATAAACCATCACATCCAACAAGGCCATGGGGAAGGAACCACGAACTGAAGAAGGATAATGGTTTATCACCCACCATCAGACTACATGTTGTCTTTATTAATATATCATTACTTTTAGTTAAATGATTTGGTGATTAAATACTAATGATGAACCATTGATGTTCATGTTGAGGTTTATATATTAATATATTATATTGGATTACTTGTGGTAACACATATTGTAAATGGAAAATAGTTAGAGATAGGTGTAAAGTATTGTTACCATTTTATGAATATTATGATCAGTTGAAAGTTAATTTTACTACCTTATTCACAAAAAAACATTTTTTGATATTCATTTCCAAGAGTATATGCTGAATTGGAAATTTATTAAAGCACACAAATGGATTAAAATATTCTTGTAATATAGAAAAATATCATGAATATTTACATATATCTTTAAATAGTAAATGAATTAATCAAATTTAGTAACAAGATGTTGAAACAAAAAAAAATATCTCATTCCCTTTGTAACATCTCCAAATTCAAGTAAGTAACCCTTTCCTTATGCTTTTTATGTATAAAAAGTGTTTGTCTGAAGTTTGGAAGAATATTAGAAAGTTTTTGCATATTTTGATATGGGTTCATGGTTTCTGAAAATTGTGAAATACCAACAGGAACTGTGCACAATGAGACAATGGATAAGAGGAAGGTGCATGGGTAGGCACAAGGTTTGTCCAAACCATTTTCCATCTTAGGAGAAAATATTCTCCATTGGACAATGGGGTTTGGCCTAGTGGACACATGGTTTGGAAACTATTCAATACAACAACTTTGGGTTCATACATGATGTAGTATCTAGAGTATAGTTTGCATACAATTTGTGTAGAGACCCGAAGCTTGATGTACATTGACATTACATTACATTTTCGTAATACTTAGTACATAACAAAAACACACACACAAGGATCGTAATAGTTTAGTGTCTTTGGAAACTCGGAATATAATCTTCTAATCCTGGTGAAAGATCTTCAACATCTCCCATAAAGATCTTCCTCTTTTTTTTATACCTAAAACCTTTATTTATATCCTGGGGAAATGTAAACATAAAAGGGTGAGCTCAAATTCTTAGTAAGGGTAAACAAAAGAAATATCAATCACATCGTATACACAAGCACATAACTTTTGGAAATCTTAACCTGCAAAAGAGATCATAATTTCATAACATGGTATAAATCATGGCAGTGAAATGTAATCACAATAATCATAACTTAAAACATGAAACTTTGTGGAATACACACATAATCATGGAAAATCATTTCTTGTTAGTCATGACTCATTGCCAAGACTATCTTAGCGGACAAAGTCCATTTCTGAACCGAGTTCACTCCTCGTTTCAGTCCTGTATCACTGAACCGAAATAACCTTCCTTTCCAGCCATGTCTATCTCATGAGATATAAATCTTTACCCAATGCATTGGAGGGAGATATAGGTCCCACCCATCTTATAATGATACCATTCTTATGTGTGCCACAAAATCATAAATCATACATCATTGCATAACCCATGTAATACAAATGGGAATCTTAAACATCATGACATCATAAAACAATTCATATAAGATAAAGGAATTCATAAAAATAATTCCATCACAACATAATCAAATCAATGTTATAATAGGGATAAAAAAAGAACCCTTTATTATCTTAGATGGAAAATAATTTTGATAAAACACTTGAACTTCATTCTTGAGGAAAATATACTTTCTACTTAAAAAACACTTTACTTTCTTTAAATGTCATAAAATGTTAAAGTAAAATAAGTTGATTAAAAAGAAACTTGAAAACTTTTAAATGAAGCTTCATGGAAATAATGTTTTAAAATTCCATTCATGCCGTATAATTTGAAAAAAACATTCTTCTCTTACTTTTGTCGGAAAAGTCAAAAAGTACCTCGTACGAAAAACGACAAAAGATTCCTTTCATATCTTTTACTAAAAACTCACTTAAGGGTAAAATTGGATTTAAACAATTTTAGTTGGATGGAAATAATATTACATATTGAGGAAACATGGATGTGGAAGATAAAATACACCCCAGTAAATACCAAAGTATAAACAATCTCGGATAAAAATGAGATTGTGATATTTTCCCTTACCTTAGGTCCGATTTGCTTTGTACGTGTACGAAGCTCCTATATAATGGTTTAAATAATGTTATTGACTTATTCCAGAATCATACATATTGATATGATATCATATATGGTCATATTCTTATCTTCTTATTAGTAATATTTCATTGTTACTTGTTACTCGGGTCTTTATTGCCTTTTGTTCTTATGCGTGTTTTGCCGAATAAATTCTTATTCTTCTTTTACGGTTATAGATACCTTATATCCAGAATGGTATTAATGTAACATATATCATATTTATTCATTCAATTCATTTATATAATTACTATGTAATGATGATCATGTAGAACGAGTCGCATCACATCGTGGAGATGGTATTCCGTACGTACGCACGAGTGATGATATCGTTCCTATGATCGTGGAATTGTATTGGAGTATATGAATACTATTTCAGTATCAATATCACTTTATAATAATCATATATAGTTACTAATTACACCATTATACCCATCCTTGTAAGGTGATGGTGGAAAATAGATTACACCACGGCATGGAGACGGTATTCCATACGTACGCACGCGCGGTGATTTCATTTTTCCGTACGATGGATAGAAGGTGAATTAGGGTTGTTTCATATTTATAATAACATATCAGTATGTAAGTAATACTTATTTTATTACTTTATCATGAAACAACTAAAGAAGAAGAAGTTGAAGAAGAAAGAAATTGAAAAGATCGGTAATGGATATTACCTCTTCTTTGAAACGCCTCTTTGAATACTCCACTTAGGGAACTAAGATTGGTCTTTGAAGAAGACCAGGACCTCTAGGATTATTCTAGGGAAGTGGAGAAGGGATTTTGGCAGGGTTTGGCCGAGCTTGAGTGCTCAAATTGGTGTGAGGAGGAGGGGGAGGAGGTGCCCTTTTATAAGGGAGGAGAGGGGCACCTTAGGAATATCTCAAAATATTATTTATTATTAAAGTCAAAATCGGTTTATAATGGTTCCAAAGGGTCTTATTTCGATGGTAAAGTGGGTATGGGTCGAAATCATATCCACCAATAGGATTTATACAAGATTAGGTTATTATTTTAACCTTATCAATTAGATTTAACTCTAAGTTAAATAATTTAACTTTTACCGTGTCTTTTTGTTTTCTTACACTATATGGTTAATACACTTACTATAACATGCCAAACGAACCCCAAGTTGTTTATTATTAATATATATATCCTTATATATGTCATTTTGCCTAACCGTAGATTTTTAGGAATAAAATAACAATTAATAATATAATATTTGATTTAAAAAGTATTTTGTGTCAATTTTGACACTATTTGATATATGATTTTTGTGAAAGTCATAACAGAATTATATGTTCGAACCAAGTTGATTAAATCTACACTAATATATCATAGTAACCTAGAAAATTAGTTTAATTCATAAAAAGTCTCTAATTACATTTATTTGAGCATTTATAACATCAATTATGTTAACATTTCCTTAAAAGGGTAATTACTGCATCATCGTTGTGTCATAAATAAATTAATTTATTTAAAGTATAAAATTTATAAATAAAATATCATTATGTAGGAAATCTTTTTATCTTTCTAATGAATATTTATAGTCTAATTTATCTTATGTATAACCCCATATTAAAAAAAAATTTAGTTATAAAACTTTGATTTTAACTATTTAACTATTCATTAAATAAAATAATATTAAATGTCATAATCTAATCCAAGTGGACCTAAATGGTCCTATTATGTTCATAAGGTTGTTTTTTGGTCGAATTAAACTCGTCCAATAGAATTAGGACATGTGTTAGGGTAATAATAATATCATTTCTACCCTTAATTACCCTATTTACTTTTAACCGTGGTAAATAAGAGTAAAAATTAACTATTCACCAAAAATTATTTTCATCTCATTGAACCACATTTTACTTACTGACATCAACTTTGTCTCTCGGATTTTTGAAATTCCACTCACAGAAGCGGTAAAATTAAGTTTTATGAAAAATTCAGTTTTTTTAACTACCACTTAGTGGTTTCACTATTCATCAAAAATTGAAAGTTTTCAGAAAAATACCAAAAATTAGGCCTAATCTATATTTGATATTATGAACTCAAAAATGATTTCTATTTTACGAAATTCAAAACATATCAGTTGCATTAATTAATTTAAAAATTAATTCCCGTCGTCAAAACAAATAGCATGTTCTTAAGAGATAATAACTATCAAAAGATTGACATTTGTTTATGTCTGGTTTAAATGTGAAATTACATCCAATGAAAAACATTGTATTAAATTGTAAAAATATATTCTAAATATACTTTAAAACCACTCAAATTAATAATTTATCACTATTAATTATTTTGATTGAAAAAGTTGTTTTAATTAAAATTTAGTAATTTTCACTATTCATCAAAATATGAAAGTTATCCGAAAATCACCAAAATTTCACCCTAAGCTAATTTCGATATTATGAATCCAAAAATAAATTCCATTTTGAAAAATAAAATTAAAAAATTTCAAAGGTGGTTATTACTATTCATAACGGCTAGTTTTAATAATATTTTGATAGCATATTGTTGTTTAGTGAAACTCGTTATTGCGTACTACACACGCTATCAAGGAAGGTCGCGATTGCGTGTAATGCAAGGCAAATCAAGGATGCGTGTTGTGAAAGCTCCTTTTGGTGTAGCATACAACACAAGACATTAGTGAAATTAAAAAGAATATTTTTCATAAAATCTCGGGGTGTTACATTCTACCCCCCTTAAAATGAATTTTGCCCTCGAAATTCGTTGGGGTTATAAGTGGTTTACTATTCGAAAGTTTCTTTAATAGAAACCCACATCGTAAAAAGGAATACCAAAACCAATCTTTAAAAACGAAAGTATGAAACGTAACGGTTACCCAAATAAACTAATCACTGGGTTTCCATGTAACGCCCCGACCCCAGCTACCCAGAGCCGGTGCATTACTTCGTAACATTGGCATGATCACAAAAGATCAAGTCTCGAAAGACCGATTAGTTTAGTAGCCTTGGAAACACTAGATACATTCATAAGTCTTTCATTACATCAAAAAGTGAAAAGCTACAATAACAAAGTCTCCATTGTCCACACTCATATCCTCTTCTGACTATCCCTGCATGTCATTCATAAAATACTTCTTCACATCCTGGAAAATATTAAAACATTGAAAGGGGTGAGCTCAGATGCTCAGTAAGGATAACAATAATGCGGAAGCTTTCATAAATAAACATTAACATTTAAGGCAATGTATAACTAAAACAAAAGCCTCTTAAACATGAACTTCAACATAATATGGCAAAAGTAAAATGAGATAATGCCATTTACTTCTTCACATGGATATTCTACTGGTCGAATAATCACATGTAATATCAATAACCACTTTCATAATGAGGGAATGTATAATGCCGGACATTCTGAAACATTTTGTCAAGGCCTCGGCCAAGACATCTAAAATGATTAAGGCCTCGGCCAAAACCATAAATCAAATTGGGAAAGGGCCTCGGCCAATTCCACGTCTAGTTGTCTCATGAGACCTACCGATGCATCGAGGAGCTATAGCGGGCTCCACCCGTCACTTATTAAGTCCAATACATTCCTCATATGAATAGGTTTAAACATATCATAAACCATAACATAATCATATCACATAAAACATGCATAAAGGAAACATAACATTTCCACATTTCAATCACAAGATATCAATAAGACATATTGATATAATAAAAACTCTTTCAAAACCATTTTCAATACCAAAATAAAAGAATGTTAAAACATTGTATTTATTTTTCTTTTTTTAAAAAAGGTATGGCTTGTAAAGGAAGCCGAAACTCAAATAATGTTCACGGCGGCGGAGAAGTCGTTGTCGCCGCATAAGTACGGAAAGAAAAACATTCCCTTTTTGTCGTTTAGTAAAATGCTTCGTATAAAAAGATTCCTTTTGAATAAACTTAAAAGTCAAAGGGGTTTATACACCGTATAAAAGAAAGTTGTGTATAAAACCAAATATGCCTCAATGAAAGGAGATTGAGACGAAGTCCTTAAAAAGATCATTTTTAAAATAAAATAGATATATTATGTGTATTCACTATAGGTACACATAAAGAAAGTAAAAATACAAAATAAGACATAATAATATCATGACATAATTTGAAAGTAGGAGATTAACCCAAAGAATGGAAGTTGGGTTAAGAAGTTCCCTTACCAATATCATTTAAATAAAATATATCTATTATGTTTATTCACTATAATTACACATAAAGAAAGTACAAATACAAGATATGACATAACAATATCATGACATAATTTGAAAGTAGGAGATTAACCCAAAGAATGGAAGTTGGGTTAAGAAATTCCCTTACAAGATCATTTATAAATAAAATAGATCTATTATGTGTATTAACTATAAGTACACATAAAGAAAGTACAAATACAAGATAATACATAACAATATCATGACAGAATTTGAAAGTAGGAGATTAACCCAAAGAACAGAAATTGGGTTAAGAATTTCCCTTACCTCGTGTCTGACTTGACTCAACCGTTCTTTAACCTCCTGAATAATAAACTAGAGTTAATATATACCTTATTAAGAACCATTTTCAACTTCATTATCCTTATTATATCACTTATTACAATGATATGAACATTATGTAATTATTTAAGTTAATAATGTTCATTTTGTCGGTATTTGGTTCTTAAGTCAAAAATAGGCTTCTTACACTTACATGTTGTTAATTTGGTCAAAGGTTCATTATATCCAGAATGGTATTCATGATGTAGATATCATATATGTCATATATATCCAGTACATACATTCATTTATAATATTACATCACATTTAGAGGTAAGAAATGAAATGCACCGTTCATGGAGACGGTAAGCCGTACGTACGCATGAACGCTACTTCCATTTCTATTTCATATTTTCTGGAATGGAATCATAATGATATGAGAGTATATTATAATTCCAGTATAATAACATATATAATATCATTAACTTTATCCTTCACACATCCCACATATGGTATTAACGAATCAAATCACTTTCAGGGGGCGGTAGTCCGCGCTTCCTAAAATGAAGATATCGTGTTTTACCCATAATGGAAACCATAAAGGTATGCCCAAAATGAAAAAAAACAGAAGCTTAAGGAAAACATAAACATATTATATATCATATATAAAAATAGTGACATCATAATGGCCACCTTTGAAGGTGTTAAATGAGTGTTGAACAATCATCGTTTCGGGAGGCAGAATTTCGCCATCCACGGAAACCTTATGTTCTTTAACCATTTGATGTAGTTGTGTGGAAGTGTAGCTCAAATAAATCTTATAACAACATCCTAGTATATTTAAGATACTGGTGTTGTTACAAAAGAAGTAAATAAAAAGAGTTTAGGGGGTTGGAGAAGCAAAATAAAACAAAAGAACATGAGAGAATGAATTACCTTAAAAAGTGTAACTCCTTTTGAGTTGAGCCTAAAGGCTTCCTTTGAAAGGATTCTGCCCAAAGGGAATCCTCTAGGATGAGGAGAGGGATGTGGAGAGAGCAAATGGGCAGGGGTTGGCCGAGCCAATGGCTTGAAGAGTGTGTGAAATGAGGTAGAGGTGGGGGCCTTTTATAAGAGGAGAGGAGGGGCACTTTTGGAAAGTAAAGGAACATTACATTATTTGAAAATTTGTTTCGGTTTTAAAAGGTCCCACATTGATATAATTCGTGGATAAGGTGATAAGGCATCGAAATCCACTCATCCAATTGGTTTTGGCCATGTGTAGTTCATAGATTTTATATTATCTTTCCATTTTATTTAAATCGTCAAATAATGATGTCATCGCTGCATCATTATTATGTCATAAATAATTAAATTTATTTAATGTCTAAAAATTATAAAAAAAATACTATGATATAGGAAATCTTTTTATCTTTCCAATGACTATTTATAATCAAAATTTGGACTTGTGTAACCCTACTTAAAAATTGTTTTAGTAAAACACTTTATGTTAGTGTCATTTTCACTTTAACATTAAATAAAAAGTAATTTATGTTATTTCCCAACAAAAGTGGATCCATGGGGTCCCCAAGTTAGGCCATGGCTTGTCTTGGTCGGCCATGACACAACCAATGAGGTTGGGACATGTGTCTAGGTCATTTAATATTATTAAAGTATTATTTATACCTTAAACTACCCTAATTACCACTAATCGCGATTAAGAACTTAATAAGTTACTATTCACCAAAAAATTATTTTTATCCCATTGAACCACATTTTACTTCTTAATGACAACCATGTATGTCGGATTTTTGAAAATCAAATCACAGAAGTGGTAATATTTCATTTAAACGAAAAATCAGTTATTTAACAACCACTTAGTGGTTTCACTATTCATCAAAAATTGAAGTTTTTCAGAATAAGGCCAAAATTTCACCCTAAGCTATAATTGATATTCCGAATTCAAAAATGATGTCTATTTTACAAAATTCCAAACATATTAGTTGCATTAATTAATTTTATAATTAATTCCCGCTGTCACAACAAATAGCGTGTTTTTTAGAAACAATTTATATCAAAAGATTGGCAATTGTTTATGTCCAATTTCAATGTTAAATTAATTCTAATGACCACCATTGGATAAAATGGTAAAAATATATTCTAATTATACTTTAAAACCACCAAATATTATAATTTATCACTATAAATTATTTTTATTAAAAAAGTTGTTTTAAGTATTTTTCACTATTCATAAAAATTTTGAAGTTCTCAGAAAATTACAAAAAATTCAACATAGGCTAATTTCAATATTAGGAATACAAAAATGAAGTCCATTTTGAAATATAAAATCTCTATAATTTTAAAAAGTGGTTATTACTATTCATAACGGCTACTTTGATTTGTCGCGATGTTTTAGAACTCGAAGTTGCGTACAATGCAAGCTATTTCATTATTGAATGAGAAGCGTATCGTGGAAGCTCGGGGTGTTACATTCTCCCCTCCTTCAATAAATTGCGTCCTCGCAATTTGAAATTTTTCTTGGAAAATAAAAGGTTGAAAATAGAAAATACCTTTGTGGAAAACCCACATCGGAAATAAGGTTAATAGAATTTAGTCTTAATAAGAGGGAAATGGAAATAAGAAAGTCACCACCAAATCATGATCTCGATAAGGAGAACATTGGTGGCAATTAGAGACATATAATTTGAGGAAAAACGTAAATATTTGTAGGGATTGATTGAGGTCATCAATCACAATCAACTGTCAAATTGAGGGCCTCAAAGCCTTCAATCTATGTTGATTTAAAATATCATCAGTTCAACAAAACATAAGTTATTAGGATAACACATTTTTTTTGTTTTAATATCCCTTTACTAAAGTTTAAGAATTAATTTATTCATTGAATAAGAGATAGGTATATATATATTTATGCTTGACAATTATAGTTTCAACCTTCAACTCATCTTTCACTCAAAATGATAATAGAACTCAAAAATATTATACTTATCCTAATTGTATAAGGTTCCAAATATTAACACATATTATTTAGATTAGTAAAATTATTTTGTAATAACCAGGGACTTCCTGTAGGCTAGTGGTAGGAAATAAAGGCTTGTCGCACTATGGTTGTGGGTTCGATTCCTGCATCTTTGTCCGACGCGACGGGTTATGCCCCACCCTGCAGGTTGTCCTTTTCATAAAACTATAGTATTCCAAGAATAATATCCAGAAAATTTTTAACCTTAAATTTACTATCCAAGGTTCAACTTAATCCACTCCAACCTTTATAGTTATCCAAAATACCTCTATCCAGACTTTCTCTAAAAGGTCTCTTAATTCCAAAATCAATTTATCAGATTCCTCAAACAAATATTAGTTTCTCTTATTGTCACATACTAAAAATATGATTACCTTAATCATATTAAAACCTTACTGAAACCAACAAGTACTGCAGTACAATCCTTATATAGATCACATTATTCTAATAACCAGAATATAATCCATGAGTCCGAAAGCATCAATACATTAGTTATTCTGCTTCAACTGTAGTAATAGCATAAGATTGTCCTTGATCCCTTGGCCTTTTCTGAGGTAAGATTCCTTGACGCTTAGGACATTCATTTGCGTAATGACCCATTTCTCTACAATTGTAGCATTCAACTTTGACAGCCTCTTTCTTTCCCTTGCAATCACGTGCCTGGTGACCTTTTTCTCCACATTTATAACAGACTCCCATTCCTTTTAGGCAAGTACCAGGGTGATTCTTCCCACAATTATCACATAATGGAAAATCCTTCTTTCCCTTTTTCCCTTTATCTGTCTCTTGTTCCACCGTTCTCTTCTTCTCTTGCTTTACTTTGTTGTCATAAGACTTAGAGAATTCCTTTTCTGTCTTGATAGCACATGAGACTATATCTTCGTATGATGAGAAGGATTGTGATACTAAAGCTCGTCGGAGAAATGGTTTTAACCCATCAAAGAAACGATCAATCTTACTCCTTGGGTTACGTATATAATCGGCAGCATGCCTCGCTAACCTTGTAAAGTTAGCCTCATACTTTGCGACATTCTCATCCTCCTTCTGCCTCAGACTCAGAAATTGCCTTTCCATATCTGCTCGATGGTCACGAGGAAAGTATTTTTCTAAGAAAAGCTCGTTGAACTCCCTCCATTCCATATTCGATACGTCATCATCTTCCTTTGTGTTTTGAATCAGTGACCACCACTGATCGGCATCTCCAGTGAGGCGGTAAACTGCCATGACAACCTTCTCCCTTTCACTACTCCCCAAGGCATGGAATATTTTCTCTAAGGAATTTATCCATTGCTCAGCTACTGTAGGATTTGTACTCCCATTGAAGGTTGGCGGTTGTTGCCTCATGAAACGGTCTAGCATTGATCCTCCACGTTGCGAATCAGGGTGCTCCATACGAGTAAGGTTGTTATTCATAACCTGCGTGAGTTGTCCCAGTATGGTAATAAGTTGATCAGCACCAGTTGTATCTCCAGGTCCACAATAATTATCTTGAGCAGGAGGGCAATCCCTACACGGAGTTCGTGCATTGATACAGTTTCCATTCCTTCTACTAGGCGCCATTTCTAAACAATGGCATAATCCAGATTAGTTTATGAATCAAAATACATAATTCCATACTTGTATAATACTTAACATAAATTGAACTATTTATGGATATAATCCATAATCATAAAAAGAAATGTTTCCTTTGAGGAAGTATGTACTCATAAACCTTACATAATGGTTTGTAAAGAAAATGAGAATTATCCTAAGCATATCCCCCGGGAGTGTCATAACCAAGAGTGCAGCAAGGCCCGTTGTCGTGCACCAGTTCCCGTTTGAGTCTAGCTCAAAGCGGTGTTTTCGGGTTTTACCCCTAGGTACATCTGTGCCAGAGCCACCTCTACCTGCTCGTATCCAGACAGGGATGTATTGCTCGGAAAACTCACAACATCTCTACAATACTAAAATTCTAGGAAGTTCTTCTATACTAATCCTCAAAGTCTATCTTTGGGCTATGTGCTCTAATCAGAGTTTATCTAAATCTAGCTTCCAAGGTTAGTACTAAACTGCCTCTGATACCAACTGTAACGCCCCGACCCCAGCTACCCAGAGCCGGTGCATTACTTCGTAACATTGGCATGATCACAAAAGATCAAGTCTCGAAAGACCGATTAGTTTAGTAGCCTTGGAAACACTAGATACATTCATAAGTCTTTCATTACATCAAAAAGTGAAAAGCTACAATAACAAAGTCTCCATAGTCCACACTCATATCCTCTTCTGACTATCCCTGCAGGTCATTCATAAAATACTTCTTCACATCCTGGAAAATATTAAAACATTGAAAGGGGTGAGCTCAGATGCTCAGTAAGGATAACAATAATGCGGAAGCTTTCATAAATAAACATTAACATTTAAGGCAATGTATAACTAAAACAAAAGCCTCTTAAACATGAACTTCAACATAATATGGCAAAAGTAAAATGAGATAATGCCATTTACTTCTTCACATGGATATTCTACTGGTCGAATAATCACATGTAATATCAATAACCACTTTCATAATGAGGGAATGTATAATGCCGGACATTCTGAAACATTTTGTCAAGGCCTCGGCCAAGACATCTAAAATGATTAAGGCCTCGGCCAAAACCATAAATCAAATTGGGAAAGGGCCTCGGCCAATTCCACGTCTAGTTGTCTCATGAGACCTACCGATGCATCGAGGAGCTATAGCGGGCTCCACCCGTCACTTATTAAGTCCAATACATTCCTCATATGAATAGGTTTAAACATATCATAAACCATAACATAATCATATCACATAAAACATGCATAAAGGAAACATAACATTTCCACATTTCAATCACAAGATATCAATAAGACATATTGATATAATAAAAACTCTTTCAAAACCATTTTCAATACCAAAATAAAAGAATGTTAAAACATTGTATTTATTTTTCTTTTTTTAAAAAAGGTATGGCTTGTAAAGGAAGCCGAAACTAAAATAATGTTCACGGCGGCGGAGAAGTCGTTGTCGCCGCATAAGTACGGAAAGAAAAACATTCCCTTTTTGTCGTTTAGTAAAATGCTTCGTATAAAAAGATTCCTTTTGAATAAACTTAAAAGTCAAAGGGGTTTATACACCGTATAAAAGAAAGTTGTGTATAAAACCAAATATGCCTCAATGAAAGGAGATTGAGACGAAGTCCTTAAAAAGATCATTTTTAAAATAAAATAGATATATTATGTGTATTCACTATAGGTACACATAAAGAAAGTAAAAATACAAAATAAGACATAATAATATCATGACATAATTTGAAAGTAGGAGATTAACCCAAAGAATGGAAGTTGGGTTAAGAAGTTCCCTTACCAATATCATTTAAATAAAATATATCTATTATGTTTATTCACTATAATTACACATAAAGAAAGTACAAATACAAGATATGACATAACAATATCATGACATAATTTGAAAGTAGGAGATTAACCCAAAGAATGGAAGTTGGGTTAAGAAATTCCCTTACAAGATCATTTATAAATAAAATAGATCTATTATGTGTATTAACTATAAGTACACATAAAGAAAGTACAAATACAAGATAATACATAACAATATCATGACAGAATTTGAAAGTAGGAGATTAACCCAAAGAACAGAAATTGGGTTAAGAATTTCCCTTACCTCGTGTCTGACTTGACTCAACCGTTCTTTAACCTCCTGAATAATAAACTAGAGTTAATATATACCTTATTAAGAACCATTTTCAACTTCATTATCCTTATTATATCACTTATTACAATGATATGAACATTATGTAATTATTTAAGTTAATAATGTTCATTTTGTCGGTATTTGGTTCTTAAGTCAAAAATAGGCTTCTTACACTTACATGTTGTTAATTTGGTCAAAGGTTCATTATATCCAGAATGGTATTCATGATGTAGATATCATATATGTCATATATATCCAGTACATACATTCATTTATAATATTACATCACATTTAGAGGTAAGAAATGAAATGCACCGTTCATGGAGACGGTAAGCCGTACGTACGCATGAACGCTACTTCCATTTCTATTTCATATTTTCTGGAATGGAATCATAATGATATGAGAGTATATTATAATTCCAGTATAATAACATATATAATATCATTAACTTTATCCTTCACACATCCCACATATGGTATTAACGAATCAAATCACTTTCAGGGGGCGGTAGTCCGCGCTTCCTAAAATGAAGATATCGTGTTTTACCCATAATGGAAACCATAAAGGTATGCCCAAAATGAAAAAAAACAGAAGCTTAAGGAAAACATAAACATATTATATATCATATATAAAAATAGTGACATCATAATGGCCACCTTTGAAGGTGTTAAATGAGTGTTGAACAATCATCGTTTCGGGAGGCAGAATTTCGCCATCCACGGAAACCTTATGTTCTTTAAACATTTGATGTAGTTGTGTGGAAGTGTAGCTCAAATAAATCTTATAACAACATCCTAGTATATTTAAGATACTGGTGTTGTTACAAAAGAAGTAAATAAAAAGAGTTTAGGGGGTTGGAGAAGCAAAATAAAACAAAAGAACATGAGAGAATGAATTACCTTAAAAAGTGTAACTCCTTTTGAGTTGAGCCTAAAGGCTTCCTTTGAAAGGATTCTGCCCAAAGGGAATCCTCTAGGATGAGGAGAGGGATGTGGAGAGAGCAAATGGGCAGGGGTTGGCCGAGCCAATGGCTTGAAGAGTGTGTGAAATGAGGTAGAGGTGGGGGCCTTTTATAAGAGGAGAGGAGGGGCACTTTTGGAAAGTAAAGGAACATTACATTATTTGAAAATGTGTTTCGGTTTTAAAAGGTCCCACATTGATATAATTCGTGGATAAGGTGATAAGGCATCGAAATCCACTCATCCAATTGGTTTTGGCCATGTGTAGTTCATAGATTTTATATTATCTTTCCATTTTATTTAAATCGTCAAATAATGATGTCATCGCTGCATCATTATTATGTCATAAATAATTAAATTTATTTAATGTCTAAAAATTATAAAAAAAATACTATGATATAGGAAATCTTTTTATCTTTCCAATGACTATTTATAATCAAAATTTGGACTTGTGTAACCCTACTTAAAAATTGTTTTAGTAAAACACTTTATGTTAGTGTC
Source organism: Viscum album (assembly GCA_963277665.1). Lineage (NCBI taxonomy): Eukaryota > Viridiplantae > Streptophyta > Magnoliopsida > Santalales > Viscaceae > Viscum > Viscum album. The sequence continues at coordinate 1,639,425,481 of OY728121.1, read as the reverse complement.
ATTTTCACTTTAACATTAAATAAAAAGTAATTTATGTTATTTCCCAACAAAAGTGGATCCATGGGGTCCCCAAGTTAGGCCATGGCTTGTCTTGGTCGGCCATGACACAACCAATGAGGTTGGGACATGTGTCTAGGTCATTTAATATTATTAAAGTATTATTTATACCTTAAACTACCCTAATTACCACTAATCGCGATTAAGAACTTAATAAGTTACTATTCACCAAAAAATTATTTTTATCCCATTGAACCACATTTTACTTCTTAATGACAACCATGTATGTCGGATTTTTGAAAATCAAATCACAGAAGTGGTAATATTTCATTTAAACGAAAAATCAGTTATTTAACAACCACTTAGTGGTTTCACTATTCATCAAAAATTGAAGTTTTTCAGAATAAGGCCAAAATTTCACCCTAAGCTATAATTGATATTCCGAATTCAAAAATGATGTCTATTTTACAAAATTCCAAACATATTAGTTGCATTAATTAATTTTATAATTAATTCCCGCTGTCACAACAAATAGCGTGTTTTTTAGAAACAATTTATATCAAAAGATTGGCAATTGTTTATGTCCAATTTCAATGTTAAATTAATTCTAATGACCACCATTGGATAAAATGGTAAAAATATATTCTAATTATACTTTAAAACCACCAAATATTATAATTTATCACTATAAATTATTTTTATTAAAAAAGTTGTTTTAAGTATTTTTCACTATTCATAAAAATTTTGAAGTTCTCAGAAAATTACAAAAAATTCAACATAGGCTAATTTCAATATTAGGAATACAAAAATGAAGTCCATTTTGAAATATAAAATCTCTATAATTTTAAAAAGTGGTTATTACTATTCATAACGGCTACTTTGATTTGTCGCGATGTTTTAGAACTCGAAGTTGCGTACAATGCAAGCTATTTCATTATTGAATGAGAAGCGTATCGTGGAAGCTCGGGGTGTTACATTCCACATAGGTGAAAAATATGGATATGGAAGAAAAATCTAACCATCATGTTCTGATGGAGAGTGGTAGAGAACATGGCTATGGAAAATCCAAAAATCACAAATCCATAAATTTGTGATGATATAAGGTACCATCCGATTAATCAGATATAAGAGTACTATGACATCATTTTTGGTTTTCAAGATCGTTTCCCTAAAGTTGAAGAATTTGAATTAGAATAAATACTTACTTTATTTTGGTACAATCTCACTGTTGTTCATGCCTTGAACAATTTCCACTTCATCTCTTAAATAAATGAAGTTGGATTTTTTATTCGTGAAGTGTTAGCAGATCATGTGATAGAATGACGGGTCATTCCATCTGTCTCAAACAAAAGGTTAGAAAAAGTTATTAAATATACATAAGTCATTCTATAGTGAGATTAATCATATATGGTTCCTAAAATGGACTTATACTTCATATATCATATTGCTTAATATAATGAAACTAGTTTCTACTAAACAGGGACTTCCTGTAGGCTAGTGGTAGGCGATAAAGGCCAGTCTTACTTCGGTTGTGGGTTCGATTCCCACAGCCTTGTCCGACGCGATGGGATGTCGCCCGTCCTGAAGGTTGTCCTTTTTCTAAAACTATATTACTATAACATCCCATCAATAATATTGAAAAAAAACTTTTATCCTTAAACAATACTAATTATGTCCAACATAATCTATTACAATCTTTAGGCTTATCCATAATACTTCAGTCCACTCTCATAATATAGTGAAAACGATTATCAGAGATTTAATACCATCTTTGATCCCCATACATCATAAGATATGTCTTGTTGGTCAAATTCCAAACATTCAATGGCCTTATTAATGTATTCTCTTGAATACCCATTGAACCATAGTGAAAACTTGAATGCAGTTAAAAGTTAACACTTTTCACATACCAAAATCCTCAAAATTCTATATACTCAAACCATGACATCACTTAGTCCTTATATCAATCATGATCTCATGAATACTTTTAAACATTTCATTTTCTCGTTTTCCCTTCATTATGCGCATATCATCTTATTTCCAAAAATATCTCAATCACATTGAATACCACATTAGTCCAATACATAAATATTCCAATACTCCATGATACAACATTATTTTGGAATCCCATTACATAAACACTTAATCATTTTACCACATCGTTGTCATATTCAACATCGCCAATAGTGATAGAATGTGACTTCCCTTTTTCCTTTGCCTTAAGCGGTTGCTCATGTCGATCATCACTAACCCTTGGATTAGGGCATTTATTAGCATAATGCCCCATTTCCTTGCACTTTAAGCATTGAAGTGTTGGTGGTGCTTTCTCTGCAGTGTTTGCTTTGTTCACATCATTAGAAACCCTTTTTCCATTACTTCGACACTCAGCTGCTCGATGACCTTCTTTTCCACACTTAAAACATTTTCTAGTCCCTTTAAGACAATCTCCACCATGCTTCTTTCCACACTTTGTGCATAAGGAAACATTCATCTTCTTTTCACCATTATTCTGAGATTTCTCCTTGAACTCCATCTTTCGTTTCTTGTCAAAACCATGATATGGATATGTAACACCAACTTCCATTTCTACCTTGATAGCACAATGCACAATTTCTTCATAGCTACTGAAGTCTCTTATAGGTAATGCCCTTAGAAGACTTGGTTTTAAGTCACTAAAAAATCGATCAACTTTACTTTCAGGTTGGATGATAATGCCAGATGCATACCTTGAAAGTCTTGTAAAATTCGCTTCGTATATACCAATAGATTCATCATCCTTCTGCTTCAGCTCAAGAAACTCATTTTCCATCTTTTTCGAAGAATACGAGGGAAGTACTTACTGAAAAACAAGTTCTTGAACTCGTCCCATTCCATGGACTCAATTTCATCTCTTGGCCTCGTATTCTTGATAAGATTCCACCATTGATCAGCTTCACCTTCCAAATGATATACTACTAAGATGACTTTATCATGTTCAGAACATTGAAGAACTGAAAATATCTTTTCAGTGGTACTGATCCATTGTTCAGCAACAAGTGGATCGGAAGTCCCACTGAAAGAAGTTGGATGTTGCCTCATGAAGGACTCAATAGAATATTGTTCCCTTCTCTGCTCATTTGGAAGTCCAGAATGATTCATAGCTTGTGTAAGTATAGAAATAAGATTTTGCACTCCATCTCCCATAACATTTGTTTGTTCAGGAGGGAAATCATTTCATTTTCCATTTTATTGATCAAAACGGTTCCTTCGGGTTCCAGCCATCGTCTAAAACCCAAAAAGAATAGTGTGAGAGGAAAAAATCATGCTAGGGAAAACAACATAGTAAAGGGGGAGTAACCTTAATATCTAACATCTTAGGTTAAATTTTAAGATCGTTACCGTAGTTCTAGGACCATATCCTATACGTATACTTATCCTTAGGGACATCCCTAGACATACCTTGGAAATATCTCTAGGGACATCACTAACGTTTTCGCATCCTAGTTTCCAAAGGTTGACTAAACCTTTCCTTTGATACCAAATGTAGAGACCCGAAGCTTGACATACATTGACATTACATTACATTTGCGGAATACTTAGTACATAACAAAAACACACACAAAAGGATCGTAATAGTTTAGTGTCTTTGGAAACTCGGAATATAATCTTCTAATCCTGGTGAAAGATCTTCAACATCTCCCATAAAGATCATCCTCTTTTTTTATACCTAAAACATTTCTTTATATCCTAGGGAAAAGTAAACTTAAAAGGGTGAGCTCAAATTCTCAGTAAGGGTAAACAAAATAAATATCAATCACATCGTATACACAAGAACATAACTTTTGGAAATCTTAACCTGCAAAAGAGATCATAATTTCATAACATGGTATAAATCATGGCAGTGAAATGTAATCACAATAATCATAACTTAAAACATGAATCTTTGTGGCATACACACATAATCATGGAAAATCATTTCTTGTTAGTCATGACTCATTTCCAAGACTATCTTAGCGGACAAAGTCCATTTCTGAACCGAGTTCACTCCTCGTTTCAGTCCTGTATCACTGAACCGAAATAACCTTTCGTTCCAGCCATGTCTATCTCATGAGATATAAATCATTACCCAATGCATTGGAGGGAGATATAGTTCCCCCCCATCTTATAATGATACCATTCTTATGTGTGCCACAAAATCATAAATCATACATCATTGCATAACCAATGTAATACAAATGGGAATATTAAACATCATGACATCATAAAACAATTCATATAAGATAAAGGAATTACTAAAAATAATTCCATCACAACATAATCAAATCAATGTAATAATAAGGATAAAAATAGAACCCTATATTATCTTAGATGGAAAAAAAAAATTTGATAAAACACTTGAACTTCATTCTTGAGGAAAATATCCTTTCTACTTCAAAAACACTTTCCTTTCTTTAAATGTCATAAAATTTTAAACTAAAATAATTTGATTAAAAAGAAACTTGAAAACTTGTAAATTAAGCTTCTTGGAAATAATGTTTTAAAATTCCATTCATGCCGTATAAGTTGAAAAAAACATTCTTCTCTTACTTTTGTCGGAAAAGTCAAAAAGTACCTCGTACAAAAAACGACAAAAGATTCCTTTCATATCTTTTACTAAAAACTCACTTAAGGGTAAAATTGGATTTAAACAATTTTAGTTGGATGTAAATAATATTAAATATTGAGGAAACATGGATGTGGATGATAAAATACACCCCAGTAAATACCAAAGTATAAACAATCTCGGATAAAAATGAGATTGTGATATTTTCCCTTACCTTAGGTCCGATTTGCTTTGTACGTGTCCGAAGCTCCTGTATAATGGTTTAAATAATTTTATTGACTTATTACAGAATCATACATATTTATATGATATCATATATGGTCATATTCTTAGCTTCTTATTAGAAATATTTCATTGTTACTTGTTACTCGGGTCTTTATTGCCTTTTGTTCTTATGTGTGTTTTGCTGAATAAATTCTTATTATTCTTTTAAGGTTATAGATACCTTATATCCAGAATGGTATTAGTGTAACATATATCATATTTATTCATTAAATTCATTTATATAATTACTATGTAATGATGATCATGTCGAACGAGTCACATCACATCGTGGAGACGATATTCCGTACGTACGCACGAGTGATGATATCGTTCCTATGATCGTGGAATTATATTGGATTATATGAATACTATTTCAGTATCAATATAACTTTATAATAATCATATATAGTTACTCATTACACCATTATACCCATCCATGTAAGGTTATGGTGGAAAATAGATTACACCACGGCGTGGAGACAGTATTCCGTACGTACGCACGCGCGGTGATTTCATTTTTCCGTAGGATGGATAGAAGGTGAATTAGGGTTGTTTCAGATTTATAATAACATATCAGTATGTAACTAATACTGATTTTATTACTTTATCATGAAACAACTAAAGAAGAAGAAGTTGAAGAAGAAAGAAATTGAAAAGATCGGTAATGGATATTACCTCTTCTTTGAAACGCCTCTTTGAATCCTCCACTTAGGGAACTAAGATTGGTCTTTGAAAAAGACCAGGACCTCTAGGATTATTCTAGGGAAGTGGAGAAGGGATTTTGGCAGGGTTTGGCCGAGCTTGAGTGCTCAAATTGGTGTGAGGAGGAGGGGGGGAGGTGCCCTTTTGTAAGGGAGGAGAGGGGCACCATAGGAATATCTCAAAATATTATTTTATATTAAAGTCAAAATCGGTTTATAATGGTTCCAAAGGGTCTTATTTCAAAGGTAAAGTGGGGATGGGTCGAAATCCTATCAACCAATAGGATTTAGACAAGTTTAGGTTATTATTTCAACCTTATCAATTAGATTTAACTCTAAGTTAAATAATTTAACTTTTACCGTGTCTTTTTGTTTTCTTACACTATATGGTTAATATACTTACTATAACATGCCAAACGAACCCCAAGTTGTTTATTATTAATATATATATCCTTAGCTATGTCATTTGGCCGAACCGTAGATTTTTAGGAATAAAATAACAATTAATAATATTTTATTTTATTTAAAAACTATTTTGTGTCAATTTTGACACTATTTGATATATAATTTTTGTGAGAGTCATAACAGATTTATATGTTCGAAACAAGTTGATTAAATCAAAACTAATATATCCTAGTAACCTAGAAAATTAGTGGAATTCATAAAAAGTCTAAAATTACATTTATTTGAGCATTTATAACATCAATTATGTTAACTTTTCCTTAAAAGGGTAATTACTGTATCATCGTTGTGTCATAAATAAATTAATTTATTTAAAGTCTAAAAATTATAAATAAAATATCATTATGTAGGAAATATTTTTATCTTTCTAATGAATATTTATAGTCGAATTTATCTTATGAATAACCCCATATTAGAAAATGTTTTAGTTATTAAACTTTGATTTTAACTATTTAACTATTCATTAAATAAAATAATATTAAATGTCATAATCTAATCCAAGTGGACCTAAATGGTCCTATTATGTTCATAAGGTTGTTTTTTGGTCGAATTAAACTCGTCCAATAGAATTAGGACATGTGTTAGGGTAATAATAATATCATTTCTACCCTTAATTACCCTATTTACTTTTAACCGTGGTAAATAAGAGTAAAAATTAACTATTCACCAAAAATTATTTTCATCTCATTGAACCACATTTTACTTACTGACATCAACTTTGTCTCTCGGATTTTTGAAATTCCACTCACAGAAGCGGTAAAATTATGTTTTATGAAAAATTCAGTTTTTTTAACTACCACTTAGTGGTTTCACTATTCATCAAAAATTGAAAGTTTTCAGAAAAATACCAAAAATTAGGCCTAATCTATATTTGATATTATGAACTCAAAAATGATTTCTATTTTACCAAATTCAAAACATATCAGTTTCATTAATTAATTTAAAAATTAATTCCCGTCGTCAAAACAAATATCGTGTTCTTAAGAGATAATAACTATCAAAAGATTGACATTTGTTTATGTCTGGTTTAAATGTGAAATTACATCCAATGACCAACATTGTATTAAATTGTAAAAATATATTATAAATATACTTTAAAACCACTCAAATTAATAATTTATCACTATTAATTATTTTGATTGAAAAAGTTGTTTTAATTAAAATTTAGTAATTTTCACTATTCATCAAAATATGAAAGTTATCCGAAAATCACCAAAATTTCACCCTAAGCTAATTTCGATATTATGAATCCAAAAATAAATTCCATTTTGAAAAATAAAATTACAAAATTTCAAAGGTGGTTATTACTATTCATAACGGCTAGTTTTAAAAATATTTTGATAGCATATTGTTGTTTAGTGAAACTCGTTATTGCGTACTACACACGCTATCGAGGAAGGTCGCGATTGCGTGTAATGCAAGGAAAATCAAGGATGCGTGTTGTGCAAGCTCCTTTTGGTGTAGCATACAACACAAGACATTAGTGAAATTAAAAAGAATATTTTTCATAAAATCTCGGGGTGTTACATTCTACCCCCCTTAAAATGAATTTCGCCCTCGAAATTCGTTGGGGTTATAAGTGGTTTACTATTCGAAAGTTTCTTTAATAGAAACCCACATCGTAAAAAGGAATACCAAAACCAATATTTAAAAATGAAAGTATGAAACGTAACGGTTACCCAAATAAACTAATCACTGGGTTTCCACATAGGTGAAAAATATGGATATGGAAGAAAAATCTAACCATCATGTTCTGATGGAGAGTGGTAGAGAACATGGCTATGGAAAAGCCAACAATCACAAATCCATAAATTTGTGATGATATAAGGTACCATCCGATTAATCAGATATAAGAGTACTATGACATCATTTTTGGTTTTCAAGATCGTTTCCCTAAAGTTGAAGAATTTGAATTAGAATAAATACTTACTTTATTTTGGTACAATCTCACTGTTGTTCATGCCTTGAACAATTTCCACTTCATCTCTTAAATAAATGAAGTTGAATTTTTTATTCGTGAAGTGTTAGCAGATCATGTGATAGAATGACGGGTCATTCCATCTGTCTCAAACAAAAGGTTAGAAAAAGTTATTAAATATACATAAGTCATTCTATAGTGAGATTAATAATATATGGTTCCTAAAATGGACTTATACTTCATATATCATATTGCTTAATATAATGAAACTAGTTTCTACTAAACAGGGACTTCCTGTAGGCCAGTGGTAGGCGATAAAGGCCAGTCTTACTTCGGTTGTGGGTTCGATTCCCACAGCCTTGTCCGACGCGATGGGATGTCGCCCGTCCTGCAGGTTGTCCTTTTTCTAAAACTATATTACTATAACATCCCATCAATAATATTGAAAAAAAACTTTTATCCTTAAACAATACTAATTATGTCCAACATAATCCATTACAATCTTTAGGCTTATCCATAATACTTCAGTCCACTCTCATAATATAGTGAAAACGATTATCAGAGATTTAATACCATCTTTGATCCCCATACATCATAAGATATGTCTTGTTGGTCAAATTCCAAACATTCAATGGCCTTATTAATGTATTCTCTTGAATACCCATTGAACCATAGTGAAAACTTGAATGTAGTTAAAAGTTAACACTTTTCACATACCAAAATCCTCAAAATTCTATATACTCAAACCATGACATCACTTAGTCCTTATATCCATCATGAGCTCATGAATACTTTTAAACATTTCATTTTCTCGTTTTCCCTTCATTATGCGCATATCATATTATTTCCAAAAATATCTCAATCACATTGAATACCACATTAGTCCAATACATAAATATTCCAATACTCCATGATACAACATTATTTTGGAATCCCATTACATAAACACTTAATCATTCCACCACATCGTTGTCATATTCAACATCGCCAATAGTGATAGCATGTGACTTCCCTTTTTCCTTTGCCTTAAGCGGTTGCTCATTTTGATCATCACTAACCCTTGGATTAGGGCATTTATTAGCATAATGCCCCATTTCCTTGCACTTCAAGCATTGAAGTGTTGGTGGTGCTTTCTCTGCAGTGTTTGCTTTGTTCACGTCATTAGAAACCCTTTTTCCATTACTTCGACACTCAGTTGCTCGATGACCTTCTTTTCCACACTTAAAACATTTTCTAGTCCCTTTAAGACAATCTCCACCATGCTTCTTTCCACACTTTGTGCATAAGGAAACATTCATCTTCTTTTCACCATTATTCTGAGATTTCTCCTTGAACTCCATCTTTCGTTTCTTGTCAAAACCATGATATAGATATGTAACACCAACTTCCATTTCTACCTTGATAGCACAATGCACAATTTCTTCATAGCTGCTGAAGTCTCTTATAGGTAATGCCCTTAGAAGACTTGGTTTTAATTCACTAAAAAATCGATCAACTTTACTTTCAGGTTGGATGATAATGCCAGATGCATACCTTGAAAGTCTTGTAAAATTCACTTCGTATATACCAATAGATTCATCATCCTTCTGCTTCAGCTCAATAAACTCATTTTCCATCTTTGTTCGAAGAATACGAGGGAAGTACTTACTGAAAAACAGGTTCTTGAACTCGTCCCATTCCATGGACTCAATTTCATCTCTTGGCCTCGTATTCTTGATAAGATTCCACCATTGATCAGCTTCACCTTCCAAACGATATACTGCTAAGATGACTTTATCATGTTCAGAACATTGAAGAACTGAAAATATCTTTTCAGTGGTACTGATCCATTGTTCAGCAACAAGTGGATCGGAAGTCCCACTGAAAGAAGTTGGACGTTTCCTCATGAAGGACTCAATAGAATATTGTTCCCTTCTCTGCTCATTTGGAAGTCCAGAATGATTCATAGCTTGTGTAAGTATAGAAATAAGATTTTGCACTCCATCTCCCATAACATTTGTTTGTTCAGGAGGGAAATCATTTCATTTTCCATTTCATTGATCAACACGGTTCCTTCGGGTTCCAGCCATCGTCTAAAACCCAAAAAGAATAGTGTGAGAGGCAAAAATCATGCTAGGGAAAACAACATAGTAAAGGGGGAGTAACCTTAATATCTAACATCTTAGGTTAAATTCTAAGATCATTACCGTAGTTCTAGGACCATATCCTATACGTATACTTATCCTTAGGGACATCCCTAGACATACCTTGGAAATATCTCTAGGGATATCACTAACGTTTTCGCATCCTAGTTTCCAAAGGTTGACTAAACCTTTCCTTTGATACCAACTGTAGAGACCCGAAGCTTGACATACATTGACATTACATTACATTTGCGGAATACTTAGTACATAACAAAAACACACACAAAAGGATCGTAATAGTTTAGTGTCTTTGGAAATTCGGAATATAATCTTCTAATCCTGGTGAAAGATCTTCAACATCTCCCATAAAGATCATCCTCTTTTTTTATACCTAAAACATTTCTTTATATCCTAGGGAAAAGTAAACTTAAAAGGGTGAGCTCAAATGCTCAGTAATGGTAAACAAAATAAATATCAATCACATCGTATACACAAGAACATAACTTTTGGAAATCTTAACCTGCAAAAGAGATTATAATTTCATAACATGGTATAAATCATGGCAGTGAAATGTAATCACAATAATCATAACTTAAAACATGAATCTTTGTGGCATACACACATAATCATGGAAAATCATTTCTTGTTAGTCATGACTCATTGCCAAGACTATCTTAGCGGACAAAGTCCATTTCTGAACCGAGTTCACTCCTCGTTTCAGTCCTGTATCACTGAACCGAAATAACCTTCCGTTCCAGCCATGTCTATCTCATGAGATATAAATCTTTACCCAATGAATTGGAGGGAGATATAGTTCCCACCCATCTTATAATGATACCATTCTTATGTGTGCCACAAAATCATAAATCATACATCATTGCATAACCAATGTAATACAAATGGGAATATTAAACATCATGACATCATAAAACAATTCATATAAGATAAAGGAATTCCTAAAAATAATTCCATCACAACATAATCAAATAAATGTAATAATAAGGATAAAAATAGAACCCTATATTATCTTAGATGGAAAAAAAAAATTTGATAAAACACTTGAACTTCATTCTTGAGGAAAATATCCTTTCTACTTCAAAAACACTTTCCTTTCTTTAAATGTCATAAAATTTTAAACAAAAATAATTTGATTAAAAAGAAACTTGAAAACTTGTAAATTAAGCTTCTTGGAAATAATGTTTTAAAATTCCATTCATGCCGTATAAGTTGAAAAAAACATTCTTCTCTTACTTTTGTCGGAAAAGTCAAAAAGTACCTCGTACAAAAAACGACAAAAGATTCCTTTCATATCTTTTACTAAAAACTCACTTAAGGGTAAAATTGGATTTAAACAATTTTAGTTGGATGGAAATAATATTAAATATTGAGGAAACATGGATGTGGATGATAAAATACACCCCAGTAAATACCAAAGTATAAACAATCTCGGATAAAAATGAGATTGTGATATTTTCCCTTACCTTAGGTCCGATTTGCTTTGTACGTGTCTGAAGCTCCTGTATAATGGTTTAAATAATTTTATTGACTTATTCCAGAATCATACAGATTTATATGATATCATATATGGTCATATTCTTAGCTTCTTATTAGAAATATTTCATTGTTACTTGTTACTCGGGTCTTTATTGCCTTTTGTTCTTATGTGTGTTTTGCTGAATAAATTCTTATTATTCTTTTAAGGTTATAGATACCTTATATCCAGAATGGTATTAGTGTAACATATATCATATTTATTCATTCAATTCATTTATATAATTACTATGTAATGATGAACATGTCGAACGAGTCGCATCACATCGTGGAGACGATATTCCGTACGTACGCACGAGTGATGATATCGTTCCTATGATCGTGGAATTGTATTGGATTATATGAATACTATTTCAGTATCAATATAACTTTATAATAATCATATATAGTTACTCATTACACCATTATACCCATCCATGTAAGGTGATGGTGGAAAATAGATTACACCACGGCGTGGAGACGGTATTCCGTACGTACGCACGCGCGGTGATTTCATTTTTCCGTAGGATGGATAGAAGGTGAATTAGGGTTGTTTCAGATTTATAATAACATATCAGTATGTAACTAATACTGATTTTATTACTTTATCATGAAACAACTAAAGAAGAAGAAGTTGAAGAAGAAAGAAATTGAAAAGATCGGTAATGGATATTACCTCTTCTTTGAAACGCCTCTTTGAATCCTCCACTTAGGGAACTAAGATTGGTCTTTGAAAAAGACCAGGACCTCTAGGATTATTCTAGGGAAGTGGAGAAGGGATTTTGGCAGGGTTTGGCCGAGCTTGAGTGCTCAAATTGGTGTGAGGAGGAGGGGGGGGGAGGTGCCCTTTTGTAAGGGAGGAGAGGGGCACCATAGGAATATCTCAAAATATTATTTTATATTAAAGTCAAAATCGGTTTATAATGGTTCCAAAGGGTCTTATTTCAAAGGTAAAGTGGGGATGGGTCGAAATCCTATCAACCAATAGGATTTAGACAAGTTTAGGTTATTATTTTAACCTTATCAATTAGATTTAACTCTAAGTTAAATAATTTAACTTTTACCGTGTCTTTTTATTTTCTTACACTATATGGTTAATACACTTACTATAACATGCCAAACGAACCCCAAGTTGTTTATTATTAATATATATATCCTTAGCTATGTCATTTGGCCGAACCGTATATTTTTAGGAATAACATAACAATTAATAATATAATATTTTATTTAAAAACTATTTTGTGTCAATTTTGACACTATTTGATATATAATTTTTGTGAGAGTCATAACAGATTTATATGTTCGAACCAAGTTGATTAAATCAACACTAATATATCCTAGTAACCTATAAAATTAGTGGAATTCATAAAAAGTCTCAAATTACATTTATTTGAGCATTTATAACATCAATTATGTTAACTTTTCCTTAAAAGGGTAATTACTGCATCATCGTTGTGTCATAAATTAATTAATTTATTTAAAGTCTAAAAATTATAAATAAAATATCATTATGTAGGAAATCTTTTTATCTTTCTAATGAATATTTATATTCTAATTTATCTTATGAATAACCCCATATTAGAAAATGTTTTAGTTATTAAACTTTGATTTTAACTATTTAACTATTCATTAAATAAAATAATATTAAATGTCATAATCTAATCCAAGTGGACCTAAATGGTCATATAATATTCATAAGGTTGTTTTTGGTCGAATTACACTTGTCCAATAGAATTAGGACATGTGTTAGGGTAATAAGAATATCATTTCTACCCTTAATTACCCTATTTATTTTTAACCGTGGTAAATAAAAGTAAAAAGTTACTATTCACCAAAAAATATTTTCACTTAATTGAACCACATTTTACTTACTAACATCAACCGTGTCTCTCGGATTTTTGAAATTCCACTCACAGAAGCGGTAAAATTAAGTTTTATGAAAAATTCAGTTTTTTTAACTACCACTTAGTGGTTTCACTATTCATCAAAAATTGAAAGTTTTCAGAAAAATACCAAAACTTATGCCTAAGATATATTTGATATTATGAACTCAAAAATGATTTCTATTTTACCAAATTCAAAACATATCAGTTTCCTTAATTAATTTAAAAATTAATTCCCGTCGTCAAAACAAATATCGTGTTCTTAAGAGATAATAACTATCAAAAGATTGACATTTGTTTATGTCTGGTTTAAATGTGAAATTACATCCAATGACCAACATTGTATTAAATTGTAAAAATATATTCTAAATATACTTTAAAACCACTCAAATTATTAATTTATCACTATTAATTATTTCTATTGAAAAAGTTGTTTTTAATTAAAATTTAATAATTTTCACTATTCATCAAAATATGAAAGTTATCCGAAAATCACCAAAATTTCACCCTAAGCTAATTTGGATATTACGAATCCAAAAATGAATTCCATTTTGAAAAATAAAATTACAAAATTTCAAAAAGTGGTTATTACTATTAATAACGGCTAGTTTTAATAATATTTTAATAGCATATTGTTGTTTAGTGAAACTCGTTATTGCGTACTACACACGCTATCGAGGAAGGTCATGATTGCGTGTAATGCAAGGAAAATCAAGTATGCATGTTGTGCAAGCTCCTTTTGGTGTAGCGTACAACACAAGACATTAGTGAAATTAAAAAGAATATTTTTCATAAAATCTCGGGGTGTTACAATTTTCTTAAACAAGAAACCAATCTTGAATGGTTTATAAACTAGATAAACAAAAGGTGGATCTGGGTTGGGATTATGTTTTAACCACAAATGTTTACCCAAACTAAACCTAACTCATGATTGCTTCCTATAAAAGACTAAAAAGAATTTTTCCATTGATATGAAGGTGATATGAAGGCTTCTTTAGTGCTTTGAATCCAAATTCTTGAGGTAAGTCATCATTCATGGTAGTTTTCATTGTTTTTTCTTAGATCTATTTCTATCTCTATCTCTTAGTTTCTTAGATCTACATCCACTGTTGATATATCCAAGGTCTTTGTTTCCAAATTTGTTTTTATTTTACCTTTTTGATTATATGGGAAGATATATAATGTGGGTTTCTGGAGATTCAGCCTAGATTCATTGGAGATTTAGTGACATTCTCCACTTTATCAATAAATCACACAGTCTGGGGATTCACTCTTGATTCTTCTATTTAGAATATGTTGGGTTAGTTTAAAATTTATTATTTTGATCACAATGGAACTAGTAGAAAAATCATTTTTAACGTCGTCAATTTGACGTCGGTTTATTATAAACCGACGTAAAATATTTTTGCGGATAAGTTTTGGCGTCGGTTTTTTAAAAACCGACGCCAAAAACTAAAAAAAATTAGTTTTGGCGTGGGTTTTTAAAAAAACCGACGCGAAAAAATAATGAAAAAAATGATTTGGCGTCGGTTTTTTTAAAAACCGACGTCAAAAAATAAAAATAAAAGTTATGACGTCGGTTTTTTGAAAACCGACGCCAAAAAATAAAAAAAAAATTATTTTTGGCGTCGGTTTTTTTAAAAACCGACGTGAAAAAATAAAAAAAAAGTTATGACGTCGGTTTTTATGAAAACCGACGCCAAAAATGTAAAAAAAAATTTACAGTCCTATAGATAATTCCCTAAGCTTTGATTTGCTGGTCATGGAGCAAAAACGGAGTTACGGATTAAAAGTTATGGATGTTGGAAGTTGAACTTCTCTAAAAGAAGTGTTAATTAAGTCCAACTTTCAAAGGCCATAACTTTTAATCCGTAACTCCGTTCTAGCTCCACGACCAGTCAAATCGAAGATTAAGAAATTTTCTAACACATGGTAAATTTTGTTTTTATGTTTTGACGTCGGTTTTTATAAAAACCGACGCCAAAAAAAACTTTTTTGTTTTTCGCATCGGTTTTTAGAAAAACCGACGCCAAAAATATTTTTTTTTACATTTCGCGTCGGTTTTCATAAAAACCGACGCCAAAAATGTAAAAAAAAATTACATTCCTATAGATAATTCCCTAAGATTTGATTTGACTGGTCATGGAGCAAAAACAGAGTTACTGATTAAAAGTTATGGATGTTGGAAGTTGAACTTCTCTAAAAGAAGTGTTAATTAAGTCCAACTTTCAAAGGCCATAACTTTTAATCCGTAACTCCGTTCTAGCTCCACGACCAGTCAAATCGAAGCTTAAGAAATTTTATAACACATGGTAATTTTTTTTTTATGTTTTGACGTCGGTTTTCATAAAAACCGACGCCAAAAAAAACTTTTTTTTTTCGCATCGGTTTTTAGAAAAACTGACGCCAAAAATATTTTTTTTTACTTTTCGCGTCGGTTTTCATAAAAACCGACGCCAAAACTGTTTTTTGTTTTTCGCGTTGGTTTTTTTAAAAACCGACGCGAAAAACAATTTATTTTTAATTTTCGCGTCGGTTTTAAAAAAACCGACGTGAAACGTATTTTTTTTTATCTTTTTAGCATCGGTTTATTTAAAAACCGACGCCAAATAGTATTCACTAATACGCGGGATCAAAATTTCAATTTTTTTCACAACGCGCGTTTAACTTTTTAAAATCCCGCCTATATTTTCATACAACTCAATTGAAAATATTTTCATTTACTATATATAAATCTATTTGTCCTTCATTTATCATTTTCATCCTCTTCGATTCAATCAAGTTTTCAATGCGGCATCAATCATTAATTTGATTACGGTACATATTATATTCATTCATTTTCATTATTATTGTTGTCCTTCATTTATAAACAACTCGATTAGATTTCAAATAATGATGATTTAATTTTTTTATTGTGTTAAAAATATAAAACGTTCGGATGACATTTACCAAGATTGGTGTAAGTTAAATTATAGATTGTCGTTTTTATTATCACATGAGATCTACGCTAAATATAAGAGATATGATGATAAACAACATATCATTTAAATGGAAGATCGAAAAATAATCGAAATGTGTTTGAAGTATTATGTATATTTTATATCATTTGGTGTACGTGATTTTAACTTGTGTTTATCTTGTTTTCTTTAAAACATATTGTATCAATCGATACTTTGACATGTTCAACTTCTGACGGCCATAACTTTTGATCCGTAACTCCGTTTTAGCTCCACGACCAGTCAAATCGAAGATTAGGAAATGCTCTAAAACATAAAACAATAAAAATTGCTTTTTGGCGTCGGTTCTTGTAAAAACCGACGCCAAAAATAAGTTATTTCCATTTACGGCGTCGGTTTTTTTCAAGAACCGACGCCGAAACTATTTTTTAAACTTTTTGGCATCGGTTTTTAGGGAAACCGACGCCAAAAATGACGCGTATGAGTTTATTTGGCGTCAGGTTTTTACAAAACCGACGCAAAAAAGCAATTAAAATTTGTTTTTGGCATCGGTTTACAAAAACCGACGTAAAAAGTCATATTTTTTACGTCGGCGACTTCAACGTCGGTTAAACACCGACGTTAAAGACCTTTTTTCTACTAGTGTGGCTTTTGAAATTGATGTTAATATATTTTTGGAATCCCTCTTTAGTGACATTTTTTAGAATTGTAGAAATTGGGAGTTTTTAATAAAAGTGAAATTTGAAATTGGATTTTAAAATGATGGTTTTAAAAATGATTGTTTGGTTTGATTTCATGGAAATGTGTTTTCAATAAAAGGTTGGTTTTATTGAAATATTTTGTTTGAATTTTTTTCAATAAAATTATGGTTTTATTGAATTTTTTGTTTTGTAATTGGTTTTTGGAATAATGGTTTTATGTGTGTTCTTGTGAATTCCGGGAGGACATGGGTAAGAAGTCCCCCTCATCATTGGTGGGTTCGATAAGGGTTGGGTCTTTCCCCTATCATTAAGTGATAGATTAGTGAAAGGATGACTCACCAATCATGATTATAGGGAGTCCCAGGTTTCATGAATGTTTGGATTAGTGGATATGTGGAGAGGAATGGTTTTTTCAAAAATGGAATTTGTTAAATGTGTATATAACATTTTTTATTTTCTTTCATGGGAATGTGTATTTTTTTGAAAACTGGTTTGATATAGAAAATTATTTATATTCTGATATAAAGTGTTTTAAATTTTTTTATATAAAATTTTTTATATAGTATTTATATAATTTTATATCCAAGTTGTGTGAGTAGGGATGTCATTTGGGGAATGCCTACTGAGTTTCATTACTTAACCCTACTTCAATGGTTTCGTTCTTTTGCAGATATTGTTCATCAGGACATAGGAAAAGGTACTGTATAACACTTATTTAGTAGTGCTACATGATGATTTGGATGTATTGGGGAGTTAGATCATGGATTATATTGGGATATATGGAATTTTTATTTGGAGTCGTTGGGTTTTGACAGTCTTGTCTTCCACTATTTACTTTGATATTTTTTGTCTTCTACTATGGTACTTATTATAATGTGATTTTTTTATAAATGGTATTTATTTTATTTATCTTAAATTATATGCGTGCATAATTTAGTGGTTTGGTTATGTTTGTTTTGGTTTTTGTTGTTTCATTTCCCAAATGGAAAATCATCCCCTAATTTTATTGAAGACCTTGGCATTTATTTCCAGCCTTTGGTGTCTTGGGGATGTATCTTAAGGCCAAGTAATTTATTCCCTCCATCTCAATCAAATGAGTAGGGGTGGGAAATTACTAGTGGTATTAGTCATGGTAAATCCTATTATCCATTTGAAACAAGTGGTATGATCTTGATATCTCCCATCCTAACAAGTGGTCTTCAGTTCTCTTGGTATTGAGGTTGATATTCATTCGGGATTATACCATGTGTTGGGATAGTGGAAAGGAGTAGTATTGTCAAAACTTGAAATGATGAGAATAAAAATATGTAGCAATCAATTTTAAATTTAACCTAATGTTTACAAGTATTTTGGTATATATGTTTATTGGGGACACTTAAAGGAATTGGGATCTCATTATCATGGGTTTATCTAATGAGACGAGCGTAACATGCATTAGAGGATTGACTTACCACTAGGAGTGCATAATTCATTTTGATTAATGATATATGACTTGGTGTAATGTATTGATTTTTTAAAAATTTA
Source organism: Viscum album (assembly GCA_963277665.1). Classification (NCBI taxonomy): domain Eukaryota; kingdom Viridiplantae; phylum Streptophyta; class Magnoliopsida; order Santalales; family Viscaceae; genus Viscum; species Viscum album. The sequence goes on along the minus strand of OY728121.1, from coordinate 1,639,406,839 downwards.
AATGTTTTTTTCAAATGAAAGATTCTGAAAAAGATAATGGTTTTGTTATTTTGAAAATAGTTTGACTTTCAAAATCAAGTTGAAATTTTTAAAAATTGGTTGAAAATAGAAAAAAAAATTGATGGCATTATTGTGGTAAGATGATGTGATATAATTTGAAATGTCAATCAATAAGTTTATAGAGGGTGAAACATCCAATGTTTGTTATTTTTTTAGAAAATGAAACCCAGTACGCATCGTAGAAGCCAATTAGAAGAAGTTACTGAGAACACGGTTTCACCGAAGCTACAGGTTAACTAATTGTTGTTTTAGAGTATTGTCCAAGCATTTCAGACTATGGAAAGAGGGAATAGGATAAATGATCTAAGGCAAGTGGATCATTTAGTCCAATTTGATAAATAGAATTCACCCATATTTTAAGGTGATTTTGAACTATAAAAGGTAGATGTGTGGATGAATTGGATAAATCATATCTTTAATTTCATCAGCACACCAGTAGAGCTGAAAGTGAAGCTGGAAACATATAAGCTGGAACATCTTTCATGCCAGAGGTGGGATTTAGTATTTCAGGTTGAACTGAACCTAGGTCTTACAAGTGTATATTTTAAAAAAAATCAACAAACAATTTGATCCTCATAAGTTCAGAATTCATAGATCGATAGAAATTTTCAACATGGAGAAGGAGAGACTCAAAATAACATATTATGTAGATAAATTAATGAATTTAGTCCAATTTTCCCTCGAATTTTCTTCTAGTGCATCCTTTATGGCACACATTATTGAATTGGGGTTGAGGAAGTAGAATCGCTCAAAGATTGATGTGATCTTTGTAAAAGATTATATGGAGATGGTTAATAGAGATACGGTATAAGAAAGTGAAATATTAGGAGTTATGGTGAGAGGAAGTATGTTGATATCTATATGAAATAGTGGGATCTATAATTTTGGGAGAAATCAGAAGAGGGACACCTATTTCTATTATGGGAGTATGAAACAGAATCAAATGGCTGGATCGATGAATCTTCCTCTAAAACCAAAGATCCATCCTGGATTTTTTCAATGTGGTCTACTTGACCACATGAGAAGATAGTGTACATCACCAACTAGATAATTCCATAACTATCATCAGATGGGGCATCTTTAGCTCTATTTTCACAGTTCTCGAAGGACTGGTTTTTGGGAAACATCTTAGGTGTTTTATGTGTCATATGCTTTGATGGGATGAGGGCGGTAGAATCAATATCAACAACAAAAAAATAGAAATACATAATGATTCTAGGAATACCATGACTCCTCATTTAGTGAAATCCTAACATGGAAATAAGGAACAAAGTGATATGAGAAAAAAATTATTTCAATCTAAGTAGGTTATTCTAGATGATCATTATAGACCATTTATGGTGCGAGGTATAATTATTTTTAATTCTACCAGTATGTAGGGTTTTTTTGATGTGGGTGAATCTGAATCTATTATTTCTTCTTGTATGGTTGATTTTCTGAGTCCAAAATATAAGATGATGCCTTCATTGATAAAAATTAAACTTTTATGGGTCAAATCAAATATAGATACTTTGTGTCTATAATAAGTTCTATAACTGTTGATTGAGTTGATCTGAAATGTTATTTCTATGTTTTTGATATGGATGCCTATGATATAATATTGGGTATGTATTAGTTGACAATGTTCATGGATCACCCCAATTATTACACCACAAAATCTAGTTTTACAACTGATGATGTAATCGACCAACTCTTTTGATGAGATTGGGGGGTAAAGAAAGGAGGACCATGCTTTTTGGAACTATTAGTTAGAATGATATTATTCCAGTTGTCAGCCTTGACTTTAGACTCAATGGAAGAGACCATGGATAGTAGTTTTCATACCATTATTGATCAATTTCTATATTAAATTCCAAATAATTTGTCAGGTTTTCCACCTATAAGGAAAGTGTAATTTAAAATTGATCTTCTTTAGGGGACAAGTCCTATTTCCCTTATTTCTTATCAGATAGATCCAAAAAAATTAATTGAATTGAATGTAGAGTTAGAATATCTTGATAGAAAATGGTTCATTCAACTGAGCAAGACTCTAGGGGAGACACCAGTTTTGTTTGTCAAGAAGGCATATGTAACTCTTCTATTTTGTCTGGATTATTGTATGATTAACCAAGTTACGATAGATAATTGTTATCCACTTCAATGTATTAATGATATTTTGATCAATTGAGGGGATCACAGTGGTGCTATATGATTGAATTTTGATCATGATATCACTAATTATGAGTTCGTAAGGAGGATATTCCAAAGGATTATTTCAGGAGTAGATATGAACATTATGAATATGCGGTAATTCATTAAGGAATTAAGAATGCACCATAGGTATTTATGGAATTTATGAATCGTATATTTTAGAGCTATCTTAGGTCATTAATGGTTGTTTTTTTTGGATGACATATTGGGGTATTCAAGGATACTGGGTGAGCATGAACAATGCTTGGTGAAAGTGTTGGGATTATAATGGGATTATCGTGTGTTTTCTATATTATCAAAGTTTTATTTTTTGGATACAATAGGTACATTTACATGGAAATGTAAACTCTAAAAGAGGTGTTTCTATGGATCCATAAAATATATAAGTTTTTATCTCTTGGAAACCACCAAATAATTTATTTGATGTACATAGTTTCCTTAGTCTAGAGGGTTATCATCGATGCTTCATTCATTATTTCTCATGACTAGATTCACAATGATATATTTGACAAGTATGAATGTTTTATTATAATGGTGTGAAGAATATTATAAGATATTTCAATAGATTAATGTTTAACATCCATCAGCACCAATCTAGATCTTTCTGGAATCAAGACATGGTTACCTTGTTTATTATTATGTTTCAGGATCTGTTTTGGGATGATTTCTCATGAATGGAGACCGTGTAGTTGCTTATGGATGATGGTAGTTTAGGTTTCATAAGAATAATTACCAAACAAAGGATTTGGAGTAAGCTATCATAGTCCATCCTTTGAAGTCTTGGCATCATTACCTATTTTTTGAGAAATTTATAGTGTTCACGGATCATAAGAGCTTAGAATGTACATTCTCACAAAGTTATTTCATAATCATCAACATCATTTATTTATTACTAGTGAAAACTGGATACAAAAAAAAGGAAAGAAAGAACAATCAACTATATACATAAACCTACCCCTTAGGGTGGTATGAAGTGATGGAGATAGGGGGAATCCCCTCAAACCAGATTCTCCCTTGATGGGGTAAATTATTCCCATCGTGATAAGATGTCATTTCATCCTCATGATTGGATAAATATGCTAGGATTTCGTCCACCTTATTTAACTTGCTTCAAATATGGAGAATATCTGTTTTGTTTCATTAGAGATCTATGCACCTTCCGACTATATAAGAAATGTACCTTGGAGCATCTTAGGTATTTTTCAGGGAATTTTAGAGAATTTAGGAGTCTATATACACCACCATCAAACCCATATTACATTCTATTCAAATATGAATACCCCATGAGAATATACATGGATTCATCATTAAGAGAATGGCCACTCAAAAAAAACAGAACAAGAAAAGATTAAATTACCCTTGCAATAATGGTCAAATCCACCTCTAGGCATGAGACCCACCGAACACAATACATATGGATCCTTTTGAGTCATTGTATGATCATCTTTGTCTTGCTTCACCTTTATAGGTGTAAATAGGTGGTACTTCACTTTTTAGGTAAAGACTTGTCTAAGAAACTATAAAGAATATTTTATTGACCAAAAAACAGAAGGATATGACTTAGAGTTATCTGAAATCATAGGCGGATCATCTTCGATGACCATTATCATTTGCGGTGACTAATAATGTTTTCTTGATGATCACTCCAAGACATGGAGATTGACATTTTGAGACTAAGGTAAAGTTATCTCCTCAATAAATTTTCCCTTCTGAGATAAATTAATGGTTTAGTGATGTGACATATTAGTTGGAATTTCCAACATGGATCGGTTCTATGCACAATGAATTTCACATATCTCAGTTGAAAAAGAATGAAACTGATCCCAACCATGTGATCATATGGGATTACATTGACCTAGAGCTAGATACATCATCATTGTACATTCCAGTGTAGATTTTGGATCAGAAATAGAAAGTATTATGTCGAAAATAATTGGTTTAATATAGTTTTATAGAAATATGGTCAGATCTAGGAAGAGACTTGGGGATGAGAGAAGGAAATAAAACATAACTTGTCAGAACTCATTCAAATAAAGTGGGTTTTCTAGTTTTTCTAGGGATAGAAATTACAATGGTGAGGAGAATTTTCCATCCTTGGTTTCAAGTATGTAACCCTTTAATTGTTCTTTTTAAGTATATAATGTGTTTGGGTGAATTTTCAGGTAGTTCAGAATTCTTTGAGGGGTTTTATAATTCTTAGAGTTTGGAGAATGGTTTGTTAAAATAATAAAACACCTATCAAAAACCATTAATAGTGAGACATAGGCTAAGGGGAATTTTCATCTAAAGGTGCATGTTTTGATGAAACCCTAAGGATGCCTAGGAGATATAAATATTCATGGGATAGTGAGCATTGATATGGTTAGATTACATTTTGGAAACTTTGAGAGACAACCATGTGAGTGTTCTTCTTATGGTAGTATCCAGTGCATGATTAGTGCACGGTTTTCCTAATTGTGTGACTAACCATGCACAGTTTAAAAACTGGATCCATAAAAAGTGGATCTAGGTATGGATTATGTTTTAGACCCCCATTTTTTTCCCAAACCAACCCTAACTTGGGATTTCCTCCTCTCAAATGCTAAAAAGGATTCTCTCATCGATCTTGAGGTGATCTGAAGGCTTCACTTTGTGCATTTAAGCTAGATTCTTAGGAAAAATCATTGTTCTTTATAATTTCGTGGGTTTTCCATAGATCTACTTCTACCACTCTCTTGGTTCCATAGATCTACTTCGTTAGTGAATATATCTAAGTTAGTTGATTACAAATATTTTTTTTATTTTCTTATAATAGTGGAAGATATCATAGGTTGATTTTTGTAGATTCAACCCGATTTCGTTGGCATTTTTTTTATCTTCTTTATTTTTTCCATAAATCCTGAGGTAGGTGGCTTCACTATTGACTCTTATATTTAGAATATGAAGGCTTAGATTCAAATTTATTTTTTTGATTGAAATTGTTTTTTAGATTGATTTGAATTTCATTTTTGAAACCCACTTTTGTGGCAGTTTATAGAATTAGAGAAATTGGGAATTTTTATGGAGAGTGAAATTTGAAACATGATTTTAAAATGATTATTTAAAAAATGACTATTTTGTATTATGGAATAGAAAAGTTTTTTCACTAAAATATTGGTTTTATTTAAATGGTTCATTGGAATGGTTTTTAATATAATAATTGAAATGCATGAAATGGTTTTTTTAGTATTGGATTTGGCATAAATGTTTTCTATGTGTTCATGTGCATTCGAGATGGATAAGGGTAAGAAGTCCCCAACCCATAATTAGTGGGATGGATAAGGGTCTAGAATTTCCCCATAAAAATGTTTCATTATGTGATAGATTGGTCAAAGGATGAAACCCCACTCATCAGTATATGGATTTATAGGTTTCTTGCGTAGTTGGATGTGTGGATATGTGGAATGGAATTTTAATTCCAAAAATGGAATTTGTGAAAGGTTTTCTAAAAAAATTGGATACTTTCTTGGGAAAATGTATTTTTTGGACAAATATTTCGATATAGAAATTTTTTTACATTCTGATATAAATTTTTTTAATTCTTTTTATTTAAATTTTGTTATATATTTGTTATAACATGTTATATCCTATTTGAGTGAGTAGGGAAGTTAATTTGGGAAATACTAATGAGTTTCATTACTCACCTATACTATGGTACATAGGTACTTTTGATGATATTTTTTATTAGGATACAAGAAATAGTAAAGAAACACATTTATTTAGTCTTGTATCATGATAATTTGGATGTATTATAGACTTGGAGCATTGAACATGTTAGGAGAATTGAAGTTTTTATTTGGAGTCCTTGGGTTTTGATAGTCTTTTCTTCTTCTATGTACTTTAATATTTGTAGTATTCTATTATGTTACTTGTAATAATTTTATTTTGATATCAGGGGATGCACATTGAGATAGATTATATTGTTATAATGAATCATGTAGTGGTTTGGTTATGGTTTTTTTTGTTTTAGTTGTTTATTTTTTCGAAGGCCATATCATCCCCCAATTTTATTGAAGACTTTAAAATTTATTTTCAGCCTTTAGCCCCTTGGGGAAGCCTCTTAAGGATAAGTAATTTCAGTTTTACTTCTCAAGACAATGAGAAGGGGTGGGATGTTACAAAAATCATATCAGATTAATCAAATGGTCTTTTAAATAATCACAAATTTATTTTTTAGAGGACCATAACAATACATTTGTTATTCAATTTCTTGTGATTAATAAACTCTATCACTACCTATAAATATTTATTATTTTAATTGATGTTTATATAATCACATTACTCCAATGTTATACTATAGAAAAACATATTTATGTGTTATTATATATGAATTTTTTACTCTTGCTTCTCTCTTATTAAGTAGGTGTTTTATTAACCCCTTTTACTATGTGGGTTTTCAATAAGGGAATCTTAAAATATCAAACCCATAAATTTGATAATATATGTTGAATGTAATACCAAGAAATTGTAAAATAAGAACATTTTGTTTGATATCATATGTGACCCACAACACCAATATTAAAAAACCAACAAAATATATTCCTTTAAATTTAATTTCATCAGTAGCTTGCAGAACATGCAACCCCATGTATAAATGAAGGATAATATTGTATACTATTTTAAAAAAATCATTAAATTGGTGGGTAGGAATAGGAATAACTAATTTATATGAATTATATTTTTATAGAAGCAAAAAAAATTACATTGTTAACTATTTTTTGATATAAAATAATAAATTATTGAATGAAAAAAATGACAACTTTTTTGAAAAATTGTTTTTTTACAAATGGTGGATTAGTAGTGCTTTGTGAACATAATATTAAATAAATATTTATAGTTTTATAAAATTTATTTCCTTAATTAAAATTCATTTTAATATTTTTAACATCATAACTACAATAGGATGAATTTTTTTAATTTTGGTATAATGTTTAATTTTTTGATGATTAGTGAAAAATTCTGATTTTTTATTGAAAACTACATTTTCGTTTAAATATTGTACAAGGTTAAATTATATTCTAAATAGAAATTAAATTAAAATTTGTTAAAATATATTGATTTGTAACTTTTTTTAGATTTGTTGAAATAATTTCATGTTGATTTTTGATATTAAACCAAACTATATTTATGATGCTTTTTTCTTTGAAAACCATCTTTTTCATCCCGTCTAATGGGATAATTTTAAATTTGATTCTATAAAGATGGAAATTAAATATTGAGTAATGTATTACATATTAGGAATTATAATTATTTATTTTATCTATTAAGGGGATCTTAATTTTTGACCATTATGAATAATAAAATTAATAAAAAATAAGTATCACATTTAAAGTTAAAATTGATTTATTGTGGGTATTGTACTAAATATATAATGGTTTAAACAAACTAAAAACTTGTCCAACGCCAATTTTATTTCCATATTTAGACATTATAACCTCTTGGGATCAATAATGACCATTTTTATTCTTAAATGATAAAAACATGGTTGTCATTGAATCTTTTCAAAAATAACATGTTTGTCATCTCCCCCACCAAGAAAAGGTTGTTGAATCACCTCTCCTCTTCACACATCCAATTCCAATTATTTATAGAAAAACATCTCAAATCACATAAATACTCCCCTAAAAAAATATTTGATCTATTTTTTTTTATCAAAAATCCAACCTATGAAAACGTTTGGTACAAACCTAAAAATGTTGTCTAGAGAAGTGTTAACGTTCTTAAACAAGCATTTTTTTTTATTCCACTAAATTTAAATATTGATAAATAATTATTATATAAAATAATTAATTTTTGACACATAAATATATGTTATTAGTTTAATGTACCAACCTATATTCATATCATATTTAATCAATTGGGAAATGATATCATTGATCATGTCCATAGCAGACTATCGCCTCACAAACCGATATAATTCATTTTTCATCACCACCTTTGAATGATGGATATAATGATGGTTTTAACAAATTTATATAATATTTATGATATTTTTATACTTATATTATTATTACATTCCATATACTTTCTTACTTTTCTTTTCCTTTAAAATACAATAATGTTTCTCATGGGTATGGTGGACAACCACCTCGTGAAGTGATGTGATTCATTTAAAACATGCTCTTTGCATGGAAAGTAACACAGATAAATTTAATGAATATATAAAATATTAATGATATTATATTTATTATGTAATATTAATATTTTACACATTTACTTATCCTTTCACTTTTTAATGGAATTATATCATATCCCATTAGTACATATGACCTACCATGTCTAAAAAGAAATGTGATTCATTTCTCATGTCCAATATCTTGTAATAATTATAAAATTTTATACATTGAGTCATTATTATATTTATAACATTAATATATTTTGATATATTATTTATCTTTTTCATATATATGATAATTATAATATTCATGAAAAATAATGCATGAGAAAACAACGCAATTAACAACTGAAACAATGAAAATAACGAAATATTATTAGAAAAATGATGGTAAAATGATATAACAGAAACATATATTATAATATATTATAAATATGAATATGGATTTAATATAAATTAATAATAATAATAAACCCATTAATATTTATTTTATAGCATGTTCAACCCAAAGGAAGTATGAGGTAAGGGACATCATCTCAATTTCCATTCATTGTGTCATATTTTATTATCTAGAACCTAATTAATATTAAATGGTTTACATATTTCGACATATTAATTTAATATCATAAATAATTCATATATAATTTCAATTTAATTTTAAATTTAAATTAATTCATCCTATGCGACATGAAAATTACTATGTTTTATAGGATTTCACCCCAATTTCCCTTAATTGTGGCATATTATAATGCTATGCACAAAATTTCTTGTACAATGTGTATATACTCACCATTTTAAATGTAATATTATGAATAATTATTAATTCAATGTATTTTATGTTTTAACTTGAATTATTTCATTCAAGGGTATTTTAATTAAAAATTAGAATGCTGTAAACAATTTCATAACTCAATTTCTTTTGATTGGGTTATTTTACTTCTTCACTATCTTTGATAATATTTGATTATGTGTGTAATGAATTTTTAATATCATTTTTTTATATGAAATTTTTTTATTTAGATTTTCATTTTATACACATAATCATATAATTTATTAATTCTTACTTCAATTTATGATAATTTTTAGAGTTTATTTAACAATTACATTTTAATGAGTATTGTATTTGCGTCAATTTAAATTGAAGATAACCATCTATTTTTTCGATAATAAAACCATTTATTTTTCTTATATCACGTTTATTTATTATTTTTTTAAAGTAATATTATCATTTTCCCAATACTTTGTACTAAATATTATTGATAAAATATTTTTAGGAAAATCCAACAACATTTATCTCTTATTTAAAAACTCCTTTTCCTTCCAAAACATAGTTTTCTAAAAATGTTTTCAAAAATGATTTAAACATTATCCAAATTATTTAAAAAAAATTATAACCATGATTTAATTTTTATAAATTTTTTTAAAATATTATTCATGTACTTTCTGTAAACAAGGCCAATTTGGTTTTTACCAAAAATGTGAAAGGAATTCTTTTTTAGCTTATACAGATTGTATAAATTTTCCCACCTCTATGACCACTCAAAATTTAAAAGTTTAAATTGATTTTTTATAGTTTTTTTCGATGAAAACTATTTTAAAAAAATGTGAACTTTTATTTTGAAATGGTTATTCAAAAAATGAAAATGTTATTTTCCTAAAGAATGTTTTTAAATATGTTTTTATTATATATATATTCATTAATGATGAAAAACATGTATTTTTTATTATAATCTACTGGGAGTATGTTGTATCAATTACATCCTTATTCTTTATATGGATTTTTTATGATTTTTTGACCAAGTAATGTATTAACATTCACATTCTTAATCTATTTTGTTGTAGTCATTAACATTCCCTTAAAATTTCATGTTTCTTATGATAATTGGGAAATTAATTTCTCCTAAATATGCATATTATTTATAATGGATATCCATATTCATTAAACTATTTATCATTTATATATATGGTTTTTTACATTGAATATTATTTTCTTTATTAAAGAAATGTTAATAAATCTATATTCTTTAATAAATACAGATATTTTGTTAAGAGGAATACTATTCACGAATTAAGTTTATTATTCAAAAAATGAGAAATTATCTATACATAAAAATACATTTGGGGAATAGTTATAGATATTTCCTTGATTACTCAGTAGTCCAATGATAAGAATCAGTTTGATAATTATAGTTAAATGTGTTTCTAGTGTATATATACATGATATTTTTAAACTTTCCTATGAAATTTCTTAACAGAAGATGTATCAAGGTGCTTGAGATCATTTTTTAAAATAATTAAGAATTACCATCGACATGAATTTGGTATTAGTATCCATGGGACCTATTCAATGATATTACCATTAGATGCATTTAATTATAATATTATTGAATAAATGGAAATTTTTTTCAATTATTTACCTTTATAAATTGATTATTCATTATTAGTTTATGACTTTCTTATAATTCACTAAATGGTATGTGTTTTCAGCTATTTATAATTCCAGGATGATTTTTCTAGTAAAATTATTTAAATGGGATGTGTGATCAATCAGTTAACTTTTTATGGTTTTTCTTATTGATTCATAATACCTTTCGCAATACATAATTCTTTCTAAACATTTGATCTCATTCTTATTTTTTTTACTTTACCATCAAAATAGGATATTTACTATGAATGATATACAATGAAATTCTAGATGAATAATTATATTCTCATGAAAAATGTTGTGATTTTTTTATTTGAATGAAATATGGGTATCATGTATATATCTAGTTTACTGAGAATAATTAACAAGTTAGTTCTTCTATATGTGATTCATTGTATCTTATGGTTGTGTAATAAAGAAAGAAACTGACTATGGGTTACTCGGTTCAGGGTTGTTGCACTTACACAATAGCGAATCTAATTATAAGAAATATAAATCAATGTTTCATATAAATATTTGTGATTTAAATGAAGAATTTTTATGATGATAACGCTCAAATAATAACATTTTAATAATTAATGAATGAAATGGATTGGAAACATGAACTTTATCTTATAATACTAGTAAATGTAGAATAATAATTTCATATACTTAGATTCAACTTCCAGAACATAGTTCACATGGTTAGAGAATGCTATAATGAAAATTATTTTTAGAATAACCATGAAACATATCTCCTAAAGAGTGAAAATGAATTTGAAAATGTTGGTGAAAAGTTTTTCTTGAATGAACGGTAAATAAAGACTATGTTTGTGGTAAAGAAAATTGATTCTAAAAAATATATTAACTTAGTGAAAATAAACATGATATTAAAACCATTTAAATATAGTGATTCATAAGTGGTTATAAATAGTTTCAGAATATAGAATTGGGTGTCTGGAGATCACAAAAAATTAGGTTTACAAATGGTGATAAAATAGATTATTAAAATAATAAAGAAATATATGTGTGATCTTTGTGAAGAGAAAAACTATTTACATAGAAAAGAATGGATTTTATATGCACTATTGAAACTATAGATGATTTTTGCAAATAGAAATATTTTATAGATTCATATTTTAATGTTTCAATGAATCGATAATAAATGCATGTAAAAATAGTGTGGTGTTATAATCCAACTAAAAGAATAAAATATAATAAAAAATAAAAAATTACATATTGAATAATTTAAAATGATTTCAAAATTTAGATGGTGAATGTGTGATATATGACAATAATGGTCACTATTTTGATTTTTTCCTCACCATTATAAAATATCAATTAATTTGGAATTTAAATACTCATATTTATCAAGTGTAGATATAGAATGGAATGAAGAAATGTCTTGTTATGCATGTTTCACATAAAGCATCAAAAGGGGAATTCTCAAGAACATTTGATCATAGAAGTTTTCTTATATGATTATAACATTAATGAAAATGAATAATTTTGATAAATTGAAAAAAGGTTCCCTGAAATTTTGGAATAATGGTTTGCTCAAGAAAAAAGAGATTCCGTAAAGATATGTTTGGAAATAAATGGTTAATGTTTGATAGTACCCTGTATGTTGATGGGTTGAAACACAACATTTTTAGTGTTTCTTAACTCCTTAATGAATTGAATGAGGTGGTATTCTGGAAATATAGTTTCATAGTGAAATGGATTGAGGATTACCAGATTGTGAAAAGAGGAAAATGAACTAAGGGTACTATTTCTGTGGAGGTTTTTGCAAAGAAAATTAATGATACCTAAGTGAAAAAGAAAAAAATAAATTGTTTCATTAAATATATAGTTATTTTGGGAAAAAATAAATTTGAAGTATTAAATAAATAGTAAAATATTATGATTTTCCTTTGATAAAGTGTTAATGGATATTGATATGCTCCACTTTAATGAAAGGAAGAATTATATATTCCTCAATAAAAAAGTAAAGAATATTATATCTCATCGCTGAAATATTTTTTATTTTGTGATCTACTGGACCATGAGAAACCAACCATAAAGTATATATATGTATTTTACTTCAATTAATGATAAATTTAGTCACATTTTTTGAATTATTTTTGTGAAACATTAATAGAAGGTTATTAAGATGTTCAATAGTTTCCAGAGAAGTGCTGAAATAGAGTGTAGCCCTAAATTAATGATGATTTAGATAAATAATTCTACTGAGTACGAAAATGGAAGAATTCAAGACTACCCTAACAATAATGAAATTCAAAATCAATAAATATCACTATGTACACTTTAAAAAGTTTTTCAAAAATGGAAGAGTTGATGTTTGGTGGATAAGTCTTTAAAAATGTTCATTTACAATAATGCACTATAGTATACTCATTGATTGACTGTATTAGCAACAATTCACATTTAAAATCACATCATTAGTGGTATAAAATTTATCTTGTCAACATATGAGATATATTTTAAGTGGGAATATGTTTTAAATATTAAATATAGTTTTCTAAAATAGTAGATTCTTAATATCAATTGTTAAAATCTAGAAAATTCAGATATAAGTGATGTTGATTAAATATTTATGGGTTATTCGAAAAAAATAATGAGGATATTGAAGATAAAATAAGGAGATGGTAAATATTGTTTATTATATTATTGAAAAATTCTTATAGGACTCCATGGAAGAAGAAAACTAGAGTGGTGTATTTTCTATAAGTAATTATGTTAAAGTCATTTTGGTAAACTAGTATGATAGTGTTTTAAAAAATATGGTAAAATCAAAGAGATTGTAGGTTACAAATGATAATTCATCAATTTAAACTGATGAATATCAAACATTATCATCACATCCAATGATGAAAAAATTAGTGGAGGTCCAAAAAATCAATTTATAATAAGGATAATTATTTTAAACAAAAGGAATCATTCAGTAGTATAAGGCATATATAATTATTATTATTATTTTAGCCAAGAGACTTAAATGATTCATTAGAAAATCAGGAGTGGGTTGATTCAGTGAATGAATAATTGGGCTATATAGAGATGAATGAATCCAAGAAACTAATATTAAATCATTATTAAAGTAATGTGTTTGAAACAAAGTTTTTTTCTAAAACATTTCAAATTAAATAGGGTAAGAAGTGAGAGGTAAAGAAAAACTTGTGTGAAAGGGGTATTCTAAACATGAAGAAATTTATTTTGATGGGACATATATTCAGATCTGTATACGTAAAAACATTATGATATTTTATGTTATTGTATCACCAAAGAATCACAATAATTTTCAAATGGATATCAACTATAACATTCTCAAGGGAGAGTTGAAATAGGATGTTTAAATTAAGAATCCATATAGATTTATTATTGTTAATATGAGAACTATATATTTTAGTTTAAATGGGTCCTATATTTGTTGAAAAAAACCATAAGATGTTTTTATTCCATGTTAAATACATAATTCAATGCACACCAAAAATGTATCATCTAATGGATGGGTAAATAATTCTTATATATAAGGGAACAATAGATAATTGGTTGAAATATGATAGAAATGGAAGGCCTAATTTATGTGGTAATATAGATGTTGAATGGGAAGTATCTACTAATAACCATATATCCAAATCGTTTTGAGTTTAATTTCATAATGAATGGTTTTTTAGGCACATATAGAAGAAAAAATCCATAAAAATGAGCACTGTTGAGGTAAAATATATGGTTGTAACTCAAAAAAACAAATGGTATAAATAAATTCTCATTTAGAATATATAATTGTGTAAGAGATGATTTTAATACCTCGGTGATGTGATAATATAAGTTTTATTAATTTTTTAAGGAACCCTTTTCATCATTCAAGGATGAGGTACAATGAAATAAAATATTACATTATCAAAGATAATGTGGATGATGAAGAGTAAAATATTATATGTGTTCTATCCATGGATAAATAGTAGTTTTGTTCACTAAACTATTTTTAATGGATGAATCTCAAATATCTATTTTAAATATGGGACTCCAAATTTATTTCACTCAAGGATATAGTATGATGTTGGTGTACTTTATATCATCTCTTTTAATTGATATAATTCTCAAATGGGGTAAAAATGATGAAATTAATCCCTTTATTTTAAATACCATACTATCTTCATAAAAGGGGAGGATACATATATATATGAATATTATTCAGTGTATATTTTATTTATAGGGGGAATATACATAGAGAGAGTTATAAAAAGGGGAAATTTTAGAATTTAACTAATGGTCCCATTTTTGGAATTTTTGTGGAACTACTTTATATATAGGATATTCAAAGGTCAGTGTTTCTATCTATTATAGTGGGGAAATATAGAGAGAGTTAGTTTCTAAAAATTTAAATATATTAATTAATCTTGTGATCTATGTTTTTGAATTTTTCTAGAGTATTTTAATATATTAATGAGAATGGATCTATGAATCTATTGATAATAGGTTCTATAAGCTAGTTTGAGAAGTAGAAGAATAATTTAGTGAATTGAATATACATATTATCTCATATAGAATCTCATGTTATATGAAAGAAAATTTAAACATTTTATATTCATGAGGTATTTAGGGTTCTTTAGATATTTGATTAATAAAATGTGAATAATTATTTATATAAAAAAAATATGATGCAATTAAATATTATTTTCCCTAAATCATGTTAGCTCATAGAGTCTTTTAATTATTGGAAAATTATTCAATATTATTTTTATTATGTTTTAATGTAATTTATGATTCTTGGATGAAAAAGGAATATAAACAAAGACATGTTTATTCCCAAGAGATATGGAGACATTGTTGAAGCTATTGTCTTTTGATGTTAATGAAATTGTATTATATAGTATAAAAATTTTATATAGTTGTTTTCAAAAAATTTCCAGTGGATATTTTTATTATATTGTTTTTTTAATTCGTAAATGAAACTTATAAGCACTTAAAATAACATTATAAATTTGAGTTGAAGGTCGTTGAGTTATTTAAAAAAATTTTAATTAACATTGGGTATTCTTTTGATGAATTCTCAAATTTTTGAATTGGAAGGTGAATTTTTAAGAATATATAAAATTCTAATAATTATTATTTTTAATGACATTTCATGTCATGAAATAGCTTGAAGACCTTGTCTTAGTTACCCAAATTTGGTCTGGCATAACCTAAAGGGTGTTCCTAATCCTCATTGGTTACCAACTAGTACCTGCACTCATACAATAATTAACAGGGAATGATTTTTACACAATATAGAGAAAGAAAAATGATAAATGATTTTGTGAAAACTGTCCTCAAGGAGAATATACCATTAGAAAATAGGTTAAAACCTAAAATAAAACATCAAAATTGGGAACAACCTCAAGAAAAGAAAAACTCAAAATATCCCAAGTTAATGGTGAATCACATATCTACTGGCCACCTCCATCAAGACAGGTCCCATGAATAAATTACACCTTCAACCTTTTAATTACACTCTCTCTATGCCTAAACGTGGAATAATATATCCTAAAAATTTCTGATGGTAAGGGTAGGGTTTCAAATAAATTGACTAGTATAGCCTCACCATGTTTTCCATATGTGTAGTAACCCCAAACACAGCATCTTGGATCTAGTTCCTAATTATATTTGAATAAAAATATAACAACATATAATTTTTTCTTTTTTTCAGAATAACTTTATTCCATTTATAATATCACTTTATATCAGTCAGAGTAAACTTCATAGAATCTTGGGTAGAGGATAAAAATAAGGCTGGGAACAAATGCTTAGCAAGGGTTAAGTACAACAGAATATATCATGAATCAATAATCATAATCAATATGAAAAAGGTCTGAAAAGGAACACACATGAAATTTGAAAAACATGACTACATGAATAGATAAGGTATAATAAATATTTCAATGTAAAAAATTGAAAATAATTTCCATTTAATAAAAAAAATTATAATGATATGCATCCACATATAATATCATAGGAAAATATATGGGATAATTATGACTAAATATGATTGAAAAAAATTAAAAATTATTATAAATCATATTTCCCATGAACATGATGCCATTACTTTTAAGACCTTTTAAAAGATAGTTTTGAAAACTAGCATCAAGATCTTTCAAATGATACTATAAAACATACTTGTTAAAAATGAATATGTTTTGTTTAATTAATTTTGTCTCATGAAACTAATAATGTATCCAAGGGCTTGCATTAACTGGTTTATAACCCATTTTGTACCAATCCTAATCATTCCACATATACCTAATAACCAATTTAATTCTTAAAAAATGTTCCTTATCAAATATCCATATTGAGTAATGGATACATATTTTTCAATATTTCCACAGTTAATCAAATAACATTAAAAGTAGACACTATATATAAAAATCGTATATATTTTAAGAAATAATCATATCCCTAAAACAATAGTATGGATTTATAATATAAATTTAATTTACAATTAATTTTTTTTGTTAATTTTTTGGTTTGAAAAGAAGTTTAGTAGTCATAGAAGAATGTGATATTGCACAATAACTATTACCATTTGATAATATACAAGTAAAATCCCCTATAATGATATAATTCAAATTGAAACATAATATACCACAAATAATTATCTATCCATGATATTAAATTTAAAATGTATTTTAAAAACACCTCATGAAGAAACAAAGGTTTATAACAGAAGATATGCCTTAAAGAAGGAAAATTGAGACCAAAATCCCTTCACCCACTCATTCCTTTAGTTAAAAATTATATAAACTTCTTTATAATTGGATTAATAGTTTTATTATTTTATAAAAGAATCATATTAACACATATAATATCATATATTATCCGTTTATAACATCTTACAACATTCTCATTAAAAATATTTCATTATTTTCAGTGTTTCAAGAGTTAATTATCATGTTTTTTCATGTGTGTTTTTTCATAAAAGATCCATTTAATCACATATTTTATTGGTCCATTATCTATATAACAATAATAATTGTATAATTGTCATAAAAATAAATTAGTTATACATTTAAAACAAATCAATAATTATGGTCAAGAAAAATGAAGTTTGGTATGTTCATAGAGATGGTAGGTCATGCGTACACATGAGTACCATTTCCCATTTTTAGATAATCAATAGGGCAAGGAGATAAGTAATATTTTACCTTTATATAGTGATCATGATATCATATATAAAATATTTTATACATAACTTTGTCATAAATTTAGTGTAGTGATGAAAATATAGTCACATTTCTTTGTGAAGGCGGTAGTTCAGAAGTACACAAATGACAATATCGTCAATCATTGAGTGAAAAAAGTAATAAATAAAAATGATATATTATGTTTTAATAATGATAAATATGTCATTAATATGATAAATTTATCATTTAAATCGCATAAAATTATGTATTATCAACTTTTATATAAAGATTTTGTGAAATATGAATCATATCGCTTATCGAACGGGTACTCTGTTGTACACAGAAGTGACATTATCGTATCTCCTATGGAATGGAAGAGAAAATGATATATATATATATATATATATATATATATGTATATGTATATTATTTAGAAAATATAAAGGTATGATATTGATATATATATATATTATACATTACATCCACCATAATACCCAACCTTTAGAAGTGGTAATGGAAGAACCAACGGCATTGCTTCGCAAGGCGACAGTCTTCTGTACTCACGGATGATGATTTCATAACCAATTTTATGGAATTTTAAATGGTTTTAGGTCATGAAATTATCATAAAATAATAAAATAATATATAATATACCTATTATATTATATTATTATGGTTTAATAAAAACATTAGGAGGTGGAGAAAGAAGTAAAATAAAGGTTCTCGTTGAAGAACACGTCCTCTTCTTCAAGTATCATCCTTTTATTTTCACTAAACCTTTCCAAATAAAAATATTATCAAACTAAGGGATATATGATTTGGATAGGTATTTTGGGAAATTATTTGGGATGGTTTTTTAATGATCCAAAAGGATTTATAGGGGTGATTAATTGAGAGTATTTAGTTCTCTTTTATATTTCAGGATGAGTGGCACTTTTTGTGAATACAGAAAAAATAATTATTGGTAGGTCAATATTACCACAAGATGATCAAAAAAATATAATTAAAGGTTTTTATTGAATATATAATCAATACACATCTCTACCGTATAGCGAAACATATTTTTTAAACATTTTTCCCTTATCATCTTTCTTTATCTATTTTGACCATTTTGGGTTTTCACTATGGAAAATAAGATTATAAAATAGGTAATTTATCCCTTATTGTTGAATGAAAGTGAGAATTGATAGAAAATTTTTACCCACTAATTTTAAATATGATAAATAATTTTTAAAATATAAATCTCTTCTATGTTGGAAATTAATTTTAACAGAAGCACATGTAACGCCCAAAAACACTCCTTTAACCATAACCGTGCGAAATTTTTTTTTAATATTTATGGGTAAATATGATCTTCATAAAAGATTAATTGGTCCATTAATGGAACTTATTTTATATTTATTGGTATTTAAAAATAAATTGGCAGAGGTTCAGGTTTTTAGTAATTTTAAATCATTTAATAAAATAAAATTTATTATAGTGTAACATAAATGTCAATTTTGATTTTATTCATTTAATTTTAAATTAATAAATATCAATAAAATGATTTTTTTAATATATAAAGTTAAAACCTATTTAACATGATATATATAACAAAAATATTAATTTAATACAATAATTCAATCAATTTACTACACTTTTAATATATTTAGTATCTTTTTTTGAATAATAATAACTAAAAAATTACTACTTTAGCATTTCTTAACCATTTTAAGTAAATAATTAAACTCTAAAAATTATATATAATTTTTTATGATTAATGAAAATAATTAATATTTCAAAATAATATGTATAAATGTACTAATGTTTTTTACATATGCCAAAGCATTGTTGATAATAAAAGAGAAAAATTATCCTTTTTTCTTTTTTATTACATAACTTATTATATGTGTAATATTAAAAGGAAGCACGCAAGGAATTGAAATGTTTCCAATTATATGATGTCAAAAGTAGAAATAATCTTTTTAATTAAAATTTAAATAAAATTTTAGGTCATTTTCAATTTTATCGTTCTAGTTTAACACTATTGTAAACTAATTTTTATCCAAACTGTGGTAATTAATTCTAACTGCATTCACCATTCATTTTGGAAAAAAACTAATTAGAACTTATTTTATATTAAAAATGATTTTAATTTCAAATATGTAATCCATTTTTCAAAATTAAACTCATTAATATGGAATAATTTCATTTATAATTAACCCCATGGACGGGATGATAAAGCATGTTTTTAAAATGAAATTTTTTAAAATTTTGCAAAGTTTTTCTATCAGAAATAAATATTAAAGTGATTTCAAAATCCTAAATTGTATTAATATGTAATTAATTGAACAAAAAAACTATTAAACCACTTAAAATATAATCTATTATGATAAATCTTTTAAATTAATAAGAATCATTAAATTAAAATTCAGTATTTTAACTATTCATCAAAAAATGAAAAATTTTATAAAAATATGAAAAAATAACATTGTGCTAATTTAGATTATACTATTACAATAATTAATCTTATCATTAAAAGAAATTTTACAAAACTGGTAAAAACTAATTTTATATTATGTTTTCAAAGTCCAACTAATACTTCTTTTAGAAAAAATGTAGTTTTTTCATAAACAAATTTTTTTAAATGATATGTATTTTTTATAATAAATTAATAATTAATATACATGTGTGAACTACATATTTTCATAAGTTATTTAATCATATTAATATGATCCATTCCATTTTCTATGAGATAACAACCATTTCGAAAATTAATATTATTAGAATATTGTTGTTCGGTACATCTCAACCTTGCATATAATGAAATCTTTTGAAGAAACTCATTGTTTTCTATAATGAAAGATAAACTCATTGTATAATGTAATTCAAGGTAAAAAAATTATTTTTTGTAATTATAGATAAAATCAATGTTGTGTGCCATATAATCAATTGAATAAAATATAATTCATTTGGAATTTCCGGGTGTTAAATTCTCCAGACCTTAATAAATTTTATCCTCGCAATTTAAACTTGATCTTCACTATCAATGGATTGATAATTGATAATTTATTTTTTTAACCCACGTCAAAAAATATCTAATAAAATATAGTCTTATTAATATAGAAAGTTATGAACAAAGTTAATCTAGAATAGTTATGTAATTCGGTTTCTAAGTTGGAGAACATATGTGGGAAATTAAAACAAGGACATTGAAGAGAAAACTAACACCCAAATACTGATTGATTGTGATAGAGAAAAATTACCACAAGACTTTTGGTGATCTATAGAAAGTTAATGCTCATATAACCATATTCCAAATAGGTCTGAAAAAGTACATTGATTTCATCAGAAATTATTATAATACGATAACATTTTACTATAATATATGTTTTCCTAAAGTTTATAACCTTTCACCAGAATATATAAATACTTGATTTTATGCCATTTTATAATCATAATATCATCCTTTTGTGGTTCCATGCTCAATTTCAAATACACACCATATTCAAATAAATCAAGATATAAAGTATAAGTTTTATGACTAAAGAACTAATATTTAATTTTAATGATTAGTAAGATACATGTAAGAGTGAAAATTATTACCTTATATCTCCAAAAAAAATTCTAAAATCAATATGGTTAACATAAGTATTCCAATATGCATAAATTCTCATATAGTGATGTAATTTATTAATATCTACTAAATCACTCAATGTTCAACATAAACTATTTCATAAATGGTTAACCTTATAACCCTAAAAAATATTAAGATCTATAATATTAGAGATTATGTCAAATAATTTCCAATATAAACTTATCATTAATCAGTTCCAGGGTAGTTAGTTCTATCCAATTTCCATTATCCACATCAATCATCACTTATTTCTAATATAATTATCTCAACATTAGGAACATATTAATTTATTCATTTCTATCAACCAGGTGTTTTCCAATAATTTTAACATTCCAATGAATCATTTTTCTAGTTCAAAGGTACCGTTAAATATTTTCTATAAAATACGTGATGAAATTTTATTTTAGTAATATCCTTATATATTTCATAATTCATATTATTATATTATCCTCAATTAAATAATTTTAAAATGGATTTATTGGATCCAAATACAAAATAAAAATAGTAATCATTCCACTTCAGTTGTATCAATAGTGTATTCTTGATAATAGTCCTTTAGCTTCTTCTAAGTTATATTCCATTTATGTTTGGGACATTTGTTTTTATAGTCACCCACCTCCTTATAGTGTCAGTATTTCACATTTTAATTTTCTTTCCTTCCCATGAAACCATATTCTTAGAGTCATTTTTCTCCACACTTATATAAATATCCAATTCATTTCAAACAAGTACTAGGGAGTTTCTTCCCACTATTATCACATTCTGAAAATTCTTTCTTCCCCTTATCCCCCTTATCCATTTTTGACCTGTTAACCTATTATGGTTTTGATTCACTTTGAATTTGTAATACAAATAGAATTATTTCTCTATATTCATAGGGCATAAAGCTATTTCATTATATGAAAAAAATTATTTGATAGACCAAAACCCTTGAAATAAATTGTTTATCTTTTACTCTGTGTTGTGTATAAAATGTGTAGCATACCTAGAAAGCCTTATAAAGGTATCCTCATACTCACCAACACATTCTTCTTCTTTTTTCATAAAGTAGGGTAACTTTTTATTCATTGTAATAAGTATCTTATGAGGGATATATTTCTCAATGAATATATCCATACAATATTTTCATTCCATGACTTCTATTTCATCTTCCTCCCTAGTATTTTGTATCAATGACCACCGTTGATCAGTATCACCTTTTAGATAGGACAAAACTAGTGTAACCTATAAATATCATCTAAAGAGACATAATTAATTTCTCATCATCAATTTGGTCAATATTACCACTATATTATGGGGGAATCTATCACATAAAGTGATCCAATATAGAATAATCATATATTTGAATAGGTAGCTTTATCTAAGAAAGGTTATTTTTCATAACATGATTAAGCTACCCATATATATCTATAACATTCTTAGTTCCAATACCAGAAATATTGGATTCGTCAGTAGGTAAATATCTACATTGTCTATGAGTATTGAAACACTTCTTCTTTTTAGGTCCCATTTTCAAATAATGGAATGTATTATTCTAGCACATTAAATTATAAACTTTGTATATTTCCCAATATATAGTGATGTATTAATAAATTGAAAAATTTATGAATATCTAATCTCATAATCATAAACATGATTTCATTAGGGATATCATTATCTCAAAATCCTTTATAATGTTTTGTAATGAAAATGTGAATTATCCTTATTATAAACCATGTGTTTGTAAAAAAAGTTGCACAATAAGGCCCATTTTTAGGTACTTGTTAAATCTTGAGTCCAGCCTAATGTGCCTTCTTCGATGTTATTACCCCTAGTTACCCTTTTTCTAGAACCAATCCCACTTTTCTTATCTATATATTGATGTATTTTAAGGGGAAAACATAATATATACCTTACAAAAACTTTATTAATTATTGTATAACTATCCTCAAATATTTATTTGGGTTATATTATCTAATCTATGTTTTTATAAATCTATTTCTTGATATTTCTCCTAAAAAACCTCTAATACCAATTATAATGACCCTGACCCTATTATCCTAGATTCATTTCTTTCTTTATTACATTATAATTAGATATAATTAATTGCACCTTGAAAAACCGAATTGTTTTGTAGTCTTGTTAAACTATTTACATACATGATTCAATAGTTATATTTTAATAACAAAAATTACAATATAATTTTGGTTTCTTTTGAAAATAACATTATTTTATCTATTATATCCATATATATTAGTTATATTAAACTTCATGTAATCATGGTGAAAGTGACAAAATATGGTTGATCTCAAAGGCATAGTAATGGATAACTACAGTAGAAGATATCATGAATAAATAATGATAATCAATATAGAATGGTATGTAAATGAACACATGTTCCATTTAAGTAACTTTATAACATGAATAGATATGGAATAATTAGTATGGAAGGTAAATTAACAGAAAATATGTTCCATTTAATCAATATATATTTAATTAAATGCATCCATAAATAACATAATAAAAAATTCGTGGATAATTAAACATAAATATGAATAAATTAAATTCTAAATTAGTATATTTCATGATTTGTAGGAACATTATTCCTTTAATTTTAAGAATATTTAAAATATAGTTTATTATAATACCATAAACACCATTCACAAGACATTTTAAAACATACTGGTTACAAATGCATATGGTTTGTCCAATGGATTTTACCCCATGAGACTACTAATGAATTAAGGAGCTTTAATTAAATGATGCCCAAAAAATTCTATACCTATCCAAATATTTCCTAATATATTGAATAATTTATTTAGTTATGAAACAATGCAACTTATAAAATATCTGTATTTAGTAAAGGATATATATTTATTAATATTTCCATAGTTAATAAAATAAAATTAAATGTAAACATCATATGTATAAATTTTATAAAAATTAGAAAATAATAATCACCATCTCCCATGAATATAGATATATAAGATAAATTTAATTTAAAATTAAAAATTTTTCTTAGAAATTGTTTGTTTCAAGATAATATTAACAATTAAAAATGTAGGTGAGATTGCACAATAACTCTTATAATTTGGTAGTATCCAAGTCAAATAACCTTGGATAAAATAATTAAATATTAAATATTAAACTACCATGAAGAAGTAATTATTCATGATATTACATTTAAAATTGGTTTTATATACCCCTCGTGAAATAATATAGGTGCATAAGATAACATACATCTCAAAGAAGGCAAATTGAGATAAAAATGTCATACCTCGAGCCTTCTTTTTATTGAAAATTATTTTTCATTTTATATAATGGTTTTAAGAATTTAATTATTTTATAAATAAACCATATTAATACTTATAATATCATAAATTATCCTTTTGTTATATCTTATCTCTGGTTTATTAATAATTTTTCATTATTTTCATTGTTCCTGGTGTTAATTTCCATTGTTTCTCATATGTGATTCATCATGATTATCCCATTTAATGAACATATTATATAATTATATCATATAAATAATAATAATAATTACAGAATTTTCATATTTATAAATTAATTATATTTTAATATAAACTATGAATTGGGGTTAATAATGAAGAAGTATGTTACGATCATGGAGAGGGTAGGTCATGCATACACATGAGTTAAATGTTCCATTTTTTCAATAATCATTATGGAAGAAATGTTTGAATTATTTTTACTTCCTATAATAATAATTATATCAAATATACCACATTTCATATTTATATATGTCATTCATGTGGTGTGGTGATGAAAATAGAGTTGCATCACTTTGTGAATGTGGTAGTCTACACATACAAATGACTTTATCATCTTTCGTTGAGTGAAAAGTATAAAATAATGGTATATTTTATTTATATGATGATAAATATGTTATTAATATAATTATTAAGTCATTTATATCACATATAATTATTCCTTATCACCTTAAATATAAATCATAAGTGATATACGAATCACATCACTTCGTGAGGAAGTAGTTCATCGTACACACGAGTAACGTTATCGTATCTACTACAGAATGGAATGAAAAATGATATATATGTGATATAGTGAATATAAATATATACTAATGTTATATATATTATATTTATACTTAATATATATCAAAATACCCAACCTTTATAGGTAGTAAGGGAAAACTGAACAACATCAGTTTGGGATGTGGTAGTCTATCGTACATAAGAACAATGATTTCCTAACCAATTTGATTGAATTTGTTATTTTTTATGTAATTACCTAATTATAACAACCTAAAATTATATGTAATATTATATTTATATTATATCATTTTGGTTTAATAAAACTGGAAGGCTGTGGAAAAATAAGTTAGATAAATATCCTCGACGAATAACATAACCTCTTCTTCGAGTATCTACCATTGGTTTCCACTAAAACCTTCTTTTTATGGATATATACTATAAATAAGGCTTCTATGATGATTTTATTGAGGTTTTAAATTTATTTTTTAAGTTTTTGGATGAGAAATAATGCATGATAGATGTGAATATGGGAGGGGATTTAGTCCGTTTTTATAGTTGGGGAGGATTTTCACTTTTGTAAATACCCAAAAAAAATTATCTATTGAGGGGAAAATAATAACTAAAGTGGGAAAAAATTATTATTAAAGATTTGTATGGATTATATGGTCCATAACGGTGTCCACCACACATTAAAATGCAATTTTTAAATATTTTTTTCTTTACTTACAAGTTTCTCAATTTTTAACCATTTGGGGTTTCTCTATGGTAAGTAACTTTACAACTTATGTAATTTATCAATTAAAACTGAATTAAAGTGATAATTATTAGAACATTTATAAAATATAATTACAAATATGATATCTAATTTATAAAATAAAGATCCAATGTTTGTTGGAAATTAATTCTAACATAATTTCATGTAACGCGCAAAAACATTACTTTAACCCTAACTTTACTAACAAGGTTTTTACAATTTATGGGTCAATATGTTCATTATAAAATATAAATTGGTCCATGAATGGACCATATTTTATATTCTTTAATATGTAAAAATAAATTGGTTTAGGATATTATTTTTAGAAATTTTAAATCATTTCACTGAATAAGATGTATTATAAAATAACATTAATCTCAATTTTGACCTTATTTTTTAAATTTTAATATAAAAAATATAAATACAATGATGTAATTTGAATATATTAAAATAATAATTTGTTACGTGATATATTCATCTAAAAACTAAATGGATGAAAATAATTCATTCAATTTACTTCACTTAAATATTTTTCGTATTATTTATTTTAGTTAATTATAACTAAATAATTAATGTGTTAGTGTTTCTTAAACATTTTTGGTGACTAATTCTACACTAAAAATTTAAAATAGACTATTATGATAATAAAAAATCATTTATATTTCAAAATAATATATATAAAATAACCAATATATTTTCCCTATCCCAAAAAATTATAGATATTAAATGAAATAAAATTATCATTTTTGTCTTTTTCATTACTTTACTATTTTATGGGTCATATTCAAACAAAACTGTAAATGAATTTAAATATTATTGATAATTTTAATGGAAATTTGAAATAATATTATTAAAAAAATTAGATAATATTTTAGTTCATTCAAACTCTAATCATTTTACTTTAACCCAACAATAAACTCATTTTTACCTTTATAGTAATAATTAATTTTAAATATTGTCAATATTCATTTTAGTCAAAAGACAATCATAAATTATGAGAAATTATAAATTATTATCATTCCAAATATTTTATTCATTTTTCAAAATTCATCTCATTGACATGGAAGAATTTAATTTATCATTAATCCCACATATGGGATAATAAAGTGTGTTTTTAAAGTGATAACATTAAAAAGTTTATAAAACATTTATACCAAAATTCAATTTGAAAATGTTTGTAATGACATAAATTTTATTAATTGATATATAAATATAGTAATTTTTATTTAATACTAAATATAAATATAATTTATCATTATAAATTATTTAAATGAAAAAGGAATCTTTCAAATTAAATTTAGTATATTTCACTATTCATCAAAAAATGAAACATTTTCAACAAATCCCAATAAAATCTCCCTAACCTATTTTTGACATTAATATTTCATCAATTAAGTTTATTTTTCATATAAATTTTCTTAACAATGTAAAAATTATTTTTAAATTATGTGTGCAATGCGCTTTTACTCTATCTATAAAAAAATACAGTTCTTCAGAAAACATTTCATTTTTTAAATGATACATATATTATTACTAATAAATAGATTATTAAAAAAAATTATAGAACATATATTTTCATATGTTATTTAATAATGATCATTCCAACCATTTTATTATCTAGGATATAACAATTATTTTTAAAAATAATATTAATAGTATATTTCTATTCGGTAAATCTCAGCCTAGCATGAAATAGAAGCTTTTAGAAAAACTTGTTGTTGTGTGTAACACAAGCTAAAATCAGTGTTTCATGTAACTCATGCTAAAAATAGCGTATTATGTAATAAATAATAAACTCAATGTTTCATGTCACATATTTTATTGAATAAAACGTTATTCTTTTAGAATTTTTTTGGTGTTACGATAAGAAATATCATATACATAAACTTCTTATAGTTTCAATTTTAATAAAACAAGGCATTGTATGGAATTTAAATATTTTAATCAAAAAAATATTTCAAATAAAAAAGAGGGAAGATATATCAAAATATATTTAAATTAAATTTTAAATAAAATCTAATATGTAAATCAATTTTCTTGAATAAAATAGTTTTTCTATCGTTGGAATGTATTATAAAGTCAAAAAAAATGATGAAAAACACCATGATAATAAGCCCTATAGTATGTTAGTTTCTAAAAATAGGATCCACACCCTTATTAATAATAATAATGTATCAATGTAGGTATGAACATACAAATATAAACCCTAATTGGCGACCGATTATTATAAATCAATGTACACAATGAGAATTCATGGGAAATCATGTTAAACATATTGTAATTAGTGTTTTAATACTCAATAAATTTCTAGGGAGTCAAATCCCTATAATTATTATCCTAAAACCTACTATCTACTTATTATTACATGTGATTCAATAAATCATGGTAAATGAATCATTATAAAATAATTCATAAATCATAGATTAATTTCCCAATTTTGGTTTTAACATGCCTTTCTCATTTCCAAAAAAACACATGTTGTTATCAATTCATTCACTTTTAAAACTTTTTTTCAATTTATGAAAATTTTATAAAGTTTTTATATAAAATCATCCAATAAAATCACTTTCCAAATAAATCCATAATTTTATTAAATCTACCCAATAATTTCTATTCTATTGAAATTGGGGGGTTTTCATAATTTTCATTCACATTTAAAAATGAAACATCAAACATCTGAATTTCATGTTTTTAAATAATTGAAAAACTCAATTCATATTAATCTTGAAAATTAGGGTTTTAATTAAATGGTAATGATTTATGTAACCACCTACATTTAATCACATGATCAAAATGGCACGGCACTAGTAGTAGTATCTGGTAAAAGAGAAAAAGGTATAAGAAAACAAGTTATCAAACATAGTATAAATATCATTCATAAAGAAGATAAGATACACTAGTAAGATTATGAATAAACATATAAGGATGAGATAATGTGATCATAGAAGAAATTAAAATAGAAGATATCCACTTACCCATAGGAGATCAAACTCAGTCACCAAAGCTCAATCCATAAAGAAAAGAGGTTGATGGACTAAATTCCACTTCTTGTGAGAATTAATGGAGAAAAAAACATATCAGGGTGTAATGGGTTTGATTTAAGGTAAAACAGTGGTTCCTATGATTTTAAAATAATTTTTATGTGATTAAATTCATTTTTTCATGATCTGGGGGAGGGAAAAATTTAAAACAAACGACATGCCCTAAAAATTTTCCCCTACTATTTGGGTTTCATGGTTTCTTCTTTTGTGGTTTCAGGGATTGGTCCAACTATTCTCTGACCATTCACCCCTTCTTTTTTGGGTTGTAAGGTTTTCACTATGTGGTTTAGAATTTCAAAAAACAATTCACTAATCATGTAATTCCCTAAAAGTTCCCAATTTGGTTCAAATATTTCTTGAAAACCATAAAAGAAGACCCAACAAAAGGGATATAAAAATAGGGTTTAATAATTACCTGAAATAAGGTAATCGGATGTTATAACCTCCCCACTATAAAAACATTATATCCCTTCAAATAATATCAATTTAACTTTCTATCTGAGAGATGAGGCCACTACCCTCACATTAGTACTTCCTGCTATAAAGTATCATGCACATCCAAACCATGATTCCATAGAGCTTAGACCAAAGGTATTATCCTAACATGAATGAATTTTTATAAAGAATAAAAAAATCCATATTTCATACATTTTTATAGATACATTAGTCTCAAAATCAAGATATTATAATCTTGGGGCATGTGAATGGTAGGAAATATACACTCAATTATATGATACATTAAACATGTCATGAATCGACATCAACTATGGTGGAACATCAAAATGGTATGACAACTTCCCACCATAACCTAAATATCAAATGAAACCACATTTTTTGTTTCGTCATTTCACTATTTCCCAAGAATTTAATGAACCAACTGTGGTGAAACTCGCAAAAACAATCGATCACCAAAAGAAAACTACAATGGTCATCGATAACCATCATCATAAGATTTATACCAACTCTATACAGTTACCATTATCTAAGGAATTAATCGAATCATTTTTTATATTTCTTAGACCAAACTCATTCCAATAAAGGAATATTCATGAATCAATAGCCAATATAATGGAGAATTACAAGCTGAAACATACAAGTACTTTAAAGGACTCACTCTAATAGAATACTAGAAACTATTTTAGCAGGAAAACTCAAAGAATCCAAAGTTGTCTTCTAAAGATCCACTAAATTCAATAAGGAACATATTATATATTCCAGAATCACTATAGCTCATGATGTATTCCCTTCTCAAATGTGTATGATATTCTACACTCAATTATGTCTGGGATACCATTTCCCCCATGTGGCCTCTCCAAAAGTGATAAGTAAAATATGGATCCATATTAAAGGATATAATATATTGAACTCCATGAATTATGGTGATATCTTTCACAAAGATACTTCTCATAGCCTCAATATTGGTAGTTTTTGAAATGGGTATAATTTTATCTGATTTGGTAATCCAATCTATCATAATCTACATAAAATTCTTTTTCTATAGGGTATGTAGAATCTGAACCATAAAATACATAGAAATATCATCCCACTTACATGTAATAACTGGAATCACCTGAATCATACCTGATAGTATCTGGTTCATGTATTCTTCCTGTTGTAAAGGGTAAAAATTGGAATCTACATCAGTTTTTTCTCATCATATAACATGGAACAATAATCATCTCTGGATATTAAAGATAATCATTATGGTACCAATGTGTACTTTCTACTGGGAATTATGGAAATCCACCATCAGATCCTTCACCATAGGAAAAGGCACTACATTCCAGTTGTGGAACCATAAGACAACCTTATAGCATACTAACTAAAAACCAATGGTCTTCCCATGATAAATAGATACTAAAATTCATGGAAATTCATCACCAAGTGATTACTCAAGTGGAATCATCTCAACAAGAGTGGAGTTCAATTTACCATTTTTGTAAACAAACACTTTCACATCCTCTATTAATATATGATGTAACTGGAAAAATTGAATTCATAATCCACTCTTTTGTTGATTCATTCATGGCTTCCGTTAGATGTTCTTGACTCAACACATTTACGATTACATTTACCTCATTAGGGGTGTATCTAATTTACATATCATAAGATTATAGAAACTACACCCAATTCCTCTATTTGAGGTGCCAATATATTTGAGAGAAGATATAACTCATTATTTTGTGGTTATAATAACTGGTAAAAATTTATCCAATAAGTTAATTCCAACTTTTGTTAAGATAATAAATCATGAATTTGAGTTCAAGGACATGGTTCTTATAATTCTTATCATGTTACAAAAGATTCCTGGAACCATATTCTACTATTTGGTTTCCCTTTATGAGGAAAAAACCCAAAACCAATCCTGATACATCAAAAAATACCACATATACCTTCCCTTCCTCTTGCAGTTTCAATACTAGTGAAAAATACCAAATAAAATATCTCGTCAATATAAAAAATTCGTTTCTCATCCTAAATTAAAGTAACTCCTTTTCAAGTGATAGTATCCATCTAAGAATCCACATTAGTGATATAATTAATGAAAATTTGGTGACACTCCACCAAACCCAATAATCTTCAAATATCAAAAAAATTACATGGTTATTACCATTTTATAAAACCTTCACCTTCTCAAAATAAAATGAAATTACATTTTTTGAGAACATGAGTCCCCAAAAGTGTCCCCTCAATTCTTAAATTTTCAATTTAATAGATTTTTGTAAATTCACTGATTTATCAGGATTTCCTGTGGTTCTATATAATGGCCCACATGATCATATTTTAACATATAATAAACTAATATTTCATCAATAATGGATACCATGAATTGTTATTGGAAATCATTGAATATCATATTAATAAATGCAATAAAAACTTCAGAAGCATTGGATAGATCAAATGGAAAAACAAGATACTCATAATGAAAATACCTACTCTTAATTGAGGTCTTTGGTATGTATGATTCCTTAGTTATCGTATAGTGATAACATGTTAAAAGATCAATATTAGATAACAATTTTACCCCTTTCAATAGGTTAAATAGATCAGCAATCAATGGAGGTAGATACTTGTTCATTACTGAAAATCGACTGAGTTTCTAGTAATAAACACTTGGATAAAGTATTCACTAATATTTATTCACAAAGATATTAGGTACCACTTATAGTGACACACTGGGTAATATGTTTCCTTTCTATAGAATAAAAATCCAACTAATATTTCACCTCTTTTAACATTGATGGTTCCAAGTGGAAAGACAAAATAGACACTAATTTTGGATATTTATAATGACCTTCTCTTTTCATATATTAACATTAAAACACTTTTTTTTAATACTTAATATATTAAAAAAACAAATTACCCAAGACTAGATTATCCTAGTGCCTATGGAGACCTAGAAACATAAAAACAGGTATATAAATGAGCTACATTATCTCCCACTAGATTCTCCATGACTAGCACCATTTTAAGACACATCATAATTAATAAATATCTTCATAACCTGGGTAAAGGAAACAAAAAAATGGTGAGCTTAGATGATCTGTAATGTTAAACATGTGATATATGTAAGAATAAATATGATCATAAGGGTATGAGAACATGATCATACAATATAAGATCAAACCCTATATATCAAAGATCAAAAATACAATTCATGTCATTAGGATTGGCATTTCATAAGACATGAATCATATGGTAATTAATATCATGATCCATAAAATCATAACATTAGAATATGAAATGAAATTGTGGCTAACACATAAACATGTAATATCATTCCCTACAAGTCAAAGCACATTTATGAAACTTATTAGGGCACTTCCTAGGGATACACCTATTGGGAATGACAGACCAACATCTTAAGTCATTGTCCTTTCCTTTTAAGGGAATAGGTTTACCCATCTTCACATAGAGTGTCAAGTTTCCCCATATTCCCATTTTGGATTAAGTTTCTCCATCTTCCCATAGTTAATCAGGTTTCTCATCATCCCATATTGAATCTGGTTTCCCCATCTACTTCAGTGGATTAATTATTTCATCATTAATCCCATCATTATCTCATGACATATAAATCATTACCCAATTCATTGGACGGAGATATAGGTATGACATATCTCATAATGAAATCACACATATATGTCCTACAGGATTATAAACAATCATATCATAACCCATTAAATTAAATGTGTATCATAAACATCTAATCACAACATAACTTATGGAAAATAGATAGGTTTCATAATAATTTCATCAAAATAATATCCCATGAAAGGAATCATTATTCATATACATATAACCCATTAATAATAAACGTGTTTCATAAACATGTAACCCATGAAAGATAAAGACATTTCATAAGCACCATGTCATCAAAACAGAAACCATTAAGGGAAAGAATATAAACGTAACATTTTTTTGATTTACCCATAAATGTATGAGTAACAACAATTTATTTCATCTTATATTGAAAATAATTTTTAAATATCTTTTAAAAACATTTATTGAGGAAAATATCCTCTGTTATTTGAAAAATTCATCTTAAAATATAAAACATTTTGAAAAAGTTTTTCTTTGAAAATAAACACGAAAATGTATAATTAATGATTAAATTTTTTTGAAAATCATTTCATAGAAAACAGTTTGAAAACATATAAATAATAATTGAAAATGTTTTGAAAATTTATTGTTTGAAAACATATAATGAAAGATTAAAATGTTTTGAAATCCATTTCATTGAAAACACATGGAAAATATATATATGATTCTTTGAAAAAAATAAAACTTTTTTGGATTATTTTTAACACGAAAATGATATTAAAATATCATCTATTAAAAAAAATTAAAACTTTTTGAAAACATGGTTTTTGAAATTCATGACGTGTGTCTCAAAAAAGGCAAATTGAGACCAAACTACTTTACATATTTGGAAACTTTTAAAATATAAACACCATGAAAGATAGATAATAAAATGGATATTAAAATTCCCATATCTATAAGTATAATAGTCATAGAATATATTCATAGTTAGTATATATATCAGAAAATAGATACAAGTTGTGGATAAGGCATAAATCTCAAAGAAATAAAAGTGAGACTACAGATCAAATTACCTTATGTCTTGAATCTTGTCATACATGTAAAAAAATCATGTATAATAAATATAAGTTTATTATAAATATTTCAAATGACCATATTATTATATTTAATACATATGTGGATTTATATGACCCAATTATTTACACTTCCATGTTAAGGATACGTTTCAGGTAATATCATCTTTGTCCTTTACATGTGTCTTAATTTGTTATATTCTAGTCCTCATGAATAAATCATGATTTCAATAATGTAAAAAATTATATTAATATCATTTATATTAATTATATTTTTATTTATAATAATATATGAATTATTGAAATGTGAAATGGAATATGCCATTTATAGAGACGGTAGGTTGTACATACGCATGAACGATGTTTTCATTTATTTATCGTATTGAAAGAAATAAAGTAAATGGAATATATGTATATATTTATATATAATAATAAAATTATATCTATTACAGAATATATATTATATATTTTTACTAAACACACCATTAATACATTCTATGTAGAGTATAAATGACACACATCGCTTTGAGGAGGCGGTAGTCCACACTTCCACAAACAAAATTATCATTTTACACCAAATGGAAATCATGAAAGTATGTGTTATATAATGATTAAAAAGAATAAATACCGGATAAATATCATATATATATATATATATATTGTAGTTTCCATCTTAATTAAAAACCTTGCGAGGTGGTAAAGGAAAAATGAACGACATTGTTTCATGAGGTGATAGTTTTCCATATACATGAATGGTAAGTTAGTTTCCTAGTAGATGGATGTGTGTGTAAGTGTAAGTAGAACCCTTAAAATTAAATCATATCATTATATTTATCATATTTATTTTATTTTATATTAATTTAATATGAAGAGTTTAGGGTTTGTAGAATGAAACTAAAGCAAAAGAGCTTGAGTAAGGATGTTGCCTCTTCATTGGGTAACACCGTTTGGTTTGCATCAAAGGGATTCCTTATTTAGAATTATCCCCAATATGAGGATTATAGGATGAGATTATGGATTTTTAGAGGAGATTTTGGAAGATTTTTTCTGATCTTAAGGGCTTTAGAGGTGTGAATAAGTGGGAGGTGGGAGTGCATTTTTAAATTGGGGGAGGATTTCAATTCTAGTAAATTTTTTAAAAGGGAATTACAACCATGTTTATCTTATGATAAATGCCTCCAATAATAGTATAAATCTGATAAAAGGAGTATAGGGTATAAATATTCATATCCTGTGGATTTTGAACATGTTTCTAGGTCATTTTTAGCTTTAAGATTACGGTGTAAACCTTTGTTAAGTTAGTTTTTCTCTTAAGCATTATAATTATTTTTTACTGAATTCACTATATTTTTAGTTAAAAACTATGTTGGAAATATTATATGCTATAAATTATTCTTTTTTAAAATATGGAATCCATTTTTTCATATTCAAATAATAAAATTGGAAGAAATAAATTACAAATTAATCATGCAAACATGATGTGACAGTGGGTATTTTTAGAAAAAAATCATGATTTGGAATTTTGGAAATATCCTATTTCATTATAAAATTGGTTCCAATGAGGTAAATTGTATTATTTTATGTAAAATTAATCTCATTATAAATTAAAAAAAATAATATATAATTTAACTATGTAAATAAATTAGATAAAAATCATTTTTGAATAGACATTCAATATTTTTCACTATTAATCCAAAACTAAAGTTTATAAGAAAATTTTATAAAATTCACCCTATGATAATTTTAACATTAATAATTCCAAAACTATTTTTATTTTACCAAATTTCATTTCTAAAATTCATAAAATTAATTTTATTATTGGTCGCATTAGGACATGAAAAGAAGTTTATTAAAAAATAGAATTTTAAAAGATATAAAGACTTTAGCATTATTACATGTTGTATTATCAGTATTTTTAATTTATTTAAAACAATTATAAATATTATTTAAATAGTAGTTATAACTATTCATATTAATATGTTTAATATCTAGTTTAAAACTATCTCATTGAAAGTATTATAACAATAAAATAATGTTTTTAAGAAACTCAGTGTTTCGTGTAACGCAAGCCAAGATGGTGTTGTGTATAGTGTAAGATTAACTTGGTGTAGGGTAAAATTAATTTTTCTAATTAGTGTATAATTATATGAACGACATCATATAAAATTGATTTATTTGAACAAAAAATGTTCACAAAAAAAACTCAAGATGTTACATTCTACCCCCCTAGATGTGAATTTTTCCCTTGAAATTTTTTATTCTGATAAATAAAAATGAGAATATTTATACCTCATCATATCCTCAAGTTCCCACATAGCTTCCTATAACTAGTGATTTCTCCAAATAACATTAAACAGGTGGGTGGTATTGTTTTGTATAACATTCTCTGTATGATCCGAATTTTCAATTGGTTGTTCCTCATTAGGAAGACCCATCTCTATTGGTATGACCTTTGATTTCAGTAAATGTGAAGGATCTGGTATGTACTTCGTCGGGAGAGATACATGGAACACATCATCGATATTAGATAGGTTTTTAGGAAGTTAAAACTAATAATATACCATTATGATATGATCAAGAATATTAATGGGGCTGATATACCATGGTCTTAGTTTTCCTTTCTTCGCAAACCTCATAACCATATTCCAAGGAGATATTTGTGGAAACACCATCTCAACATCATAAAATTATCGATAACACTAATAGTTGTAAACATAAATTTTCTATCAACTTTTTTCTACCATGATATTCAACTAAATGGTTCTCACCTTATTTTCCATTTCTTCATCTATCTCAAGTACCAATAGGTTTATTTATCAAAATTTATCCTATAACATTATTTATATATAGTTCTTCCCATGGAGGGATTCATAAGGAGGAATGTTAATTATTGAGTGAATGATATTGTTGTAAGAAAACTCAACTAGAGGAAGATGATGATCCCAACCACATTTGAAATCCAATGAATAAATATTAAAATTTCCTCTAGGGTTTGAAATGTTCTTTCAGACTGTCCATCCATCTGAGGATGATAAGGAGTGATGAAACTCAATTCTGTGTCAATTGATTATTGAATACTCTACAATAACATTAAGGTAAACATTATATCTTGAATTAAAATAATAGAATTTGGTACTATGTGCAACCTTAACACTTACTTAATTTATATTATGGAATTCTAGTATAGAGATATGCATTCTCTTATATCAATGAAGTGTTCTTACTTTGTAAGGTGATCAACTACCACCCATAAATCAGTAAAACCTTTAGTAGTTTTGGGGATCCAAACCAAAAAAATATATAATGATGTTTTAACATTTCCATTATGGAATTGTTAGTAGATGAAACTTACCCTTATAATTTTATCTTTTAGATTTAACTTACTGGCATACCATAAACCATGAAAAAAGATCAGCCATATCTCTCTTCATTCCATCCGACCAGAAGTATTATTTCAAGTCTCTATACCACTTCCTACATTGAGGAAGAATTATAAATTAAGATCTATTAGCTTCCTCTAATAGCTCATTCTTAAAATCTAATATTTATGGAACACATACAAAGTTCTGGAACCATATATCTATATCCGGATCAAGGTTAAACTTTTTAATATCTTTAAATTTCATTTAAATCTAAACATATTCCTTATATGCCTATTTGATCTTAGTTTTGATATAGGATGGAACATTTAATTGATCAGGATAATATTTTCACCCTTACATTAGGATTTCTAGAATCATCTACTTAAAATCAAGAAATATTGGATCTTTTTCAATCCTTGTAATAGAAAATCTAGCATTATCCTTTTGAAAAAAGTCATCGACCACCTTGTCCACTTACCCCAGCTGGAAATGCATTGAGAAATCATCATCTTATATCATCTCTAACCATATTTTTGGGTGCATGTTAAACTCCAACTATGTGAATATATATTTAATAATATTATGATGGAAATATATATCACACCATTATCTATAAAGATAATGTCTCAATCTAATTAATTCAAAAAATACCACTGCTAACTCCAAATCATGATTGGGTAATTATTGTGGTGAATCTTCAAATTTCGTGAATCATAGGCTATAACCATGTTATTATGCATAATAACTCTTATTAATCCCTTCTTGGATGCATCACTAAATATTAAAACACTCTTTCTACTACATGGTAATGTATTCATAGGCTCTCTAACTAACCTCATCTTTAGTTACTTGAAATGTTCCTCACATTCTTCTAGATAGTGGAACTTGGAACCCTTCCGAATTAACTTGGGTAGAGGATTTGATAGTCCTGAGAAATTATCCACAAATCATTGAAAATATCCTGATAGTCTAAGAAAACTTCATATCTTATTCATAGTGGTTGTTCAAGTACAAAATTTAATAGCCTCTGCCTTTGATGGATCTATCACTATATACTCTCTTGAGATTATATGACCCAAAAATGAAACCTTTTCCATCCAAAATTCATAATTTTTAAATTTTGGATACAACTTATCCTTACATTGGGTCTTTAGTACAATTCTCATGTGGACTTTATAATGACCAAAGTATGATGTATATGAATATTATATCTTTCTAGTTGATTAATCATTAAATTTTAAAAAGGCACACCTGAGGACCATAATAGTATAGTGCCTTTGGAAATTATAATTCATTCTTCTAACTTGTGAAAGATCTACAAAATATCCCATAAAGATATTCCTCTTTGTTACTACCACAAAAATGATTTATTTATAACCTAAGTAATGGAAACATAAGAAATGGTGAGCTTAGATTCTCAGTAATATTAAGAAAACAATGGATAAACATATGAATGTAAAAACATTATCATAACTTTGGAATATCAAAATCTTTGGTCATTAAATAAATCTTAGCATTTAATAAGGCATAAATCATAAAGAAACATTTACCATGAAAAAAATATCATTGGAATAAAACATGAACTTGTTGAAAACACATAAGCACATAAAATCATTTCCATATTAACCAAGGCTCACATCAGATTCCATCATATCGCATAAAGTCCATTACTCAACCGAGTTCACTCCTCATTCCATCCATGTATTACAGAACTAGATATACTTGTCATTTTAGCCATATATTAATTAACTGGATTTACTAGTCCTTAAATTCATGTATATCTCATTAAATATAAATATTTACCCAATTAATTATAGGGATATATAGATCCCACCCATATCATAGTGAAATAATTCTTACATGTTCCACAAAAACCTAAACCATTCATTGTAGCATATCCAAAGGAACGAAAAATGGGTTACTTGAACATAATTCCATCATAATTCATATAAAATAAAGGTATTTCATAAAAATAATTCCGTTATAAACACAGTCAAATCAAAGTAATAATTGGGATAGAATCATAACCCAATGTCATCTTATATGGAAATTAATTTTGATAAAATATATAAAATTAATTCTTGAGAAAAATATCCTTTTCAAAAACATTTTATTTTCATAAAAATACATGTAATTTTAAAAGAAAATAATTTAATTAATTAAATATGTTGAAGAAAGATTCGTGGAAATAAGGCATTACGAAAGCGTAAAAATCCATTTATTCCGTATAAGTTAAAAAAATATTCTCCTCGTACTTTTATCGGAATGGTCAAAAAGTAAATCATATGGTATATGAGAGAAATATTCCTTTGAAATAATGTAGTAAAGGTAAAAATGGGTAAAAATAATTTAAACATACATAGAATAATAGGAAAAATTTTAAGAAAATATTTTTATAAAAAATGGACATGGATGATAAATATACCCTGAGTAAATACATACATATAAACAATCTCAAATAAAAATTAGATTGAAACATTATACCTTACCTTAGGAATGTTATCTTTTCTATATATAATAACCTCATGTATAATGATTTAAATATTTTCATTGACTTATTCCAGAATCATAGACATTTTTATGATATCATATGTGATCATATTAACATCTGTTTGGTAATAATATTTCATTATTTCTCATTATTTGGTTATTAACTGCTTCATTTTCCCATGCTTGTTTTGTCTAATAAGTTCATGTTATCTTTCTTATGTTTTAGTTATATCATTAAAATGATACTAACATAATTTAAATCATATTTATTTATTATTTAAATTTATATAGTCATTATTTAATTGATATCATAAGGAACGAATCACATCGCATCATGGAGACGGTAGGTCGTACGTACGCACGAGCGATGATATCATTCACTTAACGGTTAAATGGTATGAAATTGGATGGTATATTAATTATTCATAATAATAATTATTTTATGCTCATTATTTACATCTATTATACTCATCATTATACCCATCCAATTTATATATTTCTGAATAAAAAATTACACCATGGTGTGGAGGCAGTAAGTCATACGTACGCATGCATGGTGATATTGTTATTCATTGGATGGATAAAAGGATATAGAATCTTGTATAATAATTATAATAACATATCATAATGTATAATATAATATATTTATTACTTTAGTATGGAAACAACATAATTTTAGGAAGTATAAGCAGAAAATAATTTTGAAAGAGGTGATAAAACAACTACCACTTTTTCAAGTATCTCCTTTTCATTTGCACAAAAAATCACCCTAGGATAGGTTTATGCCAAAATTGTGGCCTTTAGGATAAATTTAGAGAACATTTAAGTGTAAATGGGTAGGTTTTATCTGAGAAAAATTTCTTTATAAGTTTTATTAAAAGATAAGGAGTGGTTCCCTTTTATAAGACAGTGGAGGGGCTCCTTTGGAAAT
Source organism: Viscum album (assembly GCA_963277665.1). Classification (NCBI taxonomy): domain Eukaryota; kingdom Viridiplantae; phylum Streptophyta; class Magnoliopsida; order Santalales; family Viscaceae; genus Viscum; species Viscum album. Next base: position 1,639,365,589 of record OY728121.1, on the reverse strand, counting down.
ACCAAAACTATTAAATTAACATAAATTAATTATTAAACTAAAAAGGATCCAAAGTGGATTATTTATAAGATAACATGATTATGGGTATAAATCCTCTCAACTAATAAACTTTAGAAAAATTTTTTGTTTATTTTAAACCTTACAATTTTGATTTACCCTTATTTAATCTATTTAATTTTAATTGTGGTAATAAAATTATAAATATTTAATATTTATAGATATAATGTGTCAATTGAACACAAATGGATATTTTATGAAATTTTAGACCTTTTAATTACCATTTTTTAATTTTAAAATATTTTTATGTTTTTTTAATAATTTAATAAAATTATATTTTTATAAAATACCAAGTGTCAATTTTTACACTATTCATTTCTTTTATTTAAATAAAATACATACAGAAGATAAATTTAAACCGAAAAAATTAATATACTCCAAAAATTTCATAATAACCTATAAAATTAATGGATAACCTTAATTAGTTCAAATTATATTTCTTTTAATATTTTTAAAACCATTTATTTGATATTTCTATTAATAAAATATTTTCTGTGTCACTATCGTGTCATCCTTAATTGTAATTATTTAATTTATAAAAATTATAAATAAATTTATATGATTTATATGGTTATTTTATCTTTCCAAATAATAAATATAGTATATTTTATCTCTTGATTATACATATATTAGAATTAATATACTTATATAAAAAGAGTGTGACATTTTTTCACATTCATTTATTTTAAAAATATTAATGTCATATTAATGGGAAATTGTCCATTATATGATTTAATTTTGAACCATAGATAAAAATGGCTGAATTTAATCATCCAATAAGATTTTTACAGTTGTTAATGCAGTTTTATAATATTATTTTTACCATTAATTACCAGATTTACCCTTAACTGTGGTAAAAAAATTACTGAAGTTACTATTAACAATGTCCAAAAAATAAAAAGTAACCTATTAACATAATTTTTACTCATCAATTCCAAATATGGAATAATGTTTTCAAAATTTTAAACATATAAATTTTAGTAATTAAATTAAAATTAATCTTGTTTTCAGAAAGAGAGGGTGGGTTTTAAAAGTTAAAACATTGCAAAAGATTGAAATGTTTTTAGATCTAAATTCAATGTAAAATTAATGATAATGAAATAAATTATAATGAATGATAAAAATATACCATATTTATAATTTAAAACAATTAAATAATATTATATAAATATATAAATTATTTCAATGAAAAAAAAAATTTCTATTAAAATTTTGTGTAATTTTACAATTCATAAAAATTTAAAATTTATCAAAAAAATATCAGAAATTCATCCAAAGAAATTTTTTATTTCCACCTTCTAAATAATAAGTTTTTTATTAACTATATTATATTAAATTTTCAAAAACTAAATTTAATATGGGTGCACCATCAATAGGTAGTAATACTACATTTTTTGAAAAATACTTCTTTTACCCAAAAAAATTAATTTGTTCTTATATAATGTCTAGAAAACGTACAACATGAAGTTTAAAAATTATATTGAATCTATAAAGAGTGATTTTTTTGTTTTATAAACTCACTTATTTTCATTTAAATAGTTTTTTAGAAGGAATTTAATACTATTCATACCCACCATTTTAATGTCTAGGTTATAATATTCAGTTATCATTTATAATAGGTGTTGTGTGAAATTATTTTTATCAAAAGAACTTGAAATTGTTTGTAATAGAATTAAAATAACAGTGTTTCATATTATTCAAGATAATTCTTTTTTTGGTATAGCAAAAGATAATCTTGGTGTAGAATAAAACAGAATACATAAAATAAATGAAAATGATTCTATCTCATAAAATCTATGGGTGTCACATTCTACCACCCTTAAAATGAATTTCACCCTCAAAATTCATCAGGGTTATAAAAGTTTCACTACACAAAATATGCTTTCATAGAAACCCAAATCGAAAAAAGTAATACTAAAAATTCATTTTCAAAAAGGAAAGAAATATAATGGTTACCCAAAGTAACTCATCACTTGGTTTTCATATATAAAAACATAGGTGGGATTTGAAAACATGGATATGGAAGAAAAATATTACCATCATGTTCTGATTGAGTGTGATAGAGAATAATGTTTTGAGGATGTTAATAATCAGAAATCCATATATCTATGATGATTTAAGGGATTATATAATTCATCAGATAATAAGGTATTAAGATAAAAAAATTGGTTTTTAATATCATTTCCATAAAGTTGAAGAAAATGAGAAGAAATATTTACTTAATTTTAGTACAATATCACTATTGGTAATGCCTTGAAAAAATTACAATTCATATATTATTCAAATAAATGAAGTTGGATTTTTAATTCCTAAAGTGTTAGCATATCATGTGATCCATAGATATAATGATAGGTTATTCCATTTGTCTCAACAAAAAGGTTAACACGTGTTATAAAATATGCATAAGTCCACCTATAGTAAGATAATTCATTAATCTATCAAATGTAAATCATAGTATAACTTATACTATCCATAAATTTATAAGCATAAAATCCTTCCAAAAACATAAAATCTGTAACTTTAGAAATAGGTGAACTAAATCAATTTAACATTTATCTATTATATGTCATAAGTCAGTTCTTGGATTTCACATTAAAAATATGTGAATACCTTAATCTTGTATTCTTTTGAGTCATGGTAACAACATAAATTATCATATATCCTTATTGAAATCATGCATGTTTTCTTATTCTTATGTCCAAAAAGCTATAATATTCATCCAAGATTGTATAACCCACATGTCAGTAAATCCTTAACCATTTCCTAGGTAACTAATATCATCTAATTTATTTATTCTTATATGACATTCCTTTATCCAAACATAATTATCTCAACATCATGTTTATATTAAAGATCATCCTTCCATAAATCATGTGTTTTCTAAAAACATCACCGTATTACTTCAATAATTTTTCATGCATACCAATACCACTCATCATATACTTTCAAATATATGTGGAAAACCATAGTGGAGCACTACATAAATATTTCATTATTCCATAATACCATAAAATCAACTCTACAACATTATTTAGAATCCCATTTCATAAAAACTCAATCATTCCACCACTTCATCTTCAAACTCAACATCCCCAATAGTGATGGCATGTGATTTTCATTTCTATTTAGCCTTAAGAGGTTGTTGAAATCGATCAATGTTGATCACCCTTAGATTGTGGATTAGTTATCATAATTCCCAATTTCATCACACTTGTACCATTGAAGTGTGGGTGGTGAATTCTCTATAGTATTTTCTCTATTCACATGATTTGATACCTTTTTCTCATTACCATGGCACTCAATTTCCTAATTACCTTCTTTTCCACACTTAAAACAATAGCTAGTCCCTTTAAGGTAGTCTCCACCATGCTTCATTCCACACTTTGAGCATAAGGAAATACTCATCTTCTTCTCACCATTGTTTTGTGATTTTCCTCTGAACTCAATATTTTGTTTCTTGTCAAAACCATGAGATTGATATATAACACCAACTTCCATATCTACCATGATAGTAAAACATAAAATATCTTCATAGAAACTAATGTCTCTTATAGAAAATTCCCTTCTAAGACTTGGTTTCAATCCACTGAAAAATTGGTATACTTTACTTTTGGGTTGGATTCTAAATCCAGAAGATTTCCTTGAAAGTCTGGTAAAATTTTCCTCATATATACCAATAGATTCCTCATCCTTTTTCATAATCTCAAGGAACTCATTTTACATTTTTGTTTGAGGAATACAAGGAAATAACTTATTGAAAAATGAGTTCTTGAACTCATCCCATTATATGGATTAAATTTCATCTTGTTTCATCGTATTATTAAGTAGAGTCCACCATGGTCATCTCCTCTTTCTAAAAGATAAACAACCAAAATTACATTTCACGTTCTGAATAGTGAAGGATGGAAAATATATTTTCAATGGTACTGATCCATTTTTCAACAACAAGTGGATCATAAGACGTACTAAAATATGGAGGATGTTGTCTCATGAAGGACTCAATAAAATGTTATTCCCTTATCTGCTCATTTGGAGGTCCAGAATGATTCAAAACATGTGTAGGTATAGTGATATGATTTTTCATTCCATCTTCCAAAAAAAATCAGGAGGACAATCATTGCATTTCCCATTTCATTCATTATTAACACGACTCCTTTGGGTTCCATCCATTATCTAAAACCCAAAAAGAATAGTGTGAGGGGAAAAATCGTACTAAGAAAACAACATAATCACGGGGGTGTATTTTCAATCTCTAACATCTTAGTTCTAATCCTAGGTTATTCATGATTTTTACCCTAATTCTAGGACTGTAACTTATAATTATACATATCCTTAGGAAATCCATTATAAATATATTTAGGCATCTCACTAAAGCTTTCACATCCTAGTTTCCAAAGGTTGACTAAACCCTTCCTCTGATACCAACTATGAAGACACAAGAATGAAGTATATGAATATTACATCATTTTGAATGAATATTCATTACATTTTACAAGTGCTATCCTGAGTACTATAATATATTAGTTCTTTGGAAACATGGAATACATTCTTCTAACTTGTGAAAATTCTTCAACATCTCCCATAAAGATCTTCCCCTTTATCACACCCACATAAATGATTTCATTATAACCTGAGGAATGGAAACAAAATAAAGGGTGAGATAAGATGCTTAGTAAGGGTAAGAAAACAATATATTAACATATTATTGTAAAAAATGAACATAAATTTTGAATATAAAAATCTAGATTCATGAGATAAATCTTAGCAGTTTATAAGGAATAAATCATAAAGGAACATTAACCATGATAAAAAAAGAATTAGCATAAAACATGAAATTTTGGAAAACACAAAAACATATAAAATTATTTCTATATTATCCTAGGCTCATAGAGAACACCATCATAATAGAAAAGAATCCATTACTAAACCATGTTCACTCCTTGTTCTAACCTACTATTACTAAACATAATATACTTGTCATTTCAATCCTCTATTACTAAACCGGATTAACTTTTAATTCCATTCATGTATATCTCATGAGATAAAAATATTTACCAAATGCATGGGAGAGAGAAATAGGTCTCACCCATATCATAATGAAATCATTCTTACATGTTCCACAAACACATAAAACATTCATCATAGAAAAACCCAGGGAACAAAAAATGGTTTTCTTTATCATAATTCCATCATAATTTGTATAAAATAAATGGATTTCATAAACATAATTCCATCATAAACAGAATAACATCAATGTAATAATAGGGATATAAACATAACCCTGTGTCATATTAGATGGAAAATTATTTTCATAAGATACTTAAAATTAATTCTTAAAGAAAATATCCTTTCTTCTTCAAAAAAGTTTTCTTTTCTCAAAAAGAAACACAATTTTAAAAGAAAATAATTCAATTTCAAATAAAATTTAAATATTTTAAAGGAAGATTCAAGGAAATAAGCTGTTATGAAACCATAAGAATCCATTCATTTTTTATAAGTTAAAAAACATTATCCTAGTAGTTTTTTTGAAGAATTCAAAAAGTACCTCGTATGGTAAACAAGAGAAAGATTCCTTTCAAAACATGTATAAAAAGTAAAAAATGGGTAAAATTGATTTTAAACATACATAGAAGAATAGTAAACATCTTATGAAAATATTTTTAGAAATCATGGACTCGGATGATAAAAATATCCATAGTAATTACTTACGTATAAACAATCTCGAATAAAAATGAGATTGTCAAATTATCACTTACCTTAGGTCTGCTATCATATGTATGTATACAAACCTCGTGTATAATGATTTAAATAATTTCATTTAATTATTCTAAAATAATATTTATATAATTATAAAATTATGTTAACATAATATATATCATATTTATTTATTCTGTACATTTATATATCCATTATTTAATTGATATCATGTAGAATGAATCACATCACATTATGGAGATGGTTGTTTGTACATACCTGTAGAGAACTTTTTTAGCCTATAAAACTTTGGAATTTTTCGACATATTATTCCAGAGCTAGGTGAAAAGTCGGCATGCGATTCTGAGGCCTAGTGTTCCTGGAATTAATTTTATAAAAATATTAAGTATTTTTATACTATGCACATGGAGGGGTTGTTTTTTCTCTTAAACGGTAGCTTGGATTGGAAATCTAGGGGCACAGTTGCGTTTGTAGCGTGTCGTTTACCCTAGGTGGGGTGTAAAAGTTACGGGCATAGACCAGCTATGAGAGATGTCACCCAGGGGCAAAATATTCATTTTAAAATAATGAATTAGTTATATTTATAATTGGCATTCTTTTACAATAACATTCAAATGAAGTCTCAGAATGGAAATCAGAGACATTCATTGAGTTTTAAATGTTGTGTTTTTCCTAGGCGTGATGTAAAATTAGCAGGCGCAGAGGTTTTGGAACCTGTGATCATGGGTGGCATTTCACCGAGTTTTTATAAATTCACTTGAAAGTGGAATTAGGGGAAAACCCTAATTTCCCTTCTCTCTCGATCTCTCTCTCTCTCCCTCTCTTGTTCTTGGGTGTTCTTTGCTGTTCTTCGCCAAAATTGAGGAGCGAACTCCGGCAGATTAAGGTGGGATCGCAGTGGACGCATCGCCAACGACGAACGGCCAGATCGAGGTAGGGTTCTTGGTTAATTTTCGCACTTTCATCAACTCTGTTGTTTAAATTCTACAATTTTAGAATTAGTATGATGGCCAAACGACCACGACCATCATCTAAGCCCCGTTTTAAACATTGTTCTTGGGATTTATTTATCCAAATTTTAGGACTCACCAATCTTTGTTGGATCGTTGATTGTGGGTTGGCACTACAAAGGCCTCACCCCGAGGATTCTGAATCTTCCTTCAGATTTGAAATCGGGCTACCGAAGCGGTGGCGGTGGCGGTGGGAAGCCCCGGTTCTCGCAATGGAGGAGGTCAGAGTTCAGGGTGGCGTAGTGGTAGCATCCAGCGGAGGACCCGAGCAGGGCGAGGTGGAGCTCGGAGGGGTCGGTTCGGTGTGGCGGTGTCGGGTGTGGCCGGTGTAGATGGGGTGCGGCTGGAGGAGTCCAGTGGAGGAGCTTGAGGTGGCAGTAGCGGAGCGGTTGATGGGGTGACTAGGCGGAGCAAGGAGCCCAGGCGGATGCGGCGCGGGCGGCTACGGTGCAGGCGGCCGGTGTGCGGTAGTGCGCTCGGCCGGTGGGAAAAGGCCACAGCGCGGGTGGCTTGCCACACTCGGGAGGAGCCCCGAGGCGCTAACCTCGGGGGGGGGGGGGGGGGGGGGAGCGCTGGATGCAAGGACCCGAACTTTGCGGGTCCTACTGGGCGACGCGGACGAAGACCGTCCAGTTGGCCGGTCTGCTTTAGAGAACCATACCTGAGGGGGTCCGGTGTGGCTCGAGCGGGCTGCGACAAGTTGGTCTGGGCTCGTAGCTGGGTCGTGGGCCGGTGGTTCGAACTGGACCAGCCGCGGTGAACCGGCCCAGTTGGGCCCCCCTGGGATCAAGGGGCCATATCTCTTAAAAGGCGTGTCCGTTTGACATGCTTTTATGCGGATATAAGTCCGTCTCTTCATGACTAACTTTTTAAGTTGGGTTTTTGGGTTTTTGGGTTCTGCTCACGAAGATGGGTGTCCCGAAACACTTTAATTTAATAATATTAAATTATTATTGAAGTTTGTGACGGACGTGCTTCACGAGCTGGTCGTCCTTTTGATGCGTCGTCAAATTATTTGCGGCCCTAGTGTTGTGACAGACCTTCCAAAGTTGTTTCAGACCCTTTGTAGTTCAATTTCATTGCTCGGTGGCACAAAACGCTTAATGTGAATAATTAATTAATTACATAATTATCTAATTAATCTTTCTTCGGACCTGACTCCTGTTTGGGATGTCCGATGGACGTACCGTCAGTGGCAGCCTGACTCCAGTCCTCATGCAGAATTTTTGAGATTCTTTCCGGAGTGTTCAGGTTGGATACAAGGTGTGGGCCCCACAGTTCTTGGTTCACACATTTTATGGTGAAAATCCACTTTTTCACCCGACATCGGTTTGGGGTGTTTGAGTACTCATTTCTGTGTGTTTTTTCGAGGGGATTGCAACGGCGCAATCTGTCCACCTAAATTCAAGACTGAGGCATGGGCCCCATGAGGTGGCTTTCAGACGTATACTATGTTTTATGAATTATGCTTCATAAGTCGTTCAGGGAAAATGAATAGCCTACGCCTCATGGTTATCTGAAAGGAACGAAATGGTATGATCTGTGTGACGTGTTTTGGGGTTGAGGTGTGGGCCTCACAGGGCCTCATTTGGCTAATGCGGGGAGTTGCAGCTTCTACATCCAGAGTCCCTTCTAGGCGTTGTTAGTGGTGTTCTGACCCTGGCATTGAGACGGGCTTGACCGGGGTGGTTTCAAGCATTGAAGTCATAGTTGAGGTGTGGGCCCCATGGGCCGTCTTTTAAGCTGTATGCAGCGTACTGTGCCTTTTTCATCAAGTGTCCATTTGGGGCATATGAGATGCTGTTTTGGCATGTTTTTCTGAGATCATCGCGATGGCGCAGTTCACATGACCTCTTATAGGACCGAGGTGCGGGCCCCACGAGGCGTTGTGTGGGCATAGAGCAGTGTTGAATAACTTTTTCTTCGGGAGTCTGTTTCCATCGAGTAAGAAATCTATCTCATGTGTTTTTTCATGAGGATTGAAATGGTGTAATCTGTTTGGGCATGCAGAGCATATATCGAGATCTCATTAAATGTTGAAACATGAAAGGGTATTGGTCGGAGGTTCCTTTGACGCACTCTGAACCTACACATGGTAGCGGTTCTAATGACACCCAGTGATGGTATGGGTAGTGTAGAGATATCGGACTAGTTCCAGGTTTAACCTCTAGCGAGGCTGGGAAATGGGTTACCCGTTGAACTCTTAGGATTCACCCTCCGGCGAGGCTGGGCAATGGGTTACCTGTTGACCTCTTAGGGTTCACCCTCTAGTGAGGCTGGGTAGTGGGTTTCCTGTTGACCTTAGGGTTTACCCTCTAGTGGGGTTAGGCAGTAGGTTACCCATTAACCTTGGGGTTTACCGTCTAGTGGGGATGGGTAGAGGGTTACTTGACGACCTCTTATGGTTTACCCTCCAGCGGGGCTGTGTAGTGGGTTACCCAATGACCTCTTATGGTTTACCATCCAGCGGGGCTCGGCAGTGGGTTACCCGATGACCTCTTTCGGTTTACCCTCTAGGGGGGCTGGGCAGTGGGTTACCCAACAACCTCTTGTTGTTTACCCTCCAGCAGGGATGGGAAGTGGGTTACCCGACGACCTCTTGTGGTTTACCCTCCAGTGAGGCTGGGCAGTGGGTTACTCGACGACCACTTGTGGTTTACCCTTCAGCGGGGCTAGGCAGTGGGTTACTTGATGACTTTTTTCAGACTCATCCCTTTCTATGAGTCTAGTTAATGGATTTTCTCCATGATTACTGTAGCGGTACCCTTGGTTGTATAGTTCAATGATGAGGCAGATTTGGTGTGCGGGAATATTGAGCATCAGTGATGGATATCCTTTGAACTATTGGAGACTTTCCTTGGGCTGATCATGGAGATAGAGATCCCCTTACACACCTGTTCTGGTTTCTTGTTGAGCATATATATACACCCTACTTTTTTTCCCACTCCTTGGGTTTAGTTACTCTCCTTCTAGGAGGGGAGAAGATTTGCGGGATATGCCACATGCTTTCTATGTCTAGCTCCTCTTGCTTGGATGAGCATACTTCCTTTCTCTTGTCGGGTTGAGCTATACTCTTTTTTTTGTACTCTTTCACTGTTCTTGTTCAGTTTACTACTCATTGTTTTAGTATCTCTTTTGTTGCTCTCTTGAGATTTTGGGGGACCCTACTGAGTATCTTTAAACTCACCCCTTATTGGGCTTTGCCTGCACTTGGTGTGCCCTTACAAACGACAGACAAGTTGATTGAGACTACAGAGGATTGTTGAGGACACTGGATATTGGGCTTCATTCAGTGGTTGTAGTAAGGTTTTCAGGTGTGAGACTCCCCAGCTATTTATTTTCATTTAAATGTTGCTGGGTTGTGGCACCTTTCTGGTTGGGTGCGTGTATTGCCCCTTTTTCTTTTTAGTTATCTTTTCATCACTATACTTGTACCAATTAGAAGTTGATGCATGACTGTGGTTGGGTTATAGTTGTTTATAATTTGGTTTCCTTTTTACTCTGCACTTCTTCATTGAGTGGGTTGTGTGTCTGTGTGTACATATACTAGGCAATAGCCTCCTAGATATTTTTATGCCTTTGGAACTTGTCGCATGCCCCTGGCCTATGGAGGTGGGCATGGGGTAGTTATGGCTCGAGACCGGCTGGTTCAGGTCATGAAAAAGTGTAATAAGAGCTGGTTCATTCCATGGGGAATTTTTCGGACGTCCCTAAAAAGGAATTTGTTGAGTTTTTCAGAAATAGTGTCAACATGTCTCGAGAGTGGCTCTCAGGCCAGGGAGTCCAGTGATGGTGCAGTGGCCAACATATCCATCCACCAGGACAGTAATAACATGCTTGTCTACTTGGAATATTGAGACACTTGTTGCAGGGAATTTTGTATGTGCATCATATAGGATTGAGTCTTTGACTGTCCTTCTTAAGTCATCTCCCCATCGTTATTGATATATATATGCTCATTTAACTGTGGTACTCCTTGATCGAATTCAGGATGTATCTGTGATGATAGCTAGCCAGTATACTAGCTTTGGTCTATGATGACGACTCTATGAACAATGAGGCCTTAGTTCAATATCCATCATACGGTTACCCTTTCTCCATGAGGATAGGCAGGAGCACCTCCACCTGTGGAGTAGCAAATAGTTCTGGCAGCGAAGGCCGATGATGAGTGCAGGCTGGGTGCGCTACGTGAGTTCCAGCATCAGAGACCACTGAGGTTCCACAGTGATCCATACCCTCAGACAGTGAAGGGTTGGCTAGAGTTGGTGGTTCTCCTCTTCAGGATTCTTCGGACATTGACAGGTTAGATGGTGGGTTTTATAACCAGTTTTTTCACCAAGCAGTTTTGTGTTGGTAGAGATAGGCTTACTCAGATGCACAATGAGTTGGTCTTCTCATGGGATGACTTCTAGCAGCTATTTCGCGAGGAGTACTGCCCCTCCTACTTATGTTTTTTTTATGGTTTTGGGAGCTGCTGGAACTTTAGTGGGGAGTGATTGCAGTGGCTGAGTACACGACTTTGTTCGCAGACCTTACTCGGTACTCTTGGGACATGGTCCATGATGGCAACTTCCAAGCACAGAAGTTTGAGAGAGGTCTCTGTAGAGGAGATTCGTGCTAGCATAGTTCCCTTGTGCATCCTCACCCATCTCACGGTGCTAGGGTAGGCACTGGTGACAGTGAAATTTTTGTTTGAGGGTCTTCAATTGGCAGGTCCTCGACGCTAGAGGTCGCCCTTGATGAGACTCGGGCACATGGTTGGGGATAGCATAGAGCACTGAGATAGCCTAGGGAGGACTAGTGTTATGTTTGTGATGTGTGAGGTCACGTGGCATGATACTACTCAACCAAATGTGCTAAGTTTTCTAGATAGTTGGTAGATACACCGCCACAAAAGAGGCAATGTCATGATCAGAGAACCCTCAGGTGAGGATAGGGTGGTCCCCAGGGAGGCGGTGTTGGGAGAAAAGTAGGAAGAACTGTGGTCAGCAGACAACGTTTTGAGGTCCTCCCACCACCACTAGGCAGCCCATGTCAAGCTCAGGGAGCTGTCGGATGGGGCTGCGGGTGGTTGTGTGATATGGATGTCTACAATCCTACAACGCATGAGATAATAAGAGGTATGCATTGTGTCTTTTTCTAATTTTCTCAGTAGAAATTTTTAGACACAGCGTGAGGTACTCTTTTCATCTAACTCCTTATTCGAGGGGTTGTCGAGGGTGACGCAGGGCATTGGTGTAACCGTGTGTTGGTGTTTTCTGACGAAGCATTGAATGCACAGGAAATAGGGGTCCTTCCCCCACTGAGATGAATTTTTGTGATGTGATCAAAACGGTGAGGGAGATTCAGTTCCCCCAAAAGCTGATAGTATTGAGGTGTAGTGGATGAGTCCCTCTGACATGTGCATTCATGGAAGGGTTATTCGGTGGAGTGTCAGAGCAAGTTTTGGATTTTCCAGTGGGGATTTTTTGCTTGAACCCTCCCCCCCCCACTTGACGTGTCACTAGTGGGTTAGGCAGAGTGCCTATTTTGGGTATTACTCTCCTTCCACGAGGGGAAATGACACATGAGGTATGCCACATGCTTTCTGTGTCTATCCTCTGGCAGTTGGATGAGTTTTATCGTTTGCCCTATTCATTGGTACATTGTGTGCTCAAAGTCAATATTGAGATCATTATCAAGTATAGGTCGAGGTTATGGAAACCCCATAAACAGGACTACGTGTTTCACTATGTGGAACTGGTACTGGTATTCCTTACGCTGAGAATGTGGAGATTCTACCTTCTGGGAGAGAATGTTATGGTTTTCTCGGACTACCAGTGTCTCAGGTGCGCACTCACCCAGGGAGACTTGAACTTAAGGTGACAGTGATAGTTGAAAGTTTTTGTAGTACTAAGACTTCGAGTTAGTCTATGTTCCGGAAAATGGAAGTGTTGTAGCAGGTTCCCTTAGCAGAAAGTCCTAGACTCGTCTGGTGTAGGAAGTTTCCTAGTAGTTAGCTTCCCTATAGGTGACCTTGGTGGAGCAGGAGGGTACGCCTTTACTATAGTCAATAGTGTTGACTCCGCACCTTGAGCATGTGAGAGAGTCGCAGCAAGGGTACATCGACAGCGATGTACTAAGTGATCAGATATCCACGGGTGACGCACCCAATGGGTATTCTAAAGGAGGGAATCATGAGATCATGTTTCAGGAAAAAACTGTGATTTCTGTCACGACGTGCAAAGTAGATGTTTGGACGGAGAAGTCCCCTGAGTTTATTTGGGCCGTTCGGGAAGCATGCAAGGGATTCAGGGGTTTCCTACCATCTTACCCTACCCTCCCAATAGTAGGAGTGGGCGAAGGCATCTTCCACGTGCCGCAGTTGATGAGGTGCGTTCATGTTCCAACCCATTTCATCGAAAGTATCAGACCTTATGAGCACAAACCATCCCTTTGGTTCACCTGTTATGCCATCATGGTTTTTTGCATGTTTTCTTGGGAGTGGGAGAGCCAGGTGTGATCTCTGTATCCCGAGTTTTTTTTCCTAGTTTTTCATTTCGAGGATGAAAATCTTGATGGAGGGAATGATGTAGAGACTTGTTTTTTAACCTGTAAAACTTTGGAATTCTTCTACATATAATTCTAGAGCTAGGTACAGAGACGGCGTGTGATTCTGAGGCCTGGTGTGCGCAGAATTAATTTTATAAAAATATTAAAGTATTTCTATACAATGAACATGGTGGTGTTGTTTTTAAACCTAAACGGTAGCTCAGATCGGAAATATGAGGGCACGGTTGCATCCAGAGCATGTCGTTTACCCTAGGTGGGGTGTAAAAGTTGCGGGTGCGGACCCGCTATGAGATATGTCACCCAGGGGAAAAATCATTATTTTAAAATAATCACTTAGTTATTTTTATCACTGGAATTATTTTTGAATAACATTAAAACAAAGTCTCAGAATGGAAATCCAAGACTTCTGTTGAGTTTGAAATGGGGCGTTTTTCCTAGGCGTGATGCAAAATAAGTGAACGTGGCAGTTTTGGAATCTGCGACCGTGGGTGGCGTTTCAGCAAGTTTTTATAAATTCGCTTGAAAGTGGAATTGGGGGAAAACCCTAATTTCCCTTCCCTCTATCTCTCTCTCCCCCCTCCCCCTCTCTTATTCTTGGGCGTTATTCACTGTTCTTCGCCAAATTGAAGAATGAACTCTGGTGGATCGATGTGGGATCGTAACGGACGTGTCGCCAATGACGAACGGCCGGATCGAGGTAGGGTTCCTGGTTAATTTTCAAACATTCATCAATTCTGTTGTTTAAATTCTACAATTTTAGAATTAGGATGATGGCCAAATTTACACGGCCATTGTCTGAGCCCAGTTTTAACCGTCATTCTTGGGTGTTCTTCATCCAAATTGTCAGATGCGCCAATCTTTGTTGGATCGTTGATTAGGGGCAAGAGATTTGAAGGCCTCACCCCAAGGATATTGAATCTTCCTTCGGATTTGAAATCGATCCACCAGAGCGGTGGTGGCGGTGATCGGAAGCCCTGGCTCCGACAAGGGATGAGGTCGGAGTTCGGGGTGGTGCAACGGTGGCTTCCAGCTGAGGAGCCGAGCAAGGAGAGGCAGAGCTCAGAGGGGCTAGTTTTGTGCGGCAGTGTTGGGTGTGGCTAGAGAGAATGGAGAGCGACTGGAGGAGTCCGGCGGAGGAGCCTGAGGTGACCACAGCGGAGCGGCAGACGGGGTCACCAGGCAGAGACGGTGGCGGAGCGGGGAGCTCGGGCGGCTGGCATGTGGCGATGCGCTCGGCCGGTGGGTGGAGGCCGTTGTGCGGGCGACTGATCATGCTCGGGAGGAGCCCTGAGGCACTGACCTCAGGGGGGAGCGCCGGAGGCAAGGACCCGCGCTTTGCGAGTCCTACTGGGCGACGTGGATGACGATCGGCCATTCGGCCGGTCTTCTTTAGAGAACCGGACCTGAGGGGGTCCGGTGTGGCTGTAGCGGGCCGTGGCTAGTCGGGTTGGGCCTGCGGCTGGGCCGCGGGCCAGCGGTTCAGACCAGGCTGGTGGGATGAACAGGCCCGGTTGGGCCCCCCTACGATCAATTGGTTGTATCTCTTAAAAGGTGTGTCTGTTTGATGCGTCGTCTATGACTGTGAGTCCGTCTCTTTGAGACTGAATTTTTTAGTTGGGTATCAGGGTTTTTGGGTTCTGCGCCTGAAGACGGGTGACCCAAAACAATTTAATTTAATAACATTAAATTATTATTAAATCTTTCGACGGACGTGGTTCGCGAGTCGGGCGTCCATTTGACGCGCCGTTAGAGAAGTTGTGGACATGGAGTTGTGGAAGACTATCCAAAGTTGGTTCGGACCCTTTGTAGTTTGGTTTTGTTGCTCCATGGCATGAAATGCATAATGCGAATAATTAATTAATTACTTAATTAATTAATTAATCTTGCTTCGGACCTGACTCCTATTTGGGATATCTGATTGATTTCCTATTAGCGGCAGCGTGACCCCAGTCCTCAAGCAGAATATTTGAGATGCCTTCCAAAGAGTTCAGGTTGGAGACAAGGTGCGGGCCCCATAGGGCTTGGTTCACATGTTTTACGGTGAAGCACCACCTTTTCACCCGACTTCTGTTTAGGGTGTTTGATTACTCATTTCTGTGTGTTTTTTAGAGGGGACTGTGACGGCACAATCCGCCCACCTAAATTTGGTCCCGAGGCGTGGGCCCCATGAGGTGGATTTCGGACGTATGTTGTGTTTTACGAATTATGCTACATAAGTCCGTTCAGGGAAAATGAATAGCCTACGCCTCGTGGTTATCTACAAGGAATGAAATTGTATGATCTGTGTGATGTGTTTCGAGGTCGAGGTGTCGGCCCCACAGGGCCTCGTTTGCATAATGCGGGGAGTTGCAGCTTCTGCATCCAGAGTCCGTTCTTGGTGTCGTCAGTGGGGTTTTGGCCCTGGCATTGAGGCGTGGTTTACCAGGGTGGTTTCAGGCGTTAAATCTGGAGTTGAGGCATGGGCCCCACGATCCATCTTTTAAGTTGTGTGCAGCGTACTGCGCCTTTTTCATCAGGTGTCCATTTAGGGCGTATGAATAGTCGTTTTGGTGTGTTTTTCCAAGAGCATCATGATGGCATAGTTTTCCTGACCTCTTTCGGGACCGAGGTGTGGGCCCCATGGGACGCTGTGTGGGCATACTGCGGTGTTGAATAACTTTTTTATTGGGATTCCATTTCTACCAAGTAAGTAGTCTATCTCGCTCTTTTTTAATGAGTATTACAATGGTGTAATCCATTTTGGTGTAAGGAGCCTATTTAGAGATTGAATTAAATGTGGAAACATGAAAGGAAATTGGTCGGAGGTTCCTTTGATGCACTCCGAACCTATGCATGGTAGTGGTGCTAGTGACACCTAGTGATGGCATGAGTAGTGAGGAGATATCGGACCAGTTCCTGGTTTACCCTCCAGTGAGGCTGGGCAATAGGTTACCTGTTGACCTCTTAGGGTTCACCCTCCAGTGAGGTTGGGCAATGGGTTACTTGTTGACCACTTAGGGTTCACCCTCCAGTGAGGCTGGGAAATGGGTTAACTGTTGACCGATTAGGGTTAACCCTCCAGCGAGGCTGGGTAGTGGGTTACCCGTTGACCTTAGGGGTTCCCCTTCAGCGGGGATGGGTAGTGGGTTACCCGTTAACATTAGGGTTTACCCTCTAGCGGGGCTGTTCAGTGGGTTACCCAACGACCACTTGTGGTTTACCCTCGAGTGGGGTTGGGTAGTGGGTTACCTGACGAACTCTTGTGGTTTACCCTCCAGCGGGGCTGGGTAGTGGGTTACCTGATGACCTCTTACGGTTTACCCTCCAGTGGGGATGGGTAGTGGGTAACCAGACGACCTCTTGTGTTTTACCCTCCAGTGGGGTTGGGCTGTGGGTTACCAATCGACCTCTTGTGGTTTACCCTCTAGTAGGGCTGGGCAGTGGGTTACCCAATGACCTCTTTTGGTTTACCCTCCAGTGGGGATGGGTAATGGGTTACCTGACGACCTCTTGTGGTTTACCCTCTAGCGGGGCTGGGTAGTGGGTTACCCGATGACTTTTTTCAGACTCAGCCTTTTCTATGAGGTTATTCAATGACTTTTCTCTATGATTACCGAAGTGAGACCCTTGGTTGTACGGTTCAACGATGAGGTGGATTTAGTGTGTGGGGCTATTGGGCATCAGTGATGGATATCCTTTGAACTATTAGTGTCTTTCCTTGGGCTGATCTTGGATATAGAGATCCCCTTACACACTCATTCTGGTTTCATGTTCAGCGTATATATACACCCTAATTTTGTTCCCACTCCTTGGGTTCAGTTACTCTCCTTCTAGGATGGTCCAAGACGCACAGGGTATGCCATGTGTTTTCCGTGTCTAGTTCCTCTTGGTTGGACGAGACTACTTCCTTTCTCTTGTAGAGTTGAGCTGTAATATCTCTTTTGTACTCTTACAATGTTCTTTTTCTATCTACTAATCACTGTTTTAGTATCTTATTTGTTGATCCCTCAAGATTTTGGGGAACCCTACTGAGTATCTTTATACTCACCCCTGATTGGGCTTTGTGCGCACTTGGTGTGCCCTTATAGATGACAGACAGGTCGATCGAGACTACGGAGGAGCGTGGAGGACATAGGAGCTTGGTCTACTTTTAGTGGTCAAAGTAGGGTTTTTAGGTGTGAGACTCACCAGTTGTTTACTTTCATTTACCTGTTTCTAGGTTGTGGAACCTTTCTAGTAGGGTGCGTTTTTTACCCCCTTTTTTCAGCTATCTTGTGAGAACTTTACTTGTACCAATTACATGTTGATGTATGACTGTGGTTGGGTTATAGTTTTTTATACTTTGGTTTCTTTTTTACTCTGCACTTCTGCATTGAGTGAGATGTGTGTGTGCGTGTACAGGTACTAGGCAAGGTCCTCCCCATGATTATTACTCCTTCGACGCTTGTCGCCAGCCCCTGGCCTATGGAGGCGGGCTTAGGATAGTTGCAGCTTGAGACCGATAGGGTCGGGTCGTGATAGTACCCACGAGCGACGATATCATTCCATTAATGGTCAAATTGTATGGAATTGGATGGTATATTAAAGATAAATAATAATTATCATGTTATATTCATTATTTACATCCATTATACTCATCATAATACCCATCAAATTTAAATATTTTTTAATAACAAATTAAACTATGACGTGAGATGGTAAGTCGTACGTACGCATGCATGGTGATATTGTTATTCATATGATGGATAAAAGGAGGTATACATTTATAAAATAATTATAATAAGATCTCATAATTTATAATATCTTATATTTATTACATTATTATAGAAAAAACATAATAATAGTAAGTATAAGAAGAAAAGAATTTTGAAAGAGGTGATAAAATAATTACCTCATTTTCAAGTATCTCTTTTGGATTTGTAGAAAATGTCTCCTTTGGATGGAATTCTTCCCAAATTGTGGCCTCTAGGATGAAGTGGGGGAGTTTCAAAGAGGAAATGGGCAGGGTTATGTGAGAGAGATGTCTTTAGAGTTGTGATTAAAAGAAAAGGAGAGGTTCCCTTTTATAATAGAGGGGAGGGGAACCATTGGAAATACCGAAACTATTAAATTAATATAAATAAATTTTTAAATTAAAAGATATCCAAAGTGGATTATATAGAAGATATGATATGGATGCGTCAAAATTATCACAACCAATAAATGTTAGACATGTTTTTGCATTTATTATAAACCATATAAAATTTTATTTATCTTTATTTAATCTATTTAATTTTAATTGTGGTAATAACATTCTAAATATTTAATTGTTATAAATATATTGTTTTAATAGAACATAAATTGATATATTATGAAATTTTAGACCTTATAATTATCACTTCGTAATTTTTAAATCTTTTATGATTTTTAAATACTTTAATAAAATATAGTTTTTATAAAATATCAATAGTGTCAATTTTGAAATCATTCATTTACTTAATTTAAATAAAATCCAAAAAATAGATAAATTCAAACCAAAAAATTTAAAATACTCTAAATATTTCATAATCACCTTTAAAATTCATGTATGACCCAAATTAATTCAAATTATATTCCTTTTAATATTTTTAAAATCATTAATATGAAAATTCTATTAATAAAATTATTTTTACGTCACTATTGTGTCATCCTTAATGGTAATTATTTAATTTATAAAATTTATAAATAAATTTCTTTGATGTAGGTATTTATTTTATATTTCTAGATACTACCTTTAGTTGATTTTTTCTTCTACATATCAATATATTATAATTAATATACTAATATAAAAAGAGAGTGTGACATTTTGTCACATTCATTGATTTTAATAATATTGATATCATATTAATGGGAAAGTGTCCATTAACTGATTATATTTCTAACCATAGATAACAAGTTTATAATTTAATTATCGAATAAAATTTTATAGGTGTTAAGGAAATTTTATAATATTATTTTTACCTTTAATTACCCGATTAACCCTTATCTGTGGTAAACAAAATTACTAAAGTTACTATTCATAATGTCCAAAAAATAAAAATAACCTAATAAAATAATTTGGACCCATTTATTAAAAATATGTAATGTATTTTTTAAAATTTTAAACACCTATGTTTTAGTAATTAAATTAAAATTAATCCCATTGTCGGAAAGAGATAACATGTTTTAAAAGATAAAACATTATAAAAGATTAAAATGTTTTTAGATGTAAATTCAATGTAAAATTAATGATAATGAAATACATTATATTGAATAATAAAAATATATCATATTTATACTTTAAAACCATTAAATAATATAACTTAATTACATAAATTATTTCAATGAAAAAGTTTGTTTTCAATTAAAATTTAGTATAATTTAACTATTCATCAAAATTTAAAACTAATCAGAAAAATATCAAAAATTTATCCAAAGAAATTTTTTATATCCAGATTCTAAATAAGATTTTTTTTCAAAAATAATATATTAAACTGTGAAAAACTATACATAAAATGGGTACTCCATCAAAAGGCTGCAATATTATATTTTTTGAAAAAATACTTCTTTTATTTGAAAATTTTAAATTTGTTCTTATATAATGTATAGAAAAAATATAAGATAAATTTTAAATATTATATTTAATCCATAAAGAGTTATTTTATTTTTTCATAGACTCACTTATTTTCATTTAAAAACTTATTTTAGAAGGATGTAAATATTATTCATACCCTCCATTATAATGACTAGGTTATAATATTTAATGATAACTTATACTAGGTCTTGCGTGAAATGAATTCTACAAAAATAAAATGAAACTATGTGTAATAAAAGCTAGTAATAGTTTTGTGTATTCTTCATGATAATATATTGTTGTGTGTAGAGGAAGATAATTTTGGTGTAACATACAACACAAGACATCAATGAAATTAAAAATAAATTATCTCATAAAATATTGGGGTGTCACAGTATTCATGCTCTTCATTTTTTTTATTTTAATAGATAAGAATATAATATATAAATACTACCACAAACTGATCAAGGTAAACTCTAAAGACTCTATTAATAGAACCATGAAGATATCCTGGAAATTAGTAAAACTGAAAGGCATCACTATGTATTCATAGTGTCCATACCTTTTATAGAATGTCGTATTAGGTATATCCCCCTTCCTATACCTCAATTAATTATATACAGAATGAATTTCAATCTTGAAAAATTTTTGATCTCCATTATTTTGATCAGAAAAATCATCCATAAGAGGAATATGATATTTTTTCTTGATTGTGATCTTATTCAACTCTCTTTAATAAATGTGGAGTCTCATTGATCAATATTTATTTTTCATAAAACAGATAGGTGAACCCTAAGGTGACACACCTGGGTTAATGAATCCCTTATCAATGATTTCTTGTAGTTCGTCTTCAATTACTACAACTGAATTAGGTCCATTCTATAGGGAGTTTATGAAATTGGATTGGAACCACGTATGAAGTCTATCAAGAAATCAACTTCATGTTTTTGCGGGAGGATACAAAACTATTCCAGGGAAACATCAAAAATTTCCCCAACAATTAGAATATATTTTATGTCAAGTTTCTCCACAACCATTTGATATAAAAAAAAATCTTCTAAATGGGAATTATGACCCATACACTAGATGTAATTTCCATAATAAGGTCTCACTTATTGTAAAATTGATAAGAGATCATACGTTTTAATGAAATATAAAATTTAACATTCAATCCCCTATAATTGATATAGGATTTATACAAAGAAATATAATACATTCCTAAGATGAAATGAAATTTAACCAAAGGAATATTGATAATATTTAGAGGAAGTATATTCCCACAAATGTCAACCAGAGTGGAATCGTACACTTGAGATTACATCATTATACCATTAGGGGTTTGTACTTCTAATTCCACATCTAATCATTTTGGTGGAATCTTAATACCATAATAAAATTATTTATATATGAAAGAGTGAGAATATCCATAATCAAATAATACTTTATCATTTCTAGAGTGGATGGTATGTGTACCTTTCACCATATCATTATCAAACACCTTGTAAAAAGTAGGTATCACATGATATTTCCCCTTATCCCTCAGTTTAAGAGGTTTTTGATGTAAATAATCATCACTGAACCCTAGGTTTTGGAACTTGTTTTCATAATTCCCATCCTCTCTACACATGATCCACTGAAGTGTGAGATGTCCATTCTAAATATTTTGTCCATTATTTTCATCGATGTCATGTTTTTCCCATTACTGAATAAATAAATTGCATGATATCCATTACTTTCACAGTTAAAACACTTATTAGACCACATAATACAATTCCATCCATGGTTCTTTAAACACTTACATCATAATGTAAGGATCGTCTTATTCTCTCCATGATTTTTATATTTTACTTTGAAATCTATCTTCCTTTTCTTGTTAAAACTAAGAGATTGATATATAACTCAAACCTCCATTTCATCTTCGATTTCACAAAACAAATTCCTCCATTTCTACTGATATTTATAATGGCCAAATCCCTTCTAATACATTTCTTTAAGACACCAAATAACCTATCACCTTTACTTTTAGGTTGGATGATAATTCATGACGTTTACATTGTATGTCCTATGAAATTATCCTCCTAGGTAATGATATATTCATCATCCTTTTTTTAACTCAAGGAAATCATTTTAAGTATTCTTATAAAGAACATGAGGAACGTACTTATTGAAGAACAAGTTCTTGAACTAATCACAATTCAAGGATTCAATTTCATCTTTCTCCCCTTCACCTTCTTACTGAGAAAAAGGAAAAACAACATTCTCATCTTCCAAACACTAAAGAATAAAGAATATAATTTTTGTTACATTGATCTAGTGTTCAACTACTTGTGGATTATAATACCCATATAATTAAGGTGAATTTTTCCTCATAAAGGACTTAATAGAACATTATTCCCTCTTTTGGTAATTTGGAAGTATAACATTATTCATATATTGAGAAATTTGGGTGAGAATAGAAACAAGATTTTCTATTCTAGATCTCATATCAGTTGGATTCTTTGAAATAAAATCATTGCATTTTCCATTGTAATCACCATTAGAGCATTTCCTTCATGGTCAATCCAATAAATAAAATAAAAAAGAGTTGAGTAACAAAAAGTTTTCATAACGAGGAACCACATATTCCTGAAAAACCACATACAGGATGTATAAATTATGACATGTTATTTAATCTATGAAACCCTAGGTTTATAAAAGTTTATTCATAGATAACTTATTTTTAAATACTTGATAATGGTTTTTGAAGTGTTTTTTAATTCACAAATCATATCCCCTGGGAGTGTCAAATTATGAGTGCAGTAAGGACTGTTGTCATGTACCAGGTTATGCTCGAGTCAGGACTGACACACATTGTCAGTTTTTCTACTCTAAGGTACATCTATGCTAGAACTACATCCACTTTTAGTATATAGATAGGTATGTATTTATAAGAAACCACTCACCCTATCCTTTATCAAAATTCAAGTACATTTTCCTATACTTTTCCATATCCTTCGACTTATCCTTATAGTTATCACTATGGTATCCTTATCATTTTTTCCAAATGTTAATTGAATTTATTTTCTGACACCAACTATTCTAACCATCTGTTTTCTTACATTAATATTACATAACGTTTTTAGAATAATTAAAACATTATGAAAATATATTCCCAAAGACTGTATTGTCATAGTGCCTTTGGAAGCAAGGAAACATTAAAACTTGTACATGAGTGATATAAATTTTCTCCAACTAGGTTCATTATGACTTCCACCATTCATAGACAGATCATTCTTAATACATATCTTCATAACCTAGGGTAACAATACATAAAAGGGTGAAATAAAATTCTCCAGTAAGGTTAAACATGGGATATATATTTGTATAAATATTAGAAAAAGGGTATGAGAACATGATTATAATAATATAATATCATACCCTTCATATCAGAGATCATAAATGTAAATCATGGAATAAATATTGTAATTTCATAAGATATGAATCATAATGGAATCAATATCTTGGTCAATGAAAGCATAACATAGGAATAAGACAAGGAATTGTGTAAGATACATAAACATGTAATATTATTCCCAATAAGTTAGGCCGCATTTCTAAAACATGATAGGTCACTTCATGGGGATTACACCTAATGGGCATGACGCACCACCATCCCCAATTGAAATCCTTTACTTGAAAGTGGTTGGGATTCCCCATCTTCCCATAGTGGATCAAGATTCCCCATCTTCCCATAGTGGATTGGGTTCCCCCATCTTCCCATAGTGGATCAGGATTCCCTATATTTCAATAGTGTAATGGGCTTCCCTGTCATCCATAGTGGATCAAGATAATCAACATAAATCCCATCATTATCTCATGAGATATTAATCTTTACCTAATGTAATGGAGGGATTAATAGGTCCCACACATCTCATAATGAAATCGTATATATGTGTGACATAAGATCATAAAAAATCATGTTAAAACCCATGATATGAAATGGGTGTCCTAAAAATGTAATAATGTCATAAACATTGAAAAAATTGATAGGTTTCATAACAATTTCATCAAAAGAATAACCTAAAAAAAGAATCATGTTTTAGATACATATAACTCATTAAGAAGATACCGGTTTCATAAACATTTAACATGTGGAAGGAAATGGGTTTCATAAACACCATGTCATAAAAAAGAAGCCATTCATAGAAATAATATTAATGGAAAATTTGGATAATTTTCCCATAAAGTCGTGATAAAAAAAATGGATTTCATCTTAGATGTAAAAAAATTTGTAATATCTTTTGAAAAAATTTCATGAGAATAAAACATCATTTCTTCTTTGAAAACATTGTTTTAAAAACATAAAACTTTTTGAAACCTATTTTCTTTTAAAATAAACTTTAAAAAATATCTTCATATATGTATTTTTTATAAAACAATATTTAAGAACACTTCTAAAATATATAAAGAATATATGAAAACTTTTTGAAAATGATTTCATTGAAAATACGTTGAAAACATATGAAGAAATATTGAAAACGTTTTGAAAACTATTTCTTTGAAAACACTTTGAAAAATTGTAATGGATTTTTTGAAAACATCAAAAAAAATCATAATTCTTTTTCTATGAAAATGATCTTAATGGATAATCTTTAAAATCATTATTAAAAACATGGTTTTTTAAATTCATGGTCTGTGTCTCAATGAAGAAAAATTGAGACAAAAATATTTTTCCTATTTGGTATCGTATAAAACATAAACCCCATGAAAGAGATATAATCACATGGATATATAAATACCCATATAATTAAGGATAATAATCATTTAATGTATTCATGTGTAGTATATACATCACATAAAATAAAAGAGTTGTGAATAAGGCATTAATATCACAGAAATAAAAGTGAGACTAGAAATCCCCTTACCTTATTCCTTGACTCACAACATACTCATAAAAACATCCTATATAATAAATATAAGTCCATTATTAATATTTTATAGATATATATTCTTATATATAATACTATATATGAATTTATATCACCCTATTATTAACACTTACATGTTAAGGTTATGTTTCGGGTAATATTCACTTTTTTATTTACTTATGTCTTATTTTCTTATATTTCTGGTCCTCATACTTCTATAATTATTTTAACCTGATATAAATATCATTTATATTCATTATATATTTATTTATAATAATCTATGAAAAATAAAGATATTAAATAGATTACACCATTCATAGGGATCGTAGGTCGTATGTTTGCATAAACTCTATTTTCGTTTAATTGTCATTTTGAAAGAAAGTAAGTAAATTAAAAACATGTATATATAATAATTATAGTATAATTATTATTTCAAATATATATATAATAAAATTTTATTTGACCCATCCTTTATACATTTTATGAATAGTGTGAATGAATCACATTACTTTGAGAAGGTGCTAGTCCACACTTCCCCAAACAAAATTTTCATGTTTACAAAAAATGGAAAGAATGAATGTATGTGTTATATGAAGATTATAGAAGAATAAATAAATCATAAATATCATATATATATATATATATATAATATTGTTTCCATTATATTTCCCAACCATGAAAGGTGTTAAAGGAAAAATAAACAACATCGTTTCATGAGGCGATAGTTCATCGTACACAAGAATGTGAAGTTCGTTACCCATTAGATGTAAGTGTGTGTATGTTTCGGTCAAAACCATAGAATCATAAAATATCTATATATTTAGTATAATTAGGTTCATATATTATCGTGAAATGATAAAATTTTAGGTGGGTGGATAATGAAATTGAAACAAAAATGCTTGAGGAATGATATTACCTCTTCTTTGGGTAACTTCTTTTGGTTTCTACAAAAGGGCTTCCTTGGATGGATTTACTACCAAAGGGAGGATTCTTGTATGAAGGTAAGTATTTTTAATGAATATTTAATTATAATGTTTTTGAACCAAAATTATTTATAGGTTTAAAATTTGTGAGGGTTGGGTGCTTTTTTATAGTGGACGAGGTGTGTCATTATTAAAAAATTTAGAAAAGAGAAATCCACCCACATTTTTCCTATTACAGGTCACTTCAATAAAGATTCTAATATGAGAAAAGGGAGGATATGGTGTTAATATGGCCATAAAATTAATTTTTATGAGTGTATAGATCATTTTGGTCCTTGTATTTAAGGTTTAGTCCTTTGTTAACCAAATTTTTCTCTTTATCACCATAATTAATTTTAATCACATTAACTAATTTTTTGGGTCCAAAACTTATTTTAACATATAAAAAATTATAAATTATTATTATTCAAAAAAATTAATAAATATTTTAAAATTCCATAAACAAAATTGGGAGAAATTAATTTAAAATTAATCATGTAGACGTGTCACAACAGTGGGTTTTTTAGAAAAGAAATCTTAAATGTTTTGATTGTTTTGATATCCGATTTCAATTTGAATTTGGTAAAAATTAAATAAATTGGATTAATTGATGTAAAATTAATCTAATTACACTTTAAATACAAATTGAAATATAATTTTAATATAAAAAAATAGATGAGAAGAATTTTTGAATAAAAATTTAGAATCTTTCACTATTCATCCAAAAATGTTGTTTTCCCAAAAAATCCATGAAATTCACCATATTATATTTTGATATGTTGAATTCAAAAATTATTTTAAATTTATAAAATTAAAATTCAAAATTTTATAAATTTAATTTTATTATTTTTCACATCAGGATATAATGATCAGTTCATTTGAAAAAAAATAGTATTTTTAAACATATAAAGACTTTACCAAAATTTCATGTTTTTTTAATGATATGTTTTATTAATAAAAAACCATTATAAAATATATTTTAAATTTATATATTACTATTAATATTACTATTTTAAACAACAAGGTTATAACTATATAATTTAAATAATTATTATAATATATTGATGTTTCATGGAAACTTGGTGTTGCATGTAACACAAACCAACTCGGTGTTGTGTGTAGCACAAGATTATATTAGTGTAGTGTATAATGGAAGCTTGAAGTAGTGTATCATGAATCACATGCCATCAATGAAAAATATTTTATTCAAAAAAAGGATCATAAAAAATTAGGGGTTTTGCAATAAGGTACTAAATCAATAGAGAACACAACCACTCTTATTAGTGGAAATCAGAAATGTCAAAAGGGAACACATTAGTAAAATAAATGATAAATTCGATGAGGGAATATCTTAATATTTATTTCTCCATGTAAAACATAAAAATCGGTAATTCCCTTACCAAATCTACAAAAATGGTCTATCTCTACTCAACCTTCAATCTCATTCTCCATGAAAAACACGACACACCCCATCATGCACAAAAAAAGAGAGTCTCTGAAGATAGAAGTCATTCATTTTCATATGAGAAGTAATCCAGTACATAATAAAATTTGAATCAAGGGGATTCGTGTTTATAACCAAAAAATTATAGGTAATCTTCATCTATGATAGAGATAAATAATTATAGGGACAATGAATACCATTTTATATTTTGGTTCTGAGGGGTGTATTGATATCTATCAAATAAGAAAAATTCTCTATAGGATGATTTAGAAGGTTCACAAAACAAGTAAATATAAATGTTTTAGATAAACTTGTATCAAATAAATATCTCACTAAATATGATTCTATAGTGATGGTACCTCTCATAGACACTAGACTCATCTATGATCCTCTAGTGACTCTTCAACTATGTAAGGAAGCTTCATTTAGGATACCCATGGATAAAACCCCTTAGTTAATGAATCATATGATTTTACCATAGTAATTTTTAGTGATGATGAGACCAATCCACAACATAGTGTTTAAAATACCTGAAAAAAATTCTTCACATGACCTGATGTACCACATGTACCACAAATTTTGGGTGACATAGTGTCAAAATGTTTTGAATTCCCAAACATGTACACCGAGATAATGTCAATGGGACTCCTCCTAGAACTTTAATAAGTTTAAAAAATGGATACTATCATGATCCGCCATAATACTGATCATAGATTCTATTTCCTTTAATAAATCTACTAGAATATTGATTGGGATAAAAATGAACTCTCATCAACACTAACATACCATCCAGTTGATACTCAGAAATTAAATCAATATGTAGCACTTTAGTAGAAGGAGTGAACTTTATCATGAAAACCTAGGATTGAATACCTTATCTATTAACCATATCAAACAATAGATACTTAGATTTCTCATTATTCACCACCATAAAAGAAAAAAAACATGCTCAATAAAATAGTTTTCAAATTATGTCATGGAATTTTCACCATGATGGAGGTTAGGAAACCCCATGGATTCCAATGAGACCATCAAATCTAGATAGAAATGATCTATGAAAAGAACTATAAAGTCATTCCACTCCAATCCCTTATGCTTAATAACAATCACCATTTTATCCCACAATCTCTTTCTAGACCCCTCAAGAATGAATGTACAGTACATAACATTAATCAAATTATCCACTTATAAGAACTAAAAAAGTAGAACTATCATTTTCAACCAATCCTCATCATCTTGAGGAACATTGTCAAATTTAATCATTGGTTTTTCTGGGGAATATACTCATGTGCACCATTTTGAGATTCATCCCCTAGAGGTTCTGCAACTGTAACATGGACAGGAAAGGGTGAAGTCACCTATCCCAAAGCATGGATAGAAGAAAACACTCTCTCTAAAAAATTCTGACCTAATAGAGAACTACCTCACAATGGATCACCTGAATCATCCTCATGCGGAATATTCAGATATCTTCTCTTGGGAATGATTCTATAAAATTTCAATATAAAACAATAAAACATAACAAAGGACACTTAGATCATTATCTCAATAAAATGATATAGGAAAATTAATTCCTTTAATATATTTAAATAATGTGATATCAAGGAAATCAAATCAAAGTTAGTTTAAAGAAACTAATAATATGAAATTTTTCATCAATGATACTTTCCCCAAACACCCATATATGGGTTAAGGCACATTAAAATGAGAACTGGTGAGGAAATCACTCATAACTACCTCTTAATTCCTAATAATACAACCTCTTATCTACCTGAAAATCCCAAAATTGCATACCAACATCAAGGAAGGATGCACAACCTGGATCGGATACCACTTTTTCACCAACCAGCCCTGATACCACGGTACCCTAATACTTAATCTTTCTCTAACATAACAGAAATGGAATTCCTAATCCCCATGGGTTGGAGACTAGAGAATATAATCATAAAATAATAAATAGTGAATTATTTCCATAAAAATAGAAGATAAACAATATAAGTCTGTATTTTAACACTCTCTAAGAAGAAGATACAAAAAAAAGGTAAAACCCCCAAAATAGAACATCATAAAAGGAAGAATCATTATGAAAATAAAGACTAATAATATCCCATGTAATAGTTCAATCACATATTTTCCGGTCACCTCCATCACTCTAGGTCCCAGGAATCATGCATCCCATCTACCTCCAAATATCTCTCTAACTTTTCATGGACATAGCCTAAGATAATCTAAAATCGTTAAAATGAAAATATAGGGTGTGATATAAATATAACATTTTTGTCTCACCATGGGTTCTATAATAAATACCATATTAATAAATCATTAATGCTTTCAATTTAAAAAAACAACGATCTTGAGTTCAATTAAAATAATTTAAAAAACAAACAAACATTCAAATAAAAAATTAGAAATATGAATATCAAATTAAATGAACATTTTAGATAAAAGAATTTATATAAACCAATTATCTCGAAAAAAATATGTTTACATTCAATAACTTGTATGATCACGTCAAAATAAAAAATGTAACCACTATAATATTAAGACCTTTTTTACATTAGTTTCTAGAAATAGTATCCTAAGACTTATTAATCGTCATCAAAACTCAATATTGGTATTCATGATCAAATATAATCCCCAATTTCAAATGTATAATGGGAAATAAATATACACCCCATTAGGAGTTCCATCATAGGAAGTCATGTTGGACAATGTTTAGTTTAGTTCTCATCATCAATACATTTATGTATAGTTAGAGTTGTTAATTTCCTTAAAAAATAACTTACCAAATATTAAGGCTTACATGTGCTTTAATAAATCAATCAATCAATAAATAAATCAAAGGGAAATCAATTATTTTATAAGAAAAATTTAAACCACGGTTCAATTTATAATTGTATATTCCAACAAGCCTTTCCCATTTCAAAAACACATCATAGGTTATCATCAATTCATTACCTTTTAAAATCATTTTCACTGTAAGGAATTCTTCTCAATTGTTCACATCAAATCATCTCAACAAATCAATTTCATAATCAAGCCATCATTTTATTAAATACACCAAAAATTTTCAATTCCACTAAAATTGGAAGGTTTTCACAATTTCTATTATCATTTCAAAATAAAACATAAAAAAAGAAATACGGGTTTGTAAATCATATAAAAAAGCATTTATATTAAATCAGCTAACTCATGGGTTTAATTATAGTGAATATCTTATTTGAACAGTCTACCAAAACAACACAACACATGTGGTGGGGTCTTTTAAGAAAGAAAGAAGGTGTATGATATCAATAAATAAAACATAAAGTCAATATCTATAAATATGTATATTTTCTTCAAAAATAAAATGATGTTATATTAAACTATAAGGAGGAGAAAAGGGATATTAGTTGAAACTCAAAATAGGATATGTAATGTTACGGACCTTCCTGGTCCATTACCTTGTCACATCATGGTGTTTGGTGTATCTTGGGGACCATCGGTGACTCATTAAATATTTTTCCAAATTTAAGATGAATGAATGGTGGCACCGATCATCGTAGATGGCACCGATGGGTGCTTGTGGCATCGATCAACATCAGCGGCACCGATCGGCGTCGGCACCACCGATTGGCATCAGTGGGACTGATGGGCATCGGTGGCATCGATGGGCATCGGTAGCACCGATGGGCATCGGTGGCATCGATGGCCATTGGTGCCACCAATCGGGATCGGTGGCACCGATGAGCAGTGGTGGCACCGATGGGCATTGATGGCACCGATGCTCATCAGTGGCACCTATGGTCCCTCAGTGGAACTGATGGGTCACTTATAGCACCAATTAGCAATGGTGTCAGGGCGATGGTGCTAGAGAAACGGTGACTCACCTAATGGTGATTCATTCCTAGTTTTTTTTTTGGAAATTCTAATTTCTCTCCCATAATGTATCTTTTGATGTAAAAGTGTTTTTACCCCTTCCAAAGCCTGATAAGTCCCATAAAATATGTTTTAAAGCCCTAGGAGTTGGTCAAACATTAAGTTACCAAAACATATGGCCTTTTCTTTTTTTCCCTCAGTGACACACCCCATGTCATGTTTTACAGTTTCACAAAGTTACATGTTTTTCTCTATTTAATGGATGTCTATTAACCCATAGCTTTTATCTCCACCATCTCTAAGGATAATTATTAAACCTCTATTAATCCAAACATGTAAAACTGCCCGAGAACATGGTCAGGCCATGATCTGACTTTTAAGTACTTCAAAATCATCTCTCGAATTTAATGATATATCCTCTTCTTAACCTGATATCCTCTCTTATTTCATTTTTGTTTCTCTTAGTGTGCCTAGATACTTCCTTCCGAGACAAATTTTTCGCCTATGCTAGCGCACTTTCTGCTCATCCTTGGAGTCCTTGTATTTTTTCCTCTGTAAGTCGTACATCCCCAGTTCATAGAATGAGGAGAAAACTTCGATCTTTGATCATCCAGGTACGGGTTCTTCCTTCATCTCTCTTTATTGTGAATCATGCAGGGTGGGTGTGATAATTTTTCCCATGGATGTAGATGAAACAAAACATTAATGAAGATAATAAAAATATTGTTAAAGAATAAATGGGTTGTAAAGTTGATGATTTTTTCTGTGTTTTACCTTCTTCTTTATATTGTGAATTGTGTGGTCTTATATCCCCTAAAAATAATGGCCGTCAGTTGTCCTTTCTTATGCACTAATAAAGCTCTATTTTTCTAGAAAATATAGTGATTGCATGGTCATAACATGGAAATTGGTTAATCATGTAAACATGGTTGATTAAATGGATTCCCTATGAATAAAATCCCATTTTTGATCACCCAAATTAACCTAATGGTAGGAAGAAACATAATGAATTGTATTGGATAAATATGAAATCTTCCTTTCTCTATTCAGTTGATATGTATGGTTACCTTGTTGATTCATTTTGGGGTGATATGAAGGGAAATGTAATCTACTGTTGGGATCTTATTTGGTTTTGAATCTGAGGCTTTGTGGATCTGGTATGTTGGGACTTGGTTTAGTTCCTATACTTTGATGGATCTCATGGATCCCTTATTTTGTTAGGAATTTACAAGAGAATTGGGTGTTAATTATTAAAATTCTGATTGGTTGTTTTTTCTTTAGTAATTGTTCTGGCTTATGGTTATGCCTGTTAGTAGCTCCTTAGTGGAGGAATGTTTCAAATAGAATCAATTGAACATGAAAATGAGAATCGTTACAATGGGGATTGTTTTCCAATAAGGGATTGTGTTCTGGTTGTGGTTGTGGTGTATTTGACCATGTAGGATAGTAGTGAGAGTGGTTTTGTATGGCCTGGTTTTCTATCTCAAAATCCTTAGGTTGGGATGAGTTCTTGATTATCTATATGTATAATGTTTAGTTTTTTTATTATATGCACCCTCCCATGCTGATCACTTAATTCTGAACACCCCCATTTCATGGAGGAGGGTTTTTTCCCAACATTCTTATGAATGGTTGGTTACTAGCTCCTTTCTACTCCCTCTCCTAGGTATCCCATGATTCTTTGGGCAGGTTGTGGTGACCTAAGATTATGTATAGCCCAACACTCTTTGGGAAATGTGTGTTGTGGTGGTTGGCCCAGGTGTGTGATGATAAGTTGTTTCCCAAGTGTCTGTGGGATGAGGCCTAGGGGTCTTTGGGTGTGGCAGTGGTTGTTGTGGCCCAGGTGTTTGCGGGTGTCGTTACGTGTGGTTGTTGTGGGCTAGGTGTTTGAGAACGTGGTTATGTGTGGTAGGGGGCCAAGTTTCTGTGGATGGGATACATGGTGGTGGCCCTCAAGTTTGTTATTTGGGAGGCAGTGGGACTATAGTGGAACATGTGGGAGAGGTCTGACATGTAGGATGTCCTAAATAACCAGTGGGAAAGCAGAGTGGGGTACCCAAATATCGATGTTCTATTACTATTACTCTACTAAATTTGCATTATTTAGGGAGTGTGATTTAGTGAGGCTCAGGGGATACTTTCCTTGTTAGGTTCTTTGGTTACCTCTAATTTTCACGATTAATTAGAGTGCCTCCACACTTTTGCATGAGATCTTTTGGTTTTCCCTACTGAGTATACCTATATACTCACCCTATGTATATAAAACTTCTTTCAAGTTTCCAGGAGGACCTTGAGAAACATGTTGGACCTTACTAGCTTAGGCGTTGGAATTTTTTGTTGCTGTTTGTCCGTTCATTTGGTACTTTCCTTTGGATTTTATTGTACTCTGTATCAATTTTTTTTGGACTTTCATGTGTGAATGAATTGTTGGGAATTACTTTTACTTTCAACTTTTGGTGTTGTTTGGGACTTACCATCTTATCTCCTGATCTTGTTCTACATAAAGGGTAATGTATTCCATTTCACATGAGGTTATATAAACTTGGTTCTAGCCTCCACTCTAGGGCCTATTGAAGGCAGGACTCAGGGGTCATTATCTCTCCTTCAACTTGAATAAGGAAGGTTCTGGCAGTTTGGTGTCCCTTCTCACATCTTGGTGATGGTGGGGCATGACATAATGGTATCATAGGCTGATGGTTGAGAGATAATATGGATTTTGGGTTTAGGGACAGTGAGGATTGCATGGGATGAAATGGAAATACTGTTAGAAAATCTCAGTTTGTGAAATAGGCTATGGAAGAAAGGCTAGGACACAGGATTTTAGGGCCCCTCGTGGTCTGAGGCAAGGACATGGGACCCACTGAAAGACCATGTCAGGCTACACTGATTGCATGGTAGAGGCCCTAGGAAGGTTACATTCATCATAATGACTTTTGTTCTTGTGTGTATTGGGTGTTTTGAGATTTTTAAAAATAAATAAAAAAATTAAGCACAATATAAAAGGAATCTTCTACACTACTCAGGCGTAGGAATTCCTTGTTTACATTGCAGATATGTCACCCGGACGACGTCCATGAGTAGTGCGGGTGATCGAGGCCCAGAAAGCTGATCTAGTTGATAGTTGTTGGATTTACTAAGAGGAATAGTATGAAAAGTGGCAGAAGACTCTATGTTCTTTCCAACAGAAGACCCTTAAGAAGTACGAGGGTAGTGTTTCTGATTTGGAGACAGATGACTGGATTGAGGAGCTTTAAATCACCTTTACCTTGATCTGTTCTTCGAGAGAGTTGTGGGTTTCATTGGTAGTTATTCAGATAAGGGGAGTAGTGTGTCAGTGGTGGATGATCTACCTCAGAGAGAGGATGGAGACTATGTTTTTGTGGACTGACTTTGAGAAATAGTTCTGGAAAGAATTATTTTCTTCTACGATGAATGTTGAGAAGAGATAGGATTTACTCTCCCTCTAGTAGGGGATTATATCAGTGAGGGAGTTGGGGATCAAGTTCAAGGACCCCTTAATTTTTCTCCAGACCACTTTCCGGATGAGGAGTCATGGGAAATATGTTTAGAGGACACGCTCCAACCTTCCCTGTAGTATGATGTCACTCCCTTAACATTACTTACGTACTTGGTGGTTTAGAAGAAGGATGAAGTGGTGGAGAGGATTCACATGCTGGGAGGTGTGCCATGTGATGGGAGCCAGTTGATCTCATCAATGGAGAAGGTTGTTATCAGTGGGTCTCCAGTAGCAAGGCCTTCCAGGTTTTAGTCAGCGGGGAGAAGGAAAAATTAGTTCTATTTTCAGTCTCTTATTCCACACCCTTTCTCCGTGAGCCTATGATTAAGGTGATTTATCTATGGCAGCCATGGGTATCATCAAAATCAGTGCTCGGACTGAGTGTAGTACGGTGGAGGGGGGAAGGTTCAGTGCCCACCTCAGCAGCAAAAGTTTCAAGCTAGACCATTTCAGCAGCAGCAGCAGCATCAGGGGCCATGAGTTCTTGCTCCACTGAGGGTAGACGGTGTTGGAGGAGGCCGACCTTAGGGAGCTCCTTATGGACCTCGACCAAGATGTGGTCAGGGAGGAGTCCAAAAACCGAGGAGAAGAGGAGCTAGGCGTGGTCAGTTTCATGCTATAGGGATAGTAGTTCCAATAGGTCCGGAGTTCGTTCGTGGTATAATCAGTTTTTTTAGCACTCTTGCATGTGCCTTGTTTGATTAAGGAGATTCACACTCTTTTTTCACCCAGTCTAGCCCATACCATGGGACTAGATGTAGAGAGACTCTTCATTCCCCTAGTACTGAGTACTCTAGTTGGATGTCGGACCAGCCTGTTTGATGTGTGTCGAGGTTGATGACTGATGTTGGGACCACATCAGTCTAGTGGGGACCTCTTTCTACTGAAAATTCAACTGCACTATGTCATCCTAGGCATCATCTTGTTGTTTTTCAGGCGCACAGTTTTTGACTGCTTCTGGATAAGGGTCGTGTTCTCAAATATGGGCGGCCAATGTGTAACTTTTGTTGGAGAGTGGGGTTTCCAAGAGGGTGGCAGGTGAGTGGATCCCCTCATTTCCTTGTTATCTAAGCTATTAGTAGATTCAAAAGACATAGATATGGTGGGAGTTCTGGGTATTTTCAGTGAGTTCTTGGATGTTTCCCTAAAGAGGTTGTGACTCTACCCCCTCAACATTATGTTTATCCAGTGATTGACTTGAAACTCAGTGCTCGTCTGATTTCAATGGATCCCTATCAGATGGTGCCTTCTGAGTTGCGAGAGTTGCATATTTAGGTTAATGACCTGATAAAGAAGGGTTTTATCATATTTATCACATCACCTTGGTGTTCTCCATTCTTGTTCACAAATAGGGTAGATGGTTGTCTCAGGCTACACATAGACTACTGAAAGCTGAATCAGGTAATGTTCAAGAACCATTACTCCCTCCTGAGGATCAAAGAACTTTTGAACCAGTTTAAGGGGGCAGGTTGGTTCTCTAATATCGACATGTGGTCTATATATCACTAGTTGAGGGTGAAAAAGGGTGACTTGTAAAAAACTTCTTTCCAGTGCATATATGGTCACTTTGAGTTTCTGGTCATTACGTTCGGTGTTATCAATGCACCATTCATGTTCATGGGTCTCATGAACTCTGAATTTCATGAATATCTAGACCGGATTGTATTCATGTTCATTGACAACATCCCGATCTACTCAATATCAGATGAGGTTCACATCAAGCACCTCAGGACGGTCTTGGAGGTCCTTTGACACCACCATCTCTACAGGAGGTTGTCCAAGTGCATGTTCTAGACATGAGAGGTGAAATTCCTTAGATATGTGGTGTCCCTCTAGGGAATAAAAGTGCACCCATCAAAGGTCAAAGTGGTTGTTTCTTAGGAAGCACCCAACAATGTGGTAGAGGTTCATATTTTCCTGGGTTAGGCAGGTTACTCCCTGAGGTTTGTACCCAACTTCTCTCGATTTGCGGAACCTATGACAGCCTTGACTAGAAAAGACTAGGCTTTTGTATGGAGTGAGCACTCCCGTTTAGCTTTTATTAATCTGAAGAGGAATTTGGTCAGTTCCCCAGTGCAGAAGTTTCTAGAGGAAGGGGTAATGTTGGAAGTGTTCTGTGATGCTTCCAATCTAGGCTTGGGGTGTGTGTTGATGCAGCAGTGGGGAGTGATCTCTTATGGGTCTTGGAAGTTATGTCCTCACAAATTTAACTATTCCACCCAAAAACTAGAGCTTGCAGTAGTGGTTCTCTCAATGAAGTTGTGGTAGGATTACCTCATCGGGGAATGCTTCATGGTCTTCAAAGATAACCAAATCTTGAGGTATGTCTTCTCCAGTGAGACCTGAACATGGGGTAGCAGAGTTGGATGGAGTTTATTCAGTACTACAACATTTATATCTCTTATACCTCATGAAATTTGAACGTGGTGGCTGATGACTGGAGTAGGAAGTCACCAAAGGATGTGGTTCGAGAGTCATCAAATTCTTGGAAGGTGATGGAGTAGTTGGCTAACTTGCACCTGGATGCAGGGGTGGAGGATTGTAGGGGTTGTCTGTTTTAGAGGAAATTGTAGTCTTCCTTTGTACGGAAAGTTTAGGAGTCTTAGTTGGGAGACTTAGAGGCTGAAGTGATGTGTGATCATGTTAGCCAGTGTGATGCTCCAGAAGTATGGCCAGAATATGGTCAGAATCAGATGTTGTTTCATGGAAAGTTGTTTTTCCCGGTGGCAATGCATGAGAGAGTTATTAGTGAGTTCCATAATTCACCCCCGATGGTGCACCCAGAAGTTTTCTAAATGTACTTGTGCTTGAGGGGTCAGTTTTGGTGGCCTGGGGTGAAGCGGGTAGTGGTTGAGTTTGTGGAAATGTTCTTCATGTGTTAGTAGGTGAAGGCTGAGCACCGTGTTCTGGGTATTCTGTTGCATCCCTTAGGCATTCTCAAGTGGAATTGGTATAAAATATTGATGGATTTCATCATAGGAATACCCATAGATGAGGGAGGTTGTGATTCCATCTGGGTAGTGGTGGATCAGTTGAAGAAATCAGCTCACTTCTTAGCAATTAAGGAGTTGAGCACAATGGATTCATTGGCATAGATTTATGTGGGTGAAGTTTTGCGGATGAACAGAGTTCCCAAAACCATTATTTTGGATCAGGATACATGCAATACTTCATAAATTTTTACAGGATTAATGCGTCCTTTTTTGACCTAGCTATGCCTTAGAATTGCATTCCACCCTCATATGGATGGGCAGATAGAGAGGATTATCTAGACGTTGGAGGACATGTTTTAGGCATATTTTATGGGCTTCAGAGGATCATGGGTATGATGATTTACTATGGTATATTTATCCTACGATAATGGATATCCCTCTATCATTGGCATAGAACCATTTAAATCCTTGTATGAGAGACCTTTTTGTTCACCCATGTGCTGGACAGAGGTTGGAGAGGCAGGTGTTCATGGCCTGGAGGTAGTGCAGGGCACGATAGAGAAGTTTCAGCTTGTTCATGAGAGGATGAAGGTGATCAGGAATGGCATAAGTCATATTCTGATCATAGGAGGAGACCCTTGGAGTTTGAGGTTGAGGACCACATGTTCTTAAATGTCTCCCCTCGGCATGGGAAACAGAGGTTCAGCAGGGGGAGTAAACTTTCTCCTAGGTTCATTGGACCCTTCAAGGTGTTGAGACGAGTTAGAGAGGTGGTGTATCAGCTGGAACTACCACCACCACTAGAGAGGGTTCACAAAATCTTCCATGTATCTCAGCTTCGTCGGTATCTACATGATGACTCCCACATCCTCAATTGTGGAGAGCTAGATATCGATGATGATGCGATGTTCATGGAGCGGCCGGTGAGGATCGGGGACCATCAGGAGAATGTGCTTCATGGATGGACCATTCCCTTGGTTCATGTCTTGTGGAGGCATGGTGGCCTCGAGGAGAGTACCTAGGAAAGGGAGTCACAGATTCATGCCCAGTACATAGAGCTATTTTGAGTTTTGATTTTTTTGTACTTGGATTTGATGTAATTCTTGACCTTGTTAACAATGAGATGGAATTGTTTTCCTTTTTCTATGAATGTGTGTGAAAAGTAATCACTTTGGAGAGGGGAGGACTTGATCCCTAATCAAGATGCTTTATGTTTGATGCGATTAAACATGTGTGGCTGAGTTAGTGCCGCCCAAAGAGGATAGTATCTTGAAATGGGGGAAGGGACTCCCTAATCCACATCTCTAGATGGTGTGATCATTATATGTTTGTGAGGTTACTTGGGGGAGTAGAGTGGTGGTGTATCCATGGTTGTTATAAAGATAGATAAGGGAGATGTGTTCAAAGTTATCGAGGTTTGTTTAGGATTTCCAACAACTCTAGGATGATTTTTCTCTGAGAGGTATCTTAAGAGGTGGTTGTTCGGACCCCTATATTTTCTTTGGGATTAATATTGAATTCTAGAGGGTGAGAATAGATTTAGAGGAATCTGATGTAATGGCCCAGACCTTCTAGGTCCATTACCTTGTCAAATTCTAGTGTTTGGGGTATCATGGGGACCATAATTGACTTGTTAAAGATTTTTCCATATTTATGGTTGAAAGAACAGTGGCACTGATCAGCATTAGTGTCACCGATGGGCATTGGTGGCTCTGATCATCATTAGTGGCACTGATGGGCGTCGATGGCACCGATCTGCATCATTGGCACCAATGGGAATCGGTAGAACTAATCGGCATTAGTGGCACTGATAGACGTCAGTAGAATCGATGGGCGTTGGTGGCATTGGTGGCAGCAATGGGCCCTTAGTGGATTTGATGAGTCATTCATAGCACCAATTGGCAACAGTGTCAGGGTGATAGTCCTAGGTGTGTGCGGACAGGTTGTTTCCCAAGTATCTTCGGGAAGAGACCCAGGTGTCTTTGGGTGTGGCGGTGGTTTTTGTGGACCTGGTGTTTGTGGGTGTGGTTATGTGTGGTTGTTGTGGCCTAGGTGTTTGCAGGCATGGTTATATGGGCATGGTTATGTGTGCTAGTGGCCCAAGTGTCTGTGGGAAGGATACGTGGTGGTGGCCCACAAGGTTGTTATTGGGGTAGTAGTGGGACTGCAGTGGAGCCTGTGGGAGAGGTCTGATTCATAGGATGTCATAAATAACTAGTGTTAAAGCGGTGTGAGGTACCCAAATATCAATGTGCTATTACTATTACTCTACATAACTTACCTTATTTGGGGAGTGTGCTTTGGTGAGGTTTGGTGGATAGTTTCCCTGCAAGGTGCTTTGGTTACCACTACTTCTCACGGGGCATTAGAGTGCCTCCTCACTTGTGAAAGAGAGCTTTTGGTTTTTCCTACTGAGTATAAATTTACTCTCACCCTATGTATATAAAACTGCTTTCAGGTTTCCAGGAGGACCTTGAGAACCATGTCAGACCTTACTATCTTGGGCATCGGGAGTTGTTGTTTTTTCTTTTTCCTTCTTTTGGTTATTTCCTTTGGAGTTTATTCTACATTTTATCACATTATTTTGGACATGCATGTGAGAATTTATTGTTGGGATTATATTTACTTTCATCTTTTGGAGTTGTTTGGGACATTCCATGTTATCATCCCATATTGTTCTATAAAAAGGGTAATGCCTTGCATTTTATATAAGATTCTATTCCCTTAGTGCTAGTCGCTACTCTGGGGCCTATTGAAGGCGGGACTCGGGGGTCATTATCTCTCATTCAACTTGAATAA
Source organism: Viscum album (assembly GCA_963277665.1). NCBI lineage: Eukaryota > Viridiplantae > Streptophyta > Magnoliopsida > Santalales > Viscaceae > Viscum > Viscum album. Next base: position 1,639,325,285 of record OY728121.1, on the reverse strand, counting down.
GGAAGGGTCTAGCAGTTTTTTATCCCATCTCTCTTCTTAGTGAAGGCATTTCATGATAGGAGATCCACTTACATATAGGAGACTGAATACATTCATTGAAGCATCAATCCCCAAGGAAAATGGGATATAAGAGTCAATTACACATATTACAAGAATTAATGGAGTAAGATTACATATTAGGGTAAAATTATGGTGATTAGATGTTAAATTAGGGTTGGAGACAAAGAAATTATAATTTTTTTAAGGGATTAAATTCCAGACTTCACAGTTTTCTGGAGGGGGTATATGATTAAACAAAATTTTCACCCAAACCATCCACCATAACTTTATAGGGAACAAATATTCCCCTATATTAGTGAATGGTTTAGTAAAACCATCTCCCAACTATGAACCCATACCATTTAGAATGCATAATTTTTAGTAGACAATACACAATTTGGGAAAACTATGTGCCAACCCTGCATATTACAAAATGTTCTCAAAGTCTTCCAGATTTCATTCGAAAAACCCCATGAAATGTCCCAATAAAAGGGTTATCAAAACAATGTTAAAAAACAACATAAATAAATGTAAAATTATAATACATGTGAACATTATATATATTAAAAATGGATAAATAATGATCTTGTAATGATTTTTTATAAAGATCTTAAGGATCATTGGATATATTGTAAGGATAATCTATGATTTCTTAATGATTAATTCACACTTCATAATAATGAAAATAAAATATGGACAAATCTATTTTGTAAGGATTATTTTATAGTTTTAAGGGTGAACATTGACATTTTAATATTCATTTCAATGTTCATAAGTGCTATATATAATGTTGTAAGGATAAATCCTAATATTTCAAGGTTTTCTTTATAATATAATAATGGTAATATATGATATTTATTAGGTCAATTAATTTTTGAAAAGTGGTATAAGAAACTTTGTAAGGTTCACTTGAGATTCATTAAGGATCAATAAAATACTGTGTTTTAATAAATGTAAAAAACATTAGAGCCCTATTATTTGAAAATATGATTTTCATGAATTCATATTGTGACATGGGAAATTAAATTAGGTGATCCTAGGTAAAATTATATTTACCAAATTAAATATCCAAAAAATATGATTCAATTATCTATTCATAAACTCCATGTGACAAAGTGGATTTCCACATCATGGTGTTTCATTTTTTCAATAATATATAAAAGTTGAGTTAAAATTTAAGTAATTGTATCAGTTTTCATGGTTTGTTTTAAAAATAAGAGGATTATAATATATTTGGATATATTTAGAGGAGGATAATAGGGTGAAATATTTGTGGTAATTTAAAATTAATTTTTTTAAATCTGTTATTTTGAAAAATCTTGATAATAATTCATAATTTGATAACCAAAATTATATATAAGTTCAATGAAGATGAGAATATCCATAAATAATTTATGGAATTTATATTCACAAAAATACAAGGAATAAAAAATTTGAAGAAAAGGAGAGTTTATAATTTTTCTATGTTGATTTTCTATTTCATTAATGGGATATATTTGATGTGAAATATAGTGATGAATTTCTTTCCCACTAGTGTGCACAAAAAAAGAGGAGTAATAAAAAACTCACAATAGAGAATTTTATAGAACTAGAAAAAAAATATTAACAAAATCATTGAATTTTAAAAGTTCTATAAGTCTTTATGGTTGTTACAAAAAAATTATAAATAATATTTTCTATGAAATATGCACATACATAGTCAAGGTTATTTAACATGGGTAAATTAGTTAACCCTGCTCACTATAATCCTTATGTAGGTACAAGTGGGTCATGTGAACATAAGTTATTATGAATAATCGTATGTACCAACCTTTTGTTTTGATAATTAATCCTTAAAAAATTTATCACATGACTTTTATATTTTAAAATGAATTCAAATCACTTTAATCTATGGAAAAAAAATTTTAATTAAAAAAATAGAAAGATCACTCGATCAATGATTCAAAACCACTCAGTAATCTCACTAATCATGTGTGTGTAATTTCATTATGTATTCTAATGATCATAGGTGGAGTCCTTTAGAGTTAAACATTAATTATTAGGTATTCTTTAATGTTTTTAAGCATCATGTAATTTCATCCATTAGAGTGAAATATCCAACAAATTTTTTTGGTCGATTCATAGTGTTATAGTGCATGGGTAATGTTTTGTATGTGTTAGCACTTCCTTATCTGATGTATCATATCATTTCCATTTTCTATGAATTTTTACCACCATATAATATTAATTATAATAGATCTGGTATTAACTATGGTATTTTATATATTTAATATGATTCAGTATTCATATAGAATCTCATTTATATTAAAGACAGTCAGTAGAAGGAATTGTACGAGATCGTTAATACTTTAGTTCATGTTCTACGATGGTATGGTGGATTAGAATTCTATCCATAGGTACATGATTTATATAAGCATGGTCAATATAAAATGTTTTTTATACAAAAAAATATTAACGATATTTATAACCATCAGTTTATTTCTAATTTTGAGAGTATGTGATCTGTTTCTCTTTGCTTATGAAAAATCTCTAGTGATCTTGTTATAGAGAGATCCTTTTTAGTGATATATTATAGGGTGTTTCTTTTATAGCTCCATTTTATTTCCTTCTTGGGTTTGGTTTTGATTCTCAGGGATGATAATCATTTCAGGGGTATCTAATGTAATAGATCATATCTTCCCAAATACATATTTATTTATTTATGTATTCATGGTTGAATCCAAGTAGTGCATGGTTATTATCTCAATTTCCTTGAAAGAAAGGGTCTATAACATTAAAAATTTCATCATGAAGAGTTATATCACAATGTTATAGGATGTGTCACACCATCATTGGTCAATTGGGATTTTGTGTTATTATGTGAGTACAAGTTGTGTCAAGATATATAATCATGGAGGTTTTAGTATCATGCTTTCTCATTTTGTAATTATGGTCTTGGAATGAATGGTTTGGTAAAAATATAAATGTCTATGGGTTAACACTATATATAAAATTTATCCTTTATGGAAAATAGTAAACCCATAAATTTGTATTAGAAAACATACATATTTAAATTTTATTTATTCTAGTCATATAGTGATGTATGTAAGTCCTCTCATGAAATCATGGTTGTCATGAACCTTTATTATACCTATCAAAGAGTCATTGTTCCATGGTTTGTGGGTTATTCCGTGATCATGGTCTATAGTTTCCCATGATATGGAAAATGTACCTAAATCAAACCATGATGTTTTTGGATTTAAAAATTATACTGTGAATTCATTATACATTCCATTAATCTTATTATTCTTATCAAGGAAACAAAAATTGAACATGATATAAATGGTAAACCATGCTAGTATGTCACATTGTGATCTTTTGATATGATCCAAACATAGTGTACAAAATAAATTCCATGATATGGTCATGTTTTTTCATATCCTATAAATAAATTTAGGGTAGATATGGATGTAATTATATTTACTACCTCTCCTCTCAATCGTAATGTAGTTGTGGGGGTATTTTGAAAAAACCATAGACATTGTGACTCTTCATTATGAATTTTCCTTATATAATGACTACCTTTGACCCATGGTGTCACCTTTTTCAGAAATCATCTCTTATATAATATTCATTTTATTCTTATGAATAAATTTACATCCAATCCTACTGAATTTATTATTTACTTCTAGATTATTTATAAATAATTAATAATGGGATGATTTATTGATGGTTTATAGATTCATTGTTTGGATTTGTGTTGGTCTTCTTCGTCTATCAACTAATTATTTTCCAATAATCATTTATTAATTGTATCATAGAAGGGGATTCAAGAATTATCCTATTAAATGGGGTGAAAATATGTTTTAAATCAATATTTGGATTCAAGTGGGTAAATATTTTAGATTTACCAAATAAAGATAATGATCTATAATTAAAGAGTTAAAAGTGATGTTGTGGCTTCTCATGTGATAACCCTGTTATTCATGAAGATAACCTCATGATATTTTGAATATATTGTAATGATGTATTTATCATATTAAAAATACCTCCATTATATATCAAAGAAGAATAAAATTTATTGATTAGATTATTGAGGATTAGAAAAGTTTTATAATAAAAGTTATATTCATTTAAATTTACATTTTAGTCACAAATTCAATGAATGATAGGGAAATACATTGTTAAAAATATTTATCTGATTATATCTATTGTTATTTAATGTTATATTTTGTTTATTATTTTGTAGAAATCAACTCATAATGAAATTAAACTATTAATTGTGTAAAGATAGGTAATGTTCTAGAATTATTACTAGTGGTTTAGCATGTAGGGTCCTTCATGTTTATATCTTTTTATGCATTTATTTAATTGGTATCAACTTTTAATTGATTTTTTATCTTATAAAATTATGATTTTATGCCAGTAATATTCTTAGAATATAGGTCCCTTTATATGATTTCAATGGGATCCAATAATAGATTTTTGATATAGTGATGATTGTGTTTTTCTTGATGTTGTTGTGGCAGTGACATGATATAGTTTACCATGGGATAGAATGGATTGTGTGGAAAAGTAATAGGGATAATATTCAGATGTTTTCAAAATTTTGGGATCCCAACTATATATATTTTTAATATTACTTTCAATATATTATTTTCTATTTATTGTGTATATATTTATGGTAATTATGTATAATTGTGTCATAATTCTAGAGATTATGGAATAAATTATTTAATTGAATAGGGATATTCCTTGACATTATTAATTATTATTTAATAAATTATTAATAGATAAGGGATTATTGAATCTATATTTTTAATACTGAATTATATAAACCATGTATTTATATGGTTAATGTGAATATTACTCCATAATTGACTATGGGATATTTTACAGTGTTTTTTAATTAGTTTATAATAAATTATTAGAGATAGTGATGAATTTTTATGCTTGGAATGTAATAATGTATTACTATATATTGCTGTAGGTTGGTTTTCAATGATAAAAATTACATATAGATAGTGTCCTCAAATGGATATTTTTCTTATTAATGTTTATGTTATCTAAGAATCATTGTCATTTTTTATTTCTTAAGCTCTATCACCCATGTCAGATAATGTAAAAAACATGAATACTTATCATTTAATTAGGATGGTTTTTTGATATTTTAGATTACATGTTTATAGATAACGGAACACTCCTCCAACCATCACTCTCTTATGAAATCATACAACTATTTTTGGGATCATCCATGCCATAAGAGATTAAGGATATAGGATGTGTACTCATGCAAGCTATAGTTGATCATAGTAATGACATATATGTATACATGGGTCATCATGGAATATTTTTAGGGTGATTAAATTTATTTATTATATAATGAGTTTTGTTTATTTCATGTATATATACCCAAGGGTTATGATGTATTATTTTATATTGTTTATTTTCTCAGGATTCAATGTCTCCCAAATTTACTATATGGTTAAGGGGTTACAATTGTGATGAGGATTTGGTATGTGATTATGGCTTTGATATGATATATGACTTATGGAGGATGTAGGATAACCATGATGTGATAAGTTGGGGTTTATGGGTGACTGGTTAATTGGTAAAGTTAGTGTGAGGTATATTTATCTATATATATTTCCAATGATATGTTACTTCTACCAAACAATTTTTGAGATAATGTTAATGAGGATTAAAATTCAATTGACAAATTTTACTAAATGGCGAGGTTTCATTATTTAATCATTGGGGAATTAGAATGCCTTTTCACTATATTCATGATATCTTTTAGAGAGTATTTAACTCAGTTTACTTGTAATCACTCCTATATATTAATATAACTTTTTAAGGTGGTGATGTGTGGTGTATTTAAATCACAATTTGTGGTTATACTATTGAAACTTGTTAAAAAAAAGGTCTAATAGACCCTAATTATAGTAATGGTTAATTTGGGTTCCACATTTCTTTCTTATCAAGATGATATTATTCCCACATTGAAAATAATAAATTGATCTTCCAATACAAATAAAATATCAAAAATATCCAAATTTAGAATGTAAATGTGGCGACACACGTCTTTTATTTAGTTTACCACTAAGGGGTTTGGGCTGAGAGTATACACATAAAATTAATCAATTTGCTTATCAAATAAAAAATTAATTTTCATGATAAAAATTTTGTTAGTCTAGATCATTGTTAATACCAAGGTTTACTACCAATTTCTATCTATTTACCCACTAACTTAATATAGATTAATTAAAATTATGGCATATATGTTATTTTTAATGAAATTGTCAAAGAAATTAAAACTCAAAAATAAAATATTTTTTTCCATTTATATCATGAACCGGATTTAATCCAAGAAATAAATAAATCCATATAATCAAGAAAAATAAATGTTCTATCTATAAAATTATTGTTTTAGTATTTATTCATCCCCACTCATATGTATTTCTATTAATCCATCAATACTCCTCTTTAATATAGAGTAATATTTTTATTAATGTTCAAACTATATATATAACCTTTTTAAACCATTATTGAATTAAGAAAATGGAAATTATTTTGGACTGAATTATTAAACTAATGGTTTTTATTTTTCCTATTTTTAAATTGTAGTAGACCATATATATTATTTAAATGAAAAAATAATAGTTTTTTTTCTCTATTCACCATGAGAATACTTATTTGTCAAAATTTAACTTTGCTAGATTCATTATATCAAAACCACAAAATAATTTGGGTATTATTAAATCAAAACATGGTTGTGTCAATATTATATATGATATCTTCTTCCTGGAGTGTCATGTATTATTTACATCTCCAATGCTTCACCAAAATAACACTAAACATTTTTCCAAAACATTATTTTAAAATTACATTTTACTGTAAACTCATAATTTTTTTAAGAGTTCTAAAAATCTCATGTGATTTCAGTTAAATTTCCCACATTGAGGTTTTAATTTGATTTATGCTTCGAAAATTAATCACATATAAACCATTTTCCCTCATCATTAAATCATAGTAGAACCACTTTTTTTTATAAAAACATGACTTGAAAACTTATGTTTTATATATCATGTGGGTTCAAGGTATTGTTCAAAAAAATCTCTTAGAAAAAGTTTATAACCATGAATTTGGTTTCTAAACCATGACTTGGCTTAAAATTACATGATTTGATTTCCACCCATTTTGTTCTTTATAATGAATTATAGTTACAATAGTTTCTTTACATTATGATTACCTATAGTATATCACCAAACCATGTTGATTTTTAATAAAAATAAATTTTTCAAATTCATTATGCCATAGTTAGCCTCCCAATAAAAAATGATTTCCTAAAAATCACCAAGGAACCTCTATAGATTTTTAGGATTCAATCCAGGTTAACCGTTTTTATTACCTTCAATTTCTAATAAATAGAAAAAAAATATAACCATGAATTTTAAACAATATCCATTAATCTACTTCAACTTTTCCATTATCATATAAAATAACATTATTTATAATATTATTCCTCTATGGGTTTTCTCAATATCATATTTGAAATTAAAGATTCCTCATACTTCTGAATATTTAAATAGTTGAATAAAAACCTATTTCTAATTATTTATCATCTTTTTAAATGATTAATATTGAAATTATGACTTTTAGAGATAATTCTTTGTCATCATAGAAATTTGTACTCTATTTTCATGCTTATAAACTAATAAATTTCTTATGACACTCCCTATCTTCAGTATTCTTTTATAACATTCCTTGCTCATTATATATCCCATTATACACTACAACAAACCCCATCTGGAGTAGATTTATCCATCTTGATTTGATAGTAAATGATTAATTACATAATTCAAATTTTTTATGTTTTTTATTTCTTTTACCTACTTTTTCAAGGTTTCATTTTATACAATACATTCTCTTGTTTCATAAATTTATCCATCATTGACAATAACTGTGATGGGTATGAATACATTAATAAAACAACCAAAAAGTTAAATAATATAATAATTTTTGGAGAGTGGATTTTCCAAACATCCTAAATCTTTTATATATTTATTAACACCAATATTCAACTAATGTTTCTGGTAACACCTAGAGATTTTTTGAAAAAAAAATAATTAATTTAATCCTTTAAATATTTTTCATTTCACAAAACACTGAATTTAGCTTGTGTTATATGAAATAACTAAGTTTGGATTGTATTCCATACAACACCAAGTTTAAATTTAACTACATGAAACACTTATATTAGCTTTAGGTACACACAAAACTATTTTTGGATTGTGTTACACATAATCCTTAGTTCCTTGATAGCTTGAATTATATGAAAGGTCATGTTTTACAAAACAAGAATATATTGTTAATATTTTTATTAAAATCATATCATAGTTTCCACTAATACATTAGAATAGAAGTTACTAATAAAATTAACTAAATTGTTATAATATAATTTACACACATATATAAAATTAATAAATTGGTTATAAATTGGTTATTAATAAAAGAAATTACTATTTTAAAATAAAGAAACTTCTTTTCTAAGAAAAAAAATTCTTCTTTGTACAAAAACCATTTTATATCAATAAATTAAAAAAGGAACTTTTTATGAATGTTTTAATTAAAATTTAAATATTATATATTAAATAAAAAAATATTTTCATCCAATATATTTTATAGACATAAGATAACAATAAATAAAATTTTATGAATAAAAACATATTTTTTAAAAATAGAAATTTTACCACCATTTAATGATAAAAACATTTTGAATATAATTTTTGAAACCTTAATATTTTTTTGATAAAATTAAATTAATTTTTGAAATATTAATTCCAAAATTTAATTTTGGTTGATTTTTGGTAATTTTCTAAGAAGTTTCATTTTTTGAAATATAGTGAAAATACTGAATTTTAATTAAAAATTTAATTTTCATATAATTTAATCTTATAGTTGATTTATATTGTAATTTGGTTTTAAAGATTAATTAGATCTTTTTTTAATAAAATAATCTAACATAGGAAATTAGATCCATATTCACATTAAAAATTAATATAAAAACATTTCAATATTTTAAACATTTTCTCATAAAAAGCTCGGTATCACGACATATCTATAGAGTTGTTTTTAAACTAATTTCTGCAACTTCTATTTGTAGAATTTGGAAAAATGTATTATATATTTTTAATTGGATTATTTTGTGATTTACATTAAGTTAAACTGTGTTTTTTACCAAAAATATTAGTGAAATTAATTAAAATTAATTACACTATTTTGGGAAGAAAATAGTTTACTTAGTTGTTAGATTTTAATCATAATGAGAAAAATAACCTAGAAACATGTCCAAAATCCATTTAGTTGAAATATTTAGGCCAATTACCATATTTTATTGAAAATGGAAATTGTTTTTATCTATATTATTTAAGGGAGACCTCGTACTAGTGTTCACCTTTCTATATTTACAAGAATTACACTCCTCCTCCACGATAAAAGGACACTCCCCCCTAACTCCTTCACACCTATAAAGTACATTGGATCATCCTAAAAATTCCCAAATATCCTCCCAACATCCCCATATTCATATTATAGGCCCAACTTTATGATAAAAGACAACCAAGGAAGCTCTTTGGTGAAAACCAAAAGATTTACCCAAAGAAGAAAAAATATCCTTCCATGTGATCTTTTTTTTATTTTCATTCTCCACCCACTAAAATATTATTATTCCATGATTAAATAATATCCTCAGTATCCAAAATATTGTGAGATGTTTTTATTATAATTTTTATACCTACATCTAAAAATAATTATATCAAATGGGTAACGAAGCTTTTATTCATGTGTGTGGAGGACTCCCACCTCACAAAACGATATCGTTCATTTTTCCAATACCACCTCTCATGGTTGGGAATTATGATATAAATAATGTTTTTATATGATATATATGATATTTAAGATGTATTTATTCTTTTATAATTATTATATATAAGATAACATCATGATATCTGTTTTGTGTAAATATGATTACTTTGGTTGTGGATGTGTGGACTACTGCCTCCTCGAAGTGAAATGATTCATTCACACTATTCATGGAATATATAAAGGAATGGTTTAGTAAATGTATATGATACATATGAAATAATAATTATAGTTTAATTATAATATATATACATACATATATGTCATTTTCATTCTTTGTTTCAATAAGACAGGAAAACAGAAAAAGCTTTCATGCGTATGTACAGCCGACCATCTCCATCAATGATGTATTCCATTTCATATTTCTATTTTTTATATATCCTAAAAAATATTCATATACTAAATATATATTATATTTATACCATGTTTTAAAATCTATAAATAATTAAATCATACACTAATTAAGAGGATCACTAATAACATGTAAAAAATATACGAAAAATAAAGCGTACATTACCCAAAACGTAATGTTAAAATGGAATTTTTAATAAATGGGTAATATAAAGGCATAATAAAATAATATATGGTATTATATATAATAATATCACTCTTTTTTATATATATTATAATCATATATTAATTAAACATGAGTTTTGAATGTGTGTTATGAAAGTAAAGACTTAATGTAAGGGTTTTCTCATCTCACTTTTATTTCTATGAGACATGTGCCTTATTCATCACTCATTTCTTTTGTGTGGTGTATATAATTTGTAATCCACAAACCCCATAATCCCAAATCCAGTGCATTGTTTGATTACATTAGCATTATTACAAGGAATCAAATCCTAAAAGACTGATCGGTTTAGTAGTTTTGGAAAAACATACTACATACATGATACATATATTACATTGGTAAAACAAAAAAACATGATACATAATAAAAAATAAATGAATATAATTCTTGAAATATTGTTCCAATATTTATTCTTCATACATTGGGGAATGGAAACATATTATTAGTGATCTCAAATGTTCTGTAAGGGTTAATAAAGTGGAAGTAATAATGAATTTCTAAGAATAATAAACATGGAATGGTAAATAATTTATAACACATTCCATTAAAATAAATAGATAAGGAATAATAAATATGTAATTTTAAGGAACTGAAACACATTTCATTTAATCAATAAAATGAGAATAGAATTCATCTATAGATATGTCAGAGTAAAAATTTCCGTGATAAATAAAAAATGATTCTAAATTATGGAAATGCTTAATTATTGGATGTTATGTTTCCAAGGTATGTGGTACCATTACCATTAATACCTTTCACATGTTGTTTTCACATATCAAGAAAAACTCATCTAATTTTTCAACTAATTTGTATCATGGTACTATCAATGCAATGAGGGGATATCTATAATCAGGCACCACCCATGTTATACCTATCCAAATTATTCCTCATATATCGAGTGATTGGTTTAATTCATGTACAATGTGACTTATAAAATATCAATATTAAATAAAATATACATATTTATCAATAATTCCCCAGTTAATCAAATAACTATCAAAGTGAACACTATATGTAAAATGGTATACATTTTATGAAATAAGGATATCCATTTAATGAGAATTTTTATATTTTAGATAAATTTAATGTACCATAAAAATTATTATATGGAAATTTATTGTTTTAATAAAAATTTAAAAATTAAAAAATAAGGTGATATTAAAAAGTTAATAATTAAACACATTCTTGAGGTAAATAATCTTTATACATTCCCAAGTGTCCCAAGCCACTTTCAAATATTTGAGTCATAATCCCCCTAAAAAAATAAAATTAATTGAATATTTTAAATACCATTGAGATAAAAGGATTTTTTATATAATATAAAAAAATGGGCAATAGATACACCAAATAAAAAAATTAATTTCTAAATATGACATTTTTCAAACATATGTAAAAAGTTGATGAAAATCCCTTACCTTATGTCTAACTTGTCACGTGTGTCTTTATATTCATAAATAATAATCATATGTTAATTATTTACTATTTCATAACCTTTTTCTTGTTTATTATTAATTTCACTTCACATATGAAATTTGTATATACAACTATTTAAACAATTAAATTTACATTGGGTGTTTCTGACCAAATTTCATTCATGTGTCAAAAATGAATTTGGAATATTTACTATGGTCAAAGGGGTCATTATAAAAAATATAAAGAATAATAATAATGAAATCATTGTCACATTTATATATAAATAATACTTTTAAAACCATTCATGAAACAAGTTTATAAAAACTGAACCAATGTTACAATCATAGAGACGGTAGGTCATACATACACATGAGTAACATTCCCGTTTTGTTATTATCATTATAGAATGAAGGTAAGTAATAATATATCATTCCAAAATGATCATTATATCATAAAAAATTATTTAACCACATATAATTACATATATAATCATTGGGATGTAAAATTATTCACATCACATCGAGGAGGTGGTAGTCCACACATCCACGAATGACATTATCACATTTTTAGTGTGTGAAAAGGGTAATAATGAAAATAATATATCATATTTCAATAAAATTAATTATGTAATTAATATCATTTATATTTAATTTATTTCATATGTTTTTAATTAAAATCATCCTTAATACATTCTAGGTATAAAATGAACGAATTACATCATTTTTAGAAGGCGATCGTCTATACTTTCATAGAGGATGTTATCATATTCACACAAAATGGAAAGCATAAAGGTATGTGTTATATAAGAATTAAATATTCATAAAAACATTTTAAATATTATATGTATCATATGTAAATAGTTTTTCCATAATAACTCACAACCATTAATGTAGGAAAAGGACAAAAGAACAATCTTCATTTCGTGAGGTAGTAGTTTACCATACACATAAAGTGTAAGTTCATTACCCATTAGATGTGAGTGTGTGTAAGTGTCAGTAAAAACATTTTAATAACAACATATAATAATTTTTATTATAATTTTTATGTTATGTATGCATAATATAAAAATTATTTAAGGTTTCGAGAAGTAAATGAAACAAAATACGATCATTCAAGAATGTTACCATGTTTTTAGGTAACTCTTTTTAATCTATAACAAAAGACTTCCTAAGATGAAATTATACCAAAGGAAGGATTTTAGGATGAGGTGAGGTAATTTGGGAGATTATTTTATTAAATTTTTTTGATACAAATGGATTGAGAGGTGTGATTAAAGGGAGGGGTAAGAGCCTTTTTATAGTGGAGGAGGAGTGTCATTATTGAAAAAAATTGAAAAGAAAATTCCACTGACGTTTTTACAATGAAACGTGGTTACAATAATTGTATAAATTGTAGAATTTGGATAATATGTATTAAACATGGACATAAAATGTATTTTTTGAATTTTTATTGGCCATTTTTTTCCTTAAATTTAAGGCCTGGTCTCTTGTTAACCAAAATTTTTAATTAATCAGAGTAATTTATTTTAATAACTTTCAGAAGTATTTTTTTTTCAAAAAAATAAATTGGAATTATTATAAATTAAAATTTATAAAAATTAAAAATATAAAATCCATTTTTTTAAATTCATATCACATAATTGATATAAATTGATTTAAACTTAATATCATATATAGGATGATAATGTGGGTTTTTAAAGTAAAAATGTCCAAAATGTTGATATGTTTTTATATCTAATTTAAAATTGGAATTGATTATAATAACCTAAATGGGATTATTTGATATATAATTTTTATAATTTTACTTTAAATCCAATAAAAAATATAATTTATCTTTATAAATAAACTATAAGATAAAGTAGCTTTGAATTAAATTTCTGTATATTTCATAATTCATATAAAAAATGAAACTTCACAAGAAAGTACCAAAAAATTACCCTAACCTAATTTTTAAAATTATATTTCAAAAATGAAGTTTATATTTTCATATTAAATTTTTTAAATTTTCAAAATTATGATTTAATATAGGTGTTCCAATAAAAGGTGGTAAAATTTCCTTTATAAAAATATAGGTTTTTATGTGTAATATTCAATTTGTTATTACCTTATGTTCATCAAATCTAGAGGAGGAATATAAAAAATATTTTATTGAATATATAATATATAGGTAAAATTAATATAACTCACTAACTTTAATTAATTTAATTTATTAGGATAAAATAACATTGTGAGCCTAAAAGAATTTTTTTTTAAAAACATTCACTTCATATTCAATTAGTTCTAATATTAATTTATAATTAATTTTTAACCAATTATTTCAACTATATATTTTCATAAGTTATTTAATCCTTTTCATAGAATTAATTTAACATATATTTTGTATTTTCTTATATAAAATTATAATAATTTTAATAATTTATTTTTGTTTAGTAAAATTTGGTCTTGCATGTTATGAAATCCATCGAGGAAAGCCACTCTTGTCACGACCCGCCCTCGGGGTCCATGCCGTGACTACCCCAAGCCCGCCTTCCATAGGCCAGGGGCTGGCGACTAGCACCAAGGCGAAAATCCCAGTAAAAAGGGAAGGCATTGCCTTTGAAAGGTAAACAAACACCACAGAGTAAGCAAGCAGAAAGTAAACACTAAACAAAGGCAGAGTACAACTGAAAGTGTGGAAAAGTAAAAGGGCCAGTATACAAACCCCAACTGAAAGTAAAGTACAACTCAAAAAGGGGAAAACAGAAACTGAAAAGTAAAAGCCGCTACACCGAGCTGTCCACTGGAAATCCCACCTGAAGGGTGGGTACAGATAGCTCCTCTGCTCCACGGGTCCCGCCGTCCGTTCCGTGCACGTCCCGCCCAGTGGTCCACCTCCGGGTACCGTCCCGCTCTGCAAGCCTCAGCTAAGGTCAACGTTGTCCGTCGTCTGCAACCAACACAACGTAGTGCGGGCAAAGCCCGTGCAGGGGTGAGTATAAGCTACTCAGTAGGGACCCCGAGACCCCTGAAGGTCTCTCAAATCCACAAAGGATAAACCACGAAGAAAGGAACAATCACGAAGTAATAACCGAAACTGCTTAGGTATATGCCCATACATATACCTAAGTCATCAATTCAAATACGCTCCAACCTCCGAGCCCATGTACAACTCAGTCCACACAGGAAAGTAAACGTATTCCACACAGGAAAGCAAAAAAGTAATCCACACAGGATTGTACAACACAATCCACACAGGAAAACAAAAGGATTCAGCTCACACAGGATTTTCATTATCAAGAACGTAACTACTGAAGAGCCCCATCTCTGAAGTGTACAGTGCCCTGTCACGACTCTGAGATACTGCTCACTAACCTAAGACTGCTGAAGTACTCCTCCTGTCGAGTACCGCGGGTCTGCTGCCAACTACCAGGCGCTCCGTCCGCTGAGGGTCTGCTGCCAAATACCGGGCGCTCACCCAAATAGCCTACAGAGGTACTCCTCCAGTCGAGTACCGCGGGTCTGCTGCCAACTACTAGGCGCTCCGTCCGCCGTGGGTCTGCCGCCAAGTACCGGGCGCTCCGTCCACTGGGCTAGTCGACTCACTCCAAGTCGAGTCTGTCGAGCAGTCTTCAGGTCTCAGCCGGCTACACGGTCTCCGTACTCCGTACGCTCGTCTCCAGTATCGCAGGTCTGCCGCTACAACCAAGCGCACCACCTCTATCGAGTAAAACAGAAGATTCAGCTCACACAGGTATACATCTTCGGATGACAATAAAGATGATCCCTGATTCATATAAGTCGTCGGACCCACGAAGGATCGATAGGTAACTAACCTTGCAGTGACCCACACAGGATCGGGCCCACACAGGATCGGGCCCACACAGGACCTGTAGCACTGATCCACATAGGATCGCTGAGTGCAGTAGTCGTCGGAGTCCACGGAGGATCTCTGCACAGTCGTCGCCGCAGTCCACTGAGGATCTCTGCACGGTCGTCGTCGGAGTCCACGGAGGATCTCTGCACAGTCGTCGCCGCAGTCCACTGAGGGTCTCTGCACGGTCGTCGCTGTCAAAGTAGCAGTCGCAGCCAGCACTAGGGTTCCCGCACACAGCAAACTTGTTCGGAGGGTCCGCTCCACGAGTTGAGAGGCTGATACATCAACTGTCACAAAGTCAGAGTTGATGTATCCAAAAGTTCCGTATCGTCAACAGGAACACAGCGCAACAGACGGCGCGTCGATCGGACGCCCGGTCTGAGAGTTATTGGCATTTTCGTCTCCGGGGCCCGGTTGGTTTTTAAGGCAAAACCAACCCGACCGTACTCCACCTGCGTCCAAACCTCGGGCGGAGTGTGCCAAAAGATCCGTCTCACTAAGAGGAACACAACACGGCTGACGGCACGTCAATCGGACGTCCGTAGCTCAAGATATGAGTGTTTCCGCTCCGAAGGCCCGGTTGGTTTCGTGAACGAACCAACCCGAACGAACTCAAAGTAATCCGAAACCTTGAGTGCGATATACCGAAACAACCGCCTCGATCCAAGGATCGTGTTGCCGCAGACGGTTCGTCAATTGGAGATCCGAGGCTCAAGTTATGTCCAAAAGACCGTAAATGATTCGAAACGGGGGGGTCCGGGTCCGGGCCGACCCGGCCCGACCCCCCCTGGGTCGGCCCGAACCGGGTCGACCCGGCCCGGCCGGCCGGCCGGCGGCCGGCGGCGCGGTGGGGCGGGGGCCGCGGCGGCCTGGCGCCGCAAGGTGGCTGCGCGGGGGGAATTCAATTCCCCCGCTGATTGAAAGTCGGCGCGGCTATATGCTGCGCCCCTCATTTGCAAACCGCCCCCCCTCGTGGGGGGCTTGATTGGCAGGAAACGGGGGGCTTTGCCCCCCACAAGGAAACCGCCCCCCTCATAATGAGGGGGGTTTTGAGCGTTGGCCGGGGAATTAATTTTCCCCGGTTTAACGCCTTCCGGCCGGCCAGCTGGCCGGCCGGTTTTCTCCAACGGGACCGGAAAAATCCGGTCCCCTCTTCGGCTTCCAATGCTTGCGGCTCGGCCGCCGGTCTTCTCTTTCTGCCGTGGCCCGGAACCGGCCGCGGTGTTCGTCGTCCGGCGCGGTGCGACGGCACCGCGCCCCTCCGTCGTGCCTTGATTTCTTTCAACGCGGCGCGACGGCGTCGCGTTCTTGATGATTCTTCCTCGGCGCGCACGTGACGACGTCGCGCAAGATAAACATACAATTATTCGCGTGGTGCGACGGCACCACGCCACCTTGCTCCCTCCCGCAAGATTAAACAACATGAACGATGGAGGGGGGTTCGGCCGTGTTCATGCGGTCCGGCCCCCCTCACGTTAAATAATAACACAACTAAAGAATATCCAGTTGCCTCACGTTTAGACATGCTAAATCCACAATCAAGAATGGAATAAATAATCAATAAATCAACAACCCCTACCTTGGTATAAGGTTCGAAGATTTGTCTACGTTCCGCGGAAGACGACGTCGCGGAGGTCGGGCGTCGCGGTCGTCGTTCGTCAAATTCGATGACGAAGAGGTGCGTCCGAAGAGGCACGTCGTTGGCGAAACCTTGTTCACCGATGAAGGTTGTCCGAGGAAGAAGCGGTGTTCTCTCTCGTTGACACGGAAGACGAAGAAGAGTGGAGCGGCTTTCTTCGTCGGTACTTGAGCGTTCTTCGTCAAGTCTTGAGGAAAGTCAAATAAAAAGAAAACAACGAACTCAAGAACCCCTACCTCGATAGTCGCACGTTGACGTAGTCGTGGAATATCGGTGTCAATTCCTTTGACGTCGGAGGAAGAGTCGTTGTCGATGGCGTTCGTCGCGGAAATCTGTCACGGAAGAGACGACGCGGAAGAAGTACGTCGCGTCGCGGAAGGACCGTGTTCTTCGGCGGAGAAGTTCTTCGTTGAAGAACGGCGTTCTTCGCGTTCTTTGTTGAGTTTGAAGAAGATGAAGAAGACTTCCCTACTCTCTCAAGGAGATAAAATTCTAACAAAAAAAATAAGACTCTTTCTTATTTTATTCACACAACCCAACCTCTTTGAATTTCAAAGGTTTGAAATTCAATAACCACACACAACCCACCTCATTAACTCATTACATTTAAGTCATAGGTTTATAACTTAAGTTAACATAATTTAAGTGGGAGTTGAGGGGGTTTTAGAGGATATGAAGGGGTGGGGTTCGTGTGGGCCCCACCACCCTCATAACCTCCCATGGGAGGTTGGTTGGTTACCCAACATCCAACAAGAGATATCACTTAGAGTAAAATAATAAAAATTGTAGTGTAATTACAAAGTAAACATCCACAATTTTTATTATCAACACTCGCATGAACGCAACTCCAGAACATGAGTTCTTAAGCGTATACCGGCGCTACGGTTCCATCGGTGCCCTCGGATTTCAATTCCGAGCACCGGATCAAAAGTTAGAAATTCCCGCTCGTTCGTTCACTGAACGTACCCGAGCCAAACTTCGGAAAATGATTTCGGGCACTCTGGGCCTCGGAATCAGGTGCCGTCTGAAACCGCGCTCTTGTAAAATTCTAAAGAAAATTAAGAAAAAAATTTCCCTTGAATTTTACGGGTCTTTACATTACTCCCACCTCAGGGCTTTACGTCCCCGTAAAGATACATCAAAAACTAGGGAAACAAAAGAGGGTAGCTGAGCACGCATCTGAGCCTCCCGCTCCCATGTTCTCTCCTGGAGATTCCCGTACTGCCATCTGATGCGCACAAGAGGAATCGATTGCCCACGCAAGACCCACTCCTATCGATCCTCTATCTCCACCGGGACCTCCGTAAAAGTCGCCCCATCGTCAACGTCAAGCTCCCCATGGTCAATGATGTGTGTCGGGTCGTGCACGTATCTCCTCAGCTGAGACACGTGGAAGACTTCGTGCACCCGGTGCAACTGAGGTGGTAGAGCCAGGCGATAAGCCACCTCACCAATCCTGCTGAGGACCTGGAAGGGTCCGATGAAGCGTGGAGATAACTTGCCGCCTCGGCCAAATCTCCGAATACCACGTCAAGGTGAGACCCGGAAGAAGACGTGGTCGCCATCCTCGAACTCCAGTGGCCTCCGCCTCCTGTCAGCGTAAGACTTCTGTCGGCTCTGAGCTGTCCTCATCTGCTCCTGGATGACCTGGACCTTCTCTGTCGTGGCCTGGACCATCTCTGGTCCCATCAGAGCTGCAATATTTCTTCTTTGCCGATAAGAGAAATCTGGTCCCATCCCCAGGATGAACCACATTCTTTGCCTAAAACAGTCAATCCTAACATGGATGATACTAATCCATACCAAGGATGACGTCGTAAGGCCTCGACGCTACTACTAAGAGATTCAACCGTTACTCTCGCCTCCAAGGGTTGAGTCACACTGTCGGCATCAGTGTGTGGTAACTGGGTCTCCTCCAGTAGATGTCTCACAAGTGAGTGTCAAGTCAACAGCCAAAACCGGAACCTCTTAGTAACATCACGAAAGAGGACAGGAACGAAAATATCACAAAGGTATACGTCTTTTATTATTGCAGCTCATAATACAAGACGCTACACAAAAGTAACAAGGAACCAGAAGTACAATGGATGTATCCACTAGTTTTGCTCCTGTCCATCAGCTCCCAGAGTTCCATGATCGAAGGCCTCGGCTGCCTGAATCTGAGCTCTCGCATGTTCACCTACTCCCTATGGTCGGGGTGGACCTCCTGGTGGTGGTGGTGGCAGAGCCTCAAAGCGTCGCCCACCACCGGCTGCTCGTCCAGCTCCTCTGCCTCGTCCGCCTCCTCCCTGCGGACCGCCACGGTCGAACCTCTGCCTCTGCCTGGGAGGTTCTTCACTTAACTGCTGATCATCAGCATGGTGGGTCGGACAGTCACGAGCCATGTGACCAATCCCGCCACAGGAGTAACACTGCCCACTCTCGGCACGCCTGGCTCTGACTCCACCCCGGCTTCCCCGTACAACTGAGCCTGAGTCGTGCAGTCGGCCACTGGTAGGTCTGGTCTGCCTGGAACCCTGAGTCATCCGTCGGCTACCTGTTGTCGAAGACTCCGCTATCTTCCGCCCTGCGGTGGGTCGCTGCGCTGGTGTAGACTCAGAAAGGAAGCTCTCAATCAGGAGGGCTCGCTCTAGTACCCCTGCCTGGGTCGGGATGCTGAGGGAGATCAGCGATGCCCTGATCTCGTGTCTCAAACCCTGCTCGAAGGTCCGGGCCCGGAAGAATGGGTCCCGTACCATGTCGGTCGAGTAGCGCGAGAGATCGGTAAATCTCGCCGAGTACTGAGCGACCGTCATGCTGCCCTGCCGCAGCTGTAGAAGCTCCTGGATACGTACCGCACAAAGGGTGGCTGGGATGAACTCCGATCGGAAGATGCTCTCAAAGTCCGCCCAAAGTAGATATGCCCCATCGTGCACCTGGAGCATCAAGCTCCACCATCGTCCTGCTGCTGCGTGTAGTAGGCTCGCAGCGAGGATCACCATGAGGTCTGCTGGTGTCCTCACTAGCCTAAACACTCGTACCACTGCCTCCAGCCAGTCCTCTGCTGCCTGGGGATCCGTATCCCCTCGAAACCTGGGCGGTAGCTGGCGTTGAAACTCATGCAGTGCGCTGAGGCGACGTGCATCGTCAGCGGCGGCCGCTGGAAGCATCGGGGGCTCGGCGGGTAGTGCTACCGCCGGTGCCACTGCTGACAAAGGGCCCTGCACCGAGGCCTCGTCGCTCGGTGGGCTGTCGTCACGCTCAACTCTCGGAACCCTAGATGGCTGCCGTCGTGGGGCCATCCTAAATAGGAAACAGGTGCGCCACGGTCAGAACAGTATACCTGGTGAGCTGACACAAGTAATCACAAAGAAAACTTTGAAACACACACGCAATCAATGTTTTCGTGCATTAAGTCGGAAATCAGAAGTCAGGGTCCTGGTGTACAGATACGTCGGCCGTCGCACCAACACTGGACTCCCTGGACTGATAACCACACTCAATACGCTAAACATTATTGCTTCACATAGAAAAGATCAGAGTTCGCGGTAGAACTGAACTCCTCTGATACAAATTTGTCACGACCCGCCCTCGGGGTCCGTGCCGTGACTACCCCAAGCCCGCCTTCCATAGGCTAGGGGCTGGTGACTAGCACCAAGGCGAAAATCCCAGTAAAAAGGGAAGGCATTGCCTTTGAAAGGTAAACAAACACCACAGAGTAAGCAAGCAGAAAGTAAACACTAAACAAAGGCAGAGTACAACTGAAAGTGCGGAAAAGTAAAAGGGCCAGTATACAAACCCCAACTGAAAGTAAAGTACAACTCGAAAAGGGGAAAACAGCAACTGAAAAGTAAAAGCCGCTACACCGAGCTGTCCACTGGAAATCCCACCTGAAGGGTGGGTACAGATAGCTCCTCTGCTCCACGGGTCCCGCCGTCCGCTCCGTGCACGTCCCGCCCAGTGGTCCACCACCGGGTACCGTCCCGCTCTGCAAGCCTCAGATAAGGTCAACGCTGTCCGTCGTCTGCAACCAACACAACGTAGTGCGGGCAAAGCCCGTGCAGGGGTGAGTATAAGCTACTCAGTAGGGACCCCGAGACCCCTGAAGGTCTCTCAAATCCACAAAGGATAAACCACGAAGAAAGGAACAATCATGAAGTAATAACCGACACTGCTTAGGTATATGCCCATACATATACCTAAGTCATCAATTCAAATACACTCCAACCTCCGAGCCCAAGTACAACTCAGTCCACACAGGAAAGTAAACGTATTCCACACAGGAAAGAAAAAAAGTAATCCACACAGGATTGCACAACACAGTCCACACAGGAAAACAAAAGGATTCAGCTCACACAGGATTTTCATTATCAAGAACGTAACTACTGAAGAGCCCCATCTCTGAAGTGTACAGTGCCCTGTCACGACTCTGAGATACTGCTCACTAACCTAAGACTGCTGAAGTACTCCTCCTGTCGAGTACTGCGGGTCTGCTGCCTACTACCAGGCGCTCCGTCCGCTGAGGGTCTGCTGCCAAATACCGGGCGCTCACCCAAATAGCCTACAGAGGTACTCCTCCAGTCGAGTACCGCAGGTCTGCTGCCAACTACCAGGCGCTCCGTCCGCCGTGGGTCTGCCGCCAAGTACCGGGCGCTCCGTCCACTGGGCTAGTCGACTCCCTCCAAGTCGAGTCTGTCGAGCAGTCTTCAGGTCTCAGCCGGCTACACGGTCTCCATACTCCGTACGCTCGTCTCCAGTATCGCAGGTCTGCCGCTACAACCAAGCGCACCACCTCTATCGAGTAAAACAGAAGATTCAGCTCACACAGGTATACATCTTCGGATGACAATAAAGATGATCCCTGATTCATATAAGTCATCGGACCCATGAAGGATCGATAGGTAACTAACCTTGCAGTGACCCACACAGGATCGGGCCCACACAGGACCGGGCCCACACAGGACATGTAGCACTGATCCACGTAGGATCGCTGAGTGCAGTAGTCGTCGGAGTCCACGGAGGATCTCTGCACAGTCGTCGCCGCAGTCCACTGAGGATCTCTGCACGGTCGTCGTCGGAGTCCACGGAGGATCTCTGCACAGTCGTCGCCGTAGTCCACTGAGGGTCTCTGCACGGTCGTCGCTGTCAAAGTAGCAGTCGCAGCCAGCACTAGGGTTCCCGCACACAGCAAACTCGTTCGGAGGGTCCGCTCCACGAGCTGAGAGGCTGATACATCAACTATCACAAAGTCAGAGTTGATGTATCCAAATGTTTCGTATCGTCAACAGGAACACAACGCAACAGACGGCGCGTCGATCGGACGCCCGGTCTGAGAGTTATTGGCATTTTCGTCTCCGGGGCCCGGTTGGTTTTTAAGGCAAAACCAACCCGACCGTACTCCACCTGCGTCCAAACCTCGGGCAGAGTATGCCAGAAGATCCGTCTCACTAATAGGAACACAACACGGCTGACGGCACGTCAATCGGACGTCCGTAGCTCAAGATATGAGCGTTTCCGCTCCGAAGGCCCGGTTGGTTTCGTGAACGAACCAACCCGGCCGAACTCAAAGTAATCCGAAACCTTGAGTGCGATATATCGAAACGACCGTCTCGATCCAAGGATCGCGTTGCCGCAGACAGTTCGTCAATCGGAGGTCCGAGGATCAAGTTATGGCCAAAAGACTGTAAATGATTCGAAACGGGGGGTCCGGGTCCGGGCCGACCCGGCCCGACCCCCCCTGGGTCGGCCCGAACCGGGTCGACCCGACCCGGGTCCGACCCGTCCCGGCCGGCCGGCCGGCGGCCGGCGGCGCGGGGGCCGCGGCGGCCTGGCGCCGCAAGGTGGCTGCGCGGGGGGAATTCAATTCCCCCGCTGATTGAAAGTCGGCGCGGCTATATGCCGCGCCCCTCATTTGCAAACCGCCCCCCCCCCCCTCGTGGGGGGCTTGATTGGCAGGAAACGGGGGGCTTTGCCCCCCACAAGTAAACCGCCCCCCTCATAATGAGGGGGGTTTTGAGCGTTGGCCGGGGAATTAATTTTCCCCGGTTTAACGCCTTCCGGCCGGCCAGCTGGCCGGCCGGTTTTCTCCAACGGGACCGGAAAAATCCGGTCCCCTCTTCGGCTTCCAACGCCGGCGGCTCGGCCGCCGGTCTTCTCTTTCCGCCGCGGCCCGGAACCGGCCGCGGTGTTCGTCGTCCGGCGCGGTGCGACGACACCGCGCCCCTCCGCCGTGCCTTGATTTCTTTCAACGCGGCGCGACGGCGTCACGTTCTTGATGATTCTTCCTCGGCGCGCGCGTGACGACGTCGCGCAAGATAAACATACAATTATTCGCGTGGTGCGACGACACCACGCCACCTTGCTCCCTCCCGCAAGATTAAACAACATGAACGATGGAGGGGGGTTCGGCCGTGTTCATGCGGTCCGGCCCCCCTCACGTTAAATAATAACACAACTAAAGAATATCCAGTTGCCTCACGTTTAGACATGCTAAATCCACGATCAAGAATGGAATAAATAATCAATAAATCAACAACCCCTACCTTGGTATAAGGTTCGAAGATTTGTCTACGTTCCGCGGAAGACGACGTCGCGGAGGTCGGGCGTCGCGGTCGTCGTTCATCAAATTCGATGACGAAGAGGTGCGTCCGAAGAGGCACGTCGTTGGCGAAACCTTGTTCACCGACGAAGGATGTCCGAGGAAAAAGCGGTGTTCTCTCTCGTTGACACGGAAGACGAAGAAGAGCGGAGCGGCGTTCTTCGTCGGTACTTGAGCGTTCTTCGTCAAGTCTTGAGGAAAGTCAAATAAAAAGAAAACAACGAACTCAAGAACCCCTACCTCGATAGTCGCACGTTGACGTAGTCATGGAATATCGGTGTCAATTCCTTTGACGTCGGAGGAAGAGTCGTTGTTGATGGCGTTCGTCGCGGAAATCCGTCGCGGAAGAGACGATGCGGAAGAAGTACGTCGCGTCGCGGATGGACCGTGTTCTTCGACGGAGAAGTTCTTCGTTGAAGAACGGCGTTCTTCGCGTTCTTTGTTGAGTTTGAAGAAGATGAAGAAGACTTCCCTACTCTCTCAAGGAGATAAAATTCTAACAAAATAAAATAAGACTCTTTCTTATTTTATTCACACAACCCAACCTCTTTGAATTTCAAAGGTTTGAAATTCAATAACCACACACAACCCACCTCATTAACTCATTACATTTAAGTCATAGGTTTATAACTTAAGTTAACATAATTTAAGTGGGAGTTGAGGGGGTTTTAGAGGATATGAAGGGGTGGGGTTCGTGTGGGCCCCACCACCCTCATAACCTCCCATGGGAGGTTGGTTGGTTACCCAACATCCAACAAGAGATATCACTTAGAGTAAAATAATAAAAATTGTAGTGTAATTACAAAGTAAACATCCACAATTTTTATTATCAACACTCGCATGAACGCAACTCCAGAACATGAGTTCTTAAGCGTATACCGGCGCTACGGTTCCATCGGTGCCCTCGGATTTCAATTCCGAGCACCGGATCAAAAGTTAGAAATTCCCGCTCGTTCGTTCACTGAACGTACCCGAGCCAAACTTCGGAAAATGATTTCGGGCACACTGGGCCTCAGAATCAGGTGCCGTCTGAAACCGCGCTCTTGTAAAATTCTAAAGAAAATTAAGAAAAAATTTTCCCTTGAATTTTACGGGTCTTTACATTACTCCCACCTCAGGGCTTTACGTCCCCGTAAAGATACATCAAAAACTAGGGAAACAAAAGAGGGTAGCTGAGCACGCATCTGAGCCTCCCGCTCCCATGTGCTCTCCTGGAGATTCCCGTACTGCCATCTGATGCGCACAAGAGGAATCGATTGCCCACGCAAGACCCGCTCCTGTCGATCCTCTATCTCCACCGGGACCTCCGTAAAAGTCGCCCCATCGTCAACGTCAAGCTCCCCATGGTCAATGATGTGTGTCGGGTCGTGCACGTATCTCCTCAGCTGAGACACGTGGAAGACGTCGTGCACCCGGTGCAACTGAGGTGGTAGAGCCAGGCGATAAGCCACCTCACCAATCCTGCTGAGGACCTGGAAGGGTCCGATGAAGCGCGAAGATAACTTGCCGCCTCGGCCAAATCTCCGAATACCACGTCAAGGTGAGACCCGGAAGAAGACGTGGTCGCCATCCTCGAACTCCAGTGGCCTCCGCCTCCTGTCAGCGTAAGACTTATGTCGGCTCTGAGCAGTCCTCATCTGCTCCTGGATGACCTGGACCTTCTCTGTCGTGGCCTGGACCATCTCTGATCCCATCAGAGCTGCAAGATTTCTTCTTTGCCGATAAGAGAAATCTGGTCCCATCCCCAGGATGAACCACATTCTTTGCCTAAAACAGTCAATCCTAACATGGATGATACTAATCCATACCAAGGATGACGTCGTAAGGCCTCGACGCTACTACTAAGAGATTCAACCATTACTCTCGCCTCCAAGGGTTGAGTCACACTGTCGGCATCAGTGTGTGGTAACTGGGTCTCCTCCAGTAGATGTCTCACAAGTGAGGGTCAAGTCAACAGCCAAAACCGGAACCTCTTAGTAACATCACGAAAGAGGATAGGAACGAAAATATCACAAAGGTATACGTCTTTTATTATTGAAGCTCATAATACAAGACGCTACACAAAAGTAACAAGGAACCAGAAGTACAATGGATGTATCCACTAGTTTTGCTCCTGTCCATCAGCTCCCAGAGTTCCATGATCGAAGGCCTCGGCTGCCTGAATCTGAGCTCTCGCATGTTCACCTACTCCCTATGGTCGGGGTGGACCTCCTGGTGGTGGTGGTGGCAGAGCCTCAAAGCGTCGCCCACCACCGGCTGCTCGTCCAGCTCCTCTGCCTCGTCCGCCTCCTCCCTGCGGACCGCCACGGTCGAACCTCTGCCTCTTCCTGGGAGGTTCTTCACTTAACTGCTGATCATCAGCATGGTGGGTCGGACAGTCACGAGCCATGTGACCAATCCCGCCACAGGAGTAACACTGCCCACTCTCGGCACGCCTGGCTCTGACTCCACCCCGGCTTCCCCGTACAACTGAGCCTGAGTCGTGCAGTCGGCCACTGGTAGGTCTGGTCTGCCTGGAACCCTGAGTCATCCGTCGGCTACCTGTTGCCGAAGACTCCGCTATCTTCCGCCCTGCGGTGGGTCGCTGCGCTGGTGTAGACTCAGAAAGGAAGCTCTCAATCAGGAGGGCTCGCTCCAGTACCCCTGCCTGGGTCGGGATGCTGAGGGAGATTAGCGATGCCCTGATCTCGTGTCTCAAACCCTGCTCGAAGGTTCGGGCCCGGAAGAATGGGTCCCGTACTATGTCGGTCGAGTAGCGCGAGAGATCGGTAAATCTCGCCGAGTACTGAGCGACCGTCATGCTGCCCTGCCGCAGCTGTAGAAGCTCCTGGATACGCACCGCACAAAGGGTGGCTGGGATGAACTCCGAGCGGAAGATGCTCTCAAAGTCCGCCCAAAGTAGAGATGCCCCATCGTGCACCTGGAGCATCAAGCTCCACCATCGTCCTGCTGCTGCGTGTAGTAGGCTCGCAGCGAGGATCACCATGAGGTCTGCTGGTGTCCTCACTAGCCTAAACACTCGTACCACTGCCTCCAGCCAGTCCTCTGCTGCCTGGGGATCCGTCTCCCCTCGAAACCTGGGCGGTCGCTGGCGTTGAAACTCATGCAGTGCGCTGAGGCGACGTGCATCGTCAGCGGCTGCCGCTGGAAGCATCGGGGGCTCGGCGGGTAGTGCTACTGCCGGTGCCACTGCTGACAAAGGGCCCTGCACCGAGGCCTCGTCGCTCGGTGGGCTGTCGTCACGCTCAACTCTCGGAACCCTAGCTGGCTGCCGTCGTGGGACCATCCTAAATAGGAAACAGGTGCGCCACGTTCAGAACAGTATACCTGGTGAGCTGACACAAGTAATCACAAAGAAAACTTTGAAACACACACGCAATCAATGTTTTCGTGCATTAAGTCGGAAATCAGAAGTCAGGGTCCTGGTGTACAGATACGTCGGCCGCCGCACCAACACTGGACTCCCTGGACTGATAACCACACTCAATACGCTAAACATTATTGCTTCACATAGAAAAGATCAGAGTTCGCGGTAGAACTGAACTCCTCTGATACAAATTTGTCACGACCCGCCCTCGGGGTCCGTGCCGTGACTACCCCAAGCCCGCCTTCCATAGGCCAGGGGCTGGTGACTAGCACCAAGGCGAAAATCCCAGTAAAAAGGGAAGGCATTGCCTTTGAAAGGTAAACAAACACCACAGAGTAAGCAAGCAGAAAGTAAACACTAAACAAAGGCAGAGTACAACTGAAAGTGCGGAAAAGTAAAAGGGCCAGTATACAAACCCCAACTGAAAGTAAAGTACAACTCGAAAAGGGGAAAACAGCAACTGAAAAGTAAAAGCCGCTACACCGAGCTGTCCACTGGAAATCCCACCTGAAGGGTGGGTACAGATAGCTCCTCTGCTCCACGGGTCCCGCCGTCCGCTCCGTGCACGTCCCGCCCAGTGGTCCACCACCGGGTACCGTCCCGCTCTGCAAGCCTCAGTTAAGGTCAACGCTGTCCGTCGTCTGCAACCAACACAACGTAGTGCGGGCAAAGCCCGTGCAGGGGTGAGTATAAGCTACTCAGTAGGGACCCCGAGACCCCTGAAGGTCTATCAAATCCACAAAGGATAAACCACGAAGAAAGGAACAATCACGAAGTAATAACCGACACTGCTTAGGTATATGCCCATACATATACCTAAGTCATCAATTCAAATACGCTCCAACCTCCGAGCCCAAGTACAACTCAGTCCACACAGGAAAGTAAACGTATTCCACACAGGAAAGAAAAAAAGTAATCCACACAGGATTGCACAACACAATCCACACAGGAAAACAAAAGGATTCAGCTCACACAGGATTTTCATTATCAAGAACGTAACTACTGAAGAGCCCCATCTCTGAAGTGTACAGTGCCATGTCACGACTCTGAGATACTGCTCACTAACCTAAGACTGCTGAAGTACTCCTCCTGTCGAGTACTGCGGGTCTGCTGCCTACTACCAGGCGCTCCGTCCGCTGAGGGTCTGCTGCCAAATACCGGGCGCTCACCCAAATAGCCTACAGAGGTATTCCTCCAGTCGAGTACCGCGGGTCTGCTGCCAACTACCAGGCGCTCCGTCCGTCGTGGGTCTGCCGCCAAGTACCAGGCGCTCCGTCCACTGGGCTAGTTGACTCACTCCAAGTCGAGTCTGTCGAGCAGTCTTCAGGTCTCAGCCGGCTACACGGTCTCCATACTCCGTACGCTCGTCTCCAGTATCGCAGGTCTGCCGCTACAACCAAGCGCACCACCTCTATCGAGTAAAACAGAAGATTCAGCTCACACAGGTATACATCTTCGGATGACAATAAAGATGATCCCTGATTCATATAAGTCATCGGACCCACGAAGGATCGATAGGTAACTAACCTTGCAGTGACCCACACAGGATCGGGCCCACACAGGACCGGGCCCACACAGGACATGTAGCACTGATCCACGTAGGATCGCTGAGTGCAGTAGTCGTCGGAGTCCACGGAGGATCTCTGCACAGTCGTCGCCGCAGTCCACTGAGGATCTCTGCACGGTCGTCGTCGGAGTCCACGGAGGATCTCTGCACAGTCGTCGCCACAGTCCACTGAGGGTCTCTGCACGGTCGTCGCTGTCGAAGTAGCAGTCACAGCCAGCACTAGGGTTCCCGCACACAGCAAACTCGTTCGGAGGGTCCGCTCCACGAGCTGAGAGGCTGATACATCAACTGTCACAAAGTCAGAGTTGATGTATCCAAATGTTCCGTATCATCAACAGGAACACAACGCAACAGACGGCGCGTCGATCGGACGCCCGGTCTGAGCGTTATTGGCATTTTCGTCTCCGGGGCCCGGTTGGTTTTTAAGGCAAAACCAACCCGACCGTACTCCACCTGCGTCCAAACCTCGGGCGGAGTATGCCAAAAGATCCTTCTCACTAATAGGAACACAACACGGCTGACGGCACGTCAATCGGACGTCCGTAGCTCAAGATATGAGCGTTTCCGCTCCGAAGGCCCGGTTGGTTTCGTGAACGAACCAACCCGGCCGAACTCAAAGTAATCCGAAACCTTGAGTGCGATATATCGAAACGACCATCTCGATCCAAGGATCGCGTTACCGCAGACAGTTCGTCAATCGGAGGTCCGAGGCTCATGTTATGGCCAAAAGACTGTAAATGATTCGAAACGGGGGGTCCGGGTCCGGGCCGACCCGGCCCGACCCCCCCTGGGTCGGCCCGAACCGGGTCGACCCGACCCGGGTCCGACCCGTCCCGGCCGGCCGGCCGGCGGCCGGCGGCGCGGGGGCCGCGGCGGCCTGGCGCCGCAAGGTGGCTGCGCGGGGGGAATTCAATTCCCCCGCTGATTGAAAGTCGGCGCGGCTATATGCCGCGCCCCTCATTTGCAAACCCCCCCCCCCCCCCTCGTGGGGGGCTTGATTGGCAGGAAACGGGGGGCTTTGCCCCCCACAAGTAAACCGCCCCCCTCATAATGAGGGGGGTTTTGAGCGTTGGCCGGGGAATTAATTTTCCCCGGTTTAACGCCTTCCGGCCGGCCAGCTGGCCGGCCGGTTTTCTCCAACGGGACCGGAAAAATCTGGTCCCCTCTTCGGCTTCCAACGCCGGCGGCTCGGCCGCCGGTCTTCTCTTTCCGCCGCGGCCCGGAACCGGCCGCGGTGTTCGTCGTCCGGCGCGGTGCGACGGCACCGCGCCCCTCCGCCGTGCCTTGATTTCTTTCAACGCGGCGCGACGGCGTCACGTTCTTGATGATTCTTCCTCGGCGCGCGCGTGACGACGTCGCGCAAGATAAACATACAATTATTCGCGTGGTGCGACGGCACCACGCCACCTTTCTCCCTCCCGCAAGATTAAACAACATGAACGATGGAGGGGGGTTCGGCCGTGTTCATGCGGTCCGGCCCCCCTCACGTTAAATAATAACACAACTAAATAATATCCAGTTGCCTCACGTTTAGACATGCTAAATCCACGATCAAGAATGGAATAAATAATCAATAAATCAACAACCCCTACCTTGGTATAAGGTTCGAAGATTTGTCTACATTCCGCGGAAGACGACGTCGCGGAGGTCGGGCGTCGCGGTCGTCGTTCGTCAAATTCGATGACGAAGAGGTGCGTCCGAAGAGGCACGTCGTTGGCGAAACCTTGTTCACCGACGAAGGTTGTCCGAGGAAAAAGCGGTGTTCTCTCTCGTTGACACGGAAGACGAAGAAGAGCGGAGCGGCGTTCTTCGTCGGTACTTGAGCGTTCTTCGTCAAGTCTTGAGGAAAGTCAAATAAAAAGAAAACAACGAACTCAAGAACCCCTACCTCGATAGTCGCACGTTGACGTAGTCGTGGAATATCGGTGTCAATTCCTTTGACGTCGGAGGAAGAGTCGTTGTCGATGGCGTTCGTCGCGGAAATCCGTCGCGGAAGAGACGACGCGGAAGAAGTACGTCGCGTCGCGGATGGACCGTGTTCTTCGACGGAGAAGTTCTTCATTGAAGAACGGCGTTTTTCGCGTTCTTTGTTGAGTTTTAAGAAGATGAAGAAGACTTCCCTACTCTCTCAAGGAGATAAAATTCTAAAAAAATAAAATAAGACTCTTTCTTATTTTATTCACACAACCCAACCTCTTTGAATTTCAAAGGTTTGAAATTCAATAACCACACACAACTCACCTCATTAACTCATTACATTTAAGTCATAGGTTTATAACTTAAGTTAACATAATTTAAGTGGGAGTTGAGGGGGTTTTAGAGGATATGAAGGGGTGGGGTTCGTGTGGGCCCCACCACCCTCATAACCTCCCATGGGAGGTTGGGTGGTTACCCAACATCCAACAAGAGATATCACTTAGAGTAAAATAATAAAAATTGTAGTGTAATTACAAAGTAAACATCCACAATTTTTATTATCAACACTCGCATGAACGCAACTCCAGAACAGAAGTTCCTAAGCGTATACCGGCGCTACGGTTCCATCGGTGCCCTCGGATTTCAATTCCGAGCACCGGATCAAAAGTTAGAAATTCCCGCTCGTTCGTTCACTGAACGTACCTGAGCCAAACTTCGGAAAATGATTCCGGGCACTCTAGGCCTCGGAATCAGGTGCCGTCTGAAACCGCGCTCTTGTAAAATTCTAAAGAAAATTAAGAAAAAATTTTCCCTTGAATTTTACGGGTCTTTACAACTCTTGAACATAATTCAAGGTAGACCCAATGTTCCTTATAAAGAAAGATAAAAATTATGTTTCATTTAGAATATTTATAACTTGGTGTTTTTTATAAATCAATATTGGAAAAAAATAAATTTATTCTAAAAAAAATTATGATAAAGTCTTGGAGTGTTAAAATCTCCCCCACCTTAATTAAATTTCACCCTTGCAATTCAAAATAGAACTCAGAAATAAAGGGATTGACATTTAATAATAAACTATTTTTGAAAAACCCACATCATGAATAGGGTAAACAACACATCTTATTAATAATAGATAAAGGTAAGTATAATGAGAACATGAATAGGATCCATATTATTAGAAACTTGGTGGGAAATGGAATCATGAATAGAGAAAAAAATAAAGCAATCGAGTTCTGATGGATATTTCTAAACAACATGCTAAAATGAGAGTTGATGAACACAAATACTTAAACCACTATTATGAAAAGGTCATTTATACCTCAAAAATTATGAAAATAGAACTAAATTTTATAAATTGCCATTTTTCTTATAGTTGAGGAATTATTTCACTCTGTAATAATACATGTAAATATATGATTCTATTTCTTAAACATAATATTATCCTTTGGTTGTGCCATGAATTATTTATAGATCATTTATTAGCACTGGATGCATCATATCGTGGAGTAAAACATTAACTTATAAAACCTCATTTAAATATTAACTTAAACCATTTCATAAATGGTCATATTTTCCAAAAGGTTATGACTCGACACTTTTAAAAATAATGTCTTTGAATTTCCAAAATAAACTTTTTAAATATCATGAAGTGGATTTTAATCATCACATACCAATCATGTGAATGTTTTAATAACATTAATTAATATAAAACCTTATTTAAAACATGCATTATTATTATTCCTTAAATAGAGCTAGATTATTTGATATATTACTTAAATAAAAAATTATATATACTTCATCAATGATATTATAAACCCATTTTTCAATAAATCATTACTTAGTTACATTTTAGTCAACACTTATCTGATTTATGTTATCCAAACCAATAATTTCATTGTCCAAACATAAATGTCTTAACATTAGTAACATATTACAGGTTTTCTTTAACTCAACCATTATTTTTTCAAAATTTTTACTTTATACTTACTCACTTTTCTTATTACCATTCAACATGGGATCCCAAATCATTAATGAAAAAGTATTGAAGAAAAATACTTATATAATTCACAAATCTTATAACCATTGCATTATTGATAAAATACAAAAATAACAAAATTATTGAATCTAAATAAAATCCATTAATCATTCCTCTTCAGTTGTATTAATAAAATAATCTTGACATTGATCCCATAGATTTTTTCAAGGAATATTCTCTAGATGATTGCGGAACTGATTTATGTAGTGATCCATCTCCATGGAGTTGCAACAGAGAATGGTATCCTTTTTATTCTTACCTTTTCATTATTTTTCTTGGTGAACCTTTTATCTAAACTTATAAAAAAATATTATTCCCTTCAATCATTTCCAAGGTTGATTCTTTCCACAGCTCTCACGTGATTTAAATTTCTTAATCATTTTATTTAAGTTATTCTTTTTCTATTTTTGTTTATATAATCTATTATTTTATTGATTCCCCTTGAATATATTTATCATAAAAAATTTAATCTCAACTTATATGTTACATTAAATATTCTCTTCATATGATGAAAAATTTTGAGAAACTAATTCCCTTCAAATGTTTGGTTTAAGACCTTAAATGAAGTGGCTAATATTGCAATCTGTGTTGCAGATGTAATCCGTAAAAAACCTAGGTAACCTTATAAAGCTGGCTTTATAATATAAAACACCCACTTATTACATTTTATTTATTCTTAGGATCATTATATTCATCTCATTTTTTTGATCATGAGGTAAGTATCTATTGAATAATGTATCCTTAAAAGATCACAATTCTATTAGTTCTATTTCTTATTCCTCCCTAATCTTCTAGATCATCCACCACCATTGATCTATATTTCCATTGATACAATACAATTCAAGGGTAAATTTTTCCTTATGACTACATCATATGGCTGAAAATTTCTTCTCTGAATACTTTTTCCATTGATCGAGTTCCATTTGATCAGTAGTTCTACTAAATGACAGGGGCCTCTATCAAATAAAGTGTCCAATATCAAATAATCTCATTGCCAACCTGGTTTCTCCATCTTGGAAATGTTAGCTATCATAACCTGATTAATTTTTACTAATATATCTATAATATTCTCATTCCAATTCCAATTATATCATCTTCCATTGAATGGAAACCTCAACATTTTCCACAAGTATTGATACCATTATTCCTTCAATGAACCATTACAAAAAAATGGAACATACTGAATTAGTTCAGAGAATTATAAAAATTTTATAAATATAAATATTTCATAAAAATTAACATGAAATGAAAATTTTACTATTATATAATCTAAAAAACATAAGCATGGTTTATTTGGGGTAATAATTACTTTTAAATAACATATAACAGTTTGTAAAGAGAAGGTGGATTTTCCTAAGTGTGTCCCCCAAGAGTGTCAATCCAGGTGTATATTTTGGCCTATTGTTGTGTACCAGGTTATGATGAGTCATGATCAAAACACTTTTTTCAATGTTTTTACCCTTTGGTACATCTGGGTCAGAATCATGTCCACTTATAGTATACAAACATGGATGTATTTATAAGAAGACCCAGATAATCTCTATCTTACCAAATTTATTGTATGTTCTTCTATACATTACATTAATTTATATCTTATGGGTATATTCTCTACTATATTTTTTCTAAATGTAATTTACATGTTTACTACTAAACCTCCTTTGATACCAACTATAACACCCAAATCATAGAATAATGGAGTCAATGGATTATTTTATTATATTGGAATCATTACAAAGAATCAAAAAAATGATTGATCAGTTTAATAGTTTTTGAAAACCATATCACATACATGGAAAAAATATTAATTCAATAAATAAAAAATATATAACATGATACATAATAAAACAAAATGAAAAAAAAAATCCTTTAAATCTTATTCAAAGATTTATTTTTCATAACCTATGGAAATGAAACATAATAAGGGTGATATAAAATGATCATTAAGGGTATAAAAAGAAGAAGAAATGATGAATTTATGAGAATAATCAACATGGAATGGTAAATAAATGATAACACATTCCATTAAAATAACTATATAAGTCATACTCAATATGGGAAGTTATAAAACTGAAACACATGACATAAAATTAATAAAATGAGATTAGAATTCACCCATATATATTTAAATGAAAAAATCCCATGGCTAAATAATAACTGAGCCTCAATAAGTGAAATTACTAATTATTTTATTCCATGTTTCTTGGTTTCATGGTACCTTTACACTTAAGAACTTTCCCTGGACAGTTTAGAAGATTGGGTAAAAACCTATATAATTTGGCCAACAGATTCTTCTCAAGAGACTACTGATGCATGAAGTATATATCTATAACTAGGACCCACCCATGTCATGCCTTTTTAAATAATTACCCATATTTCTACTAATCAATTTAATTCACATACAATGTTCCTTATGAAATATCCATATCGGATAAAAGATACGAGTTTATCAATAATTCTCAAGTAAATTAAATAACTCTCAAACTGAACATCATATGTAAAATGGTATACGATTTATGAAATAATAATATCTATCACATTAGAATATATATATTTGTGAAAAATGTAATTTAACATAAAAATTATCATAAAGAAAGTGATTTTTCCAGTATAATGTTAACAATAAAAAATAATGTGTGATTTCAATGGTAATCATTGAACACATTCTTGAGGAAAATAATTTGTAAACATTATAATGTGTCTCATACCACTATTAAACATTTGAATCATAAAACCCATAAATAAATAATATTAAATTAATGTTTTGTAAAACATGAATATAAAGGATTCATGATATAATATATCAAAAGGGGTAGAAGATACACATTATAATAGAAGTAAGTGGTGAATATGACATTTATCTCACATATGTAAAAAGTGAGATGAAAATATTTTACCTTGAGTATGATATATCATATGTGTCTTTATATTCCTGAATAATAAATTTATTTTATTATTTACTTTATTAATAAAAATTTTAAATTTTTTTATTACTTTTAATTCACTTATTAAAATTTTTTATACAACTACTTAAACAATTAAGTTTATATCTGGAATATTTTGACCAAATTCGGTTCATGTGTCAAAAATGACTTTGGTACATCAACTATAGTCAAAGGGAAAATTATATAAAATTATATAGAATAATTATAATGGTTAAATTATCATATTTATTCATCAATTTTACTTTTAAAACCAATTATTAATGATGGTTGTGTAAAATGAAACAACATTACAATCATAGAGATAGTAGGTCGTACATAAGCATGAGTAACGTTCCCGTTTTTCAATGATCCTTATGGAAAGATGTTAAGTAACATTATAACTTTATACAATAATAATTATATCTTAAATACCATTTTATATAATCATATATACTTATATTTATAATTATTTTGATGTAAAATGATTCAGATCATGTCGAGGAGGCGGTAGTCGACACATCCACAAATGACATCACCACTTTTTCAGTATGTAAAAAAGTAATAAAGAAAATGATATATTATATTTTAATAAAGTTAATTATGTAATGAATTTCATAATATTTCATTTATGTAAAATATTTTTAACTAAAAACATCATTAATATATTCTTGGTATTGTGTGAACGAATCACATCAATTGGAGGAGGCTGTAGTCCATAATTCCACAAACGATGTTATTGTATTCCCACAAAATCGAAAGAATAATGTTATGTGTTATATAAAAATCAAAAAAGAATAAAAAAATTATATATATTATATATATCATATATAAATATTGTTTCGATCATAATTCCCAACTATTAAAGGTGGTAAAGGAAAAATGAATAATCATCATTTCATGAGGCGGTAGTACACCATACACATAAATAGTAAGTTCGTTACGCATTAGATGAAAGTGTGTGTTAGTGTAGGTAGAAAATTTATTATAAAAATTATCATTTTATTAATGATAAAACTGTTATTATATAATATTGATATAAATAGTATTAAAGGGTACCATAAGTAAATGAAACAAAAGATGATCATTGAAGAATGTTAACTCATTTTTGGGTAACTCCTTTCGGTTTACACCAAATGGAATCATTAGTTTTCCTTCATAAGGGGTGATTATAGGATGAGGGGAGGTATTTTGGGAGATTATTTTATCCTAGTATGGTTGAGCTAAAGGTCTTGAGATGTGTGATTAAGGGGGAGGGTGAGTTTGCTTTTATAGTGGAGGTGGGGTGGTATTCTTATAAATTTTTGAAAAGGAAATTCCACCCAAGATTTCCTATGAAAAGTGGCTCCAATAATTGTAAATATCTGATAAAATTGATTATAGGATCTAAATATGTCCATAAAATGTATTTTTTTTTATAATTTTCTAGTTTATTTTGGGCCTTAAGTTTACAGTTTAGACTCTTGTTAAGCTAATTTTTCTCTTAATCACTATAATTAATTTTAATTCCATTGGCTAATATTTTTTCCCATAAACTAAGATTTAATTATTATAAATTTTAAATTATTCTTATTAAATATAAGGAATCATATTTTCTAAATTCCAATCATATAAGTGGAATAAATTAATTTAACACTAATCCGACATACGAGACGACAATGCTTGTTTTTAATATCAAAATGTTGAAAAGATTTCTAGGTTTTTATTATGAAATTCCAAAGTGAAATATATTCCAATTAACTAAATTGTATTAATTTATATATAATTTATATAATTTAACTTTAAAAAAATTAATATAAAATTTATCCTAATAAATAAATTATAATAACAAGTTATTTTGAATTAAAATTCAGTATTTTCCCTATTCATCGAAAAATGAAACTTCATAGAAAAATACAAAAAACATAACATAACCTACTTTTTATTTTTATATTTCTAAAATTATGTTTATTTTGTCATATTAAATTCAAAAAAAATTCAAAATTCATATTTAATGAATGTAATCAGTTAAATGGTAGTAAAATTGGCTTTATAAAAATATATGTTTTCATGTGTCGTATTAGGTTTGTATTTATCATATTTAATTCAAATATATATGAAGAATGACAAAAAAATATTTGATTTTTTATATAATATATAGATTAATTTAATATCACTTTCTAATTTTAGTTAATTTTAATTAATTAGTATAAAATGGATTTGTGAGCATAAAATGGTTTTTTATAAAAACATTCCATTTACATTTAATTGTATCTTATATTTATTTATAATTAATTTGTAACAATTTAATTCAGCCATATATTTTTATAATATAGTTATTCATATTCATACCATTAATCAAATGGATATTTTTTATCTAATTATATTAAATAATAATATATTTTATAATATATTATTGTTCAGAAAATAGTCTCTTCTGTGTTACACAAGACTTCAGGGAATGTTAGTCTTGTCAGTAATGAAATCTATCCTCATTGTTTTATGTAGATCAGGCTAAAATTTATGTCATGTGTAATATAATATTATCTTGGTATTTTGTATAAAAAATCTAGGAACAAAAATTAAATTTATTCTAAAAGGAAAAAATTGTAAAATAATAGGGTGGTACATACATCCCATAAATTTATTCTATGATTCTTATAATTAAATATATGTGTATTTAAATATCCATTTTATGATATTTATTTATTGGTGTTTTTGGATAAAATGTTATCAAATATCCAATGTAATTTTGTCTCAAATTTCTTTCTTTGAGATACATGTCATGTTTCGAACCTATAGTTTTCTATGAGGTGTATGTATTTCCCTTTGAAATTGTATAAAATTAGTTATATTAATTTAATTTTATTTTAATCTTCATGCAATGTTATTATTTCATGGGTATTATTATTCAAAGTTACTAATGTGGTAACAGTTTATTTTTATAATCTCATCCTTTATTAGTGTTTTTTAGGATTATGCTTTCATTGATGAAATCTTCTGATGCATCTCTCTATAAATCACATGAATTTTACTCTCCTATATTTATTCATTATATATTCAAGTAATTTTACCATATTTTTCTACTCATTGGTATTAAATATAATTAATAATGTTTTTATAAGAAAATATTACATTATTCCTCTATTTTGGTAGGAAATATTTTTTTTCAAAACTGTGTTTTATAAAAATGTTTTAAAAAATGTTTGAATATTATCCTATTATTTTTAAAAGAAAATTGTATGCATGCCTTATATTTTTTAAAAAATGTCTTTATAGAATATTCTGGTTGTTTTTTGATCGAGGAACTTTTCTAATGTTTTAGTGGTTAAAATGGAATGTGTTACATGTATGTTATAGCCAGTCATCATGACCTTAATTTCCTTAAATATTCCATTGAATGTTTATAAGATTATTTTTAAATAAATTACTTTCCAAATATTATGGAAATTCATAGTTTTTAATGTGGTTTTCAATGAAAAATATTCTCAAAATGTATTCAATATTCCTTTACATTTTTTCAAGGAAAAATTTTTTCAGAATGTTATCAAGTATCCTTTATAATTTTTCTTAGAAAAAGGTTTTCAAAATTTTTTCAAGATACTTTTATATGTTTTAAAGGGTAAAATGTTTTCAAAAACATTTCATTATTCCTTTATAAGTTTTCAAATAAAAATGTTTTCTAAAATATTTCAAGATTGTGTTTTTATTTTTGAAGTAAAAAGGCTTTCAAAATTATTTCAATATTATTTTATATGTTTTCAAGGATATTTTTTTTCAAAAAAAAATTAGGATTCTTTAATAACTCTTCAAGGAATATTTTTTTTCAAAATGTTTTCAATATTCCAATATTTGATTTCAAATAAAAATGTTTTAAAAAAAATAAATACTATATTATATGTTTTCAAATTAAATGTTTTCTAAAATATTTTCAATATTACATTTTAATTTTTCAAGGTTATTTTCAAAAAGAATCGTATTCAAATTTTATTATATTCTAAAAAGTATTTTTTTTAATAAGAAAGGATATTTTCCATAACAAATGATTCTATATTATTTATCAAAAATTATTTTCCATATTTTATGAATATAGTTAGTGTTACTAATATCTTACTCGGGATATAATCTTAGGGATCCATTCAAATTCTATCTCTCAATTGATTATATTTTGATGGCAAGATGTTTACGAAACCTGTTTCTCGTTCATGGGTAATATTTTTATAAAAACCATTTATCTTTTTCATGATATATATTTATGAAACGCATTTATATTTCATGGGTCATATGATTATGAGACCCACTTATTTTCATCAGTTATGATTTGATGAAATGGTTATGAAACCTATCTTTTTATATAGGTTATGATATGATGATTTTTTATTATACCCATTTCATTTCATGGGTTATGATATGATTTTTTTTATCCTTTGGAACATTAATGTATTATTTAACTATTCTATGGGTGGTACCAATATCTCACTCCAATTCATTGGGTGAATATTTATATCTCATGAGATAGACATGGTTGGTATAGGGAGTGAAATTGGTTCAATAAAGGACTTTATCCACTAAGATGGTCTTTGGAGAGAACCTTGACTACCAAGATTTTCATGGGTTTGAACCATTACTACCAAGATGTTATAGGGAGTAAACTCACACAACTAATATGTACATGTAAATAATCCTTGACTACAATAAAAATCAATTTAACAATTTATGTGTCTTCCAAAAATTATATGTCTTATCCATATGTTATGAATTCATGGATTATTCTCATTATTATTATAAGTTTCATGTATTATGAATGGTCAATATTTATTCCATGATTCATGTTTATGATATTTTATATGTAGGGTTTGATATTCCAATGTTTTTACCATCTTACCATACCTTAATGCTCATGTTATATTTATATATATCCCCTATTTACCCTTACAAATATTATGAGGTCACCTATTTATTATGTTTTGTTTACCTAGGTAATGAAGAATGGTTTTATGTAGGGTTACTAATGGGGAATATAATTAAGGGAGATGTTAATAATCTTTCACCAGGATATAATATTTTGTTCCATGTTTTCAAATACACTAAACAATTTTGATCCTAAGGAATGTACTTTTGTAATGTGCTGAATATTCATCGAAATTTATGTAATATCCATGTATATTAATCCTATATTTGGTTTAAATGGAACATTTTATTAATCCATAGAAAAATAGAATGTAAGAACTTTATCGATATCCCTATGGATATTTATATGTATCTTTCAATGGATGTCTCTAAGGATAAGCCTAAAGTTTCATAGATTTAAAAGATGTTTTAATAATTTAGATATCCTTTAAGAGATTTTTCTTGATTATGTGGTTTTCCTATATATTATGTGCTTCTCACACTATTATTTCCCATTTTAGTGAATGGTGTGAACCAGAAGGAAATGTGATAATATTGAATATGACTGAAAATTTTTCTATAAGAAGTCGAATGGGATGATCAATGGAGTGAAGGATGATGTGATGATGCTTAACCATTTTTCATAAAACAGGATTAATAATTATCCTATTAGAAAACTCTTATACTCACCAAATAATATAAGGAGGTATTTCACTGAGAGTTAATGTAATAGAGACCTTGATAGAAAGAATATTTAGTTTCCTTTATGTCGAGAATGTAGAAAGAAGCACCGAAATAAATGTCCTAGAGGAATGAGAAGGTGTTTTGGTTGTGTAAAAGAAGGACACAAATAAACTAACTAGATTGGAAATATTAAGAGTTCTTTTAACATAATGGATGGGAATATAGGCCTCCCTAATATATCATCAGTAGTTAAATTCTTTACATGAGGAATGAATGGTCATTTTCCAATTTGATGTCCCGTGTGGAATGGTTATGAAGAAGACCAAAAAGGTTTTATGAGAAATGGTTATATTGGTGACGATGATGGGACTATAGGTGAAATATGAATGTAAATAGGTATTAATTAATAGGATGAGGTATCCTTGTTAATGTCATAAGTATGAAGTGTAATAATTGATGTTTTTTATGTATTTTTATTATTGAATTATATATAAGGATTATTCAGATTATGTTTCTTCCCAAGTATTTAGAAGAATGTGTGGAATGGTTCCGATGGACTAGAAATTTTGATTAAATAGTAACCACACGATTAAGGAAAAATGACACTTGATATGTTAATAATGTTAAGATAATTATGTTTGGATAATGTAAATTGGACGATATTGATTACCTTTGAACTGATTATGGATTTATTGAAAAAGAGGATTATGCTATCATGGATAAATTTTATAACATTTTTTTATTTAATAAATATATCAAATAAACATTGGAATAAGGAAACATGCATTCTTTCAATAAATATTTGTGGTAATTTAGGTTACTACCATGTTTTAAGATAATAAATGATGAAGGTGTTCGCAAGTTTCTTATATGAGAAATAAGATGTAATTTATGATATACAGGGGTTCAATGATAAGATATTTTAAATAATTTAGTGACCTTACTTCTAATGTTTTTTACTTTCACCTTTAGAAAATTTTATAGGTTTAAAAATTTATGGAATGGTTTATGTTAAACTTAAAACGAGGTTTTAAAGACTAAAGTATTATCTCTCTATATGTGGATTTAGGAATATTGGATAACTTTTGATAATATTTTTATTGTGATAAAGATATATGTAATGAACAATCATTCTATTATAGGTTCCCAAGATCTGTTAATGAATCAAGAATGAAAAATTCACACTCATTTATTAGATTAAGAGATGATGTAGAAATTGATCAAGGCACAACAAAGGGTGGGGTTGTCTAGGAAATTGAGTATGTATATCTTCTCAGGAAAATTATTCAGCCTTAGGAAAAATGGTCTCGAAAAAAACATTTGTCTTTTTTTCATCATTTTAATGACATAAATGACCTTTTTCAAGCCTCTCTAGGATATATATTTGTGATTCTTAACTTTCTCTTAATCATGTTATCTATCACTCTCGATCAGAACAAGATAGTTAGATTTATCTTCTATGTTATTGCTTTTACATCCAAAATTTCTAATCCTATACATAAACCTAGTTATGGGATACATTGTCTAACCATTGTGGTCTAATCATTTTCTTCTTAAAAGAAGTTTTAGTATTCATTTTTATGATGTGGGTTTCTATAAAAGTAACTTTCAAGTGTTAATCCATTG
Organism: Viscum album; assembly: GCA_963277665.1. NCBI lineage: Eukaryota > Viridiplantae > Streptophyta > Magnoliopsida > Santalales > Viscaceae > Viscum > Viscum album. The sequence goes on along the minus strand of OY728121.1, from coordinate 1,639,282,302 downwards.
ATAACCAAGACAAATATCAATGGATAAATTCATTTTAAGGGGGCAGAATATATCACCCAGAGAGTTTATGAAAAAAATGGAAATAATTTAATCTTTTCATTATTCTTAATTTCATGAAACACTGAATATAGATTGTGTTATTTGAAATAACTAAGATTAGATTGCATTTCTTGAAAACACAAGTTAATCTTGAACTACAAGAAACACATAGATTAGCTTGACATATGCACACCACAATTTTTTTATTGTGTTACACACAATTTCATGTTCCTTCAATTTCTTTCATTACACAAAATGTCGGGTTTACTAAAATAAAATATACTATTAATGTTGTTAATAAAATAATATTATAGTTCCTACCTATCCATTGGAATAGAAGTTATGAATATGATTAACTGAACTGTGAAAATATGTTTTAAACATGTATATAAAATGATTCCATTAGTTATAAATTATTTATAAATGAATGTAATAGCTATTTTAAAATAAAGAAACTCATTTTCAAAGAAATCAATTTTGTCAATGCACAAGCACCATTTTATCATAATAAATTAAAAAAACCACATTTGATGAATATTTTTAATAGTATATATATAATATATTAAATCAAATGTTTTGAAAATCATCTCATATATTTTATAGTCATAATAAAAAAATAAATAAAAGTTTATGAATAAAAAGATATATTTTTCAAAAAGTCAATTTTACCACCTTTTAATAGAGAACCCATTTTAAATATTATTTTTGAAAATTTTATAATTTTTATTTTACAAAATAAACATAATTTTTTTAATCATAATGTGAAAATTTACTCTGGGTGAATTTTTTTGAGAAGTTTCATTTTTTGATGAATAGTGAAAAATACTGAATTTTAATTGAAAAATGATTTTTTGTCAAATTTAATTATATAGTAAAGCAGTAATTAATTTCTTTAATGTTTAATTTGATAAATTTTTATATAAATTAATCCATTTTATTTCATTTAAACCAATTTCACATTGAAATTGGATATAAAAATATTTCAAACTGTTAAATATTTTTGCTTAAAACCCCCCCTTTCATGACACGTCTACAAGATTAATTTTAAATTAATTTGTACCAATTATATGATTATAATATTGAAAAATCTATTCCAAATTTTTAATTATAATAATTTATAATTTCTAGTATTTTCAAATTATTTTTTGTCTAAAAATATTAGTGGAATTAATTACAGCGACAAGGGAAAAATTAGTATATTCAATGGTTGAACATTAATCTTAAGGGGAATAATAGCCTATAAACATATAAAAAATTCAATTTAATTGAAAAAATTATTTCAATTACCCTTTTTTCTCAAAAGTTTATAATTATTGGTGGAACAATATTTAATTCAGACCTCTCAATAATGCTTAAATTTTTATATTTACAAGAACGTCACTCCTCCACCACTATAAAACAACATTCAATACCCCCCAGGTCCCCCAAAACTTTACACCTCTCAAGCCATTTTTCTATAAAAAGTCAGCACAAATATCCTCCAAACTTCCATAACTTCATCCAACAAATCTGAAATTGGTCATAAATTCAATTATGGAATCCCTTTGGTGAAACCAATAAGAGTTACCTAAAGAAGAAGTAATATCCTTTTGCAAGCTCTTTTATTTTATTTTCATTATCCACCGCCTAAAATCCTATAATTTCATTCTCAAATAATACAATTATTATCCTAAATATAATTAGATTTTTTATTATAATTTTTATACCTACACCTACACACACTTCCATCAAATGGGAGACGAACTTACCGTTCATGCATATGGAGGACTTCCACCTCACAAAATGATGTGATTCAGTTATCCTTTACCACCTCTCATGGTTTGGAATTATGATGGAAGTACTAATTTAATATGATATTTATGATATTTAGAATGTATTTATTCTTTATTAATTATTATATAAAACAAACATTCATGCTTTCCAATTTGTGTAAATATGTTAACTTCATTTGTGGATGTGTGGACTACCGCCTCCTTAAAGATATGTGATTCGTTCACACCTTTCATGAAATGTATTAAAAAAGGATTTAGAAAATTTATATGATATATAATACATAATAATTTTATTTAATTATAACATATATATATATTATTTAAATTCATTCATTCAATGTGACAAGAACATACAAATAGTGTTCATTAGTATGTATGGCCTATCGTCTTCATGAATAGTATATTCCATTTCATATTTATATTATTTATAGATTATTATATATATTTATATAATGAATATATATGATATTTATACCATGTTATAAACTATTTAAATAATTTAATACTAATCTATTTAATAGGTTCAATAATAACAAGTCAAAACATATACAAAAAACAAAGCAGATATTACCCAGAATGTAGCGTTAATATGGAATTCTTAATAAACGGGTAATATAAGGACATAATAAAATAATATATGGTATTATATATAATAATATGTTTATGTGGTAGATTTATAATAAACATATATTTATTATACATGAGGTTTTATTGTGTCTGAAGAAAGTCGAGGCAAAAGATTAGGGTTTTCTTATCTGATTTTTATTTATGTGATATTAATGCCTTCTTCACCACTAATTTATTTTTTCTAGGGTATATAATACCCATTAATGTGTCATATTTTAATCATAATTAAATTTTTGTGTATATAAATATTCATTTTATGATATTTCATTCAAGGGGTTTATGGTTTAAATGTTACCAATTTAGTAAAGTAATTTTCTCTCAATTTTCCTTCTTTAATACACAAACCATGTTATGAACCTATACTTTTCTCTGAGGTGTATATACTTAAATTACAAATTTTATGTCATTAATATAAATTTTTTCATGATATTTTATTATTCATGTAATTTTATTCTTTCTCGAAATTATTATTCAATGTTACAAAAGTGACAACCATTTATTTCTATAATGCCATCATTTATTAGGATTGTCTATGATTATACTTCTATTAATGAAATATTATGATCTATATATTAATAATTGTCCTAAATTTTCATATTATCTAATTATTCATGATTTATTTATGTAATGGTGCAATTTTCCACTATTTTTTACTTAAGATATTTAATAAAATATTTTTAAGAAAATACTACTTTATTCCTCTTTTTTTTCGAAAATCTATGTTCTTTCAAAACAATGTTTTCCAAAAATGTTTTAAAATTGTTCTAGTTTTATAATATTATTTTTAGATGACTTTTTACCCATGTTTTACATTTTTACTAAATGTTGTTAAGTAATATTCTTGTCATTTTCTGAACAAGGCACATTACAAAATTTTTTAAGGTGAAAAATGAATATCTGACATGTACGGTCTTACCCGTCATCATGACCATCATTTACTAAAATATTCCTTTGAAATTTTACTAGTTTATTCTTAAAGAAATTTTTTTCCAAATATTATAGACATTAATTGTTTCAAATGTATTTTCAAAGAAAATTGTTTTCAAAATGTTTTGAAGATTTCATTATAAATTTTTGAGGAAAATATTTTTCAAATTGATTTCAATATTCCTTTATATGTATTCAAATGAAAAGGTTTTCAAAATGATTTAATATTTTTTTATAATTTTTTCAGAGGAAATAGTTTTCAAAAAAAATTCAAGATTCTTTTAAATTTTTTCAAATAAAAATGATTTAAAAATGTTTTGAAACTTCTTTTATAAGTCTTAATCTCAAATAAAAATCAAAATATTTTCAATATTATTTTATAATATTTTAAGGTAGAAGTTTTAAAAATGTTTTCATTCTTATTTTATATAATTTTAAGGAAAATGGTTTTAAAAATCTTTTCAATATTTATTTTTGAATTTTTAATGAAACAAAATTTCAAATTTTTTCAATCTTATTTTATAATTTTTTAAAGAAAAGGGTTTTCAAAATGTTTTCAATTATAGTTTATAATTTTTTCAAGCTTATTTTAAAATATAATGGTTTTGAAAATTTTATTGTTTTTAAAAAGTATTTTTTTTTAATTTATTTCCCTCATGAAATTATTTTAAACGATTTCTCCAAAATTATGTTCCTCATAAGATGAAATCTGTTTTCTTTACTCATTAATTACTAGATATATGATCATGAGGTTCCATATATTTGTTTTCTCTCTAAATGTTTTATGTTTTGACAGCATGATGCTTTTGAAACCCATTTCTCTTTAATAGGTTATATGTTTATAAAACCCATTTCTCTTTTATGGGTTATATTTTTATAAATCATGTTTCTATTTTAAGGGTTATATGATTATGAACCCAGCTTCATTTTATTGCTTATAGTTTGATGAAATGGTTATGAAACCTATCTATTTTCCACATGTTATAACATGATGACATGTTTATGATACACATTTTCTTTCATGGGATATAATATGATTGTATATAATCTTATGGAACATATATGTATGATTTCACTATGAGATTGGTGGGACCTATATCTCCCTATGATGTATTGGTTAAAGATTTATATCTCATGAGATTGAGATAGCTCGAATGGGGAGTGAACTTGGTTAAATAAAGGGATTTATTTTCTATTTTGGTTTTGGGAGTGAACCATTACTAATAATATTGTCATCGGTATGAATTAAGACTACCAAGATAGAACGAGGATAGGACCTATAGTACTAATATGGCCTTGAAAATAGTCCTTATAGTATATGGAAATAATTTTATATACTGATGTGTCTACCAAAAATTACATGACTTATTCCAATACTATGCATTTATAAATTATGATCTTTATTACCTTTTTATTCATGTCTTATAACCCACCAATATTTGTGACATGATTCATATTTATGATGTTTTATATGAAGGGTGTGATCTCGTATTTTTATGATCATATTCTCATAACCTTATTCTCATGTTATTCTTACATATCTCCCTTGTTTAGCCTTACTGAGAAAATGAGATTTGTTCTTCCGTATAATTCTTTTCCCCAACTTATGAAGAAAGGTTTTAAGTTATAGTACTAATGGGAAAGATCATTATGGGATATATCTAAGATCATTCACTATTATAGAATATATTTTTTCCTATTTCCAAATACAATAAACTATTATAGGCCTTGGGTAAGTACTTTTGTAATGTGTTGAATATTCATCTAAATTGATGTAATATCTATGTATGTTAAGCCTAGGTCTCTAAATTATTCATATAATTATTTGGTAAATTCTCTCATGAATCTATACATAACGTGATGACTAATTTCAATGTGTTCCATAAGAAACAACTATATAATACATCTTTTATCTGATAAAGTATTGCATTATTTTATTTTTCTTAACACGTTAATGTTTTATTTGGTTCTTCATAAGCTCAATAAAACATTTTTTCAAAAAATATAACCATAATTGTAACATCCCAAGTAATTAATGAATAATAGATATTTTTATCTATGTCTATTAATGATTAAGATAGTGTTTTAGAAGCTTAAAATTAAAATAAATACAATCTTATGCATGGAATACACTAATATTCTTAAAGGATTGTTTTACTACCTTTTGATGGCAAACCCTTTTTAAATGAAACTTTTGACAATTTTATAATCTATATTTGTCAAAATAAACATATTCATTATGATTCGGATATTGAAATTTACATTGGATAAATTTTTGGTATTTTTCTGACAATGTTCATTTTTTTATGAATAGTGAAAAATACTGCATTTTACATCAAAACTGCTTTTTCATTTAATTTAATTATATGGTTAGATTATCTTTTTAATTGGTCTTAAAGTTTAATCTGAATATATATTTACCATTTAATCTAATGGTGGTCATTATGATTAATTTCACTTTGGAATTGGTCATAAACTAACGCCAAACCTTTCATAGATATTGTTTCAAAAAAAACCCGCTATTTGTTTTAACAACGGGAATTATTTTTAAATCAATTATTGAAATTTATGTGTTTGTAATTTGGTAAAATGGATTAAATATTTGGAATCATAAGGTCCAAATTATTTAATTAATACTCTTTTGTTTTTTGACATTATGAATAGTAATGAAGGTAATTATCATTAATTATCTTGATTAATGAGTAATCAGGTAGTTAAAGATAATAAGATAATATCATAATAATAATAAATTACCAAAACATGTGTCCTAAGGCTACTTGTTTTCTCATGTCCGACCATGGGATGCCTTGTTCCAAACTTGGTGTCCCCAAGGAAACACTTTTGTGAGAAAGTGACTTTTTATCTTTTTATTTTTTTAAAGAATGTTAAATGTGACAACGAATGTATCACCTAAGTAAAATATTTTTAATTTTGTCTACATATATGATATTTTGGACTATAAATATTCATTAGAAATATAGAACTATTTCCTACATCATGATATTTTTTTATAATTTTTAGACATTAAATTGATTAAATTATTTATGACATCATGATGATGCAGCGATTACCTCATTAATAAAGGATTTAAATAAAATTGAATGATAATGTAAAATCTAAGACCTAAACATGTCCAAAACCTATTTTATGGGTGGATTTAGAACCCTTATCACCTTACCATATAATTATATCAATTTGGGACCTTTTGAATCCGAAAATCATTTTAGAATAATGTAACATTTCTTTACTTTCCATGAGTGCCCCTCCTCTCCTCTTATAAAAGGCCCCCACCTCTACCACCTTACCCACACTTCCAAAGCCTTTGGCTCGGCCAACCCCTACCCATTTTGTCTCTCCACTTCCCTATATTACTCCTTGAAGTCTCACTTTGGGCAGAAGTCTTCCCAAGGAAGCCTTTGAGCTCAAACCAAAGGGAGTTACCCAATTTTAAGGTAATGTCTTCACTTGAGTCCTTTTGTTTTATTTTGCTTCTCCAACCCCCTAAACACTTTTTATTCATTTCTTTTGTAACAACCCCAGTATCTTCAATATACTAGGATGTTTTTATAAGAATTATTCGAGCTACACTTACACACACCTACATCTAATGGTTAAATAACATACTGTTTCCATGGATGGCGAATTTCTGCCTCCCGAAACGATGATTGTTCAACATTCTATTAACACCTTCAAAGGTGGCCATTAAGATGAAACTATATTTATATATGATATATAATATGTTTATGTTTTCATTAAGCTTCTGTATTTTTCATTTTGGGCATACCTTTATGGTTTCCATTATGGGTAAACGTGATATCTTCATTTAAGGAAGTGCGGACTACCGCCCCCTCAAAGTGATTTGATTCGTTAAATACCATATGTGGGATGTATAAAGGATGGAGTTATGATATTGTATATGACATTAAACTGGAATTATAATATACCTTTATATAATTATTATTCCATTATATAAAATATGAAATAGAAATGAAAGTAGCGTTCATGCGTACGTACGGCTTACCGTCTCCATGAACGGTGCATTTCATTTCATACCTCTAAATGATTATGTAATATTATAAATGCATATATATACTATATATATATGATATATATGATATGTACATCATGATTATAATTCTAGATATAATGGATACATTAACAACTTGTAATTATAAAGGGTTTATTTTTTACTCAAGTACCAATGATCGTTAAAACGAACGTTATTAACTTAGATAATTACATAGTGTTCATGACATGGAAATAAGTGATATAAAAGGAATAATGAACTTGAAAAAGGTTCTTAAACAAGTATAAATTAACTCAAGTTTATTATTCAGGAGATTAAAGAACAATCGAGTCAAGTCGGACCTGAGGTATGGGACTTCGTCTCAATCTCCTTTCATTGAGGCATATTTTGTTTTATACACAACCTTCTTCATACGGTGTATAAACCCCTTTGACTTTTATGTTTATTCAAAAGGAGTATTTTTTATAGGAATCGTTTACAAAACGAAAAAAGGGAATGTTTTTCTCGTACGTATGCGGCGACAACGACTTATCCGCCGTCGTGACCATTATTTGAGTTTCGGCTTCCTCTACAAGCCATACCTCTTTTTTAAAGAAAAATAAATACCATGTTTTACTTTTATTTTATTTTGGTATTGAAAATGGTTTTCATAATGTTTTTATATCAATGTGTTGTATTGATATCTTGTGATTTAAAGGTGGAAATGTTATGTTTCCTTTATGCATGTTTTATGTGATACGATTATGTTAAGGTTCTTGGGCATTATTATGAAGACGGGTGGTTCCGTGATAAACTAAGGGCGGGTGAGCCCGATATAGCTCTCCAATGCATTGGGTAACGCGAAGGAGTGAAACGTTAAGGTTTCTCCAAAGATATTTAGGAAATATACTGTGATGGGTATTCCAAACATAACCAAGAGGGTTACTCCCTACGTAAGAATGTTATGAATGCCTCAAGTTACCTTTATGTCTTATGATTTATATGATTTATTCATGATTTGATGAGGTATGTTAATGTGCTTATGTTTTATGAGTAAAGTATGATTTCATTCTTATGTATATATAAACTCATGTTTCTTTTCCATATTTTTTTTATATAACCCATACTGAGCTTTTTATGCTCATCCCAAGTTTTTTTGAAATGTTTTTCACAGGTCAAGGGAAAGGTACATGATATGATGATAGTGTCAAGGAAGTGTCAAGAAAGAATCCATGTTTATTTCAAATATGTTTCCATTGATGGGAAATAAGAATACTATCTTTATGTAATCACTTCGTTTATATGTGGAATGCAATTCAAGTTTTATTTTCTAATTCTCTAAAACTCTGAACCTGAAAAGATCCTCAATGTGTAATCTTGTAATAACTCAAGATTAAGTAAGGTTTAAGTTCGGGGCCTTATAGTTGGTATCAGAGGTTGGTTTAGATAACTTTAGGAGTTAGAATTCTATTAAATGATTATCCAAAAATATTTTTTTAGGGTCAAATTTAAATGATATAGCATTTAAAGATTACCATGTTTCTTCACCTAAGATATTTATTTTTTAAGAATGGTTTTTCATAGAGGAAAAAAATAACTTTTCTAGGAAGGCATACAGAGGGAAATGACCTTTCAAATCAGCATACTGAGATGGTCAGATTCATAATTGTGCAGTTTACTGTAGTGATGGCACAGTTGAATCAGGTGATAAATGGTGGTTGTGTTATTGATGATATTTTGGTGTTTTCTAAAAGTAAAGAGGAGCATGAAAGACATTTAAGGGTTATTTTTAAAACCTTAAAAGAAAAGAAATTGTATGGGAAATTCAGAAAATGTGAGTTTTGGTTACAACAAATTTCTTTCCTGGGTCACATTTTTTCAAAAGATGGAATAACTGTTGATCCTGCTAAAAAAAGTTGTGAAAGAATGGCCAAGACCCACAAATGTAACTGAGATTCGTAGTTTCCTTGATTTGGAAGGCTATTACCAAAGGTTTGTTAGAAATTTTTCACGGTTATCTAGTCCAATGACTAAGCTAACTCGGAAGGGTGTTAAGTTTATCTGGACAAAAGAATGTGATGATTTTTTTCAAGAATTGAAAAGAATATTGGTGAATGCTCCAGTTTTGGCACTACCTTCTAGGAATGGTGAGTTTGTTATATACAGTGATAATTCATTGAAAGGACTTGGTTGTGTCCTAATGCAGAATGATCAGGTAATTTCTTATGCTTCACGACAGTTGAAAACTCATGAGGTAAATTACCCTACACATTATTTGGAATTAGCTGTTGTTGTTTTTGCTTTAAAAATTTGGAGGCATCACTTGTATGGAGTAAAGTGTGAAATATATATCGATCACAAAAGTTTAAAGTATATTTTCACTCAGAAATAATTGAACATGAGACAAAGGAGATGGATAGAATTAATCAAGGATTCTGATTGTACAATTCATTACCATCCAGGAAAAGCAAATAAAGTGGCTGATGCTTTGAGTCGAAAAAGTAATGCTTCATTAGCAATGTTGTGTTTAGAATGTGATCCTTTGGTTAAGGATTTGATGAACTTTGGCATAGAATTTGTTGGTGCAGGATGTTCTTCTGTTTTGTTTTAGGTATCATTGAAATCTTCTCTATCAGACAGAATCAAGAAAGCATAGAAGCAAGACAGTGAGTTGCAGAAAAAGGTAGAGCTGGTTTAGAAGGGTAAGTTGCCTAAATTCAACATTGATAATGATTGTGTTTTGAGATTTGGGAAGAGATTGTGTGTGCCTTGTGATTCACAGTTGAAGATAAAGTTGTTATGTGAAGCTAATAGTTCTCCATTTTCAGTTCATCCTGACAGTACTAAGATGTACAGAGATCTGTGGGAGTATTGCTGGTGGGATGGAATGAAAATAGATATTTCTGATTTTACTGTGAAGTGTTTCACTTGTCAACAGGTTAAAGCAGAGCGACAGTTACCGAAAGGGATGCTTCTGCCTTTACCAGTGTCAGAGTGGAAATGGTAGAATATATCCATGGACTTTGTTGTGGGATTACCGAAGACATCTCAAGGTAATAATGCAATCTGAGTTATTGTTGATCACTTGACTAAATCTGCTCATTTCCTTGCTATACGAGATACTTTTTCCCTAGATCAACATTCCCGTTTGTATCATAAAGAGATAAACATGTTACATGGAGTTCCCCTCTCCATTGTATCTGACCGTGATCCCAGGTTCACTTCTAACTTTTACAAAGGCCTTCAGAAGTCGTTGGGTACTGAATTAAATTTTAGTACAGCTTTTCATCCTCAATCAGATGGGAAGTCAGAACGAATAATTCAGAAATTGGAGGACATTCTATGTTCTTGATCTATGGATTATCAGGGAAGTTGGGACCAACATCTTTCTTTGGTTGAATTTTAATATAATAACAGTTTTCATTCCATTATACAGATGGCACCATTTGAGGCGTTATATGGGAAGCAGTGTCAAACTCCAGATTTTTGGGATGAAGTGGGTGAAAGGAAGTTGATGGGACCAGAATTGGAAGAAGAGATGGCAGAAAAAGTTCAGCTGATACAGAAACACATGAGAACAGCTCAGATCAGGTAGAAGAGTTATGCGGACAACAGGAGGAAGGATCTATCTTTTGAGGTAGGTGATCACGTTTTTCTGAAAGTCTCACCATGGAAAAGTGTGATGCGATTTGGTAAGAAAGGAAAGTTGAGTCCAAGGTTCATTGGACCATATGAAATTCTGGATAGAGTTGGATCAGTTTCATACCGAGTGGATTTACCTTCGTGTTTATCTCAGGTACACAATTTTTTTCATGTTTCGATGTTGAGAAAGTACATGCCAGATCCATCTCATGTTTTGAGTCCAGAGGTAGTTCAGCTGGAAGATAACCTATCATATGAGGAACAACCGGTCCAGATTCTTGACCATAGCGAGCAAGTGTTACGGAATAAAGTGATTCATCAGGTAAAGGTTTTTTGGAAAAACCACATGATTGAAGAGGCAATATGGGAATCTAAATATGCAATGAGGGATAAGTACCCCCATTTATTCGATAAGTAAATAAATTGCAGGGACGCAATTTTCTAAAGGGGGGAAGGATGTGACATCCCAAGTAAGTAATGAATAATATATATTTTTATCTATGTCTATTAATTATTAAGATAGTTTTTTAGAGGCTTAAAATGAAAATAAATACAATCTTATGCATGGAATACACTAATATTCTTAAAGGATTGTTTTACTGCCTTTTGATGGAAAACCCTTTTTAAATAAAACTTTTGACAATTTTATAATCTATATTTGTCAAACTAAACATATTCATTATTATTGGGACATTGAAATTTACATTGGATAAATTTTTGGTATTTTTCTGACAATGTTCATTTTTTTATGAATCGTGTAAAATACTGCATTTTACATCAAAACTGCTTTTTCATTTAATTTAATTATATGGTTAGATTATCTTTTTAATTGGTCTTAAAGTTTATTCTGAATATATTTTTACCATTTAATATACTGGTGGTCATTAGGATTAATTTCACTTTGGAATTGGTCAAAAACTAATGCCAAACTTTTCATAGATATTGTTTCAAAAAAAACCCGCTATTTGTTTTAACAACGGGAATTATTTTTAAATCAATTTTTGAAATTTATGTGTTTGTAATTTGGTAAAATGGATTACATATTTGTAATCATAAGGTCCAAATTATGTAATTATGACTCTTTTGTTTTTGGACATTAAGAATAGTAACGAAGGTAATTATCTTTAATTATCTTGATTAATGAGTAATCGGGTAGTTAAAGATAATAAGATAATATCATAATAATAAAAAATGACCACAAAATGTGTCCTAAGGCTACTGGTTTTCTCATGGCCGACCATGGTATTCCTTGTTCCAAACATGGTGGCCCCATGGAATCACTTTTGTGAGAAAGTGACTTTTTATCTTTTTATTTTTTTAAAGAATGTTAAATGTGACGAAGAATGTATCACCTAAGTAAAATATTTTAAATTTTGTCTACATAAATGATATTTTGGACTATAAATATTCATTATAAATATAAAAATATTTCCAACATCATGATATTTTTTTATAATTTTTAGACATTAAATTTATTAAATTATTTATGACATCATGTTGATGCAGCGATTACCTCATTAATAAAGGATTTAAATAAAATGGAAAGATAATGTAAAATCTAAGACCTACACATGTCCAAAACCTATTGGATGGGTGTATTTAGAACCATTATCACCTTACCCTCGAATTATATCAATGTGGGACATTTTTAATCCTGAAATCATTTTAGAATAATGTAACATTTCTTCACTTTCCATGAGTGCCCCTTCTCTCCTCTTATAAAAGGCCCCCACCTCTACCACCTTACCCACACTTCCAAAGCCTTTTCCTCGGCCAACCCCTACCCATTTTTTCTCTCCACTTTCCTATATTACTCCTTGAAGCCTCACTTTGGGCAGAAGTCTTCCCAAGGAAGCCTTTGAGCTCAAACCAAAGGGAGTTACCCGATTTTAAGGTAATGTCTTCACTTGAGTCCTTTTGTTTTATTTTGCTTCTCCAACCCCCTAAACACTTTTTATTCATTTCTTTTGTAACAAATCCAGTATCTTCAATATACTAGGATGTTTTTATAAGAAGGATTCGAGATACACTTACACACACCTACATCTAATGGTTAAAGAACATATTGTTTCCTTGGATGGCGAATTTCTGCCTCCCGAAACGATGATTGTTCAACATTCTTTTAACACCTTAAAAGATGGCCATTAAGGTGACACTATATTTATATATGATATATAGTATGTTTATGTTTTCCTTAATCTTCTATATTTTTCATTTTGGGTATACCTTTATGGTTTCCATTATGGGTAAACGTGATATCTTCATTTAAGGAAGTGCAGACTACCGCCCCCTCAAAGTGATTTGATTCGTTAAATACCATATGTTGGACGTATAAAGGATGGAGTTATGATATTGTATATGATATTAAACTGTAATTATAATATACCTTTATATCATTATGATTCCATTCTATAAAATACGAAATAGAAATGAAAGTAGCGTTCATGCGTACGTACGGCTTACCGTCTCCATGAACGGTGCATTTCATTTCTTACCTATAAATGATTATGTAATATTATAAATGCATGTATATACTGGATATATATGAAATATATGATATGTACATCATGATTATAATTCTGGATATAATGGATACATGAACAACTTGTAATTATAAAGGGTTTATTTTTTACTCAAGTACCAATGATCGTTAAAACGAACGTTATTAACTTAAATAATTACATAGTGTTCATGACATGGAAATAAGTGATATAAAAGGAATAATGAAATTGAAAAAGGTTCTTAAACAAGTAGAAATTAACTCAAGTTTATTATTCAGGAGATTAAAGAACGACCGAGTCAAGTCGGACCTGAGGTATGGGACTTCGTCTCAATCTCCTTTCATTGAGGAATATTTTGTTTTATACATAACCTTCTTTATACGGTGCATAAACCCCTTTGACTTTTATGTTTATTCAAAAGGAATCTTTTTTATACGAAGCGTTTAATAAACGACAAAAGGTAATGTTTTTGTTTTATGTATGCGGCGACAACCACTTCTCTGCCGCCGTGACCATTATTTGAGTTTCGGCTTCCTCTACAAGCCATTCCTTTTTTTTAGAGAAAAATAAATACCATGTTTTACTTTTCTTTTATTTTGGTATTGAAAATGGTTTTTATAATGTTTTTATATCAATGTGTTGTATTGATATCTTGTGATTGAAATGTGGAAATGTTACATTTCCTTTATGCATGTTTTATGTGATACGATTATGTTGAGGTTCTTGGGCATTATTATGAAGACGGGTCATTCTGTGATAAACTAAGGGCTGGTGAGCCCGATATAGCTCTCAAATGCATTGGGTAACACGAAGGAGTGAAACGTTAAGGTTTCTCCGAAGATATTTAGGGAATATACTGTGATGGGTATTCCAAACGTAACCAAGAGGGTTACTCCCTATGTAAGAATGTTATGAATGCCTCAAGTTACCTTTATGTCTTATGATTTCTATGATTTATTCATGATTTGATGAGGTATGTTAAAGTGATTATGTTTTATGGGTAATGTATGATTTCATTATTATGTATATATGAACTCATGTTTCCTTTCCATATTTTTTTTATATAACCCATACTGAGATTTTTCTGCTCATCCCAAGTTTTTTTGAAATGTTTTTCACAGGTCAAGGGAAAGGTACATGATATGATGATAGTGTCAAGGAAGTATCAATAAAGAATCCATGTTTATTTCAAATATGTTTCCATTGATGGGAAAGAAGAATACTATCTTTATGTAACCACTTTGTTTATATGTGGAATGCAATGAAAGTTTTATGATCTAATTCTATAAAACTCTAAACCCGAAAAGATCCTCAATGTGTAATCTTGTAATAACTCAAGATTAAGTAAGGTTTAATGTTGGGTCCTTATAATAATAATGTTCACCTATTTGATAAGAGCCTCCAATAATTGTTCAATCCAAATTAATTGAGTATAATCATTTTTATTGAAATAAAAATCAATTTAGTAGTGTTATGTGGAATACATTCTTGATTCACTCTAATCAATCAAACAAATTTGTTTCTAAAAAATGATAAACCTCTAATTGTGTTTCAATTATAAGATCACAGGCAATTTTATTGTCAATAATATCCAACTCCCCATAATGGCATGAATTCATGATTAATCCTTATTTTATTCATCAAATGATATCAGAACCACTTATGATAATAGAATTGTCTTATAGACACTTATAGCGTGAATGGACCGAAGGACTTATTTTTTTATTTTATTTTAGATAATCCCATTTTAAGGGTAGAAGGGGAACCCTTACATGACCCACAGGCACAAGGCACAAGGCTCGATATGACCTGAATTCCAATACATGACTTGAAGGCCCAGAGCCATACTATGCCCATTACATGACCCATAGGCCCAACCCACTAGAACTCCCCTCCCCGTCTTCGGCATCATTGATCTCCTATATTCCCACCTTATATTGTTGATTGGCTGACATTTCCCTATAAAAAACTTCCCGGTGCCTGGTCCCGATAGTTGTTTTCATACCCATTCATTCTTCCAATCAGTTTAGCTCTACTTCAGGTGACTGCTACTCTTTTTTCTCTGAATTTTTTTGGGGACTGCTCTATGTGAACTGGGCTACTCCATGGTCATTGTGGCCCGAAGGCCTTTGATGATTTAATATTAGAGTTTCCCTGACAACAGAAATATATCAATAATAAATTTCATCCATTATATTTATATTGTTATTCTATGATTGAATCACATCAATAATTTTTTAATATTCACATTAAACCAAAAAAATCACATCATATTATGTGTTTTCTTTCTTTTGAAATTAACTGATAGATAACCTTTTTTGTCACAAATAACTTAAATGTATGATTTCTTTTGTTTTTTGAAAACATTTTTCTGTCACCTTGATGTCCTTGAACTCAACTATTTTTATAAATGGCTTCATAAATAATTTTTTATGATTTTATTTTTTGTTAAATTACCATAAAACGTTTTTTATATGCCACATCACCACACATTCAATGTATTCCTTAATTTATATGAAAAAATTAAATTATTGAAAATACATAAAATTATGTTTGAGTTTACTTCCTTCAATACAATATCTCAAATGACAATATATTCTCTCTATGTATTATTAAAACCTTATTTTGATTATTTAATACCCCTTACATATAATATTTATCATATTGTCTCAAGATGTGACTCTCAATTAGAAGTTCTATAATAATAATATTAAACAGGTAGTTTCACCTTCAAATGAACACATTCTTTTAGGTGTCTTAACTGATAAAAAATCGTGTTTATATTATACGTCTCCAAATATTTTTCAACATAAATTGATTTATAATATTTTATTTTTCCTGAAAAAATATTTTTGATAGACCTCATTGTAATATTCTTAGGTCTTTATTGATGCCTTTTATTTAATTCCATAATATCCTTATTTTTTTCCTAAATATATCTCTAGCCATCCCGTCCTAGTCATATGAAAAGATAAAATAAAATAAAATTTAATCGCAAAATTTTCTCAATAGAAAACACCAATTATTGTAGAAAAAATCAATAAACTGTTATTCTATTTTATTAATATTACTATAGATATTTATCACAATATTTCCCCTCATTTTAGAATTAAACATCAATTATTTATCTCTATTTATATTTATAATATTAGACCCATAATCAAATATAGAGAGATTTTTTCCATATATTATTTATGAATATGGAAAAAATCAAATCTAAGATCTATCTACCTATTACATTATGAAGAATAAAGTTTCATACTTATTCATAAAATGATATATAAAGGTTATAATTTTTTATCCATATTTTATCAATGAAATTCCAATGTTCCCTTTGATTATGTATCCCTTATTATTTAATTTAATTTTGATTATTGAGATCAAAATTAACTAAATATATCAGGGTGATGATAAATCCCACCAATATAGAGTATTTTTATGTACATAAGTTCATTTCTAGAAGGCCAAATTTTACTCTTTCCTTTGAACATTAAATAATTTTAATTTCAAAATCATTCCATTCCATCCATATGTTCTATTTCATTCTTAAAAAACATTATATTCTCAGTCATATGGGATAAAAATCGCTATAATGAATCATTATATAGCTATTTTTTATTTCCATACGCATAATTATCTCAAAGATAGACTTTTCTATCATCTTTTATTCAATCCAAGATACAATTTATTCAGTTGATACATATTTATGTATCTCTAAATTCATATTACTAATATGAATAATTTATTCATCCTCTTTATAGAATTGAGAAAAACTATATTCCAATTGAATCGTGTTTATTTATTTCCTCTCTATTCCCTTTTACATTGCCTATTATTTTTTCATCCTTTTAACCTACAATCATAAGACTTATTCTAATAATTATGTAGCTAAAAAATAGTATCTATGAAATTAATATATTCCTTGATGTGTAGGATATGCTCTCATTCTATGTAATTTTATTTTGGGGTATTTCCTTTTAAATTACTCTTATAGTCATTATAATATATTATTTTATTACCTATATAATCAAAAAATTATCATTTAATTAGAGGGAATCTTTTATCACCTTTGGTTAACATGTTCACTTCATGTAAAATTAAATTTGTTTTTTGAAATAATAATAATTATGTTTAATTTTTTCTTAACTTTTTCTTTCATTACCCTTTATTATATGTTTTTCTAGTTTTTATTTTTTATAATCTAATTTTCTTCTAGTTTTTTTTCTTTTTTATCGCACATGTTATCATCCAAGAACATATCAACATTCCTCATGGATATGTTAACTTATTAATTCTCACATTAATCTATGAATTTAATAAAATGTAGCTTCTTTATAGAACAACCATATTTTAATTTTCTTTTATGTTTCATCCATATGGTTACCAACTCTTTTTTAATGTATTGAATCCCCTTCCCTCACTCCTCTATACAAGAATTTATGTGATTGATTGACATAAAATTCTCTTCAATTTTCATCTTTAAATTGATAGCTTCCTTAGAGGATTTTTATAGAGAGGCTCATTTTTACCATAAAGAATAACATTAACATTAAAAATCATTCAGGAAGAATTTATTATTTTATTATAATTAGGTTTATCATTACTCATAATCATAACAACTTATTATTTTTCACATCAACTAACTTTCGCCTTATACATTGAAATTCTTTTCATCATCTTATTCATTAAAAACACTTTTATTGGATCTTATTTTTGTACAAGTATCCAAATTTAATCTATAAACAATGGAGTAAGGTCTATTAATATTTTTAATTTATCAAACTAACTATCAAAAAAATTATAACTTCTTATAAAAATCTATGTTCATAGTCTAGGCTCAATGATGTGTGCCTTAAAGAATTAAATACTAGCTACATCTGATGAAAAATGATCCACTTTCCTAAAAATAGCTGATTATTCCATCAGTGAGAGGTTATTGTTAAAACTATTTTTCAAAAAATTCCTCAAATATTTCCCATTTAAGTAATTGTTCAAAATTATCATTAACGTCTTCATCCAATTATTATAATGTAAGATCATCCATCATATACACTACTAATTTTAATTTTAAGGCTTAAAATGTTCCCAAGAAATTAAAGAACTGGTCCATTCTGTTATGCCACACTTATACCTTTTTATCTTATAAATCCCCAAAAATTATTGATGGATTTTTTTATAAATTAAACAAAATGGTACGCATTTTGATGTTTTCCATTTGGATTTTATTTTTTAATAACATGAAATTAATATAGAATGCACTACATAAGATTTTGGTTCACTAGGGGTTTAGGTGAAATCACATTCTTTGTGGCATCTTTTGGATGGTTTTTAGGTTTTATAACCGACGTCGTTTCACAAAATAAAGAACAAAACACAATTTATCTATAACTTTTTATTAACCAAATGATTATAATATCCCAAATAATAAAAAGTATAAATCATGAAATCCATTTTCCAAATATCATCAAACACATCAAGAACAATGTATACCTAGTGGGAAGTTTCTCAACTTATTCATGTTATGATACCCTAAACATCTAAACTAGTGAAATTAGATAATAATTCACATATAGGTGACTTAGAACACTCTTTATACTAAAACAACCATGGTAACATGAAATCAATATTTATGGTGATATAAACATATTTTTATTCAATTTATGTTATCTTCTGAAGTTTCAAACACCTTTATATAATTGTATCAACCTGCCCAACCAATTATCTTTGGTCAGTTTGGAGGTGCCACTAACTATAGGTGACATCTCCATGACACCGAAGTCTTGAAATAAATTCCAAGGGCTTATTAAAATATTAGGGTAAGATTTTCCTTGGATAAATAACATAAAATAAAAAATATATAATATAAATAAATAAACACATTATATGATTCATGAATATAAAAAATAAAACACAAAAGTAAACCAATAAAACAATATAATTAGAGTAATGGTAATATGATATAGTAAAATGGATTGAGAAAAAAAATATGAGAAAATTTCCCAACACCAATGTTGAATAACTATATATAATTCATGAAATAATCTCTATTCTCTAACTCAATCCTAAATAACTAGCATCCATATTCTCCATAATAAAAGTAAGAGCACTTTTCACTACATGTATCATCAATAATGATGTATATATATATCCAAAAGTGCATATGCAGGGGGTGAGTAGACATAAATAGTATGTAATCCACTAAAGGGTTTTGATACATAATACTATGAAAAAAATACTTATCTCATGGTTTTAAAAATATTTTAATTCAATGAATATAACATCAAATAGTTTATCAATTAAAAAAATTTAATATTAAAAGATGAAAAAATTATTAATTAATAATTTCCAATTTCATTCAACTTGGCATACCCTAATCCCATCCATTACTCTCACGCATATTAATTCAAGGTGATAGTCCTATACTGATGATCAGTTACATGAAGATCCAATAAATTGTCACATGGTGATCAATCTCAACATGTCTCTAGTCTAGCACAATGCACCTTGATCCGTAAAATGTGAAATGAAAATGAACCCACACCAACCATGTATTCCAAGTTCTAATTACTATAAAATTCATATAAAAAATTATCCCATTTAAAATATCAATCATACATATTCCATTCAATAAAATAAAACCGTAATTTAAAATTATAATTCAATGGGATTCTGAATATCCATTCAAATACCCATAATCACAAATCATAAAAAAAGGGTTTACTTCAAGGAATAGTCTTGAATTAAATTTAAAATTAAATTAAAAAATTCAAATAAAACTAAGAAATCATGTTCCAGAATAAGTTTAGATGATACAGAGAGAGATAGAGAGGCCACATTCATCTCAACAATTGATTATAGTAGTGAAATACACTATAAATGCCTAGATCAAACTCAAAATCACTTTTAATTAATAGATTCAATCAACATATCATCATAAAATACCACAGATTAGTGATATATTCATAACAAAATAGATATATCATTCCTGGTGAGAGAGAAAGAATATATATAAAGATAAAGGGAGAACAAGATGACATTATTTTGATTCTGGAGATCCATCAAAGTTATATCTTACAAACTATTATTCTATATAAAAAAAAGGAAAGATCATGAACACATTGGGAAGAAGTTGATTTCACCTTCCTAATATATTAGAAGAAAAATGAGGGGTTGGGTGGTAAAAATGAGTTAAACTGTAATTTTCAAAATAATAAATTCATTTCACACTATTAGGTCACAATTTTTTGGAAATCATGAACACTATACTATCTTCAAACCAAAACATCATATAAAATATGCATGGATTGAAAATTATTGTTCCAGCCCTACTTTTACCCTCTGCCTCTTATTTTATGGTATATCTTACACACTATAATGGTTTGGACAAACTATACACCAATTGGGCACCTACCTAATGACTCCATGAATCTCTTGCATAGTTTCCTAGAGTAGTTTAACCATTTTAAATCATCATTCTCAAACCATGGACCCATAAAAACCTTCTAATACACACTTAAACCTTAAATAAACTCTATAAACAAAACCCAAATATTATATAACCTAAAAATACATAATAAAAAAGTAAATTATGTAAATATAGGGGGAGTTACAATTAAAACCTATGGTATTCAATGTTTAGATAGTGTGTAACCACATTTTTCTACTTTTTAAGTTTTATTGGGACCATATAGATATAATAGATGGGAAAACCCTTGGTTACATGGCACTATTAGTAATTAGTTTTTAGTGAACCATGGATAATCATTCATGGTATTGGAGTGGGACATGATTAATATAAGGTCATGATGATCAACCAATATGGTAGGTGGACACCGCCCACTACCTATATTCACCAAATATAACCAACAATAATAATAATTCAATTAAATTCTTATATAAACTAAAAAAAATAGATATGGATTTATATTTTAGAATATAATTAATTTATATAGTTCATAAATAATGATCATTATTGATGAAATAATCCTCAAAAAAATTACTAATAATATACACTATATTTTATAATTTTATAAAATATATATAATCCAAAACAGGTCAACATTTAATTTATTTAGTTCATTGAAATGATCAATTAGTTCAATCAATAAGAAAAAATTGTTGTAAATCACTTACTTATCACCTAATTTTGAAACCTAGCAAATGATATTCATAAAAAATGGAAATAATTATTATCCTATATAAATTAAATGCCATGTACTTTGAAATAATATAGTAAATTAATTTCAAACCAACTACCGATTTGAATTATATTTTCATTTATCTTTTTTATATCACTAATCTTGTTATTTTGTTTTCTGGATAAAAATGTCAATTTTTAAAACATTCACCCCTAAGGGATCCTAAATAAATTTTATGATATAATTACAATTAATCCATCTCCTATTGGTACTCTAACATCACTAAGAATTTAATGAACACATGACTCATGTTGTTTTTATTATATCATTTTCACATTAACCAATATCGTTTATCTATTCATAAAATGAATAAAAACTATGTGTCCTGAAAAGGCATAAAAATTTATTTTTTTGGGATGATAATATTAGGTGATGTTTCCCACTCAAGAACTTATCAAACAAAAAATCATCTTGTTATTATAAATGAGCGTTCACACAATATATCGTAATAATTTAATCCAGAATACTAAAAATTCACTAAGTCAACCATATATCATAAAAATCGCTGCATGTAATTCCATTTTACATCAAGAAATAACCAACTAGATTGATTTTTTTACTCTTATACCATTATGAAAAAACTCATACTCATACATAATAGATTATTAATTAGCCCTTATATAACCATAAGCTAACATGAAAATCTTTATTGGAGAAATTTATAAAGACCACAATCACAAATATATATAATCATGTAATGAAACCAATTGATTCTAGATTCTTAATATTCTTGGAATTATCATACTACCTCAATAAGATAGCAATAACTCAGTTATTGTTAAATCCTATTGAAAATAAAAAACTATAATATAACTAATTATGTTATTATCTCACCACCATTGCATTAAAATTTCATGGTGTCTCATTAACTATAAAAAATATTATCCATCATATGATAATAGGTTTGAAATTTAACTATTGATATGTTGAAACATTTCACATTCCACAATGTGGTCACTAAAACTAATGGTTCTACAAAAAAACATTGGAGTATGTACTATCTAAAAGGTGAGAAATAAACCTAACAATTATCATTGGAAGAAATCCTAGTATTATCATTCAACTATAGAGAGTATTTCATGATTTCTAAATTTTAATGATAAACAATAAGGTGAATTTTATAAAAATATTCCATTATATTAGATAGAACATCATTGAGAATCATTTCCCTGAAAAAGTACACATTAATTGAATTAAAATTTTAGAATACGTCACATCTCACAAAAAAACGTAATTTATACAATGGTTTCACTGATATCTTGGCTATAGAAACTAGACTCATTGATAGCACATGATCCCAACTCTTTAATGTGGAGGTTAGTCCATATCCCTCAAAGTGCCACTTATATCCCTACAGACATGTGGTCCCCTACTTAAGGCTCGCCCATGAGCCTGAATGGATCACCAAAATAAAAAAAACTCCCTCAAATTAAAAACATGTATATTAGTGTGCTTTTTGCATAATGACACCCACCCTGGGAAATATCCTATTATGTAACCCCTCTTAACATTACTTCAGGACAAAACACCCTTTACTATTTTCTTATAATCAGGTAGGCTCTATAAAATATATTTTCACCTTAATAAAAAGTGTAGTATCATTTAAAAATTTAAGTCTTTAAATTTTGGGGATTAATTCACTCCCCATCAGACCACAACATCCCATTTATAGACCCGTCCTTTCATTACAAGGAGTGCCACTACAATTATAGCTAGGTATTGCCTCTAATAACAATATAAAAATTGGTCCCTAACAAAAACATATACATCCAACATTTTAGTATAGACATCAGACCCTGGCCTTCTAGACCCGACCAATCACCTCTTATACATATGGTCCCCTACTTGGAGACCACCCATATTCCTTAGCAGACCCTTAGACTAATTTCTGTCCTCACATGCCAACAAATGTTCATTATGTGGTCTTTATCCTTACTCAATTAGAACCTAAGAGACATCCCAAGAGGCCACCATCCTTGATACGACTCTAGGATATGTCTTCATAAATAATATAGTTCTAATCAGGTAGGCTCCCTAATTAAATCTGTACCTTTTTGACATGGGTATTGAAATTTATCTATTTAACCCTTTAACATTTTGTGATGTCAAACATTCTCAGAAAATAAATTGGTTCATATTCAACCATTCTATGATAATAAATACATATTAATAACACCATATAATAAATTTTTATATATATTCATTGGTTTCAATATATTAAATAGTTACCCACTATATCAAATTGTGTTTACTGAATGAACAATTACAATATTTTTGTATAAGGGAACACATCCATGCTCTCATTTCAATAAATGTTTCATCACTAAAAATGAAAATAATGGTGATGACCACATCATATTTTCAAAAGATTCTACAAGATAAAAATCCATAACTTCTAAACCTCTGTTAATATTCTCTGCATCCATAGTCACATATAGATAATCATTTTTTAATCATTTTCATGTAATAAAAAATATATTTAGGAGGTTATATAATTGATATTGATAGATATTAATTATTGTAAAATCATGTCACATCCTCTAACTATATTGTTCAAATTCCAAGCTTCCTATTTGGGACCCATACAACTATGTCTAAATTGGAAGGTCCCCGAAATAAAAAAATAATATTAATTTTCAATCATATACCCATGAATAAAACCTATTATATCAAGTGACCCAGACAAGAAAGTAAATAGATAACTACATACCATAAATAATGATAAATAGTTGTATATACAAGCTAAATTTGATATAACAAGAAATTATTGGAGATAATTATCTATATCTTTCATAAGAGAACATCACAATAATCAAATCCTAGTGAAAACTTCATGGGGTTTTCAGCCAGAAAAATTATTATTGGGTTAGATAGAGATTTTCTAGAATATTTTCACATGAATAAGATAGAAACATAATTATATGATTATCATTCATAGAAAATTATATGACCATCTAAAATTCTCTAGGAATTCTATAATTATCAAAATTTTCATATAATATATCATCATATATACTAAATAAATTTAATATAAAAGTAGATAATGCTCATATTTTAAGAGGGGAGAAAAAACACTTATCTTAAATAACATATAATATATAAATATATTAGTCCTTTGTTCAGTCAAATAATCTCCCTCCTTGATCTATAGATCCAATTATTTATTATTAAATTATATCTTTATTCTTCTAAAGGATCCCTTCATTAAGCCATATTGAACTTAAGATTTCATCTCTACAAATTCAATAAAGATTATTATAATCCATGTTAGTTATCATTTCCCACCACTTTTCTACCAACCATGAAATAAAAAATCATGTAAAGAAGTATTGATTTCATATATATCCTCATAAGGGTGAACATCTTATTGATCTCATCCAACAAGTATCTTCTCCCTTGTAATAGGCTCACCATGACATAAGGGTAGCATCAAGAAATGAAACTATTATAATGTAATATTAACATAATTTTCCTCTGTATCTATATTGAGATCAACCAATGACATTTTGGTAGGTGTATGTTCTTCATATCTAAGTCCTTATATGAGAAAATAGTTATCATAACAATCAACCATAATGACACTCTGATTGGTTCAAACCAAATTATCCTGCAGTAAAAATAGCATTTTTATATTTTTATGTTGTGATTTTCATGTAAAAATTTAATTTTATTATATATTTACAATGAAATAGTGTTAGAGTAAAAAAAATATCTGATTAGAATTTACCAAATATGTTTCCTAGATCACTTACCTTATCACTAGTAATAATGTGAATCAATCATAATCTAACTATTGTATGATGTATATCCCATAATAATTGTACCATACAAACAATGAACTAAGTACATCAGTGAATTAGAAGAAAATCAAAATCATTTTATAATAATATTTTATCCAACATAGCCTATATTTTCATCCTCTATCATATTATATTGAACATTAATACCTCTATAACTATTGTCTTCATATCAAATACTAATACTCATAGTGAACTAACTCCAAACTCCATCCATAAGAAATACCAACTCTGATACCACTCTAACATTACCTAGTCCACCTGGAACCCACAATATTCAATTACTAGTCTAGGTAAGCCTCCCCATGCTTTTATCAAATATTTCTGGGGTTTTGGACTAGCACCTTTTGGATAAATAGCATATAGAATTTATTCATCCTAGAAATGTAAGAGGAAAACCCACCATAGTTCCCATGGTAACAGAAAATTATAGTAAATTTTTATAAGAAATATATAATACATGATTCTATATAAAATATACAAATTATCAGAATTTCCATTATACATAATCAATTTCATTAAAAAAATCATTATTTAGTGCCCTTAATATGGCATAAACATACCAATAAATGAAAAAAAATATATTTCTAAGAAAAACTGTTATGGACTCCTACATTAGTATACCACTAGTAATCATACCTTGTCTCACCTCCATAGACTATCACTATAAGATCCATATAACCGTGTACTTATTTTAACAATTAAACTTCTACAAAACCAAATGTACATTATCATATGTGTTAAAATTATTAGGTTGCTAAAGTGACCCTATATGATATCAAAAGTATTGAGAAATAAAATATTCAAGATCAAACAAAAATAATAATTAAATAATACCAAAAAATATAGAATATTAAAAATGTCACAAATAATACTACAAAAGGTAAATCTATTCAAAGAAATAAACAATAGACTATCATTATCAAAGTCTCACAAGTTATCATTTCTGATTAAAACTCAAAAAAATTAAAGAACACCATCAATAAACCAAAAAATATATTTAATATCATTCCTCATCGCATCATAATAATCACTGACCAAATGAAAATTCTGTAAACATATACACAAACTAGTACGGTATATACATTTACAATTCCCTTATCTGTGATGAAAATACTATTTTATAAATTTATAAATAAATCATTATTGATAAATTTAAATTAAAGAGGGACCCAATATTCAATGATGATATGTATTAGTTGGGGGAATATAAAACACCACTGAGGATGGATTCACAGTCAACACTATAATAGTGATTGGTCAAATTTATTTATAATCACATACTTATAATGGGAGAGACACACTAAATCAATGGTTATTTTAACCAATGGGATCGATAATCATTTCTCCCATATAAGGGAATCATAAACCACTAATGATATTTTCAATTACTAGGATACCTAACATCATGCCTAATATGATGGTCCCACACCCAACCATGGAATGAATAGAACAGGGGGATAAAAATCTTAATATGTCTAACAATGTCCAAATTCATGTCCACCTAAACACCTAATGAGGTTCTAGGATCACATTTGGAAAACTCAAATAGCATTAGTAAACTATAGAACATTCAAAAATATAAAATTTAACTTTTTTCATCACACATAACCTTAAAATTCATCATCAAGGGGGGTAACATCATATTTTCATCTCTCATAGTTTTTATTTTATAGGTAATAAGTAACATCATCATCCATTGTTTCCTCCATAACAATAATATATGTGTATAATCGCCTCATAGTATCTTACACATGGATAGGAAAAATGAAAATTAGTACCATAATTGTGAGTTCTAGGTTTTGGTATGTCATATCATATAGTCAGTTGAGTAGTTCGACATAATGATATGTCAAGCTAGTGTTTTCTAAATTATAGTTATTTCACCACAATAAAATAAAAAACCATTATATTACCCCATCCTAACATAAACCCATGTGGTATACACTCCACTCGCCTATAATATAAAAGGAATGGATTTCATAAAAAAAATACATCATTGAATTATTAAATGGATCCACATCATTAACCTCAAATGACCATAATGATAAATTTTTAGGAAAAAATGACAATAAGAGTTCATGGCACATGATGCTTCAAAAAATAACATTTTTATTTTTCATTATTTCTAACATCACGATAAATTAGTGTAAAGATGATATAAAAAATCTAGATAAATTTCCATGTTCATAATCATGATCATAAGTTCCACTTAGAACTCCTCATATTTCATACTATGTTAATTCTTATTCAATTAAATATGAAAAAAATTATATAAAAGATATTTTTTAACATAAAAAAATTTCATTGAAGTATTGAAAGACTTATTTGAATGAACTCTTGTGTTATACTCTAGAAAATGATGAAAATAATAATAGTTTAATTTTATCAGTCTTAATAAACATCAATTTTAGTGTTCATTTAATTTATATATTAATAATATCAATTAAATAAAATCGTGATGAATTTAAAACATCATCATCATCATCTATGGGAATAATGTGTAAAAAATATATCATTTATATATCAAAAATGGATAAATATATTTTCAAAACTAAATATACATAACTAATCAACTACAAACATAGATCCACATATTAAAATGAAATGACCAATAAAATCCCCACATGTGATGGTGTTAAGTATTTTTTACCACCCTAAGCATACCTCCAATAATCTAGGGTCGGGTGACTAGCATTGAATAGGGAAATCACAAAAAGAATTGGGGCCTTACCCTTTTTCAACCTTTAATAAAAACTAGTTTCTAATTTATAAAATATGAAAAACACTATTAGAATATATATATATATATATAAATTGTATACAACACTTTAATGTGATAAAAATGAACTATAAAAAGCCATATTGGTAGATAAAAAAAGTATTGGACATTTGAAAAGTTTCTGAATTTGATAAACACATGACTCTAGAAATATCCTCTTTCCTGCATATTCCCCTTATTAAATCATTGTGTAGAACAGTCACTAATATAATCATGAACTAACATGAACCACCATATATAACCAAATTTAACTAGGAATCTTTGTTGAACTAGCCAAACTAGCTCAACGTTAATCCAAACCACCTATCAACTTGTGTGTCATCGGTAAATACATAACATGTGTGGCCATAAGGATAGTGTTGGGGTGATTATAAATATACCTAATAGGGAAACCTAAAACCAATAATAAAAAACATGTAATAATTCTCATAAAACCGCATGTATTAGTGAGAGACCATGGTGGTGATAGGATATATAATCATGATATGCTCTATAACTAAAATTTTTAGGGACATTTAAATGTCTAATCATTTCATTACAAAAAAATATGGTCCAAATCTCTAATGAAAAAATTGATACTCAAAGTAATGAAATCTCTATAAATCATAATGTTTCTATCTATCCATATGTCTCATTATGAAGGAAATAAATCAATTCCAGAGGAATCAACTCTCTTTAAGAATCTATACTTTTCAACTACTCTAACTCATAAAAATCCACTAAAAACATAATCGAGTACATTTACCCTACTAAAATTAGAATATCATCCAAGGGAGTACCAAACCAAGTTAACTACAATAATCAATATCATGTTTTCATTCTAGATCCCATGTGAAACCTTCTCCTTGACTAATAAAAGGTGTTTTTCAATGAATTAATCAACCATAATATCATAACCAAAAATATATGGGAAAACAATACAACCAAACCAAATATATATTGGGGGACCTAAAACACATTTTGTTACAGCGTAGATGTGTGATTACCAAACCCAATGGAGGATATGATGCACCTTTTCAGCTTTTATAT
This sequence comes from Viscum album, assembly GCA_963277665.1. Lineage (NCBI taxonomy): Eukaryota > Viridiplantae > Streptophyta > Magnoliopsida > Santalales > Viscaceae > Viscum > Viscum album. The sequence continues at coordinate 1,639,252,982 of OY728121.1, read as the reverse complement.
GGGAGGAATATTGGCTTTGTAGATTGAGGATCCCATTCCCCTTATGTGATTATAAAAAAATGACCCCACATATTAAATGTATCTTGGATAGAGGATCTCATTTCTCAAGTATGTTGGGGGAATTATGACCTTACCCATAAGATGGTATAGATGATCTTGTTCCTAATGTATATGGTGGAATACCTATTATATCTATACACTATCCTAAAAATATTATATCATGTTTTCTTTGTAAAATAGAGGTCCACCGACCGGAAAAGGGGGATGATAATTCTTAGATCGTTTCACCAAAACACTATTATTATTATTATAGAGGAAAATTTGAAATATATCAATATTATGTTTCAACATCACTTAGATGGTTGAGGTAACCACCCAATTATTATCTTCATATAAAAAATTAGGGTGTACAATTTATTTGATTAAAAATCCTTAAAAAATAGCAATAGAACCACATTTTGGAAAAAGTGGGCCACATTGTAGCCTTTCGGTGCACTGAGGCCTATCATATACTGCCTCAAGAACATGTATGAATTCGACTAACACACACTATGGTGATCCCATCTACACACTTGGACACATCATGTAGACTATACTTGGATCGACTCTGCTCCTGACTAAAATTCTTTGGATCCCCTCAACATGATATATGGTAGGCGTAGGGCAGTCTAATCATATGTAATCAGAAAACTTTTTGTAGAAAACTATCCCCCAAACCATCCAATGTGATCATTGATCCATTGGTCTAAATATCAATCACACAACAATTCCACTGACTACCGTGATGGATGGAACATGATATATTATGGTTGTGTATGTCTTTCCCACCTTCATCATGGACACACATTCCCACACCACTTCTACATCACCTGAAAAACTCAATATGTTTACTCATACTATTCATATATATTGGTTACATCATTTTACATGAATATTAAAGATATTTCACAAAAATAAACACATTTTAAAAGTATATGTTTAGTTTATTTTGAAGGTTTGATATTTAAAAAACTACTACAAAAATGATTTATATAATTTCCCATTTATCTAATCACAGCTATTTCCCGTATTATTCATGAGATAAATAAAACCATTATCCAAAACCTATGAAAGGGAATTATATGATTGGTTGAACTCAAATTCTCAGTAAGGGTAAACATAAGATATGTCAATAAATGATCATAAGAGAGAAAAGGTTATGAATAAGTAATGACATATGATGGGATACACTTAAGAATAGAAAATTAATTCGATATTCAAGTCTCATGTCTAAGGTAATCATGGTAGGTTGGGTTCACTCATTACTGAATTCTTTTCTTAGTCAAGGTTCACTCCAGAGATAATAATATTTGATAAAGCCTCTTACTAAATTGGGTTCACTCATCATTCTAAAACATATTATCTCATGAGATACCCTTATTTATGCATTTCATTAGAATTCAATATAATTATGATCCTACACATCACATAATTAAAATAATACATATGTGTTTCATAAGATCATAAAAAATTAATTTTATCATCAAATCATAACATATAGAAACGATATGGATTTCATAAATATTTTGTCACCATAATCATGAACCTTATTGAGAAAGAATAAGGATGGAAGAATTGGATCTGATCACAAGTAAATCATAATAAACATTATTTGTTATTTAATATATTAAAATAACATTAAAATATCACTAAAACCTTTATTGTGGAAAATACAAGTTAATTTTAAAAAAAATAAATTATAAAAATTACAAAAATACTGAGAAAAAAAATTATTGAAAATAATATAATATAATTTTAATGTATTATTTAATGAAAATAGTATTCCTGGTGGAGAAGAAATTTTTCCATATATTTTATGTTAAAATAAAAAAAATTCTTTTACATTGTCTATAAATAGTCAAAATCACCTTTAATAGAAATTGAAAATATAATCTTCTTAAGAAAATTAAATAATTTATAAATTTAAAAAAACAGAAATAAATATTGGGATATTATTAAATACATTCTTGTATATGTTTTAATTAAAATAAGGACATGGATGAAAAGATTCTTGACCGAAGAGAAAAAATGGGAGACTTTCCTTAAAAACAGTAATTTTGAATCTTAGTACTTATAAAGGGGAAAATTAAAGGAAAATATGAAATTCATATAATTAAAAATAGGAGAATATAATAAATATGAATTTTGATAAGTATTACATAAAATTTCATCATCGTAAAATTTAAGGATAAGCAATCTTGAAAATATTGAGAGTTTAAAAAAGTACCTTTACCTCAAGTCCTTGTTTCTTCATTAGTGCTCTAAGATCTTGTATAATAAATAAAAAAATTATAACTCTCTACCAAAAAAATAATCATACATTTAATACCAAAAATTTTCTAATTATAACATCTTATCACCTTTTTAATAACAATATTTCATTGTCATCATCATTTTGGGTGTTAACAGCTTCATTTTTTCATGTATGTTTTGATTCACCAATTATGATCAATGTATTACTATCATGGTCCCATAATATATAGAATAATTATCATGATATATATATACAATATATATTCATTAAATACATATATATATATAACCATTCATATAATGAAGTGATGAAAAATGAATCACATCACTATGTGGAGACGGTATTCCATATGTATACACAAGTGATGCTTCCATTTTTACTGGATCGATCGAAAAAAAAGTTAAAAATTAAATAAAAACAATATAATAATTATTATAACATAAATATAATATATAAAAAAAATCTGTTATAATATCCAATAATGAATTATGGTGGAGTAAACTTATTTGTATCACTACATGGAGGAGTATCCACACGAATTCATGAAAAATACTTTAATCTTCCATTTGATTCATAAGAGGTGGTAAATGGTTTTGAAATAATATTAATAACAACTATGTATAATTATAATACTATATTCCTCATTTTATTATGGATACAACATGTTTATTTCTATAATAAGTGGAAATAAAATTGAATGATCCTGGTCAAGATCTATACCTATTCTTTGAGAGACCTCTTTTGTGTTACACCTTAATACTTAAATAATATGTTCTCGAAGATGAAAATAAGCTCCATATTAAAGGGATATATTATATGAAGGTAAAGGATCTTGTATTATATAAGATATAAGGAAGAAATGGTGTGAATATGGGAAGATAATAGATTCTATATTATAATTCAAGGGAGGGACACATGTGTAATTTCATAAGTGATTTTGGTGATTTAAGGCCATATTCATGATATGGTGGCTCTAAATGGATAAATATTCAAAGTATTTTTTTGATAGGGTTGATATATATTTAAATAGTAAGATTTGTTTTTGGTTTTTCTATAAATCCTCCCTTTATCTCATGGTTTAACCCCCTAGTAAACCTTTTTTAACCTTAACCATGGTCACAAAAAAAATTCCATTCACTATGAAAAAAAATTAAATTGAACAAAATAAGTTGTAATATTTATTATAATTTCAAATATGGAATCCATTTTTCCAAATTCAGTCTCTTTAATTATTATAATATTATTTAAATTAATCATTAAAAATGTAGCGAAATTTATTTTTTGAAAAAATGAACTTAAGAGGACTATACATAATTTACTTCCTCTCTAATCCGTATTAAAATAATTAAATTAATGTTAAAATATTATATTGAATATATAATCAATAAATTTGAATAAAAATATTAATTATAATATATTAAATTAATTTATTAAGATAAAAACACATTATGTGATAAAAATAGTTTTTTAGAAAAAAACATGTTTTTAATCCAAAAAATTAATTTATGTCAAAATTTATTATAATAATTATTCAAATAAAATTAATTATATTATTTGTAAATAATGGGTACTTAGGTTACAATATAATGAAATTAAAAATATAATTTGAAAAATATATGAAAATTAATAACATTTTTTAAAAAAAATCAGAAATTTCTCTATTCACTTAAATATAAATATTTTTAGAAAAATAAAATAAATCCCTTAATATAATAATTTAATTTTAATATTAAGAATTACAATCATTTAATAAAATAAAATTTCTAAAAACTTTATAAATTAATTATTCTATTTGTTGGGAAAATGTGCTAAAAAACATTTTTGAAGAGAACAATATTTTGAAGTGTAAAATGACTTTACTAAAAATTGATTACATATTTATATTGAATTAATAAATACATTTGAATTAAAAAACATTATAATAATTATTCATAATTTGTTTTTAATATTCATACCATCTAATTAAATTACTATTTTATAATGTTTTTCTATATAATGGTTCATATATATCAGGATTTGCGTATAAGTAACGCTGTTAATAATTTACATTTTATTTCAAAATAAATATATATAGAATAACTTATCGATACAATATACTTCCAATAAAAGGATTTTTTTTCCCTTGAAATAAAATCACGCATGTATAAAAATTGAGGATATAACTTATAACAACATGGCTCTTTATTTTATATTTAAACATGCTTTATTACATAAATATTAACTTAATAAAACTCTGATAATCGATAGTTCTAGTGTCTTGGGAAATTATTAACATTACATAAAAACATAAAACATGATACAAAATCTTTTTTGAAAGCACCTTTTACCTGACCACAGCATTCTTTCATACTTAACACTGCATGGGATAACCTGAAGATGTACACAAGAACATGGTGATTTATAAAGCCTAGTAAGGGAGTAAAGAATTAATGACATGAATAATACAATAAATGTTAGGAAATAGGCATATCAATGGTGAATAAGTGAAACATGAACATAAAACAATGATATAGAATGATTATCATAACATGGAAATTTGGCAACAACATACAACATGATATTAGCATGAGCCACGGATCATTGAAAATGGATTAGAATGAGTAAACACTCATTACACATTAATTATCATGAGTAAACCCTAATTTCAAATGTATTATCATGATACTAATTATTACCCAATGCATTAGAGTGCTATCAGGGTGCACCCTTCATGAACATTTTAATCTCATGTTTAAGTGTGCCGCATTGATCATATAACATGGATTCATTCAACATCATCACTTATTCCATGATAATGGAATATGGAATACATGAATAAAAGTATATAATAAATAATTATATGTTCATAAAGTTGAATAACATTGATCGAGAAATGGGTATGGTATTCACTACATGATGATTTTGGTATGGAAAACCATGGTGCAATTTTTACAGCCTAACAATGTGACATAAAAATTCATAAAAATGGTTTATTAGAGAGAAAGGTGTATCTTGTAATATATTAATGAAATTTAAAGAAGTTTTTTCCTATAAATACATATCCCAACATATGGAATTTGTAAATATAAGGTGTAACATTATAAAGAAACTAGAAGAAAGATTAGAAATGAAATAACTCGTACAAAATTTGGGCATGGTAATGGGTGTACACTGAAGGGATTAATGAGAGATAAAGGGATATATCATCATTAAAACATAATTAGGGAAGTATGGTGGATGTTTTAAATCATACCCCAACATTTTTAATTTAAAATAAAATGGTATAATAATATAAGGAAACTTGTACAAAAATGAGAAAGGAAGGAAAGTGAGGATCCCCTACTTGAGTGTGTGACTTAAAAAGCTTGAAGATGGGATTCATGATAGATTTAGGTGCCTTTGGGGGATTTTATAGAGGTTACTATAGAGTATGGATGTGTTATAAGTATTTTTAGTGAAGGGAAGTGGGAGCTTGGGTGGGTTTATATAGGGAATGAGAGGGGAATTCCTTAATATTTCACAAACATAGGTTTTAGAATCTATATAATTAAATATTCAAAACCACTAACATTCCCATGGTTTTGGCCCATGGTTTTTTCCAAATATTAGTGTAAAAAATTATTTTATAAGTAAAATGGCTGAAAATATTAAAATACTATCCTTTTTTTGTGGAGGTGAGTCACATTATTAAAGAAATGAATTTAAAATAAAAAAATATATCATACATTTTGGAAGATTCACAAAGGATTTATAAAATAATTAAAACAAATCTAAAATCAGATTATTTTAATTTAAAAATACAAATTGGGCTTATAATACCAATTATAGTATTTTCCACATCATTTTGGGGTCATTATGATGTCATAAAACACATATTTTATTTATACGGAATTTCATTTTTACCCAAAAATTATACTCTCTCGGAAAATTATGAAAAATTCAAAATTAGATAATTTATATGTCATGATTCAAAAAATAATATTCATTTTATCTAGATAATTTTATAGTTTTTTTAATTTTCACTTTTAAATTGAAAACCATAATTTATTGAAAATTCATGGGTTTTGATAAAAACAGTTTTCAAACCCTAATAAAAATTACATTTGAACTCATAAAAATTATATACTCATTTAATATTCATAAAATTAATTTGATAATCATTTTTTATTAAAATATTAATTATTTTAAAAATTCATTAATTCCTTGAAATAAATTCTTTAAAATACACATTCTGTTTTATCATATAAAAAATATAATTCTTATCAAACTGATTACCTAATCATTTACCAATAAAGAAATGATATAATCATCATTTATAAGAATACTTTCTAATATTATTAATGAAATACTTAGTTTAATATAATATTGTGTATAATTTTCAAAAGTACCATTTTAACTTGAAGAATCAATTTATCAAATTCATCGTTTTTTAAGAAATACTATTCTTGTAAAGGAATTGATGGAATAAGACTTTTATTTTTAAAAATGGATTACACCATAAGTAACTAATACCTTATTACATAACCACTTATAACACCCTCATAATACCAAAGGTTAAGGTGTGTTATGGTGATAGACTCTTGTGGCGGCTCAGATAACATCACTCGGGTGTTAATCTCTATTAACTTGATCTTCTCCCATAGTAAATTATGTTCAAGAATAAAGTGTTGATGCTTGGTTGGGGCTTGGTTGATATTAAAGTCCAATGATTTTGCCTCCTTTCTAAGATCTGACAAATGAGCTTTGTACGGCCTGAATATACTGGATGAAGTCATCCTCTCCTTTGATTGTGTCGAAAGGAATTTTTTTAAACCTTATAGTTATATCAGTCATGTGATGATGGATCAATGGATATATTATCAATGGTAATGATACTTAATCATTATTTAAACTTAATAATAAAAAAATAGTGCATGTTTTTTCTATAAGACATTAAAATAAAGGGAATTTTATTCATAAATGATTGGGTCCTTACAACATCCCCCCTTAAGAAATTTCACCCTTGAAATTTCATTTTCCCACACTAAAATAGATCAGGGTAACTCAGCCTCATCACTTCCTCCGGTTCCCACATACTTCTTCAATCTTTTGGTTTCACCACAACACCTTGATAATGAGAATTGTCTTATTTTCTAGAAATTTTTCTCTAAGATCTAATATCTTCATCAGCTTTTATTTATAAGACAAGTCATTGTCTAATGGTACCACCTCTAGTTTGAGTACATGTGATGGGATAGGTATGTACTTCCTCAAGAGTGGTACATGGAATACATCATGTACTTGAGACATGTTTGGTGGGGGTTCTAGTAAATAGGCCACTACTCCAATACAGTCAATAGTCTCAAAAGATCCAATGTACCTTGGGCTAAGAATTCCCTTCTTCCAAAATCTCATAATTCTCTTCCATGGGGATATGGAAAGGAATACCATGTCTCTAACATCAAACACTAGGTCCCATGGATGACTGTTAACATTGTTCTTTTGTCGACTCTGAGTAGCTTTAATGTGATGTTGTATGGTCTTAACCTTCTCCACCGTTTCTTCGACCATTTCTGGAACTAGAAGTTTTCGCTCCCCAAGTTCTTCCCAACATGTTGGTGTTATGAACCTGTTCCCATAAAGGGATTCATAAGGATCCATTTGGATTATTGAGTGGAAATTGTTGTTTTAAGAGAACTAAACTAGAGGAATATGTTGATCTCATCCTCATTTGAAGTAAATTCAGCATGTTCTCAACATGTCCTCAAGTGTTTAGATACTACACTCAGATTGACCATTAGTTTGAGGATGATAAGACATAATGAAGTTCTTCTCAATATTTATAGCATTTTGGAGACTCTTCCAAATCGTATAGGTGAATCTTTGATCTTAATCATATAAAATCTATAGTGGTACACCATTAAGCCTTACCAATTCTCTTATGTATATTTGTGCCAATCGATCCAATGATAAATCCTCTTGAAATTCAATGAAATGTACAGTATTTATAAGATTATCCATAACAATACAGATAGCATTGTATTATTTGGATGTCTTTGGAAGTTCTGTGACAAAGTCCATGGTGATGTATTCCCATTTCCATGATGGTATGGGTAATGTTTTCATCATCCCCTTAGACTTCTGCTTCTTAGACTTCACTTGCTGACATACCAGTCACTTTGATGTATACTGAGTGATATCCTTATTCATGTTATCCCACCAATAAACCTCTTGGAGATATCGATACATATTTGTGTTTCTTGGGTGAATGGATAAATTTGAACTATGTGCATCCTCAAAAAGTTATTTCTTTAACTCTGGATTTGATGGAAGACATATTCTTGACCCAAATCTCACAAATCCGTCTTCATTAACATCAAACTTGGAGGATTTCCCTTTTATGAGAGTTTCCACTTTCTTATGAATTCTCACATAATCCTTTTGATCATCCTTTAACCATTCCAAAAGAGACGGTGGAGCAATCATTTATGAAAGGATTGATGATGTTTCCTTCTTTATGATTCCCATTTCTATCTTCATCAAATATAAGAAGATTAGATCCTTTTTAATTCTAATAAATGATAGAATCTATGGGTCCTTTCTACATAGATAATCTACAACCTTTTTCACTTTCCTAGGGTGGTAATGGATTGAGCATTCATAGTCTTTGATCAAATCTAACTATCTTCATTGGTGCATATTCAACTCTTTCTGTGTGAATATATTCTTGAGGCTTTTGTGATCTGTTTATATTTCACACTTCTCCCCAAAGAGGTAATGTCAAAAAAAATTCAAATAGAATATTACTATAGCCAACTCTAGTTCATTTGTTGGATAGTTATTCTCATGAACTTCTAATTTCCTTGAATCATAGGCAATGGAATTTTCATTTTACCTCAACACACAACCCAAGCCCTTCTTTGAAGCAACACTAAGTACCACAAGAAGTTCTCCACTTGTGGATAGTGTGAGCATGGGTATAGTGATAATCCTCCTTTTCAACTCCATGAATATTTCTTCACATTCATTATTCTAAGAAAACTTGACTCCCTTCCGAGTTAACTTTGTAAGAGGGTTTTAAAATCATGAAAAATTTCTCACAAATCGGCGATAATATCCAGGTAACTCAGGGAATCTATAGATATCTATCATAGATTTTGGCCTAATACATCCCTCAATTGCATTTATCTTAGAGGGATCCATAGATATCCCATTTCTTGTGATGATATTCCCCAATAATGATACTTCCTTCAACCAAAACTCACACTTGTTGTACTTTTCATAGATCTTATCCTTTCTCAAGGTCTCTAGAATAGTGATTAGATGATCCTCCTGCTCCTCCTTGGTTTTGGAGTATATTAGAATATCTTTTATAATTACTACCAAAAATTTATCAAGGTAATCTCTAAAGACTCTATTCATCAAGTCCACAAAGATTTCTGGAGCATTAGTGAGTTCAAAATGAATTACTATGAATTCATTATGCCTGTACCTTGTATGAAAAGTAGTCTTGGGGATATCCTCCTTCTTCGCCATTACTTGGAAATATCCTGACCAAAGATCCACCTTAGAGAAGTATCGTTCTCCACGTAGCTGACTGAACAAGTTACCAATTCATGGAAAATAGTACTTTTTCTTTATCGTGATTTTATTGAGCTCACGATAATCAATTAAAAGGTGTATTGACCCATCCATATTCTTGATGAAGAGGACTGGTACACCCCATGGTGAAGTACTTGGTCATATAAACCCTTTATCCAGATTCTCCTGTATTTGTTCATTTAGTTCCTCAAGCTCTACAATAGCTATTCTATATGGATTATTGGATATTGGAAATTCCCTAGGTATAATATCAATCGATAATTCAACATATATCTAGGAGTAAGGCTAGTAAATTCCTAGGGAAACACATCATCAAATTCCCTCTTAATAGGCATGTCTTTGAGGATGGTTCCTTCCTTAGAATCAATCATCTGAGTAAGACATGTGTTGTCATAGGGCATTAATAATCATGCATGAGATGATGGTGTCAAAGAAAATTCATCCTCCTCCTTACACTTGTACAAAATCGGGGGTCGATTCACCGTATGGAAAGTGATTTCCCCCTCACAATAATTTATGTTGGGTCTATATAGGTAAATCCAATCCACACCAAGAATTGCTTAAAAATTCCACTAAAGGGAGTATGACAAGGTTCATCAGGAATTTCAATCCACAATTTTATATAGGGGAGGAGTCATATTCATGGGATATAATAATTTCCCCATTTTCCATTCTCATCGACATCTCTACTTCCATGATTTTTTTTGGTGTTTGGTTTGTTCTTCTAAACTTTTGGGATATAAAAGAATGCGTAAAACTATAGATGATAACCCTAACTTTAAATTTTTTATTCTGGTTCTACTCTATAAAATATAGAATTATAAATGAGTATCTTAAAATATTAAACACATAAAGGGGATTCAAAATAAATTAAAGGGATAACATATAAATTACATTTATTTTCTTAACTTGTGAATTTCTAAGTTTTGATCTAAGATATCAATGATATATTTCCTAAAATATATTCTTAGGGGAATTTTTTTCCCATAATAATGGTTCATACTAATATTATGATTTTACTAAATTATATCCCCCAAGAGTGTCAAACCAGGAGTGAGAAAAGGCCAATTGGCGTACACCAGTTCCCGTTCGAGTCTAGCTCAAAGCGGTGTTTTCAGGTTTTACCCCTAGATACATCTATTCTAGTGCCACATCTATTGTTCATATCTAGAAAAGGATATAATTTCTTAGTAAACCAATAACTCTATACTCACCAAAATTTATGCATGTTTTTATTATACTTAGTATTATCCCTAAGGCTTTCACTAGAGTTTTATAGCCCTAATCCCAAAAATAACTAAACCTATCCTTTGATACCAAAAATAACAACCATACTATTTATTTCATATTTAAACATGCTTTATTATATAAATGCTCACTTAATACAAATCCAAGGTTTGATAGTTATAGTGTCTTGGGAAATTAGGAAAATTACATAATAACATAAAACATGAAATACAACATCTTTATTGAATGCTTCTTTTACATGACCACCACATTCCTTCGTACTTAACATTTCATGGGATTACCTGAGGATGTACACAATATAGGGGTGAGATATAAAGCCTGGTAAGGGAGTAAATAAGAAATGAAAATAATAATTCAATACATGTTAGGAAAAAGGAATATCAATGTATCATAAGTGAAACATGAACATAAAGGCTTTATTATCATTACATGGAAATGTGGCAACAACATACAACATGATATTAGCATGATCAAAGTCTCATTACACATGGATTAGTATGATTAAACCCTAATTTCATATAAATTTTTATGAGTAAACCCTCATTGAACATGGAGTATCATGATACTAAACATTACCCAATGAAATAGAGGACTATCAGGGTGCACCCTTCAGGAATATTTTAATCTCATGCTTAAGTGTGCCACTCAGATCATATAACATGGATTCATTCGACATATTAATCTATTCAACGATAAAGGAATATGGAATAAATACATGAAATTATATAATAAATAAGTAAATTTTTATAAGGTTGAATAGCCTTTATAGATAAATGGTCATGGTATTCACAACATAGTGATTTTGGCATGGAAAACCGCTGTGCAATTTCAGCAGCCTAACGGCATGGCATAAAAACTTATAAAAATGGTTGATGATAGGTAAATGGGTTTATAATCATATATAAATGAAATGTAAAATACATTTTACATATAAATAAAAGTCTCAACATAAGTAATTTTGAAATATAATGTGTAACATAATAGGTACACTTGAAGAAAAATGAGAAATGGAATAACTCTTATGAAATCCAAGCATGGTAACAAGTGTACATGGAAGCAATTAATGAGAGATAAAAGGGTATACCATTATTAAAAAACAAGTAGGGAAGTATGGGGGAGGTTAAAAATCATACCCCAACATTTTTAATTGAATATATAATGGTATAACAATATATTGAGTCTTGGAAAAAATGAGAAATAAAGTAAAGTGAGGAACTCTTACTTGAGCGTGTGACATGAAAGTCTTGAAGAGGGGATTATTGAGGGAATGGGGAACCTTGGGGGGATTATAGAGAGGTGATTAAATATTAGGGATGTTATCCAAGTATTTTTAGTGAAGATAAGTGGGATCATGGGTGGGTTTATATAGGAAATTAGAACGGAATTCTTTAATATTTCACAAACTTACGTTTTGAAATCTATATAGTTAAATATTCAAAACCACAAACCTTCCCATGCTTTTTTCCAATGTTTTTTTCCAAATAGGAGTGGAAAATATTATTTTATATTTTAATGTCCTAAAATATCAAAATATTATCCTTTATTATGTGGAGGTGAGTCACATTATTAAAGAAATGAATTTAAACTAACAAAATATATTATTCATTTTGTAAGATTCACCAAGGCTTTATAAAATAAGGAAAATAAATATAAAATCAAATTATTTTAATGATAAAACATATATTGGGACTATAATACCACTTATAATATATATTAAATCGTTTTGTGGTCATTATGATCTCATAAAACACATATTTTATTAGATGATATTTAATTTTTACCCAAAAAATTCGACTGTCTCAGAAAATAATGAAAAACTCACCATTTGATAATTTTGAAGTCTTGATTTCAAAAATAATATTCATTTTATCTAAAAAAATTTCTAAATATGTTAATTTTTACTTTTAAAATGAAAAATGATATTTATTGAAAATTCATGGGTTTTGAAAAAAACAGTTTTCAAACCTTAATAAAAATTACATTTGACTTCATAAAAATTATATACTCGTTTACTATTAATAAAATTAATTTGATAATAATATTTTATTAAAATATAAATTATTTTAAAAATTCATTAATTCTATATAATAAATTCTTTAAAAATATCTTTTCTGTTTTATCTTATAAAAAATATAACTCTTATCAAACCGATTACCTAATCATTTATAGATAAGGAACTAATATAATCATTATTTATAAGAATTGATTTAATAATATTAATAATAAAAATGTAACGCCCCGACCCTAGAGTCCCAGAGTTGGTGCATTATTACTTAACATTGGCATAATACAAGGAAATCATGTCCCGAAAGATCGATCTGTTTAGTAGCCTTGGAAGTACTAGATGCATTCATATGGTCAACATTACAACTTGAAAAGAAAAACAACACTAAATTATTCGATTAGAAACATCCAAGATTCCTAGATTATTCCTACAAGTCACTCATAACTCACTTCTTCACATCCTCGGAAAAATAAAACATAGAAAGTGGTGATCTTATATGCTTAGTAAGGATAACAATACAGCGGAAACATTCCCAATTAAGCATAAACATTAAGGCAATGTATAACTAAAACAAAATCCTTTTAAACATAAACTTCAGCATAATATGGAAAAAATAAAATGAAATAATTTCATTTACTTATTCACATGGATATTCAATTAGTTGAATAATCACATGAAATATCAATAACCACTTTCATAATGATGGAATGAATAATTCTAGACTATCATAACCACATAGTCAAGGCCATGTGCCAAGACTACAAATAAGATTTTTTCAAGGCCTTGTGCCAAGACACTAGTTTGTCTCGTGAGACCTACCGATGCATCGAGGAGATATAATGGGCTCCACCCATCACATACTAAGTACAATTCATTCCTCATATGAAAAGTTTGAAACATAACATAAACATTCATATTAAAACTAGCATACAAAATGTCAATACTTTATCCACAAACCATGAATGGTATAAAAATAGCACATCCACAGTCAAACATAACTCATTAAATACAATATGGAAGATTGTATTGTAACATATTATCCTCAATAGATAATAAGGAAGGATATTGATATAGATGAAAATAATCATCAAAACTATTGGAGAGAAATACCCCACCCCCTTCTTGAAAACATTTAAAATCACACTACTTGTCAAGAAGCTGTTTTAGAAATAGATTTTTGTATCAAAGTGTCATATACCACTTTGAAACTTTTAAAAGGAATTTTAATTTTAAATAATTAATGTCCATATAAATAAATCCTAAAAACAATTTTTAAAATATGGACACTAATGAGAAATATTTAGAAGAATAAATCTTTAAAACATTTAAAAATAATATTTTAGTTAGAGTTTCTAACCAAAATAGAGACACTTGAATACAAATAATTTAGGTAATGAAATATTTGTAATACCATGATAATAAAGTTATTTATGATATAAAATGTCAAAGTACATTATATACACCATATAAAAGTGATTTGGTGTATAACAACAAAGAAGTCTCAAGGGAATGTAAATTGAGATGAAACTTCTTATAAAGATCGTATCATTAGTTTAAGGATAAATGAACTACATAATTATGTGTAACATATATAAATACACTCAATATGATTGTATATTTAGTGTAAATCAATCAGAGTACATTCACACATATTCTTGTAAAAACAACACCAATGAATTGGATATTTAACTCAACAAAGGGAGATTGGGTTAAAATTACTCTTATCAAGTTCATATCGATGACTTGATAATTTATCAATGGAGTGATTATGTGTATCAAAAGTATATCTATATAATGGGGAGTGGAAATTATGAAATAAGAAAATTAATAGTGATTCCACACATAATCATGGAGTAAAATAATCAATGAAGTATGCGTAAAACCGAATGAGTGGAAATTGAAATTTCAAATTCCCTTATTGATTTGGTAACTTACGAAACATACACCCATGAAAGATGTATCATAAAATGATGATGAAATATCCATAAATTAAATTATATTACACAATTAATAGAATCATGGGAAGTACACACACCGCATGCAATAAATAAGTGGTGAATAATGGAAATCTCACGGAATTAAAAGTGAGATAAGAAACCCATTACTTTGTACTTTTTCCTCGGTCGGGGGTAGGTTAACCTCATGTATAATGGTGAAATAATTTTTATTGAATTATACAAGATTCATATACATTAATATGATTTGATATATTATCTTTTAATATTTATTTGTTTATAATATCTTAGTATTATCGTTTTTTCGGGTGTTAATGGATTCATTTTACATTATATTCTTTGTTATGTGAGCCCTATTTGTCATGTATGGGATGTATATTATTCATATAAAGAATTATATCATGTCTATAAACATTATTTTTAATCTTCCAATGAAATTTAGTCTTTAATGGATTTGATGGGGAATGAATCTCATTGCGTTCATGGAGATGGTAATCCGTACGTACGCACGTATGGTGACATGTCATTTAAAGGATGGATAGAATAATGAATATGGTTCTACCATATTTTTAATAAAATCATAGTATATAGAAGATACTGGGGTTATTATTTTAGAATGGAAATAACAAAGAAATAATAAGTGGAAGAAGAAAAAAACTTGAAAGTGGGTAGTGAAATTATTACCTCTTCTTCGAGTTCTTACATTTTGTTTGATCAAACGGGATTTATAAGTTGGATTTATAACTAAAGGAAGGCCTCTAGGATGAAGTGAGGGAATTTTAGAGGATATTTTTGTAGAGTTTGGCTGAGCCAAAATTCTTTGAAGGTGTGAATTAGAGAGAAGGGGGAGTGCCCTTTTATAAGAGGGGTGAGGGGCACCTTAGGAAAAGCAAGAAATAATATTTTATAATAAAATCATTTTCGGTTTCTAATGGATAAAAAGTGAATTATTTAAAGGATAAGGTGGGGATTGGTTGAAAACCACTCAACAAATAGGTTTTAGACAGGTTTGGGTCACAATATTAACCTTAACTTTTAGATTTAACTCTTAGTTAAATAGTTTGACATTTACCATGTCTCTTTGTATTTTTATATTATATGGTTAATAAACTTACTATATACTTCCAAGCGAACCAAAAGTGGTTCTTTAATGATACACCTATCATTATATAAGTACAGTGGCCGAACCTTAGATTTTTAGGAATATAATATCAATTAATAATATAATATTTGATTTAAAAACTCTTTTTTGTCAATTTTGACACTATTTGGTATTTTGTTTTTGTTAAATTCATAACAGCGTTATTAATTCAAAAAAAATTCATCTAACCAACCCTAATATGTCATATTAACCTAGAAAATTATTTTAATTTGTAAAAAGTCTCAAATTACATTTATTTGGATATTTATAATATCAATTATTTTAATATTTCATTAATTAGGTAATTACTCCATCATCATTGTGTCATTAATAAATTAAATTATTTAAAGTCCAAAAAATATAAATAAAATATTTTTATGTAGGAAATATTTTTATGTTTTTAATGAATATTTATAGAAGAATTTATCTTATGTGTAACTCTATATTAAAAATCTTTTAGTTATTAATCTTTGATTTTAACTCTTTTAACTCTTCTTTGAATTAAATAATAATAAATGTCCTAATCTAATCCAAGTGGACCAAAGAGGTTCATATTTTATTCGTAGGGTTTTTTCTGATTGAATTATACTTAACCAATAGAATTAGGACTTGTGTTAGGGTAATAATAATATCATTTTTACCCTCAATTACCCTATTTACTTTTAGCCGTGCTAAATAAAAGTAAAAAGTTACTATTCACCAAAAATTATTTTAATCTTATTGAACCACATTTTACTCCTTGATAATAACTGTGTATCTCTTATTTTTTTAATTAAACTCACAGAAGCCGTAAAATTACGTTTTATGTGAATTTACAAATTCTCCTAGGAGGTGGGTAAAAGATGGTGAAAAGTTCAATAAAATTTTATATATCTAATATTATTAAAAAATGACTCCAATGAATTAAATTGAACTTATATGGGTATTATTTATCTATTTTGACCAAAATAAAATAAAATAAAATATGTAATTATTTAAATAAAAAATCAGTTTTAAACTATAACTCAGTGTTTTTCACTATTCATCAAAAATTAAAAGTTTTCAGAAACATACCAAAAATTCACCCTAATATAATTTTGATATTCCAAATTCAAAAATGAATTATATTTTACAAATTTCAAAACATATAAGTTTTATTAATTAATTTAAAATTAATTCCTGTTGTCAAAACGAAAAATCTTATTTTTATGAAATAATAACTACCAAAATATTGACATTTGTTTATGTCCAATTTCAATGTGAAATTACGTCTAATGGCCAACATTGGATTAAATGTTAAAAATATAATCTAATTATACATCCAAACTATTCATATGTATAGTTGAACACAATAAATTATTTTGATTAAAAAATTTGTTTACAGTTAAAATATATTATTTTTAACTATTCACCCAAGTATGAAAGTTACCAGAAAAACACCAAAAATTTATTGAAACTAAATTTTTATGTCCCGATACCAAATCAGAAGTTTATTTTGTCAAATTGAATATATAAAAGTTTGAAATATTGGATTTAGAAAAGGTTTTCCATTAAAAGGCGGTAAAATTTCATTTTTTGAAAAATACTTCTTTTATCTGAAAAAAAAATTAATTTTTCCTTAAATTATGTCTAAGCAACTCATAATATGGAATATAAAATTATAAGGGTTATATAAAGTTCAAAATTATATTAAAACTATTCATAACTGTTTTTGAAGGACTAGTTTCGTAAGTCGTGGTGCGCTTGAACTCAATGTTGTTTGTAGTGTATGTTATTGAATTACTTTGAAGAACTAACGTACTATGAAATCTTGGGGTGTTACAAAAAACCTTGGTTTAATATAATAATGTATGTATCTCTCAAAAGTCCCATTTTTACCTGAAGAATCAATTTATCAAATTCGTCATTTTTTTTTAAATACTATTCTCATAAAGGAATTGATGGGTTAATTATTTTATTTATAAAAAGGGATTACACAATAAATAACTAATACCTTATTACATAACTCCTTATAACACCCATATAATACCTAAGGGTAAAATGTGTGATGGTGAAAGACTCTTTGGCGGCTTGGATAATATCACCTGGGTGGTAATCTCTATTAACTTGAACTTCTCCCGTATGTGATTTTGTTCAAGCTTATCATGTAGAAGCTCGGTTTGGGCTTGGTCAAGAGTGAAGCATAGTGATGTTAGCTCATTTCCGAGCTCCAAAAAATGAGATTTGTATGGCCTAAGTCTATTGGATGAGGTCATCCTTTCATTTTTTTATGTCAAATATATTTTTTAAAACCTTATATTTATATCAGTCGTGTGATCACTGTTCAATAGATATATTATCAATAGTAATGATACTTAATGGTAATTTAAACCTAATAATAATAAAAAAGTGCTTGTGTTTTTTATAAGACATTAAAAGAAATGGAATTTTATTCATAAATTATTGGGTCATTAAATAACTACTTCACCACGTCCTTTAGTTCCTATATAAATTCCTTAAGATTTTGATTCACCAAATAACATTAACCAGGGAAGTGGGTTTTTTCAAATATATTTATCTCTATGATCAATTATTTTTCCCTGTTTTTCTTCATAGGAAATATCATTCTCTAGCAGTGTAACCATATACATTAGTACATGTGAAAGATTGGGTATGTACTTCCTAATTAGAGATACATAGATCACATCGTGAGCTTGGGAGAGTTTTGGGGGGATTTTCAAGTGATAATTTACCATCCATACTCAATCAAGAAAATATAATGAGCCAATATACCTAGGTCTCATTTTTTCCTTCTATCTAAATCTCAAAAAAATCTTTCAAGGATAAATTCAGAGAAAAACCATCATAGGAACCTTGAATTTTAGATCTCACTTACAATTTGAAGCATAACACTTCTATAGACTCTAAGGTGCCTTGATGTGATGTGAATAGATTTATCCTTATTAATAATTTAATTAGCTATCTCAGGTCCAAATAGATTTTTTTCTCCAACATTATTTCATTACATCTAAGTTCAACACTTAATTTCATAGTGGGATTCATAAGGATCCATTTGAATTATGGAGTGAAAGTTATTGTTTTAAGAAAATTGAACTAGATGAAGGTTTTTACCCTGAGCACCTTTTAAATATAGATATTAGGATCTCAACCTAACATACATGGTTTGAATGGTCCTATCAAGATGACCATATTTCTGATGATTAGAATATGTATTGCAAAAAACATTATATGTATATTTAACTGAATAATTCCCCAAAACATTGAGGTATACATCATATCTCATTAAGATCAAATTTAATTTTTGGAAACATGTACATTATCCACATCATTAATGTTTATCATGGTAAAATTATCAAGATAGAAATATTATCTGACCACAATGATGTGGACTAAAATTTTATGGATATCAAATACAAACCAAATAGAATTATGGAATTTATATGTTTTTGGGAGTCCGAAATAAAATCTATAGTGTAATTTTCATATTTCCATTCTAGTTTATTTAATGGTTGAAAATCACATTAGACTTATATTTCCCATTCTTATCTTTCACACACAGTGAGGAGATAAATAAATAAATAAAATGAAATATCTCTCTTATTGTTGTCCCATAAATAATAATATTTTTTTATCTATATATATATATTTTACTTAAAATATTAATAGATAAGGATGATCTAGTATAATCTTCTAGTATTTTCTTCTTTCATTATTTTCTAGATGTGACTTTCACTTGGTTCTTGAACTATATCATTTGGTCAAAATCAAGGTTAAACTCAGGAAAATTTCTCATATTCTCACTTAGTTCCTCATCCAATGTCTACACCTATTTAATCATTATGTGGATATATATGGTTGGAAATTAATTTTAAAATTACAATATTTATACCCTTACTTTATGGTTTCAAGGATTATGTTTTTTAATTCCATAAATGTTGGATATTTGTTTATCCTCTTTATGGGTATGGTAGCAAACAAAATTCAACTCAATGCATTATCCACTTTGTTCCACTTCCTATGGTGGTAGAGTATTGAAAATTTATAAAATTTAATCAACTAAAACTATCTTTTTTAGTGAATGTTCAACTATTTTTGGGTGAATATATAATTAAAAAATTTATTATTTGTATATATATTACACCATTATTCATAAAAATAACCCCTCTATATATTAAATGAAAAGAATACTATTGTTAAATCCAAATTATGAGTCTTATAATTTTTCCAATGATTCTTCAATAGGCATGAGTAATAAGATATATTCATATCATTCATTATCATAACTAATCCCAAACCTTTATTTAATATATCATTTTATATCAAAAACCCTTATATGCTATAGTTTTGTGTAAGAACATGTTAACAGACCTAAATTATCTTCAATTTATTAAAATTTTATTAATTCTCATCATTTCAAAATAACTAAACTCTCTTCCAAGTAACAATAGGGAGTGGATTATGGATCCAAAATAAATCCATTAAAAGGAATAGATAATATCAATATAATCTAAGAAAAATTTAGATTTCAGTCATGGTGGTGAGTCTAGGAAAATTTTGAATACCTTTCATTGTATATGGATCCACTGAAATTCCCTATGTTGAGATTATATGACCAAAAAATGAAAATTTAGTAAACAACAATTCACACATGGAAAATTTTTCAAGAAACTTCCCTTTCATTAAAATTGTTTGTACAACCCATAACTGATCTTATATCTCTTCCTTACTCTTATAATATAAACTAATATCTTCTAAATATAATATCAAAAATGATCAAGTAAATATCTATAGGATATATTCATTAAATACATGATTATAGAAGGGTTATTAGTAATACCAAGTGGTAACACTATAAATTCATAGTGTCTATACCTAAAATGGAAATTTTCCTTATGTTTGGCTTCACTTTAAACCTTCAATGGATAGTATCCAGATCAAATATCCATATTTGGAAATTATTGAGATCCTCATAGTTCATCATAAAAATCATTAAAATGGGTAAGGGGATAGATATTCTTGATCATGATCTTGTTAGTCTCCTTATAATCAATATAAGGATGCAATTATCCATAATTCATAACAAAATGTGCAGGGTCACCCCATAGTGAATAACATGGCTGAAAAAACCCCTTATCAAAAAACATGATTCATTGGGATTTGTCACAGATCCCTGATCAATTAAATTTTTTTATTCCTAAGAATGTTCCATAGTGTAACACCCTACGTTTGATCACATAAAGGAACCTTACACACGTTGTCTTCATATTATCACTATTATAAACTAACTAATATAAAACTATAAAAAAAATACATATGGGGATAGTTTTGAAATGAATGAATTAAAAAATAATATATATATATATATATATATATATATTTGTTTGTGTGTGTGTGTGAATTGAAATATAGAATGATGATAGAATAATATATGAAAGAAAAATTTTTATGAGGTTATTGTGATTGATTTCATTGCTAAAAAATGAACTTAATATTCCAATCAATATTGTGATCAAAACCTATCACATGAAACCCTCTATTTTTAAATGTGATTACCCCATACTAATAAAACTTTATATAGGTAAATACTCTTTAGAACATCATCTAGGATGGATCTTCTCTAAATATCACTATTCATTCCATGATCCACTAGATGCATGACACAAATAGAGAAGTGAATGATGATTGATAAACTAGAAGAAGAACTCAATAAAAGAGAAAATAGGTCAACCACTAACCATAGTAGATTTAGAAACCGCCAAAATTTCTAGAATTAAATAATGATATTGAAAATGAAGAAAAATAAATCCCAATTAAATCATGATTCCCTCACTTTAACAAACACTAAGGTTAGTTCTCTATTTTTAGTGGATTTGAGAAGGGAATAAGGTAGGAGAACACATAAACTGAAACAAATTGAGGAAAGTGATATGGTGAATAAAAATATCATATTAAAAGATCAATAATATTAAATAAAATAATTTAATAAAAATATAAATAAAAAGGAAAACTAAGGTTACCCCCATGTTTCCTACCCCATGAAGTAAAAAAGAGGTAAATTTTTATAGGGAGAGGTGGTGAAAATTTTAGATCAAATTATATCATCGAGAAGATCACAAATGTTATACCTAATAAATGAAAAAAACTTGAAATTTTAACTTATTTAAATTTTTTTGGATATATCCTTCACATGAACCCAAATAAATTTGAGATTTATTGGAAAATAGTTGACTGAGTTATGGATGGTTTACTCAGGATATTTAATTTTTCCATGTGAATTTTCATATTACAATAATCTACATTACTATTCTATTACAATCTTTAATACAAAATAATATTACATGAATTTAATCATTAATGATGGTCACTAATACCTTCTATAACTCCATTTTTTATTTTATCCTCTTTGGGATTTTAGATAAGGATATATGGCCCCATCATTATGTTGGGACCAATTTGTGTATAAGGTTCTATTTTTTGACACCAAGTTTTTAATGAAGATCAAAATGAAAAGGGAGATGAAGAAGAACTCTAAATTTATTAAGATACATGCATTATTTCATGAGATATTATGTGGAGATTTAAAGATTTAAGAATGATCATAATAAGCTGAGAAGATAATGCCTGTCATATTCATTGTTGACTAGAAATACTGATGTTTCTAGATGAAAGGGAAGTTGTTAAGTTTCATTACTTTCCCTAGAGAATCTGACGATGTTAGAAATGATCATTCAAAGAGTATATATCCAGATGTAAAAAGTTCGTGAGGAAAATACGGATGTTTCTAGAAGAAACGAAAGTTGGTAAATTTCAGTACTTTACCTGGAGAATCTAACGATATTGCAACTGATCGTTAAAAGATTATATATCCTAATGGAAGGAGTTCATGATGAAAGCTATTTATTGTTGAAGAAGAATGATGGAAACTGAAATAGCATGGGTGTTCTTTCCAAAATAGATATTTAAGGTGGTGTAGTTTCCCATTGTTTCCCAAATTTTTGGACCTCAAAATCGGGATTTTTTTGGAAATGGAAGTATTTATGAATTGGAGTGAATGAGATGCAGAATGGAAAAGGTCATTGGTGAAAGAAGAAAATTGCATACCTCGGAACATGGATCTCATACCATGTTCTGGGGATGGTTCGTAGCCACGTACCTTGTAGCAGAAACGGTACGCAGAGCGGTGCATAGAACCGAAATTGGTTCGCAACGACCGTATGTGGTGAAGGTGTGTGGTACGCAGAATGTTGCCTAAAAAGGTATGTGGTGAAGGAGGAATGGTCCATCAAATGGTTCGCGGAACCGAAAATAGTTGATAGTAATGGTACGCGGTGAAGGCATGTGGTACACAGAATTTTGAAGGTTGAAATGAAAAATAGTTTGCAGTGATGGTCCGTGTTGAAGGAATGCGGTACGCGTAGTGCTGAAGGATGGTG
The DNA here is from genome assembly GCA_963277665.1 of Viscum album. Classification (NCBI taxonomy): domain Eukaryota; kingdom Viridiplantae; phylum Streptophyta; class Magnoliopsida; order Santalales; family Viscaceae; genus Viscum; species Viscum album. Next base: position 1,639,229,368 of record OY728121.1, on the reverse strand, counting down.
GGATTACTTTGGTTTTTTGAAACAAGAGTGGTACACTGTTGAGTCTTATAGTACGCAGATGGAGTTCAGTATGCAATAAAGTTTTTCCCACATTCAAAATTTGGGTAAAATGGATTAGCGAATGTTTCCGAGTTATTTTCTTATATAAGGAGTGCTACTCCCATCATTAAGATAGAGAAAATTCGAAAAGAAAATATCATCGCTGTGGAAGAACTTGGTGAAGTCAAAAAGTGGTACACCAGTGATATTCTGTGTAGGATGAAGTGGTATACAATAGACAAAATGGTTCAAAAAATTAGAAGGAATAGTCCGTATAAGAGATTTTTCATAAGAAAAAGTGGTATGCATGAGATAAAATAATTCATAGAATTTGAAGAAGAAGTCCATAAAAGAAAGAAATGTTATGCAAAAGAATTAGGTAGAGGCAGTACAAGAAGAAGGTACCTGATGGTAGTACGTAGAGGTGCGGTATGCGGAGTAGGCATGAGACACAGAGCAGGTGTGGTACGCGGAGTAGGCACGGTACGCGGTGAAGGCACGATACGTGGAGTAGGCATGGTACGTGGAGTAGGCATGGTACGTGGAGTAGGCACAGTACACAGAGTAAGCGCGTTATGTAGAGTAGGGGCAGTATGTGGAGCAGGCACAGTACGTTGAACAGGCATGGTATGCGGAGAAGGGACAGTGTGTAGAATAGGCATGGTACACAGAACAGGGGAAGTATGCAGAACCGAAATGGTATGCAGAATAGGTGCAGTATGCAGAAAAAACATGGTATATAGATGAGATACATTAGATAAAATCAGGGGAAGTTCGCTGAAATAAAAACATCATAAATGGATTTTGTGATTCTAGTTAATTAAAATAAGTTTTAGTGAATTTAGTAATTTTACTAAAGGAGAAAACAGAATATAAAAGAGCATCAATTCTAGAATTCTATACAAGCAGTGTCTCATGTTAAATAGAGATAATGACTTTCATTCCAATCTGTTGAAGTGACCCTCAAGTCGATAAACTGAGTGGGACCTCTCCCAAGGTAGTGAGCCAGGGGAGTCATCAGAAGTGATCTAAGTGAAGCAGTGGGTTATCCATGAACCTTTGTAAAGGCAGTGTTCTTGGGATAGAGTGCTTATTACTGAACCTTTGTAATCCATAGCTAGTGATCATTAGTGGAATTTGGTATGACAGACACACTATCGGTAATAAGATCTAGTAAATAAGAGAAAAAAATTTCACCCTAATTCACCCCCCCCCCCTCAATGTGGTCTAGGGTCCTTCAAATGGTATCAGAGCCAAAATATTTATGTATGTTGGATAATTTTGAGTAACTCTACTTAGAATAGGATTTTAGATTCTTTCCTAAATTCAAAAATGAAGTGCAATCTTGATGAAGATTCAGTAATCTTTGAGAAGAAGTCTACATCCAGTAAGACCATGGAAAATAGGAAAAAGAAAGGGAAGGGACATTTGAGGAAGTCCCTCAAGTACAATGAAGATGCAGTTTCTGGTTCTCCATGCCCTTCTAATAATGAAAAAATATTATTCTTGGAAAGTAAAGAGCAGTTGGATCAGGTTTTACCTGAGGAAAGTAAGACACTTCTATCTCATTTTCAAGTGATTAAGAGAAATTAAGAACTTATCTTCATGATAGTCCTAAAGAAATATTTGTTTCTATTTGTATAATATTTCAATGTATGTAGGATGAGATCACTCGACTGGGAAGAGAAGATGATATTATAGAGGAAGGATTGGTAAAGAAAGTATCAGAATGTTATAATCTCTCCAGAAAAATTGAATACTTTGAAGAAAGAAAGAGAAAACATGAAATAAATACATCAAAATGGCTCAAAGAATTTGAAGAGTAAAAGAGAGTCATAAAGACTCTAGAAGAAAATATCCATTCACTTAAAGCTGAGCTAAATAAGGGAACTAAAGTCAAGAGTTTATATTTGGAAGAAACTACCTTGAAATTCAAGGAACTTGACTCTTTGTTACAAACAAAAGTCAAGTTTCATGAAGTTGAATTTGAAATAATGAAAAATTCATGTGAAGATAAGATGATTATGATTGAAGATCATAAATTCATCCTCAATATGAAATTTCTAAAACTAGAAACTTAGTTGACCAATATTGATAAGATGCATATTGAGTCTTTATAAAAGAATGAAACTATTGCTACACAATTATCATTGGAAGAACCCAAAGATGAAATACCTCCAAACATGTGATAAGAAGATCATGAATTCCCTCATTGATCTATCACAAGTAGCTAAGAAATTTAAGGTATTATCCATACCAACTTGTACTATTGTTTCTAAATATGTTTCTACAAAAAGTGTAGGTTGGAAGATAAATTCTAAAAAAGTATGGATGAGGAAAGGTTAGGAGAAGAAACCTACCACCATGGATAGGGTGGATAGGAAGAAAAAGTTGGAATATGGTTCCCTAGATGGAGTAAAATACCTTAAGAATAAGGCCCAACAACCTTATACAGAGGATATAAATAATAAAATATTTGTGGGTCAATGTTGGTGCTATAACAGTTTTCGGCATTATGCACAAGATTTTTGGTACAATACCTTAAATGAAAAAACATATAGAAAACCTATATAAAAGGGAAGAAAGCCAGAGAAGAAGAAGCAATATCCATTGGTCCAAAAGTATCTATTTATTGCAAATATATTTGGAATGCTTGATAACATCTATTATATATGCAACAGCAGTGGTCACAAGGTAGGTACATGCCCATATCAACATACATTCACTGTTGATAAGAAAAGAAGAACTATGATGCCGACTAAGTGTAAATCGTCTACCTTGGGAAGAAATTCGAAGAATATTTTGAACACACACTTCTCTAAGAAGATATCATGTAGGGAAGCTGAGAAGACCCTGTATTTTAGATCCATGAAATTGAAGGGCAATTCATCCAAAAGAGAAACTAAGAGTGATGGCACTCAGATAAACCCATATGGAAGTTCCAAACCTACTGCAACAGTTCCAAATGACATGTTGGTTATCTGGCCAGAATATTTGTAAATAAAGAGGAAATTTGAAAATGAACAGGAAAATTATGGTGGTAAAGGAAAAGAAAAACATTCACATTATGAAGATAAAGTACATGAGAGAATCAAAACCTAAAGAAACACATGTGTTAAAGAAGTTTTGTGTGAGAGATTTATGAAATATGGTCACATTGAAAATGGTTTCCTAACCTTAATACCAAAGAAAGAAGAAATACTTAAGAGGAGTAAGAATGTATCATCCATGATGGATATTAAGAAGAAGAACAATTCTCCACACAATGTAGAAGTGAATTTGAATAGATCCATGCCACATCAACATGGATCAGAAAAGATTTTTAGATTTTCAAGCATGAATACTAGAGTAAATGGATGAACTTGTTTGAGAAAAGTATCTCAACCATGAATCTTATATTGATGAAGCAAGGAGGAATCACCTTATTCCATTAATCATTTTTGTATTCTATTTGTGCTGATAATATAGGGAATTAAAGGTGAAGCATGCTCTTAGGGGGAGAACCTAAGAAGTAGTGAATTTTGTCAACTCTTGATAGCTAAGCTAAAGAATTTTCCATTATTGGAAGATTCTTCTATTGATATTCAACGATTAATTTGATTAAGGATTACCCTTGATGAATATGATGAGGAGTGTTTCCCTTGAGGGGGAGAAAAGTGAAGAAGCTTACTGAATTTTTATTTCAATCAGTATCAACTTCAGTTGTTATTAAATTCAATTACTTTAGAAAATTCTTAAAGAACATTTCATTGGAAAGGGTATGTCATTTCTCAATATCTCATCCTTGCTTACTCAGAATGATGATCATTTTACAAAGGGGGAGTAACTGAATTAATTAGTGACATGAGAAGAATGGAAGTTCCCCAAGGCCACCTATCCTACGAATTGCACATGAATGTTTTTTATCTATTTATTGAAGTGAGTGTAGAAGTTTCAGGTTGATTATTCCCCATCAAATTTAATTTATTCATCTCGGAATGAAAGTGGAAATCCCATGAAGACAAAGTATATGAGTTCTCATATCATGTGCTATCATGATCAGTAGATAATGTACTGCCTTGTTGTCTTAATCAAATCCTCTTGTTTTCTACATCAAGAATTTCTCAAGTATACATAGAGTGAAATGATTGACGACATATTGCATAAGTATGGATTGATACCCTTTTCCCATGAACTTTGTATTTCTTATCAATGAGGTGGAGATAAGTTAAATGAAAGTAAGGGGGATAGAATATTCTCATTTTTATATTAACGCATTCATTTGAGGTGAACTTTAAGGTATTGATAACAAAATACAAATTGGGGGATTGGTGGGACCACTTTGTGTATAAGTTTGTATTTTTTGTCAATAATTTGTCAATGAAGATCAAAATGAAAAATAAGATGAAGAACAACTCCAAAATTATTTAGAGACATGCATTATTGTATGATGGATCATGTGAAAATTTGATGATTTAAGAATGATCATACAAAGCTGAGAAGATGATTCCAGTCATATTCAGTGTTGACTAGAAAGACTGATGTTGCTAGAAGAAATGGAAGTTGGTAAGTTGCAGTATATTCCCTAGAGAATCTGGCGATGCTGGAACAGATTTTTCAAAGAGTATATATCAAGGTGGAAGTATTTTGTGATGAAGAGACTGATGATTCTAGAAGAAAGGGAAGTTGGTATGTTTCATTACTTTCCCTAGAAAAGCTGACAATGCTGGAACTAATCATTCAAAGAGTATATATCATGATGGAAGGAGTTTGTGATGAAACCTGCTGACTGTTGAAGAAGAAAGATGAAAAGTGAAATAGCATGGTTGTTCTTGAAAAAACAGATATTTAAGGTGGTTTTTTTTCCAGTGTTTCCAAAAAATTTGGACCTCAAAATCAGGATTTTTTTGGAAATGGAAGGATTTATTCATAAGAGTGAACAAGATGTAGAACGGTGAAGGAAATCAATAAAAAAATTAAACCTCATACCTCGGAACATGGATCACGTACCATGTTCCGAGAATGGTTCTCAGCCATGTACCTTGTAGTAGAAAGGGTCTGTGGTGTGGCGCATAGAACCGAAAATGGTTCGAAGCGATGGTACACAATGAAGGTGTGTGGTAAACGGAATGTTGCCGAAAATTGTTTGCAGGATGGTATGCAAGGAAGGCGGGATGGTTCTCAGAACGGGTCTCAGAACTGAAAATAGTTCACAGCAACGGTATGTAGTGGGGGAATGCAGTATCCAGAATTTTTAAGGATGAAATAAAAAATGGTTCACAACGATGATACATGTTGAAGGAATGCGGTACGCGGAGTGCTAATGGTTGGCGGGATTAATGCATTTTACAGAACAAGATCGGTACGCGGTTGAGGCTTAAAGTTCATGAATGGAGTTCCATATTCAATGAATTTTTTCCCAAATTAAAAATTTCGGTAAAATGGATTATTGAAATTTTTGCAGTTATTTTTCTATATAAGTACTGATAATATCATCATTAAGATAAAGATAATTAGATAAAAAAATATCATCATTATGGAAGAACTCGGCAAATTCTGAAAGTGGTACGCCAGTGAGATTATGTATAGGATTAAGTGGTATGCGATAGATAAAATAGTTCTCAAAATTGGAAGTAGTAGTCCACATAAGAGATTTTGTATAATAAAAAGTGGTATTAAGAAGATGAAATAATTCGTATAATTTGAAGAAGAAGTTTTTTGAAGGAAAAAAATGGTACGTGAAGGCGGTACACAGAGGTGGTACGTGAAGGCAATATGCAAAGGCAGAACGTAGAGGCATAGTATGCAGAGCATGCATGGTACACAGAGCATGAACGGTATGCAGAACATGCACGGTACGCAGAGTAGGCACCGTACACGAAGCCGGTGTGGTAACCAGTGTAGGGGCAGTACGCGGAGCAGTCATGGTATGTCGAACAGGCATAGTGCATAGAATAGATGCGGTACGCATATCAGATATAGTCAACAGAATCAGGGACAGATCGTAGAAATGAAAACATAATAAAGGTAGTTTGTGGTTCTAGAGAAAAGAAAAAGAAGTTTTAGTAAATTTAGTAATTTCACATAAGGAGAAAACTGAATATAAAAGAGCATTAATTCGGGACATCGATGCAAGAAGTGTCTCTTGCTAAACAGAGACAAAGACATTCATGCCAATCAGTTGAAGTGAACTTTATGTCGATAAACTAAGTGATACCTCTCCCAAGGCAGTGAGCCAGGGGGAGTCAATGGAAGTGATATGAGGGAAGCATTGGTCTATCCATGAACCTTTTTAAAGGTATTGTGCTTGGGACAGATTGACTCTATCTGAACCTTTCTAATACAAAAATAGTGAAGATTATTGGAATTTGGTGTGACATACACATTTTTGGCATATTCTCCTTGAACATAGCCCTTAGTGGTGAACCAAGTAAAAATTGTTGTGATTCCCTTCTTCATGTGAATGTTTTAATTACTATACATATCCATCATATAGGTTTAAACAAGTTCCTACTAACGTGGGAACAAGATCCAGTAAATAAGAGAAAAAGTTGACACCATGATTCACCCCCCCTCCCACCCTCATAGGGTGGTCTCAGGTCCTTTACATAAAAAATGATACATTTAGTACATAGATTTAGAGGATTGGATTGTGAGCTTATTTTGGGCCTCTAAATGATGGATTTTGATTTGGGTCCAGAATAATAAAATGAATAACAACATGTATGGAATCTTGATAAATGGAATTTCACAATTTCATTTGTTATAGAGAATTTTATAGCCAAAATATAGAAATAAATTAACAATGTTAAATTCTAAAATTAGGCCATTTTCTAAATTATGCTCAAAATACACCTAAAACATAAAGATGTGACAATTTACTAAAAAATATAACTATTTATGGATTATAAACATTGAATAATAGTATAAAATGTTTAATATTTTAGCTTCATCAATCCCCTACACATAAACATCATACTACTGGTCAATAATCTAATATCAAGGTAAAACCAAACATCCCAAAGTATAAATGATAACACTCCTCACTTATTAAATATAAAAAAATATCATGCATCTCAAATGGAAAAAATTCCCTAACTCTTTATAAATAAAATAAATCCACTCTATATCATGTTAATCCTCATGTTCATGTCATACCTACCTTTATAAAAATATATTTCTCTCTCCACTCAAGGTTTTTTTTTGTGGAGTTTTTCTCATTCTTAGGAACACAGTGATCTCCATAGGCCTAAATTCCACCAAATATTTATAGTTAATAGAGTCATAAAATTTTTAATCATGAGGGATTTTTCATGGTCCGTTCTGAGTTTGGGGTTTGTTATATTTTAAATTTAAAAATGTTAGAAGCAAATTGTGGAGGGTTATGCTCCAATGATAAGTAAATTCTTCAAAACAACTTTTCTCTATAATAGTGTGTTACATAATCTACTCTAAAATGAATCAAATTCAAACACTTGTTGATCTCTTTAGGAAGTTCACACTTGGTATTCAGTATCAATGATAAATTTAGTTAATTTTTTCTCCCATTTTTTATAATGATTCATCTTGAATTTAGATCTGGAATTTCTCTTCAGAGTCATATTTTTGAGGGAAAATATATTCTTCTCTTGGTCTTCAAATATTAGTGAACTTCCCACCCAACATTGTAATGTAATTTTTTCCACTTACACATCATTATATCATGAATTTCCTTCCACTAAATATGAAATAAATTTTGTAACACTTTCAATTGATCTCAAACAATTTATTTAAATGAGTAAAATACATCCCATATTCTCCCTCCCCCACACTTGAGTTCAAAAATAATCATGAATTTAACTTTTCGAATGAGTAAGAATGGGATAAATGTATTGTAATTTTCCTTTATAAAAAATTGTTTCATAGATTATAAGTGATTAATGAAAGTCATATATAATGGTTGGAAAAAATTATACTTAAAAGTAAAAAGGGAATCCAAAGTGGTTCCTCAATCATACTTGAAACAATCTATGAATTCTATCAGCATTTAAAAAGATAAAAAAAAGTTTCAAATAACACAGCATTACTTTATACTCTTATTTTAAATATAAATGTAATTAATATGTTGGAATGTTTTATAAACCACTCATGTTTGACAATATTTTCAATTTGGAAAACTCAAGTGAACATGAGTTTCACAATCAATCAAACGTCATCAAATGGAAAAAATATCTCTCAGGAAACAAAATCCATTCAGAAACAATTTATGTAAAAAAATATTGAAATCAGGAAATGTTCTAAGAAAAAAATATGGTTTTATTTTTCCGAATAATTAATTTCCTCTCAAGAATACTAAAAACACACGTAAAATGATGATCAGAACATAAAAAATTCAGAAAATTTTAAAAAATTAAAAACAAAATAGATGCACACAAAATATTCCAAAAAACATATTTAAATACAGCAACATAACATATTACATTTAATACACTCTTTTTAATTAAATTTAGACAATATCTTTCAAGACGAATTTTAATTTTGTGTCAAATAAAATAAATAAACGGAAAGGAAAAACTAAAATAATATTTTATTTTGAAACCTTGAGATAATCTTCTAGTTGCTACAACATTAAACCTAAAATAAAGATAGAAAAAAACATGATAAGGATAAATAAAAATAATGATATATGGGAAATAAAAGTGATCATTCTTATTTTGACCCCCAAGTGGGTTCTGGGTTTTTACTTCCCCTAGTAAGACAGGTGTAGTGGTTTAACCCCAATAAGAAGGTTGATGGGTTTTCTTTCATAGAAACCAATAAAATATTATTTCCTCGCATACCCTTCAACTTGAATTGTTCATGGAGATAACCATTGATAGATTACATCATCTCCTCCCCCTTTTGAATGTGATAAAACTTAGAATATATGGGATGGAGAAAGAATGGATCCTCTACTTCTTTTTCCATGACATCTTTGGCCTCTTTAGTGACTTTGTCCAAGGATTGAATGGGTGACTCCACTGCATCCAAAATTTTAAGAAGGGGAAATTCATTTAAAATTTACTTTTTATGGGAATTAAACATAGTAAAATCATGAAATAAATATTATCTTATATTTAATGAAGATTGAATGTTTATTTCTTTAGGAAAGACCACTGGATACTCTTTCTCAACAAGGGAATCATATTTATCTTATTTTAATGAAAGAGATATGTATATATGAGATGGTTAAAAAAATTAAAATATTTGAGAACTAGTTTACTTTTTTTATTCAAAAATTTCTTACCAAATTTCTTTCAAATCAGGTTTTCCTCCCATCATTGTATCAGTTGGAAATAAATATTTAAGAAACACTCCAAGAATTTTCTACATAGAGAATATTAGATCTTTAAGTTGTATCTTAAATCTCCCTCAAGTTATTAAACCTCAAATATATGTGAAACTAGAATATAATTCTCTAAACTTTTCATTTTCTCCATTATATTAATATAAATTTAACATCTTCATCTTCGGAGGCAAGTATTGATACCAATATGATAGTTTTTTCAATAATTTTTAAATTATTTTGAATAATCAAGGAATTTTAATCCATTTAAATCTTTAATTTATATTACCTTATAAACAATAAAATACTATTTCATTCATATGAAAAATAACTACAATAATCTATCATTAAACTATGATAGAAAAAAATTAAATAAATAACTTTTTTTAGTTTTTTAATTTTTTGTTTGTTTTTTTATCTTTTACAAAAAACTATGTGCATAATGGGTTATCCTCCCTAATAATGGTTCCATATTGATACACAAGGATTTTTAATATATCCTAAATTAATTAAATTATTATTTTACTATTAATTAACTATTGTGGTACGCCCTATGGGCGATCATGTGGAGGCTGATGACATAAAAAGGATACCAATTGTCACTAATATAAATTAAATAATATAAAACTTATAAAAATGTAGATGGGTGGTTTTTAAATATGTTAAATTTAAATAAATATTTATATATACATATATATTATATAAGAAAAAAAATAAGTGAGAAAGAATGAAGTAATACAATTTTTATCAAGGGGTAATGGTCATTGAAATCATTGTTTAAAAAATATTTTGCATTGTTAAACTCAAAAAGGTGATCAAGACTTATCACGTATCATCTTATCATTTGAAATATCATCACCTCATACCAAGATCAATATTTATAGGGTATTTATATTCCTTATTTTATATATGATAATACTTCATTGAACATCAGTACCCATACCATGAACCACGATATTCACTATATGAATACTGAAGGGAAGAAATATGATAAAAGAGAAGTTGAATTTTATAGAAGATAAAATGGGGTGAACACTCACTATAATCAATTTAACCATCACCCAAATTCTAATAATTTTTTAAATAAATAAAAAAAAATTAGAAACAATATAACTCATTCAAACTAAAATTCCCTCCCTTAAGAAAATTCTGATGTTAGTTCTCCATTTTTTGTGGATTTAATAAGGGAATACATTGAGAGAAAACATAAACTGAAAGAAATATAAGAAATATATATGAAGAATAAGAATCCTGATATATTAAAATTTGAATATTATTACCAAAATTAATTTCCTAAAAACTACTAAAAAATGGAAAACTATGGTTAGCCCCTTTTTTCAACCACTTGATGTGAACAAGAGATGAATTTTTAAAGTGATATGGGGTGGAAAAATTCATCTCATATTCTTTCTACCAAAATCTCTCACATGTTATACCTAATAAATGAAAAAATCTATAAATAAACCCTTCTTGAAAGTTATTCGGATCTATCTTTCACACACACCAATGTAAATTTTACCTTTATTGAACAATAATTGAAGGATATATGGTTATTTTACTCAAAAAAATTAATTTATCTATGTGATATTTCCTATTCCAATAAAAAAACATTATAATCCATTATGACCTTTAATAAGGTAAAATATCATATGGACATAGTTATTAAATTTGTTCACGAATACATTATATAACTTTATACTGAATTTTATCTCCATTAGGATTATCATAATTCCTCGTTTACTTTCTATCAGGTAATTTTTTACCTTTTCTATTCATTTCCTTTTTCATGGTTAACTAATGCCAAAAAAATGTCAGGATGCCTCTCATGGTGAAGTCATGTAATTATTAGTGTTTTTCAGATTTCCTCTATTATTTTTGTTATCTTTTGGGTGATTACATATTGTATAATTGGAGTACATGTTTTATACCAGATTTCTAGTAGATACCGTTAATTGGATATACTTCATGAGCATTTTACATGTCATGTAAAGGGTTTATGATGGGTAATGGTAAATATCATGTTTTTAAAAAAATGTGACAAGTTTTTTGAGTATCTGATATTTGTGGATTATATGAAGTGTAATTGGATTACACATTATGTAATAGCCTTGGACAAGGAATTTAGGTAATTACATCAGTTGATTATTATTTCATTATTCTATAGATATCTCCCCTCTCCACCAATATGTATCCTTTGATGATTTTGGGAGTCTCCATTCAATATAGATTGATTCATTATGAAATTGATAACTATTTTCCTAAGGTTTATTCTTTTTGGGTAAGAATTTATTTTTATTTTTTTAAGGAAATGGTTTTTTCTATGGTTTTGTTTATATTTTGATCAGATAGTGTTTTTTATTGATCCTTTCATTTCTAGGTGTTCCTTTTATTTCTAAGTCCATTCACTTAGTTTTCAGTTCTATTGTTGAAGGATGTCCGGTTTCTATTGTGATGGGGTTTGTATTTCTGAAAAAAATAAGTTAATTTGTTGAATTACAAGCCATTTTTATTAAAATAATTTGGGATCATTATTGATTTTGTGTTATAAGAGGATTAAAATTCTTTTTAGTAATGTAAAATGTTTTCAAAAAGTGGGTTTTCTTTGAAAATGGATTTTATTGATTTGGATGTGGGTTTCCAAATTATGAATCATATCATCTTGGATTTGATTTTTTTTTATAAAATTGTGGTCATGGTTTTAAAATGAATTTGTAAAATTCAACATTCGGAACCTTGGTTTCCTCAGTAAACAAACACAGGTATCTTTAGTTTGTGTAAGACACCACTTGGAGGAATAATTTTACTATATTGGCTGGCATGAAATTATATAAGTTGGATCTAACATTATTCATGATTAGGTTTTTTAGTTTGTAGTGGGAAGTGTCCCATAGGATTAATCCTATATCTAAGGTTCTTTTTCATTTATGCTAATCTATTTGATGATTTTTTTTGTTATCAATTTTTTCTAGAAATTCTGTTTATATGTGGTTGTATCACATAGCATCGCACGATTGGTTATTTCATGGATATGTGTCTTCATGTTTACCACTTGATTAATGGTTATGATTTCATGTTTTATAACTTTTAATTTCCATATTTCTGGTTTAGGAATATGAATGTATTTTATGAAAACCCAACAGAAAATGAAATAAAATGGTATTTCTTATGAATAAATATTTTTAAAAATATTTTGTTTTAAAAGATAAATTATTTTCATTCCTGATGTCAAAAAATCTATAGAAACTATGGTGGTATCCTACTTGTCTTTGGCTCAAACCATAATTAGTACTATGGGAATTATTAGATGTTTTATTATAGGTTTCATGTATTTGGAAAAAAATTATGTAGCATGATAACTTCTCTTGTTATTGCTTCCATCAGTTTTGGTTGGCCTAGAGTTGATTTTTGGCCACATGGGGATTAGACATACTTTCTAGTTTAGCCTATTTGGGTCTGTATTGTATAGTTTATGTGGTATCTTGTCAATTCAATCTTTTTTACTTTGGTTTTTTGTCTTTTTTATATTCAATACTAGTTTCTAATATCCTATTTTTTCTGTATTACGTGACAGGCCGGTTTAGGTGTCTTGTTTATTTAATCGTGTCTTGTTTGTTAACATTTGGTATAAAAGGGATGTTCATCCTTATTTGTGTTAAACATTTGTGAGGTTGGTTCTATATCTTGGATATAAAAAAGTTATTAATGTCATAATTTTGATATTAAGTGTGGAAAAATAGCTTATCCAACTCACTTTTATTTCTGAAACTAAGATAATTTGGGTGGTTAGGAAATTTTAGTAGGTTTAGGACTTAGAGTTTGAGGTCATTTGAATGAACTATATGGGTTGTTTATTTTAATTGAACTATTACTTAATATGTAAGTGATTTGTGGTTTCTTTAAATTTATAATGTTTTATTGAATCTCAATCAATACATAATTTTGGTCCTAGGATTTTGTAATTTTTTCAATACTGATTGGTTTTTTACTTTTTATAGTCAACTCCTCTGAGATGAGATTATCAAAATCCAAGAGAGGAAGATGTAAGAGAGGCTCCATAGGAAAACCCTCTAGTGGACCCTTCTTTGGTAGAAGTAGTATTCTACACTATTCAGACTTTGGGTTGTGTGGGTTCTGGGAACCCAAGACATGTGGTGGATCATATCTCTGAATATACTAGCATCATCCACCCATATTTTGTGGTTAAAAAGGAACCTTGGAATCTAAGGAGCAGCTTGAGTGGATAGATAGGATCTTCAACATCTTAAAGAACCATAAATACTTAAAGGTTTTTTTTACACATATATTCCCAAGGGACTCTGTAGGAGATGGTGGGACTCTATTGTACAAGTAATTTGTATGAGGTCTTACCTAGGATTCCTTGAATAAAATATGTAACTAGTAGTTTTAAAATGATACATTGTGTACAGTGAAGACCTAAGAGTTTCTGACCTTAAATAATGGGTAGTGAACTATTGTGGAGAATTCGGCCTGTTTTCATGAGTTGGTGTATTAATCACTGGATATTTTCACTAATGAGAACCAAAATACTCATAAATTTGTGTTAAGACTGAGGTATATTATTTGGTTGATAATGATTCTCATTTTCATTTCAATCATTGTGTTTTTAGTTGAAAAGGAATTCATATATCTGGTATGATAGTTTTGGGTGGAGATTTAGTGGATTTAGGGGTTCTCTAGTGTGTGCCTTCTAGCTAGAAGAGGAAGTATAATAGTGGAAAAAAAATTAGGACCAGTTTTTAGGGATTTTATAGGGAATAAACAGTTTTTCAACTACCAGTTTCGAAGGAGAGATCATACTAGCCTAACTGGGCATAGGATCCCATAAATTTTCATACTTGCAGATGACTGGGATATCTATGTTGTTTTTGTGAAATGATATCTGAGGGTAGCGGGGTTGGATCCACTCTTAGTAAGGGTTAACATGTTTTTATATATTTTTTCAAGGGTGGTGGGTCTAATCCTTAGGCCCGGGGAGATGTTCATGTGGCTAAGACTGTATGGATTTAGGTTCTAGAGTTTCTTCTAGAGGAATATGAAGAAGGGCTGACTACTTTTATAGGTACTATTTTTATTTAATATTATAGGGTTCATGGTTTTTTTATATTGGTTATAATCATTATTGTATATCTTCAATGTTAGTTGATGTGTTGGTTTTGTGTTCATGGTTTATGAAATTATTTTTGGATCATTCAATGCCTTTGGGAAATATGTTTGAAGAAGGTTTTAAATGTACCATGTTTTTGGTGATGATAGTAGACTATAAGGTGGAATGGGAATTTTTGGTTATTGATCATGAAATATTCGTATTGATTGTCAGAATAGATTTTATGATCATTATTGATAACTATATAGACAGTTTTCACTGATGATTTTAGTTCTTATATACTAATGGGGTCATTCATGTCTTACAGCGTGATTGAGAAACTAGAGCAGGAAAAGAATGATATGTTTCTCCTTATTTTGGTGTAATATCTTTTCTATTGTTTGATATGATTCATGATATAGATGAGCATTATTTATCTGTTCAACATTATTTAGTTATTTTTGTGTACTGTGATGACTTTTGGGATTATTTTGTTTAGTTTCCCACACAAGAGATGGATGGATATAATTATAGATCTTCTCCCTAGAACAATTCCAATTTCTATGTCATCTTACCATATGATACTCTATGATTTGGGGGAACATAATGTCTAGCTTAAGGACCTAGAGTCTAAATGATTTATTCATTTGAGCATGTCATTGTGGACTTCACCTTTCTACTTTGATAAGAAGGAATATGGCTGACTCACACTGTTTATTGATTATTAAATACTGAATCGGGTGACCATTAATAAAAAAATAATTTTCCAAGGATTAATTATCTATTTGATCAGATTAGCTGTGATCGTTGGTTTTATAAGATTAATTGGAGGTTAGGTTACAACCATTTTAGAGTCTGAGAAGAGGATGCACTGAAGACAACATTAAGGAGTCGATATGAGCATTTTCAATTTCTGGTTATGGCATTTGGTCTGACTAATTCTCATATAGTGTTTATGGCTTCGATGAATTGTATTTTTCATTAGTTCTTATAATCACTTTTTTTGTGTTCATCAATGATATTTTTTTTGTACTCTAAGTCATAGGATGGTCATATAGACCATTTGGTTATCAATATTTAAACTATGAAAGAACATAGACTTTATTGAAATCCTTCAAAATTTTAGTTATGGATCTAGCAAGTGATGTTTTTAGGGAATGTAATATTTGGGAGTGTATTATTAGTTTATCCGAAAAATATACAAGAAATTATGTCCAAGGAGTATCACATAAATGTGTTTTAGATCAAGAAATTCTTGGGATGGGCTGGTTATTGTAGACAGTTTGTTCATGACTTCTCTAAACTTGTATCTTTAATGATAGCTTTAAACCATATGGATGTAAATTTTGAATGTAATTTCAATATTCAGAGATCATTTTAGGAGATAAATGTTATATTGACTTTAGGAGAAATTTTTATTCCTTTGGAACCGATATCAAGTTATGATGTTTTATGTGATTCTTATCAAATTGGTTTTCGATGTTTCTTAACGCAGGGGAAGTATGCAGTGGCCTATCTCACATACCAGTTACACCCTCATTAAAATAACTACTATACCAATGATCTTGAGTTATAAGTGTTTATGAATTCACTAAAAACAATTCATCCCTATATATTTGGGAAGTGGTTTATGGTATATTCAGATCATAAGGGAAAGAAATATATTTTTACTCATAGGGATATGAATTTATAACAAAGACACTAGGTTGAGTGTCTTCAAACTTTTGATTTTGATATTTATTATACCCATCTTAAAGGGAATGTGGTTTTTTATGTGTTGAGAAGAAAATTATTGACACAAGATGTGAAGGAATCAATTAAGGAATGGCCTCTTCAGATATTTTTGTCGTGATGAGATTAGAAGTGGGAGAGTTTAGTGGTAAAGTTTTCTGGGATTTGATAAAATTTTAATATACCTTTTATCAAGGAATTTATCTTGGTCAGGTGACAGACACCAGGTTCCAAGGCTTGTGTAAAATCCTTTTTGTTTAGGAGACCCCGAGTGAGTGGTCTTAGTCTCACATTGGAGCGTTTTTCTTCTATAGAATTTGGTTGTTCTATTTTCCTTGTGGTGGGTGTTGTTGGATAATGGAAACCATTAATTTGGTCTGTAAACCAAAATACTTACAATATGTATCTGGATTTAATATGTCAATATTAGCGAAATGGAATGATATTTTACATTTTGGATTTTATATCATGTTGTCTTACTAGTTAAATAATTAAGGTGGAACACCAGAGAACTTCATTATTGATGCATCCCATACACATTTTTGTATGGAAGTGGGATGACATCTCTATGGACTTATTCATTGGTTTTCCCTGGACTCTTTGTGGGAAGGATGTAATTTTTTGTGATCATTGATCAACTCATGAAATCATAACCTTTCTTACCCATCCAGGAGATGAAGAAAGTTGAACAGTTCGGAGACTTTTATGTATGAGAGATTGTGAAGCATCATGGGGTTCCTTTGTAGTTTTTTTTATAGTTACCCAAGGTTCACTTCCACATTTTTGAAAGTTGTATAATATGCTATGGGTTCCCATATTAAATTAATCATATATTATCATCCACATACATAAGGATAGCTGTAGAGGGATATTTAGGATTAAGAGGATTTTCTATAGTATTTTGTGATTTAGTTTAGAGGATATTGGGAAAAAAATTCATTGGTTTAATTTTCATCAAAAAATAGTTATCAAGATTTTAGAAAGATGTAACCCTTCAAAACTTTATAGAGTTCGCCATGTATATCTCCCTTATACTGGTTAGAGTTAGGATGGAGGTCCTTGGTTGGACCAAGTCTTTTACAAGAGATAATGGAGATGGTGTAATAGATTAGGAGGAGATTGATCATGGAATAGAGTCATCATAAATCTTATGCAGACCATTGTCGCCGGCCTATGAAGTTTGAGGATGGTGAGAATATTATTATCTTAGTTTCACCTCACTTGGGACATCATTGGTTGGGTAATTTGGTTATGTTGGAACCGATATTTGTTGTCCCTCTTGAGATCATTGGATGACAAGGGAGGTTGTCTTATTAGTTCCACTTACCATCTGGTTGGAAATCAATCGATGACATGATTCATGTTTCCATGTTGAGGGGGTATATACCAGATCCTTCCAACGTGATTAGATGAGAGTATTTTAATCTTATGATTAATACTACATTGGTTGAGAACCTATTTTAGATTATGGATCTTTAGGATAAGGTATTGTATGGTAAAATGATACCCCTAGTCTGGGTACTATGGCAGTGCAGATAGAATTTCAACGAGATGTGGGAGCAGGAGTCCTTGAGGTGGTAGTAGTGGCATTATCTTATTTAAAATCCAGGATATTAAGGGATTTATGGGGGAAGAAAGAATTTATAGTGCGGATATTATAATGCATTGTTACCTTTATGTCAATTATTCTTTATCCTATACTTTTGGTTTCCATTTTCATGGTTGATTAATGCAAAAACAGAAATTTGTAGGATACGTGTAATGGTGATCTCAAGGATTTTTTCGAATTTTTCTGCTTACCCCAATAGTTTTTTCTATTCACTAGATGATTACACATTGTGTAATGGGATTACATGTTATGTAATGGCCTTTGTAAAAAATCCATGAACTGGATACATAGAATCAGAAGCTTTTACACTATGTAAAGGGTTCACATCATGTAATAGTAAATGTATGGTTTTTAATAGATTTTCTATAGGATTTTATGTGTATTTGAGTTTCATGGATTAAATAATTTGTAAAGTTATTTCATGTCATGTAATATTCATGGATAGGGATTTTAGGGAACCACCTCAGTTGATTTTTCTTTCATTCTTCTACAAATATCCCCCCTCTCAACCTAGAGTTGAATTATATCATTTTTTGAAGTCTCCAATCTATCCAGAATTATTAGTTAGGTGATTGATCTCTATTTTGGTTGGGTTTCTTTATTTCAGGTAAGCATTCCATTTGTATTTTTTTGTATTTGGTTACGGATGAGTTTTTTGCAATGATTGGGTTCATATTTGTGATCAAATAGTATTTTCTATCGATCCTTTTCATTTTCATAGTATTCCATATCATTTGAAGGATATTATCTTGTTTGTTGGTCACTATTATCAAAGGAGACTACATTTCTACCATGTTGAGGGAGTTGATTCTCTAAAGTTGGTTAATTTGATGAATTTAATTCCCTTATTGATAAATTCAATTCGGATGTTCATTCATTTTAATTGATAAGTGGTTTAAAAATTTTTTATGGAAAGGAAACTAATTTCAAAAAGGTGTTTGGATTTAAAAATTGATTTTCAATATTTGGAAATGATTTTTCAAACTCCAAAGTGGGTTGACATTGCTTTGAAATTTTTTTTATAAAATTAATACCATGGATCTGAAATTAATTTGAAAATTTTCATATTGAGAACCATGGTTTCATCGAGAAAGAGACACTCGTAGACCATGGTTTGTATGGAACCACTGGAAGGTAAACTCTTGTGATATCGATTGGCATGACTTGATTTTAGTTGGTCCAATATTTTTTTTGTTTAGGATTTTTAGTGTCTAGTACGTAGTGCCCCATATGCTAGTTCCCATATGTGAGTTCCATTTTCCGTTCTGGTTATTTATCACATTATTGTTTTTATCATGGATTTTTGTCCATAGTTTTTTTTATATAAGTTTGAATCACGTATCTTTGAATGGTAGTTTTATCCATGGTTATGTTTTTACTTATTCACCTCTTGATGCATGGTTATGATTTTCAATTTTTTAACTTCTAATTTTTGTAATTTTGTTTTAATAATATGAAATTTATTAATGAAAACCAAAGGGAAAATGGTTTAAAACTGGAGATTATATATAAAAAAAACTAAACTATTTTATTAAACACGAATTATTAAATTAATTATATTATAACTTGTATAGATAATTATGAGTTATCCTATTGGTATTTTAATCGCACACTATTTATGCCTTTTGGATTTCGTTGATGTTGTATTGTAGGATTTAAGTTAAGGGAGGATTAATGAGTATCCTATTAGATTCTCTTATTGTATCTGCCTTTAGATTTGGTTGATCTGTAGGTTATTATGGGTAACCTGGGGACTAGATATACTTTTTGGTTTAGCCTATTTTTTCTTGGATTGTATAGTTTTTTTATATCACATTTGTTACTACTTTTTACTCTTCTTTTTCACCTTGTTTTTTTATGTTCAAGGATAGAATCTGTTATCTTGTTTTACCAATATTACATGATTGACTAGTTCTGGTGGACTATTTAGAAGGCCTATGATTTTATGTTATAATTTGGTATAAAATGGATTCTCAGCCATAAGTGTGTTAACACTACCTAAGATAGGATATGATTCTTGGGTAAACAGGTGTTAGGAACATTAGAATTTAGATATTATGTGAAAAAATGGGCCAAGATAGCTTACTTATGTGACTGAAATAGAGTTACTATGGGTGGTCAATGACATTTACCAGTTTTCAAATTTATAGTTTTAGTTCATTTGAATGAATTTTACGGGAAAATTATTTTAATTAACATATTCCATTTTAAGTAAATCCATTCATGTTTTCTTTTAATACTTAATGTTTTAATTATTTATAATCAATACATGATGTTAGTCCTATGGTTTAGGAATTTTCTCAAAAATTATTGTTTTTTGTCTTTTGTTAGATACTTCCTATGAGAAGGTCCCTTCCAAATATAGGAGAGGAAGTTGTGAGATAGGCTCCATATTCTAACCCTCTTATGGACCCTTGTTTGGTATAAGTAATTATCCACACTATTCATACATTAATTCAAGTCGATTTTAGGAACCTAGCATATGTGGTGGATCACCACTCTTAATTTACTAAGAAGAATCCACCCATCATTCATAGTGAAAAAGTGTCTTAGGAATCTGAGGAGTGGATTGATCAGATGGATAAGATCTTCAAATTTATAAAGACTCCTAGAGACACTAAGGTGGGGTTTACCTTATGAATGTTCAAGTGATTGGGAATGATATTTAGAGACTCTATTCAGGAAGAAAAGTTTCATAAGGTTCTCACCTGAGGTTCCATCAAGAAAATCATTAACTAATAGTTTTACCCTAATAAATTTCATACAGCGAAGACCTGAGAGTTTCTAACCTTAGAGAATGGAGATAATACTATTTTAAATTATTCTACCAATTTATGGAGTTGGTTCATCTCATAGTGAATCTTTTCACTAATTATTACCTGATGGATCAGAGTTTTGAGATTGGATTGAGGCATGATATTCATTGGATGTGTATTATCATGGTTCGTTTTACTTTTGTGGAGATATTTGACAAGGCTTCTTTGGATAAGGTAGAAACAACTGGTAATATAGGTTTTGGTGGAGCTATAGTTGGTTAATTGGTTATCAAGGGGGTATCTTCTAGTCATTAGAGGATACGTAAGAGTGTTTGATTTAATTTAGGGTCAGTTTTAGGGACATCGATGGTGCAGCAGTACACTATCTACTATCATTGTGTAATGTGAAGTTATAATAAGCCTAACATTGTAGAGGCTCCCAGGACTTGTCAACTTTTTTAATTTTATATCCATCTATGTAGTTTTTTTAAAATATATCTCAGCAAAATAGGGTAGGATCCACTCTCACCAAGGGTTCACTGGTTCGTGAAGATTCTTCTAAGGGTGGTTGTTCTAATCCTCAGGCCAATGGAAATGTTCATGTGGCTAAGACAATATGGCATTATTTACTGGAGTTTTCTCTAGATAAATATGAAGTAGGGACAACTACTGTTAGAGTTATGGTGTTTATCTCACCTTCTATGGTACTAAAATTGTTTGATACTAGAGTTACTCATTCTTTTATACTGAAAAAATTAGTTTAAATTTTGGGTTTATTTTCAGATCTTATGTCATTATTCTTGGATATTTCCACACCATTGGGAAAGAGGTATGAAATGGGTTTTATATGTATCACATGTCGGGTGATGATAGATGATTGTGAGGTGGAATGGGACTTTTGAGTGCTTGACAGGAACATATTCCACATCAATATATGACTAGAGTAGATGATCAGTTTTTAGGAATAGAAAGACTATTATCATATATGATTTCAATTATTATCTTAGAATGGGGTCACTCATGCTTTCTATGGTGAGTGAGACTCTATTTTGGGAAGGTAAGGGAATATTTATCTTTCTTTGGAGTAATATCTTATTGATTTTATATGATATTTCTAGATGAATTTGACCCTTTTGTGTGTCCAACATCATTCAATAGTTTTTTTTACCTCTAGGTCTTTTGGGTTTATTTTAAATTTTACCACCCCATAGAGTGAAAGATTTTACTATAGATCTTCTCCCTAGTAGAATTCCTATTTATATATACTCTTACTATGTGGTTCCTACTAAGTAGTTGGAATATAAGGTCCAAATTGAGGACCTAGAGGATAAATTATTTATTCATCATAGTGTGTCACCAGGAACTTTTCCTATCCTCTTTTCTAATAAGTAAGATAGGATCCTCATGATTTTTATTGATTATCAAAAGTTGAATTATGTGACTAATAAGAACAAATATTCATTCCCAATTATTGATGATCACTTTGACCAGCTTAAATGGGTTCATTGGTTTTGTAATATTGAATTGTGTCCGGGGTATAACAAGTTGAGAGTCTAATAACAATAAATATTGAATTAAACATTTAGGTATTGATATATACATTTTGTGTTTTTATTTATTCCATTAGGTATGAATAATGATCTGACATTGTTTATGGATTTGATGAAACAAATTTTTCATCATTTCTTGGACTATTTTGTTTTTATGTTTTTGGATGGTATTTTAGTATACTCCTTGTCAGAGGAGGAGAATATGGACTATTTTTATATCATTATTATAACTTTTATGAAACATCATTTGTATGATATGCTTTACAAATGTGATTTTTGGATCTAGGAAGTGATGTTTTCTTGGCATGTGATATCTATAAGGGGGATCTCAATAGATCCTAAAAAGGTACATGCAATTATGTCATGGGATCAGTTATAAATTTTTGTTATATTCAGAGCATCTTGGGTTTTTCTAGTTATTATAGAACATTTTTTAGGACTTCTCCATGCATGAATTATCGATGAAAACTTAAAACCATAATGTTTTAAAGTATGAATTGAATGATAAGTGTTATAGATTTTTTGAGAAGCTGGATGTGAGATTTAATTCAGCACTAATTTTTATTCTTTATCGATTTGGATTGGGATATGATGTTTTTATCGATGATTCTAGTACTATTTTGGGATTTATCTTGATGGAAGGGAAGAAAGTTATTCCCTATGTCCCACACCAGTTATCCCCTCATGAAAAAAAACTACCCTACCCATGTTATTGAGTTGGTAGGGGTTATGAAGGCACTCAAAACAATGTGTCGCTATCTATTTTGGGAGTGGTTTATGGTATATCTTGATCATAAAATCCTAAAATATATTTTTTATTAGAGGGAAATGAATTTGCAATAGATATTAGAGGTAGTGTGACTTCATAATTTTTATTTTGATATTACTTTTACCACATAGTGATAGAATGTTGTTTCCTATGAGTTGATCAAAAAATTAATTTCATGGGCCATGAAGGAGTCAATTGAGGAGTGGTATCTGATGAGTTTGTTTGTTGAGATGAGCTTGCAAGTAGAATAGGTTGTTGTAAATGTGTTCTTGAATTCAATGAAATTTGAATCATCTTTTTTATAAGAAATTTCAAATCAAGTTTGTGAAAAAAAATATAGGGAAAATGCTTTGGAAAGAACCCATAATGGTTGGGAGACCTCAGGTGAGGGGTCTTGGTCTCATAGTGGTGCTTTGTGCATCCCTAATAGGATGGTTGTTCTGTTTTCCATGGGGAAGAAGATGTTGGATAGTGGAAATTGTTCTTGTTGGTCTATATACCTAGGTATTAGCAAGATATATCATGATTAGAGACAACAGTATTTGGGTTAGGGGATGAGATGGTCGATTGTAGATATTTTATTATAGTGTCTTTCTTGTCATAGAATTAATGTGTAACACCCAAGACCTATCGGGTTATTACAGAACTTACCCATTCTAGTATGAAACTAAAATGAGATTTAAATGGAATTAATCCTTGGATTTCCATGGAATCAATTTAGGAATAATGAAATTCGGTTGATCACTGATCGGCTCATTAAATCATCAAATTTCATATCTATTTAGGAGATGATGAAAGTGGAACAACATGGGGACTCATATGCCTGAGAGATTGTAAAGACTCATGGGGTTCATTATGTAGTTTTTTTTAAGGGACATGTGTTTATCATCTTGGTTTTGTAAATTTTTGTTGTAGGTTATGGGTTAATATATTAAATTAAGCTCCAATTATCATCCATAGATGGATGGATATATGGATAGGGCTATCCATGTTCTAAAAGATATGCTTCAGGCTTCTGTTCATTATTTTAGAGGATCTTGGGAAAATTATTTCCATTTTATTATATTTTCCTATAAAAATAGTTATCATTATTTAATAATGATGGTTCCTTTGAGGCGATATATCATCATCAATGTAGATCTCCCTTATGCTAGGAATATTTGGGAGAGTGGTAAATTTAGTGCACAAATGTTGAGGTTCATATTGTGAGGTTTTTTGGCATCTAAATGATTGGTTGAGCTTTGTTTCTAGATTAATAAAATTAATCCCAACAAGAAAGGAATCTTAAAAAATTGAATTTTACAATTTCATTCAATGTAGAGTATTTTATGACTGTAATACATATATAAATTTAATCACGTAAAATCTAAAATTATGTATTTTTTAAATTAATCTCTATATACATATAAAAGATAAAAATGTTACAATTACCCATAAAATAACACTATGGTAGGATTATAAAAAGTGAATAATAGTAATAAATATGTTAAAATGTTATCTTCATCAATTCTCATTGAGTTACTTCCCTAAATTCCTATAATACAATTGGGTTTATTCTATATGGAGTCTTTGAAATTAGTCTAACATTGAGTAAGAGTTCAATTGAAAACTCAACTTCTTGATTTGGTGAAAGTCAAGGTAAAACTTTTATTAAGATAAAAAATCTCATACTATAGTAATATCATAATTATTTAGTTTCTCCCTAGAATATTATATAAATATCTACATTGAATATAAATAAAGTCACATGAAATGGATATACTTTCCATTAAGAGTTCACATTTATCGTCACATAGATAAAAAATAATCTATTACTTCTAAATATAAAATTTGGATTACCTTCCTCAACAATTAATAATGGATTTATGTAAATAATTTCAATCCATGCCAAAAATAATATCAAAATAAAATAAAGGAGGAATTATAATATTTTTAGGAATCACATTCCAAAGAAATCAATTGGGGAATATTCGTAGACATGTTATACAATCATCATACCATTGTGTGTTTTTTTACTATGTCAACATCTAATCATAGATTTTTTTATTTAATACCATTAAAAAAATTCCTTATATAACAAATAGTTAATATAAATAGAATCAAATAATAAATTATCAGTTCTAGAGTGTATGGAATGTGTATCATTCACAACATTGTAATCTCATCCCACATTAGAAACAGTGATCACATGAGATTTCCTTTTTTCTCTGGAATTATAAAGTTTCTAACATAAATCATAATCACTAACTATCTGGATAAATAACTAGTTATCAGTGTGTCTATTCTCATTGAAATTTTATAATTTTAGGGTGGGTTATTTATTTTGTGGATATTTCACTCAAATTTCATCATTAGATTTATTTTTCCTATTACTTTGGCATTCAATTACCTGATGGAATTATTTTTCACACTAAAAACTTTTACTAGTATTATTGATATGATTTCTTCAAATATTATTTCCACACATCTGGAATAAAGTAAACTGGAACTTCTTCCCACTAGATTTTTTGTTATTAAAATATCTCTTGAATTATATCATAACATTCTTATCAAAACCATGATATTTATGGGTTAATTCAGTCTCTATATCAATCTTCATAAAACATAAAATGATTTCATCATGGATACTAAACTCTCTTATGGATAATTCCCTTCAGAGATGTGGTTTTATTCCATTGAAGAACTAATAACTTATAAATTCCAGTTCAATAATATTCGATGAAGCATACCTAAAAATTATTACAAACGTTTCCTCATTTGAACCAATATATTCATCATAATTCTTCTTAATATCAAGGAATACATTATAAGTATTTTTATGAAGAATACAAGGATCAAAAAATAATCTCCAAAACTCATCCCAATTCATGGAGTAAATTTTTTATCATTTGAAATTATTTTTCATAACAGTCCACCAATAACATGATTCACTATAAAAATGATGAACAGATAATATAAACATTTCATGTTATAAGTATTGGAGAAAACAATATATCCTTTTAGTGGTACTAATTTAGTAATCATGAATTGGTCGATGAGTGGAACCATAAAAAATTTGGTTATTTCTTTATAGATGACTCAACAGTTTGTTATTACTTCCTTTTCCCATTTTTAATCTCAAAATGATTCAAGTCATGAAAATGTAATTTAATCATGTTAATAAGATTTTTATTACAACTTACATAACATTCAGTTTCATAGGGGGGAAATCTATACATTTTCCATCACATTCAGCATTATCAATGTTCCTTCCATTTATATCCATTGAATAAAACGAAAATTAATTGTATTATAAATAATAATCATGGTGGGAAATAAACAAATTGATAAAATAATTTATAGGACGTACAAATAATGAAATTTTCTTTTCAATATAAAACGCATTAGGATTAAATTAGGCATTTACATGGTCATTATCTTTTCAAGTACTTCATAGTATCTATAAAAGAAAAATTAAATTAATTTAGACATATCCATGGGGATTGTTAAACTAGGAGAATAATAAGGGCACATTAACTAGGAACTAAAATGATGGATGAGATATACTCAACCAACTCTTTTCGGGTTTATTACCCCTATATACATATGTTCTTAAAAATAGAAACATAAAAAATCTAGCTAGGGGTTTATTTTTTAGGGAACCACACACTTTTAATTAACATAACATAGGATGTTCTCCAATACTATGATTTATGATAATGATTCCCACTAATGGTTCCTCATCCTAGTTCACAAACTATACTAAATATTCCCTCTAATACCAACTTTATTAGGCCATACCTTTCACACATAAATATAACATCATTTTAGAATAATATTCAATACATTTAATAGTAATTCAGGATTAAAGACCATAGAAGTTTAGTTACATTAGTAGTATGGATATGTAAACAACTCATACATAAAATACCTACATCATTTCCAATTTATTTCATCACAACTAGAACCATTAATAGACATAAAATACTTCAAATATTTCTCCATAACCATGGGATGGAAATATAGTAATGGGTGAGATCAAATTCTCGATAAGGGTAAACATATTTGATATAAGTAAATGATCATATGTGATAATAATATAATCCTATGCGTATGACAACATGAACTTAACAATAGAAAATATTTCCCTTCAATTCATATATCATAATCATGAAACATTGTATAGTGGTTTATAAATGAAATTACATAAGACATAAGAGGGAATAATCATAAATAATCCAAAATGATCCATGAAAAAATATTAGAAGAATTAGAAATAAGTTTATATCATGAACACAAGAATATAAAATCAGGTCCATATTCAAGTATCACTTCCAAAACTACCATAGAGGAATTTTTTCAATCCCCAATCAATTGTTTCATTAAACAAGGTTCACTCTCAAGACTATATAATTTGAAAATTCCCCTTACTGAAATGGTTTCACTCATCATTATGGTCATTATTATCTCAGGATGTATCCTTCTTTACCAAATTCATTTAATAGATATATAATTATTGGCCCACTTTTCACAAACCAATAACCATACATAGGTGTGGAAAAATATCAAAAAACAATCATCATATCATCAAATCATAACCCATGGAATGGATATAGGTTTCATAAACATTTCATCATCATAATTATGTATTGTCATAAGAAATATTATAGATGATAACATTAGATCATATCCAAATTAAATCATAAGAAACATCTAGGGATTTTCCAATGGAGGAAAATATATTTAAAATATCACTACAATATTTCAGGAGAAATTATCGTTTCATTTAGAAAATATTTATTTAAAAAAATATTTCTAAAATACTAAGGGGAAGTTTTATTTTAATATAACCAAGGAAAACGTTTCTTTGAAAATATTATAAAAGTTTTTTCATGGTGGAATAGGAATTGATTCATGTTATGTATGTTAAAACAAAAAATAATAATTAGTCACATTTTAGGTAAAAAGTAAAGGGAACCATTAATAGAAAATTGATATGAAGATTTCATTAAAAATATTTATAGACTGTCAAATGGGTAAAATTACAGTAATATATATATGGATAATATTAAATAAATTATTTATAAAATTTAATGGAAAATATATAAATGGTAGAATGGATTCCCTGCTGAAGAGAAAATCATGGTTGGGTTTTTTTATAAATTATTTTTGAAATATTGGAATCGTAAAGATTTTAAATTGAAAGAAAATAAATTTAAATCTAAAAAATAAAATTCTTGAGAATATAATATATATTATTTATTATATATATATTTTAAAATTTTATTGTGATAAAATTTAAGCATAAAAAATCTTAGTAGATATGAGATTGTATGATAAAACACTTACAGCAAGCCTGTATTTCTTCATAAGTTCAAGAAGACTCTATATAATAAATTTAAATTTGTTTTAAATATATACCATAGTATTAATTATTCCTATAATTACCTTTATGGTTTAAATTTAACATCTTATGACCCATTCAACGGTAATCCTTCTTTTTCATTATAATTTTGGGTGTTAACTGCTTCTTTTTTAAAGTATGTTTTTGTTCAACAATTATGTTACATGAACTTCTATAATGGATACATCATCTAAATAATTACAATAATGATATAAATTTCTTATATATTAATAATATAACTATATATATCCTTTCATATAAATAGGGGATTAATAATTAATTTCATCACTATGTTGATACGGTAGTCCAGACATCTGTATGGGTGACATTACTATTTTTTTATAGATATAATGAAAGATATGAAAATATAAATTAACCTTCCCAAATTCATTATTATAAAATAAATATAGTATATAAATATTAAATCTATCAAATTAATCAACCTTGAATTATGGTGGTGTAAAATGAGTTGTATCGCTATGTAGAGGTGGTACTCCACAAGTACACATGGGTGATAATTTCAAATTCCCTTGGATTGATAAGAGGATTAAAATGGTTGTTACATAAATTTAAAAACTTCTAATTATATTTTTGATACCTCATTAATCATGAATTTATGTATAAAACAATTTTAGAGTATGTATATTAAGATATAAAATTTAAAGTTTCTAGTTAAGATCTATACCTCTCCTCTGAGATACTCCTTTTGACTTACTCCTTCATCCATGAAATATTGGTATTAAGAGAATACCAGAAGTTATAGTTTGAAGGAAATAATTATAGTAAGGATTTTTTGTTGTAATTTTTTCATATATAATGCTCTAATAGTTTTAATAATGGAAGATAATATTTTCCCTTTTATAAGTGTGGGGAGGGACACACACTAAAATTTATAAAAGATTTCAATGATTTATGGTCACATTAAGGGGAAGGTTTCCCCAAATGGATGGGTATTTTTTGTTATTATAACATAATGTAAAAATATTTTCAACCAATAATAATTTTAATATTGTGGTAGTAAATCCTACTGTGATCCCTTGGTTTAACCCCTGGTAAACCCGCTTTAACAATAAATGTG
The DNA here is from genome assembly GCA_963277665.1 of Viscum album. Classification (NCBI taxonomy): domain Eukaryota; kingdom Viridiplantae; phylum Streptophyta; class Magnoliopsida; order Santalales; family Viscaceae; genus Viscum; species Viscum album. Next base: position 1,639,200,066 of record OY728121.1, on the reverse strand, counting down.
TTAACAAATTTTAAATTTTTTTAAAATTCACTATGAACACAAATTAATATGGATAAATTAAATTATTTTAATTATTATGATTATAAATATGGGAAAATCTTATTGATTGAATTACTATAAATGGAATAATTTAATTTTAATTAAGTTCTAAAACCGCAACAGAAACCCATTTTCAAAGAATTAATTTGTAAGTATAAAACATAATTTTCACCCATTCGTTACCATGAAAAGGCCATAAAATGAATTTTAAAATATTATATTGAAAATAAAATTAACAAATTTCCTTAAAACCATTTATAAATATACATATAAATTTATTTATTATGATATTGTCACATTTTATTCATAAAAACAATTTTTTAATGATTTAAGCCCCTAAAAAGTACTCATACTAAAATAAATTAAAATGTGGTTTCCTATGAAATTACTTATATTATTTATAAATAACGGATTATTTTTAAAATTTTATATCAAATTAAAAACATAGTTTGATATTTACTTGAAAATAAATAACAATTTTAAATAAAAGTCGGTATTTTTTACTATTCACTAAAAAATAAATAGTTTTTTATCCTCAAAATTCCACTTAAGATAATATTGGCATGATGTTTTTATAAATAATAATAATTTAGTGATATAAAATTCATAAAAATTTGTAGAAATTATTTAGAATTTTTCTATTTAAAAATGTGATAAATTTTTTTTGAAGAAAATATATTTTTGAAGCATAAAATTACTTTTTTGAAAATTAAGTACATATTTATTATGGATTAATAAATAGTTTTTCATTAATTAAATAATTTAAAAATATTTTTCAAAATATTTTACTACTATCAAACATTCATATGTATTTCCTAGGTTTGATTAGTTTTCTATATCATGGTTCATCTAGACTCGAGGATGCATATAAGTTGACATATTAAACACATAAAGTTTTATTACAAAGGAAATAAAAATAAAATATTGGGTAGTTACATTTACTTCTAATTCATCACATTAAAACCATCATTGTGGATGCCCCTATCATCGTTATTCAGTGTAAATACTACCATAGCTTCCCTACATCATCATTATTTCATCACCACTTCAAGTTACCTCTATCATTATCACACCAAAAATCCCACATAGTTACAAAATCACTTCAAGACTAGACCATCATCAATGAAAATGGTTGGTGGGGAGCATTCATGAAATGAAAGAAAAAAAGTGAATAATGGGGGTTGATGCAAAAAACTATAGGACCCCGGGACACCCTGAGAGGGGAGGGGTGAATCGGGGTGACGACTTTTTCTTTTAAAGAGATGGATCTTATTCCCACGTTGGTAGGAACTTGTTAAACCTGTATGATGAAAATGAATAGAAAGAAAACAATCACATGCAGAGAGATGATAGAACACTTTTTACTTGTTTCACCACTAAGGGATACGTTCAAGGAGCATACGACGACAAGTTGTCGATCTTACCAAATTCCACTATTCTTCACTAGTTGTGGATTACAATGGTTTGGGCATAGTCGCTCTGTCCCGGGCTCACTTCTTTTACAAAGGTTCAAGGATAGCTCATTGCGTCCCTCGGTTCACTTCTGTTGACTCCCCGTGGCTCACTGCCTTTGGTGAATTCCAACGCAGTTTATAGACATGAAGGTCTCTTCATCATTTCAAAACAATGCGTCTTCTATTGTATGTAAATGCTCTGTTGAAGTCCAACTCTCACCAGTAGACGAATCTCACTTTGCGCTGAGGGTACTGGGAAATATCCCAGTTTTCAGGCAGCTTCAAAAAGATGGGTGTACTTCAACAGCACCTGGCGCACTTCCCCAAGTCGACGCACAAGTTTCAAAGACGGCGCGCAAGTTATAACTAGCATGCCAGTCCACCTCAATGACTTGAATTACACTCAATTCTACAACTTCAAACTTGCGTGAACCACATTCCTTTTCACCCAAACCGGTTTTGGCGTGCAAAGGACAACTATTGCGCAACTTATACTTGTGCGACCCACCATCACTTGCGTGACCAATTCACCTATGCAACAGGAGCACTGAACTTCTCTAAGTCTCGAACATCATTACGAATGAGGAGGGGTGGTCCTCTATTTATAGGCAAAATGGACACCCTGCGCGATGGCTCGCAAGCCTCCTCTCGGCGCGCAAGTTTCGGCACGCAACTCCAACCGCCCTAGCCTCTGTCGCACTACTCACTTGCGTGACTAAACCCATACTTTCATGACCCTCTTTCCTTTTCCATATTTTGAAGTTTTGATCTAAAAAAACACATGGCGCGCAAGTTTCCAATCCTCCTAAGCACCGGTGTGCAAGTCCTTTCTCGGCACACAAGTCACTTGCGTAACAGATATAAGGCGTGCAAGTCTCTTTCCCAAAAAGAATTGTTTTCCCCTTTTGTCAGTTTTGAGGTCTAGATATTTGGAAAACACTGGAAAATGGTGCCACCTTCAATACTGTTTTCTATTTGACCTGTATGAGTACTCTGCGGGAACACATTCTAAACTTCCTCTGAGGATTGACAACAAACACAAATCATACTCCAATTCATGCATAGATGACCATGGTTGCAACAAAAACATCCTATGAATAATACACATTAATTTTATTTCATGATTCATGAAACAAGGGGAAATTATGAAATGGGAAAAACACCAGAAAAATAAGGAGAAATTATAGATAAATATTTCATGATGAAATTTGGAGGTTATGGGACAAATATTCAAAAATAATAATTTACAAAATGAATTCATTTAAATCATAAGAATCAAAGTATTGATAATAGTCAATAAATGTGAGGTTTCATAAAAAAATCTACAAATATCAATGCATGAACCAAAATAAGAATCCCCACTTTATTAATATATCATTCATTGGAGAATAATTCACTCATTTTTATGATCATCGCAGATCAAAATATTGAGTTTTATTTTTCTATATGAGGGATCTATGACTCCTCTAAATCTCTATCTCCATTGAACACTCAAATACTAGGTCTCATGAAACTAACCCCGGGATTTGGTGAAAAATATTTTTAAATATATATAATTCTTATTTCATTAAATTAAATCAAAATGAAATTAAATAATTAGTTAATATAATAATTTAAATTTTTATAAAATTAATCCTTTAATTATTGTTACACCATTTAAAATCTATTGGGAATAATAGTTATACAACTCCTAGGATGAATATATTATTCTAGGTGTAGCTGCAATCTTAGCTTTACTGTATATGTCCTCATTTAGGATATATAGTCAATTAATAAAAAATAGCAATGTTTAGATTAAAATATAACTATTTATTCAATATAATATTATTGAGGCCTGAAAATACTTTTAATTACACATTATCTCTCCCATGGGTTAAACACTACACCTTATGATAAACTGATACATTAGAAGAAACATTTCAAGTTTTTCAACATTGGTAAATTTATGGTTTATCCCGTACGTAGGTGTCGATACTCAGAAACTCAAAAATGAGCTAAGTATAGACCATGGGAAAATTGACTTTCTATATCACCCCACATTAATATCATATAATCCAATAAAAAACACAATATTATAAACAATTAACCTCTATAAATAAACTCAAATAGAATATAAATCACCTTCACACACTCATATGTTTTCTATAGAGACTGAAACATGAGGAAAAACTTTTATACACTATTCTAAGAATAAAACATCCACTATCGACATAGAATATTTTTACTCAAAATAATATCAATGAAATACATTAACAAAAACGTTAATTCACTCTATAAGAGCCTTTACAAGACATAAAAAAAATATTTACCTTAATAGGTGTTCATCCTACCAAATGGGGGAAAAAGATTATGTGAATCCCTAATATCTATATCATAATGGTTAGTTACCAAAATAGTATCTAGTAGGAGAAATATTATATATATCTTTAAATTGTTTTCTAAATGGTTTTCTCATAAGGATAATAAATCAATGGTATAGTTTAATATAGATCAGAATATATAATTCCACACAGGAATTATAATATCCATCATGATTCATGCTCCTAGGATCCAAACCAAATTCTATACCCATTCTTACTAGAAAGGTAGTGATACCAACATCGATAGATTCTAGATTAATAGAATCATGGGCCTTCCTCATCAACTTATATACAATTAATAATGGAAATACCCCATTTAAATCACCATTAACAATATTCTCACACCCATTATCAGTGATAACTTGGTTTTTTTCATTTATCTTTTACGAAATCTATTAATGGGAACATCAAGAATAATATAGACCTATGTCTGTCAAGGGGTCTAGACTGTAAATATCTAAATTGGATGGTATTTTATATTTATATAAAACTTATATATTAACTCTTTATGATATGATAAAACTTTCTCAACTGACCAAAATCCATGAAAACCTAAGTAAACTTCCTCCTGCACCACATTGTAAGAGTTTTATTGTTCTAGGTACACCAAAAATGATCTAATGGACATATCATAATGATGGTCATCCCCATTAAGGGTGGTCATCACTCAGCATATATATTATGATATTTAATATGAACATAAATAGAAAACATTATCTTCTTATTTAAAAGGGTGTCATATTCTCCATCATTAGGGAAAAACTTTTGGTCCATCCCATTATGTTAGATCAAATATGACCACTAAATTAGAATCACCATTATGTTACTCACTCACCAGAGGGATGAGTGTGGGGCCAAAACCATAAATATAAAAGCGATAAACCACTATCTCTAAATGTATCTATATATAAGAATAATTAATCTAATGATATCTTCCCACGAACCTATAACATTATACAGACATAGAGTCCTCCACTAAAATAATTGACCACTATTCCACTACTACTCTACTAAGATTTAATTAACCACTATTACATCAAATTCATGAATTAAAATTCAAAATCCTGAATCTAGAACCCATACTTTTAGATTCTACTACACACCTCTCATTATCATTGCAAGGATAGTGATTTTTTTTGGAACTCAATAAAGGATATTTCTAGATGTTGTTCTAGAGAGAATTAGATCATTATGATTTATAAATTCCACAACGGTGTTGATCATTCCAATCAGAAGTCAATGAATGTCATCTCTAGAAGAAATTTTGATGCATTCATCATTCTCCTTTCCTAGAAAAAATATGGGTGGCCCTTCCAAATAATTTAGAAATTCCTCTATACTTAAAGGATGTGATTTATCATCCATGCATGTTGTGACTAATCCACACATACCATATCATGTACATCTGACTACAACCTATTGGTGGTGTTTTATTCTTTCCTCACATGATTGGATGAAATGAAACACTATAGGTATACCCTACCTCAACCACTCAATTGCACATCATCTATTCATACATGTATGGGAACCTGAGTCCATAGAGAGATGATCACTATAGTGTCTCATATCATCCAAAAAGGATTCTAATGAAATTACCATTCTCCACATATAATAAACTCACATTATAAAAAGGGGTGAGTGAATGATGGTATCCATCAATATAATTTTGTTATAAATCCAAGAGTTTTGAAATAAAAATCATGAAAATATCTACCGTATGAACATCGAATTCATAACAAATTACTCATGCATATCATATCTAGATTAAGGGTCCATGAAATTATGATAAAAATCATAAGATCAATATTTTTCATGACTCGTCCCTTAGGGCCCGTGTCGTGACTACCTCAAGCCCACCTTCCATAGGCCAGGGGCTGGCGACTAGCATCGAAAGGCATATTCCCTAAAACTGGGAACGCATTGCCTTTATATACTATAAACACACTCAACCAAGCACACAGCAAGATATAAACACAAGTAAAATTTAAAGTAAAAAAGAGTGTGTACAGTAAGTAAAAGGGGCTAGAATACAAGCTCAACTGAAAAGTACAAGAAAACTAAAAAGTACAAGTAAACTGAAATAGCTCCTATGAACTCCTACCAAGGACCCTACCTAAAGGGTAGGTACAGCTCTCGAATGGTATTCTCTGTGGTACGCCTTTTCTAATGTCCACCTCTGAGCTACCTCCAGTCTCGGTACTCTCATCCTCAGTCAGCGTTGTCCGTCATCTGCACCAAACACAACAAGGTGTGGGCGTAGCCCGTGAAAGGGTGAGTATACCGATACTTAGTAGGGACTTTGAGACCCTCGAAGTTCTCACAAAACCCACAAAGGATAACTACAAAGCATGAAAACATCTTAAAACCCTATATATTTATATTCACATACATATACCTAAGTTATCAAGTATACCCATCTCATTCATTAGGAAAACACAAGGCCCAACTCTTATCCAAATCTCAATTATTCCATGAAGGAAAGAATACCACGAAGTAACACAACAAAGGTAAGTACCAAAATGGTAACACCACACAGAAGAATACCAAAAAGGTATCACCACGAATGTAAGTAACACAATGGTACAACACATAGAAGAATTCCATAAAGGTATCATCACAAAGGTAAGTACCACAAAGGTACGCCACACAGAAGAATACCACAAAGGTAACACTCAGATCACACTAGGTTTAACTTTGGTACGGTAGTAAAGATGATTAGATGTAACTACTAAATAAACTTACTCTATTAAGAGGAAGACCCACATAGGATCCTAGATCATCAGACCCGTGTAGGATCCTAGTAAAGAAGACTCTTGTAGGATCCTAGAGTAGTCCCACATGGATTCCTAGAGCAGATCCAAGTGGAACTCTCAAACACAGACCCACGTAGGATCCCAAAGAACAGACCCACATAGAATCCCAAAGCACATACCCACATAGGATTCCAAATCACAGACCCACGTAGGATCCCAAAGTAGATACCCACATAGGATCCCAAAGAATAGACCCACATATGATCCTTTTCTCATGTTAGAGCTAGATACAGGGTTCTCGCACTAAGCTCACTTGATTCTAGGAGGGTTCACTCCTCAATCTACAGCTCGAATACTCCAAATTCCATGAATTCTAATGAATAATTATCAAAAAGGACCACCATGTGATAGGGGTATCAATGAAATAGACGGTGCGTCAATTGGATGCTCGATCTGTAAGTTATTGGAATTTTAGTCCGGAGGGCCTAGTTGGATTCGGGTCTGATCCAACCCGGTCGTACCCCAACCTTATCCAAAACCGAAGTGGGGTATTCAAAAGAGACCTTATCAAGCCAAGGTTTATGGCACAATAGATGGTTTGTCAAATGGACGCACGCAGCTCATGATATGGTCAAAAGAACAAAAAGGGTTCGAAGTTGGTCTGGGTCCGGTCCGAACCTGTCAGACCGACCCGACCCAGTTCGGGTCGACCCGATCAGCTGGGTGGCCCGTGGTGTGGAGGTTCGTGGTGTGGCAGCCAGCGGTGAGTCGTTCCACAGTGCGAAGGCCCGCGGTGAGGCATCCAGCGGTGCGGCTGACCGGACGGCCAACCTCCTCCACGCGGCGTGGTCGCATGTCGCGCCACTACCGGCGGTCGCCTCTACCGGGCACCCTCACTTTGCCTACATGGAATAATTTCATGGATCCCACTCGCCCAGTGGCATGGACGCACGCCGCTGCCTCCCCTTCGCATGGTCAGCCCACGCCAGCCGCCACCCATGCTCCTCCACAGCCGATGGGCGGCGGCCCTTCTCCGGCGGCGCAGTTATGTCGCTGCTGTCTTCACAGCCGGCCATAGTGCCAGCCACCGCTCCCAAGTCCCACCAAAGAAAATCTCTGACACCGATCTATGTCCTCCATCAGGAAGATTGAATTATAAACCACAAGGGATTTGGAGAGGTCGGGCCATGTTCATTTGGCCCGCACCCTCTATGTTAGAGAAATAGGAAGCGGATCATGGGGAGAGATTCAACGTAAGAGAAAATTAATGAAGATAAATCAAAATCACACCCCTACATCGAAGGTTCATTAACGTTGGTGATGAGGGAAAGATGAACGTCAATTCATTGTCGTTGAAGACGTTCCTCGTTGGAGAAGGTATTCTTCATTGGAGATAGCGTTCTTCATTGGAGAAATGTGTTTCTCCAATCCTCCAAGGCTCTCTCCCAGTTCTCATTTTCCAACCAATCCTCCCAAAGGTAATGAGGAGCTAATATAATAGAAATAGGTTTATAAAATTAATTCCATGTTGGAACAATTAAAGCTGACACAATTAATTAATTATAGTTGTCTCAATTAATTAAATGGATATTTTTAAGGATTTACCCCATTAAGATGGGTTCGGTTGGTCCCCACCACCAAGATTTAGAATGGGGGTTTTTCTATCCCTGGTGGTCCCCACCTCCTTAACTCTCAAAGAGAGGTTTCAAAAAATAAAATAAAAGTTTGATCTTTGTTTTATTTTTATTTACACAAAAAACATGAAAACTAACTTTCACCCTCATCCTACTACGGTTGAGGTGAGTGTCTCATTAAGCAAATATCGGCATTGTGAGTTTAGCAGTTCCCTTAAAATTCAATTCTGAGTACCGGTTTAAAAGTTACAAAAACTCACTCACACATTTACTGAACGTACCTAAAAAAGTTTAGAAAATTATTCTGGGCACTCCGGGCCTCAGAATCATGGGTCGTCAATTTTTGCGGACTTGTAAAATTCCCATATAATAAATAAATTAGATGATAATTTTGGGTATTTACAATCTCCCCACCTTAGGTCTTTGCATTCCCAAAAGTCACATCACAAAAACTTGGAAAACAAGTGGGGGTACTGAGCATGAATATGATCCTCCGGCTCCCATGTTCTCTTCTAGAGGTTCTCGTGCTGCCAACATACATGCACTAAAATTATTGATGTCCCATGAAGGAATCTCTCCTATCGATCCTCAATATCCACTGGAACCTCTATAAGCATCTCCCCATCGTCAATTTCTAGGTCACCCCAGTCAATGATGTGAGATGGGTCGTGCACGTATCTCCTCAGCTGGGATACGTGGAAAATCTCGTGCACCTGGTGAAACTGAGGTGGAAGAGATAAGTGGTAAGCCACCACACCAACTCTGCTAAGGACCAGAAAGGGTCCAATGAAGCTCGTAGATAACTTTCCGCCCTAGCCAAATCTCCGTAAACCTCTTCGGGGTGAGACCCGTAGAAAGATGTGGTCACCATCCTCTAACACCAGAGTTCTCCATCTCCTGTCAGCATAAGACTTCTTCCTGCTCTGTTCAGTCTTCATCTGCACCTGGATGATTTGCACCTTCTCTATGGTAGCCTGTACCATCTCTGGTCCAATTAGTGTTGTCTCACCTGGGTCAGTCCAGCATAAAATGGATCTGCAAGATTGGTCATATAGATCCCCGAAAGGTGTCATCTCAATGGTGGAGTGGTAGTTATTATTGTATGAAAACTCCACAAAGGGTAAGTTATCCTCCCAACTATGACCGAAGTCGAGGACTCAAGCACACAGCTTGTCCTCGAGGGTCTGAATGGTCTGCTCAGTCTGGTCATCCTTCTGAGGATGGAAGGCGGTGTTCAAATGAAGTTGTGTCCCAAAAGCCTCATGCAACCCCTTCCATATCCGAGAAGTGAAACATGCATCGTGATCAGAGAAAATCATCAAGGGTAATCCATTTATCCGCATAATATCATTCACATAGAGGCGTCCCAAGATCTCTACTAAACCCTTATCTCTGATCGGTTGGAAGTGGGCCGACATAGTGAGTCGATTGACGATCACCCAGATAGAGTCATGACCCCTGGATGTACGTGGAAGTTATATCATGAAGTCCATGGATACCGCATCCCACTTCCACTCGGGGACCTATAAAGGATGAACTAAGCCTCCTAGTACCTAATTCTCAGCCTTCACTTGCTGACAAGTGAGGCACCAAGAGACAAACATTGCTACTAATTTCTTCATTCCGGGCCACCAGTGTTGTCGTCAGAGATCCTGGTATATCTTCACCACTCCTGGATGTACATCTAAAAGGGATGTGTGGAAGTCCCTCAAAACTTCCTCCCAAAGTGACATTGGTACCATGGTATGTCCTATGAAGAGGATGACATGCTCCCCACCTTCATAAAATCCATCAGGTTCATGTCCTGTGGATATCTGAGCATGTCGAGACTTGCAGTTAGTGTCCCCACATTTCACCTCCTTGACTCGCTGAAGAAGTGGGGGAGTGAATGTAAGAAACTAAATAAAATTTGCTCTATCTCGATCCATAAAGGATATCTATAAAGTGGACAGCTGCTCTGTTGCCTCACCTAGTAGTTGTATACCAGATCTCTTGCAGAGTGAATCTTCTACAATGTTCCCCTTTCTAGGAGTATAGACTATCTCGAACTCATAGTCCTAGAGGAACTCAAGCCAGTGTCGCTGCCTCAGGTTCAGGTCCTTATGAGATAAGATATACCTAAGTCTCTTTTGATCAGATTAGACTGTAAAATGTTCTCCTATCAAGTAATGTCGCCAAATCTTCATGGTGAAGACCATACTGCTAAATCCAGTTCATGGGTAGCATAGTTCTTCTTGTGATTTTTCAACTGTCAAGATCCATATGCAATAACTGCTCACTCCTGCATTAGGACACATCCGAACCCGGTCCCTGATGCGTTGTAGAAAACTACGTACCCAATGCCCTCCTCTGGAAGCCTTAAGATGTGGGTACTAGTCAGCCTCTACCACAGCTCTTGAAAATTCCACTGGCATCTTATCGACCACACGAAGGGTTTCCCCTTCTTAGTCAATGCTGATAAAGGTGATACAACTCTAGAGAAATCGGGCACAAACCTCTGGTAGTATCCGTCCAAACCCTAGAAACTTTGTACCTTCATCACACTCCTGGCCGGATCCCAAACAAGTATCTCCTCAATATTCATTGGATCCACCAAAACACCAGCCTCTGAGATGACATGTCCCAAAAAGTGAACCTCTCGGATCTAGAACTGGAACTTCAAGAGCATACCATAAATTTGGTGCTCTCTAAGTGTGTCCAGAACTATCTGAAAATGATTAGAATGATCCTCCTCAAATAGAATATAAATCACCTTCACACACTCATATGTTTTCTATAGAGACTAAAACATGAGTAAAAACCTTTATACACCATTATAAGAATAAAACATCAACTATCGACATAGAATATTTTGACTCAAAATAATATCAATGAAATACATTAACAAAAACATTAATTCACTCTATAAGAGCCTTTCCAAGACATATAAAAAATATTTACCTTAATAGGTGTTCATCCTACCAAATGGGGGAAAAAGATTATGTGAATCCCTAATATCTATATCATAATGGTTAGTCACCAAAACAATATCTAGTGGGAGAAATATTATATCAAACATTAAATTGTTTTCTAGATGGTTTTTTTATAAGGATAATAAATCAATGGCACACTTTAATATAGATCAGATTATCTAATTCCACACAGGCATTATAAGATCCATCACGATTCATGCTCCTAGGATCCAAACCAAATTCTATACCCATTCTTACTAGAAAGTTAGTGATACCAACATCAATAGATTATAGTTTAATAGAATCATGGGCCTTCCTCGTCAACTTATATACAATTAATAATGGAAATCCCCCATTTAAATCACCATTAACTATATTCCCACACCCATTATCAGTGACAACTTAGTTTTTTTCTTGTATCTTTTACCAAAGCTATTAATGGGAACATCAAGAAAAATATAGACCTATGTATGTCATGAGGTCTAGACCAAAAATATATAAATTTGATGGTATTTTATGTTTATATGAAACTTATATATTAACTCTAGATACTATGATAAAACTTTTTCAACTAACCAAAATCCATGAAAACCTAAGGAAACTTCCACCTCCACCACATTGTAAGAGTTTTATTGTGCTAGGTACACCAATAATGATCTAATGGACATATCATAATGAGTTTCGTCCCCAATAAGGGTGTTCATCACTCAGCATATCTATTATGATATTTAATATGAACATAAATAGAAAACCATTATCTTGTTGTTTAATAGGGTGGCATATTCCTCATTATTAGGGAAAAACTTTTTATCCATCCCATTATGTTCGATCAAATAGGACCACTAAATTAGCATCACTATTATGTTACTCACTCTCCTGAGGGATGAGTGTGGGGCTAGAATAATAAATATAAAAGTGATAAACCACTATCTCTAAATGTATCTATATATAAGAATCATTAATCCATTGATATCTTCCCATGAACTTACAACATTGTACATACATAGAGTCCTCCACTAAAATAATCGACCACCATTCCACTACTACTATAATAAGATTTAATTAACCACCATGACATTAAATTCATGAATTAAAATTCAAAATCAATAATCCAGAACCCATACTTTGAGATTATACTACACACGTACCATTATCATTGCAAGGATAATGATTTTTTTGGAACATAATAAAGGATGTTTCTAGATGTGGTACTAAAAAGGATTAGATCATGTTGATTTAAAAATTCCACAATGGTGTTGATCATTCCACTCATAAGTCAATGAATGTCATATCTAGAATTAATTTTGATGCATTCATCAGTCTCCTTTCCTTGAAAAAATGTCGGTGGACCTTCCAAAGAATTTAGGAATTCCTCTATATGAAAAGGATGTAATTTATCAGCCATGCATGTTGTGACTAATACACACATACCATATCATGTACATCTGACTAAAACCGAATACTGGTGTTCTATTCTTTCCTCACATGATTGGATGAAATGAAATAATAGGGGTATACCCTACCTCAACCACTCAATTACACATCATCTATTCATACAAGTATGGGAACCAGAGTCCATTGAGAGATGATCACTATAGTGTCTCATATCTATCACAAAGGAGTCTAATGAAAGTACCATTATACACATATAATAAACTCACATTATAAAAGGGGGTGAGTGAATTATGGTCTCCATAAATAAAATTTCTTTATAAATCCAAGAGTTTTTAAATAAAAATCATGAAAATATCTACCGCATGAACATCGAATGCATAAAAAATTACTCATGCATATAATATCTAGATTGAGGGTCCCTGAAATTATGATACAAATCATAAGAACAACTTTTTTCATGAACTGTCCCCTGGGGCCCGTTCCATTACAACACCAAGCCCACCTTCCATAGGCCAATGGCTGGAAACTAGCACCTAAAGGCATATTCCCTAAAACTGGGAAGGCATTGCCTTTATGTCTTGTAAACACACTCAACCAAGCACACAACAAGATACAAACACAAGTGAACTGTAAAGTAAAAAAGAGTGTGTACAGTAAGTAAAATGGGCCAGAATACAAGCCCAACTGGAAAGTACAAGAAAACTGAAAAGTATAAGTAAACTGAAACAGCTCCTATGAACTCCTGCCAAGGACAATACCTGAAGGGTGTGTATAGATCTCGAATGGTCTTCTCTGTGGTATGCCTCTTCTAATGTCCACCTCTGAGTTACCTCCTGTCCAAGTACTCTCATCCTCAGTCAGCGTTGTATGTCGTCTTCACCAAACACAATAAGGTGTGGGCATAGCCCGTGCAAGGGTGAGTATAACGATACTCAGTAGGGACCTCGATACCCTCGAAGGTCTCAAAAAACACACAAAGGATAACCAAAAATCATGAAAACATCTGACAACCCTACTTAGGTATATTCCCAAACATATACCTAAGTTATCAAGTAAACACATCTCATTCATGAGGAAAACACAAGGCCCAACTCTTAGCCAAATCTCAATTGTTCCACGAAGGAAAGAATACCACGAAGTAACACCACAATGGTAAGAACCACAAAGGTAACGCCACATAGAAGAATACCAAAAAGGTATCACCATGAAGGTAAGTGACACAAAGGTATGCCACACAGAAGAATGCCACAAAGGTATCATCATGAAGGTAAGTACAAAAAAGGTACGCCACACAGAAGAATACCACAAAGGTAAGACTCAGATCACACCAAGTATAACTTAGGTATGGTAGTAAAGATGATTAGATGTAACTACTGAATCATCATACTCTGTTAAAAGTAAAACCCATGTAGGATCCTAGATCATTAGACCCACTTAGGATCCTAGTAAAGCAGACTCACTTAGGATCCTAGAGTAGTCCCATGTGGATTCCTAAAGCGGATCCAAGTGGAACTCTCAAACACAGACACATGTAGGATCCCAAAGCATGGACCCACATAGAATCCCAAAGCACATACCCACATAGGATCCCAAAGCACAGACCCACATAGGATCTCAAAGCACATACCCACATAGGATCCCAAAACACAGACCCAAATAGGATCCTTTTCTCATGTTATAGCTAGAAACAGGGTTCTCACACTAAGCTCGCTTGATTCCAGGAGGGTCCTCTCATCAAGCCATAGGTCGAATACTCCAACTACCATGATTCCCATGAATAAGTATCCCAAAGTAAAACCATGTGCTAGGGGTCTCAATTCAATAGATGGTGCGTCAATCAAACGTATGATCTGTAATTTATTGGCCTTTTAGTCCCAAGGGCCCAGTTAGATTCATGTCCGATCCAAACTGGATGTACCGCAACTTTATCCAAAACTTAATTGGGGTATTCCAAAAGGAACGCCTTGATCTAAGGTTTCTGGTTCCATAGAAGGTTTGTCAAATGGATGCTTGTAGCTCAAGATATGGCTGAAAGAACAAAAAGGGTTCGAAGTTGGTCTGGGTCTGGTGTGACCCGGTCGGACCCACCCGGCCCGGTTCTGGTCGACCCGAACAGTTAGGCGGCCTGTGGTCCGGAAGCCCACAGTGAGGCGGCCCATGGTACAGACGCCCGCGGTGAGGTGGTCAGCGGTGCGGCAGCCCGCTGCGGCTGGCCGGCCAGCCAGCCTCCTCCGCACGCCGCACCACTACCGGTGGTCGGCTCTACTGGACGCCCTCCCTGTTGCCTCCATGGCACAAGGTTGTGTCTCCTGCTTTTGCAATGGCACGGGCGCATGCCGCCGCCTCCCCTTCGCACGGTCGGCACATACAATCCGATGCCCTTGCTCTGCCGTGACCAACGGGCGGCAGCCCTTATCCGGCAGCACGGTTGCACCGTCGCCGTCTGCGCAGCCAGCCATGGTGCTGGCCACCACTCCTGAGTCCCACTGGTGCCAATCACTAACAGTAGTCCTCATCCTCCTCCATTTTGAAGATCGCATCATAAACCACAAGGGTTTTGGAGAGGTCGGGCCATGTTCATTTGTCCTTCACCCTCCGCGTTAGAGTGGTAGCAAGTGCCTCATGGGAAGAGATTCAATGTAAGATAAAATTAATGAAGATAAATCAAAATCACACCCCTACCTTGAAGGTTCGTTGATGTTGGTGAGTAGGAAAAGACAGACATCAGTTCATTGTCATTGAAGATGTTCCTCATTGGAGAGGGCGTTCTTCAGTAGAGATGGCGTTCATCATTGGAGAAAGGTGTTTCTCCAAAGTCCTCCAAGGATCTCTCCCAATTATCCTTTTCCAACCAATCCTCCCAAAGGTAATGAGGAGACAATATAATAGAAATAGTTTTATCAAATTAATTCCACATTGGCACAGTTAAATCTGACACATTTAATTAATTGTAGTTGTCTCAATTAATTAAATGGAGATTTGAAAGGATTTCCCCCATTAAGATGGGTTCGGGTGGTCCCCACCACCAAGATTCAAAATGGGGGTTTTTCTAGCCCGGGTGGTCCCCACCTACTTAACTCTCAAAGAGAGGTTTCCAAAAAATAAAATAAAAGTTTGATCTTTATTTTATTTTTATTTTCACAAAAAACATGAAAACTAACTTTCACCCTCGTCCTACTATGGTTGAGGTGAATGACTCCTTAAGTGAATATCGGTGTTGTGAGTTCAACAGTGCCCTTGGAATTCAATTCTGAGCACTGGTTCAAAAGTTAAAAAAACACGCTCGAACATTTACTAAACGTACCTAAAAAAGTTCAGAAAATCATTTCGGTCACTCCTGGCCCCAGAATCATGGGCCATCAATTTTTGCGGACTTTTAAAATTCCCATATAATAAAAAAATTACATGGAAATTTCAGGTCTTTAAATTCTCCCCACCTTAGGGCTTTGTGCCCCCGAAATCCACATCACAAAATCTAGGAAAACAAGTGGGGGTACAGAGCATGAATATGAACCTCCCGCTACCATGTCTTCTTCTAAAGGTTCTCGTGATGCCAACGTACACGAACCAAAGGTATCTATCACCCATGAAAGACTCTCTCCTTTTGATCCTCAATCTCCACAGGAACCTCCATAATCATCTCCCCATCGTCGATGTCTAACTCTCCCTAGTTAATGACATGAGATGGGTCCTGCACGTATCTCCTCAGCTGGGATACATGGAAAATGTTGTGCACCTGGTGCAACTAAGGTGTAAGAGCTAAGTGTTAAGCCACCTCACCAAATCTGCTGAGGACCTGAAAGGGTCCGATGAACCTTGGAGATAACTTGTCACCCCAGCCAAATCTCCAAAAACCTCGTCGGGGTGATACCCATAGAAAGATGTGGTCACCATCCTCAAACACCAGAGGTCTCCGTCTCCTGCCATCATAAGACTTATGCCTACTCTGTGTAGTCTTTATCCACTCCTGGATGAGCTTCACCTTCTCTATGGTATCCCGTACCATCTATGGTCCAAAAAGAGCTATCTCCCCTGGGTCAGTCAAGCATAAAGGCGATCTGCAAGGTCGTCCGTACAGAGCCTTGAAAGGTGTCATCCCAATGGTGGAGTGGAAGTTTTTGTTGTATGCAAACTCCAACAAGGGCAAGTGATCCTCCCAACTGTGACCGAAGTTGAGGACGCAAGCACACAACATGTCCTTGGGGGTCTGAATGGTTCGCTCAGTTTGTACATCTGTCTGATGATGGAAGTCATTTCTCAAATGAAGCTTCATCCCAAAAGCCTCCTGCAACCCCTTCCATAGACGGGATGTGAAACTTACATCACGATCAGAGACAATTGTAGAGGTTACTCCATGTAGACGCACAATATCATGCACATAGAGGTTTCACAAGCTCTCTACAGAACCCTGCCCTCTGATTGGTAGGAAGTGGGCCGACTTGGTGAGTCAGTTGACGATCACCCTGATAGAGTCATGAACCCTGCATGTACGTGGAAGTCCTTTCATGAAATCCATAGATATCCCATCCCACTTCCACTCTGGGACCTCTAAAGGCTAAACTAAGCCTGCTGGTACCCGATGATCCGCCTTCACTTGCTGACAAGTGAGGAACCAAGAGACAAACTCTACTACTGCTTTCTTCACTCCAGGCCACCATTGTTGTCGTCGGAGATCCTGGTACATCTTCACCACTCCTGAATTTACTACTAGAGGGGATGTGTGGAACTCCCTCAAAACATCCTCTTGAAGAAACACTGGTACCATGGTATGTCCTATGAAGAGGATGATGTGCTCCCCACCTTGAGAAAATCCATTAGGTGCATGTCCTGTGGATATTTGAGCACATCGAGACTCGCAGTTAATGTACCCACATTGCACCTCCCTGACTTGCTGAAGAAGTGGGGGAGTGAATGTAAGATACTAAAAAAAGCTACTCCATCTTGATCCACAAAGGATATCTACAAAGCGGACAGCTGCTCTGTTGCCTCACATATCAGTTGTATACTAGATCTCTTGCAGAGTGCATCTGCTACAATTTTCCCCTTTCCAGGAGTATAGACTATCTCAAAGTCATAGTAATGGAGGAACTCAAGCCAATTTCACTGCCTCAGGTTCAGGTATTTCTGAGAGAATATATACCTGAGACTCTTGTGATCATAGTAGACTATAAAACATTCTCTTATCAAGTAATGTTGCCACATCTTCAAGGCAAATACCACTGCTGCTAACTCCATGTCATGGGTAGCATAGTTCTGCTCATTCTTTCTCAGCTGTTGAGAGCCATATGTTATAACTGCTCACTCCTGCATAAGGACACATCCAAACCTGGTCCCTGATTTATTTTAGTAAACTATGTACCCAATTCCATCATCTAGAAGCCTCGAGATGGGGGCACTAGTCAAACTTTTCCTTATCTTTTGAAAATTCGGTTGGCATATCTCCGACTACACGAAGGGTTTCCCCTTCTTTTTCAACACTAATATAGGTTCCACAACTCTAGATAAATCTAGCACAAACCTTCGGTAGTATCCGGCCAAACCTTGGAAAATCCATACCTCTGTCACACTCCTGGGTGGCTCCCAAGAATGTATCACCTCAATCTTTGCTGGATCCACCGAAACTCCAGCCTCTGAGATGACATGTCCCAGAAAGTGAACCTCTTGGATCTAGAACTGGAACTTCAAGACCTTACCATAAAGCTGGTGCTCTCGAAGTGTGTCCAGAACTATCTTCAAATGATAATCATGCTCCTCCTCAGTAGTCGAGTATATCAGAATGTCATCGATGAAGAATACTACAAATCAATCAAGGTATGGCTAGAATATCATGTTCATGAGTCCCATTAATACTAATGAAGTGTTAGTAATTCCAAATGGCATGACCAAAAACTCATAATGGTCGTACCGACATCTGAAAGTTGTCTTCTGCACATCCTCTTCCAGTACTCTGAGCTGGTGATAGCCTGATCTGAGGTCTATCTTCAAGAACCACCGTGCTCCCTTCAACTGATTAAAGAGGTTGTCAATCCTTGAAATTGGGTACTTGTTCTTCACGATCACCTGGTTCGGGAACCGATATTCAATACAAAGTCTCAAGCTCCCATCCGCCTTCTTGGAAAACAAAATCAGGGCTGCACAAGGAGAAACACTGGGTCGGATGAGCCCCTTCCCCTGTAAGTCCTCTAGCTATACCCGTAACTCAAGAAGATCCGAGGGAGCCATCCAATACGCTGGTGTAGATATCAGTGTCTTCCCATGGTACAAGTCAATGTAAAATTCCACCTCTCTGCAAGGATGTAGACCCGGAACATCATCAGAGAAGAAATTTGTGTACTGGTCCACCACTACAAGATAACTCGAACTCTCTAGATCAACTGCTCTAAGGGTAAGGCTAGCCAACTGTTGAGAGATCGGATGCACTCTCCTCTGAGTAAGTTTATCCTATGATTCAAAGGATCCCTTCTCGCCGGTGAAGCTAAACATAGTCCCATCATTGCGGACACACATCACTTTGAACCTAATACAGTCAATCTGATCATGGAATATAGATAACCATTCCATAAACAAGATGATGTCATAAGGCCTCGACACTGCTACTAAGAGATCCCAGTCGAATCTATAACCTCCTAGAGTAATCTCACACTGCCGGAACCAGTGTGTAATCATCGAATCTTCTATCTTAGGAGTCTCTAGCCATAAGTATTGAGCCAATGACTATGTTGGAATCTCCAAGCTCTAAACGACGGTAGTGGAAATAGAAGAATTACTAGCACTTGTGTCTATAAGTAATGTAGCTAAGGTGGAGTAGACATAGATCATACCTCGTATAATCTCCAAAGCGTCGTGGTCAGAGGCCTTAGCTTCCTGGAGATGAGATCGCCCCTGTCCACCTACTCCTTGTGGTTAAGTGGACCACCTGGTGGTGGTGGTGGCAACATCTCGAATCGTCACCCACTACCAACTGCACGACCATCTCCTCTTCCGCGTCCGCCTATTCCCTATGGACCTCCTCGTTCGAACCTCTATCTCTACCTAGGAGGTCCTTCAACCATCTTCTTATCATCTGTACGGTGGGTCGGGCAGTCACAATCCATGTGACCCTACTTGTCGCATGTGTAACACTGCCTACTCCTCGCATGACTAGCTCTGTCTCTGGTTCCCGACACAACCAATCCTGAATCATGTTGTCATTCACCTGCAGGTCTGGTACTCTTGGACCTCTGTGACATCTATCTGCTACAATCTACAGAAGACTCCTCTACATGATTCCCAGTGGTGGGTCTCACTACTGGTGACGGCTCAGTAAAAAAACTCTCTACTAAGAGGGCTCTCTATAACACCTCCGCCTGCATCAGTGTAACAACCCAAAGTATTTCAATGGAAAATTCCCTTCTTATATTTATGTCATAAAAACACAAAATAATGAACTACTAAGTGATGCGTAACCTTTAAACATAATTTTTGTCACCCCTATGTTTGGAATTTTAAAAATCCGACATACACGGTTGTGTTCAAGATGGTTTTTGGAGTCTAATGAAACAAAAATAATTTCTGGTGAATAGTAACCTACCATTATGAATAGTAACCTACCCTTATGAATAGTAATATGACCCTTATGAATATTAAATAAGAGTAACATTACCTATGAATAGTAAAATAAAATTTAGACATCATAGAAAGCGATAATTTGACATTAGTAAATGTTTTTGGAATTTTATAAGTCAAAATAATTAATTTAAAAGAATATTTATTTCTCTGAAATGTATTCATAAATTATTGAATCAGTGTCTAATAGTTTTTAGATAATTTTATAAGACCCTACGTAATTTTTGAAAGAACTACAAAATCAGTTTTAATCATAAAAACTGTTTTTTTAAGTAAATTATGATTTTAATTAAATATTAAATTAATAATATTTAGAAAATTCTTTTTGAAAAATGGAATTGATTTTTGGATTCTAAACATCAAAAAATGGTAGGGGTAAATTTTTGGATTTATTCTGAAATACTTCAATTTTCGGGTGAATAGTGAAAAATACAGCTTTTCGCTTAAGTGGTGTACACTAAATTGCATCATTGATGATGTAATGATTACATAAACATTATAGAACTTTAGTTTCGGCCAAAACCTATTAAATTTCATAAATTTTTCCTTGAAAAACAATAAATCCAATTCTCAAACATAAAAATAACTTTCCAAAGCCTAAAGTCAAAAGGTGATTTCTTAAAGTGCCTTTTTCTCTTTCTTTCACTTTCCATTTAATAAATTAATGAATTCGAATTATACAGAAGATTTAAAGCCTAAAACTAATTATATTATATTGATATATGATTTAGGATGTCAAAAAACTACTATTACAAGTCTAACTCTTGATATATTATTTTCTTTAATATTTTATGCCAAAAACACCTCTCTCCTCATGTATAAATAAGCCCTCCCCCTCCTCTTGCCAAACCACACCTCTCAAGCTCCAACCCTTCTCTAATATCTGCCCAAAAACCTTCCCTACCTCCCACCCCACGTCTAAGAGCTTCTGGTCTCATCAAAAGACCAAGCTTAGGCCCTTAAGGAGGTTCTCAAGAAGAGGATTCTAAGGGTAATTTCTCTCCCTCTTCTCCTTTAATTTCCTTTCAAGTTCAAGTTCCTTTCTTGATATCTCCCTACCTATCTTCATCAAAATTGTTTTTTAACTCTATTATTATATATAAACTGTAATATTATGATTCTAATTGTATATTATATAACCCCACACCCTTTCCCTCTTCCTTTTATTTTATTAAAGAGAACGTTGTTCATGAGGTGTTAAATTTATCACCTTCAAAAACGACATGTTCTCTTCTTCCATTTCTACCTTCAAATATGGTCATGATACCATTTTTATGGTTGAAAAAGAATATTTTATATGTATTATGTTCTATTTTAATTTCTATAAATACCCTATGGCCATATTACTAAGTGAAAAGTTAAAAACAAGTTTGTTGTGATCCAAAAAACCCGCTCAAATTAACCCAAATAATCTTCTTTTAATTATTATCTAATGATTCATCCACATGGATATAATATAACTCATTATAAAATCATTAAAGCTTCTATAATATCATTAATAACATGTAATATCAGTTCTGTATGTTTACCCATGATCTACCCGAACATCAATTTAAGAATACAAGTGGACCGCTCAAGAAAACCATGAAAACAAACATCCCCGATCAATGTTTTTAAACTCTATAAGTCATCCAAAGGAACATAATATGAAATAATGAAACCAGAATTAATCCTATTAATGTATAAAAGTTTATGGAATTTCGAATTAATGATTATAATGTCATTATACTGGACATTAAAGATAAGGAGGCATTCGAGTACAAGGTAAGGGGAAATTCTTGAACCCAACTTTCATCCTTCGGGTTCTACCTATTTCACTCCATTTTTGATATCGTAACTCCTTAAAGATCATTTGTTCATAATTTTATTTCCTTTTCTGGGATATAAATGTTTTATAATAAAGTTTATGTCAATCAAAAATTTTTCCGAAAGAACTCTTCTCTTATGAACTCAACTTTTACCTCTCATTCAAGGTTTATGATTCCTGTATCAAGTATGTTGTTCCCTATTTATTTTGAGAACCCAAAGTTTATGAATGTGTTCTAATGATATTAAACCCATTCCTTTTCATGGGTTAGTTATGTTCATGTTATATGTTCACTGTGGCATGCATGATAAATGATAATGTTATGATGTGACGGGTGTGCCCAGAATTATATAGCGCAATATGAATGTTTAAATGTGACGGGTGCGCCCGGAATTATACAGCGCTCAAATGCATTGGGTAAAGTGATGAATCTCATGAGTAAATGTGAAATTATGTGTGAACAAGATGCTATCTTGGTTCACAAGTATGTGTGTTAGTTAACCACTAAGACATGATGTTTCATTTTTATGCATTGCCACATTTCAAGTCTTTTATTTATTCTCCTCTCATGTTCATGATCATTTTACTATGTCATGATTATGATCACCCCATGATATATTGTTCTTATCTATCCTATTACTGGGCTTTTAGCCCGCCCCTTTTGGTGTATATCCTCAGGTGGCTACATGTACTAAGGAGAGGACAAGTTCCACTAAGAATCTAGTGAAGAAGAAATTAAATAAATGTTTATAGTTGATGTTGTATTTGTTATGTCTGGTCCTAGTTTTCCCAAGACACTAAACCTTTTTATCCCCTATGTGTAATAATATTATGTCATTTATCTTTGAAATGATGTAATAGTAATGAAATAAAAGGTCGGGTCGCTATAGTTGGTATCAGAGGAAAGGTTTAGTTAATTTGGGAATTAGGATTAGTAAACCCTAGAGAAAACCTCTAGCATGAGAATAAGTACAAATATGTACACAAGAATATTTACCTAGGGATCCCATATGTTATGTTTTTGGTAGAATTGTTTAAATGAATAAGTTATTCATGACTTGTTTAATTATGTTTTGTTCTAAACTTTTCTATTTTAGAGAATGGTGGGAACGAGGAGAAATCAGGCCAACAACTCTTCTGAGGGACAATGAAAAAATTGCCCGAACGACATCCCCAATGATTTTGGAGGTGGAGTTCAAAACTTCATGGCGATGATTACCCAATTATCTTGGGTTATGAATAATAACCATAATAATGGGGAACTTCCTCCTTCACCAAAGAGGAAAAAACTAGCTATCAAATGTTTTATGCGGCAATGACCACCGACATTTTGTGGATCTTCCGATCCACTAGTTGCAGAACAGTGGGTCAACTCCATGGAGAATATCTTTTCTGTTCTTCACTGTTCCGAGATGGAGAAGGTGACTCTATCAGTTTATCCTCTAGATGGAGAAGCTAATCAATGGTGGGCTTTGATTAAGAACACCAAGCCAATGGAGGAAATTGAAGAGATGGAATGGGAAGACTTTAAGATAATGTTTCTTAATAAGTACTTCCCACAAACACTTCGCACGAAGATGGAGAGATAATTAATAGAGCTCAAGCAAAAAAGAAGGAGAATATTTCATAACCTATGAATCAAATTTCACAAGGCTCACAAGGTATGCTTCGGGTTTTCTTATCAACAATGATAGAAAAATTGATAGATTCTTTAGTGGATTAAAACCACATCTTCGAAAGGCTCTTGCTATTCGAGACTTTGAGAGTTATGAAGAAGTTGTTCGGTGTGCTCTCAAAGTGTAGATGGATTTTGGAGAATGGTCCCATGGCTATGGTGATAAGGAAAGAAAGATGGAGTTTCAAGCTGGTGGATCTAGTGACAAAGGTGGGAAGAAAAATCAATGACCCACATGCCAAAAATGTGGGAAGTTGCACCATGGGAACTGCCTCAAAGGTACGGGGAAATGCTTTAAGTGTGGGAAAGAAGGAAACCAAGCTCAAGAGTGTCGAAAAGACATGTAAAGGAAGGATAATGTAACCGATGAAAGGAGAGAACCACTCGTGGTTTAATGCTACAACTGTAGGGAGCTAGGGCACTATTCAAACCAGTGCACTAAACCTCGAGCTCTCGAGGGTAATCAGCGCCAACAACCACAAAATCCAAAGGAACAAGGGAAGGCTTATGCAATCACTAATACGGAGGTTGAACATGATAATGAAGTCGTACAAGGTACACTTCCTATTCACTCAATAATGGAAAAAGTCTTATTTGATTCTGGTTCTATGCATTCCTTTATATCTTGCAAGTTTTCTAGAACTATAGAATCAAAGCCCCGAAACCTTGAAGTAGAGATATCTGTAAAAACACCAAGTGGTGCAATCATTATAACCCAAGTGTTTGACTCTTCTATTGTTGACGTATGTGGGAAGATTCTTCCGGAAAATCTCGTAATAATTCCCTTGGTAGAATTCGACGCTATAATGGGAATGGATTGGCTCTCGTTATATAGAGAAAATATCAACTGTCAGGAAAAGGAAATATATTTTCATATTCTGAACCATCCCATGCTCCTCTAAAAATGCAAGGAAGATCATGAATATCCTTTGAAAAATCCATCAATGGTGTGGGTGTTGATTCCCTATGAAGAAGCATACCTCGCCCAAATGGTTGAGTCGAAGGAAAGTGCCAACCTTGAGGAAATGCCCATCGTGAGGGAATATAGTGATGTATTTCCTGAAGAGTTACCCAGAATTCCCTCGTATAGTGAGGTAGAGTTCTCAATTGAACTCATACCCGGATCTACTCTTATCTCGAAGTGCCCATATAGGATGGCTCCTATCGAACTAGAGGAGTTAAAGAAGTAGCTTCAAGAGAATCTAGACAAAGGGTTCATATGCCCTAGTGCATCACCTTGGGGTGCGCCAGTGCTATTTGTAAAGAAGAAGGATGTAACCATGTGGTTGTGTATTGATTATCAGGAACTCAACAAGATCACCATAAAGAACAAGTATCCTCTCCCAAGGATTGATGACTTGTTCGACCAGTTAAGAGGAGCTTAATACTTCTCAAAGGTGGATCTTCGTTCTGGATATCATCAAGTAAAGGTGAAGAAGTAAGATATTCAGAAGACTACCTTCCGTACAAGGTATGGGCACTATGAGTTTTTGGTGATGCCCTTCGGACTTACTAATGCCCCTGCAGTCTTCATAGATTTTATGAATAGAGTCTTTAGACATTACCTTGACAGATTTGTGGTAGTGTTTATCGATGATATTCTCATCTACTCCAAGAGAAAGGAGGAACATGAAGAACATCTAAGACTTGTGTTGGCAACATTGAGAAAGGAGAATTTATATGCCAAGTTCAGAAAGTGTGAATTTTGGATGAATCAAGTCACGTTCATGGGACATGTGATCACAAGAGAGGGAATTTATGTGGACCCTTCAAAGAAAAAGGCGATTGAGGAATCGCCCAGGCACTCTAGTGTCACAGAAATCCATAGTTTTCTTGGATTAGCTGGGTACAATCGACATTTTGTGAGAAACTTCTCATGATTGTCAAGCCCGCTAACTAAGTTAACAAGGAAAGGTGTAAAGTATGTATGGACGGAAGAATGTGAGGGAAGCTTCAAGGAGCTAAAGAGAAGGCTGATCACTGCACCTGTACTCACACTACTGAAAAGTGGAGAAAGTTTTGTGATATACAGTGATGCTTCAAAGAAATGATTGGGTTGTGTACTCATGAAAAATGATAATTTGATAGCATACGCCTCACGAAAGTTGAAGATCTATGAACAGAACTACCCGACGCATGATCTAGAGCTGGCAGCCGTGATTTTTTCCTTGAAAATCTGGCGGTACTAACTTTATGATGAGAAGTGTGACATATACACCGAACACACGATCCTAAAGTATATATTCACACAAAATGAGCTCAACATGCATCAAAGGAGATGGTTAGAGCTAATCAAGTATTACGATTTCTCTATTCACTATAATCCTGGAAATGCGAACAAGGTAGCTGATTCTCTAAGTAGAAAAGAACCTGCTACTCTATCCATGTTGAGGATTGAGAAAGACCCTATCTTCTTGGATATGAAAAGAATGGATTTGGAAATCATAAGGGCATGGGATACATCCTACCTTTCCCAAATGATTGCGCAACCATCCATCCAAGAGAAGATTAAAGAAGCACAAGGGGATGATGTGGAGATACAAAGGGGGTGAATGCAGTAATGGAAGGGAAGCTGCAAGAGTTCCATATTGACGATGATGGTGTGATTCAGTTTGGAACGCGGCTTTGTGTGCCTTCATCACCCGGGATAAAGAAGGAGCTATTGGATAATGCACATAGCTCAACTTTCTCTATCCATCCTGGAAGTACCAAGATGTATCGTGATCTCCGAGAGCACTTCTGGTGGGATAACATGAAGAAAAAGATTGTGGAATATATATCAAGGTGCTTGATATGTCAGCAAGTTAAATTTGAGCGGAAAATGTCCAAAGGTATGATGCAGCCATTGCCTATACCCATGTGGAAATGGGAAAATGTTACTATGGACTTTGTCACGGGTCTCCCGAAGACGTCAAAGGGAAATAATGTGATATGGGTTGTGGTTGATCGACTCACCAAGACTTCCAATTTTATCACTATTCAGGAAGACCTCTCACTTGAACAACCTACAAGGATATATGTGAAGGAAGTAGTGAGATTGCACGGTGTTCCACTCTCGATTGTCTCTGACTGTGATCCAAGATTCACATTTAAATTCAAGAGGATCCTTCAACATGCTTTGAGTACTGAATTAAATTTCATCATGACCTATCAACCCCAAACTGATGGCCAATCTGAAAGGACTTTTCAGACGCTTGAAGATATTCTAAGAGCCTACTCTCTTGAATTCAAAGGTGGTTGGGATCAGCATCTCCCAATGGTTGAGTTCTCATACAACAATAGCTTCCACTCGAGTATTCAGATGGCTCCGTATGAAGCTCTTTATGGGAAGCGATGTAGAACTCCAACCTATTGGGATGAAGTTGGAGAACGAAAGCTAATTGGTCCCGATCTTGTTCAAGAGATGACAGAGAAGGTTCAAGTCATCCAGAAACACATCAAAGCTGCTCAAAGTCAGCAAAAGAGCTATGCTAACAACCATCGAAGGGACATGGAGTTCGACATTGGAGATAAAGTCTTCCTTCGAATATCTCCATTGAAGAGATTCATGAGATTCGGGAAGAAAGGGAAGCTAATCCCAAGGTACATTGGACCCTTTGATATCCTTGACCGTATAGGAGCCTTGGCCTATCGTCTGGCACTTCCACCGAATATGGCTCAAGTTCATGATGTGTTTCATGTATCACTACTGAGGAAGTACATACCAGACCCCTCACATGTACTAAACTCAGAGGTGGTACAGCTGGAAGATGATCTCTCCTATGAGTAGCAGCCAGTAAAAATTTTGGACCGAAGTGATAAGGTTCTACACAACAAGACAACCCGCCTTGTCAAAGTGTTGTGGAGGAACCATAAGTTTGAGGAAGCAACTTGGGAACCAGAAGAGGCAATGAAGGAGAAGTACCCTCACCTGTTTTTGTAAAGTAAAATCTCAGGGGCGAAATTTCTTAAGGGGGGAAGAATGTAATGACCCAAAGTATTTCAATGGAAAATTACCTTCTTATATTTATGTCATAAAAACACAAAATAATGAACTACTAAGTGATGAGTAACCTTTAAACATCATTTTTGTCACCCCTATGTTTGGAATTTTAAAAATCTGACATACACGGTTGTGTTCAAGATGGTTTTTGGAGTCTAATGAAACAAAAATAATTTTTGGTGAATAGTAACCTGCCATTATGAATAGTAACCTACCCTTATGAATTGTAATATGACCCTTATGAGTAGTAAACAAGAGTAACATTACCTATGAATAGTAAAATAAAATTTAGACATCATAGAAAGTTATAATTTGACCTTAGTAAACATTTTTGGTATTTTATAAGTCAAAATAATTAATTATAATTAATTAATTAATTTAAAAGAATATTTATTTCCCTAAAATGTATTAATAAAGTATTGAATAAGTGTCTAATAGTTTTTAGATAATTTTATAAGACCCTACATAATTTTTGAAAGAACTACAAGCTCAGTTTTAATCATAAAAACTGTTTTTTTAAGTAAATTATGATTTTAATTAAATATTAAATTAATAATATTTAGAAACTTATTTTTGAAAAATGGAATTCATTTTTGGATTCTACACATCTAAAAATGGTAGGGGTAAATTTTTGGGTTTATTCTGAAATACTTCAATTTTCAGGTGAATAGTGAAAAATACCGCTTTTCGCTTAATCGGTGTACACTAAATTGCATCATTGATGATGTAATGATGACATAAACATTATAGAACATTAGTTTAAGCCAAAACCTATTAAATTTAATAAATTGTTCCTTGAAATACAATAAATATAATTCTCAAACCTAAAAAGAACTTTCCAAAGCCTAAAGTCAAAAGGTGATTTCTTAAAGTGTCTTTTTCTCTTTCTTTCACTTTTCTTTTAATAAATTAATGAATTCGAATTATAAAGAAGAGTTAAAGCCTAAAACGAATTATATTATATTTATATATGATTTAGCATGTCATAAAACTACTATTACAAGTCTAACTCTTGATATATTATTTTATTTAATATTTTATGCCAAAAACACCTCCCTCCTCATGTATAAATAATCCCTCCCCCTCCTCTTGACAAGCCACACCTCTCAAGCTCCAATAATTCTCTACGCTCTTCCCAAAAACCTTCCCTAGCCCCTCCCCACGTCCCAGAGCTTCTGATCTCATCAAAAGACCAAGCTTAGGCCCTTAAGGAGGTTCTCAAGAGGAGGATTCTAAAGGTAATTTCTCTCCCTCTTCTCCTTTAATTTCCTTTCAAGTTCAAGTTCCTTTCTTGATCTCTCCCTACCTATCTTCA
This sequence comes from Viscum album, assembly GCA_963277665.1. Classification (NCBI taxonomy): domain Eukaryota; kingdom Viridiplantae; phylum Streptophyta; class Magnoliopsida; order Santalales; family Viscaceae; genus Viscum; species Viscum album. The sequence continues at coordinate 1,639,171,096 of OY728121.1, read as the reverse complement.
TCCAAATTGTTTTTTAAATCCATTTTTATATATATACTGTAATATTATGATTCTAATTTTATATTATATCACCCCAAACCCTTTCCCTCTTCCTTTTATTTTATTAAAGTGAACGTTGTTCATGAGGTGTTAAATTTATCACCTTCAAAAACGACATGTTCTCTTCTCCATTTCTACCTTCAAATATGGTCATGAAACCATTTTTATGGTTGAACCAGAATATTTTATATTTATTATGTTCTATTTTAAGTTCTTGAAATAATCTATGGCCATATTACTAAGTGAAAAGTTAAAACAAGTTCGTTGTGATCCAAAAAAACCGCTCAAATTAACCCAAATAATCTTCATTTAATTCTTATCTAATGATTCATCCACATGGATCTAATATAACTCATTATAAAATCATTAAAGATTCTTTAATATCATTAATAACATGTAATATCAGTTCTGTATTTTTACCAATGATCTACCCAAACATCAATTTAAGAATACAAGTTGACCGCTCAAGAAAACCATGAAAACGAACATCCCCGATCAATGTTTTTAAAATCTATAAGTCATCCAAAGGAACATAATATGAAATAAGGAAACCATAATTAATCCTATTAATGTATAAAAGGTTATTTAATTTCTAATTAATGAATATAATGTCATTATACAGGACATTAAAGAGAAGGAGGCATTCGAGTAAAAGGTAAGGGGAAATTCTCGAACCCAACTTTTATCCTTCGGGTTCTACCTCTTTCACTCCATTTTTGATATGGTCACTCCTTAAATATCATTTGTTAATAATTTTATTTCCTTTTCTGTGATATAAATTTTTTATAATAATGTTTATTTCAATCCAAATGTTTTTCGAAAGAACTCTTCTCTTATGAACTCAACTTTTACCTCTCATTCATGGTTTATGATTCTTGTATCAAGTATGTTGTTCCCTCTTTATTTTGGGAACCCAAAGTTTATGAATTTGTTATTATGAGATGAAACCAATTACTTTTAATGGGTTAGTTATGTTCATGTTATATGTTCATTGTGTCATGCATGATAAATGATAATGTTATGATGTGACGGGTGCGCCCAGAATTATATAGCGCAATATGAGTGTTTAAATGTGACGGGTGCGCCCAGAATTATACAGTGCTCCAATGCATTGGGTAAAGTGATGAATCTCATGATTAAATGTGAAATTATGTGTGAAAAAGATTATATCTTTGTTCACAAGTATGTGTGGTAGTTAACCACTAAGACATGATGTTTCATTTTTATGCATTTCCACATTCCAAGTCTTTTATTTATGCTCCTCTCATGTTCATGATCATTTTCCTATGTCATGATTATGCTCACCCCATGATATATTATTATTATCTATCCTCTTACTAGCCTTTTATCTCACCCCTTTTGATGTATATCCTCAGGTGGCTACTTGTACTAAGGAGAGGACAAGTGCCACTAAGAAGCTAGTGAAGAAGAAATTAAATAAATGTTTATGGTTGATGTTGTATTTCTTATGTGTTGTCCTAGTTTTCCCAAGACACTAAACCTTTGGATCCCCTATGTGTAATAATATTATGTTGTCTATCTTTCAAATGATGTAATTGTAATGAAAGAAAAGGTCGGCTCGCTATAATCGTAATGTTGAGGGAAATCATCGAAGCCCTGATCTCTCATCTAAGTCCCTACTCGAAGGTCCGAGCCCGGAAGAATGGGTCCTGCACAATATCAGTGGAGTAGAATGAGAAGTCAGTGAACCTGGAGCATCAAGCTCCACCATTTACCTATTGCTGCCTATAGAAGACTGGCAGCAAGGATCACCATGAGATCAGCTGGTGTCCCTACTAGTCAGAACACTCTCACCATGGCCTCCAACCAATCCCCATCCACCTGTGGGTCTGTATCGCCCTGGAACCTCGGTGGCCTCTGGCACTAGAACTCATACAACACGCTCAAGTGGTGTGCACCCTCTATAACTAAGGCTAGTGGAATCGATGTTCCAATAGGTAATGGTACCACTGGTGCCTCTACTGGTGCTCCAACTAATAAAGGGCCCTGCACCGAGGCCTCATCGCTCGGTGGGCTATCAGCACGTACTATACATGGAACCCTAGCTGGCTGTCTATGTAGATGTATCCTGAAAAGAAAAAATTGTGCCACGATAAATAAGTTATACCTGGTGAGCTGACTCAAAAACTTCATAAATAAAACTTTTCAAAACACGTGTGCAATTAGTGTTTTCATACACTGAGTCAAAAATCAGAAGTCAGGGTCCTAGTGTATGGATACGTCGGCCTCCACACCAACACTGGATTCAATAAACTGATAACCAAACTCACTACACTTAATAATATTTCCGTTAAAAAGATCAGTTTCCAATGTTCTACGCTAGAACCTCCCTCTGATAACAATTTTTCAGAACTCATCCCCAGGGGCCCATGTCGTGACTGCCCCAAGCCCGCCTACCATAGGCTAGGGGCAGGCGACTAGCACCGAAAGAAGTATTCCCTAAAACTGGGAAGGAATTTCCTTTATATCCTGTAAACACAATCAACCAAGCACACAACAAGATATGAACACAAGTAAACTGTAAAGTAAAAAAGAGTGTGTACATTAAGTAAAAGGGGCCAGAATACGAGCCTAACTGGAAAGCACAAGAAAAATGAGAAGTACAAGTAAACTGAAAAAGCTCCTGTGAACTCCCTCCATGGACCCTACCTGAATGGTAGCTACAGCTCTCGAACTATCATCTTTGCGGTGTAACTTGTCTAATTTCCACCTTTGAGCTACCTCCAATCCTAGTAGTCTCATCCTCAGTTAGCGTTGTCCTTCGTCTGCAAAAAACACAACAAGGTGCGGGCGTATCCCATGTTGGGGTGAGTATAAAAATACTTATTTGAGACCCATAGACCCTCGAAGGTCTCACAAAACCCACAAAGGATAACCAAAAAGCATGAAAACCTCTGAAAACCCTACTTACATATATTCCCATACATATACCTAAGTTATCAAGTATACCCATCTCATTCATGAGGAAAACACAAGGCCCAACTCTTAGCCAAAGATCAACTATTCCACGAAAGAAAGAATACCATGAAGTAACACCACAAAGGAAAGTAACACAAAGGTAACACCACATAGAAGAATACCACAAAGGTATCACCACAAAGGTACTCCACACAGAATAATACCACAAAGGTATCATCGTGAAGGTAAGTACCACAAAGGTACGCCACACAGAAGAATACCACAAAGGTATGACTCAGCTCATACCAGGTATAACTTAGGTTTGGTAGTAAAGATTATTAGATATAACTACTGAATCATATTACTATATTAAGAGGAAAACCCACGTAGGATCCTATAGTAGTCCCATGTGGATTCCTAGAGCGGATCAAAGTGGAACTCTTGAACACAGACCCACGTAGGATCTCAAAGTAGATACCCACATAGGATCCCAAAGCACAGAACCTCATAGGATCCCAAAGCATAGACCCACATAGGATCCCAAAGCATAGACCCATATAGGATCCTAAAGCACAGACCCACATAGGATCCTTTTCTCATGTTACAGCCAGCTACAGGCTTCCCACACTAAGCTCTCATGATTTCGGGAGAGTCCGCTTCTCAAGCCACAGGTATAATACTCTAACTTCTACAAAGTCTTACAAATAAGTATCCCAAAGGACCACAAAGTGATAGGGGTCTCAATACAACAAACTATGCGTCAATCAGATGCTTGGTCTGTAAGTTATTGGTCGTTTGGTCCCGAGGCCCCGGTTAGATTCGTGTCCGATCCAACCTGGTCGTACACCAACTTTATCCAAAACTAAATTGGGGTATACCAAAAGGACTCTCTCGATCCAAGGTATCCATCACCACAGATGGTTTGTCAAACGGACACACATAGCTCAAGATATGGCTGAAAGAAAAAAAGGGGTCAAACTTGGTTCGGGTCCGGTCCGACCTGGGTCCGATCCTAGGTCTTCCCAGAACGCTAGGTCCAGCATTGACCGTTGGGAAGCCCTTAGTACGGCGGCCCGCGGTGAGGAGGACCGTAGTGCGGAAGCCCACGGTGGGGCGGCCCACGGTGCGGTGGCCTGCCATGGCTGGCCGGACGGCCAGCCACCTCCACACAGTGCGGTCGTGAGCCGTGCCACCACCAACGAATGGCTCTATCGGCCACCCTCCCTTCACCATCGTGGCACAAGGTCACAGATACTTCTCGCCCGGCAGTGCGGGCATGCGCCGCCGCCTCCCCTTCGCCCGGCCGGCCGTGGTGCCGGCCGCCGCTCTCGAGTCCCACCAGTGCCAATCGCTGGTACCGGTCTCTATCCTCCTCCATCATGAAGATTTCATCATAAACCATAAGGGTTGCGAAGAGGTTGGTCCATGTTCATTTGACCTACACCCTCTGCGTTAGAGCGGTAGTAAGTGGATCATGGGGAGAGATTCAATGTAAGAGAAAATTAATGAAGATAAATTAAAATCACACCCCTACCTCGAAGGTTCATTGATTTTGGTGAGGATGGAAAGACGGACATCGGTTCATTTTCATTGAACAAGTTCCTCGTTTGAGAGGGCGTTCTTCATTGGAGATGATGCTCTTCATTAGAGAAAGTTGTTTCTCCAAAGTCCTCTGAGGCTCTCTCCCAATTCTCCTTTGCCAACCAATCCTCCCAAAGGTAATGAGGAGCCAGTATAATAGAAATAGGTTTATCAAATTAATTCCACATTGGCACAATTAAATCTAACACATTTAATTAATTGTAGTTGGCTCAATTAATTAAATTGAGAGTTGAAAGGATTTCCCCCATTAAGTGGGGTTCGGGTGGTCCCCACCACCAACATTCAAAATGGGGGTTTTTCTGGACCAGGTGGTCCCCACATCCTTAACTCTTTAAGAGGGTTTTCAAAAAAATAAAATAAAAGTTTGATCTTTATTATATTTTTATTTACACGAAAAACACAAAAACTAACTTTTAACCTCATCCTACTGCGGTCAAGGTGAAAGTATCCTGAAGCGAATATCGACACTGTGAGTTCAACGGTTCCCTCATATTTCAATTCTAAGCACCAGTTCAAAAGTTACAAAAACTCGCTCTCATGTTTACTGAATGTACCTAAAAAAAGGTCAGAAAATCATTTCGGACACTCCAGGCCTCAGAATCATGCAGCGTCAATTTTCACGAACTCATAAGATTCCCATATAATAAAAAAAATTACATGGAAATTCCAGGTCTTTACAATTTTATTCATTAAAATCATAAAATATCCATTAATCAGATGGTTTTCTCTACAACTTATGTATATAGAACCATATGCATGGTAGGAACTAACAAAATGAGGTAATGATGAGAGTCAACGATTTTTTTCATATATAAACATCTTATCTTAAACCACCTATTTCCTAAACAAAGTCACTCCCTTATTAGACCATGTCTTCCATAGGGAAATATATGACTGTTATGTTATAGTTTACATGGAGACTCATATAGAAAAGTAGTCCAACATTCATTAGTTGAAATAAAAACCTAATATAAAAACAAGGAAACATCCCTTATATAAATACAAAACTAAAAATTCTTTCCCTGGCCTTCCAAAATTTATCAAATTGAATTAAAATAAAACCAAAACTAAATAAATATACCTCTATAGTCTCTTACTGAACCATTGAGACTGAAAAATTCTACCTTTATGTCTATACACGGAAAACCTAATTAAATATGTCCTTCTTGATTGACATTTGTACATGGTTTTCCCACACTATAGAGGGTTGAACACCTTTAGATAAGATACTATCTTGGATAAGAGCTTGAAATCCAACCATAGTAGAGTATTTATGTCTCATGTTTAAGAAAATATCATCAACTAATGGTTCATCATATCATATAGGGTTCTCAATTGAAAAATATTCTTATGTACATTGAAATTATATACATAATTGAAACTAGAGTCTCAGACAATAGAAAAAACATATATCTCCTGCGGTCCATGCTCTCCTTTTAAAACCCTAAAGTCTCTAACATTGAACACATACCTCGTCCTCATCTGAAAGTTAGTCTCATAATATATTATTTAAATTACCATCACGGTTACATGAATGATCAACAAGAAGTAGAAATTAGAGAGTAATTTCCTTATACCATGTGGAAAGAATATCACTCATTTGTGTCATCGACATCAACACCTCGCCTCACTCTGACTGGATTTGATAGATCCATGTAAAGGAATATGATCATTTTGATAATTAAAATACATAAGAGTTGGCAATTTATAGGTAACACCAATCATTCAATAGGATTCACCCACATTTATAAGATCATATAAGGATGTTATAACATATTTAGAACATAAAATATCCCCATTAACCATAATATGACAAATATAATAATGTTATAATACCATATCATTGTTTCTTAGAGCTTTGGGTTGACTAACAGGGTATCTAAGTTTTGATTAATGGATACAACATCTATCAAACCTATGATGTTCCCACTATTGTGATAACAAAACATAGGTCTCCATTTATAACATTGGAATAAATTACCAAAATATCCTTCAAATGAAAACAATAAATACAAAAAATTCACGTCCATATATATTAAATCTAATTATAAGAATAATCATTATGCAATATAACTTTCCATTCTATATTTTTTAAGTCTATGTCCATTGGAAACATAGAGATGTAAATAAATCCTACATAAGTGATATAACTCATCTCTAACTAAGTTATTCATAACTACCACACTTATTATATATATCATATATAATACATTTCATCATAACTTAGGGAAAGGAAACATAATAAAGGGTGATCCCTAATATTTAGTAAGGCTAATGAAGGGAGATATATTCATATCATCAATATAGGATTTTGATAACTTGAGAATATCATTTGAAAACCATACCCTATATATAATAGACAATAAAAATGATTCATGGAAAAATTCATGTCATTTTATAGGACATGAATCAAAATGGAATCAAATAACATGATCCATGATAACATAGCTTTGGAATAAGACATGGATTTATGGCATACACATAAGATTATATCATTGTGTACATTTATAAATTTAAATAGGTTTTCTCATTAATTAAATGGAATTAAATAAATATCTTGCATAAAAATATGGACATGGAACAAGGTCCATCATAACCTTATAGACATGAAAACCAGGTCCATGAATAACATTGTGAACATGTAATAAGGTTCAGACATAACCCTTTCAATATGTAATCAGGTTCACACAAAAAATTGTGAACATGTAATCTGGTTCATACATAACATATCTACTCATGAGTTATCAATCATTATAAAATTCATTGGAGAGGATATAGGTACAACCTTCCACAAAATCCATACATTCATGTTCCACATTAATCATATTGTAACCCATAAAATGGGGACTAGTCTCATGAACATTTAATTATTTCACCATTGAATATCCCATTAAAAATAAATGGGATTCATTAAAATTTCTTCAACAAAATAATTAACCATATAGATAAATAATAAGGATGGTTCATCCAATATTATCCATAGTAAATCATAAGTAACATCAAATATTGTTATCAAATAAGGGAAAGTTGTTTTGAAAGATCACTTAGAACATTTATTGAGGAGAATTGATTTTACACTTTCTAACATTATTTTTGAAAACGTGAATCATTTTCAAAAAATAATTATATAAAAATTATATACAGAACATATAAAGGAATCATTAAAGATAATTTAAAACATTTCTTGAAAAAAATATCATTTCCACTTAGAAATCAGTTGTTTAAAATCTAAAAAATTTCAAAAATATTAATGAAAAAAATTATTTAAAAAGAAACTTGAAAACATGTTAGGGAAGTATCAAAACATTGAACATTCATTAATATAGAAAATAATTTTCATACTCTATATGTTAAAATAAATATTCCAATAACATTTTTGATGAAATCCAAACATGCCTTGTTCGGAAAACAACATGAAAAAACGTATTAAATATATTATAAAAAATTTTATACATGGGTAAAATTTTATTTAATATATAATTTTTATAATGTTAAAAAACTTTTTATTTTTTAAAATAAAACATGAATATGGAATAGAAAGGGTTTTTCAACTGAAGAGATAAATAAAGTCTTGTTATGTTAAAAAGAATTAATCTTGAGTACATAAAGAGAGGAAAATGAAAGGAAAATATGTATTCTCAAGGAATATATATATAATAAGTAAATTTATGATATTATTTATAATTATATCATAATATTTCATCATCAATTCCATATTTATAAATAAATCTGATAAACAATGATTGTTACGTCAAACACTTTCCAATTAGGTTATTTTTAAATCATAACAAACATTAAAGAAAAAAATAAAAATAAAAATTAAATATAATTTGTATAAGGATATTAATTATATTACATTTAAAAGGTGAAATATATAAATCTCATAAAGGATAAAAGGTTAATAACATTACATATGTCACAAAGGAGGAAAATTGAGACAAAAATACCTTACTGATTTGATATCTTTTGAACTGTAAAACCCATTAAACAAAGATCCTAAAATGGATATTTAAATACCAATAATTTATAGGATTATATTAATAAAATAAATTTATAAAATTTATATACACTAAATAAACCAAATAGGTGGTGAGTATTGCATGTCTCTCACAGAAGTAAAAAAGTGAGATGAAAATTACTTAAGTCTCAACATCCGTTGTACATGTTTGAACCTCATTTGTAATAAATATAAGTTTATTATAAAACATTTATATGAAAATATTTATCTATATAATAGAAAATATTATTTTTCATGACCTTTTATTACAATTTTACTACCAATTCCCGGTTAAAATCATGTTATAGGTAATAACTGATCTATTTTTTGTATACATTTTGATTTGTTATTTTTGTTTCTATTAATTTAATCATGGTTAAATAATATAAATAATTTAATTAATGATATAAATATAAAATATATTCTATATATATGTACTAATAATAATCCATAAATTATAGATATCAAAAATGAAATACACTGTTCATGGAGACTATAAGACGTATGTACGCATAAATGATGTTTCCATCTTCCCTAATGATGAAACGAATGATATGTAAATATTATATTACATTTATAGAATCATTTTTATGAAATAAATTTCATAGATATTAATTAAATTTACCCATATTCCCTTATATTAAATGAGTTTCCCAAAAACAAATCACATCGCTTTGTAAGGTGGTAGTCCATTGTACACACGAACGACGTTATCATATCCCCAACAAAATTGATTATCAAAAATGTATATGTTTTAATATATTTAAATAATTATATTTATAATAAAAATATTATATATATATAAATTATATCCATCATCATAGACTATAGTTAGAGTTTTTGATAGAAAATGTGTCTCATCAATTCAAGAGGCGATAGTCTGCCTTACACACAAGTGGCATTATCGTTTCCCACTTGAGGGAAGAGTAGATTAGTGTATTTAATTACCATGACATAATAACATAAAAATAGATGGAATATAATTATGTAACTATATTATCATCTTTTAATAATATTTTAAGGAGTTGGATAATGAAATAACATAAAAATTCTAGTTGAAGAACATTATGTTTTCTTCATACAACATCTTTTGGTTTTCACCAAAGGCCTTCTAAGGTTGAATTTATGACCAATTAAAGATTATAGGATAATATAAGTAATTTAAGGAATAAATTTTAGATGTTATGGGTAGAACCAAATGGTTTTAAATTTTTTATGTAAAGAGGAGAGGGGTGACCTATTATCAGTGAAGTGAGTGGCACACTTGTAACTTTTGAAAGGAAAATTTTCTCCCTATGTTTTTATCCTGAGATAATGGTAAAAATGTAAAATTATTAAAACATAGTGTTTATAAGTTTACAATATATCCATAAAATGTGTGTTGGAAATTTTTATATTTCATTTTAACCCTTATTATTTTAGTTACCCCCTAGTAAACCCATTTTCACCTTAACCGTGATAATTACTTTTTAATGTGTTTACTATTTATAATCGTGAAAAATTAAGTATAAAATTTTAGATAATATATATTATCTTTATTTAAAATAAGTAATAATTTTTTTTCCAAATTAAATTCACATTAGTGAAAGTTTTTAATTTCAAATTAATCCCACATATGTAATGAAAAAAGATATTTTTCAAAGAGAAAATATTAAAAAAAATAAAATCAAAATTGTATATGAAATTGATTCCAATGAAATAAATTTTATTAATAGATATATATTTTAACTAATTTTAATTTTAAAACCTTATTAAAATATTTTTTATGTTTTAAAATTATTTAAAAGTAATGGAATTTCTATTTTAATACTGTTATTTTTTACTATTAATTGATAAATATATTTTTTAGAAAATTATAAAAAATTATACCTGATAAAATTTGGAAATTATTACATAAAATTATATGTTTAATTTTCCAAATATATTCTCTATATGTTTCAAAAATTAATATAAATATAATTTTTAAATAGGAGACAAAACTTTTTTTTTGAAAAATACTTTTTGTAAGCGTTGAATTTAATATATTATTCTATATTTTCCAAGAAAAACATAATATAAATTATAAATGTTTTAATGAATATATAACATATAAATTTTGTTAAACTCTTAAAAAATAGTTTTTAATTTATTAAGTTTAAACATATTTTTGTGCATAAAAATAGGTTTTTATAAAAATATTCTCTTTATTTTCGAATAGTTTTTATTTTCATTGATAATTAGTTGGTCATCAAAGAATTAATTTTATATGAATTTGTAAACCATGTATTATCATAATGTGGTTAATCTAATTCATATCCATAATTCTGATGGATAGGTGGTAATTATCATATTAAGTAATAATATTTTATTATATGTCATATTTCATTTAAACTTGGTGTTTTGTGTGATGCAAGCTAAACTTAGTGTTTCGGTTAACACAAGATAAACTAAAAGTTTCATGTAAAAAAATATAGAGAAGATTAAATTTATTTGAAATATATATATTTCACAATATCTCTGGGTGTTATAATATACCCCCCTTAAAATAAACTTCCCCCTCAAAATTTTTCACATTATTACAAATATTTGAGAATAATTCCATCTCATTGAATCCTCCAATTACAACATAACATCCTCAAGGTGGTGGTTTCAGAACAAAACATTTACTAGTTGATTGGTATTGTTTCATATAACATTCTCTATATAATCCATAATCTTGAACGGTTGTTCCGCATAAGAAAGAAAATTCTCTAGCAACATTTCCTATGAGTTTAGTAATTGTGATGGATTAGGTATTTAATTCCTCATGGGAGATACTTAGAACACATCATGAACTTGATAGAGGTTAAATGCAACCACCATGTGATAATATATACACCTGATACAATCCATAATTTCAAAGAGATATATATACCAAGGGATTAGTTTTATATTATTTCTTCCATGTAGAAATTCCAAGAAACACCTTCTTACCAAATTCAAATTCAAGATCATGCCAATGATTATCTGTATAACATTTCTATCTAATTTTTGTAGCAATTATATGTTACTGAATTTATTTAAAATTATCTTTTAATTCATCTACTACCTCATTCCCCAAAATGTATATTTCTGCAACTTCATTACATTACATTGGAGTTCCATACTTTTTTATAAATGGATTCATAAGGAGACATCATAATTCTCGAGTGAAAGATATTGTTTTATGAAAACCCAATTAGGGGGAGGTATTGATCCCAACAACCTTTTAAATACATAGAAAAATATTGTAATATATAATCTTTTGTTTGAATTTTCCTCTTAGACTAAGCATCCGTATGAAGATTATATGCAGTGCTAAAAACAACAATGTGTAAAGAGATTGATGAAGACTTTTCCAGAAATTCTATGAAAACCTTAGATCCTAGTTAGATAAAATTTAATTTTCTACTCCATGAAACCTGACCACTAAATTAATTTATATTATGGAAATATAATCCAGATAAAAAAATCTCTAATAGGGATTATATGTGATGAATATATAAGGTGATAGATTAAATCACCCATACCACTGTACCCTTTAGGAATTTTGGGTAGTCTAAGGTCAAATAAAGGGTAATTTTGTCCAATTTACATTCTTGTAAAGATAATGGTTGAGGCATCCATTTAATTTTTTGTATCTCAGACTTAACTTACTGACATACCAAGTACTGTGATATATAATCTATAGTATCTCTCTTCATATTTTCCCACAAGAAATTCTGTTTCAAATAGTCTATTTGTAGACTATATACCATTTCCATACTCTGTTAGTGGTTTCATACCATGTTTCCATTCTGGATGAGATAGGTTATCTCATAGCATGCTATTTATCTTTTCCCAAAACTATATTAATATCATTCCAAAATTTCAATTACCCATATTTAACTCAACATATTATATTTTATAAACCCTAATGGTTTTGGATACCTTTAATATTATGCCCCCAAAATTTAATTTCATTCTTTCTCAAATATATTTTTTCGATAACAAATATACAATACCAAAGGGTTTTATTTCCATAAATTTCTCACAAACAATTCGTAATCTTAATAAACTATCATCATGTAAAACCTCAAGATGGGTTTTTATGACTTTGAACATATAATAAACCTTAAAAATATAAACCCATGATGGAATCTATAAATCTTATTTTTTTCATAAATGGAGACTTATATTCATTCAAAAATAACATAATCCTTTTATGTTTCATGATTATTATAACCAAAATACCATTTTAAAAATACATCTACAAAAAAATACTTCAATCCAAATACTTAAATAATTCATCCCTTTTACTTTAATGATTATGTATAACATAGTTCCTTCCTTAGTGTAGGTTATAACCCTTTTTTAGGGGAGTTAATTGGATAATTTCAAATTCCCACACATAAATGATATCAAATTACTTGATAATTCATTTCTTGATGACCATAATTTCAATTTTGAAACCATATTCCCCTCCTTTTGAGATATTATTCTAGGTTCTTATTCACTCTTTATTGACATATTGGAAGCCATATCTTATTTCCTATATGTTCCTTACAATATGAATAGTTATAAAATTTCATCTTCTTATAATTTGACAATTTTGAAATATCGTTGATATTCATGTTCTTAATCATATATCTTGATAACCAATTTGAAATAATCAAAATATAGTTCTCTCCATATATCATCCAATTTGGTTTCTCATAGTCATTCAATGTCCATCAAATTTGGTGTTAACATTAGTTTTTCTGGTTCTATACATTGAATGATACCAAAAATAATTTTTTGATCAATACTAATCACACTGGACACCACAAAATCATGAAAAATAACTTAGTAGATATTAAAATAATGACACATTCTTTTCAAAATATTAAACCTTAGGGTTAACCTATTTTATTTATAGTTATTATTTAAATCCTCCAAGATAGTTTATAATCATTTTGTGAATTTACAAGGCATATCACCAAGGAGTATCAAACCTAGTATATAGTAAGGAACATTTTGATGTACTAAGTAATGCACAAGTCAAGTTTGAAAATACTTTTTCTGAGCTATTACCCATAGATACCTCGGTTCCATAACCACATTAACCTGTAGTATCCAGATAAGGATGTAATTGATTATAAAATACTTACTCCTTCCTTTACCAATATTCCAGAATAGTTTCCTATATTTAGAATTATCCTACAGTATATCCTTAAATATATCCTTATACATATCCATAGACAAATCCCTAGGAATTTCACTAATGTTTTCTCACAAATGTTTCAAAAGGTTATCTAAAACTTTACCTAATACCAACAGAAAAGACCCAATCTTTTCATATGTATATTTTACACCCTAATAAATGAATAATCAATACATAACATAATGATGCATTCTAGAATAATTTATTTCTAGTTCCATTGGAATCATAGATAAATAAACAATTATTTCAAAAGTGATCTATGTCATCTTCCACTATGTTATTCATAACTACTGAACTTCATAGACATATAGTATATAATACCATTCATCATAACCTTGGGAAAGGAAACATAAAAAAGTGTCATCTCGGATTCTGGGTAAGGGTAAACAAGGGAGATATCAAAATATCAAGATCATAATGGTATGAAAACATGAGAATAAAATTTCAAAACCATACCCTATATATCATAGATCATAAACATGAATTTTGGAATAAATAATTGTGTTATATAAGATATTTATCATAATAGAATCAAAGAATATGATTCATGAGAACATAACATTGAAAAAAGACATATAATTGGGGTATACACATGATATTATAACATTGTAATCTTGTATAAATTGAAATAGGTTCACTCATTCAGATAATTATATGAAATCAGGCCCCAGCATAAACTTTTGGACATGCAACCACATCCACACATAACCACATAGATGTGAAAGATAGGTCCATTCATAACATTATCAACATATAATCAGGATTACAAATAACATTGTGAACATGTAATCAAGTTCACACATAACATTTTGAAACATGTAATCTTGTTCATAAATGAAATATTAATTCATCAGTTATATATATTTACTTAATGAATTCAAGGGATATATTTTTACTAGATTTCATAGAAACCATACATTTTTGTGCCAAATTATTCATATAATAACCATTTAATTGGGGACTTATTTAATAAAAATTTAATTAATTCAACATAACATAACACTGAAAAATAAATGAGTTTCATAAACATTTTATTAACGTTAACATTAACCATACAAATAAATAACAATTATGTTATCATTCAATATTATCCCTAGTAATAATAAGAAACATTAAATGATTTAATCTTAGATGGAAAATGATTTTGAAATATAAATTAGAACATTTCTTTATAAAAATACCCTTTAGACTTTGAAAAAAAAACCTAAAACATTTTCAAAATCCCTTTCATTTAAAATAAAAATGGAAACTTATAAATTAATATTTAAGGATCATTTAAATAATTTTTTAGGAAAATATCCCCTCCAATTTGAAATCATTTACTTAAAACCCAAAAAAACTTCCAAAATATTAAGGAAAATATTTTATTTAAAAAGAATATAGAAACAATTTATGGAATTCTTGAAAATAGTGAGCAGTAGTGATAGTATGAAATACTGTTCATTCCATGTATGTTAAAACAATGATTCCTTTCACATTTTTAGTAAAAGAAAAATAGATATTGTTTGGAAAACAACATGAAGATTTAATTCAAAATGTTTTGAAAAAATTCAAACATGGGGAAAATTTATTTAATATATCCTTTGGTGAATGCCTAAAAATTTTAGAAAAAAATTTAGAAGATATGGTTGTATAAGAGAAAGTGTTTTTTTATTGAAGGGGAAAATAAATCCAGTTTATTTTAAAAATATTATTATTCAAGCATAAGTATATAAATAGAATAAAATTATGGAAAAACATGTATTCTAAAGTAATATATAGAGGATAATACATTTCCTTAAGTTCTTGAGAATTATTTAATAAAATTTCATCATTGAAAGCATAATCATAAACAAACCTGGAAAATAATAAAAGTGTAACATCAACCCATTACCACTTTTTTTGCCTTTATATCATAAGAAACATTTAATATCAACATAAAATGAAACATTTAACATAATTAAAGAATATATATTTGAAATAAAACATTTCAAAGGTGGTGTATACATACCTCATGAATGAAGATAGCTGTATAATACAACAAATTTCTCAATGAAGGAAACATGAGACAAAAAACCACTATCAAATTGGAATTTTTTGAACCATAAACACTATGAAATATAGTTACTAAAATGGATATGTAAATAAAAATAATTTTTAGGATAAGAATCATTATATGCATTCATGTGTAGTATATACAAAACATACAAGAAATATGTGAGGAATATGGTGTGTGTCTCACATAAGTACAAATGTGATATGAAAATACCTTACCTTATGTATCAGCTTCCATTTTACACTTTTGAACTTCAATTATAATAAATATAAGTCAATTATACATATATTACAAAACTATAATTATATATATCATAATATATGATTAAATTATGACCTATTATTACCTTTTTATTAACAGTTCCTTATTAAAATAACATTGTGGGTAATAATTGCATTATTTGTAATGAATTTTTTGATTTTTAGTTTTGGTCCTCTTACATATATTATGGTTCCATTTTTATACCTTGAAATTATAATATAAGAATATAATATTTGATAGTGTGTGTGAAACGCAACAACAAGTGTATAAGGGAATATAACATCCCAAGAATTTAAAATATATTGAGTATTTTAAAATAAATTCAATATATTTTATAACTTTTAATGCATGCCATAATCATTTAACTTACATTACATGCAATAATGAATTTTTTCAATAACTTGTGTTACATGCAAGATCGAGTTTTACTGAATACTACTAATATTATTATTTAATATTATAAGATATAAACTAGACGTTAATTTGGAGGTTGTAAATAGGAATAAATAAATTATGAAAATATATGGTTTATATAATTATAAAATTAATTCATTTCTAATCAACTAATTTTGAAATTAATATAAATACCAATTTAATATAAAGGAATTGTTTTTTAATATCACAATGGTGTTTTATCCTCATATATTATATTAATTAATATTAGTGAATGATATTAGGTAATTTTATATATTATATATACATTAATATATTTTTTGAAATTCATCTAATATCTTTTATAAGCATCAGACAAGAATAAATCCAATATTACGCATAAAAAGCTATATTTTTATAAAGGTAGATTTTCTGCCTTTTAATATTTTGCCTCTTTTAAAACTAAATTTTTAAAGTTTTATAAATTTTATATTAAAAAATAAACTTCATTTTTTTAATGTATAACTTCAATATTATCTTAGGGAGAATTTTTGGAATTTTTATAAGAAGTTTCATTTTTTGATGAATAATGAAAAATACTGAATTTTAATTGAAAATAGACTTTTAATAAAAATAATTTATATGGATAAATTATATTTTAAATTAATTTTAAAGTTAAATTATATAACTTATACATAAATGTATCCAATTTATGTTATTTTATTCAATTTCACACTAAAATTAAATATAAATACTTTTCAAACTTCTCACCATTTTTACTTTAAAAACTCATTTTATCATACCATCCTTAGGAGTCACTTTAAATTAATTTCTACCACTTATGTGATTGTAATTTTGAAAAATGTATTGAATATTTTTAATCATCATAATTTATAATTTCAATTAATGTCAACTTAGTTTTTTACCAAAAATATTAGTGAATGCAGTTAAAATTAATTAGAGTGATTATAGTACCCCTAGTTTCTAGTTTTTAACCCTTAAATTGTTATTTTATGTTTATAAAGTGTAAGTGTGATGTATGGGAGGGTTTGGATGACTTTAAATATTTTTTTGGATCCAAAGGAGAGACACACGGGTTGTGTAAGGTTTGTCCAAACTGTGTGGAGAGCCTAGTAGAAACCTTCTGAAGTTTTAGATTCTGGATAGTAGCTTTGGAATGATGTGAATATGGTTAGGGATACCATTCAATGAGGTAATGTGGGGTGATCTGTGATAAATTATCTAATTCATGGTTAGTGCATGGTTTTATTAACCGTGTGGACTAACTATGTATGGGTTAAAAATCACCTCCTTAAAAAGTGGATCTAGGTCAGCCTTGCCTTTAATCCACTCATTTTTGCTCCAAACCAGCTTTAACTCAGTATTTTTATTCTTTTAAGGCCAAATAATGTTTAACCATTTATTTGGAGGTAATATGAAGGCTTACCTTGGTGATTCAAAGTCGGATTCTTATGGTAAGTTTTGTTCTTCACCGTTCTTGTTATGTTTTCTTAGATCTACTTTGCTCTACTTATCTTATCCTCTCAGTTTCTCAATTTTACACTAATTAATGGTATATATAATATTTTTGATGCTGAATATGATTATATTTGGTATTTTTGTTGGTATTATAAGTTATATAAAGTGGTTTCGTGGATAATTGACACAATTTTCTTAAGCGTTCTTCGTCTGTTTTCGGTTTTCATCAAAACAGTTGAGGTATGTGCCTTCACTCTCGACTACTCTTAGTATAACTAATTATAATAGTTTCAAATTTATTTCTTCTTTTTTATTTTATTTTGAATTATATTATTTATGATTTCTATAAACCCTCTTTAGTGGTGGTTGTGGATAATATGGAAAATTGGTGCTTTTGATTAAAGTGTTTGATTCTTGATTTTAAAATATGGATTTTAAAATGGAATTTATCTAGAATAATGGTGAATGGGTTTGATAAAAAGTTTTTCAATAAAATTAATTATTTTATTGAAATGGAATGTGTGATTGTAATTTGGTTTTTTAAATGGGTTTCAATAAAAGAATGATTTTGTTAAAAGGATTTGAAATGGTTTTTCGAAAGGGTTTTGGCATGATAGTGGTGTGTATAGATCCCATTTATGAGGATTGGTTAGAATATGACCTTGTTCTCAGTTCCAAAGGTGTAATGGCACCTGGGGTATAATTATCATGTGATGACATGGTAGATCGATTAGAGACCACTTATGAGTATGGAATGTTCATAATGAAACATGCATAGTTGTATGTGTGAATAGGTTGAATGAAATGGATATGAAAAAAGATTAATGAGAAATGGTTTTAAGGCCTTGTTTGGGTTTTTTTCTGGAGATATGACTTTCTTGGAAAATTGGTTTAAATATCACTTTTTTACTTTTGGTTTTAAATGGTTTTGAAGTTTGTTTATATTTAGTTATAAAATATTTTGGGAAATTGTATTATATAAACTATTTTATATAAATTTTTCTAACCATTCTGTCCTAGTGGAAAGAGTGGGTAAGTCATTAGTGAAAACCAAATGAGTGTTATTCTCACCCCTATATTGGAACTTTGGTTCTTTTTCAGATGTTATCTTCCAAGACATGGGAAAAAGTAAAGTATCACACTTATTAAGAACCACCTCCTGATACATGGGTTTTTTGGTGATTATAGAATGGATCTTGTGAAGTATAGTGTCTTGTTGTTATCTTGGTGTTTATTTGTGGCCTTCTATTGATTAATTTCATAGTAGTTTTTCTTTTGTTGTGGTACACTTGGTTTGGTTTTGGTATAAAATAATTTGTTGATTTGTCTTTCTTACTTCATGCATAATATGATGTTTTGTTGGTTATGGTTGTTGGGTAGTGGTTTTATTTATTAAATGATAAATCATTCACCACTTATATTTGAAACCCTTCAGCATTTATTTCCTACCTTTGGCATCTTGGGGATGTTACTTAAGTCCATGTAATGATTCATTTCATTCTCAACCCTATGAGAATAAGTGGGTCGTTAAAAATGGTATCATTTTTTTTAATCCAAAAATTTTATTTGATAAAATTGGTATCATCTTGTTCCTTCCCTTGAAAAACAAGTAGTTATCAGTTTTCTTAGTCTTGGAGTTGAAATTTTTTCTTTTCTATTCCTTGGGTTGTTAGCTTAGAAAGGAGAAGGATTGTTGGGACTTGAAATGTAGATTATAAAAAGTTGTAGCTAACCTTTTTATGTTGAACTTCAAGTTTCCAGGGAGTTGGGTACATAAGTGTTTTGGATACACTTATAGGATTATGGAAATATAATTATCATGGATTTATCCAATGAGACAACCATGACTTGCATTTTAGAGGAATGACTTCCCACTAGTATTGAATATTTATTTTGATTTAATGATTTTTGTTTTGTTCAAAAGTGTTGATTTTTAAAAATCATGAGATTGTTTTCAAATGAAATACATTGAAAAGAGCATGGTTTATGTATTTTGAAAGTTTTTTTATCTTCGAAAATAAAGTTTCGTGTTTTAAAAAAATGGTTGATTTTGGAAAGTAATGTTTTGATAGTTAATGTGCTAGAATTTGAAATGCTAATCCATAAGTTTCTAGAGACTGAGACTTATAGATTTTGTTATTTTTTTAGAAAATGGAACTCAGTAGGTTTAATATAAACCAATTGGAAGAAGCTACATAGAATGTGGTTACACTAGAGCCACAGGTGAACCAAGAGTTGGTTTAGAGTATCTTTCAAGAATCTAAATCTGTGGATATGGGGAACTGGAGGGATGTGCCAGGGCATGTGGATCATTCCATCTAGTTCATGAAGTAGAATCCACCCATCTTCTGGGGTGATTCTAAACCTGAAAAGGTGGAGGTGTGGCTGAAAAGGATGAATTGTATCTTAGATTTCATCAGCACACCATCGGAGCTAAAACTCAAGCTAGAAACTTATATGCTCGAGGATCTTTCATGCTAGTGGTGGGATCTATCGGTGCAAGCTAAACTTCATCAAGGACTTACTTGGGAGGATTTTAAGGAATTATTTAACAAACAATTCTATCCTCACACATTCAGGATCTATAGAATTATGAACTTCTTTATCCTAAAGTAGGAAAATCACGCTGTCATAGAATATGCAGCTAAATTCATGCATTTAGTGCGCTTTTCACTATATGTTATGGTGAGTATAGGCTTAAAATAGTGAATTTTTTAATCAGGGATGAGATAGGAGATTCTCTTCAAGATTACAGTGCTATATATTATAGATTATATAGAGAAAGTTAATAGAGAGATAGTGGCTGAACATAATATCTCAGGATATGTGGGAGGAGGAAGTATGATGATACCTATGGGAAATAGTTGGAACTCTAATTTTGGGAGAAAGCATAAGAGGGACACCAATTTCCAAGGTGGGAATGAGATGAAGAATTAGATAGATGGATCAGTGAACCTTCCTCCATGACATAGGATCCAAGTGGGATGTTTCCAATGTGGATACTTTGACCACATGAAGTGAGACTGTACAGCACAACTGAGAGCATGCCATAATATCAATAAGATGGTACATATTAAGCGATATTATCATAGTGCTCTGAGGTTAGGTGCTATAGACACTTATCAAGTGTCACAAGTATCATACACTTTAACTAGAAAATAATAATAGAATCATCCTCATCAACAGAGCAGATCTATCCATGGTGATGCTAGGAACACCATGACTCCTTAGGAAGGTCATTCTCAGCAAGGCAATAAAGATAAGAGTACAATGGTGAAGAAACTATATGGAGTTGATCAGATTATTGTAGATGATCAATCTATACCATCTACGGTGAAAGGTATGATTATATTGAATTCTACCCTTATACATGGTTTTTTATACTGGTGTTTCGTATTCCTTCGTTGCTTCTTATGCTGTTGATTTTCTATGTTTAAAACTTGATATGATGCCCTCTATGTTAAAAATTAAAACTCCTCTCAGGGAAAGAGAATTTAGAGCCTTCCTATATAGAGAATGTTTTATAACTATTGATGGAGATGAGATAAAGTGGGACTTCTTAGTGCTAGATATGGAATTCAATGATTTAATCCAGGGTATGGATTGGTTAACAACTTTCAAGGACCACATTGATTTTTATAGAAAAATAGTTAGTTTCACAACTAAGTATGGTGTTGTGCATCTCTTTAGAGGAAACATAATTGTAAAGACATGTGCAATAGGCATGATGGAACTAGTAATTGGAATTACCTATTATTAGTTGGAGGTGTTTACTTTTTCATCGATGGAAGATATCGATGATAATAGTTTTCTAGTAGTCATGGATAAATTTCTAGATGTATTTCCCAATAACTTCTCAGGGTAACCACCTAAAAAGGAAATAGAGTTTACAATTGATCCCATTTTGAGGACCATTCCTATTTCCCTTCCATCTTATAGGATGGAACCAATTGAATTAATGTAATTGAAAGTAAAATTAGAGGATTTGGAAAGAAAATATTTCATTCAGCCAAGTATGTCTTGGTGGGAAGCATCAGTCTTTTTCATAAATAAATAATATGTAACTCTTTGGTTGTGCTTGATTATTGTAAGATTAACCAAGTTATGATAAAGAATAGATGTCCACTTCATCCATTGAAAATATATTTAATCAATTGAGGGGATCTCAATGGTTCTCTAAAATTGACTTGCGGTTAGGATATCATCAATCATGAGTTTGGAAGGAAGATATTCTAAAGAAATCTTTCAGAAGAAGATATGGACATTATGAATACATATTCATTACTTTAGGTTAAACAAATACACCAATGATATTTATGGAATTGATAAATTAAATATTTTAGATATATCATGATTTTTTTATTGTGGTGTTTGTGTATAACATATTGGTGTATTCAAGGAAAAGGGATGAGCATGAGGAACACTTAGTGACAAGGTTAGAAATATTGAGTGATCACCATTTTTATGAAAAATTAGAAAAGTGTGATTTTTTATATAATAGGTACACTTTATCAACCATGTTATTTCTAAAAAAGTTGTTTTGATCGATCTGAAGAAGATAGAAGTTGTTATCTCTTCACATCTTCTGAATAATGTCTTTGAGATATGAAGTTTTCTGGGTCTAGCTAGTTATTATTGATGCTTTTTGTGTGAATTATCATGACTAGCCTCACCAATGACATCATTGAAAAATAATAACATTCCAGTCTAATGGACTGATGAATTCCAAAATTCTTTTCAAGAGTTCAATTTTCACCTTACATCAGCACCTGTCTTGATTTTTACAGAATTGGGATAGGGGTATGTGGTGTACTATGATGCTACAAGATCTATGTTGGGATGCATTCTCATTAAAGGAGACCATGTGGTTTCTTATAGTTCATATCATTTGAGATTGCATTATAAGAATTACCCAACACATGATTTATAGTTAGTTGTGGTCGTTCGTGCCTTTAATACTTAGCATCATTATCTCCTTAGTGAGAAATTTACTATTTTTACAGATCATAAGAGCTTGAAACACAATTTTTCACAATGTGATTTTAATATGAGGCAAAGGATATGGATAGAGTATCTTCATATGTTTGAATTTGAATTGATGTATACACCAGGTAAAGGCAATATAGTGGAAGATGCATTATGTAGAAAATAATATTCTTAGTTGGAAAAAGAAGCTTTAGATGAGTGGAAGTTGATGTCGGTCCTAGCCGACATACATGTGGAATGTGAAGACCAGGGTTGTGTTGTTGTTTTCTTTTCAGTTTTTGTTGTTCATGATTTGGTAAATATGGTTAAATAGGAATTAACATCTGATGCATAATGTTTGGTTATGAGTTCAAAACTCGATGGTGGGGTTGCCATTAAGGGTTGGAAACTTAAAGGGACTTTAGTGTTATGGTTCAGAGATCAGATGGTTGTACCTATGGTTCGTCAAGAACAAATTATTCATCCTTACCACCATTCTAGATGGGATTTAAATCTGATTATAAAAAAGATGTATAAGGTGTTGATGGAACAGTTTTAGTAGAGAAGCCTGAAACAGAAAGTGGATGAGTTCATTTCAAGGTGCATAACTTGTTATAAAGATAAGGAAAAACATCAAAAACCAGCTGGTAAATTTCATTATCCACCTATACCAATGTGGAAATGGGAGCAGATAGCTATGGATTTCATTATAGGTCACCAATAAGGTTTCAGAAACACGGTTTCATAAGGTTGGTAGTGGATCGGCTCACAAAGTTGGCCCATTTCATCCCTATTCATGAAAATCATATGGTGGAGGACCTGTCCAAAATCTATATCCAATAGATGGTAAATATACATGGTGTACTAGTTTCAATAGTCTCATATAGAGATCCAAGGTTTACATATCATTTATGGAAATCCTTACACAAATCCCTTGGGAATTAGGTGACTAGGAGTATGGTGTATCATCCTCAGATGGATGGGAAATTTGAAAGGTTGATATAGATGTTGGAATACATTTTGTGATCTTTTTCAATGGATTTTTGGGGATCATGGGAAGATCACATGACATTATTTGAGTCCTCATATAATAATATCTATCATGCCTTGATATATGTGGATCATTTCAATGCTTTGTATGGGAGTCCTTATCATTCTCCACTATGTTCGGCGGAAATAGGTGAGACTTCACTAGTTGGTCTGATCCTTGTCCGAGAAACAACGGAGAAGATTTAGTTGATCAAAAAGATGACAAAGACAGATCAACTTCTTTAGAAAACAAATGTGGATCATCACGAAAGACTATTATCGTTCGTAGTGAGTGATCATGTGTTCTTGAGAATCTCTCTAAGGCTTGGACAACGTCATTTTGGAAAGTAGGGAAAGCTATCTCCTTAATACATTGGTCCTTTCAAGATACTGGAATAGGTTGGAGAGGTGGAATATCAGTTGGCATTCCCACTGTGGTTTATTTTGGTGAATAATGTGATCCACATATCTCAGTTGAAAAAGTATCATCCTAATCATGACCACGTGATCAAATGGGATCACATTGACCTAGAGTTAGATTCTTTGTTGGTACATATCTCGGTGCGGAGTGTGGATAGGAAGGATAAATTATTTAATGGGAAAAAATAGGTCTAGTGCATGTTTAATTTCAACATGGTCAGATTTAGGAAGAAACTTGGGAATGCGAGAAGGAAATTAAAGAGCTATGGTCGAAACTCTTTCAAGGAAAGGATGGTTTTCTACTTTCTGAGGATGGAAAGACCAATGGTGGGGAGAATGTAGTACCCCTAGTTTTTTGTATGTAACCTTTATATTTTTCTTTATTTTTATAAAGTGTAAGGGTGAAGGGTGGGAGATTTTATTGAACTTTAAAAAAAAATTAGAGCCAAAGGCAAGGTGCACGGGATGCGTATAGTTTGTCAAAACCGTGCGGAGAGCCTAGTAGAAACAATGAAAAGTTTTTGATTCTAGATAGTAGATTCAGCATGGTGTGCATCATTTAGGGAGACCATGCAAGGAGGGCATGTGGGTAAATCTGTAAGGTAGCAGATAATGCATGTTTAATGCAAAGTTTGACTAACTGTGCAGACTAATCGTGTACAGGTTAAAAACCACCTCCTTAAAAAGTGGATCTAGGTCGGCCTTATCTTTAATCCACTCATTGTTTCCCAAAACTAGCTCTAACTTAGGATTTTTCTTCTCCTAAGTCTAAATAATGTTCTCCTATTTATCTAGAGTCAATAAAAAGGCTTCCCTTAGTGATTTGAAGTAGGATTCTTGTGGTAAGTGTCGTTCTTCACCGTTCTTGTTACGTTTTCTTGGATATACTTAGATCTACTTCTCTTATCCTCTCTATTTCTTAGATATACACTCATTATGGGTAGATCAATGATTTTGGATGCCATATATGATGATATTTTGTCTTTTTGTTGGTAGGATAATATATTTAAGTCATTTTTGTGGAGAATTGACCTGGTTTTCTTGAGTGTTCTTCGTCCGTTTTTGGTTTTAATCAAAATGGTTGAGGTAGGTGGATTAACTCTCAACTCTAATTAGTGTAATTAAATGGAATGGTTTTAAATTTATTAATTATTGTGGATTTGGTTTTCAATTGGTTTCTTTATGATTGCTAGAAACCCTCTTTGGTGATGGTTGTGGAGAATCTGTAAAATCGGTGCTTTTAATTAAAGTATTTGATTATTGATTTCAAAATGTGGATTTTAAAATGGGATTTATCTGTAATAATGGCGAATGGATTTAATAGAAATGTTTTCAATAAAATTAATGATTTTATTGAAATGGAATGTGTGATTGGAACTTGGTTTGTTTGAATGGGTTTCAATAAAAGAATTGTTTTATTGAAAGGGTTTGAAATTGTTATTCGAAATGGTTTTGGAATGATAGTGGTGTGTGTATAGATAACATTTACAAGGACCGGTTGGAATATGACCTTGTTCTCAATTCCAAATGTGTAATGGCACATGGGGAATAATTATCATGTCATGGCATGGTAGATTAATGAGAGACGACTCATGAGTATGGAACTGTCATAATGAAGCAAGCATAGTTAGATTTGTGAATTGGTGGAATGGAATGGATATGCCAAAACTTTAATGAGAAATGGTTTTAAATATTTTTTTGTCTATTTTTATAGAGATATGACTTTCTTGGAAAATTGGTTTAAATAGAACTTGTTTAGTTTTCATTTTAAATGGTTTTTAGGCTTGTTTATATTTAGTTATAAACTATTTTGGGAAATTATTTTATATAAACTATTTTATATAAATGTTTCTAACCTTTCTATCCTAGTAAAGTGATTAGTAAATTCATTAGGGAAAATCTACTGAGTTTTATACTAACCCCGGAATTTTCACTTTGGTGCGTTTTCACATGCTATCTTCTGGGACATGGGCAAAGGTAAAGTATCACACATATTTAGCACCACCTTGTGATACTTGGGTTATTTGGTGATTATAACATGGAGATTATGAATCATGGAGTCTTGATATCATCTTAGAGTTTATATATTCCCTTAATATATTTTATTTTATAGTAGTTTTTCTTCTGATGTGGTACACTTGGTTTGGTTTTGGTATAAAAGAATTTTTTTTATTTGTACTTCTTAGTTCATGCATCATATGGTGTTTGGCTGGTTAGGGTTGTTGGTTAGTGGTTTTATTTCTTAAAGTGTAAATCATCCTCAACATGTATTTGAAACCCTTCATAATTTATTTCTAGCCTTTGGTGTCTTGGTTATGTCACTTAAGGCCATGTAATGATTCATTTTATTTTCAATCTTATGAGAATAAGTGGTTCATTATAGTGATTGAGGTAAAATTAATATTAACAAGGGACTAAACCATAAACATAAGGTAAAAGTGACCTAAAAATGTCAAAAATATATTGGAAGGATATATTTAGACTATATACTCTTACTTATAGAATTTTTTTATTATTGTAGGTAAATGATGTAATTGATGCCTCTCAATAGTTTTTACCTTTTTATGTTTTCAAGAATTTCATTCATCCTCCACTATAAAAAGGCACTCACCCCAACACTTATTCACAACTATAAATCCATTTACCTATCCCAAAAATTAACCAAATAATCTCTCAACATCCCTCCCATAATCATAGAGGCATCTCATTTTTTATAAATAAATAAAAGGAGGTCATTTTCTATAAACTAAAAGGAGTTACCTAAATAAGAGGTAATGTTCTTCAATGATCACTTTTGTTTCATTTAATTATCCTACCCTACAATTATTTGTATATAATTATTATATAATAAATTTAGTATCTTAAATATACTGATATTTTGTTGTATCAAGGATAAAATCTACACACACATAGACTTCCATTAAATGGGATATGCAATCATTATTCTTGTGTACGGTGGACTACCACCTCAGGAACCAACGCCATTCATTCTTCCATTACTACCTTCCAAGGTTGGTAATAATGATGGATTTATAGTTTATATATGTTATATATTATATTTATTTTTTATTTTTTCTTCTTTAATTATTATATTATACAAACCTTCATTCATTGCATTTTTTGGGAATATGACTCATTTGTGGACATGTGGACGGTAACCTCCTCAAAGCGATGTGGTTCATTCACACTATACAAGGAATGTATAAATAATAGTTTTCGTAAAAATATGTGTTATATATGATACAATTATTATACGATAATTATAATATACATATATACTATTCACTTTTCATTCTTTTTATACGACTATAAAATGAAAACATCATTCATGCGTACGTATGGTCTACCATCTTCACGAACGGTGCATTTCATTTATATCTATAAATTTTATAGAAAATTATAAATACATATATATTGAATATATTTGATAATTAAACCATGGTTAACATTATTTAGATTTTTAAATCATGCTATAATAAATAGTAACAAAAATATCATGTCAAAACATTCTAAAAAAACACGACAATTAACCCCTGAAATGATGAAAATGATGAAATATTGTTAAAAAGTGGGTAATAATATATTATAAGAAGATAATATATTATATTATAAATATTCTTACATTTTTGGTATATGTTAATAATATTCTTAAAACTATTATACATGAATTAAATTGAATTTCGCTTGAAAGGAAACGCAGGGTAATGGATTTTCATCTCACTTTTTACATATGTGAGATAAATGTTTTATTGAATACTTAATTAAATTTTGTGGTATAAATACTCCACCTTTTTATATATGATATCATCAATTTATTTTATTTTATGGTATTCAATTTATACATTTATTTTATTCTTTTATGAATCTCACTATTCAAAATTTTCTCACGTGGTAAGGGATTTCATCTCAATTTGCATTCCATTGAGACTTGTTTTTTGTTATGAAAAAATTCACATTAATGAGGTGTATATATTGTCCCTTTCTCATTTAGTATCATGATTCACTCATAACTCATGGTGAATTTTGATTGAATTTGAATTATCCCACCCAATGGGTTTACCTTTAAAATTACCAATTGGTAAAAGTTATATTTGCAATATAAGATTCTTTTATGATTGTTAACATTCTATTTAAAAATAACTTTTTTATCTTCCTTTTTCAATCATAATTTCCATAAATATTTTCATCATTGGGTGATGGATGTTATTATTTCTTAAACCATATGCCATTTTTACATATAGTTTTTACATTGATATTTATTTTATTATTTGGGAAATATTGATAAATATGTATTATTTATTCAATGAAGAAATTTGATAAGGCATATTTTTTATTAAATAAATAGATTAATAGGTATAAAGAATTATTTGGACTAGAAGTGGTGTGTGGGGCCTATAATTTAAATATCCCCTTGATGAATCGATTGGTTCTCATGATACAGATTAGTTGCGCAAATTAAAAAAATCTACCTGTAGTTTTAAACCTTCTTGTGGAAGGTCTTGATGGTATATGTTTTCATGTGCCTTAGACATGAAATCCAATAATTACTTATTTCCTTCACTCATAATTCATTTATTATTATTATTATTTATCCGTGAGATTTTCTCTTTGACATTATATATGGATGCATTTCGTACTCTATTTATTTTTTGATTAAATGGTATTTGTTTCAATTATTTACCATTCCATATTGATTATGCCTTATCAATTTATTTTAAATGGAATGTGCTCTTAGTTATTTACCCTTCCATAATTTTTACTCACTCCCCATCTGTTTATTGATTATAATAAATTTGTGTTTAGTTATTTACCTTTCTATGTTGATTATTATCATTAATTCATTATTGGTTCCATTGTACTTAACCCTTACTGAGCATTTGAGATATCCATTTTTTTGTTTACTTTTCTCGAGAATTGAAGAAATATGATCTAAAATATATTCAAGGATATAATTAGTTTGAAAAAGTTATCGTAGAATAAAAAATATTATATTGTAATTTGTATATTAATTTGTAATAAAACACTCCTATATGAATATGGTTTATCAAGACTACTAAACTCTTCAATCCTTTGGGATTTGATTCCTTATTATCTTTCAAATTTAATAGAAGTAGACATTTCATGACCTGTCCCAGTGGGGAATGTGTAGAAACTCCCCAAGCTCGTCTACAATAAGACAGTGGGTGGTGACTAGAACCAAGAAGTAATATCACTAACATGGTATTAATTATCTATGTACATGTGCACAAGAACACATCTCCAAGACTACAAATGATGAAATGTAAAATCCACTGAGAAACAAATTCATGCATACCACTATCCCAACCAATAGAGGATAATAGGAAAGTAAAGTGCAGTAAAGTAAACAGGGCCAAAATACAAGCCCACTAAAAAGAAAGAGTCTATAAACTAAATAGTACAACCTGTAAACAAAATAGGTATTGGGACTATTACTTTATGTCATAGGAACACATAGGAATATCTAAACTCATAAATATTTGTCCAGTCCTGTTCTTCCCTGGACTCCGTCAAATGGTTTCTCATCTGCACAAGACAAGACATTTGCGGGAAAAGCTCGTGTATGGGTGGGTATAAAAATTATTAGTTTGACACCCTAAAACCACACAAAAATACACAAATGAAAGGTATATTCATTTATACACGGTATATTTCTATAGTATATATAACAAGAACATCCAAATATACTCAAACCAAGATGCATAGTCTAGAGGTAAGTTATAGGCACCACATACCCACACTAAGGATTCAGTCTGAAGATTACACAACCACTCATCTTGGAGAACTTACTTCTATGTCTGATAGCTTTGGTGATGTCTATCTGAGAATTACTATTCTTCAAAAACCATCATGATAGAGAGATATGCTTATATATCTGAAGATATATATGATACACTCATGAGGATCACAGTCATGGTCATGGGGTTATACCAACAACTCCATCTGGATTAACCTACTAAGTAGAGGATCGACGCCCAGTGAATTTGGTCATGTCAGTACCAAGGAATCTACCTAGGGCATGAAGAATGAATAGATTATCATACATCGGGCCTCCTGGGGAGGATTCTGACAACTCTATTCAGAAATTCATGTTAAAGGTATCATAATCCTATGAGTAGGAAATGATACCAACTAACCTTCAGGGGAAGGATATTGGAATGAACCCATAATGAAAAATTTCCAAGATATAGTGGAAAAGTGGATCAATCCATGTCGAAGATAGTACATGATTTGTAGTAGGGTCACATGTCGTACCCCCTGGCCCCGGGTACTACCTGTGTACAATGGACTGTGTCAAAAGTATATGTCATGTAGAAAGAGATGACACAGCTTTTAGAAAGACTTAAATGTCATACCCTTCCATCTGAGGTCCACCTATGTACACTGGTTGTATTCTAGTACATGGTGTCAACCCATATACCTCTTCCCATGTACCAGTACATAGGGTAGTCTGTGTACTTGGTCCAGGACAAGTCGTCTGGTGGGGTACACATCATGTAGGTAACCTGTGCACTCCACCCTATGTATGTGTATCTCCTGAGATACACGTCGAGTCTCCAGTAAGGTCCTACACACTGTTTTATAGGGTCACAATCCATGAGTCATTTAACTAACTCTCAAAAGTCTATCTTTTACTAAGTTGGGTCCACATGTCGTGTAACCCGGGGTTACACGTTGTGCTGATCGCGATTTTCCAAAAATTGTCTCCTTTATATGCACACCACAACCAATCCTTCAGAGCTTGATCCAAAGGTATGTTCATCTCTAATATGTAGATCTAGGGTCTTCTCACCATCACATCATTGAATCGGTGAGTTTCAAGCCTTCAATAAACTCTGAAAACTGATTTTTTTCATCTACTTGTAAATCCTCCAAAGAATAGTTATTCCTGAATCACTTCAATTTTTTTGTTTCTATCATCGTTTCACCTCCACTAGGTCTCCCTGATGTTGAGTCTTTAATTTCATATTGTTGTTCCAAGGATAGAAGGTGAAATGATCATTCATTCATAAACCACGAAGAACGAAGAATGAGGAGAATATAATAATAGAGAAAATGCACAATGAAAAACCCATGGAATGATCCTTGGTCATTGTTCATTTCAGCCTCAATCTATTCTGGTAAGGATGATCAAGAAATCGAAACGAAATAATCTCTACAAAAAAACCCTAATAGTTCCTGAAAATAAAACCAATCCCACAAGAATGATCAATATATGGGTCAACCAGTTCATTGCTTGATCCAAATTTTTCATTGATTATAAATATGGGGAAAGAGTTATGAATAACAACTCCTTACCTTGGATTGGGATTTATCACTAAAGAAGATCGGTTTTTGCATCGTCACCATTGGCGAGATTCACCAAGAAGATCATCTGTCGACTTTTGATCATAGGATCTATCATCATTCTCCACAGAAAAAATTCTCCAAGGATTCCCTCCTGATCCTCCGGGAAATTCCAGGGTTATGAGATTAACCCTGGAACTTTAACTCTAGGTTTATTAAAAATAAATCATCAATTCATTACATTATTGATGAAACATAATGAAATAAAACAGATCTTTAATTTACTTTATTCTTTAAAATGTCCAAAAACTAACTTTCATAGTCGGTATGCACCAACCGATGTTAGGTCTCACTTAGGGTAAAGTCACTACTCTGAATGCAATAGTGCCCTCAGATTTCTGATTTGGACACCTGTTTATAAGTTATTCCACTTTTTTAGGAAAATAATTTGTGTGTTCTATTTAATATTTAAATATTATTGAAACATTTATTTCGGGCACACTGGGCCTCGGAATTTCACATCATCTCAGCTCCTAGTCTCAGATTAATTCCATATAATATTTAAAAATAATACACATAAAAATCTAAGAAATTAAATTCTCCCTTCCTTGGGGCTTTACATCCCCAAAAATCATAAACAAAGGCTATACAAAAAATGTTGGTATTGTGCATGAATCTGAGTCTCCCACTCCCATGTGCTTTCCTAGAGGTTATTGTGTTTCCACCAAACACGCAGCAAGGGAATCTCTCACCCACATAGGATCCTCTCATGCCAATCCTCAATCTCCACTGGGTACTCAGCAAAAGTAACTCCATTATCAATGTTCATCTCACCTCAGTCAATGACATGTGATGGATCATGAATGTAACTCCTCATCTACAACACATGGAAGGCATCATGTACCCATTCCAACTTCATAGGTAGATACAAGTAGTAAACCACCTCAATAACTCTACAAAGTATCTGAAAAGGTTATATAAGCCTCAAAGATAACTTTCTAACCTATCCAAATCTTTGCAATCCCCATCGAGTTGAAACTCAAACGAACACATGGTCTCCTTACTCAAACTCAAAAGACCACCTCCATCCATCATCATAAGATTTATGATGGATTTTTTTAGTCTGTATTCACTCCTATATGATCTACACCTTCTCAGTATTATCTCGCACCAACTTTGAGCCCATGAATGCTGACTCTTCTAGTTTAGTCCATCAAATTGGTGACTAGAAGGGTCACCCATAAAAATCCTTGAATAGTGCCATACCAATGGTGGAATGGTAGTAGTTGTTGTACACAAACTCCACCATAGGTTGGTGAACCTCCCACTATTGCTGAATTCCACCATGAAAGCCCGCATTATGTTCTCGAGGACTTGATTGGTTCACTCTGTCTGGACATCTATCTGGGGGTGAAACATCATGGTCAACCATAACTGAGTCCCAAACACCTTCTAAAATCCCTTTCAAAACCTGGATGTAAAATAAGAATCCCGATCAGAAACTAACATCGATGGGACTCCATTGATTCAAATTATCTTCTGAACATAGAGCTGTCTCAATCTCTCTACTGAACTCTGCTTCCAGATAGCATGGATGTGGGCCGACTTTGTGAGTTGGTTTACAATCACCTGGATATAATTGTGTCCCCTGGACACATGTTTTAAATCCATCATGAAGTACATCAATATCCTATCCCACTTCCATTATGGAACCTCAATGGGTTGATCTAAACCCGCTATAACCCGGTCCTTATAATTCACCTTTTGGAAAGTTATGCAATGAGAAATGAACTATGTCACTACCTTCTTCATCCCTGTCCACAAAAACTGACATTGGAGGTCTTCGTACATCTTCACCACTCTAGGATGTACCAAAAAAAATGGATGTATGAAACTCCAACAGAACCTCCTCCCACAATGCCACTAGTATAACTATGCATCCTCTGAAAAGGAGGATGTGCTCCCCACCTTGTGAAAATCCATCAGGAACATGTCCTACAGAAATCTGAGCATGTAGGGTCTCGCAGTCAATATTCTCATGCTATGCCTCCCCAACTCAATATAATAGTGTAGTGGTGACAACCATTGACTGGAGGTAAGCTTCTCCATCTCCATCCACAAAGGACAACTATAACGAGTCCTACTACTCCAATGTCGAATTTAGCAACTGCAAACTAGATATCTTTCTCCCCTTTCCAAGAGTAAAGATAATATCAATTTCATAGTCCTAGAGGAACTATATCCAATGCCTCTTTCTCAAGTTTAGATCCTTCTGAGATAAGATATACTTGAGACTATTATGATTAGAGTAGATGATAAACTACTCACCCATCAGGTAGTGTCACCACATCTTCAATATAAAGACTTACACTACCAACTCAAGATCATGGTTTTCATAGTTATAATCATGTGACCTTAACTAGTGTGAACCATAGGCAATAACTTCTTACCTATTCATCAGTACACATCCATGTCTAGTCCCTAATGCATCAAAGAATACTACATACTCGACACCCTCCTCCACTAATCTCATGATCAAAGCACTCATAAAAGTCAACCTCAACTACTGGAAATAATGATGGAACTTATCTATCCACATGAAAGGTTTCCCTTTTAGAGTAAAATATATCATCAGTACTAATATCCTAGAGAAATCAGGTATGAATCTCCAGTAATAACCTAATAGCCAAAGGAAACGTTTCACCTCTGTCACGCTCCGAGGTGTCTTCCATGATAACACTACCTCCACCTTGGTTGGGTCCACTGCGAATCCATCCATTGAGATAACATTTCCTAAAAAGTGAACCACCTGAATCAAGAACTGGAACTTTGAGAGTTTCCCATAAAGATGGTACTCTGGAGTAATTCTAGAATCATCCTTAGGTGTCTCACATTCTCTTCCTATAATACTGAGTATAAAAGTATATCATCTATGAAGACTACCATGAAACGATCTAAGTAAGGATGAAAGATCTAGTTCATGAGTCCCATGAACATTGTGGGGGAGTTCTTCATCCCAAAGTGAATCACAAAGTACTCATAGTGACTGTAGTGACATCAAGAAGTCGCAAGTGGTATATCCTCATCCCGTACTCACAACTAGTGATAGCCTGATCGAAGTTCAACCTTCAAGAACCATAGTACCCATATCAAATGATCAAAAAGGTCATCGATCCTTGATAGTGGATACTTATTCTTCACAGTCACCATGTTCATGCATCGGTAGTCCACACACAACCTCAAGATCCTGTCTGCCTTTTTCGAAAACCAAACTAGGGCCTCCCAAGGTGAAACAATGGGTCTTATAAAGCCCTTCCTCTTAAAGTCCTCCAACTGCACCCTAAACTCCCGAAGATCTACAGGATCCTTCCAATATTTTGTGGATGATATCAATTATGTCCTAGGGTGTAAGTTGATGTAGAATTCTATCTCCCAATGTGGAGGTGAACCTAGAACATCTTCTAGAAAAACATCTTCATACTCTGGTACTACTGTTGGGAACTGAAAGATCATAATGTATGTTGCTCTAAGGGTCAGTCTAGCCAACTCATGAGTATTCGATTTCACCCTCCTATCCATGATTCCAACCTATAATGAATGGGTTTCCCTTTCAACAACAAATGAAAACTATGTTTCATCACTGTAGACACACCGCATCCTTCGCCTAAAATAGAAAATATGGGTGTGGACTGTGGATAACCAATCCATAACCAAGAATGATGTCATAAGGCCTCAACGCTACCACCATGAGGCTCCAACCAAAACTCTCTCCTCCAAGGTTCAGGTCACACTATCGACATAGATGTGTGATCATTGTGTCTTCTCCAATATGTGTTTCCAAGCATAAGGGTGGAGCCAATGGTTCATATGGAATCTATAGGTATCAAAAATGATATGTTGTGAGAAAGTAATGACTAAAACTTGTGTTTATCAGTATTTTAGCTAAAGTATAAAAGGCATAGATCGTATCATGATTCATTCCAAAAGCCCCTAGGTCATATGCCTTGACTGCATGCAGTTATCCCCACCCCTGTCCTATATCTCCCAGATCCTGGAGTGGACCTCCTAGGGGTGGTGGTGGCAGCACATTGAAACATCGACCATCTCTTGCTTCTCTCCTAGATCCTCTTCCACATCTTCTGCCCAATGTATCTACCAAATATTGTTATTTTCACTACCTCGATGTTCCATCCACTATTTTCATATCAGCAATACGGTGGGTTGGAAATTCTTGAGCGAGATGTCCCCTTCTATCACATGATATCGCCATCTATCCCTTGGATGAATGGACCCACCCTGTGAGCCTTGAACTACAAATCTTTTATCCTGGTATCTCCTAATAAAACATCTCCCATGTCTGGATCCCTGATATTGATGTCGTCTCCCAGCTATTGAGTTCTCTACACCTACTCATCCACTCCTAACTACTAGTAGTTGTACCTACTCTTTCAAGAATATTTCGACCACCAAATCTTTCTCAAGAACCCCCAGCATATGTTGCATAGAGGGATAATTATGGATCGGATATCTCTATGAATACCTTGATCGAAGATCTGATAACTAAAGTACTAATCTCTAACCATATTCATATAGTACCTAGAAATGTTGTTGAACCTCAATGAATAATCAAACTCGTTCAAGCTACCTTGTTGGAGATAAATAAGCTCCTGTATACACACTACTCATAGTGTAACTAATGATAACTCCTCTCTAAAGAGATGATTTAACTCTATCCATGAAATATTCTCTTCATCATGAGTCTGTGTGGTTGAACTCCAACATCTCCCTACTGAACCATGTAGAAGGCTCACCACCAGGACTACCATCTAATCCACAAGTTTCTTAACTAGACAGAAAACTCTGGTCACTACCTCAATCCAATACTCATCTTCTGGAGGGTCAGGTTCACCAAAAAACCTAAGGGGTCTCTGTCTCTTGAACTCATGAAGTGTACTCAACCTGCGGTCATCATCTTATGGTACTGCAGGTACCACATGTAGATCCACTGGGGGTGGCATAGCCGGTGCACTACCTAGAGGAAACATATGGGGAACTGGCCCCTATATCAAAGCCTCATCATTGAGGGGGTCATCCACATGATCAAGCTACTGAGTCCTAACTAGTATGTGTCATGAAGGCATCTTGTAATAAAACAAGATGTACCATGGTCGTTGAGTATATCTATAGAGATGACTTAAGAAGAACATGGAAACCACAACTCATTCCTATATGATGCATGTGTCATTATTGTTTCCCTACAACCATTATTCTCATGTACCGAGTCGAAAAGCAACTTATCAAAGTCCTATTGTATGGATTATTCAGCCAACTGCACCAACACTGGAGTCCCTGGCTAGAAATCCGAACTCGAAACACTTAACACTATTTCCCCAAACCAATATCATAGACACCCAGTAATAATATAGAACCTTCCACCTCTGATACTACTCTATCATGACCCTTGTAACGCCCCGACCCTAGTTACCCAGAGTCGGTGCATTATTACATAACATTGGCATGATCACAAGAAAGATCAAATCTCGAAAGACCGATTGGTTTAGTAGCCTTGGAAATACTAGATATATTCATAAGTTTTACATTATATCATAAAATGAAAAACTACTACAACAACATAATTTCTCCATAATCCACACTCATATCCCCACATAATATCCCTGCAGGTCATTCATAATTTACTTCTTCACTTCCTGGGAAAAATAAAACATAGAAAAGGGGTGAGCTCAAATGCCCAGTAAGGATAACAATATAGCGGAAACTTTCATAAATAAGAATAAACATTTAAGGCAATGTATAACTAAAACAAAAGCCTTTCAAACATGAACTTTCAACATGGTACGGCATAAATAAAATGAAATAATTCCATTTACTTATTCACATGGATATTCTACTAATCGAATAGTCATATGCAAAAATCAAAAAAACCACTTTCATAATGTTGGAATGCATAATGCCATACTATCATAACCACATAGCCAAGGCCTCGTGCCAAGACTACAAATAAGATTTTTCCAATGCCTTGTTCCAAGACACTAGTTTGTCTCATGAGACCTACCGATGCATCGAGGAGCTATAGCGGGCTCTACCCGTCACATATTAAGTCCAATGCATTCCCATATGAAAAGGTTTAAACATAACATAAACATTCGTATTAAAACTAGAATAAGAAATGTCAATACTTTCACCATAAACTATGAATGGTATAAAAATAGCACATCCACAGTCAAAAATATCACAAAACCTTCAATACAATATAGAAGTTTTGTATCATAATAAATCAACTTCAAATAATCTTAAAATCCATCAAAGGATGTTGACATAGATGAAATCAAAATTCTTTTAAAAGAAATATCTCCTTTTATTTTGAAATCATTTAATATCCATATAAAATAAAACATTTTCTTTGAAATATTCTTATAAGCTTGTAAGTGAAGCTTTGAAGATTTTATAACGGCGGAAAATAGCAGCACCCGCCGTATAAGTTAAAAAAAACATTCTTACCTTAATTCTGTCGAAAAGGTTAAAAAGGACCTTGTTTTGAAAACGACCGAAAGATTCCTTTATAAACCACTTATAAAAGTCAAAAAGGGTATAAATGACTTTAACTCATATTCTAGTAAATAGTAAAAATGTTCTGAAATACATTTTTAAGAAACATGGATGTGGATGATAAAGAGATCCCAGTAGATTATTACGTATAAACAACCTCGGATAATGAAGAGATTGTGAAATAACCCTTACCTTGTACTTTTCCTTGGTTGGGGTATGTTAACCTCCTGTATAATGGTGAAATAATTGTTACTAAATTATACAAGAATCATATACATTAATATGATATCATATATGATCTTTTAATATCGATTTATAATAATATCTTAGTATTATCGTTGTTTCGGGTGTTAACTTACTTGTTTTCTTTTATATGTTTTGTTATGTAATACATTTTTGTAAAGGATAGGTTGTATATTATTCATATCCAGAATGATATCAAGTCCTTAACATCATTTTTAAATCATCAAATGATAATTATACTTGAATGGATACGATGGAGAATGAATCTCATCGCGTTCGTGGAGACGGTAGTCCGTACGTACGCACGAGCGACAATATCATTCTTTTGATATTAAAATAACATATAAATGGATGGTATATTATATATACAGAATCATTAACATGTTATATTTATTATTTACATGAGTTACACATCATTATTATACCCATCCAAATAATAATATATTGAAAAACAATTACACCACGACGTGGAGACGGTAAGTCGTACGTACGCACGTATGGTGACATGTTATTCAAAGGGTGGATAGAATACTGAATATGGTTGTACCATATTTCTAATAACATCACAGTATATGTGAGATACTGGAGTTATTATTTTAGAATGGTAAGAACAAAGAAAGAAGAAGTGGAAGAAGAAAGGAACTTGAAAAGGGTGGTGAAATCATTACCTCTTCTTTGGGTTCTTCCTTTTGATTTGATCAAAAGGGCTCCTTAGGTTGGCTTTCTGATCAAAATAAGGCCCCTAGGTTGTAGTGAGTGAAGTTGGGAGAGTATTTTGGCAGAGTTTGGCCGAACCAAAAGGCTTTGAAGGTGTGAAGAAATGAGAAGGAGGCGTGCCCTTTTATAAGAGGGGTGAGGGGCACCTTTGAAAAAGATAGAAATATTAATTTATAATAAATTCATATTCGGTTTCTAATGGCTCCAAAGTTGATTATTCAAAGGTTAAGGTGGTGATAGGTATAAAACCACTCAACCAATAGAATTTAGACAGGTTTGGGTACTTATATTAACCTTATCTTTAAGTATTAACTCTAAGTTAATTAGTTTCACTTTTACAATGTCTCTTTGTATTTTTATATAATATGGTTAATAAACTTACTACATACATCCAATCGACCCCCAAGTGGTCCATTAATGATTAACCTATCATGAAATAAGTCTCTTGGCCGAACATTAGATTTTTAGGAATTTAATATCAATTAATAATATAATATTTGTTTTAAGAACTCTTTTATGTCAATTTTGACACTATTCAATAGTTGATTTTTGTGAAACTCATAACAGATTGATTACTTAGAAAAAAGTCAATTAAATCAATCCTAATATATCATATTATCCTATAAAATTAGTTTAATTCATTAAAAGTTTCATATTACATTTATTTGGGTATTTATAATATCAATTATTTTAATTTTTTCACTATTATAGTAATTACTGCATCATCATTGTGTCATAAATAAAATAAATTATTTAATGTCTAAAAATTATAAATAAAATATAATTATGTAGGAAATATTTTTATCTTTCTAATGAATATTTATAATCTAAAATCCAACATATATAACCCTATGTAACAATTGTTTTGCTAAAAGATATATGCTTGTGTCATTTTTGTATTCATTTTAACTTAATTAAAATAAAGTGTCATTATCACTTACAAGTGGATCCATGGGGTCCCAAAATCGACCCAAAGATGCCAATTGTCGACCATGTATCAACCAATAGGTTTAAGACACGTTTTAGGGTAATTTAGTATTATTATAATATTATTTTTTTTAACCCTTATTTACCGGATTTACCCTTAACCATGGTAAATAAAATATTTACCGCAGTAATTATTCAAAATGTCTAAAAATAAAAGTTACCTATTTACACAATTTGAACATCCTGATTCCAAATATGGAATCCATTTTCCTAAATTCAAAACACATAAGTGGCAGAAATTAATTTAAAATTAATTCCCGCTGTCAAAACAAAAAGCGTGTTTTAAAGAGATAATAACTATCAAAAGATTGACACTTGTTTATGTTCGGTTTAATTGTAAAATTATGTCCAATGACCAACATTATATTAAATGGTAAAAATATATTATAAATATACTTTAAAACTACTAAAATTCATAATTTATCACTATTAATTATTTTCATTAAAAAAGTTGTTTTTAATTAAAATTTAGTAATTTTCACTATTCATCAAAATATGAAAGTTATCCGAAAAGTACCAAAATTTCACCTTAGGCTAAATTAGATATTATGAATCCAAAAATGAAGTCCATTTTGAAATATAAAATATATATGATTTCAAAAATTAGGTATTACTATTCACAACGGCTAGTTTAATTAGTTGTGGTGTGTGTTAGAACTCGAGGTTGCGTGCAACACATGCTATCGCATTATTCGAAGGGAAACGTACCGTGGAAGCTTGGGGTGTTACAACCCTTCCCACTAGAACAGTTCATGACAAGACACTAGCTCTAGGCTTCTGTGGTCAGGGTGCTACAATAGGTATAAGTGGAAGTTTATTAGAAACCTTGAGAACTAGATTTAGGAAAACATGGATTAGTGAACATTTCTATATGATAGATATTGAGGATTATCATATAATCACGTATTTAATAATTAACAAAAGAGTTGTGGATTTCATCACAAGATTTTGGAATTAAGGTTGACCATAGGTTAAAATTCTTAAACACCACTTTTTAGGTTTTCTATAATTGTATTTTACCAAGATTAATGATATTTTGGAATAAATTTATGGTAATACAACTCATTAGTTTCTTATTTATTTTAGAGGAAATGATATTAGAGGAAAAAATCCCCTCTCATTTTAGTGGAATTTTTTAAAAGGTATTACTAACCTTCATTTTTATGATGATAATTAATGATATTAAATTAATAGTAAAATTAAATTATTAGTCTTTGAAAAAAAATTGTATTGAAAACCATAGATAAAAGGATATTTAATGAGTAAATTTCAAGGATGTCCATCATAGTTATTTTGTAAATTATATTAATATTTTTTTCAAAAAGGATGACCAATAAGGCGTTGTGTCTTGAACCCATGACTGAATTATGATAAGTGTTTTGTGCCTACCATTGGCCTAAGAGTTATCCTGGTTAATGTGTAATTATTTTTAGTTAACCAATTTGATGAATAAATATTAATTAAAAACTATTAGTGTTACTTTTTTAGGTTTATAGATTAATTTATCAACCATATTTTATTTTGAGAATAGTTAGAGAAAATGAAATTAATTTTTACTCTTTTATGGTATTTAAAATTAGTTAAAAGTGTATTTAAGTGTATCGGTAATCATACTTAATTATTGGATATCCATTTCATGATGTAATGGATGAATAAGAAATTGACCAAAGAAAACAAAGGATGAAAAGTGCATTTATAAAATAGATATATGTCAAGTAAGTATATTTCCTTATATTCATAGGTAGTAAAAGAATTACTCAATATTAGGAAAATGATAAAAAAAACATAATCCTAAGACCTTAATTTTGGTAGAATTGATGTATTATTAAATCATCATATATTTATGAATTTGAGGACCTCAATATTCAATTGTTCATTAATTTTTTATCAATGACCTCAATCACTCCCTATAATTATTTACGTTTTTCCTCAATGTTTATATTTTCATTTCCCAATAATATTCTTCAACATAGAAACATAGTTATATGTTATTCCATGTGACCTTTGTACTTATCATTCTATCTTAATAAGAGTTTATTTGAAAAAATATTTAATGATGTGGGTTTTTCAGTGAGGTAATTATCAAAGATCAAACCCTTGATTTCTGAGATCGAGTTTAAATTATGAGGACACTATTTATTTAAGTTGAGGATAATGTAACGCAACAAAATTATAATGTAAGAACATT
The DNA here is from genome assembly GCA_963277665.1 of Viscum album. Taxonomy (NCBI): domain Eukaryota; kingdom Viridiplantae; phylum Streptophyta; class Magnoliopsida; order Santalales; family Viscaceae; genus Viscum; species Viscum album. The sequence continues at coordinate 1,639,128,792 of OY728121.1, read as the reverse complement.
GTATTTGATAGAGTATATGAAACACATCACTAAGTGTATAAGGTAATATAACATCCCAATTACTCAAAAAACTATTCACTATTTTAAAATAAATTCTATATATTATATAGCATGGAATGAACACGATACTGAGTTATCTTTCATTAGATGCAACAAATACTTTCTTTGATATCTTGCATTACACACAAGACTGTAATGTCCCGAAAATTACTTATAAATTTTTTTAAAATTATATAGAATTATTTTGAGACTACGAAATATGACGGTGCGGGATTCTAAGGCCTGGAGTGCCTGGAATGATCCGTCGAAGTTTGGTTGATCTTTAATTAGCACGCGTAAGCAGTTTTCCTGAAAAAGTTGAATAACTCTTAAATGGTAACTCAGATCAGAAATCCTAGGGAACCGTTGCATTCAGGATGGCGGTTTTACCCTAGGAACGACTTAAGCTTAGTTGGCGCGGGCCTCCTGTGAGAAAACCCAAAAATGGCATAATCGTTAATAAAATAATAAAATAAATTATTTTATTTTTCAAATGCTTATAAGTCACAAATGGTAACTCGGATTGAAAATTTGAAACCACCGCTGAACTCATGAGGTTATTCTATCTTTAGCTAGATACTAACATTGGTCGGCGTGGGCCACTAGTGAAAGTTAGTTTTTGGCCATAAATAAAATAATTAAGTGACGATTATTTTATTGTAAAATTAATAACTTTTAAACGGTAACTCAGATTGGAAATATGATGGTATGGTTGGGTTATTTGGGGAGTGTTTAACTTGGGTAGAGCCTAACCACGACTGGCGTGGGTTGAGGGTGACTGTTAATAATTTTCCAAACTTTTTTTCGGGTACATTCAGTAAACACGCAAGCGGCATTTTGTAACTTTTGAACCGATGCTCGGAATTGAAATTCAAGGACACTATTGAACTCACAGTGCTGGTATTTTCTCAAGGATACATTCACCTCGACCTCAGTAGGTCGAGGGTGGAAGTTGTTTTTTCACTTTTTCATGGAAGATTAGAAAAATAAAAATACTTAACATTTTTATTTTTCTTGTAACCTCCTTTTTATTTATGGAGGTGGGTACCACAAGAGCTTTAATTCACCCAATTTGTGAATTGATGGTGTTGGGGACCACCCGAAATCCTCTTTAATATGGGTAAGTACCTTGGGAAAACTCCCATTTAATTGCACCAATGTAAATTAAATGGATTGACTTTCAAATACTAAGTAACAGCGTCATTGGAATTTAGGAAGGTTCCTATTAAATGAACCTTCATAAATTCCACGATCGTTACTTACCATCCCCCTCTCCTATTTATAAGGAGCTTGGTGGGGAGGATTTGGCATGGGTTCACCAAGCAATGAATCTCGGTTAAAGTGATGTGACGCCCAACACTTGGAGGACAGAGCCGGTTCCAATGGGCGATGACGGGCGACCCCGAACCACGAACCGAAAAACGATGGTCGAGCGGCATCATTGGAGGCTTATTGTGGGGATGACGAATGATGACACTTCCTCAAACACAGATGATCTCTAATTAAATTGAGGTAGGTTTTGTTGTCGATTTAGACCCCCTTACCCATTCTTGATGTTCTTCATGATTCAAGAATTATTGAGCCACTTTCTACCGCCCAAACTCAGAGGGTGCGGGCCAAACGAACATGGCCTGAACTCTACGAGATTCTTTGTGATTCTTGATGAGTTATTTGTGATGGAATAGGATGGAGATCGACATTGGTGGGGCTCGAGAATGGCTGTTGACACCACGGTTGGCCGCAGCGAAGGCGGCGGTGCGACCGCGCTGCCAGAGAAGGGTTACGGCCCATCGGCCACGACGAAGAAAGGACGGCAGTCGGCGAAGGCCTGTCGCAGGAAGGGGGTAGTGACACGTGTCTGTTCCACCTGGCGAGTGAGATCCATGGCCTTTTTTAACGGCGGTGAAGGGAGGGCGTCCGGATGAGCTGACTGCCGACGAAGGCGCGGCGCACGACGCGCCGTGCGGAGAAGGCAGCGGGCCATCCGTCCTGTTGCGGCAGGCCGCCGCAGCATGAGCCCTATGGGACGCCGCACCGCAATCCACCGCGTCGTGGTCCTGGTCGACCCAAATCGGTCCAGGTCGGCCCAGGCCGGGTCGGACCATACCCGGACCAACTTCGACCCATTTTCGGTCTTTCGGTCATATCTTGAGCTACAGGTGTCCATTTGACGAACCGTCAGCGGTGTCGGAAAACTTGGAGCATGATGAACCTTTTGGTATACTCCACTTGAGTTTTGGATAAATTTTGGGTATGGCCGGGTTGGATCGAACACGAATCCAATCGGGCCCTCGGGACTAAAAGGCCAATAACTTACAGACCGGACGTCTGATTGACGCACCTTCTATTGCATTGAGACCCCTTTTACGTGGCGGTCCTTTGGGATACTTCTTTTTGGGACTTTGTGGTAGCTTGAGTATTCACCTAGGGATTTAGGATCAAATCCTCTCAAAATCAAGCGAGATTAGTGCAGGAACCCTATAGCTGGCTGTAACATGAGAAAGGGATCATTTGTGGGTCTATTCTTGGGATCCTTTGTGGGTATGTGTTCGAGATTATCACTTGGATCCGCTCTAGGAATCCATGTGGGACTACACTAGGATCCTACGTAGGTTTTTTGTACTAGGATCCTATGTGGGTCTGATGATGTACTAGGATCTTGTGTGGGTATATTGTATTAGGATCTTGTGTGGGTCTAATGATGTACTAGGATCATGTGTGGGTCTCTTGTACTAAGATCCTATGTGGGTCTGATGATGTACTAGGATCCTGTGTGGGTCTGCTGTACTAGGATCTTATGTGCGTCTGATGATGTACTAGGATCCTGTGTGGGTCTGATGATTTAGGATCCTACATGGGTCTTCCTCTAAACAGAGTAAGATGATTCAGTAGTTACATCTAATCAACTCTACTAATGTACCTTAGTTATACCTGGTGTGAGCTAAGTCCTTACCTTTGTGGTGATACCTTTGTGGTGTTCTTCTATGTGGCGTACCTTTGTGGTACTTTCCTTCATGGTGATATCTTGGTGGTATTCTTCTATGTGGCATACCTGTGTGGTACTTTCTTTCATGGTGAAACCTTTTTGGTATTATTCTGTGTGGCGTACCTGTGTGGTACTTTCCTTCATGGTGATACCTTGGTGGTATTCTTCTATGTGTCATACCTGTGTGGTAATTACCTTCATGGTGATACTTTTGTGGTATTTTTATGTGTGTCATACCTGTGTGGTACTCTCCTTCATGGTGAAACCTTTGTGGTATTCTTCTGTGTGGTGTTTCCTTTGTGGTACTTACCTTTGTGTTGTTACCTTCGTGGAATTCCTTTATGGAACAGTTGAGCTTTGGGCTTTCAAGTTGGACCTTGTGATTCCTCATGAATGAGATAGGTATACTTTATAACTTGGGTATATGTATGGGAATATACCTAAGTAGGGTTGTCAGATGTTTGCATGCTTTGTGGTTTTTCCTTTGTGGATTTCATGAGACCTTTGAGGGTATCGATGTCCCTACTGAGTATCGTTATACTCACCCCTACACAAGCTATGCCCGCACCTTGTTGTGTTTGGTGCAGACGACGGACAACACTAACTAAGGAGGAGAGTACCAGAACAGGAGGTAGCTCAGAGGTGGACATTAGATGAGGTATACCATAGAGATTACCATTCGAGAGTTGTACCTACCCTTCAGGTAGGATCCTTGGTGGGTGTTCATAGGAGTTGTTTCAGTTTAATTGTACTTTTCAGTTTTCATATACTTTCCAGTTGGGCTTGTATTCTAGCCCCTTTTCTTACTGTACACACTCTTTTTACTATAAAGTTTACTTGTGTTTGTATCTTGTTGTGTGATTTGTTGCATGTGTTTATAGGTTATAAAGGAAATTTCTTCCCAGTTTTAGGGAACACGCCTTTTGGTGCTAGTCTCCAGCCCCTGGCCTATGGAAGGTGGGCTTAGGGTAGTTAGGGCACGGGCCCCGGGGGATGGGTCATGACAAATTGGTATCATAGGAGTCAGTTATACCATAGAACATAGGACTCTGATCTTTTTAACGGAAAAAGTGTTAAGTGTAGTGAGTGTGGTTATCAGCTTAGGGAATAAAGTGTTGGTGCGCCAGCTGACATATCCAAACACCAAGACCCTGACTTCTAATTTCAAACTCAATGCATAGAAACACTGATTGCGTGTGTATTTTGAAATGTTTTCTTGTGTTTTCTTGAGTCATATCACCAGGTATAACTAAATGACTGTGGCACACCTGTTCCTTATTAGTATGCCACTATGTAGACAGCCAGCTAGGATTCCTGAGAGAGTACATGATGAAGGCCCACCGAGCGACGAAGCTTCGGTGTAGGGCCCTCTTACTATGTTGGCACCTTCGGGTGGTGTACCAGCACCACCACCACCCATTGGGAAGTAGTTAACACCAGCCACCCTAGCGGACGATGCATGCCGACTGAGCGCATTGCATGAGTTCCAGTAGTAGAGGCCTCTAAGGTTTTCTGGTGAGATAGTTTCCCACATAGATGAGGGTTGGATGGAGGTAGTTTCTAGAGTTTTCCACCTAGTTGAGACACGAGTAGAGCATATGGTGATCTTAGCTACTAGAATTTTTTAGTGAGTGACCATGAGGATGGTTCACATAGTGATGAGGCTTTGGTATGTAGACCATTACCCAAGATTGTACCTTTGGGTAGTGTTTCAGCTATATCACTGCCTGTTGGTCATCAATTACAACCGGAGCTACTAGTAGAGGACACATATAGGCTTAGTTCCTTGTGCGTGATTCAGCATCAGATACCCCATAGGTTCCGAGGTGATCCCTACTCACAGGTGGCTGAGTACTATCTTGAGGAGGTGTCTGAGAGTTCTCTAGAGCTTCTACAGCTTTGCAAGGACGACATGTCGGTAGCTGAGTATTCATCAAGGTGTATAGATCATTCCTAGTACTCGATGAATACAATACAATCAGTGCTTCGGGTCTCAAACTTTTGATGGAAGTGTGTTTAAGGACGTCCGAGCCAACACAATTCATCTATACATTCCTACTTATGTTGGGGTGATAGAGAATACCTTTGTGGTTGAATGTTATTTGGATGAGAAGATACATACAGTGAATGTTAGTAGTGGTAAAATGGGAAACTGGCACCAGTCTCAAAGACTTGGGTGTGTAAAATTGTTTTGGGAAGAAGAAGTTTTAGGGACAAATGAATATGCAAGGCTGCAGATGTGGAAGTAGAGCTAGGGGAGCAGCATGAGGTGGTGTACTTATCAACATGTTACAACCACCCCCCTTTGTATTCCCCTCCAGGATCAGGGGGCTAGAGAACAGGGGAGGATAGTACCTGCATGCGGTCAAGGAGTGTGACCCAAGGGCTATAAGAATGATTCTAGGTACGGTCTATGTCTACTACTAGCTGCCGTATCAATAGACATAGGTACCAATCATTACTTCCTTCCACGAATCTTGTCCAAGACCTAAAATTTCCGGTTAAACCATTGATTTGACCCTCACATCTGTAGATACCTTTTGGAGGAGACTCAATAATCACACTCACGCTGACTGTTTGATCTGACCCTTGAGGCGAGAGTTTTGGTTGGAACCTCTTGGTGGCAGTTTCGAGGCCTCACGACGTTAGTTTGGGTATGATTGGACATCCAAAATTCATACTCAGATTGATTGTATTAGGAAAAAATGTTGTGGTTTATCTACAACTTAGGGATGATTTTTTCCTTAGTTGGAAAAAAAAGGAAACCCATATAGCACAGGTTAAACTTATGCATAGGAGGGTGCAGCCGATCACTCTTGAGTTGGCCAGCCTTACCCTTGTACCAGTAGAAGTTTTGAGTTTTCAGTTCCCAACAGAAGTGGTGAGAATTACTCCAGGACTATGACTTTGAGATATTCTATACTCCGGGGAGGGGAAGGTGGTAGTAGATGCACTCAGCAAGAGGTCTGGCCTGTAGCTATTGAGTGACGTGACAGAGCAGCTAGCTGCTTTACGGATATCCTACATGGATCAAGATAGAGCATCTTATATTCAGTCTCATACAGTCACTCCCCCACTTTTTCAGTGAGTTACAGAGGCACAGCATGGGAAAACTAACTTCGAGGCTCAACGTGATCAGATATCCACAGGATAGGCACCTGATGGATTTTATGAAGGTGGGAAGCATGTCATAGTCTTCAAAAAACATACTATAGTACTGGTGGTGATATGTGAGGAAGTGTTGAGGGAGTTCCATACGTTCCCTCTAACGGTACATACAGGAGTGGTGAAGAAATACTAGGACCTCCGGTGTCAGCACTAAGGGCCGGGAATGAAGAAAACAATAGTAGAGTTTGTCTCACAGTGCCTCACTTGTCAGTAAGTCAAGGAAGAGCACTAGGTTCCAACAGACATAGTTCAGCTATTAGAGGTTCCATATTGGAAGTGGTGTAGAGACCCGAAGCTTAATGTACATAGACATTACATTACTTTTGCGGAATACTTAGTACATAACAGAAACACCCACACAAGGACCGTAATAGTTTAGTGTCTTTGGAAACTCGGAATATAATCTTCTAATCATGGTGAAATATCTTCAATATATCCCATAAAGATCTTCCATTTTTTACCTAAAATCGTTATTTATATCCTGGGGAAAAGAAAACATAAAAGGGTGAGCTCAAATGCTCAGTAAGGGTAAACAAAATAAATATCAATCACATCATAATCATAAGAACATAACATTTTGTAAATCTTAACCTGCAAAAGAGATCGTAATATCATAACATGGGATAAATCATAGTAGTGAAATGTAATCCCAATAATCATAACATAAAACATGAAACTTTGTGGCATACACACATAATCATAGAGAATCATTTCTTATTAGTCAAGACTCATAGCCAAGAATATCTTAGTGGACAAAGTCCATTTCTGAACCGAGTTCACTCCTCGTTTCAGTCCTGTTTCACTGAACCGGTTTAACCTGCCATTCCAGCCATGTCTATCTCATGAGATATAAAATATTTACCCAATTCATTGGAGAGAGATATAGGTCCCACCCATCTCATAATGATACCATTCTTATGTCTTCCAAAAAATCATAAATCATACATCATTGCATAACCCATGTAATAAAAATGGGAATCTTAAACATCGTGACATCATAAAACAATTCATATAAGATAAAGGAATTCATAAATATAATTCCATCGCAACATAATCAAATCAATGTTATAATAGGGATAAAAACAGAACCCTTTATTATCTTAGATGGAAAATAATTTTGATAAAACACTTGAACTCCATTCTTGAGGAAAATATCCTTTCTACTTCAAAAACATTTTTCCTTTCTTAACATGTCATACAATTTTAAACTAAAAGAAGTTGATTAAAAATAAACTTGAAAACTTGTAAAGTAAGATTCTTGGAAATAATGTTTTAAAAATCCATTCATGCCGTATATGTTAAAAAAACATTCTTCTCGTACTTTTTTCGGAAAAGTCAAAAAGTACCTCGTATGAAAAACGAAAAAAGATTCCTTTCATATATTTTACTGAAAACTCACCGAAGGGTAAAATTGGATTTGAAAAATTGTAGGTATATGGAAATAATATTGCATATTGAGGAAACATGGATGTGTAAGGTAAAATATTCGCCAGTAAATTCTGAAGTATAAACAATCTCGGATAAAAAAATGAGATTGCGAGATTTCTCTTACCTTAGGTCGGATTTTCTTCGTAAGTTTCTGAACCTCCTGTATAATGATTTAAATAATGTCATTGACTTATTCCAGGATCATAATCATTGTTATGATATCATATATGGTTCACTTATGACTTTATATTACCCGTTCTTTTGTAAATTCCATGTTAAAGAGCATTTTGGGTAAAATCGTTTCATTTGTCGTCCGTGTTTTGACTTGTAATTATTCATATGATTACTTAGATCATGATTACTTAATTACAGAATATAAAACATTATTTATATATAATATATATTCATAATATATATATATATAATAGATTAGTAAATGGAAAGAAATACACCGTTCAGGGAGACGGTAGGTCGTACGTATGCATGAACGCTGTTTTTGTTTCCTTATTGAGTTGAATGGAATTAAGTAGATGACATAAATATATATACACGTAAATACAGTATCATTATTATTTCATATATTTCATGATTACTTATTATATATACTTTATAAACATTCATGAATGGTTAACGTGGAGAATTAATCTCATCACGTCGTGGAGACGGTAGTCCGTACGTACGCACGAGCGATTATATTGTTCTCATGATCGTGGAATTGTATTGGAGTGTATGTATACTATTTTAGAATCAATATAACTTTAAAATAATCATATATAGTTATTATGTACACCATTATACCCATCCAATTAAGGTGGTGGTGGAAAATAGATTACACCACGGCGTGGAGACGATATTCCGTACGTACGCATGCGCGGTGATTTCGTTTTCCGTAGGATGGATAGATGGTGAAATAGGGTTGTTTCATACTTGTAATAACATATCAGTATATGATTGATACTTATGTTATTACTTCATAATGAAACAACTTAAGAAGAAGAAGTGGAAGAAGAAATAAAGTTGAAATAATCGGCAACGGACATTACCTCTTCTTTGAAGCGCCTCTTTGAGTCCTCCTCTTAGGGAACTAAAATTGGTCTTTTAAGAATACCAGGTCCTATAGGATGTTTCTAGGTAAGTTTAGAAGAGAATTTGGCAGGGGTTGGTCTAGCTTGAAGGCTCAAAGTGGTGTGAGGAAGAGAGGTAGGAGGTGCCCTTTTATAAGGGAGGAGAGGGGCACCTTTGGAATAACTAAAAATATTATTTTATTATAAATACAAATTCGGTTTTAAATAGCTCCAAATTGATTTATTTCTAAGATAAGGTGGGGATGGGTCGAAATCCTCTCATCAAATAGAATTTAGACAAGTTTAGGTTCCTATATTAACCTTATCTTTTAGTTTTAACTCTTAGTTAATTAGATTGACATTTACCATGTCACTTTGTATTTTTATATTATATAGTTAATAAACTTAACATATACATCCAAGAGACCCCCAAGTGGTCCTTTAATGATACACCTATCATGATATAAGTATCTTGGCCGAACCTTATATTTTTAGGAATAAAATAACAGTCAATAATATAATGTTTTTTTTAAAACTATTTTATGTCAATTTTGACACTATTTGGTAATTGATTTTTTTGAAACTAATAACAGAATTATTAGTTCAAACCAAGTTAATTAAATTAATAATAACATGTCATATTAACCTAGAAAATTAGTTTAATTCATAAAAAGTCTCAAATTACATTTATGTTTTTATTTATAACATCAATTATGTCAATATTTCATTAATAAGATAATTACTGCATCATCTTTGTGTCATAAATAAATTAAATTATTTAATGTCTAAAAATTACAAATAAAATACCATTATTTAGGAACTATTTTTATCTTTCTAATTAATATTTATAGTCTAATTTATCTTATGTATAACCCTATATTAAAAATTATCTACTTATTAAACTTTGATTTTAACTATTTTATCCCTTCTATAAATTAATTAATAATAAATGTCCTAATCTAATCCAAGTGGACCTAAATGGTCATATTTTATTCCTAAGGTTGTTTTTTATCGAATTAAACTTATCCAATAGAATTAAGACATGTTTTAGGGTAATAATAATAACATTTTTACCCTTAATTACCCTATTTACTTTTAACCGTGGTAAAAAAAAGTAAAAAGTTACTATTCACCAAAAATTATTTTCATCTCATTAAACCACATTTTTCTTAATGACATAAATTGTGTCTCTTGGATTTTTGAAATTCCACTCACAGAATCGGTAAAATTAAGTTTTATGAAGAATTCATTTTTTTAACTACCACTTAGTGGTTTCACTATTCATCAAAAAATGAAAGTTTCCAGAAAAATACCAAAAATTTGGCCAAATCTATATTTGATATTATGAAATAAAAAATGATGTCTATTTTACCAAATTAAAAACATATCAGTTTCATTAATTAATTAAAAAATTAATTCTCGTCGTCAAAACAAATAGCGTGTTCTTAAGAGATAATAACTATCAAAAGATTGACACTTGTTTATATCTGGTTTAAATGTGAAATTACATCCAATGACCAACATTTTATTAAATTGTAAAAAATATATTCTAAATATACTTTAAAACCACTAAAATTAATAATTTATCACTATTAATTATTTTGATTAAAAGAATTAGTAATTTTCACTATTCATCAGAATATGAAAGTTATCCGAAAAGTACCAAAATTTCACCCTAAGATAATTTCGATATTCCGAATCTAGAAATGAAGTCCATTTTGAAAAATAAAATTTACCAAATTTCAAAAAGTGGTTATTACTATTCATAACGGCGAGTTTTAATAATATTTTAATAGCATATCATTGTTTAGTGAAACTTAGTATTGCATACTACACACGCTATCGAGGAAGGTCGTGATTGCGTGTAATGAAAGGCAATTCAAAGATGCGTCTTGTGCAAGCTCCTTTTGGTGTAGCGTACAACACAAGACATTAATGAAATTAAAAATAATATTTTTCATAAAATCTTGGGGTGTTACATTCTACCCCCCTTAAAATGAATTTCTCCCTCGAAATTCGTCGGGGTTATAAATGGTGTACTTCTCAAAAGTTTCTTTAATAGAAACCCACATCGTAAAAAGGAATACCAAAACCAATCTTTCAAAAAAAAATTATGAAACGTAACGGTTACCCAAATAAACTAATCACTGGGTTTCCACATAGGTGAAAATATGGATATGGAAGAGAAATCTAACCTTCATGTTCTGATGGAGAGTGGTAGAGAACATGGCTATGGAAAATCCAGCAGTCACAAAGCCATAAATTTGTGATGATCTAAGGTACCATATGATTCGTCAGATATAAGAGCACTAGGACAACATTTTTTGTTTTCAAGATCATTTCCCTAAAGTTGATGAAATTGGAATTAGAGGAAATACTTTCATGATTTTGGTATAGTCTCGTTGTTGGTCGTTCTTTGGACAATTTCCACTTCATCCCTTAAAGAAATGAAGTTTAATTTTTCATTCGTGATGTATTAGAAGATCATGTGATAGAATGATGGTTCATTCCATCTGTCTCAAACAAAAGGTTAGAAAAGTTATCAAAAAATACATAAGTCCATCTATAGTGAGATTAATCATATATGGTTCCTAAAATGGACTTATACTTCATATATCATACTGCTTAATATAATAAAACTAGTTTCTACTAAATAGGGACTTCCTGTAGGCCAGTGGTAGGCGATAAAGGCCAGTCGCACTTCGGTTGTGGGTTCGATTCCCACAGCCTTGTCCGATGTGATGGGTTGTTTCCTATGCTACAGGTTGTCCTTTTTCTAAAACTAAATTACTATATCATCCCATCAATAATATCGAAAAATGTTCTATCCTTAAACAATACTAACTTATGTCCAACATATTCCATTTCAAATCTTTAGGCTTATCCATAATATTGCAGTCCATTGTCAAATTATAGTGAAAACAATTACCAGAGATTTCATATAACAAGCATGTTAATACCATCGTTGATCCCCATATATCATAAGATATTTCTTGTTGGTCACATTCCAAATGTTTGAAGGCCTTAATCATGTATTCTCTTGAAAAATGAATACCCATTGAACCTTAGTGAAAATGTGAGTGTTGTCAAAAGTTAACTCTTTCCACATACCAAAACCCCAAAATTCTATATACTCAAACCATGATATAATTATTTCTTTATATCAGTCATGAGCTCATGAATACTATCAAACATTTAATTTTCTCCTTATCCCTTCATTATGTGCATATCATCTACATTCCAAAAATATCTGAATAACCTTTCATGATTACTAATAACATTAATCATACACTTTCAGAACATAGGAAAGACAACAGTGTAACAATCCTTAGATGTCTCTTTATTTCATAGTACCATGAGATTACTTATACAACATTACACTTGATAAACATGTACTCATTCCACTAACTTCTTAAACCATTGACCGAGCTTCAACAATTCTTTCATCTCACATATCATTTGTAGTCTCTTCATCATCATCAACATAAATACTACCCATACGACCGTAATGATTCTCTTCATGAGACTTTACCTTAGGGAATCAGTTTGCATAATTCCCGTACATTCCACATTTAAAACATTTAACCATTGTTGATGTCGTAGCAATACCATTTTCCTCATACCTAGTGTTAACTGAACCTTTTCCTTTGCACTTACTGGCTTTGTGTCCTTCTTTTCCACACCCAAAGCATCGTCCAGTTCCTTTGAAACATTCTCCTTGAGGCCTCTTCCCACATGATTTACCTAGGGGAAATAGAACTTTCTTTCCTCTATGGTCATCATGAAACTCCATATTTCTCTTATTATCTGAGTCAAGAAACTTACGAAATTTGAGTTTATTGATCATATTATGAGATTGCTGATTCGGCATAATAATGATGTCTGAACTTCCAAATCCCATTTCATTTGGTTTCTCATGAATAATATCATTCCATTGTCCATCATATCCTCCATTATCATGAATCATCTTGTTTCCAGCCATTTTCTAAAACCCAAAAAGAATAGTGTGAGAGGTAAAAATCATGCTAGGGAAAGAAACATAGTAAATGGGGAGTACCCTCAATATCTAACATCTTAGGTTAAATTCTAATATCATTACCGTAGTTATAGGACCATATCCTATACATATACTTATCCTTAGGGACATCCCTAGACATACCTTAGAAATATCTCTAGGGATCTCACTAAAGTTCTCACATACTAGTTTCCAAAGGTTGACTAAACCTTTCCTCTGATACCAACTATAGAGACCCGAAGCTTAACGTACATGGACATTACATTACTTTCGCGGAATACTTAGTACATAACAGAAACACACACACAAGGACTGTAATAGTTTAGTGTCTTTGGAAACTAATAATATAATCTTCTAATCATGGTGAAATATCTTCAACATCTCCCATAAAGATCTTCCCTTTTTTTACCTAAAATCTTTCTTTATATCCTGGGGAAAAGAAAACATAAAAGGGTGAGCTCAAATGCTCAGTAAGGGTAAACAAAAGAAATATCAATCACATCATATTCATAAGAACATAACATTTTATAAATCTTAACCTGCAAAAGAGATCGTAATATCATAACATGGGATAAATCAGAGTAGTGAAATTTAATCCTAATAATCATAACTTACAACATGAAACTTTGTGGAATACACACATAATCATAGAGAATCATTTCTTATTAGTCAAGACTCATAGCTAAGACTATCTTAGTGGACAAAGTCCATTTCTGAACCGAGTTCACTCCTCGTTTCAGTCCTGTTTCACTGAACCGGTTTAACCTACCGTTCTAGCCATGTCTATCTCATGAGACATAAAATCCTTACCCAATGCATTGGAGTTACATATAGGTACCACCCATCTCATAAATATACCATTCTTATGTGTGCCAAAAAATCATAAATCATACATCATTGCATAAACCATGTAATAAAAATGGGAATCTTAAACATCGTGACATCATAAAATAATTCATATAAGATAAAGGAATTCATAAATATAATTTCATCACAACATAATAAAATCAATTTAATAGTAGGTATAGAAACAGAACCCTTTATTCTCTTAGATGGAAAATAATTTTGATAAAACAATTGAACTCCATTCTTGAGGAAAATATCCTTTCTACTTCAAAAACATTTTTCATTTCTTAACATGTCATACAATTTTAAACTAAAAGAAGTTGATTAAAAATAAACTTGAAAACTTGTAAATTAATATTCTTGGAAATAATGTTCTAAAAATCCATTCATGTCGTATAAGTTAAAAAAACATTCTTCTCGTACTTTTTTCGGAAAAGTCAAAAAGTACCTCATACGAAAAACGACAAAAGATTCCTTTCATATCTTTTACTGAAAACTCACTGAAGGGTAAAATTGGATTTGAAAAATTGTAGGTGGATGGAAATAATATTACATATTGAGTAAACATGGATTTGGATGATAAAATATTCCCCAGTAAATTCTGAAGTATAAACAATCTCAGATAAAAAAATGAGATTGCGAGATTTCCCTTACCTTAGGTCTGATTTGCTTCATAAGTTTCCGAACCTCCTGTATAATGATTTAAATAATTTCATTGACTTATTCCAGGATCATAATAATTGTTATTGTATCATATATGGTTCACTTATGACTTTATATTACACGTTCTTTTGTAAATTCCATGTTAAAGAGCGTTTTGGGTAAAATCGTTTCATTTGTCGTCCGTGTTTTGACTTGTAATTATTCATATGATTACTTAGATCATGATTACTTAATTCCAGAATATAAAACATGATTTACATATAATATATATTCAGAATATACATATATATAATAGATCAATAAATGGAAACAAATACACCGTTCATGGAGACGGTAGGCCGTACGTACGCATGAATGATGTTTTCGTTTCCTTATTGAGTTGAATGGAATTAAGTAGATGACATAAATATATATACACATAAATCCAGTATCATTATTATGTCATATATTTCATGATTACTTATTATATATACTTTATAATCATTCATGAATGGTTAACATGGAGAATGAATCTCATCACGTCGTGGAGACGGTGCACGAGCGATGATATCATTCTCATGATCGTGGAATTGTATTGGAGTGTATGTATACTATTTCAGAATCAATATCACTTTAAAATAATCATATATACTTATTATGTACACCATTATACCCATCCAAGTAAGGTGGGGGTGGAAAATAGATTACACCACGGCATGGAGACGGTATTCCGTACGTACGCACGCGCGGTGATTTCATTTTCCGTAGGATGGATAGATGGTGAAATAGGGTTGTTTCATACTTATAATAACATATCAGTATATGAGTGATACTTATGTTATTACTTCATAATGAAACAACCTAAGAAAAATAAGTGGAAGAAGAAATAAAGTTGAAAGAATCAGTAACGGACATTACCTCTTCTTTGAAGCGCCTCTTTGATTCCTCCTCTTAGGGCACTAAAATTGTTGTTTTAAGAATACCAGGACCTCTAGGATGTTTATAGAGAAGTTTAGAAGATAATTCGGTAGGGTTTGGCCGAGATTGAAGGCTCAAAGTGGTGTGAGGAAGAGAGGGAGGAGGTTCCCTTTTATAAGGGAGGAGAGGGGCACCTTTGGAATAACAAAAACTATTGTTTTATTATAAAGACAAATTCGGTTTTAAATAGCTCAAAATTGATTTATTTCGAAGATAAGGTTGGGATGGGTCGAAATACTCTCATCCAATATAATTTAGACAAGTTTGGGTTCCCATATTAACCTTATCGTTTAGTTTTAACTCTTAGTTAATTAGATTGACATTTACCATGTCACTTTTTATTTTTATATTATATAGTTAATAAAATTACCATATACATCCAAGAGACCCCCAAGTGGTCCATTAATGATACACCTATCATGATATAAGTATCTTGGCCGAACCTTAGATTTTTAGGGAAAAAATAACAATCAATAATATAATATTTGTTTTAAAAACTATTTTTTGTCAATTTTGAAACTATTTGGTAATTGATTTTTGTGAAACTCATAACAGAATTATTAGTTCTACAAAAGTTAATTAAATTAATAATAACATGTCATATTAACCTATAAAAATAGTTTAATTCATAAAAAGTCTCAAATTACATTTATTTTGGTATTTATAACATCAATTATGTCAATATTTCATTAATAAGATAATTACTGCATCATCTTTGTGTCATAAATAAATTAAATTATTTAATGGATAAAAGTTAAAAATAAAATACCATTATGTAGGAAATATTTTTATCTTTCTAATGAATATTTATAGTCGAATTTATCTTATGTATAACCCTATATTAAAAATTATCTACTTATTAAACTTTGATTTTAACTATTTTATCCCTTCTTTAAATAAATTAATAATAAATGTCCTAATCTAATCCAAGTGGGCCTAAATGGTCATATTTTATTCCTAAGGTTGTTTTTGGTCGAATTAAACTTATCCAATATAATTAGGACATGTGTTAGGGTAATAATAATAACATTTTTACCCTTAATTACCCTATTTACTTTTAACTGCGGTAAAAAAAAGTAAAAAAGATACTATTCACGAAAAATTATTTTCATCTCATTGAACCACATTTTACTTACTGACATCAACCGTGTGTCTCGGATTTTTGAAATTCCACTCACATAAGTGGTAAAATTAATTTTTATGAAAAATTCATTTTTTTTAACTACCACTTAGTGGTTTCACTATTCATCAAAAAATGAAAGTTTCCAGAAAAATACCAAAAATTAGGCCTAAGATATATTTGATATTATAAAATCAAAAATGATGTCTATTTTACCAAATTAAAAACATATTAGTTTCATTAATTAATTTAAAAATTAATTCCCGTTGTCAAAACAAATAGCGTATTCTTAGGAGATAATAACTATCAAAAGATTGACACTTGTTTATATCTGGTTTAAATGTGAAATTACATCCAATGACCAACAATGTATTAAATTGTAAAATATATATTCTAAATATACTTTAAAACCACTAAAATTAATAATTTATCACTATTAATTATTTTGATTAAAAAATTTAGTAATTTTCACTATTCATCGGAATATGAAAGTTATCCGAAAAGTACCAAAATTTCACCCTAAGATAATTTTGATATTCCAAATCCAGAAATTAAGTCCATTTTGAAAAATAAAATTTACAAAATTTCAAAAACTGGTTATTACTATTCATAACGGCTAGTTTTAATAATATTTTAATAGCATATCATTGTTTAGTGAAACTTAGTATTGCGTACTACACACGCTATCGAGGAAGGTCGCGATTGCGTGTAATGCAAGGCAATTTAAGGATGTGTGTTGTGCAAGCTCATTTTGGTGTAGCATACAACACAAGACATTAATGAAATTAAAAATAATATTTTTCATAAAATCTCGGGGTGTTACAAGTGGGATAGATTTTCCATGGACCTCGTGACGGGTCTTCCACACACGTCCAGGGGACATGATTCCTTTTGGTTGATCTTTGACCGACTCACCAAGTCGGCCCACTTCCTACCTATCAAAAAGCAGAGTTCAGTGGAGGGATGGAACAACTCTACGTATAGGAGATTATGTGGCTATATGGAGTACCATCGACAATTTTCTCTAATCAAAATTCATGTCTCACTTCCCAGCTATGGAAGGGGTTGGAGGAGGCTTTCAGAACGCAGCTTCATTTAACCATCGTCTTCTATCCTCAGACGGATGGCTAGACTGAGCAGACCATTTAGACGCTCGAGAACATGCTATGTGCTTACGTCCTCGAATTCGGTCACATCAGGGAGGATCACTTGCCCTTGGTAGAGTTTTCATACACAAATAGCTATCACTACACCATTGGGATGGTACCTTTTGAGGCGTTGTACGACTGGACTTGTAGATCGCCTTTGTGTTGGACTGACCCAAAGGATTTAGCACTCATGGGACCAAATATGGTATGGGCTACCATGGAGAAGGTACAGATCATCCAGGAGTGGATGAAGACTGCACAGAGTAGGAAGAAGTCTTATGCTGATAAGAGATGGAGACCTCTGGAGTTTGATGATGGTGACCACATCTTCCTACAGGTCTCATCCCGACGAGGTTTGTAGAGATTTGGTCGGGGCGGAAAGTTATCTCTGAGGTTCGTTGTACCCTTCCAGGTCCTCAGTAGAGTTAGCGAGGTTCCTTACTGCCTATAGCATCCCCCTCAGTTGCACCAGGTGCATGATGTCTTCCACGTATCCAAGCTAAGTAGATATGTGCATGACCCTTCTCACATAATCGACCACGGCGAGCTAGACATCGAAGATGAGGCGACGTTTATGGAGGTTCCAGTGGAGATTGAGGATCGACAAGAGATAGTCCTTTGTGGGTGATCGATACCTTTGGGGAGTGTACGTTAGCAGCACAGTAACCTCTAGGAGAGTACATGGGAGTGGGAGGCTCAGATTCATGCTCAGTACCCTCTTTTGGTTGTTTTTCCTTTATTATGACTTTTGGGGATGAAATCCCTAAGGTGGGGATAATTTCATGTCCTAGAAATTCTGTATAATTTTTTTAAAATTATATGGAATTATTTAGAGACCATGAAATCTGACGGCGCATGATTCTGAGGCTCGGAGTGCCCATAATGATTCGTCGAAGTTTGGTTGAGCTTTAATTAGCGCGCATAAGTAGTTTTCCTAAAAAAGTGAATAACTCTTAAATGGTAACTCGGATTAGAAATTTGAGGGAACCATTGTGTTCAAGATAGTGGTTTTAACCTAGGAATTACTTAAGTTTAGTCAGTGCGGCCCTCCTGTGAGAAAAACCCAAAAATGGAATAATCGTAAATAAAATAATTAAATAAATTATTTTATTTTTCAAATGCTTATAACTCAAAAATGGTAACTTAGATTGAAAATATGATACCACCACTAAACTTGTGAGGGTATTCTCTCTTTAGGCATATACTAACATTGGTCAGCCCATCCCACCAGTGAAAGTTAGTTTTTGGCCGTAAATAAAATAATTAAGTGAAAATTATTTTATTGTAAAATTCATAACTTTTAAACGATAACTTGGATTGGAAATATGAGAGTATCGTTGGGTTATTTAGGGATTGTTTCACTTGGGCAGAGCCTAACCTCAACCGGCGTGGGTCGAGGGTGACTGTTAATAATTTTCTGAACTTTTTTGGGTACATTCAGTAAATGCACAAGAAATGTTTTGTAACTTTTGAACTGGTGCTTGGAATTGAAATCTGATAAAACTGTTAAACTCATAGCGCCGGTATTCACTTAAGGAGACCTTCACCTAAACCACAGTAGGTCGAGGGAGGAATTTAGTTTTTCATTTTTTTGTGGAAGAATAGAAAAATAAAAATACTTAACTTTTTTATTTTTCTTATAACCTCTTTTTAATTTATGGTGGTGAAGACCACAAGAGCTTTAATCCTCCCAATTTGTGAATTCATGGTGGTGGGGACCACCCAAACTTCTCTTTAATATGGGTAAGTTCCTGGGGAAAACTTCCATTTAATTTCGCCAATGTAAATTAAATGGCTTGACTTTCAAATACTAAGTAACAGTGTCGTTGGAATTTAGGAAGGTTCCTATTAAATGAACCTTCATAAATTACACGATCATTACTTACCTCGCACTCTCCTATTTATATGGAGCTTGGGGGAGGATGATTTGGCATGGCTTCACCAAGTGACGAAGCTCTGGTAAAGTGCTGCGACACCCAACACTTGGAGGACAGAGCCAGTTCCGGCGAGCAGTGACAAGCGACACCGAACCATAAACTGAAGAACGAAGATTGAGTGGTGTCGTTGGAGGCTTGTTGCAAGGATGACGAACACCGACACTTCATTAAATGTGGATTCTCTCCAATGAACTTGAGGTAAGGTTTTTGGTTGATTTATACCCCCAACCTATTCTTGACTTTCTTTGTGGTTCAAGAATTATTGAACCACTTGCTACCGCCCAAACTCGGAGGGTGCGGGAAAAATGAACATGGCCCAACCTCTCTAAAATTCTTTTTGATTATTGATGTGTTCTTATCTATGGAGGAGGATGGAGATCGACACCGGAAAATCTCGGTAATGGCAGTCGGCACCACGGCTGGTCGCGACGAAGGCGGCGACGCGACCATGCCACCAGAGAAGAGTCGTGGCTCATCGGCCGTTGTGGAGAAAGGGCGGCGGATAGTAGAGGCTGGAGGGATGAAGAGGATGGTTGCATGCATTCGCGCCACCCAGCGAGTGAGAATTTCTTCCTTGTATCACGGTGGCAAAGGGAGGGTGGCCAGCCGAGCTGGCGGCTGATGAAGGCGCGACGCATGATGTGCCGCGCGGAGAAGGCGGCTGGCCGTCCGACCAGCCGCGGCGGGCCACCACACTACGAGTCCAGTGGGTTGGGTCGTGCTAGAAATCCGGGAAAACTCGAACTGGGTTGAGTCGGTCCAGGCCGGGTTGAGCTGGGTCGGACCGGACCCGGACCAACATCGACCCATTTTCTCTCTTTCAGCCATATCTTGAGCTACGGGTGTCCGTTTGACAAACCGTCAGCAACAAAAGAAACCTTGGAGAGAAGCAGACCTTTTGGTATACCCCACATGAGTTTTGGATAAAGTTGGGGTATGGTCAGGTTGGATCAAACATAAATCCAACCAGTCCCTTGGGACTAAAAGGCCAATAACTTACAGATTGGGAGTCTGATTGAAGCTTTGTCTATTGCATTGAGACCCCTTTTATGTGGTGGTTATTTGGGATATCTCTTCGTGTAAATTTGTTGTAGTTAGAGTACCGACCTATTGATTGAGGATCAGACACTCTCGGAATCAAGAAAGCTTAATGCGGGAACCCTGTAGCTGGCTGTAACATGAGAATGGGATCCTTTTTCGGTCTGTGCTTGGGATCCTTTGTGGGTTTGTGTTCAAGGGTCTCACTTGGATCCACTCTAGGAATCCACATGGGACTAATATAAGATATTACTTGGGTCTTTTGTACTAGGATCCTGTGTGGGTTTGATGATGTACTAAGATCATGTGTGGGTCTGCTGTACTAGGATCCTGTGTGGGTATGATGATGTACTAGGATCTTGTGTGGGTCTGTTATACTGGGATCATGTGTGGTTCTGATGATGTACTAGGATCCTGTGTGGGTCTAATGATTTAGGATCCTACGTGGGTCTACCTCTTAATAGAGTAATATTATTTAGTAGTTACATCTAATAATCTCTACTACTATACCTAAGTTATTCCTGGTGTGAGCTGAGTCCTTACCTTTGTGGTGATACCTTTGTGTTATTCTTATGTGTGGTGTACCTATGTGGTACTTTCTTTCATGGTGATATCTTTGTGGTATTATTCTGTGTAGCGTACCTCTGTGGTACTTTCCTTCATGGTGAAACCTTTGTGGTATTTTTCTGTGTGGCGTACTTGTGTGGTACTTTCCTTCATGGTGATACCTTGGTAGTATTCTTCTGTGTAGCGTACATGTGTGGTACTTACCTTCGTGGTGATACCATTGTGGTATTCTTCTATGTGGCATAATTGTGTGGTACTCTCCTTCGTAGTGAAACCTTTGTGGTATTCTTCTATGTGGCTTTACCTTTGTGTTAATTATTTTTGTGGTATTACCTTCGTGGTATTCATTCCTTTGTGGAACAGTTGAGCTTTGGGATTTTGAGTTGACCTTGTGATTCCTCATGAATGAGATGGGTATACTTGATAACTTCAGTATATGTATGGGCATATACCAAAGTAGGGTTGTCAGATGTTGGAATTCTTTGTGGTTTATCCTTTGTGGGTATCATGAGACCTTTGAGGGTCTCGAGGTCCCTACTGAGTATCGTTATACTCACCCCTGCACGGGCTACGCCTACACCTTGTTGTGTTTGGTGCAGACGATGGATAGAACTGACTGAGGATGAGAGTACCAGGACTGGAGGTTTCTCAGAGGTAGACATTAGATGAGGCATACTGTAGAGATGGTCATTCGAGAGCTGTACCTACCATTTAGGTAGGATCCTTGGCAGGTGTTCACAAGAGTTGTTTCAGTTTACTTGTATTTTTTAGTTTTCATGTACTTTCTAGTTTGGCTTGTATTCAAGCCCCTTTTCTTATTGTACACACTCTTTTTACTATGCATCTTACTTGTGTTCATATCTCGTTGTGTGATTGGTTACGTGTGTTTATAGGTTATAAAGGAAATTCCTTCCCGGTTTTAGGGAACAAGCCTTTCGGTGCTAGTCGTCAGCCCCTGGCCTATGGAAGGCAGGCTTGGGGTAGTCACAGCATGAGCCCCAGGGGGTGGGTCATGACAAAGACCGAGTTTTACCAAATACTATTAATATAATTATTTATTATAATAAGATATAACATTGATGTTAATTTGGAGATTATGCATAGGATTAACTAAATTATGAAGATATATGGTTTACACAATATAAACTGAATTTATTGGTAATAAATTAATTGTAAATGAATAAAAAACCAATTGAATATAAAGGAAATGTATTTATGCAAAAAAATCTTGATTTATCCAAAAAAATTAAATTAATTACAATTATTGAATGATATTAATGAAATTTAATTATTATTTATTAAATAAAATATTTTTTACATTCTTTTAATAGATTTTATAATTACAATATAATAACAAACCCAATATTACAAATAAAAAAGCTATATTTTTATAAAGGTAGATTTTCCTCCATTTAATGGGAACCTATTTTAAAACTAAATTTTAACAATTTTATAAATTTTATATGAAAAAATAAAATTAATTTTTGAAATAGTAACTTTAAAATTATCATAGGGTTATTTTTTGTATTTTTCTAAGAATATTTATTTTTTTAGGAATATTGACAAATACTAAATTTTACTTGAAAACTAAATTTTCATCTAAATAATTTCTAAGGTCAAATTGTATTATAAATTTTTTTTAAAAATAAAATTAGATAAATTATTCATCAATTTATCCAATTTAGTTCATTTCGATCAATTTCACATTAAAATTGAATGTAAAAACATTTCAAACTTTTATAAATTATTACTATAAAACCCTACTTTCTCATCTCATCTGTGGGATTAAATTGAAATTAATTTCTTCCACTTATGTGATAGGAAAATGAAAAAATTGATTCAATATTTGGAATAAGAATAATTTATAATTTATAATATGGTCAAATTAGTGTTTTACCAAAACTATTTATAAATGTACTTAAAATTAATTACATTGATTAAGGTAAAATTATTCTTAATAAGGGACTCCACCTTAAACATAAGGAACAAAATGACTTAGAAAACTATCAAAAATACATTTTATAGAAATATTTCTACCTTATCCTACCTTTTATCTAATTTTTTTATTATTGGAGGAACATGATGTATGGTATAACACTCAATAGTGATTACCTTTTTATATTTATAAGAATGACACTCCTCCTCCACTATAAAAAGGCACTCACCCCCTCACTTCTTCACACCTATAAAGATATTTGGATAGTCCAAAACCTTCCCAAATAAGCTCCCAAATTCTCTCCCATCATTCTAGAATACTTAATTTTTTTATAAATTAGACCAAGTAAGTCATTTATTATAAAATAAATTGAGTTTCCCGGATAAGAGTTAACATTTTTCAATGATCACTTTTGTTTCATTTAATTATCTACACAAGAAATTATTTTTATATAAATATTATATAATAAATTTAGTATCTTCAATTTACATAGATGTTTATATGTCAAGCGTATGACCTACACTCCCACACACTTCCATAAATTGGGATACAAATTGTGTACAATGGACTAACACCTCGCGATCGATGGTGTTAGTTCATCCATTACTACCTTTTAAGGTTGGTAAAAATGTTGTATTTATATTTTATATATGTTATATAATATATTTATAAAGTATTTATGATTATTTATTTACTATATAATACATACATTTATTCTTTCCATTTTGTGTGGATATGATAACATCGTTTGTGGACGTGTGGACTACCGCCTATACATGGAATTTATAAAGGATGGATTTAGTAAAAATATGTGATATATATGATACAATTATATACAATAAGAATAATATAAATATATACTATTAACTTTTCATTATTTTTATATGATAAGAAAATGAAAATATCGTTCATGAGTACGTACGACCTACCATCTCCATGAATGGTGCATTTCATTTATATATTTATATTTTATGAATTATTATAAAAATATATATATATAATATATATTATAATTAAATTATTTTTTACATTTTTGAGATGATTAAATCTTGATCTAAGTAATAGGATCAAAAATAACATGTCAAAACATACTCAACACCATGAAAATTAACACCCGAAATGATGAAAATAATGAAAGTTTGATAAAAGTAAGGAAATTAGATATTTTATGAAGATAATATGTGATATTATAAACATTATTATGGTTATGTAATAATTAAATAACATTATTAAAACCATTATACTATTTGTTAAAGTAAATTCACTCGAAAGGAAACTCGAGGTAAGATATTTTCATCTCACTTTTAACATATGTGAGGTAGATGTCATATTCACTACTTTATTATTTTTTATGGTATAAATACTATAAATTTTGATATACTAAATAATTAATTTAAATTATTTCATTGCATTCAATGTTTCCATTGATTTTATTCTTTCATGAATCTCTTAATTCAAATGTTTTTGAAGTGGTAAGATATTTTGTCTCAATTTACATTCCATTGATACTTATATGATGTTATCAACCAATAAACTTTATATTGGGTATATATTTTCCATTTTTAATTTAATATAATTATTTACTCATAATTCATGGTATTTTATGTTTCACTTTGAATTATCTCAGCGAATGGGTTTAGCTTGAAAATTACCATATCATAAAAGTTATCTTTGTAATCTCACTTTCTTTTGTGATTATTAACTTTATCTTAAAGAATTAACATTTTTTTAATCATTTTTCATTGTAAATTTAATAAAATATAAACATTATTCATTGATTTATATTATTATTTCCTAAACCATATGTCGTTTTTACATATGGTGTTTACTTTGACAGTTAATTGATTATCTTGGAAAATATTGGTAAATCTACATTCATTATTAAGTATGGATATTTGATAAGGAATATTCTTTATTAACTAAATTGATTAATAGACATGAGTAATGATTAGTAATATTAGTGTTGGGTGGGTCTTTGTCTTTATATAAACTATTGATGCACTGACATGTTCTCATGAGACAAATCAATTGTGAAAATTAAATGTGTTTCTACCATTATTTTTAAACCATCTTGTGAAAGGTCTTGATGGTATAGGTTTTCATGTGCCTCATACATGAAATGAAATAATTAATAATCACATTAATTAAAATTTTAGTTATTATTATTATTATTTATCCATGATATTTCTTCTTTGATATTATCTATGGATAAATTTCATTTTATTCTAATTAATTAAACGTAATGTGTTTTAGTTATTTACCATTATTTATTGATTATGCCTTATCTAGTTATTTTAAATTGAATGTGTTCTTGGTTATTTACATTTCTATATTATTAAATCAATACCTCTCATATTATTGATTAAATGGCATGGTTCTTTAGTTATTTACCTTTTCATGTTGATTTTTTTCATTGATTCATTATTGTTTCCACTATATTTAACCCAAACTGAGAATTTCAGCTTTCCCTTATTTTTATTCCTTTCCTTAGGAATCCGTGAAGTATATTAAGAATAATACATAAATATAGGATAAGTGGGAATAAATATATCCTTGAATGTAAAAAAATTATTTTTAAATTATTTTATTTATTTTTAATACAGGACTCATTTATGTATCGAGTTTAGAAATAATACAAACCTCTTCAGTCTGTTGGGTTTTGATTCCATGTAATCATGAAATTGTAAGGGTAGTATACACCGGATCTGGGATTCTGGGTTGTGGTTATACATAAAAAATCTCCAAAATTTTATCTGTTATATAAATATCATATATATTCATTATATTTTGATTTATATTATTCCATAAATGTTAAATATAGAAAATGAAATACACAATTCATAGAGATGGTTGGATGTACATAAGCATTAAATGATATTTTAATTTTCATGAATGATGAAATGAAATAAATTAAAATAGTATATTAACTTTATAGAATAATTTTTATGAAAAATATTTCACATATATTAATTAAATTTTCTCCTATTACCTTCCACTGAAATCATTAGTGAAAAAAAATAAAAACACTTTTCATGTCGGTAGTCCGTCATACACATGATCAAAATTATCGTATCCTCCACAAAATGGAAAGTAAAATGGTATATATGATAATATATTTATAGTTTGATTTTTATTCTAAAAATATATTATATATAAAATATATCCATCATCATACCATACTATGAGAGGTGTTGATGGAAAACGTGTCAATCGATTCGTGAGGTGGTAGTTTGTCGTACACATGAGCGACATTATCGTTTCCCATTTTAGGGAAGAGGAGATAGATTTAGGTCATTAACATAACATAATAACATCTCATTATGTTTATTATAATTATATTATTATATTATGATGGATTAATAATAAATTATAGAGGTGAAGAAAGAAATAAAAAACACTTATTGATGAACATTACCTCTTCTTGAGGAATCATCTTTTGGTCGGAACTAAAACCCTTCCTAGGATAGAATTTTGACCAAAAAGAGGCATATAGTATGAGTTGAGGGAACTAAGAAATGCATTTGGGTTGGTATTGGATGATAAAAAAGGTTTTGGATATGTTAATAGGAGAGGATATGGAGTAACCTTTTATAAGTGTGGTGACAGGCACACTTATAATTTTTTATATGAAAAATGTGATCCTATGTTTTTATCATGACACCAAGCTCCAAAATGGGATTTTAGTGAACTTTATATGTCATAAGGTTGAAATATGGAAATAAAATGGGTTTTGGTAAATTTTATATTTTATTTTACCCCTTGTATTTTTATTTTAACAGCTGGTAAACAAATTTTCACCTTAACCACTGTAATTCATTTTTACTACTTTTACTTTTAGTAATGGTAAAAAATAACTTAATAACTTAATATAATATAAATTATTTTGATTCAAAATATTTAATACATTTTTTCAAATTCAATTCTTAGATGTGAAAATTTTTAATTTATAATTAATCTCACGAACATGATGGGAAAGATATTTTCCAATGTGAATCTATTAAAAATATTAAACAGTTTTTATATAAAAGTTAAATATAAATTTAATTTATCTGACATAAATTGGAATAATAGATATATAATTGATCAAATTTTAATTTTAAAATCATATTAAATAATTTTTTGGTTTTTAAATTCTTTAAAATGAATGAAAAGTCTTAATAAAAACCATAATTTTTCATTATTCATCAAAAAAATTATCTTTTTAGAAAATTATCAAAAAATCAATCTAATATAATTTTGAAATGATATTTTCAAAAATTAATTTTATTTTATAAAATAAATTTACAAAAATTGGAAAATTTAATTTTAAATTATGTGTGAAATAATCAACATAACATTCATTTATAAAAATGTAGTTTTTTCATGTAAAATATGATTTATTCCTATTTCTTGTCTATGAAAAAAAAGGTAAATAAAAAAATTTAACTAAAAATATAATATATAAATTTAGTTAAAATCATTCCCCATAAGTTATTTTTTTATTTTATTGGGGTAAAATTCTTTTTTTCATAAAAACATTACCTTTATTTTCAAATAGTTATTATTTTCATTTTGATTAATTTATTCACAAAATAATTCATTTTATATGCATTTGTAAACAATATATTTTTATAATTTAGTTAAAAAATATTCATTCCCACCATTCTAATAGATCTGTTAAAAATATCATATTAAATAATAATATTTTAATAGTATGTCACATTTTTTTTAAACTCACTATTGCACGTAATACATGATTAACTTAGTGTTTTATGTAATGTAAGATAAACTCTGTGTATCATGTGACAAAAAATATATAAAAGATTAAATTTATTTGAGAAAAATCAAAAAATATTGTAGTATTGCAACTGTTAACTCCAAACTCCTTCCCCGGAAAAAACCACTATTATTGAAATTTTTCATGACCCAACCCATAAGGTCCCCACTTAGGCTACAGGTAGCCATATATTCCCCCACATCACATCAATAATGGGTAAATGATTGTTACTATAACACTGTATTCATATCCAATAATATATAAGGACTTATCTAATATCAACCTATAACATAAACATATCTCCAATGAATAACATAAGAAGAATCATCAAAAAAATATAAAAATTATTGATCTATATAAAACAAATTAATAAGGAATCAAACATAAGTACAATGTAAAATTGGAAAATAAAAAATACTACATACCTAATAAGTATTAAAATTTGATAGGAACGATACTCTATTAAGATACCCCTCACATCATGCGTACCTGGATCGATCACATACAACAATGGTGACCACCACATTAATGAACCAATATACTCCATAAATTGTTGCCATGAATCACTAAACATTATCTATGAACAAGAAACACCAAATCTCCATCTACCAAGACCATATCTGAAATTTTTTATCGTTTTCATAGATACAAAACATGTGTACACATGGCTTATGTATGGGTAAATATAAACAAACTCATTAGGGTTCCCCAAAACCACAAAGGAATATCGAGGAATATTTAAGGTCAATACCATGCTATGAGTGAGTAACTTGGTAGAAAAAAAAGAATGATTAATACAGATATTGTCGAAAAAATAAATTCTTAAGGAAATGGATAAGTACTACTTATATCAGAAACATATCATGATGGTATGAATGTTACATAAAATAATGGATTCTCAGATAATTGAAAAGTCTACAATTATAAAATTCACTATTGAGATGTACATCTCCTCTAGAAATGTTCCACGGAGCTTCTAAGGATTCATAAGCCCCAAAGAATCTAAAATTTTCATCCTCTACAACTACCACATAGCCACTAAGAACCAAAAAATAGGACTCACACCTTGCTAAATCCTGAATGTTATCCAATGGGGAACTACACCCTATTATCAGCAACAACCTATATCATTTCATTATTTAAGAAACCATGGTGATCGTAAAAATTGAAAAATAATAGATATCGTTAATTTAATTTCTAAACCATTCTTTCAAAACCACCTTGGCATGAGAAAAACCCATAAAAACTAAAATAATAGTGGGGACTCGTACCTTTCAAGAATACACCTCATTTAAGGGAGTACCGACACCAGTGAAGGATCTTTCACTAATAAAGAGCACTAAGAAAGGGGGAATAATGACTCCAAATATAGAGGACTATGTGAACTCTTTATGTGTGGGGAAAATAAATCTTTCCTATAAATTGATATAATAATAAAGGATTTAGCACCCTGATCCTATAAGGGAACTGCTAATCAAAACTTTATGTTAATATAGATGATATCACACCCCAGCTATATGGGGGAATTCTAACCCTATATATAAGAAAAAAAATATATTGGATCATCCACTTGAGGTAAACAATTGGAATACCAACCCTAAATACGAGTTTTGAATGATCAAATTTTAATGATCAAACCCCATCATCGTCCCTAATGGTGTAAAATTTGAAATTTATATATCAAATCTCACAAGCATTGTAACCCCTTAAGTTTTTATAGACGTTTATTTTCTAAAATAAATTGAATTTTCATTTATATATTTAAATTAACTAAGTAAAACATTCCATTCACATGACATAGAATTATATTACGTTACATGGAACTTTTAAATGGAGTATGTTACATGCAGCACCGACTTGGTGTACGTTACATGAAACAATGATGTTTCTACGAAATATCATTTTATTGTTATAATTATTTAGATGAGATAATTATAACCCAGCTGTTAAACATAGTTATATGAATGGTATTAATAAATTTTCAAATATTTTTTATAATTTTTTATATAAATAAAACATATTTATAAAGAAATATATAATTTTTGGAAAATTCTTTATATGTTTAAAAATATTATTTTCTCAAATGAACTCCTTTTAATGTCCTTCTGTGAAAAATAATAAAAATTATTTTAGAAAAATTTATAAATTTAATTAGATAAATGAAACTTCATTTTTGAATTTATAATTTATAAATTATCTTAGGGTTAATTTCTGGGATTTTTCTGAGAAACATAATTTTAGGATGAATAGTGAGAAATACCAGATTTTAATTCAAAAATGCCTTTCATATAATTTATTTATAACGTTAAATTATATTTTAATTTGGTTTAAAAGTTTTATTAAATCATATTTTTATAAATTAATTTAATTTAGGTCATTTTAATCAATTTCACTTTGAAATTGGGTGTAAAAACTTAGCAAACTTTTAGACGTTTTTACATTAAAAACTAGCAGTGTCGTCCCGTCAGTGGCAATTTTTTTAAATTAATTTTTTCCAATTATGTTATTATAATTTGTAAAAACTTAATTCCATATTTTTAACAATAATAATTTATTTTAGGTAAAAATATGGGTACATCTAACTTGTTTTCAAAAATGACAAGTGTGTCATTTCCCTTCAATATAAAAGGCCACCACCTCTCCCTATTCTTCACACCTATAAAACCAATTATGATCATCCAAGATCTGACCAATACCCTTACCAAAATCCCTACCTATTTAATAAAAACCTCCCCTTGGGATGTAATCAATCCAAGGATTCCTTTTTTTTACAAACCAAAAGGGGTTATCTGATTAAGATGTAATGTCTTCTCTCAAGCTCCTTTATTTTATTTTCTTTCTCCTCCCCCTAAACACTATTTATTAAATGATTTTATAAAAAACATATTATCATAAATATAATAGGATTATTTAATCCATTATTTCTACCTAAAATTACACAAACATCCATCTAATGAGTAACAAATATATTGTTTATGTACGGTGAACTACCATCTCACAAAACGATGATTGTTCACTTTTATTTACCACCTCTCATGGTGAATATTATGATTGAAAATATATTTATATATGTTCTATATTATATTAATTATGTATTTATTCTTCATAAACCCTTTTACAACACATATCTTTACACTTTTTTTGGTGTAAATACAATAATTTCGTTTGAGGAAGTGTGGACAACCACCCCTACAAAATTATGTGATTCGTTCACACACTACGTGGAATGTATTAAGGATGAGTTTAGTAAAATTATATTATATGTATGATATAATCATGATAATTTAATAATTATATATATATATATGAAATTTTCCTTCTTTATTTCAAAACAATAATAAAAATCGAAACAACAGTCACGCATACGTACAGTTTACTGTCTCCATGTTTAGTGTATTCCATTTCATACTTATATATTCTGTATATTATTAAAAAAGTATACCAAATTTATATGAGATTTATATCATAATTTAAATTCTGTAAATCATGATATAATTATAATTACCAATGATATAAAAAATTAAGACACATGCGAAGAACAAATAGTATATTACCTGAAGTGAAACCTTAAAAAAGTATTGTTAACAAGAGAGTAATATAAGGTAATAATAAAACCATATATATTATTATATATAATAATATGGTTCTTAAAAACAAGTATAATAAATTTATATTTATTATAAATGTGTTTTTAATGAGTACTATGAGAGTCAAGACACAAGGTTATGGGATTTCATCTCACTTTTTATTTCTGTGAGATACATGATTTATTCCCCACCCATTACTTTT
The DNA here is from genome assembly GCA_963277665.1 of Viscum album. Taxonomy (NCBI): domain Eukaryota; kingdom Viridiplantae; phylum Streptophyta; class Magnoliopsida; order Santalales; family Viscaceae; genus Viscum; species Viscum album. The sequence goes on along the minus strand of OY728121.1, from coordinate 1,639,097,335 downwards.
GTGTGGTGTGTATAATACCCATGGATTTATTAAATGATTATTATACTTAAATTAATGGTAAATTACATATCCATTCTTTGATCTTTATTTCACAAGCTTTATGTTTCAAAAGTTACCAATTCGGTAAAATAGTTTTGTCTTAATTTTCCTTCTTTGAGACTCATGTTTTTTTATACATCTAAATTCTTTTTGAGGTGTATATAATTCAATTTTACATGTTATATCATGAGTATAATTATTTTCATGATGTTTTTAGCTTCATTTAATTTCCATTTCTTATATGGAGAGTGTGATCCTAAGTTACCATGTTATAATATTTTATTGATACAATCTCATCTTATATCAAAATGTTTTACGATTATGCTTAATTTATTGAGATCTTATGATCCATATCTCAATAAAACTCATGAAATATATTCTAATATGTTTTTTCAAGTTATATTCATGTATTATTACAATTTTTACACTCTTATTTACATAATATAATTAATAAAATGTTTTTAAGAAAAATCTGACTATATTTCTCTCTTCGTTCAGATATTTGTTTTATTTTAAAAACTATGTTTTCAAAAATGTATTAAAAATGATTTCAAATGATCCTTGAAGATAATTTTCAAGTAAAAAAGGATATTTTAAAAATGATTTATTTTTTTCAAATATTCTATTATAAGTTTTCAAAGTTATTTCCAAAGAAAAATCTTTTCAAAATTGTTTTAGGTTTTAAAAAGAGTTTTTTAATGCAAAAAGAATATTTTTCACAATAAATGTTTTTAAAATATCTTTAAAAATTATTTCCTATATAAGATATCATCTTTTGGCATTACTCATGACTTTTTGGAAAAATTATTCTGTGATTCCATTCATATTATTTCTCTAAATGGATTATCTTTTGATGGAATGATGTTTATAGAACTCGTTCCTCTTTGACGGGTTATATGATTTTGAAAACCGCTTCTTTTATTAGGTTATGTTTATAGTGAAATGATTGTGAATCCTATATTTTTATAAATATTATGATATGATTACATTTTTATAATAACAATTTCATTTCATGGTTTATGGTATGATTATTTATGATCTTGTGAATGATGCATGTATAATTTCACTATGGGATGGGTGGAACCTATATCTCCTTCCAATGAATTGGGTAATGATTTATATATCATTAGATATATTAATATTCTCTATGGAATGATCCTTGACTACTACTATGTCCATGGGAGTGAACCATGACTACTAATATGGTATTATGAGTGAACTTATTCTATAAATATGGTCATGGGAGTGAACCATGACTACCAAGATTGTATGGGGAGTGAACCCATACTACCAAGATGGTCTTGGAAGTGATTACTTTGATACAATTTAAATCATATTATATGGTTATGTGTTTTTTACAATTCCAAAAAAATTCTCATGTTATGATTTCATGGCTTATGTTCTTTATTTTCTTATGATTTATGTCTTATGAACTACCATGATTTATGATATGATTCATGTTTATGATCTTTGATTTATAGGGTATGATATTCTATTTTCTTGATCATCTTATCATACTCTTATGATCATGATTATGCTTATGTATCTCCATTGTTTATCCTTACTAATCATATGATCTCACCCCTTTTTATATTTCCTTACCCCAGGTTATGAAGATATGTATTATGTTTTATGTGTCTAAGAAGGGTGATAGTCAAGAAGAACCTAGTGGGAGATGATGTAGATCATTTATGTACCAGTGTTTTTGTTTCCATGTTTCCAAATGCACTACACTAGTACAGTCTTTCGGAATCTGTTTTTATAGTACTCTAAGTAATCTAAAACAGTTATGTACTATTAATGTATGAAAAGAGAGGGTCTCTATAGTTGGTATTAGATAAAATTTTTAGTTAACATTTGGAATCTATGAATAGAAACCCTTAGTGGGAACCCTAAGGACATGTCTAGGGATAAGTCTATGGATATAGAAAAGTATAGGAAAATGTTCTAGAATTTTGGTAAAGGATATAATGATTAGTTTCTTAATACTACAAGTAGATGTGGATCTGGTACAGATTTACCTATGGGTAACAACTCAAACTAGATGTTCTGAGCCTAACTCGTGGTAATCTTGTACACAATAATGGGCCTTATTACGCACATAGTTTGACACACCTATGGGATATGCTTTGGAAATTCAAAAAACCTTTATAAACTATCATGAAGGATTTAAATAGAATTTGGCTATGAATAACCTAAATAAACCAAAGGTGTCATAGATTAAGAAAGGTTTCATAATTTAGACATCCTATAAGTGACTTTTCATGATTGTGTGGTTCCTCAATATGATAATTGTTTCTCACTCTATGATTTTGGTTTTAGTCAATGGATAGAACCTGAAGGAACCACGTTAATGGTGATTGTGATGGAAAATGAAAATATTTTCCTCCTGAAAAACCTAATTCTATGGGAAATGGAATGAAAAACCTCATTGTTATGCTCACATGGCTTTCTCATGTTATAAATCATAGTGGACATCCAAATGAGAAAAGGAGGGAACAACATTCTATTGAGTATTTAGTGAGGTAACATCCCCCTTCTTTCAGAGGGTCTTCTAATCCACTTGTTGTTGAACAATAGATCATTACTACTGAAAAGGTATTCTCTATTATTCGGTGTTAAGAGCATGAGAAATTCATTCTGGCTATTAATCATTTAGAAGGTGAAGCATATCAATGGTGGACTCTAATCAAGAATAAGAGGAAGAAATATGAGATAGAATCCATGGATTGGGATGAGTCCAATAAATTATTTTTCAATAAGTTCTTTACTAGTATTATTCTTACCAATATGGAGAAAGAGTTCCTTGATTTGAACCAAATGGATGATGAATCTTTTAGAAACTATGAGGCTAATTTCATGATACTTTCATGGTATTCTTTAGGAATTATCATCTAACCCAAATAGTTAAGTTTATAGGTTCATTAGTGGCTTAAATACAAGTATCAAAAGGGAGCTATCCATAAGATACTTTCGCAGCTACAAAGATATTGTGCTTTGTGAAATCAAGGTTGAATTGAAGGTTGGAGTCATATATCAATCCCATGGTTTTGACAAGAAAAGGAAGATAGAGTTTAAAATAAAATCTAAAAACCATGAAGAGAATGAGATGAGATTTACTTAATGATCTATGGGTGGGAAAAATCATGGAAGAAATTTACTTAAGGGGTCTAATAAATCTTTTAAATGTGTACGGGAAGGTCATCTGTCATTTCATTATTGAAGTGATGGGATATAGCTAGAAAACTGTGCAAATAGAGAAACAAACAGAGAATGAACCTCCCAAAATTTAGTGTTACAAGTTTATGGAGAATGGAAATTATGCTAACCACATCCCAAACCCAATGGCGGGTGACGATGATCGACATCAACAACCTATTATATAGAAGGAAAAGGGAAAATATCATGAAATCGCTATTTTTGACCAGGGTTGTGATAACAATATGATGAAAGGTACACATATGATCCACTCTAGAACTGCTAATGTCAAATTTGATTCTATATCTACACACTCATTCATATCTAAATAATTTTCTAAGGGTGTTAATATTCCACCAAAACTATTAGATGTGTAATTAGTAGTGAAATCCCCTAATTGTACGATGATTGCATCGTAGGTCTATGATTCCTCTCTCATTGAGGTTTGTGGGAATGTTCTTCTTGAAAATATTTTCATTATTCCTTTGGTTGAATTTGATGTTATCTTAGGCATGAATTGGATTTATCTACATAAAGGCCAAAAAAATTCAAAAAAGAGATTTTATGTTTGATATTTCAAACTATCCTATGATCATCCATCCTTGTGATGATAAGAATGAACTTCCTGTGGAGATTATATCCTGTGTATGGGTCTTAATTCTCATTCATAAGGGTTGTTTATCTCAAATTGTTGTGGAGAAAATATACATCAATGATATTACTATTATTTAGGATTTTCTGGATGTCTTTTTGTAAGAGTTTCTTAGCCTTCCAACAAAACTTGAAGTTGAGATCTCAATAAAAATCATACCTGGTTTCACATAAATTTAAAATACTCCTAATATAATGGCCCCAATTGAGTTGTAGGAATTGAATAAGAAACTATAAGAAAACATTGATAAGGGATTTATTCGGCGAAGTGTGTCACCTTGGGGTGAACCGGTTCTTTTTGTGGAAAATAATTATGGATAAATGCATATCTTCATTGATTATTGGGATTTTAAGAAGATCACAATCAAGAATGATGCACTTTTGTGCATAAGGAATTTCCACCTGGCTTAACATCTATAAATTGGTTTTGTGGATAGTTTTTATTTTATTTTTACAAAGAGAATATTTCTTGATAGGTTCCTCGGTCATTAAAGGATAAATCATGTAATCTTTGAAGTTTGGAGATTCAGAAGGGAATTGGAGACGTAATGACCCTTTTCCCTCTGATGATGTTGGATGGGAGCTTTTTGGATCATATACTTGACGTGAAGGATAGAGAACAAATGAATTTCAAAGGCCAAGAGGACTCACACGGTTGTCGCACGGTTTACCCAAACCGTGTGCAAACCGTGTGGGAGGGGATTACCCTTACAAAAGGGTCTGCACGATTTCCACACGGTTTACAAGTGGTTTGGGCCCTACAGACTAAACCATGCAGCTCAAAAAATTCTAGATAGTATCTACGACATGGTTTGTACATGGTTTGCCAAACCGTGCGCCCAAATGGTGCGGTTGAAGAATCCAAGGCAATAGCCTCCACACGATTTGTACACGGTTTACCAAACTGTACGCCTAAACCATGCACCCCACTTCAGCTTTTTCTTTTTTCTTTCCCCCTTTCCACCAACTCCTTGACTCGGGTTTTCCTTTGATACTTACCTTTTGACAACTGGAAAAAGGCCCTTTTAGGACCTGGAAGACCCTGGAGACTTGAGAAAGGAAGGGGGATTTTTTAATAGGTAGTAGGGGGAGTTTTGAAAAATGGGTTTTGGAGTTCTGGTATGTTTTATTCTTCTATTTTCTTGTTCATTTTTATGGTAATGAACTCTTTGAAGTTTAATAGTAAGTTTTCTACCTCTTTGATTATTAGTAGCTAAAACCCCCTTTGTGTTGGGGCTGGAAGAAATAAAGGTTCGCTAGAATCCTTCCCCTTGTCATTTTATTTGTTCATAACCTCTCATCTAATTCTTCCAACATTTCTATTCTCAATTTTGCTGGAAACCTCCATGTCAGATCAAGAATGGAGTTTCCAGGGATCATTGGGAGAAATATGACAAGAATATCCATGACCATTGGATATTCTTGTCATTTCTAGAGGGTGGATCTTAACGAAAAGTTAGTAGAAATCAATTTCCAGACCAAGGAATTGATTTCTACCGACTTGATCAGAACTTGATGGACCAAGGAAGTTCCAACACATATGAAACCCAGAAATTTTAGTTATTATGAACAACACAACATGATAGGGATTAAGGTTCTAGTCCTACATGAATATCCAGCCCCGGCACATCTTTATCATCATTCAGTAAAATTTGGTTTTAAACAATTTCATTTTTAAAGTAATAAATAGTGAATTAGATAAGTTTTACTAACAAGTCATTGTTCATAATATCTGAATCATGAACCACCAACCAAACGTATTTAAATTGAGAATCTTCACCGAATAACTTTGGTTCATTAAACATAAACACCAACTTCGTTTCCCTGTGGACCGACCCCGTACTTTCCTACTATACTAGTCCAAGTTAGGGAATTTAATTTGACTGAAGGAATAACAATGGCAACATTGAACGGATCGTTCAAATTTTTGCGTTGTTTCTGGGGAACGTGATAGTTTTTTATGTTAATTGAATTGAAATTATTCCGTGAAAATAAAAATTAAAAATCTCCTAAAATTCTTTTCTTCATCTTATTTATGTTTTTCAACTTTGTTTCCCTTTTATGCTGGCTATTTTGTTTGCATGTGTGCAGGCCATAGTACATGAGCGGTCGAGTCACCTGTTCCTAGGTTTCTGAGTCATCATAGTTACACCCGATAGACCCCGAAATCTAACGAACGTTGTCTAGGCGACGTCGTGCACTAATGGGTGATCACATCGCAGACGATCCCACGACGCATCAGGAGGATGAACCAGGGGCTGTCCAAGTTGTTGGACAGCCATTTGCAATTGAAGAGAATCCACCCATGGGTGGAGATTAAGAGCAGCAGTTGAACCCACCAGGAGTATATATGGAGTACTGGCCAAGAAATCAGCAGAGGTCATATGCCCAATTTTTGCCGGGATTCGGTCAGCCACCGCCGAGGCAGTACATTCAACGGGACCAACCCCCATTTTTTCCTCCGGATTAGCAGGCATATTACCAGCAAGGACAACAATAGTATTCTCCCCAGGCACCTCAAGAACTGGTGCCTCTGTGCTGATCTCTCATGGAGTATGGACTGCCCTCCATTCAGGGAGTAGACACAGGAATAGTCAGACCACCAGTGCAAGCTCTGCATTTTGAAATAAATCCATCCATCATGAAATTAATTCAAAACACAGTTCAGTTTGGTGGTTTACCAAGTGAAGACCATAATTCTCACCTCTCTAACTTCTTGGATATCTGTGACACCTTTCGATATCATGGGGTCTCCGAAGATGCCATCCGCTTAAGGCTGTTTCCATTTTCTTTAAGGGACACGGCGAAAGATTGGATTAAGGGATTGACTCAGCGATCCATTTTAACATGGGAGGCATTTGCTTAGGCCTTTCTATCAAAATATTTCCCTCCATCAAAGATAGTCACATTGAGAAATGAAATCCATAATTTCAACCATCATGAATCAGAATCATTGTATGAGTCATGGGAGCGATTTAAGGAATTTCTCCGGAAGTGCCCACACCACGGACTGCCCTTATGGATGCAAGTCCAAACTTTCTATGGTGGTCTCATCACAAACACCAATTCTGTGGTTGACGCAGTGGCTGGAGGATTATTTATGAGAAAGTCACTGGAAGAATTGTTTGAATTATTGGAGGATATATCAGCTAACAGTTTTCAGTGGCACTAGGAAAGAGGTATGAAGAAAAGGGGCATGCACAATATAGATTCCACCACCAGGTTCGCGGCTCAAATTGATTTCATATCCAAGAAGATTGATGCTTTGAATATAAAAGCGTAATTCTCCAGTTCAAGCCATCAGTTCACCCACATGTGGTGATTATGGATATAACCATGCAATGGGCGAGTGCCCAAGTGCCAATGCAGGAGCCTCACCATGTGAGGTAAATTACGTTGCTCAGAACATAGGACAAAGTAGCTACCCTCAATATCAGAACTAGGGGTGGAAGGAAAATCAAAATCAAGGTTGGGGGCAGGAACAAAAAAATCCTCAACCCAGACCACAAATACCACCTGGTTGTGGGAAACAGCAATATCAAAATCAGTACCCGAGGCAGCAGCAGGGCACATATCAGTAGCAAGGCTATCAAAACCCTCGTCCTGCTCCACAGTTTAGACAGCCACCTACACCGCAATTCAACCAACAACCTCATTAGGAACCTCTTTCAAGGTTGGAGGAGATGATGTCTAAGTTCATAACAACTGCTGAGACAAGGTTTCAGAATCAAGAGGCATCAATCTGAGGCCTCGAGAATCAGATTGGGCAGCTGGCCAATCAGTTGTCCCAAAGGCAGCCTGGCACACTACTGGGCAACACAGAAAGAAATCCTAGGGAGGAGGCTAATGCAGTTACTCTACGAAGCGGGAAGGAACTGATGCCAAATGTTACAATGAGCAAGGTTTCCCCAACACTGAAGCAATCCATGTCCTCAAATGAAGAATTTGCAGTTGGGGAACCTTCCTCCACAAATGAGAAAGATGAAGAACCATCAGTCCCATAGGGCAAGGGTAAAGATGAGATCAAAGCATACAAACTTACCTTTCCATTCCTAGCAATAATGAAGCAAAGGAAGTTGGACCAGCAGTTCACTAAATTCATGGAGATCTTTCAGAAACTCCACATTAATATTCCCTTTGTCGAGGCCTTAAGTCAAATGCCCACTTATGAAAAGTTTATTAAATAAATTCTGTCCAAAAAAAGGAAAATAGAAGATTTGGGAACCATTCCCCTTACTAAGGAATGTTCGGTTGTTGTACAACATACTCTTACTCCAAAGCTCCAAGACCTGGGAATTTTCAATATCCCTTGTACTATTGGACCTTGCGAGTTTGGTAAAGCTCTTTGCGATTTGGGTGCAAGTGTCAATCTAATGCCCTTTGGGGTATTTAAGAAGTTAGGATTGAACGATATAAAGCCAACCTGAGTGGCACTTCAACTTTCTGATCGTTCTATTAAATACCCCAAGGGGTTGTTGGAATATTTGTTTCTAAAAGTGGGGAAGTTGATTCTACCGGCCGATTTGATCATCTTGGATATGGAAGAAGGCCCAAAGGCATCCTTAATTCTGGGAAGACCACTTCTCACTACCAGGAAGTTTTTAATTGATGTCCACCTAGGGGAGTTAATCTTCCGTGTTGGTGATGAAAAGGTATCCTATAATGTCCTAAAGGAAGTCAAGCAAGTTTCACTAATGGAGCCTGAATATTGTTGTGCCCTGACAACAATGGCTGAGCATTTCATCCTAGAATATGGTGATATGCAATCTTATCCATACAGTAAAGAATGTGTTCTAGAGGATTACAACCTTGAAGATGCCTAGGAGGAAGTAATCTTGATTTAAGTCCAAGGCGGCCACTATTGGCAAAGGTCAATTGTCCCCTATTTGTTAGAGCGAGCAGAGGTTGAACCTATTGTACCATCTATTTTCAAGGCTCCTCAGCTCGAGTTAAAACCTCTCCCTTACTCCCTGAAGTATGGTTATTTGGGAGAGAAACATACCCTGCCAGTGATCCTCAACTCATCACTCTCACAGGATCAAGAGGATGCTCTTTTGTAAGTCCTCATAAGACGGAAACAGGCCATCGGCTGGATAGTTACTGATCTCAAGGGTATAAGCCCAACTATTTGTACTCACAAAGTGCTTATGGAAGAAGGGGCAAAAGCATCTCTCCAACCACAGAGGAGACTGAACCCCCGATGAAATAAGTGGTCAAAAAGGAAGTAATCAAACTGGTTGATGCTGGTATAATTTACCCAATTTCTGATAGCCTGTGGGTGAGTCCTCTCCAAGTGGTACCCAAGAAAGGTGGCATCACGGTGGTCACAAATGAGAAGAATGAGCTCATCCCAACCCGTACAGTCACAGGATGGAGGGTATGTGTCGACTATCAGAAGTTAAATGACGCAACAAGAAAAGACCATTTCCCCCTCCCATTTATGGATCAGATGCTTGAACGATTGGAAGGGAATGAATTCTATTACTTCTTATATGGTTATTCAGGTTATAACCAGATTTCAATTGATCTGGAAGATCAGGAAAAGAGCACCTTCACATGTCTGTATGGAACATTCGCCTACCGCTGCATGTCGTTTGGGATGTGGAACTCTCCAGTCACCTTTCAGGGGTGTATTCTATCAATCTTCCATGATATGGCAGAACATATTCTTGAGGTTTTCATGGATGACTTCTCAGTATATGGGAATTCACTTACTACTTGTCTGACGAATATGGAGCTGGTACTTGAGAAGTGGAGCACACGAATTTGGTCTTAAATTGGGAGAAGTTCCATTTTATGGTACAACATGTCATTGTGTTAGGCCATCGAATTTCGGTGTAAGGAATTCAAGTGGATCCGGCCAAAATAGAAGTGATCTTGTGATTTCCCATTCCTACATCAGTTCGAGCAATTCAGATCTTTTTGGGGCGCGTGGGTTTCTACCGAATATTTGTCCAGGATTTTTCCAGGATTGCTCATCCTTTGACCAATCTACTTTCTAAAGATGCAATATTTGGATTTGATGGTAAATTCATCGAGGCCTTCCAAATTTTGAAGGAGAAATTGATCGGTGCACCCATCATGATAGCTCCAAATTGGGAGGAGAAGTTTGAGTTGATGTGCGACGCAAGTGATTAGGTTGTGGGAGCAGTCCTGGGAAAGCAGCTGGATCGCATTTTTAGACTGATCTACTATGCCAGTCGCGCATTAAATGAAGCACAACTGAACTATACAACCACAGAGAAGGAGATGTTAGGTTTCGTCTTTTCTTTTGAAAGATTTTTCTCTTACTTTGTGCTTTACAAAGTAGTGGTTTACACGAATCATGCCGCATTGAAGTATTTATTGAACAAGAAGGACGCTAAACCACGAATCATCCATTGGGTTCTTCTCTTGCATGAATTTGACTTGGAAATAAAAGACAAGAAGGGCAGTGAGAATGTGGTGGCTAACCACCTCTCTCGGATGGAGCTACCACACTTGGAAAGGGAAGAAGACCGGGAAATAAATGAGGATTTTCCCGATGAGTAGTTATTTTCTGTTGAAGTCCCACCTCGGCCATGGTTTGTTGATTTTTCAAACTACCTAGTGACAGGAGTTGTCCACCCAGACTTCTCATTTTAACAAAAGAAGCGATTTTTGTCGGATGTGAAATGCTATTTTTGGGAAGACCCCTTTCTATTCTGCTCATGCTGTGATGGCATCATCCGTCGTTGCATCCCGGAGGAAGAAATTCAAAGTATCCTAGAGTTCTGTCACTCTTCTCTTACGGGAGGGCATCATGGACCGGATCGCATAGTCGCCAAAGTTTTGCAATCCGGTTTCTTCTGGCTGACCATGTGTAGGGATACACGTCATTTCATTTCATGCTGTGATCGATGCCAAAGGATAGGGAATGTCGGTCGTCGAGCTGAGATACTACAACACCCGATCCTTGAAGTGTAAATTTTCGAAGTATGGGGGATCGACTTCATGGGTTCGTTTCCCCCATCCCTTGGGAACACATACATCCTAGTTTTTGTTGATTATGTATCTAAGTGGGTGGAATCAGTGGAAACTACTCAAAATACAGCTCATGTGGTTGTTTCTTTTCTGAAAAAGAATATATTCGGTTGGTTTGGAACACCGTGGGTGTTGATCAGTGATCGTGGTACTCACTTCGATAACACACTTATGAGGAAAGTGCTTGCAAAGTATGGAGTCAAGTATAATCAAGGGATTCCCTACCACCCTCAATCTAATGGTCAGGTGGAAGTGTACAATCATGAGCTGAAACACATACTTGAGAGGACGGTATGCGCCTCAAGAAAAGATTGGTCCAAGAAGTTGGACGATGCTTTATGGGCTTACCGGACAACGTTCAAGACACCCCTGGGCATGTCCCCATTTCGACTGATCTATGGAAAACCCTACCACCTGCCTGTGGAGATGGAGCATAAGGCATATTGGGCAGTCAAGGCCCTCAATTTTGATCTCAAGGAAGCCAAGGAAAGGAGATAATTTCAACTGACAGTACTAGAAGGCGGGAGGCCTATGATAATGCAGCCTTATATAAGGAGAAGGCAAAGGTGGTCCATGACCGCATGATCTCTGATAAGACTTTCTAGCCAAGTGACAAGGTTCTGCTTTTTAAATCTCGTCTTAAATTGTTTCTAGGAAAGTTAAATTCCTGATGGTCGAGACCCTACACGGTGCTTACGGTCTTCCTCCATGGAGCGGTGGAAGTGGAGGATGCAGATGGGCGAGCATTTAAAGTGAATGGATAGCGCCTCAAAACATACTACAGCATAGATGACATGGTGGGCATTGTTTCCACCATGAAATTTGGGTATCTCAAGTACCAGGTAAGTCAAGATCGAGACTTAAAACATAGCACTGACCGGGAGGTAACCCGGAATTTTCAAAAAATTTCTTTCCCAATATCTTGATTTTATGAATGTTCTTAGGATTTCATGATAGTGTTCTTTTCTTTTCTTACGTGTTTTATATAGAATTCTCACTCTAAGTCGGAGTGGCATATGAATTTTGTCAATGCAAGTCTTACTCATTCAATGGAAAATCTCAACATTTCTTTTCGAATAAAAAGGGGCCCAAAATTGTACTCAAAAGGGCGTGTTTTCATTTACAAATGGGGAAAGTGCTTCACACAGAACCAACTTCACGGTTGGCGCATGGTTTACCAAACCGTGCGCCCAAACTGTGCGGCCAATTAACACCCAAATATTTTATAAAAATCGGGATTTCCCCTCCCTCTCCCATTTTCGTGCGCGACCCCCTCTCCATGCTCCAACCTGTACAGAACCCCCTCCCCTCTCCTCTCCTCTTCTTCCTCTCCTCCACCAAGTTCCTATCATGGAACCTCCACCAAAGTTTTGTTTTACCCTTCTCTCTTATTTCCTTTCTCCATTTCTCTTGTTTTCTTTCCTTTATCCTTTCTCTTCTCCCTAGAGTTTGGCCAAGAAACTCTCCACCTTCCATTTTTCTTTTCTTTTCATCTTCCTGGTTCTTGGCTATTCAACTTCCATCTTTTCTTTTTATTTTCCAAGGATTTTACATTACACACAAATGATCAACTGATTTTCAATGAATTTGTGATTTCCAAAACTAATATTTTCAAATTGGGATTTTACATAGGGTGTGTATTCATGCATTTTAGAATTTCATATGTATCTCTTTACTTGTTGTGATTGTGTGCCTATTTTACTATTGTTCTTTACTACAGGTGCCCCACATCCCAAAAACCCTACAACCCTACCCTCAATGTCCACATCCAAACGCGCCTGGGCCTCCGACTCCCAGTCTGCCCATGGCCCTCAACTCAAATTTTAAAAAAAGGAAGAAGCGATGGGGTTTCGTACCTTGTCCAACCGTGAGGTTAGCCCTCACCACGAGTTCAGACTGGACCACATTGAAGATTTTGGAATCAATGATGAGCTTCAAACGTACCTTGCCTGGGGAAATATGACTAGTGCTTTGAGCATGCACTAACCAATATACAAGGAAATGGCCTTAGAATTTGGGGCCACATTTCAATGTCAGGAGCACTATAATGAAACTCTTGAGGGTTTTACAATAGAGACTGCAGAAGATGTCACCTTCTAGTTAATGAACCACCAACATATCTTCAAACTAGGTTAATTCGCAGTTCTCATAGGCATTTATAACAGGGATTACGTCCAAAGCGACGAATACCTTCTCGCTCCTTTGGAATGGGATCCCAAACCTGCCAGAATCTTCTGGGCCACTATTGCCGCCGGCGGCCCATATCTTCCTTAGAGTGTCAAGGCCTCCAAATTCTGAAACCCTATCCACCGGGTACTCCATCGACTCGTTACTGCATGCTTTACGGCCCATTCGGATAGTCAGGTCACGGTGAGTACAAAGGATCTGTTGCTTGTGGAGTCCATGCTGACGGGAAACACCGTCAACCTAGCCTACATATTTTCACAGTACCTGCACCAGATGTTCTCTAAGTCCAAGGGCGGCGTCTTTGGTGGTCCCTAAATTACATTGTTGGTGGATAGGCTGCACCTATGGTATGACGTGGTGGAGTTCGTGGAACTTCCACCCGCACCTTATTTTGATATCACCATGCTCCGCCACATGAGGATGATGGACCCAAACAGCGAGCAACCCCGTCTACTTGCAGAACCCAGGGCTACCCCAACTGCACCAATCAATGAGGACCAGAAAGAAGATGAGGACCCCGCTGAGCCTACTTCTTCACATCACTCTCCATCCCAGGGGCCTCATCAGTATCCTGCAGCTGCCTCTCATCCGTCCGGTCAGCCCCCATTTTATCCGCTGTATCCAATTTACCCAGCCTTGTTGGGAACCCCTTACGCTAACCCTGACCTCTACTAGAGGTGGCAGCAGGATCAGTATTCAATGTTCCATTGGCAGCTGGAATAGATGAGGATGGAGGTAGCGGGCCTGAATCTTTCCGATCTTCAGCCGCCTACCTTATATGAAGTTGTGCCCCACTAGCCCCCATCGTACTACATGTCAAGTGTCGGTGCTTCTACGGGAAGGATATCCACTACCTCAGTCCTTACCGACCCTTTGTACCCTCCCACGCCTTCCACTAACCCGACCTGGGATGTGGCTGCACATGACTACTTTTTTACTCCCCCTGCCCCCTGACTAGATGTTTTTCTTGTTCTTCCTTTATTCTGTGTTGTTCGTGTATTACTTGACTTGAACTTTCTTCCTATGGTTTGATGCTTTCACTTGTTATGGTGTGATAATGTGTTGTGCATTCTTTCCTACTACTGGTACTGTTTTGTTTTCTGGGTTCACTTGTATGGTTCTTTTTTCCAGCAGGTGTTTCATCTTTTCCGTGACAGCCATTTTTCCGTTCATCGAACTCTCTCACATCATCTTCTTTTCCCACATCACGTGTTTCAAGGGAGTTTTCACTTTTCAAATTTTCCATTTTTCTCTTCCCTCCCTTTTCATGCTACCACATGCCCACCCTTCTCTACATTTTTACCTTCACAGGGGACCGTGCTTGGTTTTAAGTGTGGGGGAGGGCGCCCTTAATTATCACCCCATGTTGATTGATTGATTTCCCAATTACACTCGGGTAGAATATTTTATTAGGTGTGTCTAAAAGGCTATTATAGATGTAATGGGTTAATAGCACTTAGCTAAAACTGAATTTTGGAAATTCTCTCTGAAAATGACTCATATGTACGGATTGTTTAACCTGGTTTGTGATGTGAATATACTCTATAATATTGAATAGGAGCATTTATCCAATCATTTAGCAAAACAATCTGTTTAAAGATGATTTTTTTATGGAGTAATTCAAATTTAGAATCCCCTTAAAATGAAAATCAAATTGTGCATAAAGAGAGGTGAGGTTTTAGAAATTGTTGTTTCCGCACTAGTGGCTATTGTGCGGTCTTAATTCCATGAACTCTTGACTTGCTCAAACAAATTCATCATGTATTGACATGATCATATTGGGAAAAATTCGATGCTAGTATCTCACACCTTTACAGAAAAATTTATTTTGAGATATGCAAAGGCATGCCCAATACTTTTGATGGCCTTTCATCATGTTCCAAAATGCAAGTCAATGAGGGTGTGTGACCTATAAAAGTAATATCCCACCAATTGGTGATGACAAAACCTAGAAATAGCTAATATGAGTGTATAACTGGATGAAAATGGATGTAGGCACTCTCATTGAATGAAGAAGGGAAAAGGCACTTTTAAGAAACAATTGGTTTCTAAATGAATGATTAGTTGTTTTGGATTAAGATTACTTTGTTGGATAACTTCATAGACTTGGGAATCGATGAAGTTTGAATGTTGTAATTTTTATCGATAATTAGTTCAAAATTCATATTCACGTAAATGGTATAATCTGTGATATTTCTACCTGTCTCATTAGTGACACCTTGGTCATGATTGTTATGCTTTTGTTTGAGGACAAACAACTGATCAAGTGTGGGGGAGTTTGATGCACTGCTATGTATAAGGCATTTCCACCTAGCTTAACATATAAAAATTGGTTTTTTGGATGGTTTTTATTTGATTTTAACAAAGAGAATGTTTCTTGATAGGTTCTTCAGTCATTAAAGGATAAAGCATGGAATCTTTGATGTTTGGAGATTTAGAAGGGAATTGGAGGTGTAAGGACCATTTTCCCTCTGATGATGCTAGATGGGAGCTTTTCGGATCATATACTTGACGTGAAGGACGGAGAAAAAAGTAATTTCAAAGGCCAAGAGGACTCACATGGTTGTCACATGGTTTACCCAAACTGTGTGCAAATCGTGTGGGAGGGGATTACCATTACAGAAGGGTCCACACGATTTCCACACGGTTTACAAGTGGTGCGGGCCCTGCAGACTAAACCATGAAACTTAAACAATTCTGGACAGTAGCTACGGCATGGTTTGCGCACGGTTTTCCAAACTGTGTTCCCAAATGGTGCGGCTAAAGAATCCAAGGCAGTAGCTTCCACACGGTTTGCACAAGGTTTACCAAACTGTGCGCCTAAACCGTGCACCCCACTTCAACTTTTGCTTTTTGCTTTCCCCCTTTCCACCAACTCCTTGACTCAGGTTTCCCTTTGAGACTTACCTTTTGACAACTAGAAAAAGGCCCTTTTTTGACCTAGAAGACCCTGGAGACTTGAGAAAGGAAGGGGGATTTTTCAATAGGGAGGAGGGGGAGTTCTAAAAAATGGGTTTTGGAGTTCTAGTATGTTTTATTCTTCTGTTTTCTTGTTCAGTTTTATGGTAATTAACTCCTTGAAGTTTAATAGTAAGTTTTCTACCTCTTTGATTATGAGTAGCTAAAACCCCCTTTGTGTTGGGGATGGGAGAAACGCAGGTTCGCTAGAATCCTTCCCCTTATCATTGTATTTGTTTGTAACCACTCATCTAATTATTCCAACATTTCTATTTTCAATTTTTCTGGAAACCTCTATGTCGGATCAAGAATGGAGTTTCCAGGGATCATTGGGAGAAATACGACGAGAATTTCCATGACCATTGGATATTCTAGTAGTTTCTAGAGGGTGGATCTTAATTAAAAGTTAGTAGAAATCAATTGCTAGACCAAGGAATTGATTTCTACCGACTTGATCGGAACTTTCCGGACCAAGGAAGTTTTGACACATATGAAACCCATAAATTTGGGTTATTCTGAACAACAAAACATTATAGGGATTAAGGTTCTAGTCCCACATGAATATCCAGCCCCGACACATCTTTATCATCATTCAGTAAAATTTGGTTTTAAACAATTTCTATTTTAAAGTAATCAATAGTGAATTAGATAAGTTTTAGTAACAAGTCATTGTTTTAATATATGAATCATGAACCACCAACCAAATATATTTAAATTTATAATCTTCACCGAATAACTCTGGTTCATTAAACATAAACACCAACATTGTTTCCCTATGGACTGACCCCATACTTTCCTACTATACTAGTCCAAGTTAGGGAATTTAATTTGACTGAAGGAATAAAAATAGCAACACTGAACGACTCGGTCAAAGAACAAGTATCATCTTCCCCATATTGATGACTTGTTTGATCAATTCTGTGGAGCTCAATACTTTTCCAAGATTGACCTTTATTTTGGATATAATCAATTGAGGGTCAAGAAGAAGGATATACCCAATACAGAATTACTTAAAAGGTTTGGACACTATGAATATATAGTAATTACTTTTGGTCTTACTAATTTCCATATTATCTTCATTAATTTAATAAATAGAGTCTTTAGATATTATCTTGGTCAGTTTGTGCTAGTATTTATAGATAATATTCTTATCTATTCAAAAAGAAAGGAAGTTCATGACAATCACTTGATAATTTTACTAAAGACCCTAAGGAAGGAAAAACTATATGAAAAATTTAGAAAATGTGAATTTTGGATGAAAAAAGTCTTTATTTTTGGGTCACAGAATATCAAGAGATGGTATATCATTATATCCATCAAATTCGGAGGCTATTAAATGATGACCTAGACCAACCACAGTGACTAAGAACTATAATATTCTTGGTTTAGCTAGATAATATCTATGGTTTGTGGAGAATTTCTCATGACTATCTAATCTTATGACCAATTTAAATAGGAAGGGTGTCTATTTCCATTGGACAAGTGACTGTGAGGAGATTTTCAAGGAACTCAAGATAATGTTAGTCAGTGCACCTATGCTTACATTACCCTATAGCGGAGAAGGGTTTGTAATCTATAGTGATGCATCCAAGAAGAGATTATGATGTGTTCTTATGTAGAATAATATGGTAACCAATTATGCCTCATGGTTGTTGAATATTCATGAGGAAAATTATACAACTCATGATTAGTAGTTAGCAGCGGTAATTTTTTCATTCATGATGTGGAGGCATTATCTTTATAGAGAAAAGTGTGGTATATATACATATCATAATAGTTTGAAATATATATTCACACAGAAGGAGTTGAACATGCACCAAATAAGATGGTTAAATTTTATAAAGGAATATAACTACTCAATTCATTACCACCCTGGGAATGAAAACAAGGTGGTCGATGCTTTGAGCTGGAAGGATCGCACTAGATTATCCACGATGAGGATAAAAAAAGATCCAATATTTTTATATTTTCAAAGGATGGATGTATAAATTCAAAGGGGGAAAATATTATATTTCTAAAATGAATGTTCAAACCTCTATCCAGGTTAAGATTAAGGAGGTGTGGAAGGAATATTTATAGATAAAAAGGAAATATAGAATGTACTTAAGTTTAACCTTAATCGGGATGGAATGATAAGGTTTAGGAACTATATACATTTTCCTTACATACCAGATTTGAAGAAGGTGATGTTAGAAGAAGCTCATGGTTATTTATTCTCAATTTATCCAGGAAGTACTAATATATATAGGCACATGAAATAATACTTTTTGTGGGAGGTCATGAAGAAGATATCATAGAGTTTGTATATCGATGCTTGGTATGCCAACATGTTAAGGGTAGAAGACAAAATTCAAAGAGGATTTTTCATCCATTACTCATACCAGAATAGAAATGGGAGAACATCAATATGTATTTTTTCATTTTACTACCCAAAACCTATAAATTGTTTAATTATATATGGGTGGTATTCAATCATCTTACTAAGTTATCACACTTCATCACTATAAAATAATACTTCTCTCTAGAATAGTTTTCTTGGATATACATTAATTGAGTGGCAAGGTTTCATGGAGTACCTCATTCTGTTATATTTGATTGGGATCTGAGGTTCACCTAAAAATTCTGGCAAAGTCTTCAATAGTCACTTGATACATAATTTAGTTTTATCACTACTTACCATTTTTTATAGATTTTCAATATGAAAGAACAATTCAAACCCTATAGGGTTTGTTTATATCTTGTTCGCTGGATTTTAAAGGTGGTTGGGATCAAAACCTTCCCTTATTTGAGTTTTCATACAATAATATCTTTCACTCAAGAATTCATATGGCACCTTATTAATACTTATATAGAAATTAATTTAGATCTATAATATGATGGGATGAGTTTGGAGAGAGAAATATATTAGGACTTGAGATCACTAAAGAAATGGTCATGTGTTTAGAACCATTCAACAGCATATCAAGGTAGCTAAAAGTAAAAAAGAAAAGTCATGATGATAAACGATGGCATGATCTAGATTTTGAATTTGGTGAAAATGTGGTTTTATTAATCTTACCCTAGAATAAATTAATGAGGTTCATAAATAAATGGAAACTAAGCCCTATGTATATCTGTCCCTTTGAGATTCTTGATCGTATTGGGACGGTATCTTATCACTTGAAACTTCCTCCAAATCTCTCTCAAGTCCATAATGTGTCACATGTATCTCTCCTAAGAAAGTACATACCTAACCTTTCACATATACTAAATTCATAGTTCATACCACTAGAGTAGGATCTTTCTTACAAAGAATAGCTAGTTGAAATTCTGGACCGATAAGAGAAATTTCTATAAAACAAGACCACCAAACTTGTTAATTTTTTTGGAGAAATCACCAGTTAGAGGAAGCTATGTGAGAAATTGAGGATATTATGAAGCAAAAGTATCCTCACTTTTTTTAATCCAAATGATGAATTTTTAGGGATAAATACATTTTAAGGGGGGTAGAAGTAACCCCCCCCCCCCCCGGTTTTGAGGGACTATTTTTCTCGAATAAATTAAATTTTTATTTATATATTTTAATGCGCTAAGTCAAACATTCCATTCACACTGAACTAAATCAGAGTATGTTACATGGAACATCTACTTGGTGTATGTTACATACAACACTGACTTGGCATACATTACACGCAACACCGATGTTTCTACGAAACATAGTTTTATTATTTTAATTATTTAAATGAGATCATTATAACCTACCCATTAAACATGGTTATATGAATAGTAACAATTAATTTTAAAATATTTTCTATAATTTTTTTATATAAATAAATATATTGGTAATGAAATATATATTTTTTGGTAAAGTCCTTATATGTTTAAAAATACTATTTTCTCAAATGAACAGCTTTTATTGTCTTTTCATGAAAAATAATACAATTAATTTTAGACATATTTAAAAATTAAATTTGATAAAATAAACTTCATTTTTAATTTAAAATTTATAAATTATCTTAGGGATAATTTTGCGATTTTTCTAAGAAACATTATTTTTGGATGAATAGTGAAAATAATTGATTTTAATTCAAAACTATCTTTTCATCTAATTTATTTATAAAGTTAAATTATATTTAAATTTGTTTTAAATGTTTAATTATATAATATATTTATAAATAAATCCAATTTATTTCATTTGAATCAATTTCACCTTGAAATTGGTTATAAAAACTTAGCAAACATTTGGATGTTTTTACTTTAAAAATGTGCAGTGTCGTCCCGTCAATGGGGTTATTTTTAAATTAATTTCAAATAATTATATTTTTAGAATTTTTAAAAATGGATTAAATATTTTTAATCAGCATAATTTATAATTTATAATAAGTTCAACTTATTTTTTACAAAAAATATTAGTGAAAGTGATTAAAATTAATTATAACGATTAAGAGAAAAATTAGGTTAACAATGTTTTAAACCTTAAATTTAAGACCCAAAACGAACTAGAAACTTGTCCAAAACCCATTTTTGGTCATTAGTATTCCCTTAACCTTCCATTATTGAGTTTTTCTGGTTTTTATGACTTTTTTTGGTAAAAACATGGGTACACCAAACTTGTTTTCAAAAATGCCAAGTGTGTCATTTCCCTTCCCAATAAAAGGCCACCACCTCTCCCTCTTCTTCACACCTCTCAAACCACTTAGAGTCAGACAAGATCTGATAAATACACTACCCAAAATCTCTCAATTCCTCCTAGAAGCCTCCCCTTGGGATGAAATCAATCCATCGAATCCTTTTGGAATAAATCAAAAGGAGTTACCCGATTAAGAGGTAATGCCTTTCCTCAAGCTCCTTTATTTTATTTTCTTTCTACACCACATCCAATCTCTTTATTACATTATTGTATAAAAAAGTATCTTAAATATAATAGTATGTTTTTTTGCTATGTTTTAGACCTATACATACAAACACCTCCATCTAATGGGTAACAAACATACGGTTTTTGTACGACAAACTATCACCTCATAAAATGATGATTGTTCATCTTTCCTTATTGCTTATCATGGGGCACATTACGATGGAAACTGTATTTATATATGTTATATATTATATTTATTATTTATTTAATATTATTTAATCTTTTTAAAACACAAATCTTTATACTTTCCATTTTGTGTAAATATGATAATTTCGTTTGAGGAAGTGTGGACTACCGCCCCCTCAAAGTGATGTGATTTGTCCACACACTACATAGAATGTATTAAGGATGGGTTTAGTGAATTTATATGATATATATGATATAATAATTCTAATTTAACAATTATATATATATATATACATATAAACATATTTCATTTACCTTCTTTCATTCAATATAACAATAAAAATCAAAATAACATTCATGTGTGTGTATAGCTTATCGTCTCCATGGACGGTGTATTCCATTACATAATAATATATTCTATAGATTAATATAATCCACATATACTAAATATAAATGATATTTAAATAATTATTTAAATTATTTAAATTATTTAAATCATGATATATGTATAATTACCAAAGATATAATGAATTAAGACACATGCGAAGAACAAAGTGAATATTACCTGAAGTGAAACCTTAACATAGGATTGTTGAAAAAAGGGTAATATAAGGTCATAATAAAACTATATGTGGTATTAAATATAAGAATATGGTTTTTAAAAAAAATTATAACAAATTTATATTTATTATATAGGTATTTTAAATGAGTACAACGAGATTCAAGATGCAAGGTAAGAGGATTTTATCTCACATTTTATTTTCATGAGATACAAGCTTTATTCACCGCACATTCCTTTTGTGTTGTGTTTATAATTCCAATGGAATTATTAAATTATTACAATTAAATTTTTGGGTATTTACATATCCATTCTATGATATTTATTTCATAGGTTTTATGTTTCAAAAGTTACCACATCGGTAAAATAGTTTTGTCTCAATTTTACTTCTTTGAGACACATGTTTTGTTATGCACCTAAATTATTTTAGAGGTGTATATGCATACATTTTAAATGTTTTATATTTAATGTAATTATTTTAATGATTTTTTAACCATAATTTAATTTATTTTTCTTACATGAATAGTATGATCCCATGTTACCAAGTAATAAGAGTTTATTGAAACAATCTCATCGTATATCGAGATTATTTATGATTATGCTTCCTTTATTGAAATCATATGATCCATCTCTCAAGAAAACTCATGAAGTTTCTTATACTATATTTATTAAAGTTATCTCTATGTATTTTAATCATTTTTACACTACTTGGTACTTAAGATAATTAAGAAAATGTTTTCAAAAAAATATTATTGAATTTCTCTCTTCGGTCAGATATCGATTTTTTTTCAAAAACCATGTTTTCAAAAAAAATCAAAATTGTTTTCAAATGATCCTGAAAGAAAATTTTCAAGTAACAATGATATTTTAAAAATGTTTTATTGTTTACAAAGATTCAATTATAAATTTTCTAATCTATTTTCAAAGAAAAAGGTTTTCAAAACTATTTTATGTTTTTAAAAAGGAATTTTTCAATAAAGATAGGATAGTTTCATCAAGAATTTTTTAAAAGATCATTAAAATTGTGTCCCATATAATATAACATATTTTTGTGTTAATAATGCCTTTATAGGGAAATTACTCTATGTTTCCATTAATATTAATTCTCAGAATCGATTATGTTTTGATGTCATGATGTTTATGGAACCCGTTTCTCTTTCCCATATTATATGATTTTGAAACTCACATCATTTAATTGGTTATGTTAATGATTAAATGATTATTAAAACTGTATTTTATCATAGTTTATGATATTATTGCATGTTTATAATACCCATTTCATTACATGGGTTATGATATGATTATTTGTGATCTTTTGGCACTTGTTTGTATGATTTCACTATGAGATGGGTGGTGTAGTACCCCTAGTTTCTAGTATGTAACCCTTACTTGATGCTTTTCTTGGTTTTAAAAGTTAAGGGCAATGTATGGGAGAGTCGGGGGATCTTGGATTGATGTTTTAAGCAAAAGGGAAAGGGCATGGGCGGCGCACGGATTGTCTAAACCGTGTGGCTAAACCGTGCACAGTGGGTGAGGCTGTGGATTCTGCACGGTCAGCGCACAGTTTGTCTAACCATGCAGCCAAACCATGCGAGAAGGGTGGAAGAGGCAGTAGCTAATGCATGTTTAGCGCACGGTTTGTTAAACCATGCAGACTAACCGTGCGGTCACTTAAAATTAGATCCTTAAATTGTGGATCTAACTCGTTTTTCCTCTAATTTCCTCATTAAAGCTCCTAAGAAGCCCTAACTCGGGATTTTGGTTCTCCTAAGGTCAAAGAGGGTTCTCCCATCATTTTGGAGGTGATCTGAAGGCTTCTATTGGTGAATCGAAGCTGTATTCTTAAGGTATGTGATCGTTCTCCTTCGTTCTTGATCGTTTTCTTAGATCTACTCAGATCTACTTCTCTTATTCTCCCATATTCTTAGATATACACCTATTATAGGTATATCTAAGTGTGTGGATGCCAATTTTGATGAGATTTGGTCTTTGTTGTGTTAGGAGAAGAGATCTAAGGTGAGTTTTTGGAGATTTAACCCGGTGTTCTTGAGCGTTCTTTGTTCGTTGCTTGCTCTCACCTTTTTGTTGAGGTAGGTGGCTTCACTCTCGACTCCGCTTGTTAGAATTGGTTGGATTAGTTTCAAATTGTCTATTTGTATGAAATTTATTGTGAAAATCATAGAATAAATCTTCTTTAGTGATGATTTATGGTTTTGATGAAATTGTGAAATCTTGGTGAATTTTGTGAAAAGTGACTTGGCTATTTGAATTTAAAATATTGGTTTCAAATTATTAAATTTCTGAAATTGTAAATGGTTTGATGAGAAATGGGTTTTCAATAAAAATGGTGTTTTATTGAAATGATTTTGATGGATTTTGTTTTCAATAAAAAGGAAACTTTATTGAAATGTTTTGAATTATTTGAACACACTTAGTTTGGATGGAAAATGGTTTTCAATAAAAGGTGTTTTATTGAAAGGATGGTTTGGCATGGTTTTTGGGAATGTGTGGTGTGTGTTCATATTCCATGTATGGGGCTTGGTTGAAATAGGACCTTGAACTCGGTGCCAAACGTTTAATGGAACATGGTAACTATATGTATGAGGCTTGGTTGAAATATGACCTTGTGCTTGGTGATAAAGGTGTAATGTAACATGGGAAGTAATTACCTTGTGATGACTTGGCAGATCGACGAGAAATCTCTCATGAGTATGGAACTGTCATAACGATGCATGCATGGTTGATTTCACGGGTTTTTGAAATGGTTGGGAATGCCAAAACGGGATGTTTGTGAAATGGTTTGGAAATTTGTTTGGTTATTTTTCTGGAAAAATAACGTGTTGTAAAAGTTGGTTTAAATTTCACTTTGATGCTTTGAGCATGGATGATTTTGGAAAACTTGTTTATATTTAGTTCTAAACTACTTTGGTGAAAATGTTTTATATAAATTGTTTTTATATAAATGTGGCTAACTCTTCTATCCAAGTGTCTTGAGTAGGGAAGTCATTGGGGAAAACCTACTGAGTTTTATACTCACCCCTGCTTTGGCACTTTGGTGCTTTTGTAGATGTTGTATTCTGAGACACAGGTAAAGGTAAAGCATCTCATTACTAATAGCTCGTGGTTATGGTTGGGAGATGCTGTGGAGCTTGGAGCTTGTGGACCACGGATACATGGTGTATTTTGAGAGTCTCATGTTGGTCTTCCATTGTTGTGTACTTCGATGTGGTTTAATATAAATGAGGTTGTGTTGTGGTCTTTCGTTGTTTCATGCATCATATAGTGAATGGTTAATGGATGGGTTTATTTTCTTAAAGGGTAAATTGTCCCCCAATTTTATTTGAAACCCTTCAGCATTTATTTCCAGACTTTGGCATCTTGGGGATGTCACTTAAGGCCTAGAAATGACTCGTTTCACTCTCAAGACAATGAGAATTGGTGGGTCATTACAAATGGTATCAGCTTGTTTGGTTCTTGCCTAACAAGTGGTCATCGATGTTCTTGGTCTTGGAGTTGAAATTCCTTCTTGTCTATTCCTTGGGTGGTCATCTTAGACAGGATTAGGATTGTTGTAACTTGAAATTTATAGCATAAAAGGGTGTAGCTAACCCATTTATGCTGAACTTCAAGTTACCAGGGTGTTGGAAACATAAGTGTTTTGGATACACTTCTAGAATGTTGGAAATATCATTGTCGTGGGTTTAGCCAATGAGAGGAGCATGACATGCATTATAGAGTAATGAATTCCCACAAGGATTTCATATCTCATTATGAGGAATGAGTAAGAATTTTGTAAGAGGTGACAAATTTTGAAAAATGCAGAAATTGTTTTCAATTGAAAGACTTTGAAAACAGGATATTTGGTGTATTTTGAAAATGGATTTATTTTCAAAAATTATTTTGAATGTTTTCAAAAATGGTTGAACATGGAAAAGGGTTGTTTGAGAACAATGTTGTGATAGTTGATGTGATAGAATTTGAAATGTTAATCCAACTGTTTCTAGATAGTGATATTGACGGAGTTTGTTGTTGGTTTAGAAAATGGAACCCGGTAGGCGTCGTCGAAACCAACCCGAAGAAGCTGCGGAGAATGTGGTTTCACCTGAACCACGTGTGAACCAAGAGCTGGTTCAGAGTATTGTTCAAGATTTTCAAGATGTGGATATGGGGAACCAGAGGAATGAGCCACGACATGTGGATCATACCATCCAGTTCATGAAGCAGAATCCACTGAACTTTAGGGGTGATGCTGAACCCGAGAAGGCGGAGGTGTGGCTAAGCAGGATGAATCGTATATTTGATTTCATCGGCACACCAGTGGAGACAAAAGTAAAGCTGGAGACGTATATGTTTGAGGATCTTACACATCAGTGGTGGGATTTAGCGGTGCATGCTAAATTGGATGAAGGCCTTACATGGGAGGATTTTGAAGAATTGTTTAACAAATAATTATATTCTCACACGTTCAAGATCCAGAAAATGACGGACTTCTTCAGATTGAAACAGGAGAGCCTCTCTATCACAGAGTATGTGGATAAGTTCATGAATTTAGTCCATTTTGCACCAGAGGTTGCAGAAAGTGCTTCTTTGAAGGAATGCATCTTCGAATCGAAGCTAAGGCAGGAGATTCGATCGAAGATTGTGGTGCTTTGTATTAAGGATTATACAGATGTGGTGAAAAGAGAAACGATTGCTAAACGTGATATCTCGGGATCGATAGGAGGAGGCATGATGATACCCACAGAAACGGGTGGGAACTCCAATGTTGGGAACAATCGGAAGAGGGACACCTACTTCCAAGGTGGGAGTGAAAATCAGAACCAGATAGCGGGATCAGTAAACCTTCCTCCACAACCCCAGAGAAAAGAAGGTTGCTTTTAATGTGGTTCGACTGATCACATGAAACGAGAATATATAGCACCACCGAGAGCATTCCACAGTTGCAACAAGATGGGGAATCTTCAGCGATATTGTTGTAGTGATCCACGGTCGGGTGTTCGTCACACTTCCCAGGCGTCGCAAGCATCGTATGCTTCGATAGGGTGAGGACAGAAAAATCAGTCTCGCCAACAGAACAGAGCTAGTTATGGTGATTCCAGGAATACCATGACTCCTCAGGTAGGGAAATCTCAATAAGGAAATAAAGAGCAAAGTGCAGCAAAAAATAAATTGTATGGAGCTGAGCAGATGATGGTCAATGATCAGTCTAGACCATCTACGGTGAGAGGTATGATTCTTTTGAATTCTACCCTCATTCAAGTGTTGTTCGATATTGGTGCATCGCATTCCTTTCTTGCTTCTAGTATTTCGGATTTTCTGAATTTAAAACTGGAAATGATTCCTTCTTTCTTGAAACTACAAACTCCTCTTGGTGAAAGATAATGTCAAGCCTTCGTGTATAGAGCATGTGCTATAACTGTTTATGAAGCTGAGCTGAAATGGGACTTCTCCATGTTGGGCATGGATGTCTATGATGTAATCCTGGGTATGGATTGGTTGACAAGGTTTAAGGCTCACATCGACTGTTATAGGAGAACGGTTAGTTTCACGACTGAGGACGGTATGGAGAATCTCTTCAAAGGAGAGAGAATGTTAAAGAAAGGTGCAAAAAGCCTATTGGCACCAATGGTGAGAAATACCTCTTACCAATTGGCATCTTTGACTTTGGCATTGTTGGAAGAATGTGAGGAAAATAGTTTTCCAGCTGTGGTGGATCAATTTCCTGATGTTTTTCCTAAAAACTTCTTAGGATTACCACCTGTAAGAGAAGTGGAGTTTACGATTGATCTCTTTCTGGGGACCAGTCCTATCTCACTTACATCTTATAGGATGGCACCAATGTTAAAGGAATTGAAAGTGCAGTTAGGGGAGCTGGAAAGTAAGGGTTTCATTCGTCCAAGCGTGTCTCCATGGGTAGCACCAGTTTTGTTTGTAAATAAAGCAGATGGAACTCTTCAGATCTGTGTGGATTATCGTAAACTTAACCAATTTACGATAAAGAATAGATATCCACTTCCACGCGTTGATGATATATTCAATCAATTAAGGGGATCTCAGTGGTTCTCCAAGATTTAATTGTTATCAGTATATCACCAATTGTGAGTTCAGAAGAAAGATATTCCAAATACAGCTTTTAGAAGTAGATATGGCCAGTACGAATATGTAGTCATGCCTTTCAATATAACGAATACACCAGTGGTCTTCATGGATTTTATTAATTGGATATTTAAGCAATATCTAGATTCTTTTGTTGTGGTGTTTTTGGATGATATATTGGTGTATTCAAGAACAAGGGCTGAGCATGAGAAATACTTGGCGATAGTGTTGGAAATATTGTGAGACCATCAGTTGTATGCCAAATTAACAAAGTGTAATTTTTGGATATAAGAGGAACATTTTCTGGGCCATGTTGTTTCTAAGAAAGGTGTTTTAGTGGATCCAGAAAATATATAAGTTG
Source organism: Viscum album (assembly GCA_963277665.1). NCBI lineage: Eukaryota > Viridiplantae > Streptophyta > Magnoliopsida > Santalales > Viscaceae > Viscum > Viscum album. The sequence continues at coordinate 1,639,069,264 of OY728121.1, read as the reverse complement.
TTCTTTCTTGGATACCATCAAAGAATGTCGTTGAAATACGAATTTTTCTAGGTCTATCTAGTTATTACCGATGACTTATCACGACTAGCTTCACCTATGACAGCATTAACAAAGAAGAACAGTGCTTTTCAAGGGACTGAGGAATGTCAGAGATCTTTTCAAGAGTTGAAAGTTCACCTTACATCAGCACCTATCTTAATCTTTCAAGAATCAGGGCAAGGATACGTGGTGTATAGTGATGCTTTGGGAATAGGGTTGGGTTGTGTTCTCATTCAAGGAGACCATGTGGTTGCTTATGGCTCAATTTAGTTGAGAGTGCATGAGAAAAATTACCCAACACGTGATTTTTAGTTGGTTGCAGTCGTCCATGCCTTGAAAAAATGGAGACATTATCTCTTTGGTGAGAAATTTACTGTGTTTATGGATCACAAAAGCTTGAAACACATTTTCTCATAGTGAGATTTGAATCTGAGGCAGAGGAGATGGATGGAGTATCTTCAAATGTTCGACTTTTACTTAATGTATACACCGGGTAAGGGCAATTCGGTGGCCAATGCATTAAGAAGGAAGTCGTATGCTCAGTTGGAAAAGGAAGCTTCAGACGAATGGAAATTGATGTCGGTCTTAGCCAACATGCATGTGGAATGTGAAAATCGAGGTGATGTTGTGGTTTTATTTTCATCTACGCTTGTTCTTGATCTGGTAAAAGTGGTTACATAGGCACAAACATATGATGTGGAATGTAATGAGTTCAAAACTCAATGGTGGGGAGACCATTGATGGCTGGAAACTGGAAGCGGGTTCAGTTTTGTGTTTCAATGATCGGATGGTTGTACCTATAGTTTTTCAGGAACAACTCCTTAATTCTTACCACCATTCAAGATGGATTGTACATACGGGTACATAGAAGATGTATAAGGCACTAAAGGAACAGTTTTTCTGGAGTGGCATGAAAAGGAAGGTGGTTGAGTTCATCTCGTGATTCTTAACTTGTCATCAGGTTAAAGCAGAGCAACAGATACCAGTTGGTATGTTACATTCTTTACCTATCCCAGTGTGGAAATGGGAGAATATTGCAATGCATTTTTTTACAGGTCTTCCAAAAACGGTCCGGAAACACAATTCCATTTGGGTGATAGTGGATCGTCTAACCAATTTGGCTCATTTCATCATGATTCGTGAAACTCATACGGTGGAAGATCTTTCAGAAATCTATATCCAGGAAGTGGTAAAGAGACATGGTGTACCAGTGTCTATAGTCTTAGATATAGATCTGAGGTTCACATCTCATTTCTGGAAATCATTACAGCAAGCCCTTGGGACTCAGTTGATGATGAGTACGGTGTATCATCCTCAGATAGATGGGAAATATGAGCAGATGATACAAATTTTGGAAGATATGTTGTGGGCTTGTGTAATGTACTTTGTTGGCTCATGGGAGGAGCATATACCCTTAGTGTAGTTCTCATAAAGTAACAGTTATCAGGCCTCGATACACATGGCTCCGTTTGAAGCATTGTATGGGCGTCCTTGTCGTTCTCCACTATGCTGGGAGGAAACTGGTTAAACTTCACTAGTCAGGCTAAGCCTTTTCCAAGAAACAATGGAGAAGATTCAGTTGATTAGAAAGATGATGGAGATGGCTCAGAGTCATCAGAGATCTTATGCAGATCACCGTCGAAGACCATTTTCGTTTGTAGTGGGTGATCATGTCTTTTTGAGAATCTCTCCAAGGCTTGGACATTGTCATTTTGGGAAGCAGGTAAAATTATCTCCTTGACATATAGGCCCTTTTGAGATACTAGAATAGGTTTGAGAGGTGGAATATTGGTTGGAATTACCACCACGGTTCAGTTCGGTTCACAATGTGTTCCATGTACCTCAGTTGAAGAAGTATCAACCTGATCCTGACTATGTGATCAGATGGGATCACGTAGACCTAGAGCTGGATGCTTCGTTGGTACATATCCCGGTGTGGATTGTGGATAGGCATGATAAAGTATTTCATGGAAAAAGCATCACTCTAGTGGGGGTTTTGTGGAAATACGGTCAGATTCAGGAAGAGACTAGGGAACGAGAGAAAGAAATGAGAGAGCAGTGGACAGAACTCTTTCAGAAAATCATTGGTTTTCTACTTTCTGGGGACGGAAAGTCTAATGGTGGGGAGAATGTAGTACCCCCAGTTTCTAGTATGTACCCCTTAATTGATGCTTTTCTTGTTTTTAAAAGTTAAGGGAAACGTATGGGAGAGTTGGGAGATCCTAGATTAAAGTTTGAAGCAAAAGGGAAGGGGCGCAGGTGGCGCACGATTTGTCTAAATCATGCGGCCAAACCGTGCGCAGTGGGTCTTAGAGGTAGTCGATTCCGCACGGTCGGTGCACGGTTTGTCTAACCGTGCATCCAAACCGTGAGAGAAGGGTGTCTGAGGCAGTAGTTAACGCACGGTTAGTGCACGGATTGTCAAACCGTGAGGACTAACCATGCAGTCACTTAAAATTAGATCCTTAAATTGTGGATCTAACTCGTTTTGCCTCTAACTGCCTCATTAAAGCTCCTAAGCAGCCCTAACTCTGGATTTTGGTTCTCCTAAGGTCAAAGAGGGTTCTCCCATCATTCCGTAGGCGATCCGAAGGCTTCTCTTAGTGAATCTAAGATAGATTCTTGAGGTATGTGATCGTTCTTCTTCACTCTTGATCATTTTCTTAGATCTACTCAGATCTACTTCTCATCTTCTCTCGATTTCTTAGATCTATGCCTGTTATGGGTAGATCTAAGTGTTTGGATGACGATTTTGATGATATTTGGTTGTGGTTGGGTTATGAGAAGATATCTAAGGTGGGTTTTTAGAGATTTAACCCGGTGTTCTTGAGCGTTCTTCGTCCGTTGCTTAGATTCGCCTTTTTGTTGAGGTAGGTGGCTTCACTCTAGACTCCTCCTTTTAGAATTGGTTGGCTTAGTTTCAAATTGGCTATTTGTATGTAATTTATTGTGAAAATCATGGAATAAATATTCTTTAGTGATTATTTATGGTTTTTATGAAATTGTGAAATCTTGGTGAATTGTGTGCAAAGTGACTTGGCTATTTGAATTTAAAATGTTGATTTTAAATTATGAAATTGCTAAAATTGTAAATGGTTTGATGGGAAATGGGTTTTCAATAAAAATGGTGTTTTATTGAAATGGTTTTGATGGATTTGGTTTTCAATAAAAAGGCAGCTTTATTGAAATGGTTTGAATTGTTTGAACACACTTGGTTTGGATGGAAAATGCTTTTCAATAAAAGGTTTTTTATTAAAAGGATGGTTTTGGATTTTTTTTGGGAATGTGTGGTGTGTGTTCATATTGCATGTATGGGGCTTGGTTGAAATAGGACATTGCGCTCGGTGCCAAACATTTAATGGCATGTGGTAATTATATGTATGAGGCTTGGTTGAAATATGAACTTGTGCGCAGTGCCAAAGGTGTAATGGAAGATGGGAAGTAATTAAATTGTGACGACTTGGTAGATCGACGAGAAACCGCTCATGAGTGTGGAACTTTCATAACAATGCAAGCATGGTTGATTTTACGGGTTTGTGAAATGGTTGGGAATGACAAAACGGGATGTTTGTGAAATGGTTTGGAAATTTGTTTGGTTATTTTTCTAGAAAAATAAGGTGTTGGAAAAGCTGGTTTAAATTGCACTTTGATGCTTTGATCATGGATGGTTTTGGAAAACTTGTTTATATTTAGTTATAAACTAATTTGGTGAAAATGTTTTATATAAACTGTTTTTATATAAATGTGGCTAAGTCTTCTATCTTGGTGGCATGAGTAGGGAAGTCATTGGGGAAAACCTACTGAGTTTTATACTCACCCCTACTTTGGAACTTTTTTGCTTTTGCAGATGTTGTATTCCAAGACAGAGTTAAAGGTAAAGCATCTCATTACTAATGGCTCATGGTGATAGTTGGGAGATGTTGGTGAGCTTGGAGCTTATAGACCACGGAGTTGTGGTGTCTTTTTAGAGTCTCATGTTGGTCTTCCATTGTTGTGTACTCTGATGTGGTATAATATAAATGATGTTGTGTTTTGGTCTTTCATTGTTTCATGCATCATATAGTGAATGGTTAATGGATGGGTTTATTTTCTTAAAGGGTAAATCATCCGCCAATTTTATTTGAAACCCTTCAGCATTTATTTCCGGACTTTGGCATCTTGGGAATGTCGCTTAATTCCTAGTAATGACTCGTTGCACTCTCAATCTAATGATAATTGGCAGGTCATTACAGGTGGGACCTACATCTCCCTCCAATTCATTGGATAAATATTTATATCTCATTTAATCTACTAAGATGGTCTGGGGAATGAACCTTGACTAATAATATGTGCATGGGAGTGAACCATGACTACCAATATTCTATGAGGAGTGAACCCATGCTACTAAGATGGAAATCGGAGTGAACCATGCTTATTAAATGGTATGGTGAGTGAAACCATACTACAAAGATGGTCTTGGAAGGGATTCCTTGGCTACTATGGAAATCATATTATATGGTTATGTGTTTCCGACAATTCCACATTTTATTCTAATGTTATGCTTTCATGTCTTATGTTCTTTATTTCCTTATAATTCATGTCTTATGAACTTCAAATATTTATGAAATTATTCATGTTTATGATCTTTGATATGAATTATATGATCTTATATTTTCATTATCATGTTCTAAAATCCTTATTATCTTGATCATTATTACATATCTCCCTTGTTTGCCCTTACTGAGCTTCTAATCTCACCCATTTTTATGTTTCCTTCCCCCATGTTATGAAGATATGTATTGTGTTTAATGTGTATAATAATGGTTATAGTCAAGAATAATGTAGTAGGAGATGATGTCTCTCATTTATGTACCAATGTTTATATTTCTATATTTCCAAAGGCACTAGACTAGTATGGGATTTTGGGAACCTATTTGTATAATGTTAAAATTATTTTTCAAAAGTTATGTAATGTTATTATGTGAAAAGTGAGGGTAGATATAATCACCCTTTGATTCAATAATGATCCACAATATTATGTTCTATATTAAAATATACTTATGATTTACTATTTATGTATATATAATGGATAACTAGAGGATAAATAGAAAAAAAAACCCACATCAGTAATTATGGACCACATAGAGGCCCCAATGTGTGACATGTGACCAATTATGAGGGTTGTTCATGCCCTAGATGGAGTGTGTCATGCCACCCATGTGGGTTCTCAGCTCCCACTTTCGCCACAGTATTCCCCTATTTATCTCTAATTTGGATAAGGTATATAAAACCAAGTCTTTCCACCCACCTAGATGATTATTTTGGGCATAAATATTCCCCAAACATAATGGGTGAAGCACTATCTAATCCCTTGAGATATGATCGATGGGGTTGAACCCAAACTCCCCCTTATTACTCATTATTCACTAAGGAATCTTGAATGGTCATTGAACCTTTATTGTACTAAACACCAATTCATAAGGAACACTCCTTTCCACAAACACATTTGTCATGGCTGCCTTAGATGATGCCACCACATACCTTGAACTAAGAAATGACACCTCTTTGGATTTAGACTACCACAACTAGATTTTATTATGCCTAAAATAGTCACTACTATATCATAGTCCTATGATAGTAACCACCTAGATACATTTTCATTCCATCGTGGTTTCATATTATTATCACCTCCCTTACACCATCAAGACCATATAGTATTGAAATATATCCAAGGTAAATCCATAGGGAAGGAAAGGGATAGTGGAAATTATACATTATAGGATGTATAGAAATTAAAGACTAATGGATGAATCAAATACTGGTGACATAATAATTTACCTACATCCTAATACATGATGTTTTATAGAAGGGTAAATCCACAATGTTAAAGAGAACCCTTGAATCATGAATAAATTCTATAGGGAGACATTACATATATAAATTCTAATTTTTGGTGGAAAATATTTTATAGACTAACATACCTTGAAAATAATCATTTATCTTATAATAATATAAATATAAGTATAATTTTATAAGAGTTAGTTTTTAAAATTAATTTTCATAAGGATTGAGGCTTGAATATAAGGAGAAAACCTACGTTGAGAATGCATCTCTCATTGATTAAGGTTACACTCATTTCTATTTTCATTGATGATCCCATTGGTGAATTTTTATCTTTTATCCTAGAATAATAATAAAATACATATTAGAGGAAGTTACTAAAATAGCCATTAAATTTAAAATGTTTTCTTATTTAAAATATAGTGACATTTTGTTATGATAGTCACTATATTTTATTAAAACTAAATTTAATAAAATGTATTGGTGTTTTTAAAAATCATTTGATAAATATTGATATTTTTTTATCATGTATCGATATATTTTTGTATCAAAAGCACTAATTAATCACACAATTATGATCCCTCATTCCACTATCCCCAAATCAACCTTATGACCCCCTCATACTCATGAAACCAACCCCCATCATCATGATATCTCATTATCTCACACCCTATTCCTCTATATGTGTAACATTACTACCTTTTCTAGAGATGTCTTGATCTTGTTTACATGTACACTTTTTTTTTATAATTATGTTGAGGCAATGGATTGTGTTTTTTTGGGTGAAATTTGGATGTTTTTATAGGTTTTAGGAAGTTCATAGTTGGCTTATAGTTTTTCAAAACTATGGGCCCTACAACAGTAGATTGTGCAACCCTAGACAAAAAGAATTGAACAGTTGGCATGTGGTTTATCAAACCATGCACACTCTTAGGAGTAACTATGCACACCCACATGATCTTTTTAAGGGGTTTTTTCTTCCATTTGAGATGGGTATAGATATTAATATATTCAATTTTAGATTTATGTTTTGGATCTAGGTATCATTCTTTATTGTCAAATTGAGCATTCTACTTCAATATAGGGATTTCTGATAATGATAATCGATCAACGATATTTAGGTAGGTGATCTAAATTTCAATTCCCATAGTATTAAATTATAATTACATTTAGTTTTTTAGAATATTAACTAGAATGTTTGGAAATTGAATCTTGAATTAAATTAATTATTTATTTATTTAATTAGTGGAGTCAAAGAATTGACTAATTGATTTTCAATGTGAATATGAAATGAGTTGATCTTGGGAAAATTGAATTTAGTAATTGTAATGATGCAATTGGTGGATAATGGGATGTTGATTTTATTTATTAATGAGGATATAAAATTGGTCAATTAATGGGATTGTATAATTTTTCAATTAATGGGATTGTGTAATTTTTCAATTGATGGGATTTTGGAATTGATTGATTAATTGAATGAAAATTTTATTGATTAATAGGAATTAAGGGGTGTTTTTATTAACCATGAATAGTTGATGAATTATATGATTTAAGGTTGATAAATGGTTTAATAATGACTTTTTCAAACTATTTCTTGTGAATTTAAATGATTTACCTTGATTTTTTTTATAATGTAAATGGTATACCTTGTTGTGAAATGTTAATAAGAGGGTAAATGATGATTAACCATGTTAAATGTGATATATGTGATAAATGTGAATTATTGGGAAATGGGTTATGAAAATAGACGAATACTCCAAATAACTGTGGAGTGATATCCATGGTGTTCTAGACATAAATGCATGCATGTGATTATTATTATATGGGGGAGGGACTAATTCTCAAAATACCCATGGGGTGTGGGACACCGACTGATGCTCCAAATACTAACAGGGTGCTAGACAAGATGTTCTATGCCCCTTGTATTGAAATTAGACTATGGTTTCAAATGGTCATGATATTAATTGAAATTAAATGGAAAATTAAATACCATGAGATAATTAATTGTGATTATCTATGTGATATATGATAACCCTAGGGGAAAATATAGACACCGGCATGAGATGAAGCAGGTACTGATGGGTTGGTTGTATTCATGAACCCAAGAAATTATGTGGTTAATTAGAGAATAATGAATTGTGATAACTATTTACTTTATGATTTTTAAATTATTATTTAAACAATTTCATGCATTTTTGTTGATTAGATATTGTTTTAAACACTGTTTATTGTAGCCTACTGAGTTTTACTTAGACGCTACAATGGTTTCCTGGTCGGTACCCGAATAGAAATCATTTTTGTTGGATAGTATAAGGGAAAGATATCTATGTTAGATGGATGATTTGGTATGGATCATGGATGATGGAACCATAAATTATGTCGAGGACCTCTTGTGGTATTTTCAGGATATCTTTAATTTTGGGTTTTATTATTACACTTGACTCGTATTTGGAATTACACCTGTTTGGTTTTGGTCTGGGTATTGTATTTCTATTCTGGTCATCATGTGATATTGGTTTTGTTTGTTTATTAGTTATATAATTTGGTTATTATTATAATTTATGTTGTTGTGTTTCTCCAATAAAGATGGAATAGTCTCCCCATTGTTGTACCTCTCGTACCCCACGTGGTTTAATTTTCATGATCACAATCACTCTCTTATTTAACTAATCTTGTTTTAAGTGTTTTTGGATGATAGGCATGATTTCAGGTTGCCAAGGAATTGGGCCAAGAAAGATGAAAGCAAAAGTGGACTGATTTCAGTCCACCGGCCAACCGGTGGATGACCACCGGCCAGCCGGTGGAATCTTGACAGAAGGCATCCCCTCTGTCCAGACCACCGGCCAACCGGTGTCCCATCACCGGCCATCCGGTGGAACCCAGACAGAAGGGACACCTACTGTCTCACCACCGACCAATCGGTAGCCTCCTCACCGGCCAGCCGGTGGTGCCTGGGCAGAAGGCCTCTCCTTTTTCCAAGCACCGGCCAACCGGTGGATCTGTACCGGTCAGCCGGTGGAGCCAGTCAAACTAGCCGTTGGGCTTTGACCAAACTTGTCCACTTGACTCCCAACTGCTCCGAAGGCCTCTCCAACGGCTCCGAAGACCCCCAAAGGCCATTTGAGTGTTCCCCCTCTATAAATAAAGGACTAGGAAGCCCCGGAAACATATGGTAGCCCACGGGAACATTTTTCGATCACTTGGCGAACCACCGGCGCATTCCTCCAAGGAACCTCAATTGCTCCAACCCATTTCCACATCCAAGGAGCATCACCATAGAAGCTTGGGAGCGCTCTTCATCAACTCCAATCAATCCATTGGCGCCCAAGACTTCTCCACATTACGGTTTTTCGTGTTTTATTCTTTTTGAGCATCAATTTGGGTTTGTGCCTACAAACCCCTCTTTCTCTCATCTTCCTTTTGTTTGGGTTTTCACACCACCTTCAAGGTGTGAAGAGGTTAGTCAATCCTTCCCTTTAAAAGGCTTGAGTCATAGGTGAGCTAGCCTTCACCTGTAAGAAGTCTAGTGGGTTCTTCCTCAACCATTAAAAGCAAGCTGTAATAGGTTCTAGACTACCTTAAAGTCTAGTGGGTTTCTTGCTAAAACCATTAAAAAGTAAGCGGTAGTAAATCTCTCAATGGTTGAGTTGGGAGCGAAGACGTAGGCTTTGGTTTAAGCCGGACTCCGTTATCAAGTTTTGTGTCTTGCCTCTTTTATTTCCGCTGCACTTTTAACTTTGATTTTAAATTGTTAATTATTTTTTTTTAAAGGCAATTCACCCCCTTCTTGCCATCACTCTCCGACCCAACATTTGGTATCAGAGGGAAAATTTGAGTAATACCTTCACCGGTTTTAAATTCAAGATCCTTTGTGATGGCTTCAACTTATTTCGCCCCCGAAGGCTATTCTTTGGGTCGTGCTCCATTCTTTGATGGAACCGACTACACTTATTGGAAAACCCGCATGACTACTTTTCTTAGAAGTATTGGTTATCCTATTTATAGAATTGTCATGCATGGTTATTCTCTTTCTTCTCCCGCTGAATCCAAATGGACTCAAGCCGATATTAAAAATTTCGAGCTTGATGGCAAAGCCATGAACGCTCATCATTGCGGCCTTGATCGTAATGAATTCAATCGAGTTTCCACATGCACTTCATCTCATGAAATCTGGAAACTTTTGGAGGTTACCCATGAGGGGACCAACAAAGTCAAGGATACTCGATTGGATATGTACCGTCAAGATTTTGAGTCTTTTACCATGCATCCATCTGAAAATATTACTGAAATGTTTACTCGTTTTACTAACGTTTGCAATGGAAGAAAATCTCTTGGAGATGATGTTTCTGCAGAGATGATGGTCAAGAAGATCCTTTGGATCTTACCAAGCTCATGGGCACCGAAAGTCACGGCAATCCAAGAAGAAAAATATGTCAATAAAATGCCGGTCGAAGAGCTCATCGGATCCCTCATGACCTATGAGATCACCATGAGGAGGCAAGCTGAAAAGGAAGGCATCCTCATCAAAACTCCAAAGAACATCGCCTTCAAAGTTCAAAAAGAAGAAAGCTCCTCCTCCTCATCGTCTTCCTCTTCAAGCGGCGATTCAGAAATGGAGAATCTTGCCCGCAAAATGCACAAATTCATGAAGAAGCACAAGAAGAAGAAATCCCGCAAGGCTCAACCCAAAGAAAAATCCGAGCCCGAGGTAACATGTTACGGGTGTGGCAAGAAAGGTCATTACAAGCCCGATTGTCCACTCAACAAGAAAAAGGCCAAGCAAAAGGAAAATAAGAAGGCATTCAAGGCCACATGGAGTGATAGCTCCACATCCTCCTCCTCCTCCTCCTCAAGTGACAACGGTAAAAAATGTCTAATGGCATTTCATGAGGTAACCTCTTCCGACTCCTCTTCCTCTTGTTCTTCCAATTCTTTCAATCATTTATCTTATGAGGATCTCCAACATGCTAGAGATCAATTGGAGGAAGGTTTTCATGAACTTTCTTCCAAATTTATTGCTTTAAAAAAGAATTTCAAAAAACTTTCTTCCAAAAAGGAACAACTTCTCAAAGAAAAGGAGGAGTTGTCCCTCAAGATCCAAAACCTTCCCGATGTTGATTCTATGGAATCAACAATCAAGGATTTAAGGAAATCCCTAGCTAAGTTCACCGAAGGTGAACACAACCTCTCGAAGCTCCTTGGTTCTCAATGCGTATCTAGAACTACCCAACGGCTTGGCTATTCCAAGCAAGCTTCCTCTTCCCATGCTCCAACTATTTTTGTAAGGGGGAGCTCCCAATATAAATCTTACAACTATTGTAAAAAACCCGGGCACTTAATTTATGAGTGCAATTGCAAAAATTCCCGGTATGGAAGGCCCAAAACCATCTCCTTTAATGATGAATTTCATAGGAGAAGACCCGCCACTAGACAAGTATGGATTGAAAAATCCCTTTTAGCGAGTCTCTCCGGACCAAAATTTGTCTCGGTTCTAAAATCCTCTCCCCGGTGATTTGTTGTTTTTATTTAGGGGGAGTTAGGATTGTTAAAGCCTTTTTGCTTTATTTTCAAAACTTTCAATTCAAAACTTTCAATTCAAATTTCAAAATTTTCAATTGGTTTAAAATCTCTATCTTGTTTTTCAATCCTTTCCCTCAATCAAGTTTTATGCCCCGTGCTATTTTGATAATCACAAAGGGGGAGAAATTCTTGGTTGATTGGGGGAGAAATCTTTCTCTCATGCTTTGCTTTACTTTTCAATCTTTTACATTGCTTGTTTTGGTGATTGTGATCATCAAAATAGGGGGAGATTTCTGTACCTCTCGTACCCCTCGTGGTTTAATTTTCATGATCACAATCACTCTCTTATTTAACTAATCTTGTTTTAAGTGTTTTTGGATGATAGGCATGATTTTAGGTTGCCAAGGAATTGGGCCAAGAAAGCTGAAAGCAAAAGTGGACTGATTTCAGTCCACCGGCCAACCGGTGGATGACCACCGGCCAGCCGGTGGAATCTTGACAGAAGGCATCCCCTCTGTCTAGACCACCGGCCAACCGGTGTCCCATCACCGGCCAGCCGGTGGAACCCAGACAGAAGGGACACCTGCTGTCTCACCACCGGCCAACCGGTAGCCTCCTCACCGGCCAGCCGGTGGTGCCTGGGCAGAAGGCCTCTCCTTTTTCCAAGCACCGGCCAACCGGTGGATCTGTACCGGTCAGCCGGTGGAGACAGTCAAACTAGTCGTTGGGCTTTGACCAGACTTGTCCACTTGACTCCCAACGGCTCTGAAGGCCTCTCCAACGGCTCCAAAGACCCCCAAAGGCCATTTGAGTGTTCCCCCTCTATAAATAAAGGACTAGGAAGCCCCAGAAACATATGGTAGCCCACGGGAACATTTTTCGATCACTTGGCGAACCACCGGCGCATTCCTCCAAGGAACCTCAATTGCTCCAACCCATTTCCACATCCAAGGAGAATCACCATAGAAGCTTGGGAGCGCTCTTCATCAACTCCAATCAATCCATTGGCTCCCAAGACTTCTCCACATTACGGTTTTTCGTGTTTTATTCTTTTTGAGCATCAATTTGGGTTTGTGCCTACAAACCCCTCTTTCTCTCATCTTCCTTTTGTTTGGGTTTTCACACCACCTTCAAGGTGTGAAGAGGTTAGTCAAGCCTTCCCTTTAAAAGGCTTGAGTCATAGGTGAGCTAGCCTTCACCTGTAAGAAGGCTAGTGGGTTCTTTCTCAACCATTAAAAGAAAGCTGTAATAGGTTCTAGACTACATTAAAGTCTAGTGGGTTTCTTGCTAAAACCATTAAAAAGCAAGCGGTAGTAAATCTCTCAACGGTTGAGTTGGGAGAGGAGACGTAGGCTTTGGTTTAAGCCGAACTCCGTTATCAAGTTTTGTGTCTTGCCTCTTTTATTTCCGCTGCACTTTTAACTTTGATTTTAAATTGTTAATTATTTTTTTTTAAAAGGCAATTCACCCCCTTCTTGCCATCACTCTCCGACCCAACACCCATGTTATATATATTAGACCCTTACTTCTAGTCTGCATCCTCTAGATAATGAGGAGGTCAACCTGAGGGCACATAACTGGCCAAATTGGGGAACCAATAAGTAAAACCCAGGTCAGGGCATTACAAAGTGGTATCGAAGGTTGATTACTTTTATTTTATTTTTTATTAATAATTTTGAAAAGTAGACAAGGTACTAGGATGATTCAGGGATTGGTCATGAGATCGTGCATGGGAGTACCTATCCCATGTGTGGGGGTAAAACTAAGTACCAAGGGTGGATTTTTTTATTGATGTATGTGGTTACAGTTGGATGTTATTTCAACTCAATTAATGCACTTTTTGTGTGACGTGATTATTTTTTTTGATATTTTTTGAGATTTGAGTCATGGATGGTAATGGAATGAGAGTTCAGTAAGAATGTATTAATATAGGCACTCATGAATTGTTATGACATTCCTCATTTTAGGCACGCATGGGAAAACAAGTTTTTGGGTAAGTTATTGGAATTGGAATACTTCTATTTTCATTTGTAATATAACAAAAAAAGGTGCCTAATATGAAATTTAAAATTATAAATGATGAAAAAATGTGTAAAACTGAATCAGATAAGTGGGTGTCCAATCTGAATTTAATTATGTGAAATTATTTTCCCTATGTAGCTTTGACATAGATGATGGGTGGTTGAGGGTAGTCATGTGCCTTGTTTTTTACCATGTTAAGGAGTTTGTGGGGTGATTTTTTATGGATCTATGTGAATCCCACTTGTTAAATGTGTAAATTTTGTGTTATATGTCCTAAAAATGTGTTTGGAATTATAGAGATATTCCTCCATAATGATGCTTATTGAGAGGATGAAAAGAGGTTATAGCTAGATATGATCTTCCTACAGTGGAACATGAGGCACCAAAAGTGCCAAGTGAGGGATATAGAGAGCATTTCAGTGATAACATTTCTCTCTTTATGTAATTTATGGATATAGGCATAGAGAGGGTTGTGATAAGTATGTCTGATCTGATACGGGAGTTTCAATTGTAGAACCCTCTAACAATTATCGGAGATAGTGGAACTTAGGAAGATGGGTTTTTGATTTAGTATATCCATAAGATTCATAAACACTTGGATAAATAGGACAATAATAAATTCAAACTGGGTACATACATGTTACAAGGTCAAGAAATACATTGGTGGGAAATCCAGACTCATGATGGAAAATTCGAGAATATGGAGTGTAAGGAATTTCAGGAGAATTTCATGGATCACATTTAACCTGATATGCTCAGTCATGAGAGGGTATTAGATTTAATGAGGATTTCCTAAGAACATTTGTAGGTGATGGACTATGTTGGACTCTTTACATATTTACAATGCTTTTCTCTATAATTGTAAGGATATGAGGAGACCTCGATGAAACCGTTTCTGGATGAGATTAAATGTTATATTATGACCATGTGAATATCTTTTGGATGAAAAAGTTTTCAAAAGTATTAAATCATGCTCTCAATTTTGAGGGGAACCAAAAGGAAACTTCTGGTGGAGAACAGGTGGTTTCGTATGGATGGTTAGGAGGAATAACTTTCTTGGGTAAGAAGCATCCTTATGATAATTTCATCTAGGGTGATGGAAATAAGAGTGTCTGGGGAGGAAGGTTCAGTAACACATTATGTTACATGAGTTTTTTTCCACCATTTTTATAGTGCAAGACACTTTCATAGACATTAACCCTAGCCACTAGTAGAGTTCTGATCTTGTTGTAGGATGGGTCATTTATAATAGTTCTGTAGGAACCCACAACAAATGAGTAGTTATGGGGAAGCTATAAAGGACCATGATATGTGAAGGGGTTATTCTAAAATGTATCAGTTTGGGAGTAGGAGTTTTAACAGCCATGGTGGTAGTATAACAACCCTTCTCTTTATTACACACTTAAACATGATTTTTTTATAAAGGTGAGGCAATCCTATTTATACAAAAAAAATAAGCCAAAACATGGAACAGAAAGGGAATGGGGTCAGACAAGATGCACTGCCCTCATTCTAAAACATACAATGTCAATGACCTCAGTAATAAAATTCAAGAGGATTATACTCATCATAATCCTAATCAGACTAATCTTCCAAGGGACTGAAAGAATTACCTTGAGCCTTTATCCCACTGGAGATGGATCTAGTCACCATAGTGGGCTTCAGATGTGAGTAGTCCTTCCTTGGTCGGGACTTTGTCATTGAGGGTGAAAAGACTTCATTGGAAACTAATTTAACTTTAATAGCATCCTGATATGAACATTTCTTTGGCGAACCATCATTCTCTGTGTCAGACCATTTGCCCCCAATATTCATTGTGTTCCACTTCTTGTTGAGTTCCTCAATAATCTGTGAACCTGCATCCGAATATTTGCAAGAATCCATGTCAGGGTTAATGATAAAGGTAGCATCCTTTACCTGGGTTTCAGCATCATTATCTTGAGTGGAGTCCACCAAAACTACATCTAATTTGTACTCTTTATGTGCAGACAGCCATTAAGAGGAGTCGTAGGCCTCTCCGATTTGTCAACAGGTCCCTGCAACTCCACAGCATGGCAGTGGACCTCATGCTGATTTACAACCTTAAGATCAGTACAATCTGCTGGCAGAATTTTTTCATCCACAGTTTGTTGTGACTCCTCAACGAGGCACCAATCCTCCTTCTGAGATTGGACATCCTGCACCTGTGTTGGACCAAAACCATTTCCTTCATTGACATCACCTAAGTTTCTAGTTGCTAGAAGAGCTTCTCCATCTCTATGTTGTTTATGGAGTCTCTTACATACCTTATGGTTGTGAGCCTTAATAGAAAAATAAGAGCATATATCATTTCTAAAACAATTCTACTTTTGATTTTCAATGGTTTGACATTCCACACAAAGCTGAGGTAATTTTTCATACTTAATCTGCAGATTAATATCATCCTCTGATGTAGAAAGAACAACTTGCTCAACCAAGTCCTAATTTAGATCAATTTCAACAAGAATCCAAGAAAAGTATCCATACTTGGCCATTTCTATGGCTCTATCCATTTTAATTGGAACACCCACACCTTAAGCAATATCAAACAGTATACGAGTGTGCCAAAAAATCTAGTTTAAGCCATGAATTTTGATTCATACCTGAACCCCAGTGTTCTTGATAGAGAATGGGTTAAATTGGACATTCCATTCTTGAATGGTAACCATTCCCGGTTTCAGGGAGATGGAGCCAAATCCCCATGCCCTGTGTTTCAGATCCTCGTTTGGGAAGAGAAAATGAAAGAATCCTTTACCCATCGGAATACATCAATAATCTGAGAAACCCCAGACCATAGAGAGTCTTTCCAAAAGTTCCTTCACTCTCAATGGCTTATCCACAACTGGTAAAATCATACGGGCAAGAATATAATGTCAAAAAATATTAATCCTATCTGCAATAGCATCCTCATTTACTTTGACATGCAAAATCTTACCTTTTCTGATGATTATTTTGGGATTGAAAGCCTTCAACGATGCAAAATGCCTCCTGTTAGCACCATCCTCTTTTGTTATTCTCCCACAATCATACTGAGTTGATGGAACAGATTGACTAGAAGGAGGAGAAACCCAACCAGATAGAAGCTCGAGATCCAAATCGAGAGGGTATTCCATTCCCGAAGAAAACCCTAGACGCCTCCATCGCCTCGATGATAGTTCCTTTTCCCGCCTTTCATCAACACACACTTAAACATGATTTATTACATAGAAAACTTCACTTGATACAACATAGAAGATCGAGAGTTCTAGTTTATATGGGGATTAGGAACATTACATAACAACTTAAAACATAGGATGCAACATCTTATTGAAATCTTTCTTTACATGACCACTACATTCTCTCCTACTTAGCATTCCATGGGATAACCTGAGGACATGCATAAGAAAAGGGTGAGCTATAAATCCCAGTAAGGGAATAAAAATGGAATAAAATGAGGAATACAATAAATTTTTGACAATATTCATATCAATAGAGCGCAAGAGAAACATGAACATAAAGGCATGATAAAGCAAGATAATCATAACATGGAAATGTGGCAACAACACTTAACATGGAATTAGCATGATCCAAGGATCATTGCACATGGAGCATGATTAAACCATAATTTCACATGATGCATGAGTAAAACCTCATTTAAATTGAATTATCATGAGTCAACACCCATTTCACATGATGTATCATGACACTATACTTTACCCAATGCATCGGAGCACTATCAGGGTGCACCCTTCTTAAACATTTCATTTCATGCATAAGTGTGCCACATGGATCATACAACATGGAATCAATAATTGTCATTTATTACAAGATAAAGGGATGTGGAATAAGTACATGAAGCTTTATAATCAATAAGTAAATCTTCATAAAGGTGAATACCCTTGATAGGGAAAAGGGCATGGTATTCACAACACAATGACATTGTCTTGGAAAATTGTAGTGTAATTCCAACAGCATAACGGCATGAAATAAGAACTCATAAAAATGGTTGATGAGAGATAAAGGGGTGTCACATAATATTTAAATGAAATGTACAGTAAGGGTGTCATATATATACATTTCCCAAAAATTTAATGGAATTTAAATGCATAATACAAAATAATTACTTGGATGTAAAAGAGGAGAGAGAAATCCCTCACCGAATTTTGGCATGGTAACAGGTGTACATGGGAGGAATTAATGAGAGATAAAGGGGTCTCCCATAATCCAAAAATAAATAGGGAAGTATTGGAGAGGTTCTAAATCATACCCCAACATTTTTAATTGAAAACAAAAGGGTATAACAACTTAAAGAAAATTGGACAAAATGAGAAAGGAAGAAATCCCTTACATGGAAGTGTGATCCCAAAGGCTTGGGAGAGGCTTGAGAGAGGATTCTTGGGAGATTGGGGCACCTTGGGAGGATTATAGAGATAGAAGGGAAAGGTTTTTTCTAACTCTAAAGGCTTTGAGTGAAGAGTAATTGGTATCTTGGGTGGGTTTATATAGGAAAGGAGAGGGAATTCTTTATTATTTAGGTTTGGGACACCTCACATTAAAATAATCAAAACCCCAAACCATCCCATGGTTTTTACCCATGGTTTTTCCAAATGGGAGTGGACAAAAATATTTTATATGGACAATGTCCTAACTTCTTAAAATAATAGGTTTTCTTATGTGGAGGTGAGTCACACTCTCAAGGAAAACAATTTAAAAAGACAAAATGTTTTATAAGTCGTGAAGGGTCCACTAAAGCTTTATAAAATAAATCAAACAAACCCAAAATCACATTATTTTAATGTTAAAACATATATTGGCCGAAAATAATGTTTATATTATTTTATTACATCACAATTGGGTCATTATAATGCCATAAAACACATTATATATTTAAACGGTATTTAATTTTTACCCAAAAATTCGACCATCTCAGAAAATTATGAAAAATTCACCGTTGGATAATTTTGAAATCCTGATTAAAAAAATAATATTCATTTTATCTAAATAATTTTATAAATATGTGATTTTTTACTTTTAAAATAAAAACTGACATTTACTGAAAATTCATGGGTTTTGACAAAAACAGCCTTCAAACCTTAATAAAAATTACAATTGTATTCATAAAATTATATGATAATTTATATTTAATAAAAATTAATTTGATAATAATAATAATAATATTTTATTGAAAAAATATTTAATTCAAAAATCCATTAATTCATCAAAATAGATTTCTTAGTTGAATATTAACTAAAAATACTATTTTCCCTTTAAAAACTATTTACAAAGTAACAATAATAAAATGAATGCACATTCTTTCTAAAAAAATAATGTACATAGACATAGTTCTAGGGTCTTGTTACATAACCCCCTATAACACCTACATAAGACCTTAGGGTAAGGTGTGAGATGGTGACAGACTCTTGGGGTGGCTCAAATAACATTGCTTGAGTGGTAATCTCTATTAACTTCCACTTCTCCCATAATCGGTTCCACACAAGCTTAATGTGTTCAATCTAATCTTGGGCTTGGTCAAGAGAGAATCCCAATGACGACACCTCCTTTCTGAGCTCTGACAAATGGGCTTCGTATGGGTCAAGTCTAATAGATGATGTCATCGCTTCCTTTGTCTGAGTAAATTGGATTTGTTAAAGCCCTATGTTTATACTAATTATGTGATCACTATTCAATGGATATAATAGAAATGGTCACAATTCATAATGGTATTTTAAAATCTATAAACATAAAACCAATGAATTTCACCTTTTATATAACCATAATAATACATTTAATTAGATCAAGAGGAATTTCCATTAATGAAAGTTTGGGTCATTACAATCTTCCCCACTTAAAAAATTTCACCCTCTAAATTTCATTTTCCCACTCTAAACCAAATTTAGGTAACTCTGATTCATCACTTCCTCCAATTCTCACATCGCTTCTTCAAACTTGTGGTTTTTACACAACACCTTGACAAGGGGCATTGTCTTATTTTGTAGAACTTTTTCTCTATGATCTAAGATCTTCACTAGTTACTCATCGTAAGAAAGATCATCCTCTAGCTATACTACCTATGAAGAGAGTACATGTGAAGGGTATGGTATGTACTTCCTTAAGAGGGATACATGAAATACATCATGTACTTTAGCCATGGTAGGTGGAAGTTCTAGTCGAATGGCCACAACCCCAACATGATAAAGAATCTCAAAGGGGTCGATGTACCTTGGACATAACTTCCCTTTCTTTCCAAACCTCATGACCTTATTCCATAGTGATATGCATAGATATACCATGTCTCCAACTTTAAATTCAAGGTCTCATTGACAGTTATCTATATAAATCTTATGTTGACTCTAGGCTACCTTGATATGCTGCTGAATGGTTTTCACCTTCTCCACCATTTCTTTGACCATTTCTAGTCCTAGTAGATTACGCTCACTGACTTCATCCCAACATGTCGGTGTTCTGCACCTCTTCCCAGAGAGGGCTTTATAAGGTGTCATTCGGATGCTCGAGTGGAAACTGTTATTGTAGTATAATTCAACAAGTGGAAGATGTTGGTCCCACCCTACTTTTAAGTTTATAGAACATGATCTTAACATATCCTCCAGTGTCTGAATAGTTTTCTTAGATTGGCCATTAGTTTGAGGATGATAGGTCGTACTGAAGTTCAGTTTAGTATCCATAGCATATTGAAGACTCTTCCAAAACATAGAAGTGAATCTTGGATCTCGATCGGATACAATAGATAGTGGTAATCCATATAGCCTTGCCACTTCCCTGATGTAAATATGTGCCAGTTGATCCAATGAGAAATCCTACTGAATTTCAATGAAGTGTTCAGACTTTGTAAGACGATCCAAAACAACCCAGATTTCATTGTTTCCTTTGGATGTCTTAGAAAGTCTGGTGACAAATTACATGGTGATGTTCTCCCGTTTCCATGATGGTATGGGCAATGGTTTCATCATACCCTTAGACTTTTGCCTCTCTGCCTTCACTTTCTGACACACTAGGCACTTTAATGTATACTCATCAATCTCCTTCTTCGTATTATCCTTCCAATAATTCTCTTTGAGATCTCGATACATATTTGTGTTTCCTAGATGAATAGATAAATTTAAACTATGTGCATCATCCAAAATTTCTTTCTTCAGCTCTGGAATTGATGGAACACATAGTCTTTTCTCAAATCTCACAATTCCTTTTTTATTAACATTGAACTCCAAGTATTTCCCTTTTCTGATAGCTTCCACTTTCTTCTGAATTCCTTCATAATTCTTTTGATCATCCTTTAACCTTTCTAAAAGATACGTTTGAGAAATCATTTATGAAAGGATTGATAATGTTCCCTTCTTTATGATTCCCATGTCCATCTTCATTACGTATAAGAAGATTGGATCCTTCTCAATTATCATCAATGATAGAATTTTTGGGTCCTTTCTACTTAGATAATCAACCACCTTGTTCTCTTTCCCAGGATGGTAATGGATTGAGCAGTCATATTCTTTGATCAGATCTAACCATCTTTTTTGGTGCATGTTCAACTATTTCTGTGTGAATATATACTTCAGGATTTTGTGGTACATATATATTTCACACTTCTACCCAAAGAGATAATGCCTCCAACTTTTTAAAAGTAAATATCACTGTAGCCAACTCCAAATCATGTGTTGGATAATTCTTCTCATGAACTTTCAATTGCCTTGAAGCATAGGAAAATACTTTTTCATTTTTCATCAACACACATCTCAGGCCCTTCTTCGAAGAATCACAGAATACCACAAAAATTTCTCCACTTATAGGTAAACTGAGCACGGGTGTAGTGATAAGCCTCCTTTTTAACTCCTTGAAGCTTTTTTCACATTCATAACTCAAAGAAAAATTTACTCCCTTCTGAGTTAGATTTGTAAGAGGGTTGGACAATTGTGAGAAATTTCTCAAAAATCATTGATGATATCCAGATAACCCCAATAAGCTAAGGATATCCATAACTAATTTTGGCCCCAGTCATTCCTCAATTGCATCTATTTTGGAGGGATCCACAGATATCCCATTGCTTATGATGATATGGCCCAAGAATGAGACCTCCTTCAACCAGAACTCACATTTGTTGTACTTTGAATAGAGATTATCCTTCTTCAAGGTATCTAGTACAGTTCTTATATGCTCCTCATGATCCTCCTTGGTTTTTTAGTATATAAGAATATCATCTATAAAGACTACCACAAATTTGTCTAGGTAATCCATAAAGACTCTATTCATCAAGTCCATGAAGATTTCTGGATCATTAGTGAGTCTGAAAGGCATTACTATGAATTCATAGTGCCCGTATCTTGTATGAAAAATATTCTTGGGGATATCTTCCTTCTTCACACTTACTTGATAATATCTCGATCGCAAATCCACCTTGGAGAAGTATTGTGCTCCACATAGCTGATCGAACAAGTCATCGATTCATGGGAGAGGATACTTTTTCTATATCATGATTTTTTTAATCTCATTATAATCGATGCAAAGGCGCATTGAGCCATCTTTCTTCTTGAAGAAGAGGACGGTGCACCCCATGGTGAAGCACTTGGCCGTATAAACCATTTATACATATTCTTCTATAGTTGTTTCTTTAGCTCCTCAAGATCCACAACAGCCATTCTATACGAAGTCTTGGATATTGGAAATTCCCCAGGTATAAGATCAATTGAGAATTCAATGTCTTTACTAGGATGAAGACCAGGAAATTCCTCAAGAAACACTTCAGTGAATTTCCTCACAATAGGCATGTCTTCAAGGATGGATGCCTCCTTAGACTCAATCATCTGATCTAGATACACGTGCTCATAGGGCAGTAATATCCATGCTTGAGATGATGGAGCTAAAGAAGATTCATATTCCTCCTTGCACTTGTATATAATCGGGGGTCGATTCTCCACATGGAGAGTGATTTCCCTCTCATTGGAATTTATGTTGTCTCTTTATAAGGAAATCCAATACATGCCAAGAATTACATAAAATTCCACCATAGGGAGTATGACGAGGTTCATAGGGAAATTAAATCCACATATTATGATAGGGGAGGAGTTATATTCATGGGATGCAATGATTGACCCATTTTCCATACTCAGTAGAATCTTTAATTCCATGATTTTTGGTGGTGGTGGGATTATTCTACTAAACATTCAGGGTATAAAAGAATGTGTAGAACCATGGAAGATACACCTACCTTTCACTTTTTGATTCTAGTTCAACTCTATCTGACATATACATAGGGATGAGTATCTTAAAGTATTAACACATAAAGGGGAATCCAAAGACAAAAAGGGATAACTTATAAATAACTTTTATTTCCTTAACTTATGAATATATAGGCTTTAATCTATGTTATCCATGATCTACTTTCTAACATATATTCATATGGGAATTGTTTTCACCTTAATAATGGTTAATACTAATCTTGTGAATTTACTAATGCATATCCCTCGGGAGTTTTGTAACCAAGAGTGAAACAAGGCCCATTTTCATGTACTCGGATACCCCGGGTCAAGCCCGAAACTCCTTTTAGGGGTTTTACCCCCTAGGTACATCTGTGCCAGAGCCACCTCTACCTACTCGTATCTAGATAGGGATGTATTTTCTTGATAAACCAATTACTCAATACTCACCAAAACTTAGGGATGTTTTTATTATACTTATTCTTATCCCTAAGGCTTTCACTAGGGTTTTCTAATCCTAATCCCAAAAAATAACTAAACCTATCCTCTGATACCAACTATAACAACTCTTCTCTTTATTACACACTTAAACATGATTTATTACATAGAAAACTTCACTTGATACAACATACAATATTGAGAGGTCTAGTGTATTTGTGTCTTAGGAACATTACATAACAACTTAAAACATAGGAAGCAACATCTTATTGAAAACTTCCTTTATATAACCACTATATTCCCTCGTACATATAATTGCATGGGATAACCTGAGGACATGCATAAGAAAAGGGTGAGATATAAATCCCAATAAGGGAATAAACATGGAATAACATGAGTAATACAATACATGTTAGAAAATAGGCATATCAATGGATCATAAGAGAAACATGAACATAAAGGAATGATAAAGCATGATAATCATAACATAGAAATGTGGAAACAACACTTTACATAGAATTAGCATGATCCAAGGCTCATTGCACATGGAGAATGAGTAAACCCTCATTGAACATGAAGCATGAGTAAAAACTAATTTCACTTCATTATTAAACACCCATTGCACATGATGTATCATTATACTATACTTTACCCAATGCATTGGAGTGTTATCAAGGCGCACCCTTCTTAAACATTTCATTTCATGTATAAGTGTGCCCCATGGATCATAAAAAATGGAATCAATAATCATCATTTATTCCATGATAAAGGGATGTGTAATACTTTCATGAATCTTTCCAATAAATAAGTAAATGTTCATTAAGTTTAATACCATTTATAGGGAAATGGGCATGGTTTTCACAATACAATGACATTGTCTTGGAAAATCGTAGTGTAATTTCGACAGCATACCAGCGTGAAATAATAACTCATAAAAAATGTTTGATGAGAGAGAAAGGGGTGTCTCATCATATTTACATGAAATGGATAGTAAGTGGTTTATATATATACATTTCCCAATAAATTTAATGAAATTTAGATGCATAATACAAAAGAATTACTTGGATGTAAAAGTGGAGAGAGAAATCCCTCATAGAATTTCAGCATGGTAACGGGTGTACATTGGAGGCATTAATGAGAGATAAAGGGGTCTCCCATAATCCAAATAAATAGGGCAGTATGGGGGAGGAGAAAAATCAAATCCCAGTATTTTTAATTGAAAAAAAAGGGCATAACAACTTAAATAAAATTGGACAAAATGAGAATGGAAGAAATCTCTTACTCAGAAGTGTGATCCCAAAGGCTTGGGAGAGGCTTGAGAGAGGCTTCTTGGGATTTTGGGGAACCTTGGGAGGATTATAGAGAGTGAAGGTCAGGGGTTGGTAGAACTCCAAAGGCTTTGAGTGAAGAGGAATTGGGAGCTTGGGTGGGTTTATATAGGAAAGGAGAGGGAATTATTTATTATTTAGGTTTGGGACACCTCACATTAAACTAATCAAAAATAAAAACCAGACCATGGTTTTTGCCCATGGTTTTTTCCAAAGGGGAGTGGAAAATAATATTTTATATGTCCAATAGCCTAACTTCTTAAAATAATAGGGTTTATTATGTGGGGGTGAGTCACACTCTCAAGAAAAACAATTTAAAAAGACAAAATGTTTTATAAGCCTTGAAGGGTCCACTAAAGCTTTATAAAATAAATAAAACAAACCCAAAATCACATTATTTTAATTTTAGAACATATATTGTCCAAAAATAATGTTTTTTATTATTTTATTACATCACTATTGGGTCATTATGATGTCATAAAACACATTATATATTTAAACGATATTTAATTTTTACCCAAAAATTCGACTATCTCATAAAATTATGAAAAATTCACCATTAGATAATTTCAATGCCATGATTCCAAAAATAATATTCATTTTATCTAAATAATTTTATAAATATATGAATTTTTTACTTTTAAAATAAAAACTTACATTTACCAAAAATTCATGGGTTTTGACAAAAACTGCCTTCAAACCTTAATAAAAATTTCAATTGCATTCATAAAATTATACGATAATTTGAATTTAATAAAAATTAATTTGATAATAATAATAATAATTTATTAAAATATTATTTAACTCAGAAATCCATTAATTCATCAAAATATATTTCTTAGTGGAATATTAACTAAAAATACTATTTGTGCTTTAAAAACTATTCACAAAGTAACAATAATAAAATGAATGCACATTCTTTATAAAAAAATAATGTACATAGATATAGTGCTAGGGTATTGTTACATAACCCCTTATAACACCTGCATAAGACCTTATTTTATGGTTCATAATGGTGACAGACTCTTGGGGTGGCTCGAATAACATTGCTCGAGTGGTAATCACTATTAACTTCCACTTCTCTTGTAGTCGGTTCCAATCAAGCTTAATGTGTTCAAGATCGGATTTTTCTTGGTCAAGAGTGAAGCTCAATGATGCCACCTCCTTTATGAGCTCTAAAAAATGGTCTTCGTATGGGGAAAGTCTACTGAATGAGGTCATCAATTCCTTTTTCTGACTAAATTGGATTTGTTAAAGCCCTATATTTATACTGATCATGTGATCACTATTCAATGGATATAATAGCAACAATAACAATTAATAATGGTATTTTAAAATCCATAAACATAAAACCAATTAATTTCACATTTTATATAACCATAATAAGACATTTAATTAGATTAAGAAGAATTTCCATTAATGAAAGTTTGGGTAGTTACAGGTTGAGGCAGTGGATGTGGTACTTATGGGTAAGATCACCTATATCATCAGAGTGGTGTGGCTCGTGGAACTCATATTTCACCACAAGGAATTTGGGTAGGATAGTTTCATGCAGTTCATCCTATACTTATAGATATTTAGGTTGAACCATGAAAAGTTAGAGGTAATATTCTTGTAGCTTCTATGCTTTCTAGTTCCTTATTTTATACCGATTCCGCTCATTCATTTATATCTTCACAACATCTGAATGGGTTGAAACAAATAGTGGAGTTTGTGAGAAGGGTGTTGATGATTGATAAACTATTTTAGGTATGATCTAGAGATATGTATTTATGAAATTTATATTCTATCATGGTTTTGATGTATCATTTCAGTTGGGATATTTACATCCATGATATGTTAGTCCTTGATTTTATTTTGGGTATGGATTTGTTGATAGCATACTAAGCCCATATAGATTACTATTGTAGGAGAGTGAATTTAACGTCTCTTGAGGATGATAATTATGTTCATCATGGAAAGTGGGATATCATGGTGGTCTATTCAAGTCTAATTAATTATCAACTGGGGGTGCTCACCATCCAGGTTGCAAGAGTTTTTTCTAGATGATGGTGGAGTGAGGCATAACGTATTTCCACCCATAGTGAACTAGTTTTAGGATGTGTTTCCTAAGAAATTATTATGGTATCCACCTGAGAGATATATGGAATCTATGATTGAGATCATGTTGGGGGATGATCTAGTTTCCATTCCAATATACAGAATGGAACTAACAGAGATTCAAGATCTCAAGACTCAACTAGAAGAGTTGATGGATAAGGGGTTTATCAGTCTGAGTGTGTCTCCTTGAGGATATCTAGTCTTGTTTTCAAATATGGATGATGGGACCTTAAGATTTTATGTTGATTACTAAAATTTGAACCAAATGACTTTGAAGAAAAAGTATCATATTCCCTGTATCAATGATCTATTTACCTAGTTGACATGAGCTTGTCTTTTTTCTAAGAACTAATTTAGATTAGGGTATCATCAACTGAAGGTTCGACCTTATGATACACCAAAAACTTCTTTCAGAAGTAGGTATGTCCTTTATGAGTTCATCGTGATTCTGTTTGGGTTGAAGAATTCAGTGGAAGTGTTATATCCTTGATTAACAAAATTTTACATCCATACCTGGATCACTTTGTGGTAGAATTTTTGGATTACATCTTTGTGTATTCCAAGACTCTTGAAGATCATGTCTAATATCTTCACATATTCCTAGTTACACATAGAGAGAATCAGCTATATGCCAATCTATCTGAGTGAAAATTGTGGATTGATTAGGTAATTTCATGGGTCACATCACCTCATAGGCCTGAGTGTCAGTGGACTTATAGAAAGTTTAGGAAGTGGTTTCTTGGGAACAACCCAATAATGTATTTGATATCTTTGGTTTTCTAGGTTTGGTGAGATTTTATCAAGTTTCATCCAAGATTTTTCCCGCTAGGTAGAACCTCTCTCAGGATTGGCCAATAAGTGAGTTAAGTTTGAATGGTTTGCAGCATGTGATAATTTCTTCATGAGTTGAATAAGAATTTTTACTACAGTAATAATCATGATCCTACCCAATCTAGGGGAGGAGTATATAGTGTTTTTTTATGAAACTATGATTGTCTTCAATCAGTGTTGATATGGGGAGATTTAGTTGTAGATTATGGGTCATGATAGTTGAGTAAAAATTAATGGAATTACCCTATGCATGACCTTTAGTTACAATAGTTATTTATGCTAGGCATCATCTATTGGGTGAAACGTTTATTGTGTATACCTATCAAAAGATATTAAAGTTTATATTTTCATAGAAATATTTTAATATTTTCTAGTTGAGATGGGTTAATTGTATGTACTCATTTGATTTTCATATATAATATATTTTTGGATGGCGAAACATTGTTGATGATCCTTTGAGCATGAAAACTCAAACTCAGGTAGTTCAAGAGTCTAGTTATGAGTGGAAGATGATAACATTACTAGTGGAGATGCATGTTCAGTTTTGTAGGGTCAGGAGAATATGACCCACATATTAGTTTCAATGGAGCCCACACTTTTGATCCAGATCAAGGATATTCATTATGAGGATCTGGAGTATTTTTCCTTGATGAAATCCTTGAAGGTGTGGATTCACCATCTGATTGGACCATAGATAATAATGAGATCATCAATTCTAGGAATCAAGTGGTTTTACCTATGAGCATGTTAGAGGAGATGATGCATGAATTTCATACCTAAATGTGGGTGGTGCATCTAGTTTTAACCAAAATGTATCATGGCCTATGTTGAAAGTATTGGTTGTCTAGAATGAAATAGGAGATAACAGGGTTCGTGACATAATGAAACATCTATCAACATGAGAAGGTTGAGCATCAATGACCTAACAGTTTAATATAACCATTTATATTTCTGAAATGGAAGTCAACTGAAGTCATCATGGACTTTCTAGTGGGTCTCCCAAGGATTCCTTAGAATAATGAATATATTTGGGTAGTTTTGGATAGTTTTACAATGGTATTGAATTTCATTACTATGGGAGACTTTTTCATTGGATCAGTTGGAAGACTTATATATTTGGGAGATACTCCATCTACATGGGGTACCACAAAGTATATTTTTAGACAATGACTCGTGTTTCAATTCTTTATTCTAGAAAGGTTTGTAGAAGGTTATTTGTACATCAATATTTCTAAGTATGTATTTCCACTCAAATATAGATGGAATGTCAGAATGTACTATACATGTTTTGGATGACACGCCCTGGAAAAACATTCTTGATATTGTTGGGTGTTTGGAGAATCACCTAGTACTGGTGGTGTGAAAATATAAAAATAGTTATCATAAAACTATTCATATGGAACCATATGAGGCTCTTTATGGTAGGCCATAGAGATCACCTATATATTGGATGGAGGAAAGTGAATCTAAGTTTTTGGGATAGAGTCTCGTGTAGGAAATATCATAGTATGTTCAGTTGATTAAGAAATGTATGGCTAAGGATCAGAGTAGATAGAAGTTGTATATTGATAGAATTAAATAGCCCCTTGAGTTTATAGAGGGTAACCAAGTTTTAATTCAAGTGTCACCTAAATTGGTTCACCATAGGATCAAAAGGAAGGGAAATATAGTTCCCATGGTTTTTAAAAATTTTGAGATTATGGAGAGAATCTCAATAGTTGTGTATTGATTTGATCTTCCACAGTGGTACAGTGTTATGCAAGATGTATTTCATGGGTCACAACTTCGACAGTAACATCCTGACACTTCTCATGTGATCTATGTGTATGATGTTGAACTCAAGATAAATGCATACTTTGAGGAGCATCTAATATGTGTTGTAGATCATAGTGTGAAATTGTTGCAGGGAAATACCATGCTGATAGTTTGATTATTGTGGAAACATGGAACAATTCAGGAAAAATCATGAGAGAGAGATGAAGATATGAGGACTCGAAGGCTAGATCATTTTACCTTAGAATATTAGATATTTTCTAACTACATCTCAAGGATGATTTGTTATAATGTTCAGAGATTTTATAATCCCAAACTTTTATGGATATGTCTCAAGATCTTTAATTGGTACTATTTTTCAATTTTTATTGGACTTTGGTTGAGGTCTTCCTTGGGTTCATTTAGGTGAAATATGGATGTTTTTATTGAATTTATGTAGTGCCCGATTGGTACACAGTTTTACTAAACTTTGTGCCCTGCCCCAGCAAACCATGAAACCCCAGACAGAGAGGGATTTCATGGCTGGCGCATGGTTTCTCAAACTATGTTCTCTCTTAGTAGTAATTGTGCACCCCCATAGGAGAGGCACAGGGTTAGGGAACACTATTTGTAAAACTATTCACACCTTCCGAAGAAGTCATTAATGTAGGATTTAATCCTCTAAAGATTAGTTTTAAAATTCCCAAATCCCCCAACCTTTACTCTAATTTGAACCAACTCAACCCTAAATGTTTTATCTCCTTTTAAAGTTTCCCATACAGATTACAAGGACTTATTTTCTCTATTATAGATGAATCAAAGACCTTATTAAATATTATATGCCTCTCCTAATAATATACTTTCACCCCATTTAGTTTCCTCCCTCTCTCATATATTTATATCATCTTTTAGAAGGATTTTTACTTCCATTGGTGATGGATCAAGATATAGGTTTTGATAGATCTCAATACATTCAATTTTGGATCTAGGTTTTCAATCAAGACTCATTATTTTTTGTGATATTGAGTGTTCCTCTTAAATTTGTATATTTCTATTAGTGATCATTTGTCAATGATATTCATTTAGGTGGTCTAAATTTCAATTCCCATAGTCTTTAATTCTAATTGCATGCAGGTTTTTTCGAATTTCAATTTCCATGTTTTTCAATTGAATCCTAAATTGATTTAATTAATTGCTTAGTTAATTAATGGATTAATGGAATTGATTAATTTATTTTCTATGTTAATATGAAATGATTTAAAATAAGGAAAATTGAATTTGGTAATTGTTATTTTGAAATTGGTGAACAATGGGACATTATATTGATTAATTAATGAGGTTATGAAATTAGTCAATTAATTGGATTGTGTAATTGTTCAATTAAAGGTATTTTGTTATTGGTCAATTGAAGGGATTTTGGAATAGATTGATTAATTGAATTATTAAAGGATTTATTAACAAAAATTAAGGGGTGTTTAGCTTAGCCTTGAATGGTTGATGAATTACATGACCAATGGTTGATAATTGGTTTAATAGGGAATTGTTAATATTTTTAAATGTGGATTAATGTGATGGAACTAGATTGTTTTGATATTTTAAATGATATACCATGATGTAAAATGTTCATGAGATGGTTAATAATGATTAACATTATTAAATTTGATATATCTGATAAATATAAATGATTGATAAATGGATTTTGGGACATGGAATAATGCTCCAAATACCCACATGGTGTATCCATGACGTTCTAGACCCAAAGTCATGAATTTGATTATTATTTTATGGTACATGGGTTTATGATTCTAATACCCATGGGGTGTGGGACACAGACTGATGCTTCAAATGCCCATTGGGTGCTAGGCATGATGTTTTATGACCATGATATTGGAATTAGACAATGGTTTCAAATGGTCATGATATGATTTGAAATTAAATGGGAAATTAAAGACCATGGGATAATGAATTTTGATTCTCTATGTGATATGTGATAACCCTTGGGATAGTTTAGACTCTAGTATGGGATGAAGAAGGTATTGATGGGTTGTTTGTCTTCATAAACCCAGTAAATTATGTAGTTAATTAAACAATAATTAAATATGATAATCGTTTACATTATGCTTTGTACATTATTCTTTATACAACTATATAAACTATTATTGAAGATATGTTATTTTAGATGTCGTTGGTGGTGGCCTACTAAGTTTCACTCACACCCTACTCAGGATTCCTGAACATTTCATAAATAGAATTCTTGTTTGTAGGACAGGATAAGGGAAGAAATCATATGTTATATGGATGAGTCGGGATGAAAAATGGATGAGGGAACCAAACATGATATCAAGAACTTATTTTGGAGTTTTTAGGGTGTCTTTATTTTTGGGTTTTATTTTTACACTTCAAATGCTTTTGAAATGATATATCAACTATTTTTTTTTGGATATTTTAATCATATTTTGTTCATAATGTGATATTGATTTTGTCTTGTTATTGGTTATATCATTTTTTTGTTATTATTATTTATTCTATTCTATTTCTTTGATAAAGTTGGTATATTCTCCCCTTGTTATATATATTAGACCCTCATTGATAGTCGGCAACCTGTGGAATATGGGGAGGCATGCCTGAGGTCACATAACCAATTGAATTGGGCCACCAGTAAGTGGCACCTGGGTTAGGACATCACACTATGAAAAACCCCCACACCAACCCTCCCATAAATCACCCTTACCTTTATACTCTAGATATGATGGACATCCTTCTCATTAAGACCCAGATCCCCAAATCCTTATTCCCCCTCTTTTACCCTCTTCCTTTACCCTAATCTCTAGACCCCTTTTCCTTCATTAAGTTTAACAACATATGCATCTCCACCCCAACCTCCATGCTAGTCACTATACTCTCCTTGCCAACACCCATCCCCTTACATCATCATCCATATTTAAATACATCTAACCCCTAACCCATCAGGTAGTGCTTATAGGTTTATAATTTCTAACTATTCTTGTGATCATATAATAACATAAACATATTTATTCATTAACAATATATTACTAATAATTTGAATTTATTTTTCATCTTTAATTATAAAATGAGATTTAATATGTGTATAATTTTCATGAATAATTTTTTTTACTTAAATTATGATGTTATGAATTGATTATATTTTATTGATTAAAAATTTATATCTTTATTTTATAATGTATTGGGAGAATAGTCTAAATAGATTACGTATTAATAAATGTAGGAATAATTTTCCCCTAAACACACGTTGACATTATATGTGTATGGATGAAATTTTTGATTAAGAAATTTTAAATTGTAATTTTTGTGGTAGAGAAAAATTAAAATGAAATTATTTAAAATTAAGGTGATAGTTGAATATAAAAAAATTATTCAAACATTTTATATTTAATCATTTTCCTTCTTGATATTTATGTAGTATTTTTCATAGTGATTTGATTTTTATAAAAAATCAAATCAACCACTATCTTTTCAAAAAATCATGATATCACCCTCTAGAGGAAAATTAAATTTTAATTTGATAAATGATGTATTTTATATTGAGGATATAGTAAAGAATATTTTAATTAATCTACAGAAACATCACTTGATCATGTGTAGTTTAATCATTCTCATAATATTCATGATCAATAAAATCAGTTTTATGAATTATTAAAATATGGAAATAATTAATTATATGAGGGGTGTGAAACATATTCAAAGATATATTTTCTAATCATGTTGTACAATATCATGTGTCTCTATTGATTTATTGAAAATGAAATTCTCGTGATTTTTGAGTTACTTTATGATGAAATTAGTGATTTTAAAATCCTTTCAACATTCTATGATATTATAAAAATCATCTAAAATGATAGACTTGATTTTACCAAGATACAGGATTGCCTTAATTATTTCATTCCTTATTGGGAAGAAGAGATTAATAAAAAAGTATGAATAATATTTCATAAATACTTATGAAAATAAATGTGCAACTGTGAGAGTAAAAATGAATGTTACACAAAGATGAATCATAAAAGGATATCTCATGTGAATATTGTAACACCCTAGGTAAATAAATAATATGAAATTTTTATATTTATCCCTATTGGTGAATAAAATTTTAATACTAATTTAAAGGTAACTCTATGCTCGATGGCTTACCCAATACGCAACAACGAGTTCCTTTGAAATCTTACGTTGCACTCTAATAATAAAATAATTTTATTTTAAATGGTAGTTAACACCTAACCATTATAATGACG
Source organism: Viscum album (assembly GCA_963277665.1). Taxonomy (NCBI): domain Eukaryota; kingdom Viridiplantae; phylum Streptophyta; class Magnoliopsida; order Santalales; family Viscaceae; genus Viscum; species Viscum album. The sequence goes on along the minus strand of OY728121.1, from coordinate 1,639,035,943 downwards.
GGAATGAACTGAACTAACTACAAAATGATTATATATGTTTTCCAAATATTTTTACTTTTTACAATAAATGTTAGAGGATTAAAAATGCGAATGAATCCAACTTTAAGCATAAACATTCTAATATTCTTTAAAAGGTCGATTAACCGCCTTTTGAGGGAGAACCTCTTTTAAATCCACTTTTTGACAATTTTATGTGTTATATTTGACAAAATAAAATTCTTCTTTATAATCGGGACATCAAATTTTACTTTGTGTAAATTTTTGGTATTTTTCCGATAAAGTTCATTTTTTAATGAATAGTGAAAAATGTTGTATTTTAATTCAAAACCTATTTTTAATCAAATTTATTTATATGATTATATTATCTTTTGAATTGGTTTTAAAGTTAAATTAGAATATATTTTTACCATTTAATCCAATATTGGTCATTGGAATTAATTTCACTTTGAAATTGGACTTAAACTAGTGTCAATCTTTTGATATATATTGTTTCATAAAAACACGCTATTTGTTCTGACAGTGGGAATTAATTATTAAATTAATTAATGTAAATTATATGTTTCGAATTTTGTAAAATATACATCATTTTTGAATTCATAATATCAAATATATCTTAGGGTGAATTTTTGTTATTTTTCGAAAAAACTTCAATTTTTGATGAATAGTGAAACCACTATGTGGTACTTAAAAAAAACTGATTTTTCGTTTAAATGAAATTTTACTACATCTGTGTATTGAATTTAAAAAATCCGACATACATGGTTTTCATTAGGAAGTAAAATGTGGTTCAATGGGATTAAAATAATTTTTTGGTGAATAGTAACTTTAAAGTTTTTAATCACGATTAGAGGTGATTAGTGTAATTTAAGGTAAAAATAATGTTTTAATAATATGAAATGACCTTGACACATGTCCTGCCCTTATTGGATGTGTCATGGACGACCAAGACAATCCATGGGTCAACTTGGGGACCTCATGGAGCCACTTTGGTAGGAAAATGACCTTAAAAACTTTTTATTTAATGTTAAAATAAAAATGTCACAAACATGTGTTGTTTTACTAAAACAATTTTTAAATGGTGTTATACAAGTCATATTTTTTACTATAAATATTAATTAGAAATATAAAAATATTTCCTACATCATGATATTTTTTTTATAATTTTTATACATTAAATAAATTAAATTATTTATGACACCATGATTATGTAGTGATTACCTCATTATTTAACGATTTAAATAAAATGAAAAGATAATGTAAAATATAAGACCTAAACTTGTCAAAAACCTATTGGATGTGTGGATTTAGAAATATTATCACCTTATACTCGAAATATATAAGTTTAGGCCCTTTAAAATCCAAAAATCATTTTATAATAATGTTACTTTTCAAGACTTTCCAAGAGTGCCCCTCCTCTCCTCTTATAAAAGGCCTCCACCTCTACCACCTTACCCACACCTCTAAAGTATTTGGCTCGGACAAACCCTACCCATTTTGTCTCTAAACATCCCTATATTACTCCTAGAAGCCTCACTTTGGGAATAATTCTTTCCAAGGAAGCCTTTGAGCTCAAATCAAAAAGAGTTACCCGATTTAAAGGTAGTGTCTTCTCTTGTGTTCTTATGTATTATTTTACTTCTCCAACCCCCTAAACTCTTTTTATTCCTTTATTTTGTAACAACACCAGTATCTTAAATATACTAGGATGTTTTTAGTAGAAGTATTATAGCTACACCTACACACACCTTCGTCTAATGGTTAAAGAACATATTGTTTCTGTGGTTGGCGATTTTCTGCCTCACGAAACGATGATTGTTCAATATTCTTTTAACACCTTTAAAGGTGGCCATTATGATGTCACTGTATTTTATATATGATATATATAGTATTTATTTTTACTATATGCTTCTGTATTTTATATTTAAAACATACCTTTATTCTTTTCATGTTGTGCAAATGCAATAATTTCATATGAGGAAGTGTGGACTACCGCCCCCTCAAGTGATGTGACTCATTCATGCAATACATGGAATGTATAAAGAATGAAATTAATGAACATATGTGACCTATATAACATATATATTATACTATAATTATAATATATATATATATCTCATTTATTTTTAAATTCCATTAATATGACAAAAAAAATGAAAGTAGCGTTCATGCGTACGTACGGCCTACCGTCTCCATGAACGGTGCTTTAAATTTTTTATCTCCAAATGTTATGGAATAGTATAAAATGAATATGTACTGGATATATATGATATTTTAATCATTAATACTATTCTTTAAATTATTTACTTATAACTACATGGTAAATCATTTTCAAACAAGTTCATTTTTTACTCATGTACCAAACATCGGCAAAAATGTCTGATATGAACTAACATTATTAAACAATTATTATAACATTATAATATGTGATATGAACTGAATAATAATATTTAAAGTAGGTCCTTAAGAAATTATAAATGGACCAAAGTTTATTATTCAGTAATATAAAGAAACGAACAAGACAAGTCGGACTTGAGGTAAGGGAACCTACCCCTCTCTTTCTTTTTAAGTACACTCTTTTATTTAATTCCTTTTAATCTCATCTTTATTATGATTGGGATATTCTTTTATATTACTCTTACTGTAATTTTTATGTTCATATGATGAGATACCCTATTTTCTCTCATCAATCCATTTTGGAAGTTTTGATCGGTGCCGTTAGGCTGCCGAATTTTCGTAAGAGATCCAACCTCTCTCTTTTTTTTAAGTACTCACCTTTATGTCACTTCTTTTAAGCTCCTCATTGTTATGTTGGGGGATATTCTTTTATATTCCTCTTTCTGTACATTTTATGTTAATATGATGAGAGAACCTATTTGATCTCATCAATCCATTTTTGGAATTTTTAAGTGGCGTTGTTAGGATGTCGAGTTTTCGTAAGGGATTTTTCATCTCACTTTTATTCCCATGAGATTTATGCTATATTTGCCACCATTTCCTTTGAGTGGAATATTTACTACCCATTATTCTAATATTTGTGTAATATAATTTCTTTTATGAGTATTTACATCAATTTTTTATTGTCCTTCTTTCATGGGGTGTATGTTTCGAAAGATACCCAAGTTGGTAAGGGAACTTTTCACCCTCCTCTTCTTAAAAGACTTATTTTGTTGGGTATTTTAATTTACATATTGTAATGTTGGGATATGTTATTCTATATCCTTATTGATGTAAATTTTATGTCCATGTGATGAGATACCCTTTTTATCTCTCATCAACTCATTTTATGAAGTTTGAATTGACGCCGTTAGGCTGTCGAATTTTTGCAACGAAACTTCTTAACCCAATTTTGATTCTTTGGGATAAACTTGTACTCCATGAATATGTCATTATATGAATATGTGTGAATGAACTCTTATTTTTTTACACTTAATATCCACTTATATTTGGTGTATTCATTTGTCACACATAATTATGTAATTGATTTATCCTTAATCCAAGGATACCGTCTTTGTAAGGGACTTCGTCTCAATCTCTATTCATTGAGGCATATTTTGTTTTATACACAACTTTATTTTATACGATCTATAAACCCCTTTGTCTTTTACTCTTATTCAAAAGGAATATTTTTTATACGAAGCGTTTTACTAAATGACAAAAGGAATGTTTTTTTTGTCTTACGTATGCGGCGACAACGACTTCTCCACCGCCGTGACCATTATTTGAGATTTGGATTCCTCTACAAGCCATAACTTTTTTTAAAAATGAAAAATAAATATCATGTTTTACTTTTCATTTATTTTGGTATTGAAAATATTTTTGATAATGTTTTTATTATATCAATGTGTTATTCATATCTTGTGATTAAAATGTGGAAATGTTATGTTTCCTTTATGCATGTTTTATGTGATATGATTATGTTATGGTTCTTGGGAATTGTTATGAAGATGGGTGGTTCCATGATAAACTAAGGGCAGGTGAGCCTGATATAGCTCTCCAATGCATTGGTTAACGCGAAGGAGTTAAACGTTAAGGTTTCTCCGAAGATATTTAGGGAATATACTGTGATGGGTATTCCAAACATAGCCAAGAGGGTTACTCCCTACGTAAGAATGTTATGAATGCCTCAAGTTACCTTTATGTCTTATGATTTCTATGATTTATTCAGGATTTGATGAGGTATGTTAAAGTGATTGTGTTTTATGAGTAAAGTATGATTTCATACATGGACTAATGTCTTCATTTCGTACTTTTATATCCCTTACTGAGCTTCTTATGCTCATCCCAAGTTTTTGAAATGTTTTTTCACAGGTCAAGGGAAAGGTACATGATGTGATGATAGGGTCAAGGAAGTGTCATTAAAGAATCCATGTTTTGTTTTAAATATGTTTCTGTCCATGGGAAAAAATGAATACTATATTTTATGTAACCACTTTGTTTAAATGTGGAATGTAATGCATGATTTATGATCTAATTCTCTAAAAATCTAAGCCTGAAAAGATACTCTATGTGAATTATTTATTTAATTCAATAATAAGTAATGTTTAAGGCCGGGTCCTTATAGTTGGTATCAGAGGTTGGTTTAGACAACTTTAGGGATTATGAGTTTTTGTTAGACACATGGTTAGTCCCTATATCTATTATTTCAGTTAAATCCTTGTTTTATAAATTTTTTCAGGTCAAGTAAAGTCAGTTACGAATGGAAGGAGGAGGATCTCAAATGACATTCCTATCTCTTCCTGATGACATGATTTCAATAATTATTGCAAAGTCATCTTCGGATGATTGTGAAACTTTTTCTATCATACAACTCACTTGAAAGCAGTTGTTTGAGATATCAAACACCTCCACTATACCTCGTTATCATTTTGGATCATGGTTTGTATTTAGACAAATACTATTTTCACAATATTCTCATATTTTCAAGAAAGGTAAAAATTATCAAGGTATTTTCAAATATTTTACCTTATCACAAGAATTGGAAGCATATTATGATTTTAAAAATGGTGCTGAGGAAGGAGAACCTTGCACAACCTATTTTTATATTCTTTTAAAATATAGTCTCTCAGAACATACTTATGGTATTTTAAAAGGACCAATAATATAAAGTTTCAACTCAAATTCTGTCCGAATATTTTATAGAAATCATGTTTTATCAGATGTTTTGGAATTATGTGTCATACATGATTATTTTCCAAAACTGTTTTTCTGTGAACACCCATATGACCCATGTTGTACAAGGTGTTTTTGGAAGGAGGAAGAAAATGATTTTGAAGGATATATAAATCATTGTTGTAATGCATGGGACTTCTACCTACGTGAACAAGATGGCGATGAAACCGAGTGGACGCCATGATCAAGGTATGTTGTTATTCATTTTGGTAATCGTTTTATTTTATAGTGGTGAAATAAGACTTCAAGAATTAAGAAGTTGAGATCGTAATGAATTTGGATGAAAATGAGAGGTATAAGGAAACTATTGAGGTTAAAACATGTTAGGGTTATTTTTGGAGTTTTATAAAAAGGACAACATGCAGACCGTGTGACAACCCGTCGCGTCGGACAAAGCTGTGGGAGTCGAACCCACAACCAAAGTGTGACTGGTATTTATCGCCTACCACTGGACTACGTGAAGTCCCTGGTTAGTATGACTTATTCTTTTTAGTCAGATGATTTTATGAATTAATATTAAGTTGATTTTGGGTTATATATAGAAATTATTATCATATCATAGAGGATATGTTATTAGGTTAATTACTTTTCAATATGAGACTTTTAGAGCAACTTGTGTTATTTGGAGATAAGTGTTAATTTGTACCTTGGAAGACTATGTGACTAAATCCTTAAAATATTTGGGTTTCAATCATAGTTTGGTTTACTTTGAAGAATTTTATGGACAAATTGTTTATTTAATGGTCCTCATTGAACTTTGGGTTTTGTTGGACAAATTTTGGAGATTAAGAATAGATTTTCTTTTTATAAAGGGTTATCCTTTTCTGGATTATCTGATCTTGTTCTAATAATTTTAGTTTTGGTAAGGGTCTAAAGACATGGGAAATATATAGTTCGCTTTTATGGATTAGGTGATTCTCAAGAAGTTGATTATAGTACTCTTAATGTGAAAAAGTCTTCCTAAATACTCATCATTTTGGGAAAGTATGAGTTTGTGTAAGAAATCTAGTAAAAGTTGAAAGTCAACATGACAAGTAAGTAAGTTTCCTTAAGATCAAAAATAAATTCCTCAATGAAAATTAACTTAAAAAAATGTTTTCAATTAAATTTTCCTACTGGGGAATCGAATACCGTTTAACTCACCATAAGTTTGTGATTTTCTTATGGTTAACTTTCTCCTAAACATGTTTTCTATCACTCTCCCTCAGAACATAACCCTTTTCTTTTTCTTCCATATCCATGTTTTCCTACATGGAATCCTAGTATGGGTTAACTTGGGTGACCTCCGTACTTCTCTTTCTTTCTTTTAAAGTGATTGTTTTACCGACTCTTGTTTCGATGTGGGACTTTCAATGATGTTTCCGAGCACAATTTTAAAATTGCAAGGACGCAATTCCAAAAAGGGGGGAAGGATGTAACACCCCAGGTAAATAAAGAATATGAAATTATTATATCTATCCCTATTTGTGAATAAAATGTTAATATTAATTTAAAGGGAACGCTGTGCTCGATGGCTTACCCAATACGCAACAACGAGTTCCTTTGAAATCTTACGTTGCACTCTAATAATAAAATAATTTTATTTAAAATGGTAGTTAACACCTAACTATTGTAATGATGGGAATGAACAGAACTAACTACAAAATGATTATATATGTTTTTCAAATATTTTTACTTTTTACAATAAATGTTAGAGGATTAAAAATGTGAATGAATCCAATTTTAAGCGTAAACATTCTAATATTCTTTAAAAGGTCGATTAACCGCCTTTTGATGGAGAACCTCTTTTAAATCCACTTTTTGACAATTTTATGTGTTATATTTGACAAAATAAAATTCTTCTTTAGAATCGGGACATCAAATTTCACTTTGTGTAAATTTTTGGTATTTTTCCGATAAAGTTCGTTTTTTAATGAATAGTGAAAAATGTTGTATTTTAATTCAAAACCTCTTTTTAATCTAATTTATTTATATGATTATATTATATTTTTAATTTGTTTTAAAGTGAAATTAGAATATATTTCTACCATTTAATCCAATAGTGGTCATTGGAATTAATTTCACTTTGAAATTGAACTTAAACTAGTGTCAATATTTTGATATATATTGTTTCATAAAAACACGCTATTTGTTCTGACAGCGGGAATTAATTATTAAATTAATTAATGTAACTTATATGTTTTGAATTTTTTTAAAATAGACATAATTTTTGAATTCAGAATATAAAATATAGCTTAGGGTGAATTTTTGGTATTTTTCTGAAAAACTTAAATTTTTGATGAATAGTGAAACCACTAAGTGGTACTTAAAAAAACTGATTTTTTGTTTAAATGAAATTTTACCACCTCTGTGTTTTGAATTTCAAAAATCTGACATACATGGTTTTCATTAGGAATTAAAATGTGGTTCAATGGGATTAAAATAATTTTTTGGTGAATAGTAACTTTTAAGTTTTTAATCGCGATTAGAGGTAATTAGTGTAATTTAAGGTAAAAATAATGTTTTAATAATATGAAATGACCTTGAAACATGTCCTAACCTTATTGGATGTGTCATAGCCGACCAAGAAAATCCATGGGTCAACTTGGGGACCCCGTGGAGCCACTTTGGTAGGAAAATGACATTAAAAATGTTTTATTTAATGTTAAAATAAAAATGTCACAAACATGTGTTGTTTTACTAAAAAAAATTAAAATGGGGTTATACAAGTAATATTTTTGACTATAAATATTCATTATAAAGAAAAAAATATTTCCTACATCATGATATTTTTTTATAATTTTTATACATTAAATAAATTAAATTATTTGTGACACAATGATGATGCAGTGATTACCTCGTTATTTAATGATTTAAATAAAATGAAAAGATAATGTAAAATCTAAGACCTAAACTTGTCAAAAACCGATTGGATGTGTGGATTTCAAACTATTATCACTTTATCCTAGAAATATATAATTGTGGGCACTTTAAAATCCAAAAATCATTTTATAATAATGTTACTTTTCAAGACTTTCCAAGAGTGCCCCTCCTCTCCTCTTATAAAAGGCCCCCACCTCTACCACCTTACCCACACCTCTCAAGCCTTTGGCTCAGCCAACCCATGCCCATTTTGTCTCTCCACATCCCTCCCTTACTCTTAGAATCCTCACTTTGGGCAGAAGTCTTTCCAAGGAAGCCTTTGATCTCAAATCAAAAAGAGTTACTCGATTTAAAGGTTGTGTCTTCTCTTGTGTTCTTATGTTTTATTTTGCTTCTCCAACCCCATAAACTCTTTTTATTCCTTTATTTTGTAAAAACACCAGTATATTAAATATACTAGGATGTTGTTATGAGAAGTATTAGAGCTACACCTACACACACCTTCGTCTAATGTTTAAAGAACGTACTGTTTCTGTGGATGGTGATTTTATGTCTCACGAAACGATGATTGTTCAATATTATTCTAACACCTTTAAAGGTGTCCATTATGATGTAACTGTATTTTATATATGATATATATCTTATTTATGTTTATTATATGCTTCTGTATTTTATATTTAAAACATACCTTTATTCATTGCATTTTGTGCAAATGTGATAATTTCATATGAGGAAGTGTGGACTACCGCCCCCTCAAGTGATGTGACTCGTTCATTCAATACATGGAATGTATAAAGAATGAAATTAATGAACATATGTGACCTATATAACATATATATTATACTTTAATTATAATATATATATATATATATATCATTTATTTTTTAATTCCATTAATATGACAAAAAATTGAAAGTAGTGTTTATGCGTACGTACGGCCTACCGTCTCCATGAACGGTGCTTTTCATTTTTTATCTCCAAATGTTATGGAATAGTATAAAATGAATATGTACTGGATATATATGATATTTTAATCATTAATACTATTCTGTAAATGATTTACTTATAACTACATGGGAAATCATTTTCAAACAAGTTCATTTTTTACTCATGTACCAAACATCGGCAAAAACGTCTGATATGAACTAACATTATTAAACAATTATTATAACATTATAATATGTGATATGAACTGAATAATAATCTTTAAATTAGGTCCTTAATAAATTATAAATGGACCCAAGTTTATTATTCCGGAATATAAAGAAACGAACAAGACAAGTCGGACTTGAGGTAAGGGAACCTACCCCTCTCTTTCTTTTTAATTAAACTCTTTTATGTCATTCCTTTTAAGCTCATCTTTATTATGATTGGGATGTTCTTTTATATTAATCTTACTGTAATTTTTATTTTCATATGATGAGAGACCCTATTTTCTCTCATCAATCCATTTTGGAAGTTTTGATCGGCGTCGTTAGGCTGCCGAATTTTCGTAAGAGATCCAACCTCTCTCTTTCTTTTTAAGTATTCTCCTTTATGTCACTTCTTTTAAGCTCCTCATTGTTATGTTGGGGGATGTTATTTTATATTACTCTTTATGTACATTTTATGTTAATATGATGAGAGACCCTATTTTATCTCATCAATCCATTTTTGGAAGATTTAAGTGGCGCCGTTAGGCTGCCGAGTTTTTGTAAGGGACTTTTCATCTCACTTTTATTACCGTGAGATTTATGCTACATTTTCCACCATTTACTTTGAGTGGTTTATGTACTTCCCATTATTCTACTCTTTGTGTAATATACCTTTGTTTATGAGTATTTACATCAATGTTGTATTGTCCTTCTTTCATGGGGTGTATGTTTCGAAAGATACCCAAGTCAGTAAGGGAACTTTTCACCATCCTCTTTCTAAAAGACTTCTTTTGTTGGGTATTTTAATTTACATATTGTAATGTTGGGATATGTTATTATATATCCTTATTGATGTAAATTTTATTTCCAAGTGATGAGATACCCTTTTTATCTCTCATCAACTCATTTTCTGAAGTTTGAAGTGATGTCGTTAGGCTATAGAATTTTTGCAAAGGAACTTCTTAGCCCAATTTTTATTCTTTGGGATAAACTTGTACTGCTTGAATATGTCGTTCTATTAATATGTGTGAATGAACTATGATTTTTTTAAACTTAATATCCACTTATATTTGGTGTATTATTTTGTCACACATAATTATGTAATTGATTTATCCTTAATCCAAGGATATCATCTTTGTAAGGGACTTCGTCTCAATATCCATTCATTGAGGCATATTTTGTTTTATACACAACTTTTTTTATATGATGTATAAACCCCTTTGACTTTTACACTTATTCAAAAGGAATATTTTTTATACGAAGCATTTTACTAAATGAAAAAAGGAATGTTTTTTTGTCATATGTATGCGGCAACAACAACTTCTCTGCCGCTATGACCATTATTTGAGCTTTAGCTTCCTCTACAAGCCATAACTTGTTTTTAAAAATGAAAAATAAATACCATGTTTTACTTTTCATTTATTTTGGTATTGAAAATGGTTTTGATAATGTTTTTATTATATCAATTTGTTATTGATATCTTGTGATTGAAATGTGGAAATGTTATGTTTCCTTTATGCATGTTTTATGTGATACGATTATGTTATGGTTCTTGGGAATTGTTATGAAGATGGGTGGTTCTATGATAAGCTAAGGGTGGGTGAGCCCGATATAGATCTCCAATGCATTGGGTAATGCGAAGGAGTTAAACTTTAAGGTTTATCCGAAGAGATTTAGGGAATATATTGTGATGGGTATTCCAAATGTAGCCAAGAGGGTTACTCCCTATGTTAGAATGTTATAAATGCCTCAAGTTACCTTTATGTCTTATGATTTATATGATTTATTCATGATTTAATGAGGTATGTTAAATTGATTATGTTTTATGAGTAAATTATGATTTCATACATGGACTAATGTCTTCATTTCATACTTTTATATCCCTTACTGAGCTTTTTATGCTCATCCCAAATTTTTGAAATGTTTTTCACAGGTCAAGGGAAAGGTACATGATGTGATGATAGTGTCAAGGAAGTGTCATGAAAGAATCCATGTTTTGTTTTAAATATGTTTCCATCGATGGGAAAAAATGAATACTATCTTTTATGTAACCACTTTGTTTAAATGTGGGATGTAATGCATGATTTATGATCTAATTCTCTAAAACTCTAAACCTAAAAAGATCCTCTATGTGAATTATTAATTTAATTCAATAATAAGTAATGTTTAAGGTTGGGTCCTTATAAATATATTATCAAACATTCCTATAAGACCATGGTTTAAATGAAGTTTCATGTCATCTATTACCACATAATACATAAGGTGTCACGGTTTAAAAATTATCAATGACAAATTCATGTGAAATCCCGAATATTCAAAATCATGGAAGGTGTTTGATTCATTATTTCATTATTATTATTCAAATAATAGTAATGTGTGTTTATGATTTTTTTTATTGGTTTTAACCCATTCGATACATTTTGTATTATATATTACATATAGAAATTTGTTTTGATAACCTATCATCTACCTTTATTGATATGTTTGATGAAAATTTCCTACATTATTTACATGATTATTCCATAGAATAAAATTCCTAGAAATTAAAGTGGTGTATACCATGTTCCTTTGATTAATGAATTTATAAAATTTTGGGAACACATAATGGAAAATTTTATTTCAAATGGAAATATTATTCAATGTGGAAAATTCATAAAAATCATGTACTAGGAAACATATCAATTTGTAACCCTCGTATAAATTTTACTTTCTAGATTATAATATTTATTTTGAACCATATTTATTACATAAGAGAAAAAAATAATTCAATCAGTTTCATTATTGATTTCCAAATGAATCAAATAAATTTTGGTTTAATAGTATATAATTAAATGGAGGTATTTAATTGAGAAAATCATTGAAGGGGTTATATAGTATAGAAATCATCGTATAATTAATGAATGTTGATGTAGAATTTGGAAATTGTAATCAGTAGAAAAAATGTCTGAAAGAGTATAAGGAACAATATTTGAAGTGGTTGGAACACAATAGTGGAAGAAAATGATTCTTTCTTAAGTCATGCTTTTTTTAAATTTAATTTCCTAAATTATAATCATGGTTTAACAGATATTGAGAAGAACATCTATGCTAATATAATTTTTACATTTCTTAATGGGTGGGGAAAATTGAAGGATTGCCTAAATTGTCATGTACCAACCTGGATACCCTAGTACCCTGATAACCAAGATGGTCCTGACATAGCTTGAAGGGAATTCCTGATCCCTAGAGGTTGGAAACTATCACCTAGAATCATACAATAGGAATGTGGGATCAAATATTCCACAAAAATAATATAATAAAGATAAAAAATCTAGTATGGATACAATAAAAACAACATAGGAAGAATTGTACCAGAAGTCAAACAGGTAAAAACCCAAAGTACTTGCAAAGAGAATAACCACCCAAGTACCAATAGACACAACTCTCAAAGCCCAAGGACCAGCAACAAGAACCACCTACAATTGGATCTTTACCCTTTCTCAAACTTGGAAGAAGATAATCTAAAAACACCATAAGTCACAAGCACGGTGTGAGATAAAATCCTAGTATGGTCTCACCAAAGATTCCATAATAAGCTTCCATTAGTAATTAACCAAAAAATAGATTTCAATTTTTAAATAATCATGCATGGTAGTTCAAGAGAATATTCAAAACAAATAATTGTTTATATTTTAAATGATGAAAATATTTTAAAAAATAGCTTAATAAACATTTTATATAAAACAATTTATATAAATTCATAGGGAAATTTTAAAACAGTTTTAAAACAATGGAATATATATCAAAACATTAACAATGAGAAACATGGCCATCTACAAAGAGGTACAATAGTTCTTGGTTATGGTAAAATTACACACTTATATAATGAAAATGATAATGTGCACACACTTCCCTTTGACATTATTCAAAGTGGACTAACCAACATCCTACTAAGGATAAGATCTACCAATAATATTATGTTAGAGTTTTAAATCATCAATATATTTCTCAGGAAATCCCATCCTAGTGTGTTTTCCCTAATAACTCACTAACTACCTAGGAGTTCATTTTACTAAACATTGATCAATAAGGGAAAATTTATTTCAAAATTATTCAAAATATTATAAAACCCATTTCATTTTTCAATATTCCAATTTCCATTTAAAACCCAATATGGATTTTTGACCAAAAAATGCCATTTTCTTGGATAAAACCACCAGGTTTCTATCTAAAAAATTATGACATTTTTATAAAAATAAATATTTGAAATCAATACCAAAATTCAATTTCAAAATTTAATTTCACAATTTAAATTCCACAATTTAAATTTCATAATTATATTTCCATAATTTTCCATCAAATACAAATCACACCCCAATTCAATGGAATTGGGGGGGTTCCAACTTCTTTCCAAATATTATTAGAATCCCCAATTTAATATAACTGGTTTTTTAATAAATAAATTAAAATAAATTACATTGGAATTTATTAATTTAATTTAAATCATGAAATTTTGGGTTTCCATCATAAACAAAACCACCTACCTCAGTATCACAGGTGTAACACCCGGATGTTTTTTATGAAAAAGTTTCTTTAAATAATTTTTATTCTTCAGTAGCTTGCATTGCATGCAATAGTGAGTTTAAAAAAACTGAAAGATTCCCTTTGTATAAAATTATTGTTATATCCCAACTGTTAGGTTAGCGGGAATAATTATAACTAACTTATGAAAATTCTTTTTGAATTCTTTGGCTCTCAATTATTTATGAAAAATATAAATTAGATATTTTTATATTTTGAGTGAATTAATATTGGTAATGAAATTAATGAAATTAATGAGATATATGTGTTACATACTTAATAAAATATTTTTATTCATCCAATGGATATTTCAATCATAGGGTGTGAATAAACCCTATTTGTTGTATAAAACCCGAATTTCTTTTAAAAAGGGTAATCTTATGCCTTTGAATGCAGAACCCCTTTTAAATTAAGATTCTGAAACATTAATAATTTTTATATGAAAACAAAAACATTTTCTTTTAAATTGGGATATAAAAATTTACCTTGGTTGAATTTATGATATTTTCTGATAACATTCAATTTTTGATGAATAGTAAAAACACACTGAATTTTAAGTGAAAACAACTTTTTTCATCGAGATAATTTATATGGTTAAATTATAATATTGAATGGTTTTAAAGTATAAATAGAATATATATTTTTATCACTCAATATAATATTTTTCATTAGAATTAATTTTACATTGAATTCATATGTAAAGACATTTCAATCTTTTGAAATTTTTTAACTTCTAAAAAACTCGTTCTCTCATTCTGACAGTGAGGTTGATTTTAAATTAATTACTAAATTTTCTATGTTTTTAATTTTTAATAATGGACTCTATATTTGGAATCAGTAAGTCCAAATTATGTTAAAAAGATACTTTTATTTTTGTGCATTATCGTAATGTCTTGGAATTTCCATGTATTTTTTTTAATTATATGGAATTATTTTGAGACCACACGCTTTGATGGAACATGATTTTGAGGCCCAGAGTGCCCAAAAATGTAATTTTGAACTTATTTTAAAGTAATTTCAGTAAAAATGTGAGTGGGATTTTCTAACTTTTGAACTGGTGCTCGGATAAAAATATGAGGGCACTATTGAACTCGGAACGTCAGGATTCTCCTCAAAGGGATATAATTTTGACCGGCAAGGGTCGGACAGAAAAGTTAATTTTTGGGACCTTTCGGAAAAATAATAGAACAACTTTAAAAAATTATTTTATTTTTATTTCACACCATTTATTGGTGGGCGGAAACATTGTGGTGCGGCAACGAGGCGATGACGAGGTGCAATTAAGGAATCCCCTTAATAGCTCGTTGTGCGAGCGTAACGATGCAATGTCGTGGAATAACAGAAACACTGTGACATTTTTATTTTTATTAAATTAATGTGTTGGATAATGGTGAATTAAAATTTGGGAAAATATCTAACGAACCTCTTGTGGGATTTCCCTCCAACGAAGAATGACGAACACCAGTGGAACTTCGTCGACTTCGATGTACCTCTAAGGAAGAAGCCTAAAAGAAATGAACGACGTCGACCCACTTGAACCCTCAAGGATGGAACACTACAGAAAAAAACATCATGAAAGGTATATTTTTGAACCATTTAAAGTTTCCCCATTCTTATTCTAAACGAATAATGTGGATTAACCCACAAATAGGTTAATCTTTATACTATGTGTTCTTACGGGAGTGTGACTTCTTTTGAGGTTCCTCTATCTAGGATTATTTTATCACTTGTGTTGGTTGAATTAAAATCCTTGAACCTCCTCATGTTTTTAAACTTCTAACATGGATATCATGGACTGACATGAACAAGGAATGAGCCCCTTTGTATGTGCGTTCTTCATGGATGATTTATTGAAATGGAAGAAAAGTAAGTTTGAGGAAGTCACGGTGAAGGTGGTGGCCTAACGATTTTGTAGACGCAGACAGACCGATAAATGGACCATTGGAGCAACTCCGGTAGCCCATAGAAGAAATCGTCCACCCATCGGCACCAACAGTGGACACAGGCAGAGGGAGGGGGTGCACCGTGGTGGAAGAGGGTTGCAGCTAGCCAGACGCGATAGCTTGGAGATGGCAGCCCGCGTCCGAGCTGCCCAGGTGAACGGTGGAGGCCACGGTCGCTCGATCGCAACGCATGAGATCTGTGGCGTCATTCTGGCATCGTGTTCACTGATTCAACCTACAGACTAAGTCCATGGGTTATGTGGAGGACGCAGTTTCTCAGCCGTGTCGGAGACCGCATGCAGCTCGGCACGTGGCGGGCCGCGGTCGCTCAACTGTAATAGCATAGGAACCGGATGCAGCTCCCAGCCGCGTCCTGGCCTGGCCGAAGGCCGGTCCACCTCTGGTGGACTGGGTGAACCCATGGGCCGGACCCCCACTACCGAGCTAGACCCACGCTACTGGTCTGGACCCACACTACCGGGTCAGACCCATGCTACCAAGCCGGACCCCGGCTACCGAGACGGACCCGCGCTACCGGGTCGGATCCACGCTACCAGGCCCAACCTGCGATACCCAGCCAGACCCACGATACCAGGTTGGACCCACACTACCGGGCCGAACCCGTGCTACCGTTCCAGGCCTAGGCCGAACCAGGTTGGGTCAGGTCGGTCTCACCGGGTTGGACCGGACCCGGATCCAATCGGCCCCCATTTCACTAAAACGCATGTATCTCTCAAACCGGGCGTCCAATCGACGCATCGTTGGTAGCGTTGGGACCCTTATAATGAGGCGGCCCTTCTTATATACTCTACATGAGTTTTCGTAGAATTTGTAATATGTATGGGTTGGATCGGACTCGAATCCAACCTGGCCCTTTTTACCAAAATGCCCATATCTTACAGACCGAGAGTCCGTTCGATGCGCCATCTATTGCATTGGGAACCTTACGATGAGACAGTCCTTTTGGGTTAATCTATGTGGGACTTCATGGTGGTTTAGGTAAGTTCGATGGCTTGAGTATTAGATCCTCTAGGAATCAAGCGTGCTAAGTTTGGGAATCCAGTGGATGGATGTGACATGAAGAATAAATAGTGATTCAATGTGGGTCAGCAACTAGAAATCCTATGTGGGTCAGCACCGAACAGCCTCTATGGGTCATCACCTAGGGATCGTGTGTGGGTCAGCACCTATTGACCCTATGTGGGTCATCACCTAGCGACCCTATGTGGATCAGTAGGAGAGCCTCTCGATAGAATAAGATGATCTAGTTTTACCACTAATCATCTTTACTTTTGTACTTAAGTTATACTTGGTGTGAGCTATGTCTTTTACTTTGTTCTATGTGTTTGGGATATTTCTTTGTGGTATTACCTCTGAGGTATTTCCTTTCTGGTATTTTCCTTTGTGGATTACTGAGAGACCTTCAGGGGTCTCGGGGTCTCTAGTGAGTATTTTTATACTCACCCTTGCATGGGATTCACCCGTACCTATTATGTCTTGTGCAGATAGTGGACAGCTTTGACCGGGACTTTGGGGATCCAGGACTAGATCGTGCTTAGAGGTGGATCGATAGATGTGTTGTGTTTCAGTGACATCTGACAGAGATCTATATCTACCCTTTAGGTAGGATCCTTAGGGGACAACTTCCAGAGCTTGTACTTCTTTTTCTGTACTTTCCTTTCAGTTGGACTTGTATTTTAGACCCATTACTTTGAGTTTACACACTTTACTCTTAGTAGTGATACTTTTTGGTGTTTTTACTAATTTCTTTCCTTTGTGGTTTTCTTTGTGCGGTATGTCATGTCTGTGTGTGTACAGGTTTAAAGGAAATTCCTTCCCTTTTCGGGATATGCCTTTCCAATGCTAGTCACCAACCCCTGGCCTATAGAAGGCAGGCTTTGGGTAGCCATGGAATGGGTCTCGAGGTATGGGTCGTGAAGAAGTGGTATCAAAGGTAATTTGGTTCTACCAAAATAACTAAGAGTTTTTAATTTTCATTGGGGGAGATAGTGTTAAGTGTCTTGGGTTTGGTTTTCAGTCCAGGGAGTCCAGTGTTGGTGCAGCGGCCCACATATCCATACACTAGGACCATAAATTCTATTTCTAACTCTGTACATGAAAACACTAGTTGCATGTGTTTTGGAAATTTTTTCTCTTGACCTCTTTGGAGTTAACTCACCATTTATAACTTATTGATTGTGCTGCATCTGTTTCCCTATAGGATGACTCCATGAAGATAACCATCCAGGATTCTTGTGATAGATCATGATGATGGTCCATTGAGAATTGAGGTGTTAGTATAGGAGCCACTTACAGTGATATCACCATGGAGTGGTGTACCGGCAGCACCACCACCCAGAGAGCAGCAGTTGCTACCAGCCCCACTAGAGGATAGTGCATGACGAATGAGCGTGTTGCATGAGTTCCAAATATAGAGGCCTTTGAGGTTTCAAGTCGAGATAGATCCTTAGCCAGCTGAGGATTGGATAGAAGCAGTTACTTAGGTTTTTCACCTAATAGAGAAACCTACAGACTAGATGGTAGTTCTAGCCGCTAGCCTTTTCAGGGCACGATAGGGAGATGGTGGAGCTTAACTCTCCTAACACACAAGGAGGTGAACCTTGTCTAGTTGGATTTTGAGATCCTCCTCAGGGAGGATTTTGTACAAGTGACACTATGCTATGTGTTTATTCAGTAGTTATTGCCCCTACAGTAGGGTAGCCTGACTATGGATTAGTACTTAGTGAGGTTTATCTACATCTAATTCTATTCCACCAACATTATATGGGACCCTTTCTTTAGGGCCCAGACCTTTGAGCAGGGGCTCCGATGGGATATTAGAGTGTTGATAATTTTTCTCAACATCCCGACGCAAGCTAGAATTCTAGAATGAGCCCTACTGGTTGAGAGATTCCTATCTGAGAAGGCACCGACGGTGAGAGCCACCTTCGGATGAAAGTTGGATGAGTCATCTGTAGCAGGTAGTAGGCAGACGACGTAGAGGCCCAAACGGGTTAGACCTTCTAGAGGATGACCCCAGGACGCAGGGTCTAAGGTGCAGATATTTCGAGGTAGAGGAGGTCATCTGAGGGCTAGAGTTAGTTACTCTTGTGGCGGATAGGGGAACATGGCTCGTGATTGTCTGACTCCCCACACAGATGAACATCAGTCGGTCGAGGGATTGCCGAGATAGTGATAGAGGTTCATATGAGGAGGTTTACAGGGTGGCGGATGTGGCAGGGGAGTAGGTCGAGTGACAGGCAGTGGATGACTATTCGAGGTACTACCACCACTACCACCAGGAGGTCCACCATGAGCTTCGAGAGTAGGTGGACAGGGGTGGGTCCAATTTCAAGTGATGGAGGCCTATGACCATGGTGCTCTAGAGATGATTAGAGGTATGATCTGTGTCTACTATACCTTATAAAAAGTTCTTATAGACACAGGTTCCAATCACTATTTCCTTTCCACTAACCTTGTTTGAGGCTCAAAGATTTCAGTGGAGTCGTTGGCTCAATCCTTATGATTAGAGACTCCTACATGAGGGGAATCGACAATTACAAACTAGTTACAGCAGTTTGATCTTACTCTAGGAGGCGAGAGCTTTGAATGGTATCTATTAGTAGTATCATTGAGGCCCTACAATTTCATCTTGGGTATGGACTAGTTATCTACATTCCATGCTCAGATCGACTATTTTAGGCACAAAGTGTGTTGTGTCTGCGAGGATGGGACCAAGTTTTCCTTTACCAATGATAAGGGAACCTTTGCAACATAGGATGGACTTTATCAGAGGAGGATACAACTGATCACTCACTAGTTGGCTAGCCTCACCCTCGGTGGGGTGGACGAGAGGAGTCCAATTTTTCCTGTAGTGTTGGATGAGTATGAGGATTTCTTTCCAAAAGATGACCCAGGACTACCTCCTTGTAGATAGGTAAACTTCTACATTGACTTGTACCCTGGTATGACATCGATATCTACACCTGCATATCGAATGGACTTTGTGGAGCTTTAGGGGCTGAGGGTACAACTGGAGGATTTATAGAGGAAGGGGTTTTTAAGGCCCAGTGTTTCTCTATGGGCAGCCCAAGTGTTTTTTTTTCAAGAAGGCATAAGGAAGTTTGAGTCTATGCATGGACTTATGGCACCTAAACCAGGTGATTGTGAAGAACAAGTATCCACTACTGAATATTGATGACCTCTTCAATAAGCTGAAGAGGGAGAAGTGGTTCTTAAAGATCAACCTCAGATCAGGCTATCATCGTCTTTAGGTACGAGAGGAGGACGTACTTAAAACAGCCTTTAGATTTAATTACGTCCACTATAAGTTTTTGGTGATGCCTTTCAATGTGTCCAATGACCCAGAAGTGTTCATAGGTCTCATGAATAGTATTTTCTAGCCTTAACTTGATCTTTTTCATGGTAGTCTTCATTGATGACTTCTTGGTGTACTCAACGTCAGAGGAGGAGCACAATACACACTTATTGATAGTCATAGATGCACTTTAAGTGCACCATATTTATAGTAATCTCTCAAAGTGTCAGTTCTAGATTTGGGTGGTCCACTTTCTAGGGCACATAATCTTAGAGACTAGAGTTGCAGTGGATCCGATGAAGGTAGAGGCAGTGCTTTCTTGGGATCCACCCAGAAGCGTGACTAAGGTGCAAAGTTTCTTGGGATTGGTTGGATACTACCAGCGGTTTATTCCTGACCTATCTAAAGTAGAATCTCCAATTACAACTTTGAAAAATAAGGTAAAACCCTTAATATGGATAGAGAAATACCATAACATCTTCCAGCAGCTGAGGCAGAGCATGAACACTACTCCCATATTGAGGTTTCCAGAGGAGGGAATCAACTACGTGGTATACTATGATGCATCAGGTACTGGTCTGGGTTGTGTCCTGATGCAGGAGCTATCATTGATCAAATACAGATAACGGAAGTTGAGTCAACATGAGAAGAACTACGCGACCCATGAACTAGATTTAGAAGTAGTGGTATTTTCCTTGAAGATGTGGTGGCACTACTTGATGGGTGAATGGTTTATTGTCTAATCTGATAACAAGATTATCAGGTATATCTTCTTAGATAATGTCTTGAACTTGAGACAATGACGATGGATGTAATTCCTCTAGTAATATGACTTTGAGATAGTCTATACTCCTGGGAAGGGGAACGTGGTGGCAGATTCACTCAGCAGGAGGTCTATTTTATAGCTGCTGAGTGAGGTGACAAAGCAACTAGCCACGATGCAGATATCATTTGTGGCTAGTGATGGATCAGCTTACCTTCAGTCTATGACTATCACTCCCCCGCTCTTATAGTGAGTTAGGGATTCTCACTTATGGATGTTGACTTCTAGGCCTGACGTGCTTAGATATCCTCAGGACACGCTCTTGATGGATTTTCGATAGGTGGGGATCACATCATCTTTTTCAGAGGAAGCCCTATAGTATCAGTGATGTTATGGGAGGAGGTGTTGAGATAATTCCATAAATCCCCTTTGGTGGTATATCCTGGTGTGGTGAAGATGTACTAGGACCTCCTACATCATTACTGGTGGCTAGGGATAAATAAAGTAGTGGTAGAGTTTGTTTCACGATGCCTCACTTGTCAGCAAGTGAAGGCCGAGCATCAGGTCTCTACAGGCTTGACAGATCCACTTGAGGTACTGGAGTGGAAGTGGTATGGTATCTCCATGGAATTTGTGATGGGGTTACCATGCACGTCTAGGGGCCAAGATTCTATCTGGGTGATCGTTGACCGACTCACTAAGTAATCTCACTTCCTACCCATCTGGTAGTAGGAATTGGTAGAGGGCTTGGGACACCTCGACATTTAGGAGATAGTGTGGCTTCACATGGTACTTTCAATGATCGTCTCAGACCGTGATGCACTCTTTACATCCTGGTTATGGAAGGGGTTGTAGGAGGTGTCTGGGACTCAACTGTTCTTGAGCATAGCTTTTCACTCCTACAAGGATGGTCAGATAGAGCAAACCATACAGACCATAGAGGATATGATTCTTGCTTATGTCCTGGATTTTGGTTGTATTTGGGAGGACCACCTACCACTGGTGTAGTTTTCATACAATAATAGCTATCACTCCACTATTGGCATGGCGCCGTTTGAGGCCTAGTACGGGCGGCCATGCAGATCACCTCTATGTTGGATTAACCTATGGGATTCAGCACTCATGGGTCCATAGTTGATATGGTTTACCACTGAGAAGGTCCAAATCATCCAGGAGTGCATGAGGACTGGACAGAGTAGGCAGAAGTCGTATGGCAATAGGAGACAGAGACCCTTGGAGTTTGAGGAGGGATATAATGACCCAACATTTTCTTATTTTACTATTACATTATTTTAAAGATAAACAACATAATAGTATTTCACATAGAGGATCCAAAGGTTTAGTTTCTTGGGAAAACTAGGACCATACATAACAAATACAACATCAAGCATAAACATTTATTTAATTTCTTCTTCTCTAGCTTCTTATCAGCACTTGTCCTCTCCTTAGTACATGTATCCACCTGAGGATATACATCAAAAGGGGTGAGCTAGAAGCCCAGTAAGAGGATAGATAAGAACAATATAGCATGGGGTGATCATAATCATAACATAGGAAAAAGATCATGAACATGAGAGGAAGCATAAATATAAGACCTAAAATGTGGCAATGCATAAAAATGAAACATCATATCATAATGGTTAACTACCACACGTACTTGTGAACCAAGATAGCATCTTTTTCACAAATCATTTCACATTTACTCATGAGATTCCTCACTTTACCCAATTTATTGGAGCACTGTATAATTCCAGGCGCACCCGTCACTTTCAAACATTCATATTGAACTATATAATTCTGGGCGCACCCATCACCTCATAATATCATCATTATCATGCATGCCACATAGAAAATATATCAATAATGAAAATAACTAAGCCATGGTAATTAATGGGTTTTATATCATAATAATACCTTCATAAACTTTGGGTTCTCAAAAGAAAGTGGGAGCAACATACTTGATACAAGAACCATCAACCATGAATGAGAGGTAAAAGCTGAGTTCTTAAAAGAAGATTTCTTTTGGAAAACATTTTGTTTGACATAAACTTCATTATAAAACATTTATATCCCAGAAAAGGTAATATAATGATGAAAAAATTATTTTTCAGAAGTTACCATACCAAATTGGAGTGAAATATGGAGAACCCAAAGAAAGAAAATTGGGTTCAAGATTTTCCCCTTACTTTGTATCCAAATGATTCCTTCTATTTAATTTCTTGTATAATGAAATTATATTCATTAATTAGAAATAAAGAACCTTTTTTACATTAATATGGTTCATTATGGTTTCATTAAGTGATTTTATGTGCCTTTGGATGAGTTATAGAGTTTAAAAACATTATTTGGGAATGTATGTTTTTATTGTTTTCTTGAGTGGTTCACTTGTATTCTTAAATTGAAGTTTGGGTAGAACATGGGTAAACATCCAGAACTAATATTACATTTTATTAATGATATTACAGGAGTTTTAATGATTTTATAATGAATTATATTATATCCATGTCGATGAATCATTAGATAAGAATTAAATGATGATTATTTGGGTTAATTTGGGCGGTTTTTTTATCACAACGAACTTGTTTTAACTTATCACTTAGTAATATGGACATAGGTTATTTCCATAACTTTAAATAGGAAATAATACATATACCAAATTTTGGTTCAACCATAACAATGGTTTCATGACCAGATCTGAAGGTAGAAATGGAAGAAGAAAGCATGTCGTTCTTGAAGGTGATAAATTAACACCTCAGGAACAACGTTCTCTTTAATAAAATAAAAGGAAGAGGGAAAGGGTGTTGGATGATATAATATCCCATTAGAATAATAACATTCCAGTATATGTATAATACTGGAGTTAAAATACCATTTAGATGAATATAGTTGGGGAGAGATCAAGAAATGAACTTGAACTTGAATGGAAATTAAAGGATAAGAGGGAGAGAAATTACCTCTTAAATCCACCTCTTGAGATCCTCCTTAAGGACCTAAGATTGGTCTTTTTATGAGACCAGATGATCTTGGACGTGGGGGAGGGACTAGGGAAGATTTTTGGGCAAAGTTTAGAGAAGTCTTGGAGCTTGAGAGGTGTGAAGAAATGAGGGTGTGAAGGGTGGTTTTTATAGTGGAGGGGAGAGGGGTTTCCTTAATATAAAATTCATTAGTTTATTAATTTCCCCTAAGACAATGAATAGTGGGTATTGAATTACCAAGAATAGTAATTTTATCATGTGATCCCGAACCAAGTGGTCTTACATCATCATAACATCACATATGACTCTATAATTTCTTATTTAGCTTATTTTGTAAATTATGATATTTCACTATTCATCAAAAATTCAAGTATCTCATAAAAATCCCAAAAATTTACCCCTACCATTTTTCAATGTGTAGAATCCAAAAATTAATTCCATTTTTTAAAAATAATTTTCTAAACATTATTAATTTAATATTTAATTAAAATCATAATTTACTTAAAAAACAGTTTTTAAAATTAAAACTGATTTTATAGTCCTTTCAAAAATTACGTAGGTTCTTATAAAATTATCTAAAAACTATAAGAAATTGATTTTATAATTAATTAACACATTTTAATAAAATTATTTTTATTTTAAATTAATTAATTAATTATAATTAATTATTTATAACTTACAAAATACCAAAACGTTTACTAAGGTCAAATTGTCACTTTATAAGATGTCTAAATTTTATTTAATTATTCATGGGTAAGGTTAATCTTATGTTGGATGATTTACTATTAATAAGGGTCATATTACTATTCATAAGGGTATGTTACTATTTATAAGGGTAGGTTATTATTCACCAAAAATTATTTTTGTTTTATTAGACTTCAAAAATCATCTCGAACACAACCGTATATGTCATATTTTCAAAATTCCAAACACAGAAGTGATAAACTTATGTTTAAAGGTCAGTTATCACTTAGTAGTTCATTATGTTGTGTTTTCATGTTATTTTATGACATAATTATAAGAAGTGAATTTCCATTGAAAAACTTTGGGTTGTTACATTCTTCCCCCCTTAAGAAATTTCACCCCTGAAATTTCACTTTACACAAATAGGTGAGGGTGTTTCTCCTTCATTGCTTCTTCTGGTTCCCAAGTTTCTTCCTCAAACTTGTGGTTCCTCCACAAAACTTTGACAAGATGGGTTGTCTTGTTGTGTAGAACCTTATCTCTCCGATCCAAAATCTTTACTGGCTGCTCCTCATAGGAGAGATCATCTTCCAGCTGCACCACCTCTGAGTTTAGTACATGTGAGGGGTCTGGTATGTACTTACTCAGTAGTGATACATGAAACACATCATAAAATTGATCCATATTCGATGGAAGTGCAAGATGATAGGCCACGGATCCTATGCGGTCAAGGATCTCAAAGGGGCCAATATACCTTGGGCTTAGCTTCCCTTTCTTCCCAAATCGCATGACTCTCTTACATGGAGATATTCGAAGGAAGACTTTATCTCCAATGTCGAAATCCAAGTCCCTTCGATGGTTGTCAGCATATATATTTTTCTGACTTTGAGTAGCTTTGATTTGTTTCTGGATGACTTGAACCTTCTCTGTCATCTCTTGAACAAGATCAAGTCCAAGTAGATTTCTTTCTCCAACTTCATCCCAACAGGTTGGAGTTCTACATCGCTTTCCATAAAGAGCTTCATATGGAGCCATTTGAATACTTGAGTGGAAGCTATTGTTGTATGAGAACTCAACCAATGGGATATGTTGATCCCATCCACCTTTGAATTCTAGAGAGCAATCTCTTAGCATATCTTAAAGCATCTGAATAGTCCTTTCAGACTGGCCATCAGTTTGGGGGTGATAGGTCGTTCTGAAATTTAATTCAGTACTCAAAGCATGTTGAAGGCTCCTCCAGAATTTAGATGTGAACCTTGGATCACATTCAGAGACAATTTAGAGTGGAACACCGTGCAGTCTCACCACTTCCTTCACGTATATCTTTGCAAGTTTTTCAAGTGAGAGATCTTCCCGAATAGTGATAAAATGAGCAGTCTTGGTGAGTCGATCAACCACAACCCATATCGCATTATTTCCCTTTTATGACTTTGGGATACCCATGACAAAGTCCATAGTAATATTTTTCCATTTCCACATGGGTATAGTCAATGGCTGCATCATACCATTGGACTTTTTTCGCTCAACTTTAACTTGCTGACATACCAAGCACCTTGATATATATTCTGCAATCTCCTTCTTCATGTTATCCCACCAAAAGTGTTCTCAGAGATCATGGTATATCTTGGTACTCCTAGGATGGAAAGATAAAGTTGAGCTATGTGCATTGTCTAATAGCTCATTCTTTATCCTGGGTGATGAAGGCACACAAAGCTGCATTCCAAACCAAATCACACCATCATCGTCGATATAGAACTCTTGCAGCTTCCCTTCCTTTACTAAAGTCACCCTCTTTTTTATCTCCACATCATCCATTTGTGCTTCTTAATATTCTATTGTATGGATGGTTACGCAATCATTTGGGAAAGGTAGGATGTATCCCATGCCCGTATGATTTCTAAAACTATTCTTTGCATATCCAAGAAGATAGGGTCTTTCTCAATCCTCAGCATGGATAGAGTAGCAGGTTCTTTTCTGCTTAGTGCATTAGCTACCTTGTTCGCCTTTCCAGGATGGTAGAGAATAGAGCAATTGTAATCCTTGATTAGCTCTAACCATCTCCTTTGACGCATGTTGATCTCCTTTTGTGTGAATATATACTTTAGGCTCTTGTGGTTGGTGTATATGTCACACTTCTCACCATAATGGTAGTGCCGCCAGATTTTCAAATCAAAAATCATGGCTACTAGATCTAGATCAAGTGTCAGGTAGTTCTGATCATGGATTGTCAACTGACGTGAGGCATAGGCTATCACATTATCATTTTTCATGAGTACACAACCCAAGACTTTCTTTGAATTATCATTGTATATCACAAAACTTTCTCCACCTTTCAGTAGTGTGATTACAGGTGCAGTGATCAGCCTTCTCTTTATCTCCTTGAAGCTTCCCTCACATTCTTCTATCCAGACATACTTTACCCCTTTCCTTGTTAACTTAGTTGGTGGGCTTGACAATCGTGAGAAGTTTCTCACAAAACTTCGATAGTACCCAGCTAATCCCAGAAAACTATAGATTTATGTGACACTAGAGGGCCTGGTCCATTCCTCAATCGCCTTTGTTTTTGAAGGATCCATAGATATTTCCTCACTTGTGATCACATGTCCCAAGAACGTGGCTTGCTTTATCCAAAAGTCACACTTGCTGAACTTGGCGTACAACTTTTCCTTTCTCAATGTCGCCAACACAAGTCTTAGATGTTCTTCATGTTCCTCCTTGCTCTTGGAGTATATGATAATATCATTGATAAACACTACCACAACTTTATCGAGGTAATGTCTAAATACTATATTCATCAAATCCATAAAGATTTAAATGGAATTAGTAATTCCAAACGGCATCACCAAAAACTCATAGTGCCCATACCTTATTCAGAAGGCAGTCTTCTGAATATCTTCTTTCTTCACCTTTACCTGATGATATCCAGAATGAAGATCCACCTTTGAGAAGTATTGACATCCTCTTAACTAGTAGAACAGGTCATCAATACTTGGGAGATGATACTTGTTCTTTATGGTGATCTTGTTGAGTTCCCGATAATTGATACACTGCCACATTGTTCCATCCTTCTTCTTTGTAAAGTGTATTGGCGCACCCCAAGGTGATGCACTAGGGTGTATGAACCCTTTGTCCAGATGATCTTTTAGCTGCTTCTTTAACTCCTACAGTTCGATAGGAGCCATCCTATAGGGACACTTCGAGATAGGAGTAGCTCCGGGTATGAGTTCAATTGAGAACTCTATATCACGATCCGGGGGAATTCCGAGTAACTCTTCAGGAAATACAGCGTCGTATTCCCTCACGATGGGAATTTTCTCAATGTTGTCACTTTCCTTCCACTCAACCATTTGGGTGAGGTGTGATTCTTCATAGGGAATCAATACCCACACCATTGAAGGATTTCTCAAAGGAGATTCATGATCTTCCTTGCATTTTTAGAGGATCATGGGATGGTTCGTAATATGAAAAGATATTTCCTTTTCCCGATAGTTTATTTGTGCTCTATATAATGAGATCCAATCTATTCCCATTATAGCATTGAATTCCACCAAGGGAAGTATTACGAGATTTTTCGGAAGAATCTTCCCACATACACCAACAAGAGAAGAGTCAAACACTTGAGTTGTAATGATTGCACCACTTGGTATTTTTACAGATATCTCTACTTCAAGGTTTTGGGGCTTTGATTATATAGATATAGAAAACTTTTAAGATATAAAGGAATGTGTAGAACCAGAATCAAATAAGACTTTTTCCATTCTTGATTGAATAGGAAGTGTACCTTGTACGACTTCATTATCATGCTCCACCTCCGCAGTAGTGATGGAATAAGCCTTCCTTTGTTCCTTTGGCTTTTTTGGTTGCTGAAGTTGATTACCCTCAAGAACTCTAGGTTTAGTGCACTAACTTGCATAGTACCCTAGCTCCCTACAGTTGTAGTATTGAACCATGAGTGGTTCTCTCCTTTCTTCTGCCACATTTTCCTTCCTTTTCGTGTCTTTTCGACACTTTTGAGAATAGTGTACTTATTTCCCACACTGGAAGCACTTCCCCATCCCTTTGAGGTAGTTGTTGTGGTGTGACTTCCCACATTTTTTGCATGTGGGTCATTGAGTTTTCTTCCCACTTTTTTCATTAGATCCTCCAGCTTGAAACTACATCTTTTGTTTCTTATCCACATATCCATGGGACCATTCTCCAAATTCAATCTCTACTTTGAGGGAACATCAAACAAATTCTTCATAACTCCCAAAGTCTCTAATTGAAAGAGCCTTTTGAAGGTTTGGTTTTAATCCACTAAAGAATCTATCAATTTTTCTATCATTGTTGATAACAAAACCCGAAGCGTATCTTGCAAGTCTTGTAAAATTCGCTTCATATGTTGTGAATGATTCTCCTTCTTTTTGCTTGATCTCTATGAATTCTCTCTCCATCTTCGTGCAAAGAGTTCTTGGGAAATACTTGTTAAGAAACATTATCTTAAATTCTTCCCATTCCATCTCTTCAATTTCCTCCCTTGGCTTGGTGTTCTTAATCAAAGCCCACCATTGATTGGCTTCTCCATCTAGATGATAAACGTCTAGGGTCACCTTCTCCATCTCAGAACAGTGAAGAATAGAAAAGATCTTCTCCAAGGATTTGAACCACTTTCTGCAACTAGTGGATCAGAAGATCCACTAAACGTCGGTGGTCGTTGCCGCATAAAACATTCGATAGCCAGTTGCTCCCGCTTTGGTGAAGGAGGGTGTTCCCCATTATTGTGATTATTTTTCATAACCTGAGATAATTGGGTAAGCATCTCCATAAAGTTTTGAACTCCACCTCCCAAATCATTGGTGATGTTGTTCGGGCAATCGTTGCATTGGCCCTCGCATGAGTTATTGGCCAAATTTCTTCTGGTTCCCACCATTTTCTAAAATAGAAAAGGTTAGAACAAAACATAAATATAAAAGTCATGAATAACTTATTCATTTAAACAATTTATACCAAAAATGTAACATATGGGATCCCTAGGTAAATATTCTTGTGTGCATATTTGTACTTAGTCTCATGCTATAGGTTTTCTCTAGGGTTCACTAATCCTAATTCCCAAATTAACTAAACCATGCCTCTGATACCAACTATAATGACCCAACCATTTCTTAATTTACTATTACATTATTTTAAAGATAAACAATATAATATTATTACACATAGAGGATCCAAAGGTTTATTTTCTTGGGAAAACTAGGACCATACATAATAAATACAACATCAAGCATAAACATTTATTTAATTTCTTCTTCTCTAGCTTCTTATTAGCACTTGTCCTATCCTTAGTACATGTAGCCACCTGAGGATATACATCAAAATGGGTGATATAGAATCCCAGTAAGAGGATAGATAAGAACAATATTGCATGGGGTGATCATAATCATAACATGGGAAAAAGATCATGAACATGAGAGGAAGCATAAATATAAGACTTGAAATGTGGCAATGCATAAAAATGAAACATCATGTCTTAGTGGTTAACTACCACACATACTTGTGAACCAAGATATCATCTTGTTCAAACATCATTTCACATTTACTCATGAGATTCATCACTTTACCCAATGCATTGGAGCACTGTATAATTCCGGGTGCACCCGTCACTTTGAAGCATTCATATTACGCTATATAATTCCAAGCGCACCCATCACCTCATAATATAATCATTATCATGCATGCCACATAGAACATATATCAATAATGAACATAACTAATCCATGGTAAGTTATGGGTTTCATATCAAATGAATACATTCATAAACTTTGGGTTCCCAAAAGAAAGAGGGAACAACATACTTGATACAAGAACCATCAACCATAAATGAGAGGTAAAAGTTAAGTTCTTAAAAGAAAATTTCTTTTGGAAAACATTTTTTTGACATAAACTTCAGTAGAAAACATGTATATCCCAGAAAAGGTAAGATAATGATGAAAAAATGATTTTTCAGAAGTTACCATACCAAATTGGATTGAAAGATGGGGAACTCGAAGAAAGAAAATTGGGGTCGAGATTTTCCCCTTACCTTGTATCCGAATGATTCCTTCTCTTTAATTTCCTGTATAATGAAATTATATTCATTAATTAGAAATACAGAACCTTTTTTACATTAATATGGTTCATTGTGGTTTCATTAAGTGATTTTTTGTTCCTTTGGATGAGTTATAGAGTTTAAAAACATTATTCGGGAATGTTTGTTTTTATGGTTTTCTTGAGTGGTTCACTTGTATTCTTAAATTGAAGTTTGGGTAGAACATGGGTAAACATCCATAACTGATATTACATGTTATTAATGATATTACAGGAGTTTTAATTATTTTATAATGAATTATATTAGATCCATGTGGATGAATCATTAGATAATAATTAAATGATGATTATTTGGGTTAATTTGGGCGGTTTTTCGATCACAACAAACTTGTTTTAACTTATCACTTATTAATATGGCCATAGTTTATTTAGAGAACTTTAAATAGGAAATAATACAAATAAAAAATTCTGGTTCAACCATAAAAATGGTTTCATGACCAGATCTGAAGGTATAAATTTAAGAAGAAAGCATGTCGTTCTTGAAGGTGATAAATTAACACCTCACAAACAATGTTCTCTTTAATAAAATAAAAGGAAGAGGGAAATGGGGTTGGATGATATAATATCCCATTTTAATCATAAAATTACATTATATTTATAATATTGTAGTTACAATACTATTTTTATGAAGATAGGTGGGGAGAGATCAATAAATGAACTTGAACTTTAAAGGAAATTAAAGGAGAAGAGGGAGAGAAACTACCTCTTAAATCCTCCTCTTGAGACACTCCTTAAGGGACTAATCTTGGTCTTTTGATGAGACCAGATGATCTTGTATGTGGGGGAGGGGCTAGGGAAGATGTTTTGGCAGAGTTTAGAGAAGGGTTTCAGCTTGAGAGGTGTGAGGAAATGAGTGTGTGAAGGGTGGTTTTTATAGTGGAGGGGAGAGGGGTTTACTTAATATAAAATTAATTAGTTTATTAATTTCCCCTAAGAGAAGGTATAGTGGGTCTTGAATGGCCAATAATATTAATTTTATCATGTGATCCCAAACCAAGTGGGATTACATCAGCAGAACATCACACATGACTCTATAATTAGCTTATCTATTTCACTTTTCATCAAAAATTCAAGTATCTCAGAAAAATCCAAAAAATTTACCCCTACCATTTTTCAATGTGTAGAATCCAAAAATGAAGTAAATTTTTCAAAAATAATTTTCTAAACATTATTAATTTAATATTTAATTAAAATCATAATTTACTTAAAAATAGTTTTTAAAATTAAAACTGATTTAATAGTGCTTTCGTAAATTACGTAGGGTCTTATAAAATTATCTGAAAACTATAAGACATTGATTTGATAATTAATGAACAAATTTTAAGCAAATAATGTTTCTTTTAAATTAATTAATTAATTATAATTAATTATTTATGACTTACAAAATACCAAAACGTTTACTAAGGTCAAATTGTCACTTTCTAAGATGTCTAAATTTTATTTAATTATTCATGGGTAAGGTTACTCTTATGTTGGATGATTTACTATTCATAAGGGTCATATTACTATTCATAAGGGTATGTTACTATTCATAATGGTAGGTTACTATTCACCAAAAATTATTTTTGTTTTATTAGACTCCAAAAATCATCTTGAACACAACCGTATATGTCATATTTTCAAAATTCTAAACATAGAAGTGAAAAACTTGTGTTTAAAGGTCACTTATCACTTATTAGTTAATTATGTTGTGTTTTCATGTTATTTTATGACATAATTATAATAAGGGAATTTCCATTGAAAAACTTTGGGTCGTTACAAGGGAGACCATGTTTTCTTTTGGGTCTCTCCTTGATGGGGATTTCAGAGATTTGGTTGGGGCGACAAGCTATATTTAAGGTTCATTAGACCTTTCCAGATCCTTAGTAGAGTT
The DNA here is from genome assembly GCA_963277665.1 of Viscum album. Classification (NCBI taxonomy): domain Eukaryota; kingdom Viridiplantae; phylum Streptophyta; class Magnoliopsida; order Santalales; family Viscaceae; genus Viscum; species Viscum album. Next base: position 1,639,003,543 of record OY728121.1, on the reverse strand, counting down.
GGTGAGGTGGAATATCACCTAGATATTCCCCCATAGATGTACCAGATGCATGATGTTTTTCACGTGTCGTAGGTGAGGAGGTACGTGCATGATCCATCGCACGTCATTGACTGAGGAGAGTTGGCCATTGATGATGGGACGATGTTTGTGGAGTTCTCGGTAGAGAAAGAGGATCGACAGGAGCAGGTCCTTCATGGATGGTAGATTCCTATAGTGCACGTTCGGTGGAAGCACGGGAACCTCCATGAGATCACATCGGAGCAGGAGGCTCAGATTCGTTCTCAGTGCCCCAAATTGTTTGATTATCCCTTATTTTGGATTTGGGGGCGTAAATCACTATGGTGGGGAGAATTTAATGTCTCTTAATTTCTGTGTAATTCATTTCAATTATATCAAATTATTTTGAGACCACACACTTTGACGGTACATGATTCTGAGGCCCAGAGTTCCTGGAATGTAATTTTGAACTTATTTTAAAGTAAATTCAATAAAAGTGTGAGTGGGTTCTTCTAACTTTTGAATCGGTGCTCAAATTGAAAATATGAGGGCACTGTCGAACTCGGAACATCGAGATTCACCTAGAAATGACTTAACTTTAACCGACAAGGGTCGGATGAAAAAGTTAATTTTTGCGACCTTTCGAAAAAATAATAGAATAATTTTAAATAGTTATTTTATTTTTCTTTCGCACCATTGGGCGGAGAAAGTCATTGTTGCGGTGTAGCGATGAGGCAATGACGAGGCGCAATTAAGGAATCCTCTTAATAGATTGTTGTTAAAGTGTAACTGTTATGTTGTTTCATAATTGAAATAGTGTAACGATGTAATGTAATAGTGTAACAGAAATGCTACGACATGTTTCTTTTTATTAAACAAATGTGTTGGAGAATGGTGAAGTAAACGGTGGTAAAATCTCATACAAACCTCTGGTGATATTTTTATCCAACGAAGAATGATGAATGTTAGTGGAACGTCATCGACTTCGATGTACCTCAAAGGATGAAGCCGGAAAGCGATGAACGATGTTGACCCCCTTGAACCCTCAAGGAAGGAACGTTGCAGTAATGAATGTCAAGAAATTGTAGGGATTTGAACCATTTAAAGTTTCCCCATTCTTATTCCAAACTATGAATGTTGATTAATCAATGAACAAGTTAAACCGCGAACTGTGTGTTCTTGTAGGAGGGTGACTTCTTTTGGGATTCCTCTATCCGGGATTATTTTATCACTTGTGTTGGTTGAATTAAAATCCCTGAACCTCCCTATGTTTTTAAACTTCTAATACAGAGAGTGTGGGCCGACATGAACAAGGTCTAAGCCCCTCCGCATGTTCATTCTTCATGGATGATTTCTCAAAATGGCGGCAAAGCAAGTTTGAGGTCGTCATAGTGAAGTTGGCAGACTAATGATTCCGTAGACGCAGATGGATCAAGAAATGGACCACTGGAGCAACTCTGGTAGCCCGTAGAAGAAACTCTTGGCCTGCCGGTGTTGTCCGTGGGCGGAGGGAGGCGGCACACCGCGGTGGCAGAGGGCCTCGGGCAGCCAGCCGCAGTGGTGTGGAGACGGTGACCCACATCCAGGCCACCCGGGCGGACGACGGAGGTCGCGGTCACTCGACCGCGGCGCTGGAGATTTGCAGTGCCGCGTTGACCGAGACAACCCACATACTCAATCTATATGTGACATGGAGGATGCATCCATGTCGGAGACCGCGTGTGGCATGGCATGCGATGGGATGTGGTCGCTCGCCCGCAGTAGTAGAGAAACCGAACGAGGCTCCCAGCTGCATCCTAGCCACGCTAAAGGCCGGTCCGCCTCTGGTGGACTGGGCAAACCCATGGGTCGGACCCACACTCTTAGTCCAGACCCATTTCCCAATGGGTTAGGCCCAAGCCAGATCGGGTCAAGTCAGGTCAGTCCGACCAGGGCGGGCCAAACCTAGACCCAACCAACCCTTGTTTCACTAAAATTCTAGTATCTCTCAAAACAGGTGTCTAATTGATGTGTCGTTTGTGGCATTGGAACCCTTGTGATGGTAAGGTCTTTCTGAGATACTCTACGTGAGTTTTGGTGGTAGTTGACGTATAGCTGGGTTGGATCAGACTTGAATCCAACTAGACCCTTTTTACAAAAATGCCCATATCTTACAGACTGGGCATCCGTTCGACACGTCGTCTATTGCATTGGGACCCTTATGATGAGACAGCCCTTTGAGTTTACTCTATATGGGACTTCATGGCTATTGAGGTATGCCTGATGGCTTAAGAAGTGGATCCTCCCAGAATCAAGCATGCTAAGTGCGGGAATCCAGTGGTTGGTTTTGACATGAAGAATGAATAGAGATTTTGTGTGGGTCGACACCTAGTAATCTTGTGTGGGTCAACACCTATTAATACAATGTGGGTCAGCACCTAGAGATCTTGTGTGGGTCAAAACCTAGCGATCCTATGTAGTTCAGCACCTAGAGACCCTTTGTGGATCTATAGCAGAGCCTCTCGATAGAATAAGATGATCTAGCTTTTTGAATAATCATATTTACTTCTGTACTTAAGTTATACCTGGTGTGAGATGTGTCTTTTACTTTGTGATATATTTTTGTGATATTTCTTGGTGGTATTACCTCTATGGTATTTCCTTTGTGTTGTTTTTCTTTGTGGATTACTGAGAGACCTTCAGGGGTCTTGGGGTCCCTTCTAAGTATCATTATACTCACCCCTACATGGGATTCACCCGTACCTGTTGCATCTTGTGAAGAAAACAGACATATTTGACCATGACTTTGGGGATCCAGGACTAGATGGTGCTTAGAGATTGATCGATAGACGTGGTGTGCTGCAGTGACATCTGATAGAGATTTGTACCTACCCTTCAGGTAGGATCCTTGGTGGACGGTCTCTGGAGCTTGTACTTATTTTTTTGTACTTTTTTTCAGTTGGGATTGTATTCTATCCACTCTACTTTTAGTTTACACACTTTACTCTCAGTGGTGATGCCTTTTTGTGGTTGTACTACTTTCTTTACTTTGTGGTTTTCTTTGTGCGGTATGCCATGTATGTGTGTGTACAGGTTCAAAGGAAATGTCTTCCCTTTTTGGGATATGCCTTTACGGTGCTAGTCACCAGCCCTGGCCTATGGAAGGAGGACTTGGGGTAGTCACAGCACAGGCCCCGGGGGATGGGTCATGATAATTCTGAATAGTAACTTTGGTAATTATTTTTATTACCATGGTTAAAATAAAATTGGATAATTAAAGGTAAAAAATAATATTACAAAATTACCTTAACACCTGTAAAAATCCCATTGGATCTCTAAATTTGACCCTTATAATCTATTGTTCAAAATGGAATCACTTGATGGACACTTAGCTATGAATATTACATGAATATAATAAAAACTAATGAATGTGACTAAATGTCACAATCCCATTTTCTATAAGTATATTAATTTTAATATATGGATCACTAGGAGATAATATCGACTATAGATAGTATATATAAATCTAAAATAATTACCTAAATCATAGAAATTTATTTATAATTTTTATATATTAAATAATTACCACTAGTGATGACACAATAGTGACGTAGAAATTATTTTATTAACAGAAATATCAAATAAATGGTTTAAAAAAAATAAAATAAATATCATATGAACTAATTAATGTACTCCACTAATTTTATATATGGATATGATATGTTAGGAATGTATTTAATATTTTATTGAGAATTTATCTTCTGTGTGTATTTTTTAAAAGTCAAATAAATGAATATTGTAAAAAATTGGCATTATTGATATTTTATAAAAATAAAATTTTATTAAATTATTTAAAAATCATAAAAATATTTAAAAATTACAAAGTGATAATTATAATATCTAAAATTTCATAAAATATCCATTTATGGTCAATTAACACCATATAAGTAAATATTTATGACCATTAAATATTTAGAATGTTATTACCAAAATTAAAATTAAATAGAATAACTAAGTGTCAATTCAAAAGATGTTGTTTAATTTGACAAAATAACTTCTCCAAATTTTAATTTTTAATGATATTACAACCCTATATCATAATATATTCTAAATTGGGAAATTTTGGAGGTTTTGGGGTAGGGTTTTATTTTATTATAAATTATCATTTATGGAGTTTCCAAAAGTGCCCCTCACCTCAATTATAAAAGGGAACCTCCTCCCTCACCTCTTTACTTCATTTTAAGCCTTAAAGCTCGGCCATCCCCTGAATTTTTTCCTTCTTAAATTTCCTATTTTTATTCAAGAGGTTATGTTCATCTTTAAAGACCAACTCTAGTGCTCTAAGAAGAGATGTAGAGGAAGCACGTTGAGGAAGATGTAATCTATTCTACCGATTCTTTCAAACTTATTTCTTCTTCTACTTCCTATTAATTAGTTGCTTCATTATAAATTAATAAAATTATTATCACTCATATACTGATATGTTATTATAAATATGAAACAACCATATTTCACCTTTTATCCATCCTATAAAAAATGAAATCATCACATGTGCGTACATACGGCTTATCGTCTCCACACTGTGGTGTAATCTATTTTTAACCACCACCTTACTTGGATGGGTATAATGATGGAATTAATAACTATATATTATTATTATAACATGATACTAATTCTTAAATATTAGACACTATCCACTTAAATACCATTCAATAATTTTGGGAATGATATCATCGCTCGTGCGTACGTACGGCCTACTGTCTTCACGATGCGATGTGATTCATTCTACATGATCTTCATTAAACCAGATTATATACATGAATTGAATAAATAAATATGATATATAATATACTAATATAATTATGTAAATGATTTATCTATAACCTAATAAGAAGAACATGAACTTATCTGACAAATTTTGCATTAGAACACAAAGCAGTCAATATCCGAATAACAAGTGACAATGAAATATTACTAACAAACAGATCATATATGATATCATAAAAATGATTATGATTTTTGAATAATTAAATAACATTATTTAAATCATTTTACAGGATTTTTGGATACATATGAATGATATCGGACCTAAGGTAAGGGATAACTATGCAAATCTCATTTTTATCTGAGATTGTTTATTCGTAAATATATACTGGGGTATATTTATCATACACATCCAGGTTTCCTAAATATAAATTTAAAAATATTATTTATATGATTATATAATTATTTAATTTCAATTTTACCCATTGGTGAATTTTTTCTAAATGGTGTTAATGGAATCTTTTGTCGTTTTCGGTACCAGGTACTTTTTTGGATTTTTTGGAAAAAATACGAGAAGAATGTTTTTTTACTTGTATGTCATGAATAGATTTTTAAATTCTCATAATTCCTTATTTCCTTTAATATTATCTTATAATATTATAAGTTTATTTTCATATAAAATTATTTCTTCTAAAATTTTGTGGAATTTTGAGGAAGGAAAACGTTTTTGAAGAAGAAATTATATTTTCCTTAGGAATTAAGTTTTAGTGTTTTATCAAAATTATTTTCCACCTAAAATGATGCTCTTTAAATAGGGTTATGTTTTTTCCCTATTGTTACTATTATTTGAGTGTGTTAATGATGGAATGATATTTTATATGGATTATGTTATGATGGAATGATGTTTAAGAAACCCATTTTATTTCTTGGTTTATGCTATGATGAATGATTAATGTTTTTGTGGCACATGTAAGAATGATTTAATTATCAGATGGGTGGGACCAATGCATTGGGTAAAGATTTATATCTCATGAGATAGACATAACTGGAATGGAAAGTAAATCTGGTTCAGTAATACAAGGCTGGAATGAGGAGTGAACTAGGTTTAGTAATGGACTTTGTCCACTATGATGGTATCAGCAATGAGACTTGAATAATATGAAATAAGTTTATATGCTTATGTATGTATGCCATAAAATTTCATGTCTTGTGTTATGACTATTGTTATTACATTTCAATTTTATGATTTATTCCATGACATAAAATTATAATCTTTTATATGAAGGATAAGATTTTCAAATGTTATGTTCATATGATTATGATATGATTGATATTTACCTTGTTTACCATTACTGAGAGTTTGAGATCACCATTTCATATGTTTCTTTTCCCTAGGTCATGAAGAAGGGTATTAAGTAAGATACGTCAAAAGAGATTCTAGTTATGAATAAATAAGAGAAAGACAGTGTGGATGTTTTATTAACCAGTTGTTTATATTTCCTAGTTTCTAAATACACTAAACCTATATGGTCCTAACATGGTTTTTTGTTATATTATGTAATAAATATTCTTCAATGTTAAAGTAATATCTATATGTAAAGTATGGTATGTTACAAGAGGATCATGAATTACAAATCCCTAAGTGGTAAAATCCAATAATGAGAATCAAAAATGAAGATTAGATAAGAAAACATAGATTCAAGAACCAAAAAATATGGATTATATCCTTTAAAAAAATAGATAACTAATAAAATATAGGGAGAAGATAGGATAGAGAGGGAGATAGAGAATGGGAAGATGAAACTTATTGGGAAAGGAATAAATGAAGATCACATAACTTCGATCAACATTGGAGAGGGTTTGGAGGAGAAAAAATAGGTCCTTGAGAGCCCTCACAACCCTAGAAATCAATCTTGGATGAGTTAGGCCTGAGCAGGGGTCTAAATGGGGGTTAGAGATTTTTTTTAAAAAAAATTAGATTAATTAAAAGTTGTATGTATGGTTCGTTGTGTAGGTATTCATGGTTATAAAAACCATGCACCTTAACCGTGAACCCCCTTACTATAGGGTTGGATGGTTTCTCCTTGGTGGGAATACAGTTTTTCACACCATGTTCCATCCATGAAAATTATCACTATCTAATATTGCAAAGTTTTCACTAGTATGGGGCACAGTTTTGGAAAAACATGCACTACCCAAAAACCCTTTAAAGCATTAATAATTTCACCATAAACACCCCTAAATGAATCCCAACCCAGGAATTATCAAAAATGGGGTTTATGAGTACCTGAATATAGTAACAAGATGTTATGACTACCACACCATAGAAACTTGTTTTCCCTAGATAGCCTATTAGGAATCTTCCATGTCAAAAAATGATGTTACTGCTCTATCATCAGTATATCTCTCTCCCATGTCTCATGAGTATCAAAATCGTGCTTTAATAAAACTTGAATCAAATTTATATTCCTTCCATGAAGTACCATGGTTTTAGAATCAACTGTCCTCATAAGATACTCATTCATATATTAATCAGTCTTGACATCGAGATCACCTTAGATAAAAATATGAGATTGATCAAAAATATATTTTCATAGATGAGATATGTGGAAAATTTTATGAATCAATATCTGTTGTGTAGGAAATGATAAATGTTAAGACACACTCCTCACCTACTCAACAACCTCAAAATGTCCCACAAAATGAGGAGTAAGATTCCCTTTCCTCCCAAGTTGTTGATGACCAAATGAGGTGAAAATTTCAAGAAAACCTATTCTCCAAATGAGAACTTCAACGATCTAAGACAATAATCATCATAATAATTATATCATCTATGATTCATAAACATTCACTGAAAAATAAACTGAATATTTTGTGTTGTATCTTAAACCAAGATTAGTCCAACCAAGGAAATTTCAATGATCTCTGACCAACACAATGAATATTTCCAATGCTGGCTATACAAGTCCATAAAAGGATACATTTTGATAATAGAATAGTAACTATTGTTATAATAAAACTCAACCAGACCCATATAGTAATCATAAGCCCCACCAAAGTTAAGAACATAGGCACAAAGAATGTTCTTAAGAATCCATATAGCTCTTTCTTTCTGTCCATCAGATAGTGTATGGTATGGAATACTTAAACGAACCTAAGATCTTAGTGCCTTTAGAAGTCCTCTCCAAAATCAATAAGTGAACCAGGGATCTCTATTAGAGACTATAGCATTTGGAACTCCATGAAAATGAATAGTCTCTTTCATAAATATATTTCCCAACTCCTCAACTTTGGTTGTATCATGAATGGGTGTAAAGTGAGATGATTTGGATAGCCTATCAATCACAACCCATATCACATTATTCTTTCTCTGGTTATGTGGAAACCCCACCACAAAATCGATAGAGATCTCATCCCACTTCCAAGTTGGAACTGGAAGTGTATAAAGCAAAACTGAAGGTCTATGGTTCTTAGTCTTGACCTATTGGAATGTATAATAATGATAGACAAAATTATCAATGTATTTTCTCATACTTGGCCACCAGAATCTACACAGCATATGATAGAACATATTCATGGTCATTGGTTGTACTGCCCACTAAGAATCATGGAAATCCCACAACACATCTTTCCTGACTGATAACGGTGCGAAAAAACTATTCTGATAACATATAATTCCCTCTAGGGAGAATGACCACTCAGCAACAGTATCTTGACCCTAAAGACAATCTCTAATTATATGAAACTCATCATCAAGTTGTATCTCTTGAAGGATCCACTCAAGAAGAGAGGATTTCAAAAAAAACATTATCAAAGTAAAATTTGACCCCTAATTATTGGACTCCAATATGAAACTATACAAAAAGATCCATCAAGTTTTACTCTTTTGATGATTCTCTCATGGTCTGGGTCATATGTTTCATGCTCAAAGCGTATTCGATTACATTCCCTTTCCCTAGGGAATAAGTGATGTTAATGTTGTTGATTATAGGAACTCCACCTAAGGCCTTTGGGGGAGATTTGAATATTTTTTAGAGAAGATATAACTAAAATAAATTTGGGCAGAATATGATTTCACCTATCATATTTCTTAGAAAATAGCACAAGTGACGCCCAAGGTGACTCCCTCAGGTGTATAAAGAATTTATCAAATAGATCATCCAACTGAGTCTTTATCTCTTTCATTTTAGCTAGTTCCATGTGGTAATATGGGATAAATAATGGTTGATTACTAAGAACCAAATATATAAAAAAACATTACCTCCTTTAATGGTGTAAAACCAAAGAAATCATAAGGAAAAACGTTTAGAAACTAGAGGATAACTGTTGGGAGATCATAACTCAAATATTCTCACTCCATATCAATAGAAAAAATTGATATTAGTTTCCCTATTTCATGATAAGAGGTTACAAGTCTATTTTAACTTGGTTACCACTCTCCTTGGATGATATGACACACCCCATCGGGTGTAGTGAAATAGATCTTCCAAAGAAAACAACCAATACCAGATTTATTGTAAATGATCCAATCCATTTTAAAAATAATTTCAAGTAGTTTCATGTTGAGAACCATAAAATACCTTGCATTCTCAACATATGATAAAGAGGAAATACAAGTATGACTATAGATATATATCCCTATCTTCAATCTAAGTGGTGTAGTAATATCCCTCACATAAGATAAAATATCTATAGGAAGATTTAAAATATTGACAATATGGGTTAAACTAAAAAAATGAGAAGAACCAGTAACAAATAAATAAGTCACTAAAGATGAAGATATAGTAATTTTACCACTCATATTCACTAGACCCATATCTTCTTACTCTAGAGACTCTTCCACTATGTGAAGAATCTTTATTCTGGATGATTATGTATGGAACCCCTTTATCCTTGAATAATATGATAGAACCATAGATTTAGTAGGAATTGATGATTTCATGACACTACACAGAGTATAATAGATATGGTAGATATTTTTTTAAGTGACCTGAGCATTCGTAAAAACTACAAACCTTGGATTCCTCAGTGAAAACTATCTTTGAGTTCCCTAGATTTACACACTATTAGAAAATCAAAGGGAAAATTCCTAAAAGTATAAAAGGTCTATAAAAACCCTAATATCAAGTACTACCATGAGAATAACCATGATTACTCTTAAAATTAGAGTAATTTACACCACCACTAGGAGAAAAAGAAACTCCTTCCAACTTTGAATTACTATCCATGTCTATTTCGACCATCAACTCTCTATACAGCACATCAGCATGAGAAGGAAGAATTAGCATGAAATCATAAGAATGAATATCATACCTATTTCCCATATCTAACTACTGAGTATTAATATTTTCATTCAATTAAATATCTAGTTAAAACTAAAAAATATCAGCAAGGAAATTTTCATATTCTATCTGGGTCTTGTCAACTTTCTTGAGTTTGAAAAAATCCATACCCCTGGCCAACACCATCGACTATGGATAGAAATAGTCGGTGAAATTAACATTGATTCCATTCTAATAAAATACATCATGCTTCCTTTCCATAACCATCATGTCCCACCATCTCTTGCTAGGCCCTTATAATATGAAGGTTTCCCATTTCACTATGATTTTATCTGGTTTCCCCAAGAACTCAAAAGAATGATAAATCTTTATTAATAAATCCACATCCTCTTAAGGATCATTGTAGACTTTGAATGATAGATTCTTCTAGTGAAGTAAATACCAATCAAAATTCTATAAGACATACCTCTAAGTTTCCACAGTAGGATGGGAACTGGTGGTGATGCATATCTAAGAGAATGGATAATATACACAATCACCTAAACCAGACTCGAGTCCATGAGAGGAATTGATCGATGTGGATCATTAGTATCTTCCTCCAAGATTTGATTCACACATCTACTTAGAGGAATCATGATATAAAACATCATCATACAACTTTGAAGGCATCATGTTAACAATTAAATAGAGAAATAATGGAAATTAATCCCAATAGTTAGATATAAAAGATTTGGATTTCATCATATACAAAACAAAATTAGGGAAAATACTATAACTAATCCTCACAAAGTATTTCCTGAAACCACACATGGTGAATTAAGGCTCATTATAGTGATAGATGTCCAGAAACTCAATCTATACTACCTCCTAAGCCCTAACAAGATCACTGAAGTGCATACTGACATCAAGGAAAGATAGAAAACCTTCATATTTGATACCATTTTTTCATGAAACAACCCAAATACCATGTTACCCTGATAAATAGGTCGGTCTTAAAAAATACATATGGGCATTCCCGATCCCCACGAGTTGGAAACTAGCACCTAGAATCATGCAATATGAATGTCGGAATGAATTTTCCAAAAAAACACAACAGAGGCAAGATCAAAAAGATAGTATGCATACAAGAAAATTTAGAATTGTACTAGAATTAAAACATATATAAACTCTCCAAAGTACCAAAAAATAGGATAACTACTCAAGCACCAAATAGAAACAAATCCCCATGCCCAAGGATCATCAATAAGAACCACCTACAAGTGGAGATGTATGCTTGCTCAAACCTAGAAGAAGTTAATCTGAAAACACTTAGAGGAAGAGGTAGGGTGTGAGCTAAAAACCCAATAGGGTCTCACCAAGGATTCCATAATAATATTCAACAAGTAATTAACCAAATAAAATTTTTCAACTTTTAGATAAGATGTCATGGTAGTTCAGTAGAATATTTAATAAAAAACATTCTTAACACTTCAAATTATGGGAAAATTTTAAACAAATTAATTAACAAAAAAATTATATAAAAAAATTATAAAAAATCACAAGGCATGTGTAAAAATTGTTTACAAATAATTTCATATATATCAAAACATTAACAATGAGAAAAATGATCATATTATAAGAGGTATGATATTTCCAGGTTACAAGATCCCCATGCAATTATATAATGAAAATGGAAATGTGAACACACATCCCTTCAACACTAGTCAAGGTGAACTAACCAATAACCTATTGAGGATAAGAACTACCAAAAGTTTATGTTCGAGTTGTAAAGTTTCAATCTATTTCTAGGGAATTCCAATCATAACATGTTTTTCCCTAATAAATCACTAACTACCTAGGCTTATGTGTGCTCAAAGAGAAATAAATAATGGGTATTAATTTCCAAACTATTCCAAATAAAATTAAAGTAATTTCCCATTTTAATATTCCATTTTCCATTTAAAAACCAAAATGGTTTTTTAATGAAAAAAATTCATTTTTCCAGAATAAAACCACTGAGTTTTTATCAGAAAAATTTAAGACTTTTTTCTCAAAATAAAAAAAATAAATCAATTCCACAAATATATTTCACAATTCAATTTCAAATTTCAAATTCCATAATTTAAATTTCAAAGTTCAACTTCCACAATTTTTCATCAAATAAAAATCACACCACAATTCCATGGAATTGTAGGTTTTTTACCAATTTCATGACAAATTTGATTCAAATCACAAATTCAATGGAATTGGGTATTTCATAATACAATTGAAATAAATTACATTTAAATAAAACAATTTAGTTTAAATCAATTAATTTAGGGTTAACTAAACTGGCCATCATAAATGGAACTACCTACCTCGTGATCACGGGTTCATGAATCACAATTTCCTATGCAAGAAACTCCAACGAAGAGTGTCTCTAATGAAGATCGGAGAATAAAACCTAGATTCCAGAGCCAAAACAATGAGGATTATATCCTCAAACAACATGGAAATATAATAAACCCTAGGGAGGAAAGAAGAGATAGAATGAGATAGGGAATGGTAAGAGGAAACTTTCTATATAAAGACTGAATGAAGATATCCTAGATTTGATCCACCTTGGAGATGGTTTTTAGGAGCCAAAATTGGTCTTTGAGAGGCCCCATAACCCTAGAAAATCAATTTGGGTCGAGTTAGTCCCGAGCGGGAGCCTAAGTGTGGGTTTTGGGTATTTTTTAACAATTTTCATATTAATTTAAATCTTTGTGCATGGGAAGATGGAAAGGGCCCTATAGTTAGACACACTGTGTGCCCAAACCATGTTCCCCCTACTATAGGGGTTCACAGCTTCTCCTTTGTGGGAACATGGTTTTTCAAACTGTTCAACAACTATGCAAAACCTCATGGTAAAGGTTTTAACGATTTGTACTAGGAGGGTGCATAGTTTGGGAAAACAATGTGCCAACTTTTCACATCCCAAAATCCCTTTAAAACATTATAAATTTCATCTGAAACACCCATAAATGAAACCCAACAAAAGATTGATTTAAATATGAATTTAGGAGTACCCGAAAATGGTAATAGGTTGTTACATTAATGGATATAATTACATTGAATAAATGAATATAAAGCATGGATTTTCATATAATTATAATTGAGTGTATCCTTTTTCTATTTTTTTAAAGTAAAATTATGAGAAAGTAATATTCCACCAAACATTAAATAATGTAAAATTTATTGATGGATATTCAAGTAATATTTCAAGGTATTTTAGTATAAAACATTAAATATTACATGGATAAAATTTTCATGAATCATGTATTTTGATAGAGTAGTCGTTACCCTTGGAATTAATTTTTAAATTACCAAAAAAATATAACTAAATTTATATTTTATTTTTTCACCATGTTCAGAGAATTTTTTAGAAAAAAGAACTACTTCCAACTGAGTTTGAATAATATTAAGAAAGAATTATATTGACACTTTTTCATTTTAAAATGTCATTTATCCTTAATTATTCACTATCAAGATTAATTTTTCTATTCATTTGGTTAAGGAAACATAAATTAATAAACTCGTATAATGTTTATGGATGAATCTTATTGATAGGTATGATAATTTTTTTAAAATTTTTGATAATTAATTAAATTTTATCAAATCATTCTCTTAAAAAATGATAATATATTTCTTTTATTTTTTTACATAAGGTACATAGTTCATTTTAATTCATATTTAAGGATTAAATCTCAACAAAAAGGCTATATTACTATTGGTTATAGAGTTAAAGAGTGCATGATTTTCTTTTTTAGGTATTCCTACATAATTGAGATTGAATTCAGTCATGATGAGAACATAGGATTGTGCTCATTAATAATATTACTATAGATCAATTTTGTGAAGAAATGAGATTGATGAAAATATAAGACTAAGGGTTGATCTCAAAAAAATATAGAATTAACAAAAAAAATTAATAAGGATATTTTTTAATGGTTTGTTCATCATATATGTAAAAACTCTTAATCACGTTATTGGCATGTTATTATTATTTATATGTTGAAATTAATAATTTTTTTGATAATTCATGTCAATAATTGAGCATAAATTGAGAAAAAAATTACTTGAGGTTCTCTAAGGAATGCTATGAGATTTTATGCCTCCCATATTAATGGATTAATTTTTCTTTAAATTATTCAATAAGATATATTCAAAACCCAAAATATTGTTTTATTTTCACTTTTAGATGTGGAATATAGTGGGAAGCTAGTTGATATCATAGAATTAAACTATCATTTTCAATTTCAATTTCCTAATTCAAATGAAAATGGGTCAACATTGATAGAGATATAATAAAATAATCAGTAAATATAAATTATATCATATTCACTCACTTGATTGATACATGTGATCATGAAGATCCTGATCCATTTTTCTAGGATTCATAAGATATGATGGTTTATTATGTGGAATATAAAGTACATGAAGGTTAAAGTGAAATTATACACTTAATATATAGATACATGTATGATATAGTTAATGAAGTTTAATTTATAATTTATGATAATGAACCACATCAACCACAAAAATTTATATGGTTATTCATATACAATATTGAATCAATTGAATTTTAAATGGAGGATGAAAATAAATAATTTATATTTATAATAGAGGTTGAAAAAAATGAGGAATATAAAAATAAAGGAAATTAAATGTATAAATTGGTGATGAAATGATATTACAATTTAAAATATATATTTTTTTTAACAAATATATATTTTTCAATATTTTAACTTTTTATTGAATCATGATATTATTTTATTTTTTCAAACAATGAATTTATTATAATCTATTTGAAAAATAAGAATGTCGAGAACAAAATTATTTGAGATCCTAACCAATCATAATCTCTAAAAATATAGATTATACCATCACTTGTAGTGGATCCCAGTGATTAAACTATACTAGATCATTTTATTAATCCTTGTATATCTATAGATGTGGTCTTAAGATTATCTTTTGATATTCCAGCATTGGTGTAGTATTTAGTTACTCCTCTATCTATGAAATATTGGTAGGTTACCATTACTGGTCTATATATCATTGTAAAAAACTAAATATTTTTATTAACTTCTTAATATATTTTTCAAATAGATAAAAATAAAAATAAAAGTGATACAAATATGAATAGAAGAGATGTATGGGACCTAAATGGATTTAAAATTATCAATCCATATGATGTGTTTGGGTGTTTACTGGTGATTCTTATAGAATCTATGGATAGATTCTTGGGAATATTTAATTTGAGAAGGTGATCCTTCCCATTAACTATAAATATTACAGGAATATTACGATAACATGGATGAATTAGTTTTTTGGAAACCAAATAAATGTGTTAATAATTTAATATTAATTGATGAATAATTTAATGGAGTGAGAAAAATTATTAATATACATAAAATATATTATTATTTATACATCTTGAAATATTTTAATCTCAATGTCCCTAAATCTTTCTTAAACTTAGAAACCATGAAAATTTTTGGTATGAAATGAAGATAATATAAATTTATATTATGTAATCAATTTAATGAAACATATCTTATCACTAGATATATTTATGATAACATTCCTAAAGGTGCATCCTCGTAGTAGTGGAAGTTGTTTATTGGTATTAATGTTGATGTATCTCATGATGTATTTAAAATTTGTATAGAAACATAATAATATAAAACTAATTAAATTATAATTTTTATTAATGTCACTTTTTTCTAGAAATTTTATAAATATTATTAAAATGTATTAAAAACTTATTATTTCTCATATCTTTGGGTCAAAAAATATTTTCAGAAAAATATAAATCTTTTTTTAATTCATTATTATTTATATTAATTTATTCTACCTAAATATTTTTATTCTATATTTATATTTATATTTATATTTTTTATAAAGGATCAATATTTAGTTCACCTGATTGAATGAATGAAGAGGTTTCAAAATATTAATCAAAAAACTGATGGATGTTTCAATAGTCAACTAACAAGATAAATTGGAGTGCCTACTCCTCTTAAAATTTAAATATTGTTTAATTATTAAAAAAATATAATATATAAAAATAATTTACTATATAATTATATAAATTTTAGATAATTTATAAAATCATTGTTAATATTTTTATGTCAATAGGGTAAAATTAAATAATCTTTAGTCATGAACCATATAAAAGAATTATTAGTTTTAGGGAACAATGTAATAGAAATAATATTAGGTAAGTATAATCATGGTAATGTTTGAGGCATGGTTTCTAGACTTACCATATAAAAAGTTTTTAGTAGGTTACCATCATCCATTGTTACTCCCCCATCTAGTAGAGGATCAAATAGTTCCATTGATTGGGAATCACATATGTAAATTTTAAATCCTAATGAAAATGAGAATGAACATGAGGCTAATAGGAAAAAATTATATTATTGGTACTCAAAAATAAAAACTTCCAATGTTTTTTGTTCCATTGGATGATAACCATAGTCCCCAACTAAATTTTTTTTCTTATAGGCCATCCTACATAGATAAATTCTATACTCAATATGTGACATATCTAAATGACTACATTAATTATTTTAAGGATGATATTATATCCCATTGGTGATGTTTCATTAAGACGAAGTTGGGGTAATTTGAGATTTATGTTCAATTTAAATTATGTGGGTGTATATTTTCAATTGAAAGTGTTTTTTAATATATTATTATTTGTTCTAAATGAAGAAGAATAAGAATAACATATGATAAAAATTTATAAAAAATCCTTAATGAGTTTTGTTACTTCTATCCTAGAGCCTCTTCCATGATATCTACTAAAATGAATGGTTAAAAAAACTTGTTAGATTATCCATGATTGTCCCCTATTTTATTATGATGAAAATACTAGGGTAAATATTGTTTTTGGAGGTTATTGGAGAACTAGGAGAAGTATGAATGGTTTGGAATCATGGAAATGAAGACTATGGGCCTATCCATGTAGTTTATATTGGTCAAAATTATGGTCCACATAGTTATTCTTCATGGTTTGGTAAACATTTTAATTAAAAATTCATGGTATCCAATGGACCTATCTAATTTCTTAGGCTCTTACAATAACCAAATATTACTTAAATAACCACCAATAATTTCAAAACATGCTTTAAATCTCATGAATACTATGTATGTCGATGTGGTCGCACGTTTCGAATGAATATACTCCCATTTGGGGACTTTAAAGTGGAAAGAGTTTGAAATCGTTAAGAAATCCATAATATTTTACAAATTATGGTTCAAACATGAATAATTCCACTGATTTCAATTATTTTGGTCCATTAAGTATTGTTTGGTTTGAATGGAGATAAAATTATTAATTCTTAAAAAAAATATAACATAACATCAAAATTTTGGGTATAATTAGTGATAAGTAGTTTGAATAGGGATAGGTTGGACGTTGATGAATTATTTGGATTGAATAAAGAATATATAGTTTTGGTTTTTTATGGATGTTCCTGATTTTATACTTATACCCTCATAGATTTGATGGAGGGAATATTGATTTATTTTTATGGACATAATGATTGAATTTGGAAAATTACTATCAGATCAAAAGTATTTTACCAATATTTGTTTATTGGTAAAAAGTTTAGTAGGTTTCATTGATGAATTATAAATGATTGTATTGATTCAATAAATTTAGTGGTATAGTAATTTAAAATAAAATATTGAGAATTATATTATTATAAATTCATAAATTTTTTATTCAAAGAGTTGAATCATACCATAAATAGGTATTTTATATTTTTTATGTCTTCTTGGAGATCATAGAGGATTAATTGTGAGAATTGTTTGTTGATTCATAATTTTTAGCAAATGTATTTTTTCTGAAAAACTTACTCTTTTTATTTTCTAGTTTTTAAAAACTTTAGTTGAAACTAGAATGATTTCATTGAATTTGAAGGATTTTTTTCCTTCAATATTGTTTCATTAGAATTAAAATTAATCTATGAATTTTTACCCAATGTATAGTGTAGCATCAAAATTATGGGTTTAATTGATGATAGAAAGTTGGAATTAGGATTGGTTGGAAGTTGATCCATTATTTGGAGTGAATTTTGGATACAATTATTTAGATTTTAATGGATATTCCAAATTTTATTCCCTTATAATAGGAAATTTCTATGAGGGAACTAATGATTTTTTTAAAGATTAAAATGATTGAATTAAAATAAATAAATATTTAATAATATTTAATTTACCAATATAGGTATATTTTCTAATGATTTTTTTGGTTTATGTAGTGAATTCTAACAGATGTAATTGAGTCTCAAAAATTTGTTCCATAGTAATGGAAAATGATTATTGAAGAATCTGATTTCTCTAAAATCGTCATTTTTTATTTGTCAAAGTTGAATCACATATTAATTAGGGTTTTTTTTGTTTTAAAATTATTTCAGGTGAGTTTGAAGGATTAATTTATTTAGAATTTTCATGTCTTAATTAAACACATGTTATATGGATAGATATATTATTTATCAGTGAAAAAATCGAAAACGATTTATTAAAAAATAAAAATTATATGTGAATGATTCTAAATATATTCTATTGTTCTTCTGTTTTATGTTCCATTACTAAATTTTTTTTATTGAATTTCATATATTTATGTAGTGTATAGGATTTTGATCATTAAATCCACAACACTCTTTAAAAGGCATCGGTCAGGGTTTATAGTTTTTTTTGTTTTAGTTAAATATTATCATAGATTCTATAATAATTATTATTTTTTATGTTTTATTATTATAATTTATATATTGTTTTTTTTAATTTATATGATTTTGATGCAGTAATATCAATATTTTAAGATCCTAAATATAAATATGGTTATATATTAAGGAGGTACAAATATATCCCTGATGGGTTGAGGGTGGACGTCAGACTTATGTGGTCTGTATAATAAATGAATATATGATTAATGATTGTTGACGCATTTAGATATACTTATATTTGTTTTAACTTTTTTTATATGTGTATTGTATATATATGTTGTTTATATTATTTTATATTTATTTCTCTAATTAATTAATATTTTTCCCAATATATATTTTATAAATTATTTTTTAAAAAAAGTATTATAATTTTTTTAATTTAAATGTTTATTCACCATTTTTATAAATAGTCACTAAAAAGAAAAACTATAATACATATTAGCATCTATTTCTTTTTCAATTTATTTCTTTTTAATTTTTACATTTATAGGAATTTTTAATAAAAAATCACAAAAATAAAACTATCAATATATTAATCATCAGTGTTTTTTTCTTTTATTTTTTTCATTTTTTAAATTAAATATTCTTCAATAAGAACCATTGTTACATGTATTTAAAATAACCTATAAATATGAAAATTTGCATCATTTAAACTACTAATAAAAAATTTTAAATATCCTCTGCTTTCTTAATTATTGTGAAATATGCGGTGTTTTGAATAATAAAGGCTAATTGGGTTGTTGATGGATTAAACCATCATTAATGGGAAAAAACACCATCATAGATTGTTTTTGGTGTATTGTGGGATTTTCCAAATTGTCCAAATTTTATTCCTAAATGAAATTATCAAATCCTATCTTTCATGTGGATAACCCTAGGATTTTTATATAAATATTTCTATATAGGATAAATTCCTCAGGAAATAAATTTATTCAAACATAAATGGTATAATTAATTAATATATGATTTTCCTTTTTGAGAAAATTACTTGGTATCTGATGGTAAAACCCTTGAATCTATGATTCTATAAAATTTTATACAACCTCTAGGGTAAATATCACATTCTATATGAAATAGGATCTTATTTGTTTCATCTAGGGCCCTATTAAGGAGATATAATTACTCCATCACAAATAATAGCTAGCAGAATAAAATTATTATATTTTTTTAGTTTATTATTATTGATGTTGCACAACACTAATAATTCTATATTAGTATATTTTGGGGGTAAATATGACACCTCTTGACAAATAGATCCATCATAAAAATTTTCTGAGGTGATCAAGTTGGTTAAATTTACCATATTATCCCTAGTGTAATCCATGGACTCAAAATCTCAATATTAAGCTAACTATTGACTATAAAAAATATGAGTCACTAGACATAAATATATACATACACATACATATGTCTCTATATATAAAATATTATTGGATTACCAAACCCCTCAGGGTCATAACTTTTTTAAATCCATTAATACAATCCCCTTTTAGAGCACCTACCTCATTCACACCACCCCTAATTATGAGGAGAAATATTTTATGTTAAATTTTGTTTTTATCATATGAAAATTTGTTAAAAGCATCAAACCATTTAACTTTATTATTTCCCAAGGGTCTTTATTATATAACACCACACAACTTTGAATCAAGACTTCATTGTTCATTGTTATTATATTTTATTTCTCTTGTATTGATAAAAACCACCACCTATTATTTTATCCAAGAGATACCATTCCCATAGTTCATGACCACAATGGGCACCAAACTTAGTAAAAATATAATCATATAAAAATAGAAATTATGAAAGTACCAAAACTAGGAATCTATTTCCTGATATAGAAAAATTTCATGATAAAGATAATAATGATGTGATAGGCATTTGATCAAATTTATTATATATATATATGAATAAAAAAGTAAAGAAATTAAATATTGTTTAACTATTATTTAATTTGGTATTACATTAATTTAAGTATTCCAAAAATATTATGTAAAATCTATCCCATGCTCCCCTATTATAAGGGTTAAGTCTTTAACATCCTTTCCAGAATTTCGATTTTGTATTTAAACACCAATTTTATAGAATTAAATTAATAATATATTAGTAATAATATAACATTAATAATAATTAATGATTAATCATTTCACATTCTAAATAAGTAATTATTATTTAAAAATTTTATAAACCATAAATAATATAGTAATAATAATGAATACTAATAAATTCATTAATATTGTTAAAACTATAAATAAAAAAAATTAATTATAAAATTAGTAGTCTATTTTAAAATATATAATGATTAATTATTTCTAATTATGAAGAATAAATTTTAATTACTTTTATTTTTTAAAATAATTAAAAATAAATTAGTAATACAATTAATATGTTCATTTAATGGAATAAATGTTATAAGAAATATAAAAATAAACACCCCTAGGAAAAAAATAGAGTGTGGGTAATGAGAGATCTAGAAGGATCCACCCCACACCTTTCAAGGGGCATACCGTACACCCAACACATTATCTTCCCTTAACTAAATGCAAATATGGAAAGAATCGAACATATAAAAGTTTCCATAATGTAATTACATTTTTTTTGTAAAATTAATTTAATTATTAAAAAATAATATATTTATTAAAATATTATAATAATCTATTTATTATTATTAAATATCATTAAAAACAAATTTTTTAATATAAATTAATTTTTTTAATATAGAAATTAATAATATTATTATTATTATTAATTAAAGTTAGTTTCATACTCACCCAAATACAATAAAGAGGCACATATATGGGGGCTCGACCATGGATAATAAAGTCATGATAAAAAAACTAATGACATTAAATCCATGAGAAAAATTAATTCAAGATAATAAATTTAAGATCAATAGGTCCTACGATTGATAGATAAAAAATAATTTTATCTAGATAACTATTAAAATATATTAAATACCTTGTAATTATTAAAAAGTAATGATATTCAAATCATGATAATAATGTAATGATAATAAATTCATGATAAAAAATTATCATACTATTGTAATTATATTATTAATAATTGATCTAATCCATTATTTTTATATTAAAATAATATAATTTTCATGGTGAAGTGGGAACCCATTCAAAGGTTTTACACTTACATCGAGGATATTCCCTGAAAAAAAAAATTATCAATACAAGTTCTATATAAAATTACCAAATGCATATGCATAATACTCAAAGAGAAATTTAGAATAAACTAGCTTAGAAAAAAACTATAAATTAGACAATTGGGTATGAGACATCCTGAACACATATGAAAATTCTTATTTAGCAATTAAATATGGATTCAATCAAGGTTATTTATCTCCTATTTTTAGCTTTTCCTTTGATGTTTTATATGATAGGGGTAAGGCTTCCAATATATTTTGTAGTGTCAATATCCCCATGGTGGGGAAAATTTTTATTTAGTCTTTAGAGATAAACAAAAAAACATGAGTCTCGTATAGAATAACCTTACAAACTTTAGATTGTGAGAGGGGATAGGGGAACACTTGGTTCCTCTTGTTACCTATAACAAAGCAACATGAGGTATTATCATTCATCATAGAGGTAAATCCCTTATCACTTCTACCATCCTTATTTGGGAAGAAAAAAAGAATATCCACAATATAATATATTATTGGACCATAAATATTTGTGGGTCAAGAAAATTACACCCCTGAGGGAACTATTCTTTGGTGATCCTCTGAATCCTAAGGGACAAATTGGGGGCACTAATGGATAAGGGATATTGGCATGTGGGATCATGATCCAAGGAGGTATAATGAATCACCTAAGGGAAATCATTAGTAGTAGGATCAGTTTGAGGAACCTTTATTATTTACTAGTCCACGCATAGGGTCGTAGGGGAAGAGAATAGAATAACTTCAATCACACCCAACTGGCCTCCTCAACTTCAATTCTAGATGTTGGGGGGTCCATTGGCCATGTCCACTATAAGAGGAGCAGAAATCGACAGCATATTCCTACTATATTAATTTCTATAAACCAATATTTCCATCAACCATAGGGTTGATGTGTTAGGAAAATTTTTAGGAATGATGGATCTCATAAGAAATCCAGGCACAACCATCCATACTAAAACATAGTGTATGATCATCAATATATAAGATCCAATAAATCTTTTCATACATATCTTTGCAGATCACATGGTTCTAGAAGTAAAGATTCATTCTCAATAATAAAATCCACAACATTAAACAATTGAAATAGCTCCTCTTACATGATATCCACATTCCCACAGAATAGAAACAACCTAAATTCCATGAAAATCAGAACTTTAAATTAATATAAAATAAAAAAGTCATAGTCTAAAATAATAATAAGGAAAAATATATTGTGGTTTAGAACCCCAACACCATTTGGGGTTATGATCCTCTCACTTCCTGGATGAACCCTACCAAGCACTCTGATGATGGTCAGTCTAAAATTAACCTAGCTATAAGGGTTCGATAATAGAAGGAATCCATGACATATAACATTAAAAAAATAAGGAAAATGTGTGGAAAATATAACACTATTTTTTATGTGATTTTTTTAAAATAAAATAAATTATTTGATAGTATAAAAAAGAAAATAAAATAAAATAAATGGTTGAGATTTATCTCCGTGTTTTTTGATCAATAAATTATTAAAAGAAAAAAATGATTTGTATCTCTCTCCATCTTGTTTGGTGAATCTTTTTAAAATAAAATAAAATAAAATCTTTTATGATACATTTAGTAAATAGTGACAAAAGAGTAATTGTAAAATATTAATAACCCTCCACCATATATATATATATATATATATATATATATATATATATTAGGTTCTTGGGGGTACAATTATAATTATACACACACACACCTCACACACAGGCTTGAAAGGAAGGACATAGCCCTCCCCAAAAGATAGTTCACCCATCAAGCCTTATTTATTCAATACATAACCCATAGGCTTAATGGGCATGAAACCCATTACATGGACCATAGGCCTAGTGCCCATGAAATCTCATTACATAGCTCGTAGGCCCATAACATAACCTCACCAAACATTAGAACTCTATTGCTTCACTCAGTATAATTTCTTTTCTATACACATATCCCATTGCAAACTAAATCTAAACGACACTACTTCTTTTTGCGAGACAACTATTAGAGAAATTGTATGAGATAATGAATGGACTACTAAGGTTGACTAGTTTATTGAAGATCTAAATAAAAAGAGACAATTTATTTTATCTGTTGAACTATAGAAATGGTACCAAGCCCACAATGGGTGACCTATGTCAAAGGGGAACCTTAAAAAACCCTTGGAAAACACAAAGGGTTGTCCAACTCCATTTTATGACAAATGTAATTATAATAAATTTGGGGAAATTATTTTCAAAAAATTCATGATAATAATAATTTTTTATTAAATATTTTATATCATCTATATTATAATTTTTTTATTATTTTAATTAATATAATTTTAATAATTATTTATTTAAATATTATTTAAATATTTTAATTTTCATATTGATTTTATTTAATTTTTATATTTTAAAGGATTTCTTTGTTTCCTAAGTGAAACATAACAAAACTTCTTCAATTTCAAGTTGGTAACATTGAATTCTTATAAAATATAAACTATAAGTACAATCAAAATTAAACATAAAAACCAAAATAAACTTATAATAATATTTTAAAATAATTAAAATTTTTAATATATAACCAATATAAAAATTTCTATTATAATAACATTATTGTTTAAAAAATGACATTAACTCTTTTAAAAATATATATTTTCATAATTATTATTCAGTATTTGATTATTAATTACATTATTACTATAATTTTTGACATATCTATATACAATTATACCTATATTAAAAATTTACATAGACTTGGTAAAGCAATAATGTTTTTAGAGGAAATTTAGAGGTGTCTGGGAAGCTGGTTCAGCAAAGGGGCTTGGGTGGTGAGTGGGTTGTAGATTAATGATACTATAATAGATCTATCAGTTAGCATGTGGGATATAACATATATCTAGTGGATTATTCCATTATATATCTTATCTAAAGATCCCATTAGAGAGCCAGTGGGATTTCTAATTAGAACCAGGTCTTCCCAGTGGCCACCAGCTAATCAGTGGTGGCTACTCGTTCATCGGTGGTGTCTGGTAGTTCCAAGTGAGGGAACCGTGATTATTGGAATTTTTTGAATATAAATCCCCACTCAACATTAAATAATGTATGAACCATTATACTCCCAATAAAATAAGAACACATTAATGATTTTTGATTTCTCTCCCTCCCTTCAAACACCTTCGTTCGACACCAGAATGGAAAATCAATCATGCATTATTCGTTAGGTGAGTTATTTTTCATTATAGATCGGTTCCATTCCCTTATATGTCATAAAAACATATCATATCTGATAATTATTGATTATATATTTTTATTTTTATGTTTACTAATGTAGGGTTTGTGATGGTTTATAGAATCAACACTTGTATTCAATGATTTAACATCTATGCATCACTTAGAGAAATTTCATTTACAATAGAGGGAGTTCTTAGGTATGATTTTCCTTGATCAACTTATCGTGTGTGGTTTCTTCTTAACAATATTCCTAGTATTGTAAATCATGTTGAATTTGGATTGGTTCAAGAATTTGGTGGTTTTTTTGGTCTTGAATGATGACCCTTTCTATCAATCATTAGTTCACTTATAGTAAGAATCCATTGAATTTAGTACATGTTATATATATGTATATATATATATATATATCTTTGTATGTGTTTTTGTTCTTATAATTATTTTTATTCATGCATGTATATCATGTGGAAACATTTTTTTGAAGTTTTCTCACATATATTTTTTATAGATATGAAAATTTATTGATATAACTTGTTCATTGATCTATAATTTTTTATATATGATTGCATATATTTTTTGCTATATATTCTATAATCGATACAGGTTACTCCATATAGACAACCCAAACTAGGAGGGATGTGTGAGATATTCATTTTTATTTAAATGATCTCTCCCTTCCATCATTATGTGTCAAACATGTTTTTTGAACTACCCCTATGTGGGGGGGTGTTATAAAAGGCCATTTGATGTACCTTATAGCATGGAATTGTCATAAGAAGAGATCCACTTTAGGGACCCCACATTTATATTGTGATTTATTGATATTATTTATTTTTATATATATTCTATTTAATTTCATGGAATGCACCAATTTATATTATTCAATTATGTTAAGGTTCATTTGGTGGTGTTAATTTGGTCTTCTACTCCCAGCCAACTCAGGAATTTCAGTACACTTCTATATTTTATGAATAGTGATCCGAGAGTTGTAAAGAGTCCTATGGTGGATAGTTGAGTAGGTTGAGTGGATGGATATGGAAATTTATGGATGGTATTTAGGATATATATTTGTTTCAACTTATATTTATAGTATTTACCTCATACTATTGATCCATTGTTTATTTTTTTATGTACTTAACATTACAAATTATTATTGCATGGTCTATTTGATTTTTATATACTGATGCTCTATTGGTTATTTATTATTTTTTTTATTGTTATAAATATTTCATTGCAATATGATTTTTACCTTTTCTAAGTTGATAGTCTCCCAATAATGTTCTGCAGCCCTTTCCACTAGTCACCATCCTCCTATGTTTGGAGAGGAGTTCATAAGCTTGTGTGGAACACCAGCTCGAACCTAGTGGTGTGGGTATGGTGCTACAAAATGGTAATAGGGCAGAAATTTCAAGGAAATTTTCTTCTATTTTCCTTTATTAGGATACGTTATAGAGGATATAATATGGTTTGGACTTAGTATGTGGAAATATGTTAGGGTTGGGCCATCATAGTGTAGTCGACCTCTGATATTCCCTAAATTGGTAATTGGTGTTTTTACTATTTCATGATACCTTTATTTAAAATTCACATTGGGTGATGCAAATTATATTTTTGTAATGTTTTATTTCATTTTATGTGGGTTCATTCATCATTCTAGTCATGTAGGACCAGATTCCCTATACATGTTTCTTATATTAGATAGATCCCAAAATAATTAAATTCATGTTTCAATTGTGATCTGTGATTTACTAAATTTTTTCTTACTTTATTTTATTTGAACATGTTGTATTCTATGATAGAGTGTATATGTTCCTATTACTAACATTATATTGCTAGAGTATTGCCTTTTGTTTTTGGTATTTAATAGGTGGTAACTCCTTGTTCTTGTGGGTATCTTCTTATTTTGAACCATATTGTGAACTGTGTGTGCACATGTGTTCATTAATAACTCTTCTTGTTTAAGTTGTTGACCATATCTATGGTTTGTTCTATAATTTATAAAAAAATACTCATAGTAGTATTTTTTTTAGTATGTTGTAGTACTAGTAGAGATATAGGATACAACTGATCATACTCCAATATTTTCTAGATTTGGTCAAATAATAGAACCAATCTAACTGACTCTTTTGACTAGTGTATTATCAGGGTAGTGGAGACCATCAGACTGGGTCAACGACTGTCAATTACACTCATTATTTTCAAATATAGAACCCCCAACCTTCCATGTCACTAAATTTCCCTAGATATGAAGGAATAGATGTCATACATTGATATGATTTTTGACTTATTAGTGACCTCATAGGGTAATATGGTAATGCTTTAAACATTTAGGCTTTATGGTGAAGATAGAAGATGTTTGGACATCATTATACATGCAAGCCTACATGAAAGTCTAACCACATAGTCCTTCAAGTGTCCTTTATTTGATGAGTTCTTCCCTCATACAATGAATAAGGAATATTATTAGGATTTCATAGAGTTTCAATAGGGAACAAGGATGGTGTCCACCTACTCAGAATGATATAACAAGATAATTCTATTTTCTCATCTTCAATTGGTTAATTAGGAGCATAAGGATGAAAATTTCATGATTTTTTTTCACCTAGAGTTGAAGCGATAGGTTTGTAAATTCAATCTGAGGACCTAGGATGTAGTGATTCATAAGTTACCTATACTCTAAAAGGGATTTGATAAAGACATAGCTTCATGTTTTCTTCCATATCTCAGTGGTCTAAATGGTATATTCTCTAATGTAGTTCAAGATAACTATTCTAGGAAAAATAAGAGAATATTAGAGGATGGATGTTGGAAAATAGGATGGTAGTTACACTAGATAACGGTTTCCCTGGATCAATCTATGGTATATCAGTCCTCCATGTCCAATAACATAGAGGGAGAGAATATTTCTCATGGAATGCCCTATATATTTCAATTATTTTCAATATTATGGCATTTCTATTCAACTTAAGTTGTTCTGTGATAGGGATTTGGGGATGTGAATAGTAGGTATAAGCATAGGACCATTGTATAAGGTGAAGTCCATATAAGGTTCAGTAAACAATGTGACTTGTGATCTACTAGGGTGTTGTGGAGTGTGGTTTAGAATAGATTGTGCAGTTGATCAAGCTTTAGTAGATTTTATAGAGAAACCTTCCACTATTAAAGGTATAGTCCTAAAGTATTCAAAAATACCTATTTCTTTTTTGTAAAAAGGATCATCCAATTCCTTAATAACAACTCAAGAAGTTTTTGGGATGGATTTTTCATTTTAAATTAACTTCTGAGCTAATTTATATCAATAAACCCAATGTGAGGAATTTATATCATCTTTATACCTTTCTGGACTATAAAATGGTGGTTTACAGCTTCGATCATGTTTTGAGATTCATAGTTATGGGTATTACTTGTTTTGACGTGATCTATGGAATATATTGGTTGAGTAGATATTGTTAACATATTTATTTCTATCGGAGGTGATTAAATTTTTCATCACTTAAATGATATATCTTTGTGTTAAACTATGAATATAACATTATGGTAAAAATATATGTGTAATAACTCAGGTTTTTAGAATAGGTCAAAAATCCTGACCCTATTTGGATTTTTGACTTGTTTCTGGGAAAACTGGGAAACTTTGGAAATTTCCAAACTACACATCGGTTAATCTAAAGTACACACCATATAAAGTTTAGGCATGTATCAGCTGCATTCTCACTGAGTACATGTCGTGTGATGACTGTGTAAAAAATTTCTACAACATGACGTGTAGGTTTTCTGGACAAATCATGTATTTTTTTCGCGTATCGCCAGAGTTCCAGTCGTGTGTCAAACCGTGTGGCGTGTCCAAGTTGTGTGGATACCTCCGATTAAGTCGGAGTATGGACAAGTCCACTACATGGCATTTAGTCCTTTATACACTCCATGTATTTTTATTTTTATTTGCTTAAATGAAAGATCTTCGCGTCTTATTCCAGAAAATACCTTCTTCTTCCCCATTTTCATACCTTGACACTCTAGGAGGTCAAAAACGTTTCTTCTCCTAGATTCTTCATCTGAAATTTGTTTCTTCAATCCGTCAGTGGCTGTTAGATCATATTGGGAAGGATAAACCCACGCACCCTCTTTCGTTCCAGTTTCTTTTCCTCACACACCATAGTTTCCATCCAAACATAATTGTCAGGATTTGACAAAAACTTATATCTACGAAGATCAGCTTTCAATTGGAGCTTGATATCGGAATTTCTTATGTCCACAAGTCTTGGGTAGGTAGTGCATACCTTATTTCGTTTTTTTGCATACCTTTAGGTGGAATGGGTTAAATTGTGTATTTGGGTACTTTGAGAGAGACCCTATTTTATCTACTATTTCATATTAAAATTTTTATTAGACATTTAGGATTCCTTTGGTATGCCCTTTTACCTATTTTGATTGAGTGGGGCCAGGTGAGGGGTCATTTCTCATTTGGGGTATTTTGTACGGGGTTTATAAAATGGTATATGTTGATTTTTGTTTGATTAAACTACTTAGTTTAATTCGTTAAGTTGTGATATGAATTTTTAGCGGCTTCCAAGACCATGGTGCTACTATGGGACAGCACATAGCTAGTGCAATTCCACTGTTTATTTTGTTTCGCATGTTTAAAGTATTTATTTTGATTACATATATATGTGTGATTTGTGATATTGTATATTCTGGAACCTTCAGGTTATGTTGGGCATGGCCTGGGTATTATTTAGGGATACTAATCATAGGTTGGTCTTGGTCCGAGTTATATTGGGTGGTTCTGACCACGGGATTGGGTGTCATGGACGTCATCTTGAGGCAATGTGACTGTCAGGTTGGGCATGGACCGGGTTACTTAGATGGTGAGGCCATTATACTTGAGTGACATGGTCACAGGGGAACAAGGTTTCAAATATGTTGTGGCTTTTGAACTTATTTTGGTGATTATTACTCACTTGGAACTTTGAGTAGTGTTTACACAGAGAGACTCCACGATGAGGTCGTTTTGATCACTCATGTGGGTAGAGGACCTAGTTAGTTTCGGTTTAGGTACTATTGTTTTGGAAGTTCTTGTCATAGGAATCCATTTGTAAGGTGAGGAGCCTTTAGGGGATAGTGTTGATGCTATGGGATTGGGGGTAGAGGCTTGTTGTGATTTGAGGGTAGATATCATTGTTCCTACGGTTACTGATTTAAGGGCAAACATCATTGCCCCTCTGGTAACTTTATTGAGGGTAGACATCATTGTCCCTATGTTTACTTATTTGAGGATAAGAATTATTGTTCCTCTAAGTTACTACTTCTTGGATGTGCCTTTAGGACATTGGTACTTGAGACACTCGGTATCAGGGGGCACATGGTGTCAGGTTACATGATAGAGATTCTGGCAGTGGCCGAAGCAGGTGACACTCCATGGTGGCTGCTGATCACGAGTGGATTTTGTGTTTATTTGTGCATCATATTTTTTACCATTTTCCTTATAAATTCATTCTTGCTTAAACACTTATATTAGTTATTCACCATTGGGTGGTACCCTACTGAGATTTGTCTCACACCCTGCACGGGCCCTTCGGGAAGCATGTAGACTTTATGGATTTACGTGTAGGAAAGAGATCAGCTTCAAGAGTTGGACTGTTTTAGCTATCACATGGAGATAGTAGGGACCTTGAGCTCTTTTCTAGCTGAATTTTACTTTATTTTTCTTTATTTCCTGTATTAGCATGATTACCTGGTTTCTTATAGCTACTGTTGGTTATCCATTGGCACCCTTTTATATATTGACTTGCTATGGATGCATGACTTATCTATTCTAGTAGTTGTTACAAGTGATCAACATGTTGTTGTGTTTACTTTCCACTGCACTTTCTTATGTATTTATTCTAATGTTTATTTCTATTGTTTTGCTTTCTCCATGTGGTTTTGGTTCGAGTCTGCTGAGTTATTTATTTCTGTTGCATGTTATATGTTATTACTCAGACCCATACCATTATTATCCTTTGAGAGGATATAGCCTCCCCACTATACCTATCAGACCCTCACTACTAGTCAGCAGCCTTTTGGCATTTGGGGAGATGTGCCTAAGGTAGTAACACCCGACCCATTTAGCATTATTCAAGTGTTTGTTTGAGTTCGGGTCATTACAAAGTGGTATCAGAGGAGTTTTTGATAGGGATTTAGTAGTAGTGTTTTCCTGGATACTAATGAGATTGAGACTTATCTTTTTATTTATTTTGGTTTTACTATTTGGGATATGGTATACTGAAGATAGGTTGTTACTGGAACTGGGTTTCTTGCTTGTTCTTGGGTGCATGCAACCCCAGATATGAGGGATGGACCAAGTTTCCATAGGTCGGAATTACTGTTTTCTTTTTTCTCAGATTAAAATTCATATGATTTCCACCTCGGTGAGTCACTTGGTGTGTGATGTTATTGATTTTGATATATAACCCTTGACCCGGTGCGGTAAGGTAGAATTGGACCTTGGCATGGTATGGCAAGGCGTGGTTGTTTGGATTTTGATAGGCACATTTTTAAGGTATTTCAATTTCATAACTTCACGTATGCTTTGTGGAGTGATAATTCCATGTGAATAATATCAATTTTCATGCTATAGAATGCTTTTAAAATGTGATAGGTAAAATTCCTGACAAAATTTCTAGTTTATTGAAATGTACTATGTTATACTATATATATTTTGAATTTCTTATGGCATGAGATTTCGGTCTGGATCTTGTATGAGTAGGAAAGTACTATGGTTGAGGTGATTTTGGTCACCAGGATTGGGCAGCTTGGTTATCAGTTTGAGGCAACGTTGGTTGTCAAGATGGGAATGGCCCAAGGTACTTTTGATACTTGGCTTTGTTGAGGGCGGGTAATGAGGCCATGAGGTTGGGATGTCATGGGCATAGTTGTGATAGGGGAGAGTAAGGGTAGTAGTTATGCACTGCCTTTTACTGCTTTCCATATCTGCATAATATTTATATATATATATTGTTATATATGTGGTCTATCTGACCATTTATGGTATTCATTGGGTTCCTTTAAATGACTCAGATGGAGCATCAGGTGGGAGATGGTACAGTGCCACAGGAGTAGGATCAGGTTCAGGATCTGGTGCAGGTAGAGCATGAGCCGCCGACATGGTCTCAGGGACATGATCAGGTTTAGGATTCAGTGTAGGCAGGACAGCATTTGGGTTTAGCAGCATTCAAGTCGTGGCTCAATGAGAAGCTCTAGTCTAGTCTGGTACGTGTCTTGCAGGGGATCGACAGAGGTGCACAGGGTACAAATCCATCTATGGCATATTTGACGCGGGAGTTCCAGTCGCAGCACCCGCCACTTTTTTAGGGTGAGGATGGTCCATAGGTGGCTAAGGACTGGATAAACAGCATTCATATGATCATCTAGAAACTCGAGATGCCTCCAAGGTAGAGGGTCAAGCTAGTGACATACATGCTGAGAGGACCAGTGAAGTGTTGGTGAGATATGCAGGTTCAGGCTCGTAGACATGAGGGACTAGCATGGAAAGACTTCAAGGACAGGTTATTCAAGCACTTTTACCCAGAGACACTAAGGGCAGAGGGATCTTGGGAGTTCTTAAGCCTTCAGTAGGGAGACATGTTTGTCATGTACTATGCATCTACTTTCACTGATTTATCTCAATTTTCACCTGGTATGGTAAGTGATGACTCAACAAGGGGGAGGCACTTCAAGGATGGCTTGAGACATGCCATTTGGATCCAGGTAAATATATTAAAGTTGGGTTCTTTCTTAGAGGTAGTGAATCATGCACTCATAGCAGAGGGAATCTCAAGGGATAGGCCCCAGGTTGGTCAGGTGATAGCTTCAGGTGATGGTTCGAATAGCAGGAAGTTAGGACGGGATGAGTTCCAGCAGGTCAGTCAGGCCAAGGACTCAGCTATACCACATAATAGTAGTTATTTAGTGGTTTTATTTCAGTGTGGATAGCCATGGAATGTTTAGACTCTGTGCAATAGAACTCCAAAGGAGTGTTATGCATGAGGATAGGTCGAGCATCTTGAGAGGTTCTGCAGGTAGCCTTCTCAAACAGCTGGCAGGTAGGGACTAGGAAAGATGGTGGAATTTGGAGTTGGTTTAGGTTATATACTACGAGAGGCTATTCTAGGATCATCTTCACGCAGAGGACATGACAGAGACAGCGGGACCTAGATGAGGGTTCAGTGGTTGGTGACTGGTTCATCACCGTAGGGAGGACAGGCTTCAGGCAGTCATGTGTCCGGTCAAGAGCATGTCATGGAGCTGCCAGAGGCTGAGCAGGATGGTGAGTCGACGATGGTTAGAGGTACACCATGAGTGTGGATGTGATATATTTTTTGTTTACTTATTTTGGCATGGCCTGTTGGGGCATGTCTTCTTTGAGTGCACGAGGTGCACAAGATTTATGTGGACTGACTAGATGATGGTCAGTGGGATTAACACTATATCAGGTGTGTGATATATATATGTATATATATATATATATGTATGTATGTATGTATGTATATATATATATGTATATGTATATATATATATATATGTATATATGTATATATATGTATGAGATGTGTGGAATCAGGGGCATCGAGGATGTAGGTTACTTGAGGTGTCGTGGGCATCGGGACATCGAGGATGCGGGTTAGTTGAGGTGCTAGGCACTAAGTTTGTTTTGAGAATCCATGGGATGCAGGACCTCATGGAGGTGGACACTGATGTGGTTCAAGATACATTTGGGTGTCATAAATGACACAGAATCACCAATGAGGTGTAGGGGTGATGATGCGTCATGAGAGGACCATGAGACTGGAAACAAGTTAGTGAACCTTTTCTTGGTTTGATTTTGTAGGGTTGAGACCAAGTTAGGTAATTTATAAGGTGGATAGCCCCTTGAGGAACTTAGCCAAAACCTTTAAGACTGGGGTAGTTCATGTTAATTTGATTAGGGTGGTATGTTCAGTGCTATATCTAGGTTTTGTTTGATAGATCGGGGATGATCTATGTTAAGGTGGGCAGATTGTAAGAACTTGGGCTTTTAGAATGGGTCAAAATCCTGAACCTGTTTAAATTTTTGACTTGTTTCTGAGAAAACTGAGACACTTTGGAAATTTCCAGACTACACACCATGTACTCTAAAGTACATTCCATGTATGGGTTAGGCGTGTATTGGTTGCATGCTTTCTGAGTACATGTTGTGTGATGAACGTGTAATAATTTTCTACTATGTGGCGTGTATGGTTGCTGAACATGCCATGTATTTTCCTTTCCATGTACCGGCTGAGTTCTAGTCGTGTGTGGACTCGTGGGGCGTGTCCAAGTTGTGTGGATACCTCTTCTTAAGTCGAAGTATGTACAAGGCCACTACACGACATGTATTCCTTTATATATGTTGTGTATTTTTATTTTTATTCTCTTAAATGAAAGAGTGTCACGTCTTATTCTAGAAAATACCTTTTTCCTATTTTTTGACTTTGACACTCTAGGAGGACGAAAACGTTTCTTCTCCTAGATTCTTCATCTAAAGTCCATTCTTCAATCCTTCGGTGGCTACAGGATCGCATCAGGAAGGATAAACCCACTCACCCTCTTTCATTCTAGTTTTTTTACCTCACACGTCGTAGTTTCTATCAGAGTAGAATTGTTGGGATTTGATAGAAACGTAGATCTATGAAGATCATCTTCGAATTGGATCACGATATCAGATGTACCTACATCTACAAGTCTTGGTTAGGTAGTTCATACCTTATTTTGTGTTTTTTTAGACCTTTGGGTGGCATGGCTTAAAGTGCATATTTGGGTATTTTGAGTGATACCCTGTTTTATCGTCTATTGTATATTAAATTGTTTATTAGACCTATGGGATACCTTTGGGTATGCCCTTTTACCTGTTTTGGTTGAGCAGGCCCGGGTGGGGGGTCGTTGCTCAGTTGGGGCATTTTGGCTAGGGTTTCCCAAATGGTATAAGTTTATTTTTGTTTGATTAAACTGCTGAGTTTAATTCATTAAGTTATGATATGAATTGTTAAAGGCTTTCAAGACCTTGGTGCTGATATGGGATAGCACATAGCTAGTGAAATTCAACTATTTAGTTTGTTTTTCCTATTTAAAGTATTTATTTTTATTATATATACATGTTCGTGTGATTTGTAATATTTCATTTGATGGAACCTTCATGTTGTGCTGGGCATGTCCTGGGTATTATTTAATGATGTTGATCACAGGTTAGGCTTGGCCCAGGTTACATTGGGTGGTTCTGACTGCAGTATTGGGCGTCATGGATAACGGCTTGAGGTAGTGTGACTATCAGGTTGGTCATGGACTGGGTTACTTGGATGGCGAGGTCACTGAACTTGAGTGACATGGTCACATGGGCATGAGGTTTCCGAGATGTTGTGGCTTGGGAACTTGATTACTTCTCACCCAGAACTTTGAGTAGTGTGCACATAGAGAGACTTCGTGATGAGGTGGTTTTGACCACTCTTGTGGGTAGAGGCCACCATTAGTTTCAGTTTAGGTTCTATTGTTTTGGGGGTGATTTTAGTAGGAAGCCATGTGGAAGGTGAGGAGCCTTCAAGGGATAGCGTCGAAGCTATCGAGTTGGGGTCAGAGGCTCACCATGGTTTGTGGGTAGATATCATTGTTCCTCCTGTTACTGATTTGAAGGCAAACATAGTTGTCCCTCCAGTTACTTTATTAAGGGAAGACATCCTTGTCCCTCCAATTACTTATTTGAGGATAGGCATCATTGTTTCTCCATGTTACTACTTCTTGGACGTACCTTTGGGACGTCGGTACTTGAGACACGCGATGTCATGGGGCACATGGTGCTAAGTTACATGATAGAGATTTCAGTGTTGGCTGAAGTAGGTGACACTCTATGGTGGCTGCTGATCACCATTGGAGTTTTTGTTTATTTGTGCATCATACTATTTATTGTTTTCCTTATAAATGTATTCTTGATTAAATAATTATATTAGGTACGCACCATTGGGTGGTATCCTACTGAGATTTGTCTCACACCCTGCACGGGCCCTTCGGGATGCATGTAGACTTTATGGATTTATGTGTAAGAAAGAGACCATCTTCATGAGTTGGACTGTTTTATCTATCACATGGAAATAGTAGGGACCTTGAGGTCTTTCCTATCTGGAGTTTAATTTGATTTGATTTCTTTTCTGTATTATCATGCTTACCTGGTTTCGTGTGGCTACTATTGGTTATCCATTAGCACCCTTTTATATATTGACTTGCTATTGATTCATGACTTGTCTATTATAGTAGTTGTTACAAGTGGTCATCATGTTGTTGTGTTTACTTTCCATTACAATTGCTTATGTATTGCTTCTTCTATTTATTGCTATTGATTTTTCTTTTTCTTTGCGGGTCTGGTTTGAGTCTGCAAAGTCATTTATTTCCTCTATATGTTATATGTTATTACTTGGAAAAGTACCATTATTATCCTCCGAGAGGGTATATCCTCCCCACTATACCTATCAGACCCTCACTATTAGTCGGCAGCCTTTGGCGTTTAGGGAGGTGTGCCTAAGGTAGTAACACCCGACCTATTTAGCACTATTTAGGTGGATAATCAAGTTTGGTTCGTTAAAATCTAGACAAGATCCTCATCAAATAGAATTATTTTTAGTGCGGGTGGCTATTGTGATCCTTTTTTTGGACCAGGAAAAGACTCCCTACCATTTTTCTTTAATGGTGGACTTATAATTAGATATATTTCTAGAGGATTTTATATGGTTATCTCTATACAAGGGATTTGAGTTTGAGATTATCCTTGTGCTCGTTGCATGACCCATATTGATTCCACCATACTACGTGGCACTAGATGAGTCGAAATATGTCAAAGTTTAACTGGATGGTCATTAGGATAGAGGCATCATTAGACTGAGCACCTACCCTTGGTGTGATCTAGTGTTATTCACAAAGAATTTATATTGTAGTATTTGACTTTTTATAATCAACCACATGTTTAATTAGATAAATATTATGAACAGGTACCATTTTCAAATAATTTGTATTCCCTTTGGACTGATGAATGTTTCATTACTGTTCATGGTTATCATGATGAATATCTATCACCTATAAATGGACTCCTTCATTGTTTCTCCCATAGATGACATCCTAATATATTCTATGATGTTGAAATAAAAATCTAGACATATTTATATCATATATATCATGCTTTGAGTACATAGTCTTTATGAAAAGTACTCATTATATCAATTTTTTATACGGAAGGGGTACCTTCTTGGGTATGTGGTTTCTCTAGTGGGAATATCAATTGATCTAGAGAACATTGGTGTATTCATGTCTTAGGAACAATTGATTAATGTGAAATGACCTGGGTTTTTCATTCAATATTATTACTTATTTTTATATGAATATTCAATACATTTCAAAAATACAAGCCCAAGGATTATAAATGGTTAGTGTCTTTGGATACTAGTTACACAATCTTCTAATTTAATGAAATATATTAAGCATTTCCAATTAAGTTATTCCCATTTATTACTCTTTATATAAATACCCTACATAATCTATTCATCATAACTTGGGGTAAGGAAACATAAGAAAGTGTCGGATCATATTCTCAATTAGGGTAAACATGGAAGATATCAATTGATGATAATGTGAAAGCATAAGTTAAGCATAAGGGTGTGAGATTATGAATATAACTTACAAATTTCATACCCAATCTATCATGGATTATAAATATTATCCATGGAATAAAACATTATCATTTCAAAATACATGAACCATAAGTGTGAGAAATCATCATAAATCATTCATGAACCATATATTCATGTCATATAAGTGTGGAAACATCATAAGCCTAGAAACCATTTCATGTTTCAAGTTTAATATCTAAGACTATAAAATCATAATGGGTCATCCATCATCACTTATTTTATATATTAGATTAAGCACATCGGCATATTTCCCAAAGTGGATTAGGCACATCGGCCTATATCCCATATCTATCTCATGAGATATATTACTTCACATAATGAATTAAAGGAAGATATAGGGACCACTTATCACATAATGAGAATCATACATATATATTACATATGTTCATAAAACATTCAACATATCATAACCAATTAAAATAAATGGGTTTCATAAATATTTCATCATAGCATATCCCACTGAATGGGAATGGGTTAAATATTCATCTCATCAACTCATCGTAACATAACTCATAGAAAAATAATATGTTTCATAATCATCTCATAAACATAATAATAATCGATCGTAATAAATAATAAGGATGGTTTCATATGATAAAATCCCCTATAAATATTATATAACATCAAAAGTGGTTATCTTAAATGGAAATTCATTTTTAATGATCACTCATATCATTTCTAGGGTAAAATACCAATTTAAATAAGAAAATTACATTTCCAAAACTAAATGTTCACAAAACATCATGAAAATACTCTTCTTTGAAAATAACCTTTGAAATATATAAATGATTCTATAAAACGTTAATCGGTCATGATGGTGGAAGATACCATTCATTCAATTCGTGTTAAAATAATGATTCCTTTCACATTTTTGGTAAAAATTCAAGACTAACTTGTTCAAAAAACAACAAGAATATTAATTTTAATATATTTTAAAAAAAAATTAAAACAAGTATAAAATGGAATTAAAAAATAATTAGATAATAGAAATACACTCTTTAAAAAAATCAAATATCATGGATATAGAATAAAAATGGGTTTTTGACCAAAGATATAAATAAATTCATTTATAATAAATAATATTATTTTTGAATCATGAGTATATAAGGAGAGGAAAAATGATTTGAAAAGTGTAATTTTAATAAATAACATGAAAATAAAAAAATATTGATTTTCTAGAGAAGTATATCATAAGATCTCATCATTCAAATCATATTATAACCAACATTGATAAAAAAATATATTTTAACACTAAACCTTTACAAATTTTTTATCTTTTGAACCGCAAGTCACATGAAAGAAAGAAAATTTGAGGGATATTTATATCCCATTAATTAACATGATAAGGATTATAAAATGAATTCATGGGCCATATATATACAAAACAAAATAAACATGCTATGAAAAAGGCATGTGTCCCATATAAATAAAAGTGAGAAAAAAATCCCTTATTATTACTCTTACCTTCCTTCATACGCATTCAAACTCTTTCACTAAGAAAAACCTCCTTTGGATCTCATATTAATGACTCATTGATTGAGTTTTTGGGAATAATAGAATCTCTAAAATGTGTATAAGGATATTTTGGAGATACATTGGTAGATTTTGGTTGATCTAAATGGCTTATGAGGTGTGAATAATTGAGGGGAGGAGGTCAACTTTTATAATTGAGGAGGATTCACATTTTTGTAAATACCTAAAACTATTCAATAATGAGAAGTCGCTATCATTACATGTTTCTCTAAATATTATAAGTAATGGGGGTTTGGATTCTATGGTTGAGTCACACATCATAAAAAAAAGAATCATGTTGTTCATTATTCTAAAGGTTTACTCAGTTTTACTATTTTTTTAACAAGGTAACTAGTCTCTTTTTATTTACCTAGGTAATTTATCCTTTAAAAATAAAATTAAAATGAATATTATTAGATAATTTATACCCAATTATTATAAATATGAAATATAATTTATTTATTAACTATCCTATGTGTGATGAAAATTAATTTTAACAGTTCATATGTAATACAAAAAAAACCTCTTTTTAACCTTAAATGCAGAAATTATTTTTTATTGTTTTTACTAATTTCTAGGAAAAAATTGACTTATTATATGATATAAATTATTCTGATTATAAATATGAAATATATTTTATAAAATTTAAATAATATATGTGTTCTAATTTAATTTAAAATAAAACTTACAAACATGATGAAAAATATATTATCCAAAGATAAAATTTTTGTAAGTATAAAAAGATATATTATCAAAAAAAATTATTATAATGAACTTCATTTGACTAATTATAATATAATTTTATTATTTTTGGTTTTAAATTATTTTAAAATATATTTTAAAATTATAAATACTTTAAATGAGAAGGCAGTTTTCAATAAAAATAAATATTTTCACTAATCATATTAATTTAATATTTTCTGAACATTATCAAAAATTATCTCTAAGATAATTTTAAATGATTATTTAAAAATTAAAATTAATTTATTTAATACATTTATTAAAACTCAAAAAAAATACTATTAAAATATGTGTTAAAAATGCAACGAATCCGTTTTTTATAAAAATTATTGTTTTTAAGCATAAAACTTGGTTTACTCATATCTCATTCCTCGAAACAATTGTATATTAATGAAAAAAAATTGATTAAATATATAATATATAAATTTCATTAAAATCAATCACCAATAGTGAATAATTTGATTTATTTTGATAACAACAATTTATTTTCATAAATACAGTTTGTTTTAGAAAAAAAATTATTTTACATTCAAATGTTTTTTTCTTTCATTTATAATTAATTTGTAACAAATTATTTTACTTTTTTATTTTTATACGATATAAATTTCATAGTTTATATTTTCCTATTTATACCCTCCAATTTAATGGTTAGGTTATAATGCTCATGTTATATTAATAGCATATATCAGTTCACTAAAAACGGTGTTGTGTGTAACTTAATATATCAAAGAAATTTAATTTATATGAAAAAATAATTCCTAAATCATATAATTTTAAATTATTACACCTTAAATATGTTGCATCCTCAAAATTTTAACTTCATCTTAGTAATCGTATATTTGAAGTTTGAATAATCCATTGCTGAAAACCCACATCGTAAAAGGGTTGATAAAACATCCTATTGAAAAGAGACAAAGGTAAATAAGAACGTCATCAGGAAATTAAAAAAAAATAGGTTTCCAAATAATATTAGATTTGTTGGATGTGAAAACATATATTTGGAAAAAAATCCATTTAGGAGATAATGTTATACCCCTTTTTCTTTAAGAGTATAGATACTATCGATTTATCAAGAATTAATAACATTTTTACATAAATATACATTTCCTATTGTAGAGGGATTCTATTACTAAATATTATAAGAACATAGGGAAATATAATTATAGGATAATTATAATTTCATCCTTTAATAAATTTCAACCACATTCATATCCTTTCCTCTAAATTTTGATTATTCGTGATTAATTTTTCATTCTCAAAGCACTAACAGATCATGAGATCCATAAAATAATTATAACGCATTCTATAGATCTAATGTTAATATAAAAATGGTTTTCAAAAGTTATCTAGTATAGAAAATTTTTTATATGATTAAATAATAAAATAATCACTGAAACAAGTTCTAATGATCATTTAAAACCATTCCACAATGGTTTTCCAAAACACCATTCAAAAATTAAAAAATTTATAAATAAGGTGAATAAATTTCCAAAATCAACTTAACATCAATACCCAAATATAAAAAAATAGTTCTCAATTTTCACATACAAAATATATGAATCCCTTTTTTATATATTCTCCTGAAACATGGTAATAACACTAACTACCATAAAACCACAATGAAATATTACATGATTTGTCATTCCTTAAATAAAACCATATATTGATTAACATATCCAAAAAATAAAAAATACTAGAAAATATATCAATGATAGCATAAAACACTTTTTCATCGAATAATTAATCAGTTCTAAGGTCATAAATACTATCCAATTAAATTTATCCCTATAAATCATCTCTTTATCCAAAATAAACACCATTATCTCAACATCAATAACATATTAAGTGTTGTCTTCCCATTAATCATGTGTTTTATATAAAATATCACCTTTCAATTCAATCACTTTTCTAGCTTATCAGCAGTATTAAACATCTTCTTACAAATCCTAAATGAAACATTTATAGAGAATTGTCCTTATATATTTCATGATTCATGTAATATAATTATTCTATTCCATTATATAAATACATCAATAATCCTACTTTATTCTTAAACCATTAACTAGGCTTCATCATCTTATTCCTTAATACCTATTTCCTTTAATATATCATTTGTAATATCTTCATCATCAACAAAAATAATAATATTTGTACCAACTTACTAATCTTATTCATGAGATTTACACTAAGTAAATAAATTTATATTATCATACTTTCAAAAAAATTAACATTCAACATTTTATAATGATTCAGAGAAAAAATTATTCTCATCATTTTTTTTTGTAATATTCCTTTTTCCTCACGAATCACTTACTCTATTCCCTTATTCTCTACAAATAAAATCATTTCATTGATACATTCCTTGGAGTGATTATTCCAACATTATTAATATATAGGAAACTTAACCTACCTTACATCATGATTTCCACCACCAATTCTCTTAGAAGACTAAATCTTTCTATTCGTTGGTGAGTCCGAGAGTCGGTTAAGGTGAAAGTTATTAATCAAACATCATGATAACTAACTAGGAATGATAACAGTATTATTCCCGCCTATAATGATCCTATTTGTAATTATCCTATTTTTATCAATATATCATTTTCAATTGAATTCAATGTTAACGCAATTCTATCGGGTTCCCAATATTGACTAAATCCCAAAAGTATAGTGTGAGAAATAATATTCATAGTGGGAAAAAAATCATCATTAAAAAAATTATAAGATTTTTAAATAATGAAACCTTGTTTTCAATATATGAATCATTAGGTTTTATATAGACCATTCAAGATCATCATTTATTCAGATCATTCATGAAGGTTTGTAAAGTGTTTATGAATTTCCATCACACTCTCTATCATTCAAAAAAATCTTGGATATTTTTCTATACATAGTATTATCCTTAGATATGTCCCTAGACATATCCTTAGATATATCCCTAGGTATTTCACTAAATCTTACTTATACTAGTTTCCAATGGTTAACTAAACCATTACTCTTATACCAAATTAAATGACCCGGTATTTTTATACATAAATATTACTTAATTTTAGATGAATATTAAATGCGCATCACAAATACACACCTGAGTATCATAAAGGTTTAATGTGT
The DNA here is from genome assembly GCA_963277665.1 of Viscum album. Lineage (NCBI taxonomy): Eukaryota > Viridiplantae > Streptophyta > Magnoliopsida > Santalales > Viscaceae > Viscum > Viscum album. The sequence continues at coordinate 1,638,960,310 of OY728121.1, read as the reverse complement.
TTGGATACTTGTTATGTATTCTTCTTATTTCATGAAACATCTTCAAAATCTTTATTAATGATCATATCCCTTTTACTCTTTATAAGAAAACCCTACATAAACCTTTCCTCATAACATAGGTAAAGGGAACGTAAGATAATGTGAGCTCAGATGCTTGGTAAGGGAAAACATGGGAGATATCAATTGATTCTCATATGAAAGAATAAGATAATCATAAATTTATTAAATTATAAATTCAACTTAAAAAGTTCATTCCCATTCTATCAATGATCATAAAAATAATTCATGGAATGAAAAATTATTATTTTGAATATCTTGAGCCATAAGATTTAGAAATAATCATAAATAATTCATGAACTATATTTTTGTTGAGTCAATAAGGTCTCCTTATGACTTTTCTATTTCTCTATGTTTTGAAAATCACAAACAGTTTATCTTATGGCAATTTATATTTTCCCTAAGGATTATTTTCATAAGGAAAAATTACCTTCTCTAAGTAAATTTTTATCTTTACTTATGTTTTCATTGTTAATTTTATAGTCTCTATAAATCTAAATCATTTTATTACTAAGGAAAAATTTGGTTTCATATCTAAAACCTCAGAATCCTATAAATACTTGGATATAGACTATTTTGTTTTAAGGATTTGAATTCACTGAATTTCATACTCTGAATTCTCTAAAATTCAGACTCTGAATTCTCTGAAATTCAGACTCTGAATTCTCTAAAATTCAGGTTCCTAATTCTATGAAATTCAGACTCCAAATTCTCTAAAATTCAGGTTCCGAATTTACTAAAATTCAGATTCTTAATTCTTTCAAATTCAAGTTCTGAATTCACTGAAATTCAGATTCCGAATTCTATGAAATTCATAATCTGAATTATCTAAAATTAAGATTCAAAATTATCAAAAATTCAGACTCTGAATTCCTCAAAATTCCATTTCTGAATTAATTGGAATTCAGACTCTAAAATATATTGAATTTAGATTCTGAATTCTTTGTAAAACAAGAATCCGAATATCCTTATCTTATAGACTCCAAATGATTATTTTTTTAGATTCCGAATTCCATTTTACTTAGACTCCTAAAAATATATTTGGTTAAGAAATTTAATTTTCCTTATACTTGTTATGAAATGAAATTGTAAAATCTGTTTCTAACCGTTATTTGAGTTACATGTGTATAGGTCCCTCTGAGATTCAAGGAAAAATATGACCGTTGGAGGAGGGATCTACCTATTAGAGAAGTGCCTAAAAATAGGATCTCATTTGAACGATCTCATGATCGAGAATTAAATGTTGATCAATATAGAGATTGCTTGCTGGTGAAATGATTTCTAGAGAGAAAGACTCTCATTATTTGTGTGTACTGAACATCTTGTTCATCTTGATTCATGCAACTCTAATTTTTACCGAGTACAATCGAGGGATTTCTGGGATAGGAACACAGAGGTGTCAACTAACTTAAAGTTCGAGGACTTCCAAAGATAGGAAGACAGAGGTGTCGACTACCTTAAAGTTTGAGGGCTTATAGGGATATCAAGACAGATTCCGATATTCCTATCAGGGGATTACCCTGGTGTGGGTAAGATATACTTTCTTGAAATTATAAATAAAGGGACCTTTATCCAATGTTGTTGGATACCCTACTCTTTGGGTTAAAATATTTTCTACTTGTTACTTGTTTTGTTTCAAGTTTATTTCTATGGTATTTTGATAAAGGAAGAAATTATAACCTTCTTATACTTTCATGTTATTTTATGTACTCTAATAATTAATATTCTAAATGCATTAAGGTAGAATATTTTACTTGTAAACTTTCTGTATGTTTCATTTCCAGAACCATATTTCTGGAACCTAGCAAGTTTGTTTAGTAGAACTAAAAGAGGACTTGTGAATTTACCTTGTTTAACTTTGTTAAACAAAGTTCTCCTTAAGGTTAAAAAAAAGTTTTTAAACTTAAAATTCACCCTTCACCCCTCTTTTAATTGAGAATCTACATCATTATTTCAATCATACAATTGGTATCAAAGGAGGTATCTGAATTACTTATATTCACATATAAGTTTTCTTGATCATGTTTTCCTAGTTCTAAATTTTCTTTCTTAACCTTTATTGTTTAAGTTTTTCTTAGAGATTTTTATCTTTTCTTACAAACTTTTACTTTTAATAAGTTTTTGTGGAAATATATTTTTTTATAGAATGGTAGGAATGAATGTCGATTCGATTGAAAATATAAATCCTACTATACCACCTATATTTGATGGTAATGATTATGAGTATTGGAGAGATCAAATGAAGACATTTGTTATTAATACTGGTGTAGAAAATTTTTTCATGCTTATTGGATATTATAAAATTCTTGACAAGGAAGTAAAAACCTTCACCAACCAAGAAAAGTCAGAATATCCACTAAATTACAAGGTACACAATACTTTTTTGTCTTCCATGACTAGGAATATATATAGTAATATTTCTTCATGTGAAGCAGAAAATTGTATCAGGAAGAAACTTGAGGTTACTCATTTTTTAACTTCCAAAGTTATAGAGACTAGAAGAGCTTTGATTAGATTATAATATCACAGATTTCTATTTCTCTATGGAGAACCATTTTGCAAAGTGAAAAAAATATTTATGACCATTGTCAATAGTTTAAAATATATGAGAGATAAAGGTTTAGATGATGTAGCTCTTATAGAGAAGATTATTGATATTATGACTAATGAGTGGGAATATAAAAGAATAGTTATTGATGATAATAGGAAAGTATCTCAAATTACTATTGATGAGATTTTTGGAACTCTTCTTCAACATGAGATAAGAATGAAAAGAGATACTGATATGAATAAGAAGAAGAATGGTAATGGAAGTGTAGCCTTTACTACTACTAAATCCAAGACTCTAAAAAGGGTTACAATATCCAAGTCTAAGAAAGTCATTGTTTTATCTGAATCTAGTGAAATTGAACATTCTAAGAATGAGCTAGCTAATCTTTCTTGAAGGATGAACAAGATATTTGGAAAGAAAGACTTTTAGTATAGATATAAGAATAAATAAAGAAAATAAAAAAAGACTCAGAAGTCACTTGTGATGAATGCAAAAGAGTAGGGCATATAAGGACATATTTTCCTATACTTAAGAAAAATAATAGAAAGGAAAAATCATTATGATGGGAATAGAAAGAAGTATTACAAGTCTAAAGCTAAGAAAGTTTTGAAATCTAATGACACCTAGAGTGCCAGTGGTGGTGACTCATCTGATGAATCCACTGAGTATGAATCTTCTAAATAGAAGAATCTTGGTTTACTAGCCAAACTACCCATTTAAAATCATTTTATAATGGCCAAGGTACACAATGTCGCATCTATTACAAATGTATCTTTGATTACAAATTATACTAATGATAAATACTATGATTCTTCAGATGATGAGTCCTCATCATCTGAAGATAATACATTACCTTCTTATAAAGAAGTGTCTAGGTTTTCTAAACTTCTTGAGAATGAAAATTATAAACCCAAGAAAAGGCTTGATAATGAAAATTATAGATTATATATTTTAACCAAAGAAGTATTAGATCTTGATAAGAAAACTTTTTATTTTAATAGTAATTCAAAAAATATTGAGGAAGTTAATTTTGAGAAGGATAATCTTTCTAAGGATCTTGAAAATGTAATTTATAAGGAAAATATTTTAGAGTCTAACTCTAGTCCTAAAACAAATGTTTTTGAGGATAAAAATCCGGTTATTAAACTAAAGTCAGAAATATTTTCCTTAAGGAAATATTTTTCAAATTTTACTCAAGGTATGGAAAATTTTGAAAAGATGTATTCTCAAATTTAACCTTTAATAAATAGTTCTGGATTTGGTTATACTCATTCTAAACCAGCTTTTAGTAATAACTATTTTATTCCGAAAAGTGATCCATTTTTTACTAAATTTCAATGTAGTGGACATTGGGTGAAAAATTGTTATTTAAACAAAAATCAATATTTAGGTTTTCATAAAGAATTTTTTCTAATAAAATGTGGATACCTAAAATTTTGATTCCTGAAATTTCCAAATCCAAGAAATTTTGGATTCAGAAAGTCTAAATCTTATTTTCAGGAAAATAAAGAAAGTACCAATATAAATACATGGTACATGGATAGTGGATATTCCCAGAATATGACTGGTAACAAAAATTTCTTTGAAAATATTATCAAAATGAAAGGAGGAAAAGTAACTTTTGGAGATAATTCTCAGGGAGAAATTATTGGTATAGGTAACATTATTCTTCTTGGAAAAACTTTAAATTCAAATGTTTTATTTGTTAAGGGTATTAAGCACAACCTCGTCATCATTATTCAATTATGTGATGAAGGTTACCTTGTGAATTTTAGGAATGATAAATTCTTAGTAAACAATTCCAAGGAAGAGTTTATTCTTTCTTCCCAAAGGCAAGAGAATGTATACACACTAAACTTAGAAGACCTTAGAAGCCAAGATCTACCTTTCATTAGTGCAATGTAAGATCAATATTGGTTATGGAATATAAGGTTAGGACACTCTAACCTTAGGAACCTATGTAAACTATTAAAGAAAAGACTAGTTAAGGATCTAATAGAGCTTAGATTTTATTCTTCAAAAATTTTTGATCCTTGTCAATTTGGAAAGCAACATAAATCAAGTTTTAAATCAATTGGTGAAGTCTCAACTTCTAATGAATTACAGTTAGTGCATATGGATCTTTTTAGTCTAATATAAACTAGAAGTATTGGAGGAAAATATTATGTATTTGTTTTAGTTGATGATTACACTAGATTTACATGGGTCTATTTTCTAGCAAAGAAGTCTGAAAATTTTTCTTATTTCAAAATTTTTAGAGACCAAGTTAAAAATGAGAAAAACTTTCCATTGGTAACTATTCATAGTGATCATGGAGGAGAATTTCAAAATTTAGATTTTGAAACTTTTTTTAGTAGAAAAGGTATTACTCATAACTTCTCAGCTCCAAGAACTCCTCAAAGGAATGGTGTTTTTGAAAGAAGAAATTAGACTCTTCAAGAGATAACTAGAACCATGTTGAGTGAATATTCTATAGCTAAACAATTTTGGGTTAAATCTGTATGTACTACTTGTTATACTATAAATTGAGTTTTGATCAGACCTTTTCTTAACAAAACCCCTTATAAATTGTAGAATGGTAGAAAACCCATACTTTCATACTTCAAGGTATTTGGTTTCAAAGTATTGATTATGAATACTAAAGATAATCTATATAAATTATCACCCAAATATGATGAAATAATTTTCCTAGGATACTACACAACTTATAAGGCTTATAGAGTTTTTAATAAAAATACTTGTACTATTGAAGAAATAGTGCGTGTTAAATATCATGAAACTGATACTTTTATTTTTAAACAACCCCAACCTACATCCTCGAATGTGTTTTCAAAAACTGACTATCAAAAATTGATAGAAGACCCTTCTGATAAAGAAAATGTTCAAGAAAACATTTCTGAAGCATTTACCTCAAAATAATTCCTACCATATGTTGATGAACAAGTTTTACAAAACCCAAATCAGTTGTTTCTTAAGAATCATCTTAATGATAGTATCATTGGTGATGTAAATCAACCTGTAAGGACTAGAATTTCCTTGATAAATGAAGTAGAACATCTAGCATTCCTTTCCCAATTAGAACCAAAAAACACTGATGAAGCTTTAGGTGATGATGATTGGATAAATTCCATGCAAGATGAGCTAAATGAACTTTAAACGAACAAAGTCTGGATCTTGGTTTAAAGACCTAAGGAAATTTTTTTTATTAGAGTAAAATGGGTCTTCAAAAATAAGTGTGATGAAAATGGAATCATTGTAAGAAATAAAGCTACATTAGTTGATAAAGGATATAATCAACAAGAAGGAATAGACTATGAAGAAACTTATGCCCCAGTAGCTGGACTTGAATCTATTTGTATTTTACTTTCCTTTACAACATTCTTTAATTTCAAACTTTTTCCAATGGATATAAAATGTTCTTTCCTTAATGGATATGTTCAAGATGAAGTTTTTTTTTGAACAACCTCCTGGTTTTTAAGACACAAAACATCCTAAATATGTTTTCAAACTTACCAAAGCTTTATATGGACTTAAACAAGCCCCTAGAGCCTAGTATGATAGTCTTACATGATTTTTGTTAGAAAAAACTTATTTTAAGGTAACTGTTGAACCAAACCTTTTTATAAATAAAGATAAGAAAATGTTATAATTATTCAAATTTATGTTGATGAAATTATATTTGGTTCAACTCATCAATATTTAACTGATTCATTTTTGAATCTAATGAAATATGAGTTTGAAATGAGTTTGATGGGTGAGTTAGCTTTTTTACTAGGTTTTCAAATTTCTAAAAAACCGGAAGGAACTTATATATCTCAACATAAGTATATTAAAGATCTTCCTAAAAATTATAGATATAAAAACACTAAAAGTATAATTACTCCAATCAGTACCTCAAATTCTCTTGATCTTGATGAAGCTGGGAAACTAGTAGATCAAACATCATCTAGAGGTATGATAGAAATTTTACTATACTTGATAGTTAGATATCCAGATTTAATGTTTTCAGTATGCTTATATGCAAGATATCAATACAATCAAAATTAATCTCATTTAAAATTAGTAAAAATAATTTTTCATTATTTAAAAGGAACCATGGATTTATGACTCTTTTATACTTATGGAAATGATTTTGTTTTTAAAAAAAAAAATTGGATACTAATTTTGGTGGATGTAGAATGGATAGAAAAAAGTATATTCATACTTTATCATTTCTTAGGAGATTAATTAGTTTTTAGGTCATGCAAAAAGAAACACTCAGTAGCACTTTACACTACTGAAGCTGAATATGTAGCAGCTGGAAGTTTTTATGCTCAAGTGTTGTAGATGAAACACACACTCACAGACTATGGCATGAGTTTTACCAAAACATAGATATTGTGTGATAACACTAGTGCCATTTCCCTAAGAAAAAATAATTCACATCACTCTCGTGAAAAACACATATATATTAGACATCACTTTCTTAAGGATCACACACAAAAAAGAGATATCATTCTTCAATTTATTGGAATGCAAGAACAACATTTTTATATTTTTACAAACTCTTTACCATACAATAGATTTGAAAACATCAAATAAAATTTATGAATGATAAATGGGAGTACATTTTCTTGGTAGTTTAAATTTTTTGTAATTAAAATTTTTCGTAGTTTAAAATTTTTTGTAGTTTAAATTTTTCATAGTTAAAAGTTTTTGTAGTTTAAATTTTTCATAATTAAAATGTTTCATAGTTTAAATTTTTCATTGTTAAATTTTAGACAGTTAAAATTTTTTATAGTTTAAATTTTCCATAGTTTAAATTTTTCATAGTTTAAATTTTTCATAGTTAAATTTTTCGTAGTTAAATTTTTTTTGTAGTTTAAATTTTTCGTAGTTAAAATTTTTTCGTAGTCAAAATTTTTCCATACTTAAAAATATTTTCTAAATCAAAAATTTTCATAGTCTAAAATTTCTTAATTTCAAAAATTTCATTTCTTTAATAAAATTTTCCATATTCTAAAATTCTTTAATAAGAATTTTCCCTATTACTGAAAATTTACCTAGAAATCTAGAAGGTATGTTTCCTTTCTTAAATTTTCATAATAAAATTTTATTAGTTGGTATTTTTCTCTTATTTTAAGAAAATTTTTCTGATTCACTTTCCTTAAATCTGATTTTTTATCTTAAAAACCTCAAAGGATCAGAATCTTCCAAAATCCTTCTTCGGCTTTCATCTCAACCATCAAATCATATCGAGCCAGTTTCAACTGTTGGATCAATTAGGGAATTTTAAATGTCACATCAACGCCTATATAAAGACCCCCCCCCCCCAATGGTTGTCCCACATTGGTTTTCAAGCCTAGCATATTGAAGTTATTCCTTTCTACTTAAGCATCATTCCGTATTTATGATCTGCTCAACTTTGAATGTCTTTGGAAGCATCCCCGCAGAAGCAAATGTTATAAACTAAAGAAATTTCTGAATAGAAAATCTATATAGAAAGGTTTGTTAATCAGAATTTCTTTAAAAAATGTGATTCTCTCATTTAAAAGTATAACAAGATGAATGGATTGAAAATCCTATGTGTATAAAAACCTAAAGGATAGGATCTGGTTTATTTGGAGTTTCTTATTAAGTTCAATGAATATGTAAGTTTTTTTAATGAATGTGGGAGAGATAAGTTCTCATTCAAAAGTTATGGAAAAACTTATTATCTTTCCTAAATCAAGGTAGCTAGTATCATTGGAATATCGTACGAAGTAGAAGCCACTTTCTGCACCCAAAAACTACGTGATCAGGTAGTAAGTTTTGATAAAGAAAAAGTTATAGAGTTCCTCGGACTCAAAGGTGTGAAAACTCCAAAGATCAACAATCTCTCTACTAACTTCATAATGTTAGCTTTATGGGTTTATGGATTTATCATTCCAAGAAAAGGATACAAGGACTCCTTAAATAAAAGTGAAATCTATATTTACAATTTTCTGATCAACCTAAGAAAGATAAACTTAGTGGAGTATATCTTGCTGATGGTTGAAAATATCAAAAATGGCACCCTCAAATCGCAGATCATTATATATCCAGCAATCTTATCCAAGATCATTATCTTATTCCTAGAATCGTTTAAAATCCCTTGTAGTTCAAAGCTCAGATATTTCAAATTCATATTGCTCAATGATGATACTTTGAGGAGGATGAAGGTCCGTTTCAATGACAAATCTGGAAAATTTTAAGACTTTTCTAAAAGTGAGATCGAAGCCTTATCCAAAAATTTGGAAGTAGCTAAGACTTCCAAGAAGGGTGGCAAGAAGAGAAAGCTGAAGGAACCCAAAGCCAAGGAAAAAATTCTACAGTTCAGGAAACCCAATCAGCACCTCCAAAATATAATAAGAAAAATACCTATCCAGATGAAGTTGTTGTTAAGTGGAGAGAAGATAAGAAGAACAAGAAGGAAGGAGATTATAGATTTGGCTTGGATCCTACTGAGGAAAAATCATTAAAGATTAAGAATGCTAAGTAATTTTAGAAGCAAGAAAAATAGAAGAATAAAAAGAAGAAAATTTCTGAAGATGAGATTGTTTAATCTATTCTCAAGGCTATTGAGAAATCTTCTAATAAGATTCAGGTACCGGAAACGTTTCTCAATGAACCAGTACCAGTAGAGACTCTAGGAAAGAATATGGTCATTATGAAACCTGATGAAGAGGAAGAGTTTGTGCAGGAAGAGGAAGTGGAAGGATAAGAAGAGGAAGGAAGTGATGATACATATGATATGATAAGGAAAGTTGAAGAATATCATGAGAAGGAGAGCCCTTCAGATAAATTATCAATCCGGACTTCCCAGGCCAAATCTTATAAACTTAATACCCCAGGAAAAGGTGGTGAATGTCAGGAATAAGTAAACAAACCATTAAAAGAAGAAAGCAGCAACCATGATTTTGTTCAACCAGAGGACCTGGTGGTAAATGCTGAAAAGGAAAAGGCTGAGGAAGATAAGATAGTCCAACTATCAGATAGTGAACATGAATCACCAAAGGTTACTGAGATCATTCCGAGAGCTGATAAAGGAAAATAGGTGTTAGATATTACACCAAATAAGTCCTAGGTGGATAAGAAAGATGTTGGTGGATCATCTAAAAGAAAGGATGTTGATATAGAGAAAGAATCCTCACCAATAATAGAATCTGATTCAGAATCTTCTTCTATGGTACATGATTTTGTGGTTCAATCCCTGAAGAAATTGTTGATACAATTCCCTTATTTCTGAGTATTGAATCAAGGTGTCAGATTCTTCAGCATTCATTTAATCAGAAATCAGATTCTTTTTCCATGCTTATGGATAAATTCAATAGTCTTGAGGCTGATTTTAAATCCTTCTTTATTGGGTATGATGCACATAGGAGTTCATGAAAGGAAATCAAAAAGTGGTCTAATAAGACAATTGAAGAGCTGAGAATCTTTGATGACTTTCAAGATAATGTGAAGGATTCTTTTGATATTAAAGATGTCAAGATCAAAGACCTTACTACAAGTTTTAATAAGAATCTCAATATTGAACAAACAATTCAGAAGCATGATGTCAAGGATCTTAATGGGAAACTTAATTCAATTTCCTTGAATCTGAATAAGGAAAGAGATCAAATAATTGAGTTCGAAGAAAAGATTAGTAAGAAAGAAGAACTTTTGAAGACTTTGGGAAAAAAATTAAGGCTCAGGAAGAAAAAATCAAAGCTCTGGAAAATAAAAATGAAGATCAGGATCAGTTTCTCAAATGTTTTGAAGAGGGTCATAAGGAGCTTAAAAAGTTGAAGACCATTGTCAAGAATCTTATGCCGAAGGAAAAAAGAATGATGATTTTTATCTCTTAACTCTGATCTTTTGTTGTATTGCCTTTATTGTATAAATTTTTCCAATCATAATGAAAATTTTGGTTATTCTTCATGTGTTTTGTTGTATAGTAATAATATTTTTAGTACCATATTTTTCTCCATTCTCTCAATTCCTTTTTGAAAATCACATATGGGGAGAAAGGAATTATAAAAATAATACTAAGTAAATAAGATAATTCTCAAAGTAAGGGTGAGTCTGTCTAAGGGGGAGTTTTATCAAAGAAGATTTTCTTATGCAAGAAAAAGAAAAATATCTTTAAGGAAGTCAATAATACAATCCTTAGGTATTTAAAAACCTAAGGGCGAGTTAGTCGTACTCACCATGATCCATAAGTAAAGGGAGATAAGTTTTTATTTTATGTTTATAAAGTAAAATTCTAAGTCCTTATATTATTTTTCATAAGGATGTTTGTGATCTCCAAAAAGGGGGAGATTGTTGAGTCAATAAGGTTTCTTTATAACTTTTCCATTTCTCTATATTTTTAAAATCACAAACACTTTATATTGAGTCAATTTATATTTTCCATAAGGATTATTTTCATAAGGAAAATTTCCCTTCTCTAAGGAAATTTTTATCCTTAATTATGTTCTCACTGTTCATTTTATAGTCTCTCTAAATATAACTCATTTTATTACTAAGGCAAAATTTGGTTTCATATCTAAAACCTCATAATCCTATAAATCCTTGGATATAGAGTACTCTATTTTCAAGATCTAAATTCACTGAATTTCAGACTCTGAATTCTCTGAAATTCAGACTATGAATTCTCTGAAATTTAGGTTCTAAATTCTCTAAAATTCAGACTCCGAATTATATGAAATTCGGGTTCCTAATTCACTGAAATTCAGATTCTGAATTCTCTAAAATTCATGTTTCGAATTCCCTAAAATTTGTATTCGGAATTATTTGAAATTCAGATTCCGAATTCTATGAAATTCAGATTCCAAATTCTCTGAATTTTAAACTATGAATTACTTAGAATTAAAACTTCAAATTCCTCATAATTCACACTCTAAATTCCTTAGAATTTATACTTTGAATTCATTAGAATTCAAACTCTGAATTTCTCATAATTCTGACTCCGAATTCCTCAGAATTCCTATTCCAAATTCATTGAAATTCAGACTCTAAAATCTATTAAATTCAGATTCCTAATTCTTTTTAAAATAATAATCTGAATATACTTGTCTTATAGACTTATAATGATTATTTGGTTATATTTCTAATTCTATTTTTCCTTATACTCCAAAAAATATATTTGGTCAAGAAATTTTATTTTCCTTATACTTGTTATGAAACGATGTCGTACAATTTGTTTATAACTAACTATTATTTGAGTGACACGTGTATAGATCCCTCCGAGATTCAAGGAAAAATATATCCATTGGAGGAGGGAGATGACCGTTGGATAATTTCCCTCAAATAGGCACTCATTTGAATGATCTCATGATCGAGATTTATATATTAATCAATCTAAAGATTACATGCTACAAAAGTGATTTCTAGAGAGAGAGACTCTCATGCTATGTGTGTACTGAACATATTGTTCATCTTGCTTCATGTGACTTTGATTATTGCTAAGTATAATCGAGGGATTTTGAGGATAGGAAGACAGAGGTGCTAACTACCTTAAAGTTTGAGGACTTTCGAGGATAGGAAGATAGAGGTTTTGACTACCTTAAAGTTCGAGGTCTTGTGGGGATAGAAAGACATATTCTGATATTCCTATCAAGGGATTACCCTGGTGTGGGTAAGACATACTTTCTTGAAATTATAAATCAAGGGACCTTTATCCAAGGTTGTTGGATACCCTACTCTTTGGGTTAAAATATTTTCTACTTGTTACTTGTTTTGTTTCAAGTTTATTTCTACTATATTTTGATAAAGGAAGAATGTATAAACTTCTTATAATTTTATTTTCTTTTATGTACTCTAATAAGTAAGATTTTATATGCTTTAAGGTAGAATCATTTCCCTGTAAACTTTCCTTAGGTTTCATTTCCAGAACCATATTTTCAGAACCTAGCAAGTTTTTTTGGTAGAACTAAAAGAGGTCCTGTGAATTTAAATGGTTTAACTTTGTTAAACATAGTTATCCTTAAGGTTAAAAACAAAAGTTTTTAAACTTACACATCACCCCCCCCCCCCCACTATAATTGAGTATCTACATAATTATTTTGATCCTACAATTTTTATATAATATAAGTATGGAATCAACAAAAGTATAAAAAAAATTTCATACATAAAATTAAAAATATGAGATCATATAATCATAACAGATTAGGAATCAACACATATTTTCCATTTCAAAATGGATCAGTCATAATCACATTTTTTTTCTATTGGATCAAGCACATCAGTTTTATTTCTAGAGTCTATCAAACACATTATCATATTTCTCATTACTATCTCATGATATATAATACTTTACCCAATTAATTTCAGGTATATATTGGTCCCACCCATAAAAAAATTGAAAATATATATATTTGTTCCATAAGATCATAAAATAGTCATCATATAATAACCCATGAAAAGAAAATGGTCACAGGAACATTACATCATTGCATAATGCAGAAAAAAATGGGTATCATTATCATCTCAAAAATTCACCATAACATAACCCATGAAAAAGTAAATATTTTCATAAACATCACTTCATAATAATCATAAACCATTTTTATAAAGAATAATGATGGTATCATTGGATAATATTCCTAGTAATGGTTATATAACATCAAATGATGTCATATTAGATGGAAAATGGTTTTTGAAAGATCTTATAGAACATTTCATGAGGAAAATACCATTTTCACTTCAAAAATTAACTTTTCAAAACTAAAATTTCAAAAAACAATATGAAAATAATTTGTTTATTAAAATAACCTTTGGATATTATAATAGAATCTTTAAAACATTGAACTATCTTGATGGAGTAAAATATCATTCATGTTATACTCATTAAAACAATGATTCCTTTTACATTTTTGGTAAAAACTCAAGATAAACTTGTTCATAAAATGAAAATATGATTCCTTTTAAACCATTTATAAAAATAAAAATGATGGTAAAAGTGAATTTAAAAAATCATTAGGTAATTTTAAAAAATGTATTATAAAAACATTGATATGGGTGAAAAAAAATTCGGTAGAATAGATAATTAAAGTCGGTTTTTACATAAAAATATTCTTTTGGAATCATGAGTATGTAAAGAAATGAAAAATGAAAGGAAAACATGTAATTTCATTAAATAACCTAAGGGGTGAAAATAAAATAGATTAATGAATGTTATATTATAATATATCATCATTTGAAATGTAGTATAAATAATCCTAATAAAAAATGACATTGTAATAGTAAATCACTACAACATTGGTATCTTTTCAATCTTAAGTCCCATGAATGAAATTAAATTATATGGATATGTACATCCCATAATTATCATGATTATAATCATTAATGAAATTCATGTGTTTTATATAAACCAAAAAATATATATAAATTTCATATAATAAATTTTTCCCTAATAAAAAATTGTGAGATAAAACTCATATACCTTAATTGCAGACATCCATTGTACTCATTCGGTCCAAATTCATTTAGAAAAAACCGCCATTAGAACACTTATTATGGACTCTGGGTTTGGAATTTTATAAATAATAGAATACCAAGATTGTGTCTAATGATTTCTCATAGTGATTTTGGTAGGGGTTGGTTGAGACAAATTACATATTATGTGTGTAGATATTAGTGGAGAAGGTCCCCTTTTATAATTAAGGAGGTGTGGCATTTCATGTAAATACCCAAAAAAATATTCCATAATGGAAAGTCTCCCTTATTCCTTGTGCCAAAAAATTTGATAAATAAAGTAGTGGATAGATGATATGGTTGATCTAAACATCCACCACTCAAAAAAAGACAAATGTTATAAACATGTTGTTCCTTAATCTCTATATTTTCTCACCTTTACCATTATATTTTTCACCACTATAACTAGTCTCTTTTCTTACCTAGGTAATTTATCATTTAATACTAAATTTAAAATGGTCCTTATTAGATAATTTGGGCCCACTAATTCTAAATATTAAATCTTATATATTATATAAATATCTTATGTGTGTTGAAAATTAATTTTAACACATACATATATAACACACAAACCTCATTTTAATGTTAACCACTATAATTAAATCTTAATATTTTTACTACTCTTTTTGAAAAAAATTAAAATTATTATAAAATATAAATTATTCTAATTAAAAATATAGAATCCATTTTATCATATTTATTTAATATAATTTATATAATTTAAGTTAAAATAAAACCAAAAAATCCAACGAAAAAAGAGGTATTCCGAAAAGAAAATTTTCCTATTTATAAAAAAATATAACATCAAAATCATCATTAAATTGATTATAAAGACCTAAATTATATTAAATATTATATAACTAAAATATTATTACTTTTAATCAATTTTTATATATAATTGAAATTCATCAATAGTTTAAACAAAAATAAATTTTTCATTAAAATCTATATTTTCACTAATCGTCGAAAAATTAATAATTCCAAAAAATTATAAAAAAATAACATTAATATAATTTTTAAATTATGATTTGAAAAATTAAATTAATTTTTTAAAATAATTTTTTTTAAATTAGAAAAAATTGTTTTCAAAATAAGTGCATAAAACGTGACGAAACTTCTTTTTTGAAAAAATAAAGTTCTTAAGAATAAAAATAGATTTATACTTATCTCGTTATTAGAAAAAAATATTAGATTAATGATAAAACATTTGATAAAATATAAAATATATAAATTTAATTAAAATAATTAACCAATAGTAACTAATTTAATTTTTTTGACAAAATAATTCTTAAAAATAATATTATTTTATTTCTAGAAAAATATTAATTTTAAACTCAAATGACTTTATTACATTAATTTATAATCAATTGATAAAATAAATTAATTTATATTATTTTATAAAAATAAATATACTTTTCCTAATTTAGGTATTCCTATTCCTATCCACCAATTTAAGGGATAGGCTATAACAGTCCTCTTATATTCATAGTATATTGTAGTTCTCTGAAACTCAGGGTTTCTTATAACACAATCTATGGAAGAAAAAAATATTTAAAAACAATTTTTAAAATCTTGTGTTGTTATAGAGTGTGTTTTAGATTCATAGTTTTCTCGTGTTATTGGGGTGCTACATAAGGATCATTCTAGACTTTTCTTTCCTAGTAGTGCTCATGACCATGCTGAGTAAAAAGGGGGTCATATTTGAATGGCATGAGTAACATAAAGGGGTATTCATATAGATAATGAAGAAGTTGAAATCATATAAAATATTGATTCTTCCTGGTCCTAGTTGTGAGTATGGGGTTTATTATGATTTGTATGACATTTTCCTGAGAGTTATGTTGATACAGTGTTGTAAGGTAATTTTTTATGGGCCTCATCATATAGGACCCCAAGAAAAAAATTATCGTACTCATGACTTAGAGATTTTTGTTTTGGTTCATGCATTGATTTTTTTAAGATAGTACCTCTTGGGTGGAATATTTATCATGTATATTAACCACAAGAGTATGTGGTATACCTTATCCATGTGTGACCAAAATCCTTGTTAGAGGTTATGGGTAGAGTACTTGTATAAATTCAACTTTGAGATAGTGTATTCTCCTAGGAAGTGAAATATAGTTGAAGATGTTCGCATAAAGAAGGTATGGGAGGTTTGGGAGAAAATATTATATGGTTATTAGAATATCATTGCATTATTGGAAGACTGGTAAGTGGGAATAACTAAGGATCAAGTGGTAGTGGCTTATGAACTATTAATAATCACATCCCCATTGGTGAAAAAAGTTATGAATAATCAAGAGAATGATACAAAATGTGGTGTGATGTATGAGAGGTTGTAAAGAAATGGTTCTATTCTAGGTTGGTATTTTGATATATATATGGTTCTTTAAATTCCTAAAAGTTTGATGGTTCTATCTTCTATAAGAGATGATCTAATTAGATAATATCATGTTTCATAGTGGGAAGTGTACCAGCAATTGAACAAGATGTATCATGATGTAAGATGACAATTATTGTTGATCGGTATGAAAAAAATCATTAAGGGACTTGTCTCTCAATGTCAGGCATGTTAGAGGATAAAGGAGAAGCATTAATTACACATGGGGTTACTCCAGAAACTTGTAGTGCTTGATTGGAAGTGATATGAGGTAATGAAAGACTTATTAATGGAGTCTCTCAGGACCCCAAGAGTATGATACACCATTTGGGTGTAGGTAGATCAGTTGACCATGGTGTCTCACTTCTTACTGATCTAGGAGAAAAACTCAATGGATGAGATAGGAAAGGTCTATTTTTGAATGATCATGTGGTTCCAAAAAAATTCTTCATGCATAGAATCTGACAGAGATGGCTAGTTTAACATGATGGTTTTAAAGGATTACATAATTCAATGGGAACTTATTTGAAATTGAATAAAACCTTTAATCCTCATACTAATGGGAATTTAGATAGAACAATCTATAAATTATAGGAAATTGGTAAACTATTTTTCTAGATTTAGGATGTTCTTGGTAAAATCACCTCACTCTAGTGGTGTTGTCCAATAATAGCATCTTCTAGTCCCTAATTATAATATCTCTATTTGATGCTCTACATGGTTGGCTAAGTCAAAAACTGTTATGATTGAATGAGGATGGTGATTCTTCCATTTTTTAGTAATGTATATACAATAAATGTATAAGTTGATGTAGTTAATTCATAAATGGATTTATATATCGCATAAGAGGTATAAGTCATATTCTAAATGATGGAGACAACACATAAAGTTCATTGTGGGTGATAAGGTCTTCTTGAAGGAATCCCTTAGGTCATGACATAGTCCTCTGAGTGGTAAGGAAATTTGGCATCATGGTATGTTGGGCCATTTGATAACATTGAAATCATTGAGACAGTGGCCTTTCAGTTGGACCTTACTCTATGATATAACGGTATGAATAATATATTCCATGTTTTAATGATAAAGAATAAAAATCTAGATACTATTCTTGTTCTTGAATGTGAGGATGATTATCTAGATTAGGATGCATATTTTATGGACCAACGTATTCATATAGTAGACCAAAGGGAGAAGGTTATGCAAGGAATGATTGTTCCCTTTCTTCATGTTATATACAAGAATGATAATTTTCAAGAGGAAATATGGGAGCAGGAATTTGACATTTGGATGCATTGGTCCTAGATTTTTTATAAGATCATTTAATATACATCCCTAGGATGTGATATTATAATAGGGGGATAATTCTAACACCTCTATTTCAGGTACACATCTCTTAAAATTTTTCATAAATATAGTTAGGATTTTGTGTTTTTTAAGGCTGGTTAGAGGTTTCTAGGAGTGTGGTTAAGAAAATTGGTGGATCCAGTGATTGATATGTATCCTAGAGAAGCTACAACATCCCCACTAGCTGATCGGTGGACTCTACCAGCTAGATAGTGTGTTTTTTGGGAAACATTGGGTGTACCCAGTGGCCACTAACCTTATGGATTAAGACATCATATCATTGTTGGAATCCTACACATCATAGTAAGGAAACCTTTTTATATGGATTTTTTAATTCATGCACCCCCAATCATTATTAAAAAAATCTATCAAGACCCATTTGACTAACAACACCCAAGAAAACCAATCTAGAATTTTTGGATTACTCTCCCTCCCTTCCAAAACCTTTACTAGATGCCTAAATGATGAATTGATCCTATTTTCTTTATATAATGAGTTCTTCTTTATTCTAGATCAATTACCATCCCATATACTTGATCAAAACCTATTTTATCCATGAAATATTGATTAGATATAAGGTTTTTTAGGTGTTCTAAGAAGGAGTCTATTATTTTTGATAGAATCAGAACCTAAAATCAAGGATTTATCATATGTGGATCAATCAAACCAAGATCATTGTTGATAGTGGGTCTTCTTATGTTTTTTTTAACCTTGACCTACCGTTAGGGTGTTTTTTCTTTTGATACTTGATCTTAGGATTCTAATTCATGTTGATTCATGATTTGGTATAAAATCTGTTGGTTTTTATGATCTGTGATGGTGAACCTTCCTATAGATCATTATTGGGATTGAGGTTGGTAGCCCTTGAATTTATCACATGATATATACAGGTTCTCATCATGATTTTATAGAATGTGTGTGCCCATAGAAACTAATGCTTGATGTTTGATCACATATGGTTTTTTATGGCTATGACTCATTCTCCATATGACATGATGTTTGATTTTTCATTCTGTATACATATTTTCATGTGTTATTCCCTCTGTATTCTATATTTGATATAATTTATTACATATGGTTTATCCCCCTGAGTGGGATGTGTGAGATATTGATCATCATATACATTGGCTATCCCACCAGTGGGATATGAAAGACAATTTTCGTGAATTATCCCATCATGGTGGAGAGTTTTTTATACATGGTTGGTTGATGTTTCTTTAGGTATGGTGATAAAGTAGGTAGTGATGATCTCTGTGGAACTGACTTTTGTATTGTGCTTGTGTGATATACATTCTTTTTATATCTATTCTATTTACTTTCATGGAATACACCTACATTACTTATGCACTTCTGTTATGGGTCATTGGTTTTGTCCTACTAAGTATTTCACTCACACAATACATAGAAATTTCAGTTCACTTGTAGATTTTTTTACTATAAATCCAATAAAGGGAAAGGTACCAGTGGTGGACAATTGAGTAGGTTGGCCTGGTTGTTGAGGATGTTTCTAAATGGGATTTGGGCCAGATGTGTGGTATAGATTTTATTTTTAGAATTTACCTTGTAAAATGGATCCTATGTTTATTTTCAGTTTATTTACCTAAGAAACCATATTGATAATGAATGAATTGTTCAATTTTTATATTCTGATACTCTATTAGTTGTTGATTTATTCATTATTTTTTCACTGTTATCACTTCCTATATTGTACTCTAATGTTTACCTAGTATTGAGGGCATAGTGTCCCAATGATGTTTCATAAACCCTCTCCATTAGTTGGAAACCACTTTTGTACAAGGAGGTTCTTGACCTTGTGTCGAACATCATCTCAAACCCGTTGGTTCTAGTCATGGTGTTATATAATAATTATAGATATTTAATAATATAATTAATATTAATTAATAGTGTTATTAAAAGGAATTTAAGGATAACATAAATAATAAATATTTATAGAATAACTAATTTCCAATTACTAATTTAGTTAACAATTTAATGATTAAAAATTATAAATAATGAAACTAATAATTTATATCGAGGTGAACACCCATTATCTGACCCACCCAAACCACTCATACTGACATAGGGTGTAAATAGTTATTAATTATTATGTAATTATAAATAATTGTTATTTTTTGAAACCAAATTTCTATATTTCATTTATATTTTTTATGTTTATTATTTTCATGAATTTATTTTTATTTTTAATTATTTTTATGTGTATAGATAATGTTTGAAATGTTATATATAATTGATTTATATTTTATTCTTTATATGATTTCAAAGTTACTTACTTAAAACATTATTATGTTACACTTAAGTAAAATTGAAATGTTATAAAATATGAACAATAAATACAAATTAAATTAAACTAAAATTCTTGACACATAACCTAAAAAATAATTGAATCTAAAAAAATTCCAAAAAAATAACTAGAAATAACATATTTAGTATTCTGAATTTTTTTTTAAAACATGAAATATATATTTTGATATAGTGATTCTTTTATAAATTTATAAATTTTTTATTTTTATGAAATTAATTTCAATTTTTATTATTCTTTATTATTTTCATTCAATGCATAAAATTTTAGTATGACTATATTTATGGTTTATTTTATATAGTATTTCAAATCCACCGACTTGAAATATTTTTATATTTCATGTAAGTGATTTCAAAAGATTATAAAATATATAGTATTTATAAACTCTGAATGAAATTTAAAACATTAACTGAATACATAATGAATACATGAAAAAATCAAAATAATGATAAAAAGATAAAGAACACAAAACAATGTCATATTAAAACATACCATTAGCATATATATATATATATATTCAATGAATTTTTTTTTACTTGATGATTATTTATATTTAATTACATGATTAATTGTATTATTATTATGTATTTTTAAATTAAAAAATAATTATATAAAAAATAACATTTTTAATAACTATTACTTATTTATAATTATATTTTTAACTATATAATTGTTAATAATTATTATTAATGATTGCCAATTATGTAATTAATTGTCAATTTTATATTAAATTTATAATAATTATTAACAATTATCATAATTATTAGTTATTTAATAATTATTTTAATTTATATTATAAAGTAAATTATTAGTTTCATTACTGATTACATTATTATTAATTACTATAAATAAATAAAAGAATTTTTTTCTGAAGAACATTTTTAATAACTATTAATTACATTTTTAATTTCGTTAAAACTATAATATATTACCAAGCAGGTGCAAATCATGGGCAATCCCATGATTCTGAAATTTATTGAAAAATATAAACAAAGTATGATATAATATGGGGAGTGAAAGCATGTGACAAGTCACTTCACAAGAAAATCAAATCATTTATGGGATCATCCACTGTCTCTACCTCTTGGGGGACATCCAATTCACCATGTTTTTGTCTGCTTCCATGCCCCATCATCAGCAACAGATGGGGGAGGATCATCCACCGGACCAGGGCCCAATGTTGACTTGTCCATCCCAATGTTTTCACCTCAATGAAAATTCCCAAATTTTGCAGAAAATACCTCCTTGATATTAGACTTGTTCAAAATGTCAAGAAAGCTAAGTGACCTATGAGAACCATCAGGCACATCATCCATGTTACTTTTCTCTTTATTATTAATTCAATCATGGATTTTTACTTACCCTTATGGTTGGAATATTTAGTTATAATTCTATCATGTCATAGATAGTCGCCAATCTCAGCCTGCATAATGAGTTCATTTTTAGATTCAGCATGGTCAAAATCAATTCCATCACCTGCTACCAAGTTATCCCAAGACATGCCAGACTTATGTCCCTTAGGTATGCTAGCCATATCCCCATCCTTATTCAACACCAAGTCAGGACCAATCTCATTAATGGAATTCTCTTGCCCTGTCTTATCACCCACATTAATCTCACCACACAATGGTTCTTGACACCCCAGTTTCCCACCAAAAGCCTTCTAAGAAGCAATTTAAGGCTCCGTCATAGACTCATTAGCCCTTGTTGCCTCCTTTTTTTTAGGTGGGGTCATATTCTTCACCTGCAAGTTCCTCACATGTCTGCAATCAGATACCATATAGATAATAACCTTGAAGTTGTCACAAAAAGGAGGAATAGATTTATACTCAAAACTAATCTAAAGCCTCTCCCCATTAACCACAAGAATGGCATTGTGCGGTAGAGGTTTCTGCAAATTAGCATCCACCATCACCCTTGCATAATAACCCATCTTTCAATAAATGTTGTTTTCATATAACTTTAGTGGAGCACCAATACAGGTGGAAATATCATTAAGAATCAAAGGGTGCTAAAAAAACCCAGATCAGACCATGCATCCACACCCATATCTAGAAATTAGTGTGATTTTGATTAAAAGGATTGAAGTTGAGATCCTAAGCATAAATTCAGAAAACAATAGGATTGAGGTTGTAAAAACTGAAATTCCAAACAATTTAATGTTGATATTTAGATTTAAAGACCAGATGAAAATACCCATTACCAATTGGAATAATTTTTCATTCAAAAAAGTTTCATATCTTGTAGATCTTCATCTTGAGTTCATCACAATTCAGAGGCTTATCACCTTTTTTAAAAATCAAGCGTCGAATTATAGATAATCGACATAATTCTAAACTTTCCTTTAGTGAATCATGATCCACCTTGATAAAAAACCACCCATCCTTAGATTTAGAGATCCATGGCTCAAGGTTAGTTGATTTTGGAGCATCATTACCCTTGCAAAGTACCTCCACAAATGTGAAACCCCTCTTGATAGGGAAGTTAGGAAAAGTAGGAGGAATTTATGATGCCATATCAAATAAACCAAGCCCAAAAAAAGAATACTATAATTACCAATATGAAAACGTGCCTCTTTCCTGACTAGAAACATGATCCCACTAAAATCTACAGTGCCATAAAACTTGCACTAAGAAGTGATACAGAGGCCACCTAAAACAGAAGAATATTTTTTACATCCAAAACAGCAACCAGCATGCACCATCATAGGTCAAGAGATCCGAAAAAATAGATACCCCCATACCCATATCTATGAAGACTAACCATCCACAGCCAGATCTCAAAAACAGAAATGAAAATCCCCTTCCGTTCTTCCTCACGAACCAATCGAAAGCGCGATCACTAGGTCACCGTAAGACCGCCATGAGAGAGCTCTCAACAAACCCATATCCTCTATAGTTATCTATAATATATTATTACATACATTAATTTTTATAAATAATAAATTTTTTAAAATTTATATATAATTTTATACTGATTATATAATTAATTTATTTACAAATTATATTTAATTATAATATTAAATACATAACTAGTTTTTATTCTGTATCATCCAAAGGCATTTTATTTTTTATTTATTAGGTAATACCCTTTCAATTGGACTGAGAGGGAACCCTTTTATAATGTGGAGGCATAAAACAAATGTCCCAAAGACCTAGGGGAATAGAGCCATATATTTATAGATGACCAGAAATCTCAAATTCTAAAATACTATAATGCCACAACCTCTACAGGAACTCAATCAACTATTTGTAATTATTCATCACTAATGTATTATCTTGGACTGGTCTGACCTCGTGCATGGATGTGCATGAACTATTTCCAATTTTTTTTAGCTTGTCCCTCCATATCTACTCTTGTTAGATATACCTATAACTTCTAAAACTCTAGCTCAACCCACATATTTGAGATTTCAATAGTACCATAGTTGACTCCACATGATAACCTTGAGGTCTAGGGGCCCATAAACCAGCTAGCTCAAATTCCCATGGATGGATCGAAAGACTTGTGGCGTCAAAGCTTATTGGAACAAATTCCTAGTGACCCAAATTCCAAAATAAATTTCCAAAAAACCCATTCTAGTTGATAGTATCATTTTTGTAGTAACCCACTACAATGTCCTTTATAATACTCGTATTATTAAATAATTTAATTTTTAGAGAATAAATTTCAATATTATTTTAATGTATTGTTAACAATATAATTAAATATATTACTCTTTATCTATATTATTAATTATATTATTAGTTTAATTACAAATTAATTTTTTATATTATTCACTATTAGAATTATGGAAGCATTATATTTAATTATTATTATTAATTAACAATTACATTAATAATTATTATTCCCAAAGATATTACTGTAAATTTTTTTAATAAGGGTGTCAGTTAATAAATATTAGTTTTTATTTTTTGAGTTCTATATTATTTAAATTATTAATTACCTAATTAAAATCAATTATTATTAATTTTTTAAGTATTGTCAATTTTAATTTCAGTATTAAGTAATTAGTAATTATTAGTAATCAGTGTTTAATATTATCATGGAATTACTAATAATAATATCATGAATTTATTATCTTTTATTATTGAATCTTGGTACTTTTGGGTCAAAAATTTATTATCATGAATTTATTAATAATTATATTATTATCCTATAATTATTATCACGTATTTATTATTATCATGAATTTATAAACCAATGTCAAGACCCCTGGAAAAGAGATTTCTTAATTCCATATCAAAAAACTGAAAAATATGTGAAGGTCTTCACCCTTATAAAAGTAGGGATTTAGTGAGATGTCAGGTAATAATTTTGTAATTTTATAATTAAAGTAATTACAAATATAAAAAAAACATAAATACGCTTTATTTTTTTAGGTTTTTATTATATTAAAAATATAATAATATAATAATTATAAAAAATAAAGCTCTATCTGGTTTACCTTATTATCATCAAATGCTGGTTTGAACCATAATAATTGGAGGATTAAGTGCTCATAATGGGAAAATTGATGAGGCTAACATAAGGATGAAGGGTTGGGGCCTTATAGTCAAGTATACATGTTAAGTAAATGATTTTTTCTTGGATAAGAAGTGATTATAATAAACAAGCTATAAATATTGATCCATGGTGAGGAGGAATTACAACACATCTTTCATAAGTATTTAATGATCTAACAACTTGTTTACCCACTATAGTTTCCCAATGATATTCATCTAGTGGAAAATTGGATAAAAAAAATTCAATCAAAATTAATATTAAATTATAAAATAAATTTTATAAAATCTATAAATTTTTATAACACATAAAAATTTATCAATTTTGATGAAATTACCTATGAAAAATAATATATAATCATATCTAAATAATAATTATCATCTCATCATGCTCAGATAAATCGGCAACATCTATTTACATATTTAATTAGTGAAAATTTGTGAGTTAAAAATTATTTAAAATACTTCCATTATGGTACATGAGTCACATAATAACTGATATAACCACTAAATGGAATATTAGATCCTATGAAATACTAAAATAATGAATTTTTAATTTAGTGTCATTTTTTTAAACTTCCATTATCATTTATGTGATCTATATTCATATGAAATTTAAATTTTTGAATTTTTATTCCATACATCCCCACATGGTATGTAAATAATAAAAAACCACAATCCAATAAATATAAATTGTAATGAATAAAATAAAATAAAATTATAATACCGATTATGAAAATAATATATTCCATTATAAATTCAATAATGGGATATTATAAAAACATATATAATGTAATGATCTATTCCATTAGATATATTGTAAACTGATAACATTTATTTTTGGAGGTAATAGAAGATATATGAAACCTAAAACATTTTGATTAATATTTTTAGTAAAATAATTTAAAATCATATAATGAGAATATATTGTAGTTTTAGAAGAGATATAATTATATCCTTGGGTGAAATAATGAATCCTTCTCTGGGATCACACAATATATCCATGGTGGGATTTGTGTTTTATATATATACACATACTTCATGTTTTATTGAATTTTTTATAATTAATTTATCCTTAGTTGATACGATTAATTAAATTGTATAGTATAGAGAACATAAAATACAATCTATAAAATCTTAAGGGAATATGAATATCTCATATATTTGGTTTTGATAACTAGTTTACTTTTTCATATATGATCATATGGTTTACTTTTAAGGATATAAATATCTTAAGTTGGTAGAATTTTGAAACTCTAGATTTTAATAAAAAATAATTATTTTAAAATTGGATCTTGGTTGAAATTTATATTTTATATTAATTATTTCATATAATTATTATAAATATTTAGTAAACTGTTCTGATCAACTATATGAGGTGAATAAAATGTGAAAAAAAATACTACCATGGTTAGGTTTATATAGTACTAATCACGAACCAAATCCATTTTTGTGTTTAATTTTTCAGAATATTGTCTTTAAAAATATGGTACATCCTATGATTGGTTTTTTATACAGGTATATTGAAATTATTTCCATTGATCATTGAATCATTCATGTTTTTAACTTACCAAATCTCATTTCATTTTGAAAATTAATTAGTATAACTATCAAAATAAAAAAAATACTATTTTTTTGGGACTCCTTGATTCAAAACATTTAATAATAAAATTTTATTCTTAGGATGACTATTATAGATGGTGTTCAAAGGGTTTATAGTTTGTTTGGTGTTATTCTATAAATATTGGGAAATTTCTCCAAATTTTGAAATCACTTATCAATGTCCTATTTACGAGATCTTATTAGTTATAGACGGTATTTTATTCCATATATTTAAACTCTTCAATAATTTTTCAATTGTAAGACTCATTAGCACACATAAAAAACTAATTTGGACCCCTCTAAATTATGTGGACCCTCTTTTTATATGATATGTTTAGGGGATTAATTCTTAACGTATTTTACTTTGGTGATATAGATTCATATTTAATATTGTTGATTAAATAATAAGTTACATTATGAAAATATAATAATAAGAATCATATATCCATGATTTTTTACTAAAAATATAATCTAATCACTCATAATAAGGAGAATCCCTTCAATATTGTAGAAAATTTTTACTTTCAATTTTTTCATGTTATCAGTAATTATTATCTTATCATTGTGACATGGGTTTTATAAGCTCCTATTTGGAAGACCCTATATACTAGGATTTATTCAGGATATATTCCCATTAATACTTTTGATGTTGATCAACCATGTTTAGAAAAAAATCCATGGTACTAGTTTTGATTCTATGGAATTCATTCACAATTCATTGAAATGAGTTCAACAAATACAAGGAGATTACTATCCCTTGAGTTAAAATAAAGATAAGAAAATAATATCGGATTGGGATGGCTCCATTAATCCACACCCAAAACCCATAAATAGGTGTAAGGATTAATCTAATTTGAATAGAATTTTTTTTGAATGAATTATGGGTGTATGCATTGAATATAAAAACAGATTTCCATCTTATCTAGAGATTGAGGAAGAGGCAACTTTACACTCTAAAGAAGAAAATATGGAGGATACCAATAATTATAATAGTGTTAATATTTTCTTGGAAGGTCAAAATAGAGATATGTATCCCCTAATTGAAGATAATAACCACACTTTTTTCAAGAGATATCAATATGGTTAGATAAAAATTGGTGTATAATAATAAACTAAGGAGTGTATGAAATCTAAAATTTATTTAGAATTTGATCATAATTTCATTATTTATTTCTTTAGTTTCTATGGGAGTACCATAAAATATTCCATATTGGATGTATTGGTCTAGGTGATAAGAAATGAAGTGGAAGGAATGCTCAAATTATTATTTGACCTAATAGTGTAGCTAATTGCATCTTTCACCTATGATTTTCAAGTTATTATTTCTTTCTATCTTGAATTTTTGTTCTATATTTTTTTTGAGGTTTCATTTTCTATGGATTTAACACATATATAAAATGATAACATTTTATATAAATGAATTTGGTGCCCTTTATTCAATTATATTTGATGTTAAAGTTTATTATTTATTATTTTAATGTTCTGAATACATTTAGAACACATTATTGGCATATGGTAAACTATACAATGACAAGGGTCTGTCAGCGGTGTGCCTGGTCCCCGATGTTCATTTATGTTTTCATGTTACTCATGATGGTTGTATAATGAGTTATATCTGGTGAAGGGGGTTTTATTTTTATTAGATTTATATAGATAACTAATCTATATGGTGAAACTAGATTTCATATTGGGAACAAAGTTTTTGATATGGTGATAAAGACGTATTTTTTTGAAGACCAGAAGATGATTGTACATAGGTATTATATAAGTGATGGATATTGTATTGGGAGTTTAGTGGTGATATAGTGAACTATATTGATAGATATTGGATTATTGTTAATGTTAAGGGTATTTTATAGATAAGGGTAATATAGTTTGATGACTACTTTGATGGTTTTTCAAATTTGTTATTTCACTAGTGATTTTCTAGTTGTCCTAAATTTAGTTTTTTGATATCTTGTAATATCTTCATTCTATATTAGTGTATGTTATTTTCACATTGTGATTTACCTATGAGATCCATTAATTTAGTATATATTTTGGGAGAAATAGTTGGTCTTATAACTCATGTAACAATCCATTATGGATAATATTTTGATTACTAATTATCTATTTGTATAATTAAAAAAGGTTAACACATAGTGTTATAAAAATCAACCCTCCAAAGGTGAATTATTCCCCCATTATACCCTTTTATATCTCCACTTATTTAATGTGATTTATGGGTAGGGGTAACTTTCTCCTTCTACTTATTCTTCCGTCTATTATTTTAATTCTATTTTATCTCCTCAACCATAGAAATTTTCTTTTTTCATATTTATAGATTCATGAATTCGCTATAGTATATAGAACCAATCATTAAGGATATAGTGTTTGACATCAATTATTATGAATTACTAATATGACATGATCACGTATAATTATATATTTCTTCTTTATTATATGAATTTTTAGTAATGGTGAATGAATTTATTTTTAAGTTTCCTAAGGATGGATTTTATTTTGGTACATACATATAGGAAGATCTATACTATTCTCCTTCACTTAGTAACTCCATGTTTAGATTGAGTTAATTTTTTATTGGAATCATTTAAATCATTACATGTATCTTTATGTTTTCATATTTTAAATATCCCCTTACATAGATATTGAAGTAATTATAAATTTTTTCCAAAAAATAAATTATTCTCTCCTCTTGTGCATTTTTTGATTAATTATAGTGTTTAACAAATTCAATAATTTTTAAAGATCATAACGGGTGTTGTTACAACTAAAATATATTATGGGTTTTAAAATATTATATTACAAACTATTTTTATGGAAATTAATTAATTTTTATTAGTATATTGATATTTAATTCAAATGTGGGGGATTTGAAACATGTTTTCTCATTTTTATTAATAAATCGAGATTTATATTTTCATTATTCTAATAGGAATAATGAGTAGACTTTCCATATGGGTGGTTATGAAATCTTGGTTAGACGAGTGTGCAGGTAATGGTATAAGTTTAGTGTTCCAAACATGAGCTCCAAAATAAGTTCCTCATGGTAAACAATCAGGATTTAGTTAGTAAATTTTATCTTTTTTTTCAAAAGACAATTTTCTCCTCAGTTTTGATTTTTTCATCTAGAGAAGAAATGTGAGTTATTTTAAAAACTATTAAAAATAATTAAATGTTTTTTTTTTTGTTAGTTTTTGTTTTTTGTGTTTATAATATGGATGTTTTTAAGATCCCCATTTTTTAAAATTGTTTTTCTTATATATGTTTCATTTTCATGAAAACTTTTATGGATCTCATTTCATTTTAAATGTGAATTTTTGGGTGTCATTTTGGGAAAACCCAATTAGATATATGGATATAACTACTTCCTGCGGGTGTTCCTTTGTGCATAGATAAATCATGTTCTTGAGTTTCATGTTTAATGTTGAAGTTCAGTCATTTTATAAAATAACATTCTATATTTATTATTCAATTATATTTTTAAAGGGATGATAGATAGTTAGAAATTAAGGAATTTGTGATGGGGTATTTGTGATGGGATCCCATTGCAAATACCCTTTTGCAATGGGGCCCCGTCGTAAATGCCCCATTGTAGAAAATGGCATCTTAAATAGAGTATTTTATGATGATCCGTCGCAAAAAGTAAATATTTGTGAAAGGATGTAGATCTAACAAAAATAGCTTCCTCATGGTTTTTAAATATCTTTTTATGACAGCCCATCACAAACAGTTGCAAATACTTTTTTGCGATGGGTCCTATTGTAACTAGTTTTAAAAAATAAAAAATAATAATAGTAATAAAATAATATTAATATTAATGAAATAATAATATGAATATTAGTAAAATAAATTAAATTATAAAATAATAAAATAATATTCATATAATAATAATAATAATATTGATAATATAATATTATTTTTATTTTTATTATTAATGAAAAAATAATATTAATATTAATAATATAATAAAAATTATTAAATAATGAAAACCACAATATTCATGAAAAGTATAATAAAATAATAAAAATAAAATAATCAAAAATAATAATTAATAAAATAATAAAAAAAAATAATCAAAAATAATAATTAAATAAATAAAAAAATTAAAAAAATTAAATAAAGTAATGAAATAATATTTTATTAAATAAATAATAAAAAATTTAATATTCGCAACAATATAAAAAATACACTATATAAAAATATAGATAATTAATATTACAAACAAAATTTAGATTCAAATGTTTGATCATAAAAAATAAATAGATCGCTGAGGGGAGGGTTGTCTGGAAGAGATAGTGTAGGGAACTTCATCCTAAACCATGAGTCAGACATCGCATGTATTCCAAATGCTCCTTCTCTTACTACTGTCGCCATCGACGTATCTCCTCTTGCATCTCTAGTTGTAATCATAGGAACTCTTCATGTTGCCACTACTATCATTGGTGCATCTGCTCCAGCTCCCTATGCATACTCTCTATAAACTCACTATGAGATCACAGCTGCTCTTAATACTGTGCAGAAGATGATGATGACTCTCTATGATCTTTTCTCAAGTTGGATAGCGACATCATAGCGGTGCCATAATATTCCACAAGCATCAATTGAGAGTTGATACCAACAACTCGATCTTTCTTTAAGGCATATTGGGTCGCTTGCGTCCATGCTATCTCATCAAATTGGTGGGTATTGGTCTGAGTATCAGTCTCATCCTAACTCTCAATCTATTTCTGAGACATCGTGGACTCATATGACTACTTTAATTTCAATTTAAAACTAAAATAGTTAAAATATTATTTGTAGTTAAATTGTAAACTCAAAACGAAAATATACTAACCACAATATGATGCTAGTGAGCACCTCTAATCTCTCCAGTGTTCGGATCGCTATACATCATCCTCTAAACATGGAACTCTAAAATATCGGGTTGTTCGACTACCTATATGAATATAAAATAAATCATTTACATTTAAAGTTATATAAAATATTTAAAAAAAGTATTTACCATATGGTCCCAATGCATACTTAATGTACCACTATCGGCTTGATGTGTTACCTCCTGCCTCCCCCGATTTTGTCAAACTACAGATGATCTCCTCTGAAAACAACCACCCAACTAGTGTGAACATAATCTATCCCAAACCTAAGATGAAATGTAATCAGGTCGGCGGGTGTGACAAGACTCATCAAACTCTTTCACTCTTGCTTTCTCCACTTCTTTCCTTCTCAAATTGTGAAAAACTAACTACAATGCTGACTCATAGTCCCCTTCCATTCCTTCTAGATATCCCCACGCATGATCTCATTGATGGGATACCATAAACCCTAAAAATAATTTATAATATCAAGTTATTAATTAAATTAATTTCAAAATAAATATTATTTATTTACATAACAACCAATGATCAAACATGCGATGTTGCACATCAACGGGAATCTGATCCCTTGAGACCCATGCTTCAGAAAAATAATTGTGCAATATAGCGCTCCCGTGTCCAGTAGATATATGTGAAAATCTATAAAAAAACAAATAATAAAACAATTAGTATATAAATAAATTATTGAAAACTAACTAAAATACATAGGTAAATATACCTCTTCATGTGTAGATCTTAGCCAAGACGTGGACATCCCTTAGGGATCTGGTTAGGAATCATAAAATGCACAAGACCACGCCCCCTCTGAGTCCTCCATTAACCGCCAGTAGTCTGAGGTTCAGATGATCCAACATCTTACTCGTCTAAAGGTAAATCAGCTTCCTTCAACAGATGATACAAATCCTCATCCATCTGAAACATGAAATGACTATTGTTAGAAAACAATTAAAAACAACTATTATATATTGATATATATTATATATGATTATAACTAGTATTTAAGTGTGTCAATGTCAATCTTCACCCTCATCTTAATATTTGACGATGTCAATGTCTTTATATTCCTACTCATCATCATCAATTTCCATATGACTTTTAGTTTCATCATATCTTTGTCATTTCAAATTCATTTATAACATCATTAACATCATCATCACCATCGAACCTTAACTATGGGGTGCATCATCAATATTCGTCTATCTTCATGAAAAATAGGGATTTGGAGCAATATCTTGAAAATTTTCAATTACTTCCACTTCAAAAAAAATCACTTTGAGTAAACTGATTTTCTAGAGATTTAATTTTTATTATGCTTCACCAATCACTCAAATCTCTTGAATTAGCACGATATTTTGAATAATAAATTTTATGTGTCTGATAAGCTAATAAAAATGGTTCATTTTCTATAATAATACTTTTATATTTAATATCAATGATTCTATGGGTTGAATGAACACACAAGCCTCTCTCAGTATCCAACCACTAATATTTAAACATCATTATGTAATGTTCTCCCAAATAAAATAATTCAATAATTTCTTCCTGTATGCTATAAAAGTCAACTTCAGTCTCTCTATAATGATATCCTCTCAATAAAACACCACTATTCATTTTTTTATTCCATGTATTCATGTGTATTAAATCTAAAACCATTCACCACATATGCATTATAATATTTAATCATTTTTATGGTGGGTTACTCAATACATGCAATTGATTATCAATTTTATCATCAAGTTGAGATACCTGAAAATTTTTAAAATATTTATCAATATAACAGATAATAAATTGATTTTATATGCTAAAAAAAATTTATATTATCAATTTTTGAAACCAGTAGGAAAAGTTTTTTTTCCAACGCTCTTCAAGAGAAGATGCTGTAATTTTTGGAAGTTCTTTCTTGATATGATTATAATATAACCTACAAATAAAATAAGATTAATTTATTATAACAAAAATTATAAAATAAGTTATAGGATCACTCACTGTAAAAATGGTGTCATTTCTTCGCAGTTAATCAGAACATATGTATGAGCTCTGTGATGTTCATCATCTGAAATCCATCATTCATGAACTCCACCAAAGATAAGTTAGGATGATTGAAAACTGATAATTGATTTCTCATTTCATCATCAACAGTTACCTCATTATATCCCATACTATTGTATTTTTAGGGATATTCAGAATGAAATTAATGAGAACAGAAAAAAGAAATTTCCTCTTTCAAATAAGATTTTGCAATTGAATCTTCAACCGATGCTTTATTATGTACTTTTTTCTTTAATTTCTACATGCATATCTTGAATGGGTACATCTATTAGAACTATACTATACCTTCACATTTTTCTTCATTCAAAAAATGTAATTTCAAATGTTCCATTGAGTCAAACAAATCTGGTGGGAAAAAATTTTCTAGTTTACATAATATTAAAATAACATCTTCTTGCAGTCTTCTTAATGAATCATAGTCACTTGTCACCACACAAATGTCTTAGAAAAAATATGATATGTCTATTATCACATCCCAAATAATATAATTCAATATACCTCTTAATCTAATCGGCAGAATTCTTTCCATTATAACATGACAATCATGACTTTTTAATCCAATAATATGACCATTTCGGACACATCTACCCAAATTAAAAGTATAACCATATGGAAGTCTCAAATTTTCAATGAACTAAAAAAATAATAATCTATTCTCTTTATAGAGTATATAAGTTTATTTTTTCTTCATTAACTTATGTGATCTGACATTTTCAAACAATTCAAGTTCTAGTTGCCTACAAATTTGGAAAAGATCTAATCGTCCCTTTATATTATCTTTAGTCTTATCTGGTGTATCCAAAACTGTATGAAATAAATTATCAAAATAGTTCTTCTCAATATACATGACATATAACATGTGATGTACCAATAAATCAGACCAATATGGAAGATCCCAAAAAATACTTCATTTTATCCAATTGTGTTCTTTTCCAAAGCCATTAATTTTATATTGGTTTATTGTTGGTCCAAATGTAATGGGAGGTAATGAAGAAATAATTGATTTTAAATCTATAATTGAGATCATTTTTGGAGTTCCATCTCTTTCAATTTTTTCTTTTCAGAAATTATATTTGGTCCTATAAAAAGAATTATTAGTTGGAAGGAATCTACAATGACATTTGAAAGAACAAGGTTTTTTTTGCATTGATGAGCATAAAAATCTTGTTATCTCTCATACAGTATGGATATGATTTTGGACCAAGTATAATCTATCTAGATAAAATTTCATATGATGTTAAGTCACTAATTTTCCACATCAATGCAGCTTTCAAGAAGAAATTTTATTTCACAACAACATCAAATGTACAGACACAATTACTCCACAATGAATTTAACTCATCAATAAATGGTTTCAAATAAAGATCAATATTATTTTTTAGATGTCCTAGAATTAATAAGGTCAAAAAGATATATGGTCCCTTCATCATCATCTAATGAGGTAAATTTTATGGAGTTATAAAGATAGTCCAACATGAATACTGACTACCGTAAGAACCAAATGGACATAAACCGTCAGTAAAAAGACCCAATTGTACATTTCAGGCTTCTAAAGAAAAATACAGCTGCACTTGGTCAAAATGTTTCTATGAATCACCACCAGAGGGATGATTTAAGGTTTTACCAGTTGGAATATTGGTTTTGTGCCATGAAATCAATGTCGTTGTGTTGTGAGACATAAATAAACGCTGCAATCTTAGTGTAAATGGGAAATATCTCAATTTTTTTACAAGAATCGATCCAAAATTCCCTTATTGAGCCTCTTTATATCTCAATTTTCCACATGTGAGACAAATATGCAATGACTTATTTTCACCATAATATAAGATTCAATCATTTGAACATTCATGAATCTTCTAATAACTAAGACCCAGATTATGAACCAGCCTCTTTTTTCATATAAATTTGTAGGCATCGTGTTTTATTTAGGTAGAAGTGTTATTACCAAAGATAATATATAATAACCCTACTTTTTATTACACACTTAAACCTGATTTATTACATAAAACCTTCACTTGATACAACATAGAATATCAAGAGGTCTAGTTTCTTTGGGGCTTAGAAACATTACATAACATCTTAGAACATAAAACACACAACATCTTTATTGAAAACTTACTTTACATGACCACTACATTCCCTCGTACTTAGCATTTCATTGGATAACCTGAGGACATGCATAAGAAAAGGGTGAGATATAAAGCCTAGTAAGGTAATAAACATGGAATAACATGAGGAATAAAATACATGTTAGACAATAGGAATATCAATGGAGCACAATAGAAACATGAACATAAAGGCATGATAAAGCATGATAATCATAACATGGAAATGTGGCAACAACACTTAACATGGAATTAGCATGAGCCAAGGCTCATTGCACATGGATTATGAGTAAACCCTCATTTCACATGAAGTATGAGTAAAACCTAGTTTCACTTGAATTATCATGAGTCAACGCCCATTTCACATGACGTATCATGATACTATACTTTTACCCAATGCATTGGAGTGCTATCAGGGTGCATCCTTCTTAAACATTTCATTTCATGCATAAGTGTTCCACATGGATCATATAACATGGAATCAATAAACATCATAAGTTATTCCATGATTAACTAATGTGGAATAAATAAATTAAAGTATCATTCAATAGGTATATGTGAATAAATTTGAATACCCTTGATAGAGACATGGGTATGGTATTCAATACACAATGATCTTGGCTTTGAAAAACGTGGTGCAATTTCAGCAGCATAACGGCATGACATAAGGATTCATGAAAATAGTTGATGAGATAGAAAAGGTTGTATCATAATATGTACATGAAATGGATAGTAAGTGGGCCATATGGATACATGTCCCAACAAATTTAATTGAATTTAAATGTATAGTACAAAAGAATTACTTGGTTGTAAAAGAGGAGAGAGAAATCCCTCAAGAAATTCTGGCATGGTAACAGGTGTACATGGGAGGATTTAATGAGAGATAAAGGGGTATCCCATCATCCAAAAATAAATAGGACATTATGTAGGAGGTGTGAAATCAAACCCCAACATTTGTAATTGAAAACAAAAGGGCATAACAACTTAAAGAAAATTAGACAAAAATGAGAAATGAATAAATCACTTAATTGGAAGTGTGATCCCAAAGGCTTGGGAGAGGCTTGATAGATGATTATTGGGAGATTGGGGCACCTTGGGAGGATTATAGATAGAGGATGGAAGGGGTTGGTCTAACTCCAAAGGCTTTGAGTGAAGAGGAAGTGGGAGCTTGGGTGGGTTTATATGGGAAAGGAGAGGGAATTCTTTATTATTTAGGTTTGGGACACCTCACATTAAACTAATCAATACCACAAACCAGCCCATGGTTTTGGCCCATTGTTTTTTCCAAAGGGCTGTGTAAAAAAATATTTTATAAGGAAAATGGCCGAA
This sequence comes from Viscum album, assembly GCA_963277665.1. Lineage (NCBI taxonomy): Eukaryota > Viridiplantae > Streptophyta > Magnoliopsida > Santalales > Viscaceae > Viscum > Viscum album. The sequence goes on along the minus strand of OY728121.1, from coordinate 1,638,923,737 downwards.
ATTCTTAAAATAATAGGGTTGCTTTTGTGGAGGTGAGTCACACTCTCAAGGAAAACAATTTAAAAAGACAAAATGTTTTATAAGTCTTGGAGGGTCCATAAAATCTTTTTAAAATAAATCAAACAAATCTAAAATCACATTATTTTAAGTAAAAAACATATATTGGTAGAACTTAATGTTTATAGTATTTTATTACCTCACTATTGGGTCATTATGATGTCATAAAATGCATTATATATTTAAACGGTATTTAATTTTTACCAAAAAATTCGAATGTCTCAGAAAATTATGAAAAATTCACCATTGGATAATTTCAACATCCTTATTCCAAAAATAATATTCTTTCTATCTAAATAATTTTATAAATATGTGAATTTTTACTTTTAAAATAAAAACCGACATTTACCAAAAATTCATGGGTTTTGACAAAAACAGTTTTCAAATCTTTATAAAAATTACAATTGCATTCATAAAATTATATGATCGTTTATATTTAATAAAAAGTAATTTAATAATAATATTTTATTATTTAATTCAAAAATCCTTTAATTCATCAAAATATATTTCTTAGTTGAATATTAACTAAAAATACTATTTGTGCTTTAAAAACTATTTACAAAGTAACAATAATAAAATGAATACACATTCTTTATAAAAAAAATAATGTACATTGTCATAGTTATAAGGTCTTGTTACATAACCCCTTATAACATCTGCATAAGACCAAAGGGTAAGGTGTGCGATGGTGATAAACTCTTAGGGTGGCTCGGATAACATCGCTCAGGTGGTAATCTCTATTAACTTCCACTTCTCCCATAGTCGGTTCTGCTCAAGCTTAATGTATTCAAGCTCAGCTTGGGTTTGATCAAGAGCGAAGCCCAATGATGCCACCTCCTTTATGAGCTCTAAAAAATGGGCTTCGTATGGGGAAAGTCTACTGGATGAGTCCATCGCTTCCTTTGTCTAAGTAAGTTGGATTTGTTAAAGCCATGTATTTATACTAATCATGTGATTATTGTTCAACAGCTATATTAGCAATGGTCACAATTCATAACGGTATTTTAAAATCCAGAAACATAAAACCAATGAAGTTCACATTTTATATAACTATAATAAGACATTTAATTAGATCTAGAGGAATTTTCATTAATGAAATTTTGGGTCATTACAATCTTCCCCCCTTAAGAAATTTCACCCTCGAAATTTCCTTTCCCCACACTAAAACAGATGTGGGTGACTTTGCTTCGTCACTTCCTCTGATTCCCATGTTGCCTCTTAAAACTTGTAGTTTCACCACAGCACCTTGATGAGGGGCATTGTCTTATTTCATAGAACTTTTTCTCTATGATCTAAGATCTTTACTGGTTTCTCCTCGTAAGAAAGATCATCCTCTAGTTGTACTACTTCTGGGGAGAGTACATGTAAAGGGTCTGGTATGTACTTCCTTAAGAGGAATACATGAAATACATCATGTACTTTGTTCATGGTAGGTGGAAGTGCTAGTCAATAGGCCACAGCCCCAACACAATCAAGAATCTCGAAGAGGAAAATGTACCTAGGACTTAACTTCCCTTTCTTTCCAAACCACATAACCTTCTTCCATGGAGATATGCATAGAAATACCATGTCTCCAACTTTAAACTCAAGGTCTCATCTACAGTTATCTTCATAACTCTTCTATCGACTCTGGGCTACCTTGATATGTTGTTGAATGGTTTTCACCTTCTCCACCATTTCTTTGACCATTTCTGGTCCTAGCAGCTTACGCTCATCGACTTCATCTCAACATGCCAGTGTTCTACACCTCTTCCCATACAGGGCTTCATAAGGTTCCATTCGGATGCTCTAGTGGAAACTATTATTATAAGATAATTCAACCAGTGGAAGATATTGGTCCCACCCTCCTTTAAAGTCCATATAACATGATCTCAACATGTCCTCAAGTGTTTGGATAGTCCTCTCGGATTGGCCATCAATTTGATGATGATAAGTTGTACTGAAGTTCAGCTCAGTATCTAGAGCATGTTGAAGAATCTTCCAAAACTTAGAGGTGAATATTGGATCTCGATCAGATACAATGGATAGTGGTGCTCCATACAGCCTTACCATTTCCTTGATATATATCTGTGCCACCTGATCCAATGAGAAATCCTCATGAATTACAATGAAGTTTGTAGACTTTGTAAGAGGATATACAACAACCCATATTTCATTGTTGCCTTTGGATGTATTTGGAAGTCCGGTGACAAAGTCCATGGTGATGTTCTCCCATTTACATGGTGGTATGGGAAATGGATGCATCATCCCCTTAGACTTCTGCCTCTCTGCCTTCACTTGCTAACACACTAGTCACTTTGATGTATACTCCATGATCTCCTTCTTCATATTATCCCACCAATAATTCTATCGAAGATCTCAATACATCTTTGTGTTTCTTGGGTGAATAGAGAAATTTTAACTATGCGCATCATCCAAAAGTTCCTTATTCAGCTCCAGACTTAATGGAACACATAGTCTTTTCCCAAATCTCACAATTCCTTCTTCATTAACATTAAAATCTGAGGATTTCCCTTTTATGATAGCTTCCACTCTCTTCTGAATTCCCACATCATCCTTTTGAGCATCCTTTAACCTTTCCAAAAGAGACGGTTGGGAAATCATTTGTGAAAGGATTGATGATGTTCCCTTCTTTATGATTCCCATTTCCATCTTCATCAAATATAAGAAGATTGGGTCCTTCTCAATTCTCATCAATGATAGAATTGTTGAGTATTTTCAACTTAGATCATCTTCCACCTTATTTGCTTTCCTAGGGTGATAATGGATTGAGAAGTCATAGTCTTTGATCTGCTCCAACCATCTTTGTTGGCACATGTTCAACTCTTTCTGTGTGAATATATACTTGAGGCTTTTGTGGTATGTATATATTTCACACTTCTCCCCAAAGAGATAATGTTTCCAAATTTTTAAATTTAAGATCACCACATCCAACTACAAATCATGTGTTGGATAATTCTGCTCATGAACTTTCAATTACCTTGAAGCATAGGCAATGAATTTTTCATTTTGCATCAACACACAGCCCAGGCCCTTCTTTGAAGCATCACTAAATACCACAAAAAGTTCTCCACTTGTGGGTAAAGTGAGCACGGGTGTAGTGATAAGCCTCTTTTTAACTCCTTGAAGCTTTATTCGCATTCATCACTCCAAGAAAACTTTACTCCCTTCCGAGTTATCTTGGTAAGAGGGTTGAACAATCGTGAGAAATTTCTCACAAATCTTCGATAATATCAAACTAACCCCAAGAAGCTACAGATATCCATTACTAATGTTGTCCTTGTCCATCCCTCAATTTCATTTGTTTTGGAGGGATCCATAGATATCCCATTGCTTTTGATGATATGAACCAAGAATGAGACCTCCTTCAACCATAACTCACACTTCTGTACTTTTCATAGAGATTATCCTTCTGTAAGGTCTCTAGTACAGTTCTTAGATGCTCCTCATGATCCTCCTTGGTTTTAGAGTATATTATAATATCATCTATAAATACTACCACAAATTAGTCAAGGTAATACCTAAAGACTCTATTCATCAAGTCCATGAATATTTCTAGAGCATTAGTGAGTCCGAAAGGAATTACTATGAATTCATAGTGCCCATATCTTGTAAGAAAAATAGTCTTGGGGATATCTTCCTTCTTCACCCTTACTTGATAATATCCCGACCACAAATCCACCTTGGAGAAGTATTGTGCTCCACGCAGCTGATCGAACAAGTCATCAATTCGTGGGAGAGGATACTTGTTCTTTATCATGATTTTGTTAAGCTCACGATAATTGATGAAAAGGCGCATTGGTCCATCTTTCTTCTTGATGAAGAGGACTAGTTCACCCCATGGTGAAGCACTTGGGTGTATAAACCCTTTATCCAGATTCTCCTGTAGTTGTTTCTTTAACTCCTCAAGATCCACAATAGCCATTCAATACGGAGTCTTAGATATTGAAAATGCCCCAGGTATAAGATCAATTGAGAATTTAACATCACTTCTAGGTGGAAGACTAGGAAATTCCTTGGGAAACACTTCATAAAATTCCCTCACAATAGGCATGTCTTCAAGGATGGTTTCCTCCTTAGACTCAATCATATGAGCCAGATACACATGCTCATAGGGCAGTAATATCCATGCTTGAGATGATGGAGCTAAAAAGATTCATCTTCCTCCTTTCACTTGTATATAATCAGGGGTCAATTCTCCACATGGAGAGTGATTTCCCTCGCACAAAAATTTATGTTGGCTCTATATAAGGAAAGCCAATCCATGCCAAGAATTACATCAAATTCCACCATAGGGAGTATGAAAAGGTTCTCCAAGAAATTTAATTCATAGATTATGACAGGGGAGGAGTTATATTCATGGGATGTAATGATTTCCCCATTTTCTGTACTCACCGACATCTTTACTTCCATGATTTTTGGTGGTGCGGGGATTATTCTACTAAACTTTTGGGATATAAAAGAATGTGTAGAACATAAATCAAAAAGTATGTTCACTATTATTGAATGAATAACTAGCATAACTATCACCACTTCGTTGTCTGGGTTCACTTTGGCAGTAGTGATGGAAAAATATCTCCCTTGGTGCCTTGGAGGTTGTTGGTTGCCTCCAAAATTCCTTGTCTTAGGGAACTGATTTGCAAGATTCCCTAGTTCTTTATAGTTGTAGAAATGAAAAACACATTGTGATTCGAATGGAGTATTCCTCTCCTCTGTTTAAGCCATGGGTTTTTCTTTTTAGCAGTTAATAGCTAGGTGCTCTTCTCTTCCACACATAAATCATTTTCTTGTCCCCTTCAGGCAATTTCCGGGGTGCTTCTTTCCGCACCTTTGGAAAGTGGGGTGTTGGATCTTCTTAGCACCATTGGATTTATCCATCAGACCACCAGAATTGAAGTCCACCTTACGCTTCTTATCCTCATGATACCCATGAGATTCTCTGATCTCTATTTTGACCTTGAGGGCATATCGGAAAATTTCCTCATAGCTGTTGAAGTGACAGATCACCAGTGCTTTTTGTAGGCTATGTTTCAGCCTACCAAAGAAGTGGTCAACCTTGTATTCAGGGGTAACGACAAATCTGGAGGCATATCGTGCAATCCATTTGAATTTTGCCTCATACGCTCTGATAGATTCATCGTCTTTTTTCTTGAGGTCAAGAAAGTCCCTTTCCATCTTAAGTCGGAGGTTGCGTGGAAAATATTTATCAAAAAACATCTTTTGTAAATCCTTACATTCCAATGCCTCGATCTCTTCCTCGAGCTTCGAATTTTTTATCAATGTCCACCATTGATCGACTTCACCTTCCATACAATAAGAATCCAGAAGAACCTTCTCTTGTTCAGAACATTGAAGGATAGATAGATCTTTTCAATGGAGTTGATCCATTGTTCGGCGATTGAGGGATTAGAGGATCCATTAAAAGTAGGAAGCATTTGTCTCATGAATCTCTTGATAGTGACTTGTTCTTTCTTAGGGGGGTTGAACATTCCTCTTGACCCATGTTTCTATTCAAAGCTTGAGTTAACTGGGAGAGAAGCGTGACAAAGTTCACGATTCCCACTCCCATCGGATTGGGCATCTCATTTGCACGGTTATCACATTGATCTTTACATCAGTTGTTAGCCTGAGTCCTCCTACTACCGGCCATTGGATGGAATAAAAGGAAATTTAGGGGTAACACGTTAAGGGTAATCCAAGGACAAAACTAATGGCTTATAAATAACTTTTATTTCCTTAACTTATGAATCCATAGGATTCAATCTATGTTATCCATGATCTACTTTCTAAAATATATTCTTAGGGGAATTTTTTTTAATTCCCTTAATAAGGGTTTATACTAAGATTATAGATTTACCAAAGAATATCCCATGGGAGTGTCGTAACCAAGAGTGCATCAAGGCCAATTTTCATGCACTAGTTCCCATTCGAGTCAAGCTCAAAGTGGTGTTTTCGGGTTTTACCCCTAGGATACATATGTGCCAGAGCCGCCTCTACCTGCTCGTATCCAGATAGGGATGTATTTTCTTGATAAACTACTTACTCAATACTCACCAATACTTAGTGATGTTTTTATTACACTTATTCTTGTCTCTAAGTCTTCACTAGGGTTTTCTAATCCTAATCCCAAAAATAACTAAACCTATCCTTCGATACCAACTATAACAACCCTGCTTTTTATTACACACTTAAACCTAAAATATTACATAAAATCTTCACTTGATACAACATAGAAGATCGAGAGGTCAAGTGTCTTTGGGGCTTAGGAACATTACATAACATCTTAGAACATAAAACAAATAACATCTTTATTGAAACCTTCCTTTACATGACCATTATATTCACTCGTACTTAGCATTGCATGGGATAACCTGAGGAAATGCATAAGAAATGGGTGAGCTATAAAGCCCAGTAAGGGAATAAACAAGGAATATCATGAGGAATACAATACATGTCAGAAAATAGGCATATCAATGGATCACAAGAGAAATATGAACATAAAGTCATGATAAATCATGATAATCATAACATGGAAATGTGGCAACAACACTTAACATGGAATTAGCATGATCCAAGGCTCATTCCACATGGAGCATGAGTAAACCCTCATTGCAAATTAAGAACCAGTAAAACCTCATTGTACTTGAATTATCATGATTCAACACCCATTACACATTACGTATCATGATACTATACTTTATCCAATGCATCAGGCGCTATCAGGGTGCACCCTTCTTAAACATTTTATTTCATGCATAAGTGTATCACATGGATTATATAACATGTAATCAATCAACATCATAAGTTATTCCATGATTAAGTAATGTGGAATAAATACATGGAAGTAACATTCAATAGGTATATGTTCATAAATTTTAATACCCTTGATAGAGACATGGTTATGGTATTCACCACATAATGATCATGGCTTGGAAAAACACAATGCAATTTCGGCAGCATAATGGCATGACATAAGGATTCATGAAAATAGTTGATGAGATAGAAAAGGGTGTCTCATCATATTTACATGAAATGGAAAGTAAGGGGGTCATATGTATACATATCCCAACAAACATAATGGAATTTAAATACATAATACAAAAGAATTACTTGGATGTAAAAGAGGAGAGAGAAATCCCTCATGGAATTTTGGCATGGTAACGGGTGTACATGGGAGGATTTAATGAGAGAGAAAGGGGTATCCCATAATCAAAACATAAGGAGGAAAGTATGGGGGATGTGAGAAATCATACCCCAACATTTTTAATTGAAAACAAAAGGGCATAAAAACTTAAAGAATATTAGACAAAATGAGAAAGGAATAAATCCCTTACTTGGAAGTGTAATCCCAATGGATTAGGAGAGGCTTGAGAGAGGCTTCTTGGGAGGTTGGGGCACCTTGAGAGGATTATAGAGAGATGAGGGAAAGTTTTGCTCGAATTATAAAGGCTTTTAATAAAGATTAAGTGGGAGCTTGTGTGGGTTTATATAGGAAAGGATAGGGAATTCTTTATTATTTAGGTTTGGGACACCTCACATTAAACTAATCAATACCACAACCAGACCTTGGTTTTGGCCCATGGTTTTTTCCAAAGGGGAGTGGAAAACAAAATTTTATAATTTAAATGGTCTAACTTCTTAAAATAATAGGTTTTCTTATATGGAGATGAGTCACACTCTCAAGGAAAACAATTTAAAAAGACAAAATGTTTTATAAGTCTGGGAGGGTCCACAAAATCTTTGTAAAATAAATAAAACAAATCTTAAATTACATTATTTTAATGATAAAACATATATTTTCCGAACATAATGTTTATAGTATTTTATTACCTCACTATTTGGTCATTATGATGTCATAAATCAAATTATATATTTAAAGGGTATTTAATTTTTACCCAAAAATTCGACTATCTCAAAAAATTATGAAAAATTCACCGTTGGATAATTTTAATGTCCTGATTCCAAAAATAATATTCATTTTATCTAAATAATTTTATAAATATTTGAAATTTTACTTTTAAAATAAAAATTGACATTTACTGAAAATTCATGGGTTTTGACAAAAATAGTTTTCAAACCTTAATAAAAATTACAATTGCATTCATAAAATTATATGATCATTTATATTTAATAAAAATTAATTTAATAATAATATTTTATTATTTAATTCAAAAATCTATTAATTCATCAAAATAGATTTCTTAGTTGAATATTAACTAAAAATAATATTTGTGCTTTAAAAACTATTTACAAAGTAACAATAATAAAATGAATGCACATTATTTATACAAAAATAATGTACATTGTCATAGTTATAGGGTATTATTACATAACCCCTTATAAAACCATTATAAGACCGAATGGAAAGTTGTGCGATGGTGACAAACTCTTGGGGTGGCTCGGATGACATCACTTGGGTGGTAATCTCTATTAACTTCCACTTCTCCCATAGTCGGTTTCGCTCAAGCTTAACATGTTCAAGCTTGGATTGGGATTTTTCAAGAATGAATCCCAATGACGCCACCTCATTTTTGAGCTCCGACAAATGGGCTTCGTATGGGGAAAGTCTACTGGATGAGGTCATCACTTCTTTTGTCTGAGTAAATTTGATTTGTTAAAGCCCAATATTTATACTAATCCTGTGATCATTGTTTAATGGATATATTAGCAATGATCACAATTCATAATGGTATTTTAAAATCTAGAAATATAAAACCAATGAATTTCACATTTTATATAACCATAATAAGACATTTAATTAGATAAAGAAGAATTTTCATTAATAAAAGTTTGGGTTGTTACATAATATCTCATCAAAAAAGATATTTGACATTCTATTATCTGATTTAATAGCCATAAATTTATCAACTACTTCAAATTTTCTTATCTTGCAACCAGGATATAAGGTATCCTTAGTAAACCTCAATAGCTCATAAAAATGAGATGGTTCCAACTCATGAGTTAAATTAATATCATCATGAGTTTCAGCTTTTTGAAAAGATGGACTTTCCACATCATGTACTAAATTTTTAAATCGTGCTAGATCTAGAACCAAATTATTAGTATCTTTTCTAAAACTGTGTTCATCATGTTGATACCAAAAAACATAATCTGGTTGAAAACCAAAACACAATAAATAACCCCCAACATTGTCAAATTTTCTAAACATCCTCAGAACACATTTTTTACAAGGACACTTAATTGTCCCTTTTGAAAGAAATTTTGATTTTGATAATGCAAATGATAAGAAAGATTCAACACCCTCAATATATATAGAATTTAAACCAGTACTGTTTGGATTCTTATGGTAATTTATCCAAACATGATCATCTAATAATGATTGTTGTCAACTTCCTTATTCTATATTTCTCTAAAAAATATAAAATAATTAGTTTTTTTGTATAATTTTTTATAATAAAAACATTGTCCATAAAAGAAAAGACAATTAAATTCCATTTTATATCAAATTATAATAATTTCTATTATTTCATACTTATATATAGTATTTTTTTAAACTTTAATACTAATATACACTAACTTATAATAATTTATACTAATTAACACTAATTATTATTAATTACATCTAATTTTTACTAATAATTGTTAATTACTGGTGACACAATTTGTAGAGTATTGGCGATAACTCTTTTTCCCAATGACTTGACTCTACTGTCTTCAACTGAAATCACTATGAAAAAATATTCTCAGACATATGGATATTCATTTATATATGCATGAATATGGAAATCAGTATGGTGAGACCTCCTTGCTCTTCATCTTCATGCACATAGAAATGAATATTCATACGTCTGAGCAGATTTTTCATAGTGATTTCAGTTGAAGACAATGAAGATGAGTCATTTGGAAAAAGAGCCTCTTTTGTCTATCGGCTCATCTCCTTACAACTTTCTCCGACTAAAATCAGTATGAATAATCCTCTTTGACATACGTGAGGATATATTTTTCATAGTGATTTCATTGGGAGAAAATTTCAAGGAGATAATGTGTCGGGAAAAAGGGAGCCACCAATCCATTGGAAAGTGTGACAGTATATTACAATTTGTTATAATTTATTAAAATTTCTTTTATAATTATTGTTAATTATTTCTAATTATTGCTAATTATTTCTAATTATTACTAATTCTTAGAATTTAATACTAATTATAAGAATTTATTACTAATTATAATAATTTATTACTAATTATTATAATTTATTACTAATTACTACTAATTATTACTAATTATTACTAATTATTACTAATTATTACCAATTATTACTAATTATTACAATTTATTACTAATTATTGCAATTTATTACTAATTATTCGAATTTATTACTAATTATTTAAATTTATTAGCAATTATTGATATTTATTACAAATTATTATAATTTATTACTAGTTATTAATAATTTATTGCTAATTGTTACAATTTATTGCTAATTATTACAATTTATTGCTAATTATTACAATTTATTTCTAATTATTTTAAAACTAATTTTTTCCATTTATTACTAATTATTGCAATTTATTATTAATTGTGGCAGTTTATTACTAATTGTTGTAATTTATTACAAATTATTGTAATTTATTACAAATTATTGGAATTTATTACAAATTATTGGAATTTATTACAAATTATTTGAATTTATTACTAATTACTATAATTTATTACTAATTATTGCAATTTATTGCTAATTATTATAATTTATTACTAATTATTACAATTTATTACTAATTATTTCAATTTATTACTAATTATTACAATTTAGTACTAAATATTACAATTTATTACTAATTATTAGAATTTATTACTAATTATTAGAAGTTGTTACTAATTATTAGATTTTATTTCTAATTATTACTAATTATTACAATTTATTACTAATTATTACAATTTATTACTAATTATTACAGTTTATTACAAATTTTTATAATTTATTATTAATTAGTATAATTTATTACTAATTATTATAATTTATTGCAATTTATTACTAATTATTACAATTTAGTACTAATTATTACAATTTATTACTAATTATTACAATTTATTACTAGTTATTATAATTTGTTAATAATTATAAGAATTTATTACTAATTATTACAATTTAATACTAATTATTACAATTTATTACTAATTATTCAAATTTATTGCTAATTATTTGAATTTATTAATAATTATTACAATTTATTACTTATTGCTACAATTTAATACTAATTATTACATTTTTTACTAATTAATACAATTTATAACTAATTATTAGAATTTATTACTAATTATTAGAATTTATTACTAATTATTACTAATTATTTCAATTTATTACTAATTATTACAATTTATTACTAATTATTCAAATTTATTACAAATTATTACATTTTATTACTAATTATTACAATTTATTACTAATTATTGCAATTTAATACTAATTATTAGGATTTATTACTAATTATTAGAATTTATTACTAATTATTACTAATTGTTATAATTTATTACTAATTATTAAAATTTATTACCAATTATTACAATTTATTACTAATTATTACAATTTATTACTAATTATTACAATTTATTACTAGTTATTACAATTTATTACTACTTATTACAATTTATTGCTAATTATTATAATTTATTACTACTTATTATAATTTATTACTACTTATTATATTAATTTTTTGAATTTATTACTAATTATTAGAATTTATTACTAATTATTAGAATTTATTACTAATTATTTGAATTTATTACTAATTATTACAATTTATTACTAATTATTAAAATTTATTACGGATTATTCAAATTTATTACTAATTATTCAAATTTATTACTAATTATTATAATTTATTAATAATTATTCTAATTTGTTACTAATTATTACAAGTTATTACTAATTATTACAATTTATCACTAATTATTAGAATCTATTACTAATTATTACAATTTATTACTAATTATTACAATTTATTAATAATTATTACAATTTATTACTAATTATTACAATTTATTACTAATTATTACAATTTATTGCCATTTATTATAATTTATTTCTAATTATTATTAATTGTTGCAATTTATTACTATTTTTTGCAATTTATTACTAATTATTAGAAATTATTACTAATTATTATAATTTATTACTAATTATTAGAATTTATTACTAATTATTACAATTTATTACTAATTATTTCAATTTATTTCTAGTTATTTGAATTTATTACTAATTATTGCAAGTTATTACTAATTATTGTAATTTATTACTAATTATTGCAATTTATTACTAATTATTGCAATTTATTACTAATTATTGCAATTTAATGTTAATTATTGCAATTTAATACAAATTATTGCCATTTAATACTAATTATTGCAATTTAATACTAGTTATTGCAACTTAATACTAATTATTACAATTTAATACTAATTTTTACAATTTTATACTAATTATTACAATTTAATACTAATTATTAATAATTAATATAATGACTATTGATTAATACTAATTCATACTAATCACAAATAATTATTTGTAAAAATAAACATAAACAACGATAAATAAAACTATTTAATTCTAATTTAATTTAACTGCAACTAATTAAAAATAATTATAACTGAAATAAAATAAAATGAATTAAGTATAACATAAAAGTAATAAATAAATACCTTAAAACTGAAGCTTTCGAAGGATATCCATCCAACGTTAAATTTTTTATTTTCCAAAAACTTTTAAGGGAGAAGTGAGAACCCTCACATATTACAAGTTTCAGCTCCAAATGACACGATAGATTTGTTGAAAAACAGTTTGAGTTGGTTGGAACTACTCTCCCTAAACAATATCCAGGGGATAGAATTTACCTGGAAGTTAGGGTAGTCCTTTAGGGTGCCTTCATATAGATGAGCCACGTTGTCCCATGCTTGTTTGTATTCCTCCTTATTGATTTTCCCCATGTTGTGTCCTCTAAGAAAAATACGGTCCTGCTTAACAATCCACTCACTTTGCTCTTTGGTAGTGGTCACCTGAAGCAGTCTCATATTCTTCGACGCCTTGATATCCAGATCGTCCTCTACCGTTTCATCCGAATGCATTAGAAGGTCCATGTGTTCCAGCAGTGATGTCACCTGTCACTGAGGGTCTACATTGGATCCTGCATCGTGATGCTGCCCAGGATCAAGCATCCCCTTTTCACTCGTGAGAATGACAGGAGTTGCAGCCTTGTCTCTTGGATCCTCCAAGTTCTTAAAGATGTCGGCCCCATCATTCTTGGCAAAACCTGAAAAAAAATCTCTCGATGCTGACAAGCCACCGTGAGGTTTATGTTGGTTAGATTAGTTGCGATGGGTCCCGTCGCAAATACCATCTGGTTAAAAAGTCTTTTGCGATGGAGCCTGTTGCAAAAGACCACTTGCTGACATAGTATTTGTGACGGGATATATATCTCGTTGAAAATACTAAAAATGTCATAGGGTATTTGCGACGGGCTACTATATCCCATCGTAAATACTCTTTCCCACATTTCGGCGCCCAACACACGTCAAAGATTTTGCGACGGGAACCATTGACTCGTCGCAAAAAATTTATTATTTGCGACGGGCTGGTTCTCCCGTCACAAAAACCATTTCTGAATAAATATTTGTGATGAGATTCTAACCCATCGCAAATGAACTGTCACAATTGGCTGGTTTTCCCGTAGTGGTGTGTGGGGTTGATGTCAGCTAATCATGTATTAACATTATGTGTTTATAGTAGTTTTTTCATCAATTTTAGGAATTGTGATGTCGTAATGCAATGTACATATACAATATTTTTTTCTAAGGGGGAAATTATTATCATATTGATGAACCCTTTTCATATATATATATATATATAATTGTGGCATCTACTCATATTTTTACTCATATTATCATTTAAATCATGATTCATTCAATTAGAATTTTACTAATCTCCCAGTTACCTACTAAAAAGTCATACAATTTCCCTCTATAAGGTTTTTTGTTTCAAACAAGGATATGTAATGACCACTGCACTACCTATTCTCGCCTAAAATAGTAATTAGATATCTTGGATTACTCTGGGATCAACCCACATCCCTCTATATAGTGTTAAATATCGAAAATCCAAGGGGGGTGTTTGTGTAACCATATATTAAGAGGAAAAAAATTAATATTATAAAATAGTGGGTAAATCCTACTATATATAATAAAAAAAGTTCTAGAGAGAATAAATATAAGGGAATTTAATAATTTATTAGACTAGTTAATTAACAGGGGTTGGAAGAAATCTCCTTGGCTCGACCACTATGGATCAAATGTTCCATTACATAATATCTTACTGTAGTAAAAAAAATTAAAAAAAATATATCAATTTCACCATGACTCACAACCGACTATGATTTTTTTAAAATAGATGAATAAAGTTCTATAAGGGTTCTATTTGATAGATATACTTTTTATTCCATGATTTTTCATCCTAAATTATCTCTACTAGAAGTAGAATATTTTGATAAAGAGTTTATCAATAGAATTTTGATAGGCTCCACATTCACTAGTTCATTTATATAATGATTCTAGATCATATCTCATGAAATCCATTCAACCTATAAAACAAATCAAAAGTGGTGACTATAACTTCCCCTATTCATATATAGAAAACATCTCAAATAATTGAAAACCAATAAATATCCTTTCTCCCTGGAAATACTACCAGGTTGATACATAAAATCTTGTTAGCTTCATCAAAAATAATTTTCTACACATTTAAAAATATAGCGATAGTGTGACACCAATTGTTTTTGAAGAATAATATTTCTCATTGTTACTTATTCTATGTTGTGTGGCTCTAATTTGGTAAAATAATGAACAATGATTTGTGTTTGGGACTAAAAATTAATGGGTTTTAGAATCAATTTTTTAAAAGTAGTCTCCCCTGAGGTTTTTTAACACCATACCTATTAAATCTTAACTCATTTCATTAAAATTTTCCTATTCGTTCACTAAATAGCATGAAAATTGACTAATTTCCTTCTCATAGGATTTTTAGTTTAAATAAGGGTTTCAAATGTTCATTATACTCCCTAATATCACCTAATATATTTATAAAAAAATTGATTTCTCTTGGTTTAAACCACTTCCCACCTTCATAGATATAATATTGAAAATCTTGGTGGACTCTGTGTGGAACCTATGAATAATAGAAGGAATAATTTAATTCAATAATACAATGGGACCTCATACTTTATTTAATAAAAAAATAATTCCATCAAGATCAAATAAATGAGAATTGAATAATTAATAACATGAATTCATTAACATTGGTGAAGGGAATTGCCTTGACTCGACGACTGTGGATATATTCTTCCACCACTAGTGATCTTACACTAGTAAAAAGAAAATAAGAAATTTTTTAGTAGAAAATAGCTCAAACATAACCCATTTATAGTGAGTCTCACTCTCGATTATATGGGGTAGAATAATTTTAAAATAAAACATTCAATGATTGGACCATCCTCACATTATTTGGATGGATAAATCTCCCCACATGGTTGGGAAAAACATCCTCATTGGTCGAATGAAGTTTTCTTAGTGCATTTAGAATAATCCTATAATCAATTGTTGATATATTCAACTTCCATTATTTCTTACACATGTACATTCCAAATAGTCTAGATTCCATCCATAAATTTATTCTTTATGATTACATGACTACACATTCTTCTCATGATATGAATTTACCTAATCCGATGGATGATTGTTGTATGAATCATTTAGGGGAGTATTTATTGATATAGGTAGACTACATAAATCAAAATTAAATTTTAAGTCATTACATATTTATTTCTTGAATTTCATAATTTATTCATTCATGGTGTGACTTCTATGATTCTTCAAATTTTCCAATGCAAGGGATAAGATATATCATTGCTCTAGAGAAAATCATCTAGTAAATTATAATTTATCACATCAAGGAATATCTTAATTTTAATTAAAAATATTCCCTCTGATAACACCTCCACTAGAATTTTTATTCCATGTATTCACCTTCCTTGTATTTAAAAAAATCCTTTCCATATTTATTATCTGAGCAGGGGAGTTTTTTCTTACTTATTTCCTCAATACTAGGGAATTATTCTTATGTATTTCATTCTTATTGAAATCATTTTATACGTTCTCTATATAAAAATGGAATTGTTGTTATTTATCACTTAAATGATCTCATGCATGCTTCTAATATTCAATTTATAAATCTAAATGTCATTTTTCATTATATAAAGATGTCCAAGACCGTTCTTATATATGAATCATTATTTTAACATTTCACTCGTAGAGAAAACACAATTCCAAATTCTCACTAATTCCAATAATTCTATCATATATTCCCTCAATAACTTTAAAAAACAAACATATCTAATATATTAGAAGTCCTTTTTATTTTTCAATTTCTTCTTATCCTATAACATTAATATGTTATGTATTTTACTCCTTTAACTATTATCCATAGTAGCTACTTCTAAAAGTCATAGAAAACAAGAAACATAGTGTATGATTTATCTTATGAAATTTCATAATTATGTAATAAATGAAAACACATTAATATAATCCTATTATTAATCAGGGAGTCCCCCTATATTTCTAATCAATCATAGTGGAGAGGTTACATGTAGTTCAGTTCAAAATTCATGTTTCCTCAGGATACAATTTTTATTTCACTATATTATTTATTTCCTATTAAAAATGTATTCCCTGATTCTAAAAAATGTATACATAGTTCCCTTTGCAACATTTTATTATTCCTTTCAGTAGGGGAATGATTATTCAATATTTTATTATCTTTATTAGTCTATTTTACAAGCCAAAAACACAAAAAAATCAGGGAATCAAATTTATATCCAATCAAAATTTTCATCTCCAACACAATTATCTTAGATACTACCTCTAAAAAATTTATCTATGAAATTTTTAATGAATGGTATACTTAATATTTCTATGTCTAGACTAATTTATTGGAATGATTTAACTATGTAGTTTTCATTCATATACATTGTATAGGAGTATAAACTCCTCCATTGGTTCTTTCTAAAAATTCTCATGAAATTTTATAGTCTATTATCCATTCACTTGATTATGTTATTATGATTATTCACCTTTAATCTCATCTAACCAAAATTAAAATTTGTTAGTAAATATAAATGGTAATTTTAGTTTGGAATAAAGATTTCCAGGAATGGGTATCATCCTAGATGAGAGCATAAACTATTTATTAGTAATTTTAAATCCATCAATTTAAATGAGTCTATCATGGAATGAACTTTTCCTTTAATTGGGTAATAAGGATATATCATAAGAATTCCTTCTTACTCCTCTAGTTCCATCATTTATAACATCCTCTCTATATAATCCTAACTGAATTCGTGGTTTATTTTTCTCACAAACACATAGAAATTTTATTATAATTCAACAAGCCTTCAATAGATCATACCATATATTATTCAATAAATAGACATGCCATTGGGTTATTAAGGATGTTTTAATTCCCAAAAAATACCTTTATGTTTTATTCTCAAAACCTTTTTTGGCCGCACATTTCTTTGTTGAATTCTCTTTACCACTCATTTAGATACCACAACCTACCAATTTTTCTATAGGTGGTAGTAAGAAGATGTCTTATGGTGAACTCAATATTTCTCCATGAGTGCTTCCATGATTTATTATCATAAGTGTATTCCCTAATCACCAATTATTTTCTGAGGTTTCCCAAATCTATAATAAATATATGATCTTAGAATAGAAATAAAAAATCTTAAATTGCCATCACTAGTTGTTTGGACTTTAATAAATTTAAAATCATAATATAATTCTAAAAAAATATAATAAATTTAAAAAGTAAATAGAAATTTCCACATGATTTCTATATCATATATTTATAATATTCTATAAAAAATAAATTGCATTTGTTCATTTTCATGTATTTCAAAATTATCACCACTGAATTGGTAGTTATTTCATTCATTAAAAAAATGTGAATACATATAAATTATTTTCCAAAACATACATATAAGTAAAATATTTAAACCTATTCTAAAAGGTCTAATGTTTCCTATACATAATAATATATGATATAATTTACGTACAAATTTCATATATTCCTCTTGTTTTCATCTCATAATTACTTGACCGGTATAAATTTTTAAAAATATAGATCCTCCTAATTAAATCATTTTGATTCATATTTTTTTACTTAAGTAATTTATTCATATAAAATAAGATGATTCATTTAATGTGACAAAGTATATTACCATGTTATCATACCATGTATCCTTATCTATGATTTCATAAATATGGTCTCTATAATGATAATATTCTAGGGTTATCGCAATTGGTGTTTCTAATTCAGTGGTAAGAGGAAATATTCACATGTGATGAAAAACTAGGTTCTCAAAACACTTCATGTCCTAGATATATATTATGAACTTTAAAGAATAAGTGTCAACCTTACTAGCCTTTAATTTTGAATAATCTTTTGTTATCACATATCATTGAGATGCATGATGAAAATATCTTATATAATTTACTTAATTCCAAATATGAACAATTTTTAGTAGTTCAACAATAATTGAAAAAATCTCTTTCAGCTATTTTATAATTGATATGATCTATTTCCAATATCTATAAAGAATAATTTAACACATTGGAGTTTCCTTTTATCTTTTAATACCACACTTCTCATACAACTTGGTTAGAATCATCACAGAATAGAAAAATGTGTTCTTCCCAAGCTGGTGGTCTGATTACAAGGGGTTTTGGTCAAGAACTCATCGAGTATTTTAAAATATGTCCTACAAGGTTTATAAAATAAAAAATTATTATTATTTTTATATAGATTTTTTATAGGTAAATCAATTTCTCTAAAGTTCAAATAATCCTTTTATAAAATACATCATGTCTAGTAATTTTGTAAAATGTTTAACATTAGTGGAATATGGTAGTATAGAAATGATATAAACCTTGTCCTTGTACACTTAAATTTATTCTATATAAATTATTGTGATAAGGAAATTATATTTCTCAAACATAGATTGACATTTATAAACTTTTAAAACCAAATTATTTTCAATTTATCTCTTTAAAACATTTTTCATATATTCAAGACAATTTTCAAAATATGTTCCATAAAATATAAATTCATCATGATATTCCAATAGATGATGTTAAATCAGCTATCAAAATTGTATTTCTATGAAGCATTAGAGTAAATTTGGGGAAAAGTTTAAAACAAAAGGAACCCTCTTTTTTTAAAATATACCAAAGGGGAAAGTGAATGTGTTTTTTCCTTATCATCTGGTGATATGTGGACCTAAAAGTACTATAAATGAAATCATGGAAACAATAAATATCCTACCTATATTGTCCCTATTTTTTCCCTTATATGACATTATAATATATTATTAATTTTTTTCAGAGCTTGTCACTAAGATGGTGAAATATTCCAATGTCCAAAGAGACCTGTTTTTTATGTAATAAAATTAGAAAATATATCATAAAAACACATAGTTTTTAGAAAACAATGGAAAAACACCAAAATGGGGACTCAAAATTGAAATTTGTGGTTGAAAATAATAAAATCTATTAATTTATTTAATTTATTTTTTATCTTGAATCAGCAACCTAACCCTCTTGTAATAAAATATTCTTTTTTCAACTCCTTGAGGTTAGATACATAACCATAGAAATTTAAATAGGAGTTTTTATAGGAGAATTCATGGAAGTCGGGATTGTGGATCAATGATCTGAGTATCATAGGGATCACCAATACCCATAGAGTTTATTAATCTCACCAATGAAAAAAACAAAAATATATTCTCCATCACTGATAAATTAAAACTAATCTAATACATTTTATTATGTTTATTTATAATCATTTTTTTATCCCATGAAAAACTTGAATCAATTCATAAAAGAGTTTGACTCGCATGTCAATCGTGTTGCATGGGTATGAAGTTATCTTCCCAAAAATTTTAATTTTATATTCCTTTTTTATTCCTAATATATAATTTTTATAATGATAATGAATCAATTCTAACAAGAATATTGGCCAAGTTTTGTTCTTATTTTTTGTGTTTTATGCATTTATATCCCCATTCTATATGAAATGTTCATTGGTATTTCATTTTATCAGTGATTAAATAATTACCAAATGAACGATTACTGCATAGATGATCATTGGTGAAAAAAATACATTACTATTTGTTTGGGATGTTGATCAATAACATAGTTTTTTTACTTGATAAAATTGGATGATCAGGTTCAGATATTGAATATCCCCATTTCATTTTTTGGAGTTTTTTTGACACGAAGAAGTAGTGGATGAGTTCTATTAAATTCATTGGATGTAATTGTACCAATCATGATATATCGAGCATCATTTGTGTTATATCTGAAATATATTACTGATATTGGTGGTGGATACAGTGGCAGTGTTGGTGTAGGAGATACCCATGGAATAGACTGTAAGTTATGTAAAATTCCCAACTACACAACATGTATTCCCATTATCACATGTCTTGTAGTCTCCCTTTGGTGGTGTTTGGGTTTCCCTATAAATAAAATTCTCACATGTCATGTCACATGTGGCACACACCATGTGACTTGGTGATGGTGGTACAACATGTACCATTGGGGTACATCAGAATGGAAATGACCTAGCACACGAGCATAGATAGAGTACACAAGTATGACCCATTACTTGGATATGGTGAGGTACACAGGCATGACCATAGTACATGGGAACTACAAGAAGTACATGAGCATGGCCAGATTCATATGTTCATGGGCTCGAGGCACACCGAATACAGGTCTAACCTCTACTTTCCATGTATCCCAAGAGGAGACACCATGTATTTTGAGAAACATATAACCTATTAGATTTTGAGACACGAACATACCTAGGGTATTTAATAAACATTATGTACCCCTATTACATGCCACATAAATTTTCTAGTGTAGGTTGAGGCCCTAAAACTCTTCAGTTTTTAATAGTATCAATTGAGTGTGATCCCTTGGACCATCCTTAAAATGGTATAGTGTGCCATTATATCCACTTCATGGGATTTTTATCTCATATACATGTGGGTCTCAGACATAGTTTTTATGAATTCCTTTGTGAGGCCTAATGTTAGATCCCCTATCATTTCATACCTCATTGAGGAGGTTTGAGGTCTCATCATGACCAACATATGAGGTTGTATGATCCCTACTAAGTGGGTTGTTCCAGTTTCAGTTATTGGTTTCCCCCATGATACTTGTGTGTAATCCCCTATATGTGTGTTGAGATTTTTAGAGATTTAGTGTGTACTTAATTAGAGAGGCCCGATGAGCATGAACTCTCGGAAAATAATCATCAGTGATAGCATGGATCATGCAGTGGATTCTATTGAATGATCATCACCCTGAAACCTTGGTAATAATCATGTGGAAGGATGTATCCTTAGGACCTCTTTAGACATTGGAGTCTGTTAAGAGTATATCTAAGATTCTTTGTTTATTATTATTATGTCTCATATCCTATTGGCATACCTTGTGATGATAAGATTTCTATCAAGATGATTATGTTTTATTATTTCAGGTTTTTTAACTAGATATTGTTATAGTCATATTTTCATGGGATCTTACAACACACCCCATGTCTTATGTAGACAACATGAATTTTGAGAGTGAACTAAGAGTACCAGTAGATGGTAGAGAATAGTAAACTAGAAAGATAGTTATTCTTTCCAAGTGTTACATTGATAGTCATCTAGTCCTCCAAAGTATATTGTATTCTTTTTTTTCCTTTTTTTTATCCCTTTATTAATTCTAGAAATTTTTTCACACTCTGAAGTGGGATAGATTTTTTGCATGAATTATAGTATTAGATGTATTCTTTTATATTTCATCCTTGTATGAGAATTTTGAGATGTGTGTGTGTGTGAGTACTTAATCCAAAGCCTCTCATGTTTTAGATATGCCTAATCGGGGCTTGTCACCAGCCCCTAGTAGATTAGAGGTGTGTTTTAAGTGTCATACTTGGTATTCCATCAGCTAGGTGGGCACTAGTGGTTCAATTTGTGAAAATGATTTATCAGAAAAATGTTCATCTTAGGACTGGATTTTTTATATTATCTATCTATGGGTTTGGTTTTAGATTTATGAAAATAGTCTTAATGTATTTTGTGTTTATTTCTAAGTCTAGGGACTCTATTTTTGGTGTGGTGGATGGTGTATCCATTCACTAAGTCATCAAAAATTATCCTAGTAACTCAGTATATATAGGCACTAGTTGTACGGAAAACATTATTACATGCATCATATAGGTATGGATTTGGGTTTCTATGTCCTTGAGTCATCTCCCCCGATATACTATTTGACTGTGTAATCTGGATTTTATTTAAGGATTCCTCTATGAAGATAGTTTACTAGAATTACATAGAAGGATCAAGATGATGATCCACCTAGTGACATGGATTAAGAGTATGGATATGTAAAGGAGGTAGTACATCTTGGTGGTTTTGCAATTTCTCAACCACCCATTGAGTAGTATGTTGAACTAGTAGTACCGTTTGAGGATGTTCATAATTTGAGATCACTCCAAGAGATTTAGAGGTAGTGGACTTCCAAGATTTAGGGTGATCCATACCTAGGTATTTGAGGACTAGCTAGATCTAGTTACCCAAGTTTCCCACCTTATAAGGACACATATAGATCATATGGTAGTCATAGAGTCAAGTTTCTTTAGGGACCTATGGGTTCATGGTAGAGTTTGTTTAAATAAACACACTGTGAGGTGGGTATATCTTAGTAAAATTCCAACAGTTTATTTATGGATGATTTCTATCCAGCCACATTGTGATCAGTGCACATATAGAAGAATATACAACTTCAACAGGGCAACATGACAGTGGTTGAGAATTCATCAAGTTTCTCTAACCCCTCGATATACTCTACGGATATGGTTCTATAATCATTTTTCTTAGAAATGACCCTTGAGTAGGTCCTACAATGAGATATCATGGTTTCAATGATATCTATTTTCATTCCCACCTATGCTGGAGTGTTTGTGGTAGGCACGTAGGAGGTGAGAATTTTGTAGCTGGTAGATTTTGATAAAAAAGGGTTCTAGGTATGTGAGATTCTTTGAAGGATGATCCCAGGATAGATGTTATATGGATCAATTATCTTAGGAAGGTTCTAGTCAGCTAAAAGAGAGGAAGTGTTTCTATGATGATGGTTAGTGACACCTCACTTAGGATTGGTTGGCCTATCGTATAGATGAAAGATTAATGCCTAGTGGACTAACCAAGAAAGGATATAGGAAGTAGAAGGGATGTCTACTGGATGCACTACCAAAAAAATAATTTTTCTCAGTTCCAACCTTTATCAGCGCTAATGAAATAGTTCTGATAAAGGGGGTACCTTTATTAGTGCTAAAAAAAGCGTTGATAAAGGGACCCCCTTTATCATCGCTTTTTTTAGTAGCGCTGATAAAGGGTGGCCTTTATCAGCGCTTTTTTTAAAAGCGCTCATAAAGAGTCGACTTCAAAAAAAATTAATTAAAAATAATATATTATTATATAAAAATATAAATATAGTTATATTGATATAAATATAATATATAATTTTTAAATATATTTTAGATAAGTATAAATATACATTTACACTTAATATATAAGATATTTAGTGAAAATTGCTTATAAAAAAATTAAAAAAATATTTTTAATTAATAATTTGCTAATTATTATGGAGTAATAGCCATTTAATAACAATTTGAAGACTAAAAAAATTTCAAAAATTAAAAAAAAGATCCAAAATATGTTGAAAACGCAACTCGAACTTCAAACGGCCATAACTTTTGATCCGGGTGTCTGTTTGAGCTCTACCACATATCAAATCGAAGTCTGTGACGAGATTTACACCCCTATGTCCCAAGGGAACCTTGGTAAAGGTTTTTTTGAGGCCAAAATTGGCCCATAAGGCCTCAAAAACTGAGTTTTTAGTCGGGGTACCCCAATTTTTTAACATTTTGTGGATTTTCAGCCTCGATTGAGGGGGTATTATTAGTTTTTTTTGTGGGGAATGAATTTATTCCAAGTTATTACATTCATATTTATATTATTTATTTTAAATTTTATTGTTTTTTATAATTCACTACTATTTATAATCAAATATATAACTATATGTACATATTTTTTATATATTCACACATAAAAATTTAATTATAAATATAAATAATAAAATATATTTACATATAAAATATATTATCTTTATCTAAATAATAAATAATATCCATTTTATTTAAAATACCAATATATGAATATGTATATAACTATATATTAATATAACTATATATATATTAATATAACTATATATATTAATATAACTATATATATATTAATATAACTATATATATATATATATTTACAGATACATGGTACTATTATATTCAATGAGTAGTATAGGATTGGTTCCCCTTACTCGATAGAGGGTCATCAGGTTCCACAAATCATGGTGTATCGAGAACACTATTTTTGTTTTAATTTTCCTCCAACTCCCAGTATACCATACCTATGTCGTGATGGATTAGATGAAATTGTTGTTTCCAATATATTATCTTTATCTAAATAATAACTAATATCCATTTTATTTAAAATACAAATATATGAATATTTATATAAATATATATTAATATAACTATATATATATTAATATAACTATATATATATTAATATAACTATATATATTATAATAACTACATATATATTAATATAAATATATATTACTATACGAATAAATATAACTAAATATATATGTAAATAAATAGATATATCATAAATAAGAGAACAAATCAATATAGGGGAGTGGCAAAGTCTTCAGGCGCGCAGGGGGGAGGTCTCGAGATCAAATCTGGGTGGAGGCAGGGGCATGCACGCAATGGTGAATTTAAGGGGCTAGTGCTGATAAAGGTGGTGTATAGCACTGATAAAGGGTGTAGGCGGTGCGTGCGGGTGCTGGAGGTGCGGGAAAGCACTGATAAAGGGGGGGATCAAGCGCTGTAAAAATCCCCCCTGATATTGGTATGATTTTTTTTAATTTTTTTAATTTTGTTAGTTTTATCAGCGCTAAAAAAACACTGATAAAAGAAATCTTTATCAGCCCTTTTTTGAGAGCTGATAAAGGGGACCCCCTTTATCTTCGTTGGATTTAACAGTGCTTTTCTAGCGCTGTTAAAGGCCATTTTTAGTGCTGATAAAAGGGGTATTTGTAGTAGTGGTGGTGGATGTGGAAGAGGTGTAGGGATAGTGGGTGTAGTTGGTATAATTTTTTTATTATTTCCATCACCACCCCTAGGAGGTCCGCACCAAGCTTAGGGAGCTATTGGATATTGATGAGGTCATCTATAGTCCATGGAGGCTAACGACCCCAGGGTAAAAGGATTATTAGAGATATAATATGTTTCTTCTATACATTATATATAGTACTAATATACATGGGTGAAAGAAAATATTTTCTTGACACTTATCATGTTCGAGACATAGATATTCTGGTTGAGCCCTTGTATCAACCCTTGTGCTTAGTGTCTCCCATCGAAGGGGTTTATCAATAAAAAACAGATATCGATAATGTGACCTAACATTTGGATGAGATATCAACTTATGGATTATACTTGTAGTAGTAATGTTTCCTTATGACATCATATTTGTTATGGACTCGATATCCATCGTTCATGCCTTAATCTAAAGGTTCATATGGATGATGTGGTTTATCTACAGTGATGAAATGTGGTTTTCCTTTTTGGGTGAGAAGGAAAATAGGAAAAGAAATATAGTATTATACATAGTATTATACATCAAATTACTCATTTTTTATCAAATATATCCCTTGGAGTAGTTTATGTTGTGGTCTTTCAACTTCCTAGTGTGTTGTTAGAGTATGATGATTTCTTTCCTAAGGATGTTTCAGACCTAAATCCCCACTAAGAAATAGAATTCTATATTAACTTGAGCATAGAGATTTCCCTGATATCTATGGAATCATATCATATAGATCCCATAGAGTTACATAAGCTAAAGGTGAAGTCGGAGGACATGTAGAGGAAGGGCTTTATCAGACCCACTGTATCACCCTAGGTATCCCCATGGTTGTTCATCAATAAGGAATATGGGGGTCCTGTGGATATCTATGTTTTATAATCACCTGAAATAGGTTATCGTGATGAATAAGTATCCACTACTAAGGATCTATGGCCTTTTATATCAGTTGATATGGGTGAGATTGTTATCGTAGATAGACCATAAATCAAGTTATCACTATCTTCAACTATTAGACATGGATATACCAAATTCAACATTTTAATGCCACTATAGTCATTATGTGTACTTGGTGATTCCATTCAACATGGGGAATTAACCAACTATGTTTATGGGACTCATGAAATAGATATTTTATCCATTATTAGACCATTGGTGATGGTCTTCATTGATGAAATTATAGTGTACTCAGTATCTAAGGTGGAGAATATAGTGACCCAAGATTAACATATATGGATATGACATCATTTTAGATGAATATTCACCAAATTACAAAAAACATGCATGTGGGCCATAATAGTATAGTGTATTTCGAAACATGGAAACAAAATATTATATCATGGTGAAATATATTCAAAATATCCTGTAAAGATATTCACCTTCAGTACTCCTACTTAAAACATTCCTTCATAACCTAGGGAAAGGAAGCATAAGAAAGGGGTGATCTCAGATTCTCAGTAAAGGTAAACAAGGGATAGATTTAATCGTAATAGGAGAATAAGGGTATGATAATATGATAGTATCCTTATAGAATCATACACTTAATATAAACGATCATAAACATGATTCATGGAATAAATAATGGAAGTTAAAAAGACATGAATCATAAGGAAATAAAAGTACAAGAGTCATTATAGCATAACATTGGCATATGATATATACATCTATATAGACATGAACTTATAACATTTTGAACATGTGTTTATAGACACAGGTTCTCTCATTAGGTTCAGGACATGGAATCAGGCCCTCACATAAACTTATGGACATGAAACCAATTCCATGCATCAAATTTTGAACATATAATCATGTTAATTCATAACATTGTGAACATGTATTCATGTTCACACATAACATTGTGAATATGTAATCAAGTACATGAATAACATTGTGAACATGTAATCAGGTTTACACATAACATCGTGGACATGTAGTCATGTTCACGCATTAACGTATGGACATGGAACCAGGTCCATGCATAACATTCTGAACATGTAATTATATTCACACATAACATTGTGAACATGTAATAAGGTTCACTCATAACATTGTGACATGTAATTAGGTCAACGCATAACATAATGAACATGTAATTAGATTCAAATATAACTTATATACTCATGAGTCATTCATCATTACCCAATGCATTGGATGGATATATAAGTCCCACTAATCAAATAATGAAGTCATACATGTGTGTTCTAAAAGATCGTAAACATTCATAATATCATAACGCATGAAATGAAATGGGTTTTATAAAAACTTAATCCAATCATTACTAATGGAAAATTGACAAGTTTTGTAATCATTTAATCATAGAATAACCAATGAAAAGAAGTGAGTTTTGTAATTATCATATCATGTTATAACCAATGGAAGAGAAATGAGATTCAAAAGAAACTTATCATCATAAACAAAAACAATTAAAAGAAATAATAAGAATTGTTTCTTTAGATCATATCCCCAATAAAGCATACACTATATCAAAGTATGATATCTTAGGTGGAGGAGGATTTTTAAAGATCATGGGGAGAACTTCTTAAGAGAAATAACCTTTCTTTAAAAATCATAAAATATTTTCCAAATCAATTCCTTTGAAAACCACTTTGAAGACATATAAAGTACACTATAAACATCATTTAAAACATTTCTTGATGAAAATATCCTTTCTTATTTGAAAAAAAAAATTTAAAACATAAAATTTTTTGAAAACCATTTTCTTTGAAAACAACTTTGAAAATTTATAAAAGAAGCTTTGAAATCATTGAAATCATTTTCTTTGGAAATAAAATTTTGAAAAAATATAAAGGAATATTTGTAAATAATTTAAAAAACTTCATAAACATAAAAAAAATTTGAAAACATATTTATTTGAAAATAACCTTGGAAATTTATAAAACAATCTTCAAAGAAATTATGGTAAGGATAGAAGATAAATTCATACATGGTGAATTGTCTTTCTATGTCTTAAAGAGTTTAGAAAAGTGCCTCGATCAAAAAACAACAAGAAGATTAATTTTCAAAAATAATTTTGTTAAAAACCTAAAATAAGGGCAAAAATGTGTTTTAAAGATAATAAAATAATATTATAAAATTATTGAAAACATTTCTTTATAAAACATGGTTTTGAAATAACACATATTTTAGACTGAAGAGAGAGATAATGTCGTATTTTCTTGAAATAACTTTCTTAATTATCTTAACTACAAATACTGGAAAATGTAATAGTTACGTGAAAATATCATGAATAACCATAGGAGAATAAAATAATGAGAGTTATTAAGAGGTAGATCATAATATTTTACCAATGGAAACATAATCATAAATAATCTTGATAAATTATGAGATTGTAGCAATAAATTGTTACCACTTTAGTAACATTGAATCATAATCCCCCACAAAATAATAACATTACATGGTGCTTAAAATATCTTGAATAGATAGATATTTATGATAAAAATTTAAAAGGGAATTATATATACCTCATAATAGTATATATTGAATAACATTACATGTGTCTCAATGAAATAAAATTGAGAAAAAATTACATGACCGATTTGGTAAATTTTGAACCATAAACCCCATGAATGTAAATATCCATAAATTTAAATATTTTAACCATATAATTCATTCATGGGATGTAAAAAAACTACAAAAAATAAATTCTTGGTGAATATGGAATAAGTCTCATGGAAATTAATGTGAGACTAGAAATCCCCTTACTATATGAGTAACTTTTGAATCATGAGATCCATGAAAGAATAACATCAATTGAAACATTTAATATCAGTAAATAAATTAAATGCATGATATAAAATGTCATAGGATAGTATATACACCAAAAAAATACTAAGTGTTGAATAAATCATATATCACACATAAATAAATGTGAGATGAGAAAACCCTTACCTTTAGTCTTGAATTTCTCCATACATATTCAAACTTCCTCTTCTTTGGGTAACACCTCTTGGTTTCACCAAAGGGTTTCCTTGGTTGGATTTCATACCAAAGGTATGCCTATAGGATGAAGGGAGGGTTTTTAGGAGAATATTTGGGTAGGGTTTAGCTGTGACAAAGTGTCTTATGAGGTGTGATAAGGTAAGGGCGGTGAGTTCCCTTTTATAGTGGAGTGACATTCTTATAAATATAAAAAGGTAAACACTATTGATAGGTCTCACTTACATCATGATTCACTAATAATTTTAAATTTTTGACCTAATTGGGGACTTGGTCAAAATATTTATATCCAATTCCTTTTTTATATGTCTCTAGGTTATTTTTTACCTTAAATTAAAATTTAACCACTAAATAATCTGGATTTTTCTTTAATCATTGTAATTAATTTTAATTACTTTAACAAATATTTTTGTACAAAAAATAAGTGGAAATTATTAGGAATTATAAATTATACTGATTAAAAATATGGAATAAATTTTTCAAAATTATAATCACAGAAATATAATAATTTAAACTAAAATTAATCTTGTATATGGGATGAGATGATGGGTTTTAAAGTAAAAAAGTCCAAAAGTTTGAAATGTTTATAAATCCAATTTCAATATGAAATTTGTTAAAATGACCAAAATTAGATTAATTTATGTATAATTGATCTAATTTTACATTAAAACCAAATTAAATCATAATTTTACTATATAAATAAATTAGATGAAAATCATTTTTGAATTAAAATTCAGTGTTTTTCACTATTCATCAAAAAACAAATTTCTCAGAAAAATACCAAAAATTCACACAAAGTAAATTTTGATATTATTATTTCAAAAATTAATTTTATTTTGTCAACTAGAAAATATAAAAGTGTCAACAACTATATTTAAAATTGGGTCTCCATTAAATGGTTGTAAAATTTACTTTTAAAAAAATATATATTTTTATTCATAAAATTGGATTTATTCTTATCTTATACATATAAAATATATTGGATGAGTATAAAAAATATATATTGAATATATAATATATAAATTTTGTTTAAAAAATTAACCAAAATCGGTTTTTTTAAT
Source organism: Viscum album (assembly GCA_963277665.1). Taxonomy (NCBI): domain Eukaryota; kingdom Viridiplantae; phylum Streptophyta; class Magnoliopsida; order Santalales; family Viscaceae; genus Viscum; species Viscum album. The sequence goes on along the minus strand of OY728121.1, from coordinate 1,638,893,334 downwards.
TTATTGAGATAAAATTGTGTTTTTACATAGAAAAATAGTTTTTCTAGAAAATGAATTTATATGTTATCAAATAGTTCTTACATTCATTTCTAACTAATTGATAACCAAAAGATTAATTTTATAAACATGTGAAAATAATATTTTCACAATTTAGTTAATATTATTCCTAGTTTCCATTCCAATGACTAGATGGTAACTATAATAATATTTTAATATTATTATTTATAGTATGTTTTTATTTGGTAAAACTAGGTCTTGTGTATAATGAAAGCTACCGAAGGGAATCGATATTGTGGGTAACAAAATATAAACATAGTGTTTTTTATACTGTAATCTAATTTAATTGGTGTGTGTATCACAATATTAACTTGGTGTTGCGTATGACGAAAGGAATACTTAGTGATTTCATATAAAAAAAGTTATATTCATAGTTTTTTGAAATGTAGAATATTGAAAAGATTAAATTAATTTGAAATAAATGTTTCTCAAAATCTTGGGGTGTTTCATTCATCCCCCCAAAAAAATTAATTTCACACTATAAATTCATCTAGGTTATCAAAGGTTTAATACTTTAAAGACTCATTTATAGAAACCCACATCGTCAAAATGAATACTATAACTACCTTTAAAAGAGAAAGTGGGAACCATAATGGTTTCCCAAATTAACTCATAAAAAGGTTTACATATGGGATAACATAGTTAACAATTTGGGAAGGGAGGAAAATAATAAATTATTATAGAGAGTGATAAAGGTCACTGATCACAATAAAGTGGGTGATCTAGAGAAATTTTATAGTCCTAAAACCAAAAACCATAGTGGTGTGAAAGAGGTCATTGATATCATCAAAAATGGTGATAATAGTACAAAATTTTATTTCAATACCATTTTCATAAAGTTTAATCATTTTAATGAGAAGATATAATTAATTGATTTTAACACGATCTCACCCTTTGTTGTACATTGGTCAATTTTCGCTTCATCTATTATTCCAAGAAATGAAGTTGAATTTTTCATTATAAAAGCATTATAAGATTATGAGATCAATAAATAGAGTCATGGGTCATTATATTTGTCTTTATCATAACAAAATGGTTATAATATGTTATATAATATCCATAAATTCTCATGTTGTGAGATAATACTTTATTCACTAAAAGCTCATTTTAAGTTTAACATAAACCATTCCATAAATGGTTAAACTTATAACCCTTCTAAAAGATGGAAGTAAAAAAATTTAGAAACAATGTGACTAAATTTATTAAAACCATATTAACATTGAACCCCCATATATCATAAAGTAGAACTTATTTTCACATACCAAACATGTGAATACCTTTATTGTGTATTCTATTGAAACATGGTAATAACCCAAATTACCATAAATCCTTATTGAAAACGTGCATATTTCCTTATTCCAAAGTTTATTGGTTATATTCCTTAAATCCAAAAATGTATTCAACTCCATCCATGATAACATAAAATATATTGGCAAAAAATCAATAATCAGTTCCATGGTAATAGGTACTATCTAATTTACTTTATCCATAGTCATCTCTTTATCCATGATAAACACAATTTTCTCAATATCGTGGACACATTATGGATTACCTTCCCTTAATCCAAATATCACATTTCCATTAAATTACTTTTCTAGGTCATTAGCACCATTCAATATATATTTTCAAATCCTTAATGGAAAACATATACTTCATGATTCATATAACATAATTCATCAATTCCTATACATATAAACTTCAATTATCCAAATTTATTCTTAAAACATTACTTAGGCTTCATCAACTTATACCTTAAAAACCCTTTCCTAGAATATAAAATATGAATCATTTATTTAGGTTCCTCAACCTCAATTTAATCATGTAATAAATACTATTAGAACATCCCATAAAATTCACATGTCATTCATGGTCTCTTTATCTTTAGAAATATAGTCAATACTCATTCCACCTTCCTAATTCTCTTTAAGAGATTTACACTTAGGACATTGATTTTCATATTGATCATACTTTAAACATCTGAAAAATATAATGTTAACACAACTTCTTCAAGTTCCTTCTTTTAACTGAGTCCATAAATCATAGAGTGAGCAATAATTATCATAGCGTTAAACCACATAATCATGAAAAATTAGTTATATGATGTCTAAATCATGACACCTTCATTTAAATCTATAACACCTTAGGCTTATCCCTAAATAAATCCTTAGAAATACCCTTATAAAAACCCTAGGGATATCACTAAGTTTTTCTAATCCTAGATTCCAAATGTGGACTAAAACTTTCCATTGATACTAACTATATAAATCCAAGCTTAACATACATGGATATTACATCAATTTAGAAAAATATTCATCACATTCCAAAAATAAATTCCTAAGGACCATAATAGTTTAGTGTCTTTAGAAACATGGAAACATTATCTTATATCTTGGTAAAATATCTTAAACATGTCCCTTAATGATCTTCCCCTTTAGTACTATTACTTAAATATTTTCTTCATAACCTTGGGAAAGGAAACATAAGAAGGGTGTGAGCTTAGATGCTCATTAAGGGTAAAAAAGTGAGATATGTAAGCATAAAATGAGTGTAAGAGAGTGAGAATGTGATCATATCCATATAGGATCATACCCTTCATATAAAAGATCATGAAAATGATTCGTAGAATAAATATTGGTAGTTCATAAGACAATAATCATAAGTAAATCAAAATACATGACTAATGAGAGCATAAAATTGGAATAAGATATAGAATTGTGGTATCCATATCAACTTATAACATTGTGAACATGTTTATATAGAAATAGGTTCACTGATTAGTTTTAGGAAATGAAATTAGTCCCTCATATAAACTTATGGACATGTGTAGTGTCCTCATCCCGGAAGCCACTAGAAGGGTGATCTGAGCCGATTTGGCCATATAACCTCAAGTGCATCTTCTCGAACACCAGAGGCTGTCGAATAGAAATAAGGGCCTTTTTAACATGTCCATGGGTAATGTTATTCCATCATAGGTAATAAGTAATATACAGTGGAAGAAAGCCAGTTTATAACAAATAGTGGAAGCATATAAATAAAAAAACTACAGAATAATCAAATAAACAACCCTAAATAAATATATAATAAGTACGGAAGATGATAAATAAACCATATATACAATGATTTCATGCTAAGATATCTATGCTAAAATGAGAGTACGGAAAATATGAAATACAATCATGCAATCAAAGATATAATGAAAATGACATGAAGTGTAACAAATGCATCATGAGCAGCAGCTCGGTCCTCTACCCCCAAGCTCCATCCTAAGAAGTAAGTCATACTCAAGAACTGGAAGCAGCATGCTTCCCATTATCTCTACCTATGAACATAAAGTCTACTCGGGTACCAAACAGCACCCGAGTAGGGGTTGAGATAAAATCCTAGTAGTTCGACACCCACGGTATCTAAACCTTTCCATTTCATGTTATAGACAAAAGCAATGTGCCAATATATGATAAAAGTAAGCAATAAAATAAACATTATAAAATAAATATATCTTGGTCCAGGTCCTCAACGGAACCCATCCCATATCACATGCTTCAGCCTAAGCTGAGAATCTAAAAAAGGTACCTGTAATAAGTAGGGTGCATATATATATAAAAAGGCTAAAAATATAAAGTCATAAAAAAAGGAATAATGCCCCAAGATTGTGTTTTAGCCTAGGGTCTAGTTCATGTGCCAACAAAGTGTGCTTCAAGCACCAAAAAGGTATCATAATTTACGAATGAAACAAGGGCTACATAAATAAACACTTTCCATGCATCATTATTATAATTATGTTCAAGTTTTATAGTTGGAGTCTGAGTTTGTCCTGAAGGTATCACTATGGTATATCCTTCAATTAATACAATACCACTGATTTCATCCAAGGTAATATTTATAAAAACCAAGTATCGCTCGAGGCATGGAATTACCATGAGTCTGTCCCAATCTCGCAGAGAAGGGATCGAGTACCACCTGAGACTTGGCATAGCCACTTTTCCAACGGGTCAATCCTTGAAAATCCTTTTGGGAACCGGTGTCACCCAAAAGTATATAGATGGCCTAGGGAAGTCTTTCTCTCCAAAAACCTAAGACATCACCCCTCGGCGTGGAAAGGTAACCAATCATGAACAGAGAGTCCAAGTGTGAGTCCTTAATATGGAACCCCCATTCTCTCATCGCCCTAAATTTAATTAGATTTCACCAAACAGATATCATAGAGTTGCATTTATAATTGCAACTAAATGGTATAAGTAACTCAGGCATAAAAAATGATCATTTAAACCGAGCAGTTATAACCAAAATAATTTATCAGCAAAAGTAATAAAAACACATATATTACTTTTATAAAGGCACAACAAGATAATAATTGAACAAGAATAAAATAATTAGGTAATAATTAACCAAAAAACCAAAGGTTAATTGTTCAAAATTATCCAAAATAATTTATTTAATTAAAACTCAACAAAAGATATCATGCAACATGTGAAATTAATTAATTTAATTAATTCGGGGATAATGGAAAATAGACCAAGAATTTCAGCACACCCAAAGGGGTATCCAATGATGTTGCAACAATTTAAATAGGTTATATTTAATCACAAAGAAGTACAAAGGTTAAGAAATGTAATTTATTTAATTCAGAAAGGGAAATAATATACATCACCGGTAGGCACCGACGAGCGGCACAACGTGCGATTTAAATGACGCAATGAAATTAAGGTAAAGAGTGTAGAAATCCTACCTTATATTTGTAGAGGATCCTATGCTCAACATAGATCCTTTATTTGACCTAAAACAGAATAAATCAAATGATTTTATAAAAACTACAATTTCAGGTAAAATCCTTCCCCGAAAGATTGCGTAACGGATTTAGAACGAGATCGAACATTTCTTTTTGTGTGAGGTTAGCCTTACTGAGAGATTGACAGTGCACTAAACAATGTCAAAATCAGAGGAGAAATGAGGCTGAAACGATCACCCAAAGAAGGAGGATGGTGGTGTGTACCACCTAGAAAGGGGAGGTGCGCCATGCACAAGATAGGGGGAGGAAGAGAGAAAGAGAGAAAAAGTTAAAAGGAAAATAAAAGGAAACATAAAAAAATAAGGAAAAATAAAAAAAGGGAAATAAAAGGAAATAGATAAAATAATAAAATAAAATTAGTGGGAGAAATAAATATAATTAAATAAAAAGGGTTTATCCCATTTAAATCATTCTTAATTTTTCTCCATCCGTTTTTATTTTATTATTTATTTTTATCTCCTTTTTAAATTCTTTTTGAATTCCTTAATATTTATTTTTAATCCTTTAATTCCTTTTAATTATTTTTAGCCTGAACGTTTCACTAAGTCATGACATAAAAATTTATATAAGTCCCGAGAAATTATTTAATTAATTTAAATAGTTTCTTGGGACCTGTAATAGGGTGTGTAGGAACACTCCATTAGTTCCTTTAAGAATTTTGACATTAAAACTTAAAAATCCATACCATGATTAAAGATGGGACGTTACAACCTCCCCTCTTTAAGAAAACTTGTCCTTGAGTTTCCCTTTTGAAGGTAGTGGAACATCGTCTAAGAAAAGTTTCATCCATTGAGCATGCACATTAGTTTCCCACTTCCAGGTTTCATCTTGAACATGTTCGTGTTTCCATAACATCTAGACCAGAGGAACTGGTCTTCCTCAGAGAACCTTCATGCTATGGTCGATGATACAGATCAGGCGCTCCTTACAGGATGCATTCTCTTCGAGCTCGATGTTGTCAGGATCAAAAGAGTGAGATGGGTTTGGATGATACTATCAAAGTTGAGATACATAGAAGGCATCGTTCATGGCGTGGTATCTTTAAGGTAGCAATAACCAATAGGAAACCAGCCCAACCCTTTCCATTATCTCGAATGGCCCGACATATCTCGATGATAACTTCCCATGTCTCGTGATCTTTTTATGACCCAACCTTGGAAAAATACATAGAAAGACTTGATATCCCACCTCAAACTCAAGAGATCTTTGATGATGATAAGTAAAAGACTTCTGTCTGGACTGAGCTATAGTCATATGCTTCTGAATTAGATGAACTTTCTCATAAGTCTTCTAAACGAGTTGAGGACCCAACAGATCTATCTCACCTGCTTCGAGCTAGCATAAAGTTGAATGGAACGGTCTACCATAGAGAGCCTTATATGGATCCATTTGAATTGTCTCCTAGAATCTATTATTATAGGTAAACAGAATAAGAGGAATATTTTTCTCCTAGGAACCTCCAAAATCAAGGATACAAGATCATATCATATCCTCTAGAACTCGTATGGTCCACCCGGACTGCCCATCGGTCTGAGGGTGATATGCAGTACTCAAGATTACCTTCAAACCCAACACTTTCTACAACCCTTTCCATAACCATGAAGTAAGGAGGAAATCTCTATCTAAGAAAATAGAATGAGGTATACCATGAAGTTTCACTATCTCCTAGATATACAGCCTTCCCAACTCATTAATAGAAAAGGTCTCCTAGATAGGCAATAAGTGTGCAACTTTGGTCAACCTATCGACAATAACCCAAACTGCATCGTTGCATCTAGAAGATATCAAAAATCCTAAAACAAAATCCATGGTTATTTTATTCCATTTCCACTCAGGAATGGATAGAGGTTGTAGAAGTCTAGTAGGTCAATGGTGCTCTGCCTTCACCTGCTGACAGGTGGAGCACCGAGTGATGAAACCCGCTATCTGCTTCTTTATACCCAACCACCAGTATTGACGACACATGTCTCTATACATCTTGGTAAGTATAGGATGAACTTCCCAAAATGAGGTATGATATTCCTTCATCATCTATTCTCATATACTAGAAGGCACCCATACACGACCACTGTAAAGTAGAGTTTCATTGCCATCAACAACCCAACTAGTTGGAGGATTCTCTCATGTGACACTTTATCTCAAAACGAAACCCCCTAGATCAGATAACTGTCACATATAGGCTCACTCCAGAAGAGAGGATGTCACTATAAGAGCTATTAGAACTGGTTTTATGCGTTTTTCCTAAACCTTCAAATGCATCTCAGAAAACAAATTCATCATTTTCCACTCACTTCTGGCTGCCTAGATGGCTTGTGTCTGCATCTTGCAGCTCAAAGCATCAGCCACAGCATTTCCCTTACCAGTGGTATAAGCAAACTCAAAATATAAATACTGAAGGTATTCGACCCACATGTGCTTCCTTAAATTCAAGTATCGCTGTGTGGAGATATATTTCAAGATTTTGTGATCTGTGTAAACAATGAACCACTCACCCAACAATTAGTGTCTCTAGTAGCATAAATCATGAACCATAGCTGCTAACTAGAGGTTTTGTATAGGATTTTTCTAATCATGAGATCTTAGCTATCAGAATCCATAAACCACAACTCGATCTACCTGCATAAAAACTGCACCTAGTCTGATTCTTAAAGCATCACATTAAATAGTATATATTCTTCCTGGATCAGGTAGAATATGGATTGGAGCAGAGGTTAGTCTTCCCTTTAACTCCTAAAAATATTTTTTACAAGCATCTGACCAGATAAATTGCTCACCCTTCTTAGTCATAATTGTAATAGGTACTGCTAAGCGGGATAAATCCTGGATGAAACACCTGTAATAGCCAGTAAGCCCTAAGAAACTGTGTAGGTAGAAAACATTTTTGGGTTGATCCTATGAAACTAAGGCTCTCACCTTTTATGGGTTGACTTACATTCCTACCTTAGATATTATATGACCCAATAAGTGGACCTTATCAATCTAGAAGTGGAATTTGTTGAGCTTTGTATATAGCCAGTGATCTCTCAGTGTACTCAGCATGATCTCAAGATGGGTTGCATGGTCATGTCTAGGATGTGAATACACCAAGATGTATTCAACAAAAACCACCACAAAGGAATCAAGTTATGGGTGAAAACCTCAATTCATTAGAGACATGAATACTACCGGTGCATTCATGAGGCTGAATGGAATAATAAGATACTCATACAAGTCGTACCTACTCTAGAATGGAATACATGGTATATCAGATGGTCTCACATGCACCTGGTGATATCTCGACATCGGATCAATTTTTTAGAAAATAGTTTCTCCTTAGAGATATTCTAAGAGTTCATCTATATAAGGCAATGGATATCGATTATTTGCCATAATCTATTTGATCCGATGGTAATCCATGCACGATCTGAGGGTATCATCCACCTTCTTGGATAAAAGAACTGGTGAACCCCATGATGATGTTCTAGGTATGATAAAACCCTTATCCTTGAGGTCTTAAAGTTTTTTTTTTGAGTTCATTTAGCTTTGTAGGTTCTATTCTATAAGGAGGAATAGACACTGGTGTTTCACCTGACACTAGATCAATAGTGAACTTCACATCCCTCATAGGAGGTAAGCTAGAGAAATTATCAGGGAAGAAATCCCTGAAATGATCTAAAATGGGAGGAAAGTCCACTAGATACATTCCCTGATCACTCATGAAGAGACTTTCTAATTGAGTTTTCACTCTTCCCAACAATGCACATTTAAATCCAGCTCGAATAGCCTGTATATCCCATTCTACTTTGTGTAGATATGTGTCACCCTTAGGGGATGTGAAGGACACCTGACAATGATAATAATCTACTTGAGTATAGTAAAGAGCAAGATAGTTCATACTAATAATGACTTTGATTCCATACATATCAAGGATAAATAAATTCCAAAAGAAATGGTACCCACCTATCTCAAGGGATAACTCTAGGAACTGGCATATTAACTCTATTATGACCCCTAAAGGAGTGTTGAGAGACATTAAACTACAAGAATACTCAATTGGAAGACCAAGGATTTCAACAATAGCAGCATATAAAAAGGAATGAGATGCACTGGTATCAAAAAAAGCAGAAACTAATGTAGAGGATACTAGAATAGTACCTCTAACCGTAGATGGTCCTGCACTCTGCTCCTTTTGTGATGGTTGTAGTTCATACATAAGACCTGAACTATGACCCTGATATGCTTCTTAACTGGCCTGAGTAGGTTCGCTCTGCTGACACTAATATTCTGGAACTAGATTTCCTCTACCACAACCTTCACCATTACCTCATCCTGATCGGGCGGTGGAAAAAAACTTCCCAAATTTTGTGGATTCATAGATCCCATACCAAACAAAGGTGATGGTAAAGGTCTTATACCACTAGATTATGACAAGAGAGAATGGAATAAATGTTGAAGGTGACCCATCTTGTTGCAATCTTAGCACTCCAACGGGTCTCTTGCACATTGAGGCTTCTTTTTACCAGCTCTGTCACACTGATGACATGTGACATAACTATCAAAACATTATACCTAGATAGGATTTCCTCTATGTTCACTTTCAAAATGGAATTTATTATTGCCAGAAGAACCATTACCTTACCTTGGGACTGAACTTCCCTGGCTCACAATTTTATCTTCCATGACATTTTGTTCAAAAATGAGGGCCTGATCTACGATCTCTATGACAGTTATCAAATGAAATACATTCACTTGTTATTGGATGGTATATTTGAATCTTTCCTCAAATCATTTTGTAGTAGTTTGTGTGTCACCAGTCAAAGATGGGGAAAAACACTGAAGCTATCTAAAATGAGTAAAATACTCTAATACTGTCATAGAGCCCTGTTGAAGATGTAATAATTCCATGGCATGATCATCTCTTAGAGTCTGTGGAAAGAAGTGGTAGTATAAAGTTGTTTGGAAGTCTACCCAAACCATGTCCCTCATGTGCTCCACCTAAGATATAACATCCCACCATCACTTGGTGGAGTCACGAAGCATATAGACTGAAATTTTGATCCTCCTATTTGGAAGTATCTCAAGATGGTCAAATATGGACCTTATGGATTTTATCTATGACTATGCATCATGAGGACCACCACTCCCTGAGAAGGTGGGAGGGTGCTGCTGTAGGAAGTCCTATGTGAGATCTTCCATAAACAAGGTAGGTCTTGGAAGATTCTAGACTGATTGCATAAACTTGAGGAGACTATCCCTAAACTGAGTGTCAGATCCCAATGGAATATTGGCAGGAAGTGGTACCACAAGTGGTACTACAGGTAACACCATAGGAGGCACTAAAAGAGGAACCTTTGGTGGTTCGGGACCCACCATCTCTAGAGTGTGATCATTTCCACTCACCTAGGGCATGGAATGAAGATGCTTTGGTGGCATTGGTCTACAATATCCAAACACACACCTTTAGAAAGAGTTAATAGTATAAGAAGAATACCTGAGAAGGTGAAACAAAGAGGGTGGGTATATAGCCTGCCTCTTAGCACTACACAATAGGTAGCCTGCTTCAGGAGCTGGGTCTGAATAAAGAAGAGTAAACTTAAAGGATCACAAAAATGAGTCATTCCACCTATTTATCAGGTAAATTAAAGTTAACATCTAAAAAACTATCACAACTTTATATTTAACAAATAGAAACTTCAATATTTTACAACTAGGAACAACAACACTCACATACAAACAAGAAGATTCATGCTGGAAGTAGATATGTCAGGGCAATATGCATGTCATTTTAATCCTATAGTGCTTAATATGATGCATGTAAATGCATTGCCCTCATATAATTAGGATGAAATTGAAAAAAAAAGTCATTATCTCAATAATACCAATATCAACAACAACATAAAACAAGTGTGTCACCCAATAGTGAATTTGTATCAACAATAAATGGCATAATCAGTAACTAAAATCCCAACCCAGGAATTTGGGTTTCCCCTGTACATGGGTTAGCTATGTCCAAGCACAGGGTAAGTTCCAAATCCCTATCTCCTAGTCTCGTTTCTAACACAAATAGTAATACAAAATAAAAAACACTCTTTGATACCACTTTGTAGTGTCCTTATCCCAGAATCCACTAGAAGGGTGCTCTGGGTTGGCCACATAACCTCAAGCGCATATTCCCAAACGCCCGAGGATGTCGACTAGAAGCGAGGTCCTTTTTAACGTGTCTGTGAGGAATAATATTCCCTTATAGGTAATAATTAATATATAGCAGAAGAAAACTAGTTTATAACAAATAGCATAAGAATATAAATAACCAAATTTTAGCAGAAGCAAATAAACAACCCCAACTAACTATATAATAAGTACGGAAGCTGATAAATAAACCAGATACACAATGATGTCATGCTAAGATGTATGTGCTAAAATGAGAGTATGGAAAATGGGAAATAAAAGCATGCAATCAAAGCTATAATGAAAATGACGTGAAGTGAAACAACTACATCACAAGCAGCAGCTCGGTCCTCTACCCCCAAGCTCCATTCTAAGAAGCAATCCATACTCAAGAACTGAAAGTATCATGCTTCCCATTATCTCTACCTGAAAACATAAAGTCTACTCGGGTACCAAATGGCTCCTGGGTAGGGGGTGAGATAAAATCCTAATAGTTCGATGCCCATAATGTCTAAACCTTTCCATTTCGTGCTATAGAAAAAAAAGCAGTGTGCCAATATATGATAAAAGTAAGAAATTAAATAAACATAATAAAATAAATATATCTTGGTTTGGGTCTGCAACAGAACCCATCCCATATCACCTGCTTCGGCCCAAGCTGGGAATCTGAACAAGGTACCTATAATAAGTAGGGTGCATATATATATAAAAATTCTAGAAATATAAAGGCATATAAAAAAGAACAATACCCCAAGCTTGTGCTTTAGCCTGTGGTCTAGTTTATATATCAAAAAAGTGTGCTTCAAGAACTAGAAAGGTATTTCAATTTACAAAGGAAACAAGGGATGCATAAATAAACACTTTCTATGTATCATCATTATTATTATGTTCAATTTGTATAGTTTTAGTCTAAGCCCATCCCAAAGGTATCACTATGGTACATCCTTCAATTAATCCAATACCATCGAGTCCCTCCAGGACAATCATTCGAAAAGTAAAGTATCGCTCGAGGCATGGCTTTACCATGAGTCGGTCCTGATCTCGCACAAAAGGGGTTGAGTATCACCTACGGCTTGATGTAGACACTTTTCCAATAGTTATGTCCTCAATGATCCCTTTGGGAACTAGTGTCACCTAAAAGTATATAGAAGGCCTATGGAAGTCCTTGTCTGGAAAAGCCTAAGACATCACCCCCTGATGTGGAAAGGTAACCAGTCAGGAACGGAGATTCCAAGCGTGAGTCCTTAATATAGAACCTTTATTCTCTTACCGCCTTGAATTTAATTATATTTCACCAAAAAAATATCACATAGTTGCATTTATAATTGCAACTAAAGAGTATAAGTAACTCAGCCACAACAAATGATCATTTAAACTGAGCAGTTATAGCCAAATAAATTTATCATCAAAAGCAATAAAAAAACACATATTAATTTTGTAAAGGCACAACAAGATAATAATTGAACAAGGAAAAAATAATTAGGCAATAATTAACCAACACAACCAAAGGTTTATTGTTCACAATTATCCAAAATAGTTTATTTAATTAAAACTCAAAAAAAAGAGATCATGCAACACGTGTAATTAATTAATTTAATTAATTCAGGGCTAACAGAAAATAGGCCAAGAATTTAGGCACACCCAAAGGGGTATTTAATGATGTTGCAACAATTTAAATAGGTTAGATTTCCTCACACAAAGGTGTGAAGGTTAAGCAAAGCAGTTTATTTAATTTAGAAAGGGTAAGAATAGACATCGTCGGTAGGCACTGATGAGAGGCACAACGTGCGATTAAAATGACGCAACAAAATGAAGGGAAATATAGTATATTTTCTAACTTATATTCATAGAGGATCTTATGCTCAGCGGAAATCCTTGATTTGACCTAAAACAGAATAAATCAGATGATTTTATAAAAACTACAATTTTTCAGTAAAATCATTCCACAAGAGATCGTGCGACGGATTTAGAATGAGATTAAATCTTTTATGTTACATGAGGTCATCCTTACCGAGAGCTTCACAATGCACCAAAAAACGTCGAAATCAAAGGAGAAATGAGGTTGCAGCGATCACCCAAAGGAGGAGTATGGTGGTGCGCACCACCTAGTAGGGGGAGGTGCACCATGCACAATAAAGGGGGAGGAAGAGAGAAAGAGAGAGAAAAAATAAAAGGGAAAAGGAAAAGAAAAGGGGAAATAAGAAAATAAGGAAAAATAGAAAAATAAAAATAAAAATGAAATATATAAAATAATAAAATAAAATTGGAGGGAGAAATAAAAATAATTAAATAAAATGGGTTTACCCCATTTTAATCATTTTTAATTTCTCTCCATCCGTTTTTATTTTATTATTTATTTTTATCTCCTTTTTAAATTATTTTTGACTTCCTTAAGATTTATTTTTAATCCTTTTATTCCTTTTAATTTTTTTTATCCCAAACTTTGTGCTAAGGCATGACGTAAAAATTTACATAAGGCCTGAACAATTATTTAATTAATTTAAATAGCTTCCCAGGACCAGCAAAAGGGTTCGCGGGCATGCACCCTTAGTTCCTTTAAGGATTTAGATCTGAAAACTTAACAGTTTGTACCTTGATTAAAGTTGGGATGTTACAATGTGAAACATAGTCCATGAAAATCATTGTAACATATAATCAAGTTCATGCATAACATTGTGAACATGTAATCATGGTTACACATATCATTGTGAACATGTAATAATGTTCCCGCATAACATTGTGAAAATTCAATTAGGTTTACACATATCATTGTAAACATGTAATCAGGTTCATGCAAAACTTAGGGATATACAACCAAGTCCATGCATAACATTGTGAAAAAGTAATCAGGTTCACACATAACATTGTCAACATGTAACAATGTTCACTCATAACATTATGAACATCTAATCAGGACCAAGAATAACATTACAAACATTTAATCAGTTACACACATAATATATATACTCATAATTCATCCATCATTATACAATACATTGGAGGGAGATATAGGTCTCACCCGTCACATAATGAAATCATATATATGTGTGCCAAAAATCATAAACATTCATAATATCTTAACCCATGAAATTAAATGGGTATTATAAACACTTTATCCTATCATTAATTATGGAAAAGAGACAAGTTTCATAATCATTTAATCATATAATTACACATGAAATGAAGTGAGTTTCATAAGAATCTTATCATGGTATAACACATGAAAGAGAAACGGGTTTCAAAAGAAATTTATCATCATAAACATAAACCATTAAAATAATGAATAATAATGGTTTCCTTGTATCATATCCCCAATAAAGCATAAAATATATTAAAAGATTTTATCTTAAATGGATAAGGACATTGAAATATCATAGGGAGTATTTCTTAAGGTAAATAAGCCTTCTTTTAAAAATCATAAAATATTTTCAAAATAATTTTCTTTGAAATACACTTTGAAAACTTATAAAGTAAGATTTAAAAATAATTTAAAACATTTCTTGAGAAAAATATCATTTCCAATTTGAAAAAAAAAATATTAAAACATAAAACATTTTGAATAACATTTTCTTTTAAAACAACTTTGAAAACTTATAAAATAAGCATCGAAATCATTGAAATCCTTTCCTTTGAAAATAACCTTTCGAAAACATATAAAGGAAGATTTTTAAATCATTTAAAACACTTCTTAAATGATTTTTTTTTTCAAAACCATTTTATTTAAAAATAAACTTGGAAATGTATAAAATAACCTTCAATGAAATGATGGTCATGATGATGGATAAATCCATACATTTCTAACATTCTGTCAGCACCGTAAAAAGTTTAGATTAGTGTATCGATCAGAAAACAAAATGAAGATTTCTTTTTAAAAACCATTTTGTTAAAAAGGTAAAACATGGGTAAAAATTTCTAGTAAATATCATAATATAATATTATAAATTTTTTGAAAACATTTTTTTATAAAAATTATTTTTGTAAGAATATCGATTTTTGAATGAAGAGTGAGATAAAGTCATATTTTCTTAAAAACAATTTCTTAATTATATTAAGTACCAATGTGTGTAAAAATTGAGTAGTTACTTGAATATATCATGAATAACTAGAGGAGAATAAAATTCATGAGTTTTCTTGAGATATGTATCACAATATTTCATAAATGGAAGCATAATCATAAACAATCCTGATAAACTATGAGATTATAGAAATTAAACTATTACCACTTTGGTGCTTTTGAATCATAATCCTGCATGAAATCATATCATTACATGAAGCTTAAAATATCAATAATTTAATTGTATTCATGTTATAACATGTCAATGGTATTTATATACACCTCATAAAAGGATATAGGTGCATAACCTGACATGTATCTCAAACAAGTCAAATTGAGTCAAACTTACTTTACCGATTTGGTAACTTTTGAACCATAAACCCCATGAAAGAGATATCATCAAATGGACATGTAAATACACATAAATTTAAGGATTTTAAACATATAATACATTCTTGGGAATTATATACACTAAAAAAGAAACTAGTTGTGAATATGGCATAATTCTCTCATAAATAAAAGTGAGACTAGAAATCCCCTTACGAAATGAGTAGCTATTGAATTGTGAGATCCGTGAAAGAATAACATAAATTGAAACTTTTAATATCATGAAATAAATAAAATTCATTATATAAAATGTAATTATAAAGTATTTACACCACACAAAAAGACTAAGTGGTGAATATATCATATATCTCACAAAAATAAAAGTGATATTAGAAAACCCTTACCTTAAGCCTTGACTTTCTTCATACACATTGAAACCTCTACTTATTTGGGTAATTCCTCTTGGTTTTCACCAAAGGGATTCCTTAGTTGTATTTATTCTAAATGGGAGGCTTATTGGATTAGAGAGGGATTTTGGGAAGATATTTAGGAAGGTTTTGGCCGAGTCAAAGTGGCTTGAGATGTGTGAGGAAATGAGGTGGTTGAGTTCCCTTTTATAGTGGAGGATGATTGGAATTCTTGTAAACATAAAAAGGTAAACACTATTAAGAGTTATCCCTTACATCATGTGTCTCCAATAATTTTCCATTATATATCCAATTGTATAATTGGTAAAAAAAATTCCATCCAATTTATTTTGGTCATGTGTCTAGGTTATTTGGCCCCTTAAATTAATGTTTAACCACTAAATAATCTTGTTTTTACCTTAATCATTGTAATTAATTTTAATTACTTTCATTAATATTTTTGGTCAAAAACTAAGATGTAATTATTTATAATTATAAATTATTCTGATTCAAAATATGAAATCCATTTTTTTTAAATTCTAATTCTATAACTGGAATAAATTAATTTAAAATTAATCTCATAGATGGGATGAGATGATGGGTTTTTAAAGTGAAAATGTCCAAAAGTTTGAAATCTTTTTTGTCCAATTTTATTATGAAATTGGTTACAATGACATAAATTGAGTTAATTAATGTATAATTGATCTAATTATACTTTAAAAGAAAACTACAATATAATTTAACAATATAAATAAATTAGATGAAAATGAAGTTGTGAATTTAAATTCAGTGTTTTTCACTATTCATCAAAAAATGAATCTTCTCAAAAAAATACCAAAAATTCACCAAATGTAAATTTTTATATTCTGAATTAAAAAATAATGTTTACTATCTCAAATAAAAATTATAAAATTTTCAAATTTTTATTTAAAATGGGTTCTCCATTAAAAGGTTTTAAAATTACCTTTTAGAAAAATACATCTTTTTATTCATAAAATTGGATTTATTCTTATATTATATATATCAAATCTATTGGGTGAGTATAAAAAATATTTATTGAATATATAATTTATAAATTTTATTCAAAAAAAATAAAAAAAAATTGGTTGTTTAATTTATTGAGATAAAAAAATTGTACATAGAATAATGATTTTCCTAAAAATGGAATTTCATTATTTTAAAATAGTTCTTACATTAATTTATAACTAATTGACAAACAAATGATTGATTTTATAAAAATGTTTAAATAATAATTTCAAATTTTATTTAATCTTATTCAAAACTTCTATTTCAATGACTAGGTGGTAACTATAATAATAATTTAATAATATTATTAATAGTACGTTGTAGTTTGGTAAAACTAGGTCTTGCACATAACAAAAGATATCAAAGGGAATTGATATTTTGTGTAACACATGACAAAAATATTATTGCCTATACCTCAAGATAATATAATTGTTTCATGCGGTTCAATATTATCTTGGTGTTGTGTATAACTAAATCCAAACATAGTGATTTCATATAATAAAAGTTATATTCAGTGTTGTGTGAAATGAATAATATTTAAAAGATTAAATTAGTTAAGAAAAAAATATTTCACCAAATATCAAGGTATTATAGATCATGAAAGACACTTGAACATGGTCCTAGACATACTCTGAGAGATCCAGCATTATGGGAATCTCTTGATGTGTCAGTTATGGATTTTAGAGGACCACTTTTTGTGAAAGTCATCTCAGTAGATGGTGTTATAGTGAACCTGGAAAAGGTATAGGTAGTTTCAATATGGGAGAAAATGAAGAGAGTGACCAAGGTGCGAAGATTCTTGGTTTTTATGGATACTAAAAGAGGTCCATTCCCAATTTCTCTAATATACCAGTTCCTTTTAATTATTTGACCCAAAAGGATAATCCTTTCATTTGGATGGAAAGGTTCTTGTAGGATATTCAGGATTTTCGGTATAGGTTAACAAGCTCCTTCATATTGAGACTTCCAGTAAAGGGTGTCAAGTGCATAGTGTTTTATGATTCCTTAGGTACTGTACATGTTTTTTTATTAGGAAGAGTTAGGTGATCATTTAATATGGACCCTGATGTTGTGACCATAGTATCAATACTATGAAACCTGTGATCTAGAGATGGAATTGGTAGTCATAACCTAAAGATGTGGTGACACTACCTTATGGGTGAGAAGTTTATCATTTATTCTAACTAAAATATTATTAAGTTTTTATTATAATAGAATGGTATTTACTTGAGATAGAGTAAATAACTAGAGATCCTCTAAGATTATAACATCTAGTGAGTCTATATGCTTAGGAAGGGGAATGTCGTAGAAGATTATCTCAATATGAGGTCTTGTTCATATTTGTCAGACAAGGAGTCACAATAGTTGGAATCATTGTAGTTTTCCATACTGTATGGGGATAGTGAAACATATCTGCATTCAATGGTTGTTACCCCAACAGTACTATATTGTGTTTTGGAGACTCAACATGGTGATACCAACTATGAGACATTTCATAATTAGATATCTAATGGATATGATTTTGATGAATTCTAGGGAGCATGTCATTATTTTCATACATTGGATGATAGAACTAGTGATGGTGCATGATGAGGTGTTGATAGAGTAACATACATACCCCTAGGAAGTACACCCATGTGTGGTGAATACATATTTGAAGAATCATCATCAGTTCTGGTGTCCATGGCAGAAGAAGTGTATAGTTTAGTTTGTCTCTCAATGCCTCACATATCAGAAGGTGAAGACTGATCACTAGGTTGTAATGGGTTTAGTTCAGCCCCTTGTGGTTATAGAGAAAAATTGGGATGGTATATCAATAGTCTTTTTGATGTGGATACCATGAACACCTAGAGGACAGCATTCCATCTAGGTGATCATAGATAGACTCCCCATGTCAACATATTTATTATATATCTGATAGAATATTTCTATAGAGACATTAAGATTCCTTTACTTGAAGTAGGTACTCCAGTATAAAGGAGTTATATCATCAATAATTTCAAACTATGATGCTCGCTTAATATCCTAATTATAGAGAGGATTGTAGGATGACTTTCTCACTCAGTTGGGTTTAAGAATAGTGTTTCACCACAAAACTAATGGTCACAATGAGTAGACCATTCAGGTTATAGAGGACATAATGCAGGCTTATATGTTGAAATTTCTCTACAGTTGGTGGGATAACCAATCCATGGTGTAGTTTTCATACAACAATAGCTATCATTCTAAAATTTCCATGACACTATTCGAGGCCTTGTATGGGAGACCCTGCAGGTCAGAACAATGTTAGGCAGATCCATCTGTGTTAGTACCTATGTGCCTAGATTTTAAGAGAGAGATGATATAGAAGGGGAGGACCACCCAAGAGATGAAAAAGACTACCCATAGTTTCTAAAATTCTTATTTGGGTTGACAAAAGAGGCCTATAGAGATCAATGAGGGAGACTATATGTTCTTTAGGGTCTCACCTTGACATGGATTGTAGAAATTTGGAAGGGGTGGAAAGTTTTCTTTAATATTAAATAACCCCTTCCAGATACTATATAGAGTCGGTGTGGTGGAATACTGTTTGGATCTACTACCATAGTTAGTCTAGGTACATGGTTTCTTCCTTGTGTTGTAGATGAGGAGGTATGTGCATGACCTGTTTATTGTTATGGAATGGGGTGAGCTGGACATTGAGGATGAAGATACCTTTTGGAGTTCCTGGTAAAGATCAAGGACTAGTATGAGCTAATCCTCCATGGGAAAGGGATTCCCTTGGTGTGTGTATAGAGGTAGAATGAGAATTTTTAGTAGAGAAGCTGGGATAAGGAGACCAAGATGTGACCACAGTACCCTTATCTTTTTTAGTAGGTTTTTCAATTTGAAAGATAAAAATCCCTATGGTGGATAGAATTTAATTTAAATTTTTTTCCTTGTAAGACTTTGAAATATAATAAGGAATATTTATAGATCGAATGATGATTATGTGAGTTGAAATGCATTGTGGTGAGTTGAAAACTCTCTCGATTCTTATGTTTGGTTATTTTAGGTTTTCCTTCAGGGAATTATTATACTCACCCATACATGGGATCTACAAGAACATATTTTCCCTTATAAAAATTGAAACCCTTTTGATGGTGTCCTATGGGGGATAGCAGCTGACGAAGCATAGTGAGATTAACAGACCATTGTTTATTCCAAGTGTTACATTGGCAATGATCCCCTACCATTTATTAGGATGGACTTTATTATTTATTTATTTGGGTTTTTATTTTTCATTTATAATTTCTAGTTCTATTTTCATTCTCTGATGTGGGATAGTTTTTTTATTAATTATTCTATTATATGTATTGTTCTGAATTTCCATATTTTTATGGGATTTTTATGATCTATTTTTATATGGATATTTTGTTCATGGACTCATGTGTGTGAGATATTCCTACTCAACACTATACCCCAGCTCCTAACCGATTGGAGTTGGGCTTGGGGTGTCACACTCAGCTAACCACTAGCCAGGTGGGCCTCGGTGGGTCAGAATGTGACACTTAACAACTAATCTATCTAGTATCATTTAATAAAAGAACTAGGAAATTGAATTCTTTATGTCTTATAGTTTAGTATTATATAGTCAATACATACCCTTAAACTATTCTAATTTCTAGTGGTCTTGAGATCATTATTTTGATTCCTCACAAATGAGATACTAATAATTTTATATATAATTATGATGTAACTCACCCACTAGGTTTCTAAAATTGGATAGATTATTTCATCTCCTAAAATTTTATTATCTATATTCCATACATATTCTATTAGGGTTAATATGAGCCTTAATTGGTTTTATTTCACAAGTAATTATTTAATCTATTGGTGATTCTGGTGTATATAAAAAATGGAGATAAACCCAAGAATATCTCATAATGTCTATTCTATGTCTCTAGAATTATATTTCAAAATGGATAATAGTTGGTGTTCCTGATTAATTTTTTCTTTTTCTTTTTGAAATTATCATTTTAAGGTTATCATATTTATTAAGATATACATATTTTAAACTGGATGGATATATTTTTAATACCATTTCAAGTGGTTATTATAATTTTGGTTTCAAACCAATGTCACTGACTTTTTTAACTTGTATGTTAAAAATAGAAAATTTAGTAAAAAAATTAAGAAAATCATCAAAATAGTCTTTACATATCTCATCTTGAAATTATAACAACACAAATATAATTCCAAATTCTAATTATTGTTAGAAATAGATTTATCAAAAGGGTTTAGTGAGTCTATGGATCCTCATAAATTTAATATTTAATCTAAAATTTGAATTTATCCCTATGAAGAAAGGGGTTTTAAATGATAAATAGTTAATATTGAATTTTATTCTTTATAGTATTTGATAGAATCCATAATACTAAAATTAAAAATATTTCTCAATAAATAATCGAATGGTTTCTTTTATGAACATTTATATTGTTCTTTTTTAGTTTTATATAATGGATAACCTAATAAGATAGGGGAATGTGTCGAACCTCCCTATTATTTTATATCATTGAAATAAAAATATATAGAAAATAATTAACATTTCACTATTATCAGTACATCCTCTAATCCTCCATTGGGTGTGATTTATTTTGATTGGATAGCTATAAAACAACTCTCATTAGTATGATTTCTTCTACCAGTAGGTAAACATATTTTTTATAGGGAATAAAATTTATTAATTACCCCAAACTACATAAGAATATTATAAATGTTGGAGTTTCTATAGTGAATTGGATTGTAAAATTTCCTCTATGATGAAATTTTAAATGTAATTATAGAGGTATCGGTTAAAAAACATTTCTACATAGACTTACACTTTCATCTCATTATATTTTACACTTTTATGTACACAAATCCTTGAGAAGTTTTCCATGATATGTAATTTGATTGATTACATCCAAAAGAGGGTCATTAATTTCCACCAGCATTATAATGTCATGCAATTCTTACTTCTATTCCACTTAATTGGTTTTATTTTTTGTGATATTCCTTAAATGGAAGGGAGATTATGGTTAGGAAAATTCTTTCATCATATCTTTTCCATATTCCATTTTATCATTTACCATTGGTGTCCCTTTAGGAACTTCTAATTATTTTTCCAAGGTGATTGTTACTTATTATCTTGATTATTCATTTCCATCTTCATCCCATAGATTTTTTTCAATTCCTTAAATATTACTACCAGTTTTATAAATAATTGAACTCACATTTCTCTTTTAATTAGGATTTGATTAGGTATAATGTCTACATGAACATTTATTTTTTATTATATTCAATGTGTTGAGAATACTTCAATAATAACTCCTTTACTCATTTTGATTATATCCATGGTTTTTAGGGTGGTTTTTTTATTCCCTTGATATTCCACTAGAAATCATAGTTGATCCATCATTGATGTTTTATGGTTATGTCCTTTGGGAATTATCTTGTATAAGGTTTAGAATTATTCCTATAAAAGTGTGGTGGGGTGATATGATTATTAGAAATTTTATTACAAGGTTGGTCACTATAGATACTCATATGTAGTTCCATATTATACTATTAAGAACTCATTGAATCCTTAGTTTGTTTATGGTTCCTAATATATCCTTAGGTACATGGCATCAAAATTTTCAAACTCTTTCACTTGAGTGTACCAGTCCATAAAATGATATGTGTAAAATCATAGTTGGAATAAACTTATGGATGTATATACTGAGGATTTATAAAAAAATTAAATAAAAAATATCACACAAGTGAGATTATCTCTTCTATTTTAGTTATAATTAAATGAGTTTTAGAACTATTTAACTCCTGAACACTGATAGTATTATACCTTGTAAAAAATTGTTAAAATTTTTGTAAGGTCCTCCCTATATACTCTATATTTAGATTTATATTTCTCTATCTAGGCTCCTTCTATGGATAAACCAAAAAAATTCAAAATCATATTCAAACATTACTTGATAAAGTAACCCAAAAAAGTGGTGATGTTCAAATGATTTATGTGGGAGAGATGCAATCTACTTACTCATCCTCTGGGAAAATTTATATGTACCATCTTCAATGGGTTTATAATTTCCATAATTATTCTTCTTAAAAACTATTCTTCTTTCTTTAGGGATAGAATGTTAGAGAATACATCATTGAATTTCATCCCCATTAGAGACTTATCTAGAAAACAAATTTCACATCAATTATTTATATGTTCCTTAAAGTGAGAATGGGAAGGTCGTCCTACTATCTTGAGCTTATGAGACTCCACTTAGTTTGATTTTATTACAAACTATTAGAAACTCTTTTAGATGAATGATTGGTTTATATCATAAAAAATATTGCATTTCAATTTTATTGGTTCAAACTTATGTTAAAAATTATATTGGTTATTTAGTGTTAACAACCAATTATTAGTATCATTGAAATTATATAAATAATGTTCTATATGTGTTCTATTCAATTGATCCATGTTTTATTCCATGTTATCACATCATAAAGTTGATCTTGATAAAGTATAAGATTATATTGGAGATTCTATCAATTATATTATTATAGACTACCTATTCTCCTATTCAGTGATCCCAAGGTATTAGAATCTATAATGAAATATAGGATCAATCATTTGATCAAATCCCAAATGGGTAATAGAACTAGACCTAGTCATGTCTCAAAAGTATCTCAAACAAAATAAAAAATAAAACTATATTTATTCCCTAGAAATAATTCTTATGTAAGTTGTATACTCCCATATTCCCCATGGTTAATTATTTTAAACCGATCTAAAATAATAATAAATATCTGAATCAGATTATCTATAGGTATTTTTATAATATTTTTGTCTCAGGGGTTAAAATATGTAAAATAGTGAAAAATAATGTGTGTTTTTAATGTATATTAAAGGGTATTTGAAATTTATTTTGTGATAGTTGATACCCCACTTATATTCCCACACATTACCTTTTAAATCAAGATTCAATAATTTAAAATCATCCTCTGTTCTCACTAACCATCTTAAACCTCATATTATTTCCATTTATCCACTTTTTCAAATAGGGATATTTAATGATCACTAAACTCCCTATTCTCTCCTAACATTGTAGTAAAAAATTATTTGATTAATCTTGTATCAACCAACCTCCATCTATTATTTTGTAAATTTAGAAAATCATGGGGATTATGGGTACAACCCAAGAAAAATGGGTTAAAATAATTCAACACATTAAAATAGTGGAAAAATTATACTATATGAAAAAAATAACCAATTTTAGAATGGTCATAGATAATATAATTGAATCATTATGCCCAATAATTCATTAATAGTGGATATGGGGAATCTCCTTAGCTCAACCACTATGGATATATTATTCCATCACTAGAGATAATAATTTAATAAAACAAGAGAAATAAAATCTATAATTAAATATAGCTCATATTTTACTCCTTTATACTGAGACTCAATCCATTTTAAATGTGGATAAATATTATTCAATAATAAAATTTGAATATTAGATCATCTTCATGTGATCTGGTGGACTTTATCTTCTAGTTTTTCTGTCACATACTTCTTCCTAAATATATTATGATTCCCTTACTTCCTTTATAATCCTCTTATGATTCATTTTCATGATCTTTATCTCTACTAATTTCATCCATAAGTACATGTTTAAGGGTCAAAATTATAATAAAAACTCATTCTTAAATAATCCATGAATCAACATTATTTTGGAAATCATTATCTATATCCTCTAATGGATGATCCCCACATGGATTAGCGATGGAATAATTTAATGATTTGGGTAGACTATAAGAAAATAATCTCATGTTTTATCCTTTATTACAATAGTGGATCTATGATTTTTTATAAAGGAAATATTATTACACGCAATCTATGCTGGAAAAATTATATCACACATGAAACATCCCCATATTTCAAAATCTCCCTTGTCCATGTTTATAATTTTTATTGGGATGTTTTTCATACATATTGTCTCAACACTGGGGAATTATTATTATGTATGAAATTCCTATAGAAATCCTCTTAAATATTCTCTAAATATAGTGGAAATTATTATTAAATGTATCTAAAATGATCTCACACATGATTATCATCTACAATATTAATAAGGAAATTTCATTATGTTTTATATGGATAGCTCCATAATTATTATTACATATGAATATGTGTTTTCAAGTAATAATCCTAGATCCTACACCTCAAAATTTTCTAACTACACTCAGAATTGTATTAATTATTACTTTTATTACTCTAAAATCTATTATATATTATATAATAATAGGCTTTATAGATTTTCTATTTACTATTAGCCTTCAAATTTTTTAATTAATAAATTATCACCCATTAACTATTATCTATAATACTTGATTCTGAACAAAAATATAATAGAAAAAAATTATTATTTCCTTTATCTATATATATTCAAAATTTATTTAATCAATAAAAAACCATGATTACATTCCTAGTTTTTCATTAAATCAATAATCACGAACTATTTATAGTTTATGAAATTTATTTTTAATTAAATAATAATAAATGTGAAAATTCTATAAAATCATTAAAAATTTGAATGTTTGTGGCTTTATCAGTGACCTTATAATTATATTTACATTATCTATATATTTTATATTTTTATGAAATATAACACATATATATTCCCCCTTTAATTAAATATATATATATATATAACTAATTTCAAATAACCTTTTCCTGGGAAATCATCCCCCCATAGAAATTATTACCCTTACAATAAGTCCTTAATATTTAATGATTCTTGAGAACGTGTTATAGGGTTTTAAAGTCTAGATCTAGGTCTAGGTATTTCAAGAATGGAAGATAGATTTACTCTTTCCTATGACTAGATTCTTTTTGGTTACATGATTTTAATTTTTTTTCAATAAAATAATTCCATGGTTTGAATGATCGTTTAAACCAATTTACAATTTTTTGGGTATTAATAAGATCATCATGCTCCCAAAATATGACAAATACAAAAAATATTTAATTAATAAATAATATATTTATGATAAATAGAATCTAAAAATTGAAAATATAACCATTCACTGGTAGAAATGATGTTATTAATTAATTGAAGAAAAAACAACCATAAAAATAATTTTATTTCAACATAGTTCTCCTATGCTAATATTTATTAAATATTAATATGATATATCTTCCATAATTTTTTATAAAGGACTTTTTTTACATCTATTTAAATTTTTTCATAATAATTCATTCATTATTCATTTAAAAAAATACATGTTTTTCTTCATTAATTGTCTTTTTTACATCTTTGATCATATCTTGATCAAGATCTTCTCTAGGATCTGAATCAGATTACCCAAGAAATTAATGGTTGAAACATTACCAGGTAAGAGTGGATCAATGTTATCCATTTTTTATAATTTCATTTTTGTAAAATTTTCTATATATTAAATTAAATGACTAGATTTATTATTTAATTTCTACACAACCTGTATGAAACTAAATAAATAAGATCATAATGAAAAAAATAATTCACACGGTTTTCATTTAGTGTGGGTGACTAAATCCTTTCTATGATTGGTATTATTGGATGAAATTATCAGAGAGTGGACATTGATTATTTTTTATAATAAAGATGAAAAAATATTCAATTAAAACTATTTCATTTTGAAAATTTCACATTTTAAATGATGGAAGATGTTTGGATATATATATATTAAAGGATTGAGAATGTATACCTATGATTAAGGTTGAGGCAACCACATGTATTATTAGATCAGGCCATGGGGTTCCATCTCATATGGTTGGTGGGTGTCCCCATATGGTTGAGAAGAAATATTTTATAGTTAGCATAATATTTTAAAAAATTTGAGACATGAATTCATGATTTTATCATGATATTCTCATTAGGATGGAATATGATTTAGTTAGGTCGATGTGGAACCTTGTATTTATGTTTCAATTAACCAGTAAGGAATAAGAATGAATCATATGGTCATCTATGAGTTCATTTAACTTTATATTTATTTCAATATTTTTTCATGTGTATTTTACCTATCCTATAATATGAATTATATTATGACCAATCATTGATGTTGGAAGTCAAACCATATTTCATGATAGGTTCAAGCCAATATTTTTTTATTATTTTAATTGAGTATTAGGATTTATTTTTGGTATATTTTTTTCCATGCACATAACATCATGGTTTATGATGATGTGGATATAGGGGTTGGTGTGACACATAATGAATTTAGTTATTAAACACATTATTTGGAAGTATATTATGGATATGACTTAGAAGGATAATTTTTTGGATTTGGAATTATTTTTTTCCAATATAGAAATCAATGAGTTTACCTATTCTATTTTAAAATTATTTTTCATTAAAATAAAAGGTGATTATATTTGGAGAAAAATAAGGAAATTTATTCAAAAAATATTTGTACATTGCATTGATAAAATAATGTGAGATAATTATATCACAAATGACTATAATATATAAAAAATATGAATTGCATATTCAGTTTGATAGAATATAAAAATGGGGATTTTAGTTTCATATTGGAAATAATAATAATAGGAAGGTCATCCATGTGTCTCTCTCATTGGAAGTTATTATAGTTTTCTTCAAGTAAAATATTTTAATTTTGTTGACACACAATATTTTCATGGAACAATATTTTTATTTTGTGAAGGATAAGATAGTTAAAGAGGATAAATGTGTTTCTTCCTGTAAGAAGAGAAACTATCTTTCATTAATCATTGGTGTAAACTATGAAGATTTTTATAGCCGCTCCAAAACAAATAATAAAAAATTAGTGATAATTAGTTCTTTTAGTGCATATAAACATTAAATTCAAACTACTTTGATTGATGAGTTTTTATTAACCAAGTAAAATCATCTGTGTAACTCTTTTTTTCTTTCATTATTTCTTATCATTTGTGATAAAGAGAGAATATGAGATATGGGTTCCTATAAAAAGTGGAATGATCATCAACAAGGGGAAAATTAAATGTAAATACCCAACCCTAGTTGCCCAGATTTGGTACCTTAATTCATTAATTTAGCATTATTACAAGAAATTCATATCCTGAAGGAATGAATAATTTAGTAGTTTTTTAAAACCAGATACATACATAAGTTCAATATTACAAATTGAAAAGAAATACAGTATAGAAATTCCTTTGACAACATCCATAACCCCTAGGTTATCCCTTCATGTCATTCATACTATACCTCTTAATTTTCTGGGAAATTGAATCATAAGAAAGGGGTGATCTCAAATTCTCAGTAAGATTAAGAAATACAGTGGAAGATATCATAAACATAAACATTAGGCATGGTGAATAATTAAACACACATTCCTTTTAAAAATAAACATGAACACATTACGGCAGGAATAAGAGATGAATAAATAATGCCATAATAAAGCATAATCCTGGGTATTATACTAGTCTAATAACCTCATGAAATTTTATTTACTAGTTTCATAATAATGGAATACATATTTCCATACATCATAACCATACCATCAAGTCCTCATGTTAAGACCATAAATAACCATTTTGTCAAGGCCTCATTCCAAGACTGTAGTTTGTCTCATGAGACCTACCAATGCATCAAGGGGCTATAACAGGACCCATATTTCACTTAATAAGTCCAATTAATTCCTCATATGAATAGTTATAAACATAAACAACATATACATTCATATTGAAACTAACATATGAAATGTAAATAACTTTCCCTAAACATTAAGCATAAACACTAACCATTCAGAGTAAATTGGTGAATGGTTTTAAGATAGAACATCCAAAGTCAAAATAATCATAAAACATTAAATTAAATATGGTAGATTATATCATAAAATATTAATCTCAATAATATATAATAATCAACAATATTGTTTAAATAGATGAAGATACTCTTATAAAATCATTGAGTAATTCTCGAGATAAATACTCTTTTACTTTAAAAAGAAGAGTTCCTTTGGAAAAGTCTTAATATAAAACCAAAAGTTAAGTAAGATAGTATTTTCAAAATAAAATTAGTGATTTTATAAAGATAAGTGTTTCTAAAAACATATTATAGATTTCCCTTGAATATAGGTAAGAATTTGTGAAACTCCCTTGAATCGGGATTGTATTTCGAGAAGAAATTTTTTAAAGATCCTTTTAAAACATATAAATCCTCTTAAATGAAAGTAGGATTCTGGTTGGTACACATATATAGAACATTATCATAGAATATATTATGAGTAAATATGAATAAATAAGAATTTAATTGAGGTAAGTAGAGAATAAGAGTAACCCTAATGAAAATGGAGGTTCGGGTAGAAAACCCTTACCTTAAGTCTGATGGTGTTCTTCACTAGATATTAGTGTCCTGGATAACTAAATTAAATTCATTAATTAATATTTAAGTAAACTCTTATTTATTTAATTGATTTATTATATCCTTATTAAGTTCATTCATGGACTTCTTGATGGGTTTAAGAGGTTCAATTTTATTGTTTGGGGGCGTTTTCTTCTTTGGTATTCATGACCGGTTTACTTATATACATGTAAGGATAAACATGTAAGATGAGAATGGTTGTCCAGGATAGAAGTTTTATTTTATTTTTTAACATTCATAAGATTACATGGTTATAAAATTCATTTGGTTATTGGGAGTGAAGATGAATCATTATATAAAACATTAATGATAATTATTTGGGTTAATTAGCGGTTTTTTATCACAACAAACTCATTTTGATTTATAAATTAAAATCATGCATACAAAAAGATTAAATAACCTTAAATAAGTTATAATACATATATTATAGTCTTTTTCAACCATCAAAATAGTTTCATGACCAGAATTGAAGATGCTAATAGAAATTGAAAACTCATTGTCCTTGAATGTGATAAATTAACACATCTTAGATGGTGTTTTCATTTCTAGTATAAAAGAAGGGTAAAGGAGAGGTGCTGATGAATTATTACATTATCATAACAAAATTATAGTATATTTAAGTTAATATAGTTATCATAACATTTGTATTAAAGTAGGTTAGGAAAGAAAAAATAAAGGAACTCGAAATAAAAGAAATGAAAAGATGAATTTACCTATTGAAGTTATCTTTCTTGAGAGCCTCTTTAGGGGAGAGGTTTTGGTATTTCTATGATACCAAGGGATTTTGTACATGGTGGAGGATCTTGGGAGGATATTTGAGTAGAATTTAGATAAGTCACAAGGCTTGATATGAGTTAAGAGATGAGGGAGTGAGGGGGAAGTTTTATAGTGGAGGAGAGGGGTGATTTTTGAATATCTTATTCATTATTTTATTATTTACCTCAAAAACCCAATAGTATTGATTCATGTGACCCATAATAGTAATAAGTGCATGTTAGTTTGAAAAAAGTGTGCTTACATCAGCCATGATGCTATAAATAGTGAATTTAACTGATAATTTATATATATGGTAAATTATCGTATTTTACTATTCATAAAAAAATCGAGTATCTTAGAAAAATCCCAAAAATTCACCCAAACCATTTTTTGATGTTTATAATTCAAAAATGAACTCCATTTTTTGAAAATAATTTTCTAAATATGATAAATTTAATTTTTAAATAAAAAAATAATTTATTCTAAAAATAACAATTTTAAAACTATGATTCATTTTATATCACCATGAAAAATTAATCAAGCTCTAATTATCTTATAACCTTAAGATAATAAAATAATAACATGATTTACTATTCATAAGGGTCATATTACTATTCAAATTACTATTCATAAGGGTATGTTACTATTCACTAAAAAATAAATTTGTCTTATCAGACTCTAAATATCCTCCTGTACGCAACTGTGTATGTCAGTTTTTCAAAATTCAAATAACAGAGGTGGAAAAATTATATTTACTGGATAGGTTATAACAAAGTGGTTTTTTGTAGAGACTCAATGTTTCATGCATTCAATATTAAATTTATTTATAAATCCTTGGGGTATTACATTCTCTCCCCCTTACAAAAATTTCATCTTTGAAATTACCAGAATGTTACCTCACAAAAAGATTTGGGTAGTTCTTCATCATAATCTCCTTAGGCTTCCATGTTGCTTCTTCAATTATATGATTTTTCTAAAGTACCATTACCAGTCATGTCATCTGATTCCTCAACACATTTTCCTTAGTGTCTAAATTCGTATAGTCTCTTCATAGTAAGATAAGTTAGATTTCAATTCTATACCTTCAGAAGTAAGGAAATGTGTTGGGTCTAGTATGTACTTTATCAACAATGAGACATGGAACACATTGTGTACTTTAGAAAGGATAGGCAGAATTTACAAACAATAATCCACAACACCAACTCTATCCAAATTTTCAAAAGGTCTAATGTACCTAGGGCTTAGTTTCCCTTTCTTCCCAAATCTTATAACACCCTCCCAGGGAGATACTTTTAAGAAAAAATGATCTCCCACTTGAAATTCCAAATCATTCCTTCGATTATCATCATAACTCTTTTGTCTTATTTGAGCTACTTTGATATGGGTTTGAATATTATTTATCTTTATTGTTGTTTCCTATACAAGATTTGTACCCATAATATTCCTTTAACTGACTTCATCCCAACATGTTGGTGTACGACATCTCTTTCCATGCAATGCTTCATATGGTTCCATTTGAATGCTTGAATGAAAACAATTATTGTAGGAAAACTCCACTAAATATAAATATTGATCCCACATACCTTTAAAATCAAGTAAGCATGATCTCAACATGCCTTCTAAAGTTTGGATCATCCTTTTTGATTTCCCATCAGTTTGAGGGTGATAAGAGGTACTCAATCGAAGCTCATTATCTAGGGATTTCTGAAAATTTTCAAGAATTTCGATGTAAATCAAGGGTCCCGATCAGACACTACTGAAATAGGTGCTCTATGAATTCTTACAACTTCATTTATATAGACTCTTTCAAGTCACTCCAGTGGAAAATCCTCCCTTATATCGAGGAAGTGTGCAGATTTTGAAAGTCGATCCACAATTACCCATATTGCATCGTTCATTCTTAGAGTTTTGGGAAATCCAGTGACAAAATCCATGGTGATTTCATCCCATTTCCATGTAGAAATCAGTAGAGGTTTCATGAATCTTTTAGGATGTTTTCATTCAGCCTTCACTTGTTGACATACTAAACATCTTGATACATAATCAGAAATTTCCCTCTTTACATTGTCCCACTATAAATGTTCCTTCAAATTTATATACATTTTAGTACTTCCAGGGTGTGTAAAGAAATTCAAGCTATGAGAATCATCCAATAACTCCCTTTTCAACTCGGGTAAAGAGAGAACACATAGCCTCTTCCCAAATTTCAAAATTCCATCTTTACACATGAAGTCATCCAACTTCCCATCTTTCACAGCATTAATTTTCTTTTGAAGGTTATCATAATTAGGCTGAGAGTTTTTAATCCTTTATAATAAATATGGTTGGGAAACCAATTAAAAAATTAATTATGTTTCACATTCTTTGATAATTCCCATATCTATATTTACTAGATCCATAAACTTAGGATCCCTTTCAATTCTCATTTTGTTTAGGGATCAATGATCCTTCCTGCTTAATGAATCTACCACATTATTTTCCTTCCCTGGGTGGTAGTGTATTGAACAATCATAATCCTTGAGTAGTTTGAGCCATATCATTTTCCTCATGTTGAGTTATTTCTGTGAGAAGATATATTTTAAACTCTTGTGATCTGTATATATCTCACACCTTTCTCCATATAGATAGTGTCTCCATATCTTCATAGTAAAGATTACAACTGCTAACTCAAGATCATGAGTTGGATAGTTTTGTTCATGAATTTTTAACTGCCTTGATACATAGGAAATAACTCTATCATTTTGTATAAGGACACAACCAAGTCCTTTCTTTGATGCATCACTATAGATCAAAAATCCATCATTCCTAGGTGGTAGAGTCAGGATCATAGGATTCACTAATATCCTCTTCAATTATTCTAAACATTCCTTGAATTCTTTTTTACATACAAACATAACTCCTTTATGAGTAAGCTCAGTTAAAAGGTTGGATACACGGGTAATGTTCTAAACAAAACGCCGATAATAACCTGCTAAACCAATAAAAATGCATACCTCGGTTATTTCTGTTGTTTTAGTTCATTCCTGAATAGCCTTTTTATTTATAGGATCAATAGATATTTCATCCTTAGAGACAATATGTCCAAGAAAAGAAACTGATTGAAGCCAAAATTCACACTTTCTAAACTTCACATATAATTCATTTATTCTAAGAGTCTCCAGAATAATGCACAATTAATTTTCATTATCTTCATAGATTTTGGAGTATACCTAAGATAACATCAATAAATACAACCACAAATTCATAAATATTTTCCTTGAAAACGTTATTCATTAGATCCAAGAAAACATAGGGTGCATTAGTCAGTCCAAAAGGCATTATAGTAAACTCATAATGCCCATACCTAGTTTGAAATGCAATCTTTGGAATATCTTCCTTCCTCACTCGCAACTGATGATATCAAGATCAAAGGTCAATATTCGAAAAATATTGGGATCCATGAATTTGATCAAATAAATCATCAATTCAAGGTAGGGGATATTTGTTCTTTATTATTATAGAATTTATCTCCCTATAGTCAATTCACAACCTTGTAGATCCATCTTTCTTCTTAACTAAAAGAACAGGGGATCCCCATAGAGATACACTAGTGAGAATAAATCCTTTATCACTCAATTCATCTAGTTGTTTCTTAAGTTCTACTAATTTTATAGTGTCCATTCTATAAGGATTATTTAATATAGGCCTTTAACCAAGAATTAAATCAATAGAGAACTCAACTTCCTACTCTGTAGGATGTCCAGGTAAATCCTCTAGGAAAAAATCAATAAATTATTTCACAATAGTTACATCCTCAATTTGAATATTCCTTTATTCACTCATATATATTGAGTTCTCATACTCCCCAATAATTTAATTCAGTAGATCTGTTGGGGGTGGATCTAGATAAGAATCACATGGTGACATTTCTTCTCTAAAGATAAGGGATTCTACATTATTCTCAAAAATTGTGACCTCCTTATTCTTGTAATAGATTTTCGCATCATGATTTGAAATCCAATCCATATAGAGGATTATATCAAATTCAATCATGGGTATGATAATAAAATAAACAGATAAATCACATTTATATACCATAATGGGGACAGTCTGACACATCTTTATTGCAATGATACTTACCTTATGATTTTTGACTAAAAAATCCCTTATTAAATCAAATTAGAAATATCTAATTTTCTTGGAAAATTTGGAAGATATGAAAAAATTCGATGATCTAGAATCAAATAAATCATTGGATAAGTTTGAGGAAACAATTAAAGTATCTACCACCACATCATTAAGAACTTTAATATTAGTATTTTTGATCACATAAGCTTAGCCTTTCTCCCTTGGCCTTCTTTAGGTAACGTTTCCTTGATGCCTAGTACAATCATTTTCATAATTTCCCATCTCCTTTTAATTGTATAATTGAAAATTGGTATCTTATTTATTCCCCTTAAAATCCCGAGATAGGTGGCCTTTTTCTCCACACTTGTAACAAACACCCATACCCTTTAGGAAAGTACCAGTGTGTCTCTTCCCAAAATTATCACAGGGTGGAAGGTTAACACTTCCCTTCTTACCCATTTCCTTATTTACTTTTCTAGAGTTTTTAGTAGCCCTATTCTTCTCTTTCTTTCCCTTAAAATCATAAGACTTAGATAATTATTTTTTTGTCTTGATAGAACATAATAATATATCTTCATATGATGAGAAACTTTGGTAGACTAGAGCCCTTTTGAGGAATGTTTTTAAACCATAAAATAATTGATCAATATTGATCCTTAGATTATGTATGTAGTCCATGGAATATCTTTCTAACCTTGTGAATTTATCTTCATACTTTGAAATATTCTCATCCTCTTTTTTCCTCATATTCAGAAACTTCCTTTCCATATTTTCCCATTGTTCACGAGGGAAATATTTTTATAAGAATATTTACTTAAAATACCTTCATTCTATTTCTTCTATTTCTTCATCCACCTTTGTGTTTTGAATTAAAGAACACCATCGGTCCGTATCTCACAATAGATGATAAAACTCCATGAAAACCTTCTCTCTTTCATTACATCCCAAAGAAAGAAATATATTCTCTAATGAACTTGTCCACTTCTCTGCTATGAATGGGTTTGTATCCCCATTAAATGATGGAGGTTTTTGTCTCATAAAGTGTTCTAACATAGATCCTCCACATTATGGATCCAGATGCTTCATACGGGTAAAGTTATTTTTTATAACCTGAGCCAGTTGTCCCTATATAGTTATAAGTTTCTCAGCACCAATTTCATAACCAGATCCAACATCATTATCTTACATCGAAGTGAAATAACTACACGGTACATGTGCATTCATTTGGTTTCCATTCCTTCCACTAGGCTCCATTTCTAAATAACAGCATACACTATATTAGGTTATAAATCATAATGTATAATCTCAATATAGAAAAATACTTATCATAAATTAAAATCCTATACATATCTAATCTCATAATCATAAACAAGGTTTCTTTGAGGAAAAAATTACATTTAATTCATTCATAATGGCTTGTAAAGAAAATGTGAATTATCTTAAGAATATCCCTTGAGATTATTAAACTAGGTGCATAATAAGGCATGTTTTCATGTACCAAGATACCCTGGGTCAAGCTCAAAACTCCTTATTGGAGTTGTTACTCCTAAGTACATCTGTTCTAGAACCAAGTCCACTTGTTATATCCAGACAAGGATTTATTTACTAGAAAGATCCACATAATATATTCCTTACCAAAATTATATGAAATTCTTGTATGTTTATCCTCAAAGTATATCTTAGGGTTTTGTTCCCTAATCTATGTTTTCTACATCTAGTTTAAAATTTTTCTACTAAACTTCTTATGATTCCAACTATAAAGATATGACCTCAGTTTCACAAAGTCGATGCCTTAATTCATTACTTTTTCATGATTACAAGAAATCCATATCCTAAAGGAATGAATGGTTTAGTAGTTTTGGAAAACCAGATACATACATAAGTTCAACATTACAACTTGAAAATAAATAAAATATAGAAATTCATTTGAAAACATTCATAACCCCTAGGTTGTCCCTGCATGTTATTCATAATATACCTCTTCATGTCCTAGGAAAATGAAAAATAAGAAAGGGGTGAGCTCAAATGATCAGTAAGGGTAATAAATATAATGTAATATATCAAAAATATAAACATTAGGTATGGTGAATGACTAAAAACACATGCCTTAAAAATAAACTTGAACACATTATGGCAGGAATAAGAACTGAATAAATAATTCCATAATAAAGCATAATAATGGGTATTATAATAGTCAAATAACCTCATGAACTTTTAATTATTAGTTTCATAATGAGGTAATGCATAATTCCAGACATCATAACCATACCATCAAGGCCTCGTTCCAAGACCATAAATAACCATTCTTTCAAGGCCTCGTGCCAAGACCGTAGTTTGTCTCATGAGACCTACTAATGCATCGAGGGGCTATAGCGGACCCCAAAAATCACTTAATAAATCCAATTAATTACTAATATTAATGAATATAAACATAAATAACATATATATTCATATTTAAAATAACATATGAAATGTATAAAACTTTCCCCAAACATTAAGCATAAACCCTAACCATTCAGAGTAAATTAGGGAATGGTTTTAAGATAGAACATACACAGTAAAACTAATAATAAACCATTAAATTAAATATTTTATATTATATCATAAAACATTAATCCCAATAATACATAATAATCAACAATATTGTTTAAATATATGGAGATACTCTTATAAAATCATCGAGTAATTATTGAGATAAATACACTTTTACTTTGAAAAAAAAAGTTCTTTTATAAAATCATTTATATAAAACCATAAGTGAAGTAACATAGTATTTTCATAATAAAATTAGTGATTTTATAAATAAAATGGTTTCTAAAAACATATTATAGATTTCCCATGAAATAGGTAAGAATTTGATAAATTCCCTTGAATCGGACTTGTATTTCGTGAAGAATTTTTGAAAGATCCTTTTAAAACATATAACTCCCCATAAACGAAGGTAGGATTATGTTTGGTAAACATATATAGAACATTATCACATAATATATGAGGATTATATAAGAATAAATAAGAAATTAATTGAGGTAAGTAGAGAATAAGAGTAACCCGAATGAAAATGGAGGTTCAGGTAGAAAACCCTTGTCTTAAGTCTGATGGTGTTCTTCACTTGATCTTAGTGTCTTGGATAAAAAAATTAAATTAAATAATTAATATTTACAGAAACTCTTATTTATTTTATTGATTTATTATATCCTTATTAAGTTCATTCATAGCCTTCTTAATGGGTTTAAGAGGTTTTATTTTATTGTTTGGGAGCATTTTCTTCCATGGTATTCAAGACCGGATTACTTATATACATGTAAGGATAAACATGTAAGATGAGAATGGTTTTCTAGAATACAAGTTTTATTTTATTTTTTAAAATCTATAATATTACATGGTTATAAAATTCAATTGGTTATTGTGAGTGAAGATTAATCATTATATAAAACATTAATGATAATTGTTTGGGTTAATTGGTGGTTTTTTATCACAAAAAACTCATTTTGATTTATAAATTAATAGCATGTGTACAAAAATATTACATAACATTAAATAAGTTATAATAAATACATTAATTTTGTTTCAACAATAAAAATTGTTTCATGACCATAATTGAATATGGTAATAGAAATTGAAAACACGTCATCCTTGAATGTGATAAATTAACACATCTCGGATTGTGTTTTCATTTCTAGTATAAAAGAAGGGGAAGGTAGAGATGATGAAGAATTATTAAATTATAATAACAATATTAAAATAAATGTAAGTTAATGGAGTTATCGTAACATTTTGATGAAAGGAGGTGAGGAAAGAAAAAGAAAAGAAAGGAACTCGAAATAAAAGAAATGAAAAGAGGAATTTACCTCTTGAAGTTATCTTCCTTGAGAGACTCTTTAGGGGGAAGGTTTTGATATTTTTATGAGATAAAGGGCTTTTGGAAGTTTTGGAGGATCTTGGGAGGATATTTGAGCAGAACTTAGACAAGTCACAAGGCTTTAGAGGAGTGAATAGAAGAGGTGGTGAGAGGAGAGGGGTGATTTTTGAATATCATATTCATTATTTTATTATTTCCCCCAAGAAAACCAATAGTGTTGATTCATGTGACCTATAATATTAATAATTTCATGTGAGTTTGAACTAATTGTGCATAAATCATCCATGATTCTAGGAATAATGAATTTAACTGATAATGTATATATACAGTAAATTATCGTATTTTACTATTCATAAAAATTTTGAGTATTACAGAAAAATCCCAAAAAATAACCCAAACCATTTTTTGATATGTATAATTAAAAAATTAACTCCATTTTTTTAAAATATTTTTCTAAATATGATTAATTTAATTTTTAAATAAAATCATAATTTATTCGAAAAATAACAATTTTAAAACTATAATTAATTTTATATCACCTTGAAAAATTAATCAAGATATCATTATATTATAAACTTAAGAAAATAAAATAATAATATGATTTAATATTCATAAGGTTCATGTTACCATTCATATTACTATTTATAAAGGAATGTGTCTATTCACCAAAAATTAAGTTTGTCTTATCAGACTCTAAATATCCTATTGAACGCAACTGTCTATGTCGGTTTTTTAAAATTCAAATCATAGAGGTGGAAAAATTATGTTTAATAGTTATGTTATAATAAAGGGGTGTTTTTTAGAGACTCGGTGTTTCATTCATTCAATATTAAATTTATTTATAAATCCTTGGGGTGTTGCATTAAAAATGACATAACTTGATTCTCTTGCATTTTAAGGTATAAACACTGAATATGTTAAGGTTATTGTATTATCTCCCAAGAAGTTAAGGAATATATTTTAAATGACATTGAAATGCCCATTTTAAAGGAAGAAAAATTCAGCTAAATAATATTTAATTCATTATTAATATCAAACATTAGTTATGGGGGTTTATTTCGCATCCATGTATATGATAATAGCTAGTGTGGAGATTTAATCTCTTTCAAATAGATATCATAGGGAGTTTTATGTGATAAAAAGTCAAAAAATGACATAAGGGGAGAATTAATTATCCCTATCTGCACAGAAGTGATGGAATTCAAGACCTCATAGGAATTTTGGGAGAACATTATAAATAACTATGAAGGTGATTCAAATGTTTATGAATTAAATAACTAAGTGTTGTTAAACAATGTATATCTTTGAATGGTCATGAATGAGATAGTACATTCATTATTTGATCAATGAAATTATCTTTTGGAAGATATTCATGGTCTCTAGGAGATTATTTATGATTCAAATATTATAAAATGGATCATAGAAATAATCAAAATCGTATATAAAAGTATCATTTATTAAAGATATATATAATTAAATGTAACATTAGATAGTATATTGGTCATACTAATGGTTTATGAAATTGGGAACAATGATGATGAGTATGTTCCCAATGAAAATTATTATAATATAACCATAAATTATAATAATAAACTCTGAGTCATATAAAAATTTTAGTATGGTGAAGTGGATGAGTTTTTGTCATGTCTTCCTCTAACATCAAAAGTGGAAAAGGGAAATTTAAGCAAAATTTATCACTTTTTTGTTTTTATTATGTTAAAGTTTGGAATCATGAAACATTGTATCACATGATGTTTCAAAATGATAATAAAGAATAAGAATCCATGAAGAAAAATATTTAATGGAATGGGTATTAAGAGTAAACAATAGAGAAAATACATCATGAAAAATGAAATAATCTCCAAAGAATAAGGTAGCTATAAAGGAGTAGAGGAGGTTGAGGACTGTAGAAATATTATAGAATAGGTACTTGTGGATGTTTTAGAAAAGAAGAAGTAAAATTATATAGTTGATAAAGATACTAGAATAAAGGTTAGTGTTGATATATATGTTGAACTAGAGGTAGAATTTGATTAAATTTAAATTTTGAGAGCTAAAACATAGAAATTTAATTCTGTTTCACGTGATTGGATATTATATATCTATTAACATGAAGTGAAAAAATCAAAATTAAATGTGGATATTTAAAAACTCAAATCTAGAAATTCTGAAAATTTAGGAAAATATGTTGATCTAAAACCCAAAATTGAATTATATGTTCAGATTATTTATAGCTATAACAATACTATGAATGAATGGGTCAAAATAATTGAAAAACTTGAATGTTGGGTCATGATATTACAAAGAACATGTGATGATAAAAAATAACCCATTAATGTAGGTATAAAATCGTGGAGTTTAATTTCTTTATCTCCAAAATAGGCAAAGGATGTTCATGGGGTGTCCTTAAAGGTGTTGTTTCTACCACACATGTCCATAATTTCAAAAAAAAAGGAAAATATGTGGTTGGGCTTGATTGAAAGAAAATTAAAGTATTTATTAATGAAATATCTCAAGAAACAACATCATATATTAAGATTGAGCTAAATAACCATAAAAATACTAGTATTGATATAGAAATGGTGAAAAAAATACACCATAAATCATGTTTTATTTTTATGGAAACAAAAGGGATACCCAATATGAGTTCTTTATTAATAAGAAATTTTTAACAGAGAAAAAATTGAAAAAAGGTGTATTGGAATTCATGTGATAAATATGATTTTAATGGATACAATTTTTGTTGTGGTGATTTTTTTAATAAGGAGAATATTTATTTTTCAAAATCACAAAGAAGTGTAACAATAGAGACCCAAATAAGGATTACACCATAATAAGATACTTTATAAAACAAGATATAAAATCAAAAGTGGCTTTTTTTTGTATTTGGATGAATAATATATAGAACTAGATGAATAATAGATTATCCATCATCAAAGAAGTCGAACCATCAATCATGGATCAGGTATGAATAGTTGAAAAATAAAAAATTGATGAAATGGAATTGATGGAGACAGATAGGTCCATATCCTAGATTATATATTTCATTTTTACATATTATATGGTGGGGAATAAATAACTTATCACTCGAATCAAATCCAATAAACCCAGTGTATTATGGTTTTTCAATTATTATGGGTTAAAAATTATTACCTTGAGGAAAGAAACTGATTATTGGAAAAGATATATGGAAAATGGAAGTCTGTTTGGTTAATGGTCTTTATCACAATGTGATTTTTGTAAGTCAGTTGTGTGGGTCAGGGAATGAACTAAAATTAAACAGGAAAAAATTCATGATCAAAGGAATTTATAGCAAATTTATATTTGATGAGAGGCACATAGAGGGTAACATCAATCTTATCGATGGGGAATATGACTGGTGCATTCATGTATAAGGAATAAAAAACAAAATTATATAACAATAATCTTGGAAATTTTAGCTAATAATATTTTATAGAACATGGTAAATAATAAAGGAGGTTAGGACATCCCTAAGATCACTCATAATCTCACACATACATGTGATACTTTTCAAATAAGGAATATTTTTCAAAAATATACATGAAAAAAGAGAATAAGTAAACAAAATTGCTCTAGCCACTTTACATGGATGTCTGTTTGATGGTGGATCCAAAATCTATTATTGGAGAAATTTATTTTTTATTATTCATTGATAATTATAGTAAAATGTCATATTTTATGGTTATTTCTGACAAATATGATGTGTTTCGGTGTATCAGTCTTTATAGGATATTATTGGAATAAATTTTTAAGTTGAAAATTATAATATTATAGACCAAAAATTGAATATAGTTTACAAAGAAAAAAATTTTTGAAGAGTAATTTTATAATAATGGAATATGAAATCATGTTTTAGTGATAGAAATACCACAATAAAGAAGAGTTTTTTAATGAAGGAACATTATAATCTATAAAATGGATAATAAAATTCTCCTTGAAAAGAATTTACCATTGAAATATTAGAAAAAAATTATTGATTACATTCATGTACATCTCCATAAAATCCTTACTTTTCCTGAATGAATGGAAAAAACCCTAAGAGATGTGATACAGGAATAATTTTACACCCTAATACATTCATGTTTTCAAAATTAAATGTTTTATTCACATAAAATTAAATAATAAGAAGTTAAAATATCATGGGGATAAGTATATTTTAATTCTTAATTATTTTATGAGAAAGGAATATAAATTATATAAAAAATCATTGAAATATTTGGTAAAGAGGATATGTAACCCTTGATCAGAATTAATATAATTTCCAAAAAAGTGAGCATATTTTTCATTAAAACATTGAATTAAATAAGTAATAAGGTGATTTCGATGTTTGTGGATAAGGGGGAACTTGGTGGGTTATATAAAAATTATATAAAAGATTTTATGATGATGAAAATTTTTTAGAAATAAAAGGTACAATATAGAAAACTAGTAGGGTATATGTCAATTACAATACATTATTGGTGATTGGGAAACTGATGCTCAGACTAGAAGTATGATTTCTCAAAAAACATTAAATCTATCTAAACTAGATCATAAAATATTTTATGAGGCTATTAGATTTAAAAAAAATTCACAGATGTGCATGAAGAGCATGAAAATTTTGAAAATAACAAAACTTGGGAAGTTATTTCAAGGAAAAGTAAAAAAATGTTCTCATGAATAAATTGTTTTTTTAATAAACCTGGTAATTTTGGAAATTTTAAAAGTAATAAGGATGATCATGTATTAAGGGTCTATTCTCAAATAAATTTAATTTATTTTGATGATACATTTACACAAGTGTCTTGATTATAAATTATACAGAACTTTTTTTTATGGTAATGAAAATGGTCTTTCAAATCTATCAAAATGATATAAAATCATTTTTATAAAATATATTCCTTAAATATAATATTTATATAGATAAACTATATGGTTTTATTTTGTATAAATATGGGAATAATTTATACTTGTAAATAAATTCATTTTATGGCCTAAAATAAGTACTATGGTACTGGTACTCAATGATTGATAAATAAATAAAGAGTTTAATTTTTCAAATAAAATAGGGTGATCACAAACTCTACATTATGAAGGATAAAATCAGTTCATGGTTGTGATTATTTATGTGGATGAAATCATTATTATGGGATTTCATGTTACACAATGAAATATTTTTTACAATTGATGAGGTGAAAATTTGAAATTACTTTGATTAGTGAGTTTTCATTTTTTTCTTATAGGTGATCTAGTGACTGGAAGGTATATTTTTTATAACATAAATATGTTAATGTGGTATTAAAAAGGTTTCATGTTCCTAATTGAAGGCCAATGAATATCTATTGGTATTTGGGATGGTATTTTCAAATATTGTTTATTGAAAGTAATTTTATATGACACATCAGAGGTAGATTATTCAAAGATTGTTGTACTTCAAACCATTCAACTGGACAGTTTATTTTCCACATGTCATGTTTCCTTCTATAAATTTTTTCCCAAATAAATTCCTATGAAACTTATGAGATAAATACTCTATTGCATGATCTATATAGTGGATTTTGGGATATTTTTTATAACACTTCACAACAAAAACTCTTGGGAAATAGAGACATTAATTAGGTGGGTTCGGTGGATTTCCAGAAGTCCACATCATGAGGTGTATTATGTATCTAACATTATTATATCTCATTGATAT
Source organism: Viscum album (assembly GCA_963277665.1). NCBI lineage: Eukaryota > Viridiplantae > Streptophyta > Magnoliopsida > Santalales > Viscaceae > Viscum > Viscum album. The sequence goes on along the minus strand of OY728121.1, from coordinate 1,638,849,712 downwards.
GTATGAATATTGATTTCATCTTTTTAAACATGGTGTAATTTGAATATGTTTCATCCATTCAAGATCATAGCTAATTTATTTGGATGAGACAATATCTTGAATATATTGGGTTGGAAGTGGCATATCCTATTCTAATCATGTGTGATAGCTCAATTTATATACATTTTTTTAAATTTCTATTCGTAATTCGAGGACCATGCACAATAAAATTAAATATAATTTCCTCAAGAAAAATTTGGAATAAAAAATTGTGATGATGGAGTATGTGTCAACTCAAAATCATGTTGCTGAAATTATGACCAAGGCACTAACCAATTTAATCATTTAAAGGCATTAATTGAAATATGGTTCCCAACCAAATGAATCTAACTATATGAGTATTATACGGAACCCCCACTCCCTCTGTTGGCATTGCAATTTCATATTATTATCACTCTATTATATTCAATTTTCTTATTTCCAACCCCCGATTATGAAAATTCATAAAGGTGGCATTTAAGTTCATTAAGAAAATGTGTTTATGAGTAATAAGGAGAAATTTTGTTATCTTTGTTTTTTTTAATATAAAGTGCTTGAATGATTAATCTGGGGAGAAAAAACATGGAGAAGTGTTTAGAAGGTGTTACAGAGTATGTATATTCACGATTTATTTGAGGAGGATCATTTCATTCTACTCATGTTTCTCACATTGATACTCACAGAAGTTTTATTAGGGTTGATTTTAAGAGAATTATTGTTGTAATACATGAAGTAAATATATTTATATTGTGTTTTTGTTCATATTTTTTGTTTTAATATGTTTTAAAATATATTTTTTGTTAAATATATTTAAATTTTTCAACAAAAAAATAGATACTATTGGGAAAAAATACCCTTATAGTGGTCTTTTGGTTTTATTTATTGATAATCAAGTGGATGTGGTCTCCAATATTTTATGTTTAAGGGCATAAATACAATTAAATTAAGTCTAAAAGATGTTCTTATATATATATTAAAGACTATTGGATGTATTCCTATGCATAATTTTGAGATAACCACATGTAATGTTGAGAAAACCTCTGGGTAGATACCCTATATTGTTTTTTATACCCCCATATTATTGATATAAGATATCAAAAATGTTTGTGTGATCTAATCCTAAATTTGGGATTCCACTTCGTGAGGTTGATGAAGATTCTCATAAGGTTGGTGTGAGTTTATTTTATATTTGGGGAATATCATTTTATGGATTATGTGGACCCATTTATGGCTGTTCAAAGTTTCCTATAATGTTCAAACGTGATTCATATGGAAAACCATAAGTTCGTCAAACTTTATATAGTTAACTAGAAATAATTGTACATATATTTTAACCATTATATAAATGAATAATATTGTGTCCAAAAAAGGATAATGTAAGTAAAATATAGATTAAATAGAGTTTCATGATATGATGTTTCAATATTTTAAGGAATTTTTTGGTTTATTTTTTGGAATGGTTTTGATCATGCACAAATATTCATGGTTCATTCAAGTGGAGATGTATAGGATATTATAGAACAAAATGAATATATATTTTTTTTAAACATGATATATTAATATATTAAAGATACAATTTAAAATGATTATTTTCTAGAATTGGAATTAATTTTTATCCAGGGTGGAAGGCAACAAGTTGTCCTTTTATATTTCAAAATGATATATTAGTGAAATGGTGGGATAATATATTTGTAAAAAACTATATAAATCACATGAGAAAACATGTGTATATTTCAATTAAAAAAATAATTTGATACAATTATAGATGACATGATAGGAACATATAGAAAAATACTCCTTAGAAATTTAGTTTCACAAAACCAAATATATGGGATTCAAGTCTAATATTAGTAAAAATATGAGGAATCTTAATATGTTCCATGATGCTCTCTCATTGGAAGTTCTTTTTGAGTTCTTTAAAAAAATAAGTGGTGCATATAATCACACCCTATTTTTGTTTACAAAGACTTTCCAATTGTGAATGGTAATGTAGCTACAAGTAGAGTAGAGGGTTTCATTTTATAAGGAGTGTAGTATTCCCTCCATAGTTTCTGGATGTATAATCGAAGGGTAAGTGTGGCCTCCCTAAAATATCAAAATGAAATGCAGTGAGATTTAATACTTATTAAAATATGATCATTTTCATGGATGCTCCATGTATTATCCTAGTAGGGAAAATAAAGTAAAATTGTTTGCATCTCCCTTTTTTTACTTTCATTATTTATTATTGGATATAAGGAAGAAAAATTAATAGAGAAGTGTCGCTACTAGAAGTGATACAATATCATCAATAGGGGGGAAATTAAAATTGTCACAATCTGATCCCCCAACCCCTCTTACTGTATATACCTTTTTGAGACTAATATATATCATCCATGTTATAATGACACAAATAATTTCATATTAATATTATTGGTTTCCATATGAAGTAACCATCATTAAATGTATCATTGTACCATCCCATTTATTATAGAAATAATGATCATATAATTATAAGAAAAAATAGAATTATATATTTGATTATAATAATGACATTGATCATCTTTGAGTAATTTATAGATTCCCCAATGACATATAATCTTGATAATTTCCCTTAGACTATATCACTCTTCCCAGAAACACTCATTGCACTCTCTTCCCACCAGATCTCATCAAAAATATTTTTTATAAAGTGTACTTATTTATATAAATTTTCATTGATGGTCATTAATTAATAATTCTTCAAATGGTGAAACACTAATAACAAAAGATAAAATCTATAACCACTTTAAAATGACTATAAAAACATTAATAGATGTATCAATCAACATATTAAATTTTAAATATCTATAAAAATATTTATATTCAATATAAAACATATCAATTGGATTAAAAGTCAACATTCATTCCAAAATTAAATTTCATATCTTCCTTTATTTAATTAAGAATTAATTTACCCCACCCAACTATATTATGTGATGTTATTAAGTAATCTATATCCCTTGGGAAAATATTTATTTTATATTTATATTATACTCAATATTTTTATTGAATTCCTTAAAACTAACCATTTCAATTTTTTTACCCTATATGAAATTTCATTGAACTCCATATTTTGTTACAATTATATTTTTTGATAATCTGAATATTACATTTCTATATAATCCATTTAACAAAATAGGATATAATGTTTCATCATTTTCATATTTATGTCACTTCTATTACATTGAAAATATAATCAATTTCTACTTAAATGGAATGGGAAAACATATACACATTATACCAGGTTGTAAATGTTTAACACTCCTCTCCATATTTAATTCTTAAAATATATCCTTTGAAATTTCATTTTTGAAATTTTCTATAAACTTATTCATGATTTGGAAAATAATTTTCCTTCACAATTATAATCCAAATATTTAATTTGATAAAATTAAGCTTAATATCAATAATTTTAAATATATATTTTATTATTAAGTTCATGGAAAAATTAATTTCACTTTGATTGAAAAAATAACTCATATTTTCTAGTTTCATATAATATTTCAAATATTTTACTTTTTATTTTATCTATAGTATCTATATTGGTTATCATATATAAACCATATAATTTACCCTTGTAATTATTAATATAACTGAAGTTTTACTACATCAAATTTTTAATGACACACTTTCTACTAAAAAATATTGTTCAACAAGATGTTTCCTTTCTATTATTGATATTACCATCAAAATTTTCATAAGAAAAATAAAATATATAATTCTATTATTTTCACTCATATAATAAATCATTGTTATATTATATATTGAAATTTCTTATAATTTTCTTTTAACGGGTCATATGTGATACCTTTCTAAATAAATTTAATCTTAATAAAAATTAAATATCATATATTATTTTTCATCTTGATACAATTCAATATTTAAAACATCAAAAAAATCTTTGAACTATTATAGTTAATAATTTTTCCATAATTAGACTTTATTATCGAAATAATAGTAGTCATTTATGTTGATCCTTATTTTTATTTTTACTTCATAAATTTCACCAATAATTCATTAACATATTTTTACTGATAAAGAAAAATGTAGTTTTTCTTTTTCATGGTATGAAAACACATGAAAAAATCAATCTTACCTGATAATGAAATTGAAATTTTTATTCTTTAGATGAAAAATAATCTCTTTAGATATGTAATATATGACACCATACCAAAATCACTAGGTTCAACTAACTGTAACACTAAATATCACGTGTGCCACCTTATATGAATGAGGTTTCCAACCTATTGTGAGGTCCTAAACTACACTATAGGGAGGTAATTCCCTTAGTACTGAATAACCATTATAGTAAATGATAAAAAATAGAAGAAATAATGATTTTTTAATAAACAAAACATAGTTTAAGTAATAATAATATCATCTCATGAAATATATGAATTTCATAAAATAACCAATATATAATGTCAAAAGGAATCCCTGTATGTAGATTGTAAATGTCCATACATTGTATAAAAGAAAAAATAATAATAAATTAGGTGTCACTACCAAAGATATTTAATTATATCCCTATATCAACTCAACCCCCATCCACCACTATCTACATATAAATCCATCATAGGTATCTTTCCCAAACAAAGACTCTAACATAAAATCTTCATGAACATCAATATTATTGAGTGGGGTGTGATTATAAACCCACTAGTACACCACAAAAAAAACCCTTATCATAAGTGATAAATGTGTATAAAGGTTTATTAATTGATATAAATAACTAAATAAAAAACGTGAAATAATTTTTGGGTCATCGTGCTCTTACCAGGACTCCATGAAATCCAAGCCATATATGTTTCATCTCCATACATGAAGTGTTTTTAAAAATCTTGTAAGCAAACCAAAACATATCCAATTAATTATCATTAATGATATAGCCTCCTAATAAATACTTAACCAAACCCTTCGCACTAAATGGTGGTCAATACATAGAATAGACCATCATCTTACTTATGGTTTTAAAAACATTCCATCTTAAGGTGAAAAATTTCAATAAAGGTGATCTAAGATATCACAATCCTGACCAAGAATTCTTTATCAATTTGGGCCACATATCACATCTCAAATCATAACTTTTCACTCAATATGGACCCAAAATTAAAAATTCCAACCATGAATTTTCATTCATGGTGATCCAAGTATGATATCTCATGTTGTAAATTGTTACTAAAAATTTTCCCAGACATCATAAATCTTACTAGAGAAAATAAGTAATAAAAAACATCACATAAAACCTCAATCATGGGGACTCATAACCCAAACCCCCATACCACATTATCTAGAAAACCTATCCATAATTGATCACAAACATCTTATGGAAAAATTCCATTGGGGGGTATCCTGATAATTATGCTTGTATTGTGGTACATTTTTTACATTAACCAAGATATAAACCCATCTCTTATATTATGAGTGTACAAACACATCCACATAATTATTCCAAGTCAATTTGATACTTAACGTATACTTCTCATAGGGTTACCATACACTCACTTGAAACTCAATGAATAAAAATTAATACAAAATCCATAACACAATAGGAACTTCCTACCACAATATTAATAGTTTGTACTCACCAAAACAAACCCCTCTATTCACACACAATCCTAAAAAACCTAAAATCATCCATAAATCCTCCCATTATTTCTATTTAAAAATAAAACCATCAATGAAATGATGAAATGGACATATTATGTTTGAATGGGATTAGACATACTAAAATAAAATCTCTACAATTAAAAGTACTCTAAACAATCATGAAATGATAGTGGAGGAGATCAAATATCTAATGAGATTATCTCATGGTAAATGAAAAATTTTGAGCACTGTGGGAGTGAAAGGGGTAATAAATAAATGGGAATTAAAAAAATATATACTAGCCTTACCCTTAAAAATCACATAAAAACATCATCACGATACAACCTAATGGTCATGATATGACACACACAAACCTTCTATACCTTGTCATAGTGTTTCCTACCATGTTGTGAAACTGACCCCAGTTAGAGGCTAGATTCTAAGATGATGATTATCATAGGGAGTCCTCTCTTTTCATGGCCTACCAACTTCCAATAAGAGGGTATATCCATCTATATAGATGATTTCAGTAAAACATTATGACCATTAAATCATGAGACTCCCCCATTCCAGACATCACACTACATTGACCATGCATCGCACAATGGCCACCTTCTTGAATCATAATTTCAACTGCATACCTTATTCACTTCTCCAAAAACCACACATCATCAACTATCAACCCCCCAAAAACAAGAGATCATTATGATGAATTAAAATTTATATAAATCTAAAACATAACACCCCTTAGAATTTTTGGTGTGTTGTAAACTCCCCATTTATGGAATTATAGTCCCTAATATGTATTTATAATGATCATGGATGAACATATCTGGTGACTTTACCTACAAATCTGATTTCTAATCCTACATAACAACTTGGATCTTATCATACTTTCAAAATAATTGGATGACATGAACTGTCTTCCAATGTACTATATTTTCACTTTTGTAAAATACTACATTGGGTGTTCCTTGAATGAATTTTCCACCTCTATCACAGATTCATAATAATTTATCATGGAAAAATGTTCTGAATCACACATACATAGATGTAGAAGATGGAACATATTATGTATACCATGATGTCATGGAGTATGATCTAATCATTAAGACACCATCCCAATCTACTCCAAAATTTCAAATCAACTGACATATCATGTCATGAACTTCTCCTAACTCTACCAATAATGATTCCCTAATATAGATGATACCCATTGGGAGACATATTCTCACATGTTAAACTATAAGTGTAATTACATATCATTGGAGTAAGAGTAATTCCTACTCTAAGTGGTAACCAATATATTATTAATAAACAAAACCCACTTGGTGGTGTATAAAACTAAGCTCGGACAATTCAAAATGTACCTTCCATCCTCTAACCAAGAGAATAATGAATATCATGGACTTTCAAAAATAACCTCAAAGGGAGAAATATTGGTCAAATCATGAACAATATTTTTATATAAAAATTCTTACAGATATTGATGGTCATCCCAAGATCCACCAAAATCTAACATTCATGACCTCGGTAAATTCTCTAGTATATGGATCAACCTTTTTGAATACACATACATCTATAGATGATATTACATAATCATATTTAGAAAATACCCCATGTCCTTTTGTAAGATAGACCAGAATATTGATGTGAAGCTTGAATCCTAATATAATACTATTCTCAAAGGTATTTCACATAGATTAATTATTTCCCAAACATATAATCTTCCTAAATAATCCAAAAATTTGGTCTCTCAAATGAGAAAAAATGATAATGCTTCATCTACTTGTCAAATACCACCCACACATTAGTATAACCTCTCAAGGTACTGGTTAGTTATGTGAGGAAGTCCATGACCATATCATCCCACTTCCTTACATTAACATCCATGATTTCTAATGAATATATTTATTAATTTTATTTCATAAATTATAATTGTAAATTTAGAGTGAAATTATATCTATTTAGTTATATAAAAAATCATTTAAACACATATTTATCACCTAGGTTATTTCTTTTACATGTTTTTCTTCAAAATATAATTTCACATATAATGGAATTATATATATATATGGTTTCAAAAAACCCTTTCCCATTAAAGTTTCTTTCTACCTATATAGTTTTTTTATATTTTTTATTTCTATATCATCATATTAAGTCATTAATTATAATCATATAATTAAAATTGTGTCATACATGTTTATATTATACAACAATTCCCATTCAATAAAATGTTAAGTATGATATTTTCTAATAATCTAATAATATGAAATATTTATCATTATTATTTTATGATCAAATTCCTATTATGTATAGTTTATTATTATGACCAAATAATTAAAAAATATATAATGTGGCTCTTAGAAATGTAAAATGGTTATTGATATATAATTTTTATCATAGTGAAAATAGTTTTTTACTCTAAAAATATTTTCTCAATTATGTACATAAAATTTAAATTCCAAAAAATTAGGAGAATAATTTCATAATATTTATTTATTTATTAAATTAAAATAATTAATTATCGATTATGTAATTAACAAAAAAAATATAAATAAAATCACTCATAAACAATGAAATAATTCTATTATAAATATATATTTTTCTACATATTACATGATTTTATTTAAAAGATAAATTATAAAATTATATATTTTTAATCTGTAACATCCCTTTTGTTTAGATTATATGAATTTTTATAAATAAACATGAATTTTATGTTTGGTGGACATAATGAATTGTAAACCAATATTAATAATGAAATTGTGGGGGTTTGAACACTAAAATGTGTTTTCATTAGACTTGTTTTAAGGTTCAAGAGGTGTCTCAGGTTTCCCATTGATTTTCAGGAGCATGGAGCTTCATAATATCATGTTTAGGGGGGACTGGAAGGGTTTACTATTTGTCTGAAAAATTCTATCACACTAGGTGAAACTGTGTGGCTGATCCAATGGAGTTAAGAGCCTCACATGATTTTTTATAACCATGTGAGAGGTGGTGAATGACTATGTGGCTATTTGAAAATCCTTGACAAAGGAGGATAGAACCATTTGCACATAGTTTCTCAAACCATGCATATAAAAGGTGTGAGCCACAATTCATTAGAATTAGTCCATGAACAGTCGGTGCATGGTTTGATCAACCATGTATCCAAACCACTAACATTTTTAAAGGTTCTAATTTCTTATTTTACCCCTACATATTTAAAGGGTTTAAGCCTTCCTTTTCTCCTCTTATCCATGCATAAAATACCCTCTTGGGGTTTCCTCCTCCTCTTTTACTTATAAGGAGAGATATCCTCCATCTAGAATCTATTTTGACTGCCTCTCATCAAGTTAAATGTACCTTAGTGATCTATGAATTATATTCCTTATTTTATCTATTTATTTCACTTCCTTAAATTCTATCATGCTACGAGCTAATTTTAACTATTTTTTATGTTGTTTTTTTGTTTCTTTTATTTCTCTCAAACTGGAACATTTCAACCCTCGATATTGAAAATAGATATTATCCTAAGTATGTGGTAGGTGTTAAATAATTTTTCCCTCATGCTTCTTCAATTTATAAATTGTATCATTGTGTTTCACACCAAATTCTTTGTCATTTCCTTTTTGAATTTAAAACAAATGGTGTAGAACCTAATGACTTGAACTAAATAGACATTACCATTAAATTGTATCATTGTATGTTCATTAACTCAATATATACCACCCATTTTTGTGTGTTTTTGAAATGACATATTAATTAATCAATTATTTTCTAATAATACTATTTATTGAGGTGACATGTCTTATAAAATGTAACTGGGTTAATTAAATAGAATTAATGAGACATTGGAAGGGTGTGATTCTCTAATATGTTATCACCTAGTGACCGAACCAACACCTAAGGGGTTGGGGACTTCTTTTTTTGAATGAAATTTTTTATTCATGTATGGTATCTGTGTTTTTATGTCCTATTTTTAAATTTATTATGAATTATATTAAAAAGGATTCAATGTGGCTTGAGTGATGTCGGTTTCCTCTTTACTGAATGTCAGGGTATGGGCTCATAGGGTAAGTAGATGAAATTATATTTCTTAATGATTAAAGGGACCTTGAGTAGGGTTTTTGGCCATGAAGTTTCACTCCCCCTTGTTCAAGGATGTTGGCACAAAATCTGCATCACTTGGGTTGTTGTACATGACATTCTATGCCCCCTTGATTAAGAGGTTGGGTGTGACCCTACTCATTAATGATTATGATACTCGACATGTGTCCTATATTGATTATTATAATTTTCATGGTGGAATATATTGATTAATATCCTTATTCATGAAGACCCTTATTTACTATTATGAGACTCTGTTATTATTAGGAGTAGTATTATTCATAGATTCACGAGTTACACCTCAGGTCCAAGATAATATTATGTATCCATATATATATATATATATAAATTACTATTTTTATAGTTCATATATATGTATTTATATCTCACAATATATATATATACATATACATATATATATATATATATATATTTAGAGATAGCAAGTATGGTCAGCTAGGTGTCACTTAGAAACCTGAGACAACTTGGTTACTTTATTTATTTACTACTTTATTTGATATACATACACACAACTGTATATTATTTTAAAAAACAACTTAGATTTAGAAACCATTTTTGGTGGCCCACGGAGTATATCTCACACCCTATTTAGGCCTCTATTTCATTATGGTTTATGGATATACATCATGTTTAAAGTATCATGATCATGGACCATGTTATGTGCTATTAATATTTTTTGTGGTTGTTATGAGCATAGTACTGAGCCAGACCTCAGGATGATCATGATGAAAACTTGGGAGGTTTTATTTCTATTATAATATATTGTGTCACTTGATGCATTATTACTTCTTGTTTATTTTAGATTCACATGGGAATGCATGTATCGTAGTATATTTTGATTTGTCTGCTTAATCAATTATTTTTATCATCCAATTCCTTACATTTATATTAGTTTTGTAGTTGATTTATTTATTTAAAATATATTATAATGTTGTTCTACTCTGATCATGATGTTATATTCTCCCCATTATACCATAATTAGACTCTCGCTACTAGTAAGCAGCCTCTAGAGTATGTGGAGGCATGCTTGAGGCCCTAAGACCAACCAAATCAGGACACATTTTTATTGGATTCTGGGTTAAGATGTTACAAAGTGGTATCAGGGGGTTTTTTTCCTTTGTCTAATAGTTTTGGGTGTGTAAAAAAGAGACTTAAATTTTTCCAATGCCTGGTAAATAGGCATTTCATAGAGTGATAAACCCATGCACTAAGAAATTACCAAGTGGCTAGGGGTGGGACTATTGCTTGTGTTGTTCATTATTAAAGCTGATTAGGATTTTACCTTGATTGATTTGTGTGATTCCAATTGCTAAGTAATTTCTAGTATTTATTTCCTTTGATCCTTAGCTCGGTATTACAAAGAGGTATTATAACATGAATCATTACAGGCACATAGAGATTCACCTATCGTGAATATTCTAAGCCATGTATGTTTCATTACATGACTTTTTGATATCATGTTGGATGTTCCTTATGTGTTTTAGTAGTATTATTATATTGGATATAATTTTTTAGTAATTATATATAAATCTTCTCATTATAACATGCATGGGTGAATTATTTAGTATGCCTAAATTCTTACCATGTTTAGGTGATTAATTCATATTCTTTTCCTTGAGTGGTATATGCCTTATTTTTGTGATTTGTTATTTATAGTTCTATATTCTTGATTTCCTTTTATATATAATGCTTACTTTTTTACCATGTTGTGTGGTTATTTTTCATGACAATATATATTTATGTGATAGCATGCCTATTTATAATTTTGATATAAAATTGCCTATTAAAGTGACATCATCAACCTAAATGGTGTTATTGATGGAGACACCTTAATTAACCAATCATGAAATTTTTTACCATGGACTATTTGTTTCATGGGATGAAACATATTGGTTGAAATTAAATGGGATCCAATTTTCAATCTATAATGTTCTTGGGGGATTTATAAATAATAAAATTATTACCTATATAATCGAAACATTGTATAAGATTTTGATATACCTAGAGACTATTAAATTAATTTATAATATCTTAAATTTTGATTTTAAATGAAATGGTTTCCTTATGAATGATTGTACATATTATATTTGGGCATGATGACCCATATGACTAAATTCAAAAATGCACAACTGGATCTAAGTAGGTCAGTTGGGGCATGTTTCTTATGAGATAGACTTGACTCGACCTAAGTAAGTTAGTCATGGTGCCTTGTGAATATGAGATAATCCCATTATGTGTGTTTTAAAAATATTAATGTTTTAACTAAAATGGGGTTTCATTTATACAAATCCAAAGTAGTTAAATGGTACCCCTTTAGTTCTCCAATATTTTGTTATTCATTAGTACATAACCCCATGGGGGTATGTTTATATAATATAGTTATGGTTATTTAATTTTTTTGAAGCCGATTATATGGGATCACATATATACGTATGGTGGAATATTACATGACCATTCCCCTCCTTAATTCATGAAAGACCTTTTATTTTCCTTTTAGCTTCGCAATTATGAGAGGTTAGTTAATTAAAATGATAATTTTTACTTAAAGTGTGTTTTCCTCTGTAGATTGGGATTGAAATTTTCTTTAAAGAATCCAATGCTAAAATATTATGAATAAATAAATGATTATTAAAATAAATTTTATAAGATATAATTCATAAATATTATTGGATTTTAGTTAAGTGGTAAAGATTGTAAGAATGATTGATGAAACATTCCTGCATTCCTTGTAGAATTAGCTAAATAAGTGTTATAAGTATAGTTTTCCTTATAACATGTACTTGATGTTTAAAATTAAACATTTAAATATTTAAATATCAATAGTAAATAAATGAATTGGCATAAATGTAACAACTGGGTCCCAGTGATAGCATAGCTACCCTACCTTAATATGGCCTTCGGGTCCCGACCCACCAGGTACCACCAGTTGCCCCGCAGACATGTGGTCTCCACCCTGGGGCCCACCCACATGTCTGAACGGGTCATCTAACTAATGATTGCCCCCACAGGACAGCACATGTCCTTTCTAGTGTTCTTTGTCCTCACTCACACACACCTGGGAACCTTCCCAGCTTTGTCCTCACTCACACACACCTGAGAACCTTCCCAGAAGGTCACCCATCCTGATCACTACTTTAGGCCAAGCATGCTTAACTGTGGAGTTCTAATCAGACAGGCTCCTAAAAAGGAAGGTGCACCTTGTTGACATGAGTCATATCATTTAGTCATTTAACCCTTTATCAGAGGTGGTACCCAGCCTTAAGTGTGGTGCACTGCTTGGGTTATGATGTAGGACCCACAACAAGGATGTTAAATACTTTGGAATTTTATGAGTCTTCGGTTTCTGACGGTACTTGATTCCAAGGCCCGGTGTGCCCGAAATCAATTTCTGAAGTTTTTTTTGGGTACATTTAGTAAACATACGTGCGGGATTTTCTATATTTTGAACCGTTGCTTTGAATTGAAATCTGAGGGCACCGATGAACTCGCAGCGCTGATATTCGGTTAAGGGTACCTTTACCGCAGTTGCGTTTTATGCGGGTAGAAAGTTAATTTTTGGGGTTTAATAAAAAAGTTAAATAAAATTGTTGTGAACAATTTTATTTATCTTGGGTAGTTTAATCCTACATGGGGAAGTTATTGGTGGGTCCCTCACCCACATAACCTCTCATGAGAGGATATTTGTGAGGTGGGGCTCACATGATCCCTAACTTATCACCTCCCCTCAACTCCCCATTAACACCCCATTCAATTAATTCGACAAATCCCCTTTATTGAATGAGATCTCTTCACCTCCCTCTCTCTCTCTCTCTTTAATATTTGCCAACACATTTGAATTAATGAATTCAAACTCTTCAATTAATTAATTAAAGAGTTTGAATTTTGAATTACTTGTGTGAATAAAAATAATATCTTTAGCTATTATTTTATTTTGGGGCATTTGTTGTGTTGAGAGGATTTTGGGAGAGCTCTTGAGAATTTGAAGAAGGAGTTCCTCTCTTCAACGAAGAACACCATCCTTCCAATGAAGAACTGCCGAAGCACGATGATCATCTTCTTCGATCTTCGTCCAAGCCAAAGGAGAAGGAGCCACCCACAAGGAAATGCCGACGACGTGTCATCCTCAGCTCCTTCTTTCCCGACGTCAACGAGTTAACGCCGTATCCCCGCGACGCCATCTTCTATGACGCCGATTACCACGAACCTTATTTCAAGGTAGGGGTTTTTACAATTTTAAATGAATAATTTGTACCCCGTTATTTGTTGAATTTTCTGAATTGTCCATGGTTGATTGTTACTGCCTAACGCGAAGGGCGCAGGCCAAACAAACACGGCCCAATGACCCTACGTCATTTCTTGTTTATTTAATTCACAAAGGGAGGCGATGGAGAATGGAGGTGGTGGCGAGCGAAGGCGGTGGTCACGCGCCAGCCGCGTGCGGAAGAACTACGGCCCGCAACCATGGGCTACTCGACCGATGAAGAACCGGCTGGCTAAATCTGGCCGAATCGAAGAGACAACGGCACCACAAGGGGTGTCGCGCTGCGGAGAACGGCGGCCCGCGCTCCACGGGCCACTTTGGAAGCGAACCGGCCGGCTCGTTGGTCGGCCGGGTGAAAGAGCCACGGCACCCAAAGGTTCCGTATAGTAGGACCGCAGCCCGCCCGAACGGGCTACTTGTGCCGGGAAGATCGGTCAGATTAGAGGGCGGCGCCGCCAGTTTGAGAAAGCGCCCCCCCCCCCCCCCCTCGGACCGCTCGGCCACCCGGGCTGAGCCAGGCCGGGATGGTCCAAGAGATTCACCAGGCTGGTCCAACCCTCTGTCGGGTCGGACCCGTCAAAATCTGGTTGACCCGACCCGCCATCCCACTAGGCTTAACGGCCCGGACCCGTTTTCACTTAAAGGTGAATAACTCGAAGACCGCGCATCCGATCGATGCGCCGTCTACGGCACTGGGACCCTCATGATGTGGTGGTCCTTTTTTGATACTCTAAGTGAGTTTTGTAAGACTTTGTAAAAATGGCTAGGTTTGGAACGATCGTATTTCAAACCGGACCCCCAGAGCAAAAATGTTAATAACTCTCAGACTGGGTGTCTGATTGACGCATCGTCTGTTGCGTTGAGTTCCTTTTTACGGGACGGAACTTCAGGATACATCAACTCTAGACTTAGTGAAAGTTTATGTATCGACCCCTTTGCTCGAGGAGTGGACCCTCCCAGAATCAAGCGTACTGTGTGCGGGAACCCTATAGCTGGTTGTGACTGCAACAACTACCATACTGGAATCCTCTGTGGGTTCGGCGATGACGAATATCATACTGGAATCCTCCGTGGGTTAGACAGTGATGGTTACTATTCTTGTATCCTATGTGGGTCCAACAATTTGACTTCTGTTCTAGTATCCTACGTGGGTTCGACGGAGTAGCTGGTCTAGTATCCTATGTGGGTCCGAAATCTTAGTTGGTCTAGTATCCTACGTGGGTCCGACAGCTTAGATGAATCAGTGACTACATCTGAACATATTTATCTCTTTACAAAAGATGTATACCTGTGTGAGCTGAGTCTTTACTTTCAATCATTATCATCAATGTGATTGAATTCTTTCCTGTGTGGACTGCGTTGTGCTTGGGCTCGAGAGTTGGAGCCGAACTGGGATTGATGACTTAGGTATATGTATGGGCATATACCTAAGTAGAGTTGGTTGATACTTCGTGATTATATCTTTCCTTTTTGGTTTATCCTTCTTGGATTCTAGGATACCTTCAGGGGTCTCAGGGTCCCTACTGAATATTGTTATACTCACCCCTGCACGGGCTATGCCCGCACTTCGTTGTGTTGGTTGCAGATGACGGACAGCGTTGACAGAGGCTGAGAGCGATCCAGGACCGGACAGTACCCGGAGGTGGACCACACGGTGAGACGGTACACGAAGTGGATGGACGGACCTGAGGTGCTGAGGAGACCATCTATACCAACCCTTGAGGTGGGATTCTTAAAGGATGACTTAGTGGTTGTTTCTTTACTTTACTACAGTTGTATTAGCTTTTCTATTGTACTGTACTTTACTGTTGGGCTTGTATTTCTGGCCCCTTTCCCTTTCAGTACTTACTTTTTATATACAGTTTCACTTAGCGTTTACTTTCGGTTGCGTACTTTGTTGTGCTTGTTTACTTTCATAAAGGCAATGCCTTCCCTTTTATCGGGATTTATGCCTTTGGTGCTAGTCGCCAACCCCTGGCCTATGGAAGGCGGTATTGGGGTAGTCACGGCACGGGCCCCGAGGACGGGTCATGACATTAAATTTGTGTTCATTTCTTGAAAACTCAGGTAAGGGTTATCTTAACTTTTTCCTTACTGATTTCTTGGTATGGGAATGTAGATGTTACTTATAGGTCCTTGTTGACTTTCATAGGTTGTGTTGAACCTAGAGGGTAGGTGGTAGAGCCTAGTAATATCCCTAGTGTGACATAGTTATAGTTTCAAATCTTTTCATATTGAAAGGGTCTATCACGAGGTAGGTAGCGCCCATGGGACCTTAAAAACTTTCTAAATACTTGTAAATTGTTTCAGACATGAGGTGTTGTCTGGGTTTTGTTTATCCCCAGTTGGACTCATAATTTTAAAAAGATACCTTTTTATTGACAGGTGTTCATTCAATATGTTGAGTCTTGTTAAAGTATTTAGCATCACATAATTATCAATATCCATAGTCCATACATTCCTGTGTCTTGGTTAGCCTCTTAGTGGGTCATGTAACCCTTCTTCTTCTTCTTATTCAGTGTTAGATAACTTGAGAAGTCATCAGCCTACTATACAATCAAATGGCATAGTGCACCTATATGCTATTAACATTTATAGGAAATCATATACTAGGATACATTGGATGATAATAATATGGATAGTTTTAGGTATGTTCCTTTTTCTAATGAAATATCTGGGTAGTGTGCGTTGATACACATAGTACCCATCATGTTAGTAAAATGGGATAAAAACTATATGACTTTGGTGATAATAGTTAAATCCTAGAGTTGTTACTCTATGTTCACAGGTCATCTCTAGAGTATATTGATATGATTATTAGAGGAAATCAGACTCATCCCAATTCTTGGTATGATTCCACAAAATGTATCAGGTGTTTTGATGCACGTATTGGTTTAGTTTCACTTCCATGTCTGATGCTATGTCACGTTGGGACATAAATTTGGAGGAGTTTCATGCATACATCTAAAGTAACTCAGATGTAGATCACTTTAAGTGGATGAATTTTCTTTTCTTCTAAATAAATTATTTCTAAATCATGTTGGCTATGTCTAGTAATCACAATCAATTTTCGATGGAGCATGTTCCATGGAATGAGTTCCCTTTATTAGTAAAGGTGACTAGAAAACCCCTAAGGTAGGAAGCATCACATCAATCTAGGTAATGTGTGACCTTAAATTTAGAAGGAATACAACTAAGGAGGACCATTTGAAGATGGTTAGTTCTGATTTTAAATTCCTATGAGGCTGGAAAGTTTTAGAATATTCTAGTGCTTGTAAGGCATCACAATGATGAAATGGTTGGTTGTGTATTCAACTTTTTGAAAAAAAATTAGTCAGGGATGGAATTTGGTGGTTATTATTGAATGATCGTGATATGCCTCATTTGTTAAAAGTGTTATGGAAGGGTAGTGATGACACATTGTCAAGTGCAGTCGAGCTTCGTCAATAAGAGTCGACCAGAGATGGTTCAACAATTTCATTCATATTGATGGATATGGTTGGATAGTAACCATACTAAGAACTTCATCAATGAAAGTGTCTCATGTATTCTTTGTAATTATTGATATCCTCTTAGTGTACTATTGACTTAGTGAAAATCATGTCCCCTATCTTTAAATCCTACAGGGTAAACTAAGTGATCTCTGGTTATACACCAATCAAAAACATTAAAATTTATTTTGTTTGATAATTTTACTCTATAGGAGTTATATTTACACAGTGTGGTAAGTTTAGAGGCATGTTTTTTCTATAGTGATCAAAAGGGTTCCTGAATAAGAATGCCTTAAATGGACTCATGGGAACCAGTAGGTTCTTAGACTTAACTACTATTAGGCTCAGTCTATATTCTTGATATGTAGATAATCAATAATGTACTAACGTCCCACTTTTAAACACCAGAGAATGGACTTCCTTGGATAAGATACATGGAATCTATTTTATTATTTAGAGTTTACCTTAGACTTTATTTAGTCTTGGTTGAGATATTTTAAGGATGTAAATCTAAGTTTTATATCTAGTTTCATGCAGTGACATGAAAAAACATGAACATTTTGGTAGGACATGTCATTATAACATGGGTGCATGCTTTGGTGGATGTTTTCAAAGTAAACATAGGGATCCATACTGGAAGGAATCATGTTTCATGTTGTGTTACATTGGTATTCTAAGCTGGTTTTTTTAGGATAGTCAGCAGGAAGTGGATCAACTTTCTTCCTTCTTATTTCGATGAATGTAATTAGTGAGTAACCATTTTGGGCATGTCTGTAGGTAAAGACAGGTGTGATATAAACTCCAGCAGTGCCTTTCAAGGAATTATTACATGAATATTTTTAGCTTGGTTGGTCATAATTTGACAGTATCAATCAAAATGAGGACCATATTATGTCCTAAAATGTAATTCTATTTCCAAGTTGAGATAATCAAGCAAGGATAATTGTAAGAATGATTATAGTGTATTGTGATAGAAAATTCCTATGATGGGGAGACCATGAATCTAAATTGGCCTATAAATTCTAGAATATATAGTGTAGAGAACCATGGGATGGGTGATGAAATAGATGAAGATTTGATAACCTATCAGGTTATACAAACTTCAGTTAGCACTGTCTAAAAATTCTAGTTTCAGAATATGAGCATTTGATTCATTTTCAATGGATTATATACTATATTCTTAAAGTGATGGTTGGAGGTGCATTGGGTGTTTGGGAAAAAATCATTTGTTTAAATAAAACTTCACAAAATGAGAAGTTTTTGTGTTTTTTTCATAGTTTCCCCAAGGCTTCTCGGTGATGAGAAATTCTAAGGTGAGAAGGTTGTAATGTCCCATGGTTTTAGACTGGATGAAACTTTCCAAATGAATATGAATTTTTTAGTTTTGTGGATAGAAAAAACTATAAAGCAATATTATAAAATAAATTATGGGGGTTGTAACAATCTAATATGTTTTCTGTAGACTTAGTTTAAGGATCGATAGGTGTCTTGGGTTTCCTATTGGGTTCTAGGAGCACCAAGCCCTGGAAAGTCATGTTCAGGTGGAACCGGTATGGCGCATGGTTTTTTTGAAATCATGTTCCCACCAAGTGAAACCATGTGGTTGATTCATTAGAGATAGGGGTATCACATGGTTTTTTATAACAGTTAAATAGGAGGTTCCTAACCATGTAGAAATTTTTAGATCCTTGATAGAGGAGGATGGCATGGTTTGTGCATAGTTTCTCAAATAGTGTGGATGAACTATGTGAGACACCTTATATAGGAAGTGTCTTGTGCACTGTTGGTTCACGGTTTGACCAGCCATGTGGCCAAACCATGCGCCTTTTTAATGGGGAAAATATTATATTTTTCTACTGCCTATTTAAAGGGTTTAACCCTTACTTTCCCCTCTTATCCGCACACATCAGACCCTCCAGGTGTTCTCTCCTCCTTTCCCTATTCTATGGAGATATCTCCTCCATCCATACTCTTTATTGACCATTGATAGCCTTTAGTGAGTCTATGAATCCTCTTCCTTCTTTTATCTATTTCATTCATTTTCTTAAATTCTATTATGGTGCGAGATATTTCACCCAATTTTTTAGGGTATTTTTTCATTTCTATGATTTATTTAGAAACCACTTTTTTCAACCCTCAATATTGCACATGTGGACTATCCTAAGTATTAGGTAAGTGTTCTATTAACTTTTACCTCAGGTTTCTTCTATTTATAAATTTCTCTATTGTTTTGTACACAAAATTATTTGGTGTTTCCTTTTTAATTTTAAAACTAAAGGTGTATAACCTAATTCCTTGAAACAAATGGATATTACTATTAAATTTTATTGTTAGAGGTTTCTCTCCTCAGTGTAGACAAACCCATATAATGTGTTTGTCAAATTAACTTTTAAATAATAAATTTTTATTAATAAGACCATTGGTTGATGTGTTTTGTCTTATAAAATGTAACAGGTTTAATTAAATGGAATGAATGGGAAGTGGAATAGTGAGTACAACCGCACAGTTATCTCCTAGTAATCTAACCATCGCCTAAGTGGTTGGAAATTTTTTGTATTGAATGAACATGTTTATTTGTGGTTGGTATCCATGTTAGAATGGATTATTTATAAATGGTTTATGAATTATATTAAAAATGATCCACTGCACCTTGAGAGATGTTGGTTTCCTCTTTACAGATGGTCAGGAAAATTCCTCATAGGGAAAGTGTATTAGATTATACTACTTAATGATTAATGGTTCCTCGAGTAGGGTCATTGTCCATGATGTTTTACACCCCCTTGTTCGAGGATATTGGCATGATGTCCACGTCACTTGGGTTTTGAACATGATGTTCCATGTCCCCTTGATTATGAGGTTGGGTATGACCCTCCTCATTATTATAAAAAGGTTGGGTCAATCCCCTTTATTAAAAAAAAGATAAAAAGAGAAACCCCTTTTGAATTGGGTTAAGGGAAAACCCATAACAAACCCAAAGTCCCAGAGGAATATAGATTTAAAATCAGTGGCCTGGGAGCCCAATGGCCCATAGACCCAATAACCAAAGGCCCATAACATGCCTATGCCCATTTGATGCCCAATAGGCCTAGCAACCACTGGCAACAGAACTCCTCTATAGTGAAGAACCGGATTCCATCCGCAAATAAGCTACCCACCGAGAGTCATTGAGCCTTGCTGCCAACTCCTCACACAGTCTTTGTCCACACCACTGGTAGGGAAAGATCCACCTATCACATGGTGACCCTTTTGGGCATCATCAACCTTTCCAAACAAATATTTGGCATTAGGAATAAGGTCCCAATCCCCAATAAAGATGAAAATGAGTCGGTCGTTGTGACACCACCAGCACTCCTCACCATCACCTGCAACTGAACCTACCACAATAGAAAAAAAATGCCACCATCACCCAAGGAAACCACCAAATACATCCTATTGGCCTCATGTGCATGATAGACCCATCACTGAATCCTAGCCATTGACCCCACGATAAGTCTTTCTCTGCCACAGAAACCCACCTCTGCTGAGGAGTTTTCGATAGTGTCGTTGTAAGAATAAGCCACCACCAATCCCACCTCCACCATCTAACAAATGATACCTATCATCATTGCTAAAGACCACTGAAGGTCCGACCCTCCATCTTTTAGGTGTCCCTTAGGAACCTGAGCTGACTGGGTTACTTTATTTATTTTATTCTTTATTTGATATACTTACATTCTATTGTACATTATATTCATATATTGGATATCTTTAGACACCATTGGTGGTGGCATACTGAATATATATCAAACCCAATTTGGGCTAACATAGCACTGGGGTGCCCGAATAAACTTCATGTTTCCTAGTTCATGATCATGGACCATGTTATATGTTGTTACACTTGTTGATGGGCATTAGAACAATTGGAATGAGATGGAGATCAGGATACTCATCGAGATAACTATGGGGGTTTTTTTTAATTTCTATTATGTTGTACCACATCTTCTATTTCATGGTTACTTCTCATTTATTTTAGCTTCTCATGGAATTTAATGCATCATAGTATATTCATCTTTGGCCACTTTATTAATAATTTTATCTTTTGTCCCATTTAATTTAAATGGATATCGTTGTTGATTTATTTATTTATTATCTATTATACCATAGTACTACTATGGTCATGAGGGTATAGTATCCCCACCATACAATCTTTAAACCATCGCTTCTAATCAGCAACCTCTGGTGTATGGCTAAGTGTAAGGACCCGGCCTTAAAACCTTACATAATCATGAATTAAATTGAATAATTCATATATAGGATCTTTTCAAGTTTAGAGTTTTAGAGAATTAGGACATAACTATTACATCTCAAAAGATTACAAAGTAGACACATCTACTCAGTTTCCATTTTTCACAAAATATAAAATCTTGAACAAAAGAGTCATGTCTAGTTCCATGTTTTAGACATCATGACATTTTCTTTGATCCCATCCTTGACCGTATTCCACTTTAAGTCATGTGGAAAACATTTCAAAAACTTGGGATAAGAATAAAAAGCTCAGTAAGGGTTATAACAATACGGAAAGAAGACATTAGTCCATGTATACATAAGAATCAATGAAATCATACTTTACTCATAAAACATAATCACTTTAACATACCTTATTAAATAATAATATTTAGGAATAACTCATAGAAATCATAATACATAAAGGTAACTTGAGGCATTCATAACATTCTTACGTAGGGATTAACACTCATGGTTACATTTGGAATACCCATCACAGTCTATTCCCTAAATCTCTTTGGATAAACCTTAGAATTTAACCCATTCACGTTACCCAATGCATTGGAGAGCTATATCGGGCTCACCTGCCCTTAGTTTATCACGGAACCACCTGTCTTCATAAACAATGCCCAAGAACCATAACATAATCATAGCACATAACTTAAGAATAAAGTAAAGATAACATTCGAACATTGAAATAACAATATAACATTTTAAGATATTGAAATAATGAATCCATTCTAAAAACCATTTTCAAAACCATTTAAAACATCTAATAAAGAGATTTTTGAATCAAAGTGTCCCATACCACTTTGAAGATTTTAACATTTTAAACCATTAATATCCATATAAATAAATCCTTAAAACCATTTTGAAAACATGGATATTAATGAGAAATATTTATAAGAATAAATCATTAAAACATTTAAAACAATATTTTAGTTAAAGGGTTTTTAACAAAATGAGAGACACTTGAATACAATAATTGAGGAATAACATTTAATCAGAACATTATAATATCAAGAGAATAAAGGGATTCATGAAATAATATTCCAAAGGAAATTATATACACCATATAATAGTGAATTGGGGAATAACAACAATGAAGTCTCAATAGAAATGTAAAATGAGATGAAATCCCTTATAAAGAAGGTATCCTTAAATTAAGGATAAATAAATCACATAATTATGTGTGAAAAATATAAATACACCCAATATAAGTGAATATTAAGTGTAAAACAATCAAAGGTCATTCACGCATATTCAAAGGATGACATATTCAATAACTACATGTTGAACCCAAAGAAATCAAAATTGGGTTAAGAAGTTCCCTTGGTAAAATTCGACAGCCTAACGGCGTCACTTTAAAATTCATAAAATTAGTTTATGAGAGAGAAAATGGTATCTCATCACTTAGAAATAAAATTTAAATCAATAAGGATATATAATAACATATCCCAACATAAAAAAGATGTGAATTAAAAGACATAACAAAATAAGTCTTTTAAAAAGAGGAGTGTGAAAGGTTCCCTTACCGATTTGGGCAACTTTCGAAATGTACACCCCATGAAAGAAGGGTCATACAATGAAGATTTAAATACCCATAAATGAGATTATATTATAAAAATAGTAAAATAATGGGCAGTACATACACCACACAAAAGGAAATAGTGGAAAATGTAGCATGAATCTCACACGAATAAAAAGTGAGATGAAAATCCCCTTATGAAAATTCAGCAGCCTAACGGCGCCACATAAAACTTCCATAAATAGATTGATGAGATAAAATAGGGTCTCTCATAATATTAACATAAAATTTACACCAATAGTAATATAAAATAACATCCCCCAACATAATAAATAGGAGATTAAAGTAAGTTACATAAAAAAGAGTACTTAAAAAGAAAGAGAGAGGTAGGATCCCTTACCTCAAGTCCGACTTGTCTTGTTCGTTTCTTTATATCCCTGAATAATAAACTTTTGTCAATTTATAATTTCTTAAGGACCTCATTTAAAGTTAATTATTCAATTCATATCACATATTATAATGTTATAATAATTAGTTAATTATGTGAGTTCATAACAGATGTTTTTGTCAATGTTTGGTACATGAGTCAAAAATGAACTTGTTTGAAAAGAATTGTCCATGTAGTTATAAGTAAATCATATCAAGAATAGTATTAATGATTTAAATATCATATATATCCATTAAATATTCATTTTATACTATTCCATAACATTTTGAGATAAAAATAAATGAAATGCACCGTTCATGGAGACGGTAGGCCGTACATACACATGAATGCTACTTTCATTTCTTTGTCGTATTAATGGAATTAAAAATAATTGAGAGATATATATATTATAATTAAATTATAATATATATGTTATATAGGTCACATAAGTTCATTAATTTCATTCTTTATACACTCCATGTATTTCATGAATGAGTCACATCACTTGAGGGGGCGGTAGTCCACACTTCCTCATATGAAATTATCGCATTTGCACAACATGAAAAGAATAAAGGTATGTTTTAAATATAAATTACAGAAGCATAGAGAAAACATAAATACCATATATATCATATATAAAATACAGTTACATCATAATTTCCACCTTTAAAGGTGTTAAAAGAATATTGAACAATCATCGTTTCGTGAGGCAGTAATTCACCATCCACAGAAACAGTGTGTTCTTTAACCATTAGATGGATGTGTGTGTAATTTTAGCTAGAATACATATTATAAAAACATACTAGTATATTGAAGATATTTTTTTAAAAAAAATAAAGGAATAAAAAGATTTTATTGTGGTGGAGAAGCAAAATAAAACAAAAGAACATAAGATAATACATTACCATTAAATCGGGTAACTCCCTTTGGTTTGAACCAAAAGGGTTTCTTGAAGAGCTTTTTTCCTAATTTGAGGCTTAAATGATGAATAGAGGTATGTTTAGAGATCAAATGGGCAGGGTTTGGTTGTTCCAAAGGCTTGAGAGGTAGAGGTGGGGGCCTTTTATAAGAGGGGGGAGGGGCACTCATGGAAAGTCAAGAAATGTTACTTTATTTTAAAATGATTTTCGGATTTTAAAGGTCCCACATTGATATATTTCTAGGATAAGGTGATAAGGGTTAGAAATATACTCATACAATAGGTTTTTTACAAGTGTAAGTCTTATATTTTACATTATCTTTTCATTTTATTTAAATCGTTCATTAATGAGGTAATCGCTGCATCATCATGGTGTCATAAATAAATTTATTAATTTAATGTCTAAAAATTATAAAAAAAATACTATGATGTAGGAAATATTTTTATATTTACAATGAATATTTATAGTCTAATATATCATTTACACAAACAAAACTAAAAATTTTTTACTTGGGTGATACATACTTTTGTTATATTTTCCTTTCTTTAAAAATAAAATGATAAAGTGTCACTATCACACAAAAGTGATTTCATGGGGTCCCAAAGTTTGGAACAAGGCATACCATGGTTTTCCATGACACAAACAGTAGTATTAGTACACATTTTGGGGTCATTTTTTATTATTATGATATTATTTTATTATCCTTAACTACCCGATTACTAATTAATCACGATAATTAAAGATAATTACCATTGTTACTATTCATAATGTCCAAAAACAAAAGAGTCTTAATTACATAATTTGGACCTTATGATTACAAATATGGAATCCATTTTACCAAATTCCAAACATATAAATTGAAATAATTAATTTAAAAATAATTCTCATTGTCAAAACAAATAGCGGGTTTTTTAAGCAATATCTATAAAAAGTTTGTCACTTGTTTATGTCCATTTTTAAAGTGAAATTAATTATAATGACCACAATTTAATTAAATGGTAAAAATATATTCTAATTAAACTTTAAAACCAATTAAAAATATAATCTAACCATATATTTAAATTAGATGAAAAGGCAGTTTTGATGTAAAATGCAGTATTTTTCACTATTCATTAAAAAAATGAACATTGTCAGAAAAATACCAAAAAATTAACCAAAGTAAATTTCAATGTACCAATCATAAAGAATAAGTTTATTTTGACAAATAGATCTTATAAAATTGTCAAATTTTATATTTAAAAAAGTTTTGCCATCAAAAGGCGGTAAAACAATCTTTTAAAAATATTAGAGTATTTATTCTTAAAATTGGATTCATTTGGATTTTAAGCCTCTAAAATTTATTGGATAAATGTAAAAAAATTTATCAAACATATGTAATAATTTTTTAGTTATTTCTGTTCATTCCCACCATTAAAATGGCTAGGTGTTAACTATTATAATATTATTATATTATTAGTGTGCAACGTAAGATTTCAAAGAAACTCGTTGTTGCGTATTGGGTACGCCATCGAGCATAGCATTCCCTTTAAAGTAATATTTACATTTTATTCACAAATATTGATAAAAATTAGAATTTAATATTATTTATTTACCTGGGATGTTACATCCTTCCCCCCTTTTGGGAATTTCGTACTCGCAATTTCAAAATTGGGCTTGGAAACTTCATTAAAAGTTTCACATCAGAACAAGAGTCAGTAAAATTATCAATTTAAAAGAAAGAAAGGGAAGTACAAAGGTCACCTGAGTTAACCCATACTAGGATTCCATGTAGGAAAACATGATCATGGAAGAGAAAACAAAGGGTCATGTTCTGATGGAGAGTGATAGAAAACATGGTTAGGAGAAAGTTAACCAGAAGAAAATCATAAACTTGTGATGGGTTAAACGGTATTTGATTCCCCAGTAGGAAAAGTTAATAGACAACATTTTTTTAAGTTAATTTTCATTGAGGAATTTATTTATTAACTTAACTAAATCCTAAGGAAATATACTTACTTTTCATGTATACTTTCATCTCTTACTAGATTTCTTACACAAACACATATTTTCTCCAAAAGATGAGTATTTAGGATGACTTGTTCACATTAAGAGTGCTATAATCAACTTCTAGAGAATCACCTAATCCACAAAAGAGATCTATATATTTCCCATGTCTTTAGACCTTAACCAAAACCAAAATTTTTAGAACAAGATCAGATAATCCACAAAAAGATAATCCTTTATAAAAAAAATCTATTCTTAATCTCCAAAATTTTTCCAACAAAACCCAAAGTTGAACGAAGACCATTCGATAAACAATTTGTCCATAAAATTCTTCTAATTAAACCAAACTAAGATTGAAACCCAAATATTTTAAAGATTTAATCACGTAGTCTTCTAAGGTACAAATTAACATTTATCTCCAAATAACATCAGTTACTCTTAAAGTCTCATACTGAAAAGTAACTAGCCTAATCACATATCCTCCATGATAGGCAAATAATTTCCATAGATAACCCAAAATCAACTTATTCCTGATTCATAAGATCGTATAACTAAAAAAAAATTGTTATACTAACCAGGGACTTCACGCAGTCCAGTGGTAGGCGATAAATACCAGTCGCACTTTGGTTGTGAGTTTGATTCCCACAGCTTTGTCTGATGCAACGGGTTGTCACACGGTCTGCGTGTTGTCCTTTTTCCAAAACTATATAATTCTAAAAACATTCCCCAAAAAGAGATAAAATCATCAAAAATAACCATAAGATAATTTAACCTCCATTTTATCTCATGTCTTTCATTTTCCATCATAACATATAGTAACCCATAATTACCTCAAAATTAAGGATCATATAAACCCTAATGGTTACCTTTATAATTATTACCTGAACATCCACATCAAGTCGGTCATCTCGTACATGATGCATTAGAGAACTCACCAAAGTTCAAGTGGTTAATCATGCCTTCGGATAGTTGGTTTAGAATAACCACGAGATTTATCATTAAATCCCCCATTTCATCCAATCTCTTAATCAGAGAACCACCACAGTTTCCTTCAAAACCATTGTCACTTTGGTGCCTGCTAGATCCATCCATTTACTAAAACCAAAAATGTAAGTGTGAGTATATCAACATAATCCTCATGTACTAATGAGGAATATAAACACTAAGATATACTTACTCATTAACTTTATCTAAAAACTATGACTCTTTATGAAATCCTATCCATTATAGTAATGGCACTTATGCTTAAAGAATACCCTAACCTATAAAGTTATCTAAACCGACCTCTGATTCCAACTGTAAGGACTCGGCCTTAAAACCTTACATAATCATGAATTAAATTGAATAATTCACATAGAGGATCTTTTCAATTTTAGAGTTTTAGAGAATTAGGAAATAACTATTACATCTCAAAAGATTAAAAAGTAGAAACATCTACTCAGTTTCCATTTTTCAAAAAATATAAAATCTTGAACAAAATAGTCATGTCTAGTTCCATGTTTTAGACATCATGACATTTTCTTTGATCCCATCCTTGACCGTATTCCACTTTAATTCCTGTGGAAAATATTTCAAAAATGTGGGATGAGCATAAAAATCTCATTAAGGGTTATAACAATACTGAAAGAAGACATTAGTCCATGTATACATAAGAATCAATGAAATCATACTCTACTCATAAAACATAAGCACTTTAACATACCTCATTAAATCATAAGATTTAGGAATAACTCATAGAAATCATAAGACATAAAGGTAACTTGAGGCATTCATAACATTCTTACATAGGTAGTAACCCTCATGGTTATGTTTGGAATACCCATCACAGTATATTCCCTAAATCTCTTCGGAGAAACCTTAGCGTTTAACCCCTTCACGTTACCCAATGCATTGGAGAGCTATATCGGGCTCACCCGCCCTTAGTTTATCACAGAACCACCCGTCTTCATAAACAATTCCCAAGAACCATAACATAATCATAGCACATAACTTAAGCATAAAGGAAAGATAACATTCCCACATTGCAATAACAATATAACATTTTAAGATATTGAAATAATGAATCCATTCTAAAAACCATTTTCAAAACCATTTAAAACATTTAATAAAGATATTTTTGAATCAAAGTGTCTCATACCACTTTGAAGATTTTAGCATTTTAAACAATTAATATCCATATAAATAAATCCTTAAAACCATTTTGAAAACATGGATATTAATGAGAAGTATTTATAAGAATAAATCATTAAAACAATTAAAATGATATTTTAGTTAAAGGGTTTTTAACAAAATGAGAGACACTTGAATACAATAATTGAAGAATAACATTTAATCAGAACATTATAATATCACGAGAATAAAGGGATTCATGATATAATATTCTAAAGGACAGTATATACACCATATAAGAGTGAATTGGTGCATAACAACAATGAAGTCTCAATAGAAATGTAAAATGAGATGAAATCCCTTATAAAGAAGGTATCCTTAAATTAAGGATAAATCAATCTCATAATTATGTGTGAAAAATATAAATACACCCAATATAAGTTGATATTAAGTGTAAAACAATCAAAGTTCATTCACACATATTCAAAGGATGAAATATTCAATAACTACATGTTGAACCCAAAGAAATCGAAATTGGGTTAAGAAGTTCCCTTGGTAAAATTCGACAGCCTAACAACATCACTTTAAAATTCATAAAATTAGTTGATGAGAGAGAAAATGGTATCTCATCACTTGGAAATAAAATTTACATCAATAAGTATATATAATAACATATCCCAACATAAAAATATGTAAATTAAAATACATAACAAAATAATTCTTTTAAAAAGAGGAGTGCGAAAGGTTCCCTTACTGATTTGGGCAACTTTCGAAATGTACACCCCATGAAATAAGGGTCATAAAATGAAGATGTAAATACCCATAAATGAGAGTATATTATACAAATAGTAAAATAATGGTAATTATATACACCACACAAAATGAAATAGTGGCAAATGTAGTATGAATCTCACGGGAATAAAAAGTGAGATGAAAATCCCCTTATGAAAATTCGGCAGCCAAACGGCGCCACATAAAACATCCATAAATGGATTGATGAGATCAAATAGGGTCTCTCATAATATTAACATAAAATTTATAGAATTATGAATATAAAAGAACATAACCCAACATAATAAAGAGGAGCTTAAAGTAAGTTACATAAAAAAGAGTACTTAAAAAGAAAGAGAGAGGTAGGATCCCTTACCTCAAGTCCGACTTGTCTTGTTCGTTTCTTTATATTTCTGAATAATAAACTTTTTTCAATTTATAATTTCTTAAGGAAATCCTTTAAAGTTCATTATTCAATTCATATCACATATTATAATGTTATAATAATTATTTAGTTATGTGATTTCATAACAGATCTTTTTGTCGATGTTTAGTACATGAGTCAAAAATGAACTTGTTTGAAAAGAATTGTCCATGTAGTTATAAGTACATCATCTATAGAATAGTATTAATGATTTAAATATCATATATATCCAGTAAATATTCATTTTATACTATTCCATAACATTTTTAGATAAAAAGAAATGAAATGCACCGTTCATGGAGACGGTAGGTCGTACGTACGCATGAACGCTACTTTCATTTCTTTGTCATATTAATGGAATTAAAAATAATTGAGAGATATATATATTATAATTACAGTATAATATATATGTTATATTGGTCACATAAGTTTATTAATTTCATTCTTTATACACTCTATGTATTGCATGAACGAGTCACATCACTTGAGTGGGCGGTAGTCCACACTTCCTCATATGAAATTATCGCATTTTCACAACATGAATAGAATAAAGATATGTTTTAAATATAAAATGCAGAAGCATATAGAAAACATAAATACCATATATATCATATATAAAATACAGTGACATCATAATGGCCACCTTTAAAGGTGTTAAAATAATATTGAACAATCATTGTTTCATGAGGCAGTAATTCGCCATCCACAGAAACAGTGTGTTCTTTAACCATTAGACGGATGTGTGTGTAAGTGTAGCTAGAATTATTCTTATAAAAACATCCTAGTATATTGAAGATACTATTTGTTTTACAAAATAAAGGAATAAAAAGAGTTTAGGGAGTTCGAGAAGCAAAATAAAACAAAATAACATAAGAGAATACATTACCTTTAAATCGGGTAACTCCCTTTGGTTTGAACCAAAAGGGTTTCTCGAAGAGCTTTATGCCTAAGGTGAGGCTTCAATGATGAAGATAGGGATGTGGAGAGATTAAATGGGCAGGGTTTGGACGAGACAAAGTCTTGAGAGGTGTGGGTAAGGAGGTATAGGTGGGGGCTTTTTATAAGAGGGAGGAGGGGCACTCATGGAAAGTCAAGAAATGTTACTTTATTTTAAAATGAGTTTAGGATTTTAAAGGTCGCACATTAATATATTTCTAGGATAAGGTGATAAGGGTTAGAAATATACTCATCCAATAGGTTTTTGACAATTGTAAGTCTTATATTTTACATTATATTTTCATTTTATTTAAATCGTTCATTAATGAGGTAATCGCTGCATCATCATGGTGTCATAAATAAATTTATTAATTTAATGTCTAAAAATTATAAAAAAAATACTATGATATAGTAAATCTTTTTATCTTTCCAATTAATATTTATATTCTAAGTGATCATTTACACAGACAAAACTAAAAAATTTTTACTTGGGTGATACATACTTTTGTTATATTTTCCTTTCTTTAAAAATAAAATGATAAAGTGTCACTATCACACAAAAGTGATTCCATGGGGTCCCAAAGTTTGGCACAAGGAATCCCATGGTCGGACATGACACAACCAGTAGTATTAGGACACATGTTGGGGTCATTTGTTATTATTATTATATTATTTTATTATCTTTAACTACCCGATTACTAATTAATCACAATAATTAAAGATAATTACCATCATTACTATTCATAATGTACAAAAACAAGAGTCTTAATTACAGAATTTGGACCTTCTGATTCCAAATATGGAATCCATTTTACCAAATTACAAACACAGAAATTGCAATAATTAATTTAAAAATAATTCCCATTGTCAAAACAAATAGTGGGTTTTTTTGAAGCAATATCTATAAAAAGTTTGGCACTTGTTTATGTCCATTTTTAAAGTGAAATTAATTTTAATGACCACCATTGAATTAAATGGTAAAAATATATTCTAATTACACTTTAAAACCAATTAAAAAGATAATCTAACCATATATTTAAATTATATGAAAAAGCAGTTTTGATGTAAAATGCAGTATTTTTCACTATTCATTAAAAAAATGAACATTGTCAGAAAAATACCAAAAATTTAACCAAAGTAAATTTCAATGTCCCAATCATAAATAATAAGTTTATTTTGACAAATAGAGATTATAAAATTGTAAAAAGTTAGATTTAAAAAAGGTTCACCATCAAAAGGCGGTAAAACAATCTTTTAAAAATATTAGAGTATTTATTCTTAAAATTGGATTCATTTGGATTTTAAGCCTCTAACATTTATTGGATAAATGTAAAAATATTTATCAAATATATGTAATCATTTTGTAGTTATTTCTGTTCATTCCTTCCATTACAACAGTTAGGCGTTAACTATTATAATATTATTATATTATTAGTGTGCAGCGTAAGATTTCAAAGAAATTCGTTGTTGTGTATTGGGTACGCCATCGAGCATAGCATTCCCTTTAAAGTAATATTAACATTTTATTCACAAATATTGATAAACATTAGAATGTAATATTATTTATTTACCTGGGATGTTACAGTAAGCATGCTTGAGTCCATGTGACCAACTAGGTCGAGTCATTGTTTTAGTGGCTCCAAGGTCGGGATGTTACAAAATTTGATAAAAATAAATTCATAGTTGGAATTAAAAAGTCAAAAAAATGGTGAATCTTTTAGTTTTTTCAAAAACAGTTGATTTTTGGGTGAATAGTGGAAATTATCATATTCTCAAATACCAAAACATTCCCATTGACTAATTATTCAAAATGTACCAACCTATGACATAACTCCCCTTTTTTAATTTCAAAACTAGTGAATTTTTTTAGATTAAATACTAAACATGGTTTTGGAGAAAAATTATTTTTATACATAATAAAATCAATTTTTTCTAAAAACAAGTTTTCATTTTGTTTTTCGAAAGAATATTTAAATATTTTTTACCTCATCTAAAAATTGAAAATTGTAAAAAAAATTAATTCTTGGAATCAAATGTTTTATATTTTTTAATATGTTAAATTTCAATTTTTTCATAAATATATGTCGCCATAGTAAAAATTAGTCACCCTGATAGACATTAAATTGAGGTACAAAAGTTTAATTGTGATTTAAGTCAATAAATATAACAAGAACTCATCATTAATTAGGTTAATAAATTGTTTAATGTAAATAAATAAAATTTTCCACATTAATTATAAATATATGTTCTACTTACCAAAATAATGAAGTTACTTTTTATATAATGAAATTATAATTACAAAAGTTCCACCCCTCCCAACTATAAAAAGACTCCTTCAAAACCACTCTTCTCATAAAACCATTAGAATTTTTTCTCAATAATATTATGAAAGAAATATCTACCTAATGCTATATATCGTATCCTATAGGTTCTTGTCTCCCAATAATAACAATTTATGATTACTTAATATGTATTTCTGAAGGGTCATATGAAGGAAAATGTAACATTCTTAACTAATATTTTTTAATATTTACCTCGTTTAAATCCAGAAAATGGATTCTATAAAACATGAAATATTGTTATAAGTATCATAAATTTACTATAATTTTATTATGACAAATTAATATCCATTATCCACCTCCCTCCCTTTCTTTCAAAAACTCACGACGCCACCAAAGTGTACATGTGTACTACCACCTCTATGGATGACATAATTCTGTTTTAATTGTCATATTACATGTGCTTTTGTAAAAATATATTTCTTAGATATATAAGATATTAAAATTTTAATAATTTTTTTTAGTTCTAGGTTGGTAATATTAATATATAAAACATCATTAAGACACCCCCCCCCCCTTTTTGTTATTAATTATTGAAATAATCCCTTTATGGGTTTCATTATTAATAACCCTACCTAAAAAACAATGGAATGATCCTAGAACATTAAAAACATTATTAAACGTCAATTATAGTATATTAAACATTTTAAGATAATGGACTCATAAATTTAGAGTTATAGCAAAAACTATTATATAAAAATGGCTAAGGAATAGTTAAAACTATTTATAGTTGTGATCAACATTAAATAAAAATAAGTAATAAAAATATAATAAATGAATGTGAAATATTAGTATAAATATATATATATATATATATATTAATAATTTTATTAAATAGGTGATTAATTTTTTTATGATTATTATATAGGATGTTAGGTATTTCTCAACAAATATAGATTCAAAGGTAAGCATTTTTATTAACTCAATTTTTATTCTTTAAGTTATGATCATTTTTCTTGAACTTTATTATTATATGTTGGGTAAAAAATATCATATGATTGAATTAAATTTAAATTAATATAATATTTATGGGTATTTAAATGTATTTCTCATTAACAACTTCTTGAATTATTATTACCTTAATTTATATTTATTGATGGATATAATTCTCCATAAAACTTCAATGTTGATAGGAATATTTTACATCCACATTAATGGTTTTTTCTCTAATAGGACCATATTATTTTTTCAAAAAATGAAAATTTTTCATATTTTTTAACCCAAATATGTTTTGTCTCATGTAAACATCTTATTTCTCTTTACCTTTATTCAAATAAAATTTTAATTATCCTTTTTAGGATGTGGGCTTTAATAATGGTATTTAAAATATTTAAATTGGATTTTCCATTGAAGAACATTTATTATATAATACACTAATAATTATCTCTTGAAAACCATTATGTATATTTTTAGTCTTCATTTACTAATATTTTAAAGGATTTTTAATTTTTTTATGTTACTTTATTATAAAGGATTTTGGAATGTGTCTTATAATATCACCTCTTTATGATAATGTTATGAAATGTTTTATAAAAGCTCTACTAATGGTTTCAATTCCATTTACCAATTTACCTATAAAATACTATATCTTATATAGTTATGTTTCATGAATAACCCTCTAAATTACCTTATGAAATACATCTTTTTGAGTGATTAGAATTTTTTTTGTCAATCGATTTAACTATTTTTATCATTTTATACAACAAAAATTGAAAGGTTAATTAAAACCCATTTTATTTCCCTGAATTTTTTATAATATAATATATGAATGGTTTCATGTGGCACATATGTATAGGTATTATCATTATGTTATATGGTGGTTCCTATATACCACTTCACCAAATTGGTTATGTTTTCATATATCATGATATAATGAATATAGTGCATGGACATGATCATGGATAACATTGTTCACATGGTTTTTCATAAACATGATTAGGTTTTTTAATTTTACAAAAGGTTGTGCATGTACATGATCAAATTTTTATTCATTCAAATGTGTTTTAATCGAGATTAAGATGTTTTTATTTATTTAGATGATTGTGTGTGGACATGATTTCCTTCACTTTGTTCAATATGTTACAACTTCATATGGTTTTTCTTATACACTATTTCTATATTATATTCCTATGTTATACTCCATGGATTAGTATTATTGTATCATATTAATATATTATTATGAAATGGTTTATGTTTAATCATTCAAGGTTATATTCAATTCTATTATTCCTTTAGAAAACTCTTATTATTCCATGTTTTTTTAAATGATATTTATCTAATGCATTTTTGTGCATATTCTTATGATCTAACCTTAAGGACATGTTGATAAGATTTTCCCTTATTTAGAGTTTTATTTAACCACTTGTTATTTTTTATATTCTCCTAGTTATGAATATGAGTATATCATATTTAATGTATAGAAGGAGGTATAATATAGTGCGATTATGAAGACATATTTATGATATGATTTATATGGTTATAATATTCAATACACATGACCTTTGGGTTATAGTATTTTGATATTATTTATCATAAGTAATATTTAAATACTATTAAATACATGTTTTCATAACTTGATTTTCCTCAGTTGGTGTTAATTCTAGTAATAAATGTGTGTTTATTTAAGGCATCATATCCATGAGTGTGGTCTAGGGAAGTTTAGTTGGTATCAAAATAGGGTGTATTAATTATTGGGGATTAGGTTGATAAGTATAAGTGAACCCAAATAAGATAAACCTAGGTTAAATTAACATATCATAGTCTCTGAGTAAGGTGTTTTGGAGTAAGTTGTTAATTAAATGGGATATTAAAATTTATATGGTTTTCCACTCTAATTATTGTAAGATATTATTTTTTTAATCATGATGTAATTTTTTGGTTTTACTTAATGGAAGGGACCATGAGAACCTAAGTTAGTAAAGAGTGTTTAAGAAAATTTGGTGATTGCATTCCTAATAAACAAAATGTGATTGAATTTTGAGTACAAAACATTGTTGTAATGCTCACTCATCTATCTCAAGAAACAAAAAATAATGTGAACCATTATGAGATTATAAATTAACTAATGAAGGAGAAACATGCTATAGTGTCTTTCATGTGAAAACATACACCTTATATTATGGGGCCTTCAACTCCCTTAATTTTTGATCAATTTATTAATGAAAAGGGTAAGATATTTCCTATTCTCTGGTGCTAAGAACATGAGAGGGTAGATGTGTTTCTCTTGTATGGGGAGGCTGAATAAAGCTGATATATCATTATAAATATGATAAAAATTGAAAATTTTGACTTTATGGAATGGGAGGATTTCCTAAAAATATTCATCACCAAAGATTTTCCCTAAAATATTCAAATAAAAATGGTGCAATATTTATATAATCCAAAAAACAAGGATTGATCCATTAGAACCATTGATGAAAACATTATGAGACTCCCAATTAATGCCTCTATAATTAATATTGACTCTAAATGAAAGATCAACCTGTTCATTTGTTTCTTAAAACAATGCCTGTAAATTTCATTAAGTATAAGAGACTTTGGTATCATTAATGGAATAGGTTGATGTTTATTGTTGAAATGGAAACTAAATACTCTAAACATTTCCATGGATTTAGTGATAAAAAGGAGAAAATATGGTTTCATGGAAATTCCAATTATAAATTATATAAGGGAATGAAATTATAATCACCTACATGCCATAAATTTGGGAAGAATCACCCAGTTTATAACACCCTAATATTTTTTAATATATTTTATTAAATAAATAGGTTATTCGATAGCTTTCTCCAAAATAAATGATGAACTTAAATGAAAACTCTTATACATTTAAATAAAAATATAAGTATTAAACCTAACAATTAAAACCTAGTTATTTAAATAGTAGTTATAAATAGGAGTAACATAAATACAAATTATGGTATAATTAAAAAAACAAATACATTTAATAATAATGAAATTCAATTTTTAGAGCTAAAAAACTAAGAAAATCATATTTTTATTTAAATTATATATTTCAAAAATTGATGATTTATTTCAAGAAACTATGTATATTATGATTAGATAATAATTATATATATTCATAATATAAATAATAGATTACTAAAGGATAAATTATTAATTGATAAAAAATAAAAATAATGAATTGCTTTCAATTTAAAATGATAATTTCCAATATGAATAGTTTTCAGCTATATTATGGGATTTTAATTAAATATAAAAATCTCAAATTTTAGAAATTTTATTTCAAAAAATGAAAAAACTTTTTTGGTTTATTCATAAAAATATAATAGTAAAATTAATTTCCATTATTTTTATAAATTATTTGATATTTAGTAGAATAGTGAAAAATATTGTTTTTTAAAATACTATGGATTTTATGACATAACTATGATATAATAAAATCCTAAAACTTATGAAACAGTTTTCTTGACTAAATATATGATTTATAAGTAACATTATATATTTGAAAATATTATTTTTCATTTAAACACCTATATTCTATATTTTAAAACATAAGTAAATTTTTATCAAAAATTATTTTTAATGCATTATATATTAGTAATATAAAATTATTTTTTATCAAATTTATAAATTAAATCAAATTATATGGATTTAAAATTTATAAATAGTGGTAAAAAATTATATAATAATGGAAACATTCATTTTATCCATAAATATGAATTTACCTTTGGTAAAAATTACTTACTTTTTTAAAAGTATAAATAGAAAAATTAATAATTCAAGGGGTAAAGGGCTTGCACATAGTTAAAAATATGTTTCTATTTCATTTTTTGAGGTGTGTACCGAGCATATATATTTTCATTAAATTATTTATCAATTTTGGAGTCACATTCCATGATATGGACATCCCATTATTGAAATGCTTTATGTGCTGAAGAAAATTTGATCCATTTTCATATAAAATGTGAACTCCTCCCCACTTTTCCCCTCAAGAAAAGACCCATTATGTTTAGACCAATATCTAAATTAACCTATAATAAAACCCCTAAACACATAAATTATGTTATATTCTACTAAAAATTTTATCCATAAATGGTTTAATCCCCTTTGTAATGGTTATTGTCTAAGTAGTAAGGTTATGATTTCTAACCACTACTCCCTCTTTACTATAAATTTATGAGGTTTTAATCTTCATAAAATTTATATTCACCATATTATAATGATAACATTAGTATCATCACTATAATTTTATTTTATTATAATGGTAGTACAACCCTTAATCACCCTCTCATTTCCCATTAAGAAAAACAAAAACATGAATCAAGTGTTTTGTGGACTACTTCCTATACAATGAAACATGTTCCTTTTCACTTCAGAAACCTAAAAGGTTGGTCCAAATAGTTAATTTAATATAAATATGACATTTATTAAATATTTTACATTCTTAAATGATAAAAAATATTATCCTTTTTACCTTTTAAATGGAGAATTAAATCATCATACATGCATACTTATAGACTGCCACCTCTATAGAATGAATAATTTTTATTTTTTCAATTTATCACCACCTTAAATTGATACAAATGATAATGGTTTTAAATGAAAAATAATATTTTTATGATATTAATAAGTTTATGGTACTAAAAATTCAATAACATAATAATCATTTGAACAGAAAACAATTGTTAAATAATTAACTATCTTAGACAAGCAAACTAAGAAGAAAAAACAATTTATTCATATTATGTAATATTTTTAAATCCATTACTTATTATTATACATCCTTAAAATTATGATATATTACATTAATAAATAATAAATATGATTTTTTTATTCTATTATAATTATTTTGTAATGAAATCACCTCATAATCATCTATTACTCTCGGTATGTTCATGTTTGGGTTGGTTTGACAACCTACTTGAAAAAAAAAACAAAATTATATCATGAATACCTATGAATATAATAATTAATTTCATAATAGTTAATAAATATTAAAATAATTATTTTTTCTGGTTATGAAATGGATACATAAACTTTTGAATCAATAATTATGAAATTTCCTTTTATTGGTTAAGAAAATCATCAAAGTATGGTTATTATCGATTGTATCTTCAACAATAAAGAATAAAACAGTTTTCAAAGGAAATTAAAACATACTAAATCATTATTAGTAATTAATTAAAGTAAAATTAATTAATCTTTAATAATTAACATTTTGATAAAAATTAATACTGAAACTGATCAAATAAATATAGTACAAACTATCAAAACTATAAACAACATATGTTAGAAAATAGGTGAATAATATCCAATATACGTGTAGCTTATGACTGTAAATAAAATTTATAAATATTTTAAGGTATAAATATGGTTATGAAATTAGTAATTATGTTATTTATATTTTTTATACATGAGTATAAATCACTTCCTCATAAATTAAGATTAAAGGTAAGTGGTTCGGTGTCTCAATTTTGATCCCTTGAGACATATTTATGATATAGACCATGTTTCCTTTTTAATGGTGTAAATAATCCCCCATTGTAATTACTTATCAATATACACTTATATTTCATGATACTCAATGTCGTATTTAAATTTATAACTCTAATATGGTTTTAATTGAAATATTAAAAAGGTTATAAGGGGTTTTTAGGACTCAAATATTTTCCTTGAGTAATATTAAATCCTCTTTTACAATTATATTTCAAGATTAATCTATACAAACCTGTGATGATTTTATGTTGTGTTTCCACCATATTTTCATGGGAAATCATTTTTCAAAATGATTTTTTCCACCTTTATAATTGTATTGATTCGTGAAAATTCATTTTTCTTAAGATCAATTCCCATTTTTAAGGGAGTTTTCTACCATATTGATGCTTTTACTTGAAATTAATTTTATCCTCCCCATAATTGAAGTTAATATTTTTTTTATATCTAATGAAATTTTGTCTAAATAAAATGTTTTATTTATCCTTTTAATGACATGTGATTTCATGAATGGAGTGTTTAAATATTTAATAGGATTTTCCTTACCATGATTTTATATTCTTCACATATACATCAAATTTTGACATGCATTTTATTTCTTATCATGGTCCCTTTAATGGAATTTTTTTATAGTAATTTTTTACGAATATATCTCATTATATTTAAAAAAAATATTTTTAAATCAAAATCTAGTATTTTAAGATGATATTGAAAAAATATTTTTTAAAAAAATCTGTTTTCTGATTTATCTTCCATTTCTGAATGATTCTTCACCAATAGATTAATTATTCCTAAATAAAAATATATGATATCTTCTTAAATAATAATCTTGTGGTATTATTTTTTATATCAAATGATAGTTTTTTGTGATACCATTTAGAAAATTTATAAAACCCATTTATATCTCTTAGGTTACTAATGATTAGATTAATGATTTAATTTTATGTGGAACTCATTTTTATGGAAGATGATTGGTTGGATATTATATCTCTTTCAAATAAATTGGTTTATATCTATGTATTAGGATATAAAAAGGGAATTACAATGGATTTATACATATCCAAAGGGTACATGAGAGAATTTAACCTAAGAAAATGGGTATATGGGAGGATTTATCCCAAGACAAAGGGGTAAACAGGATGCTTTTATCCCATGCCCAAGGGTACATGGGAAGATTATTCCAATCCCAATAAGGTACATGGGTGGTTAGATCAAGCCTACTATGTTTTTAATTTCATGTAGGTTATCGAAGAAATATGTTTTATATGCTTATGTTTATGTAACACTCTTATATCATCATCTTGTGCTTATGATTATACTCTTTGAGTCATGTTTATCATCACTTGATTTTGTATGATTTTTCTATATTATGTGTTTATTTTTTTGAGGTTACATGTAATTTTATGAGTACTTATGAAAAAATGTTATTATTCCATGTTATTTTTAATAATAAATTTCTCCTATAATCATGTTTTCATATATGTTTATGATCTAACCATTGATAGCATAATTAAAATATTTCCATCACTAAGTATTAAAGCTAAACCATTTATTATATCCCCCTTTCCAATGGTTAATAAGATAAGTATAACATGTGTAATGTCTATAAGGTAGTTTAGATGAGTTTAATTACAGAGAAATTATTAAGGATTAAGATGTTTATATAGCTAGTATTGAAGACAATAAACTACTAGATCCTTGGGTTGTGTGACTATTTGTAAGATTTGATTTTTAAATCGTGATTTTAATATATTATTTTAGTTATGTTTAAATTGGGTCTCTATAGTGGCATTATGGCTGGGATTAGTTAATTTTGGAGATTAATTTAGTTACCTTTGGAATTCTGGTTAGAGAACATTTGTGAAAACCCAGGGGTTTAGTCTTAGTGATATGCCTAAGTAAATGATTACATCATGATGTTTTTCATAAAATAAATATTTTTTCTCCTTGAAATTAAATAATTTACTTTATACTTATATGGATGTAATATCTATCACATATGTTCCTATGTTTAATAACCTAGAAACAAGTGTTTTTTATATTAAATCAATCATTACCTGGTGCATAAAAAAGAGTTATAACGACACAACTAGTTTTGAAGTCTAAAGGGATATGCATTTTTTAAGAATAAACTCTTTAAAACCACTTTTAAGGTTTAATTTTCTAGTTACATTGAGTTAATAGGTATATAATCATAAAATAACCCAACTTAATGTAACTTAGGTGAAACTATGATTTTTAATAGGTAAAAAATGGAATTGTGGTCTAATGTGAAAATGTTAAAGAACAAGGAATAAGGTAGATTTTAGGTCATGGTTATGATAATTAATATTTATTTTAAATTATTTAAATAAAATTTCTCCCCTTTTAATTTTATTTATGGTTTGAAGAATAAGTAACCAAGGGTGCAAGATACAATATTGAGATTGCCTTAATGAAAATCCCATCAGAATATGTGCTGATGTGAAAAACCTTATGATTATTCCAAACAAGTTATCACAATGTTTGATTAATAATGTGAACACAGTCTATATACAAAAAACACCAAATAATATATGGATATAGTCTCATAAAAGATCAATTAATGGACAAGATAAAGGAAAGAATATTTATTTTACTATATGTTTAAAATTATAGAATAATCACCAAGGATATTATCCCAGGGGGGTTGGAAATTTATTTACTTGTGGAAGTGGGGACTTCGATCATCAAACTTCTATATGAAAATGAAGAGGTCAGTTAACATTATTTAATTATATAGAGTTCATGAAAATGTTTTATTAATAATTCAATGCCTTATGTAGGGGGAACATGGGAATTATCCATGTCAATTCTATAATCCAAGGACTAACCAAGACTATGAGAATCACAAGCCTCCAATTTTAAGAGGAAAATGAAATTCTGAGGAAATAACTACTCTAAAAGTGGATCATAATATTTAAGGTACATGTACCGTGTAATCTAGAGTTGAATTTTTTTTATTGGAATTTGATTCTAGGAAATCTAGTATATTTAAGAAGTTTTCTAAGATTACTAAATCACAACCCCAAGGATTTGATTGTTGAATAAATGTTATAGTGGTATGATTACTATAATCCAAGTTTAGGTTCTCAAGAATGTTCCATATGTAATATTATTATACATCCTTTAGATAAAATTAATTTTATTTTAGGGATTTATTTTTTCCCTCCCCATAGAGGAAAAAATATCAGGATTAAGTAAAAAAACATTATATAATAACCTATGATATTATATGAATCAAAGGATAATAATAAACACCCTATAAAAAATTATATAATGTGGGTCTTGATTCCAGATAATTTTAGACTCTTTTCCCAAATATTTTGAGAAAATATTATTATTAGGGAAAAGCAGATTCCAGGGAAAGAGATGTGTTTCCCTCATTTGTAAGGTTGATATCTCTCTATAAATTATATCATGAGTAATCCATATAATTTTTATCCCCTTATTTATTTCTGTTGGTATGTGATAATTTAATATTGTGATGACATAATTTATTTCTGGGAGGGGGGTGTGACACCATGATATTTTGTAATATATTTCTTTAAATAAATACATTGTTTGATAACTTCCTCTACCAGTAATAATGAACATAAAAAACAATTATAAATTTATATAAAATTTTAAGTATTAAATATAACCATTATAACATGGTTTCTTAATCAGTGGGTATGAATATTAGTAACCAAATTATGAAAATTTATTATAATGAAAATTATTTTTAATTTTAATAGTAATCAAATTAATTTAGTTTAACTGAAATAACTAGGGAAATCAATTTATGATTAAAAATATATTTTTCTATAATAAGTGTTTTATTTAAAGTAACTAAGTATATAATTATAAAATAATAATAATATATACTGAAAATATGAATATTATTTTACCAATAAATTAATTATAAATTTATAGTAAATAATAATAAATTATAGTAAAAAAAATTAAAATATATTTTCCAATATGAATAGTTTTCCACTATATTTCTAGATTTTAATTAAATATTGAATTCTAAAATATTAGTGATTTCATTTTAAAAAATTAAAATCATTTTTGGATTAATCATAATAATATAATCCTAATATAATTTTTTGTTATTTTTATGAAATAATTTATTTTTTGGTGAATAGAGAAAAATATCTTTTTGAAAATACAGTGGCATTTATGATATCACATGGATATAAGAAGAACCTAAAACTTCTAGAACCTTCTTCTGAGAAAAATATATTCTTTATAAGTAACATTATAAATTTTGAGAAATTGTATTTTAATTTCAAAATTATAATTGATATTTTAGAACATAAGTAATTCTTTCTCAAACAAAATTATTACCTTAAACATTAGTATATTAAATTTGATTTTTATCACTTTTATAAATTAAATAAAATGAAATGGATTTAATATTTATAATAAATGGGTCAAATTTATCTTATAAGGGACACTTTAATTTTAGGCATAATGATTAAATTTACATAGGTAAAATCTAGTCACTAAGATAAAAGGATAAATTGAAAAAAGTAATAATAAAGGGGTAAATGGTTTGAAACATGTTAAAAATGTTTCTAATTTAATGATTGAGGTGTGTATCTACCTTATCTCTTATATTATACATTATTTCTCAATTTTTTATGCACTTCCCTTGAAATTTACTACCCATTATTGAAATTGTTTACATATTTACAAAAATTTCATTCCTTTTCACATATAAAATGGGCACTCCCTCCATATTTCCTCTCACCCCATAAACCCATACATTCAGCCCAAAATATGAACATACCACTTATAAAAAATTCTCATAACAATTTTTTGGTTTTTCCCTTCTCAAATTACCATCTCTAGATGCTTTAGTCCCCTTCCCAAAGGATATAATCTAAGTATAAAGGTATAAATTGTTAACCGCTCATCCCTCTTTCCTATGACATATGTGCATTTATTCTCCCTAAAATTTCTTTTCATCATCATATAATTATAATATAATTATAATTGTAATATCATTATAATTATTATAATTTTATGTTATTATAATTATATATACAATCATTAACCACCCTCTCTTTTTTACATTAAGAAAAATAAAAATGAGAATCATGCAATGTGCGGATTACCACCTACACGATGAAACTTGTTTCATTTTCCTTAAACACCATAAAATGATTTTCCTAATAGTTAATTTAAAATATAATTTTTATATTTATGAAATATTTTATATTCTAAAATGACAAACCTTATTAATCC
This sequence comes from Viscum album, assembly GCA_963277665.1. Lineage (NCBI taxonomy): Eukaryota > Viridiplantae > Streptophyta > Magnoliopsida > Santalales > Viscaceae > Viscum > Viscum album. Next base: position 1,638,804,813 of record OY728121.1, on the reverse strand, counting down.
TTTTCCCACTTGTATGGAAAATGAAATCATCGTTCATTCATATATATGGACTATCGTCTACATGGAATGATCAATTTCTATTCTTCATTTCATCAACACCTTACATGGTTGGTAATGAAAATTATTGAAAATTAAAGATACATAATAAATGATATTGTTAAGGGTATTTTATAAAAAAAATTAATAACCTATTAATAATATGAATGACAAAAAATCTCTAAATCATTAGCAGTCATAACAATAAAAGAATGAAGAAAAAAATTATTCATATTTTCTGATAGTTTCACATCCATTAAATTTTATTATACTTCCTTAAAATTCATATATATCACACAAATACACAATATATATGATAATTAGATTATTTTATAATGATATTTCAACTAAATCACCTCATAATAATCTATTAATCATTTTATGTTCATGTCTAGGTCGGTCTGACCACCTACTTAAGAAACACTATAAACTTTTAACATGGATGAATATAAAAACATAATTAATTATATAATATTTTATAATTATTTAAATAATAATTTTTTTATTTCTATAATGGATACATAATTATTTAACTCAATAATTAACAAAAAACCTTTCATTGGTCAAGAAAAACACTAAAATGTGTTTTTTTTCGATTTCATCTCCAAGGATAAATAACAAAACACACATCAAAGGAAATTGAAACAACATAAATCATTATAATTCATCCATTATAATTACATTAGTGAAATATTAATTATAGACTATTGAGATAAAAATTAATATTGATACTACCCATGTGAAACTAGTAAAAATGTTAAAAACTATAAATAAATAATGTGGGAAAATAGGTAAAAATAACTAATATGCTTTTATATAATTATTATAAATGAAAATTATAAAAAATTGTCTTTGAATATGTTTATAACATTAGTTATTGATTTACTTATGTATGTTATATTGGAGTTTAAATCACTTATGTTAAAATCAAGAGTAATTTTAAGGGGTTATTGGTCTCAAATTTGAATCCCTTGAGACATGATTATGCTATAAAGCATATTTTATTTTAAATAGTTCAAATACTAACCCATTTTAATTTTGTATCACTATACTATTTCATTTTTTAATATTAAAAGTTTAATTTTATTTTATACTTTTCATTGGGTTTTGATTCAAAAGATACAAAGTCTATAATGGGTTTTCATGACTGAAATATTTTATTTGGGTCATAATAACTCATCTATGTCTATTATATTTTAGAATTGATATATTCTATCCTATAATGATGTAATTTTGTATTTCCACCTTCATTAATTGGTAAATCATGCTTCAAACCAAATTTTTCCTCTGTGATGATTCTATTATTTCTTGAAAAAATAATTTTTGTTAACAGTAATACCATTTCCTTTAATGGTTTATTCTTCCATATCCATGTTTTTAAATCACACAAATTTTATCCTCTTTATAGAAAAAACTAAAATTGTTTTTATCTCTAATGAACCTTTTTTAATAGTCGTTTCATTATTTATTTAATGATGTGGGTTTTCAATGAGGGAATATTAAAGTATTTAAAATTAATTTCTTTAATAGAATCATATATTATTCCTTTCTACTTCATATATTTTCATATATTTAATTTCTTATAAAGGTTGCATTATTTGTATTTTACATTAAGTATTTGTTTAAGAAGACTCATATTCATCTTAACAACTATTTTGGAAAGTGACATGAGTATTTTTTAGATGATACTGAGAATCAAATTTTAATAAAAATACTTTTATGAATTCCCTTACATTTTCAAAGGATTATTTTATAATGGAGTAATGTTTTATTAGTCACCTTATACATGATCTTTTTCTTTCATAAAAAGGGAATCACTAAGTGTGGAATTTTTAAATCCTCCACATAAGGGAACCCCCTCGTTATGAAGGGGTCACTCTAGATAGATCCTTAACTAAAAGGGAGCCACTACCAGCTAATATGGAAGAGAATCCTAGAGGGTGACAACCTGATCAGTGATGGTTCGACATATCAATTCATCTGTACAAGTGGGTTGCGCCTCATTCTTTCCACCCTGTTAGAAACCAGGTGACCTAGCAAGACGAGCAGATCTAGGGGAAGGAGAAATTATCCCAAGAGCAGGATCCCTAGAATCAAATAATGCACCTCCCAGAGAATATCATGTTTTTACCACCCTCTTTCAGCACTGCACCACCACCAAAGTGGATACATGCTCTTCTTAAATACTCATTTTATAATATAATGTTTTTTGTATCAACTTATCATGTTTTCTATTATAATACCATTTTGAAAAGAAATGAAAACCATTTTATTCTCATGAGATATTTATGATAAGATGAATGATTTGATTTTATGTAGAACTCATATTTATCAATGATGATAGGTGGGGTTGTATATCACTATACAATGAAATTGATTATGTTTATATATCATGAGCTAAAAATAGTACACAGGATGATTTAACCCAATCCAAAGTATACATGGGAGGATTTATCCAAAGCCAAAGGGTGCATAGAAGTATTTATACCAAGACAAAGGGATACACATGAGTTTTTATTCCAATACCAAGGGTACGTGGGAGGATTATCCCAAGACTAATAAGGTAAACAAGTTGTTATCCCAAGCTGATAATATGATTAATGTCTTGGAAGGTAGCCTTGACATATGGTTTTTAAGCTTACGTTTATGTCAAACTCTTATGTCAAGATAATGTGACTTTGATTATTCTCTTTGAATCATATTTAATATCTTATGATTCATCACATGTTTTCAATGTTATATTTTTATTCATTTTATATTAAATATATTTTTATCATTACTTTTGAAAAACTCTTATTATTCATTTTTCTTTTTAATATGAAAATTTTTTCCAACCGTTGTTTTCTCATATTCTTATTATATAACCATTTAGTACATGTTAATAAGTTTTCCCTTACTGGGAATTTGATATCACCCCTTTATTAGGTTATTATTTCCCTAGGTTATACAGATAAATATAACTAGAGGAAATTCTAGAAGGGATTAAAAGAGTTTAATTATGAATAAATGATTGTAGATTAATATATTAATGTAGAAAATGTACAAGACCCTATTCCTTTAGGTCCTTAGGTTATGATACTATTTTTGAGATGTATTATTAAAATTCCAATACTCATATATTATTTATGATATGTTTATCTTAGGTCTGTGTATAGGTGATTACCTAAAATGAAAACGATAATTTTTTAAGTGTGGAAGGCATTGATATTAGGCTCATGATTGTCCCAAGGGGTGAATATGTCAGTAAACTCCATAGAGGATTATATTTTCCCAACTAATACACCACAAAAACATCAATAATTCAAATTCAATATGATTGGATATTATAAAAATCAATACCCCAATTGAATGAATAATGGGGGTAATTAGAATTATAAATTTCCAAGACCAAAGGAATAGTGAAGGGCCCATGCAATCACTACCACTAACATAGATCTTGTAAAATATGGTTAACGTAACACTCATAATCTGCCAATGAAATTTAAATATCTAATTTTATTCTTATTCCACTCACTCCCTTATACCTAGAATTTTTTCCAAGAGCTCTAATGATTCAACATTTATTTATTGGAAAAAAATCCTAGAAGTGCGATGGTTGAATCCATTATCTATAATATTATTCAGTAGAAATTTATAGGAATATGAATCCAAAAAATCTTATTATTAACCATTTAGTATAATTTTATGTGATTTTTAGCATTGATTAACTCTCTCTATGTAGATCTCATATTAATTTCCATACTAAGTAAGTCTTGATTCATATGAATAGATGATCATATATCAGTACCAAGAAAACTATGAACTCTCAATGAAAACTAATTCTTTTATATGCATCTTAATACCCATTTATTAGGGTTATTTATAATAATTTTATGGGATGAAACTCAATGTCAAATATAATCCAATTACAAAGGAAAATATAAGTTTCATATTATTACCCATGATAGTAAATTTATTATCTCATTAGAAAATATATATTATGTCATGTATTTTTTTAGACTACCCTTAGATATCTTCCTTAGTATGTGATAGTTAAAATTATGAGGACACAATTTTTTTTAGAGTGTACAATGTAACATCCAATATTTTCAATGCATGTTTTTATAATTTTTCATTCATAAATCATAAATTTATATTCATAATTAAATTTATTTCCTTTTTATTATATAAAACTAGAATTTATACACATATTTGTCACCTAATTTAATTCTTTTACATCATTCTTTTTTTTTCATCAACATAGTGTTGATCCCCTAATAATTTTACAGTTTCAGCATTAACAATTTTTCTTCCCTGAGAATGGTAACATCATTATGTGCAAAAGACATTGTATGCATAAGTATTAAAATATTTAATTTAGATTATGTTAATACATTAGAGAACACATAATATTATTAGGAAAATAAAAGTCTATTAAAAACACTTTAACCTTCTTATTAAACACTCTTTCTTTTTTTTAAGGTTGAATGGATTTTGATCCCCTATCAAGAATCCAAAACCCCTCTTTGTGGTCCCCTCTAATATACAAGACATTATCTATATTGGGATTTCCATGAACTGATTATGATCTCCCAATGAAAGGGTCATCCTCGATTGAATTTTCATCTGACTCTATAGTTATTTTAGTCACTAGTAGAATAATTGGTCAATTCTTGTTTGTTAAATCTGAGACATAAAATACTTTCACTACTTGTGATGTCATTGTGAATGTTTCTCCTTCCATATTGAAATTCACCTTCATGAATCTCATTTCATCAACTTTCACTACACTCCTATTGTCAACCCATTTGTTATGGAAAATTGGTATTTGAAATGTTGTATAATCCAACTCATATATATATTCGATAATGCTGAAATATGACATATTCACATAAATTTGATTTATATCCTTAACTAGATATGTGCATTGCTTCCTCTATAAGTGTAACTCCACTGTTTTGAATTGTACTATAGAAATTTTGTTTTTTTGTATATAACATATAACCATTGATTACAAAACCAGTGTAAGATATAACATTTGCATTTAGTCCCTTGGCTAGCCATTGAAGTTGTTAAGCAATTGAATTCATATTTTCATATAACTCCTTATAAATATGATCTTAGAACCATCCTATAAACTATTGATTATGTTTATTTTATATCCATACTTCATCCCTTGATGGATTCAAATCTCTAATAATTTCTTTGTGGTATTCAACATATGGATCATAAATTTTACTATTATGTAAAATGTAAAGGTGTGCTTACTCCTGATATATGATGGTAATTGTAACAACATCTCTTCTAGAAATCCTTTTTCTCACAAGGTGTTCATCATGATAAGACTTTGTGAGACCTATGCTATCAATATATGATAGGTAATTATTATATAATTCAATAGCTTCTTCATTCTGTAATACAACCTTCTAGCTTACTTCGATTCTTGACATACCCTTTCAAAATATTCATATATTTTTCAATGGGGTACATCCATCTATAATGGAGAGGACCATATAGTTTAACCTCTATAACCAAGAGAAACATTAGGTGGAACATTATATCAAAGAATGATGGTGGGAAGAATATCTCTAATTCACATAATATGATTGAAGCCTCCTTATTCATGATTGGAAACTTCATAGGGTCTATAAATTTACTACATATGGCATTGAAAAAGAAGCAGAGTTTGATTAATGTATGTCATACATTTTTAGGTAAAATGCAATGTAATGTCAAGGGTATCAAATCTTTCATCAAAACATGATATTCATGTGATTTTAGTCCTTGTAACTTAAAATTATTCATTGAAACGACATTCTTGATATTTTATGAATACCCCTCTAGAACTTTTACATCGTTAAGGAAAATGAAAAAATGTAATTTTTCCTGTCTAGATAGAGTCTATGTAGTTGGTGGAAGAAAATTCCACCATTTACCTTCACTAGTGCTAACTCTTCCCTTATCCTCATGTTAATCATGTCCATCCTAGCCTTTATTTCATTTTTTGTTTTTTCAGGAACATTTAATAACGTCTCAATAACACTATCAAATAAATTTTTTTACATGCATGACATCAAGAAAATTTCTGACGTACAAACAATCCCAATATGATAATTCAAAATAAAATTTATCATTTTTCCAACCTGAATTTATAAGTTTTTAAAAATGGTTTACCAAAAACTGTGTCAATATCTTTTACTTTATCTAATAGTTGATCGCTCGTTAGTGGACATGGTATTGTACCTTGTTCGGTATTCCCATTAAATGTTGTCTTCTAGGATTGGTATTTATGTCATCGAGGTAAAAATTTCCAATTCCCTAAAAACATAGTCTTTGAGGAATGTTTAAACTGGACCAAGTGTGTGCATTCTTCACAAATAGGGAACCCCAACATTCTTTTAATGTTATAGCCTGAAAAATTTTAAAATAAGGAAAGTTATTTATCATTCTGTACAATGCAGCCCTCAATGTGAATTATTCACTTCTATGAGCATTATACATTATAACAGATGTATCCCACGCCAATTTCAGATCTTCGATAAATGGATATAAATAGACATCAATATCATTACCAGCTTTTTTTGGTCTAGATATAATAGAGACAACATAATGTATTTGTGCTTCATGCATAACCATGGAAGAAAGTTATAATTTTCCAACAAGAAGGGTCATATAATATGAGAACCACCATGTACACCAAAAGGATTTATTCCATCTATAGATAACTAAAGATAGAAGTTCCTTGACTCATTTCCAAATTCAGGATACTCGTAATCAATTTTCTTCCACTAAGGAGGGTTTGTTAGACGATGTAGGTTCCCATATTTAATTATTATATTTGAATGCCATGTCAATTGTCTCATTATTTCTTGACATTGATATAATCTTAAAAACCAAGAAATTATAGGAAAGTACCATACATATTTTGAATTATTTGATTCATCTTTCTTGTATCAATTTGTGTCACACTTAGGAAATTTTATGATTGATTCATGGTCCTTGTGAAACAATATGAAATCATTTGTACAAGCATGTATTTTTTAGAGATCATTCCCATTTAATGTAGCATTCTTTTAGTGTCATGTGTTCAACAAGGAATTTTATTTTCTTCTGGTAGCATATAATTTAGGATACCAAGTAGTTCTATAAAGTTGGTGTCACTTCATTCGCTGCCAGCTTTCAAATTATATAACTTCAATATAGCTAAAAATGTTGTGTATTTAGTACAACCATTATAAAATGGTCTCTCAACACAACTATTTAACTTCTTAAACAACTTTGGATAATCAAAAATTTCATCTTCAATTGGAATTTTCATTTCTTCTTTGTGATCTCCATTATCATTTACACTAGTATTCATATCAAATGATCCATAAACTATAGTATCATCTCGATTGGTGTGCACATTCAGTTTTTTCTCATGTTTAGTCGAACATTTATAGCATTGATATATTCTGTGACAAATCAAATGTTCTTCCAACTCTCCTGGACTATTTTTTCTTGAATAACAACAACTTAAACATAGAAAAAGGATTTGAGAAGGTTTGTATGTATGTTCTATTGCAAACTTGATGAACTCTTTAACTACATATTCATACTATTTTTTCATATGATTATCATGCATCCATTTTTGATTCATATTAATCCTATTAGGTTTATAAAATATTCATTTTGTACAAAAAATAAATAAATACACATAAGATATTCATAATCAAAGGTGAAAGTTATAGATAATTCTAATAAGGGGAACCCAAAATGATCACTGGTACCCAGTATGGGATGACTACTGCTTAGAGTAGTTCAAGAAATGTAGGTGCATGTCCATAAGAGATGGGGGATGAGTCTCAAAAAATAAAATGCAATAATAACTATTTGGGAGATAAAGATGATGGGGATGAAAGTTGTATCCTTAAATCCAAATGTTCTTGGGCTGGGAGTTGGAAAAGCATTGAACAACATTTCTTAGTTTGTTTACAAAAGATGGAAATTTTACCAGGCATAAATTTTCAAATTTATGTCATTCATCTTAGAGAAACCATATTTCCATTCCATTGAGGGACTAAGATGAATTCACATTACTCATGTTCATGTAAATTAGAGTAAATTTTAGTCTGTAGAACAAAGAGAAACTCAAATTGTAATTAGTGATAAAGAGCACCCAACATCATATCAACATTTCACAATAAACCACCTTATTTTAAATTCATTTTATAGGTCCATTTATTAAATCACGCACTCATTTTTTTAACACCAAACCCATTTCTTTAAAACATTTTCTAAATTCCATATTGAAACAAACCACTTTAAAAAACACTTTTCAAGGGACCAAAACTTTTTAAATTACCACATATTAATTTTAAATTCCAAATATAATCTAAAAACCACTTTTTAAATTCAAAAGGATGCTTTTTTAATTTTTAAAACCCCTCTTGAAATCCTATTTTTTTAAATTCCACATGAAAATTGACTAATTTTTTTCAAAACACTTAATGGGATATGAACCCCCTTTTCTATAAAAATTGTTAGCATAAATTGAAAAAATTTAAAACTATATTAAAAAACCATTAAAAATAAATTAAAATTTTAAAATTGTTTCCATTTAATGATGTTCACTTTCAAATGTTTAAAACTTTAAAAGTTCACTTTGAAATCACTTCATGAGTTTCAAAACATTGAATCAATTTTAGTTCATTTTAAGGGAAACCAAGTTTTTTCATTTCAAAACCCACTTTAACATTTAAAAAAGAGTTTAATTTTTCAAAATTGAAATTTAAAATAAGCATGAGAATAAAAATTCTAAGCAAACAGATACCAAGGTTACGACCTAAGAGGTAGGATTTCACTGCTACAAGTGTCTCCCTACCTTACTAATGTTTAGTTAGTGTTTTTATTATAGATGTCATTGTTAGTTAGATCTAAACATGCATAACATGATTGTCATGTACTACCTGCCTAAATACTAAGGTTCTCATGGGTTTCTTTCAAAATTCAATTGAGTGAATATTTATTTATCAAAAACCAGTTTCATCAAATATCACACAAGAAGCCACAAATCTAATATTTCATAATCCATACAATTTATTCAAGAATTAAAATCAAGAATATTTTATAAATATTCATTATATTGAAAAATATTTTCCACAAGATCATGAGGTGTTAGACGGAGTTTGTGTGTGATATCAGGATTAGGTTTGATTTGAATTTATCTAAGTGTGAGTCGAATTGGAGGTGCTCTAGTACCCAGGGTGAGATAACTATAGTGGATTTAGTTTTTGTTTAGAAAGGAACCAACCATGAATTTACACCAAGTTTAAATTTTGTACATTATTGTGTGTGTTTAGAAGATCATGGGATGATTTGGGTTGTTTAGGAATTGTTACAGAGCGATGAGATAGTGCGTTGATGAGTTTGGATGAACATTTTTAGTGAAAATTTATCCATGGGAGGACCGAATAATGTTTTTTCATGAGATTAGGTTTTGTGAGATGGAAACCACATCACGCATGTTGTTCACATTATATATTTATGCTTGGTTTATTGTGTAAAGTCTATTAAACATGTTTACTTGTTTTAAAATTATTTATTTTATGAAATTAAAGTGTGGACTTGTGTTATTTAATTATTTACATTATTTCATTTATATAAGTTCATGATTAGAAATTCTATAAGCTCTAAATCATTTTAAGATCTATAAAGGAATGTAGCTATCATATGTTTGTGTTATGTTACCTCACTTTATTTTGACAAAGTAACCTAAATATTCACATGTATTATACCTTTTTTCAATAAAGGAAATTACTATTTGGTACATATTTATGTTTTAATATCTTCATTACTTTTAGTAAACCTAAATTTAGTTTTAAATTGTTAGTTTAAATGGTATGAATATACTTAGGTAAGTATTACATTTTATACATTGTCTTGTATTACAAATAAATTCATTTCCTTTCACTATAACCTAAATGAATTATAAGTCAACAAACAATACTTAAACTTTATTTAGTGATTACATCAGTGATGAGATAATGATTGGGTTGATTGTGTGGGAAGGAATGATTTGTTATGATAACTTATTAAGTATCATCAACTTGTTTTATTTTTGAAACTAAACTAAAAACTTTTTAAGTACTAAATGTGTATGTTTTCTGAAAGAATTATGTATGGATTTGGTTTTATATAAATACCTTAAATAAATAGTTTTTTTTCATGAAAACACAACCTTAGGTATTTTCATTCTTTAAAAATTTTTACTAAATAATAATTTTACATTACTAACAAGACATGTTCTTTGTATATTTTAAAGATCAAAAGTGTAAAACTACATTTTCATCAAATGTTAGTTATACATGTGAATATTAAATTTAAATAAACTTTTTTCCTTAACAATGGTTTTTACTAAATTGGGTTTTAAATGTAGAAAATTTATTTAAATGATAATATTTCATTTTTTCTATTAGAACATATTAATTGGTGTTTGAGTCGCACCTTATGCCTTCTTTAGGTTATTATGACTAATCATTGTTTATAACTAATTTTATGTTTAATAGTTTAATTAGTTTAATACTAGGATGTATTAGTTATTTCCTATTCCATGTTTAATACCTTGTTTGGCTTAACATTAGTGAACTTTAAACTATACATACACAACAACTTATTCCTTGTGTGGATTAATATAAGGGTATTTGAAAAGTAATGATTATGCCTCATTTGGATCGATATTTATATACTCAATTATTTTCTATATTATAACCCACTAATTAAATCAAAATTAAATATTTTTATTATTAAGAAACCCACTTTAAAGGTTTAGTGTGAACCCTCATAGAAATCACCACACACAAAATCACCAAGACAAACAAAGGATCTTTCCAAGTGATATTGTAATAACAACCAACTAACCAGATCAACTAAAAGATGGGAAACCTACCAGAATCAAGCACATACATGAAGAGTACTACAATTCAAGAAAGAAAATGCACAGCGAATGGAAAAGTAGTTCTAAATAAATCCCACCCAAGAACATGATTAAAATTTTGGACATTAGAAATGTATATATTTCACAACTCAATGCATAGGGACAGAAGAAAAAAAAGACGAAGAAACCAATTGCAGGCCTAAATTCCTAAGACCATCTCCAAACCATAATGCTAAAATACAGTAACCTCTGCTCTAAAATGGCATCGATATAGTGAAATGATCTCCAACTGGTGCTTCATTTTTTACGCTGTAATTTTTATATTACAAAAATACATACAAATTTGAACCAAAATCAATAGGAAAATAAGAAAAAAAATAAAAAAACAGATAGAACTACTACAGTGCAGTGCCAAATATGGCGTTACACTGTACCTACACTTAAAAATAGCACAAGTAATGGTGCCTCGTTGGAGAATAATACCTACGTCATTTTAACATTTTCAATCTAAAATACCTTGGGTTGGAGATGGTCTAAGGGAGGAACTCAAACCAATTATAAGGGGCTCGTTGAACTTGAAATGAGAGGTTTTTATTACTTAGGCTCGCGATGTCAATAAGAGTCGAACAAGGAGTAGATACCCTAAACTTAGAACCTATGATAGCATCGGGCCAAGAAAACACCACAATAACGCAAATCACGGAGTGCCGACATCAGTGGACTTTCGCAAAATCTTGAGAATCGCAACTGAAATTAGTGCGATTATGGTTCTTTTAAATAGATCGAATAGGGTTTTATTAGCGCTTCCAAAAAAATGCTAATAAAGATACCTTTTATTAGCATTAAAACTTTTGCACTCATAGAGGATTTATAATTATAATTAAAAATAAAAATATTTGTAAATATATTTATAAATATTTTTATATGATTATAAATGTATTTATAACATTATATATATTTATTTAATTATATATATATATATATTAAATATATTCATTGTTTAAATATATTTATTGTAATTTTATAATTATTTAAATATATAATTATTTATTTATAATTATATAAATACTTTTAAAATATATTTATTTATTTATTTATAATTATAAATATGTAATTTTATAAATATAGTAAATATAAATTTATAAATATATTTATAGATAAATATATTTATAATTATATAAATAATTTTTTTTAAATAATATTTATATATTTATATAATTATATATATTTATATTTTTATATATATTTATATAATTATATATATATTTAATAAATATATATAAATATAAATATAAATATAGTAAATATATTTATTATTTAAATAAATTTATTATAATTTTATGATTATTTATATATATATATATATAATTATTTATTTATAATTATATAAATACTTTAAAAAATGGTTTTTATTTATTTATAATTATAAAATATAAATTTATAAATATCGTAAATATACATTTATAAATATATTTATTTATAAATATTTATTTACAAATATATTTTAACATTATTAATGAATATATAATGTTAAATGTATACATGTTAAAAATGAGTGAAATTGAATAATTAAAAATGAGTATACTTTAAAAATATTGAAAAAAAATGATAAGTTTTATTAATTAAATATAAATTATTAAAAAAATATGGATATATATTGAAATAAAGTTGAATACATTTTGAAAATATTAAAAAATATTAAATAAATATATATAAATAAATATTAGAAAATTATTATATAAAAAAATAAAAAAATATTAGAAATGAATATATAATACCTAACTGTAATAATATTAAAAATAAATAAATAAAATTTACCGATTAAAAACATAATATATTAAATGTATCATGTTGTTAAATGAAATTCTAAAATGAATAATAAAATTTAAATAAATTATATAAATATTTGGTGTATGTGTTTCTATATAAGATTTCCTTAATTGCGTAAATATTTGTGTTTGTGTGTTGTATATAAAAATGCATTAATTATGTATATGTATGTATGAAGTCAATGTAACATAAGTTTGATATATGTTAAATTGAAAAAACAAACGACATTCAATTAATTTTCATTACTCGATACAACTGGTCAGTATTTTTAATTAATATTAGTTTTTAATTATAAATTATTCTTCACTGAATATAAGATTTATTTAATGTAAGCATAAATATTTTATATTATATAAATCATATTTTAGGAAATATTATATATATTGATATATATACATATAGAAATATATATGAATACATTTCTATATTGAATGTATTAATGAATAATTATGAATAAAACCCATTAAAATAAATAAGATGTTAATATGTTTTTAATTATTACATTTTATTTATTTTTAATATTTATATTTAATATATATTATTTATTACTATTTATAATTAATATTTATATATATATTAAACTTATTAGTTTTTATTAATAATTATTTCATTAATAAATTTTTTAATAATTTTTTAATTTATTCATTCTGAATTTTTTTGTTTAATTATTACAATTTGATCATTTTTATTTTTTTGTTTAATTCTTACATTTTTTTCATTTTATATATCTATATTTAATATATATTATTTATTAATATTTATAAACTATATATATATATATATGTGTATATTAAATTTATTCATTTTTATCAATAATCATTTAATTAATAATTTTTTTAATATTTTTCTTAATTTACTCATTTTTTATTTTCATTTGTTTAATTATTTTATTTTATTCATTTTATATATCTATATTTAATATATATTATAATTAATATTTATAATTTATATATATGTATATTAAATTTATTCATTTTTATCAATAATTATTTAATTTTAAAAAATATTTTTTTAATTTATTCATTTTTATTTTTTATTTGTTTAATTATTTAAATTTTTTATTATTTGTAATGCTTGTATTTTTTTATTAATTTGTATAAAAAAATCATTAATAGACCGGGCTGGGCCCTATAGGACTCGAATATAAAGGTGGATGAAGGCCCAGATTAAGTATAGGGTGGGTCAATCCCTGCATGGACCCGATGTGGGGCCATATAAGTGTGTGTAGTGTATGCGAGGGCTCATCCCCACAATAAGCTTCTAAGCCATGGTTGCGTCAGAATGATATATAAAGGAGTGTTCTCTCGTGCACTATTTCGTCGTGAGACTCACTCATCAATCGGGACCTTTATCAGTGCTAAAAAAATGCTGATAAAGGGTGTCATTTATCAATGATAACGATAAAATGCTAATAAAGGGTACCCTTTATCAATGGTAAAAAAAAGCGCTGATAAAGGCAGTCCTTTATCAGCGGTAAAAAAGTAATGATAAAGACCAGCATTGTTAAATACCTGTTTTGTAGTAGTGTTGGCTTTCATGGAATGAGAGCCACCTCTTCCTTTGTTAGGCCTCATTAACACTCGTTGGTCATATTTAGAATAGGTGGTCCAATGACCTTCTTATAGAGATCCCCAACTGATCTTCCAGTCAGCACCGCCATCCAAAACGTGTGGGTGTTTATCTACTAACATGAGCGACTTCCAATTTCCTATAGCAACCATTGTCTCAACTGCCAACATCCAGTGAATAGTGCACGTCATCCTTTGCTCTACTCTAATGAATCCTTCGCAATATTTCATTTTTCGCAAACCTGTGAGGAATGCTCTGGTGAACCATCAATAATGACTTTGCGAAAGACTTTGACACAATACTTCACTGAAACCTCTGGAACTCCATTTGGCTACTGGAAGTTTTCACCTCCATCTACCTCACTCCATCCTTCAAAATATGACCTACTTCCTTCGAGCTCATCCGTTACTCATATTCCACTATGCACCATACATTGGATTGCTTTTTCCCAACCTAATTCCATTGATCCAGACTTCTAAGGCTCTATCGAATTTCTGTTCAACTAACATTGTTGCATCCACTGAACTCCATCCATTTAACTACTTCTGATAGGATTCTTCTGTTGGCCAGATTTCGGACATGCTATGGTGCTGGTGCAATGTCACTATCTGAATTCCCAAGTGTTGCTTTTGGATTCTTCACTTTTGGATCCCCAATACTCAACCCGAAAAACATTTATTACATCAAACTAAACACATATACTATGTGGATGCATCAAGTGATTAATGGATTGAAACACTATTTTTATTAATATGCAGGGTCAGCCCATGGGAAAGCCCCACGATCCCAGGATCTTGGGAAACACCCTCTACTATGGTAATAAAAATGCAAAACCCCTCACCTAATCCTCACCTAGGTTTCTCTCTCCACTGCCCCTCCCTTGCAGCCTAGTCTCGCCGTCGCTCCTCCCTTACAGCATGATCTCACCTGCCACCCCCACCTCTACGGGATCTCCTCTACTCTCCTCTTGGTCTCACTTGATGCAGTGGTGCCCACTCCTACGTGCTCTTCTCCAGTTGTAGCCTCGTCCACCCACCCCACGTTGCCCTACTATCCTCTCCTACCACCCCCGCTCACCACTAGCCATCTCTTCGCTAATACCAAGCTTTTTTGCTGGCAGTGTATCGCTCGCGGCTTACCTGACGACTGACGAATGAGGCATCCCTCCCCTACCCTTCTATCGGTCATCCTCCCCAGGTAAATTGGAGGGTTTTTTCATAATTCTTTTATCATTTTTATTTTTCATTTTTATCAATTGTTTTGTTTAGTTTTTAAAAATTATGTGAATTTCATTTTTATCGGTGTTTTTTTCCTCAATTTCAATTTGAACTTATCAATTGAAATTTGATATTTTTCCATAGTTAATTAGTGTTTTTTATAATAAATATTTAACTATCATTTTTATTTTTTTATTTTTATTAATTGTTTTGTTTAATTTTATGAAATTATCTGAATTTTGAATCCCCCCGTGTCTTTTCTGTCTCAATTTTAATTTTCAATTTTTCCATATAAAATTACTAATTAGTGTTTTTAATAATCAATTTTTAATTATAATTATCATTTTTTTATTTTTATTAATTGTTTTACTTAATTTTTAGAAATTATCAACATTGTGGATTCATCGCTATATTGCCTATCTCATTTGCAATTTTTGATTTGTCGATAGTTGATTAATTTCACATTTTTATTTCATTTATTTTATGATTAATTAATTTGAAGATCATATTAGTTGATTGGAAAGATGGGGGGTTTCAAATTACATGGGTGACATATGTTTTTTTTAATATTTACATTAGTGGAGAGAAGTTTTTTTAAGCTAAAGTTGATCAAAACTTATCTTTTGACTACCATGTCACAAGAGAGATTATGCGAGCATTGACAATGATTTCAATTGAAAATGAATTTTTGGATAGTTTGAATTATGGTAAGTTGATTGAAGAATTTACATCAACAAATACAAATAGAAGTGTTTTCCATTGAATCGGATTATAAAGTATAATTATCGGGTTCGTGAAATGTCGCAACATTCTTTAGTATGTCATTCTCTATTTATTTGTAATTTTAAATTTTCTTTGAATTATATTATTTAATATGTTTTATTGAGCATCATTATCACAACTTATAATAGCATGAACCCTCCTGGTCCATTACTTTTCCAAATTTTTGGTGTTTGGGGTATCCTAGAGACCATCGGTGGCTCATTAAGGAGTTTCCAAAAACTCAGTTCCACCAAACGGTTCCTTCGAAATGATGGCATTGGTCACAACGGCACTATGACGGTGGCACCGCAGAAGTCGCACACTGAAATAGTGGCACCGCTTACGGTGTTCCACCGAACCGGTGGCACTGTTGCGGTGGAACTATTACGGTGTCCCACCAAATGGTGTCCCAATTTTTTTTTAGTTTCTGACTTTTTCCAGTTCTGCTCCCACAACGTATCTTTTAACATAAAAGTGTTTTAATACCCCTTTAAAGGTAATTTAAATCCCATAAATGATATCTAAAATCCACCAAGCATCGGGTACCCCTTGACTTACCAAAACATGTGGCTTTTTCCTCAGTTTCACCCCTTCTTCTCATACTTTTCATCTTCGCCCCTGTTACGTGGTTTTTTCCCTGTTTAAAGGAAACACTTTAACTCACAACTGTTATCGCCACCTATATAAGGAGAATTATTAAATAACAATTAATTACATCATGTGCAACCACCCAACCGCATGGAGAAACCATGATCCACCTTTAAATCCATTCAATATTTCATATCCTGTAACTCCAGGATTTCATCTTTTATCGCACGGAGTTTCTTTCTCCTTCTTGGTTGGTCTCTTTTCCTTTCCTTAGTGCATTTTGAGTCCCTCTTCCTGATTCTAGTTGTACGCCCATACTGGAGCCTTTTCTACTCACTCTTGGAGTCCTTAGAGTTCCTCCCCTGCAAGTCGTGCATCCCTAGTTCTTGGCACAAGGAAGAAAACTTTGATCGTTGATCATCTAAGTAGGGTTTTCCTTCGTCTCTCTTTACTATGTATCATACGGGGTGGGTACGATAATGTTCCTTTGGGGATGGATGAAACCAAACCTTAAAGAAGATAATAAATGGTTTTTAAAGAATGAAGGGGTGTGTTTGATGATGTTGTTGTACTCTTTTATCTTTTCTTATATATTGTGAATTATATAGGCTTATGTCCACTGAAAATCATGGTCATTGGTGGTCCTTTCTTGCACACTAATGAACCTCTGTTTTTTGGATAATCCTATGATTGAATGGCTGTAACATGGAAACTAGTTAATGACATAAACTCTGTTGATTAAATGTATTCCAAATGAACAATAATCCTTATATGATCACCCTGGTTAACCAAACAAAAAGAAAAAACATAATGAATGGTGTGATTAAATCTGATAACTCCCTTGCTCTATTATGGTAATGTGTATGGTTGTTCTATTTGATGCCTTATGGGGTGACGTGGATAGGAATGGGATCCCCTGTTGTTGAGTTTTTTTTTTGGACCTAAGGTTGTGTGGGGCCATACGATGGGGTTTGGTTTGGTTCCAGTACTTCGAGGGATCTCACGTATCCCTTTTATTGTTGTGACTTTACAAGAGAACCGGGTGTGAATGCTTAAATTACTGCTTGGCAGTTTTTACTTCCTTGGATTGTGGATATGCCTATTAGTTTCCTGGTAGTGAAGATTTATTTAAATATAATCACTTGAATATGATAACAAGAATGGGTTAAATGGGGAATTTTTTTCTAGGAATGAGTTGTGATTTGGTTGCGGTCATTGTGCTTTTTTATGAATGAACAGTAATGAGGTTTTTTGTATATGAGCTGGTTTTGGAACCCTTAGGTTGGGATGACTGCTTGCCTACCTATGTGTATAAATTTAGTTTTTGTGTTTCTTATTCTCACCCCACCCAAGTTGAGCACTTTGTGTCAAACACCCTCATTTCATGGGGGGTGTTTTTTCCAATGTCTTATTGGGTGGCTGGCTATTAGCTTCTTTCTGGTCCCTCTCTAGAGTAGCCCAAGACTCTTCAGATAGGCTGTGATGGCCTGAGGTCCATTAAAACCCAAGATTCTTCAGTCAGGGTACGTTTTAGTGGTTAGCCTAGGTGTGTGTGGGTACGGTTGTTTCCCCAGAATCTTTGGGATGATGCCCAAGTGTCTTCGGGCATGGCAGTGGTTATTCTGGCCCAAGTGTCTTCGGACGTGGTAGCGATTATTGTGGCCCAGATGTATGCGTACTAGGATGTGTGTGGTAGCCTAGGTGTCTGTGGGCGAATATGTGCGGTTTTTGTAGCCCAGGTGTGTGAAGGTGGGGTATAGTAGTGGGACTGTGGTGAGAATGATGGGGGAGGTATGACACGTAGGTTATCTTCAATAACCAGTGGGAAAGTGGTGCGGGGTTCCCAAACATCGATGTGTTATTACTATTATTTTACCTAACTTTCATTATTTGGGTAGTGTGCCTTGGTGAGTTTGGTGGATAGTTTCCTTGATAGGTGCTTTGGTTATCTCCTTTTTCTCATAGGGCATTAGAATGCCTTCCCACTTATGCATTAGAGCTTTCGGTTTTTCCTACTGAGTATACATGTATACTCACCCTACATATATAAAATTGTTTTCAGGTTTCCAGGAGGATTTTGGGGACTGTGCGGGACCGTACTAGCTCGGACGTCGGGACAGTTGTCGTTGTTATTTTCTTTCTTTCTGGTACTTTCCCTTTGGAGTTTTTCTTGTAATTGTATGGATTTATCTTTGAAAATGCATATGGGAATGGGTTTTGGTTTTACTTTTACCTTCAGTTTTGGAGTTTTTTGGGTTTTTACTATCATATCTCTCAATCCTACTAAATAAAAAGGGTAATGCCTTCCATATTACGTGTGATTCTATACCCTTGGTGTCAGTCACCACTTTGGGGCCTATTGAAGTCAGGACTTGGGTGTCATTATCTCTCCTTCAACTTGAGGAGGGAAGGGTCTGGTAGTTTGTTATCCCTTCCCTCATCTTGGTGAAGGCAGGTCATGACAGAATGATATCAGAGGTGATGGTTGAGAGATAGGATGGAGCTCAGGGTTAGAACATTAAATATTGCATGGGGTGGTAGGGAAATGGTGTTAGGAAATCTTGGTGCGTGAAATAGGCCAGGGATGACTGGCTAGGACATGGGATTTTAGGTCCCCCCATGATTCGATGCAAGGACTCTGGACCTACCAAACGACCGAGTGAGGCTACACTGATTGTAGGGTAAAGACCCTAAGAAAGGTACATGCATCATAATGACTTGTGTTCTTGTGTGTTCTGGGTGTTCTGGTAATTTAAATAAATAAAAATTTTAAGAAAAAATTAAAATAAATCTTCTACACCACTCGGGCTTAGGCATTCCTTGTTTACCTTGTAGTTATGGAACTCGGACGAAGTCCATGAGTAGTGCGGGTGATCAAGGCCCAGGAGGCTGATCTGTCTAATTAGTAGAGGACTGATCGAGAGGAGGAGGATGACCAGTGGCATAATATACTTTATGCCTTTCAATGGCAGACCATCGGGGAGTATGAGGGCAGCATCTCATACATGGAGACCGAAAGCTGGATCGAGGAGTTAGTGGTATATTTCAGCTTGATCTGGGCTCCGGATGAGTACTGGGTTCCGTTGGTAGTCAGTCAGATGAGGGGAGCAATGTGTTAGTGGTGGATGCTCTACCTCAGAGAGAGGATAGAGAGTGAGATTTTGTGGGCTGACTTCAAGAAGAAGTTTTGGGCAGAATTCATTTCTTCTACGATGAAGGCTGAGAAGAGGCGGGATCTACTCTCCCTTCATCAGGGGAGTATTTCAGTGAGGGAGTTGGTAATCAAGTTCAAGGATCTCCTTCATTTTGATCTAGACCTTTTTCCAGATGAGGAGTCTCAGACGAGATGTTTAGAGGAGGAACTCTGACCTTTTCTTCATTATGTTGTTACTCCCTTCACCCTACTGACGTACTTGGAGGTCTAGAAGAAGACTGAAGTGGTGGAGAGGATACACATGCTGGTAGTTGTGCCGCGATAGGGAATCTAGTTGGGCTCGTAAAAGAGGAAGGCCTTCAGTAGTATGCCTCCAGTGTCAGGGCCTTCCAGGTTTCGGCCAATGGGGAGCAGGCCCCAATAGTTCCAGTTTTGATATCCCAGTCCTCTCCCTTTCTTTACGAGCCTGGGACTGAGATGCTTCATCTGTGGCAGCTGTGGGTACCTTCGGAATTAGTGTCCGGACTGAGTTTAGTATAATGGGGGTGGGTAGGTTCAGCGCCCACCTCAACAGCAGTAGTTTGCAGCCAAGCCCTTTTAGCAGTAGCAGCAGGGACAGTGAGCTTTCACTCCTCCGAGAGCAGACGTTGTAGGAGGAGGCCGACCTTAGGGTGCTCCTTAGGGACCTTGACCAGGGCATGGTCAGGGAGGCGGTTGACAATCAAGGGGCAGAGGAGCTGGGCGTGGGCAGTTGCACGCTGCAAAGCCAGCATTTCCAACAGGGTCAGAAGTCGTTCGAGGTATAATCAGCTTGTTTATCACTCTTGCATGTGACTTGTTTGATTCAGGAGCTTCGCACTCCTTTATTACACCCAATCTATCCCATAATATAGGTCTAGATGCATAAAGACTTCTCGTGACTCTAGTTTTGAGTACACCAGTTGGAGGTCAGACCATTTTGTCTTATGTTTTTCAGGGATGCGGACTGATGTTGGGCCCACATCAGTCCAGTGGGGACCTTCTTTTGTGGTAGATGCAACCGTATGATATCATTTTAGGCATCGACTGACTATTCTCTGTGTGTGTCATTATCAACTGCTTTTGAAGAAGGGTCATTTTTTTAGTTATGGGCGGACAACGTGTGACTTTCATTGGTGATCGGGGTTGCCAGGAGGGCATCCGGCGAGTGGATCCCCTTCTTTCCTTATTATCCGAGATTTTAGTGGATTCGGCAGATATAGAGATAGTGGAAGTCCTGATAATCATCAGTGAGTTCCTGGACATCTTCCCTGGAGAGGTGGTGAATCTACCCCTTTGACGTGATGTTGAGTTTGGGATAGACTTGCAACCCGGTGCTCATCCGATTTCAATGGCTCCCTATTGGATGGTGCCTTTTGAGTTCCAGGATTTATGGATTCAGATTAACGATCTGATGAAAAGGGGTTTTGTCTGACCAAGCATGTCACCATGGGGTGATCCAGTCTTGTTTTAAAAGAAGGCAGATGGTGGTCTCAGGGTGTGTATCGACTACCAGAGGCTGAACTAGGTGATGGTTAAGAACCGTTACCTCCTCTCAAGGATCGATGACCTTTTTTATCAGTTGAAGGGGGAAGTATGGTTCTCCAAGATTGACTCGTGGTTAGGATATCACCAGTTGAGGGTAAAGGAGGGTAACATCTTGAAGACTACCTTCAGGTGCAGATATGGGCTCTTTGAGTTTGTGGTCATGTCATTTGGCGTTATGAATGCACCAACCATGTTCATGGGGCTCATGAACTCCATCTTCCAGGAATATATAGACCGATTCATAGTAGTATTTATTGACGACATCCTGGTATACTCAAGATCATAGGAGGATCATTCCGAGCATCTGAGGATGGTTTTAGAGGTCCTCTGACAGCACCAGCTCTCTGGGAAGTTGTCCAGGTGAAAGTTCTAGACATGAGAGGTGCACTTCCTTGGACACGTGGTGTCCAAACAGGGAATAGCAGTGGACCCATTGAAGGTCGAAGTGGTTGTTTCTTGGGCAGCACCCAAGAACGTGGCAGGGGTTCGTAGTTTCCTGGGTCTAGCAGGTTACTACCGTAGATTCGTGCCTAACTTCTCCTGAGTTGTAGTACCTTTGATAGCTTTGACCAAGAAAGACAAGGATTTTGTATTGAGCGATCAGTTCTAGGCGGCCTTCAGTTACTTGAAGGGAAATTTGGTTAGTGCCCCAGTGTTGAGGTTTCCAAAAGAAGGGGTGGTGTTTGAGGTGTTCAATGATGATTTTGGGCCAAGGTATAGGGTGTGTACTGATGCAGCAGTAGGGGTGATGTCTTATGGGTCTAGGCAGTTACATCCCCATGAGCGTAATTATGCCACCCACGATCTAGAGCTTGCAGCAGTCATGTTCGCACTAAAGTTGTGGCAGAATTACCTCATCGGGGAATGCTTCGTGGTCTTCATGGATCACAAGAGATTAAGGTACACTACTACAAAAACAGGCAAGGGATACGCTTCACTTTTATCAGCGCTAAAAAAAAGCGTTGATAAAGGGGACCCCTTTATCAGTGCTTCTTTTAGTAGCGCTGATAAAGGGGGGATTTATCAGCGCTTCTCCCAAGCACTGATAAATGTTAAGTTTCAAAAAAAAATCATGAAAAATAATATTTTGTTATATAAGTATATTTATATTGATATAAATACAATATATATTTTTTAAATATGTTATAGATACATATAAATAGACTATTACATTTAATATATAATAAATTTAGTGAAAATGGCTTCAAAATATTTTAAAAAAAATATTATTAATTAATAATTTTCTAATTATTATCAATTTAAAATCATTTAATAACAATTTGAGGACACAAAAAATCAAAATAATTAATAAAATATCTAAAATATGTTGAAAATGTAACTCAAACTTCAAAAGATCATAACTTTTGATCCGGGTGTCCGTTTGATCTCTACAGCATATCAAATCGAAGCCTGCAACGAGATCTACGCGTTAATGACCTAGGAAAAGCCTCTCTCACATTTTTAGAGCCCAAAAAGGCCCATAAGGCCTCCAAAACTGAGTTTTTAGTCGGGATACCCCGATATTTTAACATTCAAACAAGTATAACTTCTGATCCGGATGTCCGTTAGTCCTGTACCACATATCATATCGAAGTTTGTTTCATTTTCTTAGATTTTACTAGTTGTGGTGTTGAAATGGAATTCTAGATTATAATTTATGGTCGTTTTAACATTCTATGTCTTTTTAAATACACATATATATGTATTTATTCATAAATATATATGTGTCTGTGTGTGGGGGGTGTTTGTGTGTGTGTCTGTGTGTTGTATATATGTATGTATTTATTTATTTACTTATAAACACACTTTAAAAACATATTTTTTCATAAATTTATTTAAAACTAATCTTATAAGTACATTATATGGCTTTTCAAATACACATATATATGTATTTATTCGTAAATATATATGTGTTTGTGTGTGTGTGTCTCTAAGTGTGTCTGTGTGTTTTATATATCTATGTCTGTATGTATTTATTTATTTATTTATAAACACACATAAAAAACATATTTTTTCATAAATGTATTTAAAACTAGTCTTATAAGTATATATTAATATACAAATAAATATACGTATAAAAATTATAACTAAAAATATATATATAAATATATTAATATGCGAATTAATATATATATACTAATATATGAATAAATATATTTATATTAATATGAATCTATATCAATATATGAATAAATATAATTATATATATATCATTAAATAGAGAACAAAACGAAATGGATTAGTGGTAAAGGTGCAGCCGCGAAATGGGGGAGGTCCTGGGTTCGAGTTTGGGTGGAAGCGAAGGGGGTGCACGCGTATGAAGATGTGTGGGAAGGGCAGCACGCGGGATACCTCATAGCGCTGATAAAGGGGGTGTGAAGCACTGATAAAAGCACTCCCCACATTTTTTTTTATTTTTTTTTATTTTTTTGACCTTTATCAGCGCTTTTTAAAAGTGCTGATAAAGGTCCCTTTTATCAGCGCTAAAAAAAGTGTTGATAAAGGGGTCTTTTATAAACGCTTTTTTTAGCGCTGATAAAAGGGACCCCCCCCCCCCATATTAGTTCTGAGCTTTACAATGCTTTTTTAGTGCTGTTAAAGCCCGTTTTGAGTGCTGATATAGGCTGTTTTTGTAGTAGTGGTATATCTTCTCCCAGCAGGACCTGAACTTGCAGCAGTAGAGGTGGATGGAGTTTCTTTGAGACTACAATTTCGAGATTTTCTACACCTCAGGAAAGGGGAATGTGGTGGTCAATGCCTTGAGTAGGAAGTCACAGAAGGATGTGGTTTGAGAATCGGCAGATTCTTAGAAGGCGATGGAAGAGTTGGCTGCCCTACACCTGGATGCAATGGTGGAGGATAGTAGAGGTTGTCTGTTCCAGATGACAGTGCAGTACTCTCTATTGTAGTAGGTGGAGGAGTCTCGGTGGGGGGACTTATAGGCTGAAGTGATGTGTGATAGTGTTATCCAAGAAAATGCTCCAGATGGATAGTCGGAAGATGGTCAAAATTAGATGTTGTTTCATGGAAAGTTGTTCGTCCTAGTGGAAATGCACGAGACATTTCTTGGTGAGTTCTAAAAATCACCCCTGGTGGTACACCCAGGAGTTTTTAAAATGTAACGAGGCTTAAGGAGTCAGTTTTGGTGTCCTGGGGTGAAACGGGTAGTGGCAGGGTTCGTGGAAATGTGCCTCATGTGTTAGCAGGTGAAGGATGAGCACCATGTTATGGGTAGTCTGTTGCATCCTTTAGATGTACCTAAGTGGAAGTGGGAGGAAATCTCTATGGATTTCGTCATGGGACTACCCGGGGTTCAAGGAGGTCATGATTCTATCTGGGTAGTGGTGGACCGGCTGACGAAATCATCTCACTTCTTGGCAATCAAGGAGTCGAGTGCAGTGGATGACTTAACACAGAGGTATGTGGATGAGGTGGTGCGGTTTCATGGTGTTCTGAGGTCCATAGTCTCGGATTGGGATACACAGTTTACCTCACGGGTCTGGAAAGGATTGCAACATGATTTTGGAACCCAGCTATGTCTCAGCACTTCTTTCCACCCCCAAACAGATAGGTAGACAGAGTGAACCATCCAGACATTGGAGGATATGCTACAGGAATGTGTTTTGGACTTTGGGGGATCATGGGTGCGACACTTGTATCTGGTAGAGTTTACCTACAACAATAGTTATCACTATACCATTGGCATGGCTTCATTTGAAGCCTTGTACGAAAGACTGTGTCGCTCACCTGTGTGCTGGACAGAGGTCAGGGAAGTAGGTGTTCTTGGCCCGAAGGTAGTGTAGAGCACGATGGAGAAGGTTCAGCTTATACAGGAGAGGATGAAGGTAGATCAAGACCAACATAAGTCGTATATCAATCATAGGAGAAGACCCTTGGAGTTTGAGGTCGGGGACCACGTGTTCTTGAAGGTCTCTCCTCAATGTGGGCAACAGAGGTTCGGTAGGGGAGGTAAGATTTCTCCCAGGTTCATCGGACCCTTCGAGGTGTTGCAGTGGGTCGGCGAAGTGGATTATCAGCTAGTTCTACCACCACTGCTACTGAGGGTGCACGACGTCTTCTATGTGTCTCAGCCCCATCAGTATCTACATGATGATTTTCACATCCTCAATTAGGGGAAGCTGGATATCGAGGACGACATGACATTCGTAGAGCGACCAGTGAGGATCGAGGATCGTGAGGAGAAGGTGCTTCATGGTAGAACCATTCCCTTGGTTCATGTGTTATGGATGCATGGTGGCCTCAAGGAGAGTACCTAGGAATAGGAGGCACAGATGTGTGCCTAGTACCCAGAGCTGTTTTGAGTTTTTTTTTGTGTTTTTTTTTTCTTGACTGTGATGTAATGCTTGACCTTGTTAACTATGATATGGGTTTTTTCCCTTGTTTTTTGAATGTGTGTGAAGAGTCTTGATTATGGGGAGGGGAGGACTTAATCCCTAATCAAGACACATTAAGGTGGATGTGATTAAACCTGTGCGGGCAAGTCAGTACTGCCCAAAGCGTATAGTATCTTGATATGGAGGAAGGGACTCCCTAATCCATATAATTGGATGGTATGACCTTTACATGTTTGTGTGGATGCTTAATGGAGGGGAGCGGTAGTGTCTCTACAGTTGATCATTATGAGGGATAGGTGTTTCTATATGTCAAGGAGGTTTACTCCTAAGAGGTATCTTGCGAGGTGGTCGTTCGGCCCCCTCTCTTTTCTTCAAGTTTACTTTTGGATTCTCAAGGATGAGAATAGTTTTAGGGGTATCTGATGTAATGGCTCGGACCCTCCCGGTCTATTACTTTTCCAAATTTATGGTGTTTGGGATATCCTGGGGACCATCGGTGACTCATTAAGGAGTTTCCAAAAACTCAGTTCTACTAAACAGTTCCACCGAAACGGTGGCACCGGTCACAGCGGCACCGTGGTGGTGGCACTATGATGGTGGCACCGTAGCAGCCGCACCGTCACAGTCACACACTGAAATGGTGGCACCACACGATGGCACTGTAGCGGTCGCACACCGAAACAGTGGTACTGCTTATGGTGTTCCACCGAACTGATGGCACCATAGCGGTCACACACCGAAACGGTGGCACTGCTTATAGTGTTCTACTGAACCGGTGACACCATTACGATGTCTCACCAAACGGTGTCCCACCTTTTTTTTCTAGTTTCCTACTTTTTCCAGTTCCGCTCCTGCAACGTATATTTTGATGTAAAAGTGTTTTAATACCCCTTTAAAGTCCATTTAAAGCCCATAATTGATATATAAAATCCCCCAAGAGTCAGGAGACCCTTGACTTACCAAAATGTGTGGCTTTTTCCTCGGTGTCACCCCTTCTTCCCGTACTTTTCAGCTTCACCCGTGTTACGTGTTTTTTTTTCCTTTTTAAAGGAAACCCTTTAACTCACAGTTGTTATCGCCGCCTCCCAAAAGAGAATTATTAAATAACAATTAATTTCATCATGTTTAACTGCTCAACCACATGGAGAAACCACGATCTGCCTTTAAATCCATTCAATATTTCATATCCTGTAACTCTAGGATCTCACCTTTTATCGCACTGAGTTTCTTTCTCCTTCTTAGCTGGTCTCTTTTCCTTTCCCTGGTGTATTTGGAGTCCCTCTTCCTGAGGCTAGTTTTGCACCCATGTTGGAGCCTTTCCTACTCACTCTTGGATTCCTTGGAGTTCCTCCCCTGCAAGTCGCGTATCCCTAGTTCTTGGCGTGAGGAATAAAACTTTGATCGTTGATCATCCAAGTAAGTTTTTCCTTTGTCTCTATTTATTGTGTATCATGAAGGGTGGGTATGATAATGTTCCTTCGGGGACGGATGAAAACAAACATTAATGAAGATAATAAATGGTTTTTAAAGAATAAAGGGGTGTTTTTGATGATGTTGTTGTACTCTTTTATCTTTGCTTATGTGTTTTGAATTATACAGTCTTATGTCCACTGAAAATCATGGTCGTTGGTGGTCCTTTATTGTGCACTAATAAACCTTTGTTTTCTAGATAAACCAGTGATTGAATGGTTGTAACATAGAAACCGATTAATCGTGTAAACTCGGTTGATTAAATGGATGCCCAGTGAATAAGAATCCTTGTGTGATAACCCCAGTTAACCAAATAGAAAGATGAAACTTAATGAATGGTGTGATTAAATCTGAGAACACCCTTACTCTGTTCTGGTGATGTGTATGGTTGTTCTATTTGACGCCTTGTGGGGTGACGTGGATGGGGATGGGATCTCCTATTGTTGAGTTTTTGGTTGTGGACCTGAGGTAGTGTGGGGTCATACGATGGGTCTTGGTTTGGTTCTAGTACTTAGAGGGATCTTATAGATCCTTTTTGTTGTTGTGAATTTACAAGAGAACCGGGTGTGAATGCTTAAATTACTTCTTGGCTATTTTTCCTTCCTTGTCTTGTGGCTATGACTGTTAGTTTCCCAGTAGTGAAGATTTATTTAAATAGAATCACTTGAATATGATAACAATAATGGGTTCAATGGGAAATTTTTTTCCAGGAATGAGTTATGCTTTAGTTGTGGTTGTTGTGCTTTTGTATGAATGAATAGTAATAAGGGTGTTTGTGTATGGGTTGGTTTCGGAACCCTTAGGTTGGGATGAGTGCTTGCCTACTTATGTGTATAAATTTATTTTTTGTGTTTCTTATTCTCACCCCACCCAAGTTGAGCACTTCGTGTCGAACACCCTCATTTCATGGGGGATGGTGTTTTCCCCTACATCCTATTAGGTGACTGGTTATTAGCTTCTTTCTGATCCCTCTCCTGAGTATCCCAAGGATCTTTGGGCAGGCTGTGATGGCCTGAGGTCCATTAAATCCCAAGATTCTTCAGGCAGGGTACATTGTGGTGGTTGGACCAGGTGTGTGCGGGCAGGGTTGTTTCCCCAGAATCTTCGGGATGAGGCCCAGGTGTCTTTGGGCGTGGCAATGGTTGTTGTGGCCTAGGTTTCTGTGGGAAGGGATGTGTGTGGTGGCCCAGGTGTGTGCAGGTAGGGTATGGCAGTGAGACTATGGTGAGAATGGAAGGGGAGGTCTGACGCGTATGATGTCTTCAATAACCAGTGGGAAAGTGGTGCGGGGTACCCAAACATCAATGTCTTATTACTATTATTTTACCTGACTTGTGTTATTTGGGGGAGTGTGCCTTTTTGAGGTTGGGTGGATAGGTTCCTTGCTAGGTGCTTTGGTTATATCCTTTTTCTCACGAGGCATTAGAATGTCTCCCCACTTGTGCATGAGAGCTTTCGTTTTTTCCTACTGAGTATACCTGCATACTCACCCTACGTATATAAAACTGTTTTTAGTTTTTCAGGAGGACTTCAAGGACCGTGCGGGGTCGTACTAGCTCGGACGTCAGGATAGTTTTCGCTTTTGTTTTCTTTCTTTTTGGTACTTTCCCTTTGTATTTTTTCTTGTACTTGTATGGGTTTATCTTTGAACATGTATACGAGAATGGGTTTTGGTTTTACTTTTACCTTCAGTTTTTGAGTTGTTTGGGTTTTTACCATTGTATCTTCTGATCCTACTAAATAAAAAGGGTAATGCATTCCATATTACGTGTGATCATATACCCTTGGTGCTAGTCACCACTCTGGTGCCTATTGAAAGTGGGATTCGGGGGTCATTATCTCTCATTCAACTTGAGGAAGGAAGGGTCTGACAGTTTGTTGTCCCTTCCCTCGTCTTGGTGAAGGTGAGTCATGACACAACTGCAGCTTTTGAATCAACTTTTAGCTTTAGAGGACGTGATAATCAAATATAGGTGTCACTTTATTCCAAAAAAATATAATCCTTTATTTTTATATGAAGTTGGCTTCATGTTTTTTCACCAACTAGATATGTTTTTAACTATTTAGGTGTGTTTTTGAATTTATCTATTATATTATTCTAAATTTGTTGGTTCAAATTTTTATAGGTACAGAAGACATGGGACATGAAGATGAAGATGATGATGGTTCAGTGAATGATTCAAATGATATTTAAATTGGTTTACACAAATTGAGTAAATTTTAATTTTGTTCAAACATTTATGATTTAATTAAATGAAAATTTAAATTTATTTGACAGTCATATGTTACAATTTATTGTTTATACTTTACTTCCTTTTCCCATTTTGGAGTTTTGGATAATTCATATAAAGTGTGTTGAATTTACTCTAGTATACATGTTAGTTTTTTCTTATGTTATTTCAATATTTATGTGTGATTCAAATTTTAAATTTACTAAGTTTCAATGTTGGATGCACTTGATTCCTATTATTTTCTATTTGGTATATAAATGTATAAATATTCATTGGGCCTTACAATGTGTGGCGAACCTGCTTGCACTACTACAAATATGACCTTTATCAGCACTAGAAAAGTCGATCAACAACGCTAAAAAAAGCATTGTTAATCGAGGCGAGGATAAAGGGGGTCCCTTTTATCAGTGCTCTGAAAAGCGCTGATAAAAGTTGAAAAAATATTAAAAAAAATAAAAATATATATATTTTTGCAATTTTGGGGGGCTTCAACAGCGCTTGAAGCCCCCTTTAACAATGCTCACCACCATGGTAGCCCACGCACACCCCAAGCAAGCTCCACCCAGACCCACCCACCTTTAACAGTGCTAGTTAATTCCTCACACCTGCGCGCGCGACCTACCTCCCCTAGGATTCGAACTCGAGACCTCTTGCATGCGCGCCTAAGCTTTTACCACTCCACCATATTATTTTGTTTTTCATTTATTAATATATCTATTTATATATATATATATTCATATTAATATATACATATATTTAATTATATTAATATATATATCCGTATATTAATATATATATATATAAACATATATATATATTAATTATTCATGTTAATATATACATATATATTTAGTTATATTAATATATACATATAGTTAATTATATATATATATGTGTATATTAATATATATTTATATCTATTTATATATATATATTTAGTTATAATTTTTTATCCATATATTTATTTGTACATTAATATATATTTATAAGATTGGTTTTAAATACATTTATAAAATATATTTTTTTATGTGTGTTTTTATAAATAAATAAATAAATACATACATACATACATACATACATATATACAACACACACAGATGTATATTATATGTATATCTGTAGGTATAATTATACATATTTATATATATTTACAAATATTATATATTAATATGTATATACAAAAGTGCTAGAAATGGGGTCTCAAAAAAACTAATAAATCGTAGTCACTGAAAAAGACATAACTTCTTCTCCGAGTGTCCATTTCAGCTCTGTGAATAGTCAAACTGAAGGTCATGGAACGAACTACGATAACACTGGTGTCTGAGGCCGAACATACACACAGATCAAAAGTTATGACCGTTTTAATAAAAACTAGTACAAGCTCGTGCTATTGCACGGCTTATTCGATTACGGGTTTTTCTTATAATAAGAGATTAATATTTATAAAAAGTTAAGAAGAAAAAATATGTTTAATAAATTATAATTAAAAAGTAATTTTGTTTGATAATGGAATATGAGTGCATAGAATATGAATACATCATTCAAATAGTTGACAAAGAGATCAGAGACAAAGATAGAATAGAATATTCTATTAAATAAAATAAATACAAGAAGATATATATTCAACAACCACTTCATAATACTTAACAATGTGGAATTGAATAAAAAATAGATGAAGAAAAATTGAATCTGGTTGTTACTTCACTAAATGTCAAGAGTCTTTGTATTTTATTGAATAGCTGGTCCTCTGTCAGAGAATTTCATACCTAGAGGAATCACATGTAGAGAATTCCACAGCTACCTTCTTAATTTCCTAGTTGGGAAGAAAATGCATAAATTGCAACAAAAATGATGGGAAATTAAGAAACATTAATTGTAATTTCATTGAAGAAAGGCCTCTTTTACTTATTCTACTTCCTGGATCACATAAAGAAATATAGTACCTACAAAAAACTACTTGATTCGGTTTTGGAGCCAAGAAAAATAGAAATACTATGGAGAGCTATATGGAAACTTCTATAACATTTCCCTTGGACTCACCCTGTTTTCCTGAAGCAAAACATTAAAGCACATCACCATCACATTCGAGACTAAAAATAATGTGGGAAATTTATAACCCATTATTTTCATATGTTTTTAATGCATAAAAAAACACAGTGTATTCAAAAGTGAAAAAAAATTACTTGCATTCATATGTTGGACAAAAGGGAGATTAACTCTTCGATTTTAAAGCATTCAACCTGCATTCATTTTCCATTAAGATTGGCGTATTCACATGTACTAAGAAAACAATTAGAAAACAGTAAAATTAAATTTTAAATATTTAATCATGAATATATGGTATGAAAATGTCACTAAAAGAGTAATGTCCATCATGAAATCTATCTGGAAAACTAAAAAACATCAAACACAACAAAACATCCAACCTAAAAAACCAAGTTTATAAATCTATAGAATATCATCCCCTATCAAAAACATTAAGTATATTGCTCTTCCAGCATGTGTTAAGCAATTACTAATTGTTGATTTTGGAGACATCATTTCAATATCAACTACATTTAGGAAAATAATATTACATACAGTGAAAAACAAAGTGAAAGTGAAATTACATGAGAGGATCTAATAATAAATTTTAAATATGTGATGAGGATTAACTGTATTAAATAATGAAAATAACAGTCTTCAAATAGTGGAGAATTTATGATGTTTAGATATGGAGAAATTTTTTCATTATCTAGAAGTTGTATTGTCATCCAATCACCAAATTTTCTTACAATAACTCGTGAGATTCAAAATCTCCCACTAAAACCTATATGCATATACATGAAAAATTTAAATGTTTAATTTATAGTAATGATATAAAATAAAAATTTGATGTTATATAGTCAGTAAATTTATAAGTTTTTTAGCAATAACTTATGGGCTTGAATGTTATGAATTGCAAATAATATTCCACTAATAAGAAAAATAATCACTATCATTTAAGTTTGTTTCATCCATTCCCAACTCATCCCAAAGAAAGTAATTTTCTGAATACCAGAGTAAGAAAACTCATACATATAGACCTAAACTGTTAAATTCAATAGGATTATGTCAGTTTTTCCAAGATATAAATAAAGAGGAGCTACATAATAGGAAAAAATAAAGATCTTTATATGGTAGAGTTTAAATATCTCTTGGTGACAGAGTGTTCATATTATGTAGAGTATTATTCAAAATGAAAATCAAGTGAAATAAAAAAGATAAAATAGGGATGGATGTACCATTTCAAGAATGAAAATCTTTGAGGAGACACCTATCAAAAATCCAAACACAACCCATGTGGAAGCTGTAACGGTCTCCTTTGATTTTCGGAAAATTGAAACCAAAAATAAAGAAAACATTATAACATATAAAGATGGTTTTTTTGTTACAACTACAAACATAGAAAATAAGGAATTTGTGTTCAAAATATTACATCCATGTATTCTTTTCATGGTTCCACAGGAGTCCGTCATACAATTTTGTTGAGTATCTACCTTAAAATGAACCTAGTCATGAACAGTAAGTAAGCATAAAGAGATTCCTGAAGAT
This sequence comes from Viscum album, assembly GCA_963277665.1. NCBI lineage: Eukaryota > Viridiplantae > Streptophyta > Magnoliopsida > Santalales > Viscaceae > Viscum > Viscum album. Next base: position 1,638,771,568 of record OY728121.1, on the reverse strand, counting down.
ACATAATTAAAGAATTATAGCATTAATGATTTATAGAAATGAAAGCCAGAAACCGCAAGAAGCATATGCAATATATAAATCAGTTAATCAAATTCTGATACTCAAAAAAATTTCAGATCACATACCAATCCAATCAAAAGGATTGTTATCCTGACTATGCACCAAATAATATGGAAGGCAACCTCATCAACTTTTTTTCTTCAGTTGATTCTTATCCGAGAACCTCTCTATGTCAGCGTCTTTGTCATCTGAAGGGAATATACCAGAAAAGGATCCAAATATGATGTTTATGACATTGATAGACATAGTTACTTATAACACATCAAAAAATACCTAGTTGGTTTCTTTATGACAACTGTGAAAAGAATATTTAGGTCATAATATGCAGTTGAATTGCATGAATCGAATAAGGTAATGGAAGAACAACTAATAGTGTCATTAATAGTAGCTGTGTTTGCAAGATCTAATCTTGTCAACACTAAAAAATACACATGAAACATTTTTAAATTATGAAAAATGAAACTATAGGAAATGAAGAGAAAACTGGACAGGTATCATTACATGTGTACCTAGTTCACCAGAAGACTAAAATACAAGTGTGATAATCATTGAAGAACACACCTGTGGATGACCCAGCCAAATTATTTTCAGCTTTTGTAACACCAAAAACTGTAGAGCCATATATAGAATAACCATGAGTCAAGCATGGACATTTCCTTTCCATAAACCCTGTAAAATCAATTTTCCTTCATTGAATCATCTAAAAAAGTATTGTTCATGTTATGTGAAATAATTACAATTATAGCCTCATGAAAAATTGATTAACTTAATAAGAAAAACTATAGGTTGATTCTCTAAAAATTTAGCTTTTATCATGTTTTCATAAATGAACAAACTGAAGAAAAAATACATATATATTTCACTATCAATACACCATAATAAAAAATAAACCACATAATGTAAGGGATATATATAGCCCTTATTCCTAAGGATATTATTTCATGATTGGAACATCCCTTTATAAATTGATTAGTTGTATCAAGAAGAGATAAAGTTAATATGTCTGGAGGGAAGAATACATCCATGTATATACTTTTCAATCACATCTTAGGACTTATATATCTTTACATCCATGTATATAATTTTCAAGGCCATTGATGTTGTAAGATGAAGCATCATAAGATAAACTGAAGATTCCACCCCTATATTGAAAACAATAATCAAGAAAACATGAAATCGCATCATGTTGTGAAAATGTGAGTAAGAGTGAAGAGAAAATACCCCTAAAAATGATAATACCATACATGAAATGAAAAATTCATCACTTGTCCCTCAAATAGAGGGTTCTATAAACATTTAACCTTTATCGGAGTCAAATTAATGTCTCTGAACAATTAGACAATATTGATGTTTATGATGGATAAAGTTACAGAGAGCATGAAAACAATCAATGCATAATATAAAAACAATCAAATTAGAATCCAATCAAAACTCATTATGTCAAAACTGAATTATAGAATCAATTCATGGGTATATGCATGTAACAATAGACAAGAATATAATTAAAACTGAATCAGATTAGCAGAATATATTAAAACCTATTACCAATCGGGGGCGGCATACAGATTGTTTCTTTTGGGATTAGAGGTATAATTTGAGGGTTTAGGTGGCATGGTAACATGGGAAGGTGGAATGTAAGCAGGTGAAATGAAAACATTAGTAAATATATATATATAAGCAAGTTATAATAGAATTATAGTATTGTATTTTGGTATCACAAAGCTGAAAAACATCATTCAAAATATTTCAAAATAATCTATTTGAGTTTTGTGTCATTTAGAAAATGACTAAATCTATATGATTCACAAATCACAATGGTGTTTATTACATTCACTAATTCCTAAAGTAATAATGTATTATGAAAAAATCACATGAGTTTCATGATTTATAGTAAACAATGTTTCTATACCAAAATCGGGATACATTAGTAGAAATATATCAATATACTACCATGAATTAAAAAATATATTTTTAGACAACTAATCAAAATATGTATCATGTAAAACTACTCAATAACATTCCTCGTAATGTGCATCGTCAATCTTTTCATTAAAATTTGATTAATAATGAAACATAGGGTATTTGAATGGTATATTAGAACAACCTGAGAAAGAGGCATCCATTGGAACATGTTTAAATGTAAATGTAAGCTTGGCATACCTAAACTGCAACTCATTTTTAAGTGGTGGAATAATAGTTGGGTAAACTCGAATGTATATAACAGTGTGTAACCAAAAATAATTGATAGTTCTTATAATAAAACAAAATTATTTCTTATTTTAAATAAATTAATTCCCTTAGTTGAAAAATACCATGAAATATACAAACCACATAACATGACGATTTTTCAGTGATAGAACTCAAGCTGTCATCGAATTGAACACCTTATTACCTCCTCTGCATAGCCCTTCAGCCTCTGGTTGATCTCTCTTCAAATTATCTCTCACCACCTGAAATCACAAAAAATAAGCGGAATCAATGAATTAAGATAATATAATAATGGAAGGTAGTTTTCATTTGATTTAAAAAACAGATGGAAGAAAAAAAACTATTGGGTATACAACATAAAATATAATTGGTAATGGTGGTAAAAGATTACATAATGCAAGTAATGTAACACCCCTATAAAAATCAATAATAATGAGTACATACAATCTACATGAGAGAAAAATAAATATATTGTCAAATTAACAAAGTAACATTTGCATATCTAAACTGCTACTCATTTTGAAGTGGTGCAAGAAAGTGTGAACCCTAAAAAACAAATAGGTGAATAAATATCATCTTATTGAATGAAATAGTTATTGCAGTTTCTGAAATGGAAGAGCATATATATTAAAATGAAATAGGAAAATATAAAGTATAAATTTAAACAAAATACCAGAATGAAGAGAGGCTGAGGCCAGCTGCATCTTTTGAGAGAAGCTCGACAAAGGCTAGTGGTGGTCTCTCGTGAAAAGTAAATCGATAGTAAAACCTATTGAGAAAGAGAATCACGAAATATGATGATAGAAAAAGCCAAAATTATATAATGATTTGGGTTCTTCTGCAACCAGAGTTGTGAATAGATGGGGTTACCTTTTATGATGAAGAAGGTGGTGTTGACGAAGCCGAAATCAGGTGACCGTCATTTGAGTGTTGATAATGATTTTCAAACTGAAACCTTGCAAGAAGATGAAATCGGATGAAAATATAAATTATAGAGAAATGGTATGTTGATCCGGGCCATTTTCTGATCCAGACTCCTTGCCCTCCAATTGAGAGAAACGGACACCCAACATTTTCAATGAACCTTGAGTCTATGCCAAAAATAGATTCGTTGAAGATAGAAATCCCCTGTGATGCCTAAAACAACTTCTTTGAAGATTGAAATCCACTGCAATTTGTGGTCTCCGCTGTAGAATCGGAGGAGGTAGAGGGGTCCGAGACGGATGAATTGTAGGTAGAGGAGCCATACGTGGCAGACGCGGAATAGGCGAAGGCGGAGTAGGTGAAAGTGAATTCGGAGAAACTGGAGGCGTCGCGGGGAATTTAAGAGGTAGAGGGAGCTGATGGTAGTAGCGTGAACCCTAGATATAGAGAACAGAACACGAGAGTGAGGATAAATGTTGGAGACGAAGCTGTCGAAGATGAAGGAACAGTCGAAGGTCGGGAGAGGAATTGCTTTTCAGTGGTAACCCTAGGATAGGGAGAGGGTAATCGCGAGTGGGAGATGGATGATGTCGAGGGAATGATACGGAGAGGATATGGTATATATCATAGCAGCGGGAAATCAGAGTGGAGGTGAAGTAGGAGTGGGATTCGGAGGAGCTGTGAAAAACAGAAACGGGAGGGAGGGAAATAGCGATAGGGAGGCCGAGCTGGAGCGGGATGGAAATAATGGCAGAGAAAGGGAGGAGGGACATGGAGTCATGGAGGCATGAAGGGTTGGAATGTATGAAAAATAGGATGTGGAGGTTTGTGATAGTGACACGTGGTAGATGGAAATCCAGGATTAGTATATATAGAAGATTTGACAGGAGTTCGGACACGAAAACTGAGTTTTGGAGGCCTTTTGTTAGTTTTTTTTCTATTTTCAAGTCTCAAACGTGACTAATATTATGTCTAAGTAAACCTAATGCATATATATCTTTGTTGTATTCTATTTGATATGTGGTAGAGCTCAAACGGACACCTGGAGCGAAAGTTATGGTCGTTTGAAGTTAGACTTTTTTTTGGAGTGATATAACTGATATATCTTTCGTTCCTCAGATCCTCTAACAGTTTCGACTGCACATGGTCGTCACTCGTTTTGTGAGCTTCGATTTGACTGGTCGCAGCGCTCAAATGGACAACCAGAGCAGAGGTTATTCTAGTTTTAGTGATTTGTTGGTTTCTTAGGTTTTTAGGAGATACGAGAGTTACAAAATTTCAAACGATAATAACTTCTGCTTCGAGTGTCTATTTTGGCTCTACCACTTATCAAATAAAATCTTGTGAAAAGTTACACACTTTGGTGATCACCAAAACCCTTTCTCACGTTCTTTGAAGTTCAAAAAGAACTAAAAACCATATGAATGGTCATAAGTTTGCCTCTGGGGTCTGTTTTGCCATAACTTCTGCTCCGGGTGTCCGTTTTGCCTCGACCACATATCGAATCGAATCTTACGAACAAACCTACACTATAGTTGTAAAGACCAGTAAATTTCAAGAAAATTTTTTTTCTTAAATTCTTTGGAATTTTACGAGTCCGCAGTTTCTGACGGCACCTGATTCTGAGACCCGGTGTGCCCGAAATAATTTTCTGAAGTTTTGTTAAGCTTAAATTAACGTGTGTAAGCAGTTTTACTGAAAAAGTATAGTAACTCTTAAATGGTTATTCAGATCAGAAATCTGAGGGCACCGTTGCGCTCAGGATGGCGGGTTTACCCTAAGAGCGACTTAAGTTTAGTCGGCGCAGGCCTCCTGTGAGAAATTCCAAAAATGGAATAACCATAAATAAAATAATTAAATAAATTATTTTATTTTTCAAATGGTTATAACTCACAAATGGTAGCTCGGATTAAAAATATAAGACCACCGCTGAACTCGTGAGGGCATGCTTTATTTAAGCACATACTAACTTTGGCCGGCACGGGTCACCAGAAAAAGTAAGTTTTTGGCCGCAAATAAAATAATTAAGTGACAATTATTTTATTGTAAAATTCATAACTTCTAAATAGTAACTCGGATTGAAAATCTGAGAGCATCGATGGGTTCGTTGGGGTGTGTTTTACTTAGGCAGAGCCTAACCTCGACCAGCGCGGGTCGAGGGTGACTGATAATAATTTTTTGAACTTTTTTTCAGGTACGTTCAGTAAACGTACGTGCGGGTTTTTCTATCTTTTGAACCAGTGCTCGGAATTGAAATCTGAAGGCACCGATGAACTCGCAGCACCGGTAATTTCTTAAGAGAACCTTGAACGCAGTTGCGTTTTAAGAGGGTTGAGAATTAATAATTGGGGATTTATAATTAAATAAATAAAATTGGTGGTACACAATTTTATTTATATCTATGGTAGTCATACCCTACAAAGGGGAGTTAAGGGTGAGACCCATAACCACCAACTACCCATGTGTGGATAAATGAGAGGTGGGGGCCACACGAGCCCAAACCTCTCATCTTCCTTAACTCTCTTCAATCCCCCTTTAACACCCCTTCAATTTAATGTGACAACCCCTTTAATAAAGAGACCATCTCTCTCCCTCTTTAATGGTGCCAACACTTTAATTAATTAAGTGTTTTGAATTTGAAAAGGCATGGAATGTTTATTAATAGGGGAAGCCTCTTTTTAATATGGGTTGGAAAATATTTTGGAGAACCTTGAGGATCCTCTGGAGGATTGGAAAGAAATGTGTTTTTATCCCGACGAAGAATGCTCTACGATTCAAAGAACGTGAAGTCACTGATGACGTGCCTTTTCTTTTTCTTCCTCCACGTCAAAGAAGAAGACACCGTCGCGGGGGAACGTCGCCAATGACAACGTTCTTTCTTCCTCTGATGTCGATGGGATAGATATCGTTCTTCCGCAACGCCGTTCTATCACGACGCTCGCCTCTTTCCGTGGCTCGACGACGTGCAACGTCATGATCGAGGTAGGGGGTTTTCGTATATAGTGTATATGTGATTTATACCTCAAGCATGGGTATTTTAATTGCAGGGTGTTTGTATAATTTATTTTGAATAAATTAAACCCTTGTCGTTGATGAATTTTGGATTGATCCTCTAATGCGGAGGGCACGGCTAACGAACAAGCCCGGACCCTCCGCTGGTTGTTCTTTTGTGCATGGATTGATGGGCGACATTGAAACGGGCCACAACGGCGATTCGAAGCCGGTATGACGCGCAGAAGGATCCCATGGCGCGGGTCCGACGAGGGTCCCGGTGGTCCAAGGCGATGGTTCGGTTGGGCGAGCAGGCGATCGTGGCTACTGGTGCAGGCGGAAGGCGGCGCGACATGGGGTCCGGTGCGTGGTAGCAGGAGATGGGTGCTAGGGTAAAGGCCGCGTGAGATTTCTGGAGGAGAAAGAAGATTGGAGAGAGAAAGAAGGAATAAGAGAAATAAATTAAAATAAGAAATAAGAAATCAATAGGAAGTGATGGGGCATGAAGGGAGGCGCTACTTTTGGGTGGTGCGTGGATTTGGTTGTGTGAGATTTAAGGAATTAAATCAAATTAAAAATGATAATAATATAATAATGTTATTATTATTTTCGTTGGGAAAACTGTATTTTGATGGTATCTTCCTCGTGCGACCTCGGTTTCACGAACCGTCAGCGACAGTGTGACCCTGACTCCGAGGCGGAATTTATGAGTCCAATATTGGATGTCTTTTTCTCATTTTTGGATCGGGTACCCGAAGCGCTCGAAAAATAATAGATTTAATATTATTATTACATCTTCGACCTGCTATAACTCATGCGTGCGACGTCCGATTGACTTGCCGTCAGAGGCGACGTGACCCTGTCTTTAAGACGGTCGATTCAAGTCTAATGTTCGATACTAAATTCTAGTTCGTGGCTCGGGTCCATGAAACACTCAATGATAATAATATTATTATTATTACGGGATCTTGTATCTCACATATCTCTCTCATTCGGTGTCGGAATGACGAACCGTCTGCGACGTTGCGACCCTAGAATTAAGATGGATGTTTCAAGACCAATTTTGGATATTTATGTCAAGGTCGAGGCGCGGGCCCCACGAGGCCCGGTTCGCGCGTGTTGCGGTGAAATGAAACTTTTTTAAAGGTTATCCATTTTGGACCAATGGGTAGTCCATCTCATCTGTTTTTCGGTATGGATCGCAATGGTGTGACCGGTTTGGTTAACCGGTGTCATTTGAAGTACGGCTGAGTTGGTTCGAACCCGAAACCAACCGGGCCCTCGGATCGGAAACGCTTATAACGTGAGCTCCGGACGTCCGATTGACATGCTGTAGACTTTGTTGGATTCCTCTTGATGAGACGGTTCTTTTGGCATACTTCACCTGAAGTTTGGACGCAGTTGGAGTATGGCTGGGTTGGATTGTACCCAAAATCCAACCGGGCCCCTGGAACGGAAATGCTAATAACTCACAGACCGGGCGTCCGATTGACGCATCGTCTGTTTCGTTGAGACCCCTATGACGAGGCGGTCCTTTGAGATACTTCCACGTGAGATTACGTGACACTTGGAAGTGTCGACCAGTAGCTCATGGAGCGGACCCTCCAGGAGATGAGCGTACGGAGTACGGAGACCTTGTAGCTGGCTGAGACCTGATGACTGCTTGTCCGATTCGAGTCGGAGTGACTTGACTAGCCTAGTGGAGAGCACTACTATGTTTGGGTGGCAGACCCATGGTGAGGATCACTACTGTGTTTGGGTGGCAGACCCACAGTAGTCGACAGAAGGATTACCTCTATAGGCTATTAGGGGGAGCACTACTGTGTTGGGGTGGCAGACCCATGGCAGAGAGCACTACTGTGTTTGGGTGGCAGACCCGCGGTACTCAACAGGAGGAGTACCTCAACAGTCTAAGGTTAGTGAGCAGCGCCTCAGAGTTTTGAGAGGATCACTGTACTCGTCAGAGGAGGAGATCTTCAGCAGTTGTGGTTTTGATTCTTTAATGAAAATCCTGGTTTGATCTGAGTCAATGTCCTTTGTGTTTTCCTCATGATTGAGATGGGTTACTTGATAACTTAGGTATATGTATGGGCATATACCTAAGTAAAGGTTATTTGTTGAGATCTTTATTTTTGGTTTATCCTTGTTTGATTTAGTGAGACCTTGAGGGTCTCGGGGTCCTTACTGAGTATCGTTATACTCACCCCTGCATGGGCTATGCCCGCACCTTGTTGTGTTGGATGCAGACGATGAACAGCGCTGACCGAGGCAGAGTGTACAAGTACTGGACGGTACCCGGAGGTGGATACTCGATGTGACTGCACAAAGAGTAGACCGATTGACGCAGAGTGCTGAGGAGGACATCTGTATCTACCCTTCAGGTGGGAACCTGGAGGACGATCCAGGAGCTGCTTCCATCTTCCAGCTGTTTGTCTTCCAGTTGTACTTTCTTTCAGTTGTAGTTGTACCTTTCTATTGGGCTTGTATTCTAGGCCCTTTGTACTTTCAACACACTTGTTATACTTATTTACTTAGTGTTTTCTTCCGCTTGTACTCTGGTTGTGTGTGTGTGTTTACGTTTTATGAAGGTAATGCCTTCCTAGTTATAAGTATTTACGTCTTTGGTGCTAGTCGCCAGCCCCTGGCCTATGGGAGGTGGGCTTGGGGTAGTTACAACACGGGCCCCGGGGGACGGGTCATGAAAAATTGGTATCATATGAGTCGGTTCTACCACAGAACTCAGGACTCTGATAATTATTTTCTATTAAGCAATAGTGTTAAGGGTACCGAGTGTGGTCTTCAGTTCAGGGAGTCTAATGTTGGTGTGGCGACCGACGTATCCATACACCAGGACCCTGACTACTGATTTCCGACTTAGTGCACGAAAACACTGATTGTGTGTGTGTTTCCAAAAGTTTTAAATTCATCTCAAACCAGGTCATCTCACCAGGTTTAAATCGTTTGACCGTGTCGCATCTGTTCAGGATGCCTCTACGCTGACAGTCAGTTGGAGTTCTGATAGAGTACACAATGACGGCCCACCGAGCGATGAGGCTCCGGTGCAGGGCCCTCTTGCTATGATGGCACCTTCGGGTGGTGTACCAGCAGCATCACCACCTGTTAGGCAGCAGATTCCACCAGTTGTACTAGCGGATGGTGCACACTGACATAGTGCGTTGCATGAGTTCTAACAGCAGAGGCCTCCGATGTTACGAGGCGAGACAGATTCTCAGGCAGCAGTGGACTGGATGGAGGTGATTGCTAGGGTTCTACACCTAGTTTAGACAATAGTAGAGCAGTTGGTGATCTTAGCTACTGGTGTTTCCTAGTGAGTGTCCATGAGGATGGTTGGCATAGTGATAAGGCTTCGGTACGTGGAACGATGCTAGAGATAGTACCTTTGGGTAGTGTTCCATCTATATCAGTACCTAATGGTCAGCAGTTACAACTGGCGGTACCAGTAGATGACACATGTAGGCATAGTGCCTTACACATGTTTCAGCATCAGATACCCCTCAGGTTCTGAGGTGAGCCCGACTCATAGGCGGTTGAGGACTGGCTTGAGGAGGTGTCTAAGAGTTTTCTAGAGCTTATACACCTTTGGTAGGATGACATGTTGGTAGCTGAGTATTCATCGAGGTGTACCGATCGTTACTGGCACATGATGACTATGATTTGATCAGTGCCTTAGAGCTCGAACCTCAGAGCGAAGAAGTGTTAAGGACAGATGAATCTGCAGAGCAGCAGACATGGAAGCAGAGTTAGGAGAGCATCATGAGGTGGTGAACATTTCGATATGTTACAACCACCCGCCTTTGTAGTCCCCGCTAGGCTCAGGGAGCTGGAGGGCAGGGGAAGAGAGTAGTTGCATGCGGTCAAGGAGTGTGACCGAAAGGCTCTAGGGATGATTTGAGGTACGGTATGTGTCTACTACTAGCTGCTGTATCAATAGACTTAGGTACCAATCATTCGTTCCTTTCACGAATCTTGTCCCAGACCTAGAGTTTCCGGTTAAAACCGTTGACTTGACCCTCATGTCTGGAGATACCTTTGGGATGAAACTCAATAATCACACTTACGCCGATGGTGTGATCTGACCCTTGAGGTGAGAGTTTCGGTTGGAACCTCTTGGTGGCAGCGTCGAGACCTTACGACATTGGTCTAGGTATGGATTGGATTCACAATTTATACTCAGATTGACTGTATTAGGCAAAAAGGTTGTGATTTACCTACAACGTTGGTATGGGTTTTCCTTGGTCGGCGAAAAGGAAACCCTAGGCAGCACAGGATAGAATCATGCATAAGTGGGTGCAGTCGATCACTCAGGAGTTGGCCAGACTTACCTTTGTGCCAGAATTCTCCAGAGTTGCAGTACCACTTCCAGCATTGACGAAGAAGGGGTAACACTTTGTGTGGTCAGGGATATGCCAACGGAGCTTTTCATAAGCTGAGGCAGAGGTCGACCAGTGCGTCTATTTTGAGGCTACTGAAGAAGGTGCCAATCATCCAGGAAGGGATAAAGACTACACAGAGCAGGCAGAAATCCTATGTTGATAGGATATAGGACCACTGGAGTTCGAGGATGGCGACCACATTGTCTTACGCGTCTTACCTCGAGGAGGTCTACAAAGATGTGGCCGATGCGGTAAGTTATCTCTAAGGTTAATCGGACTCTTCTAGGTCCTCAGCAGGGTAGGCGAGGTGGCTTACCGCTTGGACCTTCCACCTCAGTTGCACCGGGTGCACAATGTCATCAACGTATCTCAGCTGAGGAGATGCGAGCACGACCTATCTGTCATCATCGACCATGGGGAGTTGGTCATCGATGACGGGGCGACATTCTCGGAGGTTCCGGTGAAGATCGAGGATCGACAGGTGCGAGTCCTATGTGGACGGTCGATTCTTCTGGTGCGCATTCGCTGACAACATGGGATCCTCCAAGAGAGAACATGAGAGCGGGAGACTCAGATGCGTGATCAGTACCCTCAATTGTTTCCCTAGCATGTGTTGTAGCTTTACGAGGATGTAGAGCCCTGAGGTGGGGGTAATGTAAAGACCAGTAAATTTCAAGAAATTTTTTTTTCTTAAATTCTTTGGAATTTTACGAGTCCGCAGCTTCTAAAGGCACCTGATTCTGAGACCCGGTGTGTCCGGAATAATTTTCTAAAGTTTTTTTAAGCTTAAATTAACGTACGTAAGCAGTTTTACTGAAAAGGTATAATAACTCTTAAACAGTTACTCGGATCAGAAATCTGAGGGCACTGTTGCGCTCAGGATGGCGGGTTTACCCTAAGAGCGACTTAAGTTTAGTCGGCGCAGGGCTCCTGTGAGAAATTCCAAAAATGGCATAACCGTAAATAAAATAATTAAATAAATTATTTTATTTTTCAAATGGTTATAACTCACAAACAGTAGCTCGGATTAAAAATCCGAGACCACAGCTGAACTCGTGAGGGCATGATTTATTTAAGAAGATACTAACTTTGGCCGGCACGGGCCACCAGAAAAAGTTAGTTTTTGGCCACAAATAAAATAATTAAGTGAAAATTATTTTATTGTAAAATTCATAACTTCTAAATAGTAACTCGTATTGAAAATATGAGAGCATCTATGGGTTCTTTGGGGCGTGTTTTACTTAGGCAGAGTCTAACCTCGATCGGTGCGGGTCGAGGGTGACTGATAATAATTTTCTGAACTTTTTTTCGGGTACGTTCAGTAAACGTACGTGCGGGTTTTTCTATCTTTTGAACCAGTCTCAGAATTGAAATATGAGGGCACCGATGAACTCACAGCACCGGTAATTGCTTAAGGGAACCTTTACCGTAGTTGCGTTTTAAGTGGGTTGAGAATTAATAATTGAGGATTTATAATTAAATAAATAAAATTGGTGGTACACAATTTTATTTATATCTATGGTAGTCATACCCTACAAAGGGGAGTTAAGGGTGATACCCATAACCACCAACTTCCCATGTGTGGATAAATGAGAGGTGGGGCCCACACGAGCCCCAACCTCTCATCTTCCTTAACTCTCTTCAATACCCCTTTAACATCCCTTCAATTTAATGTGACAACCCCTTTAATAAAGAGACCATCTCTCTCCCTCTTTAATGGTGCCAACACTTTAATTAATTAAGTGTTTTGAATTTGAAAAGGCATGGCATGTTTATTAATAGGGGAATACTCTTTTTAATATGGGTTGGCAAATATTTTAGAGAACCTTGAGGATCCTCTGGAGGATTAGAAAGAAATGTGTTTTTCTCCCGATGAAGAATGCTCTACGATTCAATGAACGTGAAGTCACCGACGACGTGCCTTTTCTTCTTCTTCTTCCGCGTCAAGGAAGAAGACACCGCCACGGGGGAACGTCGCCAACGACAACGTTCTTTCTTCCTCCGATGTCGACGGGATCGATACTGTTCTTCTGCAACGCCGTTCTATCGCGACGCTTGCCTCTTTCCGCGGCTCGACGACGTGCAACGTCATGATCTAGGTAGGGGGTTTTCATATATAGTGTATATGTGATTTATACCTCGTGCATGGGTATTTTAATGGCAGGGTGTTTGTATAATTTATTTTGAATAAATTAAACCCTTGTCATTGATGAATTTTGGATTGAGCCTCTAATGTGGAGGGCACGGCTAACGAACAAGCTCAGACCCTCCGTTGGTTGTTCTTTTGTGCGCGGATTGACGGGCGACATTGAAACGGGCCGCAACGGCGATTTGAAGCCGGTATGACGCGCAGAAGGATCCCATGGCGTGGGTCAGATGAGGGTCTTGGCGGTCCAAGGCGATGGTTCGGTTGGGCGAGTAGGCGACCGTAGCTGCTGGTGCAGGTGGAAGGCGGCGCGACATGGGGTCCGGTGCATGGTAGCAGGAGATGGCTGCTAGGGTAGAGGTTGCGTGAGATTTCTGGAGGAGAAAGGAGATTGGAGAGAGAAAGAAGGAATAAGAGAAATAAATTAAAAGAAGAAATAAGAAATCAATTGGAAGTGATGGGGCGTGAAGGGAGGCACTACTTTTGGATGGTGCTTGGATTTGGTTGTGTGAGATTTAAGGAATTAAATCAAATTAAAAATAATAATAATATAATAATGTTATTATTATTTCCGTTGGGAAAATTGTATTTTGACGGTATCTTCCTCGTGCGACCTCGGTTTCACGAACCGTCAGCGACAGTGTGACCCTAACTCCGAGGTGGAATTTATGAGTCCAATATTGGATGTCTTTTTCACGTTTTTGGATAGGGTACCCAAAGCGCTCGGAAAATAATAGATTTAATATTATTATTAAATCTTCGACCTGCTATAACTCATGCGTGCGACGTCCGATTGGCTTGCCGTCAGCGGCGACGTGGCCCTGTCTTTTAAATAGTCGATTCAAGTCTAATGTTCGATACTAAATTCTAGTTCGTCGCTTGGGTCCACGAAACACCCAATGATAATATTATTATTATTATTATGGGATCTTGTATCTCACATATCTCTCTCATTCGATGTCGGAATGACGAACTGTCTGTGATGTTGCGACCCTGGAATTGAGATGGATGTTTCAAGACCAATTTTGGATATTTATGTCGAGGTCGAGGTGTGGGTCCCACGATCCCCGGTTCGCGTGTGTTGTGGTGAAATGAAACTTTTTCATCGGTTATCCATTTTGGACCAATGGGTAGTCCATCTCGTGTGTTTTTCAGTATAGATCGCAATGGTGTGACTGGTTTGGTTAACCGGTGTCATTTGAAGTACGGTCGGGTTGGTTCGAACCCAAAACCAACCGGGCCCTTGGAGCAGAAACGCTTATAACGTGAGCTCTGGACATCCGATCGACGTGCCATCAACTTTTTTGGATTCCTCTTGATGAGACGGTTCTTTTGGCATACTTCACCTGAGGTTTAGACGCAGTTGGAGTATGGCTGTGTTGGATTGTACCTGAAATCCAACCGGGCCCCTGGAACAGAAATGCTAATAACTCACAGACCGGGCGTCTGATTGACGCGTCGTCTGTTGCGTTGAGACCCCTATGATGAGGCGGTCCTCTGAGATACTTCCATGTGAGATTATGTGACACTTGGAAGTATCGACCAGTATTTCGTGGAGCGGACCCTCCCGGGGACGAGCGTATAGAGTATGGAGACCTTGTAGCTAGCTGAGACCTGATGATTGCTTGTCCGATTCGAGTCGGAGTGACTTGACTAGCCCAGTGGGGAGCACTACTGTGTTTGGGTGGCAGACCCATGGCGGGGAGCGCTACTGTGTTTGGGTTGCAGACCTGCGGTACTCGACAGAAGGAGTACCTCTGTAGGCTATTAGGGGGAGCACTACTGTATTTGGGTGGCAGACCCATAGCGGAGAGCACTACTGTGTTTGGGTGGTAGACCCGCGATACTCGACCGGAGGAGTACATCAGCAGTCTAAGGTTAGTGAGCAGCGCCTCGGAGTTGTGACAGGATCACTGTACTCATCAGAGGAGGATCTCTTCAGCAGTTTTGGTTTCGATATCTTTAATGAAAATCCTGGTTTGAGTTGAGTCAATGTCCTTTGTGTTTTCTTCATGATTGAGATGAGTTACTTGATAACTTAGGTATATGTATGGTCATATACCTAAGTAAAGGTTATCTGTTGAGATCTTTCTTTGTGGTTTATCCTTGTTTGATTTAGTGAGACCTTGAGGGTCTTGGGGTCCTTACTGAGTATCGTTATACTCACCCCTGCACGGAGTATGCCCGCACCTCATTGTGTTGGATGTAGATGACGAACAACGCTGACCGAGGCAGAGTGTATGAGGATTGGACGGTACCCGGAGGTGGATACTCGGTGTGACTCCACACAGAGCGGACCGATTGACACAGAGTGTTGAGGAGGACATATGTATCTACCCTTCAGGTGGGAACCCGGAGGACGATCCAGGAGCTGCTTCCATCTTCCAGCTATTTGTCTTCCAATTGTACTTTCTTTCAGTTGTAGTTGTACCTTTCTGTTGGGCTTGTATTCTGGCCCCTTTGTACTTTCAGCACACTTGTTATACTGCTTTACTTAGTGTTTTCTTCCGCTTGTACTCTGGTTGTGTGTGTGTGTTTACGTTTTATGAAGGTAATGCCTTCCCAGTTATAGGGATTTACGTCTTTGGTGCTAGTCATCAGCCCCTGGCCTATGGGAGGCGGGCTTGGGGTAGTTATGACACGGGCCCCGTGTAAGGGTTGGTGTCCTCAAAGCCAACTGTTTTGTACTTTGATTACATGAATGTTCACTTATTATATATTGTTCATTGTTCTGCATGACTATAATATAATAATGTCCTGGAATATTTGTTGCATTAATAAGGTCATAGCAGATCCCCACTATGATGAGAACCTTGAAATGATATAACAATATTCTTAAATAAAGTTATGTGGTTGGATTACATACTATGATAGGACACATAGTATACAGACCGTCATGTGCGAGTACTCGTAAGAAGACGAGACTCTCTCTCATGGAGTTCTCACTTGGTAATCTCCAAGATGGGAGATTATGAGAACAAACCCGCCAATAGTAATTCTGCATGTCTTGGTGTCATCGGATATTGCTATCTGCAAGCGTGTGTAATGGTCCTTAGACTGGAATATTATAATTAACTCATGTCATGACTCGCGCACTTAGATTTACTGACGAAAATCGTCACGCAAACAGTTGGCGGGAAGTAGGGTGCGTTGGGTGCGTCACAAGTGACATTTTGTTAATGGATAAGTCAAGGAAGGATTTGTCCCTTCCATTTATGGAAGTTGATATCTCAGCCCTTTGATTGAAATAGAACTGTCGCATTAAAATTTCATGGTCATGGTGTGAACAACGAGTTTATTTCAGGTAGTCAAAGAACGACGGATCAAGCATATAGGTTTATGACACTTCCATGAAACCTGCTTGATGAGATATTGAGACAAAGGGATTAAATTACACAGTAAGTGTTCGTATGAGGTGATACATCAATGCGGCATCAACTTCTTTCTCTTGGGTGCCTTGACCCGTTGCTAGACAGTAATCTTGGACTTTAGGCAAGTCTGCCTAATGCCAACGAGAAAGAGTCCTAGAGGGTCACACACTAAGTGTATCCAAGTATCTCAAGTTGAATAAAGATTATTCTCGTACGTGGTTTAATAATTATTCAAGTAAGCCTAAGTTATTTTAAATGATGGAGGAAAAATAAAATAAAACAAGTACACGTCGTGTATTATTAAATGTACACGCCATGTAGTTTTATTTTGGAAAGGAAATGAATAAATGAAAACAAGATATACACGCCGTGTACATTTAATGTACACACCGTGTAGTTTTCAATGAAAAACAAGTACACGCCGTGTATTTATTATTACATGTCGTGTAGTTTTTTCAGTCGGGATTTTGAGGATATAATATCGTTTTATTAAATGATATTTATTATAATCAGTGTGATCGCATGTCAAGGAATTAATTATTCAACATGGGGGGTTTTCAATAAGAGTTAATGAAATAAATGAAACGCGTAACGCGTTTATTTATTGTCATAACTCTACAACCTAAAACTCAATTATAAATATCCTCACAACCCCAACTCTTTTCCTACACAAGAGAATCGTTGTGCACAATATCTCTAGAGAATTCTTTCAAGGCCGAAAGAACCTCTTCCTCCAAGAACGCTCTCAAGACCAAGAGAGATCCTCTTCCATCGGATCAATACGATCTAAGGTGGAAAACGCAAGCAAAGGCTTCTCCATGCTAGCACCCGGATAATCCTTTGGCGACGTCCAGAGATACGAGGTACACTTGTGGATCACCGCTAGAGGGAGTCTACACTTGGATTCTACGAGGCAACGACGGATCACATCGACAACGTGATCAAGAACATCAACGAAGAAAGAACACCCAAAATGTATTTCTTTATAATTAATTAAATTAATTATAATCAACCTGTAGCGATCCTTGTTTGTGGTTCTGGGACAAACCATCTTCTTTGTCTTTTTCTGTGATTCTATTCGTGGAGACAGGCGTTTATCGTCATATTGATCCCAGATTGATCATTGCTAATGACAAAAAGACAAGTGGGCACATCCACCCACGTGCTTCCCCTATTCCCGGAACCTTCAAATGTTATCAGAGGGAGGTTACAACGTTGATTATAGTTATTTAATTTTCATTGATAATTTACGCATTTATATTTGATTCAATTCACAATAAATCATTCTATAAATCTAAATAAATGATATCTGTTCTTCCTCCTTCGTTTCTCGATTCATATCACAGAAACGACCTTTTAATTTTAATTTTGATTAAAATAAAAATGAGGAACTCATCCGGAGGAGTCGCTCTTTCTGTCTGTACAACACGGGATTACACGACGTGTAATTAAAACTACACGTCATGTACTTAGGTTCAATGAACCGGCACTGGTCTGCCAAACCACATTGTGTGAATTGATTATGCCTAAGTATTAATCATGCCATGTTGACCATAATTGAACGACGCGTGGGAACCGGAATACACGGCGTGTATGTTGGAACAACACGCCGTGTAGTCCGATTCGGTCCAGGTGAAACCGTGTACAAGGAGAAGTCGTGTTCTGCGTACATGGTATTGTCAAGCTGATTATCGCGTAATAAGGAAGTACACGCCGTGTATGATTCATCTACATGTCGGGTACTCCAAAATTTCCAAAGTAGAGAAAACACGACAAAGCCCCGGCGTGTACTTTGGAAACAAGGTAAAAAGAAATACACACCATGTAAATATAAACTACACGTCGTGTACTTTACAGAAATGGAATTTCACTAGGTTTCCTCCAATGTACAAAGATCCGTACAAGGAATATGGATGAGAAGAATCTCAAGTAAATTCATAAAGGAATTTAATATAAAGAATTGATTAATTTTAAGATCATAATTAATTTAATTCGAGCGCGACTTATCTTAAATGAAAGAGCGATTAAAAGAATTTGAATTATAAATATGCGTAAATGTCGTTACATGCTGTGGATTATCATGAGCTAGACCAAAGACCCTTTGTATGTTTATGGTTTCATTTAAATTTATTTAATTTAAATTTGTTGGTCTACGAGCCTTCTTCCAATAAAATGTAGGGCCTGCGTGCCCATGGTTTCTTTAATGTAAACCCATGTAATGGAGTATCTCCCAAGCCAGAGGAGACGGTTCAAATCCCGAAGCCGAGGTGAAACTGACGCAAGAAGATACAAAGGTGGACAGGTGGGAGCTGCAAAACACGAACCAACAGGTTCAAGGTGTTTTCCCTAGGTCAGTTTTAGCTTATCAAAACCGCTAGATAAGCTAACCAATAGAAGCTCATGATCATGCCATCTTATTTTATTTCTGTCTGATTGCATGGTTTATTTATTATGTATGTGTTGTCGCGGTCACATAATTAATAAAATGAACAAGCATGCAAAGATGGAATAAAATAAAAACTGGACTATGCGTAAACATTATCAGAACATGGTTAATCACTTAAGCAAGCATCACTTAATATTAACAATCATGTGATAATGCAAAACTACGCATAAAGAATAAAATCCCTCAAATACCATATTAAGTCAGACCAAGCCTTTCGTTACTTGATTAAGGGCAAGACTCAATAAAACTATGTGTTTGACCAACCCTTGTTGGGACACTTACTTTTATAAAGGAAGCCCTTATGAAAGGTTTTGGGTTGACTTAACCATATTACATCAAGAGAAGTATCCCTTGCTAGACTTGATGTAATATTGGAGGAAAGAGTTGAGGAAATACAAGTCAGGATTTCAGGATTGGGGAGTCCACTCAACAGATCAGGGAACTGTAAGCTCACAGTTGGCAAAGACCTGCCTACCTAAATACCTTCAAATAGCTTGACCAACCCTTGTTGGGGTTATGCGAATGGAAATATGGATCTTTGCCACTAGAATGTCAAAGCAACTGGACATTACGAGTTCAATGGTGAGGGCCATTGGGACTTGATAAAATAGTGGGAGAATTAATTAATTTATTATTTCTCATAAAAATGTAATAAAAATGGTACTGATAAATCTGCTCTTTTAATTTGTAGAATCGAAATGACAAACTCATCAACCACATTTTCTCTGTGATCAATACTGGATAAAGACAATATCCTCACCGGCAGTAACTTTCAGGAATGGTTTAGGCGCCTTCGGGTTATCCTACGCCATGAACGAAAGTTTTACGTGTTGGAGTCCTCACTTCCTTATTCTCCTACCCCAGGGGCGAGTGATGAAGATTTCCTGGTCTATGATCAACATTTGAACGACGCTCTCGACGTTCAATGTTTGATGTTATCGTCGATGTCTAGTTAGATCATGAAGTCTCATGAAGACATGGATTCCTATAGCATGCTCGAGCACCTCCGTGGTCTATACCAGGAGAGAGCAAGATAGGAAAGTTTTGAGATCTCCAAGGCTCTATTTCAGAGAAAGCTTGGAGAGGGTGCCCTAGTTGGGTCTCATGTAGTCAAGTTCATTGGCTACATTGAGCGCTTGGAGGTTCTAGGGTTTAAACTCCCCGAAGAACTGGGTACCGATCTCATTCTTGCATCACTCCCCCAGAGCTTCTCAAACTTTGTTGTTAATTTCAACATGAACAACATTGAGAATTCTCTATCTGATCTTCTTATCCTTATTCGCCAAGTGGAAAATGACATGAAGCGTGAAAATCCTTTTTTCCTTATGGTGAATAAAAGGAAAGGGAAGGCGAAGAGCTTTAAGTCTAAATCTTCTTCAAGGCCTTCCAAGAAAAGGAAGATCAAAGGGGAGGTAAAGGAACAGGATGTTGTTTGTTTTTCATGTGGCAAGAAGGGCCACTGGAAGAAAAACTGCACCCAGCCAAGTAAGCAAGGGGAAGCTTCAGGTGCGTTTGTTATCGAATACAATCTATCTGTTTATACTAATTGGGTTTTAGATACTACTTGTGGTGCTCACATCTGTATCCAAATACAGGAACCAAGTAGATTCAGGAAGATTGATCGAGGGGAGGTAGATCTACGAGCATCCAATGGAGCCAGACTTGCTGTTGTAGCTGTCGGGGACTACCACCTCACATTGCCTACAGGGATGGTCTTGGTTTTGAAAGGATGTTATTATGTACCCTCTATAACCAAAAACATTATTTCATTGTCCAGATTAGATACTGATGGATTCATCTTCAAGTTTGGAAGTGGATGTTGCTATTTTTATAAAGATAGCATTTGTTTTGGTAGGGCACATTTATATAACGGTATTTATGTGTTAGACTACACAAACCAAGTAATGGCAATCGATAACAAAGTTAATTCACATGACTCATACCACACCCAACTTTGGCATCACCGGCTAGGTCATGTCAATGAGAAACGTTTGACAAAATTACATCAAGATGGGTATTTAGATTCTTTCGAACTAAAACCACTTGGTGTATGTCATGCATGTCTACAAGGCAAAATGATCAAAGCCCCATTTAGTGGGAAAGGTGAAAGAGCTAAAGAGCTTCTAGAATTAGTTCACACAGATGTGTGTGGACCATTTTCAGTTGAAGTAAGGGGTGGGTTCTCGTATTTCATAACTTTTACTGATGATTTTAGTAGATATGGATATATCTATTTAATGAGGTATAAGTCAGATTCTTTTGATCGGTTCAAAGAATACAAGAATGAAGTTGAGAACCAGTTTGGTAAGAAGATTAATAAAATCCACTCAGACAGAGGAGGAGAATATCTTAATCAGGACTTCATTGATTTCTTACGGGAGTTTGGGATTCTATCTCAACTCACTTCTCCTTACACACCGTAGTGGAATGGTGTAAGTGAAAGGAAAAACCGCACCCTGTTGGACATGGTGAGATCAATGATGAGTCATGTGAGTCTTCCATTATCCTTTTATGGATATGCATTACAAACAGCAGCGCACATACTAAACCAAGTACCAACTAAATCGATAAATGGTATTCCATACGAGTTATGGAGTGAACGCAAAGCCATGTTATCGAATTTACATGTGTGGGGTAGCGAAGCATTTGTTAAGGCCTCTTCAGGTAACAAACTCGCACCCTGAGGCACAAAGTGTATCTTTATAGAATATCCCAAGGAAACAAGGGGATATTACTTATACAACCCCTCAGACAAAAAGGTTACAGTGGCAAGACATGTCATATTCCTTGAGAGGGAGAACATCTCCAAAAGAGATAGTGGGAGCGAGATAGACTTCGATGAAGTCGAGGCTCAAGATACACATGAGTTGGTACAAGAACAGATTCCACAAAGCCCCGTGGAAGAACAATCTGTTCCAGAGACACAAGAACTGCGTAGGAGCATGAGAGAGGTGAGAGAACCAGAACGATATGGTTTTCTTGTCACTGAGGATGGTGACTCATTATTGGTTGACAATAATGATCCTCTTACCTACAAGGAAGCAGTTGAAGGCACAGACGTTGCCAAGTGGAATGAAGCCATGAATTCTGAAATGGATTCCATGTACCAAAACCAATTCTTGATTTTGATAGATCCTCCAGTTGATGTAAAGCCTATTGGTAATAAATGGGTATTCAAGAAGAAACTGGACATGGAGGGGCAAGTCAGCACCTATAAGGAACGACTGGTTGCAAAAGGTTTTAGACAACGTCAAGGAATTGACTATGATGAAACCTTTTCACCGGTTGTGATGCTGAAATCCATCAGAATCCTATTGGTCATTGCTTCTTACCATGACCATGAAATTTGGAAAATGGATGTCAAAATAGCTTTCCTTAACGGGAACCTCCAGGAAGATGTCTACATGACACAACCTAAAGGGTTTGTGACTCCAAAGGATGCCAACAAGGTATGCAAGTTGCAGAAATCCATTTATTGATTAAAGAAAGCATCAAGGTCATGGAACATTCGTTTTGATGAAGTTGTTACAGAATTTGGCTTTGTTAAGAACGAATGTGAGCCTTGTGTCTACAAAAGGTTTAGTGGAAGTGCAGTTGTTTTCCTAATAGTATATGTTGATGACATATTGATAATTGTAAATGAAGTACCTGCCTTACAGTCAGTTAAGGCATGGTTGCATAAATGCTTCTCCATGAAAGACTTGGGCGAGGCGACATATATTCTTGGGATCAAGATCTATCGTGATAGATCCAAGAGAATGCTGGGCCTGAGTCAAAGTACATACATTGACAAGATACTGAAGAGATTCAGTATGGAACAGTCCAAGAGGGGATTGTTGCCAGTGTCACATGGCATTCATCTTTCTAAGAAAATGTGTCCTCAGACACATGAGGAAAGAAAGAGGATGGCAAGGATCCCTTACGCATCCGCGATTAGGTCAGTCATGTATGTTATGCTATGTACGAGGCTAGATGTTGCTTACGCATTAAGTGCGGTAGGCAGATATCAAGCTGATCCAGGAGACTGCCATTGGATGGCAGTCACGACTATCCTTAAGTATCTGAGGCGTACTAAGGATATGTTCCTGGTTTATGGAGGAGATGAGGAACTAGTCATCAGAGGACATGTAGATGCTAGTTTCCAGACTGATCAAGATGACATGAAATTGCAGACTGGATACATCTTCAGTTTGAATGGAGGTGCAGTGAGCTGGAAGAGCTCAAAACAAAGTGTGGTGGCAGATTCTACAACGGAGTCCGAGTATATCGCAGCTTATGAGGCAGCTAAAGAAGTAGTATGGATGTGAAGCTTCGTCCAAGAGCTGTATGTTGTACCGAGCAGTAAAGATCCTATCACACTCTATTGTGATAATACTACAGCGGTGGCACTTGCAAAAGAGCCAAGGTCACATCAGCGGACAAAGCACATACTTCGGAAGTATCATCTCTTGAGGGATTTTTCTCAGAGAGGTGAATTTGCAGTGAGCAGTATTTCCACGGAAGACAACGTGGTGGACCCATTGACTAAAGCCTTGACTCAGCAGAAACATGATCATCATGTGAGGTCTAGCGGACTAAAAGTCGTAGGCAGTTGGCTCTAGTCCAAGTGGGAGTTTGTAAGGGTTGGTGTCCTCAGAACCAACTGTTTTTTACTTTGATTACATGAATGTTCACTTATTATATATTGTTCATTGTTCTGCATGACTATAATATAATAATGTCCTGAAATATTTGTTGCATTAATAAGGTCATAGCAGATCCCTACTATGATGAGAACCTTGAAATGCTATAACAATATTCTTAAATAAAGTTCTGCGGTTGGATGACATACTATGATAGGACACATAGTATACAGACCGTCATGTGTGAGTACTCGTAAGAAGACGAGACTCTCTCTCATGGAGTTCACACTTGGTAATCTCCAAGATGGTAGATTATGAGAACAGACCCACCAATAGTAATTCCGTATGTCTTGGTGTCATCGGATATTGCTATCTGCGAGCGTGTATAATGGTCCTTAGACTGGAAGATTATCATTAACTCATGTCATGACTCGCGCACTTAGATTTACTGACGAAAACCGTCACGCAGACAGTTGGCGGGAAGTAGGGTACGTTGAGTGCATCGCGAGTGACATTTTGTTAATGGATAAGTTGAGGAAGGATTTGTCTCTTCCATTTATGGAAGTTGATATCTCGGCCCTTTGATTGAAATAGAACTGTCGCATTAAAATTACATGGACATGGTGTGAATGATGAGTTTATTTCAGGTAGTCAAAGAACGACGGATCAAGAATATAGGTTTATGACACTTCCATGAAACCTGCTTGATGAGATATTGAGAAAAAGGGATTAAATTACACAGTAAGCATTCGTATGAGGTGATACGTCAATGCGGCGTCAACTTTTTTCTCTTGGGTGCCTTGACCCGTTGCTAGACAGTAATCTTGGACTTTAGGCAAGTTCGCCTAATGCCAACGAGAAAAAGGCCTAGAGGGTCACACACTAAGTGTATCCAAGTATCTCAAGTTGAATAAAGATTATTCTCGTACGTGGTTTAATAATTATTCAAGGAAGCCTAAGTTGTTTTAAATGATGGAGGAAAAATAAAATAAAACAAGTACACGTCGTGTATTATTAAATGTACACGCCGTGTAGTTTTATTTTGGAAAGGAAATGAATAAATGAAAACAAGATATACACGCCGTGTACATTTAATGTACACGCCGTGTAGTTTTCAATGAAAAAAATGTACACGCCGTGTAGTTTTTCCAATCGGGATTTTGAGGATATAATATCGTTTTATTAAATGATATTTATTATAATCAGTGTGAGCGCATGTCAAGGAATTAATTATTCGGCATGGGGGTTTTCAATAAGAGTTAATGAAATAAATGAAACGCGTAACGTGTTTATTTATTGTCATAACTCTACAACCTCAAACTCAATTATAAATATCCTCACAACCCCAACTCTTTTCCTACACAAGAGAATCGTTGTGCACAACATCTCTAGATAATTCTTTCAAGGACGAAAGAACCTCTTCCTCTAAGAACGCTCTCAAGACCGAGAGAGATCCTCTTTCATCGGATCAAGACGATCTAAGTTGGAAAACGCAAGCAAAGGCTTCTCCACGCTAGCACCCGTAGAATCCTTTGGCGACGTCCAGAGATACGAGGTACACGTGTGGATCACCGCTAGAGGGAGTCTACACTTGGCTTCTGCAACGCAATGACGAATCACATCAACAATGTGATCAAGAACATCAACGAAGAAAGAACACCCAAAAGGTATTTCTTTATAATTAATTAAATTAATTATAATCAACCTGTAACGATCCTTGTTTGTGGTTCCGGGACAAACCATCTTCTTTGTCTTTTTCTGTGATTCGATCCGTGGAGACTAACGTTTATCGTCGTATTGATCCCGGATTGATCATTGCTAATAACAAAAGGCCAAGTGGGCACATCCACCCACGCACTTCCGCTGCGCCCGGAACCTTCACCCCGGGGGACGGGTCATGACAAATTGGTATCAGATGAGTCGGTTCTACCGCAGAACTCAGGACTCTGATAATTCTTTTCTGTGAAGCAATAGTGTTAAGGGTACCGAGTGTGGTCTTCAGTTCAGGGAGTCCAGTGTTGGTGTGGCGGCAGACGTATCCATACACCAGGACCCTAACTACTGATTTCTGACTTAGTGCACAAAAACACTGATTGCGTGTGTGTTTCAAAAAGTTTTAAAGTCATCTCAAACCAGGTCAGCTCACCAGGTTTAAATCGTTTGACTGTGTCGCATCTGTTCAGGATGCCTCCACGCAAACAGTCAGTTGGAGTTCTGATAGAGTACACGATGACGGCCCACTGAGCGATGAGGCTCCAGTGCAGGGCCCTCTTGCTATGATGGCACCTTCAGGTGGTGTACCAGCAGCACCACCACCTGTTAGGCAGCAGATGCCACCAACCGTACTAGTGGACGGTGCACGCTGACATATTGCGTTGCATGAGTTCCAACAGTAGAGGCCTCCGATGTTACGAGGCGAGACAGATTCCCAGGCAGTAGTGGACTGGATGGAGGCGATTGCTAGGGTTCTACACCTAGTTTAGACACTAGTAGAGCAGATAGTGATCTTAGCTTTTGGTGTTTCCTAGTGAGTGACCATGAGGATGGTCGGCATTGTGATAAGGCTTCGGTATGTGGACCGATGCCAGAGAGAGTACCTTCGGGTAGTGTTCCAACTATATCAGTATCTGATGGTCAGCAGTTACAACTGGCGGTACCGGTAGATGACACATATAGGCATAGTGCCTTACATGTGTTTCAGCATCAGATACCCCTCAGGTTCTGAGGTGTGCCCGACTCATAGGCGGCTGAGGACTGGCTTGAGGAGGTGGCTGAGAGTTTTCTAGAGCTTATACAGCTTCGGCAGGACGACATGTTGGTAGCTGAGTATTCATCATGGCATACCGATCGTTACTGGTACTTAATGACTACGATTTGATCAGTGCTTTAGAGCTCGGACCTCAGAGCGAAGAAGTGTTAAGGACAGATGAATCTGCAGAGCAGCATACGTGGAAGCAGAGCTAGGAGAGCAGCATGAGGTGGTGAACATTTCGACATGTTACAACCACTCGTCTTTGTAGTCCCCGCTAGGCTCAGGGAGCTGGAGGGTAGGGGAAGAGAGTAGCTGCATGCGGTCAAGGAGTGCGACCGAAAGGCTCTAGGGATGATTTGAGGTATGGTCTGTGTCTACTACTAGATGTCGTATCAATAGACTTAGGTACGAATCATTCGTTCCTTTCACGAATCTTGTCCCAGACCTAGAGTTTCCGGTTAAAACCGTTGACTTGACCCTCATGTTTGGAGATACCTTTGGGAGGAATCTCGATAATCACACTTACGCCAACGGTGTGATCTGACCCTTGAGGCGAGAGTTTCGGTTGGAACCTCTTGGTGGTAGCGTCGAGGCCTTACGACGTTGGTCTGGGTATGGATTGGATTCACAGTTCATACTCAGATTGACTGTATTGGGCAAAAAGGTTGTGATTTATCTGCAACGTTGGGATGGGTTTTCCTTGGTCGGCGAAAAGGAAACCCCAGGCAGCACAGGATAGAATCATGCATAAGTGGGTGCAGTCGATCACTCAAGAGTTGGTCAGACTTACCTTTGTGCCAGAATTCTCCAGAGTTACAGCACCACTTCCAGCATTGATGAAAAAGGGGTAACCCTTTGTGTGGTCAAGGATATGCCAACGGAGCTTTTCAGGAGCTGAGGCATAGGTTGACCAGTGCGTCCATTTTGAGGCTACCGAAGAAGGTGTCAATCATCTAGGAAGGGATGAAGACTACACAAAGCAAGCAGAAATCTTATGTTGATAGGAGATAGGACCACTAGAGTTCGAGGATGGCAACCACGTTTTCTTACGCGTCTCATCTCGACGAGGTCTACGGAGATGTGGCTGAGGCGGTAAGTTATCTCCGAGGTTAATCGGACCCTTCTAGGTCCTCAGCAGGGTAGGCGAGGTGGCTTACCGTTTGACCCTTCCACCTCAGTTGCACCGGGTGCACAATTTCATCAACGCAACTCAGCTGAGGAGATGCGAGCACGACCTATCCGTCATCATCGACCACGGGGAGCTGAACATCGATGACGGGGCGACATTCTCGGAGGATCCGGTGAAGAACGAGGATCGACAGGTGCGGGTCCTACGTGGACAGTCGATTCTTCTGGTGCGCATTCGCTGGCAGCACGGGACCCTCCAAAAGAGCACATGGGAGCGGGAGACTCAGATGCATGCTCAGTACCCTCATTTGTTTCCCTAGCGTGTGTTGTAGCTTTACGAGGACGTAGAGCCCTGAGGTGGGGGTAATGTAAAGACCAATAAATTTCAAGGAATTTTTTTTTCTTAAATTCTTTGGAATTTTACGAGTCTGCAGTTTCTGACGGCACCTGATTCTGAGACCCGGTGTGCCCGGAATAATTTTCCAAAGTTTTGTTAAGCTTAAATTAATGTGTGTAAGCAGTTTTACTGAAAAAGTATAATAACTCTTAAACGGTTACTCGGATCAGAAATCTGAGGGCACCGTTGTGCTTAGGATGGCGAGTTTACCCTAAGAGCGACTTTAGTTTAGTCCGCGCAAGCCTCCTGTGAGAAATTCCAAAAATGGCATAATCGTAAATAAAATAATTAAATAAATTATTTTATTTTTCAAATGGTTATAACTCACAAACGGTAGCTCCGATTAAAAATCCGAGACCACTGCTGAACTCGTGAGGGCATGCTTTATTTAAGCAGATACTAACTTTGGCCGGCACGGGCCACCAGAAAAAGTTAGTTTTTGGCCGCAAATAAAATAATTAAGTGACAATTATTTTATTGTAAAATTCATAACTTCTAAACAGTAACTCGGATTGAAAATCTGAGAGCATCGATGGGTTCATTGGGGCGTGTTTTACTTAGGCAAAGCCTAACATCGACCGGCGCGGGTCGAGGGTGACTGATAATAATTTTCTGAACTTTTTTTCAGGTACGTTCAGTAAACGTACGTGCGGGTTTTTCTATCTTTTGAACCGGTGCTTGGAATTGAAATATGAGGGCACCGATGAACTCGCAGCACCGGTAATTGCTTAAGGGAACCTTTACTGCAGTTGCGTTTTAAGCGAGTTGAGAATTAATAATTGGGGATTTAGAATTAAATAAATAAAATTGGTGGTAGACAATTTTATTTATATCTATGGTAGTCATACCCTACAAAGGGGGGTTAAGGGTGAGACCCATAACCACCAACTACCCATGTGTGGATAAATGAGAGGTGGGGCCCACACGAGCCCCAACCTCTCATCTTCTTTAACTCTCTTCAATCCCCCTTTAACACCCCTTCAATTTAATGTGACAACCCCTTTAATAAAGAGACCATCTATCTCCCTCTTTAATGGTGGCAACACTTTAATTAATTAAGTGTTTTGAATTTGAAAATGCATGACATGTTTATTAATAGGGGAAGCCTCTTTTTAATATGGGTTGGCAAATATTTTGGAGAGCCTTGAGGATCCTCTAGAGGATTGGAAAGAAATGTGTTTTTCTCCCGACGAAGAACGCTCTACGATTCAAAGAACGCGAAGTCACCGACGACGTGCATTTTCTTCTTCTTCCTCCGTGTCAAGGAAGAAGACACCGCCGCGGGGGAACGTCCCCAACGACAACGTTCTTTCTTCCTCCGATGTCGACGGGATCGATACCGTTCTTCCGCAACGCCGTTCTATCGCGACGCTTGCCTCTTTCTGCGGCTCGACGACGTGCAACATCCTGATCGAGGTAGGGGGTTTTCGTATATAGTGTATATGTGATTTATACCTCGTGCATGGGTATTTTAATTGCAGGGTGTTTGTATAATTTATTTGAATAAATTAAACCCTTGTCGTTGATGAATTTTGGATTGAGCCTCTAATGCGGAGGGCATGGCTAACGAACAAGCCCGGACCCTCCGCTGGTTGTTCTTTTGTGTGCGGATTGACGGGCGACATTGAAACGGACCGTAACGGCGATTCGAAGCCGGTATGACGCGCAGAAGGATCCCATGGCGCGGGTCCGACGAGGGTCTCGGCGGTCCAAGGCGATGATTCGGTTGGGCGAGCAGGCGACCGTGGCTACTGGTGCAGGCAGAAGGTGGCGCGACATGGGGTCCGGTGCGTGGTAGCAGGAGATGACTGCCAGGGTAGAGGCCCCGTGAGATTTCTGGAGGAGAAAGGAGATTGGAGAGAGAAAGAAGGAATAAGAGAAATAAATTAAAAGAAGAAATAAGAAATCAATAGGAAGTGATGGGGTGTGAAGGGAGGGGCTACTTTTGGGTGGTGCGTGGATTTGGTTGTGTGATATTTAAGGAATTAAATCAAATTAAAAATAATAATGATATAATAATGTTATTATTATTTTCGTTGGGAAAACTGTATTTTGATGGTATCTTCCTCGTGCAACCTCGGTTTCACGAACCGTCAGTGACAGTGTGACCCTGACTCCGAGGCGGAATTTATGAGTCCAATATTGGATGTCTTTTTCGTGTTTTTTGATCGGGTACCCGAAGCGCTTAGAAAATAATAGATTTAATATTATTATTAAATTTTCGACCTGCTATAACTCATGCGTGCAACGTCCGATTAGTTTGCCGTCAGCGGCAACGTGACCCTGTCTTTAAGACGGTCGATTCAAGTCTAATGTTTGATACTAAATTCTGGTTCGTGGCTCGAGTCCACGAAACACTCAATGATAATAATAATATTATTATCACGGGATCTTGTATCTCACATATCTCTCTCATTCGGTGTCGGAATGACGAACCGTCTGCGATGTTGCGACCCTGGAATTAAGACGGATGTTTCAAGACCAATTTTGGATATTTATGTCGAGGTCGAGGCGCGGGGCCCACGAGGCCCGGTTCGCGCGTGTTGCGGTGAAATTAGACTTTTTCACCAGTTATCCATTTTGGACCAATGAGTAGTCTATCTCGTGTGTTTTTCGGTATGGATCACAATGGTGTGACCGGTTTGGTTAACCAGTGTCATTTGAAGTACGACCGGGTTGGTTCGAACCCGAAACCAACCGGGCCCTCTGAGCGGAAACGTTTATAACGTGAGCTCCAGACGTCCAATTGACGTGTCGTCGACTTTGTTGGATTTCTCTTGATGAGACGGTTCTTTCGGCATACTTCACCTGAGATTTGGACGCAGTTGGAGTATGGCCGGGTTGGATTGTACCCGACATCCAACCGGACCCCTGGAACGAAAATGCTAATAACTTACAGACCGGACGTCCAATTGACGCGCCGTCTGTTGTGTTGAGACCCCTATGACGAGGTGGTCCTCTGAGATACTTCCACGTGAGATTACGTGACACTTGGAAGTATCGACCAGTAGCTCGTGGAGCGGACCCTCCCGGAGACGAGCGTACGAAGACCTTGTAGCTGGCTGAGACCTGATGACTGCTTGTCCAATTCGAGTCGGAGTGACTTGACTAGCCAAGTGGAGAGCACTACTGTGTTTGGGTGGCTGACCCACGGCGGGGAGCACTACTGTGTTTGGGTGGCAGACCCGCGGTACTCGACAGAAGGAGTACCTCTGTAAGCTATTAGGGAGAGCACTACTGTATTGGGGTGACAGACTCATGGCGGAGAGCACTACTGTGTTTGGGTGGCAGACTCGCGGTACTCGATAGGATGAGTACCTCAGCAGTCTATGGTTAGTGAGCAACGCCTCAGAGTTGTGACAGGATCACTGTACTCGTCAGAGGAGGAGCTCTTCAGTAGTTGTGGTTTCGATATCTTTAATGAAAATCCTGGTTTGAGCTGAGTCAATGTCCTTTGTGTTTTCTTCATAATTGAGATGAGTTATTTGATAACTTAGGTATATGTATGGACATATACCTAAGTAAAGGTTATCTGTTGAGATCTTTCTTTGTGATTTATCCTTGTTTGATTTAGTGAGACCTTGAGGGTCTCGGGGTTCTTACTGAGTATCGTTATACTCACCCCTGCACGGGCTATGCCTGCACCTCGTTGTGTTGGATGCAGACGACGAACACCGCTGACCGAGACAGAGTGTACGAGGACTGGACGGTACCCGGAGGTGGATACTCGGCGTGACTGCACACGGAGCGGACCGATTGACGCGGAGTGCTGAGTAGGACATCTGTATCTACCCTTCAGGTGGGAACCCAGAGGACGATCCAGGAGCTGCTTCCATCTTCCAGCTGTTTGTCTTCCAATTGTACTTTCTTTCAGTTGTAGCTGTACCTTTTTGTTGAGCTTGTATTCTGGCCCCTTTGTACTTTCAGCACACTTGTTATACTGCTTTACTTAGTGTTTTCTTCCGCTTGTACTCTGGTTGTGTGTGTGTTTACGTTTTATGAAGGCAATGTCTTCCCAGTTATAAGTATTTACGCCTTTGGTGCTAGTCGCCAGCCCCTGTCCTATGGGAGGCGGGCTTGGGGTAGTTACGACACGGGCCCCGGGGGACGGGTCGTGACAACGATGACCATTGTAACACCTTCTCATATTCTTCAAAGTACGAAAAGGTTCTTAATCCCTACAAACGACCATAATTTCTGCTCCGGGGTGTCCATTTTGTGTCTACGACATGTCAAATCGATATAAAACATATTTTTAAAAAAAATTATTATATTTATATCAATATAAATATACTTATATATCAATATAAATATACTTATATATCAATGTATTATTTTTTATGATTTTTTTTTGAAATGTACACATTTATCAACGTTAGGAAAATGCGCGTTGATAAAACTCTATTTTATCAACGCTACTTAAAAAAGCGCTGATAAAGGGGGCCTCTTTAACAGCGCTAAAAAAACGTTGATAAATGAGGGTCTTTATCAGCACTTTTTTTTAGCGCTGTTAAAGGGGCAGCGCTTCCCTTGCCCCGTTTTGTGATAGTGTTGAGTGGATATGTGACCCGTGATAGTGCTCTGTACAGAAAGTTGCTAGGATTTATACTTAGACCTTAGTGAGTCCGCATTATCATTGGTATTATACTTTAGCTGCATTTGCTTTTCATTTTCTCCTTCAAAGAAAATAAAACATCAAACATAAATATTGGTACTCATATAAAAATTGTCATAATTATGATGATTTTTATTACCATTTGATTATGGAGTTCATTTTTGATACCTTCACTACTCAACAAGGGATACTGTAGAGTGTGTGATTCTGACATTATCATTGTTTGTGGGAACATTTCCTTTTTTCTTTTTGTGTTCATGAACATATAGTGTGATTGCTCAATTTTCTATACGTGTAGGCACAAACTTTATTTCCACGAATTTTCAACCATAAAGCCATGAGTATAATTTCTACCCCCTTTTCAACTATTTTTTCAAAACAATGATAAAAAAATGGGCATCATTATTTGGGAAACATTTCTTTTTTCTTTTTAGTTTGTTCCGGTCCAACCATTTAAATATCCATATTTAAAGGGCAACATTTTTATAATTTGTCTTTGACAACATGATTGCTCGGACCGATCCTGTTAATACGAGAACAAAACCCGATGACAATTGAGAGAGAAAGTAAAAATTTAATTTGGCGGTCACCCTAATTCTCTCCCTTGGTGTCTTGGGTCTTAACAACTCAATGATCCCAAGAGAGATTATCAAAATCTTTGTATGCTTATTTTAAGTTCATAAAACAAAGCAGACTTTCGCGTTAATCTTCTAGTTGAATTTGTAGGTGAATAAACTCAAAAGATAAATTTATTGATAAATCTCAGGGATGAAAACGAGTATCTGAACCGAGTACCCAACCCTACTCAATCCGAAAAAACCAAGTTCAGTGAACCAGGTTTGGGTAAAAAACAACACCCAATTACTGATCAGGTCAGATGTACCACTTACTGGGTACAGAAGCCCGAATATAATATAAATTATCATTATTTTTTAATAAAATTATAAAAAAAAGTTACATTCGGGTGCGAGTTTTAAACGATTTTCATCGTAAAAAAATTATAAAAATAAGCGTCCACGCGGGGACTTCGAGAGCCTAGAAGGAAGTAGAGATCCACGAAACACCAGCTCAACCGCCAAAGACAGCGCCGCCGGACGGGTCCACCCATCTCCTTGTCGTCATCCGCGGCGTTGCGCCGGAATCCCCATGTGGACAGCAGTTCAATCCTTCTGCTGCTGGTTGGTACTCCGGTTCATCGTTTGCTCATGCTATCCGCTTGCTTCGATCTCCATGATCATAATTTTTTTTGTCTTTCTTTGATTTGGGGTTTTATGATGTCGAGTGGATGGTCTAGGGATGATCCTTTAAAGGACGAATTATTGGCGCGTTAGGGTTAAGTGCATAAAATCCACGACGGTATACACCGCATTTTTGCAAATCAATCGGTGTTATGGTTTGGATGTGTGATTTAGGATTCTATGTTTTTTTTTGCAAAAAAATCGGTATTTGCATCTTCTACACCAAGATCTCCGACTTATCTTAATTTTCCTAAGAGCATGGTTAGTTCTTAGAATCACGAACTGGCGTGACAATACATCATTACACCAGCTGTTCAAATCTTTCTTTTTTGCTTTGTAGACAGTATTCGCTTTACAGAGCCCCCTTATATTTTCTTTGTTCATGTTTTTGGGATTGCTCGTGCCAACTGGGTGATGTTTCATTACCCGGGAAGATTTTAAAACCATTAATGGCTGCGAACTACGGTCCTTTACCGTGAATAATTCTGATTCAAGGTTAGCCTGTTACTTTGAGACAAGTGCAGGTCCTGGACTGACCTGTAGGCAACTGAAAACTATCTCAATACTAGTTTTGGTTGTGTAACATGCTGGCTGGGATTTTTCAATGCATGTTTGATTGCTGATGAGGCTTGGACTGATTCTAGAAACCCTCAGAATCTTTAAATGTGTTCCGTAAGCTTGGTTATTGAGTTTTTTTTTTTATTTTTTTTTTATGTTCTACATTTTTTTACTAAACCTTTTGTATGTACAGTTTTTGTCAAAGCCCCATCCTTTGATTACTTCATCTTTTATGAGTTCTGGAGCATGAGAGTTTTTTTTCCTTTTATTACCAATGTAATCCAATCTTAGAAGCTGCTTTGTGAGTCTTTTTAAACGGAAGTGCTAGACCCCTCTGTCCTTGTACCAAGTTCTTTTGGCCTAAATTTTCTGTTGAGTGGAATTTTTTCCCTACAGTTTGTGCATGATGCATGATAAAGTTGGGCAAGTAGTTGTGAGAGGCACATAGCAGATTGGATATGGTGTGTAACAAGAAGGTTTGTCCGGTGGTCAAGCTCAATTTTTCTTTCGGCATATTTGTGGTTGTATGGGTTTGTTCAAGGACAGTTGCTGCTTTTTATCGAAGAATTTTGGGGCTTGGGTACATGGAACATTAGATCTCTCTGCATGGTGATATCTTTTTGACTTTCATCTGCAATGATTTTATTTTCTTGTCTTAGTTTCATTTTGCAGATAGCTTACTTTAAACAGGCTCTGTGTTATGTGTCTATTTTCCCCTTTTATGAAATATGATGTTGCATTCAGTACCCTATCAATCAAAGAATGCAGCAACATGCAGAAAGGTTGAGCAAGGCTAGCATTTAGCATGGCACAGTCATGTCATGGATTGATCATTCTCATTTTATTTTCAGGTTGCGAGATGTGATTTAACTGCTTGGATATTGTGGGAATTCATGAAAACAGAGGTTGAGAGTGAACCCAAGAGCTGTTTGCTAGGTGGGTCAATGCTCCATCAAAAGTTTATCTGTTTTTCATTTTTCATTGCTTGCATAACCAAGTTTTATGTTGTATGTATTGAAATATCATTGAAAAGTAGAATGTTTTTCATATTTGGGGGATTTGTTTCCATTTTTAATATTATAGTTTGGCAAATTTCACTTTAGATTTTATACCTCAATAAACCGAGATTGTAAAAAAATTTGAGTCGTCATTATTTTCCCCAGCAATGTAATCATTGCTCTATATGCGACACATATACATTATGTTGTTGTTTTGAGGGCTCTCTTTTATATTGAATCTTTACCATTTTACCTTTGCATGTGTTTCTTCATTATTGGTTTTTTCAAACCCAACATACTTTTAGGGTCATTTAGGGGACCGATTGGGGATATGAACCATACTGAGAGGGGGGGGGGGCGAGTGGCTTTAAATCCAAAACTATCATCCCCTTTTCGAATTACTTTTATCACTTGTTATGGTTAATGAATCACTCTTGTTCTTTCTTTTCTTCTTTATTTCTTGCATCACAACCAAACACATGCACACAATGAACACATCAATTTACAAGATTCATGATAAAACCTGAGGAAACAATTGTTTGTATATATGAAATGAACTAGATAATTATAGTGGAGGAAGGAGGACACTTCGGGGGAGCAAGTGCTCCTCGCCCAAGCCCGCAGGCCGAATCCCAAGCTAGAAGGCCGAACACAATATTCTCTTCCCTCTCTTCTCTCACCCCCTGCTTTATTTATAATGGATTCCCCCACCCATGTGGTCCCAAACCTTCTCCCCCTTAACCACCTAACAAACTCCCCTCTCCCCTATAACACCCTAACAATATCCCTTCCAAACAAACTCGACCCACAATTACCGAAAACCCCTTTATTCCTTCAATGTGGCATAACAAGTCTTTATTACTACCACCATTCCGAAAAACCACCTTGTCCTCAAGGTGGTGGATCTTGCAGGCACGCTGAGCGATCTCCCATACTAGTCGTGATTCAGGGGACTGAGGACAAATGGCGTTGGTCAGACAATTATGCCAAGCAATCTTCCACATGCTTCTCCCTGCTTCACGGTCCTAGAGAAACTGTTGCCGATGACCCCTGTCTTTACCTATTCTTCAGGCAATCTCTCAGATGGTCCTTCCCGCGTTGTGGATTGACCATGTGCGGTGTGTCTCCCAATCCTGGTCCCCACCAGGTTGCTTAACTCCCAAGGAGAATGGTTCCTTCATGTACACTGTAGACCAGACATTGCCTTTCGCCAGACTGGGTACCGTTGCATTGATGTGTTCCAACACCCCCGATGTGTCTTGTGCCGCGCGGTTGACGCGGAAAGGGGAAACACCTCTTGCACGATCATAAGGGGCGCACCGTGTATGGCGCCGACAATAGATGCAACGCCAATTCCGTCAACTGGCTCCGTGCCCTGTGCGTGCTCGCAAATGGCAGCGACAACACCTGACTTTCTGATTGGACTGCAATTCTGCTCGTCAGTTTCCCTGTCCTGACCAAACTGGAAGTCACTCAAAACACTCATCAACAGTCTTCCTGCTCACTATTTTCATCTCTTCTTCTGTTTGTGTCAAAGGCACAAATCGACGGTGCTTCCAAAATCCTCAAGCATCGCTTCTTTGAGTTGCGTTGGAGGTGAACTCAGGCTGAAGTCCCTTGGCCAGTAAAAAACAAAGTTCATACATACCCGTTATGCAGAGTCGCGCCATTGGTATTTTCATTTTTCATCGCTTCCGGAGTTTGACTGATCAAGAAATAAGCCCCAACTTTCTGTATCCATGTTTCAGGATTCTGTTAGAAAATTTCGGTAGCATTAGTTGGCCAGAGCGTTTGTCCAGACATCTGTCCAACTTGGCGAGGGACGCCCAGAGCTCCTGCATTTGAGCTGCCATCCATAAGAAAAGCAGTCGTAGTCCAACAATAGGGACGTTTTTTTTGTGACAGAAAGTCAAGCACCACCTTTTTTTTCTGCGTTTTCGTTTCAAGGTAGAAAATCAGGCTGACCTTTTTTTTTGTTTTTGTTTTTTTAGCAGCAGTGCGCTGCTGGCCAACCTGTATGCGACGCCAGGAAAAGGTGGGGGCAGACTCGGACGCGGGTGCGGCTGACGATGGAGATGCCTTTGGGTGGATTGAGACGCGAGAACGGCTGACGACGGAGATGCCTTTGGGTGGATTGAGGCGCGGGAAGCAGCCGAGTTCATCACCGTGATTCGACGGAGGCGTCGCCGGAGTGCGCTTCGTCCAAGCGTGCCGAGAAAAAGGCGTGCCTTTGTCGAAAGAAGAATTTGTAGTGTGCGTCGCTTGCGCGCGTCTCCTCTGAACGTTGCCGTCACCGTTGATGGAGGCTTGGTAAGACAAAAACGCAAGGAACTAGCGGTAGGCCGTGGATGTCTCCGAACAACAGTACGTCGTCGAGCTGTAACGTCCCAAACCCGGTAGCCATTCAACAGTGCCCTGAGTCCGGTTGGTCACAAGGCCTCAAGTGCATCTCCCTAAATGCCAGAGGCTGCCGACTAGCACCGAGAGCCTATGTGTGTTGGTAGGGAGACTACGCCCTCATCACCAGAGTACACACAACAGAAAATCAATAACATAACAATAGAGGAAACAGATAAACAGACAGACAACTGATAACTAAACAAGACAAGAATATAAAACAAAGCCAGCAGTGTCTCATACATAATGATGCAGATGATACATGTTTCTAGAATGCAGCCAAAACAGGTACATGACAATACAATACAGTACAAATATTAAAAAAACTAAAAAGACCAAAAAGTGTCCCAGTAGCATCGCAAGGCTTAGCTTGGTCCTATGCTCCCCTGTTCCAAAACAACAATCAACAGCTTGTGTTAGGGCGTTTGCCCCTATCAATACCTGCAACTATATAATCCGTTTGGGTCCTCGAGGGAGGCCCAAACAGGGTGTGAGATAGCATCCTAGTAGGTCACCACCCAAGATCTATACAATTCTAAGGTGTGCAATATAACAAGCCAAGTAGGTAAGCAGTAAGCTGGTGAGCGGTAAGGAAAAGTAAAAAGTAAGTGCCCATGGCACATCCACTACTAAGCAAGTGAAACTGACAAGCCTCTCAAGGCTCCCTACAAAGCAAGTGTCAGCTCCTATACAAGGCAACTACAAGCAATATAAATAAACAACACGACCTATGTCACGACCCCCTCCCCACAAAGTTTACCTCTCCTGGGCCGACAATGTGAGAAGGGAGATAGTGACACCCGAGTCCCGTCTCCAGTAGGCTCCGGGTTGGCGACTAGCACTGAGGGTATAATAATCACACAGATGAGAGGTATTACCCTCTAAGAGAACACATGCGAAAGAGAGAGATAAGACAGATACCAAGCCTCTCAAGGCTCCCTACAAAACAAGTGTCAGCTCCTATACAAGGCAACTACAAGCAATATAAATAAACAACACGACCTCTGTCACGACCCCCTCCCCACAAAGTGTACCCCTCCTGGGCCGACAATGTGAGAAGGGAGATAGTGACACCCGAGTCCCGTCTCCAGTAGGCTCCGGGTTGGCGACTAGCACTGAGGGTATAATAATCACACAGATGAGAGGTATTACCCTCTAAGAGAACACATGCGAAAGAGAGAGATAAGACAGATACCAACCAACTCCAGCTCATACTGCAATGTACAAAGAAACCCAAGTACACATATGTAATGTCATGCAAAGACTACTACAACTGAAAAGGGAAAACTTACCGAAAGGAAGTAAAACAATAGCGACCACGAAGTCCGAACAACTCCTGCAACCCCAAGTTTGTAGTAACCAGCCTGATCTCCAACCTGCTCGAAGTGACCTGAAAAAAAAAACAATTGTATATACGTAGAGTGAGTATAACAGTATAATCAGCAGGATCCTCCCCAGAGCTTCTCGTGCAAAAGTAAAGAAAGCATGCTAAAGCACAGTGAACAACAAGTGAAACTAACTCGCAACCTAAACAAGTGTACTATGTTCCCAGCCTCACCATGACTACTCTCACCAAGTATCGCATATAAGAGTATATAATATAATAAGGAATATCAAGGGTACCCCGTTACCACTTTCCCACTGGTTTGTCGCTTTGCCCCAACGTCGCATGTCCTAAGCATCTCTCTTCAAAAAGGCTTGCCTGCAGACCCCTGGGCGTAGCATCACAACATGCACCTCGTGCAACACCACCACTACGTCCACGTAACCAAAGTAACCAGGTAGTTTCCCGAAACCACCACAACTCGCATAACGTGTATCATACGTCGTACATTATACCTCAAGCCATTACAGCTCATACGCCGAGTAAGGATCCTTAAGCCATCACAACCTATACACGTTACACACGTTACACACGTTACACCTACAGTAGTCCATAGGAAACTATATCCAGAATATATGTGTGTGAATAACTACAAGCCATTACAACCCTCTACATGCATATATGGGGAAAACTAATTGTCATGCCTACCAACACAAGTAACTACCAAGAGAAGAGAGCGGGGCCAAAGGGGGTAGTCAACCATCTATCCTCTCACCGGAATGTTGGGGAAAACACCCCTCAGGGCTCCCAGAGGGCTCAGAATCCCTGGGGTGTCAGTTGCCCTAACCGACAGGGTGGAGTAGCATATAAAAACACAAAAAAGTACAGAATATAATACAGTTGACAACCACATTATGGACAAAACCTAGTCTTAGACTCAACTGCAGCTAACGTCTCTCGGACTCCCGACTGCCACTGCTAAGACTAGATATCCTATAAGCATATAACCATTTAAAGAGTGATATTAAATTATTTATCCTTTTTTATCATTTTCATTTTATGTAATTAATTATTTAACCATTAATTAGCCGTTATTAATTCCACATTACATTTCATTAGCGTCACACCAAGTTCCATGCCCTCCAGGCATAACTGAACCAAGTCCACAACTTCTCAGAAATATTACCCTCAGCATTGCATCCCAGTAAGCTCCAACCCCATGGGTTAACATCATTTATTCAATCATTTATTAACAACATTATTACTTTCCCATAATTCCAGGCATTCTAGAAAAGCAAACTAACCTACCAAACACAAGGGGCTTAACACGGTAAGTTGATGGACTACTCGTCGAGCCTTTGCCACCTATAGCGGGAGCATAGACCCATCCATCATCGAGAAGCTAAACATGAAATCCTCGAGAAGCTAAACATGAAAAACACGTGACATACCTCGCGCGTCTTCGCCTCTTTTGGAAGGAGGGTAAGCAAGACCAGTTGCCTTAAGCAGTGGAAAAAGTAAAGAAGATAAACAACCAACAAGATTCAACAAGCATCCAACATTCATAACCGGCCCGTTCATCCTCTTCGGTGTCCTCCCCGACACCCACATGCATAAACTAATGCATCTCGGCACTCTAGGCGTCAACTGCTACCCGAACCCCTGGGCCTCCCTGCCCCACATACCCAGTGATGTCAAAGGTGCTCGCCTCACCACGCCTTGGCGTGAGGCGAGGCGAGGCACACCTGGTGCGCCTCAATATTGGTGAGGCGGTGCGACCTCACCAAGGCGCGCCAGAGGCGCGCGCCTCTTGCACTAAACCATGAGGCGCTTAAAGCGCAAGGCGCCGTAAGGCGCACGGGTGGCCGCTGGGATTGAGGGCGACGAGATTGTAGCAGACAGGCGGCGGCGGAGACCGGGGGTGAGCGACAATATCGAGGGTGGCAGCGGAGATCGTGGTAGGTAGGATGGAAACAAATCCGGGGTCGCTGGCGGTGAGGGCGATCAGTCGAGATCGAGGGTACAAACGGGGTGGGTGGGTGAGGGCAATCGGCAGACATCGTGGAAATCGAGGGTGGCGGGGAAGGACGCTGGAATCGAGGGTGGCTGGGAAGGACATTGGAAATTGGGGGTGGGGGTGGCTGGGAAGGACGCTGGAAATCAGGGAAGAAGGAATGACGCTGGAAATCGATAAGTGGCTTAATTCTATTAAATATAACATTTAATATATTAATAAAAAAACATAACATACACCATAAAAACTTAATTCTATTAAATATAACATTTAATATATTAATAAAAAAACATAACATACTCTATAAAAATTTTCAGTATTTATTTTCACTATAAAAACTTAATTTGCTGCACCATGATTTTGATGATTAGGTTCTAAGGATTGATTATTTGATTATGATTTTGGTTAAAAAAAATTCAGTATGTATTTTTTTATTGAATTTAAGTTTTTTTAAATTTAAAATATTGTTAAAAACTATATATATTTAATTATGTGTGTGTGCGCCTTAATTTCGCCTCGCGCCGCATCCCCAAGAGGCCTTTGCGCCTTATTGCGCCGCGCGTCTTTGACAACACTGCACATACCACAACATCCTCTCAGATTCAGTCATCCACCACAACACAAGCAACATGAAAACAATCAACCAACAACTGGGCCCTCGACCCCAAGTAAGGCATTTAGCCTTCACACACAACGAGCACTCATGGCTCCAAGCATAAGACTCTTGGTCTTTACAAGCAAGAGAGTAACTCAGAACCTTGTCAGGAATTATCTTTTATAAAACAACTGGTTATTTAATCTATCTTGAATTATCCGGTTCATTTAAACATGCATAACTACATCCATTCGATTATCAACAGTTTACCACATCAACAACCAGATTCAAAAACATGCATCTTTATCTTTATCCAATTAATTTACAATTAATCCCGGTTTTATGTTCTTTACCAATTTCCATCAAGAATGACATGCTAAACAAAACATAGATATCACACTATCTAGCAAAAACAATAGGCAACAACATACGATCAATACCAATTTATTTATCCGGTTCAAATATTTATTATGTCAATTTCATTGTGATCTAGCGGGCTAAAACATGATAACTCTACAGTTGCATGTAAAAGAATAAAGAAGCCACGAATCCCCTACCTCAAAAGGTTTCAGACGTTCTTTGCGTGAGAACGACTAATACAACAGATCACGATCACCTCTCCTGGAAGACTGCATCCATCCGTGGACGCAGAGACACCACCACACCAACCAACACCCAAAAAAACTCCATTAGAAACACGGAGATCACATGCCATAACATGGCAAGGAGGAACAAAAGGAGAGGAACCCAGAAGAACGACGGTAGAACATACCTTATATCGAAGACAAATCGACACTTCTTGGTTGCACCAAAACAGGGGGTGCGCATGCAGTAGGAAGAAACTCCAGGGAAGACACGATCCAAGGCTACAACATTACGCACGACTCCTACGGGAAGGAAGGAAAGGTTCGAGCGTCTCGCACCAGTGAACAATAAGGAAGAACAAGGGAGGAAGATATCTCGGCTCTTTAGAATATTTAACAGAGCAACGGTTTAAGATACATTGAATTTTCCATTAAGATCGGATTTGTCAAAGATCATGCGTTTTGACCGAGTAAAGGCTTCTCGACTATTAGGAAAAATTAAGATAGGAGTTAGGGCTTTGAATCGACCTTAAATCCCTTAAAACAAGGCCTTGAATGCATTTTACGTCAAATGAAACGTCAAACGGGCGAAACTGTAGGAAATCTGGAAAAATCTGGAAATTCGACAAAGAAAATGACACAGTTCTGGAAACACTGTTCATGCCACCGTTTCAGAAATTTGGCAAATGAAATGACACCATTATGGAAACACTGTTCACAGAACTGATTTTTTTTGGCAAAGTGTTGGGGATAAGTCATCTTGACTTCCTCAAACACCCCCAACACTAGATTTTAGCAAAGGAATAGATCGGAGAGGTCCGGGCCATTATAGCATAGTCGTACTCCCATATATATATATCAAGTCATCCACGGTCTTGGCGTATATCAAAAGTGTCAGAAATATCCACGACCAAGCTGTTCAACCAATCATATCACAATTTTCACGGTTGTGCTGTATATCAAGAGTCAGACTGTAGTACCCCCGGTTTTTGGTACGTAACCCTTGTTTTATGGTTTTTAAGTACATGAAGCATATGAGAAATGATTGGGAAAGTTGGAGACTTTTAAAGTGTTAAATGGCAAAGAGTGGTGACGCACGGGCTTCGCACGGGTTGCCCAAACCGTGCGGAAGCCGTGCAGGTGGTGGTCACTTTGGACAGAGGAGACCGCATAGTGTGCGCACGGTTTGCCAACCGTGCGAGGAGGCCGTGCGGAGCGCCCCTTCCAAGCAGTGACTACCGCACGGTTAGCGCACGATTTGCCTAGCCGTGCGGACTAACCGTGCGTGGGGTCAACTTAGATCCTATTTTTAAGGATCTAATCCGTTTTATCATTAAACCCACTCGTTTTTGCTCCTAGACGGCCCTAACTTGGGATTTCTCTCTGCTGAAGGTGGGAGAACACTTCCAGACATTTTGGAAGCGATCCGGAGGTTTGCCTTGGCGTTTAGAGGTTGGTTGATCGAGGTAAGTCTCGTTTCCTTTAATTTTCTTAGATCTCCTTCTTCCCTCTTGATGGATCCTTAAATCTACGCCCAAGGTGGGTAGATCTAAGGTAGTGGATGACTTTTAAGTCGGGTTTTGGTTTTGATGGTACTAGGGGAAGGAATCTAAGGAGGTTTCGGGGAATAGTTGACTCGGTTTTGTTGGCGTTCTTCGTCCGTTGGTTGGTTTCGCCTAATTTGTTGAGGTAGGTGGCTTCACTCCCGATTCCTCTTTCTTAGAACTTGAAGGCTTAGTTTCAAATTGTTTTCCTTGATTGAAATGGTTTGTTTATCTGATGTGAAAGAATGGTTGAAACCCCTTTTAAGTAACGGGTGATGGAAATTGTGTGTTTTTGGAAAGTGTTTGTTGAAGTGAATTTAAAATGGTGATTTTAAACTGGTTATGGTTTTGCTGCTTGAAAGAAATGGTTTTCAATAAAAGGTTTGATGCTTTATTGAAAGGTTTTGAACACACTTGGTTTTGGCATGAATTTGCATGGGTTGTGGTGTGTTCATATGCATTGGGATGGATAAGGGCGAGAAGTATCCCCATCAAAAGGTTGGGATGGATAAGGGCGAGAAGTACCCCCATCAAAAGGTTGGGACGGATAAGGGCGTGAAGTACCCCCGTCAAGGTAGTCCACTAAGTGACGGCTTAGTGGAAGGATAACTCACCACTCGCGAGTATAGGGAGGTCCAGGTTGCATGCATGGTTGGTTGTGTGGATTTGTGAAATGGAATGAATGTGCCAAAATGGAAATGAGAATTTGATTGGAAACTTTGCTTGGTTGCTTTTCTTGAGAATGATGGTTTTTGTTGAAAAATGGTTTTGACATGGAACTTGTTATATTGTGAACTGTTTTGAAATTGTTTTATATAAATTGTTTTATATAAATGTGCTAACATGTTTTATCCTAGAGACATAGGTTGGGAAGTCATCGGGAAAAACCTACTGAGTTTCATTACTCACCCCCTGCTTTGGCACGTTGGTGCTTTTGCAGATGTCATATACCGGGATGTTGGCAAAGGTAATGTGTCACATGTTTATAGCACTACTTCGTGATACTTAGGCTGGTTCGTGATGTTGGAGCTTGTGGAGCATGGAGTTGGGTTGTCGTCTTGTAGTCTTTTAGTCTGTCTTTCCGCTGTTTACTCTGATTTAGTGTTGGTTTCCACTGTGGTACTCTTGGTTGGTTTATGATAAAATAAATAGTTGAGTTGTCTTAGCTTTTATCATGCATCATTTAGTTGATTTGTTTGGTTATGGTTGTTGGCTCGGTGGTATGTTCAAAAAGGGTAAATCGTCCCCCACTTGTTTTGAAACCCTTCGGCATTTATTGCCAGCCTTTGGCGCCTTGGGGATGTCGCTTAAGACCAAGTAATGACTTGTTGTATTCTCAAACCAATAAGGATAAGCGGTTCATTACACAGACTATGAAGGGCCAGATCCAAGGTGTCCAGAACCAAGGCATCCTCATCGAGTCCTAAGAGCATCTCGGTGGAAACTTGTTATAGGCACTGGTTGGAGTCCT
Source organism: Viscum album (assembly GCA_963277665.1). Taxonomy (NCBI): domain Eukaryota; kingdom Viridiplantae; phylum Streptophyta; class Magnoliopsida; order Santalales; family Viscaceae; genus Viscum; species Viscum album. The sequence goes on along the minus strand of OY728121.1, from coordinate 1,638,726,791 downwards.
AGGAGCATGTCATACCGGACATGTCCTATGAAAGTCTAAGCATGCCGAATCTAAGGGTTAACAAAGCCCATGACATCCCATGGAATCAAGACCCAAGGGTGGCATACTCAACCCAAGGTGTCCGCTACCGCATTCAAGATCCACGGAGAGACGTCCATGACATCTATACAACCATTCAATCATTGTATATCTTTTAACGTTGATTATCATATGAGTCTACCCACTCATATATACACATTCACATTCAATCCATATAATGAGTATGCCCACTCATTAATCACATTTCATAACCAATTATACCTCATTTCACAACCAATTATACCTCATGAGTATACCCACTCATGTATCCCAATTCATGTTGATAATATCAATTGAGTTTACCCACTCATTATTCATAATTCACAAACATTTCATATAATGAGTATACCCACTCATCTATCTCAGCCTCACATTTAAACATATCCCATGGGCATACCAACCTATTCAATTAATTCCATTTGAGCCACTTAATCAACTCAAGCATGGCATAACATAATAACGGAGAGCAAGGAGGTTGTAAATCTCCTAAGTATGTAATTCAATTCCATTTAATTCCAAAAGAGCTTCCTATATCTTGACAACTCAAGAACACACCCCTTGGGTGGTTCATCAAAGGTCAAAACCATAGCAAGGTATGGCACACCCCATGGGTGGCCTTGGGTTGGGGCAACGACCACCAACGCATCTCGAAGGAACCTATGAGCATCCCTAATAGGTTATATTTCATTTATTTCAATGAAACATTTCAATTTCGGGGCCGCGTCGGAAAGTTTGGCGGGCGTTTTAACAACCGATAGCTCTTTAAAGCACTGAAACCCCAAAGAAAAGTATAGACCACCTATTTTAGCTCGGTAGCGGAGTGCTCGTCTAGTATCAAGTTTTGGTTCGACTCGGATTAGGAGAAATATGAAGAACGGACGAAGAACAAGAAATTAGGGCATATGAGCCTAAATCCAAATAGTGCAGCCGATAGCCAGAAGAATCGAGAAAGGTTAAAAAGGAATGTAGACCTTATCGATGCAGATCCGATGAGACAAACCACGCTCGAATCGGAGGTCGGACGGAGAAGAATCCTCAAATCCTAGAATAGTCTTCTTTGGAAAGCTCTCAAACCCCCTTGTTGTTTGTATGGGTTTAGAGTGAGAAATAGGTTTAGAAAAAGAATTAATTTTAACTTAAAATTATTAAATTTCTCAAAATATAGGGGTTGCACGGTTTGATAAACCGTGCACCAACCATGCACGGCTTCCTGTAGGCCAAGGGGCACCCGCACGGTTTACAAATTGTGCGTAAACCGCGCGCTAACTATGCGCTAGACTTAAAACACCCAAAAACTGGGCTTTGGGCTCCGAACAAGCCTTGGACAACCCGAAACCTCTGTGACCTCAAAGAACATTCACATTAGGCCATATTTAAGCATTTCAACATAAAAAGAAGGGATCCATACCTCATACTAAAATCCGGGTTCTTAAAATCTTCCCCTCTTAAAACAATTTGTCCTCGAATTGCCCTCTAAAGGGTGGTCAAGATTCGTCTGAGAATAACTCTGGCCATTGAGTACGTACGTCGGCCTCTCGCTCCTAAGTCTCATCCTGTAAACGGCTGCGTTGCCATAACAACCGTACTAGAGGAACTGACCGACCCCGGAGAATCTTCATTCTCTTGTCAACTATATGAATCAGATATTCCTCAAAGAACGCCTCTAACTCAACCTCCTAGGGGTGAAAAGCGTGAGACGAGTCTGAAAGATAACGACATAACTGAGATACGTGAAAAACATTGTGCATGGCTCGATACCTCTGAGATAACTGCGATCGATAGGCTGCCGACCCGACTCTCTCTGGAATCTCAAATAGCTCGACACATTGCGGTGAAAGCTTACCCTGTCTCCTGATTCTTTTGTGTCCCAATCTCGGTGAAACACGTAAGAAAACCCGATCCCTGACCTCGAACTTTAGAGGTCGTCTTCGGTGATCGATGTGTGATTTTTTGTTGAGACGGTGCAGTAGCCATCCATTTCTGAATCAACTGGACCTGCTCAGAAGTTTCCTGCACGAGACACGGTCCCAGTAAAGCTGCCTCACCTACCTCTAGCCAGCACATGGGCGATCAACATGACCTACCGTATAAAGTCTCGTAAGGTGCCATATGTATAGTCGTCTGATAACTATTATTGCAGGCGAACTCAACCAGGGGTATATGCTTCTCCCAAGAGTTCTCAAAATCTAGGGGGCATGCTCGCAACATGTCCTCTAGCACATGTATTGTACGCTCTGACTGACCATCAGTTTGAAGGTGGTATGCTGTGCTCGGATGCACTTGTGTACCTAGCGTCCTTTGAAATCTCTGTCATAAACGAGACATAAAGCAGGCGTCTCTATCTGAAACGATAGTGCATGAGACCCCGTGAAGTCGTACAATCTCACAGATGGACAACCTGTAGGTTCTGGGTGCAGCGGAAGCGCGGTTGAGCCGACACCTAACTTTAATTTTTATCATGATCAATGTAGCGGAGCTGACCGACCGACACCGACAGACACTGTAGCAATGTGGACTTCGGAGTCAACAGTACTGTAGCACTTTTGACTTTCAGCTGGCAGCCGCTGTAACACTTTTGACAAAGGTGGCCGCCGTTCACTGTAGCGACGCGGACTTACTTTTCGGAATAATGATTGTCTTCTCCATTTTATAGCCCATTTCCGGGCTAGGGTTACTATTGAAAAAAACTTTGTACTTTGTGCTCCCGAATTAGTGAAGTTTTGCCTCTCCGTGGACGTAGGGATTTTTCCCGAACCACGTAAATCGTTGTGTTCCGTGTGTTTTCTTTTCTTCTGCATTTTCTGTCGTTTCTCATTTCTGTCGTTGTGACTCCCGACGATTCTGCAACAGTGTTTACAATTAATTTTTGTGTTTGACGATATAGGTATATCATATTTGGCGATATGCAAGTTCCCAGTTCATCACCATGTCGCTTTCTATGAAAGTCTTGTTGTATGCCGTGAGAATACCTGACAAAAGACACATGGAAGAGAACAATGAGCTAACTTTGATGCCAAAGGTTGAGTGTCTCAAACATAACATAAACAACCAAATATACTAATTGAAAGTAAGGAGAAGTGGAAAATAATACCTGAAACGGGGTCTTCCCTTGATGCAGAGACGAAGGGAGATGATTGATTATATAGGTGGCTGCCATAGTGGCATCTCCCCAAAATGTGAGAGGGACGATCATGTGAACGAGAAAAGCTTGAGTGGTTTTGCGGATGCGACAATGCTTCTGTTCTGCAGCCCCATTTTGCTATGGAGGGTCTTGGCGCAGGAGTTGATGCTCATGGTTGAAGATAAGGAGCATATGAGGCGCGGTGAAGTTTAACAAACTGACAAGCTTCACAATGAAATGAAGTAGATGATGCCAGGTTGGGACACGACTTTAAGAGGGACTGGAGAAATGGATGACCATATCTGGAGTGAAACTTTAGGACATATAAGGTGACAATAGAACTGGTGAAGGAAGAAGCTGTATCGAACATATATACGCCACCCTGCAACCGGCCTCTACCAAGCTGCTCCTGAAATATAACATCAGCATTTGAAAATATTGCAATACAATTAAGGTTGCGGGTAAGCTCACTGATAGAGAGAAGATTGAGTGAACTGTGAGGAATGCGTGCCGCTTGAGATAATGTGACATTTGATGACAATGTATAGGTGCCGAAACCAGCAATCGTCATAGTGGATGATAATCACTTAGCATATCTCGTTTCCTGTGACGTGTTCTAAAGCACCGAAATCCAACATCCATGCTGTTCAATGAGCAATAATAGTGGATGAAGACGATGTCCCAGATTGGTCACGACGAAGTGATGAACTCTAGCTCATCCATGGGCAGCTTGAGAGAATGATGTGGATCAGGTGAGGGTGAAGAAAAATCACCACCAGCAGCCTAATTTGTACGAGGGGCTGCTGGATGACCATGCACCACCAAACAAACTTGAATATTGTGACCCATCTTACTGCAATGCTGGCAAGGGACACGACCTTGACCACTGCCACGGCCACGGCCACGGCCACGTCCTCGGGATCCATATTATCGGCCTCTGCCTTGTCCTGTAGCAGAATCCAGAGCATTGTGATTCATGGATGGAGGTGATGGTGGATGGAGTGAGCGGCGAGCCTTACTAAGACTATGATACACAAGCGGAATATCCATGGTGGATGGACTTGCCAAGATCTTGGTAGCTGTAACAACATAGCTCAAGGGGCTAATCCCAGAGAGCCTTTCATTTCATGAAGTGAGCAGGGAATTTCTGGTGCTGCATTTGTAGATTGAATAATATTTGGGATGTATTTGAGACACGTGCCAGGTCGTTGGTCTGAGAATACATGAGTGTCAAGGAGTTCCAAAGTTCTTTGACACTGTTTGCAGTTTGCTGTTTGGGTGACATCTTTGATCGAGCAACCCCATTGAAATGACAATAAGAGAAAATATCTTGCTGCCAGAGAGCTTCCATGCCCTGAATTTGACATCCATCTTGTTGGGTGTTGGTGCATCCACCAAGTGAGAGTCAAGATTCATACCTTCTATGCACATCACAATTGTTTTTGCATTAGACTGAGAAATTGGTAGAGTCCAGACCCTCGTTGAGTAGATGAGTTGAGACAGCAATAAGCATTGTAGAGGCCACTGCCAAAGAATCTGAATCTGCCATGGAAGAATAATACGGAAGCAGCAACTACTTGAACAATTTGCTTGATTTTATTGTTCCAAGTAATCTTCCAACCTTCATATGTAGAAATTGCATATATTTTGACTATGGGGTTTGTCTTTTAAGCAATAAGGGGCCTTGTAGTGATCCATCCATCATCTGTTTATAGGAAATGCAGGATCTGGATTCAGAATTTTCTGGAAAACAATACAACTCGATCATCATGTCAGGACTGTCAGGGCCATGTCAAATCTGTGTCACGTCTGTGTCAGGTTCTTTTCAGTGCTGCATTGGGAGGGGGAGGAGGACGTGTCTGGGAGGGTGGGCCACGTCTCTGTGTGTGTGTGGTGGGGGAGGGGGGAGGCGCTGGGGGGGGGGGTGCACGTTGGGGAAACAAGTCTGGAGGGAGGGGGCTGTGTGTGGGGAACATGTTGGGGGGAATGTCTGGTTTAGGCGCGGCAGTTGGAGGGGGGGGGGGGCACTTGGGACCAGCGTCCTATGAAGCGCAGCGAGCAACCAAACCTTGGAAAGGTGAGGCGGCTGGGAGTTAGCCGACGCTTAGAGCTGGTGCATGGGGAGAGAGAGGAGGGGCTAGGGCTGTTAGGCAACCTCCTCCGATACCATGTAAAATGTAATTCCCTGTACCTTGATATGAGGCGGGGCTGTTTATTTATAATACATGAGAGATCATCTAATGTGAAACTCTAGTAATAACATATAAATGGGCCAAGCCCGTCACACACACTAACATTTTCCATATCATGTGTCAAGTCTATTAGTATTTATTTTAAATATATTTTTCAAAATAATGCTTCTTTTGTTCTCAAAAGTTATTTTGAAGAACGATTTTACAAATTTGCTTTAAGAACATGAAAAAAAAATTAAATCGTGCCCTTGATTTCTCTAGATACTTCTTGGACTGATACTCACGCATCCTTACTCCTATTTAGTTTAATTATAAAATTTGTTGAAGATGATGAATTGTTCTTTGATTGCGACTTGTTATATGACTATCACATGCAGCCTTTTTTATCTCATAATCTTTCAGATTTACATTAGCTATGTGGTTTGCGTGACTAATTTGTGGTGAACAGCTAATCACACTACTTGTTTTACCTCCATTTTAGTACTTTGCCACACTCCCTCTTCGGCCTTTGCATTATGAATTTACTCAAATGTGAATTTCTTGGTGATTTATTATTTCACAGTGCATTGCTTTTACTCTATGGAGTGTTATGATGTAGCTGGCACTGGTTGAAGTTTCTTGGATTCGGTGCCTATTTACAGGAGTGTCATTTTTATTGATGTCAAACTCTATTTTATCACCATGTTTGACGTGACATTTGTTATGTTGAGATCAAATTGAATGAAAAGAAATAGATTTTGAAGAAGAAGCTAGGCATGATCAATGTGATGTTTTGTTCTGTTGTTATGCTTATCATAGCTTTCATTTGGTAGGGTTGATTTGAGAGGAAAATGAAAGAAATCTGGAGAAATTGATTTCTCTACCCCTGTTGGTCTAATTATATTAAGTGTAGAGAAAAGGAACCGGGAGAAATATGAGAAGAATTCTCTCTCCAGGGGTCTGTTTTGAATCTCTCAAAAAATAAGAGTGATTTGGAGAAAAATGATTATCCATGTTTAGAACATAAAATAACATGATCTCTTTTCTCTTGTAGAACTTGACCAAACATCACAAAGAGCAGCCGTGATCATTTATTTTCTTTCAATAAATTATATATCCAAATATAATGAGAGAAAATTATAGCCATTTCTTTCCTTTTATGAAGTATTTTACCACACTCTGAATATGTATTTCTACATGTTCAAAATCTACCCATTCCATCATGCTAGATGGGTGATGGAGTTGTCTTGTTTCTCTTTCAAATCCCGAACCATCTTCCAGCTGGGTTACTGGGACGTTTTCTTTGTGTCATTTCACTTGGTGACATAGGGTTTTCAATACTGTGGCAGTCTAGTGATACTAAAGCGATTATTGGCTGGATATGTTTGAAAGAGGAAGGCGGCCACCAAATTCTCAAGCACAGCCTGTTGAAGCTCCTGGCACGATGTGGCACCGCGGTCCACGTCCTGCTTTTGATTATCCAGGGAGCCGCTATCGGGTAGAATCACTTCCACCTCCCATTATCACGGAGAAGCAGCTGGCTGTTCAGGAGACTGAGATACGGCAACTTGCATCAGACAACCGTAGGCTGGGAGCAACCCATTCTGCCTTGAGGGAAGACCTTGCTGCTGCCCAGCGGGAAATAGAAAGGATCAAGGCCCACACACGAAGCATCCAGACCGAAAGCGACATTCAGGTGAGGGTTTTGATGGACAAGATGGCTAAAATGGGGGCAGATATCCAGGCTGGTGAGGGCATTGAGAAGGAACTTGAGCAGGCACACGTGGAGGCACAGGGCTTAGTAGTGTCGAGACAAGAGCTGACCAGCCAAGTCCAGAAAGCTGCAGTGGAATTGCAGAAAGCCCATAGTGATGTCGAGAGACTGCCGGACATGCGTGCTGAGCTTAATGACCTCAGGGAGGAACATCGGCGGTTACGGTGCGTTAAATGTGTTTATTCTCTTTTATTGCAACTTGAGTTATTTTGTTGGGTAACTATATCCACTTTTTTGTTTGATATGAAAAACAAGTAAAAGTTGAAAAGAGATGTTTGATTTGTTATTATGTGGGTGACTAATATTTGTTATATTGGTGTTAAAAGTGGTGCTTTTGAGTACGATAAGGGATTGAACCTAGAGGAAGTGGAGAAAATGCAGGCAATGGAGAAGAAAATGGTGGGCATGGCTCGAGAGATTGAGAAGCTCCGTGCTGAGGTTTTGAATGCAGAGAAGCGAGCTCCTCGGGGTAAGGATCTCCCTCCCATTGATCTTGCAGTTGATTCCTGTTCTCCCATTGATTGACCGTGTCATCTTTAGTGCCTCACTATGGTGGAGCATACATGAACTCGGATGCTTCGTTCCCGTCCACGCAATCAGGTGCAGCCACGGCTCATGCCGATGCTTATGGGAGGCCATATCCGCACATGGGTGTTGGCTTTGCTGGAGACGGCAACTCATAGCGAATAATCAATGATTTAGGTGTGTTTGGATGGCTGGGAATGGGATTTTCTATTTAAGAGTTTTCTCTTGTGTGGTTCGATTGTGCACTGGTGTCTGAAATTATTGTGAGATTCTTATGTCTCATTCCTCATTCACCCTGGTTGTCATGGGTGTTGAACATTATTATCACCATGTTTTTGAAACTAGGGCATTTAGACTAAACACATCCCAAGAACAATTAGGGATGTGCATCATCGTTTAAAGACCGGTTTCAACTGATTGAAAAACTGATGTGCGATCTATTTCTATAGCCCATTTGAATTCCAATTTTCCTTTTGAAACCAAAAAATGTTTTAATAAAAAAACATAAGATAAAACCATTGGGTTTTTATCAAAACATTTTAATCGATTTTCACAATTTAAAAAATTACCAAAATTTTATTAGAAGCCTCCAATTCTTTAGAATTCTGGTTTTTAACAAATCTTCAATCAAATTAAATTATACAATTAAATTCAACAACTAAATTGCTTCTATTTTCATCAAAACCAGAATATAAATTATTATAATTTAAATCTCACCCATTCAAATTTCTACACCAAAAACACATTTTTTTGGAAACTCCCAATTCATTGGAATTGGGTTTTCACTAACAAATCATTTGAAAGATATAAGATTCATATTTAAACAATTTAATTTTAATTAAAACAATTGACACATAATAAATCAATTATAGTTCATATAAATTTATCATCATGATGGAACTACTTGCCTCAAGGTCGCCGATGTCAGTTGTAAAAATAAACCATCTCATGTGGTTCAATACACCTCCTCACAGCTCTATTATCCTAAGAGTCGACACACCAAAGTTTGATGTTTGTCAAGGGGTCTTAGAACCAATGTCTTATTTTATTTCAAAAAGAAATTAAATTTCACATGAGATAATATATTCTCTCTCCTGGATAATTTTTAATTTATCGTTTAAGTCAAAGTATGTGCTTTCATTATTCTCCTTCAAGAATAATTATATCTTGTAACAAAATCTTACAAATTAGCCTAAGATAATATTACATTAATACTTTATAGATATTAATTTAATTAATTTAGTAATTATATTCTAATAATTACTCTATAAATTATCATTTTTTTTCAATTTATTAATGATAATTTGATGAAATTATCATTTGATAATTTTCTTTATAATTACCTTCCAAAAATCATATGCAATTATCCCTAGAATATTTCGTGCAGATATCCTTTTATAAATATTAAACATTATCCTTCGATAAATCATTGAAATTATCATTTTCTAATTTCATTTAATTGTATGTTGACAATCCTATGTGATTATCATTTCATAAAACAAAAATTATCTTTTGATAATTTTGTATTTTCAAAATTATATGAATTTATCGTTCTTTAATTCTGAAAAATTATCATTTGATAATTTTGATAATAACTCCAAGTGATAATTACATAAAAATTATCCTTTTATAAAATTGGTTTATCATAAATAATAATTCATGGTGGAATCATCTAAAAAAATGTTGGAATTATCTTCAAGGATGATCATTTTTTCCATAATGTTTTTGTTGGTCGGAGTGGACACTCAAGAGGGGGGGTGAATTGAGTTCCAATTAAAATTTCTGTTTAAAATCCTTTACTAAAATCCCCCAATTTAAAATACTAATTGAATTGTAGTGAATTTGAACTAAAGTAAACTTTCAGTTAGGTTCTCAAGGGATTGATTAATTCCCAGTTAATCTAGTCAGAAGATCAGATTAGCTTTTGAAACTAACTTAATGATTTGCAAGTAATGCAAACACTTGCTAATTCAATTATCAGAGTAACTTTAAAAAACAGTTTAAATTTTAAAGCATTTAGCAGCGGAATAAAAAGGTTTTAGATAAAACTAAGCAAAACACAACAGATATAACCAAGAGGTTCAGTCTCAAGTCGAGACTTAGTCCTCTCAAATTTATAGATTTGATCCACACCCTGGATCGGGGTTCACAATAGTTTACAACTGTCCAGGTTAAAGACCTCTACCACAGTTCTTCATGGGAAACAAAAACAACATCAAATACAGCTGTCCAAGTCACTCACGACCTCTACCACTATCCACATTAGGAAATAGAAGATGCAAGGAGTTTGAATGAGGATTTACAAATCCTCCAGTTAAGGTTTAGGAGACAGTGTGTGTGTAAATTAAAACTGATGACACACACAGCTCGTAATGTAAAGAATAAATCACTAAGCAAGATATAGAGTTTAGAATGACTTTAGTGATTGCAGTGTAGCTCTGGACTCCTTCAAATTGATCAGAAATGGTTCTGAGTCCTCTTCTGGTTTTTGTCTGGAAAACAGAGTGTCGTCTGCTTGACATCCAGGTTCAGAGACAGTGAAAAAGTAGTCGATGAAGTTCTTCAAAATCCTCGTGAAAGTACACAGCTCTTCTTGAGTAAGCGCGAGTGTGTATGAGCTTCTGTGTCTTCTTGGTCGTGCATGTGTATGAGCTCTTCTTGTGTATGTCACTTGTAGATCACTTCTGTATTCCCCTTGTATCTCTTGCAACAACATGAACTTCTTATATTTATGGCACGAGCTCCGGCAAAAGAAATGATTTCCTTTTGCAGGTACGAGGTACGGTTCCCTGATATCCAACAACCTTCATTAAATAAATGACAAAGCATTAAAATATACCTGATATGACCGTTGGTTAGATTAAACAAAGATAAAGAAATTAAGGCAGAGTCGGATTCTCTGGAACGGTAGCTTTGGATATCGGTAGCCTTGTGTATCAGTAACCTCTTGTGTAACGATAGCCTTTCATCGGTAGACTTCATGTCTGTCGGTAGACTTGATCGGTAGCGGTAGACTTAATGTACCGGTGACCTTTCGTGTAACGGTAGCCTTCATGTACCGGTAGGCTTGCATAACAGCGACTTGTCTGTATCGGTAGGTTTGTATAACAGTGACTTGTCTGTATCGGTGACCTTCACGTATCGGTAGACTTGTTGTACCAGTGGACTTGATGTATCAGTGACCTTCACGTATCAGTAGACTTGTTGTATCGGTGGACTTGATGTATCAGTGACCTTCACGTATCGGTAGACTTGCATAACGGTGACTTGTCTGTATCGGTAGGCTTGCATAACTGTGACTTGTCTGTATCGGCGACCTTCACGTATCGGTAGACTTGTTCTGTAACAGTGACCACTTGTCTATTTAAGCATTCTATTGGCAGAAAGGGTTAAGTTAGAATATATATCCATCCAGTAACCAAATTCTCTGAATATGTGCATGGTGTACAGAAATACTAAAATAAGTAATTAACCATTAATCAATATAGGAATTATCAAACTATAATTGAGCATAATTGGGATGATCAAATTATGAGTTCAACTAATTCTCCCAGAGGGTTCAACAATCTCCCCCTTTTTGATAATCACAACTTATGTCAAAGTATTAAGAAAATTAAAATGGTGTCAGAGGAAAAATTTCCAAAAAAAAAACTTTAAAACAAAGTTCTCATTTTTCTCCCCCTTTCAATTGCACTCACAGTTCTCATTTGTTTTATTTTCTCCCCTTTGTGATTAACAAAAAGAAGGGTAGAATCAGAGAAATGCAGAGACAAAAAGAGAACAGATGGCAAAGAAACATAAACACAGTAAGAGTAAATTTCCATTAAGTCACAAAAGATACAAACTGATAAAGTCAGTATTACAAAAATACAAGTGAATCCTATCAAAAACATCCAGAATCACTCAATCATCCTCTTGAACATGAGTCTTTCCCTTAGGACTAGAAGAGGGTGCAGGTTCAGATTGAGTAAATGGCTTGGGAATAGCTGAAAGAACAACTGGAGGGTCAGCCACTGAAACTATACCAGATCTGAAATATGTGCTTCTCTGTGGGATCATAGGAGTTAAGCTTTGAATAGCCTGAACTGGAGTCAACTGAGGTGTACTCCCAGAGGCAGAGGAAGGAAGAGCAGGAGGTACCATCACAGGTCTGGCATCCACATGCAAGAATGGTAGCAACAGGTTCATGAAATCCACAATAATACTACCTCCTCTCTCCATTTCTGACACAAAATCATCTCGATTTTCAATGAATTTATTCAAGGCAGGAGTAAGCTCCCTGAGCTTACTAACCTATTCTCTGAAATCTTGAGTTACTGAAGGCAACTTCATATTTTCTACCAAGAGCTTGAAATGGTTGGTCATTTGATGCTTGGTATAGACCTTCTCAAGGTAAGCATCCACCTTATTCTTAATTGACTCTTGAGAAGTAGTAGTTGCCTGTAGGTGATCACGAACAAAACTACTAACTTCCCTAGTGGTAGCAAGGATTTGAGTATCCGAGGTTCCACTGGTACTGGCCTTAGCCAACTCTTCCTGGATCACAGTTCTGATCTGGTCAATGTTCACAGTGGAGCTGGATGAGGGAAGAAGTTTTACCGAGAAAGCTACTGTCTCTTTGAAAGACTGTGTCAAATTACTAACCACTTTTTGAACAAGTTTATCTTGACTTTTCAAATGTTCTTTGACTGATGTCTTAAAAGCCTCAAATACTTCCACAAACTACTTGACTACTTCTTTGATATATCTGATATCAGTATTCACTTGGGTTTGAGAACTGTTCATGGCAGTCAATGAAGCAATCGATTGTCTTAGAGCAACCACAACTCCTGTCCAACTCTCAATTTGAGTATGGAATACTTTAACTTCATCCATCATTTCCTTCACTGGACTAGACACAACACATCCCAGAGATAGCTCCAGGGATTTCTCCACACTCCTCATTTCATCAACCAGGCTTGTCTTCAAATCTGCCACTGATTCTCTCAGTGCTTCTTTCATTTCAGCCTTTAATGACTCAAGGTCCTCCTTGGTTGCCAAAATTTCAGCCACAGCTGGTATGATAACAGAATCCCTTTGAGGCTGGTCTTCCTCATCTGAATCTCCATAATTAATTCCAAGAACCATATATCCTGGATCTGATGACCAAACTTTGATGTCATACAACACATAAACTAAACCAAGATTCTCCCCCTTAGATCATTCTCCTGAGGAATATCCTCTAACTATTCTGCTCGTGGTAACTCCACAACCTCCTCTACAACTTCAGCAGATTCAATAACCATTTGTCCTGATAGTTCACCAGTGGGGTGAGTCCTATCCTTTTATGAGTCATCAATGACTCCCTCAGTAATGGCAGTAGGTGCCACTGCTGCTTCCTGATCAGGCACTATCTTGACTGTACTATCTATCAGAGGGCTCAAACTGAGCTCTTCTTCTTCATTTTCCTCATCATTTGATTCAGCAACATCCTCCTTTTCTTCATGAGCAAACTGATTTGACTCGGTTGCCTCATCCTCCTTAGAGGTGTCTTTGACAACATTCTGATATGCTTCTTCTTATTCTTCTTCAGTGGACTCAGTATCAATGTCCTTCAGAACAGTTTCTCTCCTTGGTAGTTCTTTTGGAGGGCTATCTTCTCCATAGGAAATATTTTGATGCACAGGACTAAGAGGTAAATCCGGGTCTCCTCCTTCCTCAACTGACGTCTCTTCCTCCTCAGTTTCAGCCTCATCATCACTGTAGATCAATTCTGGCTCATCTGGTCCAAGACCAGGATCCCTCACATCCTTTGGTCTAGAAGGATGGTCCACAGGAGTGTACTTGTCATAGATTTTACCTTCATCATTAACCCATGATTTCTTCCAAGGGTTCCAGCTAACTTTCATAAACTTACAAACAGTCCTGGTGATGCAAAAATTATCCTTAACCACAACAGTTTCATCTTGAGGTCCAACTACCTCCTTTGTCTTCAATATAATAGAAATCAACTTAGAAAAGAATAGTTCATTGGACTTAGATTTCGGTCTAGTCATATCCTCAATCTGAATCATTAGCAATCTGCACAAATTCACCTTTACTCCATGCTTTAATAGATACAACAAATAAATATCCTGTAATCTGAGGGTAGCAAAATCTCCTCTCCTTGGACTAATCACATGCTGAATGAACTTAAAAAGTAGTTTATCCTCCCCTGCCATCTCTACAGCAATGACCTTTCTGGGAGTTCCATTTCCCATCAATTCTAACAAGGCATCCTCATATTTGAAAAAGTCACTAGCAGTAGGTATGGATTTTGAATAAAATCCATAATCACCTCTATGAGGAACTCTAAGGTTCTCATCCCATTCAACAGATGAAAATGAAAACTTTTGACCATTCACAAAGGAAATCATCCTATTCTCCTCTTCTGATGTTTCAAAACAGAAAAACTCATAGAACTCTTTTACCAGAACTGGATAATACGGTCCATTATTGTTCATGAAGCATTCGATCCATCCTTGCTCTTGTAAAATCTTCAGAATCAAGGACTTACTTTCCAACATCCATTCTGCACATAACTCCTTTTCCACTACAATTTCTCGCTTCGATAAATGCAGATTCACAGGATTCCTTCGAACAACACCTCTACTGCTTCCACTAGCACCAACATTGGTTACTTTCTGCTTCTTAGCTTGTGGCGCATCACTCCCTTCATCCACTGAGGGTCGCTTCACACGGGCCATTTCAGATTCTGAGGCTTAGGGTTTTGCGAGCTTGAGAGGTTTAGGTGGGAGAGATTCGAACAGACGGGTTCGCGGTGATTGAGTGAAGTCTAGAGTCGGGTTTAATATCATTTAGGATTCACATATAAAATAAATCTCATATTAAAAAAAATGGTTCGAAGTCTCGGCCTTAATACGAAAATTTAAAACAACGCGAGAGATGTACCGGTGAGGTGTCCTTAAACGGTGAGGTCTATCCTAACGGTGAGGTCTATCCTAACGATGAGGTCTATCCTAACGGTGAGGTGTATCCTAACGGTGAGGTTTATCCTAATGGTGAGGTTTATCCTAACGGTGAGGTTTATCCTAACAGTTTAAGAGTAACTTATCATTCCTAATTTGTGTCTAATGAAACTTAATCTTTCTGAACTTAAAGGCTTAGTGAATATATCAGCTAATTGGAGTTCAGTGCCTATAAATTCAAGAGTTATATCACCTCTTTGATAATGATCTCTTAGAAAGTGGTGTCTAACATCAATTTGTTTGGTTCTAGAGTGAGACATAGGGTTCTTAGAGATGTTGACCGCACTAGTGTTATCACAGTTAATTAAAACATGTTTAAAATCAAAACCATAGTCCAATAAAGTGTGTTTCATCCATAGAATTTGTGCACAGCAACTCCCAGCAGCTATATACTCTGCTTCAGCAGTAGATAATGCAACTGAGTTCTGTTTCTTACTACACCATGATACTAGGGACTTTCCAAGTAAATGACATTTTCCAGATGTTCTTTTTCTATCTAACTTGCATCCAGCAAAGTCGGCATCTGAATAACTTATTAAATCAAATGATTTTCCTTTTGGGTAAAACAGTCCCAAATTAGCAGTATATTTAAGGTATTTGAAAATACTTTTAACAACAAGAAAGTGTGACTCTTTAGGGTTAGCTTGAAATCTAGCACACATACATACACTAAACATAATATCAGGTCAACTAGCAGTAAGATAAAGTAAACTCCCAATCATACCTCTGTAATTAGTTTGATCCACTGGTTTCCCAGTTTCATCAATATCCAATTTACAGGTGGTACTCATAGGTGTATCACTTCCCTTAATACTATCCAAACCAAAACGTTTTAATAAATCCTTAGTATATTTACTCTGATTCAAAATAATACCATCTTTAGTTTGAAATATTTGAAATCCAAGAAAGTACTTAAGCTCTCCCATTAAGCTCATTTCAAACTCATTTTGCATAACCTTTGAAAAATCAGTACATAAAGAATTTTTAGAAGATCTGAAAATAATATCATCAACATAGATTTTTACTATTAAAACATCTTTTGAAATTATTTTTATAAAAAGAGTGGGATCAACAATTCCTTTTGTAAATCCTTTTGAAATAAGAAAATTTGTAAGTCTTTCATACCAAGCTCTTGGAGCTTGTTTTAAACCATATAAAGCTTTAGAAAGTTTAAAAACATGATTTTGAAAGTGAGGATTTGAGAAACCAGGTGGTTGTTCTACAAAAAAAGTTTCAACAATAAAACCATTTAAAAAAGCACTTTTTACATCCATTTGATATAATTTGAAATTAAGATGTGATGAAAAGACAAGTAAGATCCTAATTGCCTCTAATCTAGCTACAGGTGCAAAGGTTTCCTCATAGTCAGTTCCTTCTTCTTGATTGTAACCTTGTGAAACTAGCCTAGCTTTGTTTCTAATGATGTTTCCAGATTCATAAACTTTGTTTCTAAACACCCACTTTGTGCCTATGATTAAAGTGTCTTTAGGTATTTCTACCAATTCCCAGACTTTATTTCTTTCAAATTGATTTAGTTCTTCTTGCATAGCCATTACCCAAAATTCATCATTGATAGCATCATTGATATTTTTAGGTTCTAACTATGAAAGAAAGGCTTGATGTTCAGCCTGATTTCTTAGAGAAGCTCTAGTCTGTGTTCCTCTATCTAGATTACCTACAACATCATCTAAAGGATGGTTCTTTAGAATCCTAGTTGGTCTCGAAAAGGTAGGGCTAGAGATTTCAGGTTCATCAAAAGGTTGGGAATCAACAGAAGCAGGTTTTGGAAAATTTCCAGAACTGGATGTTTTAACTATAGGTCCACTATCTTTATCATTAAGGTCCAAAACAGAGAGATCATCTTTAATATTTTCAAGAGAGGTCTTAGGTTCATGTGGGGTAGTTTCATCAAATTTTATGTGAACAGATTCCTCCACACAATTGGTTCTCTTATTGAAAACTCTATAGGATTTACTAGAAATAGAGTAACCTAAGAAAATTCCTTCATCACTCTTGGATTCAAACTTGTCAAGATTATCTTTGGTATTAATAATAAAGACTTTGCAACCAAAAACCCTGAAGTAGTTAACCTTAGGTTTCTTATGGTTCCACAACTCATAAGGGGTCTTCTTAAGAACAGGTTTGATCAAGACTCTTTTGATAATATAACAAGCTGTATTGATAGCTTCAACCCAAAAATAAACAGGTAGGTCATACTCATTGAGCATGGTTCTGGCAATTTCCTGAAGGGTTATATTCCTCCTTTCTACTACACCATTTTGCTGAGGTGTCCTAGGGGCAGAGAAATTGTTACTATAGCCATTGTGTGAGAAGTAGGATTCAAACTCATGATTTTCAAACTCATAGCCATGATCACTTCTCAAGGTTTTAATCTTAAGTCCACTAAGGTTCTCTACAGACTTGGAATATTTAACAAAGTAAGAACAAGCTTCACTTTTTTGGGCTATAAAATATACCCAAGTATACCTAGAATAGTCATCTACTAGAACATAGACATAGTGCTTCCCATTTAAACTAGAAACTCTAGAAGGTCCAAAAAAATCCATGTGAACCAACTAGATAGGTTGAGAAGTTGACACTTATTTCTTTGTTTTGAAAGAAACTTTATGTTACTTTCCCTTTTGACAGGGATTACAAACTTTATCTGCTGGGAATTCAAGTTTTGGTAGGTCTCTAACTAAGTTCTTCCTAGTAAGTTTTATAAGTGAATGTACATTGCAGTGTCCTAATATTCTATGCCAAAGCCAGGACTCTTTATGAAAATCATTTAAACAAGTAATATTTTGCATAACTAAAGAATTTAAATCAACAGCATAGACATTTTCATTTCGCAAGGTAGAAAATACTAAAGAAATTTTAGAATTAAAAACATTGCAAGAATTATTTTCAAATTTAACATTAAAACCATCATCACATAACTGAGAAATACTTAGTAAATTATACTTAAGCCCATCAACAAATAGAACTTTAGAAATTAATAATGAGTAAGTGTTACCAATCTGGCCTAAGCCGACGATTTTCCCTTTAGAATTATCACCAAAGGTGACAAAACCTCCATCAACTCTGACTAAGATTTTAAAGCATGATAAGTCTCCTGACATATGTCTTGAACATCCACTGTCCATGTACCAAGTCTTTCTATAGGAGCTCTTTAAGCAGGTTCCCTACAAAACAGATTTAGATAGAAAATGATTTTGGTACCCAGATTTTCTTGGGTCTAGACAGGTTAGCCAATAAAACTTTAGGTACCCAAATTTGTAGAATCAACAGATTTTGAAAGATAAAACTTGTTGGATCTGTAACTATGAATATAACTAGTTGAAGCATATGAACTTCCAGAACTAGAACTATCTACATTCTGTCCAGATTTAGGAATAAATCTAGTTTTGGTAATTTTTCTTTGTCCAGGTTGGTATCCTATACCAGTAGTATATCTAGGTGCAATCTTCTTACCTAGAATTTGAGTAAGAGTATCTTTTCCATTTGTAAACTTTTCTAAATCCTGCCTAAGTTGCTCATTTTAAAATTTCAGTTCAGTGTTTTCTTTAAGTAACTGAGCATTCTTTTCCATTTCTATGTCAAGATCAGATTTATGTTTAATAGTTAAAGCATACTGTTTATTTAAACCTTTGTATTTGTCTTTCATCTCATTACAGGTTTCTTCCAACATATCACAGTATTCAAACAGTTCAGATTTTGACATATTTTCAAAATCAGAATCATCTCCAGAATAATATGTATTTAAAGCGGGAGTTTCAGATGTTACCTCATAAGTGTTTGTCATAAAACACATGTTTTCCTTATTTCTGTTTTCAGTCTCAGAAGCTTCAGATTCACTGGAGCTATCCTCAGAAGCACTCCAAGTAGCCTTTATGGATTTATTATACTTATTGTCCTTATAATCATACTTCTTCTTGTATTTTATCTTTGGAAAATTTGCTTTTATATGTCCTTTTCTTTTTCATTCATAGCAGACAACTTCATCAGATTTGTCAGATTTCTTCCAGTCCTTTTTCCAGTGACCCTTGTTGTCATACTTACCTTTGTAATTTGATTTTCTGAAAAACTTCTTCTTCCTATAAAACTTATTAAATCTTCTGGCTATGTGAGACATTTCTACATCACTGTTAGATGCACTTTCATCACAGCTTGAACTATCACTCATGGTCTGAATTTTCTCTTTATCCTTATTCTTTGAAGTTGATGTCTTGAAGGCAACTGACTTCCTTTTTGGTTCATCTTATTATTCTTTGTTTACCTTAAGTTCTTCTTTATACATCATCAACTTACCAATAAGTTCCTTGACTGGAAGTTTACCAATATCACAAGATTCTCTGATTGAAACAGAAGTGCCCCTCCATCTTTCAGGTAGGCATCTCAATATTCTCATGATCTACTCCTTTGATGGAACATCCTTTCCCAGTGAGATCATTGTATTGAAAATTTCGTTAAACCTGAGATACATATCAAAAATGGGTTCATCAGGCTTCATCTTAAAATTATCATATTTAATAGTATAGATGTTCAATCTCATTTCCTTAACATTAGTTGTTCCTTCATGAGAAACACCTAAAGTATCCCAAATTTTGTATGCAGTCTTACAAGCAGATATTCTATTAAATTCCTCATCTCCTAAAGCACAATATAGATCATTCATAGCTTTTCAATTATTATTATAATCAGTCTTAGTAGCTTCATTCCAAGTAGATCTAACAGTAGTGGGGATTTTAAATTCTAATTTTATGGCAGTCCAAATATCAAAACTCATGCTTTCTAAATGAATTTTCATCTTAATCTTCCACTAAGCATAGTTGTTTCCATTGAAAAATGGTGGTCTATTAGTAGCAACACCTTCAAGTCTGTTATCCATGATAACCAGGTTAAAACAAAATATTTTAAAGAGATAAAAAAGTTAGAAATAATAGAAATTTTAAGAACTTTAAAATAAAACTAAAATCACAGTTAAAAAATAGAGTACTTCAGAAAATATTTTAAACCTCTGATACCAAATGTTGGTCGGAGTGGACACTCAAGAGGGGGGGTGAATTGAGTTCCAATTAAAATTTCTGTTTAAAATACTTTACTAAAATACCCCAATTTAAAATACTAATTGAATTGTAGTGAATTTGAACTAAAGAAAACTTTCAGTTAGGTTCTCAAGGGGTTGATTAATTCCCAGTTAATCTAGTCAGAAGATCAGATTAGCTTTTGAAACCAACCTAATGATTTGCAAGTAATGAAAACACTTGCTAATTCAATTATCAGAGTAACTTTAAAAAATAGTTTAAATTTTAAAGCATTTAGTAGCGAAATAAAAAGGTTTTAGATAAAACTAAGCAAAGCACAACATATATAACCAAGAGGTTCAGTCTGAAGCCGCGACTTAGTCCTCTCAAATTTATAGATTTGATCCACACCCTGGATCGGGGTTCACAACAGTTTACAACTGTCCAGGTCAAAGACCTCTACCACAGTTCTTTGTGGGAAACAAAAACAACAACAAATATAGCTGTCCAGGTCACTCACGACCTCTACCACTATCTACAATAGGAAATAGAAGATGTAAGGAGTTTGAATGAGGATTTAAAGATCCTCTAGTTAAGGTTCAGGAGACAGTGTGTGTGTAAATTAAAACTGATGACACACATTCCTCGCAATGTAAATATTAAATCACTAAGCAAGATATAGAGTTTAGAATGGATTTAGTGATTGAAGTGTAGCTCTGGACTCCTTCAAATTGATCAGAAATGGTTTTGAGTCCTCTTCTGGTTTATGTCTAGAAAATAGAGTGTCGTCTGCTTGACATCCAGGTTTAGAGACAGTGAAAAAGTAGTCGATGAAGTTCTTCAAAATCCTCGTGAAAGTACACAGCTCTTCTTGAGTAAGCGTGAGTGTGTATGAGCTTCTGTGTCTTCTTGGTCGTGCAGGTATATCTGTATGAGCTCTTCTTGTGTATGTCACTTTTAGATCACTTCTTTATTCCCCTTGTATCTCTTGCAGCAACATGAACTTCTTATATTTATGGCATGAGCTCCGGCAAAAGAAATGATTTCTTTTTGAAGGTACGAGGTACAGTTCCCTGACATCCAACAACCTTTATTAAATAAATGACAGAGCATTGAAATATACCTGATATGAACGTTGGTTAGATTAAACAAAGATAAAGAAATTAAGGCAGCGTCAGATTCTCTAGAACGGTAGCTTTGGATATCAGTAGCCTTGTGTATCGGTAACCTCTTGTGTAACGGTAGCCTTTCTATCGGTAGACTTCATGTCTGTTGGTAGACTTGAGCGGTAGTGGTATAATTAATGTACCGTTGACCTTTTGTGTAACGGTAGCCTTCATGTACCGGTAGGCTTGCATAACAGTGACTTGTCTGTATCGGTAGGTTTGCATAACGGTGAATTGTCTGTATCGGTGACCTTCACGTATCGGTAGACTTGTTGTACCAGTGGACTTGATGTATCAGTGACCTTCACATATTAGTAGACTTGTTGTACCGGTGGACTTGATGTATCAGTGACCTTCACGTATCGGTAGACTTGCATAACGGTGACTTGTCTGTATCGGTAGGCTTGCATAACGGTGACTTGTCTGTATCGGTGACCTTCACGTATCGATAGACTTGTTCTGTAACGGTGACCACTTGTCTGTTTAAGCATTCTATTAGCAGAAAGGGTTAAGTTAGAATATATATCCATCCAGTAACCGAATTATCTGAATATGTGCATGGTGTACAGAAATACTGAAATAAGTAATTAACCATTAATCAATATAGGAATTATCAAACTATAATTGAGCATAATTGTGATTATCAAAATATGAGTTCAACTAATTCTCCCAGAGGGTTCAACAGTTTTTCTTTTGAATTATAGAAATAATGGAATAAATGAAAAAATTAAATAAATGGAATAAAATTAAACTACAAACCTATCTCTCTCTCTCAACAGTGGTCTCAGATATTTAATATGATGCACCATTTAAGAGATAATAAATATTTTATAATTAAAAATAGAATAAATAAATAAATAAATGGGATATTTTTGTGAGCGAGGCATTCAAACACCCGTCACATACAAATGTCATACCACGTCTAGGGTAAACCCCTCATTCTAGACCAATCGATGGTCTCAGATTTCTCATATGATGCACCGTTTGGGAGAAAATTAATTATTTTTAATAGATAATATATTAAATATTATTTAATAACTTTATCTTATGAGTGAGGTATCCAAATGTATGGTGCCTTCGAATGTTATAACCATTCTAGGGTAAACACCATATTTCAGGCATAAAAGTGGTCTCAGATTTCTCATACGACACACCATTTTAGAGTTATTAAATTATTTTGTATAAAAAATGTTCACTTAATATGATATAACTAATATTTTTATTCAGTCTTCGTTGAGGCTTTGCGGGCCTCAAAATATCACACAAACTCAGTCTTCGTTGACACACTGTTGTTTGTGTGTTGCGCCTGTAAGAGAGTGATATATAGGTTTCTAGTTTAATTTTATTTATTTTATTTAATTATTATATTTATTCCATTATTTCTATAATTCAAAATAAAGAAATTATGGAAAAAGATAACTATCCTTGAATTATCAAGTGATAATTCCAACATTTATTTAGATTATTCCACCATAAATTATTATTTATGATAAACCAATTTTATAAACGGATAATTTTAATTTAATTATCACATGACACGATTATCAAAATTATAAATGGATAATTTTGAAGAATTAGTGAATGATAAATTCACAAAATTATCAAAACATAATTGTACAAAATTATCAAAAGATAATTTTTGTTTTATGAAACAATAATCACATGGGATTATCAAGGCATAATTTAATGAAATTATAAAATAAAAATTTCAATGATTTATTGAAGGACAATTTTATAAAAATCATAAAAGGATATCTTCATGAAATATTCTAGGGATAATTGCACATGATTATTGGAAGTTAATTATAATGAAAATTATCAAATGATAATTTCACCAAATTATCATTCAATAAATTAGAAAAATTTATAATTTATAAAGAGAAATTATTAGAATATAATTACTCAATTAATTAAATTAATAACTATAACGTAATAATGTAAAATTATCTTAGGATAATTTATTATATTTTATTAGTAGATATAATTATTCTTGAAAGAGAATAATGAAAGAACAAACTTTTACCTAAACAATAAATTGGAAATTATCTAGGAGAGATAATGTATTATGGGATGTGAAATTTTATTTATTTTTGAAATAAAATAACTGACATTGATTCTAGGACCCCATGAAGAACATAAAACTTTTTTGTGTTGACGCTTACAATAATAGGACTATGAGGAGCTATATTGAATCACCTAGGGTGGTTTATCTTTACTGCCGACATCGATGACCATGAGGCAGGTGGTTCCTTCATGATGCCTAATTTATACTAACCCTAATTGTTATATTATGTTTCAATTGTTTGAATTCAAATTCAATTCTATAAATCAGAATCTTATAGCTTCCAATTGATTTGTTGGAGAAACCTAATTCCAGTGAATTGGGGTTTTAGAGAAAAATGGGTTTTGGCATGGAAATTTGAATTGGTGAGATTTAAATTGTAAAAATTTATATTCATGTTTTTATGGAAATAAAGAAATTGATTTGTTGAATTTAATTGTAGAATTTAATTTGATGGAAGATTTTTTAAAAACCCCAATTCCAGTGAACTGGGGGCTTGTTATGAAATTGTTGGAATTTGTTAAATTGTGAAAATGGCTTAAAATGTTTGGATAAAAACCCAGCGGTTTTATCTTGATAAAGAGGCATGTTTTTGAACAAAACCTTTTTAGGTTTTAAAAGTAATATTTTAATTTAAATGGAAGTATGGGATTTAATTGTATTTTAAGCGGTCTTAAAATAAATTGTCTATCATTGATTGTGTAAGAGAACTTGGAATCCTTAGGTAAATTGTGTTTTATTTGGACACACTATATGAATACTACAACATTCTAAAACATACATGCAATAGGTCACATCCCTTAGGCAATGGTGACGAGTCCTCTTTGACCAGTGTCTAGAGGACGTATGTGTACATATATTTCCGTAATCACTTAGAGAGTGCAGAGTCCTATAGACGAAAAAAACTATTGTACCTATTTTGAAGATTCCCTTGTTGCTCATTTTTTTATTTATATCCAGGATATAAATGTATACCAATTTTTTTGAATTTATTTACATACCTAATGATTTTACATAAACTATTTTATTTACCTTTTTTATTTAATCCATTATTTTATAATTATTTCATCATTTTTAAAGCCTTTTATTAAAGTATTTTTTCCATCACTTGAATGATATATTATGATTTGTTAAATTATTTTTTAAAATTCCAAACCTATTTACTTCAAAATTGGAAGCATTATTTTGCTTAATCTTTTATTGGAATTTGTTACAAAATCTACGATGAGAACATACTTGGATTTTTAGCTCACACACTACATGTGCATTCAGGTGTTTGTATATTATCCCCTTCTAGGTTTGAGCTAGTGGAAAGGATATCTTGATGGTGGATCCAGCTATTGAACCTTGGCATGGTGAGTTGTGTCCTTGGGGACTTGGGTTGTTTTCTCATTTTAGTACATTGGTTGTAGCTCTTTGGGATGGTTTATGCCTTGTTGACTTCTGGTACATTACTCCCAGTGGAGTTTCTTTTGTTATGCATATTATCTTGTGTTTTTTCTTCCACATTATTGATGGAAAAATCATTCCCACATGTATGTTATGTGATTACAGGTGCTAGTTTTTGACCCATGAGAATCAGTAATGCCCGTCTGGTTATGTTAGGGTCGGATCAGTTATCGAGTTACCAGGTCACCCGAGTTGGTTCATGAAAGAACCAATCAAAACTCATATTATTGGAACTATAGATAATACTACTCTTATAGTGACCTAATCATTTAGTATATAAATATTAAATATTTTTTGATAAATATTCAATGCATCTCATTATAATCCATTAATGATGTCTAAAAATGCTTAGTGCATTTGGATAGTTAATATTTAAACATCATATTTTCATGAATTATTTTCAATATCTCCAACAAAAATCGTCATATATAGTAAAATTTTAGGATTATCATACATAATATCCTTCTTTGAAACCCATATAATGTGGAAATATAATAATTATTGAGTTTAGATCCAGGGTATGGGTAATTATGTGAGATATCAATCAATGATATAAATTGTTAACAAGAGAATAAAAACTGTATGAAAACATGATAAAAAATTATGAAAAACATACACAGTCAATCTGGATAAAAAATCATGAAATAATACATGTGTTTATTCACAAATCAAAAAACATGATCCATGGCTAATAACATGAGAATATAACATATGAATTTGGAAAAATAAAAAACATAGATAATAAACACATTATGAACATGTATAAAATCCAACAGGACCAATCACCACTTTAAGGATATGTAATTGGGTCCCTACATATAATTTATAAAAATGAAACCATGTTCACACATTAAATTATAAAAAAGTAAAAAATGGACAGGTTTTTACATTTTTTTTGAAAATGAAATCAGGTTCACACATAACATATTTATCTCATGAGATATAAATATTTATCGAATAAATTGGGGAATGGTATAATTATAGGACCATACATTACATAATGAAATCCATATATAATCTTCCTAATATTTCATAAATAGACGTTATCATTCCATCACAACATAACCTGGGGAAAGGAAATGGGTACTATAATTATCATCCTTAAAAAAATAATTATTATAATAAATCGAGAGAAATAACATGGATGGTATAATAATTTTATATCACAAATGAATCATTAAAATCCCTCAAATATATTTACATAAATGAAAAATACCTTTACAAGATAATTTATACATTTCATTGAAAATAGTGAAAATACCATTTTAATTGGGTGTTTTTAAAAACTAAAAATACCCATAATATGGATGTTTATTTTTTTTTTAATTTTTAATGTAGTATTAAAGTAAAATAACATTATTTTTGGTGGGAGAATACATTCATTTGATATAACATAAAGATAACATTATTTCAATATATTTATAAAAATCAAAATGTGATTCATATATAAAATATTTGAAAAGATTCCATTAAATAATTTTTAGAGAATGTAATAGGTGGTAAAAATATTCCTTCTCAAACATTTATATATAGATAAAAATTTCCATTAAACATTTTTATTAATACAGACATGGAATAAAAATTCTATCGAAAAAAGGGAAATATGGTTTGTTTTTCTTAAAAAACATTTCTCTAACATTTTAACACCCAATGAAAGGATTTTTTTTAAATAAAATTAAAATTATATGAATAAATATATTATAAGAAAATATAAATGTTTTAAAGGATAAATATAATTCGATTTTCCTAAATTGAAATTTAACATAGTCAATCTTGAAAAGAAATGAGATTGTAACATAAATCATTTCCTTATATCCCTACTAACACAGTACTCATTCAAGCATCTGGTATAATAAATATAGATTTATTATAAATATATTATGTAACTTTATTCCTATATATATTAATATAAATAATTATCCTATAATTTATAATTACACTTTTATGAAATATTCTTTATTAAGATGAACATTTGTTTGAAAAAATGGCATGTTTTCCTTGCAAGTTTCCATACAACGGTTCCAGTATTCACTACTTGGTCATCATTTTCACAATTGAATATTAATAATAATATAATTAGTTTAATAATTATTTATTATATAAACTATTATAATCATAAATATAAACCAATTATGAAAAATTAGTTACATCACTTCATGGAAACTACTGTATGTACGTATGCATGGGTGATGTGTTCGATTTTTGAGGGATGGAACAAAATAAAGGTACAAAATATATCAACTTTAAATAATAATAATTAAATAATAAATATCAAATATATTCATTAAATAAATAATTTTTACCATCCATTTATAAAGTAAATGAAAAATACCCCATATCGCTTCATGTAGGCAATAGTCCATATATATACACGGGTGACATTATATTTTTCTAAAGGATTTAAAGGGAGATAAAAATGGATATATAATTAACATAAAGACGTTTTAAAATATTAATGATACTTATTACATCATTTAATGATTGTTCTGGAACATTTGGAGGAACCTTGAGAAGAAATAAACCTAAAAAATATTGGTATGAGGATATACCTCATCATCAGGTATCCTCCTTCGAAAATCACCTTATAGAATCTGGGATGGTTTTTTTGGATGAACATGAACTCACGGTCATGGAAAATATTTTTTGAGAGTATTTTTTATGATATTGGTCATGATAAAGGGATCAATTATTTTGAGAATAGGGGAGTGAAGGCTTCCTTTTATATGTGAGTGGAGTGGAACATTTGTAATTGTTAATAATTTTCAAATAAAATATTGTTATTCTCATGGAAATGTTGCCACAAATTGTCTTAGGATTTAATTTGTGATGATATAGGATCAAAATAAATTCATAAAATAGGATTTATTCATATGTTTTGGTCATTTTAACTATTATATGTTTAGGTTAACCCCTAATTACCAATTTTTACAATTACCACACTAAAATATTTTTACTTTGATTACTATTCATAAAGACCAAAAATAAAAAATAATAAACATTAACATATAGATTCAATATATATAATTTTTTATTATATTATCTTCCTATAACTATTATAAATTCATTTTAATATAAATATGAAAACATAATGAAAACCGTTTTTAGAAAAAACCAAATTTTAAGCAGAAAAATGATTTTATTATTATTTATTTCCCATTATAAACTATTATATGAATGTTTATATATAGTATTTCTTATATCATATACATATATTACAAAATTAATTCATCAATACATTTTAATTTAATTTAATATTACATACATTTTGTATAATTAATAAAGTTTTCTAAAAAAACTCTATTTTTAATTTTGAAGGTTGTAATATTTATTTATAACCAATTGATAATAAAAGTATGATTTACTTCCTTATTTAACATTCAATAAAAATATATTTCATAAAAATAATAGTTTATTTGTGAAAATGATACATAATATATAGAAAAAAATTTTACTTTGTAAAATTGATTTTTTATATAAAATGATATTGTTTTTAACATTTCAAATTGAGTACTTATTTCCTAGGAATTAATCATCACATTTTTATTAGTTATTTTTTTTAAAATTATTTCTATAATTTATTTAGTCCTATTTAAACCCTCTGAACTAATTTATAGGCAATAAAAATCATTAAGTTTATTACATTTGAAGGATCAAGTATATACCTCCCCAAAAGTGATACATGGAATATATCGTGAACTTGAGAGAGATTGGGTGGATGAACCAAGCAATATGTTTCTATCCTGATATGATAGTTACTATGATAGAAACTAATATATCAAGTACTCATCAATACCTTCATTCAAAATAACATATCTATCTTCCAATGACATATTCATTGGAATACCTTATCACAAAATTTGAACTATAGATCTAACTTATGATTTCCAACGTAAGATTTATGTCATCCACAAGCTTCTTTGATTTGTTTCTAAATGGATTTGAACTTATGAATAATTAACTCTACTATATCATTTCCTATTATCTTTCATTCCCAATAATTGTCCCATTATATTGGATTCTTTCTCTTATTTCCATATATGGATTCATATGGAGTCATCTGAATGCTTGAGTGAAATATATTATTCTATGAAAATTTGACCATTTGAATGTGTTGAAATTAACCTACATTAATAACCATTGAGAAAGCTATCCGAATTTTTTATTTGATAAATTTATATTATGATAATATTATCAAGCGATAAATCAACTCCAATAGCAATGAAATGTGTTGATTACATAATTAGATCAACTACAACCCAACTGACATTATATACACTATATGATTTGGGTAGTTTGATGATGAAATCCATAGGTATATTTTCATATTTTATTTTATAGTATGGGTAATTATTTTAATATCAACTTTGAATTAAGTCTCTCAACATTAACTTACTCATATACTAGGTATCGTGATACATATTCTACAATATGAATTTTCATGTATTCCCCTGATAAATTCTCTTTGAGATCACTATACATATCCATACTTCTAGGATGAATAGAGAATAATAAACTATGAGCATCATCAAACATATCTTTCTTCAAATATTTAAATGAAAGAAGACATACTTGGATACAAAACCATATCATTCAATCACAATCATGATTTAACTTTGTAACATTTCCCACGTTTCTTATATTTTTCATCCCACTAGTATGTCTCATTAATCATTACATAGAGATTTGGTGAGTAATATAGGATTTATCACCATTAAAAGAAAATTCAATATCTACCCACTTCAAATACATAATTATTATACATCATTCAATTATCATAATGGATAAATTGGCATGGCCATTTTCACATAGAGTGGTAGCCACATTGTTCACTTTCCAAGGTCGACAATGTATTGGGAAATCATATTATTTGATCCACTCCAACCATATTCTCTATATGATATTCAAAAATATCTATGTGAAAATAATGTTAATGATTTCATGATCATTATATTGATCAAAACATTCACCATATTGATAATTCTTCCATATCAACAATTCTAATATACCACATCTAGCTCCAAATCATTATTCAGTTAATTTTTCTCTTTAACAGTCAATTTTTATAAGGTATAATCTATCACCATATAATTTTTTATGAGGGATAATCATAGTAAATTATTAAATAACTCACTATAAATCACAAACCCCTATCCACTATATAGTAGTGTGTGTACATGTGAAGTAACTGAATACTTTTTTAACCTCTTAATTTTTTTCACATTTATTTTTCCAACAAAACATGAATCCTTTAAAAATCAAGGATTTCAATATATTTGATATCCATGATAATTTTTTATATTTTGTTGGTAGTATCTTCCCAACATATGAAAACTATGGATTTTGGGAATCATGGTTGGTCAGGTCCATTGTTCAATAACAAATTTCCTTGATGGATTTCTGATGATACCCTAAATCAAATGACCCAAGAAAGAAACATTATGTAGACTGAATTCATACTCAGTAAATTTGGAATATAACTTCTTATTTCTCAATATAATCAACAAATTCCTAAAATGACCTTCATTTTCATAAATTATCTTTGAATAAAAATGAATATCATGTATAATTACTACCAAAAATTCATCAAGGTAATTCCTTAGACTATATCCATTAGATCTATGAAGATAGAGGGGGAATTGACAAGTCCAAATGTAATGGATACAAATTAAAATTTTCTACAAATCATATATATAATTTTCTGTGGTATTTCATCTTTTTTGGCCCTCAAATGATGATATCCAAAATAAAGGTTAATATTAGAAAATTATTGATCTCCACATGTTGATAAAATAAGTCATGTATATGGGGAAGATGATACATGTTTCTCATAATGATCTTGTTATATTATGGATAATAAATAAAAAGATGAGTTTAATCATATTTATTCTCAAGAAAAAGGAAAAGTATAGACCATGGTGATTCATATAGGTATATGAATCTGTATTCTATATTATATTAAAACATGTTCATAATTTATAGCAACTCAATAGGGGCCAATCTATATTGATTTTTTTGAAATATTTGTAGCACCGTGCATGAGTTATATAGAAAATTAAATTTCAGACATTGGGCTAGACTATTAAATAATTCTAGAAAACATAATAATATTATTGAAAAATATGTATATATTCAATGTTTATTTTCTACCTTAAATTTTTTGATTAATACCTCTCACGAGTTGGTAGTAACACCAATACAATAGATGCAATATCCATTGGAATTTCTTTTTCATCCTCAAAACTATAAGAGATAATAGATTTATTCTAAATGTAAAATTTTACTTCCCCTACTCATAAATAAATATGGTATCCATATAATGAAATATAACCCATTATCAATATCACATAAAATTTGATTATAGGGAGAATAAAAATATTTTTGGAAGAAAATCCACAAAATCATAAATTAGAGAGGATTAATAGACATGATATGCAATCATCATACCATTAGATGTCTTTACTACTCTCTCAACATCAAAACATTGAATATATGACATGGTACTCTTATAAAATTCTTAAGATAAGTAATTTTCTATAGAACATGATTCAAATAAAATATTTGCAGTTCTTCAATGAATGAAATGTGTAACATTCACCACTACATACATGTGACCCACATTAGTAGTTCTGATTGAATAATCATTCACATTTTCCTTTGACATCAAATATTGATGATTCTTATTTTACTCATTAGACATTGGATTAGAGAATTAATTTGAATAATGCCCAAACTCCATGCATCTGAAGCACTAAAGTGTGGGTGGTGTTAATATTATAACCCTTCATATCATTGCCTTGGATCTTTCTCTCTTATATTAAATCAAAATATAAATGAATAGTGTAACAATGATATATTTTAATAGAATACTAGGTTATATAGAATATTCAATATGCAACATTGAGTTTAAACAAACAACAACATATTATTAGTATATTATTATTTAAATATGATTATTACATACTATTTTTTATGTTGGATGGAACGAATATGATTAAATAAATTATTAAACAGATATAAATTATCTAATAATTATTAATTCATTTTTAAATTCTTAAGAAAATTAACTCATTATTTAATAAAAACATTTACATAAAAAATTATTAATATTAATTTTTATGAGAAAATATTATAATTATTTTTTATATATTTTAGAAATAATATTCATAAAATTAAAATCATTTTTTAAATCTAGATATATATATATATATATTATATTATGGTTTAATTTGGGTATTTTTTTGAAAATATTTATTTTTTAGCGAATAGTTAATAAATACGATCTTTGAAAAACAGTCCTTTATTAAAAAAAATCAAGTTATTTAAAATTAAAATTATTAATTAAAATTTATTTAAATTTAACATAATTATTAACTAGTTACATATAATTAAATTAATTAAATTTAAATCAAACTTATAAAAAATTTGAATATAAATTAATTTTCATGCGTAAAAACACATTTTCTATGAACACTTTTTTAAAATACATAATGCTCCTCTATTTATAATAATTAAAATAAGGCTTAATAAAGAATTATTTAAATTAAATTTAAACATTATATATCTATATTTTTTTATTTAAATTCATATAATGATTTTTTATACATATAGTAAATATAAGATATTCTTTTCCTTGAAAAAATCATTTTTAAACCACTTTTCATCATACTTGTGGGGTTTTTTATATATCAAATTCCACAAATTATGTGAATTTAATTTGATAAAATTAATTCCATATTTGAAATAATCATATTTCTTATTATATATTAATGTAAAATTAATTTTTTATTATAATGATTTGTAATAATAGTTAAAAAATAATTAATGTGGTAAAAATTAAAAAGTTAAAAGTGAGTAACCTTAGATGTGAATAGAATAACATGTTTCAAATATATTTATTTTTAGTTTTATTGGTGTGTATCCTCCTTAGTTTTAATGAAATCCATTATTATCATATTTTGGAGGCACTTTCCTTGAGAGTTACAACCCATTATTAAATATTTTTGGGTATTTAAAATATTTCCAATTGTCCTCCCTTATAAAAGGTAAACCCTCTCCTATATTATACACATGTAAAATACACATTGGATTGAAAAAAATGAAAAAATACCTTAATTATTTCCTTCCCCATATCCTTAAATCATTTTTTTTATCATGAAAAAAATCTATGAATGCATTAGGTATAATCCTAAAGAGGTGTTTCGAAGAAGAGATACTGTTCTTTATCGAGTATCATTCTTTATTTCTTCTTACACATTCTTAAAATAATATTAAACCATGATTATATAATAAAAATATTATCTCCAATAAAATATGATGTTATTATGTTAATTTAATACATTAAATCAATCTCCACTTCCATCAAATGGGAAATGAAACCATCAATCGTGTGTACGACGTACTACTTCCTCACGAATAGATGTAATTTATGTCCATCATCAACTAACATGGAAATTTATGTTTTTGGTTTTAATGTGAATATATTATATTCATTAAATCTCAACACTTATTGAAAATTAATTTATCATATAACTTCTTACCATACCATCCATTTAAAAATAGTAATGTCACTCATGTGTATGTTGAACTACCACTTGACGAAGTGATATGATCATTTTTTTATTATCATGTCAGAATGAAGGTTTATGTAAGTGTATTTAAATATTTAATAAAATATTTATGATATAGTATTAATTATTTAATTTTAAAATAACAATTATCTTATTTCTGTTATGATCGTTTATATATGGATTCATTACTCCTAAATATGTACAACCCATGGGAACTGTGATTTTCACATAGTTCATTTTTTATAACCATCATTCATGATTGGTTTAAAAATATTAATTTATGTATAAAAAAAATCAATTATTTAATTATTATTATTTTTAGATTATGAATTATTAATCTCACTGACCATAGTAAACTGAACATAGTGGTATTGGACATATGAGAAAAATATCATTAAAATATCCTACACAAACATAAATGATTTTGTAAATTGAATATGAAACTATAATTAATAAAATATAAGTAATAATAAAATCTAAAACGGTTTTTAAGAACATAAATAATAAACATATGCTTGTTATTAATGAATATAATGTATTTATTTGTCACATCGGGCTCAAGGAAATGAATTTATTTTAACCACCCTTTCCTTTTAGTTATGACCATTATCTCTCTAAATCAACTTATCACTATATTTAATGTTATTGATTGCTTATAAATTCTATATATATGTTTCTTACATATATATACATATCCTATTATCACTTTCTTTCATGTGGTAACACATGAATTATGTTCATTTCTCAGGTTCATTCATTAACGAAACCCTTTTGATAATGATATATGGGAAGATTATGCAAACCAATTTCTTTATATGGGTGATTATTATATTTCTACCCTATGATTGATTTCCTTATGTGGAACACATATGTATGTACATGAAATGAATATTAAAGGTGTGACCATAATTATATATAAATCCAATGCTTTGGGTAATGCTATAGTCTGAGGAATAGTCATCTATGGGATTATGGAGTCAACTAAATCTATTACGGGACTCTGTCAACCATGTGATGTTGTCTCGATGGTCATACTTGAATTATGTTTCTTTCATGTTTAATGATTCTTCCACATTTCCAATGTTAAAATTATCATACGATATAATTTCCATTATGTAATTCAACCTTGTGATTATTTACAAGCCTAATATTTTATGATATCATGTTATATCTTTGATTCACATCTTATGTTTCCTTATCATGTCTATTACCTTATGGATATTTTTTTCTCATTCTTTTCTATATATATTCACCATAATATCTTATGATATTTTTGGAGATCAAATGGATTTCAGAGATCATTATGGATTATTTCATGGTTTATTTTCATTTTATGTAATATGAACCTTGTATAACAATGAAAATAGGCCCCATGATCATTAGGGTTTTAATTCATGGATATTTATGATTAAACAACTTTTTATAATATGTTCAAAGAATATGGGTCACTAAATTTTGTACCAGAGTGAATGATTAGCTAACATTTGGAATCTTTAATGTGAAAACGTTAGTGAGAACCCTATGGTTAATTATAACTATAAGTCTATGAATAAGAAAACATCTTTGAATTTTCATGAAGGACAGAGAGTGAGGTTGCTGATAAATTACATCCATATCTAGATACAAAAGTGTATGTGGCACTAGCACAGTTTTACCTTGGGGTAATAGCTCAAAATGGGTTATTTATCTAGACTCAATCGACAAATAGTGAAAAACAATAATAATTTCTGAACACATGGTTTGACACTCCTTGGGTATATTCTTTTGAAGTAAAAAAATCATTATAAACCATCATGAATGAAATGATTTTTTTGGATTGAAATATTAATAGGAAATATTACCATGGATAACCTAGATTGAAGCATAGAGACTCATAATTATGGATTTTATTACAATTTTTATGTTATTATTACATGAATTATATGTTTACCCATTCATTTGTTAATTCATTCTCATATAGTTTCATTTTTCTTTTTTAGTTAATGGATAGAATATGAGAGATCTTATTAACAACCAATGTTATGATCAATGAAATGATTACCCTAAAAAAATTCATCTCATTATGGGAATGGAAGTTAGACATATTTTGATAATTCCAAATTATATATCTTGAAATACTATTAAAAATTGTAACATAGTTAAATTTATAAAAAATCAACGAATAGAAGGATGGTGTATTATGGATATTCATGTGTTAAATATGATATGAAAAAGAAGATTAAATTTATTACATGTCATAAATTTGGTAAGGGTAACCATGTAAAATTCCTCAAATGAATAGAAAGATTATTTATGTGTTGGGAAGGAGAGATTAAAGAACCTAGTATATAATGAAAAATTAGCAGTCTAGTTAATAATATATAGGGAAATGAATTTCCTCCTAAGGAACCACTAACAGTTCAATATCATATATGTGGGGAACATAATAATTATCTCAGTCAATTCCTCAATCCAGTGATTAAATTATAAGGTAGTATGATATAAAATTTATTGAAGTGGTATTCTTAAAGTGTTTAGGTTTTGAAATTCAAGATTCACGTTGTTGATGTATTTTTAATAATGGTATTATGGTGAAAAGAATCATGAATCTTCAAAAGATCATTCTAAAGTAGTTTTATTAAAGGGTTTGAAAATATATTTTTAATAGTACCAATGGCCTTTAATGTTTATTTAATGGTTAAGATATATTTTATGAAAAAACAAATGATTAAAAAAAATGATAATATTTAATATGTGGTTGATGTTTTAGTAATTATAGTCAATTAAAATTGTTTGATTTTGATGAAAATAATTATTCAGATTTATAAACATATTGGTTAAAAAATATATTTTATGACTAATGTTATTTTTTAAGATGTTCATCATATAATTGAAAACTTTATAGTATCAAGGTGAATTATTTATATGTTTATAAATTTTTTCATAATTCTAGATAAAGGACAATCCAAAATCTAAGTGATGACTCATCACATCATGTTTGGACATGAGGATTCAACCCACAATTGATGTGTTATAAGGGTGACATTAATACAACTAGACTATGTAAAAAACTGGTTAGCATCCCAGTTTTTCACTTAAATAATTTGGTGGTTGATATATATGTTTATTTTAGGAAACATATTAAAGGATAAAATATTTTTAAAGTATTATGATTTTGAGGTAATTACTGATATTTTGGGAAATTCATTTTTGGGTTAATATATATATATATAAACCATTGGTTCAATATAAAGGATAATTTTTGAGTAACATATTTATTTTTTTAGAAATTTAAGTTCAATGGTATGATATATCCTTTGAGGTTAAAAACTTATTTGATGTTGAGTTTATTGTGGTTATATGGAATATTGGGCTATTTATTTAAGTAATTATCTATGTTAATCCATTGGTTTTATTATTAAAATTTGGAGATTAATATATTCATATTCATTATGTGAATTATCTTACATTGTGATAATTTTATTAATAAATTTATCATAAATAGAGTTTTATGTATTTGGGATTTTATGATTCCTTAAATGTTAATTTTTGTTCTTTATGTATAAAAAATTATATTGGATATTCATTCCTAAGAGTTGGAGTTGAATTGAAAATTTATTGAATCACAACAAAAGGAGGAATTTTTTTATTATATAAAATGATATCAATTTTTATATTTCTTTTTGTTCTTTATATTGTAGAAAATGAATCCATAAACTATAGGAAAAGGATTATGAAATAATCATGTTTTCATGTAACCATAATATCCAATGTATCAATGGTCTTTAAATTCATCATAGATTTATTTTTTTCTAGTTGTAAACATGTTAATGGCCATTATTCACTTTAATTTGATCAATTATCTCAATAAATCTATAATTTATTAATAGTTTTCTTTCATTACAGTATTTTAATTTCCCATAAATGATCTCCTACATGGAAACCTAGTCATGTGTTAATCTAGTTTAACTTTGTGTTTTATTTTCCCTCATTTAAGAGGAGACTTTAGTAACCCAATTTTAAGATGTGGGTTTTCCATAAAAATAATTTTTCAATTTGAAACTTTTTATTATTATGAAAACATTGAAATTACAGGGAGTCAATTTACTAAACGAGGTGGAATGTGAAATGCATAAGAGTTGAATTTTTTGTCAATGAGAATTCAATATGTGAGTGAAAGGTATTGATGGAGAATATGGTCAAGCCTTAGATAATTGTTTTTGATTAAATTCATTGAATTCTACACTTGATCAATTATCTAAGAGGATACAAATAAGACTATTGTAGAACTAATCTTAAGTTCCAAATCATGTGTCAAATAATGACACATTGTTACAACATTTGAAGAACCCCATGAAATACTCTATTGCATGATGAATGTGGAATATCCCTCCAATGGATTCTAATTGGATAAAGGTTGTGAATTAAATCAGACGATTGTTTATGCTGATCCACAAAGAAGAAGACATGTGTTTAAAAGAGAATGCATCACTCACAACAATGATTCCATGCATTATGCTTTAATTCATGAGGTGAAGAAGAGTTCCATGCATCATAAATTATTGAATCAAAGGATGAATATTAAAGATATTGGATGTGTTATTCCAAAAAGAAAAGAAGGATGATGTTTGAAGATGAAGAATGAGAAAGGTACCATGCACGGGATTTGAATGACAAAGGTGGCCATGCAATACTCTTGTACTGGAAACTTGATTTTTAACCATGCATATATGGCCTTACATTAAAAAATAGGCCAACCATGCAATCCCAGATGAGGACCTCAACCTCAGGCATATGCGGGACTCAAGGGTCAATTGCCCCCAAGGGAAGCCCTCAAGGCCTGCCTGCAAGAGGTGCATGGGGGCCATGTATAATCCCCTGGGTATGCAATAATGGGCATGCAAAGCACGCTCGAGGAGGCAAGAGTATGCGTAGAAGTGCACCCACAGAACACCAGCACATAGCAACACTGTGAGAGGGGGGAAGAGAATTCTGAGCTGAGGCTGGAGTGCTCAACGTTATAAACAAGCACTCCCCCACTATCCAGTTTCGATGTGGGACAGAAATGCATATCACTACACCATCCGATCAATCATGGGATCGATCATGATCATCCCATCTATCCATGTGATCTTCATGGTTCAGGATTGAAGCATGGCCATTCGATCTCTTCATCACATCTTCTTTAACCTCCAACCACACCTGAGAGCACCCGAGAACCAGTGCCTCTACTGAGCATCATTCTATTCACCCTGACCACCAAAGAACCTATATTCAAGACTGTGGATATCGTCTGGAGATGATGATACTCATGCATGAAATTTCATTTGCATGCATGCGACTAAATGAATATTTTAAGGAGGGCAAGGCAACATGAAGCTACCAAGGCTATGAAGAAATCTCCATGATTGAGATTTCATGGAGAATAGGATATGCATGAGTTATTAAATTCATACACATGAGGTTTCCTCCATGAAATATGGAACCCATGTTTAACAGAAAAGAACCGAGAAAAGTGGGATCTCTCATCCACATTTGAAATTTTCAATGCTGAATATCTTGAGCTTTCAAATCCGTGAACCCTGTGGATATGAATGTGAATCCTCGCCTATAAAAGTAGAGGCACAGATTCAAAAAATATTGCTGCCATTCTTAGAAAAGGGTTCTTGTGTTTCTCTAAAGAAAAAGAGCCAACACGAACCCCTATGGTTCATGAAAGGTAGGGGTTTCCACGTATCCTTTATACGCAAAGAAAATGTTATGTATATCCCTTGCGTAAAGGAGAACCACAAACCACCTTGGTTCATGAAAGAGACCTCACTCTTTGTGTGAAGATAATCACAAACACGCGATAGGTTTCTCAAACCCTCACCTGTGATTTGTGAAGAAGATCCCACTGACACATAGTTGGTGCCTACACACCCTTTTTATACTCCATGAAGACAAGAACCAAGAACCTCCTTGGTTCTGTGAAGATAAACCAAGTGCACTCCATGCATGAAGAAGAAGACCCTTTGTGAATTACAGTTTGCATGAAGAAGAATAACTCATGAACCCTTGGTTTCATGAATAGAAGAAAAGGAGAGTTCATAAAGGGACATTGTACACATATAATGCCCTTGGAGAAGAAGAGGAATCCTCCTGAGAAGAAAAAAAACACACATACACCACCTACATTCCCATTCGGGTTGTGTGTGCTTTACCTGAAGAAGAAGGAAAACTCACACACACATTATCCATATACCCATTAGGGTTCTATGTGTAAGAAGAGAGAAGAAGGAGGGTGCATACATGGTATAGTTCATGTGCATGAAAATAAAACATAAGAACAAAGTATGTGTGCACATGTGAAGAAGGAAGAATAAATAAGAATACCACACACTAAGAAATTACCCATTCTAGTGTGAAGAAACACACACTTATATTGAACCTAAAATAAATAATAAGTGTGTGTGTGAAAATAACCAAAGACAAGAA
This sequence comes from Viscum album, assembly GCA_963277665.1. Taxonomy (NCBI): domain Eukaryota; kingdom Viridiplantae; phylum Streptophyta; class Magnoliopsida; order Santalales; family Viscaceae; genus Viscum; species Viscum album. Next base: position 1,638,687,388 of record OY728121.1, on the reverse strand, counting down.
AGTGTGTGTCCTCAAAAGGTTATACCCAATGGGGTTTTCATACAAGAAAGAGATAATGAGAATATTGTGCATGCATGCATGCATGCACATGCACATGTGAAGACACTTAAAAGGAAGAATCAAGATTATGAGTGCATGTGTGTAAAGAAGAAGAATCAATGCCATGCAACTCATGCATGAAGCATAATTAATTGAGATATCCAAAATCAAAAAGTATGGATGCCATGAAATCCATGCATGAAGTGAATGAGTATTGAGACTGAAGCCAAACAGAGTTAAAGAAGATCTTTTATATGAGTTTATAGTTTTTGAAGATTCAAGAATACAGACATGGATAACATAGTGAAATATCATTCTTGCCTATAAAGATTCTTGATGAAGTAGTGTACATCACTCACACACATATAAGTGAGGCCGATTCTTCATTATAAGAAGGAATAATTTCCCAAGAATTTTTGAACTGAGGAATGATAAAAAAAGTGATCAGAGTTATTGATCAAAGCCAACAGACCTTACCAAAGGCTGTTGAAGATTATTGAAGAGATACACAGGAAAGTGTGATTCAGCAAGCCTATGTGAAAAGAGCATAAGACCAATATAAATTGAATCAAGAGTGAACAAATAAGGAAGCTGATCGTGTGAATCAAGATCTAGAAGAACCCTATGAGATTCAGGGAGGAGAAGAAGACTTTATTGAGACTCTAGAACAAGCCAGTGGGACTCTGGTAACACTATAGGAAGTAGTATAATGAACCTCCTATGGGACTTAGTAGAGATATAGTGGGACACTGTATCAACCATTGTAATTGATAATATTATAGTGGAGAATATGTGTTGGGGATAATAACCAACATAGAAAGGAGTAGGTCTTTGAGACGAACCTTGTAGATCCTTTTTTTAGTGGAATTACATTTACAACATCATTAGAGGTAAGACTGAGAGAAACTAGAAGAGTGGATTGAGGCTTTAACCATCCATAGAGGTTTAATTGAAAATAATCAATTATTAAAAAGATTCAAAGGGATCACTGATTCACCCCTCCCCCTCTCAGTGATTCACACTAATCTAGGAACTTCAATTGGTATTAGAGGGAAGGTGACCTCTAAAATATCCAAGGGAGTATTTATGAAGTGAAAATTTCAGGAATTGAGTGAGAAACCTCAAATGGATACTTCTACCAAGACTCAAAAAAATAGAAAGAAGAAACAGGGAAGGAAGATGAAGAAGAAGCTTACTACTAATGGGGAGACACCTTCTACTGAAGGTAATATGAAAGGTATAACATGTGATAATTATTTTTATTATTCATCTTCTGATAAATCATGTTCAAGTAGTGATTATGAATGATAAATTAGTGATCCTCAGTTTTTACTCAAAGAACATATGAATAATATCCCTAGAGAAGTGGCCATACATATTTCTACAAGTATCAAAGTTATTCAAGATGAATAATTACAACTAGAAGAAGAATCTTATGCCATGGAATAGGCATTGGATAAAAGGGTTGGCATATCCAACACTCTCAAAAAACTTGTGAATACAAAGGAAGAAACAATTTATCTTTGCAATGAAAGACAAGCTCAAGTTACTGAAGAATTGTAGTGAAGTATTTATGAGAAATAATTCTTTGAGATTGTATTTTTAGAAGATTTACATGAATTTGAAAAGTTTTACAAAGTCTATATAGTTATCAAATATGTTTAATTAGAAGAAAAAGCCAACAAGGTAAAGGAACTTTACATTTCCTTTCCAGAAATAAGAAATGTTCATGAAGAACAAATATAGAGGCTGAATAAAAATTGGTAAAATAAGCTGAGATCAGTTGAGGATAAGAAGAACTCCCTTAACATGAAGTGTTTAAATATTGAGGTGATATTGAAGAATCAATAATCACCCAAATCCAGAACTTCCCAAAAAACTGGAATAAGAGATGTTGCCACCCAATCTTTCATTGAGGACTATGATTCTAAAATGAGTAATATATCATCTTTTAATCCAATGGAAACATCCTCCAAGAAATAGGTACCATCCATATCATCTTGTATGTATGATTCTAAATATGTTTCCACAAGCTGTATAGTTTGGAAGAAACATTCTAAAAAAATATGGATGAGGAAAGGTGATGAGAAAACTACCACTATGGCTAGGGTGTATTGGTAGAAGAAGATGGAAGATGGTTCCCCAGATAGAGAATAACAACTCAAGAAGAAATCCCATCAACCTTATCCAAAAAATATCAAAAAGTCAAGATTTGTTGGTCAATGTTGGTGCTGTAACAAGTTTGGGAATTGTACATTAGATTGTTGGTACAATCCTCAAAATGAAAAATCACAAAGGAAGCCTATCTCAAGGGGGAGCAAGCTAGAGAGGAATAAGCAACATCCATAAATCCATAAGCATATGTATACAACAAACATATTTGGAATGCTTCATAATATATGTGATGTATGCAATTGAAGTGGTCACAAGGTTGGTACATGTCCATATCAACATGTATCCAAAGTTTATAAGAAAAGAAGATCATAGAAGCTGGCTAAGAAATAAGAAGCATCCTTGGAAAGTAAGCAGAAGAATGTTATAAAAGTAAATTCTCCCAAGAAGATTTCAAGGAGGAAAGGTGACAAGTACTTGGATTCTAAATCCAATAAGTTGAAGGGTGATGGATCCAAAAGCACTACCAATAAAAGATGCTTCTACTATGGAAAGAAAGGTCATACCATGGATTACTACAAACAAGCCATGGAAATGAAAGGAATAAAGCTGAAACTAAAAGGAGAATCAATCCAAAAGAAGATGGGATTGAATGAAGATATTCCTGAAGATAATCTTAATAAGTTTCCTAAGAAAGGTAACTTGAAGAAAATAAAGAATCTATGTGGAATATACTGTCTTGGAATTTTTGTATATTTTTTTATTATATGGAATTATTTCAAGACCATGAAATTTGACGGAATGTGATTCCGAGGTCTGGAGTTCCCAAAATGATCTGTCAAAAAATGTTAAGATTTAAATAGCACGCGTGAGAAGTTTTCTTGAAAAAGTGGAATAACACTTAAAAAGTTACTCAAATCATAAATTTTAGGGCACCATTTTATTCAGGATGGTGGGTTTACCCAATAAGCGACTTAAGTTTAGTCGGCACAGGCCTACAGTGAGAAAACCCAAAAATGGAATTACCGTAAATAAAATAATAAAATAAAATAACTTTATTTTTCAAATTATTATAACTCATGAACGGTGAATCAGATTAAAAATATGATACCACCTCTGAACTCATGAGGGTATGCTTTCCTTATTCAGATCCTAACATTGGCTAATGCGGGCCAACAGTGGAAGTTAGTTTGTGGTCGTAAATAAAATAATTAAGTAACAATTATTTTATTGTCAAATCCTTATAACTCCTAAAAAGTAAATCGGATTGGAAATCTGAGAGTAAATTTTATCTCATGTGGGTGTGTTTCCCTTAGGCGGAGCCTAACCTTGACCAGCGTGGGTCAAGGGTGACTGTTAATAATTTTTGAAAATTTTTAAGGTACGTTAGTAAATGTGCAAGCGAGAATTTGAATATTTTGAACCGATGATCGGATTGGAATTCATAGGTCACCATTGGATTCGAAGTGCCAGAATTCTCTTAGGTGAAGCTCAACTTCAACCGACAAGGGTCGGATGAAAAAGTTAATTCTTGGACTTTCAGAAAAAAAAATAATAAAATAACTAAAGGTTATTTTATTCTTTTTCTTCCACTGTTGAGCTGCAATTGGTGAAACCGCTGTGTAACATCAGTCATTAAATTAGGTTCATTTAATGACTCGATCCACTTGTTGTGTAACCGCGATGCTTTTGGATTTAATGGATCATTAATTACACTTCATTAATGAACCACATTAATGAATGCAACGTTAGTGTTTTATTTTTTATTTAATCAAACTACTGGAAAATGATTTGACAATTGTGGGAGAAGCCTCTGTTGTGATGCTGAAGAATTTCCTCTCCAATAAAGAATGGTGATTGAGTGAAAATCTTTGGAGGAATCGAACTGGTGATCGACAAGCGGCGAATAACATCGAATGACAATGAACATGAATCTTCTCCTTCATCGGCAACACCATTTCACTAAATTGGGTGTATCTCAAAAACCGGACGTTCGTTTGACTCACCGTATGTGGAGATGGAACCCTAAGGACGAGGCGGTACTTTTGAGATACTCCACTAGGGTTTTGTAAAAAGTTTTAGTAATCAAACTCAAATCCAACTGGGCCCTCGGTACTAAAATTTCTATAACATACAGACTGAGCGTCCGATTGAGGCGCCGTCTATTGCGTCGGAACCCTTATGACATAGAAGTTCTTTAGGTTACATATTCATGGGAATTTGTGGTATTTGAGGTATGACCGATGTCTTCAAAATCATAATCTACAAAACTCAAGCGCACTAAGTGTGAGAATCCTATGGCGAGCTATCAAGTGAAGAGTGACCCTTTATGGATCAGAATTAGAGAGACCTTGTGTGGATCAGTAGTAGCACGGACCGATGCAGACCAGCCTTAGAGTGGCCCATTGTGGATCAATGACTTACGAACCTATGCAGATCGACGACTTAAGACCCTGTGTGGATCAGCAGTAGCACGACCCGATGAGGACCATCTTTAGAGCATCCCGTTGTGGATCAACGACTTACGACCCTGTGTGGATTGACGACTTACAACCCCGTGTGGATCAGCAGTAGCGTGACCCAAAGAGGACCATCCTTAGAGTATCTTGTTGTGGATCAGAAACTTATGACCCTGTGTGGATCTATGACTTTCGAACCTGTGTGGATTGATGACTTACGACCCTGTGTGGATCGATGGCATACTATAGGTTCTGGTCGCAGTGAAAGTGCGTTGGTGGGTGTACTCAACTTTAATTTTTCCGTTAACAATGATCAATCTGAGATCCATCATGATAATAAAACACCGGATCTTTGAGATAGAATGAAGAATGAAAGAGAGGAAGGGAGTCTCAGAACCATAGAGAGGATCATCATATGTTGGTTATAATTAATTTAATTAAAAGAAAAGAATTACCTTGATGTAATTCTCTATCTTTTGATGTTTCCGGTCATGATCCAATGTGATCCATCATTGAGTTATAGAATACAAGTGTAGGATTCCTCTAGTGGTGATCCACACGTGCTCCACGTATCTTTAGATGTCGCTGAAGGGATATCTGGGTGCTAGCATGGAAGAGCCTTTGCCTGCGATGTCTGACTTAGATCGCCCTGAGAGCCTCTTCCATAGCGCTCTACTTGATCTGGTGTAGGAGGATATCTCTTGTAACTTGAGATAATTCTTAGTAGAAAAAGAATTACCTCTTGTATTGAGAGATTTTTTTAGATCTGTTGTCCAAAACCACAAAAATGGATAGGCTAATGAGAATTATATAATTGAGATTTTAATTACTTAGAATAATAAAATGAATTTATTACCCGAAAGAATTTATTCATTTCATTTAATTCTTAGTAAGACCCTATGTCTAATAATAATAGTTGAATATTATTATTACTTGACATCTGCCCAATGAATTACACCTAATATTATTAAATTTAATAAATAATATTATTTCTCACAAATACCTAGAAAAATTACACGTCATGTATATTAATATACACAACGTGTACTTTAGTTTTTCTATTTTCTTTATTTTCTCCACCACATTTATTAGTCCTTGAATAATGGATATTTATTTCTCAAATAAATATCACTGCATTAATCGCTAATAAATATATTATTTTTCCCACAATATATTCTCTTGAATAACTAGTGTCGAAATAAATGCGATCAGGAATACTTGAATAATTATTAAACCACAATTGAGAATAATATTTATTCAACTCGTTAAATTAATATTTAACTAAGATAATTAGACACACTTAGTGTGTGACCTTCTAGGCCTCTTTCTCAGTGGCATTAGGCGGAGCTTGCCTAAAGTCCAAGGATAGCATCTAGAAACATGCCAAGGCACCCATATAGAAAGAAGTTAATGCCGTAATGACGTGTCACCTCCTACGAATTCTTACCTATAATGTAATCCCTTTTTCTAGATATCTTGAATCAAGCAGGTTGCATGATAGTTCCATCAACCCATGTGCTCGATTATTCTTTCTTTTACTTTCATAAATTGAATTCTCCCATTACTTACCATGGCCATGGATTTATTTAGGTTATATCAATTCCATCATAGGTCTTGAGATATCTACTTCTGTTATAGAACATAAGGGAAAAATCCTTTCTCGCATTATCTATTAATGTAGTATTAATCATGACACACCCAACATATCCCACATCTCTGTGAAAAGTGTTTCATCATAGTTTTCTTCAATACATCTAAGTGCGGGAGTTGTAATACCCATTAATAATAATCTTATAGTCTAAGGACCAATACACAATTATATAGATAGGAATATGCAATGACACTATGAAATGTGGATTTCCTACTGGCAGGTCTCGGTCTCATAATATCCTCCTAGTTATTACCAAGGGTGCACACCATGAGAATGTGCCTCAAAGTTTTATGAGTACTCACCCCTAATGGCCTGTATTATTTGTGTCCCTAAAATAACATCATCCGACCATAGAACATATATTTAAGAACAGTGTTATGGCACTTCCAGGTTCTCATCATAGTAGGGATCCGCTATGACCCTTTAATGAAACAACTATCCTTAAGACATTATCACATGCATTGTTACATAGAAGAACAATCAAGATGTGATAAGGTATTTATTAATGAAAAAATTACAAATTAGTTGGTTCTAGGACACTAACTCTAACAGACTCCCACTTGGACTAGAGCCAACTACTAACAACTTTTAGCCTGCTAGATCCCACATGATATTAATGCTTATTCTGAGATAATCCTTTAGTCATGGGTTATTCCAAGTTATCTTATGTGAACAATTTTCTCACTAAAACTTCACCATTTTATTAAAATACCTCAAGAGGTGATAATTCCAGAGAATGTTCTTTATCTGTTGATGTGACCTTGGTTCTTTTGCAAGATCCACCACTGTAGTATTATCACAATATAATGTGATATGATCTTTAATTATAGGCACCACATCAAGCTCCTAAAAAAATTTCCGAATAAGGATGACTTCCTTGGCTATATCAGAAGCCGCTATATATTCATACTCCGCTATAGGATTAGCAAAAACTGGCTGGTTTGAACTCTTCCAGCTCACAACTCCTCTATTGAGACATAAACATATCCTGATTGTGACATCAGATCATTATGATCTATCTTAAAACTATCATTAGCATACCGTATGATGAAAAGCACATCGTGTCCTCCATACACCAGGAACATATCTTTAGTTCTTCTCAAATACTTAAGGATAGTCTTAACAGTAGTCCAATGATGTTCTCCTTAATCTTCTTGATATATTACTACCATGATCAGTGCATAGGAAACATCAAGCCTGGTACATAACATGACATACATTATGGATCCTATATCCGAAGCATATGGGATATTACTCATCCCATCTTTATCCTATTGTGTATGAGGACACATATTCTTAGAAATATGCAGGCCATGTGACACTTGAACCAATCCCTTATTAGATTGTTCCATATTAAATATATTTAGTATCTGGTCAATGTATGCATGCTAACTTAGTCCAAGAATCCTCTTGGATCTATCATGAATGATCTTGATCCCTAGAATATAGACTGATTCACCTAAGTTCTTCATGGAGAAACACTTGTTCAACCAGTCCTTAACTGACTACAAGACTGGTACATCAGTTCCTATAAGTAATATGTCATCAAAAAATACTACTATGATAATAACCACATTCCCATTAAACTGCTTATAAACACATGGCTCACATTCATTCTTAATGAAACCAAATTCCTTTATGGCTTCATCAAATCAAATGTTCTATGATCTGGATTCTTTCTTTAATCAATAAATGGATTTCTGCAACTTGAAAACCCATTTGGCTTCACCTGGTGTCACAAACTCTTATATTTGTGTCATATATACATCTTCCCGAAGGTTCCCATTAAGGAATGCTGTTTTGACATCCATCTTTCAAATCTTGTAGTCATGGTAAGCTGCTATGGCAAGTATGATTCTTATGGATTTAAACATGGTAACTAGTGAGAAGGTTTCATCATAGTAAATTACTTGATGCTATCTAAATCCTTTAGCCACTATACTTTCTTTATAGGTGTTAAATTTAACTTCCATGTCCAACTTTCTATAAAATACCCTTTTGCATCCAACATGCTTTATATCAACTAGATCATCAACCATAACCCATACTTGGTTCTGATACATGGAATCCATCTCATATTTCATAGCTTCTAGCCATCTTGAAGCTTCTGATCTCTCTACTGCTTCCTTGTAGGAGAGAGGTTCATAATTTTCCAAAAATAATTATTCACAGTCCTTAGTGACTAGAAAACCAAATCTCTCTAGTTCCCATACCTCTCTTGAGCTCCTACGCAGTACATTGTGTTTTTGAAACCTCTTCCATGGGGACCTATGGAACTTGTTCCTGTAACAACTCCTGTATATCTTGATTATTAAATTTATCAAAGTCAATCTAGATCCCACTATCCTATTTGAGGATTTTCTCCCTCTCAAGAAATACGGATTTGTTTGGAAAAAGTGACTTTCTTTTCTGAAGGGTTATATAGGTAATATACTTTCATTTCCTTGGGATATCCTATAAAGATACACTTTGTTCCCCTAGGTGATAGTTTGTTTCTTGATAAGTCCTTAACAAATTCCTCACATCCCCATACACGTGTGTGTGATAGAATGGGTTTTTTTTCCATTCCATATCTCATAGGTAATTCCATTTGCCACCTTATTTGGTACTCGATTTAATTTGTATGATGCAGTTTTTAATGCATATACCCAAAAGGATAATGTAAGATCTTCATGACTAATCATCTACCTCACTATGTTCAACAAGGTGTAGTTTCTTCATTCACTAACACCATTCCACTGTGGTGTATAAGGAGAAGTGAGTTGAGATAGTATCCCAAACTCCCGTAAAAGGTCGATGAACTCTTGGTTTAGATATTCTCCACCTCAATCCAATTGAAGTTTCTTTATCTTCTTACCAAGATGATTCTCTACATCATTCTTGAATTCCTTAAATTTATCTAAGGACTTTGACTTATACTTCATTAAGTAGACATATCCATATCTACTCAAATCATCAGTAAAGTAATGAAGTAAGAATACCCACCTCTAGATTCTACTAGAAATGGTCCACACATATCCGTGCACACCAATCCTATAATCTCTATGGACCTTTCATCATATCCAAAAAAATGCGGCTTGGTCATTTTACCTTGTAAACAAGCGTGACATCTATCAAGTGGTTTTAGATCAATAGAGTCTAAATAACCATCTTGGCAGAGCTTTGTCATGCACTTCTCATTTACATGACTGATACGGTGATGCCACAACTTGGTGATGTATGATTAATGTGAGTTTGTTTCATTATTGATTTCCAACACTTGGTTTTTTTAATTTAATACATAAAAACCATTATTTAAATGTTCCATAACATAACATACATTTTTCTTATAAAAGAAACAACACTTATTTCCAAACTTGAAAATAAATACATCAATATCCAAACATGATATAGAAATTATGTTCTTAGTAACACTAGGAACATAATAACAGTTATGTGAAACCAAAATCATTATGGTTGGCAATGAGAGATGGTAATCTCCAATGGATAATATAGACAGCCTCATGCCATTGGTAGCTTGAAGATCCACCTCTCCTCTAGAAATCTTTCTAAATATACTTGCTTCCTGTATTTGAATATATATGTGATCTCACAAGCTTTATCTAATACCCAATGTGTAGAAATGGAAAGATTACACTCAATAATGAACACACCTTTAGTGCCCCCATGCTTCTGGGTACATTTCCCCTTCCAATGGCCTAGCTTTCCACATGTAAAACATACCACCTCTCATTCCTTGCCCTGCCTCTGGATCTTCCCCTTCTTGGAGGGATAATGCTCAGGGGATTCAGACCATTTATGAATCTTTGGCCCCTTTTCCTTGTCCTTCATTTTCTTATTCACCATAAGGACTGTGGTTTTTTCACACCCCATGTCCTGATCTACCTGGAGAATTAAGGTCATAAGTTATGATAGACTCTTCTCATTATTTCTCATGTTGTAGTTGATAATAAATCTAGAGAAAGTCTTGGGTAGTGATGTTAGGATGAGATCTGTACAAAACTCATCTGGGAACTTAATCCCTAAGATGTCCAGACATTCAATGTAGCAAATAATATTGACTATATGAGGCCCATCTAGTGCATAATCTCTAAGCATAGTTTTAAAAAAAGCATTGGAGATCTCATATCTCTCCTGTCTCGCCTTCTCTTGATAGAGATCCTTAAGGTGAGACATCATGCTATACATGTCCATGTTTTCATTTTACTTCAATAGATCATTAAACATGACCGATATCATGAAACATTGGAAATATGTGGCATCATATATATGTTTCATATAGAGAGACAGTTCCTCATCACTGGACTCTTTTCTAGGTGCAACTGGAATAGGCTCCTCTAGCATGTACAATTTCCTCTCACGGTGAAGGATGATGCGTAAATGCCTCTGCCATTCCTTCTTGAGTATGATTCAAAATGATATTTTTGAAGTCATTTTTTTTGTTGTTTCTACAAATTAATATGCGCAAAGATTTTATTACTTTATCATGATAAAACTGAGAGAAATTAATTAATTAATACTTATTAGTCTCCCACTATTTTATCAAAATCCAATAGCCATCACCATTGACTTCAGAATATTCTATTACCTAAATATTCTAGTGGAAAAGATACATATTCACCTTCATATTACCCAAAATAGGGTTGGTCAAGAAACTTGAAGGGTTTTAGGTAGGCATTCCAAATGCCAACTGCATTAACTCGCAGTTCCTTGATCCGCTGAGTGGACTCCCCAATCCTAAAACCCTTTTATTTTGGATTTCCTCAACCTTTTCCTCTTAATCACACAAAGTCTTGCTATAGCAGTCAACCCTTGATGTGAACCAAGTCAAGTCAACCAAAAAACATGAATTATAATTCCTTGATAATTGAAAGCACCCCAACTAGGGTTATTCAAGAACTTTGAACTATGTTTTGATTATAACCAAGATTATTTAAGGCTATACCGAATTAATATTTATTTTAGGGATTTTATACTTATACATAAATTTACATTTTATTATCTTTGATTACATGCTTGTTAATATTATGTGGGATATACTTAAGTGATTAACCATGTATAAGATAATATTTATGCATAATATGGTCTTATTTTAGTTCCATCTTGCATGATTGTTTAAATAATTAATTGTGTGATCATGATAACACACCCATAATAAATAAACCATGCAACTGACAAAAATAAAATAAATGGTATGATCATGAGCTTTTTATATTGGTTATTTTATCTAGTGGTTGATAAACTAACCCAAGACCTAGGGGAGAAACACCTTGAACCTTTTGGGTTCATGTTTACATCTTTCTACCTATCCACCTTTGTATCTCCTTGGATTGGTTTCACCTTTGATCCTAACTTGAGCTGCCTCCACTAGCATGGGAACTCCATCCATTACATACACTTTTTATCTCACTTGCAGGTGAGGGGTAAAATGGGGTTTACATAAAAGAATCCTTGGTAATGAATGACCTACATATTAATGAGGACAAGGCTCGTATTCCAACAAATATAATTTAACTAAATAAATTAAAAGAAACCATTCACATACAAAGGTCTTGTTCTAGCTCATGATCATCCATACATGCAACGATATTTACTCATAAATAAAACTATAATTAAATTCTTTAATCATTCTTGTTTATGATAAAACACACTCAAATCAATTAATTATATTTAATTAATCAATACTTTTATCTTAAATACTATTCTAAATTTCCTTGAGATTCTAATCCATCATAATTATAAACAAATAAATTAATTTAAAATTATCTTTGTATGTAACTTGTATCTTAGAGGTAACCAAGTGAATTCCTATTCATAACTACCCAATGAGTAGAAATGAACATTATGAAGATGTTAAATTAAACACTCATATATATAAAACACCTATCATGGGTTGTGACTAAGCTTTATGCCCAAAATATGGTACCCGTCTCAAGGGTTTTTATAATATAATAATAAATTTTAATAAATATGCATAATTTGGATAAGTACAGGGCGTGTAGTTCTGACTATACGGAGTGTACTATCATTCACCATCCATCCGAAGTACACACCCAGGGACACAACTTGTAGATGTAATTCATAAATATTTGGGTTACATGACATTTTTAGTGGCTCACACGCCATATAGTATCCGTGTTACATGGTTTCTAGTCAGGAAAGCCATGTATGGGGTACATGTTCTAACCCTAAACCGAAGGGACTACACGCCGTGTCCAGTAGACTACACATCATGTAATTTGGAAACCATGTGCCACCTGTTCCTGGTCAACACATGGAGTCATTTAAGACTTAGAAAGACTCCAACCCATGACTTGGTTTGGAAAACCAGTCTGATGCATTGAATCTTGACTACACAACGTGTACTATCGAATACACACTGTGTGTTCTGGTGTTGTATGACCATGAAGCTTTGGAACCTATGGATGAGACCCTCTATTTTATTTTAATCAAAATTAAAATAAAATATCATTTATGTAAGGTGAACGAGAAATGAAAGAGGAGGAACAGATCTTGAGATTCAGATTTGTAGAACGATTAACTTTAATTGAAACAAATAAATTATTAAATGCGTAAATCATCAACGAAAAACTAAATATTCATAATCAATGATATGACCACTCTGATACCACTTGTAGGTTCCGGGTGCAGTGGAAGTGAATTGATGGGTGTACCCAACTTTAATTTTTCTATTAACAACGATCAATCCTAGATCCGTCAGGATAATAAAATGAAGGATCTTCAGAATAGAACAAAGAACGAAAGAAAGGGAGTCTCAGAACCATAGAGAGGATCATCATATGTTGGTTATAATTAATTTAATTAAAATACGAGAATTTCCTTGATGGAATTCTCTCTCTGTTGATGTTTCTAGTAATGATCTTATGTGATCCGTCATTATGTCATAGAAGCCAAGTGTAGGCTTCCTCTAGCGGTGATCCATACGTTCTCCACGTATCTCTGGACATCACCGAAGGGATCTCCGGGTGCTATCATGGAGGATCCTTAACTTATGATGTCCTCCTTCGATCACCCTGAGTTCCACTTCCAAATCGCACTTCTTGATCCGGTGGAGGAGGATCTCTTCCGTAACTTGAGTTAATTCTTGGTGGAAAAAGAATTCTCTCTTGGATTGAGAGATTTTTTTAGATCCATTGTGCACAACCACAAAAATTTCTAGGTCAATGAGAATTATATAATTGCGATTTTAATTACTTAGAATAATAAAATGAATTAATTACCCAAAAGAATTTATTCATTTCATTTAATTCTTAGTAATACCCCATGACTAATAATAACAGTTGACTATTATTATTAATTGACACGCTCCCAACGAATTACAACTAATATTATTTAAATAAATAAATAATATTATTTCTCACAAATCCCTAGAAAAATTACACGACATGTATATTAATATACATGGTGTGTACTTTTGTTTTTCCATTTTATTTATTTCCTCCACCACATTTATTAGACCTTGAATAATTTATATTTATTTCTCAAATAAATATCACTGCATTACTCATTAATAAATATATTATTTATCCCACAATATATTCTCTCAAATAACTAGTGTCGAAATAAATGCGATCATGCATCCTTGAATAATTATTAAACCACAATTGGGAATAATATTTATTCAACTTGTTAAATTAATATTTTACTAATATACTTAGATAAACTTAGTGTGTGACCCTCTAGGCCTCTTTCTCAATGGAATTAGGTGGAGCCTGCCTAATGTCCAAGGTTAGCATCTAGAAACACTCCAAGGCACCCATAGAGAAATAATTTAATGTCGTAATGACGTGTCACCTCCTATGAATGCTTACCATGTAATGTAATCTCTTTGTCTCAATATCTCGAATCAAGTAGGTTGCATGCTCATTCCATCAACCCATGTGATTGATTATTCTTTCTTTGACTTTCCAAAATTGAACTCACTCATTCATTACCATGGACATGGATTTATTTAGGCTATATCAATTCCATCAAAGGGCCTGATATATCTACTTACATTATGGAATGGAAGGTATAAATCCTTTCTCGCATTATCTATTAATGCAGTATTACTCATGATGCACCCAACATATCCTACCTCGCTGCAAATAGTGTGTCATCATAGTATTTATCAATACATATAAGTGCACAAGTTATAATACCATTAATAATAATCATAAAGTCTAAGGACCAATACACACGTCTGTAGATAGGAACATCCAATGTCACTATGAAATGTGGATTTCCTGCTAGAGGGTATCATTCTCATAATATCCTCATGGATATTACCAAGGGAACACACCATAAGAAGGTGCCTCAAATATTTATTAGACCTCACCCCTAATGGAATGTATTATTTGTGTCCCTCAAATAACATCATCCAGCCATAGAACATATATTCAAAAATAGTGTTATGATACTTCTAGGTTCTCATAATAGCAGGGATCCTCTATGACCCTTTAATTAAACAGTTATCCTTAGGACATTATCACATGAATTTTCATGTAGAAGAACAATCATGATGTGATAATATATTTATTAATGAATAAAGTACAAAGTAGTTGGTTCTAGGACACCGAATCCAACACTTACGACCCTGTGTGAAAAGGTGACTTATGAACCTATGTGGATTGGAAATAGAACGAATTATTTGTGGTTCAGTAGTGGAACTTCTCAATGGAATAAGATGATTTATATTTACGACTAATCATATTTATTCCTATTCTTTAAGTTATATACATGGTGTGAGTTGCGTCTTTTACTTTGTGATATGTGGTTGAGGTATTGCTTGGTGGTTTTACCTATGGGGTATTTTTCTTTGTGTTTTTTTCCTTCATGGATTACCAAGAGACATTTGGGGGTATTGGGGTCCCTAATAAGTATTGTTATACTCAACCCTGCACGGGCTTCACCTGCACATGTTGTGTCCGGTGTATACATTCAACATTTTGACAGAGGTGCTCAGGGGGATGGGATAGACGAAAGCTATGATGGTTGACTTGATGGCCTAGGACCAGGTGGGGCCTAGTAGGGCTGGGCAGGAAGGAAATACTAATTTATCTTCTAGTAGATTCACTACTCTCACAATCAGGTGGGATTTTCTATGAATGGCCATTAGAGTTTCCTTTTTCACTTTATTATTTTCAGTTTCTTATTGGGTTTGTATTTTGGCCCACTTACTTTCACTTATACTTACACTCAGCCTTATTTTAGTGGAATACTTGTTTCCCCCTTTCAGTGTGTTGGTATGTGGTTGGATGTGTGTGTGTACAGGTTTAAAGGCAATGCCTTCCCATTTTTTTGGGTTTCTCCTTTCCGGTGCTAGTCACCATCCCTTGGCCTATGAAAGGTGGGCTTGGGTTATTCATGGCACGAGACCCATGGGACAGATCATGAAAAAATTAGTATCATAGGGGTCGGTTCTACTAGAAGAACTAAGAGTCTGTGTTTTCAATGGAGCAATAGTGTTAAGTGTCTTGAGTTCAGATTACAGTCCAGGGAGTCCAGTTTTGGTGCAGCAGCCAACGTATCCATACACTAGGACCCTGAATTCTGTTTTCTAACTCAGTACACGAAAACACTAATTGCATGGTTTTTAAAATGTTTTTCTATTGATCTCTTTTGAGTTAGCTGACCAGGTATAACTTATTGATCATGATTCATCTTGATTATCTTTCAAGATGACTCTATGCAAACATCCATCTAGGATTCCAATGCGTGTCCATGAGGATGGTTGGAAGAGTGATGAGGCTTCAGTACAAGGATTTTTTTTTCTAAGATGGTACCTTCAGGCGATGTCCCAGTGATACCACTACTCATTGGTCAGTATTTACTATCGGTGCTACCGGTAGAGAATACATGTTGAATCAGTGACTTACATGAGTTTCAGTGATAGATACCCCTTAGGTTCTGATGTGGGACCGACTCACAGGCAGATAAGGACTGTCTTGAGGTGGTGACTAAGTTTCCATCTAACCAGGGCACCATTAGATCAGATGGTGGTCCTAGTAGTGAGCATTCTATGTGACTTAGCAAGGTGGTGGTAGGGTTTATATTACTCCTATCTTACAATGAGGTGACTTTTCTATGGATAGAGCTTGAGAACCTTTCTTAGATAAGGGGTCTATTTCCATAAAAAGATAAGGGGTATGTGTTCCCAAGAGCTTTTACAGCTTCGACAGGATGTCATTTCGGTAGCTGATGAATCGTCGAGGTGTACTGACCATTACAGGTACTCAATGAATACGATACAACTAGTGATTCAGGGATCAGACCTCCGAGTGAGATACGTTTAGGGACAGCCGAGCTAGCACTATTACTCTATGCATTCCTAATTATGTTAGGGTGCTAGAGAGAACCATTATGGTTGAAAATTATTTGGCTGAGTGGATGCATCCAATGAATGTCAGCAGTGGGAAAGCAGGAAACTAATGTCAGTCTGAGAGACTTGGAAATGAAAAATGTTTTGGGAAGAGGAAGTGATAGGAAAAAATGAATCTGTAGTGAATAAGACGTGGAAGGGGATATTGGAGAGTTGTAGGAGGTGGTATACATTTTGACATATTAAAACCACCACCCCAATGTGGTCCTCACCAGGCTCAGGGAGCTGAAGGATAGGGGAAGGGAGTTGCTACATGCGATCATGGAGTGTGACCCAAGGGATCCATGAATGATTAGAGGTAAAATCTGTGTCTATTACTAGCTTCCATATTAATAGACATAGGTACTAATTATTCCTTCTTATCACGAATCTTGTTCAAGAACTAGAGTTTCTGGTTAAATTGTTGACTTGAACCTTACATCTGGAGGAGGAGACTCAATAATCAAACTTATGCCGATAGTGTGATCTGACCCTTGAGGCGAGAGTTTCAGTTGGAACCACTTGGAGGCAACATTGAGGCCTTATGATGTTATTTTGGGTATGGAAAATTCATCCATAGATCATGATTAGATTGAGTGTTTTAGGAAAAAAGGATGTGGTATATCTACAATGTTGGAATGTGGTTTTCCTTGGTCGGTGAAAAAGGAAACCCAAGTAGCACGAGATAAACTCATTCATAAGAGGGTGCAACCGATCACTCTTGAGTTGGCCAACCTTACCCATGTGGCTGTAGGTGTTTTTAGTTTTTAGTTCCCAATAGTAGTGGAAGATTGTGGGAAAATCCTTTAAAAATATGTTTCTAGGATTACCTCCCTATAGGGAGAGGGACTTCTGCATTGGCTTTTACCAAAGTACAAAACCAATATCTACAACTGCATATTGGATGGCTCCCGTGGAGCTTAGGGAGCTGAGAGTATAGTTGGGAGAATGGTTTACTATCTACTCTGATCACAAGAGTCTTAGGTATATCTTATCATAGAAGGATATGAACCCGAGACAATGACGATGGATGGATTTCCTCTAGGACTATGACTTTGAGATAGTCTACACTCTTGGGAAGGGAAATGTAATAGAAGATGCACTCAGCAGGAGGTCAGGTCTACACCTGCTGAGTGATATGACAGATCATCTAGCCACAATGCCGATATCCTTCATGGATTATGATGAAGCAGCTTACCTCTAGTCCATGACTATCACCCCACCACTCCTTCAGCGAGTTATAGAGGCACAAATTGTGGTTATTGACTATGAGGCCCAATATGCTTAGATATCCTTAGGAAATTCTCTTGATAAATTTTAAATAAGTGAGGAGCACATCACCCTTTTTAGAGGACACACCTTGGTACTAGTGACGTTACAGGAGGAGGTGTTGAGGGAATTCCATATATCCCCTTTGGTGGTACATCTTGGTATGGCGAAGATGTACCAGGACCTCCAAAATTAGTATTGGTTTCCAGGGATGAAGAAAGTGGTGGCAGAGTTCATTTCATGATGCCTCACTTGTTAGCAAGTGAGAGATAAGCATCAGGTTCCAGCATGATTGAGCACAACTTTTAACCCTAGACAGATGGTCATACGGAGCGGACCATACATACCATAGAGGACATGCTTCGTCTTGTGTCCTAGATTTTGGTCACAGTTGGAAGGACCATCAACCACTGGTAGAGTTTTAGTATAGAAATATCTATCAATCCATAGTTGTCATGCCACCATTTGAAGCCTTGTATGGGTGGCCATGAAGATCACCTCTATACTGGACAAACCCTTGGGAGTCAGCACTCATGGGTCCAGAGTTGGTATGGGCTACCACTAAGAAGGTGCGAATCATCCAGGAGCAAATGAAGACTACATAGAGCAAACATAAGTCTTATACCGATAGGAGATAGAGACCCTTGGAGTTCGAGGAGGGAGACCATGTTTCCCTTTGGGTCTCTCCCAGACGGGGATTGTAGAGATTTGGATAGAGCGAAAATCTATCTCTGAGGTTCATTGGACCTTTTTAGTTTCTGAGTGGAGTTGGTGAGGTGATGTACCGCCTAGATTTTCACCCACATATGCATTGGCTGCACTACTTTTTTCACATGTCGCAGGTGAGGAGGTATGTGCATGATCCATCACACGTCATCAACTGTGGAAAGCTGGACATTGATGATGGGGTGATGTATGCGGAGTTCCCAATGGAGATAGAGGATCGAAAGCAACATATCCTTCATGGAAGGTCGATTCATATAGTGTACATTTAGTGGAATCTCAGGAATCTTCAGGAGATCACATGGTATAAGTAGGTTCAGATTTATGCTCAGTACACCCACTTATTTGATTTGCCATTGTTTTGGATTTTGGGGACATAAAGCCCTAATGCAGGGAGAATGTAATTTACCAGAATTTCTGTATATTTTTTATTATTATATGGAATTATTTTGAGATCTCAAAATTTGACGGTACATGATTCCGAGGCTCAGAGTGCCCAGAATGATCCATCGAAAAATGTTAATCTTTAAATAGCACACATGAGCTGTTTTCTGGAAAAAGTGGAAAATCTCTTAAACAGATGCCCAGATCAGAAATCCAAGGGCACCGTTACGTTCAAGATAGCAGTTTTACCTAAGGATCAACTTAAGTTTAGTCATTGCAGACCTCCAGTGATGAAACCCAAAAATGGAATTACCGTAAATAAAATTATTTTATTTTTCAAATTCTTATAACACACGAACGGTGACTCAGATTAAAAATCTGAGACCACCGCTAAACTCTTGAGGGTATTATTTCCTTATGTAGATCCTATAATTGGTTAGTTTGGGCCAACAGTGGAAGTTAGTTTTTGGCCATAAATAAAATAATTAAGTAACAATTATTTTATTGTGAAATCCTTATAAATCATAAAAGTTAACTCAGATTGGAAATCCGAGAGTACCATTGAGCTCGTGAGGGTGTGTTTCCTTTATACAGAGACTATCCTCGATCGACATGGGTCGAGTGTGACTGTTAATAATTTTTAACTTTTTTAAGGTATGTTTAGTAAACATGCAAGCAGGAATTTCTATATTTTGAACCGGTGCTTGGATTGGAATTCTGAGGGCACCGTTGTATTCCTAGCGTCAGAATTCACTTAGGAAAAGATTAACTTTGACTAGAAAGGGTTAGATGAAAAAGTTATTTTTTTGGAATTTTTGAAAAAAATAATAATAAAATAACTAAAGGTTATTTTATTCTTTTTCTTCCACTGTTGAGTGATAGTTGGTGAAATTTATGTGTAACATTGTTCATTAAATGAGGTTAATTTAATAACTCAATCCTCTCATTGTGTAACCATGACGCGCATGGATTTAATGGATCATTAATTATGGTTCATTAATGAACCACATTAATGAACGCAACATGAGTGTTTTCTTTTTATTTAATAAAACCGTTGGCAGGTGATTTGAAAACTATGGGAGAAGACTCTTTCATGAAGTAGATGAATTTACTCTCTAAATAAGAATGGTGATCGAGCAAAAATAGTTGGAGTAATCGAATCAGGGATCGAAAAGCAGCGAAGAACGTCGAGTGATAATGAATGTGAATCTTCTCCTTCGTCCGAAACTCCATTTTTAGGTAGAGGGAATTATTTTGATTTCTAAGTGATTATGATTTCCTCTCACCCCATTCTTCGAAAATACAATGAATACGAATCAATCGACTAAAGGATTGATCCATGACTCATTTGTTCTTGTGGGTGGTTGTTGCGGGGTTTCGTTATTGGGGATAATCTTAAACTTTGATGATTATTATTTTACCCCCATGTTAGAACACTAACGCAGAGGGCGTGGGCCAATCCGAAGAGGGATCAGACCCTCCACCGCTCTTAGGTTTATGTGTTTTTTGTGGGTGACCGAACAACGTGGTGGTAAGGAGATTCCAGGGGTCTCGCAGTGAAGGTGGCTACCTGGGAGGCCCGTAGGTGTAGACAGAAGGAAATAAGATCACTAGAGAATCTTTGGTGGCCCACAGATGCACCCACCGGCCGCGTGGAGGAGTGGCGCCTGTAGGTGCCGCGATAGTGAAATACGCAACCAGTTGAGTTGAGGAAGGTGGAATGGCATGATGTTGACGCGCCACGTGGAGGAGATGAGTGGTCCGCTCGGGCCACTCAGCTGGGGAACAATGGCCGAATCTAGCCAGCTGTTTTGGAAGGAAGGGTGGCGCCTCACTGGTGCCACCCACTGGCCGAACTGGATGCACCACATTCGGTCCTGAAACCGGCCCACTTGCAGGCCGGGCTGGACCCGTGGGCCCAATGAGCCATCCAGGCTGAACCCCTATCAAACCTGGACCTGACCGGTCCCATTTTTTTAAATTGGGCGTATCTCACAAATTGGGTGTCTGTTTGATGCGCCATCTGCAGTTCTAGAACCCTAAGGACGAGGTGGTACTTTTGAGATAATCCATATGGTTTTTTAGATAAAGTTGGAGAATGTCTAGGTTGGATCGAACTCAAATCCAATGGGGACCTCGGTACTAAAATTCCTATAACTTACAGACCGAGCGTCTGATTGACACGCCATCTATTGCGTTGGAATACTTATGACATGGCGGTTCTTTGGGTTACTTCTTCATGGGAATTCATGGCAGTATGACCGATGGATTTAGGAACAAAATATACAGAACTCAAGCTCACCAAGTGTGGGAATCCTGTGGATGGGTGTCAGGTGAAGAGTGACCCTTTGTGGATTGGAATCAGAGAAACCCTCTGTGGATCAACAGTAGCGCAACCTGATGTGAACCAACCTTATAGAGGATTGTTGTGAATCAGTGACTTACGAACCTATGTGGATCAACGACTTACGACCCTGTGTGGATCAACATTAGCATGACCCAATGAGGATCAGCCTTAGAGCGACCCATTGTGGATCAGCAACTTACGACCCTGTGTGGATCGATGAAATACACACCTATGTGGACCAACAATTGTGAAACCCGACGAGGAAAAACCTTAGAGTGTCCCATTGTGGATCAGCAACTTATGAACCTGTGTGGATCGACGACTTAGGACCATGTGTGGATTGATGACTTACGACCCTATGTGAATCAACGACTTACGACCCTATCTATAACTGTGACTTACGACCCTGTGTGGATCGACAATAGAATGAATTATTTTTGGTTCACTAGTGGAACTTCTCAATGGAATAATACAATTTATCTTTATTACTAATCATCTTTATTTCTATTATTTAAGTTATATACCTGGTGTGAGTTGTATCTTTTACTTTGTGCTATGTATTTTAGGTCTTTCTTAGTGGATTTACCTCTGGGGTATTTTTCTTTGTGGGTTTTCCTTCACAGATTACCGAGATACCTTCGGGGGTCTTGGGGTACCTACTAAGTATTGTTATACTCACCCCTATATGGTCTTCGCCCGCATATGTTGTGTCTGGTTCAAGCATTCGACGTTTCAACAGAGATGCTCAGGGGGACGAGACAGATAGATGCTACGATAGTGGACATGATATCCTAGGACCATGTGGGGTATAGTAGGACTGGAAAGGCATGACATACTACTTTGGATTCTAGTAGCTTTACTACTCTCACGATTAGGTGGGGTTTTCTATAGATTTCCGTCAGAGTTTCCTTTTGTACATTACTATTTTCTATTCCTTGTTTGGTTTGTATTATGTCCCACTTACATTCAATTGTACTTGAAATCAGCCTTGTTTTAGTGGTATACTTGTTTCCCCCTTTTAGTGTGTTGGGATTTGGTTGGATTTGTGTGTGTACCATTTTAAAGGCAATGCCTTCCCATTTTTTGGGTTTCTCCTTTCTTGTGCTAGTCACCATCCCCTGACCCATGGAAGGCGGACTTGGGGTAGTCATGACATGGGCCTTGGGGACAGGTCGTGACATGGAAGTACCAAATCAGAAAATTTTAAGAATGAGTGTTTTGTTATCTGGCCTAATCAATTGAAAATTTCTAGATAACTAGAAAGAGATGATGAAGAAGTACTAGCTAAAGGAAAGGAAAAGGGGAAATATGTCCTTCCACATGAATTAAAATTTGAATTTCATGAGAGGTTGTCAGCACATGACAACCCAAGTGTCTCAAAACTATTGTGTGGAAGGTGAAAGAATGCTGGACATCATGCAAATAAATGTATAAATATTTTTATAGGTCAAATGGAGATGTTGAAAATTGAAAAACATTCACCGGTGGAAGCTACTTCACTATTAAAATAAGTAAAGAAAATAATCCACACAAGTTGAAGGTGAATGGAAACAAATGATCCATGCTAACTTTGAAAGATCAAAATGTTAAATGGAGAGAAGAAAAAATCATGAAGAGAACCAAACACATTAGATCTGTAATGAAAGGAGTTCTTGGGTTGAGAGAAAATTCTCAGCCCTGTTGCTCCCATTAATAAGCTCACATGAGTTCCATCTTATTCCCTTCTATTTTTTGTATATGTGTGCTTACATTGCAGGGAATTGAAGGTGAAGGTCATTCTCAAGATGAGAATGGAACAGAAAAAGTGGATAACAACACGATGGACTGGCTATTCCTAATTTTATTTACTTGAAATGTTCCACAATGGAAGATTATCAACATGAATATTTTGGAGATTATTTGATGATATTTTCCACCAAGGTAAATCAAAGGGGTTTCACCCCTTGAGGGTGAGAAAATATTAAGGAGATGATACCAAGGATTATTTCATGAAAAATCTTGAAATTCATATCTCAAGAATTTGAAATGTGAGGTATTGCAATCACACTTTCATCCCTTCTTCTTAATTGTATTTATCATGTAAATTAAGGGAGAGTGCTTGATTGATGAAAATATGGTATGAAATGGGGAGATTTATCTTTTCACTTGAACTTTTTAATATGTTTGGTGAATTATGTGAATAATTTATCATTTCATTGCTAAATATGAATATCTATATCCCCTTGGTTAATATTTGATACATTTGGAGCATGATTTCACATGTATGATTATTTATGGACAACATTGAAAACCTTGGTCATATCTCTCTTATTTTCTACACTGGGTTACCCCAAGTAGACTTAGAGTTAATCAACTAAAGGCTCTTTGCTATGTGAACCATGAGACATCATCCATATCTCTCAGAAATATTCAAGATGATTTTCTTTAAAGGGAGGAGAATAAGTTTTTGACAAGTCCCCATCAAACCTTTGCATTTAGTTTCCAATAAGTAGGAGAAAAAATTGGCACACATATTGAAAATTTATGAAGTGTTCTTTATAAGGTATTGAAAACAAAATACAAAGGGGGATATTGAAGTGTATAAGAGTTGAATTTTTTTTCAATGAGAAGTCAATATGTGAGTGAAAGGTATTGATGAAGAAGATGGTAAAGCCTTAGAGAATTGTTGTTGATTCAATGCATTGAATGCTACACTTGATCAATTCTCTAAGAGGATAAAAATCAGACTATTGTAGAACTGATATTAAGTTCCAAATCATGTGTAAAATAATGACACATTGTTACAACATTTGAAGAACCCCATGAAATACTCTATTGTATGATGAATGTGGAAGATCCCTCCGATGGATTCTAATTGGATAAAGGTTGTGAATTAAATTAGATGATTGTTTGTGCTGATTGTCAAAGAAGAAGACACGTGTTTAAAATAGAAAACATCACTCACAACAATGAACTATAGCATGTACTATTTGGCACTGTAGAAGCCAGGAATATTCCCCTGTTTGGGCCTTCGGGCCACCGATTTGGTCCCCGAGTCCTTTAAGGCCTTCGGGCCACCCAGGTCTTTGAGTCAGTAAGGCCTTTGGGCCACCTAAAGGCCTTCAGGCCACCTTAAGTGTGGATGCAAACCAGAAAAACTACAAGGAAAAAGCTTCAGAAGGAGGATGAGAAAGGATATTTCACTATAACAGAAGCTAAACGGATTGCAAGAATGAGAGGGTATGGCACCTGCCATCGGGACAAGCCTGTGCATGCACGAGAAATCCTAACCGAACAACCATACGAAGGTGGAGAGCTAATTTCATGATGAAGATGCTGGGGAGGAGCAGTTACAAGTAGTTAGTCTAGGTTGTATATAATGTTTGAAGCCTATGGACATCGAATTCATCTAAGGCCTACGGTCCATGTAATACTTATGCCTACGGGCCTTTTAAGGGTTCCACCTCACCCCTTGAAATGTGGATTATCAAAAATCAATAAAAAATAAAGGTCGTCGGGCCATTGGAGGCAAGAATAGTTCCATTCATCATCTATTATTGAATCAAAGGAGGGATATTGAAGATATTGGATGTGTTATTCCAAAAAGAAAAGAAGGATGATGTTTGAAGATAAATAATGAGAAAGGAACCATGCATGGGATTTGAATGAAGATGGTGGCCATGCATTACTCTTGTACTGGACACTTGGTTTTTAACCAATTATATATGGTCTTACATTAAAAAATAGTCCAACCATGCAAGGCCAGACGATGAACTCAACCTTAGGCATATGTGGGACCTGAGGGTCAACCGTGCCAAAGGGAAGCCCTCAAGGCTAGACCATAAGAGGTGCATGGGGTCTGTGTATAATCCCTTGGGTATGCAATAGTGGGTGCTATGAGCATGCCTGAGGAGGAAATAATTGGCGGAGAAGCGCACCCACATAACACTGATGTGGAATAGCATCAGGGGAGGGGGGAGGAGAATTATGAGATGAGTCTAGAGCACTCAACGTTATAAACAAGCTCTTACCTGCTATCCATTTTTAATGTGGGATATAAATTCATAGCACTCCACCGTCTAATCAATAATGGGGTCGATCGCACACATCTGGGATATCCATATGATCTCTGCAGTTTGGGATTGAAGCAGGGCCGTTCGATCTCTTTATCACTTCATCTTTAACCTCTAGCCGCACCCAAGAGCACTCGTGAACCAGTGCCTCTACCGAGAATCGTTCTCATCACTCCGGCCACCAAAGAACATCTAGTCAAGTCTGTGGAGATCGTCTGGACATGACATTACTCATGGATGAAATTTCATTTGCATGCATGCGACTATATGAAGATTTCAAAGAGGCTGAGGCAACGCGAAGCTACCGAGGCTATGAAGAAATATCCATGATCGAGATTTCATAGAGAAGAGGATATGTATGCGTTCTTAAATGAATGCACATAATGTTTCCTCTAAGAAATAGGGAACCCTAGTTGAAGAGAAATTAATCAAGAGAAGTGAGATATCTCATCCATGTTTGAAATTATCAAATCCAAATATCTGAGGCATTTAAATTCTTGAACCCTGTGGATATGAACTTGCATATTCACCTAAAAAAAGAGAGGCACTGATTCAAAACATGTTTTTTTATATTCTTTGAAATTTTTTCTCCTGTTTTTCTAAAGAAACAGAGCCAATGCGAATCCCTCTGGTTTACGAAAGGTAGGGGTTTCCGCGTAGCCTTTCTACGTGAATAAAAAGTTCTGCACACCCCTTACGCAAAGGAGATCCACGAACAACCTTGGTTTTCAAAAGAGACCACATCCTCTGTGTAAAGATAATAAAAAACACGCAAAAAGTTTCTCAAACCCTTGCCTGTGTTTTGTGAAGAAGATCACGAGGAAACACAATCGGTGCCTACACACCCTTGCTAAACTCCATGAAGAAACGAACCACGAGCCTCCTTGGTTCTGTGAAGATGAACCACACACACTCCTTGTGTGAAGAACAAGACCATGTGTACCCAATAGTTTTCACGAAGAAGAAGAACTCGTGAACCCTTGGTTTCACAAAGAGAAGAAAAGGAGAGTTAATAAAGGGACTGCGCACATATACACTACCCTTAGAGAAGAAGAGGAACCCTCCTGAGAAGAAAAACCCACACATACAACACCCACATACCCATTCAGGTTGTGTGTGATTTACCAGAAGAATAAGGAAAACTCACAAACACACCATCCATATACCCATTCATGTTGTGTGTGAAAGAAGATAAAAAAAGGAGGGTGCATGCATGTTGGAGTTAATGTGAATGTTAAGAAAACAAAATAACAAATTATGTGTTCACATGTGATGAAGGATTAATAAAGAAGAATATCACACACTAAGAACTTTCCTATTAGGGTGTGAATAAACACACACTTATATTGAACCTAAACTAAATAATAAATGTGTGTGTTCAAAGAAACAAAGACAAGAAAGTGTGTGTGAAATTATGTGAGGAAAATAAAGAGAAAGTGTGTGTGCTCAAAAGGTTAAACCCAATGGGGTTTTCACATAAGAAAGAGAGAAGAAGGATATTGTGCATGCATGCATGCATGAACATGCACACGTGAAGACACTTAAAACGAAGAATCATGATTATGAGTGCACGTGTGTAAAAAAGAAGAAGCAATGCCATGAAACTCATGCATGAAGAATAATTTATTGAGATATCCAAACATAAAAAGTTTGGATTCCATGAAATCTATACATGGAGTGAATGAGTATTGATACTAAAGCCAGACAGAGTTAAAGAAGATCTTTTATCTGAGTTTATAGTGTTTAAAGATTCAAGAAGACATATAGAGCTAACATAGTGAAAGATCATTATTTCCTATCAAGATTCTTGAAGAAGTAGTGTGGATAACTTGAACACATCTATGTGAGGACGAGTCTTTATCAAAAGAAGGAATAATTTCCTAAGCATTGTTGAACCGAGGATTGATCAGAAAAGTGATCATAGTTATTGAGCATGGATAACAGACCTTACCAAAGGCTAATGAAGATTCTTTAAGATATATAGAGGAAAGTGTGATTCAACAATACTATGTGGAAATAACATAAGATCAATCTACAGTAAATCAAGAGTGAAAAAATAAGGAAGCTTCCCATTTGACTTGAGAGCTAGAAGAATCCTGTGAGATTCAGGGAGGAGAAGAAGACTTCAGTGAGACTCTAGAGCAGGCTAATGGGACTCTGGTAACACAGTGGGAAGCAGTATAGAGAACCTTCTATGGGAATCAGGAGATATATAGTGGGACTCTGTATTGACCATTGTAATTGATAATATTATAGTGGAGAATCTATGTTGGGGATAATAACCAACACAACAAGGAGTAGGTCTTTGAACTGAACCTTGTAAATCCTTGTGTTCAGTGGATTTACATTTCCAGCATCATTCAAGGTAAGCCTGAGAGACACAAGAAGGGTGGATTGAGTCTTTAACCAACCACAAAGGTTTAATTGACAAGAATCAATTAGTAAAAAGATTCAAAGGGATCATTGTTCACCCCCTCCCCTTCTCAGTGATTCACACTAATTTGAGCAGTTCAATTGTTATCAGAGGGAATGACACCTCTAAAAGATCAAAGGGAGCCTTTATGAATTAAATATTTCAAGAAATTATTGAACAACCTCAAATGGAGATTTATTCCAAGATATAGAAAAATATAATGAAGAAACAATCAAGGAAGATGAAAAAGAAGATTAATGCTAATGGGGAGACACCTTCTACTGAAGGTAATATGAAAGGTACAACATGTGATAATTCTTTTTATCATTCCTCTTCTGATGAAGTCTATTAAAGATGTGATGATGAAATATCAATTAGTGATCCTCAGTGTGTACTAAATGATAATATTAAGAATATCCCTAGATAAGTGGAAAGACCTATTTATACAAGTATCAAAGTACTTCAAGATGAAAAATTATAGATGGAAGAAGAATATGATGCCATGGAAGAGTCATTGGATAAAAGGGTTGGCATATCCAACACTCTCACAAAATTTGTGATGAAAAATAAAGAAAAATATTCTCCTTTCAATGAATGACATGCTCAAGTTACTAAAGAATTTTCAGGAAGTATTTTTGAGAAAGAATTCTTTGAGATTGTATTTTTAGAATCTTTATATACATTTGAAAAGTTTCAAAAAGTCTCTATGGTTGTCAAATCTTCTCAACTAGAAGAAAAATACAATAAGGTAAATGATCTTGACATTTCCTTGCAATAATTAAGAAATGTGCATAAAGAAAAAATGTAGAGGCTGAATGAAAATTGGTAAACTAAGATGAGATCATTTGAGGATGAGAAGAACTCCACAAACATGAAGTATTTAGATATAGAGATGATATTGAAGAATCAACAATCACCCCAAACTGGAACTTTCCAAACAAATGGAAGAATAAATGTTTCCACTCAATCATTCATTGAGGACTATGATTTTAAAAGGAGTAATAGATCATATTTTAACCCAATGGAAACATCCTCCAAGAAATAGGTACCATCCACATCATCTTGTAATTATGCTTCTAAATGTGTTTCCATAATTTGTACAGGTTGAAAGAAACATTATAAACAAATATGGATAAGGTAATTTTATGATAAACATACCACCATGGCTAGGGTGGATAGGAAGAAGAAGATGTAATATGGTTCCCTAGATAGATCACAACAACTCAAGAAGAAATTCCATCAACCTTATCTAGAAGAGATCAAGAAGTCAATATTTGTGGGTCAATGTTGGTGCTGCAACATGTTTGGGAATTGTGTGTTAGATTGTTGGTACTATATTCAAAATGAAAAAGCACAAAGGAAGCCTATCTCAATGGGGAGTAAGCCAGAGAGGAATAAGCAACATCCAAAGATCCAGAAGCATATGTATACTAAAAATTGATTTGTAATTCTTGATAATATCTGTGATGTATGCAATGGAAATGGTTACAAGGTTGGTACATATCCATCTCAACATGTATCCAAATCTGATAAGAAAATAAAATCATAGAAGCTGGCTAAGAAATAATAAGAATCCTTGGGATATAAGAAGAAGAATGGTCCAAAAGTAAATGCTCCCAAGAATATTTCAAGGAGGAAAGGTGAAAATCCCTTAGATTCTAAATCCATGAAGTTTTAGGGTGCTGGATCCAAAATTACTATGAAGAAAATATGATTCTACTATGGGAAGAAAGGTCATACCATGTATCACTGCAAACAATCCATGGAAATTAATAGAAGAAATCTGAAACAAAATGGAGAATCAATTGAGAAGAATATGGGATTGACTAAAGACATTCTTGAAGATAATATTAATAAGTTGTCTAATAAAGGTAACTTGAAGACAATGAAGAAACCATGTGGAAGCTTCAAATTAGAAAATGTTAAGGAGTGTTTAGTTATCTTGTATAATCAATTTCAAATTTCTATATACTACAAAGAGCTGAAGATTAAGTACTTGATAAAGGAAAGGAAAAGGAAAAACATGTCATTCCACATGGAGGAAAATTTGAATTTCATGAGAGGTTTCCAACACATAAAAACCCAAGTGTCTCAAAACTACTATGTGGAAGGTGAAATAATCATGAAAAAAAATGTATAACTATTTTACCAGGTCAAATGGAGATGTTGAAAATTGAAAAACATGCACCAGTGGAAGCTACTTCACTACTAGAAGATGTAAAGACAAATAATCCACACAAGTTGAAGGTGAATGGAAACAATGGGTCCATGTTGACTATGAAAGATAAAAATGTTAAATGGAGAGAAGAAACCAACATGAAGAGAACCAAACACATTAGAGTTACATGGAAATGATTTCTTTGGTTGAGATAAAATTCTTAGCCCTATTACTCCCATTAATATACTCACATGTGGTCCATCTTATTCCCATATTTTTTATATGTTTTCTTACATTGCAGGTAATTGAAGGTGAAGGTTATTCTCTAGATGAGCATGGAATGAACAAAGTGGATAACAAAAAGTTGGAATTGATATTCATGATTTGATAATTACATGAAATGTTCCATATTGAAAGATTATCAACATGAATATTTTGGAGATTATTTGATGATATTTTTCACTAGGGTAAATAAAAGGGATTATACCCCTTGATGGGGAGAAAATATTAAGGAGATGATATCAAGGATTATGTCATGACAAATCTTGAAATTCATATCATCTCAATAAGGTGAAACATGAGGTATTCCAATCACACATTCATCCCTTGTTCTTAATTGTATTTATCATGTAAATTAAGGGGGATTTCTTGATTGATGAAAATATGGGATGAATGGGGGAGATTTATCTTTTTACTTGAACTTTTTAATATGTTTAGTGATTTATGTGTATTATTTATAATTTCATTGATAAATATGATTATCTCCAACCCCTTGGTTAATATTTGATACATTCTAATCATGATTTCACATGTATGGTTGTTTATGGATAGCATTGAAAACCTTGGTCATATTACTCTTATTTTCTACACCGGGTTATCCCAAGTAGACTTAGAGTTGATTAAGATAAGGTTCTTTTCTAAGTGAACCATGTGACATTATACCTCTCTCTCAGAAATATTCAAGATGATATTCTTTAAAGGGAGGAGAATAATTTTTTGACAAGTCCCCATCAAACCTTTTCATTTGGTTGCCAATAAGGGGGATAAATAATTGGAACACATATTGAAAATTTATGATGTGTGCTTTATAAGGTATTGAAAACAAAATACAAAGGGGGAGATTGAAGTGCATAAGAGTTTCATCTGTTGTCAATGAGAAGTCAATATGTGAATGAAAGGAATTTATGAAGAAGTTGGTGAAGCCTTGGAGAATCGTTGTTGATTCAAACCATAAAATTACACACTTGATCAATTCTCCAAGAGGATACAAATAAGATGATTGTAGAACTGATCTTAAGTTCCAAATCATGTGTCAAATAATGATACATTGTTACAACATTTAAAGAAACCTATGCAATACTCTATTTCATGATGAAAGTGGAAGATACCTCTAATTGATTCTAATTGGATAAAGTTTGTTAATTAAATCAGATGATTGTTTGTGATGATCCTCAAAGAGGAAGACATGTGTTTAAAAGAGTACACATCACTCACAACAATGATTACATGAATTATGATTTAATTCATGAGGAAAAGAAGAGTTCCATGCATCATATATTATTGATTCAAAGGAGGAATATTGAAGATATTGGATGTGTTATTCCAAAAAGAAAAGAAATATGATGTTTGAAGATGAAGACCGAGAAAGGAACCATGCATTGGATTTGAATGAATAAGGTGGAAATGCATTAATCTTGTACCAGACACTTGGTTTTTAACCAAGTATATATGGAATTACATTAAAAAATTGTCCGACCATGCCAGGCTAGTCAAGGACCTCAACCTTAGGCATATACGGGACCTGAGGGTCAACCACGCCCAAGGGATGACCTCAAGGCCAGCCTGCAAGAGGCTCATGGGGGCTGTGTATAAGACCCCAGGTATTCAATAGAGGGCATAAAGAGCATGACATATGAGGCAAGAGTAGTTTCAGAAGCGTGCCCGCAGAACACCAGTGTGGGGTGACACTAGGAGAGGGGGGAGAAGAATTCTGAGCTGATGATAGAGGGATAAGCATTATAAACAAGCACTCCCCTACTATCTAGTTTCGATGTGGGATAGAAACGCATAGTGGTCCACCATCCGATCAATCAAAGGATCGATATCATGCATCTAGGCCATCCATCTGATCTCCGTGGTTTGATATTGAAGTATGACTATCTGATATTTTATTTGCGTTGTCTTCAACCTCCAGCCGCACCCGAGAGCACCCGCAGACCAGGGCCTCTTCCAAGCATCGGTCTCATCACTCTAACCAGTAAAGAACCTCCAGTCAAGCCCATGGAGATCATCTAGACATGATGATATTCATGCATGCAATTTCATTTTCATGCATGAAACTAAATTAAGATTTCAAGGATGATGAGGAAACACGAAGTTGCAGAGGCTATGCAGAACGCTCCACGATCTAGCTTGCATGGAGAAGAGGATATGAATGTGTTATTAAAAACATGCACATGATGTTTCCTCCATGAAATAGAGAAACCATGTTGAAAATAAATGAATCGAGAGAAGTGGGATCTCTCATCCATGTTTGAAATTTTCAAAGCCAAATATCTCAGGTTTTTAAATACTTGAACCCCACGGGTATGAATGTGTATCCTTTATTATAAAATTAGAGGCAAAGAGTTGAAACATGTTTCTACCATTCTTAGAAAAGGCGATCCTATTTCTCTAAAAAAACATAGCTAACATGAACCCCTATGGTTCACAAAAGGCAGGGGTTTCCACGCAGCTTTTCTATATGAAGAAAAGGTTACACACATCCCTTACACAAAGGAGAACCACATACCACCTTGGTACGCAAAAGATACCACACTCTCTGTGTGAAGATAATAAAAAACATGTGATAGGTTTCTCAAACCCTCACATGTGTTTTGTGAAGAAGATACCACAGACACACAATCGGTGCCTACACACCATTTTTGTACTCTGTGAAGACAAGAACCACAAACCTCCTTGGTTATGTGAAGATGAACCATGTGCACTCCTTGTGAAAAGAAGAAGACCCCGTGTTCCCTATGGTTTGCATGAAGAAGAATAACTCATGAACCCTTGGTTTCATGAAGAGAAGAAAAGGAGATATTATAAAGGAACAGTGTACACATATAATTCCCTTGGAGAAGAAGAGGAACCCTTCTGAGAATAAAAACCCACACATACACCACCCACATACCCATTTGGGTTGTGTGTGTTTTACCTGAAGAAGAAGAAATACTAACACACACACCATCCATATACCTATTCAGATTGTGTGTGAAAGAAGAGAGAAGAAGGAGGGTGTTTTCATGGAGGTGCTCATGTGCATGCAAAGAAAACATAAGAACAAAGTATGTGTGAATATGTGAAGAAGGAATAATAAAGAAGAATATCACACACTAAGAACTTACCCATTCAGGTGTGAAGAAATACACACTTATATTGAACCTAAACTATATAATAAGTGTGTGTGTGCAAAGAACCAAAGATAAGAAAGTGTGTGTGATATTAAGTGAGGAAAATAAAGAGAAAGTGTGTGTGCTCAAAATGTAATACCCAGTGGTGTTTTCACACAAGAAATAGAGAATAAGGAGATTGTGCATGATTTCATGCATGCATGTATGCACATTCACATGTATAGACACTTAAAAGTAAGAATAAAGATTGTGAGTGCATGTGTGTAAACAAGAAGAAGTAATTCCATGAAACTCACAAATGAAGCATAATTAATTGAGATATCCAATAATAAAAAGTTTGGATGCCATGAAATCCATGAATGAAGTGTGTGAGTATTGAGACTGAAGCTAGACAGAGTTAAATAAGATCTTTTATATGAGTTTACAGTGTTTGAAGATTCAAGAAGAGAGAAAAATATAACATAGTGCAAGATTATTCTTTCCTATAAATATTCTTGAAGAGGTAGTGTGCATCACTTGCAAAAATTTAAGTGAGTCCGGGTCCTCAACAGAAGAAAGAATAATTTCCCAAGAATTATTGAACTAAGGACTGATAAGAAAAGTGATCAGAGTTATTGAACAAGGCCAACAGACCTTACCATAGGCTGTTGAAGATTCTTGAAGATATACACAGGCAAGTGTGATTCATCAAGCCTATTTGGAAAGATCATAAGATCAATCTACACTGAATCAAGAGTGAACAAAGAAGGAAGCTACTCATGTGACTTGAGAGATAGAAGAACCTTGTGAGATTCAGGGAGGAGAAAAAGACTTCAGTGAGACTCCGGAGTAGGCTAGTGGGAATCTAGTAACACTGTGGGAAGTAGTATAAAGAACCTCCTGTGGGACTCAGGAGAGATATAGTGGAACTCTATATCGACCATTTTAATTGCTAATATTATAGTAGAGAATCTTTGTTGGGGATAATAACAAACATAACAAGGAGTAGGTCTTTGAACTGAACCTTGTAAATCCTTCTATTCAACGGCTTTACATACACACCATCATTAGAGGTAAGGCTGAGAGACACATGTATAGTGGATTGAGGCTTTAACTATCCATAGAGGTTTAATTGAAAAGAATCAATTAGTAAAAAGATTCAAAGAGATCACTAATTCACCCCCCTCTCAGGGATTCACACTGATCCGAGAACTTTAGAATATAACACCAAAAGATTAAAAAACTGTATTCGATAGAATATTCTGTATGGAATAATGAATTTAAATGAACCAAGACATATTATTAACAAATAATTATTTAAATTAGAAATATATAATTGAAAAATTAAATAAAAAAGTATTAGCTGTATTAACTAAATTATTAAATACATATAATGGTTCTAATAATGATAAATTTATTTATAAATTAATTGAATATAAGAACTCAATTTTTAATAGATAAATTATTTCAAAAAGGAATTTTATAGTTTTTTTGTGAGAAAATATTATATTAATTGGGTCAATATTTTAAAAAATTTATTTGATAAAATAAAAATAAATTTTAAATCATAATATCTATTTTAACTTTGGGTGAAAATTTTGATTTTTTTAGAAAATATGGATTTTTCAGTGAATATTGAATAATAAAGATTTTGGTAAAACATTCAACTATTTTAACAAAATATATAATTTAAATTTCCCATTATTTTTTTTATAATTTCATTGTTAAAAATTAAATCATAATATATATTTAATCCAATTAAAAAACATTGAATCACCTTTATATTGGATTTTAGTATTAGTTTATTTTAAGGCTTAAAAAAACATTTTCCTGAAAACAATTTTAAAATTCCTAATGTTAACCCATTTTAATTAATTAAAATAACACCAAAATAGGAATAATTTAAATTTAAATAATATATTATATATCAATCACAGTTAATTAAAATTATTATAATTATTATCCCTACTCATATATTTAATATAAGATAATTTATCCTTCAAAAATTCATTTTTTGGAAAAAAAAATTTCTTCACACTAGAGGGATTAGTTTTAGATTAATTTATACCACATATGTGAATTTTAAATGATAAAATGGATTACATATTTAAAAAAATATTTATAATTATTGAATAATTTGTTTTTTATGATAATTAAAAGTAAAAATAGTTAAAATTAATTTATCATGGTAAAAAATTAAAATTTTACAAGTCAATAACCATAGAGATAAATAGGATAACATGATAAAAATGTTTCATTTTAGTAGAAGAAGTTTTTTTGTCTTACCACTCCACCACTCCATTATTTTTTAGTTTTGGTGTCACTTGTCTTGAGAGTGACTTTCCATTATTGGATAGTTTTAGGTAATTTCAATAATGTCACTCCTCCTCCTTTATAAAATGGCACTCCAAATCCTCTACAATACATAATAAATAACCCTATTATTTCAGACATTAAATTACCAAAACTGTTAATTACTTCCATCCCCATATCCTATAATACTTTTACAGGTCACAAAACCAATCATGGAAGGTGATAGGTATAATCCTAAAGAGGTGGTTGTAGAACATGTATCATTCTTAATCGAGAATATTTGTTTTAATTTTTCTTTTAGTTACATAAAAACCTATCCAACCATGAAGATATAATAAAACAAGTATTTAGAATATACAATGATGTTATTATGTTAATTTCATACCCAAAATCCATTTAAACTTCCATCAAATCAGAAATAAAACAATTAATCATGTGTATGGAGGTCAACTGTCTCACAAAATGATGTAATTTTTTTCCCTAATAACATCTCACTGATGTTTATGATGATGGAATTAATGTTTATATATGATATTAATGACATAAAAATCCTTCTTAAAAATTAATATATCATATAAATTCTCACCTTACCATCCATTGAAAGATGATAACATCGTTCGTGTGTACGGTGGGCTCCCACATCATGAAGCGATGTGATTTGTTTTTCATTACCACGTCATAATGATAGTATATCTAAGTGTATTTATAGAATGAATATAATATTTATTATATAATGATAATTATGTAAATATAAAATAAGTCTTATCATACTTCAATTATGATCATTGAAAAATAGAAATGTTGACCATGCATATGTATGGCCTACCATATTCATGATCATAACATAGTTAATTTCTCATAAACATCCTTCATGATTGGTTTTAAAAGTATAGTGAATGCATAAAAATTTTATTTAATTTTTGATTATTATTCTCAAGATGATTAATTAATAATCTATTTTATATCACTCAAATCATAGAAATAGTTTTGAATATATGATCCAAATATCATCGAAACACCAACCCTTACCTAAATTATTAAGTAAAATTAATGTAACTTGGTAATAACTAACATATGATTTTTATTTGTGAATATAAATAACTCATGCGACATGATTTCACAATGTAAAGTATTTACCTAAACCTCCCTTTCCATTTGGTTATTTCAATTCACTCACTAACACACCAAATCTACCTATTTAATGTTATGGTATGCTTTTAAATGTTATATATATGACTCTTGCATATATAAAACCAGATCATTTAAACTTTCATTTATAGTGTAATACATTTCTTATGTTTATTTATCAACTTCATTCTTTAATAATCCCATTTTCATTATGATATGAGGCATGATCATGCAACCTATTTTCATTACATGAGAAATTCATCTATTTATTCCTTATGATTTATTTTCTTATCTAGAAAAAATATGCATGTACATGAAATGAATGTGATAGGTTATATTAAAATTATATATCCCTCCATTTAATTTGGTAATGTTATAGTTTCATGAGACATCATTTTTGGGATTATCCAGTGATCTTAATCCATTATGGGACTCTTTAGATCATGTGACATTGTCTCATTGATTAGTCTGGACTTATTTTTATGTCATGTTTTATAT
Source organism: Viscum album (assembly GCA_963277665.1). NCBI lineage: Eukaryota > Viridiplantae > Streptophyta > Magnoliopsida > Santalales > Viscaceae > Viscum > Viscum album. The sequence goes on along the minus strand of OY728121.1, from coordinate 1,638,650,108 downwards.
TTTTACCACATTTCCTATGTTACCATGATATTATGATACCATGTTATTTATGTTATGCTTCATTTTTATTAATATAGAGATTTCTATTTTATGATACCATATTATACCATAGAATCACATGTTATGTTTCCTTATAATGATTATTCCCTTACTGGGATTTCTAGGTTATATCTTTCTTTATCCTTTTCAAATGTTATCCTATATAGTTTTAGTATATAAAATGTTTTTAAGATCTCATTATTGAGAATAAATTTAGGATTTCATGTATATATTCATTGATGAAAAAATGATCCTAGTCTTCCAAAGATACTAGGCCTTATGATATATAGGGTTTTACTTGTTTGATATTTTTGCTTAAAAATAATCTAATAATATTTGTAAAGGTAATGGGTTAATATAGTTGGTATTAGAGATAATTTTTAGTTATCCATTGCAAAATGGGATGATAAAAAATAGTGATAACCCTAGGGATATGTATAATGATAATTATATATATTGGAAAATATCATAGAATATTGGTGAAGAATAGAGAGAGTGGTTTTGAGAAATTAAATACATATCTGGATACTACAAGTAGTTGTTGATATGGAATTTTTTTACCTATGGGTAATAACATTGAAAATAGAATATTGAGATGAACTCTATTTTCACCTTGTGTATAAAAACAATCTTGGTAGCACACCTACTTTTACACTCTCATGGGATATGCATTACAAATACATTAACTCATCACAAACCCAAATGAAGGATGGAAAAATTAGGTTATAAATACACCTAAGAAAGATCTCTATAAATAACCTATATTGAAACCTAGAGACTCAAAATTCATGATATTATTTAGATTTATATATTATTCCTTATAGTTTTATAATTTTACCCTCTTGTATGTTAATTTATCCTCATCTTGTTTCATTTATTATTTTTAGTTAATTGAAAAAATAGTAGAATGAATTCTAGTAAAAAATGTTATGGGAAACATAATTATTTAACTAAATAGATTCATATCCAAAGGGGAATGGAAGTTTTACATCTGGTGATATTTCCAAATTATCTCCCTTGAGTTATGATTAATAATTGTAACATAATACAATTTATAAACACACTAAATAAGATACATATTATGTCTTATGGATGTTACAATGTCAAAAATTTTAATGAAAAGAATAAACAATTTACTAAAAGTTAAAAATGTTTAATGGAGGCCATGGAACTTTATTAAAAGTAATTATAAGATATTTTATGTATGGGAAAGGATGTCATAAATCATTTAACTGTACAAGAATAATATTGAGTATTGTTAACAAAAAAAATGGAAATAATATTCACCCTAAGTAACGACTAAAAGTTAAATGTCATAGATATGGGGAATATGGTCATTATCCAAGTCAATTACCTAATATAATGATTAATCCTATGATGTTATTTTATTATTTTCATTAATGTGGAATGATTGAAGTGTTTAGTAGTTGTAATTTGAGAGTCATGTGGTGGATGTATTTTTATTAATGGTATTTTGGTTATAAGAATCATTATCATTTGAATGTTTATACTACAGTAGTATTCATAAAATATTTTATAGAATATGTTTAATGGTATTAATTTCTGAGGGAGGGGATTTTATGCTATGGTGGTATTTTAAGGAAAAACACGTGAATGGGGAAATGTTAATCTTTGATATGTTTTTAATGATGTGGTAATTACAATCAATTAAAATTATTTTATTTTGTTGAAAAGAATGATCTGGATAGATAAAAATTATAACAAATTTATTTATTTTAAATTATTATTATTTTTGATTTTTTTGAAATCTTGGCTTACAGATAACACTGAGTTTATCTTGTGTTACATGCAACGTTGTTTTTTAACAAGATTACAATATATTATTGATATAATTATTTAAAAATTACCATTATTATAAAGAATTTGAAAATATATTTATTAATAGTAATAAATACTTTTAATAATATTATTCTTAATGGTTTTCTATAATAAAAAATATTGATAATTAAATACATAATATTTAGTAAAGTATTTATATGTTTCGAAAATACTAATATAAAAAATTTTTTTATGCCATTTTATAAACAACAATAAAAATAATTTTTGACACTTTTAGAAACATATATAACATAAACTATATTTTTTAAATCATCATGTCAAAGTTATATTATTGTGATTTCTTGGGATATTTCTCAAAATTTTCTATTTTTGATGACTAGTGAAAAATACTAAATTTTAATTTAACCTATTTATAATGATATACTAAACATTAAATTGGATTAAAATTAAAATTAGTTAAATTATATATATAGTAATCCAATTTATTTCAATTTAATCAATTTTATATTTATTTTTGATATAAAAACATTACAATCATTTGAACCATTTTCTCATTGAAAACCCGCTTTTTAATCACGATTATGAGATTATTTTTTAATTAAAATATTCTAATTATGTGAATTGAATTGTAAAAAAATGAATTAAATATATTTAATAATAATTATTTATATTATAAAATAATTTGAACTTATTTTTTTACTATAATGCATAGTAATAACAATAAAAATTATTTTCCACTTTTAAGGTAAAAAATGAGTTCATCAGGGGTTAATCTAAATTGATAATTCTTAAAATAGCCTCAAAACATGTATAAAATATCTTGGATGTCCATATATATATCTTATGATTTCAAAGACTAGATAATGGACCTTTTTGGATCTATATGGTGTTTTAAAAATGTGGGTGCACATTTTGTTTCAAAAAAATCCAACTATGACACTCAACACACATTTAAATAGAGAAAACCTCTCCCCTATTATTTATGAAATAAAACCCTTTTAGATAAAAAATTACTTCCCAATTAACATCAAATATTCACTTATATATCATTATAGTCCTTATTTTTTTTTTCATAAATCCATTCTATGATGGATTCTAGTGCAAACATAAGTTGGTTACTCAAGTAAAATGTAAGGTCCTTCATCAATCATTTTTATATTATTTCTTCCTCCGGATCCATGAATTATTTTCAAACCATTATGATATAATAACTCTATAATCATCCATATGCTGAGATTTTTTTATGTTATGTTGATAAACTAAAACCATATCATCTTCCATAAAATGTGCTATGAAATCATCACTTATGTGTAAGGTGAACTACTGCTTTGTGAACCGATGTTATTCATTTTTGTACTACCATATCTCATGGATAGATATAATGATTGGTTAAATTTTGATATATGATATTTAAGATATTATTATTCCTATATAATCATAATATCACACATTCCTTTTAAAATTACATTCAATGAGAATAAGATAATGTTGTTCATGTTTATGGTGGACTACCACCTCGCAAAGCAATGTGATTCATTCACACATTGCATAGAAGGTAATAAATATAGTTTATTTGAACATATGTTATATGTATGAAATAAAAAATATTTTTTAATTTTAAAATAGTTTTTAATTTTCTTTCTTTATTTACGTCATAGAAATTGATTCAATGTCCATCCGTCCATATGTCTTACAGACTCATTGAATGATGAATTTCATCTTATGTATCTAAATTTTATGCATCACTCTAAATACATTTATGCTTACTATATTTGATATTAATATAATTTTTAACATTTTGTATATTTTTTAAACATGATAATATTAAAGGGTCCAAAAAACCCAGAACATATACGAAGAACAATACAGTTATCACCCAAAATATGATTTTAACATGGAATTATTATTAAATGGGTAATAAAAGGTCATAATTAAATAATATTTGGAATGATATATATATGTATAGTTTTTTAATTGATGTAAAATAAACTTATATTTATTATACAGTAGGTAAAACATGCATGATGTAATTTAAGAATTAAGGTAAGTGGTTTTTGTCCCAATTTTCCTTCTTTGAGACATATGTTATGTTATGCACCTATATTACTTTATGAGGTCTATATAAAACCCCTTTAACATGTAATATCATGAATTTATTTAAAAAAAAATGATATTTCATATTTCTTTTAATAATTTTCCTATGTGTTTCTTATGTTTCAATGCTTCTAAAGTGGAAATTATTTTATGTTATAGTATAATCATTTATTGGGATTATGTATGACTGAAAATTCATTTTTTTATTGAAACACTTTTAAGGAAAAAGTGAGAAACCACCACCTACAGATTAAAACCAAAAAAAAAAAAACAAAAACAACCCCAAGCATAACCAGGCTCCACCTCTCCCCAACAAATGCATCGTGTCAAAAATCCATCACCATTGCATGACCAGTTGGCAAGCAGCCCCATACAAAGATGCACGGGCATGAAACTGATGGAATATACATACCCTCTCAATCATCCATTCAAAATGTTTTCAATTTTTTTCTAATAATCTATGTTTATTAAAAAAATATTCCCATTTTATAATTTTAACCATAAAATTCAAATTAATCATCATTATTTTTTCTAAATAATTCTCGTTTTGATTTTACAGAAAATGTGAAATGAATATTTTTTAATGTGTATTGAATGAAATGAAAATTTCATCTTCATGATCATTATTTTATTTTAATGTTACATTATATTTTTTCAAGGATATTTTAAAATAATATTATTTTCAATTTTTTTCTTTTTTAAAAAGTGTAACTTTTTAATTGGAATGGATATTTTCCACTATGAATGTTTTAAAGAATATTTAAAAATCATATTCCAATAGGATGAAATATATTGATATTACCTATTCATTACTAGGGATGTGAACAAAAAATACCATTATTATTCTTTCTCTAAATATTTAACTATGACAAGATGTTTATGAAACCCATTTATCTTCCACAAGTTATAACATGATAAAATTAATATGAAACCGACTTATTTTTCCACCATTTATGCCCGAATGGCCTGAAGGACTTCTTTTTATTTTATTATGGATAATCCCCCTTTTAAGGGTTGAAGGGGAACCTATACATGACCTGTAGGCCCAAGACACAAGGCCCGACTGACCCACAATACATGACCTGAAAGCCCAGAGGCATACCATACCCATTACATGACATGTAGGCCTAATACACTAGAAATTACCCTCCCTAGATTCTGTCACATTGATCACCTAGCTTCCCACCTTGAATTCCTGATTAGATAACATTTCCTTTTACAAAGCTGCACGGTGCCTGGTCCCGATGGTGGCTTCCATACCCTCTCATTATTCCAATCCGGTTAGATCTACTTCTGGTGGATGCTACTCTTGTTGCTCTGATCCTATTTTAGGGCCTATTCTGTGTGAACTGGTCTACTCCATGGTCTCTGTATCCTGAAGGCCCTGTGGCCCAAAGGCCTTTGATGACCTGAAGGCCCTTGAGACCTGTAGGCCCAAACCGGTGGCTCAAAGGCCCAAATCAGGTGAATAGTTCCATATTCTATAGTACCGAATAGTAACTGCTACAGTGACTGCTGTAGCCCCCCCCCAGAAATTCACCTCCACCCAGTTTTGAACCCGGGTCTCTTGGATTCCAAGCAGAAGTCCTTACCACTCGGGTACAGGCTCGTTGGCTCCACCATTTATGATATGATGAAATGATTAAAATATTTTGAAACCTATCTATATTCCACAAGTTATAATGTGATGAAATTTTTATGAAAATTATTTCAATTCATGTGTTATGATATGATGAATGTTTTGTGATTATTCAATACCCATTTATTAGGATTTTATTATGAGATGGGTTTGACATATATATATCCATAATGCATTGGGTAAAGATTGATATACAATCAGATAGATATTACTGGAATGTGATTTAAACCAGTTTAGCAAGAGACTTTTTAATCTATGATGGTCTTATGAGTGAACGAACCATGAATACTATGATGGTTTGGGGACTGAACCAATTAAACTATGATTTCCTTTTTCAGTGATCCTTGAGTACTATGGAATTGATTTTCTATGCTTATTTATATTCCAAAAATTGATGTCTTAAAGAAATGTTATGCCCTCATGGCTCATTTTCATTAATTATATTATGATTCATGTATTATAGACTTCCATTCCTTATGCCCTAAGTCAAGATTATGATATTTGATATATGGGGTATTGTTTCCAAAAAAAATTGATGTTATCATACCCTTCAGTTAACTTTATACTTATGTATCTCCCTAGTTTACCCATTACTAAGCATTTGATGTCACAATTTCATATGTTTCCTTTTCCCAGGTTATGAAGAAATGTATTATGTAAGATTAATATAATAAGGTTTATAGATTTGAACAAATTACTAGGAGATGACTTAGTTCACCTGTGAACCATGTGATTATGTTTCTCTATCTCTAATGGAACTATACCTTTATAATCCTCAGGTGTGTGTTTTTGTGATGTAAAAAATGTGCATAAAAAATGATTTAATATATACATATGATAAACATGGTTCACAATAAACATAAAGGTTAAAAAAGTGATTTTTGACTAAGGTTATTTTTAATGATGTTCATAATATTGTTTAGAATGTTATATGATCAATGTTAATTATAAATATGATCATCACTTTTGTTTTAGATAATTTTAGAGATGTACTACCCAAAATTAGGGTGATAACCCATCATATATGGCAAGGCTAGAGAGAATGATCCCACCATTGAAGGGTGAAAATGGCGAAACACAAACCTTTATACTATGTAATGTATTAGATAATATGGCATTGTTTTTACTTAAACTTTTTTTGGGAAAATTTTATATTTATTTTGGGGAACATATTAATGGATAAAATCTTTTTGAATGTTTTGGAATTTGTAGTGATTATTGATATTTTGGTAAAGGATAGAGAAAGTGGTTTCAATGAAATTATATCCCTATGTGGATACTACAAGTGGATGTGGATATAGAATAGGGGTACCTATGGGTAATAATTTCTAAAATAGAATATTGAGATGGACTTTATCATCACCTTATTAATAACAAAAAGCCTTTATAAACACCTAGTTTGAAACTCTTATTCTATATGATTTTGAAATTCACAAAATCTATATGAACCATAAAGAAGGAATTAAATAAATTCAGACTATGAATGACATAGGACAAACCTAATGTGTCATAGATTCAAAATAAGGTCTCATGTTTTAGACATCATATAATTGATTATTTATGATTATGTGGTTCCCTACTATTATTATTGTTTCTTAAAAAATACTTTTTGGATTTAGTAAATTGAATGAACCTGAAGTAATTGTGTAAATGTTGAGTTAGATGGAAAATGAAATTATTTTTCTCCCAAGAATTCAAATGTTATGGGAGATAGAAATAAAAATCTAATATATATACAAATAAAACATTCTAATGATATGAATCATGTTGGACTTCAAAATGATCAAAAAAGGTAACAATATTCTATTTATTACATCATGAGGAAACATACACCTTCTTTATTTGGTACTTCTATTCCATTAGTTCCTTAGTAATGTATCGATGCCACTTAAAATATATTTTCCATTATCTATTGTTTGGGAATAGAAAAATTCATTTTCATTTTCTACCATTTGGAACGTTATGTGAATCAATGGTGGAATCTTATCAAGAATATGATTGAACTGGATGAAATTGTCTCCAAAGATTGGGACATGTTCAAGGATTAATTTTCCAATAAACACATTCCTTGTATTATTCATATGATGATGGAGAATGAGTTATTTAATATAGATAAAAAATATGATGAATATGATGGTACCTACAACAAAAATTTGGAAAGGTATTTGAGGTATGATTCTGTTATTATCATCCTACCTGAATATAAGGTTGATCAATTCATCAGTGGAATAAAACCAAGTCACTAAAGTGAGTTATCAATAAGATTCATCTGTATCTATGAAGGTATTTTTTGATTTGGAATCATGGTGGAAATGGAGTCTTGTTTTATGTATCAATATCACGGTTTTGATAAGAAGATAAAAATAGAATTCAAAGGAAAATATATAAACCATGGAGAGAAGAATAATATCTTCTATTTATTTCAAAAGTGTGGGAAAAAGCATAGAATGTATTTTCTTAAGGGTACTATTAAATGTTTAATGAGAAAAATATAATGTTATCAAGCAATTAATTATTGATGTTATGGGATGAAATTAGATAATGATGTGAATAGTGAGAAAGATACAAAAAATGTACCATTCACACCCTAGTGATTCAAATGAAAGGTTTATGGGAACTATGATATCCAATGACCAAATCCAGAGAATATTCATGATGATTGATGTCATCAGCCACTTATGCTAAGAGAAAAAGAAAAATCTCATTACATCACTGTTTCTGATGAGGGGTGAGATAATGACGTGGTGAAAGGTATACATACCATCCAATCTAGAACTGGTAATGACTTATTTAACTTTGGATCTAACCATTCTATCATATCTAAATAATTATTAAATAGTAACATGATGCTACCAAAACAATTATATGTATATTTAGTAGTGAAAATCCTTAATGGTGTAATGATCAAAAATCATGTTAATGATTCCTCTTTAGTTTAAAATAGTGGGAATGTACTTCCTGCAAATTTTTTTACTCTTCATCTAGTTAAATTTTATGTCATATTAGAAATGTATTGAAAATTTCTACAATAATCACATACCAATTATAGAGGAAGGAATTTAAAATTTGATATTCCTAACTAACCTATGATCTTATATTGGTGTGACGATCCATACAAACATCTGATAGAGATAACATCCATTGAATGAGTCATAATTCTAAATTAGAAGGAATTTTTATCTTTTAAGATTGGGTTGAAACTCACCCTCAATGGTATGCCTACTATTTTTTAATTTATTAACCTAATTACAGAATATTTTCTTAGTCTTTGAAATAATCGTGAAATTGAGTTTTCAATAAAACACATACCTGGTGGAAAAAAAGTTTCAAATACCCCTATAGAATTTACTTGGACGAGTTGTAGGAATAAAAAAAGAAACTCTTGGAAAACCTTGATAGGGGATACATTCATAGATATTTTTCACCTTGGGGTGCACCAATTTTTTATTAAAAATAAATATGGATTGATTCGACTATACATTGAGTATTAGAAGATGAACTGGTTCATGATCATGAAATAGTATCCTATTCTCAGTATTAATGACATGATTAATGATCTCTGTGGATTTCAATACATTTCTAATATTGATCTTCATTCAGGATATCATCAATTTCTCATAAAGAAGGAGGATATAACCAAAATTAAATTCTATAGAAACTATAGACACATTGAATATATAGTGATTCCATTCAGTCTTACCAATTACTCCTCTATATTTATTGATTTAATTAATAGATTCATTGTAGACTACCATGATAAGTTCATGTAGTGTTTATAAATTTTATTCTTATTGATTCAATCATAAAATAAGAGTATTGAGATAACTTTTGAAATGTACTAAAGAATCCAAAGAAGGAGGAAATATATGTTCAATTTAAAAAGTGTAAATTTTGGTAGTAAATGGTTTCATTTTTGGGTCAAATATTCTAAATAGAGTGTATTCTAGTAAATTAGTAAAATATAGAGGCTATTGAGTGTTATCCTATAATAACCATGGTGATTGAGTTCCTTATTTTGTTTGGTTAATCTTGATATTATAAATTATTTTTGAAGAAATTCTCATGAATTTCTACTCTACTCACCATTTTAACTGTAAATTGATCCAAATTTCAATGTATATATGAATGTGCGGAAAATTTCATGGAAATTAAGAGAATAATAGTCAGCAAACCATTGCTTACATTACCATTTACTGAATAAGGGTTTGTAGTCTATTTTTATGCATATAAGAAGGGTTTGTGATGTGTAATTATACATAATTACATGGTTGTATCTTATATCTCATTAGAATTAAAGATTCATGATAAAAATTACCCAACTCTTGATTTGGAGGTGGTTGTGGTGATTTTTTCATTAAATTTATAGAAGAATTATCTTTATTGAATTTTTTTGGATATATATAGTTATCATAAATGTATGAATTATATATTAAATGTGTATGAGTTTAATATGTTCCATAAAAGATGGTTATAGCTAATAATTGATTATGATTTCTCAATACATTAAAACCCTGGGAAAGTGATCAACGTGGTCAGTGCTTTGAGTCAAAAGGATCATAATATCTTGTCTATGTTGTTGATTAAAAAATATAATATTCATTGATATGAAAGGGATGAATATGAAAATCCCTAATGAAGGGTAGAAATATTATGTTTCTCAATTTAATATTCAACCATATATTAGGGTAATGATTATAGAGGAACATAAGTAATATATAGAGTTTCAAAAGAAGGCTAGACATTTTCCTCAGTTTAACCATGCTCATAATGGAATGATAAGTTTCAAAAACCATGTATATGTTCCTTCTATAACTAATTTGACAGAGATGTTAGCAGATTCTCATATCTTTTAATTATATTTTAATCCAAGATGTATGGAGATGTATAGATATATGAATGAGTACATTTGGTTGTTTGGAACAAATATAGATATTGAAGAATTTATATATCAGTATTTTGTATATATGAAAGTTAAGGTTGAGAGTTAAAAGTATAATGAGATGTTACATCCATTATCTATACCAGAATGGAAATGGGAAAAAAACCAAGGATTTTATCATTGGACACCCTAAAATATCTAAAGGGCATAATGCTATATGGGTTGTAGTCAATCACCATACCAGGTCATCCTACTTCATCAGTATCTAAGAGGACTTTTCTTTGGATCAAAATGCCAGGATTTACATTATATAAGTTTAAAGGATTCATGGAGTACCAAATTTAATTATGTCTAATCTATATTTTAGGTTTACCTCAATGTTATGGTGAGTTCTTCAGCATGATATTGATATGGAGTTGAGTTTCATCATTGTGTATCATTGGTAGATATATGGTCATACTTTAATGAAAACTAAAACACTAGAGGTTATTTTTAGATTATGTTATTTGTATTTAAAAGGTGTTTTTTGGTCAAAACCTTCATATAGATTTGTTTTCATAAAATAATAGCTTTCACTTTATAATTCTAATTGATCCCTATGAACCCCTCTATGGAATTAAGTATATATCTTTAACATGTTGGAATAAATATGTAAAAAATAAAATTATTGGGACTTGAGATAGGATAAGAACTGGTAGTGAAGGTTATAGAAATTAAAAATCGCATCAAGGTAGCTCATAGTCAATAGAAAAGACATGATAACAATATCCTTTTTGATCTAGATTTTTATGTTGATGATAATGGGTTTCTAATAATTTATCCATGGAATAAGGTTATCAGATTTTAGAAGAAAGGGAAATTGAGACCATGGTATATTAGTCCCTTTGAAATTCATGATCATATCAGGATGGTAGCCTATTATTTGGTGCTTCCACCGAACCTCTCTCAATCCTATTATGTGAACCATGCATCTCACCTGAGGTAGTACATACCCGAACCTTCACATTTATAGAACCCAAATGTCATCACAATAGAGAATGATCTTTATATGAAGATTAATTGATGGAGATTCTAGACCATACAAATAATTTTGTAAGAAATAAGACCACTTACCTACTCAATGTTTTTTTGGTGAAACCACCTGTTTAATGAAGTTATGTGAGAACATGAGGATATTATGAGGTAGAAGTATCCCAATTTTTTATATTAGAGTGAAAATTTCAATAGGGACATTCATTTTAATGGTGGAAGAATGTAACACCCCATTCTTTGTAAATTATTACATATGAATAAATTAAATATCTATGATATCTTGTGTTACATATAACCCTAAGTTTATCTTGTGTTACATGCAACACCGAGTTTTAACTACAGTGTTATATATTATCATTATAATTATTTAAACGTGATAGTTGTTACCGGGAAGGTAATCCTAGAGAAAATAATATTAATAAATACTTCTTAAATTTTATGTATGATGGTTTTATATAAATACAACATATTAATAATAAAATACATAATTTTTTCAAGTATTTATTTGTTTCCAAAATCCTACTTGCTCAACAAAATTTTTTTATGTCTTCTTTTGAAAAATAATAAAATAAATTTATGAAAAATTTATAAAATTAATTTTATAAAATAAACTTATCTTTGAAATAAAAATTTCAAAATTATATTAGGGTTAATTTTTAGGATTTGATTGAAAGGTTTTGTTTCTTTATGAATTGTAAAAAATACTAAATATTAATTAAAATGTTATTTTATTTTAAATTAATTATAATGGTATATTTTATTTTAAATTATTTTTAATGTAAAATTATTTCAATTATATAACTTTTAATCCAATTTAGGTCAATTTAATCAATTTGATATTGAATTTTTATATAAAAACATTACAATCTTTTGAAAAACATTGTCTTCGAATACCCACTTTCTCATCTCGTTGGCGTGATTTATTTTCAAAAAAAATTTACATCTATGAATGTAATTTGAAATAATTTATTACATATTTGGAAGAATATTTTTCTTTATTTTCTAATAAAGTAAAGTTAATTTTTGATAATGATGAATAATAGACAAGTAAAAATCATTTACCATAGTTAATGTAAAACGGGTTTACCATGGTGTTATAATAAAATGGTAAGTGTTAAATTAACCTAAAAACATATATAAAATATATTTTATTTCCATATGTCTACCTTATAATTTCTAATACATTATAATTATTCATTTTGGAGCCTTTTATAATGTTAAAAATGTGGGTACAACTTTTTATTTCAGAAAAGTATAAGGGTGCCACTCACTTAACTTATAAAAGAAAACCCCCTCTCCTCTTTTATTTACACCAAAAACCTCTTTTAATCAGGAAATAAATATCTATATTACTTATTTATAACCCTAATATCTTCCTAGAATCATTATATTGTTCTAAAATCTATGCTAGGATGGGTTTTGGTGAAAACCTAATGAGGTTACCTGAGGAAGAGGCAACATTCTTCATCAAGTGTTTTTAAGGTATTTTGTCCTCCAAATAATTTAATTCTTATTAAACCATGATGATATAAAAATCTGTATAACTTTTATATAATGAGGTGTTATTAGGTTAACAGAATGATCTACAAGAATATCCCATTCCATTAAATGGTCTATGGAATCATCATTCGAGTGTACAACTGACTACCTCATTGTAGACTGATGTCATTCATTATTCCATTACCACCTATAATAGATGGTTATAATGATTGATTAAATATTTATATATGGTATTTATTATATTATTAATATTATGTAATCATATTTCAAACATTAATTTTTTACATTACATTTCATGTGAGCATGATAATGTCATTTGTGCGTATGTTGGACTTCAACCTCACAAAGCGATGTGATCCGTCTATACATTACATGGAATGTAATAAGGATACATTTAATGAAAATAAGTGATATATATAACATTAATATTATTTTTAAATTTTTATATATTATTTATCTTTCTTTATTTTTTTTCCTTCGGGAAAATTGAGACAACATTCATGCGTATGTACAACCTACAGTATCCATGAATGGTGTACACCATTTTCTATATATATCATTTATGGATCACTATAAATACATATATAATGATTATATTTGATATTAATAGAATGGTTAAATATATGTAGATTATAGAATCATGATTAATGTGAGAGGACTGAAAATGACATATCAAAATGTATATGAAAAAAATCATTTATCAACCGACACATGACTTTAACATGGAATTGTTAATAAACAGGTAATGAAAGGTCATATATAAATCATATATGGTATGATATATATAACTATTGTTATATAAAATATTTATAATAAACTTATTTTTATTATAAAGGAGGTCCAAACATGTATGAATGATGTTGAATCTTATAGTATGGGGTTTATGTCTCAATTTGACTTCATTGGGACATATGTTATGTTATGCACCTACATTCCTTTACGAGGTATCTATACATCCCATTTGACATGTAATATAAATAATTCATCTATCCTCATTATATTATAATTTTAATTTAATTTGGTTTTTTTTATGGTGAATACATTTCAATGTTTCCAATGTTGTAAATATTGTTAGTTATAATCTCATTGCTTATCATTTTAATAAATTTTTGTGATGGAACCGTCCAAAGATAGGGATCAATGGCTGTAGATTTCCTATCATGGACTAAGAAGATATGGTCATTGTGCTCACACCTTCTACTTAAGAGGGGTAGGGGCCTCCTTTAACCTTTGTGGGGATCTTACCTCATTATTTCTCTTCCTTCTCTAACCCCTAGTATTATCCCCCATTTACTTCTATTTATCATTTCCACAATGATCCATCCTTGTTCGATTATATCACGTAAGATTTAATCTCTAATATGAAGTTCATAGATCCCCAATACCTTGTATGTATGATGATGGTAGTAGGAATTAAACAACATCATCCATCGGTGGACTCATTTGATAGGTTTGTTTTTGGCTCTTGTGGTTTAAAGTACCTCTATAATTTTTGGTCTTCACAATAATAAGCACATAATGGATCAATTTTCATCTGAGAAAATTTTTATCATAGACTAGTCATGTCCTCCCAGTGTATTCTATGGATCAAACTTCTTCTTGTTTATGTGTTCCTATGACTTACACATGAAACAAGACCCACCGACCACAATGATTTGGTCTAGATTATCAGAACCCCTCTCCTTTTTCAGAATACTAAAATTATTCAAATATTTGGGAATTTATTTAGTTATTATCTATATTCTTATGGTTAAATTAGTGTATTTTTCCACCCTATTTATCTATGTATTTTGAAGGAAGTAAGTGTATCAAGAATTATAATTGATTATTATAGATTGTAGTTGGGAAAGACTTATGATACATGAAATTTTTTTAGATGTGGGTTTATTTATTTTCCTCATGCAAGATATTGGGTCATCTGATTGATGTGTATAGGTGTAATACCACGATCTTCTACCAGATTATGGATGAAGTCGGGTTAGGTCCTATAGGATGAGATTTCATCTTTTTCTGATGTTGGTCTAAAGGACCTAGTTTAAATTGATGATTCCATAGACTAAAGCATTATCAAACTAAATAATTCATCCTTTATGGAAGTATATAACCCATTGGGTTCAGATTAAACAACAAAAGTTGTTCCCTCATAGAAAGGGAAACATGATTTGAAGATTAATCCAAAATTTTTAGATGCATATGGAATATTGAAAAAATAATTTTCTAATAATGTTGTGCAGGTATTGTTTGAGATATAGAGAAACAAGTAGGTTTGTGAGATAGGGATGTCAGATCTAGTTAGTGAAATGAATGCTATATCCTTTTAGGAGGATGTGTGAATATAAAATGGAACTAATCACAAAGAGGGGCTACATGTTGATGAAGCTATGTGTCCTAACTATGACAATACTCATGAAGTGTAGAACCAAGTGGCATGTAATGGAGGTTGTAATGATTTCATGTTTTATGAGACACTGGTCAGAGGGGTTGGGGTGAATGTGGTTATTTGGGGAAGTCCTTGAATTTAAATTTCAATTATTAAGCTAGGATATCACATTGAGTATATAGAAATTAATTGGATGGTCTAGGAAAAAAGAAAACTAGTTTGAGTATAGGTTTCCACTAACAGGAAATGGTTTATAGAGAAGATTCATGTGATGAGATCACTAGCCAATTTTTTGAAGACAATGATGAGGTATTTCATACTAGAGGGACTCGTAGTCTGAGGAGGAAGAAATGGTGGAAGGGGAACCATGTTTCATGGAGTTTTATTCTTATCAAAAAGAAAAAGAAATCCAAAGGTAATAAGGACTACTACCATCTACCTAACATAATGGATACTCATCCTTTTAAGAATAAAATGCCAATAGTGATAGTATGTGAAATCATTTCCCTTGATCTGGATCTCAAGGAGAGTTTGAAGTATCATTTTTTAATCCAAATGATTTTTATGTAATTTATAAAGAACTAGTTAATAATGGTGATTTGATGGAATAACCAAATAAGATGGAGGGAGGCTCAGTAGTGGTAGGCCATTCTTACAGTGAGGTCATCACTAATTGGGTCGTCCCCACTAAGGTTGTTCTAGTCAACCAGTAGCAGGATGAAGGTACAGAGGATCCAAAAAATGATTATTCATGGGATATTATCATCCACTATGAAGAATAAATGTAGGAGGATTTTTAGATTTATTAATCCCAAGAGGATGTGACAGGATAATCAATGGAATGATCCTAGTGGATACTAAAAAAGTGCATTTTTTGTAGATCAGTAATAAAGATAATATTTTTTAAAGAGAATTAAATGAAAAGAACATGAATTTTTACGAGTATATGAAAACATGGGAAAAACATAATATCATTTGGAAGACCCCATAAAGGATGATGGATATAAAATTGTAACTTCTAATCAATGTAAATTATAAGAAGAATATTCTAATGGGATCAAACTTATTTTCAATAATTATGTAATCTATTATGTTTTTAGATATGTTTTAGTTTTTACTTGTGTAGTTTCTCACTTTTTCCTTACATGTTTTTATGAAAATAAAAATGGTAATTTTCATTCAATCTCATCATTTATCAGGATTTTTTATGATTATTTTTCCAATAATAAAATCTTATGATCTATATCTAACAAAACTAATGAAATTTCTTCCCTTATGATTTTTCATGGTATTAATAGTTTCATTTTACACTATTTGGTACATAAAATAATTGAGAAAATTTATTTATGAATATTCATCTTTATTTCACTCTTCGGTCGGGAATTAATTTTTCTTCCAAATATATGTTTTCTAAAAACATCTTCTAACATGTTTTAATATTCTCCTATGAATATTAAATGGAATTTTTTACCATGTTTTAATTTTTACAAAAAATATCAAATTAATATTGTTGTCATTTTCTAAAAAATTACCATTTATTTTTTACCAAAAATGTGAAAAAATATTTATTTTTACAGGTACGACATGAAAGAAACATACTTTCATCATGAACATTATTTTCATTGGAGATTACATTATATGTTTTCACTTTTATTCTCAAATAAGATAATTTTCAAAAGGTTTTATGTTTTAAAAATTATTTTTTAATGTGGAATGGATATTTCCCTCAATAAATGTTTAAAATGATATTTCAAAATAATTTTCCATCTATGAATACATATGATCATGTTACCTATTGTTTATTGGGGATATCATCCAATGATAACATTATTAATCTTTCTCTGAATGGTTTATTATTAATATATGTTTATGAAAAAAATTTCACATGCATGATTTATATCATGATAAAATTATTATGACACCTTATTTGTTTTCATGGGTTGTGCTGTGATAAATTGATGAAATGATTATGAAATCGGTCAATTTTCCAAAGGATAATATATAAAGACATTTTTATGAAACCCATTTAATTTAAATGGATATGTTATTATGAATGTTTTATGATTTTTTGTAACACATAAATATGGTTTCATTATTATATGGGTAGGAGATATATCTCCATCCAATGTATTGGGTACAAATTTTTATATTATGATATAAAGGGGACTATAAAGGGAGGTAAACCCTATTCAGTAAGGTATAATTTCTAGAATGATATCCTTTTGAGTGAAAATTTAATATTATTATACTTTAGGCAGTGAAATCATTACACAATGATATTATTGTAAATGATCCCTGACTTTTATGGAAACGACTTTTCGTGTTTATATATATGCCACACATCCAACTCTTATGTCAATATTAATCTGTCATGGATCATGTAATATGATTATTCTGAGGTTCATGTCTTATGAACATATAATATTTATTCCATGACACAATATTATGATCATTGATATATAAGTTATGTTTTCACATATTGTGGTCAAGTTTACATGCCCTTTTGTTCAGGTTATAGTTACATGTCTCCCCTATTTAGAATTAATTAGTTTATGTGATCACCATTTCTTTTGTTTCCATTATCCATGTTATGAATAAATATATTATTTATGATATTTATATGAAGGGTGAAAGATATTAAGAAATTAGTGTGATATGATGTAGTTCACCTATGAACCAATTGTTTATGTTTACAATCCTTTAAAGGCACTTTACCTTTATAATCACCTTCAAGATGTTTTTTTAGTGTAATAAATGTTCATAAAAATTATGCAATATATACGTATGATAATCTTAGGTCACTATAAAATTAGAGAGCTAAAAAATGTTAATTTTTGACATATTTTATTTTTTATGATGTTCATCATATTCTTGAGAACATTGTAGGATCAAGGTTAATTATGAATATGATTATCACTTTTATTTTCAATATTTTTAGAAAAAGTACATCACAAAATTTGGGTGATGATTGATCATATCTGGTAAGGCTATAGGGCTTGAACCTACAACCTAATAGTGACAAGGGTGAAACTCTGACCAATGTACTATCTATTTTACTAGATAGTATGACATTGTTTTTAATTAATTAATTTATTGGATAAATTTTATGTTGACTATGGGAAATATATTATAGGATCAAATATATTTATATTTTTAGGATTATGAGGTGATAATTATATTTTGGGAAAAATTTTATTGGGTTAAGATATATATAAATATATAACCTTTTTTATTAACATAAATAATTATTTGGGATGAATATAATTATGTTTTTGGAGAATAATGCTCAAGAGTATGAGAAAATCATTGAGGTAAAAACCTTATTTCATGTTGAGTTTATTAATGTAATTTTTGATATAGGTTTATTTATTTATGGAATGGTCTTGGATAAATAATTGGATTGATTATTGAATTATTGATATTAATATATTTATATTAATTTACGGTATTATCTTAAATTATGTTAAAAAATTCAGTTTTAATAATGATAGGATGAATAAAATGTTAATATTTTATGCATCATATGGTCTGTAAAAAGATAATTTTAGTTCTTCTAACATAAAAAATTATATTTCATATTAATCCATAGTCTAAGAGGTGATATAGAAATTGATAGATAAAGAGTGAAGGTATGAGCATGTGTTTATGAAATAAAAAAGAAAAAATATAAGTATATTTCTTGGTGTTATCTATCTTTCTAGAAAATTAATCCCTCAACTATAGGAAAGAATCATAAAAAAAATGTATCATGTTACCTTCATATAAGATGAATTAATTGTCATTTAATTCATCAAAGATTTATGGTTCTATGGTTGTTAACTTTTAATTGATCATCAAATTTAATGTGATCAATTATATATATTCCTCTCAATAATTATTTCCTATTTTATTCCATGAAAATATTTTCAATTCCCACTAATGTTCTACTATATGAAAACCTATTCATTTGTTATTTCGGATGATTTTCATATTTCCCTTTCCATATTTTAAGAGGATGCTTTATTAACCATTTTTATAAATATGGTTTTCCAAAAAATGGAATTCTTGAATTTTAATAATATTATTACTAAGAAAAAGTAGAAATTATGAGGATTAAATTTATTTATGGAAGGTAGAGTGTAAAACCCATATAATTTTAAAGAACTCTATGTTTGATAGTGTATTCAACAAGCAACATTGTGTTTAATCACACCACAAAATATTATTAAAATATTATTATATAAATATCATAATTATATAATAGATGTTAAATAGGAATTTATGAATATGATTAAATATATTATGAAATATATATAAGGTTTATAATAAATTTAAGTTTTTATAATTTATTTGAATATAAATATGCATTATTTTTAAAGAAATGTCTATTTCATATATGTTTTTATTTATTTTTGTGAGAAAATATTATATTTCATATTTGAATCTTTTATAAATACAATTTTATAAAATTAAAATAATATTTTATATCAACTTATCGATATTAATTTCATGTTATTTTTTTTTACTTTTTTGAAAAAAATGATTTTTTAGTGAATAGTTAAAAATACTGTTTTTGTAAAATTGTCATTTCTTTTAATAAATTGAGTAATATAAAAGTCCCATAATTATTTTAATTTTGTTAAAATGTAATATAAGTTTTTATTAGTAATATATAATTCAATTAATTACTTTTAAACCACCTTTAGACTAGATATTATTATAAATTTAATTTTAGGTATAAAAACACATTTTTTCAAAAAAACTTTTAAAAAGATTAATGTTTCTCCATTTTATTAAACAAAATTTCATATAATTATGAATGATTTAATTTATTTATTTTTATTATATATCTTATTTTATTAATTGAAATTAATATTATTATTATTTTCATTTATATATTTAATATATGGTCAGCTTTTTCTTGAAAAACAATTTTTTGGTAACCCACTTTTCACTATGCTTACTGGTTTCATATGTAACTATATATAATAGATTATATGAAATGAGTTTGATAAAATAGATTTAATATTTTAGTAATCATATTTTATATTATATAATTATATTAAACTAATTTTTTATCAACATGAATATAAACAATAGTAAAAATATAGAAATTGTAATAAAATAATTAAAATGGAAAATTTGGGTAATCATCGAATAAAAGAGTAATTTTTTTAAATATTGTTTTTCAGTGATAGAAGTGTTTATTGGGATTATATATCCCTAAATACATTATTTTTAAATTATGGTGGCACTTATATTTATAGTGACTTCTCATTATTGAATTGTTTTGGGTATTTTCAAGAATGTCACTCCTCCCCCTTATAAAATAACAACCAGTATAATATCATTTACATGATTCAAAAACCAATAATTTTTCGAAATACCTACCAAAATAATTTTTTTACCTCCCTCCCCATATATTGGAAGATTTTTTTTGATAAAAAATCCAATATAGATGGTTTTATGTATGATCCTTAAGAGGTGGTTTGAAGAAGTGTAATTGTTCATAACTGTGTATTATTATTTTATTTCATATTTCACATCCAAAAATTTTTATTCACAAATAATCATATAACAATATCAGTATATTCCATATAATATAATTTTATTATGTTAATTTCATACCATAAATCCATCTCTGTTACCATCAAATGTGAAATAAACCATCAATATTGTGTACAAAGGACTACAGCCTCGTGAGCCGATATAAGATGTTTTCCACAATTTACTCTCAAGACTATTAACAATGATGGATTTAATATTTTTATATAATATTCATGAAATATTAATAAATAGGTAAAATTAATATTACATATAAGGACTTACATTACCATCCATCAAAAAATGAT
Organism: Viscum album; assembly: GCA_963277665.1. Lineage (NCBI taxonomy): Eukaryota > Viridiplantae > Streptophyta > Magnoliopsida > Santalales > Viscaceae > Viscum > Viscum album. Next base: position 1,638,628,914 of record OY728121.1, on the reverse strand, counting down.
AATGTTGTTCATTTGTACGGCAGACTACCTCCTCACAAAGAGATGTGTTTTTTATTACTATGTAAAAATTATATAATATGTAACTTTATTTAAAGAGGTAATATTATATTTATGATATAATGGAAATTATAAAATTTTAAAATAAATAATACCCTCATTACATCATGATCATTGTAAAATGGAAATGTTACTCATGTGTATATACGACCAATCGTCTCCATGATCATAATGTAATTATTTTTCATAACCATCCATCATGATTTGTTTTAATGGTATAATTATCAGATTGAAATGAATTTCTTTCATGATTATTATTTTTTGTATGATTAATTAATAATCACTTTGACCTTAGTCAACTCAATAAATTTGTTTTGGACATATGAGAGAAATAACATTAAAATCACCAACATAAACCTAAGTGATTACTTAAATTGAATATAACATGATATTAAATAAAATAAATGGAACAATAAAAATTAAAAAGGTTCTTAAGCATGTAAATAATTATCATAATTTTATGATTCATTAATACAGTGAACAAACATGATAGATCGGGATTCAGGTAATGAATTTCTATAAACTACACTTTCTATTGGGTTATGACCATTACCTCTATAGATTACCATATATTTCACATTATTGTCACTGAATGCATTAATATTATGTGTATATTTAACATAAATATGTATACCTAGAATTTTCTCACATTCTTTTATAGGGAATTACAATCCTTATGTTTATTTCATGAAATCCTTCTTTGGTAAACCTCTACTAATTAATATATGAGGTGATATTTTGCAACCCATATTATTTCAATGGGTTATTATTATCATTATTCCTAATTATTAACTTAATTATATTGAGAAAAAATTAATTCACATGATATGAATGTGACGGGAGGGCCCATTATTTTATATCCCCCCAGTATATTCAGTAATTTTAGAGTATAATGAGACATAATGCATGGGATTATATAGTGAACCTAGTCCATTATGGGACTATGTAAACCATGTGATGTTGCCTATGTGGATATCATTGAGTTATGTTTATATAATTTTTTATGTTTCTTCCACATTTCCTATGTTACCAAGATCTTTTGATTCCATGTTCTATATATTATTCTTCCACGTGATTACTCATGAACCTTATCTTTAATGATGTCATGTTATACCTTTGAATCATATATTATATTTCCTTATCATATTTAATCCCTTGTTGGAATTTTTATCTCACCCCATTATTTTTGTATTCCCCATGTTATCGTATGAATTTTTTGGGTCTCAGCTGGATATAAGATCTCGTTATAGAGAATAAATTGATGATTTCATGTTTTAGTTTCAATTTATGTAATATAATCCTAGTTTTCCCAAGACATTGGGCCTCAAGAATATTTGGGGTTTTACTTATTGGATATTTATACCTAGAAATTATATAATAATATATGTAAAATGTATGGGTGTATATGACTAAGTGTCCCATAATTGAAACATATTCATATTCCTTTTAGGAAAATACATGAAATTTTATTCCCATATTTTTTTCTTTTCTATGGTAGAATCTTATTCCCTCTATATGAAATACCATGGATGTTCACATGAAACTCCACATTCCTTTCTTTATCTCTTTAACAATTATAATAAGTGTTTCCATATGTATCCCCATGTATACGGATAGGTTAGAATTTTACAGAGGGAATATGGGGTTTCCAAATGGTGGATGGATTGGATTTCGAAATAGATTGTGATGTCAAATTATAAGGGTTTTAAAAAATTGGGAATGGTATAGAGCTCAAGGAGATTCTCAATTCCTTAGGGGAGCATTGAGATGGTTTGGGTGAGTGCTTCAGTTAAAAATTACAGTAAACCAACAACCATATAGTGGCTATAAGACAACAATCCATTAGGATATAATCAACATCGGCTAGCTACTACCTAGTACCGTCTAGCTAGTGGAATTGGGTAGTGATCTATCTCTGCTAAAATGGGACACCTACTATTAGATTATTCATTAATTGTTGAAAATAACATTACCACATTGTGGTTTCATTATGTGTTTTAGGATACAAGGTCTGTGACAGTAGATGGTTGGCCTCAGGCATAACTTCTATGAACATTTCCAAATGATGTCGGTCTTTGGAGTTAAATGGGAAATCATAAAAATTTATGAATTTATTCCCTCTAATTTAACCCATAATATTGTTTCATTTCATAGTTTATTCATTATGTGGTCTCACATTTTTTCTATGTGATGACCTCCTAAATTAGTTAAATTCCATAATAGAAATTTTTCTTTGTTGATTATTGTGGAACTATAATTCACAATAATAGAAAATGGGAATAGGGGTACTAAATGTTTGGTGTGGAATAAAAAATACCATTTGAGGGTGGATCTTCTTTAAAAAATGATAGTGTTTTGGTTTTTGGGAAATGTGACATTGTTTGGAATGGTTACATGATAATTGGTCATGGGAAATGAGGTTTCATAATATTTTTTTAAATGATAAACTATTTTAATTTGAAACTGAAATCAATAAAATGATAAATTGGTCTTATTTTCATTAAATAATAATATGTATGTTTTTTATGACACATGATAGGATTTTTAATTTTTTTTAAATATTAAATAGAAAATGGTATTTGAATTTTTTTCCTAAAATTAAATGGATAGAAGCTCATGGAATAGTTTTTGAAAACCAAAACATTAAATTAATCCTTAATCTATTATTATTTATTTTTGTGTTATTTCTTATTTTAATTGTATATAGAATTTTTTTCTAGTTATAGTTAACATGGGGGTGGACACCAACCCTAAGAGATACTAGAATTTATTTTTACCAAGAGGTGAACATGAAAATTATGGTATACTATATATGGTTATCCCGAGATGATCACGACCCCCAAGGGACACTAGTTTTAGTTAACTTAGGGTGAACAAGTCCCATGTTGGATGCATGTGATGGTTAATCCTAGGGTGAACATAAACCCTTGGTCTTATCAGAACTCTAAGTAATGGTATATTATAACTTGATGCTGGTTTGGACCTACAATATGCATATTACCCCAATTTAAGAGTGGTATGATTGACACTATTAATGTAACACACTCAAAGACAACTTGGAACTAGCAGTATAAGTTTTATACCATTTATAAGATGATCCTAGAAACTGGGTTATGCATTTATATCGGTGAACATTATTCTCAGTATTTTATAAATTTTAATTGAATTTTTTTAGTTGACCACATTTACATTTAATTTTCTTCAAGAATGTTATTTTTTGGGACATTGTTGGTGGTGGCCTACTTAGTTACATGCAAATAGTTCTTGGGATTCCATGTAACTTGTATGTATATATAACCCTCACTTATTATAGGTTTTGGTAGGGATGAGGTCAAAGATTTCATGATTGAGTAAGTTTATCTCAGATGGGTTTGGTGTTTAGGATTAGGTGAGACTCGTGGGTGTTGTAGAACCTCCTATTCTTTTACTTCATGTTGTTTTCATTTTTTATTTTAATTATTTATGTATTAGGCCTATTGGGTCACCCTCCCATTAATATTATATACTATAATTATTTATTTTTATCATTTTTAGATTTATTTATTTATTTATTTTCTTTGATGTGATGAAATTTTATATTGTTGTAAGAGTTTAGTTATTTATTCGTGATTCCAAATTTTGATAAAATTGTTATAGCCTCCCCACAGTACAACATTATATTCTCACTACTAGTCAAAATAATCTAGTTTCTAGGGAGGTGTAAATGAGTTCATGCGGGAAACCAGTATAGTTACCATTCATAGAGCGATCTGGACTATGATGCGACAAAGTGTCAACATAGTAAATTTTATTTTTCCATACATCATCGAGTTTAGGTATGACTGAGATATAGGAATATGTCAGAGCATATAATAGATATTTGGATTATGCATCATGAACACCATCTCTAGGTAGAAGTCTATGTTACCATAGGTTCATTATTTTTGTTCTTGGTTTGCACTATTTAACAATATATGATATCCACCTTCACTGTGTTACATGGAAGTTGGATGATTTATGTTTTATATGGAATAATTGGATCTTATATCATGAAAGATACAATATTTTGATTTTACTATAGTGCTATAGATTTATGAAGATTAACATGATTTATGGTTAGGAATGTAGGATCTCCATGACATGTATGCCTCCCTATGTATGACCTTTATTAATGATGGAGGATTAACTGTTTATAGTGTACAAAACTACTCATAAGGTGTTTTCCAATATTATATATTGATGGAATTATACTCAATTATAATGAATTGAAATTATGTATATTCTTCTGATGGTAAGTCATGTTGATCTATAATGTTTCTCTGGTTGATGATGAAATAGAACATGTTCATAGGAGGTACGGTGACTCGAGTAGGTCAATGCAAGAATTTATTACCTTAAAGGGAAACACCATGTTATTTTTTTAAACATGTATTGGTTATATAATGTTCCAGTTACAACTCATATTTTATTATGAAACCTGTCTCTATTCCAAAAATTATGATATGATGAAATTTTGATGAATCCCATTTCATTTCATGGGATATGTTATGATGAATGTTTTATGATTTTGTGGAACATAAAAATATGGTTTTCATTATGTGATGTGTATGAACTATATCTATCTCCAATGCATTGGGTAAATATTTATATATCACAAGATATAGAAGACCCGAACATGAAGTATACCCTATTAAGTAAGGTACATTATCAACTATGATAGTCTGGGGAGTGATCCTTTACTTCTATGATTTTTTGGAGAGTGAACACATTCCATAATTATAGACATAGTTGTGAGCCTTGTTTATTATTGAAATGCATTTTTATACTTATGTTTATGCCACAAATCCATATCTTATGAAAATATTATTCTCTTAGGGATAATTTTCATTGATTATATTATGATTAACGTGTTAAGAAATTATAATATTTTTTCAAAGGCTCATGATTATGATAATTGATATGCAGTGTAAGGTTTTTAAATGTTATGTTCATGTTCCCATACCCTTATGTTCACATTATTCTTATATGTCTCCCTTGTTTAGAATCACGTAGTATATGTGGTCATATTTTCTTAGGTTTCCTTTCTCTAGGTTATGATGAAATTTATTGTGTATGATATGTTTAAGAAGGGTGTTAGATAAGAAGGAATTAGTGGGACATGACATAGTTCAACAATGAACTGGTTTTTTATGTTTTTATGTCTCCAAAGGAACTATAACTTTATGATCCTTAAGCTTGTGTTTGTTTAATGAAATAAATATTTATAAAAAATTATGTAGTATATACATATGATAATCCAATGTCTATAAAAAATTATAGATTAATTAAATTGATTTGTTGAATACATTAATTTTTGATGATTTTGATCATATTATTGAAAACATTATAGGATACATGTCAATTATGAATATGTTTATAAATTTACGTGAATATTTGTATAAAAAGGATAACCCTATATCCAGCTAATATACCACCATATCCAGTAAGGTAATGCGGATTAAACCCAAACTGAAGGGTGATAAGGGTGAAATGCTAAGAACTGGACTACATAATGTATTATTTAGGATGAATTTGTTTTTACCTTGACAAATTGTTGAATAAATTTCATGTTTATTTTTTAAAACATTTAATTGGATCAAATCTTTTTGATTTTTTAGGATTCTAATGTGATTGGTGATATTTTTGGAAACAAATTATTAGGTTATAATATATATATATATATATCTTTTAGGATTAATATAATGAATTAATTAATAAGAATGATGTTATGTTTTTTGAGAATACTGTTAAAACATATGAGAAAAAATTTTAGTTAAAAAACTACTTCCATGTGGATTATATTGATGTTATTTGGGATATGGGGTTATTTAATCATGTAAGGATCTATGTTAAGCCTTTTATTTTATTTTTGAATTTTTGAGATTAATATATATAAATTAATTAGGGATTTTATCTTACTTTTTCATAAAAACGTTTCCTTTAATAATTATCGAATTAATATTTAATGGATTATATGGTCTGTAAAAAGCTACTTTTTCTTATACTAGCATGAAAAATTATATAGAATTTTCATTCCATAGAGTAATAGGTGATGTAGAAATTGAGAAAAGCATAATGAAGTTATGAAATTCTGTTTATTAAATAAAAATAAATCATTTAAATATATTTCTTGGTGTTATACATCTTTATAGAAAATGAATCCCTCAACTTTAGGAAATAGATCTAAAAAAAAAATTATATTACCTTAATAATAGATGAATCAATGGTCTTTTAATTCATCACATTTTTATGGTTTTGAGGCTATTAACTTTCTATTTATCATTCAATTTCTTGTGATTAATGATATATATCACTCTAAATAATCAATTTATATTTTATTCCATGAAAATATTTTCACATCCCTCCACTATTATCTTATATGGAAACCTGGCCATGTGATATTCCATATGAAGTTCAAAATTCAGTTTCCCTATTATAAAAGGAATTTTTATTAACCCTTTTTATGAAGTGGGATTTAGATGAAGGGAATTTTTGAATTTTAATAAAATTATTATTGATTAAAATATGAAATATTGATGATTAAATTTACCTATGGGGGTACAATGTAACACTGTGAGAATTTAAAATAATGTTTTGTATGACAGTGCATTCAACACACAATACTATGTTTAAACAAAATGAGATATATTATTAAAATATTATTATGTAAATATAATCATTATAAACTCTACATTAAATAAGGAAATAATATTATTATTAAATAAATTATGAAAAAGATATATGGGTTATAATAAATTTATTTTTTTATAAATTCATAGGATACAAGCAGTCAATTTCAATAAAAATTTATCTTCCATAAATTATTTTTTATTTCATTTTTTAGAATATATTATAATTAATATTTTATTATTTTATAAATTTCATTTCATAAAATTAAATTAATTTTATAAATCATCATGTTGATATTAACATAGTGTTTTTTTTGATTTTTTGGAAAATATTTATTTTTAGAGAGTAGTTAAAAATACCATTTTTTATAATATTCAATTATTTTTATAAATTTGGTAATTTAAAATTATAATTAATCTCTTAATTTTATGTAAATTTAACATAATAATTAATTATTTATATATAATCTAATTACATTCATTTAATTTTTATTTATAATGGATATTATTATTAGTTTCTTTTTAGATATAGAAACACATTTTTTCTAAATGCAATTTTTAAAAGCATAATGTTTCTCTATTTAATTTAACTAAAACTACCACAAAAAAGAAATAATTTGAATTAAATTTATATATTATATATCTATTTTGTGAATTAAAATTCATATAATTATTTTTTCTATTTATATAGTTAATATATGACCATCTTTTTCTTGAAATTTTCACTTTTTAGAAAATCGATTCTCATCGTGCTTGATGGTTTTATATTAAAATAAATTATAAATATTAAATATAATGAATATGATAAAATGTATTATATATTTTTGAATCAAAATAATTTATATTATATAACAAGTTTAACTTTTTATCGAAATGAATACTAAAAATAGTAGAAAATAGTAATTGCGATAAAAAATTAAAATGGTAAAAGTGAGTAACATTGAAATCCCAACCAGGTTGACACACACTGGTGTCCTAAGAAGGTTGGTCACATGACCTTAGACACTCCTCCCCATATGCTTGAGGATTCTAAGTAGCATTCAAGGTCTAATATATCAACATGGGGAGACTACAACATCTTTATCAAAGAAGTACAAAAGTGAAAATAACCAAGAAATAACCAATAGACAATAACCAAGAACCAGATTAATAAAATAACTAGAAAAACCAGTATCAGATGATGAAACAAAACTAAAAATAGTATCCATAACTAAATATATGATATTCCATTCCAAATAAGTGTTAATGTCCAAATAAAAACTCAAAATAAAGACACAAGAAAATCCCCCAAGCGGGTCACAACACCAAGTCGGGTTCTATCATCTATAGTGCATCCCAAATCAACCATATAACATTAGGATATTTCCCCTATCCTATAATACAAACATGAAGTCTATTTGGATACAAATTAGTATGTTCAAGTAAGATGTGATTACAACTCAATAGTCCACCACTAATGGAATCAAAAACTATATCCATTAAATAACAGTGTACACAGTTGTATAGAGCTTAAATTAAAATGAATAATGTAAATAGTTATCAAATTTCATTATTTGATAATAAACCACATAAATCCCTATGTTCAAGATGACACCCATGGTATCAATAACTACATTGACCCATTCTGTAGTTTAAACTATCACCAATGAATATCACATATCAAAATACCATGGATATCATTTATCATTTCATTTCAATTAAAAACACATCAAATTTGAACCATAACCCAATGCCAATCTCATAGATGTAGAATATAGTTTCTAACACACTGTGGGTATTTGAAGATTTTGTCCCTATCCCAAATCACAATGTAACATTAGTATTTAGAGCCACTGTACATATACCACACTCATTATCACATATGGGTATTTATACCCTCAGTCCCTTTTCCAAACTTACTAACACATATGGGTATTTGGAGCCTCATTCTTTGTCCCACATTCATTAAAAAATATGGGTATTTTATCCTCACTCCCCATCCCACACCAAAATATCATACATATAAAAAATATCACAATATCACACAAATCAAAATTTCATATACATTATGGTTTTCCATCATTAGCCTTCTTATCAAACATTCTCAATAAAGTGTACATTTTCAATTTATTACAATAATAATTATTAATTATTTAAATCACATGTAATTACATGAACAATTCATCAAGAAACCATTAGTCAACATTTAATCAAATAACCCTCTTACCCTTTATGGTTCGGCTAATCAACACATTATTTCCATTTTCTATTAAATACATATCTCAAAAATTAACCAATTACACAATACTATTTAATAGAATAATTACCACATCCCAATATCCAAATATCCCATCAATTCCATAATTAAATTACTCTATTAATTAATTAACCAATTAATTATTCCCTATCAACCAATTATAGTTTCCCCAGATTCAACCCATTCAATTATTAGATGGAAATTAAATTTAATCCAATTAAATTCCAGATGAAACTGTCCAATCATGGAAATTGTAATTGCACAATTACATACAAATTATTTAAATTAGGCCAATTTTATTTTTAATTTAGACCACCAACCTCAATACATACAGTGAATTCTCAATAACAAAAATCTCCAAATTGAATGAAATGTTCAATTTCACATGAGGAATGAGATCTAGATCCAAAAACTAGATCGAAAATTGATCTAATTAAGATCTTTCAAAACATATAACTAGATACATCCCCAAAGGAAGAAAAAATCCCTTCAAAATATGAGATAATGATAGGAGAGGGTCATGAAACAAATTAGGATGATATATCTCATAGGTAGAGGCGCATATCTATAAAATGGATCATCTATTCACTAGTAATTGAGTTAAAAGGCCCTTATAATACATTTGAGACCCTAAAAAAATGAGTGATACAAGTTAGGGTCGATTTTGAGTGTTTTGGGATATAAGGTGAGGGATTGGAATTTTTTTTTGAATTTTTTGGGGTCTATTTTTCTATCCGCATGGTAACCTGTACGAGGTGCATGACATGCCCTAACCGTGTGCCTAACCATGAACCTCCTCTAATGGGTCACATGGTTACTACTGGGAGGTAATGTGGTTTGAAATAACACGTTCTAACCATGAGAATCCCCTCTATTAGGGTTCTAGGGTTTTTTAGCCTTGGCCCAGAGTTTGAGAAAACCGTTCGCCACCCGTGTCTTGCCCCCCATCCTTTCAAAATTCTCCAATTTCATCCCAAAACACCACAAAGTAAATCCCAACTAAATATACTTAAAACAAGTAAATATATTACCTGTTAATGATCTTGGGACATACCCTAAAAAGGTAAGGATCTTAGTGTCTCCCCACCTTATAACAACTCATCCTCAAGATATACTCCCAAGAATATCTATGATTTCGTGGTGAAATGATCAGGCCACTGAGACAAAATATCTTGTTCTCTCTCAAATGTTTCCTCTAAAACACACTCATGTTTCCGAAATAAATGAACTATGAGCATGGTCAATCCCTACAGAAATTTATCATTGCGATCCAAAACATGTATCAGATACTCATCAAAGGACTCATCAATCTAAAGCTCAACATCATCCACATAGTTCACATTTGAAGGGTTGGGGTTATTCCAATGAATCTGTGACAGATGAAAAATTTCATGCATGTAATTGTACCTCTATGGAAGCTCTGATCGCTATGACACTAGCTTGATTATATCAACAATTTTGAAAGGTCCAACAATCATCAACGACAACTTTCGCCGCCTCTAAATCCTATGTTGAGCCAATCTATGCAACACCTGAAGGATCACTTAGTCACACACTGTAAAATCAAGGGGTCATCAAATTATATCATCATATAACTATTGTATATTTTGAGACTTAGCCATATGATTCTAAATAAAATGAACCTGTTCTAACATCTCCTATATAAGATTCATTCCCAACAACTCTAAATCACCTGCCTTCATCCAACATAGAAGTGATTTGCATGGACAACCATAAATATCATCTTATGGTGCCATCTATATAGTTTCCTAATAAATATTGATATAAGAGAACTCCCCCAATTCTAAGTGATTCCCCCATGACCGATCAATGTCTAGGAAACATGCCCGATGAATATCCTCTAGTACATGTATCATATATTCTAACTTCCCATATGTTTTTGGGTGTAATTTTGTAATGTATGTACCAAGTACCTTCGACAAACCCTACCAGAATCCTGAAGTCAAACATGAGTCACGATTTGAAACCATACTCTATGGAACCCCATGAAGATGGAAAATAAATTGAGATTACATATATCCCAATGATCTACTGAGAAGTCTCTTATATAGGAAATAAATTAGCAACATTCATCAGTCGATCTACTATCATCAAAATAGCATCATTATTGTGAGTAATTATCAGGAGACCCACTAAAAAATACATGGTAACATCATACCACTTCCATTATAGAATGGGAAATGACTGTAGTAAACTACCACATCATTGATGGTAGGCCTTTATTTATTGATAGGCATAACATTGTGTCACAAACCCTAAAATTTCCTCTTCCATGCATGCCACTACTGGAAATTGGTACATTTTTATAGGGTATTTGTGACGAGATCCCATCGCAAAAACCCTTTTGCGAAGGGGTCCTATCGCAAATTTCCCATTATAGAATTGGGCATTACAAATATAGTTTTTTGCGATGGTCCATCATAAAAATAAACTATTTACGATGGGATGCATATCCATCTAAAATAGATTCCTTGTGGTTTTTTAAATACCTTATTGCATTGGCCCATCGCAAAATGCCTTACTGAGTTTTTGAAAAAAAAATTTGCGACGGGCCATCACAAATACTATTTTCAATGGCCCATCTCAAAAACTGTAAAAAAATGAATAAAATAATTATATATATAAAAAATTAAATGTAATGTTAATATTAATGAAATAATAATATTAATATTAGTAAAATAAAATAAATAATAAAATTATAAAATAATATTCAGATGATAATAAAAAATAATATTGATAATATAATAATAATATTATTAATATTAATGAAATAATAACTTTAATATTAGTAATATTATAAAAATTTATAAAATAATGGTAACATCAATATTCATGAATTTTTTTAAAAAATAGTAAATAAAAAATTATCAAAAATAATAATTAATAAAAAAATAAAAAAATAAAAAAAATAAAAAAATAATAAAAAATTAAATAAATAAAAAATTGTAATATTTAAAATAATATAAAAACACACTATATATAAGTGTAGATAGTTAATATTACAATAAAAAATTATATTCAATTTTTTTATTATAATAAATAAATAGATCACTAAGAGGTAGGGTAATTTAGTAGAGATAGAGGAGTTGGAGGAGATGGTGGAGGGAACTCCATCCCTAATTCATGAGTCAAACATCACATATACTTCAACTGCTCCTACTTCTGCTACTGCCACCATCGATGCATCCCCTACTACATCTCCTCCTATAGTTGTTGTCATAGGATCTGTTCCTACTACTGCTACTTCCATTGATGCATCTTCTCCTACTCCTGCTCTTTAAACATACTCTTTATAAGCTCTCTCTTAGCTCACAACTACTCCTGATACTGTACAGAAGATGATTATGACTCCCCACAAGCTTCTCTCGAGATGGATGTCGACATCATAGTAGTGCCATAATAATTCACAGGTGTCAATCCAGAGCCGATACCAACAATTTGGCCTTTCTCGAAGGCATACTAGGTCGCTTGAATCCATGTTGTCTCATCAAATTGGTGGGCACTGGTCTGAGTGTTGATCTCTTCCTGACTCTCAGTCCATGTCTAAGATGTCTCAACCTCATATGACTCCTTCAATTGAAATTTAAAATAATATAGTTAAAATATTATTTTTAGTTCAATTTTAATCTCAAAAAATAAAATATATTGACCACAATCTGGTGTTTGTGAGCTCCTCTTATCTCTCTAGTGGTTTGATAACTATACATCCTCCTATAAATGTTGAACTCCATAATATTGTGATGTTTGACTACCAATATTAACATAAAATAAACCTTTTATATTTAATGTTATATAAAATATTAAAAAAAGAACTTTCTATATGCTCCCTATGTGTACTGAATGTACGACTACCTGCTCTATGTGTCACCTACTGTCTCCCCCTATTTTTCCACCTATCGATGATTTACTCTAAAAAATATGCCCAAATAGTATAAACATAATCCATAACAAACCTGAGATAAAATGTATTCAGGTCAGTGGGTGGGACAAGACTCATCAAACAGTGTCACTCATGCCTTCTCCATTTCTCTTCTTCTCAAATTGTGCAAAAACTGACTACAACGCTGACGTATAGTCTCCTACCATGCCTTCCAAAAATATTCACACATGATCCCATTGATTAGATACCATAAAACCTATAAATAATTTATAATATCAAGTTACTAATTAAATTAATTTAAAAATAAATATTATTTATATACGTACCAGTCAATGGTCAAACATGCAGTACTGCACATTAATGGGAATCATATCCCATGAGACCCATGGTTCAGAAAAATAATTGCATAATATAGCGTTCCCTGGTCTAGTAGCTACATATATAAATATATGAAAAAAATATCAAATAATCAAACAATTAGTATATAAAAAAATTATTGAAAACTAACTAAAATACATAGGTAAACATACCTTTACACATGTGGTTCGATGCCAAGACGTGGGAGTTTCTTGAGGATAAGGTTAGGAATCGTTAATCACAAAAGACAAATCCCCAAATAAATCCCCTCTAAACCACCGGTAGTCTGGAGTTCAGATGATCCAATATCCTACTCATCCAAAGGAAGACCAGCTTCTTGCAACAAGCAATACAATCATCATCCATCTGAAACACGAAATGACTATTGCTTGCAAATAGGTCAAAACAATGATTATATATAGATATAAATTATATACAATTATTACCAAAATTTAACTGTTTAAATGTTCATTTTCATCATCATCTTCATATATGACGATGTAAATATCTTCATATTCTTCATAAACATCATCAATTTCCATATGATTTTCAGTTTCATCATCTCTTTCCATTTGAAATTCATTTCTAACATCATTAACATCATCATCACCATCAAACCATAACTATGGGGTTTAATCATTGATATTTGTGCCTCTTCATGAAAAATATGGATTTGGAGTAGTCTCTTGAAAAATTTCAATTCTGTCCACTTCAGTGGAACCACATTCACTTTGAGTAAACTGATTTTCTTGAGATTTAATTTTTATTATGCTTCACCAATCACTCAAATCTATTGAAGTAACACAATAATTTTAATAATAAATTTGAAGTGCCTGATGAGATAATAAAATTTTTTCATTTACTGCAAGAAGACTTTTATATTTAATATTAATGAATCCATGGGTCAGATGAACACAAAATCCTCTCTCAATATCCAACCACTAACATTTAAACATCATTATGTAATGCTGTCCTAGATAACATAGTTCAATAATTTCATCCAGCATGCTGTAAAAGTCGACTTCAGTTTCTCTATGATGATATATTCTCAAGAAAAATACACTATTACTTTTTTATTCCCCATATGAAAATGTTTAAAATCGAAAACCATTCAACACATATGCATTATATGATTTAACCATTTTTATGGTGGGTTACTCAATACACATAATTGATTATCAATTTTATCATAATGTTGAGATACCTAAAAATTTATAGAACCATTATCAATATAACAGATAATAAATTGATTTTATATGTCAAACTAAAAATAATTTATGTTTACTACTTTGGAAACAAGTAGGAATTTTTTTTATCACTTTATTCTAGAGTAGCTTCCATAATTTGGAGAAGTTGTTTCTTGATATGATTATCATATAACCTATAAATAAAATATGATTAATTTACTTAAAAATAATTATATAATAAGTGATAAGACAACTCACTATACAATTGGTTTCATATCATCATATTTGAGCATAAAATATGTATGAGCTCTGTGATGTTCATCATCTGAAATCTATCGTTCATGAACTCCACTGAATCCAAGTTCTAGTTTATTGAAACAAATAATTTATTTCCCATTTCATCATCAATATTTCCCACGTTACAGACCATATGTTTTTGTGTTGAGGGATATCCATATTGAAAGTAATGAGTGTAGAAAAAAATAAATTTCCTCTTGTAAATAATCTTTTGTAATTGAACCTTCAACCGATGCTTTGTTACATAATTTTTATTCAATTTTTTCTTACATCTCTTGAATGGGTACATCCATTAGAACAATACCAAACATCCACATTTTTATTCAAGTGGAAAATGTTATATCAAATGTTCCATTTAGTTAAAAAAGATAACAATAACATTTTTTATAGTTTACATAAAATTAAATCAACATCTTCTTGCAGTCTTCTTAATGCATCATAGTAACTTCTCACCACAAAAATGTCTCAAAAAAATATATGATATGTATATTAGAATATCCTAAATCATATAATTCAAAAATCCACTTAATATAATTGGTTGTTTTCTTTTCATTATAACATGACATTCATGACTTTTTAATCTGGTAATATGGCCATTTCTGACACATCTACCTAAATTGGAAACTTAACCATATGGAAGTCTCAAATCTGCATTACAATAAAATAATAATAATTTATTCTCTTTTAAGATTGTATAATTAGATCTTGGATTCATTATCTTTTATGATTAGACATTTTCAAATAGTTCATGTTTTGGTCACCTATAAATTTGGGAAAGATCTAATCATGCCTTTACCTTATATTTGGTCTTACCTGTTATATCCAAAAATGTATGAAATAAATTATAAAAATAGTTCTTCTCAATATGAATGAAATATAACATGTGATAAACCAAAAAATCATACCAATATGGATGATCCCAAAAATTATCCATTTTATCCAATTGTGTTCTTTCCCAATTCCATCAATTTTCTGTTGGTTTAATGTTAGTCCAAATTTGATAGGAGGTAATGAAGAGAAAATTGATTTTAAATCTTTACCTTATATCATTTTTGGATGTCTATCTCTTTTAGTTGTTCCTTTTCTAAAATGATATTTATTATTCCAAAAAGGATATTAGTTGGAAGGAATCTGTGACGATAGTTGAAAAAACAATGTTTTTCCATTAGCAAGCATAAACGTTTTTCTATCTCACATATAGTACATACATGATTTTGGACCATGTGTACTCCATTCAGATAACATGCCATATACTGGGAAGTCACTAATTGTCCACATCAATGCAGCTTTTAGCGTGATTTTTTTTCACAACAACATCAAATGTACATACACCATTACACCAAAATTACTTTTACACATCAATCAATGGTTTCAAATAAAAATCAATATTTTTTTCCAGATTCCTTGGAATTAATAAGGTTAAAAAGTTATATGGTTATTTCATCAAAATCCATGGAGGTAAATGTATAGAGTTGTAAATACATGCCAACATAAATACTGACTACCATAAGAACCAAATGGACATAAACCGTTAGAAAAGAGGCACAATCACAAGTTTCGGGCATGTAAAGAAAAAGATGGATGAACATGGTCAAAATGTTTTGATGAATCACCATCAGAGGGATGATTTAAGGTTTTACTAGTTGGAATATTGGTTTTGTTCCATGACATCAATGCCGTTGTGTTATGAGATATAAATAGACGATACAATCTATTTATAAGTAGGAAATATCTCATTTTTTTATAAGAATCAATCAAGACTTCCCTTGATGAGCCTCTTTATACCTCGATTTTAAACATGTGGGACGAATATCTAATGACCCATTTCACCATAATATAAGATATAATCATTTGAATATGTATGAATCTTCTGATAACTGAGACCCATATTATGAACCATCCTTTTTTATATCTTAGAAATTTGTAGGAAACACCTTTCCTTTAGGTGGAAGTGTTTTTACTAAATTTAATATCTTATCAAAACAACTACTTTACATTCCATTATCTCAATTAATAGCCATAAATTTAGAAACTTCTTAAAATTTTCTTTTCTTGTAACCATGATATAAGGCATCCTTAATGGACCTAAAAAACTCATAAAAATTATATGGTTACAACGTTGGAGTTAAATTAATATCATCCCGAGGTTAATCTTGTTGAAAATATGGACCTACCAAATCATGTACTAAATTTTGAAACCATGATGGATCCAAAACCAAATTATTATAATAGTCTATACAACTACATTCACTATGTTGATACTAAAAAACCTATTCCAGATTAAAACCAAAAATGAAATAAATGACCCCCAACATTGTCTAATGTGTTAAACCTCCTTAGAGCACATTTTTTTACAAAGACACTTAATTGTCTATTCTGAAACAAATTCTGGTTTTGATAATGCAAATGATAAGAAAGCTTCAACACCCTCAATATATACAAGATTTAAACCAAAACTGTTTGAATTCTTATGCTGATTTATCCAAGCATGATCATCTAATAATGATTGTTTTTAACTTCCTTATTCCATATTTCCCTAAAAAATATAAAATAATTAGTTTTTTTGTATAATTTGTTATATGAAAGAACTATCTAAGAAAGAGAAGATAATAAAATTAACTTTTCTATCAAATTATAATAATTTATATTATTTCATACTTATTTATAATATATTTTTTAAAATTTTATACTAATCTATAATAAATATAATAATTTATACTAATTTCCATTAATTGTTATTCATTATAGATAATTGTACTAATAATTGCTAATTATCAGTGAGAAAATTTTCAAAAGATTGGTAGCTACTCTTTTTCCCGACGACTCATCTGCACTATCTCTGACTAAAATCACTATGAAAAATCTACTATGACGCATGGATATCCATTTATGTATGTATGAGGATAGAGAGTATGGAGGCCTCGCCGCGAAACTCTCCATTATTGTGCATATAGAAATGGAAATCCATACATCGAAGGAGATTATTCATAGTGATTTTACTAGAAGAAAGATGCAAGGAGATAAGTTGTTGGGAAAGATATCTTTTTTTTCCTGACGACTCATCTCCTTTTACCTTTCTCTAACTAAATTCAGTATGAAAATCTGCTCCGATGTACGCATATCTATTTTCATATGCACGAGAATGGAGAGTAGGAAGGCCTTGCCACAATGCTCTCCATTCTCTTGCATAGGAAAATGGATATCCATATATGAGGATAAATTTTTCATAGTGATTTTTGTTGGAGGAAATTGCAAGGAGATAAGGCGTCGGGCAGAAGGGAGCCGCTAATCTGCTAGAAATTGTGCCAATTTATTACAATTTGATACAATTTATTATAATTTCTTACTAATTATTTCTAATTATTAATAATTATTTGTAATTATTAATAATTATTAATAATTATTTCTAATTATTGCTAATTATTTATAATTATTATTAATAATTGGTAATTATTAGAAATTAATTACTAATTATTACAATTTAGTACTAATTATTACTAATTGTTTCAATTTATTTCTAATTGATAGAATTTATTACTAATTGTTGAAATTTATTACTAATTGTTGCAATTTATTACTAAATATTAGAATTTATTCCTTATTATTATAATTTATTACAATTTATTACTAATTATAACAATTTATTACTAATTATTAAAATTTATTACTAATTGTTAGAATTGTTAGAATTTATTATTAATTATTACTAATTTTTGTAATTTATTAATAATTATTACAATTAATTACTAATTTTTGCAATGTATTACTAATTATTTCAATTTGTTACTAATTATTGCAACTTATTACTAATTATAATAATTTATTAATAATAATTAGGATTTATCACTAATTATTAGAATTTATTACTAATTATAACTAATTAATTGAATTTATTAATAATTATTATAATTTATTACTAATTATAACTAATTATTATAATTTATTAATACTTATTATAATTTATTACTAATTATTACTAATTATTAGAATTTATTTCTCATTATTACTAATTATTAGAATTTGTTACTAATTATTACTAATTGTTGTAATTTATTAATAATTATTACAATTTATTACTAATTATTACAATTTATAACTAATTATTACAATTTATTACTATTTATTATAATTTATTACTAATTATTAAAGTTTATTACTAATTATTACAATTTATTATAATTATTAGAATTTATTACTAATTAATATAATTTATTAATTATTATTAGAATTTATTACTAATTATTAGAATTTATTACTTATTATTACTAATGGTTGCAATTTATTACTAATTAATTCAATTTATTACTAATTATTACAATTTATTACTAATTATTATAATTTATTAGTAATTATTAAAATTTATTATAAATTATCAGAATTTATTACTAATTATTTGAATTTATTATGAATTATTAGAATTTATTACAAATTATTAGATTTTATTATGGATCATTACTAATTATTATAATTTATTACTAAATAAAATAACGTACTACTAATTATTATAATTTGTTACTAATTATTACTAATTGTTTCAATTTATTACTAATTATTACAATTTATTACTAAATATTACAATTTATTACCAATTGTTCGAATTTATTACTAATTATTACTAATTGTTTCAATTTATTACTAATTATTACAATTTATCACTAATAATTATATTTTATTACTAATTATTATAATTTATTAATAATTATAAGAATTTATTACTAATTATTGTAATTTATTACTAATTCATATAATTTATTACTAATTATTACAAATTATTACAAATTATTAGAATTTATTACTAATTATTACAATTAATTACTAATTATTAAAATTTATTACTATTTATTACATTTTATTACTAATTGTTGCAATTTATCACTAATTATTTCAATTTCTCACTAATTATTACAATTTATTTCCAATTATTACAATTTATTACCAATTATTACAACTTATTACTAACTATTACAATTTATTACTAATTATTACAATTTATTACTAATTATTACTATTTATTAATATTTATTACTAATTATTTGAATTTATTACTAATTATTCCAATTTATTGCTAATTATTACAATTTATTACTAATTATTAGAATTTATTTCTAATTATTACTATTTATTGCGAATTATTATAATTTATTACTAATTACCACAATTTATTACAATTTATTACAATTTATTATTAATTATTACAATTTATTACTAATTTTTATAATTTAATATTAATTATTATAATTTTATACTAATTATTACAATTTAATACTAAGTATTACTAACTAATAAAAATTTATATAATAACTATTAATTAATTGTAATTCATACTAATCACACGTAATTATTTCTAAAAGTAAAAAAATGATGATAAATAAAAACTATCTAATTCTAATTTAATTTAACTTTAGATAATTAACAATAATTATAACTAAAATAAAATAATATGAATTTTAGTTAAAAATTAAAGTATTTAAATAACTTGAAACTAAAGATTTCGAAGGATATAAGCTTCGAATACTGGCCCGAATTAAAATTTTAAACTATGAAAAATTTTGAGAGAAAATTTTCCACTAGAAAGAGAGAGAGGAGAAGAGAATTGAGTGAAATGAAAAAAAAATAGATGGGGGGTATATATAGGTTAGATTAGTTGCGATGAGACTCCCGTCGCAAATGTCCACCGCCACTATTAATTAGGGGCGGTGGTTAAAAAGTCTTTTGCGATGAGACCCTTTGTAAAAGAAAAGCTACCGACATAGTATTTACGACGGGATATAAATCCCCTTGTAAAGAATAAAAACACTGATGGGTATTTGCGATAGGCTATAATAGCCCGTCACAAATTCCCTTTCCCACAGTTTGGCGTGCAAGATGAGCCAAACCTTTTGTGACAGGAACCATCACCTTGTCCGAAAAAAATTATTATTTGTGATGGGCTGGTGCTCCCATCGCAACAAAAGCCCTTCCAACAGACTATTTGCGATGGGACACCAACCCGCCACACATGAAGGCATGGAATTCATGAATCAGATATTCCTACATACACAAAGGCATATCAACCAGATTTCTAACATTAATGATCTCATCCTCATCTATTGTATAATCTGATGGTGAATCACTATCTTAAAGGATTTCGATCAAGTCCAAACATTCCAGATCCAAATACATCATTCCCCTGACCTGACTCAAAAGTATGGACTCCACTGAAACTGATACGAGGGGAATCTGCTCTAGCACCTCATGAACCATAACATGCATCTCTTCAAGAAAATTCATCATCATCCACTCAGATCTAGACTCTTGAACTATCTAAGTTTTTTTCCTTCTAAAAGAATCAATAAAATTATTTTCGATCGTGATCTTATATGATGGATCACAATTAAATGACTGCATATACTCAACCCATCTTTGCTTTTGGGGATTCTAATCTCACTGTAAATTGATAAACATGAATATCTTATGGTCGGTATACACAATAAACTTTTATACAAACAAATAATTCCACAAACAATTCAAGGAATAAACCACTCCATCTAACATGTGGTTGTGCTTAGGGTAGTTCCATTCATGTGGCAAAAAAATTCATGACCCATACGCCACAAATCGATCTCCCTATGTCAACACCACTCCATTAAATATCCCAAAATCATAAAAAAAATCATATACTCCTCACCTGACTCTAGTAGGATCAATATTGGTGCAGTTGTAAAATGCTTCTTCAACACCTGGAAGACATCCTCACATACTTCGGACCACAAAAACATCACTCCCTTCATGGTCAGGCCTGAAAGTTGTGCAGCCAAGAGGAATTTTTTTGGACGAACCTACGATAATATCCTTCTAATCCTAGAAAACTATGGACAATGAAAACATCCTTGTGTTTCTTCTATGAAACAACCACATACACCTCCTATGGGTCCACTGAAACACCTTCCTTTGAGATGATGTGACCCAATAATAATATCATATCAATATAGAATTGGCACTTAGATTTCTTGTTGTATATATAATTCTCTCTCAGCGTACACAAGATGGTGTTGATGTTGGACAAGATCATCACGTGTATTGGATTACTCTAAGATGTTATACACAAACACTAACACAAATTGATCTAGGTACAGGTTAAAGATTTTGTTCATCAAGGTCATAAACATTGTATGTGTGTTCAATAGACTGAACGACTTCATAAAGAAATCATAAAGGAGATACATACTTTTAAAAGTAGTCTGAGAGATATAAGAAGGTCAGACTCTCAGCTAATGATTCCCTAATCTCAAGTCAATCATGGAGGAAACACTAGATCCTCTCAAATGTTCAAAAATATCATCGATACACATAATAGGATACTGGTTCTTCATAGTATTCTAGTTCAACTTCTGATAATCAAAACACAAGAGAAAGGTCTTTTCAACCTTCTTCACAAACAACACTAAAGAACCCCAAGGCAATGTACTCGAATGGATAAATCGCTTATCCATTAACTCATCCAACTGAGTCTTGAACTCTTGAATATCATTTGGTTCCATTCTATATAGTGGAATATAAAATGTATCATCCCCAGTCATGATCTCAATCATAAACCCCACATCTCTATCAGGTGGAATCCGTGATAATTATCAAGAAATAAGTCCATAAACATTTACACTATGGGCGGAAAGTCATCATTCTCAACACCCCCATCATCCAGCAATAGATGGGTAACCTAGGCAGTGATCTCCCCCAGTTGCAGATGAACTATCCCTACACGGCCAACTTAGATATCCTACTCTCGATGGTGAATATATATTTCACCATTAGGAGACATAAAAGTAACTCTACTGTGGTAAATATCTATGTGCTCTATGTATGCATCTAACTAGTCCATACCCATAATTAGGTTCATGCCTAGCATATCTAGAATGTAATGATCCCAAAGACAATGATACTCACCAACCTCAAGAGAACAACCTTTTTAAAAACAAATGTCTCTCACCTGTACTCCCAAATGTGTATCAATATTTATTACCCAACTCAAAAAATCCACTAATAGAATATTCCCGTTCACAAGTTAAGAAGATATAAAATAATATGAAGCACCAGTATCAAATGAATAAATAGAAAGTGTAGAAGCTACAAGAATTGTACCTCTAACTATCGAATGCCAATCAACTCTATCAATTGTTGTGGGATATTCTGCATGCAACTATCTGAAATCTCTTCCCTCTAATGTAGTCTTACACCCTTTAGTTTCACCATGATTCAGATATGATAACACTTTCCCTGAAGTATCACATCCACTACCTGTACCACTACGGCTAGAAGAAATCCTTCTATTAGAGTGATATAGCATAGATGAACCCAATTTTTCACTTAGATTCTTCATAGTTTCCCCATCATTACCCATATTTTTTGGGTTCTTGTATAAGCTCTAGATATTTCCTATCCTTCTATATGCTGGGAACTATTTTGGTAGTCAAGAAAACATTCTATAAAAGTGACCCTTCCTACCACACTGGTGGAAAAAAACTATTATTAGACACAAAGTAACTAATCCTCCCCTATCCACTCTTCTTTCTAATTCACTGGTACCCTCAAAAGAAATATCTCCTGATCGTCTATAAGAAACAACATATCCTCCCCTAGAATCTACCTTCAGGTTCCCCTTTGATATGAGAGTCTGGTCTAACACATCAGAAATTTTTTTAGCCTAATGAAATTAACTTCAAAATTAATATTACATTTAATATCATCCTAAAAGGGTATTTACATAGCTATCTCATCCTCTTATAGTGTTGGTGAAAATAACTATGAATCCATAAAGAGAATACAGTATTCCCTCACATACATACTCCCCTATGTCAACCACCTAAACAAAGCTTCCCTCTCCTGCCTCAGTGTCTCTAGATAAACGAACTCTAAGAATTTCTATAAAAAATTCGTTACATACCATACTGTTTTCCTTAATAGTCTAAGAAAGAATATCCTACCAGTGCTTCGCATATCCCTATAACATCTAAGTAGAAAAATTGATCGTAATAATAATAAGAGTCTCTAAATGGTCATGTATTTTCTGGATAGACTCAATCAAGAACTTAGCTACTTTTGATCAACCCTCTTTGATGAAATTTGGAGGGTGTTGTAACTGAAACTCATGTGTATGGTCAGACATACTCTTCACATCCTTCTTTTATTATCTTTCCACAATCTCCATAAATCAAGAAATGTTATCATGCAATCTCTCTCTTACTTCCTCACACATAACTATTGGTTTCTCAAGTTCCACTACTAGAGGATCATTTCCAACCATATCCTCCTATCATACTCTCTAGAAACATCATCATGGATGAAGACCATTAAAATTAAAAACACTCACATTCGGAAACATTTCACAACATTAACACAATTAAAAATAGTCATTCACATAAATCCTTAACAAGTCACCCCAAACACTTCCACGTGGACAAAACTGAGGCACTTCCACTACCCTTAACCATTATACATATAGTTAATGGTTAGAAATGGTTACACACATTCTCATAATTCATGTCTCTAATTAAAAAATAAATTATTCACATTTTTCATCATTTTACAGCATTCATTCTCATATCAGGAAACATTTTTAGCTCAATTCCCAAAGGAAATAAAATTTCAATTTTATCAACATACTCAAAACCATATTTTCCGTGTGTGCCTAAAAATGATGCATGTCCCAATAATTCATGAGTTACATGAATGATAAAATCATACTCAACTCTCCTACCACACTAGGCCATGATTCAAGCATCATAAAATTTGAGAAACAATAATCAAATCACAAAACAAGTGCATCACTGAAGGTGAAATAATATCCAACCATAACAAAAAACAATAATAATAACAATCCCTGCCTCAGGACTTGGGTTTTCCAATGTACATGGGTTAACTACTCCCATGAACAAGATCATTTCCAATCACAGACTCTTACTAGTATCCTTCCTACCATTCCAAAATAGTATGACAAATGAAAATATAAGAAAACTCCAATGATACCACTTTATGACATCCTGACCGGGGTGACACAAATTGGTTCCCTAATTTGGTTGGTCACAAGACCTTAGGAGGACCTCCTCATACGCCAGAGGATGCCTACTAAAAGTGAGGGTCTAATATATAAACATGGGGAGACTATACCATCTTTATCAAAGAATCACAATAGTATAAATATCCAACAAATAACCAGTAGACAATAACAAACAACCAAAGTTATATAATAACCAAAACAACTAGTATCCTAAGTTGAAGAAAAACTGAAAAAATATATCAAAAACTAAATAGTAGATGTATCATGCCAAATATGTTTTATGTGTCAAAATACAAACAAAAAATAAAGAGACTGACAACATTCCCCAATGGGTCCCAAAACCATGTCTGGTTCCTTCATCGATGCTACATACCAACACATCCATCTAACATTGGTCACTTACCCTTATCCTATCCAACTAACATGATGACTATTCAGGCACCGTTCAGGAAACCCAAGTAGGATGTGAGTACAACTTATTAATACACCACAAACGATGTCTAAAACAGTATGAAGTTAATAAAAGTGCATGCAATTGTATGAATAATAATGTACAATGAATAAAGTAAATAGGTATCACATTACATAATTCATTAATCAACAATATTAATCAACAAGTTGATGATAACACCTACACTATCAATACCTCCTTTAGCCTATTCCATAGTCTGAATAATATCCAAGGGATATCACCTATCCCAAATACCGTGGTCATAATTAATCATTTAATTTACATTCATATCATGAACAATTAGAAGAATAGTCCAATGCCAATCTCATGGGTATATAATGTCATATGTAACACACAATGGGTATATGAAGCATCTTTACCTATCCCAAACCTCAATCTAACATGGGTATTTGGACCCTCATTCCTTGTCTCACACTCTCTATCACATATAGGAATTTGGTACTTTAGTCCTTATCCCACACTTACTAACACATATGGGTATTTAGAGCCTCAATCCCTTTACCAAACTCACTAACACATATGGGTATTTTATTCCTTAGTCCATGTTCTGAATTTCAATGTCACATATATCACATATATCACAAATATCACAATAACACACAAATACAAATTTTATATATATTAAGGATATGCATCATTATCCTTCTTATAAAACATTCTCATTAAAGTGAATATTTTAAATTTATCATAATAATCATAAATTCTTTATTTCAATCATAGAGAATAATATGATAAATTCATCATTAAACCCTTTTTCAAAACATAATCTAATAACCCTCTAAACCTTTAAGGTTAGGCTAGTCATCCCTTTATTTCCATTATCAAGTAATCCATATATCAAAAATTAACCAATTAAAAAAATACCATTTAATTTACAAATTCCACAATCCTAATATCTCATCAATTATATAATAACATTAATTAATTAATTAAATAATTAATTAATGAAAATAAACCAATTACAATTTCCCCAAATTCAAAAAATTAAATTATCAAATGAGAATTATATTTAATCAAATGAAATTATAGATACAATTTCTCAATAATAGAAATAGAAATTTCAAAACTACATACATTTAATTAAAATTATGACTATGGGATTTTTAATTTCAACCAATAACCACAATATAAATGTTGAACACTCTCCAATGGAAATACTCAAATTGAACCATAATGTTCAACTGCACATGAATAATGAGATCTAGAGAAAAAAACTTGATACATAATTGAATGGATTAAAGTATTTCATAACATAGATTTAGATACATCACCAACGGAGAAAAATCCCATTCAAAAGATAAGAGAAAGATAAGAGAGAGGGAGGAGACTAATCATGATGATAAGTCTTGTAAAGACCCGTAAATTTCAAGGAACTTTTTTTCTTAATTTTCTTTGGAATTTTACAAGAACGCAGTTTCTGACGGCGCCTGATTCCGAGGCCCGGTGTGCCCGGAATCATTTTCCGAAGTTTGGCTCGGGTACGTTCAGTGAACGGACGAGCGGGTTTTTCTAACTTTTGAACCGGTGCCTAGAATCGAATTCTGAGGGCACCGATGAAATCGCAACGCCGGTATTCACTTAGAAACGCCTCTTCCGGAGTTGCGTTTGCTCGGGTGTGGTTTTTAATTTTCGGGCTTAAAGTTAAGAAATGAAATAATTTTGCGACAACTTTATTTTATTTCACTTAAGCCACTTGGAAGCCACTTGAAGCCACTTAAAGGCGGATTGAACTGAGTTGAACTGGATAAGATGCTATCCAGAAATATCCTACCCCCTTGGTAGGATATTTGTGAGGTGGGGCCCGCACGAGCCCCGCCGTTTCTTTCCGCTAAGAAACGCACCCGTGAAAACCCGTCTTAATGAAAGTCAACCGACGCGTTTTCTAAATTCTTAACAGACCATTTAAATGGGCTGTTTCTTTCGTGAATTAAATGGGCTGTTTCTTTCGTGAATTAAATGGCCTGTTTCTTTCGTTGAATTAATTCAGCGAATTAATTCAATCGTTTCTTAACCTGTTTTCGTGTGTTGACATATTAATAAAATAAGACCAACCCAAAATCTTTTGATTAGATTTGAGAGGATCCTTGTTCTTCTTCTCCCTCGCGAAGAACACGAAGAACGCGAAGAACGCCGAACCCGGAAATCGACGACGCTTCCGTCCGAGACGTTCTTCCACGCTCCGATCTCCGATCACCGACCGTTTGAGGTGAGTGATGTCGGATTTTCCTCTCAAGTTCTTTTCTTTTGATTTAAAATGAAACAAAAATTTAAATACTAATAATTTAAATCTGTTGTTCTTGGTTCGTTGAGCTCGCCGACTCAACGCCGGATTCCGCGACAACGCGACGCCTCCCCGCGACGACGCGACGATCCCTCTCTTCCGCGACGATCTTTTCCGCGAAGAACGCCCGTGCGCGACGATCGACGAGGTAGGGATTTTTATATTATGGGATTTACCCCCTTTTTAATTAAATCCCGTAAATGTTTCTTTAAAGAAATTAAAGAACCGTTTTGTGAACAATTTTTAATCTTATTAAAAATTGTTGTTTCCTGTGTGGAATAAATTTCTTTCGGTTGTTTATCTCCAACGCGGAGGGTGCGGGCCAAACGAACACGGCCCGACGACCCTCCGCCGTTCTTCGTTTTGTGCGGATTTGGCGGGCGACGACGAAACATGCTGCAACGGGTGTTTGACGATTCCGCAGTAAAGAACAGATCCCGGGAGGAGCAACGGCGCAGACGGGAAGGCAAACAGGCCACCGGAGCGACGCCGGCGGCCCGCGGAAGCTACCGGCGGCGCGGGTTGCCGGCACGGCGGCGGCCGACGGACCCGCGGCCGCGCGGGTCCGGTTCGTCCAGGCGGGACGCGGCTCAGCCGCGTCTGTGGTTCGCCAGCGTGGCCCATGCGGGCCGCGACTTTCTCAGGCCGCAGGTCAACGCCCGCGGCGCTCGGCCGCTCGGCCGAGCCGAGCCAGGCCGGTCTGACCGGCCGGGCCGCGCCCTGGCCGGGCCGGACCGGTCCAACCGGGTCGGACCCGAGTCGGGTCGATCCGGTTCGGGTCGCCCCGGTTCGGGCCGACCCAGGGGGGGGGGGGGGGGGGGGTCGGGCCGGGTCGGCCCGGGCCCGTACCCCCCTTCTTCGGACGTTTTCGTTCAAACGCCCCTAACTTGAGCTTCATGCCTCCAAACGACTCGCCGTCAGCGGAAACGCGATCCTTGGATCGAGACGGTCGTTTCGGTATATCGCACTCAAGGTTTAGGAATACTTTGAGTTCGGCCGGGTTGGTTCATACACGAGACCAACCGGGCCCTCGGAGCGGAAACGCTCATATCTTGAGCTACGGACGTCCGATTGACGTGCCGTCAGCTTTTTTGAATTCCTCTATGTGAGACGGATCTTTTGGCATACTCCGCCCGAGGTTTGGACGCAGGTGGAGTGCGGTCGGGTTGGTTTTGCCTTAAAAACCAACCGGGCCCCTGGGACGAAAATGCCAATAACTCTCAGACCGGGCGTCCGATTGACGCGCCGTCTGCGACGTTGAGTTCCTGTTGACGATACGGAACTTTTGGATACATCAACTTCGGAATTCGTGTCAGTTGATGTATCAGCCTCTCGGCTCGTGGAGCGGACCCTCCCGAACGAGCTTTCTGTGTGCGGGAACCCTAATGCTGGCTGTGACTGCTCCCTCGACGGCGACGACCGTGCAGAGATCCTCCGTGGACTCCGACGACGACCGTGCAGAGATCCTCAGTGGACTACGGAGACGACTGTGCAGAGATCCTCCGTGGACTCCGACGATGACCGTGCAGAGATCCTCCGTGGACTCCGACGACGACCGTGCAGAGATCCTCAGTGGACTGCGGCGACGACTGTGCAGAGATCCTCAGCGGACTGCGACGACTACTGCACTCAGCGATCCTACGTGGATCAGTGCTACAGGTCCTGCATGGGCCCGGTCCTGTGTGGGCCCGATCCTGTGTGGGTCCGATCCTGTGTGGGTCATCTCTCAGCGGTTCTGTGTGAGCCAACTCCTACAGGTCCTGCGTGGGCCCGATCCTGTGTGGGTCCGATCCTGTGTGGGTCTACACTAAGCGGTTCTGTGTGAGCCAACTCCTACAGGTCCTGCGTGGGCCCGATCCTGTGTGGGTCCAATCCTGTGTGGGTCACTGCAAGGTTAGTACCTATCGATCCTTCGTGGGTCCGACGACATAGATGGTTCAGTGATCATCTTTATCGTCATCCGAAGAAGTATACCTGTGTGAGATGAATCTTGTGTTTCTCTCGTTTGTGGATTGTGTTGAACTATCCTGTGTGGATTTACTGTTTACTCTCCTTTGTGGATTGTGTTGTTCTATCCTGCGTGGGTATGCGTTTTGCTTTCCTGTGTGGACTGGGTTGTGCTAGGGCTCGGACATTGGAGCCGATCGGGGAATTGACGACTTAGGTATATGTATGGGCATATACCTAAGCCGTGTCAGATGTTACTTCGTGATTGTACCTCTTCTTCGTGATTTATCCTTTGTGGATTTCGGGAGACCTTCGGGGGTCTTAGGGTCCCTACTGAGTAGCTTATACTCACCCCTGCACGGGCTATGCCCGCACTTCGTGGTGTTGGTTGCAGACGATGGACAGCGCTGATCGTGGAGGAGGCGTGCGGAACAGGACAGTACCTGGAGGTGGACCACTGGGCGGGACGTACTCGGAGCGGTTAGGTGGACCTGAGGAGCAGTGGAGGCTATCTGTACCCACCCTTCAGGTGGGACTTCCAGAGGACGTCTCGACACTGCAGTTTTTCCTTTCAGTTGTACTTTACAGTTGGGCTTGTATTTCCGGCCCCTTTTACTTTCAGCACAGCTTGTACAGTTTTTACTTAGTGTTTACTTTTCCGCTTGCTTACTCTGTGGTGCTTGTTTACTTTTCAAAGGCAATGCCTTCCCTTTTCGTTGGGATTTACGCCTTGGTGCTAGTCGCCAGCCCCTGGCCTATGGAAGGCGGGCTTGGGGTAGTCACGGCACGGGCCCCGAGGACGGGTCGTGACAAGTCTTACCAGGAGAGGTGAAGATATTTAAAAATGATATTCCATTCTCTCTAAATAGAGTTTATAAGACCTTGGAATCCATCCAGGATCCTCCAAAAACAAGATAAATGAGGTAGGGCTGAGCCTGGGTGTCTTGGGATATAAGATGGGGTTCACGATTTTTTTTATAATTTTAGAGGTTTTATTTTTCTATGCACATGGTTTCTTGTATGGGGCATACAATTTTCCCAAACTATGTTCCTAATAGTGTGGCTCCTCCCATGGGTCGCATGGCTACTACCAGGAGAGCGCATGGTTTAGAAAACTATGTTCCAACTGTGTGAATCCCCTTTATTTTTTATCACATGGCTTTCTAGCTTGGGCACACAATTTGGGAAAACTATTCACTAACCATGAACTGTCCCACTTACAAAATTATCAAATTTAACCCCAAATCTCCCCAAAGTAAATAATTACTAAATATACTCAAAATAGGAATAATAGTACCACTAAATGAGCTCGATACATCATAATGAAAGGTTGAGATATTATAGTAACCTTAGAATAAAAGAGGATAACATATTAAAAAAATGTTTATTATTAGTGATAGATGTGTTTATTGGGATTATATTTCCTTTAATAATTTATTTTTAAATTTTTATTACACTTTTATTTAGAGTGACTTTCTATTATTTAATAGTTTTGGGTATTTAATACAAATTAAAATCCCCCTCTCTTATAAAATGGAACCCACTCTCCTATCCTATCTATAATTCAAGACCCATTGGTTTTTTCAAAACCATACCAAAACCATTCTTTAAATCCCTCCCAATATAGTGGAAATATTTTTTGACCATTAAACCAATCTTGAAGCCCTTTTTATAATCCTTAAGAGGTATTCCAAAGAAGTGGTATCTTTATAAACTGAGTATCATTGTCTTATTTCATCTTCCACGGCCTAAAAAACTTAATGAACAATTATGATATAAAAATAATAGTATATTTAATATACAATAATGATATTATGTTATGTTCATTCCCTAAATCCATATACAGTACCATAAAATGTGTAACAAAACCATCGATCATTTGTATAAAGGATGACCACCTCGTGAACTAATATAAATTATTTTCCATCATTTCCTCTCAAGAATATTTATGATTATAGATTTAATGTTTATATATTTTATAAATTACATAATAATAATTTTGGAAAAATTAACATTACATATAAAATCTTACCTTACCATCCATTGAAAAAGGATAATGTCATCCGTTTGTAGCGAGAAATACTTCCTCGAAAAGCAATATGATTGGTTTATTATTACTATTTTAATTTTTTTGTATATGTAAATTTATTTTATGTGG
Source organism: Viscum album (assembly GCA_963277665.1). Lineage (NCBI taxonomy): Eukaryota > Viridiplantae > Streptophyta > Magnoliopsida > Santalales > Viscaceae > Viscum > Viscum album. The sequence goes on along the minus strand of OY728121.1, from coordinate 1,638,597,341 downwards.
TAATGTGATATTTATGATATAATATTCATTATAGAAAGATAAAACAACAGTTGAATTATTTACATAATAATCGTTGGAAAATGGAATCATTACTCATGTATGTGTATGACCAACTCTCTTTATGATGATAATGTTGAAATTTTTCATAACTATATAACATGATTGGTTTTCAATGTATAATTAACATATAAAAATTAAATTTTATTCATGATTTTTGCTTTTTATAATGAATTAATAATCTCTTTTACAATATTCAACTCACTAATGTTGTTTTGGACATATGAGCCATATGTCACAAAATGTCCAACATTAACCTAAGTGATGAAGTATGTTGAATATAATATGATAACCAATAAATTAAATGGAATAATAAACATGAAAAAAGTTATTAAAAATTAAAATAATTATCATAATTTAATTATTCATGAATATAAATAACACACATGATAAATTGGTCTCGAGGTAAGGGATTTTGCTAAACCACCATCACTTTGGGTAATAACCATTCTATCCCTAACACACCATATATTCTCTTTAATGTTATATAATTCATAAAAATTATGTATATATGTCTCTTAAATTTTTATAATTAGAACATTTTCCCTTACTTTTGTGGGGTAATACAATAATTATACAATTTCTCTAATTCTTTATTTATAAAACCTTTATTAATTATGATATGAGGCATGATTAGGCTCCCCAATTTATTCCCATGCAAAATTATTATATGTATTTCATATAATTGATTTAATTATGTAGAGCGCATTTTTATTCACATGATATGAATGTGACAGTTGAGCCTAGAATTATATATCCCTCCAATGAATTCAATAATTTTATAGTATCATGACACATTTTTAGTGGGATTTGGTAGAAAACCTAATACATTATGGGACTTTGTACTCCATGTTTTGTTGACTCTGTGGATACACTTGACATATGGTTATGTCATGTTTTATTTTTCATCCACATTTCCTATGTTACAAAGACCTTATGATACAATGTTATTTATGTTATTCTTTCACATGATTCCTTATGATACTTATATTAAATGATAATAGGTTATACCTTTGAATGACATATTATGTTTCCTTATCATGTCAATTCCCTTATTGTGATTTTGATCATCCCATTCTTTTTGAATTCCCCATGCCATCCTATGATGTTTTAGGATATAAAATGGATTTAAGAAGTCATTATGGACAAAAAAGTGATGATTTCTTATTTTAGTTTCAATTGATGTAATATAAACCTAGTCTACCCAAGACACTATGCATTATGATATTTGGGGTTGTAATTGATGGATATTTCTACATGAAAATTATGTAATAATTTGTTTAAAATGCATGGGTGTCTATAACCAGGCCTCCCAAACTTAAAACATATTCTCATTCCATTCAAGAAGTAAATTGATTTTTTCATCCCATATTTTTCTTGCCAGTGTTAAAATCTTATTCCCTCCATATGCCATACCATAAGAGTTCACATGAAACTCCATATTCCTTTTATTATCACCATAACAATTATAATAAGTGTTTCCATGTACAACCCCATGTGTACATACTGGTGGGATGTTTTTAAAGGGATGTTGAGTTTTTAAATTTGTGGATGGTATAAATTATGATCTAGGATTTGAAGTCAAGTTACAGGGGTTTAAAATCAACAAAAAATCATGTTTTGGGAATGTTATAGAGCACGATTAATATCAAAATGGATTGGGGAGAACTGGGATTTTCAGGGTGGTTGCTTCAAGGGAAAAATATAACAATTTTTTTTCTAACCAATCTATATGAGACAATAAGCCTTTAGTCTACATTCATCATCGGAAAGCCGCTGGCCTAGTACCATTTAGGTAGTGGAAGTGGGTAGTGATCCATCTTAGCTAAAAGGTTACACTGACAAGCTAATGAGTCTTTAATGTTGAAAGGTAAAATTACCCCAAATGAATGATTATGAGGTTTTTCCCATATTCCCCATTATTATTTCTCAAGAAAACCAAGGATGATCCCCTTCAACGGAACTCTCTTTCCCCTTAAAATGGGTGGTATTTCATAGGTTCAACCAATATTTTTGAGGTATGTGGTAACCTCTATGGATACTTTTTTTATATACTATTTTAAATTTTTTTTAATCTTCCCCTATTATGTTTTTTGATCTTGAATGAACTCAATCATGGTGAAATCAACTAAATGAATTGGGTATTTGGTTCTACCTATCTAGGGGATATCCTTGGTGTCCATCGAGGTACCATCAATCATCGATCCATTGAATTTATGTCACACCTCCTTATTTACTTTTTTTTATATCAATTTTAAATTATTGTTCTTGAATAATTTGTTATAATCATTGGTTATATTTCTCAGATTGGGGTTGGGGTGCACAATGGGTTGTTGGTGATTGTTTGACCACAATGCCAGTGTAATGATTACACTGTTGAGTTTTATATGATCATTCCCTTTGTGAATAATTTTATAAATTAATTATAAATATTTATTTTTATAATTTGAGGTTTCATTATGTAGTTTAGAATACTAGGTTGGTGAAAATTTATAGTTTCCCTCAGTCATATTTTGGATGGACTTTTCCAAATGATGTCGGACATTGGAGTTAAATGGGAAATCATAAAAATTCTGGTATGCGTTCCATATAATTTAATTGATAAATATTTTTCATTTAATATTACATATGTTGTGTATTATCACCATTTTTATATATGAATTCCTCATAAATTAATTAAATTCCACAAAATCACTTTTTTTTCTTTGTCGATATTTCTGAAATGATAATTTACAATCACTAATAATGAGAATCATGTTTCTAAATGTTTATTATGGGATGGAAAATCTATTTTTGGGTTGTTTATTATTTTTAAATTATATTGTATTATTGTATGGGAAATGAGATATTTTTTGAAATGGTAACATGTTAATTATTAATGAGAATTAGTGACTCTAGAAATTTCTCTTCATATGATATTTTTTTTGAATTTTAAAATAAAATTGAGAAAATTATTGAATTTTTTTCATTAAATGGTAATGTGAATTGTTTTTTTATACATGATGTGATTTTGAATTTATTTTTGAAATATTAAATGGGAAATAGTATTTTAAATGTTTTTATAAAATGAATTGGTTATTAGATCCTGGAAATATATTTGAAAATAGAAACATTAAATGAATCCTTAATTTATGTTTGTGTATTTTTTTTGTTATGGATAGTTTTTAGTTTATATAGACTTTATTTCTAGTTATATTTAACCTAGGTGGTGAAAATGGAACCTAATAGTTACTAGAATTTATGGATACCATGTGGTGAACACAAAATTTGGGGGATACTTGATACAATTATCCTTGGGAGAACACGAACCCCAAGGGACACCCGTTTTGGTTAACCTAGGGTGAACATGTACTGCGAGGGATGAATTTGATGGTTAATCCTAGGGTGAACATATCCCCTAGTTGAATCAGGAGTCTAGAGATGGGTATATTATACCCCAAATCCTAGCTGGAACAGTGATATATATATATATATTATCACTGAATAGGAGTGGTATTGTTGGAACAGTCAGTGAAACACACTCATAGATACCATGAAACAAGTTGAAAAATGTTTTTACCATTCATGAGGTGAACCTTCCCCTAGGTTATGTGTTTATTTTTTTGAATTTATTTCTCCTTATTTTTTATTTGGTATTTAATTCATTAACATCATAAGATCTAAATTAACATTTCTTCGGGAATATTATTCAGGGGGAAATTGATGGTGGTGGCCTACTGAGTTGGACTAAAACCCTTATCACGCTTCGATGTAATAGGGGTGGCCATGAAACCCCCTCATATTATAGGGTCGGTTTGGGATGATACCCCAAATTTCATGATCGAGATGTTTTAGCTCATATGGGTTTGGAGTTTAGGATAAGGTGAGACTCAGGGTTATTATGGAGCCATATATTCTTTTATTTCAGTTTTTTTTCATTATTTATTTTGTATTTGTTTATGGATACAATATAGTGGGTGACACTCCCTTTAATCCCATATACTATAATTATTTGTTATCATGTAATTTTTTATTTTTTATTTCTTTTTATTGATGTGATGGACCTTTATGTTGTTGGAAGTGTTTAGTTATTTATTATTAATTTCACAAAATGATAAAAGGGTTATATCTTCCACATGGTACCTCCATAGATCATCATTTCTAGTCGAGAAACTGTAGTGTTAAGGGAGGTGTTAATGAGTTCATGTGGAAAATTAGTCATGTTACTATTTGTAGAGTGATCTAGATAGATATTTTTACGAAGTGTTATCAAAGATTATTTTATTTTTCCATACATATTGGGGATTAGGTGTCCTGCAGATATAGGGCTGTGTCATATCATATAACAGATAATAGGATAGTGCATCATGAACACCTTATCTAGTTTGAAGTCAAGGTTACCTAGTGTTCAGGGTATTTGTCTTGGTTTTCACTATTATAGTTATATATGATATCCACCATGAGTGTGTTACATGGATGTGGGATAACTTATTTTTTATATTGATTAATTGGATCATGGATCATAGAAAGAGACCACATTTTGTGTTTTCTCATAGCCTACAAGGTCAATAATAATCACATGCATCATGGTTAGGATTATAGGACCTCTATGAAACTTATTCCTACCTATGTGTGACCTTTATTACAGATGAAGGATCAAATATTTAATGTATCAATAATAGATCATACATTGTTTTCTTATATTAGAACATGGGGGAATTCTACTCAATTTTTATGACTTGTACTTATGTATTTTCACCTAATGGTAGGTCATGTGAATCTATAGTGATTATCCTTTTGATGATGAAATATACCATGTTGACTAGAGTTAGAGTAACCCTAGTAGGTCAACCCAAGAATTTCATGCATTGGTGGGAATCCCCATGTGTATTTTTGTCATCATAGTTTGGTTATATAAAGTTCTAGACACTACCTATATGATGTTATCTCATATAATTTGGATTGAGATACTACATCATTATGCTAGAGACTGATTCCTCCATGATATGTATCATCCTAGACTCTACCTTTGGTTAGTGTAAAGTCAACTATTAGGAAAATGATTCACTAAGGGGTAGTAGCGTGTGTGAATTCATTGTGAGGATTAGTTCATATTGGGTATTAGTGTTGGAATGTATTTCATAATATATGTGATACCCATGAGTTTATGTTTTTGAATTTTGGATATAATAGGTTTTCAGAAGGGTGTAGTGAGTATGGTCTCATGATTTTTGAAAAATTTGTGATACCCAGATCATGGTATAGGTGGGGACCCTAGTGATATTTGAGATATGATGGGGTTATTTTTTTGGGATGGTGCATAGTTTTTCTCATAGTTACCCATTCGATGGGTTATCTTATACTTTATTTTCATAAGATATTGGATCCCCATGAAGTTTATTTGAGTTCTAAGTGGTGCATATATGGCACTACCAATATGGCATAAGCATTGGTTATTCCATTAGAATGTGGTTATATGCATGGTGTTCTATAGATATGTGTATTGGATCAACCACATAGGTGTTTAAAATATGAGGATGTACTTTGGTTTTTTGGATAAAGGAATGAAAAATTACCTATGATATGGGAATTTTATGTGCTTAATGAGTGACATCAAGACCCCATCCCTCAGTGGTTCCCCTCCTAGGCCAAAAATGGAAAATGATAGAAAATAATCCCTATATCTAGCCTCTAGTAGGCACCATCATAGTAACTACCACTGGGGTAATAAAAATTTAGGTATATAGGAGTCATTAACCTCAAAATAAAGAAATTTAGGTTTAATAGATAGGATATCATACACAAAACAAGTTCATAAAATAATAAAATTGTAAAATCCAAAATATATCATCTTTCATGTAATAGAATTCTAATATAGGGAAGTCCCCAAGTAAAACATCAATGAAAATTTTACTGTGGAAACACAATAATAGATCGAATTCCAAAGATTATAATGTATACCTTATCCCCTAAAGTCATCTTGAAAATAATAAAATTTTTTTATAGAAAAATGTTGTGAGGATAACATTTATACTCAGTATGAACATATAGTATGACTCTCTTTCCATTGTGAGAAGAGGATACAAATTATATTTTGAACAAATAGGAGAATCAATAGGAATATATCATGTAAAATAGTTCCCTTATTGAAAAATTATAGATTATAAAATAACACATCCTAGTATAGTGAGAAAATATAAATCATTTTGATAAATGGGTACCTATCAACGTTTCCCCATCAGTGTGCATCTTTAACACACTAGCATCATATGAAATGTCACTCTTATCTATTTTATATTGTATTAATTTCCATAGTCACCTGGTCTGTCACATTTCATCTAATCTGAATACACCTAGGCCATCCTATCACATCTCAATTGAAGAAACTAAGTTTATCATAATGCATCTGATCCACATCTATAACCATAAAAATTGGGTATTATAAACATTATGGAAATCAACCTCATTCCCCATCTCTACCATGTATAACCCCCACCATAAAAAATCTCATCAATATCATAAAAAATCACCACTATTACACTATTTAATTCTGTCCATTAGAGCCCATATATGTCAAAGTCATCCGGAAAAGAGATATGGGAAGAGGGTTTTCCACCCTTCCATCTAAATAATCTAGATGTTGGAGAAAAACCCCCAAAACATATGGGTGTCATCAAAAAGTTTTGGATGCGGGTGGGGTATATATAAAAATCATTATGAAAATATAATATATAATAGTTACACATAAGGCCAACATACAGTTTCACACAAACTAAACAATCCCAAATCATAAAAATTTGTCAAGGAATCACAAACTCTACCAACTTCACTACCATATATAAATGTATATTACCACAAAAAAATAATCTGCACAGTGGTTTCCAGTTGATGTGGTTCCTTGAAAATTTCAATTTTTTTGTGTTCTAATGAATCTGCACACTGATTTAAATGATCTTCAGCCGGGTCCTTGCCGGTGTTGGGATGGGTGATGATGATGCTGACTGGTGATTTAGTGCATCAGGGTGTGTAGATGTATAGCTCAAGTGGCATGCTGTTGATGGTAATGATGTCTCCTATTTCTTTTGATCTTTGAAATTTTGGATTGGGTGTTGTTTTCCAGTTGTGGGATTTTTTGTATTTTTGAATTGGTATCCAGTAATTTGTGAGGTTCCCACTAATCCCAAAAGTGTTTTATTCAGAAAATAAAAAAAAATAATTTGGAGAATAATCCTAGAATATATTCCTCTCCATATAAATTTAATTTCTTCTATAGCTTTTGGTACATGCAAAACCCAGTCCAAGAGAATGTTGAAATTCTTTTAAAATGATTTTATTTAATGTAAAATTTTTATTTTATCCTTTCAATTGGCAGGTAAAAAAATTTACACACTTATGAAATATATATAAATATCCTACTCAATAAAAACGAATTGATTAATTATTAAGAAACACATACTCAATTTTTAGTATAATTATTTCATGCTTCAAAAGTACATTTTCTTTAAAAACATTTTTAATTTATTTTTGTGATAAAATATTAAATTTATTTCAATAACATATATAAATTTTATTTTAAAAATAATATCATTTTAAAAATCAATATTTCAATATTATCTTATCATGAAATTTTAATTTTTTTCCAAAATATTGGTTTTTATGTGAATAGTGAAAAATACTGATTCTTATTATAAACTATATTTTTTCAAGAATTTTAGAAATATAATTTTGTATTAAAATTAATTCAAACTATAATAATTTATACATTATTTTTAATAATTCTTATATGTACATTAGAGTGATTTTTTTTAATTTTCTATAATAGAATTTTTATAGATACAAACATTTTTTGCTAAAAAAAATTATTTTGTATTTTTTAAATTTAAATTGATTAATTCCACATGTAAAAATTTAATAATGAAAAATGGATTCTATATTTGGAGTTATGAGGTTAAAAGTTTTCAAAATGAACCCTTTTATTTGTTTTTTTACATTTTGAATAGTATCCATAGTAAATAATTATCACCGTGATAAGGGTAAATCTAAGAATTAATGTTAAAAATAATATGATAACAACCTAAAAATAACCCTAAATGATGTATTAATTACATTTATTGAATATATTTTGTACATACTCATACAATATTTTATTATATGTGATATTTTTCTATTTAGCTGTGATTTTGACCATTATATTACTTTATTTAATGAAAATTCAATAATGACATAATCTTTGTTTTATTATATTTACATTTTGGACAAAAGTATATATAGATGATATTTTGGTATATAAATAATTATTTAAAATAAAAAAATTATTTTTATCAGCTTAATTTATTTATAATTTTTATTGATGAAATAATTACCTTAAATGTTTACGAAACATTGATAGAGTATTTATTCAATTAATAAAAATATAAAATAAATTTTCTTAAAATATTTAAAGATATTTAATTATTATTAATTAATGTGTCTCATGAATTTTTTAGTTCTATATTACATGAATGTGATTTTTTGAAATATTATATTCTGAATCACCCATTTTATTTATGTATTTAAATACAAATTAAATGAATTGTGTCAAAAATAACATTAAAAATATTTTATAATAAATAATATTTTATGGAATGATTTAAAATTCATAAAAATAATACATTAAAAAAAATGAATAGGATATGGTTTTAAATATAATCCATGGTCAATTTATGGATCCTATGTCATTTTATGATAATATTATTCACACATAAAATATAGAAAATTATAACTTTGTGGAAATTGTCAAAATGGTTAACATAGATTAAAAATAAATGATAAGGATAAAAATATAAAAAAATGTTTAAAATATATTATATTTGGGTATTTATATTCAAAATTTTATTATATTTGAATTATATAAATTTTTAATCATTTAGACATTAAAATTAATTTATATTAATTTAGAAACTTAATAAATTTCAAAAATACCCCTTCACTCACTAATAGAGGGATAATCATTATATCACTTATTCAAACAACATTGATCCATATGTATTTACCAAAACCTAAAAAAATAATTTATAAGTATCATTTTTTATGATCTGAAGGATATGGTATTCCTAAAATACCAACCCTATGTCTATTAAGATAATATCTAAAGGATCTATTCTAAAGAAGATGTAATCGTCCTTATCGACTATTTTAATTTTAATTATTCACAAAATTACTCTAAATATATTTCAACCATCCTATAATTATAAATATAGTATCATAAATATAATGAAATATTTTTATTATTATTTTACAACCATTTTCCACCTCTTTTCTATAAAACAAAAAAATCACGCATCTCTATGTACAACATACCATCTACAAGGAGCCATGTAATTCATTTTTCATTGTCTATTTACTTGGAAGATTATAAATATTGAAATATTTAATATTTATGAAATTTATGAATTAAACAATCTTATTTAATTTTAATAGCATATATACCTGCTTGCCATCTAATCTACTAGAAAATGATAACATCACTTGTGATTTTGTGTGGTCTGCCACCTCCACAAAGCGATGTGATACATTTTACATTTCCTATTTAAAGTCAAGGTAATAGGGATATATTTGATTGATATATGTGTTTTTTTATCATTATTAACACTCTTTATATTATTTTACTAAATTCAATGTAATATTACATGATCTTCTATGAAAAACATACATGAGAAAATAAATCAGTTACCACCCGAAACAATGATAAAAATGAATGATTGTTGACCAATAAGTGATAAGTAATTATAAGATGATTATATATTATATAATAAACTTTAAAAATAATATATAACAAAGCAATAATTCTTTTAAAGCATTATACAAGAGGTTAAAAAATTTCCAAATATAAGGAAATGTTTGGTACGAGATTTTGTCTCAATTTCCACTATAATTAGAAATAATTGATAATATGCTCCTATTTAGTTTTATTTGGTTTATATATAATTACAATTTGGGTAATTTAAAATGAATATATATTTAAAAATGAATATTTATGATTCAATTCAATGTACTCTTTGAAGATGAATCTTTTAGAAAAATTGATTTTATCTCTCTTCATGAATAAGTATATTTTTCTTATATTTACTTATTTTTAGAAATTGTTTTATAAAAGTAAATTGTATTTAAAAAATTGATTTATAAAGGATAATTTATTATATAATTAATTTTTTACATTATTCTACTGTATTATTTATAATGATTTCTTAAAAGGATTCATTTTCATATTTCATTATAAAAACACCAAATGAATGTTTTTTAACTTATTTGTCATTAATGAGCCCCACGATGACATAATCATTTTACAAATAATAGATTATTATAAAATATTTCCTAGGCATTAAAAATAATCCTCTTTTGAGAGTTTTTATCAACCTTTTTCTTTTATTCTCTAAAATACATGATTTCATTTCCAAACCTATATTTATTATTAATTAAAGTTCATCATTTATATCTTATTACATTCCTAGTTTGTATCATCCTCTTGAAACATTAAAATTATTATTATCATAAAACATTAAATTTACCTTAAATATCCATCATGGGAATAATTTTTTCCTTAACTATATAACATTTATAAATGCAGTGTTTACTTTTAATGTTATTTGATTGATTGTGGAAATATTGAGAATATGTATTATTAATATATACATATTTTTATTGATAAGGCATATTGTTAATGAAATAAATATATCATTCAATATATAAGGAATGTATTTAAAATTCTTTATGGGAGGGGATTAGAATTATATTTCCCCTTAAAGAATCGATAGGTCTCATGAGTCAAATCGGTTTTCCAAATAAATCGGGTCTTTAAAAATAATTTTTATATTGTATTGGAATAAGTTCTCAATGGAATAGAAAACATGATGTTTAAGGTCATGATATCAAATAGAAATCACTTACTTCATTAATAATTATTTTATTATTAACCATTATATTATTGTATTTATATTATATATTGATGAATTTCATGCTCATGTTATTGGTTAGATGGAATACATATTCAGTTATTTAACATTCCATATTTATTATTTCTTATTTACTCATAATTTATTATGATATATGTAACCCTTACTAATAATTTAAGCTCAAAATTATTTTATTTCCTTTCACTAGGACATGAAGAATGAATCATTGAATGAATTTAAGGATGTAGAAAAATATTTCTACTTTTTTTATTTTTATTTAAAATGTAAAATGGGAAGAATATATGCATTTGGTTAATCAAGGTTACTAAACAATTCATTACATTGGGAAGAAATTTTATATTTTTTCCAATTTAATAAATTTGACACCATCTCAATGTTATAGGAGTTAGGGTTATTATAGTTGGTACCAGAGAATGTATTTTTGAAAACCATTGGACCATGATTTTGGAAAACATTGATTAGGTAAAAAACCTTTTGAATGACATTGATAATAATTACAAGTATATAATAACATTTTAATGTTTAGGTAAGGAATATATTTTCTAATTTTCCTATCAATACATATCTATCCTGATACTATATGTGTATGTAGTTTAGGAAGAGAAACATCTAGGGGTAATTACCTTTAAAATATTATGTAGTGAATATAACGACTATCATTCTAGTTCACGATGATTTTAACCTTATGTGCACCTAGTTTGACACTCCTAATAGATATATGTCAGATAAGTAACATTTTTTATGAACCATAATGAAGGTTAATAATAGATAATAACCAAGGATTTCTTAGATTAAACTTATGGTTCTATAGAGTAAAAATAAAGTGTAATGTTTCAGAAATCCTATGAATTATGTTTCATGATTTCCAAAAATGATTTTTTTTGTTTCTAATATTATTCTTTTTTGTTTTGGTCAATTTATTTCACCTAATGAAACAATTTTAAAAATTAATTTGATAGAATATGTGGTCGTAATGAGAAAATAAATGGGACAATGATTGGAGTGAAAAATATTTTTATTATTCATAATCAGTTATCATGATATATGTCTGAAAAATTGTACCATAACCAACTCACAAACTAACTAAAGATGAAATGGATAGAGTTTTTTTAGATCTTGAGTGGTGTATATCATTTAATAAATAAGGATCAATATCATTCATTAATGATATTTTGAAAGAGAAAATATGTAGAATATCTCAAAGGGATGGGAAAATGTTATATATATGGATAATCGGGTAATATATTGACGTTTTTTCAATGAAAAATGAAGTGTATGATTGGAGGAAATAAATTTAAACCTATGCAATAATTTTATGTTAAATATCTTATTTATGGGGAACTTAGGAATTATCTAAGTCAATGACCTAATCAATGGTTTAACTTTGAGACCAAGGAAGGACACATCCCCTGTCAAAAATTGAATTGGATGTATTTAAGTGATTTTTTATTGGGATTTTTTAAATATAATGTAGAAGTATTATATCAATTATATATGGGATATATGAATCAAGAAACACCTTAGGATTTTTCTCCAATAGTTTATTATAATTATTTTTTACTAAATTTTGAATTGTACTAATATTCTAGAGAAGTGATTTAGCGATATGCTGGATTTTGATTTTAAAACACATGATTGAGGGATAAATAACCCATAATGTGTGTTTGATACTGGAATAAACCTAATGTTTCTTGGTATAATAAGTATAAGTCTAATCATATGTTTAAAATTAATGGTACCCATTCTACGGTTTTATGTGATATGCATTTAACATGATTAAAGATATTATATGAAACATATATGTGAAGAAAACCATTTAGTTAAGTATATTTTTTAGTGAAAAGGTTATTTTAGGAATAATTCCTTCATATTTTTTGGTCATAAGATTAATGTTATTAACAACCATTAGGGTTAATATTACCATTATGGTTTATGTTTTTTGGTTTATTGGGATAAAAATGTTAGTTCATTATGGAAATATGTCATATATAAAACCATTTTGGTTAAAAAGTGGTTTTTTATTAATATTGTTTTGAGGATATTCATCATACTTTTTGGAATGATATTGGAATTATAAATTTGGATGAATGGAAAACCCACATTTTTTGTGACAATTCATCACATTTGGAAGGGCCATGAGGCTTGAACCCACAATTGATGAGTGTAAATGGTGTAGTTTCTACTATAATACTAAATGATATCCTGGTTAGTATTATATTATTTTTACTTAAATTATTTTTTGGATAAATATTTTTTTGATCAAATATTTTTGAATTTTTTGAATTAATGACATTTCAAGAGATGTTTTGTCAGGTTGAGGTATATAAAATTTTGAGGATTAAAAAAATGAATTATATTGGAATAATGTCGCAATATTTTTGGAGTATTATGCAGAAGGTCATCATAAAACTGTTGAGGTTAAACCATTAATTATTTTTGAGTTTTTTATGTTTATTTGGGATATTTTTTTTATTTTTGAAATAAATTATTTTAATCCTTTGGTATTGTTGTTTAATTTTTGAAGTTTAATCCATTTTAGATATTATATTAAATTATGGTAAAATTTTTTGTTTTAGTAAATGATTGAATAATAAAATATTATTCATTTATGGATCAAATTATAGATTAAAATCTTAATTTTTTTCTTCAGGAATGAAAAATCAATCCTTATTTAATTGAGTAAGTGATGGCATGGAAATTGATCAAAGAATAACCAAAGGATACAAATATACTTAAGAAATGGAAAAAATAATGTATATTTTATCATTTTACTCAAATAATCCCTCAAATATAATAAAATAATCAAGGAATAAAAATGTTATCCTTTACTATTTATTTTTAAATAATTTATGGTCTCTTCCACCCATACTGATATAGGGTTTTGTCATCATTAACTTTCTTAGGATTATGTTCTCTATAACTCTTTATTATTATAAGGAAAATTATATTCTATTCAATATATATAATTTGAGATACTAAAATATTTCTCCAAATATAGGAACTATTATACATGATATTTTAGGTATCATTTATACTTCACATTTTCCATTTTCAAAATAAGTTTTATTATCCATCTATATAATGTGGGTTTTCAATGAAAATTATACCATTGATGACTATGATTAAATTATAAGGTTAAAATTTATTTGGGGGTGGGGGTGTGTAATTTGAAATAAGATAATTTAGAATAAATTTATCTTTATAGAAATTAAATTACTTCAATAGATTTCATTACACTGAGCACCAAGTCTAAACGAATCATGATATACTATTAAAATATAATAATTTAATGTTACAGTTACTGCCTAACCATCATTTTTTTGGGTATAAATACTATTAAATCAATTATTAAATATATATGTATATATATATAATGAAACTAATAAAAAAACTCATTGATTAATTCTTAGGAAACAAGTAAACAATTTTAAGTAAAGTAATTTTATCGGTTATAGGTACTTTTACTTCAAAATTGATTTGTATTTATTTTTCTGAGAAAATATTAAAATTAATTTCTTGAACATATATAATTTTTTTATAAAAATAATATACCTTTTTATATAATCATAACAAACATATCTTATGGTGAAATGTTTTTATCTTTCTAAAATGATTGATTTCTATAGAAGAGTGAAAATATGCATTTTTATTGAAAAGTATAGTATTTCTCTAGCATTTAAAATTACAATATTGTTTAATATTAGTTTAAATGAAAATTATTTATTTTTATATTATTAATAATTAAATTATGTTTACATTAATTAATTTTATGATTTAATTTAGTATATATATATATAAGGATGTTTTCTAAAAAAATTTATCTCTACGTTTTGTGTTCTAATTTTTAATTAATTATTAACACTTATAAAAATTGAATCATTCAATATGTATGATACATTCTTAATGAGGAGATATAAATTTTATAAATATACCCCTTTAATTTTTTTTCATTATGAATAGTTAACATGGTAAATAATTTTCAACACATAATGGTCAATCGAGAAATTAAATTTATAAATAATATGATAAAGACTTGAAAAGGACCTTATAATGTTAATAAATTTCCATAAATGAAAATAGTTCCTCTATAAAGATCCAATATTTAAATATATGATATTTTTATTCTATTTGGCTATGATTTTTAGTTTTATATTATTTTATTTAATAAGGGAAAAAATGTCAATCTATTTGTTTTATTATCTTTAAATGTTTGAGACATGGAAAATAGAGGTTATGTTTGGATATAGATATTTATGTGAAATATAAATAATTCATTTTCATGGAAATTTATTTATATTTTTATAATGAAATAATTCCTATAAATTCTTAAAAAACACATATATAGTTTTAATTCAATTAATAAAAAATTTAAAAAATATTTAAAAAATATTATAAGTCATATAATTTGAATAAATTAATCTGTCCCATGAATTTTATTAATATATATGTCATTTTATGTTTTTTATAAAGTATTATATTTCAATTCCCCCCTTTATTTGATGTATTAAATGTCGTATTCAGTGAATAGTGTCATAAATGATATTAATAATATTTTATAATAAATAATATTTTATTGAAGGATTTAAAATTCATAAAAATATTACTTTAACTATGAAATTATTTTATATTCATGAATTCATCAAACATGGTCCATTTATGAGTCTTTTTCCCTTTTTTGTAAACATTCATGAACCTTAATGTTTATAAAATTGTAATATTGTGATAATTGTAAAAAGAGTTAACAGGGGGAAAAATAAGAGTGAAAACATAACCATAACATGATCATAATTTATAATTTAATTTTATTTTGAATCATATTGATATTATATTTCAATTATATCATGTTATCTATATTTGTATATAGAAAATAATTTATATTAATTTGAAACATTAATAAATTACAAGAAGGCACATCCCCTCACTTATAATAGGACACCCTCTTCCCTCAGTTGTTAAAAATATGTTGAGAAATACAGTACAACCTACCCCATATCACTATTCTTCTTAGTAAACTTATTCATGTTTTGATTGTGATCTTGTTCCTTAAATAGTTACCATAGGTCCCATATGAGAATATATAAAAGTGATCTTTTGAAGAAGAAGAAATTGTCATTGCCGACTCATTAAAATTTATTTCATCTTCTACTTCCTCTAAATCTTTAATATATATCCAAAAATAATAAATATATATTCATAAACATACTGATATGTCATTATAATTATTTTACAACCATTTTAAATCTTTTACCCATCCTATGAAAAACAAAAACATTCCTTGTGCGTACATACGACTTACCGTCACCACATAGTGAAGTAAATCATTTTTCATATCCAATTTACATGGAAAATTATAAATTTGAAACTAATGAATATATATGATAATAATGGCAAAACTATTGCTCTGTAATTTTAATATCATATATACATTATTCCTATCTAATCCATCATAACATTATAATGTCTCTCATGCGTACGTGTATACTACCTTCTCAGCGAAGTGATGGGATCCATTTTTTTAATTAAAATTGAAGGTAATAATTGTATATTTAAAGGATGTATATCATATTTATATAATTATTAATATTATTCATATTGTTAAAAAATAATAAATGTGCAAGGCTAAGAACTTCTGCGACAAAACATTTGTGAGAAAATAAAGCAGTACACACCCAAAACAAATGTTGATAATGAACAATTTTTGACTGATGGGTGAAGAGATGTCATAAGAGGGTCATGTATGGATTTAAAAATATTTATATGATATTGGTATAAATTAATAATTATTTTAAAAACATTATAAATGAAGTTAAATTACAATCAATGAAGTGGAAACATGAGGTAAGTTATTTTATCTCAATTACCACTCTATTGAGACCAATTTGGAAATATGAATTTATTTACTTTTATGTGATGTATATGTACTTCCCCATGATTTTATTTAACATTAATATCCATTTATTCATGATAATTAATGATTCAATTCAAGTTACCCTTCAATATGAATGTTTAAAAGAAAAATCAATACTATTTCTCTTCTTTATTGGTTATCATTTTTATCCATATTCATATTTTTTGAAATGGTATTATGAAAATATTTGTATTTATAAAATTTATTTATAAAGGTATTTTATTTCATACTTCATTTTTTTTTGTTACTAATAGAATCATTATAATTTTTTCCAAAAAAGAATCATTTTCACTTTTTATTAAAAAAATACGAAATGAATATTTATTTTAACATATACAGTGTTAAAAAATTACTATCACCATAACCATTTTTAAATATTTAGATTATTACAAAATATTTCAATGTTATTTCAAATAAAACTATTTTCTGAATGTTTCTCTCATCCATTTTATTTTTTTAATCTAAAAAACATGAATGTAATTCAAAAACTTTATTTTTGATGAATTAATGGTCATACATAATTTCTTAATAATTTTTTAGTTATTAAATTTACTTCGAAACATTCACTTAACTAGGATCATTAAACATTAAATTACCTTTAAATATTCATTAGGTATATAATTATTTTCTAAATTATATAAGATTTCTACAAACATTTTTTTATATTTAATGTTATTTCATTGACTGGGGAAGTATTGTTATTTCATATTGTCTACTAAATATGGATATTTTTTGGCAAGGAATATGGTTCATTTATTAAATAGATCACTTTATATATGGTGAATGTATTTTAAATTTAGTGAATTTTGGGGCCTAAAATTATATTTTCCCTCGATTAATCAGTATACCTAAAGATAAAAATCAGATGACCAAATTAAATTTCACTTTTCCCACACTTTTTAAACATTGATTGTAAATGGTTGTGATGGTAGTGATATCATGATACATGAGATCATTATGTATAATATTAAGAATTTCCTTCATTGAATATTCAATAATTATTATACATTATATTATTTCATTGATATTATCTAGGGAGGAATTTAATTCTCATGTTATTTATTAAGTGGCTTGTGTTTTATTCATTTAAATTTCAATATTGACATATCTTATTTACTCATGATATATTATACTGTATATAAACCTTAATAAGAATTTGAGATACCCATTATTTTGATACCTTTCCCTAGGATAAGAATATGTAATATTTGAATGATTAAAAGGATGTATAACAATCACTCTAACTATTTATTATATTTTATTTCCAATGTAAAATGGGAAGACTTTTTATATAAAGTTCTTCAAGACTGAAAAAATATTTGGACCTTTTGGATGTAATCATTATATCTATTATAATATACTAAATTAAACACCATATGTGGGTTAATAGATTTAGGGTTGTTATAGTTCATTTATATATTCCAAACAATTCTATTTTAGTGTTATCATTTTGAATTATTACATCACTATCAAGTAACTAGAACAACAATGCACATCACAACAATAAACCATTCTCCTCATGCTAATAAGCCATGTATTTTCACTATTTATCATCAAAACCATTTCCCCTCACAATAGCTTTATATCTAAAAAACAACCACTTTCACAAAATTCAATTAATCTATTCCAATTACCACACATAATTTCAATAGTTCTCAATTAATTACATCAAATAAAAACCATTTTAATATTCACTAATTATATTTACTAATTTAAATTAAAATTAATCATCCAATTTACATTAAATTTATTTCCATCCCCAAGCCATTTATGCCATCCCCAGGATCATTTAATTTTAACTCAACACTTTTCAATAATTCCATATTTACCTAGAAACTACTAAGAAAACACACAATTCCTTCAAACATACCGATTTCAACTTCATATTCCCACATCATGCATCACCACCATATCCCCTCATTCAATATCAACAAACAATAACAACTATAATTCAATGAATTATATATACAATCACATTAATCAATATCATAATAAATTGAGAAGCATGTAATCTTTTTATGTACACATATCTTGATCAATTACCATATTTATGGGACTTACTACTTTCATATTAGGTGATTAAATAAATATATTTAGGTAAAATGAACATATTAAAACCAGATGACATAACACATAATCAACAACATCTGAAACATAATATATGTGAATAAAAATAATGAAACAAGTAAATCATGTGTGATATCTCCACATTCACATATATTTTATTATATCCAATTTATTATCATAATTAAGAGAACATTTAATATTCAACCAAAATGAATCAAGATATTTCTAATATCACACATGCACAAAAATAGTTATCTTGGATACCATGCATGGTGATGGTATTGTAATTGTATTTAGAATAATGTATAAAGAATAGAAAAGGATTTTACAAAGCCTATATGTTTCAATAAAATAATCCTCACAATATTTTGAAGCTCATCGACATGGAGTTTGGGTTTCATGGTAAAAAAAACTCAAGTGAAATAACAAGTAACTAAAATGAGATAATTGAAGATGTAGTTAACATCTATATATATATATATATATCCCTCCAGGGATAATCTAACAAACATTCCATATTTTATTTCATATAGATTCATATGAAATTGGATTCCATTTTATGTTCTTCTATACATAATTTAGAATATATTAATATCATGGGAAGTCATTGATTTCACCTAAAATCCATAAAAGATTCCAATACACCAATTTCCATTTTTATATTCATATATTTTCATAAAAAACTCTTTATAAGCAGTTTCTGGAAGGATAAATGGGGATTTAATAATTTTCCAGTACCCATACATAGTATCAATGTATTGTGTAAGGGTAATATGATTTTCCCATTATATTGTGGTCCACCCTTATATTAGATATAGAAATATTATCTAACCATTATGAAAGTCGATGTTAGCTTTATATAGCATGTTTTAAGGCTCATAAACCCATATGAAATATTTATCTTACCCTCATGAATCAATAATAATTTGAGTGATAATCTCACACTAGTCATTTCATACCCTTACATATGTTTTAGAACTCACGGGTTACCCTTACATAGCCATGAACTACCCTTAAATAAGGAAAAATACACCATTATGAAATATTTAGAATCAGTATCTTATATAGACACAAGGTTCTAACATCCTTTACTTGATATATAGAAACTCTCCTATACTCTTACGTGGTGATGAACTAACCTTATATAACTCTAATAAATTCAGGTTTACCTTTACCTAGGCTTTTGAAATTCCCTATTAACCATACAAAAAATAAGGAAACATAACCTTACCTTTAGACATGGAATAAGAACAATGGATTTCTCATAAACAGGAAGTGTAAAAATCCTTTTACCTTTAAGAAATAAATTAAAAACATCCATTACCATTATGAGAAAAAAATTTGTTGAGTAATGGTAAATATTTCTATCAAAATATTAACATCTCAATTGATATAAATTGTAAATAATTATGGAAACAATTTTTTTATCAATTATAAAAATTTAAAAACAATTATAAAATTAATTAAATCATTTAAAAAACTCTAAAAAAAAATACTAAAATAATTTAATCATTTTAAAAATATCTAATTATGTTCTCAAATAATAATTTTATACTTTTAAATTACTTCAATAATTTTGAAAAAAAATTAAAACATACATATTAAATTATTGAATAATTTTAAAATACATCTATAATTTATGAAACTACCCCCAAACCACAAAAAAAAACTAGAATGTAAAAGGTTGGGTCAATAATATTTTTTTTCATTTAAATTAAATACATGTCAAAAAATTCTCCACACTAATATTAATGGAATATGTAAGGGACTGAAAAGTAATGGGAGATAATTTAATAAAATGATAAGATACCTATCAAGGAACCCATTATATTTATACCATATCAATAACTCTAAATAAATTCTCTTAGGAGAGACACCTCACAAACAAGAACAAGGCCACATAGATAACCATAATAGACCTAGAAAAAAACATATCAATCAATCAATAATCACATTATAAAAACACCATAGATGGAGCAATTCTAGATGTAAACACATCATATTGGTTCATGAACAATTTGTAAAGCATTAATTAAGAAGAAACAATATTATTTTTAGTTCTTCTACAATTTAACTTTTTAATTCTATGAAATACAAATATATACATGATTTATCCACATTTTTCATGAAAGAAGTTAATATCAGAGAAAAATCTTGATTAGATTAAACATATTAGACTATAATTCTTGTATAATAATTTATTGATAATATTATCTATGTTACATTAAACTATTCATTATTTCATGCTGTTTAAGAAGTTAAAAACTTAATCATGTGTATCATCATGTCTGAGATGCCACTAAAATAGTTCCTCGAGCCATTCAATCACATGGAATCAATCATGTATGCACATATGTAAAAGAATATTGATTATAATCAAGTTTTTATTTTTTTTACAGTGTGGAGACTATACCCTCATGATTATAGTATCATAGTGTTATGTAATATAAAGCAACAATTGATTAAAATGAATAAATGAGAAATATAATATAAAAATAATAAACGAATTAATAACCATGTATGAATATGATATAATGTAGAAAACAATAAAAATATAGTAGGTAACACACATACAATATACAAATCAAATAAAAAAACCAAAAAAGATATCTCTATGAGAAAATTGATCTCTATCCCAGTTATGTTCTCCTAAGATCACATGTACATGAGTAACAACACACAACCTATTCTTTTATCTTGAACTTTCTACCATGATGTCTATTCAAATACTAAATAGAAACACAAATATGGTATACGATTAACTCATTAAGACACCACCAATGGTTTCTAATTATACATAGTCATTGTGTATAATCTACAATAGTTTGTTGGTGTATCAATACGACAATATATAAATAGATACGGTCAATTAGGGCTCAGTTTCATGAAGGGACACTTGGCCGACAATACGATCCTTATAATAATCTAGAATAGCTCTGAATACGAGACACCATGTATGTAGGTATATATATATATCTATGTGAGTATTTGTGTGTATATATGAACTATATATGTAATAACATATATATCCATATATATATATACATAATACTATCCAGGACCTGAGGCGTAACCCATGTGTCTCTATATAATTACAAGATTCTCATATTTTTTAATAGGGGTCACCCTGTCTGAGAATAATAATTAATATAGGATTTCATGCTATGTATATTAATAAATATAAGATTTAATGTAGCTTATCATAAATAACAATGAGAAGGGTCATGTTTGACATCTAAATCAAGGGGGTGTGAATGCTATTCCCTTAAATCTATGTGATGAGAAATCCCATTTATAGCATCCTTAATCTAGGGGATTTGAATCATCGTGTCTAAAATCCAAACCAAGGTCCCTCTATATCAATTCACTATAATTTTATCTCACCTATCCTATTACCCATTATCTTAGAAATTCCATAATGTGGATCTTAGTACTACTCAAGGGGAAGTGTTAGTTTATTTATATGTTATATTAACTATTTAAAAATATTCCATGATAATAGAAATTATATTATCAAATAAACTATAAAATTAGGTCAATTAGTGTAAAAATAAATTAGCTGGTCATGTGAATCTTGTATTACATAACAAAATTTGATTAACTATAAATAATCATCCAGTTTCATTAAATAATATAGTGCACCACATATGTGGTTTTATTATAAAACAATTACATGACTATCCAACCTAGTTCATCTAACTCAATTTAATCACTTAAAATAGAACCCATTTAGGGTAATTTAATTACCTAAAGGAAGATTAAATGACAAGCATAAAAGATATTAACCCAATGAGTTGTTTGATTTTATGGAAAACATCATTAAATAGTATAAATTAATGAATTTTTTTATCTAAATATATGAATTAGCATATATTTTTTTAATAGGTGACACGATAATATTCCATAAAAAGGCACAATGATGTAATTTGTTAAATAATGTTACTTTAATAGAAATATATAGAATTCCTATTGAATTATTAGGATGATTCACTCATCCATTATCAAGTTTTTTATTTGATCTTGTTCAATATAAATTTAATAAATAGAAAAAATCCATGAATTTAGGGTATATGATCTCTCATATAAATGTAATTCACTATAGAAAGATAAATAATGTAAGGAGGAATAAGGAATCGTAGACTAATTGTTATTCCACAAACAAGTTTTAAGATGGATGAATCTAACACTGTAAGAAAGAGAGATCTCTATAAATAGAGGAGAGGAATAAGGAGTTTAATATGAGGGGGATAATTTAATTAGAGAGGAAGAGAAAATGGGAAGAACATTTAATAATGTAGTGAAATAAAATTAATTTCACCCCTTTAAATGAGGTACACTATTTGGACTCATAGTTTGGCCAAACTATTATCCAACCATGTGTAATAATTACATAAGTTGCATTGAGTGCGTGGGATAGGTCCCTAGTTTTCTAAAAAACATGCTTCCCATTGGATCCCCTCTATATTGTTTGGTTGAAATCACACATGTCCATGCATCCTCAGATACACTGCCAAACGAACCATGTCCCTTAATAAAAAAGGGCCTCAAAGTTGACATGAATGGTTAGTACCAACCGCCCAGAAACCGTGAACCTAGGGATATTTCTCATGAAACTAGTTTTCTGAAGACTGATTCTTCTAAAAATCATCCAAAATTTTGAGACAGATCATTATCCCAAACCCCATATAAAAAATATTATGTATTCTAGAACTAAAATTTACATTCCAAAGATTGATTTAAAATTTCAGCCATCCACCAAATGAAATTTTCAAATTCCTTTGGAATTTCATTTTTCCAAAAACACAGAACACTAAAATATCCCTACCATAGAATTTCATATCCTATTGAAGACTTGGGTAACAATTAGGCATCACCTTAACAACATGATTTGGGGAATTCCCACAGAAGAAATGTTATTATGTTTTAAACACCAAACATGCCTATAAGCATCTCTTCCAAATATAGGGTTTATAAGACATTAAATAATGATAAAATGCTCATATTTGAAACTTTAATTAAGAATATTCATACCATATTCTATATAATCAAATACATTATCATGTCATTGTTTCTTTCATCAACCAACCTATTGCACTCTCTACCAAATGTTCTAAAATTGAATGGAAAATTCTGTGCAACGATACTACACACCATTAGAATTTCCCAATACATGAAATACCTTAGAATTTTAACAACACACATTGAAGTGTTTATGAGATTTATAAATGGTCAATTATTAATTGAAATTATCTTTCCTGGTTGATCCATGAAAGGTGTCGATCGATTATTGTGAAACACTTTCCCCTTATTGAGAATTTTCCCAAAGTGGTTCCTCATCAACCACAATCACCCAACAAAGAGAAAATATATTCAAGCAACTAATGGATGACAATATCTAAAAATGATATTCTATATAAAATGAAACATCCAAAACCTGATTATTATTCATTTATTCCAAGGTATTCTTATTTTATTTTTTATCAAACTAAATAAATCCTATAACATGATTCGGGTGATATCTCTATCCTAAAATGTTTGTTTATGTCATTGTGAAACCACAAAAAAAAAGTGTATACCTGACACATCACCCTTGGATCATCATACATTAACATATTATTTGAGCACGAATATATGTATGGGGTAACCTTTAAATACACTGCTAGATTCCAAAAATATTTTCAAAGATTTTGAATTCTTAGGATTTTAGAAGTGAAATGTCAGTACATAGACGAGACGTCTAAATATCAAGACCTCTGACTGGGCCTAGTATCATTATATATATTAGTTGTTGAGTCAATGAAATAGTAGGTCTCAATTATTATATCCAATTCCTCCTACAAGGGAATCTGATTAACACTTTGGATAGTCCAAACCTTTATGATTATCCATTATTCTAGAGTCAAACTCCCATATATTATTTTCATTAATTGATCAAGGTTTTCAATTTACTTCTTATCTCATCTTATAATTGATTCTATCTCAATGTACCCTTTATTATTTACTAATTAGGGGAATTATCATCACTAAAATTAGAGTACACTAATAGTTTATCAATGATTACCAACAAAACAAAAGAGACTCCAACATAACAAAGTAAAATTTCCTAGCAGGGTTTCCAAATAAACACATAAAAACACAAGTATTAAGAATCTATAAACCACCACTGATTGGATTCATTTTAAAGATATAGGTTATAACTACCGATTCATCAAAATTAAGGACTATAAATCCCAAACTACATTCCTCACTGGATTTTAAAATTAGTTCTAACTATTTTGAAGAGGCAATTTTTTGATTTCTCTCCCTAAAAATTGAAGGACACACCAATTAATTTTAGATATGATTCTATCCACAATAGAAATTTCATTGGCATAATTTTATGAGAATGAGAAATCATATAATGAAACATGCTCCATCCATGACCAACCATGGGTTACGAATGTGCTAAAATTCATTTAATAAGCACCAAAATGAAAAGAAAGGAAAAAATTATGCATAAATGGACACCAGATTTAATTTACTATTAGAATAAACATGATTCTCTACTAATCCTACCTCAAAAACATCATTCTTACTAGGAAAATAATCAATCACTAGACTAATAAATAGGGGCACAACACCCAATCATTTTTCATCGTCATCAACCATAATTGAGATAACTCAAACAACTTTATGTATCCATAAAATTATACATTATAAATGACCAATTCATATAGAATAAAAGATTTTATCTTAAAAACTCTTCACCAAACTCATGCGGTCTATCATATGTTTTACTAAATCTATGTTTCCACATGTATCGATGTGTACTACCTTGAGTTTTAATGAACAAAGTGACACATAATTTTAAATATTTCATAGAACTATTGACCAAATTCATCCTGGTATCTTATAGTATCTACAAATTTTTTATCCTAATGTTTTTATCCCTTATGAATACTAAACTGAATGATGAACTGCTATGTCAACAATCATTATAGAATAAAAAGAGTCACTCGACCTACTAAGTAGCTGATCATTCCCCTGACATGTCTAACATGTTGAATCAAATAATTACATATTTTTAACACACTTAACATGGGTCATCTCACCAAATGAACACTGATATATATGGGGTTTTTATTTAAATACAAAGTGTCCTACTCAAGAAAAATAGAACCCAAACCACACTTTTCATCTGATAACTAAATGTAGAATATACCAGTGATAATTTACCTTAGAGGGAGATACCTCAATTGGCCTATCCCCTAACATAAAAATTAAGTGTCAACCATATGACAAGGTCATTCCAAGAAGGTCACTAGTATCTACATCCTAACATTTATATTCAAGTGATATAAAAAGAAGTGTACAAGTAACTCTCATGTTCCCTCCCCAAAGAAGCTATTAAGGAAACATTTAAACTACTCATACATGGGGGAAAAATTAAAAAACCACATTAAGTATTCATTTTAAACATTTAACTAATTCAAAAATGATTTTTAATTTTTTATTGAACACTTTTTTTTATGAATATCAAGTTCCAAATATGAAAAAAATGTTCTTGGTACATTATTTAGCTAACACTACAAGGAAAAATAGGCAACTTATATCAAACATCCTGTCAATAATTTATTATTTAGCTAACATCATAATAAAATTTAGGAAATTTATCTTATAAATTCCTTTTTATCCATTGTAATTATCAATAAATCTTCTCATATTTCTCAAAGGTAAAAAGAATTTCAATTCAATATATAGGTGAAATCAACATTTTAGTTGTAATTAATTTTTTTAATAATTAACCATCTAATAATAATACTCAAAACCTAAAAAGAGGTCTCATATAATTTTAAAGGGAATTGATTATATAAGAGGCCACCATACATTAATACGCAACACTATATAAGTGGATGTTGAAAAATTAAATAACCATATGCATGTGGAATGTGTATACCATAATAGGATGTGTTTTATAACATAAAAAATATACAATGGTGACCTAGTAGGGTCCCATAATTATAAAATGGTTTAATATAAGTGAAACCCATATCATTTAAATTATTATGTTTTCAAAATACACTTAGCAGGTTTATATCATATCAAGATGTCCAAATTTACCAACAAGGGTGTAGTTAGGAATTAAGAATATAATCATATTGGTCATCATGCCCATGTCATAGAGATACAATACTTTATAATGTCATCCATTTCCAATAATAATATCAATTTTCACACACCATGGTTTAGTTAAATGCATTAACATTCCTAGTTTATAATGGTACTTTACTTTATAAGATTCAATAATCATTTATGTAACTACAACCTATTTTTTACCTTTTGTTTTAAAATATAACAAGACTTTATATTATTTTTTTATTATATGTGTCACCCTTCCAAATTATTAAAGGACCATATAATTTATAAAGTATTTTTGGGACTCATTTATTCACAAACCAAATTTTTTTAACCCATAAAACCAATGGTTCATGGGCCAAACATGTAGTTATTTGATAGTGAAGATAAAAATATTAATATATATGGGAAAACTAATT
Organism: Viscum album; assembly: GCA_963277665.1. Lineage (NCBI taxonomy): Eukaryota > Viridiplantae > Streptophyta > Magnoliopsida > Santalales > Viscaceae > Viscum > Viscum album. Next base: position 1,638,569,844 of record OY728121.1, on the reverse strand, counting down.
TATTTTGATGAAGAAACATTAATATCCTATCATATATTATAATAAAAAAAAATCATATTTTGACACATCAACAATGAAGACATACATATATACATCAAAACACAACAACATTGTATATAAGACAACATGATAATTAATCACCTAAATATGGTATATAGATAGTATTTCTGCTAAATTACACAAGGTACCTCTAACATGCATTAGGTTATCAAAAAATTCATCCCTCATTTCATGGAATGTGAATTTATATGTGAATAAAATGATTTATATAAGAATACTTCCATGAAATACTGGGTGAAGGGTAAAAATAAAAAAAATATCATAATGAAATAAGTAGTCAGAATTGAATTAATCTGTCAAAGTGAAATAATTATCAAATTTAATAATGAACTATAAAAAATAGTCCCATCAATGGACAATTGGTCATTTCACCATGTATGGGTTGATCATTCCAATAATTAGATTTTTACCAAGTGTTGAAACATTCCTAATCTCATCTCTATTATCCCAAAAATAGTATTAAAAAGGAAAATATGCACTGATTAAAATGTGTGAAATCCTAACATAGATGCCACTAATTTTTCCACAAGTTGATTCACCATAAGGACTCAAGCACACCGCTAAAAATTATAGAGGTTGTTTATTAGAAGTGAGGGACTATGGTTTATATATGGAGAGACTCTTCCCTCATATCAAAGTAATAAAACAGTATAAATAAACTAGTATCATATATGAAGGTAATAATTTGAGTGTGGAATAATTATATATAATAAATTTTGTAGAAATAAATGAAATATGGCGAAGGACCAAACTTTCATGTCATACATAAAACACTGATCACCCCTAGGCCAACCACGTATACGGTGTATAAAAATTAAACTGAAATAAAAGTACCTATATCAACTTCTAACTCTAAGAAAAACTAGATACACGGTACCCATGACACTATGACACTCTCCTAACCAATGAAAATAATCCACATGAGCAAATCATCTTGGTCATGTAACCCTGGACCTTAAACCTACCATTATGTATATGTTCTCTACCTAAAAAACATACATAAGGTCTATACACACTGAGATGAATGTATAAAGGGTGAAAAGTATATCTATGTAGGCCACCCCTAATGGTGAATCTATAATCATATTCCATGTGTTTAAGATCATGAAATATTCTCATCCTAGTTGAGACACTACATTGATGATTTTTTTCCCAAAAAAACCATAATATAATTTTTGGCCTAGCTGATGGATGACTTGAATGTGTGTGAGTATGGTTTTTTACATTACTTTACAGGATATCATACCCATTGTTCTTAGTGAGGATGGGTATGAACCAATTAAAAGTGGTAATTATTAAATTTTTGACTAGTGATTGGGTGTGTGTGAGCCAAGGAATTACTATTTTAATGAAACTTTATGGGTATGGTTTCCCAGGAGTTGTGATGAAATGAGAAATGTCCCTTAGTGGTATAGAAGACATAAAGAATGAATTTGGTTATATGAGAAGACTAACCAGTGGTTAGACTTGGATATTCATTTTCAGGATACATGATTTTATAATTTCGGTACTGTATAGCTTAGTTTGATGATAGAGTGCCATGAAGATATCCAAACATACTTATGGATACAATATTAGCATTCTACATGTTTATATGCAGCCATTCCATATACCATGACATCATTATGAGTACAATTAGAGAGTTTTGGATATATATCTTTCATTTGAAATATCATTTTTAGTTTTTTATAAAATCTTAAAAGGTTATTCATGAGGAGTGGTATATGGTATTCCTTATAGTGGGGAGTTCACCATTAGCCTTTTTATGGTTGTGAGCCTCATTATGACTTTCAAATGCGGTAGTTTACATGAAAACTATTCTAAGGTTGTGGGAATTGATAATGTTTGATGATTCTATTTTGGAACTCCAGTATGTGGAGTTATAGTTGTTCTAGTAATCATTTTCAATTATGGATGATTTATTTGCCTTTCAGCTCATAGTTTAATTGTGAGATGATAATAGGGCTACTCCTATGGTGGAATGTATAAGACCGGTAATGGTAGAACATCTTCCTACGATGGAAGAGTTGTTGATCCTGTGATATTATTCATTGTAAATTCATAATTTTATATTTTTTATTTATTATCATAATTAGATCACTATTGGGTTTTAGAACCAAAGATTCTTTGGGATTATAAGGTTTACAATGGGGATATTGTAATGACCCTTGTTTTTTGGACTAGTTGAGTATAAATTTGAATTTTTCCATTCAAAAAATTATAAGTGGTAAAATTGTCATTTTAGATAAGTAGATGACATTGAATATTTTTCCTAATAACTTATTTGGTCTCATAATTTTTTTATCCTAGGATAGGAGTTTTGTAGAGAAATGAACCATTTAAATTTTTATGTAATAATTAGTATTTCATATTTTATTAAATAAATACTAATTTATTCACAAATGATTATTCAACTATATATATATTAAATGGATCATAGGATTGATATTATATATCTTAAATTGATTTTCTAATGAGTGGTTCTATCTAGGTGAGACATAAACTCATGTTGGGTGTCAGGTCCAGGATCGGGCCCATTTTTATTTACATTTTTTCATCACTTTCATTTCCTTTTTTACTTTTACTTTTTCTCCCTTGGGTTATCACATATTCCCCCTTTAAGATTCCATATAAATGAACAATATATTAGAGGTATAGGGAGATATATACATAGTGGGATAGGATGATATCTGCCATCGTAGAGCTCAGGAGGAGAAGAACTATTATATAGTTGTTGTGGGTCATGGGAATGGGAAAAGTTTTAGTGGATTATGCCCAAAGCTAGTAAATTTTTATGTTTTTACTATCAATCACAATATACTTACCACTTTCTAAGTTTCTGTCCCAATTATTACAATATAGTAATACATGAAATTTTATTTACATATTTTTTAGGGAAAACAGATTTTCAGGCCATTCACAAGGGTTTCTAATTTGAATATCCCAATCACACGACATGTAGTTCAAGAAAATATGATGTGAATCATTATCATTCATGGAATTTAACTTTTTTCCAGTATATGATGTGTTATTGTAGTACATTTCTATTATTGGTGCTTTTCCATGTAGCCAATCACCTGTCCACACTGCCCATGTAGGGCACTTGGATGTGTAATATGCATGACTAGACCATGTGTGGGTTACACATAATGTAAAAGTAAATAGCTAGAATAATGAACATTTACATGCCATTATAGGTACATGGAATGTTACCTCATGTAGGGTAACAAATTTGAACATGTTTTACTCACCATTTACATTTTATTTACATTCCATGCTCTACTAGAGTATACACCCAAGTGGGGATTTGAGAGTATATGTCATGTACTATGGTATACACTTTGTGTAATTCTCCTTATCTACCATTTTTATGGTTTTTTAATGTTTTGACACCCCATATTCCTAATTATAATAATTATTTTTATATTTTTAGTGTTTTTCTACATATATCTCTATGGTGGAACATTAGAATGATTTGAGGCCTCTTAATTGGTGTTTGTGGGAGAGAAATATATAATAAAGAGATTTTTCATCCAGTAAATAGTTTCATTTATATCTTAATACTGATACATTTAAATGATACAGACTATGATCTATCTCTATTGGCCAATTAATTTATATTTTTTCCTTTGAGGGAATCTCCCTTGACAGTCATTCCCTTCTGGTCCCAAAGGCCATGATATTTTTTTGTTATGAGAATTCCATGTAAGATTCCTCCCTGTAACTTTTTTAAGGATACCATATAGGACTCCTACACATATACTTTTCATGGACCCCATTTAGTATATTTTTACAAGATTACTCCTTCAAAGAATTATGAGTAGGATTCTTACCAACGTTATGACCTGAGGGCCCCAATGGGTTCCCCACCCTTTCACCGACCCTGAGATAGTGCATTTGGGGTTTGAGAAGAAATGGTAGAGGGTGTCACCTAGAACCTATTTTGAAGATATAGTACTATAAGTTTATGTTAGTTGTTTTCAGATTATTTATGTTACCAACTTAAATTTTTTTTATTCATAATTTTACATGATTATTATTCATGTAGTTTTGATTTCCAGATGTTCTTATTGGTTCTTGACCTATGAGCCTAGTGTTATGTGGAATGTGATTTGGGATAAAAAAATTAACTTCCTAGGATATGTCCTATGATCCTTTTTATTTTATTATTACATTATTGGGCTTCCCAGATGTACTTATTAGGGTCCTTCTATCGAGACCACTTTTTTTACTATTACTTTTATAGATTTTCAGATGTACTTGTGAGTTGGATTTAAACAATTACTTGATAGTAGTGTTGGAAAGGGATCTCCTCATCGTTGATTTGATATAATATTGAGGATGATTACCCTATCCTTGAGTGAAACCAAGTGTTATATATAGGTTTAGGTGGAATAAACTTTATCAAACATGGAAAAATTTTCTAAGAGTGGGATTTTGAGTCACCTATTTGAATTCATGATAATCATGTACTTCGATCCAAAGATAATTAATTTTATAGAACTCCTAAGTGTATTACCCTATGGTATTATTCGAGATGCAATGTTGTGTTTTATTTTTCAATGGGGCCTACAATTCAGATGAAATTCTAGATTTACATGGGTTTACTGGCATTAAATCCATCTCACTTCCATATTTAAAATATTTCTAGTTACTAACTATAATCCTTAATTATATTGATTGAAGGTGAGTACAAGTGAACCCATTTCAAGGACATGTATCCCTCTATGGTAACATATATTTATTAGAGAAATTTCTAACACATACCAAAGTAGGTATTTTCTTTAAAGATTACATATCCTAGGATCAACTTATTTATACACGACTTGAGTGGTTAGACATCCATCTTTGTTCCTTAGTCAATAGATGTCCAGTAAAAGAGATCATGAACCTAATGATAGATTGTGGATTGAGTTATTCATGTCAATTTTCCCCTTTCACATATATATATATATATATTCATATATGGGGATATATATATATATATATACATATATACTTATATATATATGATGGAACATTATCCATATGATTGGGATCATGGACCTAAGGATCTACTGTGGACTTACATATTTTATGATTTTTTTCATTATTTATAATCCAAGTTATCCTTCGACTTGGATGAGAATATTGGGTAATATTGCACATATGGAAGAAGATTATATGTTCATAGATAGGGGATTTCTATTGATATTTATTTCATTTCCCCTATACATGTGCCTCAGTATGCGTATAGACCATTTGTCTTCTTTTCATGTTAAGAACAGTGTTCCATCCTGATCTAAGAGAAACTAAAATGGTTCCCTAAGTTAGTTGGCCAATAGGCCTCAAGAACACATCCCCATACTCCAAAGTCAATCAAGTAGAAGAGAGGATCTAATGGATGAACAATGTGGAAACTATACCATATGGATCAGGTATAAAAAAAATGGGATAAATACTAAATAATATCGGTGGAATAACAACAACAGATCCACAATAATAAATGAAATAGTTATATTCCATTAACATACCATAATGTGCAAAAAAATACACAAAATATATATTGGTAAAAAATATACAAGTAAAAGAAAAATCCATAATGTCCATCTCCACAAGCATCTAGAGCTCCGAACCAATACTATTCCCTTAAGATCTATCATGCATGAATAACAACACAAACATAAAATGGTAACCTAAACCTACAGCCATTACATATTTTATGGAAATAAAGTTCAATGGAATCCCAAATAAGGTGTGAGATATACTCAGTAGGCCACTACAATGGGGTTCTAAATCCATCCAGTCCATGAATATAAAATAATTAGTGTTTATCTATATCCAATAAAGTGGTAATAAATAAATAATAACACGTCGAGATCAGGTTCCTCAATGAAACCAAGTCCACCTTAACTTATTTTACCTAACCTGAAATATCATTGAACACCTTCTATCATATATATATATATACATACATAAGTCATTCATTTTCATATATATATCCATGCACCAGTATGGACCCATGGTTTAGTACCCATGGAATGAACATGAAAGGATCACAAATCAATTATGGGATGTGATTCCTAGGTTTACATACCCGTAATCACAATCTATAGATCTATATGATATAAATTTAATAATTAAGATGGATCCTAGCTATAACCAAGGAATCCTTGACCAAAGTGGGTCGATCTAACTCATAATATTTACTCACAAAATAAGGAAATAGGGGTATAAGTTTAATCTAATTGGTACAAAAGAGGTATATCCCATGAATAACGTATTAAAAAATCCTCTGTGTATTTCCAAAAAAAAACTCATGATTAGCATGACTTAGGTTTAAGGGGATAGTCCAAGGTCCCTCCTCTCTAAAGAATTCAATTAAAACCAAGGAGTGTATCGAAGGAAATATAGAAACCTAAAATGAGTCATGTTAATAGTATATACTAATCTAAGTAATTTACATATAATTATGCATTTACCAAATTCAATGATGGGTATCTCAATTGGAAACTATGCCAATGAATCAGGTTAGAAACCTTTGAAAGATCAAGGATTTATATTGCGTATCAAAAGATAACTTAAGTTTGACCTCTAGTGTAACTAAAAAAAGGTGCATTTTAGAAATAGGCACCTTAAATATAATATATCATATATGGACATTGAAAAACCAATTCAATTTTTCTATTTTATTACATTCATTCTATTTCACATTTCACTTATTTAAATTACTACTTCCATTTACTAGTGAAAATCAAGTATCCATGAAATCATAAACCAGAATCAAACAATTTCATTTATAATAAAATGTGAAGCCTATGGGGAAACCATTCCAACATAACAATTACATTAAATCTATGTATTTTCATTTACATTTATAATAATAAAAGGTTTAAATAGGTTTCATACCTTTAATCATTATATTAAAATCTCATTTATAATTAAATGTAAATTCTATGAGAACAAATCATACATTAATTACAGTCAAACTCATTTTAGATCTCACATTCATTTTTTATAAGACTATAAACCACAATGGACGTTTTATTAGAAAATAAATGTTTTGTTGTCACACAAATTTATTCAATCACAAATGGTCTTATACTACACATGGAATGACTCATCTCACATAAAGGGTCATTTTATGAGAATACCCAAAGGTGAAATAATCATAGGGCAGGGGAAATATATTATAACATAGAAATAAAAAACCATAGAATGTTGTTTGGGTTGATATATTTAGTAAAAAACAACATATTTAGGTCATATCATCTCTAAATTTGGTAAATTTTATTTAATTTGATTAATTTAATCATTTAGGAGAAACACACAAAAATGTTCAAAATGTGGCACAATGGAAGCTATTTATAAAAACATGAGACCTCATGAAGAATAATCTAGACCACATACCTCATACATATGAAGGTCCACCCATCTAATACCAAGATTCAGTTTAAGATACAATGAAAGAAATTTAATGAATCATTAAAATCCCAAAAAATAGGTAAAAATTTCTCACATAGATTCATTTTTAATCATGGAAAGTTAAATAAAATATAGAAGAATGAGGGGTCCAGAGCATACCGATACGGTTCCAATGCACCTGATGGTGCCTAAATCATATATTGTAAGAGAGATAAAAATTTATTTCTATAGGATATCCTATAGAGGGGTCGACAAGATATTTTAGAGGGGATGAATGAGGTAGAATCCATGATAACAAAAGAAATATGATAGACAATAAAAACTATAATTTCCATCACAATAATTATCTGTATAGTTTGGCCAAACTTCTTTGCAACCCATGTGTCAACTAGGAATCCTCATACACATAGAATCCATTCCCTAAATAGTATATATGCATGGTTAAAAAAACAATTCTCCAACCATTACTTTGGAACTATACAACTCTACACATTACATGAGCTATGCACATGGTTAGACAAATCACGTGGAATCTGTTCCACTCACCTCTGAAATAAACTTCATATGTATCACATGGTTGTGTTCCACAACATTAAAAGGTTAAAAAACCATGAAACACCAAATACATGTTTTCATAGTTTCTCCTGAGGCGATGTAAGGTTTAATAATATTATGAGACTTTTTAAATATCTTTTGGAAGGCTATTTTCTGGTTCCCTATTCCCAAAAAAATAATCCAATCCTCCCCACCTTAGAATTTAAAAATTAATTTGAAACATATCCATGTATTTATCAATGTACATTCATGTTCAATTTAAATAATATATTACATGAACTATTAATCTCGACTCAACACACGTATTTAGAACTGAAAAATCAAGAGGATGAAAAACTGAGCCTGTCTAACCCAAGTCATGAGCACATTGTTGTCTCTCAAATCATAATTCATATGGATCTCCCCATTATAGGTTCTAGTTTTTAAATGCCTAATTCCATGTTAAAATATGACCACCATAGTAATTGACCATAGAAACATATCCATGGAATTATTGTAAGAATCCAAAATCATTTTTCATATTACATGGGACGACACTACCTAGGTCCTTTATCTGCTTAAAATGGCCAAAATCCAATAAACAATTCTCAACTAGTCACATATAAATTTCAAAAAAAATACCCAGTTTACCTCTAAAGATGCACATATCTCATCTAGATGTATTATTCGATGAAATTTCTTTACCAATTTCATCTAAATTTTTATGGGATTTTGGTTATCTATATCAAAAATTGATCATATTAAACTACCAATGCATAACTGGAACCAATTTGAAATCATTATGCAAAGTAAAATTGAGATATTTATTAGCACATTCATAGAATCCCATACCTATCTTCTAGAATCATCTCCAGGTCGAACCATCTCCATCTCAAAACTATTTTTCCATAACACCAACACCGATACTAGTTTGACCAAAAATCCATGGGTTGTCATAAGAAACATTGTTCTTAATGCCTGCATTTGGATTTTACCAAAATCAATCATCTAAATGTAGATAAAATTTATTTTAGATTCCATCCACACATCGATTCATCTATTTATCAGCATAAAGGTGAAAAATAATGATCACACGACTATTGTCAAGGTTCTGCAACCATTCTATCCAGAGTGGTTCCCAATGACGATGGATGTACCACTCACCACCGTAGGATCATCCTTTTCACTACGTAAACAAAATGAAAAATAATTTACCTTAGGGAATGGAACATTAATCCTACACATGTGACTGGCTAGGAAAAGATCCCACTCGTACCTAATTTATATGTATCATCTCCCATCACCCATTCCCACTTTCTGATAATGGTCTTTATGATGTCTTTTTGATTAATAACACATTGAGGGTCATCACCTTTCAATGTTTAGTGGTATACTACAAACTATTTGTCTTATCCTAAAACATATCCTAGAGTGAAACCCCCATGTTTTCATTTAATAAATCCGTAATATCTATTTAAACAAGTATCTTGGTGTGTATCCAAAAAGATCTTAGCATACTCAGAGTGATATCAAGATAGGGGGCATGATCTCCTCTTTACTATAATCACATTGAGATATTATCAATAAATGTTTATAGATTTATTTGAGACAAACTTATATCAACAAGTCCACACCTAACTTTTTCAATTACAAACACCATGTTTCCCTACCATGTGTGTCTCGGTCTATTATAGCATAGCCATACTACTAAGAACATACAGTAAATTTACCACACACTATGGGAATCCATTCCCAAAAGAAACTTATTAAAAACTAGTGATACTAAACCCTGACTCAACCTCCCACTGATGTTCAATTATAAGACTTATGTATGCACAACATATGTGATCTAACTTATCATTTATAGTAGTTTTACAATATATTATTTTCCAATTCAAAAATCTAACTCATGCTTCCATGTTTCCTTGGTCGACATGGTCAAGATGATCATACTGCAAATAATGAAAATTTCCATTAAGATGGTGTTTCCCTTGGATATCCTCCCCAAAATAATACTTATTACCTATTCCATGAATTTATGAACGACTATCATAATCATTGTGCCATCTCAAAAAATAAAGCAACGAACGCACAACTAATACATATCAATTAGCCCATTCACTTGAACAATAACTTACATTAAAACTAATTTCGTTAAACTTCTACTCAGGGTGAATTAAAAAATAAAATGAATAAAAATTCTTGATTAGAATGAATCAATAACCTACCATGTATTAAAATATAATATGGATTAAAAATATATTACTAGAAATATAAAAGTCGAACCAACCACTTTTGAAGGTAGCCCTTTACATAACAACATCATTGACCCATGAGGGTCTGAGATAATGAATGGGAATCTAGGTCCATCCACATGGCCCTAGGGTCTCTATCATAAGAACTAAATCCCATTTATGATAATTAGTTTCATGATCTCTAACATGCCTAAAAAAATATTTTATAAGAGGTTAAACTAATGGAGGTAATGAAACATCAATAAAAAAGGGTTAGAAACTTTCATCATAGGTGTAGCAGCATCACCTCCCAACATCATGGCACCAAGAACTAATCATCACCGAGCATCTAAATTATAGATCTCTCATTGAAGGGTTATAACACTAAAGTAAAGTATAATGAGGTGTTACTCAGTGGTATCCATATACAAGAATACCCCCTTAGAGATCAACTTACAAGAAAACCACCCATCTTTACGGGGGTGTCGTTCCACTATTGAAGAGTCCTATCCAACTTTACTAGATAAAAAGGTAGTGAATTCCATTCATATAAAATCAACTCTAGGATCCACTGATTTTTAATATCCAAAGAAGATAATACATGGCTAGCCCTTAATTTTAACTAAAGGAATAACATTTTTAAACTAGAGTCATGCCAAAAAATATTTATAGGATCTACCACATATCATTTATATTTATGAAAAAATATGTCAAAAGATATTTGTGACCTATGGGAATCACTCACATTTCATCTCAAAGAAGTTCTACAGATAACCCTTACTAGATGGTTAATTCTATAAACACCTATAAATAGATTCATTTTAATTAATTTGATGATAATAAATTATTAGTACATTTTAAAAACCTAAAATTAAATGGATTTTTGGTATCAGTTTTCCATACCAATAATAGAGAGTACTTTTATTTATGTTATATTACAAAATTTTTTAGGAAAATTATCTTTTAATTTTCTCATCAACCATTTATTTAATTTAATAGTTTTGATAATTGGTCTGGTTAAAGATAATGTAAAATTAAAGAAACAGAGGGAAAAAGTATTTAGTTTGTATTTTTCAATTAATAATAAATCACTAAAACATAATAAAAAGTATTTTATCATGAAAGGGAGGTCAGTTAAATAAGATGTCATGATACATTTATATGTTGAAATAGTGGGTTCCCTAGAACCACTTATTTAGTGATTTTGATTACCATATCATTTATATAGTTATCTATACATGATGTCATCTTACCATTATAGTGTAGACTCTTATTTTTCCACTATTGAAATTGTAATGTACAATTATTAATTGTCATATCAAGAGGTTATAGAAAATCTCATGCTATAATGAGAACCTCGAGATACAATGACATTAATCTTAAATATATGTTCTATGGTCTAGCTACATATTACTGATTGGACATAGTAGATGTTTGACTATATAGTTCTGTGGGATCATAAGCATTAAGACTTATTCTCATGAATTTCTCACTTGGTGATCTCTAGTAGTGAGATCATGAGAACTGGCCCACCAATTGGAACACCACATGTTTCAGGTGTCATTGGATGTTACTATCTACGATCATGTGTAATGGTATCCTAACTTGAGATCATTACCAATGTATGTCATTTGATTATGTACTTTGATGCAAGATAAAACCTATGGTAATGAATTGATGGTGGGGTACTTTATGTTGGGTGCGTCATTGGTGGCATGACATTGGTTGAATGGTCAAGAATGAATTTTTCACTTTTGGGTTATGGGAGTATTATATATCATGCCATGTTGATGAGGATGGAAGTACATTTATAAGACCATGTCCATGGAAATCAAAGGTAAATCTGTCTAGTTAAATAAACAAACAATAATGCAAGATATGGGCAATGAAACGTGAGTGCATCCTACTTTATGAGATATTAACGACAAAGAGATTATATTACACAGTGCATGTTCGTAGGATGGTTGTCGCTGCTGTGAAAATCTTTATCTCTTTAGGGGCCATGATGGGTTTCTAGATCCTACTCTTACTATGTGATTACTATTCACTACTATCAAGATAAGGGCTTAGAGGGTCACACACAATAGTGTATTTAAGAATCTGCCCTATTTAGTTGAATAAGAGTTTTGGACATGGTTGGACCCACCATAGGGGTCTGGGATTTTTCCAAGGAAAAACGACCACCAATGCAATAAATAAATTCATATTATTCGAGTTTAGAGTAATGGGTATTGAATTTATTTATTAAATTTATTAATAAGTTTTAAGTAAATACATGAAAAAATATTAATTAACGAATATAAAATTATTCAAGGTTCAATTAATATTTATGGGAACAATGAGTCATGGTTTGGACTCAATTATTATCACGTAATATATTTTAGTATATTACAAGTAAGTTATAATAACATTTATGACTCAGATTAGTAGTCATAAAATTTTGTTAATAGTGCGTGGATTATTTAGGGGTCGGGTTGGAATTTTCGGGTAATTACATGAAACTAAAAATATAAGAGAGGAGATTTAAAAATACTATTCATGTCTCTTCTCTCTCTTATCCTCTCTCCCTTGATCTAGAGAGAGAGGATCTAGATCCAAATAGCATGAACCAAGCACCCTCTCAGGCATCGCTTGTGAAGTGATGCAGTGATCATTCGAGCGTCAAAGGCATTGTTAAAATTCTACACTAGCACCCGGATTATGAAGAACGATGCTCCCACAGATTCCTTGAATCATTTGTGGATGATCTAGAGGAATTTGAATTCAGATTCTATGAGTATCGATCGTCAATGACAAGCAGACATTGTGTGCGGATTTGGATTAAACAAGGTATTTTTATGGTTTATTTTTGTGCTTAAAACCCTTCACGCGTGGTCCTCGGCTTTGACTGGACTACTCTTCACCGATGTTGATAAGTTTACGTCAATCATCGGTGGAAATTTTTTAAAATCCCACCTGTTTGGGGATTCTGCTGCACACCCGTTTCCAACAAGTGGTATCAGAGTGACGCGTGTCGATTTTAAGCCAAGGAAAAAAAAATTAAAATTTCATTATATCATGAAGAAGGAATAAATTACTTATAAAGAAGGTCTACGAAAAAATAAAAAAAAGAGAGAAGAGAAAGACCTACAAATCAGGTCTAAAAAAAATTAAAAAAAATTGAGGGGGGACCTAATTTTACAGGTCATAATTTTTTTTAAAAAAATGAAGGGTTTGGCTTGGGGGGATGAGTGACCCCCATCTTCTTCCCGAAGCGGAACCCAACTAGGTGTGGCAGTGGGCCCAGCTGGCACCCCGACACCACGACAGAGACCCGCTACAACACCGCACCGACTCTGCACCAGGCGCCTCCCTCTTGACCTGCAACCAACACTGCCTCATGGTGACCCCCCTTCACCCAGTACGACACCGCCCCTTTTTCAGGTAGCGCACCACCAACAAAACCCGACCACCTCCAGCCTCCTACAACTGGACCGAGAAATGCCCCACCAGATCTAGCACACCATGCCTGTCCAGTATGCTGTCTTCCTTGCGAAACAACGTGCTGCTCCACCACACACTAGGCATAGTGGCCCACGACCTCCCTCCTTCGACACTTTTCCATGACAACACCTCCCTATCTAGCATGCAACGACACCTCCAAGCCGCACCTTTCGAGTTCCACCGAGCCAGCTGTCACTCTCCCGGATGCGCTGCACCGGCTCCCCATGCTGTCTAACCAGACCACCTCTAGTAGGAGCCCCTGCCGGCTGTAGATATCCCTTCTGGACAACCTCCCTCCATCGGTGCAACCCATCAGGGCCACCAATCCCATCTCCTCTGTCCAATCGCACCGCTAGGTTCCCTCCAGCGCCTTCTTGCTCGAACCCTCACGCATGTGACGTCAGGTACACCAGGTTCTTGCTGTCATAGCCAACCCAGCCAATACTAGTTATCTTGCTTCACCATGGATTTGACTTATTCTAGCCATCGCTCAGACCTCATAGCAGGTAGGTATCTTTCACTTCCATAAAACAGGTCCAGGCAGGTTAGCCCAGCGTGGAATGGGCTTTGACCGACCGACCAGGCCCAAAACTCCCTTGAACGGGGTTGTTATTGCTTGGAATGGGCCTGTGCAGGTTTTAGCTAACATGCAGAGGCCCTGCCCGAAGTTTTATGGGCCTAGGTGATTTAATCTAATAAAAAATTAATTAAAAAAATTAATTTAATTTCTGTTTAGAATTAAATTAATTAACTATTTTTTTATTAAAATATGATGTGGCGTAATTAATTTAATTTGGAGTTTAATTAAATTAATTAAATAATTTAATTATTAGTTTTTAAAATTAAATTAATTAATTAGGACCGAACAATTCCATTTTTTGAATTAAAATTAGAGTGAAATTTTAATTCAATAAATAATTCCCTAAAAATTTATTTTTTAATGCATGTTCAATTTTTATTTTGAAATTAGTTCATATACACAAGTTTAATGCATATTCTAATCATGAGATGGAGTCATACTGATGCATGTCTGGGGGTTGTTTATTTATTTTAATTTATTTAATTATTTATTTGTCGCAATGGTTTTGTAATAATTAGTTTAATTAAATAAAAATATGGTCTGCGTGTCATCCCAAGGGTCATTATATGTATAAGGGATTGCACACCCATTCTCAGAGTTTTATTTTATACCCAGAGACCCCCTATCCTACGTGCGAGTATAATTGTATAATGAAGAGATGAGGTATGATGCACTTCGTGACAAGTTACAGAAATGCACCAGACATGAGTTGGATGCATTGGAGTCGTAAACGTTGCTATTCAAGTTGTAAGCCATGTGACTAAAGGTATTTTCCCTATGGTCTTAGTTGGTCCATTATTCACTCAATGGATCAACCATTAGAACTGGCTCATGATCATATGTTCATTTTTTTATTGTTTATTATTTTGTACATGTGTAGTTTATTACATGATCACATAGTATAGTAATAAACAAGTATGCAAGATAAAATGAACATTTGAAACTATAATATTTCTATTTCTTTCATGATCAGATGTGAGTGCGATCACATAGTATGTGATTATAAAAATATAAAATGATTTATTTCATCACATTAAAAATAATAAAACCCTCAAAGATTTGTTAAGTCATAATAGCCTTTGATCATTCAAATTTAGACAAAACCGGCTATTTGAGGTGCTGATCATGCCATAGCTGAGGGTGCCTCTTACTACCGTGGGGTCATTATAAGAATGATTGATTTACTTAACTAATGTTTCTACAAAGAAATATCCATATCTAGCTTGTTGTAATTTTAGAGGCAAGAATTGAGTAAATCAAGTTCTAATTTTAAGAAGCTAGGACTTCACTCAATAGATCAAGGAGCTACAAGCTAAAGCATTCAGCCAGCCAAAAGCCCACTTAGAACCCTACAAGTAGTGGCATAGCCATAACTTCTAGACTATGAGGGATGGTTCTGGGATCCTTTCCACTAGAATACTGAAGCGGCAGAGTGTTTGGATTCTAGCACAGAGGGTTCCTAGAATTCAATAAAATAGTGGGAGACATTATATAATTTAAGTAATTAATCAAAAATGTCTAAACCAGTAATCATGTAAAAGGAACTAATCTGATAAAATTAATTTTTATAGAAAAATTGAAAGTTATACCACATGTTTAAAAACTGCGATAACATATTGGAAAAAGTAAATGTACACACTAACACAAGTATCCATGAATAATACAGGTGCATTCTTATAGTAATATGATATAGGAAACTTAAGGTTCCAGTGTCCCCAACACTATTAAACTTTTTTAAGAAGAAAGGGTGAAACTGATTATAAGAGACTAATGTACAAAGAATATAATGGTTATATCAATATGATTTCATCAATGTCTGGTGTTAGTTGCAGTCGCTACACTAGGACATGGATGATATAACATGAAGTCTCATCTCTGAGATGTTTTCAAGGAGAAATCGAACCAATGATATGAATAAGGTGATGTTACACCAGCATGTGTAAATTGAAATATTGATCATAATATTTAAATGGATCTCTTTCTCATATCATTTTCACACCATTACTTATGTTTCATTTTGAGTTACAAAATGAACAAGTATTGAGTAAATTCTCCATTACCTATCTAGGCAAGGTTCTCCAAGTGAATAAGAATAAATAATAGTTAAGTTTTAATTCTTATGGAGAATAAATTAAAAGACAATGTGAAAAGGTCAAAGGAATTTAATGCCAATGACATATTCACAACATCCTTCAATTAATGAGGTATTAACAAAGGTTATTTTCATTGCATATTATAAAATAATATTATAGAAGTTTAAAAGTAATAAACTGATTTAATGAAGAAAGTTTCCTCTTCTACATCATGCATATTCATCAATGTAATGTTTCAGATTTACTACTTGGGTATTAAATAAAATATGTTGGTGACATATGTGTATTCTAATACGGTAACCAAGTAAGTATAGAAACCTTACTAGAAGTCAAGTGTATTCTCTAAGTGGCTGCGAATGGGTGATACCTAGGCCAGTAGTGATAAGTACATGACTTCTTAATTGAAAAGTGAATGATTCACATGGAACTATTATTGAGTATAATCTCAAATATTAATATCATGTTTCCTTGGATTCAAAGAGACATACTTTATGATTTTGGAATGAGTGTTGTTTTTGGTAAACTCAATCACTAGTTCAGTAATACATGAATCATATGCAATTAATGATGAATATAAATATAATACTTATACCCAGTTGTGAAAATATAATTATTTTCCAAGTAATACTAAAAGTGGATGTCATGGATATACCATGTGTTGTATTTAATCTCAACATAGCTAAATACTTTTGATATTATCGACTCCTTTAGTTTGGAGAAAAGAGCCTTTAGAAATAAAGGCATGTCACAAAGATTTTGGAAATAGTTCAACAATTTAGCATAAACTATTCCAAGTATAAGCTATAGGTATATATACTTTATAATATTTCTTTAAGTAATTAGGGAATAATAAAGTAATTTATATGCATGGTTATAAGATATGAGTTGCTTTGGGTTGGGGTACTGAAGAATATCTCAACTAAGTATTCATTAATCATGATAATGTAGTGTGGAGTAATTCCTAAATTCACATTACCTTATCAACATCACAACATTGATGTTAATGAGGAGGATTGATGATGAAGTCTTACATATCAACATTGATCAAAAAAATATAGTGTGGAGTAATTCCTAAACGCACATTTTATACATCAATATATTGATGTAAGTAATATCAAAGTTGAAACTAGCAGAAACAACATTTATATTTTATGAAATGATTTGAAAATAATGGTGATATACCACAACCATATGCCAACTGTAATGAAAAATGGATATCATATGAGTCATAGTATGATGTAAATCCATTATTTCATAAGGACATATGTTTGGATGCAAATAGTTTGTTCGGATACAAAACAAACTTGCATCAAGATAAACACATTGTGCATCTAAGGTAATTATCCTAATGATTTCTTAGGATATTACATAAATCCCTAAGATAGAAAAGTTATAGTCAAGTGATAGATTAAATTCTATAAGAGGGTACACATCTCTATTAGAGATAGTGAGAGCTATATTGACTTGTGTTCAGTCAATTCTCAAGATGCACAAATAGTTGGTATAAGAACTAGTTACATAAGCATATGTGGAATAGAGTATGTTCCAAAGACACATACTACGTAGGAAGAATAAAACCATGGTGATGGTTTTTATATTCACCATGTTCAGTGATCTATTATTTTATGTGAATAATATTTCCTACAAGTAAGCAATATATGGAAATTAACTAAAATTGATAAGACCACCTAAAATTAAATTAATTGATTTCATGTATCAAAGTGAAAAGGGGCTTATTATTTTGAATACTATGGTGGGTATTCAAGAGAGTTGATACATGGATGGTACATGTGTAGTACTAATAAGGTTTGATTAGTTTCACTAAGTCATTATGCCTAAATCCGTTATAATTTTACTTATCATAGCTAATATCTATGATCAATTTATTTAGCATTGGATTCCATGACCACCAATCATGGATGGTGTCTATAAGATGCAACCAAAAAGGGATGTTCATATCATAGAATGCTAATAAAGGTTGCAAGTTACTGAAATCCGGTTTAGGATTAAAGTAAGAAACATGATCATAAAATATACATTTGAAACAAATTATTTCCATGTGTCTATGAGAGGTTAGTGGGAGTGTCAAATTTTTTCAAGTAAAGTATGTTCAACAACATATGGAAAATAGATATCGATCCTACAGTTAGTTAAGACCAAGATAAAATTTATTCTCCAGTGATTGAATTAAAGTAGCAACCTATATTCTAGGGAATAGGATCTACTGAGGTATATCTGTAGGTTGCTTGGTCTTATTCAATCATATATATAGTAACATTGTATTGAAAAATACATGTTGGAATAATTCAAGAGATGAATTGTTGCCTATATCATAGGGAATAATCTCTCCATGTTGACATGTTCGAGAAATGGGAAGATAAACATGTTGAGTTGAAATCCATACGTCTAAGTGATGGATCAATCACGTATGCTATACTATGTACAAGAAACAATATTTCCAAGGTATATTTTACAATATGAAAATATCTGTTATATCCAGGATCACAAAAAGGTATGTATTCAGAACTATCTAATTATACATTGACAAGTACAAATGATAACTACCTGGTAAGTGGAGAAGAAAGGATACTAGTTTTCAGGGACACAAACTATCTTCCATAGATCAATGTGGTCTACTATAGTAGTTAGGCTAAAGACGATGAGCAAGTCAAGATCAAATAATCCAGTGGTATCCATGCCTATAAAGACCGAGTACATTGCATCTTCTAGGGTAGCTAAGAAGAAGATATGCAACAATTTGTTCCAGTTATTAGAATCGCACCTGGTAAGAAAAGTATTATAATAATGAAAATTATGATATTCTTACTGGAAAATATGTAAAGTTATGATAGTGGAAAAAAGGTATATTCTTGGGATACCATCTCTTGAGAAGTTTTAATCAACGAGATGAGGTCACAATAGTATAATTTCGATGCGACGGAACCATGGAAGGTCTAGTAACTGAATCAATTACTCAACAGAAACATGATGGTCATCATGTGAGTATCTAACATGTTTGGTTAGCAAGTTGGATCTAGTGAAAGTGGGAGTGTTGAAATAGTGGGTGCCCTAGACCCAATTTTTTAGTACTTTTGATTACCATATCGTATATTCAGTTAGCTATACATGATATCATCTGACCATTATAGTGTATACTTTTTTGTGTCCACTATTGAAATAGTAATGTCCAAAGATTAATTGTCGTATCAAGAGGTTATATCAGATCCAAAGCTATAATGATAACCTCAAGATATAATGAAATTAATCTTAAATATATGTTCTATGTTCTAGATACATCTTACTAATTGGAAAAATTATATGTTTGACTATCAGGTGATGGGGGATCATAAGCATTGATACTTATTCTCATGAAGTTCACACATGGTGATATTTAGTAGTGAGATCATGAGAACTAACCCACCAATAGAAACACCCCATGTTTCAGGTGTTATTGAATGTTTCTATCTATGATCATGTGTAATGGTCTCCTAACTTGAGATCATTACCAATGTATGTAATTTGATTGCGTACTTTGATGAAATATGAAAACCATGGAAATGAAGTTGTGGCGAGGTCGTTTGTGTTGGGTGCGTCATTGATGGAATGACATTGGTAGAATGGTCAAGAAAGAATTTTTCACTTCCAGGTTATGGGAGTAATATATCTCAAAACATGTTGATGAAGATGGTAGTAACTTTATAATACCATGTCCATGGAAGTTGAAGGTAAATCCTTCTAGTTAAATCAAAAAACAATAAATCAAGATAGGGGCGATGACATGTGAGTGCGTCCTTCTTTATGAGATATTGCTGACAAAGAGATTATATCACACAGTGTGTGTTCATAGGCTGGTTGTCGCTGTTGTGACAATCCTTTTCTCTTCAGGGGACATGATTGGTTACTATATCCCACTCTGAGTCTATGAATACTATTCACTACTATTGAGATAAGGGCCTAAAGGGTCACACACAATAGTGTATTCAAGAATATATCCTATTCAGTTGAATAAAAGTTTTAAAAATGATTGGCCCCACCACAGGGGTCTTGGATTTGTCCAAGGAAAAAAAATCACCAATTAAATAAATAAATTCATACTATATGAGTTTAGAATAATGATTATTGAATTTATTTATTAAAATTATTTAAGAGTTTTAAGTAAATACATGAAAAAATATTAATTGACAAATATTAAATTATTCAAGGTTTAGTTAATATTTATGGAAACGACGAGTGAAGTTTTGGACTCAATTATTATAATATAATATATTTTATTGTATTAAAAGTTAGTGATAATAATATTTATGACTCAGATTTTTAGTCATAAAATGTCATTAATAATGCGTGGATTAGTAAGGGGCTGGGTTGGAATTTTCAGGTAATTACATGACACTATAAATATAATAGAAGAGGAGATTTCCAAATACTATTCATATATCTTCTCTATATTATCATATATCCCATGATCTAGATAAGGAGCCTCTAGATCTAAGGAGCATGGATCAATAACTCTCTTAGGAATCGCTTGCAAAGCGATGCAGTGATCGTTGGAGCGTTGAAGGCATCATCGTAATTCCGCGCTAGCACCCGAATTATGACGAACGACACTCCCACAGATTCCTTGAAGTGTGTGTGGACAATCTAGAGGAATTAAAATTTGGATTCTTCGAGCAATGATCACCAATGATGAGAAGACGTCTTACAGAACTTCAGATTTATCTAGGAATTTTTACAGTTTATTTTTGTGATTAAAACCCATCACGTGTGGTCCTCGACTTTGACTAGGATGCTCTTCATCGACAAGTTTACATCAATCATTGGTGATTTTTTTTAAAATCCCACTTGTTTGGGGCTTACACTTCACTCCCAGTTCCAAAATTATATGTAACAATATATAAGTATCTACAAACACATTAAAAGACCATCCCATTAACATGATCATACGCCCATCCGGTTAAGTACCATGGTATATTACGATTAAGATAGCCTATAAAGGTCCTATCATGTAAATCTAGGTTCAGTTAGGTGAAACCCATAAAAGTTGAATTATTCAAAATATCACACACTCTTAATGGGTATATCTTGTAAGAATCAATCCACAACTGACCTATTTGGTTCCAGTTGTGTGTTTACAAACATAGCCATACAAATCATCATGCTCAAATAATATGAATTATCCATCATAAAGGAAACAATTTTCAATATAAAATTCAATTTAGCATATACATATATTAATCTTAGTTTAGTTAGAATAATTACCATTCCCGAGATATAAAGTTACACACATTTAAATGTTAAAAAAGGAATTCAGGTAACTACATCCATGATTTTATGTATGGTATTAGATTATATTAGTCTACATATGATTTTTCAATTTCATGGGTCACCATTCTACATTTTGTAAATTCCCATAACATTGTAAATTGAAAATATGTAACCCATTCAATCTAAACTATTAATGTTTCCACTCATTGAACTAATGGACATGGATCCAACATATCCAAATAGGGTTGTTAAATAGAATTCCACTATAAATCTATATAGGAATTTTTTTTAATATTAAAACATTATTTAAAAATACATATTTCATAATTATAACTAGGTATTATCTTATTGGAAAATACCTACAGGTAATAAACCCAGTATATCATTCAAATAAGCATGCATATAAATCACACATCATGGTATATAAGAATTCAAGATAAAAAAATCACCTAATTAGTATACACATGTAAGAAATCTAAATATTTACCTAATAAGGTTATACATAACATAATGCATCTGGAAATATACGATACAACCAACATGGCATGGAATATGTAAGGAATGCGAATTTTATGTGTCTATAATTATTCATGTAGAAACTATTCATTACTACAGCAGACCATGGGTAGTCTTCATATATTATAAGATAATGACCATCTGATGTACAAAAATCATCCAGGTTGAAATAATAACCAAATGTATTATATACCAAAATGAAAAACATCCCCATCAATGGAGACTTGGTCTTTCCCTTGTGTGTGGGATTGTCAAACCTAGACTCATTATAATTACCAAGTGATGAAAAATCATTGCCTCATGTCTACCATCCTCAAAAAATTAAGACAAAATGAATATAACCCTTAGGTACAATTTTTATCCTCCTATCCTAAGATCCACTAACATAATGTCCTAAACTAGTTGGATAGATGGCCTCAATCATGCCTCCCATATGCTATAGTTTACCAACTAGATGTAAGGATCTAATGGAGGTATAATTGGGAGACTATACCCCATGTATTATTAATAAATACCCAAGTATAAATAATAAGTAAATTTATCATAATAACAACAAAAACCAATTATCAGTATTAAATTAAAGAGAGATCATTCATGACCATTCCATAATGTGAGAAAAAAAATATACAACAAGGTTATGGAAAAAAGATATAATGAAAATGAAAAATTCCAAAGTTTCATCTCTATAATAATCCTATGCTCTGACCCAATCATTTTCTCATAATCTCCCACATACATGCATAACCACACAAGTGTATATTTTCAACCCTAATCTATAACCATGAGCCATTTTTTATTACCCCATTGTAATGGTGGACCAGATAGGCTATGAGATATACATATTACACCACCAAAAATTATGTTTAAAGATATATTATCTATGAGTATAAAATATTTAGTGTGTAGGTGTATCAAATAAAGTTCAAATTAATTAATAATAACATGTTGGGAACAGGTTCCTCAATGAGACCTAGCTGAACATACATAATTCTACTTAAGATAGACTATCTATGAACACATACCATATCATGTATACATATGCATACATATGATAATAATTCATATAGATACAAATTAATTAGTGTGGATTGGATTTTTAGTACCAATAGAATCCAACTAATAGGATCACATATCAGATTGGGGATATAATTCGTAGGGTTCCGTAACTATAATCACAATACAAGAGACCATATGACCTAAATGTAATAATATGGAGGAATCCAAGGTGTAAATGGGGTATCTTTTTCTACATTAGGTCAATCCAACAAATTATATTAATTCATGAAGTATGGATATAGGGGTATAAGTGTAATACAAGGGGTACACCTAATGTATTCCAGTGGAATAAAATTTTACTTAGTCAATGAACCATTTCAAAATTAAATCAAGGGATAATATTGACTAGGACCCAAGGGGATAATCCATGAAACCTTAGTTCTGAATACATTCATAAAATAAAAGGAGTTTATTAATGTAATTATAATATATGGACATGATTCAAGTGAATTTTCATTACTATGATGAGTCATTCATAAATAAAAAGACATTAATTAAATTACATTTTTGGTATCTCCCTTTCAATCCATCCCGATGGATTGGGGTGGAATCCTCTGAGTTCTCAAAGCATTCCATTTGGAATCCAGGGCTACAATAAGACTTACCACTCCAATAATAAGATAAAGGTCCATCACAGTGATAGAAAAATTATATATAATTTTTCATAACTTGCCATGGAAACATCCTTTCCATTTTCCCATTTGATTACAATAATTCCATTTATAATTCCATTTATTTAAATTTATTCTTCCATTAAAATGTTTCAAGAATGTATCTATGAAATCATGAAGAAGAATTAAACCATTTCCTTTATAATAAAATGTGAAAGTCAGTGGAAAATCAATCAAACATACCACTTCTATTCTATACATGTCATTTACATTTCATTTTTAATTGTAAAAGTCTTAAAGAGATGTCATACCTTTATTAATTATATTAAAATGTCATTTAAAATAAAATTTAAAGTAAATTAGAAGCACTCATTCCAAATAGTAGTCAAACTCATTTTATATATTATATATTTTTTTAATTAATAAGCCCTCTCATCTCAAAGGTGGTTTTATTATAAAATGGATGTTTTTTTGTCACACTAATTTATTCTATAAAGATTATTCCTAGAATTCATGTCAAATGAATCATCTAACTTCATAGGAGATTTAAGGAGAACACTCAAAGGTGAAATAATAATTGGGGAGAGATAAATATAAACTAACATGAAAATAAAAAACCTTAGGAGTTGGTTTGGCTTGAGTTCATCAACCCCAAAATACATAATAAATTAATACCATGTCTAAATAATTTCTATATAATTTAAATTTAAATGTTCATCATTTAGGATAAATGAGTATAAATTATGTTTTGTTTCACAATGGGAATCATTTATAAATTTATGAGACATTACAAAAAAGAAACATGACCACCTAACTCGTACATAAGACCATCCACTTGTCTAAAATAGGACATTTATTTGAGCCGACATGGAATAAATCAAACTATAATTTAAACACACATAAAATAAGGAAAAATATATTGCATGGATTTTTCATTCAATATAAAGAGATAAATGATGAAAGGAAGCATGAGGAGTCTAGAGAATACTAATATAATACCAATGCAACCGAAATCACCTAAATCATAGGTTGTAAGAGGGAGAACCACACATGAATAGATTAGATCACATAGAGGATCAAAGAATCTATTATGTGTGAGTGGATTGACTAGGATAATAGGATAAGATAATAAATATGCTAGATGAGAAAACCCATAATTTCATGCCCATTAATGAGACTCATGGTTTGTCCTCTCGTATTGGCTAGTGAAATTTCCATAACATGTGCCAATTGTGTGGGATAATAAAGCTAGGATATATACCCCACATAGTATATAAAAATGATGAAGAAAAAACTGTGCCAACCATTCCTTTCACACTGTCAAAATTCACACCCTTCACGACTTAGGAAC
Organism: Viscum album; assembly: GCA_963277665.1. Taxonomy (NCBI): domain Eukaryota; kingdom Viridiplantae; phylum Streptophyta; class Magnoliopsida; order Santalales; family Viscaceae; genus Viscum; species Viscum album. The sequence continues at coordinate 1,638,544,660 of OY728121.1, read as the reverse complement.
AGGGTTATAAAAACTATATGCATGTCATGCAGATCACCTATGAAATGAACTGCATAGGTATCACATTTTCATATAGAACATATTTTAAAAGCTAAAAAACCATGATATATCCCTTTTAGTGATTCATTATTTCACTTGTGGGGTTAAATAGTTCAAACAAACCTTGCACCCTTGTCTATCTCTCCCAAAAGTTAAGTTTTCTATTTTTGAGGCCCCCAAAACTCATTTGAACCCCTATGATATCTCTTGGGAATTAAAATCACATCCAAAAACATCATATTAAATTTATCCATCAGTTTAATATACATTCTGAGCCTCAATTAAATATTATTCTAGTTCACCAATAGAAAATTTCTAATTATTATGAAAATTCAACCCATCCAAAAACACAAGACATTACATAAAGATATATCATAGGGAAGGACGAGTCTCAAGGTTTCATGATTGAGATGAGCCACTCACGTGGATTATTTTGATTGAGATGGAGCATATAATAGTGTCATGGATACCAAGTATGTGGTTTGGCTTGAAGTAGTAGAGTCATGTAGAATAATTTAATTTTTGTTTATGTACTCATATATGTGTGCTCGACCTAATGGGTGATCGGTGTTGTGTGTATGACATTGTCATTCAGGATTTTACTGAATTTCATTTATTTCTATAGAATTGTGTGTATTTAATACTTCCTCACTCTGATTATTATTATTGTGAATGATATATAGTTATTTTCACTGGTTTTTTACTCCAATATGAGGGAAATGTCTCTCTACATACACACCTGAGGGCCTCTCTTTTAGTCGGAAACCTCTAGAATACAGAGATGCATTATTGAATGCTTTTGGTGAACCGGATCAGGGCACCAAAGTAGCGGCATCTATTTTAGAATGTTACAACATTATTTTCAAATGATATTATACTTTCTATACATGTATCACGACATTCCATTTTTTTAAATATATTGATTTCAAAGAATGATAATAAAAATATTTCATCAAGTATCTTGTATTCCAAATCATACATCTTCAAAAAAATAATTTTAATTGAAAACCCATATCGATCCTCCTCATAATAAGGGATTTTTCAAAATCCTCTTTGTGAAAAAACTTTTGACACATTTTTCAACACTATTTTTTTAATTAATGAAAAAGTTTATAAATTATTGTCTATAATTCGTTTGAGAATTTGTTTTAATTTTTTTCTATTTTGCTATCACTAAATTGTATTACAAATCATGAAATGAACTTATGATCACAATGTAGATAATTTTTATTTTTATTTTCCAAAAATATTTTATTACTATTTTAATAACTATGTTGATAAAAAATTAACTAATTTAATATATCCACCTTCTATTTCAATTTATAACTCAAAAATGTTTCACATAAAATCACTTTGATGTTTATAAGAAAAATAAATTATTATCTACATGATATGAAACTATTCATATTTAACATGTTTCTAAACATATATAGTCATGTATAATTCTTCCATAAAATTCATTTTATTCATCTAACACATATATACCATACTAATTACCAAGTTAATATCAATACAAATAACCTTAAAATTGGAAAAATATTAATATATGACAATCATCCCAAACAAGATATGGGGTTGGAATAATCAAAATTATCTACCATTAGTGTTTTAAATTATTTCTTATAAAACATTATTTATGGGGAGAACACATATTAAAAAAGGATTTAATGTTCCATTTCCATTTTCCACCAATGAATTCCACTAATTCCATGAGTTTTACATCAACATCACAGAAAATTCCACAACCAAAAAAATCAATTATATTCATAACAGAGCAACCTCTTGTGCAAAAATAAAAGAAACCCATCCACTACAGCATAATATTTCTCTATTTGGGTAGCATTGATTCCTCTATATGGCATTCAAATGTGTCATAATATTTCATGTTTTGATGTAGTAAAGAGCTTAACTTCATTAAAATTCATGAATCCATAACACATGAAACCAATTTATGATCAATAAAAATAATCCCAAACAATAGATAATAAATTCCAAAACTTCCCTCATAATAACATAGGATTGGAATGAATGACCTCCATCATCAATTTCATGATTTTCCAAACACCCCTTTTTATTATTGAATTTATATAGTGGAATTTAATTATAGATAGGTGATTCCAAAAATACAAGAACATTACAACACAATATCATAGTCGGGATGCATATCCTCAACATCACGTGACAACATATAAAACATCACATAGTTTCCCAAGTTAGGAAATATAAAGGGTTTATAGCTGGAATTTCATTATATAAAACCTTATTAGAAACCATTAAAACATCATTTTATTACTCAAAATCATGCATTCATCATGGAATTCCAACATATAAACAGGGAAAAAGAAATAAAACCATAAAATAGTCTACATTTCCAAGTCATTTTCAGGAAATAATCATAAAATGAATTTTAAATAGGTACAACATGTGTCCATGTTAGATAAAAAACTATGCATTTTTATTTAATGCATCATTATTAAAATAAACAAAAAATATATTATATATTCATCTTATTACTAAAGGAAATCACCTCCAACTTCATTTGAAATTTTGACATTCTATGTTCTTGTTATAAATTAAAAAAATTCATTATATATACAATATTAATTTCGAATTTCCAAAAAAAGACATTCTTTCCGTTCACAAAAATAAAACTGCATGTGCAGTATGACTATGTCTCGTACCTATCATGCTCAAACAAATTTTTTTTAAACATTATATTTCAATGAAAAAAATGTTTATAAACAAAACTAAGAAAAAAATTATTATAAATCAATATTTAGATAAATCATTATCAATATATAAAATTCATTAATATTTAAAATTACACATAATAAACTTGTTACAATCTCAATATTCTCATACTAGAAATTTCATAGTTACTACATAATCATTTTCAACTATATATATGATTCCCATAAGATACTAAATATAGATTAACATGAGAAGAACAATTAATTAATTACTAAAAAGGTTTTATATTCCTTGGAATGAATAAATTCTTCTATTTAAATAGTTTGATGTCTCAATAGGTTTCCACAGAAAATGATAAAAAATTTCAAGTAATTTTAAAGCAATATTAAAAATCTAGATTTGTGATACATTCCAAACACATATTTACTAAATATGAATATATTAACTCTATCAGAAATTAAATCATTCTAAAATGTAAGGTATAAGTTATTAATTTTAATTATTTAAAATATAAAAGAGTTATCAATAATCCTAATGGTCATTTTTTAAAAATCCAAAAATCTAAATGTCCAAAACCAATTTTTATAACAGGTCTATAACATATGTACATGGTAAATTATAAATGTATAGAAATTGATGGAATATTAACTCACATGGAAACTAAAAACTCCTAATAAATATTTAAAAAAAATTGTAGAATGGTAGTGTGAAATATACACAAGGCAATATGACTTATAAGGGTCCTAAAAATTTGATAGTTATTCAAAAAAAATACCCTAGGTAAAATTTAGTAAGAAATTTTAAATTTTAGGAAAAGGATATTATTTTATGCATTTTAACAATGGAAACTTATTAAATTTACAATGATTCATGTTATAACTGAAAATTAAGAAACACATTCATATCCCAACAAGGTTTCAAACAAATGTCTTATGCCCATTAATCACCATTTTAGTATATACTTTCAGGTTTTACAACTAAATTAGTAAACAAAAACATTTCATTATCAACAACATCTTGGGAACTATAAAAGGAACACATATAATATTTTATAATTTATTTAATTACTTTCCTTAACATCATAAACCCCCACTTTCAATCACAATAAAAAATGATCTTTATTCAACTACCTATTTTAGATCTCTACCCTGCAAGCTGTACCACCTCCCATGGAAATTGGGTATCATCTAAGTCCATGAATTAAATCAATGGGGGGGGGGGCTAAAATCACATGTCCATGATAATATACCCAGCCTATGACAAATTCCATGATCGACTAGAACCCTTTCCAAACAAACTCCTACAATCCTAAAGTGCCTGACTCCAAACTCTCTCCTATATATCAACATAAATATATGATATAAATTTTTCATGAAACCTACCTTAAAAGAAACCCCTCTTAGGGTGGAAATAGAGAAATAGAAATAATAACCCCCAAGTCTGGTCTTGATTCAGACTCTGGTTAGTGACTAGAACCAATGGTATAAATATAAACCCATATGGAAATCATTACCCTCAATGTTTAGAAAAACATGATATGGATATATGATTTCAATCACCAAAATAATATTAAACAATTTTAAAGGTGTAAAATACTAAATAGATCATCATTTTTATTATTTCATATGAATAAAATGAATTTATTGATGTAAAACATAAAATAGAATGATATTGTAATAACTCAACAACATCTCCAACACCCAAGATAGTATTTTCCATCTTATCCCCCAAAGTCCTCATGTAAATTGGAGAAATGGTTATTATATATGTAGGGTGATAATATTATTTATATTTATAAGGATAATATCAAATAAAACCCATTAAAATGTTAGATGAGTATACTAATTCCCAAATTGAAAATCAATAGAATCCATACGAATCTATTACTAAGGCTCTCTCACCAAAAAATTATTCAATGTATAGTAACATAATATGAAGCATGTCGATAAAAGGGTGAAACACACTAATTTTAAAGTGTTATGTGACTATTACATACCAATATCATTGTCATGGATCTCTCATAACTTCCTTATAGTAATTTTTCCTGATGACACCCAAGTGATCACATCATATCTCTTCGGAATATACATGGTCCATCACATCACATATCGCCTAGGGGCACATGTGTCATCACATAATATCTCACCTAAATAAACATGGGAAATCAAACTTCATATTAACCACAAACATATATATAATATTAGGTAGTCATGAACAAGATGTACAAAAACTCATTTCTTCCTCTTACCATGCTTGAAACTGCCCCAAACACCATCCTCAATCCCATGAAACAACACTACAAGTGAACTTTTGACTTCTACCCATCACATCCCATGTATGTAAAACTCTCCTAGAGTATAGAGAAGAAATATTGGGGTATCTATCCATCCTTCCTCATCATATGGATGTTAGGAATAACACCCCCAAATAATTTCAGTGTTATAACAAATTTCTCGATGTTGATGGGTTGTGTATTGAAAAAAAATGAAAATACATTATAAAATTATTACATGAAATGCCAACCTATAGGTCCAAACAAATAAAACAATCCAAACTCACTACATTTCCATAAGGTCTCACATCCTCCACCACTTTCATGACCACATATAAATATATAACACCACACAAGAAAGTCACAATCAACAAGTCATATTCCACCATTATTTTAAATTTATAAAATATCCATATTTCCCCATTACCAAAAAATTACATATATAGATCCCATTCATTCATATTAAATACAAAATATTCAACCACACTTCCAATTTTAACACAAGTGATAATTTATCCATTTCAACCCATTCCATTTCAGTTTTTTCATTATCAAATCAATTTGTTACTATCTAGAAACTAGTAAAAAACTACACAACATAGCAACAAACCCTCATCCTCAATCTAGAAGGACCCACATTAACCCTATTTCACATCACAACCACCTCCTATACCAAAACCCATATATCACAACCACACAGAAAAACCATTTTAACACCACTCAATCAATTTATGGAAATTAATGATCATCAATTCCATAGATCCCAATTAAATATTTCATATTAAAACCACTTTAAACTTAATTTATCACCATTATTTATTTATATTAAACATAATCATCCCATTTACATTTCATTTATTTACATTATAAATCCATTTATACCTACCCAAGTTCATTTTATTATAACTCATCACTTTTCAATAATTCTCTAATTACTATAAAACTACCAAGATAGAATACCATGTCATTAACAGTTTCCATATCAACTCTGTAGCCCAAAATAGCACATCACTACCAGAGCCTCACAAGTAAATATCAATAAACCAACCCCCTCCTAATTTTATCTATTAAACAAACAATCACTTCAATTGAATTCAAAATAAAAATAGGGAAAAAGAAAACATCTTATTTACAAACACCCCTTTTAATTAACTTATTTATGGGATATACCATTTTCATGTGTGGTGATTAAATATTTATATTTAAGAAAAATAAAAAATTCCTAGTAGAAAACATAATTAATAATAAAAGACATTTGGTCTATAATCATGGAGAAATAATATAAATAAGTAAATAACATGTGATTTATCCCCTTCCACATTGATTCCATTCCATCTAATTAATTACCTCCATTAATCCAACATAGAACATCCACCCAAAATTAATCAAAAGGCTGATAAAATCCCATATTAAAGGAAAATAAAGAGAGGTCCTAGATCCCCTACTTAGTGATAAAACTAGACACTGACATCAAAATAGGGATAAAGGAGAGCCACGTAAGGAAATTATAAAGGAAGAATTCTAGAAAATTCTTGAAGAATTTTGATAAGAAGAGAGGGTTTTAGGGTTTTTGAATATCGAGATAAATATGGAGGAACTAAAATGAGAGAAGGAAACAATTTTTTTATCATCCATATATATACCTCCCCATATAATCCATCAAATATTACATATTTTATTTCATATTAATTAAAATTAATTTTGTTTCCAATGAATATATAGAAAACCACTATTTTGGATCACTTAATATTAATAGATGTTAATGATTTCATCTAAAAAAATTACCAATTCATACCCAATAATTTCCACCATTAAATTTCATTATTTGTTTTGAAACAATGTTACAAGGATGTTATAGGATTGAAAATAGGGTTTTATGAATTTTTAGCTACCCATACACAGGAATCATGCACTACTTAAGTGTAACATTCATTTAACCATAAGAGGCTAGCCACCCATAAGTGAGTTTTTTAAATCTTGGATATCTCTTAAAATGGTCAAAGCTATAATTACTTATCATATTTAAAATCCTAGATACCCTTGCCTGTCCTTCATATGTCCCTTAAACTAGCTTATTTATTTCATAGCGGCCCATATACAAGTGATATCAGGAACTTATATGAGCTTTTTAACTCCTAGGAAACACTTACATACCCATGATATATCCCTATTTGATGAGAAAACTTCCATTACACAGACATAAGAATTAGTAGCTTACCCTTATACAGGGTTCTGACTACCTTTACATGAGCCATAGAGAATATCCTTTACCCTTAATTAACACTTATAAATTTGGGGATACCATAATTTAATATTTATAAATTCAACCTTACCCTTACATAACACATGGAATTAAGTCCTTGTCATTACACATTGTTTAAAAACCATAGTTAACCCTTACAAAGGATGTATAAAATTTAATTTTGATTTACATATCCTATTAAGAAAAACCATTATCTATTTGAAACTCCTATTTCATGCGTAAGTGTAAATATTTTATTGAAAATAGTAACTTTACAATATAAATAACTTATAAATAATTAAAATAAGGGATTATTACCATTTCTATAAATTATAAAACACATCAAAAAATAATTAAATCATTTCTAGAACACCAAAAAAATTTCTAAAATATTATAATCTTTTTAAAAACATCCAATTAATTTATCAAAGAAACTATTAATTAATTAAAATTATTTACATAATTTGGAAATCATTTTAAAAAAACTTCATAAATTAAAACATAATTACATAAAAAACATTTAGGATTTTTTAAAACGATTCTAAGACATAAAATACCTAAAACGAAAAGAAAATTATCATGAATATTCTATACCATTACTTATGATGTTATTGATGTTGAAATGAAGTTCCCATGGTTATTTAGGTTGATGTGAACTGGCATGTGGTAAAAGAACCATCAGTGGTTATAGGTGGTGAGCCTTGACATAGTTTATATGTTAGTCTACATTTTGGGGAGAGAATCTAGAATTCTTAGTTCACATGAATGTGACATAAAAGTGGAATTATTAGCTCTCGAAATGGGTTTGTGAGATTAATTTTGATGTGATTCTACTCATGGAACCCTGAGTTGTGATTCCCCGATATAGTGATATGGGAGTGTACACCCATCATGTTTAAATGGATTGAGGTAGTAAAAATCAGATACATGTAATTTTTGTGGTATATGAATCATTTATAGATATGTGTCATCAAATTTTAGTTCATAATTTATGTGACACTCCATTAATTGATCCTAGAGTTTTTTATGATAGCTTGTGATGTTCTACCATCGTTCAAAAGATGTCCAGACTGAAACATGTGGTGTAGGATGTTTGACTTGGGTGTAGGCCTAATATACAAGAGGTTATTGTGGATATTAATGTGTACCTGAATATAGAGGATTATAATTTAGTTGATTGATTATACTGTTATAAAAAATCCATGTCATATCTAAATGTATGGGTTTAGTGTGGGTGTAGTGTTGGATCACGGGTTGGTGAGATATTTACATTCCTGCTAAGGGAGCCTGTTATGGTGGTACTCAAGGATTATTATGGTAATAGATATGGTTATAGTTTAACTAGATACTATTTGAGGGTGTGACTATGGTTATCAATGAAATTTTGATTCGTTCCAAATTGTGACATTAATTTTTTTTCATAAATGGGGGGTTGGTTGTCATCTGATATGGCACCCAATTATGAGGATATTCAATCATTTGTGTTATTTAAATTCATTAAGAGATTAAACATAGGTCAATGTGATTGTGAATTTTACCCAGTTATATAATTAAATGGTCACTCCAGTGGTGGTGAGCATGATGTTGCTCATAGGATTTATGAACCAAGTATATAAGAGTCATGGGTGAATGTTACTTGTTAAAAATGATCACATTGGATTTGGGATAAAATAGACCATTCCTGAATAACTAAATATTTCTTCCATAGAATAATTTATGATGTGAATCTGTAAGTGACTTCTGGTTGAAATTTTGTGTTTTCTTTTGGATCTATGTAATTTGAGATGGACCAAATGTGGTTGGGTTGGAAATAAATCATCCTTGAAACTAGTAATGGTTGTGGTTTTGGTTGAATGATGATTTAACTAGAAAATAAAATTGATCATAGGGTATAGATATCAATATGGATGTTTTGGAAAATCATGGAATCTCTCCAGGGATGAAAGAAATATGATCAGTATTTTGAGGATACAACATTGGATTGAAATGAAAATCCACGAGACAGGTTGGTCGTAGGAGGCATTATTGGTCATTTTGGGTGTAGTTAGATATGGTGAGATACAAACTATACTGAGAATGTAATTTTTGATATGATGGGTGGTTTTTGGATGTTATTCAATATTTTAAAGTAATGTTTTTCTTTTCCAAATTGGGCTTGGATAGTCGTGGTATATCCATTCTAACATGGAATTTATAAATTAGAATGGGTACTAGTATCTAAATGAATCCTTATGTATGTTTGGATGTAGTAAATTGGGAACCATGGTGAGAAAGTTGGTGGACCACATTGAGTGTATTTTACTATAAAGTTTGACAGTGGAATCCCTATGGTATCAAATTTGGCCTTTTTAAGGAAAATCCTATCGAGGGGATCACCATAGACTAATTAGTAATATGGATGATGAATAAAGTATTTTATGGGGTGTATGGGTATGGGTGAGTGATTTCTTGATATTCTGATGAGAATGATGAATATTATATCAGGTTTAAATGGGTTAAAAATATTGGTTTTAATGTTGTGAAATGGGAAATAATTGGGTATTCAGTGGAATAATATGACTATTTGAATAGATGATGATAAACCAGGTATGTCAGACCGATGATAGAATTATATAAAGAGATTTATAGAGACAATAATATCTATTGTGGGGTGGTTGTAAAACCAAATTTGAGAATATGGGTTTTATGTTTCTATAGGGAGAATGATTTTTTTTTCAATTGGTGGATGGGTTAATTTTTTCACCCATATTCAGAGTGAAGTTCTAGGGGTTCTTACTGGTTAAAAAGGGTGTTTGGGTGAGTTTTAAAGCATTAGGAGTATCCCTAGGTACTAGAGGTCCTTGAGATGGTATGGGTGGTTGTTTTAGGTGAAAAAGTAACAAACCACAAACATTATAGTGGATACAAGATATCAAACCCTAGGGATAATTTCACCCCTAGAAAATTGATGGCCCAACCCCAAATAATCGATAGAACTGGTTGTGATCCCTCACTACTAAAAATGGGCACCAACTATCCAATGCATCTTTTAGGGGGTAAAATTAAATTTCCTTTAAAAATATTTTAAGGGTTTTCCCCTATTCCCATTTTATATTGGTCACATGAACAAGGGATGATCCCATCCCCCACCCTCATTCCCCATAAAATGGGGTTGTTTTTCTTGGTTTATTCTGATGTTTTGAGGTATATTTTCACCTCCATTGATCTTATTTGAACCACTCTACTTATTTTAAAATTTAAACAACCCATAGATGGTTAGGTTTTTGTTTTTTATTCCACTAGATCTTAGTGGAATTGGTAGAATCAATTGGGAATTTAGTTATTCCTATCAAGGGGATATCTTGGGAGGTTTTCTAGGTACCTCTTTTCATCAAGTCATCAGTGTTATGTCACACCACCTAATTTATTTAGGGTCTCCCTCAATATTAAATGAAAATAAATACAGATTATATGATGCACATTGGTTGTTTTTCCTTGATTTTGGTCATGGGAATGCAATGGGTTGTTGGAATGTGTTTGGTTATGGATCTGATGTAATGAGGAAACTAATGTGTTTTCTATAGTTAGTACCTCATAAATATAATTTGATAATTTTTTTAATTGGTTATTATCATAATTTGAGTTTTATATTCATGGTTTAGGACACTAGGTGGGTGAAAGTGGTACAATTTCCTTACAAAAGGGTTCAAAATTCCTTAGTATCTATTTTCATCTCTTGGAGTTAAATTGGAAATCTTTAAAATTTAGTTTGATAGTCCCCCAAATTTAACATATTTTATTTTTTTCATTTTACAATTATTTTTTTGTCAAAACTCACCATTTTTATAGAGTATTACCTTTTAAATTAATTCAGTTTCATAAAATATATTTTTAATAGAAACCCTCTCTTTTATAACATAAATATTTTATGAAAAACATGAAACAACAAAAAAACAATTTTGGAAGCATAACGGTATAAATTATAGCTTCTGGAAATGGCATAAATGAAGGGATATAAGGTATACCATTAATAATACATAAATTGGGAATTATAAGGAAGATTAAATGTTATTTTAAATAATGTATCTCAACAATTAGAAGATAAATAATAATAGAAGTATTTTATAGGGAAAGAGGAGGAGGATAATTCTATTACAAACATTTGAACACATAATAGAAAATAAAACTAACTGAGAATGGAATAACGAGAGGGAAATAATGTATCCCATTATTAAAAAAACATTATATGTAGATTGAATAAAAAAACTAAATAAATATAAACAATCTTTGACATTTAGATGACTCACAAAAGAGGATCACTTTATTGAAAAAGAAGAAGATGATAATTTCCATTAACATGAAATGATCCTTCGTAAATCATAGAGGGGGAAACCCTAGGACATTGGAGATGTCTTGGGAATATAGTAGAGGGTATTTGGATAGAGTTAAATGTAATTACTTAGTGGATTTTAATTATTGAGTGGAGAGGTATGAGGAAAGGCTGTATTTATACACGAGGAGGGGTGGGGTTTAAGTTACTAAATATTGGTTAGTTTACAATATAATCCAACAACATGTGAGAGAAATAAATTAAAACCATCACGATGGACTATTTATGAGTGGGAGATGGTGATTGGTCGTTAAATCCTCCCATTAACCAATATAATCCTTCCAAACCAACTTGTTGAGGCATATAAATCATAAAAAAATTAATCTTTAAAATTCAAATATTTTGTTCCCAAATAATTGATATAAATTTATAAATTAAAACTAATATTTTGAAAATAATTTTTATACTTATTAAATTATAATTGTATTAAATAAAATTTTACAATTTTTTTTATTCAATCTAACATAATGATGATTTCATAAATTCATAGTGATTTTTAAAACGACAATTTTCACTTTTTTAGAAAAAAAATCAGTTTTTTTAGAAAATATCAATAAATTAACTCTATGATAATTATGATGTGATGAGTCCAAGAATTTTGTTTATTTAATAAATATAATTCTCTATTTATAGGAATTTTATTTTTTTAAATTAATTATTATCTTAATGAAAAATAACAATTTAATATAAAAACAATATTTAGAGCAGCATAAATATTAAACATGGATTCATTAAAATATATTATCATTTAGAAATAATTTTATAAAAAATATATAGGGAAATAACATTTCATTTAGTATTTTATCAAAAAACATATTTTAATAAAATGTGCTTATAGTCTATAAAAATAATACTATTTCATTATATGATTAAACAATCTTGATGAATAATTAAAAAGCATCTACATAACCAACAAAATAATGAAAAACTAATTTATTTACCATTGAACATAATGATGGAAAACCAAATTAGTTGACGAAAAAAAATTTATTTGATAATATTTACCTATAAATAAACCATCATTATAACACTTTATCATTTATTTGGATTTAATCAAGGTTATATATCTTTTCTAAACTTAATTTTGTATTATAAAAAACATGTTTCTTTTCTATAGTGATGTTAATGGGCCTGATGATTCTAGAATAATTATGTGACCCTATTATTATATTTTAGTTTACATATTCATTTTCAATCTTCCCATTATAATATTTTTATTAAAAATTGGATTTTTTTGACTAGATTTCACGTTCTTAGATCAAGGTATATAGTGTTTTTAGTTTTCTAGTTAGAGTTTTCTATCCTTTCACTATTTGTGGTCGTAAAATACCTTGTCAACCTATGATGTAAAAGGTAATCTGTGGAAATTTAAAGTATTTATATGTGTTTAATATAAAACCTTAATTGTAAAATAATATTTTTATTAATAACATAATGGAATTTTGGGGGCCTTTATTCTTCCCCATTAAAATAATTTCATCATCAAAATTTAAAATCTTATTCTCAATTGATAAGAGATGAGGGTAATTATTTGTCATTGTTTCCACTAGTTACCAATTTGATCTTCATATTTAAAATTACATATTGAGAATATTATAATAGAAATTATAATGGAAATAAAAATCATAAAATTTTCTTATATAATTCTTCTAAGATGATATACATAAATCATAAAAAATCATTAAATTATCTTTATATCCTTCATAAAGTTTTATAAAAGTTTCTGGTCAACCAAATCATATCCCATAGGAGTGTCAAACAAATATTTGTGCAATGAAAAATTTCATGCAACTGTTCCCAATCGAGTCTAGATCATTTCATTTTTTGTGTGTTACCCCCAGGTACATTTGTGCTAGAGCCACATCCACTTGTTTGTATCCATATAAGGATTTCATTTCTCATAAACCAATTACTTAATACATTTGAAAATACCAGGATGTTTTTAATATATTTAGATTAAGCCATAGGTGTTTTTTAATGTTTTATAATACTGATTTCCATAATTACATAAAAAAATTGATATTAATTATGGTGAATTTCCATTTTATTAAAAAAAAAATTCATGAAAAATAGAAAAATTCAAGAAACAATTTTGACAGCATAATGATATACATTGTGGCTTATAAAAAGTGCATAATGTGATGTAAATAATATATCACATTGATAAAAAAGGAATTGGGTAGTAGATGTATTATTAAAATTTCATGTAATAAATTTATCTCAACATTTAGAATATATAAAATAAAATAAGTACTTGAAAGGCAAAGTAAATGAGAGGAATTCCATTACAAAAAATCTACAGTATAATGGTAACTAACAATAACTAAGAAAGTAATAATATTATGGAATTGAGGTATCCCACTATGAAAATACTACATTGGATGTATATGAGAGATCCAAATCACATAAAAAAAATCAATAATTGGAATTTTAATGACTCACAAAATAAGAGTTATTAATTGAAAAAGAATAAGATGAGAATTTCCATTACCTTGAAAGAATTCATCCTAAATTGTGGAGGGGGAAACATAAGACCTTAAATACACCATCATAACAACATGGAACATATTTTGAAATAGAAAAAGACATAACTTCATGAATTTTAAATTTAGAATGGATAGGAGTTGGGGGGGGGGGTTGTAATTTATAAATGAGGAGAAGTGTGTTTTAAGTGATTAAATATTGTTTATTTTACAATATAAGAAAACCACTTGTTATAAAAATCAATCAATACCATCTTGATGGACTATTAATGAGTGGTATGGGTGAGTGGTCATTCAATACTTTCCTAAATCGATCTATCCCTTCCATACCATTCGATTAATGCGAAAAATGGAAAACAATATCATTATAATTCAAATTTTTGGTTCCAAAGTGAATGATATAAATTTATAAATTAAAAATTATATTTTTAATATAATTTTTATAATTATAAAATGATATTTTGATTAAATAAAACTTCATATAAAATTTTTATTCTTTCTTACATAGTGATGATTTTATAAAATCGTTGTGAATTTTAAAACAACAGTTTTCCCTTTTTCAATAAAAATTCATTTTTGATGAAAATTTCCAAAAAATAACCCTAATATAATTTTGATGTGAAGAGTCCAAAAATTAATTTTATTTAATCAAAATAAGTGTCTCATAATTAGAATTTTTATTTTAAGACAAATCATTATTTTAATTAAAATTATCAATTTAATAGAAAAACAATATTAATATGTGTAAAAATTACATTGGGATTCATTAAAATATATTACAACTTAGAAATAGTAATATAATTTTATTTGATGAGATAGATATTAATTTTATAATTCCACATAAAACATATTTTAATAGAATATATTTTTTAGTCTCTAAAAATAATAATGTTTGATTTTATGATTAAAAAATCATGAAAAATATTTAAAATGCATATATGCAACCAACAAACTATTGACCAACAAGTTTATTGACTAATGATCATAATGTTGACCAACCAAATTAGTTTATAAAAATAAAATTATTTGATCATATTTACCTATAATTACATAATCATTCTTATATTTCATCATTCACTTGGATTTTATCAATGTTCTATATCGTTTCCAGAATGAATTTTGTATTATTAACTGTCTTTTTATATTTTATAGCATTGTTCATGGGTGATATGATTATAAAGTAATTAGGTGACTCTTATTGTTATATTTTACATTATTTAATCACTATTAGTCTTCCAATTTTAATAGTTGGATTAATAATATGAATTGTTCTATACTGAATGTCATGTTTTTAAATTAAGGAATAATATGTTGTTAGTTTTCTAGTATGTTTTTTATTCTTTAAAAATTCAGGATTGTAAAATTTCATCTCAACCACTGATGTAAAAAATTATTTATGTAAATTAAAAGTATTTCTATATGTTTAATATAAAACATTTACTATGAAGGGATTTATTCATTACATAATATAATTTTTGGGGCATTACATTTTTTTATTTGATGATTTTAAAATGATAATTCATGATTTCTAATAAAGGGAAGTTGGTTTCCAAATGTTGGGAGTGGGATGAAACCTCCCCCTTAATAGGTGGTATTTTTTTAAAATGATATTATTTTGATTTTAGGAATAATATACTTTTTATTATGAGAACACAAAAATTGGTCAGGGGAAATGGGGTATCTTGTTTCTTTAAATGATAAATTATTTCCTTTTAAATAAGTGATTGAGAAAAAAATGGTTTTGTTTTCTTTAAATGAAAATATAAATGTTTTCAATGAAATATTTAAGGATTTTTTTTTTCATTTTGAATAGGAAATTATATATGAGATGGTCTTCTAAAATGATTTTGATGATGGATATTGAAACTATTTTTGAAAATATAATCCTTAATGAAACCCTTAATCCATATTTTTATTTTATTATCATGGATTTTTCTTTTTTATTCATCTATGGATTCTAGATATAGTTAAACTAGGTTAAAAGAAACCCCTAAAGGATTCAATAAATCACAGTTTACCCCAGGTTAACATGGACCCCAAGGGATGCTAGATATGGTGAACCTAGGGTGAATACCGCTATTAGGTGATGATATTTATAGTTAAACCATGGTGTACATGACCCCTTAGGGATTTAGTGTATAGTTAAATTGGGTGAAAACAACCCATAAGGGATGCATGTGATGGTTTATCCTCAGGTGAAGAAATCATCAAGGTGGAGACAGGGCTCTGAGCATGGGCATATTATCCCTAGATACTGATATTCACTAGGGATGTCTATATTACTTCTTGTCAAGAGTGGTAAGGTTGGAATGGTCTTCAAGAAGTTATTACAAACAACCCAAAAATGGACAAGGTAGGTTTGTACGATTTTTTGGGTAAACCCATCCTATTGAATATGTATAAATGTTTGTTCATTTATTATTCAATATTTTATTAATTGTTTTTTACTATTTTAATAGTGCACAACTACAAGTATATTCCATCATATGAGTTATTTTTAAATTAATCATCATTGGAATCCTACTATGTTGTACTCAAAAACTTCTTGGACCACAATGGATCTTGGGTACCCATGAATCCCTCACTTTTTTCTGGATCATGTTATACTAATGCTTAGGATTGTGTGATTTGGCAGGAGTAACTTGGATGGGGTTTGAACCCTTTTACAATATTCTTTTGATTTCAATGTTTTTTGAATAAAAATAGTGGGTGATCCATCCAGTATTCTTGTATTCCAACAATATTTTCTATCACGTTCTCATTTATTTATTTATTCGTGTTATATTATGCATGATAAATTTATGTTTTTGGAAGAGTTTTTTTGTATTAATGATTTATCACATTGATATAGGGGGTTTAAACTCCATATAATACCTCTTTAGACCCCCTCAATATATCAAAAACTACTGGAATTCAGGGAGGTGCTTATAGTCATGTGGATAACTGTTCTCATTAGTATTCATAGAGTGAGTTAGTCATGGATGTTAAATATTATATTCCATTTCATACTTGAGGGAACCTTGAACATCTCTTCATATCATCCAAATATAATTCCACAATTAACTTAAAATGATTTATACTTTATCCACTAAATAAGAATCCAATACTTCTTTCTTGATCAATGATAAAGCCAAAAGTTATCCTTGAATTCCTTGTAATTTTTGTTTCATAGGTACCGATGTAGTCATTAAACTTCATCATTAACTCTAGAAATTCCCTGTCTATTTTAGATTAAATATTCTAGGAAAATTTCATACTACAAATTTCCCTCTAAAATATCTCCCATTATTTGGAGTTTCTTTAATCTATTTTCATAATTTTATTGATTAGTTTATTCCTTGGTCAACTTCACAATATAAGTGATAATATTTTAAAACAAAATTATTATAGACCATGTATTGAAGAAAAAAAATATATCTTCCATCAAAAGGATACGTTTCTTATAAAATAGTGAATTAGATGATCCATTAAATGAAGGTTAATGTTTCTCTATAAAATAATCATTATTGTGTTTCTACTTCACTGTTTAATTTATTAGTACAATATTATTCAAATATTAATTAATTTCTTAATAAAGATGGGATTTTTTAAGAAGGTTTTTACTTCTATCTTCCATTAAATTTGGTTGGTTATATAGGTATTCATTGGACTGTACTTAAAATTCATTAGTTAAACTATTACTCCTAGCTAAATCCATTAACAAAACCAAAAACTTCAAAACATAAGTGTTTCATTTAAAATAATCAAAGGAGAAATCTGTTAATATGAAAAGAAATCATGAGATGTACTATATTATAACACCTATTATAAACCCGAAACACTTAATGTTCACCACTAGGATCTTCACCAAATTTTATTTTCCAAATCTACAAATATAACTGAACCATGAACTGATACTAACTATAGTATCCCAAGCATTTCATATATAAATATTATTTCTTTTTAGTTGAATATTCAACAAATTTCATAATAATACATGATCATATACTATACGGGTTTAGTATTCTTTGAGACTACATACATAAAAACATATTTTCTAGAAATATTAGTAGAATCTCCCACAACATTATTCATATATAGTATCATTATCATAATTAATATCCTTTATCATAACATGGGGGATGGGGGAAATTGATAAGGTGTGATATTAGATTACCAATAAAGTTAAACTTGTTTGATATTAATCAATATTCATAAGTGAGCATACGTTGATCACAATTTTATGAGAACCTGATAATAAATTAAAAAAATCATTCTCAAATTTTTAGGTTCATAAATCACGATTTTTATAATGGTATTTTCCTAATAGAATATATTTATATAATATGAATCAATAATAATAGTCCATGGATCATTACACTACCATATAACATAGGATGTCGATAAAGAATAAACATAATAAAATTATATCCTTATAAACATTTATAAACATTAATATGTCCACTCGTCATATTATGAACATGTAATTTAGTGAACATATTGAACTTAGGGAAATAAAAAAAGGTCCACACATAAAAATTTGAACATTTTATAATATGAAAAAATCCACACTTAATGATTTCAATATGAGAGAAGGTTTATGTATAACATAGTTATATCATGAGATAAAAATCATTGCTCAATACATTGAAGTATTATATAATTCTAGTTCAACCCATCCTATATAAAAACCATACATATATTTACAATAGGACCATAAAAAATATTCATCATTTCATCCTATCATGAAGAATTTAAAATAATTATGTTTCATAAAGATTTCATCATAACTTAATTGACACATAAGAAAGAAAAGGATTCCACAAATCCCTCCTTAAAACATCTTTATCACAAGGAATCCCAAGAAAAAACATGAATGATATTATAATATAATATTCCATTTTAAATATTAAAATACATAAATTATGTTTACATAGATGGGAAATACATTTAAATGAGTATAAAAACATCTCATTAAAAAGTTAAGATAAAATTTTATTTCAGTATCTAGAAAAACTAAAAACAACTATACTATTGAGAAAATTTATTTATTTCAATATTAACATGGAAAATATTAAATTAATATTCATATAAACACATATTAATTATAGTGGAAACAACATTCCATGTCATATACGCTCAAATAGAACATTATTTTCAAATTTTTGTAGAAAGTGTAAACTGATTCATACATAAAACATTTTAAACGATTCGTTTTAACCATTTACATAAAAATTAAAATGTGGTAGAAATATTCTTTCTCAATATTTTTTTATAGATAAACGATTGTGTAAAATATTATGAAAACATTAACATTGAATAAAATTTTCATTGACCAAAATACAAAAAATCTAATCATTATTACATTATCTGAATCATTTTTAAGTACCAAAGATATGAAAATGGATTTAATAGTTTAAAATTATAGGAATAAAAAAATTAGTAGGAAAAATATAGTCTTTAAAGGATTTAGATTATTTAATTTACTTTAATGGAAATTTAAAATATAATATACCAAAAATAAATAATATTGCAACCAAAACTATTACATTAGGTCACTTTTTTACGTTATATGCACTCAAACATCCTATTTAATGAATATATACTTATTCTAAATTTATTTTAGAGAAATATTCATATAATTTTTACTATATATAATCATTATATAGTTTCATGTATCACTTTTACTAACACTTCTTTATTGAAATTATCATTCTAGTGAAAAATGGTAAGTTTTCCATGCATGCTTTGGTTCAACGATTCTTATCCTTGCACCTTGGTTATAGTTTCATAATATGTAAAATAATAATTTTTTAATAAATATCATATTTATTCATTATATTCACTTTTATAACCATTTATATAATTCAGTGATTAAAAATTAATTACATCAAATCATTGCCATAATATTCTGTATATACACATAGTGATGTCTTCATATTTTAATGGATGAAACGAAGTAAATATATATAATAATTAAACTTTCCATAATCATAATTATATAATAAATATAGTATATATACATTTAATCTATACTTATTACCAACTATTTAAATAATAATTGATAAATGAATAACATATCTTTTTGGAGGTGGTAGCCCACATGTATGCATGATCGATGCTAACATTTTTTCAATAGATGAGAAAGAGATAAAAATTGAAATAAAATTAATATAAAAATTTCTCATTATAGTAATGTTACTAATTCCATAATTTTAATATTTTTTATACAATTTTTTTTATAGTTATAAGAAAAATAGAAACAAGAATATGATCTGTAATAACATATAAATCTTATTTGGATATCCTTCATTAAAGAAAACAATAAGGATCCATTGATAGTGTTTTTTCATAGAAAATCAGATAAAGGTTATTGATAATTATTTTGTGAGACTATTTGGAAGATATTGTTTTCTAAATTTCTCATGTGTTGTGGGGAAGAGGGGAGAATAGGTTCTGTTTATATGTGAGAGGATTTGAACTCTTATAATTGTAAAAAACATTAAAATATAATAATGTCACTCTTGTGGGATAATGTACCAAAATTGGATCATGATAAAATATGGGAATATTTTAGATTTAAGTACATTATTTCATTTGTATTTATATTTTTTTATTTCATATTCAACCTTATTTCATTTGTTTATGTCATCATTAACACTTATAATGATTACCATGGTATTGAATTATTACTTCAGTAACTATTAATAAACGACAAAAATTAAATTGAAATTATTTACTAATTTTTATAATTATATTCCATAAATAGAAACTATTTTATTTTAATCCATTTCTTTAAGTTGAATAATATAATTTTTATATAATTAAAAAAAATGCGACCAAAACCATTTTTAGAAAATTTTTAATTTTTATGAACAAAAATGAATTTATTCATATACCATTCCTTATAAAAACCATGAATTTTAATATATTTGAATAAATATATTATCTATACATTTATTTAAAATAATTCATCAATATAAAATTATTTAATTTATGAAAAAAATATATTTTTCATAATAAAATCAGTTTTCGAAAAAGAAAATATATATTTCAAAATTTTAATTACTTATTCAATATTTCAAACCAATTGATAATTAATATATGATTTATTATTTATTTTTAAAAATTCTATAGAAATATATTTAATCATAATTCTAGTTTACTAGTTATAATGAAACATAATATGTATTTATATAAGACATTATAAAAAAAATCTTTTATCATAAAAAATATTATTTTAAAAATGAAAATTTGAGTAAATATTTATTATAAATTAATTTTTTTTTAATTGAGTAAAGTTTTTATAAATATGTTTCATATTTTAGTTATTCCTCTTAAATTCCTCCATTACGATTTCTAGGAAATAATAGTAAAATTTATAAATATTATTTAAATAAAATATCACCATTCGTTTAAGATAAATATTTCATGTCATTAAAAATATCAAAAACATAAAATTTATTAAAATATAAATATATCATAATATTTATTGGTACTAAAACTCTATTTTCAAAAATTGTAAAAACCTATTTTCAAGAAGAAATGAAAGATTAATCATGGTTCTGGGCCATGAACGAGAAGATAGAAAAAATTGACAAATGAAACATGGGAGATTTTGTATAGGAAAATGGTTTACAATATCATATGAACAAATTTATGTTCATAAATAAACATATTGGGAATATGAAAGTGTCTCAAAATGAGTAATGATTATTTTGGAAATGTTATTCATAGGTGGAAGTAAATGATTTGGAACAAACATTTACACATGTGTAGTGAATTAAATTAATACGACTCTTCCTTGATGTATATGTCTAGAGAAAATTCATAATATGAAAAATCAAAGTTAAGCTATTTAATTGGATTCTCAAATAAATTGTTTATAGATGAAAACATGTGGGTTTACTAATTGATAATAGTGAATCAAAGTCATGTAATATAAAATTACCCATTATGTTATGAAATCAGAACCTTGGTCCAAGTAAAGTAAGTTGGATATATTCTTATAAAATATTTAATTTAAAATAGTTGGAGTAATATAATATTTTTATTTACAATAATATATGAAATATTAGTTTATGGTGTTCTTGTTTTTTTATGAAAATATATTGGGAGGAACGAAACTAAATTTAGTGAAAGAGTTTTCACATTTAATGAGAATGGAGTATACAAATATTATTATTTGGAAGCTCATATTTTTCATTGTCTATCTGTTGTCTAAAAATGTAATTATGAATTATTTTATAAGGATAATTTTAAAATGGATCTATTGATGTAGTTTTAATTTAATGATATCTGGATGGTTTTAAATCAAATAAGAGAAGAAACCCATAAAGTAAATTATGATGAAGGAAACTAAACTTATCAAACACTATATCTAATGATTATTGAAATCATGTTGTATCATACAAAAAATACTGAATATATTATTCCTAATATTCATGGATTCTCGCTACCTATGTTTCCCTAATGAGGAGAATATCTTGGGTTTAAATTGGATCATGAGGTACATTCATATAACACATGACTATAGTTTGGTTTAATATTAAGGTAATTAAAAAAAATTGTGTATCTACTTGAATGTGAATCAGGCCAGAGATATTTAGGCTATAATGTTTACTATTAGTGGTGATTTTTTATTAGGATAAATTACATTGAACAGATCAATAAGAAAATAGAAATCACCTATAATATTATAAAAAAATATATGCATATGTATTCTAAAAAATATTTTACATTACATGGATGGATGTAAAGGAAATTTGATAATCACGAAGCGGAGGTGATGTTTCTTAGGGTAGTTCATTCTGAAATCCAAAGTGTGATAATTATACCCATGAATCTGGTATAATATTTGAATAAAATTTATCTCATGATTTGGTTTTATTTTATTTTGTTTATAGTTGAATAAAGAATTATCAAACTAAATCATGTGGGTATAATTCAAAATGTTGAAAAACATTATAGGACCATTTAAGTCATTAATAATTGATAATTATAGTTTGAAAATTTCTTTTCAACCACCAGTCTCAGTTTGTAGAGGTTTCAAATCTCCCCTCTTACTAATATATATAAATATTTATATCAAAATTTATTATTATTTCTTTTATATATCTTATGTTTTTTTGGGATACAAGAGGAGATATAATCCTGGTGGAGTTATAAAATTTATAATATTGATATGGAATTATGGAAAAGCATTTAAAAAATGCAATGTTCTGTATTTTCATATAATGATCACTGAAACACATAGGCTTATAGAATTTATTGATAACTATTTTCATTTTAAAATAATTGGATTTAATCTCTTGATCATATCTACAAAAGGAGAACACTTTATAGTATATTTTCTAAAGGAATGAAAGATCAAATAGTGGATTATTATGATAGAATCAAATGATATAGGGGGTACTCGATAGAATTAATTATTTATAATCAGTGAAAAAAATACATAGGGGAATTTTTCTGTAAACATTTGGGTTTTCTATTATATTTTTTATTATTCATAAATCATTTGAAATTTATTTAATTGATATTGATGTTTTTAGATATGACTGGTGAGGTATTATATTGATTCTAGAATGTTATGGGTTATGCAATGACATCGTAAACCATATCATTAAGAAAGATACTTTTTGAATGGTTAGAAAAAGTTATTTTATGTGATTATTATCATAAGAGTTTTCAAGGGAACATAGTAAGAGTTATTCGCACAATGAATTCGTTTTCCATGCTGTGAATGGTGTCTAATTTAAATAATAGAAAATTTCCTTCATTATTGTAAAGACAATCTTAGTTTCCATAAGGTTTATTTGTTTAAAACAAATGTTTCCTTTAATTAAAAAATTCATTCTTTATTGACACATGATGATATATTTTTCATTATTAAAAGGATTCATTTGAGATTTTTTTACTTATGATGATTTTGTGTCTGTGTGACATAATGAGTAACATGTATCAATAAGTATGATAATAAAATATGATTGAAGGGGAATGTAAAACTATTATTGTCCATGTAAATTTTATAAGGTGGTTAATATTGACACTTTTGTGGTATATAATTACAATTAAAATACATTCTAAAAAATATATCCTCAAATCAATATTGGTTTAGAGGATTATAATAAGTAATAATCACACCATGATTCTACTGGAATTAAAGATGATATATTTATCTTGATTACATATCATTATTGACTAGAAACCATGATCTGTTAAACAGTATCATGTCATGAATTGTTTTTAGTTGTTTAGTTCATGTCATGATGGGAGAGGTCACATCATTATGAAATATCCTACAAAATAACTGGAAGATTTTATAATAATTTAAATTGAGGAAATTTTGATCAATTATTTTAGGGATTAACTTTCTTTGAGTATCATATCTATGAATAGATTATATCTTATGGTAAACCCTCCATACTTGAGGTGAAAATGTTTAATAAAAAACATGAAAAATAATAATTATTGTGTAAATTTTTAAAAA
The DNA here is from genome assembly GCA_963277665.1 of Viscum album. Taxonomy (NCBI): domain Eukaryota; kingdom Viridiplantae; phylum Streptophyta; class Magnoliopsida; order Santalales; family Viscaceae; genus Viscum; species Viscum album. The sequence goes on along the minus strand of OY728121.1, from coordinate 1,638,520,096 downwards.
AAATTAGAATATGTGGTTAGATAGGTTTTTGAAAAATACCATTTATGATCTAGAAATAATATTAAATTCAAAGCTAAAATACAACACCCATGATGGACTATTGTTTTATATTTGTTGTAAATAATTATAAGTGATCATCACATCACATACTTTGTATTACATATCTTGATATAGTGAAAATTGAGATAAGCCTAGGGATTATACGTATATCCCATTTTCACCCATAGAAATCATTTTTTATAACTGTAGTGTTTAGTTTCCTCACTTTATACATCGAAAAATAATTTATTTATTCTCCTTGGTCAATCTCTTTTTGGTGAAACGAGTATTTTTTGTGTGTAATTTCCTTAATTTTTGTATCTATGTATCACATGTGTGAATAAATACTGATATGTTTATATTATTATTCAAAAAATAATAACTTTATATGATGAGAAATAATATGAATTGGAAAACCTAATTCATGTCACATAGGGTGTATTGGGCATTTAGATGAAACATGAACAATCCTAATGATGTGATATGGTTATGGGGTGGCGAACCTTTCTATTATGGGTGTTTCATGTATGATGGTTTAAGGTATGTAGGATTACCGTAAATTTTATGATAATATAAACAGGTTATATGGAAGGACATGGTCCCCTTATGTTTTGATTTGGTGAAATTAGAAACATTCAACACTGGCTAAAGCAGGTCTGGTAAACTTTGGGAGGTTACCATAGAACTCGAGGATTGGAAAATGATTATTCTTTTTCAATTATATATTTTATTATGTCATTTTAATCATATCACATCATTCATTAAATACATACATTTTTTATTTTAAGGTGGTTCCCTATTGGGTCTTACTCACACCCTTCTCGAACAACCATGGCACATTAGTGCACAAGTAGTCCATATGATCACATGTGAAATAACATCATAGTCCTAATGTTGGATAATCACATAGAGAATATTGATGGGTATTTGGATACTGGTATGTGTTGAGGATTTAGGATGGTATAAAAGTTTCCGTATGTATATTTTATTTCTTTATTTTGTATATGTGATCAGTCGAGTGAGAGATCAGTTGGGATGTTTTCCTCAATTAAAAAAAATTTCATTTATTATATAATGAATGTTTGTTTTATTCTACATAAATTGAATATTTATTTTTGAAATTTAATAGTTAATTCCATGTTACTTATGGTACTTTTATGAGGATATATTCTCCCCACAGTAACACCATCTACTCTCTCTAATAGATAGAAACCTCTAGTGAATGGGGACATACTTTTGATGTCATGTGGCACATCAATTGGGACACTAATGAGTGGTATTGGGATGGGGTATCATAAAGTGGAATCATAGAATAAATTCTTTTTTCTTATAATTTAGGATTTATTAGACTGTGAAGACATGAATTTTAGAGCTTGGTATATACCTCAAAGTAGACAGTCTTCAACACCATTCTAGTTGGAATTTGAGTTTACCAGGGTTATGATATTTTTTATCATGGTTTTCATTGTTATGATTATGATATTAATTAATGTATTATTTATTTATTTGAGATAATTATTTTCGGTTATTTATTTTTTTGACTTTGTTCGAAGAGTTATTTTTACCTTCATTATTAATGGATTGTAAAATTCACCTAACATTTATATTATTTTGTGTGATTGATTTCACCGATGGTAGGGTATTTACTTGATTAATATTTAATAAAAATATTTTTTTTTATTTTAAATAATTTTCATGAAATTATACTCATATGAAGAAATATATTTTCTATATAATGACATATAATGTGGATCTCATCATGGGACATTCTCTGATGGTGGACATACAGTCCCCACATGAAAGAGATATATAATAATTCATAGCATTTTAGCTCTGGAATTGTATGACTTGAGGATGGTTGGTACATGTGGGGTATTACTGAGAGTTTTTTTAGATATGGAATTGGATACCATGGGATGTTATTTGAACATTTATGGTATAGGTATGGAATGTTTTATTCCATTGTATTTTTTGTTGTAATGCTCTTAGTTTGATTTGGTATCAAAGATGGGATTAGAAGGATTGAACTAATGGATACTTAGCATTATTGAATTTAGGATCAGTTCCTAATGAATTTGTTGATTCCATCCTAGATGGTATGATATAGTATGGATAGATCATGGGTAGTCATAATTTTTTTTGAAATGATTTCTAATTTGAAGGACACCATTATTTTATCATTAGTAAGAGTCAGATTCCTCTAGATGGTTAAAGGGAAAGGATAGTGGAGCTATTTTAGTTAAATGAGATTGAAATTTAGTGCATTGTGGTCAATTTTTAGGAACATGACACATTAAAGAATTTAAATATTTTTAGTGTGAAAATGGTTTTTGGAATGGGTAGAATAGGAATGAAATTCTATTTCATTCAGATTAGATCGAGTCAGGTAATGGGTGGGAACCCATGAGATGATTCTCAGAAGGTCAGGCTAACTCGAAATAAGAGGGTGAGGGTTGAAATGGATTTTTTTAGAAAAAAAAATTGATGTTTTATAGAATGTGTGCTCTGGTTTTTCATGGTAAAAATTTCATTTATTGATCAGTTTGAGGGGTGAGTTTGGGTTCTTTGACTGTTGATATGGTTCTAGTATAATATGAGAGGTTTTATGATGGTGTGGTAAAAATTATATGATATTTTTTGATTTCATTATGGTTATTACAAGGATCATTATGGTGTTCAGTACATTATCACAGTTAGGGTGAAATTAGGGATTAAGTGTGACCATCCAGTTGGTTGAGAACCATGAACCGATGTGATCAGTGAGAAGAATGTAGTAATGGTTGTGTAAGGTTATGATGATGATATTAGTTTTGAATCTATAGTAAGAGGATATATTAGAATTGGATAATAGAATCATGGTATGGTTGATCCCAGTTTGATCTTATATATATCATATTAGGAATAGGATGATCATGGATCAAGATGAGTAATTTGAATGTTATATTGGGACCCATATGGGTCAAAAGCTAAAGGATAAGTGTAATAAAACCATATGGTGGAGAGTTCACTATTATTCAATGAAGGGTTCATGTAACATCCCACCCCATCTCATTGTCTTGAGAGGGTGGAGGAATGTGACTTGCCCTTAAGAGACATTCACAATGTGCCAAAGGTTGGAAATAAATTCCGAAGGATTTGAGAATAAATTGGGGAATAATTTTCCCTTGAGATAAAACCAACCAACCAAGCAATCCACTATAAAGAAACTACATGATGCATGTCGACAAAACAACCAAAACCATGCATTATAAAAAGGAAACCAACTAATACATAACAATCCCACTTTCCAAATACAACCAAGCCAAAATTAGGGTACCAAGTGTAAGACTAAAACAAGACTCCAACAAAACTAGGACACCATCCATATCTCCACACCATGATCTATGCTCCAGGCACCACAACGTCACCAAAGAATCATGGTGAACCGCTAAAAAAATGAGATGCTTTTCTTTTACCTATGTACCGAAATACAACATCTGCAAAATCACCCAAGTTCCAAAGAAGGGGGTGAGTACAAATACTCAATAGGTTTTCCCCAAATGTCTTCTCTACACACATCACTAGGATGAAACTGTTAGCACATTTATATAAAAAAAATTATATAAAACATTGAATAGTGCAATAAATTTCAACAATCCAAACACACCCTTACCAAGCCACCTTTTACCAAACCATGAAACTCAAGGGAAGGCCAAAAAACCATGCCACAAGTCATTCCACCATTTAACATTGGCCCAATAATTCCATCTTGAAAAATAATGCATAACAAGGAAACAAAAATGGTGGATCTTCCATCCAACCCGTTTACTACATTTACAACTAGTGGTACTTCCCACCCACTTATCCTTTGATGGTAGCCAATACTTCTACTATCCATCCCCCTTTTATAGTGGTACTTCCCACCCATTTCAACCTAATCCACACAATCCATAACACTTAATTAACCAACAAGCACAAAGCACCTAGGCTACACAGAAGCACACCATCATTCCCACCACATACCAATTCACTTCAATAAATCACCCATTTATTGAAAACACTCTTTAGACAATTTTCCATGCCCAACCACATTTCAATAAAAAACATCTTTATTGGAAACTATATTTAAAAAATCATTTTTTTCATAATAAACCACTAACAATATTAAAATCAACATTTTAAAATCACACAACAAGAACCTTTTTGTGACAATAACCCGTTTTCCCCAAAATACCCAAATCACCACCAAATAGGTTTCTAAAAATATTCACATATCATTATAATAATTAATTTCAAGAAAAAAATTTTAATTGTACTAAAAAAATATTTATAACCAAATGGAGTCGAGAGAGAAGCCACCTACCTTTAGGGTTCTAGTGAATTCGACCCACAAGAAACCATACCCCAATATGAGAAAATGTTCTGCGAAAACTACACTAGATATCCTTAACTATCACCAAAAATCCTTAAAATCCTCACCCTAGGTGTCCACAACCCTCGATCTACACAAAATGGGTGTAGATCTAGAAAACTGAGAGAGAGGGAGATGTACATCTAGAGGAAACCATAAATAACCACGAGAGGAGAATTACTTGAGAAGAAACACCTTAAATCCATCAAGAAACCCCTTTGATTTTCTTCCAAAATGTGTGGGAGAGAACCTCCAACCTTTGGGAACCTAAAATCCTAAGTGATTCTCGAGTGGGAGGAAGTTTGGAATGAAATGAGGCAATACCGAGGGAGCCTAGATTTACCCCATTTTTAAGTGGCCACACGATTAGCCCGCACGGTTTGGAAAACCATGCACTAACCATGCACACACAACTGACTTGAGATAAGGGGTCCATATGATTGCCTTGCATGGTTTTTCAAACCATGCGTAGGCCATGCGAAACCCACTGTCTCTCCCTACATGGTTTCCTAGAGAACCCGCACGGTTTCCCCCAACCGTTCTCAAACTGTATAGCCCTATAAAAGCCTCCAAACTTATTTGAAACCCTTCAAAACTCTCCCAACCTCTTCCCAACTCATCCCAAGAACTTTAAACCAATAAAAATGAATAAGAAAAGGCCACATACCTCAAACTAGGGGTTCTATATTCTCCCCACCATTGGAATTTCCATCCTTAGAAAGTAGGGAACCATCACTTTGCCAAAAGATCTCAGGCCATTACTCAGTCATCTCTTTATACCGCTCCCAAGTCTCCTCTTAAATCTGACCATGATTCCAAAAAACAAGAAATAAACCAATGATTTTACCATGCAAGACTTTCTCTTGCATATCCACAATCTGCATTGGAACGTGCACCAAGGATGCATCTGGTTCTTGCTCAACATGATCCCATTGAATCACATGGTCATGATCTGAATGATACATTTTCAACTGCGACACATAAAACACATTGTTCACCGCACAAAACCATGGTGGAAAATCCAAACAATATTCCACCTCTCCAATCTACTCAAGTATCTCAAAAGGCCTAACATACCTCAGAGATAACTTACCCCACTTCAAAAACTAATGATGTCCCAACTTAGGAGAGATTCTCAAAAAACTTGATCACCCACCTTGAATGAAAACGGTCATCAATAATGGTCCACATACAATTTATGAAAACTTTGAGCCATATCAATCTGCTTTCTAATCAACTTTATCTTTTTTATAGTCTCTTGGACAAGGCTCGGCCCAATCATCGAAGTTTCATCCGTTTCCACCCAACATAGAATAGAATGACACAGACACCAATATAATGCCTCAAATAAATCCATATGTATTGGAGCCTGATAAATTTTATTATAGGAGAACTCCAAAAATGATAAGTGATCCTCCCATGAACCACAAAAATCCATCATAGAATCCCTTAACACATCCTCCAAGGTTTGTATCATCCTCTCGGAATGGCTGTCTATTTGTTGATGATACACCATGCTCATAGTCAACTACGCTCCAAGGTATTTCTACACGGATTTATAAAAATGATATGTGAACCTTGGATATCTATCTAATAAAATTAAAATTAGAACACCATTCCTCTTTACCACCTCTCAGATATATATTTTGGATAGATCTTACTCTATATGATATTCAAGAACAGGGATTAAATGGGTTGACTTTGGGAGCCAATCCAAAATCACCCATATGACATTGTGTTTCCTGACTATTCTTGGGAGACCCATCACAAAATCCATCAATATTTTCTCCCATTTATCACTGGGATAGGTAAAGACTGCAACATGCCTACTGGCCACTGATTCTCTACCTTGACTTGCTGACAAGTCAAGCATCTAGAGACAAATCTAACCACATACCTTTTCATACCAGCCCACCAAACCGAACTTTCAACTCCATGCACATCTTCTAAATTATAGGATGGAAATCACACCTGTAATGATGATAAGACCTGAGAAGTTCTTCCCAAAAAGCCATTGGTACCACCATTTGATTCCGAAAACACAAGACTGAATTCCCATTCAGTTCCTAGTTCTCAATGGTCACCCCACCATTGAGTTTTGAACCCATATCCATATACTCGGAATCCAATGTCTGTACCTCACTAAACAACCCAAACATGTCAGGAACCAATGAAACTATAAAGAAGACCACTTTTTCACCTAGTTACTTACATTCCAACCACATTTCATCTATGACTGACATCAACTGCCACTGATCCAATGCCTGTTTCACCACTTGAGCATATGATTTTCTACTTAATGCATCTTCCACAAAATTTCCCTTACCTAGTGTGTACATTAAGTCAAAATAAAAAATCTGGATATATTCCATCCATCTACTTTGAATCAAGTTCAAATATCTCTGTGAGAAAATATTCTTTAAGCTATTATGGTCGGTAAACACAATAAATTTCTCACCTAAGAGATAATGACGTCAAATTTTTAAACCATGAACCACGAATTCCAACTCAAAATCATGTGTTGGCTATTTATTCTCATGAATCCTTAACTGTAGTGATCCATATGCAACCACATGACCCCCCCGCATGAGAACACACCCCAACCCTGAACCCGATGCATCACAATACACCACATAACCTTTCCCTAGATCTGAAAAAACCAAGATTGGTGCTGATGTAAGGCAACCCTTTAACTCTTCAAATATTTTTTGGCACTGATCATCCCAATGAAACGGGATATTATTCCTTGTCAAAGATGTCATCGGTGAATCCAATCATGAGAAATCATGAACAAAACATCGATAATACCCATCTAGACCTAGGAAGCTCTGTATCTCAAAAACTTTCTTTGGAGGTTTCCATGAGATAACAACCTCTATCTTTTCTGGATCAACTGAAACACCCATCTTAGAAATAACATGTCCAAGAAAACAAACCTCATGTATCAAAAAAGTTACACTTTTACAAGCTAGCATACAACTGATGATCCCTCAAGATCCCCATCAATATCACCAAGTGATGCTCTTGATATACCCTTTTCCTTGAATACAATAGTATGTCATCCACAAATACTACCACAAAAGAATACATATATCTCTAAAATATCTGATTCATTAATTCCATGAACACTGTTGGTTCATTCATTAGACCAAAGGGCATAACCACATACTCATAATGTCCATATCTACTTCTGAAATATGTTTTCGAAATATCCTCCTTCCTCACCCACAATTGTTGATATCCTAACCTCAAGTCAATCTTGGAGAACCACTAAGATCCCTTCAACTGGTAAAAAAATCATCAATGTGTAAAAGTGGATAATGATTCTTTATCATAACCTGATTAATTCTATGATAATCAATACTGAGCTGCAAGATTCCATCTGTCTTTTTAACAAAAAAACTGGCACTGCCCATGGAGACGTGCTAGGACGGATGAACCCTTTTTTTCTAACTCTTCCAACTGTACCTTTAATTTCTACAATTTTTCTGGTGCCATTTGGTAAGATGGAAGTGAGATAGGACTGGTCCCAGGAAGGAGATCAATCGTAAACCCCACTTCTCTCATGGGTGGGAACCCTTAGAATTATTCATGAAATAAATCCATAAAATGATTCTCAACTTCCAGAAGAACACTTTGGTCAAAACATTCCATCGATTCCAATGACAAAGACTCTAATTTATATGAGATCGTGTCAAAAGATGGTGCCAAAAAATTTGTTGCACCAATATTTTCATTCTTCTCCCCTCTAAAGAGATGTTCAATTCCATACTCTGTCGTAGAAAGAATCTTTCACTCATAGCAATCGATGTGGGCCATAAACATCACCAACCAATCCATTCATAGTATTATATCATATGAATCCATCTCAAGCACTAGGAAATCCCACATTAATTCAATTTCATCCATAATGAAGAAAACCACTCTATATGGGAAGGCTCAACAGTCTCTTTTACCCAGAGGAGTTCTTAGTTTCAAAATAGAAGGCATCATTTACCCATGTAAACCCAACATATCAAAAATGAGAGAAGCAATAAAGGAATGAAAATCACCCATATCAAAAAAATCTTGCATCAACAATGAATTTAAAATAACCTTAACTTGCACTGTTGATGGTCCTGAATGATTATCCACCACAACCTGCTCATCTCTAAACAACTGCTTTCTTAACAGGATTTTCTCTTTATTACCCTGTTGAGGCTTCATGGTATTCTGAGAAACACCATGACCCACTTTACTCTACTATTGAGGGGTATGCTGCTGCCCCTGTCCCATCGAGGCATAAGACCCATGTGACCCTTGAGGAGTGTCACATACACCCGACCTCAGAGCATTCTAAAAATACTGCTGAAGATGTCCCATCTGCTTAAAATTATTACATGCTCGAGGCTGTGTCTAAAAACCCCTCTTGAAGTTTCTTGTAGAACCACACTGAAAACATCCCAACTTTCTATGAGGCTTTGGAGGAAGATTCACCGATCCTAATATCATATTTTGAGCCATAATACCACCCTAGAAATAAGTGTCCCTCTTTCTCTTGAACCCAGTGTTTGAGTTCCCACTATTTCCCATGGGTACCAACATAATTCCCATGCCTGTAGCACCCACATGATCTCACTTTTCCACCATAGCTCGATTCACCATTTCTGTGTAATCATCTATACACAACACTACTATCCTGGAAAAAATTTTCTAGTTAAACCTAGCTTCAAAAATTTATGCCACAATGATATACTACCTGCCACCTCAGGTGAAAACCAAACTAAGTTCATAAACGTAGCTGCATATTCTGTTATCTCTATGTTCCCTTTCTTCAGACTAAATAAATCCATTGTACATTGAATTCTGAATGTATAAGGGTATAATTTTTTAGTAAACAATTACTCAAACCCCTCCCATGTCACACTATGGTCTGTCCTAGCTTGGAATGACAGCTCCCACCACTGTAGGGAAAGATTATCCAACATATATGTGGCTAACTTCACTATAAGATCTTCTGGTGTTCCTAAGAAGTAAAATATCCTATTAATTCTAGTCAGGCATTATTCATCCCTTTCTAGATCCAAATCACCCCTAAACATTGGTGGATTCTTCCTTATAAACTTAACCACATGATCCACATGCCATGGTTCATCCAATTTATTCCCACACTCCATAGATTGTAAATCTTGAACTATATTCTGCACCAGCTGCTGGTTCACCTGAGGCTTAGGTGAAACCACATTTTTAGCAGCTTCCTCCGATTGTCCTCTATGAAGCATACCTAGTGCCATTTCTATTCACAAAAAAAGAAACCATAAGTTTCACCACCTTAACAAGAATGGTTATTCAATTTTAAATATCAATACATTGTAACTATCACAACCAGGATTTCCAAAAGTTCACATTTCCCATGTTGCACTATTTTAAAAAATTCACCATGTTTTGAAAATCAACCCATTTTCAAAATACCATGAGTTTCCATGTTTCTAATCCTTCTATTTTGAAACCCAATACAGATTTTCAAAATCCACACATTCATATCACACCATAGATCATTATACCCCAATGAAATATGCATCCTAATGGGATGTCATTTTTACCATGCATTTTATGATCATCTCATTGGCTACACCCACGATAATAAGATTTCCAATGCTATAAGTATCTCCAAACACTTATGTACCTAACTCCCTGTTAACTTGAAGTTCAAAAAAAAATGTTAGTTATGTCCTTTTATGCTATATATTCCACATTCCACAATCCTAGGCCTTGGTACCATCCCGACTTAAGGAATATTCCAAGAATGAATGTCAACACCAAGACCAATGATTAATAACAAGGATCGAACAACTACTCTCACTTGAAAGCCAAGGACTAAACAAACTGATACCACTTGAAACATCCCAACCCATATCATTGGTTTGAGAGGGTAGAGGAATGTTACTTTTCCTTAAGAGACGTTCCCAAGGCGCCAAGGGCTAGAAATAATGCCAATGACTTCAAGAATAAATTGGGGAAGGATTTTCCATTGAGATAAAATTGACCAACCGAGCAATCTACTATCAAGAAACTACATGATGCATGTCTAAAAAATAATGAAACCCATGCATTACAAAAATAGAACTAACTAATACATAATAATCTTACATTCCAAATACAACCAAGACAAAATCAGAGTACCAAGAAGAAGACTACAAAAATACTCCAACAGAACTAGGACACCATCCATAGCTCCACACTAAGATCCATGATCCAATCACCACAACATCACCAAAACATCATGTTGAACCACTAGAAAAATGAGATGCTTTAGTCTTACATGTGTCCCAGAATACAACATCTTCAAAAGCACCTAAGTGCCAAAGCAGGGGGTGTGTAAAAATACATAATAGGTTTTCCCCAAATTACTTCCCTACACATGCCGCTAGGATAAAACTATTATCACATTTATATAAATCATATTTTATAAAACATTCAATTGTGCAATAATTTTCAACAAGCTAAACACACCCTTACCAAGCCACCTTTACCTAAACCATGAAACCCAAGGGAAGGCCAGAAAACCATTCCACAAGTCATTCCACCATTTCAAATTATCCCAAAAATTACATATTTCAAAATAACTCATAACAAGGCAACCAAAATGATGGAGCTTTCATCCAACCTGTTCACTAAATTTCAAACTAGTGGTACTTACCACCCACTTATCCTATGATAGTGGAACTTATGTCCACTATCCTTCCCCTTTTTATAGTGGTACTTCCCTCCCACTTCCACACAATCCACACAATCCATAACACTTAATCAAACAACAAGAACAAAGCCCCTAGGACACACAAAATCACACCATCATTCCCATCACATGCCAATTCACTTCAATAAATCACCCATTTATTGAAAAAAACATTTAACAAATTTTTAATACCCAAACACATTTCAATAAAAAGAATATTTATTGGAAACCATCTTTCAGAAATTTTTTTTCCATAATAAACCACTATCGATTTTAAAATCAATATTTTAAAATCACACAACAAGACCCTTTTTTCAACAATAACTCTTTTTACCCAAAATCTCCAAATCACCACCAAATATGTTTCCAAAAAGATTCACACATCATTATCACAATTAATTTGAAGAAAAAAAAATTAATTGTAGTAAAACCACTAGTTCTGACCATGTGGAGTCGAGAGAGAATCCACCCACCTTTAGGGTTCCGGTGAATTCAACCCACAAGCAACCACACCCCAAAATGGGAAAACGCTCTATGAAAACCCCTCTAGATCACCTTCTCAATCATCAAAAAGCATTAAAATACACACCCAAGGAAACCAAAAACCTATAAATACACACAAAAGGTGTATATCTAGAAAATAGAGAGAGATGAAGAAGTAGATCTAGAGGAAACCAGAATGAACCATAGGAGGAGACTTACCCGAGAAGAACCGCCTATGATCCACCAAGAAACCCCTTAAATTTTCTTTCAAAATGTGTGGGAGAGCACCTATAACCTTTTAAAACCCAAAATACTAAGTGAGGCTTGAGTTGGAGGAAGTTTGGAATGAAATAGGGCAACCCCAAGGGATCTTGGATTTAAAAAACCCAATTTTAAGTGGTCGCACAGTTAGCCTACATAGTTTGGAAAACCATGTGCTAACCATGTGCACGCAACTGCCTCAAGAGAAAGGGATATGCATGATTTCCTTGAATGGTTTTAAAAACCATGCATAGGCTATGTGATGCCCACTATCTTTCTATACACGGTTTCCTAGAGAACACACATGGTTTCCCCCAACCACGCTCAAACCATGCGCCCCTAGAAAATCCTCCAAACTTATTCAAAACACTTAAAAACTCTCCCAAACTCTTCCCAACACATCCCAAGAACTTTAAACACATAAAAAGGCATAAACAATGGTTATATATATCATACTAGGGGTTCTATAATTCAGCACTCATTTTTTTTAAAATTTAGAAATCATTGAGAATTTCATTCATTATGAGCTAGGAATGGGTAGAGAAAGGTATTTCATGTTAAAAATTAGATATTTCTAGTTTGATCACATTTTTTTTTGCATTCAATAAATAAGAAAACATGGGTTGAATATATATGTTTTTTTAGTTTATTAAGGAGACAATAAAGATACTTTTATGACAGGGATCATCATATCGATCATGGGTATAAAATTATCACATTAGAAGGGTTATGGATTCATTGAGACTTATTGATGGAAAGTCATGCTATACTTGGGATATTTTTATATATTCATGTCTAATTATATATTATACTATAGTAAATATTTTATTTCGATAAAAATGTGGTGTTATATTAACTTATTTTGTAGGAATCATACATTGGATAGAATTTTGAATGATCCAAGAGTGAGTCAAAAAATAAGTGTGTCAGTTATTATTGAGTGTGTTTGAATACTCTCCTATGTGGTTTTGAACCCAACTATGGAATTTAACTAATTTACATGTTTTATCATTAGTTTTGGAGTTTATATGTTATCATAATGCATATATAATTGATTCATCTTGATCAGGATGTGTTATTGTTCATTAATGTGTGATACAAAGTGATTTCATACAATAATGGGTAGAGGAATACCCACTAACGATTTTTCATTTATTTGGATACGGTGAAGTGGGAACCACAAAAAATATCCTAACAAATCTCTATAAAAGTGTTTTTGATAGGAGAATACTATGGTTGGGAGGTCCATGGATAAAAATAATCTTTTATGAGTAGGATTTTACAGTGTGTAACACCTTAAGAATGTAAATTAATTAATTAATGGAACTTCAATTACTATAGATATTGATGTACGATTGAGAATCATATCAATATCAACATTGGTGATGGTTATGAGCATATAGTTTGTCACATAATCTATTTTTTTTCATACAATTTTTTGTTTCACAAGGTAATATCATTATGAAATCAAGAACATAATAGGTTGAATTAGTAGTGAGTTTATGAATTTTTTTTAGGAATTATGGGTGAGGATCAATACGATTTCTCAGAGATGTGATGCATTATGGAGAGAGGTTTGTGACAAACCATTTTGTTATGGGTTGTGAAATTACATATAAATTTAAATTTTTTATTCTAGAGTAGGTGGTTTTTTGATAATTGGGACTCATAATGAGATTATTATGGTTAGAACATCATTAAGAAATTTTCTTGGATGTGTGATGAGGTGTATTATATATTTTAGGAGAAAATGTGACTGTCAGAGTTGAATCGAGGAGTACATGCATCAAAATTTTACTAAAGAGGGATTTTCCCAAGATGATAGGATGAGAAAACACCATGATGAAGGGATAGGTAAGGGACCACACCATGGATAGAATAGTGTCATGTAATGATGGTGGTGGGTCACACCATAACATGTGATTTTTATAGCGTTGTTAATTTTTAGGGGTTTTTTCTCAAAGTATGTACTCTTACATATATGTTTTAAGACATGGTGGATGATGTAATTTCCTTTCAGTGATTCATTCATATGGGTCTATACAACTTTATGTTTTTTTATTCAACAATTTATCATGAGGAAGGATCCCACACCATACGAAAGGGTGTCATGTCATCATGGTGACCCTTTTTCATGGGTCTAGGGACCCATAAATGTTTATTTGTAATTATTTACAGAAAAATGGTGGTCATATAAAAAAGGGAGAATGAAACCACATGGAGAAGGCAACAACACTATATAGGTAAGGTCCATTAAACCATGATTTTTACCAAGGGGGATATTCCTCACTGTTATTAGAGGGGTCACCCCATGGGGAATAGCCATAGGTGGTTTAATTATATATGGGTGTCATTGGCCACACCATGGACCAAGGGGAAAGGATATAATGTGTGGATAGAGTGAATAATTTCATGATAGGCACCCTTTATATATTTTTAATGTGGGGAATACCTAACTTATTATTTTTGACCCCATTCTATTTTAGTTCAAGGGGAGACACATAAAGGTATATTTTTTCCATATCTCCACCATTATTATTCATCTCTTTGATCCACCATAGTAATAGGTGTTTATTAGGTTTACCCCATGATGAATCAAGGTATTATTATTAATTTTTCCCTAAATTATTTTTTCCATTTCTTATCCATTGATTTTATTCTCCTCATCTTGTTTTTATGTGATGATTTCACTATGACATTGTGTAAATCATCTATTTTGATGGATATTTTCTATATAGTAGATATAGGAAATCATAAGATGCTGATAACATGTTTCCTATTTGACATTAACTAATGGTATGTTATTAATAATATATATTTTTTAATTTTTAAAGAATTTTAATTTTATTGTCCATCGATTCCTGTTAATAAATTATGTATTTTCTATGACATAGTTATGTAATTTAAACAAGAGTATATCTCAACATATATATATTGGTTTTAAAATCATTATATCATTTGGTGAGTAATAAGAAATAATTTATTTTTTGCATTAAGTTAAATAATTGATTATAAATTTATATAATAAAATATTAATAATTAAATGGCTTGATATATGACTTTTGGTATAGGTAAAAGCTTCTACAAGGCATGGGAAATCATGGATGATGATGATCATGGAATCATTATGACGATAAATTAGAATTTAGGTTAATTTCACAATTAATATAACATTATGGATTATGAATTTTGATATGTGTAATTCATATGTAATCTTTACACATATGGGAAGCCGACCTATATTAATAAATTAATTATTTTTTAAAGTCATTAGTTAGAACATTATTTTCATTGGGCATGATAGACCCTTTATCACTATATATATTCCCTAATAACTATTGATCAATTGATTGACTATAAATTTGTTTTATCTGGAACATGGACATTAGAATGGGGTATAAACTAAATGATTTCAATAAATCATTGTGGAATTACTGATTGGGTGACTTTAATCCTATAATGTTATCTAAATATTCTTTAGTTATGTTTATGAGAAAAAAATATAACTAATTAATATCTTAAAAAAGGGGAAACGATGTAGGTTTAGGTCACAGGAGCCCCAATATGGGTCCTCAAGCATGATATTAGATTCTTATATACTAGGTTAGTTTCCTTATATTAATTCGGTAGGAATGGGATACTTAATCCAAGAAAGAATAGTTGAGATGATTCTAAGTCTCATGTTAAAATAGTAATAACATATTGAGGGTTGATTATATTCTTTGAGAGTGTAATGCGAAAGATAATTCCTTTTTGGATCGATGTATTTATTTCCTACAGATTCTTAGACCACAACATTTTGAGCTGTAGAAGAACTACTTTCCAAAGGAAGGAAGTTACTTGGACTTTAACAGAGACACTATAGAATGAAAATTTATTGAAATGATGGGTGGTTAGACTCATATACACTTTTTATTGGATATTTTTACTACTCTTAAACTCTCTTATAAATCTAACATATATTTTTGAATCCTTCCCAAATATCTACATGGGACTGGTTACCCATGTTCCAAAAAATTTATCCATGATATATGTAGATTTTAATTACTACAAGTATTAATGATTCTCAATAAATGGAATTTTATGAATCTATTATATTTTATCCATCAGAATTAACTTTTCATAATCATTCCTTTTTTATTTTATTTTTCCATGGTTTGAATCCATGTAGTTGTACAATCTATAATTTATTCACATTCTGGATAGAAGTAGGTGTAGTGATATTGGGATCGGTCCCATCATTTGGTCTTTCTACATATCCCAATAATGGGAATCATAACCCATATAGTATGGTATTGGATAATGGGACATGTTGTTCCATTTAATTTTCTGTGATAATGATCATATTGGTTCCTTTTATGGTAGACAATCATAACCCTGTGATGTCCCTTTTATATTCATGCATCCTAGACCTATTACATGATGTTTAATTACATTAAAAATAATTTACTAAGTGATATGTTTCTAGATATTATTGTTCACTAACTAAGGAATAAGAATCCCTATCTACCACCTCCCTATATTGGTAACTAAAAAAAGGATGTAAGATGATATATTTGGGTATTACACCTAGGAGGGTGGTTGTATAAGGTTTTATACTACTTATATATTGTAAAATAAACATAAAAATATGACTATAAGGTTGGGTATTATACCTATTTGTAGGATAATATTTATATTTAGGTGTTGGTTTGATTCATAAAGTATTTTCCTATGCATCCTAGTTAACATTATTCAAAACCCATTATATTTTGAGATGTAATTTTTATGTTCTTATATCAATAAAGTTCCTTACTGTTTAATCTCATATAGTAAATAAATGTGAAATATAGTTTATATTAATATATGTAGGACTAATTTGTTCCATAAATTTGACTACATATTTCTCAAACATGCTAAAAAATGATAAACTAAGACCTCAATCACAAGGGATTCATTCTCATTATGTGAAATAAGAGATAATAAAATATTAGAAGTATTTTAGGGGAGTGTATAATAGGTTACTGAGTGGGGGTTATTCATTAGGATTCCATTTGAGTTTACTATTAATGATGAGATGGATGAAGGTTTTTTTGAAACCAATAATAGTATATTACCTCAAGGATCTTAATTAAAAAAATATTATTATCTTGACATATCAAATCTTTATGGGGCTTACAAATGATCTACCAATTTTGGATAATCCTGTTTGTTAGTAATTAAACTAGGTTTGATATGGTTGGGGATTAAACTTATTAGGTGGACCATATATAGATGTACACTTCCTGTATCATAGTAATTAGATGAGGATACATGATTAAAATGGTTTGGTATTACACATACTATGTATCCCATTTTTGGATGTCACCTCTCTATTTTATTTTAACAAAACAATGAAGGTAGACTGATGAATTTGGGGATTATACATAATATAAAACCTATATGTGTATTTATCCCTATATCTATTGGTGACTAGATATGGAAGGAAGAAATTAGATGTTACATTTCACACATAGCCGGAATCCCATATATATATATATATATATATTTTAATTTCACATTGATAGGGTTGTAGAAATGATATTTTCAATGAGAAATACAATATAGGTATCCCAACTCATGTCATATAATAGAAATAATAAGTATATATTGGCTAAATTTTTATTTTTGGAAGTCACAAAAAGTATCTTAAATGAAGGAATTAATTATGAATAAGGTTCGCATAATAGGAATTGTAATTGTAATTTTTTTATCTAGCCTAAAATATTCATGTTGTGACTCTAATCTATTCATGGGGTTATGTTATAATAGTAATGGGATCAAGATAATCTAATGAGTCTATTTCACATCAGTGATGATGACTGGGGTTTTTGGGGAAAATCCCTTATTGTATTGATCAACATGTGTTCAGGTATGTGATATATGAGAATATACCCATGTTGGGGACTTGGTATAAATTTCTACCAAGTATGGAATATGAATAAATAGACCACCATGGGGATAGGGAAAATAATTATTCCAAGTTTGATTCTAAAAAAATGGATCTCCATAGTATAACAGATTAGGAGAATTTTTATTACCAGTAATAATCCTATGTGAAGGGTTGTCCTAGTTTGAGCCTAGTGAAAGGATTCATATAGTATTGGACTTTTATAATAATGTTACTATGGTTTGGAACCCTAGGTGAATTAATTACTAGGTTTGGAGCCTATGGTGAAATTTATTTTAGGTTTAGAGACAAGGGAAATTTCACTCCTTGGAATAGATCCTTTGAAAAAGTTTCTTCCAGGTTTGGATCCCTTAGGGATGCATCTTCCTACTAGTGTTCCACTTGGATAACTAGTGTGTATGTAGCCTAGGTATGGGGGTTCTAGAATAGTTATGGACATGTGATATCATACATCCTTTTCGTATGAGTATTTTAAGTTAAAATTGGATCCATTAGTGTTAATTTATATTCAAATTGGGCTATAATGTGGCACTCCATATAGGGGAAATGATTTAAAGGACCCGTGAGAGTGGAAAAATGGAACACTAACCTAGATACGATGATATTGGATAATATTACTTGGGAACACAATCCTAGGAACATAGAAAAAGGAGAATTATGCAGGGGAATTCAAACTATGATGTTTATAATAATTCACATTTACCAGTTTCTAAATACGTGGGAAAAAATACTTCTTTATGTGAAAATACTTTTTCAATACTCCTCCCAACTTCTAATGACTTGAAATTTTCACCCAGGTGTCTTTTTGGGCTCCAAAACAATTCAAATGAAATCCTATGAAATTATTTATACCTCTTAGCTATTGTGAATCTCCATATCTGGTGTTTTCTAAATCTAATAAGTGACCAAGAAATCCTTTACATGGGTTTTATAGTATCGACACCCCTTTTCATCAGAATAGTTAAAATACATGGAATCCACCCAGTGTGAGATTCCCACCACCACATAAATAGATTGTGAATGATTTTTTTATGAATATACATCCATTTATATGTGAGAAATCTAGAGGAACAAGTAGATCCACTTTTCATCTTTGTTGTGAGGAATGATTCTTTTCTACCAATACATGACTTGTGTTAGAAAAAAATGGATGTAACAATTAATCAATGGAAAAGTGAATGGAATGTTTTTTTAATGCCTATATTTGTTTGAAAAGACGTTTTCATAAAATTCATGGTTTAATCTCTATATTAATGGATATATGGGATGAGACCCGAGTTAGTGTCATGATATTGATATGAAAATTTTGTATAGTATTTCCATGTTCTAAAGTGAGAAATAGTTTATGACGGACCCTAGTTAATGTGACTATATTATGATTCCAAAACTAAACCATGTTTTTTTCTAACTAATTGAGGATAGGGTAAGGAATGAGGCTTTTGTGCCGAGATATTATAATGGGGTGTTGGATGTTACATTATTATGATGAGTGGGGACTGGGGTGGGTTTGAAGAACCCATATGGATTACCATGTGGGTGAGATAAGAATGTCAATGGGTTTCATGTAAGGTTATTTCAGGGAAATTATGTTCATACGAGGTTTAGGTTATGATTTTGTACTTATGATGATATGTGATTCATTAAATGGAGTTATACCTCAAGTGATAAGAATCATGGTTGAGAAAGTGAGATTGTGGGGAAGGCTATGATGGTTTATTATGTGTATTCTATGTGATTATCATGGAGAAATATATTTACCCACATTCATGATGATATTATATGTTATTCTGGGGAGATTCTATATTCCCATTGGTGATATATGTGATTCCACAGAGGGATATTATTCCCCCTAATATGATGTGTATTTCTAAGGAGGGTTGTTATTTTACATGATGTGATGTGATTCTATCAAGGAGGATAATTACTCCCTAATGTAATATTGTTTCCAAGATGAGATTACTTCCCTAGATGTGATATATGATATGTGAAAAGGGTTCCATTATGCCAAATGTGATATGATTCATATGAGGGGATACAATCCACCTTCAATGATTGTGATACCAAGGAGGAATTTAATTCCCCTTTAAGTGATGTAATTTAATGAAGGTGCAACAATAAATCCTATAATTAGGATTTAGAATAAATAAATTCTAAGAAATGAGTTATGAAATAAACTTAAAAAAAACATAAATATGGTAACCCATATTTTTAATACACCTTATTTCAAGATTTTTTAAATTAATATAAATATAATAATTTCCTATATGATCATGAATCCTAGGGTTATTGTGGATTTTTTTTAATGAATCAAACTTTTTGAATGATAATTGTCTCATGAAAATGTGTGTAATATTATTCAAAACCAAACCATTTTTTTTAATAAAGTTTATATAAAGGGAAATGTAAAAATTTGGATCCAATCGTCATATGACCATTGGTCAAATATTTACATTGAAAATAAATTGGGAACTATACTCTTGATAATAATTTTAATGTCATCATTTTAAATTATAAGTAAAATTTTGAAAAAAGACAATTGATATATAAAGAAGAGTCAATAGAATAAACCAATAGAGTCATGTAGTTTGAAGCCCATTTGTAAGATCATGGGATGGAGGCTTCATACCTGGGGATAATCCTTGACTGATACCAAGGATAGAATCAAATAGTGAAGCTTTAATGAAATATCCTATAGGATATGTAAAAGTTAGTGGATATTACCACTCGGTCGATGTTAGATGAGGCACCCCAAGAAACTACCACCATTACACACCTTAATATTAGGGTGTGTGAGGGTTTAATAAGGGGATATGCATTAAGGCCCTAGTTACATAATGTGTAATTATATTGTATAAATATAATTTTTATTCCCTCATTTCAATTTTAAGAATATTTTTTCTTATTAAAATTGAGATCACATTTGATAAGTTGATTTTTGCAGACAGAAATTTTAATTTCCAAAAATGATATAAATAATTGTAATAAACTTAGGTATTATGAATAATATGTATTTTAATAAAATATTGTGATAAAAAGATATTATTTAAATATATACAATAAAATAAAATAATTTTATTCTAGTGTCAGAAATTTTACTATGCATTTTCAATCAGCTATTATTATTAATAAATAAGGTTTTTTATATTTAAAAGTTATAATTATAATATTTATATAATTATTATGATAAAATAAATACCATTTTTGAAATTAGAATTTTGAAATTATATTTGGGTGGATTTAGGAGAATTTTCAAAAATACTATATTTTTTTTTTGTGAATAGTATAGATACACTGTTTTTCAGTATGTTAATCACATCATAATTATGTCATAATGATATAATAACTAATTAACCACACTAAAAGACATAAATAAGTTATTTTATTAATATAAATTGTTTTAATATATTTTAATAAATTTCCAAATATATAATTCACTTTCAAAATTCAAAAATGGAAACATTAAATTTAAAATTTTCATTTTGGAAAAACATTAATTTTCCTTTATAAAACAATTAATATTAAAATATTGTCACCCCATGTGGATTAAAATAACATAAAAGGTGTCCCATGTGTCCAATACCATATTAAAATACCATGTTCAAGCCCATGTTTTTTCATTTACCACTACCTAGGTGACCAAGGCCAAAATTTAGATATTAATAAACAAATCCCCCACTTTTTTCTATAAATACAGACAAATTTATCCATTTATATTAATCCCCATTTAATCATACACAAATATCTAGTATTTTTAAATCCCAAGGATTCCTCACAGGTTTTCCTCAAGCCCCCCAGGTTTTGATCCTCAATTTTTAGGAGTTACTCTTCATGGTAAGGGAAATATCCTTCTTTTCTCTTCATTTCAAGAACCTCATTTATTATATATATTTTAAATGTTATGGTCAGTCACACTTATTTACTTTTTTTTTCATTCAATTACATCAAAATTATGTTTTATCAATGAGATAACCTTATATACTATCTTTTTACGATTTTCTAAAACCATATTTTATACCTGTTATGATGCCAATTTTACTTCTAAATATTTCTCTATTCTCCTTAAGAAATTACCTTTTATTATCTTTATGTTACTAAAAAAACCTAATTATTTTATAGGGGTATTCAAAAATATGTTAAAATTATTTATTTTATTATGAATTTACACATATAACACCCTTATTCCCTTTAAATTGGTTATAAATGACATAAAGATCTTTTTGTTAATCACTTTTTAAAACAGCATAGTTTTTATATTAAACCCATTTCTTATGTTGTCTATGGGTTAATTATGAAATGTTTTATTATGATATAAGTGGATGAAATTAATTTATACATATTAAAGGTTCACCTTCACAGTGATCCAATTCATTAGGTAAAGAATTTAATCTCTAGAGATTACATGTTATACGATACATTAGTGAATAACCTTTGTACATTTTTCAACACCTTGGGGATTAACTGTGGTTATATTCTTATGATTATCTAGAGAAAAATTTTTAGCCACATTTCCATGTTATGATTCATGTTATTTTTATTATGATATTCCCCTTTTCCAATTTCTAATTCCTTTATTATATTTATAAAGTTCTTATTTATATTTTTCAACATCAAATGTAAACTGTTTCCCATGCTTTCCCTTATTGGGACTTATGCTCATACATTCCTTTGATGTAAGTACCCAGGTTATGAGATATAGTAAAATTACATAATATGAACCAATTAAAAATTATTTATCATTTTTTATAATAATGTTTTATTTTTTACATGTATTATGTACCTTTCTTCCAGAAAACTAAACATTAAAAGATCATTTGTTTCCTACAATGTAATAAAAATTTTATGTAATAAAAAAGGTAGTATTCTATAGTTGGTATTAAAATAAGGTTTAGTTATTTTTATAAAATTGGATTTTAAACCCTTAGTAATAACCTTAGGGACATGTTAAAATAAAATAAAATAAAATAAAATATCTTGGTATTTTGGTGAAATATTAAGTTAATGGTTTCTAAACAAAGAAATCTATTTTTGTGTTTGAAAAATTGGTTGTGGATCCAAAACTGATGTATCTAGGGGTAAAACCCAAAAAAACATTGAGATATACTTGAATGGAAATTGGTGCATGATAATGGGACTTGTTTCACTTCTTCTTTTACACCATGAGGGGATATGTTTTGTTAATAACATGCTTTTTATGAAACATTATGATGGATTTATAAGAAATGTAATTATTGTTAAAGAAAAAAATAATTAAGAATGATGTTTTAAGATATAAAATTAATTTAGAGTTATAAGTTTATTAAAAGAAACACATTTTTCACTATTCTTTATTATTTTAGAAAATAGTTGGAAATAGGAGGAACCATGTAAATAGTGAGCGCAATGGACCAGGTGCTGTCAACCCTCTGATGGATACAAAAAGGGAAAACTTTATGATAATGATCAATCAACTTACTCGAGTTATGGGTAATATCTTTAGTCAATATGAGTGACCCGATTCACCTTAAACAGAAAAAATTATGTTAAGCCCTTTATGAATCAATGATCACCTTTTTCAGTGGATCTACCAACCCATTGATTATTGAACATTGGATAATCTCTATAGAAAATAGATTTTATTTACTCCATTGTTTAGAGAAAGAGAAAGTCACCTTATCTGTGTACCACTTAGAAGGAGATAGTGATATGTGGTGGACACTAGTTAAAAACACATATCGAAAAGGGATATTGATGTTATGGAGGGGTAATAGTTTAATTGATAATTATTCAATAAATATTTCCCCCATATAATGAAAATGAAAATAGAGAAGTAATTCCTAGAGCTAAAGAAGAAGGAACTGAATCTTTAGTAAGCTATGAGATTAACATTACAAGGATTTCTCATTACACCACTAGATTTTTCATGGAACCTAATGGAAAGGTTGATAGGTTCTTAAGTTGATTAAGACCACATATATGGAATAATCTATCCAATAAAGACTATGAATATTAAGAGGAGATAGTGATAAGTCCTATGATGGTTGAATACGAGTTCATATGGACACAGTAGTCCCACAAATATAATGAAAAGAATAGATATTTAGAGCCAAACTTGGGGAAGAACTTTGATCATGGAAGAGTTGGAAAGAAACTGAAACCTCGCTCATGCAAGAAATGCAGGAAGAAGCAATCTAGGATCTTCTTTTTTGGGAGTGGGAAATGTTACAAGTGTGGTAGATATAACCATTTTTTTTCAGAACTATCATAATGAGGTGAAGCCTAAAATTCTCAACACTAATGAAAAAGGGAAGAGAGTGTAGGCCCATACTAAAGTCCAATACTTCATGTGTGTACATCTTGGTAAATTTTCCAATAACTATCCTAATCCAAAGTTAATGGAGTGGAATCACCATCAACCTTAGCATAGTCCAAGAGAGAAAGTTTAGGATTTTTTATCAAAATAGTTCCATTTAAAGCTCTAAATGATGTGGTGGCAGGTAATCTCATTGTTCTCTCAAAGAGATAAATTACTTTGTTTGATTCTGGTTATATGATTTCCTTTCTTTCATCCATGTTTTCAATGAATATAAAATCTATAACACCCTAATATTTTTTGAAATATGTTTTTAAATTAATTTATCTTTTTGATATTTTACACTTCATGTGACACTCAAAATAGTTACACACACACACACAAATATATATATTAATTCACTAAGTAAAACATTCCTTTCACATGACACCGACTTGGCTTGTGCTACATGAAAAACTGACTTGGCTTGAACTACACACAATACTGACATGGCTTGTGAAACCCACAACACTATAATGGGGTACATTACATGTAGAAAAAAGGTTAGCATACATTACAAGCAATATTAACCTTCCTCTATGTCTTTCATAACATAAAATACTGAGTGTTACCTTACTATAACATATTATTAAAAAATTTATTACAATGGGATATAACCTATCCATTAAGTAGATGGTTATGAATAATATTAACTAAATTATTAAAATATATGGTTTAAAAAAATATAATATTAATTCAAAGGTTACCAATTAATTAGAAATGAATAAGAAAACTTATTGAATATAAAGGATAATATTATTATAGTCACAAAGGTATTTCAACCTAGTAAATTAAATTAATTACAATTAGTATGTGATAATAATGTAAAACGTATGTTATATATTCAATCAAATATTTTTGATATTTATCAAACATATTTTATTGACATAAGATAAGAATAATCCTACTTTTATGCTTAAAAACATATATTTTTATAGATGTGGTTTTATCACCATTCAATGAAGTAACTATTTTAAATCCCAATTTTTAAACATTGATAGATTAAATTTGAAAAAAATAAAATTTATCTTTAGAATAAAAACATAAAAATTAGGTTCGGATAAATTTTTATTATTTTTCTATAAGGTTTCATTTTTTAATGAATAGTTAAAAATACTAGATTTTAATTCAAAAATACATTTTATCTAATTTATTTGTAAGGTTAGACTATATTTCTAATTTTACTAATAGTTTATTTAAATAATTTTTTATAAATTAATCCAAATTAGGTCAGTAGAATATATTTTATAATGAAATTGGATATAAAAACTAAGAATACTTTTGGATGTTTTTACTTTACAAACACATAGTGTCGTCTTATCAGAAGGATTAATTTTAAATTAATTTCTTCTAATTATTTGATTATAATTTGAAAAAATGGATTCCATATTTAGAATTAGAATAATTTATAATTTCTAATAAGGTAAATATTTTTGACCAAAACAATTAGTGAATGTGATTAAAATTAATTATATCTATTAATAGAAAAACTAGGTTATTCAAGTTCTAAAACTTACATATAAGACCCAAAAAAACCTATAAACTTTTAAAAAACCCATTATATGGACATCTTTTATCAATTAAACTTCCATTATTTATTTTTGTTTCTTTGGTATGACTTGTTTTAGGTAAAAACGTGGGTTCACCTAACTTGTTTTAAAAAATTCCAAGTATGTACTTTCCCTTCCCTATAAAAGGCCACCACCTCTACCCACCTCCTCACACCTCTCAAACCCATTGGCTCCCCAACATCTACACAAATAAGCTCATAAATTACTTCTATTTATACTATAATCCTTCTATTGGGCATAAGTAAATTAATGGAATCCTTTCAGCACAAACCAAAAGGAGTTACCCGATTAATAGGAAGATTGTGTGATTACGAATATAGTCAAGACACAATGTAAGAGGATTTAATCTCACTTTTTATTTCCCTAAGATACATGTTATGTTCACTAATCTTTCCTTTTATGTGGTGTATGTACTGAATATTATTGTATCCTATGTATCTTATACTTAAATTTATGGGAGTTCACTTATCCATTCTATGATAATTCTCTCATTGGGTTTAAGTGTTAAAAAATACCACATCAGTAAAATAGTTATGCCTAAATTATTCTTATTTGAGACTCATGTTTTATTATGAACCTAAATTTAATTTTTATGTGTATTTAATTAAAATTTTCATGTTATATCATGAATCTAATTTCTTTCATGATATTTTAATTTTCATTTAATTTCTATTTCTTATAGGGAGAGTATGATCCCAACATACCAAGTTATAAGAGTTTATTGAGAAAATCTTAGTTCTTTTTGAGAACATTTATATTTATGATTACATTAAGGAAATATTATGATCTATATCTCAATAAAATTTATGACATTTATTATCCTATAGTTATTAATGATTTATTTGTATATTGGTACCTTTTATTCAACTCTTTGGTATATAATATAGTTAAAAAAGTGTTTTTAAGAATGCCCGACTTTACCTTCTCTTCAGTTAGAAATCTATGTTCCTTTAATATCATATTTTATAAAAAGGGTTTCCAAGAATATTTTACTCTTTACCAATTACCATTAAAATACATTTTCACTATTTTTTCTTTTAGCACTTTTTTCAAAGGAATCTTCTTATCGCATTCCAAATGAGGCATTTTTTAACCTTTTACTATGAAAAATTAATATTCTTTATTCATAATTTGACGTGTATGTATTTATCCACCATAAATCCTTTAAATATTTATTTTAATGTTTAAAATTATATTTTTATGATTTTTAAAATGTATTTTCAATGAAAAAGGGTTTCAAAATGTTTTCAAGCATATTTTATATATTTTTGAGATTTTTTTTAAAATTTTTACAAGAATTATTTTTAAGTATTAAAAATATTTTCAATCAAATGGGTTTCAAAACATTTTAATTAATTATTTATAAAATTTCAATGTATTTTCTATGACATTATTTTCAAAACATTTTTAATCATTCATTATCATTTTCAATGTGTTTTCAAAGAAAAATGTTTTTAAATGTTTTAATAATTATTTAATAAGTTTTCCAAGGAAATAGTTTTTTATATTTCTCAAGGTATTTTATAAGAATATGATATTCAAATGGTTTTATGAATTAAAAAGCATTTTTCAATGAAGAATTGATATTTTCCCCATGAAACGTTTTCAAATGATTTTTCAAAATTATTTTCCATCTAAGATGACATCTCTTGAAGTTAATCATGCCATTATAATAAATAATCTAATGTGTCCATTCATATTCATTCCATGAATTGGTTATTCTTTGTTTCATTGTCTCTATGAAGCCCGTCTCACTTTCATGGATTATATGTTTATGGTACCCACTTCATTTCAAGGGTTATTATTTGATGAAATTATTATAAAACCCATCTCTCTTCCATAGGTTATAACGTGATGAAATGTTAATAATACCCATCTCATTTAATTAGTTGTGATTTTATGTTCATAAAACCTATGTCTTTTTATGGTTCATGGTATGATGAATGTTTTATTATCTTTTGGAACATGTATGAATGTTTTTTTATGTGATGGGTGAGACTTATATCTCCCTCCAATCCATTGTGTAATGATAAATATTTTTGTTTATAAAAGGGTACATGAGAGGGAATAACAAGCCTAAAATAAGATGGTATATGAGAGTACATACTTATCCTGAAACAAAGAGGGTATACAATAGTACATACCAAGCCCAAAACATGAGGGAAAATGGGAAGAAATCACAATCCCAAAACAAGAGTGTAAATGGGATGAAATCCCTTTCCCAAAACAAGATATTTCACAAGGGGACATCCTAATATTGAAATAATATGGTAAAAAGAAGGATATCCCAAGCCCGAAACAAGAGGGTACATAAGAGGTAATCCCAAGTCTGAAGTTATACATGTGATTAAACCTATCCTAACATGATATAAAGTCCTTAGTAGGCTACCTTAACATAGGGTTTTATGTGTTTTCCACAATTCTATATTTTAATCATTTTTTATGATTTCATGGATTATGTTCTTTAATTCCTAATGATTTAGTTCTTATGAACTGCTAATCATTATTATGATATCTATTATTATGGTTATGATCTTCAAATGTAATGCTGATGTTCTATACCCTTTTGTTCATGTTATGATTACGCATTTCCTTTATTTTCACTTACTGAGCATCTAAGCTCACCCATTTCTTATATTTAATTTCCCTATGTTATGAAGAAAGGTTTTAATTAGAAGTACTAATCATGTATATCATTATGGGAGATGTTGAAGAGCTTTCACTATGATAGAAGAATTTTTTTATGTATCTAAAGACACTAAACTTTTACGGTCCTTGGGATATTTTTTTAATGTATTGAATATTCATCTAAAATGATGTAATATCCATGTATTTCAAGACTGTGTCTCTATAGATGGTATCAAAGGAAAGGTTTATCCAACCTTTGTAAACTATGATGTGAAAACATTAGTGAGTTCCCTAGGTAAATTTATAATGATATATCTAAGGATGTTTCTAAGAATAAGTATAAGGATGAGTTAATGTTTAGGAAAATGTCTTGGAAATTTTGAAAAGGATAGAGTGAATAGATTCCTAGAAATACATCCATATCTGGATACCACAAGTGGATGTGTCTTTGGCATATATGTACCTAGGGGTAATAACTATGAAAAGATGTTCTGATCCTAACTCGAGGTAATATCGTAAAAAAACAATAGATCTAGCTGCAGACCTAGTTTGACACTCTAGGAGGATATGATTTTTGAATTCACAAACTCTTTTATGGAATCCCAGACTCAGATTTCACTTAATAGGTGCCCTGAGCCCAGTGAGCCCCTTGGATTCAAGCGTATCTCCCCAAATTCCAGAGGCTGCCAACTTGCAATGAGGGTCTAGGGTGTGTTTGTGAGGATACAATGCCCTAATTATCAAAGTGTAGTGCAACACATAAATATAATTAGAGGTAAATAGAGAATGAAATATAATTAAACATATTACACAAAAATAAATAGATACAACAATAAAAATAACTAAAATATCTATAATAACAAAAAAAAATTGATAATGATATGTCATGTATATAGAAAAAATGGAAAATATGGAAACAAGACAGCAAGAATAACAGGTTACAAAAAAGTATAAAGAAAATCAAAAGAATATCCCAATAATCCCGATCTCTGGTTCACTCATCTATTATCATGCTCCATCCTAAATAGTTTGAAATCAAGTGTGAAAAGCCATAAACTTCACCTTTTCAACACCTACAACCATGTAATCTACTCTGAGTACCAAACAACACTTGGAGAGGGTGTGAGATAAATAATTGTGGGCCACCACAAATGGTGTCTATAACCTCTATCCCATGTAATAGAAATGTAGTAGTTTAAAATCATTCATATATATAGTAAAAAATTACAATGTAATTAAATACCCAAGCACATGATTCATTCTTTAGATTGTGTCTGAACATGTAACTAGTTCGTTAATTGATTGTTACGAGTTTATAAATAATCCACATGTAAGAAACAATGAAAGATCTATGATTTAACGAGGGAACCTCTAATGATATTCAATAATGAAGTTCCATGGTAATAAATAAGGCAACATAGACCTCAAGGGTCTCCAACTCAAGGATAAATATAGCCCAGCTAAGGGTAATAGTGTAATCCAAGGAGCATATTCCAAGTCATTCCACAATAAGATGCCTACTTAATCTAAGGTTATCATCCAAGGTAAAATGAGAATAAGTTGTGACTAGGCCCTATGGGTTTTAACCATGGAACCTACTTTTCAATTAATAATCCAAGGAGTGTATCCATTGAATCTGTTAATTCTATGTTATGGATCCTATGGTGTCATAATAAGCATCCATGAAGGATCTTGATCTTGGTGGGTTTAAACCTAAGAAAGTAGTATCCTTGAATTAGAATAGGGTTTCCGAGTTCTCAATTCATTCCACAATAAGAATCCAAGGAAAGATCGAGTCAGGATACTCCTATTTGATAATGAATATATATATATATATGTAATTTCAATTGGTTCAATCCTTTCCTTTCATTAGTGTGAATAGTCCATGTAACACACAACCCTAAAATCAAGTCACAATTAATCAATAAGTCCATTTGGTTCAAGCCTTTCCTTTCAATAGTGTGAAAAGGATAGGTAGCATGAAACCATTATTTTAATCAATTTAAGAATATTCAATAATAAATGTTCATTATTCTACCATCCATTATTATGGTAATATTTTCTACAAACATGAAACCTATTATTCATTTACATTTGAGGCCAAGTCATATAGTTAATATACTTGCCAATTCACTTTTAAAATTTAATTATCAATATGAAGCACTTAAATTGCATGAGTCAAGTGGTGAGCATAAATGGAACATTACATTATAAAATTTACAATATAAATCAAGCCATTTGATATAGAAAATCATACCCTTATAAGGGTTAAGCCAAGTCACACCCGAACAGTGGATCAAACATGTCAAATACTAAAAAACCAATTATTGAATAATATCCTACATGGGATGGATGGATTTATGGTAGTAAATACTAAATACTAATCACATATTTGGAAATATCATAACTATATAGTTCTAATGAGTATAATAATGACATATATATTCAATAAACAAAATCGGTTGAAATCAGTGGGCCCCACATAACAATTTTAAAATCAATGAACTTGATAGATGAGTTATATACCACCCATATTAGGGTTGTATGATCCTTCTCCTCTGATATCAACCTTTAACTTAGCTTATAATAGAGTATATCTAAGAAAATGGGAAAATGATCACACCTCAATAAATAGGCCGAGAGAAAGAGGGAAGAAGAAAGGCTCAAATGGACTCGATTACTTACCATTGTGCATCCAATGTGATGAAAGGAAGCTTGATTAGATCACAGACAAAGGATATCATTTAATCCCTACCTAAATACTTCAAAGATATCCAAAATGAGATAAAAATATGTTAATCCCATATGAATTTATATTAGGAGGAATGAGGAGGCTTAATTAGACCATTAAGGGAAAAATAGTTAAATTACCCATAAAATAGCCTATGTACGGTTTGTCTGAATGTTTTAAAACCCATGTGAAAACCAACCATGATTACCTGGGAAAAAGGGCACTCACATAGTTATCACCCATGGTTAGGGAAACCATGAACCAACTATGTCGTAATTCTTAGTCCAAAAGGACACCACCCACACGGTTTGATCTAACTGTGCAACCATCCCACATGGTTTACTACACATCATGTACCATGCCTTGTTTTCCTAAAAAGCTATGTACCAGGATCGGAAGAAGGCCCGATAACCCTATAAAACTTCACTAAATCATTATTCATCCATATTAGGTCCAAAATAAATAATTTGACTGAAATTTAAAGGTTCGATACCTAAGTGAAAAACTAGGTTCATACAGTCCTCCCCCTTTAAAAGAACTGGTGCCCAAGATCACCTTCCAAGGGTATAGGAACACTATTTGAGAAAAAATATCACCACT
Organism: Viscum album; assembly: GCA_963277665.1. Classification (NCBI taxonomy): domain Eukaryota; kingdom Viridiplantae; phylum Streptophyta; class Magnoliopsida; order Santalales; family Viscaceae; genus Viscum; species Viscum album. Next base: position 1,638,488,421 of record OY728121.1, on the reverse strand, counting down.
AGAATGTATGTCAGCTTCCCTCTCCCAAGTCTCAACCTTCACCTAGCCATGCTGCCATAAAACCCGTACCAATGGGACAAACTGTCCTTAGAGAGCCTTCATTCTCTATTCAATGATGTGTACTGGATACTCCTCAATGATATAATTGAAATATAACCCAAGTTTCTCGGGATAAAATATATGAGATGGGTGGGAATGATACTGGTGAAGCTATGAGGAATGGAATATGTATTGTATATCACAGTACCTCTAAGGTAGTAGTAGCTGATAGGATACCATCCCGACTCTCTATAGAATCTAAAATGGCCCTACATAATGAGGAAATAACTTACCTTTCTTCCATAACTATCTATACCCTGACCTTGGCGATTCATGAATAAGAACATGATCCCCTACCTCAAACTCTAGTTTTATCCAATGGGGATTGGTATAAGATTTCAAACTAGAAGGAGTAGTAGTCATACACTTCCTAATCTGCTAAAACTGCTCCAATGTCCCCTGAATGAGACAGGGACCTATTAGGACTGCCTCAACTACCTCTAGACACCACATGGTTGAACAATATGGCCTAACATATAAGGATTCAAAGGGACCCATTTTAACTGTTTCTTGAGATCTATTATTATAGGTGAAATCAACGAGGGGGATATTATTTTCCTAATAACCATATAAATCAAGGACACATGATCGAAGAATATCCTCTAGAACCTATATGGTCTATTCCTATTTACTATCGGTCTAAGGGTGAAATTTTTTTCTTAGAGGAACCTGTGTTCCCATAGAATTCTGTAATCCACAAAAAATATGTGATGTGAAATGAGTATCCTTATCTGAAATGATAGTATAAGGAACACTTTGTAGTCTTATGATCTCATAGATATATAGTCTTCCCAAATCATTAATTGAGATGTTCACTAGAATAGGAATGAAGTTATCCACATTCCTTAGCCTGTTAATGTTAAACCATACAACATCAGTACCTCTAGGAGACCTAGGTAAACGGACTACAAAGTCAATGGAACTATCTTCCCATTTCCATTCTGGGAATAGAAGCGACTATAACAAGCCTATAGGTATCTGGTGATCCACCTTCACATGTTGATAGGTGGAACACATAGTGATAAATCATGATGTGTGACACCTCATCCCATTTCACCAATACTAGTAACACATATATCGATTCATTTTGGATATTCCTGGATGAACTTACCATTAAGATGCATGAGACTCTTAAATCAACTCCACTCTCATATTTGTAGGAACCCTGACATATCCATGAATACACAGAATATATTCTATGTACACAGACCAATATAGAGGTGTTTTTTCTCCCGATATACTATCATGGAGAACAAAGGCCTCAGGATCTAAAAATTTTCTACCCTTCACCTTCGCAAGGAGGAAATTGGTTACTGTCAAGGATTAGAGGTAAGTCTTCTCGTGAATTTTGTGAAACTCCAGATTACGCATATAAAATAGGGCTATTAACTTCCATTCATCATTGGCTTCTCGTATAACATGTGCTTGAGTTTTATTACTAAGTGATTCAGTGACTAAAATACCCTTCCTAGGCATATATTCAAGCTCAAAATCAAAGGATTGTAGATATTCAACCCATATTCACTGTCTGAGGTTCAAGTCATGCTATGAAAAGATATATTTGAGGCTCTTGTGGTCCATGTAAACTAAAAAGTGCTCACCAAATAGATAATATCTACAGATATGTATGTTGTGGACAAATTCTTCTAGCTCAAGGTCGTTTGTTGGGTAATTTATCTCATAAGGCCTCAACTGCCGAGATCCATACGAAACAACTATATCCTCCTGCATCAGCACTACTCCAAGGCTGATGTATGACGCATCATATAAGATGGTATAACCTATGGATATATTTTTAAAAATTATAATATATCATGAGACAAGACTCCATTTCATATCCAGAAAGGATTTCAGAAACGGTTCTGACCAAAGTAACTTTACAATCTTCACTATAATACTAGTAAGTGGTGAAGAAATATGTGATAATTCCTGTATGAAATTATAATAATATATAGCCAGCCTAAAGAAACTCTATACATCAAACATGTTCTTGGGATGCTCCCAGGAAACTACAACACTAAAAATTTATAAGTCAATATATACAACTAATTCTTAGATAATATTACCCAAGAAGTGAAAATTTTCAATCCATAAGTACCACTTAGCAAGCCTGGAGTAAATCTAATGCTCTCTTAGTGCACTCATAATGATATTAAGATGATTGGAATGTTCTCTATGAGTATGACAATACACCAAGATTTCTTCCACAAATACCATGGCAAAAAAATCCAAATAGGTAAGGAAGACCCTATTCATCATATCCATGAAAATAGAGGGAAAATTATTAAGACCAAACAAAATAACTAGGTACTCATAAAGTCCATACATGCTATGGAAAGATTTTTGAGGTTTGTATGATGTCCTGACTCACAAATGATGATAATATGATCGTAGGTTATTCTTAGAGAATACCCTGGATCCTCAGAGCAGGTCAAAGAGATCATTTGTTTGATGCATTGGATACTGATTCTTGATAGTAAGCTGGTTCAACCGTATGTAATCCACACATAGATGTAAGGTTCTATCTGACATCTAAATACCCTAATTGCTGATTGAGTTCTTGAATCTCTGTATGTTCTATCCTATATAGAGGAATGGACACTGGAGATTCTCATGAAATAAGCTTGATCGTAAACTCTATCTCTCTCTACGGAGTTAAGAAAGAAAATTCATTAGGAAATACATCCATGAAACAATCTACTACTAGAGGGAAATTATTTTTTCGTAAACCGTGATCCTCTATGAAGAGATTTTAAATCTGGAAAGTCAATCCTCCTAGCCCATGATGCTCTGGTCCTACTCTACCACCTAGACATCCCACTCACCCTTATGTAGATAATTGCTTCCCTTTAGTGATGAAAACGAAACCATGTGACTATAATTGGCTGGAAAAGCATGATAATGAACTAAAAAACCCATCCCTAGAACGAAATCAAATCCTTTCATCTCAAATATGAAGAGGATACCTAGGAAAGGGTAACTACCTACCTTAAAGGGACTGTCCCTGAACCTATGTATTCCATCTATTTTACCCCTAATAGTGTATCTAGGGTCATTACACCCCAGTAATACTGTATCTCAAGTTTGAGAATCTATATTATAGATACATAGATAATAGATTTTGAAGAACCCATATAATATAAAGAAGATTCTATAGTAGAATCCACTAGAATAGTACCTCATACTGTAGATGGTCTCACAGTCTGATCCTCATGTATCAGATATAATGCATGAAATTGGCCTGATCAATGAACCTGTGCAATAGTTAGACTACCATGATCATAACTAATCTTCTGGTGCTATCGGTGATCAGGAGTCTAGATACCATGGACACAAACTCCTCCTCACCCAGTCCTTCTAGTGTTATTCCAAATCCCCGCCGGATACAATACAAAAAAACCTGCTCCTGATGGTGGAGATGGAACTAATCCTTTTCAACTCAAAGTTAGTTGAAAGGTCCAAAAAAATATCTAAAGTTGACCCATATGGATGAAATCCTAACACTCCATTGGGTATCTATCAAAATGAGGCATCAAGTTCCCCTATCATCCACACATATGACACACTATAGTGAAATCAATAAGGATACTCTGGTTTTCACTGTCCTAATGAGGAATATCAATAGAACATTTCCTGCAACCTGAAGAACTACTGCTCTTCCCTGACACTGATCCTCTATACCCAGTGCTATTTTCGTCCCTCAGGGTTCACTATGTGATAAGAGAATAATTGAATATTTCATAGAAATTAGGCATGAAAATTTCATTCACCTGTGTATAACTGATATACTAGATCCCATCCTTGAAGGGTTTATCACACTAAAGGACATCACTAGATAGAAGTGGTGTAAATACCTGAAACTATGTGAAGATAATTGAATATTCCATAATTGAAATAGAACCCTGCTTAAGATGTATGAACTCTCTGGCTCTGTCAGATCTCATAATTTGAGGGAAGAATTGATCATTGAAGGTAGTATGAAAATCAACCCATAACATGCCCTGATGATGACCAGACTTGGTAATCACATCCCACCCGCACTTGCCTGAATCACGTAACATGTAAGTATAATGTTTGATGCTCTACTCTATAGGTGTTTATAGATGATCAAATATAGATATGGTGGCCTCTAGCAAAGGCTTTGAAACATGTGGACCACCATACCTTGAGAAGGTAGGAGGATATTTCTACTGGAACTCACAATTCGAATCAGCCATCGTAGTTTCGATCCATGGATCAACATGGATAGACATCATTAGACGTAGGAAACTATCATGAACTTGGGAATCAATTCCCAAAACAGGTACAAAATGAAGTGCCTTGAGGAGAACTTCTATAAATAAGACTAGTTGCTTAGGGGACACCATGCCTGAAGAATGGTCATTACCACCTTCCTAGTGTATGATACATGGATGTCATGGTGGAATTTTTCTACAAATTACAAGCACATGCCTCAGAAGAAGATTAAGTAGAAGGATATCATCACTATGGAAGATAAACAAGGAAATATCACTACCTAAGGTATACCACCCCAACAACTTATTTTGATGACCAGGTATCAGTAAGTGAACATGTATAAGTTTCATTTCATTTTATATTCAATTACCAGGTTCACTTATTTTCCTTTCATAAACATGAAAATATAGGATAAAGACATAAAACCATTTCATAATAAGTATAGTTTAACTTTATAATTGATATTTATTCTCGATTAATTAGTTCCCATAAACCTTATCATTGAAAATGGCACCCATTTATTTATAGAATAATGGATTGACTCGGTAAATTACTCATCCCAACCCATGAGGGCCCATACACCTAATGAATTGAGACATGAAATCACTCAATTGAAACCAAGAGTAACACACACATAATCTAAATATCATATCATCACACAACAATCACAAGAATATCAAGAAATTAAATGTGGTAAGATGCACATATATGAAATAGTAATATGCATAACATGAAATTTCTAGGTTCCTATAATGATTCACGTACCAATGCTCCTTATCTTTATATCATTGGACTAAGGGTGAAAGAAATCCTTAAACAAAGTAATAATGATAACCTCAACATAGAATGTGTTTCACCCAATGGTGAAGTAATATAAAATGTAATAGGAAAAATAGAACAACAATTATAAGTTAGGCAACATAACTTTTACCTCGAACCCAGGTTTGCGACACCCAATCACAACTAATGACCATGTACCACAACCTTCCAAATATCAAGACTATTGGATACAAATAGTAAAGAACAAAAAGAAAACCCTACCTTTGAAACCACTTTTTGATGTCCCAGACCCAGATGCTACTTAATAGGTTCCCAAAGCCCAGTGGCCCACATGGCCTCAAGCATATCTCCCCAAACACTAGAGGTTGTTGATTATCAAAGAGGACCTATGGTGTTTCTGTGGGTAGACTATTCCATCATTACCAAAGTGTAGTGCAATAGATAAATATAAACTGTGGTAAATAGTAAAATAAATACAAGTAAACAGAATTCATAACAAAAAATAGAGACAATAGTAACAATAACTAAAATAACTAGAACAATATAAAATAACTTATGATGATATTTCATGAATCTAGAAAATTTGAAAACATGGATACAAGGAAGAATTCATAACATGTTACAGAAAAGTACAAAAGAAATCAAAAGGATTTTGTAAGAATCCTGAGCTCCGACTCGATCATCTTCTATCAAGTTTCATCATAAAAAATAAGAAATCAAGTGTTCTAAGATGTACTCATCCATTTGTCAACACCTAAAACCTTGTAATGTACTTCGGTTACCAAACAATTCTTGGAAAGGGTGTGAGATAAATCTCAGTGGGCCACCACCAATAATGTCTATAACCTAAAACCCCTATAATTTAAATGTAATATTGTGTATGGATAAATATATAATGTATAGAAGTACAATGTCACTAAATACCCAAGTATGTGATTCATCCCTTGGATGGTTTCTGAACATGTAACTAGTTCATTATTTGATTGTTACGAGTTTATAAATATTCCACATGTAAACAATTGTGAAGGTTACAAGGTGTAATGAGGCACCCTGTAATGATATTCAATAATGAAGTTCCAAGGTAATAACTAAGGAAACATATACATCAAGGGTATCCAACTCAATGATAACTGTATCCTAGATAAGGGTAAGTTTGTAATCCAATGATCATATTCTAATGTATTCCATAATATGATGCTCACTGAATCCAAGGTGATCATCCAAGGTAAAACGACACTAAGCAGAGATTGGTCCCTATAGGATTTACCCATGGAACCTACATGTCAATGCTGGATCCAAGGAGTGAATCAAAGGCATTCATAAATAATATGTGAGGGATCATATGGTGTCATAATAGTCAACCAAGAATAGACAAGTATCGGGATATATGTGGGTTTTAACCTATTCCATATGTATCCTTAAATCAGAATGGGGTTCTTGAGTTCTTAAGGAATTCCCTGATAAGAATACAAGGTGATCTCAAGTTAGGCCACTCATATTTGATAACTAGGTTATATATAATTTTAGTTAGTTCAATACTTTCATTTTATTAGTGTGAATATGTCAAGTAGAATACAACCCTTAAATCAAGTCATAATTAATCAAAAATTATAATTCGTTCAAGCCTTTCCTATCATTAGTATGACAAGGACAAGTAGCATGAAACCTTTCTTTTATTCCATTTAAGCATATTCAATAATTAAGGTTCATTGTTTTACCTTCCATTAATGTGTTCAGGGGTTCTATGGACATTAAACCTATTATTCATTTACATTTAAGGACAAGTCATATACTTACTATACTTTCCAAATATCATTTCACATTTAATTATAAAATTAAAGTACATACCTTAGGTGGGTCAAGTGGTGAGCATACATGGTACTTTACATTATTCAATTTACAATATAGATGAATCCATTTAATATAGAAAAGCTTACCCTTAGAATGGTCAACCTAATTCACACCCAAACAGAGTCTCAAACATGTAAAATACTAAAAACCCAATTATAGCATAACATCCTACATGGGATGGATGGAGTTGTGGGAGTATCCTCTAAAAAATAATCACATATTTCAAAATATCATAACCATATGATTCTAATGATTAAAATCATGTCATATAAATTCAATAAATGGCACCCGATGAAATCGATGGGCCCCTCACGACAATTCCAAAACCAATGAACTTGAGGGATGAGTTATAGAACACACTCCATAAGGTTTTAAAATCCTTCTACTCAGATATCAGCCTATAATTTATCTTAGAACAAATTAGATCTATGAAATGAGGAAAAATTATCACACCTCAATAACTAGGAAGAGAGCAAGATAGAAGAAGAAAGGCTCAAACAGACTCGAGTACATACCATTGCACATCCAACATGATCAACATAAGATCGTTCAAATATAAAATGAAGGGTATCTTTAAATACCTATCTTAGGTACTCATAGACCTAAAAAATGAGATAAAAATAGGTTAATCTCTTAGAAATTCATATTAGGAGGAAGGGGGAGGCTTAATTAGATCACTAAAGGAAAAATAATAAAATTACCCATAAAATTTCCTATGCACAGTTTGTCCTCACATTTTGACAAAACATGCACAAACCCTGCATGAGTACCTAGGAAAAAGGGCCACTCACATGGTTAGGCTACACAGTTAGGGAAATCATGTGCCAACCATGTGGTAAGGATCTGTCTAAAAAGACACCACTCACATGGTTTGATCTAACTATGAGACCTTCCAGCACAGCTTACTACAAACCATGTGCTAGGAATTTTTTCCCAAAAAAGCTGTGTACCAGGCTACAAAAAAGTCCTGAACACTAGATAAGCATCCAATGACTCATTATGCATCTACATTAGGTCCAAAATAAAGAATTAGACTGAAATTTAAAAGATGAATACCTGAGTGAAAAACCAGGTTCTTACGTATTCATGAACCATTATGAATGATTTAATTAGATTTATTATTTGAAAAACCTAGGATAAACCTAAGGTTTCATATATTAAAGAATTATGATCCATGATTTAGCACCCTACAAGTAAATTTTCATGATTATATGGTATCCCAATATGATAAATTTTTCTCACAATATGGTTTTTGGTTTTATTCAATGGAAATAACTTCAATGAAAATTGTTAACATTTAATGTTTTAGATATGTAAAGAATGGGAATTATGTGAATATATTTCCAAAGATGAGATCTCATAAAGAAAATATGGAAATTTTTATGAGTATTGGTTATACATATGTATATAATGAGACAACAAACACCATGTGAAAGGTATCTGATGTTATTCCAGTATTTTTTACATTAAACATTATAAGTATAATTATATTGAGGTTGATAAAATTAATAAATAGTTCACATTTATTATTATAAAAAATAGTTATTAAGGAAAAATTTGATGAATCCTGAGTAATGTTTTAAGAATAATGTTGGATTAATGATTTATTTATGTTTTGTAATTCAATTATTTTGTTATATGGACCATGAAGTAAAAAATTATTTTAAATATATTTTTTTATTAAGGATTTAAAAGGATATGTTTAATGGTAATGAAGTCATAGAAAATCAGTATTTTAATTATAGTAAGTTAACCACTAATGCGATCATTATGTTGAGAAAATTTTGTTTCTCTTAGATAAAGTGATGATTGATTTGGATAAAGTAAATTGGATAGAACTGATTATCCTCAAACTAATTTTTAAAAAAATATTATATGTCATCAAATATGTAGTTTACGACTTCTTATATTTAAATAATATATCTAGTAATCATTGTATAAAGGAAGAATGAATGTTTTCCAAAAGTATTTATAGTAATAAAGGTTATTACCATGTTTTAAGAGAAAGTATGATGAGGGTATTAACATGTTTGGAATGTGACAATCAAGAGATAAATTTTGATATTCGGGGGATTAATGTCAAGATAATTTTTTAACTCCTTTATAATGTTTTTTATTTTCATCTTTAGTAAGGGTTATAAGGTTAACCAATTATGGAATGATTAAGTTAAAATTTGGATGGATTTTGTGTGAATAATTTATTATCTTACCACACAAGTGTTTAGGAATATTGGATATAATGTTATAAAAACTTGGTGTTGATGATAACTGGTGACATATGGGATGGAATATCATGGGTCTCATCATCTATTATTGCTCCAAGAATGGAAAATTCACCATCTTTTTTTCAGAAAGAGATGAAGTGGAACAAGGAACCACAAAAGGAAAGGTTTTCCTTAAATCATGAAAGATTATCTTTTCATGAAAAATATTTAAAATTAGAAAAAATAACCTTGAAACAAAAAATGTTATCCTAGTTCCTATATTTTCGATGAATCAGATGGTCCCTTACTTCATCACAGATTTATGGTTTTCTGATTGTTAACTTTATCCGAACCTTTTTGTCTACCACTCTCTATTAGAAGATAATAGTCACATTTCTATTCCATATCCATGTTTTCACTTCCAACCTATATTATACTATGTGGAAACCTAGTTATATGTTACATTGGGTAACTATTTTGGTTCCAGTTTTCCCTTTGTAAGGGAATTTTTACCATTCATTTTTATAATGCGGGTTTTTATTAATGAAACTTTAATGTATTAAACCTTTGATTACCCTAATGAATTTCAAGGGACAAATTAATTTTTAGTGGGGGTAGAATTTAACACTTCGATATTTTTGTGAAATATATTTTTTAATATATTTATGTTTTTTATATTTTTCATTTCACATGACACCAAAAATAGTTATATATATATATATATATATTAAAACACTAATTCAATCATTCCTTTCACATGGAACCAACATGGATTGACCTACATGAAATACCAACTTAAATTGTGATACACATAATATGGAATTGTCTTGAACTACCTGCAACACCGACATGGCATATGTTACACGGAACAAAAAGGATCGCATACATTACACACAAGATTGACCTTTATCAATGGCTTACGTAACATGTAAGAATGAGTGTTACATAACTATAATATATTATTAAAAATATTATTATAATGGGATATATGTTAGGGATTATGTTGATTGATATGAATAGTATTAACTAAATTATGAAAATATGTGGTTTAAACAAATATAAGATGAATTCAGAGGTTACCAATTAATTAGAAATGAATATTAAAACCGATTAAATATAAAGGAAAATATTATTATAATCACAAAGCTATTTTAACCTATAAATTAAATTAATTATAATTGGTAAGTGATAATAATTCAATAAATATTTTATAAATTCAATCAAATATTTTTTATACTCATAAAATAGATTCGATAGACATATGATAAAAACAAACCCAATTTTATGCTTAAAAACACATATTTTTAAAAATGTGGTTTTACCACCTTTTAATGAAGAACCTATTTTAAATATTTAATATACCAAAATAAATGTTATATTTGGAATAAAAATATAAAAATTAGTTTACGATAAATTTTTGGTATTTTTCTATGAGGATTCATTTTTAACGAATAGTTAAAAATACACGATTTTAATTAAAAACTTCTTTTTCATTTAAATTATTTATAAGGTGAAATTAAAATTTTAATTAGTTTAACAGTTTATTTAGATTATAGTTTTATAAATTAATCCAATTTAGGTCATTGGAAGTAATAAATTAAAATTGTATATAAAAACAAATAAGACATTTTTACTATAAAACCTCATAGTGTCGTCCAATTAGCAGGATTATTTTTAAATTAATTCATGCCACTTCTTTGATTACAATGTGGAAAAATTGATTCTATATTTTGAACCATAATAATATATAATGTCTAATAAGTTAAACCTTGTTTTCCATAAAAATGATTATTGAAACTATTTTAAATTAATTACATCATTTAAGAGAAAAATTATGTTAATAAAGTACTAAACCTTAAATATAAGACATAAAATGATGTAGAAACTTGTCCATAACCCATTTTCTGGCCATTTTTTGGCCATAAACTTTCAATTAATTATTATTTTTGGTTTGTTATTAATTTTGTAGGTAAAAATGTGGGTACACCTATCTAGTTTTTAAAAATACCAAGTGTTTACTTTACATTCCCAATAAAAGGCCATCACATCAACCCACATCTCCACTCCTCTCATGCCCCTTGGCTCACCCATACTCTACTCAAATAAGCTCCAAAATTTTCTCCCTTCCTTATACAATCCTTACCTTGGGAAGAATGATACTCAATGAAGCATTTTGGAAAAACCAAAATGAGTTACTAGATTAAGAGGAAGCTTATACAAGTATGAAGAGAGTCAATACACAAGGTAAGGGGATTTCATCTCACATTTTATTTCCATGAGATACATGATGTGTTCACTACTATTTTATTTTGTGTGGTGTATGTACTACACATGATTTTACTCTATGTATATTATACTTATATTTATGGGTATTCACATTTCCATTCTATGATCTTTCTTTCATGGGGTTTAAGTTTTAAAAGTTACCAAATCAGTAAAAAAAATTTGTGTTAATATTCATTAATTGATAATCTTGTTTTTTATTCACCAAAATTTTATTTTGAGGTTTATATACTTTCATTTTACTTGTAATATCATGAATTTAATTTATTTCATTGTTTTTTAATATTTATGTAATTTTTGCTTCTTACATGGAGAGTACTATCCCAAGTTACCGAGGTATAAGAGTTTATTGAGACAATCCCAACACTTTTCGATATTGTTTATGTTTATGATTACTTTGAGGAAACATTATGATCCATATTTCAAGAAAATTTATGACTTTTCTAATCATATTGTTATTAATGATTTATTCATATATCGATACCATTTATTCTACTCTTTGGTAAATAATATGGTTAAGAAAGTGTTTTTATGAAATCCTGGCCTTACCTTATTTTCGGTCAAAAAACTATGTTCCTTTAAAATAATTTTTTACAAGGAGGGTTTCTAGGAGTATTCTAATATTCTTCAATGATCATTAAAAGTGATTTTTACCTTTTTTGTCTTTTAACAATTTTTTCAATGTAATATTCTTCTTACTTTTCAAACGAGGAATTTTTATAACCTTTTACTATGAAAAAAGAATATTATTTTTACCTCATAATATATGTACAGACATTTCCTCTTTCAATCCTTTGAGGATTTATATTAATGTTTAAAGGTTAATTTTTAAGTTTTTTAAAAAAAATATTATTTCAAGGAAAATGGTTTTCAAAACATTTTCAAGCGTATTTTATTTGTTTTCAAGGAAAATTGTTTTCAAAATGTTAACAATCCTTATTTATAAGTTTTCAAATTATTTTAAAATAATGGGTTTTCAAAACATTTTTACACTTTTTATAAGTTTTTAACGTATTTTTGAAGAAACGGTTTTCAAAACATTTTCAATATTTATTTATATGATTCAAGATATTTTAAATGAAAAAGGTTTTTAAATGTTTTAAAGATGATTTTATATATTTTCAAGGATAAAGTTTTTCAAAATTATTTCAAGGGTTCTTTATAAGTTTTCAAGGAATTTTATATGAATATTATGTTCAAATGGTTTTATGTATTAAAAATCACTTTTTAAAGAAGAAGGGATATTTTTCTCAATAAACATTTTCGAAATATATTTCACATTCATTTTCCATCTAAGATGACATACGCTGATGTTACTCATAACCTTATAGAAAATTATATAAAGGTTCCATTCATATTATTTCTATGAATGTGACATGTTTAATGTCATTGTATTTATAAAGCATGTTTACCTTTCACATGTTATATGTTTATAAGACCAGCTTCTTTTCACAGGTTATTCTTTGATGAAATGGTTATGAAACCTATATATTTTCCATAGGTTATAATGAGATGAAATGTTAATGATACCCATTTCATTTAATGGGTTATGATTTGATATTTATAAAACCTATGTCCTTTTATGGTTCATGAAATGATGAATGTTTTATTATCTTATAGCACATGTATGAATGGTTTTATTATTAGATCGGTAAGACCTATATCTCCCTCCAATTCATTCAGTAATGATAAATGTTTTATGAGAACAAAGGGTAAAAAATACGTCATTCGGATCCTGAAATAAGAGGGTGTATGGGGGTAATTCCCCAACCCGAAACAAGAGGGTATATGGGACTACATCCCAAGATTGAAACGAGATGGTAAATAGGAGAACACCCCAAGCCCAAAACAAGACGGTAAACATGAGTATATCCCAATCCCTAAAAAAGAAGGTACATGAGAGGATATCCCAATCCCAAAACAAGAGGGTACACAAGAGGAAATCCCATGTTTGAAACAAGAGGCTATATAGGAGGTAATCCCATTTCTGAAGTAGGTAAATAGTTGATTAACCCAATCTAATCATGTTACAATGACATTGGTAGGCTACCTTGACATATGGGTTTTATATGTGTTTTCCACAATTCCATGTTTTATTCCTATGTTATGGTTTCATGGATTATATTCTTTAATTTCTTCTGATTCATGTATTATGAAAAGATAATATTTATTATGATATCTAATATGTAGTGTATGATATTAAAATGTTATACTCATGTTTTTTACCCTTTTGTTCAAGTTATTATTACAAATTTCCTTCGTTCTCCCTTACTGAGCATCTGAGCTCACCCCTTTCATATGATTCCATTACCATGTTATAAAGAATGGTTTTATGTAGAAGTAATAAAGTTTGAGATATTTATGGGAGATATTGGATATCTTTCACTAGGATAGAAGATTTTGTTTACATGTTTCCAAATACACTAAACTATTATGGTCCTTGGGCATGTTTTTTTTGTAATGTACTGAATAGTAATAAAAAATGATGTAATATCCATGTATTTAAAGCCTCAGTCACTATAGTTAGTATCAAAGGAAATGTTTAGTAGACCTTTGGAAACTAGGATGTTAAATAATTAGTGAAAAACCTATTTATATTTCTAAGTATATTTCTAGGGATGTCTGTAAGGATAAGTATAAAAATGAGTTAATGGTTAGGAAAATGACCTAGAATTTTGGTAAAGGATATAGTGAATGGTTTCCTAGGAAGACACCACTCTATAGATACTAAAAGGGGATATGACTCAGGAATAGATTTACCTAGGGGTAAAAAATCTAAAAATATGATCTAGGTCTAACTCGGTGTAATCTGGATCATGATAATTGGATTTGATGCACACCTAGTTTGACACTCCCGGGGGATTTGCTTTGGGAATTCAAAAACTCTTCACGAATCATTTAGAAGAATTTAAATTGAAGTTTCCTATTAATAAACATGGATAAACCTATTTTTTTCTATATTAATGAAATAACAACCATGATTTAGTCACCCTTTAAGTAAATTTTCATGATTATATGGTATCCCAATATGATAAATGTTTCTCACACTATGCTTTCTGGTTTAATTCAATAAAGATAAATACAAGGAACATGGTTAAAAGTTTATGTTTTAGTTGTGAAACACATGGGAATTATGTGAATATATTTCCAAAGGGGATATATTATAAAATTAATCAGGATTTTGGTAGGATTATTAGTTATACATCTGGAGATAATGAGACTGCAAATGACAAGTGAAATATATGTGATGTTTTTCCACTATTTTTTACATAAAAAATAAGAATAATGTCTAGATTGTGGTTGAGAACCTTAAGACATGATTCATATTTCATATTATATGAAATAGATATTAAGGAATAATTTGATGATTATTGAGTAATGATATAAGAATAAGGTTGGATTAATGAAGTATTTAGGTTTTGGAATTCATAGATTATACTATATGAGTCACGAAGTATATAAGTTTTTTAGTACATGTTTTCATTAAGGATTTAAAATTATAATTTTAATGGCGATGAATACATAGAAAAGTGATATTTTTATTAAGGGAATAAACCCCTTAATGTGACCAATATGTTGAGAAAATTGTGTTTCTCTTGGATAAAGAGATGATTGATTTGGATAATGTAAATTTTATAGAACTGAATATCCTAGAATTGATTATTGAAAAAAAATTTATTTCATCAAGGATTAAGTTTACTACTTATTATATATAAATAATATATCTAGTAATCATTGGAATAAGGAATCATGCATGTTTTCCAAAAGGATTTATTGTAATTAAGGTTGTTACCATGTTTTAGGATAATGTATTGTAATAATATTCACGTGTATGGAATGTGATAGCCAAGAGTTACATTGTGATATATGGGGGATCCATGTCAATCTGGTTCTATGAATCCTTTATAATTTTTTTATTTTCATCTTTTGGAAGGGTTATAAGGTTAACCACTTAAGAAAAGATTAAGTTAATATTTTGATAGAGTTTGTGGGATTAAATTATTATCTTACCACATGAGGATTTAATAATATTGGACATAATGTTATAAAAATGTTGTGTTAATGATAATTGATAAAATATTGGATGACATATCATGGGTCTCATGATCTATTAAAGCTTCTGGAATGAAAAATTCACCTACCTTTTATATAAATAGGTGAAGAGGATGAAAGAATAACAAAGGGTTATGTTTTCTTTAAATAATACAAACTTATCTTGTCATGAAAAAGCATTAAAATAATAAAAATGGATCCTAAAACCAAAAAATGTATCCTAGTACATATATTTCCATTGATTTAGATGGTCCCTCAGTTTATCGCATATTTATGGCTTTCTGATTGTTAACTTTCTCCTAACTATTTTCTTTATCACTCTCCATCAAAAGCTAATTGTTATATTTCTCTTCCATATCCATGTTTTCACTTTTAACCTATGTTATATTATGCGGAAACCTAGTTATATATTATTTTGGGTAACCGTTATCATTCCAACTTTACATTTTTAACGAAATTTTTTGTATTCATTTTTATGATGAGGGTTTCTTTGAATGAAACTTTGAAGTATTAAACCTTTGATAACTTAGATGAATTTTGAGGGGGAAATTCATTTTGGGGGGGGGGGAGTATAATGTAACACCCCTAGATTTTGAGAACTATATTTTTTGAATTAATTTATCAATTTTATATTTTTAATTTCACATGACACTGGATATAGTTATATATATATATATATATATTGAAACACTAAGACAAACATTCCTTTCACATGACACTAACTTGGCTTGCACTACTCACAATACCAACTTGGATTATTGTGCATGGAATAACGACTTGTCTTAGGATACCTGAAACACCGACTTGCTGTAAAATTACACTGAATGAGAAGGTTAGTGTACATTAAAGGCAAGATTGCCTATCCATGATGGCTTGCGTAACACGCAAAACCGAGTGTTACTTAACTAAAATATATTATTAAAAATATTATTATAATGGGAAATAACCTATCCATTAAGTATATGGATATGAATAGTATTAAATAATATATGAAAATATCTATTTTAATCAAATATATTATTAATTCATAGGTTACTAATTAATTATAAATTAACATGAAGACCGATTGAATATAATGGAAAATATTATTATTTTCCAAAATCTATTTTAACACAGTAAATTAAAATAATTAAAATTTTTAAGTGATAATAATTTAATAAATATGTTATATATTTATCAAAATATTTTTGATATTCATCCAATAGATTCTATAGACATAATATAAGAACAACCCAAATTTTATGCTTGAAAACATTTAATTTTATAAATGTGGATTTACCACCTTTTAATGGTGAAACCATTTTAAATCCAAATTTTGGAACTTTTATATATTTAATATTCTAAAATAAACTTTTTATTTTTATGTGAAATATAAAAATTAGGTAAGGATATTTTTTTTGTATTTTTCTGCATGGTTTCATTTTTTAATGAATAGTTAAAAATATTGGATTTTAAATCAAAACTAATTTTTCATCTAATTTATTAATTTTTTTAAATTATATATTAAATTGGTTCAATAGTTAATTTATATAATAAATTTATAAATTAATCCAATTTAGGTCATTTTAACCAATTTCATATTGAAATTGGATATAAAAACATAGAAAACTTTTGGATGTTTTTAATTTAAAAACCAGTAGTGTTGTCCCATCAATATGATTAATTTTAAATAAATACATTTCTCTTTTGTGATTAGAATTTGAAAAAATGTATTAATTTTTTTTAATCCTCATAATTTATAATTTATAATATAGTCAACTTTGTTTTTAACCAAAAAGATCAGTGAAAGTGGTTAAAATTAATTACATTAGTTAAGAGAAAAATCTGGTTAATAAAGCCATAAAACTTAAATATAAGACCCAAAATAATCTAGACACGTGTCCATCACCCATATTATGGACATGATTCAGTCACTAACCTTACATTAATTATTTTTTTTTGGTTTTTATGATTTTTTTAGGTAAAAACATGTGTACACCTAACTTGTTTTCAAAAATTCCAAGTGTGTCCTTTCTCTTCCCAATAAAAGGCTGCCACCTCTAACCCACTCCCTTACACCTATAAATCACCTTGTATACCAAACAATATACTCAAATAAGCTCTAAAATTCCCTCAATTCCTCATAGAATCCTTCCCTTAGGTAGAAGACAACTCAAGCAAGACATTTGTCACAAAATAAAAAGAGTTACTTAATTAAGAGGAAGCTTGTATGAGTACGAAGAGAGTCAAGACACAAGGTAAGGAGATTTCATTTCAGTTTTTATAATCACGATATAAATGTTATGTTTTCCATTATTACATGTTATGTGGTGTATGTAGTACACATGATTATATTCTTTGCATCTTATAATGAAATTTTTTAGTATTCACATATCCAGTCTATGATTATTCTTTCATGGGGTTTAAGTTTCAAAATATTTCAAATCGGTAAAATAGTTTTATCTCAATTTTCCTTCTTCAAGACTCATGTTTTGTTATGCACCTAAATTCTCATTCGAGGTGTATATACTTCCATTTTATATTTATATCATGAATTTAAATTCTTTCATGATATTTTTATCTTTTTTCAATTTTTGTTTCTTACATAGAGAGTATGATCCCAAGTTACCAAGTTATAAGAGTTTATTGAGACAATCTTAGTGCTTTTCAAATATTTTTAAAATTATGATTCCTTTGAGAAAATATCATGATCCCTCTCTCAATTTTTTTTATAAATTATCTTATCCTATTATTATTAATGATTTATTAATATATTGGTACCATTTCTTCCACACTATGGTACATAATATAATTAAGATAGTGTTTTTACAAAAGCTTGAATTTACCTTCTCTTCAGTTGATATGCTATGGTCCTTTAAAATCATATTTTATAAAAATGGTTTCTAAGAATATTCTAATATTCCCCAATGATCATTAAAATAAATGTATAATATTTTTGTCTTTTACCAATGTTTTTATATGAATATTCTTGTTGCCTTCCAAATAAATAATTTTTCTATCCTTTTACAATGAAAAATGAATATTCTTTTAACATCGTACGACATGTATGGAATTATCCACCATAAATCCTTTGAGGATTTATTTTCTTGCTTAAAGGTTAATTTTTAATAATTTCTTTTAAAAGATATTTTCAAGGGAAATGGTTTTCAAAAATTTTTAAGCTTATTTTATATATTTTCAAGGAAAATTGTTTTAAAAATGATTAAAACTCTTATTTATAAGTTTACAAAGTACTTTCAAAGTAATTATTTTTGAAACATTTTCATGTTTTCTTTATATGTTTTCAAATTATTTTCAATGAAATGGTTTTTACAACATTTTCAATCATTCATTATATTTTTCAATGTGTTTTCAATGAAAAAGGGTTTTAAATGTTTTGAAACTTATTTTATAAATTTTCAAGGAAAAAGTTTTTGCAAAATTATTTCAAGTATTCTTTATAAGTTATCAATGTATTTTCTAAGAATATGATTTAAAAATATTTTTATATATTGAGAATAATTTTTCAAATAAGAAGGGTTATTATCATCAAGAAATATTTTTTGAATGATATTTCAAAATTATTTTCCATATATGATGAAATCTGTTGATGTTAATCATTCTCTTATAATAAATGATTTAAAGGTTCCATTGATATTATATCTATGAATGGTTTATGCTTAATGTCATTGTCCTTATGGAGATTATTTCTTTTTCAAGGTTTATATATTTATGAAAACCTATTCTTTAATGGGATATTCTTTGATGAAATGGTTAGGGAACCTGTATCTTCTCTATAGGTTATAATGTGATGAAAATTTAGTGATGTTGATTTCATTTAATGGCTTATGATTTGATTTTTATAATTACTATGTCTTTTTTCGGGTCTTGATAGGATGGATGTCTTATTATCTTGTGGAAAATGTATGAATGATTTTATTATGAGATGGGTAGGACCTATATCTCCCTCTAATGCATTGGGTGATGATAAATGTTTTATGACCTCAAAGGGTACACGGGTGGGCATCCTGAGCCTAAAATAAAGGGGTATTTAGGAGTACATACCAAGCTCAAAGCCTAAGGGTATATGGGAGTAAATACCATGCCTGATAAAATATGGTAAATGGGAGAATATCACATTCCTAAAACAAGATAGAAAAAGGGATGACATTCCCTGTCCAAAACAAGAGGGAATATGAGAGGACATATTAATCCCGAAATAAGAGGGAACAAGGGAGGACATACAAGCTCAAAATAATAGGGTATATGGGAGGTAATCCCAATTCCAAATCAGGTTCATGGGTGATTAAACCATGCCTAACATGTTACAAAGGCCCTGGTAGGCCACCTTGACATAGAGTTTCCAAATATGCTTGTCACAATTACATGTTTTATTAATATGTTATGCTTTCATGGATTATGTTATTTAATTTAATATGATTCATGTATTATGAAATTATAATCTTTATTATGATCACTATTATAGAGTTTATGATCTTAAAATTCATGCTCATGTTCCATACCTTTTTGTTCATGTTATGATTACGATTTTCCATTATTTTCCATTTCTGAGAATCTGAGCTCACCCATTTCTTATGTTTCCTTTAACTAGGTTATAAAGAATGGTTTTAGGTATAAGTATTAAAGGTGGAGATCATTACAAGATATGTTGAAGATAATTCACTAGGATAGCATATTTGTTTCCATGGTTCCAATGACATTAAACTATTATGCTCATCAGGTATGTTTTTTTAGTAATGTACTAAATATTCCTCTAAAATGATGTAATATACATATACATAATTCCTGGGTCATTATAGTTGGTATAAAAGTAAAGGATTATTAAATCATATAAAACTAGGATGATAAATCATTAGTGATATCCCTTGGTATATTTATAATGATATACCTAGGGATGTCTCTAAGGATAAGGATGAGTTATCACATAAGAAAATTTCATGGAATTTTGGTAAAGGATAGAGTGAATCATTTCCTAGAAATATGTCCCTATCTAAACACATTAAGTAGATTTGGATATGGAATATATTTAACTTAGCTTAACAACTCTAAAAATATGCTCTGAGCCTGACTTAGGGTAATATGATACATGATAATGGGCCTTGCTGCACACCTAGTTTGACACTCCTCAAGGAAATTCTTTGGGAATTCACAAACTATTCATGAACCATTATAATGGATTTAAATAGAATTTGTCTATGAATAATCAATTTTAAACCTAATATTTTATATATTAAATAATTTGGATCCATGGTTTATTCTACCTATATGTAAATATTCTTGATTATTTGGTTTCCCAATATGATAAATGTTTCTCACACTACACTTTCTATTTTTATTAAATAGAGTTAACTACAAGGAACATGGTTAACATTTAATGTTTTAGATGTGGAAATAATGATCAATATATGAATCTATTTCCCAAGAAGAGATCTTATAAAGAGAATCAGGATGTTGGTATAGGTTTTTGTTATACATATGAAGATAATGAGACCGAAAACAACATGTGAAATATATGTGATGTTCTTGCAGTATTTTTTACATTAAACATAAGAATCATGACTAAATTTTGGTTGAGATCCTTAAGAAAAGATTCATATTTCATATTATTGGAAATAGGTATCAAGGAATAAGTTTATGAAGCATGAGTAATGGTTTATGAATATGTTTGGATTAATAAAGTATTTATGTTTTGGAATTCAATGATTATGTTATATGAATCATGAAGTATATAATTATTTTTAGTATAAATTTTCATTAAGGATTGAAAATGATATGTTTAATGGTGATTAAGTCAAATAAAAGTGTTTTTTGATTAAGGTAAGGAAAACCTTAACGTGATCAAGATGTTGATAAAATTGTGTTTCACTTAGATAAAGAGATGATTAATTTGGATAACATAAATTGGATAGAACTTATTATCCTAGAATTGATTTTGGAAAAAAATGGTCTATATCATTATGAATAAAGTTTAAAACTTCTTATATTTAAGTTATATATCTGGTAATCATTGGAATAATGGATCTAACATGTTTTCTAAAAGGATTTATTATTATTAAGGTTATTATGTTGTTTCAAGAGAATGTATGACGAGGTTATTCACATGTTTATAATGTGACAACCAAGAGAAATATTGTTATATATGGGGGATCAATTTCATGATAATGTTGTAACTGCTTTATAATGTTTTGAATTTTCATATTTCAGAAGGTCTATAGGTTTAACCACCTATGAAAATTTTATTTTAAAATTTAGATGGAGTTTGTGAGAATAAAGTAATATCTTACCATATGAGGATTTAAATATAACAGATAACATGTAATAAAAATGTGCTCTAAATGATAATTAATGATATATGGGATGTCATAACATGGTTCTCATGATCTATTAGTTTGTTGGAAAATAAAAATTCACCATCCTTTATTGCAGAAAGAGGAAAAGTGGATCAAGGAACAACCAAGGGTGAGTTTTTCCGAAAATCATACATTGTTATATTTCATAAAAAATCATTAAAATTAGAAAAAAGAATCTTAAAACCAAAAATTTTATCCTAGTACCTCTACTTATGATGAATCATTAGGTCCATTCATTCATCATAGATTTATGTCATTCTAATTGTTAACTTTGTCCTGAACTTTTTCTCCATCACTCTCCACCAGAATATGATAGTTATATTTCTCTTATATATCTATGTTTTCACTTCCAACCTATGTTATCCTATGTGGAGACCCAGTTATATGTTACTTTGTGTAACTATTATGGTTCCAAAATTCCATTTTTAATGGATCTTTTAGTATTCATTTTTTTGATGTGTATTTCTATTAATGAAACTTTAATGTTTTAAACCTTCGATAACCTAGATTAATTTCATGGGAAAATTTCATTTTAATGGGGTAGAATGTAACACCTTAAGATTTTTTGAAATATTATTTTCAGAATTAATTTATCTTCTTCATATTTTTCATTTCACGTGACACTAGAAATAGTTACATATATATATATATATATTAAAACACTAATTCAAACAATCCTTTCACACGATACCTTCACACGATACCAACGTGGCTTGCGCTATATGCAATAATTAATTGGATTATGTTTCTTGAAATACTGACTTGGATTTCACTACCTATAACACTGACTTGGTGTACATTACACAGAGAAACAAGGTTAGAATACATTACATACAATATTTACCTTGCTTGGCGGCTTGCATAAGACGCAAGACTGAGTGTTACCTAACTATAATATATTATTAAAAAACATATTATAATAGGATATAAACTATCCATTAAGTTGATGAATGTGAATAATATTAACTAAATTATAAAAATATGTGTTTTAAAAAAATTTATAATTAATTCATAGGTTACCAATTAATTGGAAATGAACATGAAAAGGGATTGAATATAAAGGAACATATTATTATAGTCACAAAGCTATTTTAGCCTACTAAATTAATGTATTCTACAATTTTTAAGTGATAATAATGTAATTAATATGTTATATATTCAATAATATATTTTTTATATTTATCAAATAGTGTTAGGTCCACAAGGATGAATAACCTGAGGGGAGGGGGGTGAATCATGGTATGACTAATTTAAAATTAAAGCCCATTCTGATCTTGTTTCGCTATTAAGAAAAACACTCTTCTCTCTCTTTCCCATTGCACAATATAAACAGAAACTAAAGCATGCACATGACACAAAAGTTTTTACTTGGTTCACCCTCACTGGGCTACGTCCAAGGAGCATACACCAACAATGTGATGATGTACCAAATCCACTATAATCACACTACTGTTTACAAGGTTCAGGATATATCACTTCTATTCTCAGGCTCACTGCCTTTACAATGTTTAGGGTCAGCTCACTGCTTTCCCAAGGGTCACTCCCTGCCTCTCTCTCTGGCTCACTGCCAGTGGAGAGGATCACCTTCTTCATCTTCCTTTTCTCACTGCTCTAGAAAGGATCCACTCACAGTTTATAGACCTATAGGTATCTTCATTATCACTAATGAATACATCCTCTGTTATATGTAGATGCTCTGTTGATATCCGAATTTCACCCGTAGATGAATCTCACTTTGCACCGATGGTATCAGGCAATCTTCCAACTTTCACGCAGCCCTGAATCACTGCCATACTTCAACCATACTTGGTGCCCTTATCTAAGCCAGCGTGCAAGTCTCGACACTCAAGTCCAAACCGGTGCACAAGTCCACCTCATCCACTTGCGCGACCTAAGATTCTGCAACTCTAAACTTGTATGATGCACACCCTTTTACGCCCTAACCAGTTTTGGAGCACAACCAACAACTTTCGAACTTCTTCAAAATCTGGTGCACAAGTGTCACCAAACTACTTGTGCGACGCCTTCTTCTTCAACTCAAAACTTGCATGACTCACTTCCTTTCTCACCCAAACCACCTTAGGCGTGCAACTATCACCTGGTGTGAAACTTATACTTGCGCGACCACCACATCTACACGACGGGAGCTATGATTTTTCTATGTGTTGAAATCTTCACCGAAAGTGGAGGGGTTGACCTGTATTCATTGGAATTTGGACACCCTTCATGACGATATGCAAGTCTCCCCTCGGCATGCAAGTTTTGACGTGCAAGTCTCTATCGCGCAAGCCACTCGTGCGACCAAACATAAAACATGGGCGCCCTTCTCCCTTTGCTATATTTTCATGTTATGATCTTGAAAAAAATTAGGCATACAAGTTTCCTCTCCTTCAAGTACACGACGCACAAGTCCCTTTTCCAAAAACCAATTTTTTTCATTGGTCGATTTTCAGGCCCAAAAATTTGGCAAACACTGGAAAACAGCATCACCTTGTATCTAATCTTTTTGTACCGCCTCCAGATCATCCATTCCTTTGTCGAAGTTCTTGAATGAAACATGGATCATTAACCACATTTCTTGAACATGACATACCACCAAGAAATCCCCTTTTTCAACAAATTTTTATGTCATAGTTTTCCTTTTCAACAATCAGAACATAGATGTCCACTTTGTCAACAAACACAATCACCTCAAAAATGCTTCAATGATGACTTAAGGTATTTTTTCCCAACAATCTACCAATTTGGGTTTGTTGACAACTATTAAATAAAAATATACATCGTTAATTATTCATCCACCATTTGACTATTGCGATTCCGATAGCAATCAAGGATTTACTCAACACATACTCTAAGACCACATGAGCAATGCTCAGCGTGAGAAACAAGAGTAAATGAAAATTTCATCAATGAATCACTTCAACTCTCACACAAACTGTTGACACCTAAATTGATACCATTTTTTGGAAATATTCTTACCGCATTCCAACACCACTCTTCTGCTTTTATCACTATCCTTAGTTGTCATGATATCTATTCTTTGATCGATCACTTCTAGCATCGTCAGATTTAATATTCTCCCCCTTTTTCAAAAAACCCAAAGGCCACTCTTTTGTAGTCTATAACAGAGTAGAGAACACATATCAACACATTAGGGAAAAACACATCATACCTCAGGGAGAGGGGGGGGGGGTCCACATCTACACTCTTTCAAGTGCGGGGAGTCAACTGAACTCCCAGATCCAGTTGATGTCTCTCAAAAGTTTCCTTGGGTAAGGCTTTTGTTAGAATGTCTGTAACATGTAGCTCTATAGGCACATACTCCAAATTCACGATTCCATGCTCAACATTCTCCTTGATGAAATGATATTTTATCTCAATGTGCTTTGTCCTTGAGTGATGAACTAGATTTTTTCTAAGATTGATGGCACTTGAGTTATCACATTGGATTCCGATTAGAGACATTACTTCAAATCCCATATCTTCAAGCTACTGCTTCATCCACAATAACTGTGTGCATGCTTGAGTGGCCTCAATATACTCAGCTTTCATGGTGCTCAATGAAATGCAATCTTGCTTCTTACTCAGCCAAGAAATACACAATCCACTAATATAGAATGCACCACCTGACGTTGATTTTCTATCATCCGTTGAACTGGCCCAATCTTCATCTGTGTAACCCAATAACACTGATTGAGATTTGTCATCATACATTATATCAAAATTCACGGTGCCTTTGATATACCGAACTATTATTTTCACTGCGAGAATGTGTCTTTCCTTGGGATTACTCTGATATCTTGCTACGTGGCATGTGGTGAAAACAATGTCAGGCCTTGTTGCAGTTAAGTACAATAGACTTCCAATGATTTTCCTATATTCTGTGATATTAACTGCCTTTCCATCCTCATCTTTTGATAATTTCATCCGGGTAGCAACTGGAGACTTCATCTCCTTGGAATTCTCTATTAAAAACCTTCTGAAAACCTCGTTGGAATATTTGGATTGAGAAATGAATGTTCCATTCCTTCATTGTGTCACCTGAAGACCAAGGAAAAAGTTATCTCTCCAATCATTGGCATTTCAAACTCATTTTTCATAAATTCAGAAAACTGTCCGCACTGAGCTTCATCTGATCCCCCAAATATTATGTAATCGACATAAACCAACAACATAATCCTTTGATTACTATCATTGCTGAAATAGAGATTGTAATCAACTCCCCCTTGCTGGACACCAAGCTTCTTAAAGTACTGATCAAGCCTTGAGTACCATGATCTTGGTGCTTGTTTTAGCCCATACAACGCCTTCTTCAGCCTGCAAACTTTGTTCTCATCCTCATGAATGAGAAAACCACCTGGTTGCTCAATGTACACCTCTTCTTCCAGAACCCCATTTAGAAATGAAGATTTTACATCCATCTAGAACACTATGAAATTTCTATACACTGCTATGGATAGAAATAATATGATTGTCTCCAGCCTTGCAGCTGGTGCAAATGTCTCATCAATATCAATACCCTCTATTTGGGAGTATCCTTTGAAAACCAGTCGTGATTTGTTTCAAATCACTATGCCATATTTTTTCATCTTGTTGTGAAAGACCCATTTAGTCCCGATGACGTTCTTATCTGTTGTCCTCGAAACAATCTCCCATGTATGGTTCTTTTTCAGTCTGATCAAGCTCTTCATACATAGCCTGAACCCAATTTTCATCTTTATCTGCATTAACAAAACATTTTGGCTCTACCTGAGATAAGAAAGATGTCTGCTGTAGTGACTTCATTATTCTTTCCTGAACTGGAGATGTCTAATCACAAATGATATTCTGCCTATCAATTTTACCTGGAATCTTTAGCTTCCTTGCAGACACAGACTTGACACTTTATTTTTCATCATCACTGTCTTCTTCTGAGTCATCATTTTCCACTTCTGCTCCTCCTGTGTTACTATCCTCTTTACCACTTTCATCAAGAAAATGTTCATTGTGTTGTTGAATATTAACTTCATTTTCCACAATTGTGACGTCATTTCTCTCAATAATTTTTCCCAGACTTTTTTGAAGCATTTATATGCTTTGCTTTTACCTGAGTAGCAAAGGAATATCCCATCATCTCCTCTTGACTCAAACTTCCTGTGGTTTTCTTTGTTTAGGATGAAACACTTACTTCCAAAGATTAGAAAGTATTTCAACATTGGATTCTTTCCATACCACATTTCATATGGATTCTTCCCTTATTTAGGATACAACAAAGCCCTGTTCGAAATATAGATCGATGCCAAAACTGCTTCCTTCCAAAATTTCTCTGGTAGGTCATTTTCAATAATCATTGTTCTGGACATGTTGTTGATGATCCGATTTCTCCTTTCAAATACTCCATTATTTTGGGGAGTTATCACTGATGAAACTTTATGCCTTATCCTATGTTTCTCAAGATAGTCTTCTACTTGACTGTTTGTGAATTCTGTACCGTTATTAGTATGAAAATTCATAATTTTCTGCCCAATAATCCTTTCTAATTCCCACCTATACTGCTTAATACAACTGAACACTTCTGTCTTATGGGTAATGAAAAATAACCAAGGCATTATTCTATAATCATCAATGAAAAGGACATGGTACCTTTTCCCATTTATGGCTCGTGGTGAGATCGGTCCCCAAACACCAGCATGCACCAATTCGAGCACTCTGGTTGATTTCTGTTCCTTTGGATTGTATGTATTTCTGATGATCTTCCCTTGTTAGAAAGCACCAAACATATGAGTGCGATCACGTGATAATTTGGGATGGTCTCTAGGAGCATCACACTTTACAATATCTTCCATATATGGTTGGAATTGATGACCAAGTCACTTATGCCACATCTTGTTTTCTTCCTCTTTGGATAAAAGACACATATCTTCTTCTCCACTTACAAGGTAAATATTTCCCTTTGTCCTTTTTCCCTATAGAATGACTTCTCTATATTTTACTTTCACAACACACATCTTCTTGGTAAATCAGATAGAGTGCCCAGAGTCACATAGTTGACTAACACTAAGTAAGTTATGACTGAGGCCCTCTACTACCAAGACATCAGCATGTCTCATTTCTTTTCCCCCAAATTTATCCTTTCCAGAACCAATAATCTTCAGCCCTTCAGTGTTACCAAACTTGAAAACACCTTCTTTGTCATATTTAATGCCTGTAATGAGATCCTTTTGACCTGTCATATGGGATGTGTAACCACTATCAAGGATCCATACTCCTGAACGATCTAAAGCTTTGAGGAAAATTTCTGCAACAACTGCCTTCTTATCCTTTTTCTTTTTGATCCATGTCTTCGACTTCACACTCAGTGTGGTTTGGAGAAGTTTATCTTCCTTAGAGTGTGACATACCAACTTCATCCTGTAGAGCTACAAATCAATTTTTTGTTTTCAGCCCACTTGTCGATTCCCTAACTTACTACTTACGACTGCTTGAGTTTTTTTTGGCACATTTCTTTGAATGATTGATGTGCAATATCTATCCATGTGACCAAATCCTCCACACCAAAAACAATGAACTTCAAAATATGTTCTGTAATGTTGAGCTCTGTTTGGACGCCACTATTGTTCTTGTGCCCTTCGGTATCTCTTGGCTATGGAACACACATTCTGTGAGTGTCCCATCTTTCCACAACAATAGAAACAAATGTAAGGAGCATTCCAGTGTGTCACTTCTGCACTACTGGTTTTCCCTTGGGATCTGGAAATATTCTAATTATGTTTCATACACAAATCTATCTTCATTCTTAGAGCAGGTTCTTGTGGTTTGTCTTCATCATCTCGAGACTTCTTTGGGCACCTTGCAGCAAGATGTCCAACCTTACCACATCTAAAGAAAGAAAGTGGTAGTTTCCCTTTAAACTTTCCTTTTCCTCTTTGAAGGTTTGAGGAAAGGAATGACATCACTTCATCTATCTCTTCTTCCTCCTGATATTCTTCGATGGTCAGATTCTTCATGGCCTTAAATTCCACCTCCTTGGATTTCCCCTTTTCCATAGCATCATTGTCATCATTCCTCATTTCATATGCAACAAGGGTACTGTGCAGGTTATCCAACGTCAACTCTTTTGGGTATTTATCTTCCAAGACTGAGACTTTTGGATTAAACCAAGGTTGAAGTTTCCTCAAGATACGCTTCACAATATTTATATCTTTGATTAATTCTCCAAGACCCCGCATGTCTTCCACAACAGCATTTACCCTGTCAAAAAATGCATTAACAGATTCATTCGGGATCATTATCAGATCTTCATATTTGTTCCATAGAACTTGTAGCTTTGCCTATCTGACTTTTGTATCCCCTTCATATATGTTCAAAAGCTTTTCCCACATTTCATGTGACGTTTTTCATGAAATCACCTTCGTATAGATATCATTTTAAAGGGATCCACCTAAAGCATTAATACCCTTCATGTCAGCATCTAGATCCCTTCTTTCAGCTTATGATAATGCTCCACTGTTGATGTCAGCTGAGATACCATGAATAGCTGCTGCAAACACATCCATTCCCAATGATCGGAAATCGGGTTCCATTCAATTCTTCTATATCTGAAAATTTTTTCCATTGAAGAATAGGATCCCTTTATGATTAGTGAGCTCCATTGAGAGAAGAACTAATATCAACCTTTCGGTCTGATACCAATTGTTAGGTCCATAAGTCTGAATACCCTGAGAGGGGGGGGGGGGGTGAATTAGGGTATGAATAATTTAAAATTAAAGCTTGTTATGATCTTGTTTCACTGTTAAGAAAAACACTCTTCTCTCTCTTTCCCGTTGCACAATATAAACAGAAAGTAAAGCATGAACATGACACACCAATTTTTACTTGGTTCACCCTCACTGAGCTACATCCAAGGAGCATACACCGACAATGTGCCGATGTACCAAATCCACTATAAGCACACTGCTATTTACAAGGTTTAGGATTGATCACTTATATTCTCAGGTTCACTTCCTTTACAATGTTTAGGGTCAGCTCACTACTTTCCCAAGGATCACTCCCTGTCTCTCTCTCTCTCTGGCTCACTACTGGTGGAGAGGATCAACTTCTTCCTCTTCCTTTGCTGACTGCTCTGGAAAGGATCCACTCACAGTTTATAAACCTGTAGGTCTCTTCATTATCACAAATGAATACATCATCTGTTATATGTAGATGCTCTGTTGAAGTCCAATTTTCACCCGTAGATGAATCTCACTTTGCACCGAAGGTATCAAGAAATCTTCCAGCTTTCACGTAGCCCTGAATCACAGTCGTACTTCAAGAATAATTGGCGCCCTTCTCTAAGCCGGCGTGTAAGTCTCGGCACGCAAGTCCAAACTGGAACAAATTTCCACCTCAAAAACTTGTGCAACATATGCTTCTGTAACTCTAAACTTGCGCGACACACACCCTTTTACGCCCAAACCAATTTTGGCGCGCAACCAAATTTTTTTCTCTTCTTCAAAATCTGGCATGCATGTGTCACCAAACTACTTGCATGACGTCTTCTTCTTCAACTCAAAACTTTCATGACTCACTTACTTTCTCTCCCAAACCACCTTAGGTGTGAAACTATCACCTGGAGTGCAACTTATACTTGTGCGACCACACACCACTTGCGTGAACACCACACCTACATGACAAGAGCTCTGATTTTTCTAAGTATTGAAATCTTCACCGAATGGGGAGGGTTCGACCTATATTTATAGGTATTTGGACACCCTGCGTGACAGCGTGCAAGTCTCCCCTTGGCGTGCAAGTTTCGGCGCGCAAGTCTTTGCTGCGCAAGCCACTTGCACGACCAAATATAAAACTTGGGCGCCCTTCTCCCTTTTCCATATTTTCATGTTCTGATCCTGAAAAACATTAGGTGTGCAATTTTCCTCTCCTTAAAGTACACAGTGCACAAGTCCCTTTTCCAAAAACCACTTTTCTTCATTGGTCGATTTTCAGGCCCAAAAATTTGGCAAAAACTGGAAAATGGCGTCACCTTGTATCTGCTCTTTTTGTACCACCTCCAGATCATCCATTTCTTTGTCGACGTTCTTGAATAAAACATGGATCATTAACCACAACCCATGAACTCAACATACTACCAGGAAATAACCTTTGTCAACAAATTTGTATGTCATAGTTTTCCTTGTCAACAATCGCAACACAGATGTCCACTTTGTCAACAAACACAATCACCTCAAAAATGATTCAATGATGCCTTGAGGGATTTTTTCCCAACAATCTCCCCCTTTGGGTTCGTTAACAACTCTTCCATAAAAAGATACATCATTAATTCTTCATCCACCATTCGCCTATTGCGATAACGATAGAAATCAAGGATTTACTCAACACATACTTTAAGACCACATGGGAAATGCTCGGTGTGAGAAACAAGAGTAAATGAAAAGTTCATCAATGAATCACTTCAACTCTGACACACACTGTTGACACCTAAACTGATACCAATTTTTGGAAATTTTCTTACCGAATTCCAACACCACTCTTATGATTTTATCACGATCCTCAGCTGTCGTGATATCTATTCTTTGATCGATCACTTCTAGCATCGTCAGATTTAATATTCTCCCCATTTTTCAACGAACCCAAAGGTCACTCCTTTGCAGCCTGTAACAGATTAGAGAACACATATCAACACATTAGGGAAAAACACATCATACCTCAGAGAGAGGGGGAGGGGGTGGTCCATATCCACACTCTTTCAAGTGCAGGGAGTCGACTAAACTCCCAGATCCATTCGATGTCTCTCAAAAGCTTCCTTGGGTAAGGCCTTTTTCAGAATGTATGCAACCTATAGCTCTGTAGGAACATACTCCAACTTCACGATTCCCTTCTCAACCTTCTCCTTGATGAAATGATATTTTATCTCAATGTGATTTTTTATTTAGTGATGAAATAGATTTCTACTAAGATTGATAGAACTTGAGTTATCACATTGGATTCTGATCGGAGACTTTACTTCAACTACCATATCTTCAAGATGATGCTTCATCCAAAATAACTGTGTGTATGCTTGAGTGGAAACAATATAATCATATTCTGCGGTGCTCAATGAAATGAAATCTTTCTTCTTGGTTAGCCAAGAAATACACAATCCAAAAAGATAGAATGTACCACCTAACATTGATTTTCTATAATCCACTAAAACAAACCAATATGCATCTGCGTAACCCAATAACACTGATTGAGATTTGACATCATACATCAGACCAAAATCCATAATGCCTTTGATATACCGAAGTATTCATTTCACTGCGAGCATGTGGCTTTCCTTGGGATTACTTTGATATCTTGATGCTTGGCATGTGGTGAAAACAGTTTCATGCCTTATTGCAGTTAAGTACAATAGACTACTAATGATTTGCCTATATTCTGTGATATTAACTGCCTTTCCATCCTCATATTTTGATAATTTCATTCGAGTAGCAATCAGAGTCTTCATATCCTTGGAATTCTCTATTCCAAACCTTCTTAAAACCTATATGACATATTTGGATTGAGAAATGAATGTTCCATTCCTTCCTTGTGTCACATGAAGACCAAGGAAAAACGTTAGATCTCATATCATTGACATTTCAAACTAATTTTTCATAAATTCAGAAAACTGTCTGCACTAAGCTTCATCTGATCCGCCAAATATTATGTCATCGACATAAACCAACACCATCATACTTTAATTACTATCATTGCTGAAATAGAGATTGTAATAAACTCCCCCATGCTGGAAACCAAGCTTCTTCAAGTACTTATCAAGCATTGAGTACCATGCTCTTGGTGCTAGTTTTAGCCCATACAACACTTTCTTCAGCCTGGAAACTTTTTTCTCATACTCATGAATAAGAAAACCATCTGGCTGCTCAATGTAAACCTCTTCTCCTAGAACCCCATTTAGAAATGAATATTTGACGTCCATCTGGAACACTTTGAACTTTCTTTGCACTGCTATGGCTAAAAACAATCTGATTGTCTCTAGCCTTGCAACTGGTGCAAATGTCTCATCAACATCATTACCCTCTATTTGGGAGTATCCTTTGCACACCTGTCGTGCTTCGTTTTGAATCACTGTGCCATCTTCGTTCATATTTTTGAGAAATATACATTTAGTCCCGATGACATTCTTTTCTGCTGGCCTCGAAACAATCTCCCACATCTGGTTCTTTTCAATATTATCAAGCTCTTCATTTATATCCTGAACCCAATTTTCATCTTCAGCTGCATCAGCAAAACATTATGGCTCTACCTGAGATAAGAAAGATGTTTGCTATATTGACTTCATTATTCTTGTCTGAACTGGAGCTGTCTGATCACCAATGATATTCTGCCTATCAATTTCAGCTCGACTCTTTGGCTTCCTTGCAGACACAGACTTGACACTTTCTTGTTCATCATCAGTGTCTTTTTCTGAGTCATCGTCTACCACTCTCCTCATGTGTTACTATCCTCTTCAACACTTTCATCAAGAAACTGTTCACTATGCTATTGAATATTCTCTTCATTTTCCACAATAGTGACGTCATTGCTCTCAACAATTTTCCCAGACTTTTGTTAAAGTATTTATATGATTTGATTTTACCTGAGTATCCAAGGAATATCCCCTCATCTCCTCATGACTCAAACTTCCTGTGGTTTTCTTTGTTGAGGATGAAACACCTACTTCCAAATATTCAAAAGTATTTAAACATTGGTTTCTATCCATACCACATTTCATACAGAGTCTTCCCTTCTTTCAGACACAACAGAGCCCTGTTCTAAATATAGACCGATGTCAAAACTGCTTCCTTCCAAAATTTCTCTAGTAGGTCATTTTAAATAAGCATTGTTCTGGCCAGGTTGTTGATGATCCGATTTCTCCTTTGAAATACTCCATTCCGTTAGGGAGTTCTCACTGATGAAACTTGATTCCTTATCCTATGTTTCTCGAGATAGTCTTCTACTTGACTGTTTGTGAATTCTGTACCATTATCAATATGAAACTTCAGAATTTTATACCCAAGCATCCTTTTTGATTCCCTCCTATACTTATTAATACAACTAAACACTTATATCTTATGGGTAATGACAAATAACCAAGCCATTCTGCAATAATCATCAATGAAAAGGACATAGTACCTTTTCCCATTTATGGATCATGGTGAGATCGGTCCACAAACATCAGCATGCACCAATTCGAGCACTCTGGTTGATTTCTGTTCCTTTGGCTTGTATTTCTTTCTGATGATCTTCCCTTGCTGGAAAGCATCAAACATATGAGTGTGATCACATGATAATTTTGGAAGGTCTTTAGTAGCGTCACACTTTACAAGATCTTCCATAGATGGTTGTCATAGATGACCAAGTTGCTTATGCCACAACTTGTTTTCTTCCTCTCTGGATAAAAGACACATATCTTCTTCCCCAATTTCAAGGTAAAGATTTACCTTTGTCCTTTTTCCTTGTAGAATGACTAATCCATCTTTTCCTTTCAAAACACACGTCTTCTTGGTAAATCGGATAGATTTCCCAGAGTCACATAGCTGACTAACACTGAGTAAGTTATGACTGAGGCCCTCTACTACCAAGACATCAACATGTCTCATTTCTTTCCCCCCAAATTTAGCCTTTCTGGAACCAATAATCATCAGTCCTTCAGCGTTCCCAAACTTGACAACACCTTCTTTGTCATATTTAATGCCAGTAATGAGATCCTTGTTACCTGTCATATGGGATGTGCAACCACTATCAAGGGTCCATACTCTTGAACGATCTGAAGCTTTAAGGGAAATTTCTGCAACAACTGCCTTCTCATACTTTTTCTTTTTGATCTATATCTTCGACTTCACACTCGGTGTGGTTTGGAGAAGTTGATCTTCATTAGAGTGTGATGGACTAGATTCATCCTCTAGAGCTGCAAATCGATTTTGTGTTTTTAGCTCACTTGTCGATTCCCTAACTTGCTGCTTATGACTGCTCAAGTTTTTTTGGCACATTTCTTTGAATGATTGATGTGAAATATCTATCCATGTGACCAAATACTCCACACCAAAAACAATGGCCTTAAAAAGTTGTTATATAATATTGAGATCTATTTGGCTGCCACTTTTTTTCTTGTGCCCTTCAGTATCTCTTGGCTATAGAACACACATTCTGTGAGTGTCCCATCTTTCCAAAGCAAAAACAACGAATGTAAGGAACATTCCTGTGTCTCACTTCTGCACTACTGGTTTTCTCTTGGGATCTGCAAATATTCGGATTCTGTTTCGTACCCAAATCTATCTTCATTCTCAGAGTAGGTTCTTACAGTTTGTCTTCATCCATGACTGCTCTCTATTTTTGTTCATGTCCCATACCAGTCTTATCATTGGAACACGACTGTTGCTTCTTTTCTACTAGAGGTCTGTACTCCACTTCTTTCTTTTCATTCATTTGAATAATTCGTTTTTCCGGCCCTATACTAGGTGTCACGAGTTTTTCTTGATCCTTAATCCTTTTTCACAGACCAAAAAATTCTTTTTCATGTTCTTTGATACGTTTGACCTGCTCCTTTCTAGTGTTAGTCAAACAATCTATTTCATTATTTTGTTCTTCAATTTTAAGCTTATACTCAAAAATGTTTTCTGATCTCTCTAGTGTTGAAGATTTTAGTTTTTGAATTTCTTCTAACAGCTCAGACTTTTCTTCATCCTGTTGTTGCATATAAAGTTTTCTATCACGAACCAATTTATTATCTTTCTTTATTTTGGCTCTCAAAACGTCTATCTCCTCAAGAGTTGCTTCCAATTTGGCTTCCATATCAACTCTTCCTTCAACTTATTCTTTTTCTTTTCCAGTGTCAGTTTCTTTCTTTTTCTGAGAACTACCAACAAATGCCACCATGGAATTTTCCCCATGATCTTTGCAGTTTTCAATATCTTTAACCTCTTCAACCTCTGTCACATCTGAACTTTCATAGTCTTGTGAAAGAAGATTTTTTTTCTTGAAGAAATTTCTCTTGAATTGCTTCTTTCCTTTCACATTGGCTGAAGACTTATTCTTGGGTATTTAAACTTCATCCTCTTCATCATATTGAAACTTCTTTGGGCACATTACTACAAGATGTCCAACCTTACCACATCTAAAGCAAGTAAGTGGTAGTTTCCCTTTAAACTTTCCTTTTCCTCTTTGAAAGTTTGAGGAAAGGAACTACATCACTTCATATGTCTCTTATTCCTCCTGAGATTCTTCATTGGTTAGATTCTTCCTGGCATTAAATGCCACCTCCTTGGATTTCCCCTTTTCCATAACATCATTGTCATCATTACTCATTTCATATACAACAAGGGTACTGTGTAGGTTATCCAACATCAATTCTTTTGGGTCTTTATCTTCCAAGTCTGAGACTTTCGGATTAAACTGAGGTGGAAGTTTCCTCAAGATACACTTCACAATATTTATATCTTCGATGACTTCTCCAAGACCCTGCATGTCTTCCATAACAGAATATACCCTGTCGAAAAATGCATCAATATATTCATTCAGGCTCATTCTTAGATCTTCATATTTTTTCCACAGAAGTTGCATCTTTGCCTCTCTGACTTTTTTATCCCCTTCATATATGTTCAAAAGATTTTCCCACATAACATGTGGTGTTTTTCATGACATAAACTTCGTATAGATAGCATTTTAAAGGGATCCACCTAAAGCATTAATACCCTTCATGTCAGCATCTAGATCCATTCTTTCAGCTTCTGATAATGATTTACTGTTGATGTTAGCTGAGATACCATGCACAGCTGCTGAAAACACATCCATTCCCAAAGATCGGAAATAGTGTTGCATTCAATTCTTCCATATCTGAAAATTACTTCTGTCAAAGATCGGAATCCCTTTATTATTAGTGACCTCCATTTAGAGAAGAAGTAATACCAAACTTTCGCTCTGATACCAATTTTTAGGTCCACAAGGCTAAATAACCTGAGGGGGGGGGGTGGTTGAATCAGGGTATGACTAATTTAAAATTAATTCCCATTCTGATCTTGTTTCACTATTAAGAAAAACAATCTTCTCTCTTTCCCATTCCACAATATAAAAATAAAGTAAAGCATGCACATGACACACCAATTTTTACTTGGTTCACCCTCACTGGGCTACGTCCAAGGAGCATACACCGGTAATGTGAATATGTACCAAATCCACTATAAGCACACTGCTGTTTACAAAATTAGGGATAGACCACTTCTATTCTCAGGATCACTACCTGTACAATGTTTAGGGTCGGCTCACTACTTTCTGAAGGGTCACTCCCTGTCTCTCTATCTCTGGAACACTGCTGGTGGAGAGGATCACCTTCTTCCTCTTCCTTTGCTGACTGCTCTAGAAAGGATCCAATCATAGTTTATAGACCTGTAGGTCTCTTAATTATCAATAATGAATAAATCCTCTGTTATATGAAGATGATCTGTTGAAGTCCAACTTTCACTCATAGATGAATCTCACTTTGCACCGAAGGTATCGAGAAATCCTCCAGCTTTCACGCAGCCCTAAATCACTGCCATACTTCAACCATACTTGGCGCCCTTCTATAAGATGGCTCAAAAGTCTCGGCATGCAAGTCTCTGCACGCAAGTCCAAACTGGCATGCAAGTCCACCTCAACCACTTGCGCGACACAAGCTTCTACAACTCTAAACTTGCGCGACACACACCCTTTTACACCCAAACCAATTTTGGCACACAACCAACAAATTTCATGCTTCTTTAAAATCTAGCACGCAAGTGTCAACAAAATACTTGAGTGACACCTTATTCTTCAAATCAAAACCTTCACGACTCACTTCCTTTCTCGTCCAAACCACCTTAGGCGTGCAACTATCACCTGGCGCACTACTTATACTTGTCCGACCAGACAACACTTGCGCGACCACCACAACTGCACGATGGGAGCTCTAATTTTTCTAAGTGTTGAAATCTTCACCGAATGAGGAGGGGTAGACTTGTAATTATAGGCATTTGGACACCCTGCGTGACAGCGCGCAAGTCTCCCCTCAGTGTGTAAGTTTCAGCACACAAGTCTCTGCCGCGCAAGCTACTTGCACGACCAAACATAAAACTTGGGAAACCTTCTCCCTTTGCCATATTTTCATGTTCTGATCTTGAAAAACATTAGGAATGCAGGTTTCCTCTCCTTCAAGTACATGATGCACAAGTCCCTTTTCCAAAAACCACTTTTCTTCATTGGTCAATTTTCAGGGCCAAAAATTTGGCAAACACTGGAAAACAGCATCACCTTGTATCTGATATTTTTTTACCACCTCCAGATCATCCATTCCTTTGTCAACATTCTTGAATAAAACATGGATCATTAACCACATCCCTTGAACTCAACATACTACCAAGAAATCCCCTTTGTCAATAAATTTGTATGTCATAGTTTGCCTTGTCAATAATCACAACACAGATGTCCACTTTGTCATCAAACACAATCACCTCAAAAATTATTCAATGATACCTTGAGGGATTTTTTCCCAACAAATAGATATGATATACATAAGATAATAACATACCCAATTCTATGCTTAATAACATATATTTTTATAAATGTGTTTTTACCGCCTTTTAGTGGCGAACACATTTTAAATCCCAATTTTGGAAATTTTATTGATTTAATATTCCAAAATAAAATTTATATTTCAAAGAGAAACATAAAAATTACATTCGGATAATTTTTTGGTATTTTTCTGTAAGGTTTTATTTTCTAAGGAATAGTTAAAAATATTGGATTTTAATTCAAAACTACTTTTTCATCTAATTTATTTATAATGATATATTATATTTTAAATTGGTTTAATATTTTATTTGGATATTATTTTTATAAATTAATCCAATTTATTTCATTGTAACCAATTTCACATTGAAATTGGATATTAAAACATAGTAATATTTTGGATGTTTTTACTTTAAAAGCCCACAGTGTTGTCCTGTTAATAGGATTATTTTTAAATTAATTTTTGTAACTTCTTTGATTAGAATTTGGAAAAAATGGATTCCATATTTGGAATCATTATAATTTATAATTTCTAATATGGTCATAATTTTTTGACCAAAAATATTAGGGAATGTGATTAAAATTAATTACATTGATTAAGAGAAAAAATAGGCTAATAAAGTACTAAACCTTAAATATAAGACCCAAAACGACCTTGAAACTTGTCCAATACCCATTTTCTGTCCCTAATTCAGCCATACACCTTAAATTATTGATATTGGTTGGTTTGTTATAGATTTTTTATTTAAAAACATGGGTAAAACTAACTTGCTTTCAAAAATTTCATGCGTGTATTTTCCCTTCCCTATAAAATGAAACCACCTCTACCCACTTCCTCACACCTCTCAAGCCCATTGACTTGCCCAAACTCTATTCAAATAATATCCTATATTCCCTCCCTCACTCCTAGAATCATTTAATTAGGTAAAAGGAAACTCAAGGAATTCTTTTGGTATAAACATAGAGGAGTTACCCAATTAAGGGGAAGCTTGTGTGAGTATAAAGAGAGTCAAGACATAAGGAAATGTGATTTCCTATCACTTTTTATTTCCATGAGATACATGCTATGTTTTCGAATAATTACTTTTTTTTCTATGTATGTACTACAAATTATTGTATTCTATGTATATTATAATTAAATTTATGGGTATTCATATATCCCTTATATGATCTTTCTTTCCTGGGGTTTAATTTTCAAAAGTTACCAAATCAGTGAAATAATATTCTCTTAATTTTCCTTCTTTGAGACTCATGTTTTGTTATGCACCTAAATTATCTTTTTAGGCATATGTAATTCCATTTTACATTTTATATCATGAATTAACTTTATTTCATGATATTTTAAGATTCATGTAGTTTATTTTTATTATATGGAGAGTATGATCCCAATTAACCAAGTTATAAGAGTTTATTGAGAAAATCTCAATGTTTTTTTGAGATTTTTTACATTTAAGATTCCTTTAAGGAAATATTATTATCCATCTCTCAAGAAAATTTATTAATTTTCTTCTACTATGTTTATTAATGATTTATTCATATATTGGAACCATTTATTCCACTCTTTAGTATATAATATAGTTAAGAAAGTGTTTTTAAGAAAGCTCAACTTTACCTTCTCTTTGGTCGTAAATATGCATTCCTTGGAAATCATGTTTTATA
Organism: Viscum album; assembly: GCA_963277665.1. NCBI lineage: Eukaryota > Viridiplantae > Streptophyta > Magnoliopsida > Santalales > Viscaceae > Viscum > Viscum album. Next base: position 1,638,448,389 of record OY728121.1, on the reverse strand, counting down.
AAAAGGATTTCCTAGAATATTAAACTCTTCTCCAATGACTATTAGAAGAAAATTTTACCTTTTTTTCTTTTATCAATGTTTTTAAAGGTATCTTTTTTTTTCACTTTAGGAATGAGGAATTTTTTTAACCATTTATAACAAAAAAGAAATATTCTTTTTACCTCATACGACGTGTACAGATTTATCCATCATCAATCCTTTGAGACTTTATTTTAATGTTTGATGTTTAATTTTTAAGACAATGTTTTTAAATGAGATATTCAGGGGAAATGGTTTTCAAAAAAATTTCAAACCTCTTTTATATGTTTTCAAGGAAAATTGTTTTCAAAATGTTTACACAACTTATTTATAATTTTTAAAAGTATTTCCAAATAAATGGTTCTCAAAACATTTACATTTGTTCTTTATATGTATTCAATGTATTTTCAAAGAAATATTTTTCAAAACATTTTCAATCATTCAATATATGTCTCAATGTATTTTTAATGAAAAATGTTTTTAAATGTTTTAAAGATTATTTTATAGATTTTGTTGGAAAAAAATTTTCAAAATGATTTTAAGACATATTTATAAGTTTTAAACAAATTTTCCATCAATATTATTTTATTTTTTTCATTGAAAGGTATTTTTCAATTAATAAGGGGTATTTTACAAAAGAAACATTTTTGAAAGATGTTTCCAAATTATTTTATATATAAGATGGAATTTTTTGATGTTACTCATGCCCTTATATGAAATTATCTAAAGCTTCCATTCATATTCTTTCTATTACTAGGTTATTCCTAATGTCATTGTATTTATAAATATTGTTTCCCTTTCAAGGGTTATAAGTTTATGAAACCTTATTCTTTTCACGAGTTATGATTTGATGGAATTGTAAGGAAACCTGTCCCTTTTCGATATGTTATAATGTGATTAAATGTATATGATACCCATTTAATTTAATGGTTTATAGTTTGATTTTTATAAAACCTATGTATTTTATGGGTTATGATATGATGTATATTTTATTATCTTGTGGAACATGTATGAATGATTTTTTATGAGATGCGTGAGACCTATAGCTCCCATAAAATCATTGGGTAATGATAAACGTTTTATGAGATCAAAAAGTACATGGGAGGGAATTCCAATCCTGAAACAAGAGGGTATACAAGAGTACATCCCAAGATTGAAACAAGAGGGTATATGGATGTATATCAGAAGAATGAAACAATTGGGTAAATGGTAGGACATCCCAAGACTGAAACAAGAGGGTAAATGGGAGAACATCCCAAGCCCAAAATAAGTGGGTACACAGAATGACATCCCAATCCCAAAGCAAGAGAGTGCATGGGAATACATACCAAACCCAAAACAAGAGGGTATACGAGATGGAATCCCATGTTTTAAGTAGGTACATTGGTGATTAAACCAATCCTTACATGTTATAATGGACTTGGTAGGACTCCTTGACATAGGGGTTTTATATGTGTTTTCCACAAGGGATGTCGCTTCAAGGGGTTTGGCTGCTCCGCTGCCATGGGGATCTGGTTCTGTATTAGGGTTCAGGATGTAAATTCCTCATTTTCTTGGTTCTGTGCTCATTGCTGGAGAATGTAGATCACCATGGAATGAAGGCCCCTGATGTACTGAAGGCAGTGTTTCTCGGTGTGATGCTGCGGGGAAAAAATCAATGGTTGTGGATTATGATGCACAATGCGATGCTTGTGATGGAGTCGGTTTATCTATGTCAGATCTGATGATCGCATCGAAGGATGCTTATGGGGTGTGTGTTTATAGATCTGTGCTAGACACCCAGAACACCGAAGATCTTTATGTTGATGTTAATATGAGGGATTTTTCTGATTTGCCGCTGAGGTTGAAGAGAATGACAAATTATCCTTCTACTCATGTGATTTCTGATCCGGTGATGGTGAAATCGAAGGGGGTTTTGAAGGCCTCAAATGGAATTGCTAATTTTAAGGTCCCCACTGAAGAAGTGGAATAACCATCTATACCCCAGTTTACATTTTTTTTGACATCGGCTCTGGAAGGATTCTCTGAAAAGGGTCATCAACCCATGTTGAGGCTAATCCTGATGTATTTTCTAAAAGGATTTCAATCAGGAAGAGTTCTCTAATTGCGCATATTGTTTTACCGAAGGGTGATAAGTCTTAGAGGTTTGAGGACTTGGTAAGACAGATCTCATTTTTGTGGGGCTCCTCCGAGTGGATATGTGTTTCTCTTGGTTATGGTTTCTTTCATTACATTTTCCCTTCGAATGATTTCAAAATACATGTGCAGAGCATCGAGTCTCTTTCTATGAAACCTGGATGGCTACACCTATATGAATTGTCCCTGGATTTCAATGATTCGCATGAAAGGAATGCATTTTCTCAGGTTTGGGTTCGTTTTCCTGGACTTAATTGGGTCCTTTGGCACCCAAAAATATTTCATGACATCAGCATGGAAATTGGGACTCCTATATGTTTGGATAAGGAAACTGAGGTTGTTCGGTTTGGACACATTTCCAGAATGTTGGTGGAGATTGATCTGAGTTCCACTTTGATTGATAAGGTAACTCTCTCTATACCCTCTGATAATATCCATATTGATGTTTATTATGAAAGGAAACCCCTTTTCTGTACCGAATGTATGGCTGTTGGGAATTCTATGGATTTATGTTGGAGGAAGATTTCTTGTGAGAAATGTGGGATGAAGGGTCATCCAACTAACCTCTGTAGAAGGAAAACTGAAAGGAAGCATGTGACTTTGTCAAAGTATCTTGATCATTATAGAGATGTTCTCAAAAAAATATACTCCACTAAGGTTGGTATGTTGGATTCTGACAAATCTGTCTCTCAAGTTCCTATTTTGAAAGTCAAAGGCCCTATGGTGGATTAGTCTCCGATGAGTGGCCCCTCTAATGCTTGGGTTGGATTTTTTAATGAGAATACATCCAATTATGGCCGTGTTACTTCTCCCATTGGATTAGTTGATACTAGAGAGAATTATTTCCCCAATGTTGGTGGGACTTGTGTGCCTGATCCTAGTTTGGGTGATCACTTTGGGATTCCCAACATGTTGATTGTCATCATAAGATCCATAATTTATTGAACTCCTCCAGGATTGTTGAGAAGTGGGGTGACATCTCTGATGAGGAAGGGATGAAAACAGGAAGTGGTGGTCTTGCCTCTTTTAAGGATGCACTCTTATCTGAAAAAGGGAAGGAAGATGACACTCCTGCTCCCTCGAAGAGAAGGAAAAATGAGGACTACTCTAACACACCTCACACGGTGTCTACCTGATATTATTCAAATTTTTCTGGTAAGTTCAATTCTAACATTTTTAAGATTTTCAATGAGGGTAATTCCCAATCTGAATGGGAAATAGGTGATGATTCTGATTATGGGAATGGAATGTCTTATTATGATCTATAATTTTATGCTTCCCGAATGAGGTAAAGTTCCTTTGTTTGACCCCGATCGTCTCTCTTGTACATTTTCTTTTATTTTTAATAAATGGTCAGAAGCTTAGCTTCTGGATGGAGTTGTTGGGTATGTGTTTTCCACAAATACATGTGTTATTCCAATGTTATGATTTCATGGATTATGTTCTTTACTTTATTACGATTAATGTCTTATAAAATTATGATAGTTATTATGATCCCTAATATACTATGTATGATCTTCAAATGTTATTCTCAAGTTCCAAACCCTTTAGTCCATGTTATGATTACACATTTCCTTTATTTTCCATTACTAAGAATTTCAGATCCCCCCTTTCTTATGTTTCCTTTACCCATGTTATGAAGAAATACTTTAGGTACAAGTACTAAAGGTGGAGATAATTATGGGGATGTTGAATATTTTTCACCCAGATATATGATTTTGTTTCCATGTTTCCAAACACACTAAACTATTACGGTCCCTGAGATTTTTTTGCAATGTACTGAATATTCTGTTTAAATAATGTAATTTCCATGTATTTTAAGACTATGTCTCTATATAATCAATCCTCGAACTTATAGATGTATATTTATTATTAAAAAATCTGGGAGGGATTATCCAAGCATCACCAGTGTATAGACACTCTTGTAATCACTTTGGAGAGAACAATCTCATCGTGAATCTAGCAGTCATTACCATGCTGTAATTTGAAATTATAGTAGGGTTTTACTAGATCAAAAAGTACAATGTTATGAAAAAATATATAATTAAGGAAATATAAGTATTCTTTAATAGAAAACATATAGTTTTTTCAAAGGAGATATATCTCTACCTGAGCTATGTCTAGAAGAACCTCCCATATCTTTATTTATAGAAATGTTTGGTAAAGATGGAGAAGGAAATGAAATTATATGAATATAAAATTTCCATTATTTTAAGAATACATTTAATTATTTACAAAAGAGTTATTCGAACATTCCCTAGGAAGATAGGTAGAGTTACCCTTTGAACTCATTCATGGATCCAAGTCGATATCAAAGACCTCATATTGAATGGAAAATGTGGAGCTGTAGAATTAAAGAAAAAACTCCAAAATCATTTGGAGAAGGGGTTTATCTAACCAAGTGTGTCTCCTTGGGAAGATACTATTATCTCTGTGAAGATGATAATTGAATCAATATCACTATTCATTGATTATATAGATCATAATGAGATCAAAGTGAAGAGCAAGTAACCCCTTCAAAGGATTGGTGATTTATTTGAGCAACTTTGTGGGGATTAATTGTATCTAAGATTGATCATCAATAGAGTTATAATAAATTGAGGTTTAATAAAGAAAATATTCCAAATACTACATTCTAATCAAGATATGGTCCTTATTATTTTTTTATTCCCTTCATCTTGAATAATACTTTAGATATATTTATTGATTTGTTGTATATAGCCTTTAAGGAAAACCTAAATAAAATTGTGTTAGTTTTTTATGATATTTTGATATATTCTAAAAGTTGTGAGGATCATGAGGATCATCTAAGGCTTATATTTCAAAATATTAGGAAGGATTGTCAATTTAGACAGTTATGAAAATGTGATTTTTTTACAACAAGTTTCTTTCTTGGGGAACACTGTAACCAATGAAGGAATCATAGTTGACTCAGTAAATGCAAAGGTTGTGGAGGAGTTTCCTCATCCTACAATAGTTACAGATATTCATTTATTCCTTGGTTTATTAGGATACTATATGAGGTCTATGAAAAACTTTTCACAGCTTTATAATCTACTAATAAAGTTATCTTGAAAAGGGTCCAAGTTCATCTGGACAAAGGAGTTTGAAGAATGTTTACATGATTTGATGAAGATATTGGTTACTACACATGTGTTAACTCTATATCTTCAGAGAAAGATTCATTATTTTTAGCAATGTATAACTAAAAGGGATTGGGTGTGCCCTCATGAAAAATGATAAGGTGATTTCATATTACTCTCAACAGTTTATTCCTCATGAGAAAAATTATCCTATGTGTTACATAGTGCTAGTTACAGTTGTTTATGATATGAATATATAGAGGTAATATCTTTATGTGGAGAAATGTGATACATAAACTGACCACAAAAATTTGAAGTATATTTTCACATGAAAGGAATTGAGAATGATATATAAGAGATGGTTGGAGTTTCTTAAAGACTATTATTATTAAATTCAATTTCATTATAGAAGACCAAATAAAGTCCCTGATGCATTATGTAGGAAATACCATGTTGTGCTAGAAATGACGAGGATTCGAGGAGATCCTTTGATCGAAGACCATGTGAAACTGGAAATTGGAATCGTAATGGAAGGGACATCATCAAAACTATCCCAAATGATTTCTCAACCATTATTATTAGATAACATCAAGAAATATAAAAGAGAATATCCTTTATTGCAGAATAAGATACAAAATGTGATGAAGGTGAAGTTTCCTAAGTTCAGTATTGATCAATAAGTTACAATGAAATTTCATACTAGGATATGTGTTCCTTATATTACATAAATAAATAAGGATTTTATGGATGAAGCTCATAGATATACATTCTAAATACATCATAGAAGAAATAAAATCTATAGGGACCTTCATGATCATTATTGGTTGGATAACATGAAAAGGGAGATTTCTGACTACACTAAAAGATGACTCATGTGTCAAAAAGTGACGATATAGTGACATATTACTAAATGTGTATTAAAACAACTACCAATACCAACATGGAAGTGGGAAAATATCACTATTTACATTTTCACTAGTCTCTTGAGAAAATATAAAGGAAAAAATTAGATTTGGGTTATAATGTATCTTCTAACCAAGACTTTTAATTTCATCATAATTTGGTACAATTTATATCTTGACCAAAATTTCAATATTTATGTAAAATTAGTGGTGATGATTCATAGAGTTCCACTTTCTCTCATCTTTTATTGTGATCCAAGGTTCATATAAATATTATAGAGAAGTATTCAATAGGATATGAATACTGAATTGAATTTTAGTATGGCCTATCACCCAAATATTGATGGCTAATGTGAAAGTCCTATTTAGACACATGAAGACATTATGAGAACATACTCAATGGAATTTAATGGTTGATGCGATCAACATGTATCATTAGTTGAGATATCATACAATAACATCTTCCTTTTGAGTATTCAAATATAACCCTATGATGATATATATAGGAAGAGACTTAAAACTCCTACTTATTAGGATAAAGTTGGTCAAATAAATCTATTTAGGAACTCTCTTGTGCAAGAGATGATAGAATTGTTTTATGTAATCCAAAAAAAAATTACAACAACTCAGAGTTAGAAGAGTATTAGTATTGAAAACCATCGAAGGGAATTGGGTTTTGGTGTTAGAGAATATGTGTTCCTTAAAATATCACCATGGAAGAGATTCATGTGGTTTGAGAAGAAAAGGAGTCTTTGACCCTATATATTGGTCCCTATGAAATCCTTGATCACATATGAGGAGTGTCCTATTGTATTGAACATCCTCCAACTATATCTCATGTTCATCATGTATTCAACTTTTATCTCTTGAGGATGTATATAATGAACCCTTTTAATTTACTAAATCTTGAGGTTGTACAACTAGAATATGAACTCTCTTGTGAGGAGAATATGGTGGAGATATTAGACTGTAGAGACAAGGTTCAATGCAACAAGACTAACCCCCCATAAAATTATTTTGGAAGAAACATTTATTTGAAGAAGCAATGTGGAAACTATAGAAGGAAATAAGGAAGAGGTTCCCACACTTTTTCTCAACAGAGAGAATGAGTTAAAATATGTTGGATGAAATTTATAAATAGGGGAATAATGTAACGACCTAAATTTTTTGATTAATAATTGTTTCTGTAATGTGTGTTTAATATTATTCAAAACAAAACCATATCTTTTTTTAATTAAGTGAATATAAAGGAAAATGTGACAATATATATTCAACTATTACATAAATACTAGTCAATAATAACCATTGGGAATTATACACTTTATAATAATTTTAACATTATCATTACAGTTTATATGTAAAATTTTTACAAAGGATTATTGATACAAAGAGAATAATCGATGGCCTCAACCAGTAGAGTCATGCTATTTGAGTCCCACATTATAGAAATTTGGAGGGAGGTTTTATTAGTGGGGTTCATCCTCAACCAAGATCAATACGAGCTTCAAAAATGGAATATTGAATGAAATTTCCTACGAGAGAAGTTTGAGTTAGTTGGCATTACCACTCGGTCTATGTTAGTCGAGGAACCCAATGAAACTAGAAAAATTGCACACCATAATCTTAGGGAGTATATATGAGTAATAAGGGGTTATGTATCTAGGAACTAGTTAATTAATATGTAATTATATTTTATAAATAATTTTTCATTCAATCATTTCCATTTTAAGAATATATTTGATTAATAAAATTGAGATAGAATTTTATAAATTTATTTTTTGAAAAGAAATTGTACTTTCTAGAAAATATATAAATAATTATAATAAAATAATATATTATGAATAATACTTATATTAGTAAAATAGTGTTATAAAACACTCTCATTTTCATATAAATGAAAACATAATTTTTTTTCTAGTGTTAGAAATTTTACTACATGTTTTCAATCAGTTATTATTTTTAATAAATAGGGATTTTTATATCTAAAAGTTGTAATTATAATATTTAGAAAATTATTTCCATAAAATAAATATCATTTTTTAAATTATAACCTTGAAATTAGGTTATGGTGAATTTATGAAAATTTTATAAAATACTTCGTTTTTTTTCGTGAATAGAAAAAAACATTTTTTGTTTTTTTGGTTTGTTAATGCCAACATAATAATTTTATATTTATTTAATAACCAATGAACCATAATCCAAGAAATAAAATATGTTATTTTATTTACAACATTTATTTTAGTAATTTTAATCAATTTCCAAATTTATAATTTACTTTCTAAATTCTAAAATGGAATCATTAACTTTAAAAATCTATTTTCATGAAAAAATTAATTTTCCTTGAAAAAAAAAGTAATATAAAATAATGGTAGGAAAATTTGGATCAAAATTTCATAAAATGCGTCTCAAGTTTCCAATAACATGGGAAATTACAAGGGAAATATCTTGGTTTTTCATTTTCTACTCCCTAAGAGTCTAATACATACATTTAGAAATCATTAAGAAAACCCAATTTTTTATATAAATAATAACCAATTTATCCAATTAAATTCAATAAAACTTAATCCTCTATGAATATATAATATTTTTACCTCCCATGGAGTCCTCTAAAGGTGTCATCAATCCCCTAGTGTCTCAATCCTCAGGTTTTTGGAGTTACTCTTCAATGTAAGTGAAATATCATTCTTTTCTCTTCATTTCAAGAACCCACTTTTGTATTTGTCTTCTATATGTTATTACAACACTCTCTTATTTAATATTTATTCATTACATTACATCCAAATTATTATTTATTAATTAGACACCCTTTTACTATCTCTTTTAAACCTTTTATAAAATTATGTTTTACACCTGTTATGCTATTGATTTTACTTCTCAACATTTCTCTCTTCTCCTCATAAAATTACCATTTATTTTCATTATGTGAATAACCAAACCTATTTATTTTATAGGGGTATTAAAAAATATGTAAATATTATTTATTTTATTCTATAATTTATATACATAATACTATAATTCCCAATCTATGGGTTATAAATGACAAAAATATCTTTCTTTAGGAACTTTTTTTAATGCAATGATATTTATATGAAACTTGTTTCTTCTATTCTTGTTGATTTATTTAATAATTTTTTTATTATGATATATATGGATCAAATTAATTAATAAATTTTAAGTGTGTCACCTAATAGAACTCTAATTCATTGAGAAAAGAATGTAATCTATTGAGATGATATATTATATGATACCTTGGTGAATAATAATGTTAATTTTTATAGCACCATAATGACTAAAATTAGTGACATGCCTATGAATATAAAAATTAAATTATGTAGAAACATTTCTATTTTATGATTAATGTAATTTTTATTATGATATTCCCATTTTTCCTTTTCTCAAGGCTTTATTATATTCCTCAAGGTCTTATTGATATTTCTCAAGATCACATGTAAACTATTTCCCTTTATTTCCCATACTGGGTCTCATCCTCACCATTTCTATTGATATATGTTCCCAAGTTATGAGATGCAGTAAAATTACATAAAATGAACCAATTAATAATATATTCTCATTGTTTTGAATAATGTTTTATGTTTTTATGTATTATGTACCTTGTTTCAAATAAACTAAACTATAAAGGATCCTGTATTTTATATAGTTTAATGAAATTATTATTTAATTAAAAAGGGGGATTCCATATTTGGTACATATAAAAATATCATAAAAAATTAGTACAACATAATTATTTAAAAATTATAAAACATACACTATATTCTTTGGATGATCAAAAACTATAGGGACACTCTAGGGATGTATATAAAAAAGGGGTGAGTCATAAATCCCAATAAAGAAAAAATTAAAGCATAGAATAATGTATATTCATACATGTGATCCAATAGGAATATCAAGGTAACATAAAATGGATGATAATAAGAATAAACATGAACATAAATGCATTATAAAAGATGATAACACAAAGTAAATATTGTAATGTTTTAATAATATAAAGCACCACTTAATAAGAATAAGTCAAAGATAACCAAAAAGACATCATAAAATAATGTGCATAGGATAACCTCATGTCAGCCATACATGGAATCTCACAAGATAAAAACATTAATCAATTTAGTGCAGGGATATATAATTTCAGACCCACACATTATATTAATATCATATACATGTTTAAGTATTCTAAATAGCTCATAAAACATAAGGATATATTTAATCACTTTAGATACCATGAATAAGGAATGTGAGTTACATTCATGAATTACCCCATCCAATAAGGGTATATACAACTAGGAAAATACCCTTTACTGGAAATGGTGAATGCTTTTCATAATAAAAATATTTGTCATGGAAAATTGTAGGATAATTATATCATCTAAATGTGGGTATAAAAATATTAATGAAATTGTTTAATTATAGTAAAATGGATATTTCATTATTGGAAATAATAATTATAGTATGTGGGATGTTTAAAAGTAGAAAACAATATAAAAAACATGAAATGAAAATAAATAATATAAATAAGGATAATGAATAAAGAGGAGATTGGGAGGGTCCCCATCATTTAGAGAGAATTTACAAAACTTTCTAAGGAGCCTCTTAAAATATTGGGTGGGGGGCCCTTGGGAGATCTAGGAAGATAAATTAAGAGTTAAATAGTTCTACAAGGGTTTTTAGTATAGAGGAACAATAGTTCAGGTGTGGTTTTATAGAAAATTAGGGGGAATTATTTTTCAATTTATAAACATAGGTTTTGGACAATATAAAATAAAATTATCAAAAACTAAAAAGAATACCATATTTTTCCCATAGGTATTTATAATGAGAACTATTTTTAATATTTTATAATTTTATGATTTAACATCTTTAAATTAATAACACTGGGTATGTTAAAGGGATACATGTTCTGAAAGAATTGATTTCATAACCAAAAAAATATAATATAAGTTTTGAAGGATTCATAATATGTTTATAGAATTAATCAAATAAAATAAAAAAACACTTTATTTTAAAGTGGAAACATAATTTTGGACACTTATACTATTAAATTTTTGAAAAACTCACTGTTGTATAATTTTGATGTGATGATTTTAGAAATAATATTGAATTTATGAAAATAATTCTAAAAATATGAAAATTTAATCTTTTAAATATAAAACCTATATCAATTGATTTTTAAAAAAAAAACAATTTTCACCCTTATAAAAACAACATTGATATAAAAAAAATTATATTATCATTTATATATTTAAAATATTATTTAACAAGAATATTTTATTACCAGATAATTTATTTACAAAATTCATGAATTATTTAAAAATTGTGTCCTGATTGAAAATATATATTTCCCAAAAATAAAATTATAGTTTCATCTTATTAAAATCTAATTTTTATCAGAAAAATTGTGGAATCATTTATAATTTAACAAAAATAAAAATAAAAATATAATCACTAAATTGTTCACTGCCCTTATTTAATGAATGTGTGCCCTAAAGACCTCGTGTGTGATGGTGGGGATTTCTTGGGTGGTTCAGTGACCATTTTTTGGACCTGATCATGATAAGAATGAACTTATATTATAAATGGTTTTGTTAAGGCTTCAACTATTTAATTTCAACATGGAATTGGTCAATGGAAAAGCCTAGTGATTACATCACTCTCAAAAGATCTGGAAGTTGGGATTTATATGGTATTATCCATCTAGTCTAGGATATCGCTTCATCCATTTGTGATAATTGGATTTTATCATAAACCTTAATATATATTAATAAAAATATACGTTTTATAATGTCTATATTATCAATGGTTATTATGATTAATTTAATTTTAAATATGAAATGATATAACCAACAATGGTCAAAAATAAAAAAATTAGTACATTTGTTTTCTTTAAATTCATTAATTATTATGTAATTTACTAAATTGAAAAAGTAATTCCATTTACTAATATTTGGGTCAATATATTCTCCCCCTAAAGAAACTTGACACTTTAAATTTTTTTTATACACTCTAATAGATGAAGGTAATTCGATTTCACTGAATATTATAGTGTCCAAGATGCATCCTCAAACATGTGGTTTCTCAACCACAATTTTACTACATGAGTTTTCTTCTTTTATAGAACATTTTATTTATCATATAATATATTCACATACTTTTCCTTATATGAATAATAATTCTACAATGGAAACACCAATTGATTTATTACATGTGAGGGGTCTATTTTTACTTACTCAAGAGGGAAAAATGGAACCCAACATTTACTTGTGATATTTTAGAGGGAGTTAGAGTCATTGGGACCCAAATATAATGTGATAAAGAATATAAAAGGGGAAAATCTATCTTTTTTTAGGATTTCCCTTTTCCTAAAACACATGGAATTCATAAATTGTTATATAAAAGGAAAACATTATATATGAACTCAAACTATAGATCATATCAGCCATTATTTTCCTATATTTTATATCAACTTTGTCTAAATTTGATATGATGTTTAATGGTTTGAACTTATCTATCATATTTTGGACAAGATCATGTCCCATCAACTTCAACACCCTAACATTATCCCAACATGTCGATGTCTAACATTGCTTCCCATATGGATCATCGTTGGGTTCTATATGAATGATATAATGGAAACAATTTTTTATGAGAATTTGGATAATGGGTGGTCTTCATACCAATATACTAGGAAATACATTTAAAATTATCTAATCATATTTTATAGAGTTTTAATTGTAATATTAGAGTAACTATCTGTCTAAGGGTGAAATGAAATAATGAAACACTTCTCTATATACAACACATGCTGAAGGATTATGTAAAACCTAAAGGTAAACCTCATTTATAAATCATATACAATATATAGTGGTACTCAATGAATACTTACCACTTATATTAAATATATCATGGTGAGTTGGTTAATATGGAAATATTTCTTGATATAAATTAAATATTTTGACTTTAAGATGTTTGAATACCACCCAAATTGTGTTAATACCTCTAGATTTTTTAGGGAGTCTTATGATGAAACCAATTGTTAAATCTTGTTATATCTATACATGAAAAAGACATCATTTCATCATACCCTTATAATTTATCATTCATAATTTAGTTTTTGTCATATCAAGCATTGAGATAAATATTTTACAATATCACAAATCATATTATCCCACTAATTTTTTTGCATTAATTATATATATATAATAGTGATTCATAGATTAATAGAGAAGAATGAGCTATGAAAATGATTCAGATATTCTATTTTCAAATTTGTTTTTTATGGGACACATATCAGTGTTCCAAACCATATAACTCAATCTAGAGAAAATTTTGATTCTGGAATATTTTATACCTTTTTCTATAGATCTAGGACATCTTTTGGACCTTATTATTCCTCTCAAGAATGGTTGGTTGAGGAGTTATATAAGCAAAATAGGTTTAATATACTTTTATTGTTCCAATTTGTATCAATTTAATATCCAATAAGATGTGATCCTTTTAAATACTCATCATGGATACAGTTTTGGGGATATTTTCTACTCATAGAATCTATTACATTTTATTTGAAATCCTAGAATGGTAATATATTGGACATTAATAATAATTGATTATCTATAAATACCTTCGTTGGAACATATTGAGTTTCTTTTGCGTAAATATATACGTGATGATTTTTTGATCTGTATATTTTTAACACTTCTCTCTATTGGGATCATGTCACCAAAACTGAAATACGAAGGACACTAAATCTAATTCCGGATCATGTGTTTGGAAGTCATAGTCATATACTATTAATTAGTGGTAGGAATATGATATCACTTCTTCATCCTTGATGACTACACAATTTATTACCATTTTGGATTAATAAATATAGATAAAAAATTCTTCCCCATAGGTGGGTAATGTGAGAAAAAGTTTAGTGATTAGCCTCTACATTAACTATGTAAAGAATTTATCACATTCATATTTTAGAGAATATTCACACCCTTATGAGTTAAATTGGTTATATTAATTTTAAATAATAAGAACATTCTCCAAAATCATTGATAGATCCTAGATGAACCAAGTAAATATGGATCTCCATCACATGTGTTGGTATGTTAAAGGCTTCAATTTACATTGTTTTTTGTATTCATAGATATCCATTTTACGGTGATAAAATTCCCCAAGAAAGTTAAATTTCCTATCCAAAACACACAATTAAGGTACATCACATTCATATTTTTCTTTTTCATTGTATTTAGTATAGAAATCAAATGATCATGTTATTCCTTGATTATGGGATAGATAAGAATACCATCAATAAAGGCTAGAAGAATTTTTTTTAAGTAATCTATAAATACACTATTAATTATGTCCAAGATTGTAATGGGATAATTAACTCGTCCAAATGGAACATTGTTAAGTGAAATTGATCAAAATTAATTTTAAAGGTTGTCTTGAGGATATCACCCTACCTTAGACTTACTTGATAATACCCACACTTAAGATCAACTATAGATAAGTATTGTGCTCCATTTTTCTGATAAAACAGATCATTAATCCATGTAAGATGATAAATTAGTTGTAAAAAAATTATATTCTCAAGATAAGTAATGGAGAGGTTCATTTACCAATACTTATTCATAAAAAAGGACTGGTGCACCCCCATGATGATGAACTTGGGTGTATAAACCCATTTTCCAAATCCTCCTATAGTTTCTTCTTAAACTCCTTTTGAAAAATTGAGGCCATTATATAAATAATATTGTATATTATAAAATATATAGGTATAATCATGATAGTGAACTCAACCTCACTACTTGGATGAGTACATACAATTATTTTAGGAACACATATATATATTCCCTTACAATGGGAAAGTCATCATGGATGATCATTTCCTTATAATCAATCATTTTAGAAATAAAATATTACACATAATAAAATAATATACATTCTTAGTATGATGATATAAATGGATATTCATCCCCATCTTTACAATTGAAGGGAATCAGATTGTGATTCATGATACAGAGGGTGATTTTATTTTCTTAGTAATTTTTTATAGATCTTTATAAGGATGTCCAATCCAGTATTAAAATTGTATCATATTCTACTGATGGTTATACCATAAGTTTAATTGGGATGTTGATATGGAAAATATGGATATGGATTGAGTTTTATACTTTTGATTCAATATTTGAGACATTTTTTTATTTTTAAAAATATTTTCACTTCCACGTTTTGAAGTGGTGTTTGAATATTTCTACTAAGAAAGATTTATTTTAAATAACACATAAAATGAGATTAAAATAGTATATTATCTATAAATTAATTAATAACTAAAATACCTATCTCCATATTATTTTCATGATCCAAATTAGTGGCTACAATAGAATAATATTTCCCTCACTCTTTAGGTTTTGAATGTTCTTGTCATCAGTTATCATCGACAACCCTCGAGATAGTGCATTTATTCACTTAGATTCCTTTTTCCCTTGAATTTAGATAATTGGAGACTAGAATGGGTGTTGACTATAGAATTCCATTCTTATATAACATTTTTGGGTTTCTATCATCATCAAATTCTATCAAGGTGTTCTTACATCCTATACCTAAATCATTTCTAGGTCCCATTCAAACAGTTATTAGTAATCTTATCCCAACAATTTTGAAAAGTGAGATGTTAGAATTTCATTACCCCATGATATTTCATGATCACATGTCCAAAGTTTAAATTCATTCTATGATTCAAATATCCAGTCCCGTGAGACCCCTTAAATTCATTGATCTCCATTTAAATATTAAGGGAACATTGTAAAATTTTCTCATTACTTCTAAAGTCTTGAATGGAAAAATATTTTTCTACACTTGAAATTATACAACTAAAGAAGTTATAAAAATTAATTTCTTGGGAAATGAAAAATAAAGATGAAAATCATAAATGTATTGGGTTGTTTTCTTATACACATTAATGGATTTGAAATCATTTTTCATGAGGTTAAAGAAATACCTCCCTATTTTCATTTTGAGAGTGTGACAAGAATTTTTATCAAAAACCATTTTCTTTAAATATTTCTACACCATGACTCCACTATCATCCTCTAGATTTATATTTTTGATCAGTTTACACCAGTAATGATCGTATACTTCCATATAATAAATAACTACCATGATATTATTCTCGAAACTTTAAATAATATAGAATCCCTTTTTAATATAGTTTATTCATTTTTCCATCATTAAGGGATCATAAAATAAAATAAAATTTATAGTACATTGTTATATAATGGTTTTAATTATTACATTATATTTATTATGGGGATGTGGGGTTTACCCTTAATTAAAGATTAATTTCATAACATGAGTTGTCATATAATGTATCTTTATGATGTTCTCGGTTCCTTCTCCCATCAGGTTGGGCATCTAATTTGAATAGTCAATATATTTACCCTCAAATTGTTTATTTAATTAGTTCATACTATTTCATATATTGACTAATATAAAGGGAAAATTAGGGATGAAAATTTTAAAACAAATAAACATGAAAATGGTATATTATGAACATTGAAGTAGAATATCATAAATGACATATATTCCATTAACTATGCATATCTAGGTTTCAATATACTTTATTCATCATCTATTACCTATCATGTAATATTATGGGATTTTTTTTTCTATTCATAAGGTTTTGTAAAGAGATTTTGAAATTATTAAAATCATATATCCTATCATTATGAAACTAGGTGATAAGAAATGACTTTATTAATGCACCATGTGATCATCGAGTCAAATCCCAATGTTCTATTTTCAAGGTAATTTACCCAAGTTAGGACTATGTCAAATCAAAATCATCTAGTTGTATCTAGATATATATATTTTATTATAAACTATGTAATATATAATTTATCATAATTTAGGGATGTACTCATATATTGTGTCTTATCACTAAGGCTTGACTATGTTTTTCTAATCCTAATACCTAAAAAACTATACATTCCTATGAAACTAACTATATCATCCCATATTTTTAATACACATCAATTCATGATTTATTAAAATTAGATACAAATTATACCATACAAAAATATCCTGATACATAGTGTATATGTGAGTTTTTTACATAAAACAAAAAATTAAAACATAGGTTTAACATCATTATTTAAAAACACTAAATCATTCGCTAATATTTTTTGGTTATTCTAAAACAACCTGAGATAACCTGGGGACGTATAGAAGAAATGGGTGTCCAATAAATCCAAGTAATTAAATAATCAAAACATAGGATAATGAAAAAAATTTACATGTTATTCAATATACATATAAATGTAATATAATTTTTGTGATAATCATTAACATGAACATCAAATCATGATATAAGATGATAACATAAGGGAAACATGGGAATGTGTCAATAAGAAATAAAGGGAATCACAAGCATATGTCAAGGATAACCAATGAGACATAATAACATAGTGTGATTCAAATTATTTACATTGAAGCATAAATTTCCTATTTTATGACAAATACATTACTCAATGCATTTTAGGGAAATATTATTATGTTCCCATTCATCACATTCATATAAAGTATATTCATAATTTTTCCACATAGATCATACAACATACTTATGGTTTCCACCACATTTAATCCCATGAAGATAGAGTGGGAGTTATATATATGGAAGTACCAAATAAATTATGGTAAGTTACATATAGGTGAATTCCATTGTATTAAAATGGGGATAGGTATTTAATAAAAAAAATATTTCATGGAAAATTGAAAAAAAATTATTGTAGAAATGGGGTAATTAAAGAGTCATGGAAGGGTTTAATGAGAGTGAAAGGTGTATCTCATCATATTTAAGTCATATTGAATATAAAAAATATGTGTAAAATCATATCCAAATATGAATCATTTTAAATAAAATGGCATTATATAAATGAGTTGCTTGAATAGATAGGATATGGAGGGGATCCCTTACCTTAATATGGTGTTTTTAAAATAATTTTAGGAGATTATAAAGAGTTTAGAGAATCTTAGGAGGAATTTAGAGTGGGAAAGGAAAAGAACCATAATTTTCAATGGGTTTTATTGAATATGAATTGGATTTTGAGTGGGTTTTTTATAGAAAAATATACTGGAATTATTATTAATTTCTAAAATTAGTATTCTTGGCTCTATATATTAAAATAATGAAAACCATAGAGCTTTCAAATGTTTTTCCCATGGTTTTTACCAAATAGAAGTGGTTTTAAATATTTTATAAGTATAATAATGGAACTTATTAAATTAAAAAAATTGGATATTTTTAAATTACTCATGTTTATAAGGAATTGATTTTAATACCTTAATACATTATATTTGTATTTTAGGATTCCTGAAGGGATTGTAAAATTAATTAAATAACTTCAAAAAAATTATTTAAATGTGGGAACATATTTATGGTCTTTTATACTATTTATAGTATTTATTAAATCATTTTTTTTTATATTTTTATTTCATAATAAATATCATATAATTTTATCATAATTAATTTTTCCCAATATTTTTAAAGTTTTATAAAATTTTGAAAATTTCACTGTTGGTTAATTATGACATGATAATTTCAAAAATAATATTAATTTTCTCTAAATAAATCTATAAATATGAAAATTTAAACATTTATATAAAAACATATTTATTAAAATGTATGACTATTTAGGATGATAATAGTTTCTGAACCTTGTGAAAATTACATTTGACATTGTAAAATTATATTTTCTTATATATTTTAAAAAATATTATTTTATAATAATTTTTTATTAATATAATAATTATTACAAAAATTATAGAATTCATGAAAATAGTGACTTGAGAGTACGAATATATTTCCAAAAATAAATTCTTGTTTCAATATATAAAAATATAATTTTTATCAAACACATTATCTAATCATTTATAAACTAATAATAAAAAAAGATTAATATAATCATAAATTTATGAAATATTAAGAAATAAAAATACATATTATTTGGGTATAGTTACAAAATACATTTTAAAAGAATATTATTCATAATAGTAAGGTGTTTTATGGTGGGGATTTCATGGAGTGGTTTAGAAAACATGGTTTGGCCAATGACCATAATAGTATTGAACTTCTCCCATAAACAGTTTTGTTAACAGTTTTGTTTTAAAATTTATTTCTGTCATTGGTTAAGGGAGAAGGGTAGTGATGATATCTCCCTCAGAACCACTAATAGATGGGATTCATAGGGTATGATATGAGGGTAAGAGGCCATATCTTTTTCTATCTATAAAATATGGGGTTGATCATATTCAATAATATATACTAATAATTATAGTCACTATACAATGGATATTTTATCAGTGGTTATGATGAGTAATGATCTTTTATATTCGAGATTATATAACATATAATTATTTAAAATAACCATATTATTTCATGTATTTTCTTTAGAATCACTAATTAATATGGAACTTATCAATTTAAAAATTTAATTTCTTTTATAAAACTCTTGTTTTTTACAATAATAAATGACTTTATTCTAATAAGTCAATGTTTACTCCCTTGAGTATAATCACAAAGTAGAAAATTCCCATAGTGGATTAGGTTCACTTATTAATAACACACAAAACATCTCATGAGATATTAATCATAATATAATTCATTTGAGGTTTATATAATCCAAATTCAATTAATCACATTAAATTATGTTCATGGATATGTTTTATAAAAAAATAAAACTTTTAGAATTTATCAAATCATTATGAAAATGAGAAAGAAATGGGATTGATGATTATTTCTATAAAAAATTATCATAATACATAAAAGTATATAACTTGGAATATATATTAAAATACTATAAATATAATGATTATTGGATACTAACATTGATAAAAAACATAAAAACTTCCTCAATTGGTATCACATAAGAAGGGATCATGAATCTAATTGATTAATACCACCAGTTTAATATGAAAAATAATAAATATATATGTTTTCTATAGGGTAAATCATGTAACATAAATCCCATGATTGTAAATAATTTGAATATGTAAAGTAAAATGGTGGTAAAAATAGACATTTTAGAAAAAAAATTTATCATTTAAATCAAAAATAAAATTACACGTAACCTTTAAATGTAAATTTTGAAAATGTGAATTAAATTATTTTTAAAAACATATAACCCTAAAGTTTATATCTAATAATATATCATTCAAAATTAAATAATGCTTTATAAAAGAAAATTTAGAGAAAAATATAAAACATTTGATTACAAATGGAAAGTTATTAATATTTTAAAAATACCTTCATTGAAAACTAACATTGTAAAAAGAGAAATAAAAGTATATTTATATTGAAAAATCAATTTCCCAAAGTGGATTAAAAATTTACATATAATAAAATTTCTATTTTTGAGAACCAAATAGTGGACAAATAATGTTCGTGATAAAACTTTATAAAATAAGTAAACAAGATTAGGGTTTTTAATATCACTTATAGGCAACATATATAAAAAGGGAATATATGAAAAGGGAACTATGTGGTTACAATAAAAAATTTCCAGAATACCACATTTTATAATCAAATAGTTTAATTTTCCCAAAATATATGAAATAATTTAAAGAGATAAATAATAAATCAATGAATGGAAATTTAGATATTGGAAGATATTATGACTGGGGTGACACTTGAGTTAAAGGAAATTTGAATAAAAGATAATTATATTAATTTTTATATCCCATGAATTAAGATTAACTAAATTAAAAATCATTCTTGTATATTAAATAATTATAAATAAATTTAAATGATTCCAGGTTCATAACATGTTACATGTATAAAATCATCAGAATTAATATCAAGAAAACCCTTACCATAATTCATCCTTAGTAAAAATTTTCTCTAACCTCCATTATAAAAAGATAATATCTTTATAAGCCATTTGAAAACCATTTTAATATCTAAAACCTTTTACAATATTAAATTATAATTATTCTCTACATTAATATTAGTTATATATTATTTTTTTATCATCTATGAGTAATCCTGATCATTTTGAACTAGGTTCAAAATAATGGTGTTTTTATTTATTATTATCTCAAATCTCATCATTATTAAATAACACAAGGTAATTCAACTTAATTTTTATAATTATTTATAATTTTATAATTTTATTCTATGTTATTTGAGATTATGATCCTTAAAGGGTAATTTTATGATGGGTTTGGTTTAATACTTTTTAATAAAAAAAGGTTTTTTTCTTAAATAAGGATTTAATTATTTATTATAATATTACATAAAATCAAAAAAATGACTTATTAATTTCATATATTAACTAAAATTAAATTCCAATAGTCATCGATGATATAAATTTATAGAATTGTTCAAGAAGGTGGTTAAACCAAACAAAATAAGAGTATTCCATAATTAATGGATAATTATGAAGTGATTTAAGTATAATTTCATTATTAAAAATCCATAACTATCCTATTTATTTCTTATTAGTGTGTTATATAATAAATAGAATTAATTAATAGAATAATAAAACATATATAATGTTATTTCATGGTATAATGAAATCATTTTTCTCTCTTAGGACTCTCTTCTAGATGACTGAATTTACCAAGATTTTTTATTTTTGATATTTTAAATAGGATATCCAATATGTCTTACCAAAATCTTATTATTATCATAACCATAATATTTATCCATTTAAGTTATTGTAATGTAAATACATGTAAGATGGTTATGAAAAGAAAAATAGAAATCAATTTTTCTATGGAGGTAGTAGTCCACACATACACATATATGATGATTTCATTTTTCATAGAATAGGGAAACTGAGTCATATGGTTTGCCATTTTATAATCTAAAATAATTCATAAATATAATTCTAATATATATTATTTTCATTTTTTGGATCATCCATGTAAGGTGGTGAAGGTAAATGAAATTGGTTGGATCATGGAGGTTTTTGTCCACACAACACATGAATAATATTTTCATTTTTCTTAATAGAAAATGGAATGGTGGATAGTTCTTATAAAATAATTAAAATAACATAACATTATGATAATTATACTTATTTTTAATTTTAATACAGTTTAATTCAATTTTTATAATAATAAGTGAATATAATGACAAAGAAATGGGTTAAGAGTTGTTAAAAAACTAATCCATTCATCATGCATTATCTCCTTATAAAATAGAGTAATGCCTTTGAGGTATGGTATTTTGAGAATAAAATAACCAAATAAAGGTGGATATTAATTTATAGGTTAGGTATATGTATTTTTTTTGGTATAAGACATGTGGGCTGTGGTGTTAGTGGAAGTGAGGATAAGAGAGCCCCTTTTATAAGTGAAATTGAATTGATTTATTTGTAAATACCCCCATGATTTTCAATTAATATAAGTAAATATATATGAAAGTGGATAAAAAATTGATAAATAATTTATATTTAATGATATAAGGTCCATATAGTCCCCAATAACCCATTCCCATACATGTTTTAAACATTTTTTTAACGAATTAATATTTAATATTTAACTTTTACACTTTCATAATTTACCATAGTAACTATTTTTTACCTAAGGTTACATATCCATCATTCCAAAATATAAAATGTCCCTTATAACGTAATTTATAAATACTAATTCCAAATTTTGAATCAATTTTATTTCATCCAATTCCAAAAAGATATAAAAATTAATTTTGAAATACTGAATATAAAATATATTAAAATCCTAAAATATCATTCATTTTCTAAAATGTTAATTATAGTTATGTAAAGGAAATTATATATTTTTAAATTGACAATTTTTCATAAAAAATATATTTTTTCAATAAAACATATTTCATAAATTTTTATATAATATATATAAGCTACTAATTCGATAAAAGGAATGCTATTTTTCTGAATGATATATTTCACCATTCATATACAACTCAATCATTCTATGAACAATTACCCTAATTTATCTTAATATAATATTGTTACAATTAATACAAAAAAAATTACATTTCCAATTTTAAAATCTCAAATACATAAATTTATCTTTTAAATAAAATAGTGAAACATAAGAAAGAAATTTATCAAAAAATTACATTTTTAATTAATGGTTCGTATATGTTTAATTTTTTTAAAAACATAGTTAATGATATAATTAATTAATCCATATTATATTTTATTATAACCATTATTAAATAATGGTAAAATAAAATTTATTTAAAAAAAAAATCAACACATAAAAATATATATTATTAAACAAAATAATGAATTATGAAAACATATATAAAATAATCGATATATATTAATATATTCTAAGTTTCATGGACTCCTATTCATACCTACAAAATCAAAAACCATGTTTTAACACTTAAATTATATCTTAATTTTATTTTATATTATTTTTTCTTATGGAGAAGAAATCGAAAAAATTATTTATTTATTAAAAATATAAATTATATTTCATGTCAACACATTCCCCCTTAAATAAATTACATCCTCACAATTTAAATTAATACCCTTTGAAGACATTTTGTGAGTCTATTATTAAACTATTCTTCATTCTGGGTATATCCTCTATAATGAAATCTACAATAATCTCATAGTCCACATAAAGTTACTTTATTGAAACAACATTATCATATTATTAAATCCTATACCCAATTATGTATATACCCTAATGATATATTCTCCATTATATAGTTTTCACAAAACCATTTAAATATATATTACATTATGCCACAATGAAAACATAAATCCTTAGTGAAATCAACATTATCTTCAACCCTCATACTGTATGAAATCATATAGAATCCAATATATATCAAAATCACTAAAATGAAAAAAATCACAAAAAATATCATGAATCAATTATCAATACCATGGTAATTGATTTTGTCTAACTTACTTTTTCAATATCAATCAACCAATTACTTACTAAAAATCTATATTATATTAAACCAAAGAGTCATCCATCCCTCAATTTTGTTTTCTATACTATTTATCCAAAAAATATAACATTTCCATAAAATTACATTTAATTGTTATTGATAACATTTAATATATGTTTATAGTGAAAAAATATTAGATAAAATTTGTTATATGATTAACATAATTATTATAAATTAATAATACACCATAATGTCATAAATAGTTATCAGTCACTTGTGAAAATATCTAATAGTAACAAGAAATAACTTATATTAATATATCTTCCTCACCACCTTAGTTATGAATAAGATATTCACATTTTTTATCATAACCATATTATACAATAATTCAAAACCATTTTATTGTTTTAACTTATTCAGTTAAAAGACTTACTATATTCTAGAAACACATCTTTCTCATCTTAATTTTCAGGATAAATTTTCATTAAAATACTACATTCAATAATAATTTTTATAATAACCAATATAATTAGAATAAAAAATAATATGAATATGAAAAACCCATTCCCGGTAATGATTTCTTCATTAAATCCTTTATGCTCCCAGTTGAATATCCTTTTCAGTAATATATTTTCCCTTATACTACTTAACCTAGACCCTTAAATTAATTGGTAAATAAATATTTTTAATGATTCATAAATAGAATGTGATTGACCAAATCATTTCTCCTCATAGATTCAATCAATGTATACAGTTAGTCCCCTTTATTATTCACTAGATGAATATTGATTTAAAACTAAATACACCCTATTTAAAGTTATTACCTATAAGTACATTATTTCGAAATCCTTGTTCCACCTGTCATGTCCATACAATGAGTTTTTCCAGAAAACAAAAATTTCTATAATATACCAAAATTTTAGGATCTTATCTTATATATATACCTATTCTATAGACAAATTTATATGGTTTTTTCTATAGGTTTCTTATCATAATTCCCAAAATATTACCTTTACCGACATAAAAAGGTTATATACACCTTTTAAATTATAGTCAACGTTAACTTATCAACCCTTTACGACATTTATAACTCCAAATTTATCCACAACTGATATCATCCAAGACTATAAATGTATCGAAACCCTTATCGGATAATAACTATTGGAGCCCATATATGTAAAAATCTCATGAAAATAACATAAAAAATATTTTTTTAATAAATTCACAATACATTTTAGGTTTAGTGTTTTAGATAATTATTAATAAAAATTAACATGAAAAACCCATGTTCTTTATATCAATTGTACATTTTACAATTATATTGAGAAGAAATTAATTCAAAATTAGTCTTCATATTCTCTATCAAATTAATCACATATTAACTTATTTTTGACATAAAACACATACTTCATTACTTCATTTCAAGGGAAAATTGAAGATTTATATGGAGTGAGCTCAATTTATAAGTTAGGGTAAGGATAAACAATAACAATAAATTATATTAACTATGCATATGCCAATAATATGGGTATAAAAATGAAAGAAAATAAAAATAAAATATAATAAATAATTCATACCCAATAAATCATTGATAAAAAGAAAATAATCATTGCATTAGGTTATTTCCTAAATAAATTAAAATCAATGTATCGTCCCATAAAAATATTATAAATATAAGATAATACATGAAATCATCAGTATAAGTCATGGTTTAATCCTAAGAGCATTAATATATAGAGGAAAGATTGACATAATGGATTTTGTTTTCTCCCTAACCCCATAAATAACATATCATGAGGTATAAATCATTAAAAAATGAATTGGAGGGATATATAAACCCTAGAAAACCCATCATGTAATATTATGTACATGCATATGTGTTATTTATAAGAAAACATTCATAATCTCATTAAAGCCATATTATTGTCAGGATGAAATGGTTCTCCTGAATATTTCAATAAAACATCATCATAAGATATATAGTGAATGAATGATGATTTTATCTTTTAAAACTATTATATGAATGATTATTTTATTTAGACATAGATGAAAAACATCATAGTATAAGAATGATTTTAATGGAATAAAAAAAGTAGGGATTTGAATAAAATAGTTTGAATCCAAATGTTTATTCCCTAGTATATTAAATATATATATTTGGTAGCGTATAAATACATTAGAATATATCCCAATAGGGTAAATCCTTTAGAATATAAAAAAATAGATTTGAAAAAATATATTCTATTTTAGAAAACATTTTTAATGTTGTTGTAGAATATAAACATACACGTTACTTTAAAAAGTATCTTATTAATAGAATATGTGAATGATTTTGAATATAATTAGTTTTTCAAAATAATATCTAACAACGGAGACAAAAAAATGATATATTGTTTTCTATAGGATCAGTGGATCCAAAGATAAAACAATTTATTATGAAATGATCCTTCTTATTAGATTTAAATTACCTTTATTTAATACCGAAAATGTAAAAAGAGTATTAAACCTATTTTTAGAATAAAATAAAATTTTCCAAAACAGTTTTATAAGGTATCATGTAATAAAATATTCCTATCAAAGAAACCAATTGTGGATAAATAATGGTTATGATAAAACATTATTAATCAAGGAAAGGTGAATTGAGTTATCAGTATTACGTATGGGAATCATACTCCATGAAGAATGAAATATTTGAAATGGGGTTTATTTGGTAAAATTGAAACAATGATATATTAAAACATTGTACATGAAAATTGATGAATTTTCCCAAAAAATATGAAATAAGTTAAATTGAATGATCCTAAGTCAATGAAGGAAAATTGAGTTACCAGAAGCTCTTATGACTAGAGTAACACTATAGTCAAAATAAAATTAAATAAAATAACATGATTTAATTTACTATATCCCTATAATTAAAATAATAATAATTATATAACATTCATGGGATAGTAAATAATTAGTACACCAAACAATGGAATCATCGTTCATATCATGTAACATGTCTCAAAGAATCATATTTGAGAAAAAAACCATTATTATAATTACTGCTTAATAAAAATCCACTCTAACAACCTATATATATATAAAAGTTTTCATAATATCCCATTTTAGAATCTTTTTAAAAAATAAAACATTTTATAAAAATAATTTATATTTTTTCTATATGTGTATATTATTTATACATTATGTATTTTCAATATCATGTGTGAGTAATCTTATTCATTTTGAACTAGTTTTGTAACATCTATATAATTCATCATTTTGATAAATATGTTCATAATTCATAGATAATAAAAGGTAATATAATTATTTCATTATTTTTATTTATACTGTTATTATTTCATTCTATGTTATTTTTTGATGGGAACCTTAATGATGAATTTTTTGATGACCATGTTATGATGATTCTTACAAAATTAAGGGTGTTGTAATAATTAATGAGTAAAGATTTTATATTAAAATTATTGAAAATAATAAAATAATTATTTACCCACTTATATCATATATTACTAGAAAATAAATTCCTATAGTCATCTATGATAAAAAGTAACAACATTGTTCATGTAGATGGTGACACCAACCTAAACATGAATATACCATAATTAATGGATGATTATAAAGTGAATTAGTTCAAATATTATTAATATAGAATCATAAAATTATTCTTTAGTGTTTATGGGTGTATTATATGATAATTATAATTAATTGGAATAATTATATAACATATATGTGATTATTTCATAGTATGAAGAAATAAATATTTTTTCTCTTAGAATAATCATTTGGACAATTGAATTTACCCTGATAATGTACATATTATATTGTTAATTGTTTATAAAATCTTTCTTAATATAAATATTATAATTACATTAGAATAATATTTATCTATTCACATGACCATATATGTTTGGTTATAATGAAAATAAATACTGAAATCAATCGTTCTAGGGTGGTTTGTGTCTACACATATTCATAGATGATGATTTCATTTTCCATATATCTTGGAAAAGGAAAAATATGGTTTAAATTTTAAGAAAATAAAATATTTCATAAATTTCATCCTTAAATATTAAATTATATATTAGTACCATACTTTTAATGTGATGAGGGGAAACTAAATACATTACATTGTGAAGACAATAGTTCAAACGACACACAAATGGTGATTTTTTCATAATTATATAAGTAGAGGTGGTTAATTCTTGTACTATGTATATATTAATATAATATTTCAAAAATAATAATTATAATAACATTTTAAGAAATTTTAATGTAATTTAATGGAGACTGAGTGCACATAATGAAATAGAAATGAGAAATGGCTTGTTATAAATTTTTACCTTAATTATTTGATTATCATCAATGCAAATGGGGTTTGGCCTTTGAGGGATGATCTTTTGGGAACACCAAAAACACATGAAGTTTTGGATCGAATAGTAGATATAAATGTCTATTAGATGGAACAATACAAGAGGGGGGGTGAATTGTAGATTTAAAAACCTTTGAGTTTTAGCAACAAAGGGATTAGTTTAAATGATCTTAAACAAATACAAATACAAACACCCACAATTGTATTGAATATAAAAGGTATGAAGTGTTGTAATACTAATGCAATGTAAAACAATTGTATTCAAGGTGAACACAATAATCAGAGTAATACAAAGATGAATGATTCTACCTTAAAGCGTATAGAATCAATCAATACAAAATGTAATAGAATGATTGTAATTGAAACAATTACAATTGAATATGTAAAGAAGAAAGGAAACAATACAAATCCCTTTCAAATACAAGTAACAACGGAAATGTAAAAGTATTACAATTCTTTTAACCCAAAGAGAAGGGTTATCCTTTCACCTAGGATAAAAGGTCTGTCTCACCAACACCTTGGTGAGCCCTCGATACGATGATCGGCACGTCTGTCTGCCTATCCCTGGCAGCCCTCGATACGATGATCGGTACGTCTGTCTGCCTATCCCCGGCAGCCCTCGATACGATGATCGGCACGTCTGTCTGCCTATCCCTGGTAGCCCTCGATTTTGCAGGTAATCGGCACCTCTGTCTTTCAATTACTTGAAAGCCCTCGATACGATGATCGGACGCACAAGGCAGATGAGAGAAGTCACAATGTCTCTCTCTAGAATCTTGATAGTTCACAGAGTCTCTTCATTCGTTCTCTTCGTTTATCGTTGTACTCTCAGCTTCAAATGACCTCCTATTTATAGGCCTCGGGTTCCAACGGTCATATTGCCTCCAACGGTCATATTGAAACAGAAAGCACGACATCGTTTTGATTAGTTTGTAACTAACTCAACGACATCGTTT
Organism: Viscum album; assembly: GCA_963277665.1. Taxonomy (NCBI): domain Eukaryota; kingdom Viridiplantae; phylum Streptophyta; class Magnoliopsida; order Santalales; family Viscaceae; genus Viscum; species Viscum album. Next base: position 1,638,419,026 of record OY728121.1, on the reverse strand, counting down.
TGTTAGGACAAGAGATATAAAGAAATAAAAAACATGAGTACGATTCATATGTAGTGAGTGTTTTTGACTAAGTACCAAAACAAATAATGAACAATTGAATAGCAGAGTCAGTACGATACGATTGACAGAGTTAGTACGATACGATTGACAGAGTCAGTATGGTACGATTGACAGAGTCAGTATGGTACGATTGACAGAGTCAGTATGATACGATATGGTCGGTACGATCAAAATTGTACGATACGATAAACATGATAAAAGACAATTTGCAATTTACAAACATATGATAGAATACATTTGTGATTTCCAAAACATGATATAGAAGTCAAAAGAAGACTTTTGACTTAACAATCTCCCCCTTTTTGGAAAGCACAACACACAAAGTAAATGTAACAAGAAATACTTATCTCCCCCTGAGTTATTGAAAAACTCTTCTGAATAAGAAAATGAATACAACTAACTCCCCCTTAGGTATGGACTTTCCTAAGGATTGTATTCGTAATTTTTCCTTAAGAGCATTGTAAAGAATTCTCCCCCTTTATAAAACATTCTCCCCTTTGTAAACATTCTCCCCCTTTGTGATTTACAAAAAGAAAGGAGTAATCTTGAATTGTCTGAAAGAGTTAGTAAAGCAATACAAGACAATGGATAAAAGAAAAGGATCATAAGAGTCATTACAAAACAAAGAAAAATTCCAAAAGAAAACAAATACAAAAATCATTTGTTTTCTCTTTCCTTCTCCTTCTTTATAAGCTCATGTAGGACAGCTTTCATCTTCTTGATCTCCTTCTTGTCTTCAGAAATTGATTCTCCCTGAGTTTTGAGAATCTCTTTTTGGTCCGCAAAAATCTGATCTTGATTTCTGATAGTCTCCTCCTGGACTCTGATTACTTCTTCAAGGGTATCAATTCTGTTTTTCAAATTCTTGTTATCTTTGGATAACACAGAATTTTGATTCTTCAGCAAGACCATTTCATCCTTGAAAGATGAAACCTTCGAGAATTCAGATTGAAAAACATTCATTCTCTCTTGAAAATCTTTCACTGAAGGAACATCGGCTCTTTGAGAAGACAAAAAGTTCAACCTTTCAACCGTTTCTTTGTCAAGCTTGTTGAAAGCAATTGCAAGCTCATTTGACAACCTTCTTATATCTTCAATACCAATCTCATGATCATTGATTGAGCTCTCTGTTTTGTACGACCACTTGGTCATATTATTGCAAGCCTTCTTATGAGCAACTGAGCTTTCTGAAAGAACTTTCAAATCGGATTCTACTGACAAAACTTTCTTCCTCAATTCTTTCACAGATCCGAACTTCTTCTTTTGATTGTCAGTGATAAAATCAATCTTCCCTTCCAGCCTCGGGAAATAAGGAATAGTCTTCTCAACTCTTCTTAAAACATGAACAATGTAGTCACTCTTCTTGAGAGAGATTGTATGCTCTGAATTGGTATCTTCATCGTACGATGCTAGTTCATACGATCTGCTTGAATCAACAACTGGTTGTTTCCCTTTTTCTTTTTCTTTCTGCTTTCTTTCTTCTTCCACTTTGTCACTAATGATAACAACTTTATCAGAATGAGAGGATTGAGTACCTTACTTTTCTTGAGATGACATTCTGTCTGGATATCGTTCCTGATCGGCATGAGGGGTTTGTTGAACACATTCACTCAGCTTTTGAACCGATTCTTATCTACTCTTCTTTGAAGTTTGAAGAAATTCTAAAAGAAAGTCTCCTTCTTCTTCTTCCACTTCTTCTTCTATCTCTTCCATCACTTGTTTTTGTTTTCCTTCCTTAGGGAGACTCTGTACGATGGGCTCTTGATGCACTTCTTCTGTTAGTTGGGCACTGGCATCCTCAACCGCTTTCAAGATTTTAGAGACATCAAAGTCCTGAGCCTTTCTTTTTAAAATAACCTTCTTCTTCTTTTCAGCCTGAAGGGTTTCTTCTGCCCTTATTCTTTCTGCAAAGGCCTCAGCAGGGTCAAGACCAAACTTTGGATCAACTTCCTTTCTCTGTTCCTTATCCTTTCTCCATTTTGCTACAACCTCTTTACTGTACCTTGTCTTCTTCTTAGGCTTTGAACTGGTTTGCGGGTCAGACTTTTGAGTAACACCGGTAGATTGAATATCTTTGGCTGGCATCGGTGCCGATTGATTCTGAGCCAATTCAGCTTCTACATCTCTGACAAAAAGTTTTGAATTCTGATCAAAACAAATATTCTGCTTTTTCATCGTACTCTTACTAATCCATGATGGCCTCAAATCCATGGGTTTTCCTTTCAAAGGAATGTTACAAAACTTCATACTCTCAATAATGAATTTCGTAAGGATAGCTGGATACATAATCATCTGGGACTTAATTCCTCCTGTCTTGACATTATTAACTGTTTCAAAAACATATCCCATGAGATTTACTTTCCTCATATTTACAAGATAGTCGAGCATAAAGATATCAGAAACTTTCATAGTTTCTCTATCCCCTTTCCTTGGGATAAGAAAACCTTGCATCCATAAGGTTACAAAACGATTGTCCGGAGAAAGATGAGATACTTTTCTCTTTTCTTCATTGATAACAAACAAAGTCTTTTCAGCACTTTCTCTATTAAACGTACCAACTTCCTCTGGTAGTTTGTGCGATGGACAGAAAGAATCCCCTTCTACAGAAACATTCAGAAAATGTGCCGCTTGTTTCACAGACATAGACAGTTTTCTATCGTACACAGCAAAGTTTATAGTCATGTCTTTGTCGAAAGAAACGGTTTTGTAAAACTGACAAACTTCATCAAAAAGAACCGGATCTTGAGAATCAAGCTTTTCAACACACAGATGTTCCCATCCTTGAAACAAAATGATCCTCCTGATTGTAGAATCGTACGTATCGAAAAAGTCCCAAGATACTAACCTTTCTCTGTTAAAGTCTTTCTCTGTAAAAGTCTTTGAAGACATTTCGGCGGGAGTATTAGCAGAGGATTGAGACATAAAGGTTCTGCCGATGAGAAGATCGTACAATGATTTATAGCTGGTGGAGCAGAGCTTCGCCTCAATTCCTGAAAAATCAATGTGGGTTTGGGGAGGGGAGAGGGGTATTTATAGGCGATAAAGATGTGACCGTCGATCTTCTACGGTCGAAAAAGGGTGACCATTGACCTTCTACGGTCAAGATTAGAGAAAAAATAGATCAATGGTTAGGATTAAAATAAAGGAAAAAAATAATTTTAAAAAAAATGAAAAAAAAACTGTCGGAGAATGTAAGGTAATTGTTGGTTTTGATATCAATCAAAAGAAAATATAATCGTAAGGAGAGAAAAAAAAACATCATCATGCCGATGGAAAACAAAGTCATTACTATAAACTGACCGTACGATAAAAAACAATTTTGTTACCATGAACTGACAATACGATGGAAAACAATCTCGTTACCATGAACTGACAGTACGATGGAAAACAATCTCAATACCATGAACCGACAGTACGATGGAAAACAATCTCAATACCATCATCGGTCGATTCAATAGAAAAGAAAAATCATTACCATCATCGGTCGATACAAAAATATTGATACGATGGAAAATAAATTCAATACCATCATCGGTCGATTCAATACTATTGATTGATTAGTACGATGGAAAATAAATTTGATTACCATCATCGGTCGATAGGATGGAAAAGAATTTGATTACCATCATCGATCGATACGATGGAAAAGAATTTGATTACCATCATCGGTCGATAGGATGGAAAAGAATTTGATTACCATCATCGGTCGATACGATGGAAAAGAATTTGATTACCATAATCGGTCGATAGGATGGAAAAGAATTTGATTACCATCATCGGTCGATACGATGGAAAAGAATTTGATTACCATCATCGGTCGATAGTAAATGATACTATGAAACTGTCAATATGATAAACAGAAAAAAAATGAACGAAACAATAAAACTGTCAATACGATAAACAGAATGGAAAAAATGAATGATACGATAAAACTGTCAATACGATAAACAAAAAAAAAATCCAAAGAGTAAATAGTTAAAGATCATAAGATAAAATAAACATAAAGACAGAAAGAAATGTCCTCCCCCTTTCTACGAGGAGTTTCTTACTATTAGGAGAGATGTAAAACAGTAAGTAGATATGAATGATTATTTTAATGTAATCATTCCTAGCTTCTGTTTTATATATTCAAATCTATCGGAAGGTAAAGGTTTTGTAAAATGTCAGCAAGTTGTTCTTGCGTTTCGATGAATTGTAAAACAATATCTCCTTTTTGTGTGTGATCCCTAAGAAAGTGATGCCTAACATCTATGTGTTTTGCACGAGAGTGATGTGATGGGTTTTTACTAAGATATATGGCACTTGTATTATCACAAAGAATTTGAGTTTTGGAGAAACTCAAACCATAGTCTGTGAGTGTGTGCTGCATCCACAATACTTGAGCACAACAACTTCCAGCTGCTACATATTCTGCTTCAGCAGTTGAGAGTGCTACTGAGTGTTGTTTCTTGCAGGACCAGGAAACCAAAGAATCTCCTAAGAAATGACATGTTCCAGATGTACTTTTTCTATCCGTTCTACATCCACCAAAGTTAGCATCTGAAAAACTTTTTAAAACAAAATCATTTCTAGAAGAGTAGAAAAGACCTAAATCCATAGTGTCTTTTAAATACCGAAAGATTCTCTTTACGGCTTTTAAGTGAGAATGTTTTGGATTAGATTGATATCTTGCACATAAGCATACAGAAAATATCAAGTCGGGTCGACTAGCTGTCAAGTATAGAAAACTCCCTATCATACCTCTAAAATTTGTTTGATCTACTGGTTTCCCAGTTTCATCAAGATCAAGAGTATTTGAGGTACCAATTGGGGTTCTAATACTTTTAGTTTTGTCAAATACATACTTTTTGAGTAAGTCTTTAATATACTTATGTTGAGATATATAAGTTCCTTCTGGTTTTTGAGAAATTTGAAAACCTAGAAAGAATGTTAACTCACCCATCATACTCATTTCAAACTCTGATTTCATTAATTTTGCAAAAGAATCAGTTAAAGATTTCTGAGTTGATCCAAATATGATGTCATCAACATAGATTTGGACAATCAAAACATTTTTATTTTCCATTTTGATAAAAAGAGTTGGATCTGATGTACCTTTTGTATAATTGTTTTGTAAAATAAATCCTATAAGTCTATCATACCATGCTCTAGGGGCTTGTTTAAGACCATATAGAGCCTTGGTAAGTTTAAAAACATGATCAGGATGTTTTGGATCTTGAAAACCAGGAGGTTGTTCTACAAAAACTTCTTCTTGAACAAAACCATTTAGAAAAGCACATTTGACATCCATTTGAAATAGTTTGAAATTGAAATATGCTGCGAAGGCTAATAGAATACGAATAGATTCAAGTCTAGCTACAGGAGAATATGTTTCTTCATAGTCTATTCCCTCTTGTTGATTATAGCCTTTATCAACAAGTCTTGCTTTATTTCTTACAATGATTCCATTTTCATCACACTTGTTTCTGAAAACCCATTTTACACCAATCACAGTTGTTTCTTTAGGTCTTTCAACTAAAGTCCAGACTTGATTCCTTTCAAATTCATTTAATTCATCTTGCATTGCTTTGATCCAATCATCATCACCTAAGGCCTCACTTGGACTTTTAGGTTCAAATTGGGAAAGAAAAGAAAGATGTTCTATTTCATTTCTTAAGAAATTTATGGTCCTTATAGGTTGATTTATATCACCAATGATGTTATCACTAGGATGATTCCTAAGAAACAATTGATTTGGGTTTTGTAAAACCTGTTCATCAACATATGGTAGAAAATATTCTGTGGTAAATGTTTCAGGAATACTTTCTTGAACATTTTCCTTATCAGAATGCTCTTCCTATAAAGGTTGATAAACATTTTTAGAAAACACATCCGAGGATGTAGGATTGGGTTGGTTGAAAACAAAAGGATCAGTTTCATCGAATTTTACATGTACTGTTTCCTCAACAGTACAAGTGTTTTTATTGAAAACTCTATAAGCCTTAGAGGTTGTAGAATAGACTAGAAAGATTCCTTCATCAGATTTTGGTGCAAATTTGTGGAGATTATCTTTTGTATTCAGAATGAATACTTTGCATCCAAAAACTTTGAAGTATGAAATTTTAGGTTTTCGGCCAGTCCATAACTCATAAGGAGTTTTATTAAGAAATGGTCTAGTTAAAACACGATTTATAGTATAACAGGCAGTACTAACAGCTTCAGCCCAAAAGTACTTAGCAATTGAGTATTCACTCAACATGGTTCGAGTCATTTCCTGAAGAATACAATTTCTTCTTTCAACAACACCATTTTGCTGAGGAGTTCTTGGAGCTGAGAAATTGTGAGTAATACCTTTCTTACTACAAAAAGTTTCAAAATCTGAATTTTGAAATTCACCACCATGATCACTATGAATAGTTATCAATGGTAGGTTTTTCTCATTTTTAACTTGGGCTCTAAAAGTTTTGAAATAGGAAAAGGCTTCAGATTTCTTTGTGAGAAAATAGACCCATGTAAATCTAGTAAAGTCATCAACTAAAACAAATACATAGTATTTTCCTCCAATGCTGCTAGATTGTGAAGGACCAAACAGATCCATATGCACAAACTGTAATGCATTAGAAGTTGAAACTTCATTAATTGGTTTAAAGCTAGTTTTATGTTGCTTGCCAAATTGACAAGGATCACAGACTTTTGAAGAATCATATCTTAGATCCGGTAATCCTTTTACAAGTCCTTTCTTTGAGAGTTTTCTTAGGTTTCTCATATTACAATGTCCTAGTCTCCTATTCCATAGCCACGATTGGTCTTCTATTACACTTAAACAAGGTAAGTTTTGGTTCCTAAGGTCTTCTAAGTTAATAGTGTAAACATTCTCTTGCCTATGGGCAGATAGAATGAACTCATCCTTGGAATTGTGAACTAGACACTTATCATTTCTAAAATTCACAAGGTAACCTTCACCACATAATTGACTTATGCTGATGAGATTGTGCCTAAGAACTTTAACAAACAAAACATTTGAAATAAGAACTTTTCCAAGAAAAACAATATTACCTAAACCAACAATCTTTCCTTGAGCATTATCTCTGAAGGTAACTTTTCCACCTTTTGTTTTGATAACCTTTTGAAAAAGATTTTTGTTTCCAGTCATATGTCGAGAACAACCACTATCCATGTACCAAATGTTCTTGTTGGTACACTTCTCGTTTTCCTGAAAAAGAAACAATTAGATTTTCGGAATCCAAACTTTTTTGGATCCAGAAGGATTAGATAAAAGAATTTTAGGAATCCACATTTGTTTTGCAAAATGAGCTTTATGAAATCCTAAAGATTGAGTTTTGTTAAGAGAACAATCTCTTCTCCAGTGTCCACCACATTGACACTTAGAACAGAAAATGGTTTTTTGAGGAACAAAATAGTTATTGCTAAAAACAGGTTTGGAATAAGTATAACCGAGACCAGAACGATTTTTCAAAGGTCTAATTTGAGAATACATCCTGTCAAAGTTTTCTTTTCCATGAGTAAAGTTTGACAAACATTTCCTCAAAGATAAAATTTCTGACTTTAGTTTTAAAACCAAATTCTTGTTTTCTAAAACATTTGAATTTGAACTAGAGTTAGACTCTAAAATATTTTTCTTTGAAATTTCAGTTTCAAGATCCTTAGAAAGTTTATCCTTATCAGATTTAACTTTCTCAAGGGTTTTTAAAATACTTTCAAAATCAGAAGTTTTCAAATCAAGATCTTTAGAAAGATCTGATACTTCTTTAGTCAAGATTGAAATTCTAGAATTTTCCTTTTCAAATCTCTTTTAGAGTTTAGAATTTTCATTTTCAAGTAATTTAGCAAATCTAGAGACCTCTTCAAAAGAAGGTAATGTATCATCCTCTGATGATGAGGATTCATCATTTGAAGATTCATAATATCTATTATCAATACAATTTGCATTCAAAGAGACATTTGTAATAGCTTCAGCATTATGTACCTTAGCCATGAGACAATGATCATCAATTGGTAATCTGGCTAGAAGTCCAATATTTCTTTGTCCTGATGTCTCATATTCTGAAGATTCATCTGAGGAATCACTACCACTTGCGCTCCACGTATCATTTTCTTTCAAGACTTTCTTTGTCTTATAAAACCTTTTCTTGTTTCTTTCATAGTGTTTCTCTTTTCTATCTTTCCTCTTCAGTAAAGGACAATCAGGCCTTATATGTCCTACTTTCTTGCATTCATAACAGGTTACCTCTGACTCTTTCCTATCTTTCCTGTATTTCTTTTTGAATCTATATTGAAAATCTTTCTTTCCCACAATCTTGTTCATTCTTCGAGCAAGATTGGCTAACTCATTATCCGAAAGATTACAATCACTTGAATCAGATATAACAACTTTCTTGGATTTAGACCTTGTAAGCCTTTCAGGTGTTTTAGCTTTAGATGCAAAAGCTACACTTCCATTCCCATTCTTCTTCTTATTGAAATCAGCATCTCTCTTCATTCTTGTCTCATGCTGTAGAAGAGTTCCAAAGAGTTCATCAAGAGTAATCTGGGAAACTTTTCTATTTTCATCAATAGCTGTCCTTTTTGACTCCCATTCATTTGGCATAATATCTATAATCTTATCAACAAGAGCTTCATCATCAAGACCTTTTTCTCCCATAGATTGTAAGCTGTTTACAATCGTCATAAACCTTTGTTGAACTTTACATACTGGCTCTCCATAAGGAAAAAAAATCCATGATACTCTGCTCGAAGCATTCCTCTCCTTGTTTCTATAACCTTGGATGTACCAAAATGAGTAACTTCTAGTTTCTTCCAAATACAGTTGGCTGCTTCACATGAAGATATCTGACTATATATATTCCTGGTCATAGAGCATAATAAAGTATTGCGTACCTTGTAATTCAGTTGATATTCTTGCTTCTCTTGGTTGGTGAAGGTGCTAACTTCTTTGTCAGGAATTTTGTAACCCCCAGTAAGCATAATAAAATTGTCTACACCAGTATTGATAACGAAAGTCTTCATACGATCTCTCCAATACTCATAATCATTCCCATCAAAGATCGGTGGTCTAGAAGGATTCAGATTATCTATTGACCCGATATTCATTCCTCCCATCTAATACAACAAAAAACAACTTTTCCACTCCACACGTTAGTGTAGTAAGTATTCAAGATAGTAATAAGAAATAAAGCTAGTAATACAAATCAGTGGAAAACCCCCTCTGATACCAATTGTTGGATCAAATAGTAGATATAAATGTCAATTAGATAGAACAATACACGAGGGGGGGTGAATTGTAGATTTAAAAACCTTTGAGTTTTAGCAACAAAGGGATTAGTTTAAATGATCTTAAACTAATACAAATACAAACACCCACAATTGTATTGAATATAAAAGGTATGAAGTATTGTAATACTAATGCAATGTAAAACAATTGTATTCAAGGTGAACACAATAATCAGAGTAATACAAAGATGAATGATTCTACCTTAAAGCGTATAGAATCAATCACTACAAAATGTAATAGAATGATTGTAATTGAAACAATTACAATTGAATATGTAAAGAAGAAAGGAAACAATAAAAATCCCTTTCAAATACAAGTAAAAGCGGAGATGTAAAAGTATTACAATTCTTTTAACCCAAAGAGAAGGGTTATCCTTTCACCTAGGATAAAAGGTCTGTCTCACCAACACCTTGGTGAGCCCTCGATACGATGATCGGCACGTCTGTCTGCCTATCCCTGGCAGCCCTCGATACGATGATCGGTACGTCTGTCTGCCTATCCCTGGAAACCCTCGATACGATGATCGGCACGTCTGTCTGCCTATCCCCGGCAGCCCTCGATTTTGCAGGTAATCGGCACCTTTGTCTTTCAATTACTTGAAATCCCTCGATACGATGATCGGACGCACAAGGCAGATGAGAGAAGTCATAGTGTCTCTCTCTAGAATCTTGATAGTTCACAGAGTCTCTTCATTCATTCTCTTCGTTCACCGTTGTACTCTCAGCTTCAAATGACCTCCTATTTATAGGCCTCGGGTTCCAACGGTCATATTTCCTCCAACGGTCATATTGAAACAGAAAGCACGACATCGTTATGATTAGTTTGTAACTAACTCAATGACATCGTTTTGTTAGGACAAGAGATATAAAGAAATAAAAAACATGAGTACAATTCATATGCAGTGAGTGTTTTTGACTAAGTACCAAAACAAATAATGAACAACTGAATAGCAGAGTCAGTACGATACGATTGACAGAGTCAGTACGATACGATTGACAGAGTCAGTATGGTACGATTGACAGAGTCAGTATGGTACGATTGACAGAGTCAATACGATACGATATTGTCGATACGATCAACATTGTACGATACGATAAACATGATAAAAGACAATTTGCAATTTACAAACATATGATAGAATACATTTGTGATTTCCAAAACATGATATAGAAGTCAAAAGAAGACTTTTGACTTAACATGAAGGTGGATATATTTTTTTTAATTTTTTTTAGAGTTATAGATTAAATAAGTTGGTTGTTTTTTGAGGGGATGGGTAGAGTGGAGATCCCCTTTTATAAGTGAAAATGGATGAAATTTTTGTAAATACTCAATACATTATAATAATAGTAAAATAATCCCAAAGAATATAGATAAATAGTTTAGATATAATGTAGAGGATAATATATAAGGTCAATCTAGGACTCAACAAACCAATCCCACACATTCTTTAAAAATGTTTTAAACTAATTAAAATTTAATATTTCATTTTTAACCATTTAAATTTTATATTGGTTACATGTTTCTACATCGGGTAATATATAATTTTCTACCACAATTAAAATGGACCTTATTAAATAGTTTGTACCTAATAATTCCAAATTTAAAAGATATTTTATTTTTATCCCATTACATGATTTGATAAATAAAAATTGAAATTCTAAAAATATAATAGATTAAAAACAAAAAATATCATTCATGTTCTAAAATCTAAATCATAAGTTTTTACCCGAAATAAGATAATTTATATTTTATAAATAAAATTATAAAATAAATATTTTTTCATGGAAATGGTTTTAATTAATTTATATATGAAAATTAATAATTAATAATTCCATAAAATGAACAGTATTTGGGAAAATGATATACTACACAATTAACCTTAAAATTAATCATTCTAGAAAAATAAAATAATTATCCTATTATAATATTGTCATGATGAATCAAGAAATGATATTTATTTTTATAATTTATTATACTATAATATATAAAATTATCCTTTAAATAAAATAAAAAATTAGAATGAAAAACACTTCTTACATGAATATAAATTTTTAAAACATAGTTTGTTATTAGTCTTAATTTATATAGAACACTAATAATGAAATATTTAATAAATGAATATTATATTATATTTACATCAACATGTAAAAATTAGATCAATTTTTTCATTTTTAAAATTTAAAGTGTATAAAAATATAGATTGTTAAAAACAATAATGATTTTTTTGAATTTATAAAAAATTACCTAAATATATTATAATTACATTATGCTTTTTAATATATAATAATTCGAAACAATGTTTTAACAAATATAATCATATCTCACTTTCATTTGGAATCTCTGTTTTGTGTGGAGAATGCTATCAAACACATTTATTATTTAATGAAAATGTAAAGCTAAATCTATAGTTGTTGTGATATTTATCCTAAATTTGGTTTTAATTTATTTGAAATAAACAATAGAACCATGCCTTGATATATCTTAAAATTTTGATATTTTTCATTAGAATAAATCATTCAACACCATGGTTATTTCTAAAAAATTATAGAGTTTATGTTTTTAACAATTATATTTCTTGAAGTCTCTATTTTCTTGTTAGTTATATCATTCCTTATATATTTAGTTAAAAACCCCAATCATTCAATTATTAACCATCAAACTACATTTTCTGAAACAAATTAAAAAATATTTATATAACTTTTACCCCTTCAAAAATAAAATTTATAGAAATTAGTTTGTAGAATAAAAATATAATTATATATCAATTATTTCGTTATGAACATTGATCATTCATATATAAAATTTTCTCTGGGAGCCTTTATTTCTCTCGACCTATATTAAATTTACCTAAAATATGATCCCCATATATGAAAAAACTCGTGATTAAATATATCACTTACAACTATTTTTAATAAATTGATATTAAATATCAATATGATTTTATATTTAATGTTTCAATGGATTCTTTAAAAAATATTTTCCACTTTGCATTACACATATAATCCCTAATGTAATATTAACTTTCACATTTAGATCATCTTGGTATTCAATCATCCATAACATTTGTGTGTATATTTTTTAAAAACTATATAACTATATTTTGTAATACTATGATTAATTGAATATGCCTTCCAATAATGAAAATACACATATCTATTTTCTTGAAGGAATGATCCAACATATGTATATTTCTATCATCCACATTCCAAATACATTATGAATTAGTGTAACATAATATTTGGATATTTTATTATAATTTATAATACAATACATAAATATATATTTTATGGATATATATATAAATTAATTTGGAAACATTAATTCCATTGATAATTTTTTATATTCCCCCTCATTAGTTTTGGGTTTTTCTAGGTGTAATATAGATGTTTATAGAAAATATTCTAGTGATGAATGATTAGGTTCATGTATATACTAATCATACAGAAAAATATTCATGGTTTATTATTTGGATATTAGTAGTACATGGTTTGATATGTGATCAAAAAACCATGTGATCCAATAGTGCATAATGAATTTGTTGATCCAGTAGTGATGGAAAGTTAAGTAAATTAAATATTTAATATGGAATGATACATGTATGTGTTAGTTATTTTGGCATATATTTGATTATAAAAAGTTTTATTGACTCCCTAAAACCCAATTAACCATAAAATTTTACATTTTACGATTTTTGGTCCACATGATCTAATTTTTCATCTTCATCACCTTTGAATAAAAAATTCTCAATAACAATTAATTATTTAAACATATAATCATTTATTGCATGTTGGAATTCCATTTGGTATTTTAAAATATCTCCCTAGTCCTTATATATATATATATTTTTTGATATTTAAATATGGGATTTTTTTATTTCCATTCACATGGAACTAAATATATAAATTTATATTGTTTGAGGATTAAAGTATGTAGCCTCATTTCTATAGTCCATAATGTTATTAATTTGGAAATTTTAAAATAAGAAATCATTAGTTAGTTTATTTTGATCTAATCTGTCAATTGGATAACTTAACATAATTTATTTTGATCAGATTCTAATTTAATTATGTATTTAGTCTAAATATTGATTTTGGAATAATTTAATTTTTATAGAAATTTCATTCAAAATTAACAATTGTTTTTTTGAATTAATTTTATTAATTAATAGGGGTTTTATATTTATATATATTTGATGAATTTTGGAATTTTAAGGAAAACCTTTCAACTTAACTGTATTAATTTTCTAACATTTGTAAAAAATATTTTTTTAAACTTTTTACATGATTGTGTTTTAATTGAAAGATAATTTTTAATAAGTTTTTCTAATTTGTTGGTGAAATTATTTTAATGATAATTATAATATTTTGGGTTGAATTAATATTCATTTATTTACACTGAAAATGATTCAAATTTTATTTTTATGTTGAAAAGGGTTTTTTATATTTATAATATCGGATGAGTGCATGAGTTAAAATTGTTTTAAGGGGTTAGGTTTTTGAATACCTTTATTTGTAAACCATGTTAAATGAGGGAACATATGGTAAATACATTAAGGTGAGATATAGGTTTGATAAAAATAGAAATAATGTAACACATATATCCTTTACATGATTAATTGATTAGTCTATGGTTGTGTAAATTAGTGATTAATTAGTTCACCCAAACTAGGTGACAAATGACTCATTTTGGGTGGGTGAATGATGATTCATACTGTATATATATCCATAAAAAAATTGTGAGGATATTATTAAGAATACATTTCAATGTGAAATGAATTTGGGGAAATGTAAAATATTTAATGTAATTTATTTAAATGAGGTGTTTCTTAAATATTTTCAGAATAGGGAATTTGCAATAGATTTTTATAAATTGTAATTTTTATACTAATTTGATTTTTTTTTTGATTTTTATGGGATTTATAAAAAAGTATTATTTTTCTAGGATGAGTTTTATGTGAAATATATCATAGTTACTAGAAAATAATGATTTACCATTTTCATTTAATTTCTTTTTGTATAATGCATAAATCCTTGTAATGAATGGTTTAGTTTTAAAAACTATGAAAAATAAAATTTATTTTTTTTAAAATTTTTCTTGTTTTATCATGATTTATTTCAAGTGTATTTGGTTTTTCAATTTCATAGATGTGAATTGGAGTCTTGGTGAAATCCATATATGTTTATTCTCCCCTAAATATGTTCATGTTGATATATATGAGAAAATGATTAGTCATTATTACAGGAAGATGAATGCATTGTTCTTAGTCAATGGTGAGTCATTGTACCATATAAGAGTTATGGTAATGGGTATTTCTTCCTATTTTGGGTATTTTTCTTATTTTGGCATGTGAAACCTAACATTATTTAATAATATATTTTTGGTTAGCTGTTTTTAAAAATATTTTTTCAATAATTAATGTTTATATTAAATTATTTTATTTAAAATTGATTTCAAAAGATCATACATAGTTTTTGGTTTTAATATTGTCGAAAATTAATTCTACATGTGTTATATTTTATCCCACTATGCATGTTTAAAGTCTATAGTGACCGGGAATGCAGTTTAGGCCATGTGGAATCTTGTTTTAGGTCTTCAGATTTGGGATACCAGCTAAAGAAGTTATTTTTTTTATCAAAGTTAGGTTTTTGAGTAATCTCTTTGAATGTTTAGTATTCATATAGAATATTATAATTATGATATGAAATTTACCCATAAAATGATATATCAAAACATTTTATATTAATCTTTAAGTCACTAGCATATTCAGGTAAATGATAAGTTGGTGATGACCATATTAAATTGTATTTTTTTCATGTAAACCAATATTGGGTTGAACCTAGAATTTGTTAATACATCTTAGTATATTGGTATATGTTTCATCCCATGAAATGGGTTTTAAATAAAATATTTTTACTTCATAGAAATTGAATTATAATGACTAAATGGATTTAATATTTCATTTTATTTTTTAAATGAATAACTATTTTTTAAATGAATCAAATAATTTGGGTAAATTACTTGAAATAAAATTATTCATGGAAATAAGATTCCACATTGTTATAGTTTTTTATAAATATATTTTTTAAGAGTAACACATGAGGAATAATCTTGTTTTGAGGAAAATTTTATAGTGTGTTGTGGAATATTCCATATTGGAGATGCCTCATTGGATGGGGATAAAGGGAAACTAAATATTCTCCCATGAACCATTAGCTGGTTGGGGAAATCATATAGGTTATTTAGTTTATCATCATAGGTGATAACCATGATAAGAAAAATGGATTGGATTTGATATTTGAGTTCATGAAGAAAAAACTTAATAATTTAGGGGAATGGGGGGTTTGAATGGGATGATAAATGGTTAGAGAAAATCAACAATAACTTACTGCATTAATGTCCCTCTTAGGATTCAAAGGATGACTTTGATTTATATTTTATATAATGGATATAAATTAATTGGTTGGAAGAAATTTAGGATGCTTGTACTTATAAATATAAAAAATGGTACAGATTCTAGATGATACTGAATTAAAAACACTTATTAGAGAAGATTAAGTTGGTATAATTTCTCACGTTATGGGATTTAAATAAAGTGAATTCAGTGTAATGGATTATATATAAATGTTTTCATAGTTTTATGTATGTTTTACTGGATATGAGGAAATAAATAATCATTGTTTGATGATTTTATATATAGAAACAATAAAATATTATGTCAAGGAATATTTATCTCAATCTAACTATGTATAATGTAGTGTTTAATATAGTTCCTTTAGTAGAGTTGGAAATAAAAAATACTTGAAAAAACTGAGTTATATCTTTCCAAAGTCAATAGAGGGGAATAACTCATTCATTATATAGAATGAGTATATATTATTCTAGGGAAAATCTATTAAGGTGTCTTCCTAGTTTTACCCAGTGAAGTGATCAATGGTGTAGTTCTAGTATGATGAAGTAGGGAACTATAAAATTCATGTTCCCAAATCCATTATGAACATGAGTTAATTGGGATAATTATACCCATTTAATGAAGTTCTAAAATAACATATTATATAAAAATGTAGTGGTTTGTAAAATATTGTGTAGGGATAATGGATAAAATGTAATGAAATAATTTAATTTATATAAAGTACATGAGGTATAGTTTAAATATCTCATCAAGAGGAGAGTTAAAAAATTAGAAGAGTCAAGGGAAACTCATTGTGTCTGAGTATAAACCATAAAATGATATGCTAGTGAATTCCATCAACGGTATGAGGATCCATTTTTAAAACTAATACTATTATTTAATCATTTTTTTAAAAAATAATAATTTTAATTTATCATTACATTATTTTTTTAATCTATTTATGTTTTATAAGGATTTTATGAAATATTAATTGAGTATTGAATCCCAAATTGATTAGTGATTTGAGAAAAGAATCAACTATCCACCCTCATCACGCATGATTTGAAATGTGGAAATATCATGGGTATTTTTTATTATTTATGTAAAAACATATAATTTGATACCTTATAATTAATATATTATTTTATTTAATTATAAAAATAATTGTTAAGGTTAATGAGTAAATTTTTCATCGATATATGGGGTAATCCAAATTTTTAGAGTGACTTGGATATTCATGTGAGCATAAATGGTATTATAGTGGTTGATATTCGATCTTTGTCTTCTCAACTAGCATTATTAGTTCTTAGGTATATTTATTGTAATTAAAAATATTTTCTTCCAAGAATAGTGAATTTTTGTTCTTCGTGTTTTCATGATAATTTATTTATATTACACTTTTAATGGATGTAATGTTTTATATTGGTTTAGTTATTATTATGATACCTATACCATTAGAATCTTATCACATGGTACTAATAGAATGGAATAAGAATAAGGTGAAAATGGATGAGAATAATAAATGAGATTCATTTGAAAGAGTTTTTCCCATTAAGTTATTTCTATCATATTCATGAATAATGATGATGGAATAATGTGGTTGTGTATTGAATATAAAAATATGATCTAAGTGACAATGATGAATAAATATAATCTTCATTAGATTGATGATCCCATTTAATAGCTAATGAATGATAATTAGATTTCCAAAATAGACCCTAGAACTATTTATGAATAGTTATGGGTATGGAAAATGAACTAATAATTTTGGAATTCTATTGATAATATAAATTTTATGACATCTTTAAATGAATTTTAGAGGTACTAGTGCACCTATGATTTTCATTCCATAGATTAATATAATTATAAATATGTATTTTGACTCTTTGGTGGTGGAATTTTAGGGTTACATTCATATTTATTAAAAGACTAAAGAGGATCATAAAAATCATTAAAATAAATTTTTAGGATTTATCAATGATCAAAGTCATTATAAAAAATTTCTAAATTCAAATTAGGGATACATAAGGTGTATATCCCTATAAATACTGATTCTAATGAAGGGATATTTTTTTATCATTGGAATTACAATGAAAAACATTCATTGTAAAAACTAAACAACATTATTGAAATTCATAGTTTCTTATTTTGATTAGATATTATTAGAGATTCATTAAACAAATCACAAAATTAATTCCCATGTGATAGTATTGACTTGAAAAGAATTAATGTTTTACATGATTATATTTTAATCAATTTTTCATTATGATTTTTTAACATATTAGGATTTGGTTTGAGATTTTACTTGGAGAGTGGAATTAATGTTGTGGTGTATAGGTCTATAAATATAAGGCTCCATAATAATAATTTCACAACCCACAACTTAGAGATAACTACTATTATGTAAACATTGAACAATAATATGCATAACCTTTTTGGTGAAAATTTATTAGTTTATATGAATAAAATGAATTTAAATTATATGTTCTCATTGAGGGATCAACACATGAGGATATATAGGTTGGTTTAATATGTTAAATACATTTATTTCAAGATCATGTATATTCTAAAAAACTTATATGCATTAGAAAATTCCTTGAGGTAAAAAACATCAACTTATGTGGTGACAGAATATGAGAGTCAATGGTAGTTTATGAGATTATTTTAAACAAACTTCACATTTAGATTATGAATATATCAAATAATTTGGCAGTATATATCATTATTGTGAAAAGTTTTTTTATAGAGTAAGAAAATTTAAGAAAATTGTCCTATGAGGACTGTAGGATGATAAGGGGATAAAAAAATAAATATAACCCATTAAGGGGTTTTTGTTCATAGTGGATTCAATTATTTATTTCAATGTATTGATGGTTATGCCTATAGGGTTCATGAAGTAAATATTGGAAATATTTAATAATTTTATTTGGGTGGTACACCCTAGAGAAACAGCGATATATGTTGCGGTGGTTATGAATGAATAGTAAAAAATTTGATTTGGTTCCAAAATTTTTATTATATATTTGGATAAAGATGGTATACTAATGGAATGAAGAGTTTTTAAAACTATTTAATATTCATACATATAAATAAAGTAAAATATTTAATCATTTCATGGTTAGGTATGTGGGTTCACTATAGGAACATGATTGTGTTTTAGTTATAATGGATAACTTATGAAATCAATGTATATCTTTTCTATAAATGAAATTTTTTGATTGATGACTTTTGGAGAAACATATACATAATATTATTATATAATAAATTGTGTTTAATAAAATCATCCCTATTAGAGACACTTAGTTTTCCTAAATTTTATAGAGTGTACTATGGTATATCATTTGGATGAAGATGAAGAGGAATTTGGAATATCATCCATGTATGGATGAGAAGATGGATCATATTATTATATTCTAGAGGATATTATCTGATAATACATGTTTTATATAGGAATATATTTTGGGTGTCATAATACATTAGTGTAATTCATATATAATAACTACTATCAGTTATTGGTTATGTTGGAACCAATTATATCATTTTATGGTAGACCATATAGGTCTTTTTTATTTTTGATTAAAAAAATGTGAGGAATATTAAGGGACCAAATTTAGTTCTATTAAAAAATTAGAAACGTATTTTTATTAATAAATATATGAGTTTTTCTCATTGATTGTAGAAATATTATGATGTCTATTAATGAAGGCCCTTGAGGATGTATGTGTCAGATTCTATATTTTGGAATGTATGTCCTTTATTTTTGGATAAATATATTAGAAAATAGGGTAAGTTGATGCCTCATTATATATACCTCTTTGAGATAAATGAGAGGATTAATGAAGTTTCTTATATATTTCTTATTCCATAGTGATATGTGGTTTTCCATAATATTTTCATTATTTCTCAATTAAAGATGAATCAACCAGAACCTTCTCATATCTAAATATGGGAGGAAGTTAAATTGGTAAGTGAAGTTCCCCATATTATATACCTTATTTAGGTTATAGATCATGTGGATATTATAAGTTAAATAAGGGTATTTCCTTTAGTTTTGGAGTTATAGTGTCACAAAATAAATTAAGAAATGTTGTAGGAGAGGTTTTTTTGATATAAAATTAATATTTCCATATATTTTTATAGTAAAAGTAGATTATTGAAATTATTTAGATTAAAATTACTATGGTGGGGATAATTTTAATGTAGTAGTTTTGACTGGTATATTCCATCTTTAGTTTTTTGGGATTTTTATGAGGAAAATTTGTTTTTTTAATACTGGGAGATAAGCATGGTTAATTTCATATTTAGGCTAATCATGTAATTAACCATGCATTGTTAAATATTTTGGACAATAGATAAAAATTATTATAAACACTATTTCACTTACCTTTAATGATAACCATAAATATTTGATTATTTATCCAATAAAAAAGAATATTAATTTACATGATCTACCTATCCTTGTGAGATAACCATGAAAATTATACATTTTGAATTATAGTTTCATTTAAATACTCAAATTAACTATATTTTACCCTATTAACACTCCCACTAAAACTTGTACAATTCTAAAGCATCTTGGATGTAATTTTGAGGGTTCTCTTCCATAGAACAACATTTATTTGTGAGGAATGTACAATTAAACATGTAGTCAAATGACAGGGTTTGATATTTCTTTTGTTTCTTGAATTTATATCCCTATTTATTTTAATCTTTTTTAATAAAAATTTTTCATGTTGTATTTTTCAGTTTATTGAAAATTGAATTGATTATTTTTTTAATCATTTCTTATATATTAAAAAAATCAAGACCACAAGTCTGTTTAATTTTAATAAATGTTTTGAAATTTCAGAAAATTATGACATTCAGTAGGTGGCTCTGACCACTACTACAAATTGGTTAATTTAATATGTGTTTCATATTTATTGTAACTCACTAATGATACTTTTGAGTGAATTATTATTTATTTAATAATTTTTACCAAATGGTGTTTTTGTGTAGTTGGATTTCAATATAACTTTTTTGTTTTAATTATATATTATATCTAATGTACTTTAGAAATTTTTAATGGTTTATTTTTAATTAAAATAAATTGGTTAAATGTTTGGAATTATAATTGGTTATATTCAAATATATGTATATTTTATTTTCCCTCAATATGGATGTAGAGATTTAGTTTTAATAGGATTTAGATAGTTTATGTAGAAATTTGAAAGTGGTTTTCAATCATAATTTTTTTGATATCATGTTGAAGTTGTTTTAATGAAAACTATATATTTTTATATAAATTAAATTTTATATATTATACTTCAAAATTTATGAATTAAATTACTTATATTTACCATGGCTTTTATGATTTATCAAACTGGGTGTGTTTGTTTGTCATGATAGATTTTTAGGACAAATTTTTGAAAACATATATGTTTCTATTGTTTTAAAGGGGGGAATTATTGGGAAAATATTAAGGTGAGTAATATTTGGGATTAATAAGGATATGTGGGTATATATCTCCACCTATCATCTTAATTTGGACGGTTTAGGTTTATAATAGTTGTTAAACTGTTGGTGAACACATCTAATTGGTTGTGTGATGAATCATTTCAGATGGGATAATGGTTGTTTGGGATGCTCCAGATCCACATTGATGGATGAAGGTATCATATACACATTTTTTACCTACATTTACTAATACTAGGTACAAAATCATAGATATAACCATCATTAATAAAAAATAGTAGGTGATTATTACATCCCAAACATCTAATCTATCTTTTTATGTTTACTGATTTATAGAATTTAGACACAACATAAATGGATAAATCCCATGTTTTTTGTATCATTTGGAAAAAATTTACATTTTATAAAAAAATAAATAATTCATGAAAATTATTTAACATATCCCAATAAATCATTCACACCTTTTATCCTTATAATAATGTAACATGTACTACTTTTCTACAAAACCATGTGAAATGGAAACATGAAAAGGGGTGAGATCAAATGCTTACAATGGAAAAAATTACTAAAGAAATCATGACACAAAAATTGTTGAATGAATAGGTAAATAACATGAATCAATAATAAGTAAGAAACTAAAATAATGAAATATCAAGGAAAATAAATTAAAATATGGTTATCAATAATAATGGTCTCATACTAATGTAAGGCCTAATGTCTGATATAAAGATATAGCTTTCAAGGCCTTATCCTAAGACATTTTACTTATTTTCAAGACCAAAATCAGGGAATAATATTGCCAACTGTTTTTTCTAAGATTATATCACTGTATGGTATGAGGAATACACCAAATATAACTACCCATAACCCACACTCTTAAATCCTATGATTAAATGTATAACATTAAATATTCATAAATAATTTGGATAATTAAAACCCAATTGTTTTTCATCAAATCTTACAATATCAAAAGGAAAACTTGGATCACATACATTATAGAGTACCTATATGGTTTAGAGTTTTACATAATTCAGATAAAATCCTACATAAACAATTCATATGTCATCAAAAGAAGATATCTCTCATTTAACCCAACTTTACTTTTTTTTAAAAATTGGTCCACAAAATCATACTATGAAATAATTTATAGATATAGATTATTCAAAATAAATCATTAAAACCATGGGAAAAGGAAACCTAAGAAGGATTATCTCAAATTCATTGTAATTGAAAATGTAAACATTAACAAAATAATTTCTTCAATGAGAATTATATTTCATAAGGGTATGAGGAAATAATGAAAGTGCATGAGTGAGTCATAATAGAACTCAAAACCTTAAATACCTAGACTATAAAATATGAAAACATGGTAAAGTAAAGAGTCATCAGAATAAAAAAACATGATCCATTTGATATCAATATCAATCATTACAAACATAATAAACCCATATAAAGCATAATAAAAACATGTACATACTTGGGGCATCATTTTTACTTAAATCATATATTCAATATTATAAATGGAATAACCAAATGGTTTAATTTAATACCCAATGAATTGGATTTCTATCATCGAACCATCATTCTTTGGATTATTATATAACCGCCAATTGTTGGTTTATCACAGAACCACCATCATTGGTTCATTATGGAACCAACCGTCATTGGTTTATCACATAACCACCAATACAATTTATATGTTCCATAAAAAAATAACAACACATAAAATATTTCATGTAATTATAAACCCATATAAATAACCATTATTACTTTTATAACTTTATTAACCCATAAAAAATAAGCGATATCTATAACAATCTCTTTGAAACATGATAAAACCGTAGAAATAATTTTTTTCTATAACAATATCATTGAAACATGGTTATACCATAGAGAAAAAATGGGTCTATAACAAACTCATTAAAACTTCATTATCCTGTGTAAGTGAAACATGATCTATAACAATCTCTTTGAAACATGATTATCTCATGGAGAAGAATCTGCTCTAAATAAATCTCATTGAAAAATGATTAAATTGTCGAATAGATATGGTGTTCCCTAAAAATATATTTATAACATAATAAAATAGTTGAAGATAAACATTTTTCATAAAAATATCTTTCAAATATTATTAAATTGTGGAAAAGAAATAGGTTCAACATTTACCTCTTTGACACTTGTTTATCCCATGGAGAAAAAACGGGTTCCATAATAATATTATTGAAACAATATTAAACCATATGGAAAAAATTTGGTGGTATCAGAATAAATATCCCCATTTGAGGATATATAATTAAAATCTTTATTTATGTTTATTAATGGAAATTCCATTAAAATAAAATTATAAACAATCTTGAGGAAAATAATCATTAAATATTCCAAAGTGTCCCATATCACTTTAAAACATTTGAATCATTAACCCCGTAAAGGAAAAAAATTAAATAGAACATATAATAACACAAGAATATAAATATTAATGATTTATTATATCAAAATATAAGTAAATACACCTCATAAAATAATTTAGATGAGTGACATAACAATCATATTAAAAAAGATTTTTTTTAAAAAAACTCCATTACTGCCTTGGTAACTTTGAATCCATAAACCACATGAATTATAGATCATAAATTAGATAGGTAAAAACCTAATTTATAAGGATAATAATTATTAGAAAAATTCAGGGGTATTATGTAGACCTCACATAAAAAATAAGTGGTGAATATGAAATAAGTCCTATAAAAAAAGTGAGATTGGAATTCCCCTTACAAAAGTGGAACATCTGAATCAAAAGCCCAAGAAGTAATAATCATAAAAAAAATTTAAATAACATTATTATAAAATAATTAATGATGTAATATATCATATGTGGTGTTATATACCCCAAATAAATTAAGTATGTGGTCTATATGCTATTTATCACGTAGTTGTAAAAAAGTGAGATGAAAATCCCTTACAAAGATTGTACAATTTGACTGAGAATGAGTCAATGAAAAATTAAAATTAAAACAATAAATTTTGAAATACATTTTTAAATAATTAATGGTTATTTAACAAAATATATTGTCATATCATAACCAATTACATATAAGTTTAACCTAATGGATGAAAATTATGTTATGAAATCCCTTACCTTATGTCCTATTTGTCATTCTTGTCCTATATATTCATGAATAATAATATTAGTTTAATTATTTTAATTATTAATAAAATTTTCCATGTTTATTATTACTTTTATTTCACTTAAAAAATTGTAATATACAATAACTTAATCAATATGGTTTAAGTCGGGTGTTTTGACCATATTTAGCTTCTATGTCAAAACTAAATTTCATAGGTTGAATATGGTCAATGATGTAATTATTTAAACATACCATAATAAAAACCATGTAATAATTATCAAATTTTTACATAAATTATAATTTTATAACCATAAATTTAATATGGTTATGGAAAACGAACCAACGTTACGATCATAGAGACGATAGGTCATACATACTCATGAGTAACGTTCCCATTTTTTGATGATCATTAAGGAAATATTTTGAGTAATGTTTTATAATTCATGAATTAACATTATATCAAAAAGACATATTATTTAATTATATATATATATATATATTATTCTATGGATGTTTTGATGAAAAATTAAGAATCACATCACTTAGAGGAGGAGGTAGCCCACACATAAATGAATGACATTATCACTTAGTCAATGCGTGGAATAGAAAAAAATGATATGTTATATGTATAGATAGAATTTTTTGATTAATATAATAAATATTTAATTTATATAATATATTTTTATGAAACCCATACTTAGTAAATTTTGTGTAATGCGTGATGAAATCACATCATTTTGAAGAGGCGTTAGTCCACACATCCACAAATGATATTATCGTAGTCCCACAAATTGAAAATCCCGAAGGTATGATTAATTTAATAATTATATAAACATAAATAAATTATTAATATCACATATATATATAATATAAAAAAGTATTTATATTCTAATTCCCATCAATGAGAGGTGGTATAGGAAAAACAAATGACATTGTTTTATGAGGCGTTAGTCTAACGTGCACATGAGTTGTGATTCCATTACCGATTTGATTGAAGTGTGTGTAGGTGTAGGTAAAACCCATAACATATCAACATATTATTATATTTATTATACTTATTTCATTTTATAATCATTGAATAAGAATTATTTAAGTGGTGGAGAAATAAAGAAAACAAAAGTTCTCATTGGAAAATGTTACATCTTCTTCGGGTAACTCCTTATTTGCACCAAAGGACTTTATTAGAATTATTTCATTCCAAGGTTATCCTACTAGGATAGTATTAGGGGTTTTGGGAGCTTATTTTGGATGTTTTTTATATATCAAACTGGATTTATATGTGTGAATAAGTTGGGAAAGTGAGTACCTTTTTATAGTGGAGGGGGAGTGGAATTATTGTAAATATAAAAAGGTAAAAACAATTATTAGGTCTCAATTACATCATGTTCCTCCAATAATGACAAATATTCTATAAATGTGAAAATAATATCTAAAAATGGCATATAAATGGATTTTGGAAAAGTTTCTATATCATTTGTCCTCATAATATTAATGTTTAACCACTAAGTAAACTCATTTTTACTATAATCATAGTAATTAATTTTAATTTAATTCACTAATTTTTTTATAAAAAACAAAGTTGAACATACAATAAATTATAAATTATTCTGATCCAAAATATTTAATCCTTTTTTATAAATAATAATCACATATGTGGGAGAAATTAATTTTAAAAAATCCCAATGATAGGATGAAACAACATGTTTTTAAAGTAAAAGGCCCAAATGTTTTAAATGTTTTTATATCCAATTTCAATGTGAAATTGATTAAAAAGACATAAAATAGATTTAATTATATAAAATTTATCTAATAATACTTACAATATAATAAAAAATATAATTTATAACTATAAATTATTTAGACAAAGAAGTAGTTTTCAATTAAAATCTACTATTTATCACTATTTATCAAAAAATGAAAGTTCACAAAAATAAAAATTCCATAAATGCAACCAAAGTAAATATTGATAATATTATTCCAAAATTTAATTTTATTTTTTCAAATAAAATTTAAATAAATGTAAAATTTTATTTTCAAATCTAGTCTTCTATTGAATGACTTAAAAACTACATTTTTGAAAAATACATCTTTTAATGCTTAAAATTGGATTTATTATTATCAATTATAATGAAAACACATAACATGAATTTTAAATATTTTATTGAATATATTATATAAATATTTAATTAATATATTTCACTAGTATTTATTAATTTAATTTAATAAGACAAAATCCCTTCATTGGCCTTAAGATAGTCTTTCATAAAAACATATCTTATATATTCAATTAGTTTTTTATTTTCTTTTATAATTAATTGGTAAATAAATAATTAATTATATAAACATTTTTAAACCATAAATTAAAATTCTATTTAAACATATTCATTACAATCATTCTAATGGATATGAGATAACTATCTTTTTAAATAATATAATTAATATTATATTTTTTATCCTTTAAGACTTGGCCTTGCGTGTAAAACATGTTATTGAATAAAATCAATGTTACATTAATTAAAAGATAAATATGTTATTTAATATAACTATAGATAAACTATGAATTAGGTGTAACTCATGCTATCAAAGATTTTAAGTTAATTTTAAAGACTATATATCATAAAATCTCACCATGTTACATTTTATCCACTATTAAATTTTCAACTTAGTAATCAAATGATTAACATTTTTATAATTATTTTATTGAAACCTAAATCATAAAAAGGGTTAATAATTTTTTTTGAATAAGGGAAATTGGGAATAATAATTTTCACCAAAATATTCTCTTATCTAGCAGTCCACAGAGGGATAAAATTAGTGTGAAATTAAAAGATAAACTTGGATAAAAAACTAATTCACATTCACTAATATAGAGTGACAAGAATGTGGTAAATAGGAATCCAATTACTAAAAATACACAAACTATATAGGTATGGAAAATTTCATTGATATCATCAGAAAATATGGTAATAGGATAACATTTTATTTGATAACACTTTTCCAAAAGTTGGAGGCTTTCTTTCACCATCTAGAATGAAAACATAATGCAATATACATACATGATAATTATAATTTAATCCATAATTCAATATCCACATAAATATCATATTTTTATCTAGAATATGAGTATTGAAAGAAAATTTTATTATGCCAAAACCAAAAATATCATCATTTAATGACAACATAACCATAAAGGGGATAATCAAGCTATTCCATATGTATTTATAAATTTACCTCAACCAAAATTTCTATCACATTATATGATAATTCTCCAAAAACTAACCATAATATGATAAACTAATAATAAAAATTCAATAGTAATACCCAATGTTAAAACTATAATATTCTATATATAACTATCCATAAAATTATTCAAACATTTCCTGACTATGTTTGAAACCCATAGATTAAATTGATTTGATCATATATTCTTCCAAAATTAATAAACCACTATTCCTAAAATAAAAAACCATATGTTCTCTAAATAAACATAATCATAAAATGTAAAAAAATCATATTAACCCAAACATCCTGTTTTCCTGTGGTAGTGCATGAAATCATTTTCTTCCTACTTTTATGGGTTCAAGACCCACCAACTAGATGGATGTGATAGGTTTTCATCCATCATACAAGTTTTACCCTTTATTATTAATATTTAAATATAAATGCACCCTAAGAAACATCAAAGTTCATTCTAGTGGATAAAAATACATCAACCCAAAAAATGACTCCAAAAACATCATTGAAAACCACAAAATTTTTACTACTTAATACCATTAGGTTAGTTGAATTAAGGCATTGAACTTATGTTTAACCATAAAATTATAGTCATTTGAATTTATCCATTACTATTAATATTACCTCAAATGAAAATTTTATAATCTCTAAATTTATTTAAAACTACCATTGATACCAAATATAATACCCCGGAACCCACACTACTTGATGTTGTGTTGAATTCATAACTTTATATATCTGACATTGATACCAATAATTGAGACCCAAAATTTATTTCCCATCATACCGGTGAATAACACAAGTAAAACATAGATCACTTAAATTTTGGAGGAACTTTTTGGTTTAGTGTTTTAGAGAATTAAGAAAAACTCCTACATAAAAAATTCATAATTCATCATATGAATATTTCTTCCATTTTACATAGATTTTAATTTTTCATAATATATCATCAACATAATCGTTATGAAACTATTTATAGGCATAAATCATCCAGCATTAAAATTTAAAATTTAGGTAAAAAGAAACATATGAAGGGTGAGCTCAAATTCTTCGTATTGTAAAATGTAAACATTAAAAAATAAATTTCATCAATTAGTATAAGAATAAATAAGGGTATGATGGAATAATCAAATTTCATGAGAAAATCATAAAATAATTCAATCCTATCAATAACTTGATAATAAAATATGAAATCATGGAAAAGGAAAAAGTCATCAGAATCAATAATCATGTCCATTCAATATCAATCTCAATCCTTAAAAACATTACAAACCCATAAAAAGCATGTATAAAACATTAACATACATATGAAATAATTTTCACATCACTATTACATTCACTCTTAAAAATGTAATGATCATATGGTTGACATTAATACCCAATCCGTTGGATGGACATTACATACCCACCCATCATTTGTTTATAATGTAACCACCTATCATTGGTTTATCACAAAACCACACATCATTGGTTTATCATGGGACCACCCATCATTATTTTATCACATAACCACCCATAAATTTAAAAATTACCATTATAAAGAATGACACATAAAATATTTCATTTCATCCCAAACTCATAGAAATTACCATTATCCCTATCATAATTTCATTAACCCATTGAAAAGAAATAGGTTCTATAAAAATGCATTTAAAACATGATAATATCATTCAAAATAAATGGTTTCCCTAATAATCTCTTTTAAACATGGTTATAAATAGGAGATGAAATAGGTTCCATAAAAATCACATAGAAATATTATTAACCATTGGAAAATAAATGGGTTCCATAAAAATATCATTAAAACATAGTTATCTCATGGAGATGAAATGAGTTTGACAAAAATCTCATTAAAACATTATTAACATGTATAAAATTAATGTATTCCATATAAAATATTTAAAAAATAGTCAACCAGTTTAAGAGAAATAGGTTTTATAAAAATCTCTTTGAAAAATGATTAACCCATATAAAAGAAATGGGTTTCACAATAATCTATTTGACACATGGTTTCCTCATAGGGAAGAAAATGTTTCCATAACAAATCTCATGGAAATTTTTTTAATCCATTTATAAAAGAATGAGGATTGTATAAATACAAAATATAACCCATGTAAGATTAGTTACAACAACGTTTATTGATGTTTATGTATGGAAATAGCATTGAAAGATTAGTAGAAATATTATAGAGGAATATAATTTTTAAATATTTCAAAGTGTCCCATACCAGTTTGAAACATTTGAATGATTAACCCCATGAATGAATAAAATAAATTGAGACTTAGAAAATCAATATAATATGTATATTAATTATATATCATCTATAAATATAAGTATAAACACCTCATTAATGAATTTTGGTGTATAACATAACAAACTTCTCAAAGAAGAGAATATGTGACAAAAATTCATTACCATAATGGTAACTTTAAAACCTTAAACTCCAAAAAATAGTGATCCAAAAATGGATTGGTAAAAACAAAAAAATAATTAGGTATAATATTCATCAAATACATTAATTGGCATTATATAAACCACACAACAAAAATAAGTTATTAATATTCACAGAAAGAAACGTTAGATAATAATTCCCCTTATAACTATGGAAACATTTGAATCAAAAGCCCAATAAGAAATAATCATCAATTGAAAAATTTTAATACCATGAGGGAAAAATAATTCATGAATACATATATTAAAATTGGAATTAGATACACCACACAAAATAATTATGGGGTTAAAATGTCATTTATCTCTCAGATGTAAAAAGTGAGATGAAAATCCCTTAAAAGAATCTTATCATTGGAGTGAGAATATATCAAAAAAAATAAATATGTGTGAAAAATTTAAATTGATAAAAGAAAAGTTGAAACTATATATAAAACATTCATAGGTTATTTCACAAAAAATATTGGTATAACAAAACCAATGACATATCAATTTATCCCAAGGAATGGAAATTGAGTTAACAAATCCCTTATCTTGAGTATGATTTTTCATGAATTTCCTATATATTCATGAATAAAAGACTTACATTAATTATTTTAATGATTATAAAAATTTTCCATGTTTATTATTACTTTTATTTCAATCTAAAAAATTTCTATACAATTACTTAGTCAATAATAGTTAAGTCATATATTTCGACCATATTCATCTAATGTATCAAAACTGACACTCAATGGTTGACTAATGTTAATGAGGCCATTATATAAACATACATAAGATAATAAAAATAACATTATTATAAAATTTATAGAAAAATTATAATTTTAAAATCACACTATAAAGCCCGATATTTTTCCTTATAATTTTTTTAAATTATTTGGTATTTTTACTAGTCTGCGAAAATTGATGGCATGTGATTCCGAGGCCCAGAGAACCTAGAATGGAACTTTAAACTTTTTTAAGGTATGTTCTATAAATGTGCGAGTGGAGAATTCTATATTTTGAACCAGTGATCAGATTAAAAGTCTAAGGGAACCGTTGAATCTGCAGCGCTGTGATTCACTTAAGGGAAGCTTAACTTCAACCGTCAAGGGTCGGACGAAAAAGTTAATTTTTTGGACTTTATAAAAAAATAATAAAATAACTCAATTATTTTTTTTATTTCTTTCTTGTAACTGTTGAGTGGTGATGGTGGGACCGTAATGTTGTTAGACCATTAAATGGCCGATTACACTTGGTTGTGTAACCGCACCATTTGGAGAATTAATAGGTTCATTAATTAAATTTATTAGTGAACCTCATTAATTATGCGGTGGGTTGATCTCCTACTTTCTTCTTTTTAATAAAATTTCCGACTTGAGTTTTTAGAAAAAATAGAGGAACCTCCAAAGAAGTACCGGGGACGTCTTCCACAAATGTAGAACAGAACTTCGACGACTATTGAAGGATTCAATGATGGGAAATGATAAGCGCCAAAGGACGTGAACCTTCTCCTTTGTCCACAACACCCTCGAACATGAACACTCCTTATTCATCCGCAGTGACTTCCAATGAACTCAAGGTAGGGGGGTTTCATTTTTTAGCTAAGAGTTTTTCATTCTTGAAATACCTCCCTTGTTAAAATTCTAAAGTGGAGGGCGTGGGCTGAACAAACAAGGCCCATACCCTCCGCTGATCTCGGTAATGGTTGCGTTCTTTGTGGGCGACTGAAAGATATGGCGGAAAGGTAAAACCAAGGGCCACACAGAGTAGACACCATCCCAGGAAGCTCGTAGGAATAGGAGAGAATAAAATTGGACCACCAGAGCTTCACCAGTGGCCCACAGAAGCTTGGATGATGCGGCGACACCTGCGACCGAGGGAGCCGGTAGCTGGCAACTTCTGGTCGCGAAGAGGAGGCGCTGCCCGAAGGTGCTACAGAAGACAATGGCGGCTGGATGATGCCAGCTGCGTTGACGACGACGGCGCATCACGGTAGTGCACCGTAGAGGAGGGTCATGGGTGTGAGCTACAGTAGACGATAGGGGTGGCCGACCATCACCGACCATGTTGACAAAGGGCGGTACGCTGTGGCAGAGCGCCACAACTTCGAGCCACGACGGAGGGCAGACACGTGCCCCTCATGTCCCACAGGTGACCATTCTGAGTGGAAAATCTAGGTGTCATGGAACCATCTAGGGTATCTACTTTGAATACCCAAACAAAAAAGCCATTTGGGAGGGGAGAACAACCCCACACCCAGCCAGCGGGTTGGGTGATTCTGCTGCCCGACGGGCTGCACCCAGCCGGATGAGCCGGGCTGAACTCGTGGCTCAGCGGGCCTAGCCCATGGCCAGAAGGATGCACCAAGCCCAATCAAACTGGGCCAAGCCCATCCCCTTCGGATCAGGCCTAGTAGGCCAGGTCAGGTTGGTCCGACCGGGTTAGATCGAACCCAGACCCTTTT
This sequence comes from Viscum album, assembly GCA_963277665.1. Taxonomy (NCBI): domain Eukaryota; kingdom Viridiplantae; phylum Streptophyta; class Magnoliopsida; order Santalales; family Viscaceae; genus Viscum; species Viscum album. Next base: position 1,638,386,603 of record OY728121.1, on the reverse strand, counting down.
TCAGCCCAGTTAGGCTTAAATAGGCATATCTCCTAAATTGGACTTTCGTTTGATGAAACGTATATGTCGCTAGAACCCTTAGGATGAGGAGGACCTTTTGAGATACCCCTATTGAGTTTTAGAGAATTTTGGAGAATGGCTGGGTTGGATCGACCCCAAATCCAACTGGTCCCTCAACCCTAAAATGCCTATAACTCACAGACCGGGAGTCCAATTGACATGCCACATGATGCTTTGTAACCCTTATGACATGGAAATTTATCGGGTTACTTATTCATGGGATGTTTTGGTGGTTTAATTAATACAAATTTCTTGAGGAGAGGATCCTCCCAGAATCAAGCGTTCTTCGTGTAGGAATCCAGTGGCTGGCTGTGATGTGGAGAATGAAGGGCGATTTAGTGGGGGTTAGTACCTATCGATCCTATGTGGGTCAGATACTGTGTGGATCAATGCTTAGAGATATTATGTGGGTCACGCATATTGATCCTATGTGGGTCAGATTCTGTGTGGGTCAGTGCTCAATGATCTTTTATGGGTCAGCGCATACCGATCCTATGCTGGTTAGATCCTGTGTGGGTCAGCACATACCGATCTAGTGTGGGTCAGATCCTATGTCGGTCAGTGCTCAATGATCTTGTGGGGGTCAGTGCATACCAATCTTGTGTGGGTTAGCAGTAGAGCCCCTTTATAGAATAAGATGATCTAGCTTTATGACTAATCATCCGTACTTCTGTACTTAGGTTATACCTACTTTGAGCTGAGTCTTTTTCTTTGTACTTTGTGATTGGGATCTTTCTTTGTGGTTATTACTATGTAGAATTCCAAGAGACCTTCTGGGATCTCTAGGCCCCTACTGAGTATTTTTATAGTCATCCATGCATGATATTCACCCGCACCTTGTTGTGTCTTTTGCAGACGACGGACAGTTTTGACTGAGAATCGGGGAGCCAGGACTTAACGGTGTACGGAGGTGAATGATTGAAGTGGAGAGCCACAGTGAAAAGATATACCTACCCTTCAGGTAGGATCGTTTGCGGGTGACCTTAGGAGCTATTTTTCCTATTACATATACTTAAATTTTAGTTGGTTTTGTATTATGAACCCTTTTTCATTAAGTACTTACTATTACACTCAGTTGAGTTTTTTGTTGTGGTTATACCTTTCTTCTTTCATTGTGTTATACTTGTGCGCATTGTTCCCTGTCTGTGAGTGTAAAAGTTTTGAGGTAATGCCTTCCCTTTTTAGGGATATTCCATTCCAGTTCTAGTCACCAACCACTAGCATATTGAAATCGGGATTGGGGTAGTAACGACACAGGCCTCAAGTGATAGGTCGTGACAAAGTGGTATCAAAGGGGTCAGTTCTACTAGAAGAACTAATAGTATATGTTTCTAATAGAGAAATAGTGTTAAGTGTCTTGAGTTCAAGTTTTAGTTCAGGGAGTCTAGTGTTGGTGAGGAGGCTGACGTATCCATACACCAAGACCCTAAATTCTGATTTCTAACTCGGTACATCAAAACACTATTTGTGTGTTTTGAAAATGCCTTTTTTTCTTTGATCTCTTTGTATAAGCTCACCAGGTATAAATTGTTAACCGTGGAACAAATTTTTTCTTTCCGGATTCTTCCACATAGATATCCAGCTAGGATTCTAGAGAGAGATCATGATGACAGCCTACCGAGCGATGATGCATTAGTGCAGGGCCCTCTTATGATGATGGAATTTTTAGGTGGTGTACCAGCAGTTACATCACTCGTAGGGCAGCAATTGGATACATCCCCACTAGCAGAACATGCATGCCTAATGAGCATGTTTCATGAGTTCTAGAGATAGAGGCATCTAAGGTTTCGAGGTGAGATAAATCCCCAGGCAGCTGAGGACTGGCTAGAGGCTATGGTATAGGTTTTTTTTCTTAGTTGAGACACCATCAGATCAGATGGTGATCCTAAGTGATAGCCTATTCTAGGATATAATAAGGATATGGTAGAACCTGAAGCTCCTAATGCATGAGGAGGTGAAACTCTCCTTTTTGGGCTTTGAGACCCTCTTTAGGGTAGAATTCATACCAATGACTTTATGCTTAGTGCATATCCTGGAGCTATTGCACTTACAGCAGGGTAGCCTGACAGTGGCCCAATACTCGACAAGATTCAATGACCTCTCTTGCTACTCCACCGACATGGTACAAGACCCATTCTTTATGGCCTAGAACATTGATAACAGTCTTTTATGGGAGATCAAATCATCAATGATATCACTCAATATCCCCATGTAGGATGGGGTGTTTGAGCAAGAACTATTGGTGGATAGATTCTTATCTAAGAAGACACCGATGGTGAGAGCCACCACTAGATGATAGGTGTCCAAGTAATCTGCAGTAGGCAGTATATAGATGATGCATAGGTCTAAGTAGGCTAGACATTCTGGCGGGCGACCCTAGGATGTAGGGTTGGAGGTGTGGAGCTCACAAGATAGAGGGGGTCAGTAGAGGAGAAAACTGTGCTTCACATGCGGCAGGCAGGGACACATGGCTTGTGACTGCCTAACCCACCATACTGATGATCAATATTTGGTCGAGGGACTGCCAAGGAAGAGTCAGATATTCGAGTGAATAGGTCCACTAGGCGGAAGACGTGGCAAAGTAGTTGGTCGAGAAACAGGCGGTAGGAGGCGATTTGAGGTTCTACCACCACCACCTATAAGAGGTCCACCCTGACCTTAAGGAGTAGGTGGACAAAGATGTGCTCAGCTTCAGGCAGTTGAGGCCTACAATCACAGTGCTCCCAAGATGATTCAAGGTATGATATGTATATGTTCCACCCTAGCTTTAGTACTTATAAACACAAGTGCCAGTTACTATTTTATTTCCATTTCTCTTGTTTAGAGATCAAAGATTCCAATGGAGAATTGGATCTATCCTTACAATTAGAGAATCATATGGGAAAGGATTCGAAGATTATGCACTAGTTCCGATAGTGTGAGATTACTCTAGGAGGTGAGAGCTTTAGCTGAGATCTCCTAGTAGTAGTGTCGAGGCCTTATGATGTCGTCTTGGGTATGGAATGGTTATATATGGTCCATGATCAGATCGACTGTTTTAGGTGCAAAGTGCAGTGTAACCATGAGGATAGAAGCAATTTTTCTTTCATCGGTGAGAAGGAAACCTTTTCAGCTCAGAATGGACTTTCTTGGAGGAGGGTGCAATCGATCACTCATCAGTTGGCTAGCCTTACCATCGAAGAAGATGATGAGAGAAGCCCGAGTTATCCTATAACGGTGGACTAGTATGCTTATGTCTTTCTTGATGATGTTCTGAGACAAAAAACTCATATAAAGGTAGAATTATACATCTAACTGTGCCCCATTACGACACTGATATCTACTCCATCATATCAGATGGATCCTATAGATCTTCGTGAGTTGAGAGTACAATTGGATGACTTGTAAGGCAGGGGGTTTATAAGGCCCACTGTTTCTCCATGGGAAGCCCCAATTTTGTTTTATAATAAGTTAGATGGATGTTTGAGGCTTTGTGCAGACTATCAGCACCTGAATTAGGTGACTATGAAGAACATGTATCCTCTACCGAGGATTAATGATCTCTTCGACCAGCTGAAGGTATCATGCTAGTTTTCAAAGTTAGACCTCAGATCAGGCTATCACCAGCTCAGGGTACAAGATGTGGAAGTACCAAATATAGCCTTCAAATATCGGTATGTCCATTAAGGGTTCTTGGTGATGCATTTCGGCATGAAAAATACTTTGATAGTGTTCATGGGATTCGTGAATAGGATTTCTAGCCTTACCTTGATCGCTTCATGGTGGTCTTCTTTGAAGGCATATTGGTGTACTCGACGACAGATGAGGATCATGCCACGCACCTGTAGATAGTTTTAGATACACTCCAAGAGTGCCATATTTATGGAAATATCTCAAATTTCCAGTTCTAGATACAGGAGGTCCGCTTCATGGGGCATGTTATATCGTAGGCTGGAGTTGAAGTGGTTTCGAAAAAGATAGAGGCAATGCTTTCTTGGGAGCTACCAAGGAGTTTGACTGAGGTGATGAGTTTCTTGGGATTGGATGGGTACTACTGGAGATTTGTAACTAACTATTCCAAGGTAGCAACACCCTTTTCATCTTTGAAGAAGAAAAGACAACCTTTATTTTGGATGGATAAGTGCCAAAAGAGTTTCCAGGAGCTGAGGTAGAGACTGAAAAGTGACCCCATCTTGAGGCTACCAGAAGAGGGCGTTGGGTATGTAGTCTACTGCGATGCATCAAGGAACAGACTAGGATGTGTCTTGATGAAGGAGAGAGTGCTGATTTCCTACAGATCATTAAATTTGAGACATTATGAGAAGAACTACACTACCCATAATCTGGAGTTAGCAACAATGGTCTTTTCCTTGAAGATATGGAATGACCACTTGATGGGTCAATAGTTTATAGTTTAATCTAATCACAAGAGTCTCAGGTATATATTCTCAAAGATGGACCTAAACCTGAGAAATAAATGATGTTTGGAGTTCCTTTAGGATTATAACTTTGAGATATTATATACTCTTGGGAAGGGGAACTTGGCGGCAGACACATTCAGCAGGAGGTCTAAAAAACAGTTGCTGAGTGAGGAAACTGATTACCTAGCCTTATTGCAGATATCCTTCATGGATAGTGATGGAGTAGTTAACCTTCAGTCTATGACAGTGACTCCCCGACTCCTTCAGCGAGTCAGGGAGGCACAACTTAGGGACATTGACGACGAGGCCCGACTTGTGAAAATATCCTCAGGACGGGCTCCTAAAGGATTTTATGAATGTGGAGAGCACATCATCCTTTTAAAAGGGTGTACCATGGTGTCAGTGACGCTACGAGATGAGTTTTTGAGGGAGTTTCACATATCCCCATTGGTGGTACATCCTGGTGTGGTAAAGATGTACAAGGACCTCTGACATTAGTACTGGTGGCTAGGGATGAAGAAAGCAGTGGCAGAGTTCGTTTCACAGTGCCTCACTTGTCAGCAAGTGAAGGCTGAGCACTAGGTTCTAGAAGGATTGAAACAGCCACTTGGGGTTCTAGAGTGGAAGTGGGATGGAATGTCCATATAATTCATGATAGGAATACCACATACATAATGGGGCCACGATTCCATCTAGGGGATCGTTGACCGACTCACCATGTTTTCCCACTTCATACCCATTAGAGAGTAGTGATCAGTAGAGGGATTGAGACACCTATACATACAAAATATTGTATGGCTTCATGGGGTTCATCAAAGATCTTTTCTAATTGTGAATCTAGTTTTACATCTCAGTTGTGGATGGCATTACATGAGGCATTTGAGACTCAGCTATGCTTGGGAACCACCTTTCATCCTCAGACAGATGGTAAGATAGAGCAGACCATACAAATGCTTGAGGACATGCTTCGTGCTTACATCCTTGTTTTTGGACATAGTTGGGAGGACCACCTACCCCTGGTAGATTTCGCATACAACAATATTTATCACTCCACCATTAGCATGGCACCGTTTGAGGCCTTGTACGAGCGACCTAAAAAATCACCTCTATGATGGAAAGACCTAGAGGAGTCAACAATTATGGGTCCAAAGTTAGTACAGGCTACCACTGAGAAGGTGCATATCATCTAGGAGTGGATGAAGAATGCACAAAGCTAGTAGAAGTCTTATGCTGATAGGAGAAGGAGGCCCTTGGAGTTCAAGGAGGGAGACCATGTCTTCCTACGGGTCTCACCCCAACGAGGATTGCAGATATTTGTCCAGGGAATCAAGCTATCTCTAAGGTTCATCATAACTTTCTAGATCCTCAGAAAAGTAGGTGAAGTGGCATACCACCTAGCTCTTCACCCAAAGATGCATTAGGTGAATAATGTTTTCCATTTGTCACAACTGAGGAGGTACGTGCATTATCCATCACATGTTATCGACTCGGGAGAGCTAGACATTGACGATGGGGCAAACTTCTCAGATTTCCTGGTAGAGATAGAGGATCGATAGAGGAGGGTCCTTTATGGATAGTCAATACCACTAGTGTGAGTTTAGTGGAAGCACATGAAAATCTAGGAGAGCGCATGGGAGCAGGAGGCTCAGATACATGCTCAATACCCCCATTTGTTTTTTCTAGTATATTATGGATTTTGGGGATGAAAAACCCTAAGGTGGGGAGAATATAAAGACCTATATTTTTTCATATAAACTTTTTTTAACTTATTTTAGATTATTATGAGTCTGCAAAAAATTGGCAGCACATGATTCTGAGGCTCAGAGAGCCTATAAACGAATTTCTAACTTTTTTAAGGTATGTTCAGTAAACATGCAGGTAGTGAATTCTATCTTTTGAACCAGAACTCAGATTAAAAATATGAGGGCACAGTACTGTGATTTACTTAAAGAAATATTAACTTTGACCAAAAATGGTCAGACAAAAAAGTTAATTTTTTTGACTTTACAAAAAATAATAAAATAACTCAATGATTTATTTTGTTTCTTTCTTGTAACTATTGAGAGGCGGTTGCGGGACCACTGGGTTATCAGACCATTAAATGGTCAGTTACACTTGGTTGTGTAACTGTACCATTGGGAGAATTAATAGGCTCATTAATTAAATTTATTAATGAACCTCATTAATTGTGTGGTGGGTTGATCTCATCTTTTCTTCTTTTTAAAGAATGCTCAGGCAAGAGTTTTTAGATAAAAAGAGAGGAACCTCTGATGAAGTGCCAACAACATCTTCCACCAACGTAGAATGGAACTTCGACGACTGTTCGAGGATTTGACAATGGACAACAATGAGTGAGAAAGGACGTGAACCTTCTCCTTTATCCGCAACACCCTCGAACGGGGACACTCCTTCCTCATCCACAATGACTTCCAACGAACTCGAGGAAGGGGGGTTTCATTGTTTAACTAAGAGTTGTTCTTTCTTGAAATACCTACCTTATTATAATGCTAATGTGGAGGTTGCAGGATGAACGAACAAGGCCCGAACCCTCTTCCAATCTTGGTAATGGTTGTGTTCTTCCTGGGCGACATAATGATATGGCGAAAAGGTAGAACCATTGGATGCGCAGTGTAGGCACCATCCTGGGAGGCCCGTAAACACATGAAATAATAAAATCAGACCACTAGAACTTCACCGGTGGACCGAAGAAGATCTTCTAGTGTGAAGGTTCCAACGACTGAGGGAGGCGGCGACCGACAACCACCGACCGTGAAGAAGAGGCAATGACCGAATGGGCCATTGTAGATAAGGGTGGACGACCGACGCTAGCTGCATTGATGATAGGGGCGCGTTGCAGCAGCGCACCACAGAAGAGTGTCATGGCTCCGAACCATGACAGAATATAGGGGAATCCGGTCATTTCTGACTGCATTGATGCCGGGGGACACACCATGGAGGAAGGCCACGACTTTGAGCTGTGGCAGAGGGCGGACCTGCGCCCCACGAGTCCCGTGGGTTACCGGTCTGATTGGACCGGCCAGGTGGTGCGGTGCCATCTGGTGCCACAGCTTTGAAGACCTGAATGGCCAAGTCATTCGGGAGGGGAGTAGACTTCCGCGCTCGGCCAATGGGCCTGGCGATTTCGCAGCCCGACGAGCCATGCCCAGCTGGGTGAGGCGGAATGAACCCATGGCCCAGCGGGCCGATCCCGTAGCCCAGGGGTCCGCAACCGGACCAACCGAATAGGGCCAAGCTCAGCCCCATCGAATCAGGCCTAGCGGTCTGAGTCCGGTTGGTCCAACCAGGTTGGACCAGACCCGGACCCTTTTTCATCCCAGTTATGATTAAATGGACGTATCTCCTAAATTGGACATCTGTTTGAGAAACCGTTTATGGCACTAGAACCATTAGGATGAGGCAGAACTTTTGAGATACTACACTTGAGTTTTAGATAAAGTTGGAGAATAGATGGGTTGGATCGACCCCAAATCCAACCGGGCCCTCGAAACTAAAATTCCTATAACTCATAGACCGATCGTCCAATTGATGCGCCGTCAGATGCGTTGGAACACTTATGACATGGAAGTAAATCATGTTACATCTTCATGGGACTTCATTCTGATTTAGGTACAAACAATGACTTGAGGAGAGGATCCTATAGGAATCAAGCATTCTTTGAGCGGGAATCCAGTGGCTGGCTGTGAGGTGTGGAATTATGGGTGATCTTGTGGGGGTTTGTACCTATCGATCCTATGTCGGTCAGATCATGTGTGGGTCAATGCTCAATGATCCTCTGTTTTTCATCACATATCATCTTGTGTGGGTTAGATCCCATGTGGGTTAGTGCTCAACAATCCCGTGTGGGTCATCATATACCGATCTTGTGTGGGTCAGATCCTATGTGTGTCAGCACTCAGCGATCCTATGTGGGTCAGCACATACTGATCCTCTGTGGGTTAGATCCTGTGTGGGTCAGTTCTCATCAATACTTTGTGGGTCAGCGCATACCGATCCTTTGTGAGTTAGATCCTATGTGGATCAGCAACAGAGCCCCTTGATAGAATAAGATGATATAGCTTTACGACTAATCATCTATACTTCTGTACATATGTTATACCTAGTTTGAGATGAGTCTTCTTTTGTGCTTTGTGATTGAGATCATGCTTTGTGGTTATTATATTGTGGAACTCTAAGAGACCTTCAGGGGTCTCGAGGTCCCTACTGAGTATTGTTATACTCACCCCTGCACGGGCTTTGTCCGCACCTTGTTGTGTCTTGTACAAATGACATGCATCTTTGTCTGAAACTCAGGGATTCAGGACATGATTGTGTACGGTGGTGAACGGTTGACGTGGAGAGCCACAATGATGAGCTATACTTACCCTTCAGGTAGAATCCTTGGTGGGCGACCTCAAGAGTTGTTTTTCCTTTTACATGTACTTCCATTTTAGTTAGTCTTGTATTCTGGACACTTTTTCATTCATTACTTACAATTATAATAAGTTGAGGTTTTAGTTTTGTTTGTTCCTTTCTTCTTATGTTGTGTTATACTTGTGCGCAGTGTGCGCTGTCCGTGTGTGTATAGGTTTTGAGGCAATTCCTTCCCTTTTTAGGGATATGTCTTTCTAGTGCTAGTCGCCAACCCTTAGCCTATAGAAGGAGGGCTTGGGGTAATCATGTCATGGGCCCTAGGGGATGGGTCATGACACACACAATATATATGTTTTTAGAAAACAACCAAACATAATGATCAGGGTGACCATAGGTCATGCGTACGTATGAGTAACATTCCCATTTTTCCATGATCATAATAAAAAGAAGGTAAGTAATGTTTTTCTATAAAAAATGTAAATTATATCATAAATACCATATTTTTTAATGAAATATAGTTATATATATCATTCTTGTGATGTGGTGATGAGAAATGAAGAATCACCTCACTTCAAGGAGGCGACAATCCACTTGTCTAAGAACTATGTTATCCAATTTTCTTTGTGTGAAATAGAAAAAAGAAAATGATATGTTATATGTCCAGATATATAATTATTTCATGAATATCATAAAAATTTCATGTATATAATATATTTTTATTATAAAAATTCATAATACATTCTTTGAAAAACATGAACAAATCACATCACTTCGAGGAGGTGGTAGTCCACACGTCCACAAATGATGTTATCTTATTCCCAATAAATAGATAGCATGCTGGTATGAGTTATATAATAATTAAAGAAAGATAAATAAATCATAAAAAACAAATATATAATTTATAAAGAGTACTTAAATCATAATTATCATCCATGAGATATGGTAAAGAAAAAAATTCACAATATCGTTTCATGAGGTGGTAGTATGCCGTACACATGAACAATGATTTCATTACCAATTTAATTGAAGTATGTGTAGGTGTAGGTCCAAATACAAACATAAAAACATAAATTTATATTTATAATAAATATTAAATTATATAATTCTGTAATAAGAAGAATCGAATGGGTGGTGAAATAAATAAAACAAAAGTGCTTGTTGAAGAATGTTATCTCTTAATCGTGTAACTCCTTCTGGTTTTCACCAAATCACTTCCTTGGTTTTATTTTATCGTAAGGTGAGTATTATAGTATTATATGAGGGATTTAGGGATATTATTTGTATAGGGGGATTGAGGGTTTTGAATATGTGATAAGGGTGAATGCCTTTTTATCATGGAGGGGGAGTGGAATTCTTGTAAATATAAAATGGTAAACACTATTGGGAGATCTATCTTACATTATTTACCCTCAATAATAATCTATATTATATAGAATTTGTTATATGGTCTAAAATTTCCATAAAATGTATTTTGGTGAAGTTTATGGGTTATTGGGAATCTTATGAATAATGTTTAACCACAAAGTATAATCATTTTTACCTTAATCACTGTAATTAATTTTAATTGGTTTCTCTAATATTTTTCTAAAAATATTTGTTGGTATGTAAGAACCCAGTTCTTATTATTGACGTACGGGGTTCTTCTTTTCCTTTTTCCTTAAGTGTTTTTGATAAAATAAGAAAAATAAGGAAAAATCCCAAATTTTGTGGGTACATGCTGTGTACTTTTACACACACCGTGTACTTTGGCCATGTGGGATGAGTACACAGGATGTGTAGGCCTGTCAGCGATGAAGGGTGTAAAAATTGACTACACACCGTGTACTTAGAATATACACGCCATGTAATCAGTCGAAAGGTGAACAATAAGGCGGTGTGAGTAGTCGCTAGTAGAGTGACAGTACACACCGTATACTCAGAAATACACGCCATGTACTCATGTCAACAGATGAATAGTGTGGCGGTAAAAAGTAGCCACTAGAGGAATAGTTAAAAAATGAAAAGTACAAGGCATGTACTTGGGAGTACACGCCCTGCAGTTTTTTTTTCACTTAAAACGGGCAGTAGCCTCCTCTTTCAATAGAGGAATCATAGAACACCGGGAGGCTGCGATAGAGACGAACGAACCTTGGAAGAGTTCCCGACTGAGCACCAGGACTCCAATTCCTTAACCGACGATCACATTAGGACCACACGGGTAAGCCCTTACCTCTCCTTGAAAGTTTCATGACAATTATTTTACAAGGGGAAGTTATTTGAGTTTTTTTTGGGTGAAAATTTATCCTAGATCTACACAATTAATGAATGATTCGGGAGGCGTCGCTCACGTATATCGATTAGTGGAGATCAAGGTAGATGGTTTGATGTTTAATTCCAACTGTCATGTTGTTTTTGTGTACCGTTGTGCTACGCACCCATGTTTGGGGTGTCTTATGGATGAGGCCTTGACTAATTAAATGCCTAGAATTGGATAGTTAATTTAATGAATATTTATAAACTGCTGTCTGGGATCATTGCTTGGATCCAGGGCCACCCAGTGAGTGTGATTCCCTTGTTTAACCATTGGGCCAGGATACCCGAGGGTATGCCATGATGTTAGCATGATTTGAGTTTTCTTGAGAGAAAATTTATATAAATTGATTTCTTATGTGTTGGAATCGGCCCAGTTACTTGCTTAGCCTAAGGGAAAGTGTTTGTTTATCTTGAGGGAAAATTTTCTTGTGCCTGTGGGCTGTAGCTTCTATGCCTAAGGGCAATATCTCGTACTCCTGAGGGAAATATTCATTATGCATGTGGGCAATCACCTAAGGGTTTCGATTTTGATTACCTAAGGGTAAGGTTTTTTATGTCTGAGTACTCTGTTTACTTTTCATATTCACTGTGGTGATTTCACATGTTATATCTTCCAAGCTAAAGCACATGCTTGGTATTGTTTTACCTTCTATTTTTTGGTAGCTGTTGTGGTTTAGTTGCGACACTGTTTAGGAGATTGTTGGCTGAGGCTGAGTCTCAAGAAATTATAATTCAATTATATTGAATTGTTAAATAATAATAATTAAATGGAAACGGAACTGGTAGGAATATTTACTTTTTAGTACTTTCTAGTTTACTACATTTCATTACTGCACACTACTATTGCACAAATTCACTGATAGTTGGGCATGGGTCTTTAGTGGTTGCCTATTGGGATTTATTTCTCACACCCTATTTGGGGCATGTCTTGGGCCCAAATAGATTATATGGATGCAGGTGTTGATAAGGGAAAGAGTCCCTATACAGGTACTTGATTGTTGCAGAGGAGTAAAAGAGCATGGAACCAAGATTAGGCTTGTGATGCTATTGAGTTCATGATGACCTGTTTTGTTTTGCTTTTCTGTATTTGTCCCTTGTACTGTATTGTTTGAGATTGCAGTGTATCCTGTTTTGGTTGGTTTCTTAGACTTAGGGATCATATTTGCATCATCATGTATATATATGACTGTTGTCATCTTTTAATTTTGTTCTGTTGTCCATTTCATCTTGGCATTGTTTATTGCTTTCGGTTTTAGTATGTTTATATTTTCACCACTGTGCTACACTTTGAAAAATGAGGGCATAGTTTCTCCACTATCAGAACTAGGCCCTCGCGGCTAGTCGGTAGCCTCTTTCATTTGGGGAAATGCACTTGAGGTTGTGCGACCAACCAGGTTCGGGGCACCAATTGAGTGGCACCTGGATTTGAGACATTACGAAGTGGTATTAGAGGGTTTTCTTTTCTCTATGTTATTTTATTATTTGGAGACGACAGAAAGGGATAGATTGTAAAGGTGTTTGGTAATAACTATGCCCAAGAGTAGCTACCCCATGTACAGGTAAAGGCCAGATTTCCTCAAATTAAATTGTGATTTTATGTTTATGATTATTATAATTGATTTGATTTTTAGCATTGGGTGACGCACTTGTTGTGTTCTATTTATATTTTTATACCTAGGTTCTATTTATTTACAACCTGATGAGATGAGGGTATGCCATCTCATGCATCATTTAGGTACATATTAGAATCACTTTCCATGCATATTTTCATTTCCATGTAGGAGCATTAGAAATTGCATTTTGTTGTGATAGATGTAGTTCTAGAAAATACATGTTGTTATGACAGGTCCCTTAATAGATACGCCTGCTATTGATAGGGTATTGGTACATGTTATGGTTGGGTTTATGGATTCTAAACATTGGTTCTTGAGATGTATGGGCTCTCTTGGACAAGAATTTATTGGATCATGATCCAGCCTATTGTTGTGAAGGTCGGGTGATAAAATTTGATTCACGGGGACTATGGGCCCCCACGGATTAGAATTTGGCATACCGATGCTTAAAATTTAAGAAAAAGGTGCTTCAGAGTAGTTTCTCAGGTCTACTGTCCGGAAACCCAGACAACATGACATGTGGTTCTATAAACACACGCCATGTACTCTTCTGTTTGGGAAGAAACAAAAAATTTTAAGTATACGCTGTGTACCCTAAGTACACTCTGTGTAGTCTCTAACTATGTCATAGGACATGTGGGAAAAGACATGGGATGGGGAAGTTCTAGAGGGAACACGCCATGTACGGATTGTACATACCGTGTCCTGTTGACCCTGTGCCTGCCGTGTAACCAAAAAAACAGATGGAGGAATCTTCATTTATACACACCGTGTCAATGCCGAACATGCCGGGTAGTGTAACCTGAGAATATGGATGTGTAACTAATAACACGGGTCGACATTATCCTTTATAGTAAACACCATATACATCTGGAACATGTTATGTCATGTGAGATGTGTGTCCGACAGTGTAACTAACAACACGGGTCGGCGAAGCTCTTCTAGTACACACTGTGTACCTGAGGGAGATGCCGTGTAGTCTTGACCGGTGAGAGGTAGTGTGGACTTGGCCATGTGTCTGGGGAAACAGGGTGATGTACATACCGTGTGCGGGTGTAACACGCTGTGTAGTGTCAACCGAGTAGCCAGCCGTGTCACTAATAATACGGGCAATTGGAATCTAAGACGTACACGCTGTGCCTATCTGGAACACGCCGTGTAGAGTGAGCTGTGTACCCAGCCATGTTATAGACAACACGGGTTGGTGAAGCTTGTCGAGTACATGCCATGTAGACCTTATACACACCGTGTAGTCTTGATCAAAAGAGAGCCGTGTGGCTAAGCCGTATAGAAGGACTCGGGCAGGGGAAGAAAATTCAAGTACATGCCATGTGGTTGGGGTGTTACATGACCAGTTTTGGAAAAAGTACACAACCATGTGAAAGACTTGAGGGAACATGCCGTGTAGTTATTATAAATTCCGTGTAGTCTTGTTTTGTAAAACTTGACTATTTTCTTTATCCTGTTCCCTTCTTACACTCCTTTTTTCAGTCCTTGATGATCTTAATCTAAGACGTGTGTTTGACCTTGTAGATTCATTTCATCAAGATGACCTCGAGTTGTTTTCCAAGAGAGTGGAAATGATTATACTCCAGAGATGGTAAGCCACAATCTACCGATGGATCCTCCAGCAGAGCCAGATACGGCGCCAACCATTATACCAGACATATGCACGGAGGCACTATTCTTTGAAGGCTTCATGAGTTTCATACAGACCTTCTAGGGAGCACTGCTGGCTGGCACATCTATAGCAGAGATAACACGTATATTCCAGCAGCAACATCTGCCTACATTTTCAAGGGATGGAGGACAACATGCTGCGGAGTCTTGGATGGGTTCTATACAGACTATCTTCAAGCATCTAGATATGCCTCTAGGGAGGAGAGTCAATATTTCTACTTACATGCAGTGTGATTCCTCCAAGAGATAGTGGGATGTTACCACTCATATAGAGCATCATAGAGACATGGCGTGGGAAGATTTTTAGGCAGTATTCTACGAATTTTTTTTCCAGAGACGCTATGGGTAGATTGAGCTCGAGAGTTCATGAATCTGTAGTAGGGCGCTATATCAGTGATGGACTATTCTGCACGATTCACTGAGATACAATGCTTTGCACCTATTCTGGTGGTAGATGAGGCATTTAGGGCTCAACGCTTTGAGGATGGTCTTCTATATGACATCCGAGCACTAGTGAATGTTTTCAGGTTTCCTATAATGTATGCTATTGTGAACCAGACACTGATTACTGAGTGGAACTTACGGGAAGCTAGTGGTGCAGGATAGGGCAGTTAGGCACCAATTTCTAGTACTATTTCTACTAGTAAGAGGAAGAGGCAGATGGATTTCTCTCACAGTGGCAGTACTAGCTAGAAGAATTGTTTAGGTGGCCAGGTCATGTGCTACCAGTGTGGTAAAGAGGGGCACAAGAAACCTCAGTATCCTTGTGACTCAGTGGAGTGATGAGCTTGTGGTAAGATGGGTTATATTCATCTTTTTTGTAGGGCGTTTTTACTAGTGTCTAGTGAGAGGGGTTCTGTGCAGACTCCGCATGCCGGAGTAGGACCAACAGCTTCTTACCAGTCAGGAAATTGGAATACGTCAGGATGTTCAGGCCAAGGTAGTGGTTGTGGCCATGGTATCCAGACACTAGGATTTCAGAGACAGAAGGGTGGGTCAGCTCACGGTAGCCAGGTTATGTCATAGGGCCGCAACACTGGGTAGGCAGTGAAACAGACCCAACATGAGTAGGATCCCAGACCTTCTACTCTCAAGGGTAATATTCTAGTTTCTTATGTTTTATCTTAGGTACTTTTCGATATGGGTACTACACATAGCTTTATATCTATGCCTATTGTGAAGATCCTTGGGCTTGGTGTTTATTCTTCTCCTGATATCGTGATGCTAGACACTCCATTGGGGACTAGAACGGCTAATGTGTGTCAGTGCAGGGAGTGCCCCCTAGATGTTGGTGGGTGTCACTTTCTATGGGACCTCTATGTCTTAGAAATGATGAGCTATGACGTCATTCTTTGGATGTACTGGTTGGTAACATTCTAATCCTTTTTATATTTCTATCGTCGTATGGTGAGTTTCACGTCACCAGAGGGAAGAGATTTTCTATACAAGGGAGAATAGGATGTCCAAGTGAGCTGAGATGGACTCGAGCATCATGAGTGAGGTGGAGTGACGACCCAGATTGTGAGTTTATATCTAGATGACTAGGGAACTTGTCAGAAGGATTTCCCACCAGTGGTTGATCGTTTTAGGGATGTCTTCATGGATGACTTTTCAGGTCTTCCTCCAGAGCGAGAGGTGGATTTTTCTATTGATCTTGTGCTAAGAGCAGCACTAGTGTCCATTCCTCCTTATAGGATGGCTACACCAGAGTTACAGGAGATCAAGAAGCTTTTGGAGGATTTGCAGGCAAAGTGTTTCATCTGACCTAGTACTTCTCCTTGGGGTTAGCTTGTCATGTTTTCGAAGAAGGTGGACGATACCCTCAAACTTTGTGTGGATTATCAGAAACTGAACTAGTTGACAGTCAAGAACCGATATCCCTTTCCAAGGATTGATGATATTTTTGATCAACTTAGAGGAGTACAAGTGTTCTCAAAGATTGACTTGAGATCTGGATATCATCAGTTACACGTTAGACCATCGAACATACCGCTTACAGTTTTTTGGAGCAGATATGGTCTATATGAGTACTTGGTCATGCCGTTCGGACACACGAACGCGCCAACAGTTTTCATGGATTTGATGAATCGTGTGTTCCACCCATATCTGGATTCTTTTGTGGTAGTCTTCGTTGAAGATATATTGGTGTACTCTCACACTCAACCCGAACATGCTACCCATCTTGAGATCGTACTGAGTACACCGAGAGAGCATCATCTATATGCTAAGCTCTCAAAGTGCCACTTTTGGATGGACCAGATACACTTCCTGGGTCATATCATCTCAGAAGCAGGAGTTTCAGTGGACCCAATGAAAGTGACAGTAGTAGTTTCCTAGGAGAATCCTAAGAATATTTTTGAAATAAATAGATTCTTGAGGATGTCTGGTTACTATAGGCACTTTATACAGGACTTCTCCTTCTTAGTAGTGCCGTTGATGGGTTTGACTAAGAAGGGTGTGAAGTTTTCTTGGTCATAAGATTGCGAGACAGACTTTCAGAAGTTGAAGGGAAGGTTGACATCAACACCAGCCATGATACTTCTAGAGAAAGGGAAGAGCTATGCAGTTTACTGTGATGCATAAAGTATTGGGCTGGGAGCAGTGTTGATGCAGGGCGATCGATTACTTGTGTACGAGTCTTGGAAGTTAAGGAAACATGAGTGGAATTACCCGACACATGATCTTGAGTTGGATGTAGTTGTTCATGCGTTAGACAATAGAGAAATGTTAGTTGATAAGGAAGATAATGGAGATGTTATAGAGTTGATAGAAATTATAAACCGGTCATCATCAATGTCTATTATTGTTCATGGTGAGGGGTCATGTATTCTTTATAATATATCTAAGGCATTGTCCTCTCCTTTTTTAGAACTATGGAATGTTATCAACTTAATGAACATTCCCTTTTGAGATAAATGAATGGGTTTATGAGGTATAATATAAGTATTCTTTTCTAACAAGGTTCATTTCACTACATAAATTATTTCATGTATATCAACTAAATATGTATCACCTTGATCCTAACCATGTGTTTTGATGTGATCATATTGACCTAGATCCAAATTCTATGTTGTTTCAAGTCCAAGAATGGGTTTAGTATTGGCATGAAAATCTATTCCATGGAAAAAAAATCAAACAAGTGTGGGTTTTATGGAAACATGGTCAGATTACTGATAAAATGTGGAAGCATGAGAATGAAATGGTGGAGCAATAGACCGAACAATTTTATGCCAATGGTGGTTTTATAAATTCTAGGGATAGAAATAAAAATGGTGGGAAAATGTATCTCCCCTAGTTTTAGGTATATGAACCTTTATTTAGTTATTTTTCATATCTATATTATAATAATATAAGGAGGTGGGAACACAAACAAAGGAAGAAATATACAGTAAATACATATACATGGGGTGACTCAAACATGAGACCTCCCACGAGAACACTCAAAGGAATAACTAGTTGGTTAAAACCATAGGGAATTTTAACATATATATATAATGTTTGGTTTAAGTTTCCAAAATCTTAGAGGTTTTTGGGAATAATTTGGATGGTTATCTGGAGGTGAATGTTTTTAGAATGGTTAGTAGAAACTATGAAAGACCTCTAGGAAACTGCCTAACTAAAATTGTGGGCACTGGGATGACACATGGTTAGGCACACTATTTGGAAAATAGTGAGGATGCATAGGGGAAAACATGTAATGTTAGGTAGGTTAACTAACATACTATATTCATTGTTTTTATAATTTTACAATCCAACCATGTGAAGTGTGTTTAGAGGTTGTGTCTCATTCATAGTTTGTGGTTGGTTTTTCTAATCGTACACCCTAACTGTGCACCATTAAAAATTAGATATTAATTTCCTAGATCTAACCTAATTTAACTATTAAACAACTCATTTTCCCCTAATAATGTTACATCTAGATTCTTCTCCCATCCAAGGCTATAGAAACCATTATTTTTGATTTTTTAGTGATTCATAGGAAAATATAAGTTCATTGGAGTCATGGATTCATCAGTATGTTATCGTTCTTCATAATTTTCCATGGAAATCGTATTCTTCCCTCACTTGAAATAATGAATATATTTAATTAGGTATAGATGAATGATGTGAAATTCTAATAATTATGGGGGTTTTTAATGAAGGAAATTAGATCTATGGGCGATTTTTGGAGTTTCATACTAGGATTTTGATGCTTTTTGTCTTTTTTTCTTCCGTTGTTTGGGTAGTAGGTGGATTATCTCTCAAATAATCTTAATTATAACATGAAGTAATAGTTTAAAATTGATAAAATTTCATGAATTTATTCTGAAATTGAAGTTCTATTCTTGATGGAAAATCACTTTAGTGATGGTTTTTTGGAAGTATGTAAATTTGATGGTTTATGGAAAGGCATTTTGGTTTATGATTTTTAAATTATGATTTTAAATTTTGTGGTTGTTTTTAATGCATGTAAATTCTATTTTGGAAATATTTTCAATAAAAAATAATGTTTTATTAAAATCACATGGAATAGTTTATTTGGAATGTAATTTATCATAAAATTTTAACATGTGTTCAATAACATTATATGTGACCCTATTTTAGGCGTGTGTGCTATTGGGGAACTTGATAATTGTTATATTTTGACAACTTGGTATATCGATTTGGGATCTCTCATGAGTATAGAAAATTCACCTGGGCATACATGTGTGGATGTATGGGAATGTGTTTAATCATGAATTAGGTGTACTAAAAAAATGTGAAATGTTTTAAAGACTTGTTTGGTTTCTTTCTATTAGAAACTTCTTTTTATTAGAGAATTGGTCTATCATTTATATAAACAAATTTAAAATATTCTAATCTATTTTATATAAATGTTCATACTTTTTTGTATCCTAGTGGTGTTAATTGGGAATTCATTGGATAATTCTTTAGGAGTTCTATACATAACACCTCCTTTGGAACTTTTGGTGATTTTTCATATGTTATATATCTAGACTGAGGTATAGTCATGGTATCCTGGTTATTTAGTAACAATTCTTGATACCTTGTGATGGGAATATGAATTTATACCATGGTAAAGTTTTGGAGTTATTGAGTTGGTGTCTATAGTGTCATTTGGTCTGTTGGTTTTTGTTTCTTCTTGTACTCAGATATATTTTTCTTATTTTGGTTATACATTAAATTTTATTTCTTTGTATTCATACATTATATAGTGTTTTGATTAGTTGATTCTTGCAGTTTGTAAATTTTATTTTCAATGGAAAATTTTCCTGCAACTATTTTAGAAATTTTTATCACATATTATGAGCCTTTGGTGTCTTCAAGATATGACCTAAAACCTACTAAAACACACCTGTCACTTATCAAACTAATGAGGAGGGGTGGAATGTTACATATTCATTAATTTAAAAAAAATAAATTCAAAAAAAATTATTTCATTTTTTAAATTAAATTTAAAATCAAAGGGTATATCGTAACACCTTGTTATTATAGTAACAAATATTATTTAAATAAATACTTTGTAGAATTGCATATATCATTTGTAACACTAAAATAAAATTGCCCATTATATATTTTAAAAGGAAATATAATAATTAATACATCATGATAATAAAATGTGAATTATTAATAAGAAAATTACAATATGAGTAAAACATCAAGTATATATATATAATTAATTATTTTAGTTCATTATATATTATTATTATTATTATAAATAATAATTATATTTTATCTAATAACAATAAATTGAATAAAGTTAATAATTATATGTGATTAAAATAATTTACGGTTAGAAACCCTATTTTTGAAGAATGATATTCTTCTACAAAATATGTAATTTTACTTAAAAAAATAAATTTTAAACTTTTATAGGATTATTATAAATAAATTATTAAATATAAAAACTAATATATTAACACAAACTAAATTAGTAATTCATAAGAAAAATGAATAAAATTTATTACTATTTGAAAATTCATTTCCATTTAAAAAATCATTATATTATATTTTTTCAATAGAAATCTAATTTCCTAAATTTTTTAATTTGAAAAAAATGGAATCATAATGAAAATAATCATGATATAATTATATTTAGATCAATTTTCAGTATTTTATTGAAAAATTATATTTTTTTATGAATAGTAAAATGTTGCAGTTTTTATGAATACTCTAACTTCTAGGACATCATTTTTCTAAAATAATGAATTAAAATTTAATATAAAAATTTATTTAACAAAATATTTATATAATTAGTTAGTTAATTATGTTCAAATTATAATTTTGAATTTAAAAACTTTTATTTTACATTATGGAACATTAATTTGTATTTAACACTAATAAAAATTATTTATTGTTCTTTACATTTAATAGAGTTGTCAAAATGTCCCATTCGGTGTTTTCTGAACAAAGATGTCAAATAAACCTAATTTTAATACTAATATAATAACTAATTTTTTGGAAATCAATTATATGAAAATGTAGTAAACAGAAATAAAAAATTAATCAAGATTTTGACCCTAAAATATCATCACCATCAAGTATAATTACCCACACAACATATCATGTCTCTATACTCCTATCCCATTCGGTATGAATTACCTCTCATTTACCCTATTAAGAGTCTCAAAAATTGTTTTCTATAGTACATATGGTGTTTATATCATGTTGAAAGAAACTACTTTTCAATATAAGTCTTATTAAACTCTTTATTTTTTTTTCAATCCTTCTATTTGTTATACTTTTGAATGATAAAAATTCTTATTATTCATATGTATCATTTAATTATTATGTTATCATTGATATACCATCATTAAATATAATTATTCTACCTTTAGAGATCATTATAATTGTAATTACTACTATAGCTGTACAATATCATATATTTTTTTGTTAATAAATGTGTATGTGGTTTCCTAGTAATGTAATCCATTCCAAGATACAAGCATGTGAATAAAAGATCTGGGACTAATTCACCAATGGTTAATAATAATGATTTTTTTTTGGAATTAAATCTGGATACACATATTTCATGACCAGAGTGTTTAAATGGACACCTATTTTTTATTTTTGTGTTCAATATTCTTTGGATAATTCACTAACTATTTACGAATCATAAGGAAGGATAATGTTCAATTGGTGCCCCTAGATAGTTAATTTAATATTCACTACACACTCATTATGATTCAATTTATTATGGTAAATTCCATTTCATTTTTAATTTTCTATTATTTGTAATGATAAATAAAAATTATCAAATTCATGAAATGGAAAAAATGGAATAATTTAACTCAAAAATTGTCTTTAAAAGATTAAATATTCATACAATATAGTAATAAATAAAGTTTAATGAACATAACTAATCTTTAATGAAAAAATATTATTCACATATGGATTAATTTTTTTAATAAACATAATATTACTCTATTGGTGGTTCAAACATGATGGAATAAAATCGGACCTAAGGTAAGAGTTATTTAATTATATTTCATTATTTATTCACGAAGTTCACCAATAAAAGTTAGATTTATTTCACCATATAATTATATTATATTTTATCCCCAGATTATTTCCTTTTTTATAATTATTCTTTGAATTCCACCTCCCATTGTATAAAAATTCATCTAAATAATTTATTGTATGTGGACGTGGATTTTTATCTTCATTATAGTTTGTAATATTTCTCTATCAAGACTATATTGTTTATATTATTTCAGGAATAAATTTATACATACATAAATTATATTTAAATTTATTTTTACATTATCAATTACATTATTTACAATATTTAAAAAATATTTTTTTACCATTTTTCACATGTGTCATTTATTAAATTGCTTAATAATGTGTAAAAATATCAAAATTTTAACATCTTCAATGTGAATTATTTTTTCCACAATCATGTAAGTTATTCATAATTATGATTTGTTTCCATGATTTTTTAAAGAAAATTCTACTCCCATTAATTTTTTTTATTTTTTTATTCTAAAAATATTATTTAATTTTATAGAAAAATTTATTAGGATATTTCATTCCTATTATGAAAATCATTACCCTCTACTCCAAATTTCTTATTTTTAAAGTTAGTTGTTTTATGGGTTCAAATAATACTAATTATTATAAAATTAAGTATTTCAATTTTCTCTTTTAACCCACTTGATGATGTATTTTTTTAGATATCTATAATTTATTTAAAACAATATTTGAAATTATTTATGATAATTTTTTTAAAAATATGACTTCAATATATCTATAATAATCTAAAAGTAATATATCCTTTTGTGTTTTGTCTCATGTTTTAACCAGTAATTTCTGTTTTAAATCTTTAGTTCTTACTAGACCTTATTCATTATGGTTATGGTCTCTATCAATCTTCATCATTTTCTTGACTATATATGACTCTTTCTTGTGTATATTTATTATTTTCATTTATATTATCTTTAATATAGACACTATATATATATATTGTTTATTGTATTAACATAACCATATACCCATTAATTTATATGGTTTAAGTTTAATGTATGCTTACCAAGAAACTAATTTCATTTTTTGATTGGGGAAATATTGAAAAATATGTATACTTGTAATTTAAATATGAATGTTTACTGATTTTTAACAAAAAATTATTATTTATTCAATATTTTAGTCATTATTTCATATAAAAAATGCAATGGAATAATTAGATATGGGAGGGTCATGGAATTATATAACCTATAAATGCATTGATACGTTTCAGGAGACAAAATTTTTTGGATAATTTTTAAGTCTATCCAGTTAAAGTATATTTTATTTTCATGCGGCCTTGATGGTGTATAAGAAGTCATGGAATATAGAATTACATATAATTTTATGATGTATAATATTATAGATTTCATCACTATGAATTCTATTATTGTTATCCACTTTTTTATTTATTTTGATGTTATCCTCGGATATGTTACATTATCTTGTTATTAGTTATACATATTTAATTTACTATTGCTTATATTTTCTATACATATCGTGCCTTAATTCTGCCATGACATATTTTGTTGTATGCTACCCATTACTAATAGTTTTTTCTAACTCTTTAATTTGTTTCTATTCTATAAGTTATTATATATAGGATTTTTCTTATAAATAATTATTATTTAGATAATTTCATATGATATGTTGAATATGTAATGTAAAATATAGAATCACTGATTTAGTGTTGAAAATTAAAATTTGATGGGAAAGATATCAGTTTTCTAAGTTAAATTCTTTTAATTACACACTACATCTCTTAACATAAAATTTTATTGGTTTGTATGTGACTAAAGAATTATTTTTGATATTAAAATCATGTATGGTTTGGTTTGGGTCACTTCATCTGGTCTCAAAACATGTTTATAAAAAATATTTTTAACACCACATCTAAGATTTATAGTCAAGGGTGACATAATTAATAAAAAATAGGGAGTTATATAATATTATTGGTTATGATGTTATCATATGATTATATTGTTGTAATTATTGATAGCATCATGGGTTACTAAGTTTTATATTAATAATAATTTTTTAGGAATATAAACACATTTGAGCTCTGATGTTATTTAATTTTGATTAAAAAATTTAATGATTTTTAGGAATAATACATTATCATGGTATAAATAATACATTTAGAAGGTATCTAATGTGATTTCAAAGAAATTCATCTTTTTTAGGATAATATTAATATATTATGGCAGATAAAACACATTTTATTTAGTGGTGTATAATATAAAACCATGATAATTTATTAATTATTTTTCTCTAAATAAATACTATGTTGAATTTATTTTTTAATGAAAAACATTAAATTAAACTAAAATAATAAAAATATTAAAATGAAAAAAAAATCATTTAAACAAATTGAGAATAAAATTTGAAATTTCAAAAGTATAATTACAAGGACAGTAAAACCGTATGTAAATAAAATAAATTTAACATTAAATATTTTAATACATCATAAATTATTATTAATTTAAATAATAATTTCATGTTTTCTAATACCAATAAATTGATGAAATTTAGTGGTTAGATGTGATTAAGAAAATTTATATTAAAAATGAAATTTTATGAAGAATTTTTTTTATATTATGTATCTTTAATTAAATAAATAATTTGAAAACTTTTAAGGGATAATTATATGTTAATAAAAAAAATATTAGATTAACATGCATTTTCTTAGTAATTGATATGAAATATTATTAATAAAATTTTTTTTCTTAAAAAACCATTTCGATAAATAAAAAATTCTTATATTATTTTACATTTTTCCATTTAAATGTTTAATTTATAATTTTTTAATTTTAATTTAATTAAAATGAAACAATATTTTGAATCATGACATTGAAATTATATAAGGTTTAATTTTTTATATTTTACTAATGAAGTTGATTTTATGTTGAATATTAAAAAGTAGTGTTTTTGTAAATTCCATGACATTCATGAAATAATTATGAAATATTCATAGATTAAGAAATTATGAATCCTTTTTTTTGACCAATAATTTATTTATGGAGTAAAATAACTCTTTATAATATATTATTCTAAATTTTTAAAATTACATTTGACATTTTAGAAGGTAAATTAAAATTTACCATAAAAAAACTAATTATTATTCTTTTCAATTGATGGAGTGGTTCGAAGGTTCCACTCGGTTTTGGATCGATTTAAATATCAAATAAAAAATTCATAATAATAAGATAAATAATATTACAGGAATTAATTCCACCAAAAAGTAGTTGTCTTAAGTATCAAAAACCCCTATTTTAACCTGAAAACCCTCTACGTCTTATATAAATACCCACACATTCCCTCTTTCCTCTCCACTCCAAATCCTTTTACAAGGAATCACCTCAAATTTAACCCCTCCATAGTCTTCCATGGAGTTTATATAGATATATGATATTTCTTTGAATCTCTACAAATACTTTATGAAATGTAAGAGTTTGAAACCTTTTCCCTATTTCCTAATTTTGAAATCCATCTATTTCCTTTCATTTTCAACAGGAAATGTCTTCATTCAACCCTTTTATAAATAAATTATTACATTATCAATTTTATATCACCATTAAATATCATTACTACCATTATAATACATTATAATTTTAAATCCCCTCATAGCCATAAAACATCTACGAATTTTAGAGAAGTAAAGACTGTATAGTTACCTAGTAATGAAATCTATTTCTATATACAAATAAGTTGATGTAGGTTCTTGATCCGATTCATATATGGTTAATAACCATAAAAATGGATGGATGGGTACTAAAATGAATTTTAATCAGTGTATGATAGTATATCCTAACTACACACATAGTTTTAAACTTTTGGGGGATATGGATCAGATAATTCATGAAATATTTATGAACCATTATAAAAAATCAGTTCCTTTTTATGAAAATAAGATATAGGAAAAAATAATCTATATATATATATATATTACATCATATTATATTATTATCCGTAACATAATATAATGATACATTCTAAAATAGTGCAGGTCTAGTATCCTTTAAAATATGGATGCATAGAAAACTAGTTCAAAAGTGAATTATATGATCTCCACTATGTTCTAAATAACTATAACCCTTCTAAGATATATCATACTTAATAAATTTCTTCACAACCTAGGTAATATAAACATGATAAAGGGAGATCTTAAATTCTTTGGAAGGGTAATGAAATGTGATATTAATGATAACATAAACAAATTAGGAGCATAAGGGTATGAGAACATGAGCATAACATTTGAAAACAATACTCTAAATATTATTAATCATAATTTTGAGTCATGGAATAAATCATGGTAGTTCATAAGACATGAATAATAATGGAATTAAGAACATTATCCATGATAGAATAACATTGGAACATGAAATATGTTTTTGGAATGTATATAAGATTATAAAATCATTTCCATAGTAGTTAAAGATCACATTCATAACTGTCATTGTGGATTGGGTTCACTCCCCATTCCATCATATTAGTCATGGTTCACTCCAAATACTACCATGGTGGAAAAATACCTTTATTGAACTGGGATTTCTCCCCATTCCATTATGATTTATCTCATGATATATACATCATTTACCAATGCATTAGAGGGATATATAATTTTGGATATATATAAAACCAATCATGTTACAAATATTATTACATGATTTTTAACAAAAACATATATCAATTTAAACCCAAAGATCATGATTTATAGTGTCTTTGGAATAATAGGATCCTAATATATCAAAGTGAAAATAACATAAAACTTCATCATTTTTTTATCCAAAATGTTATCATAAATAATTTTGAGATTCTAAAATTGAATGGGAGAACTTGGGGAATACATAGAAAATTGTGATAACCTAAAAAATCCTCGTAAGTAATTAACATGATAAGGAAACAAAACATGTGAGTCAAAAGTATAACATGATATTATAAAAGCGAATTCACATGAGTAATCACATGGGAGAATAAAATTAATAACATTGTATCTTATGATCATTGAATAACAAGAAATGTTAAAGAAGCATATAAAAAGTCATAAACATGAGTTAAGGATATATTATTAAACAATATAACATAGTGGGAAAATTATTATAAAGGATTAGGATTACTATGTATTCCCATACATGAAGTATCATGAGACTAAAACATTATTGAATGAATAGGAGTGCTACTTGGTCAAACACATCTTATATACTATATCATTCTCACTCGACACTATATGGGCACACCTGTCATAACATGTTCATGATTTATGGGTGCCAAAAAAAGAAATAAATCATAATTCATAATATAATAACTACCAATGAAAGTAAAATGGGTTTTATAATCTTGTCCCATATCATAATCAAATGAAATTTCCTAATGGAGGAATTTGAGAGAAGAATATATTGCATGTATTATCCCATAAAATTATTGGATAACAACCTAGTTATATATGTGATGGAAAGATATAAATAATTTATAAGAAATCATTAACATCAATGGGTGTCATAATTAACGAAAATTTCATTAAAATATTACATGGAATATTTCAAGATAAAAATACCCCCCTTCACATGAAAACAATATTTCCAAAATCTAAAAAAATTATAAAAACATTATAGAAAAAATTATATTAAATAATATCCATATAACATATAATACAATATTTAATGTCATGAGTGGTTATGATAGTATGTAATTCTATAAATCTCATATAAGTTAAAAGACATTCCATTCACATTGACATAAAAAGGATAAAAAGTGTCTACTTAAAAAAAGAATATTTATTTGAAAGAATTTTTTTAAAAGTAAAAAATGGGTAAAAATAACATTAATAAATTAATTATAGAGTTTTAAAACATATTCTAAGAAACAATGTGGAAATAGTTCTCAAGGAAGAGAATGGTTTTTTGAATGAAGGTAGAAATGAAGTCTACTTATCTTAAAAATATTTTCTCTATAATTTTAGGTTGAAAAGAGAGGAAAATGGTCCTACTACATGAAAATTTTAGGAATAATAATAATATAAGAAAATAAATTTATTTTATTAGAAAAATATAAAATAATTTTTTATAATGGAAATTCAAGTATAAATGACCCCAATTAAAATGGAACTAAAACATAAACTCTTACCACTTTCATAACTATTGATTCATAACTTCCAAAGAGTTATGTTGATGAATTGCGACAAATAATTTCATGATGTATTAATAATTAAATATATAATATGTAATGAGATAATAAGTAAAATATATAAAATAAATTTGGTTTGTAAATGAACATGTGTCTCAAAGTAGGATGTTTTGTGATGAAACACTTACCTCAAGTCTAGAAATTATATTTTATGTATTTTATCTTCTATAAAATAAAAGAATATAAATTATTTTTTTCATGATAAAATATTATAGTTTTAATTCCTTCTACATAAACTATTTAGTTCATTTATTTTAATGAAATATTTAATTACTTAATTAGTTCTGTCCACGTCAGGTGTTCTGAGGAAGCTTGGTTAATAATTTCAAAACAAAATCCATGTATTGGTCATTGTAAAAGGATTCATTTTACCATAAAATATAGAATAATAATAATTACATAATTATCATTTTTATACATCAATTATACTTTTAAAACCATCTATGAAATATAGTGATGAAAAACTAACTATATTACAATCATTGAGATTGTAGGTCATATTTAGCATAACATTTCCATTTTTCAATGATAATGATGGAGAGAATGTAAGTGGTATTTTATATTTACATAATTATTATAACATCAATAATTTAATAATATTTCATTAAATTAATAAATTTATACCATCCATGAGATGTGTTAATAAAAAAAATCACATCTCTTCTTAAAGATGTAGTTTGCATGACACATGAATGATGTTATAAATATCAACAGATGGTAAGGTAAGAAAGTATTTGATATATTAAATTAAAATAATTATTAAGATTACATAAATATCACAAATAAAAATCAAATCTATTATAATCAATAGTTGTGGGAAGCGATGATGGACAACAAATGACACCTGTTGGTGAGCTTGTAGTCTATTTTTTTGCACAAGCAATTATTTAATTTAACATATGATGGAAGTGGAGATGAAAATAGGTTATAAAATTTAAAATATATTGTAATATTTTAATTTATATATTGATGTTATTATATGATATTTATTTATTATGGATTAAATTAGGTTTAAGAATAAATAAAACCAAAATTCTTGGGTAAGAACATTACCACTGATTAAGACAAACTCTTTATTATTATACCAAAATACTCTTTAGATAGTATGTATGAAAAACTTAATTTACCTTTTACTTGAGGATGTGTGTATTTAAGGTATTTGGGATGTCCTAGATGAAATAATGGCTTTTGGATAAGTATAATGAATAAGAGATGGGTTCTCTTTTATTGTGGAAGAGGAGTGGAATTCTAGTAAATAACGAAAACTATTCAATAATGGGGATCCATACTCAATTCATGTTCATCTTATATTAAATAAAAAATTGGAGGAATGATAAGGCATATAAACACATATAACACTAAAATAAATATGTTTAATACATGTTATCCTCTTTACCTCTATGGTAACTTACTTTTACAATTTTAATTTTACAAACATGTTGAATATAGTTTTAAAGTTTATACTATTCATTATGATGAAAAACATAGTTTAAAATACTATATAATATTAATTATTATTATTCCAAATATAAAATATATTTTATGAATTTAAATTTAAATTCTTTGAATAATATTATTTAATGTAAAACCCATAGAGGTTTTGAATAAAACTTCTCAAGATTTTAAATCTTCATGCTTAAGATGATATTATGATAACTATATGACATGTAATCATTATTAAATGAATTTAAATTCATATTTATAGTCATATAATATAAATTTACTAAAATAAATCTTCGTTAGTGTTTATTGTAATTTTTTAAAATGGTGAATATTTTTTAAATATAAAACAATAATCCAATATAAATATAATTTAAATATAATTAATTTTAATAAATATAACTAAGAAAATACTTATGTTAATATAAAACACAATTAAAAAAATATTGGGACTTTTAATTAATTAATTTATTAAAAATAAATTATAATATTACTAAAAATTGGTTTTTTTCAGTATTCACTAAAAAATAAATATTTTCCAGTATTCACTGAAAAATCAATATTTTCCAAAAAACTTATGAATTGACACCCCAAGATAAAATATATAAGAGGATATAAAAAATTTTCTATTAAAAATTAAAATAAAATTTATATAAAAATCTATATATTAATACAATATTTTCTCCCAAAAAAAATAAATAAAAAACATTTTTGAAGGAAATACATTTTTTAGAATATAATATCATTATTACTATTGATTTATTATTTATTAATCATTTTTAAAATAATTTTTATCGATTATGACATTTATGTTTATATAAAAAACTATTTAATATTATTCATACCCTCCAATTTAACAGAAAAGTCATATCAGTCACATTTGAATAATTATATTTTAAAATTATAACACAATTCATTTAGACTCAAAATTTCATGTGACAAAATCCATCACAGAAATGAAATTTATTTAAAGATAAATATATTATAAATTCATGTGGTGTTACAGTCTACCCCCTTAAATAAATTTCATCCTCTCAATTTGAAATTTTATCATTAACCAAGTGTTTTTCATTTGAAAATTCCCTTTTTGAAAACCCACATTATAAAAGGGGGTAAAAAAATCCACCTAAAAAGAGGAAAAAATAAATATGATTATCATATCATAACTAGAATTATACATATTAAAATTTTGGTGGGAATTTAAAATATATACATAGATGAATGGGATAACAAATAATATATACTGTTAGATATCATTGATGATTTTAATGTGAATGATCAAGTGAAAGTTGGTGTCCCAAAAACCATAAATCTAAGTTGAATTAATAGAAAATTGATTTATCAGATATGAATGTAATAGGTTTAATTTTTAATTATTGATCATTTTTGTTGATTTGAGATATTCTTTTTCTATCATGATAGAGAACAACATAAAATATAATTACTTGATATATTTTTTATTTCACAATCATTTTTATCCTTTCATTTTTCTTTAATCAATTTTAACTTTCCCTCTTACTCTAAGGAATGAATACCTAATACTTTTTTATGCATGAAGTGGTAAAATTATATTTTTTAGTATGAAGATAACTAATTATATTACTGAAAAACCAATTCAATAGAACAATGTGCGAAAATAAACAAAATGAATATGAATATATTAACCTCAAAAATTTGACTATAATACCAATGGGTTTTCATAGATAATTGCATAAAAAAATAAACTTATATCCCAAAAAACCTCAATTTTCATGACCCATCCCCTGGGGCCCATGCCGTGACTACCCTATGCCCACCTTCCATAGGCCAGGGGCTAACGACTTGCACTAAAGGTGTAAATCCCTAAATATGGTAAGGAATTCCCTTTATAAAGTGTAAACACACACAATAGAGTATGATTTGGAAGTAAAACACTAAGAAAAACTGTATACAAAGGAGTTCTGAAAAGTAAAAGGGGCCAGAAATACAAGCCCAATAGGAAAGTACAAGTACAACTGAAAAACAAGTAAAACTGAAGAAAAGGTAAAGCAGCTACTGGGTTGTCCTCCGGGGATTCCTACCTGAAGGGTAGGTATAGATAGCCTCCTCAGCCCTCCACGTTCATCAATCTAATCTGTGTACCAACCCGTCATAAGGTCCACCTCTGGGTACCATTTAGTCCTGCTACTCTGATCCTCAGTCAGTGTTTTCCATCATCTGCAACCAACATAATGAGGTGCAGGCATAACCCGTGTAGGGGTGAGTATAACGATACTCAGTAGGGACCCTGAGACCATCAAGGTCTCACAAAATACAACAAGGATAAACCAAAAAGTATGAAATCAACAGATAACCTCACTTAGGTATATGCCCATACATATATCTAAGTTACCAAGTAATCCATCTCAATCATGAGGTAAACCCAAAAGTTACTGACTCAGCTCAACCAGGATTTTATTCTAGGGATAGTATCAATCTGAACCCTCAGCTACTAGAGTACTCCTCCTCTATCTAGTATAGTGGGCCTACCACGTCACACAAAGGCGCTTCCCACTAACCTTGTACTACTGAGGTACTCATCCTGTCAAGTACCATGGGTTTGCCGAGCTCACACAGAGGCGCTCCCCACTGTGGGTCTCCCGCACTCACACAGAGGAACCCCCCCTTGTATCCTGCTGAAGTACTCCTCCTATTGAGTACTGTGGGTCTACCGCGAAACCAAGGTGCTCCCCACTGTGCGTCTGCCATGACACCACGACGCTCCCCACTGGGCTAGTAGAATCACTCCGAGTCAAACAGTCAGCAGTCGTCAGGTATTAGCCAGCTACTAGGTTCCCATAAAAATGCTCAATCATTCCTAGTAGATCCGATTCACAAGCTACTAGTAAATGATCCAACTGCCATGAAGTCCCAAGAAGAAGTAAATCAAAGGTCCGCCACATTATAGAGGTCTCAATGCAACTGACAGTGCGTCAATCGGACACCCGATCTGCTAGTTATTAGCCTTTTACTCCCTGGGGCCCAATTGGATTGGTGCACGATCCAACCTTATCGTATCTCAGCATTACCCCGAACTATAGTGGGGTATACTCAAAGGGACCATTGTGCTCGAAGAATACCAGCGCCACTTATGGTTCATCAAACGACCGTCCATTCCCAAAGATATGTCCAAAACAATGTAAAGGGTTGTGGTTGGCCCGAGTCTGGTCCGACCCGGTCGGACCGACGTGGCCCAACCCAGTCTGGGCCAACTCGGTCTGGGTTTACCCCATCAGACCTATTGGGTCTGGACCAACCCATTGAGTGGGATATCTTGTTAGGTTCGACCTGACTTGCTCGGCCCAGCCCAGCAGGCCGTGAGGGCAGTTCGGCCAGGGCTT
Organism: Viscum album; assembly: GCA_963277665.1. Classification (NCBI taxonomy): domain Eukaryota; kingdom Viridiplantae; phylum Streptophyta; class Magnoliopsida; order Santalales; family Viscaceae; genus Viscum; species Viscum album. The sequence continues at coordinate 1,638,353,720 of OY728121.1, read as the reverse complement.
GGGGCCGGTTCGGCCCAAAGCATCATGAGGGCGCGACCTGGAGGGCGTGGTCATGCCGGTTCAGCCAGGGCACCATGAGGGGTCTGGGACACCGGCTCAGCTGAGAGGCTCTGAGGAGGACGGGACACCGGCTCAGCCGGGTGGCCGTGAGGGAGCCGGGACGCCGGCTTTTCCGGGATGCTGTGAGGAGGCCGGGACACTAGATCGACTATGTGGGTATGAGGGATCCGGGAGACCGGATCGGCCAAGAGGCCTTGAGGGGGCCATCTCGGGGAGGCGTGCGGGTTGTGCGGAGGTCAGAAGGTGGGATAGTTTGGGGAGGCAAGTGGGGCGCGTGTGGAGGCCAACAGTGTTTGACCGGGCTGGGTGTGGCTAGGTGGGCCGGCAGCTGGGAGGCGATCGGGTTGGCTGGTTCGGCACGGCTCAGGCCAGTGGTGTTCGACCGGGAGCATGGGAGCACCGTAGGGGCGGTGCGGTTTGTAGAGGCTGTGGGTAGCACGGACTTTGTCATCTCCGCCTTCATCATTCCGTCGCCTCATCACTATGATAAAGTTCATCATAAACAAGATTAGCGTAGGGGTCAGGCCATGTTGGTTTTTCTCGCACCCTCCGCGTTCAGGGTGGTATCATTTGGTTAATCAAAGAAGTACAATGAACAAAAATTATTTTACAATCTACGCATCAGTTCCTTTCTAACCAAAGATGAGAAAAGAAAAGGATTAATTCAAATATAAACCCCCTACCTTTGATTGTTGGTCATCGACATTGAATTCATGGGAAGAAGATGAAGGAGTTCATCGTTCGTTACATCCGCCACACGCTTCCAATCCTATGTTGCGTTAGCTGTGGAAGACGCTCTATGTTGATAGGATCCGAGGGAGGAAGTTGAAGAAGGGTCGTCGCCTTCGTTCTTCTTTGGAAGAATGCGTTCTTTGTTCTTCGTTGGGAGAACTATAATCCTCCCATGCTCTCCTCTTCCCCAACTTCCACCCAAATGCCAAAGTTGTACCAAATAATAGATTAGAGTATCTATTAATTCGTTGGAAGGAATTCAAAAAGAATGAATTAATTACTTGGATCCACCTAATTAATGGGAAGGGTTGGCACAAATTAATTAGGGGAGTTGGCACAATTGAATAAAGGGAAGGTCAAGAGGCTCTCCCTCATTAATGAGGGAGAGTTGAGAGGTTTTACGCTCTTCCATCAATAGGGGGTTAAGCCTCGTGTGGTCCCCACATTGTAACATCTCACCGGGGGTTATGTTTGGGTGGGCCCCACCACCATAACCTCTCATGGGAGGTTAAGGTGTGGTGGTCCCACCTCCAACTTCCATGAGGAGGTTTTAACCACCAATGACTCACATGGCAACTCAAATAAAATAGAGTGAAGCTCACTTTATTTTATCAATTTCCACGAAAACCCAAAAAATAATATTTTATTATTGACTCACTACTATCGAAGTGAAAGTCTTTTCAAGTGAATACCAGTGCAGTGAGTTCAACGGTGCCCTCAGATTTTAGTTTCGAGCACTGGTTTTAAAGTTATAAAAACTTGCTTGTACATTTACTAAATGTACCCGAACAAAACTTCAGAATTTGATTTTGGGCACACTAGGACTTAGAATCACGTGCCGTCAATTTTTGCAGACTCATAAAATTTCCATGTATTTAAAAAAAAATTCCACAGAATTTCTGGGTCTTTACATTCTCTCCACCTCAAGGCTTTACGTCCCTGTAAGCTACAACTCAAACTAAAGGAAAAAGTGGGGGGTATTGAGCACGCATCTGAGACTCCCGCTCCCATGTGCTCTCTTGAAGGTTCCCATGATACCAGTGAATGCGCACCATAGGTATTGAACGTCCATGTAGGACCCGCTCTTGTCAATCCTCAATCTCCACTGGAACCTTTGTAAAAGTCATCCTATCGTTGACATCCATCTTTCCATGGTCGATGATGTGAGAAGGATCATGCACGTATCTTCTTAGCTGGGAAACGTGGAAGATGATGTGCACCCAGTGCAACTAAGGTGGAAGAGCTAAGTGGTATGCCACCTCTACAACCCTACTTAGTACCTAGAAATGTCTGATTAATCTCAGAGACAACTTGCCACCTCGGCCAAATCTCCGTAAACCTCTTCGAGGTGAGACCCGTAGAAAGACATGGTCTCCATCCTCGAACTCTAGAGGTCTCTATCTATTGTATGCATACGAATTATGCCTACTCTGTGTAGTATTCATCCCCTCATGGATGATCTGCACCATCTCTATGGTAGCTCGTTCCATCTTTGGTCCCACTAGTGCAGAATCCCTAGGGTTTGTCCAGCACAAGGGTGATCTGCAAGGTTGCTCGTATAACACCTCAAAAGGTTCCATCCCTATGGCGGAGTGATAACTGTTGTTGTATGAAAACACCACCAAAGGTAAGTGATCCTCCCATTTGTGACCAATGTCGAGGACACAAGAACACATCATGTCCTTGAGGGTCTGAATGGTCCACTCAGTCTGACCATCCGTCTGAGGATGGAAGGAAGTGCTCAAATGAATCTGCGTCCCAAAAGCCTCCTGAAACCCCTTCCATAGCCAGGAAGTAAACTGTGCTTCATGATCAAAGACAATAGATGAAGGTACTCCATGTATCCGCATAATCTCATGCACATAGAGGAATCCCAAGCTCTCTACTGAACCATACTCTCTGATCTTTTGGAAGTGGGCCGACTTGGTGAGTCAGTCAACGATCACCCAAATCGAGTCATGACCCCTGGATTTACGTGGAAGTCCTATCACAAAGTCCATGGATATCCCATCACACTTCCACTCTGGTACCTCTAAAGGCTAAACCAATCCTACTAGTACCTGATGCTTTGCCTTCAATTGCTGACAAGTGAGGCATTGAGAGACAAAATCCACTAGTGCCTTCTTCATACATGGACACCAATGTGGTCGTCGAAGGTCCTAGTACATCTTCGCCACTCCTGGATGTACCACTAAAGGGGATGTGTGGAAATCCTTCAAAAATTCCTCTTGTAGTGACACTGGTACCATAGTACGTCCTCTGAAGAGGATTTCGTGCTCCCCACCTTCAGAAAATCCATTAGGTGCCTGTCCTGTGAATATATGAGCACATCATGTCTCACAATCAGAATCCCCATGCCATGCCTCCCTGACTCACTGAAGAAGTGGGGGAGTGACTGTTAGAGACTTTAGAAAGGCTGCTCCGTCTCTATCCACAAAGGATATCTGTAAGGCATCTATCTACTCTGTCGCCTCTCCTAGAATCTATGCACTTGATCTACTCCTGAGTGCATATGCTACAACGTTCCCCTTTCCAAGAGTATAGACTATCTCGAAGTCATAGTCCGGGAGGAACTCAATCCATCACCACTATCTTAGGTTCAGGTCCTTCTGAGATAAGATATACCTGAGACTCTTGTGATCATAGTACATGGTAAAATTCTCTCCAATTAGATAGTGTCTCCAAATCTTCAAGGTGAAGACCACTGCTGCTAACTGCAGGTCATGGGTAGCGTAGTTCTACTCATGCTGTCTCAGCTGTTGAGAACCATATGCGATCACTGCTTTCTCCTACATCAAGACACACCCGAGTCTGGTCCCTGATGCGTTGTAGTAGACTACGTACCCTATGCCTTCCTCTGGAAGCCTCAAGATAGGGGCACAAGTCAGAATTTGTCTCAACTCTTGAAAGATCTTTTGGCATCTCTCCAACCACACGAAGGGTTTCTCCTTCTTCTTCAAGGATGATAATGGTACTGCATCTCTGGAAAAGTCTAGCACAAATATTCGGTAGTAACCAGCCAAACCCAGGAAACTCCATACCTTCATCACACTCCTGGTTGGCTCCCATGTAAGTACCTCCTCAATATTTGCTGGATCCACTACAAATCCAGCCTCCAAGATGACATGTTCCAAAATGTGAACCTCTCGGATCCAAAACTGGAACTTCGAGAGCTTACCATAAAGATGGTTCTCTCAGAGTGTGTCTAGTACTACCCGAAAATGGTAGGCATGCTCCTCCTCAGTAGTCAAGAAGATCAGAATGTCATCGATGAAGACTATGACAATTCGATCGAGGTATGGCTGGAAGATCCTGTCCATGAATCCCATGAACACTACTGGAGCATTGGTTATGCTGAAAGGCATAACCAAGAACTCTTAGTGGCCATACCGACATCTTAAAGACGCCTTCTACACATCCTTGTCTCGAACTCTGAGCTGGTGATAGCCTGATCTGAGGTCAATATTAGAGAACCACCATGCTCCCTTCAGCTGATCAAAGAGGTAGTCAATCCTCAGGAGTGGGTACTTGTTCTTCATGGTCACTTGGTTTAGGTGACGATAGTCGAAAAAAGCCTCAAGATCCTATCCTCCTTCTTGGAGAATAAAATTGGGGCTGCCCAGGGAGAAACACTAGGCCAGATGAATCATTTCCCATACAATTTCTCTAACTATACCCGCAGCTCACGAAGCTCAGCGGGAGCCATCCGATATACTGGTGTAGATATCGTTTCCGTCCTAGTGTACAGGTCAATGTAGAAGTCCACGTCTCTGCGAGGAGGTAGTCCTGGAACATCATCAGGGAAAACATCCACATACTGGTCCACCACTATAGGATAACTTAGACTCTCCACATCAACATCTCCGAGGTTAAGGAAGGAAAACTGATGAATGATCAGCTGCACCCTCCTCCGAGTAAGTTCATCTTGTGCTGCAAAGGCTCCCTTCTTTCCGGTGATGGTGAACCTGGTCCCATCCATGAAGACACACCGCACTTTGCCAAAGCTCCTACGAGGAGATCCCAGCCAAAGCTCTTGCCTCCTAGAGTAAACTCACACTACCGAAACTAGTGTATAATCGTTGAGTCTACTTTCATGGGAGTCTCTAGTCGTAAGGATCGAGCCAATGGCTCCATCAAAATATCTGAGCTCCGAATGAGGGTAGTGGAAAAGAAAGAGTGACTGGAACCTATTTCTATAAGAATTGCACCTAAGGTGGAGTAGACAAAGATCGTACCTCGAATCATCTCCAGAGTGCTATAATCATAAGCCTTAGCTAGCTAGAGATAAACTCTCCCATGTCCTCTTACTCCCTGCAGTCGGGGTGGACCTCCTGGTGGTGGTGGCGTTAACACCTCGAAACGTCTCCCACTACCAGCTACACGGCCTGCTCCTCTGCCACGTCTGCCTGCTCCCTACAGACCACCTCAATTGAATCTCTACCTATGTAAGAGTGGTCCTTCGACCTTCTGCTGATCATCCAAATGTCAGGTCGGATAGTCACGAGCCATGTGACCATGCCCACCGCATGAGTAACACTTCCCACTCCTGGCATGTCTGTCTCTGCCCTAGGTGCCCCATACAACTGATACTAAGTCATGTGGTTGTCCACCCATGGGTATGGTCCTTTTGGACCTATGAGACATATGTCTACTGCCAGCTACAGAAGACTCTGCTACATGTTGACTAATAGTGGGTCTCACTACTGGAGATTGCTCAGCAAGCAAAATGTACACTAAGAGCACTCGCTCCAACACCCTCGCCTACGTTGGGATGTATAGGGAGGACATCAAAGCCCTGATCTCTCACCTGATTCCCTGCTCGAAGTTCCGAGCCCTGAAGAATGTGTCCCACACCATATCTATGGAGTAGAATGAGAGGTCGGTGAACCTCGCTGAGTACTGTTCCACCTTCATGCTACCCTTCTACAGATGAAGTAGCTCCTGTATCCGTACTGCACATAGAGTTTATGAGACAAAATCTACCCGAAATAGGCTCTCGAGTACTATCTGGAGTATCATCATCTCTTAGTGAACCTAGAGCATCAAGCTCCACCATCTACATACTGCTTCCTGTAGAAGGCTGGCAGCAAGAATCACCATAAAGTCTGCTGGTGTTCCTACCAGTCTGAAGACTCTCACCACAACCTCTAGCCAATCCCCAGCGACCTGTGGGTCCATCTCTCCCCAGAACCTAGGTGGCCTATGGCACTATAACTCGTGAAATGCACTCAAGCGGCGTGAATCATCTACTGCTAAGGCTGGTGGCATCGGTGGCCCAACGGTGTGTAGTACCGCTGGTTCCTCCACTAGAAAATGGACCTACACTGAGGCCTCGTCGCTTGGTGGGATATCTGCGTGTACAAATCTCGGGGTTCTAGCTGGTCATCCACGAGGAGGCATCATGAAAGAAACATATGTGAGACGGTAAAAATATTATACCTATTGAGCTGACCTGGTTGAGCTAACTTAAAGAAAAACTTTTGAAAACACACAAGCAATCAATGTTTTCATGAACTGAGTCGGAAATGAGTAGTCAGGGTCCTGGTGTATTGATACGTCGACCGCCACACCAACATTGGACTCCCTGAACTGAAAACCACATTTGGTACCCTTAACAATGTTTCTTCAAAGAGTAGAAAGATCAAAGTCCTATGTTCTATGGTAGAACAGACTCCTTTGATACTAATTTGTCATGAACCATCCCCCAGGTCCCATGCCGTGACTACCCCAAGCCCACCTTCTATAGGCCAGAGGCTGGAGACTAGCACCGAAGGCGTAAATCCCTAAAACTGGGAAGACATTTCCTTTATAATGTGTAAACACACACAAAAAAGTATGAGCTAGAAGTAAAACAGTAAGAAAAACTATATACAAAAGAGTTTTAAAAGTAAAAGGGGCCAGAAATACAAGCCCAACAGGAAAGTAAAAGTACAATTGAAAATCAAGTACAACTGAATAAAAGGTAAAGCAGCAACTGGGTCGTCCTCCAAGGATTCCTACCTGAAGGGTAGGTACAGATAGCCTCCTCAGCACTCCACTCCTGTCAGCCTCCTCCGTGTACCAACTCATCATAAGGTCCACCTCTAGGTACCGTCCAGTCCTAGTACTCTGATCCTCAGTCAGCGCTATCCATCATCTTCAACCAACACAATGAGGTGCGGGCATAGCCATGAAGGGGTGAGTATAACGATACTCAGTAGGTACCCTGAGACCCTCAAGGTCCCAGAAAATACAACAAGGATAAACCAAAAACTATGAAATCAACAGATAACCTCACTTAGGTATATGCCCATACATATACCTAAGTTACCAAGTAATCCATCTCAATCATGAGGTAAACACAAAAGTTACTGACTCATATCATCTAAGATTTTATTCTAGGGATAATATCAATTTGAACCCTCTGTTGCTGGATAACTCCTCCTCTATCGAGTACAGTGGTCCTGCCGCATCACACAGAGGTGCTTACCACTAACCTTGGACTACTGAGGTACTCCTCCTATCGAGTGTCGTGGGTCTGATGCTCTCACATAGAGGTGCTCCCCATCATGGGTCTTTCGCACTTACATAGAGGTGCTCCCCCTCGTAGCCTGCTGAGGTACACCTCCAGTCAAGTACTGTGGGTCTTCCGCGACACCAAGGCGCTCCCTAGTGCGGGTCTGCCAGGACACCATGGCGCTCCCTACTAAGCTAGTAGAATCACTCCAAGTCAAACGGTTAGTAGTCATCAGGTCTTATCCAGCTACTAGGTTCCCGCAAAAATGCTCGTTCGTGCCTGGTAGATCCAATCCACAAGCTACAGTTCGATTCTACAAATGACACAAAGTCCCAGGAAGAAGTAACTCAAAGGTCCGCCATGACATAGAGGTCTCAATTCAACTGACAGTGCGTCAATCAGACACCCGGTCTGTGAGTTATTAGCTTTTTAGTCCCGGGGGCTAGGTTGGATTCATGCATGATCCAACCTGACCGTATCTCAACTTTACCCCGAACTCTAGTGGAGTATACTCAAAAGGACCGTTGTGATCCAGGAATACTAGCGCCACTGATGGTTCATCAAACAGTCATCCGGTGCCAAAGATATGGCCAAAAGAAAGTAAATGGTCATGGTGGGCTCGAGTCTGGTCCGACCCATTCAGACCGACCCGACCCAATCCCATCTGAGCCGACCTAGTCTGGGTTGACCCAATCAGACCAATTCGGTCTGGCTAGGCCCATTGAGCTAGCCAGCCTGTTAGGTTCGGCCTGGCCCACTGGGCCCAACCCAGTAGGTCGCGAGGGCGGTTCGGCCTGGGCTTGGAGCTGGTTCGGCCCAGAGCGTCGTGTGGGCGCGACCCGACGTGGCTTGGCCCGGAGGGCGCGTCCTGGCCGGTTCTTATAGGGTGCCACGAGGGGGCCGGGACATTGGCTCAGATGAGAGGCCATGAGGAGGCCGGGACACCAGCTTGGCTAGGTGGCCGCGAGGGATCTGGGACGCCGGCTCGACCGGGAGGCCACGAGGAGGCCATGACACCATCTCGGCCGGGTGACCACGAGGGAGCCGGGATGCCGGCTCGGCCAGGAGGCCGCAAGGGGGCCGGATCGAGGTGGCGCGCATGGAACGTGGAGGTCGGCAGGTGGGTCGGTTTGGGGACGCATGTGGGGTGCGTGTGGAGGGCGGCAGGCGGGCTGGTTTGGGGAGGCGCGCGGAGGACGGCAGGCCGGCTAGCGGCGTTCGGCCGGGAAGGGTGTGGCCAGATAGACCGACACGAGCCGATGGTGTTTGACCGGGATCACCGGAGCGCCACGGGGGTGGCACGGTTCGCGGAGGCTGCGGGTAGCATGACCTTTGTCATCGCCACCTTCGTCGTTTCATCGCCTCATTACCATGCCAAAGTTCATCATAAACAAGATCGGCGGAGGGGTCGGGCCATGTTGGTTTGACCCACACCCTCCACGTTTAGGGTGGTATAATTTGGTTCATCAAAGAAGTACGATGAACAAAAATTATTTTACAATTTCCGCATCATTTCCTTTCCAACCGAAGATGATAAAAGAAAAGTATTAATTCATAAATAAAACCCCCTACCTTTGTTAGTCAGTGATCAATGTTGAAGTCGTGGGAAGAAGATGAAGGAGTTAATCGTTCGTTGCACCTACCACACGCTTCCAATCCCAAGTTGTGTCATCTATGGAAGACGCTCCACGTTGGTAGGATCCGAGGGAGGACGTCGAAGAAGGGTCGTCGCTGGCGTTCTTCATTGGAAGAACACGTTCTTCGATCTTCGTTGGGAGAATTCTAATCATCCCAATCTCTCCTCTTCCCCAACTTCCACCCAATTTACAAAGTTGTGAAAAATAATATATTAGAGTATCTATTAATTCGTTGGCTAGAATTCAAAAAGAATGAATTAATTACTTGGCTCCACCTAATTAATGTGAAGGGTTGTCACAAATTAATTAGAGGAGTTTGTACAATTCAATTAAAGGGAAGGTCATGAGGCTCTCCCTCATTAATAAGGGAGAGTTGAGTGGGTTTACTATCTTCCATCAATAGGGGGTTAAGCCCCGTGTGGTCCCTACGTCATAACCTCTCGTGGGAGGTTATGTTCATGTGGGACCCACCACCATAACCTCTCATGGGAGGTTAAGGTGTGGTGGTCCCACCTCCAACTTCCACGAGGATGTTTTAACCACAAATCACCCACATGGCGGCTCAAATAAAATAATGTGAAGCTCACTTTATTTTATTACTTTCCACAAAAACCCAAAAAATAATCTTTTATTCCCAACTCACTATAGTCGAAGTCAAAGTCTTCTTAAATGAATACCGGCACTGCGAGTTCAACGGTGCCCTCAGATTTCAGTTCCGAACACTAGTTAAAAAGTTATAAAAACATGCTCATACATTTACTAAACGTACCCAAAAAAAACTTCAGAATTTGATTCTGGGCACACTGGGCCTCATAATCATGCACCACCAATTTTTGCGGACTCATAAAATTCCCATGTATTTAGAAAAAAAGTTTCCATTGAATTTCCATGTTTTTACTTCAATAAAGTCAAATAGAATGATGGTTTTGACCACAACAGTAATCCCATACCCTTCAAGTTATATATCAAAAAAAATTATTGTATTGTTTCCAAAATTATCCTTTACATTAATAATAATGGCTATATACATCTAAAACCATCCAATGAATTCCATAAAATATCATTAATTAACTAAGAATACTAATAATTGAAAATAATTTTACCCAATATAATTATTCCCAAAATAAAAATAATATTTATCCCACAAAAGTTTAACTAAAAATATTTTCACACTAACCAATACATCATGTTGGCTAGTTGTGGGTGATGTACCATTATCATCCTTTAGTTGTGGGTTCAATCCCCATGGACATTCTAGACACAATGGGGATTCACTCCAAATTCTTGTTTTCCTCTTTCTAAAACAATATTTATATAATTCCTATAATATCAGCTAAAATATGATTAACATCCTCAATATAGCATTAAAGATCAAATATTTTTTTGGCCACTAATGTTTCCTATATAGATTATTATTTCCAGAAGATAAAATAATCATAATTGAATATTATTAAACTAATTTAAAAAATAAGATAAAGCTTAATGGTTTCCAATTCTAAAAAAATTATGTTCTCAAACTGTAAAGGCATTTTTATCAAATATTTTTTTTACTAAAACCCATGCTAAACCCAATGGTTATATTACCATAAATGTACCAAAAAATACACCTTGTAGATATATAAATACGTAACATAAAACAAAAAGGGGTAATTATTCCTTCTATTTATGGTAAAAATTAGACTTATCAACCCATGAAACATTGGGTTTAACCTATGTCATCAATTATTATCATATATTCAAGCCCTTCATGATAGTTTGAAAAGATTCTATGAATTTTCAAAAAAATCCCTTAGGAGTGCCAAACCAGGTGTGAAAAAAGGGATGTTTTTAAACACCGACTGACGATTTAGACAAGATTAATACTCCCATTTCATATTTATTAAACCTATTTACAGTTGTTATTAAGATATATCCACTTAATTAATATATAAATGGATTTAATTTTTTGGAAACCAGCCACTCTAAACATCACAAAAATTAATGGATATTTTTATATACATGTATTTTCCTTAAACATATCCTTATACATATCCCCAGTGTAGTCATTGAAGATTTCTTATCCTGGTTTCCAATGGTAAACAAATCATTTTCTTTGATACCATATATAGTTACCCAAGCCTTTAAATTATATTATCATAAATTTTTTCGAATAAAAATATATTAATTACAACTAAAAATTAGGATTCCTTTTTTCCTTTGAAAAAAGGTTCGTATTATTTAAATTTGAGGATAAAAGACATCATTCTTATTTTATTCTACATAATTAGATCTGAAATACTTTCAAACTAATCAAATATCCCTGTATTTTAATGACCCCAACTCCAATAATCCAGATCATGCATCTTCATTAATTTATTTTCTTAGATACTTGGGGTAAATTCTAAAAGAAATTATTAGTTTAGAATTTTTTATACCCTAATATATACATGATACACATTTTTAATTAAGAATAAAAACAAAAGATAATAAAAAATGAAAGTAAATAATCTGCATCCTTGAAACTCATTAAATGATTTATTCTTTATATCCAAGGGAGAGTAAACTAATTATGGTTGATCTCAAATGAATAGTAGGGTTCTATGCAATGAAATATATCTTGAATAAATAATGAATAATAAATATGGAAAGGTAAAAAACTAAATCAAACATTCTATTTAATTCATAACTTGATTATCATTATCAGGTTAATTAAAATCACAATGGAAATGTAAATAACATAAAACACATTCCATTTAATCAGTAAAATGATAATTAAATTCATTCAGAGATAATATCATTGAAAAAATGACATGGATAAAAATGGTAAATTAATTATAAATTATGTGAATTCTTAATTATTGTATTCAATGATCTCATAAATCATGATTCATATACTTCCAATACCATTCAACTTATAGTTTAATATTAAAATGTAAAAACCCTTCTGATTTGGACAACTAATATTGTCCCATGAGACATATCAATGCATCGAAGGACAATCTATAATTGGGTACCACCTATAAATACATGTCCAATTAATTTATTACATATTTAATAATCAAATTAATTAAGGAATAAAAATTCCTTATCAACAAATATATGTGTTGACTAACGAAAATGAATGTATCAATATTTCCACAGTTAATCAAATAAAATTCAATTAAACACCATATGTAAAATTGTTATAAAATTTAAAAAATAATCACATACATCAGGAAAAAAAATTATTTTTAATAGAAATATAGTATCCAATAGAAAAATATTACAAAAAGTGATTGTGCTATGATAACATAAATAGTCACATAATAATAAGAGATTATACTATAACTTCCTTACCTTTTTGGTAACTTTATAATTATAACCCAACAAAAAATGAAATGAAATGTTAGAAATAATTAAAAAATGTATATTCATGTTAAATATATCAATGTGTCAGTATATACACCCTATAAATGTGAATATGTCCATATTAACAAATATATGTCAATGAAATAAAAATTGAGATGAAATCACATAAAAAGATCATAATGTTTAAGTGAGAATTAATCATTGAATAAATAATTTGTTTCAAATGTAAATATACATAATAAAAGTGAAAATATAACATAATCTAGTCAAAATTAGTTACAAACATAATAATTTAATGTCCAAGATGCTGAAAAATTAATATAACCCAATGAAAAGAAATTGAGTTAGGAAATTCTTTACAACATGATAATTTCAATAAAAAATCGTCATTGATTAAAAAATCGAAATTAAAACATAAAAAACATGAATTAATATTTTTTTCATTATATTACATGATAAGTGGTATTATATATACCATATAAATTCAATTAGGTGCATAAAACAATAATATTCTTCAATGAAGTGAAATTGATATAAAGTCCCTTACCTAATTCTTTCCATCAGTTGAACATGTTTTAACCTCATGTATAATTGTTTTAATGTTATTATTAATTATAAAACAAATAATAATCATATTTATGATATAATATATGATCCTATTTTACCATTTTATGACCCATTTGATAATAATATTTCTTTATTTTCATTCTTTTCATTGTGAAATTCCATGTTTTCCCATGTGTTTTTTGGTATGAAATTTGTGGTTTAATTTTATAGGATATAAATACATCATATCCATAATAATAATTATTTTATTAATGTTATATTTACTCATTAGATGAAATATTAGATTTGTTATTTTTTTTATATAGATAATGAATCGCATTACTTCGTGGAGATGGTATGTCGTACTTACAAAGAAACGATGATATGATTCCCTTAACAAGTAAAAGGGTAATAATTAATAACAAATATTAATTTTTCAACACATATATAATGTCATATATATCAAATAAAATCATTAAAATTATTCTTATTAATTTTAATGTAATACATAAGAGAAAAATTAATCACATTGCTTTACGAGAAGGTAGTCTATTATAAACATGAGCGATGCTATATTATTTTAAATGGAATTTCATGTAAGGTTGTTTATACGATATTATAAATATCAAAGTATAATTATATCATAAATATTATATATAAACATTTAAGGCATCATTATATCAAACTATGATACCTGTTTACAGAAAATTATTTAAATTGTTTCGTGAGGTGGTAGTCCACTGTACACACGATCAACAGTTTCTCTTTCCATTCCATAGAAGTGGAGATTGATATAGTTTATGAGAGTGACATAATAAAATATCAGTACATTTTAGATAATGGTTTTATTTTATTATAATTATTATATAATATTTGATTTAGGTGGAAGAATAATTAAAATGAAAATGCTTGTTTAAGAACGGTACCTCTTCTTCGGGAATCTTCTATAACATTACACAAAAATAATTCCAAGGATGTAATTTTTTCATAAAAAGTTTTATAAATTTTTTTAGTGGGGTAATTAATTTATTTGGTTAGGTATTGTAAAAATAAATAGGGATTTTATGTGTTAAGAACTTAGGAGAGGGTGTGGCCTTTTATAACTGTAGGGGTGGGAACACATGGGTTTTTTTAAAAGGAATCAATTTCACCTACATATGTAACATGATAAAAGCCTAAAAAATATGTAATAATTTACCATTATAGGTTATAGGGTAAAAATATAGTCATTCAATAGTTTTTAGAAAAATTTTATTTCATTTTAACCCTTATCAGTTTAGTTTAACCCTTAGTAGATCAGTTTTTACCTTAACTATGGTAATAAATTTTTATAGTTTTTACTATTAATAATAGTCTAAAATTATGATGAAATTATTACATAAAATAAAATATAATTATTTGAAATTTGTAATCCTTTTTTCTAATTTAAATTCGTAAGAGTGAAAAAATACAATTTAAAATTATACACGAAGATGCAAGGAAAATGTGGGGTTATAATGAGATTATTTTAATAATTATAAAAGGTTTTAATTAAAAACATCAATGTATAATTTATTACACTAGATTAAATTATATTAATTATAATATAATTTAACTAATATTAAATGTGAAAACAATTTAAAATAAAATTTAACTTTGTGAATAATGTACTAAAAATTACAGTTTGGAATAAAAATAATGATTCTTCATTATTCATTGAAAAATTAATATTTTTAGAAAAAAGTAAAAAAATTCATCCTTGGATAAATTTGATATGATAAGTTTTCAAGATTATGTTAATTTTTGTAGTTAAATTTTATAAAATCTACAATTTTTTTATCATAAGTGCATAAGAAACAACGAAACAGTGTTTTAATAGTTTTTTACAAAACAATTTTTTAACATTCAAAATAGTCATATTTTATTTTCAATCAATACATAACAATAATTTTCATAACATCATTATTAATATTCATAAATACTAAATTAATGGCTTTTATATAATGATCAACATTATATAATATTTTAACAGATTATTATAGTTTGTCTAAACCCAATTCTGTGTGCAACTTAAGCTATCTTAGAGATTGAAGTTATTTAAATGAAAGTAAATTATAACGAAATAGGGTTTTATATTATCACATCATCAAAAAACATTTCCCTTTAAATATAATGTTTACTAAATTATAAATATATCAGGAATTTTTACATCATAAAATCCTATTGTTCATATGTTTCTTACCAAGTATTATCAATTCGCCAAAGTATCATAACCAATCAATGTGTCTGATTTCTAAGTAATTTATCCATAGTGTTAGGAACATTGATGGATTATTCATAGAATAATATATCAGGTTACAATTCTCATTAATCAGATCTGAGAACATTTTTTGGGTTTTTCATGTACTTCCATAGTAATGATATATAGAACACATCATATACTTTTGATAAATAGTTCCATTTAAAAATCATAATAAAAAACTATAACTCATTAAGGATTTAAAGGGGCCTATTATACATGAAGCTCAATTTCCCTTTCTTATTGAACATTATGACACCATTTAATGGATATAATCTCAAGAAAACATGACATACCACTTAGAATTCAAAACCCTTCATCATATATTCAGCATAACTCTTTTACCTACTTTGAGCTACTATAATATGAGATTTAAAAGAAATTAACTTTTTTGTTTTCTAGTAATAATATTCAAGGCCTATATGTTTCCTTTAAAAAAAATTCATCCCAATATGTTGGAGTAATATATATCATTCCATATAATTCTACATATGATTCAATCTGAATACATGAATGGAAACTATTTTTATAGGAAACATGTACCAATGGTAAATAATGATTCCATATACCTTGAAAGTAAATTTATCATGACCTCAACCTGTTGTCCATTATTTGAATAGTAATTTCAGATTTTATATCAGTTTTAGGATGGTAGGAAGTTTCCAAATGATGATTGGTATCAAAATCTACTTGAAGAATCTTATATAATATAAATGTATAATGTGGATGGAGAACTAAAAAAATAAAAAATATTTCTCCATGATGTCATTCAAATTCATTAATGTATATTCTTGTGATTTGATCAATAATTAAACATTATCTTATAACTAGGAAGTTTTCAGGTTTGGTAAGGTGATAAAGAAAAATACATATTGAATTATTCTTCTATAGAGTCCTTGGTTGTCCTATGAAAATGTACACAAAAATTGGATACCATTTTCACAAAATAATAAGAATAGGATTCCTGACTCCTCTATGATGTTTTCTCTCAAATTTCACCTATTTAGAAACCAAACTTCATGGCACATAATAAAAAATTTCCAACATTATGTTATACAAAATATTTTCTCCAAAATACATATACACCATTATTCTAGATGGGTGTATAGAGAAATTTGAGACATGTGTTTCATCCAGAAATTCATTTTTTATCAGGTATAGATATAAAAGAATCACTTTCTATAATTTAGAGAACCATGTTTACAAATTTAGTCTTATAATTTTCTATAATTTATAACATCTAATTTCTTCTAAAATTTTTCATTATCAGTTTGATAAATTTTATTCATTTCAAATAAAAATGGGTTCACAATAATTTGAATAAGGATTGGTTTATCTTAATACTTAATAATTCCTATTTCCATATTTACTAAGAATGTACTTTCCCCCTTGGCTTCTTTTATGGTATATTACCTTGATGCTTGGGGAATTAATTTGGGTATTTCCCCATCTCCCTAAAGTTAAATCACTAAATAATTTTTTTTCATTCAATTCCTTTTATTATTTTTCCTGATGAATCATATATCTCCACTTATAAAAGACTCTAAATCCCTTAATGAATTTACCAAGATGATTATTTCCATGGTTCTGAAAAAATAGATATTTCTTCATTATATTATTCTTATTTGATTCATTCCTTTTTTTATTGTCCTCATACATCTAATTATTTTCTTTATTTCCCTCGAACATGTAAGATATATATAATTCCTTATTCATTTTTATGGAACATAAAACTATTTCTTTATATGATGAAAAATCATGAGAGACTATCACTATTTGGACACAAGGATTAATCATTTCAAATAAATGGTAAATCATGCACTATGTGTTGCATATATAACACATAACACACCTAGCTAACCTTGTAAACATATCATTTTAAATATTAAAACTGTATTCATACTTATTCTTTAGGATAAGAAAATTTCTATTTATTTTTTTTATCACGAGGTAAATATATATTGAAGAATTTATCATTAAATTCATTCTATTCCAAGAAATATATTTCCACTTCCTCCTTAGTATTCTGGATCTATGACCACCATAAATAATACTTTCCATTGAAAAATACACTTCACTTGTAACCTTTTACTTTTCATTAGAACCTAAATAGATAAATATCTTCTTAATAGATTTAATCTATTTCTCAACTACCATTGGATTAATATTCCCAAAAAATATAGGGGCTTCTATACAATGAAGTTATCCACAGCGCACCCTTTTCATAGTTATTACCCCTAGTTATATATGATCTCAGAATAGTGTCAACTAATAGTATCATGATGGGGATATATTTCTATGAAAAAACACATAATTGATTCCATAAAAAAATTAGGTCATTCTTATATATATATATAAATATATCCTCAATGTATATAATATTGTTTGGTTCCCTAATATATGTTTTCATTAATCTATTTTACAATGCATATACCAAAATTCCAATGATTTTGACTATAATGACACAGACTCCAATAACCTAGAGCCAATGTCTGCTTTATTACATTATCATTGATACATAGAGAAAATCACAAAGAATTAATCAGTAAACTAGTTTGGTTGAACAATATACATAAATTATACCTATATTATATTGGGAATAATAAATAAAACATATAAATAGAAAAAAACATGATTTCATCCTTAAAACATAATTAAATATTTCTTCTTTGTGTCCTTGGGCTAGGAAAAAATACAGGTGAGCACAAACACTGAGTACGGTTACATATAGTAGAGGATATCACGAATCAATAAAGCGCAATGAATATATAAATGTAAGTAACTGAACAGACATTCCATTAAATCAATAACAAGAATATCACAATTGGATAAGAAATAATCAATATGGAAAGGTAAATAACTGAAAAGACATTCTATTTAATCAATAAATAGATGATGAAATGCATCCAGAGATAACATCATTCTGAAAATTTCATGGATAATAATAACTCATTTATCAAATAATGAAATTATCAATTATTGTACATCATGGTATCTTATATCATGATACCCCTACTGTCATTACCATTCACCAGACTATTTAAAATAAATAGTTAAAGCCCATTTGATTTGTTAAACTGATTTTCCTCATGAGACCTGTTGATGCATCGAGGAGCTTTATGTAATTGTGCCCCACTCATAAATATAAGTTCAAATAATTACATATTTGTCTAATAATCAATTATATTAGTGAAATAATATTTCTTCTCAACAAATATAAATATTTTTTAATGGATATATATTTATTAATGTTTCCCCAGTTAATCAAATAACATTAAAATTAAAAATCATATGTTAAAATGTTATATTTTTTTTGGAAATAATAATTTCCATTATATAATAATATAGATATTAAAGAGAATATTATGTAAAAATCATATATGGTTTTGGAAATAATAATATACAACATATGAGAATATTCATACTCAATATAATTTTAGCTTCCAATGTAAAATGATCATATGAAACTGATTGTCTCAAGAGGATGTAAACAATTGCAACACAAAGTGAGACTATACAATAATATATTTACCAATTTGGTTACATTTAAATTGTAACCACTTAATTAATAAACCTGAAAAAAAAATAAAAATCATGAATAAATGTAATTCATGTTAACTACATCAATGGGGAAGTATATACACCACATAAATGTGATTGGGTTCAAATCAAAAAATATGTGTTGATAAAATGGAATGTAAGATAAATTCCCTTAAAAAGTTTATAATATTGATGTTATAATTAATAAATTAATCAATTAATTGTTTCATATGTAAATACACATAAAAAAGTTGATATTGAATATAATATATTCAAATTACTTTACAAACATAATCTTAGAATGTCAAAGACAGTGAAGAACTATTGTAAACCAATGAAAAGAAGTTGAGTTATGAAATTATTTACCACTAAGTAATTTCTAAATAAAATACCCATAGATTTAATATTTAAATATAAAAATTTAAATATAATTATTTATGAATATTTTATGATATTATAATAAAATAAGCAATATATACACTAGATAAACAAAATAGGTGTATAACATTACAATATACCTTTGTGACGATGTACCTTAAATCATGCTTTACATTAGTTGAATGTTTTTTGAAATCATATACAATGTTATTAAGAAAGTTATTTATGTATAAAAAAACCACATCCAAATTTGTAATATATAATATGATACTCTTATGGAATTTCACAACCTAGTTGTTAATCAAATTTCATTGTTTTATTTATTTCGGTTGCTACCTGCCTTGTTTTATGTAGTGTGTTCTGTCTTAATTCCTTAATATCTAGATTTATAATAATTTTATAAATATCCTCTTTTACTCATTAGATACACTATTATAATCATTATATAATTTTGGGCATGGTAAATGAGTCACATCAATTTATGGATATGGTAGGTCTTATTTATGCATGGGCATCGATATCAATCCTTTAACGAGTTAATGTGAAATGGAAAATATAATATATTAATTTTAATGAAAAAATATCATGTCATATCTATCATATATGTTAATTAAATTTTACTTGATTACGTTCGATGAAAATCATCAGTAAAAAACAAATCACATCACATTGCGAGGTGGGAGTCCTCCTTACACACATGTGACATTATCTTATTTTATAAAGTATGGAACATAAAAAGGTATATGATATATTATAAATCCATAACTAAAATTATATAATAAATAATATATATAAAAACAATAAATCTATCACTATATCCATACTTGAGAGGGTTTTATATTAAATGAGTAACATTGGTTCATGAGGTGGTAGACTGCTATATAAACGATCAACTGTTTCTTTTCTCATTCGATGAAAGTAGAGATGTATATCAGTTATGAAATTATCATAATAACATTTCCATATATGGTATATAATTTTTATATTTTTTTTATCATGATTAAGTAATATTTTATAGAGGTGGAAGTAGAAATAAAATTAAAATTCTCTTTCATTAACGTTACTTCTTCTTTAGGGAGATTTTATATGTTTGCAGAAAAATCCTTCCTAGGATGTCTTTATAGTCCTGAAATGGATTAAATATGTATGTATGGAATTAAGGAATTTATTTCTAAATTCATTGGTAAATATAATTAGATTTTTACGTGTGAATTTGGGAAGGTAGTGGATGACCATTTATATTTGGGGGAGTAGACAAAGACAGATGTTCTGAAAATAAGCAATTACCCCAACATTTATATCATAAAAAAGCTACCAAAATGGGTAATTTTAGACCCTTAGAGTTTATATGGTCATAATATTTCTTTTATATATGCTCTAAGAAATTATTTAGGTTACATTAACCTTTATCGGTTTAGATTAACTTCAGATAAATCAATTTTTACCTTAACCGTGGTAATTAATTTTTGCTTCATTTACTATTAATAATGATAAAAAATTATTTTCACCAATTATATAATATTATTTTCTCAGATTAAAAATATTTAATAAATTTTTAAAATTTAATTCATATGTGTGGAAGAATCCATTTTAAAATTAAACCTACAGACACAATGAAAAAGTGGGCTTCCAAAAAGAAAATTCGAAATCGTAAAGAATGTTTCAACATAAAAATTCAATAGAAAATTGATTAAAAAACCAATATTTTTTTATTACATAATATTTGAACTAATATCACTTTAAAATGAAATTAAAATACAATTTGAAATTATAATTATTTTAAATGAAAAGTAGTTTTCTATAAAAATCATTATCCTTCACTATTCATTAAAAAATGAAACATTTCAAAAAAAATCCCAAATATTAAATCTATTATAAATTTGATATTATTATTTAAAAAATTATGTTAATGTTATAAAATACATTCTTTAAATATGTCACAAATTAATTCTATCATATTTTCTCATGAATCGATGAAACAATTTTCTTTAATTTTTTAAACAAAACATTTATTTAAATTCAAATGATTCATATTTTGTTAATAATATTTAAATTACCATAATTTCAATGAAATATTTAGTCATATTCATAACATAAAAATTAATATCTTAGTTTAAATTGTCATTTTTAAATAATATTTTAATGGAGTATTATTTTTTGAACCTAGTACTTCATGCATTGCAAGTTATCGAAGAAGTTAAAATTATTTTAAAGGAAATAAATAATAAAGTCTTGGTGTGATAATGGGATAACCTCAAAAATAAAAATATAAAATGGGTTATCTAAAAAACCTAGTATAGTAATAACATGATACAAAAACATAATAAGTGAGTCAAAAGTATAACATTATATTTTAAAAGAGAATGAGCATGTGTAATCCCATGGGAGTATAACTTAAATATCATGGTATAATATGAGTATGGAATCATAGGAAAGATGGAGAAACATATAACCAAAAATAAAAAAGTTTCCAGGATAACTTCCAAGATAATATCACATGGTGGAAAATGTCCCATAATGGATTTGGTTTACTCTCTAATCCCTCACATGATACCTCCTCAGACTAAAACATTACCCAATGCATTGAAGCGCAATATGGGTTCACCAATCACATAATCTATATCAGGATCACCTGGATCTATCTGGAAACACCCATAACAACATGTTCACAATTTATTTTGGATAAAAAGTAAACCAACAGTAAGGCATAATATATTAAATACCCATGGAAAGAAAATGAGTTGCATAATCATGTATCAAATCATAAAAAAAAATCATAATGGAGGAATTTGAGAGATGAATATAATTAACATATTAACCCCATAAAATTAATCTATAACAAGATATATATATATATATATCTTAGATACATATAAATGTTATTTAGAAGAAATCTATAACAACATTGTCTAAAGAAGTTGAAGAAAACACCTTTATAAGATTAATTGTAATATTTCTGGAGGAAAATCCGATTCTCAGTTGAATGACATTTTTCTAGAATCTAAAAAATTTAATATAAATTATCTATAATAAGAAACATTTAATATTTTAATGTTTTATTCAATTATTTTGAGTTTTCATGAAAATGGTGAATTTTATACATGTCATTTTTGTTAAAAAACATTCTTTTTAGACTATCACAGAGAGGATAAAAAGTGCCTCATTCGAAAAAAAGAATATTAATTTTAAAAAATTATAAAAATTTATTTATTTCTAAACTTTTCATCTATAAATTAATTGGATAATCATAATAAAATTTTCTTAAACACATTAATGATGACATATTCATGGAAATGAAATGGGTTTTATTGGAATAGTTAAGTGAAGTCATCTTTTCTTAAACACATTTACTCATTCATTTTAATTAAAAATTGTGTAAAATGGTTGTGCTGCATGAAAATTCATTAATAATTAAAGGGGAATATTTAAATTGTTTTATTATAAAATGATCTAATAATTTCATTTAATGGATATTCAAGCATAAACAATCCCATTTAAAATTATTTTGAAATATAAACCCTTACAACATTGGTAACTTTTGATTCACAACAACCCATGAATGAAGTATATGAATTAGAAAAGAAAATAAAATTATTTATTAATTATTCATGATATAATAATTAATGGGTTATTATATACACTATTTAAAATAAATTATTTTCATAAAATTACATGCATCACAAATAAGGTACGTTTGAGATGAAACTCTTACCGCGAGTCCATACATTTTCATGTATATAAAATATATCATATATAATTTACACATAAATTTTTTTTTCCTAAGAAATATTTATATAATTAATCAATTATATTTAAACCAATTAATTCATTTATTTTTTTATATATTTAATTACATAATCAGTTATATCCACACCACGTGTTTTGAGGACACTTGGTTTTTAATTTCCAAATGTAATTGGTGTGTTGGAAGTGGTCAAAGAGGCCATTGTTTAATAATATTTAGAATTATAATTATTATAAAACAATTATACATTTAAAACAAACCATATATTATGGTTATGAATAATTAAATACATTCAATCATGGAGATGGTAGGTTATCGATACATATGAGTGACATAACTATTATTTCAACAACAATGATATATATAATGTAAGTCTTATTTTAACTCTAAATTATTACATAATATCATAAATACCATATTATTTCTTTAAATACAATTATATATACTATCCATGTGATATGGTAATAAAAATGGAATCACATCGCTTCATGAAGAAGTAGTCTGCCACACACACAAATGATTTTTTTATTTTAAATGTATGGTAATGTATGAAATTATAAGATATATATAATTTGAATAATTATTAATATTTTCTAGATATAATATATAAACATAAAATCCATCATCGTAAATGGCCATTATTGGTGATGATGGAAGTCAAATTACAACGGTTTGTGAGTCGGTAGTCTTCCGTACACATAAACAATGATTTCATTTCCCATTTAGTGAAACTGAAGAATGGAATAGGTTATGGAATTAACATAATAAAATAATAGTTTATTTAATATACTAATGTTATTATATTTTTATGATTGTGTAATACTTGAAATATTCGAACACATAAATAAACCAATGATGTTTGGTTATGATCATTACCTCTTATTTAGACAACCTCTTTAGGATTATACCTAAAGCTTCCATATGTTGAATTTATGATCAAAAGAGGCCACTAGGATATTATTAGGGAATTATGAAATGTATTTTATTTGGTATTTGATGAACCAATCGACATTTGATGTGTGGAATAGAGAGGAGAGTGGCCCCCTTTTATAAGGGTGGATGAGAAGAATTCTAGTAATTACCTGTAACTATTCAACAATGGGAAGTTACTATCAAGTCATATTCCCCAAAAAATGAAAAATAAAGGAGTTTTGAAGAACTAAGGTCAATAAAAATGTCTATCATTAAAATAAAAATGATATAATTTTTTATCCTTTTTACCTCTAACGTTACTAACATTCACCTTTTTAATTCATCAGCAACAAGGAATATCTTTTACTATATTTACCAATCATTATGAAAAAATATTAATTTGAATATAATATATAATATTAATAATGATGTTTCAAAATATATAATCAATCTTATTAAATAAATTTTTACTGTGTTTCAAAATTTAATTTACATTAAGACATATAGGCATATTGAAAAAAATTGTTTTTGAATAATAGAAATTTTCAACCATTAGATGAACTTATAATAACTATATAATAAGTAATCACAATTAAGTTAATTTATATTTATATTTATAATAATTTAATATATAAATTTTAATTAAATAATTAATATTTATGTTTAATTCCAATTAGTTTAAATTGAGAAACATTATACACTTTAATTTTTTTTAAGAAAAATGTTTTGAGATGTGATAATAGGAGCCAGTGATTTCTCAACCATTAGTGATGATGTTCTTAATTATCTTACTTGATCATGGATTTGTTCCATCCTAAATGGGAATTTTCTTTCTATGATGTGGTGAGACTCTCTCCCCATCTAAAAAATGATTCTTCGGTCAGTACCCATCTGAAGAAATCAGGTGTTTCCTTTATAGAAGCATTATCAGGATTTCTAGATCCGATTAAAGAGGATCTCCCCTGTTTCCTTAATTTCAACAAACAGGATGATGGGAGATTTTCTATCATTGAATATCCAACCTCTCTTATGAAAAGGCTCTATATATCAAGATTTTATCTTCTCAGTCAAATCAACTACTCATAAGTGGATAAACCCTAGATATTCATTGATTTCAAGACTAGGGTTTCTCATTGTTGGAGGAACAATGCTTGGATACTGATTCTAGTTGGAAGAGGGTTTCTTCAAATCGTGTTATGATATAGTGATGATTTTTAGTGGCGAGGTGCTTCAGAAATATACAGCTAAAACTGGGTATTCTTCACATCTTAGTCTTGGATATTAATTTTAATTCGTTTACTCAGAAACAATCGAATGCCCATATATGGATCTGATTGCATGGATTTAATTGGGTATACTGGAATCCTGATATCCACAAAAATTTGGCCTCTTATCTTGTAACCCTAATAAAAATGGACCAGGGCATGCTTGAAGGTGATTTAGGTTTCTTTTTCAGTATGCTCATAAATGTTAATTTGGTTTCCGAACGTCTGAATATCATTTCTTTGATTTCAAATGACAGTAAAATATATGTTAAAGTGGAATAAGAATAGGTTCCACAGTTTTGTGATGTATACAAAATTGTTGGGCACTCTGTTTAGAAATTTAGGGTGATTTAAAAAAAGGTTTGAGACGCTCCTAAACATAAGGACTGGAAAGAATTGCCTAAAACCATAGGAATAATGGTATTGTCTTGGAAAAGGTAGTATATCTACTCTAGCTTAGAACATTCCCCCTAAGCCTTATTTCCAATGATTAAGTTATCAAAGATATGGGAAGAAATTTTTGAGGAAGAAGATTACCTTCCCTACCCTTTGAATCTAGGTGTTCTGGAAGTTCCTTATGAAAACAAGACAACCTTGGATGACCTTTCTCTAGCTATGAAGATTTCATTGGACATCAATGATTTTGTTTATAAAATGTAGTGTGAGAAGCATGATCAGATATGTTAAGTGGAAATTGCATAGAAAATTAGGGATCTTGTGTATACATTTTAGGTTTAGTCCATGTATTTAGGTCCTAGTGGTTCATCCCCTGCCACTTAAGTTTCTAATTAGATTATCTCTGATCCTCTTGAAGGACACACTGTCTCTATTCCTACTACCCATTAAGAACACATCGATTTTGGGGATTCCTAATCTCATGACATATTAGAGATCCCTATCATTATATCCCCTTCCTCTTTGAATTGAGGGTTTCAAAATTCAACGTCCAATGAATCTAATATTAGATCCCTTATTTCTGATCCTGCTCCCAAAAATAGGCTGACAGGCCTACGAAGCCAAATATTAATAAAGTTGGTGAAAAGAAGGGAGGACTAACCTCAAGAACAAATATAAATGATAATATTATTATTTAACTTGATAGTGTTAGCAAACAATGAAACATCCAGATCCCTTAGGCGCCATGTTCTTAAACGCAATACTATTTTAATTGGGTTGGCGGAGCCTAAGAGTTTTTTTCCACTAATCTCACCAATTTTGAAGGTTTAGGCTTACATTTTTTGGACACTATTATTTGTGATTCTGATGTTAAAAATATATGGGTCTTGGTTCATTCCTATCTGGTAGATCCTTATCTTATTGACTATAGTGATCAACATGTTACTTTCTCCTTCTCTTATATGGGTATAGAGTAGTGTTGCTTTGATATTTATGCCTCTAATTGGTGTCAAGATTTTAGAAGGATTTGGATGGAAATTAATGCCTTAAAAAATACATTTTAGGTCTTCGACCCATGCTAGGGGATTTTAATTCTATTTTGAACCCTGATGAGAAGGTAGGTTTCGGGAATTCCTCTATTTCATCTAGAGATTTTAGAGCATGTATTGAGAAAAATAATTTGATTAAAGTGAGAATGGTTGGAACTAAGTATACCTGGTACAGAAAGATTCTTAGTGTCATGGTTTCTAGTAAAATTGATTTGGATTATTTCAATGATGTTGTCTTGGACTCTTAGGAGTACATTTCTTGTACTACCATATCAATGCTGAATTCTGATCATCATCTGATCCGGATGAATCTATCATCCAAGGAATCTAAAACATTTCTTCCTTTCAGGTACAACAATACTTGGGTATCCAAACCTGACTATGTAAATATTGTGTCAGAAGTTTAGACCTCAGTTATCTTTATTTATGATTCTTTAGGCTATGTTCTCAAGTTAAAATTTCTCAAAAGTAGTCTAAAATCTTGGAGCAAGGAATGATTGAGTGACCTTGATTCTAGGATTTCCTCCCTTGAGTCATCCCTTCATCACATTCCAAAGTGAGGTACTAGCACTGACTTTTCAAAAGGCTTTGATAAATTTATTAAGGTTTCTTTTAAGCTTAACAGTCTTCTCCAAGTGAAGAACTCTCTATAAATGAGGTCTTTCAAAGTTAAATGGCTTAAAGATGGTGATAGGAGCACCAAATATTTCAATTCCTTTCAACACGCTAGAAGGATTTCTAGGACGTTATCTCTCCTCAAGAATGATGATCATATTTTGGGTAATAGGTAGGATCTCTTGACTCATGTGGTTTCATATTATAAGAATATTTTTAATGGTTCTTTCGCCATTGTTGAGCCAGCAAACAACATCATTCTTCATATGGTTAATTTGGATGAAAATTTTGAGGTCCCTGCTCTCCCATTGAACATAGAGATTAAGGAATCCATTTTTTGTCTCAATTATGAAATATCTTCTAGCCCAAAGGGATTTTGGATTTTTTTTTCTTTCAATCATATTTCAAGATTATTTAGCTAGATGTTTGTCATCTTATCCTATATTATTTCAAGGGTGGATCTCTCCCTCAAGGTTTGAAATCTTAATTTCTTTTTATTATTCCTAAAGTGTAAAATTCTAATGAAATCCACCTCATTAGACTGGTTACTTTTGTAAATGACCTTTATATAATAATCAGTAAGATCATGTCTAATAGATTGTACTCTGTCTCTAACATGATAGTATCCCCATACTTTTTTTCTATTTGGGATTATCAAAGGGCGGGATATCAAGGATTTCCTTATCACTAACTTTGAGTGTGTTAACCTTATTAAGAATCCCATTCATGATGGAAATATTTCTTTAAATCTTGATATTATCAGGGAATTTGATACCATGGATTGGTCCTTCATCTACATTATTCTTGTCTGCTTTGGAATTGATGTCTCCTTTATCAATTTGATTAGAATAATTTTGAGTTTATCTCACATATTTTTTTATCAATGGATATCTTGAAGGTTACCATAAATTATCTAGAGAGGAAGATAAGGGGATCCACTATAATACATTTTCTTTTCCATTATAGAGGATTATCTGGGTAGGTTCTTCTAAATTATCATTGCGAATAGAGAGAATAAATCTATTCTTGATGAAATAGGTTTAGTTTCTCCCACTCACCTTTTATATGCTGACAATATTATTATATTCACTAATGGATATAAGGAAAAAATTAGCAAAATCTAGAAATTTTCATTTCACAATGAGGAAGTCTCTGGTCAGGTGATTTTTTGGAATAAATCCTTTGTGTAATTTTATAAGGGAATATCTAGTTCCAAAAATCTTTCCATCATTTGGAATTTTGGATTCAGATAAGGGAAGTTCGCTTTCAATTATCTTTGGATCCCCATGTTTTGGTCCAGGAAAAAGGCTTGTTACTTTACTCATATTTTTAGTCAGATTACAAATCAGATGGCTTCATGGAATGGTAAGTATCTTTCCATGGATGGTCATATTTTTTCAGTGAAATATATGATCACTTCAAAGTTAGTTAATTATTTTATGGTTTATGAATCTCCATCCTTGCTCATTAAGAAGATTTATATTTCAATGGAAAACATTATTTGGAGTGGTAGAATTATTGAGATAATTCTAACCATAGTGTCTAGGAAAAATTATTGTATGCCTTTAGATTCTAGGGGCCTTGGAATTAAAATCCTCTTGTTTTTCAATCAGTCTTTTCATGATCACTTTATATGGAGATTAGTGAATGGAAAATATACTTCCCTCAATTTTTTCTGGGCTAGATTTCTTCCTAAACACATCAGTAAGAATCATTCCTACATGACCTCCTCAGTCTAGAATTCTCCAAAAACTATTTTTCTGGTCATTGAATTTCACTCAAGATGGTTAGTATTAATAGAATCTCGGCTGATTTTATGGACAATGAACTAGACCGGTGCCCCTCTGATTGACTCCCACTCAGATAGTGAGGATGTGCAGTATCCTTTGATCCTAATATCAGATCAAATGAAGAGTATAGACATCCTTCCAAATTCTATTTGTAACATGATCAATAGGTACTTCTTCTGACCCATATATGATCATTGGGTCTAGGAACCTGCTCCTAACAAAATCCTAAACTCCAAAATAATATATTGTAATCTTTCTGGATCGACATCCAGTTGGTAGTGGCTGGGAAAAATGAGGTGTATATACATCCTCCCATAACTCTTGGTTCTTCCTTGGCGTGTTCCTCATAATAAAATACCTACAGATCTATTTTTATAGGGCTTTAACATTTCCTTGAGTTCTTTGTGTTCCCTCTATCATCATTATAGAGAGGACATCGAGAATTTGTTCTTGAGATGAGCTACTACATCTTATATGTGGCATTTCATCTTTTATTTTTTAGAGATCTCAATGCCTCAAATGTGTCATTTTTTTGCTATCTGAGAATTCTTTTTGAGTAGGTAGTTTATCCCATTATCCCCTCGACTTCACATTCTTTCTTACATCGCTAATATTGAGCTCTTTCATTTATTATGGAAGGCCCAAAATAATTGGTCATATGAGAAGATTCAGTTTTCCACTCATGCTTCCTTTACTAAGATTTTAATGGTTATCAATGATGATAATCTTTGACAAAAGAGTAACTACATCAATATTGTTCACGACCTCTCAGTTTTAAGGAGGGTTGTTGTCAATGGAACTTTCATCCATCCTAATGGTATGTTCGAAGTTATTTGGTAGTAACCCTTTACAAGTTGGATCAAAGTTAACATGGATAGATCTTCAAGAGGCAATCTGGGTTCTTTTGGTTATGGTTCTATTTTCAAGAATCAGCATGGGGATGCTTTGGGATGAATTTATGGTTCTTATAGCTTCACCTCCTCTCTTGAAGCTGAAATGGTGGGCGTCATTATATCTATTGAGCACTTTTTTATTATTGGTTTGTAACAGCCTAAGATTTTATGAAAAATATTCTTTTTAATTTTACTAATGTCTTGTGTTGTACGCTACACCAAAAGAAGCTTTCACAACACGCATCCTTGACTTGCCTTCCATTACACGCAATCACGACCTTCCTCGATAGCGTGTGTAGTACGCAATAACGAGTTTCACTAATCAACAATATGCTATTAAAATATTATTAAAACTAGCCGTTATGAATAGTAGCAACCACTTTTTGAAATTTTGTAAATTTTATTTTTCAAAATGGAATTCATTTTTGGATTTGTAATATCTAAATTAGCTTAGGGTGTAATTTTGGTACTTTTCGGATAAAATTCATTTTCTGATGAATAGTAAAAATTACTAAATTTTAATTAAAAACAACTTTTTTAATAAAAATAATTAATAGTGATAAAATATTAATTTGAGTGGTTTTAAAGTATATCTGGAATATATTTTTACAATTCAATACAATGTTGGTCATTGGATTTAATTTCACATTTACACTAGACATAAACAAATGTCAATCTTTTGATAGATATTGTTTCTTAAAAACACGCTATTTGTTTTAACAACGGGATTTAATTATAAAATTAATTAATGCAACTTCTATGTTATGAATTTGGTAATGTAGACTTCATTTTTGAATTCGGAATATGAAATATAGCTTAGGATGAAATTTTGGCATTTTTCAGAAAAACTTCAATTTTTGATGAATAGTGAAACTACTAAGTGGTAGTTAAAAAAATTATTTTTTTTCATAAATCTTAATTTTACCGCTTCTGTGAATGGAATTTCAAAAATCCGAGAGACACGGTTGATTTCAGTAAGTAAAATGTGGTTCAATGAGATGAAAATAATTTTTGGTGAATAGTAA
Organism: Viscum album; assembly: GCA_963277665.1. Taxonomy (NCBI): domain Eukaryota; kingdom Viridiplantae; phylum Streptophyta; class Magnoliopsida; order Santalales; family Viscaceae; genus Viscum; species Viscum album. The sequence continues at coordinate 1,638,323,036 of OY728121.1, read as the reverse complement.
CTTTTTACTTTTATTTACCACGGTTAAAAGTAAATAGGGTAATTAAGGGTAAAAATGATATTAATATTACCCTAACAAATGTCATAATCCTATTGGACAAGTGTATCTCGACCAAAAAAAACCTTAAGTGTAAAATATTATCATTTAGGCCCACTTGGATTAGATTAGGACATTTATTATTAATTTATTTAAAGAAGGGTTAAAATAGTTAAAATCAAAGATTAATAAGTAAATCATTTTTAATATGGGGTTATATATAAGATAAATTCGACTATAAATATTCATTAGAAATATAAAAAGATTTCATACATAATGGTATTTTATTTATAATTTTTATACATTAAATAATTTAATTTATTTATGACACAATGATGATGCAGTAATTATCTTATTAATGAAATATTGACATAATTGATGTTATAAACACCAAAATAAATGTAATTTGAGACTTTTTATGAATCCCACTAATTTTGTCGGTTACTATGATATATTAGAGTTGATTTAATCAACTTTTGTAGAACATATAATTCTGTTATGACTTTCACAAAAATCATATATAAAATAGTGTCAAAACTGACACAAAATAGTTTTTAAATCAAATATTATATTATTAATTGTTATTTTATTCCTAAAAATATAAGGTTCGGCCAAATGACTTATATAAGGATATATATATTAATAATAAACAATTTGGGGTTCGTTTGGCATGTTATAGTAAGTGTATTAACCATATAGTGTAAGAAAACAAAAAGACACGGTAAAAGTTAAATTATTTAACTTAAAGTTAAATCTAATTTATAAGGTTAAAATAATAACCTAAACTTGTCTAAATCCAATTGGTTGATAGGGTTTTGACCCATACCCACTTTAGCTTCGAAATAAGACCCTTTGGAACCATTATATACCGATTTTGACTTTAATATAAAATAATATTTTGAGATATTCCTAAGGTGCCCCTCTCCTCCCTTATAAAAGGGCACCTCCTCCCTCTCTTCCTCAGACAACATTGAGCCTTCAAGCTCGTCCCACCCCTGCCAAAATCTCTTCTCAACTTCACTAGTATCATCCTAGAGGTCCTGGTCTTCTTCAAAGACCATCCTTAGTTCTTTAAGTGGAGGATAAGTGAAGGCGCGTCAAAAAGAGGTAATATCCATTACCAATCTTTTTCAATTTCTTTCTTCTTCAACTTCTTCTTCTTTAGTTTTTTCATGATAAAGTAATAACATCAGTATTTCCTATATACTGATATGTTATTATAAATATGAAACAACTCTAATTAACCTTCTATCCATCCTACGGAAAAAGGAAATTACCGCGCGTGCGTACGTACGGAATACCGTCTCCACGCCGTGGTGTAATCTATTTTCCGTCACCACCTTAATTGGATGGGTATAATGGTGTAATGAGTAACTATATATGATTATTATAAAGTGATATTGATACTGAAATAGTATACATACACTTCAACACAATTCCACAACCATGGGAATGATATCATCGCTCGTGCGTACGTACGGACTACCGTCTCCACGACGCGATGAGCTTCATTCTCAATGATTAACCATTCATGAATGATTATAAAGTATATATAATAAGTACTAATTAAATATATGACATAATAATGATACTGTATTTATGTATATTTATATGTATGTCATCTACTTAATTCTATTCAATTCAATAAGGAAACGAAAACAACGTTCATGCGTACGTACGGACTACCGTCTCCATGAATGGTGTATTTCATTCCATTTATCAATATATTATATATATGTATATTCTGAATATATATGATATATAAATCATGTTTTACATTCTGGATATAAGTAATCATGATCCAAGTAATCATATTAATAATTACAAGTTAAAAACACCTACGACAAATGAAACGATTTTACGCAAAACGCTTCTTTAACATGAATTTACAAAAGAAAGGGTAATATAAAGTCATAAGTGGACCATATATGATATAATAACAATGAATATGATTCTGGAATAAGTCAATAACATGATTTAAATCATTATACAGGAGGTTCGGACATGTACAAAGCAATTCGGACCTAAGGTAAGGGAAATATCACAATCTCATTTTTATCCGAGATTGTTTATACTTTAGTATTTACTGGGGTTTATTTTATCATCCACATCCATGTTTCCTCAATATGTAATATTATTTCCATTCAACTACAATTTTTTAAATCCTATTTTACCCTTTGGTGAGTTTTTAGTAAAAGATATGAAAGGAATCTTTTGTCGTTTTTCGTACGAGGTACTTTTTGACTTTTTCGACAAAAGTACGTGAAGAATGTTTTTTTAACTTATACGGCATGAATGGATTTTTAAAACATTATTTCAAAGAAGCTTACTTTACAATTTTTCAAGTTTATTTTTAATCAAATTCTTTTAGTTTAAAGTTGTATGACATGTTAAGAAAGGAAAAATGTTTTTGAAGAAGAAAGGATATTTTCCTCAAGAATGGAGTTCAAGTGTTTTATCAAAATTATTTTCCATATAAGATAATAAAGGGTTCTGTTTCTATCCCTATTATTACATTGATTATGTTGTGATGGAAATATTTTTTATGAATTCCTTTATCTTATATGAATTGCTTTATGATTTCACGATGTTTAAGATTCCCATTTTTATTACATGGGTTATGCAATGATGTATGATTTATGATTTTGTGGCACACATAAGAATGGTATCATTATGAGATGGGTGGGACCTATATCTCCCTCCAATGCATTGGGTAAAGATTTCATATCTCATGAGATAGACATGGCTGGAATGGTAGGTTATACCGGTTCAGTGAAACAGGACTGAAACGAGGGTGACTCGATTCAGAAAGGGACTTTGTCCACTAAGATAGTCTTGGAAATGAGTCATGACTAACAAGAAATGATTATCTATGATTATGTGTTTATGCCAAAAAGTTTCATGTTTTAATTTATGCTTATTGGGATTTCATTTCACTACTATGATTTATCCCATGTTATGAAATTATGCTCTCTTTTGTAGGTTAAGATTTCCAAAAGTTATGTTCTTATGAATATGATGTGATTGATTTTTCTTTTGTTTACCCTTACTGAGAATTTGAGCTCACCCTTTTATGTTTTCTTTTCCCCAGGATATAAAGAAAGGTTTTAGGTAAAAAAAGGGAAGATCTTTATGGGAGATATTGAAGATCTTTCACCACGATTAGAAGATTACGTTCCGAGTTTCCAAAGACACTAAACTATTATGATCCTTGTGTGTGTGTTTTTGTTATGTACTAAGTATTCCGCAAAAGTAATGTAATGTCCATGTACGATAAGCTTCGGGTCTCTACAGTTGGTATCAGAGGAAAGGTTTAGTCAACCTTTGGAAACTAGGATGCGAAAGCATTAGTGAGATCCCTAGAGATATTTCTAAGGTATGTCTAGAGATGCCCCTAAGGATAAGTATACGTATAGGATACAGTCCTATAACTACGGTAAAGATCATAGAATTTAACCTAAGAAGTTAGATAATGAAGTTACTCCCCTTTATTATTATTTTTGCCTCTCACACTATTCTTTTTGGGTTTTAGACGATGGCTGGAACCCGAAGGAACCGTGTTGATCAATGCAATGGACAATGAAATGACTGTCCTCCTGAAAAAACAAATGTTATGGGAGATGGAGTGAAAAATCTTATTGCTATCCTTACACAAGCTAGGAATCATTCTGGACTTCCAAATGAGTAGAGAAAGGAACAGTATTCTATTGAGTCCTTCATGAGGAAATGTCCACCTTCTTTCGGTGGGACTTCTGATCCACTTGTTGCTGAACAATGGATCAGTACCACTAAAAAGATATTTTCAGTTCTTTAATGTTCTGAACATGATAAAGTCATCTTAGCAGTATATCGTTTGGAAGGTGAAGCTGATCAATGGTGGAATCTTATCAAGAATACGAGGCCAAGAGATGAAATTGAGTCCATGGAATGGGACGAGTTCAAGAACTTGTTTTTCAGTAAGTACTTCCCTCGTATTCTTAGAACAAAGATGGAGAAGGAGTTTCTTGAACTAAAGCAAAAGGATGATGAATCTGTTGGTATATACGAAGCGAATTTTACAAGACTTGCAAGGTATGCATCTGGAATTATCATCCAACCTGAAAGTAAAGTTGATCGATTTTTCAGTGGCTTAAAACCAAGTCTTCGAAGGGCATTAGCTATAAGAGACTTCAGTAGCAATGAAGAAGTTGTGTATTGTGCTATCAAGGTAGAAATGGAAGTTAGTGTTACATATCCATCTCATGGTTTTGAAAAGAAACGAAAGATGGAGTTCAAGGAGAAATCTCAGAATAATGGTGAAAAGAAAATGAATGTTTCCTTATGCTCAAAGTGTGGAAAGAAGCATGGTGGAGATTGTCTTAAAGGGACTAGAAAATGTTTTAAGTGTGGAAAAGAAGGTCATCGAGTAGCTGAGTGTCGAAGTAATGGAAAAAGGGTTTCTAATGATGTGAACAAAGAAAACACTGCAGAGAACGCACCACCAACACTTCAATGTTTCAAGTTCAAGGAGATGGGACATTATGCCAATAAATTCCCTAATCCAAGGGTTAGTGATGATCAATATGAGCAACCACTTAAGGCAAAGGACAAAGGGAAGTCACATGCGATCACTATTGGCAATGTTGAATATGACAATGATGTGGTGGAATGATTAAGTGTTTATGTAATGGGATTCCAAAATAGTGTTGTATATAGTATCGTGGAATATTGGAATATTTATGTATTGGTCTATTGTAGTTTTCAATAATTTTATGGTACCAGTAACCATGGAAAGTGATTGAGATATTTTTGGAAAAAGAATGATATGCGCATAATGAAGGGAAAATGAGAAAATTAAATATTTGACAGTATTCATGAGCTCATGATTGATATAAGGACTAAGTGATATCATGGTTTCAGTATATAGAATTCTGAGGATTTTGGTATGTGGAAAGTGTTAACTTTTAACTGCATTCATGTTTTCACTAAGGTTCGATGGGTATTCAAGAGAATACATGATTAAGGCCTTTGAATGTTTGGAATGTGACCAACAAAACATATCTTATGATATATGGGGATCAACGATGGTATTAAATCTCTGGTAATCGTTTTCACTATGTTATGAGAGTGAACTGCAGTATTATGGATAAGCCTAAAGATTGAAATGGATTATGTTGGACATAAGTGAGTATTGTTTAAGGATAGAAGTTTTTTTTCGATATTATTGATGGGATGTTATAGTAATGTAGTTTTAGAAAAAGGACAACCTACAGGACGGGCGACAGCCCATCGCTTCGGACAAGGCTGTGGGAATCGAACCCACAACTGAAGTGCGACTGGCCTTTATCACCTACCACTGGCCTACAGGAAGTCCCTGTTTAGTAGAAACTAGTTTTATTATATTAAGAAATATGATATATGAAGTATAAGCCCATTTTAGGAACCATATATGATTAATCCCACTATAGATCGACTTATGTATATAAATTTTTCTAACCTTTTGAGACAGATGGAATGACCCGTCATTCTATCACATGATCTGCTAACACTTCACGAATAACAAATTCAACGTCATTTATTTAAGATATGAAGTAGAAATTGTTCAAGGCACGAACAATAGTGAGATTGTACCAAAATAAAGTAAGTATTTATTCTAATTCAAACTCTTCAACTTTAGGGAAATGATCTTGAAAACCAAAAATGTTGTCCTAGTGCCCTTATATCCGATGAATCAGATGGTACCCTATATCGTCACAAATTTATGGCTTTGTGATTACTGGATTTTCCATAGCCATGTTCTCTACCACTCTCCATCAGAACATGATGGTTAGATTTTTCTTCCATATCCATATTTTCACCTATGTGGAAACCCAGTGATTAGTTTATTTGGGTAACCGTTACGTTTCATACTTTTGTTTTTAAAAATTGGTTTTGGTATTCCTTTTTACGATGTGGGTTTCTATTAAAGAAACTTTCAAATAGTAAACCATTTATAACCCCAACGAATTTCGAGGGCAAAATTCATTTTAAGGGGGGTAGAATGTAACAGCCCAAGATTTTATGAAAAATATTCTTTTTAATTTTACTAATGTCTTGTGTTGAACGCTACACCAAAAGAAGCTTTCACAACACGCATCCTTGACTTTCCTTCCATTACACGCAATCGCGACCTTCCTCAATAGCATGTGTAGTACACAATAACGAGTTTCACTAATCAACAATATGCTATTAAAATATTATTAAAACTAGCGGTTATGAATAGTAATAACCAATTTTTCAAATTTTGTAAATTTTATTTTTCAAAATGGAATTCATTTTTGGATTCGTAATATCGAAATTAGCTTAGGGTGAAATTTTGGTACTTTTCGGATAACATTCATTTTCTGATGAATAGTGAAAATTACTAAATTTTAATTAAAAACAACTTTTTTAATCGAAATAATTAATAGTGATAAAATATTAATTTTAGTGTTTTTAAAGTATATCTAGAATATATTTTTACAATTCAATACAATGTTGGTCATTGGATGTAATTTCACATTTACACTAGACATAAACAAATGTCAATCTTTTGATAGATATTGTTTCTTAAAAACACGCTATTTGTTTTAACAACGGGATTTAATTATAAAATTAATTAATGAAACTTCTATGTTATGAATTTGGTAAAGTAGACTTCATTTTTGAATTCGGAATATGAAATATAGCTTAGGATGAAATTTTGGCATTTTTCTGAAAAACTTCAATTTTTGATGAATAGTGAAACTACTAAGTGGTAGTTAAAAAAATTATTTTTTTTCATAAATCTTAATTTTACCGCTTCTGTGAATGGAATTTAAAAAATTCGAGAGAAACAGTTGATGTCAGTAAGTAAAATGTGGTTCAATGAGATGAAAATAATTTTTGGTGAATAGTAACTTTTTACTTTTATTTACCACGGTTAAAAGTAAATAGGGCAATTAAGGGTAAAAATGATATTAATATTACCCTAACACATGTCATAATCCTATTGGACAAGTTTATATCGACCAAAAACAACCTTAAGTGTAAAATATTATCATTTAGGCCCACATGGATTAGATTAGGACATTTATTATTAATTTATTTAAAGAAGGGTTAAAATAGTTAAAATCAAAGTTTAATAAGTAAATCATTTTTAATATGGGGTTATACATAAGATAAATTCGACTATAAATATTCATTAGAAAGATAAAATCATTTCCTACATAATGGTATTTTATTTATAATTTTTATACATTAAATAATTTAATTTATTTATGACACAATGATGATGCAGTAATTATCTTATTAATGAAATATTGACATAATTGATGTTATAAACACCAAAATAAATGTAATTTTAGACTTTTTTTGAATCCCAATAATTTTATAGGTTACTATGACATATTAGTGTTGATTTAATCAACTTTTTTAGAACATATAATTCTGTTATGACTTTCACAAAAATCATATATCAAATAGTGTCAAAATTGACACAAAATAGTTTTTAAATAAAATAAAATATTATTAATTGTTATTTTATTCATAAAAATCGAAGGTTCGGCCAAATGACTTAGATAAGGATATATATATTAATAATAAACAAGTTGGGGTTCGTTTGTCATGTTATAGTAAGTGTATTAACCATATAGTGTAAGAAAACAAAAAGACACGGTAAAAGTTAAATTATTTAACTTAAAGTTAAATCTAATTGATAAGGTTAAAATAATAACCTAAACTTGTCTAAATCCTATTGGTTGATAGGATTTCGACCCATACCCACTTTATCTTCGAAATAAGACCCTTTGGAACCATTATAAACCTATTTTGACTTTAATATAAAATAATATTTTGAGATATTCCTAAGGTGCCCCGCTCCTCCCTTATAAAAGGGCACCTCCTCCCTCTCTTCCTCAGACAACATTGAGCCTTAAAGCTCATCCAACCCCTGCCAAAATCTCTTCTCAACTTCCCTAGTATCATCATAGAGGTCCTGGTCTTCTTCAAAGACCATCCTTAGTTCTTTAAGTGGAGGATAAGTGAAGGCGCGTCAAAAAGAGGTAATATCCATTACCGATCTTTTTCAATTTCTCTCTTCTTCAAATTCTTCTTCTTTAGTTGTTTCATGATAAAGTAATAACATAAGTATTTATTATATACTGATATGTTATTATAAATATGAAACAACTCTAATTAACCTTCTATCCATCCTACGGAAAAAGGAAATCACCGCGCGTGCGTACGTACGGAATACCGTCTCCACGCCGTGGTGTAATCTATTTTCCGTCACCACCTTAATTAGATGGGTATAATGGTGTAATGAGTAACTATATATGATTATTATAAAGTGATATTGATACTTAAATAGTATACATACACTTAAACACAATTCCACAACCATGGGAACTATATCATCGCTCGTGCGTACGTATAGACTACCGTCTCCACGACGTGATGAGATTCATTCTCAATGATTAACCATTCACGAATGATTATAAAGTATATATAATAAGTACTAATGAAATATATGACATAATAATGATACTTTATTTATGTATATTTATATGTATTTCATCTACTTAATTCTATTCAATTCAATAAGGAAACGAAAACAGCGTTCATGCGTACGTACGGACTACCGTCTCCATGAATGGTGTATTTCATTCCATTTATCAATATATTATATATATGTATATTCTGAATATATATGATATATAAATCATGTTTTACATTCTGGATATAAGTAATCATGATCCAAGTAATCATATTAATAATTACAAGTTAAAAACACCTACGATAAATGAAACGATTTTACCCAAAACGCTTCTTTAACATGAATTTACAAAAGAACGGGTAATATAAAGTCATAAGTGGACCATATATGATATAATAACAATGAATATGATTCTGGAATAAGTCAATAACATTATTTAAATCATTATACAGGAGTTTCGGACATGTACAAAGCAAGTCGGACCTAAGGTAAGAGAAATATCACAATCTCATTTTTATCCGAGATTGTTTATACTTTAGTATTTACTGGGGTTTATTTTATCATCCACATCCATGTTTCCTCAATATGTAATATTATTTCCATTCACCTACAATTGTTTAAATCCTATTTTACCCTTTGGTGAGTTTTTAGTAAAAGATATGAAAGGAATCTTTTGTCGTTTTTCGTACGAGGTACTTTTTGATTTTTCCGACAAAAGTACGTGAAGAATGTTTTTTTTAACTTATACGACATGAATGGATTTTTAAAATATTATTTCAAAGAAGCTTAATTTACAAGTTTTCAAGTTTATTTTTAATCAAATTCTTTTAGTTTATAGTTGTATGACATGTTAAGAAAGGAAAAATGTTTTTGAAGAAGAAAGGATATTTTCCTCAAGAATGGAGTTCAAGTGTTTTATCAAAATTATTTTCCATATAAGATAATAAAGGGTTCTATTTCTATCCCTATTATTACATTGATTATGTTGTGATGGAAATATTTTTTATGAATTACTTTATCTTATATGAATTGCTTTATGATGTCACGATGTTTAAGATTCCCATTTTTATTACATGGGTTATGCAATGATGTATGATTTATGATTTTGTGGCACACATAAGAATGGTATCATTATGAGATGGGTGTGACCTATATCTCCCTCCAATGAATTGGGTAAAGATTTCATATCTCATGAGATAGACATTGCTGGAATGGTAGGTTATACCAGTTCAGTGAAACAGGACTGAAACGAGGGTGACTCGATTCAGAAAGGGACTTTGTCCACTAAGATAGTCTTGGCAATGAGTTATGACTAACAAGAAATGATTCTCTATGATTATGTGTGTATGACACAAAGTTTCATGTTTTAAGTTATGCTTATTGGGATTTCATTTCACTACTATGATTTATCCCATGTTATGAAATTATGCTCTCTTTTGCAGGTTAAGATTTCCAAAAGTTATGTTCTTATGAATATGATGTGATTGATTTTTCTTTTGTTTACCCTTACTAAGCATTTGAGCTCACCCTTTTATGTTTTCTTTTCCTCAGGATATAAAAAAAGGTTTTAGGTAAAAAAAGGGAAGATCTTTATGGGAGATATTGAAGATATTTCACCACGATTAGAAGATTACGTTCCGAGTTTCGAAAGACACTAAACTATTACGATCCTCGTGTGTGTGTTTTTGTTATGTACTAAGTATTCCGCAAAAGTAATGTAATGTCCATGTACGATAAGCTTCGTGTCTCTACATGGTTGGAATAAGCTTTGGTTAGAGTGCGATTCTTTCATTATGGTTCATGATATTAGAGTTCATTCAGATAATCTTTTATTATGATTTACATCTCATTGTATTTTATGCGTGGATGTTCTTTTTTCCATTGATTTTATTGTCACCCATGTTTATAGGGAGGGAAATTCCCTGACAGATGGCCTCGCCAATAATGGTGTAGAATGTGGTGATACGACTTGGTCTACTCAAGTTCCAGATGTTCTTTTTCATTTTCTTCAACATTATATATTTAAATATCCTATTTTTATACTCATTTAATTTTATTTTCCTTTTTATATCATAAGAGACTTACTTTTCTGTGTGAGGTATCATCTTCTAGAAAAATGAAAAATGTTTTTTATGAGTAAAAATAATGTCATACTAAAATCTATTTTAAAGAGGGTGTAAATGTTATTGTTTTTGTTAAATAAAAATAAATAATACTTATAAAACTTTTATATAAAATTTAATTAATAATTTTAGTATTATGTTTCTTAAACTGTTACAAAGAAAAGAAATTTTTACCAAGAATCTTTCTTATTCACTATTCACTGAAAAATCAACATTTTCTAAAAAATCCCAAAAATTTACCACAATATAATCAAGTTAGTTTTACTTAAAAAATTATAAATATTTTTTAAATTTCTATGTCTAAAACTTTCAAAAATTAATTATAATATTTTCTAAAAAAACTTATTTTTTTAAAGAAACCTAATTTTGTAGACTTAAATATCCTTATTACAGTTGGGTTATTATTCACTAATAATTTAAAAATTAATTTATATCAATTGGGAACATTTTTTATATTTCATAAAGTAGTTAATACTATTCATACCCTTCAATTTTACATCTAGGTTATATTGGTTACTTTTAAAAAATTGTTTTTATATTATATCATGGTTTGTTTAAATGTAGTGTGGCATGTAATGAAAGAAATCTAATAAATCATATTTATTTAATGATATATATAATATAAATTCTCTATGTGTTATAGGTAACAATAATTACATAATTAAAATCATACATAAATGTTCCACATGATCATGAAAAACTCATCATATACTAACCTGTGAAAAAGAAATGGGTTTCATAATTTCTTCATTTCATTATATAATTACCCATGTAAAAGAAACTAGTTTCATAAATATCATTTCATTAAAATCATAAATAACCCATGGAAATAATAAAAAAGGTATCATTGGATGATATCCTTAGTAAAACATGAGTCACATCAAAGGATGTCATCACAGATAAAAAATTACATAAAACATTAATTGAAATATTTCATGAGGAAAATAAATTTTTCTCTATGAAGTCACATATTTAAAATCTAAAAATTTCATAAATATTCACTAAAAAAATCATTGAAAATAAACATGAAAACATGTACTGGAAGATTCAAATAATTTAGTTCTCATGATTTTGGTAAATTATGTTCATTTTATATAAGTTAAAAGAAAATAGTCATTTCATGTTGTTTTTAATAAAAATTTAAAAATCACCTCATTCAGAAAATAATATGAAGATTAATTTTAAAAATAAATTTCAAAATTCAATCATTTGTACAAATTAATATAAAAATATTATAATAATAATAAAATAATTTATGATTTTTTTTTGAAAACATGGATATCGAAGAAAATGTTTTTTTAACCCAAGAACGAGATAAATTCAGCTTTTCTTATAAATATTTTTTTATCTCTTGTGTAATAAAAGTGAGAAAAATGAAACAAAAATATGTATTATAAATAGATAATCAAAGTAAAATAAAATTCTTGTGTTTTTTAGAGGTATATCATGGGATTTCATTATTGAAAAATATAATCATAATTATCTTGAAAAAACTATGAGATTATAATATAAAACTCTTACCTCTTTGGTAACATTGAAATCAAAATGACCATTAACGAAATAATATTTTATGGATATTTATACAAAAATTTTTCATGAGAATAATCATAATATTCCTTTTGGGATAATATATACAACACATAAATGAAACAAGTGGTGAATATGGAATACGTCCCACAAATGTAAATGTGAAACAAAAATCCGATTGAGTTTCAATTGAATAGAAAGAACTCTAACATACTAGATATTAAATTAAAATTATTTATAATTCATTAAAATAACAAAAAAATACTTATAATATCTTATATTATCCAATTTTAACTTTTTAATTCCCATTTATTAATGATTTATTAGTAAAATCCATTTTGCAGTGTTTTAACTATTTTGTTCTTAATGTGAATTTAAGATTAAAATTTTTAATAGTTATATTTTGATCATGGATACATAATATGAAAATTATTACAAGGTTATAAAAAACATATTTATTCATTTTATACATATTTATAGTAATATATAAATTCTAGAGATGGAAATATGGATTACACCATTCGTGGCGCATGTATGTCATACGTACACATAAAGATTGTTTTCATTTTTTGACAGAAGAAACCAAAGAAAGGTATATAATAATTAAACTTTAAATAATAATAATTATATATTATACATATTTTATATTCATTTAATCTATATATATTACAACACATGTAAATCAAAATATAAAAAAGAATTAGATCACTTCATGGAGGTGGTAGTCCTCAGGTATGCACAAGCGACATTATCATTTTCCTGCATTAGATATCCCCTTAAGGACCCCAGTTTTAGTATTTTAGGGAGACCAAGACCTCTAGTATAGATCTAGAGAAATTTATATATCTTATATTATAGGGGTTTTTAGGATTTAAGGACAAAATGTTTTGTAAAGAAGAGAATAGATTGGTATCATTTTATAATAGAGGTAGAGAAAACACTTCAAATTTCATAAAATATTTAAATATAATAAAGAAATTATAAATACAAATTCTTCTAAAGGGAAATTAATTCGAAGAAAAAGAGTATACTTTCTTATAAAAATAATAATGTTAAATTTATATAGGTTTTTTAGTCATTTTAATGTTTATCAATATGATTGACCCCTTCATTAATAATTTTTTACCTTAACTGTGATAAATACCTTTTCAATTTTAATGGGTTATAAATGATACCATAACTTTAGAAATAAATCATAAATAATGAATGAATGATATGTGAAACCATATTCCATTACATTGGATAATGATATGATTTTTATGAATTTTAAATCATTTAATTCGATATTAGATATTATATATTATAGTTAATACAAATTTAGGAACTATTCTATTAATTTGAAATTTAAGAGACCCCGATAATGATGGAGTTAAAATTTAATATGTCAACACATCTCTAATATGTTATATGTGTCTAATAATTGTTTTTTGAAAAATAATAATTTTCTTAAATATAATTACTTAATCAATTTAATATAATATAATGTATGTTTACATTGTTTGAATTGATATGGTTTTGGTGATATAAGTATTTAAGGTAATTATTGAATAACAAAACATTATGAAGAAATTAGTATAATAAAAATTAATATTTAATTCATATAAACTTATAGAACCAAATATAATATATTTTTATCCTTACATTTAAAATTTAGAGATATTAAATTCAATGGAGTGACATTTTTTTATTAATTCTATTCATAAATTTATATAAAGAATATATACAAAGAAATAAGGATCCAAGTGGGCATATATTAGATACTTGTATCTACATATGCAAAATGAACACATCAAATAGGGTAAAATGATGTGTTTGGAAAATTTTGAAGCCTTTTTCTAATGTTTTAACAATATTTTACATGTTTTACCATTATCAATGTGAAATAAATTTACTATGCTTACTATTCATATTGAAAAAAATAAAAGGAACCAGCTTACCACATTTTATCCTCATAACTCAAAATATTGAATAAATTTTATAAATTTAATTTTTTTAATTGGTAGAAATAAATTTTAAATTAGCGCATCAAATATAGTGAAACATTTTTTTTAGGAAAATACATTTTAAGGCATTAAATTAGTTTTACATTCTCTCTTTCCTAGAAAAACAATAGAATAATTTTAAAAAAATATTGAATATATAATATATAAATTTAAAAAATTTATTAACCCATATTAATCAATTTAATTATTAAAATAAAATCCCATTGCTCACATAAAAATAGTTTTTCAGAAAAAATAATTTTTTTACTTTTAAATTATATTAATTTATATTTCTAATCAATTTATCCCCAATTATTTTAATTTATATAAGTGTAACCAATAAATTTTTCCTAATTTTATTAGTAATATAAATACCCACCAATTTTAAGAACTTGGTTATAATTGTATTCTTCATTTTAGATCATTTAGACTAAAAATTGTGTGTACCACAAGATATTGACGAAATTAAATTTATTTGAACATAAATTTATCATACAATCTCTACGTGTTACATTTTACCAACCATTAAATGAATTTCACAATCAAATTTCTATTAATTTTATATGAAAATGGAGGTATATTTGTTTCATTACATCCTCAGGATACTATGTAGCTTCTTTGAATTTATAATTTTTACAAAGAACATTAAATGGTAGAGTAGTTGTATTCCATTATACTTTATCTCTATGGTCCAATATTTTTACCAGTTGTTGTTACTAATAATGTTCATTCTCTAATTGTATGACCACATAGTTGAATACATGTAAATTATCCTATACGTACTTCCATGGGAGAGATATGTGGAAGATATTGCGAACATGAGAGAGGTTTAGTGAAAGATCCAATTAATATATTATTTTCCCTAATCGATCAAGAATCTCGAAGGGGATAAAATATATAGGGATCAAAATTCATTTCATCTCAAATATCATAACTATATTCTATTTATAAATTCAAAGAAAACCCTTCTCACTAACTTCAAAATTCATATATCAATGATAATATTCAGCATAGATATTCTATGGACTCTAATAATACATGATTTATTATTGAATTGATTGAACATTCACTCCCATTCAATAAGATAGATCAGGTCACAAGAGATTTACTTCTCCATATTCATCACAAAACAATATATTTATATAATTTTTTCCAAAGAGGGATCCTGTAACGTCCCGATTCTGGAAGCCGCCTAGAGGCGCCCTGTACCTAGTTGGTCACATGGACTCAAGCGCATTTACCCTAACACCAGAGGCTGCCAACTAGAAGCAAGGGCCTTGGGTGTGATAGTAGGGAAAGTATGCCCTCATTGGCAGAGTAACAGAACAAAAGAGAAATATATAATAATAACGGAAGTAGTAATAATGGCATACAACAATAAAAAACAGAACACTGAAAGAAATATGCAGCTGGAGTACATATATAATGATGCATGATACATATGTCTAGGAAAACATCCAAACAAGTCACAATGCTGAAATACATTACTAAACCAAAGTACAAGAAAAATATTAAACAACTCCATAGCATCACAAGACAAAGCTTGGTCCCATGCTCTCCAGCACTAAAGCAGTCAAGTACCTAAGGTAGAAGGGAGATTTACCATATCTATACCTACAAAAATATAATCTGTTTGGTCCCAAAAGTATGGCCCAAATAGGCTGTGAGACTAAATCCCAATAGGCAACCACCAAGGGACCTGTGCCTAATTGTTAGTGAATATATATGGCATAAAATAAACAAAAGAATTAGTAAACAAGGAAGTAATCAATAGTAGCAATTACACATTTTAAAAGCATTCAGTTCCACATATAAAGTAAACAGATAATAAAAAAAGGTAACCCTTTGAGATGTACTCACAACCTAATCCCCCTGGTCCTACCTAGTAAACACAAGCAACCCTATGGGAAGTACACATAGTCTAACCCCTCTGGTTCAGCTTTAGTATAGACTCTATGAGGAAGAACTCGCTGTCAATTCTCCCTATAGTCTTGTATTGGTAAGTAAAATAACTATGGGGAAGCACATACATCACATTCCCCCAGTGGCCCACATCGAGGAACTACATACACTCTGAGGAAGCACTTACATCAATTCCCCCTATGGTCTCACATCGTAACAAAAATAACGGACACTCTAGAGAATCCCTTAAGTCTATTCTCCATGTGGTCCACTACACCAAGTTCTCACAACCATATGTAAGTCAAACAAGCATAGCAATGCAAAGAGGCCAAAGTAAACCTCAAGAAATACTTGGTTAACCAGTCTACAGCATAAAAAAAAGACATATAAGGATCACTCCATCCTACAATACTAGGCATGGAAAGTAAACATCATCCTAACAGGCAAAGCTAGAACAAACAATCAAAACAAGCAACCATGCATGGGAAAAACACTTCCAAAGCATAGCAATTTTTCTTATTTACATTTAATTAACCTCTAATAAAGCATACATGCATAGAATTAAATTAATAGGGATAAAACCGTAAAAATGCATTACCTCGATCAATGGTATTGGACACTTTTGCACAAAAAATTTAAATAATATCTATAGAAAGGCACAAAAAACCTACCTCGATGTTGTAGGATCACTATACGTGAACCTCACGCCTTGAATCACCCAAGAACATCTTAGATCTACAAATCGCTCAAAACTCTCAACCAAGGATATCTCTTGAAAGAGGAGGTATTTGGAAACGAATCTCTAGTAGAAGGAAGAGCTTACCATGGAGATCCTAATTCAATTGACAGTGGTCGATTCGGAGAATAGAAGCTCAATCGGGTGCTCGGGGAAATATTGCGGCTGTATGGATGCTCTCGGACAAACCAGACCTAGACGGAGATTGTTCTGTCTGTCAGACGTGACCAGGATGCATTTAATGAAAAAAGGGAAGTACACAACCTATACTTTAGAAGTACATAGCGTGTACTTGCCCTTACCAGCCCCCGCATTAGGCAGTCTCTAGGTCACCACAAACGACCGTGTGCATGGCCGCTACACAGCCAGCACCCGGCTACCCACAATAACTAAGTACACGACATGTACTTTAAAAATTCCCATAAACTCCACTTTTTTCTCAAAAACACTAGAAAAATAAAAAAATACATGAAAAGAAGATCTGGGTTCTTACAAACTTCCCCCCTTAAATAAATTCATCCCCAAATTTCCTTAGGAAGGCGGCGTAGAAGAAGATTCCTCAAAAAGCTCCATCCACTATGATCGTACATCGACCACCCTCTCCTAGGTCTCATCCTTTACTCACCCATGCTACCATAACACTCATACTAGAGGAACATACCACCCACAAAGAACCTTCACACTTTGATCAACAATCCATATAGGATGCTCCTCAAATGAGGCTTCCACCTCTAACTCAACATCTTCAGGTTGAAAAAAATGAGACGATTTTTAGAAGTAATGTAGAAGCCAAGAAACTTGGAAGACGCCATGCATAGCCTGATACATTTGAGGTAACTGTAGTCGATATGCAACCAGACCGACTCTCTCCAAAACCTCAAACGGCCCGACATACCTCGAAGAAATCTTACCCTATCTCCTAATCCTCCTATTCCCCAAAATCAGTGTGACATGAAAGAAAACCTGATCTCCAACCTCGAACTTAAGAGGTTATCTCTAATGATCAACATAAGACTTTTGTTGATACTGTGTAGTAACCATCCTCTTACGAATCAAATCTAGCTTCTCTGTTGTCTCCTGGATAAGAAGAGGTCCTAGAAGAGCTACCTCTTCTTCGTCCAGCCAACATAAGGCTGATAGGCATGGAAAACCATACAAATATTTATAAGGTGCCATCTAAATAGTTTCTAGAAAACTATTGTTGTAGGAAAAATCCACAAGAGGTATGTGTTTCCACCAAGAACCTCCAAAATCTTGGATGCATGCTCGAAGCATGTCCTCAAGAACCTGAATCGTATGCTCGGACTGGCCATCTGTCTGAGGGTGGTAAGCTATACTCAAAAGTACCTGTGTACCCAAAGCCTTCTGAAGTCCCTTCTAGACCTGAGAAGTAAAATGTGCATCCCTGTCTGAAATAATGGAGTGTGTAACTTCATGTAAACATACAATCTCTCGAATGTACAACCGCCCATCTCATCAACACTGAAGGTCTCCTTGATTAGAAAGAAGTGACCAAACTTCACGAGTCTGTCAATAATAACCCATACAAAATCATTTCCTCGAGGTGACCTCAGTAAACCTATCATCAAATCCATCTCAAAATCATTCCACTTCCACTCGGAAATGGGTAACTGCTGCAAAATCCCTGTGGGTCGCTGATGCTATGCCTTCACTTGCTGACAGGTGGAACACCTCATGACGAACCCAACAACATCTTTCTTCATACCTGGCCACCAATACTGATGGTGTAGATCACAAGACATCTTGGTGACACTAGGATGAACTTACCAAATTGAGGAATGAAAGTCCCACATCATCTCCTTGCATATGTCTACTAACAACCATATACACCCATGAAAATTCAAGATCTCATCCTTGCCTATGGTCCATACAGGAATAGGGTCCTCTCCTAACACACTTTCCCATAGAAATTGGCCTTTAGAATTTGATAGCTACCTCATTCGCACTCGATAAAGTAGAGTAGAGGTAACAAATACAGAAGAAAGACTATTCTGCCCCTATCTATCGTGCACCTCAAAATGAATCTCAGATAATAGATCCATATGCTACAACTCACTACTGGAATCCTGAAATTCCTGTATATGAGTCCTTCTGCTCAGTGCATCAGCCACTACATTTCCTTTCCCAGGCATGTAGGCAAGCTCAAATTAAAAATACTAAAGGTACTCAACCAACCTACGCTGCGTCAAATTTAGGTCACACTGAGTGAAGATATAATTTAGACTTTTGGGGTCGGTGAAATCCACAAAATGCTCTTTGAGAAGATAATTTCTCCAATAGCATAAGGCATGAATGACTACTTCCAACTCAAGATCATGTGTCAGATAATTCCTCTCATGTGGCCTTAACTTCCATGACCTGTATGCAACAAATCCTTCCCCCTACATAAGCACAGATCCCATCCAGATACCTGATGCATCACAGTAAACAATATAGCTCTTCCCCTGCTTTGGAAAAACTAATATCGGTGCTGAAGTAAATCTCCCTTTCAGCTCCTGAAAGGCTGACTCACAAGAATCTGACCTCAAGAACTTCACACCATTCTTATTTAGGCCCATCAATGGTGCTACTAAGCCTGAAAAGTCCTGTATGAACTGTATGTAGTATCCATATATCCCTAAAAAACATCATACCTCAAATAATTTCTTCGGCTGCTCCCAGAAAACTACTGCTCAAACTTTCTCTTGCTCTATTGATACTCTTGTCTCTAAGATAACAGGACTCAAGAAGTGAATTTGGTCCATCCAAAAATGGAATTTTTGAGCGCTTGGAAAATAACTGATGCTCTCTTAGTGCACTCATAACGATCACAAGATGGGTAGTATTGTCAGGTCGAGTGTAAGAGTACACCAAGATATCATCCATGAAGGATACCACGAAAGAATCCAAGTATGGATTGAACACTCGGTCCATCAATACCATGAAAACTACAGGAATGTTTGTGAGACTGAATGGAATAGCCATATACCCATATAGAACATACCTAATATGAAATGCTGTAAGAGGTATATCTGATAGTCTAACACATAACTGATGGTAACCGGATCTCAATTCAATCTTCAAGAACACCTAGGCTCCTCAAAGCTGATCAAAGAGATCATAAATCCTCAGCAAAGGATATCAGTTCTTGACCGTCAACTGGTTCAGCTTCTAATAATATACGCAAATCCTGAGAGTATTGTCTCCCTTCTTAGTAGATAGGACAATCAAACCCCAAGGATAAGTACTGGGTCGGATGAAACCCTTATCCTGCTACTCCTCAAACTGCCTCTTGAGCTCCTGTAAATTTGGTGTAGCTATCCTATAAGGTGGAATGGACACTGGTGCCGCTCCTGGCACAAGCTCAATAGAAAAGTCTACCTCTCTCTCTGGAGGAAAACTTGAAAAGTCCTCTGGAAAGACATATCTGAAACGATCCACCACTAGAGTAAAGTCCATATATGAAGTCCCCTAGTCTTCCAGATATAGACTAGCAACATGGGATGTACCTCATCAAAAACCATGATGGTCAGGTCCCGTTCTGCTCGCGTGGACATCCCATTCGCCCTTATGAAGACATGATCCACCCTTTGGAGATGTGAAACTCACCCTATGATGATAGCAGTCAAAAACATCCTGGAAGGGAACTAGACTCTCCATTCCGATAATGAAATCATAGTCCGTCATCTCTAGGACATAAAGGTCCCATAATAAGTGACACCCACCAACCTCTAGAGGGTACTCCTTACACTGCCGTACACTATCCATTATTGTCCCCAAAAAAGTTATCAACGTCAAGATATCAACAGAAGAAACGATATAGATCCCAAGACTCTCCACAAAAAAAATAGATATAAAGATATTGGAAGCCACTGTACCAAAAAGTGCATAATCTAAAACTGAGGCAACTAGAATCGTACCTTGAACTGTGGAGGGTACGAGATCCTGCTCCTGCTGGGTCTACTCCACTGGAAAATTCTGCCCTGTACCGTGACCCTGTGACCCTGCCTGACCACTCTAAGCTGATCCAACCTATTGTCTCTGAAATACTAGCAATTGGATACCATGGCCATGACCTCCACCTCAGCCTGAATAGCCGGAAGAACTCCAGTTCCCTGACTGATGGGAAACTGGTGGCGCTACTCCTGTATGAGTATTCTTAGAAAAACCCCTATCACCAGCTGCTGGTGAGAAGATATGACATAAACGCTGAAGATGGACCATCTTGCCACAAGATCGGCACTCCATTAGGTCTTTCGGGAAATGTGGCCTCATATGCCCACTCTTCCTGTACTGGTAGCACACCACCTAGCTACTAGAGGAAATGTCTCACCTCCTTAGATCACCACCCAAATACCCCCTTCTGCACTTCCTGCAGTCCGTGGGAGGGATACTAACTATAAATGTTGAACTGCCCTGGCTCACAACTCCAAAATCCCTCAGATTGTGCTCTATAATCAGTGTCGGGTTTCCGGTAGAAGCGATAGACATCAACCTAAATATATTCACGTGAGATAATATGTCATGCCTCAGACCATCCTCAAACATCTTTACCATGAATAATAAATCACCTCCTAGAATAGTAATGAAGAGCTGCAGCTCTGTGAAGTGAGAAGAATACTCCATAATAAAAAGAGTACCATGTTCCATACTCATGAACTCTTGGGCTCGATTGACCTTCAAAGTCTCTGGGTAGAAGTAGCCGTAGAAGGTACACTAGAACTCATCCCAAGACATAACCTGTTGGCATACCGCCTGTGAGATCACATTCCACCATCTCTTGGTAGAATCCCGGATCATATATTTAGAAAGCTTGACCCTCCTCTCTGGAGGCATCTCCAAATGATCGAAGATAAAAATCATGGATTCTATCCATGACTCAGTAGCCTGAGGTCCTCCTTCCCTAGTGAAAGTGAGAGGATACTACTGCTGAAAGACCTGCGTCAACTCTTCCATAGACGAGACAGGATGCGATACTCCTTGGATGGTCTATATGAACCTCATAAATCCCTCTTGGAACTATGCATCAACACCTGTGTCTAGAATTATGGATGGTGCAAAGACTGGAACAACTGAAGGAACTGAAGGTAGTCCTTGATCAGTCATGTCCAGCGTCTGACCATTGCCTTACAACTGGCGTACAACCAGAGGACATCTCAGTGGGATTACTCTGCAAGGTCAAACACACATCTTTGATCAAGATTATCAATGACTGAAAGATGGAAGGGGAGGAATGGAACATGAGAAAGAATGAATTCATGTTTTAAAAAACAAGGATACACGATGTGTATGCATAACTACACGGTGTGTTCCCTTAAGCCATTCACATGGGCGTGTACTTCTTCCAAAACTAGTAATGTAACAACCCATACATGACACGTTGTCCTAACACATGGCGTGTACTTGAATCCTCTTCCCCTAAATGAGTGAACTTACTTGGATAATCCAAATGGTTCTCCTAGATTAAGACTACACTGTGTGTTTGTACCAGAAATGGTGCGTACTAGATGAGCTTCACCGACCCATGTTGTTAGTGATACCGCCTGATAAACAGATCACACTACACGACGTGCTCCCGATGGACATGACACACACTAAAGTATTTACACCGACTCATATTGTTTGTTACATGTCATGATTCTAGGTATTACAATACACGATGTGTTTAAGAATGACACAACATGTATTGCATATGTTTTTATCCATCCGTGTCATTAGTCACACAGGAAGACACATGGTCAACCCCACACAACATGTACATCTGGCCCACGACATGTTCTTCCAGGATTTCCCAACCTCTTGTTTTTCGCACACTATCAGTAACATGATTTTAGACTACACATCGTGTACATATAGTACATGGCATGTACTTAAGAAAAATAGTTCCTTCCCAAACAGAAGAACACATGGCATGTTTTCATTATTACACTTCATGTATTTTGGGTTTTTCCAGACAATAAGCCTCAGAAAATTCTCCAAAACCTAGAAAAACACTAAAATGAACATTAAAGTGCCAAATTATGATTCGTGGGGGCCCATACTCCCAGAAAATCAAATCTTGACATCATATACATGTTATAACAAGGAAAACAAGGCAATGATCCCCCAAATTAAAATCCATGACGGCCCATAACACCTTAAGAACCAATGTTTGGAATTTCATTAAAAAAAACCTTACACAACCAATACCCTATCAAACAGTAGGTATTTTTATCAAGGAATATATCACAACAACATGCATATCTAGCACAACACCAATCACAACAACATTCAATCGCTAATGCACCGTAAATGTCATGGAAAGAATACATGACATGTTATCTCTATCAAGTTCCTACATGATTCATGAGATGGAAGACCCTCATCTCATCAGTTTGCAACAGAAATAGAACCTCAATAACGTGAACAATAATATCACAAAACATGTGAATCACCCAACGGTGAAAATCAAATCAATTGTAAAATTTCAAAACTAGAAAACATGCAATAAACGAGGTAGATTTTCATTTACCTGTACATGGGTTAGCTACTCCCAGTCCCAACTTATTACCAAGTAAACATTCCGTCATATCCCTAACTATAGGCTCCAAATAGTATGTCAAGAATAAAAGAACTCCTTTGATATCAATTTGTAATATCCCAGTTCCTGAAGCTGCCCAGAGGTGCCTCGTACCTAGTTGGTCACATGGACTCAAGTGCATTTCCCCTAATGCTAGAGGATGCTGACTAGAAGAGAGGACATTAAGTGTGATAGTGGGGAAACTATACCCTCATTGGTAGAGTAACACAATGGAAGAGAAACATATAACAATAGTAGAAGAAATATTAATGGAATACAATAGTAAACAAAGGAAGACTGAATGAAATAAGCAGATGAAGCATATATATAATGATGTATGATACATATGTCTAGAAAAACAACCAAACAAGTCAAAATGCTGAAATAGAGTACTAGAACAAAGTATAAGAAAAACAATAAACAACTCAATAGCATCTCAAGCAAAAGCTTGGTCCAATGCTCTCCATCTCCAAAGTAGTCAAGTACCTGATGTTGAAGGGTGCTTTCCCTTATCTATACCTGCAATAATATAATCTGTTTGAGCCCAAAATCATGGCCTAAATAGGGTGTGAGACTAAATCATAGTAGGAAACCCCCATGAGATATGTTCCTAACCATCAGTGAATATATATGGCAGGGAATAAACAAAAGAAGAAGTAAATAAGGAAGTAATCAACAATAACAATTCCACAGATTCAAATCATTCAGTTCCACATTGTAAGTAAACTGATAATCACAAACAGATAACCATATGATATGTACTCACAGCCTAATCCCCTATGGTTCTACCTAGAAAACATAGGAAACCCTCTAGGAAGTACACATAGTCTAACCCCACCGTTTCAGATTTAGTATATACTCTCTAAGGAAGAACTTACCATCAATTCCTTCAATAGTCTTGCATCAGTAACTAAAGGCGCTCTGGGGAAGCAATTATATCACATTCCCCCTATGTCCCACGTTGAGGAACTACATATACTCTGAGGAAGCACTTACATCAATTCCCTCTATGGTCTAACATTGTAACAAAAACAACGGACACTCTAGAGAATCCCTTACATCTATTCTCCCTATGCTCTACTACACTAGGTTCTCACAGCCCTGTGTAAGTCAAAAAACCATATAAATGAAAAGTGACCAAAGTAAAACTCATGAACTACTTGGCTAACCGGTCTACAACATAACGACAAGACATATAAAAATCACTCCATCCTACAATACTAGCCATGTAAAGTAAATAGCATCCTAACAGGAAAAGCTAGACCAAACGGTCAAAACAAGAAAACATGCATGGTAAAAACACTTCCAAATCATAGCAATTAACCCTATTCACATTCAATTAACCTCTA
This sequence comes from Viscum album, assembly GCA_963277665.1. Taxonomy (NCBI): domain Eukaryota; kingdom Viridiplantae; phylum Streptophyta; class Magnoliopsida; order Santalales; family Viscaceae; genus Viscum; species Viscum album. The sequence continues at coordinate 1,638,298,349 of OY728121.1, read as the reverse complement.
CTCAAGCATAAAAGCATAGCAGGAAATTAGAAAGGCTAAAACCATAAACACGCAATACCCCAGTCACGGGTATTGGGCACTTTTTCACATAAAATTGAAAGAATATATTTGAAAAGGCACAAACCACATACCATGGTGTTTTAGGATATATATACGTGAACCTAAAGCCTTGAATCACCCAAGAACACCGTAGATCTACAAAAATCTCAAAACTCTCAACCAAGGATAAATCTTTAAAGAGGAGGAATTAGGAAACAAAGCACTTGGAGAAGGAAGGGCTTACCAAGGTGATCCCAACACAATTGACGGTAGTCAATTCAGATAACAGATGCTTGATCGGGAGCTCGGGGAAAGATTGCAGCCGTACATACTCTCTTGAACGAACCAGACCTAGAAGGAGATGGTTCTGTCCATTAGACGTGACCCCTGTTCTTTTATTGAAAAAAGGTAAATGGTGTATACTTTAGAAGTACACAATGTGTACTTTACCTTACCAGACCCCGCATTAGGTGGTCTCCAGGTCACCACACATGGCTGTGTGCATGGACGCTACACAGCCAACATCCCACTACCTGCAGTAACCAAGTACACAGTGTGTACTCATAAATTACACAACGTGTACTTCAAAAATTTCTAGAAACTCCTATTTTTCTCAAAAACACTAGAAAAAGAAAAATATACCTAAAAAGAAGATTTGAGTTCTTACAGATCCATAAGGAGACATCTATATTAATGAGTGAAATCCATTATTGTAAGAAAACTCAACTGGAGGTTGGTGTTGATCCCAACCACATTTGAAGTCCATAGTACAAGTGCTTAATATTTCCTCTAGGGTTTGAATGGCTCTCTCAAATCCAAAACCATTTTATGGTTGACACATAGTATTAATAATCAACAGTTTATCTTGATCATGTTAAAGGATTCTATATAAATTTGAGGTATACCTAAGATGCTGATCAGATAAAAAAGAATTTTTTAGTCAATGTTTCCTTACCAAATACTTAATGTATATTCTATAAATTGGATCAAGAGAGACATATTATATTATAGAAAATATATGTGTTTAAATTATAAAGCAATTTAATACAATCAATATTGAATTATGGACATTATACATTTTTTGTGATTTTAAGGACAAAATACATGGTGATGTTTTCCCAATTTTATTATTGTTTGGGAAATGGTTATAGCAACCCCTTAAACTTTTCTCTCCGAGTCTAAATATTCCAAATTTCCATCCATAATGATACATAATCTTCAATATCTCTTATAATTACATCCCACTAGAAATAATCATTCATATTTCTATACATATTCATATTTGTAGGATTAATATATATTGATCAACTCTGATCCTTATTCAACTACACCTTCTTCAATTATGTCATGAACCATCCTAATGGGGAATGTGCCATGACTCCCCAAGTGTACCTCTAATATGCCAGGGACTGGTGTCTAGTACCAAGTAGACATATCACTAAGATGGGATGCCTTATCCTAATTACTTGTTCACACACACACACATCTCTAATCCTATATAATAAAAAAATGTAAAAAAAACTAAACAACCATACTGAATATATCAAAAATCCCACATCATTAGTATAATAAAAAGTAATTGAATGAAAATAGGGCCAAATAAAATCCCACCACCGAGATCATGAAAAAACATCCAACATGAAAATAAATGGGTTACTATTTTTGTACAACAAGAATAAATTGCATTCTGTCCCATCTCACTAAGAACTGTTTGGTCCCAGTCCATCAAGGACTCATTCAAAAGGATGACTGTCTGCACAAGATACAACACATGTGGGAAAACACCATTTTGGAGTGAGTATACCAATACTCAGTAAGACTCCTTGAAAAACACATAGAAAAAAATAATAGAAATACATTCATCTCTACATAAGTATATTTCAATAACACATATAATAACGATATCCAGATACACTCAACAATGATACATGGCCTAAAGGTAAGTCACAAACATAGTATACCAGCCAAGTATTCCATCTCTATGATTCCACCCAACACTTATCCAATAGAACACACCCATTTTTATGATAGAACTGATTAAGTCCATCTAAGAGGCAATTCCTATTGATTCTTTCCATTATAAGTACAATTTGAAGGTATGAAGGTATACTATACACATATAAGGATCACTCCCAATGCCATGGGGTATACAAACAACTCTATCTAGATTAACCTGCTAAGGAGAGGCTCATATCTCACGTAGTGTGGTCACAAAGATTCCAAAAACTCATCCTAGGGCATAAAGATGAATATAGGATCTCACACTAGACCTCATAGAGGGATTTGAAAGACTATATGAAATAATTCCTACTAAAGGAATTTTTTTCAATAGAGTATGAGATATTTATGTACTGACCCTCATAGACAGGTTATGGGGAAAACACCCTATAAAAACATATCTAGGATAAAGAGGAGAAGGGGTCCGATACATTATTTATAAATTACATGGAATGTAGAAGGTGTCACATGCCATGTCCCTTAACCGTGGGTCCTTCCCATGGAATTGAGTCATGTCTCATACCAGTGTCAGTGTAGAAGTTCATGGAATTTTTAATAACTATTTACTCTACCCATGTTATATTACATGACATATCCCATGTAAATTTCTCAAGTTGTGTCCCTATAGGGGATTAAAATGTTTTCTCGAACCCATGTACTCAAACCCATGACTTTTTACCCACCAAGGTACACGTCAAGTCACTAGTAAGAGGTCACAAGTACTGTAACATGGTCACACACTGTGTTATACTTATCTATCTTCTAAAACCCATTCCGCCACAAGGGTGGCCCACATGGCATGTGGATCTATGTTACATGCCATATAGTGTTGAATTCTTTAGATTCTTAGATCTGGTTATATGTGTCCACTACATCTCTATGATCTTCAATATTGTAAGAACCTTGTTGAGAAATCTGGAATAAAGCCTCATCTGAGCCTCACCATTAACAAACAATAATTTATGGCCCTTTGATCCTCTTAGAAAATGGATTCATACATCATTATCTATTTTAAACCAAATATCATGAAATAGGGTACCCAAAGCGGTTTGATCCATCGTCGCTCCCATATTTGAACCACCATTATGCTGTGCTAATTTAAAATTGGATATATCAAATCATTGCATCAAGAATCGGGTGTGAAATGATTGATTTCATTGGTGGGTGTCGAACTTCAGGCTAAATAGAGAACACCAATGATGAATAATGAATCAGGGGACAAAAACCCAAGAAAAATAAAGAATAATAAACCTTGATCAATGTTCATGTTGACATTGATCCACTTCCATGATAATAACACTGAATAATAAACAATCCCAAAGAATTTCTCACAGCCAAATACACAAGAATAAACCCATCACACAATATGAACTATCTGAAAATCAATTCTTTTGTTGATTGATTTGTGTTCATTATAGAAATTAAAAATAGGGAAATAATCAAAATCAAAAAAACATCCTACCTCAATTTATATCAATTAATGATGATGAAAAAGGGTACTCCATGAACATTGGAGAGATCCTTTGATTTCGTTGCATGATAATTGTTGATCCACGACAAGGTTGTCATCCTTCTGAGAGAGATCCTCCAACACTCTCTCCAATGGATGTCTAATAGTTTTATTGTTTTGTTGATACCTAGTATTTCAAATAGGATCGTGTACTTAATGACTCTATAATTTCTACATCAATGAAAAATAATTGAGATAATCTATTTAAAACCCATGTTCTGAACTCAATAGTGCCTCCATATTTTTTATTCAGGCCCCTATTTAGATTTTATTACACTTTTGATGAAAATTGTTCACCCATGATATTTAGAATATTTAATATACCTAATAGATTCATTCATGGCACACTCGACTTTGAATTACATACCATATCAGCACCTGGTCAAGAAAATATTCCATAAAATATCCAAAATTAATAAATGGTAAAATCCAAGTGATTATATTATCCCCACCTTGTGAATTTACCTCTTAAGAAGCCAAAACAATGGCTATAAAAAGATATGTTGGTACTAAGCATGAATCTATGTCTCCTACTCATATTTTATCTCCAGGGGATTCCCATGCTACCACCAGAAAGAAGGTAAAGGAATCACTCTCCCAAAGAAGATCCTATCTTAAAAATCCTTGATCTTTTCCAGGTACTCAATAGAGGTATCTCCATCCTCAATGTCCAGGTCACCCCAGTTGATAACGTTCGAAGGATCATGAGTGTACCTCCTCAACTGAGACACATGGAAGATAGTGTGTAATAAATTTAATATTGGTTGTATTTCTAAGTGTTATTCCACCTCTCTAAATCTATAAAGTACATGGAATGGTCTTGTTGTGCTCAGATATATCCTTACACCCCCAAAAAATCTATTTAATCCACATAGAGGTGAAACCCATATAGACAGATGTTATCCTTCCTCAAATCGAAAGGCCTCTATCATTTTTCCTCATAATTATTCTGATGAATTGTTGAATTCTTCATCTTCTCCTGAATTATCTTCACCTTATCAATAATAGATCGCAATAACTCTGGACCCATGAGTTCCCACTATCACGAGTCATTCTAGAAAAGTGGTGAGCTTGAGGATTTCCCATACATATCCTTGAATGGTTCCATAATAATGGTGTAAAGGTAGATATTTTTTTAAGTAAAATCTATAAGCATTAATAGATCCTCCCAACTACAACCAATGTCTAACATGAAAGATTGCATCGTTTCCTCCAGAACCAGAATGGTCCACTCAGTCTGGTGGTAACACATTGTGCTTGAGGGAAAATGAGTCCAAAAATCATCTAATAATCCCTTCCATAATCAGTATATGAAGCAATCATCGCCATAAAAAAATATCATTTATGGAACTCCATGGAGTCAAATAATCTCTTATATATAGAGGCATCCCTTTACCACTATTGAACTCTTCTCCCAAATATCTATGAGGTTTCCCAATATAATAAGTCAACCTATGATCACAAATATGAAATATTTCCCCTAGAAATACCTGATAAACCCATTATGAATTACATTGATATTCTATCCCACTTCCAATATGGAACCTCAAGTGTTTGTATAAAACCCATAAGATCTTGGTGCTCAACCTTCACTTACTGAAAAGTGAGGAATTGAGAGACAAACTCCACAACTCCCTTATTCATCTCTAGAATAAAAAACTAACATCAAATATCCTAGTACATCTTTACACACCAGGAAATACCACCAAAGGAGACATATGCACCTATCTTAGAACCTCCTCCCACAACATCACTGGTACCATCTTGCATCCATTGAAAAGAAAAAAATCTCCCCATATTTAGAAAATCCTATAGGAGTATTTCCATTATATATCTATGTATGTAGTATCCCATACTCGATATCCCCTAGATACTCCTCCCGGAGTCACTTTAAAAGTGGAGGGGTGAAAACCATCAATTTTAGGTAAGAAGCTCTATATCCATCCAAAATGGATAAATACAAAAATACCAACTACTCTGAAGGATCATTGAAAAACTATGAAGAAAGATCACCTCCTAAGAGAATCTAATACAATGTTTCCCTTCCCATAAGTATAGAAAAATATCTATGTTTTAATCCTGGAGGAACTCTAGCCATAACCTCTCCCTCAATTTAAGATCCTTTTTAAGAGAAGATATATTTCTGACTCTTGTGATCAGAATAGATGACAAAACTCTCTCACATAAATTAGTTTCTCCACATCATTAGTGTGAAGACTAATTTCTCTAAATCATGATCATGGGTTGTGTTGTTCTACTCCTATGGCCTCAATTGACATAGACCATAGGCAATCACTATGTACCTCTACATCAGAGCACAACCAAGCCCAGTTCCTGATGCATTGAGTAACACTACATACTCGACACCATCCTCTAGAAATGTCAATATGTAATGCTCATCAATTTCTACCTTAACTTCTAAAAATACTACTATAACATCTATTTACACATGAAAGAATTCCCATTTTAGGTCAAATATGTGATGGGATCAAATATCTTTGAGAAATTGTGTATAAATATACTGTAATACCCTGCTAACCTAAGGAAGATACACACCTCTATCACACTCTTGGGTGCTTTCCTAGATGACACCGCCTCAACATTGGCCTAGTCCCCTACCACTCTATCTACTGAGATAATGTCACCTCGATAGTGGACTACCTAAATCTAGAACTGGCACTTAGAGAAATTTATGTAAAGTTAGTGCTCTGAGAGTATGTCCAAAACCATCCTTATGTGTCTCACATTCTCCTTCTCAGATGTCAAGTACAAAAATATATCATTAAAAAATACTACCAAGAAAATGTATAATAAAGCCTAAAGGATATGGTTCTTGAGTCCCATTAACACTATTTGGTGTTCTTCATACCGAGAGGAATCAGAAAGTACTCATAGTGGATGTAGAGATATCTAATAGTAGTCTTTTGTATATGTTCATATCAAAATTTCATCTTGTGATAGCCTGACATGTGTACAACCTTTGAGAAACATCATGGAACTCTATACAATTAAAAGAGGAAATAAATCCTCAGTATTGGATACATTTTCTTCACTATCATTTAGTTCAAGCATCGGTAGTCCACACACAACCTTGATATCTAATCCACCCTCCTGGTACACAAACCTAAGGCCACCTTGGGAAAAAAATTGGGCCTATCCTTCCTCTACAAGTCCTCCAAATTCACCCTAATCCCATGACACTATGTGAGAGTCATATGATATGATGTCATAGAATTTGGTGTCATATTGAGGTGTAGATCAATATACAAGTCTTTCTCTCAGCTGAAAGGTAGGCCTGGAACATCTTAATGGAAAACTTCCTCATACTCCTCCACCACTATAAGATAATGGGAGCTCAGAACATTCTTTTAACCAAGGGTTAGACAAGGAAACTGATTAGTAATTGGTTGTACCCTCCTATGAATTATTCTATCCCATGGTATATGGGGTTTTTTCAATGAAAAAGGAGAACCTAGTTCTATCAAAACAGAGACACCACATCCTCCACTTGAAACAATCAATCTGTAAATGCACTACAGATAACCAGTCCATTTATATAATGACATCATAAGTCCTGATCATTTCTATAAAGATATCTAGATAAAAAATATCACCTCCATGAGTCATGTCTCTATGCTAGAAAATGTGTGTGATCATTGAGTCTTCTTCAGTAGGATTCTCTAAGTGCAGGGGTCGAGCCAAGGGCTCAACCGAAATCTAGAAGTCTCATACAAGGTACGTGGAATGAAAAAAAGGACTTGAACCTATGTCTATCAGCACTGTAGATATGGTAGAAAAGACCTAGATCATACCTTGTATCATTCAAAGATCCTCTGGGTCATATTCTTTGACATCATATTGTTTTCCCCTCTCTTGTCCTCCATCTCCCTAATCCTAGAATGAACCACATTGGGGTAGTGGATGTAGAAATTCCAACAGTCTACCCCTCTTACTACTCCCCCATATCATCTTCCACATCCTCTTTTTTGTGAACCAACCTTATCATATTATTTCTTCTACTTCATCACCCCATCTACAATATCTATGATAGCTATACAGCTGGTCAAACAATATTGGGCATGATGTCTTCTTCCATCACATGAGTAGCACCACCTTTATCTCAGTTAACTTTACACATAAAATGAGCCTCAAACCATATAAACTATTTCCTCAGACCTCCCCCCAAAAAATATCACATTTCTAGGTCCTTAAGACAGATGTTGGAACCCTACTACTAAGGTCACTGCTCATTTATGTCTACTACGGTCATCCACTGCATGTATCTACCCAGCCAAGAAAATATCAACAACCAAATATCACTCTATAACCCCATCATAAGTATAGATTTATATATTGATAAAATTCGATCAAACATATCTACGAATACCTCACTCAATGGTGTGATCCATGAAAAACTGATCCTAAACCATATCCATAGATTACTTGGAGAGTTCGTTAATCCTTGATGAATACTCATCTACTATCGCTCTACCCTATTCAAACTGTAAAAGGTATTGGATATGTACATCCCTCATCATAGCTGGAGAGACATCCTCTTTGAAAATGAACTAAAATTTTTACCATGGAAGAGTCGCCTCAAAATAAGACTAAGTCAGTAATCCCCATCATATCCCTTCCATTATGTAAAGAAGGCTCACCACTAGGACCACCATATAGACTGTTGATGTCATGAATAGATGGAAAAATCAGTTCACCGCCTCAAGATAATCCTCATTGGACCGTGGAATTGGATTTTTTTAGAACCTTAATGGCCTCAATTGTTGTGAATCATGAAGTGTGATCATCCTTCCCACCACATCTGTTGGTAATGTGGGTACCATTAGTTGCTCAACATGTTTTGGTATAGCTCGTGCACCACCTGGATATAGAACCTACGTAATTGGTCGCTGTGTCGACACCTCATCACTAAGGGGATCTTCATCATGATCACGATATATAATCATAGTCGGAATATGTCAAGGAAGAATCCTGAATGTAACCAAGATGTACAAAAATCAAAGAGTATATCTAGAGAGCTAACTCATGTTGGACATGGAAACAACAAAAAATTCTTATATGATTCATGTACCATTTTTACCCTACCACTTATTTTCACATGTACATAGTTGAGACATAGGTGATCAAATTCCTATTGTATGTATACATCATCCATAACAAAAATAGTAGATTCTATGGCTTGAAATCTTAACTCAAAACACTTAAAATAGTATCCCCAAAACAAAATCATATACTACAGTACTAAGGTACAATTGAAACCTTTGATACCACTCATTCATGACCCATCCCAGTGGGGATCATGCTGTGACATCCCAAGCCCAACTCCAACAGGATAGGGGCTAGACATTAGCACCAAGTAGGCATACCACTTACATGAGAGGGATTAGCCTCTATACCTCTATACACACACACATCACGAAGCCTATAAAATGATGAAATGTATAAAACAACTGAACAACCATTCATGAATACATTTTAAATCCCACAATTGTAGTATGATTGGTTGTTAAAGAAAGTAAATAAGGCCAAATAAAATCACACTAAAAATATTCTGATAACAAGTCCATCCTGAAAGTAATGGGCTATTGTATAGGTACTATAGGAACACAAATCGATCTATTCAGTCCCACTAAGAACAATATGGTCTTAGTCCATCAAGGACTCTTTAAAAAGGTCGCTCATCTAAATAAGACATGACACACACAAGAAAATCCTTTATAGGGGTGAGTATAACAATAATCAATTGGACACCCCAAAAACCATAAATCATGCGATAGAGGAAATATAGTAACATATATATAGGTATATATCTACAACACATATAAAGATAATATGATAATATATAATAGAAAGAAACATAGTCAAAAAGTATTTCACAACAGAAGTATACCAGCCTAGGATTACAACTCGAATAATCCACATAGCACTGAACTAGGGGAAAAAACTCCAATATCTAATAGGACCCATGATGTTCATTCGAGATGTAATTCCAATTGGGTATCATAATTAGAAGTACACACTGAAGGTATGAAGAGATATGATACATAGATGAGGATCACATCCAAGACCATGGGGTGTACCAAAAACTCAATCTAGATTAACCCAAAAAGTATAGGATCAAAACCCATGTATTTGTAGTCATAATGATACCATGAACTCTACCTAGGTAATGATAATGAATATAGGATCAAACCCCGAGACTCATGAATGGATTACAACATCATTAACTAATAATTCATGCTAAATGGATCATCTTCCATGGAGTTGGAGATGATTCCATACTAAACCATTGGGAAATGATCTGGTGAACACACCCTAATGAAACCTACCCATGATATAGAGGAAAATAAATCCAATCCATGTTTTATAAATTACACATTATGTAGAAGGGGTTACACACCATGTCCCTTAACCACGGGTCCTGCCCATGTAAAAGGCCTATGTCTCATTCCCATATCTCTGTATAAGTATATGTCTTGTCAAGTAGACATTTACTTTTCTGGTGTTTCAGTTCATGGATTATTAGGGGTAGTTTTTAAAGGTTGTGTCCATGTAGTGGAGTATATAGAGTTCTACAAACCATGTACTCCAACCCATGTCTATGTAAGCTCTAAGGTATATGTTTCCTCACTAATAATAGGTCACATGATATGTTAAATAGTCACACAATATGTGATACTTAACTACATCATGATACCCTATCTGCCATAAGGGTGTCCCAACATGGAATGTCTCTCTCCAATACATGCAGTGTAGTGTGGAATTTCATAGATTTGTAGATCTGGTTCTGTGTATCATATCTAGTTATATAGCCTTTTATCTAGTTATCTCCTTATAAGTAAATCATAAATAGATCCTTGCATATGCCTCACCATTGACGAACAACATGTTATGTCTATTTGATATTCTCAGAAAAAGGGTTTATACATTGTACTTCACTGTGGATAAAAGAATATGAAGTCAGGTATCAAAAGCTTTATGATTCATCACTGCTCCAATAATCACACCACAATATTTTCATTATGATCCCATATCTGTGATATCAAATCTTTATTAAATGAATCCAGTGTGTAACTATTGATTTCATCAGTGGATGTCGAACCGCAGGAGAAACAAAGAACACCTATGATGAACGATGAATTGAGGGAGAAAAGTTCAAGAAGGATAAAGAAGAACACACCTATATAAATGTTCATATAATCCTTAATCTTTATCCATGATAATAACAATGAAGAATAAATAATAAAAAAGTATTTATACTAATCAATTATCTATAAATAAACCCATCATGAAATATTTATAAACCACTAATACATCAATTCATTGATTGATTTACATTCCCAATCAAAATTTAGAACGGGGAAATAGAAAAAATAAGACAAAAATCCTACCTTGATTTGGATCAATTATTGATGAATAATGGATGATTTCATGATTTTGTGGGAGATCCTTAGATTCTGTTACATGCCAACCATCAATCCATGATTTGATTGCTGTCTGTCTAAGAGAGATACATCAACTCTCTCTCCAACTACACTTATATGGTTTTAGGATTATGTGGATAACCATAAAATTCCAACATAATAGTCTACATAATGACTCTACAATCATTGCATCAATAAAAAAGTTTTAAAATTATTTAAATAAATTATTTTTTCATTTCCACACTCACGATCAATTTCTATAAATTCCCTACGCTAACCAAGGTTATGTCGCATGTAGGGTAAACCCCATGTTCTGAAATCAATGGTTCCCTCAGATTTATAAATTTTCCACCATTTTGAAGTTATTCAAATTTTTTAAGGAAACAATTCACATGTTCTATTTAATATATTTTTATCATTTATTTTGGATACACTAGGCCTTATAATCTCTTGTTGTCTCATCACCTAGTCTAGAAAATAATCCCCAAAATATAAAAATATATTACATGAAATTTTTTTGAGTCATTATAATTTTTTATTTGGAGGAAACACATACATAGTTCTTGATACTAATCATTCCAAAATAATCAAGGATGAATTTATAAACATATTTATCCATATTATGAAATTCCACATATTTATTCTAAGACTCTTTAATTCTCACATTGATATATGGTTGAACACTCATTTGAGAATGATAAGATTTATCCCTTTCATTCATTATTTCTACATTTATCTTTTGATAATATATAAATATTCCCTACTTTTTATCCTCATCGTGGATAAACTGGTATGATCCATTCATCTTAAAGAATTAACAACTGTGTCACATTCCAAGGGTGGTAATATATTATGTATGCATGACCGTTAATCATCTCCAACCATCTTCTATGGCTCATATTCAAGTCCAAATGAGTGAATATAAAATTAAAACTTTTTTGATTATTATATATATCATGCCTTTCTCCATAAAGATAATTCATCCATATCAAAAATTAAAAAAGCACCACAAATAACTCAAAATCAATTGGTGGGTAATTTTTCTAATGAAGAATAAACTGTTGTACGGTATAAGATATCACCATATCATTTTTCAGGAAAAACCTCCTAGTCATTTCTTTGATGCATCACTATATATGAAAAATTATTCAATAATGAAAGGTAATATATGAACCTGAGTGATACTACACATATATTTAGTTCCTTGAAAAATTTCAACATTTTTCTTTCCAATGGATCTTGGATACCTTCTAAGTTAACTTTATTAATGTATTGTATAGTCATGGTAAATTCAACACAACAAACCATTAATTTCAAAAAAACTACAAAAAAATTATATCTTAGTAATATTGGTCAGTCTATGATAATTTTCAATAACTTTAGTCTTTCATGGATCCCCGGATATAACCTCTATTGATATTATATGACTCAAAAATGAATATTTTTATATCTAAAGTTAAAAACTTGTACATTTTTTATATAAATTTTATTCTCTTATGGTCTTTAGTAAAATAATCTCGTGTTCATCATGGTCTTACAATATCTTTTAATGTATAAGAATATCATCTATAAATACTACCAAAAACTAAACAGGGTAATATCTGAAATACTATATTAATTAAATCCATAATGATTGACTAGGGATTCATGTGAACAAATAGAATAACTATGTTTTCAAAGTGTTCATACCTTGTATAAAATGTTTTCATGCTTTTCCTCTTTTAGGACCCTCAATTGCTAATATCCAAAATGATTATGAATCTTGTAAAATTATTGAGCTCTGAAAATTTGATCAAATATGTCATTGATATGAGGTATAAGATACTTAATATTCATTTTGTTCTTGTTATGTTCCTCATAATCAATGCAGAGTCACATTGATCCATATTTATTTTTAAAAAATGAATAGGTGAACCCTATGGTGATGCACATTCCTAATTGAATACCATTTCATGAATATTTAGGAGTTTCTTATTTAATTAATTCATCTTAATTGTGTCCATTCGTTATGGATTTTTTATAATTGGTATAGTACTAAGTATGAGTTCAATATTGAAATAAACATCAATATTTGATGTAAGACTAGGAAACTCTTTAGTAAAGTCATCAAAAATATCAAGAATTATAGAGAATCATTCATCTTGATTTTTTCTTAACCATATGAGATAAAATCCACTTTAATATTGGAATCAAGACCCATATAATGGATGTGATTTAGATGGAGAAATTATTATTTTTATCACACTGATAGATGATCATAGGTTAATTCAGAATATAAATCTTGACTTCCCTTCCTCAACAAATGATGTGAGATTTATATAGGGAAAACAAATCCATTAACACGATTCCATCAAATTTTTACAAAGGAAAAAATAAATATTTTTATGAATCACATTCCAAGAAACTTTAACTAGAGAAGAATAAATGACTTGAGATGTTATCAACGCACCATTTAGGTTTTTTAGTTCTAAAAAAACATCTAATAATTGGGGTGGAATATTAATACCATTTTAAAATTATTCTGATATAAAATAGTGAGAAGATGTGGAGATAAATAAGACATTATCCGTTATAGACCAGATGGTATGCGTTACTTTTACAACATCATTATCATACCCCTCATTATAAATATTGATTACATGAGGTATCTCTCTTCCTATACACATAAGAGGTTTCTAATGTCAATAATTTTCATTAATGATCAGATTTAATAATGGGTTAGCATAATGGATAAACTCCATGCATTTGAAACACTAGAGTGTGGGTGGATCATTAAATGGATATTTCAATCCATTAAAACTGTTAGCTAACTTCTTCCTATAAATTTGAAATTAGATTCTAGGATGACCTTTCTTTCTGTACATAAAACATTTACTAATCCCATGATGAGTAATTCCCCATTGTTTTCTTCCAAATTTAGAGAATAAATAATTTCTCATCATCTTGACTAAAGGGTTTATTTAGTATTAATTTAATTCCAACATTCCATTCTTTTCATAACCATGATATTAATGGGTAATATAGTGACCAATACTTTTCCATACATAAATATTACATCTTATTAGATAAATATTTAATACATAACATAATGATCCATGATATAATCATATAGGTATTGTATCTTTGGAAACATGGATACATAAAAGTCTAGTTCATAACATATCTACATTGTATCACACATAGTATGTATAACTGGAACCCTTTTTAGACATATCATACCAAAAAACATTCTTCACCCATGGGAAAAGAATGATAATAAAGGGTGATCTCAAATACTCATTAAGAGTAAAAATGAAATACTACAATATACCATGAGAATAATGGAAATATCCTAACAATTGAAAATAATACGATTTATATGATATATCATAATCTTGATTCATGGAGTAAATCATGGTAGTTCATAAGACATGAATGATAAAGTAATTAAATTGACATGATCAATGAGAGAATAACATATATATAGATATGTGTGTGTGTGTGTGTGTGGAAAAACATAATATTTTAGAATTGTGAACATGTCTAAATAGAAACAGGTTCACTAATTAGGTTTATTATATAAAAATCATTCCCTTACAGAAACTTAGGGACATGAAAACTAGTTCTATGCGCACTCTTATAGACATAGAATACTTGTCCACACTAATTATTGTTGACATGAAAATCAGGTACCTTTATAAAATTGTTAACATGAAATAAATTTAATGAATGAGATATTTACCAAATAGGTTATCCATATTTATCTAATGATTTAGAGGGACCTAACTGTCCCAAATTCCACATAATCATAATTCATTTATATAAATGTCACAATATCAGACACTGTACCATTATAACATAACCCATAGAAGATAAATAATATTGATAAAATTATCATCATTGTAATCAAAAACCACTTTTTCAATGAATAAGGTTTGTATAATTATTTCATATCCCCAATAATGTATAGTTAATATCAAAGGATCTTGTCATGGATACAAAAATTAGAAGATCACATTATTATTTCATGAGGAAAATACCATTTTCCTTTTGAAATAATTTCTTCAAAATATAAAAATATCCAAAATATTATAGAAAAAAATTTCATTGTAAATAGAAACTAAAACTCATAATGAAATATTAATAGAATTGAGAAGACATGATGGTGGTAAATTCCAATCATACTATATAAGTTAAAATGAGAACATTCATTTCAATTTTTTAAAAGGATAGAAATTACCTTGTCAAAAAAATGACAAGAATATTAAATTTGTAGGAGTCTATAAAATATTCCAACATGGTTAAAAATTAAATTAAATTATCATATGATAAAATTAAAAAAATATTTAATACATTTTTACAAAACATGGATATGAAGGAAAAATGTTTTTTGAGAAAAGAGATAAATAATGTTGATTTTCTTTAAAAAATATTTTCAGTCTCCATAGTACTTAATTAAAAAATGAAAGGGAAATTTATATTCCCAAGAAGAAAAAATTGGAGAATAAAATTCATGATTATATTGATATTTTGATCTCAATATTTCATCATAAAAATTTTCATTTTTTACAATCTCAATAAATAGTGATGTTATAATGTAAAACTCTTACCTCTTGGTAACAATTGTCTCACAATACACATGAATGAAAGAAACATATAAGGATATGAA
This sequence comes from Viscum album, assembly GCA_963277665.1. NCBI lineage: Eukaryota > Viridiplantae > Streptophyta > Magnoliopsida > Santalales > Viscaceae > Viscum > Viscum album. The sequence continues at coordinate 1,638,282,712 of OY728121.1, read as the reverse complement.
ATTTCATATAATATTAATAAAAATAATAATAAAATAAATTAGTGTGTAGAATATACACCATATAAATGAAACAGGTGGTTGATATTGAATATTTCTGACTAAAATAAATTTGACATGAAAATCCTTTACCTTGAGTTACAATTGATTCAAATCCACGGAAACCTCATATATAATAAATTTAAATTTATTATAAATAAATAGTAGAATAATATACATAGTTATGATATCATATATGTATTCATTATAATATTTCATGATACATTTACCAATAATTCATTATTAAATGTATTGATCCTGGTTGTTGACTATTTCATTTATTCATAAGAATTTGGGTTTGGTAGTACCATTCCTTGTAAATTTATCATGGTTACATCATCTACATGTTTTTAATAATGATTTATATATCCTATTAATTAAAAATATATTTATTTTGGGACATCCATAAATGATAGAGACAAATAAATTAAATACACTTGTCATGGAGATGGTAAGAAGTACACAAGCATAATCACTATTTTAAATGTTTAAAAAATTGAACGAAAGAGTAATAAATAATAATTAACCAATATAAAAATATAATTATATCATATTTATATCATATCTATTCATTAAATCATTTTTTATTACCATTGATGTAAAATAGAAAAGAAAAATGATTTATATTGCTTCATGGAGGTGGTAGTCCACACATATTCACAATAAACATTATTATTTTGAAATGTTTTATAAGGTAATAATGTATATATTATACTATCATTACAAAATCATATATAAACAATAAAACCATCATAATACCTATAAATAAAATATGGTTATGATAAATAAATTGTTTAATATTGGTAAGTTTTTCGTATGCATAAGCAATTTTTTCACTTAATGTTTGATAGGAAAATACTGGAAACAGAGGTTTCATAATGATAAAAAAATATAAATATATTGAGGATAAATAAGATCTAATTTTACGATAATTAAAATATATTAATAATATATAAAAATAGTGAAAAAATAAAATAATCAGTTAAATATATTACCTATTCTTTGAAAGGATGCGTTTAAATCTCTTATGAAGGATCTTAGGGTTGGACTTTTGGGAAGACCAAAACCTATAGAATTTGGATAAGGTTTATGTGGAGGAATATTTGAAGAATTTTGTGGAACTTTATAGGTTAAATAATGTGAATAATGTAGGGGAGGGGGTTTCCTTTTATAATTTAGGTGAGGGACACTTTTTAAATTTCATAAATTATTAAATTATAATGATAATTATTAAGAAAAATATATAATAAATGAAATATAATTGAATATATGGTAGTATTTGGTGTTAATATAATGAACCAATATAATTTGGTTACATTTATGTTGTAATTTAAAATTTTTCTTTTAGTTAACCCCTTTATTAACCCATTTTAACCTTTACCAAATTGAAAACTTTTTCACTCATAAAAAGTTATATTAGAACTTATATGGTTACTATTAACTAATAAAAGAAAAATTGTTGATATTTAGAATGTGTCATATCCAAATTCTCCTCTTGTATTTTTTTATAGTTGTTAAATAATTTAATACAACAGTATTAGCATATAATATAATTAATGTTAATTTTTGAACTTTTCATTTTATTTTACTTTAATGAAACCTAGAAAAAGACGTAATTGGATTCTTATACGTTTTAATATAAATAATATATTATTTTTTTATAAAAAACTCTTTTAACACTACAAATAACTCATATTATATTCATTTAAATATTTTTAACATCATTTATTATCAATTTTTTATTAAAATTGTGTTACCATTACATAAGAATTTGAGTTAATTTTATAATCAATTAAATTTATAAATAAATTATCACAATTAATACAATATCATTTTTCAAAAAATGAATAATAATAATAATCCCTCATTATTCTTTTTCTCTGTGTTAACTCATAAGCAGTATATAAAATTAAGAGAGTGACATTTTGAAACATTGTTTTATTTACACATTATACGGGTCATAATCATGGATATGTGTCCGTTAAAAATTTATATTTAGATACTAGGTTGAAAATGGTTGAATTAAATTAATTCTATAGTAATTAATATGAATAATGGACACTAACACTTAGTTATAACCTAGATTATCCAGATATACCCATTATCAAGAAGATAAATTTTACCATAGTTACTATGAATTTGACCAAAAAAGGGACCTATATTCTGTGCTACTTATCACAAATATGGATTCCAATTTTCAAGATTCAATTTTAATAACTCAAAAAATTTATTTTTAAATTAGTGCACAAAATTTGACGAAAACTACTTTTTAGAAAAATTTTATTTTAAAATTGAAAATTGGATTTACGCCATCACTAAAATATTTGATAGATGAATTTAAAAACAATTTATTTAATATATAAAATAAAATATCATTAAAATAATTCACCAATAGTGGTTATTTATATTTATTATGATAAAAACACATTGTAGGGATAAAAAATCACAAAAATTCAATTTTATGTATAAAAATATTTTTATACTAAATTCAATAATTTATTTGATTACATTGAAAATAATTGAATTATTCATAATATAATATTAATAATATTAATTTTATATAATATTAAACAAAATGGGACATTGTAAATGCTTGAAAATAACATTTTAATTAAAATTAATATTTTTCACTATTCATTATGAAATAAATCTTGTCAAAAATTTACCAAAAATAACACCCTATGATAATTATGATATACTTATTAAAACAGTGAAAATTATTTTCTAAAATATATTTATTAAAATTGTAAAAATAAATTAATATTTTCTTAAAATGAAATGAAAATCATTTTTAAGGAAACATATTTTAAAACCATAAAATAATTTCACTAAAAATTAAATATTTAATTTTAAATAATTTTTGAATACATTGGTATTGATTAAGAACATTATATTTATTTCATAATTTGGTTATTCCAATTCATTCCTACTAATTCAATAAAAAGTATTTACTGCTCATAATAATTATTCATAGTCATTTAAGCATGATGTTTCATGTTGTAAATAATATCAGACATAGTGTTCTTATTTTAATGTCTTGGGGTATTATATTCCATTTCCCATTTAATAGATTGAATCATTTTAATCAGAAGTTTTGCTTAATAATAAAGGGTTTGGTATTTAAAAATTTATTTATGGGAAACCTAAATTCTAAAAAGTTCTAGTAAGACATTCTCATGAAAATTGGGGAAGAAAAAAATGATGGTCAAATTAAAACACATATCATGGATTCTAAGTAGGAAGACATTATGAGGAAGTGAAAATAAAATTACTGATTAATAAAATAATATCTATATCATGATATATAGTTATAAAAATATTAATCTTATGAAAATTTATGATTGTGAGACAATTAACAATAAGAAACCATAAATTGATAATGTCTAAAAATTACCACAATTTCATCATAATGGAACGTAATAGGACACAATTTTTTGAGACCATTTTCCTATAGTTGATACATTACTTTATCTTCTAGACCAATCACATACAGAAATATTCTTACATAATAAGAACAATTTTACCTTTTAATTAGTTTCCATCATAATATAATCTCTTTCTCCCAAAAAATGAGTATTTGAGATGAATTTTTCATGCATAAAGAACTAAAATAAACTTTTAATAGATCAAAAAATAATATCAATATATTCCACCTATATTTAGAAACTATATAACACTATAAATTATTAGAAAATGGTATGATAATTCGAAACATTGATTAATCTTTAAATAATATATTTGACTCTTAATTTTCTAGATTGACAATAAAGGTTCGACATAAATCATTTCCTAAATATTCTAACAACACAAAAATCTAACTAAGATAAAAATTAAATGATTTTTTAAACTAAAATGTGTTCTCATACATTTCATTTTATATATCAAAAAATTTAATTTCATTCTTATTAAATAATTAATTATTAAACATTAGGGTTATATATTCCTCTACATAATGAAACATATCCAATAATATCATTAATAACCATGATAAATATCTATATAATATTATAATGTAGTAAAATTCAAAAAATTATCATTAATCTAATTTTGGAAATAACCAGAAAGGAAAACATTAACTTAACCATATGTTTCTCTCAAAATACCAACATTTATATGAATTACTTTTCAACCCTAAAGAACACCTATATTCGGATATCCAATATAAAATAATTAATGTATAACTAAATCATATACTAACCCTAAGGATTATTTAAACCTCAATATATTATTCCTTCTAAAACCCAATAAATGATCCAAATCACCTGAAAACCCATTATTTAAAACCAGAAAAAGTTTCTTCTAAGCCTATGAACTTATGATCAACCTTAATTCTATAAACTAATGATGTTATCCAGAGCTTATAACTTAACCTTACCTTAAAACATACAAGCTTCCAAAAATTAACACATTTTTTAATCCTAAAATAAAATCATAGATAATTGAATATGTTCTATAAATCCAAAAAAGTGATAAAATTTATCAAATATGACTTACATCACATTATCATCAAATCACTAACCAATTTAAATGTCATAAATACTAATACACTTTAAGATCATGAACATTTCTAGGGTTATCTTGGGAGAAATTTTAGGATCATTTTTTACTTTTTATGTACCTTTAATTAGAGTTATGACTTGGCTCTGTTTGGGTAGAGTTTTGAGAAAAATTTAAGATAAATGGGTTGTGCATGGTTGGTGCATGGTTAGATAAAACTATATTCCCAAACCCCGGTAACCATGTGACCATGGATAGTGAGGGCCACATGGTTGGTGTAAAATTTACTATAATTGTTTTCCCATACCAAGAAAACAGTGCCCGTGGTTTCTAATTACCTGAACATTTATTTAAAAATCCCTCAAACCCCTAAAACACATATATTTGCGACCATGGATTGGGAATAAATTTTTTTTGGGAAATTATAGAGATTTACATAGGGGTTATTATTATGTCCGACCTGCATTCCTCACGATTCAAGGCCCGAATCTAAGATACCTTATTCTCCTAGTAAGTAGATCTTATCTAGATGCCTATCCCGATCATTCTTCTCACTTTCCTTGACATTTTCTGGTATTTTTCCATTATTTATTTAAATATAAATATAATAGGTGATATTTAGATCTATGATTGTATATCTATATCTATATTGATAAGATATTTATATCCTTGATCTTGTTTAGGTATTTAGATTTGAAATTCATATCTATGTCATTGTGTTGCTCTGATTTTTGGGATTTCTGTTGAACGAAAATCGATCAATAAATTAAGGTAGGTTGTTCAAAATCTAATTCATATATTCATATATATGATACATGAATTAAAAATTTAATAATTGGTAGAATTTTTTAGCAATTAAATTCTAAAATTTGGTATATTAGGTTGACCAATTGATTTATTAAATCATTTTTTAATTAAATGATTAATTAAAGAATTGATCACGAGATTAAGGGTAGTCTTATAGGAGAGTTAATTTTGAGAAATTGATTATAAGAGTTAGGGGTTGTGAATTAGATAATAAATTAAGGTATTAATTATGAGATATTGAATTAGCTAGACTGAAATAATTAATCATGAATTAATTATGTGTCTTGATATTATTCTCTAGATAATTAATTGTGGAATTAATTATATTGTGTTGATATTTAAAATGAGATAATTAATTTTGGAAAATTAATTATAGGTTATGATTTTTTTTATTGATTAAATAATTGATGAATTAATTAATGGGATTGGAATAATTAATTAATTAGGGAGTTAATTAAAGATATTTCTATATTTATGTAATTGTTGAATTAGTAATGGAATTTAGGAGGATAATTAATTATGAATAAATTATGTGTAAAAGTGTGGGAACATTTTCATTCGAAATTGTGATGTATAAATTATAACATGGTCATTGTACTTGTGAGTAAAGGAATAGGAACTTTTCCATTTAAATAAGAAGTATAAATGGTAACATTTTTCACTGTAGTTATGAGTAAAAAATGGGAATATGTTCAATCTATTGAGATGTAAAATTGGTAGCAGGGTCATATTACATATGAATTTGTTACGAGTAACCTTTTCAATTATTCATGATTTTAAATAATGGTAATAAATGAACAATGATATATGACCTCACATGATAATACTTCAAACTCTGACATGAGTCAATTTAGGTACTGAGAAATCACATCACTTTTGAATATTTAGGGCACCATCATAAGTCAAAGAAGGTATTAAGATATGGAATTACCTAGGGAACACATCGAGCACATGCATGATCCAAAGCTAGTATAAAGATATGGGTATCCCTAGGAACCCTAGAGTTTAGATAATTAATTTATGAATAAATGTAATGTGATAAATATTTATTTATGCATGATCATTTTTATTTATATAAATTCTTACACTATCTTTTTACTTGATTTTTTTAGCCACTATTAGTGGTGGCCTGTTGAGTTGTACTCACACCCTACTCGGTCTTACAGATCAGTACCTAAAAAGACATTATTGTGACAAGATAGGTTAAGGGCATGGTACCAATGTTAGATTGTTTATTTGGGTTAGAGCTTGGATGAGGGAAGCAAAAATGGTTTGGGAACCACATTTTAGACATATTTTTAGGCACCTTGAAAATTGTATTTGTATAACATTTTTTACCTTTCAGTAAAATATTATACTTGTTGTTTTGGTTATCATATGACATTTTTATTGTTGTATTTATATATGATTATAAATATGTAATTTATTTCCACTAGTGTTTTACTCTAATAAAATAGGGTATAGTCTCTCTATGACTAACTTACCAGAACCATGATACTAGTCAGTAGCCTCTGGCATACGAGGAGGTACGATTGAATTCATGTGACTTACGTACTCGGGGCACCATCGTGTGGCTCCTGTATCATGATGTTACAAAGTGGATCCGAGGTCTATTTTTATTTCTTCTTATTTTTATTACTGTTTGGGGAAAGGTGGATAGGATACTAGGAAGATTCAAGGATTGGTAATGAGCTTTTTAATGGGAGTTTCAAACCCATGTAATAGGGAAATCAAGAGTACTCAGGGTGGGATTATTGTTATTGATGTTTGCTGTTATAGCTGAATATTATTTAACCTTGGGTGATGCACATGTGTTGTGATGTCATTATTGTTTCTGATAATTTTTTCATATTGAATCATGGCCCAGATTGGAATGAGAGTTGAGTATGCATGCATAATTCTAGAAACTTATGGACATTGTGGCATAGATCATTTTAGGCATGCACCGGAAGTCAAGTTATGGGTATGTTTTGAAACATGAATTTTTTTCCTTGTTTGTGAGAGTAAAATGAAATGGTTCCTAACATTAATTCAAAAGTACTGTAAAATGATGTGAAAACAGAATAATTGGGTTTCTAAATGAGAAACTTTATTAGGATAGTGTGTTCACCCTTGTTAACTAAAACCGAGGAGTAAGATGGTTAAGGGTAATGATTGATCATAGGTTTTGACTGTTTGGTGAGAGGTGGTGAAAAGATATGTTGAGACCTATTGTGGTTATTCCTCAAAGGAAAATGTTATAAGGTTGTGTATGATACATAAGATGTGTGTTTGTAATTGTAGATAATATTCTTCCATGAAGATTGTTGAGGGGATGACCAAGGGGCATTGCAATGAATGGTATTCTGGTCAAGGAACATGAGGCACCAATGGTGCTACCTGAATATGATGAGGATAAGTACAAGGAGAACATTTATTGATTCATGAAATTCATGGAAAGCATCCCAGGGTGGGTTGTGAAAAGAAAGTTTGAGTTGAAAAGAGATTTTTAGTGGCAACACACTCCAAATTTTACTGGAATCAGTGGACTTGAGGGATTTGAATTCTGGGTTGAGTATATAGAGACAATAAATGAAAATTTAGAGACTTCAGACATGATGATGGTCAATCTGGATTCTTATATGGTATGGGGATAAATGAAGAGTAGGTGGGGCATTCATGAAAAAACAAGACAAACTAACAATATTTTATGAAACGACTTCTTGGAGAGGTTCTTAGAGAACTTTTATCTAGAGAGACTTAGACAAGATAAAGTTGAAGAGTTTATACATATGACTCAAAGGATAATCTTGGGGATGGATTATGATGGACACTAAACTGATCTAAAATTCTATTATCCAGTGTTAGTAGGAGATGAGGATGCTATATAAAAATTCTTTCAAGATGGACTTAATTGCGAGATTATGTCTCAATTCAATATTTTCTGATTAATGAAGTTTGATTAATTGGTGGATCAAGATATCATAATTAAAGTGTACCTAAGGGGGGATTCTAGTACTGGATAGATATTTGTTATTGGAGAATTAGGAGGTGTGAAATATAAGAGCAGGAAGCTTTGGTATGATAAATTTTTCCTGGGAAGTGGGGAGAAAAGTACTAAAATGGGTGGGTTAGTTATACAGGACCATACTGGGGCGATATATAACAAATGTTATAGTACAGGACACTATCCTCCACAAAATCCCCAACCACCATTAGAGTTTCAGTATTCCACCATTATGGTACACCTATAGTAGTTCTACAGGTCACAATATTAGACTGGTGCTGAGGGAGAATCTTGGTAAAGTCATGGTGTGGGAAGGGGGTCTTCTACACCATATCGGTCTGGAAGCTGGATTTCTACTAGATGAAGTGGTATAGGTAGTGGACATGGTGCATCCAGGCAAGAGCACCCATATTAGAAAAGTGGTGTTACTTAGGGGAGTCAGATAGCATCACAGGGTAGACAATAAGTATAGTTACATGCAGTGCATCCTACACTTGTGGAGAGAGAGTATGTGATGTCAATAGTGTGAGGTAATATTTTAGTAGCTTCTATTTTAGTAAGTTCCTTATCTAATACGAGTTCCTCTCATTCCATTATATCTACAAAACTTGTTAATGGTTTGAGCTTGGAGGTGGAGTTTGTGAGAAGAGTAATGGCTATCAATACACTATTGGGAACATGATCTAGAGATATCTATCTATGAAAGGGATGTTCACTAGAGATCATGGAATATTGTTCTCTATGGGATCCTTATATTATTGATATGACAATCTTTGACCTGATTATTGGTATGGGCTGGCTAGTTTTATACCGATCCCACAGAGACAAATATCATAGGATAGATACATTTACATATCCTATGGGTGACATTTACATTCACTGTGGAAAGTGGGATATCTAGGTGGGCTGACAAAACCAATTACTCAGCAACTAGGAGAGATCACATCCCATGTTTTTAGTCTATTTCTGGATGATGGGGGTGTTTGGAAAGATGTCCATCCACCAATAGTATAATTGTTTCATGGTTTCTTTCCTAAATACTTCTCAGGACTACCACCTGATAGAGAAGTGAAATTAACTATTAAGATCATGTCGGAGGCTAAGAAAGTATCTATTCCACCATAAAAAATGGAACCAATTGAGCTTTAAGAGATCAAGACATATTTGGGGGAATTATATTATAATACATTTATCCATCCAAGTATATCAACTTGGAGATCACCTGTATTGCTTGAAAAGAAGGCTGATGTTAGTTTACGTTTGTGTGTCCATTACCATAAGTTGAAAAAAATTACTATGAAGAACTAATATCCTCTTCTACATATCATTGATTATTTTTACCAGATGAAGGGAACTTATGTGTTCTCAAAGATAGAGTTGAGATAGTGGTATCATCAGTTGAGAGTACAGAATTTGGATATACCACTAACTTATTTCAGGAGTAGGTATGGACTTTATGAGTTTTTCATTATCCCATTTGGGTTGAAAAAATCACTAAAAGTGTTTATGAATTTGATGAAAAATAACTTTCCTCCATATCTGGATTATTTTATGGTGGTGTTTTTATATGATATCTTAGTGTACTTCATGAATCATTAAGATCATTTCCAACATCTTGAAATATTCCTCCGTACATTTATAGAAAATTGATTATATTCCAAGAAATATAAGAGTTGGTTTTGGATTTCCTAGATACACTTCTTAGGTAACATTATCTAGGAGGAAGGTGTGATAGTGGAACCATATACAGTTCATATAGTGGTTTCTTGTGATTAGCTCAAGAATGTTTTCAATATCTGAAGATTTTTGGGATTAGCTGGATATTAAATGAGATTCATCTAAGACATTTCCAATTTTTCAACCCCGACTTCAGGCTTGACCAAGAAGGAGATAAAGTTTTAGTGGATGAAATCATGAGAGAATGATTTTGACAAGTTGAAGAATATTTTGATGATGGCACCAGTTTTGATCCTACCTGAGTTAGGTGAGGAGTACATAGTTTATCGTAACCCTTTTGGGATCAGAAACATATATGTGTTAATGTAAGGGGATTGACTCATGGTGTATGGGTATCAATAGTTGACACCACATGAATGAAATTACCCTACACATGACATAGAGTTGGAAGTATTGGTTTATGATCTTAACTGTTTGTGACACTACGTTTTGGGAGAAAATTTTATAGTTTATATAGATCAGAAGAGCTTGAAGTATATCTTTTCATAAGGTGATTTGAATCTTTGGCTGTTGAAATGGGTAAAGTATATGAAGTCATTTTATTTTTAACCAGAATATATGCATGGGAAAGGAAATAGTGTGGCTGATTATTTGAGAAGGAAAACTCGTACTCAGATGATTTACTAGTTGAGTGAATAGTGTAAGATGATTACATTGATGGTTGTATTGCATGTGGTGGTTAAGGAGCGTCAGGAGCAGATGACTCTGGTTTCAGTTGTATTGTAGTCTACTCTTTTGGGATTGATCAAGGATAGAAAATATGAGTATCTAGAGTGCTTGGACTTAAGAGAAAGAAATGAAGGTGGGGAGTCACCTTTTTACTAGTTTATAGATGAGGATGAGATCATCAATGTGAATAAATGAGTTAAACATGCCTACGATCATATGAGAAGAGATCATATGAGAATTTCATGCCTTGAAGTAGGAGGTGCATCCATGTATGAATAAAATGTGCCATTATCTAAAATTATAGTTTTAGAGGCCATGAATGAAAAAAGAGATAGTAGGGCTTGTGAAAGGATGCTTCACTTTTCAGTGGGTGAAGGTAGAGCATAAATGACCTAGAGGGTTACTAAAACTGTTTCCTATTCCAGAATGGAAGTTCGACACCGTGATAATGGATTTTTTGGTGGGTATTCAAAATAATCATAACAATAATGATTCTATTTGGGTCATTGAGGATCGATAGAAAAAGGTATCTCATTTGTCACATATAAGGGAAACCATTATAGTAAAGTATTTGGGAGAACTGTATGTTTGGGAGATAGTTCATCTTCATGGGGTGAAATTAAATATATTTTCTAATCATGATTCTTCCATTACATCAAAATTATATAAGGTCTAGTATAAAGTGATAAATATACAAGTTTTATTGAGTATGTATTTCCACCCACAAATATATGGGAAGTTGGAGCATACAGTATAGGTTCTTGAGGATATATAGAAGGCATGTGTGCTTGACTTAGATGGGTATTGGGAGAAGCACATGGATTTAGTGGAGTTGGCCTATTAAAATAGTTATCAAGAAACTATACAGATATCACCATATGAGGCACTTTCTAGTAGGACATATAGATCACCATTATGCTTTATGGATGTGTGTGGGTTAGATTTGTTGGGACCAAGTCTTGTATAGGAGACGTCGGAGCATGTGTAGTTGATACAAAAATTTATTTCTATGGATTGGAGTTGGAAGAATTCATATGATGATAGATGAAGACGGCTCGTAGAGTTTATAGAGGGTGATCTTGCGTTCCTTCAGGTGTCTCCTAGGTTGAGTCATTACAAAATACAAAGGTAGGGCAAGTTGGTGCCAAGGTTTGTTGGACAGTTTGTGGTAGTTGATAGAATTACGATGGTGGCGTACATATTGGATCTTCTATAGAAATAAATATATATGAATGATATCATACATGTATCAAAACTAAAATGGTATAACCCTGAACCTTCTGATGTGGTATATGTGGATGAGGTGGGCCTAGATATTGATGTGTCCTTTGAGGAGAATCTGATACATGTTTTGGATCATAGTGAGAAAGTGATTCAGGGAAAGAGTGTTTCTAGAGTTCATATGTTATGGAAACATAGATGTGTGCAAGGGGAAACATGGGAAAGGGAAGAAAATATAAGGGCTCAATAGCTAAATATCTTTTCCTTGGAAATTTAGAAAATCTTATACGTATATCTCGAGAATGAGATGTTATAAGGTGGATATTGTAACGCCCCGACCCCAGCTACCCAGAGTCGGTGCATTACTTCGTAACATTGGCATGATCACAAAAGATCAAGTCTCGAAAGACCGATTAGTTTACTAGCCTTGGAAACACTAGATACATTCATAAATGTTACATTACAACATAAGGTGAAAAACTACAATAACAAAGTCTTCATAGTCCACACTCATATCCTCTTCTGACTATCCCTGCAGGTCATTCCTAAAATACATCTTCACATCCTGGAAAATATTAAAACATTGAAAGGGGTGAGCTCAGATTCTCAGTAAGGATAACAATATAGCGGAAGATTTCATCAATAAACATAAACATTTAATGAAATGTATAACTAAAAAAAGCCTTTTAAACATGAAATTAAACATAATATGGCAAAAGTAAAATGAGATAATGCCATTCACTTCTTCACATGGATATTCTACTGGTCGAATAATCACATGCAATATCAATAACTGCTTTCATAATGATGGAATGCATAATGCCAGACTATCATAACCACGTAGCCAAGGCCTCGTGCCAAGACCAAAAATAAGATTTTGTCAAGGCCTCGTGCCAAGACACTAGTTTGTCTCATGAGACCTGCCAATGCATCGCGAAGCTATAGCGGGCTCCACCCGTCACTTACTAAGTCCAATGCATTCCTCATATGAATAGGTTTAAACATATCATAAACCATAACATAATCGTATCACATAAAACATGCATAAAGGAAACATAACATTTCCACATTTCAATCACAAGATATCAATACAACACATTGATATAATAAAAACTCTTTAAAAACCATTTTCAATACCTAAATAAAAGAAAGTTAAAACTTTGTATTTATTTTTCATTAAAAAAATGATGGCTTGCAGAGGAAGCCGTAACTCAAATAATGGTCATGGCGGTGGAGAAGTCATTGGCGCCGCATATGTACGGAAAGAAAAACATTCCCTTTTTGTCATTTAGTAAAACTCTTCCTATAAAAAAGATTCCTTTTGAATAAACGTAAAAGTCAAAGGGGTTTATACACCGTATAAAAAAAATTGTGTATAAAACCAAATATGCCTCAATGAAATGAGATTGAGACGAAGTCCTTAAAAAGATCATTTTTAAAAGAAAATAGATCTATTATGTGTATTCACTATAGGTACACATAAAGAACTTAAAAAATACAAAATAGGACATAATAATATCATGACATAATTTGAAAGTAGGAGATTAACCCAAAGAATGGAAGTTGGGTTAAGAAATTCCCTTACCTTGCGTCCTGTCCTGACTTGACCGTTCTTTAACCTTCTGAATAATAAACTAGAGTTAATTTCTATTTACTTAAGAACCTTTTTCATGTTCATTATTCCTTTTATATCACTTATTACCATGTTATTAACACTATGTAATTATTTAAGTTAATAACAGTCGTTTTGTCGATCTTTGGTACTTGAGTCAAAAATAAACTTCTTATAATTACAAGTTGTTCATGTGGTGAAATATCCATTATATACAGAATTATATTAATGATGTAGATATCATACATATCATATATATATAGTATATACATTCATTTATAATATTACGTAACATTTAGAGGTAAGAAATGAAATGCACCGTTCATGGAGACGGTAAGCCGTACGCACGCATGAACTCTACTTTCATTTCTATTTCGTATTTAATGGAATGAAATCATAATGATATAAATGTATAATATAATTCCAGTATAATATAGTGTATAATACCATTTAATCCATCCTTTATACATCCCACATATGGCATTAACGATTCAAATCACTTTGAGGGGGCGGTAGTCCGCACTTCCTAAAATGAAATTATCGCATTTACCCATAATGGAAATCATAAAGTATGCCATAAATGAGAAATACAGAAGCATAAGTAAAACATAAACATATTATATATCATATATAAATATAGTTACATCTTAATGGTCACCTTTGAAGGTGTTATATGAGTGTTGAACAATCATCGTTTCGTGAGGCAGAAATTCGCCATCCACAGAAACAGTATGTTCTTTAACCATTAGATGTAGGTGTGTGTAAGTGTAGCTCGAATAATTCTTATAAAAACATCCTAGTATACTGAGGATACTGGTGTTGTTACAAAAGAAACGAATAAAAAGAGTTTAGGGGGTTGGAGAAGAAAAATAAAACAAAACAACATTAGAGAAGACATTACCTCAAAATCGGGTAACTCTTTTTGATTTGAGGAAAAGGCTTCCTTGGGAAGATTTCTTCCCAAAGTGAGTCTTCTAGGAGTAAGAGGGGGAAGTTGGGAGAGTATTTGGGTAGAGGTTGGCCGAGCCAAATGGCTTGAAAGTGTGAATTAGGTGGTAGAGGTGGGGGCCTTTTATAAGAGGAGAGGAGGGACACTCTTGGAAAGTAAGGAAATTTTCCATTATTATACAATTATTTTCGGATTATAAAGGTCCCAAACTTATATAATTCGTGTCTAAGGTGATAAGGGTTCGAAATCTACCCATCCAATAGTCTTTTGACAAGTTTAATCCTTGTATTGTACATTATCATTTCATTTTATTAAAATCGTTAAATAATGAGGTCATCGCTGCATCATAATGATGTCATAAATAATTTAATTTATTTAATGTCTAAAAATTATAAAAAAATACTATGATGTAGGAAATCTTTTTATCTTTCCAATGACTATTTATAGTCAAAAATATGACTTGTATAACCCCATGTAAAAATTGTTTTAGTAAAACATTTCATGTTTGTGTCATTTTTTACTTTAACATTAAATAAAAGGTATTTATGTCATTTTCTAACTAAAGTGGCTCCATGGGGTCCCCAAGTTTACCCATGGATTTTCTTGGTCGGACATGGAACGTCCAATGAGGGTAGGACATGTGTCAAGCTCATCTCATATTATTAAAACATTATTTTTACCTTAAACTACACTAATTACCTCTAATCGCGATTAAGAACTTAAAAGTTACTATTCACCAAAAATTATTTTAATCTCATTGAACCAAATTTTACTTCTTAATGACAACCATGTATGTCAGATTTTTGAAAAACAAATCACAGAAGTGGTAATATTTCATTTAAACAAAAAATCAGTTATTTAACTACCACTTAGTGGTTTCACTATTCATCAAAAATTGAAGTTTTTCAGAACAATGCCAAAATTTCACCCTAAGCTATAATTGATATTCAGAATTCAAAAATGATGTCTATTTTATGAAATTCCAAACATATAAGTTGCATTAATTAATTTTATAATTAATTCCCGCTGTCATAACAAATAGCGTGTTTTTAAGAAACAATTTATATCAAAAGATTGACAATTGTTTATGTCCAATTTCAAAGTGAAATTAATTATAATGAACACCATTGGATAAAATGGTAAAAATATATTCTAATTATACTTTAAAACCACTCAATAGTATAACTTATCACTATAAATTATTTTGATTAAAAAAGTTGTTTTAAGTATTTTTCTCTATTCATAAAAATTTGGAAGTTCTCAGAAAATTACAAAAAATTCAACATAGGCTAATTTCAATATTAGGAATACAAAAATGATCTCCATTTTGAAATATAAAATTTCTATAAATTTTAAAAGTGGTTATTACTATTCATAACGGCTACTTTGATTAGTTGTGGTGTGTTAGAACTTGAACTTGCGTACAATGCAAGCTATTGCAATATTGAAAGAGAGGCGTATTGTGGAAGCTCGAGGTGTTACATTCTCCACTACTTCAATAAATTGCGTCCTCGCAATTTGAAAATTTTCTTGGAAAATAAAAGGTTGAAAATAGAAAATACCTTTGTGGAAAACCCACATCGGAAATAAGGTTAATAAAATTTAGTCTTAATAAGAGGGAAATGGAAATAAGAAAGTCACCACCAAATTATGATCTCGATAAGGAGAACATTGGTGGAAATTAGAGACATATAATTGGAGGAAAAACGTAAATATTTGTGGGGAGTGATTGAGGTCATCAATCACAATCAACTGTCAAATTGAGGGCCTCAAAGCCTTCAATCTATGTTGATTTAAAATATCATCAGTTCAACAAGACATAAGGTATTAGGACAACACATTTTTTTATTTTAATATCCCTTTACTAATGTTTAAGAATTAATTTATTCATTGAATAAGAGATAGGTATATATATATTTATGCTTGACAATTAGAGTTTCAACTTTCAACTCATCTTTCACTCAAAAAGATAATAGAACTAAAAAATATTATACTTATCCTAATTGTATAAGGTTCTAAATTTTAACACATACCATTTAGATTAGAAAAACTATTTCGTAAAAACCAGGGACTTCACGTAGCCCAGTGGTAGGCGATTAATCCCAATCGCACTATGGTTGTGGGTTTGATTCCCACAGCTTTGTCCGACGCGATGGGTTGTCACTCGGTCTGCGTGTTGTCCTTTTTATAAATATCCAAAAATAACCTTAACAATAGTATCCAATGTAAAATATAATCCATTCCAACCTTTATAGTTATCCAAAATACTTCTGTCCAACTCACAGTCCAGATTTTATGAGGAAGGTAAACATAATGAAGCTCCTTTTTTTTTTCTGCGTAACAACATGTGAACACCTTCATCATGTATTCTTTTAAAAAACTGCAACATACTGTATTACCATAAATCCTTATTGATTACATTCATGATCCCTTATTCCTTATAGAAAACTAGATATACTCCTTCTATCCAAAAATGTATACAAATCATTAATCAGTTTCAAGGATGTTAAGAATATCCAACATAATTTATCCGAATCAATCATGTCTTATTCCAAAATCACTATCTCGGTATCAGAACCATATTATGGTTTATCTTTCTCTCAACCATATATTTTCCAAAAATTTAACCTACTGTGGAGTCAATTTTCTTGGTTCCACACAATCTCAAGTCCTAGAGGAAATAGTACTGCAGTACAATCCTTATATACTCCATAATTATTATAACCAGTACATCATTGATGCAACACTCAAATTACAAAATTCTTTAATAACAACATAAGAACTCTAATCATTTCTCCCCATCTGTGGTAGTATCATAACTTGATTATTTTCCAATAACATCATTTGGGGAATACTCTAATGATTTGAACATTGGTTTGCGTAGTGTCCCCACTCCTTGCAGATGAAACATTGTACATTTGAAACCTTTTTCTTACCCTTGAAGTCATGCACTTGGTGTCCTTTTTCTCCACACTTATAACAAACTCCCATTCCCTTAGGCAAATTCCAAGGTGTTTCTTCCCATAGTTATCACATATTGGAAAATTCTTCTTTTCCCTCGTCCCTTTATCCATCATTCTCTCTTCCATCCTTTTCTTCTCTTTCATCCCTTCAAATCCATAAGACTCAGAGAATTCTCTACTTATCTTATTAACACATGATACTATTTCTTCATATGTTGATAACACATGTGAGAATATTTCCCTTCTAAATGTTGGCTTAATACCATGAAAGATATGATCCTTCTTACTCTTTGGATCATACGTATTGATGGAGTTCACATTCCTTCTACTGGGTGCCATTTCTATACAATGCCATAAACTAGATTAGTTTTTGAATCAAAATACATAATTCCATACTTATAAAATACTTAACATAAATTGAAATATTTATGGATATAATCAATAATCATAAGAAGGTTTTCTTTGCGGAAGTATATACTCATAACCTTTCATAGTGGTTTGTAAAGAAAACGATAATTATCCTAAGCATATCCCCCTGGAGTGTCGTAACCAAGAGTGCAGCAAGGCCCGTTGTCGTGCACCAGTTCCCGTTCGAGTCTAGATCAAAGCGATGTTTTCGGGTTTTACCCCTAGGTACATCTGTGCCAGAGCCGCCTCTACCTGATCGTATCCAGACAGGGATGTATTGCTCGGAAAACTCACAAAATCTCTATAATACCAAAATTCTAGGAAGTTATTATATACTAATCCTTAAAGTCTATCTTCGGGATATGTGCTCTAATCAGAGTTTATCTAAATCTAGCTTCCAAGGTTAGTACTAAACTGCCTCTGATACCAACTTTAACGCCCCGACCCCAGCTACCTAGAGTCGGTGCATTACTTCGTAACATTGGCATGATCACAAAAGATCAAGTCTCGAAAGACCGATTAGTTTAGTAGCCTTGGAAACACTAGATACATTCATAAATGTTACATTACAACATAAGGTGAAAAACTACAATAACAAAGTCTTCATAGTCCACACTCATATCCTCTTCTGACTATCCCTGCAGTTCATTCCTAAAATACTTCTTCACATCCTGGAAAATATTAAAACATTGAAATGGGTGAGCTCAGATGCTCAGTAAGGATAACAATATAGCGGAAGCTTTCATAAATAAACATAAACATTTAAGGCAATGTATAACTAAAACAAAAGCCTTTTAAAAATGAACTTCAAAATAATATGGAAAAAGTAAAATGAGATAATGCCATTCACTTCTTCACATGGATATTCCACTGGTCGAATAATCACATGCAATATCAATAACCGCTTTCATAATGATGGAATGCATAATGCCAGACTATCATAACCACGTAGCCAAGGCCTCATGCCAAGACCACAAATAAGATTTTGTCAAGGCCTTGTGCCAAGACACTAGTTTGTCTCATGAGACCTACCGATGCATCGAGGAGCTATAGCGGGCTCCACCCGTCACTTACTAAGTCCAATGCATTCCTCATATGAATAGGTTTAAACATACCATAAACCATAACATAATCGTATCACATAAAACATGCATAAAAGAAACATAACATTTCCACATTTCAATCACAAGATATCAATACAACATATTGATATAATAAAAACTCTTTAAAAACCATTTTCAATACCTAAATAAAAGAAAGTTAAAACTTTGTATTTATTTTTCATTAAAAAAATGATGGCTTGTAGAGGAAGCCGAAACTCAAATAATGGTCACGATGGCAGAGAAGTCGTTGTCGCCGCATATGTACGGAAAGAAAAACATTCCATTTTTGTCGTTTAGTAAAACGCTTCATATAAAAAAGATTCCTTTTTAATAAACGTAAAAGTCAAAGGGGTTTATACACCGTATAAAAGAAAATTGTGTATAAAACCAAATATGCCTCAATGAAAGGAGATTGAGACGAAGTCCTTAAAAAGATAATTTTTAAAATAAAATAGATCTATTATGTGTATTAACTATAGGTACACATAAAAAACGTAAAAAATACAAAATAGAACATAATAATATCATGACATAATTTGAAAGTAGGAGATTAACCCAAAGAATGGAAGTTGGGTTAAGAAATTTCCTTACCTTGCATCCTGTCCTGACTCAACCGTTCTTTAACCTCCTGAATAATAAACTAGAGTTAATTTCTATTTATTTAAGAACCTTTTTCATGTTCATTATTCCTTTTATATCACTTATTACCATGTTATGAACATTATGTAATTATTTAAGTTAATAACGGTCGTTTTGTCGATCTTTGGTACTTGAGTAAAAAATAAACTTCTTATAATTACAAGTTGTTCATGTGGTGAAATATCCATTATATACAGAATTATATTAATGATGTAGATATCATATATATCACACATATACAGTATATACATTCATTTATAATATTACGTAACATTTAGAGGTAAGAAATGAAATGCACCGTTCATGGAGACGGTAAGCCGTACGTACGCATGAACGCTACTTTCATTTCTATTTCATATTTAATGGAATGAAATCATAATGATATAAATGTATAATATAATTCCCGTATAATATAGTGTATAATACCATTTACTCCATCCTTTATACATCCCACATATGGCATTAACGATTCAAATCACTTTGAGGGGGTGGTAGTCCGCACTTCCTAAAATGAAATTATCGCGTTTACCCATAATGGAAATCATAAAGTATGCCATAAATGAGAAATACAGAAGAATAAGTAAAACATAAACATATTATATATCATATATAAATATAGTGACATCTTAATGGTCACCTTTTAAGGTGTTATATGAGTGTTGAACAATCATCGTTTCGTGAGGCAGAAATTCGCCATCCACAGAAACAGTATGTTCTTTAACCATTAGATGTAGGTGTGTGTAAGTGTAGCTCGAATACTTCTTATAACAACATCATAGTATATTGAGTATACTGGTGTTTTTACAAAAGAAATGAATAAAAAGAGTTTAGGGGGTTGGAGAAGAAAAATAAAACGAAACAACATTAGAGAAGACATTACCTCAAAATCGGGTAACTCTTTTTGATTTGAGCCAAAGGCTTACTTGGGAAGAGTTCTGCCCAATGTGAGGCTTCTAGGAGTAAGAGGGGGAATTTGGGAGAGTATTTGGGCAGAGGTTGTCCGAGAAAAATGGCTTGAAAGTGTGAATGAGGTGGTAGAGGTGGGGGCCTTTTATAAGAGGAGAGGAGGGGAACTCTTGGAAGGTAAGGAAATTTTAAATTATTATACAATGCTTTTCGGATTCTAAAGGTCCCACACTTATATAATTCGTGGATAAGGTGATAAGGGTTCTAAATATACACATCCAATAGTCTTTTGACAAGTTTAAGCCTTGTATTGTACATTATCTTTTCATTTTATTAAAATCATTAAATAATGAGGTCATCGCTGCATCATAATGATGTCATTCATAATTTAATTTATTTAATATCTAAAAATTATAAAAAAACTACTATGATGTCGGAAATCTTTCTAGCTTTCCAATGACTATTTATAGTCAAAAATATGACTTGTATAACCACATGTAAGAATTGTTTTAGTAAAACATTTCATGCTTGTGTCATTTTTTACTTTAACATTAAATAAAAGGTATTTATGTCATTTTCTAAGTAATGTGGCTCCATGGCGTCCCCAAGTTTACCCATGGATTGTCTTGGTCGGCCATGGAACGTCCAATGAGTGTAGGACATGTGTCAAGCTCATCTCATATTATTAAAACATTATTTTTACCTTAAACTACACTAATTACCTCTAATCGCGATTAAGAACTTAAAAGTTACTATTCACCAAAAATTATTTTAATCTCATTGAACCAAATTTTACTTCTTAATGACAACCATGTATGTAATATTTTTGAAAATAAAATCACAGAAGTGGTAATATTTCATTTAAACGAAAAATCAGTTATTTAACTACCACTTAGTGGTTTCACTATTCATCAAAAATTGAAGTTTTTCAGAACAATGCCAAAATTTCACCCTAAGCTATAACTGATATTACGAATTCAAAAATGATGTCTATTTTATGAAATTACAAACATATAATTTTCATTAATTAATTTTATAATTAATTCCCACTGTCACAACAAATAGCGTGTTTTTAAGAAACAATTTATATCAAAAGATTGACAATTGTTTATGTCCAATTTCAAAGTGAAATTAATTCTAATGAATACCATTGGATAAAATGGTAAAAATATATTCTAATTATAATTTAAAACCACTCAATAGTATAACTTATCACTATAAATTATTTTGATTAAAAAAGATGTTTTAAGTATTTTTCACTATTCATAAAAATTTGGAAGTTCTCAGAAAATTACAAAAAATTCAACATAGGATAATTTTAATATTAGGAATACAAAAATGAAGTCCATTTTGAAATATAAAATTTCTATAAATTTAAAAAGTGGTTATTACTATTCATAACGGCTACTTTGATTAGTTGCGGTGTGTTAGAACTCGAACTTGCGTACAATGCAAGCTATTGCAATATTGAAAGAGAGGTGTATCGTGGAAGCTCAGGGTGTTACAGAGATATTGTAATATCCTATAGATTTATAGAGTTTTATCAAGAAATATTTCATGTACTTTTTTTGGTTTAAGGTACCTTTGATTGGATTTATGACATGGGTTGTGTTTGGGTGGAGTTCGAAGAAATATTTAAGAAAAAGTTGTTGTGTATGGTTAGTGTATTGTTAAAAAAACAATGAAACAAAACCGAGGTAACTGTGTAACCCTAGATGGTGAGGGATGCAGAGTTGGCACAAGGTTTACCATAACTATGCACCCTAACCCAGAAAATCATGCACTATATTTTTAATTTCATGAAATATTATTTTAAAATCCCCAAAACCTCAAAACACCTCCATCTCAACCTTGGATAAGGGTTAAAATTATTTGGGAAATTGCATTTCTTTATAGAGAATTTACATAGTTATCTAATCTCCATTATTCAATATTTGAGGCCCTAATTAATGATCTACTCATCTGCCAGTAAGTGGATCTCATCTAATTGCCTATCATGATCATTCATCTCCCATTCCTTGAACATACAATGGAATTTATCTACTTTTTATTTAGATCTAGATCAAGGGTTTTATATCTAGATATACATTGATAAGATCTTAATATACATGATCTTGATTTAGTAATTTAAATTCGGAACTCAAATCTAGGTTTTTGTGTTTATCGGATTTTGAGGATTTCAGATAAAGGAAAATCCCTCAATGAATTAAGGTAGGAGGTCAAAAATCTAATCCCTATAGTCATGGATTTTATGTGTGTTTGAAAAATTGTAAAATTTCTAGAATTAATTAGCAATTGAATTCCTAAATTGGGTTAATTTGGTTGACCAATTGATTTATCGAATAATTGTTGAATTAAATGATTAATGGAGGATTTGATCCTGATATTATGGGGTAGTACTATTGGAGAATTAATTTAGGGAAATTTATTATGAGAGTTTGGGGTTGTAAATTAGATAATAAATCAGGTTATTAATTATTAGATATTGAATTGGCTAGATTGAGATAATTAATCATGAATTAATTACATGACTTGATATTATGATGTAGATTATTAATTATGGAAATAATTATAAAGAGTTGATATTCAAAATGAGATAATTAATTCTAGAAAAATAATTATGGGTTATTAATTTTGGTATTGATTAATTAATTGATTAATTAATTAATGGGATTGGACTACTTAATTAACTGGGAGTTAATTAAGGATAATGATGTATTAAAGTAATTGTTGAATTAGTAATGGAATTGAGGTGGAAAATAAATTATGAATAAATTTTGAGTAAAATAATGGTAACATGGTCATTCTGAATTGAGAAGTATAAATGGTACCATGTTCATTGGACATGTGTGTAAAGTAATGGGAGCATGGTCATTCAAATGAGAAGTATAAATGATATCATGGTCATTGTACTTATGAGTAAAATAATTGGAACATGCTCATTCTATTGATAAGTAAGAATGGTAACATAGTCATATTACTTATGAATTTATTATTGGTAAATTTGGAAATAATGTGTGATTTTAAGTAATGGTAATAAAGGAACTCTGAGATACGTCCTCACATGATAATACTTTGGACTTTGGAATGATTCGAATTAGGTAATGAGATATCATCTCACCTTTGAATATTTCAAGCTCTGGCATTATTCGAAGCAGGTATTAAGATGTGATATTACATATAGAACACATCCGGATCCGGCACAAGAAAAATCTTGTATAATGGTATTGGTATCCCTAGGAAGCCTAGAGATAACATGATTAAATGAAGAAAAAATTATAATGTGATATATATTGATTTATGAATTGTCTTCCTTTATTTATAGAATTGCTTACACTATCTTTTTACTGGAATTGTTTTAGACACTGTTGGTGGTGGCCTACTAGGTTGTACTCACACCCTACTTGGGCTACCTAATTAATATTCGAATATACATTACTGTTGCAGTATAGGTTAAGGGAAAGGGCCCTATGTTAAATTAATTATTAGTGTTGGATCTTTGATGAGGGAACCAAACATGGTTTGGGAACCATTTGGAATCCATTAGTGTATTTATTTTGAGATAAAATTTAGGTAATTTGACACTTATATTATCATATCATGTTTTCTATTTTAGATAAATATTTTAATTCTTGTTTTCTTTATCTTATCACATTTTTTTCATTCTGGTTGTATATATTTTCACATTTTTCATCTATTTATGCTGGTGTATTACTCTGAAAAATGAATATATAGTCTCCCTATGACTCACTTACCAAACCCCCACTATTAGTTGGAAGCCTCTAGAATATAGGGAGGCACACCAGATGTCATGTGATGACCAGGTCAGGGATCCATCACATGGCTCCCAGGTCGGGACATTAGATTTATTAATGTAATACATATCTTAATCCCAAATAAGAATTATCACATTTCATGGTTATTTGTACCACTAAATATATGATTTAAATCCTTAAAGAAAAATACTATTTAATTATCCATAGATTTTTCATGATAATTATATCTAAAAAATCATTGATATAATTTCTAAATCTCTCTATAGAAACACTTCTATCCATTAACATAAAAGATTAGAATTTCATAGGTCATTCCTTGGTATAGGAGATAAACCTTTTATTGGGGAATTTCCATAAGTTAAACATATATTTAACACACTAGAGACATTATAGTATAAATTTTAAATTATGATGTAATTCAATTTCCCCCATTGAATATTAATTTTTAAACGGGAATTGCCAACTATATGCCTTTTATTTCTACATACAAAATTCCTTTCCATTCCTTTAAGACATTATTTTGACTACTTCTTCTAACATTCACAACATGTAGGAAACTAAAATTTCATTCCTCTATGTTCATCATGAAAATCTGCATTTATATTATTTTGTGTTCTATTAAACTCAATTATGTAGAGGTTATTAATTATATGATGGTATAGTTGATTAGGAAGAATCACTAGGGTTCATGTTCTAGCTCCGATTTCATTTTTTCTCATGAGGAAAATAATTCTTTTATCTGTTAATGTTAGCCTAAATCTTCCTAGTTCCATCCATTGACTATATCCAAAAATCATATTATGAGAAATAGTGGTCATATTGAAGAATCGTGAAAAATCATTAATAGGATTTCTAAATTATGATTCCTTGTTTTAAATCTAGAAACCCTTATTTTTAACATAAGTTATAAATGAACAACATTTATTCAAATACATAATACTTGTTTGTAATTATGAAGTGGATTTACCCATACATATTCCCTAGGAGTTTAAATCATGGTTAAATGTAAGGAAATGCTCACTGTGAACAATAATGATGGCCAATATATACTCAACCAAATATTATCGGGATTATTAAACATTGATGCAGATGAACCAAAACCACATGTACATGTAGTATACAATCTGGGATGTATAGGAAAACCCCATATTCTCTAACTTAGCAAAATATTAGGATGATATACTATACCTAGACATATACTAATGGTTTTAACTATTGTTATCTAATCATAATCTCTAAATATTACCTGATCCCTGCTTTGATAAAAAATTTAGGAACAATACAATCCATAAATAGATATTACTTCTTATTATATTAATATGAAATAAATTACATAATGATCCCCACAAGAATCATATTAGTCTAATGTATTTGGAATAATGGATAGATAAAAGAGAATTTTACATGATATATACATCTTATCCCACTCAATTCTTCATAAATAACCCCTATCTAAAAGATATCATACCTAAAAACATTATTAATTACCTGATGAAAGGAAACATAAGGTTGAGATATGATTCTAAGTAAGGTTTAAAATAGATATAACAATATAACATGATCATAAGAGTATTATCTCAACATTTTAAAAACAATCCCTACATATCGAAGATCATAATCTTTGGACATGGCATAAAGCTTGGTAGTTCATAAGACATGAATCATAAATGAATTCAATGAACATGACACATTAGGTCATAACATTAATGAATTGACATGGAAGAAAAATCTAATATTATAACATTTTGAACATGTATAAATTGAAACATATTATGTCATTATTTTAATGACATAAAATCAATCCCTCGTATAAATATATAGCCATGAAAATTAAGTCCATGCATAATATTTTGGACATAAAATTTATGCCCATGATTAATTATATAGAGATGAAAGACAATTTCAAGTTAAATTTTATGCAAATTAAGACTATCTCCATTCATAAAATTGTGAATATTAAATTTTGTTTCTAGATAACATATTATCCTAATAACTTATCAATCATTACATATTACATTGGAGGTCTTTAACTTACCCAACTGTCAAATAATCAAAATTCACTCATAAAAATTCCAAAATATCATAGATCATAACATTATAACATAATATAGGGAAAATAAATGGGTTTTTATATATCTCATCATCATAATAAAAAATCACACATAGAATGAATAAGGATGGTGTTAGTGGATCATATCAATAAAATATGATTAATTTAAATCGTTTAAATATTCATATAATTTTAAATTTAATACATAAAGATGAAGATAAAATTAGAATAAAACAATTTAAAAAATTAGTAATATGTTGTATTTATATAAAAAATCTTAGTAACTCTACAAATCACCCAAATTATACTACATTCAATATTTTTAAAATCATTTATTTTGATTCACTATTTATCAAATAAATACTGTATTAGAATCGAATAAGAATTTAATGATATTATTTAATCACTAAAAATTATAAATAATATATCACCAAGAATATAAATATATTATTGAGAAAATTAAAATTATTATTCTTCCATAACATTATTCTTTCCCCATTTGAACAGTAATGAGATAATTGTAACTGAGTGACAATTTGTAAAATTATTTGATTTAGATATAATATAGGTCTTTATCATGGAAATGATTCCCTTACACAATTATATTTTGAGATTAAGGCTATAAGAGTCTAATTTTATTCTTCCAATAATAATTAGGATGAGGAATAAGAACCCTAATAAATACTACTTACTTATATTGAACTTATTTACCCTTTATCGAGGTGATAAATTTTACCACGAATATTATACAAATTGAGAAAAATTAAATGTGTCTAATTTACCAAATTTAAAACCCTTAATTAAAAATATGGAATCCAATTATTATGTTTCAATTAATATAAGTGGAAAAAATATTTTTCAAACATGTGTGCAAAAGGAAATGATAACAATTTTTAGGGAAACAATATATCATTTTTATAACAAAAGAAGATTTATAATTATACCATGCCTAATGAAAGTGTTAGATGAATGATAATTTTTTTAATGATTATATAATATATAAATTTCATTAAATTAATACACCAATATTGATAAATTTTATTTATTTATATAAAAACACATTGCATGCAAAAAATAGTTTTTTAAGAAAACATATATTTATATATAAAAATGTTTTCATACTAAATTAGAAAATGAAATCGATTATAATGAACTATATTTTAAAATGTAAAATATAATAGAACTTATTTTACATTTAAATCAATTTAATAATAAATAAAACTTTAAAAATTCTTTATAAAATATATTTTCCATTAAAAATATATATTTATACTATTTACCGAAAATGCATTCTATTCAGAAATTTTTTAAAATTACACACTAAGATATAATTATATGATTATTTCAAAAATTAATATTCTATTTTCAAATACTTTTAATAAATCTGGAAAAAATGTAAATATAATTTTTTTTAAAAACCCAATATGAATCCTTTTTGAAGAAAATGTATTTTTGATATACAGTATAATTTTACTAATTTTTTTCTTTTTATTTCTAGAGTAGTAATAAATATATTTGTATTGAGTTTGGAATTTATATATTTTTTAGAATTTAGTTATCCATATTCATAACCAACTTTTCAATGCATAGGTTTTAATGGTCAGAGTAGTATTTCACCATCATTTAGGATTGGTGTTGCATTTTGTATATGATATAACACATAATTTTCTTATTTTAAAGTCTTGGGGTGTTTCATATAACTCTAACCACCATTTCCAAATTGATAGTACATCAACCTATTTCATCATAGCAATTCAAGTCCCTTTTTTAAAAGTCCCTTGAGTGACTTAGTTTTAAGAAACTGATGAATTGATCAACATTATATTTAGGATGGATGATTATACCATAAGCATAGCTTGAATGTCTTTTAAAATGTACCTAAATGTTTCTAATGGATTCAACATCATAATTATTTAGATCAATTAATTCCTTACCTATTTCCTTATAATGAATATGGGGAAAATATTTATTGAAAAATAATATGATAATACCTTACCACCTCATAGAGTTAATTTATTCAAGTTTCCTTATAATCTTGATAATATTCCGCTACTGATCTTCTTCACCATATAAATGATAGAAAACCAAAATTATTTTCTCATACTCTAAAGAGTATAGAATAGAAAATAGTTTTTCAATGGTAGTGATTCATTTCTCAAAAACCAGTGGATCATTGGTACCACTGAAAGATGGTGAGAATTGAATTGTAAAAGAATCAACCAAAAATAGTTTCCTAAATTTCCCTTTTAAAAGATCAAAATGATACATAGATTGTAAAATTTGTGTATAGTAATACTATTTTTCATTCCATATCCCAAATAATGTGGTTTATTTGGAAGTATATCATTTCATTGTCTTTCACATTCTCTATTAACACAATTACTGCAGGTTCCATCCTTTCAATAAAACCAAAAAAACATAATGAGGAAAGAGTAATAATATTAGAATTGCATATAGTAATGAAAAGTCATTTATAGAAATTATAAATCATAACACATTATTTATAATATATGAAACCATAGGTTTTAACAATGTCATTACCGATCAGTATCTATTCAAATCCATCATTATGGTTCATAATGAATATGTGTATTGACATATGAATAACCCCCACGATTGTCAAACTAGGTGAGCATAAGGACACACTCACCATGAACTATAATTATGGATGATATATACTAAACCTACTCAAATTGGTATTATCATCCCTTTATTCTTAAATTTCAAAACCATGCACACATGTTGAATCTAGACATGGATATTTTTCTGAGAAATCCACACTCCATTATTTACCATAACATAAGACATTATCCAATTCATGTGATGATACTAAGGGTTATTACTCAATTATTCTCATCCTAGTTTCCACAGGTAACTAAACTGTTCAATGATAACAAAAAAAGTGAAACACACTTTTCATACATTGATATTACATCAACCTAACATAATGTTCCATGACATAATCATACATGTCTAGTATCTTTGGAAACATGGGAATATAAAAAATTAGTTCATAATTTAACTAAATTATCTCCAAATAAATTATTTATTTCTATATCCCTTTTTATTCATATCATACATAATACATTATTTCACAACCTTACGAAAGGAAACATAAGAAATGGGGAAATCAGATTCTCAGTAAGGGTAAAAAAGTGAGCTATCAATGATCAATTAGACATATTAAGAAAATAATGATTTGAGAACATGAGAAAATAATTTAAAAATACATAGTGCATATAATAGATCATAATATTGAGTCATGACTAAAAGAAAGGTAGTTCATAGGAAAAGAATTGTAAAGGAATCAACAACATGATCCCCAAGAGAATAAAATTAGCAAAATTGATTAGTTTATGTCATAAATAGTACCATAGAAAATAATTTTATTAGTAGTAAAGCATAACGTAAATGGAAATCAAAATGGTTTGGGTTCACTCCTCATTATATCATATTAGTCAATGTTCACTACCCAGACTATCATAGTGAACAAAGTACCTTAATGAACTGGGTCAAATCATGATTCCATTCTTATTTATCTCATGAGATATACTTCATCAACCAAACCACTGGAAACCTATATGATTTCATCCAAAACCACTAAAAAATTAAAATCATAAAAACTTTTTCCATAATATAAAATAAAACATTCATCATATCACAACTCATGAAAATGAAATGGGTTTCATAATTTTAGGATTTCATAATAGCATAAATCATGGAAAAGTTTTATATTTCTAAAGCATATTGTAATTAAAATAATGAACCATGAATAGAAATAATAAATTTGGTATCATTATTTAATATCCCAACTTTATATTATGTAACATAAAATTATTTCATTATAGATATAAAATTCATTCAAAAAATCTCACGGAACATTTCTAGAGGAAAATGAAATTTTTTAAAATTAATTATTTAAAATATATAAATTTCACAAATATTATGGATTTTTTGAAATTTAAAA
Organism: Viscum album; assembly: GCA_963277665.1. Taxonomy (NCBI): domain Eukaryota; kingdom Viridiplantae; phylum Streptophyta; class Magnoliopsida; order Santalales; family Viscaceae; genus Viscum; species Viscum album. The sequence continues at coordinate 1,638,252,386 of OY728121.1, read as the reverse complement.
TTAAAACATGTAATGAAATAATCCAATAATTTAATGTTCATGGTGGTAGAAAACTTTGATCATTGTATGTAAGTTAAAATAAACCATTCCTTTCATGTTTTGGTAAAAAAAGGAAAAAATACATCATTTGAAAAATGGAGTAAATATTCCTTTTAAACCATTTATTAAATAGTAATTCATGGTTATATATGACTTAAAAAATAATATTATATTATTAAAATCATTCTTGAAATAATTTTTTTTCATCATTGATTTAACTAAAATGTTTTTCTTGACTGATGCTTGATATAAATTTGGTTTTGATAAATATTTTATATTAGTATCTCAAGAACATAACGTGCAAAAATTAATGTAAAAATGTATTTAAAATAAATAAACAAATTAGAATAAAATTCACTAATTTCTTGATATATTTATCATTGAATCTCATCATCAGAAAATATAATCTTAAACAATCCTAATAATTAATTTGATTGTAACAAAAACTTTTACCACTAACTTTTGAATCATAATACCCATGAGAGAGAGATAACCTTATATGTATATTTATATCAATAATTTTATTTAAATTAATAATAAAAAAATTTCATTCTCAATATATAAACCACATAAAAAACAACTGTGGAATATGGCATGTGTCTCTTAGAAGATAAAGTGAGGCAAAAATCCCTTATCTCGAGTTATAATAGTATCAAATGCACACAAAACTCATGTATAATATATTTAAATTTATTATATTTTTATAATTTATTCATTAAAGTACTTATAATATCATATATCATCCACTTTAATCATTTATAAAAATATTTTTTTACTATTTCATACTAAAATAATCAATTCAGAGTGTTAACTCTTTGGTAAATCATGAGAATTTTTGTTTGGAAGTTCTTGTACTTATATGTTTTTCATGGTTAATTGATATTAATATATTTAACCATGATATAAGTAAAATATAAATTCATTATATAAATATTTAGAGTTATCCATAATTATTAGAGATAGAAAAATGAATTACATATTTCATAGATATGGTAGGCCTAATGTTGTTTTCATTTTCCAATGGATGGAATGGAAGAAATGAAATAATAATTTAACATTGAATATTAATTATTATATCATTTATATCATATATATTTATTAAATTTCTCCTTATTACCATCCCTATAAAATAGAAATGAAAAACAAATCTCATCGCCTCAGGGAGGTATTAGTTCATAGGTACACACAAGTGGGGTTTTCAAATTTCAAAAGACTTTAAGATAAGAAGGTAGGTATGATATTATCCTTACTAAAAAATAATTATGTAATAAATATAAAATATAAATATTAATCCCACTATTATTACCATTAATAAAATATTGTTATGGAAAATGAATTGTATCACTAAGTGGAGAGGGTATGTTGTACATTAACATGATTGAAACATTAAATTCCCATATTATAGGGAAATGAGTGGATAATGGTAGACTCATAATCATAATAACATATTAGTTTATTTAGGATATTATTGATATTATTTTATGATGAATTAAATAGATTTATTGGAGTTTAAATAAGAAGTAAAAATTAAAAGTGAGTGATTAAGGTGATTACATCTTTATTGAATGAACTTCAAGTGATATCATCTTAAGGACCCTATGGTTTGTCTATATGAGAGACAAAAACCTATAGAAAATATATAGGGAACTTTATAATAGAATGTTATATGGTTTTTAATTATATATAAGGCTCAATTTTGTTTAATTAATAAAAAATAGGGTTTAATTTTATAATAGAGGCAATGAATACACATGGAATTCCATAAAATATTAAAATATATTAAATTAATTCTAAATAAAAATGATTAAAAGTTTATATGAATAAAAATAAAAGAGAATTCTTTTAAATAAAAACAGCCAATAAAATGGATATAGGTTTTTGTTTCATTTTGAACATTTTCTTTTTTGTTAACCTCTTCGTTAATCATTTTTTACCACAAACATGGTAAAAAGAATTTCGATTTTAATGGTTAATAAGGTTAAAAAAATTTAAAAATTACTAATAAATGGAAAAAACTATGTTCAACCACATTCCATTCATGGGGTAGAGTAAATTTTTTCAAAATTTAAATAATTTAATAAAATATTATATATTAGAAAATATCATTAATGCCAATTTTGGAACTATTCATCCAATTTGACTTTAATACAACTAAAAGAAATTTTGAATTAAAATATAGACTTTTAGACAATAACTAATTTTTCATATGAATATGAAAATGTCATGAAACATGATAATTTTCTGAAATGGTATTACTTTTAATATTTTTAAAATAATTTATTTAATTTTTTATTAATTTAATTATTAATATATCAACGTTTCATGAGCATTTAAGGTAATTATTCATAAACATGAAATTAAAAATTATGTTAATATGATTAATAAACATAATTTTCGTTCAAATAATTTTTTATAACAAAACTTATCATGTTTTATTCATTATGTAAAAAAATAGTCATATTAAAGTTAAGAGAGTGACATTTTTTATTTATTCTGTTCTTAAATTAAAATAATGATCATATTCAAAAAAATATGGAACAAAGTGGCCATATATTCGATATATATATAGAAAATACTTAAATAAAATATTATAATTTGATAGAGTAAAATTTTATATAAATATTAATGTCTTATCATAATGTTTTGAACATATTTTACCCATTTCACGCTTACTGAGGTTCAAAGTTTTCATATGATTACTATTTATACAGAAAAAATTTAAATGTTTCATTTAAAAAAAATTGATCCATATGATTCTAAATATGGAATCCATTTCTTAATATTCAAGTTATTTAATTTGAAAAAAAATCATTTTAAAACTACCACGCTAAATGTGTTGAAAACTGTATTTTAGAACATTACATTTTAAGCATTAAAAAGGTTTATTCATATCCCAATCCATGAAAAAACAATACATGAAAGATTAAACATTATATTTAATTTATAATATATAAATTCAATTAAAATAATACAAAAAATAATTATTAATTTAATTTATTAAAATAAAAAAACATTACGTGCATAAAATCAGATTTCTATAAAAACATCTCTTTTTTGTACAAATGTTTTTTATTTTCCTTTATGATCAATTTTTAACAAATAAAATTATATTATACAATTGTAAATCCAATATGTTTATCAATATATTCATTTGTACTCTTAAAAACCAACTTAACAGCTAGTTTAAATCAATATATCATATTATGGTTCATTTAGACTCGAAGTTACGTGTATTAAATGCTATCAGAGAAATAATATTTATAAGAAAGGAAATCTATCATAAAATACATGGGAAATAAATACACTATGAAATTACAATTTTCTAATCTCTTTATATCATTTATTTTATAAGGGTACACTCCACTAAATTTTGTATCTCTAATTTTTCCTAAATACAAATTAAAAATAGATAAATTCCATAAATTAAAATAAAATGGTAGAATTTGACGGAAAACATGTCTTCAGGACACTATATATTCGAGAAAATAGTATTAAATAAATTATAATGTTTATAAATGACGAAGAATTCCAAAAAAGGAATATAAATCATGTTTTTATTAATTATTTATTGAATAATATTTTTATTATAATGGAGTTGAATACATGAAAATATATAAAAAGACCTATGGTTAGGGTTCTTTGTCTCAATTTGTATTCCTTGTATCGTTATTCATATTATTCACAAATATAATATTATATAGTTTAAATGTTCCTTTATTTTCTTCTTATACAAGAAATATTTATTATTATTCATATCTTTAACATTAATTATGTTTTTTCACTTCTTTATCCATTGATTCATACGTTACCCATGTCGTAATGGTTATTATTAACATAATTTACATTCATTAATTCATAAAAATTATTACTAAACAATAATATTATTTGATTGTTTTATTAAACTATTTGATTGTATCATATTTTATGACATCTATTATCTATAGTATCTAAAATCATATTGGAAAATTCATCGGTCTTTGGATTGCAATTATAAAAAATTGTTTCTTTTATGTGGACTCGACTTTATCTCTTATTTATGGTTGAGAATTTAGTTTTTTCATAACTATATTCATTATATTTTTTAATACTATTATTATCTACAATTCATTTATTTTTTAGTCCACTATCTAATATCCTTGATTTTCATTACATGTTTTTAAATGAAATATTTTTAATGTTTTATTCATTTGTCATTTTTGGATTTAATTAAAAAAATGTGAAAATATTTTTTTATATAACATCTTCTGTGTGAACTCATCTTCCAACATTCATGAACATTATGTGTAATTCACTTTACATTCCTTTTTTCCATTTTTTTTAAAATAATATCCAATTCAAAATTCATTGTGAATTTGTCAGTTTCAATATAAATACTAATTATTTTGAAAAATAAATAAAGAAATTTCATTTGACTAATTTATATTTTTTTATTCCACTGCACATTTTCAAAGATTAAATAACTTATTTTCTTGTTTACATTATTTGTATTTATTGAAAAATTATAGTATCCAATTCCTTCTTTAAACCCCCTAGAAAATGGATATATTTGTTGACTTGTATGTTTTCCTTAACATTCATATAAAAATTGACTTATGAATATTATATTATTATATTATTTCAACTATTATCTCAAACTATAATAGATATATCGTATTAAGATTTATTTATCATGTATTTCCCTCTATATTATTTCATGATTTTTTAGTTCTTACCTCATCTTAATCACAAGGGTTTTATTCTATATAACTCTTCAACACTCACATGACAATATTTTTTTCCTTAATGTTGATATAATTTAATTATATTGATATAATATATATCACTTATACTTTTCTATTTTTTGTTTACAATTATTTAATTAATAATATACACACTAATCTATAAAGTGGTATTTTGAATAATTCTTAACAATTAGTATATTTTATTTATTAATAGGAAAATATTGATAAATATGTATACCTGTATTTCAATATTGATAATTATTGATCTAGAAGGTATGTTGGATATGTATTGTATGGTTTTTTTCATTACTTTATATTTATAATTAATTTTACATTATTTTTCACAGTTAGAACCCATAATTATATATCCCCTTGATGCATCATTAGGCCTCATGACACAAACTATTTTTAGTAATTTGTTTCTTTTCTTATCTATTTAAGTATAATATCATTACATTAGACCTTGATATTATATAAGATGTATTGGAATGAGGCCTTGATGGTATGTTGAAAATGTCTTGCATTTTGAATTCAATAAAAATTAATGAATTTTTTATTATCCATGTCTATTTTTTATTTTATTCATAGATATTTTACATTCTCATAGTAGAGGATATATTGAATTATTTGATTCATATTTATTCCTTCCATATTATTCATTCCTTATTTATTCCATTATCACTTATATTGAATTTTACTTCTTACTGAGTGTTTTAGGTCACTGATTTTTTTTCCATTCCCAATGAATTTATATATAGGATTATGTTTAAAAGGATGTTCTATGTGAATAATTTTGTGGGAGATGACGATGTTTTAATCTGAAATAATAAATCAATGCTTTAGTTTAAAAATTTCACAATATATGTGAATTATATGAATTTTATTAAATTTTTTTTCTACCACTCAAGAACTATAATCATATAACGTTAATGGTTTTTATGTGAATTAAAATATTTATTTATTTTTTTAATCATGGTTGGTTATGTTAGGTTCACTTCACTTGTTTCAAAAATAATTCATAAAAAATATTTTCTTTCACCAAATATGGGAGTCTGGGTTTTGGAATCATATAAATTTAATAATCTCTATTATAGTTTATATGAATGGAATTTTTTAATACAAATTTTTATAAAAATGAATATAGTGGATACATTCATAAATTTTCGTCTCTAGGAATAATATAAAACAATGCTATTCTTGAAAGGAAGATGGATCATTTAAAAAATGGAAAGAACCATGCTTAATGAATCTAAAATATCAAAATTATATTTTTTATCATCAAGTTAATACTTCTTGTACTATTTAAAGAATATTTTGTATTATAACCCTATTAAATAAAACACCATTATATAATCTTAAATAAAAGAAAAAAATTAGGAATTTAGAGTATTTGATTACAAGGTTTATAATTTTAATACAAATGAAAAATTATATAAATTTGAATATTAATTGATTAATTAAGTCTTAAGAAATCATTTTATAATCTGAAAAAATTATAATTATTCTATTATAGGGAAACAATTTATCAATCCAGTTTTAGGGTGTGAGGTTTTTTTTTCTATAAGAAGATCATTGTTTCTGAAATCACCTTCTTCATAAAGCATCTAAAGAAAGTACTTAATCAAACACAAACCTTTTTAAAAAAGTAACAAAGATGGCCTTATCATGGGGTGAACCTATCTCAGAATACTTATAAATAAAAAATTGTCTCGAAGAGACCCTTATTTAGATGTTCAATGATGATGGAACTTTCTCAATGAGATCATATAATAAATCACTTTAAAAAATGTGTTTAGAATATTAAGGGATATTATATAATTTTATAATTTTTTTAATATATGCTAATATTAGTGTTATAATATATGTAAAAAAAATGTGATTAACAAATGTTTTTTATAAAACCATATAACATATATATAATATATGTTATAATTGATAATATTTACATCAATATATTATTATATACATCATTAAAATGTGTAAATATATATTAGTATAATTATGTTAATAAAAGGGGACTAACCCAAGACTATTTAAACTATTTAATATAATAAATTTATAGATGTTAAGATTTATATATTAGAATTACTATTAATATATAAAAATATATAAATTTAAATCTATAAAATAACTATATATATTATCTTATTACAATATATTTGTTAATATTATTATATTTTATTGTATTGGAAAAATATGTTATTTAAAAATATACTCTATAATAAAATTTCACAAATAACATATCATATATGTTAATTTTATTAAAAAAGTATATTGTTATATATATTATTATATATTTTCTTATAATTGATTTTAATATATATTATTGTAATAACATATATAAATATAAGATAATAATATATTATTTTTATTATTCATATTATTATTATCAAATATATATTTGTTTAATATATATTAATATTTATTATTTAAATATTAGAATATTTGTAAATATATTCATATATGTTTACACACACAGATATATATATATATATATATTATTGTCTATATATATGTCCATTAAGTTATTATATGTTAATCTATATTGTTATGATATTATAATATATTATAATATAAATATATATATTAAAATATGATCATATATATTATTAGTTATATCATATTAAAAATATTATAAAATATATTATTAGTATATATGTATGCGAATATACTACAATATATATGTTATTATATACATTATAATAATACATGTTAATAATTGTTAATTTTATTATATATTATAACATATGTAAATACTCTTATACTGAAATATATATTATTTGAATTATTAGTTTTAATATATGTCTCTATATGTATATATTATATTATATGTTAATATTTTTTATATGATATAATTTAATGTATTTAAATAAATATAAATATAAATAATTATAATATTTGTTAATTTTATGTTGTTTCACTACATCATTAGTTTTTTTATATAAAAATATATGTGATTGTATTTGATGTTAGTAGTAGTTAGAGAAATAATATTAATATAAATTTATACATAATAAGTAATAGAAATGAATACTTAAAAATATATAATAGAATAAGTAATTAAAATTTTGGTGTCTATGAAATATAAAAGTAATATATCATTGAAGTCAATGTGTACGTTAGTGTCCTCTAGTCCCTAAAACGACCCAAAAATTTCTCAATAGAATTTCTCCCATATTATTTTAATTTCATATAGTATAAATGACAAACAAACACTGATAAAACATAATAAAAAAAATAATAAATGAAGAATTAATGAAATAAGAAGTATTTTTAGAAATTAATGAATCTATACCGATAAAATATTAACATGACCTTAGGAATATAAATTTGAATCCTTTGAATATTAAACCACCAAAGGAATTGTATCCAAAACCATTAAAGTATAAATAAAATTTTGGCATATTATAAATGAATGTATAATATAATTATATCATAGTCTAAGTAAATACATGTTTTGCGAATTATTAATTATGTGTTGGTATTTTTATAAGTCATAAATATTTAATTACAGTTTTAAGTTAGATTTAATAATTATAAAGAAGATTTATTTTCATAAACTGTATTCATGAATTTATATTTCAATTTCTTATGATTTTAAGATAATTTTATGAATCCCGAAGTAAAATTTCAAAGTGTTATAAAATAACTTATAATTATAAAATATATATTTTCTAATTAAATAATGATTTCAATTAAAAATTACATTAATTATATTTAGAAAATTATTTTCATTAAGTGGAGTTCTTTTTTAATTCTACACATTTAAAAATGGTTAGGATTAATTTTTGATATTTTTCTAAAATACTTGAATTTTTGGTGATTAGTAAAATATGATAATTTATGATAAAAGCTAAATACAAGAATTATGGAGTCATAGATGATATATGGATGATATAAGCCCAAAATATCAAACTATCCTTCATTATTTTAATAAATTTAGTGATAATCCTCAAACTATTCATATTCTTGAACCAAAATAAAAAACTAATGAATATAATAATGAAAAAACACCCCTCTCCTCCACTATAAATACCACCCCTCACTACTTATTTTCGTCATAATTATGAAGCTTTGATCCTTGTCCAAAATCTTCCCAATACTATTACCTAGATCCTCCCCCATGTCTAGGTTCTATTGGAATCATCAAAAAACTAAAAACCTTTTCCCAAAGGAGGTTCTCTAGTAGGAGAAATTCAAGAGGTAATATTTTCTTTATTTTATTTGAATTTATTTTCATGTTCATTTATTTTATAATCCTATACTCACCTTCCACAATACCAATGGAATGATAACTCCAGTACCTTAATTATACTATATTTCTATCATGTTAATATAATACAAATCATTAAACTCCTCCCTCTCTCTTATATTCTAAAAATTTAATTATCTCCCGTGATGTGTCAATTTACTAACATCATGGGAAATACACTTTCATTTTACTTTCATGACTTCAATTATGTTTATTACACCATTATAATGGTTAATACATATTTTAAAATGTATGATATAACTCTATTTATGTTTTGGATCTAAGATATATAAATTATACTACATGATAAAACAAAATGAGTTCGTTGAGATTGAAAAACTGACAAAATTAACCTAAAATGATCATCATTAACTTTTATCTAATGATTCATCCTCATACCGTATGAACAGGTTCTTTATAAGATCATTTAAAATTATGTAAAATAATTAACAACATATGATAACAATTTTTTATATTTATACACATTTTACATGAACTTCCATTCATGTATATAATTGAACCGATCAAGAAAACTATGAAAACGAACACACCTGAAGGATAAAAAAACTCTATAACTCATAAAAAATCCCAAAAATGAACTTAATAAAATAATAATGAATCAATTTAATTTTTAAAAGGTTAATTATTTATTAATTAATGAATCTAATATGATTGTACATTATATTAAAGTGAAGAAATCATTCTTACTTAAGGTAAGAGGAATTATGAAACCCAAATCTCTTTCATTTTGTTTTCCATATTTCACCTTAGTTTTACTTATCTTGAGATTGGTACTTTTCCCTTAATATTGATTATTCCTATACCCAAAATTTTATTCCCTGTTTTTTTCTTAAATTTTATTCATGAAGGTATTCTTTATGAAATGATACCCTTTCCATTCCATGGGTTATTTTATGTTCAAAATTTATATATGTTCAACTGGCATGCATGATAAAGTAAATGTTATGATGTTATAGGTGCCACAAAAATTATATAGAACTCCAATAAATTTTTAAATATGATGTATCTAATGATAAAAAAGTGAATTATGCATTAAAATGATGTTATAACTGTTCAAAACTATGTGTGGAAATTTTGCACTAAGACATGTTGTTTTATTTTTCTACATTTCCACATTTCATGCCTTTATATAATGCTTCTTCTCATTATTATTATGATTATATCATCATTATATTATGATGACGATGATTATGCTCACCTAATGTTGTATTGATTCATGTATTTCTCTATCTTATTAATAGGATTTTATCTCACCCCTTTTTGATGTATATCCTCAGGTGATTACTTGTACTAAGAAAAATGTGAATCCCTCTAATAACCTAGAGAAGAAAGAATTCTATAAATGTTTACGATTTATTTCTAAAAGTTTTTTATGGTCCTAATTTCCCCAATACACTAAAACTGTGGATACTAGTTGTGTAATACTATTATGTTTTTATCATTATAATGATTTAATAGTAATGTAAGAAACATCAGGGTTGTTATAATGTGTATGAGACCTTAGTTTAGTTAATTTTGGAATTAGGATTAGAGAACCTTAATAAAAACCCTTAGTTTGAGAATAAGTAAATGTAATCACAAAAAAATATTTTCTAAACATAGTGATCCCATAATATATTACTTATGAGTTAATTTCACAAAGGTATAAATTATTCTTTACTTTTTGACTTATGTTTTGTTCTATCCTTTTCTATTTTAAAAATTGGTTGGAACCAAGAGAAACCATGCCAACAACCTTTTTGAGAGACAATGAAATAAATGTTCGAATGACTTACCCAATTTCCTAGGAGGTGGATGTCACGACTCGACCCAAGATGGGGCTCGAGCTGCAACTATCCCAAGCCCTCCTCTACTGGCCAGGGGTTAGTGAAATGCTAGGAAGGCACAAAAAACAAGAGAGTATTTTGGCTAAGAACCTATACAAATGAATAAAGCCAATATAAGGAAATGATGAAGAGAAAAATATAAAAAGATCCAACTCTATAAAGTAACATAAACACGAATGAACCTCTAGATAGTACATGGTTACTGTAGTTAATACGAAAAGGTAAAGGAAAAAATACACACCCAAACCAGAATATGGTCCAATGATTTAGACAACTTGAAAAGAGTATCCACAGAGAGAGACCAACTCTAGTAACCCAACTATGACCACCGTACACATTATACATAGCCCATATCACTATGCTCTTCTAGAGTCAGCATTGAACTATCTACCATCTAAAAAATACCTGACATGTGTTGGGAAATTAATATTTAGGGTTGAGTATATACATACATAGTATAATTCCACAATGTAGGTGAAGGGGATGTAGTATGAGATTAAATTAAAGAGAAGAAGTAAATGGATCAAGATATAGTAAAAGAGAACACTAAGAGTGAAGCTCATCCCACCACAGTGTGAATGTAAAATCATCTACAGAAAAAGAGTTAGATATGGTGTAGAGATGAAATATATATCGATTATTCACTACCTATAGTTGGAGCATATCCCATCAAAACCCAATAAGAATGACATGGAAAGCATGTGGCATACCACACACATCTTCTTGAATCTAGGAAGGAAAGTTACAAATACCCCAGGAGGGGGTACTATGGATGGATATATATATGATCAGTCAAAGAAAACCAAATGAGTGTGTAAGGGGATCTTCATCTCATAACTCATCCTAGGAAGATGAGTAGAAAACAGTTCCATGTTAGAGTCATCTGGGATGCCCAACACCTCAAGTGTCTGCCTAGGAGTCACATATCAAAGGGGCTCAAATCAGCACACCTCGATTCTATCTACATTGGACAACACTGAATCACCCACAAGGTTTTAGGACACATCACAAGAATGGGTTACAGTGGGGGAAAACACCCCTCTTTGTCGTTAGTTCTTATTTAAGTCGAATCATTCCTCCTCAATGTGCCACACAGTCAGGGTTCTTCTCTGGAAGGTTGTTCGGGGACGACACTAAGTAGTCCAACTATTGTATCTTCTTGGAATCATTGGGGAATACACTAACCAGATCCTAGTAGAGGGTCATACTAGTTAGTCTACAGGGACTACACTACCCATCCTTAAACGAGGGTCATCCTGGAATCATTGGGGACTAACCTAGATTGATCCTACCAGAGGGTCATCTTGGAAGGTCATCAATCACTCCACTACCCAGCCAAGTTGGAGGGTTATCCCGAACTCATCGGGGACTACACTACCTAGATCCTACTGCAGGGTTAGCCTGAAAAAATGTCAGGGACTACACTACCCTGATACTCTTGGAGGTTTAGTACAGAAGGTTATTGCGGACTACACATCCTAGATCCAACTGGAAATTCAGTCTAGAAAATCATTGTGAATACATTACCCAGCCCTGCTGGAGGTTCATCCAAGAAGAACTTTATGGTAATCTTGTCTAGTCACTTCCATAATTGGGTGTCTTATCTACACTTACAAAAGTCGGATCATCCACATCATATCTCAAAATCTTCTTTCGAGGGAATCGTCACATTTTATGTGGAAATACACTCCTGATATGAATCTCATGGGCCAAAATCTGAGTCCAAACAAAGGAGATATGGGGTGTTTAAATATCACTAGGAAGAGCTGAAGAAGAAAAAATCATGTAAGGGTCCCACATGGTGTGTGATCCTCCTCCACTTCCTAGAAGTTTCTTCTAAATGATACATGAGTCCCATCCATGTAGGGTATCTCACCATGTAGGTGCACTATATGGTGTGTCCCACCTATCCGGGGACTGGCCCATGTCTGTGTACTCAGATCCCATTTCCGTGTACTCTAGTACATGGAATGTTGGCCCACATTGGATATTTCCCATGTGGCCACACCATATCCATGTGTTTGGTACATGGCCTATGATTAGCCATGTGTTCATTAACATGGATCTCATCACATAGAAAGTTAGTAAACGATGTTTCAAGGGGAGTACACATTGTGTCACACTTATCTTTTCCCAAACCCTTTTTCCGCAGCTAAGGGAGGATACACGCCATCTGTTCATTACTGAACACAATGTGTAATCATTTTTTTTCTTCAGAAACTCTAGTTTCTCTCGAATCATCATCTGCACTCCATGTCTGGCCAACCAGTTTCAGATCCTTCCATTTTTCATTATGGAATATTTGGATCTAGCCGTGAATAACACATGTCGACTTTGATTTGGCGAGAATGGGTCACTAGAACAAAAGAGGGTTTTATTCTTCATTCCAAATGAAAATGAAAATTATATCTTCATTAGATGGGTATGGATCCTACATATTATTTATCCTTTCATTGTCCTATTTCTAAATGTGTTCCTCCTCATGATTCCTTCATTGTTCCATAATTTTGCTATGAATTAGGGCACCCAATCAATCTTGGGTTTCCCATCATTTGTCGAACCATTACTCAATGTAACTCCTTAGTGATAAACATGAATAAAATTTGTAGGATAGAACCATAAAATAGGGTTTTTATCATTAGAAAAGCGTTCTTGGCCAACAAAACGAAATTGGGAAATCTAGGTTCATAATATCTGATTAATGAAAGAAAACTTGTACATGGGCTCATCAAAGGTTTGAAATAGAAGTTATGGATCAAATAATGACTATCAGTACACTCAAATATTTAATTAAAGGTGTAGAATTACCAAATACTATTCCTAAATCATATCTAGTTCGATCGGTGGTGAAGAAGGAATTTTCCAATAATGGAGGGGGATCTGTTGTTTTCTCTATATCTTCATCCATCTAGAAACAATGGTCTTCCATCATTCATCGTTCTCCAATAGAAATGAGAGGATAAGATAAGACATTGGGAAAACCATATTATGTGGCCAAATAATCTAAACTAGGATTTTATAACAATTAATTAGGTTAAAAAATTAAGTAAATTAAATAAATTAAATAAATTAATTTATTTAATCATTTAAATGCACCACGATGGATAACGGGTTCTGAACAACCCATGCCAACCCATTTTATGTCATGCATTGAGACACAAACTGTAACACCCCAAGCTTCCATGTACGTTGCCCTTTGAATAATTCAATAGCTTGCGTTGAACAGAACATGGAGTTTTAACACACCACGACCAATCCAACAAGTCATTATGAATAGTAATACCGACCTTTTGAATTTATATAATTTTTATTTTTCAAAATGGACTTCATTTTTGGATTTGGAATATCAAAATTATCTTAGGGTGAATTTTTGGTATTTTTCTGAAAACACTCAATTTTTGATGAATACTGGAAAACACTACATTATTGTTTAAATAATTATTTATTTTATTTAGTTTTTTTAAGTATATACATATATAATACTTATATTAGTTCAATGTAATTCATTGGAGTCATTTTATAATAAAATTAGGTGTATAAAATTTTATTAAACTTTTAACCGTCTTTTACCCACCTTTTAGGCACGTTAACAAATTTGCATAAAACATAATTTTACCACTTCTGTGAATTGAATTTGAAAAATTTAAGACAAAAAATTGATATCAGTAAGTAAAATGTGGTTTAATAAGATGAAAATAATTTTTGATGAATAGTTACTTTTGACTTTTATTTACCACAGTTAAAAGTAAATAGGGCACCTATATGTAAAAATGATATTATTATTACCCTAACGCATGTCATAATTATATTGGATAAGTTTATTTAGACCAAAAACAAAATTAGGAATAAAATATGATCCTTTTGGTTCACCTATATTAGATTAGGACATTTATTATTTTTTTTTAAAGAAGAGTTAAAAGTGTTAAATTCAGTGTTTCATAACTAAAACATTTTTATTATAGGGTTTAACATAAGATAAATTCAACTATAAATATTTATTATAAATTTAAAAATATTTATGGCATAATGGTATTTTATTTATAATTTTTAGACATTAAATAATTAAATTTATTTATGACACAATGATGATGAAGTAATTACCTTATTAATGAAGATTAAAATAATTAATATTGTAAATATCCAAATAAATGTAAATTGAGACTTTTGATGAATTAAAAGAATATTTTAGGTTAATATTACATGTTAGGGTTTATTAAATGATTTTTTTTAAGTAATAATATTTTAGGACTTTAACAAAAATCAAATACTAAATAGTGTAAAAATTGACATAAATAAATTTTTAAAACAAATAATATATTATTGAATGATATAATAGTCCTAAAAATATAAGGCTTGACCAAATAACTTATATAATAATATATATGTCATTACTGAACCACTTGGGGTTCTCTTGTAATTTTATTGTATGTTTATTAACCATATAATATATAAATACAAGGAGACATTGTAAATGTTAAAATATTTAACCAAGAGTTAAATCTAAAATATAAGGTTAATATAGTGACCAAAACCTATATAAAACCTATTAGTTGAGTGGTTTTTGACCCATCCACACATTATTCTCGAAATAAATCATTTTTCATCCATTATAAACCGAATATGATTGTATAATAGAATAATATTTCAATCTTTTCCTAATGTGACCCTCAACTCTATTATAAAAGGTTACTTCCCCTTCTCCTAAAATCACACATACAAAGCCATTTGGATTCGCCGAAACCTACTAAAATATCCTCCCAACTACCCTCACTTTAAACTAGGGGCATTAATTTGATCATAAAGCCAACATAAGTATCCCTTTTGATCAACACAACAGGAAACACCCGAAGAAGAGGTAATAATTTCACCACCTCATTTATAGTTCTTTTCTTCTTCCACTTCCTATTTCATTGTTGTTTCCATACCAAAATAATAAATCCATAACCTTATACAAACTGTTATTTTATTATAAATATGTTACAATTATATTCATTATTATATCCATCCTATGAATGACAAGTCACAATACATGCGTATGTTCGGCTTACCGTCTCCACATCGTGGTGTAGTTTGTTATTCAAGCACTTCGTTATTTGGATGGGTATAATAATGAGTATAACTGATGTAAATAATAAATATAACATGTTAATGATTCTATATATATGTTATATACCATCCAATTACATACGATTTCACAATCAATAGAATGATATTGTTGCTCATGTGTACTTAAGGATTACCGTCTCCACGGACACGATGAAATTCATTCCTCGTCATAACCATTCAAGAATATTTTTTCATTATATGATTAAAAATAATGTTTAATAACATAATATAATTCTTTATATGAATAAAATACATCATATCCATAACAAAAATGTCTTACGTAACCGACCTTATAAAGGAAAACGATTCAGTTAACACCCGAAACTATGATACTACTGAAATATTATTAACAAAGAAATATTATAAGATCATATATGATATAATATTTATCTATGTGGTTTTTTTATAATTTAATAACTATTATTTATCTATTATACATGAGGTTAAAAAACCCTCGACCAAGGAAAAGTACAAGTTAAGGGTTAATTCTACAATCTCTTCATTATCCGAGGTTGTTTAAACATGTGTCTCTACTAGGACCTCTTTATCATCCACATCCATGTTTCTTTAAAATGTATTTCAAAACATTTTTACTATTTCCTAGACTGTGGGTTAAAGTAATTTATACCCTTTATTGACTTTTCATAAGATGTTTATAGTGGAATCTTTCCATATTTTTCCAAACATGGTCCTTTACAACCTTTTCAACAAAATTACGGAAAGCATGTTTTTTATCTTATAGGGTGGGTGCGACTATTTTCCAATATTATAACACCTTTTAAGCTTCCCTTACAAGCTTATAAGAATATTTTCAGAATAAATGTTTCCTTTTATAATCATGTGACTTATAAATGATTTCAAAATAGAAAGAGCTATTTATTTCAAATAGTTTTCATTTCATCTATGTGAAAAACCTTTCATGGATTTTAAACTTGTCTGAAGTTGATTTATTATGATACAAATCTTCCATATTGAATTCAAGGTTTTTTGATGTTTTTGACCATGGATGTGTTATTTTTATACCATTCTTGGGTTATGGATAAATTATTGACATTTTTTATGCTATTATTAATACGAATGTTTATGTTATGCTTAAAACTTTTCATATGAGGAATGCATTGGACTTAGTAAGTGATGGGTGGAGCGCACTATAGTTTCTAGATTCATCGGTTGGTCTCATGATACAAAATAGTGTCTTTACACAAGGCCTTAAAAGATCTTATTTGTATTCTTTGCCTGAGGCCTTGACTATGTGGTTATGAAGTCTAGCATAATGCATTCCATCAATATGAAATTGGCTATTGTTATTTCATTTGATTATTAGAATAATAGAATATCAATGTGAATAAGTAAATGAAATTATTTGATTTATATTTTCTATATTATGCTGAATAATAAGTTTAAAAGGCTTATGTTTTAGTCTTATACATTGTCTTAAATGTTAGTGCTTATTTATGAAAGTTTCCACTATATTGTTATCCTTACTGAGCATCTGAGCTCACCCCTTTCTATGTTTTATTGTTCCCAGGATGTGAATAAGTATTTTATGGTTTTCCTACAGGGATAGGATAAGGGATATAATCATTTTCAAAAGAGAAAAAATGTTTTTTTTTGTTTTTGTTTCATAATGTAATGTAATACATTGGTATTTATCTAGTACTTCCAAGGCTACTAAACTGACCGGTATTTCTGGATTTGATCCCTTGTGATCCTTCCAATGATATGTAATAATGCACCGACTATGGGTAATTGAGGTTGGGGTATTACAGTTGGTATTAGAGGAAGTTTAGTACAAACCATGGAAGTTAGGATTACAAAAACCCTGATTAGAGAACATTATCCTAAGATAGACTTTGAGGATTAGTATAGAAGAAATTCTCTAGAATTTTGGTAATGTATAGATTTTGTGAGTTTTCTAAGAAATAAATCCATGTCTAGATATGAGAAGGTAGAGGCAGATCTAGAACATATTTACCTAGGAGTGAAAACTCTGAAAAGGAGTTTTGGTCTTGTCCTTGGGAATCCTGGTACACAACAATAGGCCTAGATGCACTTTTAGTTATGACACACTCGGGGGATATGGTTTGGATAATTCAAATTTTCTTTAAAAATCATTATGAAGTATTTATGAGTATATACCTCCTCAAAGAAATCATTTTTAGGATTTTGAATTATATCCATAAACTTTTCAATTTATGTTAAGTGTTTTACATGTTTGGAATTATGTATTGTGATTGATAATCTAATCTAGTGTATGACATTTTTTTAGAAATGACACATAGTGGAAGGAATGGAAACTGTATCAACTCACATAATTTATTTAGGGAATACCCTCCTAATCAAGATAATTATAGTAGAGTTGGTGATGAAAATGCTGTTGATCAGCTTATCACCATACTGGGACAACCCACCCAGGTTATGAATAATAACATGACCCATACGGGGAACCCTGATCCAAAACGTGGATGATCATTGTTAGACTGATTCATGAGGCAAAAACCACCAACGTTCTATGGGACTAAAAATCCATTTGTTGTTGAGGAACAAATAACTTCCTTAGAGAAAATATTTCATGATTTGGGGAGTAGCGAAAGGGAAAAATTGTCATGGTAGTTTATCGCCTCATGGGATATGCAGATCAATGGTGGTCATTATTTCAAAACACAAAGGAGGAAGAAGAATTATCAAATACGGAATGGATGTATTTTAAAGATATTTTCATAGAAAAATACTTTCCTCGTAAGAATCGAGAGAATATGGAACGGAAATTTATGAGTTTGAGGAAAAAGGAGGATAATAATGTCGCAAAGTATGAGGCTAACTTTACAATGTTATAAAGGCATGCATTATATTATATATGTAACCCAAAGAGTAATATTTATTGATTATTTTATGGGTTAAAACCATTTATCCATCGAGAATTAGTCTCACAATCCTTCTCATCATCCAAAGATATTGTATCATGTGCTATAAAGATAAAAAAGGAATTCTCTAAGTCTTACGACTTTAATGCAAAGCAAGAGAAGGAGAGATCTTCTGAACACTCTGGAAATGGAAATAAGGGGTAAAAGGAAAAATTTGAATATCCATCCTACGGTAAATGTGGGAAAAAATACCTTGGTACTTTCTTGAAGGGAATGGGAGTCTATTACAAGTGTGGTGATAAAATTCACCAAGCTCGTGATTGAAAGGGAAAGAAAGAGGTTGTCAATTTAAAATGCCACAATTGTAGAGAAAATGGGAATTATGCAAACGAATTTCCTAAGAACCAAGAAAAATTACCTCCAAAATTCCAAGGGAGCAAGGCTAAGCTTATACGATCAGTACTACTGATTTTGATGCTCTGAAAGATGTGGTGGTAGGTAATTTAATGGTTTCCTCAAATTTATCCAATGATTTATTTCATTCGGGATCATCTCTTTATTTCATATCTTCCAAGATTGCTAAGAAAATTATATATTTCCAACTTGATTTTACAGGGGAGTTGTTTTTAAAAACTCCTAAGGGATGTATCATTGTGAAAACTTTTTGTGAATTAGTTCCCATTAGAACATATAGATGTTCTTTATCTGCTAATCTCATCATCATACAAATGATTGAATTTGATATAATCCTCGGTATGGAATGGATTTTGGACCATGATGTGAAAATTTATTTTAAGAATGAGGTTACAATTTTTGATGATGATAAAAAGTATCTTATCTTTAGGGTATAAATTTCACCATCTAATTCTTATCTAGATCCACCCTCAACAGCTCTACTAAATTCAATTATTGGGAAGGAAGATAATGAAATAACTGTAGGTGAGGAAAGGAATGTTCAAATAGAGGATGTACCATTGTGAAAAAATATGTTGATGTGTTTCTAGAGGATTTACCTGGATATCCTCCTGAACAAGAAATTGAATATTCCATTGATTTAATTTTTGGTTTATGGCCCATATCTAAGACCCCTTATAGAATGGCCACTGTGGAATTAGTGGAACTAAAGAAAAAACTAGAGGAAATTGAGTAATAAGGGATTTATTCACCCTAGCATTTCTCCATGGGGATCCCTTGTTCTTTTTTTAAGAATAAATATGGATCTATGAGGTTTTGCATTGAATATAGGAAGATCAATTCTATGATAATAAAGAACAAGTATCCCCTACGTCACATTGATGATTTATTCAACACACTTCACGGAGGTCAATATTTTTCAATGATTGACCTTTGATCTAGATATCTTCAGTTTTTTGTGAATAAGGAAGATATTCCAAACACAATATTTAGTACCAGGTATGGGCATTAAAAGTTTATAGTAACTCCTTTTGGATTGACTAATGCGCCATATATATTCATGGATCTAATGAATTGATTTTTCAAGTAATATCTTGATGACTTTTTAGAGGTATTTATTGATGAAATATTTGTATACTATAAAATATATGAAGATCATAAAAATCACTTCCGCACTATTCTAAAGACTTTTAGAATAAATGAATTATATGGGAAGTTCATCAAGTGTGAATTCTAGCTTTAGGAGATTTCATTTCTTTTCCATATTGTCTCTATGGATGGAATCTCTATTTATTTCAAATACCAAGGAAATCCATGAATGTCCAGCACTGATGAGTATATCTGAGGTATGTAGTTTTATTGTTTTAATAGGTTATTATCAGAATTTCATCCAAAATGTTTCCCGATTGGCTAACCCATTAACCAAGATCTCACGTAAAGGGGTTAAATTTTTTGGACAAAAGAGTTTGAAGAATGTTTAGAAGAACTGAATGGAATATTAGTCAATTCTTGTATATTGACTCTACCATCGAGGAATAATGGGTTTGTTATTTATAGTGATTCTTCAAATAAAGGACATGGTTGTGTCCTTATAAAAAATGATAAAGTTATTGCCTTTGCATTACAAAAAATAAAAATTCATGAGCAAAACTATCCCACTCATGATGTTGAGTTATTAGTTGTAATCTTTTCTCTGAAAATATGGAGACACTATCTTTATGGTGAAAATGTGAGATTTATACTGATCACAAGAGTTTGAAGTATATTTTCTCATAAAAAGAACTCAACACGAGGAAAAGGTGATGGCTTGAACTACTCAAGGATTATTATTGCACTATACACTACCACCCAGGGAAGGAAAATAATTTGAAAGATGGTTTGACCTGAAAGGATCATGGATTTTTGAACAAGATGAGAGTTTAAAGGGATCCTATTATCATGGATCTAGTAAAGATAAATATATGAATAACCATAGAAGGTGAAACATCAATACCTTTTCAAATGGTTTCCAAAACATAATTACTAGAAATGATAAAGAGTCCTCAGACTGATGATGAGGTGTTTCAAAAGAAGATTAAAGCTGTGAATGATGGGAGATTGAGTGACTTTACATATGAAGATGGAATTTTGAAATTTGGGAAGAGACTTTGTGTTCTCGATATACCAGATCTAAAAAGGGAATTGTTGGATGATGATCATAGCTCCAATTTCTATATACACCATAGTAGCACTAAGATGTATAGAGATTTGAAGGAACATTTTTGGTGGGATATCATAAAGAGAGAGATTTGTAATTATGTGTCAAGATATAAGGTTTTTCAACAAGTGAAAGTTGGAAGATAACATCCTAGAGGAGTCATGCAACCTCATCCTATACCTAAGTGGAAATGGGATGATATTATAATGAACTTTTTAATGGGACTACCAAATACTCCTATAAGGAATGATGCAATATGGGTCATTGTTCATCATCTTTCCAACTCATCACATTTTCTTGCTATTAGAGAAGATTTACCACTTGAATGTTTATAAAGACTATATATTAATGATGTTGTAAGACTTCATGGTGTACCCATATTGATTGTTTCTGATCATGATCCCTATTTATATGAAGATTTTGGAAACGCCGTTAGAAGGCCCTAGATACTGAACTTCATTTGAGCACTACCTACCACCCACAAACTGATGGAAAATCAGAATAGACTGTTCAAACCGTAGAAGGTATTTTGAGATCATGCTCACTTGGCTTTCATGGTATGTGGGATCAATATTTACCTTTGGTAGAATTTTCCTCTAACAATAGCTTCTAGTCAAGTATTTAGATAGCACCATAAGAAGCATTATATGAAAAGAGATGTCGCACACCAACTTGTTACAATGATGTTGGTGAGAGAAAACTTGTAGGCCCAAAAATTATTAAGGAAACAATGGAAATGGAGAAGATTATCCAAACCTACATCAAAGCATCTCAAAGTAGGAAAAAGAGCTATGCCGATAACCGAAGGAAGGATTTGGAATTTCAAGTATGAGATCATGTTTTCTTGAAGGTATCTCTATGGAAGGGTGTTATATGTTTCTGTAAGAAGGGAAAATTGAGTCCCATGTACTTCGGACCATTCAAAATTCTATAAAAAATTGGAGTTGTAGCTTATCATTTATAAATTCCACCGAGTCACTCCAATGTTCATGATGTGTTCCATATATCATTTTTAAGAAAATAAATGCCTGAACCAACACATTTACTCACCTATGAAGAATTAGAACTGGAACCCAATCTGTCTTATTGCGATGGGCCTGTCAAGATTCTTCATAATAGATAACAATTGTTGAGAAACCGAACAACTCATCTGGTAAATGTTCTATGGAGAAACCATAAAATGGAAGCGGCAATGTGGGAACCCAAGGAACTTATGATGAAGAAACACCTTAATATTTTTTTTGTAGTAGTATTCTAGAAATTTCAAGGATGAAATTATTTTAAGGATGGTAGAATGTAACACCCCAAGATTCCACAATATGTTTCCCTTAGAATAATGCAATAGCTTGTGTTGTATGAAACTTGGTGTTTTAACACACCACATCCAATCAAACTGGCCGTTATGAATATTAATACCCATTTTTTTGTATTTTAATAATTTTTTTTCAAAATGGACTTCATTTTTGGATTTGGAATATCAAAATTATCTTAGGGTGATTTTTTGGTATTTTTTTGAAAACATTCAATTTTTGATGAATAGTGAAAAACAATATGTTATTCTTTAAAATCAACTTTTCATTTAAATAACTATTTATTTTATTTAAATTTATTTTCAATAAAAAATTATACATAATACCTATTTTATTTCAATTTAATTCATTGGAGTCATTTTATAATAACATTTATTGTATAAAATTTTATTGATCTTTTTACTGTCTTTTACCCACCTTCTAGGCACGTTAGAAAATTTGCATAAAAAGTAATTTTACCGCTTCTGTGAATTGAATTTCAAAAATCCGAGAAACATGGTTGATATCAGTAAGTAAAATTTGGTTCAATAAGATGAAAATAATTTTTTGTGAATAGTAAATTTTGACTTTGATTAGCCATGGTTAAAAGTAAATAGGGTATTTAAAGGTAAAAATGAAATTATTATTACCCTAACACATGTCTTAATTCTATTGGATAAGTATATTTCGACCATAAAAAAACTTAGGAATAAAATATGATATTTTTTGTCAACATGGATTAGATTAGGACTTTTATTATTATTTTATTTAAAGAAGAGTTAAAAGTGTTAAATTGAAAGTTTCATAATTAAAAAAATTTTAATATAGGGTTACACATAAGATAAATTCGACTATAAATATTAATTAGAAATATAAAAAGATTTACTACATAATGGTATTTTATTTATAATTTTTATACGTTAAATTATTAAATTTATTTATGATACAATGATGATGCAGTAATTACCTTATCAATGAAAGATTAAAATAATTGATATTACAGATATCAAAATAATTTTAAATTGACACTTTTTATGAATTAAAATAATTTCATAGGTTAATATGACATTTTAGGGTTTATTAAATGATTTTTTTTAATTAATAAAGTTGTTAGGACTTTAAAAAAAATTAGACACTAAATATTGTCAAAATTGACATAAATGAGTTTTTTAAAAAATATTATATTATTAAATGATATAATAGTCCTAAAAATATAAGGTTCAGCCAAATGAATTATATAATAATATATATGTCATTTAAGATCAACTTGGGGTTCTCTTGGAATTTTATATAATGTTTAATAACCATAAAATATAAAAATAGAAGGAGACTTGGTTAATGTTAGACTATTTAACCAAGAGTTAAATATAAAAGATATGGTTAATATGGTGACCTAAACCTACCTAAAACCTATTGGTTGAGAGGTTTTAGACCCATACCCATCATAGCCTCAAAATATTACATTTTTGAGCCATTATAAACCGAATATGATTTTATAATGATATAATATTTCAAGATTTTCCTAAAGTGACCTCGCGTCTCTTATAAATGTGTACTTCCCCTTATCTCAAAATCACACATCCAAATCCATTTTTATTGGCCAAAACCTCATCAAATATCCTCCCAAATACGCCCCCTTAGACCTAGAGGCTGTACTTTGATCAGAAATCCAACCTAAGGAGCCCTTTTGATTAACTCAAAAGGAAACACTCGAACAAGATGTAATAATTTCACCACCTCTTTCAAATTTCTTCTCTTCTTCCACTTCCTCTTTATTTTTTTTCCATAACAAAATAATAAAAATTGTACCATATATATACTATGATTTTATTATAAATATGGTACAACCATATTTATTATTATTTTCATCCTATGAATGACAAGTCACCAAGCATGCGTAGGTACGACATATCATCTCCTTGTCGTGGTGTAGTTTGTTATTCAAACACTTCATTATTTGGATGGGTATAATAATGAGTATAACTGATTTAAATATTAAATATATTATATTAATTATTCTTTATTAATGATATACCATCCAATTACATACGATTTCACAATCAATATAATGATATATTCACTCATGTGTAAGTACGGATTACTGTCTCTATGAACATGATGAAATTCATTCCCCATCCTAACCATTCAAGAATAATTTTCATATTATGATTAAAAATAATGTTTAAGAACTTAATATCATTATATATATGAATAAAATACACCCTATCCATAACTAACAAGGCTTACATGACCTAGCATATAAAGTAAAATGAATCAGTTAACACCCGAAATGATGATACTACTGAAATATTATTAACAAAGTAATATTAGAAGATCATATATGATATCATATTTATGTATTTGGTTCTTGTATAATTTAATAACAATTATTTAACAATTATATAGGAGTTTAACATATCCTATACCAAGGAAAATTACAAGGCAAGGGTTTATTCAATAATCTCTTCATTATCCAAGGTTGTTTATACGCGAGTATCTATTGGGACCTCTTTATCATCCACATCCATGTTTCTTAAAAATGTATTTCAAAACATTTTTACTATTTCATAGACTATGGTTTAAAGTCATTTATTCCCATTATTTAATTTTTATAATATGTTTATAATGTAACCTTTTTGTTGTTTTCCAAACAAGGTCCTTTAATTTTTATAAATGTTTTCTTTTATAATATGTGACTTTTAAATGATTTCAAAATTGAAAGAGGTATTTCTTTAAAATAGTTTTATTTCATCTTTATCAACATCGTTTGACTGATTTTAAACTTGTTTGATGTTGATTTCTTATTATAAAAATCTTCCATATTGTATTGAAGGTTTTGTGATATGTTTGAATGTGGATTTTTTATTTTTATACCATTCATGGTTTACGAATAAAGTATTGAAATTTCATATGATAGTTTTAATACTAATGTTTATGTTATGTTTAAACCTTTTCATATGAGTAATGAAACGGACTTAACAAGTGACAGGTGGAGCCCACTATAGCTCTTCTATGCATCGGTAGCTCTTAAGAGACAAACTATTGTCTTGGCACAAGGCCTTGACAAAATCATATTTTTAGTCTTGGCACGAGGCCTTAAATATGTGGTTATGAACTTTGGAATTATGCATTCCTTCAATAAAAAATTGGGTATTAATATTGCATGTAATTATTCGACTAGTATAATATCCATGTGAATAAGTAAATGTAATTATTTGATTTATATTTTTCATATTATGCTGAAGTTCATGTTTAAAAGGCTTATGTTTTAGTCTTATACATTGACTTAAATGTTTATGATTATTTATGAAAGTTTCTTCTATATTGTTATCCTTACTGAGAATCTGATCTCACCCCTTTCTAAGTTTTATTTTTCCCAGGATGTGAAGAAGTATTTTATGGTTGACCTGTAGGGATAGTTTATGAGATATAAGTGTGTTAAAAGGGGATAAAATGTTGTTGTTGTTTTTATTTCATGAAGTAATGTAAAACTTATATATGTATCTAGTACTTACAAGGCTACTAAACTGACCGGTCTTTCAGGATTTTAACCCTTGTGATCATGACAATGATATGTAATAATGCACAAACTCTCGGTAACTAGGGTTAGGGCGTTACAAAAACTATGTTCTGGACCCAACCTAGTTCTCGGATATCTGATCCGTTTAAACATTTAAGTGTTATCCCATTATCTTTAATTAAATGAACATGTATAATATTAAATATATTTAATATTTTTATAAAATTAATTCTAGGCACATCGGGCCTCAGAATCACACGCCATATCAGTGCCTAGCTATGGAAAAATATTTAGAAAAATTTCAAAGTCTTATAAAGAAAAAAACCAGGTTTCTATATCATTCCAACCATCAAAATTTTCATCCCTGAAAATAAAAACTAAAAAAAAACGTGGGATACTGAGCTCGCATTTGGATCTCCCTCTCCTAGGAACTTTCCTGCTTGTTTCTATACTGCCATAACAGACAAACTGGAGTGATGACCCATTCTCACCTGTTCTTCTCCTATCGGTCCGAAATCGCTACCAGGTGATCTGCAATGGTGTCTTCATCATAGATTTCCATCTCTCCCTATTAAATAACATGTGTGGGGTCATGCACATATCTTCTCAGTTGTGACACATGAAATACATCATACACCTGCTCCAACTGTGGTGTAAATGTGAGGCGGTAGGAAACCTCTCCAACCCTCCATGGGATCTCAAATGGCCCGATGACCCTTAGGGGAATATTTATTCCCTTCAAAAACCTACATATTCTATATTGTGGGGAGAATATCATGAAGATGCAGTCTCCCTACTCGAACTCGAAGGACCTATTACAACTATCTATGTAGTACTTCTGTCTACTCTGGGTTGACTTCAAATATTCATGGATGGTCTGAACATTCTATGTCATCACCAACACTAACATCAGGACCATAAGAGATGACTATCCAATCTCCATCCATCATAAGGGTGACTTACAAGGTCTCTCGTATAGGGTATCAAAAGGTGTCACAACGATGGTGGAGTGGAAGCAATTTTTGTATGAAAACTCCACTAAAGAAAGGTGATCCACCCAACTCTGGTCAAAATATAATATAGAAACTCCCAACATATCCTTAAACACATGGATAGTGCACTCATTCGTCCCATCATTATGTGAGTGAAAGGCTGTACTCATCTGTAGTTGGGTCTTGAATGCCTCCTATATTCCTCTCTACACTCGTGATGTAAACCAGGTGTCATGATTGGAGACAATAGTCAAGGGTTCCCAGTGAAGGATAATGACCACTCATACATATAGCTATCCCTAACTCTCCATCAAACACTGCTTCCTTGTACCAAGTAATTGAATCGACATAGTGAGTAGGTCCACTATCACCCAAATTTTGTTGTGGATCTTTGTTATGCATGGAATCCCTACTTGAACATCCTTGCTAGGAAGTAACCATATATGATCATGTAAAGAGATTAGCATGTAAGGTTGGTGAACCTCACCATGCAATCTTACACCATCACACCTCAATATTGATGCTTCAGAAGCTATTTAATCAAAATGGAGCTCAAGCAGGAGGGGTAGTACTTCTCACGAATCAACATCTCGAAGTCTCCCCATGGTAGTGGTGACACAACACACCTTTGTGTAACTAAGCTCCACCAATAACCAGCTTCTCCATGGAAAATATGGGCTTCTAATTCCACAGTATGATCCATTGGGGTCTGAAATAGTCCAAACATGTGGACCACCAAATCCAAACAATCCCCTACTGCCTAGGGATCTAGATCTCCATGGAACCACTGTGTTCACTAATGCTAGAACTCACCGAGTGCGCTCAGACTTCGCATGTAATCATACTTCCCTTCTTGGACTATCAATTCCTTAATGGTTGAAGGCTCCACTACTGGTCCACCTGGATGAATGGGATCACATTATGGACCCCAAACTAAGGCCACGTTGGTCATAGGGTTGTCATCAAGATTCAAGGCCGGTATCATGGCCGGTTGTCATCGTAGAGGCATCTGGAAAATGTTCAAGGAGTATCATGGCCAGATGAGTATATATATATATATATATATATATATCAGTAAATAAATTGGGATCTAACTCAAGATTGATATTCATAGTCAAAATCCTTTATGATGCATGTACCATTGTTCCCTATAATAAATTTCTCAGGGTGCCGAGTCGACAAGCGGGAAATCCATGTCTGAGTGAATGGATACATCGGTCTCCCATACCATTACTAGACTCCCTGGCCTAAGTTATGCTCATGAGAAACCTCAACACTGTTTCCATAAATCAAAACAAATTCTTTTTAGCGAATGTCTGAAGAACATCCCATGGAACAAACCACCATTGAAACCACTCTGTCATGACCCGACCCAAGTCGGGGCTCGACCAACTACCCCAAGACCACCTCCATAGGCCATGGGTTGGTTGTAACATCCCAGTTCTGGAAGCCACCCCGAGGAGCCCCATACCCGGTTGGTCACATGGCCTCAAGTGCATTTTTACAAATGCCAGAGGATGCCAACTAGCAGCAAGGTCCTTGGGTGTGATAGTGGGGAAACTATGCCTTCATTGGCAGAGTACACAATGGAAGTAAATAAACATGAAATAGCAGAAGAAGTAAATATCCAACAATAATAAACAATGGAAGACTGAATCAAAAAACAACTGGAGAACATATGTATGTAAGAAAGGATTCATGGTACATATCTAGGAAAACTGCCAAACATGTCACAATGCTGGAATACAAGCAGTACCAAAACAAGTACAAAAGAAAAAGTAAACAGCTCTTCAGCATCACAATCCCAAACTTGGTCCCATGCTCTACAACTCCAAGAAATAAAGAACCAGAAGTCAAAGGGATCTTTCCCTTGTCTATACCTGCAACAACATAGTCTGTTTGGGCCCAAAAGCATGAAGAAAACAGGGTGTGAGACTAAATCCCAGTAGGCAACCACCTAAAGATCTATGACTAATAGTCAGTGAGTATATGGAAAGTAATAGTGCAGTAAGTAGTAACTGTAAACAGTAAAAAACAGGCAGTAACTAGTAAGTAGAAAAGAAGGATGATATACAACACTAAACAATCCACAAAACAACAAGCAGTAGTGGAGAAAACAGGTAACCACAATAAGAACCCCTCTAGGAAGTACTCGCAGCCAACCCCTCTGGTCCTATCCAAGAAGTACCCACAACCCTCGGGGCAGTGCACTCAGCATAACCCCTCTGGTTTGGTCATATGAGATTATAAGACTCTCTGGAGAATCTCACTCAGTCAATTCCCCTTATAGTTAAGGGTAGTCAGGGACTCTCTGAGGAAGATCATGCGGTCTAACCCTCTTGTCCCCAAGGTCTAGAGACTCTTGGAGGAAGCTCACTCAGTCAATCCTCCTATAGTCTCAGGTATACCACAGACTCTCTGAGGAAGCTCACTCGGTCAATTCCTCCTCTAGCCTAGGAATGTTTTAAAGAAATTCAAACAAATAAAGACTCTCTGAGGAATCTCACTCGGTCTACCCTCCTGTAGACTATAATATTGAAAGTCTCTCTGGGAAGCTCACTCGGTCTATCCCTGGTAGCCTATAATATCCAAGACTCTCTAGGAAGCTCACTCGGTCTATCTATTATAGTCCATAGTACCAGGATCTCACAGTCCCATTCCATTCAGTGCATAGTAAAGCTATACGGCCAAAGTACATCTATAGAGCTACTTGTCTAACCAAAGCACGCTGATAGAGCTACTTGGATAAATAGTATAAAACAAAAAAACATGTCAAGAATATAATTCCATCCTATGGTCACAAGGTACAGAAAAAGGTATAACGACCGAAGGATAAAAAGTCCAAATGTCATAGCAAGAAAAAGGCGTGGAAAAACATTCAAGCACAACAATTATTATCAAACATGATTAATTTACCTCTAAACAAGTATACAAGAAAGGCAGGAAAACAGCAGAGAAAAAATAGTAACACGCAATACCCTATTCATGGGTATTGGTGGAATTTGCACATAAAACTCAAGGAATTCGAAAGGTAAGGCACAAACCACCTACCTTGATCCTAGGAGATCGATATACTTGAACTATGAGGATTGATTCTCCTTAGAATAGCGTATATATATGAAAAATCTGAAAACATTCAACGCATGATTTCTTGAGAAAGAGGAAGAATTGGAAAATAGAGCTCTAGGAGAAGGAAGAGCATACTATTGTGGTCCCAACACAACCAACGACAGTCAATTCAGATAACAAATGGAGGCACTAGGGCTTGGAGAAGTTCCATGGATGTAAGAGTTCTCTCAGACGAAACACCTAAAGAAGAAGTGAGTTCTGTCCGTTAGGCATGACCCCAATCCGTTTAATGAAGAAAAAGAAAATACATGGCGTGTACTTATGGGGTACATGGTGTGTGCTTGGCCTTTCTGTACTTCTCTTTAAGTGGGCTGCACATCACCCCTACACACCATGTGTGTGGCTCGGACACGGCCAGCACACGACCTCGAGTGGAAAAGGAGTACACGACGTGTACTTAAAAAATTTCTAGAAACTCCTCTTTTCTCAAAAACTATAGAAAAAGGAAATACATACCTGAAAATAAAGATCTAGGATCTTATAAACTTCCCCCCTCATAGAAATTCATCCAAAAATTTCCCTAGAGAGGCGTAGAAGAAGAAACCCCAAACAGCTCCGGCCACTGCGATCATACATCAGCCTCCCTCTCCCAAGTCTCGTCCTGCACTCATCCGTGACTCCATAGCTCCCATACTAGAGGAACATACTAGCCTCGGAGAACCTTCATACTGCAATTGATAATCCGGATAGGATTCTCCTCAAATGATACATCCACTTCGAGCTCAACCTCTTCGGGTTGAAAGACATGAGACGGGTCTGAAAAGTAACGTTGGAGCTGAGAAACATGGAAGATGTCATGCAAGGCCCGGTACCTCTAAGGTAACTACAACCGATAGGAAACCAGCCCAACTCTCTCCAACACCTCAAACCGCCCGACGTACCATGGTGAAAGATTAACCTATCTATGAATCCTCTTGTGTCCTAACCTCGGTGCAACACGCAAGAAAACATGATACCCGACCCCGAACTCTAGTGGTCATCTCTACTGATCAACATAAGAATTCTACCGAGACTGTGATGTAGCAATCCTCTTCCGAATCAACTCTATTTGCTCAAAGGTCTCCTGAACAAGACAAGGTCCCAACAAAGCTACCTCTCCTACCTCCAGCCAACATAAACGTGATGATAATGGCCTACCGTACAAAGCCTCATAGGGTGAAATATGAATAGTCTCCTGAAAACAGTTGTTATAGGAAAACTCCACAAGGGGTATATGCTTCTCCCAAGAACCACCAAAGTCTAGAATGCAATCTTGGAGAATATCCTCAAGCACCTAGATCGTACGCTCGGACTGACCATCTGTCTGGGGATGGTATGCTGTACTCAAAAGTACCTGTGTACCCAAAGCCTTATGAAGTCCCTACCAGAACCGAGAAATTAAGCGCACATCCCTATCCGAAACAATGGAGTGTGGAACTACATGTAGAATTACAATCTCTTGGATGTACAACCATCCCATCTCACCAACACGGAAGGTATCCTTGATTGACAAGAAGTGATAAACCTTTATAAGCCTATCTACAACAACCCAAATAGTATCACTCCCTCGAGGTGACCTCGGCAACCCGATCATGAAGTCCATCACAACATTGTTGCACTTCCACCTGGGAATGGGTAAATGCTGTAAAAGCCCTACTGGTTGCTGATGCTCTACTTTCACCTACGGACAAGTATAACATCTCATGAAAAAAACAACAAAATCTCTCTTCATACCTAGCCACCAGTATTGGCAGTGTAAATCACGATACATCTTGGCGATGCCAGGATGAACTGCCCAAAATGAGGAATGAAAATTCCGTATCAGCTCCTCATGTATGTCTGCTGGCACCCATACAAGTCCTTGGAAATGCAAGATCTCATCCTCAACCACTGTCCATCCAGGAAGAGGGTCCTCTCCTGACACACTCTCTATCATGACTAAGCCCTTTGAATCTGATAGTTTCCTCATCCACACCTGATCAAGAAGAGTAGAGGTAACAACCACAAAAATAAGAAAAGTCTGCCCATGTCTGTCTTGAACCTCTAAGTGAATCTCAGAGAACAGATCCATCAGCTACCACTCAATCCTAGCCTTCTAAACTTCCTGAATCTAAGTTCTCTTTCTCAATGCATCATCCAATGCGTTGCCCTTTCTGAGCGTATAGGCGAGATCGAAGTTGAAAGACTAGAGATACTCGACCCACCTGCGCTGTCTCAAATTCAGATCACACTGAGTGAAGATATACTCAAGACTCTTGTCGTCGGTGAAAACCAAAAAGTACTCTCCCAAAAGGTAGTGTCTCTAACAGTGTACGTCACGAACAACAGCTTCCAACTATAGATCATGCGTCTGGTAGTTCCTCTCGTGTGGCCTCAACTGCCGAGACCCGTATGCAATGAATCCATATCCCTACATAAGCACAACTCCCTGCCTAATACCTGAAGCATCACAGTAAAAAATATAGCCCTTTACCGGCTCTGGCAAGACCAGTATTAGTGCTGACGTCAACCTCCCCTTCAGCTCCTGAAAAGCTGAATCACAAGAATCTGACCATAAAAGCTTCACCCACTTCTTGGTCAGACCTGTCAGCAATGCTGATAGGTGTGAAAAGTCCTGTATGAAATGCATGTAGTATCCAGCCAGCCCTAGAAATCTACGAACCTCAAAGAAATTTTTCGATTGCTCCCAGGAAACTATATCTCTCACTTTCTATGGGTCCACTGATACTCCTGTCTCTGAGATGACATGACCCAAGAAGTAAATCTGATCCATCCAAAAGTGGAATTTCAAGATCTTAGCATATAACTAATCCTCTCTCAGTGTAATCAGAAGGATCTCAAAATGTGTGGCATCGTCATGTCAAGTGTGAGAGTACACCAAGATGTCTTCCATGAAAACCACCATAAAGGAATCTAAGTACGGATGGAACAATCAGTTCATCAGTGCCATAAAAACTACTAGCGCGTTTGTGAGACCGAACAGCATGACTGTATACACATATAGACCATACCTTCTCCTAAAAGCTGTAAGAGGTATATATGATGGTATAACACGCAACTGATGATAACCGGACCTCAAATAGATCTTTGAGAACACCCGAGCTCCTTGAATCTAATCAAATAGGTCATCGATCCTCAGCAAGGGATATCGGTTCTTGACCGTCAATTGGTTCAGCTTCTGATAATACACAAAAAGCCAGAGGGTGCCGTAAGCCTTCATTGCAAATAGGACAGGTGAACCCCAAGGAGAATTACTAGGTTGGATGAAACCCTTTTCTAGAAATTCCCCCAAATTCTTCTTGAGCTCCTACAACTCAGCTGTAGCCATCCTATAAGAAGGAATAGACACCGGTACTACTCCTGGAACAAACTCAATAGAGAAGTATACCTCACACTTCTGAGGAAAACCTGAAAAGTCCTCTGGAAATACATCCCTGAAACAATCCACCACTGGAGGAAAGTCTAACCATGAAGTCCCCTGGTTATCCAGATAATGACCGGAAATCTGAGCTATAACTCCTCCTAGCCCATGATGCTCTGGTCTAGCTCTACCCGCCTGGACATCCCACTCGCCAATATGAATAAAAGACCTTCCATCTGGTGATACGAAACTCACCCTACGAAGAAAGAAATCGACAACTACCTTGAAGGGAACTAACCAGTCCATCCCGAGAATGACCTCATAGCCCGTCATCTCTTGGACATAGAGGTCTCATAAGAAATGACACCCTGTGACCTCAAGAGGGCACTCCTTGCACTGAAGTACTCTAGATGTTCTCATTCCCAGTGGTGTGTCAAGTGTCAACATGTCAGAAGATGAAAAGATACAGATCCCAAGGCTCTCCAAAATAACAATAGAGATAAAGTTATGTGAAGCACCAGTATAAAAAAGAGCCGAACATAAAACTAATGCTACTAAGATTGTACCTCGAACTGTAGAAGGGGCGAGATCCTGATTGTGGTAGGTCTGCTCTACGGCGAAGGTCTAGCCTATACCACAGCCTTGCACCCCTGGATGACAACTTTGAGCTGATCTACTCTGCTATCGTTGATAACCTGGTAACTGACCACCACGGATGCGACCTCCACCTTGGCTCAAACAGATAGAAGAACTCTAGTTCCTAGACTGGTGCAAAACTGGTGAAGCATCTCCTGAATGTGGGGTCGTAGAAGAACCCCAACCACCAGCTGAAGGTGAGAAGATCTGACAAAAGCACTAAATATGGCCCATCTTTCCACAAGATCAACACTCCATTGTATCTCTCTAGCACTAGGACTTAGTATGCCCACTCCTACTGCATAGGTAGCATACAACCTGGATGCCAGAAGATACATCCCACCTACTTTGACCGCCCCGGGAAGACTCTCTGTGATGCTTCCTACTATCCATAGGAGGAACACCAGCTCTGGATGTCGAACCGTCTGGGCTGACAACTCCAGAATATCTCAGATTGCGCTCGGTGATCAGCGCTTGGTTGACGAGAGAGGATATCGAAGTCAACATGAAGATCTTCACCTGGGAATGGATATCTAATCTAAGACCGTCCTTGAACTTCCTAGAAAGGAAAAACTCATCAACTGCTAGAATTAGTGTGAAGCACTGTAGCTCGGTAATGCAATATGAGTACTCCATAACGGAAAGAGTACCCTACTGTAGACTCATAAACTCCCTATCTCGGTCGGCCCTCAATGTCTCTGGGTAAAAGTAATCGTAGAAGGTGCACCGAAACTCATCCCAAGTCATACTATGCTGCCGTCCTGATTGTGAGATCACCACCCACCACCTCTTGGTGGTTTCTCGAAGCATATAGGTGGCCAAATTTACCCTCTTCTCTAGGGGTATCTCTAGATGCTCAACGATTGTCAGTGTGGCCTCTAACCATGACTATACAGCCTGGGGTCCTCCATCCCATGAGAAAGTAGGAGGATGATGCTGCTGATAGACCCGTGTCAACTCAACCATTGACGGGGAAAGAGGAGGCACTCCCTAAAAGGTATGCATAATCCTCAAGAAGTCCTCCATGATCTGCACATCGGTGCCGACAACAGGTATAACTGCTAGTACCAAGGCTGGAACAACTAGAGGATCTGCAGGGGGATCTGCAGGAGATCCTTGATCGACCATATCCGGTGTCTGATCACCGTCTGGAATTTGACGAACAACTAGAGGGTGTCTCAGTGGCATAGCTCTGAATGGTCAAAATAACACATTGGATCAGCATCAACAAAGACTGAGAACATAAGAGCACAAAACAGGAACAGGAGAAAGGAACACTCAAGTTTACAAAAAACGACTACATAGTGTGTATAAAAACTACATGGCATGTTCACTTAGACCATACACATGGGTGTGCACTCCTTCCACCACTGGTCATGTAACACCCCAAACTACATGGCGTGTTGTCCCCACACATGGCAT
Organism: Viscum album; assembly: GCA_963277665.1. NCBI lineage: Eukaryota > Viridiplantae > Streptophyta > Magnoliopsida > Santalales > Viscaceae > Viscum > Viscum album. The sequence continues at coordinate 1,638,216,618 of OY728121.1, read as the reverse complement.
GTACATTAACTCTATTCCCCTGTCTAAGTATCTTTACACGGCTAACCCACATGGTCCTCTTAACCCTAGACTACATGGCGTGTTCACTAAGTACACAACATGTACTTGACAAGGTTTCGGCGACCCGTGTTGTTAGTTACACGACCAACTACATGGATGACTCTTACACGGCATGTTCCGAACAAGCACGACATGTATAGGAGAAGATAACACCGACCTGTGTTGTTCGTGACATGTCCAAGCACTTGGAACAAGACTACACGGCGTGCACCTACCATACACGGCGTGTTCCTAAAGACATTTCCACAACACCGTGTTCCTGCTCACATAGTCAGTGACATGGTCTAAAACTACAAAATGTGTAGTCCGAAGGTACACACCATGTATTCTGGGTTTTTCCAGGCAGTATCTCAGAAACTGCACCAAAGCCCAGAAAACACAGAAAACAAGGCATGAAGGTGCCAAATTCCAATCCGTGAGGGCCCATACTCCCCAAGAATCAAAGCTTGGAATCCAATACAATCATATATAAGGAAAATCTGGTCAATAATCCACCAACTTCTGACTCGAGAGGGACCATAACACCTCAAGAACCAAAATTTGGCATTTGTTTAAGCAAGGTACAACACAAAAAATTTCTCTACCAAACAGTAGGGATTCTATCATAGCATCTATCACAACAACATTCATAATCTACAAACATCTATCACAACAGCATGAAATCGCTAATTCACCCTAGATGGCATGGCAAGAATGCATGGAATGTGATTTCTAACAAGTGCCTATATGATACATGAGATGGAATACCCTCATCTCATCGGGTTGCAATAGAAATAGAACTGCAATATCAATAATAATAACCACACAAGGCATGTGAATCACTCTAGGTGAAATCATATTAACCATAAAATCTCAAAACTAGAAAAACTACAATAAATGAGGTAGTATGGCTTTTCCCTGTACACAGGTTAGCTACTCCCAGGCACAAATTATTACCAAGTACCGAATTCGTACTATCCCGGGCTAAAGGATCCAAACAGTAAGTCAAGAGCAAAGAATCCTCTGATACCACTTTGTAACGTCTCGGTTCCGGAAGCCACCCAAAGGCTCCCCGTACCTGGTTGGTCACATAGTCTCAAGCGCATTTCCTCAAACTCTAGAGGCTTTCGACTAGTAGCGAGGGCCTTGGGTGTGATAGTGGGAAAACTATACCCTCATTGGAAGAGTACACATTGGACGTAAATAAACATGAAATAGTAGAAGTAGTAAATAACCAACAATAATAAACAGTGGAAGATGAAATCAAAAAACAACTGGAGCACATATGTACATAATAAAAGATGCATGATATATATCTAGGAAAACAGACAAATAGTTCACAATTTTGGAATACAAGAAGTACCAAAACAAGTACAAAAGAAAAAGTAAACAGCTCCTCAGCATCACAAGCCCAAGCTTGGTCTCATGCTCTCCAGATCCAAGTAATCAAGTACCAAAAGTTGAAGGGAGCTTTCCCTTATCTATACCTGCAAAAACATAGTCTGTTTGGGCCCAAAAGCATGACCCAAATAGGGTGTGAGACTAAATCCCAGTAAGGAACCACCCTAAGATCTGTGCCTAATAGTCAATGAGTATATGGTAGGTAATAGTTCAGTAAGCAGAAACAGTAAATAGTAAAGAATAGACAGTAACTAGTAATAAGTAAATCAGGATGATAGACAACAGTAATCAATCCATAGAACAACAAGAAGCGATGAATCAAACAACTAACCAAAATAGGAACACCTCTGGGAAGTACTCACAGCCAACCCCTCTGGTACTATCCAAGAAGTACCGACAACCCTCTAGGCAGTGCACTAAGCCTAACCCCTCTGGTTTGGTTATAAAAAATTATAAGACTCCCTGGGGAAGCAAGATAAGTCAATTCCCCTTATATTCTAGGGTAGTCTGGGACTCTCTGAGGAAGATCACATGGTCTAAACCTCTTGGACCCAAGGTATAGAGACTCTCTGCGGATGCTCACTCAGTCAATCCTCTTATAGTCTCAGGTATACCACATACTCTCTGAGGAAGCTCACTCGGTCAATTCCTCCTCTAGCCTGGGAAGGTTTTAAAGAAATTAAAACAAGTAAAGACTCTCTGAGGAAGCTCACTCGGTCTACCCTCCTGTAGTCTATAATATCCAAAGGCTCTCTAGGAAGCTCACTCGGTCTATCCCTGGTATCCTATAATTTCCAAGACTCTTTGGGAAGCTCACTCAGTATATCCTGTATAGTCCATATCACCAAGATCTCACGGTCTCGTGCCAGTCAGTGAATAATAAATCTATAAGGGCAAAGTACACCTATAGAGATACTTGGAAAACCAAAACACACCGATAGAGCTACTTGGATAAACAATTTATAGAAAACAAACATGTCAATAATATCATTTCATATTATGGTCACGAGGCATGGAAAACAGGTTTAACGACCAAAGGCTAACAAGTCCAAAGGTCATAGCAAGAAAAAGGCATGTAAAAACTTCCAATCACAACAATTATCATCAAACATGATTAACTTACCTCTACAAAAGTATAAAATAAAGGTTGGAAAATAGTAGGGGAAAAACGGTAAACACACAATACCCTGTTCATGGGTATTGGTGGAATTTGAACATAAAACTCAAATAATTCGAATGGTAAGGCACAAATCACCTACCTAGATCCTAGGAGATCGATATATTTGAACCATGAGGCTTTATTATACTTAGAATGTCGTAGATCTACAAAAACACACAAAATGTTCAACCCAAGATAACTTGATAAAGAGGAGGAATTGGAAAACAGAGCTCTAGGAGAAGGAAGAGCTTACTGCTGCGGTCCCAAAGCAACCAACAGAGGTTGATTCAGAGAACGGATGGAGGCATGGGAGATTAGATAAGTTCCATGGCCTTAAGACTTCTCTTGGATGAAAAACCTGAAGAAGAAGCGAGTTCTGTCTGTCAGGCGTGACCCCGGTCCGTTTAATGGAAAAAAATACATGGCGTGTAATTCTCGGGTACACGGGGTGTACTCAGCCTTTCCGTACTCCACTTTATGTGGCCTCCACATCACCCCTACACACCATGTGTGTGTCTTGGACATTTCCAACACACGGCCTTGAGCGGAAAATGATTACACTGCGTGTACTCATAAAGTACACAGCGTGTACTTCAAAAATTTACAGAAACTCCCCTTTTTTAAAAAACTGTAGAAAAAGGAAATACATCCCTGAAAATGAAGATCCAGGTTCTTACATTGGTGATAATATTTGGTTGCACAAGAAGCTCATGGAGGATATTTCCTAAGGACATGTACACATACATATCCAATGAATTTGAAAAAGTTTAGAGAAATGTTGAACTCCTCAAAGAAGGTGAAGGGGAGCAGTAAGAGACACAACTGAAGAGAAGACGAAAATAGTACAAGGTACAATAAAAGATAATTGAAATAGTGCAGCTTAACCCATTATAGTGTGAAAGTAGACTCATCCAAACATAGGGAGTTAGATAATTTGGGTAGATGAACTCCTCATCTAGCCTTCACTACCTATAGCTAGAGAGTAGAACTATCCAACCTCAAGAAGATAGACATAGAAAACACATGGCATATCCAGTGCATCTTCACCTCTATAGGATGGAGAGTAACCATTACCAATGGTGTTGGTACTGTAGTGGGGTGTATATATATATATATGCTTAGTGAAAGAAGACCAAATGAGAGATTAAGGGGATATCCATCTCATAGCTTATCCCCTGTAGATGAGTACCCAATAGTTCCAAGGTAGAGTCATTTGTGATGGACAACACCTCAAGAAACTTCCCAGGTGTCACAAGTCAAAGGGTCTCAAATCACCACACCTCGATACTACCCACTTTGGGAAGCACTAACTCACCCGCACAATTTTAGGTCTCATCACATGAATGTTTCTCAGTGGGGAAAGTGCCCTTCTTTCTCTTGAGACCACAGGTAAGTGGAATCACACCTATCCACTATGACACATATTCTAGGATCTTATTTAGAAGGTTATCGAAGGACTTCACTTCCTAGATGAGCTGGAGGGTCAGCCCTTAATTCTCAAGAACTAGAAAACCCAAATCTTGATGGATGGTCATCCTGGAAGGTGGTAAAAGACTACAATACCCATAACTACTAGAGAATAATCCCAGAATTGTTGGGGGAAACACTTCCTAGATCCTACTAGAGGGTCATCCTAGAATATCATCATAGACTACACTACCCAAACCTACTGGAGAGTCAGCACAGAATTGTTGGGGACCACACTTCCCAGATCTTACTAGAGGGTCAGCCCGAACAATCATCATGGACTACACCACACATATCCTACTGAAGGGTCAATCCAAAAGGTCATTAGGGACTAAATTACCATGATCCTACTAGAGGGCCTACCCATAAAATTGTCCGGGACTACACTACCAAGCCTTGCTGGAGGGTTATCCCCAAATGTCATTCTGGTATGTATGACTAGTCACAGTCATCATCATGTATTATCTTTGTATCTACCAAACCAAGAAAAATATCATCATATCTAAAAATACACTTATGAGGGATCCATCACATACTATGTGGAAAAAAACACTCAAGATAGGGATCTTGTGGGCCAAAATCCTTGTCTAAAAAAAGGAGATATGGGGGGTTTAAAGATCACTTGAAAGAGCCCAAGTAGAACGCAATGTGTAAGGGGCCTACATAACATGTGGTCCTCATCCACTTCCTGGATTTGTATTCTGGTTAGTACACATGTTGCATATTTCTAGGGTTTCATGCTGTGTAGGTTTACAACATGGCGTGTCCCACCTATCTGGGGACCGGGCTATGTCTGCAGGTCGTGTCTATGTACTTGGACCCCGTGTCTGTGAACTCTGTTTTACGACATATTCTCTTACATGAGATTCTGCCTGTGTGGCCAACTGGCGTCTATGTGCTTAGAATATGGAATGTGCCAAGCTCTGTGTTCTGTCACATGGACCAACTCATATGAATAGGAAGTACATGGTGTGACATGGGGAGTACACCCCATGTCAGCCTCAGCTTTTCCCAAACCCTAGAATCTCCATTAAGGGAGGCTACATGTCATGTGTTCTTTGCTAAACATGGAGTTTATGATTTTTTTATCTATAAACTCCAGTTTCTCCTAAATCATAATCCACATTCCAAATTTGGTTAAACCATTTCAGATCCCATCGTGTTTCCTTTTGTAATATTTCTATCTAGCCATGAGTCATGCACGCCTTCCATCATTTTCTAGAAATTAGTCACCGGAAAGAATGAGGGATTCATTCCTCTTTCTGCACACTGATACACCTTAGATCCTCCTCAGATGGTTATGAAACCAGCTTATTTTGGATCATTGTGTCCTTCTGTTTCTAGATTTTCTCATCTCTCATGATTCTATCATCATTCCACAATTTCACTCCAAATCGAGACACCCACTCGATGTTGAGTTTCTCGGTAATTTTAAAACCAGGATTCAATGGAATTCCTCAGTGATAAATGTGATGAAAAGTGGGGTGAAGGCACAAAAAAACTAAGGTTTGGATCATTGGGAAAGTGGTCTTGTCAAACTAATTGAAATTGGGAAATCTGGGTCATAAAAAACCGATTAAAGGATGAAAACTGGTATTTAGGATCATGCATTCTTTGAAATCAATGGTGTGGATTGAAGAATTACTATCGATCCAATCAAACATTTAATCAAAGTCATAGAATCACCAAATATGATTCTTTCCCCTTGTTTAGATCAATCATTGGTGTAGAACATGTTCACCAAGGATGGAGAAAGATATGTTGTATTCATCGTATCTTGATCCGTATAGAATCAGAGGTTTGTCGTCTTTCTTTGTTCGGTAATGGGAATGATAGCAGGAGAAGAGAGGCCATAGAAAAAATAGTATTATGTGGCCAAATCATCTAAAATATAATTTTATAAGCATTAATTATGTTAAAAAAATTATTTAAATTGAATAAATTTATTTAATTAATCACTTAAACCTACAACCAATGAGTGTGGGGTTTGAACAACCTATACTGACTCATTTTATATTTCTCCTAGTGAAAAACCACTTTTTGGGCCCAAAAATGGTCTATGATTACCGATCTGATCAACCACATGAGAGTTATCCCATTTTATTTAATTAACCATGTGTGCATAATAAAAAAAATATTTAATATTTTTATAAAATGTATTTCAGGCACACCAGGCCTCGGAATCACATGCCATATCAGCGCCTATCTCGAGTAAAATATTTAGAAATATTTCAAAGCCATAAAAGGAAAGAACCAGGTCTCTACATTGGAGTTAAAAATTTCATTGAGATTCTTACCCAACTGTCTTAGGTTATGAACAATAACATCAATAATGTCAAAAATATGCCTTCTATTAAGAGGAAGAAACTTTATATTGAGTGTTTTATACAAAAATGACCACCAATATTTAGTGGATCTTCTAATACACTAGTCATAGACCACTAGGTCAAATCAATGGAGAATATCTCTTATGTGCTTCACTATTCTGAGATGGAGTTGGTGACTCTATCCATTTATTGTTTAGGGGGAGAGGTCGATCAATTGTGGGATTTGATTGAGAACACCAAGATGAAAGATGAAATTTAAGAGATGGACTGGGAAGAATTTAAGACAATGATTCTTAAAAAGTATTTAAATCAAACTCTTTGTTCAAAGATGGAGAAGGAATTGATGGAACTATACAAAAAGGAAGGAGAATTTTTCATAACTTAGAAAGAAAATTTTGCATGTCTTGAAAGGTACACTTCGGGTTTTTTATTAAAAATGATCGAAAATTTGATAGATTCATTAGTGGTTTAAAACCAAACCCTATAAAGGATCTAATAATTAGAGACATTGAAAGTTATGAAGTCGTTTCTTGATTTTCTCTCATAGTTAAAATTGTGTTTGGATAATGGCCCCATGGATATGGTGCTAATTATAGAAAGACATAGTTTCAAGTCAGAGGATGTAATGAGAATGGTGGAAAGGAAAATTGATAATACACATGTAAAAAATGTCGGATGAAACATCATGGGAACTACCTCAAAGGGATAGGGAAATTCTATAAGTGTGGGAGATAAGTCCACCAAGAAAATGAATATCGAAAATACATGAGGAAGTTAGAAAATATGGTGGAATAAATGAGATCACTACCCATGGTTCAATGCTTCAACTATTGGGAGCAAGGGCAATATTCATGATAGTTCACTAACCCTTGAGTCCTTGAGGATAATAAGCATTATTAGCATGAATTTCCAAAGGAGAAAGAGAAGTCTTATTCTAATACTATATCCAAAGTGGAGAAATAAAATTATTTTGTACAAGGTACACATCATATTTAATCAAGAATGGAAATAGTCTTATTTGATTCTATTTCTACGAATTCATTTTTATATTGGACATTTTATAGATCTATTGAATCGAATCCCCGAAATCTTGAAGTAGATATATCCATAAAAACACCTGATGGTGGAATCATTTCAACCCAAGTGTTATCATCTTCTTTTGTTGGCATATGTTTGAAGATTATTCTAGAAAATCTTGTGATACATTACATGGTGTAATTTGGTGCTATAATGCGAATGGATGAGCTCTCATTATATAGAGTACATATCAGTTGTTTGGAAATGGAAATATATTTTCATATTCCAAGCCATCTGATGATTCTCTAAAAATGAATGCAATATCAATAATCTCTTTTAGACAATCATCCAACAATGTGAGTGTTGATTCAATATGAAGTAGAATACCTCGCTCAAATGGTTGAGTCAAAAGAAGGTATTGAGCTAGGGGAAATTCCCATTGTGGGGGAAGAGAGCGATGTATTTCTTGAAGAGTTACCCAGACATACCCCATATCATGTGGTAGAGTTCTCAATAGAACTAATACCCATAGCTACTCCTGTCTCAATGCATCCCTATAGTATGAATCCTATCGAACTGAAGATATTAAAGAAGCTACTACAAGAGAATTTAGAGAAAGGGTTCATATGCCCTAGAGAATCACCATGCGGTGCACCAATTCTCTTTTTCAAAAAGATTTATGGATCACTGTGGATGTGTATCAATTATCAAGAACTCAACAAGATCACCATAAAGTAAAATAATCATCATACACGGTTTTATTAATTTTTTAATCATCTATGAGGATATCAACACTTTAAAAATGTGGATATTTGTTCTTGATATCATCATATAAAGGTGAAAAAGGAGGATATTCATAAGACCCACTTCTGTAAAATGTATAGGCACTGTGTGTTTCTAGTGATTCCCTTTAAAATTATGAATTCCCTTAAAATCCTTATGTATTTGATGAATAGAGTCTTTAGAAATTACCTCAAAATTTTTTTGGTAGTTTTTATAAATGATATTCTCATCTACATCAAGAGTAAGAAGGAACATGAATAATTTCTAAGGCTTGTGTTGTAGACCTTATGGAATGAGAAGTTGTATGCCCTGTTCAGTAAATGTGGATTTAGGAAACAAAAATCTAATTATTGGGACATGTGATCATAGGTGAGGGAATTTATGTAGACCCCTAATAAACAAAGGAAATTGAGGAATGTCCAAGACCCTCTAGTGTCATGGAAATCCATAAATTTTGTGGATTATCTGGGTACTATAGACATTTTGTTTTAAATTTATCATGACTATCAAGCTCTTTGAATAAATTAACAAGGAATGGGGTAAATTATGTATGGATATAAGAATGTGATTAAAACTTCAAGGATCTAAATAGAAATTTTATCACTACAACTATACTCACATAAAAAAAAGTGGGGAAATTTTTGTGATATATAGTGATGCTTCAAATAAAGGATTGGGTTGTCTACTCATGAAAAATAAAAATATGATAGCCTATGCCTCATAGTAGTTGAAGATACTTTAGAAGAACTACCCAACACATGATCTGGAGCTATGAGCTGTGATTTTTACTTGAAAATCTAGTGACAATACCTATTTGGTGAGAAGTGTGAAAAATATACCTATCACAAGAGCCTAAAGTATATATTCATACAAAAATATTCTCACATGTATAAAAGGACATGGTTAGAGCTAATTAAAGACTATGATTTCTCTAACCACTATCATATTTGCAAGGTGAAAATGGTAGCTAATTGTCTTAGCTGAAAATAACATGATACTCTATCCATGTTGTGGATTAAGAATGACTATATCTTTATGGATATGAAAAGGATGGATTTGGAAATCGAAAGGGTAGGGAATACATCGTACCTTACCCAAATGATTTCCAAACCATCTATCCAAGGGAAAACTAAGGAGGAAAAAAGGGATGATCTAGAATTACAAAAGATGGTGAATACAGTAATGGAAGGGAATCTGTAAGAGTTCCATATCGATGATGATGGTGTGATTCGGTTAGGAATGAGTTTATGTGTACAATTATCACTTGGGATAATTAATGATCTATTGTACAATGAACATATCTCAACTATATCGATCCAACCATGGAGTTCCAAGTTGTTCTATGATATTTAAGAACAATTTTTGTGGGATAACATGATGAAGGAGATCGTAGAGTATATCTTAGGGTTCTTGATATCTCAATACGGTCAAGAAGAGTGATATAAGTACAAAGTGATGATTAAACCATTACCTATAACCATGAGAAAATGGGAGAATTTCACTATATAATTTTTCTTGAGCACCCTGAAAACATCCAAAAGAAATAATGTGATATGGTTTGTGGTGAACTAACTCACCAATAATTCCCAGTTTATCGCTATTCAGGAAGATCTCTCAATTGAAAAAATTTCAAATATATTAGTGAAGGATTTGGTGTGACTACATGGGGTTCCACTCTATATTGCCTTTAATCATGATTATAGGATCACATATAAAATTTGGTAGGGTCTTCAACATGCTTTGAGTAATAAATTGAATTTCAGTACAGCCTATCACCCCAAAAATAAAGGAAAATATGAAAATACTATTTATATGATAAAAGATATAATAAGAGACTACTTATTAGAATTAAAAGGAAGGTGGGATCAACATGTCCCATTAGTTTAGTTCTCATACAATAATAGATTCAACTGGAGTATTCAGATGGATCCATATGAAGCTCTATATGAAAAGAGATATATAACCCCAAAAAGTTCGATTGAAGTTTCCAAAAGAAACTTACTTGGACCTAATCTTGTGAAAGAGATGATAGAGAAGGATCAAGGCATCCAAAAACATATCAAATCCACTCATATTTGGAAAAAGAGTTATTTTGAAAAACATTAAAGGGACTTGGATTTTGATGTTTGAAATAAATTCTTCCTTTGAATATCACTAGGGAAGAATGTCATGTTGTTTGGAAAGAAATGGAAGCTAATACTAAGGTACATTATCCCATTTGAGATCCTTGATCACATACGAGACATGGCCCATCATCTTTTAATTCCACCGAATATGGATCATGTTCATGATATGTTCTATGCATCACTCTTGACACACTACATACCAGATTCCTGACATGTACCGAACTCAGAGGTGGTATTGCTAGAAGATGATATCTCTTATGAAGAGTAGCCAGTAAAGATCTTAGACTAGGGAGATAAAGTTCTATAAAATAGGAAAATACACCTTTTCAAAATTTTGTTGAGGAACTATATGTATAAAGAAGAAACATGGGAACTATAGGATGCGATTAAGAAGAATTACCCTCACCCTTTTATGTAAAATAAAATTTCGAGTGTGAAATTTAAAGGGGGGGATATAATGAACCAAAAATTTATCAATGGAATTTCTCCCTTCTTATTTATTTTTTATATAGTTTAAATCACATAAAAAAACTTATAGAAAATAATATCAACTTTATAAATGAAGAATTAAGGAAAAAAATAAGTATTTCAATATGTTAAATAACTTATTCTGTCGAAATAGTAACTTGAACATAGGAATATAAATATTTCCCTTATGAATAGTAAACTAGACAATTGAATAGTAAACACACCAATTAAATTATAAATAAAATTTAGCCATCTTATAAATGAAATTATGATATAATTATAACATTTTATAATTAAATAAATGTCTTAAAATTTATTAATTAAGTATTGGTTTTTATTTACATAATAAATATTTAATTACAATTTTATGATTAATTTAATAATTTTAAAAAATATTTATGTTCATAAAATGTATTAATAAATTTATATTTTGATGTATTATGATTTTAAAAGAATTTTATGAGAACTTAAGTAAATTTTCAATGTTTTTTAAAATTAGTTATAATTTAATAATCTAATTAAAAAATAAATTAATTATATTTAAGAATATTATTTTCATAAAATGGAGTTAATTTTTTAATTCTATACATTAAAAAAGGGTTAGGGTGAATTTTTGGTACATTTATAAAATACTTGAATTTTTTATGAATAGTAAAATATGATAATTTGTGAAAAAAGATAAATACATGAATTATGGAGTCATAGACGATGTATGGATGATTTAAGCTGAAACTATTAAACATTAATTCATTATTTTATTATCTTTAGTGATTATTATAAAAATATTTATGGTCATGAGCCAGAATAATAAACTAATGAATATAATAATGAGGAAACACCCCTCTCCTCTAATATAAAAACCACCCCTCACCACCTCTTTTCCTCACACAGCTCAAAATTTGAAACTTGTCCAAATTCTTCTGAATACAATTCCATAGCCCATACCCCACTTTATAAATCTCTTGGTATCATCAAAATATCAAAACCCTTTCCCTAAAGAGGTTCTCAAGGAGCAAAAAATCAAGTGGTAAATTCCTCTTTCATTTCTTCTAATTTTATTTCATGTTCTTTAATTTTCTTATTCTCTCCTCACCTCCAATCATCCAAAAGGAATTATAAATCCAGTATCATACATATACTATAATTATATCTTGTTAATTTAATATCCATCATTGAACTATTTCCTCTCTCTCTTTTATTCTAAAGATGAAATCCTTGCTTGTGATGAGTCAATATACTGACATTATGGGAGATGCACTTTCCTTTTCCTTTAGCACCTTCAAGTATGTTACTTAAACCATTATAATTTTTGTAACATATCATTAAAATTAATGTTATGAACCTATTTATGTTATGGATCTAACATATATCCATTATACTCAATGATAAAACACAATGAGTTTGTTGTGATTGAAAAACCATAAAAATTAACCTAAAATGATCATCGTTAACATTTATCTAATGATTCATCCTCATAACATATGAAAAAATTATTTATAAGATCATTTAAAATTTTGGAAAATCATTAAAAACATATGATAACAATTCGATATATTTATCTACATTTTAAACAAACTTCCATTCATGTATACAAGTGAACCGATCATGAAAAATATGAAAATTAACACTCCCTAACAATAAAATTGAACACTATATATCATAAATGGCCCATATATGAACTTAATAAATCCATAATTAATAAAATTATTTTATAATGGGTTCTTTATTATTTAATCAATAAATATAATTTAATTATATAGTATATCAAATAGAATAAATCATTCAGACATAAGGTAAGGGGATTTGTCAAACCCAACTCTCATTCAATGAATTTCCACTCTTTAACCTCATTTTCAGTATGGATATTCTTTTATTATTGCATATATATCATTTATTAAAAATTATTTTATCATTAATGGGATATAAATGTTTTCTACTTGAGATTATTATAAGCACAATGTTTTACAGAAGAACTCTTTTTTCAAAAAAAACACCCCTTTTACTTATCTTGTGATCGTTTCATTTCACTCAAGATTGATGATTCCTATACCAAGAATATTATTACCTTTTTATTTAACAATTTTTATCTATGAATTTATTCTTTATGAAATGAAAAAAATTCATTTCTAGGGGTTATTTTATGTTTAATATTGATATGCATTCTTTGTGGCATGCATGATAATGTAAATGTTATGACATGACGGCTATACACGAAATTATATTGGATATAAAAATGTTATTATGTTATTGGTGAAACCATAATTATATAAAATTTTAATTCATTGGTTAATGTGATGTATGCCATGGTAAAAAGTGAATTATGAAAGAATGTGGTTCTAGTTTTGTTCACAACTATGTGTGGTAATTGACCACTAAGGCATGATGTTTCATTTTTAAGCATTGAGAAATCCCATTATATTATCTAATGATTCCTATTATTATTTTTATTATGTTACCATGATTATATTATGATGATGATGATTATTCTCACCATATTTTATATTGATTTATATCTTTCTTTTTTCCTATTACTATGATTTTTTCTCACCCCTTTTTTATGTATATCCTCAGGTGATTACATGTACTAAGGAAAATGTGAATTTATCTATGAAGTTAGTGAAGAAGTAATTAATAAATATTTATATTTTATTTGTAAAAGTTATGTATGGTCATAGTTTTTCCATGACACAAAACCTTTGGATCCTAGTTGTGTAACGATATTATGTTGTTTATCATTAGTATGATGAATTAGTAATATTAAAAAAGTAGGGTTTCTCTAGTATCACTCCTCATATCTTTGATAGGATGCCTATATCGTTTATTATATGCTCTTTAGTGTGCTTAACTAGAGGTCCAAATGCAAAATCATTGGTAGTGGGTCTAATTCAAAACTTGTATACCACCTCCCATTAGCTTAAGTGTTGAAAATGAAACTGAAATCTACATTTATTAGTGAGAGTAAAATACAAGAATATAACACCCCTCCCAATTGATTCCCCATTCCAATGAATGTGGCACTACATGGATTGCATATAGAAATGGGGTCACAATATTAAACTAACAGGGTAAAATGGTGGGTGACGTATAATACTCAATTCCCAATATTTTTCCAAATATAATTTTGTTTCCAACACTCCACATTGAAGAAGGGTTCATGGTTAATGTCTTTTATTGAAACATATATTATGAATATGGCCTAGTTGGTGGATTTGTAATAGTATCAATAGTCATCTGAGTAGTGGAATGATGCGGAGGAAGTCTGTGAGAATGTCACTCCACACCATTTTTTGATGGATTGGGCAGAGACTATAACATCATGGTATTTGGGTGAGAAGTATTCATTGACTACAAAGAGAAAATATCAGAACTATATGGTGAACCTATCTATGATTGGATAAAATAATGTGATTTTTCAAAACTGAATATAAATATTTTCTTAGGAGTTATAATAACATGAAACAATTGAACCCCATTATGCCGAAAAAAGGGTTTTAAAATAATAAAAATTAAATAAAAAAATAACAAATAAATAATAAAGACTTTTGATGTGTGATAAATTTAAATTACCATAGTATTGTATTATCCTCAAAATTGAGTGATAAATCCCATGGTCACTCACATATACCAAATCATTTACATATTTTGTGGGACATAATTGAGATGTCACCCAAGATATTCAATGACACAATTTTTTCATGTAAATAACAAATGGATAAATAAGTCTTGTGAGAAATATTTCAATGTTGATATAAATTTATTTTATATTCAATATCATATTTCTCTTCAACCCACCATAGTGGAATTAGAATATGCATTGATATCTAAATGACCTCACAACCCTATTGGGTTGGTGATACAAAATAATAATCAAATACATTTGTTTCACCAAAATATTAAATGATATATCCTCAGTTTTTAGTAACTGAAGAGTTATACGATAATATCAACTACCAATGGCATCCAAATAATCTATATTAATTTAAATAAGTGATATCAATTAATAAAAAAATGAAAAAAAATAATTTTATCAATAGGGGTTCGTGGATACCTCATTAATTGAAAGGTGGTCAAACAGAAGATGGTAATATGAAATGGAAATTTCACTGTTATATATATATATAATTATTTCAGTAGCTCCAGCTATAAATTTATATTAAAATAAGATCCTAAAATAATTAATTTGAATATGATATTGGAATTAAAATATGTAAAAATTATAAAATAACCTATGAGGGGGCCTATACCTAATGCATCAACTAGAAAAAAATTCACATAATAAGGTGTATGTTCATGGAATTGAGTCCATGATGAAACTAATAATAAAAATATAACAAAATTCCATATCATTATCATTCATGAATGATTCCATATAAAATTCTCTTCACATATGTATAAGACATATTGACTTCCAATTATACTGATATGTTCACTCCAAATCCATTACCAGAGGTTGATTCATAAAATGAACATATGATCTTGAGTGATTGGGAAATAAATTACATAAAATCAAATATAAAAATTTATACTCAAGTATATATCTATAATGTATACTCATCCTCATCATAATCAACTTGGATGAATGAGTCTCAAACCCGAACATTTAGAACCTACCTCTTAGAGGGGTATCTAGCATGTCAGTACTAGTTAATATAAAAAACTATGTATAAAATACTCCATGATATAAATCATTCGACACATAATAGTATACCTATCCAATATAAACACAAAAAATATAAATAAATCCTCAAAGGTAATTTTCACCTCCACCTGGAGGTATAAGAAATTTTTTTCTATGGTCACCATCACTCAAACAAAGTAGAAATGAGAAAAATATCAAAGGTTATATAAGCTCACCTAAACATCCAAATGAAGTCATATTGATCCAGATATGGAATTTTAGTATTTAGGGGACTCACATAGTGAATGTTGTGGGCCCGATGGACATCCCATATTCAGTATCTACAACTATCCAATAATTTTTGTAATATATTCCCACATTGTTCGGTAACTCGTGTTTGATACTTGGAATATAGAAATAGTTGGGTTGATAAAATCTATGTAAATGCAAAAAAAAATTAAAAATATGTAAATCATTTAAATTAAAATAAATATTTATTTTTGAATAAATTAATAAAATAAAATTCATCATCTGACAAAACATTAGATATGGAAAATAAATTAATACCAACAAAAATATGATCTAAAAAATTATTTTTGGGCATGATGATGTTGAAACAATGCTACCATTCTAAGGAAACTATCTATGAATATTCCCCTCTTCCCAACACCTACTAAATAAATTATTAATCCCTATATCCTATAGAAAATATATTTCAATCAAAATTTATAGAGATTTATAAAAACAATTTCCATGCATTCTTGATGGATTTAGGACTATAACTAGAAGATATATTGGGGCATTAAATATTTATAAGTTTCCAGTTAGGGTCCACATTATGCTGTATAAATATTATAACATGTGGAGAAAATAATCCAAATAAATATAAGTCTCTCATTACATAATAATATTAGAACATGATAAAAGTCTATATGATAATGTAATCCTATTATGTTGGATGTAACTGCATTGATAATCGATATTGACTTGTAGAATAGTCATCCCTCGACTAGTAAAATTAATCTGTGGATATTGACCCTCTTCAATAACCACCCAACCCCTCTTCTGGTGAAAATGAAAGAGCTTGTGTTAAGTAGCTTTGGATTTATAGTTTAAAATATACATTATAGTATTTTTAGAGTGTAAAAAACCACAAAATATTTCATTCCTCACATCATATAATCTATTCACAAATTATTTCAAGCGTATGCGAAATGCTTAAGAAATAGTTCATGTGATTTGATATTTTTAAACCCCATTATATTTTTTTGTCATTAAAAAATATTTTTATTATTGTTCACATATCTCTCAAATTTATCAAATTTAAATGAACATTTTTTTCGTTGGATTTTTCATCACATACATGTAGACCAACTCATTCATTCCCCTTATGTCTTCTATTCATTTAAAGAAAAACTATTATCCAAATTCATATACGATAAAGTCATGTATAGTAAATTATTATTATCCTATGATAATTATGAGTAAAAAATAGGAATAATATGTTATCTAATACATAATTTGTTGATTCCATTTTTCACACTACCATCATTAAATTTTTTTTCATACATTTCTACAAATATGACTCATGTTGTAATAGTGGTAGCTATTGTGGGTTGAAAACCATCATCCTTGATATTTAATATTTCCATTTTAGAATGATGATGATTTGAAATATGACTTAACCATTTCCTATCAATGAAATTAAAAGGAATAAAATATATAAACCAAAACAATGATTAATCATTATATTTCACTATTCTTTCATATTCTATGGAAAAATGTACATTTATTTCCATCGTGAGTTGTGGAAATAAATTAAATCCATTATAAATTCCATATAGTAAGTTTCCATGAAGTTGTATGAATTTATTATAGAGGTATAATGTTTTGATGCATGGAATAATTTCCTATAATATCTTATGAAAATAATTCTCCTAGAATAACACGATTACACACCACATTCTCAACTATTTTAAATTGAAAAATTACCTAAATAGTTTGATTCAAATATTTGATCGTATAAGGTTACAGCTAAAATGACATTTCACAATAGCCATTAAACTTCTCAATAGCTTTCTATTTTCTAGACCAAGAATTATTATATGATATTTATTATCTATATTCAATATCTATTAGTTTTTATTTTAACTCTATATGAAAATAGTAATTAACTTTAATCATTACAATAATAATATCACATGTGAATTTTGAGTCATGGTGTCAATGGTATTATGTCAGCGTTAAATTCGTACACATGTTTGGTCAATTTTTTTTTATTTTCTAATAACTTCAATTTATGATAATTGTATCACACATCTATATCTTTCATGTGTAAACACATTGTTAATATTATAGAGAAAATTTCAACCCCAAAAGGGTCATCTATGATATAACTATAATTTATTTGGAAATATTAATTATTTTTAATTTCATGAAATGGATCTTTTCCCTCAAATTTTTATTCCAACATGAAATTATTCATCAATCCATCCACTTTGTTGTAAGACAATGAGAAACAAAATAATCACCATCACTAAATCCAAAACAATAATAGCCACCACTGCTATATTGTGATGTGATGTTTTTTTGAATTGTGTACGGTGCCTTTTAGGTTCATTTACCTACATAGTCTCAAATTCTATATCAGATAATTCCCAATCCTCAAAATGATAATCATTAGAATCATTGATCGCAACCATATGTGGATCAATTGTAATAAAAAATTTCCTTGGAACATATATATATATAATTATCGAAAATCATTCCAATGGTCAAAATGTATACTCTTCACCTGATCCACCAAGAATAACTATATTATATGTAATCATATTTTCATTAATCAAACTCGGTAACCTCTTTAAATAGGGCCCATGTCGATTCTGGCATGTCCTAAAGATTTTTCAGGATCTAAACCACATAGAGACTAGCATCATGGAACCATGAAAACCATTAGGGAATGAATTATCATCATAAATACTCAACAAAGAAACGAAACATATAGGAATGAATAAAATAGTTTGTATGAAAGTCATTCCATATGAGTAAATCTTCCACAAATCTGAGACACAAAACTCATTTTTGGAAAGTCACACTCTTCGTAATTAGTGTACCATAGACTATCAATTTCTTCCATCTTCTAAGGTTTCATAATTGTGATACACCCCCCATATCCATGTGAAGACATCAAATTCCTTGTAAATGATATATGATAATATATAAATTCTGGATGTAAAGCATTGGGTGTGAACAATAAATCCCATTTGAATATTCCCAAAACATTAATAATCAGCCCATATAAAAAACCATTTATTCACAATTTTATGTAAATAATGAAATTTAATTTTCTTTTATATTTTAAAAAATCACATGTTTTATTTGAAACATTCAATGTCTTGTAAAAATAGTTACAAATTTTAATTTTCATAAAAGTATGAATAAATATATATTATTATTTAAAATAATGAAAAAAAATTCTCTAAAAAACATGAATAAAATGTTTTATTAAATTTGTTTTTAAATATAATTTCTAAAAAATACAACATGGGTATAATATTCATGTATTAGATAATAAATTAATGTTATGTGGTTTTCATGGTGTTGGTGTGATATGGATGCATTTTTATAGACCTATCCATAGTCTCAATCATATCATGAATAGAAAATCACCCCCAAATAATGACTCCCAACCACTAGATAGTTTAATATTATAGTCATAATCAAAGAATTTCTAACTTGTATAACCACATCCAAACTAATACGGATCTCTTGTGAATAGAATTAATCATAAAACACAAGGGGATACCTTTTCATTTCTATCATTCAAATATGATTAAATTATTCATTTCAAATCAAATACAATTATAGATTTCCAAATATTCAGTTCATTTTAAAAATTAATACCAAAAAAATATTTTTATCCAAAACTCATATCTTTCATCAAATTTCAAATTATAATAATCACTCTTGCAATTTATTTCATCCAAATTCTACTAAAAATCATTATTTCAATACAATATCATTTTTAGAAAGTTAATGACCAATTTTCAATAGCCACTATGAAGGGTTTTTATTAAACATCAAGACATTTTGGAGTTCACTTAGAAATATATCCAAACAATAATAAGAAATTGATACAAAACCAATTTAAAATATATAAGGATTGATGGTTTTAAATAACATATATGTATTTACTAAATCACAAAAAATATTTATAATACCTCAAAACCATAATTAGGGATCCATAAGAAAAAATATATGGAAGTTTCTATACTGTGATCCAAGGGAAAAATAAAAATTTCTTGTGAACACATAGTTTTTATTTTCAAAAAATACTCCACTCCAAAGGATAAAATAATAAAATAATAATATATTTTTTTTAAAATTATTTTGAGTGTTAATATTTACATAATAAAATCATTGAATTAATACATTATTTTTTTTTCATTTTCAACTAAATCCTAAATGAAGTGGATTTAAAATTATTTATAAAAAGATATACTAACATTAATGATTCAAACTAATTTAATGAAATTGTATCGAGCTTTTGAATTAACAAAAATTAAATTACATGTGTTATGAAAGTAGATGAAAAAAATTATATTTTAAGAACATATTTTCATTAAAATGAAATTGTGTAAGTGTAATATGGTTTAAATTTATGAATCACATGGTTATCACTTAAGTGTAAGGGATTTTACTAATATATAGGTCACTCACCTAGACTATAATTACATAGCTCTTGGTTTTCCCTTATATATCCCTTTTAAATTAATGTTCACCCATATGTAACTCTAGTATACCATTATGCGGTGATTGAATTACCGTTATGAAACACCCTTACGTAGGATGATACCCTTGCACAATACTATTACATAGCCTTATGATTATTTTTTTTGTGAAACACTAGTAAATTAAATTTTTATATTCTTAAGAATTCACCCTAGAGGAAAAACCTAGGGTCAATCAGAAGGAGGTCACTTACAAACACTTTTTGTAAATTTTTATTTTTATATTCAAACTAATATTATAATATTAAACTAATATATATATATATATATAGTGTGCTTGAATTACAAGAAATAAAAATATAATAAAAATATAATATAATCATATATATATATATATATATAAATATGTTTGTAAATACAAAATGAAAGGAAAATGAAAAACACACTGAAATTAGAATAAGAAAACAATTTATCTCAGGGGTTCATAGTTGTGTTTTCATTGTTATTCAAACTATATTCCTCCTTATTCTATTTAATGTAGATATCAGGACCTTACACTCTACACCCTCTAATTAGATTGTTATTACCCTACACTGAGAACCATTAATGTTTGAGTAATCTCTTCCATACTAATAATTAAACCAAACTCCACTCTTTGAATGAATTACATATCAACAAGAAGAAAAACGAATAATTGGGGGCAAAGAAAAAAATAGTATAGAAAGTGGGGGGACATCTCACCATAATAATTTTAAGAACTACTAAAATGATAGATTAAAACATGAAAAATAATTAAATCATAATAAAATCAAATACCACCACTCCCCCCGAATAACAATGTTGGATATATCTCCACAATAATTTATATAAAAGAAGGATGTTAGTAGAAACACAAAAAAATGTAAAAAAGAAGAATAAGAGATACACAATATATATAATCAAAATAAAAATAACTATTACAGAAGAATAACTCCACCTTTCCCCCCAACAATTTCTATCCTTGGTAAAGGGATATCAGACACATATTTATAATTTTAGTGTGTGAATAATTTTAGATCATAATTTGATCTCCAAAAGTAAGCATGTGAAGGGTCCAATAAATTTCCTAATCATGAAATGTGTTATTCATAAAATAATATTTTTCTCATATGTTTACCCTAATAATTTATCCCCAATTGGCCACCATATCAAGGATTAATGACAGTTTTACTATGAGAAAATAATTATATACAGGTGACTCTTTGAATTCAAAAACTTCAAATTAAAATGACATTATGACATTGATAAAGGAAGATTGTCGAGTATACTAAAATCTAATGAATGTTCATGAAGTATTTCTCTATATTCCTGACCAATTTTATCTTCATTAGACATGGAATTTTTGAAATATATCCCCAACTTCAAATGTGTCTAGATCTACTCATATTTTTTGAGGCCCAAATTATGATCTGGTTTAGGGCCTCCAAATGATGGATTGAGCAATGAGACCAGAATAATTAATTGAATCCCAATATTCTAAAGATAATAAAAAAATAATTTCACAATTTTACTAAATTTATAAAATGTTATCGACGGAATAAAGTATCAAAATAAAATAGTTAAAATCTAAATTTATGTCATTTTTAAAATTAATCTCAAAATACAAATAAAACATATAAATTTTAAAATTTCCCATAATATATTACATTAGTGAGATTATAAACATTTAATTAATGTATAAATATATTAATATAATAGTTTCATCACTATCCCACACTTAATCATTACACTCCGAAACAATCATCAGACTATCAAATGATAATCCACATAATAATAAAAAAATGAGAAGACATCCATGATGTTTCCCAAAAAAATATTACATCAGGTCCCTTCTATTAAAAAAAGTTCATTTCATTTTAAATTCACAATTTTATATTTTTTCAATCTCATAAATCAATCCATGGACAAATCACTACCAACCTAACCTTGAATTTTATGTCACTCTTAACTAAAGAGAAATTAAATATAGAGTTATTGTCATACATGAATGTTTTATGTATAAACATAGGCTTGTGCCAATTCTAATATCTATATAGCATGAGACATGAGAATATATTTAATCATGTGGTCTTTTTCTAGGTGAGTTTTGGGGCTTAGGGTTTGTAAGGAAATGATTGAAAAATATAAGGCTAGAAAGAGGAGGTTTGACTCTTAAGTATAATGAATGAATATTCGTGTTAAAAGATATGAAATTACATACTCAATTCCAATTAAAAAGTGAAACACAATACCAGCCACAATTTATAACTTGTGAAATTATTTAAGAATAAATTAAAAAGAATTATATCATCCAAGTTATCCACCTATAGTTTTTATTTTTTTAATTTTTTTTGTAAGGATCCAAAATGGAACATCTTTATTTTATTCTTATTTTTTAGTTTTATTTAATGAAAGATGAGCATAAAATTGAATTTAATGAATTAATTACAATTTATTTCCTTTATTTTTGACAGATACATGAATTATAATACAAAGAACAATGAAAAATTGAAGCTCATCTACTTTAGTAAATTTTTTTTGAAGGTGAACTATATAAAAATAATAAAACACAATGATATGATGAATCAAGACCAAATTTATTATTATAAGAAACCTAAAATTATTAAAAACACCTCAAAAACCCAAAAAATGTGAGAAATCCCAAATAAGACACATGAAAGGTCCATCCAATGAAATCAAAATTGAAATGTCCTTGCAAAATTACCGACACTATGGGTAGGTAAGGAAAAATTAGCTTGTAATGTGGCTTAATCCTATAAGACAATTCCTGGAAACTAAGGGATAAGAAAGGGTATTTTGAAAGGAGGGTCTTATGATAAAAATATTTATATTCTAATATCTTACTCAAGGATATTTAAATCATTCCATGAAATTCAAAGCATAAAAATATGAAAAATGAAATGTTCTATTTCTCACACAAATTCCATGCATGCCACAAGAAAGTGAAAATATTTGGAAGAATGTTTAAAAGTTTTTAAGAATACATCAAAGAAATGGAAAAATATTTTAGTTAGCGTTTAATGGGCATGGATTTAAAAAATTAGTCAAACTCATGAAAATAAATCTAAATCCAATTATTGAAAATAGTTTCCACATAAATAATCATATAAAATAAATTATTTCAAAAATCCATTCGATTATCTCAAAAATCATTTTATGTGTGAAAAATTATTAAAATATGCATTTCAACTCATTTTTACCAAAAATATGAAAAAAAAGAAAAATAAGTAAAACTATATAGGCTGACACCGCCCCTAAACATACATTTTACTAGCCCTCATTTTATTCCAACAAAATAAAAGAAGCATAGAAAAAACAAAAGGAAGGAAATATATAGCCTGACCTTATTTTACTATGGACATAATGTGTTAAGCTCTTACCTACTTCCAATTGACCTATATATTTATATAATTAGAAAAACATAAGAAAAATAAGGAAAATTAAAGAGGAAGGAAATAGAGGTTAGATCATTGTTTTGGACCCCATATATAGGTTCTAGTTTTTTACTACCCCCAGCTAGGAAGATGAAGTGTTTTAACACCAAAATTATGGTGGAAAGGGTTTCTTGATTAAATAAAACCACATTTTATTTCTACCAAAATCCATTTTTAGATATTGAGAGTGAGAAACCCCAATTTAAAAAAATATATCCAAAAATCCCATAAGCGATGAAAGAGAAAATTTAATTTGGAGAGGGGAGGGAAAAGAATAGAGGGGTTCTCATTGTTTAGCTCTACTAGAGTAGTGGTGTATAATAGTGATGAAATTAATATAATGGTATGTGTCTTCTCTTTTGGTTTAGGTTTAGAAAATTATTCCAAAGTGATTAATTCTTTTCTTCCATCATCCTCATATTCACCAGTGTACAGCTTGACCTGATACTCCATTTTCATTTCAACATAAGTATATTATTCATATTATTCATCCATGTCCTACACTATTGATGATGAATATAAAAAATCATAAAAATGGAGATTCCTTTTCAATTCAAAATTAATAATATTTTAATTAAATTAAGTCTCAGAAATTAAATCTCACTCAAATCATTCATCTTTATACTCATTTTCCTTAATAATTATAGTTGGGAATTCATTTGATGGAGAGGGAAGTGGATCTTAAAATTTGTATTAAACCTAAATAATTAAATATTGAAATTTTGTAGGAATAAACATTTTATTCATTTTATATTTTATTTTTTCCATTCAACACATAAGAATTTAACATGTTTATCTTTGGTGACCAGAGATTCCACTAACTTTCTTGCTTGTTGTAGCATCTTCAAATTATCTCGAATAACTAGGAATTTTTTTTTTCAATTTTGAATGGATTTTATTCCAATTTAATGATAAAGTTATATTATTTATTATTTAATTTACTACTATTATATTCATATGAAAAATCACAAAATTAATTAATGACCCGAAGAATCAATGATATGAAATGAAACTCTTTTTTTATTTTTTTGAAATATTTTGTTTTTTTGTTTTTATGTAAATAAATTGTTTTTGAAGAATTTCACTCCACATAAATGGAAATAAATATATTATAGGGGTTTCTATAGAACAAATATTAAATTAAATTCTTATTTTCTATAGAATGATCCATAGAGGAACAACCTTGGGTTGATTACAAGGAGGCCACTTACAGTCACATTATTTCTAATGTCACTATTATATATTAACTAATATAATAAAATTAAAATAATATAGATTGGGGGTTTTAAATACATGGAATATAAATACATATATGGAAATAAAAAACATAATAAAAAAGATGAAAAAAAGAAAGTTTGTGGAAAAAAACATTTTCTCTCAGGGGTTGGTAATGATGTTATCATTACTATCAAAATATATTCCTAATGATATTATTCAATTTATAGATCTATAATAATAAATATAAACCCTATAATTTTAATGTTATTATCCTACAATGTGATCTATTAATGGAATATTAATCTCTTTAACATCAATAGTTAATCCCAACTCCACCGTTTAAATTACTTATATATCAATGAGAAGGAAAATGATTAAATGAGGAGGAAGAAAACATGGCTAATGAATGGGTGGATACATCTCACCATAATCATTTTAACCACTAATAATCTATTAGAATTATCATTAAATCACAATAAACTTAAATACCACCACTACCCCCCTCAGACAACAGTAAAAGTTAGCTTCCCACCATCATGGAGATAAAAGTAGAAAAGTGGGAGAAACAAAAGGTTTAAAATAAAAGAAAAATGACATAATATGAATAAAATAAACACATATATATATATATATTAAAAATAAATATAACTATTACAGCAAAAAAACTCCACCTTATTCACCAAAAATTTATATAATTTGTAATGGGGGATGAGACACATATTTATAGTGAAAAATTGTGATGAATGTTAGCTCAAAATATGATCTCCAAAATTATGCTCATGGATGTCCTAATAAATGGCCAAATCGTGAAATGTTTTCTTTATAAAAAATCACTCCTTTAATCATATTCATTTTCCTTATAAATTTCATATTGATTGTACACTTTATAAAATAATTATCACTATTTTACTCTGAGAAATTAATTCTATCTAGGTGACTCTTCGTATTACAATACTCCAAATTCACAGTACATTATGACCATGAAAACAAAGTATTATCATGTTTCCTCCTTCATAAATGTTTTCCATTAATTCCTTAATTATAATTTCATAATTTAGCTTCATCAGACTGTCCCTATTCGATATATAGGCCCATATTCAATTTTTTTTAGACCTAGGCATAGTTTTTGAGTCCCATAATGTGAGCGGCTTTTGGGCCACCAAATCATGTATTGATATTTGGCCCCAGATGAACGAAATAAAGAATAATATTTAAAAAATCATAAAATAAAATAATTTTAAAATTTTAATCCAATTAAATATATTTATGGACAAAATAAAGAATAAAAATAAAACATTTAAAATCCAAAATTTGACTATATTTGAAAATAAAATAAAAATAAAACTAAACCCTAAATTTTTTATAATTGACCATAAAATAATACTTTTGTGGTATTATAATAATTTAAATACAATATAAAATATATGAAAATAATAGCTTCATCATAGGACCTCTACCCTACATAGTACTTTTTTTCACTTACATAGTGAATGTATACCCTTATATAGTGTAGTTTTACCCTTATATAGAATATGATTACCTTTATATAGCACTTAATATTTATAGGATCTTCTTAATCAATTCCTCTTATATATGGGTAGAGGTTCCTTTCTAATAAATATTCCCCATTCCATGCATAAGGGTAAATATCAACTTAGATTTTGTTTTCCTTTAAAAAATTATGAATTAAAAATTAAAAGGGTTATAAAGAGCTTGGAAAATCCCCAACACATTTGAAACCTAAAGAAACATCATTTTAATTTCCCTAGATTCTTAAAAAAATACTATGTTCGATATCGTACATGACATGTCATGTCAAGCTTAAACGAACAACTAAATATTATTACTTAAATATTAATGTTATAACATAGTCGTTAGAATGATTGGTATGAAAAATATAAAGGAAATTATGAAAATCTATTTTTTAAATTTATATATAATTTTTTACCAATTAACTATAAATTAATGTGAAACCTTTAAAAAAATAAAAGGAAATGTTTTTCTGAAAAACTATTTAAATCTGCACAAGTGTGTTTTATACCAATAAATAAAAAAATGACTCTTTTGGATTATATTCATGATATATATATATAAAATTTTCAATATATTTTTTAAAATTTGTCTTATTTAGTTTATATACATGATATAATAATAAATCCAATTTTATACATAATGGAAGTATTTTTCTAAAAATGTTCTTTTACAGCCTTTTTAGGGTGCACTAGATTTAAATAAAATTTTTGACACTACTATAAATTCTATTTGAAATAATAAACTCATTCTTTGATATAGTATTTTAAAAATTTATTTCATTTATTTTTTGGTATTTTTCTGATAAGTTTAATGTTTTGACGAATTGTGAAAAAAATCTAAATTATAATTTAAAATACGTTTTTTCTCTTAAATAATTTATAGTGTTGAATTATTTTTTATTATTTATAAATTATAATTATATAAATATTTTATTATCAAATATAAATAATTTAATTGAAATAAAATTCACATTGAATATGGATATAAAGACCTTTTAATATTTTCGATGTTTTAACATAGAAAATCTATTTTCCCGATATTTTAATGAGATTCATTTTTAAATAATTTCTGATAATAATGTGATTTAATTTTTTAAAAATGGATTTTATATTTGGAATCATAATGTAGAAATTTAGTAAAATTTTCAATTTTATTTTTAGAAAAAATTAGAATAGTACCTTTGTTAATTTTTATTACCACGGTTAAGGGTTAGTCGAGTGATTAAGGGTAAAACTAATATAATAAATATTATAAAATTACCCTAAAACTTGTATTAATTTTCTTATAAGAGTTTTTGTCATCCCTAAGTGTTGGACTCACATGTTTTGATAATATCAATTATGTTTAGATATGCTTTGATAATCCCAAATAATGTCTATCTATATATTAATTATACGTTATGAAATCATGCTAATGAGTCAATATGAATATCAAAATGATCATATCATATCATTGGAATATTTTATTCAATTTTATTTATGATTATAAATGTTTAATGATGATTAATCTTGATACTAACTCAATCTGAAAATTAAATGAATAGAAGAAATACTTTATAAGCATTCAAGTTTTTGGGTCACTGATACAGAAAAAGCTACCACTACACAGACAAAAAGTTACTAATAGAAGGAGCTATCGCTACACAGACAGACACTTACCGATAGAAGGAGCTACCACTACACAGATAGACAATTACCGATAGAAGGAGCTACCACTACACAAAAAGACAGTTACTGATAGAAGGATCTACCACTACACACACAACTACCGATAGAAGAAGTTTCCGCTACACAAGAAGTTACCAATACAAGCAGGATACCATTATAGAGAGTAAGAGATACCGATGCAAGACCTACCATTACAAGTCCACCACTATATGTTCACTAATAGAAAGAAAAAATGATGAAAACCAGTCACTATTTCTCTAAAATCTATCTCAGTTTGTTTATTAGCAACCATTATATTTGATGCTTTTAATGAAACTAAAATTAATTAATAGTGTCTGTTGGATGTCAGGAAAACATACCTTGTACCTGCAGAAGTAATCATGCATTATGTCGGAAATTAATTAATAATTTTTGGTGGATGTCAGGGAACCATACCTTGTACCTATAGAAGTAATCATGCCTTATGTCGAACCACCACATGAGCTATAAAAGGTAGATCAAAGTTGCACATAAGAAATAGACATAGAGGATGCACAAAGAGATGAATGTTGGATAAAAAGGAATAGTTACACAAGATATTCAAAGAAGAACTTCACTGAAAGTTGAAGGACATTGTTGTGCTATATATACTGCCGTAAAATCCAGAAAAACACTCATAACTAGAAGTCTAGAAACAGAACCACGATACTCTGTTTTCCAAAACATTATAGAGAAGGACTCAAAACAACATCTTCTCAATCCCAAAGGAGTCCAGAGCTGCATTGCCATCACACAAAGCTTTCCAAACTCATCTCATTCTTATTAGCTCTATTGTGATTTTTTATTTACATTTCAAGCAGTGTGCATGCTTCTCTTTGTCTCAAACACACACTGTATCCTTATCATAACTGAAGAATATCTAAAATCCTCACTCAAACTTTCTAAACCTTCTAGTATCCCACTGTGAATTGTGGTAGAGTTCAAGTGTGACCTGGATAGCATGTGTGATATTGTTAGTCTTTCCCACATAGAACTGTGGTAGAGGTCTTAGTACCTAGATAGTCTCAGTACTATTTTAAACCTTGATCCAGTGTGTGGATAAATGTTATATATAAACTGTTTGAGATGATTAAGTCTCAGCTTGATACTGAACCTGTTGGTTAACAGTAATGTGCACATTTTTTTTAGTTTAAACTATTTTCAATATTCCACTACTAATTACTTTGAAATTCAAATCTGTTTTAAGGTAACTCTGATAGATGAAATAGAAAGTGTTTTAATTATTTCTATCCAGTAAGTTAGTTTCAAAATCTAACTTAATCTTCAGATTATGTTAATTGATAAATAATCAATCTTTGAGAAACTAATTGAACACTTATAATCTTTATAAATTCACTACAGTTTAACTTGTTTTATGAATTGGGGATTTCAATATAAATCTTTTAAATAGAATTTTTTATAGGTACTCAATTCAACCCCCCATTCTTGAGTATCCTCTTCGAAAAACATTTGGATTCAGAGGGATTAGATAAAAGTTTTTCAAAACACTCTTTTCATGAAAAGTTTTCTACTATGATTTTAGATTTGTCTTAATGATCTCAAAATTTCTGTTAATTCTAAATTTTCATATCTTTATATATCTTTTTATAACTTAGTTATCATGGATAACAGATTAGAAGGTGCAGCTTCTAACAGGACACTTTTATTTAATGGTGTTAATTGTGCCCAATGGAAAACAAAAATGAAAATCCATTTAGAAAGTATGGGATTTGACATTTGGACTACTACAGAGTCTGAGTATCAGATTCCTTTGACTGCTTGAACTACTTGGTATGATTCTAAAAAATCTGCTTATAATAATAATTTTAAAGAATGAATGCTCTTTACTACTCTCTAGGAGATGAAGAGTTTAACAGAATTTATGGTTGCAAAATAGCACATGAAATTTGGATAATTTAGATTTTTTCATGAGGGATCAACCAATGTTAAGGAAATGAGACTAAAAAATTACACTATTAAATATGTTAATTTTAAAATTAGGCCTGATGAACCTATTTCTGAAAAGTATCTCAGGTTCAATGAAATTGTCAACCCCATGAGCTCACTGGGAAAATCTATTCCAACAAAGGATAAAATCATTAGAATACTCAGATGTCTGCTAGAAAGATGGAGAGGCACACCAGTTTCAATAAGAGTATCTTGTGATATAAGTTCACTCCCTGTTAAAGAGATGATTGATAAGTAAATGATGTATGAAGAAGAGATGAAGGTAAACAAAGAGGAAGATGATGAATCTAAGAAGAAGTCAATGTGATTTAATTCTACTGCCTCAAGGACCAAGGACAAGGAGAATGTTCACATACCTATCAAAAGATCAACAAGTGAAGGTTCAGATTCAGATTATGATGAAGAGATGGCTCATATAGCCATGAGATTCAAGAAATTCTGTAGAAAGAATAAATTCTTTAGAAAATTAAATTATAAGGCTAAGTATGTCCAATGAGGTAATTGGAAGAGAGATTGGAAGAAATATGATAAAGTTGATGAGATAGTCTGTTATGAATATAAAAGGAAAGGACATGTTAAGGCTGACTATCCAAAATTAATGTTTAAGCATTAATATGAATACAAGGATAAAAAGTATAATAATGCTATGAAAGCTACTTGGAGTGCTTATGAAGACTGCTCAAGTGGATATGAATCTTCTGATTATGAATAAAGGAATCATGCCAACATGTGTTTCATGACTGAAACATATAAGGTAACACTTAATTCCCCTATGCACAATGATTATTATTCTAGGAATTAAAGTGATTAAAATAATGATGATAATATGTCTAAATATGCATTATTTGAATACTGTAACATGTTAGAAGATACTTTTAATGTGATGAAAGATAAGTACAAATCATTAAAGAAACAATATTCCTTGTCTAGTACTATTAAATTTGATCTTATTATTGAAAAGGGAAAGAGTGCTCAACTATTAAAGGAGAATACTAAACATAAATTGTCCAATGAGAAACTTATAAAAGACATAGATAAGTTCACAAATGGAAAGAATACTCGAACTAAAATTATTGGAAAACAAGTTTCACCAAAGTATACTACTGGTTTAGGATACCAACCTGGACAGAGAAAATTTGTTAAAAATAAATTCATTCTAAAATATTTTTAGTATGCTGCTAGTTCATGTTCTGGAAATTGTTATGATTCATCGAGCTTTTCAAATTCTTATACACCAAAAAAAGTTTATTTATCAAAATATTTTGAATCTGTTAACTATAGGAAACATGTTAGACAAATATGGGTGCCTAAAGTTTTACTTTATAACTTGTCTGGACATAAGAAAATATGGGTACCAAAATTATTTTCAGTTTAAACCTATTTTATAGGAGACCTAGTTAAAGAGTTCATGTAAGAGGATATGGTACCTAGACAGTGGATGTTCATGGCATATGATAGGAGACTACTCAAGTTTTAAAAGATTAATCAAGGTTGATGGAGCGCATGCCACCTTTACTGATAATTCAAAAAAAAAACAAAATAATCAGCTTAGGTTAGATTGGTAACAATGATTCAATTTTAATTTCTAAACTATTATTTTTTGATGGATTAAAATACAATCTGTTATGTATTTCTCAGTTTTGTGATGATGGATTCAATGTGAAATTTGAAAATGATGCTTTCAATGTATTTGAATCCATTTTTTTGATATTTACTACATTAAGAAATGAAAATGTATATGCTATAGATTTGAATTATTTATCCAAACAAAATGTTACTTGTTTAAATGCTTTTCATAAAGAATCTTGTCTATGGAACATAAGATTAGGACACTGCAATGTTCATTCACATAGGAAACTGACTAAGAAAAATTTAGTAAGAGACCTACCCAAACTAAAATTCCCAAATGACAGAATTTGTAATCCCTATCAAAAGGGAAAGCAACATAAAGTTTTGTTAAAATTAAATAAATAAGTTTCAACTTATCAACCTCTCAAGTTGGTTCACATGGATTTGTTTGGACCATCTAGAATTCCTAGTTTAAATGGGAAGCACTATGTCTATGTTCTAGTAGATGAATTTTCTAGATACACATGGGTATACTTTCCTGCTCACAAAAGTGAATCTTGTTCCTATTTCGTTAAATACACCAAGTCTGTAGAGAACCTTAGTGGACTTATGATTAATACCTTGAGAAGTGACCATGGTCGTGAGTTTGAAAATCCTGACTTGGAAACCTATTGCTCACACAAAGGATATAGTCACAATTTCTCTTCCCCTAAGACAAATCAAGAGAATGGTGTATTAGAAAGAAGTATAATAAACCTTCAAGAAATTTCAATAACTATACTCAATGAGAATGACATACCTGTTTACTTCTGGACCGAAGCTGGAAATAAAAATTGTTATATTACAAATAGAGTCTTGATTAGACCTATTCTTAAAAAGACCCCTTATGAGCTGTGGAATAATGAAAGCCTAAATTTAGTTAATTTAGAGTTTTTTCTTGAAAAGTATTTATTCCCAATACTAAATATAATCTTGATAAGTTTTCCATCACAAAGCGATGAAATAATCTTCTTAGGTTACTCTATAACCAGTAAATCCTATAGAGTCTTTAAAAAATAACCAAATGTGTGGAAGAATCAGTACATGTCAAATTTCATAAAACTGATCCGAATGAACCTATGTCTTCACCTTAAAATCTTTAAGAAGACCTCTTAATTCTAGACCTTAATGAAATAAACTGTAAACCTTCTGTAAAAACAAGTAATTGTGGAAATTTTCTAGAACCTGTTTCTGTTGGAACCGAATCTACAAAAGAACCTGAACTCTCTAGTCCTATCGCGACTAGACCAACTAGGATTCTAAAGAACCATCCTTTATATGTTGTTGTAGGATATTTAGATAGAGGAACTCATACTAGGGATTCTCTAAGAAATCAGGTTGAACATCAAAACTTTTTTTCAGAGTCAGAACCTAAAAATATCAATGATTCTATCAATGATGAATTTTGGGTAATTGCTATACAAGAATAATTAAATAAATTTGAAATAAAAAAAGTTTGGGACTTAGTTGAAAGACCTATGGAAACCATGAACATAGGCCCTAAATGGGTTTTTAGAAATAAACATGATGATTTTGGAAATATAGTTAGAAATAAAACAATGTTAGTTGTAAAAAGATTTAGTCAAGAAGAAGGAATAGACTCTGAAGAATCCTTTGCACCTATAGCTGGGTTATAATCTATTAGAATTCTACTTGCTTATGCTACTCATTTGAATTTCAAGTTATATCAAATGGATGTTAAAAGTGATTTTCTAAATGGTTTTATAATTAAAGATGTTTTTTTGAACAACCACCTTGATTTACTAACCCTTATTTTTCAAATTGAGTTTTTAAGATTTCTAAAGCTTGATATGGTTTAAAACAAGCTCTACGAGCTTGGTAGGATAGACTTAGTAATTTTCTCATTTCAAAAGGTTTTATTAAAGGGATTGCTGATCCAACTTTTTTTATGAAAACAATTTCCATATATTTTTTGATAGTACAAATCTATGTTGATGATAATATTTTAGGATCTTCTAAAAATGATTTGTGTATTGATTTTTTAAAGTGTATGCAAAGTGAATTTGAAATGAGTTTAATTGGAGAACTCAAATATTTTCTTGGATTTCATGTTTTCAAAAATGAGAATGGTATTATTTTAAATCTAAGAAAATATACAAAGGGTATTTTAAAATGTTTTGTTTTGGATAATAATAAGAAACGTGATACACCTATGAGTACCACTTGTAAATTGGATTCAGATGAAACTGGGAAACCAGTGGATCAAATAAATTGTAGAGTTATGATTGGGAGTTTACTTTATCTTACTTCTAGTTGGACATACATTATATTTAGTGTGATTATGTGTGAAATATTTCAATCTAATCCAGAAG
Organism: Viscum album; assembly: GCA_963277665.1. NCBI lineage: Eukaryota > Viridiplantae > Streptophyta > Magnoliopsida > Santalales > Viscaceae > Viscum > Viscum album. Next base: position 1,638,182,665 of record OY728121.1, on the reverse strand, counting down.
AGTCACACATTCTTGCGGTTAAAAGGATTTGTAAATATCATAAACATACTACTAATTTAGGATTGTTTTATCTAAAAGGACAATATTTTGATTTAATATGTTATTCAGATGCTGACTTTTCTAGTTTCAAGTTAGATAAGAAGAGTACATTGGGAACATGTCACTTTCTAGGTAAGCCCTTGGTATCTTGGTGTAGTAATAAGTATAATTCTTTTGAAATGTCTACTACTGAAGTAGATTACATAGCTGCTAGTAGTTGTTGTACACAAATTTTGTGGATGAAACATACTTTATTAAACTATGGATATCAATTTAGGCATGTATCTATAAGCTGTGATAACACTAGTGCGATCAATATCTCTAAGAATCCTATATCTCACTCTAGGAATTAACACATTGATGTAAGGAATCACTTTTTGAGGGATCATTATCAAAAGAGTGATATTACTCTTGAATTTATAGTTACTGAACATCAATTTGCAAACATATTCACCAAGCCTTTAAGTTCAGAAAGGTTAAGTTACATTATACATGAGTTTGGAATGATAAACTGTGGAGAAACTTCACCGTTAGAGAAACCTCACCAATAGAGGAACCTCAAAGACAGAGAAACCTCACCATTAGAGAGACCTCACCGTTAACAAAACCTCATAGTTAGAGAGACCTCACCATTAGGATTCTCACCGATAGTTGTCACCGATATGTTTTCCGCTGTCTGGATTTTGTGTTTTTAATGGAAACCTTTATTTTTTTATGTATTTTTTTATTATATCTTGAATCTTAAATAATTAAAATTATGTCTATGTCACGATTAAATACACTGCGAACTCTCTACACTTCAAACATTACTTCTCGAACTCCCACATTCCTTGAAAACCATAAGTTCTTCGATTCAGAAATGGAAAGAATAAAAAGTCCGGTAGTTAGAGATGAAGGTGATTTGACGAGTTGAAAGAGACAAAAAGAAGGATCTGAAGGAAGTGGTAGTGGAACAAGTCATGAGAAGAGTGTAGTGAACCCGCACTTAGTGAATAGAAATATCATAATCGATAAAGAACACTGTGCAAAATGGCTACTTCCTAGAAAATATTTGGTTCTAAGGATATTGGAGGTACAAGGATGGCTCGAATATTTTGCAAATAACAATGGTCCATATTATCTGAAAATGGTAAAGGAATTCTGTGAGTTTGTTCGTTTTTAGAAATATGAAGGTGAGAATAGAATGGTATCTATAGTGAATGATAGGATAATATCTTTTTCTTCAATTAAATGGTCTGAGTGCTTGAAAGTTCTACATGAGAATGTTTTTGGACTTTTTTCAAAGTTAGTACCTCCCACTAGTGACATTTTTGAGTATGAAACTGCTTTGGAAGAGCTCACTGGAGATGGAACACAAAGAAAAGTAGTTTCTATAGAAATGGATGGAGAAAACCAATTGCTGTTAAAATTTATCAAGAACATATTATTTCCAAGAAGAGGGGGATTTTTCAAACCATAGAATCCAAGATATATATTCTTTTTTTATCTACTAAGGCATAGTGTCAAGGTAACTTTGTGTAGGATTATGATGATTCAAATTGAAGATATGACTAGGCCAAAATTGAAAAGAAATGCTCTATTCTTTGCAAGGATGATTTCTTTGATGATCAAGGTAAAAGGAGTGGCTAAATCTCAGGATGAGACAGTGGTTTTAAGAGACAACTTTTTTATTAAAAAAACAGTTTTTAAGTACATGAAGATTGGCTGGAACCCATGGAAAAGGGAATGGGTGAATGATGATGAGAAAGTTTATGATAAATTCAACCCTGTTGAGCATCACATTCTTCCAAGAGATAGGAGAGATCCAGGTCTAGGACCTGATGAGGAAGAACCTCAATATAGTGATGATGATGGAGAGGAGGATACCTCTATATAAGATGGATGGGATCTTGATTTGCCTCCAAGCCCAACTGCTGAAAAGGTATCATATGGAAAGGAAAGTCCACATGTGAAGGAAGTAGTTCAAGGAGAATCTATTGAATAAAAATCTAAAAATGAGGAAGACCTACCTATATTAGATCATAAGAATACTGATCCAGATTCTAGTAGAAGTAATGATGAAGAGGAAGAAGTATCTGAAAATGGAAGTACATTTTTGAGTCTCAGTCCTCCAATTGAGAGCTCTATTTTGCCTGTTGAGGAGGTTAGTGAAGTGGATAGACTAGTACCTATTTCTAACATAACCAAAATTTTTCCAAATGTCGTAGATATAAATATGGTTGTAGATGACTCTTATGAGGAGGAGATGGCCGCAACTGGTGCTGAAGAGGAAAAAGCAAAGGTTAAGGGGGAGCAACTTGTAAGGATAGGATCAGTTTCTGTAACCTATGAAGTGGTGGACTGGTCTGTGGATCCATGATTTTTTGTATTGGAACTAGACTATTTAGATTATGATGATGAGACACCCATTATAAGGCATCCTATGTCTTATGATATTTTCTCAGAGGAAGTTACTGCTCAACTAATAGCTCCTATATCTCTTCATGAAGACATTGTGGGAAAAGAATATCGTGATGCACTGAAATAATATTTGAAAACTTGTATTTTTGAAGAGCTAAGTAAGATGGAATGTTCTTTGGTATCTTCTCTGGGAAGTGTTTTGTTAGGTTCTGTGACTGATGTAATGGATGAAGTGAAAGTGTGTCAAAATCATATTAGGAGTTTGACAGAGGCTGTTGATTCTTTGAAGCAATCTGTTGATTCATTTGATACCTTTTTTAGTATCCGATATCAAGTTGATACTGACATCAACTACATTCGAGGTGTAGTAAAAAAGTTTGTCGATGTTTTTGAGATCTTTAAAAAGACCATAAAAGACCATGTCAGTACTCAAGATTTACTTGTGAATAAACTGATAAGTAATTTGACACAATCCTTCAAAGAAACAGTGACATTTATTGTAAAAAATCTTGGTACCTCCATAGTTTCAGTTGATGTTGAACAATTTAGATATGTGCTGAAAGAAGAACATAGTCAAGTTCATGCCAATAACTCATTTGACTCTCAGGTGATATCTACCACAAGGGATATTAAAAAGATTCTCTAGGACTATATGAGAGATTCTACTGCAGCATAAAAGGAAATCAAAGGCAAAATTGATTATTATTTTCAGAGAGTGTACACCAATCATCAGCTAACCTATCATTTCAAGATGCTGTTAGAGAATCTGAAACTGCCCCTAGTTACTGAAGCCTTCAAAGAAAAAGTTATTAAACTCAGGGAGTTGAATCCTGCCTTGGACAAGTTTATGGAGAACAAGGATGATTTTATCTATTATATGGAGAGAGGAGGAGGAATCATCATGTATTTTAAGAACCTGCTACCACCCTTTTTGAATGTGGATAGTACACCTATTATTGTACCTCCATCCCTGCTTACCTCTGGTCAGTCTACATTCACACCTTAGTTGACTCCTGCTCAAGCTATCAGAAGTATTAATCCTATGATCACACAAAAGAGTACCCATTATAGGCCCGACAGTGTTTCAGTAGCTCAACCACATTTGATCATCACTGGTGTTCCCAAACCTTCACCTACATCTACCAAGCCCGAATCCTCTTCTGATCCCAAATGAAAATCCAAATTACCTATTGAGGAGGTGGATTGATTAGTGTCTAGGACATTTGATAGGGATCACTTGTATTCTTTGTGTATCATTTCTTTATTTCTATATATCTTTGCATTAAGTAATACTTACACGATCTCATTCTCCTTTACTTTTTGTTGTATCTTTGGTCAATTTTTATTTACTCCATCTTTTTTCTAATCAAAAAGGGGGAAAAATAATGATATGAAGAAGCATGAGGGAGAATTATCTGGCTAAGGAGAGGGAAAAAGAGTCTTAGATATATAATGCGTCTTTTTATATATATATAATTCTACCTTTGATACATTTACATTTTATATCATATTCCTTGTTTCATTTAAAATATTTCATTTATGGTTACAAGGAATGCTATTTTGACATCATTTAAAAATATCATTGAACACAATGAGAAGTGAGAAAAAATTTATTTTATACTGATACATTAATTATTATTCTAGATTATAATGCCATAACTTGTGATTATCAAAAAGGGGGATATTGTTGGACTCACCTGTTTTGATAATCCCAATTATGTTTAGATATGCTTTGATAATCCCAAATAATGTCTATCTATATATTAATTATACATTATGAAATCATTCTAATGAGTTAATATGAATATCAAAATGATCATATCATATCATTGGAATAGGTTATTCATTGTTTATTTATGATTATAAATGTTTAAAGATGATTAATATTGATACTAACTCAATTTGAAAATGAAATGCATAGAACATATACTTTATAAGCATTCGAGTTTTAGGGGAACTGATACAGACAAAGCTACTGCTAAACATACAGATGGTTACTGATAGAAAGAGCTACCACTACATAGACAGACAGTTACCAATAGAAGGAGTTACCGCGACACAGATAGACAGTTACCGATAGAAGGAGTTACCGCTACACATATAGACAGTTACCGATAGAAGGAGCTACCGCTACACAAACAGGTACCGATAGAAGGAGATACCACTACACAAGAAACTACTGATACAATCATGATACCGTTGCAGAGAGAAACAACTACTGATGCAAGACCTACCATTACAAGTCCACCGCTAGAAGTTCACTGATACAAATAGCTACAAATGGAAACCAGTCTCTATTTCTCTAAACTCTATCTCTGTTTGTTCATTATAAATAGTCCTATTTGATCGTTTTAATGAAACTAATATTAATTAATAGTGTTTTTGGATGTCAGGAAACCATACCTATTACCTGTAGAAGTAATCATGACTTATGTTAGAAAGTAATTAATGATGTTTGTTGGATGTCAGGGAAACGTACATCGTACTGGAAAAAGTAATCATGCCTTATGTTGAACCACCACATGAGCTCTAAAAGGAAGATCAAAGCTTCCCATAAGAAAGAGACACAATGGATGAACAAAGAGAATTATGTTGGAGAAAAAGGAATAGATACACGAGAGCTTCAAAGAAGAACATCACTGGAAGTTGAAGGACATTTCTATTCTACAAAGACTATTGCAATCTCAAGAAAAAAACTCATACCTGGAAGTTAAGAAATAGAACCACGATACTCTGTTTTCCAAAAAAATTATGAAGAAGGACTCAAAAAAACATCTGCTTAATCCAAAAGGAGTCCAGAGCTGTATTTCTATCATGTAGAGTTTTTCAAACTCATCTCATTCTTATCAACTCTATTGTGATTTGTTTATTTACATTTTGAGCAGTGTGTGTGCTTCTGTTTATCTTAAACACACAATGTCTCCTAAGCATAACTGAAGTATATCTAAAATCCTCACTCAAACATTATAAACCTTATAGTATCCCACTATGAACTGTGGTAGATGTCAAGTGTGACCTTAATAGCCTATGTACTATTGTTATAGTCTTTCTCAAGTAGAACTATGGTTGAGGTCTTAATACCTGGAAAGTCTCAGTATTATTGTGAACCCCGATCTAGGGTGTGGATCAAAGTTATATATAAACTGTTTGAGAGGACTAAGTCCCATCTTGAGACTGAACCTCTTGGTTAAAACCATTGTGTGTCTTTTTTTAGTTTAAACTATTTTCAATATTCCGCTGCTAATTACATTGAAATTCAAATCTATTTTAATGTAACTTTGATAGTGGACCTAGCAAGTGTTTTTAATTATTTTTAGCCAGTAAGTTAGTTTCAAAAGCTTACTTAATCATCAGATTAATTTAACTGAGAAATAATCAATCTTTGAGAAACTAATTGAACACTTACAATCTTTATAAATTCAATACAATTTAACCTGTTTTATGAATTGGGTATTTCAACATAAATCTTTATACAAAAATTTTAACAGGTACTCAATTCATCCCCACCTTCTTGGGTATCCTCTTCGGACAACACTAAGTATTAAAGGATCAATTATGAGACCATTTATGTCCTTTTATATGAGAATGTAGCTTTTATAGTGCAATATTAAATGGAATGTCAAATTTTCCATAACATAGTTTTCAATAGGAAAACTATTTTTAATACTGGGTTATATAAGGAACATATTAGACTATAAATATATTTAAAATGCTAAAATTTTATCTACATCATCATAATTTCTTTGTAATTTTTTTTGATAAAAAAATTTCTTAAATAGTGACATAATGATGATGCAATGGTTGTTTATCAATTGGAAGAATAAAATAAAGGATATTAATAATATTAAAATAAATATTATGTAAATTAATTAATTTCATTAAAAAAAATTATGGAATATTTTGAAATATTATTAATTTTTTAAAGGTGTTTTTTAAGACATCATGTTGTTATTATATTTTTAAAAAGTAAAATCTTGAATAGGGTAAAAAATTTCATTAATTATATTTTAATATAAATATTACTTTATTAAATAACATAAAATTCATAAAACTATATATTTAAGGAAGAATAATTTTATAAGTCTTGAAATTTCATCAATGACTCATTTATTTGGTTTGTTTTTCATTTTATAGTAATTATATTAACCTTCATAGTGTAAATTAAATGATATCATTGTAAGGGTTAAAAGGTTTGAAAAATATATGGAATAAAATAATCAAACCATTTTTATTTTTAATTGGATTAATGGAATTTGAAAAATAATAATTTTATCTTCTAAATTAATCAATTTTTTCCAATTATGAATAATATATTAATTTATGTTCATTTAATATTTGAATAATTACAAGACTGCGATTCCCCTCTCCTATAAAATTTACCCATTCACCTCTTTTATTCACACTTTAAATCAATTTAGGATGTCCAATGTCTAACCAAATCCATTCCATGAATCCATCAACACATTCTTGTGTACTTATTTTAGTAAGGATTGACTCTTTATAGATGTTAAGGTATTAATCAAAGGAGATCGTCTGAATAAGATGTATTTCATTTAATTAAGTGATTATATTTTATTTATTCTTCAAATTCTTTAAAATATTCTTCCAACATTATTATATAATAACTATAGTGTAATAAGTATAATTATATGTTATTATTTAAATATATTCACTTATGTCCCTCTCCATTTTCCTCAAATGGAAAAAGAATTAATAAATTGTGTGTACGGTGAAATACTTCCTCACAAAACAATATAATTTGTCTTTCATCACCTTCTATCAAGATAGGTTATAATAATAGAATTAAATTTAATATATGATATTAATGAAATATTTAACATTAATAAATAACAATATATAATTTATTTTTTTACCTTTACATGAACATAAAAATGATAACATCGTTCATACGTATGTGTGAATAATCACCTCTACAAAGTGATGTGATTTGTTTTTCATCACTAGATAAAATGAATGATATATATGTATATATAAATTTTTAATATAATATTAACGATATTATGATCAATATATAAGGTTAAATAATACTTACCTTAGTTCCATAATGGTCACTAAAAAATTAAAACAATACTCATGATTTTGTACGACTTTCCAAATCCATGATTGTAAAATAAAGTATTTTTCTTATACATATTTAATTAATAGATTTAAAATTATAATCAATATATAGATGTGATTATTATGTTATTAATATTATTACGAATTTTATTTACTAATGATCACTTTTGACTATATACATCATACTGAATTCATTTTTGACCCATTTATCGAATATTGTCAAAACATCCAACATGAGATTAATTAATTTATTAATTTTATAACATGGTAAAAAGAGATATAAAAGAAAAATAAAATTGAAAAATCCTCTAAATAAATTAAATAATTAACCATCAATTATTGTTCAAGAATTAAAATGACATATATGAAGAATCAAACTCAAGGTAAGGGACTTCCTCTTAATCTCCTTTAATTAAGGAATATTTTGATGTTATACACCCACAAACAATAATGAGGTTTATATATCAAAAAATTGGCATATAATATCATGAATTTATTTATTATCATGTTATTTTTATAAAATTTTAATCCTTCATGGATTTTATTATACAAATATTTCAAAGAGGTATGGACACTTTGATTTAAAAATATCTTTTTAAATGTTTCATTATTTAATTTCAAATTATATTCCTCCATGTAAACATTTTTTATATTATTTTATATTTTCATAAATATAAAATTATTTTAAATAAAATTTTATTTCTATTTTTATTTTCATTCAATGGTTTTGAAAAATGAATATTTTTATGTTTTTTATATGAAACGTTTGACTTTATTTACAAAAAAATGAATGTTATTTTTAGCTTATACGGTGAAACCAACATCTCCAATTATGTGATAATTATTTTATATTTCCATTCCAATAAAAGATTTCATGTTGTTAAAATAAAAAAGCAACCCCTTTTCCCCTTTCTTATAAATTTTTTAATAAAAAATTGTTTTGGGTAATGGATTTCTTAACTCAATTTTCATTTATTGGGTTAAACTTAATTTTCATTAATTATGTGATAGTAATGTTACATGTTAATTATATTATTATTATATTATGTTTTATTTAAACATTTTTATATGGCTTTTTATTGTTTACATATATTTGAATTATTTAATAAATGATAAGATCTTTGTAAGAGACTTTATTTTAAAAATCATATTTTAAAGTGACTCTTTAAACTATATTTGAAAATAGAAAAGGAATGTTTTTTAACACATAGATGAGGAACTTAATTTCTCACTTTCATAAATCCTTAATTTTTTTATTCTTCCTTTAAAATTTTATTGTTTTATTTTCAAATAAAGAATTTTCATTTTTGAGTGTGTGGCTTTGTAAAAATGAAAACTGATTTCAAAGATGGAAAGTTATTATTCTATTATGCATGAATTTTAGGGTGTTCTTATGTTTGGGTTCATTGGAATTTATTATGAGTATGGGAGGTATCATTATAAATGGGAGGGGGGGGGGGTGGTGAGCCCATTATAGGGATCCATTGCATTGGGTAATAAAAAGGAGTTAAACAGTTGAGTTTCTCCTAAGTGATTAAGAGAATATATTGTGGTGGGAATTCCAAATGTCACCCTCATAGATAATCCCTATATAGTCATGATAACTAAAAAAAATGTAAGAGTTATAATGAATTGATTCCACATTTTACCTTTATTATTTATTTTTTCTACGGAGTTTTAAATGAATCTTATTATTTCTTAAGGTAAGCTAAACAGATTATCTTTAATCAGTGAAAAGAATAAAATTTTGGAAATGATTTAATGGGTTTATAAGTATTCATAGAATTAAGGTTTCATTATTTCTTTTTTATGTACATTACATAGATTATGTGATAATCTAAGGTTTTAAAAATCACATGGTTTAAGGAATAGTTGGGACAAGAATGAGATCAAGGGAAATTTTAACGATATATCAGCATAAGAAATCATGTTTTATTTTAATTATTTTTGTATTATAACAAAAATTGATGTTGAGAATATGTGTCCACTTGTAATGTATGGGATTAATGTGTAATTGTTTTCTAATTCTCTAAAAAACTATTCTTATAAGATCATTGAAAAAATAATTTGATTACAATTTTTAAAATTACTAGATCATGTAATGTTTAAGGTCAAGTCCTTATAATTGGTATCTGAGTAAGAATTTGAAATCATTGAAGATTAGAATGTTTTCTTCAGAGTTAGGGATATCATCACGATATTATAATTTTTCAGTTTATTATAAGTTTAAATATCTAATAACCCATATTGAGACATTATGTTACTAAATTTTAAGTCGATTAAAATTATTCATGGTGACATTTATTTTATAGGTAATTATGAGTTTTTAATATTTGAGATCCAAAATTAATGGTGTGTGATGAACCTTGAGTTAAAATCATGTTATTTTTTTATTTTTTGATTTATAATATTTTATATTGGTGTAAAAATTATATAGTTTTAGAAATAGGACAACCTATAATGTGGTTGAAAAACCATCACATCCAGAAATGCTACATGAATCGAACCCAGAACTAAAGTGTAACTAGGGTGCATCACCTACCAATGGCCTGCCTGAAGTCCTGACTAGTAATAATTTTTCTTTTTCAGTAAACGTGTTTATTTATTAATAATAAGTTTATTTTTGTAACATGTCTTTCATTAAAAAGATACCCAAGGTATTGAAAAATGATTTAGTTATTAAGTTATTAATTTTCATTCAAAAGATATTTGTAATTTTGGGAACTGTATTTAAAAATGTTTAATATAATACAATAGGATTTTATTTTTGAATTAAATTTTGAATTAAATTTTTGATGAATCAATGATTTTATTGTGCACTTATGGTGATATGGGTTATTTATGAAAATAAATATCATATCTTGGAGAATATGTGATTTAGAAAATTATATTTTTAGTATGATATGTTATGAGTTATTTATGGTATTTAGAGATAAATGTTAAAATTTATCTTGGAAGATTATGTTATAAAAAACATATGAGTTTTGGGTTTCAATTATAGATTGATTATTTTGATGAATTTCAAGGACAATTATTTATTGAATGGTTAATGTTGAACTTTTGGTATTTATATTAGATTTTGGAAATTGAAGTAGTGTTTCATCATTTAAGGTTTATTCATTTTAGTTAATTATCTCATATTTTAATAACCCTATTTGTTTTGGTTAATATCTAATGATATGATAAAAAATTATTTATATTTTTTGGATTAGTTATTCTCTAGAATTTGATTCTAGTTCTTCAGGTGTAAAAAAATCATCTTGATTAATCCTAATTTGGAGACAATGATGAGTTTGTGGTGGAAATAAATTTAAGGATGGTACTCCACCTTTCAAGTAATCATGTTTCCTTATTTTCTTAGTCTTTTTATTAAATTTATTCATCATCTCTCAGAAAAGGATCTTAAAACAAAAACATTATCGGTTTCCTTTTGTTACTAAGAAATCAGTGACCATTTAACCCATCATAGATATTTGGTTTTATGATTCATAAATTTATCATGACAATGTTCACTATCATTATCCAACAGAACATGATAGTTGATTTTCTATTCCATATCTATGTTTTACAAAATGTAACCCTAGTATGTATTATCCCAGGTGGCCTTCATACTTACCTTTATTTCTTTTAAAATGTTAGTTTTATTAATACATTTTACTATTGGGGATTTCAAAAATGGTATTTTGAAAATTCAATCAATATTTATATATACTGAATTCAAAATTGTTAGGATACTATTTCTAATGGGACAGAATATTACATATCATGTTTTTGAATATAAACTAAAATACTATGTTCGATAACATACATGATACACCTCATCAAGCTTAAACAAATAAATAAATATTATTATATACCTATTACCATTATAACCTAGCCTTAAGAATGATGGGTATAAATATTATTAACTAAATTATGTTAATATGGTTTACACATGTATATATAATTCTTTTAAAAATTAATTAAAAATGAATTTAACACATTTTTTAAAATAAAATAAAATATTTTTTAGAGAAACAATTTAAATATGAAGAACTATGTTTTATAGAAATAAATAAACAAATAACCCTTTTGGATGGTATTAAATAAATATATATATATATGTAATATATTAAATGTAATATTTAAAATTCTTCTTATGTGTTATCTAGACATGATATAAGATGAAATCCAATTTTATGCATATTTGGAGAATTTTTTAAAATGTAGTCTTGCTGCCTTTTGATAGAGCACAAGATTAATATTTATTTTCTGAAACTTTTATAAATTATATTTGAAAAAACAAAATTATAATTTAAAATTTGAGTATAAAAAATTCGGTTTATTTTTTGTTAATTTTCTGATAAGATTCAGGTTTTGATGAATAATGATAAAAATACTGAATTTTAACTAAAAAAATCTTTTTTGTCTAAATATTTTATAGTGTTAAATTATATTTTTTTATTGTTTTTAGTGTATAATTTTATAAATTTTTTATCATTTAAATAAATTAGTTTCATTTAAATAAATTTCACATTGAATTTGGAAGTAAAAACATTTCACTCTTTTAGATGTTTTTTACTTTTAAAACCCATTTTCTCAATCCATAAATGGGATTACATTTTAATTAATTTCTAAAATTTTTATGTTTCAAATTTTTAAAATTGTTTTCCATATTTGGAATAAAATGGTCCAAATTTATTAAATAGCCCCATCTTATCTTTGGAAAAAATATGAATCGTGACACATGTAATTGGTATTACCACGTTTAAGTGTAAATTGGGTATCTAAGTGTAAAAATAATATCCTAAATATTATAAAATTACACTAAAAATTGTATTAATTTAATTAGATAAGTATTTTTCATCTCTACTCTTTAAAGGATTAGTTATTATACAATTTATGGCCTTTTGGATGATAATATGACCTTTATAATATTATATTCAAAGGATGGTCAATTTTGTCATTATTTTGTTTGTACTAAGAGAAATATTTTTAATACGGTGATATATAATTGATATGTTTGACTAGAAATATTTTTTAGTAATATAAAATGTTTATTAATAGCATCGTAATTTATTTATAAGTTATAGTAAAAAACTAATTACTGTAATTTGTGACATAATGATGATGCAATAATTATTTAATTAATCGAAGAATTAAATAAATAATGTTAAAAATTAAAAAAATAATATAATTTGATATAATTAATTCCATCCATGAATTTTATTGATGAATTTGATGTTTTATTGATGTTTAAAATGATTTTATTTGATGATATCATGATGAGATATATTTAAAAAGAGAGTTGATGAATAGTGTTAAAATTGACATTAATGATATTTTAAAATAAATAATATTTTATTAAATGATATAAAATTAATAAAAATATAAATTTCAGCTAACAGATTGGGAGAAGTCTTAAAATTCCATAAATGACTCATTTATTTGTCATTTATAATTTTATTATAAATATAATTACCCTGAAAGTGTGAATTAAATTATATCCTGGTAATAGTTAGAAATGAAAAAATTATAAGGATAAAAAAATAATGAAAACCTGTATAATTTTCATTAGATGAATTCATTTTGAACAATTTTCATCAATTTATCTAAATAAATCACTTTGTACCAATTTTTAAATGAATATTAATATATATTAATTTAATATTTGAATAATTCCTAGAGTTCCCCCCTCTCCTACAAAAGGGAACTCATTCTTGTCATTTATTCACACTTCAAAACAACTTTGGTTCAACCAATATATACCGAAATAACTTATTATAATCTATCCCCACAATCTATAGTTCTTATTTTAGGTGAAACACCATCCTTATAGGTGGTAAGTTATTAATAAAAGGAGATCATTAGAAAAGAGGTATCATTTTTAATAAAGTGTTTATTTATTTTTTATTATTCCACTTCCTTAAAATCATCTTAAACCAAGATTAAATAATAAATATAGTGTCCTGAAAATAATAATATTTTATTATGTTAATATCATCTCCTAAATCCATCTCTATTTCCATCAATTTGGAGAAGAATTAATTGTTAATGTGTTCGGCGAACTACTCCCTCATGAACTGATATAATTTGTTTTTCATCAACATATTTCAATATTTGATATTCTAATGGAATTAATGTTTACATGTTCTATTAATGACATATTTATTCTTATTTAACAACAATATATCATTTATGTTCTTACCATTCTGTTCACTTAAAAATGATAACGTCGTTCATATGTACGTGTGAACTATCACCTCCACAAAGCGATGTGATTTGTTTTCAACACAAAATCACATGAATGATATATATAATTATATTTAAATTATAAATATAATATTAATTTTATTATTAAAATTATTTAATGATAAATAATACATACTTTCTTTCCAAAATTGTAATTGAAAAATGAAAATGTTACTCATGCGTACGTATGACTTTCCATCTCTATGATTGTAACATAGATCATTTTTCATATCCATATTTAATTAATGCATTTAAAAGTAAAATGGTGACTTTTATTTCATGAATATTATTCTTCATATTATTGTATAATGACCACTTTTGATTATATACATCATTCCAAAGACATTTTTGACCCATGTACATAATGTCATCAGAACATATAATGTGAGATTAAATAAATTATTTGTATTTATAACATGGTAATAAGTGATATAAAAAGAATAAAAAACTTGAAAAATATTATAATTAAATTAAATAATTAACATAATTATATTATTTAGGAATGTAAAGGACATACGTTATGAATTCAACTAAAGGTAAGAGGCTTCGTCTGAATCCCTTTTCATTGAGGCATATTTTGAGTTTATACACACACACACACACCGTATTTTATTAGGTGTATATATAGACTCATTGACATATCATACCATTAATTAATTTATTATAATTTTATTTAATGTTTTTTAAATATATATCCTTCATTGGACTTATAATTCAAATATTTTGAAGTGGTATGGAACATATTGACTGATAAATATTTATTTGAATGTTTAATTATTTAATTTAAAATCTTTTACCTCCATGTAATTATTTTTTAAATTATTTTATATTTTAAAATATATATAATGATTATAAAAGAATGTATATCTATATTTAATTTCATTCTATCGTTTTCAAAAAGTAATATTTTTATGTTTTCTATACGTAACATTTGGATTTCTTTTAAAACGACAAAGGGCATGATCTTTTTAATGTATACGACGACAAAAACTTCTGCATTGTCATGAAATTTTTTTCCCATTTGGATTACTATATAATATAGAATTTATTTAAAATGAAAAAGAAACCATTTTCCCCTTTTAGGGAACTAATTTTTTTAAAATTGTTTTTTGTAAGGTATTTCTTAACTTAATTTTCATTCACTAGGTTAAACTTCTTTATCACTGATTATGAAATATTAAGGTTATGTGTTAAATGAATTATGATGATCATATTTTGTATTTCTGTTTATCCATGTGTATTTATAGAGGATACATATATTTTATTCATTTAATTAATGATATGATCTTGGTAAGGGTCTTTCTTTAAAGACCATCTTTTATAGTAACTATTTCAACTATTATTATAAATTATAAAAAGAAGTTTTTTTATACATACATCTTGAATAACCATCCTCTCTTTCATGACACATTAATGTATTGATGCCTTCATTACATGTTTACAATTTATTTTTCAAATAAAGTGTTTTCAATTTTGAGTGTGGAGCATTGTGAAATTGATAATTGATTTCAATGTGAGAATATTATTAGTCTTTTATGCATGATTTATGTGTTGTTATTATGTTTGGGTTCATAGGTATTTGTTTATGCATATGGGTTATTCCATGATAAATTGAGGGAAGGTGAGCCCTTTATACCTCTATAATGCATTGGGTAACAAGGCCGAGTTACCTAGTTGGGTTTCTCCTAACAAATTAAGAGAATATATTGTAGTGGGTATTCCAAATGTAACTATGAAAGTTACTCCCTATACATTCATGATACCTAGAGTAAATTTAAGAGTGATATGCAATTTACTCCAAAAATTACCTTTATGATTTATGTTTTCTAGGGAGTTTTATACTCATATTATTATTTCATGAGGTTAACTAAGGGTATTATGTTTTATGGATGAAAATTATAACATTATTAAAATAGTTTCATGGTTTTATGATTATTCAGGGACTAAAGATTTATTTTTTCATTTTATGAACCTTACTAAGATTTTTTTCTCATCCCATGTTTTAAAAAAATTCACAAGGTTTATGGAAGAGTTGGGAAATGTATTACATCATGATAAAATTGTAATAATTTATCGGCATAAGAAATCATGTATTATTTTAATGATTTTTTATCGAACAAATGGATACATGCAATGAGTGTCTACTTGTAATTTATGGTTTAACTATTTAAGATTTTTTATTAATTCTATACAACTCTAAACCTAAAAGATATTTTTGAAAAAAAATATGATTTATATTTGTAAAATAACAAGAATATTTAATGATTATGGTCGGGTCCTTACAATCAAAACCTGAAAAACTTATCTAAAATCAATGATTCTAGTGTTTCAATGATCACTGCACTACAATCTTTATTATACATGAAATACATTCAAGAATACTCTAAATCAAAGGGATGAGTTTAGTTGTCTCTTATCAACGCCTCTCTCTCCCATGTACCGTGTTATTTATAACATGGTTATATAACACTTGACCAATGGTAAGAATTTTCCTTGAAGAAACATTATCAGATGATAAATAATATAAATTTAATTCTCAGTCATAGATAAATCAGGTTCCACATCCGGATCCCCCCAGATCATGATAGTAGATTTATTATAGAGATATTTCTGGGGATGTGACACATGGAACACATTGTTGATAGATGTAAACTATGGTTGTAACTCAAAATGGTAATACTATTTTCCAATATTCTCCACAACCTCAAATGGTCACACACATAATAGTGATAACATTTTATATATTTGATTCCACAATGATCTAATAGTGGTGAAACATTCAAAAACACTAGGTCACCAAATCTAAAATCCAAAAGGAACTGATGGTGATCAGCATAAGATTTGTAACATATTTATTCCATTAAAATTATCAAATGAATCAAAAGAATCATTTTAAACATTTTATGGACCAAGATGTGTCTTAACCTAGAAGCTTCACCATCCTCTCAACAATAATGAAATTATTTTCTTGGTCAATTATAAAAATCTTTAGAGGGTTCCATCACGATTGATGAATAGTAGGTAATGTTATAATTATTCTCAACATGTCCCAAGAGGAAATCTCAAGATCCTAGAAAGTTAATGACACAAGATCATATCATATCATCATGAATATTAATCACTCATTCTGGTTGACCATATGTTTTTGGATGGTATTTCATGCTCAACATTACATAGAATCTCATCACCTCTTGTAGCCCCCCCAAATGAAGTGTAAACTAAGGATAATTATTGGAAATGATAGTTAATAGAACTCCATGAAACCTAATGATCTCTTAAACATAAATTATTTCCACTTCGTCAAAATTTTTATTATTATTAATTGGAATAAAGTGAGCTATGTTGGTTAATTAGTCAATAAAAAACCATATATTATTCTTTCATCAAGTGGTATGCGGAATACTAACCATACATTCCATTGGTATATTTTCACACTACCATGATAGCACTAACTGAGGATTTTAAAAGCTTTAAGGCTTCTGATTCTTGAACTTGACCTATTAACAAGTATGACAATGGGAAATGAAATCATGATTTTCCATTTTCATAACAGGACACTGAACACACCGCCTCATTTTATAAAACATTATTTTTGTTCCATTGTGAACCACCCAGTTATAACAATGGAAGTCCGCCATGATAACCATATTCAAAGGTATAATAATGAAAATCAAGCTCCAGAAACACAGGATAACATTGGATAATAGAAATATCTTTTTTATGGTCTCCTCACCATATATAGAATATCCAATATCCCTTAATTATCCATTGATCTTCTGTTCTTGACAAATCAACTCGATAAGTGAGAACTTCTACTGAACAATTGCCAAGGTAATACTTCTCTCGTCATCCTAAAATCCCAAATGTATATGATAAAAGTGTGAAAATGACTTAAACTACCAGTGATTTTCAATCATAGGAAAGGATGTAAATTTCTTTCTCAATAAATCATCAAATGTATTCCCCTTACCAAAAGTTTTGGAAATGTCGAAATAAAAAAAATAAAGTTACATTACCCACCATCTCTGTTGAAGGATCAAATCATTTTTGGATAATATATAACATAACATTTTATGATCTGTATAATGACCTAGAATTATATCAATGATATTTTACTTATTATGTCTATTTAAAATAGTATATATCACCAGAAATCACATATAGAACTCAATATAAACTTCATAAATTTAGAGTCAATGAAATAAGATTTATTTCTATAATTTAAGGAACTATTCTGATAAAATAGTAACCTGACCTTAGGAATAGTAATATGACATTTCTTAATAGTAAATCATCCAAATTAATAGTATCCTCGTTGATATGTGTATAATTAAAATTTATGAATCTTATAAATAAATGCATGATATAATTATATCATAGTATAAGTAAGTGAATATTTTAAAAATTAATAATTAAGTGTTGGTATTATGGAATGTACTCAATATTTAATTACAAATTTATAATTAAAAAAATATTTAAATGATAATTCATTTACATAAAATTTATTATTAAATAATTTTTTTGTCTTGTATTTTTAGATAATTTTATGTGACCTTAGTAAATTTTTGAAAGTGTTATATGTAACGCCCTGACCCCATTTACCCAAAGTCGGTGTTTTACTACATAACATTGGCATGATACAAGGATTAATGTCCCGAAAGAATGATAAGTTTAGTATAATTGGAAACAAGATACATACATATGTTCAACATTACAACTTGAAAAGAAATAAAACACTAATTTATTCTATTATAATCATTCAAGCCTCTTAGATTATGCCTGTGAGTCACTCATAACTAACTTCCTCATATCCTAGGAAAATGAAACATAAAAAAGGGGTGAGCCTAAATGCTCAATAAGGGTAAGCAATACGGTAGAAGATAACATAAACATTAGGCATGATGAATAATTAAAAACACATGCCATTACAAATAATAAACATGAACACTTTATGGCAGGGATATGAAATGAGTAAATAATTTCATAACAAAACCTAGTCATTGGTATTTTACTAGTCGAATAACCACATGAACCATCATTATTATTTTCATAATGAGGGAATGTATAATGCCGGATATTCTGAAACATCATTTCAAGCCTCGACCAAGATGTCTAAAAATGATTTAGGATGTGGCCAAAACCATATATCAAATTGGGAAAAGCCTTGAACAATTCCAAGTCTAACTGTCTCATGAGACCTACCGATTCACCAAGGAGCTAGAGCGATATACACCCATCACATATGAAGTCCAATACATTTCTCATATAAAAAGTTTGAAACATAACATAAACATTCGTATTAAAAATAGCATGCGAAATGTCAATACTTGAACCATAAACCATTAATGGTATAAAAATCACATATCCACATCCAAACATATCAAAAAACCTTAAATATAATATGGAATATTTGTATCATAATCAATCAACTTCAAATAAGTGTAAAATCTATCAAAGGATGTTGACATAGATGAAATCAAAATTATTTGAGAGAAATATCTCTTTCTATATTGAAATCATTTAAGAGTCACATAATTATAAAATAAAACATTTATTTTGAAAGTATTTATATAATTTTGTAAGGGAAGCTTTGACAAGGTTATAACGGCGGAAAATAGAAACACCTGCCGTATAAGTTAAAAAAAATTCTTACCTTAATTTTGTCGAAAAGGTCATAAAGTACCTGTTTGGAAAATGATGAAAATATTTCTTTCAAAACATATAAGGTAAAATAATGGTATAAATTACTTTAACCCATAGTCTAGTAAATAGTAATTTTTTTTTGAAATTAATTTTTATGAAATCAGAGATGTAGATGATAAAGAGGTCCCAGTAGATACTTACGTAAAAACAATCTCCGATAATAAAGAGATTGTGAAATTAACCCTTACCTAGTAATTTTCCTTTTTCGAGGGTACATTAACCTCCTGTATAATAGTTAAATAATAATTATTAAATTATAAAATAACCATATATGTAAATATGATATCATATATGAACTTCTAATATTTCTTTGTTAATAATATTTTAGTATTATCGTTGTTTTGTGTGTTAACAGATTCATTTTAATTTATATGTTTCATTACATAAGTCATGTTTTTTATGGACAAGATGTATTTGATTCATATCTAGAATGATATTAAGTTCTTAAACATTATTTTTAATCATCAAATGAAAATTATTCTTGAATGGTTACAATGGGTAAATTAATCTCATCGCGTTCATGGAGATGATAATCCATACATACGCACAAGAGACAATATCATTATATTAATGGAAAAATTGTATTTAATTGGATGATATATCATATATACAGAATACTTAAAATGTTATATTTATTATTTACATCAATTATACTCATTATTATACCCACAAAAATAATGAAGTGTTTGAATAACAAACTACACCACGACGTGGCGACGGTGAGCCGTACGTACGCACGTATGGTGACTTTTGATATTTATAGGATGAATAGAATAAATAATATGGTTGTACTATATTTATAATAACATCATAGTATGTAGAAGGTACTGGATTTTTTATTTTTGAATGGAAACAACAAAGAAAGAGGAAGTGGAAGAAGAAAAGAACTTGAATGAGGGTGGTGAAATTATTACCTCTACTTTGGGTGTTTCCTTTTGAGTTGATCAAAAGGGATCCATAGGATGGATTTATGATCAATGAATGGCCTCTACATTAAAGTTAGGGACGTTGGTAGGTTATTTGGGTAGGGGTTGGCTGACCCAAAAATCTTTGGAGGTGTGAAATTAAGAGAATGGGATGAGACCTTTTATAAGAGTGGTGATGGTCACTTTAGGAAAATGTTGAAATATTAATATATAATAAAATCATTTGTCGGTTTATAATGGCTCAAAAATGAATTATTT
This sequence comes from Viscum album, assembly GCA_963277665.1. Lineage (NCBI taxonomy): Eukaryota > Viridiplantae > Streptophyta > Magnoliopsida > Santalales > Viscaceae > Viscum > Viscum album. The sequence goes on along the minus strand of OY728121.1, from coordinate 1,638,162,029 downwards.
ATAGTCTAAGGTGGGTATGGGTCGAAAATATCTCAACTAATAGGTTTTAGATAGGTTTAGGTTATCATATTAACTATATCTTTAAGATATAACTCTTAATTAAATAGTTTGACATTTACCATGTCTCTTTGTATTTTTATATTATATTGTTAATAAAATTACTATAACAAGAAAAGAGAACCCTAAGTGGTTATTTATTAATATATATAACCTTATCTAAGTCCTTTGGATGAACCTTATATTTTTTGGAATATTATATCATTTAATAATATAATATTTGTTTTAATAACACATTTATGTCAATTTTGACACTATTTAGTATTTTGTTTTTGTTAAAGTCATAAAACCATGATTACTTTGAACAAAATTTATTTAATCAACTGTAACAAGTAATATAAACCTAGAAAATTAGTTAAATTAATAAAAAGTATCATATTAAATTTATTTGGATATTTATAATATCAATTACTTTAATCTTTCATTAATTAGGTAATTACTGCATCATCATTGTGTCATAAATAAATTTAATTATTTAATGTTTAAAAATTATAAATAAAATTCAATTATTTAAGAAATATTTTTAGATTTATAATGAATATTTATAGTCGAATTTATCTTATGAATAAACCTATATTTAAAATTTTTTAGTTATGAAAACATGAGTTTAACACTTCTGACTCTTCTTTAAATTAAATAACAATAAATGTCCTAATCAAATACAAGTGGACCAAAAGGATCATATTTTATTAATAAGGTTGTTTTTGGTCAAATTAAACTTATAAAATTGAATTAGGACATGTTTTAGGGTAATAGTAATATCATTTTTTCCTTTAATTACCCAATTTACTTTTAACCGTGGTAAATAAAAGTTAAAAGTTACGATTCACCAGAAATTATTTTCATCTTATTGAATCACATTTTACATACTGATATCAACCATGTCTATCGGATTTTTGAAATTAAGTTCATAGATTCAGTAAAATTATGTTTAATTCAAATCTTCAAATGCTACTAGGAGGTGGGTAAAAGACGGTAAAAAGTTCAATAAAATTTTAATATATTTAAACTTATTATAAAATGACTCTAATTAATTACATTGAACTTATATATGTATTATGTATCAATTTTGACCTAAAATTAATTTAAATAAAATAAAAAATTATTTAAAAAAAATTCAGTTTTAACCAATAACATAGTGTTTCACTATTCATAAAAAATTGAATGTTTTCAAAAAATGCCAAAAAATCACCCTAAGCTAATTTTAAAATTATGAATTCAAAAATGAATTCCATTTTGAAAAATAAAATTTATAAAATTTCAAAAAGTGGATATGTCTATTCATAATGGCATGTTTGATTGGTCACAGTGTGTTAGAATCTCAAAGTTGCGTACAATGCAATCTATTGCATTATTTAAAGGGAAACGTACCATGTAAGCTTGAGGTGTTACATTTTTCCTTCCTTCGAATGATTTTGTCCTCGAAATTTCTAGAATACTACCATACAAAACAATTTGTGTGGTTCTTCATCATAAGTTCTTTTGGTTCCCACGTTGCCACTTCCATCTTATGATTTCTCCATCGAAATTTTACCAGACAAGTCGTCCGGTTTCTCAGCACTTGTTCTTTGGTATTAAGAATCTTGATAGGATCTTTACAATAGGACAAATCAGGTTCCAGTTCAATTTCATCATAGGTGAATTCATGCGTTGGGTCAGGCATGTATTTTCTCAACTGTGATACGTAGAACACATCGTGAACATTGGAGAGACTTAGAGGAATTTCCAAATAGTAATCTACAACCCAAATCATTCTAGAATTTCGAAAGGTATGATGTACTAGGGACTTAATTTATCCTACTTACCTAATTTTATAACTCCCTCCCACAAAGATACCTTCAAGAAAACATGATCTCCTACCTAAAATTCCCAATCCTTCCATCAGTTATTAGCATAGATCTTCTTCCAACTTTGAGCTACTTTGATGTGGGTTTGGATAACCTTCACCTTTTCCATCATTTCCTCAACAAGTTTTGGGCCTAAAACTTTTCTTTCACCAACATCATCCCAACAAATTCATGTGCTGCATCTCTTTCCATATAATGCTTCATATGGTGCAATATTAATACTTGAATGGAAGCTATTATTATAGGAAAATTATACCAGAGGTAAATATTGATCCCACATACCTTGAAAGTCAAGTGAGAAAGATCTCAACATGACTTCTATGGTTTGAATATTCCATTCTGATTTTCCATCTGTTTGAGGGTGGTAGGCAGTGCTCATATGAAGTTCAGTATATAGGGATTTCTGAAGACTTTTCTAGAATATTGATGTAAAATGGGCATCACGAACAGAAACAATCGATAGGGGTACTCCATGAAGTCTTACAAATTCATTAATATACAGTATTGCTAAACATTCTAGTGGTAAATATTCTCTTATAGTAAGAAAATATACTAACTTGGTAAGATGATAAATAATGACCCATATTGTATCATTCCTTCTAGGAGTCTTTGGTAGCCCCATGAAAAAGTCTATCGGAATATCATCCCATTTCCAATTAGGTAAGCGAAGATGTTTCAGGACTCCTCTAGGATGTTGTTTTCTAGATTTCACTTTTTGGGACACCAAACATCTCGAAACAAAATTTGCAATATCTCTCTTCATGTTGTCCCACCAAAAATGTTCTTTCAAATCACTATGCATCTTAGTGCTACTAGGGTGTATAGATAAATTGGAGTTATGAGCATCATCTAACAATTCCCATTCTAGATTAGGTATATTGGGAACACAATGTATTTTACCAAATTTCAAAATCCCATCTTCATATATGAAGTCGATCAATCTCCCATCATTCACAACTTTAATTTTCTTTTGAAACCCTTCATCGTCAACCTGAAAACATTTTATCCTTTCTAGTAAAGATGGTCTGGTAACGATTTGAAAAAGTATTGATGTTTCACATCCCATGATTATTCCCATATCCATTTATACAAGATCCATGTACATAGGATCCCTTTAAAATCTCATCTTATTTAGAACTCCATGATCCTTTCTTCTAAAAGCATCTACCACCTTATTTTCCTTCTCCGGGTGGTAGTTTATAGTGAAATCATAATCTGTGAGTATTTTAGGCCATCACCTTTGCCTCATGTTGAGTTCCATCTGTGAGAAAATATAATTCAAACTATTTTGATTGATATATATCTCACATTTTTTACCATATAGATAGTGTATCCATATCTTCAAATAAATGATTACAACTGCTAACTCAAGATCATGAGTAGGATTATTTTGTTCGTGGATTTTTAACTCTCATGATTCATAGGCAATAACTCTATCATTTTCCATAAGGACACAACCAAGTTCTTTCTTTTGAAGAATAACTATAAATAAAAGACCCATTATTCCCCGATGGTTGATTCAATATAGGATCATTGACTAATATTCTCTTCAGTTCTTCAAAACATTCTTCACACTCTTTTGTCGAAACAAATTTAACCCCTTTACGTGTGAGTTTGGTTAATGGGTTTTCCAATCGGGCAAAATTATAGACGAAATGTCAATAATAACCCGTTAAACCAATAAAACTGCGTACCTCAGTTATACTTGTTGGTGCTTTCCATTTGTGGATTGCCTTTGGATTAGAAGTATCAATATATATTTCATCCTTTGAGACAATATGGCCAGGAAAGGAAATCCCCTGAAGCTAGAATTCACACTTGCTAAACTTCCCATATAATCCATTTCTTCAAAAAGTATTTAGGATAATTCTCCATTGATTTTCATGATCTTTGTAACTTTTGGAGTATACCAAGATATCATCAATAAATACCACTACGAGGTCATCAATATATTCCATGATAACTATGTTCATTAGATCCTTGAAAAGCGAGGGTGCATTAGTCATCCCAAAAGGCATTACTATAAACTCATAATGCCCATAACTGGTTCAAAATAACCACTGGAAATATGGTTTTTACCCACGGTTCTTTACCAAAGGTTTGCTTAAACCGTTGGTAAAGAAGGGCTAGGAAACCCTTTCCCAACGGTTCTAGTGAACGGTTTAAAAAGGGTACCCCTTTTCCAACGGTTCCATAAAACTGTTGGAAAAGGGGTGCTCAAATTACCCTTTCACAATGGTTTCATAAAACTATTGGGAAAGGAAACCCCTTTTCCAATTGTTCAACAGAACCATTGGGAAAGGGTACCCCGAACACCCCTTTCCCAACAGTTTTCAAAAACCATTGGTAAAGATTTTCCCCAAATACAATCGGGCCGCTTCTCTCCCCCAGTCATGACAGAAACCTAAAATCAATCCGGTGCTCAGCTCCTCTATCAAACTCCCCCATATAAATAGGTGAAAATCCATATGAATAATCTTAAATCGGGTATTTTATTCTTTATAAAAATATGCTACCCTGTTTTTATTGTTATTGATCTAATATTTAATTTTAAATTTTGATTTTGATGTGATTTCACCCTGACAAATAGGGAAATGAATGAATATTTTGTTAATTAATTAGTTTCCCATGGAATATCATTTTTTTATAAGGTCCCTGAAAATTAAAGGGGTAATGTAATAGAAGACCTTGAATAAATTGTGAAAGTTGGGGTATGTTGCTTCTATGAGAGGTTTTTTTTGTGTTTCATTGTATGTTGTAGGCTGTTTTATGGTGATTGAGGTGACCAGTTTGGATTTGTGATATGTGGGGTTGTAATGTGATGGTTAGTGGGCATGGATGTGACATGTGAAGTTGTGTGATAGTGATGATGTGTGGTGGTGTTTTGCCGTGTGGAGGTGTTGTGTGATGAGGTTGTGGCGTATGATGTGGTGAGGTGGTTTTTATTGTGTAGTGGTCTGTGATGTGCAATAGTTTTTTTTGTGATATGTGGTTTTTTTGGTGAGATGGTTGGCCTATGTAACATGGCGATGATGGTTATTGTGAGATGGTGAGTTTTTTTGTGGTGGTTTTATTAGTTTCCAGGTTATCTATGGAATAAATTATGCTGTTAAAACAAAAAAAAAGATAGTAAATAAATGAGATGGAATAGAAATGGATGTGTGGTAAATGGATTTAATTAATTTAACATTAAATGAATGGACAATGTATCTATGAATGAAGTGTATTATAAATGAAAGTGGGAAATTCTATGTGTCTTGTGTGGTGGTTGTGTGGTGTGTTGCAAATAACGGTGAAAGTGGTTGTGATGGTTTATGTGTTGTATGGTAGTAGTGAAGTGTGTGATTATGTAGTTAATGTGAACCCATAGGTTGGGTATTTTGTGTTGTCTATATATCATGTATTTTATGTTATTTCTACACATTCCCAACTAGAGTTGGATAAACTTACCAACGATCATAGGTTTTGAGTTATGGGTATTTTTTCTAATATCTATGATGGTGGTTATATGGTTGGATAACTACCATGTATTACCTACTCTTCCATCATGAGTGATTGACCATGTGTTTTTAGGTAAGATGCGATGTGATTGTCTATGTGTCTTCAGGTGAGATGTACTATGATTTCCCTAGTGTTTTTAGGTGAGGTGCGATGTGATAAGGCTATAATAAGATGTGGCATGTGGTTTGGGTCATGTAGGGTAGGAGGATGGCACAGGGTTGATGTTATTCATGTTCATGATACCCTACTAATATGGTTATGGGATGGGGCATGCTGTGATGTGATAACACATTATGTTCTTGTTAGTTTTACATTTTTTCAATAACGCATTAGTATGTTTTTTTCACATGTGTAGTTGATACCTTGATTATTTTCTTCCTTTATCGTTTACTTAAATTTATTTTCTATTAATGTTCAATCCTATTGAATTGTTTATGAAAAAATGACTTATATAAATTCTTTTTATAGAATGGATAGAAGTTGGATGTATGAAACCGATCGGATCTCAAGATATTTTCAAAACAATTTGGAGAGCTTTATAGATTTTTCATTTCACAATGCTTCAGATAGTGGTCGCATACACTGCCCATGTTCCAATTGTGTTGGTATACCTTGGTTGAGCTGTGAAGAAGTCAGCTACCACATAACCAAAAATTGTTTTCAATCAAAATACGTTGTGTGGTATCACAATGGGGAGAAAATGAAATCTCAAATTGTTAATGATTGAAATGAAAGGACCAGAATGGATAATTTGTTAGATGATCAGTTTCCATTTATTCGTCATCATGAAAAAGAAATCATTTCAACTCACGAAGACTTAGATATGAGGGAAGCTGATGCATCTAGTGAAAATGATGATATTGATAGGTTGAAAAAATTTAATGATGCTGCCACATCTCCAGTATATCGACAATGCGATAAAATTAAAAAGCTGGAATTTTTAATCCGATTGTTTCATGGGAAAAATATGTATGGGATTTTTAATATAGAAATCGATTAAATTCTTACCCTCTTGAAGGATTTAATTCTAGATGACGAGGATATTCCCTCAAACCACTATATGGTATGGAAGTTAGTTGAGGAACATAGATTTTCAAGAAACAAAATTCATGCTTTCCCGAAAGATTTCAGTTTATTCTGGGAGGAAACTGCTAAACAAAATGATTGTATAAAATGTGGCACATCCTGCTGGAAGTCAAAATCTGATGGAACACCATCCCGCATTCCACAGAAAGTAATGTGGCACTTTCCATTGATCCCCAGACTCTAGAATATTTTTATGTCTGATGACATATCAATAAAAATGAGATGGAATAATACCGAGAGAGAGAAGACTAATGATGAGTTGGTTCATCCTCCAGATGGATTTTCATGGAAGAGATTTGATGCTCGACATCCTGATTTTGCAGCTGATGTGCATAATGTGAGGTTGGGTCTTTCATGCGACAGTTTTAATCCATTTGGGTAGATGCTTACTTCGCATAGCACATGACCATTTTTTATACACATTTATAATCTTCCCCCATGGTTGTGTATGAAAAAACCTTTCACTTTCATGAGTATACTCATATATGGTCATTCTGATCCCGACATTGATATTGATGTATACATTCAACTTTTAATAAAAGAGTTGAAACTTCTTTGGGATGTGGGTGTGTGCACATACGATGCATGTTCTAAAGACATATTTCAGATGCGTGCTACGCTTATGTGGACGATCAATGTTTTTTTGGCTTATGCAATGATGTCTAGATGGAGCACGAAGGGAAAACTATCATGTCTAGTTTGTATGAAGATTACACGATCTAGAAGACTGAATCATCGTTGTAGTTTCAGTTTTATGAGACATCGACTATTCTTTCCAAAGGATCATCCATATAGAATGAATCGTCGAAGATTTGATAATACCATAGAGGCTGATGATCCACCTCAGTGTATGTCTGTAACTGACACGCTTAATGAATTAAAAGATTTTAGTTTTTTGTTCAGGAAGGGTTAAATGAAATCTAGAAAGAGAAAGAATGCTTCCATTGAAACCTGTTACAATTGGAGGAAGAGGAGTATCTTTTTCGATTTCTCTTATTGGTCAACCAATTTGTTATTTCATTGCTTAGACGTAATTCATATTGAAAAGAATAAATGTGAAATGTTTCTTTCGGTTCTTCTAAATGTCAAGGGGAAGAAAAAAGATGATTTATGATCTCGGCGTGACTTGGTGGATTAGGGCATCAGACCAGAATTACATCCTGTGTGTATTAGTGAAAATAAATGGCAACTTCCATGTTCTTATTATGTGATGAAAACTATGGAAAAAAACAATTTCTGGAAGTATTAGATACTATTAGAGTTCTTTGTGGATATTCAAGTAACATATCTAAACGGGTCAACAGAAAAGAGTTGAAGCTAAAATCTATGAAGAATCATGATTATCACGTTCTACTGCATGAGTTGCTTCCAATAGAAATCCATCATCTTTTGTCCAATAATGTAAGGGTGGCTGTTATTCGGATGTGCCATTTGTTTAGAGATCTTTGTGCTAAGAAGTTTTCCAAGTCTTTCTTGATTTTTTTTTGACAGATGCCCCATTAATTTTGTGTGAGTTGGAGAAAATATTTCCTCCATCATTTTTCACATGCATACTGCATCTGAATATCCATATTCCCACTGAAATACTTCTTGAAGGACCTGTTTCTTTTCATTGGATGTATCCAAATAAATGAAATATGTTCACATTAAAGTATTATGTCCGAAATAGAAATCATCCCGAAGTTTCTATCATGAATGGTTACTTGGCTCAAGAATTTATGGATTTCTGCTCGATGTATTTGTCTGATCTTACTAAAAGATTGAACAGACCAATGAGAAATGAAAAAGAACCATATTAGAAAATTGAACCCAGTTTTCCATCACTTCCTCAAACAGAAGAAATTCCTGGATCATATACATTGAAGACATTAAGCCATGAAGAGCGGGAGATGGCACATCGCAGAGTTTTGTTCAACTGTGATTTATTCGATGACTATATCAGGTATCTAAATTGATTATGTATATATTACATATATATCTGTTAAACTATTCATATTTTTTTATCTATAGGGAACATAAAACAATGATAAATAGGAAGAATCATTCTTTATCTTTGGGAAGGAGAGAGACTTTTCATAGAAAAGATTTTTCAGCTAGGTTAAAATTGAAGGTAAAAATATTACTATTTAAAATAATTATATCAATATTTAATTAAGTTTAATAGTCATTTATACTGTAGGTATTGAGTTTGTCTGCTGACTCTGTCTCTGAGGAAATAAGAGCTTTGGATTTTGGTCCTAATACCGTGGTTTGTGACTGTAAATCAATTTTTATCAATGTGTACAAATTTATTGTCACTGAATGAGCAAAGAACATGAGAACACAACATGATGGTGTTACATTTACCACCACAACTGATTGTTATTCCAGTGCATCAGATAGTAGACTGCAATTTGAAAATGTTGGTTATTATGGAGTTGTTGAGAAAATAATAATATTGGATTATTACTCTCATGGATGAGTCATAATGATAAAATTCCATTGGTTTGATTCGATGAATAGACATGGCACATTTATTGATGAATTTGGATTTCGAGTAATTAATATGACTTGCACTCTTTCTACTGAAGAACCATATGTGTTGGCATCAATGGATAAACATGTTTTTTTATTTCAAATACCAACTTCGACCTGAATTTGGTGTCATAGTTGAAGTAATTCCAAGACTAATTTTTGATGATGGTGATGATGGAATTTACACTATCCTTAGTGCCATTGAAACCAATCCATTTATTTCTTTTTATGAATCTAATAGATCAATTTTTAGACTTGATTGTGAACCTGAAGTTGTGGTTGAAAATATATAGAATCATTCATCTGTGTTCTTAATTATTTTGGTCTACCTCGAGTTGGGTTGTTACGGTTTGTAATATTCAAATTTATTTCGTATTGATCGCAAATATGTTTTAGCTGACGTGATCGTTATGTAAATTTTCAATGTTTATTGGTTGCAGTTTTATTTGAATTGTATTTTCAAATTTGGAATTGAACTGTATTAAAACCTAGTCAAACAGTATTTCTAACTTGGTGAACATTACAACTTGTATGATTTATTAAATCCATTCAAGCTCTTCTAAAACAATTGATAGCTAAATTACCAATGAATCCCCCTATTCCCTTATATATTTAGTTTTTTGGGTTACACATTAGTTTCCTTTTTCTAATTAATTACATATTTGTTTTCAAAAGCAGGAAATGTAGCCAATTGAAGAGAGACAAAGGAAAAAAATGTTGGAGAACAATCGTCGAATGACGGAGTTGGGAATTCCATAATTAGTGCCTATAGTGAGTATTTTATTTCATATTGATATATTTAAAGAATATATAATGTAATGTGATTAATTTTTTTGTAAACATTTTTGTAGGATCCACCTATACATTGATAGTTATTTGACGAGGAGCCTAGTACTAGTCCTAGTACTCAGGTCGGTGGTAAGAGGAGGGTTCGTACCAGAGGTGGACGAGCAGCTGCACATACCTGACTAAACCATGCCCCTCCCACTGACATGTCATCCTTCCCAAATTCTGATCCTGGTGTGTTGTTAGGGACACATGGGATATTTAGGCCACCTATGTTTTGGATACCTTCTGCATATTCTAGCCCATCATTTTCACATCCCATGATGATTCCCACTCCCCAGTCAGAATCCGGTCAGATAGCTATCCCATATTCTTTTCCTTCTACTTATGTCTCTCTGAGCTTCTATATTCCATCATCTTCGACTCTTGTTCCACCACAGGGTGTTCCATCAGTTTCTGTGGATCCAACGATGCTCAATGATCAGACCGACATAGGTATATTCATAGAACCCAATTTTTTTTATAGAAATAATTATTTTCATTATAACATGTTTTGATAAAATATTTGTTTTTCTTTCATGACAGATACATCTACTGACAGGAGGAATGGGCGGGGGCGTACATGCATGCGTTCGGTGTGGAACCGCCACACACAGGTTATGGTGGATTATAATGAAGACAACCAAATGGTTGAGAAAACAGAGCAGCAATGTTGGAGTTTTTTGGCGACGCTTTCCAAATACTCCAACATCATTCCCATCACCCCACTATCATGGATACTTCTACCAGATGAGGTCAAGGATGGAGCTTGGGTAGAGATATGGGTAAAAAAATCTGTTCTATTTAATGCAATGAATTATTTTTGTATTTATATGAATTAATATTTTGATGTCAGTTTTGATTTAATTTTCCCGATGGTGAGGGTGAACGATCGGAACGTCTAAATGATTTAGGAAATCATTGGAGAGTCTAAAAGTATGTGTTGTTTATTGGATGGTTTTCTAGAGTTAGCACTAAGTTAGAGGCGTTACCAGTGGTGGATGATTGTCCTATAGAGCAGTATCGTCAGATGATTACTCATTGGACAAGTACCCAGTTTAAGGTATTAATTACATTTGAGGTATTTAAATAATAAATTTCATGTTTTTCATTAATAATCTCTGTTTCATTTTTGAATTTTATTTAGTAATCATCTGGAAAAAATAAAAATAACATTGATGCAAAAAAATACCTCCACACACTGGGATGCACTACGATGCCTGATCATGAGAGGAAGTAGGTATGAAAATTGTTTATAATTTTTCTTTATGACTTATACTTTCTTTTTTTCCCTCAATTATTTAATATTTTGATAAATTTTTCATATAAAATTAGTTTTAAATTTCATTGTAGAGGCAAATACAAAATATTGAAGGATGTGTGCCTCGAGAAAAACTGTTTTGCTCGAGTAGACAGAAAAAGGATGGAAGTTCCGTCAACGAAGTGACTCATCAGCAGATTGTATGTTTTAATCTGTTGAATTTATATTTTTATATCTATTTTGTAACTTAAAGATATATTTATATTTGTAATAGGCTACTTTAGAGGCCCCCGATGCCCAAGAACCAGACAATTTTGGGCCAACAGATCACTTACATCAGGTGTTGGGAGAGAAGCATCCTGGAAAAGTATGCTACCAACCTAGGATAACCTCGAAGAGGTATTGTCCCTCATCAGTTATTAGCTGTAGTGCCACTGAGCTGCAAACAGATAGTGCACAGGAAGAACAGGCTGAGAAAAGGGCCACAGAGACGACAGAACAGTCTGCTAGGGAAAACAATGCGTTTATTAAATTTATTGAAGTTCTACGTCCAACCTTCCAGTAGAGGCCATCCCAACTTTTGATGAATATATGTTGTCGATACGTTCTATATATGGTGCACCAAGTGGTATTTCTAGTGGTGGATAGGACGATGTCCAGCTTGATGATGATGATGGCGAGGAGTCTGATGCAGAAGAGGATGGAGAGGAGGAGGGTGAGGCGGGTGGAGAGGGCGAGGATGAGGGTGAGGGTGAGGAGGAGGGCACTAAGGAGGGAGAGGACAATGATGGGTACGAGGACGAGGGTGATGATGATGGTGATGATGGTGATGGTGATGTGGTACAAATTGATCCATTATATTTTTGACTAATATTACTGAGATTTGATATTTAATCTATTCTAGTTGTTGGTTTTATCTAGACTTGTAGTATAGTATTGGAGTTGAGTTATTTTTATATATTATCTGTTTTTATGGATGTTGTTGTCTTTTAGTGGTCGTGTGTTTGGGAACCCCCCTCCTTCCTGGACCCTGGACAACCCCCCACCATCCTCCTTGGGCCCCGGACAGCCCCCCGGACAGCCCCCGGACAACCCCCCAAATGGCCCCCCGAACAGCCCCCCACCCTCCTCCCTGGACCCCTGATAGCCACCTAGACAGCCCCCTGGACAGAGCCCCACCCTCCTCCTTGGGCCTCGGACAACCCCCCGAACACCCCCCCCCCCGGACAGACGCCCGCACAACCCCCCCACCCTCCTTGGTCCCCGGACAGCCCCTCAGAAACCCACTATACAGCCCCCCGGACAGCCCCCACGGACAGCCCACCACCCTCCTTGATTTCATTTACTACTAGAAAATCTGAAATATATATTTTATTTATTTTCATCATGATAATAAATGTAAATCACATTTACACATCAAATCAATATCATAGATTCTTGGTATGTTATAAAAGGGATGTATTCAATGGGAATGACATTGTTAGCACTGAAATGTTTTGTAGCACGATAAACTAAAATCTATTCCATACTAAGAATGATATAAAAATATTCTATATGAATGTCCACATGATTTTAAGTAAATACCATTCCACTAATAGACACATGAGGATTCTCATAAATCATGTTTACCTTAATATTTCCACAAGGATTTTTAGTAAATGTTTTATCTTCTATTAATTTTCTGATATTCTCATTTTAAATGTAAATTTTTCATAAATTAATTAATTTAAAGACCCATTATCAAATAGTGTATTTGAATAATGTGAATAAACAACTAACATACCACTCTAACTGTGTCTCTTTTGTTTAAAATGGACAGGATTATAAGTGAAAAGAACAACTGGCATACGGAAAACCGACCAAACACATTTGAATTCTATTGATAATTTATCACAACGATCCATGGGTCATATGTGACATGTACGAGCCAACCCGGGCTCAATCTGAGGCACGGTCTGGCCAGGATCAGTCTAAGTGGCTCCCCTTTATTTAAAATGGACAACATTTTAAGTACATAGAGAAAAACAACAAAACACATTTGGTTTCTGTTGAAACATTAGGAGAATGATCCATGGGTCATATGTGACGTGTATGAACCAAACCTTCCTCAATCGGAGATGCGGTGTGGCCAGCACCACTCAAAGTGTCTATCTTTTGTTTTAGAAGGACATTATTTTAAGTGAAAAACATAAACTGGCATACAAAAAACTGACCAAATGCATTCGAATTGTGTCTATACTTTAGCACAATGATCCATGGGTCATATGTGACGTGTAAGATTCAACCCTACCTTAATTAGAGGCATGGTGTGGCCAGGATCACTCTAAGTGGCTCTCTTTTGTTTAAAATGGACAACATTTTAAGTACATACCAAAACAGACCAAACACATTCAGATTGTGTCGATACTTTATCCCATAGATCCATGGGTCATATGTAACATTTAAAATTCAACCCCGCCTCAATAAGAGATGCGGTGTGGCCGACACCACTCAATGTGTCTATCTTTTGATTCAAAAGGACATCATTTTAAGTGAAAAACATCAACTGGCATATAAAAAGCTGACCAAACGCATTCAGATTGTGTCGATACTTTAGCACAATGATCCATGGGTCAAATGTGATGTGTACGAGTGAACCTTGCCTCAATCTGAGGTGCGGTGTGGCCGACACCATTCACAGTGTCTCTCTTTTGTTTAAAATGGATAGGATTATAAGTGAAAAGAACAACTGACATATGAAAAACCGACCTAATGCATTCAGATTCTATTGATGATTTATCACAACAATCCATGTGTCATATGTGATGTGTACGAGTTAACATTTCCTTAATTCAAGGTACGGTGTGGCCGGGATCACACTAAGTGTCTCTCATTTGTTTAAAATGGAAAACATTTTAAGTACATATGTAAAACTGACCAAATGGATTTTTATTGTGTTGATTCTTTAGCACAATGATCCATGGGTCATATGTGACCTCTATGAATCAACCCTGCCTCAATCGTAGAAGCAGTGTGGCCGAAACCACACAAAGTGTCTGTCTTTTGTTTCAAAACGACATCATTTTAAGTGAAAAACATCATCTGGAATATGGAAAACTGACCAAATGAATTCATATTGTGTCGGTACATTAGCACAATGAGCCATGGGTCATATATGACATGTACGAGTCAACCCCACCTCAATCTGAGGCCCGGTGTGGCCGACACCATTCAAAGTGTCTCTCTTTTGTTTAAAATGGACAGGATTATAAGTGAAAAGAACAACTGACATACGAAAAAATTACCAAATGCATTCGTATTCTGTTGATGCTTTATTACAACGATCCATGGGTCATATGTGACGTGTATGAGTCAACCCCGCCTTAATTCGAAGCACGATGTGGCCGAGATCACTCTAAGTGTCTCTCTTTTGTTTAAAATGGGCATCATTTTTAGTACATATGGAAAATATACCAAAAACATTTAGATTGTGTCGATACTTTATCCCAATGATCCATGGGTCATATGTGACATGTACGATTCAACACCGCCTCAATACGAGACGCGGTGTAGCCGACACCACTCTAACTGTGTCTCTTTTGTTTAAAATGGACAGGATTGTAAGTGAAAAGAACAACTGGCATACATAAAAACAACCAAACGCATTCGAAATGTGTTGATGCTTTAGGACAATGATCCATGGGTCATATGTGATGTGTATGAGTCAACCCCACCTTAATCCGAGGCATGGTGTGGATAGGATCACTCTAATTGGACCTCTTTTGTTTAAAATGGAAAACATTTTAAGTACATATAGAAAATCGACCAAACACGTTCGGTTTCCATTGAAAAATTAGGAGAATGATCCATGGGTCTTATGTGACATGTACGAATCAACCCCGCCTCAATATGAGATGTGGTGTGGCCAACACCACTCAAAGTGTCTATCTTTTATTTCAAAAGGACATCATTTTAAGTGAAAAACATCAACTGGCATACAGAAAACTGATCAAATGCATTAGGATGGTGTTTATACTTTAGGTAAATGATTCAAGGGTCATTTGAGATGTGAATGAGTCAACCCCATTTAAATTCGAGATGCATTGTGGTCAGCACCACTCTAACTGTGTCTCTTATCGTTAAAATGGACAGGATTATAAGTGAGAAGAACAACTGGCATACGGAAAACTGACCAAATGCATTCAGAATCTGTTGATAATTTATCACAATGATCCATGAGTCATATGTGATGTGTATGGCCAAACCCAGGATCAATATGAGTCACGGTGTGGTCGAGATCTGTCTAAGTGTCTCTATTTTGTTTAAAATGGACAACA
The DNA here is from genome assembly GCA_963277665.1 of Viscum album. Lineage (NCBI taxonomy): Eukaryota > Viridiplantae > Streptophyta > Magnoliopsida > Santalales > Viscaceae > Viscum > Viscum album. The sequence goes on along the minus strand of OY728121.1, from coordinate 1,638,146,622 downwards.
TTTTAAGTACATATGGAAAACCGACCAAACGCATTCGGTTTTAGTTGGAACTTTAAGAGAATGAACCATGGGTCATATGTGACGTGTATGAGTCAACCTCCCCTCAATCTGAGGTTCAGTGTGGCCGATAACACTCAAAGTGTCTCTCTTTTGTTTAAAATTGATTTCATTTTAAGTGAAAACAACAACTTGCATACAAAAATCCGACCAAACAGATTCTGATTATGTCGATACTCAAGAACAATGATCCATGTGTCATATGTGACGTGTAAGAGTCAACCCCACCTCAATCTGAGATGCGGTGTGGCCGACACAATTCATAGTGTCTCTCTTTTGTTTAAAATGGACATCATTTTAAGTGAAAACAACAACTGACCAAATGCATTTGAAATGTGTTAATGATTTAGGACAATGATCCATGGGTCATATGTGATGTGTACGAGTCAAACATGACTTAATCCAAGGAACAGTGTGGCCGAGATCACTGTAAGTGGCTCTCTTTTGTTTAAAATAGACATCATTTTATGTACATACGGAAAACTGACCAAATGAATTCGGTTTCCATTGAAACTTTAGGAGAACAATCCATGGGTCATATGTGACGTGTACGAATCAACCCCGCCTAAATCTGAGACGCAGTGTGACCGACAACACTCAATGTGTCTATATTTTGTTTCAAAAGGACATCATTTTATGTGAAAAACATCAATTGGCATACAGAAAACCGATCAAATGCTTTCAGAATATGTTGATACTTTAGAAGCATGATCGATGGGTCATTTGTGATGTGTATGAGTTAACCTCGCCTCAATCTGAGGCACAATGTGGCTGGTATCACTTCAGGTGAATGTATTTTGTTTAAAATGGACATCATTTAAGGTAAAAATATATGGTATACAAAATACTGATAAAATTATGAATTTAATTCCAGATTCCACATATAATTGTCATCTAAATTTTAAATTGAATTCTAAAAAAATTATGTATGTTTATGAATTATAATTTATTTATGGATGTTTATAGTTCCAGGATGCATTATATGTTAAATGTGTATGAATTTATTCTCTATATGTATGTGTTAGTTGGTTATTGCAGGTACAATAATTGTATATGTATGTGTTAGTTTATTGCAAGTACAATAATTAGATTGAAAATGAGAGGGAATGCCTAAAATGAGGACTGCTGTGCAAATTGCAGGCTGCTGTGCAATATGCACAGCATAGGCTATGCCAACGGTTTCAAACCGTTGGCAGAGCATCTCTGATTCATTTTTTACCAACGGTTTAATGAACCATTGTTAAAAAACCATCCCAATGGTTTATAAATCATTGGGAAAGAGGAGAGTACTTGGGCTTTCCCAATGGTTCAATCCAAACCGTTGGGAAAAACTATCCCAACGGTTTGGCACAACCGTTGGGATAGGTTAGTTTTTCCCCACCCTATCCCAACGGTTCATTATAAACTGTTTTGAAAATCTTTCCCAATGACTTACTTCCCTACGGTTTGCAGAACCATTGGTAGAATATATACCAATGGTTCTGTAGCCTTTCCCAACAGTTCAGAACCGTTAGGAAAGACTGTATTTCCAGTAGTGAATGATGTTTTCGGAATGAAATCTTTCTTCACTCACAACTGATGATATCCATATTGTAGGTCAATCTTGGAAAAATATTGGGATCCATGAAGTTGGTGAAATAAATTGTCAATGCGAGGTAGGGGATACTTGTTCTTTATTGTTATAGCATTGATCTACCTATAGTCAATGCACAACCTCATAGATCCAACTTTCATCTTAACTAAAAGAACAGGGGCTCCCCATGGAGAAACACTAGGGAGAATAAATCCCTTATTACTCAATTATTCTAGTTGTTTATTTAGTTACATTAATTAGATAGTGGCCATTCAATAAGGGGTCTTTGATAGGGGCCTTGAACCAGGACTTAAGTCAATGGAAAACTGAATTTCTCATTCGGTAGGATGTCTAGGTAAATCCTCTAGAAATACATCAACATAATCTTGCAATATTAGTAATTCCTCTATTTGAACATTTCTTTCCACACACACAGTTGTTTCATTCACTTCCTCCCCAATAATTGAATTTATTAGAGCTATTAGGGGTCTGTCTAGATAAGAATCAGACGGTGATGTTTCTACTCTAAAGATAAGGTACTCCTTATCATCATCAAGAATTATAACCTCCTTCTTATTACAATAAATTTTCTATCATGGTCTAAAATCCAATATATACCAAGGATTATATCAAATTCAATCATGGGTATGAAGATTATATCAGTAGATAAATATCGTATATATACCTTAATGGGGACTTATTCACAAAACTTTGTTGTAATGATACTTCCCTTAAAAGTTTTGACTAACAAATCACTTGTAAAATCAAATTGGAAATATCTAATTTTCTTAGAAAACTGGGAAGATATGAAATAATGCGATGATCCAGAATCTAATAAATCATTGGCTAAACTTGAGGAAACCATTAAATTTCCTGCCACCACATCTTTCTAAGCTTCAACCTTAGTAGTAGTGATCGCATAATCTTGGCCTTGATCCATTGGCCTTTTCTAAGGTAAGTTTCCTTGACTCTTAGGACATTCATTTTCATAATGTCGCATTGAACATTGGTAGGTTATTTATTCCCCTTATATCACTAGAAATATGGTCTTTCTATCCACATTTGTAGCATACTTCCTTTCCTTTTAGACAGGCACTAGGGTGCTTCCATACAAAATTATCACAGGGTGGAAATTCATCTCTTCCATTCTTCTCTATTTCCTAATTTTCATTCCCAAAGTGTTCAATAGATCTATTCTTCTCTTGAACTTCATTAAAGTCGTAAGACTTAGAGAATTCCTATTTTGTCTTGATATCACATGAGACAATATCTTCATATGATGAGAAGGATTGTGAGACTAATTATTGATGGTGAAATGGTTTTAACCCATTAAAGAAATGATCATTCTTACTTCTTGGGTTACATATATAGTCTACAACATGCCTTGCTAACCTTGTAGTGTTATATTTATACTTTACAACATTATCATCCTCTTTTTGTCTCAGACTCAAAAATTGCCTTTCCACATCCTCTTGATGGTCACAAGGAAACAATTTTTCTATGAAAATCTCTTTAAACTCTCTCCACTGCAAACTAGATACTTCTTCATTATCCTTTATGTTTTGAATTAATGACCACCATTTATCTATATCTCTAATGAGGCGATGAAATCCCATGAATTTATTTCCATTTTGCTACTCCCAAAGCATGAAATATTATTTCTAATGAACTTATCTATTGTTCATATACAAATGGATTTGTAGACCCACTAAATGTTGGTGGTTTTTGCCTCATGAGGTGGTCTAAAATTGATCCTCTGTGTTGTGGATTAGGTTTCTCTATATGGGTAAGGTTATTATTCATAACCGGTGTGATTTGTCCCAGTATGGTGATAATTTGATCAGCACCAGTTGCATTACTAACAATTCTATAATTACCTTGAGCAGGAGGGAAATACCTACATGTATTACATGTGTTGATACAGTTTCCATTCCTTCCACTAGGCACCATTCTTAAATAATCGAAAACACTAGATTAGTTTATGAATCACAATACATAATTCCAAACATGTAAAACACTTTACATAAATTGAGTAGTTTATGGATATAATCCATAATCATAAAAATGTTTTATTTGAGGAGGTATATACTCCTAAATCTTTTATAATGGTTTGTAGAGAAAATGTGAATTATCCTAAGCATATCCCTTGGGAGTGTCGTAACCAAGAGTGCTGCAAGGCCCATTGTCATGTACCAGGATACCCCAGGTCATGGAAAAAACTCCTTGTTATATATTTCACTCCTAGGTACATCTATGATAGAGCCGCCTCTACCTGTTCATATTCAGACAGGGATGTATTGCTTGGAAAACTCAAAAAATATCTACATTACCAAAATCTAGGATGTTCTTCTATACTAATCATCAAAGTCTATCTTTGGGTAATGCACTATAATAAATGTTTTTTCTAAATCTAGTTTCCAAGATTTGTACTAAATATCCTTTGATACCATCTATAAATACATGAACCCATTTACCTAGAGTTGATGATTTATTACATAACATTGGCATGATACAAGAAATCATGTTCTGAAAGGCCTATTAGTTTAGTGTTATTGGAAACAAGATACATACATAAGTTCAACATTACAACTTCTAATGAAATAAAACACGAATTTATGCCATTGAAAACATCCAAGCCTCAAAGATTATGCCTAAAAGTCACTCATAACTAACTTCTTTATATCATGGGAATATGAAACATAAGAAAGGGGTGAGCTCAAAACGGTCGGTAAGGGAAAACAATAGAGCGAAAGATAACATAAAAATTAGGCATGGTGAATAATTGAAAACAGATGCCTTTACAAATAATAAAAATGAACACTTTATGGAAGATATAGTAGCAGAGTAAATAATTCCATAATAAAACATAGTCAAGGGTATTCTATTAGTTGAATAACCACATGAACCATCATTATTATTTTCGTAATGAGGGAATGTACAGTGCCAGACATTCTGAAACATCTTGTCAAGGCCTTGACCAAGATGTCTAAAAATGATTTAGTCCTTGACCAAAACAATATATCAAATTGGGAAAGGCCTCATCCAATTATACATATAATTGTATCAGGAGACCTACCAATTCCCTGTGGAGGTATAGCAGGCTCCACCCATCACATACTAAGTCCAATACATTCCTCATATGAAAAGGTTGAAACATAACATAAACATTCGTATTAAAACTATCATACGAAATGTTAATACCTCAACCATAAACCTTAAATGGTATAAAAATAACACATCCATAGTAAACCATATAAAAAAACCTTATATACAATATGTAATACTTGTATAGAAATAAATAGACTTTAAACAAGTGTAAAATTTATAAAAGGATGTTGACATAGATGAAATCAAAACTATTTGAGGGAAATATCTCTTTATATTTTGAAATAATTTAAGAGTCACATAATTATAAAAGAAAACATTTATTTTAAAAGTATTATTTTAAGCTTATAAGGGAATATTTGATGATTTTATAATGCAAGAAAATAGTCACACCTGCCGTATATGTTAAAAAACATTCTTACCTTAATTTTGTCAAAAAGGTTATAAAGTAACTTGTTTGGAAAATGACAGAAAGATTCCTTTCAAAACATATGAGGTAAAATAAAAGTATAAATTACTTTAAACCATAGTCTAGTAGATAGTAAATATGTTTTGAAATACATTTTTATGAAAACACATATGTGTATGATAAAGAGGTCACAGTAGATAATTATGTAAAAACAATCTCAGATAATAAAGAGATTGTAAAATTAACCTTTAGCTTGTGCTATTTATTGAATGAGGGTATGTTAAACTCCTATATAATAGTTAAATTATTTTTATTAAATTATAAAAGAACCATATACAATAATATGATATCAAATATGATCTTCTAATATTTCATTGTTAATAATATTTTAGTATTATCTTCGTTTTGGGTCTTAACGGATTCATTTTTCTTTACATGTTTTTTTACATAAGATGTGTTGTTTATGGATTGAATGTATTTGATTCATATATAGAATGATATAAAGTTATTAAAAATTATTTTTAATCATCAAAGGAAAATTATTCTTGAATGGTTACAATGGGGAAATGAATCTCATCGCGTTCATGGAGATGGTAATCCGTACGTACGCATGAGTGACAATATCATTATATTGATGGTGAAATATTATCTAATTGGAAGGTATATAATTTATAAAGGATCATTAAAATGTTTTATTTATTACTTGTATCAGCTATAATCATTATTATACCCATCCAAATAATGAAGTGTTTGAATAACAAACTACATCACGACATTGAGACGGTAAGCCGTACGCACGCACGTATGGTGACATTGTTATTTATAGGATGGATAGAATAAAAAATATGGTTGTAACATATTTATAATAACGTAAAATTATGTGCAAGGTACTTTATTTATTATTTTGTTATGGAAATAACAAAGAAATAGGAAGCAGAAGAAGAAAAGAACTTGAAAGAGGGTGGTGCAATTATTACGTCTACTTCAGCTGTTTCCTTTTGATTTGATCAAAAGAGCTCCGTAGGTTGGCTTTCTGAACAAAGAAAGGCCTCTAGGATGAATTGAGGGATATTTGAAGGATATTTGGGAAGGGGTGGCCTGAACCAAAAGGCTTTGTAGGTGTGAAATTAAGTGAATGGGAAGTGCCCTTTTATAAGAGAGGTGATGGTCACTTTAGGAAAAGATTTAAATATTATTTTATAATAAACTCATTTTCGATTTATAATGTCCAAAAAATAGATTATTTCGTGGATAAGGTGGGGATGGGTCTAAAAACTCACAAAAAATATGTTTTAGACAGGTTTACCTCATTATATTAACCATATCGTTTAGATTTAACTCTCAGTAAAATAGTTTGACGTTTACCATGACTCTTTGTATTTTTATATTATACGGTTAATAAACATACTATAACAAGAAAAGAGAACCCCAAGAGGTTCCTTATTAATATATATAACCATATATAAGTCCTTTGGAAGAACCTTATATTTTTAGGAATATTGTATCATTTAATAATATTATATTTGTTTTAAATACACATTTATGTCAATTTTGACACTATTTAGTATTTTGTTTTTGTTAAAGTCATAACAACATTATTACTTTGAAAAAAATTCATTTAATCAACCCTAACATGTAATATTAACCTATAAAATTAGTTAAATTTATCAAAAGACTCAAATTATATTTATTTGGATATTTATAATATCAATTATTTTAATCTTTCATTGATAAAGTAATTACTACATCATCATTGTGTCATAAATAAATTTAATTATTTAATGTTTAAAAATTATAAATAAAATATCATTATGTAGGAAATATTTTTATACTTCTAATTAATGTTTATAGTCTAATATATCTTATATATAACCATATATAAAAAATTATTTAGTTATGAAAACTTGAGTTTAACACTTTTAACTCTTCTTTAAATTAAATAATAATAAATGTCCTAATCTAATCTATGTGGACCAGAATGATCATATTTAATTCCTAAGGTTATTTTTGGTAGAATTAAACTTATCCAATAGAATTAGTAAATGTTTTAGGGTAACAATAATAACATTTTTACCTTTAATTACTGTATTTACTTTTAACCATGGTAAATAGAAGTTAAAAGTTACTATTCACCAAAAATTATTTTCATCTTATTGAACCACATTTTACTTACTGATATCAACCATGTTGCTCAAATTTTTGAAGTTCAATTCACAAAAGTGGTAAAATTATGTTTTATTCAAATTTTAAAATGCTCCTAGGAGGTGGGTAAAAGACGATAAAATGTTCAATAAAATTTTTATATATCTAAAGTTATTATAAAATGACTCCAATGAATTAAATTGAGCATATATAGGATTTATGTATCTATTTTGACATCAAATAAATTTAAATAAAATAAATAATTTTTTAAATAAAAATTCAGTTATAACCAATAACACAGTTTTTTCACTATTCATCAAAAAATGATTTTTTTAGAAAAATACCAAAAATTCACCCTAAGGTAATTTTGATAATCTGAATTAGAAAAATGAAGTCCATTTTGAAAAATAAAATTTATAAAATTCCAAAAAGTGGGTATTACTGTTCTTAATGGCTACTTTGATTGGTCGCGGTGTGTTAGAATCTTGAAGTTTCATACAATGCCAGCTATTACATTATTCAAAGGGAAACGTATAGTGGAAGCATGTGGTGTTACATTATAAAATCAGTAATAAATTTAAAATATGTACTTTTCAAGTAAATGATTGTTTTAATTAAAAATTAAAATTATCATATTTTGAAAATTATTTTCATAAAATAGAGTTCAATTTTTAATTCTACATGTCTAAAATTAGTTACAGTGAATGTTTTTGATTTCTCAAAAATACTTAAATTTTTATTGAATAGTAAAATATGGTAATTTTCAGTATAAATACATTATAAGTTAATCACACTATTATTTGAGTACTCTCTGACTTAAACACCATAATATCATACTAAACTTCATTATTTGAATATATTTTATGATAATTCCCAAACTATTCATAGTCTTGAGCCAGAATAATAAACAAATGAAAAAAATATTCAAAATCACCCCTCTCATCCACTATAATTACCACTAATCATCACTCCTTATCCTCACACCTTCAAATACTTGAGACTTGTCAAATTTTTTCTCAATAAAATTCCAAATCTCCTCTCCCACATCCAAGAGCTCTTGGTATCGTAAAAATATCAAAACCATTTCCCTAAGGAGGTTCTCAAGGAGGCAAAATCAAGATTTAATATCCTCTTCCTTTTCCTAATAATTTCAATTCAAAGATATTTTATTTTATTATTATCTCCTCACCTCCCTTCATCTAAATATAATGATTAAACAAGTGCCTTTAAAATACTAGAATGTTTTTATGTTAATGGAATAATCCACCATCAAACTCATTTCTCATACTCTTTTATTTTAAAAATGAAATCATTATCTCAGAGGTGCCGATTTACAACCTTTGTGGATGACAAATTTTTGTTCATAAATTTCTCCTTAAATTATGGTAACAAAAGCATTTTTTGGCCAACATATACTATTATATATGTATTTCAATATTTCTTATGTTCATGAGGTAACATATTTACATAATTCTGAAAGATAAAACAAAATGAGTTCGTTTTGATCAATAACTATCGTAATAAAGTAAATGTTTATCACTAAATGTCATATCTAATGATTCATACTCATAAAATATTAGAAAATGATATATATATAACCAGTTAAACGTTTTTTCACATTAATATCATATAAATTCAATTATATATAATTTTACCGATCCCACATGAACTTCCATACTCATATATATGTATACAAATTGTGAAAAATGAGGAAACCAATGCTCCTTAGAAACAAAATTATATCTTATAACTCATAAAAAAGGATCTAAATGAAGTTAATAAAATTATACTAAATCAAATACGTGTATAAAAATTAAATAATTAAATAATTAATGTATTTAATTTTATCTTTGAGGACGTTAGGGTCATGTTCAAAACACATTTGGACATAATGTAAGGATTTTCTTCCCGAGCCTCCATTTTTATTTCAGTTATTCTTTCTTCCTGTATAAATGAATATAATTCATAATTATTTTTATATAATTATTATTTATTCTATTTATACATTAAAAAATCATGTATTTATAATATTTCATCCATATTTTATAAGGAATGCATGTTTTTTCAAGGTCCACTTTTCAATTATTCCCAATAAGCAAGCCCGATTAAATTGAACGTCTTGAATTATTACCTTTTTTCAAGTACCATAGATAATCTATTTTAAGAAACCATTATTTTTATAAAATCACTAATTTTTTCCTAAAAAACTATATGTTTTTTATTATTGGTTTTATACAAACAATTATGACAGATAAAAATGATTTTTCCAAAAGAACACTTCTTCGCAAGTAAAAGGTGTATTTATCTCTAGAATTCCACAATTATTTTATACAATTATTTTAATTTATTTCAAAAAATCTATTGAATTTTATGATTTATTAATATTGTATTATTATTATTTTCATCTACCATATGATATTAAATGGTTTATGACCAGTTTTACTATGGATGTGCTATCTTGATACCATTCACTCTGATACTCCAATTGGTTAGACATTATGATTACTTATTAAGGAATGTTATTTATTTTTCATATGTTCATGTTTTTTATCATTATCCCCATTCATATGAAAAATGAATTGTACTTATCAGGTTGATGGGTGGGGACCAATATAGCCCCTTGATGCTTTGGTAGGTCTCATGAGACAAAACCGAATTGTGTTTTGTCCAAGGATGTAACGTAGTATTTTCAGAAGTCTTGGCCAAGGGCTTGACGATATGTATCAGATTTACAGAATCATGCATTCCCTTATTATGATACTAGTAATTGATAAACCATGCGATATTCAACTAGTATAATATCCATGATTTAAGTTAATTGTTTTATGACCAGTTATATAGCTTTATTAACTCAAAATTCATTCCTTCCATATTATCGTCATGTTAATTTTTAAAGGAATGCTTTTTTAGTTATTCACCATGCCAAATTTTTATGTTTGTGATAAATTATTCTATATTACCTACCCTTAATGAGAATCTAATCTCCCTTCTTTATTGTGTTTATTTTTTCCCTTGGTTGCAAAGATGAATATTATGATTGACTGGTAGGGATAATATATGTTTTATGGATGTTTCCAATGGAATTTTAAAATTGTATTTTCCTATCATGTTGTAACGTAAATCTTATATTTTATGTAGTTCTCTAAAGATAATAAACTATTAGGTCCTTAAGAATTTTACTTCCTTGAAATCATACGAATGTAATAAATTAAGGAATTGGCTCCAGGCTATTTGGGTCAGGGAATTTACAATTGGTATCAGAGTAATTTTAATATAAAACATAGAAATTAGACTTAGAAAACATATATGAGGAAACATTACCCTAAGATAGACATTGAGGATAAGAATAGAATAACATCCTAGAAATTTGGTAAGGTAGAGATTTTGTGGAAATTCATCAAAAATAAATCATCGTCTGGATACTATTTGTGTATGTGGTTCTAGAATAAATGTACTTGTGGGTATCAACACTGGAAAGGTGTCCCAAACCTGACTTGAGGTAACTTGGTACATGACAGTAGATGGAACTTTTCACCTAGATTCAAAATCATATGGAATATTATTAGGATAAGTCACATTTAATTTATAAACCATTACAAAGGATTTAAAAGTAAATATTTCCTCAAAGAAACCATGTTTATGATTTTGATATTAACTATGAAAAATACTTCAATTTATATTATGTGTTTTCAAATTTTGATTTTATAAATTAAAATTAATAACATAATCTGGGGTATTATGTTATAGAGAAATAGAAACTAATGGAAGGAATGGAAACTGAACCAATTCTTGTAAACCATGTATGGATTTCCCTCCTATGAAAGATAATGGTGCCTGTATTCAACATGTGACTGGTGAAGAGAAACATATAACTATACTATAATAGTTGACTCAGGTTTGGAACAATATCCTTACCTATATGGGGCATCCTAATTCACAATGTAGAGGAGAAATGTTGGACAACTTTATGTGATAACAACCTCCATAATTCAATGGGACTACAAACCCATTTTTAACTAATATGTGGATAAGTTTCTTAAAGAAGATATTTCTCTCTTTGGAAGGTAATGAAATAGATAATTTTGTTATGGTATTTTATCATTTATTAAGAGATTCAGATCAAGGGTGTTCACTAATTCAAAATAAAAAAGAGGAGGAATAAATTAAAAATATTGAATATAGTGATTTTAGGGGATTTTTTGGCAAAAATATTTTCCTCAAAAACAATAAGCAAACATGGAATGGAAATTCATGAATCTAAGGAAAAAGGAAGGTGATAATGTTTCCATGTAGGAATCCATCTTTCCAATGTTATCAAAGAACGCCGCATAATACATACCTAATACAAGGAGATAGATTGATCATTTCATTAATGGTTTAAAATCATTCCTCTGAAGGGCACTAGTATCAAAATATTTATCATTGTGAGAAGATATAGTCTCATGTTCTATCCTGATAGAAAAATTATTCTCTAAGTATTAAGATTTTTAAGGAAAGAAAGATAAGAAGAGGGTGGATCAGGAAAGAATAGATAAAGGAATGAAATAAAAAAGGAGTTTTCCATCATGTGATAATTGGGGAAGGAAACACCCTAGATCCTACATAAAAAGAAAAGGGCTCTATTACAAGTGTGAAGAAACCCCGCCAGCCCCAGTCCCATGATTTCAAGGGAAATAAAGAACATACCAATGTTTAATGATACAATTTCAATGATATTGGAAATTATAAAAATTATTTTCATAAGCATTAATGAAACATTCACCAAAATAGAAAAATAGAGAACATCCAAGATTATGGGATCAAAAACTATTGATGATGAAGTTCCTAATTATGTGGTGGTAGATACTTTAATAATTTCATCAATTTTATATAATACATTATTTGAATCGGGATCATCACATTCTATGAAATCTTCCCAGTTTTCCAAGAAAATTAAACATTTCCCTTTTTATTTAATAAAGGAGTTGGTTGTCAAAAATACTAAGGGGATTATAATTACAAAAAATATGTTCCGATCTATCCCCTTTGTGGCATATAAATGTTATTTAGTTTCTAACCTTACAATAATACCCATATTTGATTCTGATATAATACTCAGTATGAATTTGATTTAAAAAAATGATGTGAAAATATTTTTTAAAAAAAGGAAGTTAAAATTGTTATCAATGATGTAGAGTCCCATATCTTTAGAGTAAAAACCTCACTATCTGATTCTTATCTATATCAACCCCCTATAGATCTAATAAATTCAATTCATAGGGATGAAGTTAATGCAATATCTATGGGTGAGGAAAGTAATATTAAAATTGAGGATATAACTTTTTTCAAGAATATGTTGATATATTTCTATAAGACTTAAATGGACATCCTCCATAAGGGGAAATTGGGATTTTGATTGATTTAATTCCTAGTGTAATCAATATTTTAGAGACTTCTTATAGAATGTCCATAGTGTAATTAGTAGAGCTGAAGAAAAAACTACATGAGTTGAGTAGTAAGGGGATTATTCACCCTAGTGTTTCTCTATGGGGAGATCATGTTATTTTTGGTAATAAGAAAGATAGATTTATGAGACGGTGCTTTCCAAATAGGCAGATCATTGATATTATAATAAAGAAAAAGTATCCACTATTTCACATTAATGATTTATTTGATCAACTTCAAGGAGCCCAAAATTTTTTAAAGATTGATCTTTGATCTGGATATAATTAATTTCATATCAAAAATGAATATATTACATAGAAAACATTTTTAACTTGGTATGGACATTATGAGTTCATAGTAATACCATTTGGATGGACTAACACGCCATCCATTTTCATGGATGTAATGAACAATGTTTTCAAGGAATATATTGATGAATTTGTTGTGGTATTTATTAATGATATATTGTTGTACTAAAAAATCTACGAATATCATGGAAATCACTTGAATATTATTGAGATGACTCTAAGAGGAAATGAATTATATTGGAATTCCAACAAGTTTGTTTTTTTTTCTTCAATAAATTTCTGTTCATGTACATATTGTCCGAAAAGATGGAATATTAGTTCATCTTGAAAATACAAAGGTGGTCCAGGAATGGCATACACCAAAGAAAAAAACCGAGGTTTGTAGTTTTATTTATTTAGTAGGTAATTATTAGTGTTTTGTTCAAAAATTCACCCAATTATCTGTCCCTTTATCCAATATTACTCATAAAGGGATTAAGTTTATGTGGATAAAACAATGTGAAGAATGTTTTCAAGAATTAATGTGGATATTGGTGAATTATTCGATACATACTCTACCAATGGGAAATAGTGGGGTTCTGATTTATTATGATGCATCATATAAAGAAAATGGATGTGTTCTTATGAATAATGAAATATTTATTACATATGCATCAATAAAGTTAAAAAATCATTAATATATCTATCTAAATCACTATCTTGAGATAGAATCTGTAATCTTTCCTCTGAAGATATGGAGACATTATCTCTAGGGTTAATGATGTGTGATATATATGGATCATAAGAGTTTAAAATATATATTCTCCTAGAAATTACTCTACATGAGGAAAATTTTATAGCTCGATCTTCTCAAGGATTATAATAGTTCAATACAACACCACCTTAGGAAAGAGAATATGGTAGCATATGAATTGGAAATGAAGGATCATGGAGTTCCAAAAAAATGATGACTGAAAGGACCCTATGTATATGTATATTGAAAATATGGATATAAGAATTATTAAGGAAGGTGAAAGATCATTACTTTTTCTACTAGTCTCCCAAAAATATTTTTTCGAAAGAGTTGAAAGATCTCATTGTGATGCTAAGAATATTCAAAAGAAAATTAAAGTTTTGAATGATGGGAAGTTAACAGAATTCGTGTGTGAGGATGGAATTTTTAAATTTTGGTGGAGGATATGTGTTCCCTATATAACCAAGTTAAAAAGTGATTTATTGGATTATTATGATATATTTAATTTATCTATACACCCTAGTGAGACTAAGATGTATATAGATCTGAAAGAACATTTTTGGTGGGAAAATATGAAGTAGGAAGTTGCAGATTACGTATCAAGTTGTTTAGTATTTCAAAAATTAATGGATGAAAGATATAATCCTAGAGGTTTCATTCAACCCCTTCCTATTCATACATGGAAATGGGATGGGATCACTATTGAATTTTTTCATTTTTTTTAAAGGTAATGCCTTGGTCAAAGACCAAAGCAACAAAGGTGTGATAAAGAGAAAAAAGATTACAGAAGTCTAAAAGATGGAATTTTCCTACAGTCTCTGTCAAAAAAAGGTAGTAAATCAGCTGGAAATGCATCCAGCCAAGTCAAGCTCTGCTGCACTCCATTATTGGTGAGGGCATCAACAACTACATTCGCTTCACAGAAGGTGTGAGTGGAAATAAAATCAATCCCATGAAGTGAATTCAGGCAGTTCATCCAACGATTGGTAAGTGGCCAAGCAAGATGAATAACACCATTCCAGATGGCACGAACGAGAGTGGTAGAGTCTCTTTCAATCCAAAGCTTTCTCCATCTTTTCTGTAGAGCAAGGTCCATAGCATGAATAACCCCTAACATTTCGTCTTCTAGAGATGAGGCCTGACCACATCCACTATAGAAGCAACCTTTGCATTGGCCATCTGATTTCTAAAAATAGATCCATAGCTGGCAGGGACAGGGTTTCCCTTAGAGGCACCGTCCACATTCAATTTAATCCAACCTTGTATCGGGGCCTTCCAGAAGAATTCAAAGGAATGCTTGGGTTCAGAAAGATACTTGGAACGTAGATGCGTCGAAGGATTTCAAAATCACCAATAGAGTTACTACAACAGTCATTTTGAATAGAAGCGGCTTCTTTAATTGCAGTGAGGATACTATTTTTCCCTGTAATTAGACTGAATGAGTGTTTATTATGAAAAATATCATTTCTAACGTACCAAATATCGTGAATAAGCTCTGCCACCGCCGCAAGAAATAAATTTTTAAGTTGTAAAGAGGCATCATATCAAACACATTTTCTAAGCAGCTGACAAATCAAGTCAGGGATGGGCCATCTGCAATCAAATAAATCCAAATCATAATTCCATAAAAATGTGGCTGTGGCCCATGATAAGAAGAGATGATCAGAATCCTCCCTAAGTTTGTTACAAAATTTTCATTTGGATCATAGTTGTATGCCAAAATTTTGCAGACCAATATCAATGGGAAATCTGTTGTGAGCAAGATGCCAAATCAGAGTGAGTATAGAGGGTTTGATCCAAGAGTTGTTAAAATAAATCATCAATTGAAAACTGGAATCATTACCTGAAAAATAGTGCTTATAGAAGTTTTTGGAATTAAGAATACCATTAGAGGCAGGTTCCCAAGCTAGATAATCCCCACTAGTAGAGAAGTGATAATTGTTAGTGATCTGAGCTATACTGCTAGGGAGGTCTTGCCTATGAGACTGAAGAATATCACTGATGGAAAGACTAATATCTTCAGGTATATTATCAAGGAAAATAAAAGATATCAAAGGAGTACCATACCAGTTGTCACACCAGAAATTTATACAGGAATCAGCACTAACCATCCATCTAGAATTTTACATTATATTTTGATAAGAGTTCTTAATGGCAGGCCAGATTGAGGATCTAATGAAATTCGAATTCCTTTTTAAAAGTTTATCAAAGAATGTCATATTTAAGAAATCAGAAGCTTTATAAGTACAATTAATAAGCCGCCAAGTAAGTTTGTCTTGGAGATAGTCATTGAACAATCTTATGTTTTTAATGCCAATCCCGCCTTTGTCAAGGGTCTTGCAGCAAGTCTTCCAAGGGACGATGAAAAGTTTTTTATCTAGAGTACTCCCCGTCCATATGAAATTTTTTATATAGGTATTAATTTTCTTGAAGGTACCGGTCATCCATTTGTATATCATGAGGGAGTAAACCACTTTAGAAACAATGGTCGATTTAACAAGGAAAATTCTCCCAACCATGGAGAGATATTTCCCTTCCCACGAAGAGAGTTGGCTATTCATTTGATTAATAATATTTGAGAAATAGCAGGCTTTAGGTCATCCCCAAAATAGTGGTGTTGTACCTCTCGTTCCCCTCATTGTTTGATTTTCATGATCACAATCACCTTATTATTTGTCTAATATTGTTTTAAGTGTTTTTGTTTTATAGGCAAAAGATTGCCAAGGAAATGGGCCATGAAGCACATCAAGTGGACTGAATTCCAGACCACCGGCCAACCGGTGGCACACCAGCGGCCAGCCGGTGGCACCTGCACAGCAGAGGAGGCTACTGCCTCCCCACCGGCCAACCGGTGGCCTCAGCACCGGCCAGCCGGTGGTACCCTCTCCAAACAGTGCCAGCTACTGTCTTGCCACCGGCCAGCCGGTGGCTCTGGCACCGGTCAGCCGGTGGCCCCTGGACAAGAATCCTATGCCTTTTTGCACACACCGGCCAGCCGGTGGGACTGTACCGGCCAGCCGGTGGAGCCAGTCAAACTAGCCGTTGCAGTTTGACCAGGCTGGCCCACTTGGCTCCCAACGGCTCTTTTAGCCTCTCCAACGGCTCCGAAGCCTCCCCAAGGGTTCCATGCCTATAAATAAAGGCCAAGGAAGCCCCAGACATCTACCGGAACTATACGGAATCCCACGGACATATTTTGCATCAATTGGCCAACCTCCGGCGACTTCCTCCAAGGGAACCCCAATAGCTCCAACAACTTCCACATCCAAGGAGCTCCTCCAAAGAAGCTTGGAAGCGGCCTTCAACATCTCCATCCAATCAAAGGCGCCCAAGGCTTCTCAAAATACGGTTTTTATTGTATATTTATTTTGAGCTTTAAAATTGGGTTTGTGCCTACAAACCCCAACACCTTTTCTCATCCTCCTTTCTTTGGGTTCTCACACCACCATTAAGGTGTGAAGAGGTTTCTTCAAGCCTTTCCTTTTAAAAGGCTTGGGTTTTCGGTGAGCTAGCCTTCACCCGTTAAAAAGGCTAGTGGGTTCTTGCTAAACCATCAAAAGCAAGTGGGTTCTTGCTTAACCACTAAAAGCAAGCTGTAATAGGTCCTAGTGCTACCTCAAAGCCTAGTGGGTTTTTTGCTAAAACCATTGAAAAGCAAGCGGTAGGAATCTCTCGACGGTTGAGTTGGGAGCGGAGACGTAGGCCGGGTTTTGGCCGAACTCCGTTATCAATTTTGTGTGTCTTGCCTCTTTATTTCCGCTGCAACTTTCACTTTGATTTTTAAATTGTTAATCATTTTTTAAAAGGCAATTCACCTCCCCTCTTGCCATCTCTTCCCGTTTTTCTTCCACCCAACAATTGGTATCAGAGGACGTATTTGAATAATTCCCTAACCGGTTTCAAATTAAAGATCCTATTTTTTTTGATGGCTTCTACCGCTTCTTCCTCTCAATCCCCCGAAGGTTTTTCTTTGGATCGTGCTCCATTCTTTGATGGAGCCGATTATTCTTTTTGGAAAACCCGCATGACCACATTTCTTAAAAGCATTGGTTATCCTATTTTTAAAATTGTCATGCATGGTTTCACCCTTTCTTCTCCCGATGAATCTCAATGGACCCCCGCCGACATTGCAAATTTCGAGCTTGATGGCAAAGCCATGAATGCTCTACATTGTGGGTTAGATCGTAATGTTTTTGATTGTATTTCTTCTTGCACATCTTCTCATGATATTTGGAAGCTTTTAGAACTAACCTATGAAGGTACTAGTGAGGCTCCAAAGCAAGAATCCGCTCAAAAGCTAGAACCCGCTCAAAAGCAGGAACCCGATGAAAAATCCGTACCCGCTTGCCCACTTCACAAGAAAAGGGCCAAGAAGGAGAAGAATAAGGCTTCAAAGGCAACATGGAGTGATAGCTCCACCTCTTCATTCTCCTCCTCCTCCTCGAGCGACCAAGGTACAAAATGCCTAATGGCAAAACATGAGGTATCATCATCCTCTTCCTCTTCCTCCTCCTCTTGTTCTTCAAATTCAAATTCTTTCAATCAACTTTCTTATGAAGAACTCTCACATGCTAGAGACCAATTAGAAAATGGTTTTCATGAGCTTTCTTCAAAATTTGTTTCTTTGAAAAAGAATTTCAAAAAACTCTCCTCCGAAAAAGAACAACTTCTCAAAGAGAAGGAGGAGATGTCTCTTAAAATCCAAAATTTTCCAAATGTTGATTCCATGGAATCAACCATCAAAGACCTAAGGGAGACCCTAGCAAAGTTCACCCAAGGGGAACAAAATTTGAACAATTTGCTTGGTTCCCAACGTATATCTAGAACCACCCAAGGGCTAGGATATACCAATGCAGCCTCCTCCTCCCATGTACCCACTGTTTTTGTAAGGGGGAGCTCTAGTTATAAATTTTGCAATTATTGTAAGAAAACCGGGCACATGATATATGAATGTAATTGCAAAAACGCCCGGTATGGTAGGACCAAATCGATTTTTTATTCAGATGAATTTTATAGGAGAAGACCCGCTATGAGACAAGTATGGATTGAAAAATCCCTTCTAGCGAGTCTCTCCGGGCCCAAAATCATCTCTTTTCAAAATCCTTCTCCCCGGTGACTTTTTGTTTTTATTTAGGGGGAGTTAGGATCTTTTAAGCTTTTTTGTGTATTCAAAATTTTTCCTTTCAATTTCAACACTTGGTTTCAAAACTCTCAATTTCAAAAATTTTTCATTTGGTTTCAAAATTCAAATTTCAATTGGTTTTTGATTCAAAACTTTCAATTCAAACTGTTATTCAAATTTTCATTTCAATTTCAGAAATCTCAATTGATTTTTTAATTCTCAAATCTTGTTTTTCAAATAATTTTCCCTCAATCAAGTTTTATGCCCCATTCTATGTTGATAATCACAAAGGGGGAGAAATTTCTTGATTGATTGGGGGAGAATCTTTTTCATCATTGCTTAGATAGGTGATTGTGATCATCAAAATAGGGGTAGATTGTTGTACCTCTCGTTCCCCTCATTGTTTGATTTTCATGATCACAATCACCTTATTATTTGTCTAATATTGTTTTAAGTGTTTTTGTTTTATAGGCAAAAGATTTCCAAGGAAATGGGCCATGAAGCACATCAAGTGGACTGAATTCCAGACCACCGGCCAACCGGTGGCACACCAGCGGCCAGCCGGTGGCACCTGCACAGCAGAGGAGGCTACTGCCTCCCCACCGGCCAACCGGTGGCCTCAGCACCGGCCAGCCGGTGG
This sequence comes from Viscum album, assembly GCA_963277665.1. NCBI lineage: Eukaryota > Viridiplantae > Streptophyta > Magnoliopsida > Santalales > Viscaceae > Viscum > Viscum album. Next base: position 1,638,127,109 of record OY728121.1, on the reverse strand, counting down.
TACCCTCTCCAAACAGTGCCAGCTACTGTCTTGCCACCGGCCAGCCGGTGGCTCTGGCACCGGTCAGCCGGTGGCCCCTGGACAAGAATCCTATGCCTTTTTGCACACATCGGCCAGCCGGTGGGACTGTACCGGCGAGCCGGTGGAGCCAGTCAAACTAGCCGTTGCAGTTTGACCAGGCTGGCCCACTTGGCTCCCAACGGCTCTTTTAGCCTCTCCAACGGCTCCGAAGCCTCCCCAAGGGTTCCATGCCTATAAATAAAGGCCAAGGAAGCCCCGGACATCTACCGGAACTATACGGAAGCCCACGGACATATTTTGCATCAATTGGCCAACCTCCGGCGACTTCCTCCAAGGGAACCCCAATAGCTCCAACAACTTCCACATCCAAGGAGCTCCTCCAAAGAAGCTTGGAAGCGGCCTTCAACATCTCCATCCAATCAAAGGCTCCCAAGGCTTCTCAAAATACAGTTTTTATTGTATATTTATTTTGAGCTTTAAAATTGGGTTTGTGCCTACAAACCCCAACACCTTTTCTCATCCTCATTTCTTTGGGTTCTCACACCACCATTAAGGTGTGAAGAGGTTTCTTCAAGACTTTCCTTTTAAAAGGCTTGAGTTTTCGGTGAGCTAGCCTTCACCCGTTAAAAAGGCTAGTGGGTTCTTGCTAAACCATCAAAAGCAAGTGGGTTCTTGCTTAACCACTAAAAGCAAGCTGTAATAGGTCCTAGTGCTACCTCAAAGCCTAGTGGGTTTTTTTGCTAAAACCATTGAAAAGCAAGCGGTAGGAATCTCTCAACGGTTGAGTTGGGAGCGGAGACGTAGGCCGGGTTTTGGCCGAACTCCGTTATCAATTTTGTGTGTCTTGCCTCTTTATTTCCGCTGCAACTTTCACTTTGATTTTTAAATTGTTAATCATTTTTTAAAAGGCAATTCACCCCCCCTCTTGCCATCTCTTCCCGTTTTTCTTCCACCCAACAAGTGGGACACGCAAATAGTTGAAAGGAAAAAGACCTTATTTATTACCCATACTATTGATGATGATATTATTTCTTCTGACAGGGAAGTTTTTTCCATAGAAGATTTGGGATTTATTCTAGGAGATAGCTTTCCCTGAAATGTCCTCATAATGAGCAATGGCTTGCTTGAACACTTGAATGTTTCTTTGATCTCATTTAATAAACAATATGATATCATCTGCATAAAAGAGTTGAGTAGGAAAATTTAAGTTTCTGGCATTTTTAATGGGTTTAAGCTTATTTTGTTCAACCAGATTATTTAGGAATCTGCTGAGGTAATCTTCGGCAATAACAAAAAGGATCACTGAAAGAGAATCACCTTTCCTGACACCCTTAGTACAATTGAATAAACCATGAGGAGTACCATTGATCAAGATAGAAATAAAAGAGGATTGAAAAAGAAATTTAATTCTCCTGATAAAAGTTTCTTGAAAGCCAAAGCATTCAATCACTTTGAAGATGAATGCCCAATCAATGGTATCAAAATATTTTCTAATATCTAGTTTAATGGCAACAATACCCCCTCTCATATTTTTATTTAAACTATTGGTACATTTGGAGGAAAGGAAAATACAATCTTGAGGGGATCTTCCATTGAAGAAACTAAACTGATCCCATGAAACTATTTTGTAACAAATGGGAACAAGTCTATTGGAAATAATTTTAGTTATAATCTTATAAATAGTATTTATTAAGGCAATGGGTCTAAATTGATTAATTTCAGAAGAATTGTAAACTTTAGGTATCAAAGTAATGAATTGAGCATTTAAACCATGAGGAATAATTCCATTAGAAAATAAAGACTTCACCAACTTACAAACATAAGAATGAATGATGTCCCAATACTTTTGGAAGAAGCCATTGTTGAATCCATCAGGACAAGGTGCGCTGTCTGAATTTAAACTAACCACCGTGTCTTTAATTTCATGGTCAAAAGGAATGGATAGGATAAATTTATTATCATTGTCATCCACAGGTGAAGGGATTATGCCAGACCTAAGATTTGTGTTCACGTCAGGACCATTGAAAATGTTATGAAAGTAAGAGACCACATGGTCAGAGATGACCTCTTCAGTATCAAAAATCAAATCATATAAATGAATAATTAATGAAATAATAGGTATTTCTTGATGTTAATGGACCTATAAATATGAAATAGTAACATGACCTTAGGAATAGTAATACGATCCCTTTGAATAGTAAATTGGATGAATGAATAGTAACATCCCCACGTTTATAAAAAAATGAAATATATGTATCCTTTAAATGAAAGTATGATATATTTATGTCATGGTTTAAGTAAATGATGATTTTAAAAATAAATAATTAAGGGTTGGTATTTTTATTAGTTATAAATATTTTATTAAAATTTTATAATTAATAAAACTATTTAAAAAAAATTATCATAAATTAAAATCTCAAATCAATAAATTTTGTATTATGATTTTAGGATAATTTTATGAGACCTTAGTAAATTTTTTATAGTGTTATAAAATATGTTATAAATTCAAAATATATAATTTTTGAGTAATGATGGTTTTAATTAAAAATTAAAAATATCCTATTTATAAAATTATTTTAATAAAATTAATTTCATTTTATTATTCTACACGTTGAAAAATGGTATGGGCATGTATTTGGGATTTTTCTAAAATACATGAATTTTTTAGTGAATAGTAAAATATGGTAATTTATAGTATAAATACATTATAAGATAAACACATTATTCCATGAGACATAGATGATTTTAGAATAATAATATCAAACCCTCATTCAGTATTTTAATATATTTTATGATAATTATCAAACTTTTCATAGTCTTGAGACAAAATAATAAACCAATGAATAAAATATTCAAAAATCACATCTCTCCTCCACTGTAAATACCACCCCTTCTCCTCACACCTTACATGCTTGGAGCATTGTAAAATTGTTTCCAAAAACTCTTCCCAAGTCTCTAACCCACATCCATCAGATCTTGGTCTCATCAAAAGACCAAAACCATTTCACTAAAGAGGTTATCAATAAAGAGAATTCAAGAGGTAATATCCTCTTCCTTTTCCATTTAATTTCTTTCCATGTTCTATTCTTTTATTATTATCTCCACAAATACCCTCATAAAAATATAATGATAACTCTAGTAACTTAAATATTCTTAATTTCTTTATTATAAAGTAATAATCCATCATAATACTTGTTTCTCACTCTCTTATATCGTAAAAATGATATCATCATCTGAGAGGTGCTGATTTACAACCTTCGTGCACAACATATTTTCATTCATTAATTTCTACTTAAAGGATGGTAATGAAATAATTTTTATTCTTAAAACATAATTTTATATATTAATTAAAACCTTTATTATATTCTGGAAGTAAATTATTTACATAATACTAAATGATAAAACAAAATGAGTTCATTATGATCAATGACCACCATAATAATGTAAACGCTTATCTCTAATTGTCTTATCTAAGGATTCATCCTCATACCATATAACTAAATGATATATAAAACCATTTGAACTTATATATTTTCACTAAAATAATATAAATTCAATTCTATGAAATTATACCCATTCCACATGAACTTCCATACTGATATACAAGTATACTGATCGTGGAAACCATGGAACGAAACCCTCTGGTTCAAAACATTGTATATTTTAACACATAAAAAAGGTCATAAATGATCCTAATAAAATTATAATAAATTAAATACATGTATATAAGGTTCTCAATTAATATCTAATGTATTTATTTTTATTATATGGGATGTTAAGGTCAACTGCAGATCACATTCTGACATAAGGTAAGGGTTTTCTTCCCAAACATTCATTTTTATTTAGGTTATGATTTCATCCTCTATGTACCAATGTAATTGTTCATTAATCTTAAATATATTTTATAATTCTGTGTATAAATTCTTAACTCATGTTTTAGAATAGTTCATCATTTGTTTATAAGGAATACATGTTTTTTGGGGGTTTATTTTCAATTCTTCCCGATACACAAGACCAATTAAAGGGAATATCTCAATTTCATTATAATTTTAATGTACCATTCATAATATATTTTAAGACACCATTATTTTTATTAATCCACTGATTTTTACCAAAAAAACTATATTTTTTCATTACTGGTTTTGGGCAAACAATTATGGAAAATAAAATTGATTTTTCCAAAAGAACACTTCTTTGCAAAGCGAAAGGGGTATTTCTATAAAGAATTCAGTGATTATTTTTTTATAGTATTTTCATTTAATTTAAAAAATATATTGAATTTAATGATTTATTGATATTTCTATCTTATTATTTTCATCTAACATTAGTTATTAAATGTATTATGACCAGTTTGATTGTGGATGTGTTGTTTGGATACCATTAACCATGCTACTCAGATTGGTTAGTGATTATGATTACATATTAGGGAATGTTATCTATATTTCATATTTTCATGTTATTTATGTTTATACTCATTCATGTAAAGAATTCATTTGGATTTATCAGGTGATTTTAGGGGCCTACTATACCCCCTCGATGCAACAATGTGTCTCATGAGAGAAAATAGAATTGGGTTTTGTTCGAGGCCTTACCCTGGTATTTTCAAACATCTTGGTCATGTACTTGATGATATGTTTCAAATGTTTGTAATTATAGATTCCCCCATTATGATATTATAAATTGATAATCCATGTAAAATTTGACTAGTATAATTTTCATGATTAAGTTTCATTCTCTTATGACCAGTTTCATGGATTTATTTACTCAACTTTCATTCCTACCACATTATGATTATTTTTATTTTTAAGGAAATGAGTTTTTAATTATTCACCATACTGAATGTTTATGATTATGATAACATATGTTTTATTAGTTACCCTTATCAAGAATTTTAGATCACTACTTTCTGATGTTTTTTTCCCAGGATGCGATGATGTATATTATGAATGGCTTATAGGGATAATCTAGGACTTATGGACATTTCCAATGGAATAATTGTATTGTATTTGTTTTAAATATGTAATATAAATATTATATTTGTATCTTGTTTTCCAAAAGTACTAAACTATTTGGTCTTTTAGGATACTAATTCATTGTAATAATTCAAATGTAATTAAGTAAGGCACTAGTTCTAGGATACCGTGGTCATGGTTACTAAAATCAGAGTATATGATAATGTTTTTATAAAATAATACAATTTTATCATTAGATAATGAATCAAGTATATGATATCATGATCATTTGTGGGTTAATTCATTTAATGAGGCTAAAGATAGGAAAAAATATATTCTAATATATGATCACCATGCATAATAATTCATCCCAAAACCGGAAACCTTCTATAACATGAATACCCCATAGCCATGACTAACTTCTTACAAAAGTCAAAATAGGAGTTTAAGTAAAAATCATGCTTCAAATCATCAATAGAATACTAATATTCCAAGTCACATTCAAAATTTACCCCTTCAAATTAAGAGAAGTTATTGAAGAATAAAACAGAGTGAAATACATCCCAAAATGATGATAATATCTAAACGGTCCTAAGAAGTAATATATTAAATATAAATTTCATAGTTCTTCCAAAGACAAAAAATATTTCATCTTCATATGATCAACTAAAAAACTATAGTAAAAAAAATATATCCAAAGAATTTTACATCCATATTCCATACTTTTCATCAAAAATCATTGAATATATCATGTTATTTCATAGGATATATTATACTTCTTTCAAATGATAGAAATGTTCGGCCTTAGTCATAAATTAAATCAACATGTCTTCCAAAATTACAACCATAATGAAATTGAGGAAGTCATGGATTATCATGTTCACCAACACCATAGACACTGTAGGAGAATTGGTTAGAACAAAAAAAATAAAATGGTACTCAAAATTTCTAAACCTACTATTGAAGGATATATTTGGAATTTATGACTCCTTGATCCATATATAGTGATAACCAAACCAAAGAAAAATATTTGAGAACCCCTTCACCTTGAAAAAATAGTCAAAAAAAATCATCAATCTATGCAAGGATATAGTTATTCATATCTTTAAAATAACTGATCATTTTTTTAGTCAATACAAAGGTGAAGGGTCACATCCACATTCATAGTAAAAAAGAATTTGGTCTTACAAAGGAGACACATTATTTTTGATAAATACATTTCACAACATATATTCCAACTAAGTTTTCACTTATATCAGTTTATCTGGTCCCATATGCTAAGAGGTAATAGAAATAGTTGGGTACCTTTTGCCATATCCTTAGACTAGTCTACCTCTATCAGTAGTGGTAAATTAGAAAATTAATATAGAAAAAATGATTAAAACTCAACAACCACTAGAGGAAGTTCCTTATCTGATGGTCCATTCTCTAGTTCAAATGAAAACATGAATATCGATATACTCAATCGTGGAAGAGGTAGTTTGACTCGAATCAACCTTTGGTCCAATTATCTATGAACAATTCATCTCACTCCATTGGGGATAGTAATGTAAACCCATAAAAGATAGTAGTTGGTATGATATTTATGATTTATCAGATCATCTATCTAGATAATTACATCTAGTGGTTTCAAATATAAATCTACAAAGTCTTAAAAAATATCAACTTATAAAAAAGGGAGTGTTATAGAAGGGAATCCGTGACCCCACTCTATCTTATTCCTGAGGGGTATAAAAATATAAATAACAGAAAGAATGATCTCCATAGGTTTATTTAATAATTCCTTGATATATATAGATATGATAGAAAAAGAGGAACATTTTCCAAATAAGTTAGTCACATAAAAAAAATGGTAATAGTATATATGACCACCATATGACCCACACTAGATCCCACTAGAGAAATATACACTATATTAATAAGATTAATTCATAATTATGGAGGCTCGAATCCCATTTTTCTGAATCATATCACTACTCTATAGAGACTCTTAGGTATGGACATTATGAGTTTATAGTAATACCGTTTGGACTAAATAATGCACCCTCCATTTTTGGGGAACTGATGAACAATGTTTTCAAGGAATATCTTGATGAATTTGTTGTGGTATTTATTGATGATATCATGTTGTACTCCAAAATATACAAAGATCATGGGAATCAATTTCGGATTGTTTATATGACACTAAGAGGTAATGAATTATATGGGATGTCTAGTAAGTGTGAACTTTGTATTCAATCAATTTCTTTTCATGTTCATATTGTCAGAAAAGATGGAATAATAGTTAATATTGAAAATAAAAAGGTTGTCAAAGAATGGCCTATCCCAAAGAAAAAACAGAGGTTTGTTTTTTTATTTAGTACGTTATTATTGGTGTTTCATTCAAAAAATCACACAATTATCTAACCCTTTAACTAGTATTACTCATAAAGGGATTAAGTTCATATGGATTAAAAAATGTGAATAATGTTTTGAAGAATTAATGTGGATATTGGTGAATGCTCTGATCCGGACTCTACCAATGGTAAACGGTGGGTTTGTGATTTATTGTGATGCATCAAATAATGAAATTGGATGTTTCCTTATGTATAATGAAAGAGTAATTACCTTTTCATCAAGGTAATTAAAAACTCATTAGTAGAACTCTCTAAATCATGATCTAGAGTTAGCGTCTGTAATATATTCTCTAAAGATATGGATACATCATCTCTATGGTTAATGATGTGTGATATATATGGATCAAAAGAGTTTAAAAAATATCATCTCAAAAAAATTAAGAAACATAGGAAAAATTTGATAGCTCCAGATTCTCAAGGACTATAATAGTTCAATACACTACCACCCTAGGAAGGAGAATATGGTAGCATATGAATTGTGATGGAAGGATCAAGGAGTTATGAACTAAATGAGGACTGAAAAGGACCCTATGTATATGGATCTTGCAAATATGGATATGCGAATTATCAAAGAAGGTGAAATATCATTACTTTTTCAACTAGTTTCCCAAACATATTTGTTGGAAAGAGTTGAAATATCTCATTGTGATGCTCAAAGTTGTGAATGAAGGGATGTTTCAAGACATCATGTGTGAGGATGAAATTTTGAAATTGGGGGCAGAGGATATGTGTTCCCTATATTTTCGAGCCAAAAAGGGAGTTATTGGATGATTATATTAGATCTAACTTGTCTATACACCCTAGTAGGACTAAGATGTATATAGATATGAAAGAAATTTTTGGGTGGGATAATATGATGTAGGAAATTTCTGATTATGTGTCAAGTTATTTAGTCTTTCAAAAATTAATGGATGAAAGATATAATAATAGAGGTGTCATGTAACCCCTACCTATTCCTAAATAGAAAGGGGATGGTATCACTATGGATATTTTCATTATATTACAAAAAACACCTAGAAACAATGATACAATATGGATGATTTTTGATCAACCTACAAAATCTGCTCATTTCCTTACTATAAGGAAGGATTTTACAGTAGAGTTCCTTGGAAGAATATATAATAATGAATTTGTAAGAATTCATTTGGAACCACTTTCTATTATTTTTGATAATGATCCTGGATTTACAATGAAATTTTGGAAAAGCATTTAGAATTATTTGGATACTAAGGTTCGTTTGAGTACTACTTATCACCCTTAGACTGATGGGAAGTCTGAAAAGACCATTCAAACATTAGAATACATGTTATGATCATGCTCCCTTGACATTCAGGGTATGTGGGATCTATATTTTTCTTTGGTAGGGTTTTCTTACAATAATAGTTTCCATTAAAGTATTGAAATTTCACCGTATGAAGCATTGCATGGAAAGAGATGTTGTACACCAATATGTTGTGATGAAGTTGGTGAAAGGAAGGTTATAGGCCAAGAGCTTGTGTAGGAATAAACAATGAAGGTAATGATTATTCAAACCCAAATCAATGCTGCTGAAAGTTGGAAAATATTTATACTAATAATTGGAGGAAGGATTTGAAATTTCAAGTTTGAGATGATGTTTTCTTGAAAGTATCTCCATTGAAGGGTGTTATACAATTTGGGAGAAAAGGGAAACTGAGCCCTAGGTACATTGGTCCTTTAGAAATTCTAGAGATAATTGGAGATGTATCTAATCATTTTTAAATTCCTCCCAGCCTTTCTAAGGTAATCAACATTTTCAAAATCTCCTTGTTTAAGAAGTACATGCGAGACCCAACACATGTACTCACTTATGAAGGAATAGAATTGTAACTTGGATTATCTTACAATGAAGAGATGATTCAGATTCTTGACAGTAATAAGTAGGTGTAGAGGAATCAGATAACTTATCTAGTAAAGTTACTTTGAAAAAAAATCATAAAATTGAAATGGCTATGTGGGAACTTGAAGATCATATAATGAAGAACTAACCAAATATTATTTTAGGTTGAAAATTTAGAAATTTCTAGGATGAAATTTTTTATAGTAGGGGAGAATGTAATGACCTAGAATTATATCAATGATATTTTCATTATTATGTATATTTTATATAGTATAGATCATATAAAATCACATGTAGAACACAATAAATACATATAAAGGAAGAATGAATGAAATAAGAGGTATTATTAGATGTCATGGATCTATACATATGAAATTGTTACATGACATTAGGAATTGTAATATGACCCTTATGAATAGTAAATTGGATGAATTATTAGTAACACCCCCATGTTTATATAATAATAAAATACTGGAATCCTTTAAATGAAATTATGATATATTTATATCACGGTTTATGTAAGTGAATATTTTAAAAATTAATAATTAAGTGTTGGTATTTTTGTTAGTCATAAATATTTTATTACAATTTTATAATTAAGAAAATGATTAATTTTTTTTCTTCATAAATTTATTTCATAAATCGATATTTTTTTCTTATTATTTTAGGACATTTTTAAGAGGCCTTAGTAAATTTTTGAAAGTGTTATAAAATATTTTATAAATTCGAAATCTATATTTTTTGAGTAAATGATGGTTTTAATTAAAAATTAAAGTCAACATATTTATAAAATTATTTTAATAAAATAGTGTTCATTTTTTAATTCTACTCATTTAAAAATGGTATGGGTGAGTTTTTTCTATTTTTCTAAAATACTTGAATTTTTTATTGAATAGTAAAATATGTCAATTTATAGGATAAATACATTATAAGTTAAAAAAATTATTCCACGAGTCATAGATGATGTGAGAATAATATTCTTAAACTCTCCTTCATTATTTAAATATATTTTATGATAATTCTCAAACTTTTCATAGTCTTGAGGCAAAATAATAAACAAATGAATAAAATATTCAAAAATCACACCTCTCCCCCACTATAAATACCACCCCTCACCACCCCTTCTCATCACACCTTCCAAGAATGGAGCCTTTCTAGATTGTTTCCCAAAACTCTTACCAAGTCCCTAACCTGAATCCTTGAGCTCTTGGTCTCCTCAAAATTCCAAAACTATTTCACTAAGGAGGTTCTCCATAATGAGAATTCAAGAGGTAATATCCTCTTTCTTTTCCTTTTAATTTCTATCCAAATTCTTTTATATTATTATTATCTACATACCTAACCTCATAAAAATATAATGATAACTATAATAACTTAAATATACATAAATTTTGTTTTTATAATGTAATAATACATCATCAAACTCGTTTCTCACTCTCTTTTATTTTAAAAATGATATTATCATCCGTGAGGTGCTGATTTACAACCTTCCTGGATGACATGTTCTCATTCTTTAATTTCTCCTTTAAGGATGGTAATGAAACCATTTTTATACTTAAACTATACTGTTATATATTTATGAAAAGTTTATTATTTTTTTGAAGTAGATTATTTATATACTACTAAATGATAAAACAAAATGAGTACATTATGATCAATAACCACCATAATAACGTAAACGATTATCACTACTTGTCTTATCTAATGATTTATCATCATAACAAAAAAATAACATATAAAACCATTTAAACTTATATATTTTCTTCAAAATCATATAATTTCAATTCTATAGAATTATTCCCATTCCACATGAACTTCTATACTCATATACAAGTATACCGATTGTGAAAACCAAGGAACTAAATGCTCCTGAGCAATAAAATTGTATATTATAACTCATAAAATTGGCCATACATGAACTTCATAAAATTATACTAAATAAAATAAATTTCTATATGGTTGTTAATTAATTAGTTACTATATTTTATTTTATTATCTAGGATGTTATGGTCATTTGTAGAACACATTCGAACATAAGGTAATGGTTTTCTTCCCAAACAAATATTTTTATTTAGGTTACGATTTCTTCCCCTATATACCAATGTAATTTTTCATTAATTATATATATATATATATATATATATTTAATTCTATGTATAAATACAAAATTCAGGTTTCTATAATAGTCCATCCTTCGTTTATAAGGAATACATGTTTTTTAAGGATCTATTTTCAATTCTTCCGGATACACAATCCCGATTTAAAGTAACATCTCAATTTATTAACAATATTAATGTACCATTCATAACATATTTTAAGACACCATTATGTATATTAATACACTAATTTTTACCAAAAAAACTATATTTTTTCATTACTGGTTCTATTCAAAAAATTATAACAAATAAAATTGATTTTTCCAAAAGAACTCTTCTTTGCAAAGTAAAAGTGGTATTTCTCTAAAGAATCACATGATAATTTTATTAGAGTATTTTAATCTATATTAACAACTCAATTTAATTTCATGATTTATTGAGATTTATATATTATTATTATCTTATAATATAAGTCATTAAATGGATTATGTCTAGTTTTATTGTGGATAGGATATTTAGATACCATTCAAAGTCCTACTTAGGTTGGTTAGTGATTATTATTACATATTGGGGAATGTTATTTATATTTCACATGTTCATGTTATTTATACTTATAATCATTCATATAAGGAATTATTTAGACTTATTAGTTCATGTTAGGGTCCTACTATACCCTCTCGATGCATCAGTGTGTCTCATGCGACAAAACATAATTGGGTATTGGCCGAGGCCTTACCCGAGATTTTTCAAACGTCTTGGCCGTGGCATTGATGATATGTTTAAAATGTTTTGAAATATATATTCCCTCATTTTGATATTAGAAATTTCCAATCCATATGATATTTTACTAGTATAATATACGTGATTAAGGTTTATTATCTTAGGATCAGTTCTATGGATTTATTAACTCAACTTTCATTCCTGCCACATTATGCTCATGTTTATTTTTAAAGGAATGTGTTTTTTAATAATTCAACAAACCTAATGTTTATGTTTATTATAAATTTTGTTTTATTAATCACCCTTACTGAGAATTTGATCTCAATCCTTTGTGATGTTTTATTTTCCCCTAGGATGTGATGATGAATATTATGAATGACTTATAGAGATAATCTAGGAATTATGGATGTTTGCAAATGGAATTATTGTATTCTATTTCATTTAAAGAGGTAATGTAAATATTATATTTCTATCATGTTTTACGAAAGTTCTAAACTATTTGGTCTTTTAGGATACTAATTCATTGTAACCAAACCAATGTAATAAATTAAGGCACCGACTCTAGGATACTGTGGTCAGGGTCACTACAATCAGAGTATATGATAAATATTTTATAAAATAATATAGTTTTATTGTAAGTGAATGAATCAAGGTTATGATATCCTGGTCATGTGTGGTGTAATTCATTTAATGAGTATAAATAAAACAAAAACTATATTCTTCCCTATGATCACCATGCATAAGAATTCATCCCAAGCCAGAATCCTTCTATAACATGAATACCCTATAGCCATGACTAGATTATAAGAAAAGTCCAAGTAGGAGTTGAAGTGAAAACCTTACTTCAAATAATCAATGGAATACTAATATTAAAAATCACATTCAAAATTTACCCCTATAAATTATGAACAGTTATTGAAGAATAAAACAGAGTGAAATCCATCCCAAAATAGTGATAATATCTAGCCCGTACTAAGAAGTTATATATTAAATATAAATTTCACGGTTCCTCCAAAGACATAAAATATTTCACCTTCATGAGATCAACTAAAACACTATAGTAAAAAAATATATCAAAATAAATTTACATCCATATTCTATAATTTTCATTAAAAATCATTGAATAAATCATGTGATTTCTGTGGATATATTTTAGTTCTCTCAAATAATAGACATGATTCAACTTATTCATCGAGTAAATCAAGTTGCCTTCAAAAAATACAACCATAATGAAATTAAGGCATTCATGGATAATCATGTTCACCAACACCATGAACATTGTACGATAATTGGTTAAAATAAAACACATAAAAAGGTACTCAAAATTTCTAAACCTACTCATGAAGGATTTATTTTGGATTTATGACTCCTTGATCCAAATATAGTGATAACCATACCAAATAAAAATATTTGAGAACCCCATCACCTTGATAAACTAGTCAAACAAATCATCAATCTATGGAAGGATATATTTATTCATAACTTTGAATTGAGTGGTAATTTTTATAGTCAATACAAATGTGATGGGTCACATCAGCATTCATAGTAAAAAAGAGTGAGTTTTTAAAAAAGAGACACACTGTTCTAGATAAATACATTTTACAACATATCATCCAACTAAGTTTTCACTTCTATCAGTTTATCAGGTTCCATATAGTAAGAGGTAATAGAAATAGCTGGGTACCTTTTACCAAGTCCTTGGAGTAGTCTACCTCAATTACTAGTGGTAAATTAGAAAATTAATTGAGAAAAAAAATTAAATCTCAACAACCACTGGAAGAAGTTCCCCATATGATGGTCCTTTCTCTAGTTAAAATGAAAACATAAATATCGATATACTCAATCACAGAAGAGGTGGTTAGACTTGAATCAAACTTTGGTCATATTCTCCACGAATAATTCAAATCACTCCATTGTGGAGAGTAATGTTAACCCATAAAAGATAGTAGTTGGTATGATATTTATGATTTATCATATAGTTTATCCTAAGAATGAAATCTAGTGGTTTCAAATATAAAACTACAATGTCTCAAACAATATCAACTTATAAAAAAGAGAGTGTTCAAGAATGGCATTAGTGAACCTGCTCTGTCTTCTTCCTGATTGGTCTAGAAATATAAATAATATAAAGAATGATCTCCATAGGTTTAGTAAATAATTACTTAATATAGATATATATGATGGAAAAAGAGGAAATAATACAAAATAATTTTTTCACATAAGAAAAAACAATGGTAATAGTTCATATCACCACCATAGGGTCCACAATAACTCCCACTAGGGAAATATACACTATATTAATAAGATTAATTCATAATTCTTGAGAATCGAATCCCATTTTTGTTGAATCATATGACTACCTTGCAGAGACTCTTAATGTTTATAAGTCCGTAACAATAATCATAGTGGAAAATACTTGACTAATCATCAATATATTTCCTGATTATCCAAAAGAGTAGTAATACTTCTTTTCATCATATAAAGCATTCATTAAGCTCCCCACAACACTATAATGGGGGAAAGTGAACAGACCATTCTTATAATACAAATGATTTCGTGGTTGTAAACTAATGATATCAACCACCATGGTTTTTACTAAGAGACCAATCTCGTTTCCCCTTCCCTTTAAAAGGACCAATATACCTTCAAATCATAGTATAAGGAACCCATGTTATCCCTAAAATCCTAGCCAATTCATGTTCCAACATCAATTCCCTATCCTAGAAATCAACAAATGAGGTCAGATTCAGTAGAAAACCCTAAGATCAAATATCTATTTGAAGACCCATATCAGATATTCATTCTTTCAGACTCATAGTTGATACCACATTAGGTGTTAAGTAAATATGATAAGTAAATTGGTTGGCATACTATGTCAAATTTAAATTACCCTTTTCAAGATTGAGGAACCCTATTGAAATATCCAACACCATTGATTCTTGAAATAACTTCTCTATAAAAATTTCTCCAAATTCATTCCACTATAATCCTATATTCATCTCTCTATCAACTACTGAGTTCCACCATCTTATAAAAGGCCCAAAAATATCGAAATATGTATATTATACCTTAACTAGGTGAGGCATCTCTAATAACTCTATGAACTTCCCAACATTCATCAACCACTACTCTAACTCTTGAGGGACATTAGTTCCCTATAAGGATGGTGGTCTGAGTAGTATAATCTCATGGGAATGATCTTTTTTATCATTAATCTAGGTTATAATCTCTAATGTTATTGTAATAATTAGTGTCTCTACCTAGGAAATATCATAGACCACATGTACAACAACCTCAATAAGGTTTTGAGAAACTAGAGGGTTCACTCACTCTGTTCAATCCATATCTCCCTAACAATGTCTATTAAAACGTCTTCATGGGGGTATGGTACTATACAACATCAATTTATTAGGATAAAAATGTTTTCCAATATATGAAATCAATAACTCTATTAATAAAAAAATCAACCATAATTCATAGAACATGGATAATATTTTTATGAATGTCCATAATCATGTCATTAAATTTACTAAAATAAAAATTTCAAAATAACCAATGGTAACTTAAGGCTCATTACAATGAGAGTTTTCCTAGAACGCACTTGTAGCTTACCACTTTAGACTAAAAACCCCTAATTTAGGTATACTAAGACATCCCAAACATCATATTGAAATCAAGTAAGACACTAGTCCACCCTTGATATTAATATTTTATGAAATGACATGGATAACAAAACTAGATTGTACCTAAGATAATTATGAGATGGCCCTAAGGGAATTCCCGATCTCCACATGTTGAGTAATATCACCATGACATTGAGAAAACCAAGAGGGAATGATTTTCCATAGAAGATAGGTAATAATGAAGAGAATAAAATAGAAATCAATAATATTTTTAGTATTAAAATTACTCAATTGGATAAATGGAATCATAAAGACTATACAAAAAACTCAATGAGATTAATTAAAAAAATACACAACTAGTGGGATGTGCGGTTCGATCGACAGTCAATGTATTGAGAGGATAATCCTTTGCTGGCTTCATTTCAGGCTGCACTTCAACCATTTCGATATTGGAAGTTTCAAGATGGTGTTTCTCTGTTAACTGTTCTATGGGGTGATTTCAGCGGCGACGATGAAAGAGGTTTTCTAACAACCTTCGCCCTCAGCTGCTCTTACTCTGCCTTGACCATATGTTCTTCTACTCCAATCCCAGTTGGATTCGAAGAGGTGGTAACAACAAGGTTTTGGGATGTGTTGTTCGGTGGCTGGCGGTTCGTCTGCTGTGTCCTAGATTAGTTTACCCTTATGTTGGTGGTTATTCTATTGATGTCAATGAAGGGGTTCTGGTTTTCGGTGTTGGATTTGAAAGACGAAGAGGGTTTTTAGAGTTGATGATGTTGTTTTGGTTGATTGGGTCTTCTGTGTTTCGTTTGTTTTGGCCGGTGATGATGGGTGGCGATGACGATAGTGGTGTTTACAAAAGTGATAATGATTAAAGGGATCTGTTGACGATTTGATGGTAATGATGGAAATGTGTATTTGGTTTTTCATATCTCGATGCAGGTTGGTGCACAACACACGAGTTCTCAAGTTCTGCGTTCCTCTCTATATTTCGAAATTTGAAATTTGAATTTTGGATGGCATGATTTTGTAGGGTTACCACTCTCCTTGAAGCGGATTTTTGAAAATAGAATAAAAGTGGTATTTTTAGTCAGTGGACCCAAGAGTGAATCAGTTTGGGTTTTATCTTAATGTATCACATGTTAGGTACACCCATTGTTTCTAGGAGGTTCCATCCCTTTACCTAGGCCAATCATAAGATAATCTGAATATTCCTGAAGGAAAATGTAGGGTGTGATAAATAAATACTTGTATGATTTGACCAATCAATTCATATGAATTTTGTGTCATTGAAACCAATATTTTTTAGTTTTAAATAAATCATGTTAACGAAACATTTTAAAAATTCCAAAAAATCAATTATTTTATAACATTTTAACAACTTATACAACGTATATAAAAAAGTGTATTTTCATCTATGTGGGAATAAATATAACATTTCATCTAAAGAGTCATGAAAAAATATTTCTATAAATACAATAATGATTAATTCCTTTTATATCATTGGAAGGTAAAATTATTTTCAAAAATTAAACCATGCATATAATCCTATGTGATTAATTAGTACATTCAATTTATTTGGATTTCAATGTATATTTGAGTTATGTATCCAACTGTATACATAGATACCTAGACTCAACCATTGGTTGAATATGAATTTATACCCAAGGAATGAATCCTTTTCCTGGTACAATTTAATATTGTAGTAATCGTTAAACATTAAGAATACATATAACCCATTCCAAACAAATAAATATCTCATTTAATTCCTAATCATCATAAAACTATTGCGATTATCTTTTAATTTCAAAAATCAACAAATTTTTTATGTAATCATTCCAATTTTTTTTTCAAGTATGTGTTTCAAAATTTTCTTTTAATTTTAAAACCCAACATTAAATGGAATTTAATAAAAAAACATATTTCTTCTCAATTTATATCATAAAATATCTTATTCCCTTTATTTCATAAATATTATTCTATAAAAAAATTTTTTTTATTAAAATTTTTTTTTTCAAAAAATAAATGAATATTTTTCAATAGTCAATATAAAAGGATTTCATCAGCCACACTTACAATTCAAAATTCACTTATCAACCTCCAAAATCTATATTTAGAATATTAATTGAAAAATAATTGACAATATATAAGCATCAAATGCTTCAAATAATAAATATTTTAAAATAAAATCACCGAACATAGTTGAAATACCAAAAAACCCTAAAAAGTGACCCGTAATTAGAAACATGTTGATTTATTCACCACATGATCAAAGGAAAGAAACAAAATAACTGTTATATTTACCAACCAATAATAGACCACCAAAAATACATTTATAAAGGATTAAAAAATTAAAGAATCATATGTTTATGAATTTTTATAAATATCACAGGTGTTTCGGTTCATAGAATAAATAACCTGAATTAATACATTATTTCATTTTTCATTTTTAAATTAATAGTAAATGATAAAGATTTAATGTAATATTAAATAGGAGTTACAAATGTAAATATATCAAAATAATTTTACTCAAATGTCTCTAACATTAAAATTATCCAAAATGGGATTAGGGGAGTTCTAGAAGAAGATAAAATAAGAAAATGTTTAAAAAAAATATTTTCATAAAAATGGTATAGCATAAGGATGAACATTTTTTACCCTTATTTATAGAATGGTGGTCACTTATGGGAAATACTATTTACATTAATGTAGGTCACCTTCATAGACTACCATTATAAAGATACTAGATTACCCTTACACAACATTTATAAATAATGGTTACATTTACGAAACACTAATATACCCTTATGTGGTGACGGATTTACCTTTACATAGTACCATAACTGGGTTTGGTTACCTCATACAGGACCCTAAGTAAAATTATCTACCCTAACGCAATATAGTTTTACCATTACATATCATAGGTTTACTCTTTCAAAACACAGGTTTACCCTTACACATTGTTGGTTAACCCATACACAACCCTTAATATATAAGGGTTAACCATACACAACACCTTCTAAACCTGTTTATAGGGTCCTTACCATTATAAAGACCACATTCCATGTGGATGGGTAACAAATAACATAAAAAAACAATTCATTTACATAAATTTTATAAAATAAATCCAAATTTTTTTCTAAAGACCATTGAATGTCCCAAAGCCCTTTTAGATCAACAGAAACAGTAAAAAACAAAGAACTTCCCTAGAATAATTGTTCAAAGTGTCACTAATATTCAACTCATTAAATCTACTATTTTTTGGTATGTTATTATTGTTATGGGTTTTATCTTGAACTATAAAAACATCAGCATACAATTCTATAGAACATATCCATCCTTGAGTTTAATATGTATCATAAGAAAGAATCAAATATTATTCCTCAAAAAATGATTATCCATAAAATATATATAATCCATATTT
Source organism: Viscum album (assembly GCA_963277665.1). Lineage (NCBI taxonomy): Eukaryota > Viridiplantae > Streptophyta > Magnoliopsida > Santalales > Viscaceae > Viscum > Viscum album. The sequence goes on along the minus strand of OY728121.1, from coordinate 1,638,108,019 downwards.
TGAGTAAATATTTAAACAATATATGATATAAACTAATTCCCAAAATTATTCAATTGATTTTGAGCATTACTTTTAACCTTCTTCATCGTATCAAAAATTGTAAGATATACTATTAATATAGGGCCACTAATAAACAACATCCCAAGATGTTATTACACTATTTCACCTCTATGATATTAAAAAAAATACATGTGCGTGGTTTTTTTTTGTGAAATAATGAAATGAAATGAAATTAGTGGTTAATTATAAACACTGAAATCTCATAAAATAGAAACTAAACCACCAATATTTAAGTAAACATATTAACAAAAAATAGTATTGTTATTATTAATCATTATAAAGTATTATTATTTTGATCATATTTCCTCAAAAATAATTAAAATGTTACCCTATTGAATATTCATTTATAATATTTCTAATAATGTATTTTCATGAATTTTTGTACTTTTATATTGGATATATTATATATATGTCCTCTATTTCTCAATTTAATACTATATTTTTAGTTCATAAATGAACATTTCCAATTCTTCAATATTAACCATTTATTATTTTGAGTAAATTGTTATCATATCCCTTATTATTCAATATAATGATGTCATAGATACCATCTAATTGAAACATTTTTTAAGGAATAAAGAATCCATTACAAAATAATGTTATTGTAAAAAAATATGTCTTATTTATACTATGGTTAAAAATGTAGAAAAGTTATTATTCGAACTCTTCATATATTATAATGAAGGCCAATTTAAAATAGTATTATAAATTGAAAATAAATCATGGATGTCTATGAAGTGGATAGAACTGACAGTGGCCATGTGTTTTGATGATGTGCAAGTCAGTGATCAAAACAAAGCTTGGTCATCAATTTTTTTAAATTAAATAGATGTAATTAGTATATAATTCTAAAAAAATAAAATTATTTTTCTATATATATATCCCCCTATAGAAATATTTTATTAATTAGTTGAAATTATTATGATATATATATATATATATAAGTAAAGCACATATATTTCATGTATATGTAAATATATTCATTTTTAATAAACTGAAATGATTAACAAATGAAATTCATATTTAAATTAAAAAATTATTAATTAAAATTTATATTACATTTAATATTGAATTTATTTTTAAAACTTATTGATGTATTAATAAATATAAAATTTTACTATTCACTCTAGTTGTTCTATTGAAAGAAATATTTTATTTAAAAAATATTTACTTCACCAAAATTATATTATTAAATTATTAACTTATATTAAATTAAATAGATTTCTTAATAGTATTAAAAGTTTCACAACATAACTCCATAGTGTGTGTCATATCTCTATGGCACGTGACATAGAATTATATACCTTTTATTGTATTTAGCAAGGCATAAATGGAAAATTACTTGTTGAGAAAGACTCTTTTTATTAGATTATTATGCCCATTATATATATATATATATCAACATAATTTTATAATAATATATCAATTACAATGAAATAATATATTTATATATGTATATATATTAATATATTCATGTATTGTAATTGATATATTAATAATGTTTCAATATATTAATATTTTTATTACGTATTATTAAATAATATATTAATTAAAAATTCACCAATTGAATTAATTAATTTTTTTAAACAGTTAAATAATATATGTATGTGCGTGTTATATAATGAAACAATTAAGAACTAAAATTTTGATATTAGTAAAAAAGTATTAATTAATATTTAAATTAAATATTCAGGTCAAAACATTTTTTTAAATTTTAATCTTCTAAAAAATATCATATTCCAATATTTTTTCTATTATATTTAATAAATAAAGTTATTGTTAACAATAAAAATTTTATTTTGGTAAATTAAAATTTAGTTAACTTAATTTTTTTAGTAATTAATATTTACAAAAATTCATGTTCAATTTACATAAAAAAAATTCAAATTTATTATCAAATAAAGAATTTTATTATTCACTAATTTATTATAATTTAAAAGCATTTAATTTAAAAGAATTAAATTACTAGTGTTTTAATTGAATAGAGGTGGTAACCCTGAACAATGAATTGCGTCATACCTCTATGGTTCATGACATGACACCATGCGCCTTTCCATGTGTTCATCACATCACACATTGGATGGGTTTTGCCGAGCATGCCTCTATTAAGTCAATTATTTTTCTCATTATATATATATACCTCTCTCAAATAAGAATACTATAACATATTAATATATTAATTACAATTCTAGGATATATTAATATATATATATATATTATAATAAATTAATAAATTGATTATAAAATAACTACATAAATTAGATATATATTTTATTTTAATAAATAATATATTAATATATATATATATATATATATATAATTAGATAAAATAATTATTATATAAATATTCATAATATAAAAATAACAAATGAAAATTAAAAATAAACCAAAATAAAACCACCATAAAATTTTATTATATAATTCAAAAAACACTTCAAAAAATTGAAAAAAAAACAATCACAACATATTTCATCAAACACAGATAATTATAAAAATCCATAGATCTAAAATATAAACCATAATACTGAAATTTAAAAACCAATTTTATAAAAATATTACAAATTTTAATAAAATAAAGATACAAATTTTTTATATAGAATTTAAGTAATTACCGAAAGTGAATGATAAGCTGCATAAATTCGAAAATATAGTTTTTAAAAACTAATACCTAAAATAAATTACATATTTAGTGAACACATCTAAAAAATTTGAAATTAAAATAGATATATACCTTTTTTGGCAGTGCAGTGGAAAAGATTCTTGATGTTGGTTGGCCATGACAAGGGAATGTATTCATAAACCATATGTGATTTGAAATAATGAGATGGTTGTAAAATAACCTAAAAATATTAAACCCTTATAAAAATGAATGGATGATAGATACATGTGAAATTGGTAGGGTTTCACAACGGTCACGAGCCTTGTAGATCCTTAGGGAAAATGATTTTGAAAAATCATATCTTTGATTTAATGAAAATGGATCTAGATTCATGCATTGAAGATGGGAGAGGAGTGACATGGGAATAAGAATGTGTGATTCATGATAGGTGATTTTATAGATAGTCGATAGAAAGGCACTTTCTTAGATAATAATATCTTTTTTTATAATAAACATTGGTTGATTGAGAAATAATTTCACACACTCATTATTTAAGGAATTTTTAATAATATTATTATTATATATGGAAAAAGGATTTCTTTCCTAGATACAGCAATAATTGTGATTCTTACATATTATAAAATAACATAACTATTACTATTTAATATTATATGCATGTAAAATATAATTATAATAATGAAAAACACTATTAATATTTTGGTAAAATAAATCAATAATGTAAAGTGTCTAACTTTTGTAATGATTAACTAGAAAATGATATTGTATATGTGGAGGGGTATAATATTTCTTCTCAATACAATTCTAGAAATTTGAAAACTCATATTATCATTCATTTATATATGTTTTTAATAGAAATGATGACCCATTATAGTTACTAAATATTGTTTTAAATAATATTTAAAATTGTTAATTATGTACTTTTATCATTTTATTTGGTTATAAAAATTAATTTTTTATTAATTAATTTTCTATGTAGATCAAAAATTAATTTTATATGAGCTTAATGGTTGAAATAAATTCAGGGATTGAAATTTTTTCATATAAAAGAGGGTTTCTAATATCAATCTATTTATGATATAAAACATATAAATTTTTTTATCTTTAATTAATATAAATATTTTAAAATACTAAGGAGTACTTACACTTAATTAATATAACAATAATATACAAAATATATAGATAAGAAACTATATATTTGAATGATAGGATGATTTCATTCCTTTATAACATTTAGAACTCATATACATTCTTCAATTTTCATGCATACATGATTTGAATAAAATCCTAATCAAAGACACATAAAGGTTGTTAAAATATTTATTAGATATGTTAAAGGAACTATTAACATTGTTTTGTTTTATAATAAAAAAATTAATTTGACATGTTTTCATATTGTGAATCTGATTTTGGGGCCTATATTATTGATATACTGATCAAATTAGTTATTAATATTATAATTTGAGAAAATATTATTTTTGTAGAGTTATAAAAAAAATTATTATGTATTGTATCCATTGATAAGGTAGAGTATATTTCGGTTGCTAAATATTGTGAAAAAAAATATTGAGCATAAAAAATAGGATCTAATTTCAATTTTTAATTTGATATTATTACTTTTAATTTCTATAATAGTTCTACAAATTTTATATCAAATATTCCTTTTACTATACAAATAAATAAACATATATATGTCATATATCACTTTATGTGACATAATGTGGATAAAAGAGATATTTCATTAGAATTTATTTCTTTAGAAAATCAACTTGTTTATATATTCTCTATACAATTAGATTCAGAACACTTTGAGAAAATTATTATTGAACATGGAATGATAGATATTTAGTATGATTTAATATATTTTTAAATAAAAAATAATATTTTAAATAGCTCTTGAATACTCACTACTCTTTATATGATTAATAAACTTATTTTTATAAACTGATTTTTAAATACACATCCATATTGTTGATTAATTTTCTTTAATTAAATACCATGTGAGTAGATTCAATTATACAATGAACATAATTAAATTTTAAAACCAACCTAAAATAATAAAATATTAAAACATATATTATAGATGTAAAATTTCAAGGTATCACTAGAGGTGTCCAATTTAAGAGACTATATAAAATTCTATTTAAAAAAAATCCAATTTTATTCATAGAAAATATATGTTTTAAAATTTTTTTTTATATATTCTTATAAAAATTAATTTTTAATATTTTTAAAAATATAATCATTTAAAATGACTCACATATTAAATTATGTGATGTGTCCAATTTCTTTTTAGGCATGGAATTATGTTTCCAAATTAAATATTAGTTACCATAGTAGAAGACTTATTTTTTCAAATAATTATAATATAGTAACAATTTTGTATTATATGAATATATTTTAAATTAATACCAAAGTAACATTTTAAATCATATAAAAAATGAATTAAAACAATTTTATTTAATAATCAATGTTAAATAATGTTAACAAAACCTAATGATTAAAAACTTTTTTTGGCAAAAATTGTTTTTCAAAATTTTATATGTTTTTATTTAAAAGATAATTTTATTTTATTTAGAAACTTAATCAGGACTTATATATCTCACAAATTAGGAATCACAATGCCATTTTTTTAAAAATGGTTTACTTATATTTTAATAATAATATAATTGATGTGATTAATATTTAATTGAGGGGAATAAGTGTTTAGAAGACTAATCTAAAGTTGATATAAATTTGATATATTAAAATGGCCATTAGACATTGTAAATTTTTTTAGGATTCAATATATTACCAACATGTCTTACCAACCATACCTCAAATTACTCACCAATCCTTCATGCCATAACATTCTTACCCCTTTCTTACAATTAATTTTCTTTGAAATATCCCTCTTATTCTCTTATAAAAGGGGATTAACTTCCACCCATTAAATACTCTACTTATATTTCAAAATTTCATTGAATCCCTACCAAAATTCCATATCTTTCTAGTAGATTACATTTCTTAGTTTCCATGGTGAATAAAATATTCCTATGCCCCACAAATATAAGACCATCATTAAGCGGATTTTTTAGGTCTCAACATTGGTATCACATAATTCTTACTATTTCTTTCATTTTATTTCCCTTCTAAAATAATCAAAACTATAGTATAATAATAAAATAATAATTATTATTGTTTTTACCATTTATTGTAATAATGTTAAAAAAATTATTTATTATCCTCTATCTATATAGAAGAACTTGAATCATCGTTTGTGTGTGTTCCTGGATTCCCTTTTCTATAAATAGACACGTTGGGTTATTCATCACTACCCCACATGACTTTTATTAATGATGTTATTAAATAATAAATAATATTTATATAATTTTTTAATTACTCTAAAATATTATTTTACTATCCAAATTAACCACTCTCATTCATTAAGTAATATAAAGGATAATATTGTGTTGTGCGAACTTCCACCTCTATGAATAATCACGCCTCATTTACCTTCAATTCCAAAAATAAATGGTTTTAGTTAATTGTGAATGAGTATATATAGAATATATATATTTAATAAATATCTTTAATATAAATCTTTTTCTATAAAAAAAATTTAATGATCTTTATAAGCTAATTCATCAATGTGAGAAAAAAACCCAAAACTAGTTCAATACCATTATTGTTTTCATGTAATGTGACTAAAAAATCCATAAAATGGTATAATATTAGTATAATAATTTATAAAACATCAATTATATTAACAATAATGGTTTGTTAATGAGGATTTTTGGTATAAATATTAATATCAACACACCTATTACAATCCTAGATCAATATGATTACCATTATTAATAAAAAATGTTGACAAGATATTAAAAAATATAATACATGAAGATAATTGTTATCAATTAATTGTATAAATAGATTGATATAATTATATGTTTATGAAATAAGTAATTATCATATCTAACTTTAGGATTTACGAGGTTAAATCATTCATATAAATCAAGGGTGAAGGTAAGGGACATGGTAAATCAAAATCCATTCTCAATGATACATAATTTATTTTTGAACATAAAATTTCAAATAAATTACATTTTGACTGATGGAAATTCCTAATTTATTTTTAAACATAATTTTATGGAAAAATATATATCAATTGAGGTATTCATTTCATTTCCCTTTTGAACAATGTGGAATTTTTTCAAAAGGTACTCATAACTATAAATTTCAAAATGATGAATACTAAATGCTTTAAAAAATTATTTACATTATATGGTTCCCATTATGTTCAAATAATATATCTATTATAAAGGGTATTTTTATATTTTATTTCATTTTTAATATTTTTGGATAACGATATTTTGATATCCTCTAATTTCTTATGTTCATTATATGTGGTATGATTAATAAAATCATTCATTTTTTACATTGGGGCTTTAAGTTATGATGATGATTTTTTTAATGTGGTAAACATATGTATGGATTATGATTGGTGGGGAACTATTTTATCCTCATATTAATTTGTATAATTTTATATCTCATGAGTTAAGAGTTGAAAAAATGGGTTTTTAGACATGCGTGGAATGATGAATTTTCTTAGATTTTAAATCATGGACACAAAGTGTTTTTTCTAATAGTTATGATCATAATGGGTTTTCAATAAATATCTTGCTCTCTTATAATCTTAACATATTTTTTTTCCATTTTTTTGGGTGTTATTTCATTTCCAACCCTTTTTAAACTCTCTTATCTCCAAGAGGTCATATTTTATATCTTTATTCATCTTAAAGATATCTATATTAAATTTTAAAAAATATTTAATTGGAAGAAATATATTAAATATCATTTAATTATCTATATATAGTATATATGTAAATATTAAAGATAGTTTTCACAGTATACTTTGGTTTTCCATCCTGATTTTACACTAATTTCACATACTATTTTAGGAAGTTCTTCATGTTTTTTTAGATTTAATTCATGTATATTGATACAGATAATGTTATACTAACTTGGTTGTCAACTTTTCATTAATATATTTTAGAATTATATATTTCCCATTAATTTTCTCCCTGAAAAAATTTATCCCTTCTCTATGTAACATTCCTTTATATCATCACTTCTGTTATCTTTCCTAAGTAGTTTATTATTTTTTGATCATGGAATTCTACTAATATCATTCTAGTAATTTAAGTCTCCATATATACTTGTTATAGCATTCATCTTCCTTTGAATCACTTCTGGATGAGTCTCTTTGACTTAAAACCTTATCACACAAGGTTTTTTGAATTTAATATATTCATTTATCTTCTCACTCATTTCATGTTGATGATCTATCAGATTATTCCATAATAATAATATTTCTTTTAGAAATTCATGAGCTATTAATCATACGGCCAATTTCATATTTTCATATTTTTATTTTTCATATTTTTGAAAAATAATCTTGTTACTCTTCACTTTTAGATTAATCATATTTACTCTTTATTGGATAGTAAATGAAAAAATGACTAATTCTACCTCATACTAAATGTGTAAGATATTGTATAAATTATTTGAATTTCCTTTTACTCTTCCCATGATTTTATAGTAAAATGATATGTGCTTATTATACACATGAAAACATTTTTTCTCACTTTATTCATCCTCATAAAAATTTTAGAATAGTTTATCTATCTTCCCGTTCAGCTTGATTTTTTTTCATGAATATAAGTGCTATTTATTTAATATCATTAATTTTAATTATTGAGGATTTACTCATATCATAATTAAAAAATATATTTCTTACACATCATGTTAAAACCCACATATTTATTTTATGGTAGATATCATTAGATCTAATATGCATAGGAAATTCCTAATCATCTTTTTAAAAAATTATAAATCTTATAATGAATCACCAAAATCCTCATATGTATTAATATTTCATTTATGACTATAAAATAGTCATAAATATTTCAATTATTAGAAATATTGTTATCCATAAACAATATATCCAATTTTTTAGTTTGGATTTCATAATCATTAAATCATATTCTCAAAATTTTTTAACATCTCATTGTATTTTTTATGTACCATTATATTATTATGTAATTTATTAAATGGAAATGAATGGATGGAATTTACATTATTCCCATATATTCATGATTTCTTATATTAGTGTAATAAACGGGAGTATCTATTATAAATAAATTAAATCCCATTATTACAGTATCAACAACCACAATACATTGTGGTAGTTTATATTGAAGGATATGATTCATCCATCCATGAAAATATTTTCCATAAAAAATTGATTATCCTTGTTTGTTGAAAGGATTGAGATCATTCATTATTCTATCATAGTTTTATATTTTCATAAATGTCCTTTGTTATGATACCACTTATAAATACCAGTTCATGTGAGCTCACTTAATGGTGGAGGGGGTGAATGAGTAATACATTATTATTATTTTGGATATTCCTTCTTAATCCAATGTCTATTGCATGTTAAATTTAGAATCCATTCACCTTATTTGATCTCATTGTTACTATAATAGGTATATTGTAAATTTAATGACATAATGATTTAGAAGGGTTTACCTTGAATAGATTCTCTCCATGCACCGTTCAACTTGATGAAAAATTGGTTTCTCTACTATAAATCTACTTGAGTGTAAATACATAATAAATCTCGAGAATCCTACTAAATAATATCAAAAAAATTCCATATATAAAGCGAACTAAAAATCATATATTTCATGTTATAACATATATCTTCTCTTGGTGGATTATTTATACCATCATCCAACATCTTTATTCCATCTCCAAAAATGTTCATTCCATCTCACATTTCGATCTTTATAATTCCTCCCAATAGTTTTTCATGGGAACAAAAAACTCATCTTGGAATATGTATTTGATAACATTTTCTCCTAGCGAGATGTCTATTATCCTTTATCATCTTTAATTACATGTATCCTTCAATTTAGTTAGAATCTTCAACCATTATCAGTCTCATAGTGATAATAAATTACTGTGACTCCTCTTACATTCTCTCATCATCCATCATCCATCTACAAATGAGCTCTCATAGATATGTCAAGTTTTATATATTGATATACATTTGATATTATTATTAGGTTTAGAAATATCATGGTCTATAATGGCATATTATTTTGATTCCTAATAATTAAATATTCATAGATTTGTGAGTATCATTTCAGTTTAGAATAATTGAAACTCCTCCTTTGGAAATATCAGATGTTCACATCTTATTGAAACTAGTGATATTTTATAGATAAATAATTCTATTAAAAATATTGAGTTAAATCCCTTAAAATTTTCAAAACTATAGAAATATAATAATTCTAAATGATCTCCCAAAACATATATTTTGACACAAGTGAAGCTCCTAGATTTTTATGTTGTTATAAAATAACCACTAACAAATTTCATATCTTCTCTTGTAAAATCACAGATAAATTATTCGTATTATCTCTATGAATTTATCCATTTAAAATATAGTTATAATGATCATGTTTAATTTTTATTCACCTCATCAAATGCATTTAATTTAAATTTTATTGATTAAAAATTCATGGGTGCATAGATTTATACTTCGTGACTTGGAAACTCCATTTATAGTACTGAACACTATTTTCTCATACATGAATTATTTCATAGTCGGTCATACATTTTTCATATTTTATTTCGATATTATTATTTACTATTATTTTTTGAAATTAGATCTACAAAGTTTACATTTTATTGAATTCTTTTCCTATTTCAAATAATTTAATCTATAATCTCTAAAATGTTTAGTTATTTGTATGAATTTTTATTTTACATAACTTGTGAATCTATATGATCTAACCTATGGGTAACTATAAATCACAAGAATACAAAATGAAATGGTCGTCAAGATTTAAACTGAATCAATATTGTGTGTTCAATTTAATGATATACAGTGAATTCTAGAATAGAACCCAATGTCATACTATCATCTCAAATTAATATGTTTAAGTTATAGGAACCAGCAATGGATGATGTTGTTGTCATATGGATAAGTCATACAAACACATTTAAAATTCATAAACAATGAAAATTTGAAATGTTTGTCCATATCAAAATTTATACAATAGGTGGGGAAGTCATACAAAAAGTCCCGAAGACATATAATTTTCCAAAATTCATATGTTGATGGCTGATGATTTTCCTAATCTCATGTGATCAATACAAAATCATAAACTATTATATTGTGAAAAATAAATATGACCATTAAAATTCAAAAGTTTAGTAGTGAAAGTATATTGATTTAAGGTTTCATGATTTTTCAATGGACACCAAAAATCCACATTAATACAAATCTCTTAAAATAGACTTCAATTGTCACCATGGATTCTCAAACTCATACAAAACATAATCCATGTAAATTTCACTCAAATTATAGTAAGTAAAATTCTATCAAGTTAATGTATGATTCCTTAAACTCGAACTATCTCTCATAAAAAATTTCAACCAATGATAATAAATATAATAAAATAAATAAAAGTTATTTTTTCCAGATCCAATAATCATCCTCCCATTTATTTTTTATAATAAACTTTATACTTGATCAAATAATTCATTATTGTTATAAATTTAGGGGTTGTGTCTCTATATATTTAACTCATAATTTTTCCATTCCACTGTCATTGATATTTCTTAATAATAAATTTAGAAATATGTATCTAGTACTTGGAACATAATTTCATCCCAAATATTGTATATTTTTTTACATGAGTAAATTTCTATGAATTGAGGACCATATCTATCAATAATATGATGTTGAGGGATTATACTATAATATATCTTTCCAAGTTCTCTATGAATTATCCAATAATTAAAATGGCCAATTAAGATGAAATCTACTCATCTCAACCTTTCAATTATATGCAACACATATATTGGAAGCCTAATATGATGATAAAAAAATACAATCATATGCATGGGAACTTCACTATTCTACTTTTATAGTTCTATGGTATGTATTTTCTTACATTTATGTAGTTTATCCAACACAAGTTTTCCAAAAAAATTATAGACTTCCATTTTTTCTATAAAAAACATCTCCCCCAATCTGTATCTGAATATTCCATAAATTATTTATTTATTCCTTTTCAAAAACATATTGTATAAAAAAATAATATGATCATAACTCAAGATTTTATTAACTATAGTGAGATATTATTCCATTGGATTTCATTGAAAAACTATAACCAAATATTATAACAGATTATGAATAGTCTGGTCAATTTCATATATAACAACCTATTAATCCTTCTATAGTATAAGGTATAATACACTCCTATTACATCATAATACTTTATCATATTATTTCCAACTATGATTTTAGTTGAAATTAGTTTATTATCATGTACGTCAAAGTTTTTTAGAAACACTCTTATTTTTTTTTGAGAAATACAAGCATATCCTTATTATAATTAACAATATCCTCAAAAATATATGTTACCTCACCAATTATAAACATCTAAAAAATTTATTTCATCAATTTAAAAATCTATTCCACCTATTATATCATTATTCAACAAAATATATTATCATAAATATTAGAAATTACATTAATTTTATTTTATTTTAATGAATATATATAATGGTCTTGATCAAATAAACCTATATTATATTTTATATTACATGATTATCAATACAAATGAGCATTCCAATCCCTTGGTTCATTATTTAAATTATATAATTCATTTTTCTATTGGGACACCACTTCTTTTTCTTAATTTATTTGGAAACAAATAAGTTTTTTAATTTATACTTCATCATTAGGATAAAAAAAGGAATGTCATCCTCATATACATATGATATCTATTATTGAATATTTAAATAGAAATTTACATGAATAGTAGAAATTTATTAGGTATTACCCAAGTGAGATAATTTTTTCTCTATTTATTCCATAAATTTTAGAATTTTATTTATATAGAAACATATTTTTTATTTAATATTAAATTTTTATCAATTAAATTATGACCATTCTGGATTTTCACAAGATCCATTGTCTATTTTTCATTATTATATCCAATTATTCATTAATGTAATTAATATATGATATATCTCATATCTATTTGTTAAATGTTTTTAGATATATATATGATGAAAAATTTCCATGCTAAACATTCCTTACAGTATTGGTTTGGGATGGAGTAGGCTTATCTCTAATGATATTTATTTTATAAATTTTATTACCCAATCTAATCTTTTTTTTTGTAAATAATTAACACTTTTCAGCACTAACATCATCATTTAATTTTCACATAGAATCCTCATCATGTTTGGGATAATGTAAACCATTATAATTTAGATTATTTATTATTTTATTACCCCAAAAATATCTACCTATTATAGAATTATAAACATAATATAATATTTTTGTTCCATTATAATTATATTTTTACATTCAAATATATTATAAATCCTATTATTAAAACACATAAAAGAGTTTCACTTTGATTAATAACCAATAAATAATCCTTTTTCTTATGTACCTCCATATTTTCCATTAATTTTCCCATATTTCAAAAATATTATTTAATTGAAAAGCACTAAAATATTTTATAGAAGGGTTTTCATCATTACAAGTTTCATATAGTTTTTTAACTCTATAGGACCTAAAAATTCACTATTTTAGTTTTGACTGACAATTTCACTAATTCATTATAACAGTATGTTGAAACCCCACACTCAATGAGTAATGTTCTACCATTTTGTTTAACATGCGTCTTTCCATTTGTACAACTCAATTTTTTACAATGTTTACTCAAATTATTCCTAATGTTTTATGACATTATTCAATATATTTTTTCTAACTCAATGGATCTACACTTTGGCCCATTAGCCAACCAATAATATTTTTATTGATATTTCTAATTTTTTCATCTCACCTTAAAAATATTTTGATACACTCTATTACATAATACATAGAACACATAAATATAATGTGACTCATCCTTTATTGGATAATGTCATGGATGGGTGGTACTTTTCCACTAACCTCCATTTTTAGAAAGAACTATTCTATTACTAGGTAGGTTGTGACATAAGTGGTGGTTCGTATTACGACTCATGTTGGAAGTGATGTATAGATAAAATATTTCATAGGTAGACTATGATATTGTCCTAGTGACTCATGAATAGTGATTTGGATATAACATTGCATTGGGTATTTGGGCCAGATAATGGACCATTGGGCCTTGTATTTGTATTCATGCAAACTGGGACTTTGGGACACTAAAATTTTTAATGGTTTATATTGGTTTTAAGACTATATATGTGAGTGGACTAAGGTCTGCACCTTTATAGCCCATCGGGGGTGTGTGGGTTTACTTTTCATATAACACCCAAGACCTTAAATACAATAATTTAATAGATCCCGAAATATTCATCATGAAACAATATGAAATACCATTTTCCATGAGTTCCAAGATGTTGCATTACAAATCATACATTAGTATGAACTAAATGACGTATATATAAGACTCTATTATTATTTTGTCTATAGGTATTCTCGATATCTTCACTCTCATGCATGTATTGTATTCTTTCCCTATGTTTTTCTTATAATTCGGAATATTGATCAAAACATTAATATTTGTAATATTCTTAATGATTTATTGATGTATATGTCCATGTTTCTAAAAAAAATTATTCTCCACATCCTTATTTTCAAAAAATGTATTCTTTTTTACGTACACTTAACATAAATTTCTATTTTTTCACTATTATTTCATCCATGAATTTTTTACATTGTATTTGTTTTAGAAACCATTCTAATTAAAAATAAATTCAACTCTTGAGTTGTATAACAGAATTAAAATCAATATATAATTATATATATATGTTAATTAAATTATATGTACCTAGCCTTGTCCACTAAATTCTATTTTTTAAAGGACCATTCATTTTAAAAACAAATGGTTCTATCAATATAACCTTTCACATCACTCAACAATTTCATATTCTCGGATATGTAGAATGAATATGAACTATAAAAAATTAATATATTATTACGCCCTATTTATTATAGTGTAATCTCATCTTGGATAAATTTTTTATTATTCTCCCATTACTACCATGACCCATAATGTTTTGTTGAGACAAGTTTGGGTATGTCCACATTCATTTTGGTCTTAGAAATAATGTATTATTTCTCTTCTTAAAATGTTTAAAATTCGTTATCCAATGGAATTTAATTCATTTTAAACCTTTCTATTACCCTTGGGATTCCATATAATTCTTTTTTATTCCATATTTTATTATAATGACAATCATCATGGAAAAATTATATAAATAAAGACAATATCCATATAAAATTTTTATTGTTTATAGTGTTAGATATTCATTTATCCACTAATATTGTCTAGTGGATTCTTATTTTGATAGATCTCCATCTATTTGTTATAAGTCATTTAATGACCCACATTTCACAGAATTATACAATTTTATTTGGATATATTTTATCACTTTCAGTTAATATTTTTTTCATTCTTCATATAGATCTTTCTAATTTAATAAATTACAATTATTATGATTTGTCTCTAAACCTATAAATTCCTTTTTATTTTGATTTTTATAATTTAATTTTTTTATTAACCATAAAATTAAATTTAGTTTTTATCTATGTTACTAAATATTTTATCACTAAAGAAGATATCAATGATACTTCTACCTCATTCAACTTGTTCCATGAATTTTTTATATTATAATTTCACAAATAAATATTTCATTTTGAATCATATAATTTTCATTTCAACATAAATACTCTACTATAGAATAACCACAAATTAATGATGAGTTTTAATGTTATTTTATTTATGAACAATAAAAACAAAATATTCATTAATTAAATTATATTGGTTAATTATTTCTTTCTTAAAATCAATATTTTTTTCAAGGGATTTCTTGAGTAGTATCTTGATATTCCATGGCCATTTATAACAATGTTATGTCACATATTATTTGGTTGTTATATTATTATTAATCATTAAATATTCCAAAAAAACTTCATGTTTTTATTTGATTGAGAATACAACTCATTACCCACATCATCTTGTTTCAACATGATATCAACATCTCCTTTGGTTGATTTTCCACCTTGGTTTAATATTTCAATTTTTTATAATATCCCCAACATTTAATCCTATGAATCTAATTTAAAATATATTAATCCATTTTCATGAAAAACATATTCATTATCAACATCATTTTATTTAATTATTTTTATTCATTACACTCTCTTGGTTGTGTTTCAGGATTTGAAATATTATTTAGAGAAAAATGTAATTTTTTTGTAATTATCTTCATTATCACAACTATACATCCTTATGTATATTTTATCTATTTTCCTGAATATTTCATATTTTGAAAAATCCATTACAGACTTTCCCTCAAACTAATCATTTATATATATGAATTTTATTTAAATTTTTAATAGAAAATCATCACTCAGGATTTCTACTCAATATTCACAATCATTGATATAAATTATATCTATGGTATTGAATGAAATATAATTGTATTAATTACTCAAAATCACTTATATCTCAACACACATCTCATAAGAAACTATGATACTTCATAAATCATCCTTAATGATCCCCACAAAATTTAAATCTCATAATACTAATCCTTTTGAATAAAAACTAATAAGAATCTCCCAAAGATTGTATTAACTAACTGAATATCCTTTATTTCATCCCTATGTTGATGAATGGATTAAAAACTGAATTATATGTTTAATGAAGCCATTAATTTTTTAATTTTTATATATATTTAAATCCTTAACATAAATTATTTAACTTTTTATTATCCTTTATAAATGTTATCAATGTTTTTATCAATGGATTTAGTATAGAGAATCACATTAAAATCATGTTATTTTATTTTAAAATGTTCCATATATTCAATATGTTCTCTTTTTACAAATCTTAAATACATTATTATTTGTCATTGTTAGTTATATATTGATTGGATCCCTGATTGTAATTCCATGTAAAGTAGTGTAATAAATATCATATATAAGAGACCAAAGAATTTATCTCATATGATTAATCAAAATCATGTAGTTTCAACAAGTGAAAATATATTTCCATTCATTTAAATATTCATGTTCAATATATAATTGAGGATAATTCATCAAGAATTCAACATGGCTTGGAAAAACAATATTGTATACACTTTCCAAAATACACACTAATATTTGATGAATTAAGGTATCTAATTTCATTCATGATAAATAGAAATTCCCCTGATCTTATAACTAATTCCATTAACCTATAAATTTCATGAAAAAATATATAATATCTCAATATGAAATCTAAATTTCAATGAAATTGTGATTTTACTTTGTTCAGTACGACGGTAAACATCCAAGGGGCATGAAAATGATTTTGTGTTAATGTTCCAAAAATCAGTATATACTATATCATATTAAAAGTGTTAAAGTATGTTTCATTTCTATTACATATGATCATTTCCACTACATAACAATTAATTCACTACCAAAAAATATGCAGCCAATGAATAGTATTCACACAGGACACAAACAATGAATATTAAAATAATTATTGAAACACAAAATTTTGAGGTCCCGTTTAATCTAAATCCTAAATATAAAAACACGTTCTTTGGATATTTTCTTCATAGTAAAAACATCTTTACACAATATTTAGATATGTGGAATATCAAATTTATTCTCTAAAAAATATTAGTCCTACAATTCTTATAATATACCTCTATTGTCTCATTGATTTAATATTTAATATTCATAATCCATTGAATACCATAGGTCACTCCAATATGAGATTCAAAATCCATCTAATATGATTGTGTGAAATAACCAATATATATTTATTTATATCCATAAATTCAATTCAATCATAACCTATAATACCTTTAAATGTTTCAAAAGATAAAACATGTTTCACATCACAACACCAATGTTTGATTCAGTCAACACCTTTTATATTTTAACCATGGTCATCAAATTAAAAATCCATTATAAATATATTTTCTCTATCTTTTAAATCTTTATATAAAAATTCATCATGGAATAGTGTTTTCTATAAACCTTTGTTTTTTGATTATTATAAACTCTAGAATCCATAATTCTTCTTCTATAAAAAATTACAATCACTATGGCCTCCTAAATAACTTGTCACATTTTAAAAAACCAATATTAAAAACACTCATTTGAAATTAAAAAAAACCAATATATTGAATTTTTAGTACTTTAAAATTATAACCACTATTATATAGTGATATATACCTCCAAATTTTTAAGACCACTCAAAAGATAAATTACTATTCATTCATCCATGTTCCAATAATTTCTCATTTTTACCTAGACTGTGTCACTGATGAATAAATGGTTTAGTATCCCATTACATATAATAATTTCCATCAATAAGACTATTATATACTAAGGTATATATTTCTTTGAATTCTACTTGGTCAAGTAAACTATGATATATTACTAACCATTATTTCATGATTTTATTCAATGAAAAAAACTACTTCATACAAATACATGTTTTTTTTCACACCACTGTAATATTAAATCCATTTCATATATCATCATAAAACAAAAAATCATTTTCAAGAAATAAAAAATAATAAAACACCATATAAAAATGTTTTTTCATCAATCTATTTCAAACCATAAATTTTCACTCCACTCATATTGTTTGTAGTATTTTTTTTAAATAATTTTTTTTTGCATAATAGGGTAAGAGAATATATGATAAATGATAATAATTATTTAAATATGTGCCTTGAAAGCTAAAATGTAATTAATGATACCAATATTGAATATGGAATCATGAGCAGAAATGGGTATCCTAAATATATCATCCAATTAAGATATATTATTATTTAAACCATAATAAATAATTTAATTTTTAATAAAAAATGGTTAATTGTCATGAATTAATGTTACTAGAATCTTTAAATTACTTAATTTTTTATTTAATATGAGCAAAAATTTCAATAAAATAAGTTGAATAATTATAGGAATGGTTAATGAATGATTTCCGAAAAAAACATTATGATTTTAAAAATAAGTGAAAATTATTCACATAGGACCCATAAAATTAAAAAAATCCATTTATGTAATGAAATTAAATTTTTGATGTTTGTATATTAACCAAATAAAATTCAGTAAATATTTTTTTCATTAAAATACTAGGATCAAATTTCCAAATAAAATTGTTTTTAGTAGAAGAATGCTACATGGATTTCCTTAATAGAAAATACATGGTTAATCAAGTCTCTAAAATGATAGATAAGGTTGAAAATAAATAGTCCATTCCACTAACAAATAGTAGCATTCAATTATTTTGAAAATAAAATTATTATCCATCAATGTATATTTTAGTATTTGAGGATTATTTTGGTGTTATAATTTGTATATATTAAAGATATATGTCGTTTTTCATAATATATTTCCCTCCCTAACAAAGAGCATTCCCTTTTTGTGGTATATAATTATAAAATACTATAGTAAAAAAACTAATATATTTAAAACAAAAGGTTATATTAAAAAATGAATGTAAATAAAGATACTTATAGTATTTGCGATTTGTTAATAAATACCATTAAGAAGTGTCTCACAGTGCTATTGGAGTAGCTAATGAAATTTTAAAAATCTAAATATTATAAGAGTATAATTAATTAAATGTATTAAATTTTGTTGATGTGGATAACATAAATTTTAAATATAAAAAACATTACATCCAAGACATTAATTTATCATAACAAATAAGTAAAAGATATTGATCAAAATCTATTTGAAAATATAATTTATGAGTTTTTAATTATAGAAATTATATCTATTTAATTTTAAAAGGTATTAGAATAAATAAAATTATTGAGGAGAATTTTGAATAAAATTATGTTTTTTATTTTTTGAGAAAAAATCTCTTTAGTGTATCTCAAGACATAGATTGAAGTAATTAATTGTTTTTTCTAAATAATGTTTGAATAATTTGAAGGATAATGTATGGAAATTTTTTTATATATTTATAGTGGATAAAAGGTAATATTTTTAACAATTACAATAATTAAAAAAAATTATATATGAGTTTGAAAGAGTAAAATGAGAAATGGAATACATAATTAAGAAATTTTGAGTCAAATAAACATGATTAAATAATTCCAATATGAATCTATGATAAATATACCAATGTTGAATCATAAAATAAGTAAATTTTATTATGTGAGAATTAATGAAATCATGTTAAAACATATTCATTAATTACAGGAGATCTAAAAAAATTTCACATGTACTTATCCACATAGATGTTGGTAGTATAATGATATTGAAATCAACTTTTTTTGTTATGTAAACTATTATTATTTTGTATGACCATGGTCATATTAAAAAAATTAAACTCATATTGACTACATTGTATTATTTTGTGATGTTTAAAAATATTATATACATTACTGAGAATCAAATGGGATATGCCATCAAAAGGTTTTAGTCCAATAATTGAATTAACTAATATAATGACAATTTTCAAGCATATATTGACTAGCATGAAATAATACATGATTATAAGACTATATAAAGGAATCAATAAAATGGGTTAGACAATAGGAAGAAGAAATTATTTTTTGAAATGGAATAAATTATATTATTGGCATGTAATGTATTAAATTTATTTTATAATAAAGAAACAATAAAAACCATTTTCAATATTCCGAAGAGGTGTCTACATCTACTAAATTTTGTGAATTAATTTATGAGATGTTATTTTGGATGAATCCAAATTTCAAAATATATTTGGTTTTTATATTTCCTTATTTCATTTAAATCCATTGATGGAAATTTAGAAAATTTTATGGGTGATATTTAAGGGAGAAATTTATTGGATATAACCCTAGTGGAATAAGATATAAATGTTATAATAAAAAATATCAAGAAGTTAGTTGATAGATGGGTTGTTATTTCATAGAGGATCATGGAACATTAAAAGAATCAATATTTTTTTATGATGAGATTGAATAAGAACATGGGTATATAGATGGTCATCAAGGTATTATATGAATTGGTATAACATGAGTTCTTAATTAATTAGATTATTCAAAGGTATTACCATACAGGGAAGTCTTAAAATAAGTAACATATAAGTATTCAACAAATACATAAATATATATTGTTTAAATATTATTAGATATAGTGGAATGGATGTTTAATTATGAATAAAATTGGGCAATTCCACTCACACAATATTAATTTTGTTATATAAAATGAAAACTTTTGAAGAGGATTTATAACAAAAGTATTGGATCAGAAGTATGAAAATAGGGTTATAGTAGATTGAGAATATCCACACATGGAAGTAAGTATAATGTTTCAATGGAAATGATTTTATTTGAATAAAATGGGGGTTTAGGAATAAAATCAATGAGATACAAGTTGTGTAAAAAAATGATTGTTTAGGTTTCAATGGATACTATCAAATATTGGAAAAATCATTAATGATAATTATTCTCCATTCCAAATGATTGAAATTAATTATATTTTTCTTGAAAATTATTATCTAAAAATTATTATGTTTTTAAATATACATGACATTAGTATTATTAAAAATATATCTTGAAGGGGAGGGTTAAATTGAACAAGTACCTTTATTTATTATATATGGTTATAGATTTCAACTGTGAATGATAATGGATTTATTTTAAAAACTCAACCAAGTTTTTATGGGTTGTATGTGGATAAAATGGGTGTTTAGGAATAAAATCAATGAGATACAAGTTGTGTAAAAAAATGAATGTTTAGGTTTCAATGGATACTATCAACTATTGGAAAAATCATTAATGATAATTATTCTCCATTCCAAATGATTGAAATTAATTATATTTTTCTGGAAAATTATTATCAAAAAATTATTATGTTTTTAAATATACATGACATTAGTATTATTAAAAATAGATCTTGAAGGAGAGGGTTAAATTGAAAAAGTATCTTTATTTATTATATATGGTTATAGATTTCAACTGTGAATGTTAATGGATTTATTTTAAAAACTCAACCATGTTTTTATGGGTTGTAAGTGAATACATGTGAATTATTTGTTAATACAATAAAATATCAGATCAAAATGTAAATTATTGTTGATATTATATTGTTTTATGGGTTGTAATTGGATAATTAATCATATTATATATTTCATTTACATGATATTTATGTTCCAAAGTTCATTAAAACGTTTTATATGGAAGACCTAAAAGATGTTTCAAATCGTATTACAGTTTGGAATAAATTCTCTATGGATGATGAATCGAGGATTAAAAATCGAATGTATTTTTTAAATATGGTTAGGGTACTAGCTTAATTAAAACTATAATACTGAGTAGAATTTATTTCATTAATATTTTAACATTATTATGAAAAAACACCAAATATTCACATATTATGGTTTTCAATTTATCATTATTCAATATCAAATTAACTATTGTTTTTTTCTAGATGTATATTGAATAAAAAATTTCTATTTTAAATTTTTTTTGATGTTTATTGCGAAGGAAATATTGAATATTTAAAATATACTAATGATGAAACATTCTCTAACAGGGGATGTTTTGTTTCTATGAATTCTAGGAAGAAAAATAATGTAACATTAATCTGAAAATAATAATATGGTTTTAATGAATTAGAATTAACAACATAAATGACATGGATGATGCGTAAAATTGAATAAATTAATATCAAATTAATATATAATTTGATGATTTCTGTCACAACTAATGTGTAATAAATTTATAAATTGATTTAGTGGATTATTTCTGGAAAATACATATTAATTCCATGTACTAATTTATCAAGGATAATTTAAAATGTGGAGAGATAAAATTTAAGTATGTTTCAATGAGTCAGAAAGTGACATAACTATTGGAAAATAAATTTATTAGGTATTCAGCATAAAAATATTGAGGCTCCCTCTCGCAAGGAATAATATGTTTCTTAACATGCTGATTTTCACCATGAATATGAACCAGAAGATTCTCAACATACTAATGCAACCAATATTGTGGATAAAAATATTGAAAATGGTGAAGAAAATGGAATTATAGAAGGTGAAGAACTTCGGTCCCATAAAAAACAACAGTGTCCAACAATGTCAATGATACAAAAATTAATCATGAAATGAGAAGAGGCATCAAATTTTATTATGGATGGAATTCCCAATAGAAGCCTGTTAAACAAGTCACGTCAATTTTAATTAGTTACATTTGGATCACCACTTGAATTAATGTTCATATTAAGTTATATTTGTGGAAAAATGTTGTGTCCAAGGTTAAGGAACAATTTTTCCCCATTTTTTTGGCATTGTTTTGGGAAGATATTAGTGTAACATCGTGATATACTATCATTATTTTACTAAAAAAAATAATTATTTGAAGCATTTATTTACTCTCCGTTATCTATTATAAATTGAATTTAAATTACATAATTTTTGAATAATTTTTTTTTGAATTTTCATTTTAAAGGATCCTAGAAGATTTTATAATTTTCTTATAAAGCATCATCTCAGGAATTCTATTGTAAAAGAAAAATCAAACCCACTATTAATGTATTCAAACATAATAAAAAAGGAAAAATTAATGTTTTTTTGGTTCATCATGGGGAGTCATTTTCCATGAATAATGTTGTTGAAAAAACATTACCTGAAAATTAATGTGTTAATCATTTTTATGAGTATTTATAATATATTAAATAAAAACTAATTGTTAAAAATAAGTAGTGTGCATCAATCCTAATACACACTTACCAAAAATAATGGATCAGGTATGTATCAAATTAAAAAATTGTATATATTTTATATATACATTACTAATTTTGTATGGAATGAAACATAAAATAATAATTATGTTCCTCTATTTATATACATATTCATGAATCAAAATCAAAAACCATTTCCAAAACACATAATGTGTTATAGATGTATTATTTTATAAATAAGAAAAAATATAAATAGATGAAAAAAACAAATAGGATAATCACGTGTAACTATGATATAATAAAAAAATATTTTTGTTTAAATCAATATTACATAACAATGATTAATTATTTTCCTATAATTTTGATCTGGTTTTCCATAGGAATCATCATCAGATAAACCCAAATAATGACTTAATTTAGTGGACTTAATGTGGATTGAAAAAGATTATCATTTCAGAGTTGTTGGGTTTGGAGTGTTTCAATGAATATATTATGAGAAAATAAATTCCTAAGTTGTTAAAGATAAAAAAATAAAAGAGTTGAATTCATAAATAACTGCTATATAAGTAATTCTTATTTATATGCTATGATTTAGATATTATTATTTGAAAGAATCAACTTGATTGAACAAAATAGAAATACCCACTACTTGATGACCCTCAATCATTAAGATCAATCATTCCCCTAAGACTCTTATATTACTAGAGGTTATCTATTTTTAATAACTTTTTTATTAAATGTGAATTAGGGAGACACATATACCTTCCCTAGAATAATAATTTACATTGTGAAAATGGTTATGAATTGAATCTATAAGCACCCACCCATCGCCTTCTTGTGATTGATAAGGCATACAACTTAGAGGGTGATATTCTTTATAGGAGAAACCTTCCGAATGGTCATATGAGAGAATTTATTCAGAAACATCTGGATCTAAATGAAGATGTACCTATTTAGAATTATGGGTGGTATGGTCAGATGTTAAACATTATATTAGAACATTTGTATCATTATTGTATGATCCATCAATTTTTTTTTGAAGTGGAGTTATTCCTTTCTAATGGATTTTTTTTATGTGAATCCTTCAACAATAACTGAAAAATGGAATGTATCGAAAAATTTTATTATAGTTGGATAAAATAAATGATAAATGGAAGGTCAAATCAAAAAAATATAAAGGATCGACTAATCAATAAAAAATACCTTCGTAAATAACATTTACTCAGAAAGTTCAACTTCTTCATATTTAAATATTACATGTTCATTGGGATTGAATATTCAATATTTGTTATAACATCATTGATTTTGATGAGAAAATTTATGAACATACCATTACAGACTTTTCATAGTCTTGAGAATATAGATAAAATCATCAAGCTTGGATAACTAGGATTCTCAGTTTTAAATAAATACATGAGGAGGGTTTTCATAATTTATTTTTCTAATATCATATATATATTTTAAATTATTGTTAAATAGTGTAAATATTTTTTAAGGATTATATATTATTTTTTTAAAGGAGGGAAAAAATGAAAAAATTAATCTCATTATATCAAACATTAATTATATAAAGAAGAGTGGACTGGAAGAAGGAGAATAGCAATTAATTATAGAAAGAACGGTTTGAAATGTTTGTAAAAAAAATATTGATGAAAAACTCTTCCTAATACCCATGATTTGGGATTAAAATTATAGAATTTAACTACATCAAATATATTCCCATTCCATTCATTACTTATTAATTATTTTAGCGAGTATTATATTCTTAGTATAATCTAGTTAGAAGTTCGAATGATTTGTTTTTTGGATTCAGAGAATGGGAACCAGAATAATCATCCACACATGATGATATTTATCAACATGTAACACACTAAATACATTTTTTTAAAAATATATATCACATTATTCATGTTATAGTATATTTTGATGATAATTTTTTTAACAGGGTAGTGTTATAAATGTTGTCAAAATCTGGCCATGAAGACTATCTTTTGGCACAAGAAGTGTATCAACTTCTAAAAGTGGATATGTATTGGGGTATATATAATTTATTTTCACTATAAAAAGTATATCAAAATAAATTAATTATTTTATTAGTATAAAAATATTCTCCATAAAAAAATGGATGTTAATAGGGATATTACATTTTAAAATAAATGAAAGTTATCATATTCCAAAAAACTTTATCATCCTAGAATATGTATTTTAAATAGTAATAAAAAGTTTCATTTAAATTATTTATTTATCCTCTATTTATTTGTATTTTTTAACTACTTCTAGGACATTAAATATTTTATATATTAAAAATGGAAAATTGATTTTTTTTAATTTCATGTGTTGAATGAATGGTGTTTGAATTTATAGGTACATGATGAAGAGGTGAGTTTCTAATAATTATTTTGTTAATTTTTTCATCATTTTATCTAATATATTTTAGTTTATTTCCTTTTTATTTTTATCAATTTATTATTTAGTTAATTTTCTCCATGATCAGGATGAAATGAAATCACAAAGAATTATTTTTCCTATGACCATTTTTCTTTCAATTATGAGAACAAAATGATTAGAAAATGTAATTCTCAACAAATTATTCAATAAGGATGATAATCAGAGGTATTATTTTTTCTATTAAAAGTTATATTTGTTTTTTGTTTGATCTATTTATTTTCAATGGTGTGTATTTTATATTTATAAATGACTCAATGTGATTTTTTTTAATTTAAATTGAAATTATAGTAAAAGAGACACAAGACATTTCCAGAATTGTGAAAACCCATTTAGATTGATGTGATACATTATGATAACGATCCATAAGTCATTTACAATGTGTTTCAATCATTATTACCTAAATATGATAATAATTGTGACAAGAATGACTAAAAATGAGTTTTTTCAGGTTCAAGAGACATTTTAGATTATAATGACTATAAATCATTAAAAATCAATAATACACACTTTTATTGTCTCGATAAATTATGAAAATGATAAAAAATTCATTTTTTATGTGTATCAATTAAAAACATGTCAATTTAATATGTGGTGTGACTAATATGACATAAAGTGAAAGATTTTAATTTAAAATGGAATTATTTTTAAAAATACTTGTGACATACTCAAAACCAAGAGAAAAATTTCACATTATTTTTAATACCTTATAAAAAAATCCATAAGTCATTTGTGATGTGTATGAATCAATCGATCATCAATCTGACACAATATGTTCCTAGTTTTAATCAACATGTTTATATTTATTTAAAATAAAAATTCTGTTAAAAGGAGGTGTGACAAACCCAAATCTAAGAAAAATAGTCATTTTTTTGATATTATAGGAAGTCAATCCATAAAACAATTTAGTAATTTATGAATCATACCCACATAAATTTGATATATAGTCTGGATAGTATGAATTATAATGTAACATCCTTCCCTAACTCATTATCTCGAGAGGAGTTAGAGAAACAAAAAGCCTTAAATGAAATCCCCAAGACACCAATGACTAGAAATAAATTCCATGGTTTAAGAAACATTTGTGGGATGATTTTACTAGAGGTTAAAATGACCAAAAAACATAGAACAAAAAAAATGAAAATATATATGATGAATGAATATAAACCATGTTATACTAAAAATAATAACAAACAAAAAAATAGCTGACTGATAATGGAACCTATTATAACATATGAAATAACAAAAAAGATGATATCACTAAAGACAAAAATGTGGTGTCATCCCAAGAATCACATGTACTGTCTCCAAGATCTAACACCAACTATCATTCCCATTATTCCAGGTGCATCAATTAATAAATAAGATATATTTTCCACTCCTGTGTATTAGAATATGACATATTTAAATTCACCTGAGTTCCCAACAAATGGGTGTGTATAAATTTAGTATGCATTCACAAAACCCATTCCAAAAAATTTCACTATGATAATAATTAGTGAGATTTTTTTTATAAATAGTTAGAAAAAAATTAAATAGCATATATAAATCAAATAATGAAATCCTTTTAATAAAAAATAAACAAGCATATATCTATACATTCTCATTATTAATAATCGTCCCTTTGTTCACACATAAACACACATCCACAAACACAAAACTACATATTAAAGATTTGGGTTATAGTTAATATAGTTACTCCTTGATCATGATCCATCCATACATGATAAATGCACTTTTAACCATACTAGTCGTATTTATACAAACAACAATCCAATAATTCCATATTCCATGAAAAATAATTTCCTAAAAAACAACATTCCTTTGAAAATTTTTTTATCAACCCTATTTTTTTCATTGAAACAATTTGATAATTCCAAATATCAATATATAAAAATTATTAAAAAATGGGTTTTTTCAAAATCCTTATATTTTCCCATATTAAAAAAATGACTTTATTTAATTAAATCACATGTTATTTCCATGGAAAATACTAGAAAAAACATAAAAATAAACTAATCCATAATATTTTAGAAAAGAAGATATGATAGATAATACACCAACCTCTAAAATGAATAATTAGAATAATATATCTAAGGTAATTCCATTGACCCCAATTCTTCCATACATTCTACTAATAGAACCCCAACTGTTCTCATAAACATGTATCCAAACACATATGTATAGTAATTTCAATTATAATATATGGTTCTAATCAATAAAAAACATGGAAATACAAGATTATAAGGATGACTTAGACCATTAACATTGATTTCCAAAATCGAATGACCGACATTCCGTTAGAATCTAAGTCTTGAAGGTAAATATCAATGAAAAATCCCTAGGGTATCCTAGGAGGTTGATATGATAAGAGGTGTTTTCACATACGGAATTTATAACTACCCTAAGGAAACTTGAACTTATTCATTTTATTCTTAGGAAGGAAACATAATACCATGGAACAACCATGGTTAAATGATGTGGAATTTCTAAAAATGGCACTAGACCATGGTGAAGCCTACTCCTCCATACAACAATAGTGCCTGTAAAATCCCTTCAAGATTCATGGAAATTTCCATTTCATATATATAGAAAACAAGGAAAGGAAAAGGGAACAACCATGGATACAATGTTACAAGACTTGGGAACTATGAAAGTGGAGCTATACCACACCAAATATCTAAAATGTAGGCACATAAAAAATAGAATTATCACCCCCATAACACCCCAAAAAACACCATGTACAATGATCCTCCACACCATAGCCCATGCATATTTGTTTTCCACCCCTTTAAAAAACCTTCAAAGTCATACTAGATACTTCCAAACATAACCAAAACATTACATAATCTCACATTACATAATAAAAGGATAATTTACATGAAAATAGTGGTGTTACATTACTTCCTCTAATGGTATTTATGTCCTAAAAAATTGGATACCCAGTGTTTTTAGAATATCCAAGGCCATTGCTCCATCATTACTATTTCACAATTTAAAGACTCTTCATTAATCTAACCTTGTTCCCATAACACTCATACCAAAATGATTATTTTAAAATGAAATTGTTTCTATTTACTATCCATTGGCTTTACATACACTAAAATAAAAGTAGAAATCAGTTCAAGACCAACATGGTTTTATCAAATCACTTGGTCAGAACCATGTAGGTTCCACTTCATTTGAGATACATGAATAACATTACATAAGAACTGATCAATGGTGGTAAATCCAAACTAAATTCCTCATCACCAACTCATAAGTGTATTTAAAATGGATTAATGTACATTGGATATATATTTTAATTCATAGGAAAATAAGTCTATCGTAGTGTTAGAGAAATTTCTGAGAAAATTTATCTACCACCTAAAATGATAACATTCCTAGATGATTATCCATATATGATTTCTGATGAATCTAAACCATATATATACTATTTTTAATTTTCTTACTATTATTTTTTTCTACCTCACATGGATAGGTACAATAAGTGAAGTATAACCTATTTCAACCCAATAATGTGAAGAACGAAAAGGACGGTTATACAGTGCATCAAATCTAGAAATATCTATAGAATCTTGAAAAATGTTATTATATGAGAACTACACTATTGTTACATGCTCTACCCAAGATCCTATAAAATCCATGAAAAAATCTCTCCTCATGAATTCCAATAATTGGTTTGTCATATAATATTATGTACTTATTTGAGGATGACATGTTGTGATCATGTTCAATTGATATTCAATGGAATGTGGCCTGGCCTCTCAAAGTTGTGATCTAAACCTGGTGTCTTGTTTTAACAAGGTTGAAACTTCAATTCCATACATGTTTATAACTTATTGAGTTTTTGTTTGGAAAAAATATTGCACGCTATTTTATTCATAAACATGGATAGAGTAATCTGATTTCATGAGTACATGCATAATTACCCATATAGAACCATGTTTCTTAAACATTCTTGACTATCCTATAATAAAATTAATATCTTTTAGATCCCATTTCAAAATTGGAATCTATAAATAATACAAAAAACATATTTTTCATTAGAGATTTTCCATGGCCGTCTGAAAGGCGTGGTATCTCAAAAAAAGACTTCATCACAATCCACATTATGCATTCCAAATAGAATAGTAATCTCACAAAATTATTCATCTTATTGATGTGAGGATTAGTATTCATTAATGAATATTTTTAGTAAAAAAGTATTTGTTCATGGTAAGTTAGAGGGTCTATAATATTATCTCTTAACCACCTCAAAGACCTCACATCTAGCTTTCCTCCCTCAATGGTCCCACCACTAATGTGCTTTGACCTCAATAGAAAACATTCTAGATCATGTGTATAATCATATTTAACCAGTTATAAAAATCATTAAAAATAAATTTGGAATGAAAACTATAACATCACCTTGCATTGTTCGTTATATATACATATTATCAATAAAAACATTAGTTTTTATTGATATAAAGACTCTATATCCAACTTATTGTATGACTTCCAGCTCAAAACATCATCTATAGAATATCATTTCCTCAGTGTTTACATTATTTTGATGTTAAACATCCATATGTATTCCATCCATCTACATTAATTTCAATTCAAATTCATTTGATATAAACTATGTTTTTATATTATATTATCTTTGAACATCATATGTTTCTCACAAAAATATATTTATGAAAAGTATTTATGTCTTGGACTACATACACCAATTCAAAATCACGTGTTGGGTAGTTTTTTCACGATCCCCTGTCAATCATGAGATATAACAAACAACATGATCATTGGATATGATAAAAAAGCAAACCCTAGATCCTATTGTATCAAAACTGACTACATAAGCTAGTCCGGACTCAAGAAATGTATTGATAGTTTTTGATGTCAACTGAACCACAATCTCATTAAAATATTTATGGAATTCATCAATATATAGAAAATATACTCCTTTCCTTTTCCAGGATATCATAAATGAGGAAGTACATGAAAATTGTGAATAAAGTTTCAGGAGTATACTTCTATGTTAGGGAAACTTTATACCTCAAAATATTCTTCAGTGGGTTCCAAGAGATAAAATATTATATATTTTTAGGATATACTGCAATTTATTATCTATAATTTAATTTACTAATGAAATTTTTATCCAGTATCTTGAAATAAATCTGTGAGAAAAATGATAATGATTCTTTTCTAGAAGGATGTCTTGTAGTATAGAAAAGTGTTCCTCGTGATCCCCTTTAGTTCAGAAGTACACCAAAATAAAGTCAATGAACAAAAAAAATTAAGATACCTTTGAAATATTCAATCAATTAATTCCATAAAAATGACTAGAATATTTGTAATATAAAATTTCATAATAAAATACTTATAATGGACATATCTTCTCTTGAAGGATTTAATCAGAATATCATCCTTCTAAAATCACAGTTTTTGATACCCCAAATGTATTAATTTTAGAAAACAACCAAGCCACCCTAACATGATAAAATAGATCATAGATTCCAAGAAGAGGATATTTAATCTTTATCATAACATGATTTTACTTATAACAATCCTCAATATCCAAAGAGTTTCATAAACCTTCATTAACAAAGTACTGTTGCTACCCATATGGACAATCCTGATCAAATGAACTGTTCTCTTTTCAACTCCTCAAATTGGTCTTTAAATTCCATCAATTCTGTTTTTTAAATATGATAAGATAGAATAAAATTAGGTGTGGTCCCCGATGAGAGATAAATCATTAATATGAAATATCATTCAGGAGGAAACCTAGATAAATTCTCAGGAAATATATCAATAAATTGGTCAATGATGGGAAGAGAATATAACTATATGATTTCATTAAAAAAATTTAAAATTTGTCACTACCAACTTATAAGTGATAATCCCAAAAATCGGTAGCAAATCCTTTTCTCAACATGTATCCACAACCCAATCTACTTTAAATTGATTCCAAAATCCATTAGGTGATGTAATTCATACATTATTGGCATAACATTTGATATGATCATTGAAAAATGTTTACAAACTTGTAACCAAAATATATTCTTAGATATACATCTCCACAACTACAAAATCCCATACCAATTATATGCCAAATTTTTTTATTCCACATGCTACACACATAAATGGTTCACACTCCCACTAACCAAGAGGTGGTTGAGGGTATAAAATAGAAGGAATCATCTAAATATGTAATCCCTTATATTCTACCACATGAGTAGAAATTAAATTGTGAGAGCACCTGTTTCAAATAAAGAATACAAAAATATTTAATTCAATAGAATCATACTTCACACTGTAACAATAGAAAGTTTTATCAATGAAATTTACCTTATTATAACTATGTTATGTAGTATAAATAACATAAAAATCACTTTGAGAGCACAATATAATTTTTTTAAATGAATAATGAATGAAATAAGTGGTACTCATATAAACTATGGAAAACCAAATAATGTAATAGTAACTTGACCATTATAATAGTAATGTTACCATTATGAATGAAAATATGGCCAATATAAAAGTATCTTCACTATTGAAAGTGTAAATAAAATTTATCCATATTATAAATGAAAATATGATACAATTATATAATAATATAAGTAAATAAATTTTGTAAAAATTATAAATTGAGTGTCGATATTTTTGTATGTCATATAAATTTATTTATTATCTTATAATTAATATAACGACTTAATAGAGTATTTATTTTAATAAAATATATTCATAAAATAATATTTTATTATCAAATTAATATAAGATAATTTTATGAGTCATTAACTAATTTTTCAATGTGACAAAAAATCTCTTATAATGTTTAATTAGATATTTTTGATGAAATGATGATTTTAATTAAAAATAAATTTTATCATATATAGAATATTAATTTTATAAAACATTGTTCCTTTTTTGATTCTACATGTTAAAAAATGGTTATTTTAATTTTTAGTATTATTCAAAAATAGTATATAAGTTTTTTGAATAGTGAATTGTGATAATTTTCTGTATAAGTTAAATAGACGATTGTTCATTCATGGTAATGTATAGAGGATGTAAGCCCATAATATAAAACTCTTATAATAAAATTAATGTATTTATTCATTGGAATCATAACTATTCATTATCATGAGAAAAAATAATAAACATATTAACATAATAATAAAAAAACCCCTCTCCTACACTATAAATAGCACCCTCACCTCCTCTGCTCCTCGCACCTTCCCAACCGTGAATCATATCCAATTTAATCTCAATAATCATCCCAAGTCTCCCCCCATGTCTAAGGTCCTTTATTATCAACAAAATACAAATCCCAATTTCCATAAAGAGGTTCTCATGGAGATGAATTCAAGAGGTAGAATCTTATTTCTTTATCTTTTAATTTATTTTCAATTTTTGTTCTTTTCTTATTCTCTCCTCACCTACCATTATACAAGTTGAAATATAAATCTATTATATTATATATAGTGTAATTTTATTATGTTAATGTAATAATTCATCATCAAACCTTTTTTCCCTCCTTTTTATTCAAATCATGAAAATATCATCATGAGGTGTTGATTTATTGCCTTTGAGGATGAAATGTTTTCATTTTTCTTTACAGCATTCAAGGATAGTCATAAAAAAATTTAACGGTTGAACAGGATTTTAAAATTTATATTATATAATTTTTTATGCTCTAGAAATTACATATATACATAATATTAAATAATAAAACAAAATTAGGTTAGTGATGATAGAAACCACCAAATTTATATAAATGGTTATCATTAATCCCAAATGGCCCGAAGCCCTTCTTTTTAATTATTTTTTATAATCCCTATTTCAAGGGTTGAGGGGGAACCCATACATGGCCATAGGCTTAGTGTATTACATGACTCGAATAGGTCGGTGTGGTGATATGACACACCAAGATTCATGAGGTGTTTTTAAATATTTATACACCATTAATTTAAAATTTAATAATTCATTAGGTTGCTACATCACTTGTTCCAATACATTATTATATCTTGTAGTATATTGAATGAGAGTTTATTATTCTTGTTTATCATTTTTGAGTTTCTTATTACTTAATAACATCCAATATTTTATTTTTATTTTTAGGGTATTTAAGTAAGATTTTATGTGTATTGATTCTTTTCTTAAATACAATTACCCATTTTATTTAAAATACTGAAATTCATTGAAATAATCAAATTTTGAGATTCCCTTATTAGAATTGTTTATAACATTCACTTTTTATAATGAATGTATTGTCTATATTTATTTATATGTTGTATATAATTAATATTCTATGTACCTAATAATATGGATATGTTCCTAAAATGGATGAATTCTAATCATTTGACAAATAAATATGAAGTTAGAGTTAAAGTGTTCATCATCTTTTTAAGAGAACATGAATGCATACCTTATAAAATTCATTGTCTATGTTTATGTAGTTGTTATTATAGACAAATTAGCCCCAATTATTTTTAATAATATTTATTCCTTTTTGGATCCATCGATAAATAAATCATAAACAAAGATTGGTTGGGAAAAAATCAAAAATCTAATAAAAAAATATTAATTATATGTGCACTTCACTATTGTTGGTTAACTACTTTGCAGCATAGAATCTGACCTGAACATAATACCCGGTGTCCCATCATCAAATTCTGGGTCATTTCATTCTTCCTCCAACAATTATGAAATTTCAACTTTAAAATTTAGTTTTACATACTATGGTGATACATTTAAAGGAATTTCTTCATTATTTCTTCCTCTAGTTCCCATATTTCTTGTTCATACTTATTGTTACTCTATTTTACCTCAATATACTGAGTGGTATTCTAAAATATAACCATTCCACTTGGGTAAAAAACCATCACTGGATTTCCCTCATAAGATAGATTTTTTCCAATTCAACTACCTAATAGTTTAGTATAAGTGAGGGATCTCGTATGAACTTCTTTAAGAGGGATATGTGGAATACATCATCCTCTGGAGGCATAGTTGGTGGAAGTGAAATCCAAAAGGTTAATACTCCTATGAGATCAATGATATAAAAGGGGCCAATTTACCTTAGGCTAATCTTCCTTTCTTTACAGACAACACAACTCTCTTATATGGAGATATTCAAAGGAAATTTTTTTGTCCAACTTCAAACTCCACGTTCCTTCTACAGTTTTCATCATAGCTCTTATTCTAATAATGAGTTGATTTTATATGTTTTTTAATGTCTTGAACCTTCTGGGTTACCTTTTTAAACAGATCATACCCATGTAGATTATAGTCACCTACATCATCAATAACAAGTTGGAGTTCTACATCGCTTCTGATAGAAAACTTCATAGAGTTCTATTCTAATACATGAGTAGAAAATATTGTTATATGAGAACTTACCCAATGGGATAAGTTGAATATATCATCATTTTAATTCCATTTAGAATGATCTTATAATTTACTGAATCATATGAATAGTTCATTATGGTTGTCCATTAGTTTGGTGTGGTAGGACATGATAAAATTCATCTCATCACTCAACACATGTTGAATAATTCTTAATAATTTTAATGTTAACCTAGAATAATGATCTGATATGATTAAAAGTGATACCCCATGAAGTACAACCAATTTATTCACATGTATCATGGAATTTTTGTTCTAGAAAGAAATATTTTTGAATAGGAATAAATTTCATTGTCTGGGTGAGTCGATTCACCACAACCCGTTCCACATTGTTTTTTTGAATATATTTAAGAGACAAGTGATGAAGTTTGTATAGATATCATACCATTTACATGTTGGTATATGAAATGTTTGCATCATCCCATTATATTTTTTCTCAATTATTTAACTTACATACATGCTAAACAACTTGAGATATACTATATATTTTTATTACTACATGTTTTCCCACCATATGATCTCTTGAACATCATGTTACATATTAGTAATTCAAGAATCGATAGAGAAAGATGAGCTATATGTATTATCAAATAGACCATTCTTTATCTCAAGTATTTGAAGAACATAAATCATAGATCCAAACTAAATCACACCATCATAATCGATATTGAACTCTTATAGCTTCCCTTATTTACATATTTCACATTCCTTTTAAGGTTTAGATCATCCCTTTCTGCATTCATTATATTTTCATTGATAGTTTGTTGGGAAATAATTTGGGAAAATAAGGATGTATTCCCTACCATTATTATTTCCAAATACATCCTCTACATATACATGAGGATGGGGTATTTATAAATTCTCAACATGAATAAGGTAGAATGTTCATTTCATCTAAGAGCGGCAGCTTCCTTATTCACCTTTCATAGATGGTAATGAATAGATAAATCAAATAACGTTTTTATCACTAACCATATTATTTGATGAATGATGACTTCATTAGGTGTGAACATATACTTTAGACTCTAATGATCAGTATGTATGTAACACTTCTCACCATAGAGGTTGGGCTACCAGATTTGGGAAGGAAAAAAACACACCTTCTGTCTCTATATCATGCATTAGGTAGTTCTATATAGGGATCTTCAACTATCGTACAGAGTAGGATATAAAATTATAATTATTCATGAGTACACAACCCAAGTATTTATTTTAAGAATAATTTTATATCACTAAACACCCTCCCCATATTGTAAGTGTGAGTATAATTACATTGATTGTCCTCTTCTCGGGCTCAAAATTCCTTCCTCAAATTATTTCATCTAGACATACTTTACCCTTTTCCATGTTTACATAGTTATTGGGCTATAAAATTGTGAGAAATTTCTGAAAACACGACCCTAGTACCTTACTATACAAATGAAACTATGGATTTAGAGGACAATAGTGGGTCTGTTCTATACCTTACTTAATTTTTTATTTGAAGGGTCATAATAAATAATCTCAGTGGTGATCACGTTCCTCAGGAATGTTACATTC
Organism: Viscum album; assembly: GCA_963277665.1. NCBI lineage: Eukaryota > Viridiplantae > Streptophyta > Magnoliopsida > Santalales > Viscaceae > Viscum > Viscum album. The sequence continues at coordinate 1,638,071,195 of OY728121.1, read as the reverse complement.
CACATCTATAAGTCACACTTTCTAAACATGGAATACGATTTCTCCTTCCTTAATGATGGAAATAGTATCCTTATATGTTCTTCATGTTCCTCCTTACTATTAGAGTAGTAGAGAATATCGTCGGAAAACCGTACCAAATTTTTTTCAATGTAGTATCTAAATTATCTATTCGTAAAATCATTTAAGATTTTAGGGGAATTAGTAAGTCTGAAGGTCATCACTAGGAACTCATAATGCACATAACTTTTACAGAATGTATTCGTCTAAATACACCCCATATTCAACCCTAGTTAAAATATCTAGAATGAATATCCACCTTTGAGATGTATTGAGATCCTCATAGTCGCTTGAATAGGTCAAAAATACTTGGAAGAGGATACTTGTTTTTTATGGTAATATTATTGAGCTCCTACTAATTGATTCATAACTGCATTGATCCATCCATTTTCATTATAAAAAACACAGCCGCAGCCAAAGGTGATTCACTAAGGTGTGTGAACCCTTTTTTAAATGCCCTTGTAGATGCTTAATTTACTCCTCCAGTTCAATTGGTTCCATCCTATAAAAGTATTTTGATATAGGACTGCCTCCATGTATATTCTCTATGAAAAAATCTATCTCACAATCTGGTGAAGTCTATGTAACTCTTTTTTAAGTACATCAATATAATCCCTTAGAATGGGAATTTCATCCCAGTTGATAAATTCCATTGACTCAACCACTAAAGAAAGGTAATATTCTTCATAAGGAATATAAACCCATATCATTGAGGGATTTTACATTAGATATTCATAGTCTTTAATGAATTTTTAGAGGACCATGGGATCATTTAGAATATGAAAATATGGGTAATTTTCCAAACAATTTATGTGTTCTCAATGTAATGAGATCGAATCTAGGATCATTATAGTGTTGAATTCCACCATGGGAAGTATTATGAGATTAACTAGAAAAATATTCCCACATACACCAATATTATAAGAGTCCAACACGTGTGTTGTAATAGTTTCCCCACTTGGTGTTTTTAGAGATATCTATTCTTCATGGTTTTATAGCTTGGATTAAATAGTTTTAGATAAAATGCATAATATAAGAGAATTAGAATAACCATTATCAAATAAGACCTTATCTATTCTTGAGGGAATAGGAAGTGTATATTTTATGACATTTTTTTTTCTTTCTCCACTTTTTTAGTAATAATTTCACACTCTTCCCATTTCTCCATTGGATTTGGTAGCCACTGTTTTTTATTACCCTCAAGGACTAGAGTATTAGTGTACTATATTTCATAGTTATCTTTCTCCCTATATTAAAAGAATTGAACAATGGGTGTGAATTTAGAGGTTCCCACATTTCCTCCATCAAAATTTCTAGCTTCTTCAAGTATTTTCTACATTATTGATCTTAGCAGCATTACTTACCACACATAATCATATTCCCATTCCATTGAGGTAGTTCCCATGATTATTCTTACAAAATTTTTGAGATGTGGGTTATTGGATTATTTTTTCTATTTTCTCATTTAAACCATAGATTTGAAAATCCATTATTGTCTTTTTATCACCATACCCATGGAATCATTCTAAAAACTCCATCTTCTCTTTCAGAGAACCTTGAACCACTACTTTATAACTCCAAAATTCTCATATAGTTTGATCCTTTATATTGTGTGGTTTTAAACAACTAAAAAATCTATAAAATTTTCATTCATTAAAAAAACACCTGAGGTGTATATTTAAAGCCTTTTGATGTTTTATTTTTTATGTTATTAAAGATCTGAATTGATTTTTCTCCAGCACTATAAATTATCTCTATGTCTTTGTATGATTATTTCAAGGGATGTACTAGTTAGGAAATATTTTCTTAATTTTTTATCACTCCATATCGTATATTTCATCCTTTGAAATGGTTTTCCATATAAATTTACACCATTGAGAAACTTCTCCATCGAAAAGACAGAATTATAGATACACCTTCTCCTTTATATAATAGTGTAGAAAAGAAAATATCTTCATTATTGAGTCGACCTAATATTCCACAATAAGTGGATCAGAAGATCCTCTAAATTCTGGTGGTCATTTACACATAAAGGACTCAATTTTTTATAGATACATGGGTGGAGGCAGATCTTACACATGGTTTATGTTATTATTCATATCCTAATAAAATTGGGTAATAATTTCTATGTATTTTTGAACTATACCTCCCTTGAAATTATGGATATTGTTAGAGCAATCATGGAATTATACCTCACAAGGTTTGTTGTTCTAGTTTCTCCTCATTCTCACCATTTTCTAAAAGAGATAAGGTTTGAAAAAAATTATTCCACAACTTAGGAAAAAATAATTTATTCTTTTGATCAATTAACTCTTAAGGTACATATTATGGGACCCCTAGTTTTATAATTTTCCAAAAACAATGTTTCATAGATGTTCACATATTCTTAGTCTTATCCTATGGGTTTTCACTTACATTATCAAATCCTAATTCCCAAAATATACTAAACTATTTTCCAAAACCATCTATCGCGACCCTAATTTTCTTACATGACTATTACATAATTTTTAAGGCAAACAATATAATAGTTTTAAAATATAGGATACAAAGGCTTAGTATAATAGGAAAATAAGGACCATAAATCATATATACATAACACAACATTATATTTTAATTAAAATATTCTTATTAATCCTTCAAAATCTCATATTATCCTTAGTACATATAGTGACATTAGTATATACATCAAATAAATGGGAGAGGTAAAAGCACATTTAGAGGATGAATATGGGACATATATCAATATAAGATAATTTAAAACAATAATTGTCATCATAAAATAAACATATGATCATCATAAACATTTGCATGGAAATAATGGATAAAGGCATAGAATATGAAAATGAATAAAATTGAAAAACCTTGTCTTAGTGGTTAAATTCTACACATTGTAGTGAGAAATTCTAGAATCATGTTCATGCATAACACATGTGAAAAAGCATAACATTATCATTGTGAGAAAATACAAAAACATTTTCATGAATATTACACATAATCACAAGAGATAAATCACATTAACCAATTAATTTGATAGATATGTAATTATTATCCAACCTGTCACTTTATAATTTTTACATGATCATGCTTGCCACATAGAATGTATAATAATAATTGTCATAAAATAACCCATTGAATGGATTTGGTTTAAGATGTATTTCATAAATTATGATTTCATGAAGAAACATGGGGTTCCCAATAATAAAAGGGGAAAACATATTTGGTATATAAATCATTACTTTTGAGGGAAAAAGAAACAAATCAATAGGAATCAAGATGTATTTTGGAAGGAAGACTTATTTTTTAAAATCATTATATATGTAAATAAGTAAAAATTTAAAATATTTATGTACCCAAAAATAAAATGGAAGAATAATTAAATGATATTTAGGGGAAATATAGTAATAACCTTACCTAAAATGTTATAAAAGTGGAAAAACCTATCAAAAGGAGTTGGGACCAATAATCCCTTTACCTAATGCGTGAATACGTTCTGTACCTGCACTTAATATCAAGGGAAATTAAATTATATTTAACAATTACATAATTTAAAACCTATTATAAATTTATTTGATTTATTATAATTTAAATGAGTTCATTTTTGGACAATTTTATGAGTTATTGAGTTCAATTTTATCATTTTGGTACTGTTCATTTTCATGGTTTCTTGGTCGGTTTACTTGTATATAATTGTTAATGTTATTTTCAAATTGGAATAATTATCCAGAAGTGATATAATATATTATTAAATAAATTTACATATGTTTAAATGTTCTCATATATCAGATAATTATTCTGGTATAAGGATTATTCATTTGGTAAAACATTAATGACAAATGATTAATTTTTTTTGGAGGTTTTCCTAAAAATCATGAACATGATTCATTTAACTATATATTATGTCTATAAATTAGTTATAGAACCTTAAAAAAGTTATTATAGACATATTAAAATATGTTTTAACCATAATAATGGATTCATGACCTACATTGAAGGTGGTAATATAAAATAAAAACTCATCACCCATAAAGGTAGTGAATCGACATATTACAAAGGATGTTTTAAATTTTTGTATAAAAGGAGAAGAGAAGAGATTTGATTATTGGTATCCCATTAAAAAATGAAATAAAATTCCAGTTTTATATCTTATAATGGAGTACGCAGTCCAAATTTATATTCTTTTCATAATTAATTAAAATTATCCATAATTCATATGTGAAACGTATGAATAAGTTTCAACTCAATAGGATATATGGTGTGATCTATACAACTCAATATGTTTGTCATCAATTTCAAAAGGATATTATAGTTAAAAAACATGTGGCACTCACGGAAAACCAATCAAAATATCTAGTATTTTATTCATAAATTAATAAAATATTTATTATTTCATTTTTGATGTATAAGAAAGAAACAAATGTCAATTTGATGCAATGTCTCTCCAGTATTTTTTAATGTGTGTGAATTCATGTAAAATTTACATTTTAGTTAAAAACACATGTCATATACTCAAAATCCAAAAATAATAATCATATTTTATGGATACTCTAAGAAAATTATTCATAATCCATTTTTTATTTATAATAATAATTTATAGCCAAATATGATACATGATGTGATTGGAATGCTTAAAATGTAAGGTTTTTTATTAAAAATAAGAGTTTAGTTAAAAAGTGGTGTGATTCTAATTGAAAATTGAGATAACGTTCCCATATTGTATTTACTCTTTATATGATAATACCTAAAAATGTTGATGTGTAGAAATAAATCACACATAAATCATATGAATGTTGTGGTTGATATGAATAATATTGTGTGTTTTCATATTAAATTGAAATTTTAGTTCTAAACATGAGTCATAAACTCAATCCAAAAATAGAAAATTCAGATTAAATATATACTTTATAAAAATAATATATATATTTAGTTTTCTTGGGTAGAAATAATCTATAACTCAATTTGATACACATTGTGACCAGTATGACTCAAAATGTGTGGTTTTGGTTTATGAATGATAGTTTAATAAAAAACATGCTTCACTCATTAAAAAAAATTGGAAAAAATAGTCATAATTTTTAATACTTTAATATAATGAACCATATGTCATTTTTGATGTGTTGAAAACAACCTCTCATAAATTTTATTCACAAGGTAACTAATATGACTAAAAGTGTGTGTTTTTATTTAAAATTATAATTTTAGTTAAAAACAAAGTTCACCTAATCAAAATAGAGAAAACCCATTTATATTATATTTATAATTTCGAAAAATGATCCAAAACGCAGTTTTGATGTGATGGAATCAATCGTACCACAATATGACTGTTATGACTAAATGTGTATGTTTTAATTTAAAACATTCATTTTAGTTCAAAAAAAATGTCAAATACTCAAAACCTAGAAAAATATGCATAATTTTTTGATAGATTTGGATAAATATTCATAGTTCATTTTTTATTTCTAAGAATAATTTGTACCATAATAAGATATTTAATGTTCCTAGTATGACTTGAAATGTGTTTTTTAGTCTAATAATTATATTTTAGTTAAAAATATGTTAGAAATACTAATAACCAATAAAACATATTAAATATATTTTTATACATTAAAAAAATTATCAGTATGTTATTTGTGAAATATATAAATCCCTCAAACGAAAATTGGATACACATTATAATTTGTATTTCTAGATTTGTGTGATTTCAGTTTTAAAATGACATTTTAGTTAAAAACATATGTGTCACTCATTAATAACTAAGATTATGTGCATATATAATACTGAAACTTTTTTAAAATGATCCATAAGTAATTTGGGACATACAAGAATGAACAAAATTTCCATGATGCACATGGTGTGATTGGTATTGCTCAATGTGCATTTATTCAGTTTAAAAATGAAAATTTAGTTTAAAACATGCTTCATGCATAGATAAACTAGAAAACGTGATAGTATTATCTTGAAACATTATAAGTATGATACTTAAGTCATTTTATGTGTAGGAATCAACCACGTGTCATTTTTAAACATAGTGTGACCGATATAACTCAAAGTGCATGTTTTTAATTATTTTAGTTCAAAACAGATGTCAACTACTCAAAATTGAAAAAAATCATAATTCTATTGATACTCATAGAAAATGATACATAATATATTATTCAAATTTTGTAATTATCTAGAACATAATATGATAAATAGTGTTACTGGTAAGACTTCAAATGTGTGGCATTAGTTTAAAAATGACATTTTAGTTATAAACATGTGTGAATCATTAAAAAAATGATTGTCTAGTTTTTTCAGTAAATTATGCATATGTAATTTGCAATATTTATGAATAAAGAACACATAAATTTGATGAAAAGGGTGAATAGTGTGACTGAATGTGTGTGTTTGTATTTAAAATTGAATGTTTTATTCAAAACACACGTCACATACCCAAAATTGAGAAAACACATTTATATTTTTTTTATTCTTTAGAGAAATTATATATTAGACATTTATGATGTATCAGAATTAGACTTACCCTAATCTGATACACTGTGTGACTATCTTGACTCAAAATGTGTTGTTTAACTTTTAAATGAAAATGTAGTTAAAAAAGTCTTATTTCACTCACTTAAATAGGTAAAAAAACTTAATGATGGTATTTATAGTTTATAAAAATAATCCACAGGCCATTTGTGACGTGCAATAATCAACCACATGTAAATATAACACACAGTCTAAATGGTATGAGTCAAAGTATGTGTTTTTATATAATATTGGAATTTTACATCTAAAAAGAAAACACATACTCAAATCATATAAAATGAATTAAAATTATTTTGATATTTTATAAAAACAATCAATAAGTCATTTATAAGCTTTATAAATAATTCATACCTCAATCCAACTCATGATTTTCTTATTATTACTTGAAAAGTGTATTTTAATTGTCAAAATTATATTTTAGTTAATTTTTTTCATTCATAGTACTAAAGAAACACAACAAGAATTTTTTTGATACTTTAAGATAAGGATCCATAATTAATTTTTTAATGTAGAAATCAATACACTCTCATTTTGATACAAGGTGTGATCGTTATGACAAGAAATTTTTGTTTTCAGTTTAAAATGGTACTTTACATAAATTTTTTTAACTCAGAATAAAATAATAGAACATACTCGTATTCTCTCGAACATTGAGGATAAATATCTCTATTACATTGATGACTAATAGTTTAAATAAACACATCTATTGGACACAAGGTGTTACTTCTATGACTCAAAGTAATGTTTTCAGTTTAAAATGATATTTTTGTTAAAATCATTTTTCAAACACTAAAAACATTTAAATAACACTAATTTTTTTTTTATTTTTTTGAGAATGATTCATAAAAAATTTAAAATGTGTTGGAATCAACCACAAATATATTTGACATACTATGTAACGAACTAGGGTATTATGAATAAAATTGCGTTTCTGATTAAATAAATGACCTATTCTGGTAATAGAAAACACATACACTTCTTTGGGTTTATTATATATACTCATATTTAAAATATTATAGACCTGAATAATGATTGATAAAATATTTATTTAACAATGATCATATTATTAGAATAAATATAGTGTTATGATAAATACAAATGACATAAACAGAAGAAGAAATGGTCATAACTAGTAGGATTGAACCCTATCAAGACCGTTTATTAAAGCATCCAAATGATAGATAATGAATGATATTTTCTCTTGAAGAAACCCAATATGATATCCAACAACTAATATATGAGCAAAGATGTTTACATGAGATGATCAATCTCATCAATATCATGACCCAAACCATGTACATCAAATAACCCCATGAAAATCACACCACTTCACAGATTTCCATTTGGATGTTTTCTGGTGTAATAATAGTATATTTTTCAATAACATAATAATATGAATATGTATATTTTATTATAATATAATAATGGATAAATTTTCATTTTATTTTGGTTACTTTATAAATTATAATGATTATGATATGATGAAAAGAAACTGTATTTTTATGTAATACACATTTTCAATTATGTGCTTCCATTTTGACGAGTTAAATTTTTTTTTAAAAAATATATTTTAAAATTTTAATATCAATAAATATTTTTTTAATTATAAATTATAATTTAATTTTCATAATATGAAATAAAAATTTTAATAAGGTTTGGAAAACTGTTATTGTAAAAAACCCCACATTTTCTCAACAAATATTTTGTATTGTTTTAAAAGTGAAAATCCAAGAACATAGTGAATTATTTGGATAAACAAAATATTATTTTTCAAATCATCACTTTAAAATTACCCAGCGGTTAATTTTAGATTATTTTATGTGAAAAGGGATTTATTTTGAAAAAATAAAATACTGTTTGTATTATGACATTATAAAAAATGAAAATAGATTTAATAAATTCGATAAAAGCTATCCATTCCAAAATCTATGTTTCACCTTTATAATATTTTTTATTTTATTTGGTTAATGTTATAATTACTTTATTAATTCCACAAAACGTATATTATATTTTTGTGTTTTAATGTAATTTCAATATTGATATGACTCACTTCCACATCAACATGTGTGATATTTTATTATGATATACCAATTTCCTTATAAAATTAGAAAAAACAAGCATATATTGTAGAATCCTTGGTAAAAAATCCATGATAACAATTGTGGGTTTGATTAAATTTTTATATAGGGTTCCATACCTATGTTTGGGAAATAATATTGAAATCCCCTATCTCTTCATTTATAAACCAATGAAAATTACCATTCCTCTTCACTAAAAATCATTTTATTATATAAATACTCTTAAATGTTCTCTTTATAGTACTCCCACAGTTCTGTAAATCTCTTATGAATCTACTCTCAAACTTTTTGGATCACCATCTGAAGGTAAGGGGCCTCGTCCGCTTCTTTTCCATTCAGGCACAATCATTGTTTTTATCCTCTTGAATCTTAGTTGGTTATTTTTTCATGAATTTATAATTTTTTAGTTACTTTCCAATTTATGGTATTATAATTAACGATCAATTATATCCTCTCTTTATAAACATTAACTAAGACGTTACTATGCTATAATTTAGTAAGATATTACCCTATATTCTTTTCCATTGAGTGAAGATATTTGTAATTATCCTTTTGAATCTCAATTGGTTATTTTTTTTATGAATTTATAAAGATACCTCTATTTTACAATTTAAATACTAACAATGATATTTCATTTATTCTTTTTTACTGTATCATTTACCAAACTCGCTACTATGACCACATTTAGTAATTGATTTCCAACTTTTATTTTTTATTTGATAACCATTTTTAATTAAATTTTTGAATTTTAATTTTTTCATATTTCATTGAATTTATAAAAACCCATATACTTTAAAATTGATTTCCTAACAATTAGATATATTTTATCCCCTATCATTATATCATTTACCTATGAAACTACTATACTAAATGTTTTTAACAAATGATATTTTTCTCCTCTTTATTCAATACCCTTTTTATGTAATACATTTTTTCCAATTCCTAATTTTTGTATAATAAATTCCATATACCTCTTACTTCCCTTTTGATATCCAAATGATTAGACACCCTTTTCACTAACATTAATCTATTTTATGAATCTTTTTGTTTTTCTATTTTGTAGCTAAAATATCACTATCATTTTCAAGCCAAATGACTGTGTTGGGAATATCCAAACCCAATTACAAATAATGGTATTAAAATATAGGTACATATCCTTCATTTATTAGGGAAAACAATGTCTAAAACCCACACTCCTAGATCATGGGGATAGAATTTTCAAATGAATCCTTCTATTGTATGATATGTATGAATCAATTATGCATGTACATGATATGAATGAATTGAGTGCACCCAAAGTTATCCCATGTATTTATTCTAGTTATCCCATGTTGTTTTAAGAATTATTTATTATTATGATAATGTTAAGAAAATTTAGATTAATTATAAGGTATAACATTTTGTATGTTGCTATGTAATTTACTATTAATACCCAACCCAATGGGGCTTGATCCGCAACTTCCCCTTGCATTACTTTATAGGAGAGGGTTAGAGAAATGTTTTAAAAGAAATATCAAACATAAGAGTCATTTTCCATATGTACCTTTATCCACACACCAGATCATATTAATGCATAACTGTATAGGAATAAAGAAATTTAGAATATCTCAAATATAACCATACATATGAAAACCTCTAGGTTTTACAAGAGTGTAATAGTGAAAATTGAATTTAAAGGGGAAAAATATACACAAAACTAGAAAGATGTCCCAACCTAAAAAAATAGAAAGTAAATATAAAGAGATATCCTTGCTCCTAATCTCCAAAATCTAACAAAAATCCATGATCAAATGCACTATGTATCCCTAAGAGATTCTTTAGTCACCACTAGACTATCTTCCAACTATATAATACTTGAAATTTGTGGTAAAATCCAATTTAGGGATGACTATATGCATACCAAGAAGGATGCAACGAAATATAGAGGGGGAGTTGTAAGAGAGATGATGAGAATATATAGCCAATAAATAGCTAATAAAAAATTAATAGAGTAAAAAGAATCCAATAACATGAATACACAAACACAAACACACACACACACACACACAGATATATATATATATATATGCTCAAACCAAAGATACCCAAATGATAGATAAGAGGATCCCCATCCAATATCCCATCAGAGGAATAATTTCCATTAGTTCAAAGTGTCCATCGTTGATTTCCATCATCTCACGTGAACCGTCACCGACATCAATCCATACCTCACTAATGTTCCACAATGTTTAGAGGAAAAAATCTCTAGGTATTAGAACCGTCCCAAAATACTACAAGATTTCTAAACTTAGTATACTACTAGAGGACCCAATCCCTATCTCTATAGGAGGGTTCCACTAAAGTGATCAATAGAGGACTCCTGCCCAACCTAGCTAGATGGTGCTACTGTAATGGTTTGTTGCAGACCAATTCCTAGTTTAGGTAGAGGGTTCCACTGTCTTAGTCAGGGACCCATTACCAGGTACAACAGAAGGGTTACACTCAGATATAAGATAGAGGACCCATTCTCAACCAAGTAATAAGTTCCCACTCTTATAGTTTAGGACCCATAGCCATACTCAAAAGTTGTGTTCCACTTAGGGGATTGGTAAATGACCCATTACCTATCACAAAAGAATGTTTCCACTCTATGAGTAGATAGAGGAAAATTCCATTCCCCATATGGGGGTTTCACTAAATAGATAGGTGGAGGACCCATGCCTAGCCCATTTGGAGGGTTCCCCACTAAATGCCTTGGTGATCCTGCCTTACCACTACCATCAGAGAGTGTCTTCTAAAGAATATTTACACTCATAAAATATCACATCGTATCTCAAAATACATTATGGAGGCTACCATAACATTAAACATGGAAGAACTCATGATAGACTACTCGTGGGCCAAAATATAAGCCTAAATGAAAGGATATATGCAATATTGAAGTTTACTAAAAAAGGAAGTAGTGGTAAATGACATGTAAGGGTACCCACATGAAATGTGGTCACTCTACACCACCTGGTTTCATCCCTTAACTTACAAGGTTCTAATTACATGTATCCCTAAAATACATGTTGGGGAAATATACTGCATTTTAGAGCCACTCAGTGTCTTGCCTATTTTCCCTGAGCATGCCTGTGTAAATTCATCCCAATATTTTTACTTCATCCCATGACATGTACATGTCTATTACGATGCTCATGCACTCCAAGAGTATACACAATTATTGTATCATAAGGTTCACATGTCATGGGGGTCCCACCTAGTATGTAATACTTCTCTCACCCGTAACCCTAATCGCTACAACCATGGGGTCACACATGATGTGTTCTTTCAAACTTCCCATCATATAGTAGGATTTTTTTAATAGAAACTCATATCTAAACCTACATATCCATAACTAGACCCTCCCCCTTAAAATCCATCATTTGACCAACCATAAATGGTAGAATCTTCTTACAACTATTATTTTGGGTCCTTTGGGGTACAAATACAAGATCTCAATGGATTGTCGAATGACCAAATACCCTCGTACACATTTAATCCACCCAAATTATTTTCATTGAAATACATTACATCAAATAGATCACACAAAAATAAAAAATCCTCTTTATCCATCTCTCATATAATTTTCTATTCATAGCACGTGATTCTATTGTGAATCTTGGGGTCTGATCAGGCTCTGTACCACCCAGAAACATCGATCCATGGCCCTATAGACCAATGGAGTAGAACAAGAAGAATAAATGGGAAAAATTAATTTAAAATGTTGAATGGTTATTGTACAACACTTCTTGAACAATGAAAAAATGATGAGATATCAAGGGTGGGAAACAATTGAATTTACTTACAAAACTAGAACACAAGTGCAAAAAAATTCTTACAATTTACACAAATAAATATATAGAATTATCATGATAAAACTTTGTAATAATATAGGGCTTGATACATAAATTTATGTGACTTTCCTAGAATGGATCATTTTTCATTGAAGAGAAAGCTATCCAAAGAACACAATAAATCATTATGTTCATTGTATCTCAATCTGGCTTGATCTAGAATCTCATCATCGTATGATTTTGATTCACCAATATAAAAGGGGATGAACATCTATTAAAAATCCAAGGGTTATGTGGCTAACCCTAGATATCCTTACATAACTTCATACCTGTTGTGGCATTTGGAAATAGGTTATTTAATTAAATAAAAAATTAAATTATTTATTTATTTAATTGAACACACCTGCAATTGGATAATTTTATCCAAATTCCTAGAGTTAATCTATTTTATTCCTCTCATAGGTTAAACCTCAATTTTTTAACGCAAACATAGTCACATATTTCTAATATGAGATTCCGTTCAAGGGTTATCTAATTATTTATAGGAAACTTCAAGGGTGTCACAAAATATAATTAATAATTTTATAAAATTAATTGTGGGAACACTGACCCTAAGAATCACACGGCGTCTCAACTCTTAGATTTAAAAATATATATGGAAATATTTCAAATTTATAGAAGGAAACAATAGTGTCTATACATCATCACCTATTTCTATATTTCTTCCCAAAAAGAAAAAACTAGACATAATAATTAACATACTAAGTCTGCATCTAGCTCTCACTCTCCCAATAGCTCCCCTACATGTTTCAATTATGCCCCAACATACGAACCATGGGAATGGTCCATCCACAAAGGGTCATCCTTAAAAGATCCTAGAATGACACTAGGTTTTTTTCAAAAGTGGATACATTCTTGATGTCAAGCTGACCCCAATTAATAGTGTGTGTGGAGTCATGCACGCATCTTGTCAGTTGTGACACATGGAAGATGTCGTGCACCTGATATTATTGTGGGAGTATGTAAGGGGAGTATGATACCTTGGAAAACCCCTGTATGATATTGAATTACTCGATGAACCTTAAGGATTAATTACCTACCTATTCGAATTTTTATAATCCTCATCCTAGGGTGACTCTTAAGAAAATGTTTCCACCTGGCTCTACTTGTAAAGTCCAACGATGTCGATTTGCATATGATTTCTGCCTACTATGGGCTATGAAAATATTCCAATGGGGGGAACATACCTTCTATATCATCTCTTGCACCATATTTGGACCCATAATAGAAGCCTCACTGATCTCTTTCCAGCAGAAGGGTGACCTGTAGGGTCACTGTTATAGGGCCTCGAAAGGTGTCATTATGATAGAATATTGTTAATTATTCTCTTAAAAAAATTCTACCATGGTAATATGATCTTAATAACATTGGACAATGAATAAAAATCATTCCCTAATCATATCCTTAAATACCAAGATATTTCACTCAGTCTGCACATCTAGATAGGGGTGGACTATTGTACTCATCCTCATCTAGGTACCGAATGCCTCCAGATGGCCTATCCAAAACATTGATATAAACCAACCATGATTATAAGATATCATATTTGATGGAACCCCAAGAAGGATAAAAATATCATGTATGTACATATGCCCTAAACATTCCATTGAACTATGCTCCCTAAATGCAAGGAACTATGCCGACATCGTGAGTCAGTCAACTATCACGCATATTGCATTGTGGTCCTTCACTGTATGTGGAAATCCTATCATAATTTCCATGATTATTCCTTCCCATTAAAACTTTGGGATCACAACGAGTAGTATCAACACTATTGGAATCATGTGCTCAACCTTCATCTACTTACACTTGAGGAATAATTAGACAAACTAATATATGGTCCATCTCATGATGGCCCACCAAAACCATCACTAATGGTCTATGTAAATCATCCCCACACCAGGGTTTGTATCCAAAGTTGAATTTTGAAGCTCTATCATCACCTGTTCCCTCATCGTGACTATAAACAACATTTTTCCCTAAAAAATGATGATGTGATTCTTTTAGAAAATCCATTGGCAGAACCTCCTGAGGTTATATGGTCACATAATACCTTACAACTGATGTCTTCAAACTGGGACTCTCTAACACACTAATATTGTGGAGGATTCAACACCATCAACTAAATAAAGGTTTAAGCAAATATCTCAACCACGTTCATCTACTAAGAGTCCAACTACTCTAAATCCTCCTTCACTAAATGAGCATGGTGCTTCATACTAAGGGAATTTACCACCATTTTTCCCTTCTTGATAGTATAGAATATCTAAAATTCATCCTCCAAATAGGAACTCCAACTATATTAACTACCTCAAGGTCTCATCTCTCTACATGAATATGAACCTGAAATAATGATGTTCAGAGTAGACTATGATGCTCTCCACCAAAAGATAATGCCTCTAAATTCTCAAGGTGAATACTATCAATTCCAACTATTGGCTGTGAGTCATGTAGTTCAAATTTTTGGGTTTAAAATTCCCCAACCCAATTATGATAACTTCTTGCTACTACATCAACACACAACTGAGCCCAAATCTTGATCTATCTCAATACACAATTTACTCTATTCCCTCCTCTAGTAGACTCAAAAAAGAGTACTCATTATCCTTTTCCTCAACACATTGAAGGATCTCTAGAACAGATTATTCTAGGTAAAAGTATTCCCCTTCCATGTTATGGTAGTCAAAGGGGATGAAATTCTAGATAGTTCTACCACAACACCATGTAGTACACCATTAAGCTAATAAAACAATTCTCATATGACACTCTATTGGGTGGATCCATAGAAATCACTACATTGATCATTACCTGGTTGACATCTAAACCATGAAAATAAATGACATACCCCATGAAGTTAACATCATGAATCTAGAACTAGAACATCGATATCATAATATAAATATGGTTCTCCCGATGAAAATCTAGGTCCATCCTCAAGTGATCTACATGATCCTTATCTCATTAAAATTATATGAGTGTTTAGTTAATGAATACAACAAAAAACTGATCCAAGAACAGTTAAAAGATATGGTTTATCAAAGCGATAAAAGCTAAAGGGTAATAAATCACACAAAAGGGAATTACCAGGAACTAAAATTGTTTTTAGAGGCATTGGAATGAAATATTTGGAATATTATCCTCGTGAACTCTAAAATTCTGGTAACTAGACTAGAGATTTTTCTCTGAGAACCATTTATCCCATATAATTGGTCGTGTACATTATCAATCCTCTTCAATGGGAAGTTTTTATTTTGCACGTCCTTGTTTAGGAAATGATAATCCATGTATAGCTGCAATCTCATGTCCATATTTTTCCCGAGCAACACTGGGCCAATTTTGTGGGACACATTGGGTCTGATGGAACCCTTTTGTTGAAGGAATTACAACTAAAACATAGGATCATGGATTTCAATAGGGGCCATATGATAACCCCCAGAATATATCGCAGTATTAACATGATGGAATTCAATAAAAAAATTCATCTACCACCTTATAAGAAGTCCTGAAATTTTGTGAGGAGGACATCCCTAAAATAATCAATTCCTAAAAGAGTCCAAATTCTTAAAAAGACTATTTTACAAAGGGTTAATCTTTTCAACAGATGGGCGATAGGATTCAACCTCCTTCTCACAAAACCCACTTGTCCCACAATGAAATCATTATAAACTGTAAAGGATAATCACATCCCATCAGTATGAAGGCATCTAAATCATCTACAATGGAAATCAATCTAGGATCATACCATTGAAAAAAATCCATACTGAATATTTTATTATTGGTTTTCATCGTGATGATAAAATTGTTCCATGAGAACCTCTATCCCCAAAAATATCACATGAACTTATAGAAAATAATAGATATAGAAGAAATGTTCCCTGTAAGAACTACATGAAAAATATGTTGGGAAAACACCTCCAATTCAAGTTCCATTTCTCTCACCATGAGTAAAGAGATAAAAGAATAAATTAAACTCGTGTCTACTAATATTAAAAAAATATTATAATAATCATAGATCGTACCTCCAATTACCTCATGTTACACTAGCTTGTATGGATTTGTATCATGTAGTGGGTTGTTGCCCATACTTCTAGATCACTGAGCCTAACATGAGAAGAATGAGGGTGGTGGTGGAAGGATCTCATACCATCATAAACCACCCACAACACCTCATCATGGAGGTACAACTGATCAAATGCTTGTTCTATCACCCTATAGGATACTCAACCTCCACTTGGGAGCTCCATTATCATGGAACTGACTCTACCATGATGGTACATTAGCAATCTACATGTGGTACTCTTCTCATCTAATCAGGATGTCAGTATCCATGTTACCCTTCTTGTTACATGCATAAAATCTCCCCTCTCTAGGCTACCCTGGTCCTATGTGAATCCCCTAACCACATTCCCTATCATAATATTGGAATGATATCCTATGGTGATATCCTATCAACTAGAATATACTAGATTATACAATCAACCCAACACTATAATACCTAGGGTCATATCTATCTACCCCACATCCCTCTAACCAGATTCTCTCCATTAGCAGTGCATAATCCAACTCTCCTGCTATCATGGTAGTGCACATGGGAACTAAGCTAGCTTGGATATCCCTATGTAGTCCCTACTCAAATATTCACACTCAGACTTGTCAATCCAGTATCATATCAAGAGTGTATCGTGAATGGTTATTAATGTTCATAGCATACACAACCACTGTCATCCATCCCTACAACTACTTCATAATCTCCTAGATATGAACTAAAAACAAATATGAGGGTTATTTCTTCTCACGTAACAATTTTTATATGTTGTTCCATGAGAGAGTTTACCAATTATGAATCTGGGTAACAAGACTCCACCATTGCCCAACTACTCCATGTAAAAGGCTTGATTCCATCACTAAAACATGATCTATCATTGTTTTGATTTTCCAAAAAAACAGATATATGACTCTAGAGAATCCTCCACATCCTGGGGATCTAGTTCCCCATGGAAGCTCACTACCTTATAGCATTGGAACTCCTAGAGTACACTAAGCCTATTTGCATCCTCATCCAACTTTGATAGTATAATATACTTCACAATATGTGGGGGTTCTTCAACCTAACCACTTGGTGTAAGGATCACAAAGGATGGACCCTGAACTGAGGCCTCATCACTAATCAAATTATTATCACAATGAAAAACTGGTATCATGGATGGATTTAATTATGAAGTCATCCTAAAAATTTAATCAACATGTACCTTGGTTAGATGTGCATAAATACATACTATGGGGATTTGACGCAAAAGGTATAGTTAAAAGAGTTTAACACACATAATGATTATATTCTAGAAACCTATATGAATTTTTTTATACTGCTGAGTCAATAATAAGGTAGTTAGGATTATAGTGAATGATGAAGTTGGTTATCGCACCAACACAAGGTTCCCTAGATTGAGATCTGTTCCCAACAAATGTTGAAATTTTTTCACCAAATTACATATAAATTGTTGTAAGGGGGATATGCTAAAAAACATCCCTAGGATCAAACCACCTCGGATAAAAACTTGGAATTACCCGACCCAACGGGGTCGAGCTACAACTACCCCAATCCAGCCTACATTGTATAGGGGCATGCAACAAGATCCAAAAGTAATATCTAACGTGTGAAGACGTTTCTAAATGTACCTGTATGCACACACACAACCATATCAATGTATAAGTGTATATTAAAAATAATAAAATGATGTAATATATTGAATTTAACCAGGCATATGAAAAAGTTCTAGGGTGTACAAGAGTATGTTAGTGAAAACATAAATTAAAGGGAAAAAATATAGACCAAAATAGAATGGTGTCCCAATATGAAAAAAATGGAATGTAAAATTGCTGAGAGAGCCCAAATCCTAATCTCTAAACTCTTACCACCATACTTTTCCCAATTCACTAGGTATACATAAGCTCCTCTATAGTCTCCGCAAACCTGTTAGTTTTTGGTATAATACACAACATGTACATGAAATGAAAATTAAATAGTGAGTATATACACACCCATTAGGATTCATTTATTGATGGAGGGGAGAAGTAAGTGACATTATAGGAATATATAAAAGTAGAAAGATTAACCTAAATAAATATATTAAACAAAATACAACAACTTTTATATATATACTCAATCAAAATAAACCTAATTGATAGAGGATGGGTTCTCTATGTCTCATTCTAGCTTAGTAAAGAGTTTCATTGGTTATAATAGTCCATCATCAATAACCAACATCTCATGTGAAGTTTCATCCATTTTAAGGCACAATATTATATTATTCCTCATAGTCCAGGTTCCACAATCTCCATGTAGAGGATCTATGACCTGGCATAAAAGGAGGGTTCCACTTTATAGATTGATAAGACCCTTGCCCTGTTTAATACGGAGGGTACTACACATGTAATCCATAAAGGAATCTTGCTCATCCTAGTTAGAGGGTGTCACAATAATGTACGATAGAGGACCCATGCCTATCCCAGATATAGGGTTCCACTCTATTAGTTGAGGAACCATTCTCTAATACAATATGAGGGTCTCACTTGAATAATAGATAGAGGACCAAATCCATTCTTATTATGAGGGTTACACTCGCATAGTCTAGGGTCCATTCCCTGCTACTAGAGGAGGGTTCCACTTGGAGTATAGGTAGATGAATCATTCCCTAATACAATATGAGGGTTTGACTTGAATAATAGATAGAGGACCAATGACCTTCCTATTATGATGGTGCCTCTCCTGTAGTCAAGGGTCCATGCGTTGACGCTAGAGGAGGGTTCTATTCGAAGGATAGTTATAGGAACCATGACCTATAAAAAGTAATTTTCGCACTATATGAATAGATAGAGGACCCACTACCTTCATTATAAGAGTGTTCCACTCTATAAATGGGTAGGGGACCCATTCCCCACCCATATTGAGGGTACCACTCTAAATCCTCTAGTGATACTCTCTAATAACTGCCTTCATTGAGAATCACCTAAACAAGTGTCATACTCCAAAAATGTCACATCATATCTCAAAAGACACTACAGAGGATATTATCATGTTCTATAAGATAAAACACCAAGGATGGGTAAATCATGATACAAAAATAGAGTTAAAACCAAGGAGATATGAGATATTTATGTTTACTCTCTAGGGAAGAAGGGGTACATAATATGTCAGGGGACCCAGATAGATTTTGGTCCCACTAAGTCACTTGTACATATCCATTCATGTAAATGACTCACTTCCCATGTATCCCTATACTGTGTATAGGTGGACTATAAAACATGTCTGAGCCACTTGGCATCTGGACCACGCCCTCTAGCCATGTCCATGTAAAAGTTCTCTATATCCATGTAATGTTGCAAAAAAATTGTGTTTTTCTATTCATGATACCTTGTAATACCAAATTACATACTTGGTCACCAATATAAGGTTCACATGTCATTTGGTGTCTGACACAACATGTGATAATTTTCTTGATCGACCCCCTTGCTGCCCTAGGCCAGGGGTCACACACAATGTATTATACCGAACTACATAACAAGTAGTCATGATATTTATAGAAACTAATATCCATTCCCACACAAAATATCTAGTCACTCCACATTTTAATACATCATTTTACTACTACAAAATGGTGTAATATTCCTCCGATCATCATATATGGACATCTGGTTGTAGGAAATCAGATCTCGATGGATCGTCTATTGCCCGAACACCCTCGCACATGTTGATATATCTCACATTAATTGGTTAGGATTAAATTTCATCAAATTTATCACCCACAATAAGAGAATACACCATATCCTATTCTGATTTTATGTTCCATTCATTTCACATGATTCCTCCTCGAATCCAGGTGTCTGGTCAGGTTTAGTTCCACTTGAAAAATGTAAAGTCATGGCCCCATATCCCAATAGCGAATATTATAAATAATAACATGTAAAAAAGAACCCAAAATGTTAGTGGTATTTTTCCATGAATTTAGGGATAATCAACCAAACTAGGGATATACTAGGTGAGAAAAATGGAATAAACAAATAAAGCTGGTACACAGGATCATGAAATGTCTTACAAATGACGCAAATTAAGAATTAGAATGATCTTTATCAAAAAAAATTAACAAATAAGTTTTGAATCCATAAATTGAAAAATAATACCTTATCTTGATCATTTTTTTAAATAACACACTCTCCAATAAAAAATATATTTCATTTTAATCATTACATCCCTATCTTCCTTGACCCAAAGTCTCATCATATTCTAGTGTCGATTCTCCAACAGAGGATAGGAATAACATCTATCCATGATTGAAGGGTTATGTGGATAAACATATAGATACTTCAATAACTGCATACTTGTATATGGATTAATAATTAAGTCATTTAAATAAATAAACAATTAAAATTATTTACTTATTTAACTAAAAACACCAACCAATGACTTGTTTTATCTGAAAACCACACTCCGACCAATTTTATGTAATGCCCAGGGTAAGCCTAAAGTTACAGAATCAACTATGGTCCCAAATTTATATTCATGCATTACAATTAAGAGCTATCACATTTTCTTTATGAAACCACTACCACATAATATATAATATTTTCAATATTTTCATAAAATTAATTTGGGGAACATATGGACTCATAATGGCATGTTATCTCTAATCCTACCTCTAAAAATGTATGATGACATATTATAAAGTATTAAATGGAAATAACAGGTCTCAATATAAACCTAATTACTTAAAGACACTAGTCTTCCTAATCTTAATAATTGTATTATGTGTTTTCTTATGTATTAAGACATTAAATCATGTATAATAGAGACACATGTTGTGAATGTTGGTATCAAAGTAAATTCTATTGATTTATTGTATTAGGATTAGGAAAATATAGTGAATGACTTAAGGATAATACTAAATATAATAAAACATCCCAAAAAATTTCAATGCATATAGATTACGTGGTTTATAAAAATATACATATTTTTTCTCAATACTACAAGTGGATGTGGATCTGTCACAAAGGAACCAAGTTGTAATAATCATGGAAAGGGCACATTGAGCTAGAATTGAATGTCACCTAGTGTGTGACAATGGGCCTTGTTACACAAAAGGTTTGACACTCCTTGGGGTTATTCATTGTAAAATTAACAGGATAATTATGAACCACTATTAATGGAACCAAAATAAACATAAGACTCTTTGTTAGGAAACAGATCATGGATAACATGTATTAAACCCTAAAAGTTAATATGTTAAGAAATAATTTTCACTTATGAGTTATCACATATATGTAATTGGATTCTTATTTGTCTGTTTAATGGTTAAAAATTAATCATCCCTAATTTTATATTTATTAAATTAAGTTTCTTGAAATAGGGGAATTAATTCAACAACTAATGTCATTGGAAATGTGATGATTGTCCAAATGAGATGCCTAACATTAAGGGTGCTCATTCAAGACATCTTGAAATTATGCTAAACTAGATATCAAAAATAAATATCAATAACTAGAACATAGTTGAATACACAATGATTAAAAAGTTATGTATCTGAAATCTCACTAAAGTTCATGTGATTCAGTTGATAATGAAAATAAGATCCAATTTTCTTTGTGTAAATAATGTTGAAGGGGGAACCAATGGAAATGTCACAAAGAAAATAGGTTATGTTTTACATGTAGAAATATAGGATATAATGTATACAATTTCTATGGAAAATAAATAACATGATGGATGGATGTAAAGTTAAATCCAAGGTACCATATACAGTTTTGTGTCATTAATGTGTGGAATTTGGGAATTATAAAAGACAATTTCCTTTCCAAGGGCTGACAAGCATGAATAGAATAGACAATATTATTGAATAATGGGATATGTGAAGTCATGTGATGTGATGGATCATGATTATTGAAGAAAATGTAACATAAACATTATAATTTAGTATTTCAGTTTAAATCATATTAATTCCACATTAGCATATCTTGTCAGTTTTATAAGAACATTGTGTCACCACCCTAAATGATTTCATATCATCAAGGAAAAATTCAATGATTTTCTATCAAATTTTAATGAGGTTAGGAATTTTATTTTAGAAAATATTATCTATCTTCCTTTAATGATATTTATTGTATCCTAGTTATAGAATTATTTTTCTTTTATAAAGCCAACATAAATATATAAGAGAATAAATTCAACCTCTATAACCAAAATTACAATTCAATTATACAAGATTGCAAGGATGATGATGAATGAAGATTGGAATCATAATATCAAGAATGTATATTATTAAAATATGAAGAATATTATCTATCTCAAATGATTTATATTATGGAAAATATATTCCTTGAAGATATGAACATGCTGAGGGAATAACCTATTTTTTTCCATAAATATTTCTTAGTCTGTCTACTAATAAATCAACATGTTCAGAATATAACTCATACCCAGACCAGGTAATATGATTTGGGAATTCCATGAATAGAAAAGGGATATATGTGGACCCTTCAAAGATAAAATCAGTTAATGGATGGCAGAGGCCAACATCTATGAAAAATATTCATACTTTTCATGGACTGGCTGGGTATTATCGATGATTTGTAGGAAATTTTCCATTATTTTCAATGCCACTACACAATTTAACTCGAATGGGAGTCATGTTTTAAAAGAATAATGAATTTTTATAGATCATTAAGGTTTTAAAAAAGATTTATTTCAATGATCCTATAAAAATGTTACCCACAAGAAGAAAAAAATTCATTATATATGAAGACGATTTAAATAAGGTCCTGGGATATGTACTAATTTAGAATGAAAATATGATATCCTATTCCTAATGGAAATTGACTTTTCATACACATAATTTCCTAATTTATTATGAGGAGTTGGATGAATTAATATTAAAATTGAAAAAATTATGACATTATCACTCTTGGGAGAAGTGTGTAATATATTTGGATCCTAAGAGCCTCAATTCTATATCCAAATAGAAAGAGACAAATATGTGACATTAGATATGAGTAGAACTAATTAATTATTATTTATACACAATTAACTAACATACTCGGATTAAAAACAATTTTTTTGGCACTCTATGTAGAAGGGATATTGAAAATTTATCATTTATGTTAATTAAGAAGGATCTAATATTATTAGAATTGAAAAGGATGTACATGTGAGTCATAAAAGAATAAAGATCATCATTCCATTCATAAATTATTTTTCTACAATCCCTTCTAGAGAAGATAAATTATTTTCAAATAGATGATGTCGAAATTCAAAATATTGTGGAAGGAATAAGTTGTGGTAAATCCTATGAGATTAATATTTCTGGAGAAGGAGTTTTAGGATTCAAATCATGACTATCTGTCCAATATATTCCTTTATTATAGAATGAGTGGTAAGATAATTCATATAGAATGGTATTTTCCATCCATACAAGGATTAAAAACATGGGTATAGATCTCTAAAATTATTATTTGTTTGAAAATATGTAGAATACGGTTCCCAAATATATATTAGGGGGTATTGAATGTCAATAAGTGATGTCTTAAAGTAAAAAATCCAAGGGGATAATGCAACCATTATTCATACCTAAATGGAAATGGGAAAACATAACCACAAAAATATTATGTGGTACTCTGAAGACATTAAGATTAAATTATTCTATAATTGTTTTGGTTGATAATATTACAAATAATTCTCACTTTAATAAAAATCTAGAGGATTTCTCAGTTGACAAAAAAGATATATATTAGAAAAATGGTGAGGTTTCATGGAATAATACTTTTTATTTCATCTGATCATGAACCTATATTTAACACCGTGATCTGGAATATTTTCTAACATGAGCTAAATACTGATTTTAACTTCAACATGGATTATCTCCCTCAGACTTATATCTAATCAATGTAGACTATAAAGACACTCGAGGACATGTTGATAGTATGATTGATGGATTTTAAAGTACAATGAGATCAAAATATTCCTTTGTTTGATTTTTAATAAAATAATTGTAACCAATAAAGAATGTAAATGAATATATATGAATCCATTTATGGGGAGAGGTTATAAAAAAAACATGATGGGGTGAATTTAAGGACTAAAAACTATTGGGTCTTGAAGTGTACGAGGAAATGTGGGAAAAGGTGAAAACCATTCAGTAGTACATCTAGTCTCTTCATATTCTATATAGGAGCTATGTAGATAATAATCGATTAAATGTGGAGTTTGAGGTTGGAAATATGGTATTTATCATAATATCTACATGAAATAAATTAATGAGAGTTTGTAAGAAGTGAAATATTTTTCATGGAAACAAATTTCTCATTGAAATCCTTTATTGTAATAGAGTGGTGTCCAATCAACAATCACTCATACTTATCCTATATTAAGTGCATGATGTTTTCTATGTATCCCTTTTCAGTACATACATACCATACACATTTATTATGATGAATCCGTATGTAGTAATATTGGATAATGTGTAAAAACATGGAAATTTCAGGGAAATTTTTTTCTTAATTTCTTTGGAATTTTACGAGTCTCTAGCTTCGGACGACACTCGATTCTGAGGCCCAGTGTGCCTTGAATCCATTTCCAAATTTTAGATCGGGTACATTCAATGAATGAATGAGTGGGTTTTTCTATCTTTTGAACTGGTTCTTGGAATTGAAATCTGAGGGCACCGATGAACTCATAGTGCCAATGTTCGCTTAAGGGGACCTTTACCGTAGTTGTGTTTTGACGGGAGAAGAGGTTATTTTTCAGTTGTTTTTAAGGAATAAATAAAAATATATGTTTGATATTTTTATTTGTGGAGGGTGGTTATTATCCCACAAAGGAGAGTTAGAGGTGGGGACCACACCCACCTAACCTCCCAATGGAAGGTTTAGTGTGGTGGGGCCCACACGAGACCCTAACTCCTCACCTCCCCCTCAACTCCCTAAACCCCCCTTAATCACCCCTTAAATTAATTTGTAAACTCCTCTTTAATTATGTAGCCTCTCCACATTCCTCTCCTTCATTAATGTTTTCCTACAAACATAATTAATGAATTGATTCTTTGAATTAATTTGAAATGGTTGACATTTCTTTAAAATGGGAGAAGGCTATCATATTATTTTACTAGGATAATAATTTTGTGGGGGAACCTCTGAAGAAATTAGAGGAGCATCATTCTACAACCCTCCAATGAAGAACGACACTCTCTTCCAAGAAGAACGGCAATGCGCCTTCTATTCTTTTCCCCACGAAAAGAGGGAAGCCACTACATATTCAGGTACACTCCGACGACGATGGAATAGACACCGTCATCCATGATGCTTGGTTTCCATGAATCTTTCTCGAGTTAGGGGTTATGTTCAATTTTAAAGGATTAAAATTGTGCCTCATTTCATTGTTTTATAATCTTGTTTGTCCGACCTATTGCTATCACTTAACGTGGAGGGCGCGGGCCGAACAAACATGGCCCGATGACCCTCCCTTTGATCCTGTTTATTTATGGAATTGGCGATCGGAGGTGGAACATGGAAGAGGTCGGTGGTGAAAGGGCCACCATCGCACATGATAAGAAAATTTACGGCCAAGCAAGTCATGGCAGAGGAAGCACGACGTCGTCGTGTCGTGCTGAGGATGTGGAGCCGCGACCAGTGTAGGACACGACGGAGGGAGCCGGCTCCGTCGCGTCGGATTGCAGCGGGAACCACGGCCCGCTTTGCGGGCTGCTTGAGTGGAAGAACCGGCTAGACCGTCGGCCAACCCAGCGAAGGGGAGTCGCGACACCAAGAGGGTGTCGCGCTGGAGAATCGATCGGCCGGGCAGAGCCGAACCGCGGCGCCAGAAGGGCACCATGCTGAAGAAACCTGTGGCCCGCAGTGTAGGCCGTGTGCGCGAGAAGGCCGACCGGCCTTGCCTTCTTGTCTGTGAGGGTGGTGCCACTTGGCTCCACTGGTTCGGGCAGCCGGGGGCTGCGTCCCCACCTCGGACCGCTCGGCCAGCTGGCTGAGATAGCCAGGTCGCGCCCCCAGCCGGACCACGCCCAGCTGGGCCGCACCAGGCCGGGCAGTGCCACTTCGGCCTAGGACATGCTCTCTTTGGGCCAGGGCACGCCCCTCTGTCCGGACCGTGTGAATCTTTGGGACGGTCTGACACCCCCTACCAGGTCGGACCCTCCAACTCTGGGTTGACCCGACCCATCAGCCCACCAAGCTTAACGGGCTGGCCCGTTTTCACTTAAACATG
This sequence comes from Viscum album, assembly GCA_963277665.1. NCBI lineage: Eukaryota > Viridiplantae > Streptophyta > Magnoliopsida > Santalales > Viscaceae > Viscum > Viscum album. The sequence continues at coordinate 1,638,044,397 of OY728121.1, read as the reverse complement.
AATAACGTAAATAAAACGTCTCTGGTCGATGCGCCGTCTATGGAACTGGGTCCCTCGCGACGAGGCGGTACTTTTTCGATAATCTAAGTGAGTTTTGGATGACTTTTGAAAAACGGCCGGGTTGGTTCAAAACTGAAATCCAACCAGGCCCTCGGAGATGAAACTCTTATAACATAAAGACTAGACGTCCGATTGATGTGTCGTCAATTACATTGGACTCCTTTTGTTGAGATAGATCTTTTGGAATACTCCGCTCAAGGTTCAGATGCAGCTGGAGTATGGTTGGGTTGGTTTTAGCTTAAAAACTAACTGAGCCCCTGGAACGGAAAAGCTAATAACTCACAGACCGGGCGTCCGATTGATGCGCCGTCTATTGCGTTGAGACCCCCATGGCGAGGCGGTTTTTTAAGATAATTCTTCAGGTGACTTCGAGACACATGGAGTGTCAACCAGTAGTTTGTGGAGCGGATCCTCCCAGAGATGAGTATACGGAGTACGATGACGTTGTAGCTGGCTGAGACCTGATGACTGCTTGTCTGATTCGATTCGAAGTGACTTGACTAGCCCAGTGGGGATCACTACTATGTTGGGGAGACAGACCCATGGCAGAGGAGTGCTACTATGTTGGGGCGGCAGAACCGTGGTACTCGACAGGAGGAGTACCTCTACAGGGTATTAGGGGGAGTGCTACTATGTTGGGGCGCAGACCCATGGCGGGGATCACTACTGTGTTGGGGCGACATACCCATGGTACTCGACAGAGGAGGAGTACCTCATCAGTCTAAGGTTAGTGAGTGGAACCTCAGAGTCGTGATAGGACTACAACGCTGGATATAAGAGGAGTTCTCCAGTAGCCATGTTTTCGTCATTGTGAATAAAAATCCTGGTTTGAGCTGAGTCAATGACCATTGTGTTTTCCTCCTAATTGAGATGAGTTACATGATAACTTAGGTAGATGTATGGGCATAAACCTAAGTAATGGTTATCTATTGAGATCTTTCTTTGTGGTTTGTCCTTGTTGGATTAAGTGAGACCTTGAGGGTCTCGGGGTTGCTACTGAGTATCATTATACTCACCCCTACAAGGGCTATGCTCGCACCTCCTTGTGTTGGATGCTGACGACGGACAACGCTGACAGAGGCCGAGTGTATGAGGACTGGACAATACCTAGAGGTGGAACTCACAACGAGTCGGTACCCATAGGTGGACCTCACGACGATTCGGTACCCGAAGAAGGTTGATAGACGAGGGTGTTGAGGAGGCTATCTGTACCTACCCTTCAGGTAGGATCCAGGGTGGACGATCTAGGAGCTGCGCTATCTGTACCTACCTTTCATGTAGGATCCGTTGTGGATGATCCAGGAGCTCCTTGTCACCTTCCAGCTGTTTTGCCTTTTACCTTGTACTTTAGAGTTGGTCTTGTATTTTCAGCCCCTTAATTTCAGCACTACTTTTGTTCTCAGTTTTACTTAGCGTTTTCTTCTTCTTGTACTCTGGTTGTGTATGTTTACGTTTCATAAAGGCAACGACTTCCCTTTTTATAGAAATTTATGCCTTTGGTGATATTCACCAGCCTCTGGCCTATGGAAGGCAGGCTTGGGGTAGTCACAGCACGGGCCCCGAGGATGGGTCGTGACAAATTGGTATCAAAGGAGTCGGTTCTACCACAGAACATAGGACTCTGAAATTTATTTTTTGTGAAGTAATAGTGTTAAGGGTAATAAGTGTGATCTTCAGTTTAGGGAGTCCAGTGTTGGGGCGGGCGGCCGACGTATCCATACACAAGGACCTTGACATCTGATTTCTAACTCAGTGCATGAAAACATTGATTGTGTGTGTGTTTTCCAAATGTTTTTTAAATCAGCTCAAACCAGGCCAGCTCACCAGGTATAGTCTTTTGACCGTGTCACATCTGTTTTTTTAGGATTTCTTCACCGAGTCAATCAGCCTGGGTACCTAGTGGAGAGCGCGATGATAGCTCACTGAGCAGTGAGGCCTCAGTATGGGTCCCTATTCTAGTTGAGACACTATCGGAGAGTGCATGCCTCCTGATCGCGTTGTACGAGTTCCAGTGACAGAGGCCTTCGAAGTTTCGAGGCGAGTCAGATTTTCAGAGAGTTGGGTACTGAATGGTGTTTGTACCACGAGATTTCCACATAGCTGGGACACCCGCTGACATGATGGTGTACCTAGATATTAGTCTCTTTCAGGGAGCAACTGAGAGGTGGTGGAGCCATATGCTCTAGTTTTTCGATGAGACAACCTTCACCTGGGGGAACTTAGAGACCTTTTTCAGGGTGGAGTTTGTACCAGCAACTCTACACTTTGGGTGTGCGTAAGAGCTGCTGCCCTTGCCGTAGGGTTTTCCGACCGTAGTGGAGTCTTCTACAGGTGGAAGTAGAAAGATAACATAGAAGTCCAAGTGGACTAGGCCGACATGTGGGCGACCTCAGTGTACAGGTTCGGTTGTGAGAGGCACATGAAATAGAGCCAACCATACAAGGAGAAGGAAGTGCTGTGTATACGGAATGTAGAGTCACTTGGCTCGAGTCTACCCGACCTGTCCAGCAGGTGAGTAGCAGGAAGTAGAGGAACCTACCAGACCAGGGTAAAGGAGCTGTTCGTACATCCGGTGGTGTACGACGCCTCGAGGTGTCACCACCACCACCACCAGGAGGTCCACCCCGACTGCAGGGAATGGGTGGATATGGGAGAGCACAACTTCAGGTAGCTGAAGCATATGACTATGGAGCTCCATAAGCAGGTGAACATGAGCAAGACTAGTTCCAGGCATGGTGGACTTTGTTCTTAGTTCTTCTAGTTTCCGTTTTGTTGTTGTTGTGTTTGCTTTGTGTCTTTGTACTTCGAGCTGCAGTAATAAAAGACACTTATCTTTGTGACGTTTACATTCCTGTCCATTTTTTATGGTTGATACTAAGAGGTTTTTGTTAAAACTGTTGACTTGACCCTCACTTGTGATATTCCAACAGGAGGAGACCCAGTGACCACGCACTGATGCCGATAGTGTGACTCAACCCTTGGAGGCGAGAGTAATGGTTGGATATCTTAGTAGTAGAGTCGAGGCCTTACAATATCATTCAAGACATGAATTGTACCATTCATGTCAAGATTGACTGTATTAGGCAAAGAATGTGGTTCATCCATGGGATGAGAGCAAATTTCTCTTTTCGGTAGAAGAGAAATCTCAGTAACTCTTTGGTAGAACTTAGACAAAGAAGGGTGGAGATGAGTTCTAACAATTGGCTAGTCTCACCCACTGTTCGTTGTGCGAACAGTTTATGGTTCTCTCCAACTCAATAGACTCAGGTGTATCTTCTCTCAAAAGGAAATGAACCTTAGACAATAGTGATGGCTTGAATTCCTCCAGGACTATGACTTCGAGATAGTTTACATTCTTGGGGAAAGGAATTTTGATGCAGATGCTCTCAGTAAGAGATCGGGCATTCAGCTGTTAGGAGTGGCAAGACAGCAGTTGGACGCATTTTAGATATACCTTGTGGATAGTGTTGGAATCAGCACGTGTAGAACCAAAGATGGTTCAGGCTACAGCGTTGAAGGTGAAGATCATCCAGGAGCGGATGAAGACTGCACAGAGTAGATAGAAGTCCTATGCTGATAGGATATGGAGACCACTGGAGTTTGAGGATGGAGACCACGCCTTTTACGGGTCTCACCTCGACGATGTTTACAGAGATGTGGCCAAGGCGGAAAGTTATCTCCGAGGTTCATCTAACCTTTACAGGACCTCAGCGGGGTGGGCAAGGTGACTTACCGCTGGCCTGTTCACCTTAGTTACATTGGGTGCACAACGTCATCCACGTATCTCAGCTGAGGAGATGTGTTCATGACCTATCTGTCATCATCGACCACTAAGTGCTGGACATCGATGATGGGGAGACTTTCAAGGGGTTCTAATAAAGGTTGAGGATCGATAGGAGCGGGTCCTATAGGGATGGTCGATTTCTCTTGTGCGCTTTTACTGGCAGCACGGGAAACCTCTAGGAGAGCACATAGGAGCGGGAGGCTCAGATGCATTCCCGGTACATCCTTTAGTTTCCCTAGTTTGTGTTATTGATTTATGGGGACGTAAATACCGGTGGTGGGAGTAATGTAAAGACTCGTAAATTTCAAGGAAATTTTTTTCTTTATTTCTTTGGAATTTTACGAGTCTGTAGCTCTTGACGACTCTTGATTCCGAGGCCCGGTGTACCGAGAATCAATTTCTGAAGATTATCTCAGGTACTTTCAGTGAAAAAATTAGCGGGTTTTTCTATCATTCAAACCGGTGCTCGGAATTGAAATCTGAGGGCACTGATGAACTCACAGCGCCAGTGTTCCTTTAAGGGGACCATTACCGTAGTTGGATTTTGAAGGGGGAAGAGGATAATTTTCGGTTGTTTTTAAGGAATAAATAAAAATATGTTCTTGATATTTTTATTTGTGGAGGGTGGTTATTATCCCAAAAAAGGGGAGTTAGAGGTGGTTCCGACACCCAACTAACCTCCCAAGGGAGGGTTTACTATGGTGGGGCCCAAATGAGACCTTAACTCCTCACCTCCCCCTCAACTCCCTAAACCCCCATTTATCACCCCTTAAATTAATTTGTAAACTCCTCTTTAATTATGTATCCTCTCCACCTTCCTCTCCTCCATTAAAGTTTTCCTACACACATAATTAATGAATTGATTCTTTGAAATAATTTGAAATGGTTGGAATTTCTTTAAAATGGGAGAAGGCTATCATAATATTTTCCTTGGAAAATAATTTGGTGGGGGAACCTCTAAAGAAATTAGAGGAGATTCATTCTCCAACCCTCTGATGAAGAATGACAACACAACTTCTATTATTTTCCCCACGAAAAGAGGGAAGACGCCACATCTTTGGGTACACTCCGACGATGATGGAATCGACACCGTCATCCATGATGCTCATCTATCGTAAATATTTCTCGAGGTAGGGGTTAAGTTAAATTTTAATGGATTAAAATTGTGCCTCGGTTTGTTGTTGTATAATCTTTTTTGTCCGACCTATTGCTATCGCTTAACGCGGAGGGTGCGGGCAGACCCAACATGGCCCGAAGACCCTCCCTTTGATCCTGTTTATTGATGGAATTGGCGATCAATGGTGGAACACGGAAGAGGCCGAAAGCGCAAGGGCTGCTATCTCACATGCTAAGAAAAGCCACAGCCTAGCGAGCCACGGCGGAGGAAGCACGACACCGTCGCCCCGTACCGGGGATGCGGAGCCGCGGCCAGCATAGGCCGTGATGGAGGATGCCAGCACCGTTGCGACGACTGTGCTGGGGAACCACAGCCCGCTTTGTAGGCTTCTTAGGTAGAAGAACTGGCCGGCCCGTTGGGCATCCAGGCGAAGGGGAGCCATGGCGCCAGGAGGGCGCAACCGGTTCAGGCATCCAGGGGCTACGCCCCCGCCTCGGATCGCCGGGCCTTCGGGCCGTGCACCCAGTTGTTACGAGACAAGCTAGGATGGGCCGCACATCACCAGGACGAGCCATGCGAATCTTTGGACTGGTCTGACACCCCCTACCGGGTCGTACCCACCAACTTTGGGTTTACCCAACCAGTCAGCCCACCAGGCATAACGGGCCGGGCCCGTTATTACTTAAACATGAATTACCTGAAGACCGCACGTCCGATCAACACGCTGTCTATGGCACTGGGACCCTCATGATAAGGCGGTCTTTTTACGATAATCTATGTTAGTTTTGGACGTCTTTGGAAAAACGTCCTGGTTGGTTCAAAACCGAAATCCAACCGGGCCCTCGTAGTTGAAATGCTTATAACATAAGGACCGGACGTCCGATTGACATGTCGTCAATTACGTTGGTTTCCTTTTGTTGAGACAAATATTTTTGCATACTCCGTTCAAGGTTTGGACATAGATGGAGTACGTTTTGGTTAGTTTTAGCTTAAAAACCAACCGAGTTCCTGGAACGGAAAAACTAATAACTCACAGACTGGGCGTCCGATTGACGCGCCGTCTGTTGTGTGGAGACCCCCATGACGAGGCGGTTCTTTGAGATACTTATTAGTGCGACTTTGAGACACTTTTAGTGTAGACCAGTAGCTCATGGAGTGGATCCTCCCGAAGACGAGCATATGGAGTACGGTGACCTTGTAGCTGGCTGAGACTTGATGACTGCTTGTCCGATTCGATTCGGAGTGACTTTACTAGCATAGTGGGGATCGCTACTGTTTTGGGGCGACAGACCCAAGTTGGAGGAGTGCTACTGTGTTTGGGCAGTAGACCAACGGTACTCGATAGGAGGAGTACCTCAGCAGGCTATTAGGGGGAGCGCTACTGTGTTAGGGTGGCAGACCCAGGGCGGGGATCTCTTCTGTGTTGGGGCGACATACCCATGGTACTAGATAGAGGAGGAGTACCTCAGCAGTCTAAGGTTAGTTAGTGGCACCTTAGAGTCATGACAAGACTACTGCGCTCGACAGAGGAAGAGTTCTCCAGCAGCCGTGTTTTCATCATCGTGAATAAAAATCCTGGTTTTAGCTGAGTCAATGACATTTTTGTTTTCCTCATGATTGAGATGGGTTACTTGATAACATAGGTAGATGTATGGGCATAAACCTAAGTAAAGGTTATCTGTTGATATCTTTCTTTTTGGTTTATCCTTGTTGGATTTAGTGAGACCTTGAGGGTCTCGGGGTCCCTACTGAGTATCATTATACTCACCCCTACACGGGCTATGCCCGCACCTCGTTGTGTTTGATGCAGACGACGTTCAATGCTGACTGAGGCCGAGTGTACGAGGACTAGATGGTACCTAGAGGTGGACCTCATGACGAGTCGATACCCATAGGTGGACCTCATGATGAGTCGGTACCCGGAGGAGGTTGACAGATGAGGGTGCTGAGGAGGCTATCTGTACCTACACTTCAGGTAATATCCATTGTGTACAATCTAGGATCTGCGCTATCTGTATCTACCTTTCAGGAAGTATCCGTGGTGGATGATCCAGGAGCTACTTTTCACCTTCCAGCTACTTTTTCTTTTACCTTGAACTTTAGAGTTGGGCTTGTATTTCCGGCACCTTAGTTTCAGCACTACTTTTGTTTTTAGTTTTATAGAGTGTTTTCTTCCGCTTGTACTCTGGTTTTTTATGTTTACGTTTCATAAAGGCAATGTCTTCCCTTTTTATCAGGATTTATTCCTTTGGTGATAGTCGCCATCCCCTGGCCTATGGAAGGCAGGCTTGGGGTAGTCACGACACAGGCCCCGAGGATGGGTCATGACAAAATGATATTTCAAATGAGGATCATCTGGTGAAGGTAATAGATTATAGAGATATATTTATAAGCAATAATACAATGCACATGGTAAACGTGCAATAGTGAAACCATATGATAGATGAACCAACGTGGGAAATAGTGGAGGTGATGAAATATATATACCCTCGTCTATTTTAGTGTGTGAAATACAGATTTTGCGGCTTAATTTTAGGATGTGGGATGATTGTAATGACTGGGACTCTTCTAAATAAAATTCCCTTTGTGATTGAATTAAAGGACATATTGTGGTTTTGGAAAAAGCATGCAGTTATTTTCATTTATTATGTCCTATTAGATTTATAATACTATTAATAATCAAAACCATTTATATAATATCCATTTAATAGTGATCACATGATTAGTATAAATATAGGGTTATGATAAATCTAATAAAAATAGAAAAATAAGAAATATCTTCAACCAAAAGTATCATACCATATTTTGCCCATCTATTAGAGGATATCATCATAGGGAATTTCTCATATCAAATTCCATGATGAGATCCATCTAATGAATGATGATTGAAACAATTTATGGTAGATGCAATACCTCATTAAGATCATGTCGTAAACCATGTACACTAAACCACCCCATGAAAATCTCACCATCACACACCTTACCAATATAGAGTTTTCAGGTTTAATAAAGGGATATGTATCAATACAATAATAATAAAAAGATTTATATTGTATTTTCAATATGAAAATGTTCATATTTACTTATTATTGTTGTTATATTAGATTTTTTTTATTTTGATACATTAAAATAGAAAATAAATTTTTATGTAATATGAAATTTCAATTAAGACCTTCTTTTTCCATGATTTTCTGAAAAAATTAATTTTTTTATAAAATAGTACAATTAGATAATTTTTATTAAATATATATGATAATATAATTTCTAAAAAGTATTGTGTAATTTACTATAAGGTTTCAAAAGCTATTATTGTCAAATAAACACATCCTTTGTCTAAAAAAATCAATTATTGTTTTAAAAGTGATAATTAAAATTCAAATAAAATTATTTGGAAAAATTAAATATTATTTATTATATAATAACATGGATAATATCCAATGGTAATTTATTTATAAATTTTTTAGACAATCAAATTTTTTGCTCAAAATTTTATATGGTATAAATTATAGTATGTATTATTACATTATAAAATCCAAAGGGTGATGTAATAAATGCTCTAAAATGAACCCATGAAAAAATCCATGTTTCTCCTATAAATTAATGATATTTTTGGGTTATTTTATTTTCTATTAGTCCATTATGAATCCTCCAAAAAATATATTATAATTTATGGTTTCAAAATCATTTCCTTATAAACTTGACTCACATCCACATCACAATGTGAAATATATTATTAGTATGGGACCATGGAATTTAAAAATGATGAAATACACCTATCTTTGTTTGAAAACATTTTCATGAAACTTGGGAAGGAATATGGTTTGATTATATTATTATATTGAGTCTTAAACATTTGATTGGGAAGTAATAAAGATCTCCATTATCTCTTCCTATATAAAACAACAAAATACCACCTTCCACTTCAGTCAAAATACATAGATCACATAATTTCTATTCGATCCCCTCTTTAATGTCTTCCCAAGGTGCCCCTATTCTCTCCAAAATCTACTCCCCAAAATTTGGAATCACCCTCTCAATATAATGTACCTCTTTATGTTCATTCCCATTCATGAACCATCTATGTATTTTGCTTTTTGAATCACAATTGCTTATGTTTCCATTACAATATAAATTTCCATTTATATTATATTTTCTTTTATAAAATGACATATAATTTATCCCTCTTCATTATAGCTTTTACCTAACCCATTACTATGCTGAATTTTAGTAAGGGATATATGTCTCTTCTTTTCCATTCAAGAACTTTTTATGTAATTATCCTTTTGAATCTGAATTGGTTGTGATTTCATTTCTTTATAAAGATCAATATCTTTTCTAATTTAGGTCATAACAAAGAAATTCAATTTATCCCATCTCATTATATAATTTATCATAGTCGTTACTATGAAAAAATATATTATTGTACTTCCCTCTATTATTTTCCATTCAAGAAACCTCAATGTAATTTGCCTTTTGAATTTAAATTGGTTTTTTAATATTATTTTATAAATATCCCCCTACTTTAAAATTTATTTCCAAATAATGTTATATCATTTATCCTCAGTCATTATCCAAATAACATAATCTGTTACTATGTCGAACATGAGTGAGCGATCCACTCTTTCTCCTCTTTATTCTAGAACCTTATTTTTGAAATGTATTTTTTCAATTTCTAACATTGGTATATCATTTTTCATATACCTATTACTGAACTATTGATAAAATAATTATGGGATACCCTTTAACACTCATTAAACTATTTTATGAATATATTATGTACTCTTGTAATGGTGCCAAAATTTAAAAAAAATCATTTCAAATGATTAGTTTGTGAATATCAACCGCCATTTACACTCATGTGTATTCACTTAGATGTACCTACCCTTCAATGATTGGTTAATTCAACATATTTAACCCATAATCCTTGTTTGTGGCATTAAAATTGATGAAAAATTTCAGTATTTTGTATGATGCATGTGGCACAATTCTTCATGTACATGATATGAAAGTGAAAGGTACGATCTAAATTATATATCACTTCAATGTTTGTGGTAATGTTTTATCCTAATGGGATGACATGTATGGAATTCGGTAGTGACCTTAATCCATTATGGGACCTCTTCCGTCATGTCATGATGTCTTGGTGGTTATCTATTACGTGTTTTTATTAGATATTGTTTAACATTGTTTCCAATTTCCCATGTTTCCTTTATGTTATCATGCTATATAATTCCTCATTGTCCATTTATATGATTCTCATCTTATTTTATTTCATACTTAAATTCCTATTGTCTAACATGTAATACTTTCTTCATGTAATTAATTTTTTATACAGATAATATTATTTATAGATTTATACTTTATAATTTATATCCCAATATTATCCCATGTAGTTTTAAGAATAATAGAATATTACGGGAATATTTAAGAAGTTTTAAATATTTTTGATGTACAACATTTTTTTAGGTTTATATGTAATGTACCTAGTAAACCAAATGCACTAGAATTCTAGATATTATGGTTTTTGATATTTGTAATCTTATATAATAAATAATGAATTTATATGTAATGAAAACAAGGGTTGTTATATATTAGGTGTCACATATGACTCAAAATGTATGTTTTTATTTAAAATTGAAATTACAGTTGAAAATACAAGTCAAAAACATTAAACTAATAAAATTATCTTGTATTATATTTATAATTTTGGGTGGAAAATCATAAATAATTTATGACATGTATGAATCAACTAGACATTAACCTGAAACATGTTATCCCTTGTTTGACTCAATGTGCAAATTTTTAGTTTAAAATTGAAAATTTTCTTTAAAACACAAATCACAAGCATAAAATATTTTAAATTCCTCACATTGTACTAATACATTAGCACAATGATGCATTAATCATATGTGGCATATAGAAATTAACAACACAATGACCTGACAAGCGATGTTCCTAGTATGAATTGAAGTGTATGATTTTAGTTTAAAAGTGACATTTTATTAATTAAATGTTTAATATTTATTTTAAATTTATTTTAATGTTGAATTAATAAAACATGATTTTTTTATATATATTCTCCATTTTTCTTGGTATACTGTGGTTTTTTCAGCAACTACTAGCTCGATGAGGATATTTTTGGATGGTTTTGGGGGCTATAGATAATTAAATACTAATGTTTTTGAATATGTTGATGTTTTTTATAAATTATACATATCAATGTAATTGTATAATCCAATGTTTGATAAGTTGTCAATATAGTGTCTTTTATTTTATTGGTGATATAAATTTATTTGAAATTAAATTTTTTATTTTCTATAAAAATGTATTGTAATTTAGAATCATGTTTGATGATGCATGGATTTTAGAAATTCTAGAAACAGGATTGAGGAAGGATAACTTCATCAAATAAAAAAAATTCACTGGTCGATTTTCCCATTTATCACTATTATAAAAAGAATTGATAATAGGTCCCCATTATCAATGCTAAAATAGAATCGACAAAGGACCACCTATAGAAGTTATTTTATTAGAGAAGATAAAGGTCCTTATTATTGTTACATTTATAGTGCTTATAGAAGTTGATTTTTAGATATTATTACGACATTAGTGTTATTTTGTCATAGATGATGGATATTTTTATTATTGTTGATGCCCATATTGTAACACCCATATGTTTTTTATGAAATATTTTCATTAAATAATGTTTATTATTTAGTAGCTTTCATTTCACACAATCATGAGTTTAAACAAACCACAAGATTCCATTCATATAAAATTACCATTATAGCCTAGTCATTAGGTTAGCGTGGATAATTATGACTAACTTAGGAAAATGCATAGTGAATTCTTTTACTATCAATTAATTGGGAAAAATATAATTTAGATATTTATATTTTTGAGTGAATTAATTTTTGTGATGAAATTAATGATATATATATGTTTTATATACTTAATAAATTATTTTTTTATATTCATCTGATGGATATTTTATTCATAGGATATGAATAAAATCCTATTTGTTGTATAAAAAACTGTTCTTCAAAAAAGATTAATTTGAGTCTTTTGAATCGAAGACACCTTTTAAATTATTTTTTAACACATTAATAATTTTTATATGATAATATAAATATGTTATTTTGATTCAGGATACAAAAATTTACATGGGATAAATTTATGATATTTTTTAGATAACGTTCATGCTATGATGAATAGTAACAATACACTAAATGTTAGTTAAAAATAGCATTTTTTTCATTGAAATAATTTTCAGGGTTAAATGTTTTTATTGAATGGTTTCAAAGTATAACGAAAATATATTTTTACCATTTAATATTTTTTATATCATTGGAATTAATTTTTCATTAAATTCTAATGTAAATTTTTTTCAATCTTTCGCAATGTTTTAACTTCTGAAAATTTCGTTTTATTATTCTGACAATGGGAATGTTTTCAATTAATTACTGCATATTCTGTGTTTTTAATTTTTAAAAATTGACTCCATATTTGGGATTTGTGGGTCCAAATTATGTTAATAGGCTATTCTTTATTTTTGGGCATTATGAATAGTAACTGTTGTAATTATTTTTATTACCATGGTTAAAGGTAAATATGGTAATTAAAGGTAAAAATAATTTTATAAAATTACCTCAACACCTGTAAAAATCCAATTGGATGACTAAATTTGACCCTTATCATCTATTTTTCTAAATTAAATCTCTTGATGTCCAATTACCTATGAATATGGCATGAATGTAATAAACACTAATAAATGTGATAAAATGTCACAATATAATTTTATATATGTATATTAATTTTAAAATATGGATATCTAGGAGATAATATCGACTAAACATTTTCTCTAGAAATATTAAAAAATTAACTATATCATAAAAATGTATTTACAATGTTTAGATATTAAATAATTACCATTAATGATAGAACAATAGTAATGTAAAAATTATTTTATTAATAGAAATATCAAATAAATGGTTTTGAAATTAATAAAAGAAATATTATATGAACTAATTAATGTTCTCCACAAACTTCACATGTCACTATGGAATTTTAAAATTGTATTTAATATATATTTTACAATTTATCTTCAATGTGGACTTTTTAAAAGTAAAATAAATAAATAGTTTCAAAATTGACAATATTTATATTTATGAAACTAACTTTTAATTAAATTATTTATAAATCATAAAAAATTTTAAAAATCAAAAATTTTTATTTATAAAATCCAAAATTTCATAAAATATCCATTTATGGTCAATTAACTCTAAATAAGTAAATATTTATAACCGTAAAATATTTAGAATTTTATTACCCTAATTAAACTTAAATAGAATAAAAAAGTGTCAATTAAAAATATATGGTTTAAAATGAAAAAATAATTTGTCTAAATTTTTTGGTTGAAGATATTACAACACTATATCATATCATATTCTAAATTGGGACATTTTTTTGGGTAAGGTTAAATTTTAGTATAGATTATTATTTTTGGAGTTTTCAAAAGTGACTCTCACCTCAATGATAAACGAGCACCTCTTCCCGCAACTCTTTAAATCATTTTTAGCCTTCATTCTTGAAAAAACCCTTCAATTTTTACTTCTCAACTTCCCTATTTTCATTATGTTGGTTTTGGACTTCTTAAAAGACAAACTCTAGTGCTCTAAGAAGATATTTAGAGGAAGCATGTTAAGGAAGAGGTAACCACTTCTACTGATTCATTCAAACATCATTATTTTTCTACTTCCTCTTCATTAGTTGTTTCATTATAATGTTACAACATAAGTATCTATAATATACTGATATGTTATTATAAATATGAACCAACCATATTTCACCTTCAATCCATCCTACAAAAAATGAAATCAACGCACGTGCGTACGTACGACTTACCGTCTCCGCACCATGGTGAAATTTGTTTTTCACCACTACCGTACTTAGATGGGTATAATTATGGAAATAATTAATATATATGATTATTATAAAATTATAATAATTATGAAATATCATACACCATTCACTTCAATACCATTCAATAATTTTGGGAATGATATCAGTGCTCGTGTATACGTACGACCTACCATCTCCATGATGCAATGCAATTCAATCTACATGATCTTCATTAATCCATGATTATATAAATTAATTTAATGGATAAATATGATATATATTATAGTAATACTATTTTTAAAATAATATAAATATAATTTAAAAAAGAGTAATAATAACCTATCCGACAAAACACGCATACGAACATAAAGATGTTAATACCCGAATAATGAGTAATAATGAAATGTTACTAACAAATGGAGGAATATATAATCATAAATGTTTTCATAAAAATGATTATTATTATTTAATAAATAAATAACATTATTTAAATCATCATACAATATGTTTGGATACATACAATCCATATCATACCAAAGGTAAGGGATAGCTTTTCAAATCTTATTTTTGTCTAAGATTGTTTATTTTATGTATTTACTAGGGTATATTTATCATCCAAATCCATGTTTCCTAAGTATTTATTCCAAAATATTCATTATATACTTCTAACATTTTACCCATTGGTCAATTTTTACAAAAGTTATAAATGAAATATATTTTTTTCGGTACGAGGTACTTTTTTGACTTTTTCGGAAAAATTATGAGAAGAATGTTTTTATAACATGTACAACATGAATATATTTGTACTCTTTCATATTGTATTATTTACATGAATTTTACCTTAAAAATTTACAAGTTTTCTTTCACATAAAATAATTTATTCTAAAATTGCGTGTCATTTTGATGAAGGAAATCATTTTTGAAGAATAAAGTATATTTTATCTGGAATTAATTGCAAGTGTTTTATAAAAATTATTTCTTATCTAATATGAAACTATTTAAATAGGGTTATATTTCTTTCCCTATTATTTCTATTATTTGATTGTGTGTTATTTAAGAAATTCATTTTTTGATTTTAATTATGATGAAATTATGTTTAAGAAACCTAGTTTATTTCATGGGTTATGATATGTTTAATGTTTTTTGTGCCACATGTAAGAATGGTTTAATTATGAGAAGGTTGGGACCTATATCTCCATACAATTCATTGTGTAAATATTATATATTA
This sequence comes from Viscum album, assembly GCA_963277665.1. NCBI lineage: Eukaryota > Viridiplantae > Streptophyta > Magnoliopsida > Santalales > Viscaceae > Viscum > Viscum album. The sequence goes on along the minus strand of OY728121.1, from coordinate 1,638,029,307 downwards.
TGAGAGTGTCATGAATGGAACTGCAAGTAAATATTGTTCAGTAATACATGGCCTAAATGAGGAGGTAACCCTGTTCAGCAATGGAATTTGTTTTCTATGTTGGTCTTGGCAATGAGCCTGACTAATATGAAATTATTTTCTATTCTTATGTGCATATGAAACGAAATTTCATGTCATATGTTATAAATATTGGAATTATATTTCACTTTTATTATTTATCCCATGACATGATATTATGATCTTTTATATATAGGATAATATTCTTAAATGTTATGTTCTTATGATTATAATATTTTTGATGTTTCCCTTATTTACCCTTAATAAGAATTTGAGATCAACCTTTCATTTTTTTCCAGAGTCATGATGTAGGGTATTAATTAAGATATGTCAAATATGAGTCTAGTTATTAAGAAATAACTAAAAGACAATTTGGATGTTTTATGAACCACTTGTTTCTATTTCCTAGTTTCTAAAGAAACTAAACCTATAATGTCCTAGGGTGGGTTTTGTTATTTTTTTAATTAATATTCTTTAATGGTGAAGTAATACTTATATGTAATGTATGGTTGATTATAGTTTGTATCAAAGAAAAAGGTATAGTTATTCTCTAGAAACTAGGATGTGATAACCTTTGTAAGAACCCTAAGGATATGAATAAGTATAGGTTACAATATTATCCTAGTGTTTTAGAGATGTTCATGAATAACCTAAGAGAAAACCTAATGTTTCCAAAATTCAAAATTTAATTTTTAATTATGTGGGTTTCCCATTATGATTAGTGTTTCTCACACTATACTTATTTGTTTTAGTCAATGGATGGTACTCGATGAAACCACATTAATGATGCGACGAACAATGCAATGATTGTGACCCTAAAAAAGAAAATATTATGAGATCAGGAATGAAAAATCTTTTATCCTTGATCACACAACTTTCATGAGCTATGAATCATTCACGCCTTCAGAACGAGAAAAAGAGAGAGAAAAATTCTACTAAATCTTACATAAGGCAGCAGCCACATTCATTTAGTAGGTCTTCTGATCCATTAGTGGTTGAACAATGGATCAATAAAACTGAAAAGATATTTTCAGTTCTATAATGTTTTGAATATGATAAATTCATCTTAGTTGTATATCATTTGGAAGGTGAAGCTGATAAATGGTGGAATAGTATTAAAAATAAATGGAAAATATATGAAATTGATTCTTGTAATTGGATGAGTTAAAGAACATATTTTTTAACAATTAATTTCCTCGTATTCCTTGAACAAATAGGGATATGGAGTTACTTGAACATAATGAAAAGGATAATAAATCTATTGGTACCTATGAAGAAAATTTTACTATACTTATAAGGTATTATTTTGGAATTAATATCCAACCTGAGAGAAAAATTGATCAATTCTGAAGTTTCTTGAAACCATGTCTCTGAAGAGAATTATTTAAAAGGGACTTTAATATCTATGAGAAAAGTTTTTGATGTTCTCTCAAGGATGATATGGATATTTGAGTTACCCATTAGTCATATGGGTTTGATAAAAAGGAAAAAATGGAAATCAATCGAAAATCTAAAGACCAAACTGAAATGAAAATGAGTTTCCCTTATGCTCAAATTGTGGAATGAATCCTAGAGGGAATTTTCTTAATAGTACATGTGATTGGTTTAAGTATGGAAAATATGGTCATCAGGCAGTTGAATGCCAATGTGATGGAAAAATGATGTCTAATGACAAAAAAAAAAGAAAAGGTTACAAAGAATGAACCTCTAACACTACAATGTTTCAAGAGCAATGAAACAGGGAATTATTCCAATGAATTCTTTAATCCAAAGGTTATTGATGATGATCGATGTCAGCAAACTCTTAAGGAAAAATATGAAGGAATGTCACATGCAATTAGTATCAGTGACATAGAGTATGATAATGAAGCGGTGAAAGGAAAACTTACAATCCACTATAATGTAGAAAATGTTTTATTTGATTCTGGATCCACCCACTATTTGATTTCTAATGAATTTTCTAAGGTTATCGCGATATTTCCTAAAAAAATTTGATGTTGAGTTAGTTGTGACAACTCCTAATTGAACAACGATAACATCAAAAGTTTATAATTCTTCTTTGGTTGATGTTGGTTGGATCTGTCTTCCTTTAAATCTTGTGATACTTCGTATAGTGAAATTTTTTGTGATTATAATCATGTATTAGATTTATCTATATAGAGATCATATCAATTTCCATGGATGAGAAGTCACATTTATTTTTCCAGATCAATCTATGATCATCTATCAATGAATGGATTCATATAACCATCTAATAGAAATTTCATCCATTTTATGGGTCTCGATTCCAATAAATGAAGGTTTATTATCTCAAATGGTTGGGGAGAAACTCACAATTAAGAATATAGACATTGTATGAGAGTTTTATGATGTCATTTCGGAGGAATTTATAGGTCTTCCACCAAATTTTAAAGTTTGATTTTCAATAGAAATCATACCGAGTGTTATTCCTATTTCATAGGATCCTAATAGAGTGACCGAAATTGAGTTATAGGAATTGAAGAAGCAACTACAAGAGAATACTGATAAGGGATTCATAAGCCTTAGTGCGTCACCTTGGGGCTCACTGTTTCGATTTGTTAAGAGGAAAGATGTATCAATGAGACTCTTTATTGATTGTTGAGAGATTAACAAGAACAATATCAATAACAAATATCATCTTCCCTACATTGGAGACTTATTTTACCAACTACATGAAGTTCAATACATTTCCAAGATCAATCTTTATTCCAGATATAATCAATTAGTTGTTAAAAGGAGGATATACCAAAAAACGACACTTCGTACAGGCTATGAACACTATGAATTTTTAGTGACACCTTTTAGTCTTACTAATTACCCTGTTATTATCATGTATATAATTAAAAGAGTTTTTAGAGACTATGTTGATCAGTTTTTGGTAGTCTTTATACATAATATTCTTGTTTGTTCAATGAGAAAAGAAAAAACATGAAGATCACTTGAGAATTGTACTGAAGACCCTAAGAAAGGATATGATTTTTTCCAAATTTATCAAGTGTGAATTTTTTCTTCATAATGTTTCATTTTATGGTTATATAATCTCAAGGGAGGGGATATTTGTGGATCCAAAAATAATAGAGGATATTGAAAGATGGTCGAGACCAACAATGATAATTGAGATCCAATTGTTTCTTGGTTTGGAGGGATATTATTTACATTTTGTGAAATATTTTTCACGCTAATCTAGTCCACTCTCTATGTTGACTCAGAAAGGAGTTATGTAAATTTGGAAGGTGGAATGCGAAGAGAATTTCAAATAGATAAAAATAAGGTTATCTTAGTGAACCTATGCTCACACTACCTTGTAGTGTAGAAAGTTTTGTGATCTATAGTGATGCATCCTAGAAGGGTTTGGGATGTGTACTCATGTTGAATGATATGGTGATAGCTTATGCCTCAAGGAAGTAGAAAATTAATTAGAAAAATTACCCAACTCATGATTTGGAGTTAGCTTTGGTAATCATTGAATTAAAGATATAGATGTATTATCTTTATGGCGAAATGTAGGATATTTATACTAATCATAATAGTTTAAAGTATATTTTTCACACAAAAGGAGATGAATATGCACCAAAGAAGATTGTTGGAGTTGATTAAAGATTAATACTACTCAATGTTGGAACCACTTTGTGTATAAGGTTGTATTTGTTGTCAATAGTTGTCAATGAAGATCAAAATGAAGGAGATCAGGATGTACTCCAATGAAATGGAGGAATGGAAATTCAGATGATTGTTGTACTGATCATAAGTTTAAAGAACATGTGTCAAAGATGAAACATTGATTACAAACAATGAAGAATGTGATGTATAATCCATCTGAGGATGATTAAAGAAGAATTGGGTTTTGATGAAGACCATGCAATTCCTCATGATTGCATGAGAACCATGCAAGAGACAACTTGAAGAATTGAATCACATGTTTTTCACGAAGTAGATAATGATTGTTGAAGAAAATGATAGTGTGAAAGGGATTGGAATTATGAGATGGCCATGAAAATAACATTGTCTCAGAAGATGATGATTCTAAATCTGAATGATACATATCACGATAGTGGAGTTTATGATTAAAGCATAAAAGTTTCTGAAGGATTGAAATCACCGAGAAGAATTGTTTTTGAGGTGATTGTTCTTATTAACAAAGCAAACAAATGACATACAAATTTGTGGACAAAGGAGATTCCATGGTGGAAAGTCGATTTCAAGGGCTATGGTTAATGATCCATGTTTTATTCAAGAACATCAACAAAGGAATGGATGAACTGGAGGCGGTACAAAAATAGCAGATACAAGGCCGCGCCATTTCCCAGTGTTTGCCAAATTTTTGGGCCTGAAAATTGAAAAATGGAGAAAATTGTTTTTGGCAAAGAGAATTGTGTGCCGTGTACTTGATGGAGAGAAAACATGTGCGCCATATGAAATTAAAGATAAGAACATGGAAAAATGGAAAAGGGAAGAGGGTTGCGCAAGTGTTGGGTTGGTCGCACAATTGACCTGCGCGCCATGAAGAGACTTGCACGCCAGTGCCTAGAAAAATCAGAAAATTTTGCACCTATCATTTTTCAAGAACAAAACATCAAAATATGGAAAAGGAAAGAAGGTCGCGCAAGTATTGGTTGGGTCGCGCAAGTGAGTTTCACGACAGAGGCTATGGGAGATGAGCTACGCGCCGAGACTTGCGCATCGAGGGGTGACTTGTGTTCCGCCGCATAGGTTGACCAAATGCCTATAAATACTGGACCACCCCAACTCATTTTCCACGGAGTTCAACACTTAGAATAATCAGAGCTCCCGTCATGCAGGTGTGGAAGTCGCGCAAGTAGTGTGTGGTCACGCAGGTGGACTTGCGCGCCAGTGTTTGGACTGGCACGCCGGTTGTTGGCTGCGTGCCCAAGGTGGTTTGTGCGAGAAAGGAAGTGAGTCGCACTGGTTAGAAGTTGAGGAAGGCAGTGTTGCACAGGTGGTTTGGTGATACCAGCACGCTAGTTTTGACCGGCACGCCTAGGACTTGCGTACCGTATTGGGACTTGCGTGCCAGGCTTGGAGAAGAGCGTCGGGTGTTGTTGGAGTACGCCAATCTTTTTGGAGCTGCACGAAAGCTAAATGATTGCTCGATACCTTCAGTTCAACAGATGATGTATTCGTTTGTGAATACGGAAGAACAATGAACAAAATGGATTTATAAAGAGAAGTGGTACCGCACACACATGACTGGTGTTTAACACCCTCATTGTGCTTTGCGAAGAGAAGAAGAACGGATCATGCAACTAAACTCAGTTCTGCACAGAAAGAGGGGATTATTTCAAAACACTCAGGTGTCAGTATTGGAAATCAAATTAAGAGAAGAAGAAGATACAGTGCATTCACTTATTGCACTAAAGAAGTAGATTGAATACAAAAGAGCATCAACTCAGTACTTTGATGCAAGCATTGTCTCATGCTAAATAGGAGACAAAGACTTCAATTCAAATTTATTGAAGAGACCTTCACGTATAAGAACTGAGTGGGACTTCACCAATGGCAGTGAGCTAGGGGGAGTCAACAGGAGTGACCTGAGGAACACAGTGAGCTATCCCTGAACTTTTGTAAAGGCAGTGAGCCTGGGACAGAGTGACTATTCCCAAACCTTTGTAATCCACAACTTGTGAAGATTAGTGGAATTTGGTATGACTAGCAACTTGTCGGCATATGCTCCTTGGACGTAGCCCTTAGTGGTGAACCAAGTAAAATGGTTCTGTCATCTCTTTGCGTGTGAATGTTTCATTGATGATCATATCCATCATACAAGTTCAACTAGTTCCTACCAATGTGGGAACAAGATCCATAACTTTAAGAAGAAAAAGTTGACACCTTGATTCACCCCTCCCCTCTCAGGGTGTGCCAGGGTTCTACAAGTGGTATAAGAGGGAGGTTCACTTATGTTGGATACTATACAATAATCCTATTCAAAAGAGGATTCATGTTTCTTTCCTAAAGTAAACAATGAAGACCGATCTTGATAATGACTCAATAATTTTTAGTAGACTCCTACATCTAGTAAGATCATGAAAAATAGGAAAAAGAAAGAGAAGAAGTAGTTTATGAAGTCCCTCATATCCAAAAAAGATTCAATGTCTATTTCTCCATGCCCTTCCAAAAATGAAGAAATATCAGGCTTGGAATATATCGAATAGGTGGATCATGATTCTACCATAGGAATGGAAGATACTTCGATCACAAGTGATGAGGAGAAATTAATAAGCTATCTGCATGATATTCGTGAAGGAAGAGTTGCTGATATTTTTAGAATATTTCAATGCATGCAGGTTCAGATCAACCGATTGGAATATGAAGCTAATAATTTGGAAAATGTCTTGGAAGGAAAAATTCTCAAATGCTTAAAGCTCACCAAACAGATTAAAGCCTTTGAAGAAAAAGATGAAGTCACTAAGACTTTAAAAGAAAATATCCATGTACTTGAAGCTGAGCAGAACAAGTCCACTAAATTCAAGAGTTTTAGTTTGGAAGAAACTTCTGAGAGATTCAAGGAACTTGACTCTTTGTTACAAAACAAAGTTAAGATTCATGAATATGAGGTTGAAAAATTGATGAAGACTTGTGAAGAAATTATGATCATGATTGAAGAGCATAAGATCATCCTCAATATTGAATGTCGAGAATTGGGAGCCCAATTGACAAATATTGAGAAGACACATATTGAGACTTCACAAAAGAATGAAACATGTGATTCTTGTACTCAATGTTCATTAGAGGATTATAAAGCTAATGTACCTTCAACATGTGACAAAAAGATTATGAAAACTCTTGATTATCCATATCAAGAGTCAGTTTCTAATGGTACACAATGCTCAATGGAGGATTATACTATCAAAATACCTCCAAAGTGTGATAAGAAGATCATGACTTCACTCATTGATCTATCACAAGAAAATGAGAAAGTGAAGGTACCATCGAACCCATCATGTACTCATGTTTCTGAATTCATTCCCACAATTAGTGAAGCTGGAAGAAAAATTCTAAACAATTATGGATGAGGAAAGTTGAGGAGAAGAAACCTTCCACTTCTACTAGGGTGGATGAGAAGAAAAATAAAGAAGATGGTTCATCAGTTAGAGAACAAAAAATTATGAAGATGGCCCCACAACCGCATACAGAAGAAATAAAGAAGAAAATATTTGTGGTTCAATGTTGGTGCTGCAATAGATTTGGGAATTGTGCACTGGATTGTTGGCATAATCCCTTTAATGGAAAAGCACAAAGAATGCCTGTATCAAAGGGAAGAAATATGGAGAAGAAGAGGCAACATCTGCAAGTACAGAAGCATCTGTTTACCGTAAATAGATTTGGAATGCTTGATAATATCTGTGATGTATGAAATGGCAGTGGTCACAAGGTAGGTACATGCCCATCCCAACATGGTTTCAATGTTGATAAGAAAATAAGACCTTTTATGCCGTCTAAGTATGAAGCAAGTACCTTGGGAAGAAATTAGAAGAATAGTGAAAACAAATATTTCCCCCAAGAAGATCTCATGTAGGGAAGATGAGAAGACCCAGGATTTTAGACCCATAAAATTGAAGGGTCATTCATCCACAAGAGAAACTAAAATAGATGAAACTCGGATGGACCGATGTGGAAGATCCAAACCTAGTGCAACAGTTCCAAATAACATTTTGTTCATCTGTACAGAAGATTTAGAAAGAATTAGGAAACTTGAAAAAGAAAAAGCCAGGGCTAGTGGTAAAGGAAAAGAAAAACATTCACATGATGAAGACAGAGTGCATAAGAGATTGAAAACCAAGAGAAACACACGTGTAAAAGAAGTTTAATGCGATAGATGGTTGAAATCTGGTAACATCGCAAAAGGTTGTCTAACCATAATACCATAGCAAGAAGAAACAATCAGAAGGAGTAAGAATGTATCATTCAATAGGGTTCTTAAGAAGAACAATTATCCACATAAAGAATAAGAGAATGTGAATAGATCCATGCCACATCCACACATATCAGAACATATGTTCAAATGTGCAGGCATGAAGAATGGAGTGAACAGAGGAACTTGGTTGAGAAGAGAACCTCCACCATGCAGATCATGTTGATGAAGCAAGGATGAACCACCTTATTCCCTTTATCATTTGTATATTGTATTTGTGCAAATAATGCAGGTAATTGATGGTGAAGCATACTCTCTGGGGGAGAACCTGAGAAGTAGTGAATGCTGTCAACTCTTGATAGCTAAGATGATGAAGTTTCCATCCTTGGAAAATTATTCAGTAGATATTCAACGATTAAGATGATGAAGAATCACTCTTGATGAAGATTATGAAGATTGTTTCCAATAAGGGGGAGAAAAATGAATAAGCTTCCAAAATCACTGTTTCAATCAATATCAACTCTAGCTGGACTCAAATGCAGTTACTCTGTGAATTTCTTGAAGAACATGTCAATGGAGAATGTATGCCATTTCTCAATCTCTATCCCTTGGTTACTCAGATCAAAGATCATTATACAAATGGGGAGTAACTGAATTGATCAGTGACATAACAAGAATGAATGTTCCCCAAGGTCACTTATCCTGCCGATAGCACTTGAATGTTTTTGATCTATTTGTTGATGTGAGTGAAAGAGTTTCAGGTTTATTATTCCCTATCACATTTTATTTTCTTCTACCTTAAATAAAAGTGGTAAACCCTTGAAGAAAATTTACATTTGTTCTCATATCATACGGTATCATGATCTGTGAATTATGGACAACCGTGTTGTCTAAATCAAATCCTCTTGATTTCTACATCGAGCATTTCACAATTAGAATTAGTGTGAAATGATTAATAAAAGATTCCTTAAGTATGGATTTATACCCACCCTACCATGACCTTTGTATTTATTGTCAATAAGTAGGAGAGAACGTGAAATGAATTTTTGAAAAGAAAAGTTGATTGAAGAGAATATTATCATTTTGACATTGATGAATTCATTTCAGAAGATGTATGAGGTTTTGAAAATAAAATACAAATGGGGAGATTGTTAGAACCACTTTGTGTATAAGGTAGTATTTGTTGTCAATAGTTGTCAATGAAGATCAAAATGAAGGAGATAAATAAGTACTCCAATGAAATGGTGGAATGGAAATTCAGACGATTGTTGTACTGATCATAAGTTCAAAGAACATGTGTCAAAGGTGAAACATTGTTTAAAAATAATGAAGAATGTGAGGTATAATCCATATAAGGATGATTAACGAAGAATGGGGTTTTGATGAAGACCATGAAAATCGTCATGATTGCATGAGAACCATGCAAGAGACTTCTTGAAGAATTGAATCATATGTTTTGTATGAAGTAGATAATGACGGTTGAAGAAGAAGACAATGTACAAGGGATTGGAATTCTGATATGGCCATGCACATCACATTGTCTCAGAAGATGATGATTCTAAAGCTGAAGAATACATATCACAATTGTGTAGTTTATGATGAATGCAAAAGAGTTGCTGAATGATTCAAATCACCGAGAAGAAGTGTTTTTGAGGTGATTGTTCTTGTTGACAAATCAAACAAACGACATACAAATTTTTTGACAAAGGAGATTCCATGGTGGCATGTCGAGTTCAAGGGATATGGTTAATGATCCATGTTTTATTCAGGAATGTCAACAATGGAATGGACGATCTGGAGGTGGTACAAAAATAGTAGATACAAGGTCGCACCGTTTCCTAGTGTTTGCCAAATTTTTGGGCCTGAAAATCGACAAATAGAGAAAAGTGTTTTTGGAAAAGAGACTTGCGTGCCGTGTACTTGATGGAGAGTAAACTTTCACACCATATGAAATTCAAGGTAAGAACATGAAAAAATGGCAAAGGGAAGAGGGTCACACAAGTGTTGGGTTGGTCATGCAAGTGACCTACACGCCGTGAAGAGACTTGCGCGCCAGTGCCTAGAAGGATTGGAAACTTGAGCCCCTATCGTTTTTCAGGAACACAACTTCAAAATATGGAAAAGGAAAGAAGGTCGCGCAAGTATTGGTTGGGTTGCGCATGTGAGTTGCATGATAGAGGCTAGGGGAGATGATCTGCGCACCGAGACTTGCGCGCCGAGGGGTGACTTGCACACCGCCGCGCATGTTGACCAAATGCCTATAAATACTGGACCACCCCTCCTCATTTTCCATGGAGTTCAACACTTAGAAAAATCAGAGCTCCTGTCGCGTAGGTGTGGAAGTCATGAAAGTAGTGTGTGGTCGCACAGGTGAACTTGCACACCAGTGTTTGGACTTGCATGCCGATTGTTGGCTTCGTGCCCAAGGTGGTTTGGGAAAGAAATGAAGTGAGTCGCGCAGGTTAGAAGTTGAGGGAGGCAGTGTCGCGCAGGTGGTTTGGTGATAAGTACACGCCTATTTTGACCGGCACACCTAGGACTTGCGCGCCATATTGGAACTTACGTGCCAGGCTTGGAGAAGAGTGCCAGGTTCTGTTGTAATACGCTTTTCTTTTTTGGAGATTCAAGAAAGATAAATGATTTCTCTATACATTCAGTGCAACATATGATGTATTCGTTTGAGAATACGGAAGAACAGTGAACAAATTGTCTTTATAAAGAGAAGTGGTACCACACACACATGACTGGTGTTTAACACCCTCATTGTGCTTTGTGAAGAGAAGAAGAATGGATTGTTCACTTAAAATCATATCTGCACAGAAAGAGAGGATTATTTCAAAACACTCAGGTGTCAGTATTGGGAATCAAAGGAAGAGAAGAAGACGATACAATGCATTCACTTATTACACTAAATAATTAGATTGAATACAAAAGATAATCAACTCAGTACTCTGATGCAAGCATTATCTCATGCTGAACAGGAGACAAAGACTTTAATGCAAATCTATTGAATAGAGCTTGATGTCTATAAACTGAGTGGGACTTCACCAAGGGCAGTGAGCTAGGGGGAGTCAATGGGAGTGACCCAAGGAATGTAGTGAGCTATCCCTGAACTTTTATAAAGGCAGTGAGCCTGGGATAGAGTGACTGTTCCCGAACCTTTGTAATCCACAACTAGTGAAGATTAGTGGAATTTGGTACGACCTGCAACTTTTTGGCGTATGATACTTGGACATAGCCCTTAGTGGTTAACCAAGTAAAATTTTTGTGTCATCTCTTTGCATGTGAATGTTTCATTGCTGATCATATCCATCATACATGTTTGACTAGTTCCTACCAATGTGGGAACAAGATCCACAATTTTAATAAGAAAAATTTGACACCCTGATTCACCCCTCCCCTCTCAGGGTGTCCTGGGGTCTTACACTCAATACATTCCCCCTAGGAAAGAAAACAAGGTAGAAAATGATTTTTGTCAAAATACCATGCTAGCTTATCCATGATCAGGATCACGAAAGATCAAATATTTATGGATTTGCAAAGTATGGATCTGAAAATTTTAATAGAAGGGGAGAAATCATATTTTTCTCAAATTATTTTTCAACGATATGTACAAGAGAAGATTAAGGAGGAACAGAAGGAAGATGTAGAGTTACAAAAGAAGGTGAGAAATGTCCCTTTTTTCAACCATGATTATTATGGAATAATAATGTTCTAGAACCACATTTGTATTCCTCCCATATAATAATTAAATAAGGATTACTTGGATGAGGATCATAGTTATTCATTCACTATTTATCCTAGATGCAAAAAGATGTATACAGACTTGAAAGAGTATTTCTAGTGGGATGGAATGAAAGAAGATGTTGCTGAATATTCCACTCAGTGCTTGGTTTGTCATCAAGTTATGGATGAGAGACATAAGTCTAAGGGCATGTTACCACCATTTCCTATACCATAATGGAAACGAGAAAACACAACTGTAGAATTTGTTTTCATACATCCCAAAACATTTATGGCCATAATGCTATATTGGTTATAGTTAATCGCATTACAAAGTCGACACACTTCATAGCTATTAGAGAGGATTTCTCTCTTTATCAAAATTTCATGATATATGTAAAATAAGTGGTAATATTTCATGGAGTACACTTTCCATTATATCTGATTGGGATCTGTGGATGACCTCATATTTTTAGGGAAATCTTATGTATGCACTGGATATAGAGTTATATTTCATCACTGCTTATTATCCTCAAAAATAATTTCAATCTAAGAGGAAATTTCAAACTCTGGAAGACATGTTGGGAGATTTCTCTCTGTATTTCAAAGGTGTTTGGGATCAACACCTACCATTGGTGGAATTTTAATACAATAGTTTCTTTTAATCCAGTATTCAGATGGCTCCTTTGGAATCCCTCAATTAAAAGAGGTGAATAACTCCAACATTTAGGGATGAAGTTGGGGAAAGAAAGATATTAGGACACGATCTTATTGATGAAATGGTAGAAAAGGCAAAATATATTCATAAACATATAAGATAAACTCAGAGTCAAAGAAAAAGTTATGCTAACAACCGAAGAAAAGACCTAGAGTTTGAAGTGGGTGATAAGATGTTTCTACAAATATCTCCCGGGAAGAGAGTAATGAGATTTGGAATGAAGGGCAAGCTAAAACCTTAGTATATTGGTCCTTTTGAAATTTTGGATCTTGTTGGAATGGTAGATTACTAATTGGAGCTTCCACCGAATATCTCTCAAGATCATTATGTGATACATGTATCTCTCATGAGAGAGTGCATAAATGATCCTTCACATGTACTAAGTTTGCAATTTTTACTATAGGTGTAAGATATTTATTATGATGAACAACCGATAGAGATTCTAGATCTTAGTGAAAAAGTTATCTGAAATAAGACAAATCACTTGGTTAAAGTTTTATGGAGGAACCACCAATTTGAAAAAGCTATATGGGAACAAGAGAATATGTTGAGGGAGAGGTATCCTCATCTCTCTGTTTCCATGTGATGAATTTTGGGGGAGAAATTCAGTTTAAGGGGGGTAGAATGTAACCCCTAGATATTTATTATTAAATATTTTCATTAAATAATTTTTATTCTTTAGTAGCTTTTGTTGCATGAAATTTTGACTTTGAACAAACTTTGAGATTACCTAGTAAAAAATTACCAAAATATCCTAGTCGTTAGGTTATGAGTAAAAATTATAACTTAGGAAAATGCATTGTGAATTCTTTGGCTGTCAATTATTTTTGAAAAATATAAAATACATATTTTTATTTTTGATGGAATTAATTTTTAAGATGAAATTAATGAGATATATATGTTTTATATAATTAATAAAATATTTTTGATATTCATCCAATGCATATTTTTGTCATAGACTATGAATAAAACCCTATTTGATGTATAAAAACCTATTTTTTAATGTTTAATTTTACACCATTGAATTGAGAACCCATTTTAAATTAGTATTTTTACATATTAATAATTTTTATATACTACATAATCATTTTATTTAGATTTAGGATATAAAAATATAATTTGGATGAATCTATGATATTTTTATGACAACTTTCATGTTTTGATGAATAGTTAAAATACGCAAAATTTTAATTGAAAAAAATCATTTTACATTACGATAATTTATATGGATAAATTAAATTATTGAATGGTTTCAAAATATAAATATAATATATTTTTACCATTTAATATAATTTAGGTAATTGGAATTAATTTTACATTATATTCATATGTAAAAACATTTCAATCTTTTGCAATGTATTAAGTTTAAAAAAAAATCATTCTCTCATTCCGATAAAGGGATTGATTTTAAATTAATTATTGAAAATTATATTATTTTAATTTTTAAAAATTAATTCTATATTTGGAGTCATTATGTCCAAATTATGTTAATATGTTACTTTTATTTTTGGGAATTATGAGTAATAACTTGTGTAATTATTTTTATTACCATGGTCAAAGATAAATCAGGCATTTAATGGTAAAAATATTGTTACAAAATTAAATTAACACCTGTTAAAATCCTATTTGATGAATAAATTATACCTTTATCATCTATTTTTCTAAATTGAATCTCTTTATGGCCACTTACCTATGAATAGAACATGAATATAATAAACCCTAATGAATGTGAAAAAATGTCACAATCTCATTTTATATAAGTATATTAATTTTAGTATATGGATAAATAAGAGATACAATTGACTCTAAATATTTTCAATAAATCTATAAAAATTACCTACATTATGTAATTTTTTTTATAATTTTTAGATATTTAATAATTAACATTAATGATGACACAATTGTGGTGTAGAAATTATTTTATTAGTGGAAATATCAAATAAATGGTTTTAAAAATATTAAAATAAATATCATATGAACTAATTAATGTTCTCCACGAATTTTCTTGGTGACTATGAAATGTTATTAGTGTATTTAATATTTGTGTTTATAATTAAATTTTCTGTTTAAATGTTTTTATAGTGAACTAAATGAATAGTGTCAAAATTAAAACTTTTGGTATTTTAGGAAAATAACTTTTTATTTAATTATTTAAAAATCATAAGAATATTTAAAAATTACAAAGTGATAATTAAAATATCTAAAATTTCATAAAATATGAATTTATTATAATGTAACACCATATAATTAAATATTTATAACTGTTAAATATTTAGTATGTTATTACCATAATTACAATTAAATACAATAACTAATTGTCAATTAAAAAGATATGGCTTAAATTGACAAAAAAATTGTCTAAAATTTACTAATTAATGATATTACAATTTTATCACATATCATATTATAAATTGGGATATTTTGGTATTTATGGTGTAGGGTTTAATTTTATTATAAACTATTATTTATGGAGTTTCTAAAAGTGCCCCTCGACTCAATTATAAAAGGGCACTCCCTCCCTCAACTATTCACTTCATTTTGAGCTATAAATATCATACATACACTAAAATATTCCCTTATCAAGTTCCCTATTTTATTTCTAAAGGTTCTAGTCATCTTCATAGCCTAACTCTAGTGTTCTAAGTAGAGATTTAGAGAGGCGCATCAAGGAAGAGATAAAATCTTATGCCGATTATTTCAAACATAATTCTTCTTATACTTCATCTTCATTAGTTGCTTCATTATAAAGTAATAACAAAATAATCACTCATATATTGATATTTTATTATAAATATGAAACAACCATATTTCACCTTCTATCCATCCTAGGAAAAAACGAAATCACTGCGCATGCGTACGTATGACATACTGTCTCTATGTCGTGGTGTAATCTATTTTTCACCACTAACTTACTTGGAAGGGTATAATGATGGAAATAATAAATATATATTATTATTATTATAACTTTATACTAATTCCTAATTATCATACACCATCCACTTCAATACCATTAAATAATTTTGGTAATGATATCATCGCTCGTGCATACATACAACAAACCATCTCCACAATGTGATGTGATTCATTCTACATGATCTTTAATAAACCATGATTATATACATGAATTTAATGAATAAATATGATATTTATTATAATAGTACCATTATTTAAATGATATAAATAATCCTAAAAAAGAATAATACGAACTTATCCAACAAAACATGCATAAGAACATAAATTTGTTAATATCTGAATAACGTGTAACATTGAAATGTTACTAACAAAAAGATTAAAATATGCTAATAAATGTTATCATAAAAATTATTATCATTCATTAATAAATAAATATAATTATTTAAAAAATTATATAGGAGGTTCAGATACATACAAATCATATTAGACCTAAGGTAAGGGAAAACTTTTCAAATCTTGTTTTTAATCTGAGATTGTTTATCCGTAAGTATTTATTGGAATATATTTATCATCCATGTCTATGTTTCCTAAATATTTATTTCAAAATATTCTTTATATACTTATAAAATATTACCCATTGGTGAATTTTTACTCAATGGGATAAAAGGAATATTTTGTCGTTTTTTGGTGCGAGGTACTTTCTGACTTTTCTGACAAAATTACGAGAAGAATGTTTTTTAACCTGTATGGAATGAACATATTTTTATGCTTTTATAATGTCTTATTTACTTGATGCTTCACCTACAATATTACATTTTTATTTTCATATAAAATTATTTCTTCTAAAATGGTATGGCATTTTGATAAATGAAAACATATTTGAAGAAGAAAGGATATTTTCCTACAAACTTTATTTCCAGTGTATTCTCAAAATTACTTTCCATCTAAAATGTTACTCATTAAATACAGTTACATTTATAACTCAGTTATTACTATTATTTGATTGTGTGTTATTTTTTAAATCCATTTTTTATATCAATTATGATAGAATGATGTTTAATAAACCCATTTTATTTCAGGGGTTATACTATGTTGGATGTTTTTTTATATTTTTCCAGCATTTGTAAGAATGGATTAATTATGAGATGGGTGGGACCTATATCTCCCTCAAATTAATTTTTTAAATAACTATATCTCTGGAGATAGACATGAATGGAACGAAATGTAAATATGGTTCAGTAATACATGGCTAGAATGAGGAGTGAACTTGGTTATGTAATGGACTTTTTCCACTATGATGGTCCCAGAAACAATGCTTGACTAATATGAAATGATTTTCTATGCTTATGTGTGTATGCAAAAAAAATTCATGCCTTATGTTATGACTATTGGGATTACATTTAACTTTTATTATTTATCCCATGACATGATATTATGATCTTTTATATGAAGGATAATATTTTCTAATGTTATGTTTTTATGATTACGATATAATTTATGTTTTCATTGTTTACCCATACTGAGCATTTGAGCCCACCCTCTCATATTTTTCTTTTACCCAAGTCCTGAAGAAGGGTATTAAGTAATATATGTCAAAAAGGAGTCTAGTTATGAAGAAATAATTAGGAGATAATGAGAATATTTTACAAGCCAATATTTTATTATAACAACCCTTCAATTTTTACACACATAATGTGATTTATTACATAAAATTTCACTTAATACCACTCCGAGGATCTAGTGGTCCAGTCTCTTGCGAAATTAAGAACATTACATAACAACTCAAAACATAATACCCAACATCTTTATTGAAATATTCTTTTACATGACGACAACATTACTTTGTACATAGTATTGCATGGGATATCCTGAGGAAATGCATAAGAAAAGGGTGAGCAACAAAGCCCAGTAAGGGAGTAAACAAGTCATAAAAAGAAGAATATATGAGATGTTAGTCAATATTAATATCAATGGAGCATAAGAGAAACATGAACATAAAGGCATGATATAACATGATTATCATAACATAGAAATGCGGGAACAACATTTATCATGATATGAGCATGAGCCAAGGATCAAATCTCATGGGGCATGAGTAAACCCAAACTGAACATGATATATCATGATACTAATCTTTACCAAATGAATTTGAGTGCTATCATGACCCACCCTTCTTAATCATTTCATTTCCTGAAAAAGTGTGCCATATGGATCATACAACCTGGAATCATTCCACATCCTAATTTATTCCATGAAAAAGGAATATGTAATACATACATGAATCTATATAATCGGAAAGTAAATCTGTGTAAAATTTAATACCCTTGATAGAGAAATGGGCATGGTATTCAGTACACAATGACTTTGTCAAGGAAAATCGAGGTGCAAATTCGGCAACATCACAGTGTAACACAAGAATTAAAAAAAATTGTTGATGAGAGATAAAGGGGTATCTCATCATATGTACATGAAATGGATAGTAATGGGGTCAAATAGATACATTTCCCAACATATGTAATGGAATTTAGATGAAAAATATAAAATAATTGCTTGAATGTAAAGGAGGAGAGAGAAATGCTTTATGAAATTTCTGCATGGTAATGGGTGTACATGGGAGGCATTACTGAGAGATAAATGGGTCGCTACTCATTCAAACATAATGAGGGAAGTATTGCGGAGGATAAAAATCATACCCCAACATTTGAAATAGAAAATAAAAGGGCATCATAACATAAATAAATTTGGGAACAAAATGAAAAAGGAAGAAATCCCTTAAGAAATTTCGGCATGGTAATGGGTTTACATGGGAGGAATTAATGAGAGAGAAATGGGTCTCTAATCATTAAAACATAAAAAGGAAATTATTGGAGATGGTACAAATCATACCCCAATATATTTTTTGAAAATAAAACGTTATAACAATATATGGAAACATGGTCATAAATAAAGAAGGAAGGAATGTGAGAATCCCTTACATGGAAGTGTGATCACAAAGGAATAGCAGAGGCTTGAGAGAGGCTTCTTGAGATATTAGGGTGACTTGAAAGTATTATATAGAGAGGAAGAAAGAGGTTAGTCTCTAACCAAATGTTTTAAGTGAATATTTATTTTATATTGAGTGGTTCTATATATGAAAGAATATGGAATTCATTATTATTTAGGTTTTGGACACCACAAATTATACTAATCAAAAGCACAAACCATCCCATGGTTTTTACTAATGGTTTCTTCTAAAGGGGAGTATAAAAAATTATTTTTTAAGTCCAATGGACTAAATTATTAAAATATTAGTGTTTCCTATGTGGAGTTGAGTTACACTCTCAAGGAAATCATTTAAAAATGTGAAAATATTTTATATGTCATGGAGGGTCCACTAAGGCACCATAAAATTAATCAATAAAATATAAAATAACATTATTTTAATATTAAACCATATTTTTTCCTAAAATAACTTTTATGGTACTTTATTACCTCACTATTGGGTCATTATGTTGTCATAAAACACATTATATATTCAAACGGTATTTAATTTTTACCCAGAAATTCCACTATCTCACAAAATTATAAAAAATTCATCATAAGATGATTTCAACTTCCTGAATCCAAAAATAATATTCATTAAATTTAAATAATTTTGTAAATATGTGAATTTTTACATTTAATAGAAAACTTACATTTATCAAAAATTCCTGGGTTTTGACAAAAATAACTTTCAATCCTTAATAAAAATTACAATTGAATTCATTATACTTTCATTTATATTTAACAAAAAGTAATTTGTTAATAATATATTTTTTAAATATTATTTAATTGAAAAATTAATTAATTCATCAAAATATATTTCTTAATTAAATATGAACTAAAATTACTATTTGTTCTTCAAAAAACTATTTATTGAGTAACAATAAAAAATGATTGTATAATCCTTATTCTATACAAAAATATTTCCCATAATCATAATGACATGGTCTAGTTACGTAACCGCTTATAACACCCACATTGGCCTCAGGGTAAGGTGTGTGATGGTGAAAAACTCTTGGGGGCTCAAATAAAATTTCTCATGTGGTAATATCTATCAACATTCACTTCTCCTATAGGTAGTTTCATCCATGATTAATGTGTTGAACCTTAGCCAGGGCTTGTTCACGTGCGAAGCCCAGTGATTCCACTTCCTTTTAGAGTTTCAACAAATGGGCTTCATACAGAGCAATTCAATTGGATGATGCCATCACTTCCTTTTTCTGAGTAAATTGGATTTGTTAAAGCCCTATATTTATAATAATCATATGATCAATATTCAAAGGCTATATTAGAAATGGTAAAAAATCATAATGGTATTTTAAAATCCAAAAATGTAAAACCAAATAATTTCATATATTTTATATAACCATCTTAAATAATAATAAATTTAATTAGATCAACATGAATTTTTATTAAAAAAAGTTTTGGTCGTTATAATCTTTCCCCATTAAGAAAATTTTCCCTTGAAATTTCATTTTCATACACTATAACAGATGATAGTAAATCTGCTTCATCACTTCCTCTAATTCCCATGTTGCTTCTTCAAACTTGTGGTTTCTCCACAATACCTTGAGGAGAGGCATTGTTTTATTTCAAAGAACTTTATCCCTACAATCTAATATATTCACTGGCTTCTCGTCATAGGATAAGTCATTATTCAATGGTACCACCTCTAGATTGAGTACATGTGATGGGTCAGGTATGTACTTCTTCTAGAGTGATACATGAAATACATCATGTACTTAAGATAGGTTCAATGGGAGTGCTAGTAGATAGGCCACTACTCCAATGAGATCAAGGATCATAAAAGGGACTATGTACCTTAGACTAAGATTTACCTTCTTCCCAAATCTCATAACACTCTTCCACAACTATATGTGAAGGAATAACATGTCTCCAATATCAAACTCTAGGTCTCATCGATTAATATCAACATAACTCTTTTTCTGAATCTGAGTAGCTTTAATGTGCTTCTGGATGGTCTAAAACTTCTCCACCATTTCATTGACCATTTCTGAACCTAGGAGTTTTCTCTCCCCAACTTCATCCCAACATGTCTATGTTCTTAACCTCTTCCCATAAAGGGATTCATAAGAAGCCATTTGGATTCCTGAGTGAAAACTGTTATTGTAAGAGAACATAACCAGAGGAATTTGTTGATCACATACTCTTTTGAATTCCATTGACCATGCTCCCAACATGTCCTCATGTGTTTGGATAGCCTACTATTATTAACCATCAGTTTGATGATGACACATCATGTTGATGTTTAGCTCAGTATTCAAACCATGTTGAAGACTGTTCCAGAACATAGTGGTGAATCTTGGATCTCGACCAAATACAATATATAGTGGTACTCCATGAAACCTTACCACTTATATGATATATATTTGTGCCATTTGATCTAATGAGAAATCCTCTCAAATTGTAATTATGTGTTCAGTGTTTGTAAGATGACCTAGAATAACCCAGATAGCATTGTTTTCTTTGGATGTCTTCAGAATTTTGGTGACAAAGTCCATGGTTAGGTTCTCCCATTTCCATGTTGGTATAGGTAATGGTTGAATCATCCCCTTTGACTTCCACATATCAGTCGTCACTTGAGGAAATACTAGGCACTTTGAGGTATACTCAGTGATCTTCCTCTTTATGTTATATTACCAATAAACATCTTAGAGATCTCAACACATATTTTTTTCCTGGGTGAATAGAGAAATTTAAACTATTTAGATCATCCAAAAGATCATTCTTTTTCTCCAGATTTGATGGAACACATAGTCTTGTCCCTAATCTCACAATTCCTTCTTCATTAACATTGAACTCTGAGGATTTCTAGTATGGGATTGTTTCCACTTTCTTATGAATCCCCACATCATCTTTTTGGGTATCCTTTAACCATTCCAAAATAGATGATTGAGAAATAATTTGTGAAAGTATTGATGATGTTACATTCTTTATGATTCCAATATCCAACTTCATCAATTCTAAGAATACTGGATCCTTTTCATTTATCATCAATGATAGAATCTCTGGGTCGTTTCTACTTAGAAAATCCTCCACCTTGTTCGTTTTCCTAGGGTGGTAATGGATTGAGAAGTCATAGTCATTAATCATATCTAACCATCTTCATTATTGCATGTTCAACTCCATCTCTATGAATATAAACTTGATGCTTTGGTGATCCATGTATATTTCACACTAATACCCAAAGAGGTAATGTCACCTGTTGGGAGCAAAAATATGAAGGGAGAAGGATAATAAGAAAGTATCTGAAGCTTCCTCGTGAAGATCTTTTGGAGAGCGCCATGGCCCCACGCCCACCGCGAAGAAAGGAGGGGGGATGATCCATGAGACGATTTGATGTTCATGAGCCCGCCACAAAGTAAGGAGGTGGGAGGCTCCACGAGCCGATGTGACCTTTGTGAGCCCTCTACGAAGCGAGGAGGCAGGATGCTCCGTGAGCCCCTTTAACATTCACCAGCCATCCATGGAGTGGAATCCGTCATCGCATTGAGCGAGCTCTACTTCATGGAGCCTCTTGCTTAAAAATACCTGCCTTCCCCAGGCCCAAAGTATGGATCATTCGAAATTTCACCTTCTCATCTCTCAAATCACGAATAAATTTCTGCTCTTCGAACCATGAGAAACTCAAGGTACTTTTCCTCTATGAAGTGCCTCCCATTTTCCATGTTTTCACCCCCTATTTCGAGAGGGATGCCTTTCACAAAGCCCACGGGCCTCCACGAGGGAAAAAAATCTGCACATGGACTCAGGTCATCGTAGAGCGTATATGCTTCGTGAAGCACCCCCATGCACACGTGACTCAAATGCTAAGGCAGATTCACTATGCCTCATGAAGCACATTGCTTCACAGGACCTTGCTTCATAAGTCACCCATGCTTCGTAGGGATTTTCTTCGTGAATTCCCTTCCACTTCATGAAGCACCTTTTTTATGCACCTATTCCCTATGCCTAGGCTAGTCCACTTCACTTCATGAAGCCTGCACCTTCACGAAGCCCTTCTATTGCATGGAGGACCAGATCTCTACGAGGCCTCTACTCAAAAAACCCTTTTCTCTGCAACTCCCTCTACCGTGAAACCTCATAGGTTCCCACGAAGTAACATCAATGTCCGTTGGGAAACATTTCACATTGTGTTACCTCGCATCATGCTTCTTCGCATTGGAATGAAAGTAGCTATTGTTTCATCACATATCCACGCTAACGTAGAACCCCAATGGGATCAGCTCACAACACCCCCCAACCATGACATTTCTGGTGCATTCCCTTCACCAAGGTGCAGAGGGTACCATTTATGTATGTCCTAGGGGTGTGGATTGAACCCACCTTGTCCGAGCTGTAGGACGTTAAAATTCCAAGAATCATCATCCTCAGCACATGATATTAAATTGTGACTTCCCACCATGCATCCTACGTGAGGAAAGGGAAACCACCCTGGTGTAAGCCCCTAGCTTTTCTTGCAAGAGACAGCAACCCTACCCCTCCTTTCTTCAGTGCCAAATCCCTCTCCCATTGTGCTTTGTCACCATTGGGACTCCATCCTATAGTACGTCCCAACCTCTTCGAGCTGCTAACCATGAATAAGCCCATGTTTCCTCTTTGGGCTATGATCATGTGTAAGACCCAATCCATTTCCCAGAGACGCACCTTTCACAACGTGATCGTCAGGTCTTTTATGTCTCTTGTTTCTCTAACAGATCATGACTCACATGGGCTTAGAGCAAGAACTGACCATGAAATCCTCTCTGCAGCCTAGAGTGTAAGCCCCACACCACCTGAACCACGTTTTATTTGATCCTTTCCAAGGTAGGGTATGTAGGAAGCCTCCCAGAGGTTCAATCCCACCATCCATCAGTCGCTCCGACCCCCTTCACGTCAGTTCACCAAAACCTTAGGCCGGATCAGAGCATAACCCCTAAATGCCCCTATAACCTGAACTATGAGGTATTTGATCCTTTCTAAGGAAAGGAACATAGGAAGCCTCCATGAGGTTCAAGACCACCATCCATTGGTCCCGACGATCTTCACATCAGTGAACCAAACTCTATTTGGAATGATGAGGTCTTTGATCCATACCATGGTGAGGCACGTAGGAAGCCTCAATGAGGTTCAAGCCCAACACTCTGTCACTCTGGCCACCTTCACGTCAGTTCTCCCCCATCGAGCATGACATTAAACTGTGGACCCCAATCATCGGAAAGTCTTTGTTTCCCCAGTTAGTAGTAAGACATTTCACACCAAACCCACCCTTAACATCATGGTATTTCATCTTTTCCAATGTAGGGTATGTAGGAAGCCTCCCTTAGGTTCAATCCCACCATCCACCGGTCATCATTGCCATCTACATGTCAGTTTCCACCACCTAAACTACGATGTATTTGATCCTTGCAAAGGAAAGGTATGTAGGAAGCCTCCACGAGGTTCAAGCCCCACCATCTATCTGGGCCCCAGGTCCCCATTCACATTGGTTCGACCCCATCTAGCGGTAAGATGTCGTAACCTCCATCAGTGGTAAGACGTTGTGACCCAATTCAGTGATAAGTCATCGACATCCCTATCCAGCAGTAAGCCGTTGTGACCTCAATCAGTGGTAAGCTATTGTGACCCTATTCAGAAGTAAGTTGTTGACATTATTATCCAACATTAAGCCGTTGCGACCCCATCTAGAGGTAAACCATTTAAAACCCCAATTGGTGGTAATATTTCTTCATATGAACTATGTGGACTTTGATTCTCTGCCATATGGATACATAGGAAGCCTCTTCGAGACTCACGCCCAAAACCATCGTCATCCTCATGACGGTCCCATCCCATTCACCATCCACTTCATTCAACCTCTCCATTATCTATCCTGATTATTATCTGGGCCACCAAAACCTGATGAAATAATTCCATCTGATTCCAAATTCCCCTCAATAGTAACTGAGATGTCAACCACACATTTTCCCCCAACATCAGTGTTCCCTCCAAAGGTTACACCCATATGATCCACTCTAATCAGTGTTCTGATCAGTCCAATCTGTCTCCGCTAGATGTTAACATTCGGCATACCCTATATTAAACATGGGAAGATGAGGAAAACATCAGAAACATGCCTATGGAATATAATTCCTCACATTCGACGCGGGATGCCTTGGGCTTCTGGGCCCTCAAGAAGCCCTATAATAAGGGGAAGAAATCCAGACGCGCTAGTGTCCAAGAGTCCAGAAACGCCAGTGATTTCCAACGTGACTACTCCCCTAACCGAAGGTTGCGGCCCTGACTGGACCCCTTGGAATGTCTGGAAAGAAGTAGTGTAATTAACTGGTGTCTATAAAGATATGGCTCCAGGAAGAGTTTCACAAACAACATCTTAAATATATAAGGGAGTCCTGGACTAGGTGACGAGTTCTAAGAAGGAATCCAGGGAAGGAAGAACCAAATAACATCATCTTGTTTCGATCATGGAGAAAACCTCCTTGAACAAGGAGCGAATGTCGCCCGCCTTTGGAAAGCGAGAATGAAGGGAAACAGACTGCACCGCCATCCCACCAAACGAGACGGACACGCGCACCCTGAAAAAATAATAAGAAACAGAAATGGTTAACCCAACATGAAGATATTATCCTCAATATAGATATTAGTAGCATTCGAGGCATCATTGGATTAGCGTGTCATCAGATCCAGTTATCCAGTGTTGGGACCCACCATGCAAATAGTGGGTCTGGTGTGGAACTCACCAGAAGTAGGGGTAATAGAACGTTGGAAATCCCACTCTGAGATATTGTCAGCATGGATCCCTCTTACCAGTCATGGAAGATAGAATGGAGTTGGGGAATTGGTCGTCGGTCCCTTTTTTCTTTCAGCACTGATGAGTTAATCTCTTGGATCCCCAGGGATTATGTTGCTTCAACCGTAATGTGATCACCGCCTGCAAACCAACATATGGGAGGTGAAATTCCAACGCAGTAGTCCCACTTATTTATGCCTCTTCCATGATGGGATTTACACCCAAAACAATGGGGCGCCCATGACCCATCTCCCCGTCTTAGGTCATCTATCGAAGGGTGATTAATGACCTCGTATGCCAGTACGAGGAGGAGGGCATAATCCTGACTCAGGATATGGCCCGCCTGGATCTGGAGGAGTCTACGCCTCTTTACCAACGCTACCCCCGAGGGTTATTTAGGGAACCACTGCTCCCCATGCCAACATATAACCATTTTTGGAGACTCTCCCTAGAAAACCTTGATGACTCCATGCCTTACGCTGACGAGGTTGGTGACGTTTGGCCCATCTCGGTCAGATTCCCATTCCAGGAGCTCCCAGCGAGGGCTCCCACACAACCGTGTCAGTGCCACTGGACAGTTACGCTAGATGAGGATCAGGTAAGTCACGTACCTACACCACCGACTCCAGTTCATCCGACCCGACGCCAACGTCCGGTGCAATCTGAGGATTCCCACCAAGAGGCATCAACATCGGCGCCTACTGTGCCCCGAGCCACCACTGATGCATATCACTAGTTCCCAAAATAAACTGAGCATGGGAAATTATATACCCGACTAGGATTGAGGCCCTAACCACCCCATGGGTAGGCTGGGTAAACTATCTTGGTCACTGGCACAAGCAGTGGCCGCCGCGAACTAACCCGCATCAATGACACCCAATACGAAGGTCCTCCCTGTACCACTACAATAGAGAGCATGGGACATCCCCACTTTGAGGCTAGACATGGAGGTCTGCCCCGTGCCCCCCTCAATCCAAATGAGGGTCTTCCTCATGGTGCTGAAACTCAGTATAGAAGTCTCTCTCATTCCTGTTACACTGGGTATGGAGTCATTACTCTTGCCTACGACTGCCGGTGTAGGGACATTGCACATCCGGTCTCTCATCAATGTGTGGATCCTCCCCATGTCCTCTTAGTAGCTAGTGAAGGCCCTCCTCCCCTTATCAACCAGAGGGGTGAAGGACAGCCTCTCCTCACTAGCACCCAACACGGAGATCCTACCCATGTTCAACTAGAATGGTACAACGAGCCTCCGCGTACTGGGGTCACCAAAGGAAAAAGCATGGAGTTCTTCCCCATCCTCCTACCAGTACTAGAAGAGGTCTTTCCCACTCTAGTTCTATCCATGGAGGTCATCCCCATTCCCCCATTGACATTTTTCCCAGTGATCCTTACACCTTGGCTTACTTAGGTGGAAACCATCTCTGCCACAACACCAGTGCAGCCGAAGGAACTTATGTTAGAAATCAGCCCTATCCTAAGGATCCGCCCTGGGATAGGAAGGTGGGTCATCAACACCATAAGAATAATTATGGGAAATTCTAGATTGATATTAAACAAGTCCACTTCTCACACTCTAAAGCAGAGTATGACTCAACATGAGAACCACCCTCTTTCTCATCTAAGTCAAGGTCTGGGGAAGGAACAAAGTGCATTTGCCTTGTACTCCCAGAATGTGAGGTCCATAGGATTCCTGCCTCCCTCCATAGGTATATCTAGGAAGATAAAAATATAGCAACCCTGTAGGTCATGGTCATGAAATCACCACAGTTTTCACCAGAAGTGCTCTCTACCTCAACAAGAGATCATAGAGAGATATTTTAGGGACCAATTGCGGGAGAGTAGCATCGCGGACTATCACCAGTAGCCCAAGACTCTGAGCCAAGAATTACGACCATTAGAGAGTCTTATCGTGACATAGCCGCCATGTTGCTACAACATTCAGGGGAAAACCTGAGATTCGGCGGCCAGTCAGCCCGCTCACCGTACTCTCCACTGGCCAGCCTGTCGTCCCAATGGTTATCCTCAGTACTACTGCCAGTTCCTCATCCACACCTAGTTGATGAATGGGGCTATCAAGGGCTAGAACCTGAATCCAACCCAAGGATATTATGGAACATCCTCGTAGTGGACCACATCCCTGAGATGTTCTGGTCCGTGGAAGTGCTGATTTTTCATGCGCCAGAATCCCGCACCCCAGTGGAGGATGATTTTTTCCACAAACCCCCTCGAACAACGCAACAATCCAAGGGACCCAGCTAAGTCTCACCCAACTGCCTAGAGGGTTGTGCCGTGATCCAATCCACGATCCGCTGGTCCTGATTACCATGTTGAAGAACCTGCCAATGTGCTTGTGGTTAGGGATCCCCACCAAGACAGGGACCCACGCCTAGATGATGCAATGGCGACAATCATTTCCCACCTTGAGGTGTTGGAAACACGATAGGTGGAAATCCCACTTGATGGCAAGCCATATCCGACATGGTTGGATGATATGCCGACTCCTTCGGGTTTCAGGAATCACACCTTCTCCTCCTTTAACAGGATGTAGGACCCGCCACAGCACCTAGCCCACTTCAACTCAATATATGGGCCCATGTTAGGGAATCCATCGCAGTAGGAGGCTACCAAGATCTACTGTTTTGTTAAGACATTAGAGGGTCCTGCATTCTTCTGGTACAACCAGCTTCCCATCGAATCTGTAACCTGCTGGTAGGATCGTCAAAGGAAATTACTCTACCAGTTCAGCTCCACCACATGGAAAACAAGAACCATATACCTCTTTATGTGCAAACAATGTCCTGATGAGCATGTCGTGGACTTTATCACCCAGTGGAAAAGTCTTACATATTTCCTTGACCTGCCACTGACTCATGATCAATTACTAACGATGTGTGTAGGAAATGTCAAGACAAAACTGCTTCCCTCTTAGATAACCTAGAACTAACTAGGAGATTTTGAGACTTCTCTGATAAGGCCCAGTGCCTGGAAGAAGCCCTACAACAGGCAGGACAGGCACATCTGTTGTCTCCCGCAAATCCTGCAAGAACGACTATCAGAGCCAAGAATGCTGCGGTGGCCCAAATAGAGGCCCCAAGACAGCTGGAATTATTACCGGCGGAGCCACTTCCGGAGCCTTACAGCGGCCCACTACCACATGTGAAGTCTCCAGCCCAGAAGTGGCTTCTTCAGAACCAATAGGTGCCATTGTGAAATGCACCGCCACCGCCTAAGAGGGTCAACAAGGTTCCGCCTCCTCAATAGGATCCTCCATCTCCTCGTCAGGGCCATTCTCCAAGGTCCCCCTTTCAAGTAAAATGAAACTGGACCTACTCATTAAATGAGAATCAGGTCTCTGACTATTTCTGAAGTGCCTTGGAACATGGGACTGTGCGTTTTCTTGAGTGTAGAAGGCCAGAAGAGGCGAAACTCACATATCGCCCCAACTACTATCCATATCATTAGATCTAGGGGAACACCCTCAATCAGTTCTATGTGTCCAAATAATGGCTTCAAGACCAGATTGATTACATCATAGTCAAGTTGGGCCCGACCCCGATACAAGTGGCATGCATCATCGTAAGGCCAGACAACAGCAGTGACAGCGAGGGTGAGGGGCGGCAGGTTTCTAACAATGATTCCTAGAATTATGACGATTGGATGGAAAAAAAATGGTTTCTCATTCCCGTGGTATCATTCATGAACACATGAATCAGCTAGTTCCTTCAGAAGCTACAACTGCTACTTCTACATCATCATCTTAGCCGACCTCTTCCCAGAAGTGCGAGCATCGACAGCGCAAGGAAATGAAACACGCCCACACCCCCCCTAATGCCATAATTTTCCCTCACTCTCGGTGACTTCATGCCATCAGAGATAGGTATTCCTCCCTGTATCTTCCCATAAATGGATGAATCTTTAAAGGATAGCTAAGGTATGATTCAGTTAATACAGTGGAGTTGGTAAATCTCTATATGACTCTCGATGACATGGAGCGCCGATAGAACCTCCCCAACGTCCCCAGCCGACGTCGACGTCGGTGGAGCCTTGGCTATATGGGTCATTGATGCACATTAGTTAGCACCTCCAGCTAGTCCGTTCATGCCACTAAGACTAGATAATAGGCCCAACACAAATCTCAACATGTGCAACCTACTCATACAGTGTCATCAGGCCCGCGTACACCACCATTTGTGTTGCTGGATCTGGAAGAGCCACTTCTACCATGTCGCGACCCACCTCGCCCTTAAATAGGCCGATATCAATCAGCTGACCTTCATCCAGAAGCTAATATGTGGGATTTGACTTGTGAAGAACAGGATATGCCCAACACATGTCAGCAGCTGGCCCAGCCGATAGGGCCCTCCATGCCTCCTATCATAGATCAGCCCCCTACAAACATAAGTTTGTGCCTGGCATGGAAGTATGATGTTTTTAAGAACCTTTCTAACATCCCAGTGGGGATTTACATCCTTGAGTCCATTATCCTATCATCAAATATGTGTGAGGCCCTCATTGAGGCTTTAAGAAGCCCCCTCTAGTTCGAGACGGAGGTAGCAGTTGTAGAGACCTTTCATGCGGAGGCTCTCAAGAATGATGAATGGAAGGGCATCATATCATTATCTGAAGAAGATAAAGCTTCTTCTATGCAAGGGCACATTCTCCCAATGTATATCACTGGCTGGTTCAACGACGTGGAGGTTCTCCACTGTCTTGTTGATACAGTCTCCAGGATCAATCTAATCTCAGCTCGGACATTGTGGAAGCTATGGTTATTTGAGGATTAATTGACTACCTCTAACCTGAAGCTCCCAGGATATGACATGACATATCATACCCCTGTCATCAATATCTATTTGAAGACATAGTTCATTGGACTAGTTACCAACACTGAGTTTATGGTTGTATCTCAAGACACCGCGTATAATGCATTGATGGGAAAACCATGGATCCACCTGCACATGGTGGTCCCCTCATCATATAACCAGTGCCTCGAGTACTGCCGCAATGCTCAATTGTGAGTGCTCCATGGTGACACATCTCTTTTTTCCTCTTATGAAGATTGCTTCCTCAATGCTGACTATTACAAGAGAAAGGACAAGTAGATTCAGTCCAGTGAGGTTGAACCCGTCAGGGTTGCAACTGACCCCTGGGTAGGTCTGGATGACGCCTATGTCTTCATGATCCATCGATTGGAGGCCATGACCCCCAACATGGGGAAATGTTTTGTTATATCTCGGATAGGGGGAATCATATTGTCAGGTCGAAGTGACATCAAGAGATCACTTCTTATTCTTATATGAATCAGGCATTGGTGATCCTTGAGCCCCATACTCCCATAAGGTATGGAGATGTTCATCCCATGAAAATGAAGATACGTCATACTTTCCTGTTTCACCATGCTGGAATCAATGGGCTCAGGACAATGTGCCACTACTTCTTTGATATCATCAAGCATGGCCCCTTGGGCTAAAGAACAGATGGGATCAGGTCAACAGCTTTCATTACCTTGGTCTCGGCATCACAAGAATCTCCTGATGCAATTCCAATTGCCGCTCAGGCTGTTACTAGCCTCTCTTCAGGATCTGTCGACCTAGAGGAGGCTCCTCCCACTAGGTATCCCTCTTTTGTAATTGAAGATGAGGGCATAGAGGATTCTCCCCCCACCACTGAATAGGGAGTCTCTGCCACAGTTGAAAAATTGGTACAGGTGAACCTCAGTAGTGAGGAAGATCTGAGGCCCACATTAATTAGGGTCGACATGCCTCTTGAGGAGAAGCAACGGTATTTAGAATTCCTTAAATAGTACTGTGACATATTTTCCTAGAGATTCAATGTGATGCCTGGACTAGATCCTTAGGTAGCATTCCACCACCTCGGTCTTATGGAAAGTCATTGCGGGTTCAAGAAGCCACTCAGAAATATGAACCCTTATCATAGTGCCATGGTGGAGGCCGGAGTTGACAAGCTTATCAGATCCAACTTCATCAAGGAGGTCCATTATCCCAAGTGGCTGGACAACATTGTGCCAGTTAGGAAGATGAGAAGGTAGATCATAGTCTGTATCGACTTCCAAGATCTCAACCGTCAGTGCCTGAAGGATGATTTTCCCCTTCAAGTGACAGAATTGTTGATCAATGATACGACAGGGTTATAAGCCCTCTACTTCATGGATGGTTACTCTGAATATAATCATATTTGGATGGCCCCTGAGGATGAGGAATCTATATCCTTCAGGGCACCACATGGTATATTTTGTTACCAAGTCATGCCCTTCGGGTTAAAGAATGCAGGTGCCACCTATCAGCGGGATATGCATCGCATATTCAAGCCAATCCTCAGGAAAATGGTCAAATGTTATGTGGACAACATGGTGGTCAAATACTACCAACACCAGTTCTATCATAAGGACCATGAGAAAGTGTTCAGATTCCTCCATTCTTGCCACATGAAGACGAACCCACTGAAATATGCCTTCAGGGTCACCTCTAGGAAGTTCATTGGCATTGTTGTCAGGTACCGGGGCATCGAGATCGACCCAGAGAAGATCAAGCCCATTAGTCAGATGCCTCCCTCGAGCAATATAAGGGAGTTTTGAGGTTTCCCAGGACACTTAGCCTACATATGCCGATTCATTGAGAATTTGGCTGGAAATTTTAAGCCATTTTCTCATCTCATGAAGAAAGGATCTGCCTAAAAATGGGACAGAGAGTGGCAGAACGCATTTGAGGAAATCAAGCAGTATCTACTACAGCCTCCAGTCCTGATGCCACCCATATTCGGAAGGCTACTGGTCATTTATGTGACTGCCTTGGAATGATCTTTTGGCTCCCTTCTCACCCAAAAGAACAATGAGGGGATAGAGAATAGTCTTTAATACCTCAGCTGCATGATCCTTGATACGGAGACTAGATAATTCCCCATTGAGAAGAGATACCTCACACTTGTATTCACAGTACAAAAATTGAGACACTACTTGCAACACCATGAGGCACAACTGGTGTCTCAGGAAGACCCGCTGAAGTACATTCTGAACCACCCCATGTTGACCACCCATCTAGCATGGTGGGAAGTGATTCTTTAGCAGTTCGATATCAAGTTTTTCCCTCATAAATCTATTAAGGGAAAGCATTGGAAGACTTCCTTTCTAACCATCCAGCTCCAACGGACCAGTCCTTGGATCTCGATTTTCTAGATGAGTCAATCCTCTTAGTAGATCATGTCATCCCGTGATGGCAGATGCACTTTTATGGTTCTTCCCGAAGCCCCACCGACATGAGGCTCAATGCTCACAAGCTCAACAGGGTAGGCCTGGGTGTTTTCTTTATTACCCCGGAACAAGTCATTATGCCTTACTCATTCCTACGGTCAGAAGGCTGAACCAACAGTGAGGAATAGTATCAGGCTCTTATCACTAGCCTCGATCTAGCCCTCGAGATCAATGTGCCCCATTTGCATGTGGAAGGGGATTTTGAACTAGTCATCAAGAAAATTAACGGTGACTATGTCGTCAGAAAGCTAGATCTTGTACCATTATTGGAGTGCACTATCCAGCTAATGTCCCAGTTCCCATCTCGGCTGAAAGTTACTCATGTCCCTCGTTCTCTGAACGGTCGAACAGATTCCTTGCCCAGCCTGGCTACATCACTTATAGAACTTGAGTAGGATGATTTGATTATACATGTGGCACATCAGAGAGTCATTGCTCCTGTCACCCCAGATGATGATGACGGCCTGTGGATAAGCCATCTTACCACTGGAGCATCCACTTCAGGACCACCAGGTTCCTCAGATGTTGTGGTTGATGTGACTCCCAACTGGGGAGCACACTTTATCCAGTGTGTCCAAAATGGTTACCTCTCGGCTGATCGGGCCAAGAGTGAGTGAATCCAACAGTGCGCACTATAGTTTACTTTCTAGAGGGTCCCAGTCTAGAGAATATCCTTTATAAGCATGTATTTGATGGTTTCCTTCTCCATTGCATCCAGCGAGTTGAGATTTCCTAGGTTATTTAGGAGGTTCATGTCGGTTCCTGTAGCGCCCACCAGACTGGGCCGAAGCTATCTCACCAGATCTAGAGAGTGGGGTACTTTTGGCCCTCCATGATCCATGATTTCATTGAGTTCTTCAAGAGATGACATGAATTCCAAATTCATGCTAACTTAAAGAATATTCCGCTAAATCCTCTCCACACCACCAAGTACTCTTGGCCATTTGTGGTGTGGGAACTCGATGTCGTGGGACCTTATCCACCGACGATAGCTCTCCAGTGCAAGTTCATCATGACTGTTACAGATTTCATTTCCAAGTGGGTTGAGGTAGTTCTAGTCATGGAGGTCAAGGCCCATTCTATCCATGACTTCATGAGATCCAACATCATATACCAGTCTAGAGTCCCTCATGCTATCCTCACATATAACACCACCAACATCCAAGAAACTCAGTTGAAGAAGTAGTACACCAATTACAACATCAGTTTGAATCATACCTCCTACTATCACACACATGAAAATGGATAAATAAAGGAGTTCAATAAAACCCTCTATAAAATTCTGTAGAAAATGGTTGGTCAGAATAAGATGAGTTGGCCATACAAGCTCCCTAATTCCGCCATACTCCCTGGTGTAAGGAGAAGAGGCCGTATTTCCTGTCAAGATTCAGTTACCTTCATTATGAACAGCGGTTTATGATTAACTGGTATTAGATAAATTAGCGTAAATTTTTCTGGAAAAATTAATAGCACTCGATGAGAACAGGCTTCGTGCACTTCATAATCTTGAAAGGCATTAGAATAATATGGAATTAGCTTTCAACCAGATAGTTCACCTATGCTCCTTATTGCAAGGAAACTTGGTATTGCCCCTCTGGGCACTGATGATACCTGGAAGGAAACCACCCATGTTGGAGCCCAAATGGGAAGGACCTTATGTTGTTCAAAAGGTTTACCCCAACGGTGCTTACTCACTGGTGACCATGGACAGTGAGGGTATAACTCTACCCAACAATGCCATGTTTATCCAACAATACTTTTCCTGAGCCTCCCACACGACCTTAAACTGTAGCCAGTCCTACATGACCTTAAACTTCCAGGTCCTGTATGACCATAAACTACTGGGTCCCACATGAAATTAAACAACCCATTGTCTTGGCCGCAGGACATAAAACTCTACAACATTTTTAGAACTACGTAAGGCTTGATTCCCATCTTTATGGGATACGTAGGAATGATCAATTTTTTTTGTTGGTGTCCAGCCCCCAAACTCTTCCTTTTGACTATTCCCCCATGGGTATAGTCATATCAGAGGATCCTTACATGGTGTAGTGTAGGCCTCCTTGGCACCACTCATGTAAAAATTACAATGATCACACCATGTGCTCCCTCCCCATTCTTCTATTCCCCCACATCCTCACCACATGACGCTAAACTGCATGGCCTTCTAGAAGTACGTGTGTCTTGATTTCCATCCTCATAGGAAACATAGGAACGCTTGGAAATTTTTTCTATTGGCCCAGTCCAAAACTCTAGAATCTACCCTCGGGTCAAGACATATGGTGTGGTATAGGCTCTTGCCTCAATTCACATTGACTTCATCATAATCCCGCCATGTTCCCCATTCTCTAGAGACTACCACCTCATTCACCGTTATACATGACATTGAAATACAAGGGCACACTTATTCCTCACTCACATGCTTTATTTTGGACTCCATCATCTTTCATGTCCAAAAGAACCCCTGAATCGCATGGATACTCGGCCCAAGGGCCCTCTTACCATCTCGGGCTAATGTCCACAAGGGTTTCATACAATGAATGGACACAAGTCCAACATCGTGAATAAGGTCAGCGGTCGATGTTCATTTGTTGTTCCCATTCCAGGTCACATTATATGGACATTGTGTTTCGAACATGGTTAACCTCTATCCATTTTCATTATCTCCACCCCATAAGTCCCATGTATTGAGTGTAATAGTTCATTCTTCCCCACTTACCATCATGTCTCAGTTTCCTTCGGGTGATGCCAGCAATATGACCCTCATATAATGGGGGGGATCCAAGTCCTACTCTTTGTTACCCATAGCAAGCATTGTTCACGTGTGCTTAGGAGCTATGATGAGGCAACACCCACATAAGAGGTTATATGACAACAGCTGGCTGGGACACCCAGTCTCAGGTCCCCTGATCCTTTTGGCCCCCCAGCTCAAGTTCTCATTCAAGATTGTGTGGTGTGGTAGGGACTCACATCCTTATTCACATCGGGCTATATGGACACGCCACCCACATCCCTAAGAGACATGATTTCTCTATTTATGCCCACCCAAAAGCGTAGTCCCTTCCATGCTTCACATGCCCCATAATTTGGGTTTCCGATTCATCTCTATCTGGAGGGACCCTCGAATAGGATGGATGAAAGGAACAAGGGTCCTCATACCATTAGGAGCCAACATCCTCAAGGGTTTTAATTGAAAAATCGATACTAGTCCTATGTTGAGAATGAGTTCAGTGGTCAACACCCAATCGTTTACCCCAACCTCTGGTCACGTAAGGATGGATGTTGTGTTGCGTATCTGGTCAGTAGCTGTCCTCCACAGTCTGAGCTTTATGACCTTAAACTAAGATCACTATCATCCTCATTGCAGGACATTAAAATGAAATCTGTCCACAACATTCTATTTGTGGCCCAACCTTGGGCCCCTGGCCCTGACCTTCATTTTGGATTGTATGGTGTGTTATGGGATCATGTCCTCATTCATGTCGGGTTACTCTCCATGTCATAAAACCCCATCATTGGGGTATATTACCCCTATTTGCATCATTTCAAGAACTATGTGTGGATTGATTCCCATCATCATGGGATACGTAGGACCACCCGAACGTTGGATCTTCGGGTCCAGCCTCATCATGGCCCCTTGGACTGCATTCCCCCAAAGAGAGGAATATATGGTGTGGTATGGTATGATGTTCTCACTCACGTCGGGTGTTGTAACAACCATGCCTTATACATCCTTATCTTGAGAGTTATCCATACCCTTGTTTAATGATCATCCTTTTCAAATCAGCCACCCTCTAGTGGCCCCCCTGACCCTCTTCATAGATTCACCAATGTGCCCAAAATTACTTTGGTTTAGCGACTATAGTGTCAGATTCTAGCCGGACATGCTTCCACTGATTTGTTCAGGCTTCATGCTCTCCTTCGTTTGGGATTACATCTCTTTTCACACCTAAAAGGACCCCCAGATGGAAACGATTCTCATCCCAAGGGCCCTCCTATCATTACGGGCCAACATCCTCGAGGGTTTCGAGCAATGAATTGATACAAGTCCCACGTTGCGAATACCGTTAGTGGTCAGTGCTCGTTTATTGTAACCACGTCAAGTCACATGATATGGATGATATGTTTTGAACACGGTAAATAGTTATCCTCCATTTTCATGTCATCCCCATTAAAACCAAAAAGTAGATTACATGATTCACACCCTTGTCCACTTTATCATATACAAGTAGAATTTAGAAACTCTTGGTACTATTCTTCAATGGACATCCACACCTTAGGAGGAGAAACCCATGATAAGGGAATCATTCGGGGCTCCATGCTGGTTTCCCCTTTCCATATACTCCATGTATTTTAAATACCTTACCCGACCTTGTTTCCTACACTGATTTTGACTCACATAATCTTAGGGATCATATTAAGGACCACACTTACTTGGAATAGTCATGCTTATCCATGGTCCAAGTTCTAAGACCTTAAACCATGATCTTTTCGTATTGCCTTTTTGTGAGAACTACATAATTCTTGATTCCCATCCTCATGGGATATGTAGGAATACCTGGGCATCTCATCGTCGGGTCCAGCTTAATTGAGAGCCTATATCTCCAACTTTCTGCCCTCTTACCTCTTTTGGCCCCATGGTCCAAGGGTTCTTTCTCGAAATCACGCACAGTGTGGTGTGGAACTTGTCCTAATTCATGCCGAGTATGCTTTATTGCACCATGAACATTCCCCCTTTATCCTTATCTATACTATTTTTGTGCCGCACAATGTTAAAATTCGTGGTCGGTTCCTTCACATGACCCTAAACTATGACAGCTTCATCCTAGCCGCACAACGAAAAATGACACTGCATTGTGGTTCCCGTGCTCAAGGGGCATCATGCTTGTTATCGGTCAAACACCATACCACTCATCAATTGCTTCATTTGTCTTGATTCTTGTTATGAAGCTTGGATTCTCTATTCATGGACCATCGACTCAAAAAAAAAACTTATCTATTCACCCTAATGGACAAAAAAAGACCTATAAAATATCATGTCTTTTGGTGCGAGGGCTACACCCGCATGCCCCTTTTATCCCTGTCACTAGTACCTTACTGTGCCACCTCTTAGAACTAAGTTTGGATTGATTCTCATCCTCATGGGATACATAGAGACACCGAAACATTTTGCCTTGGGTCCAACCCAAGGAATCATAAGTCATGTTCCCCCTCATTTTTGGGCCCTTGGCCTGAACCCTTTTTGGGGGAATCATGTTACCACAGTCTTACTCTGAAAAAGTTCATAATCCCCCATGGTAACGTTGGAAAGAAACAGTTTCCTCACTATAGAAATCCTTCCTAAGAGTAGGAATGATCCATGATCAGATCAATGAGTCCACCTAATGTGTTTCCACCATAGTGATTTAATTACACGAGTGTCAGATTCTATTGAACAAACCACCACTCCATATTCCATGCCTTGAGTGCCCTTTTTTCAGAACCTCATCCTCTCTCACATCTAAAGGAACCCCCTAACAGTATGGATGCTTGGCCTAGGGATCGCCTACTATCTGGGGCCAACGTTCCGGAAGGCTAATCGATGACATTCTAAGTTAGGCCCTATGTTTTGAACATGGTTAATAGTCAGCCCTCTTTTTTCATCCCCATTTCAGGATAACACAATATAGATTCTGTGTTTCGAACGCAGTCAACAGTTATCTTTTAATGTTGCGCCATCTCCACAGTGTTCCGAAATTGGGGTATTGTAATTCACACTTTCAAATCCCTTATGTTTGGATTGAGTTCCGATTCCCCTGTAATTACCACACTCATGAACTAGAGAACATTGGGAACATAGGACATCGATTTTTCTGAGGTCCTTGTCCTTTGATCAGGCCTCTCCCTTCTCTTCTCTGAAATCTTGATTGGTGGTTCAAGCCCTAGGATGCCTGAAGCTTGGTCTGCACTCCCACATTTGAACGGAATAATAAGGTGTTCATCTCCTATTTCTCACATCGGGCCTGACCAACATGAGATTAAGGATTTACTATTTGATTATCCAGGAATTTCATAGGAATGAAATTAACCAACACAAATAACGAAACTCATGCATGCAGTTGGCATAAAATAATCAAACCATGAAAGTGCATTCAAAGGTTACAAGAATTAGAGAACCCTAGAATCGACCCCTCCCATGGATGGGTTGACCCTGTCAAAAGAGAATTGTAGCTCTGCCACCCTCTGGCTTGTGGCGTTCATGGCTTGATTCTGCCTATTCAGATCCTACTCTTCCTCAGAAACGATTGGGTGAAACTCTTCAGCCACAACCCAGGCCCACTCCACACTGGTCCAGATGACGACCATTTCTATAGAGAATCACTCTAAAAACTCCTCAGCCTCCTCCAACTGGACCT
Organism: Viscum album; assembly: GCA_963277665.1. Classification (NCBI taxonomy): domain Eukaryota; kingdom Viridiplantae; phylum Streptophyta; class Magnoliopsida; order Santalales; family Viscaceae; genus Viscum; species Viscum album. The sequence goes on along the minus strand of OY728121.1, from coordinate 1,637,990,529 downwards.
TCAGTCACACTAATAGCTTATATTGTGTGTTGATGGAGGCTAAGAGCTCATCTGCATGACTCTACAGCTGCTGGAACTCATTTTCAACCTCATGGAGCCTTCCAATATTCACAGTATTCCTCCACTTCCAGACCAAACCAAGGCCATAGTCATACTCCTAAATCATCTCTGCCATAAGATCTTGGAAGAGAATTTGGGGATGATGAGCATCTACTCCCCCGAAACATAGCTCACGCAGCCATGAGCGAAGTCTATCCATCTCATCTAGCCATAGTGCCAAGGGGGTGTCATCGATGAAGAGATTAATCAAATTCCCTGACCAGCAGTGGACTATTTTTTTGTCCTCTTCATCAGAGGAAGTTTCGTCCTAGTTGGCATGGTTGGCAGGCTCATATGCAGGGAATGCCCCAGGAAGTCATCACCCGGGTCTGCATCTGGTGTTTGATCAGGCATGATGGGACTTGGTCTGTCCGAAGGATAATCATAATCGGACCCCAACTTGATGATCTCAGGCTCAACCTCCCTGACAGTCCCACTGGTGATTGGGAGCACCATTGTTCGACCAATCTAGACCTCCACCTCTACAGTCACCAGCATTCCCTAGGGAAAGGTGCTTCCAGGGGTACCGAACGAACTCACCAAGGCAACCCATGCCAGTTGGTGGACTGTGTCTACCAAAAAGGGAGTATGAACATCAGTTAACATGGTCGATGGATGAAAACCATTAATTTGGTAGAGGATACTTACAGAGATCGAATTCTGAGTCTTGTTCTTCGGTTGATGTCGTCAGGACCCCGAAGCGTGGCCCTCCATATATTTTTTGAAGGTCTGAAGATTCGAGAGCCAGATTGGGTATTTCGTCCCTTCCAGACATGTTGATCTACTCAGAATTAGGCATGGAACCTAAAGTTCCCGCATTTGTATCTCTTGAAGGGAAAGAATGAGCTATGTGCACAAGGCCCTCCAGTATAATTTAGATGTTAAAAAGGAGTCCAGAATAACATGAAAGTGGGCCCTAAAGAATGGGTTTGGAATATTTACCTCTAGGTCCATGGAGAACTCTTCAAGATCTGAGTATTGATCCCTGAATTCATCCTCCTCCAATGAGATCTCTCTCCCAGACTCATCTCCCCAGGTTGATTCATCTGATTCTTCAAACAGAGGTAACTGTTCCCCTAAGTCAGTAGCCAAAAACTACAGGGGAGTGGTGCAATCAAGCACCACATTTACTAAATCTATCATCAGATGCGGGGTACCTTAGGAGTGCACAAATTACTACATCTTTGTCAGGTATTTCTCTACCACTGCCTGGGATACCGCAATGTCGGCCCTGATAGGCCCTATCCCCAACAAATCCATCCAAAAATGGTTCAGATGTTTCCATATCTCCAAATGGTCAGGGAATTTCCAGTTATCTTCCCAGATGTCCCAAGCCTCAGGGAAGACAAAATTCTCTGGAATATCATTGTGGCGCAAGTACTTCCCTGGGGCTTGAGTGGATATTCTACAGAACACCCTAGGTGGCCTCCCCTCAGGATAGCTATGATTTTCTGGGACCACCAGGTCCGTTGCTACTGTTGCATCTCCCTGAACTGGTGTAGGCCTCGACGCTACAGTAGCCCCGCCACTGCAAGATTCCCTTTCCACATTCTGACCTCATCCCTGAGGTATGGGAGGCATGCCATCATCAAATCGAATGGTTGGTTGCTTCAGAATTTCCCCCAGGTAGGCCACCTCCCAACTCTGGGTATATTACTTCACTAACCCGACGATAGCGGCCGATGGATGCAGCTTGTTCCACATCTTCCCATCTTGTCGTGTGAACATGAGACACATATACCTCATCACACATAGGATCTCCTCATAGCGCACCCCTAGATAGACTTGTGGGGTCAGTCGCTGCATGCACCAGAATTGTCAAGAAAATCGGTGTGGGGTGTACGGCTCGTAGAGAGGCTCACGATCCATCCTTTCCACTATAACTCCACCTTGAAAGTCCAAGAGATTGGAACAATGATCCTCAGTTCCACGACCATCATCAGTGAATACCCCCATCAGCAATAGAAATGGGTGGATATTGAACCCCTCCCCCTTCCACACAGGGTTCAGAACAGACGGTGTGGTCAGCATGGCTGGAAAGTTCCCAGAAGCATTCAGTATGGATGGGCAGAAGTTAGATTCTGGAGGGTAAATGGGGATCAGGTATTCGTAAACCCCCCTAACATGTGCTGCTATCCACCCATACAGAAGGTATAATAGACCTCATATTCGTTACGGCCTCTTCCCCTCACTGATATGCTGCATCATCATATACAGCTTGGAGAGCATCAGGATCCCGAGGTTGACCCGCCCTCCTGTCTCCAACATGGATTCCATAATAAATGTGCTTGGTTGTACTCCCATGTTGGTGTCCCTAACTGGTCAGACCGAACCACATATGAGAGCTGTGATGAATGCTGCCAGCCTGACTATCAGTTGTTGTTCGACGATGACACTAAATCCCTACTTCTTCTAATGGATTTCCTCCAAAAGTCACCAGTATGAGGGCTCCTTACACTGGGCCCCCTCCGGCCAAGTCTGAGGAATCACCGAAAATTGTCTGTCCTCCGAGAAGCTCAGGAACTATTTGAACCACTGCCTGAAATGGACGTCCCTCACCTCCTCCTTATCCTCTCCTAGCACAAGCTCCATAAAATCCATCGCCAATGATGACATTTACTCTGGGTCCTCCCACGCACTCATGATGGGGATGAATTCTTCATACATATCCCCTAGTATCGGGACACCCATGATCTTGTGGACATCCAACAAGCTGATGCCAAATTCCCTGTGGTGAAAATGGAATGTGTTGGTCCTCGATAACCACCTACTCAATAGCTCTGGAATTAGCTGATTCAGCATGTAAATCTGAAACAAGGAGTCCCAAGCAGCCTTATACAGGCCCACTCTTCTCATATCTTCCCCAAAATCCTCACACGAGGCCCCTACCCAGTAGGCCCAGGCCTAATCATCTGTGAAGTTACTATACTGGCGCTGGTCCTAGTCCTCAGTCCACCCCTTCTCTGGGTTCCCCAGAGCTACCTTCAATATCGTTTGATGCATGGGGGGAGACATATCTAGCTGTAACTCCTTCCCATCAACATTATTCAGGTGGTTGTATAAGCAGTCAGTAATGACGGGTGTGATGTCCTCCAAGATATGGCCGTCCACCGCCCTGAACCCTTGGTACTGGAACGACATGCTCCTGAACCAGTAAGCTGGTTCATCATGACTTCCTTCTGAGATGAAGAATTTGTCCCTCAGACTGAATCCATACAAAGGCAACCTATTACATAACGGGTAGTTCCTCTGGAACTTCGATAACAGCTCCACCAAAGAACCATGGTCCGAGTGGCTCTGAATTAGCTCACCTAAACACAGACAGTTTTCCATCTCATCCCTTCAGGTAGCATCTGCAAGGACCCCATGTCCAGCTTTTGACAAGCCATTCAGTATTTTAGGTTAGGGACATTTTTGGGTTTGTTCGCGAAGCGCATTTGCGGAGCACATTCGCAAAGTCTGTTTGCAGATCCTTGCATCGGCCTCTGAACACAGAATTGCGAAGCACACAAATGTGAAGTCAAGGACTCGCTATTCGATGCGATGCTCCAAGCCTGATTCACAGAGAGCAATCGCGGAGTACATGGAGCTTTGTGAATCGAGAGCGCTAAAAGCAAAAATTGTGAAGGAGGACAAGAAAAAAAGAGATGCAAACCCCCCTATTTATATGCGACGACCATCACATCTTTGTGGCGCCTCTCGACCGTGGCGAGCTTCGTGGCATGCCCAACCGACCCGTTGCTTTCCCTCTCAGCGATCCTTATTTGTGGGCCAGCTTCGCAAACATCCGAGGAATTTTGGTGACTGACCCTCAGACATTGACCCTTGATTTCTCATCATCTCCATGTCTAATGGGGGGGGGCATTTTTTGGTGCCAAAAATCATAAGGTAGAATGATAATAAGAATTTATCAGAAGCTTCCTCACAAAGACCTTTCATAGAGCACCATGGAACCACACCCACCGTGAAGTAAGGAGGTGGGATGCTCTACGAGCTGATTTGACTTTTGTGATCCCACCATGAAGAAAGTATGTGGGACGCTCGGTGATCCGATTTTACATTCATGAGCCCCCCACAAAGCGAGGAGGCGGTATGCTCTATGATCCCCTTTGATGTTCATGAGCCCACCACGGAGTGGAATCCATCTTTGCGCTGAGAGATATCTCCTTTATGGTGCCTCTTTCCTATAAATACCGACCTCCCCTGAAGCCCAAAGGAAGGATCATCTGACCTTTCACCTTCTCAGCTCTCAAATCATGATGATATTTCTGCTCTATGAACTTTGAGCTACTCAAGGTACTTTTTCTCTGCTAAGTGACTTCCCATTGCCTTGATTTCACACCCTCTTTCGAGAGGGATTCCTTTTGTGAAGCCCACGGGCCTTTTCCAAGGAAGGAGATACTCATGGGTACTCAGGTCATCATGGAGTGTTTATGCTTCACGAAGCACCCCCCATGCACATGTGACTCAAATGATAAGGTAGAGTCACTTTTCCTCATGAAGCACATTGCTTCACAAGACCTTGATTGATGAGGCACCCATGCTTCGTAGGGATTTGCTTCTTGAATTCCCTTCCACTTCATGAAGCACATATGGTATGCACCTATGGCCTATGTCTAGGAGAGTCCACTTCACTTCGTGAAGCCCACACCTTGACGAAGCCCTATCATTGCATGGATCACCAGAGCTCTACGAGGCCTCTACTCATAAACCCCTTTCTTCTGAAACTCCCTCTCTCGTGCAACCTCCTTGGTTCGCATGAAGTAACTTCAAAGTCCCTTGGGCAATGTTTCACATTTTGTTGCCTCGCCTCATGCTTATTTTCATAGGAACGATAACAGCTATTACTTCTTCACATAGCCACGCTAACGTGGACCCCAAATGGGATCACCTCATGACACACCCCAACCACGAAATTGTTGTTGAATTCCCTTCACCCTGGTGCAAAGGGTACTAGTTCTGTAAGTCCTAGGGGTGTGGAGTGAACCCACCTCATCCGAGATGCAGGATGTTAAAATTCCAAGCATCATCATCCTCTACACATGATTTTAAATTGTGACTTCCCCCCATGCATCCTACGTGGGGAAAGGGAAACCACCCCGGTGTAAGCCCCTAGCTTTTCATGTAGGTGGCACCAACCCTACCCCTCTTTTCTTAGGTGCCAAATCCCTCTCCCATTGGGCTATGTCACCATTGGGCCTCCATCCTGGAGTAAGTCCCAACCTCTTTGGGTTTCTTACCATGGATAATCCCCTGTTTCCTCTTTGGGTTGCGATCACGTATAATCCCCACTCCATTTCCCACAGGCGCACCTTTTGCGATCTGATCGCTAGGTCTTTGTTGTCTCTTGTTTCTCACACCGAGCATGAATCACATGGGCTTAGAGTAACCACCGACCCTGATATCCTCTCTACGAAGCCTAGAGTGTAAGTCCCACACCACCTGATCTACATGGTCATTGATCATTTCCAAGGTAGGGTACGTAGGAAGCATCCTTGAGGTTCAAGTCCACCATCCACCGGTCTCCCTGACACCCTTCATGTCGGTTCACCAACACCTTGGTCCGCCTCAGAGCGTAAGCCCCAAATGACCCTATAACTTGAACTATGAGGTATTTGATCCTTTCCAAGGAAAGGTACGTAGGAAGCCTCCATGAGGTTCAAGCCATCCATCCATTGGTCCTGACCATCTTCATGTCAGTGCACCAAACTCTATTTGGGACTACGAGGTCATTGATCCTTGCCAAGGTGAGGTACGTAGAAAGCCTCCAAGAGGTTCAATTCCAAAACTCGGTTGTTTTGAGCACCTTCACATTGGTTCTCCCACATCCCACATGACGTTAAACTGTGGACCCCAATCATCAGTAATACATTGTTTCCCTAGTCAGCGGTAAGCTGTTTCACACCAAATCCCCCTGATCTATGTGGTCTTTTATCCTTGCCAATGTAGGGTACGTAGGAACCCTCCCTGAGGTTCAAGCCCACCATCCATCGGTCATCCCAACCATATTCACAATGATTCCCACCACCTAAGATATGATGTCATTGATCCTAGCCAAGGAAAGGTACATATGAAGCCTCCACGATGTTCAAGTCCCACCCTATATCAAGGCCCCAGGTCCTCATTCAGGTCGGTTTGACCCCATCCAGTGGTATTCCATTGTGACCTCAATCAGAGGTAAGTCGTTGTGACCCCATTCATTGTTAAGTTTTTGTCATCCCTATCTAGTTGTAAGATGTTGTGACCTCAATCCACGGTAAGCCATTGTGACCATATTCAGTGGTAAGTCGTTGACATTATTATCCAGTAGTAAGCCGTTTTGACCCTATCCCGCAGTAATCCGTTGAAGAACCCAATCAGCAGTAAGCCGTCATCATATGAGCTACATGGACTTTGATTCCCTACCATGAGGATAAGTAGAAATCCCCTTCAAGGATCAATCCCAAAACCATCATCATCCTCATGATGGTTCCATCCCATTCACTATCCACTTCATTCAACCGCTCCATCATCCATCCTGATTATTATCCGAGCCACCACATCCTAGTGAAATCATGTCATCTCATTCCCCATTCCCCTCAATAGTAACTGAGATGTAATCCACATGTTGGCCCCAACATCAGTGTTCCCCCCAAGAGTTGTGCCCATCTGATACACTATAATCAGTGTTCTGATCAGTCTGATCTGTCTTCGCTGGATGTTAAACATGTAGCATACCTTGTGTTATACATCGGAAGCTGAGAAAAAACTCAAAAACATGGCTATGGAATATAATTCCTCACATTCGACGTGGGATTCCTTGGGATTCCATGCCCTTGAGAAGCCCTATAATAAGGGGAAGAATCCCAGAATCCCTAGTGTCCCAGCATCTAGACACGGAAGTGATGTCCAACATGACTACACCCCTAATAGAATGTTACTGCCCTGACCAGACCCCTTGGAATGTCCTAACAGATGTAGTGTAATTAACTATGGTCCATGAAGATATTGTACCTGAAAGAGTTTCACAAACAAAATCTTAAATCTATAAGGGAGATAAGGACTAGGTGACGAGTTCTGAGGAGGAATCCAAGGAAGGAAGAACCAACATCCCATCATACCATTTCGATCAAGGAGAAAACGTCCATGAACAAGTAGCAGATGCCACCCACCCTTCGATGGAGGGAATGTAGGGAAACCGATATCACCGCCATCCCACCAAACGACACAGATGTGTGCACACTAATGAAAGCATCAGAAACAGAAATGTTGAACTCTATATGAATATCTTCTCCTCAATATAAATATTATTAGTGTTTAAGGAATCAATGGATTAGCGTGTCACCGGATTTAGTTATCTGGTGCTGGGCCCCACCAAAAAAAATAGTGTGGCCGGTGTGGAACTCACCAGAAATTGGGGTTGTAGAACACTGGAAATCCTGTTCTGTGACATTGTTAGTGTGGATCCCTCTTACTATTCATGGAAGATGGAATGGCCCTAGGGCATTGGTCATTGATTCCATTTTTCTTTCAGTATTAATGAGTTAATCTCCCTGATCCCCAGGAATCGGTTTGCTACACCCAGAATGCGATCACCACCTACACAACGACGCAGGGGCGGGGGTAGTGCCAATGCGATAGTCTTGCACGTTTTCATCTCTCCCATGATGGCCTATACACGCAGAACCATGGGGCTCCCAGGACTCATCTCCCCATCCAAGGTCATCCAACGAAGGGTGATCAATGACCTCGTACACCGGTACGAGGAGGATGGAATAATATCGAATCGGGATATAGACAGCCTGGATATGGAGGCGTCTACACCTCATCGCTAATGCTGCCCTTGAGGGATGTGTAGGGAGATGATACTCCACACACCAACATATAACCGTTTTGGGATCATCTCTCTGAAATGATTTGATGACTCTCTGCCTTACGCTGATGAGGTAGGTGACATTCAGCCCAGCCCGGTCAGAGTCACATTCCAGGGGCTCTTAGCGAGGGATCCCACCTAGCCGTGTCAGCACTGCCGCTTGGTCATTCTAGACGAGGATCCGGTAATCCACGTACCTGCACCAATGACTTCAATTCATTCGACCCGACACTAGCATAGGGCGCAAGCTGAGGACGCCCGCTAAAAGGCCTCAACGTCGGTAGCTACTATGGCCCAATCCACTGCCGACACGTATCATCAGTTCCTTGAATACATTAGGCATGGTCACTTATAAGCCCGACAATGATCGAGGCTCCAACCACCCCACGGGTAGGCTGGGTCGACTCTCTTGGTCACCGGCACAATCAGTGGCCACCATGAACTAACCCGCAGCAGTTCCACCTAGTACGGAGGTCATCCCCTTACCACTACCACAGAGAGAACGAGCCTTCCACGCTTTGAGGCTTAGCATGGAGGTCCACCCCGTGCCACCAAAAATCCAAATTAGGGTCTTCCCCATGGTGGTGACACTCGGTATGTAAGACTCTCCCATGCCTATTACACTGGGTATGGAGTCATTCCTTTTTCCCCCACCATCGGTGTAGGGACATTCCACATCTGGTCTCTCTTCAATGTGGGGATCCTCCCCGTGTCCTCTTAGCAGCTGGAGAAGGCCCTCCTCACCTCGGAAACTAGAGGGGCGAAGGCCAGCCTCTCCACACTAGAACCCAACATGGAGGTCCTACCTGTGTTAAGCTAGACCAATACAAGGAGCCTCCTCGTACTGGGGTCACAAGAGGAAACAAGCATGGAGGTCTTCCCCATGCGCTTTCCAGTTCTAGAAGAGGTCTTTCCCACTCCAACACTATCCATGGAGGTCATCCCCATGTCCTGTTTGAAATGTTTCTTGGTTCTCCTCACACCTCATCTTAATAAGGTGGAAAATCTCTCTACCTTAGCACCAGTGCAGCCGAAGGACCTCGTGTCAGAAATCAGCCCTTTCCTGAGGAGCCACCCAGGGGTATGTAGGTGGGTCATCTCCGCCATAAAGAAGAATTTTGGGAAGATCCAGACAGAGATTTAACGAGTTTGCTTTACAGACACTAAAGCAGAGTATGAATCAGCACGAGAACACTCCTCTCTCTCATCCAAATAAAGTGTTGGGGCAGGAATGGGGCGCATTATCCTAGTAATCTCGGAATGCGAGGTCCATAGGATTCCCGCCTCCCTCCATAGGTATATCTAGGAGGATAAAAATCTAGCAATCCCATAGCTCACGGTCATGAAATCACCACTGTCGTTTCTAGAAGCGCTCTCTACCTTTACAAGAGATTAGTGAGAGAAATTTTGGGTAGCAATGGTGGTTAAGAAGCATAACAACATATCTTCAGAAGCCCTAGCCCCTAATCAAGGAATTGCAGCCATCAGCCCATCTTATTGTGACTTAGTGGCCATGTCGCTAAACTCTTTGGAGGATAGCATGAGATTCGGGTTCTAGTCAGCCCGTTCACCATACTGTCCACTGGCCAGCTTTCCGTTCCAATGTTCTACCTCAATACAACCTCTAGTTCCTCAGCCACCCCCAGTTGATGAATGGGGAAATCAAGACCTAGACCCTGAATCTATGATGAGGAGATTATGAAACATCCTCATAGTGTACCACTTACTCGAGGTGTTTTGGCCCATGTTAGCGTTGAATTTTTGTGCACTAGAATCCCTCACCCAAGAAGAGGTTGAATGTTTATGCCAAACCCTCTCGAACAGTGTGATAATCTAAGGGAATCTGCTCTAGCTCCCCCAGATGACCCGAGGGTCATGCTTCCAGCCGCTCCATGATCCACTGGGCATGCTTACCATGATTAAGAATCCACCAATGTGGTCATGGTTAGGGATCCCCATCAAGATAGGTACCCCAACCCAGATGATCCTATGGAGGCACTCATTACCCACCTTGAGGCGATGGAAACACGATAGGTGGCAATCCTGCCTGACAGAAAGCCATATCTGGCATGGGTGGATGATATGTCGACACCTATGGGTTTCAAGAATCCCACCTTCTCCCCATTTAATGGGATGAGGTACCCGCTACAGCACCTAGCCCACTTCAACTTAAGGTGTGGGCCCATGTTAGAGACCCCAGCACAGCAGGAGGCTTCCATGCTCCACTGTTTTGTTCAGACATTAGAGGGGCCCACATTCTTCTGGTACATCCAACATCCCATTGAATTCATAACCAGCTAGGAGGACTTTCATAGGAAATTACTCTACTAGTTTAGCTCCACCACATAGAAAACGAGAGCATCACAGACCTCTTCAAGTGTAAACAAAGGCCTGATGAACGAGTCGTGGAATTTATTACCCGGTGGAAAGGGATTACATATTCATTTGACATGCCACTCACTCAAGATCAATTACAAATGATGTGTTTAGGAATTTTCAAGATGAAACTGATTCCCTCTATGATAACCTAGAACTACCCCGGGGGATTTTGAGACTTCTCCGATAAGGCCCAGCACCTGGAAGAATCCCTACAACAGGCCAACCATACAAATCTGTTGCTTCCCGCAATTCCCGAAAGAAGGGATGTCAAAGCCAAGCCTACCGTGGTAGCCCAAATAGAGGCCACCAGATAGCTGGAATTATTACCAGCGAAGCCACTCCCCCAGCCATGCAGAGGCCCACTACCACAGGCCCAACCTCTAGCCTAGCAGCAGCTTCCTCAGAACCGACAGGTGCCCCTGTGAAATGCGCCTCCACCACCTAGGTAGGAAAATAGGCTCCGCCTCATGAACAAGCTCCTCCATATCCTAGTTAGGGCTAGGCTCCAAGGTCCCCCTATTTGGAGAGAAGAAACTGGACGTACTCGTTAAACAAGAATCAGTTCCTCAGAAATTTCTGAAGTGCCTTGGAACAAGGGATTGTGTGTTTTTTTGAGTGCAGAAGGCCAGAAGAGGTGAACCTCACTGATCACTCCAACTACTACCCCTATCATCTGATCCTAGGGAAAAACCTCAAGTAGTGCTATGTGTTCAATGACTGGCTTCAAAACCAGGTCGATAACAACTTAGTCAAGATGGGCCTGGGCCCGACATAATTGGCACGCGTCGTTGTAAGGCCAGACAGCAGCAGCGACAACGAGGGTGAGTGGTAGTAGGTTTCTAACTGCGAGTCCCAGAAGTATGATGACCCGATGGCTTGAAAAATGGTTTATCATTCCCATGGAATCATTCATGCAAGCCTGAATCAACCATAGCCTTTAGAAGCTACAACTGCTACTTCCGCATCATCATCTCAGCCAACCTCTTCCCAGAAGAGCAATAATCAATGGTGCAAGTGAAAGCAACACACCCCCTGATGCCATTATCATCTCTCGCTGTCGATGAATTCATGCTCCGGAGATAAGGATTCCTCCCAGAATCTTCCCAGTAATGGATGAATCTTCATGTGATAGCCAAGTGTACGCTTCGGTTAATACCGTTGAGTTGGAAAATCCCTATATGACTCCCGACGACGGGGAGCGCCAGGCGAACCTCCCCAACGTCCCCAGCCAACGCCAATGGCAGTGGAGGCACAACCATATGGGCTATTGAGGCACATCAGTTGGCACCTCCAGAAAGGCCATGAATGCCAATAAGACTAGACAACATGCCCAGTGCAGATCTCAGCACGCACAACCGCCTCATCCTCTGTCATCAGGCCTGCCTGCACCACTGTTTGTGTTGTTGGGTCAGGCAGAGCCACTTCAACCATGCAGCGACCAGCCTCGCCCTACTATAGGTAGGTCTCAGTCATCTGGCCCTCATCTGATAGCTACTATGTGGGCTTAGACTAGTGAGGAGTAGGATATACCCAGCACCAATCAGCCGCCATCCCAGCTGGCAGGGCCCGTCATGCCTCCTGTCACAAAGCGGCCTCCTACAAGCAAGAGTGTGTTCCTGGAATGGAAGTATGATGTTCTAAAGAACCTTTAAAACATCCCATCAAGGATTTCCATTCTCTATTCCCTTCACCTATCATCAAATATGTGTGATTCCCATGTTGAGGCTTTAAGAAGTCCCCTCCAGTTCGAGACGGAGGTAGCAACTACAGAGGCCTTTCAAGTAGAGGCTCACGAGAATGCTAAATGCTAGGCCATCATAAAATTATTCAGAGAAGATAAAGGTTCTCATATACAAGGTCACATTCTCCCATTGTATATCACTGGTCGGTTCAATGACGTGGAGGTTCACCACTATCTTGTTGATACAGGCTCCGGGATTAGTCTAATCTCAGCTCGGACATTGCAGAAGTTAGGGTTATCCGAGGATGAATTGACTCCCACTGACCTGAATATCCAAGGATATGACAGGATAGAGAAGACCCCAGTTAGAAAGATCCGTTTGAAGACCCAGTTCGGTGGCCTAGTTGCCATCACTAAGTTTATGGTTGTCTTTCCAGACACCGCGTACAATGCATTGATGGGCGGACCATGGATCCACCTACATGCGGCGATCCCATCATCATATCACCAGGGCCTCAAGTACTCCCTCAATGGTAGAGTGGGCGTGCTCCAAGTTGACACATCTCCTTTCACCTCTTGTGAATCCCACTACCTGGATGCTGACTATTACAAGAGCAAAGACAAATAGATTCATTCCAGTGAGGTTGAACCTATCGCAGTTGCAACTGTCCCCTCGGTAGGTCTAGATGACACATATGTCTTCCCGATCAATCGATTGGAGGCCACGAACCCTGATATGAGGAAATGTTTTGTTGTCTATGGCACATGGGGGAATTATATTCTCAGGTCCATGTGACATTGGGAGATCACTTCATATTCTTATACGAATCAGGCCTCGGTGATCCCTGAGCCCCCAAATCCTATAAGGTACTGAGATGTCCGTCCAATGGCAATAGCTATATGTCATACTTGCCTTTTTCGATGATCTAGAAAAAACTGTCTCAAGCCGACATGCCACTACTACTTTGATATCATCAAGCATGTCCCCTTGGGTCGAAGAACAAATGGGATCAGGTTGACAGCCTTCATTGTTATGGTCTCAGCAGCACATGAATCTCATGATGCAATGGAAACTTCCACTCAAGCTGGTACAAGCCTCTCTTTGAGATCTATCGACCTAGAAGAGGCTCCTCCAGCTGGGGGACCCTCTTCCATAATTGAAGATGAGGGCCTAGAGGATGATCCCCCCACCTTTGAAGAGGGCATGTCCATCATGGTTGATGAATTGGTACAGGTGAACCTCAGTAGAGAGGTTGATTCGAGGCCCACATTAATCAGTGCCTCCATGCCTCTCAAGGAGAAGAAATAGTATATAGACTTCCTTAAACAGCACTATGACGTGTTTTCCTGGATTTATAATGAGATTCCAGGACTATATTCTCAGGTATCCATCCAACGCCTCGGTCTTCCGACAAATCATCACGGGTTCAAGAAGCCTCCCAAAAAGATGCACCCTTCTCATGGTTCCATGGTCGAGGCCGAAGTTGAAAAGATCATCAGATACAACATCATCAAGGATGTCTAGTATCCCATGTGGCAGGGCAACATTGTGCCAGTCAAGAAGATGAAAGTGAAGATCAGAGTTTTCATTGACTTCTGAGATCTCAACCCTCAGTGCCCGAAGGTTGATTTTACCCTTCTAGTGACAGAATTGCTGATCAATGCTACGGCAAGGTTCCAAGCACTCTCTTTCATTGACGGTTACTCTAGATATAATAAGATATGGATGGCCCCCGAAGATAAGGAATCTACAGCCTTTAGGGTGCCACAAGGTACATTTTGATACCAAGTTATTCCCTTCAGCTTAATGAATTCAGGTTCCACCTATCAGTGGGCTATGAATTTCATATTCAAGCCAATCCTTGGGACTGTGGTGGAATGCTATGTGGACGACATGGTAGTAAAATACCACCAATGCCAAGACCAACTCAAGGACCTTGATAAAGTGTCCAGCTTCCTTTGTTCTCCCCACCTAAAGATGAACCCATTGAAATGTGCCTTCAGGGTCACCTATGTGAGGTTCCTTGGTTTTTTTTCAGGTACCGGGGCATCGAGATCAACCCAGAGAAGATCAATGAAATCAGTTAGATGCCTCCCCTGAGTAATATTCGGGAGCTTTGAGGTTTGAAAAGACATATAGCCTACATACACTGATTCATTGCGAATCTAGCCGGAAATTGCAAGCCCTTTTCTCGGATCATGAAGAGTGGATCCGCCTACGAATAACATGAAGAGTGCCAGACAACATTTGAGGATATCAAGTAGTATCTTCTCTAGCCTCCAGTCCTGATGCCACCCGTCTCTGGAAAGATACTGGTCCTTTATGGGACTGCCCTCGAACGATCTCTTGGTTCCCTTCTTTCCCAGAAGAACAATGAGGGGATATAGAACAGTCTTTACTACCTCAGCCACCTGATCCTCTATACAGAGACCAAATACTCCCCTATCGATAAGAGATGACTCTCACAGGTATTCGTAGTACAGAAATTGTGACACTACATGAAACATCACGAGGTACAACTGGTGTCTTGGGTAGACCCACTGAAGTAAATTTTGAACCACCCCATGTTGATCAGCCATCTATCACGGTGGGCAATAATTCTTCAGCAGTTCGATATTAGGATTTTCCCCCAGAAAGATATTAAGGGGAAAGCATTGGCAGAATTCTTTGCTTCCCATCCAGCTCTTGCTGACATGTCCTTGGATATCAATTTTTCTGATGCGGAAATCCTCTTATTAGATCATGAAATCCCTTGTTGGAAGATGCACTTTAATGGTGCTTCCCGAAGCCCCACCTATAGGTGTCACAATGATCCTAGGCTCAATAGTGTAGGCCTGTGTATTGTCTTTATTACCCCAGAATAAGACATTCTGCCATACTCATTCCTATTGTCAGAAGGCTTCACCAACAACAAGGTAGAGTATTGGGCTCTTATCACTAGCCTCGAGCTAGCCCTCGAGATCGATGTTCCCCATTTTCATGTGAATGGGGATTCCGAACTAGTCATCAAGAAAATAAACAGTGACTACGTTGTTAGAAAGCCAGATCTCGTACCATTATTGGAGTGCACTCTCCAACTAATGGCCCAGTTCTCGTCTCGGATGGATGTTACTCATGTAACTTGATCTCAAAATAGTCGAGCGGATGCCCTTGTCGGCCAGGTTGCATAACCTAAAGAACTCGAGCAGGATGATTTGATTATACATGTGGCACATTGGAGAGTCGTTGATCCTGTCACTCTAGATGTTTACGAAGGCCTGTGGATAAGCCATCTTACCACTAGAGCCTCCACATCAGGACCCCCAGGTTCCTCAGATGTAGTAGTTGAAGTGACTCCTGACTGAAGAGACCCCTTTATTGAGTATCTCCAAAATGGTTACCTCCCAGCTGATCGGGCTGAGCACGAGAGAATCCGACACCACACACTACAGTCTACCCTCTAGAGTGGTCATAGTCTAGAGAATATCCTTTACAAGAATGGTTTTGGCAGTGTCCTCCTCCATTGCATCCAAGGAGTTGAGATTTCTCAGGTCATCTGGGAGGTTCATTCTGATTCCTACGGTGCCCACCAGACTAGGCTGAACCTATCTCACCAGATCCAGAGACTAGGGTACTTTTGGCCCTCCCTGAAAAATGAATGCCTTGAGTTCTCCAAGAGATGTCATGCCTTCCCAATTCATGCTAACTTCATGCATAGGCTTCCAGAACCTCTCCACTCCACCATGTACTCTTGACCATTTGTGGTGTGGGGACTCGATGTCATGGGACCTTATCCACCAATGATAGCTCGCCAGTGCAGGTTCATCCTAACCACTACGTATTTCTTTTCCTAGTGGGCAGAGGAATTTCCACTCCAGGAGGACAAGGCCCATTCAATCGTTGAATTTGTGAGCTGCAACATCACCTATCGATCTGTAATCCCTCACACAATCCTCACTGATAACGATACCAACTTTTGAGAAACTGAGTTGAAGAAGTTGTACGCCATGTGAAACATCAGTTCGAACCATACCTCCCGCTATCACGCGCAGAAAAATGGATAGATCGAGGCATTCGACAAAACCCTCTTTAACATTTTCTAGAAAACACTTGGTCAAAATAAGAATAGTTGGCCAGAAAATCTCCCCAATGACCTCTGGGCATATCAGATGACAACTCGTAATTACACCCAGGTGACGCCATACACCCTGGTGTATGGAGTAGAGGTTATACTGCCTATCGAGATTCAGTAACCTTCATTACGCACAATGGTCTATGATTAGAAAGCACCAGATAAGGTAGCTGAAATTCATCTGGCCAAATTGGATGCTCTCGATGAGAAAAGGATTTGGGACCTTCACAGTCTAGAAAGGCATTAGAATAATATGGAAAGAGATTTCAACAAGAAATTTCACCTTCACTCCTTGTAAGGAGACTTGGTATGGGCCCTCTGTGCAGCGATGATACATGATAGAAAACCACCCAAGTTAGAGCCCAAATGGGAAGGACCTTTTTTTGTTCACAAGGTTTATCCCAATTGTGCATACTCACTAGTGACCATGGATGGTGATCATATAACTCCTCCCAATAAATACCATTTTTCTCACACAATACATTGCCTAAGCTGGTTGGTACCACACGACCTTAAACTGTAGCTAGTCCTACATGACCTTAAACTGTTGGGTCCTGCATGATCCTAAACTGCTTGGTCCCACATAACCATAAACATCCCATTGTCTTGGACGTAAGATGTTAAACTGCAAAAAATTCTTAGAACTATGTATGACTTGATTCCCATACTTATGGGATACGTAGGAACACTCAAATTCCTCATTTGAGTCCAGCCGCCAAAACTCTAGAATCTCCCATCGGGTCAAGACATATGGTGTGGTACAGGCTCTTACCTCAATTCACCTTGAGTTCATCAAAATCTAGCTATGCGCCCCATTCCATAGATACTTCCACCTCTTTCACCGTCATACTTGACATTGAAATGCATGGGCACACTTATGCCTCACTCATGCTCTTTATTTGGGACTCCATAATATTTAATGTCTAAATTGACCCTCGAATGGCATGGATGCTTGGCCCTAGGACCCTCCTACCAACTCGGGCTTATGTCCTTGAGGGTTTCAGAAAAATAATAGACACAAGTCGTACGTCGCGAATATGGTTAGCGGTCTATGTTCATTTGTTTTTCCAATTCTAGGTCACACGATATGGACAATGTGTTTCTAACATGGTCAATAGCCATCCTTTGTCATTATCACCACCCCGTAAGTCCCAAGTATTGAGTGTAATGGTTCATTCTACCTCACTTTCTGTCAAGTCCCAGTTTCTTTCAGGTGATGCTAGCTATCTGAGCCTCATATAATGGGGAGATCCAAGTCCTGCTCCTTGTTTTCCATACTGAGCATTTCTCATGTGGGCTTAGGAGTTGTGATGAGGCAACACCCACATAAGATGTCATATGAAAACAGTTGGTCGGGACGCCCAGTCTTAGTTTCCCCGATCCTTTCGGCCCCTCGACTCAAGTTCTCATTCAGGATTATGTGGTGTGGTAGGGACTCACATCCTTATTCACATCGAGCTATATGGCCATGCTACACACATTCCTAGGATACATATTTTCCCTATTTATGCCCCATCCATAAGAACATGCCCTGCCATGCTTCATGGGCCCCATAACTTGGGTTTCTGATTCTTCTGTGTCTGGAGGGACCCTCAAATGGCATGGATTCTAGGCCCAAGGTTCCTCCTACCATTAGGTGCCAATATCCCAAGGGTTTTAAGTGAAAATCGGTACAAGTCCCTTGTCGCGAATGAGGCCAGCAATCGATTCCCAATTTTTTACCCCAACCTCCAGTCATGCAATGATGGATGCTTTGTTGTGAATCTGGTCAGCAGCTGTCATCTTCATTCTGAGCTCTATGACCTCAAACTAAGATCACTATTGTCCTCATTATAAGACGTTAAACAATAATCTGGCCACAACATTCTATTTACAGCCCAGTCTCGGGCCCCTGGAATCGTCCTTCATTCAGGATTTTACGGTGTGGTATGGGATCATTTCCTCATTCACATCGGGTTAGTCACCATGCCGTACACCCCCCACGTTGGGGAATCTTACCCCTATGTGCGTCATTTCCAGAACTATGTGTGTCTTGATTCCCATCCCCAAGGGATATATAGGAACTCCCAAATGTTTGATCTTCAGGTCCAGCCTCATCATGGCCCCTTGGCATGTATTCTCCCAGAGAGAGGAATATATGGTGTTGTATTTGATTATGTTCTCACTCACATCAGGGGTTGTAACGATCATGCCCCGCGCCTTCTTCTCCTAAGAGTTATCTATACCCTTGTTCCATAATCACCTTTTTCAAATCGTCAACCCTCTAGTTGGACCCCCTAACCCACTTCAGCGATTCACCAATGTGCCCAAGAGTACTCGGGTTACACACCTAGAGTGTCAGATTCTTCTTAGACATGATTTCACCCATTTTTTCAGGCTTTGTGCTCCCCTTCGTTAGGGATTCCATCACCTTTCACACCTGAAAGGACCCCCATATGGCATAGATGCTCAGCCCAAGGTCCCTACAACCATTAAGAGCCAACATCCAAGAGGGTTTTGAACAATGAATTTATACAAGTACCATGTTGTGAATACGGTCAACAGTCGATGCTCATTTATTGTTCCCACTTCTGGTCACACGATATAGATGTTGTGTTTCGAACATGGTCAACAGTTATCCTCCATCGTCACACCAACCCCATTAATCCCAAAATGTTTGTTACATGATTCACACCCTTGCCCACTTCATCATGTCTAGGTAGAATTGTGACACTCTTGGTACTATTTGTCAGTGTGCATCTGCATGTTAGGAGGAGAAAGCCGCGATAAGAAATTCATTTGGGGCTCTACGCCGATTTCCCCTTTCCATTTTCTCCTTGTATTGAAAATACCTTAACCGCCCTTGTTTCCTACATCGAGTTTGAGTCACATAGGCTTAGGGATCGGATTAAGGTCCGCACTTACATGGAATAGTCCCTCGTCTCCATGGTCCATGTTCTATGACCTTAAACCAAGATCTTTTCATATTTCCTCCTTTTGAGAACTACATACAACTTGATTACCATCCTCATGAGATAAGTTGGAACACCTGGGCATCTCTTCATCAGGTCTAGCTTAATTGAGAGCTAGTCTCTCCTTCTTCCTACCCTCTTACCTCCTTTTGGCTCCTTGGCCCGAGGTATCCTTCTCGTAATCACGCACGGTGTGGTGTGGACCTCATCTTCATTAATGTTGGGTATGCTTTATTGCACCACGAACATTCCCCCTTTAGCCTCATCTCTAATACTTATGTGCCACATGAAGGTAACATTCATGGATGATCCCATCACATGACCCAAAACTTTGATATTATCATCCTGGAAGCACAACAAAAAAATGGTGCTGCATTGTGGTGCCCTTGCTCATGGGACATCATGTTTGGTATCGGTCAAACACCATCCCTTTTTTCAATACCTCCATTTGGATTTATTCTTGTTGTAATGCCTGGATTCGCTATTCTAGGCCCATCGCCTCACAAAAAAAACATCAATTCAACCTAAAGAACAAAAAAGACCTATCAAATGCCACGTCCTTTGGTGCGAGGGCCAGACCCGCACACCCCTTTTATCCCTGGCACAGGTACCTTACCATACCACCTCTTAGAACTATGTTCGTCTTGATTCTCATACTCATGGGATACATAGAGACGCCCAGGCATTTCACCTTGGGTCCAACCCCATGAATCATAAGGCATGTTCCTCCTAATTTTTGGTCCCTTGGCCTCGACCCTTTTTGGGGAAACCATGTGACCGCAGTCTTACCCTGAAAATGTTTGGGATTCCCCATGGTAACGTTGGGAAGTAATATTTTCTTCTCCAGAGAAATCCTACCTAAGAGTAGGAATGATCCATGATCAATTCGATGAGTCCACCTAACATGTTTCCACCATAGTGATGTAATTACAAGAGTGTCAGATTCTGTTGAACAAACCACCACTCCATATTCCACGCCTTGCATTCCATTTAATTAGACCCTCATCCTATCTCACGTCTAAAAGAACCCCATAACATTATGGATGCTCCACTTATGGCTCTCCCACTGTCCTAGGCCAACGTTTCGGAAGGCTAATCGATGAAATTCTGAGTCAGGCCCCATGTTTCGAACATGGTCAGTGGTCAGCCCTCATTTTTCATCCCCATTTTAGGATAACACAATATAGATAATGTGTGTCGAACGTAGTCAACAATTATCTTTTATTTTCATGCCATCCCAACAGTGTTCTGAATTTGGGGTTATGTAATTCACACATTCCATTGCCTTATGTTCAGATTGACTTCCAACGCCCCTAGAGTATCCCAACTTGTGAACTATATCACATTAAGAACATGACACGTCGATTGTTATGAGGTCCTCGTACTCTAATCGGGCCTATCCCTTCTCTTCTTAGAAATATGGATTGGTTGTTCAAGCCCCTAGATGCCTGAAGCTTGTTCTGCACTCCCACATTTGAACAGAATAATAAGTTGGTTGTCCCTTGTTTCTCACATTGGGCCTGACCCAGTTGAGCTTAGGGATTGACTGCTGGACGATCCATGAATGTCACAGTAAGGAAATTAACATACACAAATAATGGAACTCATGCATGGAGTTTGCATAAAATAATCAAAGCATGAAAGTGCATTCAAAGGTTATAGGCATTACATCACCCTTGGATCAACCCCTCCCATGGATGGGTTTACCCCGTCAAAAGAGCATTTCTACTCTGCCACACTCTAGATTGTGGCATCTAGGGCTTTATACTGCCTGTTTAGATCTTGCTCCTCCTCTATAGTGATGGGGCGTAGTTCATCAGCCACAACCCAGGATAACTACACACCATTCTGGATGACGACCAATTCTGTAGAGGATCTCTCCAGACACTCCTCAGCCTCTACCAGCTGGGCCCTCAGTCACACTACGTGCTCATATTGTGCGTTGAGGGAGGCTGAGTGCTCTTCCAGCTCACTTTGCAGCCACTAGATCTCATTTTCCTCCACCTAGAGCCTTTCAATGTTCATCGGCTTCCTCCGCTTCCATCCTACACCAAGGCGACGATCATACAATCGAATCTTCTCCGCCGTAAGATCTCGAACGAGCATATTGGGATGCTAAGCATCTACTCCCCAGGAACACAGGTCATGCAGCCGCGAGTGAAGTCTATCCATCTCATCCAGCAATAGAGCCTGGGGGATGTCATCGATGAAGCAATTAATCAACATCCACAACCAACAGCAGACTATTATTCTATCCTCTTCATTAGACGCTATTTCATCCCAGTCGGTGCGGTTGGTAGTCATATATGTAGGGAATTACCCCGGAACACATCAACCGAGTATGCATCCCGTGTTTAATCAGGAATTGAGGGACTTGGGATTTTCGACTGATCCTCACCGTCAGACCCCAACTCGATGATCTTAGGCTCAACCTCCTTGACGGTCCCGATAGTGATTAGAAGTGCCACCGTTCAATCAATTTGGACCTCCACCTCCATAGTCAATGACATTCCCAAGGTAAAGGCACTTACAGGGGTACCGAACAACCTTATCAAAGAAACCCATACCAGTTGGATAAAAGTGCATACCATAAAGGGATCATGCACTTTAGTTAATATTGTTGATGAATGACAGTCATTAATTGGTATACGACTTACATAGATTGAATTATCGGTATCATTCTTGCATTGATGCCATCAGGACCCTGAAGCATGATTTGTTATATAAAAATACCCATAATATAGTCATATTTTTTATAGAAAGTAATATATACCCCTACATATCCATAACTTCCCCCTCCTCTATCAAATCCATCATTTGACCACCCAAAAATGGTAGAATCTTCTTACAGCTATCATTTTGGGTCCTTTGGCGCACAGATATCAGATCGCAATGGATTATTGAATGCCCAAATACCCATGTACGCATTGAATCCACCCAAATTCATTGATTTGAAATCCATTCCATCAAATAGATCACCCACAAAAAAAATCCTCCTTATTTATCTCTGATACAATGTTCTATTCATCACACATGATTCTATTGTGAATCATGGGGTCTGATCGGGCTCTGTACCACCCAGAAACATCAAGCCATGTCCCTATAGAACAATGGAGTAGAACAAGAAGAATAAATGGGAAAAAAGAATTAAAAAATGTGAATTGTTATTTACAAAACTTCTTTAACAATGAAAAAACGATGAGATATCCAGGGTGAGAAACAATTGAATTTACCAATAAAATTAGCACACAGGTGCACAAAAATTCTTACAATTTATACAAATAAATATATAGAATTATCATGATAATTTTTTTTAACCATATAGGTCTGGATACAAAAATTTATGATCCTTACCTAGTTTGGATCATTTTTCATTGAAGAGAAATCTCACCAAAGGACATAATAAATCATTCTGTTCATTGTATCTCAATCTAGCTTGATCTAGAATCTCATCATCATATGATTTTGATTTTACAATATAGGAGGGGAAGAAAATATATTAATGATCCAAGGTTTATGTGGCTAACCCTAGATATCCTTCCATAACTTTATACCGGTAGTGTCATTTGGAAATAGGTTTTTTAATTAAATAAAAAAATTAAATTATTTATTTATTTAACTGAACACACCTTCCAATGTCTGCTTTTATCCATATTCCTAGCATCAACCTATTTTATTTTACTCATAGGGTAAGCCTAATATTTTGAACTCAACCATAGTAACATATTTATAATATGATATTCTGTTTAAGATTTATCTAATTGTTTATAAGAAACTTCAAGGGTGTAATAAAATATATTAGATAATTTTATAAAATTAATTGTGGGAACACTAAACCTAAGAATCACATGGTGTATCAACTCCTAGATTTGAAAATACATAAGGAAATATTTTAAAATCCTATGAGGAAACAATAGTGTCTATACATCATTACCTATTTATATTTTTTCCCATTAAGAAAAAACTAGACAAAATAATTATCATACTGAGTCTGCATCTGGCCCTCACTCTCCCAATAGCTCTCCTACATGTTTCCACTATGCCCCAACATACGAACCATGTGAATGGTCCATCCACAAAGTGTCATCCTTAAAAGATCCTAGAATGACACTAGGTTCTTTTCAAAAGTGGATACATCCATGATGTCCAGCTAACACCAATTAAAAATGTGTGTGGAGTCATGCACCTATCTTATCAATTGTGACACATGGAAGATGTAGTGCACCCGATATTGTTGTGGGAGTATGTGAAGGGAGTATGATACCTTGGAAAACCCTTACATGATCTTGAATTACTCCACTAACCTCAAGGATAAATTAATTACCAATTCAAATTTCCATAATCCTCATCCTAGGTTGACTCTTAGGAAAATTTTTCCACTCAGCTCTAACTATAAATTCCAATGATTTCGATTTTCATATGATTTATACCTTCTATGGGCTATAAAAATCTTCTTATGGGTGGAACAAACCTTCTCTATCATCTCTTTCACTATATTTCGACCCACAATAGATGCGTCACTGATCTCATTCCAGAAAAAGGGTGACTTGTAGGGTCCTTATTATTGGCCTCAAAAGGTGTTATTATGATAGAATATTGTTAATTATTCTCTTACAGAAAATCTACCAAGCAAAAGTGATCTTAATTAATTTGTCCAATGAATAAAAAGAATTCCCTTATTGTATCATTCAATACCTAGATATTTCACTCAGTCTACACATCTGGATATGGGTGGACCGTTGTACTCATCCACATCTAGGAACCTAATGCCTCTAGATGGCCTATCCCAAACTGTGACATAAACCAACCATCATTATACAATAAAATATTTGAGGGAATCCCTTTAAGGAGAGAAATATCATGTATGTATATATTCCCCAAACATTCCATTGAACTATGCTCCCTAAAAGCAAGGAACTATGTCGACATCGTGAGTCAGTCAACTATAACCGATATTGCATTATGGTCCTTCACTATCTGGTGAAATCCAATCATAATTTCCATGGATATTCCTTCCAATTTCAACTTTGGGATCACAATGAGTTGTATCAATAGTATTGGAATCGTGGGCTCAACATTCATCTGCTTACAGGTGAGGCATAATGAGAAAAACTAATCCATGGTCCGTCTCATGATGGACAACAAAAACCATCACTGATGGTCTCTGTAAATCATCCCCATACTAAGATTTCTATCCAAAGTTGAATTTTGAAACCCTGTTATTACCTTTTACATCAACGTGATTATAACCAACATTTTTACCTAAAAAATGATGATGTGATTCCTTTAGAAAATCCATCGGGTGAATCTCCTGAGGTTATATGGTCACACAATACCTCACAAATGATGTATTCAAACATGGACTATCTCACACACTGATGAAGTGGAGGATTCAACACCATCGACTAACGAAAAGTTTCACCAAATATCTCGATCAGGTTCATCTACTTAGAATCCAACTACTCTAAAGCCTCCTTCACTAAATGAGCATGGTGCTTCATGATAAGGGAATTTACCACCATTTTTCCTTCTAAATAGTATAGAATATATCATATTCAACCTCAAACATGAACTCCAACTAGATTCAATGCCTCATGGTCTTGTCTCTCAACATGAATATGAAACTGAATAATGGTGGTCAGAGTAGACTATGAAGCGCTCCACCAGAAGATAATGCCTCTAAATGCTCAAGGATTATAATATCAATTCCAACTATAGGTCATGAGTCACATAGTTCAACTTGTGGGGTATGAGGTTCCCCAACCCATTTATGATAACTTCCATCTACTACATCAACACACATCTGAGCCCAGATCTTGAGCTATCTCAATTAACAATGTACTCATTTCCCTCTAGTAGCCTAAAAAAAGTGTTCTCATCAGCCTCTACCTCAATTCCTTTAAGGATCTCTAGTACTGATTAGTCTAGGTAAAGGTATTCCCCTTCCATGTTTGGGTTTTAAAATGGGATGAAATCCTAGATAGGTATACCACTACCGCATGTATTACCCCATTAAACTAATAAAACACCGCTCCTATGACACTCTATTGGGTGGGTCCCTAAAAAGCACTACATCGATCATTACCGGGTTGGAATCTAATCCATGGAAAGATATGAAATTCTCCATGAAGTGAACATCATGAATCTAGAACTAGAATATTTAGATCATAATATAAACATCGTTCTCCCGATGAAAATCTAGGTCCATACTCAATTGATCTTCATGATCCTTCTCTCATTAAAATTATCTGAGTACTTTGTTAGTCAATACAACCAAAAACTGATCTAAGAACTGCTACAAGATATGGTTTATCAATGTGATAAAAACTAAAGGGGAATTAATCACACAGAAGGGAATTACCTAGAAATAATATTGTTTTTTGAGATATTGGAATTACATCTTTGGAATATTATCCTCGTGAACTCTGAACTTGTGGTTTCCATACACGAGATTGATCTCTGACAACCATTTATCCCCCGTAATTGGTCAAGGATATTATCAATCCTCTGCAATGGGTATTTTTTATTTTCCATGTCATTGTTTAGGAAATAATAATTCATGTAAATCTGAAATCTCATGTCCATACTTTTCTCGAGCAACACTGGGCCAGTCTAGGGGGACACATTGGGTCTGATGGAACCCTTTTGTTGAAGGCATTCCAAATAAAACATAGGATCATGGATTTCAATAGGGGCCATCTGATATTCCCCAGAATATATTGTTGTTTTACGATTATGCAATTAAAAAATAAAATTCATCTCCCACATTATAGGTAGTCCTGAAATTTCTTCGGGGAGGTCATCTATAAAATAATCAATGCCTAAAAGAGTCCAAATTCCTAAAGAGAATATTTTACAAAGGGTCTATCTTGTCAATAGATGGGAGATAATATCCAACCTCATTCTCAAAAAACCCACTTTTCCCACCATGAAATCATTATAAACTGTAAAGGATAAACATGTCCCATCAGTATGAAGGCGTCTAAATCATCTACAATGATAATCAATCTAGGATCACACCATTGAAAAAAATCCATACCCAATATTTTATTATTTGTTTTCATCGTGATGAACAAATGGTTCCATGAGAACCTATATCCACCAAATAATAACATGAACATCTATAAAATAATTGATATAGAAGAAGTGTTCCCTGTAAGAACCTCATTAAAAAGATGTTGGGAAAACACCTCAACTTCAAGTTCTATCTCTCTCACCAGGAATAAAGAGATAAAAGAATAAATTAAACTCATGTCTTATAATATTAAAACAAGATTATAATAATCATAGATCATACCTCTAATCACCTCATGTTGCACTAGGTTGTACGGATGTATATCATGTAGTGGTTTGTGGCCCATACTTCTATCTCCTTGAGCCTAACATGAGATGACTGGGGGTGGTGGTGGAAGGATCTCATAACATCATAAACCACCCACAACACCTCATCATGGAGGTACAACCGATCCTATGGCAGATCCATCACCTTATAGGATACCCAACCCTCACTTGGGAGCTCCCTTTTTGGGGAACTATCTCTGCCATGATGGTACATTACCAATCTAACTGTGATCTACATCTCATCTGGTCAGGCAGTCAGTATCAATGATACCTTTCTCATTACTAGCTTAAAATCTCCCCTCTCTAGGCTACTCTGGTCCAATGTGAATCCCCTAACCAAATTCACTATCCAAATATTTGAATGATCTCTTATGGAGATATCCTATCAACTAGAATGTACTAGAATATATAATCAACCCAACCATATAATACATAGTGTCATCTCCATCTACCCCACATCCCTCTAACCAGATTCCCTCCGTCACCAATGCATAATCCAACTCTCATGCTATCATGGTAGTGCACATGGGAACTAAGATAGCCTGGATATCTCTTTGGAGTCACTACTCAAACATTCATGCTCAGTTTTATCAATCCTAGATCATATCAAGAGTGTATCGGGAATGGTCAATAAACTTCATAGAATACTCAACCACTATCATCCATCCCCACAACTAATTTAGAATCTCCTGAATATGAAATATGAATGAATATGAGGGTTAGTTCTCCTCACATAACAATTTTTATATGTTGTTCCATGAGAGAGTTGAGCCATTGTGCATCTGGGTAATATGACTCCATCAATGCGCAACAAATCCATTTAAAAGTCTTGATTCCATCACTAAAACATGATCTATCATTGTTTATATTTTCCAAAAAAACAGACCTAAGACTCTAGACAATCCTCTACTTTCGGAGGATCTAGTTCCCCATGGAATCTCACTAGCCTATAACATTGGAACTTGTGGAGTACACTAAGCCTACGTGCATCCTCATCTAACTTTGATTGTATAATATACATCACAAAAATGAGGGGGAGTATCAAACAAACCACTTAGAGGAAGGACCACAAGGGATGGACCCTTAACAGAGGACTCATCATTAATCAAATCATCATCATGATGAAAAACTGGTATCATGGATGGATTTCATTATGAAGTCATCCTAAAAATTTAAACAATATGTACCATGGTTAGATGTGCATATATACATACAATGGGGAGTTGACTCAAGAGGTATAGTCAAAGGAGTTTAACACACATAATGATTATACTGTAGAAACCTATAAGAAATTTCTCATAATGCTGAGTCGACAATAAGGTAGTCAAGATTATAGTGAATGGATAAGTTGGTTGGCGCAACAACACAAGTTTCCCTATAATGATCTTCGCTCTCAACAAACATTGAATTATTTTTCACCAAATTCCATATAAACAGTTGTAAGGGGAAAACTCTAAAAGGCATCCCCAGGATCGAAGCACCTCTGATACGAACTTTTCATTACCTAACACAATGGGGTCGAGATAGAACTTCCCCAATCCCACCTCCATAGTATAGGGGCACATGACAATATCCAAAAGGCATATCTATCATGGGAATAAATTTCAAAATGTACATGTATGCACACACCCAACCATATCAATGTATAAGTGTAGATGAATAATAATAAAATGATGTAATATCATGAATTTAACCAGGCATATGAAAAAGGTCTAGGGTGTAAAATATTATGATAGTGAAAACATAAATTAGATGGTAAAAATACACAACAATCTAGAAAGGTGTCCCAATATCAAAAAACTGGAATGTAAAATTTCCGAGAGAGCCTAAATACCAATCTCTAAACTCTGAACACCAAACTTTTACATATTCACTAGGTATCCATAAGCTCCTATATAATCACCGAAAACCTGTTAGTTTTTATTATAATACACAAAAAGTACAAGCAAAGAAAATGAACTAGAGAGTATATACGCACCCATTAGGATTCATTTATTGATAGAGGAGAGAAGTAAGAGACAATATAGGAATATATAAAAAGTAGAAGTATTAACCGAAATAAATATAGTAAATAAAGTACAACAACTTGTATACATATATTCTCAAACCAAAAAAACCTAATTGATGGAGGATAGGATATCCATCTCCAATCCTAGCTTATAAAGGATTTTAATCAGTTCTAATAGTCCATCTTCAATACCCAACATCTCATGTGAAGTGTCATCCATTTTAAGGCACAACATTATATTATTCCTCATAGTTGAGGTTACACAATCTCTAGGTAGAAGATCTATTCCATGATATAGAAGGAGGGTTTCACTTTTTATATTTATAGGACCCATTCCTTATCCTAGAAGGAGGGTTCCACACATGTAATCCATAGAAGAATCCAGCTCCGCCTTGTTAGAGGGTGTTACAAAAATCTACGATAGAGGACCCATTCTTATCCTAGATAGAGGGTCTCACTCTATTAGTTGAGGAATCAATCCCTAATACAATATGAGGGTTTCACTTGAATAACAGATAGACATCCAAAGCCCTTCCAATAATGATGTTGCCACTCTCATAGTCAAGGGTCCATGCCCTGATTCCAGAGGATGATTCACTTGGAGGATTGGTAGAGGAACCATTCCCTAATACAATAGGAGGGTTTAACTTGAATAATAGATAGAGGTCCAAAACCCTTACTATTATGATGGTGACACTCTCGTAGTCAAGGGTCCATGCTCGGATACAAGAGGATGGTTCCAATGAGAGGATACATTGAGGAACCAGGACCCATAAAAATTTATTTTTACTTTATAAGAATAGATAGAGGACCTATTCCCTTCATTATAAGAGTGTTCCACTCTATAGATGGGTAGAGGACCTATTCCCCACTCATCTTGAGGGTACCACTATAAATCTTCTGGTGATCCTCCCTGATCACTGCCTTCATCAAGCATCACCTAAAGAAGTGTAACACTCTAAAAATATCACATCATATCTCAAAAGACAGTATAAAGGATATTATAATGTTCTATAAGATAAAACACTCAGTATGGGATAATTGAGATCTAAAAAATAGAGTTAAAACCATAGAGATAGGAGATATTGATGTTTACTCCCTATGGAAGAAGGGGTACATATCATGTCAGGGGACCCACACAGATTTTGGTCCCACTCCATCACATGTCCATGTCCCCTCATGTAAATGACTAACTTCCCATGTAGCCCTACACTGTGTATTAGGGGGACTACAAAACATGTCTGATCCACTTGGCATCTAGACCATTCTCTCTAGCCATGTCCATGTAAAATTTCCATATGTCAATGTGTTGTAGCACAAAAATTGTGGTTTTCTTTTCATGTTCCCTTGTACTACCAATGTACATCCTCAGTCACCAACATAACGTTTTCATGTCTTTTGGTTTCTGACATGACATGTGAAAATTTTCTTGATCGAACCCCTAACTGTCCTAGGCTAGGGGTCACACGCTATGTATTCTACCAAACTACACAAAAAGTAGTCTGGATATTTATAGAAACTCAGATCCATTCCCACACATAATATCTAGTCGCTCCAATGGAAGGAAGTAAGATCTCGAGGGTTCGTATAATGCCCGAACACCCTCACACATGTTGATGTATCCCACATTAATTGGTTTGGATTCAATTTCATCAAATTAATCACCCACAATGAGAGAATACTACATATCCTTTTCTGATTTGATTTTCCATTAATTTCACATGATTACTCCTCAAATCCAGGTGTCTGATCGAGTTTGGTTACACCAGAAAATGTAAATTAATGGCCCCATATCCCAATATAGAATATTATAAATAATAAAATGGAGAAAAGAACCCAAAAGGTGAATAGTATTTTTCCATGCATCCAGTGACAATCAACCAAACTAGGGACATCCATGGTGAAAAAAATTGAACAAACAAATAAAACTGGTACACAGGGTCATGAAAAGTCCTACAAATGACACAAATTAAGAATTAAAATGATCCTGCTCAAAAATTATAATCAATAAGTTTTGAATCCATAAATTGAAAAGTAATACATAATTTTGATAATTTTCTTAAATAACACACTCTCCAATGAAAAATATATTTCATTATAATCTTTACATCTTGATCATCCTTGATCCAAAGTCTCATCATCTTCTAGTGTCAATTCTCTAAAAGAGGATAGGAATAACATCTATCAATGATTGAAGGGTTATGTGGATAAACCTACAGATACTTCAATAACTGCATACTTGTTTATGGATTTATAATTAAGACATTTAATTAATTAAATAAATAAAATTATTTATTTATTTAACTAAACAAACCCACCAATGACTTCTTTTATCTGAATTCCCCACTCTGACCAATTTTTTGTCATGCCCTGGGTAAGCCTCAAGTTATAGACTCAACTATGGTCCCAAATTTATATTCATAAATTACAATTAAGAGATATCCCATTTTCTTTATGAAACCACTCCAACATAACAAATAATATTTTAAATATTTTTATAAAATTAATTTGGGGAACACCTGGACTTATAATGGCATGTTATCTCAAATCCTACCTATGAAAATGCATGTTGACATATTGTAAAGTCTTACAAGGAAATATTAGGACTCTTTATATACCTAATTACGTAAAGACACTAGTCTTCCTAATATTAATAATTATATTATGTTTTTTCTTATGTATTAAATCATTAAATCTTATATAATAAAGACACAGGTGGCGAATGTTACTATCAAAGTAAATTCTATTTATTTTTTGTATTAGGATTAAGAAAATACAGTGAATGACTTAAAGATAATACTAAATATAAGTAAACATCCCAAATTTTTTAAAAACATATAGAGTATCTGGTTTATAAGAATATACATATTTTTCTCAGCACTACAAGTGGATGTGGCTCTAGCACAAATGAACCGTGTTGTAATAATCATGGAAAGGGAACATTGAGCTAGAATTAAACATCACATAGTGCATGACAACGGGCCTTGTTATACACATGGTTTGACACTCCTTGGAGATATTAATTGTAAAATTAAAAAGATAATTATGATCCACTATTAATGGAACAAAAATTAACATAAAACTATTTTTTAAGAAATAGATCCCAGATAACATTTATTAAACCCTTGAAGTTAATATGTTAAGAAGTAATTTTCAATTATAAGTTATCACATTTATGTTATTGGATTCTTATTTGTCTGTTTAATGGTAAAAAATTAATCATCCCTAATACTATATTTATTAAATTATGTGTCTTGAAATTTTAGAATTAATTCCACAACCAATGTCCTTGGAAATATGATGATTGTCCAAATGAGATGCCTAACATTAAGGGTACTCATACAAGACATCTTGTAATTATGCTAAAATAGATATCAAAAATAAAGATCAATAACTAGAAAATAGTTGAATATACAATGATTAAAAAATTATGAGGTTTAAATATCATTATAGTTTAGGTGATTTAGTTGATAATGGAATGATGATCCAATTTTCTTTGTGAAAATAATGTTGATGGGGGAACTAATGGAAATGTCACAAAAGAAATATGTTATGTTTTACATGTAGAAATATAAGTTATAATGTATAAATTTTTTATGGAAAATAAATAACATGATGGATGGATGTAAATTTAAATCCAAGGTACCATATACAGTTCTATTTCATAAATGTGTGGAATTTAGGAATTATCAAAGACAATTCCTATTCCCAGGGATGACAAGCATGAAGAGAATCGACAATATTCATGAATAAGGGGATATGTAAAGTCATTTCATGTGATGAATCATGATGATTGAAGAAAATTTAACTTAAACATTAGAATTTAGTATTTCGTTTTAAATAATATTAATTCCATATTATCATATCTTGTCAGTTTTCTGAGAACATTGTGTCACCACCCTATATGATTTCATATCATGACGGAAAAAATCAATGTTTATTTTATCAAATTTTAATGATGGTAGTAATTTTATTTTAGAAAATATTATCTATCTCCCTTTAATGATATTTTTAGTATCCTAGTTATAGAATGGTTTTTCGTTTATAAATCCAACATAAATTTATAGGAGAAGGAATTCAACCTCTATACCCTAAATCACAATTAAATTATATAAAAGTGCAAGGAGAATAATGAATGCCCATTGGAATCATCATCTCAATAATGGATATTATTTAGTTATGAAGAATATTATCAATCTCAAATGATTGATACTATGGAAAATATCTTCCTTGAAGATATTAACATGGTGAGGGAATAAACTCATTTATTTCCTTAAGAATTTCTTGGTCTGCCTCCTAATAAATCACCATGAAAAAAATATAACTCATACCCAGACCATGTAATATGATTTTGGAATTTAATGAATAGAAACGAGATGTATGTGGACCCTTTAATGATATAATTAGTTAATGGATGGTTGAGTCCAAAATCTATTACATATATTCATATTTTTCTTGGACTGGCTGGGTATTATCGATGATTTGTAGGAAATTTTCCATTATTTTCAAAGCCACTAAACAATATAACTCGAATGAGAGTCACAGTTTAATAGAATAATTAATTTTTATAGATCATTAAGGATTTGAAAAAGATTTATATTACAGTTCCTATAAAAATGTTACCCACAAGTGGAAAAAATTTCATTATATATAAAGATGATTTAAATAAGGTCTTGGGCTATGTACTAATTTAGAATGAAAATCTGATATCCTATTCCTATAGTAAATTGAAGGCTCAAGAACAAAATTTACCAATTCATTAATAGGAGTTGCCTGAATTAATATTAAAATTGATAAATTTAGGACATTATCACTATTGGGAGAAGTGTGTAATATATTTGGATCATAAGAGTCTCAAGAATATATTCAAGCAGAAAGAGAGAAATATGTGACATTGAAGATGGGTAGAACTAATTAATGACTATTTATACACAATAAACTAATATAATAGGAAGAAAATATTTTTTTGTCACTCTATATAGAAGGGGTATTGTAATTTTATCATTTATGTTAATAGAGGAGGATCCCATATTCTTATAATTGAAAAGGATGTTCATGTGAATCATAAAAGAATAAACATCATCACTCCATTCATAAATGATTTTATACCAACCCTTCTGGAGAATATAAATTATTTTAAAATATATGATGTCAAAATTCATAATATTGTGGAAGGAATAAGTAAATTTAAATCCTATGAGTTTAATAATTAAGAATAAGTAGTTATAAGATTCATATCATGACTATGCGTCCAATATAATCCTTTATTATATAATGAGTTGTATGATAATTCATATAACATGGTACTTTCCATCCATAGATGGATTAAAAATATGGGTATAGATCTCCAGAATTATTATTAGTTGGACAATATGTAGAAGAAGGTTCCAAAATATATGTTTGGGTGCATTTTATGACAATAAGTGATGTCTGAAAGTAAAAAATTCAAGGGGATAATGCAACCATTTTCCATGCCTAAATGGAAATGGGAAAACATAACCATAAAAATATTCAATGGTACTTTGAAGACATTAAGATGAAATTAATATATAATTATTTTGGTTAATAATATTTCAAAATACTTCTCACTTCATTAAAAATCTAGAGGATCTATTAGTCGATCGACAAAAAAGGATATATATTAGGGAAATGGTCAGGTTTCATGGAACAATACTTTTTATTGCATATGATAATGAACCAATATTTAACCCCATGATCTAAAAGATTGTTTAACATGAGCTAAATACTGATTTTAACTTCAACATGGATTATCTTCCTCAGAATTATGTCCAATCTATGTGGAATCTGAAGAAACTCAAGGACATGTTGATAGAATGATCGATGGATTTTATAGTAGTATGGGATCAAAATCTTCCTTTATTTGATTTATAAGACAATAATTGTAAGCAATCAAGAATCCAAATGGAAAAATTGGAATCTATTTAGGGATAGAGGTTATAAAAACCAACATGATGGGATAAATTTGGTGAATGAAAAATGGTGAGTCTTGAAATGTACGAGGAAATGTGGGAAAAGTGGAAAACCATTCAGTAGAAAAACTAGTCTTATCATATTATATATAGGAGCTATGCAGATTATAATTGATGAAATGTAGAGTTTGAGGTTGGAATTACGGTATTTCTCATAATATCTGCATGAAATAAATTATTGAGAGTTTGAAAGAAGTGAAATCTTTGTCATGGAAAAATATTTCTCATTGAAATCCATTATTGTATAAGAGTGGTGTCCAATAGAAAATCACTTATACGTATCCTATCTTAATTACATGATGCATTTTATGTATCCCTATTGAGTACATACATACTATACTCATTTATTATGATGCATCCATATGTAGTAACATTGGATAAAGATCTTTCAAATGAGGAGCATTTGGTGAAGATAATAGATTTCTGAGTTATACTTCTAAGATATAATACAATGCACTAGGTCAAAGTGCAATAGTGAAACCATATGATTGAAGAAGCGATCTGGGAACCAGAGGCAGTGATGAAATATAGTTACCCACATCTATTTTGGCATGTGAAATAAAGATTTTGAGGGTAAATTTTAGGAAATGGGACGATTTTAATGATTGGGACTTTTATAAATAACATTCCCTTTGTGATTGAATGAAAGGATATATTGTGGTTTTGGAAAAATCATGCAGTTATTTTCTTTTATTATATCATATTAAATTTATAATAATATTAGTAATCAAAACCATTTATAGAATATCATTTTAATAGTGATCACATGATTAGTATAAATATAGGTTTATGATATATCCATTAAAAATAGAAAAATAAGAAATATCTTGAACCAAAAGTATCATACCATATGATGCCCATCTATTAGAGGATATCATTATAGGTAATTTCCCATATCAAATTCCAAGATGAGATCCTTCTACTAAATTATGAGTGAAACCCTTTATGGGGGATGCTATACCTCATTGAGATCATGACCTAAACAACGTACACTAAACCACCCCATGAAAATCTCACCATCACACACCTTACCCATATGTAGTTTTCTGGTGTAATAAAGGGATATGTATCAATACAATAATAATATAAAGATGTATATTGTATTTTCAATATAATAATGTTTATATTTAATTCTTATTGTTGTTAAATGAGAAATTATATTTATTTTGATAAAATAAAAAAACGTATTTTTATGTAATATGAAATTTCAATTAAGACCTTCCTTTTCCGTGATTTCCTAATTTTTTTTATTATAAAATAGTACTATTGGATAATTTTTATTAAATATATATGATAATATAATTTCTAAAAAGTCAAGTGAAATTTTCAACATGCGTTCAATAACTATTATTGTCAATGAAACACATCATTTGTCTAAAAATATCAATTATTATTTTAAAAGTGAAAATTAAAAAACAAATAAAATTATTTGGAAATATTAAAAATTATTTATAGAATCATCACATTGATATTATCCAATGCTATTTTTTTTATAAATTTTTGAGACAATTAATTTTTTGGCTTAAAATTTTATACAGTAGAAATTATAGTTTGTATTATTACATTACAAAATCCAAAGGGTGATGTAATAAATTCTCTAAAATGAACCCAAGAAAAAATACATGTTTCCCCTATAAATTAATGAGATATTAGGGTTATTTTTTTTATTAGTCCATTATGAATCCTGAAAACCTATATTATAATTTATGGTTTCAAAATCATTTCATTATAAAATTGACTCACATCCACATCATAAAGTAAAATGTATTATTGGTATGGGACAATAGAATTAAAACATGATGAAATACTCCTTTCTTTTCGAGAAAACATTTTCATGAATCATGGGAAGGAAGACGGTTTTGATTATTTTAATATATTGAGTCTAAAACTTTGACTGGGAAATAATATAGATCTCCATTATAGATTCGTATATACAACTACCAAATACCACCTTCCTCTTCACTCAAAATACTTGTATCACATACTTACTATTACATGCCATATTTAATGACTTCCCAAGGTGCCCCTATGCTCTCTGGAATCTCCTCCCCAATATTTGGAAGCACCCTCTCAATGTGAGGTACCTTTTTTATGTTCTTTCCCATTCATGAACCTTCTATGTATTTAAATTTTTGAATCACAATTGGTTGCATTTTCATTCCTATATAAATTTCCCATTATATTATATTTTTTTAAAATGATATATAATTTATCCCTTCTCATTATAGACTTTACCTAACCCATTACAATGCGGATTTTTAGTAAGGGACATGTGTCTCTTCTTTTCCATTCAAGAACATTCTATGTAATTATCATTTTGAATCACAATTGGTTGTGCTTTCATCACTTTATAAAGATCAATATATTTTCTAATTTATGTCAAAACAATTAAATATAATTTAACCATCTCATTATATAATTTATCATATCCCTTACTATGAAAAAATTTATTAATGTATTTTCCCCTATTATTTTCCATTCAAGAAACCTTAATGTAATTAGCCTTTTGAATTTTAATTGGTTATTTTTACATTATTTTATTAATATCTCCATACTTTAGAATTTATTTCCTAATAATATGATATCATTTATCCTCTCTCACTATAAAAATTACCTAATCTGTTACTATGTCGAACATGAGTGAGGGATCTACTCTTTCTCCACTTTATTCAAAAACCTTATTTTTGAAATGTATTGTTTCCAATTGATAACATTGGAATACAATTTTATATATACCTGTTACTGAACTATTGATAAAAAATTTATGGGATAACCCTTTCACTCTAATTAACCTATTTTATGAATCTATTATATACTATTGTAATGGTGTCAAAATTTCAAAACAAAATTCAGTTAAAATGATTGGTTTTGGAACATCTACACCAATTTACACTCATGTGTATTCACCGATATTTACCTACCCTTCAATGATTGGTGAATTCAATGTATTTAACCCATAATCCTTGATTTTATCATTATATTTGATGAAAAATATCAGTATTTTGTATGATCCATGAGGGAAAAATCTGCATGTACACGATATGAAAGAAAAATGTACGATCTAAATTATATATCACTCCAATGATTGGGGTAATGTTTTATCCTAATGGTATGACATGTATGGAATTTG
The DNA here is from genome assembly GCA_963277665.1 of Viscum album. Taxonomy (NCBI): domain Eukaryota; kingdom Viridiplantae; phylum Streptophyta; class Magnoliopsida; order Santalales; family Viscaceae; genus Viscum; species Viscum album. The sequence goes on along the minus strand of OY728121.1, from coordinate 1,637,952,986 downwards.
GTATGGACCTTAATCCATTATGGGACTTCTTCTGTCATGTCATGATGTCTTGGTGGTATTCTATTTTTTATTTTTATGAGATCTTGTTTAACATTGTTTCCAATTTCCCATGTTTCCATTAAGTTATCATGCTATATCATTCTTCATTGTTAATTTCTATGATTCTCATTTTATTTTATGTCATACTGAAATTACTATTGTCGAACATGTAATAATTTCTTAAAGTTATTAATTTTTTATCCAGATACTATGATTTATAGCTCACTGCTTTATAATGTATATCCCCATATTATTCTTTGTAGTTTTATGGATAATGGAATAATATGAGAATGTTTATGGTGTTTTAAATATTGTTTATATAACTCATTTTTTAGGTTTATATGTAATGTACATAGTGAACCAAATACACTAGTATTATAGATATTGTGGTTTGAGGTATTTGTATTCTTATATAATAAATCATGAATTTATATGTAATGAAAACAACAGTTGTTATATATTAGGTGTCACATATGACTCAAAATGTATGTTTTGATTTAAAATTGAAATTGCAGTTTAAAATAAAAGTCACATACATTAAACTAAAAAAAGTTTCTTTTATTATATTTATAATTTTGGGGGAAAATCATAAATAATTTATGACATGTATGAATCCACTAGACATTATCCTGACATATGGTATCCCTTATTTGACTCAATGTGTATTTTTTTAGTTTAAAATTGAAATTTTTCTTCAAAACACAAATCTCATGCATAAAATATACTATATTCCTTCCATTTTCCTAATACATTTGCATAATGATGCATTAATAATATGTGGCATGTATAAATTAACAACACAATGATCTAACAGTCAGTGTTCTTAGTATGACATTAAGTGTATTATTTTTGTTTAAAAGTGACATTTTATTAATTAAATTTTTAATATTTATTTTAAATTTATTTCAATGTAGAATTAATAAAATAGGATTTTTTATACATGTGCTCTATTTTTCTTGGTTTACTGTGGTTTTTTCCGCAACTACTAGCTCGTTGGGGATCTTTTGTGATTGTTTTGGGGGCTATAGATAACGGAATATTAATCTTTTTGAATATGTTGATGTTTTTTATAAATTATACATATCGATTGACTTCTAAAATCCATTGTATGATAAGTTATTAATATAGTGTCTTTTATATTATTGGTGATATAAATTTATTTGAAATTAAATTTTTTATTTTCTGTAAAAATGTATTGTAGTTTAGATGCATGTATGATGATGCATGGATTTTATAAATTATATAAATAGAGTTGATGAAGGATGAATTCCTCAAACAAAAAAATTAACTGATTTATTTCACCATTTATCATTGTTATAAAAAGAACTAATAAAGGGTCCCCATTATCAATGCTAAAATAGAATTGATAAAGGACCACCTTTAAGAGTTATTTTATTAAAGAAGATAAAGGTCCTTATTATCATTACATTTATATTGATTTGAGAAGTTATTTTTTAGATATTATTACAACATCAGTGTTATTTTGTCAAAGATGAAGGACATTTTTATTATTGTTAGTGCACATATTGTAACACCCATATGTTTTTTATGAAATTTTTCCTTAAATAATTTTTATTATTTAGTAGCTTGATTTTCATGAAATTCTGAGTTTAAACAAACCACAAGATTCCATTAGTATAAAATTACTTTTATAGCCTAGTCATTAGGATATTAGGAATAATTACAACTAACTTTGGAAAATGCATTGTGAATTCTTTGTATATAATTTATTTGGGAAAAATATAAATTAGATATTAATATTTTTGAGTGATTTACTTTTTGTGATGAAATTAATTAGATATATATGTGTTTTATACTTAATAAATTACTTTTTTATATTCATCTAATGGATATTTTATTCATAGGTTATGAATAAAATCCCATTTTATGTATACAAAACAATTTTTTTTAAAAAGTTTAATTTGACTTCTTTGAATGGAAGACCGATTTTAAAATAAGTTTTTGACACATTAATAATTTTTATATGACAACATAAATATGTTATTTTGATTCAGGATAAAAAAATTTACATAGGATGAATTAATGATATTTTTCTGATAACTTTCATGTTTTGATGAATAATAAAAATACACTAAATATTAATTGAAAATAACATTTTTTATTGAATAAATTTTCAGGGTTAAATATTTTTATTGAATTTTTTTAAAGTATTAATATAACATATTTTTACCATTTAATATAATTTAGGTCATTGGAATTAATTTTTCATTAAATTCTAATGTAAAAACATTTCAATCTTTTGCAATGTTTTACCTTCTATAAATTTCTTTTTCTCATTCTGAAAACGGGAATGATTTTAATTAATTACCACATATTATGTGTTTTTAATTTTTAAAAATTGATTCTATATTTGGAATCTGTGGTTCCAGATTATATGAATTGGATTTTTTTATTTTTGGGCACTATGAATAGTAACTTTGGTAATTATTTTTATTACCATTTTTAATGGTAAATCAGGTAATTAAAGGTAAAAATAATATTATAAAATTTTCTCAACACCTATAAAAATCCAATTGTATGACTAAATTTTACCCTTATCATATATTTTTATAAATTAAATCACATGATGTCCAATTAACGATGAATATTACATGAATTTAATAAACACTAACAAATGTGATAAAATGTCACAATATAATTTTATATATGCATATTAATTTTAATATATGGATAACTAGGAGATAATATCGACTATATATCCTCTCTAGAAATATTAAAGAATTAAATACACCATAAGAATTTATTTACGATTTTTAGAGATTAAATAATTACCATTAATGACGAAACAATAGTAATGTAAAAGTTATTTTATTAATAGAAATATCAAATAAATGGTTTTGAAAATATTAAAACAAGTGTCATACAAACTAATTAACATTCTACACTAAATTCATAGGACAAAATGACATTTTAGGAGTGTATTAAATATATATTTTATAATTTATATTCAATGTGGACTTTTTTAAAGTCAAATAAATGAATACTGTCAAAATTCAGAATATTTATATTTATGAAAATAAATTTTTAATAAATTATTTAAAAATCATATAAATATTTAAAAAATAATAAAAGTTAATAATAAAATCCAAAATCTCATAAAATATCCATTTATGGTCAATTTAGACCAAATAAGTAAATATTTATAACCATTAAATATTTAGAATTTTATGACCATAATTAAAATTAAATTGAATAACTAAGTGTCAATTAAAAAGATATGGTTTAAAATGAAAAAATAATTTTTTTAATTTTTTTGGTTGATGATAAAACAACACTATCTCATCTCATATTCTAAATTGGGAAATTTTTTTGGGTAAGGATGGATTTTATTATAAATTATTATTTCTGGAGTTTCCAAAAGTGTCCCTCAGCTCAATTATAAACGGGTACCTATTCCCTCACCTCTTCACTTCATTTTCAGCCTTCATGCTTGGATAACCCCTTCATTTTTTTTCTCAACTTCCCTATTTTCATTATATAGGTTTTGGATATTTAAAAGACAACTCTAGTGCTCTAAGAAGATATTTAGAGGAAGCACGTCAAGAAAGAGGTAACCTCTTCTACCAATTCATTCAAAAAACATTCTTCTTCAACTTCCTCTTAGTTAGATGTTTTATTATAGATTATAAAACAAGTATCACTAATATAATGATATGTTATTATAAATATGAAATGACCATATTTCACTTTCAATTCATCCGACGAAAAATGAAATTAGCGCACGTGCGTACGTACGACTTACCGTCTCCACACTGTGGTGTAATCTGTTTTACAGCACTACCTTACTTGGATGGATATAGTTATGGAAATAATAACTATATATGATTATTATAACATGATAATAATTCTGAAATATCATACCCCATTTAGTTCAATACCATTCAACAATTCTGGGAATGATATCATTGCTCGTGTGTACGTATGACCTACCATCTCCATGATGTGATGCAATTCAATCTACATGATCATCATTATTCCATGATTATATACATGAATTTAATGAAAAAATATGATATATATTATACTAATAACATTTTTTAAATAATAAAATATAACTTAAAAAATAGTAATAAGAATGTATCCGACAAAACAGGCCTAAGAATATAAAGCAGTTAATACACTAATAACGAGTAACAATGAAATGTTAATAACAAATAGATGAAAATATAATCATAAATTTTATCATAAATATTATTATTACTAAGTAATAAATATGTAACAGTATTTAAATCATTATACAGTAGGTTTGGATACATACAATTCATATCATACCTAAGTTAAGGGATAACTTTTCAAATCTCATTTTTATCTGAGATTGTTTATTCGTAAGTATTTACGAGGGTATATTTATCACCCACATCCATGTTTCCTAAATATTTATTTCCAAAATTATTTATATCCCTCTAAAATTTTACATGTTCATCAATTTTTTCTTAAGGTATAAATGAAATCTTTTTTTTTGTTTTTGGTATGTGGTACTTTTTTTTGACTTTTCACGCAAAATTATGAGAAGAATGTTTTTATAACTTATACGATATGAATGGATTTTTATGCTTTCAGAATGTATTATTTAATTGAATTTTACCTTAAAACATTACAAGGTTTTTTCACATAATATTATTTATTCTAAAAATGGGTGTCATTTTGAGGAAGAAAAACATTTTTGAATAAGAAAGTATATTTTTCTTAGGAAATAATTGCAGGTATTTTCCCAAAATTATTTTCCATCTAAGATGTCTCTCTTTAAATAGGGTTATATTTCTAACACTGTTATTTCTATGATTTTATTGTGTGTTATTTAGGAAATCCATTTTTTTGATATCAATTATGATGGAATTAGGTTTAAGAAACCCTATTTATTTCCTGGGTTATTATATGACTAATTTTTTGTTTGTTCCACATGTAAGAATAGTTTAATTATAAGATGGGTGGGACCTAAATATCCCTAAAATTCATTGGGTAAATAATTATATATCAAGAGTGTGGAATGAATGGAACTGTAAGTAAATCTGGTTCAGTAATACAGGGCTTGAATGAGGAGTGAACTCAGTTCAATAATGGAATTTGCTTTCTGTGATGGTATTGGAAATGAGCCTTGACTAATATAAAATTATTTTCTATGCTTATGTGTCTATGTGATGAAATATCATGTCTTATGTTATGAATATTGGAATTACATTTCAATTTTATTATTTATCCCATGACATTATATTATGATCTTTTATATATAGGATAATAAGTTTAAATGTCATGTTATTATGATTATTATATTATTAATGTTTCCCTTATTTACCCTTACTGAGAATTTGAGATCACCCTTTCATTTTTTTCCCGAGTCATGAAGAAGGGTATTAATTAAGATATGTCAAAAATGAATCTAGTTATTAAGAAATAAGTGGGAGACAATTTGGATGTTTTGTGGACCACTTGTTTCTGTTTCCCTGTTTCAAAAGAGACTAATCCTATAAAGACCTGGTGTGGGTTTTTTTATTTTTTGTAATAAATATTATTTAATGGTGTAGTAATATCTATATGTAAATTATAGTAGGTTATAGTTGGTATTAGAGAAAAGGTATAGTTAACCACTAAAAACTAGGAGAGATAACCATTGTAAGAACACTGATGATATGTATAAGTATAGGTTAAAATATTATCCAAGTGTTTTAGAGATGTTCAAGAATTACCTAGGATTAAACCTAAAGTGTCCTAAATTCAAATTATATTATTTAATTATGTGGTTTTCCCATTATGATTATTGTTTCTCACACTATTCTTCTTTGTTTTTTTCAATGGATGGTACCTGATGAAACCATGTTAATGATGCAATGGGCAACACAATGATTGTGACCCTAAGGAACCAAATGTTATGAGAGAAGGAATGAAAATATTTTATCCTTGATCACAAAACATCTCATGATTGGAATCATTCAGGTCTTCCTAATGAGAAAAAGAGGGAGAAGAACATAACGCAGCAGCCACATTCATTTATTAGGTCTTCTGATCCATTAGTGGTTGAACAATGGATCAGTACCACTGAAACGATATTTTTAGTTCTACTAGGTTTTAAACAAGATAGTTTCATCTTATTAGTGTATCATTTGGAAGGTGAAGCTGATCAACGGTGGAATCCTATTAAGAATAGAAGACCAAGATATGAAATTGATTCATTCAATTGGATGAGTTCAAGAACTTATTTTTCAATAATTACTTTCCTTGTATTCCTTGAACAAAGATGGATATGGAGTTCCTTGAACATAAGAAAAAGGATAATGAATCTATTGGTACCTATGAAGAAAATTTTACTAGGCTTATAAGTTATTATTCTGGAATTAATATCCAACTTGAGAATAAAATTGATCAATTCGTAAGTGGATTGAAACCAAGTATCCGATGAGAAATATCCAAAAGGGAATTCAATAGATATGATAATTGTTTTTGATATTCTCTCAAGGATGATATGTAGATTTGAGGTACCCATTAGTCATATGGGTTTGATAAGAAGATAAAAATGGAATTCAATCGAAAATTTAAAGACCAGTCTGAAATAAAAACGACTTTTCCCTTATGCTCAAATTGTGGAATAAAACCTAGAGCGAATTTTCATAAAGGTATTAGTAAATGGTTTAAGTATGGAAAATATATTCATCGAGTATTTGAATGCTAATGTCATGGAAAATGATGGCATGACACCAAAAAAGAAAAGGTTACACAGAATGCACCGCCTACACAACAATGTTACAAGAGCAATGAATTGGAGAATTATTCCAATCTATTCCTTAATCCAAGGGTTATTTATGGTGATCTAGGTTAGCAAACTCTTATGAAAAAATACAAAGGAATGTCACATGAAATTAATATTAGTGACATGGAGTATTATAATGAAGTTGTAAAAGGTAGTCTTACCATCCACTCTAATGTAGAAAATGTTTTATTTGATTTTGGATCTACGCACTCCTTTATTTATAAATAATATTCTAATGTTATCATCGTATTACCTAAAAAATTAGATGTTGAGTTAGTTGTGACAACTCCTAATTGAAAAATAGTCATATAAAAAGTTTATAATTCTTTTCTGGTTGATGTTTGTGGGAAATTGCATCCTTTAAATCTTGGGATACTTCCTATAGTGGAATTTGATGTGATTCTTGGCATGTATTAGAGTTATCTATATAGAGCACATATAAATTTACAAGGAATGGAAGTCACATTTATTATTACAGATCAATCTACGATCATTTATCATTGAAAGGATTCATACAACCATCCAATAAAATTTCATCCATATTATGGGTCTGGATTCCTATAAATGAAGGTTTGTTATCTCAAATGGTAGGGGAGAAACTCATGATTAAGAATACACCTATTGTATGAGAGTTTGAGGATGTATTTTTGGAATAATTTCCTTGTCTTCCACCAAATCATGAAGTTCGGTTTTCAATAGAACTCATACCGAGTGATATTCCTATTTCAAAGGCACATTATAGAATGACCCAAATTGAGTTGTTAAAATTTAAGATGAAACTCCAAGAGATTATAGATAAGGGACTCATAAGCCTTAGTGTGTTACCTTGGGGCTCACCTATTGTATTTTTTAAGAAGAAATATGTATCAATGAGACACTTCATTGATTATCGAGATCTTAACAAGAACACTATTAAGAAAAAATATCATCTTCCCCACATTGATGAATTATTTGACCAACTACATGGAGCTCAATATATTTCCAAGACTGATCTTCATTCCAGATATCATCAATTAAAGGTTAAAAAAAGGATATACCAAAAACAACACTTCATACAAGGTATGGACACTATTAATTTATAGTGATGCCTTTTTTTATTAATTCCCCCGTTATCCTCATGTATCTAATGAATAGTGCATTTAGAGACTATCTTGATTGGTTTTTGGTAGTCTTTATACACGATATTCTTGTCTATTAAATGTGCAAAGAAAAACATGAATATCACATGAGAATTGTACTGAAGTCCCTAAGAATGGATATGATTTATGCCAAATTTACCAAGTGTGAATTTTGGCATCATAATGTTTCATTTTTTGTCACATAATCTCAAGGGAGGAGATATTTAGGGATCCAAAAAAATAGAGGTTATTAAAATATGGTAGAGAAAAACAATGATAGTTAAGATCCAATTTTTTCTTGGATTGGAGGGATATTATCGACATTTTGTGAAATATTTTTCATGCTTATATAATCCACTCACTAAGTTGACTTAGAAAGGAGTTAATTTCATTTGGAAGGAGGAAAGTGAATAGAATATCAAATAGATGAAATGAAGGTTATCTTAGTGAACCTATTCTCACAATACCTTGTATTGGAGAATGGTTTGTGATCTGTAGTGAAACATCCATGAAGGGGTTGGGATGTGTTCTCATGCAGAATGATATGGTGATATCTTATGCCTCATGGAAGTTGAAAACTAATGAGAAAAATTACCCAACTCATGATTTAGAGTTAGCTATGGTAATAATTGAATTAGATATATATATGCATTATCTATATAGTGGAATGTGTGATATTTATACTGATCATAAAAGTTTAAAGTATATTTTTCACACAAAAGGAGATGAATATGTAGAAAAGAAGATGGTTGGATTTGATTAATTATTAGGAATACTCAATACATTCCCCCTGGGAATGAAAACAATGTAGAAAATGATTTTTGTTAAAATACCATGCTAGCTTATCCATGACGAGGATCACTAAAGATCAAATATTTAGGGATTGGAAAAGTATGGATCTGAAAATTTTAATGGAAGGGGAGAAATAATATTTTTCCCAAAGGAATGTTCAGCCATCTGTACAAGAGAAGATTAAGGAGGCACATAAGGAAGATGCAGAGTTACTAAAGAAGGTGAGAAATGTTCCTTATTTCAACCTTGATTATGATGGAATAATAAGGTTCTGGAACCACATTTTTATTCCTACCATACAATAATTAAATAAGGATCTCTTGGATGAGGATCCTATTTATTCATTATCTATTAATCATGGTAGAAAAAATACATATATCGACCTGAAAGAGTATTTATAGTGGGATGGCATGAAAAAAATATTGCTGAATATTCCTCTCAGTGCTGGGTTTTTCATCAAGTTATGGCTGAGAGACAGAAGTCTAAGGGCTTGTTGCCACCATTTCCTATACCATAATGGAAATTAGAAAACACAACTATAGACGTTGTTGTCATACTTCCCAAAACATTTAAAGCAATAATGGTATATTGGTTATAATTAATCACATTACGATGTCGGCACACTTTATTGCTATTATAGACGATTTCTATCTTTATCAGATTGTCAGGATATATGTAAAAGAATCTGTAAGATTTCATAGAGAACACTTTCCATTTTATCTGATTGGGATCTGATGTTTTCCTCAATGTTCAAGTGAAATATTCAGCATGCACTAGATATAGAGTTATGTTTCAACACTGCTTATCACCCTCAAATATAATTTCAATCTTAGAGGAAAATTGAAACTCTGGAAGACATGTTGGGAGATTCCTTTATGTATTTCAAAGGTGTTTGGGATCAACACCTACCATTGGTGGAATTTTCATAAAATAATATCTTTTAATCAAATATTCAGATGGATCCTTATGAATCCCTCTATTGAAAGAGGTGAATAACTCCCACATTCTAGGATGAGTTTGGAGAAAGAAATATATTAGGACATGTTTTTTTGATGAAATGGTAGAAATGGTCAAATCTATTCAGAAACATATAAGAGAAACTCATATTCAATGAAAACGTTATGCTGAAAACCGAAGAAAAGACATAGAGTTTGAAGTGGGTGATAAGGTGTTTCTACGAATATCACCCTAGAAGAGAGTAATGAGATTTGGAATGAAGGACAAGCTGAGACAGTGGTATATTGGTCCTTTTGAAATTTTGGATCGTGTTGGAATGGTTGATTATCGATTGGAGCTTCAACCGAATCTATCTCAAGATCATTATGTGTTACATCTATCTCTCATGATAAAGTATATAAAATATCCTTCACATGTACTAAGCTAATAATTTTTACTGTAGGTGTAAGATCTACATTATGAAGAACAACCGATAGAGATTCTAGTTCGCATTGAAAAAGTTCTATGAAATAAGACCACTCAATTGGTTAACGTTTTATGGAGGAACAACCAATTTTAAAAAACTACATGGGAAATTTAGGATATGTTGAGGGAGAGGTATCCTCATATCTTTTTTACCAAGTGAAGAATTTCGAGGGAGAAATTCAGTTTAAGGGGGGTATAATGTAACACCTGGATATTTTTTATGATTTTTTTTAAATAATTTATATTCATTAGTTGCTTGTGTTGTGTGAAATTGTGATTTTAAATGAACTAAGATATTACCTAATAAAAAATTATAATTATATCCAAGTCGTTAGGATAGCAGGAATAATTATAACTCAGGAAAATGAATTGTGAATTCTTTGGCTATTAATTATTTATGAAAAATATAAATTCAATATTTTTATTTTTTCGGGAATTAATTTTTGTGATGAAATTAATGGGATATATATGTTTTATATAATTAATAAAGTATTTTTGATATTCATCAAATGCATATTTTAGTCATAGGCTATGAATAAAACCCTATTTGATGTATAAAAACCTATTTTTTAATGTTTAATTTTACACCTTTGAATTGAGAACCACTTTTAAATTAATATTTTTACATATAAATAATTTTTATATGAATAAATTAACATTTTATTTTTATTCAGAATATAAAAATATACTTTTGATGAATTTATAATATTTTTCTGATAACTGTCATGTTCTGATGAATAGTAAAAATATGCTCAATTTTTTATTGAAAAAATCAATATTCATTTAAATAATTTATATAGATAAATTAAATTATTGAATGGTTTCAAAGTATAAATATAATATATTTTAGCCATTTAATATAATTTAGGTTAGTGTAATTAATTTTACATTACATTCATATGTAAAAACATTTCAGTCTATTGCAATGTTTTAACTTTTTAAAAAACTCGTTCTCTCATTCCGACGAAGGGATTGATATTAAATTAAATATTGAAACTTCTATTTTTTGAATTTTTAAAATGATATCTATATTTGGAATCATTAGGTCCAAATTATGTTAGTATGCTACTTTTATTTTTGGGCATTGTGAATTGTAACTTTGGTAATTATTTTTATTACCACGGTTAAAGATAAATTAGGCATTTAAAGGAAAAAATATTTTTATAAAATTAAATTAACACCTGTAAAAATCTTATTGGATGATTAAATTATACCTTAATAATATTTTTTTCTAAATTAATCACTTTTTAAAAACTTACCTATGGATAGGACATGAATATTATAAACCCTAATGAATTTGACAAAATGTCACAATCTCATTTTATAAAAGTGTATTAATTTTAGTATACGGATAATTAAGAGATAATATCAACTATAAATATTTTCTGTAAATCTATAAAAACTACCTACATTTTATATTTTTTTATAATGTTTAGATATTTAATAACTAACATTAATTATGACACAATAGTGGGGTAAAAATTATTTTATTAGTGGAAATATCAAATAAATGGTTTTAAAAATATTAAATGAAATATCATAAGAACTAATTAATGTCCTCCATGAATTTTCTAGGTGACTACGACATGTTAGTAGTGTAATTAATATATTTTTTCTAATTTATTTTCTATTTATATTTTTTTATAGTGAACTAAATGAATAGTGTCAAAATTAATACTATTGGTATTTTATGGAAATAAATTTTTATTAAACTATTTAAAAATAATAAGAATATTTAAAAATTACAAAGTGATAATTAAAAGATCTAAAATTTCAAAAAAAAATTCATTTATTGTAATTTAACACCATATAAGTAAATATTTATAACCGTTAAATATTTAGAATATTATTGCCACAATTACAATTAAATAGAATAACTAATTGTAAATTAAAAATCTATTGTTTAATATGACAAAATAATTGGTCAAAAATCTATTAATTTATGATATTACAAATCTATCTAATCTCATCTTCTAAATTTGGACATTTTGGTGTTTTTTTGTGTAGGGTTTAATTTTATTATAAGCTATTATTTATGGAGTTTCTAAAAGTGCCCCTCACATCAATTATAAAAGGGCACATCCTCCCTCACCTATTAACTTTATTTTGAGCCATGAAGCTCGTACATCAACTGATATTATCCATTATAAAGTTTCCTATTTTAATTCTAAATTTTCTGGTCATCTTCATAGTCTAACTCTAGTGCTCTAAGAAGATATTTAGAGAAACACATTAAGGAAGAGGTAATCTCTTATACCGATTCTTTCACACATGTTTTTTATTATACTTCCTATTAATTAGTATTTTCATTATAATGTTATAACATAATTATCACTCATATATTGATATTTTTTACCGAATATGAAACAATTATATTTCACCTTCTATCAATCCCATGAAAAATAAAATCACCGTGCATGCGTACGTACGACTTACTGTCTCCATGCTGTGGTGTAATAAGTTTTTCTCCAGAACCTTACTTGGAATGGTATAATGATGGAAATAATATATATATATATATGATTATTATAAAATTATACTAATTCTTAATTATCGTACACCATCTACTTCAATACCATTAAACAATTTTGGTAATGATATCATCGCTCGTGTGTACGTACAACCTACCGTCTCCACGATGTGTTGTGATTCATTCTACATGATCTTTACTAAACCATTATTATATACCTTAATTTAATTAATAAATATGAAATATATTATAATAATACTATGATTTAAATAATATAAATATAACATAAAAAGATTAATAATAACTTATCTGACAAAACATGCATAAGAACATAAAGTAGTTAATACTCGAATAACAAGTAACAATGAAATGTTCCTAACAAACAGATGAAAATATTATAATAAATGTTATCATAAAAATTATTATGATTCAGTAATAAATCATTATAATTATTTAAATCATTATTTAGTAGGTTTGGATACATACAAAGCATATTGGACCTAAGGTAAGGGATATCTTTTCAAATCTAGTTTTAATCCGAGATTGTTTATCCGTAAGTACTTACTGGAGTATATTTATCATCCATATCTATGATTCATAAATATTTATTTCAAAATATTCATTATATATTTCTATAATATTTACCATTTTTGAATTTTAACTAAATAGGATAAATGTAATCTTTTGTCATTTTTGGTATGAGGTACTTTCGGACTTTTCTGACCAAATTATGAGAAGAATGTTTTATAACGTGTATAGAATGAACATAATTTTATGCTTTTATAATGACTTATTTCATTGAAAATTACCCTACAATATTACTAGTTTATTTTCATATGAAATTATTTATTCTAAAATTGTATGTAATTTTGATAAATGAAAACATTTTTGAAGGAGAAAGGATATTTTCAACGGAAATTAATTTCCAGTGTCTTCTCAAAATTACATTCCATCTAAAATGTCACTAATTCAATAGTGTTACATTTCTAACTCTGTTATTACTATGATTTTATTGTGTGTTATTTTTTAAATCCATTTTTTATATAAATAATGATAGAATAATGTTTAATAAACCCATTTTATGTCATTGGTTATAATATGTTAGATGTTTTTTTATATTTTTTCCGGTATGTGTAAGAATGGATTAATTATGAGATGGGTGGGACCTATATCTCCCTCAAATTAATTTGGTAAATAACTATATCTCCGAAGATAGAAATTACAAGAAAATCAATTAAATATGGTTTAGTAATACATGGCTAGAATTGGGAGTGAGCTTGGTTGAGTAATGGACTTTGTCCACTATGATGGTCTTAGGAATGAGCCTTGACTAATAAGAAATGATTTCTATGATTATGTGTGTATGAAACAAAATTTCTTGCCTTATGTTATTACTATTGGGATTACATTTCACTTTTATGATTTATACCATGACATGATATTATGATCCTTTATATGAAGGGTAATATTTTCTAATGTTATGTTTTTATGATTATTATATAATTGATGTTTCCGTTGTTTCCCCATACTATGAATTTGAGCCCACCCTCTCATATTTTTCTTTTCCCCAAGTCATGAAGATGGGTATTAAGTAATATACGTCAAAAAAGAGTCTAGTTAAGAAGATATAAGTTGGAGAAAATGTGAATATTTTATGATCTAGTTTTTTATTATAACAACCCTTCACATTATTACACACTTATATGTGATTCATTACATAAAATTTCACTTAATAAAACTCTAAGGATCGAGAGGTCCAGTGTCTTGGGAAATTAAGAACATTACATAACAACTCAGAACATAACAGTCAACATCTTTATTGAAATATTCTTTTATATGATTCCTTCATACTTAGCATTGTATGGGATATCCTAAGGACATGAATAAGAAAATGGTGAGATATAAAGGCCAGTAAAGGAGTAAACAAGGCATAACAAGAAGAATATAGTACATGTTAGTCAATAGTCATATCAATGGAGCATAAGAGAAACATGAACATAAAGGCATGATATAGCATGATTATCATAACATGAAAATGTTAGAAGAACATTTAAAAATATATTATCTTGAGCCAAGGATCATTTTTCATGGAGCGTGAGTAAACCCTAATTGAACATGATATATCATGATACTAATCTTTAACCAATTCATTGAGCACTATCACGATGCACCCTTCATAATCATTTCATTTCATGAAAAAGTGTTCCGCATGGGTCATAAAACATGGAATCATTCAATATCATAAATTATTCCATGATTAAGGAATGTGGAATACATACATGAATCTATATAATTGACAAGTAAATGTGTGTAAAAGTGAATACCCTTGATAGATAAATGAGCATGGTATTCACTACACAATGATTTTGGTATGGATAATTGCGGTGCAAATTCGGCAGCATAACGACATGACATAAGAATTTATAAAAATGGTTGATGAGAGATAAAGTGGTATCTCATCATATGTACATGAAATGTACAATAAATGGGTCATATATATACTTTTTCTAAAATATTTTATGTAATTTAGATGTATAATATAAAATAATTTCTTGAATGTAAATGAGGAGATATAAATCCCTTACGAAATTTCGGCATTGTAATGGGGGTACATGGGAGGAATTAATGACAGAGAAATGGGTATCTCCTCATTAAAATATAAGGTGAAAAGTATTGGGGAGGTTTTAAGTCATACCCCAACATTTTAAATTGAAAATAATAGGGCATAACAACATAAATAAATTTGGACTAAAATGAGAAAGGAATAAATCCTTTACAAAATTTCTGCATTGTAATGGGTGTACATGGGAGGAATTAATGAGAGATAAAGGGGTATGTAATCATTAAAAAATATGTAGGGAAGTATTAGAGAGGTTAAAAATCATACCCCAACATTTTTTTGAAATAAAAGGGCATAAAAATATATGGAAACTTGGCCATAAATAAGGAAGGAAGGAATGTGAGAATCCCTTACTTTGAAGTGTGATCACAAAGGACTGGGAGAGGCTTGAGAGAGACTTATTAATAGATTGGGGTGCCTTGGGAGGATTATAAAGAGAGGAAGGAAGAGTTTAGTCTATATCCAAATGGTTTGAGTGAATATTTATTGTAGATTGAGTGGTTTTATATAGTAAAGAAGAGGGAATTCATTATTATTTAGGTTTTGGACACCACACATTATTGTAATCAAAACCACAAACCATACCATTGTTTTTGCTGATGATTTTTTCCAAAGGAGAGTATAAAAAATTATTTTATATGTCCAATGGCCCAACTTCTTAAAATATTAGTCTTTATTATGTGGAGGTGAGTCACACTCTGAAGGAAATCATTTAAAAAAGCTAAACTATTTTATAAGTCAGGCAGGGTCTACAAAGGCACCATGAAATTAATATTTCAAATATAAAATCACATTATTTTAAATTTAAACCATATGTTTTCTAATAATACCTTTTATGGAATTTTATTACCTCACTATTAGGTCATTGTTATGTCATAAAACACATTATATATTCAAACAGTATTTAATTTTTACCTAGAATTTCCACTATCTCAGAAAATTATAAAAAATTCATCATTAGATGATTTTAGTGTCCTGAATCCAAAAATAATATTCATTTTATTTAAATATTTTTATAAATATGTTAATTTTTACGTTTAATATAAAAACTGATATTTATCAAAAATTCAAGGGTTTTGAAAAAAATAACATTCATACCATAATAAAAATTACAATTGTATTCATTATACTATAATTTATTTTTAATAAAAATTAATTAATTTATAATATTTTTTTAAATTATTATTTAATTTAAAAATTCAATAATTCATCAAAATAGATTTCTTAAATTAATATTAACTAAAAATACTATTTGTTCTTTAAACACTATATACAAAGTAACAATAATAAAATGAATGTATATTCTTTATTCTATACAAAAGTAATGCCCATAATCATAATGATAGGGTATTGTAACATAACCACTTATAACACCTGCATTGACCTCATGGTAAGGTTTGTGAAAGTGACATACTCTTGGGGTGGATCAAATAACATTGCTCGGGTGGTAATCTTTATCAACATCCACTTCTCCTGTAGATAGTTCTGTCCAAGATTAATTTGTTGAAGCTCTTCTTGGGATTGTTCAAGATCATAGCCTAGTGATTCCACCTCCTTTCGGAGGTTCAACAAATGGGCTTCGTACATAGAAATTATATTTGATGAGGCCATCACTTCCTTTTTCTAAGAAAATTGGATTTGTTAAATCCCTATATTTATACTAATCATATGATCACTATTCAAAGGCTATATTAGAAATGGTAACTATTATTAATGGTATTTTAAAATTAATAAACATAAAACCAAATTATTTCATATATTTTATATAACTATCTTACTTAATAATAAATTTAATTATATCAACATGAATTTTTATTAACAAAAGTTTTGGTCATTACAATCTTCCCCTCTTAAGAATAATTTTCCCCTAAAATTTCATTTTCTCACACTAAAACAGATGATGGTTAATTTGCATAATCACTTCCTCTGATTCCCACGTTACTTCACCGAAATTTTTGTTTCACCACAACACCTTGATGAGTGGCATTGCCTTATTTCGTAGAACTTTTTCCCTATGATCTAAGTTCTTCACTGGATTCTCATAATAGGATAGGTCATTATCCAATGGTACAACCTCTGTAATGAGTATATGTGATGGGTTAGGTATGTACATCCTCAAGAGTGATACAAGGAATACATCATGTACTTGAGATAGGTTTGGTGGGAGTGCTAGTAGATAGTCCACTACTCCAATGAAATCAAGGATCATAAAATGGATGATGTACCTTGGACTAAGAGTTACTTTCTTCACAAATCTCATAAATCTCTTCCACAACTATATACAAAGGAATACCATGTATCCAACATTAAACTCTGGGTATCATCAACAATTATCAACATAACTCTTTTGTTGACTCTGAGCAGATTTATTATGCTGCTGGATGGTCTTAGCCATCTCTACCATTTGATTAATCATTTATGAACCTAGGAGTTTTCGCTCCCCAACTTCATCCTAACATGTCGGTGTTCTTCACCTCTTCCCATAAAGGGATTCATAAGGTGCCATTTTGATTCTTGAGTGGAAACTGTTATTGTAAGAGAACTTAACCAGAGGAAGATGTTGAACACATACTCCTTCGAGATCCATTGATAATTCTCTCAACATGTCTTCAAGTGTTTGTATAGACTACTCAGATTAACCATAACTTTGAGGATGACACATCATGTGGATGTTTGGCTCAGTATTCAGAACATGTTGAAGACTCTTCCAGAACATAGTGGTTAATCTTGGATCTTGATCGGATACAATATATAGTGGTACTCCATAAGACCTTACCACTTCTATGATATATATTTGTGCCAGTTGATTCAATGAGAACTCCTATCGAATTGCAATGAAGTGTTTAGTCTTTGTAAGATGAACCAGAACAACCCAGAATGCATTGTTTTCTTTGTATGTCTTTGGAATTTTGGTGACAAAGTTCAGGGTTATGTTCTCCCATTTCCATGTTGGTATGGGTAATGGTTGAATAATCCCCTTTGACTTCCGCGTCTCATCCTTCACTTGCTGATATACTAAGTACTTTGAGGTATACTCAGTGATCTTCTTCTTAATGTTATCCCAACAATAATGCTCTTAGAGATCCCAATACATATTTTTTTTCCTAGGTGAATGGAGAAATTTGAACTATGTGAATCATCCAAAAGATCATTATTTATCTCCAGATTTGATGGAACACTTATCCTTGTCCCAAATCTCACAATTCCTTCTTCATTAACATTGAACTCCGAGGATTTCCAGTTTTGGATAGTTTCCACTTTATATGAATCCCACATAATAATTTTGAGCATCCTTTAAAAATTCCAAAAGAGACGATTGAGAAAACGTTTTTGAAAGTATTGATGGTGTTACCTTCTTTATGATTCCAATATCCATCTTCATCAAATCTGAGAATACTGGATCCTTTTCAAATATCATCAATAACAGAATCCCTGGGTCCTTTCTACTTATATAATCCACCACCTTATTCTCTTTCCTCGGGTGGTAATGGATTGAGCAATCATAGTCATTGATCATATCTAACCATCTTCATAGTTCCATGTATGACTATTTCTGTGTGAATATATACTTGAGGCTTTGGTGATACATGTATATTTCACACTTATCCCAAAATAGGTAATGTTTCCAAATTTTTTAAGTGAATATTATTGCATCCTACTATAGACCCTATGTTGGATAGTTTTTCTCATCAACATTCAATTACCTTGAACAATAGGAAATGACATTTCCATTTTGAGGCAACAAACAACCAATGATCTTCTTCAAATCACCACTAAATACCACAAAAGTTCTCATCTTGTGGGAAGTGTGTGGGAAAGCCCAGTGATAAGCCTCCTTTTAAACTCCTTGAATCTCTCATCGCATTTATCAGTACAAGAAAACTTGACTCCTTTCGGAGTTGTCTTGCTAAGAGGGTTTGAAAATTGTAAGAAATTTCTCATAAATCTACAATAAGATCCATCCAACCCTAGGAAGCTACCGATACCCATCACTAATGTTGGCCTCTGTCATCCCTCTATTATAGCTATCTTGGAGGGATGCACAGATATCCCATTTTTGTGATGATATTACCCATGAATGATACCTTATTTAACTATAACTCACATATTCTATAATATTCATAGAGCTTATCCTTTCACAAGGTCTCTAGTATAGTGCTTTGATACTCCTCATGTTCTTCCTTAGTTTTGGAGTATATTATAATATCATTAATAAAGACTACAATTTTTTTTGAGGAAATATCTATGACTCGGTTCATCAAGTCCATGAATATTTTTGAAGCATTAGTGAGTTAGAAATGCATTACCGTGAAATCATAGTTCCCTTACCCTGAATGAAAATTAGTCTTGGGGATATCATGCTTCTTCACCCTTACTTGGTAATATTTTGACTAAAAATCCACCTTGGATACGTATTGTGCTCCACGTAGATGATCAAAAAAGACATCAATTCGGGGAAGAGGAGACCTTTTTATAATAACAATTTTTTTCAGCTCACGATATTCAATGCAAAGGCGCATTGAATCATCCTTCTTCTTGACGAAGAGGACAGAAACACGCCATGGTGATGCACATGGCCATGTAATCCCTTTATTCGGATTCTCTGGTAGTTGTTTCTTTTGTTCCTCAATCACCAAAAAAACCATTCTATATGAGGTCATGGGTATTGGAAATACCCCAGGTATAAGATCAATTGAGAATTAAACGTCTCTTCTAGGAGGAAGACTGGGAAATTCCTAGGGTAAGACTTCAGCAAATTCCCTCACAATAGGCATGTCTTCAAGGATGGTTGTTTCCTAAGACTCAATCATCTGAGAATGATATGCATGATCAAAGGGAAGTAATATCCATACTTGAGATGATTGTGCTAAGGAAGATTCATCTTCTTCCTTGCACTTGTACAAAATCAAGGAGTGATTCGCCATTTGGAGAGTGATTTCCCTCTCATAAAAATTTATGTTGGATCTATATAAGGAAATTTAATCCATACCATGAATCACATAAAATTCCACTAGAGGGAGTATGATGAGGTTCGTCGGGAAGTTCAAACCAGAAATTGTGACAGGGGATGAGTTATATTAATAAGACAAAATGATTTCCCCATTTTTCATTCTCACTGACATCTTTACATCCATGATTTGTGGTGGTGTTAGGATTATTCATCTAAACATTATGGATATAAACTAATTAATATTACTAGAATCAAAAATTATATTTTATTTTCTTGAATGAATAACTATCGTACCTATCACCACTTCATTGTTGGAGTTCTCTTCGGCAATAGTGATGGAATAAGATCTCCCTTGTTACCTTGGAGGTTGTTGTTTGCCTCTAAATACCCTTGACATAGGGAACTAGTTTGGAAAGTGTCATAGTTCTTTGCAGTTGAAGAAATGAACAATGTGTTGAGGGTTGAAAAGATAATTCTTCTACTCTATCTCAATAATGGGTTTTTTTTATTATTGGAAGCTAATATCTTGGTGCCCCTCTCTTCCACACATAATTCATTTCCTCGTCTTCTTTAGGTAATTTTCAGGGTTCTTCTTTCTGCACCTTTGAAAAGTAAGGTGCTAGAATTTCGTTGTACCATTGGATCTATCCATCGGATGACTATAAATAAAGTCCACCTTATGCTTCATATCCCCATGATACCCCTAATATTCTTCAATCTCCATTTCTACTTTAAGGTCACATTAGACAATTTCCTCATAGCTCTTGAAGTCAGAGATCATTAGTGCTTTCCATAGGCTAGGTTTTATCCCACCAAATATGTGTTAAACCTTGAATTCGGTGGTAATGAAAAAGTAGGAGGAATATCATGAAACCCATGTGAATTTTTCCTCATATTATGAGATGGATTTGTCATCTTTTTTCATGAGGGAAAATATGTCCCTTTCCATCTTAAGTCAGTGCATGCAAGGAAAATATGTTTCAAAAAACATTTTTTTGGGAAATCCTTCCATTCCAATTACTTGATCCCCCCCAAATTATAATTATTTTTTATTAATGTCCACCATTGATCAGCTTCACCCTGCATACGGTATGTATCCATAAGTACCTTCTCTTATTCAGAACATTGAAGGACGAGGAATATCTTCTTAATGGAGTTGATCCATTATTCAGCGATTGAGGGATCAAATGATCCATTAAAATTAGAAGGCCGTTTTCTCCTAAATCTCTCGATTGTGGATATTTATTTCTTATGAGGGGTTGAAAATTCCTCTTAACCCATTTTTCTATTCAAAATAAGAGTTAACTGAGAGAGTACCGTGATAATGTTTGTGATTATCGCTACCATCGGATTGGGCATCTCATTAAAAAATTTATGAAATTGATATTCACATCAATTATTAGTCTGAGTCCTCCTATTACCAACCATTTTCTGGAATAAAGGGAATGTTATGGGTATCACATAAAGGCGAATCCATTTACCAAAAGGGATAACTTATAAATTACATTTATTTCCTTAAATTATCTATGTTATCAATGATCTACTTACCAACACATATTCTTAGGGTCATTTTTCTAATTAACTTAATAATGGATCATACTAATCATATGAATTTACAAAATCATATCCCCCAAGAGTGTCATAACCAAAAGTGCAGCAAGGCTCATTGTCGTTCCCCAGTTCCAGTTTCAGTAAATATCAAAGTAGTGTTTTTGGGTTTTACCCCTAGATTCATCTCTGCTAGAACCACCTCTACCTGCTCTTATCTAGATAGAGATGTATTTTCTTGATAAACCACTTACTCAATACTCACAAAAATTTAGGTATGTTTTTATTATACTTAGTCTTATCCCTATGGCTTTCACTATGGTTTTCTAATCCTAATACCACAAAAAACTAAACTTATCCTTCGATTCCAACTATAAAAACTATTCTCTTTATTATACACTTAAAGATGATTTATTAAATAAACATTCACTTCATACATCTCTGAGAATAGAGTGAAATAGTGTCTTGGGAAATTAGTAACATTTCATAACAACTTATATTATAAAACCAAACATCTTTATTGAAATTTTTTTTACATGACCACAAAATTCCTTTGTATTTTGCATTGCATAGGAAAACCTGAGGACATGCATAAGAATAGGGTGACCTATAAAGCCTAGTAATGGAGTAAAAAAGGAATAAAAATATGTATATAGTACATGTTAGGAAATATTCATATCAATGTATCACAATAGATACATGAACATAAAGACATGATATAGCATGTTTATCATAACATGGAAATGTGGCAACAACATTTAACAAGATATTAGAATGTCCAATGGATTAATGAACAAGGAGCATGAGTAAACCCTCATTTAACTTGAATTATCATGATTAAAACATCATTTAAATTATCATATCATTATACTAATCTTTACCCAATGCATTGGAACGCTATTAGGGAACATTGTTCTTAATCATTTCATTTCAAGCATAAGTTTGCCACATGGATCATACAACATGGAATCATTCAACATCATAATTTATTCCACGGTAACAGAATGTGGAATACACCCAAAAAACTATATAATAGATATGTAAATGTTTATAAATGTAAATAAACATGATATATAAATGGGCATGGTTTTCACTACACAACGACTTTGGCTTGGAAAATCCCGGTGCAAATTTAGCAGCATAACGACGTGACATAAGAATTCATAAAAAAGGATGATGAGAGTGAAATGGGAATATAATCATATGTACATGAAATTGATAGTAATGGGGTAAAATAGATACAATTCCCAACATATTTTATGGAATTAGGATGCATAATATAAAAAAATTCTTGAATGTAAATGAGTAGAGAGAAATACATTGTGGAATTTCGGCATGGTAACAGGTGTACATTGGAGGCATTAATTTGAGAGAAATGGGTCTATAATAATTAATATATAAGGAGGAAAGTATAGGGGAGGTTAGAAATCATAACCCAACATTTGTAATTGAAATAAAAGGGTATAACAACATAATGAAATTTGGACAAAAATAAGAAAAGAATAAATACCTTTCGGAATTTCCGCATGGTAACATGTGTACATGGGAGGAATTAATGAGAGATAAAGTGGTATATCATCCTTAAAATGTAAGGATGGAAGTATAGGGTAGGTTTAAAATCATACCCCAAATTTTTTAATAGAAAATAAATGGTCATAATAATATAAGGAAACTGGGAAATAAATATGGAAGGAAGGAATGTGAGGATCCCTTACTTGGTAGTGTGATCCCAAAGGCATAAGAAGAGTCTTGAGAGAGGATATTTGGGAGATTGGGGTGCCCGGGGAGGATTATAGAGATATGAGGGCATAGGATGGTTGATCTCCGAATGGGTTGATTGAAGAGGAGTGTGAGATTGTGTGGGTTAATATATAAAAGAAGTGGGAATTATTTATTTTTTTGGTTTTGGACACCACACTATAGAATAATCCAAACCACAAATCATACCATGGTTTTTTCCAATGTTTTCTTCAAATTATGAGTGGAATAAATTATTTTGTAATTAAAATGTAATAAATTCCTAAAATATTTGGCTTTATTAAGGGGGATGTGAGTCACACTCTTAAGGCAATCATTTTAAAAAGATAAAGTATTTTATAAGTCTTTAAGGGTACACTAAGGCACCATAAAATTAATAAAAATATATAAAATAACATTATTTTATATTTAATACATATTCCGGCCAAAAAGACCGTTTATAGTATTTTATTACATCACTATTGGGTCATTATGATGTCATAAAACACAAAATATATTTAAAAGGTATTTAATTTTTACCCAAAAATTCGACTGTCTCATAAAGTTATGAAAAATTAATTATCAGATAATTTTGATGTCCTGAATCCAAAAATAATATTAATTTTATCTAAATAATTTTATAAATATGTGAATTTTTACTTTTAAAATAAAAAACTAACATTTATCGAAAATTCATGGATTTTGAAAAAAACTGCTTTCAAACCATAATAAAAATTACAATTGAATTTATTCTAGTAACACTTATATTTAATAAAAATTAATTTAGTAATAATATTTTATTAAAATATAATTTAATTTAAAAATCCATTAATTAATCAAAAGATATTTCTTAATTGAATATTAAATAAAAATACTATTTGTGCCTTCAAAACTATTTACAAGTTAACAATATTAAAATGAATGTATATTCTTTATTCTATACAAAAATAATGTACATAATCATAGTGCTATGGTTTTGTTACATAAAACCTTATAACACTCGCATATGACCTAAGGGTAAGGTGTGCGATAGTGATAGACTCTTGGGGTGGCTCAGATAACATCACTCTGGTGTTAATCTATATCAAATTCACTTATCCAGTATGCATTTCCATTTGGAGCTTAACGCGTTGAAGTTCGGATTGGTCTTGGTCAAGAACAAATACTAGTGACACCGCCTCATTTTCGAGATATGAAGAATTGTCTTTGTACGGAGAAAATCTACTGGATGAGGCCATCTCTTCCTTTGTCTGAGTAAATTGGATTTGTTAATGCCCTATATTTATAATAATCACGTGATCATTGTTCAATAGATATATTAGCAATGGTAATGATTATTAATGATATTTTAAAATCTAGAAACATAAAACCAAATAATTTCATATGTTT
This sequence comes from Viscum album, assembly GCA_963277665.1. Classification (NCBI taxonomy): domain Eukaryota; kingdom Viridiplantae; phylum Streptophyta; class Magnoliopsida; order Santalales; family Viscaceae; genus Viscum; species Viscum album. The sequence goes on along the minus strand of OY728121.1, from coordinate 1,637,928,137 downwards.
TATATAAAAATCTTTCCTAATAATACATTTAAAAATATCAAGAGGAATTTTCATTAATAAAATTTTGGGTCGTTACATTTAGTTTTCCCAATTTTTAAAGACATAAAACCTATAAAGTCATGGATTTGTTTTTGTTATGCTATATAATAAATATTCTTCAATGTTTATGTAATATCTATATGTAAAGTATGGGTCATTAAACATGTATTTACTAGATGCAGAGAAACCATTTCATGGTTTAGAGTGATTAATACATAGTCGGATGAGAATATGCTCATAATTTGGTCATATATAGAGTTCCAGTTGAGTAAACACAACATTTTCAATATAAAAAATACAATGATTTTGGTTAAAATTTTTATTTTAAAATAATAAATAGCCTTCAACATTCTATAATTATCAACATATTGTCAATGGTTTTTGGATTTGGTGTCAAAAAAACAATACCATGATGATATATATACCACCATATCATAATTTGATTGAAATTATTTCAATTTCATATATTTCGTAGAGTAATGTAATGAAAAAACGATATAACAAACCACATCATCTTTTAAAGGTAGTTAAAATCATGATTCCAATCATATACTCATGTGAGTATACATATTTAATCATCAACTTTGATTCAAATAACTTCTGGATTTGGTTTTGGAACAAATTATTTTTAAAATGAAGATGACCCAAGAAAATCTTTTTGATTCATGATGACTATCCACATCTAAAGAGTGAACCTTCTTGTTTTTAAATAAAAATCATAGGGATAATTTATAAGGAAACCATCACACCACCCTTTTTAATACACTCCTAGATTTTGAACTTCCATTTCCTATCCTCTACTGCTTGCTATCTCCCACCTCTACTGCTCTCCTTCTTTAGCAACACCTTGTATGCACAACACAAAACAAATAAAACAACATATAACTTCCTCTTTCCTGACATGAATCATTCTTGAACTTGCATCAAACATAGGATTTATGAAAAAAATCATCCTCACATTGCTTCATATATGGTAGTTGGAGGGTCCCTTATTGGTGTTTCTTATTTCATTCTCCTCAGCTTCCCCTACATATCTAACTAGTCCTTCAACACTCACATAAAAAGGATAAGGTATGTTTTGTTGTAATCCTATATTGTAAGAACCTGGTTTTTCATTTTAGGTATGGATCATTATTTCTGGTTTTTTATAAGGAAAAAAGGAAGAATTGATAAATTTTAAAAGTACATGCTGTGTAATTTTGATTAAATGTTGTGTACCCAGTAACCACATGTAGCTATGTACTAACGGTATAACGGCTGAGTACATGGCCATGTAGGTGACCTGGAAGACCACCAAATGCAAGTTCCAGTTGAGGCTAGTACATAGGGTGTAAATTAAATGAACATGCCCTGTACTTTTCTTTTTAATTGATTAATTGCAGCGGGGTCATGTCTCATCTCTAGAAAAACGTTCTTCTCCATGTGTTTTATACATGAAAGTGATGTATGACTGAATAACTTCTAGCTCCTCCCATTCCTCCATCAAATCTCTGATTGAGATATTTCTAGCTGTGTTGGATTCCCACCGGTGATTTCTCTCTTCCCATAGAGGCTCCCATCTTGATTTCTCCACTTTTGTGAGTTATCGAGGGTTGATCTTTTTTCCCTTTTGTAGATATACATTGTTCAAGGCCGATTCAAGGGAAAATGTTCAACTATAGTGATCTCTTGACATAAAAATAGGTGGTTTGTTCCTTTCTTTGATAGTCATGGGATATTATATGCTTGAAGTGATGAATACCCATGTTTACGGTATTGTGTGTTTTGGAATTTAACCATATTTAATACCTGACATGGTTTGTTTGACTGAGAAAGGGATATTCCATAAGAGTAAGGTTTAATGCCTTGATTTTGGTTTTCCCCTGTCTAATTGATTATGGCCATTTGGTCTAGAATTCCTGTTTGGTTTTTTTTCAGGCCTCGTGTTATTAGGATGGAGTTATCATTTATTTGAGATGTCTGTGATTCGCATTGTGATGGAATTAACAAGGGGAAATTTACAATGAGAGCTTCCTAAGATAGGGTCATTTAGGCATAATTTTTGATACATTGACCCAGTGGTATTTACTGTGAGATATTTCGGCTGTTCACAGAACATAAGGGTTAGACTGTGAGAGCTACCCAAAGGGTTGTTATTAAATTAATGTTGGACCTCAGGGAGTTGACTATGAGAGCTTCCAGGAGGTCATTATAAATTGTTGTTGTTATGAATACCATGGGGGTATTGACCGTGATAACTACCTAGGTGGTCGTTGTAAATGATTAGTGCTATGTGGGACCAAAGCGGTTAGATTGTGTGATCTTTCCCAGAGGGGAATTATTTTATTAAATTAAATATATTTTAGACTAGAGGGGTTATACTGCAAGAACATTCCTTGATTGTTGCTTTTGAACGTTTGATGAATGTGACAAGCCTTCCCTACCAAAGCACAAGCTTGGTCTCAATCTTACTTGTTTGTTAGATGGAATTTTGAGACATTTGATTTACTATTACATAGGGGATATAGAACTTAGGCCTGATCCTGATATTTCATTATTCAACATATTAGATAATTAACTAATTTTAATGAATTTAATTGAAAACTTTAGGATTTTTTACATTTGACCACTCCTTAGTTTATTGATTCATTTTTTATTATTACTTCCTATATATATTCACTAACAGTTAAGCACATATATTTTGGTGGTTTCCTACTGGGATTCAGCTCATACCCTATTTGGGTCATTCTTTTATGCCAAAATTGATTATATGGTTGCAGGTATAGATTAGGGAAAGCACCCTTCTTCATCAGGTACATGATTTCTATTCGAGTTTGAGAGCATGGGACCAAGATGAGGATTGTGATGCTATTGGAGTTTACTGTTTTCATTACTTTGGTTTTAGTATTATATTTACAAAATCTTGACTTGTTTGGATACTTTCCTAGATACATGTCACATGCATCATTTATTAATATATGTTGTAGTTGTTTATATAATTAGTCTTTCGCTATTTAATTTGATTGTATGGTATTGCTGCTTATGCTACTATTTACTATTTTATTCTTCTATGTTACTCCACCAATGAGGGAATAGTTTCCCAACTATCACACCCAAGGCCCTCGCTTCTAGTCTTCAGGCTCTGGAATTCAGAGAAATGCGCTTGTGGCCATGTGACCAATCAGGTATGGGGCACCATTGTGCGACACCCATAATTGGGACATTACAAAGTGGTATCAAAGGAGTTTCTTTTCTTCTTTGCCTTACTATTTAGAGCCTATAGAAAGAGATATGAAGTAATGGGTAGTTGGTAATAATTTTTTCCAGTGAGTAGCTAACCTATTTACATGTAAAAGCCAAGTTACCTCAAATATTGCAATTTTTCTTGTTTTAAAATTATTATAGTTTATTCGATTTCACTATTAGGTGATGCACATGATTTGTGATGTTATGTTCTATATCATTATGGATCTATTATTTTTGCAACCTGATGAGATGAGGGTATTCCATCTCCTTCATCATATATGAACATGATATAGATCACATGTCTTGCATTGTTTTCTTGCAATTTAGGATGCATTACTGATTGCATGTTGTTGTGATAATTGGTGTGCTATATTTTCATGGTGTTTTTATAGATGCCTTGAGAGAATACTCTCTATTTTGATAGGGTGTTCGAAATTTTAATGTTTCATTTGGATGGATGCCAAACACTGGTCCCTGAGGTGTTAGGGGCCCTCTTTGGTCACAATTTGGTGGACCATGTTTGAGATTTAATTGAATTTGTTCTAGTTATGACATGAATAAGGATTCTAAACATTTATTCATGTGAGTATGGGATCTCAAGGGTCATAATTTTTCATGCCATAGAGAAAATTCTTAGTTTTTAATGGTTTTGGAAAAATTTCATAGGCTTAATTTCTGGAATCCTAGACAACATAACATGTGATGTTATGGACACACTCCTTATTTTCATCTGTTCTAGAAAAAATAATTATTCTAATGTACACACCATGTACTAGGATTACATGTTGTTTAGTGCTTGATTGTGTGGCTGATTATGTGAGTGGAGACACAGGGTTGGGAAACTTTTGGTAGAACAATCTAGGTAGGGGTTATACATGTTGTGTTTTAAGGAAGCATGTATCCTACTATGTGACCAACGATATGGGTGGATAAAACTTAGGTTGTACATGGTGTATCTATATTGTACAAATAATTTAGTTTTGAACCGTGTATTTGGACGATTGACCAAAAACCCGGGTGGATGGGACTTAAGTGGTACACAACGTGTTTAGGGTGAACACGCTGAATGGTGTTTCCCAGGAGAGGACCATGTGGTTCGAGACATGTTGAAGTACTTTGGAAGGAGGGGATATTCATTTTCACATAGTTTCTTAGAAGAAAAATTCTGTGTGTATGGGTGTTACATGAACATGTTTGAAAGAGGTACACACCATGTAAAAAGCTTAAGAGAAGACACCATATAGGGGTTATACAGGCCATGTAACCATGTTTTGTAATACATGAACATTTCTTCTCCTGTTACATTCTTGCACTTCAGAGTTTTTTTCCTTGATAATATTAAACTGATCTATGCACCTGACCATACAGATTCATGTCGCTATGATGTCCTCGGGTTGTATGCTAGATACAGGGTAATGATAAGACACTAGAAATGGTATATTAGGGACTACTAGTTGATCCTCACATCATACCTGTTTTGTAACTAGTTATTATAGTGGCTGCAGGGGATAATGTACAGTTATGTGAATGATTTTTGCAGATTTTACATACTTTCAAGGGAGCACCGCATCCTACCCATTCCATGGAAGAGTTGATGCAGGTGTTCCAGCAATAACATCCTCCCACTTTTTCAGGGTTTAGAGGACCACAGGATATAGAGTCATGGTTGGAGGCCATGATTGATATCTTTGAGCACATGGAGATGCCTTTGGAGATGAGGGTGAAACTCATGATGTATATCCTATGTGATACTATCAATAGATGGTGGGATGTTTTCTCACATGAGGAACTTCATCGGGATATGGATTGGGAGGTGTTTCAGAGTAGCATCTATGAATACTTCTTTCTCGAGAAGTTGAAGGCCGATTGAGCCCGATAGTACATTCATTTAGACTAGGGATCTCTTTCAGTGATGGATTACTCATATCATTTTATAGAGCTTAATCACATCACACATATTCTGGGAGGTGAATATTTATCATTGGCAAGGAAATTTGAGTATGATGTCACATATGATTGTTGATCATAGGTGAATGTCATCAGGCCTACTTCAATGAATGCTATAGTAAACCAGGCGTAGATTACTAAGTGGGATCTAAGGGAGTTAGGAGCAGCGAGCCTGGGCAGTTTAGCATCAAATACTAGTACTCCTTCGAAAAATAGTAGGAAGAACTGTAGGGAGATTTCATGTGATGTTTCTTTAGGTATCGAGGTGGTATTATACCAGTTTGGGGAGAGTGGGCTTATGAGACCACATTGCTTGAAGGACCTAGTCGAGTGCCAAACATGTGGCATGATGGTTCATCTTCAATGTTTTTTCTTGTTTTCTCACCATAAGCTAGTGAGAGGGGATCAGTTATGACTCTACGTTTAAGAGTCGGACTACCATTTTCTCATCAATTAGGGAACTAGAGTGTGATAGGCCATTCATGACAAGGAGGAGGTCATGGTCGTGGCAGCTAGTTGGCAGGTTTTTAGTGACAATAGGGTGGATCAGCTCAGGGTAGTCAGGTAGGGTAACAGGGTCATGGTACATGTCAAACATTTGCAGTGGATCAGACCTAGTAAGAGTAGAATCAAAAACACTCTACTATTAGAGGAATGATTATAGTTGCCTTAGTTTTAGCTTATACACTTTTTGATATAGAGGTTACCCATAGTTTTGTATTTGTTTCTATTGTAAAGAACCTTGGGCTCTGTATCTTCACTTTTGAGGATGTTATAATGCTAGAAACTCAGTTGGGGATTAAGATGGCTAGTCTACATCAGTTTAAGGAGTGCCATCTAGATGTTTGTGGGTGTCACTTCTTATGGGACCTTTATTCCATTAAGATGATAGGCTTCATTGTCATTCTAGGAATGGGCTGGTTGGTATCAATCTAAGACTTTGTTGACTACTATCGTCATTGTGTGAGTTTCACATCACCATAGGGTGGGTATTTTCAACACAAGGGTGGATGGAATGTCCATGCGAGCCATTCTAGACCCGAGATTCAGGAGTTGGGAGGAAATATATCCCAGATAGCTAGTTTATATCTCGATGACTAGGGGACTTCACATAAGGAAATTCCTCCACATGTGGATCATTTCAGGGATGTCTTTATAGATTACTTTTCATGATTACCTCTGGATTGGGAGGTAGATTTCTCTATTGAGCTTGTTCCAGGAGTGCAACCAATGTCCATTCCTCCATATAGTATTGCTAAAACAGTGTTACAGTAGCTCAAGATGTAGTTGGTGGAGTTGCATGAAATGGTTTTCATCTGAACCCTTACTTCTCCTTGAGGTTCGCCTATCCATTTTGTGAAAAAGGTGGATGGTACCCTCAGACATTGTGTGGATTATCTGAAGATGAATAAGTTGATGGTCAAGAACCAATAACTGTTGTCGAGGACTTATGATCTCTTTGATTAGATTTGAAGAGCCTAGGTGTACTCAATTATTGACTTGAGATCCAATTATCATCAGTTGCCTATTAAACCATCATATATACCTCTTACTACTTTTAGAGTAGGTATGGTCTATACAAGTATTTGGTTATGTTGTTCGGTCTGACTAATGTGCTGGCAGTTTTTATGGAACTAATGAACTGAGTGTTCCATCCTTACATGGATTTATTTGTGGAAGTCTTTGTGGACAATATATTGGTGTACTTTCACAGTCAACACAACTATACTACCCATATTGAGATCATTTTGGGTACACTGAGAGAGAATCAGATATATACCAAGCTCTCAAAATACCACTTTTTGACAGACTAGATTCACTTTATGGGCCATGTTTTCTTAGAAACAGGAGTATTAGTACACCTAGAGAACATGGGGGAAATATTTTCCCAGGATCATCTGAATAACACCGTTGAGGTACAAGGTTTTAGAGGGAGGATGGTTACTATAGAAACTTTATACAAGACTTTTCATGATTAGTAGTGCCACTGATGGGCCTAACTATGAATGGGGAAAATTACTTGTAGACAGATTCCTACGATTCAGCCTTTCAGAAGTTGAAAGGGAAATTGACTTCAGCACTGATACTGGTGTTTCATGATCTGGGAAAGAGTAACACTATCTTCTATAACACATCACGTATCGGTTCTGGAGTAGTGCTTATTCAAGGGGAATGAGTCATTGCGTATGGGTCTCGGCAGTTGAGGCCACATGAGAGGAATTACCCGATGCAATATCTTGAGTTATCTATAGTTGTATGTGCTTTATGTTGAAAGATAAATTATCTTATAGGAGAGAATTTTGTGGTGTATATTAACAAAAAAATTCTCAAGAATATATTTACTCAGTGAGATCAGAATTTGAGACAGTGAAGGTTGGTTGAGTACGTTCAATATTCTAAAATTTAGCATGCCCACTAGCCTGGGATAGGAAACACAGTGGTTGATGCATTGATAAGGAGGACTCAGATACATGCAATTCAAGAGGTCAACAGTGAGTGGAATCTTATGGATCCATTCTCTGAGATTCATTTTGAGGTACACAATAGAGAGGAGAAGCTGTTCCTTTCTTCTATAGATATTGCCTCTACTCTAGTGGATCGAGTGAAAATGAAGAAGCTATTAGATTTTGAAGGCCTAGTCTTATGGGAGAGTGTGTTAGGAAGGGACCCTACTCTTGGGTGGACCATAGGTGATGACGAGATCTTTCATTTTCATGGGTGCATATGGGTTTCAGAAGACATATGTGAATAGTTTATGGGAGATTTTTATTTCTTTGTTTGAGATGTTTATATTGGTGCCACCAATTTTTATTGAGATCCACACTATTAGTATTGGTGGTGATGTATGAAGAGATATGTAGCAGTTTTTTTAATGAGATAGTCCACAAGTCAGCAGGTGAAGGCGGAGGATCAACGACAAGTAGGGCTTTTTCATTAGGTACCCATTAACGAGTGGAACTGGAATTATGACTCGATGGATTTCATGATGGTTTTTTCAAGGTAGACTTGGATAAATGATGTGGTTTGGGTTTTTGTTGATAGATGTACGAAGGATTCAAGTTTATTTCTAATCAGGGAAAGGATCCGTGTTGATGAGCATAAAAGGTTGTAAATCTTAGAGATTGTATGTTCTCATGGGGTTCTGCACTCTATCATTTCAGAAAGGGACACCCATTTTACATCTCGTGTCTAACAGGGATAATAGGCAGCTTCATGTATACAGGTACTTCTAACCACAACTTTCCATCCTTTGATAGATGGCCAATCGAAGGACACAATTCAGGTTTTGGAAGACATGATTCGAGCATGCGTCCTAGATATTATAGGTTCTTGGGAGAAACACATACCCCTAGTGTATTTTTCCTAAAATAATAGTTTTCATGTATCATTTCAGATGGAACCTAATGAGTCTTAGTATGGTAGGTCATACTGATCACCACTATGTCGGTGGGAGATAAGAGACCTAGGAATGATGATACCCTATCTTGTCTAGGAGACCACTGAGCATGTGGAGTTGATTCAGAAGAGGATGGCTATTGCATAGTCTCGACAAAATATTTTATTGATTGATGGAGATGACATCTGTATTTAGAGGATAGAGATCGGGTTTTCTTACTGTCACATCAAGGTTGGGACACAGGATGATTAAAAGACAGTGTATGCTTTCATTGAGAAACGTTGGTCTATTTGAGGTTTTAGGGAGATTTAGTCTGGTTTCATATCAGTTTTAGTTTCTTCAGAGGTATCGGGCTATGCACGATGTCTTTCATGTTTCTCAGCTATGACATTACATTTCTGACCCATCTCAGGTTTTCCATCTTGAGGTGGTTGAGTTAGAGGTGGATGCATCCTTTTAGGAGAACACTATTTGGATCATGGATTATAGTATGAAGGTTATATGTGGCTAGTATATTACTTTAGTATGGGTTCTATGGAAGTACGAGTGATTACAAGATGAGACATGGGAAAGGGATGCTGAAATTCGATAATAGTGGCCAGAGTTGTTTAATGTTTCTTATCCACCAACCTTGGAAGGGAAAATTTGGGGACAAATTGCCTTAAGGGTGGATGTTTGTACGAACCAGGCTATTCATTTCAGGTATGGATCATTAATTTGGGTTGTTTTTAGGAAAAGATAATTAATTGGGATATTTTCTATGTACATGTTTTGTACTTTTGAGTACTCTTCATGTAACCAGTTGCCACGTGTAGCCATGTACAACCGACGTAATAGTTGAGTACATGGCCATGTAGGTGACATAGAAGAATGCCTGAAGAGGGGGTCGGTTGAAGCTAGTATGCGACATGTACATTAAATGAACACATCATGTACTTTTCCCATTAATTGATTAATCATAGTGGGGTTATGTCTCATATCATGAAATACTTTCTTCTCCCTGTGTTTTATACATGAGAGGGATTTATGGCCGATGAACTTTGAGCTCCTCTTGTTCCACCATCGGAGCTCCAATTGAGACGCCGCTGGGTGTGTTGGATTCCCACCAGTGAGTTCTCTCTTCCCTTAGAGCCTCTCTTCCTGATTTCTCTTATCTCGTGAGTTATTGAGGGTTGATTTTTTCCCTTCTTGTATATATATATCATTCTAGGTCTTTTCGGGGGACAAAATTCAACTATTGTGATCTCCTGACATCAAGGTAGGTAGTATGTGTCTTTATTTTATTGTATTTGAATTATATATGCCTAAAGTGCCAAATACCCATGTTTGGGGTATTGCGTGTTTTGAATTTAACCCTGGTTAATACATGTTGTGGTTTTTATTGAGAAAGGGTTATTTCTTAGGCATAAGGTTTAATACATTGATTCTGGGTTCATTTCCCATGTTTGATTGATTGTGGTCATTTTGTCTAGAATGCCTATAAATCTTACTTTGTTTTCAATGCCTCATTTTTTAGGATGGAGTTATCATTTATTTGAGATACATGTGATTCACATTGTGAAAGAATGACTGAGGGGAATTTGACTCGGTGAGCTTCCTGATGTAAGTTCATTTATGTATAATTGTCTTCATGTTGACCTAGAGGTATTGACGGTGAGAGCTGTCGGATGGTTATAGAACAGAGGGGTTAGATAATGAGATCTACCTAGAGGATCATTATTAAATGAATGTTGGTCCTTAGGGAATTTATTATGAGAGTTTCCAAGTGGTCATTACAAATTGTTATTGATATGCACACCAAGGGGGTATTGACTATGAGAGATACACAGGTGTTCATTGTAAATGATTAGTGCTACGTGAGACTAAAAGGGTAACAAAGTGTGAGATTTTCTATAGGGTCATTATTTTATTGAATTGATGATATGTTAAAAAATAGGGGTTATACTATGAGATCATTCCCAAAGGGTTTCTTTTGAATGTTTGATGAATGTGACAAGCCTGCAGAGCCAAGGAACAATCTTGGACTCAATCTTACTTGTTTGTTATAAAGTATTTTGAGACATCTATTTTTCTATTAAACAAGGGATACATATCTTAGGATAGATCTAAAGATTTCATTATTCAATGGTAGAATAATTATCAAATTTAAATGAATGTAGTTAAAACTATAGGATTGTTTAATTTTGAGTACTCTTTATTTTATTACATCATTTCTTCTTATTATCTAGTATGTATATTCACTGATAGTTAGACACATATCTTTTGGTTGTTGCCTACTGGGATTCATCTCACACCCTATTTGGGTCATGATTTTGGGCGAAAAAAAATTGTATGGTAGGAGGTATTGTTAAGGGCAAGTTTCCTTCTTCATCAGGTACTTGATTGTTGTTGGAGTTGGAGAGAATGTGACCAAGCTGAGGCTTGAAATTCTGTTGGTGATTACTATTTTCTATACTTTGGTTTCAGTATTGTATTTGTATAATTTTGACTTGTTTTTATACTTTCCTAGATACATGTTACATGCATTATTTATTTATATATATATATTGCAGTTGTTTATACAATTAGTCTACGACTATTTACTTATGTTTTATGTTATTAAAACTTCTGATACTATTTACTATTTGTTTATATTTTGTTACTCTTACAATGAGGTAATATTATCTCCACTATAACACCTAAGGTCCTCGATTCTAGTCGGAATCCTCTAGTGTTTGGGGAAATTCTATTAAGGCCATGTGACCAATCGGGTACGGGGCACCATTGGGCAGCACCTGAAACAGAGACATTACATATATGTTCTCCATTTATCTATATAATTTTTGGGTTTTCAGAATTTATTTAAGATCATCAAATTTATGAATTTTTTATATATTACTAATGATTTAAATTTTAATCATTGGTATCTTCTTGAACTGGTCAAAATTATGGGTCTGAATTCAAATTTAATTTTTTTATTTCAATTTTTATTTGTTTGATGTTAATTGGAGTTCGAAATTGAATTTCTATATTTTTTTTATTAATTTTAATTTATGAATAAATGAATACTAATTTAATATTATGAAAATACCATTCTCATAATTCCAAGAAAATATTGTTTTGAAGAACAATCATAGTGGAATTAGGTCTAATCTATCATTGGAATTTTGTGTTGATGATAAAAAATGGAAAATAGTGAATGTATAGTTAGGTGATAACTATTTATAAGGTTCATTAATCTATTGAAACACAATTTTCCCCAATATAATAATGATGAAACACTATGTATAAGAATGTTGAGTGAATAGTAACAATAATTTTCATGTATACTTTTTTTTGGAAATGAATTTGAGTAATAAAAGCAAAAAAGATATTCATGATATTGGGGATTAAATAAATTCATTTTATTTAAGTAAGATGATATGCTGATTGATATATTTTTGATAAAATATAGTATGGCTCAGTATTTAGGTTTTAATAGGAAACCTTATATGAATAATTTTTTGAAAATGGAATTGTCTAAGGGAAAAAATGCCCTGGTAGATTGGTATTTTCCACAAATTATGTTCCTTTTTATTTCCCTTTAAATGACGATATTTGGTAGGTGTGTGAGATTTTTAAAATCTATATAAATGCCTATAATCATCTATCATATCATGATATAGGGAAGTCATATTTGAAGATTGATGTTTCCTACAAAAAAATGATACTCATGGACTATAGGAAATAATGGAATGGAAATTGTTGTTCTATTATGTATAATGGATAGATAGATAATAATAGATGGATGATTTTTATTTTTTAGTAAATAGTCCAAAAGTGTATGCATTTATGAAATCAATTTAGACATATGATATCTCAAAAAAAACCTATAATATATTTCAAATGTTATATGAGATTGATAATTATGTTTCATAATAAAATGTTTTTCAAGTAAATAGTGACATTAATTTAAAATATATATCTATTGGAGTGATTTCTATGTTGAATGGAAAATATATGTATGAGACTCCCTGTTTTTCTCATTATATTTATTTTATGTTCAATCATTCGAAAAAAATGGATCTTTATATGGTAAATATTTCTATAATAAAAATGTTTACAACATATATCTAATCGAGGTATATGGTTATTAACTTGATTCCAGATTTTAGATATGGGAGATATTTTATTAGACCAGTTATCCCAAATTTTTATTCATGACACATGACATTAGGATAATATAGAGAGTATAAGGGTCCTATAATGAATATTTTTTTATCACAAAAATTGTTGTCTAGTAGGTTTAAAAAAGAGAAAGATTGTATGAAAGTGAATTTTAACTGTGTTAGATACATTCCTTTGGAATAATGTTGCGACCTATTTAAGGATATAATTTGCACTCATTAAATTACTATGCATTTTGGATTCTAATGTGAAGTAATTAATATGTGGTGGGATATTCAACTCAATAGGAAATTGCATGTCAATGCCTTTTTTAAAATCCTCAAATTTAATATAGTTCAAACAATAATGTTGGTGCAATGATAAAAATTATTCTATATGCTTTCTCGAATATATTGGTGTCTACCTAGGTGGAGAGGTACAAAACATATTTTCTTCTAGACTGCATTATAAATGTGAGAGAATTTCTAGGTATTGATTTTTCAGAAATGATGTGGGACTAAAATACAGTAGATTATTTTGGGGATTGATATGGGGATGATGTACTTAAGTTTAAAATATTTTTCATATATGTGTTGAGATTGAGGAGCTGATATTATATATGTGAGTTAAATTAGAGTGAATATAATTTGGTAGGTTAAGAATGATAATTGATCTACATATATTTAAATTTTGTGTTACTAAATTTAATATATTTTTCTCTTGTGTTCTTAGGTTCGTACAAATATGAGAAACTGATTACACTAATTCAAGATGAATGACTTTTTGTATATTATGTTTAATTCAAAATTGAAAGAGTGGAAGGATATACTGAAAAATGTAATGTGCCTTAAATTTTTGTGGATGTTTATTCAGTTTGAGAATGGATAATCAAAATAGATGATAAATATACTAGAAAATAATTGTGAAAATGATGCATATGATTATTATAAACCCTATTTAGTTTATATAGAAACTCATGTTGATATTGGAAATAATTTCTGTAATGATTTTGATGAGGTATTTTTCCCTAATATTTATGGTGATTAAGGTTTATTGAGGTAGATAATGATGATAATTATGATAGTGATTTTTTGGTAGTGGAAGACTCAAATCCATCTACGATCTTGGTTGATTTGTTTAGTAAAGTTATATAAGATAACTATTTATAATATTTTTAATATGATGTTTTGTGTTTTATAACATATATTTGAGATTGTAACATGAGATTGACTGATATATGTTTTATATAATATGTGTATGGAATTATTTATTATGTAGTGTGAGAATTATGTAAGAAGTTTGAATTATTATTTTTAGTATTTTGAAGTGTTGAAATTATTTCAACAAATTGGAGATTCTAGAGTCCAAATTAATTTTTTATTCAATTTATTTAATTTACTTTTAAAGAATAGTAGTGTAATGATTTTATGTTTCTTTATTATAAAGTGTTTTCAAGAAAGATGTTGTAATATGATATTATATTGTAATATGATCAATATTAGTACTGTTTATTAGTTATAATACACCTTGGGTTGACAAAAATCATGTTTCAAGGTAATTTACAATAGTGGTGATGGATTGGGTTAATGTATAATACTAGTTTTCTACATGTCAAATATACAAGTCGAGTATACTAGACTCTAACAAGTCTTAGTGGAGTCTCGGGATTAACTACCTTCCATCTTGGAAGCATTTAAAATTATATTAAAACAATTATTGGGGGAAGAAGAAGGGTTCATGAGGATTCATGTAACATATAATATCAAGTATTACTATCAAATCATTGGGAGTAGTTGATAAAACATATATATTAGGAATTCTTTTTCTCTCCAAATCATGATAATGAAATGAATTATTATTAAAAACGTTTCATGAGGAATGTATATTTATATAATCTATAACAAAAAAATCTATATCATATTTTCAAAATAAAAAAAATGATACATAATCATAAAAATGAATAAAACATCCAATGTGATGGCTCATAAATCTCAAGGATATCTCTTGGCTAATCTATATGGTTTTTAATTATATTAAGAGGTGGTATCCACTCACCTTCTCATATCCTTCCATTTATCCATTCCATCTCTAGTTTTGGTATTCTCTATCATCACTTTATTTTTATATTTTATCCCTCCATATTTTACCACTTATCTCTTCCATATGGATTAGAATCCTCACTATAGGGGTTATTTCATCCTTATTCATTGTTAAATATTCCTTATCCATTGATGTTGCTAATAGAGCTTGTCTTTATTTATATGTAGTCAAGGAAATCCCTATGATTAATTGTTATTCTACTGGTTTCTCACTAAGGATTTATGAGACATATACTAGCCTCTCATCATGGATTTATTCTATCCTCGATTTGGATGAGGCATCTATCCTTAGTGTCCATGGAAAGAGAACCCTCATCATAATTTGATTCTAGAGGAATAGGATTCTACATAAATTCCCTTAGTTTGATTAAGGAGGTGAGATACTCTGAAGATGTCTAAATATAAAAGTTTTAAAATTAATAAAAATTGTCTTTATCAACATAAAAAACTCATAGTTAATCAAAGAGATATTAAAAACTAGCCTCACAATTTTTTTGGAACTCATAAAGTCACCATTTATCGATGATAAATATGTATTGATAAAGGCTCACATTATCATCCATAAAAAATATAGATAAAGACCACCATTATTATCACTATATAATGTAATGATAATGTCCACCGTTATCATCACTAAAAAATACTGATAAATTGTACAACTCTTTAGTTCTCTTTTAGTTCTGATAAAATATGAAAAAATGGAGTGCCCCTCCATTTATCTGTGATCCCCACTTTAATCACTTTTTAGCCACCAATCCCACTTCCCACCTAAAACATAGTACCCCCATCCCATTTGATAGTGCTCGAAAATATAATATGTCTGCACTTTTCCATTCTAAAGCCTGCTATTTACATGCATGCACCTAGAATAGATCCTTGGACCTCTATTATGCAATTTTACACCTTTACCTCCACACCAAAGTTACTTTATTCAATATTTTATGATATATATATATACGTTCACATATTTATTTTTCATTCATATATTAATATAATTATTTTAATATTCATTAATATGGTAAATGTTGTATGTGTGTGTGATATATATACTTATATTTATTTAAATATATTACAAATTAATATTCATTTACATATATTAAAATAAAAATATAATTATATGTCCATTTTTTGCTACATTGAAATTTTTATATAAAAAAAAATACATTTTTAATAATATATATCTATATTTATATTTTTTTAAAATGTAAAATAAATTTTATATATTGGATTGAATTAAATCAATAATAATTAATTCCATATAATTTATATAATTATCTTTAAATACATTTCTAAATTATTTCTATATATTTTATATTTTATATTTTAATTTTTTAATTTACATATACATTTATAAGCCTATATAATTACATATATATACTTATATATATTAAAAAAAATTGTATATTTAGATGTCCATTTTTATAAGATATTAATAAACAATTAATTTAAATATTTTTTTATATTATATTTAATGACAATCACAATGATATATATTTAATAATACATTTATATATGATGTATTTACACAATACTATTACACACATATATTAACACACACACACATACAGTTATATTTCTCACATACATGAAAAAATAACTACATATAAGTATTAATTGACATATATGGGAATATAAAAAATAAATACTTTTTTTATTGACACATGCATATTTATATATAAAAATTACTTGTATAGTTATATATATATATTAATATATTTTAATAATGTAATTGAGATGAATATTTTTTATCTAAAATAAAATTATAATTAAATATTTATTTTTATATGGAGTATATGTTTTAAATAATTTTTTTTATAAATATTTTTAATAATTTATTTATAAAATTGATTTATAATATGTATATATTTTATAATAAATAAAAAATCAATTATTTAAAATGATAATATCTCCAATTCATAATATCTATATGAATGGAATACCTAAGATAAAATTTAGTCACCACTAAAAAAATTAAAAAATACCCTCTTAAAGGTTGTTTAAATGCCATAAAATATTATTAAATTATGTTATCTGAAATAAATAATTAGTTTTGGAGGCCTTCTAGATCTATTTTTCATTGATAAAGTCGAGTACAGGGTTCCCCCAAGTCAATAATATACAGATCTTTTCAAAGGCTTTGATTTCATATGTGGTAGAGCTTAAAGAGACACTATAATCATAATTTATAGTCTTTAGAAGTTCATGTTATTTTTTTTCAAATTATCTTAGATAGTTCATTCATTTATAGAATTTTTTTCCATCTAATTATTATTAAATGGATATTAGTCAATAATAATAATGAAATTATTCATTAATACTATTTTTTAATTATTTAGTGATCTATTTTTAAGAAAATATCGTATATATTATGTGTAAATAAATATTTCATCATCTATAATTCATATTTAATAAAATATATTTTATTTATTTTATTATAAATATATTAATATATTATTTTTATTGATAGATATTTTTTAGTATTTATAACATTACCAACCCTATATAAGATGCTGATAAGGGGTTCCTTTTATTTGCGCTAAAATAAAATTATTTATAAAGGGTCCCATTTATCTATACTTTTTTAGCACTGATAAAATGAACCCATTGAAAATGCTTTTTCATAGCACAAATAAAATTTCCATTTACAAATAATTTTTTTGTAATGATAAAGGAATATTTTTCCGTGCCAGAAAAATCACTGTTAAATGTGGATTTCAACATTAATTTTTTATTATCATTGATAAAAGGTACCATTTTTTAGTTTTTACTTCTAACATTATTAAATGGTTCCCATTATTAGTTCGTTTTTTAGAACTAATAATGGTGTCCTTTATGTGGACCTATAAATAGTGATGATAAAGGGTGGAGTTGAATAAATCCCAATCTATGTTAGTTGGATACGGTTTGGAGGAGGCTATAGAGCTAGGGACATTCGGTCGCCGCTCGACTAGGTAGATTGGATGGGTTGGAGGTGTATTCAGTTACATTATTGTAGTGGTTTGGTTTTAAAATTATGTTTGGTTGTGATTCATGTTATAGTGGGAAATTGTTTTTATGGATTGGTTTCTTATTTTACATCATCTAAAAATTCTTCTCAGTTAAGGGAGGGACATTGAATGAGGGGAAAAATTTTCAATATCTAGTTTTTATAATTGTTTTTAATTTTCAGAAATTGGATTTTATTTATTACGAAACTGGGATTATGTTTTTATTTAAGAAAGTGTTTTGTCTCGCATATAATTAATTTATATCTAACCGTATCGGTCAAAGGTTTCAAAATAAAATTTCAGTATTCTATTTATATATATGATTCATTTTCATATAATTGTAAATATTAATTTAAATATTAAGTAATATTATAATTTTTAATTTTTAATATTATAATTAATAAACAATGAGATAAATATAAATTTTATATAAATTTTTATATTAATAATATAATTAATAACTAATAATTACTAAAGTTATTAGTAATAGGATTAATAATTAATAATAATTAATTAAAATGAATAATGTTTTTTTAAATAGGTTGGTGTTGATGCACCTTTCAATACATAAAAAATAAATTCCACTTAAAATATTGATGAGAGGTAACCCTTACATAATCCAATTTCCTTATATCCAAAATTCCAATTCCAAAATGTCCTGAAGGACCAAGGACCTGATGGCTGAGGCATGGCACAATGGCCCTGATTGAGCAGTCCGCATCATGCCATGTCACGAGTACCACATCCACCACCCTATTAGCAAGAATCAAAAAACAATCAAAGTATGAAATTTGCATCCCCCATACCATGAATATTTATATCATGAATGGAATAATTCCCCTTGGCAAGGAATTCCTCCATCTATGGTTGAGAGGTGGGATTTATGATTAGTGTGAGCACATTAATCTCTATTTTGAGCCACCCACCTGGTGATGCATATGTGACCCTCACTTACATCACCTTTATGATGCTACAAGACTTAATATTGGTCTCATGTGTGGATATTCATGTGGAGAGGCACCCCTCCATCCTAAATTAGTAGGCTAATGGGATGGAAGGATTGATGATCACTGCCAGAACAAATATCCCTCTAATTTGGGCTACTCAGTCATCTATGATTTCTTCAAAAACCAACCTATCTAGATATGTCATACACCTGGTTCCTATAACTCTTCCTTCTACTCACATGTTCTTACCCAAAGGCCCAGGGGCTCGATGTCCCAAAAATATGGTGGCCCAAAGGACATTTTGTAAAAGACCAAATAAAAGACCTAATTGCCTAATTGTTTTCAAAACCATAATCTAGCCATGATGATAAATTCCAAGATATCATTTCACCCTTTTAATTCTGCATCATAGGAGAAATTTTGTTTTCAATACATTAATTCACTTCATCATCATCACCTAAATCCTTATATTTCACTGCCAACCCAGTTTCCTTCCAGCACCATGTCCATGTCGATGGAACATCCCAAAGCCACTGTCGATGTAGATACCACTACCATAGACCCTTATGGTCATGGAATCTCAAATCCCTAAATACATAAATGGATTTTTTAGTGTCCACAAATAGACTTGTTACAATGTATTTTTATATAGGGCTATGAAATGGAATGTTTAGACCCTTATCAACATCATTATAGATGTCTATATCAAGGATCACAACATTTTTTTGTGGGTTCCTATTATATTATATAGGTCTCAATCTATCCCAAATAATTTAGATCCATTACTAATGATAAATTTTTGTAATTAAGTTTAAATAACCCTATCATTACCTTTATACCCATTTTAAGTATCCAATAAATTCTCATCTCATAGTTTGTGGCCGAAAAATCCATGTGCATGAAGTTCAAAATCATATTTTTCATCCTTGGATTCAATATTCTCATCCATAAAATATACTAATACATCCATTAAGGAGTATATATAATGAAAACCCCATTATTAGTATTATAAATAATCCCATTAACCCCCAACCAACCCAATCAAATTAAGGGTTTTTGAGTTGTAGTCCTAGGATCACTGATCCCCATCACAGATAACCATCACTATTTTCCATTCAGTCTCAAATGGATTTGAGATTCCAAAAGTTTGAGCTCTACTTGGTTGACTGGGGCCTTTATTTTTCTGACACTGAATCTATTCATGACCCTCTATGAGGAAACTATGCAACAAAAAAATTCTTAGTATGATTATACATTGAGTGGTCAATTTTATGGCAATCAAAACATAAGGGTGGTAGTATGTTATATTAAATCATTAAATTCACCTCATCTTGAGTAGTGGAGAGAATGAATCTATACATTTTAGTAGATTATAAGTCAAATTTAATGGGAAACTATGTAAAATTCATATTTATTGAATTTTTAGTAACATTATATATCTCAATTCATGTTACAATTGATGAGGCTTTATTATAAATCTTTTTATCGTTCCATTATACCATGTTCAATCCCTGTATTTTTTACCCAAGAATGTGCACATGTCTCATTATAATCATTCAAATTCATATTTAAATCCTACTAGTTAATTCTATCACTATTGGACATTAAATTTACTTATCCAATTACCTAATCTATCAATTTAATTTCATTAATATACAATATAATGTGAAATAAATCATGCGAAATAGGTAACTACAAGAATCAATGTGTACTCAAAATAAGACCTAGAAAAATCTATAATATTTTATGATAAGATCATAGTCCCCACCATTTTTTTGTATTTTATCATTAATGTATTTTATTAATATTTTTATTTGTTTTGTGATTATATCTGTAATAACTCACACAAATACTATATTTCACTATTAATTTTTCTATTGGATTCATTTTCTATATTTTTTTTCTTATTTTTTTCTAAACTCATTGAACTCATAATTCTCATTGATGTTTTTTACATCCCCAACATTCAACTTCACTCATTTATTTACAATTATTATATTCTTTTTATAACCTCAGTTAAATATTATGTTCCTAAATATGAGACTAGGAAATCAAAAATATACTTTGATGTTGTTTTCAGAAATATCATAAATTACAATCATATCAAAGATTTAATTATTTAAAAATTAAATATTTTTATGTGAAAAATGATTTACAATAAGAAATATAACCATTGTCAAATGTCTATTCGCAATCATAATGTATGAACCTCACACTCACACTGATTGTGATGTCTATTTAGCTTCTAGGTTCATCATATTGGAGTAGGTTCTTAGCCGTTACCATCCTCTACATCAAATAGGTCCACATAATTTCATCATGTAGAATCATTTTTATGATAATCTACTGTTTCTACAGGAACCTCAAAATGTTATGGTGTTAGAGCCTTTTTATACTGGTGTTGAGTATATGACTCTTTAATATACGACATTGATGACCATCCTTCATCATATGTGGATCTAGGAAGAATCATGTTGGGGTACCCATTAGGATCCAAAATTGGTGATAACCAAAGAAAAAACACATCAAATTCAATGAAAGAGAATGTTTCTAGATATTAATATAAAATCTATGATATCCAAGGTATGATCAAATGTTGTGGAGCTCTAACAATTGAAGTCACTAGATCTAATAATTTTTTTATAGGAACATATTACTATTTTATAGGTTCCTCTATATGCTTCTCAATAACCCAAACTTTATTATTTGTAGGATCATACCTCATGAATTATAGACCATTTACTAAATTTTTTCCTCACCTTATTACTTTTATATATCCTTCTATTGGAGGTGGTGGTGGCCAGTCGTCATCCCCATAAAAAAATAGAAATATGAGCATCATCATATGCCTCTACAAGAGCATGTGGTCTTAGACAATAAAGAAGCTTCTTATAATATACATTATTATATACACAATATAATGGATTTCAAAGAGACACTAAATGTGTAGGATGTAAAAAATTACTAAAAAACTTATCCTCATTAGGATCTAACATAAGCATAGCCAATACTAACTCCACTGACTTTAGGTTAAAACAATTCATTTAATCCAAATTTTAAATTAATTTTTCATTAAAATTGTATTTAACATACCATTTGATGTCCAATAGTGCCTTGATGTGTAAGGTACAAGATAGTGAAATGTTGATACCAATATTCCTAATCTGATTCAACTAATAACAATAGTCCTAATGTATAATATATGTGATAAAAGATACTATAGTGGTCTTGAATTTCAAAATTATAACTTTACATAGCATGATAGCTCCCCTAATATATCACCATTTAACATGTAAGTGTAATAGTGTGCAATGCATTAATATGATGCGGTGGACTAGGGATATACAACATGAACCCAAAATACTACATGACATGGTATGATTAGTTCCTTGAAATATTTTGGACATGATTAAGTTGAACTACTATTCTAATGTCTGCAATCAAAATTGTATCATATAATGGAAGAGCCTCCAAGATTAGATTAGTGTATAAAACACAAGAATCCTAAATTTATAACTCAATAAGGATTCATATATTTGTACAATAACAAAACTATGTTATCATTTTAATATCATATATAATATTAAAAAATTACATTTTTTATTTAAAATAAATTTTTAATATACATAATCTTACCATAGAGCATAAAAACCCATCTAAAAACTATGCACATTTTCCCTCATTGTGTTTACAAAAAGCTCATCCTGACTCCACCAAGAAAAACTTGTAATATATGATTATTTAAAAAAATACAACTAATAAAATTTTAAAAAATATCAAATTAATGATGTAAAATACCATCAACCTAGAGGATGGTCTTGTAAAATGTTATTGGGAAGTTGGAAGCTAAATTGAGGAGTGATATCTATAAAATTCTCTAATGTGAATGCCTATAGCAGTACTATACATATAGAAATCTATTACACCACTGCTCAGTATGCATCAGTGAGACATCAATATAGATATGATAATAAAACCTTCATAAAATGGTATGTAGTTTTCTTATATAAATCCTAATGTAAGGTTAAATATGTCATATGGAATAACATTCTAGAGTAGGAAACACATAATGTACATCCAATATGCTTCTAAATATATGTTGGCACATGTTGAATCGTTATATAATCATTACTATGAATATGAATTACTAAATAATTCTTATCCATCCATCTCATATGTAATTAGGTACCATAAAAGAAATTTGGTACGATAAAATCCTAAACTCCTAGTAATTGATGCATGATTCCATTATGAGTCTCCAATAGTGGTGCCCAAAACCTCCTCTGTAACGCCCCCACCCTAGAATCCCAGAGTCGGTGTGTTATTAATCATCATTGGCATGATCACAAAAGATGAAGACTCGAATGAAAAAATAGTTTAGTAGCCTTGGATGTTCTAGATACTTTCATAAGGTTTACATTACATCGTAAAATGGAAAATTACAAAAACATTGTTTCCATATAAAACACTGAGATCCCATAGACTATCCCTGTAGTTCAGTCATAATATACTTCTTTTCACCCTAGGAAAAATAAAACATAGAAAGGGGTGAGCTCAGATGCTCAGTAAGGATAACAATAAAGCAGAAACATTCATAAATAAGAATAATCATTGAAGGCAATGTATCGGACTAAAAAAAAGCCTTTTAAACTTGAACTTCAGCATAATATGAAAAATATAAAATCAAATAATTCTATTT
Source organism: Viscum album (assembly GCA_963277665.1). Taxonomy (NCBI): domain Eukaryota; kingdom Viridiplantae; phylum Streptophyta; class Magnoliopsida; order Santalales; family Viscaceae; genus Viscum; species Viscum album. The sequence goes on along the minus strand of OY728121.1, from coordinate 1,637,904,672 downwards.
ACTTATTCACATGGATATTATACTAGTCGAATAATCACATTCAATATCAATATCCACTTTCATAATGATGGAATGAATAATGCCAGACTTCATAACCACATAGTCAAGGCCTTGTTCGAAGACTACAAATAAGCTTTTTTCAAGGCCTAGTGCCAAGAAACTAGTTTTTCTCATGATACCTACCAACGCATCGAGGAGCTGTAGCAGGCTCCACATGTCATTTACTAAGTCCAATTCATTCCTCATATGAAATGGTTTAAACATAACATAAACATTCGTATTAAAACTAGCATATGAAATGTAAATAATTTATCCATAAACCATGAATGGTGTAAAAAGAACACATCCACAGTCAATCATATCACAAAAACTTCAATATAAAATGAAGTTTTGTATCATCATAAATCAACATCAAATAAGAATAAAATCTATCAAAGGTTGTTGACATAGATGAAATCAAAACCTTTTTTATACAAATATCTCATTATATTTTGAAATCATTTAAGATTCACATAATGATAATGAAAACATTTATTTTATAAATATTATTATAAGCTTGTATGGGAAGCATCAATGATGTTATAATGGCTGGAAATAGCCGCACCCACCATATAAGTTAAAAAACATTCTTACTTTAATTTTGTCGAAAAGGACATAAAGTACCTTGTTTGGGAAAAGACGAAAGATTTATTTTAGTACATATAAGATCAAATAAGGTTATAAATGACTTTAACCCATCATCTAGTAAATAGTAATTTTTTTTGAAATATATTTTTAAGAAGCATGGATGTGGATGATAAAGAGGTCCCTGTAGATAATTACGTATAAAAAACTTCAAATAACAAATAGATTTTGAAATTAACCATTATGTGGTTATTTTACATGGTCGAGGGTAGGTTAACCTTCTGTATAATGGTGAAATAATTGTTATTAAATTATTCAAGAATCATATACATTAATATGATATCATATATGATCTTTTAACATTTCTTTGTTAATAATATCTTAGTATTATCATCGTTTTGGGTGTTAACTGATTTGTTTTCCTTTATATGCTTTATTAAGTAAGTAGTGTTTGTTATGGATAGGATCTATCTTATTCATATTATGATTTATATTAACTTTTTAAACATTATTTTTAATCATCTAATGAATGTTATCCTTGAATGGATTATGATGGGGAATGAATCTCATCGCTTTCGTGGATACGGTAATCCGTACATACGCACAAGCGACAATATCATTCTTTTGATATTAAAATAATATATAATTGGATGGTATATCATATATACAGAATAATTATCATGGTAGATTTATTATTTACATCAATTATACATCATTATTATACCAATCCAAAAAATAATGTATTGAATAACAACTACAACACAACGTGGAGACGGTAAGCTCTACGTATGCACGTACGGTGACGTGTCATTCAAAGGATGTGTAGAATAATGAATATGGTTGTACCATATTTATAATAATATCATAGTATATAGAAGATACTAGAGATATTATTTTAGAATGTAAATAAAAAATAAAGAGGAAGTGGAAGAAGAAACGAACTTGGAAGAGGTGATGAAATATTTACCTATTCTTCGGGTTCTTCCTTTTGATTTGATCAAAAGGGCTCCTCAGGTTTGATTTCTGACTAATTTAAGGCCTCTAGGATGAAGGGATGACAGTTTAGAGGGTATTTGTATAGACTTTGGTAGATCCAAAAGGAATTTATGTTGTGAATTTTAGGGAAGGGGGATTGCCCTTTTATAAGAGTGGTGAGGGACACCTTTGGAAAAGCTAGAAATATTATTTTATAATAAAATTATTTTCTATTTATAATGGCCCCAAAATGAATTATTTAAAGGATAAGGTGTGGAAGAGTCGAAAAAAACTCAACCAATAGATTTTAGAGTGGTCTGGGTCACTGTATTAACTTTATCATTTAGATTTAACTCTTAGTTAAATAGTTTGACACATACCATGTCTCTTTGTATTTTTATATTTTATGGTTAATAAACTTACTATACACTTCCATGAAAACCCCAAGAAGTTTATTAATTATATTTCTATCATTATATAATTCTTTTTTCTGAAACTTATATTATTAGGAATATAATATCAATTTATAATGTAATATTTGTTTTAAAAGCTCTTTTATGTCAATTTTGACACTATTTGGTATTTTTTTTCTAAATTCATAACAACATTATTACTTCAAAAAAAATTAATATAACCAACCCTAACATGTCATATTAACCTCGATAATTAGTGGAATTCATGAAAAGTCACAAATAACATTTATTTAGATATTTATAATATCAAATATTTTAATATTTCATTAATTAGGTAATTACTGCATCATCGTTGTGTCATAAATAAATTAAATTATTTAACGTCTAAAAAATATAAACAAAATAAAATTATTTTTTAAATTGTTTTATCTTTCTAATAAAAATTTATAGTCAAATTTATCTTGTGTGTAACCCTATATTAAAAATGGTTTAGCTATTAAACTTTGAATTTACCACTTTTAACACTTTTTTGAATTAAATAATAATAAATGTCCTAATCTAATCCATGTAGACCTAAAAGATAATATTTTATTACTAAGGTTTTTTTGGTCGAATTAAAATTTTACAATAGAATTAGGACATGTGTTAAGGTAATAATAATATCATTTTACCTTTAATTACCCTATTTACTTTAAATCGTGGTAAATAAGAGTCAAAAGTTACTATTTACCAAAAATAATTTAAATCTCATAAAACCAAATTTTACTTACTGATATCAACCATGTCTCTTGGATTTTCTAAATTCAACTCAAAGAAGCAGAAAAATTATGTTTTATGTAAATTTGTAAATGGTCCTAAGAGGTGGGTAAAAGACGGTAAAAAGTTCAATAATATTTTTATATATCTAAAATTATAATAAATTGACTCCAATGAATTACATTGTACTTATATAGGTATTATGTATCAATTTTTACATAAAATAAATTTAAATAAAATAAATAATTATTTAAATAAAAATTCGGTTTTAAATAATAACTCAGTGTTTTTCACTATTCCTCAATAATTGAATGTTTTCAGAAAAATACCAAAAACTCACCCTAAGATATATTCGATATTCCAAATCCAAAAATGAAGTCCATTTTCAATGATAAAATTTATAAATTTTTTAAAAGTGGATATTATTATTCATAATGGCTAGTTTGATTGTTCCCGATGTGTTAGAATCTCGAAGTTGCGTACAATGAAAGATATTGAATTATTCAAAAGGAAATATATCATGGAAGTATGGGTTGTTACATTCCCCCCTCCTTCAAATAATTTCATCCTCAAAATTTATAGAATATTACTACATAAAAATATTCTGGTGGTTCTTCATCATAAGTTTCTCAGGTTCCCACGTTGCCTCTTCTATATTATAGTTTATCCATAGAACTTTTACCAAAGGAGTCATCCAGTTTCTCAGCACTTGTTATCTTGTATCAAGAAACTTGATAGGATCTTTGCAATAAGACATATTGGGTTCCAGTTCTAATTCCTCATATGTAAGTACATGCGTTGGGTCCGCATGTATTTTCTCAACAGTGATACGTGGAATACATCGTGAACTTTAGAGAGACATGCTGGCATTTCCAAATGGTAAGATACATCCTCAATTCAATCTATAATTTCGAAAGGTCTGATGTATCTATGACATAATTTTCCCTTTTTACTGATACATATAACATCGTTCCATGGTGATACCTTCAGGAAAACATGATCTCCTACCTGAAATTCCAAATCCTTCCTTCGATTATCGGCATAGCTCTTTTATCTTCTATGAGCATCCTTTATGTGGTTTTGGATTACCTTCACCTTTTCCATCATTTCCTCCACAAGTTCTAGGACTATGAGTTTTCTTTCACCAACATCATCTCAACAGGTTGGTGTACGACATCTCATTCCATATAACGCTTCATATGGTGCCATCTGAATACTTGAATGAAAGCTATTGTTATTGGAAAATTCTACTAGAGGTAAATATTGATCCCACATACCTTGAAAGTCAAGTGAGAATGATCTCAACATGTCTTCTAATGTTTGAATAGTCTGTTCTGATTTTCCATCAGTTTGGGGATGGTAGGCATCACTCAAATGAAGTTCAGTATGCAAGGATTTCTGAAGACTTTTCCAGAATCATGATGTAAAATGGGGACCATGATAAGAAACAATCGATAGGGGTACTCCATGAAGTCTTAAAACTTCATTAATATAAAGTCTTTCTAAATGTTCTAGTGGTAAATCTTATCTTATAGAATAAAAATGTGCTGACTTGGTAAGATGATCAACAATGACCCATATTTCAAAGTTCCTTCTAGGAGTCTTTGGTAGTCCCATGAAAAATTCCATCTTAATATTATCCCATTACCACACAGGTATGGGAAGAGGATGCATGACTCTTCCAGGATGTTGCCTTCCAGCTTTCACTTGTTGAAAAACCATACATATTAACATAAAATATGAAATCTCCCTCTCCATGTTGTCCCACCAAAAATATTTTTTCAAGTCTCTATAAATTTTGGTGCTCCCATGGTGTATAGTGAAATTGGAGCTATGAGCATCATCCAAAAATTTTCTTTTTAGATCAGGTATATCGGGAACACAAAGTCTCTTTCCAAATTTAAAAATTCCATCTTCATATACGAAGTCACTCAATCTCCGATCATTCACAGATTTAATATTCTTTTGAAACTCCTCATCATCAACTTGAGAAATTTTTATCCTTTATAGTATAGATGGTTTGACAACCATTTGAAAAAGCATTAATGTTTCACCTTCCATGGTTATTCCCATATCCATCTTTACTAGATCTATGAAAATGGTATCCCTTTCAACTCTCATCTTTTCAAAACTCCATGATATTTTCTGCTCAAAGAATCTACCACCTTATTTTCCATCCCTAGGTGATAGTGTATCATGCAATCATAATCCTTGAGTAGTTCAAGCCATATCCTTTGCCTCATGTTGAGTTCATTCTGTGAGAAAATATAATTCAAACTCTTGTGATCAGTATAAATCTCAAAATTTTCACCATAGTGATAGTGTCTCCAAATATTAGAGGAAAATATTACATATTCTAACTCAAAATCATGAGTAGGATAGTTTTTCTCATGAATTGTTAGCTGTTGTGATGCATAGGAAATAACTCTATCATTCTGCATGAGGACACAACCAAGTCCTTTTTTCAATGCATCACTATAAATATCAAACCCATCATTCCCCAATGGTAGAGTCAATATAAGTTCATTTCTCTTGTCTTATAAGGATCAATAGAGATTCCATCTTTAGAGATGAAATTTCCAAGAAAAGAAATCTCTTGAAGCCAAAATTCACACATGCTAAACTTCCCATATAATTCATTTCTTCTAAGAGTCTTTGGGATAATGAACAAGTGATTTTCATGATCTATATAGATTTTGGACTATTCCAAGATATCACCAATAAATACCATTACAAAGTCATCAAGATATTCCTTGGAAACTATATTCATTAGATACATGAAGACAGAGGGTGCATTAGTCAACCCAAAAGGAATTACTGTAAACTTGTAATGCCCATACCTAGTTTGAAATGCTATTTTCGAAATGTATTCCTTCTCAAACACAACTAAGGATATCCAGATCAAAGGTCAATCTTTGAAAAGTATTGAGATCCATGAAGTTGGTCGAATAAGTCATCAATGCAATGTAGGGGAAACATGTTCGATACTGTTATAGCATTAATCTCCCTATCATCAATGCACAACCACACAGATCCATATTTCTTCTTAACAAAAAGAATAGGGGCTCCCCATGGAGAAACACTAGGTAGAATAATTCCATTATTACTCAATTACTCTAGTTTTTTTAGTTACACTAATTCCATAGTGGCCATTCTATAAGGGGTCTTTGTTATGGGCCTTGATCCAGGATTTAAATCAATAGAAAAATCAATCTCTCATTCTGGAGGATGTCCAGTTAAATCTTCTGGAAACCCATCAGCATATTCTTTGACAATAGGTACATCCTATATTGGAACATTAATTTCCTCACCAACAATTATTTCATTCCATTCCTCCCCAATAATTGAATTTAGTTGACCTACTGGGGGAGGATCAAGATAAGAATTAGGTGGTGATGATTCTACTGTAAAGATAAGCTGTTCTTTATCATCATCATAAAAAATAGTAATATTCTTCTTCTTACAATTAATTTTTGCATCATGGTATGAAAGAAAATCCATACCGAGGATTATATCAAATTCAATCATGGGTATGGAGATGATATCAGCAGACAAATAACATTTATATGCCGTAATGGGGACTGATTCACAAAACATTGTTGCAATGATACTTCCTATAGGAGTTTTAACTAAAAAATCCCTTGTTAAATCAAATTGGAAATATCTAATTTTCTTAGAAAACTTGGAAGATATGAAACAATATGATGATACAGAATCAAATAATGCATTTTCTAAACATGAGGAAACCATTATATTACCTGCCACTATGTCTTTTAGAGCTTCAACCTCAGCATTAGTGATAAAATAAGCCTGGACATGATCCCTTGGCCTTTTCTGAGGTATGTTCCCTTGATTCTTAGAACATTAATTAGAATAATTCCCCCTTTCTCTATAATTGTAGCATTAAACAGTGACAACCTCATTCTTCCCCTCGCAATGTGGAGTTTGATGCCTTTTTCCCCACACCTGTAATAGACATCCATTACCTTCAGGCAAGCACCAGGGTGTTTTTTCCCACATTTACTACAGGATGGATATTCAACTTTTCCCTTATTACCCTTATTTCCATTTCCAGGGTGTTCAATAGATCTCTTATTCTCTTTCTTTTCTTGAAAGTCTTAAGATGTATAGAATTCTTTTTCTATCTTGATAGCACATGAGACTATATCTTCGTACGACGAGAAGGATTGTGAGACTAATGATAGATGGAGAAATGGTTTTAACCCATCAAAGAAACAGTAAATATTACTTATTGGGTTACATATATAATCTGCAACATTCCCCGCTAACCTTGTAATTTTTGCTTCATACTTTGCGACATTCTCATCCTCCTTTTTCTGAAGACTCAAAAATTGTCTTTCTATATCTGCTTGATGGTCATGAGGAATGTATTTATGGATATAATCCATAATCATAAAAAAAAATTTTCCTTGAGAATGTATATATTCATATACTCTTCATAATGGGTATTAAAGAAAATTATAATTATCCTAAGAATATCCCCCAGGAGCGTCATAACCAAGAGTGCAACAAGACCCATTGCCATACCCCAGTTCCCGTTTGAGTCTATCTCTAAGCGGTGTTTTTGGGTTTTACCCCTAGGTACATCTTTTCCAAAGCTGCCTCGACCATCTCGTATCCAGATAGAGATTTATTTCTTGGAATTCTCACAAAAACTCTACAATACCAAAATTTTAGGAAGTTATTATATACTAATCCTCAAAGTATAGCTTAGGGCTATGTTTTCTAATCAGAGTTTACCTAAATCTAGTTTCCAAGGATTGTACAAAAAAACGTCTGATACCAACTGTAATTCCCCTACCCCAGAAGCCCAATGTTAGTGCATTATTACATATCATTGGCATGATATCAAAAGATCATGTCTCGAAAGACCGATTAGTATAGTATCCTTGGAAGTACTAGATACATTCATAAGATTTACATTACATTGTAAAATGAAAAACTACACCAACATTGTTTCCATAGACAACACTAAGATCACATATACTATCCCTATAGGCCAATCATAATATAATTCTTCACATCTCAGGAAAAATAAAACATAAAAATGGGTGATCTCAAATGCCCATAAAGGATAACAATATAGCAGAAACCTTAATAAATAAGCATAAAAATTTAAGGAAATGTATCAGACTAAATCAAAATCCTTTTACACTTCAAATTCAGTATAATATGGAAAAGATAAAATCAAATCATTCTATTTACTTATTCACATGGATATTATACTAGTCGAATAATCAGATGAAATGTCAATAGCCACTTTCATAATGATGGAATGCATAATTCCAGACTTCATTACCACATATTCAAGGCCTTGTGCCAAGACTATAAATAAGATTCTGTCAAGGCCTTGTGCCAAGACACTATATTGTCTCATGAGACCTGCCGATGCATCGGGAAGCTATAGCGGGCTCCACCTGTCACGTACTAAGTCCAATGCATTCCTCATATGAAATGATTTAAACATAACATAAACATTCATATTAAAACGAGATTATGAAATGTCAATAATTTATCCATAAACCATGAATGGTGTAAAAATAAAACATCCATGGTAAAAAATATCACAAAACCATCAATATAATATGGATGTTTTGTTTCATAATAAATCAACGTCAAATAATCTTAAAATAACTCAAAGGATGTTGACATAGATGAAATGAAAACCTTTTTTTATAGAAATATCTCTTTATATTTTGAAATAATTTAAGAGTCAAATAATTATAAAGAAAAAATTTATTTTTAAAATATTCTTATAAGATTGTAAGGGAAGCTTCAACAATGTTATAATGGCGGAAAATAGTCAAACCCTCTTTATAAGTTAAAAAAACATTCTTACCATAATTTTCTCAAAAAGGTCATAATATACCTTGTCTGGAACGTGATAGAAATATTTCATTCTGAACATATATGGTAAAATAAGGGTATAAATGACATTAAACCATTGTCTATTAAATAGTAAAAATGTTTTGAATTACATTTTTAAGAAGAATGGATATGGATGATAAAGTGGTCTTACTAGATAATTATGTATAAACAACCTTGGATAATGAAGAGATTTTGAAATTAACCCTTACCTTGTTATTTTCCTTGGTCGAGGGTAGGTTAATTTCCTGTATAGTGGTGAAATAATTGTTATTAAATTATACAATAATCATATACATTAATATGATATCATATATGATCTTTTAACATTGCTTTGTTAATAATATCTTATTATTATCGTCGTTTCAGGTGTTAACTGATTTATTTTCCTTTATATGTTTTGTTACATAAGTAGTGTTTTTTATGGATAGGATGTATATTATTAATATTCATAATGATATTAAGTCTTTAAAAATTATTTGTAATCATCTAATTAAAATTAGTCTTGAATGGATTGCGATGGGGAATGAATCTCATTGCGTTCGTGGAGACTATAATCCGAATGTACGCACAAGTGACAATATCATTTTTTGATATTAAAATAAAATATAATTGGATGGTATATCATATATACAGAATCATTTTCATGTTATATTTATTATTTACATCAATTATACATCATTTTTATACACATCCAATTAATAATGTATTGAATAACAACTACACCACGACATGGAGACGGTAAGCCGTACGTACGCACACATGGTGAAATGTCATTCAAAGGATGGATAGAATAATGAATATATTTGTACCATATTTATAATAACATCATAATATATAGAATATACTAGAGTTATGATTTTAGAATAGAAACAACAAATAAATAGGAAGTGGAATAGGAAAGGAACATGAAAGAGGTGATGAAATATTTACCTCTTCTTCGGGTTCTTCCTTTTGATTTGATCAAAAGGGCTCCATAGGTTGTCTTTATGACTAAAGGAAGGCCTCTATGATTAAGGGAGGATAGTTCAGAGGGTATTTGGTCCGAGGTTTTCCAATCCAAAAGGCTTTGAAGGTGATAATTTTAGGGAAAGGGGAGTACCCTTTTATAAGGGGGGTGAGGGGCACCTTAGGAAAAGCTAGAAATATTATTTTATAATAAAATAATTTTCGGTTTCTAATAAATCCAAAATAAATTATTTAAAGACTAAGGTGGGGATGAGTCAAAAACAACTCAAACAATAGTTTTTATATAGGTTTGGGTTACTATATTAACCATATCTTTTAGATTTAACTGTTAGTTAAAGAGTTTGAAATTTACCATGTCTCTTTGTATTTTTATATTATATGGTTAATAAACAAAATATATATTACAAAGAGTACCCCAAGTGGTTAATTAATGATACAAGTATCATTATATAGGTATTTTCACTGAACCTAATATTTTTTGGAATAGAATATTAATTAATAATATAATATTTGTTTTAAAAAGCCTTTTATGTCAATTTTGACACTATTTGGTATTTTGTTTTTTCAAAATTCATAACAGCATTATTATGTTGAAAACAATTAATCTAACCAACCCTAACATGTAATAGTAACCTATAAAATTATTTTAATTCATAAAAAGTCATAAATTAGATTTATTTGGATATTTATAATATGAAGTATTTGGATATTTCATTAATTAGGTAATTACTTCATCATCATTGTGTCATAAATAAATAAAATTATTTAACGTCTAAAAAATAAAAATAAAATACCATTATTTAGGAAATATTTGTATCTTTATAATTAATATTTATATTTTAATTTAGATTATTTTTATCCCTCTATTAAAAATGGTTTATTTATTAATCATTGAATTTAAAACTTTTAACTCTTCATTGAATTAAATAATAATAAATGTCTAAATCTAATCCAACTAGACCTAAAGGATAATATTTTATTCCTATGGGTTTTTAGGTTGAATTAAATTTATCCAATAGAAATAGGACATGTGTTATGCTAATAATAATATCATTTTTACCTTTAATTACCATATTTACTTTTAATCGTGGTAAAAAAAGTCAAAAGTTACCATTAAACAAAAACTATTTTCATCTCATTGATACAAATTTTATTTCCTGATATCAACCGTGTCTCTTGGATTTTTAAAATTCAACTCATAGAAGAGGTAAAATTATCTTTTATGTAAATTTGTAAATTCTCATAGGAGTTGGGTAAAAGGCGGTAAAAAGTTCAATAAAATATTTATATATCTAACATTATTATTAACAGACTTCAATGAATTACATTGAACTTATATAGGTATTATGTGTAAATCCCTAACCCTAGTTACCCAGAGTCGGTGCATTATTGCATTACATTGGCAATATCACAAGGAAATCATGTCTCGAAAGACTGATCAGTTTAGTATTATTGGAAACAAGATTCACACATAAGTTCAACTTTACAGCTTGAAGAGAAATACAACACAAATATATTTCATTAAAAACATCCAAGCCTCCTAGATTTTTCCCACAGGTCACTCATAAATAACTTCTTCATATCCTTGGAAAATGAAACATAAGAAAGGGGTGAGCTCAAATGCCCAGTAAGGGTAAGTAATACAACAGAGAATGACATAAATATTAAGCATGGTTAATAATTGAAAGAACATGCCTTTATAGAAAATAAACATGAATAATTTTATGGAAAGAATATTAGATGAGTAAATAATTCCATAACAAAACAAAATCATGGGTATTCTACTAGTCAAATGACAACATGAACCATCAATATTATTTCCATCATGAGGGAATGTATAATACCACACATTCTGAAACATTTTGTCAAGGCCTCGGCCAAGACGTCTAAATATGATAACGGCCTCGACCAAAACCATAAATAAAATTGGGAAAGGGCCTCAGCCAATTCCATGTCTAGTTGTCTCATTAGACTTACCGATTCATCGAGGAGCTATAGCGGGATCCACCCGTCACTTACTAATTCCAATACATTCCCCATATGAAAAGGATTAAACATATCATAAAAACTCATATTAAAACTAGCATACGAAATGTCAATACATTAACCATAAATCATGAATGGTGTAAAAATATTATTTCCACAGTCAAACATATCACAAAACCATCAATAAAATATGGAAGTTTTTTATCATAATAAATCAACTCCAAATAAACTTAAAATCTATCAAAGGATGCTGACATAGATGAAATGAAAACCATTTTAAGGAAATATCTCTTTCTATTTTGAAATCATTTAAGAGTCACATAATTATAAAATACAACATTTACTTTTAAAATACTCTTATAAGCTTGTAAGGGAAGCTTCGACGATTTTATAACGGTAGAAAATAGCCACACCCGCAGTATAAGTTAAAAAAACATTCTTACCTTAATGTTTTTGAAAAGGTTAAAATGGACCTTGTTTGGAAAACAAAGGAAAGATTGCTTTATAATCATCTTATAAAAAGTCAAAAAGGGTATAAATGACTTTAACCCATAGTCTATAAAATAGTAAAAATGATTTGAAATACTTTTTTAAGAATCATGGATGTGGATGATAAATAGGTCCCAGTAGATAATTACGTATAAACAACCTCAGATAATGAAGAGATTGTGAAATAAACCCTTACCATGTACTTTTCCTTGGTTGAGGGTAGTCTAACCTCCTATATAATGGTTAAATAATTGTTATTAAATTATAAAAGAATCATAAACATTAATATGATATCATATATGATCTTTTAACATTACTTTGTTAATAATATCTTAGTATTATCATCGTTTCGGATGTTAACTTACTCATTTTCTTTGATATGTTTTGTCACATAAGACGTTTTTTATGGATAGGTTGTATCATATTCATATAAATAATGATATCAAGTCTTTATAAATTATTTTTAATCATCAAATGAGAATTAGACTTGCATGGATATGATGCGGAATGAATCTCATCGCGTTCGTGGAGACGGTAGTCCGTACGTACGCACGAGCGACAATATATATTTTTTTATGTTAAAATAATATATAATTGGATGGTATATCATATATACCGAATCATTGTCATGTTATATTTATTATTTACATCAATTACACATCATTATCATACCCATCCAAATAATAATGTTTTGAATAAAAATTACACCACGACGTGGAGACGGTAAGATGTACGTACTCATGTATGGTGACATGTCTTTCAAAGGATAGATAGAATACTGAATATGGTGTACCATATTTATAATAAAATCACTGTATATAGATGATACTGGATTTATTATTTAGAATGTAAATAAAAAAGAAAGAAGAATTTGAAGAAGAAAGTAACTTGAAAGAGGGTGGTGAAAACGTTACCTCTTATTCGAGTTCTTCCTTTTGATTTGAACAAAAGGGATCTTTAGGTAGGCATTATGATCAATCTATGGCCTCTAGGTTGAAGTGAGGGATTTCAGGAGTATATTTTGGAAGAGTTTGGCCGAGAAAAAAGGCTTTGATGGTGTGAATTAGTGAGAAGGGGGAGTTCCCTTTTATAAGAGGGGTGAGGGGCACCTTAGGAAAAGCTAGAAATATTATTTTATAATAAATTCATATTCGGTTTATAATGGCTCCAAAGTTAATTATATAAAGGTTAATGATGGTATATGTCAAACACCACTCAACCAAGAGGTTTTAGATAGGTTTGGGTCACTTTATTAATTTATCTTTTTGATTTAACTCTTAGTTAAATAGTTTGATATTTACCATGTGTCATTGTATTTTTATGTTATACAGTCAATAAACTTACAATAAACATCCTAGAGACCCCAAAGCGGTCCATTAATAATACACCAATAATTATATAAGTCCTCTGACAGAGACTTAGATTTTCATAAATAGAATATCAAATAATAATATAATATTTTTAAAAAAAACTCATTTATTTCAATTTTGACAATATTTAATAATTGATTCTTGTTAATGAATTAAAAAATTTATTAATTCAAAAAAAACCATTTGAGAAATAATAACATGTCATATTAACCAATAAAATTCGTCTATGGAATAAAAAATTTAAAATTATATTTATTATAACATTTATAATACTTATTATTTGATTCTTTCATTAATAAGGAAAATATTGCATCATTATTGTGTCATAAATATATTTAATTATTCAATATATAAAATTTATAAAAAAATACCATTATGTAGGAAATATTTTTATATTTATAATTAATATTTATTTTCTAAAATATAACTTATATAACCCAATGTAATTTTTTTTTTGCTAAAAGATATATGCTAATGTGATTTTTGGATTTACTTTATCTTAATTAATATAAAGTGTCATTATCACATAAAAGTAGATCTATGGGGTCCCAAAATAGACCCAAAGATGCCCATGGTCAGACATGTATCAAAAAATAAGGTTAGGACACATTTTAGGGTAATTTATTATCATTATAATATTATATTTTACCCTTATTTGACGGATTTACCCTTTAGCCATGGTAAATAATATATTTACCAAAGTAATTATTCAAGATGTATAAAAATAAAAGTTACCTATTTACAGAATTTGGACCTCCTTATTCTAAATATGGAATCCATTTTTCTAAATTTAATACACAAAAGTGGCAGAAATTAATTTAAAATTAATTCCCGCTGTCAAAACAAAAAACGTTTTTAAAAAAAATAATAACTATCAAAAGATTGACGCTTTTTTATGTCCGGTTCAAATGTGAAATTACATATAATGACCAACATTGTATTAAGTGGTAAAAATTTATTCTAAATATACATTAAAACCACTCAAATACATAATTTATCACCATTAATTATTTCGATTCAAAAAGTGTTTTTAATTAAAATTTAGTGATTTTCACAATTCATCAAAAATTTATAGTTTTCCGAAAAATACCAAAAATTGACCCTAATATAATTTTGATATTCCAAATCAAAAAATGAATTCCATTTTGAAATATGAAATGTATAAAATTTGAAAAAGTGGGTATTAATATTCATAACGGCTAGTTTGATTGGTTGTGGTGTGTGTTAGAACTCGAAGTTGCATACAACACAGACTATTGTATTATGCAAAGAGAATTGTACCGTGGAAGCATAGGGTGTTACATTCTCCTCTCCTTCAAATAATTTCATTCTCGAAATTTATAGAATACTACCACTTAAAAATACTTGGGTGGTTCTTCATCATAAGTTCCTCGGGTTCCCATGATTCCTCTTCCATCTAATGGTTTCTCCATAGAACTTTTACCAGACAAGTCGGCTGGTTTCTCAACACTTGTTCTCTCGTATCAAGAATATTGACAAGATATTCGCAATAATACATATTGGGTTCCAGTTCTAATTATTCATAGGTGAGTACATGTGTTGGGTCAGGCATGTATTTTCACAATAGTGATACATGGAACACATCGTGAACTTCAGAGAGACTTGGCGGCATTGTCAAACGGTAAGCTACAACCCCAATTCGTTCTTGAATTTCGAATGGTTAGATGTTCTTGGGACACAATTTTCCCTTCTTACCGAAACATATAACACCCTTCCATGGAGATACCTTCAAGAAAACATGATCTCCTACCTGAAATTCCAAATCATTCCTTCGGTTATCGGCATAGCTCTTCTACCTACTTTGAGATGCTTTGATGTGGTTTTGGATTACCTTCACCTTTTCCATCATTTAATCCACCAGTTCTGGGCCTACAAGTTTTCTTTCACCAATATCATCCCAACAGGTTGGTGTACGAAATCTCTTTCCATATAACGCTTCATATGGTGCCATCTAAATACTCGAATAGAAGCTATTATTATAGTAAAATTCTAAAAGAGGTAAATATTGATTCTACATAATTTTAAAGTCAAATGAGGATGATATCTTCATGTCTTCTATGGTCTGAATAGTCCATTCTGATTGTCCATCTGTTTGAGGGTGGTAGGCAGTGCTCAAACGAAATTCAGTATCCAAGGCCTTCTAAAGGCTCTTCCAGAATCTTGAAGTAAAACGGGGATCAAAATCAGAAACAATCGATAGGGGTACTCCATAAAGTCTCACAACTTTATAAATATATAGTTTTTCTAGACGTTCAAGTGGTAAATTTTCCCTTATAGCAAGAAAATGTGCTATCTTGGTAAGACGATCAACAATGACCCATATTGCATCATTCCTTCTAGGAGTCTTTGGTAGTCCCATGACAAAGTCCATTATAATATTATCACATTTCCACTAAGGTATGGGAAGAGGTTTCAATACTCCTTCAGGCAGTTTCCTTATAGCTTTCACTTGTTGACAAACCATACATCTTGACACAAAACCAGCCATCTCCCTCTTCATGTTGTCCCACCAAAAATGTTCCTTCAAATTCCTATACATTTTGGTGATCCCAGGGTGTATAGAGAAATTAGAACTATGAGCATAATCCAACAACTTTCTTTTTAGATCAGGTATATTGAGAACACAAAGTCTCTTCCCAAATTTCAAAATTCCATCTTCATATACAAAGTCACTCAAACTCCCATCATTCACAGCTTTAATATTCTTTGGAAACTCTTCATCACCAGTCAGAGAACTCTTTATCCTTTCTAGTAAATATGCTTTGGAAAATCAATCTCCCATTATTAAAAAATCATTGATGTTTCACCTTCCATAGTTATTCCTATATCCTTCTTTACTAGATCCATATATATATGATCCTTTTCAACTCTCATCTTGTTCAAAACTCCATGATCCTTTCTAATCAATGCATCTTCTACCTTATTTTATTTCCCCGGGTGATAGTGTATCATGAAATCATAATCCTTGAGTAGTTCAAGCCATCTCATTTGCCTCATGTTGTGTTCTTTTTGTGAGAAAATATACTTCAAACTCTTGTGATCAGTATAAATCACACATTTTTCACCATAGAGATAATTTCTCCATATCATTATAGAAAATATTACTGTAGCTAACTCAAGATCATGAGTAGGATAGTTTTTCACATGAATTTTTAGTTTTCATGATGCATAGGAAATAACCCTATCATTCAACATAAGGACACAACCAAGTCCTTTCTTCGATGCATCACTGTAAATAACAAAACTATCATTTCCTGATGGTATATTCAATATAATAGCATTTACTAATCATCTATTCAGTTCTTCAAAACATTCTTCAGAATCTTTTTTCCAAACAAATTTAACTCCTTTACGTGTGAGTTTCATTAATGGGATATCCAATCAAGAAATGTTCTGGAAGAAACACCAATAATAACCTGCTAAACCAATAAAACTGCATACATCAGTTATACTCATTGGTGCTGGCCATTCATGGATTGCCTTGGTCTTATAAAGATCAACAGAAATTCCATCTATGGAGACAATATGGCCAAGATAAAAATCTCCTGAAGTCAGAACTCACACTTTCTAAACACCCTATATAATTCATGTCTTCTAAGAGTCTTCAGGATAATGCGAATGTGATTTTCATGATATTCATAGCTTTTGGAGTATACTAAGATATCATCAATAAATACCACCACAAATTCATCAAGATATTCCTTGAAAACACTATTCATTAGATCCATGAATACAGAGGGTGCATTAGTCAATCCAAAAGGAATTACTGTAAACTCGTAATGCCTATACCTGGTTCGAAATGTTGTCTTCGGAATGTATTCCTCCTTCACACACAATTGATGGTATCCATATTGAAGGTAAATATTTGATAAGTATTGAGATCTATGCATTTGGTCAAATAAATCATCAACGTGAGGTAGGGGATACTTTTTCTTTATTGTTATAGCATTGATTTCCCTGTAGTATATACATAACCTCATAGATATATATTTATTCTTATAAAATAGGACAGGGTCTCCCCATAGAGAAACACTAGGGTGAATAAATATCTTATTACTCAATTCCTCTAGTTGTTTCTTTAGTTCAACTAATTCTACATTGGCCATTCTATAAGGGGTCTTCGATATAGGCCTTGAACCATGAATTTAATCAATGGAAAACTCAATTTCTCATTCTGAAGGATGTCTAGGTAAATCTTCAGGAAACACATCAATATATTCTTTTACAATAGATACATCCTCTATTTGAAAATTCCTTTCCTTACCTACAGTTATTTCATTCTATTCTTCCTCGATAATAGAATTTAGTTGAGCTACTGGGGGTGGATCTAGATAAGATTTAGGTGGTGACGATTCTGCTCTAAAGATAAGGTGATCTTTATCATTATCATCAAAATAGTAACCTCCTTATTCTTATAATGAATATTTGAATAATGGTTGGAAATTCAATCTATACCGAGGATTATATCAAATTTAGTCATGGGTAAGACGATGAGATCAGCAGATAAAGACCATTTATATTCCCTAATGGGAAAGGATTCACAGAACTTTGTAGCAATGATACATCCCTTAGGAGTTTTAACTGAAAACTCCCTTGTTAAATAAAATTGGAAATATCTAATTTTCTTAGTAAACTGGGAATATATGAAACAATGCGATGATCCAGAATCAAATAAAGCATTTTCTAAACTTGAGGAAACCATTAAATTACCTTCCACCATGTCTTTCGGGGCTTCAACCTCAGAAGTAGTGACTTCATAATCTTGGCCTTCATCCCTTGGCCTTTTCTGAGGTAAGTTTCCATGATTCTTAGGACATTACTTTGCATAATGTACCATATCTCTGCAATTGTAGCATTGAAAATTGGTAGCGTCTTTCTTTCCTTTACAATCACCAAATAGATTACCTTTTTGTTCCCATTTGTAGCATACTACTTTTCCTTTTATACAGGCACCAGGGTGCTTCCTTCTGCAATTATCACAGGGTTGAAATTCAATTCTTCCCGTCTTCCCTGATTCCTTATTTCCTTTCCCAGAGTGTTCAGCAGATCTCTTCTTCTCTTGGTTTGATTTAAAGTCATAAGACGTAGAGAATTCATTTTATATCTTGATAGAACACGAGACAATATAATCATATGATGAGAAGGATTGTGATACTAATGCTCGTTGGAGAAATGGTTTTAACCCATCAAAGAAACAATAAATCTTACTTCCTGCGTTATATATATAATCTTCAGCATACCTTGATAACCTTGAAAAGTTAGCCTCATACTTTGCGACATTCTCATCCTCCTTTTGTCTCAGACTCTGAAATTGCCTTTCCATATCTGCTTGATTGTCAGAAGGAAAGTATTTTTATAAGAAAAGCTCTTTGAACTCCCTCCATTCCATATTTGATAATTCACCATCTTCCTTTGTGTTTTGAATCAATTACCACCATTGATCAGCATCTCCAGTGAGGCGGTACACTGCCATGATAACTTTTTCCCTTTCACTACACCCCAAGGCATGGAATATTTTATCTACGGAATTTATCCATTGCTCAGATACTAAGAGATTTTTACTCCCATTTAATATTGGTGGTTGTTTCCTCATGAATTGATCTAATATTGATCCTCTACGCTGTGTATCTGGGTGCTCCATACAGGTAGGGTAATTATTCATAACATAAGTGAGTTGTCCCAGTATGGTGATTAGCTGATCAACACCAGTTGCATCGCTAGCTCCACTATAATTATCTAGAGTAGGAGAGAAATCTCTACATGGAGTGTGTGCATTGGTATTGTTTTCATTCCTTCTATTAGGCGCTATTTCTAAACAATGGCATAAACTAGATTAGTTTATGAATCGAAATATATAATTCCAAACTTCTAAAACACTTAACATAAATTCAACAGTTTATGGATAGAATCCATAATCATAATTTTTTTTGAGGAGGTATATAATCATAAACCCTTCATAATGGTTTGTAAAGAATATGACAATTATCAGAATCATATCCCCCAGGAGTGTCGTAACCAAAAGTTCAGCAAGGCCCGTTGTCATGCACCGGTTCCCGTTCAAGTCTAGCTCAAAGCAGAGTTTTCGGGTTTTACCCCTAAGTACATCTGTTCTAGAGCCACCTCTACCTATTCATATCTAGATGGGGATTTATTTCTTGGAAATCTCACAAAATTGCTACAATACAAAAATTCTAGTAAGTTTTTCTATACTAATCCTCAAAGTCTATCTTAGGGTTATGTGCTCTAATCAGAGTTTATTTAAATATAGTTTCCAAGGTTTGTACTAAACATCCTCTTATACCAACTTTTACTCCCCAACCCTAGTTACCTAGAGTCAGTTTATTGTTACATAAAATTGGCATGATCACAAGGAAATCATGTCCTGAAAGATCAATCAGTTTAGTATTATTGGAAACAAGATTAAAACATGAGTTCAAATTTACTGATTAAAGAGAAATAAAACACAAATATATTTAATTTGAAACAACCAATCCTCCTATATTATGCCTGCAAGTCACTTGTAGGGACCCGAAGCTAGACGTACATGGACATTACATTACATTTGCGGAATACTTAGTACATAATAAAAAACACACACACAAGGATCGTAATAGTTTAGTGTCTTTGGAAACTCGGAATATAATCTTCTAATCGTGGTGAAAGATCTTCAAAATCTCCCACAATGATCTTCCTTTTTTTTATACCTAAAACCTTTCTTTATATCCTGGGGAAAAGAAAACATAAAAGGGTGAGCTCAAATGCTCAGTAAGGGTAAAAAAAAATATCAATCACATCATATTCATAAGCACATTACTTTTGGAAATCTTAACCTGCAAAAGAGATCATAATTTCATAACAAGGGGTAAATCATGGCAGTGAAATGTAATCACAATAATCATAACGTAAAACATGAAACTTTGTGGCATTAACACATAATCATAGAGAATCATTTCTTGTTAGTCAAGACTCATTTCCAAGACTATCTTAGTGGACAAAGTCCCTTTCTGAATCGAATAACCCTCGTTTCAGTCCTGTTTCACTGAACCGGTATAACCTACCGTTCCATCCCTGTCTATCTCATGAGATATAAAATCTTTACCCAATTCATTGGAGGGAGATATAGGTCCCACCCATCTTATAATGAATCCTTTCTTATGTGTTCCACATAATCATAAACCATACATCATAGCGTAACCCATGTAATAAAAATGGGATTCTTAAACAACATGAAATCATAACACAATTCATATAAAATAAAGGAATTCATAAAAATATTTCCATCATAACATAATCAAATCCATGTAATAATAGGGATAAAAACAGAACCCTTTTATTATCTTCGATGGAAAATAATTTCGATAAAATACTTGAAATCCATTCTTGAGGAAAATATCCTTTCTACTTCAAAAACATTTTCCTTTCTTAACATGTATTAAAATTTAAAACTAAAAGAAGTTGATTAAAAATAAACTTGAAAACATGTAAAGTAAGCTTCTTGGAAATAATGTTTTAAAAATCCATTCATGCCATATAAGTTAAAAAAACATTCTTCGTACTTTTGTCAGAAAAGTCAAAAAGTACCTCGTACGAAAAACGACAAAAGATTACTTTAATATTCTTTACTAAAAATTCACCGAAGGGTAAAATTGTATTTAAACTATTGTAAGTGGATGGAATCAATATTACATATTGAGGGAACATGGATGTGGATGATAAAATACGCCCCAGTAAATGCCAAACTAAAAACAATCTCGGATCAAAATGAGATTGTGATATTTTTTCCTTACCTTAGGTCCGATTTGCTTCGTAAGTGTCCGAACCTCCTATATAATGATTTAAATAATGTCATTGACTAATTACAGAATCATATTCATTGTTATGATATCATATATGGTTCACTTATGACATTATATTACCCGTTCTTTTGTAAATTCATGTTAAAGTAGCGTTTTGGGTAAAATCTTCTCATTTGTCATTCGTGTTTTCACCTTGTAATTATTCATATGATTACTTAGATCATGATTAATTAATTACATAATATGAAAAATTACTTATATATATATATTCAGAATATACATATATAATAAATCAGTAAATGGAAAGAAATACACCGTTCATGGAGACGGTAGTCCGTATGTACGCATGAACGCTGTTTTCGTTTCCTTATTGAATTGAATGGAATTAAGTAGATGACATACATATAAATATAAATATTTCCAGTATCATTATCAGGTAATATATTTCATCAGTACTTATTATATATACTTTATAATCATTCATGAATGGTTAATCATTGGGAATGAATCTCATCGCGTCGTGGAGACGGTAGTCCGTACGTACGCACGAGCGATGATATCGTTCCCATGGTCATGGAATTGTGTTGAAGTGTATGTATAATATTTCAGTATCAATATAAATTTATAATAATCATATATAGTTACTCATTACACCATTATACCCATCCTTGTAAGGTGGTGGTGGAAAATAGATTACACCACGGCGTGGAGATGGTATTCCGTACGTACGCACGCGCGGTGATTTCATTTCTCCATAGGATGGATAGAAGGTGAATTAGGGTTGTTTAATATTTATAATAACATATCAGTATGTAAGTAATACTGATTTTATTACTTTATCATGAAACAAATAAAGGAGAAGAAGTTGAATAAGAAAGAATTTGAAAAGATCGGTAATGGATATTACCTCTTCTTTGAAATGCCTCTTTGAATCCTCCACTTAGGGAACTAAGATTGGTCTTTGAAGAAGACCAGGACCTCTAGGATTATTCTAGGGAAGTGGAGAAGGGATTTTGGCAGGGTTTGGCCGAGCTTGAGTGCTCAAATTGGTGTGAGGAGGAGGGGGAGGAGGTGTCCTTTTATAAGGGAAGAGAGGGGCACCTTAGGAATATATCAAAATATTATTTTATATTAAAGTCAATATGGGTTTATAATGGTTCCAAAGGGTCTTATTTCGAAGATAAAGTGGGGATGGGTCGAAATCCTATCAACAAATAGGATTTAGACAAGTTTAGGTTATTATTTTAACCTTATCAATTAGATTTAACTCTATGTTAAATAATTTAACTTTTACCGTGTCTTTTTGTTTTCTTACACTATATGGTTACTACAATTACTATAACATGCCAAAAGAACCCTAAATTGTTTATTATTAATATATATACCCTTATCTATGTCATTTGGCCGAACCTTAGGTTTTTAGGAATAAAATAACAATTAATAATATAATATTTGATTTAAAAACTATTTTGTGTCAATTTTGACACTATTTGATATATGATTTTTTTGAAAGTCATAACAAAATTATATGTTCGAAAAAAGTTTATTAAATAAACAATAATATATCATAGTAATCTAGAAAATTAGTGGAATTCATTAAAAGTCTCAAATTACATTTATTTGGGTATTTATAACATCAATTATGTCAATATTTCATTAATAAGTTAATTACTGCATCATCTTTGTATCATAATAAATGATAATTATTTAATCCCTAAAAATTGTAAATAAATTCCTATGATTTAGATAATTGTATTAGATTTCTGTAGAATATTCATGTTCTAAGTTTCATGAAGTTGATCACTAGATTAAAATTATTATACTTATATAATTTAAGAAAGTGACATGTTGTCACATTCTTTGGTTTTAATAATAATTAAATTATTTTCATTGCAAAAATTTAATTAAATGAATCTAATCCAACCCTTAGGTGATATGGGTCGACTTATAGTCATCAAATAGGATTTTGACATTTGTTGGGGTAATTTTAAAATATTATATTTACCCTTAATTACCTGATTTACCTTTAACTATGGTAAATAAAATTTACCATAATTACTATTCATAATTCCCAACAAATAAAAAGTAGCTTATTTGGACCCACTGATTCCAAATATGTAATCCATTTTTCCAAATTCAATACACAAAAGATGCAGAAATTAAATTAAAATTAATCCCGTTGTCGAAAGAAAACGGGTTTTTCTTTAAAACATTGCAAAAGATTGAATTGATTTAACCTACGAATTCAAGGTAAAATCAATGCTAATGACATACCTTATATTAAATGGTAAAAATATATTCTATTTATACTTTAAAACCATTCAATATTATAATTTACCCACATAAGATATTATGATGAATAAAAGTTATTTTTAATTAAAATATAGCGTGTTTTTACTATTCATTAAAATATGAAAGTTATCAGAAAAATATCAAAACGTTATCTAATGTAAATTTTTATATCCTGATTCAAATGAAGAATTTTATTTTGTCATATTGAACATATAAACATGTCAAATACTAGATTTAATGTGGGTGCGCCATCAAAAGGCGGCAAAACTGCATTTTTTGAAAAATACTTATTTTACCCGAAAAAATTATTTTGTTCTTATAACAAGTTCTAGAAATGTGTAAGATGAATAATAATGTTATAAAATTAAAAATTTAGTTAATACTATTTATAACGGCTAGTTCATGAAAATATTATAATAATATAACATTGTTTATTAAAACCCGGTATTGCGTACAACACACGCTATCGAGGAAGGTCGCGATTGCGTGTAATGCAAGCCAAGTCAGGGTTGCGTGTTGTGAAAGAATCCTTCGTTGTTTCGTATAACAGAATCCAACCATATTTCATTTATACATTTAATATATATATATATATATACTCAATGTTGCGTAGAATAACTATTATCAAAATTGTGTGTAACACGGTCCAAGAATAGTGTTGCGTATACTGCAAGCTAATACGGTGTTGCGTATAGCGCAAGGTAATCTTGGTGTAGAATACAACAAAAGACATTAATGAAAATAAAATTTTTCATAAAATCTCGTGGTGTTACATTCTACCCCCCTTAAAATGAATTTCGCCCTTGAAATTCGTCGGGGTTATAAATGGTTTACTATTTGAAAGTTTCTTTGATAGAAACCCACATCGTAAAAAGGAATACCAAAACTTATCTTTAAAAACAAAAGTCTGAAACGTAACGGTTACCCAAATAAACTAATCACTGGGTTTCCACATAGGTGAAAATATGGATATGGAAGAGAAATCTAACCATCATGTTCTGATGGAGAGTGGTAGAGAACATGGCTATGGAAAATCTAGCAATCACAGAGCCATAAATTTGTGATGATCTAGGGTACCATCTGATTCATTGGATATAAGGGCACTAGGACAACATTTTTGGTTCTTAAGATCATTTCCCTAAAGTTGAAAATTTGAATTAGAATAAATACTTACTTTATTTTGGTACAATCTCACTGTTGTTCGTGCCTTGAACAATTTCCACTTCATCTCTTAAATAAATGAAGTTGAATTTGTTATTCGTGAAGTGTTAGCAGATCATGTGATAGAATGACAGGTCATTCCATCTGTCTCAAACAAAAGGTTATCAAAACATATATACATAAGTCAATCTATAGTGAGATTAATCATATATTGTTCCTAAAATGGACTTATACTTCATATATCCTACTGCTTAATATAATAAAACTAGTTTCTACTAAACAGGGACTTCCTGTAGGCCAGTGGTAGGCGATAAAGGCCAGTCGCACTTCAGTTGTGGGTTCGATTCCTACAGCCTTGTCCGACGCGATGGGCTGTCGCCCGTCCTGCAGGTTGTCCTTTTTCTAAAACTACATTGCTATATCATCCCATCGATAATATTGAAAAAAAACTTCTATCCTTAAACAATACTCACTTATGTCCAACATAATCCATTTCAATCTTTAGGCTTATCCATAATACTGCAGTCCACTCTCATAACATAGTGAAAACGATTACCAGAGATTTAATACCATCATTGATCCCCATATATCATAAGATATGTTTTGTTGGTCACATTCCAAACATTAAAAGTCCTTAATCATGTATTCTCTTGAATACCTTAGTGAAAACATGAATGCAGTTTAAAGTTAACACTTTCCACATACCAAAATCCTCAAAATTCTATATACTCAATCCATGATATCACTTAGTCCTTATATCAATCATGAGCTCATGAATACTGTTAAACATTTCATTTTCTCATTTTCCCTTCATTATGCTCATATCGTCTTATTTCCAAAAATATCTCAATCACTTTGAATACCACATTAGACCAATACATAAATATTCCAATACTCCATGATACAACATTATTTTGGAATCCCATTACATAAACACTTAATCATTCCACCACATCGTTGTCATATTCAACATCGCCAATAGTGATCGCATTTGACTTCCCTTTATCCTTTGCCTTAAGCGGTTTCTCATGTCGATCATCACTAACCTTGGATTAGGGCATTTATTAGCATAATGCCCCATTTCCTTGCACTTGAAGCATTGAAGTGTTGGTGGTGCATTCTCTGCAGTGTTTTCTTTATTCAAATCATTAGAAACCCTTTTTCCATTACTTCGACACTCAGCTGCTCGATGACCTTCTTTTCCACACTTAAAACATTTTCTAGTCCCTTTAAGACAATCTCCACCATGCTTCTTTCCACACATTGTGCATAAGGAAACATTCATATTCTTTTCACCATTATTCTGAAATTTCTCCTTGAACTCCATCTTTAGTTTCTTGTCAAAACCATGAGATGGATATGTAACACCAACTTCCATTTCTACCTTGATAGCACAACGCACAATTTCTTCATAGCTACTGAAGTCTCTTATAGATAATTCCCTTCAAAGTCTTGGTTTTAAGCCACTGAAAAATCGATCAACTTTACTTTCAGGTTTGATGATAATACCAGATGCATACCTTGCAAGTCTTGTAAAATTCGCTTCGTATATACCAACAGATTCATCATCCTTCTGCTTCAGCTCAAGAAACTCCTTTTCCATCTTTGTTCGAAGAATACGAGGGAAGTACTTACTAAAAAACATGTTCTTGAACTCGTCCCATTCCATGGACTCAATTTCATCTCTTGGCCTCGTATTCTTGATAAGATTCCACCATTGATCAGCTTCACCTTCCAAACGATATACTGCTAAGATGACTTTATCATGTTTAGAACATTGAAGAACTGAAAATATCTTTTCAGTAGTACTGATCTATTGTTCAGCAACAAGTGGATCAGAAGACCCACTGAAAGAAGGTGGACGTTGCCTCATGAAGGACTCAATAGAATATTGTTCCCTTCTCTGCTCATTTGTAAGTCCAGAATGATTCATAGCTTGTGTAAGTATCGCAATAAGATTTTTCACTCCATCTCCCATAACATTTGTTTGTTCAGGAGGAAAATCATTTCATTGTCCATTGCATTGATCAACACGGTTCCTTCGGGTTCCAGCCATCGTCTAAAACCCAAAAAGAATAGTGTGAGAGGCAAAAATCATGCTAGGGAAAACAACATAATAAAGGGGGAGTACCTTCAATATCTGACATCTTAGGTTTAATTCTATGATCGTTAGCGTAATTATAGTACTATAACCTATAGGTATACTTAACCTTAGAGACATCCCTAGACACACCATAGAAATATCTCTAGGGATCTCACTAAAGTTCTCGCATCCTAGTTTCCAAAGGTTGACTAAACCTTTCCTTTGATACCAACTGTAGAGACCCAAAGTAGGACGTACATGGACATTACATTACATTTGCGGAATACTTAGTACATAACAAAAAACACACACACAAGGATCGTAATAGTTTAGTGTCTTTGGAAACTCGGAATATAATCTTCTAATCGTGGTGAAAGATCTTCAAAATCTCCCATAAAGATCTTCCTTTTTTTATACCTAAAACCTTTCATTATATCCTGGGGAAAAGAAAACATAAAAGGGTGAGCTCAAATGCTCAGTAAGGGTAAACAAAAGAAATATCAATCACATCATATTCATAAGCACATAACTTTTGGAAATCTTAACCTGCAAAAGAGATCATAATTTCATAACATGGGGTAAATCATGGCAGTGAAATGTAATCACAATAATCATGACTTAAAACATGAAACTTTTTGGCATTCACACATAATCATAGAGAATCATTTCTTGTTAGTCAAGACTCATTGCCAAGACTTTCTTAGTGGACAAAGTCCCTTTCTGAATCGAGTAACCCTCGTTTCAGTCCTGTTTCACTGAACCGGTATAACCTACCGTTCCAGCCCTATCTATCTCATGAGATATAAAATCTTTACCCAATGCATTGGAGGGAGATACAGGTCCCACCCATCTTATAATGAATCCTTTCTTATGTGTGCCACATAATCATAAACCATACATCATAGCGTAACCCATGTAATAAAAATGGGATTCTTAAACAACATGACATCATAAAACAATTCATATAAAATAAAGGAATTCATAAAAATATTTCCATCATAACATAATCAAATCCATGTAATAATAGGGACAAAAACAGAACCCTTTTATTATCTTAGATGGAAAATAATTTTGATAAAATACTTGAAATCCATTTTTGAGGAAAATATCCTTTCTACTTCAAAAACATTTTCCTTTCTTAACATGTCTTACAATTTAAAACTAAAATAAGTTGATTAAAAATAAACTTGAAAACTTGTAAAGTAAGCTCCTTGGAAATAATGTTTTAAAAATCCATTCATGTCGTATAAGTTAAAAAAACATTCTTCGTACTTTTGTCAGAAAAGTCAAAAAGTACCTCGTACGAAAAACGACAAAAGATTACTTTAATATTCTTTACTAAAAATTCACCGAAGGGTAAAATTGGATTTAAACTATTGTAAGTGGATGGAAACAATATTACATATTGAGGGAACATGGATGTGGATGATAAAATACGCCCCAGTAAATGCCAAAGTAAAAACAATCTCGGATCAAAATGAGATTGTGATATTTTCCCTTACCTTAGGTCCGATTTGCTTCGTAAGTGTCCGAACCTCCTGTATAATGATTTAAATAATGTCATTGACTTATTACAGAATCATATTCATTGTTATGATATCATATATGGTTCACTTATGACATTATATTACCCGTTCTTTTGTAAATTCATGTTAAAGTAGCGTTTTGGGTAAAATCGTCTCATTTGTCGTTCGTGTTTTCACCTTGTAATTATTCATATGATTACTTAGATCATGATTAATTAATTACTGAATATAAAACATGACTTATATATATATATATATATATATTCATAATATACATATATAATAAATCAGTAAATGGAAAGAAATACACCGTTCATGGAGACGGTAGTCCGTACGTATGCATGAACGCTGTTTTTGTTTCCTTATTGAATTGAATGGAATTAAGTAGATGACATAAATATAAATATAAATAATTCCAGTACCATTATCAGGTAATATATTTCATCAGTACTTATTATATATACTCTATAATCATTCATGAATGGTTAATCATTGGGAATGAATCTCATCGCGTCGTGGAGACGGTAGTCCGTACGTACGCACGAGCGATGATATCGTTCCCATGGTCGTGGAATTGTGTTGAAGTGTATGTATACTATTTCAGTATCAATATAACTTTATAATAATCATATATAGTTACTCATTACACCATTATACCCATCCTAGTAAGGTGGTGGTGGAAAATAGATTATACCACGGCGTGGAGACGATATTTCGTACGTACGCACGCGTGATGATTTCATTTTTCCGTAGGATGGATAGAAGGTGAATTAGGGTTGTTTTATATTTATAATGACATATCTGTATGTAAGTAATACTGATGTTATTACTTTATCATGAAACAACTAAAGGAGAAGAAGTTGAATAAGAAAGAATTTGAAAAGATCGGTAATGGATATTACATCTTCTTTGAAACGCCTCTTTGAATCCTCCATTTAGGGAACTAAGATTGGTCTTTGAAGAATACCAGGACCTCTAGGATTATTCTAGGGAAGTGGAGAAGGGATTTTGGCAGGGGTTGGCCGAGCTTGAGTGCTCAAATTGGTGTGAGGAGGAGGGGGAGGAGGTGTCCTTTTATAAGGGAGGAGAGGGGCACCTTAGGAATATATCAAAATATTATTTTATATTAAAGTCAAAATCGGTTTATAATGGTTCCAAAGGGTCTTATTTCGAAGATAAAGTGGGGATGGGTCGAAATCCTATCAAAAAATAGTATTTAGACAAGTTTAGGTTATTATTTTAACCTTATCAATTAGATTTAACTCTAAGTTAAATAATTTAACTTTTACCGTGTCTTTTTGTTTTCTTACACTATATGGTTAATAAAATTACTATAACATGCCAAACGAACCCTAAATTGTTTATTATTAATATATATACCCTTATATAAGTCATTTGGCCGAACCTTAGGTTTTTAGGAATAAAATAACAATTAATAATATAATATTTGATTTAAAAACTATTTTGTGTCAATTTTGACACTATTTGATATATGATTTATTTGAAAGTCATAACAGAATTATATGTTCGAACCAAGTTGATTAAATCAACACTAATATATCATAGTAACCTAGAAAATTAGTGGAATTTATAAAAAGTCTCAAATTACATTTATTTGGGTATTTATAACATCAATTATGTCAATATTTCATTAATAAGATAATTACTGCATCATCTTTGTATCCTAATAAATGATAATTATTTAATCCCTAAAAATTCTAAATAAATTCCTATGATTTAGATAATTGTATTAGATTTCTGGAGACTATTCATGTTCGAAGTTTCATGAAGTTGATCACCAGATTGAAATTATTATACTTATATAATTTAAGAAAGTGACATGTTGTCACAATCTTTGGTTTTAATAATAATTAAATTATTTTCATTGAAAAAATTTAATTAAATGAATCTAATCTGACCCTTAGGTGATATGGGTCTACTTTTAGTCATCCAATAGGATTTTGACATTTGTTAGGGTAATTTTAAAATATTATATTTACCCTTAATTACCCGATTTACCTTTAACTATGGTAAATAAAATTTACCATAATTACTATTCATAATTCCCAACAAATAAAAAGTAGATTATTTGGACCCACTGATTCCAAATATGTAATCCATTTTTCCAAATTCAATACACAAAAGATGTAGAAATTAAATTAAAATTAATCCCGTTGTCGAAAGAAAACGGGTTTTTCTTTAAAACATTGCAAAAGATTGAATTGATTTAACCTACGAATTCAAGGTAAAATCAATGCTAATGACATACATTATATTAAATGGTAAAAATATATTCTATTTATACTTTAAAACCATTCAATATTATAATTTAACCACATAAGATATTATGATGAAAAAAGTTATTTTTAATTAAAATATAGCGTGTTTTTACTATTCATTAAAATATGAAAGTTATCGGAAAAATATCAAAACGTTATCTAATTTAAATTTTTATATCCTGATTCAAGTGAAGAATTTTATTTTGTCAAATTGAACATATAAACGTGTCAAAAACTAGATTTAATGTGGGTGCACCATCAAAAGGCAGCAAAACTGCATTTTTTGAAAAATACTTATTTTACCCGAAAAAATTATTTTGTTCTTATAACATGTTCTAGAAATGTGTAAGATGAATAATAATGTTATAAAATTCAAAATTTAGTTAATACTATTTATAACAGCTAGTTCGTGACAATATTATAATAATATAACATTGTTTATTAAAACCCGGTATTGCGTACAACACACGCTATCGAGGAAGGTCGCGATTGCGTGTAATGCAAGCCAAGTCAGGGTTGCATGTTGTGAAAGAATCCTTCGTTGTTTCGTATAACAGAATCCAACCATATTTCATTTATACATTTAATATATATATATATACTCAATGTTGCGTAGAATTACTATTATCAAAATTGTGTGTAACACGGTCCAAGAATAGTGTTGCGTATACTGCAAGCTAATACGGTGTTGCGTATAGCGCAAGGTAATCTTGGTGAAGAATACAACAAAAGACATTAATGAAAATAATATTTTTCATAAAATCTCGGGGTGTTACATCACTCATAACTACCTTCTTCATATCCTGGGAAAATTAAACATAATAAAGGGGTGAGCTCAAACGCTCAGAAAGGGTAAGTAACACAGTGGAAAATGACATTAATATTAAGCATGATAAATAATTGAAACCACATGCCTCTTCAAATAATAAAAATGAATACTTTTATGGAAAGAATATGAGCTAAGTAAATAATGCCATAATAAAGCATAATCATGGGTATTCTACAAGTCAAATGACCACATGAACCATCAATATTATTTCCATAATGAGGGAATGTATAATACCAGACATTCTAAAAAATTTTGTCACGACCTTGGCCAAGACGTCTAAAAATTATTAAGGCCTCAGCCAAAACTATATATCAAATTGGGAAAGGGCCTCTGTGAATTCCATGTCTAGTCATCTCAAGAGACCTACCGATGTATCAAGAAGCTATATAGGGCTCCACCCGTCACTTACTAAGTCCAATACATTCCTCGTATGAAAAGTTTTAAACATGTCATAAACATTCCTATTAAAACTAGCATATGAAATGTCAATAATTTAACCATAAATCACGAATGG
Source organism: Viscum album (assembly GCA_963277665.1). Lineage (NCBI taxonomy): Eukaryota > Viridiplantae > Streptophyta > Magnoliopsida > Santalales > Viscaceae > Viscum > Viscum album. The sequence continues at coordinate 1,637,872,703 of OY728121.1, read as the reverse complement.
TGTAAAAATAGCACATCCATAGTCAAACATATCACAAAACCCTCTATAAAATATGGAAGTTTTGAATCATAATAAATCAACTCCAAATAAACATAAAATCCATCAAAGGATGTTGACATAGATGAAATAAAAACTCTTTTAGAGAAATATGTCTTTATATTTTGAAATCTTTTAAGTGTCAAATAATTATGAAATAAAAAATTTATTTTGAAAATATTCTTATAAACTTGTAAGGTAATCTTCAACGAGTTTATAATGGTAGAAAATATAAGCACCCATAGTATAAGTTAAAAAAACATTCTTACCTTAATTTTGTCGAAAAGGTTAAAAAGGACATTATTTGGAAAATGATGGAAAGATTCATTTATAAAATCCTTATAAAAAGTCAGACAATGGTATAAATGACTTTAACTTATAATCTCTAAAATAGTAAAAATTATTTGAAATACATTTTTAAAAAACATGGATGTGGATGATTAAGAGGTCCCAATAGATAATTACGTATAAACATCCTCGGATAATGAAGAGAGTGTGAAATAAATCCTTACCTTGTACTTTTCATTTGTTGAGGGTAGGTTAACCTCCTATATAATGGAGAAATAATTGTTATTAAATTATACCAGAATCATATACATTAATATTATATCATATATGATCTTTTATCATTGCTTTGTTAATAATATCTTAGTATTATCATCGTTTTAGGTATTAACTTACTCACTTTCTTTTATATGTTTTGTTACATAAGCAATGTTTTTATGTATAGGTTGTATCTTAATCATATAAAGAATTATATCAAGTCCATTAACATTATTTTTAATCATCAAATGAGAATTATACTTGCATGGATACGATGGGGAATGAATCTCATCGCGTTCGTGGGGACGGTAGTCCGTACGTACCCACGAGCGACAATATCATTCATTTTATATTAAAATAATATATAATTGGATGGTATATCATATATAAAAAATCATTATCATGTTATATTTATTATTTACATCAATTACAAATCATTATCATATCCATCAAAATAATAATGTTTTGAATAACAATTACACCATGACGTGGAGACTGTAATCCGTACGTACGCACGTATGGTGAAATGTGATTAAATAGACGGATAAAATACTGAATATGGTTGTAGCATATTTATAATAACATCACAGTATATATAAGATACTGGATTTATTTTTTTAGAATGGAAATAACAAATAAATAAGAAGTTGAAGAAGAAAGGAACTTGAAAGAGGGTGGTGAAAACGTTACCACTTCCTCGTGTTCTTCCTTTTGATTTGATCAAAAGAGATCCATAGGATGGGTTTCTGATAAAACTAAGGCCTCTAGGATGAAGTAAAGGAATTTGTGAGGATATTTGGGTAGATTTTGGTCGATTCAAAATTCTTTTATGGTGTGAATTAGTGAGAAAGGGGAGTGCCCTTTTATAAGTGGGGTGAGGTTGACCTTAGGAAAAGCTAGAAATATTATTTTATAATAAATTCATATTCGGTTTCTAATGGCTCCAATGTGTATTATTTTAAGGTTACAGTTGGTATAAGTTGAAAAGTACACAACCAATAGGTTTTAGACTGGTTTGGGTCACAATATTAACTTTATATTTTTGATTTAACTCTTAGTAAAATAGTTTGACATTTACAATGTCTCTTGGTATTTTTATATTATATAGTCAATAAAAATACTATAAACATCCAAGAGCCCCAAAAGTGGTCCATTAATAATACAAATATTCTTATATATTTCATGTGGACGATCCTTAGATTTTTAGGAATATAATATCAATTAATAATATAATATTTTTTTAAAAAACACATTTATGTTAATTTTGACAATATTTAATAATTGATTTTTTTTAAAGTCATAAAAAAGTTATTAATTCAAAAAAAATTAATTCAAGCAATACCAACATGTCATATTAACAAATTAAATTCTTGTATGGAATCAAAACATTGAAATTATTTTTATTTTTACATTTATAATACTAATTATTTGATTCTTTCATTAATAAAGAAAATATTGCATCATTATTGTGTCATAAATAAATTTAAATATACAATGTATAAAAATTATAAATAAAATACCATTATGTAGGAAATATTTTTATCATTCTAATTAATATTTATAGTCGAAAATATAACATATATAACCCTATGTAATGTTTTTTTTCTAAAAGATATATGCTTATGTCATTTTTTTATTTACATTAACTTAATTAATATAAAGTGTCATTATCACTTACAAGAGGATCCATGTGGTCCCAAAATTTACCCAAAGATTTCCATGGTCGTACATGTATCAAACAATAGGTCTAGGACATGTTTTAGGGTAATTTAATATTATTATAATATTATTTTTTACCCTTATTTACGGGATTTACCCTTTAACCATGGTAAATAAAATATTTTCCAAAGTAATTATTCAAGATTTATAAAAATAAAAGTTACCTATTTACACAATTTGGAACTCTTGTTTCTAAATATGGAATCCATTTTTATAAATTCAAAACACAGAAGTGGCAGAAATTAATTTAAAATTAATTTCCACTGTCAAAACAAAAGGAGTTTTTTTCAGAAATAATAACTATCAAAAGATTAACACTAGTTTATGTCTGGTTTAAATGTGAAATTATGTCCAATGACCAAAATTGTATTAAGTGGTAAAAATATATTCTAAATACACTTTAAATCCACTCAAATTCATAATTTATAAATATTAATTATTTCGACTAAAAAAGTTGTTTTTAATTAAAATTTATTTATTATCACTATTCATCAAAATAGAATGTTTTTAGAAAAATTCCATAAATTCACCCTAAGCTAAAATCGATATTACAAATCAAAAAATTAAATCCATTATGAATGAAAAAATGTATTAAAGTTTAAAAAGGTTGTTTTACTGTTCATAACGGCCCGTTTGATTGGTTGTGGTGTGTGTTAGAACTCAAAGTTGTGTACAACACACGCTACTGTATTATTCAAAGAGAAGCGTGTAATGGAAGTTTTGGGTGTTACATTATGTATCTATTTTTACCTAAAATAAATTTAATAAAATAAATAATTATTTGAATAAAATGTTTGTTTTAAACCATAACTCAGTGGTTTTCACTATTCATCAAAAATTGTAAGTGTTCCGAAAAATACCAAAAATTCCCCCAAAGAAAATTTCGATATTCCAAATCCAAAAATGAAATCTCTTTTGAAAGATAAAATTTATAAAATTTCAAAAAGTGGGTATTACTATTCATAACAACTAGTTTGATTGGTCATGATGTGTTAGAATCTCAAAGTTGCGTACAACGCAAGCTACTGCATTATTCAAATGGAAACGTACCATGGAAGCATGGAGTGTTACAACCTTCTCATGGATCGGTAGAACCAATATGTTTTGATTGACCTCTAAGGTGAAATCCATCTCCCCCAAATGAAGATTAATGCTGTGTGTTTCGGGTCACTATCTCTTGAAGAATAAATCAATCGTGTGATGATCAATATTCTGGAAGTACCACATGGAATCTTTGTAAAATCCAGTGAGTCATAGATATTGAAAAAGGGTTTTTAGAGTGTCCACATGGTTGAAATGATTTGGTCTATGGACTAAAACAAATCGAATAGTCCATTGATCCATCACCTCATGTGACATATGATAATGTTTTTCATGAAAGTGATCTCACTCCCTCTAAATATATAAAATTTGTATAATTATATTTATGAAACCTATTAATCTAACAATAATATAAGTATAAACAAGGGTAGATAATTTAGTCACACCAAAAAAAGATATTGTAGTGAAGTTCAATGTTGGGTAATAACTGATTGAATTTTGGTTAATCAGCAAGTTATTATTATCTTATTCATCTTTTTTTATATTAAAAATAGTAGATGAAAAGATTAATCATACTCTCTATTATTTATTCAAATGATTTTAAAAATATAGAGTGGTTTGGAATGATAAACTACTAAAATAATGAAGCCTTTGAAATTATTATTTCAATCATATTTTTAACACAACTTCCTCTAACATATTAATATTTCCTATATAAATGTCTATTTTCAAATTATCATAAGAAATCATTGTACAAAACATAAAATACCAATTTGTATAAAATAATTTAAATTGAAGTCATGTAAATTTAAAAGAAACATCAAAAAATATAAATTGAACATGTTACAAATAATGACATAAAATAATCCCTTTATCTCTTCCTTGATATATCTACAATGTAACATAATGAAATTATTTCCTTTCCAATAATAATGATTTTTATGAATATCCAAATTTTTTATGATGAAAAACAAAAAAACAAAAAATAGATAATTGGTAATAGAGATATAAAGGGTTTTTATATCAAAATTTGAATCATTGGTTAAAAATACTATCACATTTTTAAAGTATAATAACAAATAATTTTTCTATATTGTTCAATGATTTCCCGATACATTGTGGGTAACATGTTTATGTGTGAAATTCCTATCAATATAAACCACATCTTCATGAATGTGTCCATTCACTAGCTTAATCGATCTCATTCCTAAAATGAGTGGAATTTGGATTCCCAATTGGATGCAACCTATATATGTTTGGAAGAAGCGTGATTTATTAAACTAAAAGAATGATTTTATGATATTTTCCTATGTAAAACCTTGAATAACTATAGAGGTTGTTAATACTCTACAATCGATACAAAATATCAATGATTTTATACAATGGTAACCATATATATTAACATGTTGTGATCACATGTGTGCAATGATATCGTAATTCTTGGATGTTACCACAATCATAGTAATATAACTCTTGTTAAATCAAAAACATGAAACCACTTCTACCTATCAATGTTTCAATACACATAGTGAAATAAGATTAATTACTAACATAATAAAAAATATAAAAGAAATATCAAAGCCTCATAAAAATTTCTATCAATATCACACTGAAAATGGTTCATATATACTTTAGTTCTATTTATACCCTCTTCATCATGTTTACCTCTCTCCAATTAACATTTCACTATTTGATAAAACCATTCGCACACTATATATGAAATTTAATATCAATAAATAATATTAAATATTAAGAAATTATTAATAGCTAATTTTATATCCTAAATTACATAGGATAGGTATTTTCTTAACACCCTTCAAAATTCCTTTAATGCATTATACAATGTTCATATTCATGTGTCTATATATCTTTACATATTCATATTATAATGACCACTAATACTCCAATATTATTATCATGTTTTCATACAATTGTTTATTTTTTTGGTGAATATGTTCCGAATGATCATCCATCCCTTTTCATTGATGTTTTTATTCTAAACCAAATGAGAACAGAAAACCTTTTTTTTCTTTTTTATAAAGGGTTAAATTAGTTAAAAAAACATTTAAATTTCAATTTCATGATTACCGACTTCAAAGAGTCATATTTGAACATCTTTTGCATGTTTACTATAATCTGCCTTGTATAATAATCGTGGTAAGCTTGGTTCGGTCTCGATGGATGACCATAAGATTGTATAACTTTTTCGATCACTCGACGTCAAATAGATATCATATATATTCCTCTATAAATTTTCAAATATCCTCACAAACAATCCAGAAACCAACTCCATGATGAAAATTTTTAGTTATCAATAAAATAAATGGACAATGGAATGGGAGCATGATTTATAACATATGTGGATATAATATAATACATCACTTTATACTTTTAATAGTGAAATTTTCAATATATATAGATAAACCGTATAGAATGATTGAATTTATCTATGTAAGATGTTATTGTATTGAATAATAAATCAAAAACCACCTTTGATCAATAAAATCTGTTCTTTTTGCTATCATATTCAACTCAATGTAATTTGTATAAAACATGATTATTATAAAAAAACCCATATGTTGAGGAAAAACATGGTATGAGTCATCATAATCCTTTTACACTTTCTTGAAAACGTTTTTATGTGTATACCCTTATTTTTAGTAAGAAATTTCAAAATAATAGCGTTTTTTTATTTTCTCCCTCCCTAGAACTACTAGAATTTGTTGATGAGATATTATAATTATAATAAAAATTATTGAAACAAATTAATTATCCATGGTTATGTGACCATGTGTTGGAGTTGTGATCATACATGTGTGTGGAGTAAATATATGGGTTTTCTAATAGTTAAATTTGATATAAACTATATATTTAAGATTCATCAAAAAACCCATATCAAACATTTAAAATCTAATCATATAAGGATATATCTTGTATTATTACATAATATTAATATTAAGTCACATGATGTGATAGTATTCGATCACTTTCTATATAGAATATTTTCTAAAAAAATTCAATTAATGTATAGAATATGATCCTCAAACCATTGATCATTTACACTAACAATACCAGGAAATTATATAAAGGTAGTAATGACTGAATAATCACATTTTAGAAAGTTTGTTAAACATTCAATCAAAAAATGGTATGAATAGTAGATGTTGATAAAAATGTTAGTGTGGATACACATGGATCAACTCAGAATGTTCAATATTTTCATCTAGTTTTTCATCCTTAGTATCTTAATGTTTTTATAAATGTTAATCATCCTAAATATTTTCAAACATAAAATCAACTACATATCAAAGAAATTCCCTAAAAACAAGAATATCTCTATAAGAGGATGGCAGATGACGATCAACCACTTGTGGAGGACTACCAATAAAAACATTAATCTCTCCATGAGATGTTGATACATGAGGATATGAAAATGTATCCTGAGGTTGTGATGGGACAACTTCTACTATTGATAGAACATCATCCATAGTAGATACAATGACATATAACTCCATAATTAATGCCTTGAATTGTACCATAACCCATGAAAATATATCTTCCTAGACATAATCATAAGTATTTGGATAAAAAATATTCTACAACATATCTTTAAATTGTATATCTATATATCAGATGGATTTTAATACTTGGTTAGACAATAGTTTTAAACAAAGGCAAATTTTTCATTGAGATTCTTCCAATGTTTTACAATATCCATCTATTACAAGTCAGTCTTCTTCTCTACTATAAATAGATCCTTTCTGAAACTATATTTTTTATCTATGAAAATGAATATTTAATATTTATATTTAATCAAAAATACATAATAAAATTTAATTTTATATTCAAGAATTATATTTGTGAGTTTAGTGAAATAAATAAAAGTTAAATATTCCAAAAAATCCATCATTTTTTTATTGATATGAAATATCACTATAATACTATGTGTATTTAAAACAAAAGTTTCAAAAAATATTATCTATTTTGTGGAATAAAGAGGATGTGAATATCTAAGTTATCCAGGATAAAAAAGACCTAGATAATACATTATTTACACCATTTTATTTATATATTACACAATTAGTCCCACATCCCAATGATCGAAATTTTTAGTGCCTTGGAGATTATATACATATACATATTCATTATCTACACTTGAGGCCATTATTTGTAATTATACTACTCTTGAACCATTACTACATTTCTCAATTGATATAATCCTCTTTATAACTATGCTAATGAAAGATAATAATGGTGTTGGAATAGTTCCGTATTAATGGATGGAAACATTTCCTAAATTGTATGATCATAAGCTTGGAGATGATTATGATGAGTTAAATATAATATTAAGAGATCATATTACCATAGATGACAATAATAAATCATTATAAAGAAACATAATATCTTAATTATGATGTTATAAATGTGTAGAAGATATGACATGGATAAAAATACACATCAAAAAACAAAAAAAATGGAGAATTAAATAAAATATTAAAATGATTTAAATTATGGGGTAATGATGAAAATAAGGAATAAAATGATATTGAAGAAAACATTGTGTTACAATTACAAAAATTATATTTCATATAATTTCGAATCTAGTTATGCACCATCATATTCACATTTTTAATTATAAGTATAGAAAAATATCTTCAAAATCACCATTTTTATCTTAAGGACTTGCTAACGTATTCACAAAATTAATTTGAGAGTATATCTTATTGTCATCACACTCACCCATTGTGAACTAAGTGACTTTTTTACATTTCAATACTACAAAACTACATTTATCTAGAACTATGAATTTAACAGTTCTAGCTAAAAGTACTGATAAAGAACACCTTTATTAGCATTATTAAGGGGAGAATTTAACATTTCATTTTTAGAATTGTTAAATAAGGTCGTTAACAATGAACAAATAGCTGATAAAGACTCCCCTATATCAAAACATCTATAAAATCAGTAATAAATATCACTACATATCAGCTCTAATAAGAAAGCACTCATAAAGGGGTTCCTTCAATGAATGTGAAAAATCCTTGATAAAGTGTAGGGGGTCTGTATCAACACTTTTTATTAGTTCTAATAAAGAACCCCCTATTTGTATATTATTACAAGGGCTCATAAAGTTCATATTACTAAAAATATTTCCTTATAATATATATATATATATATACATATATTTATATTGATATAAATATAATATATATTTTATTAATATGTTTTAGATAAATATAAATAAACATTTACACTTTATATATAAGTTATTTAGTTAAAATCATTTATAAAATAATTTAAAAAATATATTTATTTAATAAGTTTCTAATTATTATATAGTAATAGTTATTTAATACAAAATTTAAAAAAAATAAAAAAATAAAAGATCTAAACTAATTAGAAAATGAAACTCAAACTTCAAATGACCATAACATTTGATCCGAGTGTCCATTTGGGATCTACCACATATAAAATTGAAGCGTGAAATGAGATATATGTTGTGTGGACCATAAAGAGATAGGTATATATTTCTCCAAGGCCGAAAAGGTCTATAAGTCCTCGAAAACTATGTTTTAGTTTGGGTACCCCAAATTTATAATGTTCGATGGATTCTATGCCTCTTTTAAGGGAGTCTTATTTACTTTTTTTGGTGAGGACTAAATTTATTCGTAGGGATTAAATTCATATTTATATTATGGTATTGAAATTTTATTATTTTACATAATGTAGTTTTATTTGTAATTAAATATATACATATTTTCTAATATTTACATACAATAAATAACTCATATAAATACATATATCCACATTTTTATGTGAAAATGTATTTTTAAATATATAATAAAAATGTTTATTATTTATTTTATTTATATTAAAAAAATTCTCAAATTTTTTTACCTAATAAAAACACAATAATAATGATTTTTTATTTTTATATATACATATGTTTGTGTGTATTCATATATATATATATATATATATATTTATATTCTAATATATATAAATGAATATTAATATATAATATATTTAAATAAATATAACTATATGTGTATATATATATATGACACACATTTCAAAATATATTCAAATAAATATAAAATTCATGAAAAAAATAACAAAAAAGGAATGGCATAGTAGTAAAGAGCTTTAGTCACATAAGTGATGTTCAGGGATCAAATCTATGCATTCATAAGAATTTGGGGTAGCCTTATAGAATCAGGGAAGGGGTGGGGTTCAGGATGTAAGATGGGTAGTGAAAACCACTGGTAAAGGAGGAAGTAAGTTCTCTGAATGGTAGGTGGTGTGCGAGAAAAATTAATTTCTTCCATATTTTGTAGGCGTTCTTTTTTTAGAGTTTTTAAAATACAACCTGTAATAGAATTAAAAAACATAGTTAAAAATTTCTTTAACATCAATAAACAAGAGCTATTAAATTCATCCATTAATAGTGTAACATTCCAGGTAAATAAAGAATAAAAAATTTTCATATTTATTAATATTTATGAATTAAATATTAATTTTACTTTAAAGGGGTTGATATGTTCGATTGCGTATCCGATACACAACAAAGAGATTCTTTGAAATCTTACGTTGCACACTAGTAATAAAATAATATTATTTGAAATGGTAGTTAACACGCAGCAGTTGTAGTGACAGGAATGAATAGAAAAAACTAAAATTTGATTATATATGTTTTTTAAATGATTTTACATTTATCCAATAAAGGATAAAGGCTTAAAATATGAAAAGAATTCAATTTTAGCCATATATACTCTAATTTTGACTAAAGGTCCACTTATCGCCTTTTGATGGTGAACAATCATTAAATATATTTTTGTTCACTCTTATACATTCTATTGGACCAAATAAAATTCATCTTTATAATCGGGACATCAAAATTTACTTTGTGTAAATTCTTGGTATTTTTCTGATAAAGATATTTTTTTAATGAATAGTGAAAAATGTTGTATTTCAATTCAAAACCACTTTTTAATTTAATTTATTAATATGATTAGATTATCTTTTGAATTGGTTTTAAAGTGAAATTAGAATATATTTTTATGAATTAATCCAATAGTGGTCATTGGGATTAATTTCACTTTGAAATTGGACTTAAAGTAGTGTCAATCTTTTGATATATATTGTTTCATAAAAACACGCTATTTGTTCTGACAGCGGGAATTAATTATGAAATTAATTAATGTAACTTATATGTTTTTAATTTTTTAAAATAGACATCATTTTTTAATTCAAAATATCAAATATATCTTAGGGTGAAGTTTTGGTATTTTTCTAAAAAACTTCAATTTTTGATGAATAGTGAAACCACTAAGTGGTAGTTAAAAAAACCGATTTTTCGTTTAAATGAAATTTTACCACCTCTGTGTTTTGAATTTCAAAAATGCAACATACATGGTTTTCATTAATAAGTAAAATGTGGTTCAATGGGATTAAAATAATTTTTTTGGTGAATAGTAACTTTTAAGTTTTTAATCGAGATTTGAGGTAATTAGTGTAGTTTAAGGTAAAAATAATGTTTTAATAATATGAAATGAACTTGACACATGTCGTACCCTTATTGGATGTGTCATGTCCGACCGAGAAAATACATGGGTCAACTTGGGGACCCCATGGAGCCACATTGGTAGGAAGATGACATTAATATCTTTTTATTTAAAGTTAAAAAAAATGTCACAAACATGAGTTGTTTTACTGAAACAATTTTTACATGGGGTTATACAAGTCATATTTTTGAATATAAATATTCATTGGAAAGATAAAAATATTTTACAACATCATCTTATTTTTTTTATAATTTTTAGACATTAAATAAAGTAAATTATTTATGACATCATGATGATGCAGCGATTACCTCATTATTTAACGATTAAAATAAAATGAAAAGATAATGTAAAATATAAGACCTAAACTTGTCAAAAACATATTTGATGGGTATATGTATAACCCTTATCATCTTATCCTCGAATTATATCAATATGGTAACTTTTAAATCCGAAACACATTTTAAAATAAAGTAACATTTCTTTACATTCCAAGAGTGCCCATCCTCTTCTCTTATAAAAGGCCCCCACCTCTACCACCTTACCCACACATATGAAGCCTTTGGATCGGCCAAAACCTGCCCATTTTGTCTCTACACATCTCTATATTACACCTAGAATCCTCACTTTGGGAATAAGTCTTCCCAAGGAAGCCTTTGAGCTCAAATCAAAAAGTGTTACACGATTTAAATGTAGTGTCTTCTCTTGTGTTCTTTTGTTTTATTTTTCTTCTCCAACCCCCTAAACTCTTTTTATTCATTTCTTTTGTAACAAAACCGTTATCTTCAATATACTAGGATGTTTTTATGTGAAGTATTAGAGCTACAATTACACACACCTTCATCTAATGGTTAAAGAGAATATTGTTTCCGTGGATGGCGAATTTCTGCCTCACGAAACGATGATTGTTCAATATTCTTCTACCACCTTAAAAGGTGGCCATTAAGATGACACTAGATTTATATATGATATATAATATGTTTATGTTTTCCTTAAGATTCTTTGTTTTTCATTTATGGCATACCTTTATGGTTTCCATTATGGGTAAACGCGATATCTCTATTTTAGGAAGTGCGGACTACCACCCCCTCAAAGTTATTTGATTCGTTAATACCATATGTGGTACGTATAAAGGATAGATTTAATGATATTTTATATGATATCATACTGGAATTATAATAGTATTATTTATAATTATGTTTTAATTCCATTAAATATGAAATTGAAATGGAAGTAGCGTTCATGCATACGTACGGCTTACTGTCTCCATGAACAGTGCATTTCATTTCTTATCCCCAAATGTAATGTACTATTATAAGTACATATATATAATGGATATATATGATGTATGTTACATCTAAATGATGAATATAATTTTGGAATTAAAATATACATATCTCTCATTTAGTTTTAATTCCATTAATATGACATAGAAATTAAAGCAGCGTTCATGCGTACGTACGACTTACCGTCTCTATAAACGGTGCATTTTGTTTCATACCTCTAAATGATTATGTAATATTATAAATTCATGTATATACTGGATATATATGATATATATGGCATCTACATCATCAATATCATTCTTGTGATAATGGATATTTGACTACGTGAACAACTTGCAAATATAAGAAGTTTACTTTTGACTCAAGTACCAAATATCGACAAACGACCGTTATTAACTTAAATTACTAAATAATGTTCATAACATGGTAATAAGTGATATAAATGGAATAATGAAATTTAAAAAGGTTCTTAATCAAGTTGAAATTAACTCAAGTTTATTATTTAGGAGGTTAAAGAACGATCGAGTCAAGTCGGACCCGAGGTATGGGACTTTGTCTCAATCTCCTTCCATTGAGGCATATTTTGTTTTGTACACCATGTTCATTTTTAAGGTGTATAAAAACATTTTAATTTTATGTTTATTTAAAAGGAATATTTTTATACGAAGCGTTTTACTAAATGACAAAAGGAAATTTTTTTGTCGTACATATGCGGCGACAATGACTTCTCCGCCGCCGTGACCATTATTTGAGATTCAGCTTCCTCTACAAGCCATAACATTTTTAATGAAAAATAAATACCATTTTTTATTTTCTTTTATTTCGGTATTTAAAATGGTTTTTATAATGGAATTTTTATTTCAATATATTTAGGTGATATATTGTGATCAAAGTGTGGAAATGTTTTCTTTCCATTATATTTGTTTTATGTCTTATGATTTTATAATGGTACTTGGACATTTGACAGGTGGTTACATGATAAACCATATGATGGGTGGTGCCGTGAATACCAGGATGGGTGGTTACATTATAACCTCCAATGTATTGGGTATGGAAGTCGGCCGTATGGCTATTCTATTAAGTGATATGTGTGGAAGTCAACCATATGGTTATTCCATTTAAGTATGTTTATGTCCCAAGTTACCTTTATATGTAATGTGTTCTTTATATGGGTTTTATGGTAATATTTTGGTTAAAAAAAGGTATGTAATGATATTTTATTCATTGAGGAGTCTTTACTACTTCCTAAAGGTGAAAGGTATTACTTTGATAAAGTATACATGGTTTACTTGTTGTTTTAAAAAACTAACAGTTTTCATTCTTTTTGTATCCCTTACCAAGAGTTTTATGCTCACCCCAAGTCTTTGAAATATTTTTCTCAAGACTTATTTTGGAATAGGGTCAAGGATGGGATCAAAGAAAAGTCATGCTATCTAAAAAATGGAACTAGACATGTTTCTTTTTAAGAGTTTTTATTTTATGGAAACTTAGTAGAAGTGTCTACATTGTAATATTTTGAGATGTAATAGTTATGTCCTAATTCTCTAAAACTATAAACCTAAAATGATACTCAATGTGAATTATTAATTTAATTCAATATTAAGTAAGGTTTAAGGCCGATGCCTTATAGTTGGTATCAGAGGTCAGTTTAGACAACTTTAGGAGTTAGAAAATTGTTAAATTATAAATTAATTTATGGTATGACTGAAATGATATAGCATTTAAAGATTACCACGTTTCTTCTCCTAAGATATTTCTGTGTTAAGAATGGTTTTTTCATAGAGGAAATAGAACAGATTTTCTGGGAAGGCATACAGAGGAAAATGACCTTTCAAATTAGTATCCTGAGATTTTCAGAATCAGAACTAAACAGTTTGTTGCAGTGATGGCTCAGTTGACTCAGGTGAAAAATGTTGGTTGTTTTTATTGATGATATTTTGGTATTTTCTAATAGTAAAGAGGGGCATGAAAGTCATTTAAGGGTTATCTTGCGAACCTTAAAAGAAAATAAACTGTATGGAAAATTTAGCAAGTGTGAGTTTTGGTTACATAAAATTTCTTTCCTTGGTCACATTATTTCAAAAGATAGCATAACTGTTGATCCTGCTAAAACAAAAGTTGTTGAAGAATGGCCAAGACCCAAAAATGTAACCGAGATCCATAGTTTTCTTTGGATTGGCAGGATACTACCGAAGGTTTGTTGAATTTGTTTCACGGTTATCTAGTCCAATGACTAAGCTAACTTGGAAGGGTGTTATGTTTATCTGGAAAAAACAATGTGACGATTATTTTCAGGAACTGAAAAAAAGATTGGTGAATGCTCCCGTTTTGGAACTACCTTCCAGAAATGGTGAGTTTGTTATCTACAGTGATGCATCATTGAGAGGACTTGGTTGTGTCTTTATGCAGAATGATCGGGTAATTGCATATGCTTCAAGACAGTTGAAAATTCTTGAGGTTAATTATCCTACACATGATTTGGAATTAGCTGCTGTTATTTTCGCTTTAAAAATTTGGAGGCATCATTTTTATGGTGTAAAGTGTGAAATATATACTGATCACAAAAGTTTAAAGTGTATATTCACTCAGAAATAATTGAACATGAGATAGAGGAGATGGCTAGAATTAATCAAGGATTATGATTGTACAATTCACTACCATCCGGGAAAAGAAAATAAAGTGGCTGATGATTTAAGTCGAAAAAGTAATGCTTCATTAACCATGCTACGTTTGGAACGAGATCCTTTGGTTTTTGATTTTATAAACTTTGGAATAGAAGTTTTTTGTGCAGGAAGTCCTTATGTTTGGTTTTAGGTATCACTGAAATCTTCTCTATCAGACAGAATTAAGAAAGCACAGAAGCAAGACAACGAGTTGCAGAAAAAGATGAGCTGGTTTAGAAGGGTAAGTTTACTGAATTTAACATTGATAATGATTTTGTTTTGAGGTTTGGGAAGAGATTATGTGTTCCTAGTGATTCACAGTTGATGAATGAGTTGTTATGTGAGGCTCATTGTTCCCTGTTTTCAGTTAATCCTGGCAGTACTAAGATGTATAGAGATGTGAGGGAGTATTACTGGTGGGATGGAATGAAAAGAAATATTGCTGAGTTTACTGTGAAGTGTTTGACTTGTCAGCAGGTTAAAGAAGTGCGGCAGTTACCGAAAGGGATGCTATAGCCATTACCAGTTCCAGAGTGGAAATGGGAAAATATATCCATGGACTTTGTTGTGGGATTACCGAGGACATCTCAAGGTAATAATGAAATCTGGGTTATTATTGATTGATTGACTAAATCTGCTCATTTCCTTCGTATTCGAGGTACATTATCTCTAGATCAACTTTCTCGATTGTATCTTAAAGAGATAATCAGGTTGCATGGAGTTCCCCTCTCCATTGTATCTGATCGTGATCCCAGGTTTACTTCTAACTTTTGGAAAGGCCTTCTGAAGTAGTTGGGTACTGAATTAAATTTTAGAACAGCTTTTCATTCTCAATCAGATGGGTAGTCAGAACAAACAATTAAGACCTTGGAGGATAAGCTATGAGCTTGCTCTATGGATTATCAGGGAAGTTGGGACTAACATCTTTCATTGGTTGAGTTTTCATATAATAACAGTTTTCATTCTAGTATACAGATGGAACCATTTGAGGCATTATATGGTAAACGGTGTCGAACTCTAGCTTTTTGGGATGAAGTGGGTGAAAGGAAGCTGATGGGACCCGAATTGGTAGAAGAGATGGCAGAAAAAGTTCAGTTGATTCAGAAACACATGAGAACAACTCAGATCAGGAAGAAGAGTTGTGCAGATAACTGGAAGAAGGATCTATCTTTCGAGGTAGGTGATCATGTTTTCCTCAAGGGTTCTCCATAGAAAAGTGTGATGCGATTTGGTAAGAAAGGGAAACTGAGTCCAAGGCTTATTGGACCGTATAAAGTTCTGGGGAAAGTTGGATCATTTGCATACAGAGTGGCATTACCTCCGAGTTTATCTCAGGTACACAATATTTTTTAATGTTTCGATGTTGAGAACGTATATTGCAGATCCATCTCATGTTTTTAGCCTAGATGTAGTTCAGTTGGAAGAGAATATCTCTTATGAAGAACAACTAGTTCAGATTCTTGACTGACGAGAGCAAGTGTTGAGAAATAAGGCAATTCACCAAGTAAAGGTTTTGTGGAAAAACCATATGGTTGAAGAGGAAATGTGGGAATATGAAAATTCTATAAGGGATAAATCCCCCCACTTATTTTGAAAAGTGAATAAAATTGCCAGGACGCAATTCCCAAAAGGGGAAAGGATGTAACATCCCAGGTAAATAAAGAATAAAACATTTTCATATTTATTAATATTTACGAATTAAATATTAATTTTACTTTAAAGGGGTTGCTATGTTCTATAGCGTACCCGATACCCAACAAAGAGTTTCTTTGAAATCTTACATTGCACACTAGTAATAAAATAATATTATTTTAAATCGTAGTTAACACATAGCCATTGTAGTGGCGGGAATGAATAGAAACAACTAAAATATTATTATATATGTTTTTTAAATGTTTTTACATTTATCCAATAAAGGATAAAGGCTTAAAATATGAAAAGAATTAAATTTTAGGCATATATACTCTAATTTTGACTAAAGGTCCACTTATCGCCTTTTGATGGTGAACAATCATTAAATATAGTTTTGGTCACTCTTATACATTCTATTGGATGAAATAAAATTCTTCTTTATAATTGGGATATAAAAATTTACTTTGTTTAAATTTTTGGTTTTTTTCCGATAAAGATCATTTTTTAATGAATAGTGAAAAATGTTGTATTTCAATTCAAAACCTCTTTTTAAACTAATTTATTAATATGATTAGATTATATTTTGAATTGGTTTTAAAGTGAAATTAGAATATTTTTTTTTCATTTAATCCAATAGTGGTCATTGGGATTAATTTCACTTTGAAATTGGACTTAAACTAGTGTCGATCTTTGGATATATATTGTTTCCTAAAAACACGCTATTTGTTCTGACAGTGGGAATTAATTATTAAATAAATTAAATTATTTATGACATCATGATGATGCAGCGATTACCTCATTATTTAACGATTTAAATAAAATGAAAAGATTACGTAAAATCTAAGACATACACTTGTAACAAACCTATTCGATGGGTATATTTAGAACCCTTATCATCTTATCCTCTAATTATATCAATGTGGGACATTTTAAATCCGAATCTCATTTTAAAATAAAGTAACATTTCTTTACTTTCCAAGAGTGCCCCTCCTCTCCTCTTATAAAAGGCCCCCAACTCTACCACCTTACCCACACATCTCAAGCCTTTGGCTCAACCAAAACCTTCCAATTTTGTCTCTTAACATCCCTCTCTTACTCCTAGCTGCCTCACTTTGGTCATAAGTCTTCCCAAGGAAGCCATTGACCTCAAATCAAAAAGAGTTACCCGATTTAAAGGTAGTGTCTTCTCTTGTGTTCTTTTGTTTTATTTTGCTTCTCCAACCCCCTAAACTCTTTTTATTCATTTATTTTGTAACAAAACCAGTATATTCAATATAATAGGATGTTTTTATGTTAATTATTAGAGCTACACTTACACACACCTTCATCTAATTGTTAAAGAGCATATTGTTTCCATGGATGGAAAATTTCTGCCTCACGAAACGAAGATTGTTCAATATTATTCTAACAATTTCAAATGTGGCCATTAAGATGAAACTATATTTATATATGATATATAATATGTTTATGTTTTCATTAAGCTTCTGTATTTTTCATTTATGGCATACCTTTATGGTTTCCATTATGGGTAAACGCGATATCTTCATTTTAGGAAGTGCGGACTACTGCCCCCTCAGAGTGATTTGATTCGTTAATACCATATATGGTATATATAAAGGATAGATTTAATGATATTATATATGATATCATACTGGAATTATAATACTAATATTTCTCATTATGTTTTAAAACCCATTAAATATGAAATATAAATTGAATTAGCGTTCATGCGTACGTACGGCTTACCGTCTCCATGAACGGTGCATTTCATTTCTTATCCCCAAATTTAATGTACTATTATAAGTACGTATTTATAATGGATATATATGATGTATGTTACATCTAAATTATGAATATAATTTTGGAATTAAAATATACATATCTATTATTTAGTTTTAATTCCACTAATATGACATATAAATGAAAGTAGCGTTCAGGCGTACGTACGACTTCTCGTCTCCATGAACGGTGCATTTCATTTCTTACCTATAAATGATTATGTGATATTATAAATTCATGTATATACATGATATACATGATATATATGGCATCTACATCATGAATATCATTTTTGAGATAATGGATATTTGACTACGTGAACAACTTTTAAATATAAGAAGTTCAATTTTGACTCAAGTACCAAATATTGACAAATGACCATTATTAACTTAAATGACTACATAATGTTCATCACATGGTAATAAGTGATATAAAAGGAATAATGAACTTGAAAAAGGTTCTTTAGAATGTATAAATTAACTCAAGTTTATTATTCAGGAGGATAAAGAACGATCGAGTCAATTCGGACCCGAGGTATGGGACTTCGTCTCAATCTCCTTTCATTGCGGAATATGTCGTTTTGTACCACACCCACTTTTATACAGTGCATAAAACCCTTTGAATTTTACATTTATTCAAAAGGAATATTTTTTTACAAAGCGATTTACTAAACGACAAAAGGGACTGTTTTTGTCGTACGTATGCGGTGACAATGACTTCTCCGCCGCCGTGACCATTATTTGAGATTCGGCTTCCTCTACAAGCCAAAACATTTTTAATGAAAAATAAATACCATGTTTTTATTTTCATTTATTTTTGTATTGAAAATGGTTTTTATAATGGACTTGTTATGTCAATATATTTAAGTGATATATTGTGATCAAAGTGTTTAAAAGTTTTCTTTCCATTATATTTGTTTTATGTCTTATGATTTTATAATGGTACTTGGACATTTGACGGGTGGTTACGTGATAAACCATATGACGGGTGGTGCTATGAATACTAGGACGGGTGGTTATGTTATAACCTCCAATGCATTGGGTATGGAAGTCAGCTGTATCGCTATTCCATTAAGTGATATGTGTGGAAGTCGACCGTATGATTATTTCATTTAAGTATGTTTATGTCCCAAGTTACCTTTATATGTTATGTGTTCTTTATATGGGTTTTATGGTAATATTTTGGTTAAAAAAATGTCAGTAATGATATTTTATTCCCTGAAGAGTCTTTAATACTTCCTAAAGGTGAAAGGTATTACTTTGATAATGAATACATGGTTTACTTGTGGTTTTGAAAAACTAACAGTTTTCATTCTTTGTGTATCCCTTATTGAGATTTTTATGCTCAGCCCAAGTTTTTGAAATGTTTTTCCTAGGACTTATTGTGGAATAGGGTCAAGGATGGGATCAAGGAAAAGTCATGCTATCTAAAACCTGGAACTAGACAAGTTTCTTTTTAAGAGTTTTTATTTTATGGAAACTTAGTAAAAGTGCCTACTTTGTAATCTTTTGAGATGTAATAGTTATGTCCTAATTCTCTAAAACTCTAAACCTGAAAATATCCTCAAGGTGAATTATTAATTTAATTCAATATTAAGTATGGTTTAAGGCTGGGGCCTTATAAATAGTTCTAGAAAAGTAATTATAAAAGGTGCCTTTATTGGAACATTTTTAGAGATGCTAAAGGGTTCCTTTAACAACCCATTTTTAGTGCTATTAAAACCCACTTTTAACACAACCCATAATATTAGTGCATTTCAAGTTTTCATTAAACCCATTAATTAGGGATTCTAATTACTTTATTTTTAGTAGAGGTTCAATACGTAAAATTGTGAGTAGTTCTTTATATCATCACACTCAGCCTTTATGAATATAACTACTCACTATCCTATTCATAAATAAAATTATTAGAAGTGTTTATATACATAACAGACACCATTTATAATCTGATCTGGTTACTAACTTGATCAAATAATATTTCTATCTCATGTGGTATAATACTTTACCATGTGCATTGGAGGGAGATATTTGTCCCACCACCTTCATAATCCATAACTTTTTGTGTTACCTGGAAGAAAACATTCATCATCTCAAAAATTAACCATTTAGAGGGGATGGATTAAAGAATTTGGGTGTGGGTAGAGAAGACAAGGGTGGGGAAAAGCAGATGTTGCGGCCGGTGGAGAAGGAGCGGTCTGTCAACGTTTCAGTGGTGTGTCATGCAGTTGCTGGGGCTATATCCGGATCTGAGAAGGGGAAGTAGGCCATGGGTCATCAACAGAATCCGTGGGTGTCCAAGGTGTTTAGCAGATTAACTGAGGATCTTGAAGTCAAGTGTAAAGTGTAGGGAGGTGCGAGAATGTCTCAACATAAAGATGTCCAAATTGTTTCTCAGGGGAATGTACGGGAAGTGGTAGGGGAGCAGATGATAGGCAATGGTCAGGTGGTGTCAGCTATTGTAGGTTATGGGGAGTTAAGGTTGGACAATGGTGATCAGATTAAGGGTATTATTAGATCAGATTTGGGCATGAACAGAGTAGAGGATGCAGGGGGTCCAGATTTCTTGATCCAGACTCAAGTCCATCTGAGCAACATATTTGATGATGATATACAATCTATTTCAGTTAGTCATGAAAAGGGATATGAAGGTGGTGTGATGGAATGCAATGGGAGTGGGCTCAGTCGCTCGACAAAAGATGCAGAGATAGCCAGCTTCATTTTAAGTCATATGGAATCGGTTGCTGATGGTGTTTAGGAGCAGGCAATTTCCACTGTTCAGACAGTGGATGATGAGGAACCTTGGGATGCTATAGTCTGGGCTGCGGATATTAGTCCTGTAAACAGAGTGCATGGGTATTTTCAAATGGAGGAGCATACAAAAAAACATGTGGGATCATTTGTCTCTGAATTGGAGGCAGTGGAAGCCTGTGCTGAAAATATGCAAGGGTGGGTGGATGTTGCGGAAGCAATGATTATCACGGTCTCCACTAGTAACTATTTTCTTGAACTGGATAATGTGGAGAACTCTCATGTAGAGGAGAATGATAAAATGTAGGAAGGTTTCAAGCTACAACATGACCTCTCTAATGTTGCAATTAGAGATGGTGGAATGTAGAATATTTTGGAGAAACCACAATGTCTTTCCATGGATGACTCCAACAGTCAATTTTAGCTAGACCAGGGATTTAATGAGGGTTAGAAATAAGTGAACCTCTCTAGAAAGTGGTGCAACGTCTCAGATAGAGGCAAGGAAAATTATAGTGGTGTTGTTCAGCCTTCCTACAATGATGTCGTTTAGGACGGGAGGATGAAGTTTCCCAAGAGTGAGGATTCTATAACTGTACCACCACAGTGAAGGATGAGGAAGGACTACTCTTCTCATCCATGGTCGGTGTCTACTAGATCTTCTATTGAAAAGGAATGTTAGGCTATTCAGTCCTCGAAGGAGCTTTTATTGTTGGGGAATTTGAATTTGTGAAAGAAAATATGCCAAGGTTCTTAAGCATTATTAAAGCTCAGAGTAGTAATCGGCTACGATAGAGGAAGAAAGTTACAATGGATGTGATAATGGTTTTTATTTCTATGAGATATAGTAATTTTATCTACCTTATTGTACTTGATGCTTTTTCTTTTTTAATAAATAGTCAGAGGCTTGCCTCTGACTGAGCTTCCCGAGTAAATAATTTGATCATATAAAAATATTTGAGTATCACAACTATAATATTTTCAGAATAAATCACTCCATCATAACATATAATTTTAGATAGATAAAATTCTTTATTAAATATATAAATTAGGTAAATATTAATTTTATAATGATTTTTGTTCACAAAACCATTTAAAAAATATTTGAAAATAATTTATATCAAAAATAAATTTTTATAAGTGTAATGAGAAGATATTTGAAAACTAGAATATAAAGAGTTTCAAATTAAACATATGTGACAATATGTAACGTTTGATAGAATGGTGATGTCAAAATACATTTAAATATTTTAATTTTAAGATAAATTTTTAATAAAAACATTGAAATGAAAAAAATTTAATCACAATAAAAAGTTAATTGGATGACAAAACTTTTTTTATTTTGAAATAATGGAAACCCCATTTGAGTATTTTGAATTAAACTTGTTGAAAAAAGATAGTATTAAAAGGTTGATGAAACCTTTATTTTATAATTAATAAAGGGCATAAGGGGATCATGTGAGATAAAAACAACATGTCTTCCCACAATTGAAAAGGAGAACATTTTTGTGATATTAAAACATGGAAATCAAAGAAAAATCTATTAACGTTATGGTAATTATTATTAATCAGCTATATTTTCATGATACAAGTGAATTTTTAAGGGAGAATAAATTTGTTTAAAATTTATTTATCCTAATAAAAGATCATGAAAATCTAAAATAACATCATTACATGTTCTAATAGATCGATTTAGAAACATAATAGTCAATGAATTGTTAATACGATCGAAGGAAGAGACATGAGTCATGAAAACCCTTACAGGTTTAGTTATTTCTGAATCAAATGTAATTGGAATCATGAATGTTATTTGGTTCTATATATACCATTAATAAAATCATTTATTATTCTAAAATAATTTCATTTGTACTGTATACTTTATATAAGTACATGATTGGTGCAAAACAATAAAACATGTCTTAATGAAGAAAAGTTATGATGAAAAACACTTATATCCTTTTTAAAATTTGTATCCAAGCCCCATGAGATGTATTATATTAAAAAAATCGTTTAATATCATGAAGTATATTAGGAATGTTATAAAAAATGACAATATGGATGTATTTACACCATTGAAATGCAAAGTTGATAAATAGCTAAATCGTGTCTCAAGGGATTCAAGATTGAGGCATAGAACCCCAAATAGGTATGAAGATCCTTTATCATGTTATACTATAAATATTTTTTATTTATTGAAAACTAACTTTTTCAAAATAATGTTTCTATAAAAAAGGATAGAAAGAAGGTGCTTATCATTTATTTAAAATCATTGTTATGAATTTTTAACTTATAAATTTTTAATACAAAAATAATGTTAGAATATTAGAATGTTGTAATGTTTCTAAACTTTGTAATGGTACATTCAAACTAATTCTTGATATGTTGTGCTACACTTAATGTTCTTACCATCATCCAAAACCTCATGATATTTGATTTTGAACAAATTTAATGTTAATTTTTTCTTGAAAAACATCTGTAGACATATGTTTTTTATAGAGAGTTTCTAAGAAAGTTAGAGGTCATTAACTTCCATGTTTAGGAAAAATGATGATTTGAATAAATTATTATTTGAACAAAAATTTTGATCACGTGATGCATAAAATACTGGTTACTAGAAATATTTTTTATAAAATCTAGTAGTGAAATTTTTTTGAACATTTTACACCAAATTAACTAAATACTGGTCATCAAACAATCTTTTTTCATCCTAAGGTTTTCACTAAATTATACCTAGGATAGAACAAAAATAAGAATTATAGAATGAGATTATGTATGATGGGAAGTGATATTTTTATATATTATTAGAGAAAAATGTGTTGAGATAAGTGATGAAGAGAAGATAGTCAGTGACCTATTATATTTCAAGGGAGTATACTTTTTATAAATATTCAAATGTATTCAATATTAATTGGTCAATATTTCTCAACTAGATCATAGATTTATAATTAATGGGATGAATGGATTATTTTGTTTATACCCACATCCATCACAAAATTTTACACATGTTTTAATAGTTTTGTTCCTTAACTAATAAGATTTCATATTTTAACAATATTGGGTTTTCACTAAGGTAACTGGTTTTTTAACCATGATGATTTAACCATTAAGAATAAATTATCGTGAAAATAATTAGATAATTTATAAGAACTGATTATAAATATGATATATATTTTATGAAACATAATTTCTATGATTTTTTGAAATTAAATATAACACAAACTCTAGTAACGTTCAAAAACACTACTTTAACATTAACCACATTAATCGTTTTTTTACAATTTAAATATTAATATATTAATAATAATATAAAAAAATATATGTATGGGAAATAGTATAAATTTATTAAAATATAACAATCACTTGATGAATGATATTATTTTTCTTATTTTTAAATTAATTAATATGAAAACATTAATTATATAATGACATTAATGTCAATTTTGATATTATTTATTTAATCTAAATCAAGAATATTAAGGAAATAAGTTAATTCAAATATGTTTTTATAACACCTATTTAATATTATATATTTATCTAAAACATTAATTGTTGAACCTTATTCATTTAATTTACCTCTGTTTTTATATTTTTAGTGTAAGTTATTTTATTTTTTACAAATAAAATAATTAGAGAGTTTGTTTCCATTAAACATTTCACATAACCATTTAAACTGTAAAAAGTATATATAAATTATTATGATACCAATAATTAAATTATCTTTCAAAATGAGATATATAATAGAACAAAGTTTTCTCCATACCCCAATGCATTGTAATTATTAAATGTAAGAAAAGTATCTTTTTTATGTTTTTATTTACAAAACATTTTATCTTGTCAAATTCCTATGAAATTGTCACATAAACAAATAAAAATCAAGAAAAAGAAAATAAGTATCTATATATGGCCATCTAATGAGTTTTGGAAAAACTTATAGGTCATTTTAACCATTTAATTCCAAGTTTAACTACCCAATAAAACCATTTTTACCTTAATTATGATAACTAAATTTTACTATTTTCACTATTATTTTTTTAAAAAAATGCAATTTTACACCATTAGACAATATAATTTAAACTTATTCAAAATATTGAATCCATTTTTTAAAATTAAATTCATACATGTGCAAAAATACAATTCAAAATTAACCCTACTAATTTGAGGATAAAGGGTGTTTTTTAAAGTGAAAATGTTCAAATATTTACAATATTAATATATCTTATTTCAAAGTGATTTTTTTTTCAAAAAACCAAAATTGGATTAAAGTATATATATTTGGAGTAATTTTACATTTAAAAAATATAAAATATAATTTTACATTATAAATTATTTAATTGAAATAGCCGATTTCATTTAAAATTTAGTATTTTCACTATTTATCTTAACAAATGAAACTTTTCTAAAAAATACCAAAAAATAAATAAATCTAAGATAATATTGACATTACGATTTCAAAAATGATTTTTTCTATTATCAAATAAATTTTATAAAAGTATTAAAATTTGAATTTAAATAATGTGTGTAAAATGTGACTAAATAGTGTTTTGTTTAAAATCTAGTATCATGTGTAATGCATGCTAGCCTAGTGTTTCATGAAGTGAAATATTAAAATGGTGGTGTGTGTAATCAAATATAAATTTAAAAATAGTATGAAAAATATATAATTATTAAATTCAATTGAAGAAATTATTTAACTAAAATATCAGTGTGTTACATTCTACCCCATATAAAATGAATTCCACCCTCAAAATGCATCACATTGGTACTAAAAACATGGGGTAAATATACATAATTATGTCTTAAGGTTTTCAAATAGCTTCAATTTGATATAGGTTACACAAAAAAAATTTACCAAGGTAGTATTCATGTTTTTTATAACTTTATTTATTCGATATATAATATCTACCTATTGTTCCTTACAAGAAATATCATGTTCTAGTGTTAAGACCTCCAAGTTCAGAAAATGTGATGGATTATATATGTACTTCCACTGTTATAATAAAATGAACTCACCATGAATCTTAAAATATCTTTTTTTGAGACAAATGATGAAGTACTATCCCGATACGATAAAGTGTTTTAATGGGAATGATATACCAAGAGCTCAGTTTTCCCTTCTTTCTTTCACAGATAAATTCATAGAAATATCTTCTCACAAACATCAGATTCTATTTTGCATTGATCATTTTGAATATATCATATCTATAAAACAAATTCTATAATAACATGTTTCCAAATGGATTTTTTACTTCTGAAATATTTTCTTCTTGACTGTGTTCTAATATAATTCTTTATGCAACATAACTTCATTACATTGTATTTCTAAACTTCTTTATATAAATGGATTCATAAAAAACAATACGAATACTGTAAGAAACCAGAACTTTGTTTCAGGTATGTTTTTCCTTTTATAGTCATTTTTGAGAAAAAGTGTAAAATCTGGAAATTTTTAAAGTACATGCCATGTACTTTATAAGTACACGCCATCTACTCTGATGCTATGCCAAGCCCTGTGCTGGCCATGTTCGGGCAACACACATGGTGTGTAGGGGTGATGTGGAGGCCTCTTAAGGCAGAGTATGGAAAGGCCAAGTACACACTGTGTACCCCAGAAGTACACACCGTGTAGTTTTTTTCATTAATTGGATCGGCGTCGCACCTGATGGAAATAACTCGCTTCTTCTAGGTCGTCTTCGTCCGAGAGAACCCATAAAACCATGGAACTTTCTCGAGCCCCCGTGCCTCCATCCGTTCTCCAAATCGACAACTGTCGATTGTGTTGGGACCGCAGAGATAAGCTCTTCCATTTCCTAGAGCTTTGTTTTCCAATTCCTCTTCTTTCTCAAGATATCATAGGTTGAACATTTTGTGTGCTTTCGTAGATCTACGCCGATCTATGGAGAATCAGGCCTTATCGTCAAAGTATATTGATATCATAGCATCAAGGTAGGTGTTTTGTGCCTTAACTTTTGAAGTCTTTGAGTTGTATGTGCAATTCCACCAATACCCATGAACGGGGTATTTCATGTTTACCGTTTTGACCCTATTGTTTTTCTGCCATACTTGTATTCTTGTGTAGAGGTAAATTTGATCATGCTTGTGTGTAATTTCTATGATTGGATGTTTTTCCCGTGCCTTGTTCTTGTTATAACCATTGGGTTTTGTTATTCATTGGAGGTTATACCTGTTTTCGATGCCTTGTGACCGTAGGATGGAATGAAACTTCTGGACATGCTTGTTATGTTGTAGACTGGTTATCCATGTAGCTCTATAGGTGTACTTTATCCTTATAGAATTATTATGCACTGACCGGAACGAGACCATGAAACCTAGTGATATAGACTATAAGGGATAGATCAAGTGAGCTTCCCAAAGAGTCTTGGATATTATAGGTAATACGAGGATAGTCTGAGTGAGCTTCCTCAGAGAGTCTTAGACATTATAGACTACAGGGGATAGAATGAATGTGCTTCCTAGAGAGTCTTGGATATTATAGAATATAGGAGGGTAGACCAAGTGAGCTTCCTCAAAGAGTCTTTACGTTGTTTGATTTTCTTTAAAATATTTCCAGGCTAGAGACAGAATTTACTGAGAGAACTTATTTAGAGTGTCTGTGATAGACCTGATTCTATAGTAGGAATTGACCGAGTGAGCTTCCTCAGAGAGATTCTAGACCATAGGGCTATAATAGGGTGAGACCGTGTGATCTTCTTCACAGAGACCCTAAATACCCTAGACTATAAGGGGAATTGACCGAGTGAGCTTCCCCAGAGAGTCTTATAAATTCGTATGACCAAACCAAATGGGTTAGGCTGAGTGCACTTCCTAGAGGATTGTGGGTAATTCTTGGTTAGGACTAGAGGGGTTGGCACCGAGTACTTCCCCGAGGGGATCTTGTTGTGGTTAGCTGTTTGCTTCACTTCTACTTGTTGTTTTGTGGATTGATTACTATTTCATATCATCTTGTTACTGCTTACTGTTATTGCCTGATGTTTACTATTAATTTTTAATGCTTGTTGTACTATTAACTTCCATATTCTCACTGATTGTTAAGAAAATATTTTTAGGTGGTTGCCTGCTGGGATTTAGTCTCACACCCTGTTTGGGCCATTCTTTTGGGCCCAAGAATACTATATTTTTTTGTAGGTATAGACAAGTTTAATCTCCCTTCGACTTCTGGTACATGAATGATTTAGAGAAAGAGAGCATGGGACCAAGAAGAGGCTTGTGATGCGGAGGAGTTACTCATCAGTTTACTTTTATTTGTACTTTGGTTTATCACTGTATTCAGCATTGTGACTTGTTTGGATGCTTTCCAAGACATATGTATCATGCATCATTTCATATATACATGTGTGCTCTAGATATTTATTATTTTAGACTTCCACTGTTTATTGTTCTTGGATATTTACTACTTCCGCTATTGCATGTTTTTTAATTCCACTATGTATTCTTCCAATGAGGGCATAGATTCCCCACTATCACACCAAAGGACCTCATTCCTAGTCAGCAACCTCTAGCGTTTGGGGAAATGTGCTTAAGGCCATGTGACCAACTGGGAATAGGGCACCTCTGTGTGGCTTCCAGAAATAGGACGTTACAAAGTGTTATTAAATGTAAATTTGATCATGCTTGTGTGTAATTACTTTTCTTGGATGTTTTTCTCATGCCTTGTTCTCATTATAACCATTGCGTTTTGATAGCCTTTGGATGTTATACCTGTTTTCCATGCCTTGTCACCGTACAATGGAATGATACTTCTGGACATGCTTGTTATGCTGTAGACTGGTGAGCCAAGTAGCTCTATAGGTGTACTTTGGCCTTATACCATTATTATGCACTGACCAACACGGGACAATGAGAACCTGGTTCTATAGACTATATGGGGTATACTGAGTGATCTTCCCAGAGAGTCTTGGATATTATAGGCTATAAGGGATAGACTGAGTGAGTTTCCTCATAGAGTCTTAGACATTATAGACTATAGGGGATAGACCGAGTGTGCTTCCCATAGAGTCTGGGATATTAAATACTACAGAAGGGTAGACCGAGTGAACTTCCTCAGAGAGTCTTTACTTTTTTTGAATTTCATTAAAACCTTTATAGTCTAGAGAAAGAATTGACTGAGCCTGCTTCCTTAGAGAGTTTGTGATAGACCTGAGACTATAAGCGGAATTGACAGAGCGAGCTTCCTTAGAGAGTTTCTAGACCTTGGGGCTATAAGAGGGTTAGACCGTGTGATTTTCCTCAGAGAGTCCCTGAGTACCCTAGACTATAATGGGAATTGACCAAGCGAGCTTCCCCAGAGAGTCTTATAAATTCATATGACCAAAAAAGAGGGGTTATGCTGAGTGCACTGGCCAGAGGGTTGTGGGTACTTCTTGGTTAGGACCAGAGGGGTTGGCTGCAAGTACTTCCCAAAGGGGTTCTTGTTGTGGTTATCAGTTTGATTCACTACTGCTTATTGTTCTATGGATTGATTACTATTTCATATCAACCTATTATTGCTTACTATTATTTCCAGCTGTCTACTGTTACTATTTACTGCTTGCTGTACTACTACCTGCCATATGCTCACTGACTGTTAGGAACAAATCTTCGGGTGGTTGCCTACTAGGATTTAGTCTCACGCCCTATTTGGGCCATGATTTTGGTCCCAAGAAGACTATGTTGTTGCAGGTATAGAGAAGGGAAAGCACCCTTAGACTTCTGGTACTTGATTGATTTGGAGAAGGGAACTTCTTGCTATCTGTAGAAGGAGCACTGACTCTGGATGTCGAACCGCCCTGGCTCACTGCTACATAATCTCTCAGATTGTGCTTAGGGATCAGCGCCCAGTTGACGATAGAGCATATCGAAGTCAACCTAGAGATATTCACCTAGGAATGGATATCTTGCATGAGACCATCCTCAATCTTCCAAGAAAAGAACAACTAATCACCTTCTGAAATTGGAGTGAAGCACTGCAGCTCAGTAAAGCGAGATGAGTACTCCATAACAGAAAGAGTACCATGCTCGAGACTCATAAACTCCTGGGATCGGTCGGCCCTCAAGGCCTCTGGATAAAATTAGTCGTATAAGATGCGCCAAAACTCATCCCAAGTCATGCTATTCTAGCGCCCCAACTTTGATATCACCACTCACCACCTCTTGGCAGTGTCACAGAGAATATAAGAATCAAGCTTTACCATTCTCTCTGGAGGTATCTCTAGGTGCTCGAAAATCATTAGCGTGGCCTCTAACCACGACTCTGGAGCCTGGGGTCCTCCATCCCCTAAGAAAGTAGAAGGATTCTATAGCTGGAAAAGCCGCGTCATCTCATCCATCGACGGGGCATGAGGAAGCGCTCCCTGAAAGGTATTCATCATCCTTTTGAAGTCCTCCTTGAAATGCGCATCGACGCCTATAACGGGTATAACTGCTGGTGTCAAGGCTGGCACAGAAGGAGGATCTGCAAGAGGTTCCTGATCGGCCATATCTAGGGTTTGATCACCGTTTGGCAGCTGACAAACAACCGAAGGACATCTCGGTGGCATAGCTCTGAAAGAAAAAAATCACACCTTAAATCAGGATTATCAAAGACAGAGAACACAAGATTACAAAATAGGAACATGGAAAAAGAACAAACAAGTTCTACAAAAAAATACTGCATGGAATTTATAAAGCTACACTGTGTGTCCTCTTAATCTAGACACATGGGTGTGGACATCATCCACAACATGTGGTAGGGGTTATTCTATGACCCCACATGCAGGAGATGTATCGCCAGATTCTCACTAGTCTAGGTACTGGAGTTCTTCCGACCATTCGGGCTGAGGTGGAGGTCGCGGCCATGGTGGTTAGTCACCGGGTTACCAGTGATAGCAGAGTGGATCAGCTTAGAGTGGTCAACCAGGGGCGCAGGGCTGTGGTTCAGGCCAGACTTTCACAGTGGAGCAAACCCATCAGGGGCAGGATCCCGACCCTTCTACAGTTCAATGTACGATCTTAGTAGCCTCTATTTTATCTTCAGCTATTTTGGATAATGGTTCTTTGCATATCTTTATCTATGTTGCTGTTCTGGAGAGCCTTGGGCTCTGTATCATTTTTTCTGCTAATATGTTGAATCTTGATACACAGTTGGGGATGAGGAGGTCTAGCGTATGTTAGTGTAGAGAGTTCCCTATTGAGGATACAATGTATTACTTATTATGGGACCACTATGTCCTAGAGATGACAGGCTATGAAGTCATTCTTGGTATGGACTGGTTTGTTCCCTTCCAGGAAGTCGTAGATTTTTATCACCGCAGGGTGAGTTTCATATCACCAGAGGGTAGATATTTTCTTCACTGGGGTGAGTATGATGTCCATGCAGGTAGAGCTGGACCAGAGCATCATGGGCTAAGAGGAGTTACAGCCCAGATTTCCAGTCTTTATCTGGATGATCAGGGGACTTCACAGTTAGTCTTTCCTCTAGTGGTGGATCATTTCAGGGATGTCTTTCCAGAGGACTTTTCAGGATTACCTTTGGAGCATGAGGTAGACTTCTTGATTGAGCTTGTGCCACGAGCGGCACCAGTGTCCATTCCTCCTAATAGGATGGCTACATTTGAGTTGCAGGAGCTCAAGAATCAGTTGGAGGAGTTAAAGGCAATGGGTTTCATCTGACCCAGTACTTCTCCATGGGGTTCGCCTATCCAGTTTGGGAAGAAGATAGACGACACCCTTAGGCTTTTCATGGATTATCGGAAGCTGAACCAGTTGACAGTCAAGAACCGTTATCCCTTGTCGGGGATCAATGACCTCTTTGATCAGCTTCGTGGAGCCCGGGTGTTCTCGAAGATCGAAATGAGGTCCGGTTATCATCAGTTGCATGTTAGACCATCTGATATAACTCTTACAGCCTTTAGGAGCAGGTATGGTCTACACGAGTATGCAGTCATGCCATTCGGTCTCACAAATGCACCAGCTGTTTTTATGGCACTAATGAACCGAGTGTTCCATCCATACTTGGACACTTTTATGGTGGTCTTGGTGTACAATATCTTTGTGTACTCTCACATTCGACACGACCATGAAACCCATCTTGATATCATTATGAGTACACTGAGATAGAATTATTTATATTCTACGCTCTCGAAATTCCTCTTTTGGATGGATCAGATTCACTTCTTGGGTCACATCATCTCAGAGAGAAGAGTATCTGGAGACCCAGAGAAAGTGAGAGTTGTATTTTCCTAGGAGAAACTGAAGAATGACTTTGAGATGCAGAGTTTTCTAGAAATGTTTGGATACTACATGACTATCATATAGGACATTTCACACTGTATCGCACCACTGACAGGTCTCAACAAGAAGGGTGCAAAGTTCTTATGGTCATATTCCTGTGAGTCAGCCTATCCGGAGCTGAAAAAGAGGTTGACGTCAACAACGATATTAGTCTTTCCAGAGCCAGGAAAGAGATATACAGTCTACTGTGATGTTTCAGGTGTTGGGTTAGGAGCTGTTCTTATGCAAGGAGATGGAGTTTTTGCATACGGATCTCAGCAGTTGAGGCCTCATTAGAGGAACTACCCGACCCATGACCTAGAGTGAGCAGCTATTGTTCATAACTTACGCTGTTGGAGAAACTATCTTCTAAGAGAGCACATTGCATTGTTTACCGACCAAAAGTGTCTCAACATTATCTTCACTCATTGTGATATGAATATGAGACAACTCAGGTGGGTCATGTATCAACAGTCCTTCGACTTTGAGCTTCCATATACGCCGGGAAAGGCCAACGCAGTGGCTGATGCGTTGAGCAGGAGAACTTAGAATCATGAAATTTAGGAGGCCATCAGTGGGTGGAAGCTTATGTCTTTATTCTCTGAGATGAATTTGGAGGTGCATTAAAAATAGGGGCATACTTTTCTTTCTTCTATAGCTGTTACCTTTACTCTTCTCGATCGGGTGCAGATGAGGCAGCTATCAGACTCATAAGGCCTAGTCCTGTGAGAGGGTGTGTCAAGAGAGGACCCTATTCCTGGATGGACAGTTGGCGAGGATGAGGTCTTGCATTTCCAGGGATACTTATGGGTTCCAGTAGAAATACGTGAGGAGATGATGCAGGATTTCCATTCTTCAGTTTGGGCCGTTCATCCTGGTGTCAGCAAGATGAATCATAATCTACATCGCTAGTACTGGTGGCCAGGTATGAAGGGATATATTGTTGGGTTCTTCATGATATGTTCTACTTGTAAGCAGGTGAAAGCGGAGCATTAGCGACCATCAAGGCTCTTACGAAGGGTTTTTCACTTCTTTTCGATCAAGGAGATCTTCAATGTTGATGAGATAGGGTAGTTGTACATCCGAGAGATTATACGTCTGTATGGAGTTCCACACTCCATTGTTTCAGACAGGGATGCACGTTTTACTTCTAGGTTCTGGCAGGGGCTTCAAAAGGATTTGGGTACATAGGTACTTTTGAGTACAACATACTATCCCCACATAGATGGATAGTCCGAGAGTACAATCCAGGTGCATGAGGATATGCTTTGAGCTTGCATTTTATACATCAGAGGTTCTTGGGAGAAGCATATTCCTCTTGTGGAGTTTTCTTATAACAACAGTTTTCAGGAAACTATTCAGATGGTACCTTACGAGGCTTTGTACTGCAGGCCATATCGATCACCTTTATGCTGGCAGGAGGCAGGAGAGGCAGCTTTGCTGGGACCTTGCCTTGTTCAGGAGACCTTAGAGAAGATAGAGTTGATTCGGAATAGGATGGCTACAGGATAGTCTTGACAGAAGACTTATGCTGATCAGCAGAGACGACCTTTGGTGTTTGAGTTCGGGGATCAGGTTTTCCTATGTGTCGCACCGAGGTTGGGACACAAGAGGATTCAGATATAGGGTAAGCTTTCACTACAGTACGTCGGACTGTTTGAGATATTTGAGAGAGTTGGTCCGGTTTCCTATCGGTTGTGGTTACCTTAGAGGTACCAGGATATACACGACTTCTTCCACGTTTCTTAGCTCCGACATTACTTTTCAGACATGTATTATGTCTTTCAACCCAAGGAGGTTGAGATTGAAGCATATGCATCATTTGAGGAGCATCCTATCCAGATTATCAATCGTAGTACGAATGTTCTCCATGTCCATTTTGTTCTTCGGTTATGGGTGCTATAGCAGCACGGGTGAGTACTGGACGAGACCTGAGAGAGGGAGTCATATGTACGATCGCAGTGGCTGGAGCTGTTCAAGGTTTCTTCTTCTACACCTTTCTAAGGAAATTCGGGGAAATATTTCTTTAGGGGGGATGTTTGTAAGAACCTAGATCTTAGTTTCATGTATGTTTTTTCCTTTTCTGGCTGTTTTTGAGAAAAAGAGGAAAATCCGGAAATTTTTGAAGTACACATATAGTACTTTATAAGAACACACCATGTACTGTGATGCAACTCCAGGCCATGTGCTGGCTGTGTCTGGGACACAGACACAGAGTGTAGGGCTGATGTGGAGGCCGCTTAAGGTGGAGTACAGAAAGGCCAAGTACACGCCGTGTACCCCAGAAGTACACGCTGTGTAGTTTTTCTTCTCATTAAACAGACTGGGGTCACGCCTGACTAACAAAACTCGCTTCTTCTAGGTTGTCTTCGTCCGAGAGAACCCGTATGGCTACGAAACATCTCTGAGACCCCATTCCTCTGTCCGTTGTCAAAACCGACCATCGTCGATTGCGTTCGGACCATAGAGGTAAGCTCTTCCTTCTCCTAGAGATTTTTTTTCCAATTTCTCCTCTTCCTCAGGATATCCTAGGTTGAACTTTTTGTGTGTTTTCATAGATCTACTTCATTCTAAGGAGAATCAAGCCTTGTGTTCAATGTATATTGATCTACTAGCATCAAGGTAGGTGGTTTGTGCCTTACCTTTCGAAGTATTTTAGTTTTATGTGCAATTCCACCAATACCCGTGAACGAGGTATTGCGTGTTTACCTTTTTGACCATGTTGTTTTCCTAGCATGCTTGTATGCTTGTGTAGATGAAAAGTTGATCATAATTTTGGGTAATTGATATGCTTGGATGTTTTGAACATGACATGTTCTTGTTATAATCTTTGGGTTTTGTTATCCTTTGTTCGTTATACCTGTTTTCAATGCCTTATGACCGTAGGATGGAATGACACTTCTGGACATGCTTGTTATGCTGTAGACTGGTTATCCAAGTATCTTTATAGGTGTAATATGGCCTTATAGAATGATTAAGCACAGAACGACATGGGACCGTGAGAACCTGGTTCTATAGACTATAAGGGATACACCTAGTGAGCCTCCCAGAGAGTCTTGGATATTATAGGCTATAAGCAGATAAACCGAGTGAGCTTCCTGAGAGAGTCTTAGACATTATAGACTATAAGGGATATACCAAGTGCGCTTCCCATAGAGTCTTGAATATTATAGAATACAGGAGGGTAGACTGAGTGAGCTTCTGGAGAGAGTATTTACATTGTTTTAATTTATTTAAAACCATTCCAAGCTAGAGAAGGAATTTACTGAGCGAGCTTCCTTAGAGAGTTTGTGATAGACCTAATACTATAGGAGGAATTGAATAAGCAAGCGTCCTTAGAGAGTTTCTAGACCTTGGGGCTATAAGAGGGTTAGACCGCGTGATCCTCCTCAAAGAGTCCCTGATTACCCTAGACTATAAGGGGAATTGACCAGGCGATCTTCCCCATAGAGTCTTATAAATTCTTATGACCAATCCCGAGGGATTAGGGTGAGTGCACTGCCTAGAGGATTGTGGTTACTTCTTGGTTAGGACCAGAGGGGTTGGCTGCGAGTACTTCCCAGAGGGGTTCCTATTGTGGTTAGTTATTTGTTTCACCAGTTCTTGTTGTTCTGTGGATTGATTACTATTGCATATCATCCTATTACTGCTTACAATTATTCCATGTTGTTTACTACTACTGTTTACTTCTTGTTGTACTACTACATGACATATGATCACAGACTGTTAGGAAAAAATATTCAAGTGGTTTCCTACTGGTATTTAGTCTCACACCCTATTTGGGCCATGATTTTAGGCCCAAGAAGACTATATTGTTGCAGTTATAGACAAGGGCAAGCACCCTTTTAATTCTTGTAATAGATTGCTTTGGTGAATGAGAGCATGGGACCAGGACGAGGCTTGTGATGCGGAGGAGTTTCTCATCTGTTTAATTTTCTTTGTAATTTGTTTCAGCATTGTATTTAGTATTGTGACTTGTTTGGATAATTTCCTAGACATATGTATCAGGCATCATTTCATATATACATGTATTCTCCTGCTATTTATTGTTTTAGTCTTCCACTGTTTATTGTTCTTTGATATTCACTTCTTCTACTATTGCATGTTTTTCTTACTTCCGCTGTGTACATTTCCAATGAGGGTATAGTTTACCCAATATCACACCCAAGGCCCTCACTGCTAATCAATAGCCTCTGGCATTTGGGGAAATGCGCTTGAGACCATGTGACCAACTAGGTACGGGGAGCCTCTGGGTGGCTTCCAGAATCTCGATGTTACAAATACTCAGTTGAAATATATTATTTCATGAAACTCAAATTTGTAAGGGTCTTGATCCTAATCACCATTTCAATGCATAGGTCAAGATCATTGAGTATCCTTTAATTTAATTTCTACAAAAAGTAAATGGCATTTTCCTTAAATAACACTATTAGAAAACATAGAAAAACCCAAAGGTGGTGTATTAATATAAATTCCTATTAAAATATACTTAGACTTGATAATCTCCCATAACATAAAATGACATGTGGGGTGTCTATGACTTTGAACATATTATCAACCTTAATCATATAAACTAAATATGGAATCCATAACACTTATGTTAATATTAAATGGAGACATATAAACTTAAAAATTTTAATTCACCCCTTATTCGTTATATAATATCTTTTATTATAAAAAAAATTTAAAGGTAATATTGGGTTCATCATTATATCAAAAAAATAAGGTATTTACTTACTATATAATTCATGTAGATAATCACATGAAATTTCACTAATCGATGAACAATATTATTTTCATTCAGATCATTCTTAAAAATTCAGACATGAAATTACCAACTAAGAATGGGAGGATATGTATTCCCTAATTACCATGTTTCACTTTATCCATTATGATAGTGTAATATTTCCCTTTGTTATTTTTTTTTACAGAGGATATTTTTAATTATCATTCACATTAGTCTTTTCATTTGAGCACTTGTTAGAATAATTCCCAAACTCCTTACAATTGAAACACTAATGTATATGTGGATGATTCTTTAGATATTTCTCATTATTCATATAATTATTTGAATTCATCACATCAAATTTGTATCCAGTCACTCTCTATCTATCCTTTCCATGAATTTTTTTTAGTAATATCCTTATGATGAATTCTTGTAGGCTTCATCCCATGTTTTTTTTCATAAAGTAAATCTCATATTTTTCTATCCATGGTTATTAGATTTTCCATTGAATTACAATTTAATATTATTATATTGTAAAGACCCATAAAATTCAAGGTATATTTTTTCTTAATTTTCTTTGGGATTTTAAAAGAACGCGGTTTCTGACGGCACCTGATTCTGAGGCCTGGTGTGCCCGGAATAATTATCCGAAGTTTAGCTCGGGTACGTTCAGTGAACAAACGAGTGGTATTTCCTAACTTTTGGACTAGTGCTCGGAATCGAATTATGAGGGAGCCGATGGAACCACAACGCCTATAATTTCTTAGGAACACCTTTTTCGGAGTTGCATTTACATGGGAGAAGT
The DNA here is from genome assembly GCA_963277665.1 of Viscum album. Classification (NCBI taxonomy): domain Eukaryota; kingdom Viridiplantae; phylum Streptophyta; class Magnoliopsida; order Santalales; family Viscaceae; genus Viscum; species Viscum album. The sequence continues at coordinate 1,637,834,923 of OY728121.1, read as the reverse complement.
TGTTAAAAACGGTGGATGTTAAAAATAAAATTGAGCTACAAATTTTATTTTTACTAAGTGGTTATCCTTTGGGTGGAAGTTGGGTAACCACCCATGTGTGGTTATGAGGGTGGTGGGGCCCACACAAACCCCACCCCTTCATTTCCACTAACCATCCACAACCCTCCATTTATTAAAACAACTTGAGTTAATTAATTAAGTGGCTTAATTCAATTTTTTGAATTTCAAACTTAAGTCCTGAGTAATAAAATAAGTGAAGCACTTATTTTATTTTTTGTTGGAGCTTGTTGTGTTGAGAGTGGATTGGGAGAAAAAGGGGAGTCTTGAAGTTCTTCTTTTTCATCGAATAATGCGAAGAACGCGAAGAACTCGAAGAATGCGAAGAACGCAAAGATCTTTGATGAAGAACTCCAAATCTTCGGAGATCGACTACGCGACGCCGTGTACCGCGATGCCAACGACCCTCTCATTCCGTGACTCCTTCTTCCGCGAAGATAAATTCCACGACAAACCCTCGCTCAACGAATTAGACGGGGAGCAAGATTTTATTATTGTTTTTATTCGTGAATTCTTCCATAATCGTTCCTCGATTCAAATTGGACCGCCTGCTATCCATTAACTGGAGGGGGCCGGACCGCTAAAACACAGCCGGACCTCCTCTCTTAATTCTGTTGCCTACCTTGTAGTGGTTTGGAACAGGAAAGGCATGGTGTCGTCGCACCACGCGGGATCATGTGGCAAGGATGCGCGGCGCCATCGCGCCGCGTCATTAAAATAGAACAAAGGAGTGACACCGTCACGCCGTGTCGTAGAACCCTGAAGGCACCGTGGCTGGAGTGAGGCTGTGGCGGAGGGGCGCGGCGCCGTTGCGCCGCGCCGGTCGGACCAAGGCCGCAGTCTTAGGCCGTGACAGAGCAGGGAGCGGCGGCCGGTTTCCAACCACCGGCGTCGGAGCAGGGGGACGGGACCAGCCAGTCCTGTGGCATTAGCAGCCTTCCGGCCAGAGCGGGCCAGCCGGTCAGAGGAGAAGCAGGGGGTTCATAACCCCCGACTGGCCGTACAGTAGCAACCCCCCACATGGGGGCTTCAGTTACGCAACAGGGGGGAAGCATGCCCCCACCAAACCGCTCGTCTATTTTGACCGAGCCACCTGGCCGTGCGGGCAACGCAAGCACACCGGGCCGGGACGCGCCCAAGCGGGCTGGGCCCAGACCCGGTTCGGGCCGACCCAGGGGGTCTCGGGCCGGGTCGGTCCGGGCCCGAAACCCCTATTTTGGGACCTCTTTCGGTCTTTTTCCCATAACATGGGTTGCGGACCTCCGATCGACGCACCGTTAGCTGCGATACAGTCCTTGGATCGAGATTGTCATTTTGGTATATTACACTTTAGGTTTCTAAGAACTTGGGGTTTGGTAGGGTTGGTTCGAACATGAAACCAACTAGGCCCTTGGAGCAGAAACGCTTATAACTTGTGCTCCGGACGTCTAATTGACGTGCCGTCGACTTTGTTGGATTCCACTTAGTGATATAGACCTTTTGGCTTACTCCGATTGAGTTTTGGACGTAGTTTGAGTATGGTCTGGTTGGTTTTGACTTAAAAACCAACCAGGCCCCTGGGACGAAAAAGCCAATAACTCACAGACCGGGCATCCGATTAATGTGCCGTCTGTGTCGTTGAGTTCCTGTTGACGATAAAGAAAATTTGGATATATCAACTTCATACATCGTGTCAGTTGATTTATATGCCCCTCGGCTCGTAGAGCGGACCCTCCCGAATGAGCTTGTTGTGTACGGGAACCCCAGAGCTGGCTGCCTTTGCGACGGCGATGACTACTGTACAGAAATCCTCTGTGGATTTTACAGCGATGACTACAGCACTCAGTGATCCAACGTGGATCAGTGCTACCGATCCTTTGTGGGTCATATCCTCTATGGGTCAGCGCTTAGTGGTCCTGTGTGGGCCAGGGCACACTGATCCTGTGTGGGTCAGATCCTGTGTTGGTCATTGCGGGGGTTATTACTTATCGATCCTTTCTGGGTCTGACGACTTAGATGAATCAATGGATATATCTAATCATCTTAATCGTCTTACGAAGAAGTATACCTGTGTGAGCTGAATCTTTAATTTCAATCATTATCTTCGATACGATTGACTTGCTTTCTTTTGTGGATTGTGTTGTGCTATCCTATGTTGATGTGATCGGACTTGGACTCGGATGTTGGAGTTAAACTAGAATTGATGACTTAGGTATATGTATGAGCATATAACTAAGTAGAGTCAGATGTTACTTCGTGATTGTATCTTTCCTTTGTGGATTATCCATTGTGGATTCTGAGAGACCATTGGGGGTCTCGGGGTCCCTACCGAGTAGAGTATACTCACCCCTGCACGGGCTATACCCGCACTGCGTTGTGTTGGTTACAGATGACGGACATCGCTAATCGTGGTTGAGGCTTGTGAAGCGATTTGGTACCTAGAGGTGGACCACTGGGCGGGACATACACAGAGCGGACGACTGGACCATGGAGTTGTGGAGACTATTTGTATCCACCCTTCTGGTGGGACTTCCAGTGGATGGCACGACATTTCGGTTTTACTTTTAGTTGTTGTTTTCCCTTTCCAGTTGTACTTTACTTTCAATTTAGGTTTTTATTCTGGCCCGTTTACTTTTCGGCACTTACTTTTGTACCCAGTTTTAATTAGTGTTTACTTCTACTTGCTTACTCTGTGGTGTTTGTTTAATTTACAAAGGCAATGCCTTCCCTTGTTTTATCAGGAATTACGCCATGTGCTAGTCGTCATCCCCTGCCCTATGGAAGGTGGTCTTGGGGTAGTCACAACATGGGCCCTGAGGATGGGTCATGACAAATTGGTATCAAAGGAGTTCGGTTCTACCGTAGAACTCAGGACTCTGATCTTTTTCTATGTGAAGCAATAATGTTAATAGTATTGAGTGTGGTTATCAGTCCAGGGAGTCCAGTGTTGGTGTGGCGGCCGACGTATCTGTACACCAGGACCCTGACTTCTAATTTCCGACTTAGTGCACGAAAACATTGATTGCGTGTGTGATTCAAGTTTTCTTTGTGATTACTTTGTGTCCGCTCACCAGGTATACTGTTCTGACCTTGGAACACCTGTTTTCTTTTCAGGATGGCCCCACGACAGTAGCCAGCTAGGGTTCTGAGTTTTGTACGTGAAGACAGCCCACCGAGTGATGAGGCCTCGGTGCAAGGCCCTATTACTTTGGAGGCACCGGCGGTACCACTACCCGCCGAACCACCGATCCCACCAGCCCCAGCTGCTGAGAGTGAACGTCACCTTAGTGCACTGCAAGAGTTACAACATCAGCGACCGCCCAGGTTCAATGGGGAGACGGACCCCCAGGTAGCCGAGGATTGGCTGGAGGCAGTTGTACGAGTTTTCCATTTGGTAGGGACACCAGAAGACATCATGGTGATCCTTGTAGTGAGTCTCCTGTACGCAGAAGCAGGCAGATGGTGGAGCTTGATGCTCCAGGTGCACGAATAGGAATCTCTCCTCTGGATGAACTTTGAGAGCCTCTTCTGCTCGGAGTTCATCCTGGCCACTCTCTATGCGGTGTGCATCTAGGAGCTTCTACATCTTAGGCAGGGCAGCTTGACAATCGCGCAGTACTCGGCGAGATTTATAGACCTCTCATCTTACTCAACAGACGTGGTATGAGACCCATTATTTCTGGCCCAGACCTTCGAGTAGGGACTGAGGCATGATATTGGGGCATCACTAATCTCCCTCAGCATTCCGACACATGCAGGGGTACTGAAGTGAGCCCTTATCATCGAGAGATTCCTTGCTGAGCCTACATCAGCAGCGAGATCTAACACAGGGTGGCACGTAGCAGAGTCTTCTGTAGTAGGCAGTTGACGGATGAAAAATGGGTCCAGGCAGACCAGACCCTTAGGCAGATGGCCTTAGGACACTGGCTCAGAGGTGCGGGGCACTCAGCACAGAGCCAGTCTTTTGAGAGGCAGACAGTGCTATGCATGCGGCGAGCAGGGCCACATGGCTCGTGACTGCCCGACCCACCGTGCCGAGGAGCAGCAGACGGTTAAGGGACCACCCAGGCAGAGGAAGAGGGTCAACCGTGGTGGTATGTAGGGAGCAAGAGGATGAGGTAGAGGAGCTGTCTGAGCAGAAGGTGGTGGGAAACGCTTTGAGGCTCTACCACCAACACCACCAGGAGGTCCACCCCGACCACAGAGAGCTGGAAGGCAGAGACAGGCACAACTCTAGGAAGGGGAGGCCTATGACCACGGTGCGCCCGAGATGATTTGAGATACTATCTGTGTCTATTCCACCCTTGATGCAGTTCTTATAGACACAGAAGAGAGTCATTCTTTCATAGTCGCTGCCCTTGTTCACAGCTCAGCGATTCCGACAGAGCCGTTGGCTCGATCCTTACGGCTAGAGACTCCTATGGGAGTAGACTCAATGATTACACACTGGTGCTAGTTGTGTGAGCTTACTATTGGAGTTGAGAGCTTCGGCTGGGATCTTCTTTTAGTGGCGTCGAGGCCTTACGACGTTATCTTGGGCATGGATTGGTTATCTACAGTTCATGCTCAGATAGACATCATTATGTGAATGGTGTGTTTTCTTCGCACCGATGGGAGTAGGTTCACCTTCATCGGTGAGAAGGGAACCTATACAGCACAGGATGGACTCACGTAGAGAAGAGGGAAGCCCATCACTCATCAGTTGGCTAACCTCATCCTTGGAGCAGTTGACATGAAGATTCCGTGAATACCTGCAGTGGTGGATCAGTATGCGGACATTTTCCCCAATGACGTTCCAAGACTACCTCCTCACAGAGAGGTAGAATTTTATATTGACCTGTACCGTGGGACAGAACCGATATCCACCCAAACATATCAGATGGCACCCGCTCAGCTTTGAGAGCAATGGGTACAACTGGAGGACTTGCACAGAAAGGGATTCATCCGACCCAGTGTTTCACCCTGGGCATCCCCGATATTGTTCCCCAAGAAGGAATACGGGAGCTTGCGACTGTGTGTCGATTACCATCGCATGAATCAGGTGACCTTGAGGAATAAGTATCCACTATTGAGGATTTACGAACTATTTGATTAGCTCAAGGGAGCACAGTGGTTCTCGAAGATAGACCTCAGGTCAGGCTATCATCAGGTCAGAGTTCGGGACGAGGACGTGAAAAAGACGGCCTTCAGGTGTCGGTATGGCCACTATGAGTTCTTGGATATGCCATTTGGCATAACCAATTCTCCAGCAGTGTTCATGGGCCTCATGAACAGGATATTTCAGCCATACCTTGATCGATTTGTCATGGTCTTCATCGACAACATTTTGATATACTCGACGACCAAGGAGGAGAATGCCTACCACTTACGTGTTGTACTAGACACACTCCGAGAGCACCAAATTTATGGTAAGCTCTCGAAGTGTTAGTTCTGGATACGCGAGGTCCACTTCTTGGGACACGTCATCTCAGAGGCGGGAGTTGTGGTGGATCCTGCGAAGATCAAGGCGGTACTAGCTTGGGAGCCACCCAGGTGCGTGACAGAGGTGCAGAGTTTCATGGGGCTAGCTGGATACTACCAGAGATTTGTGCCAGACTTTTCCAGAGTTACGGCACCACTCTCGGCTTTGACGAAGAAGGGGAAACCCTTTGTGTGGTCAGACAGATGTCAGCAGAGCTTCTAGAAGCTGAGACAGATATTGACCAACGCACCAATCTTAAGGCTACCAGAGGAAGCAGTAGGGTATGTAGTCTACTGCGATGCATCAGGGACTGGACTCGGATGTGTCCTAATATAGGAGCAGGCTGTGATCGCCTATGGATCACATCTGTTGAGGCAACATGAGCAGAACTACGCTACCCATGACCTGGAGTTAGCAGTAGTGGTCTTCACTCTGAAGATGTGGCGACACTATCTGATGGGGGAGCACTTTACAGTCTATTTTACCCACCTCAGTCTCATATAACTCTTCTCACAGAAGGACCTGAAACTGAGATAACGGCGATTACTCGAGTTCCTCTAGGATTATGACTTTGAGATAGTCTATACTCCTGGTAAGGGGAACATAGTAGCCGATGCTCTTAGCAGGAGGATGGGCATTCAGCTATTTGGGGAGGCGATAGAGAAGCTAGCCGCTTTGCAGATATCCTTCATGGATAGCGATGGATTAGCCTTTCTATAGTCACTCACATTCACTCCTACACATCTACAGTTGGTCAGAGAGGCACAGCGTGGGGACGATGACTGTGAGACGTGGCGTGCACAGATATCCTCAGGACGGGAACCTGATGGATTCTATGTGGGAGGAGAGCACATCATCCTTTTCAGAGGACGTACCATGGTACCAACTTATTTGCAGGAGGAGGTGCTGAGGGTGTTCCACACTTCCCCTCTGGCGATACATCCAAGAGTGGAGAAGATGTACCAGGACCTCAGACGACAACACTAGTGGCCGGGTATAAAGAAGGCTATAGCATAGTTCTTTTCTTGATGGCTCACCTGCCAGCAGGTGAAGGCGAAGCACCAGGTACCAGCAGGCTTGGTATAGCCCTTGGAGGTCCCAGATTAGAAGTGGGACGGGATATCTATGGACTTCTTGACTGGACATCCACGCACTTCCAGATTTCACGACTCCATATGGGTGATTGTCGACCGACTCACAAAGTCTTCACACTTCTTACCTATCAGAGAGCAGGGCTCAGTTGAGAGATTGGGACGCCTCCACGTTTAGGATATTGTACGATTACATGGTGTTCCATTGTTCATCATCTACGATCGAGATGATCGCTTTACTTCACAACTTTGGATGGGGCTATAGGAGGAATTCGGGATGCAACTACGTCTCAGCACCTCCTTTCTCCCTCAGACAGATGGTCAGACAGAGAGGACCATTCAGACTCTCAAGGACATGCTCCGTGCATGGGTCCTTAACTTTGTTCGCAGCTGGGAGGATCACCTACCCTTGGTGGAGTTCGTGTATAACAACAGCTACCACACCACCATCGGGATGGAACCATACGAGGCATTGTACGGTCAGCCTTGCAGATCACTTCTATGCTGGATAGTCCTGGGGGAGTCAGTACTTGTGGGACCAGAGATGGTCCAGGCCACGATAGAGAAGGTCCAGGTCATCCAGGAGAGGATGATGATAGCTCAGAGCCGGCATAAGTCTTATGCTGACAGGAGGCAGAGGCCACTGGAGTTCGAGGATGGTGACCACGTCTTCTTGCGGGTCTCACCTTGACGTGGATTACAGAGATTTGGCCGATGAAAAAATTTGTCTCTGTGCTTCATCGGACCATTCCAGGTTCTCAGTAGGATTGGCGAGGTGGCTTATCGCCGGACTCTACTACCTCAGTTACACAGGGTGCACGACGTCTTCTACGTATCTCAGCTGAGGAGATACCTGCATGACCCGACACATATCATTGACCATGTGGAGCTAGACATAGACGATGGGGTGATTTTTGCGGAGGTCCCAGTGGAGATCGAGGATTGATAGGAGCGGGTCCTACGTGGATGGTCGATTCCTCTAGTGTGCATCAGATGGCAGCACGGGAACCTCGAGGAGAGAACATGGGAGCGGGAGGCTCAGATGCGTGCACAATACCCACATTTGTTCCCCTAGTTTATGTTGTATCTTTACGGGGACGTAAAGCCCTGAGGTGGGAGTAATGTAAAGACCCAAAAAATTCAAGGGATATTTTTTCTTATTTTTTTTTGGGATTTTACCAGAACACGGTTTTTGACGGAACCTGATTCTGAGGCCCGGTGTGCCCGGAATATTTATCCGAAGATTAGCTCGACTGCGTTTAGTGAACGAATGAGCGGGATTTCCTAACTTTTCGACCACTGCTCGGAATCGAATTCTGAGGGCGCTGATGGAACCGCAACGTCGGTAATTGCTTAGGAACACCTTTTCTGAAGTTGCATTTACACGGGAGATGTTTTTAAAAATGGTTGAAGTTAAAAAAAAGTGAGCTAAAAAATTTATTTTTACTAAGTGGTTAACCTTTGGGTGGAAGTTGGGTAACCACCCAAGTGTGGTTATGAGGGCGGTGGGGCCCACAAGAATCCCACCCCTTCATTTCCCCTAACCTTTCATAACCCTCCATTTATTAAAACAACTTGAGTTAATTAATTAAGTGGCTTAATTCAATTTTTTGAATTTAAAACTTAAGTCATGAGTAATAAAATAAGTGAAGAACTTATTTTATTTTTGGTTGGAGCTTGTTATGTTGAGAGTGGATTGGGAGAAAAAGGGGAGTCTTGAAGTTATTCTTCTTTGTCAAAGAACGTGAAGAACGCGAAGAATGCACCGATATCCATCGAAGAACACCGAATCTTCGGAGATCGACTACGCGACGCCATGTACCGCGACCCCAATGACCCTCTCATTCTACGACGCCTTCTTCCGCGACGATAAATTCCGTGATGAACCGTCGCTCAACGAATTTGACGAGGTAGGGGATTTTATTATTGTTTTTATTCGTGAATTCTTCCATCATTGTTCCTCGATTCAAATTGGACCGCTTGTTATCAATTAACGGGAGGGGTCCGGACCGCAGAAACACGCCCGACCCTCCTACCTTAATTATGTTGTCTACCTTGTAGTGGTTTGGAAGGGGAAAGGCGAGGTGTCATCGCACCGCACAGGATAATGCGGCAAGGATGTGCGGCGCCATCGCGCTATGCCGTTAAAATCGAACAAAGCCACGGCGCCGTCACACCACGCCGGAGAACCCCGAAGGCACCGCAGCCGGAGTGGGGCCGTGACGGAGGGGCACAGTGCTGTCGTGTTGCACCGGTCGGACCGAGGCCGCGGCGAAGCAGGGAGCGTCAGCCGGTTTCCGGACGCCGGCGTCGGAGCAAGGGGACGGGACCAGCCAGTCCCGTGGCAGCAGCAGCCGGCCGACCGGAGTGGGCTGGCCGGTCAGAGGAGAAGCCGGGGGTTTGTAACCCCTGGCTGGCCGGACAGCAGTGGCCCCCCACATGGGGGCCGCGGTTACGCAACAGGGGGGAAACGTGCCCCCCCAAACCGCTCGACTATTTTGTCCGAGCATCCTGGACGCTTCGGGCCCGGTTTGGGTCGACCCGGTTCGGGCCGACCCAGGGGGTCTCGGGCCGGGTCGGCCCGGGCCGAAAACTCTTATTTCTGGACCTCTTTCGGTCTTTTTCCCATAACATGGGTTGAAGACCTCCGATCGACGCACTGTCAGCTGCGATACGATCCTTGGACCGCGACGGTCATTTTGGTATATTACAATCTAGTTTTATGAGATATTGGGGTTCGGCCGAGTTGGTTCGAACACGAAACCAACCGGGCCCTCGGAGCGGAAACGCTTATAACTTGAGCTCCATACGTCTGATTGACGTGTCGTCAACTTTGTTGGATTCCTCTTAGTGAGACGAACCTTTTGGATTAATCCTCTAGAGGTTTGGACATAGTTGGAGTATGGTCGGGTTGGTTTTGACTTAAAAACCAACTGGGCCCCTAGGACGAAAAAGCCAATAACTCACAGACCGGGCGTCCGATTGACGCGCCGTCTGTGACGTTGAGTTCCTGTTGACGATATGTAACTTTTGTATACATAAAATCCGGACATCATATCAGTTGATTTATCTTCCCCTCGGCTCGTAGAGCGGACCCACCCGAACAAGCTCGGTATGTGCGGGAACCCTAGAGATGGCTGCGTTTGCGACGACGATAATGACTGTACAGAAATCCTCCATGGATTCGACGACGACGACTACAACACTCAGCGATCCTACATGGATTAGTGCTACCGATCCTTTGTGGGTCAGATCCTATTTGGGTCAGCGCTCAGCGGTCCTGTGTGGGCTAGCACATACCGATCCTATGTGGGTCAGATCCTGTGTGGGTCATTGCGGGGGTTAGTACCTATCGATCCTTTGTGGGTCCGACGACTTAGATGAATCAGTGGCTATATATGATCATCTTTATCATCTTACGAAGAAGTATACCCATTTGAGCTTAATCTTGACTTTCAATCATTTTCTTCGATATGATTGACTTTCTTTCCTATGTGTATTGTGTTGTGCTATCCTGTGTGGATGTGATCGGACATGGACTCGAATGTTAAAGCTAAACTAGAATTGATGACTTAGGTATATGTATGGGCGTATACCTTAGTAGAGTCAGATGTTACTTCGTGATTGTATCTTTCCTTTGTGGATTATCCATTGTGGATTCTGGGAGACCTTCGGGGGTCTCGGGGTCCCTACTGAGTAGAGTATACTCACCCCTGCACGGGCTATGCCCGCACTACATTGTGTTGGTTGCAGATGACGGACAACGCTGATCGTGGTTGAGGCTTGTGGAGCGAGTCGGTACCTGGAGGTGGACCACTGGGCGGGACGTACATGGAGCGGACGGCTGGACCATGGAGCTGTGGAGACAATTTATACCCACCCTTCAGGTTGGAATTCCAGAGGATGGAACGACGTTGCGGTTTTACTTTCAGTTGCCATTTTCCCTTTCCAGTTGTACATTACTTTAATTTTGGGTTTTTATTCTAGCCCGCTTACTTTTACACACTTACTTTTGTACCCAGTTTTACTTAGTGTTTACTTCTTCTTTTTTACTCTATGGTGTTTGTTTACTTTACAATGGCAATGCCTTACCTTTTTTTATCGGGAATTACGCCTTGGTGCTAGTCGCCAGCCCCTGGCCTATGGAAGACGGGCTTGGGGTAGTCACACCACGGGCCCTGAGGACGGGTTGTGACATATATAATCCATGTGATTAATACATAACTTTATCCTCTATTTCGACCATGATAGAATATAAAAAAATATCTTCAAAGATACTGATGTGTCTTGTAGCTAACACCCATTGGATAATTATTTTTATGCCACTGATGAATCAATCAACTATAAATTCATGTTGAAGGATAATACTAGAATTGTACCTCAAAAATCATGTAAAGGTTCCTCATATGTTCCAATAGATTCATATTCATTTGTATTTAGCTCAAGAAAATCCTTTTCAATTTTCTTAGGAAGTATACAAGGAATGAATTTTTTGAAAAAAGGTTTCTAAATCGTCCCAATCCATGTATTAAATTTCATAATGTTTCATTTTTTTCTAGATAATTGTCGACCATTGATCTACTTCACCTTTGAAATGGTAGATGAAAAAATGGATTTTTTAGGTTTAGAGAAATGGAAAATGTAAAATATCTTTTTAGTGGTGTTGATCCATTGTTCATTAACTAGAAGACCCACTAAAATAAGGTGGATGTTTCCTCATGGAGGACTCAACAAAATTTTTTCCCTCCATTATTCATTCTGAATTCCATAATGACTTATAATATGAAAATTTTGTTTGAGTAGAGAAAAAATATTTTTTATTCCATCTCCAATCATGTTTTTAATCTTAGTATAACAATAATTTCATTATCCATCACACTGCTCATTAGCATAGTTCATTTAGGTTCCATAAATTTACATAAACTAAAATCATAATTTCAGAAATAATAATCGCTTTGGGGAACCACATAATCATGAAATATCATTTTTGGATGTCTAGATCGTGAAACATTCTACAAAACCATATTCTTATACAAGTTCATTCATATTCATCAAATATTTAAATCATTCATTATGGGTTGAAAAGAGGTTTTGAATTTCTAAAACACAACCTTTTCTAGAGTCAACCTAGATGTTCAATAAGGCATATTTTCCTGTACCAGATACTAATGGAGTCCATATTAGTATAGTTTTTCTTGGTTGTTACCCCTAGATGCATATGTGTTAGATCCAAATCCCCTTGTATTATCCTGAAACGGATGTAATTATTTTTAAACGTATCCTTAGATACAGTACCAATATTCTAGGTCATTTTCCTAAAAATTAACTCATACTGGGAATTTTCATTTCTGACATACCACAAATAATCCTTATAAATTTCAATATGAATCTCAGAAAAGGATTTTCATCCTAGTTTAAAAATTTTAACTAAATTTTTTTGATGATTTTAAACTATAGATACCTAGGATTATCATACATGGATATTACATCTTTTTATAGGAATTCTCATTAAGTTACAAAAATACAGTGATTTGTAAAATAATATTTTAGTTCCAGAGGGCAGATGGTAAATAATATTCTAATCTAATAGAAGATATTAAATAATTCTTCGAATGATATTCCAATTTATTTCTCCTTAACAAAACCCATATTCATTACTTGGGGAAAATATATATATGAAAGGTTGATCCCACCTGATCAGTAAGGGGGAAAAAGGGAGATACATATGTATTACATGATAATAATAGTATGATATTATCATTTGAAAACCATACCCAACATATCAAAGACCATAATATTTAATATTTTATTATGTATTTTCATTTCATGTGACATTAATCATAATATAATGAAATAACATGTTCCATGATAACATATAATTGGAATAAGATGTAGATTTGGGTGATATACATAAGCAGAAAAAACAATTTCCATATTGGTCAAGCCTTACTTCCAAGGCCATCATAAAGAATAAATCCCATTATTGAACAAAGTTCAGCCCTTATTTTAGAACAAACCTACTGTATTAGGATCACTCCCTATTCCGACCTTATCTTACTGTACTGTGTTCACTCCCTTCCAATCCATGTCTATCTCAAGAGATATATAAATCATTACCAAATTATTTAGAGGTAGATATATGTCCCATCCATAAAATAATGAAAACCATATTTATGTCTAATATCAGTTAATAAATATTCATCATAAAATAACCCATGAAATTAAATGGGTTTCATAAATATTTCATAATATCATAACTGGTATAAAGTATACATGTTTCACAATCATTTCATAATAAAATAACTTGTGAAATGAGGTGGGTTTCGTAAGAAATTAATCATGGTACAACCCGTGGAAAAGAAACTTTTTTCATAAAAAAATGTCTTCATAATCCTATACTATTTAGATATAGAATAATAATTTTATCCTTAGATCATATTTTTATTAAGGAATAGGTAAAACCAATGGCTATCATCTTATATGGAAAATAATTTTTAAAGGCCATTTGAAAAATTTCTTGAGGAGACTGTCCTTTCCACTTTGAAAAAACACATTTTAAAATGTAAATAATTTCGAAAGATTTTTTTAATTAAAATAACCATGAAAATATATAATGTATTGTTTTAAAATAATTGAAAATAAATTTTAAATATAAATCCATTTCTGATATCATTTATTTGAAAATATAATATTAAAATTTTAAGGGATGATTTGAAAAACAATTTAAACACATATTAATACATTAATCATTTTCCCTGAAAATCATATTAATATATCAATTTAAAAAAATTAAAACATTTTTAGGAAACATGGTTATGAAATAATACTGATGTTTTACTAAAGAGATAAATAATATTGTTTTTCCATAAAATCATTTTCGAAAATATATTATGTAAAAATGAGTGGTAGATTCTACAATTAGTTGAAAAATATCATGTATAACCATGGGAGAGTAAATTTTAAGAGAATTTATGAGTGTTAGATCAATATATTTCTACATTGGAGACATAGTGATAAAAAATACCGATAAAGGATGAGATTGCGACATAAAATCCTAACCACTTTGGAAGCATTGAAGAATAGGTACCACCAAATAATATAATAAAATAGAACATAAATAACTATTATGGTAAATAAATTCATAACTATACATATCAATAGGTCTGTATACACACCTATTGAAATAATATTGGTGCATAACATAATGAATCTCTTAATGAGGCTAAATTGAGGTAAAAACTCTACCAAATTGGTAGCATTTAAACAATAAACCCATGACTATGGGATCAAAGAATTGATATGTAATAAAAAAATATATAATAATAATAATTTAAATTCAAGTTATTTATATACAAAAAATAATGGAAATATATGGGGAACATGGCACGTGTCTCCCAAAAGTAAAAAATGAGATTGAAATCACATACTACATGAGTAACATTTGAATTATAATCCCCATAGCATAATAACAAAAAATGAATCAATAATTATTATTAAATGAGTTATATTTATGATATATCATTTCATAGGTAAGTATATACACTGCACAAAAAATAAATGAGTGGTAAATATGGAATAAGTCTCTCCGAAAGAAATGTGACACTTGAAATCCCCAAACCTTAAGTTTGGACATCCTCCATACTCATTAAAAAATCCATTATAATAAACATGTATTTATTATAAATATATAATAGAACCATTTTCATATATATCATACCATATATGATTTACTTATGACTTCATATTACCCATTTATTAACATTTCTATGTTAATGTTATGTTTTAGGTAACAATTACATTGTTTTTTGTATATGTTCTGACTATTCATTATTTTTCATCTTAATTACATCTTGGTTTAATAATATAAATAATTTAATAAATGATATAAATATCAAATATATTTTGTATATATTTATTGATATTAATCTATAAAATTTATGAAAAGAAATGATATACACTATTTATATAGATGACATGTTGTACGTATACATGAACCCTATTTCTATTTTCATGTCGTATTGAATGAAATAAAAGTAAAGGATATATATATATATATATTATCATTATAGTATAATTTTTATGTCATATACATCAAAAATATTTTATAAACCTATCCTAAATTAAATTCATCTAGAGTAGGAATGAATAACATCAATTCGTTAGGCAATAATATTCCATACACATGAGCGACATTGGAGTATTCCCAAAAAAGGAAATCATGAAGGTATGTGTGATATAATAATTAAATAAGATAAATATTAACATAAATATCAAAAAAATATTATATATAAATATTTTTTCCATCATCATCCCTATCCTTGAAAATTGGTAAAGGAAAAAAGAACAACATCGATTCGTGGCGCGGTAGTCTGCCACACACATGAGTGATGATTTCATTACCCATTTGATTGAAGTGTGTGTGGTTTTGAGCCATAAATTTAGTATAAATCATATCATTATATTGAATATATTTATTCTATTATAAAAATAATGGTATAATAATAATTTAATGAGATGTATAAAGAAAAAATAAATAGCCTCTTGGAATAACATTACCTATTTTGGGTATCACTATTAGGTTTTCACTAAATCCTTCAGTAGATGTATTTATGCCAAAAATAAATATTCCATGTTGAAATTAAATAATATGGCATGTGACTTGGATAGATCAGGTTTTAGAAATATGGCTTGATATGTGTGAAGAATATAGCAGAGTGAGTTCCCTTTTATAGTTTATAAGGACTAGAGTTATTTAAAAAATCCAAAGTATTTACAATTCAGAGGTAAATAATACCTCATGTGGCTCCATGAAATATAATTAATTATTTAGTGATTATATGGAAAATAAACACCTATAACATGCAAAGGAACAAATTTTTTGAACATTTTGTTCCTTACCATCTAAGTTTACTTATCCATACCATTTTTTCACTAAGAAAACAAGTTTTCATACCATGGTGATTTATACATTAAGACTAAATTGGAGTTAGAATTATGAGATATTATATAAACACTAATTATAAATATTATATATAATTTATAAAATATAAATCATATGTGTGATGGAAATTAATTTTTACCCCATCAGTTGTAATGCACAAAAACATTACGACAACCATAACTGTACTAACTGAGTTTTTACTAACAACCAATACATTCATCATAACATAATAGTTAATACATTAATTAACCATATTTTATATTTATTAAAACTAAATAATCACTTTACATAATAGATGAATTTTATTTAATTTAAATCAATTAATAAAATAGAATTTACTATAAAATAAAATTAATGTCTATTTTGACAATATTTATTTAATTTAAATGTATAAAATCTAAAAAAATAGTGGAATTATAATTTATTATGGTAAAACCTCTTTAAAATGATATAATAATTTTAACAAATAAATGGTAGAAAAAACTTCATTCATTTAACATCACTTTTTTATTTTTTTAGTATTAATTATTTTTTAAAAATAAATAATTACGCAGTTGATATTTCATATGAATTTAAATAAATCATATCATCTATAAAAATTAAAGTTAAATTATTTTGATAAAAAATTAATTTAACTATATTATGGATATATATAATAGAGTATATTTTGTTTTACCCTATCCATAGGCTTTATAAATACTGAATGTAAGAAATGTATCTTTTTTGTCTTTTTCTTAACATAACCTGTTATATAGTTCAAATTCATAGAAAAGTGTCCCAATATCACATAATTATTTATCCATAGGTAATAAGTGTACAAATATTCCCATACAATTTGTTTTGGATGGATTTCATAGTCATTTTACCCATTTCTTCATAGCATAACATCATAGTAGATCCATTTTTAACATAAGTACAGTAATTAATTTTTACAAATTTCACTATTAAATTAGGTAAATAAAAATTTACATTATTATACATTATAAATTAATATAATTTGATGTTTTGACTCCATTTTTACAAATTAAATTCATATAAGTAGAAAATTTTAATTTAAAATTAATCCCAAAAATGTGGTGGATATGAGGGGGTTTTTAAAGTGAAAATGTTCAAACGATTACAATGTTTTTGTATCGAAATTCAACATAAATTTGATTCTGATGACCTAAATTTTATTAATAGAAATAAATTAAATATAATTTTACTTTTAAAACCAATTAAAAGTATAATATAACAATATAAATTATTTGAATTAAAATATTGTATTAATTTTAAATTTAGTGTTTTTAATTTATTCACCAGAAAGGTAAAAGTTTTCTTAAAAATAACTAAAATTAAACCAAAGAAAATTTTGAAGTATGACTTCGAAAATAATGTTTCTATTGTTAGTTATATTTTATAATAGTTTTTTAATTTATGTTTAATTAACATTTTCAATGTGTGAATGAGTACTATTTTGTTTAATACTTGGTATTGTGTGTAATAAAAGCTGACTAATTCTTGTGTATAGTCCAAGTTATACATGCTATTTTTTTAATAAAATATAAACTCAATATTGTTTTTAATGAGGAATATAAAATGAATAAATTTAATTGAAAAAAAATATTCCACAAAAATCATGGGGTGTTATTAATGGAAGTTTTACATTATCCCTTTTATAAATGATTTCACATGGATGACCAATATAATGTTTATTAATCATAAATTATGGAAAATATATGTTCTTATATTTCATATGTTATTCTGAGAGAGAATTTGGATTCTATATACTAATATTTTCAATCAAAATATAAAATATTATACATGTAATGATTTTGAATCCTATTGGAATAATTATGGAAGTAAACATTAGTAAACTACTCCATAGACCCCCATAAAAACAGGGATGTAGAATGAAAAAAACATGTTTGGTGTATATGTGAATAATCATTCTGGGTGAGTATAAAAATTCTAAATATTTATAGAGATAAGTGTTTTGTACTATTATCCAGGTACAAAATAGATGTTTTATAAGGAATAAATCCAACATGAATTCTAAGAAAAATGGTATAACAAAAAACCTTCTATGAAATATTATAGGATTTTTGGAATTCCCTTCTTACTAAAAAATCCCGATAATGGAAAATTTGAGGAAAAATCTAAATATTAATTTTTTTGGGATATTCTTCCTTCAGAAAAAGTTTTAAATGTTAGAAAAATCTTTTACATGTTTTTTGGTTTCTTATTATTTTAATGCTGTTGAAAATACATCCTCCTTCTCAGAGGTTTATGAGATCCTTGAAATAGAAAAATTTGAACACTTCTAATAAGAATAATAAAATTGAGGAATAAGTGGATCCATAAAAGGAGACTTATGATTCAAAAGATTTATATATTGCGGAATGTGATCTATAAAGAGAAACTCTATAATTTTATATCCTACAAAAACATGTTGAATCTGAGAATATTTTTCTAAATCAAAAAACACTTATTCATACTAGGAGAAATTTCAGATTATAAAATCAATTATTATTTATCACATGGGATAAAATAAATTCATTTTCGTAATTAGATGAACACAATGATTTATTAGATGAAATGATAGAATAATTGGATCAGAAAGAGAAAAATAGAACCATGTAACTCATTCCATGACCTATATGGATGTATAATATTAATAAAAATGGTATTAGGAATAAGTAATGTTTTGGTTTTATTTATTGTCATTTGATCATAATGAAGAATGTTGAATGTCCTAATAAAAAATTTTATTATGAGATGTCAATGAAAAATAGAAACAAGAATCTGTTTTTGGAATATTTTTTCTAAAAAAACACACCATCCATATTTGTTCATCAGACTTTTTCCATCAACATAATTTATTTTATTTGATCCATAAGATTGAAATTTTAATAAATTTTCGTATGTTTCTATAAATTAGAATGAAACATGTTTGAAATTGTTGATATTTTAATTATATGATTGGATTTCATAGATTATCTAATGATAATTCTAACAATTCTTTTTTGATTGTGGAGTTTTCATAAATCATGAAAATTTTCAAGATAAGTTCTTTTAAATAATGAATGATATTTAATAGGTTGTTTCAGATACTGGGATATTGAAAATTGTGAGAAGATGAAGATGCTGGTTTTTATTCAGACCAAGCATCCATAAAACAAAGTTCATCAGAACTAGTATGCCACTGATCCATAGTAATTGATTCTATCACTGATTCATGTTCTATTTTTTTCATTATTAAGGAATCAGATATAGAGTTATTTGGGAGGTAGAATTGAGTAATTATGATGTTGGGAATAGTTTTTCATTTTCAAAAGATCTATGTTGTTTTCAATTTTATCATGATTTTTCAGAATGGCATTGAAACTGATACATTATATGGGGAAGAGAGACTAATAATTCATTATGACATTGATAACAATCCATCAGATAAGAAGTAGAAACTATTTTACCAGAATGTGTTTGACACTGATAAATCATTGGCTATCAAAAATTATATTGAGCATAGTTGATGACACTAATTAATCTACCTAAGAAAGATCATAGGTTTTTTTCAATTTTTAATTGGAATCATTCAATCAGTCTGAGAAAAATCATGAATAGTTCTATTAGATTAAAGAGGAAATTGAAAATTTTAGAAGTTTTTTGGTTTATCTAAAGTGGTTTCATCTAACAAAATCATTTGAAGTTGAAAATATTCAATTCAAAAATGTATTCCACCATTTTTAATTTATTTAAAGAATCATAGAAAACAATCATTTGATTGTTTTTATTCATCCATGATTAAAGAGGAATAGTTTTGATGCAATTTAATCATTAGGTTAAGAGGAAATAATTCAGAGTATTAATGTTGGGATTTACCATATGGGATTTCTGTAAGAAATTTCATTGGATTCATTTCTTGTAAGAATTTCCATCAGACAGATATAGAGGCATAAAAAATTGGAGTCACAAAATAATGAAATATCATACTCAAATAATGGGGGTGAATAATTTTTCATACAATCAATAAAGTCTTAATTTTTTATTAGAATCATAAATATTAGAGGTTCTCCCATCAGTATTGACAAGAGTTGAATTAGTCATCGTGGAAGCTCAAATCAACATAAAATTAAGATATATGATAATTTCATTGAGTGGTGAATGAAATTGGTTTTCCTGCCTTTACTATTCTAAAGTTCCTATAAATAGATGTTAACAATACATCCACACTTGAAATTGTTCATTTTCACTAGGAGACAACACTTTGATAATTTTTTGTCAGGTATTATGATTCCAACCGATCATTTTTTTTCAATATTGTAGTTGAGGATGTTCTATCAGTTTGAAATCTAATTGAAATGAGTTAATCAGAAAAAGATCCATCAGATTAGGTCTAACAAAGAGAGATCTGTCAGATAAATCATTTTCCAAGTGAGATTCATAGGAGTGAGATCTATAAGAGTGGGATCCATCATAAAAATGCCCCCTTAGGAGGATTTCCATCGAAAAAAGATGTTGTGACTTTCCAATTGATTTTTTACAAATTAAATATGGAAGAGAAGAATCATAAGTGGATGTGGGTGAACCATATAGAGAATATCAAATAGACGTTATCAGAGGATGGCTGGTCAAACAAAATTGGTTCGAAGATGTTTTCTGGATGGATATTATGGGAGAAGTATCTATAAAAACATGTTATTCTATAAATTCTGGAATATCATGATGTTTTTAAACATATAATGTTTGATTCATATTAATTTTTTAGGGAGTGAATAAATTTATAAATTGGATGAGATAAAAATTATGAAAGTAAAACATGTAACTTTGGATATATACCAGTTGCTGAAAAGGGATATTTTTTTGATGGGGTATATAACCAGCTCATGGAAAAGGGATACACAATGGATAGTTGGGGGTATAACCATCTATAGATGAAAAGTTTATAAAAGTTTTCAAAATATATTGTTTGTTGTGAAATTTTGATACAGAAATAATGATATTAAAGTAATCCATGTTTGTGTGACTATCCAAATTTTCAAGGAGTAACTCATTATACCAAACCCTATAAATTTCATGCTCTTTTTTCTCATTACATTTATAACATACAAATGGTAAGGTTGATAAGTTATATGTTAGTGTATTAGAACTAAAACAAGTTTTAGATGTTTTTAATGGATTCTAATGTATTTTAAAACATTATTATAAAAAGAAAAAAGAAAAATTATTTTCCACTCCCACCTCATAGTTGAATCAATCCAATTTGGGAAAAAAAAGTTGTATTAGGGTCGATTCCCCATAAAAGATCAATATCTACGAAGGGATAATTTTTGTTTAGTGAAAAAATCGGTGTTTATATTTTTTTTTGAAAAAATATATCATGGATGGAGGAAATAAATGTTACCATATCTTCATTATATTGTCCATGAGGATAGAAATTCAACAATAGTGGGATTTCCACCAATCAGGGAAGATTATATGATAGCTTTGAAAAGAAGAATTATGAAGATAATTAAAATTAATAGAATTCATTTTTTATTTCTCATACCAATTTATGTTTCTGAAATTATTATGGGGTTTCCAATAGCCTAGGAGATCTGTGATAAGTTGAGAAGTATATATGAAGGGAATGAGAATGTTAAAGATGAAAAGTTAATAATATTGAGAGGTATATTTGAATACATGAATAAGGATGATGATGAAATTATCGGTGGTTAAATTATAAGTGTAAATGAGATATTGAGTGACATTAGAAGATTTGTTGGGAAGTTATAAGATTATAAAATGGTTAGGAAATTATTGAGAAATATTCAAGATAGATTTTTTTATAATGTTTCAGCTATAAAAGACCAAAAATATTTTTCAATAGATTAACTTCAAAATATACCTGGTGCATATCAAATGAGAAATTGACCCATTTTCAAGAAATTGATTGAGAACTAAATGGAATTCAAAGAATTATTAAATTTGCAAAAAGCTAAATATGATAGAGTTGAATCTATTGACTCATAGAATGGGAAATAGTCTTTAGATTTCAAAACAATTTTTTCCTTAAATTTTTATAAATACATTATGGAAACGTTGCAAATTAAAACTCTCAAATATTGGAATAATGATGGATAATTTAATATTGTAAGAAAAATAGTAATGATAATGTTGAATTGTATGAGTTCTAAGAAGAAGATAAGACGTCTCAGAAACATAAAGGTATGCAACATAAGGAAAGAGTTCCTTATGACCAGAATAATGAATCTTATATGAGTGTCAGAAGGAAGGATGTTTATTCATCTAGAGATGAATATTATCATAAACTCAATATTATTTCTGAAGTTATAAATGAAATTAATTCTTCAGACAGTGATGTTGATTGTGATGATATTATAAAAATAGAGTGAATTTTTAAAACAAAGTTGGAAAAATAAATTGTGCAGAATAATAATCTCATGAAATAAATATGGAAGTTTAAGAAAGAATTTGAAGACATAAATATTGATAATAGAGATTAGGTAATGAAATAGGATAAAAACATCAATTTAATTGGGGATCAAAAAATGATAATTGGTGAGATTGAAAGAATACTGAAAAGTTGTGAACAGAAAATAAAATGGAAATGATAATCTTAGCCTTATAGAATATAAACATAATGGAGAAAATAAGTAGAATTAGTTGTTGATATATTAATCTGAAAAAATGATATGTATTATTTAAAAATGTTTCCTAAAAAGAAATAGAGTTTTTTGGAATCATATAAAATGTTTCTTATTGCACAAAGTGAATTAAGAAAGATTCGAAAACATACAAATGAAATTTCTATTAAAGGAGAAACTTTTAATAATGGTGAATATAAGGTTTTATAGAAGTATATTTGTGAGAAACATCATTAAATAATAAATAGAACAATATTTTAGTAAATTATCTCCCCCCTAGAAATGTGATCCCTGATTTTTGAAGAATCATCAACAACAAATTTATTAAAATATTTTCTATCTTCAAAAAAAATAAATATTTTGAGTTCACTATTAGTGATGCAGATTTTTGGACATATAGAATACTCTTTTTGGTACGTAGTTTCTCTAACAAGGAATATATATGATTCATGGGGTAGTAATTATGAGTATATAAGATAAAATTTTCCTAAAAGGATTCGAGAACCAAAAGGAAAACAAAAAAGGTGATGAATGTTGAAAACTAAAAAATTAAAAATGAGAAGAAAAATAAATTTGATTATTTTATAAAATTTTATAAAATAAAACATGTTGAGTCTAGAATAAAAGAGTAATTAGTTATTTTTCCAAAAAAAAATTCCATGGATACAAAGATAGAAGAATAAAAACATCAGTGGAAGAAAATTGGAATAAAATGGTTTCTGAAGATGAGAAAAGGGTTGTAAAAAATATATATACTGATTATGATTTGATTATTTATAAAATATGAATGTCTTGTGATCAATATGGTAAAATTACTAAAATAAACAATATGAAGGCATGAAAAATTTGATAGAAAATGATTATAACTAAACGACTACAAAATTTTAATAGGATTTGAAAACTACATCTAAATATTCCATATATGGGATGAAACATGTTACATAAGTTGATATGGATTAATAGGTGTAAGGAAACTCATACTATGAAATATCAAAGAAGAAGAAGAAAAATTGATGAATGAGAAAGTATTTTCAGTCTTATTGTAACTTAAAAGAAATAATTGAGGTTTCTTCTTGTTCCCAAAATATTTTTATATCTTTACTAACTTTTAGTGAATTGAATAAGTAAATGTACGAAAGATATGAAGTTAGTCTCTTACAATAATTTAAAATGAATGTAATGAGGTTATAGTAAATGAGTTTTTGAATAGTTTTGTTTATACAACTAAACATTATAATATGATTGTTGAGATGGGTTCATGTTACTTTTTACATTACAAATCATCTATTAAATTTCCCCAAAAAAGATAACGATGAAAGAAAAATGAAAATTTATTATCTAAATTTTTTTATGGACAAAATTTATAACCTTTTATATACCCTCTTGTTTTTTAAACGAGGTATGCCCACATAGACTTGGATTTTATTATTCAAGGGATATTAGTTAAGAAAGTCATGTGATATTTATGTTCTCCAAAAGAATAATTTCATGATTTTGAGATTAAGAGTTACAACCTTTGTAAATGATTGAATTTTTCAAAGGGGGGGGGGTTAACTTTCCTAAGGACCCCATTTATTTTTTTTAAATAAGGTTTTTTATATATATTAATGGGTATAATTTTAGTATAATTGTAGAATAAAAATTGGTTGAGTATGAGTAATATGTATTAATTGATTATTATATTAATATTTTATGTGGGTATTGAAATGAAACAAATGTGGGAATATTTGTAAGTTCAATTTGTTTCTTGGTTGTATTTTTTTTCAATAGATCAAAATGAAGAAAGATAAATTTCTAAGTCAAATGATAATTGTGAGAGGTTTCTGAAAAATAAGGATAAGATTTTGATTTTGGTTATATTTTCTAACTAGATGCACAATCAGACTCAGTTCATCAGACTTAGTCAATCAACAAGAATAACAACTTATGATACCTCAAATTGGGATTTTGAGAGAAAGACATAAGATACTAGATATAATATTGTCGTGTATTTCAATGTTTTTTACATTTCAATGAGATGTTAAGATGTCATAAAACAACCAATTTGAATTTGATTATTCTTTTCCAATCATTGTGTTCCCATAAATAATGAAAATTATTAGGATTAATGATTTTGAAGAAGGATGGATTTTGAAAAGAATGTTTCATAGATTGGGATATTGAAAAAACTAAGAAGATGAAGATGCAGTTTTTTAATCTGACTAATAATCCACAAAACACAGTTCATTAGGCATGTTATTCCTTTTATTTATAGAAATATATTCTGGAATTGATTATAGTAATAAAATATTTGTATTCTTAAGCCATCAGATACATATTTATATAAGAGTCATAATTAATTTATTGTGATGTTGGGAATGATGAGAGATTTTGAAAAGATCCATGTTGTTTTCAATTTGGAAAAGAGTTATCAGATTGATGTAAATATAGATACATCAGATATGGAACAGAGAATGATCCATCATTATGACAATGAATTAGATACATAAGTGAAGAAGCATATTGTGGTCTGCCAGATAGTATTTAACAATGATAATTAATTTGGTGTAGAACACTATATTGGTCGGGGTGGATAACACCAATTCATCTACCTAATAATGATTAGAGAAGAAATTCATTTTTCAAAAGGAATATTTCAATCATTATATGAAAAAACATGAAGAGTTATATCTTCTATTGGAAGAAATTGAAAATGATAAAAGTTTTTTAGTTTCTCTAGAGTGGTTGAATGTGGATCTGATATATATTCTGAAACAATTTTATTCAATAACGTATTCAACCATTTTAAATTCACATAGATAATTATTGAAAAAAACATTTGATTATTTTATTCATCAATGAGTAAAGATAGAACTTATGCAAGATGTTTCATTATTGGGTCAACAGGAAAAAATATAGAGTATTAAAGTTATGATTAATCAGATGGGATTTCGATAAGAAAGTTCATTAGATCCATTTATTGTAAAAAACTCCATCAAAATGAGGCTGAGATTGAAAAATCACTCACATTAAAAAATAAGGATAAAACTCAAATAATTGGATAAGATAATAGTTTGTACATTTGAAGAAGTCTAATTTTTTTGAAGAAAAATGAAAATTTGAGAATCTCATTTAAGTATTGAGAATTGTTGAAGTATTCATCGATGAATCTCTAATCAATAATAAATTAGAAGATATGTGAATTTTATTTAGTGGGAATGAAAAATGGTTTTTCCACCTTTACCAATCTGGGATTCCTATAAATAAACGTTCACAGTATATTAATACATGAAATTATTCATGTGTAGTAAGAACTAACACTTTGATACAATTGTGTCAGGTATTGAGATTCAAAACCAAATATTCTTTTAGAATTGAATATAAGGATTATATATAAGTGTTCTATCTAATTAGAATTACTATTCAGAGAAATCACCTTTCGAGTGAGATTTTCTAGATTGATATCTATTAGAGTGTTATGCATAATAAAATGTCCCACTGGATGGAGTTCCATCGGGACAAGAACATGTGTGTTTAAAATTGATTTTATACTCAACTGAAGTAGGAATATAAGAAGAATAATTAGACATAAGAGAACCAGAAATAGACCTTGTGAAAGACAAACCATTTGAAGGTCAATTAAACTGGCTTTTGTTGAGGAAAATATCTTTATAGAGATTCTAGAAGATGTTTCAAGACAAACAAGTTATTAATATAATTTTTCAATTTCTTAATTTTTGTACACATTTAATGTTTGATTCATCACACATGGGAAGGGAGTGAAAAACATTAGGATGTTGATCATAAAAAAAAAGTTGTAAAGTAAAAAATATTAACTATAGAAACTTACTAGATGTTAAAAAGGATTATATAATTTCTAGGTTGTATAACCAGTTATGGAAAATATGATACTAAAAGGTTAGATTCAGAATATAAAAAACTATAAAATAAAAGTTTCTACTATATTTTAGAACTACTTATGCTTGTTTATTTGTATTATGGAAATAAAAATTGTGACAAAATCTATGTTAGGTGGACTACCCCACATGAAAATTAGTTGGTATTTTTAAAAACCATTATAAATATAGTGTGTTAATTTATATTTAAATTTTTTCATATGAATGGTTATGTTTTGAATTTATATTCTGTGGATTTTCAATATAAAATGTGTTAGGGGAAAAAATATTTTATTAAATTAGTTAATAAACAATATTCTAAAAATAAAATGGAACCACTGATTCACCCCACTCTTTGTGGTCTGAATCTTATTTGGGAACAACAAATGGATTTTTAGAAAAATGATAAATTAACATGGGTATGTTTCAACAAACAAAATATGACTGGATTATAAAGTTATTCATAAGTGGACAATATTGATTTTGAAGAAACATTTCCCTCTTTGGAAAGATTAAAAACTATCATAATGTTGTTATTAGAGTATTCAAATCATTGTTATATAGTTTATTAGTTGGATTGAAATTTAACCTTAACAAATGTTGTGATTGAGGAAAAAATTTTCATTGAGAATTATTTTTTGTTTTTTACTGGATAAAGAAATAAATAATTATGTGTTAGATGCAGAAATCCATGCAAGGGATGAAATAAGATCTGTGTTCCTGGTACACCAAACATGATTGTTACATGAAAAAATGTGAATTTTTCTAAAGGTAAAATTAAAAAAAAACATATATGTGATAGAGAGGAACTAAAGTATATTTATTTTCATTTTTTATTTCGAGGAAATTATTTTCTCATGGTATAAAAAAAATTACCGTCAAGAGTTTACTAATGAAATGATGAAAAGAATGAAATGTCAATTTTTGGATAAATAACATTATACATGGGTTTATAAGTAAAAAACTAGGAGATATAAATTATCCTATCATAATTAAATTATTCTAAGGAATTATACAAAATTTGGCATGGATGATTCAAAATAAGATTATACAACCCTTTTTTGCTATAAAGATGAGTAATGAAGAGGCTGGTAATAGTGTAAAGCCCAAAGTCTTATGAAAATTGATAGGTTGTTTTCTTTATATTATAGCTTCAACAAGAGAAATTGTATATATAAGTATAGTTTTTTCTGGATAACAGAGTAATCTAAAATAATCTCATAAGATGGATGTGAAAATAAATATGATATATGTTAAAGGAATGAATTCTCATGAGTATTTTATAAAAGAAGTTGTGATGTAAAATTTCTTTGTTTCAATGATACAAATTGTTCTAGATATTTCCATGATAGAAAATAAACTTAAAGAGAAACTTTCACAGTGGATAATTTTGTGTGAAAATGTATAGTATGAAATAGAGGCTCAGTAACTTTTGGTATAGTATAATGTGAATAAGTTCTTTCCACCCTTTCTTTCACAGAAATTATTTGGATGGACATGAAGATAGATGATTTAAAAGTCAATGTTCCTAAAACATTAAAGATACATTGTAAAAGTCTCAGTATCATTGATATTTCAAAAATCCCTATGAAAACATCAATAATTAAGTAAATTGACATTAATTATCATACCATAATGATAATTTGGATTGTGGAGAAGTTATTTTTGAGTAAATTTATAAAAATAATAAAATTTATGATTTTATCAAAAAAATATATGATATAAAATATTTTCTTGGAATTGAGGATGGAACTTCATGTTTAGACTCCACAAAATACATCCTAATAATAGTAAGGAATCCCGATACACTTCTTTTTGTTATGCTTTTAATTATAGAATATGTTTAAATTTTTCATGAAATGTGTTGATAATGTATATATCTTTCAAAAAATTAATATGAACATGCCATTCTCATAAAATGCTTGAGAGAAAAAATATGGGGACAGTGAAAAACTAATAGTATAAATTCCATAATAGAAGATAAATAGAAATATATAAGGTGTATTTTATCATAACTTGATTACCAATAATCTTATCATCGATGGATGTAATTACATCTAAATCATTACATTATCTAGTAGTGTGGGGTCAGCATGCTCTCTATTAGAGAGTTTGTGTTTTGGTAAAACATTAGAAAAAAATTATTATTACTGAAATGAGTTGTAAAAAATGTGAGTGATTAAAAATAATGAGCCGTGAATGTAGTTAAAAATTATTAATTGGGAGATTAAATACCCATTCGGATTTTTTACTGCCAATGTTTAGAATTTACTAAGAAATAGCATGGATTAAATAATTTTTTTTGTAAAAAAGTTAAGTAAATTTTTTTGGATGTTTTTGAATAAATAATTTTGTGAATGTTTTATTATAAATTTGATAGAGAATAATAAATTTAGGAAATAAAAATGTTGGAATGCTTTCTTATCATTATAAAAGAACATTCTATCTATGTCAAATGATGATATATTGTCCTCAATGTTCCTATAATAATGTAAAACATAATGGTAACATAATTTAATCAACAAGATAATTAATGTTATCCAGACCATATTTTACAAATAAAATACCAGATGGATAGTTTTTAGTCATCTCCGAGGATTCATGTTTTTCAGTTTTAAAAAAAAGATGATTTCAAAATGTTACAAGATGAACTAATGTATTGATCCCTAGAGGTAAAAAATACCAGTTGTGGGAATATGTTTTGTAAGAAATATAGGGGAGAAAATTTTATGAAATTAGTACAACATAAAAACCATATACTGATCATTAATAACTATTTTTAAATATACATAGTTTTGAGAAATATAAAATATACCAGATAAGGTAATCAAATTAAGATGATTTTTAAAGGTAAATCAGAATAACTCTATTACTTAACTCACAAATTTCATAACACCATACAGACATTTATAAATAATATGTAGTGTACAAACACAAGTGGAAGATGATACAGTGGTGTAAAGTATTTTTGTATAAATGAAATTTTTTTTAGTTGATACAACAAATATAGTATAGTTCACAGAAAGTAGTCTACTAGATAGACTAGTGAAGTATCTGTGAGACATTGGTATGAATGAGACAGAAAATAGAATTTTCTAAAAAATATTTTCTAGCAGTTGATTATTTCTATGTTTTTTTACTATCCTAAAATGGTTTTTCAATTTTATGGAAATAGAGATTGAAAAAAATGAAAAAAGAATTTTGATCTACCATGTAATATTATATTGATGTATTTAATGGATAGATAATCCACCATAAAATGAATGGTGAATGTATTTTGTGTATTTATAAGTTTCAATAATTTATTCAACTATATTTAGAGAGTTTTCTAGTAGATATTTATTAGTTTAATAGAAACATATATAGGTAAGCTACGTTTTCATATGACGGTTTTTATGATGTTTTATATATATAGTTCAGAAAAAATACGAGTGAATATTGAAGTTGCAATGTTTAAAATTTTTTATCTTTATTTAATATAGAAAAATTAGATGAAATATTGGGAAAGAATCATGAAATATATGAAAACACTTTTAAAGATATGTATAAATTACTGTGATGTGGTGGGATGAATGGGTTGATTCAATTTGATGATTATTAATAGGGATGTATTTATTTTTTCATCTGAAAATGTTTTCCAAAAAAACATTTTTTCAGAAAAGTTTTTTTTAGATACATTATATAACATGTTAATGAACCAAAATATTTTGATAATGAATGAGTTTTTTATATTTAATTTTTATTTAATTTGTTTTTCATTTTTGATAATTTTAATAAATTTTTAGAATTTTTGGAATTTATAGAGTATTCAATTATATTCAAGAAGATTTGAGAAGATACAAGAATACATGAGAATAGTTTAAAAAATGTTATTGGGAAAATTAAAAGTTTTTATCATGTTTTCTATTTTGTTAAAAACTATATAAATTTGTGGAAAGTATATATTACTTAACACTGTTCACATATACAAAAAGCTGATAAGATGAGAAATCTGTGTCAAATGTGAGTTTCTAGCAAAACAGTAGTTCTATATTAAAGAATGTTTCTAGATAGAGAAATTTTATATCAGAATAATTGTACAAAGAATTAGTTTATAGAACTAGAGAGATATATCAGAAAGACCTTTAATGTAGATTCTGTGAGGTGCATCTTTTTTATTGAATGAATAGAACATAGGTTATAACGAGTTCATGTTTTTTTAGGTAGAACAAAAAGACTATTATAGAAATAGAAAAGGATTAACGAGAAATATTTTTTTATAAATATGAAAATAATTATTTTCTTGTTATATTATAATAATATTATTTTTCGTGTTACCATAATATTCCCTAAGGGATTTTTATTTCATTGTTCATGTATAATGGTAAACCAAACTAACCATGAAGGTTTTTAATCTCTTTTAGTGAGTATGGTTATGGAGGTGTTTTCTTCTGAATTAATGTCATTAAAAAATAATAATAATAAAATAATTTTATTTTTTAATTACTTTGAAATAGATTTATTAGATAATATATAAAAATATCGATAAAAATGAAAAATATTTCATCGTAGAGGTGGTAATCCACACATACATATGATTAACATTCATGATTCTCAACATGTGAGAGTGGGCAAAGGCCAATGATAAATTAACATTTTAGAATCTTAATTAATTGTGATATTTAATTTTTATTAATCATTAAAACCATTATTACTATTCTATGAACTAATGTATTAAAAAAACAACATCACATCATAGAAGATGTTTTTTGCGCAATTCACTAATGATGTTCTTTTTTTTTCATGTGTGTGCAAATTAATAACTAAGGTTAGTACTATTAATACATAAAAATATTAATACAAAAATTCAATTGAATATATAATACTTTAATGATGATATGATATTTATAATTTTATGCTTAATAAGATAATCTTAAGACGTGGATAATACATATGATGAATAATTTATTTTTCTATTAAAGTTCTCTTGAAATTGATGGGGATAAGAAAAAAAAAGGGTTATCAATAGATTATATTTATGGTAGATGGTTCTTGTGAGATTAAAAGGGCAGTTTAAGTGAATAATTCAAACAGAGGAAAATGGATCTTTTTGAAACTCCTTTCATATCTTTATAATTTCATGACACTATTAAATGTTAAAAGGCTCAATAAGGGAACAAAGATGAGTTTTTGTTATTTATTTGTTTATAAAAATAGAAAAATTTATTTATATACTGTTTTATACATATTATAGTGTTTTTACGATTAAGGCAATACATTTTCTATTTTATATTTAAACTACAGAAATAGTTTTATTACTAAGTGTTTTTTGGTTTTATTAAAAATATAACATTACCTATATAACAAAATTTTGGTGAACTAGAAGTAAATTTATTATATATTTAATCCAATAATATTTATAAATATAATAATATTAATATTTTAATTAAAATGGCTTCTGTGTAGATTACGTTTTTTAGTAGAAAAATGGCATTCTGATCATTATATAATATTAACACTATTTTGTACTGATATAAAATTAAATAAGGGTTAATATGTTTGTTTATATGTTTATAAATAAAATTATAAAAAAACATTTTAATGAGTTAAATTTAAATTTTTAGATAAAAGATACATTATATTAATAAAATTACAACGTTAATATAAGTTTTTTCCTTTATCATGTTAATGTGAATTAGACCTAATGATTTAAATTTTACATCTGAAACAAAAATTTACATATTAATTAATATCAAAATTATTGTATATAATTGAATAACAGTTTAATCAAATTATCATTATATTCATAGGGAAATTAATCTTAATTGAAACACATGTAATATATAAAAACCTGTTTTTAGAAAATGTTTATTTTTATGAAAAAAATTATGATTATGATATAAATATCAATTCTATTGATTCCAATGGGAATAAAATAATCATTACTGATAAATTTGTATTTATATAATTTTAATGTTGATCCAAATATTTCTTACAACATGTAATAATTAATTTAACAAAATAGTCAAAAAATAGTTTTTATTAATAAACTACTTAAATTTTCAAAATGATAAGATGGTGTTTTTGAATTAAAAATAGTGTATTAAAATGATTTTAATACATTATATATATATATATATATATATATATATATTTTATAGTAATTTATTCTCAGAAAGATTTAATGTATCTATATAATAACGTAATCAATGCTAATGAAATTGATATTTTCACTACTAACCTGAATATGTTATTTTTAAAAACAAATACGAAATATAAATCATAATGTATATTTTTTTGCAAAAATTAAAAAATGGATTTAAAATTTTTAAATATGTATTTAATGTTTTTAATTTTATTTTTAGAATAATATTTATAATATAAATAAAATTTATTTTATTGAAAATATAATTTTCAATATTACCTAATATTAAATTGTTACCATCTAACGAAAAAAATTAATGCCATTCCATTTTATTTTTTATTATATCATTATTAATAATTTCTTCCTAATATTAATTATATTGTGTAAATTGGGTAGAGTTTCTAACACAACTAATATAACATATTATGTATTTTATATGATTCAAAATCTTGGATTATCACATTCTTCCACTATAAAAAATTGCATCCTCAAAATTTAATTATAATTTACATTTATATATAGATAATGGGATGGAAATGTTGACATACCTAAAAATAATATTTCTAATGAGATCTTATTTGGAATATCGTAGAGAAGACTAGAAAATAATAATTTTTCTAACCATTTAAAGGAACTGTATCACAAGATTATATATTAAGGTATATGGGAAATATATAATTTTAATCATCGATAAATCACAATTGAACTTGAAGAAATATGTAGTCAAAGTATATTTTTGGTGTGTTTTTCATCACTCTATAATTCAATTATTATTAAAAATGATTATATAGATTCTATTTCAAAAATTTAGTATTTTTTTGTGGAGGATATTATGATTTGTATAATATTAATTTCCAAAAACATATTAATCATCCACTAATTATTTTATCAAAATAAAAATAACTAAGGATAGTGACATGATGTTTTGAAAAAACATTTGATATAGAATATGGTATATTGAACTAGAATACATCGAATAATTCATGGTAGAGGGTATTTGAAACTTAATTAAAAAAATCCTTTTCATTTATTGTCATTTCAAAGGTTATTCCTTTCTCCATAGGACTATAAGGTTGTGGATCCCTTCCATCATAATCAATCATTATATTATGACATTTTCTCAGATAATACCTTAGTTATCCTCACATAAGACAATGAATAGTTTGTGGTTCCCATAAAATATTTTCTATTCATTCATAATGTTATATGAACGCTTCATTTCCCCTAACATGTATGTTGCTCATTGTCCTACTTTACCTTAGGAAATGCACCTTCCAGTCCCTTTGAGGAAATTACCTTGATTCTTATTTCCTCATTTATAATATATAGGAAATTTATTATTTTTTTTCTTCATCATATTCATCACATGATCTACCATGAGAGTTCATCATTATATTTTTTGGTGTCTTTAGTAATTAGAATATACACACATTGTTAATCATATTTCATGAATGATAGTTTGGAATAATTACTGGGTTTCTCATTTTATCTCTGTGTCTTATGGGTTGTTCATTGAGTTAATATTATCATTTTACATCACACCCATGGTTATTTATTATTCCATCCCTTACTAAAAACAATAGGGTTGAAATGAGTGAAAAAACAATATGATTGAATTATTATAATCATAAAATGGATTTCAAACTCAACATTCCTATCACATTAAAATTATCACATTGTCTAATAGTTCTTTGGTTCAACCTATATCTTTCTTAGTCTACCATAGATCTCATTAAGATGTGTTATCTTGTGATTATCAACCTAATACCTCAAATTTAAAATCATATAATTCCATCATATTATGTTTGAAAGATCATATGACCAGACATATAATATCCTTAGGGAGTGTAAAACAAGTTTTGCAATATTAGGCCTACTCCCCATGCATCTTCGTGATGATCGATTTAGTGCACAACCAACCCCTTTATTAGTGATTACACATAGGTGCATCTATTACATAGTTATATAAATATGTAATATCTTAATAGTGATGTATTTGTAGGTAAAATAGAGTACTCTTCAATTTACCAATATTTTAGGAAATCTTTTAATACACGGACTCATCTCTTTGTTATTCACTATGGTTCTCGAATCCTAGCACCAAATATAGCTAAAATAATATAAAAAATAAATAAAATAATATCCAAAATATTTGAACTCTTCTCTGATACAAAATTATGTGACTCAAGATACACATGAACAAGATGATAAAATAATATCATGATATTAATAGTACATCACACAAATAGTCACACTACCCAAGGACCCAAAGGTCTTGTTTCATAGATATAAGGTACAGAAACATATTAATTTTACATACTTATAAACACTTCTCCAAAATAATTATCTCTTAGTGAATTTTATATTTATATAACATGATATTGTAATATTTATAACACAATGAATAAAAACATTTTAAATGGAAAATATCATAAACTCATTAAGGGAAAACCATATCAAATTTTTTGGATAATAAACATGAATGGGAGAATCATAAATAACTTATTAAAAGGTTATAAGTGCATAGATGATAATCATAAAAAATTATAAAGGAGTATAAGATCAAAACTATATTGTTAGTGGATTTTCAAAAGATAATACTTTGAACAAAATACATATCAAATACAAAAAAACAATTTTTAAATAAATAAAAATAATGATTTAAAATTTAGATTCATCATGAAATTTTATTATAACATGATAAATGACAAGAAAATGTGGTACGAGCATAAACATAGTATTTTTATCACTTTGAAACTAGTTTCCCACAAACATGTTCCCAGGATTTTTTTTGAGAAATACTTAACACCTTCTCACTCACCCTCTGTGAACCTAAAGACTTTATAATAGATTTAAATTTATAGTTATTTGTATAGATTTATTCTATAATAGTCATGAATTATGAACCTATTGACTTACTATCTTATAATCTTGTAAAATTGTGAGTATATATCAACACCATCACTCTCAAAATTTGGGAACCAAGGTTCTCATTAACCCATTCACATGTAAATTTTTTGTTAAGTTTAATGCCATCACACTCACCCTTTATGAACCAAGATACTCGATAACCAATTCACAGAACATTTCTATCAGATGAGATATAATCCTTTACCCAATGCCTTAAATGGATTTATAGG
The DNA here is from genome assembly GCA_963277665.1 of Viscum album. Lineage (NCBI taxonomy): Eukaryota > Viridiplantae > Streptophyta > Magnoliopsida > Santalales > Viscaceae > Viscum > Viscum album. Next base: position 1,637,799,629 of record OY728121.1, on the reverse strand, counting down.
TCCCAACAATCTCAAAATCAATACATTATTATTTCATATGATAATAGAAAAAATCATCTTCACAAAACGAAACCGTGGAAAAATATATGGGTTTCTTAGAATATTTGAAAACATCAAATAAAATGGGAATAATAAAATAATAGAATATCAAAACTCACTTTTCAAATGAAATTATATCGTAACAACATGTAGCGGTTGATTAAAACATCTCATCATGAAAGATAAACCATAGAGGGTAATGATGGATTCATATTAAAAAAAATTATAAAAAAACATTTAAAACATCAATGTTAAAATTTCTTTTAAGATAACATTTTTATAATTTAATTATATGAACAATGAAAACCATAATATAATATTTTCCAAATAAAATATCATTGAATGTAAATAAAAGGTTTTAAAAAATATAATCAGAAATACATTGAAAAAATTTATTTATGAAAATAGTGTTTCATAATGGAAACATTTAAAACTAAAATATGTTATCAAAATAAAATGTTATGTTGATGGTAAAAATATTTTTTATTTTCAATTAATGCAAATACCATTTGAAATTTTTTTAATAACCATGTTAAAAACCCATATCATTAAAAGGATAATGAATCTATTATTATCTAATGAATAATGGGAGATAAAATTATCATGGGAGATAAAAATAAATCATGTTCCCACTATTAAAAATGTGAACAATGGTGGGAAGTAATAAAATGTATATGAAAGACAAATCCATTAATGTAATGGGAATTATACATAATGAAATTAATTTTTATAATAAAATAGAATCATCAAGGAATATAATTTTCTTTTGTTAATCATGTTTTTTCAAATAAAATAATTTAAGAATACATCATAACATCATAATAGGTATGAATTGAATAATAATTAATTATAATACTCAAAGAAGAGTGATTATGACCAATGGAAGATAATTGATTCATTAAAACCCCTTACAACTCATGTAATTCTTGAATAAAAAGCAATTGGATGCTTGAAAATTATATAGTTCTATATATCCCATGAATTAGATCATAGATAATTCCAGAATACATTATTGTGAAGTATATGAACCATAAAAATAAAAAATTCAATCATAACATTAAAACATGTCTCAATGTAGAGAAGTTAAGATAGTAATGTATATCATTTGTAACTATTGAATCAACACCACATGAGGGGTATACAATTATGTAGCTAATTTTATAAAATTAAATATAATATTATATTGATAATAAATTTAAAAAGAGATATATTTATACCATTGAAAAGTAAATATTGTTTTGAGTTTAATAATATCTAAAGGGGTCCAAATTTGAGACAAAGAAACCCTTACAGAAACATTGTCATAATAATAAAATATAAAAGAGAGGGATACCAAGAAATAGACCAAAAATATAATTTATGTAATGTTATTTATCAAACATGAAATCAATATGGTTTTAGTTATAAAACATTCATGATAAATAGGTGAAAATCATGAAGTCATGCCTCAATGAAAATGATGTTCAGAACACAAAACCTTACCTTGTTTCCATTATTAGTTGTTGAAACACTGTATATCTATAAGAAAAACATATATAAATTATTAATATAATTTTTTTTTAAACTTTACCTTTTATATTCATCAGTTATAATTATTTATTATGGATTTATCTTTTAGTTATATATTATTTCGTCCATTAAGTTTTAATTACATTAATAGTTTTATCATGTTTCAAAATATTGTTGTAATTTCCCATAATTTGGAAAAAATTATCAATGAAAAATAATTTATGATAATTTATTATATTTCTTATACTAATTAATAATTCAATTATATTATTCCCTATCTGCTTTAGTTTCACTGTGTGAGAACAGAATCAGTGTTGGCTTATTTCATTGATTTTATTGAACAAAAAAATCTATATTAATAATATGTTAAATATTTACAATAATATTTCCATAAACATGTATAAATAATTATTTTCTCATTAAATTTGATTAATATTAGTTTTATTATATCCTTAGTCATCTTTAATGGTGTTGTATTACACTGTTCATGTAGGTGGTTAGAACGACCCAATCACGAATAAGATACATCTTGATTGGAGAGTATGGTTAATGATTAATTTTATTTTCACATAATATAATTGTATGAAAATAAAAATGATTTTTTATTTTTATAATATATTGATTAATATTTTAATGTGTTTATATAATCTATGAAAATTGATATAAATAACCAAAAACATTTCATCATGGAGGAGGTAATGTACACATATACATGATTAATATTCTAATATCTTAGTGTGTGAGAGGGAGTAATGGTTGATATTAAATTGGAATTTAACAATCATAATTATATATGATATATCATATTTATTCATCATTTACTCCAACATTAATAGAAATGATAGGAGTTAATTAAAAAAACCACATTGATTTATAGTAGCAGTAGTCTACACAATGCACTAAAGATGTTCTTTTGTTTATATATGTTGGAGGAAATGGATAAATATGGGATTTACCATTAATAAAAAACAAATGTGTGTAATATTTATATTTAATTTATAAAAAAATTATAGTAATAAAATATTTTTTACTGTGATAATAATAATAAAAACATAAGAATGGGATAATAGTTGCAATAAAGACTTGATTTTCCCTGTAATTTCCCATAAAGATGAAGGTCGAAGGATAAATTTGAGTTTACATGGTATTGTATTTTTTGAACAGGTTTTATGGGGAGTAAATAAACTTTGAACAATGGAGTGATTAAATTGATCAGTGTGTGATTTACAGGGTGTTTGTGATCTCATTTTGTAAGAGAGGAAAATTACACTTTTTAGAAACACCCTTTACGTTTTAAATATTCCATGAAACTATTCAAGTTTATATAAATAATGAATAGAAAAATTGGTGTTTGGTGTATGGTTGGGTTGGGAAAGGTTCAACCACTAGTTTTTTTTAAATTAAATATTTCATTTGGTTTCTACCATTAGGTTTTCACATTTCACTCTATTACTTTTAAACTACATAACTTGTTTTTAAATTAATTTATTTTCTATTTTATTTAAATTATAAAATAACATATTTTAATAACTTTTAATGTGAAGAAACTAAATTTAACCACTGTTTAGTCAAATTAAATTTCTAAATATTATAAAATTATTCTTTAAATTAAAATGGAAAATGTTTATAAAAACTGTTTTATTAGAAAAAGGTATTTCAAAAACTTTAGACAATTCATCTTATATAATATTTATTAAAAATTAAATATATGTTGACACTCATTAGTGTGTAGGTAAATTAATATTAATTTCATCACATGTAACCTGAAAGAAACCCATTTTTTTGGATGGCATGAATGAATGAATGAATTGTTTATTTTTAGATAATCCAATATTTAACTAGTAAGAGAGAGAAACCATATAAGAATCATATTCTCAGTAAAAAAATTACAAATAATATGATCTAAATTCCCAAAAACACTACTACCCTATAACTACCCCTCCCCATCATCTTCTTCACTGATAGATCCATGATTTCCACCTCACCTGGTAGATCTGCTAGAATTTCCCTAGGAAGAGTTGCATGGTGATTGATTCTGATGGATGAGTCCATACTGTCACTTCCATCTGAATCTAGTAAGATATTTTTGGGGGATATTAACTCTAAGATTCCTCTTATTCGACCATTAAAATTCCATGAAAATTTCCCAATACTGTGAAAACATGAGTTTGGTTAGGCCTACTTGTCATCCACTGGGGAGGAATTTTTTAATACCCAATGTGAGCCTTTTAGGGTTCCAACCCCTAGGTTCGTCTTTTCTAGGGATTTCATTTAATTATTGTATTTAAATTGGGATTTCATTATAGAGAAATGTCACTATTATATTCATGTGTATTCCATGTAAAGGTGTATAATGATATTACTTATATAATAAACTAATGAGGGAGTGAATCATTCAATGAAAATTCCTTAGTAGTGTCAAACAAGGTTTGTATTTTGTCGTATTTTTCATGATCCTTGTGATGATTGAGTTAATATCCAATGTACCCAATTTAGTGTTAAAACACCTTGGTACTTTTATGTCAGATCCAACATGAACCTGTAGTATCTAGATAGTGTTGTCAGTACTAGGAAATATCAGTTATATACTATTTATTATTCTATGTAATGGTGTCTAAATATATTACTTATTTACCATAATAAAGAGAGACTAAAACACTAAAATAAAACCACATGGGGATTTCAAAAAATATTAGAAATTAATAATATTTTTCATACCTTGATTATAATTGAGTTAAATCCCAATGTTCCACATTATGTGATACTATTTTTGGGGAAAATACCTCACATTAAAATTTTAGTGCTTTTTGTGGTGATTTTATTTGTTGAAAAATCTAGCTTCCATAGTCAGAGGTGGATTTCGAGAGTGGTTTTTAGCAATTTATATTGAAGGATGTCCAAGGAAATGTAATGGACACTCTAGAGGCAGTATATAAAGATTTATATATAATGTTACATCATATCCCAATGTTCATAAAATTTTTGGGTCCAAAATTTGGAGAACAGAGAAAAGTGTCTTTGGTGATTAAAGTTGCACACTAGAATGAAGGTGAAGTAAAATCCTATGTCCAAGTGAAGTTGCAAAATCATCTCATAAAAAAATGGAAAAATAAAATAGTTCGATGTACGATCTGAAATTGTGAAACAAATTAACATATGTGACACGTATTGATTTATCTGTCCCTGTAAAATGAAGATGATGTGATCAGCACAAAAGAGAGTTACACGCCTAATGCAACATAAAAAATAGCCTCCCACACTTTGGGAATGTTTACTCGAATAGAAGCTGGGGGTAAGAGACTAGAGTGTTGGTTTGGTTGGTTCTTTAAATTGGATTATGCCCCTTAATTTTGATAAATCAACACATAGATAAAATCAGGGCTATGAACCATGTAAAATTTGAACAAAATGCATAATTGTTCATACACAAGGTATTGTTTGTAAGAATAACATGTTTATTAGTGTGAAAAAGGTATCATGCATCTACTTGACCAAGGAGATGTGCATAATTTATGACATTTTCACAGAACTTATACTACTATAAAAATTTTGAAGTTTGCACACAAGGTGAAAATGTTTCACTCAAGAAATCCAAAGGCTATGTGGAAGAGAATGTATGAACATGATTTGATTTCCTAGTAATACTATGGTAAAGTGCCCTTTATCATGTAGATGAATTTGGAAGTTAATGATAAAATAAATTATTTCTAAAACATATATTTTCAAGTAATCAAAGGAGAATCTTACATAGATGCTCTGAGCCCACTTCAGTTGTGAGAGATTTCAACTTCCAAATTTTGATTGGTTTTAAAATAGGTGGTACAATGATCCTGTTATAAAAAATTTAATGGAAGTTACCATAGTAATATATGTAATCTATCCTAGACCTATTTTGGTAAGTCTCCATTAGTGTAATTTTTATATCAACACATTGTCGTTGTATTCTCCTTGGACATAGCCCAATGAGGGTGAACTATGTAAAATTGTTGTTTCTCATGCATTCTTTCATTTATGATCATAAACATATATGGTAAAGGTAGATAAGAGTGGTTTTTTATTTAAGAAACTTTCTCTAGAGGGGATTTTGTTTTTATCATTCATACCCTGATTCACCCCTAGGGTAATTAAACTACTTGGTCTAAAAATTTGTATCAGAGCCAAAGGTAAATTTCAGTGTCTCACTCCAATGGGTTTCAATGGGGGTTATCAATAATAAAGTGATTCTGATCATTAATGGAAACAATTTTCAATTATTGAATAATTGTATTCAACACTATTTATGATCTTTTGGTGTGAATTTCTATACAGTATAAACACATGGTATTTTTGCCAGTGTGGACAATGGTGCTTTATCATAAGCTAACAAAAGGGAATTAGATGTTGATGCTAGAGGAATCAATGAATTTTGGGGATCCTTATACAATGAAATATATATAATTGTTATGTCATTTAGGTCAAATCCTTCCATCTTAGAAAATATATTAAATACACATAAAGGTGATGAAAAAGATAGTGAATAAAAACTCCATGTTCTGTGGAACAAATATGTGGATTGAAGAATGAACCACAGTGGGTCTCTTGAGGCATTCTTTAACTGGGTAAATGTTTCTCAGGAAGGAATTTGTAGCATTGGATATATTATTGAATATAAATATACTTTTAATAATATCATGAGAACACTTACAGTATAGTTCAATAAAAAAATTTCTATTTTTGATGATTAAGATCCAAATGAGTTGACCATAAATACCTTACACAATACTATTGTTTTATATGAGGTGAGAAAAGAGGATATTGGATCTTTAGAAAAATTTAATTATAATGAAGTGGAATTCAAGGACATGAAGTAGATGACCATTGAAGATGGATACGAAGAAAAAGAGACAGATGTGGCAATTTTATTCCATTCCTCAAATCTTCAGAGCAGAAAAAGAATTTTCAAAGGGATATTCCCACTTGAATGATATCAATGTGGAAAGGTTGGACATATTGCAGTAAAGTGAACTAAGAAGATTCAAGATGATAATGAGAAAGAAGTTTAAATTCCCATGAAGAAGTCTTCAGCCTATGTGAAAGAATGAAAAATAATTAATGAAATTTCGTTAGAAATAATAATCATTTATCACAAGAAAATGAAATTTAAAATGAATTTGGGGTTGAAGATATGGAGAACCATAAGTATTATAGAGATAAAGTTTGGGTTGTACTTTTGGTTACCTCCATGAAAAATGAAGAATGAGACATTGATGAAGAATAGGTTGAAGGAAGGGTTGATATGCATGATGAATTGGAAGATGGCTTTGACGTGATAGATGTTTGGAGATATAAAATGAAGAAATAAAACTAAGTAATTAGTTATGAAAACTATATATGTAGCAGTATGAAGAATGGAAGAATTAATTAATGGGATAAATTGAGAATATTAGGCAACAATTTTTATAGGACTCAAAAAATGGTAAGTGGGCACAAACTCAATGTATATGAATAGAAATGGGTGACTGGTGGTTTGAATAACACATCAAAAGAACAAATTAAATGCATTGAATAACCTGAGGGGGAAGTCATCGGCCTATGGGGAAAATTAAAGGATCATGAAAAACTCTTAATTCATGGTATTTTATCAGAGAATAATATCATTCAGGTGAAAAATAGACAAAAGTGGAGAATAGAGGTACAATATAAAATAAGCAACATCCAAGTTCAAATAACAATGATAGTATGTGGCTTGACCAAAAACAAAAATCTATGATGATTGATTTCATAACACAAGAACCCACTATGAGATTGATGATTTATTTTGGTATGAGTTAGAATCATAATATTCAAAGAACCTAAGGGAAAACTGGTGGTGTAGAAGTGACACACAAGAATGCACCTCATATCATGTGTTATTACTGTGGAATGATGGGACACTTACAAGATGTATGTTCCATAGAGAAGAGGATCCAAATTTAACATTAACAACATAGGTATGTATATATTTCTCCATATTCTAGGAAATCATTTGGCAGTAACTATTTTATGTGTGGAGAATTCAAGCACTTGGCAGGATACTACTCATAAAAAATGCATAGGAATGTATCGAAGAAGATTGAATATGGTCATAATAAAAAGATCTATATATCATCAACTGAGTTGAAAATAAAAATTCCATTTAAATATATGTAACATTATTTAGTTCAGTCATACTCTAAAAAAGATAAATATAATTAAACTATATAAGATATGAAGTCCAAAACATCAATATGAAATGGGCTAAGAAGGAAGTGGGTATGGAAATTTACCTTAAAGCATCAGATCTCTCTGGTGTATGGACCATTTATAGTGGATGCACATAAAATATGACACGTAATACAAATATTATTATAGGTATAAAATATTACAAGAATATTTTTTCAAATTTGGAAAAGATGAAGACATAAAGAAGATTGGCTTGGGAAAATCCAAGTTTGTGGGAAAAGAAATGAGACGTACTGATGTCATAGTCATTGAAGGTCATAGTCACGACATAATTAGTGTTAGTCCTGTATGTGACTTGTGGAATACCATAATATTTTTTTACGAAAGTTTTTATAATATATGGAATAGATGGTGTAGTTTTTATAATGGAAAAAATATCAAAGGGAAATATACACCATGGAAGTGTAGAAGAAGATATGTTCTTTTTATTTAGAGAGGAAAAAATAGGTTGTTGAATAAATTACTTGGAAATATATTCCAACCATCCGTGTAATATATTTTCAATTATTATGCTACTTGATATATCTAGAATATATCATGTTATCATATTCATATGTGTAATGCGTTTCAATAATGGAAGATGATGAGAATGATGTACAAGAAAAAAGAACAAAAATCAACCGGAGTGTTTGAATTTGTGAATGAAATTGTCCGTGGACTTATATCACCTATATCTATTAACAATAAGTGTTATTATATTATTATAATTTTATAATTTTAGTATAATGGAATGAGTATTTTTCATTTCACACAATTTTGACGTGTTTAGATTTATAAAATAGCATCAGAGGGAATATGAAAGGAATGATTGGAAAAAATATTCTCATGTTTCCTAATGATAATGGTAAAAAATTCAAAAACTACCAAGATGGTGAATATCTTCATATACATGGAATAAATAATCAATTTTTTTTTGTGATAAATCCTCAAAAAAATGGTTTTGTTGAGAGGAGAAGTCAGATCAGAAACCACATGTACTGTGCAATTCTAATTGAAAAAGACCAATAAGATAATTTCTAAAAGGATGTTGTCTTAACAATGGTCAACATATCTAATTAGACTATGTAATGTATGAAGAAATAATTGACTCCATATGAGATGTGTTATGGGAATAATACAACATTTAAATAAATATGATTCTTTGGAAGTAAATGTTTGACTCTCAGTAAGGAGAAACATGGGAAATTTCAATCACAGGGAGATTATAAGATATTTCTTAGATATTATAGAAAAGGAAAATTATATAACTATATCAATAAGATGATTGTAATTTATTTTAAATTAATGATGTAACTATTATAGAATGAACTGGATATTAAATAACATAGTAAATAATTTCATGATGAAAGTGGTGAGGAAGTATGTACCTAAAGGGGTGTTAAAGTGGAAAATTCTGATTTTGAAGAAGATACTGATGACGAACATGAGGTAGTAAAATCTACATTTACATGAAAACCAAAGACTTGAGAAAAAATTGATAGAAATAATAGAATTGGTGACCAAGTTGTTCCATTTAAAACACAAAGAATGAAGTCATTACAGCAAGATATTTTCCTATTTTAGGTAGAGCCAATATGTTTTGATTAAGTAGACGGAGATGAGAACTGGGTGTAGGCTATAAATGATGAGATTGAACTAATTTAGAATAACCAGTCATGCGATGTTTTTTTAAGACCAACAGATAAGATTATCAATGGGACCAAATGATTATTTCCTAATAAAAAGAATAAATATGGAAAACTTATTCAAAATAAAGAATGAATACTATGAAAGGGGTACTCCAAGATAGCAGATATCAATTTTGATGAAAATATTTCACCAGATGTCGGGATAGAGACAATTAGATTATTCTTAGCCATAATAGTTCAAATAATGTTTAAATTTTTTTATGTGGATGTAAATTAATTATTTCACATTGGGGTTTTGAAAGAAGAATTGTATATCCATTTTCTAGATGGTATTATCATTCATGAATATAAAGATAGTTTTTTTCAGCTAAAGAAGTCACTCTATGGGGTGATGTAATCACCAAGACTATGGTATTCAAGGCTTGATCAGATTCCAAATAATATCAACATTCAACGTGGTGTAGTTGATTATAATCTCTTTTTCAACGATGATAGTAATAAAAGGATGACGATGATGGGGTATTTATGTGAAATAATCTTGTGTAGATCTGATGAAGCATAGTGAATGATGTTTGATGATTTCATCAAAAATGATTTGGAATGGATAAATCTAAAGAGATGATGGATTCGGTTGTGACCCAACTGATCCTATTATGAGAAGATTACTAAAATGTGGTTAATGATATGAAATACAAGAAAATCATTGGATGGATATTGTACATGAAAATAAAAATAACTGATATTGCTTTTACCTATTTCAAGCAACAAGATATCAAATAAATCCAAATGAATTCCACTAGCTTGAAATGAACATAATACATCAGTATATCAAGGTAATGGTGGATTTAGATTTGATGTACAATGGAAAACATCAGCAAGAGTTATTGGGATATACAGATGTATATTAGGATAGATTAGCTGATGATAGAAAAACTACTTCAGGTGGTGAATAATATCTTAGTGGATTTTTTATTATATAGATAATCAAAAAACAATATTTCATTTTAATAGAAATAGTAAAAGTTGAATATATTGTGGATACTCAAAAGTGAAAGTATTTATTTTGGATGAAAGAGAATTTTGATGATATGGGGGTTTAAGTGGAGTCCCCAATTAGAATACCTATTTATAATTCATGTTTTATAAATCTTATCAGAAATCTAGTCTGTCACTCGGGGAAAAAGCACATTAAAATAAAATACCATTTATCATGGAGAAGATGTAGTAAGGGATTGTAAAATTAGTGTATGTTCCATTAGAACTATATATTAAAACCTTTTTGATAAATTCTATACCCAATGAATATTTTGAATTTCATTGACTGGATTTGGTATTTCATACGATTCCCCGTACGTGAAAAAGTGTGATTTTGGAACTACCTCTTTTTTAGGTATAGTTTATTTTTCAATAATTTGGTGATATATTATCTTTACCCTATTATAGAAAAAAGTGGGGTGATCTTAAGATTATTTGAAAGAGACGATGAAATTATAGATATTAAAGGGGAGAAAATTTCTTAATCAAGAATAGGGGAGAAGTCGATAGGGGAGAAGAGATGTCAGGGGAGTTTCAATGTAAACTACTTATGTGACATGATGAGATATAGGTGATATGTTGAAAAAATTCATGGATATTCATGCTTAGATTGAACATATTTTACCATTGCAAAGAATGATATCTCATTTTGTGATATAGGGGTTGTTAGAATCCAGATATTCATTTCAGGTATGGATCTTGATATCAGCTGTTATTGAGAAAAATCGGCGAATTTCGAAAATTCATAAGAACACGTTGTGTACTCGGCTTCCATAGGTAGCCATGTACTGGCCATGTAAAACCCAAGAACATGTCCATGTGAGGTGAACTGGAGACTGCCTAAAGTAAGAGCTAGTTAAGGCATGTACATTGCATGTACATTAAATGAAAATGTTTTGTACTTTTTTTATATGTTAAATCGGACCGGGGTCACTAATAATTGACAGAAACACCTTCTTCTAGCGTCATCTCATTCAAGAGTGATAGGAATCACCAAATCTTAAATGAGCCCCATATCATTCATCTATTCAACGAATCAATCATCGTCGATTGCGTTGGAATCGCCATGGTGTGTTATTCCTTCTTTTAGAGCCTCTCCTCCTGATTTATCTTCTTTTGTAAGATATTAGAGGTTGATTGTTTTTGATGTTTTTGTAGATCTAAAATGTTCTAGGTTAATTCATAGGATTAGGTTCAACTATATCAATCGTACAACGTCGAGGTAGGTGGTTGGATTCTTTCCGTAGTTGTCCTTGGATTATATGTGGAAAAAGGTCTAATACACTAGTTTATGGTATTGCATGTCTTAGAATTTTAACCCTGTTGATGTATGCTTATGTTTTTTTGTTTGGGTATGGGTTATGATTATAAATTAGGATTATTACCTTGCTTATGGATGTGTTTCCCATGTTAGTTTGATATTGGCCATTGGTTCTAGAACCACCTCTTGGTAGGTTTTGTTTTCCATGCCTTGGGTTGTTTGGATGGAGTTGATATTGTATGAAATGCTTGTGTTATTCATTATAGTTATTTATCCAAGTATTATTTGTGATTCAATTTTGTAGCTGGATATCATTTGTACATGATTTTATCATATAGGCTATGAGAACCTGGTGTAGTTAGACCATAGGGGGAATTTATGTTGAGGGATTCCCCAAAGTGTTTGTTATAATTTTCATATTGCAAGACCATAGGGGGGATTGACGGTGTGTTCTCTCCAAGAGGGTTTATAGTATACTGTTACTATACCACATGGAGAATTGTTGTTGAGTGCTTCCTCAGAGAGTCTTCAGTTTATTGTTAAAAGACCACATGTAAAATTGATAGTGAGAGCTTCCACAGAGTTTCTCTGTTTTTATGTGACCAAAGGGGTTAGACTATTTGAACATTCCCAGAGGTTTGTTATATATATATTTTTGATTTAAATGATAAGTTGAACTAGATGGGTTAGGATGTGAGAACATTACTAGAGGGTATCTTGTGAATGATTGGATGAATAGTTAATAAATATAAATGAACGTAGTTTGAAACTGTAGGATTCGTTACATTTGAGAACATACTTGTTTATTACTTCAATTTTTATATTTCTTGCTCTATATATTTACTGATAGTTAGGCACAAATCTATGGGTGGTTTCCTACTAGGATTCATCTCCCCCCTGTTTTGGTCTTGCTTTTGGGCCTAATCAAATTATGTTGTTGTAGGTATAGAGAAGGGAATGTGCCCTTCTACTTCAGGAACTTGATTATTGTGGAGATGGAGAGCGTGAGACTAATCAGAGGGTTGAAATTCTACTAAAATTTCTTTTTATTCTTAGTACGCAAGGTTAGCACTATATTTCAATCATTGTGAATTATTTGGATACATTAATAGACATATGTGACATGCATCATATATATATGTTTTCCACTTATCTATTTACTTTCAGTCTTTTCCTGCTTACGTATTGTATGGTTTTAGTGCTTCTGCCACTGTTATCTATTTGTTTCCACTGTGTTAATCTACCAATGGGGGAATATATTCTCCATTATCACACCCATTTCCATTGCGGCTAGTTGGCAGCCTCTGGCATTTAGGGAAATGTTCTTGAGGCCATGTAACAACCGAGTTCGAGGTACCTTTGGGCGGCCCCCAGGACCGGAATGTTATAATGTGGTATCAAAGGTGTACTTTTCTTCATTAACATACTTTTTGGAGCCTATATAAAGGGATAAAAATGAATATTTATTTAGTAATAAGTTGTTCCTGGGATTATCTAACTTGTGTGTAGGGAAAATCCAATATGCCTCCAATATTGCAATTTTTCTGGTTTTGAAATTATAATAGTGGATTTGATTTCATTTTTGGATGATTTACATGTTTTGTTGTTGTTATCAATGATATTATTGAGTTTCTATTTCTATTACAACCTGATGAGATGAGGGTATTCCATATAATGCATCATATATGCACTTTTTAGGGATCTCATGTCATGCATTATTGTCATACCATTTAGGATGTATTACTAATTGTATGTAGTTGTGATAGATGTTGTTCTAGATATACATGTTGTTATGATAGATTCCTTGATACAATACCTTCTATTTGGTAAGGTATTGCTGATATGAATTGTTTCTTTTGGATGAGCACCAAACTATGGTCCCTAAGGTGTTATGGTCCCTCATGGATCAGAATTTGGTGGATCCTGTGATTGATTACGTTTTTATACTATTATATAACATGAATATGATGCCAATATTTGATTCATGGGGAATATGGCCCCTCATAGATCAGAATATGTAACTTTAATGTTTGTTTCAATATTTTTATGGGGTTTTGGAGTATTTTCTAAGGAATACTATCTCGAAAACCCCATAATACATGGTGTGTAATGATGAATACATGCCATGTATGCTTATGTTTGGGAAAGAACAAATATTCTTAAGTACACTACATGCATTTTATGTACACATAGTGTAGTCCTAAACTGTGTGACTGGCTATGTGAGAAGAGACATGAGGTTTGGACATGTTTGGTGTCACACACCATGTACTTGGAGTACACACCCTATAGTAAGTACCGTGTATCCAGTCATGTGACTAATGACATGAGTGGTTAAAACTTTAGTGGTTGATTCCGTGTCTAGGGAGAACAAATTGTGTTGAAGAGACCATGTATCAGGTCGTGTGACTAATGAAGCGATTCAGTGAAATCCTTCTAGTACCCATCATGTTTGGCAAAAACATGCAGTGTTGTTTTTTTCTAACAGAACTATGTGGTTTAGCCTTGTAGATGAACTTGTGTATGGGGAAAATATTAAAGTAAGCATCGTGTCTCAAGGAGAAAATGTCATGGTTAGGGGTGTTACACAACTAGGTTGGTAGAAGTACAAACCCATGTAATGGCTTAAGAGACCAACTGTGTAGGGGTCATACATGCCATGTATCCATGTTTTGAAGAAAATGAATGGTTTCTTTATCATATTCATCTGTTGAACTTCTTTGTTTCCATCCATTATAATCTTGAACTGAGGTTTGTGCTTGGCCTTGTAGATTCATGCAACCGAGATGTCCTTTAGTTGTAAGCCAGATGCAGGGTAGCGATCTGACATCGGATATAGCAGATCAGGCACTACCAACAGATCCTCCCTTCATGATTTTCTAGGAACCAACCACCATTTTGGATATAGGTGATGATTCACAGTTTCAAGAAGGGTTCATGATGTTTATGTAGACCTTCCAGGGAGCACCACACCCTACCTCATCTATGGTAGAGTTGATTTGGGTTCTCAGCTGCAAAATCCTCCCAACATCGTAGGGGATGGACTGCCTTAGGCTACAATTTCATGGTTAGAATCCATGTTGTGTATCATCGAGCATCTCGAGATGCCTCCATATAGGAGGGTGAATCTCTCTACGTATATGATTCGAGATTCTACCATGAGACGGTTGGACACCATATCACATGCGGGATACCAGTAGGTTATGGATTGGGATGAGTTCCAACGTACCTTCTATGACTACTTCTACCCGAATACCTTGACGGTCGATTGAGCCCAAGTGTTCATGATCTTGGAGTAGGGTACTCTCTTAGTCAGGGATTATTCATCTCACTTCACAAAGCTACAACACTTCACACCCATTCCAAGGGGTGATGAGTTATTTCTAGCGAGGAAGATTGAGGATGGAATTAGGCATGATATCCGATCTCATGTGAACATATTTAGGTTTACTTTCATATCATTTATAGTCAACCAAGCACTGATCATCCAGTGAAACCTGAAGGATTGTAGAGCTGTGACCCAGGGTGGGTCAGCATCCAGAGTTGGTACCCTTCTGACTAACAGTAGGAAGTAGCATAGGTATTATACGTATAGATATCCAAGTAGGTGATATACTCCTTCAGGTAGCTAGGTGGTATCCTACTAGTGTGGTAAAATAATGCATACAAGGCCACATTGCCCAAGTGAACCAGTTGAGTGAAGATCTTGCGACAAGATGGGTCATATTCAGTGATTCTGTTTGTTTTTCTCACTAGCAGCTGCTGATAGGGGTTCAGCTATGACTCAACGTTTTGGAGAAGGACCACCAGCTTCTCATCCATCAGGAAACTAGATTTCATCAGGTTATTTTAGATAAGGAATTTTTCGTGGCTATGGGAATCAAGATACGAGTTCCCATCAATAGTCATAGGGTGGATCAACTCTGGGATCTCAGACAGCTTCATAGGGCCATAGTGTAGGTCTGACGTTTTCACTGAAGTAAGCCCAGTAGTGGTAGGATCTTAGACCCTCTATAGTTAGAGGTATGATTTTGGTTACCTCAGTTTTATATTCTGGTTTTCATATAAAGGGATTCCCATAGTTTCATATTTATTGTTGTTATGGATAGAGTTGGGCTCTGTTTCATTGATTATGAAGATGTTATAACCCTATATACTCTGTTTCAACTAAGGAATGCTAGTGTACATCAGTGCAAGGAGTTCCCTCTTGATGTTTGTGGGTGTAACTTTAAATGGTACTTTTATGTATTAGATATGAAGGGCTATGAATTCATTTACAAATTTTTTTTTAGTTCTCTTCCAGGATGTTGTTGATTTCTATCGCTGTAGGGTGAGTTTCACATCACCATAGGGCTCATCGTACTACAAAAGGGTGAATGGGATGTCCAAGCAAGAAAAGTGTGACCCGATCATCATGAGTTGGGGGGATTTGCAGCCCAGATGGCTAGTTTGTGTCTTGATGACTAGTGGACTTCACAGATGGACTTTCCTCCAATGATGAATTGTTTTAGGGATGTATTTTCAAATTAATTTTTTTGTTTTCCTATAGATCGAGAGGTAGAATTTTCTATTGAGCTTGTACCAGGGGAGGCCATGTGTCCATTACTCCTTATCGTATGGCTACACTAGAGTTATAGGAGCTCAAGAAGTAGTTAGAGGTGTTACAAGGAAAGGGTTTCATCTAACTTAGTACTTATCATTAGCTTTATATTATCATTTTTATGATGAAGGTGGACATTAACCATAGACATTGTATAGATTATCGGAAGCTAAACTAGCTGACTGTCAACAACTGATATACCTTGCTGAGGATTGATGATCTATTTGATCAGCTTTGAGGAGAGTAGTTGTTATTGAATATTGAATTTAGATCTCGTTGTCATCAATTGTTTATTAGACCCGCAGATATACCTCTTACATCCATTTTAAGTAGGTATGTTCTATAAGAATATGTGGTTATGTTTTTTTGGTCACACAAATTTGCCTTTAGTTTTTATGGAACTGATGAGCCGAGTGTTCTATCCATACTTGGAAACCTTTTTTGTGGTTTTCATGGACAATATCTTGGTGTAATCTCACACTCAACACGACCATGCTACCCGTCTTGTGGTCATTTTTAGTACACTAAGAGAGCATCCGTTATATACTAAGATTTCAAAATGACACCTTTGGATGGATGATATTAACTTCTTGGGTCATGTTATTAGAGAGGAAGGAGTATTAGTTGACACATATAAAGTGAGAGAAGTTGTTTCCTATGAGCTTCTTAAGAATATCTTTGAGGTAAAGAGGTTTCTAGGGATCCCTCGTTACTACAAACATTTTATACACGAATTTTCAGGCATAGAAGCACCACTAACTGGCCTGACTAAAAAATGTGTGAAGTACATGTGAATAGATTTTTGTGATTAATCCTTGTAAGAGCTAAAAGGGAGATTTACTTCATCACTGATACTAATTATTCTAGTCCCGGGAAGAGTTATATTGTTTACTATGATGCATCAGGTATCAGGCTATGAGTAGTTCTTATACAGGTGTAAGGCGTTGTTGTGTACATGTATCAACAGTAGATGCCACATGAGAAGTCTTACCCTAAACATGATCTTTAGTTAGGGACAATTTCTCATGCCTTACACTTTTGGAGACATTATCTGTTGGGAGTGTATTTTGTGGTTTTCACCGACCACAAAAGTCTCAAGTATATCTTCACTCAGCACGATCTGAATTTGAGATAGTGAAGGTGGGTTGAGTACCTTTAGTCCTTTGACTTTGAGCTTGACTAAACCTCTGGGAAAGACAATTCAGTGGCTGATGAGTTGAGAAGGAGGACTCAGATTCATTTAGTTCAGGAGGCCAGCAGTGAGTGGTTGCTTATGGATCTATTCTCTGAGATGAATTTGGAGGTGCAAGATAGAGAGGGGAAGACATTTCATTCATCTGTAACTGTTGTTTATACTCTACATGATCTAGTGAGGATGAGTTAGCTATCAAATTATGAAAGATTTTTTCTACGGGAGAGTGTGTCAAGATAGAAACCTATTACTGGATGGACTATAGGTTAGTATGAGATGTTTCATTTTCATGGGCTCATGTGGGTGTCAACATACATATGTGAGGAGATTTTTTGGGATTTTCATTACTCAGTTTCGGTAGTTCATCCTGGTTTCACAAATATGTATCAAGATCTATACCACCCGTATTGGTGGCTTGGTATGAAGAGAGATGTTTCTAGTTTTGTGATGAGGTGTTCCACCTATCAGCTGGTGATGGAAGAGAATCAGTGACCAGGAAGGATTTTGTAGTAGTTACACATTCCTGAGTTGAAGTGGAATGATGTCGTGATGGACTTCATGAAAATTTTATCGAGGTCTTGTAACACCCTGAGATTTTATGAAAAATATTATTTTCATTAATGTCTTTTTTTTTATTCTACACCAAGATTACCTTGCGCTATACGCAACACCATATTAGCTTTCAGTATACGCAACACTATTCTTGGACCGTGTTACACACAATTTTGATAATAGTTATTCTACGCAACATTGAGTATATATATATATATATATATATATATTAAATGTATAAATGAAATATGGTTGGATTCTGTTATACGAAACAACGAAGGATTCTTTCACAACACACAACCCTGACTTGGCTTGCATTACACGCAATCGCGACCTTCCTCGATAGCGTGTGTTGTACGCAATACCGGGTTTTAATAAACAATGTTATATTATTATAATATTGTCATGAACTAGCCGTTATAAATAGTATTAACTAAATTTTGAATTTTATAACATTATTATTCATCTTACACATTTCTAGAACATGTTATAAGAACAAAATAATTTTTTCGGGTAAAATAAGTATTTTTCAAAAAATACAGTTTTGCCGCCTTTTGATGGCGCACCCACATTAAATGTAGTTTTTGAAATTTTTATATGTTCAATTTGACAAAATAAAATTCTTCATTTGAATCAGGATATAAAAATTTACATTAGATAAAGTTTTGATATTTTTCTGATAACTTTCATATTTTAATGAATAGTAAAAACATGCTATATTTTAATTAAAAACAACTTTTTTCATCATAATATCGTATGTGGTTAAATTATAATATTGAATGGTTTTAAAGTATAAATAGAATATATTTTTACCATTTAATATAATTTATGTCATTAGCATTGATTTTACCTTGAATTCGTAGGTTAAATCAATTCAATCTTTTGCAATATTTTAAAGAAAAACCCGTTTTCTTTCGACAACGGGATTAATTTTAATTTAATTTCTGCATATTTTGTGTATTGAATTTGGAAAAATGTATTACATATTTGGAATAAGTGGGTCCAAATTATGTTAATAAGCTACTTTTTATTTGTTGGGAATTATGAATAGTAATTAAGGTAAATTTTATTTACCATAGTTAAAGGTAAATCGGGTAATTAAGGGTAAATATAATATTTTAAAATTACCCTAACAAATGTCAAAATCCTATTGGATGACTAAAAGTCGACCCATATCACCTAAGGGTTGGATTAGATTCATTTAATTAAATTTTTTCAATGAAAATAATTTAATTATTATTAAAACCAAAGAATGTGACAACATGTCACTTTCTTAAATTATATAAGTATAATAATTTTAATCTAGTGATCAACTTCATGAAACTTCGAACATGAATAGTCTCCAGAAATCTAATACAATTATCTAAATCATAGGAATTTATTTAGAATTTTTAGGGATTAAATAATTATCATTTATAATGATACAAAGATGATGCAGTAATTATCTTATTAATGAAATATTGACATAATTGATGTTGTAAATACCCAAATAAATGTAATTTGAGACTTTTTATGAATTCCACTAATTTTATAGGTTACTATGATATATTATTGTTGATTTAATCAACTTGGTTCGAACATATAATTCTGTTATGACTTCCAAAAAAATCATATATCAAATAGTGTCAAAATTAACACAAAATAGTTTTTAAATCAAATATTATATTATTAATTGTTATTTTATTCCTAAAAACATAAGGTTCGGCCAAATGACTTAGATAATGGTATATATATTAATAATAAACAATTTAGGGTTCGTTTGGCATGTTATAGTAATTGTATTAACCATATAGTGTAAGAAAACAAAAAGACACGGTAAAAGTTAAATTATTTAACTTAGAGTTAAATCTAATTGATAAGGTTAAAATAATAACCTAAACTTGTCTAAATCCTATTTTTTGATAGTATTTCGACCCATCCTAACTTTATCTTCGAAATAAGACCCTTTGGAACCATTATAAACCGATTTTGACTTTAATATAAAATAATATTGTGATATATTCCTAAGGTGCCCCTCTCCTCCCTTATAAAAGGACACCTCCTCCCCCTCCTCCTCACACCAATTTGAGCACTCAAGCTCGGCCAAACCCTGCCAAAATACCTTCACCACTTCACTAGAATAATCCTAGAGGTCCTGGTCTTCTTCAAAGACCAATATTAGTTCCCTAAGTGGAGGATTCAAAGAGGCGTTTCAAAGAAGAGGTAATATCCATTACCGATCTTTTCAAATTCTTTCTTATTCAACTTCTTCTCCTATAGTTGTTTCATGATAAAGTAATAACATCAGTATTACATACATACTGATATGTTATTATAAATATTAAACAACCCTAATTCACCTTCTATCCATCCTACGGAAAAATGAAATCACCGCGCGTGCGTACGTACGGAATACCGTCTCCACGCCGTGGAGTAATCTATTTTCCACCACCACCTTACAAGGATGGTTATAATGGTGTAATGAGTAACTATATATGATTATTATAAAGTTATTTTGATACTGAAATAGTATACATACACTTCAACACAATTCCACGACCATGGGAACGATATCATCGCTCGTGCGTACGTACGGACTACCGTCTCCACGACGCGATGAGATTCATTCCCAATGATTAACCATTCATGAATGATTATAAAGTATATATAATAAGTACTGATGAAATATATTACCTGATAATGATACTGGAATTATTTATATTTATATGTATGTCATCTACTTAATTCCATTCAATTCAATAAGGAAACAAAAACAGCGTTCATGCGTACATACGGACTACCGTCTCCATGAACAGTGTATTTATTTCCATTTACTGATTTATTATATATGTATATTCTGAATATATATATATATGTCATGTTTTATATTCTATAATTAATTAATCATGATCTATGTAATCATATGAATAATTACAAGGTGAAAACACGAACGACAAATGAGACGATTTTACCCAAAACGCTAATTTAACATGAATTTACAAAAGAACGGGTAATATAATGTCATAAGTGAACCATATATGATATCATAACAATGAATATGATTATGTAATAAGTCAATGACATTATTTAAATCATTATATAGGAGGTTCGGACACTTATGAAGAAAATCGGACCTAAGTTAAGGGAAAATATCACAATCTCATTTTGATCCGAGATTGTTTTTACTTTGGCATTTACTGGGGCGTATTTTATCATCAACATCCATGTTCCCTCAATATGTAATATTGTTTCCATCCACTTAAAATAGTTTAAATCCAATTTTACCCTTCAGTGAATTTTTAGTAAAGAATATTAAAGGAATCTTTTGTCGTTTTTCGTACGAGGTACTTTTTGACTTTTCTGACAAAAGTACGAAGAATGTTTTTTTAACTTATACGGCATGAATGGATTTTTAAAACATTTTTTCCAAGAAGCTTACTTTACAAGTTTTCATGTTTATTTTTAATCAACTTCTTTTAGTTTTAAATTGTAAGACATGTTAAGAAAAGAAAATGTTTTTGAAGGAGAAAGGATATTTTCCTCAAGAATGGATTTCAAGTATTTTATCAAAATTATTTTCCATCTAAGATAATAAAAGGGTTCTGTTTTTATACCTATTATTACATGGATTTTATTATGTTATGATGGAAATATTTTTATGAATTCCTTTATTTTATATGAATTGTTTTATGATGTCATGTTGTTTAAGAACCCCATTTTTATTACATGGGTTACGCTATGATGTATGGTTTATGATTATGTGGCACACATAAGAAAGGATTCATTATAAGATGGGTGGGACCTATATCTCCCTCCAATGCATTGGGTAAATATTTTATATCTCATGAGATAGACAGGGCTGGAACGGTAGGTTATACCGGTTCAGTGAAACAGGACTGAAACGAGGGTTACTCGATTCAGAAAGGGACTTTGTCCACTAAGATAGTCTTGGAAATGAGTCTTGACTAACAAGAAATGATTCTCTCTGATTATGTGTGAATGCCACAAAGTTTCATGTTTTAAGTTATGATTATTGTGATTACATTTCACTGCCATGATTTACCCCATGTTATGAAATTATGATCTCTTTTGCAGGTAAAGATTTCCAAAAGTTATGTGCTTATGAATATGATGTGATTGATATTTCTTTTGTTTACCCTTACTGAGCATTTGAGCTCACCCTTTTACGTTTTCTTTTCCCCAGGATATAAATAAAGGTTTTAGGTATAAAAAAAAGGAATATCTTTATGGGAGATTTTGAAGATCTTTCACCACGATTAGAAGATTATATTCCGAGTTTCCAAAGACACTAAACTATTACGATCCTTGTGTGTGTGTTTTTTGTTATGTACTAAGTATTCCGCAAATGTAATGTAATGTCCATGTACGTCCAGCTTCGGGTCTCTACAGTTGGTATCAGAGGAAAGGTTTAGTCAACCTTTGGAAACTAGGATGCGAGAAATTTAGTGAGATCTCTAGAGATATTTCTATGGTGTGTCTAGGGATGTCTCTAAGGTTAAGAATACGTATAGGTTATAGTACTATAATTACGCTAACGATCATAGAATTAAACCTAAGATGTTAGATATTGAAGGTACTCCCCCTTTATTATGTTGTTTTCCCTAGCATGATTTTTGCCTCTGACACTATTCTTTTTGGGTTTTAGACTATGGCTGGAACCCGAAGGAACCGTGTTGATCAATGAAATGGAAAATGAAATGATTGTCCTCCTGAACAAAAAAATGTTATGGGAGATGGAGTGAAAAATCTTATTGCGATACTTACACAAGATATGAATCATTCTGGACTTCCAAATGAGCAGAGAAGGGAACAATATTCTATTGAGTCCTTCATGAGGCAACGTCCACCTTCTTTCAGTGGGTCTTCTGATCCACTTGTTGCTGAACAATGGATCAGTACTACTGAAAAGATATTATCAGTTCATCAATGTTCTGAACATGATAAAGTCATCTTAGCAGTATATCGTTTGGAAGGTGAAGCTGATCAATGGTGGAATCTTATCAAGAATACGAGGCCAAGAGATGAAATTGAGTCCATGGAATGGGACGAGTTCAAGAACTTGTTTTTCAGTAAGTACTTCCCTCGTATTCTTCGAACAAATATGGAAAAGGAGTTTCTTGAGCTGAAGAAGAAGGATGATGAATCTGTTGGTATATACGAAGCGAATTTTACAAGACTTGCAAGGTATGCATCTGGTATTATCATCCAACCTGAAAGTAATGTTGATCGATTTTTCAGTGGCTTAAAACCAAGTCTTCGAAGGGAATTAGCTATAAGAGACTTCAGTAGCTATGAAGAAATTGTGCGTTGTGCTATCAAGGTAGAAATGGAAGTTGGTGTTACATATCCATCTCATGGTTTTGACAAGAAACGAAAGATGGAGTTCAAGGAGAAATTTCAGAATAATGGTGAAAAGAAGATGAATGTTTCCTTATGCACAAAGTGTGGAAAGAAGCATGGTCGAGATTGTCTTAAAGGGACTATAAAATGTTTTATGTGTGGAAAAGAAGGTCATCGAGCAGCTGAGTGTCGAAGTAATGGAAAAAGGGTTTCTAATGATGTGAATAAAGCAAACACTGCAGAGAACGAACCACCAACACTTCAATGCTTCAAGTGCAAGGAAATGGGGCATTATGCTAATAAATGCCCTAATCCAAGGGTTAGTGATGATCGACATGAGCAACCACTTAAGTCATAGGATAAAGGGAAGTAACATGCGATCACTATTGGCGATGTTGAATATGAAAACGATGTGGTGGAATGATTAAGTGTTTATGTAATGGGATTCCAAAATAATTTTGTATCATGGAGTATTGGAATATTTATGTATTGGTCTAATGTGGTATTCAAAGTGATTGAGATATTTTTGGAAATAAGACGATATGCGCATAATGAAGGGAAAATGAGAAAATGAAATGTTTAACAGTATTCATGAGCTCATGATTGATATAAGGACTAAGTGATATCATGGTTTGAGTATATAGAATTTGGAGGATTTTGGTATGTGGAAAGTGTTAACTTTAAACTGCATTCATGTTTTCACTAAGGTATTCAAGAGAATACATGATTAAGGACTTTGAATGTTTGGAATGTGACCAACAAAACATATCTTATGATATATGGGGATCAATGATGGTATTAAATCTCTGGTAATCGTTTTCACTATGTTATGAGAGTGGAATACAGTATTATGGATAAGCCTAAAGATTGAAATGGATTATGTTTGACATAAGTGAGTATTGTTTAAGGATAGAATTTTTTTTCGATATTATTGATGGGATGTTATATTAATGTAGTTTTAGAAAAAGGACAACCTGCAGGACGGGCAACAGCCCATCGCGTCGGACAAGGCTGTAGGAATCAAACCCACAACCGAAGTGCGACTGGCCTTTATCGCCTACCACTGGCCTACAGGAAGTCCCTGTTTAGTAGAAACTAGTTTTATTATATTAAGCAGTATGATATATGAAGTATAAGTCCATTTTAGGAACAATATATGATGAATCTCACTATAGATCGACTTATGTATATAATTTTTGCTAACCTTTTGTTTGAGACAGATGGAATGACCCGTCATTCTATCACATGATCTGCTAACACTTCACGAATAACAAATTCAACTTCATTTATTTAAGAGATGAAGTGGAAATTGTTCAAGGCACGAACAACAGTGAGATTGTACCAAAATAAAGTAAGTATTTATTCTAATTCAAATTTTCAACTTTAGGGAAATGATCTAAAAAAACAAAAATGTTGTCCTAGTGCCCTTATATCCGATGAATCAGATGATACCCTAGATCATCACAAATTTATGGATTTGTGATTTCTAGCTTTTCCATATCCATGTTCTCTACCACTCTCCATCAGAACATGATGGTTATATTTCTATTACATATCCATATTTTCACGTATGTGGAAACACAGTGATTAGTTTATTTGGGTAACCGTTACGTTTCATACTTTTGTTTTTAAAGATTAGTTTTGGTATTCCTTTTTACGATGTGGGTTTCTATCAAAGAAACTTTCAAATAGTAAACCATTTATAACCCCGACGAATTTCGAGGGCGAAATTCATTTTAAGGGGGGTAGAATGTAACACCCCGAGATTTTATGAAAAATATTATTTTCATTAATGTTTTTTGTTGTATTCTACACCAAGATTAACTTGCGCTATACGCAACACCGTATTAGCTTGCAGTATACGCAACACTATTCTTGGACCGTGTTACGCACAATTTTGATAATAGTTATTCTACGCAACATTGAGTATATATATATATATATTAAATGTATAAATGAAATATGGTTGGATTCTGTTATACGAAACAATGAAGGATTCTTTCACAACACGCAACCCAGACTTGGCTTGCATTACACGCAATCGCGACCTTCCTCGATAGCGTGTGTTGTACGCAATAACGGGTTTTAATAAACAATGTTATATTATTATAATATTGTCATGAACTAGCCATTATAAATAGTATTAACTAATTTTTTAATTTTATAACATTATTATTCATCTTACACATTTCTAGAACATGTTATAAGAACAAAATAATTTTTTCGGGTAAAATAAGTATTTTTCAAAAAATGCAGTTTTGCCGCCTTTTGATGGCGCACCCACATTAAATATAGTTTTTGACATGTTTATATGTTCAATTTGACAAAATAAAATTCTTCATTGGAATCAGGATATAAAAATTTACATTACATTAAGTTTTGATATTTTTCCGATAACTTTCATATTTTATTGAATAGTAAAAACACGCTATATTTTAATTAAAAACAACTTTTTTCATCATAATATCTTATGTGGTCAAATTATAATATTGAATGGTTATAAAGTATAAATAGAATGTATTTTTAACATTTAATATAATGTATGTCATTAGCATTGATTTTACCTTGAATTCGTAGGTTAAATCAATTCAATCTTTTGCAATGTTTTAAAGAAAAACCCGTTTTCTTTCGACAACGGGATTAATTTTAATTTAATTTCTGCATCTTTTGTGTATTGAATTTGGAAAAATGGATTACATATTTGGAATCAGTGGGTCCAAATTATGTTAATAAGCTACTTTTTATTTTTTGGGAATTATGAATAGTAATTATGGTAAATTTTATTTACCATAGTTAAAGGTAAATCGGGTAATTAAGGGTAAATATAATATTTTAAAATTACCCTAAAAAATGTCAAAATCCTATTGGATGACTAAAAGTCTACCCATATAACCTAAGGGTCGGATTAGATTCATTTAATTAAATTTTGTCAATGAAAATAATTTAATTATTATTAAAACCAAAGAATGTGACAATATGTCACTTTCTTAAATTATATAAGTATAATAATTTTAATCTAGTGATCAACTTCATGAAACTTCGAACATGAATATTCTCCAAAAATCTAATACAATTATCTAAATCATAGGAATTTATTTAGAATTTTTAGGGATTAAATAATTATCATTTATTATGATACAATGATGATGCAGTAATTATCTTATTAATGAAATATTGACATAATTGATGTTATAAATACCCAAATAAATGTAATTGGAGACTTTTTATGAATTCCACTAATTTTATAGGATACTATGATATATTAGTGTTGATTTAATCAACTTGGTTCGAACATATAATTCTGTTATGACTTCCAAAAAAATCATATATCAAATAGTGTCAAAATTGACACAAAATAGTTTTTCAATCAAATATTATATTATTAATTGTTATTTTATTCCTAAAAACCTAATGTTCGGCCAAATTACTTAGATAAGGGTATATATATTAATAATAAACAATTTAAGGTTCGTTTGGCATGTTATAGTAATTGTATTAACCATATAGTGTAAGAAAACAAAAAGACACGGTAAAAGTTAAATTATTTAACTTAGAGTTAAATATAATTGATAAGGTTAAAATAATAACCTAAACTTGTATAAATCCTCTTTTTTGATAGGCTTTCGACCCATCCCCACTTTATCTTCGAAATAAGACCCTTTGGAACCATTATAAACCGATTTTGACTTTAATATAATATAATATTTTGATATATTCCTAAGGTGCCCCTCTCCTCCCTTATAAAAGGACACCTCCTCCCCCTACTCCTCACACCAATTTGAGCACTCAAGCTCGGCCAACCCCTGGAAAAATCCCTTCTCCACTTCCCTAGAATAATCCTAGAGGTCCTGGTCTTCTTCAAAGACCAATCTTAGTTCCCTGAGTGGAGGATTCAAAGAGGCGTTTCAAAGAAGAGGTAATATCCATTACCGATCTTTTCAAATTCGTTCTTATTCAACTTCTTCTCCTTTAGTTTTTTCATGATAAAGTAATAACATCAGTATTAATTACATACTGATATGTTATTATAAATATGAAACAACCCTAATTCACCTTCTCTCCATCCTACGGAAAAATGAAATCACCGCGCGTGCGTACGTACGGAATACCGTCTCCATGCCGTGGTGTAATCTATTTTCCACCACCACCATACAAGGATGGGTATAATGGTGTAATGAGTAACTATATATGATTATTATCAAGTTATATTGATACTGAAGTAGTATACATACACTTCAACACAATTCCATGACCATGGGAACGATATCATCGCTCGTGCGTACGTACGGACTACCGTCTCCACGACGCGATGAGATTCATTCCCAATGATTAACCATTCATGAATGATTATAAAGTATATATAATAAGTACTGATGAAATATATTACCGGATAATGATACTGGAATTATTTATATTTATATGTATGTCATCTACTTAATTCCATTCAATTCAATAAGGAAACAAAAACAGCGTTCATGCGTACGTACGGACTACCGTCTCCATGAACGGTGTATTTCTTTCCATTTACTGATTTATTATATATGTATATTCTGAATATATATATAAGTCATGTTTTATAATCTGTAATTAATTAATCATGATCTAAGTAATCATATGAATAATTACAAGGTGAAAACACGAACGAAAAATGAGACGATTTTACCCAAAACGCTACTTTAACATGAATTTACAAAAGAACGGGTAATATAATGTCATAAGTGAACCATATATGATATCATAACATTGAATATGATTCTGTAATAAGTCAATGACATTATTTAAATCATTATACAGGAGGTTCGGACACTTACGAAGAAAATCGGACCTATGGTAGGGGAAAATATCACAATCTCATTTTGATCCGAGATTGTTTTTACTTTGGCATTTACTGGGGCGTATTTTATCATCCACATCCATGTTCCCTCAATATGTAATATTGTTTCCATCCACTTACAATAGTTTAAATCCAATTTTACCCTTCGGTGAATTTTTAGTAAAGAATATTAAAGGAATCTTTTGTCGTTTTTCGTACGAGGTACTTTTTGACTTTTCTGACAAAAGTACGAAGAATGTTTTTTTAACTTATACGGCATGAATGGATTTTTAATAAATTATTTCCAAGAAGCTTACTTTACAAGTTTTCAAGTTTATTTTTAATCAACTTCTTTTAGTTTTAAATTGTAAGACATGTTAAGAAAGGAAAATGTTTTTTAAGTAGAAAGGATATTTTCTTCAAGAATGGATTTCAAGTATTTTATCAAAATTATTTTCCATCTAAGATAATAAAAGGGTTATGTTTTTATCCCTATTATTACATGGATTTGATTATGTTATGATGGAAATATTTTTATGAATTCCTTTATTTTATATGAATTGTTTTATGATGTCATGTTGTTTAAGAATCCCATTTTTACTACATGGGTTACGCTATGATGTATGGTTTATGATTATG
Source organism: Viscum album (assembly GCA_963277665.1). NCBI lineage: Eukaryota > Viridiplantae > Streptophyta > Magnoliopsida > Santalales > Viscaceae > Viscum > Viscum album. The sequence goes on along the minus strand of OY728121.1, from coordinate 1,637,770,782 downwards.
TGGCACACATAAGAAAGGATTAATTATAAGATGGGTGGGACCTATATCTTCCTCCAATGCATTGGGTAAAGATTTTATATCTCATGAGATAGACAGGGCTGGAACGGTAGGTTATACCGGTTCAGTGAAACAGGACTGAAACGAGGGTTACTCGATTCAGAAAGGGACTTTGTCCACTAAGATAGTCTTGGCAATGAGTCTTGACTAACAAGAAATGATTCTATATGATTATGTGTGAATGCCACAAAGTTTCATGTTTTAAGTTATGATTATTGTGATTACATTTCACTGCCATGATTTACCCCATGTTATGAAATTATGATCTCTTTTGCAGGTTAAGATTTCCAAAAGTTATGTGCTTATGAATATGATGTGATTGATATTTCTTTTGTTTACCCTTACTGAGCATTTGAGCTCACCCTTTTATGTTTTCTTTTCCCCAGGATATAAAGAAAGGTTTTAGGTATAAAAAAAGGAAGATCTTTATGGGATATTTTGAAGATCTTTCACCACGATTAGAAGATTATATTCCGAGTTTCCAAAGACACTAAACTATTACGATCCTTGTGTGTGTGTTTTTTGTTATGTACTAAGTATTCCGCAAATGTAATGTAATGTCCATGTACGTCCAGCTTCGGGTCTCTACAGGTCTCCTCATGGGAATGATGTAATTTGGGTTGTCATTGACAGATTCAGAAAGGTTGCACATTTCTTACCGATCAAGGAGACATTTAGTTTTGACGAGAAGGGAAGGTTGTACATATGAGGTATTCTACGTTTTCATGGTGTTCCGCACTCCATCGTTTCAAACAGGGACGCTCGTTTTACTTCTCTGGGCAGGCATGGACTACTGAGTGATTTGGGTATACAAGTACTTCTGAGTACACCTTAAAATCCCTAGACAAACGGTCAGTATGAGCACAAAATTCAAGTGTTAGAGGATATTATTTAGGCATGCATCCTATATTTTTGTGGTTCTATGGAGAATAACATACTTCATGTGGAGTTTTCCAACAATAATAGTGTCCAAGAAACTATTCAGATGGAACCTTATGAGGCTTTATAAGATAGGCCATGCCGATCACCCCTATATTGGCTAGAGGCAAGAGAGGCACCTATGATGGGACCTCACCTTTTTGAGGAGACCATAGAGTAGGTGGTGTTGATTCCGAAGAGGATGGCTACTGCACAGTCATGGAAGAAGTCTTATATTGATCGTCGAATATGAACTATAGAGTACGAGGTCACATATCAACTTTTCCTATGTGTCACACCATGGTTGGTAAACAAGAGGATTAGGAGACAGTGTAATATTTCATCTATATAGACCATTTTAGGTTTTAGAGAGATTTGGGATAGTTTCCTGTCGATTTTAGTTACCTCAGAGGTACTAGGATTTGCCGGACGTCTTCCATGTTTCTTAGTTGTGGTGTTACATTTCATACCCGTCCCATGTTTTTTACACAATGAGGTTGATTTTGAGATGGATGCATCATTCAAGGATAATCCTATCTGGATTTTTGATCTCAGTACGAAGGTTCTCCATGGACAGTCTATTCCTCTGGTACGGGTGTTGTGGAAGCACGGGCGAGTACAAGATGAGACTTGGGGGAGGGAGGCTGATGTTCGATTGTAATGGCCAGAGATATTTGGGGATTATTTTTCTACGCCTCCTCATTAGGGAGATTCCGGGAAAAATTTCATTAAGGGGGGATTTTTGTAAGAACCCAAATATACATTTTAGGTATGGATATTTATTTTGGGTATTTTTGAGAAAAAAGGAGAGAATTTGGAAAATTCATAAGTACACGCCATGTACTTAAGAGTACACATCGTGTACTCAGTTACTTCAGGTAGCCATGTACTGGTCGTGTAACAACCAAGTACATGGCCATGTGAGGTGAACTAGAGACCACATAAAGCAGGATCTAGTTGAGTAAGGTACACGACATGTACTTTAAATGAACATGAAATGTAGTTTTCTTTTTTATTTGTTAAATCGGATAGGGGTTGCATCTAATTTCCAGAAACAACTTCTTCTTTCCCCGTCTCATCTAAGAGCAATGAGAATCACCAGATATTCTCTGATCCCCCGATCCATCATCCATTCTATGAATGAAACAATTTAAATTGTGTTAAAATCACCTTAGAGAGTTCTTCCTTCTTTTAGAGCCTCTCCTAATTTCTCTTCTTTTGTAAGATATTCGAAGTTGTGATTTTTTGATGTATTTGTAAATCAATGACGTTCTAGGATTTTTAGAATGAATAGGTTCTTCTATATTGATTATACAATGTTAAGGTAGGTGGTGTTTTCCTTTCGGAAGTTGTCTTTGCATTATATGTTCAAAAAGTGTCGAATACCGTAGTTTAGGGTGTTGCATATCTTGAAATTTTAACCCTGTTGATGCCTACTTTTGTTTGTTTTCTTGGGTAAGGTTTTTTATTATAAATTAGGTTTATTAATTTTCTTATGTAGGTGTGTTAGGACCAATAGGGGCCTATATACCTTGAGGGGGGTGAATTAGGGTATGGATATTCTTTTTCTAAATTCTTCCTGCCCCACTGGATCATGAACTCTTTATTACAATGGTCACTTTGTTTGAACTTGTGTGTTTACTATGATCACATCTCTTCTTCTTTATCTGAAGATAAATATTTGAATGTAATACAGGGAAGCAAGCAGGAAGACACATAGATTTTTACTTGGTTCACCCTCACTAGGCTATGTCTAAGGATAATACACCGACGATTTGCCGATGTACCAAATCCACTAAAAGCACACTGCTGTTTACAAAGCTCGGGATATATCACTTATATTCCCAGGATCACTGCCTTTACAAAGTTTAGGGCCAACTCACTGCTTTCCCAAGGGTCACTCCTTGTTTCTCTCTCTCTATATCACTGCCGGTAGAGAGAATCACATTCTTCCTCTTCTGTTGCTCACTACTCTGAAAAGGATATAGTCACATTTTGTAGACCTGTAGGTATCTTCATTATCACTAATGAATGCATCCTCTATTGTATGTAGATGCTCTGTTGAAGACCAAATTTCACCCATAGATTAATCTCACATTTCACCGAAGGTATCAGGCAATCTTCCAGCTTTCACGCTACCCCAAAATGAATGTCTTGCTTTAACCATACCTGGCGCCCTTCTCTAAGAAGACATGCAAGTCCCGGTGTGCGTGTTCGAACTGGAGCGCACGTTCACCTCAACCACTTGTGCAAAACTCGCTTCTTCAACTCCAAACATGCGCGACTCACACCATTTTATGCCCAAACCAATTTTGGCGCACAACTATCAACTGTCGCACTTCCTCAAAGACTAGCGCACAAGTGTCAAGAAACCACCAACGCAACACCCCCATCTTCAAATCTAAACTTGGGCGACCCACACCCTTTCTTTCCAAAACCACTTAGGGCGCGCAACTATCAAATCATGCACAACTTCTGAAAATATTTATACTTGTGCGACCACACCACCACTTGCGCGACCAACACAGTTGCACAATGGGAACTCTGATTTTCTCTAAGTGTTGAATTATCTACCAAATTAGGAGGGGTCTACCTCTATTTATAGGAATTTGGACCCCCTGAGCGACGGTGCACAAGTTTCATCTCGGCGCTGATGTCCAGCCGCCATAGTCTCTGCCGCACTAGTCACTTGCGTGACCAAACCCAAAATTTGAGCTCCCCTTTTTTCATTTTCCATATGTTGATGTTATGATCTTGAAAAACATATGGGGTGCAAGTTTCCAAGCCTCAAATACACCAGCACTCATGTCCCTTTTCCAAATACACTTATCTCCTTTTGTCGATTTTGAGGCCCAAATATTTGGAAAACACTAGAAAACGGTGCCACCTAATATCTTCCCTTTTTGAACCGCCTCCAAATCAACCATTCCTTTTTCGACATTATTGAATCAATCATGGATCATTATAAACATCCCCTGAACTCGACATGCCACCATGAAATCCCTTTTTTCAACAAAATTGAACATCATGGTTTGCTTTGTCAACAAACACAACACAGGGGCCCACTTTGTCAGTAAACACAATCACCTTAAATATTATTCAATGATAACTTGATGGATTTTTTCCCTATAATGTGTTTCAAAAGTTTGTTTGATATTGGAAGTTGGGTCTAGAACTACCCGTTAGGCTGTTTTGTTTTCCATGCCTTGTGATGTTAGGATGGAGTTGATATTATATGACATTCTTGTATTGTGAATTATAATTGCATAGCCAAGTCGTATTGGAGATTTATTTTGGTATCTAGATATCATTTGAGCACAATTGTATTACATCGGGGTGTGAGAACCTGGTGTAGTTAGTCCATAGGGGGAATTGACGTTGTGGGTTTCCCCAGAGTGTCTGTTATACTTTTCACATTGCGAGACCATAGGGGGGATTAATAGTGAGTGCTCCCTCAGAGTGTCTATAGTATACCATTATGAGACCACATGTGGAATTGATAATGAGTGCATCCCTATAGAGTCTGTAGTTTATCGTTAAAATCCCGCAGGGGGAATTGACTTTGGGTGCTTCCTCAGAGTGTCTTTGTCTGCATGTAACCAAAGGGGTTAGACTGTGTGAGCTTTCCCAGAGGGTCGTTATATATTTTTTTATTTAAATGATAAGTTTAACTAGAAGGGTTAGGCAATGCTAAAATTACCAAAGGGTTGCATGTGAATGATTAGTTGTGAATTTAATAAATGTAAATGAATATTGTTTGAAATTGTAGGATTGTTTACTTTTGAGTAATTCCTTGTTTATTACTTAATTTTTATTTTTTCCTGGTATATATATTCACTAATTTTTAGGCACAGATATTTGGGTGGTTTCCTATAGGGAATCATCTCACACCCTGTTTGGGTTAGGAAGTTGGGCCCAAACTGATTATATTGTTGCATGTATAGATAAGGGAAATTTCCCTTCTACTTCAGGTGCTTGATTACTATGGAGCTGGAGAGCATGGGAACAAGATGAGGCCTGTGATGCTGTTAGAGTTTATTAGAAATAATTTTAATCTGGTTTAGAACTATATTTATATCATTGTGACTTTTTTCACTACTTTCCAGACATATGTGACATTCATCATATATATATGTTCTATAGTGGTTTAATTACTTTCAGTCTTCCATTTCTTACTTATTGTTGGAATTAATTATTTTTCTACTATTATCTACTTTTTTACTATATCACTCTTCTAATGAGGGTATTGTTTCCAAACTATCACACCCATGTCCCACGCTACTAGTTGGTAGCTTCGAGCATTTGGGGAAATACCCTTGAGGCCACATAACAACCTGGTACATGGCACCTTTGGGTTGCACCTAGAATTGGGTCGTTATGAGGGTTTTTAAATCTGTTGTTTCTAAAGGTGATCCATCAAGGGATATATATCATGGATTATGGAGTTCATGATAAATGTAGTGGAATGGTATCGGGAATGAAGTGTTTCATTAATGAACTGTTCATGATACTTTTGTTTATCATGTATAGCATGTCTCATGTGGTATTAGAGTGTGTGTTGAGTAAATATATTATCAATATCTAAATTATAAGAAATGGGTGCTGGTAGAATATTAATGATGATTTAACATGGAATCAAAAAGTGAAATGTTTTCAACAAACCCAAAGGTGTATACTGTTATGAAAAAATATTTCAATGTAACATTGTAGTGATTTTTGGTTGGTTTTGTTTTTTGAAAAAGATGGTTTCCATGGTAATATAGGGTGTTACATTGATACGATTGACAAGTTATATTGAAACAGATCCATGAAAAAAGAAGGGATGATTTAGTGCAGGTATAAAAAGATGTGTACACTAGGTGACACCATTTCCTATGGAAGTATAAGAATCAACTCATCAAAATCTGGGAAAAAGAAGAATTTCCTTCGAGTTCTGAAATTGCGTGAAAGATGAACATATGTGACACAAGTATTTTGAGGAGTACCCTTTATATATAGATGAAATTGTCAATAAGAGATAGAGTTATGCACCAAATGAGACATCAAAAACATCCTTCCACACTATGGGAAATTTTGTGTGCAAAATAGCTGGTGGGTATGATATATACATAGGGTTGGCTGGGTTAATAAATTGGGGGCCACCCCCATCAGTTAATTATATCATCCCTTTGAGAAAAATCAGGTCTTTTTACCCCATAAGAGTTGATATAAAATCCTACATGATTTGCATATATGGTGTTACATGTAAGAACAACTTAGTTGTTATTTGGGTGCAAAAGAGAACATATGTCTACATGAAAAAGGGAGTTTCATTTAAATTCTAATGTTTTCATGCAAGTGGTACTTTTGAGTAAAATATAAATTTTTCATGAAAGGATCCCATCTTGTGTGAAAGACCTCAAAAGGTTGGGAGAAAGATAAAATGGGAACCATATGTGATTTCCAAATAATACTATGGAAATGTCGAATTCATCAAGTCGATGAATGTAGAACTTATTGATACACTAAATGTGGTGTAAAATACATTGATTCAAGTAATAAAAGGAGGATCTTCTGAAGAAGTAGCGACCGAACATTAGTTGAGATATCACTCATCATTCAAATTGTTATTAGTTATAGAACATGATTGATTGTGCTTCAAATCCAAACATTGTATAGGTAGTGAGCATGGGAATTGAAGTGGTCTAACCCAAACCACTTTATAGAAGTGAGTCTTAGTGGATTTTGTACATCAGTGTATTTTTATTGTATTCCCTTTGGATGTATCCTAGTGAGGGTAAACCATGTAGAATTTTGGTGTCTTGTGCATACATTAATTTGTATTAATACATTTCTATTGTAAAGGGATATAGTAATAGTTTTTTAATGAAGAAACATGATCTGGTGTGGTAGTTGATTTAGTTTTTCTTACCCTAATTCACCCCTCTCAAAATATTTAACATAATTGGGCTAACAACTACCCATAGGTTCATTTGTTTTATATCATGCATTAAATAGTACAATGAATACAAGGATTTCATTTCTATGAAAAATAAATATTATATAAATTAATATACAAACTAATGGTGTCTAATTACATTGCATATTTAATGAAATAAAAAGATAGTGAATTGTCAAAAAAATCCCCTATGAGTGTCAAACCAAGTGGGTAGTTAGACCAATTTGTTCTGAATTAGGTGATTCATAAGTTAATATTCAAGGTTCCTCTTTTAGGGTTACTTATACATCGTTCATATATATCATAGGTATTAACCACATGTAGTATCTATACTTGGATGTCAATAATAATAAATAATTCTCTTGTATTATTGATTATTCTAACTAGTTGTCTCTAAATATATTAATTATTTGGTTACTAAAGTGGTTGGGAATCACTTAATGAAAATCCTCATGGATTGTAAAACTAGGTGTTAAATTATCCACCTTATCATGCACTAAGTGATGAGTAAGTTAATCCCAAACACACCCCTTAATAAGATACAACCCATGGTTGTGTTTGTACCATAGTATGCATCGTAATGTAGTATCATGACATGGATTTAATTTCATTAAAATATAAATCCTATACTATTGATTATTATATCTAATATATCATAATGTTATTAATTATATAGTGGAATAACAAGAGAGTGAATAATTCAAAGAAAATCCCCCAGGTGTGTAAAACATGGTGTATAGTTTGGCCTCTTTGTTGTGAACTATGTGGGGATATGGTTAATATCAAACACTCCCCTTTCCATTTATAACCCCTAGGTGTATTTGGTCTAGAGCCTACATCCACTTGTATTATCCAAGTTGTAATTTCAGTTCTATGAAATCATAGTCCTATACTATTAAGTATTCTGAGTTATTGTTTCTAGCGATATAACATATTTACTGGACTAAAGATATAGTAAATCATTTAGTTAAAATAACCATAGATTGTTATTCAAGGTGTTTTAAGTCATATTTTTCTTTAACAAGGAGATGATTGAGTTAATAACCAATACATCACTTTCAAGGTTACTACCTCTAAGTGCAACATTGTTAGTGCCAAAATCCGCTAGTACTATCCGGACAAAGATGTCATTTCTAAGAAATTACACTCTTATACTTTTAAGTATTATAATTAATGGTGTCTAAAGATATAACTTATTTAGTATACAAAACATTGATTGATTCATTCGAATCAAATCTCCCAGGAGTTCCAATATAGGTGTGTATTTAGGCCTCATTATTGTGCCCCAAGTGACGATTGAGTTAATACCCAATGTGCAACTTTCAAGGTAAGTGCCTCTTTGGTGAATTTATTTGAAATCCTACATCCAATTGGAATATCTAGAGATGGATTTCATTTTTATGATACATATAATATATACAATTAATTATTATAACTAATGGTGTCTAAAGATATTAATTATTTATTGGACTAAATACGTAGTGAATAAATACAATAAAATCCCTTGGGACTATCAAAATAGGTGTTCATTTAATAATATTTTTCTTGAACTAGGTGATGATTGAGATAATACACAATAAACCCCTTTTAGGGTTACAACCATTAGGTGCATTTGTGTAATATATTTCATTCACTTGTAGTTTAATGTCAGATATTTCATTTCTATGAATTCTCAATCCAATACTAGTGAGTATTTTAAAAATTGGTGTCTACTGAAATTTGTTATATAGTGGACTAAAGATATAGTGACTCATTAAAAGAAAATCCATTAGGACTGTGAATCCAAATATACAGTTCGACCCTTTATCATGCACCATGAGGTGATTGAGTTAATATCAAATGTGCCTCTTTAATGATTACTACCCCTATGTGCATTTATGTTAGAGCATACATCCACCAGGATTATCTAGACAATATTTAATTGATTTTTAATCTCACTAAAATAATTTTTAGTGGTATAACTAATATTGATTAAAAAAATAGGGGATTAAATTTTGTCGAACCACTTACTCTTCAATAATGTTTTCTAGTCCTATATTTAATATTATATTTAAATACTAATAGTTATTCATCATTAAATAAACATAATTTATTTTTTAATAAAAAATTTAATTAATAATAATTATTTAAATAAATGTGAAATAAAATATTTTTAATAAACATGTTATTAAGAATTATTACTTTACAATAGCTAATTATTCTATATTAGTATTATAAATTAATTGTTAATATTTACTAGTTAATTAATTAATTTAAAATTATGATAAATAATAAATTATAATTATTAATTATTATTAATTATTATTTTTTAATTAAGATATAATAATATTATTATAAATTAATTACAATAAAAAATTATTGAATTAAGAGATAATTAATATCCAGCGAATATTACATAATTAATAAATAATAATTTATTTTTAATCATTAAATTTTATTATAAAATATTAATTACATTGTAATAGTTATTTCTAAAAATTAGTTAATTATTCATAATTGATAACTAATATTTTTTTTCAAATTACTTATATTCTTAAATATTCCTGAATTATTATCAATAATGAGTGATTTTTATTAATTAATTACTGTTAATTATGAATAATTAGTTACCATAACTTGAAATGTATTACCATTAATTAAAATTAAAAACATTATTTAACTAATAATTAATACAAAATAATTTATAATTATTATTTAATAATAGTTTCTAATTAATACACAACTGTTAATTAATAACTATTAAAATTAATTATTATATATTAATAATTAGTTAATTAAAAATTTAATATAATATTATTAATTTTTATTGTTAATAACATATAATTATAATTAATAATTACCACATAGTTTTTAATTAATAATTATCATTTGTGTACAGTTATTTTCAACTATTTCTCAAATACAATTTCCCCCTAAACTACTTTTATTTTTCAACAATAAGGGATCCATGAGTTTGGTCCCCCCAAACTCATGGTTCAAGGTAGTTTGTAAAAAATATTTATAATTTATTTGTAATATTTTATTATGAAAAAGTATTTATTTATACATGAAATATAATATTAAAAATTTATATTATTAATGAAATTAATTATTCATCCTATCATATAAGTATATTAACTAAATAAATAATTATAGAAAAATAATTAATCTATATTGACACTAAACGTGCAATTTCATAATATTTCTAATTATTTAGACTATTTTATAATAAATTAATTTAATATTAAACATTTAACCTATTAAATTAATTATAATAAATAACAATTAATTAAAAATGTGTTTAAAATAATCTTAAATTAAAAATCCTATTAAACATGAAATTTATAATTATTTCCAATAGTTTAAATAATATTTTAATTAAATAATTTAATGTTATTCAGGTAAAATAATAATTCATTTCAATTAATTAAATCATGTTTGAAAAAGGTAATTAATCTAAAATGAAAATTAACATGAAAATCATGCAATCGAAATGAGTTAGGGATATGCCCAATTATTATGAAAATAAAATGAAACCCCCTTTTCAACTGCTCTCATAGGGAACCCATTACCAAAATAAAAGATTAAATAAAATTGTTCACATGACCATTGAAGATCCAAAAATATTAAACACCCATATAACCATTGACACAACAAAAAAAACATGATTTTATGGCTGAATAATATTTTTAAAAACAAAATGTTCATAGAAAAATGCTTAATAATGCCCAATTATTAAAAAAAGAAAAAAAATCAACGAATTCAACTCTTGAAATTCTGGTCACCCTTGACGAACCGCTCTTCCAATAGTGATTAAAAACCCAACACTTTTAAAATAATATTATGCTCGATAGGACATTCGACATGCAACATCGAGCTTAAACGACAAAAACATTATAATTATTTACATATGTACGATATATCCTAGGCATCAAATTGGTAGATATAAATTGGATTAGAAGAAGTATTAAATATATATATAATTTTCCCACTATGTATAAATGTATTGGTAAATATTTGGAAATATTTTCACAATTTTTATTAAATCCATTTAACGCTTCAAAAATACTTATTCATCAAAAATGATTTTTATTATAGTTTATGAGTTAATATAATAATTATTTTATTCAAAATCATGAAATATTATTCTATAAAAATGATAAATTTTTGGATATCAATATATCAATATTTTCATAGGCTTAAATTTGTGATTTTTAGAAATATTTGCTTTTTTAAAGAGTAATTAAAATTACCTACATTTATTAAACTATAATTTATTTTCTAAAATATATAATTATTCATTAAATTTAATATTAATTTAACATAGTAATATTATATTTATTCTTAATTTAATTAAATAAATTTTAATCAAAATTATACTAGTTTTTGGTATAATTTCATTTTGTATCTTTAAATGAATTTTTCTAAAAAAATATTTATTAGTGAATATTTTGAATTTATATTAAAATTGATTTTTGTAAATTAATGGAATTTAATATTGAAAAATGGATTCAATATTTTTAATCCTGATGTTCAATTATGGAAAATATTTTCCATTTATTTTTTTCATTATGAGTAGTAATCTTCGTAAATATTTTTCAGCACCCTAATGGTAAACACAGTTAATTAAGGTCAAAACTAATGTGAAGGGTCACTAAAATATACCTAAAAATTTTCTTTACCATATTTTTTTAGTTTATTTAATCCATAATCATAAATGATTCAAATTTATGGCCACATCGATCCTTTATTCTTTCATAATGAACTATATAATATTTTATGTAAAGAAATATATAACATGTCACACACTTTCTATTAAATATTTATTATTTATTGAAATATGGATAAAAATATTTATTCTTGAATCATAATTGATATTTGAAGAAAAATAAAATTATTTTATGGTGGAAATTTAGTTTTATTGAATATTTCTTATATGATTACCAAAAACACTTATGGAATTTTGACACGATGTTTGTGAAAGAAGTGGAAAAGTCAACGGTAGTAATTATAAAAACATTAAATGTAATGTTTATTGATTGGATTAGAGTGAAATGTGAATTTTTAGTTAATAATAACATATTATTAATTTAAAATTGTATTATATTTCAATTTCATAATTATCTAGATGAATTTAAATTAAAATTATATGAATAGATCAAAAAATGATATTATTTATATTCTACATTAAGTAGTGTTTTATAGAATGATTCTAAATTCTTAAATACATTATTTTTGGGTAATCTAAGGGGATATGGTAAATAATATCATACCTTTACCATTTATGAGGTATTTGGTACCTCGTATTTAAATTTTTTTTCCATTCAATATTGAAGATATCATTTCCATTTTTAAGGTTATAATACATTTACTATGGGTTAAACTAATATAATAATGGATTAACTAACTTAAAAAATTATATATGTCACATAATATTAATTTTTATTGACTCCTAGAAACTTATTAACTAAATTTAAATATTTATGGATCTATTTTGAATAAAAATTCCTTAACAATAATTAAGTATTTTCAAACATACTAACTATGTCCTCTCCCTCAACTATTAAAGGACATCTCATGTCCTCTTCTATCCATAGATAAGGTATAATGACCATGATAATTATTTCACATTAATCCATGATTTATCACATGAGATTAAATATAATAAAACCCAAATGATTGATAATTCTAGTTTGTTAGGTAATTAGGTACATTATGTAACAACAAAAAATAGGATATAGATCATCTTTTTTGAAAACATTCTTAACATTATCTTACTCAAAACTACATGGGATAACCTGGGGACATTTATAAGAAAGGGGTGATATATAAATCCCATGATGAATATATTCATGTAATAATATAAAAATTTTAATAAATTTTAGGCAATATGAATATCAACAGGACATAAAATGAGTGAGAATAAAAAACATGAACAATAATTCATGAAATAAAATGATAATCATAAATGAATCATGCGAAATTGGGAAACAACATAAAACACTACATTATAAAATATTGGTTATCTAAAGTGACCTGGTGTCTTTATCTAGTGAGGTTGGTGTCCATGCCACTCCCTCGATGAAGACAAGGGATCCTGTATAGCAACATGAGACATTCTTCACCAAAGACCCTCAGCGATAGATATCATCGATGTTGGAACACATGGATCTTATCTTTCACTCAGATGAAGAAATAGGAGAGGAAGATATGTGTATGAAATCATTGAAGAAAACAGGAAGCACGATTCTTGAGATCGCTACAAAGGAATAAGGGGAGTGGATTGATAAGAATGCTCATATTCTTCTTAGAGGCTTCAATATGGGGAAGATTAACATGGAGGAATTCGCAAAAACTTGGGACAACATGACATATCAGTATGAAGGCATATTGAAGAGCTACCCTAACTCCAAGGTAAACTTTATTCCATGGATCTTGTTTAGGGAAATTGATTCCAATCGGCTCAAGCTCTTCTTCAAAAAAAATTTTTTCTTTCTTTTGGTGTTTAATGTTGTGAGGGTTTTCACTATTCCCTTGAAATTGTTTGGAAAATAAAAAAGTAAGATTGGATAGATAAATAAAGGTTATGGATAACTACCAAGAAATCATGAGGGAAAAGTTTTCATAAAGGTATCTGGTACACCCCCTACCCGAAGATGATTCCTCTTGATACTAAAAATTTCCCAATTCATTAAAGTGATATCTAATTTCCATGATAGTCTCACTGTGACAGTGGAACCACTTACAGTGGCACTGTGCCTGTGGTACTGATACAGTGTCTCACCAAATTGTGTCCCACCCTTTGTTGTTTTTCTAGTTCTGCCCCCGCATTGTATATTTTGATGTAAGAGAGTTTTAATATCCCCTTTCAAAGAATTTTATATCCCATTTATGATATCTAAAATTCCTTATGTTTTGGGCATCCCTTTACTTACCAAAACATGTGGGTTTTCTCTGTGTCACACCCTTTTTCTCATAGTTTCCAGTTTCTCCCCTATGGGCGTTTTCCTCTGTTTAAAGGTAACCATTTAACTCACAGCCCTTATGGTGACATCTCCAATGAGAATTATTAAATGAAAATTAATTACATCATGTGTAACCACCAAACTACATGGAGAAACCATGATCCTCCTTTAATGTCATTCAAACATCTTATCTTTTAACTCATGGATCTCACCTCCTTACCTAACGTGAATTATTTCTTTCCTTCTTTCTTCTTATTGGTTGTTTTTTTACTTTACTTGGTGTATTTGGAGTCCCTCCTACCTGAAACAAGTGGTGTGCCTGTGCTGGAGATTTTCTAATCACTCTTGGTGTACTTAGAGTACCTCCCCTACAAGTCTTGCATTTAAATTTCTTGGTGCATGGATAAAAACATTGATCATTGATCATCCAAATTGGATTCTTCCTTCGTCACTCTTTATGGTGTATCATACAGGGCGTGTATGCTAATGTTTCTATGGGGATGGATGAATATAAACCTTAATGAAGATAATAAATGGAATTTTAAAGAATGATGGGCTGTGTTTGATGATGTTGTTATACTCTTCTAATTTTTCTTATATGTTGTGAATTATATGGGCATATGTCCATAGAAAATCAAGGTCGTTGGTGGTCATTACTTTTCCAATGATGAACCTTCCTTTTCAGGATAATTCTATGATTGAATGGATATAACATGGATTCTGGTTAATCACATAAACTTGTATAATTAAATGGTTTTCCCATGAATAAGAAACCTTTTTTGGTAACCCCGGTTAACCCAATAGAAAGACAGAACTAAAGGAAAGGAGTGTCTAAATCTAGTAATTATCATTCTCTGTTATGGTGATGTGAATGGTTATTCTACTTGATGCTTGTGAGGTGTCATGGATGGGGATGGGATCTCATCTTGTGCAGTTTTTAGCTTGTGGATTTCGGGGCCATGTGGGGTCATATGTTGGGGATTGTTTTGGTTCTAGTACTTTGAGGGATCTCACAAATCCCCTTTGTTGTTGTGACTTTACCAGAGAACTGGGTGTGTGTAACATCCCAAGTAAGTAATGAATAATAGATATTTTTATCTATGTCTATTAATGATTTAGATAGTTTTATAGAGGCTTAAAATGAAAATAAATACAATCTTATGCATGGAATACACTAATATTCTTAAAAGATTGTTTTAGTGCCTTTTGATGGAAAACCATTTTTGAATCTATTTTTTGACAATATTATAAACTATGTTTGTCAAAATAAACTTATTCTTTATGATTGGGACATCAAAATTTACCTTGTGTGAATTTTTGGTATTTTTCTGACAATGTTCATTTTTTTAATGAATAGTGAAAAATACTGCATTTTACATCAAAAATGATTTTTAACCTAATTTATTTATATGATTAGATTATGTTTTGAATTGGTTTTTAAGTGAAATTAGAATATATTTTTACCATTTTATCCAATGGTGGTCATTGGAATCAATTTCACTTTGAAATTAAACTTAAACTGGTGTCAATCTTTTGATACTTATTGTTTTGTAAAAACACGCTTTTTGCTATGGCAGTGGGAATTAATTATTAAATTAATTAATGTGACATATATGATTTGAATTTTGTAAAATAGACTTCATTTTTGAATTCGGAATATCAAATATAGCTTAGGGTGAATTTTTTGTAATTTTCTGAAAAACTTCAATATTTGATGAATAGTGAAACCACTAAGTGGTAATCAAGCAAACTGATTTTCCAGTTAAATGAAATTTTACCACTAATGTGTATTGAATTTTGAAAATCCGACATACATGGTTGTCATTAAGAAGTAAAATGTGGTTCAATGAGATTAAAATAATTTTTTGGTGAATAGTAACTTATTAAGTTTTTAATCGCGATTAGTGGTAATTAGTGTAGTTTAAGGTATAAATAATGCTTTAATAATATGAAATGACCTAGACACATGTCCCAACCTTATTGGTTGTGTAATGGCCGACCAGGAAAATCCATGGGTCAACTTGGGGACCCCATGGAGACATTTTGGTTGGGAAATGTCATAAATAACTTTTTATTTAATGTAAAAGTAAAAATGACACAAACATAATATGTTTTACGAAAACAATTTTTACATGGGGTTATAAAGATCAGATATTTGATTATAAATAGTCATTGGAAAGCTGAAAAGATTTCCTACATCATAGTATTCTTTTTATTATTTTTAGACATTAAATAAATTAAATTATTTATGACATAATAATGATGCAGCGATGACATCATTATTTGACGATTTAAATAAAATGGAAAGATAATGTAAAATATATGAACTAAACCTGGCCAAAACCAATTGGATGAGTGTATTTATAAACCTTATCACCTTATCCACGAATTATATCAATGTGGGACCTTTTAAAACCGAAAATATTTTTCAAATAAAGTAATATTTCTTTACATTCCAAAAGTGCCCCTCCTCTCCTCTTATAAAAGGCCCCCACCTCTACCTCATTTCACACACTACTCAAGCCTTTGTCTCGGCCAACCCCTGACCATTTACACTCTCCACATCCCTCTCCTCATCCTAGAGGATTCCCTTTGGGAATAATCCTTTCAAAGGAATCCTTTAGGCTCAAATAAAAAGGAGTTACACTTTTTATGGTAATTCATTCTCTCATGTTCATTTGTTTTATTTTGCTTCTCCAACCCCCTAAATTCTTTTTATTTAATTATTTTGTAACAACACCAGTATATTAAATATACTAGGATGTTTTTATAAGATATATTTGAGCTACACACTCACACAACTACATCAAATGGTTAAAGAACATACGGTTTCCGTGGATGGCGAAATTCCGCCTCCCGAAACGATGATTGTTCAATACTCATTGAACACCTTCAAAGGTGGCCATTATGATGTAACTATTTTTATATATGATATATAATATGTTTATGTTTTCCTTAATCTGCTGTTGTTTTTCATTTTGGGCATACCTTTATGGTTTCCATTATGGGTAAACACGATATCTTTATTTTAGGAAGTGCGGACTACCGCCCCCTAAAAGTGATTTGATTCGTTAAATACCATATGTGGGACATATAAAGGATGGAACTATGGTATTATATATGTTATTATACTGGAATTACAATATACTCTTATATCATTATGATTCCATTCAAGAAAATATGAAATAGAAATGGAAGTAGCGTTCATGCGTACGTACGACTTACCGTCTCCATGAACAGTGCATTTCATTTCTTACCTCTAAATGTGATGTAATATTATAAATACATGTATATGATGAATATATATGATATATATTCTATCCAAATCATTAATATCATTCTGGATATAATGAACCTTTGACCAAATTAACAACATGTAAGTGTAAGAAGTCTATTTTTGACTTAAGAACCAAATACCGACAAAATGAACACTATTTACTTAAATGATTACATGATGTTCATAACATTGTATAAAAGGAATAATGAACTTGAAAAAGGTTCATAATCAAGTAGATATTAACTCAAGTTTATTATTCAGGAGATTAAAGAACGGTCGGGTCATGTTGAATACGAGGTATGGGACTTCGTCTCAATCTCCTTTCAATGAGGCATATTTTATTTTATACACAAATTTCTTTTATACGGTGTATAAACCCCTTTGAATTTTACATTTAATCAAAAGGAATCTTTTTTATACAAAGCGTTTACTAAACGACAAAAGGGAATGTTTTTGTCGTACGTATGCGGCGACAACGACTTCTCCGCCGTCGTGATCGTTATTTGAGTTTCGTCTTCCTCAAAAAGCCATACCTTTTTTTTAAAACGAAAAATAAATACCATGTTTTACTTTGGTATTGAAAATGGTTTTCATAATGTTTTTATTATATCAATGTGTTGTATTGATATCTCGTGATTGAAATGTGGAAATGTTATGTTTCCTTTATGCATGTTTTATGTGATATGATTAGGTTATGGTTCTTGGGCATTATTATGAAGACGGGTGGTTCCGTGATAAACTAAGGGCGGGTGAGCCCGTTATAGCTCTCCAATGCATTGGGTAACGCGAAGGAGTGAAATGTTAAGGTTTCTCCGAAGAGATTTTAGGGAATATACTGTGATGGGTATTCCAAACGTAACTAAGAGGGTTACTCCCTACGTAAGAATGTTATGAATGCCTCAAGTTACCTTTATGTCTTATGATTTCTATGATTTATTCATGATTTTATGAGGTATGTTAAAGTGCCTATGTTTTATGGGTAAAGTATGATTTCATTTTTATGTATATATGAACTCATGTTTCCTTTCCATGTTTTTTTATGTAACCCATACTGAGTTTTTATGCTCATCCCAAGTTTTTGAAATGTTTTTCACAGGTCAAGGGAAAGGTACATGATAAGATGATAGAGTCAAGGATGTGTCAAGAAATAATCCATGTTTTATTTTAAATTTGTTTCCATTGATGGGAATGAAGAATACTATCTTTATGTAACCACTTTGTTTATATGTGGAATGTAATGCAAGTTTTATGATCTAATTCTCTAAAACTCTAAACCCGAAATGATTCTCAATGTGTAATCTTGTAATAAGGCTGAGGACTTATAGTTGGTATCAGAGGTCGGTTTAGATAACTTTAGGAGTTAGAATTCTATTAAATGATTATCCAAAAATATTTTTTTTTCGAAATGATATAGCATTTAAAGATTACCATGTTGCTTCATCTAAGACATGTTTGTTCAGAATGGTTTTCCGCAGAGGAAATAGGGAAGCAGTGCTAGGAAGGCATACAGAAGGAAATAACCTTCCGAATCAGCATCCAGAAATAGTTGGAATTGGAACTGAACAGTTTTTTGCAGTAATGGCGCAGTTGACTCAAGCGATAAATGGCGGTGGTATCCATGCAGTAGATCAGCCAGAACAACCGCAGAGGAACATGTCAGTGGTGGAACATTTCATTAGGCAACATCCACCATCATTCAGAGGATCATCTGACCCTGTGCTAGCTGAAGGGTGGATTAAAGCACTGGAGAAGATTTTTGATGTCATGGGGTGTTCAGACAATCAAAAGGTTATTCTTGCTATTTACCGTTTGGAGGGTGAAGCAGATCAGTGGTGGTCTATGGTTAAAAATACCAGGGACGCCGATGAGATTGATGCTCTTGACTGGGATGAATTCAAAGGTATATTTCTTGAGAAGTATTTTCATAAGGCTATTCGACTTAGGATGGAAAATCAATTCTTGGAATTGAGGCAAGAGGAAGACTCAGTGGCTGCCTATGAAGAAAGGTTCACTCGATTGGCAAGGTATGCTCCAAATTTTATCCAGGACCTTGATAGTAAAATCAATCGTTTCTACTTAGGATTAAAGCCAAAGTATCGAAGGGCATTAGCTTCTCATGAGTTTAAAAGTTATGAAAAGCTTGTTCGATGTGCTGAGAAGGTGGAAATGGAGTTTGCCGATGACCAAGTTTTCTAAAACAACCAGCAGAAGAAGAGACCTAGGTGGCAGGAGAAAGGTAAGAATTCTTTAAAAAAGTCTGATGGTAAGAGAACTAAGTTTCCAGTTTGTGATAAATGTGGCAAAAGGCATGCTGGGGAATGTCTTCTGAATTCTGGGAAGTGCTACCGATGTGGTATGATGGGACATAAGGCTCGTGATTGCACTAAAAATGATCAAGGTGAAGGTAAGAACAAATTTGATTTACAGTTAGTGAAATGTTATAAGTGCAATTACATGGGTCACTATGAAAACGAGTGTCCGACAAGGAGCTTGATTGATGGGAAGCAGTTAGACTACAAGCAGAAAGGGGTGGTGAAATCCTTTGCAACTACTTCAGTAGATGTCGGGCCATCAAATGAAGTTGTATCAGGTACTTTGTTTGTTTTCTCAGATTATGCCAGTGTGTTGTTTGATTCGGGGTCTACACATTCTTTCATCTCTGAAACATTTTCTAGTAAAATGGGAATACCATCTCAAGAAATGACTCCTGAAATTTTGGTAGAAACACCTGGGGGAAGTGTCAAGGCAAAAAGAATTTATAAGAATCTTCCTATCCTTATCTGTGGAAAGAACCTACTTGCAAACCTTTTTGTTCTACCTCTAGTAGAGTTTGATGTTATCCTGGGTATGGATTGGCTCTCTATTTACCATGATAAGATTGACTGTAGAGCTAAAGAAGTTTCTTTTCAGAAAGACTTTCAGTTTGTTTACAAGAATGAACCCTTACTTTTGATAACATATCAAGAGGCCGAGAAACTTGTAAAAGATGGAAATGAATGTTACCTTGCACACGTCGTTGAAAATAAAGGAAATATTCAGATTAATGATGTGCCAGTGGTAAATGAGTATCCTGATGTTCTTCCTGATGAGTTGCCTGGAATAATACCAGATCGGGAAGTTGAGTTCACTGTTGACTTAGTTCCTGATGCTAAGCCAATTTCAAAACCCCCTTATCGAATGGCACAAATTTAACTTTTAGAGTTGAAGGAGCAATTGCAAGATTTATTAGAGAAAGGTTTCATTAGACCTAGCACATCACCATGGGGTGCTCCTGTTTTATTTGTTAAAAAGAAAGATGGTTCTATGAGACTTTACATTGATTATAGAGCCTTGAATAATATCACTGTTAAGAACAAATATCCTTTGCCTCATATCGATGATTTGTTTGATCAGCTCCAGGGAGCTCGGTTTTTTTCAAAGATTGACTTGAGATCGGGGTGCCATCAGCTGAAGGTAAAGGAGGCAGATATTCCAAAGACCGCGTTCCGTACGAGATATGGCCATTATGAATTTGTAGTAATTCATGCTGGGCTAACCAATGCACCTGCTGTATTCATGGAATTAATGAATAGAATTTTCCATGAGTTCTTGGATAAGTTTGTGGTGGTTTTCATTGATCATATTTTGGTGTTTTCTAAAAGTAAAGAGGAGCATGAATAACATTTAAGGGTTATCTTGAAAACCTTAAAAGAAAAGAAGCTGTATGGAAAATTCAGCAAGTGTGAGTTTTGGTTCCAACAAATTTCTTTCCTTGGTCACATTGTTTCTAAAGATGGAATAACTGTTGATCCTGCAAAAACATAAGTTGTGGAAGAATGGCCAAGACCCACAAATGTAACCGAGATTCGTAGCTTCCTTGGTTTGGCAGGCTATTACCGAAGGTTTGTTAGAAATTTTTCACGGTTATCTAGTCCAATGACTAAGCTAACTCGGAAGGGTGTTAAGTTTATCTGGACAAAAGAATGTGATGATTGTTTTCAGGAATTGAAAAGAAGATTGGTGAATGCTCCAGTTTTGGCACTACCTTCCAGGAATGGTGAGTTTGTTATATACAGTGATGCTTCATTGAAAGGAATTTGTTGCGTCCTAATGCAGAATGATCAGGTAATTGCTTATGCTTCACGACAGTTGAAAACTCATGAGGTAAATTACCCTACACATTATTTGGAATTAGCTGCTATTGTTTTTGCTTTAAAAATTTGGAGGCATCATTTGTATGGAGTAAAGTGTGAAATATATACCGATCACAAAAGTTTAAAGTATATATTCACTCAGAAAGAGTTAAACATGAGACAGATGAGATGGCTAGAATTAATCAAGGATTATGATTGTACAATTCATTACCATCCAGGAAAAGCAAATAAAGTGGCTGATGCTTTGAGTTGAAAAAGTAATGCTTCATTAACAATGTTGCGTTTGGAACGTGATCCTTTGGTTAAGGATTTGATGAACTTTGGCATAGAAGTTGTTGGTGCAGGGAGTCCTTCTGTTTTGTTTCAGGTATCAGTGAGATCATCTCTATCAGATAGAATCAAGCATGCACAGAAGCAAGACAGTGAGTTGCAGGAAATGGTCGAGCTGGTTCAGAAAGGTAAGTTGCCTGAATTCAACATTGATAATGATTGTGTTTTGAGATTTGGGAAGAGATTGTGTCTGCCTTGTGATTCACAGTTGAAGAGAGAGTTGTTATGTGAAGCTCATAGTTCTCCGTTTTCAGTTCATCCGGGCAGTACTAAGATGTATAGAGATCTGCGGGAGTATTACTGGTGGGATGGAATGAAAAGAGATATTACTGATTTTACTATGAAGTGTTTGACTTGTCAGCAGGTTAAAGTAGAGCGGCAGTTACCGAAAGGGATGCTTCAGCCTTTACCAGTGCCAGAGTGGAAATGGGAGAATATATCCATGGACTTTGTTATTGGATTACCGAAGACATCTCGAGGTAATAATGCAATCTGGGTTATTGTTGATCGCTTGACCAAATCTGCTCATTTCTTTTCTATAAGAGATACATTCTCTCTTGATCAACTTTCCCATTTGTATCTTAAAGAGATAGTCAGGTTACATGGAGTTCCTCTCTCTATTGTATCGGAACGTGATCCCAGGTTTACTTCTAACTTTTGGAAAGGCCTTCAGAAGTCGTTGGGTACTGAATTAAATTTTAGTACAGCTTTTCATCCTCAATCAGATGGGCAGTCAGAACGAACAATTCAGACATTGGAGGATATGATACGAGCTTGTTCTATGGATTATCAGGGAAGTTGGGACCAACATCTTTCTTTGGTTGAGTTTTCATATAATAACAGTTTTCATTCCAGTATACAGATGGCACCATTTCAGGCATTATATGGGAAGCGGTGTCGAACTCCAGCTTTCTGGGATGAAGTGGGTGAAAGAAAGTTGATGGGACCAGAATTGGTAGAAGAGATGGCAGAAAAAGTTCAGCTGATTCAGAAACACATGAGAACAGCTCAGAGCAGGCAGAAGAGTTATGCGGATAACCGGAGGAAGGATCTATCTTTCGAGGTAGGTGATCATGTTTTTCTCAAGGTTTCTCCTTGGAAAAGTGTGATGAGATTTGGTAAGAAAAAAAAGTTGAGTCCAAGGTTCATTGGACCATATGAAATTCTGGAGAGAGTTGGATCAGTTGCATACCGAGTGGATTTACCTCCGAGTTTATCTCAGGTACACAATGTTTTTCACATTTCGATGTTGAGAAAGTATATGTCAGATCCATCTCATGTTTTGAGTCCAGAGGTAGTTTAGCTGGAAGAGAACCTATCTTATGAGGAACAACCGGTCTAGATTCTTGACCACAAGGAGCAAGTGTTACGGAATAAGGTGATTCATCATGTAAAGGTTTTGTGGAAAAACCACATGATTGAAGAGGCAACATGGAAATCTGAAAATGCAATGAGGGATAAGTATCCCCATTTATTCGATAAGTAAATAAATTGCGGGGAGGCAATTTTCTAAAGGGGGGAAGGATGTAACATCCCAAGTAAGTAATGAATAATAAATATTTTTATCTACATCTATTAATTATTAAGATAGTGTTATAGAGGCTTAAAATGAAAATAAATACAATCTTATGCATGGAATACACTAATATTTTTAAAAGATTGTTTAGTGCCTTTTGATGGCAATCCATTTTTTAATCTATATTTTGACAATTTTTTAAACTATGTTTGTCAGAATAAACTTATTATTTATGATTGGGACATCAAAATTTACCTTGTGTGAATTTTTTGTATTTTTCTGACAATGTTAATTTTTTTAATGAATAGTGAAAAATACTGCATTTTACATCAAAACTGCTTTTTAACCTAATTTATTTATATGATTAGATTATGTTTTGAATTGGTTTTTAAGTGAAATTATAATATATTTTTACCATTTTATCCAATGGTGGCCATTGGAATCAATTTCACTTTGAAATTAGACTTAAACTGGTGTCAATCTTTTGATACTTATTGTTTTGTAAAAACACGCTTTTTGCTCTGGCAGCGGGAATTAATTATTAAATTAATTAATGTGACTTATATGATTTGAATTTGGTAAAATAGACTTCATTTATGAATTCGGAATATCAAATATAGCTTAGGGTGAATTTTTGGTAATTTTCTGAAAAACATCAATATTTGATGAATAGTGAAACCACTAAGTGGTAATCAAGCAAACTGATTTTTCAGTTAAATGAAAGTTTACCACTAATGTGTATTTAATTTTGAAAATCCGACATACATGGTTTTCATTAAGAAGTAAAATGTGGTTCAATGAGATTAAAATAATTTTTTGGTGAATAGTAACTTATTAAGTTTTTAATCGCGATTAGTGGTAATTAGTGTAGTTTAAGGTATAAATAATGCTTTAATAATATGAAATGACCTAGACACATGTCCCAACCTTATTGGTTGTGTCATGTCCGACCAAGACAAGCCATGGGTCAACTTGGGGACCCCATGGAGACATTTTGGTTTGGGAAATGACATAAATAACTTTTTATTTAATGTAAAAGTAAAAATGACACAAACATAATATGTTTTACGAAAACAATTTTTACATGGGGTTATAAAGATCAGATATTTGATTATAAATAGTAATTGGAAATATAAAAAGATTTCCTACATCATAGTATTTTTTTTATGATTTTTAGACATTAAATAAATTACATTATTTATGACATAATAATGATGCAGCGATGACATCATTATTTGACGATTTAAATAAAATGGAAAGATAATGTAAAATCTATGAACTAAACCTGGCCAAAACCAATTTGATGAGTGGATTTAGAACCCTTATCACCTTATCCACGAATTATATCAATGTGGGACCTTTTAAAACCGAAAAACATTTTCAAATAAAGTAATATTTCTTTACTTTCCAAAAGTTCCCCTCCTCTCCTCTTATAAAAGGCCCCCACCTCTACCTCATTTCACACACTACTCAAGCCTTCGGCTCGGCCAAACCCCGCCCATTTACTCTATCCACATCCTTCTCCTCATCCTAGAGGATTCCCTTTGGGCAGAATCCTTTCAAAGGAATCCTTTAGGCTCAAATCAAAAGGAGTTACACTTTTTAAGGTAATTCATTCTCTCATGTTCATTTGTTTTATTTTGCTTCTCCAACCCCCTAAACTCTTTTTATTTACTTCTTTTGTAACAACACCAGTATCATCAATATACCAGGATGTTGTTATAAGATATATTTGAGCTACACACTCACACAACTACATCAAATGGTTAAAGAACATACGGTTTCCGTGGATGGCGAAATTCTGCCTCCCGAAATGATGATTGTTCAAAACTCATTTAACACCTTCAAAGGTGGCCATTATGATGTCACTATTTTTATATATGATATATAATATGTTTATTTTTTCCTTAAGCTGCTATTTTTTTTCATTTTGGTCATACCTTTATGGTTTCCATTATGGGTAAACACGATATCTTCATTTTAGGAAGTGCGGACTACCGCCCCCTGAAAGTGATTTGATTCGTTAAATACCATATGTGGGACATATAAAGGATGGAACTATGATATTATATATGTTATTATACTGCAATTAAAATATAATCTTATATCATTATGATTCCATTCCAGAAAATATGAAATAGAAATGGAAGTAGCGTTCATGCGTACGTACGGCTTACCGTCTCCATGAACGGTGCATTTCATTTCTTACCTCTAAATGTGATGTAATATTATAAATACATGTATATGATGAATATATATTATATATATTCTATCCAAATCATTAATATCATTCTGGATATAATGAACCTTTGACCAAATTAACAACATGTAAGTGTAAGAAGTCTATTTTTGACTTAAGAACCAAATACCGACAAAATGAACACTATTAACTTAAATGATTACATGATATTCATAACATGGTATAAAAGGAATAATGAACTTGAAAAAGGTTCATAAGCAAGTAGATATTAACTCAAGTTTATTATTCAGGAGATTAAAGAACGGTCGGGTCAAGTCGGATACGAGGTATGGGACCTCGTCTCAATCTCCTTTCATTGAGGCATATTTTATTTTATACACAACTTTCTTTTATACGGTGTATAAACCCCTTTGACTTTTACATTTATTCAAAAGGAATCTTTTTTATACTAATCATTTACTAAACGACAAAAGGGAAAGTTTTTGTCGTACGTATGCGGCGACAACGACTTCTCCGTCGTCGTGATCGTTATTTGAGTTTCTGCTTCCTCTACAAGCCATACCTTTTTTTAAAACGAAAAATAAATACCATGTTTTACTTTGGTACTGAAAATGGTTTTCATAATGTTTTTATTATATCAATGTGTTGTATTGATATCTCGTGATTGAAATGTGGAAATTTTATGTTTCCTTTATGCATGTTTTATGTGATAAGATTATGTTATGGTTCTTGGGCATTATTATGAAGACGGGTGGTTCCGTGATAAACTAAGGGCGGGTGAGCCCGTTATAGCTCTCCAATGCATTGGGTAACACGAAGGAGTGAATCGTTAAGGTTTCTCCGAAGATATTTTAGGGAATATACTGTGATGGGTATTCCAAACATAACCAAGAGGGTTACTCCCTACGTAAGAATGTTATGAATGCCTCAAGTCACCTTTATGTCTTATGATTTCTATGATATATTCATGATTTTATGAGGTATGTTAAAGTGCCTATGTTTTATGGGTAAAGTATGATTTCATTCTTATGTATATATGAACTCATGTTTCCTTTCCATGTTTTTTTATATAACCCATACTGAGTTTTTATGCTCATCCAAAGTTTTTGAAATGTTTTTTCACAGGTCAAGGGAAAGGTACATGATAAGATGATAGAGTCAAGGATGTGTCAAGAAATAATCCATGTTTTATTTTAAATGTGTTTCCATTGATGGGAATGAAGAATACTATCTTTATGTAACCACTTTGTTTATATGTGGAATGTAATGCAAGTTTTATTATCCAATTCTCTAAAACTTTAAACCCGAAAAGATCCTCAATGTGTAATCTTGTAATAACTCAAGATTAAGTAAGGTTTAAGGCTGGGGCCTTATAGTGTGAATGCTTAAATTGTGTTTTGGATATTTTTTTCATTCCTTGGTTTGTGGATATGCCAGTTATTTGTCTAGTAGTGAAGAATTATCTAAATGTAATCACTTGAATATGGAAAAATAATGGTTTTGATGGGGAAATTTTTTCTGGGAATGATTTGTGACATGGTTGTAGATGTGGTGCTTCATATGAATGAATATTAATGAGGGTGTTTGTGTATTAGCTGGTTTGGGAACCACTAGGCTGGGATGATTTATTGTTACCTATGTGTATAATTTAGTTTTTATGTTTCTTATTCGCGCCCCACATAAGTTGAACACTTTGTGCCGAATTCACCCATTTCATGGGGGAGGGTGTTTTTTCCCAACACTCCTATGAGTGGATGGATGTGAGCTCCTTTTCTTAACCCTTTCTAGAGTAGCCCAAGACTCTTAGGGAATGATATGATGGTATGAGGTCCATTATAGCCAAAGAATCCTTGGGTAGGGTAATTGTGGTGGTCAGAACAAGTGTGTGGGGGCAGGTTGTTTCCAAAGCGTCTTTGGGATGATGCCTAGGTGTCTTCGAGCATGGCAGTAGTTGTTCAAGACTATGTGTTTTTGGGTGTGGTGGTAGATTTTATGGCCCATGTGTTTGTGAGTGTGGTTACGTGTGGTTGTGGCCCATGTGTTCGCAGGCGATATGTGTGGGTGTGGTAGCCCAGTTGTGGGCAGGTGGGTTATGGAAGTGGGACTATGATTAAAAAGGTAGGGAAGGTCTGACACGTATGATGTCTTCAATAACTAGGGGTAAAGTGGTTTAGGGTACCCAAACATCGATGTGTTATTACTATTAACTTACCTAACATGCACTATTTGGGGAGTGTACCTTGATGAGGTTTGGGTGGATAGTTTCCTTGCTAGGTGCATTTGTTATCTCTTTTTATCATGGGACATTAGAATTTCCCCCACTTGTGCACGAGAGCTTTTGGTTTTTTCATACTAAGTATACTAGTATACTCACCCTACATATATAATACTTCTTTTAGGTTTCTACGAGGACATCTAGGTCCATACGGGACCATACTAGTCTGGGCATTTGGACTGTTGTTGTTGATGTTTTACTTTCATAGGTATTTACCATTGGAGTTTTCATTTAATGTTTTACTTATTATTTGAATCATGCATAGAGGAAATGATTGTTTGGGATTTACATTTACTTCCAGTTTAGGGGTTGTTTGGGACTTACTATCTATTCTCCAGATACTAAAATATAAAAGGGTAATTCCCTCCATTTTACATGTGATTTTATACCCTGGGTGCGAGTCACCACTCTAAGGCCTATTGAAGGCGGGTCTTGGGGGTAATTATATCTCCTTCAACTTGAGGAAGGAAGGGTTTGGCAGTCTGCTCTCCCCTTACCTCATCTTTGTGAAGGAAGATTATGAATCAATGGTATCAAAGATAAAAGGTTGGGAGATAGGATGGTGTCCAGATTTAGGCATAGTGAGGATTGCATGGGATAGTAGGGAAACAATGTTGGAAAATCTTGATGCATGAAATAGGCAAGGGAAGACTACCTAGGACACAAGATTATTGGGCCCCCTGTGATCCGATGTATGGACTATGGGCCTACCAAACGACCAATTGATTCTACACTGATTGCGGGGTAGATTCCCTATGAAAGGTACCTTCATCTTAATAACTTGTGTTCTTGTGTGTCTTGGATATTTTTTGGGCTTAAAATGAATAAAAAGACTAATAAAAATTAAAATAAATCTTCTACACTGCTCGGGCTTAGGCATTTCTTATTTACCATGGAGCTATGGAAATTGGACGATGACCACGAGTAGTGCGGGTGATCGAGGCCCATGTGGTTGATTTGGATGATCGGAAGAGGGATGACTGAGAGGAGGAGGAATATCAATGGAAGAGGATGCTTCGTACCTTCAGTGGTAGACCATCGGGAAGTACGACGACTGCATCTCATACATGGAGATAAAGTGCTGGATCGAGGAGCTGGTGATAGATTTCAGCTTGATTCGGGCTCTAACAGAGTACTAGGTTCCTCTATCTATGAGCCAGATGCAAGGAGTAGTGCGTCAGTGGTGGACACTCTATCCTGGGGAGAAGGGAGAGGCTGAGGTTACGTGGGCTGACATCGAGAGGGTGTTCTGGGTGTAATTCCTCTCTTCCATGATGATGGATGAGAAGAGGTAGGAGATAATCTCCCATCAGAAGGAGAGTATGCTCGTGAGGGAGTTTGGGATCATGTTCAAGGATTGTCTTCACATTACTCGAGACCTCTTTTTAAATGAGGAGTCTCAAGAGACACATTTAGAGGAGGCACTCCGACCTTCTCTCTAGTAAGTTGTTACTCCCTTCACCCTGCCGACATTAATGGAAGTAAAAAATAAGGCTAAAGTGGTGGAGAGGATGCACGCACTAGGAGATATGCTGTAAGAGGGGAGACAGTTGGGCTCGTCAAAGGGAAATGCCATCCGTAGTAGGCCTCTAGAGTCTGGGCCTTCTATGTTTTGGCCATCTGGGAGCATACCCCAGTAGTTCTAGTTTTGATCTCCCAGTCCTCACCCATTATTTTCGGGACTAGGAACGAGATTCTTCTTCTATGGAAGCTGTGGGCACCTTCTGAATCCATGCTCGGACTGAGTAAAATACAGTGGGGGTGGGCCGGCCTAGTACCCACCTTAGAAGTAGCAGTTTTCTACCAGGCCCTTTCAGTAGCAGCAGCAGGGACAGTGAGCTCCCTCTACTTTTAGAGCAGACATTGCAGGAGGAGGCTAACCTCTGAGCACTCCTCAAGGACCTTGACCAGGGTTTGGTTTGGGAGGCGGCCGATAGTCTAGTGGAAGAGGATCTAGGCATGGAAAGTTACATGCCGCAGATACAGCAATTCCAGCAGGTCTAGAAGTTGTTCGAGGTAGAATATGTTTGTTTAGCACTCTTGTATCAGCCTTGTTTGATTCAAGAGCTTCAAACTCATTTATGGAACCAATTATATCCCATTATTTGGGTCATGATGCATAAATACTTCCCATACACCAGGTTTTGAGTATGCGAGTCAGAGGTCAGACCAGCTTGCCTCATGTTTTCCGAGAATGTAGACTGATGTTTGGACAACACTAGTTCAGTGGGGACCTACTTTTCCAACAAATGCAGCCATATGATGTCATTATAGTCATTTACTAGATGTTATCTTTATATGCTATTGTAGCATACTTTCGAAGAAGTATTGTGTTTTCAGATGTGGGTAGACAACGTGTGACCTTCATCGGTGAGTAGGGTTGCTGATTAGTGAAGCCCCTCCTTTTTTGTTAGCAGAGTGGTTAGTTGAGTAAGTGGATATAGAGATGGTGTATGTATTGGGGATTATCAGTGAGTTCATGGACGTCTTCCCGGAGGAGGTGGTGAATCTACTTCCTCAACATGATGTTGAGTTCGGGATAGACTTGCAACCTTGTGCATGTTCGATTTCAATGACTCCCTATTTGATGGCACCTTCTGAGTTGTGGGAGTTACGGATTCAGATTAATGATCTAAGGAAGAATGGTTTTTTTTGACTAGGAACATCACCATGGGGAACTCTAGTCTTATTCGTGATGAAGAAATATGGTGGTCTCAGGTTGTGCATAGAATAACTTAGACTAAATCTATGACAACCCTGCTTTTTATTACAACTTAAACATGCTTTATTACATAAAAATTCACTTGATACAACAAATAAGATCGAGAGGTTTAGTGTCTTTGGGGCTTAGGATCATTACATAAAACATTAAACTTGAAATACAACATCATTATTGAAAACTTCCTTTACATGACCACTACATTCCTTCGTACTTAGCATTGCATGGGATAACCTGAGGACATGCATAAGAAAAGGGTGAGCTATAAAGCCCAGTAAGGGAGTACACAAGTAATAAAATGAGGAGTACAATACATGTTAGGCAATAGGAATATTAATAGAGCATAAGAGAAACATGAAAATAAAGGAATGATAAAGCATGATAATCATAACATGGAAATGTGGCAACAACACTTAACATTGAATTAGCATGAGCTGAGGTTCATTGCACATGGAGCATGAGTAAAACCTCATTGCACATGAAGCACGAGTAAACCCTAATTGCACTTGAATTAGCATGATTCAACACTCATTGCACATGACGTATCATGATACTATACTTTACCCAATGCATTGGAGTGCTATCAGGGCGCACCCTTCTTAAACATTTCATTTCATGCATAAGTGTGCCACATGGATCATAAAACATGGATTCATAAAACATAATCATTTATTCCATGATAAAGGAATGTGGAATTCATACATGAAAGTTTACAATCAATAAGTAAATGTTCATAAAGGTGAATACCCTTGATGGATAAATGGGCATGGTATTCACTACACAATGACATTGGCTTAGAAAATCAGTGCGATTTCGGTAGCGTAACAGCGTGACATAAGGATTCATAAAAAAACATGATGAGAGAGAAAGGGGTTCCTCATCATATTTACTTGTAATGGACAGTAAGGAGATCACATAGATACATGTCCCATCAATTGTAATGGAATTTATACTCATGATTTGAAAGTATTGCTTGAATATAAAAGAGGAGAGAAAAGTTCCTTTCGGAATTTCAGAATAGTAACGGGTGTACATGGGAGGAATTTAATGAGAGAGAAAGGGGTCTCCCATCATTCAAACAATAAGAGGGAAGTATGGGAGAGGTGAAAAACCATCCCCCAAAAATCATAATTGAAATTAAAAGGGCAATACAGCTTAAAGAAATTTGACAAAAATGAGAAAGGAAGAAAAAACCTTTTCTTGGAAGTGTGCTTCCAAAGGCTAGAGAGAGGCTTGTGAGAGGCTTCTTGGGAGCTTGGGGCACCTTGGGTGGATTCTAGAGAGAGTAGGGAAGAGGTTGGACGAACTACAAGGGATTTTAGTGAGGAGGAAGTGGGAGCTTGGGTGGGTTTATATAGGAAAGGTGAGAGAATTCTTTATTATTTAGGTTTGGGACCCCTTATATTAAAATAATCCAAACCACAAACCATCCCATGGTATTTGCCCATGGTTTCTAGAAAAGGAAAGAGGAAAAAAATATTTTACAAGGCCAAGGTCCGAAATTATTAAATATTAGGGTTGCTTATGTGGAGGTGAGTCACACTCCCATGGAAATTAATTTAAAAAGGCAAAGTGTTGAATAAGTCTTGAGGGGTTCATTAATGCTTTGAAAAGTAAGTCAAAAAAAACCCAAAACCTTATTATTTTAATGATAAAACATATATTGGCCGAACATAAGGATTATGGTTTTTTATTACATCACCATTGGGTCATTATGATGTCATAAAACACATTATATATTTAAACGGTATTTAATTTTTACCCAAAAATTTGACTGTCTCAGAAAATTATGAAAAATTCACCGTTGGATAATTTCAACGTTCTGATTCCAAAAATATTATTTATTTTATCTAAATAATTTTCTAAATATGTGAATTTTCACTTTTAAAATAAAAACCGATATTTATAAAAAATTCACGGGTTTTGACAGAAATGGATTTCAAACCTTAATAAAAATTTTAATTGAATTCATAAAATTATAAGATCATTTATATTTAATAAATATTAATTTAATATTAATAATAATATTTTATTAAAAAATTATTTAATTCAAAAATCCCTTAATTTAATAAAATATAATTCTTAATTAAATAATAACCAAAAAACACCATTTTTACTTTAAAAACTATTAAAATGTATCAAAAATGACTAGAAATTATATTCATTATTATATAAAAAAATAATTCACATGAACATAGTACTAATTATTTGTTACATAACCCCTTAAAATAGCCGCATAAGACCAAAGGGTAAGGTGTGCGATGGTGACAGACTCTTGGGGCGGCTCAGATAACATCGCTCGAGTGGTAATCTCTATCAACTTCTACTTTTCCCGTAGACGATCACGTTCAAGCATGAAATAATGAAGCTTAGCTTGGGCTTGGTCAAGGGAAAAGCCCAAAGATGCCACCTCTTTTCTGAGATCTGACAAATAGGCTTCGTATGGGTAAATTCTCCTTGATGAGGCCATCGCTTCCTTTGTCTGAGTAAAATTGGGTTCGTTAAAGCCATATATTTATACTACTCATGTGATCACTGTTCAACGGCTATAAAAGTAACAGTCACAAATCTTAACATAAAACCAAAGAAGTTGACATCTTATAAAAATGTTTTTCGTAAAGAAACATTTAACTGGATCAAGAGGGATTTTCCATTAATGATACTTTGCGTCATTACAATATTCCCCCCTTAAGAAATTTCGCCCTCTAAATTTTCCTTTTCCCACACTAAAACAAATGTGGGTAACTCAGCTTTATCATATCCTCTTACTCCCAAGTCGCTTCTTCAAACTTGTGGTTTCTCCACAACACCGTGACGAGGGGCATTGTCTTATTTCGTAGATCTTTTTCTCTACGATCTAAGACCTTCACTGGTTGCTCCTCATAAGAAATATCGTCTTCCAATTGTACGACCTCGGAAGAGAGTACATGTGAAGGGTCCGGTATATACTTCCTTAAGAGGGATACATGGAAGACATCATGCACCATGGCCATAGTAGGTGGAAGTGCTAGTCGATAAGCCACAACCCCATCACGATCAAGAATATCAAAGGGGCCGATGTACCTTGAACTTAACTTCCCTTTCTTTCCAAACCTCATGACCTTCTTCCACGTAGATATGCGTAAAAACACCATGTCTCCGACTTTGAACTCAAGGTCTTGTCGATGATTATCTGCATAACTATTCTATCGACTTTGCGCTGCCTTGATATGCTGGTGAATGGTTTTCACCTTCTCCACCATTTCTCCGACCATTTCTGGTCCAAGTAGCTTACGTTCACCGACCTCATCCCAACATGCCGGTGTTCTACACCTTTTCCCATACAGGGCTTCATATGGTTCCATTTGGATGCTCGAGTGGAAACTATTATTATAAGAGAACTCAACCAGAGGAAGATGTTGATACCATCCTCCTTTAAAGTCCATTGAGCATGCTCTCAACATATCCTCAAGTGTTTGGATAGTCCGCTCGGATTGGCCATCAGTTTGAGGATGATAGGCCGTACTGAAGTTCAGTTCAGTATTCAGATCATGTTGAAGACTCTTCCAAAACATAGAGGTAAATCTTGGATCTGGGTTAGACACAATAGATAGTGGTACTCCATGCAACCGTACCACTTCCCTGATATATATCTGTGCCAGTTGATCTAAAGATAAATCCTCTTGAATAGCAATGAAGTGTGCAGTCTTTGTAAGACGATCCACAACAACCCAGATTGCATTGTTGCCTTTGGATGTCCTTGGAAGTCCGGTGACAAAGTCCATGGTGATGTTCTCCCATTTCCATTCTGGTATGGGCAATGGTTGCATCATCCCCTTAGACTTCTGCCTCTCTTACTTCACTTGCTGACACACCAGGAACTTTGATGTATATTCAGCGATCTCCTTCTTCATATTAACCCACCAAAAGTTTTCTCGGAGATCTCGATACATCTTTATGCTCCCTGGGTGAATAGAGAAATTTGAACTATGTGCATCATCCAAGAGTTCCTTCTTCAGCTCCAGACTTGATGGAACACATAGTCTTTTCCCAAACCGCACATTTCCTTCTTCATTAACATTAAACTCCGGGGATTTCCTCTTTTTGATAGCTTCCACTTTTTCTTAGATTCCCGTATCATCCTTTTGAGCATCATTTAACCTTTCCAAAAGAGATGGTTGAGCAATGATTTGTTAAAGGATTGATGATGTTCCCTTCTTTATGATTCCTACTTCCATCTTCATCAAGTCTAAGAAAATTGGATCCTTCTCAATTATCATCATTGATAGAATCGATGGATCCTTTCTACTTAGGGCATCCGCCACCTTGTTCTCCTTCCCATGGTGGTAATGTATTGAACAATCATAATAATTGACGAGCTCTATCCATCTTCTCTGGAACATATTAAGCTCTTTCTGTGTGAATTTATATTTAAGACTCTTGTGGTCAGTATATATCTCACATTTCTCTCCGTATAGATAATACCGCCAGATTTTCAAGGCAAAGATCACCGCCGCCAACTCCAGATCATGCGTTGGATAGTTTTGCTCATGGATTTTCAACTGCCTTGAAGCATAGGATATCACTTTATCATTATTCATTAGCACACATCCTAATCCCTTCTTTGAGGCATCACTGAATACCACAAAAAGTTCCCCACTAGTGGGTAAAGTGAGCACGGGTGCAATGATAAGCCTCCTTTTCAACTCCTTGAAGATTTCTTCGCATTCATCACTCTAAGAAAACTTTACTCCCTTTCGAGTTAGCTTGGTAATAGTCTTGGACAATCTTGAGAAATTTCTCACAAATCGTCGATAATATCCAGCTAACCCCAAGAAGCTACGGATATCCGTTACCGATGTTGGCCTCGGCCATCCCTCAATTGCATCTATTTTGGATAAGTCCATAGATATCCCATGGCATGTGATGTTATGGCCCAATAATGATACTTCCATCAACCAAAACTCACACCTTCTGTACTTTTCATAGAGCTTCTCCATGCGCAAAGTCTCCAGTACAGTTTTTAAATGCTCCTCATATTCGTCCTTGGTTTTGGAGTATATTAGAATATCATCTATAAAGACTACCACAAATTTTTCAAGGTAATCTATAAAGACTCTATTCATCAAGTCCATGAATTGCTGGAGAATTGGTGAGTCCGAAAGGCATTACTATGAATTTATAGTGCTCGTACCTTGTACGAAAAGCAGTCTTGGGGATATCTTCCTTCTTCACCCTTACTTGATAATATCCCGACCGTAAGTCCACCTAGGAGAAGTATTGTGCTCCACGCAGCTGATCAAATAAGTCATAGATTCTTGGGAGAGGATACTTGTTCTTTATCGTGATTTTGTTATTTTCACGATAATCGATGCAAAGCCGTATTGACCCATCCTTCTTCTTGACGAAGAAGACTGGTGCACCCCATGGTGATGCACTTGGGCGTATAAACCCTTTATCCAGATTCTCCTGTAGTTGTATCTTTAGCTCTTCAAGCTCAACAATATCCATTCTATATGGATTCTTGGATATTGTTAGCGCCCCAGGTATAAGTTCAATTGATAACTAAACATCTCTTCTTGAAGTAAGACCATGAAGTTCTTCGGGAAACACTTCAGCAAATTCCCTCACAATAGGCACTTCTTCTAGGGTGGTTTCTTCCTTGGAATCAATCATCTGAGCCAGATATGCATGCTCATAGGGCAGTAATATCCATTCTTGAGATGATAGAGCTAAAGGAGATTCATCTTCCTCCTGACACTTGTAAAGAATTGGGGGTTGATTCTCCATATGGAGTGTGATTTCCCTCTCCCAACAATTTATGTTGGATCTATATAAGGAAATCCAATCCATGCGAAGAATTGCATCAAATTCCACCAAAGGGAGTATGATGAGGTTCTCTGGGAAATTCAATCCACAGATTATAACATGGGAGGACTTATATTCATGGGATGAAATGATTGCCCCATTTTCCGTACTCACCAACATCTTTACTTCCAGGATTTGTGGTGGTGCTGGGATTGTTCTACTAAACATTCGAGATATAAAAGAATGCATAGAACCTGAATCAAAAAGTACGTTTGCTATTCTTGAATGAATAACTAGTGTACCTGTCACCACTTCATTGTTGGGGTTCACTTTGGCATAAGTGATGGCAAAAGCTCTTCCTTGCTGTCTTGGAGGTTGTTGGTTTCCTCTGATAACCCTTCGATTAGGCCACTGATTTGCAAAATGACCCGGTTCTTTGCATTTGTAGCATTGAACAACGCATTGAGGTTCGAACGGAGTGTTCCTCCCCTCTGTCGCAGCCGCGGGTCCTTCTTGCCGACATTTAATAGCTAGGTTCCCTTCTCTTCCACACCTAAAGAATTTTCTCACCCCCCTAAGGCAATTTCTAGGGTGCTTCTTTCCGCACTTTTGGCAAGTGGGGTGCTGGAACTTCTTAGCACCATTGGATTTATCCATCGGACCACCAGCATTGAAGTCCACCTTACGCTTCTTGTCCCCATGATACCCCTGTGATTCTCCGATCTCTATTTCATCCTTGAGGGCACATCGGACAATTTCCTCATAGCTCTCTAAGTCACGGATCACTAATGCTTTCTGTAAGCTAGGCTTCAGCCCACCAAAGAAGCGGTCAACCTTGCATTCGGGGGTAACGACAAAGCCGGAAGCGTATCGTGCAAGCCTTGTGATGTTTTCCTCGTACGCTCCCACATATTCTTCATCCTTTTGTTTGAGGGAAAGTAATTCCCTTTCCATCTTAAGATGGAGGGGGCACGGAAAATATTTATCGAAAAACATCTTCCAGAATTCCTTCCATTCCAAAGCCTCGATCTCCTCCTCAGGCTTCATATTTTTGATCAACGTCCACCATTGATCAACTTCACCCTCCATACGATAAGCTGCCAGGAGAACCTTCTCTTGTTCAGAACATTGAAGGATAGAGAAGATCTTTTCAATGGAGTTGATCCATTGCTCAGTGATCGTGGGATCAGATGATCCACTAAAAGTAGGTGGCCTTTGTCTCATGAAGCTCTCGATAGAGACTTGTTCTTTCTTAGGGGGGGTTGAACGTTCCTCTTGACCAGTGTTTCTATTCAAATCTTGAGTTAGCTGAGAGAGAAGCGTGACAAAGTTTGTGATTCCTGCCCCCATTGCATTGGGCATCTCATTAGTACAATCATCACACTGATCTTCACAACGGTTCTTAGCCCGAGTTCTCCTATTACCGGCCATTGGCTAGAATAAAAGGAAAGTTAGGGGTAACATAGAAAGGGTAATCTGAAGACAAAAGTTGATGACTTATAAATAAACTTTAATCTCTTTAACTCGTGAGTCTATAGGATTCTATTCAGGATTTTCATGATCTACCTTCTAACATATATTCTTAGTGGAATTTTTCCCTTAATAAGGGTTCATACTAAGATTGTGAATTTATATAAACATATCCCCTAGGAGTGTCGTAACCAAGAGTGCAGCAAGGCCCATTGTCGTGCACCAGTTCCCGTTCGAGTCTAGCTCAAAGCGGTGTTTTCGTGTTTTACCCCTAGGATACATCTGTGCCAGAGCCGCCTCTACCTGCTCGTATCCAGAAAGGGATGTATTTGTTTGATAAACCACTTACATAGTATTTACCAAAACTTAGGGATGTTTTTATTATACTTAGTCTTGTATCTAAGGCTTTACTAGGGTTTCCTAATCCCAAAAATAACTAAACCTATCCTTTGATACCAACTATGACAACCCTGCTTTTTATTACAACTTAAACATACCTTATTACATAAAACTTCACTAGATACAACAAAAAAGATCAAGAGGATTAGTGTCTTTGGGGATTAGGATCATTACATAAAACTTTAAACTTGAAATAAAACATCTTTATTGAGAACATCCTTTACATGACCACTACATTCCTTCGTACTTAGCATTGCATGGGATAACCTGAGGACATGCATAAGAAAAGGGTGAGCTATAAAGCCCAGTAAGGGAGTACACATGGAATAACATGAGGAGTACAATACATGGTAGGCAATAGGCATATCAATAGATCATAAGAGAAACATGAACATAAAGGCATGTTAAATCATGATAATCATAACATGGAAATGTGGCAACAACACTTAACATTGAATTAGCAAGAGCCGAGGCTCATTGCACATGGAGCATGAGTAAACCCTCATTGTACATGAAGCACGATTAAACCCTCATTTCAATTGAATTATCATGAGTCAACACTCATTTAACATGATGTATCATGATACTATACTTTACCCAATGCATTGGAGCGCTATCAGGGCACACCTTTCTTAAACATTTCATTTCATGCATAAGTGTGCCACATAGATCATAAAACATGGATTCATAAAACATAATAATTTATTCCACGATAAAGGAATGTGGAATTCATACATGAAACTTTAAAATCAATAATTAAATGTGCATAATGGTGAATACCCTTGACGGAGAAATGGGCATGGTATTCACTACACAATGACATTGGCTTAGAAATTCAGTGCGATTTTGGTAGCGTAATGGCGTGACATAAGGATTCATAAAAAAAGTTGATTAGAGAGAAAGGGGTACCTCATCATATTTACTTGTAATGGACAGTAAGGATATCATATAGATACATGTACCATCAATTTTAATGGAATTTAGACTCATGATTCAAAAGTATTGCTTGAATATAAAAGAGGAGAGAAAAGTTTCTTTCAGAATTTCGGCATAGTAACCAGTGTACATAAGAGGCATTTAATGAGAGAGAAAGGGGTCTCCCATCATTAAAAAAATAATAGGGAAATATGGGAGAGGTGAGAAACCATACCCCAACATTCATAATTGAAATTAAAAGGGAAATACAACTTAAAGAAAATTGACAAAAATGAGAAAGGAAGAAAAAACCCTTACTTGGAAGTGTGCTTCCAAAGGCTAGAGAGAGGCTTGTGAGAGGCTTCTTGGGAGCTTGTGGCACCTTGGGAGGATTCTAGAGAGAGTAGGGCAGAGGTCGGACGAACTCCAAGGGATTTTAGTGAGGTGGAAGTAGGAGCTTGGGTGGGTTTATATAGGAAAGGATAGAGAATTATTTATTATTTAGGTTTGGGACCCCTTATATTAAAATAATCCAAACCAAAAACCATCCCATGATATTTGCCCAAGGTTTCTTTAAAAGGAAAGAGGACAAAAATATTTTACAAGGCCAAGGTTCGAACTTATTAAAAATTTAGGGTTGCTTATGTGGAGGTGAGTCACACTCCCATGGAAATTAATTTAAAAAGGCAAAGTGTTGAATAAGTCTTGAGGGGTTCATTAATGCTTTGAAAAGTAAGTAAAACAAATCCAAAACCTCATTATTTTAATGATAAAACATATATTGGCCGAACATAAGGATTATGGTATTTTATTACATCACCATTGGGTCATTTTGATGTCAT
This sequence comes from Viscum album, assembly GCA_963277665.1. Classification (NCBI taxonomy): domain Eukaryota; kingdom Viridiplantae; phylum Streptophyta; class Magnoliopsida; order Santalales; family Viscaceae; genus Viscum; species Viscum album. The sequence goes on along the minus strand of OY728121.1, from coordinate 1,637,731,062 downwards.
AAAACACATTATATATTTAAATGGTATTTAATTTTTACCAAAAAATTTGACTGTCTCAGAAAATTATGAAAAATTCACCATTGGATAATTTTGACATTCTGATTCGAAAAATAATATTTATTTTATCTAAATAATTTTCTAAATATGTTAATTTTCACTTTTTAAACAAAAACCGTTATTTATAAAAAATTCACGGGTTTTTACAGAAATGGCTTTCAAACCTTAATAAAAATTTTAATTGCATTCATAAAACTATAAGATCATTTATATTTAATAAAAATTAATTTAATATTAATAATAATATTTTATTAAAATTTTATTTAATTCAGAAATCCCTTAATTTAATAAAATATAATTCTTAATTAAATAATAACCAAAAAAACAACATTTATACTTTAAAAACTATTACAATGTATCAAAAATGACTAGAAATTATATTCATTATTGAATACAAAAATAATGCACATAAACATAGTACAACTTATTTGTTACATAACCCCTTAAAATAGCCTCATAAGACCTAAGGGTAAGGTGTGCAATGGTGACAGACTCTTGGGGAGGCTCGAATAACATCGCTCGAGTGGTAATCTCTATCAACTTCCAATTTTCCCGTAGATGATCATGTTCGAGCTTGACATAATGAAGCTTAGCTTGGGCTTGGTCAAGGGAGAAGCCCAAAGACGCCACCTCTTTTCCGAGCTCCGAAAAATGGGCTTCGTATGGGGAAATTATACTGGATGAGGCCATCGCTTCCTTTGTCTGAGTAAAATTGGGTTCGTTAAATCCATATATTTATACTACTCATGTGATCACTGTTCAACAGCTATAAAAGTAACAGTCACAAATCTTAACATAAAACCAAAGAAGTTGACATCTTATAAAAACATTTTTCATAAAAAAACATTTAACTAGATCAAGAGGGATTTTCCATTAATAAAACTTTGGGTCATTACAAAATCAAGTAACTATCAATAACCGTTACACTATCCCAAGGATAAATGACCTATTTGGCTAATTGAAGGGTGTAATGTTGGTTCTACAAGGTAGAACTATGGCCAGGATATCACCAGTTGAGGGTGAATGTGGGTGACATCTCGAAGACTACCTTCAGGTGCATATATGGGCACTTTGATTTCATTGTCATGTCATTCGTCATTACGAACTCACCAGCCGTGTTCATGGGGCTCATGAACTCCATCTTCTGGGAATATCTGGACCAGTTCATAGTCATTTTTATTGAAAAAAATCCTAATCTACTCAAGATAAGAGGAGGATCACGTTGAGCATCTGCGGACTGTTTTAGAGGTCCTAAGACAACACCAACTCTATGGGAAATTGTCCATGTCAAAATTATTGAAATGAGAAGTGCATTTCCCTGGACATGTCGTGTCCGAGAGGGGAATAAAGTTTGATCTGCCAAAGGTTGAAGCGGTTATTTCTTTTGGAATCACCCAAGAATGTGGAAGTAGTTCATAGTTTCTTGGGTCTAGCGGGTTACTACCATAGATTTTTCCCAACCTCTCTTGAGTGGCATCACCTTTGACAACCTTGACCAAGAATGATCAGGCTTTTGTATATAGTGAGAAGTGTGAGGAAATCATCAGTTATCTAAAGGGGAAATTAGTTAGTGCCCCAGTGCTGAGGTTTTTAGAAGAAGGCGTGATGTTTGAGGTATTCAAGGATTATTCAGGCTAACGCTTGGGGTGTGTGTTGATGCAACAGTAAGTGGTGATATCTTATGGGTTAGGCAGTTATGCCCCCATTAGAGTAACTATGCCACCAACAATTTGGAGATCGCAGTTGTAGTTTTCTCACAAAAGTTGAGTGGATACCACCTCATCGAGGAGCGCTTTGTGGTCTTCGCAGATCACAATTTCCTGAGGCATATCTTCTCCCAACTAGACCTGAACTTTCGGCAGTGGAGGTGGATGGAGTTTCTTTAGGAATACGAATATGGAATTTCCTACACCTCCAGAAAGGGGAATTTGGTTGCTGATGCCTAGACCAAGAAGTCCTAGAAGGATGCGATTCGAGAGTCGGCAGATGTTTAGAAGGAAATGGAGGAGTTGGATTCCCTACAACTGGATCCAAGGGTGGATGGTGGTATAGGTAGTCTATTTCAGATGACAATGTAGTCCTCTCTATTGTGGTAGGTGGAGGAGTCTCATTGGAGAGACTCAGAGACTGGTGTGATGCGCAATCATGTTAGCCAGGGAAATGCTCTCGAAGGATCATCAAAAGATGGATAGAATTTGATGATGTTTCAGGGGAAGTTGTTCATCTTGGAGGAAATGTACAATAGATTTATTGGTGAGTTACACAACTCACCCCTGGCAGTGCACCTAGGAGTTTCTAAGATGTACAAGGGCTTCAGGGGATAGTTTTGGTGGCCCGGATTGAAGCGGGTAGTGTAAGAGTTTGTGGAAAAGTGTCTCATATGTTAGTAGGTGAATGCAGAACACCACAGCCTAGGATGTCAGTTACACCATTTAGATGTCCCTGAGTGGAAGTGGGACAACATATCAACGGATTTTGTTACTGAACTACCCAGAGGTCAAGGGGGTTACGATGCCTTCTGGGTAGTGGTGGACCGGATGAAAAAATCAGGTCACTTCCTGGCAATAAATGAGTCAAGTATGGTGGATTCCATAGTAAAACAGTACATGGGCGAGGTGGAGTGGTTTCATGGAGTTTCGAGGTCCATAACCTCCAATCGGGATACCCAGTTTACCTCACAGGTCTGGAAAGGATTACAACATGCTTTTCGAACCCAATTATGCCTCATCACTACTTTCCACCCCCAGATAGATGGGAAGACAGACCACACCATCTATATGTTGGAGGATATTCTATGTTTGTATGTTTTAGTCTTTGGGGGATTGTTGGTGTGACACTTCCCTTTGGTATAGTTTTCCTACAACAATAACTATCACATTACCATGGGCACAGATCCAGTCAATACTTTGTATGAGAGGTTGTGCCACTCACATGTGTGCTAGACAGAGGTCGAGGAATTAGGTGCTATTTTCCAAGAAATGTTGTATAGAATGACAGATAAGATTCAGCTTATAAGAGGGAGGATGAAGGTAGACCAGGACCATTAGAAGTCGTATGCTGATAGTAGGAGGAGACCCTTGGAGTTCGAGGTTGGGGACCACATTTTCTTAAAGGTCTCCCATCGGTGTGGACAACAGAGATTCGACAGGGGGATTAAGCTTTCTCCTAGGTTCATTGGACCCTTAGAGGTGTTGTGGAGGGTTAGCGAAGTGGCTTATCAGCTAGTGCTACCACAGCCGTTACTGAGAGTGCACAACATCTTCCATGTTTCTCATCTCTGTCGGTATCTACACGATGATTCGCAAGTCCTCAACTGGGGAAAGGAGGATATTGAGGATGATGTGACATTTGTAGAGTGACCAGTGAGGAACGAAGGTCATGAAGGGATGGTGCTTCATGGAAGAACCATTTCCTTGGTTCTTGTGTTCTTGAGGGATGGTGGAATCAAGGAGGGTACCTGGAAACAGGTGTCATAGATGTGCACCCAGTACCCAGAGTCATTTTGATTTTTGTTGTGTAATATTTTATACTTGTTTGTGAAGTAGCGCTTATCCTTATTAACTATTAATGTGTCATTTTCCTTATTCTATGAATGTGTATGAAGGGTCCTGATGGTGGGGGAGGACCCGATCCCTAAACACGACCCAATAGATTGAATGTGATTAAACCCATGTGGCCAAGTTAGTGATGCTCAAAGAGGATAATATATTGACATGGGGGAAAGGACTCCCTGATCAATATGTTTGGACAATGACACCTTTATGTTTTTGTGTGGTTACTTTAGGGAGAGGTGTTCCTAGGAATCGATGGGGTTTACTCTTATGAGGTATCTTATTATGTGGTTCTTCGGACCCCTCTCTTCTCTTCAAGTCTAGTTTAAATTCACGAGGGTGAGAATACTTTGAGAGGTATCTGATTTAATGGCCAGGGAAGTGGATCACTAAGCACATTTCCTAATGATTGATTCCATCAAACGGTTCAACTGAAATGGTGGAACCAGTCATGGAGGCATCATGATAGTGGAACTGGTCATATTCTCACACCAAAATGATGGCACCGTGATGGTGGCACCACACACGGTGTTCCATGGAAATGGTGGCACCTTGATTGTGGCATTGCTCACGGTGTTCCACAAAAATAGTGGCACCCTGATGGTGGCACTGATGGCAGTGTTCCACCAAACCGATGGCACCGTGATGGTGACACTGTCACTGTCACACTGTGATGGTGGAAAAGCTTATGGTGGCACCGTGACCATGGAACTGTTATAGTGTCTCAATGAACAGTGTCCCACCCTTCATTCTTTTTCCATTTTCTCTCCCACAACATATCTTTTGATGTACATGTGTTTTAAAATGCCCTATAAAAGCATTTTAAAGCCCATTAATGATATCTGAAATCCCCCAGGTTTCGGGTGACCCTTGTCTTACCAATACCTGTGTCTTTTCTTCAATGTCGCACCTTTTTTGCTGTACTTTTGAGTCCTTCCACTTTTGGAATTTTCTTCTATTTAAAAGAAACCCATTAACTCATAGCCGTTATGGCCACCTCCCTGATTATAATTATTAAATGGAAATTAATTCCATCATGTGTAACCACCCAACTGCGTGGTGAAACCACAATCCACCATCAATGTCATTCAAAATTCTTATCCTGTAACTCTTGGATCTCTCCTCTTTATCGCATGTGAATTAATTCTTTCCATATTTCTTTTTCTTGGTTGGTTTGTTTTCCTTTCCTTGGTGCGTTTGGATTCCCCCCTTCCTGAGGGAAGTTGTGCACCTATGATGGATATTGTTTTCTCACTCTTGGAATCCTCAAAGTTCCTCCACTGCAAGTCGCACATCCCCAGTTCTTGGAACATGGAGAAAAACATAGAACGTCGATAATCCAAGTAGGGTTATTCCTTCATCTCTCTTTACTGTGTATCATGTGGGGAGGGTATGCTAATGTCTCTATAGGGATGGATGAAACCAAACCTTAATGAAGATAATAAACTGACATTTAATGAATCATGGGGTGTTTTGGATGATGCTTCTTTAATCTTCTACTTTTTATTATATGTTGTGAATTATATGGGATTATTTCCACTAAAAATCTTGGTCGTTGGTGGTCTTTCCTGGTGCACTAATGAACCTTAGTTTTCATGATATTTCTGGGATTGAATGGCTGTAACATGGAAACTGGTTAATCACATAAACATAGCTGATTAAATGGATGTCTTATGAATAAGAAACCATATGCGGCCACACAGGTTAAACAAATATAAAGACATAACTAAAGGAATGGTGTGTCAAAATATGGAAACTCTCTTACTCTGTTCTGGTGATGTTTATGGTTGTTTTGCTTGATGCATCTGTGGTGAAAGGGATGGGGATGGGATCCCCTATTGATAAGTTGTTAGCTTATGGATTTGGCGGCCGTGTGGGGTCGTATGTAGGGGCTTGGTTTGGTTCCAGTACTTTGAGGGATCTCAAGGATCTTCTTTGTTGTTGCGACTTTACAAGAGAACTTGGTGTGAATGCTTAAATTGTTGTTTGGTCGTTTTTCCTTCCTTGGATTGTGGCTATTCCCATTAGTTGCCCGGTAGTGATGAATTATCTAAATGGAATCAAATGAATATGAAAATAAGAATGGGATAAATGGGGAACCATTTTCCAGGAATGACATGTGACATGGTTGTGGATATGGTGCTTCTTATAAATGAATAGTAATTAGGGTGTTTGTGTAGGGACTGGTTTTAGAACCCCTAGGCTGGGATGAGTGCTTGTTACCTATATGTATAATTTCGTTTTTATGTTTCTTATTTGATCCGCACCCATGTTGAGCACTTCATGCTGCCCCCCCCTTTCATGGGGAGGGTGTTTTTTCCCAACACTCCTATGAGTGGCTGGTTATTAGATCCTTTTCTACTCCCTTTCCCGAGTATCCCAAGACTCTTCAGGTAGGATGTGATGGTATGACGTCCATTATATACTATGATTCTTCATGGAGGGAAGTTGTGGTGGTTGGACCAGGTGTGTGCAGGAAGGTTGTTTCCAAAGTGTCTTCAGGATGAGGACCATGTGTCTTCGGGTGTGGCAGTAGTTTTTCGGGCCTAGGTGTCTTAGGGCATGGTGGTAGTTGTTCTAGCCTAGGTGTCTGTGGGCGTGGTTATGTGTGGTTGTGGCCTAGGTGTTTGAAGGTGGGATGTGTGGTTGTGGTAGCCTAGGTGTGTGCGGGTGTGTTTTGGCAGTGGGATTGTGGTGAAAATGGATGGGATGGTCTGATGCATAGGATGTCTTCAATAAATAGTGGGGAAGTGGTGCAGGGTACCCAAACATTGATGTGTTTTTACTATTACCTTACTTGACTTGCGTTATTTGGGGAGTGTGCCTTGGTGATGTTTGGGTGGATTGTTTCCTTGATAAGTGCTTTGGTTGTCTCTTTTTCTCATGGGTAATTAGAATGCCTCCCCACTTGTGCACAAGATATTTTGGTTTTTCCCTACTAAGTATAACTGTATAGTCACCCAACATATAAAAAACTACTTTCAAGATTCTAGGAGGACTTCAAAAACCGTGCAGGACCGTACCAGTTCAGGCATTGGGATAATTGTTGTTACTATTTTCCATTCATTGGTATTTACCTTTACTGTTTTCTTTTATTGTCGTACTTATTATTTGAAAGATGCATGTGGGAAAAAATTGATTGGGATTTACTTTTACTTCTATTTTTGGTGTTGTTTGGGACATTCTATCTTATCCCCCGATCCAACTAAATAAAAATGGTAAGACCTTCCATTTTACGTGTGATTTTATACCCTTGGTGCTAGTCACCACTCTATGTCCTATTAATGGTTCGTCTTGAGGGTCTTATATCTCCTTCAACATGAGGAAGGAATGTTTTTCCAATATTCTATCCCTTTGCCTCATCTTGGGGAAGGAGGGTCATGGTAAATATCCTTTATTGTATTTATTACATCACTTTTAAGTCATTATGATATCATAATACAAAACGTATATTTATATGTTATTTAATTTTTATCCAAAATTTTGACTGTCTAAGAAAATTATGAAAAATTCATACTTGGATAATATAGATGTTCTAATAAAAAATATTTATTTTTAAAAAATAATTTTAATAATATGTTAATTTTCATTTTTAAGATAAATTGGAATTTGTTTATTATGATGTGTTTTTGGACATTAATAGTTTTTAAACCCTTATTAAAATAACATTTGATCTCATAAAATTATATTATAATTTATATTTAATAAAATATTTTAATATAATATTATTTATTTCAATGATATATTATTTCTATACAATAATGACTTAATTGAAGTTGAATATTACCTAAAATATAAACTTTTTTTTATGGAATGAAAATTAAAATCCCTTATAAATTAATAATAATAAGAAGTATTTTAAACCACTATTCTACTAAAAATAATTTGAATAATTATATGTATTATGTTTTTATACATATCCTATTAATACATTATAAAATTCCCTAAGGGTTAGTTGCACGACACTAAGACTTTCATGGGTTAGTTCGGTGTACATGTTTTGGGATGTAATCTCGATCAGCTTAAACATCTCCTATAAATGGTATTATCCTAATTATGTTGTTAGATCTCATCTTGGGATTGTTTAAGGGAAAATTATTTCGATTCAACCTCCCTTAGAATCACTGATAAATGTGATTTATAAGGAATTGTCCAGCTGGTTGAGTCCATAACGTTCATTGTTAGTGTCAATTGGATTTCTTAAAACCCTATATTAATACTAATCATATGATCACTATTCAACAGAAATATCATCAATGGTAATTATTATTATCGATATTTTTAATTACATAGTATATAATAAGGAATAATAATTTCATGTTTTTTTCATAACCACATTGCATAATAACTATATTTAATTAAATAACAAGTGGAATTTTATTTATAACAGTCGGGTCACTAAAATATTAACCCTTGGGGAAATCTCGACCTTAAGATTTTCATTTCCCACAATAAAATAGACGAGGGTAATTATGTCTCATAACATCCTCTAATTCCAACATCTCTTCTTCAAACTTATGGTTTATCCACATTACATTGACTAGGTACATTGGATTATTACATAGAACATTTTATTTATGATCTATGATCTTTACCAACTTCTATTCAGGTGAGATATCATTCTTCAATGGTTACACATCAACATTGATAACATATGAGGGGTCTGGTATGTACTTCCTCAAGACTAATACCTAGAATACATCATCTACATGAGATAGGTTAGGTAGGAGTGGTAGTCAGTAGTAAGAAACTCAGATGAAATCTAAGATCTCAAAGGGTTCGATGTATCTTGGACTAACCTTTCACTTATTCCCAAATATCAAGACATTCAACCATAAAGATATTCATAAGTATATCGTGTCTCTAACATCAAAAAATATATCTCATCAATGGATCTTACCATATCTATTTTTTCAATTCTTAGTAGCCTTAATGTGCAACTAAATGGTCTTAACCTTTTTTAAAATTTCCTTGAATATTTTAGGACCTACCAGTTTTTGTTCCACAACTTCATCCCAAAATAAAGGTTTTTTACACCTATTATCATAAAAGTAATCATATTGAGTAATTCAGATGTTAATGAGGAAACTGTTACTATATGAGATCTCAACCAGAGGAAGAATTTGATCCCACCGTCCTTTGAATTAAATTGAGCTTGATCTCAACATGTCCTTATGTGTTTGGATAGCCCAATTATATTTCCCATTTGTTTTAGGGTGATAAGTCTTAATCTTGTTTAACTTTGTTGTTATGGAATTTTGGAGACTCTTACAGAGCGTGGAGGTAAATCATCAGTCTTTATCGGATAAAATTGTCATTGGTGTTCTATGAAACCTTACCAAATATCTAATGTATATCCCTATAATTTGATCGAGTGAGAAGTAATGTTGAATTGTAATGAAGTGACAGGTTATCATAATGAAATCCTCTAAAAACCATACAGCGTTATTTCATCTTGATGTATTTGGAAGAACAATGAGAGAGTCCAAGGTGATTATTTCACATTTCCATATAGCTATGGGTAATTGTTGCATCATCCCCTTACATTTTGGAATTTCCACATTCACTTGATCACATATAAAACATCATGATTTATATTTCACAATCTTCTTATCCATATTGTTTCACCAATATTTATCTCAAATATACCAATACACCCTTGTGTTTCATGGGTGTGTGGATAAGGTTGATGAATGTATATCATCCAAAAACTCCTTTTTTATATTAATATTTTATGGTACTCATATCTATGAATCGAATATCACTAATCCTTCTTCATTCAACTTGAAAAAATAGGTTTACACTTTTATTATAGTCTCCACATTCATCTAAATTCCAACATATTCTCTTTCAGTATCATTTATATTTTATATAAGTGATGTTTGAGAAATCATCTGTAAAAGAACTGATGATGATCCTTCATTGATGATTCCAATTTCTATTCTCTTCAATTATAATAAGATAATATCCCCCTCAATTATCATCAATGTTATAATTTATGGATCATTTCTATGTAGAATTTATTCCATTTTTTTGGATTTTAGTGAATTGAGTTATCATAGAACTTGATCATCCTTATCCTCCATTGGTGGTGCATATTCATCTCTTTTTGTCTAAATATATACATTAGGCTTCTATGATCCGTATATATTTCACACATTTTCTCAAAGAGATAGTGACACCATATTTTCCAATTGAATATCACTACAAAAAACTCCAGATCATGTGTTGGGTAGTTAAACTCGTGAAATATCAACTACACTGAATAATAGGCTATCACGTTTTGATTTTTCATTTACACATAGGTTAAACCCTTTTTCGAAGAATCATTAAATACTATGAAAAATCGTTCACATGTTGGTTTTGCGACCATAGGGGAAATGATTAGTATCAATTTCAAATCCTTTAAGATATATTTAAATTTATCATTCAAAGAAAACTATACTCCCTTATATGTTAAATTGGTCAAAGGGTTTGACAATCTTGAAAATTTTCTCACAAGTCAACGATAGTTCCCATATAATCCAAAAAAATAACATGTATATGTCAGAGATATTGGCCTCACCCATCCTTAATAGATTTTATATTTTAAGTGTCTAAAAATATATAATTTCTTATAATTATGTTCACCAAGAAATAGACATCCTTCAACCAGAACTCAAATTTGTTGTACATAGCATAATGATTAACATTTGGTAAGGTCCTTATTACAATACTCAAATTTCCCTCATGCTCCTCATTTATTTTAGAGTATATTAAAAAATAAACTTATAAGACTACCAAAATATTTTTTATGTAATCTCTAAAGACCCTACTTATCATGTACATGAATATTTATGGAGAATTAGTGAGTCCAAATTTCATTACTATGAACTCGTAGTTCCAGTACATTGTACAAAAAGTAGTCTTGGGGATATCCTCCTCCTTAACCCTAAATTGGTAGTATCCTAATCTCATATCAACCTTTTAGAAGTATTGTTATTAACATAGATGATAAAACAAGTCATCAATACATGGTAGAGGATGCATGTTCTTTATCATGTTCTTTTTGTGCTTCCGATAATGAATACAATGCCCTCTTGACCCATCATTCATAACAAAGAGGACTGGTGCACCCTAAGGTGAAGCACTTTCTCATATGTACCCTTTTTATAGATTCACATGTATTTATTTTTTCAGATCTTCATGTTACGCAACATCTATTCTATTTAGAGTCTTGGATAATGGTAACACCATTAGTATAAGATCAACGGAAAATATAACCTCTCAGGTAGGAGGAAGACAATGAAATTCCTCACGAAACACTTCGAAGTATTCCATTATAATGGGACTATCTTCAAAGATGTATTTTCTTTAGAATAAATCATTTGAGCTATATAAAAATTCTTAGAGGGAAATAACATCCATTTTAGATATATTTCAGCAAAAGAATAATCATCCTCCTCCTTGCACTTGTAAACAATCAGGGGATGATTCACAAAAAATAGCATGAATTTCTTTTTAGGGAAGTTTATGTTTGATATATGTAGGGAAATAAAATACTAACAGATAATTGATCCAATTTAAGCCATAGTGATTATGAAATTTCTTATTGGTTAGATCAGCCTAAAACATTTGATAAAGGAGGAGTTATGTACTTGAGATGCAATAAATTCCCAATTTTTCATTTTCTTTGATATCTTTAAATCCCTTCAATATGAACGTGCTTGAATATTTTTATTAATCATTAATGATATGAAGAAATACATATAAATGGAATTACAAATTATGTTTTTTGTTCTTGAATGAATAACTAGTGTATATATTGCCACTTATTTTTTTAGGAACAACCACAATAGTTGTGATGGAAAAAGCTCTCCCTTTTACCATATAGGTTGTTTCTCATCTTCAAAATACACGAGATTAGTTCACTGGTTTGAAAAGTTTCGTGGTTCCCTGAATATGATGAAATTAATAATTCACATAGGGTTTATCAGAGCATTCATCTCCTCCACCGCATTAGTGGGTTTCTCCTATCAACAATCATTATCCTGGTTCCTTTCCTTCCGAATCCGAAAGCATCTCTTCATCCCCCTTATCAAATTTTTAGGGTACTTCTTTCCATACCATTGACAAGTGGGATGTTGAAAATTATTATCACTGTTATATTTCACAATCGGACCACTAGAATTAAAATATACTTTTCAATTCATATCCCTATGACACCCATTAGATTATCCAACCTCCATTTTGACTTTGAAGGCACATTAGATAATTTACAAATTTCATTAAAAGGCTCAGATCACCATGTATTTTCATAAACAAAGTTTTATCCTAACAAGAAATGTTAATCATTTCATTCAGGGAGAACAAAAAAATTGGATACATACCATGCATGTATTTTGATGTTTTCCTCATATTCCATAATAGATTCATCATCTATTTTTATTAGAGAAAGGAAATACCTTTCCATTTTAATAAGGATAGTGTGAGGAAATTATTAATGGAATTTTTTTTTCTGAAATTCCATCAACCCCATAACTTAGACCGCTTCCATAGGATTCATATTATTGATCAATTTACACCACTGATTAGCTTATCCTAACTAATGATAAACATTTAATAGAATATTCTATTTCATATAACATTAACTGATAGAGAATGTATTTTACATGGATTTGATCCATTGATCTAAAATTAAGGGATTAGATAATCCATTAAATGTTGGTGCCTTTATCTTATAATGGTCTCAATCACAACATGTTCTCTTTTAAGGGGATTTAGAAGATCTTTATAATCCTGATATAAATTAAGAACATGTGTCTTCTTAGAAAGTATCATTAATTAGTTCACAATTAGCACTCCCATTTGTTAGGAATCTCATTTGGGAATTCATCACATTTCCCCTTACATTGATTATTTAACTAATTTGTAATATTTTTGCCCATTGGATATAATAAAGGGAAAATTTAGGAAGATTATTTTTAAACCAATAAACCCATAATGTTGAATCTAATGACATTAAAGGGATAAATTATAAATTATTATTATTTAATAATCTTTTTATTTTCTATAATTCAATCTATGTTATCCATGATATATTTGATAAAATATATTTTATGTTTATTTTTTTGTTCCCTTAATAATGATTCATAATGAGATTATGAATTTAAAAATTCATATCACATGGGAGTATCAAACAAGGTGCTCAACAAGGCATATTTTTCTGCACCTGTTTCTGATGGAGTCTAGATCAATGTGGTGTTTTTGGGTTTTACCCCTATGTACATATGTTCCAGAGACATCCACTTGAAGAATCCATAAATGGATATATTTAATTTATACACAAATTACTCTAAATTTAAAAAAAATGGGATGTTTTTTTATAAATAGTATTATCAATAAGTCTTTTGATATATTTTTCTAATCCAAATCCCAAAAATAACTAATAATTTACTTTTGATACCAAATATAATTACCCTTATATTTATTTCACATTAATACATGATTTATTACCTAAGATTTCACATAATTTAACCCAAAATATCAAGAATTATAGTATATTTTAGAACTAGGTACCTTACATAATATCATAAAATAAAAGTAAATCATCTTTTGTTTGAAAAGTTTTGTAAAATTCTTGAACATAAAACTACAATGGATAAAGTGGAGACAAACATATGAATGGGGTGAGCTAAAAACCCCAGTATGGGAATTAACATCTAGTTATGAGAGGAAACTAGTTCATCTTATAAAATTGTAATATCAATGGTACATAAAAGGATTGGGAATCGTAAACATCAATAATAAGTCATGATATAGCGTGATAATCATAAAGGAAACATGGGAAATGTGGTAAAAAATTAAAACACAATATCATGAAAATAGGTCAAGTATAATTAAGAATAAATAATGTTAGAAAAAGACCCATAAGAAAATCCAGAATAATAAATATCCCAACTTGACATCTTAGGATACTAAACATTACCAAATACTTTGGAGCACTATATAATTCTGGATGCACCTATCACTTTCATTTCATTCTCTTTCTTAAGTGTTCCATATATATCATAAAAATTGGATTCATTAATGATCATATTTTATTACATGATCGTGGATTGGGGAATAAATAAATATACACCCTATGTTAATTAAGTATAAGTACATAATAGTTAAAACCCTTAATAGGAAATTGGTATTCTATTAACTAGAAAATACTTTTTACATGGAAATTCGAGGTGAAATTTTTAAAAAATAACATTGTCACCTAAATATTCATAAAATTTTTTGATGTGGAAGAAATGGGTATATAAACATTTTGATATAAATTGGGTTTTAATAGGGATATGAAATCACATATCCCAACATTAGAAATTTGAAATATAATACATAAGATAGACAGAAACTTGAATAAAGAAGAGAAGGTGATGATCCCATACTTAAGCTTGTGACTCCAAATGATTGGGATAAGCTTCGTAAGATCTTGGGAAACCATAGGAGGAATCTAGACAGGAGAGAAAAGATTAAGGATGTGATCCAAGTTTTTTTAATAAAGAATAATGGGATAATGGGTGGGTTTAGATTAAAAATGAGCGTAAATTTCATTATTATTTCTCAAAGTAAGGTTTTGGAATCTGTATAATAAAATAACCAAAACAAAAAACCATACCATGGTTTATGTCCGTGTTTTCTTAAAAATGAGTTTTTTCTTAATTATATTATATGGGAGAGGTATTAACATAATAAAATAATATACTATTTTCTTTGAAAGTAAGTCATACTCTTGATTAAATGATTTTAAAATTTTAAAATATATTAATGGTTTTGGAAGATTCAAAAAGGCTTTATAGAATACATAAAATAATCATAAAATTATATTATTTAAAATGAAAAATATAAATTTTTTTCTTGGATACCCTTCATAGTGTTTATTACTTCACTTTTGGGTCATTATGATGTCATAATAGACACTATATATTTATACGGTATTTAGTTTTTACCCAAAAAATGGATAATCTTATAAACTATGGAAAATTCACCATTGGATAATTTTCATGTTCTTATTCCAAAAATAATATTTATTTTAACCAAATAATATTTTATATATGATAATTTTCACTTTAAAAAAATAGTCATTTATTCAGAAATGCTGGTTTTTTTAGAATAACAATTTTCGAATACTTTTAAAAATTGTATTTGAATTCATAAAAAAATATATGATCATTTATATTCATTAAAAATTAATTAATAACAATAATTTATTAAAATATTATTTATTTCTAAAATCCATTAATTCAATTAAATAATTCCTTAATTGAATTTGAAAATTATTCAAAAATAAAATTTGTGTTTTATTGAATGAAAATAAAAATCATTTATATAGTAAAAATTATAAGAAATAGTTGGGACAAACATTCTGGTAAATGTAATGTAAATAATATAATTTATATGGTCATTATAGATATCCCTTTAATAAATTATAATATACCCTTAGGTTAATGTTCACGATGTTAAGACATTTGTGGGGTGGTTTATCCTACATAGTTTGGATTGTGATCTCGATTATCTTGAACATCAATTGTAAATGGATTCCCTCTAACTTAAGTTGTTGGAGATAATCTTGGTACAAGTCAAGGGAAAACCCAAAAGATTATATCTCTCATGGATTCTCCGATAAATGGGCTTCATTGGGTATGATCCTACTGGTTGATACCATCACTTCCTTTGTCTATGTCAATTTGATTTGTTAAAACCCTATATTTATACTAATCATATGATCACTATTAAATTCATATATCATAAAAGTTAATGACATGTAATGGTATTTTAAATCTTATATAATATAATATGACTATAGATTTACATGATTTTTCTATAACCATGTTACATAATTATTCATTTTATTATATTTCAAGGAGAATAGTATTTATACTAGTTTGGCTCATCACGTAAAGAGTCTTTTTTAGGACATGACCTACACAAATACCTTAGTAACATCTCTATAAATATCTGATAGGTATAATTTTTTTGTATAATACCATCATTTATAGGGATTAAGGTTTAATGAAATAGAGGTTGTTTGATTAATACAAATAGCTGTTAACTGATTGTTTTAGATTTATTTATTTATGTACCTCATTAAAATAACTATAAACATTATTATATAACAAAATAATTATCTACCATATATTAAGATTTTTTTATGTTTATTTATAAACTTTATTCAACCTCCTTTTTCATCTAAGTCAAAACTAAACCATCATTTTTCTATATGACAGACTACCACCTCGCGAACCAATGTAATTTTCTTTCTACAACATCCTATCATGGATTATTATGATTATAAATTTAAAATTTATATATATATATATATATATGAAATCCATAACATAATTATCATTCTATAATTAAAATATATCATCTATTTTCTTACCATACCATCCATTTCATAATCATGTGTCATTCGATTGTATGAGTGGATTACAACCTCCATGAAGTGATGCGATTCATTTTTGAGGTTTGAATCACATAGATTGTATATATATTTGTATTTAATGATATCATTTCATATTTATCATGTAATAATAATTCTTTAATGTCAAAATACCCCTTACCTTTTTTCACTAATCTTCTTTGACAAATGGAAATGTTACTCTATAATATGTATAACCTACCGAATTTATGATTATAATGTAATTAATTTTTCCTAACCACCTTAAATAGTTGTTTTAGAAGTTTAATTAATTTATAAAATGATTATTAATTCATTTTTAGTATTCTTTGATGATGTAATAATGACCGATATTACTATGGAAGATATACCTAATTCATTTTTATGTTATAAACTGAAATCCTAAAAACCCCTAATGTATATTTAACTAATTTAGTAATTAGATATTTAATTTAATGAATAAAGTTAATAGTATAATTATAAATTATTAAACCTATAAAAATATTTTTTAAATAAAATAACTGATTATCCTTTACAATATTGGAGATATAAAACATTCATCATAAATTAGAATCTTGGTAAGATAAATTTTACCTCAATATCCATGTTTTAAATGTTTTAAAGATTAACCATATAAATATTTTTTCCATTTCCAATATCTAAATAATTATTTTACGAATGTATCTATATGAAAATAAATGAACTATAAAAAATATTTTTGGTATATTTTAATTTTTATCAATGGTTTTCAACATTAATAATTTTTTTGTTATTTTTACATATTGTATTGAAATTATTTACAAAAGGGAAAAGTGATGTTATAATTTACTGTCTAAAATGTTGGTTGATTTTCCTACCACCAGAACCCATATTTGGTGTTTTTATTCTTTTATATGATTCCATATTTTATCCAAATAAACATTTTCTATCAATTTTTTCTATGTATTTATATTTTTAAAATTTCATTTTAATGGAAATGGATATATAAATATCGAAGTCTGTTTTTTGTAGGGGTTCAATAATATATTATTACGATTATGGTGGTGGAAATTAGTGTTATCATGTGTTATGATTATGTAATACCCCATAAAAATTATTATGGTGATGATTGATCTCATGATGAGGGTTGGAAATGATATATCTCACCAATGCATTTCGTAAATGGGAAAAGGAAACCAATTATAGGTTTCTACTAAGATATTATTTTTATTTATCTAGTAGGTTATTTTATTTTTAATAAAGAATTTAAGAGTTATATGAAAATTATGTTCCATGTTACCTACATGTCTTTTATATGCTTTAAAATCAGTTTCCATGGAATTATTTATATTTCAAATGGTATTATACATATATTTTTATTTTAATGGAATGCTTATGGAATTTTAAGGGACAATGCATTTTTTTATGAAAATTAATTTTATGGGATCTCGTTTTTTATAAGAAACCCTCATTATTATAATTCTTCCATTATCTTTTATAATAAAGAATTTATTTTTAAAATAATTGTGCATTAAAGATGATTTAATGTGCATGTAAATGTTAATTTTAAATTAAAGTTTAATATTTTAAAGGATAAATTATCATTTATGACCCCGTTGTTTTAAAATGTAATAATGTATTTCCTTTATTTTTTTTACATTATTGGGATTTTTTTCTCATTTCATTTTTTCAAATGATTTTTCACAGGGAGTAATTATGTGTACTAATGTTAATAATTATAAAGATCCATATATAGAAATTACCTTAAAATATTCATTAATATCTTAAATATGAAATTGATTTGTTGTAATAATAAGTATTGTTTTGCATGTCTACAATTAAAGTGTTTTTCATAATTATCTAAAAATATAAACAAAAATGGTCCTTTGGTAAGTAAGTTATCTAATTTCTTATGATTTTTTTGATTATGGATGACTAATTTGGGGAATTGTTTTCAAATCCAAAAATGTAATGATTGTATTTTTAACACCCAATATGGTAGTATGGTTTTGGGGAATTTAAAGTTTGTATCAGATAAGGGTTTAGGTAACTTATGAAATTAGGTTACATCTAATTTAGGTTAGCTTAACATTTACACGTATCATCATGTGTTTATAAATTTATGGTTACTCATAATTTTGAAACCATCATCACCCATTTTTTGGTTTTAATCAATGTGATTTTGAGGTGAATAATGATATTTGGGGAGATTTTGTATTTAGTTGTTGTACATTTAACCATTTTCGAAACATTAATGATTATTTCTAAATAATGTAGTAACAATTTTTTCTATGTAATATGAAAGGGAATGAGAAACTTTTGAGGTTTAAAAATTATTTCATGCTGGGGTTGTTTAGCATAAATAAGATATAAGGTTATTTATTTATGGAATGATCTATGTCTAGCCTAGGGTCTAATTATTGAATTCTATAGATTAATGTATTATTTCATCATATGATGGTTTATTGATATTGGGTAATATCTCATCATGTTCTTATCATTTTGGTTACAGTGAAGATATGAAGAATAAATTTTCTTCCTTTTATATACCTAATGTAAAATAATAATGTGGCTATATAACCTCATGTAATATATATTAATATATTCTATTTAGATTTAAAGAGAGATAATGGTTGATATTTAATGAAACATGTAATTAAAGGATGATATTAAATTTATTAATTTAAATAAAATCATGTATGTAAATTTCAATATGATGATATTATAGATGATAATGTAATTCCCAAACTCTAGGAAAGGGATTGTGAAAAAAATGTTATCCTATTACTGGGAATTATAATATATTTATGTTATTATTAACACCTCTTTGGTTTTTGATGTTGTGGTCATTGGATTTCTCTTGATCATTCAAATTCTTGGGATCAATGATCTATATAACTCTCTACAAAAATTTTGAAATTAAAGGTTCCTCCATTTCCATATTTTCTCATCCCATAAGTTTTATTATATTTGGTAACATTATTATGTGTTATTCTTAATAACCATCATACATCCAATTCCCTATTACCAAAGGGAAGTTTTATTAACCTATTTTAAGATGTGGGTTCTCATCAAAGTTATTCTTAAACATTAATACCATGATTATGTGATCATTTTAATTTTACGAGGATGATATTTATGGGTGGGGAGAGAATATAACACCCCATATTTTTATAATATCACATTCTTCAATAGCGTATATGACATGTAACAATGATCATAAACAGACCAAAAAATATTATTATTTAAATTTGACTCATATTACAGAGCCATTTAATGGTTTGATATGGATTGGAGAAACTAAATATTAAAATTTATATAAAAATTTCATTCTCAGAAAAAAATTATGTATTATTTCTTATTAATTTCAAACTCAATTTCCAATGAAGTCATTTTATGCTTAAAAAATATGATTGCATCGAAAATGGTATTTATTTAATTTTTCAATGATTAATATAATTAATTTATGAATATTTTAAAAAAATTAATTTTTAATAATTATATAATATTTTAAAACAGAATATAGAAATTATCATGGGGTGATTTTTTTATATTTTTCCAAAAAGGCTGATTTTTCTATGAATGGTGAGAATTTTTTTAAAACAACCATTTCAATTCCTCGAAAGAAATAATTATGATTGGAATTTGATATTAAATAAAAACAATTTTAATTTAATTATATATAATATATAAAAATAAACCTTAATTGTCATTATTCATGATTTCTGTACATGTTTATTTTTGTGCATAAAATACATTTATCTAAATAATTTATTTTGTTTCATTTTAAAAATTTATATTAAAATTTTTCATTAAAATTTGAAAAATTTTATCATTAAAAAATTATTCTATATTTGGAATTATGTGGTCATAATATAGTAAATATATCCCATTTTTTCTTATCATACATAGTAATTATGATAGATATTTTCACCTCGATAAGGGTAAATAAAATTACGTAAGGCTACAAATAATGTAAAAAATGAATTAAAATATACCTATTACTTGCGTCTATATTATTTTATGAGTGGATTTCATCCATAATTAACAATTTTCAATTTTTTTGACACTTGGATACTCTTTCCATTGAAATTGTCCTATATAATATTTTATGAAAAAAAATGTCACTCTCTAAATTTTATATTTATCTTATTTATTCGAATACATATAAAAATATGTTGTGAATGAATATTAAAGGTTATTTTTAAAATAAGGAACTTCTTTTTTCATGAGAATTTATTTATAAATTTTAGTGACTATATAATTAATTTAAATTGTTATAGAATGATTACATGGTGCTTGTGTAATAAATGGAATGAATCATGGAAAATGATTTTTAAAATATGAATATTAATATATATTGAATTATTTATATTACCACATGATTGTTTTAGTTAATTATAATTTATTATTTAAGGTAAATTGTATTGTAATCTAATTCCATTTTTAACAAGTTGACTATAAATTCAAATTAATAGAATATTACGAAAAAAATGATAATAATGATATTTTATTGAGAATAATATTTTATTATATGATTTAAAACTTATAAAAATACTATATTTATCCAGGTGAATTGTATTATATTTAATTTTTTTCATAACCATTTTTTATAAAATTCTTGACATGTAATAAATTTTTTAAATATTTAGTATTCAAATTATTTTTTCCATGGTTATGGTTAAAACAGGTTTATCACATGTTAAACTAATGTGATAAGGTTTTAAATGACCTTAAACTTTTCCTGGACTAATTTGATGCATTTATTTTACCCATTATAATGTTATAAATAAGGATTAATTTTTTATGGGGTCCTTCTCCATGAAAATGGTTTAATAATATTTATATTTTTTCAAAATTACAATGTGTGTCCTCTCACTCACATATAAAAGGACACCCCAAATATTATCATCAGAACACTTTTAGCACCACTTGGATCCAGAAATACTTACCCAAAACCCTTTCTAAAATATCTACCAATGTTATATAAATATTAGTCTGGGAAGAATATCATTCTTTTTGTTATTTCTATGTAATGAAAAAGAGGTTGTATGAAGAAGTGGCATAAATTTTAACCGAATGTTTTAGTTTAATTTATAATTCATTATCCTTCAAAATATAATAAGTATTTTCATATAATTACATCAATATATAACATATATTGATATTTTATTTTGATGATTTCATTACATTAAACCATATTGTCACTTAGATAATAGAAAATTGAGCAATCATACATGTGTACTGCATAGTATTGCATCATGAACAAATATAATTTGTTTCCCAACACTTCCAATAATGGATGGTTATGATGAAGAATGTATTGTAATATATTATATTTATTACATAATTATCAATATATAAATGTATGGTGTCATATATTTAATTAATCTTATATCAATTGAAATATGATAATTACGTTCATGAATACGTATGGATTACGACATCCATGAAGCGATGTGATTCATGTTTCATCCCTACCTCAAACAGAAAGTATATATAATTATATTTAAAGAGATAATATTATATTTTGAATATAATAATAATTTTTCAAAGTTATAATGTTAAATAACTCTTTTCCCTCTTGTTTGTTGAAAAATGGGTAATGTTACTCATGCATACGTACCACCTACCTTCTCCATGATTATTACATAATTAATTTTTAATAACCACCATACATGTTTTCTCTTAAATTTATAATTAATATATATATATATATATATTAATAATTTTTTGTCACAAAATGACCCAATGGGGACCACCTAAGAATCGATGAGTTGAGTGAGACTACCCTATGACCACCTCCAATAGGCCAAGGTCTGGCGACTAGCACTGAATATGTATATCACACATATCTAAGGAATTAATCCAATGTAACTGAATACAAACACTCATATCCAAGCCTATACAATGATGAAATGTAATGAACTAATAATAGCACTAATGAATGAATAATATAAATTATACATCAGAGTATGAAAGAAGTATTGGAAGGAAATAAATGTTACAAATACATTCCCACCATAATCTACAAAATAATTTATAACCTACTCTGGAGGATGGGACTTCTGTCAAATGTAACACTAGTATACACCGTGGTAAATCTAGCCCAAAAAATACTCCACCTTCCCCACATCCTCTAAGGACTTTTTTAAATTTTTTTGAGTGCATAAGTAATTTAATTTTTAGGTAGATCCCATACAAGTTTGTGTATACAAATACCCAGCAGGACACCCCAAAATCACCAAACATATAGTATCAAGCATAGTCATCACATAAATATACAAGTATGGTAAAAAATATTTAAGACGCAAAAAACTACATGAAAAAACCAAGATACATTTATAATGACTCCATATTGAACAAGGTCGCACCAAAAATTCCTTGTTTAGGTTTATAATCAAGTTAAAAGGTAGCTATTTCTTGAGAGAAAAAAACTTCATGATGCATGATTCCACTAATTAAACACTGATAAGAGGAAATGCTCTTCAAGTTTAGAAAAATAGAAGCATGAAGGAAACAAAGAGGGTTCATCTAAGATACACACTCAATCAGACTAACACCCCATCATAAGGATCATATATTGATAAATAGATATATTTAAATACTGAAGGCTCACTTAAGGTACACATAAGAATACTGTATTAATCTTACATGATAGAGGATCAACCCCCTTTTAAGTGTTTTTCATGAACCTTCCAACCACCTTACTAGTGGAAAATGAAGGAAATGGGGATTATTTGGGATCCCTTGGTGTGATTCCTTCTCCAATCCATTGAGGATTGTTATGTATGATACTCGATACCATATTCTACACTAAACCCCTATGTAAGAAGACTAAAACTAATTCACTCTATAAAAAGAGAACTCGCTCAAACTATACATGTCTATGGATGCTATAGATGGGTCGCTATCCAATGATGATGATATGATTCTACACTAAACCGTCATACGAATAGACCATGTAAACAAACCCAACTAATAATTGCAAATAAATTTCTTAGAATCTCACAACTAAGATGAACTATGAATAATGATGACTCCAACTTGTCCATAAATGAGTATATGGTGTGTCCGTTGTAGGACATTTTAATACCCGGAGGTTTTACATATAAAGATAATGAAATGCATGAAACACTAAGACACTATGAGAAAAATTATTTTTATGGAGATATTTATAATCATTCCATTAAAAATAATTTTCCTACTTTTGTTATTTGAATTTCATAAAATCGACATTTACGGTTATAATCATTAAGTTTTCTAGAGTATGATAGAACCCATATGATTTTTAGTGAATAGTAACACACCCTTATGGATAGTAATATAAATATTAATACAACCCTTATGAATAGTAAATCATATTATTATATTATTATAATAAGGTTATAAGATAATGAGATCTTGAATAATTTTTCAAGGTGATATAAAATGATTTATAGTTTTAAAATTGTTATTTTTCCAATAAATTAAGATTTTATTTAAAAAATAAATTAATCATATTTAGAAAAATATTTTCAATAAAATGGAATTATTTTTTATTTCTACATTTCCAAAAAAGGTTGTGGTGAATTTTTTGTATTTTTATGAAATACTTGATTTTTTGGTGAATAGTGAAATACGATAATTTACAAAATAAGATAAATAGATGAGTTATTATGTCATAAATCTGATGTGGTGCTGATTTAAGAACATTATCTCAAACTCAAATGAACTTATTACTATATTTAGTCATTAAATCATCACTATTTTATGTCTTCTATAAAAATAATAAAATAATGAATAAAATAATGGAAAACCCTCCACTCCTTTATTATAAATGCCACCCTCACCCCCCTTCCACTCAAACCTCCCATGCTTGAGAATTGTCTAAATTCATTACAATAACTTTCCCAAGGTTCTTCCTAATTCATGATATATACTGGTATAACAAAAATTACAAAACCAAAGGCTTTAAGGATGTTATAAGTTTAAGAGATGAAGAGGTAAAAATCCTCTTTCATTTTATTGTGTTTTCATTTAAATTAATTTCCATTTTTTCTATCTTCCCATCCACTTATTCAAGAGGAATGAATGCTCCATAATCATATATAATTTGGATTTTATCATGTTTATGGAAATATTCATCAAAATTATTACTCTCCTCTTCCTCTTCTTTTAAAATAAAAAACATCATCCATGATGTATCAATTTATCAAAATCATGGAAGATGTCGTTAAAATTTACATTACTCCCATAAAAAATAGTTATAAATCCATTTTAATTATTAAAAAATATTTTAAATTTTATTATATTTCTTATTTTATGTTATGTATTTAACATATATATGTAATATTAATTTATATAATGAAACTAGGTCGTGTTTATCGAAGAACTACAAAAATGATATAAACGGATATCACTAATTATTTATCTAATGATTCATCCACATACCATATAAAAAAAATTATTTATGGAATTAAAAAATATTATGGAATCATATTAATACCTTTTCATTCCAATTCTAGTATTTCTCTTCCATTCGACAAGGAAATCCTTTACGAACATACCATGGAAATCATGTAACGAAGACACCCAAAACAATGAAAAGATCAAAATATTAACCATTAATCAGTGATGTGGTGTGGTGTTATAAAATGATAATTTAAGGTTTTATAAACATTAATATTTTACATTAGGATATTAATAACACTTTTTTTCAATATACATGAGTTTTAAACAAGATTTAAGTAAGATTAACCTGGGGTTGGGGAATTTTTTACCCAATTTACTTTCTTTAGGTTAACCATATAATTCATCTATTATGTGTATTGAAATTATTTTCATGAATTAATAATGTTTATATTAAGTTATATTATATGTATTAATAGTGTATACCCATATTACATTCATTATATTTTATTCTCATATTAATTATATTTTTTTAGTAACAAACTTTTCCAATAAAATCATGTTTTAAACATCTCGTTTTACAAAATTCAAAGTGAATATTTTTATGAATGTATTATTTTTTAATGATTATGTTTCGGTTCATGAAAATTATTTATTATGAATTGTGTAACCTATATCTCTCTGCAATGCATTTGGAATGTGAATGTTTTAGGTCATCCGTATGGTTACTCCATGTGTAAGTGCGATGGTTACACCATAAGGTTGTCATGAGGGTAACATTAGAATGTATCTGTGAGGGATAAAAATAATAAGGTAGTCGTGATGGTTAAATAAAGTAATTAATTCCGTAATATATTCTTATTCTCTATTTATGTTTTCTATGATTTATGGAAATATCATTTTTCAAAATGTAAGTATATGATTCTTTATGGATGATATGTATTTCTCTATGAAAATGATTTAATATATATATATATATATATAAGTATTCATAGACTAATGGTTCATTTCATTATTTTTATATCCAATACTGAGCTTTTTATTCTCATCCCATGTTTCTAAATTCTTTCCATTGTTTATAAGGATGTGCAATATAAATAAGGAAGTCAAGTTAAATTTTATGATGATTTGTCAAAGAAATAATGTTGTTTTATTGTGTAAAAATATTATATTTTGAAGAAATGAATAACATTATAATGGTAAACAAATTATACCTATGTGGGATGATATGTAAGAGGTGTTTCCTAACATTAAGAAAATATACACTAAAAAGATATTTGGTCGTGTAACGGATTTAAATCTTGTTTAAATAACTAGAATATACATTTTTTATGGTTGAGGAATTATAGTCAGTATCAGAGCATGGTTTAGATAAATTTATGGTCTAGGATAATGTTAATTGAATACCATCAATGCATATTACCTTTTATTTTTGATTAAATGATATATCATTTAAATACTACCATGTTTCTTCATCTAGGATAGGTCTATTCAAAATGGTTTTTTTAGTAGAAACAAAAACGCCGAACTTGGAAGGAACTCATAGGCTAATATCATTATGAATTCATAACCTGGAATAGTTTGAATTGGAAAAGAGTTGTTTTTGACAGTAATAGATCAACTGACACATGCAATAAATTGAAATGACATCAATAGAAGAGAACAGAGCTATCACAATGGAACATGATGATAGTAGAACATTTCATGAGGCAATACCCTCAAGCTTTTAGTGGATCTTCTGACCCAGTAGTGGCTGAAGGATGGATTAAATTCCTTAAAGTGATATTTGATGTTATGTGATGTTAATATAATGAAAACGTAATTCTTATCATTTATCATTTTGAAGGTGAAGCAGATCAATGATTGTCAATGGTAAATAATATCAGGGATAGAGAGGATATTGATTCCTTAGAGTGGGATGAATTTAAAATTCTATTCCATGAAAAATATTTTCCTAAGGTTGTTCGAAATAGGATGGAGATAAAATTCCATGAATTTATTCAAAAGGAGGAATACTCATTTTTCATTCATGAAGTGAAATTCACTTTACTGACGAGGTATGCTCCAAATCATATTCTGGACCATGGAAGAAAACTCAACTATATTTACTCAAGATTAAGGAAAATATATCGAAGGACATTTTCTTTATGTGAGTTCAAAATATATGACATACTTTTATAGTGTTATAAGAGAGTAGAAATGGTGTTTTATGATGACCATGTTTTCCATGACAAAAAAAAACGAAGTGGTCTAGATGGAAATAAATAGATAAGAATCAATCAACGAAATATTATGGTATGAAATTTAAATTTCTAGTTTGCGAAAAAAGTTGTAAAAATCACCTTGGGGAAGGGATTTAAAAAACATAAAAGTGTATTAAATGATTTAATTTTATTCATATGTCCTCGGATTTTATTGAAAATGATCCTAGTACTGTTCCTGATAAGAAATTTTAATGTGTTTTAAATTTGGTGTTATGGGATATTATGAATATTATTTCTCATATAATGATATGAATGTTGAAAATAAGTTAGATTATAAGAATAAAAGTGTAGTGCGATCCTTAGTGACTAAGTCTACAGATGTCAGACCATCCAACGAAGTGGTATCTAGTATTTTTTTTTGTTTACTATGATTTTTCTAAAGTCTGTTTTAATACAGGGTCGACACATTCCATTATTTTGGAGAAATTTTCTAGTATATTAGAGATATCACCTCAATTAAAGGGATATAAAATTATTACTAAAATTCCAAGTGGAAATATTATCTAAAAGAGGAATTATAAGATACTTTCTGTTGTTTTATGTGGAAAACCATTACCTATAAACTTGTTTTTTTCCGTAGTATATTTTGACATCATTATGGGTTTGGATTGGATTTGTGTTTATCATATTAATATTGATTGTAGAGGTAGGGAAGTTTTTATTTAGAATGATTTTCAGTTTTTATACATGAATGAACCCATATAATTGATAAAATATCAGGAATCTGAGAAAATATTAACATATTGAAATGAAATTTATCATGATTGTATTATTGAAATCAATGGAACTTTTTAGATTAATGATTTTCTAGTTGTAAATAAATACCTTAATATTTATCATTATGAGTTACCTAGTATTATGCTTAATCAGTAAGTGTTATTTACTATTTTCCTAGATATTGATGCTATGAAAATTTCAAAACCCCTTTATTGAGTGGCTCTAATGGAACTTTCATGTGGAAAAATAATTTGTAGAATTTTCAGTTAAAGACATCGTCCAACCCAGCACATCACTATGGGGTGCTCATGTCTTGTTTTTTAATAATAAAGATTGTTCAATGAGAATTTGCATTGATTATAGATCCTTGAAAAACATCACTATTAGAAATATGTAGCATTTCCCTCATATTGATGATTTGTTTCATGAGATTAATGGAGAAAAATATTTGTTGAAGGTTGACCTACGGTCGGGGTACCATCTGTTGAAATTAATGGAACAAACATCCTAAATATTGTGTTCTATACTAGATATGGTCATTATGAATTTCTTATTATGTTTTTTGGTTTATCTAATTCACCTAATGTATTCATGGATCTTATGAATAGAAAATTTCCTTATTTCTTGAATATTTTTTTTGGTTGTTTCTATAGATGACATTTTAGTATATTCTAAAAGTAAATAGGATCCTAGAAAACATCTTATGGTTGTTTTTTAGACCATAAAATAAAACAATCTCTATGGTAAATTCAGAAAGTGGGAATTTTGGTTGCAAAAAATTTTATTTCATCGGAATATTTTAAATAATGATGGAATAAAATTTGATCCTACCAAAACCAATGTTTTTAATGAATGTAAAGGACCTACAAATGTTACATATATTTGTAGTTTTATTGGATCAACATGTTATTATGAACAGTTTTTTTGAAAACATTGAACAATTATCTATCCCACTAACTAAGTTATCAGGAAAAGGGGTTTAATTTGTTTGAACAGAAGAATGTATTGGTTACTTTTAGGAGCATAATAAGAGATAGGTGAATGATATATTTTTTTCCTTCCTTATAGATTTCGTGATTTTTTTCATCTATAGTGATGCTTCATTGAAGGGACATGGTTGGGTTCTAATTCAAAATGATTAGGTAATTGCTTATGATTCAAGACAATTGAAACACAGGGAGTGGAATTTTCCCCCAAATGATTTGTAATTAGCAGTTATGGTATACGATTTGAAAATTTAGATGCATCATTTATATGAAAACAAATAGGAAATATACACCGACCATAAAATTTGGAAGAATATATTCACTTAAAAGGAACTAAACATGAGGTAAAGAATATTTCTTTAATTGGTAAAGGATTATGATTTCATGATAAATTTCCATCTGGGGAAAATGTTGAGGATTCCTTGAGTCAAAAACATCTTGCATAATTAACCATGATACAATTGGAAAATAAGCCCTTGATGATTGATTTTATGAATTTTGTCTTTGAATTTGATTGTATAAGAAATTCCTCTATTTTGTTTGAGGTTTCAGTGTAGTCATCTTTGTTCGACAGAATTTGGAAGGTATAGAAGGCAGATAAAGAGCTACGAAAAATTATAGAAATGGTAAAAATGGGAAAGTTTCCAGACATTTAAAAGGATAAATTATGTTTTCTTACATTTGGAAAAAGAATGTGTGTTCCTGTGATTCTGAGTTAAAGAAATAGTTTTTGTGGAGAATCTCATAGTTCCCCATATTCAGTTCATCCAGGAAGCACAAATATTTACATAGTACTTCAAGAGTATTACTAGTGGGATTGAATGAAAGGAGATGTTTCATATTTTACTATGATATGTTTATCATGTCAACAAGTAAAATCAGAGAGGAATAAACTAAAGGGGATGCTTCATCCTTTTCCATCTATAGAGTGTAAATGGAAAAACATATCCATGGACTTCTTGGTGGGACTACTAGAGACTCTTCAAGGTAATAATTCGATTTTGTTTATTTGTGGTTAACTGAATAAATCGTTACATTTTCTTTCTATTCAATGAACTCTATCTTTGGATTAGCTTTATTGAATGTACATTAAAGAGGTTGTCAGGTTATATTGAGTTCTTCTTTCCATTGTATATGATCATGATATCAGTTACAATTCTATCTTTTGTAAAGGCCTTCAAAAGTCATTTGGAATTGAATTAAATTTCAGCATAGCTTTTCATCATCAATAACATGGACATACCGATTGAACAATTCAGAAATTGGAGGATATTCTTTGATCATATTAAATGGACTTCTAGGGTATTTGGGATCTTAATCATTCATTAATGGAGTTATCTTATAATAACAGTTATAATTCCTGTATACAGATGGCACCATTTGAGGCATTGTATGGGGAACACATTCAAAATCCATATTTTCAAGATTATGTAAGGGAAAGGAAGTTGATGGGACCCTAATTATTAGAGGAAATGGCTGAGAAAATGAAGATGATATAGAAACACATGAGGATAGCTCAGAGAAGGAAGAAACGTTATTTAGAAAATATGAGTAAAGTCTTTCATTTCGAGGAAGGTGATCATGTTTTTCTTAGAATCTCACCATGTAAATCAAAGTCAGCGATTCATTGGAAATTATGAAATATTGGACAATGTTGGACCAGTCACATACCATGTAGATTTTCCTCCATGTTTATTTCAGGTATATTTTTTTTCATGTTTCGATGTTGAGAAAGTATGTTCCAAATTCATCTTATGTTTCACGCCCATAAGCAATGCAGCTGGCATATAAAAATTCTACTGAAGAGAAACCTGTTCTTGTGATTGATCAAAGAGAACAAGTATTGTTAAATAATGTAATATAGTAGGTATTTTTTTTGGAAAAAACACATGGTTAAATAAGGGATAAGGGAATCTGAAAATGTTGTGAGGAAAAGGTACACTCACTTGTTTAATAAGTAAATAAAAATTGTGGGGATGGAATTTCCAAAAGGTGGGGAGAATGTAACACCCAAGGATATAAAAATAAATTTAATGAAATTAGTGAAATACTAAGACTCTATGAAACAACATTTCATTAAATATATGGTTCTAAAATAGTTGGTAAACATAATTTTTCCACTTTTATGATTTTAATTTCAAAAAACGGACATCTATAGTTATGATCTGTAAGTAATTTGGAGTCTGATAGAAATAACATAATTTTTTCGTGAATTGTAACATACCCTTATGAATTGTAACATGAATAGTTATATGGCCCTTATGAATAGTAAATTTTATTATTATTTTTTGGTCATAAATTCAATAGATAAAGGTATCTTGATAAATTTTTCAAGGTGATATAAAAATGAGTTATAGATTTAAAATTGTTACTTTTTGAATAAATAATGATTTTATTTAAAGAGTAAATAATTCTTATTTTAAAAATTATTTTTAAAAAATGGAGTTCATTGTTGAATTCTGCACATTGAGAAATGGTTGGGGTTAATTTGTGGATTTTTTCTGAAATACTTGAATTTTTGTTGAAAAGTGAAATACGATAATTTGCAGAATAAGATAAATACTTGAATTATTATATCATTAATTTAATGTTGTGTTGATGTAATCCCATTACCATGAAATCACATACTCTTATTACTTTATTTAGTTATGTAATCTTTACTATTTCTTATCTTGTGGTAAAATAATAAAATAACGAAAAAAATAATGGAAAACCCCTCTTCTCCTCCACTATAAACACCACCCTCACCCCCTCTTCCACTCACACCACACATGATTTGGTAATTTTCAATTTTCTTCCCAATCCCCATATCAAGGCTCATACACACTTCCAAGGCCTACTGGTCTCACCAAATGTCCAAAACCAAATGTCTTAAGGGGGATCTCATGGAAAAGAGATCAAGAGGTAAGAATCCTCTTTCCTTTTCTTGTGTTTTCTTTTCAATTCATTTTACTTTCTTATAATATCTTCACCTAACCATATAAAATAAATATGAAAGCTATATAATCATATATTTTCAAGATGTTATCATTTTTATGAAACAATTCATCATCATTATCATTATCCTCTTCCACTTATTTTAAAAATAAAAACATTGTCAGTGATGTGTCCATTTATCAAAATTGTAGATGATTTGTTTTAAATTTCTTTTGAATCCTAAAAAACTATCTATAAAAACATTTTAATGGTTGATAAATATTTTAACATTTATTATATATCCTCTTTTATTTTTTTCATTTACATATATACATAATATTGAGTTATACGAAAAAACTAGTTCATGATTAATGAAGAACCGCCAAAATGATCTAAATAGATATCACTAATGATTTATCTAATGATTCATCCTCATACCATAAAAACAAAATCGTTTATGTAATCCCTAAAGATTATATAAAAATATTAATACCATTTCATTCCACTTCTGGTATTTCTCTTCCCTTCAACAAGGAAATCCTTTACGAACTAACCATGGAAATAATTTCAAGAACGCACCAGAAAAATTGAAAAGAAAAAAATAGTAATATTAAATTGGTGAAATGATGTTATTAAATTAGAAAAAATGTATTTATAATCATGAATATGTTTCTGTAAGATATTAATAAAAAGTTGACCATTATACTAGTGTTTTATACTGGTTTTCTGTAATATTAAACCGTTGTAATTTAATTTTTAACCTAGTTTAAATTCTTTGTGTTAAAATTCATTAATTATGTTATACTAAGATTATATTGTGTAATGAATTTTGTTTATATTATGTTATATTATGTGTAATTACAATGTATAAACGTATTACTTTCTTTCTATTTGATTCTCATATCAATTATATGTTATTTGTAAGGAACTCTTCTTATAAAATATTCTTTTAAACATCCTGTTTTAAAAAATACAATGTGAATATTTTTATGAATGTATTATTGTTTGATGATATTGTTATGGTTCTTGGGAATTGTTTATGATGAAGGGTGGGACCTATATCTTTTTCCAATGCATTGGGTATGTGTATGTTTTAGGTCATTCGTATGGTTACTCCAAGTGGAACTACGATTGTTAAACCATAAGCTAGCTGTGAGGGTTACATTATAAGGTATCCATTAGGGTTAAATATCATATGGTAGATGTGGGGGTCAAAAAATTAAATATTTAATTCCCCAAGATACCATTATGCTTTATTTATGTTTTCTATGATATATGGAAATCTCAATTTTCACACTGTAAGTATTTGATTCTTTATGGGTGAGAAGTATGTATTTGTGAAAATGATTTATTATTTTTATAAGTATTCAGGGACTAATGGTTTATTTACTTATTTTTATATCCCTTACTAATTTTTTAATCTCATCCAAATTTTTTAAATGCTTTCCATAATTTATAATTATTTATAAGAGAAATAAGGAAGAAACATTAAATGATATGATGATTTCTCAATGATATCATGTTATGGGTAGTGTTTGAAATTTAATGATTTAGACGAAATGGACATTTTTTTAATGGTTCCCACTTAGTATTATTGTGGGTTGATATGTATGAGTTATTTCCAAACATTCAAAAACTTTAAATTGAACATATCTTTTGGAATTTAAAAAAGTGAAATCTAGTGGAAATAACAACAATATTTAATGTTTAATGTTGTGGCCTTACAGACATGGAATGTCTCACTAAACCTTATATAGCCTATGTCACACTCTCATGGTACATGAACTTTTCAACAGTACATGGAATGTCCTTAAGAGTACTTAGTGTGTTTATGATGAGATGGAACTGATTGAGCCATATGATCATGCATGTGTCTGTGTGCACCTGGTTGTTCTCGGGTACTTGGATTTTTCTATATACCCAGTCATGTACGCATATACGGTTTAACCTTTGTACTCTAGTCCTTTCATGTATCATAATGTGTCTCTTCTTATTTAATCTATGAGAGACATTTTTTTTCAAAAATTAAGGGTCACAGGTTGTGTGACATATCTCACCTAGTGTGTGATACTTTTCATCTTCATAGAAACCATAACATCATAGCTAGGGCCCCACACGACATGTAATGTTTGATTTTATGCCTTTTTTATCCAAAATTCCATAACTACGTGGTTCTTCATATGGTATAATTATTCCATCACCAATACCAGAAATCATTTCTATGGAGATTGGACATGGAGGTTGATCGACCATTCAATCTCCTGTGTCCAAATTCTAACTTCTAATTCATTAGAAATATCTACCGGGAGAAATGCATTTTTTGCATGATAAAAGACATCATAATAATGTCTTCAATTGGCTCCCAATTCATCATTTCCAAAATAAAAACCTCAGTTATTAACAAAATCAAACCCTAATATATGTTATCAATCCTTTGTTCCATCAAATAGGTGTCTACCCATTAATTACCCATCATTTTTCGAACAATAGGTAAATAGAAACACCGGTGATGAATGCATGATGAATGGTGGGATAAAACAAATAAACAAAAGAGGGTAAAAATGCATGATTGTGACTGGGTGGGACTCAATCCATTTATATTATCTCAATAAACAAAGATGAAAAAAAATATAAACAGTTTCTCCCAATCCCACAAATAAACTATTACATACAAAATGATCAACCCGATAATCGATCTATTATATGATTTGATGCAAATTTATCCTGAGATAAATAAAGGGGTAAATTACACATTAAAAATAATCCCTTCCTTGATTTGGATCTATGGATAATGAGGAATTTTATTGAATTTATATTGTTGGAAAATCTAAAATTTTTGTTCTAATTGGTGATTCTTGAAGTACTCTCAGAAATGAGTCATGATCCCAATGTCCACAAAAGTTCCTCTGTTATGTCTACTAATTTCATAGGCTTATTATTATAATCATATGAATTGGATATAGTACCATATTTATAAATTACCCCAAGGTATTTTGACCAACAAACATTAAAACTAATAAAGAATTGTTTTTATTATTGGTGCTCCTGAAAAAATTTCAACAAACATTTGACGCTAATAAAGATTATGTCATGCCTAAGGTATAGTCAACATTTCAAAACCAATGGTGGTATAATATTTTTGATGTAATAATCCATTTTAGAGTTATTAATCATTTTACAGAATAATATTCATGTGTGATATTAAAATATTTTAAAAAATTATAATATCAACTCTGGTCTCCAGAAACCTTGGTTTTCCAAGATGTCACAGAACCTAGATACAAATATATTACTATAAATATTCAAACATATTACATTAAAATGAATGAGATATTAAATTCTCCCCAACATCAAAGGTTTTTTCCAAAAAGTTTGAAACCTACTCATAATATTTGGTACATAGCTCCTACCAGGTTTCCCGCTCCCAAACGATCTCCCAAAGGATTCCCATGCTATTAGAAAACAAACACCTATAGAATAACATTACCACAACGGTTATTCCACTTAATGATCTTAACACCAATGGCTCCTTGAAAAGTTATCTTCACCCTCAATGTACATCTCAC
The DNA here is from genome assembly GCA_963277665.1 of Viscum album. Lineage (NCBI taxonomy): Eukaryota > Viridiplantae > Streptophyta > Magnoliopsida > Santalales > Viscaceae > Viscum > Viscum album. Next base: position 1,637,696,205 of record OY728121.1, on the reverse strand, counting down.
ATAGATTAATACTGTACAATGAATATTTTAGATAGATACTCTTCCATGACTTGTTGGGAAAACCCTCAAACCATAAACATAGTGTTTATTAGGTTTTATGGTACACCACTTACCTAATACATCATATAAATAATAAACTGGAAGGCCCTAAGTACATTTGAGATAGCATAACACCCTAGATAAAACATTGAAACACTTAAACATAAATTTCATCCATCATTAGTCTAAAAAGAAAATTACACATTAATGGGTAGTTCCTATACACCTCTAGAGGATCATTACTATTTAAAACTATCACCTGTAACGAAAATGGGCCCATAAGAAATGTCCCTCACTCGATCTAACTAAAAAAATAGTATCATGGGATCCCCCCTTATAAGGTCGTAAAAAAACATGCAATCCCAAATCATGTTTACCAAAACCCCAATAGTTCACATTACATAGCCTTCAATATAAGATAAAGATATGCTCTCAATTATAACTAAGTCCCCAAATGATTCTTACATCATATTCCTAATTGTTTCATGAATCAATCATCCTGATCATTAGTGATCATCAATGGAATTACATGTATCCAAATTACCTCCTACACGAATAAGAATCCAAAAAAATATAGAAATCTATTTTGGTCATCTCCTAAAGATAGGTGTGATACAACTGGTTTAATTTGAAAGAATTCTAAATCTCACATGGATGACTAACTAATTCAAAGAGATATCAGTACGACCTCATCTCCACCAGATGTACTATTAAGGGAAAATAACCTACTCAAAACCTCATTTCTTAGCATAATGAGATTTATCATCCATCCTTGGTAATTTTTTCACCCCTCATTCATAAAATCCTTATTGAATATATCTAGTTGAAATCTAGTTACACAACCTCTCGTAATCAATATACATGATTTTTACCCCCTAGAATGCTAAATAATTAGTGGTTAGTAGCTATCTACTTCAGGTAAATGGAACCATCCATATGTATCTCACAAGATCCACCTAAGACAGCATACAAGAATAAAATTTATGAAATAAGTCTACTATAAACCTATCCAAAATGGTTTACGGATAGTTTCCATAATTCTAATAACTCAAAAAAGGCATACAACACAACAAAGGTATCACCATGAATTTAATAAACCATATTGTCTTTATAAAGAAACATCTAGTATATCATCTTCTATAAACAAAGTTGGTGACATCCTTTCCTAATACCAAACACTGAGAACCACTTCTCCCCCAAACATTAAGAGAAGATGTTAATAATAGACTATGTCCAATACCTTTCATCATGTCACTAGGTTTATGTGACCACAATACTCACCAAACATCATGCTCTCATCTATCTATTAGGATAATAACACCAAAAAACAATAAAAAACTAGGTTTCATGAATCCATATATATGTATATCCACTAACTGTACATTTATCTCTCATAGATCTTCAAGGAAACTTGATTAGTTATAGATTAAAATAGAACATCCCTATTGAAAGTATGTAAATAAAATGTACTTTTTTAGTGGAAATCCTGAATAATATATAGGGAATACTTTTCACAAATTCTACAAGCACTATAGGAAACTAAAAGATCATATAGTCCACTTCTCCAAGGATTATACTATTCAAATATATATTAGTTAGTTGCAGACTTATGCTCATGATCTCCTCTTTGGCTACATAGAATTTATATTTATCCATGGAGGAAAACTCAATCCCATAAGTTAAAAAATATACCACACCCACTCGTGGAAATAAAATGAGAACAGATAGTAGGAAAATAGTCCATAATGAGGGAAATATCATATGGTATCACAACCACAACAAAAATATTATATATTAGGCCCTCTCACTCCTCTAGTAGTCAGGTCACAACATTAATGGAAGTGTGTGATACATATTCCTCTATATATTATCCTCAAACTGAAGGTTTGAGCTAAAAAATAGTATTATTACTAGGAATTGAACAATTTATAAGCTAAGTGGTAGGTTCCTCAAGACATTGTGTTAACACTAAAACTAGGGTAGTGAAAACACAAATTATACCACAAAACATTCTCTAAGAATATATGGGCTCATACTATCGGGAAATCATCCTTTTCCCATCCCTCATATTCCCCACAACTAGGTATTTCAAAAAAACCATAGTAAATAATCTTTCCAAGAAGACCCATATAAAAGTAACTCATCCTCTAAACTGTGATGTTATCCTCTTTGGAAATCACTGACTTGACCATATGGTTATAGACCGCCTAACAAGAATGTGTCTTGGTGGGGAAAGCATCCCTCTTTATTGAGTATTCGATGTTTCATAAAATTTAACAATCACATGGATCAACCTACACCATTCATCACTCAGTAAGGTCTAAAAAAGTGGAAAATAGGTGGCCAACACATGTGTCTAACAATATAATAAAAATTTAGAAAAGTCACAAAAGAACCTCGAAATACTCCCAAAGCCAGTGGGTCAAGAACGCCTACTGACTGAATAATTCCATGTTCTAAACCACAAGCTTCTTGAGCCTAGGTTAGTCTAAAATTGAATAGTGATGGTAGTATCAAACCAAAATTCCAGCAACGTACTACTTCTCCATCATCCCCTTCAATACATCCTCCACCCTAGAAACCTCCCTGCTCTAGTTGATGACCCACCATTAGTGGTTCATCGACTGAATCTCTATCTATAGCACGTTGGGTGGGAAATTCTCAAGTGATATGTCCCCTTAACTCACGAGAATGGTGAATTATTAGCCTTGAATACTTTATCTATTACTGATGTCTCTAAAAATTATCATATTTGGAGATTTCATCATATACGTACAACTGGTAGGTCATGTTGATGCTAGATCCTAGGACATCCCAAATTTGGGATCTCATGATACCCACATTAACCATGCATGTCATTGAATAACACCAAAAAGGATATCCACACATCAGTGTTACAAAATTCATCCACCAAAACCATTGGAGGAGGTTCTAAAAACTGATCAATAGACGAAAGTTCTACCGACTAACCATCCCAATGAAAAACCACATCATGACCCAGACCCATCATAGGGGCCACATCACTCATCTGGTTGTACTATCTACTCTTATATAGTGACCTCACTAGATTTATTGTGAATACATCATAAAATAAAAAATGACATACAATGGTCATTAAGTATATCTTGAAAGCTGACTCAAGAAGGAAATTAAATCCACAACCCATTCCTGTAAGATAAATATACCAATGTGCACACTTAAACCGATTTCAATATATACAGTTTCCACAAGCATGTTATGAGAGTCCTATTTAAAAGATAGATCAGGCTCTACACCAACACTACATTCCATGTCCTAAAAAGAAGAAGAAAAAAAAATTTAATATTATTTCCCTAGTACCCAATCTAAACCTTGCTGCTAGAAAATCTCCAAACTCTAGTACAAAAATGGAAGAATGAAATTAAAAAACTTCATCTCGCCTTGCCCCAACATGGCCAACCTAACCAGTGATGAGCCATGTGTCATGTATCCAATCGTGCCTCCAATAATATTGGGGATAAATACTATATTCAAGTAGGAATGTCACACATTTGTGAGGCATTAGGCTAATTTACATGAAATAACACACACACATCTCTAGGCCTATAAATTGTTTAGATGGAAAGATAAAATTATATCATTAATGAATGAATAAATTCTATTTTATTTCATATTATGTAATATGAAAAGGAATGTAATCAAAGGGACAAATATTGGAACAAATTTTTGTAAAATAATATCTTACCTTCTTAGAAATAGGTTACTTCATTCAAATGGAACACCGATATACACCCGTGTATATTAGGCCCAAATTGTGCTCTACTTGCTCCTATCCCACCAATATTTCCATAAATGATCATTCAACTTCATAAGACATGAAATGTGAATGTAGAGAAAAGTAAAGGGTTACAATAACAATAACCATCAAGACACCCATAATTCACCAAAAAACTTGTATCAAGATTATTTAACTTAGAACTATATAGGTATGTCAAAGAATATTTGGGACATAACAATTAATAGAAATAATCTAATATAAACTAAAAAATCCTTCTAATCTGATGTGGTGACAACTACAATTCTATCAACACGATTCTATTCTAGGTACAACTAAGACAACCATATTTGAGAAACCCACTCTATAAGATACAATTCCTCTAATTACACTCTATTTATAGTTTATTCTCATAATGTCTAGACAAGGAGATGCATAAAGAAAACTGATAGGTTTTATATGATATACACACTCAATTAGACTAATACCCCATCCAAAGTATCAGATATATATATAGTGATTGGGGGTTAATTCTAATGTCTCATTGGGGGGCCACATAAACCTACTATACTAATCCTTCTAGATAGGGGATAAAATCCTTTGTAACTATAGGTCACACATATTCCAACCCCACTTCATAGGCACCATGAAAGAAATTAGGAATGGTCTCGGCCACTTAGATATATTATCTATCTAATTAGTTGAAGGTTCGGATATATAATTCTATAGACTATAATCCATACTAAAAACTTGTGGAAGTGAACAAAGACTAACCAATTCTATATAATGGATCTCTCTTAAAATATAAATGTGTGAGGAATATATAGTGTGGTTATAATCATATAGAATGTATTTTATTCCAGACTAAACCCAAATATTAATGGTCCCTCAGAACACACTCAACAAATAATGGTCTGTGAATGATCACTAACACCCACAAATATGCTAAAATTAGTGGAAAGAATACCCTATCCTATCCTTTTTGGAGTACATGGTGTGTACCTTTGGGTTCCCAGTGTGTGTCACTATGCCTAGTGTATCCTCTATCTCATGCTCACGCAACATGTAGTTTTCCACAATACAAGGATTTTAATTAATGGTATAAAACATGTTGATAGTGATATGATATTGGATTTACTGCCTACCCTTGATCGGGTTTGTCTACACCTGGAAAAGCCCATATACAAAATCATTACTATGTACTAGACCATGTATGAGTACACGACTTTTCCCACATACCCTGGTTGTTTCATGTACCTGTCCGTGTTTGTTCCCATGTAAAATCGAAGATACATTTCGAGCCTCTAGGTAATGGTTACATGACATGTGACACTATTGTTCTCCAAATAAAACTAAGCACTATATCCAGTTCTCTAGATGGCATGTATCTCTAGAGTAAACAACACATATGTTGGAAATTTATATAATCTCCACATTTATCACATATTATTCTAATTTATCACTCTCTCTACTAAAACTAACCACAAAAATCATATCTCGAGTTTAACTAGCCTCAGCAACCCTTTTGGACGGATTTCAGCTTTTGATTCGCCGAACATCAGTATAAAAATACATCCCTTCATCATATTCCAAAAACCCATGCATGAACATGTATGATCCAAAATTCATTATCAATCACCACTATCATAGATCAATGACATCACAAAATGAAACCTAGATCTAGGGTAACAATCCTTTGTACCATGAAATGGGTGTGCACTGATTGATTACTTGATATTTTTTGAACAGTCATAGAAACGAAATAGGGATGATTAATGCACGATGAATGGTGGTAGAAAACCATGAAATATACGAGATGAATGAAATTGGACCACGTTTGGGTTGGAATTGATTTTTTTCCATTAGTGAAACAAAAAAATCTCAAAATATTAAAAAAAAACTTATCCAAAAAAATTTAAATAGATATATACTCACAAAATTGACGACCGATTAATCGATCTGTTATAGAATTTGATTTTTATTCATCATGAGATAAATCAAGGGGATAAAATCCAAAAAAACATACTACCTTGATTCAGAAAAATCTATCTAGAAGAAAAATAAATTATTTTCATTGTTGGCGAGCTCTAACAACTTCATTGTCATTGGGGATCCTTATGGTACTCCAGTCATCGGTCTATCCCCTCCATGTTTACCAATGTTCCTCCAAACTCACCTCTAAATTTTAAGGGTTATGATGATAACCTGGAGAATTGACCACACCAGAATATTTATAGAATATATGTTGGTCATTTCATTAATAGACAAAAAAATTAATATATATATATATATATATATATATATTAATTGTTCCCACAAAAAAAAATCACAAACACATGACACCAACAATGATTATGTCATGCCTTGGGGGAAGCTCACATTTTAGACACAAAGATGGTCTTATTTTTATGTTCCATGAATACATTTATTAGTTATTTCATATTATTAGGAAAATTGTGAATGACTTATAATAATATATTTAATTTTCTAATTATATCAATTTTGAGCTCCTTAGGCATCAGGTTCTCACATCGTCTATGCTGCTGGCTCTGAATGTATTATTAGAAATATTACAATGTCTTGAATGAAAAAAATTGAGACATAAAATATGTCATTATTATTATTTGGGAAGTAATAAAAAACTGAAAAATTTATCCATGAACAAATTAATTAATTTTTATTGAATGTAGGAAAAAAACTACTTCAAAACACCTAATATGGACTCATATGTGGAAGATAAGTTTATATAGAAGGACCTATACCAAAGGTATCTAGAAACTATTGGTATATATTATTATATACAGAAAATTTATAATAATCATTATTATATCTTAATTTTATAATTTTTAGAGCAATAGTTTCAATAAACCATTGGTATACCCATGAATATACTGAAGGTTATACATAAATATTGATATAGGGAGGACGGTTTAATGGTATGCTAATTTTTTTATAATGGTATACATTCTCTATACCAAAAGTTTTAACAACCCGTTGGAACAAAAATATCCCAAATTCTATAGTTTTATGAACATCCCCATTTGTGAAATCAATCCACATTCATGCCTAAGATCGGTTCCATATTCTTCTACAGGCATGACGATCCATCCTTAGTTTCTCATTTTATTTAGTTTTCCCAAAACAAAAAATTGGTGAGTTCCAAATGGGTAATATCTTCTGCCAATAATAATTTTCTTTTATTATTTATTTATAAAACATGTCCTATAATATTTATTTTTCTTACCCATCCACATAAATCTCTCATACCTTAAGGATTTTATTTTATTTTTTTGGAATATAAAATTGGAATGTTCCAAATAATTCATCTCCTATATCAAACATCATTTTAGTTTATTTTCTATTCCTAAATTAATAACTAAGATTTACTTTTGGAATCTAGATTCATTGAACTAGGAATTTTATTAATTTTTAAAACTCAATTGCAAAATAAATTTGATTATTTGTGATGTATTTTTTTAAATTTAGTATTTATCTACTTCAATATAAATGTAATGTAAATTTATTATTTTCTGTTATATATAAATGATGTAACAGAACAATTATTTACATTATTACATTTTTTGATATGTAAAAATTGTAAAGGGTTATGGAATTAATTATTTCATTTTTTAATTTTAAAAATTCAAATTATTAATTTCATGTCTCAAAAAATACCATACACAAAAATCTATGTGTTACATACTAGATATAAGAATTATTAATACTTATATTTTTTTTAATGGATCACTTATTTAATATGAAAACAACCCCTAGACGACTCTACGATGATCTAATAATTATGATATTTTGTTATGCCTCATTCTTAAAATTTTATTATAGATTAATTTTACATCAATATTCATCATGTATTTTAAAAGAACTATAGAAATGGATCTCTTATGAAAGTCTCCCATGATTCCTTGGGTGATGGTTAATTAAAATAACAGGTATTACAAAAAACAATATATATCACGAAATATAAAATTATTTACAAAATAAAATTTCAAAATCATATTTTTTTAATATATTACACAGATAAAATCCAAGGTACCTAATTTAGAAAATTATTGGCTATTTATAATAATAAAATTATGGGCAAACCATTTATGCAACCCAATTCAAATGAACCCCCTTAAAATTATTTTAATAGTTTAGATAATTTTGACATTAATTCGACCACTTATTCCCAATTATATCTCATACACTTATTAATCACACTTTATTAGTACTTCCCACACATTTCATGACACACTATTTAAATTATTTTTTCAACTGATACGTACTTTTCATTTATTTTACCACTTATATAACACTTTCAATCACCATCACACCCACATAAAAAGTGAATTGAATATGTAAACAAAATATATAAATTATAAGAAATATTTTTTGTAGTATTATGTATCGTTATTACTCATTGATATAATTGAATTAAATACCATTATTTTATATTTATTGTATTTTGTAACATATATAGTATTGTAATTACTTTTTTATTATGATTCTCATATAGACTAGTGTTTGAGTTATGGTTTCATATAAATCTAAGAATTATAGTTTCCTTAAATATATTTTTAGTTAACTTAAATGTTATTTCATTAGTTTTTTGACATCACATATAATATATTTTAAAAAATGTATAGATATATTTTGTATGCAACTAATCAAATATCTAGGTATTTTCAGGAAAATTTGGAAGTATTTTTAGATTTTTTATTTAATAATTCTTCAAACAATATTTATATACACTTCACACATTTTAATCATTCTTGAAGACCATATTTAATTCATGAGGAATTTATGTACCATATAAAAAAATATTGTTTAAAAAACAACCATGTCTGGTATCACAATTTTAAGAAAATTAAAAATCAATTTTTTTATGATTCAAATGAGAGGTTTTGATTGGAAAATTTTTTAGATGCTTGGTTTCCATTAATTATTCATCATGAGAAAATAAATATTCCAACAAAAAAAGACTTGTATAGGATCACACATGAGATATTCAATGAACATGATGATTTAAATAGTTTGAAGAAAATGAAGGATTCTTCCACGACTCTAATATATCATCAATGTGGTAAAATGAATAAGATGTAATTTTTCTTAACACTATTTCCTGGGAAAAAATGAATGAAATTTATATCAATTCAATCAATTATATTTTTCCATTTTAAAGTAATTACATCTGGATAATAAAGATATTTCCTCAATAATTTATATGGAATTAATGTTACTCAAAGAACACGGATTTTATAAAAAAAATATTTCTCTCATGAATTATTGAAATTTATTATGGGGATAAATTGTTGAATGAAATGATTATATAAAATTTGGAACATCATGAATGAAGACATATATATAAATGGAACACCATATCGTGTGGCTTAGAATGTAATTTAATACATTCCATTTATTTTGAGTCTCCAGAATTCTTTAATTTATGATGAAATATAAATAAAAATAAAATTGAATGATAATGAGAAAAAGTTGGATAATGATAATTTTTTTTCATCCTGTAGATTTATTTACATGGTGAACATTTTTTGTTTTATATCTATATTTTTTTTTCTAATTTAGATATTTTGGGGTTTTATATATCATACGATGGTTTTAATCTATTTGGGAAGATTCAGACTTCACACAACTCCTAGTTAGTTTTCGTACACATCTATAACCTTACTCTATGGGTGTGTATGAAAAAACATTTCACATTCATGAGTATGCTCATATCCAGATATTTTGATTCTATAAATTAATTAGATTTACACATGAAACTATTAATAAATGTGTTGAAACATATATATAATTTTGATGTGCATACATAAGATTCGTTATTGAAAGACATATTTTTTATGTGTGTTACACTTATAATGATGATAAGTGATTTTTCTATTATTGAAATGTACTTCGGATAGATAATGAAGGGAAAATTATCATTTCATATTTTTATAAAGAATACCAAATAAAAAAGAAATAAATATCATTATAGTTCCAATTTTATGGGACATGAACAATTATTTCCTATGTATCTTCTATAAAAGAATAATAATCCAAAGCATGACAATACCCTGGAAGTTGAAAATCCACCATAGTGTATTTCTAGAACTGAGGTGATTAATTTACTATAATATGTAAGTTTTTCATTTAGGAAGGGTCAAATGAAATCAAGAAAGATTAAGAATGTTTCCAATAAAACCAATTAGAATTGGAATAATTAATTTATCTTATTTTAATTGCTTTATTAGTCAACCAATTTTTTATAGTGTTGATAATATTTAAAGAACATTGAAAAAACAATAGTGAAATGTTTCATTCAATTATTATAAATGTAAAGGAAAATACAAAAGATGATTTAAAATCTTAGTTTGATAGGCTGGATTGGTGTATTTGATCATATTATCATCATTTGAGTATTTGTAAAGATAAATGGGAGGTTCCATGTGATTATTATGTGATGAGACCTACATAAAAAATCAGATTATGGAATTACTAGATATAGGTAAATTTATTTATTGAAATTCAATAAACATGTCAAAATTGGAATATAGAAGAAATTTCATGAGAAATATTTTAAGATACATGATTATCCCATACTTCTACATGAGTTGATTCCAATAAAAACATGTAAGATGTTCTCTAATAATATAAGTGTGGTTGTTATTTTTTGTGCTATTTTCATATAGATATTTTGGTTTAGAAGTTTTACAATACATTCCAGAATTTTTTTTATAATAGGCTCCATTTATTTTGATTGATTTAGCGAAAATATCCCCCATCTATTTTTTACATGCATGATCCATCAATGTGTAAATATTACAAATGAATTACATTTTGGAGGACCTATTTGTTTTCATTCTATGTGTACAGCTAAAATATATATTTAAAAATTAAATTCTTATGTTCAGAACATGAATCATCCCAAATATTCTGTTATAAAATATATCATAGAAAAAGAATGTATGTATTTTGGTTCAATATATTTCTCAAATTTGACAGTGAGATAGAATAGACCAATGAGAAATTATTTTGTTCAATATGATAAAATTGAACCAAGTTTTCCATCACATCCCCAAACATTCATTTACATTTACCACATTAAGCCTTGAAGAGTAGGATATTGAACATCACATTGTTTTTTTAACTATTATTTATTTGATGACTACATCAAGTAAGTATATTGAACATGTATTTGTTATATAAACTCATGTAATTTTGAATTTAGTTTAAACTATTTATATTTTATGGTTGGGAGTATAAAAAAATTTTAAATAAAAAGAATCATTATTTACCTTTGAGGAGGAGAGAGACTTTTCATAGAAAAGAGTTTTTTTTGTTTGTTGAAATTTATATTATAAGTTCTACTATAATAAATTAATAAAATATTATTTATTTATTTTTTTTTATTTTTTATTTTACGTATTGAGTTTCATTATGAACATGGTCTATGAAGAAATATGATCTTTTACTATTGGTCCTAATTTGGTGGTTTGAGAATAAAAATTGATTGTGATCAATGGGTTCAAATATGTTATCACTAGATGAGAAGTTAACTAGATAAGTGAATATTATGGTGTTATGGTAACTACCAAAAAAGATTGTTACTCCAGATCATCAGATATTATACATAAAATTGAAAATGTAACTTACTATTAGGTTATTGAGAATATTATAATATTAAGTAATTTCATATTGGTCAATACATAATACTAAAATGCAGGTCGTTTGATTCGATAATAAGGAATTAAACATTTATTTATGATTTTGGATATCACATAATTAACATAACTCTTAGTCTTTCTATTGATAATCCATATATATTTGAATAATTGTTCAAATAATATTGTTATGAGGAAGATTATCCGAAACTAGAATTTGGTATGATTATTAAAGAAGTACGAAGAAATATTATTGACGATAGTGATAATGAAATTCACATATTCCATACTCTAATTTTACCCAATCAATTTTTTACTTATGATGACTTCAATATTTCAATTTTCAAAGTTGATTCTGTACCTAATGTTATTATGGGAAATATATTGAATCGTCCATATGGGTTCTTAATTCATTTGGTTTAGCTCTACAGTGGGTTTTATATTGGAATAGTTAAAATTTCATTACATTTAGATTCAAATATATTGTATTTACCATGACCTTAATATTAATTTTCAATATATATTATTTTTACATTTTATGGAGTTTCATTTTAAAAAATTCAATTAAACATTATTATAACCTACTAAACCAAAAAAAAACATTTATATTGGAACAATAAAAAGATTAATTGAATTTAAAAATATTAAACTAATGAAAAATAATATCAAAACCAATGAAAATATTTACTTAACCAATAAAATGGAAAAATATGGAAACACATATTATGAACTGAATGAAATAAAAAAATAGACAAATAAACTATTCAATTGACTAAAATGAACCAAATGACCTGACATAAATTGAATTGGACTAAATTGAAAATATAATAAAATAATATTATACCCATGCTAAAAATCTAATTTAAAAAATGTATTTTTCTATGACATGTATTTTATTTTTTGATCTTATTACCACTAAGTATAAAATGTTTTTTATATCATGATGTAACATTTATTTGGTCAGAATATTGATTTTAAATTTTTTATGTCATAACCCAAATTCATTCTTATTTAGATTTCATATCAGTTATGTATTTATAATTAATTCAATATTTTTTCTCAAATTACAAACCTGAGACACATTGAAGAGATATGAAGGAAAAGGATGAAAGACAATAATAGAAGAAAGAGATATATTTGTGTTCTTCCTTTGGTTCTTGTTGTCCGTATTTAATTTAATATATATAAACATCTATAACATATATTGTCATTTGAGTTTTTTTAAATTTTAATCAGGATACACCACCTATGTAAAAGTTATTCAGAAATTAGTTTGGTTATATCAATACTCATCAAAATAATATGAGGGGGTACTTGAGCTATGAACATCAATCGGTGTACCTGATCACACAAATTCAATTAATATGACATACCATCCATCACACCTTATCCCATAGTTTCATCAGAGGTACCAAGGATGTAGAGACCCAAATCCTGACGTACATGGACATTACATTACTTTTGCGGAATACTTAGTACATAACAAAAACACACACACAAGGACCGTAATAGTTTAGTGTCTTTGGAACCTTGGAACGTAATCTTTTAATCATGGTGAAAGATCTTCAACATCTCCCATAAAGATCTTCCTTTTTTTCTTACCTAAAACCTTTCTTTATGTCCTGGGGAAAAGAAAACATAAAAAGGGTGATCTCAAATGCTCAGTAAGGGTAAGAATGGATCAAATAAAACATACCATATACATTTGAACTTAAAAACACGAACATAATGTTTAAACATCAAAAGCTTGAGCAATGACATAAAACATGGAAGTACGTAAGGCATAGATCATAAAGAAACGTTAATAATGATAAAATAACATGGAAATAAAACATGTAATTGTGGAAACCATTAAGCACATGATATTATTTCCATAGTAGCCAAGGAATTGCTGCCAAGACCATCTTAGTGGACAAAGTCCCTTTCTGGATCGAGTTCACTCCCCGTTCCAGTCCTGTATTACTGAACCGATTTAACTTGTCGTTCCAGACATGTCTATCTCATGAGATATAAATCTTTACCCAATGCATTGGAGGGAGATATTGGTCCCACCCATATCATAATGAAATCATTCTTACTTGTGCCACAAAATAAACATACATCATTCATAGTAACCCAATAAATAAAATGGGTTTCATAAACATCATCCCATAATCAAATAATCCATATATAAGAAATGGATATCATTTCATAATAAGAAAAGTGAAACCATGTAAATCATAGAGACATTATACTTGAAACATACACATATGAAATAATGTCATCATAGATGGAAAAAGGTTTTGATAAAACACTTGAAATGAATTCTTGAGGAAAATATCCTTTCTTCTTCAAAATCAATTTATTTTCACAAAAATTCATGCTATTTTAAAATAAAGATATTTTGTTGAAAATAGTCATGAAATATTTTTAGGAAGCATCATGAAAATAAGTCTTTATAAAACTGTAAAAATCTGTTCGTTCTGTATAAGTTAAAAAAACATTCTTCTTGTTCTTTTATCGGAAAAGATAAAAAAGTACCTCATAGGGTAAAAAAAAGAATGATTCCTTCCATACCATGGTTTAAAAGTAAAAATGGGTATAAAAGGACTTTAAACATACATGAATACACTTTTATAAAACATGGACATGGATGATAGCAATATCCCTAGTAAATACTTACGAATAAGTAATCTCGGATAAAAATGAGATTTGCACAATTATCCCTTATCTTAGGTCTGATTTGATTTGTAAGTGTCCAAACCTCATGTATAATGATTTAAATAATGTCATTAACTTATTCCAGAATCATACTCATTGTTATGATATCATATATGGTTCACTTATGAATTTATATTACCCGTTCTTTTGTAAATTCCATGTTAAAGAGCGTTTTGGGTAAAATCGTTTCATTTGTCATCCGTGTTTTGACTTGTAATTATTCATATGATTAATTAGATGATGATTACTTAATTCCAGAATATAAAACATGATTTATATATAATATATATTCTGAATATATATATATATATAATAGATCAGTAAATGGAAAGAAACACACCGTTCATGGAGACGGTAGACCGTACGTATGCATGAACGCTGTATTCTTTTCCTTATTGAGTTGAATGGAATTAAATAGATGACATAAATATATCTACACATAAATCCAGTATCATTATTATTTCATATATTTCATGATTACTTATTATATATACTTTATAATCATTCATGAATGGTTAAAGTGGAGAATGAATATCATCACGTCGTGGAGACGGTAGTTCGTACGTACGCACAAGCGATGATATCATTCTCCTGATCGTGGAATTGTATTGGAGTGTATGTATACTATTTCAGAGTCTATATCACTTTAAAATAATCATATATAGTTATTATGTACACCATTATACCCATCCAAGTAAGGTGGTGATGGAAAATAGATTACACCACAGCGTGGAGACGGTATTCCGTACGTACGCACGCGCGGTGATTTCGTTTTCCATAGGATGGATAGTTGGTGAAATATGGTTGTTTAATACTTATAATAACATATCAGTATATGAGTGATACTGATGTTATTACTTCATAATGAAACAACCTAAGAAGAAGAAGTTGAAGAATAAATAAAGTTGAAATAATCGGTAACGGACATTACCTCTTCTTTAAAGCGCCTCTTTGAGTCCTCCTCATAGGGCACTAAAATTGGTCTTTTAAGATGACCAGGACCTCTAGGATGTTTCTAGGGAAGTGGAGAAAAGAATTTGGCAGGTTTGGGCCGAGATTGAAGGCTCAAAGTGGTGTTAGGAAGAGAGGGAGGCAGTGCCCTTTTATAAGGGAGGAGAGGGGCTCCTTTGGAAAAACTAAAAATATTATTTTATTATAAAGACAAATTCAGTTTTAAATAGCTCGAAATTGATTTATTTCGAAGATAAGGTGGGTATGGGTAGAAATAATCTCATCCAATAGAATTTAGACAAGTTTAGGTTCCTATTTTAACCTTATCATTTAGATTTATAATTAAGTAAAATAATTTTACTTTTACCGTGTCTTCTTGTGTTTTTATACTATAAGGTTAATAAACTTACTATAAGCAGACAAACGAACCCCAAGTTGTTTATTATTAATATATATAAGCTTATCTAAGTCATTTTGCCGAACCTTAGATTTTGTGGAATAAAATAACAATTACTAATATAATATTTGTTTTAAAAACTATTTTATGTCAATTTTGACACTATTTAGTAATTGATTTTTTTCAAAATCATAACAGAATGATTAGTTCGAAAAAAGTTAATTAAATCAACAATAACATGACATATTAACCTAGAAAATTAGTTTAATTCATAAAAAGTCCCAAATTACATTTATTTCGGTATTTATAAAATCAATTATGTCAATATTTCATTAATAAGATAATTACTACATCATCTTTATGTCATAAATAAATTACATTATTTAATGTCTAAACATTAAAAATAAAAGACTGTTATGTAGTAAATATTTTTAGCTTTCTAATGAATATTTATTGTTGAATTTATCTTATGTATAACCCTATATTAAAAATGATATACTTATTAAACTTTGATTATAACTATTTTAACCCTTCTTTAAATAAATTAATAATAAATGTCCTAATCTAATCCAAGTGGGCCTAAAGGTCATATTTTATTCCTAAGGTTGTTTTTGGTCGAATTACACTTATCCAATAGAATTAGGACATGTTTTATTGTAATAATAATATTATTTTTACCCTTAATTACCCTATTTATTTTTAACCGTGGTAAAAAAAAGTAAAAAGTTACTATTCATGAAAAATTATTTTCATCTCATTGAACAACATTTTTCTTACTGACATCAACCGTGTCTCTCGGAATTTTGAAATTCCACTCACAGAAGCGGTAAAATTATGTTTTATGAAAAATTCAATTTTTTTAACTACCACTTAGTGGTTTCACTATTCATCAAATAAATGAATGTTTCCAGAAAATACCAAAAATTAGGCCTATGATATATTTGATATTATGAACTCAAAAATGATTTCAATTTTACCAAATTAAAAACATATCAGTTGCACTAATTAATTTAAAAATTAATTCCCGTCGTCTAAACAAATAGCGTGTTCTTAAGAGATAATAACTATCAAAAGATTGACACTTGTTTATGTCTGATTTAAATGTGAAATTACATCCAATGAGCAAAATTGTTTTAAATTGTAAAAATATATTCTAAATATACTTTAAAACCACTCAAATTAATAATTTATCACTATTAATTATTTCGATTAAAAAGGTTGTTTTTAATTAAAATTTAGTAATTTTCACTATTCATCATAAAATGAAAGTTATCTGAAAAGTACCAAAATTTCACCCTAAGCTAATTTCGATATTCCGAATCCAAAAATGAAGTCCATTTTGAAAAATAAAATTTACAAATTTTGAAAAAGTGGTTATTACTATTCATAACGGCTAGTTTTAATAATATTTTAATAATATCTCGTTTAGTGAACACACTATCGAGGAAGATTGTGATTGCGTGTAATGCAAGGAAAGTCAAGTATGTGTGTTGTGAAAGCTCCTGGTAGTGTACAACACAAGACATTAATGAAATTAAAATGAATATTTTTCATAAAATCTCGGGGTGTTACATTCTACCCCCCTTAAAAGGAATTTCGCCCTCGAAATTCGTCGGGGTTATAAATGGTTTACTATTCGAATGTTTCTTTAATAGAAACCCACATCGTAAAAAGGAATACCAAAACCAATATTTAAAAACAAAATTATGAATTGTAACGGTTACCCATATAAACTAATCACTGGGTTTCCACATAGGTGAAAATATGGATATGGAAGAGAAATATAACCATCATGTTCTGATGGAGAGTGGTAGAGAACATGGCTATGGAAAATCCAGCAATCACAAAGCCATAAATTTGTGACTATCTAAGGTACCATATCATATATAAGAGCACTAGGATAGCATTTTGGTTTTCAAGATCATTTCCCTAATGTTGATGAAATTTGAATTAGAAGAAATACTTTCGTTATTTTGGTATATTCTCACTGTTGGTAGTTCTTTGGACAATTTCCACTTCATATCTTACAGAAATGAAGATGAATTTTTCATTCATGATGTGTTAGCAGATCATGTGATAGAATTATGGGTCATTCCATCTGTCTAAAAAAAGGTTAGAAAAGTTATCAAAACTTACATAAGTCTATCTATAGTGAGATTAATCATATATGGTTCCTAAAATAGACTTATACTTCATATATCATACTGCTTAATATAATAAAACTAGTTTCTACTAAACAGGTACTTCATGTAGGCCAATGGTAGGCGATAAAGGTGAGTCGCACTTCGGTTGTGGGTTCGATTCCCACAGCCTTGTCCGACGCGATGGGTTGTCGCCCGTCCTGCAAGTTTTCCTTTTTCTAAAACTACATTACTATAACATCCCATCAATAATATCGAAAAAAGTTCTATCCTTAATACTAACTTATGTCCATCATAATCCTTTCCAATCTCTAGGATTATCCAAAATACTGTTGTCCAATCTCATATTATAGTGAAAATGATTACCAAAGAGTTCATACAAATAGCATGTTAATACCACTGTTGATCCCCATATATCATGAGATATGTCTTGTTGGTCACATTCCAAACATTCAAAGTCCTTAATCATGTGAAAAATGAATACACATTGAACCTTATTGAAAACATGAATGCTGTTAAAAGTTCACTCTTTCCACATACCAAAATCATCAAAATTCTATATACTCAAACTATGATATAACATTCTCCTTATATCAGTCATGATCTCATGAATACTATCAAACATTTATTTTTCTCCTTATCCCTTCATTATGCGCATATCATCTACATTCAAAAAATATTTGAATCACTTTTCATCGTTACCGGTACCTTAAAATTATTGAAAACCACAATAGACAAATACCAAAATATTCTAATACACAATAAAAGTAACTCAACAACATTATTCTTGAATACAAATACATAAACACGTCAATCCATATTCTTCATGTATTGTCCTGGAATAAGTCCTTCAATGATTTAGAAGTAACTTTTTAGGTTAGGGCATTGAGTTGGGTAATGCCCATGTTCTCCACAAATAATACATTGAACTCCATAACAGTCTGTCACTAGATGAGCCTTTTCTCCACACAGATAACATCGGTCCCTCCATTTTAGGTATTCCTCAAGGTTCTTCTTCCCTTATTTAGAAATCTCAATCTTCCTTTCTTTATGCTCCTCAACATGCGAACATGCATAATAGTTTATCTTCCTCTTATTTGATGAAATAGGCATACCACTAAATTTTACCTTGTTAATCATATATCGCGATGACTGATTCGGCATAATCACAATATCTTTCTCTCTAGGAATTACACAATTTTGTTTCTCATAGTCACCAAATTGTCCATTGGATTCAATGTTAACGGAATTCCTTCTGGTTTCCTCCATTAACTAAAACCCAAAAATAATTCTGTGAGAGACAAAAATCATGCTAGAGAAAACAACATAGTAAAGGGGGAGTACCCTCAATATCAAACATCTTAGGTTAAATTCTAAGATCATTATCACAATTCTAGGACTATAACCTATACGTATACTTATCTTTAGAGACATCCCTAGACATACCTTAGAAATATCTCTAGGGATCTCACTAACATTTTTGCATCCTAGTTTCCAAAGGTTGACTAATCCTTTCCTCTGATACCAACTGTAGAGACACAAATCCTGACGTACATGGACATTACATTACTCTTGAGGAATACTTAGTACATAACAAAAACACACACACAAGGACCGTAATAGTTTAGTGTCTTTGGACCCTTGGAACATAATCTTCTAATCGTGGTGAAAGATCTTCAACATCTCCAATAAAGATCTTCCTTTTTTTTCTTACATAAAACCTATCATTATGTCGGGAGGAAAAGAAAACTTAAAAAGGGTGAGCTCAAATGCTCAGTAAGGGTAAGAATGGATAAAATAAAACATACCATATACATTTGAACTTAAAAACATGAACATAATGTTTAAACATCAAAAGCTAGAGCAATGACACAAAACATAGAAGTACGAAGGCATAGATCATAAAGAAACATTAAGAATGATAAAATAGCCTGGAAATAAAACATGTAATTATGGTAACCATTAAGCACATGATATGATTTCCAAAGTAGCCAAGTCATTTCTACCAAGACTATCTTAGTGGACAAAGTCCCTTTCTGAATCGAGTTCACTCCTCGTTGCAGTCCTGTATTACTGAACCGGTTTAACTTGCCGTTCCATCCATGTCTATCTCATGAGATATAAATCTTTACCCTATGCATTGGAGGGAGATATAGGTCCCACCAATCTCATAATGAAATCATTCTTACTTGTGCCACAAAATAAACATACATCATTCATAGAAACCCAATAAATAAAATGGGTTTCATAAACATTATCCCATAATCACATAATCCATATAAAAGAAATGGATATCATTTCATAATAAGAAAAGTGAAACCATGTAAATCATAGAGACGTTATACTTGAAACATACACATATGAAATAATGTCATCTTAGATGGAAAAAGGTTTTGATAAAACACTTGAAATGAATTCTTGAGGAAAATATCTTTTCTTCTTCAAAATCAATTTCTTTTCACAAAACGTCATGCTATTTTAAAAGAAATAGATTTTGTTGAAAATAGTCATGAAATATTTTTATGAAACATCATGAAAATAAGTCTTTATAAATCTGTAAAAATCTGTTCGTGCCGTATAAGTTAAAAAAACATTCTTCTTGTACTTTTTTCAGAAAAGTTAAAAAAGTACCTCGTAGGGTAAACAAAAGAATGATTCCTTCCATACCATGGGGTAAAAGTAAAAATGGGTATAAAAGGCTTTAAAAATACATGAATACACTTTTATAAAACATGGACATGGATGATAACAATAACCCCAGTAAATACTTACGAATAAGTAATCTCGGATAAAAATGAGATTTGCACAATTATCCCTTACCTTAGGTCTGATTTTCTTCGTAAGTGTCCAAACCTCCTGTATAATGATCTAAATAATGTCATTGACTTATTCCAGAATCATACTCATTGTTATCATATCATATAAGGTTCACTTATGAATTTATATTACCCGTTCTTTTGTAAATTCCATGTTAAAGAGTGTTTTGGGTAAAATCGTTTCATTTGTCGTCCGTGTTTTGACTTGTAATTATTCATATGATTAATTAGATCATGATTACTTAATTCCAGAATATAAAACATGATTTATATATAATATATATTCAGAATATATATATATATAAATAATATATCAGTAAATGGAATGAAATACACCGTTCATAGAGACGGTAGACCGTACGTACGCATGAACACAGTTTTCTTTTCCATATTGAGTTGAATGGAATTAAGTAGATGACATACATATATCTACACATAAATCTAGTATCATTATTACTTCATATATTTCATGATTACTTATTATATATACTTTATAATCATTCATGAATGGTTAACATGGAGAATGAATCTCATCGCGTCGTGGAGACGGTAGTCCGTACGTACGCACAAGCGATGATATCATTCTCATGATCGTGGAATTGTATTGGAGTGTATGTATAATATTTCAGAATATATATCAATTTACAATAATAATATATAGTTATTATGTAAACCATTATACCCATCCATGTAAGGTGGTGATGGAAAATAGATTACACCACGGCGTGGAGACGGTATTCCGTACGTACGCACGCGCGGTGATTTCGTTTTTCGTAGGATGGATAGATGATGAAATACGGTTGTTTCATACTTATAACAACATATCAGTATATTAGTGATACTGATGTTATTACTTCATAATGAAACAACCTATGAAGAAGAAGTGGAAGAAGAAATAATGTTGAAAGAATCGGTAACAGACATTACCTCTTCTTTGAGGCGCCTCTTTGAGTCCCCTTCTTAGGGCACGAAATTTGGTCTTTTAAGTAGACCATGACCTCTATTATGTTTCTAGGGAAGTAGAGAAGAGAATTTGCCAGGGTTTGGCCTAGATGGAAGGCTCAAAGTGGTGTGAGGAAGAGAGGGAGGAGGTGCCCTTTTATAAGCGAGGAGAGGGGCTCCTTTGGAAAAACTAAAAATATAATTTTATTATAAAGATAAATTAGGTTTTAAATAGCTCCAAATTGATTTATTTATAGGATAAGGTGGGAATGGGTTGAAATAAGCTCATCAAATAGAATTTAGACAAGTTTAGGGTCCTATTTTAACCTTATCATTTAGATTGAACATTAAGTAAAATAATTTTACTTTTACCGTGTCTTCGTGTGTTCTTATACTATAAGGTTAATAAACATACTATAAGAAACAAAAAGAACCCCAAGTTGTTCATTATTAATATATATACCCTTATCTATGTCATTTGGCCGAACCTTAGATTTTTAGGAATAAAATAAAAATTACTAATATAATATTTGTTTTAAAAACTATTTTATGTCAATTTTTACACTATTTAGTAATTTATTTTTGTAAAAATCATAATAAAATGATTAGTTCGAAAAAAAGTTAATTAAATCAATAATAACATGTCATATTAACCTATAAAATTAGTTTCATTCATAAAAAGTCGCAAATTACATTTATTTTGTTATTTATAACATCAATTATGTCAATATTTCATTAATAAGATAATTACTGCATCATCATTGTGTCATAAATAAATTAAATTATTTAATGTATAAAAATTATATACAAAATACCATTATGTAGTAAATATTATTAGCTTTCTAATGAATATTTATAGTCGAATTTATCTTTTGTATAACCCTATATTAAAAATGATATACTTATTAAACTTTGATTTTAACTATTTTAAACCTTCTTTAAATAAATTAATATTAAATGTCCTAATCTAATCCAAGTGGGCCTAAAGGTCATATTTTATTCCTAAGGTTGTTTTTGGTCTAATTACACTTATCAAATATAATTAGGACATGTGTTATGGTAATAATAATATCATTTTCCCCTTAATTACCCTATTTACTTTTAACTGTGGTAAAAAAGTAAAAAGTTACTATTCACCAAAAATTATTTTCATCTCATTGAACGACATTTTTCATACTGACATCAACCGTGTCTCTCGGATTTTTTAAATTCCACTCACAGAAGCGGTAAAATTATGTTTTATGAAAAATTCATTTTTTTTAACTACCACTTAGTGGTTTCACTATTCATCAAAAAAATGAAAGTTTCCCGAAAAATACAAAAAATTAGGCCTAAGCTATATTTGATATTATGAACTCAAAAATGATGTCTATTTTACCAAATTCAAAACATATAAGTTGCACTAATTAATTTAAAAATTAATTCCCGTCGTCTAAACAAATAGCGTGTTCATAAGAGATAATAACTATCAAAAGATTGACACTTGTTTATGTCTGGTTTAAATGTGAAATTACATCCAATGACCCAAATTGTATTAAATTGTAAAAATATATTCTAAATATACTTTAAAACCACTCAAATTAATAATTTATCACTATTAATTATTTCGATTAAAAATGTTTTTTTTAATTAAAATTTAGTAATTTTCACTATTCATCAGAAAATGAAAGTTATCTGAAAAGTACCAAAATTTCACCCGAAGCTAATTTAGATATTCCGAATCCAAAAATGAAGTCCATTTTGAAAAATAAAATTTACAAAATTTAAAAAAGTGGATATTAATATTCATAATGGCTAGTTTTAATAATATTTTAATAGTATCTCGTTTACTAAAACTCAGTATTGCGTACTACACACGCTATCGAGGAAGATCATGATTGCGTGTAATGAATGGAAAGTCAAGGATGCATGTTGTGCAAGCTCCAGGTAGTCTAAAACACAAGACATTAATGAAATTAAAAAGAATATTTTTTGTAAAATCTTAGGGTGTTACATAGGATATTTAGGTTGCCTATTTTTTCTCCACTAATTTTATTTGATACTCCTAACCATTCATTCCATTCTCTAATGATGAATCCTACTCCCCATCTATATTACACATTTATACAAATTTCTATTTCCATATTCATTTTCATTTATACACTTCTCCGTGAGACTAAAAATTAATACTCCATAAACATCTACTTTGAAAAATTTATAGCTTCTGGAACAGACATTGGGTCCCACTTCTTATGTATAGTTTGATAATCCTTTAGATCTTAGGCATCCAACGACACCCACTAATCAAACTTCATTCGCAATAAATATACATCACTAGTAAATTTTCTACCGTAATTTATTTCCAATATATTATGTATTGATATAATATTCATTTTTTTCTTCCACATATAGATCATCCACAAGGTGGAATGGGTATATAGGAATCTGTGAGGGTTTGACCCTCCAGACATAGCTGATGGATACATAAAAAATGTATAATCAAATGAATAGAAAAATAGGTCATAAATGATGGAGTTTTATAGTGATGATTTCCAAATACTCTTACATCATTCCCATTATTCCAATGTCTTAGAGAGATCTTCAAAATGAAGTAAAGGATAATTACTGGAAACAAATATGGCCATGAAAATTCATTGGATTTATTGTTATATTATTATTGTATTTATATGAATTAATATTTTAGTACCATATTCATTATAATATTCATAATGTTTAGGTGGTGAGTACATCATGGTTCATAGAATAAGGTGAGATGTTGAGATCATATAAGCATGAGTTGTATAATGGTTGGAATGTTAGAGTTGGTGTTGATTTATAATCCATAATTATCATGAATGATTTTTTATTATAACTTTAAAGTGAAATGTTTTCTTATTAGAAGAGTACCAATTTCAAGATATTAATAAAATTGGATTTTATTGATTGAAAATTAAAATTATTTTTCTAATAATAAAGTTTTGCTATTGAAATTTAATTTCTAGGAAGTGTTAGGATGAAATAAAAAAATAACGATGCTATAAAATATATCCACACATTGGGGTGGACTATGATGATGGATGAGGATAGGAAGAAGGTATGACACATGATTATAATTTTTATATTTAAATAAATTATGGAATTGTTTTTTACCAATTGTAAATTATATGGATTTGTTATAAATTTTTTATATCAACTATATTTAATAATTATATAATATAAAATATTTTAAAGATATCATTATTATATATATTTATTATAATTTTTCATAATTTTGATTCAAAAATGATCATGTATTCTTTAGTATCATGGTCATCTTTATTTTAATATTAAAATTAATTCTCTTGAGTTCCCTCCACCAAACCAATCCTCCTTTTTAGTTATTGGATTGATTCATTCTTTTTAATCAATATAACTCCATTATTAGAACTCAAGTCTAATTTAAAATATTTTTGTAAATTTCTTCATCTTCTGTAACGTAACTCACTTATTATTTTTTATGAAACATTATTCTTAGGCATCTTAGGTGTGTAATGATTAATAAATTAATATTTTTCATAACCAATGTAATCCTTACATTCACTTATTCTCAAATTATTATTATTATTATTATCATATGTATATTTTATTCTCATTCTTGTATGAATGTGACAAGCCTTATTCATTACCAAAACTACCTTGATTTCTTTTTCTAAAATATCTATCCATGAAAACCAATCTTTTTGAAAAAAAAAATTTTCCTTATTATGTGAAATTTTCATCACATTATCCTTTATTCCAATTGCTGTAGAAATTTTATTAAACTCTTTAGGTATATATATTTATAATGAAATAATGTATTATGTTGCCAAATATTTTACTTATCTATTATTATCCAACAAATATTTTTCTAATTTTAATTAAAACCTAGACAAATTATATTCAAAGATTTTTTTAATAAAAAAAATGTTCTTTTGGAAAATAATTAAGGAATAGCTTTTTATACTCTTGATCACATACCCATAGATGAAATTATTGGTTTCATATAAAATTTCATCATTCACATCAAGTTAATTATGTTTTTTACTATAAAATCATTGTTTTCAAAGAAGGATATACTAATTAAAGTGTAAATAATTTTTTTTAAACACAAATAGAATGAAAAACACTTCCAAAAAATAAATTAAAATCCATAACCATATAATGTTAATTTCTATAAAATTTGTTAACATGTAACAAAAATGAGTCAATGATAAACCAAAATAATCTATCGTAAATTAGAAAATGAAAAACTAAACTGAATTAATGAAAATTGAAGGTACATCAGTTGAACTAAATTATATATAACGAAATAAAAAAAACAAAATTAAATAATCAAAACATAAACTAATGAACCAAAAATCCCAAAAAGGTCTGATTTTAACAAAATAAAATTAAATAGAACCAAATATACCTAAATTAATTAGTTTCAAATCAATATAAATAGATATAAAATAAAATGAAAAATTGATCTAATTATGTAAATAGAGAGTCAATGAAACCATGATGATGTCATAACCCATCCCCCAGGGCCCATGCCGTGACTACCCCAAGCCCGCCATCCATAGGCCAGGGGATGGAGACTAGCACCAAAGGCTTAATTCCCTAAAACTGGGAAGGAATTGCCTTTATAAACTATAGACACACACAGTAGATACGATCACGAGTAAATAGAATAACCAACAAGTGAGTACAGTAAGTAAAAAGGGGCCAGACTACAAGCCCAAGTGAAGTGTACAAGAAACTGAAGGTACAACTACAACTGAGGAAATTGGAAAAATATCCCCTGGGACGTCCTATAAGGTTCTTACCTAAAGGGTCGGTACAGATCGCCTCCACATCACTCCATATCTGTCCGTCTCCTCCATGTACTGACACGCCGTAAGGTCCACCTCTGAGTACCATCCAGTCCTGATACTCTCAGCCTCAGTCAGCGTTGTCTATCTTCTACATCAAACACAATGAGGTGCGGGCATAGACAGTGTAGGGGTGAGTATAAAAATACTCAATAGGGACCCTTATACCCTCAAGATCTCACAAAATCAAACAAGAATAAATGATAATGTATGAAATCAACAGATAACCCCACTTAGGTATATTACCATACATATATCTATGTTGTAATTTAATCCATCTCAATCATGAGGAAAAAACAAAAGTTACTGACTCAGATCAAACCAGGAGTTTATTTTAGGGGTAGTATCAAGTAACATCCCCAGTCACATTTTCTAAACCCGAATGCTGGATAAATCCTCCTCTATTGAGTATAGTGGGCCTACTGCGACACCAAGTGCACTTCCCACTAACCTTGGACTGCTGAGGTACTCCGCTTGTTGAGTACTGTGGATCTTCTTCGTCACCAAGTGCACTCCCCACTGTGGGGCTGCCGCATCACCAAGCGCGCTCCCCCTCATAACCTATTGAGGTACTTCTTCTGTCGCGTACCGTGCGTCTACCGTGAAACCAATTCTCCCCTCACTGTGGGTCTACTACGACACCAAGGTGCTCCCCACTACTCTAGTAGAGTCACTCTGAGTCAAAATGGTCTGCAATCATCAGGTCTTATCCAGCTACAAGGTCTCCGCACTACGCTCTCTCATATTCGTAAGGATCAGCTCCAGGAGCTACTCTTTGATACACCAACTATCATGAAGTCCCACGAAGAAGTATCACAATCATATGCCATGTCATAGGGGTCTCAACGCAATAGATGGTGCGTCAATTAGATGCTCAGACTATGAGTTATTATCCATTTAGTCCTGGGGGCCTGGTTGGACTCATGCTCAATCCAACCTAACTATTTCCCCTCACCAACCAAAACATCAGTGGAGTATACTCAAACGGAAATTTCGCTCTATGATTTCTAGCACCGCTGATGGTTCTTCAAATGGAAGTCTGGTGCCAAAGATATGGAAAAAAAGTAAGGGGTCATAGTGGACTGTGGTCTAGTCCAACATGGTTGGCCGAACCTGCCCGACCTAGTCTAGGACGACCCCGAGGACCTGTTGGGTCTGGCATGGCAAGCTGGGCCCAGCCCAGTCTGTCGTGAGGGGCCGTGAAGAGTCGTGAGGGCATAGACCCGCTGTGACAGTGAAGACCGGCCGTGGGTCAGCACACAGGTGGTTTGGTAAGGAGGGTGCCACTTGGGTGGCTCGACCTGATGGGTACCTCAAGGGCGCGGCTCGACCAGGCTTGGCCTGGGGTCGGGGTGGTGTGGCTGGGGTCGGGAGGCCGACTCGGTCGAGGCGGCGAGGGGAGCACAGACGACAGAGCCATGTGGCGCGCTGGGCGTGCGGAGGCCAGTGGCCGGTTTGGGAAGCAGGGAGGCAGGGCGAGCGTGGTGCGTCGGGTGCGTGGATGGCGGAGCCGCGGGATGCGCGGGGTGCACGTGGAGGCCAGATCGGCCATGGATTGGGAGGGCGCTGGAGGTGCAGTGGCCAGGAGACGGGGCACGGTGCGGCCGGAGTGCGCATCAGTCGGGTTGCATCATGTCTTGGCCTGTTCGGCCGGTTGGTCGAGTGGCCAGGGCGGCATGCTTTGGCCCGGGGTGGCAAAGCATCATGGGGGTAGCGCTGGTTACCTTTTTCGCCTTCATTGTCTCATCGCCTCGTCGCCATGACGAAGAACACCACAAATAAGAATGCATAGGGGGTTAGTTCATGTTAGTTTGGCCTGAACCCTCTGCATTTAGGGTGGAAGCAATCAGTTCATCAAGAACATAAACATAGAACGAGCATGAATATGTCTTAAGAACATCAACTCCCAATAATGCCTTATTAACAAAAATATTTCCAACTCCCAAGGACAAATATCTGGGGATCAACTTGATAATAATTTTTTCTGCGTTCTTCGTTTTGGAAGACAAGTAACAAGGGAATAATATCATACATAAATAAAATTAAATTCCTACCTTTTTCCATTGTTCATTGACAGAGTTGCAGAGAAGAAGACGAAGTTGTCGCCGTTCATCACATCCACCCCACACATCCAATCCCATTCTTGTGCATTGATTCATAGATGACGATGAGGTGGGAGGGTCGGTTTTCAAAGACGTCCCACATCGGTTGCCTCTGCATGGTGCTTATGAGGAAGAAGTCAAAGATGCTCCTTCTCATCGTTCATCATTAGAAGAACACGTTCTTCGTTGGGAGCCTTCTCCCAATATTTCTTCCATGTTCCTCCTTCCCCAAACTCCACAAAAAATGAAATGGTAGCCAAAATATAAGATTATGATCTATTATGTTCACTGGAGTAAATTCAAATGGTGTGAATTAATTAAGTTGGCTCCACTTAATTAATTTATGTGGATGGAATAATTAAAATTGTGGAAGCGTTGACACCATTAAAAGAGGTGGGTGGAGAGACTCTATCTGATTAATGATGGGAGTTGAGAGGTTTTACTCTCCCACCATTATTAGGGGGGTTTATTTTTGGGTGGTCCCCACATTGTATCCCCTCATTGGAGGTTAGGTTCAGGTGGGCCCCACCACCATAATCACTCATGCGAGGTTAAGGTGTCATGGTCCCCACCTATAACATCCACTTGGGTGGTTATAACAGATAAAATAAAATAAAACATCCATTTATTTTATTTTATTATTCCCACATAAAACCCAAAAACAATATTTTATTCACGACTCACTACCATCAAGGTGAAAGTCTTCTTAACCGAAGACTGGCGATGTGAGTTCAATGGTGCCCTCAAATTTGAATTCCGAGCACTGGTTCAAAAGTTATAAAAAACCTCTCGTACCTTTACTTAATGTACCCAAAAAAACATCATAAATTGATTCTGGGCACACCGGGCCTCAGAATCATGCACCGTCAACTTTCGCGGATGCATAAAATTCCCATTTAATTTTAAAAAATTACATGGAAATTCCTGGTCTATACATTCTTCCCACCTTAGGGATTTAAGTCCCCATAGGATAAAACACATAACTAAGGGAAAAAGTGGGGATATTGAGCACACATCTGACCCTCCCACTCCTAAGTTCTCTCTTGGAGGTTCTCGTGATGCCAGAGAATGCACACTAGAGGTTTCAACCATCAACAAAGGACACGCTCATGTCGATCCTAAATCTCTACTAGAAATTCGGTAAAATTTCCCTTGTCATCAATGTACAGCTCGCCATGGTCGATGATGTGGTAAGGGTCATTCACTTATCTTCTCAGCTGGGATACGTGGACGATGTTATAAACCTGATGTAACTGAGGTGGAAGAGATAAGTGGTCAGCCACCTCACTAACTCTATTGAGGACCTAAAAATAACTAATGAATCTCAGAGATAACTTGCCACCTCAGCCAAATCTACGTAGAAGTCATCGAGGTTAGACCCATAGAAAGAAGTGGTCACCATACTCAAACTCTAGAGGACTCTATCTCTTGTCAGTATCAGACTTCTGCCTACTCTGTACAGTCTTCATCCACTCCTGGATGATTTTCACCTTCTCCGAGGTAGCCCATACCATCTCTGGTCCCACTAGTGCTGACTACCCTTGGTCTGTACAGCATAATACTGATCTGAAAGGTCTCCCTTTCAATGCCACAAAAAGTGCCATCCCTATGGTGGAGTGCTAGATGTTTTTGTATGGAAACTCAAACAAAGGTAATTGGTCCTCCTAGTTGTGACCGATGTCGATCACACAAGAATGTAGCATGCCCTCAAGGGTCTGAATGGTCTGCTCAGTCTGACCGTCCGTCTAAGGATGGAAGGCGGTGTTCAAACGAAGCTATATCCTAAAAGCTTCTTGCAACCCCTTCCATAGTCGGTTAGTAATTTGTGCTTCATGATTGAGATAATTGTCGAAGGTACTCCAGGTAGACACACAATCTCCTACACGTAGAGGCATCCCAATCTCTCTAATGAACCCTGCTATCTGATTGGTAGGAAGAGGGTTGACTTGGCCAGTCGGTTGACGATCACCCAGATTGAGTCATGACCTCTGGATGTACGTTTAATTCCTTTCACTAAATCCATGGATATTCTATCCCACATCCACTATAGGACCTCTAAATGTTGAACCATTCTTTCTGGTACCCGATGCTCTTCCTTAACTTTCTAACAAGTGAGGCACCGAGAAACAAACTCTACTACTTCTTTGTCCATTCCCGGCCACCAGTGCTATCATCGGAGATCCTGGTACATCTTTGAAACTCATTGATGTACCTTTATAGGGGATCTGTGGAACTCCTTCAATACTTCCTCCTGAAGTGACACTGGTATTATGGTATGTCCTCTAAAGTGGATGAAATGATCCCCACTATCAGAAAATCTATCAGGTGTCTTCGCTATGGATATCTAAGCACGTCATTTATCACATTCAGTGTCCCCACATTACGCCTCCCTGACTCGCTGAATAATTGGGGGAGTAACTATAAGAGAATAAAGGAAGGATACTCCATCTATATCCAAAAGATATATGTAAAGCTGCCAGCTACTCTATTTCCTTTCCTAGCAGTTGTATACTAGTTCTCCTTCTGAGTGCATTTGCAACAACGTTCCCCTTCCTAGGAGTATATACTATCTCAAAGCCATATTCCTAGAGAAGCTCAATCCAACGTCATTGTCTCAGGTTCAGGTCCTTCTTAGAGAAGATATAACAGAGACTCTTGTGATCAGAGTACACAATAAAATGCTCACCAATAAGATAGTGTCACCACATATTTAAAGCGAAGACCACTACTGCTAACTTCAGGTCATGGGTAATGTAGTTATTCTCATGTTGTCTCAGCTGAAGAGAGCTATAGCAGATCACTTCTTGATCCTGCATCAAGACACATCTGAGTCTGGTCTATGATGTGTCGTAGTAGACTACGTACCATACACCTTCCTCTAGAAGCCTAAAGATGGGGACAGTATTCAGCCTCTGCCTTATCTCCTAAAAGATCTGCTGGTTTCTCTCCGACTATAAAAAGGGTTCCCCTTCATTGTCAAGGATGATAATGGTGATGCAACTCTAGAGAATCCTACCACAAACCTTTAGTAGTATCCATCCAAACCCAGGAAACATCATACCTCTGTCACACTCCTAGGTGGCTCCCAAGAAAGTACCACCTCAATCTTCACTGGATCCACTGCAACTCCAGCCACCGAGATGACATGTCCTAGAATGTGAACCTCTCAGATCCAGAAATGGCACTTAGAGATCTTACCAAAAGCTGGTTCTCTCAGAGTGTGTCTAGTACTACCCCCAAGTTATAGGCATGCTCCTCCTCAATAATCGAGTAGATCATAATATTGTCGATGAAGACTATGACAGAGAGATCATGGTATGACGGAATGATCCTATTAATGAGTCCCATGAACAATGCTAGAGCATTGGTTAGGCCTAATTGCATAACCAAGAACTCATAGTGGCCGTACTGACAACTGATGGCCTTCTTCTTCACATCCTCATCTCGAACTCTGAGATGGTGATAGCCTGATATGAGGTCTATCTTCAATAACTAGCGTTCTCCCTTCAGCTGATCATAGAGGACGTCAATCCTCCGGAGTGGGTACTTGTTCAGCACGGTTACTTGGTTTAGGCACTGATAGTCAACAAAAAGCGTCAAGCTCTTATCCACCTTCTTGGCGAACAAAATCAAGGCTGCCCAGGGAGAAACACTTGGCTAGATGAATACCTTCCCCAGCAAGTCCTCAAGCTGTACCTGCTACTCGCGAAGCTCTGTCGAATCCATTCGATATGTTGGAGTAGATATTGGTGCCATCTCGTTGTACAACTCTATGTAAAATCCAACCTCCCTGTGAGGAGGTTGAACTAGGACATCATTAGGGAAAACATCCATGTACTGGTCCACCACTGTAGGATAGCTCAGACTCTCCACATCAACTGCTTTGAGGGTAATGGCAACCAACTAATGAGTGTTCAGTTGCACTCTCCTCTGGAAAAGTCCATCATATGCTACAATGGCTCCCTTATCGCTGGTGATGGTAAACCTGGTCCCATCCCTGCAAACACACTGCACATTGCGCCTAATACTTTCAATATGGGCATGGACTGTAGATAACCAGTCTATACCCAAGGTGACCTCGTAAGGCCACGATGATGCTACTAGGAGATCCCAGTTGAAGCTCTCACCTCTTAGAGTAAGATAACACAATAGGCACCAGTGCATAATCATCGAATCTGCTCCTGTAGGAGTCTCTATCCACAAGAATCAAGCCAACAGATCCATCATAATCTTCTAGCTCCGAATGAGGGTAGTGGAAATAATAGTTTGACTGTCACATGTGTCTATTAGAACTGCAGCTAAGGTGTAATAGACACAGATTGTACCTCATATCATCTTTGGAGTTCCATGATCATAAAACTCAGCTACCTGGAGCTGAGCTCTCCCCTATCCACCTGCTCCTTACGGTCGGAGTGGACCTCCTGGTGGTGGTGGTGGTAACACCTCGAAACGTCATCCACTAACAGCTGCCCAACCAGCTCCTCTTCCACGTCTGCATGTTCCCTATGGACCACCTAGATTGAATATCTATCTCTGTCTGGGTGGTCATTTGACTATCAGCTGATCATCTGAATGGCAAGTTGGACAGTCACGAGCCATGTGACCATTCCCACCACATGTGAAACACTGCCTGCTCCTGGCATGTATGTCTCTGATCCAGGTACCTCTCACAACTGATCATGAGTCATGTGTTCATCCACCTATAGGTCGTGTTCTCTTGGACCTCTACGACATCTGTCTACTTCCAGCTACAAAAGAATCTACTACATGTCAATTGGTGGTGGATCTTGCTTTTGGAGACTGCTCAGCAAGAATCATCTCCACTAGGAGGGCTCTCTCTAACATCTCTTCCTCTATCGGGATGCTAAGTAAGATCACTGAATCCCAGATCTCTTCCCTGAGTCCCGGCTCGACGATACGAGCCTGGAAGAATGGGACTTGGACCATATCAGTGGAGTAGCATGAGAGGTCTGTGAACCTCGCTGAGTACTGAGCTACAGTCATGCTACCCTTCTGCAGACGAAGTAGTTCCTGTATGCGCACTGCACGAAGATTCACTGGGAAAAACTCTACTCGAAACAGGGTCTCGATGTCTTCCCATAGAAGTGCCATCTTGTCATGAACATAGAGTGTCAAAATCCACCATCTTCCTGATACTTACTCTATAAGGATGGCAGCAAGTGTCAACATGAAGTTGGCTAGTGTCCCTATAAGTCAGAAAACACAAACCACAACCTCCATTCAATCCTTAGCCGCCTGTGGGTCCATCTCTCCCATGAACCTGGGTGGCCTCTGGCACTGGAACTCATGCAATGTGCTCAAGCGGCCTGCATCATCTACTGCTGGAGTTGGTGGCATCGGTGGCCCAACGGGATGTGGTACCGCTGGTGCCTATGATGGAAAAGGGACCTATATCGAGGCCTCGTCGTTCATTGGGCTATCTGTTCATACAACTCTCGAGACAGTAGCAGGTCGACCACATGGAGGCATCCTGAAAGAAACAAATGTGACACAGTCAAATGATTATACATAGTGAGCTGACAAGGATGAGCGGAATTAAAAAAACTTTTGAAAACACACACGCAATCAGTGTTTTCGGGCACAAAGTCGAATATCAGAAGTCAGGGTCCTAGTGTATGGATATGTCGGCCACCACACCAAAACTGGATTCCCTGAACAGAGAACCACACTCACTTCTCTTAACAAAATTTCTTCATAGAAAAGAATGATCAGAGTCCTTAGTTCTACGATAGAACTGACTCCTTTGATAGCAATTTTTCACGACCTGTCCCCTGGGGCCTATGCCATGACTACCCCAATCCCTCCTTCCATAGGCCAGGGGATGGTGACAAGAACCAAAGGAATAACTCCCTAAAACTGGAAAGGAATTTCCTTTATAACCTGTAGAGACACACATCAGATTCGATCACGAGTAAACTGAATAACCAATAAGTGAGTAGAGTATGTAAAAAGGGGCCAGAATACAAGCCCAACTAGAAAGTACAAGAAACTGAAAGTACAACATCAACTGAGGAAATAAGAAAAAATCCACTGGGACGTCCTCTGAGGTTCCTACCTGAAGGATATGTAAATATAACCTCCCCAGCAATCCACGTCTTTCGGTCTCCTCCGTGTACTGACACTCCGTAAGGTCCTCCTTCAGGTCCCATCCAGTCCTTGTACTCTCAGTCACGGTCAGTGCTGTCCGTCATCTGCATCCAACACAATGAGGTGCGGGAATAGCCCATATAGGGGTGAGTATCACGATACTCAGTAGGGACCCTGGGACCCTTAAGGTCTCACAAAATCCAACAAGGATAAACCAAAAAGTATAAAATCAACATATAACCCAAATTAGTTATATTCCCATTCATATACCTATGTTATCTAGAAATCCATCTCAATAATGAAGAAAACACAAAACTTACTGACTTAACTCAAACCAGGGTTTTATTCTAGGGGTAGTATAATGTAACATCCCCAGTCACATTTTTGAAACCTCGGGTGCTGGAGAAGTCCTCCTCTATCGAGAAAAGTGTGCCTGTCGTGCCACCAAGCACACTTCCCACTATCCTTGGACTGCTGAGAACTCCTACTATTGAGTATTGTGGATCTGCCACATCACCAAGCGTGTTCCCCACCGTGGGTCTGCCATGTCACCAAGCACACTCCCCCTCGTAGCCTGCTGAGGTACTCCTCCTGTCGAGTACTATGGGTCTGTCGCGACACCAAGGCCCTCCCCATTGTGGGTCTTCCATGACACCAAGGTTCTCCCCACTGGGCTAGTAGAGTCATTTCGAGTCAAAATGGTCAGCAATCATCAGGTCTCAACCATCTACTAGGTCTTCACACTGCGCTTGGTCATCTCCAGGAGGATCTGCTCCCCGAGCTATTGGTCGAAACTCCAACTATCACAAAGTCCCATGAAGAAGTATTAAAAAGGTCATCCACGTCATAGGGGTATCAATGCCATAGACATCGCATCAATAAGACACCCAGTATGTGAGTTGTTAGGCATTTTGTCCTGGGGGCCCGGTTGTATTAGTGCTCAGTCCAACCTGACCATTTCCCATCACAAACCAAAACACCAGTGGAGTATAGTCAAATTTACCGTATCACTCCAAGATATACAAAACTATTGATGGTGTGTAAAACAGACATCTGGTGCCAAAGATATGGCGAAAAGATAGTAAAGGGTCGAAGTGGACCCGGGTTCGGTCTGACCAAGTCCGACCGACCCAGACCACTGGTCCCAGACTAGTTGGCCCCGACAGGCCGTAGAGAGCCATGAGGGAGCAGGATGGAAATGAGGGCACAAAGAAGCCACGGTTCAACACGAGGGTGGTTCGTCACTGAGGGTACCGTGTGGGCGGCTCGGCCCGGAGGGCACCGCGAGGGAGCGGCTCGGCCCGGGGCCGGGGCAGTGCGGCCGGGGCCAGGAGACTGGTTCAGCCAGGGCACCACGGGGCGCGCAGATGGTGGAGGCACAGGGCATGCCGGGTGAGTGGAGCTCGGTGGCCTGTTTGGCCAGTGGCGACTCCGGGTGCGTGGGGCACGTGGTGTGTGTGGATAGTGGAGCTTGGTGGTGCGCGGGGTGCGCGTGTAGGCTGGCTCTGCCAGGGATCGGGAGGGCACTACGAGGGGCGTGGGAGGCACGAGAGGCGCATCGGCTAGAAGCCAAGGTGTAGTGCGGCCGGAGCACTGTGAGGCTGGGTTGCAGCACAGCTCGGGCTAGTTTGGTCGGCATGCAGCGCGGCTGGGGCGGCACAGTTTGGCCCGGGGCGGTAGAGCGTAACGGAGGTGGCACATGTTGCCTTCGTCACCTTCGTCATCTCTTCACCTCGTCGCCATGCCAAATAACACCAAAAAGAAGAACGGTGGAGGGGGTCGAGACAGGTTAGTTTGGCCCACACCCTCTGCGTTTAGGGTGGTATCAATCAGTTCATCAAGAACTTAATCATCGAACGAGCATGGTGATTTCATAAAAAAATCAATTCCCAATAATCCTTCATTAACAAAAATACTCTAAACCCACAAAGAAAAACATCCTCCAATCAACATGATAATATGTTGGTCTGTTTTCTTCATTTTGGAAGAAAATTAACATGGGAATAATATCATACTTAAATAAAATTAAACCCGTACCTTTGTTCGTTGTTTGCTGACGGAGTCAGGAGGATGAAGATGAAGTTGTCGTCGTTCGTTGCGTCCACCGCCCACTTCCAATCCTGAGATCATGCATCAGTTCATTGATGATGATGAGGAGGGGGGTTGGTCATCGAAGATGTCCCATGTCAATTTCCCCCACAAGGTGCTTCTGAGGAAGAAGTAGAAGATGCTCCTTGCCATCATTCTTTGTAGGAAGAATGCATTATTCATTGGCAGCCTTCTCTCAATATTTCTTCCAAGTTCTTCCTTTCCCCAAACTGCACCCAAAATGAAATGGTAGCCAAAATAACATATTATGATCTATTATGTTCGTTGGTGTAAATTCAAATTGGGTAAATTAATTAAGTTGGCTTCACTTAATTAATTCATATGGATTGAATAATTAAAATTGTGTATGGTTGACACCATTAAAGGAGGGGGGTGGAGAGATAGTCCCTCATTAATGAGGGGATTTGAGAGGTTTTTTCTCCCACCAATATTAGGAGGGTTTAGTCTGGGGTGGTCCCCACATCGTATCCACTCGTGGGAGGTTTGGTTTCGGTGGGCCCCACCACCATAACCTCTCATGGGAGGTTATGGTGTGGTGGTCCCCACCTCCAACTTCTACTTGGGTGGTTATAACATGTAAAATAAAATAAAACATGCATTTATTTTATTTTATTATTCCCATGAGAAACCCAAAATCTATATTTTATTCTTGACTCACTGCCATCGTGGTGAAAGTCTCTTTAAGGAAATACCGGTGCTATGAGTTCAATAGTGCCCTCTGATTTCAATTCTGATCACTATTTCAAAAGTTATAAAAACCCTCTCGTACATTAAATGAACATACCCAAAAAAATAAGAAATTGATTCTAGGAACACCAGGCCTCAGAATCATGCGCCATCAATATTCGCGGACTCGTAAAATTACAATTTAATTTTAAAAAAATTACATGGAAATTCCGGGTCATTATAGATGATACCAATTTTATCTTAGAAAATCATCTGAAACAATGTTTAATTGATATCACCCATCAAAAATCAAACTACGCTAAATATAATTGACTTGAATGGAACCAAATTAACCCATGATAAATCATATTAACCCATCCTATGCTAAAATAAATACACCCAAAAAACTATATCATGCCATTAAAACCCCCATGAAACCAAAATAGTTATAAATGTCACCTAAAAAAAATAATATAGTAAAAAAACCCGATCCAGCTAAACCTAATTTAAAATGAAAAATAATGAAACTGATGGAATTTAAATATATTAAATTGAAAATTATTTTACAAAATAAATAATAATCAAGAAAAAATAAATTTAAAATAGTTTTTTCATATGAGAGAAAACTGAATGAGACTGACCTAAATATAATTAAAAAAATTAAATATTAAATTATACTACAATGAAATAATCAACCCATAACTTATTTCATTCAATTATGTAGATTTAAATAAAAATTTATTTATTTATTTATTTATTTACTCATTTACATTAAATATTTGTTTTATTGATCTTTTAATTTTTATTTTATGTACTTTTATCTATTATTTTATATAATAATATATTATTTTCTTGATATTTCATTTAAATTTTGAAATTAACTTTAAGGGATGGTGGTTAATTATTTTCCTTGATGGACACCTATTATGAATTAATAATTAATATTTAATTTTATCTGTTAAGTATATTTTTGGGATTATTCTCATTCTATTTAAATATTAATAATTTTTTGGATTTTTTATAATTTTTCACTGAATTAGTTTCTTTCAGTGTTATTCTTTTACTTATTAACAAAACTAATGAGAATTCATCTCGAATCCACGTATCTAAATCCACATGTCTCTCAATAAATGATCATGGAATTATTTTTATTACCTTTACCCAACCATATTTTCATCCACTACTGTAAATGAATCCTCATCCAAAAAAATTCAAGATCCCGATTATTGTGATTCCATATGTGAATGGGATCGTCATTAAAATATTTCAACACCTTATGTATAAGACTAAAGTTAAATTATAAAATTATATGGTCTGTAAAAAAATAGATAAAAATACATATAAAGAAATTACAAAGGAACAATGAATAATAATAATAAAAATATGTTCTTAATCATGGGTTGATATTGAACCACATGCATAATTATAACTACAGAAGCTTCCATAAGATTTTCGTTCTGGGATGGAATTTCACACATTAATGAGTAGGTATAACAGAAATACGAGTTGTTATTAATATAGAATTCACATATCCAAAGAATATACTAGAGACATTCTACCACCATCAATAACCATAAATCACTATCCCTATAGAAAAATTAGATTTAAGGGAAACCATAATTCATGCTCCTTTTAATGGTGATACTTATCATCAATCGTTGGTAAGAGATGATCTTTGTGAAATATTAAAATGGGTCACTAAAATTAAATAAATTTATGATGTTTCCATATATTATTATTGAGTAGATAATTTGAAAACACCACTGGTAGAGATAAAAATTGATTCATACTCATAATTAGAAGAAGATATAATAGAGGATACGATTTTGGTGGAATAAAATTTAAAAAGTTGTAAAAATATCCTAATTAAAATTAAAATTGGTAAATTTTAAAATGGAATGTATGATAAAAGTCAGCGAGGAATTTGAATCAGAAACTCCATGATTCCATGATGAAGTGATCTTAATCAATTTTCACTTTAACAATTAAAAATTTACACCAGAACATTCTCTTTAATCAATATGACACCCTATCATAATAAAACATCCTTATGATATATTTTCATGATATATTGTATAAGGTAGTATTAAATAATCATTGATTTCATTTACTTTTTATATTTAATCAATTTTTATTATATGTTGGTCATATTTTTTATATATTATTATATTTAATTTTTTTATATTTTCTATTCTTTAATTAAATTCATTTTTTATTTAATTTATGAAAAAATTAAATAATTGGAAGTTTTTATTTACATATCATGATTGAGACTATATATGGATTATTAAAAAATCTGTAATTTTAAACATTGAAATTTTTTTAGACTAATTTTTATTCCCTTACCACATTAATGATTTGAGGGAGTAAATATGTTTTTTATTGCATCAAAAAAACCAAACATACTAGACTAGTTCTAACAATGCATGTTTTTTACCTTTAATAACTTTATTTGATTGATTCAAATAAAAAAAACCCAAAATATATTATAGAAAAAAAATATACTAAAGGAGGTAAAACAAACAGAATAAAACCATACCTAACTCTAAAAAACTGAACAAAACAAAACATACCCAAAACTAGTGAAACTGAATAGTATAAAACACAGCTGAATAGAAAAACATTCTTTATGTATGATTAACTAAAACCAACACAAATTCTACTAGTTGAATCTGAATAACCTTACCAAAAATGACCTGACATAATATGACCATCACTGAATAAAATAAAAAATTATTCCATCTTGTTTGATAAAAAAACTAAACTAAACTTGACCAAAATTAATTGAACATAATGCATTAATGATAAAACAATCAAACCAATAAAACAAAAATTTATCTAAACTAATAAACAATCCAAATATGAATTGAGAAAAATTAAACAAATAGACTTTTATTTAATCAATAATTCCTAATATAAAATCAAAATATCAATATATATAACAACCACATGTAAAGATAATGATCATAAATAAAATTGTACTGATGTTAACAAAACTTTATTGACTCTATTGAACACCCAATTGAAACTCAATGAAATTAAACAACAATAACCTAGTCAAACACAAAATAAAATACATCAAAAATATTTTAACCTAGTTTTTCATTTAAAATATTAGAAAACAAACTTATATTCTTAATAATATATACAAAATAATCCACCAATTTAGTATAATAAGACAATACATTAGAATTTCAAAAGGTCCAAAGCTCATCACATTTTCAGAAAACTATAGGTTTATTGAATTTTTTACTAAGATAAAATAATGTTAACAATGAATATCAAATTTTATTTGAAATAGAAAACAATTAAATTCATGAATATTATGAGAGAAATAGAGAGTTTAGGAGACTTAAATTTTATAAACAATAACCACAATAAGAAAAAACAAGAGGTAATTTGAAAAATAAATGATAGAATGTACCTCATGTACACATGTTATTCAACACAAAGAAGAATGTACATAATGTAAAATATATTTTATATGTCAAAATACCACATAATGATTTATACAAATCATTATAGTTAATTAACGATAACTCCTCACAAAATTACAGTATTAAATAAAAAATGCAAACACATCAATATGATTTATTGTTATTAATTCAATAATTGACACTTTTATCCCAATTAAATGCTATTCCATCATCTTACCACTTTAAATCACATGGAATGATTATTAAATACTAGATAATAAATTTTTCAAATTTCAAATTCAATAAAAAATAACAACAAATAACATTTTATTCCACTTATTTTATTTTTAAAATCACACGACTAATTTTTTGACATTTAATATATAATTCCCTATAATAATCTAAGCTAAACCTGGCATAATTTCACATAATTTATAATTATTATTATATATAAATTCATTTTACCACATACCTCATTGAAATATTAGAAAATTTCATATCAAACAATAAAAAATAAAATAAATTCAATTATCATATTAACCATAATAAACTAGATTAGTGGATTATAAGCTCAATGAAGATCAAAACCACTTACATGAAGGTATATTACCATTCCTCACAAGGATTGGAATCATAATTCTAACTATCATTACCAAAACTAAAAAATCAATTAATAAATAAAAGGGAAAAAATAATTAAAACATAAAATAAACTAAATATGTTTCTCTTT
Organism: Viscum album; assembly: GCA_963277665.1. Classification (NCBI taxonomy): domain Eukaryota; kingdom Viridiplantae; phylum Streptophyta; class Magnoliopsida; order Santalales; family Viscaceae; genus Viscum; species Viscum album. The sequence continues at coordinate 1,637,654,826 of OY728121.1, read as the reverse complement.
TATATAAAGTTAAATAAAACCATATCCTTACAATTTAAACAAAAATAATATATTATTACACTTCTGAAATATAAAATAAAAATTTCGTATAGTTTAATAATAACTGAATATTAAAATTTGATAACAAAATAATCAATATATTTAACTCTCTCATGTGTCTTTTTAAGAAAAATAGAAACCAATATAGATTATACACTACCATAAATATCCATCAATGAATCAATTACTTTTATTTTCACTATTTAAACCCATTTCAGATTAATTCATTGAAGAATAGAAACAAAAAAATAAGAACACATATATCATAAATTTCACCATTCCATTTTACCATATAATAGTTTTATTTAATGATTATTATTTTTTCAACAAAGAAAATTCATTTCTATTTTACTATAATTAAATTTCCCTCATATTAATGGAAGTAATATTTATATAATAGATTCTATAAATACAACATTTTATTAATTTATCAAATCATTGTTTAATAATATTTTTAATTCTCCCAATTTATTATATAAAATTTATTTTATTAACCAAATCATATCATATTGGCCCAAATCAATCAGTAATTATAGAAAATAATACTACATCATTGAGTATATCCATTCCAGTTTAGTTTTTATAATCATTATTATTAACATATTTTTAATAATTGTTTCGTACATTCAATGTAATTGTATAAAAAGGTTTTGAATATTTTAGGAAGTTTTTGTTGAGAAAAATTGATTTGCTAGTGAAGAAATAAGAAATGTTGAATCAAAAAAACTGAACATACACAACAACTGATTGTATTTTTTTATTATTTCATGAAAATTTTGATGACAATTTTGAAACTAAATAGTATTTTCATATTTTTAACAATTTTCTTTTGTGACCCTTTGTAATTAGTAAGCTTACAACATTCAAAAAAATGATCATTTACACTGAGTTTTAGGAGATGAGCCCGATGGATGATTATGATGTAGACCCTGAAAGAGTACTGTCCAGACTATATATTTGGCCACTTCAGGTGTGAGTTCTGGTAGCACAGACTTGGAGAAATATAATATAGGGGTCGCACATGCTTATGATAAGGAAGGGGAGGCCAAAAAATGTAAATATAGGAGAATGAATAGAATCAATGGTCTAATTATGAATTTATTAAATTTATAATATCCTTATATCCATAACATCTACCACAAACCTTTATAGCTTGTGATGCATATATGTCAATGATGAATATGTTATAAAGTCCATCGGGAAATGGTCCTAGTGATGGTTCGAACGATGATGTTCCAAGATATGTAGATGGTGATGGAGAAGCTATTACAACGGAAATAGCTATGAAGATGGTGATGGTGGGGATAATGGTGTGGGTGATGGTGTGGATAACAGTGAAGATAATTTTGATGATGACAGTGTTGATAGTAATGGTAATGGTGATGAGTTATATATTGATCCATTACTTTTTACTATATTTATGAAATTTTAAGTTTGATGATTAGTTATGAATGAATATATTTGATTTTTTATGTGTTTTATCACTGATTGAATAAATTAATTTTTATCTTATGTTATAATTGATTATATACTAGTAGGTGATGTTTGGTTATCTTTTTTATAGGTAATTGACCATGGTGGCATGATGTTGTGATTTTTTATAGTATTTTTGGAATGGTGGGGGTGCAGGTTTGTCGGTTATTATGTGATCTCTACACCAATAGTTTCCAAATATTTGGTATAGATTTATACTAATGGTTTAATCCACTATAATATATTAATAATAATGGATTAAAACTTTTGTATTAGATATATAACATTGGTTATAAAAGAAATGTTGGAAACCTAAAATTCAATGAGACATATACAAATTGATTACTTAAAATTGTTTGTATATTCCAATAATAACAACAATTTAACCAATGAGTTGAAAAACTATTTGTATAGGCTCTACCAATGGTTCTCTAGCCTATACCAGTGGTTTTTGACTATTAATATAACATAGGATTCTTGTAGTGACTTAACCAATAAAATAATTAAATATGTCATTAAAATAAATTTTTTAAGGATAAGCTGTTAAACCCAGTAATGTTTCATTTGAAAATATATAATTCATCATTTTCTATTTTACAGGTGATAAATAACATATGTGACAAGTAAGACTTATTATAAGTGACACATTACCAACAAAATAGTATTTTAAATGATTCAATGATTTATCTTATAAATACTTTTCATCCATTTATGTATTCTTAAAAAATATTTGATGAATGTATTTGTGTCAACATATATGATTTATAAATGGAAATTAAAATATATTGTTTTCTTTCATTAAATGATTTTATAAGGAAATATGTTTACATAATTCATATAGTCTATTTTGAATTTATTTTAAAAAAAGAGAAAAATGGAATGTTCTATTTTAATGTATAATATATTGATGAATTTTCCCACTTCTATAACCATTATATCATGTTTTTGTTACATTATATGATTCCATATTATTTTTAATGAAGAAACATACTTTCCTTCATTATGGGTATTTTAATTTTAAAAATTATATTATAAATAATAGGATATATAAATATTTTAAAATGATTTTCTTATGTGTTCAAAAGTTTATTTTTATGTGGATGGTGATGGAAATGAAAAATTTCCGGTGTTATGATTATATTTTGGTTATTAGACATTATTTATGTTGATGGGTGAAATTGATAAATCTCATGATGATGAATAATTTTGGTATAGAACTCTAATGTGTTGGGTGAAGTAATAGAGTTAACTGGTTATAGGTTTCTTTGAATATATTATTAGAATTTATCATGTAGGTGGTTCCATTTTTTTGAGTGGTTATAATATTGATATGAAAATATTGACCCAAGTATCCTATAAAACTTTTATACTCATTCGAATGAATTATGAAGGAAATATTTTTATTTCCCAAGGTATCATAATGATATTTTATTTTAAAATAATGATAATTTCCATTTGGTTTAAAAGGTATTATTTTAAGAAAATAATTTCCTAGGGTTGTCACATTTTCTATGAAATAATCAGTTATAATTTTTTTTACTTTTTTTTCTTATAATGTGTTTTATGAAAAAAAAAATTGGGTAGTAGATCTGATTTCATGTGTATATAAATGAATATTTGAGTTCAATGTTTATTTTGTTTAAATAAAAACACTCATATATGAAATCATGTTTTGAAAATTGAAATGTTATTTTCCATTCTTTTTCTATATATCTCTTACAGAGCCTTGTTTTTCACATCCAACATTTTTAAATGATTTTTAAATATAAAAAAGGATAAGTATAAAAGTAATGATGATATAGTACCAAATATGGATGTAACCATGAACGAAACAAGAATATAATTATAAAGAACTTATTTTGTGGGAAAAAGGATTTTGTGTGGTAATTCCCAATATAAAATTGGTTGTCAAAATTATCTAAAGCACTTATTCATAATGTCATTTTGTTTTTTATCTAGTTTTTTTATGTTTTAAATTATAAATGATTAATTTGATCTTGTTTTTTTGTATCAAAACCATAAATGTACATATTATGCTCTTAGCACTAAATCTCAAAGTGTGTGTTGACATAGACCCCCTCCCAACTATATTTGGAGTCCAAAGGAAATCCACCCACTCAACTGCGACCCACATAAACAATCAAATGTTACATGCCATAACTAGTTTACCATAACCCATTTCTACCATCCAATGATGTGTTTTGACACTAGTTTGGGCTATTTGGTATTTATTCACCACCCTATAGACTAACACCATTGTATAGTCCAACCCCCACCTATGGGTTTTCTTTTAAAAAATGTTTGATTATGAAAATATTTAAACATCCAATAATTACATTACTATGTAAACTCCACCAATTTAATAAATGAAATTTCAAAAAAAAAAATGAAACCCATTTGAAATTAAAAGAGTAATGTGGACACAATACCATGAATTATCATCCATCCTAAAAACAAGATACAACCCATGGGGTATAAAACAAAATGATTCAAATCCATGAGATCCTTACCCACCTCTGCATCTTAACATCCACAAGCTTCTAAAATTATCGTGGAATAACATCCATTCTAGAAATCATGATCCTCTTAACTGCTAGAAGGACAACATGTCTACCCCCAAAAACATGTGTTTGTTGGGTATGAGTGATACCCTAGTGATATACCACAAAACATAAATAGCATTCCAATTATAAATTAATTTTTAGTTAGAAAATAAATATTACAAAATATCTTTAATATATCACTACAAAAAAAAAGATTATTGTGAAAGATTATTTACACATATTTTGAAAGCCACATATATATTTTTTGAAATTTTTTATATTATTTGATTAAATATAGAGGGTGTTTTTAAAAAATCATAGATAATTTTTTTTAATGTTTTTTAAATAATTTATTTATATATTAGGTGTTGTTTTTTAATAACCATATCAAATTTAATGTTAATTATTAATAAATTATAAGTAATAAATTAATCATTATTATTAATAATAAATAATAATTAATTATTTATATTTTTCAAAAATTACTAATTATAAATAAATTATTATTATGTTTTTATAACTATTAGTTAATACTTATTTCAAAACTAACATAATTCATAATAATAAATTAGTAAATATTTATATAACATTTATCATTAATAATTTATTATTTATAATTTAGCTAATTAAATATGTTTTCATTTTATATTTTTATTATTATTTATTCATTATTCCTTATTTTTTTATCATTTATATAGAATTTAGTTATTATATGATTATTATATTATAAAAATAAATTAATTATATATTTATAATTTATTTATTAGTTAATATATATTTAATATTTATTTTTTATGTTTTATTATTTATTTAGTTATACATTATATATTATAAAATCATTATTTAATATTGATTTAATTATTGAATTATTTATTATTTGATATATTAGTTAAATAATTATTTACTTATAAATTTTTTATTTGTTATTTATTATATTGATATTTTTTATTTATTATTTTTTACGTACACATTAATGACTAATTAATTATTAATAATAATTACCAATTATTATTCCTTATTATTATTTTATTTATACATTATTTTGTATTAATTTATTATATTATATAATTTATTTATTAATTATTCATTATCCATTATTCATTATCCGTTATTCATTATCCATTATCCATTATTTATTATTTATTTAATTACTATTTTTTTATAGTTATTATTCATTATTTTCTAATTTGTAAATTATTTATTATTTGTTATTTATTATTCTTATATTATATATTATATATTTATTTATTTAATTTTTTTTATCTATTCATTGTATCTAATTTACTTATTTATTCATTTATGATATATTTATGATATATTTATTTTCACATTGGTTGATAATTATTTTTATTGTTTAATCCCTTCTAAATCTATTAATTATTATATATTTATTAATAATATTATATATCATTTATTTATTTATTTATAATATATATATATATATATTAAATTTTAATTAATATATTTTGTAGATTTTAAATTATTTGTTTTAGTGACTTCATAATTTATGTTTTAGCATTTATTTATTAACATTAAATAATTAATTAATTAATTACTTATTATTTATTTATTTATTTATTTATATATTTATTTTTTATTTATTATTATTATTGATTCTTTATTTTTACTATTTTTTTATTTAAATTTTATTTATATCATTATTTCTCTATTTATTATTACCTATTATTCATTACTTTATTATTTATTATTTAATTAATACTCATTTATTAATTATTAATTTTTTTTATTTTATCTTTAATATTAAATTTTTATTATTTATTAGTTTTGATTTATTATTTATTATTTATTACTAATCATTTTTTAGTAATTATATTTCTATTTATTTATTTGTTATTTGTTTTTATTTATTTATTTAAAATTTATTTACCAATTATTATATATTTATTTTTTATTGGTTCTATAATATCTTTGTATGAGAAAATAATAATAATATTATGAATAATAAATTAATAAAAAACAATGTAACACCCCCAGATATTACAATATTTTAATTTTTGAATAAATAAAATTTTGTTGCTATCAGGCTTTATACACAACACCATGTTAAACTTACGCAACACACAACAATGAGTTTTTTTACATTCAAGGGTGAATTTTAAAGAATAAAAATATAGGAACACCACATGCTTCCATGGTACGTTTCTCTTTGAATAATGCAATGGCTTCCATTGTACGCAACATCGAGATTCTAACACAACACAACCAATTAAAGTAGCTGTTATGAATAGTAATACGTAATTTTTGAAATTTTATAAATTTTATCTTTCAAAATGTACTTAATTTTTGGATTCGTCATATCGAAATTAGCTTAGAGTGAAATTTTGGTACTTTTAGGATAACTTTCATATTTTGATGAATAGTGAAAATTACTGAATTTTAATTAAAAACAATTTTTTTAATAGAAATAATTACTAGTGATAAATTATGAATTTGAGTGGTTTTAAGGTATATTTTGAATATATTTTTACCATTTAATACAATATTGGTCATTGGATATAATTTCACATTTAAACCAGACATAAACAAGTGTCAATCTTTTGATAGTTATTATTTCATAAAAACACGCAATTTATCTTGACAACGGGAATTAATTTTTAAATTAATTAATGAAACTGATATGTTTTTAATTTATGAAAATATCCATAATTTTTTAATTCATAATATCAAATATATCTTAGGCCTAATTGTTTTGTATTTTCCTGAAAACATTCAATTTTTGATGAATAGTGAAAAATAATGAGTTATAGTTTAAGACAAAATTTTTATTTATTTTATTTAAATTTAATTAAGGTCAAAATAGATACATAATACATATATATGTTAAATTTAATTCATTGAAGTTAGTTTAGAATAATTTTAGATATATAAAAATTTTATTGAACTTTTCACCGTCTTTTACCCACACACTATGAGAATTTAGAAATTTACATAAAACTTAATTTTACCGCTTCTGTGAGTGGAATTTCGAAAATCTGAGAGACATGGTTAATTTAAATGAGTAAAAATTATTTCAATAAGATAAAAATAATTTTTGATGAATAGTAACTTTTTACTTTTATTTAACACGATTAAAAGTAAATAGGGTAATTAAGGGTAAAAATGATATTAATATTACCCTAACACATGTCCTAATTCTATTTTACAAGTTTATCTCGACCAAAAACCATCTTAGGAATAAATTGTTATCATTTAGGTCCACGTGGATTAGATTAGGGCATTTATTATTATGTAATTCAAAGAAGAGTTAAAATAGTTAAAATCAATGTTTAATTACTAAAAAATTTCTAATATAGGGTTATACATAAGATAAATTACATTGTAAATATTCATTAGAAATATAAAAAGATTTCCTATATAATGGTATTTTATTTATAATTTTTAAACATTATATAATTTAATTTATGTATGACACAATGGTGATGTAGTAATTACCGAATTAATGAAATATTAAAATAATTGTTATTTTAAATATCCAAATAAATGTAATTTGAGACTTCTATGAATTACACTAATTTTCTAGCATAATATGACATGTTAGTATTGATTTAATTAACTTTTTTCTTTGTAATCATGTTGTTATTATTTTCCCAAAAATCAAATTCCAAATAGTGTCAAAATTGTCATAAACGAGTTTTTAAAACAAATATTATATTATAAATTAATATTCTATTCCTAAAAATCTAAGGTTCGTCCAAAGAACATATATCATGATAGGTGTATCATTAATGGACCAATTTGGGGTCTCTTGGATGTTTATAGTATGTTTATTTACCATATAGTATAAAAATACAAAGAGGCATGGGAAATGTCAAACTAATTAACTAAGTGTTAAAACTAATAGATAAGGTTAATAATGTGACCCATACCTGTATAAAATCTATTGGTTGAGTTTTTTTTTGACCTATCCCCACCTTATCCTTTAAATAATATACTTTGGATCCATTAGAAACCGAATATGGATTTATTATAAAATAATATTTCTATCTTTTCCAAAGGAGCCCCTCACCCCTCTTATAAAAGGGCATTCTCCCTTCTCATTACATAACACCATAAAAGCCATTTGGATCAGACAACCTCTGCCCAAATAACCTTAAAAATTCCCTCACATCAACCTAGAGGCCTTAGTTTGATCAGAAAGACAACCTAAAGATCCCTTTTGATCAAATCAAAAGGAGGAACCTGAAGAAGAGGTAACGTTTTCACCACCCTCATTCAAGTTCCTTTCTTCTTCAACATATTCTTTCTTTGATATTTATATTCTAAAATAATAACTCCAGTATCTTGTATATAATGTGATTTTATTATAAATATGGAACAAACAAATTCATTATTCTATCCATCCCTTGAATGACATGTCACCATACGTGCGTACGTACGGCCTACCATCTCCACGTTGTGGTGTAATTGTTATTCAATATATTATTAATTAGATTGGTATAATAATGAAGTATAATTCATGTAAATAATAAATATAACATGATAATTATTCTGTCTATATGATATAACATCCAATTATATATTATTTTAATATTAAAATAATGATATTGTCGCTTGTGTGTACGTACGGACTACCGTCTCCACGAATGCGATGAGATTCATTCCCCATCATATCCATTTGAGTCTAATTATCATTTAATGATTAAAAATAATGTTTTAGGAACTGATATAATTTTGTATATTAATAAATATACAACCTGTCCATAACAAACACAGCTTACGTAATAAATAATATAAAGGAAAACGAGTAAGTTAACACCCGAAATGACAATAATACTAAGATATTATTAACAAGTCAATGTTAAAAGAACATATATGATATCTTATTAATGTAAATGATTCATGTATAATTCAATAACAATTATTTCACTGTTATACATGAGGTTAACCTACCGTCAACTAAGGAAAAGTACAAAGTAAGGGGTTTCTTATCTCATTCTTAATTTTGTGAGAATTCCATTGTTCACAACTTATTTATTGCATGTGGTGTATGTGTACTGCCCATGATTGTATTAATTATTTAATATACTTTAATTTATGGGTATTTACATCATCTTTGTATGATCCTTCTTTCATGGTTTTATGTTTCGTAAGTTACCTAATCAATAAGGGAATTTGAAATTTCAATTTTCACTCATTCAGATTTAGGCATACTTCATTGATTATTTTACTCCAAGATTATGTGTGGAATCACTATTCAGTTGATTATGTCATAATTTCCACTCCTCTTTCTGTGGATATACTTTTTATACACATAATCACTCCATTGATAAATTCTCAATTCATCGATTTGAACTTGATAAGAGTAATTTTAACTCAATCTCCATTTATTGAGTTAAATATCCAATTCATTGGTGTTGTTTTTACAAGAATATGTGTGAATGTCATCTGATTTATTTACACTAAATACCCAATCATATTGAGTGTATTTATATTTGTCACACATAATTATGTCGTTTATTTTTCCTTAACCTATGGATATGGTCTTTATAAGATAATTCATCTCAATTTACATTCCATTGAGACTTCTTTGTTGTTATACACCGAATCACTTTTATATGGTGTATATAATGTACTTTGAAATAGTATATCATGAATCCCTTTATTCTCATTATATTATAAAGTTTTTATTACCTCAATTATTTCTATTTATGTTTCTTTATTTTTGTTTAGAACTCTAACTAAAATATCATTTTAAATGTTTTAAAGATATATTATTCTAAATATTTCTCATTAATGACCATGTTATAAAAATGTTTTTAAGGATTTATATATATGGAAATCAATTTTTTAAAATTAAAATTCTTTTAAAAGATTCAAAGTGGTATGGGACACTTTGATTCAAAAAATCTATTTTAAATGGCTTCTTGACAAATAGTGTGAATTTTAAATGTTTTCAAGAAAAAGGGGGATATTTATCTCAATAGTTTGATGATTATTTTAATATATGTCAATATCCTTCATTATTATCAATTGACGTTAATTTTATACAATACAATCCTTCATATTGTATCAAATGAGTTAATATTGAATGTGGATGTGCAATTTTTATACCATTCATGGTTTTTAGTTAAAAGTATTGACATTCTATATGCAAGTTTTCATACGAATGATTGTGTTATGTTTCAAACCTTTCATATTAGGAATGCATTGGACTTAGTAAGTGACAGGTGGAGCCCGCTATAGATCCTCGATGCATCGGTAGGTCTAATGGGACAAACTAGTGTCTTGGAATGTGGCCTTGAAAAAATCTTATTTGTAGTTTTGGCACGAGGCCTTGACTATGTGGTTATGATAGTCTGGAGTTATGCCTTCCATCATTATGAAATTGGTTATTGATATTGCATGTGATTATTCGACTAGTAGAATATACATGTGAATAATTAAATGGAATTATTTCATTTTATCTTTGCCATATTATGCTGAAGTTCTGGTTTAAAATTCTTTTTTTTAGTTATACATTGCCTTAATTGTTTATGCTTATTTAGGAAAGTTTCCTCAATATTGTTATCCATGCTGAGGATCTGAGCTCACCCATTTCAATGTTTTATTTTTCCTAGGATGTGAAGAAGTAATTTATGAATAACTTGTAGGAATAGTATAAGGGGATATGAAGACAAGATGTTGTTGTAGTTTTTTTACTTAATGATGTAATATAAAACTTTATGAATATATATAGTGATTCCAAGGCCACTAAACTAATCATTCTTTCAAGACGCGATCTTTCTTGAGATCATGCCAATGTTATGTAATAATGCACCGACTCTAGGTAACTGGGGTCAAGGCGTTATAGTTTGTATCAGAGGAAGTTTAGTACAAAACATGGGAGATATATTTAGATAAACTCTGATTAGAGAAAAAAGCCATAAGATATACTTTGAGGATTAGTATAGAAGGACTTCCTAGAATTTTGGTATTGTAGAGATTTAGTGAGATTTATGACAAATACATACATGTCTGGATACAAGTAGGTAGAGGCGGCTCTGGCACAAATCTACCTAGGGGTAAAACCCAAAAACACCGCTTTGAGCTAGACTCGAATGGAAACTGGTGCACAACAATGGGCCTTACTGCACTCTTGGTTACGACACTCCCGAGGGATATGCTTAGGATAATTTACATTTTCTTTACAAACCGATTTGAAGTATTGTATATAAGATGAGAGTAAATGACCTTGGTTAATTCTAATGTGTTTCAAATTGAGAATATGGTGACATGTTAATCTCTAAATTATTTTATGACTACTATTACTCACACAATACTTTCTGGTTTTAGTCAATGGCTGGATTCCAAGGAATTCATAGTGACATTCAGAATGATGTACAAGGTGGGAACGGTGGTGGAAATGAGAAACAAAATGGAATATTGATAGGCATAAAATATATCATCTTCATGCCAAATCAATTTTCCTAAAATATGATCAACAATATATATATTAACCAATTATCGGACTCAACAAAGAGAATGTTGATGAATGATAATTGCTCCAGTAGTGGAGACCATGGAGAAAGGAATCCTCAATTTCCATCATATAGGAAATGTTGAAGGAGACACCCAGGAAAGTGTCTCAATGGGACAAAGAAATGCTTTACGTGCGGGAAGGAAGGACATAAAGTGAAGAAATGCCGAAGAAAAATGAAGAGAACTATGGAAGAAGATAAAAATGGTCCCAAGAATCCATTTACAGTCATTTTCCGTATATATAGGGGACCTGGCCATTACCCTAGTGAATTCCCTATAATATAGTTTATTTTCTTGGTCAAAGTAGAAGCTATGTAGAAATAAATGGTTGAAAAAATGTTTAAAAATTATTATTTCTCCTTGTTGATGGGTTTAATTTGGAATAATTTTCACATGTATTTATAAACCTGCAGTTTTCCATGTGAGAAGGATATTTGAGGAAGAATTATCTTTTCTATTGTGTATATAGTTATAAATAACCATTTGGTTTTATATGATCGTTGGGTTTGAGGAAATTACAAGTTATTATAATTTGGGATGAAAATGCAAGGTATGAGATAACATTTGTGGTTAAATTATGTTATGGTTATTTTGACGAATTTACCTTATTTTGGTAATGTTATAAAATATAGTTTTTCTTAATGGACAACATGCGGACCATGTTACAACCCGTCGCGTCAGACAAAGCTGTGCGAATTGAACCCACAACCAAAGTGAGATTGGGATTTATCACCTACCACTGGACTACATGAAGTCCATGGTTAGTTTGAATATTATTTTATTTAAATGATTTTATTGATCAATAATTAGTTGATTTGGGATCTTATTTCTTATCAAATGAATGCCCTTAGTATAGGAAAATGATTTGGTGATTATGTGATAAATGTTATTTTAGAAGATGTTTTCTTTGTTGGGAAAACTATATGGCCAAGGAAAATAGAATACTATGGGATTCATTTGGGGAATAATGGTGGATTTTTATCTATGTTTTTATTGTGGATTTATAGTGATTTGGGTTATTTATGGAAATGATTAACCTATAATAAAGAATATGTGATTAGGTTAATTGCTTTAAGTATGTGAATTTAAGAGTAGTTGATGTCATTTGGAGATAAAATTTAACGTGGAAGACTACATTCTTATAAGTTTTGGTTTTCAATATTAGTTTGGATTATATTGAAGGATTTTAAGGACAATTGATTATTGAATGGTATTTATTTAACTTTGGGGTATTGTTGATTTAATTTTAGAAATTAAGATTAGTGTTTTTTTCTCTAATGGAATATCCATTTGGGGGATCATCAGATCTTATACTAACCATTTTGGTTTTGATTAATCTCTAAATACTAGGTAAATATATAGTTTATCCGACGTGGATCATGTTATTCTATAGAAGTTTGTTCTATCTCTTCCAATGTGACCAAGTCTTCTTGAATACTCATGGTAAAAAAAATGAGTTAGTGGTAGAAATTTATTAAAGAATGAAAGACTACTTAAAATGTAAGTATATATCTTTATGTTATTAGTCAATATCAGAAATGAATTTATCGTCCTTATGTAATGTAACTTAAAATAAAAAATGTCATCCGTTTACTTTTCCTATTGGGAGACTAATGACCGTTTGTCCCAACACAAGTTTGTGGCTTTCTTGTTGTTAAGTTTCTCCTGATCATGTTTTCTATCCCTCTCCAGTAGAACATGAAACTTATTTTATCGTCCATATCCATGTTTTCCTACATGGAATCCTATTATAGGTTATCTTTTGTGACCTTTATACCTCTCTTTCTTTCTTTTAAAGTGATAGTTTTATTTACTCTTTTTCTGATGTTGGAATTTCCATTGTATTCTCAAGACCAATTTTAAAAAATTGCGAGGACACAATTTTTTGAAGGAGGGGAGAATGTAACACCCCAAGCTTCCACGGTACGTTTCCCTTTGAATAATGCAATGGCATGCATTGTACGTAACATCGAGATTCTAACAGACCACAACTAATCAAACTAACCATTATGAATAGTAATACATACTCTATGAAATTTTATAAATTTTATCTTTTAAAATGGACTTCATTTTTGGATTCGTAATAAAGAAATTAGCTTAGGGTGAAATTTTGGTACTTTTCGGATAACTTTAATATTTTGATGAATAGTGAAAATTACTAAATTTCAATTAAAAACTACTTTTTTAATAGAAATAATTAATAGTGATAAATTATGAATTTGAGTGGTTTTAAAGTATATATAGAGTATATTTTTACCATTTAATACAATTTTGGTCATTGGACGTAATTTCACATTTAAACCAAACATAAACAAGTGTCAATCTTTTGATAGTTATTATTTCTTAAAAACACGCTATTTGTTTTGACAACGGGAATTAATTTTTAAATTAATTAATGCAAATTATATTTTTTGAATTTGGTAAAATAGAAATAATTTTTGAATTCATAATATCAAATATATCTTAGGCCTAATTTTTGCTATTTTTCTAAAAACTTTCAATTTTTGATGAATAGTGAAAAATACTTAGTTATAGTATAAAACTAAATTTTTATTTAAATAATTATTTATTTTATTTAAATTTAATTAAGGTCAATATAGATACATAATACCTATATAAGTTAAATGTAATTCATTGAAGTTAGTTTAGAATAATTTTAGATTTATAAAAATTTTATTGAACTTTTCACCGTCTTTTACCCACCCCCTAGGAGAATTTGAAAATTTACATAAAACTTAATTTTACCGCTTCTGTGAGTGGAATTTAGAAAATCTGAAAGACACGGTTAATATCAAGGAGTAAAATGTGTTTCAATAAGATAAAAATTATTTTTTGTGAATAGAAACTTTTTAATTTTATTTACCACAGTTAAAAGAAAATAGGGTAACTAAGGGTGAAAATGATATTAATACTAACCTAACACATGTACTAATTCTATTGGACAAATGTATATCGACCAAAAACAAACTTAGGAATAAAATATTGTCATGTAGGTCCACTTGGATTAGATTAAGACATTTATTATTATTTAATTCAAAGAGGATTTAAAAGAGTTAAAATCAAAGATTAATTACTAAAACATTTTTAATACAGGGTTATACATAAGATAAATTCGATTGTAAATATTCATTAGAAAGATAAAAAGAGTTCCTATATAATGGTATTTTATTTATAATTTTTATACATTAAATAATTTAATTTATGTATTACACAATTGTGATGCTGTAAATACTGAATTAATGAAATATTAAAATAATTGATATTTTAAATATCCAAATAAATTTAATTTGAGACTTTAATGAATTAAAATAATTTTATAAGATAATATGACACGTTAGGATTGAGTTAATTAACTTTTTTCGAAGTATTCATGCTGTTATAATTTTCCAAAAAATCAAATTCCAAATAGTGTCAAAATTGTCAAAAAAGTGTTTTTAAAACAAATATTATATTATTAATTTATATTCTATTCCTAAAAATCTATGGTTCGGCCAATGAACATGTATCATGATAGGTGTATCATTAAAGGACCACTTTGGTGTCTCTTGGATTTTTATAGTATGTTTATTATCCATATAGTATAAAAATACAAAGAGACATGGTAAATGTCCAACTAATTAACTAAGAGTTAAAACTAAAAGATAAGGTTAATAATGTGACCCAAAACTGTCTAAAATATATTGGTTGATTTTTTTTGACCTATACCCACCTAAAAATTTAAATAATCTACTTTAGAGCCATTAGAAACTGAATATGGATTTATTATAAAATAATATTTCTAGCCTTTCCAAAGGATCCCCTCACCCATCTTATAAAAGGGTACTCCTACTTCTCATTAATTAACACATTCAAAGCCATTTGGATCGGCCATACTCTACCCAAATATCCTCCCAACTTCCCTCACTTAAACCTATAGGCCTTAGTTTTCTCAAAAACCAACTTAAGGGGCCCTTTTGATCAAATCAAAAGGAAGAACCCGAAGAAGAGGTAATGTTTTCACCACCCTCTTTCAATTTCCTTTCTTCTTGAACTTCTTATTTCTTTTTTATTTCTATTATAAAATAATAACTCCAGTATATTCTATATACTTTGATGTTATTATAATTATGGAACAAACAAATTCATTAATCTATCCGTCCCTTGAATGACATGTCACCGTACGTGCGTACGTACGGCCTATTGTCTACATGTTGTGGTGTAATTGTTATTCAATATATTATTAATTAGATGGTTATAATAATGATTTATAATTCATGTAAATAATAAATATAACAGTATAATGATTATTTCTATATGATATACCATCCAATTATATATTTTTTAATATAAAAATAATGATATTGTCACTCGTGTGTACGTACGGACTACCATATCCACGAACGCGATGTGATTCATTCCCCATCATATCCATTTGATTATAATTCTCATTTAATGATTAGAAATAATGTTTAAGGAATTGATATCATTCTGTATATGAATAATATACAACCTATACATAACAAAAACTTCTTACATAAGAAAGAATATGAAGGAAAATGAGTAAGTTAACACCAGAAATGACGATAATACTAAGATATTATTAAAAAATCAATGTTAAAAGATCATATATGATATCATATTAATGTAAATGATTCTTTTATAATTCAATAACAATTATCTCAACATTATACAAGAGGTTAACCTATCTTCGACCAAGGAAAAATTACAATGTAAGGGGTTTCTTATCTCACTATTAATTTCATGAGAATCCCATTGTTCACCACTTATTTATTGCATGTGGTGTATGTATACATCCCATGATTGTATTCATTGTGTAATATACTTTAATTTATGGGTATTTACGTCATCATTGTATGATCCTTCTTTCATGGGTGTTTGTTTCATATGTTACCTAATCGATAAGGGAATTTGAAATTTCAATTTTCACGCATTCGGCTTTAAGCACGCTTCATTGATTATTTTACTCCAAGATAATGTTTGGAATCACTATTCATTTGATTATGTCATAATTTCCACTCACCTTTCTGTGAATATATTTTTTATAAACATAATCACTCTATTGATAAATTCTCAAGTCATCGATTTTAACTTGATAAGAGTAATTTTAACTCAATCTCCATTTGTTGAGTTAAATATCCAATTAATTGGTGTTGTTTTTACAAGAATATGTGTGAATGTCATATGATTTATTTACAATAAATATCCAATAATATTGAGTGTATTTATATTTTTCACACATAATTATGTCATTGATTTATCCGTAACCTAAGGATATGGTCTTTATAAGAGAATTCATCTCAATTTACATTCCATTGAGACTTCTTTGTTGTTATAAACCAAATCACTTTTATATTGTGTATATAATGTACTTTGAAATAGTATATCATGAATCCCTTTATTCTCATCATATTATAAAGTTTTAATTACCTCGATTATTTGTATTCAAGTGTCTTTATTTTGTTTAGGAACTCTAACTAAAATATCATTTTAAATGTTTTAATGATTTATTAATATAAATATTTCTCATTAATGTCCATGTTTTACAAATGTTTTTAAGGATATATATATATATGGAAATTAATGTTTTAAAATTAAAATTCCTTTTAAAAGATTCAAAGTGGTGTGGGAAACTTTGATTCAAAAAATCTATTTTAAATGGATTCTAGACAAATAGTGTAAACATTAAATGTTATCAAGAAAAGGGGGATATTTCTCCCAATAGTTCGATGATTTTTTTAATCTATGTCAATATCCATCATTAATCGCAATTGCGGTTAATCTGATACAATAATATCTTCCATGTTGTATCAAATAAGTTATGTTTGATTGTGAATGTGCTATTTTTATACCATTTAGGGTTTTTGGTTAAAAGTATTGACAATATGTATACTAGTTTTAATACGAATGTTTATGTTATGTTTCAAACATTTCATATGAGGAATGAATTGGACTTAGTAAGTGACGGGTGGAGCCCGCTATAGTTCCTCGATGCATCGGTAGGTCTCATGAGACAAACTAGTGTCTTGGAACGAGGCCATGACAAAATCTTATTTGTAGTCTTGGCATGAGGCCTTGACTATGTGGTTATGATAGTCTGGCATTATGCATTCCATCATTATGAAAGTGGTTATTGATACTGCATGTGATTATTCAACTAGAAGAATAACCATGTGAATAAGTAAATGGAATTATTTCATTTTATCTTTGCAATATTATGATGAAGTTGAAGTTTAAAAGGATTTTATTTTAGTTATACATTGCCTTAATTGTTTATGCTTATTTATGAAAGTTTCCACTATATTGTTATCCTTACTGAGCATCTTAGATCAACCTTTTCAATTTGTTATTTTTTCCAAGATTTGAAAAGTAATTTCTGAATGACCGGTAAGAATATTATGCGGGGATATGAAGACAAGATGTTGTTTTAGTTTTTTTACTTACTGATGTCATGTAAATCTTTATAAATATATCTAGTGATTCCAAGGCTACTAAACTAATAGGTATTTAGAGACTTGATCTTTCTTGTGATTATGCCAATGTTATGTAACAATGCACCAACTTTGGGTAACTAGGGCCGGGGCGTTACAAATATATTATTAGAATATTATTAATTAACATAATAAGATATAACAGAACATTTATGATTGTGATTATGAAAATTATTAACTAATTTTTAGAAATATATGGTTGAATTCATTGGTAATAAATTTATTTGAAATAAATATAAGAACCAAATGAATATAATGACAATTTTTTTTGTAAAAACAATTTTTACATTCTTAGATGCATTTTAATATTAAATCAAATTAACTAATATTTGTGAATGATATTAATGAAATATATATTTTATATTTTCAATATAATATTTTTGACCTTCACAGAATATATTTGATTGGAATAAGATAGGAACAAACCAAATATTACTCCTAAAAACATATACTTTATAAATGCAGTTTTACTGCCTTTGATGGTGAACTTATTTTAAATCCTATTTTGAAACATTTATATATTATATTTTATATGATAAATATCTTCTTCTCAAGTTGAATATAAAAATTTAAATTATAATATTTTTTCATATTTTTCCGATATGCTTCATGTTTTGATGAATATTGATAAAATATTGCATTTTAATGGAAAATATTTTTTCCTTAAAAATAATTTATTATGTTAAATTATATTTTTATTTTTTTAATAATTTTAATTACATCACTTTTATCCATTAATATAATCTACATCATTGGAATCATTTTCACAATGAGATTGCATATAAAAACATATCATTTTTTGAACATTTTAACATTAAAAACATGTTTTATCACTCTGTCAACAAGATTAATTTTAAATTAATTTTGGGCATTTCCGTGATTTGAATTATTGAAAAATGTATAATATATTTGGTATTATTGGGTAAAAATTATATAAATTTTTTTCTTTTATTTTTGGTCATACTAATATAACATTTAATAATATTATAACTACACGGTTAAGGATGAATCAAGCAATTAAAGGTAAAAATAGTAATATTACAATTATTAATTTAAAATGACCTTAAAAATTATTCTAATTTTACAATATTCATGTTTTTCTACCAAAATAAAATTTGGGATGATTTCATGGTCTTTTAGAACCACTTTGATGACATTAAATATTTTCTTGTATTTTATTCAAGGGAAGTCCAATACGTCTCACTTTTATTTTAATAATTATTAAAATTTTGATATGGTTATTTAAAGAATATATTAGAATAAAAATAGTCATTTTAAAGATAAAATGTTTAGGTTCATTATAGGAATTTATTTTTAATTTTAAATTAATAAATAATTTTAAAAATTGTGACATAATGATGATGCAAACATTGATTAATTAAAGGACAAATTAAATAGATGAAATAAAGAAATATTAAAATAAAAAATATTTATAGAGGATTAATGTCATCCAAAAATTTTATTGATTACATTGACATGTTATTAATATTTTATAATTATTTTTTTATTTTTCTTGTTGTTAGGATATTTTCAAAACGTTATGTAATGAAATGTTTCAAAATTGATAGTAATTATATTTTAAAATAATAATTATTTTATTAAGTGATAGAAAATATATAAATATATTAAAATATGAAAAATAATATCAATATACCTCCATATTTCATCATTCAATCATTTAATGATCCTTTAACATTTTACTGTAACAATATTATCCCTTATAAAGTAAAAAATCCAATTTTTCACTTTAAGAATATAGGTGTTTAAAGAAAGGATAATGCCAAAAGAAAAAGGTAATAATGTCGACTAAACTTGTCTAAAAATTATTGGTTGACAGTATTTCAACCCATACTCATATTATATTTTAAATAACTCAATTTTGAGTCATTTGGAATTGAAAATGATTTTATATTAATTTAATTTTTTAAGAGGATTTGAAAGTACTCCCCACCTCAATTATAAAAGGGCACGTCATCCCACACATCCTCACACCACGTTGATTCTTATAGATTAACCAAAACCTACCCAAATAAGCTTAATAATTCTCTCTATTCACCCTATAAGCCTCCCATTGGGAATAAATTCATCAAATGAATCCTTTTGGAGAAAACAAAAAGGAGTTAACCAAAGAAGAGGTAATGTTCTTCCTCAAAATCATTAGTTTTATTTCCATTATCCAACCCTAAAAAAATCATAAATCTACTGATATGTTTTAATGTTATGTTTTATACTAATAATTACTCAAAATTACATCTAACGGGTAGTGAACATACTTTTTATGTGTATGATGAACTATCACCTCACAAAATGACGATTGTTCTATTTTCCTTCGCAACATTTCATGGTTGGTAATTCTGATAGACACTATATATAAATATGTCATAATTATATATAAATATATATGATATTTATTATGTATCAATTATTATTTTATTATATTATAAAATATTCCCTTATTATTTCCATTTTGTATAAATATGATTACATCGTTTGTGAAAGTGTGGACTATGGCCTCTTCAAAGAGACATGACTCGCTCACACAACACATGGAATGTATAAAGGATGGTTTTGATAATAATATTTGAAATATGTTAAATAAATATGATACTATAATTATAGTATACATATATTCTTTTAATATGATAATGAAAAGATTTTAGCGTTCATGCGTACATACGTCCTACCGACTCCATGAACGGTGCATTTTGTTTCTCATCATAAAATATAAAGGATTATTCTAAATAAATATAATATATATATATATATATAAGATAATTATGTCATTTTTTTAATTGTAGTGATTTCTAAATCATGATCAATTTAATATGAACAAAAAATAATAAGTTAAAACGCAAAAGACAAACTAGTTAATTAACACCCAAAATAGTAAAAATAAATCATCATTGATAACAAAAAGGTAATGAGATATTATAAGAAGTTAATATATGGTATTACATAAATGAATATTATTATTTGAAATATTTATAAAAAACCTATACTTAAAATACATGGGTTTCAGAGAAGTGAAGAGAATATCATACCTAAAGCAAGGGTTAATTTCACAATCTCATTATTTTTCGAGATTGTTTATACGTATGTATCTCATGGAGAAAATTTATCATCCAATACATGATTTCAAAATATATTTTGAAATAATCCATTACTATTATCCTATTAATTTTTCACATCTTTTAACCCATGTTTTACTTTTTATGAAATGGTTTGAAAGGAATATTTTTTCATATTACAAATGATGTACTTTCGGACTTCTTCGATGGAAGGAATACTTTTTTTAACATATGTATTATGAGAGGATTTTCCACCTTCATGGATACATAAAATTTGGAAGCATCCAATATAATTTTAATGTTTCTTTTAAAATAATTTTTTTTAATTTATAATTGTACATGTTTTAAAATAAATTATTTCAATGTAAAAAAGGGGTATTTCTCTAAGTATTTTTCAATGCTTTTATTAGATTATGGTCATCAATGTCAACATAATTTTATGAATTTTATGTTTAGTTAAGGATGATATAATATGATATCGTCTACCATATTTTATTAAATGGTTTATGATCATTTTGAATGTTTGTATGCTATTTTGATACCATTCACCATATTACTCAGAATCATTTTTTATTATGTTTACTAATTAGAAAATTTTATTTACATTATATATATATATATATTGTTTCAAACCATTCATATGAGGAATTAATTGTACTTATTAAGTGATTGGAGAATCCCTCTATATCCCTTTGATTCATCGGTAGGTCTCTTGGGATGAACCATATATTGATTTGGCTGAGGCCTTGTCCATTTGTTTTCAGATATAGACATAGATGATGACATGCCCATTTATTTTTAGATGTCGGTCTGGTTGAGGCCTTAACCATTTATTTGATAATGTCTTGGCTGAGACTTGATGATATGTTTTATATGTACATCATTATTCATTCCATCATCACGAGATCAATTGTTGATATTCCATTTCAATATTCAACAACTAGAATATCAATTATTAAGTTTTATAGATCATGTGATCATTTAAATGGATTGTGTTTCAAGTATTTATCATTCAATATTTTTTATTCCATATATAATCATAGATTCCAATATATGGTTAACCTTTCAAATCATTTGATCTCACCCCTTTATTATGTTTTATTTAATGTAGGAGATGAAGAAGTGTTTTAATTTTGATATACAGGGTTATAGTTAGGGGATTAATGGCATTATTGAAAAATATTAATTATTTTATTTATGTTTGAGATCGTGATGTGAATATCAAGTATATAATTTGGTTTCTAAAATAGTTAAAATAGTCAGTCCTTTGGGATTCAAATCGTTTATATATTCCAATGTAATAAAGTATGGAACTAGCTTTGTGCTACTGGGGTCGGGGTTGTTATAGTTATTATTATAAGAAGTTTAGTAGAACCTTGGATACTAGTTTTAGAAGAAAAATATTAAATAAACATAACCCTAATAAGGATTTTAAGGATAATAATATAAAAAATCATATATTTTTTATAATAGATTGTGTGGGTATTCCTAGAATTAAATCATTATGTGGATACTATAAGTGGATGTGGTTCTAACACAGATACACCGGGAGGTAATAACTCCGAAAAGGTGCATCGTGTAAAGACCCGTATATTCCAAGGAATTTTTTTTAATTTCCTTTGGAATTTTACAAGAACGCAGTTTCTGACAGCGCCTGATTCCGAGGCCCGGTGTGCCCGGAATCAATTTCCGATGTTTGGATCGGGTACGTTCAGTGAACGGACGAGCGGGTTTTTCTAACTTTTAAACCGGTGCTCAGAATCGAATTCTGAGGGCACCGATGGAATCGCATCGCAGGTAATTGCTTAGAAACGCCTCTTCCGAAGTTGCTTTTTCTCGGGTGTGGTTTTTAATTTTTGGGCTTAAAGTTAAGAAATAAAATAATTTTGCGACAACTTTATTGTATTTCGCTTAAGCCACTTGGAAGCCACTTAAAAGCGGCTTAATCTAAGTTGAATCGGATAGGGTACTATCCAGAAATATCCTACCCTCTTGGTATGATATTTGTGAGGTGGGGCCTGCACGAGCCCCGCCATTTCTTTCCGCTAAGTAATGCACCCGCGAAAACCCATCTTTATGAAAGTCAACTGACGCGTTTTCTTAAATTCTAAACAGACCATTTAATTGGGCGGTTTCTTTTTTCGTAAATTAAATGAGTTGTTTCATTCGTTGAATTAATTCTACGAATTAATGGTTCGTTTCATATCTTTTGAAATTCAAATGTTTAGTTGTGTAAATAAAATAAGGCTTAAGCTTATTTTATTTTGGGTTGGTCTCCTTTGCCACCTTGAGAGATTTTGAGAAGCTCTCTCCATCTTCTTCAACCTTGACGAAGAACACAAAGAACACTTAAGCTCCGACGAAGAAAGCCGCATCTCTTCTTCGTAGCCGGTGTGTTTCCGAAGATCGACGACGCCGCTTCTTCGATCTTCTTCCCGTGTCAACGAAAGGAGACGTCGTTTCCTCCTCGGACTATCTCCGTCAGCTTACGAAGCTTCTCCAGCGACGTACCTCTTCGGACGCACCTCCACGTCAATAGAAATGACGTTCGATTTCCGCAATGCCCGACCTTCGCGACGCTAGCCTTCCGCGGCTTGATTGGCGTGCTCCGCACTTGAATCCGAGGTAGGGGATTGTTGATATTTTATTTATTTATTTTCCATTCTTGATTCTAGAATGTAAAACTTCGAGGATAAAGGATTAAATGTTTTTGTCTAACGAGAGGGGGGGCCCGGACCGAACCAACACGGCCGAACCCCCCTCCAATGTTCATAATTGTTTCCTTGCGGATGGAACGGGATGGCGGGGTGCCGTCACACCACGTGGGAATCGCACGGCAATTATTGCGCGACGCCGTCGCGCCCCGTTGTGGAAAGAAATCCAAGAACGCGACGTCGTCGCGTCGCGTCAAAGAAAGTCAAAGGCGCCGCGGCCGGAGCGGGGCCGCGGCGGAGGGAAGCGATGTCGTCGCATCGCGCCAGACGACATAGCTCGCGGCCCGTTCCGGGCCGCGGCGGAGCAAGATGAACGGCGGCCGGCACCGGGCCACCGGTGTCGGCGAAGGAAGGACCGGCCGTCGCCGGTCCCTGCTGGCGAAACTGGACGGCCAGTGCGGGCCGGTCGGACAGTGGAGACCGGGGGAATTAATTTCCCCCGGATGGGTCTCAAAAGTGGCCCCAATTAAGGGGCCGCGGTTCTCAAAGGGGGGGGGGCTTTGCCCCCCCGCGCGCGGCACCCGAACGGCTCCCAGGCCGTGACGCCGTGCTGGTCCGTGCCGCCGCGCCGGACCGCGCCGCCGCGCCGGACCGCGCCGCCGCGCCGGACCGCGCCGCCGCGCCGGACCGCGCCGCCGCGCCGGGCCGGGTTTTCTGAGACGGGCCGGGTCGTCGGGCCGGGTCGCCGCCCGGGGCGGGTCGACCCGGTTCGGCCGACCCAGGGGGTGGGGGTCGGGCCGGGTCGGCCCAGGCCTAGACCCCCAATTTCGGACCCTTTTCGGTCAAATGCTCGTATCTTGGGCTACGTGCCTCCAAACGACTCGCCGTTAGCGGCAACGCGATCCTTGGATCGAGACAGTCGTTTCAGTATACTATTCTCAAGGTGCATCTTCCTTTTCGGGAGCCTACGTGGTTAAAACTCCATAGTTAAGCGTGCTTTGCCTAGAGTAGTGATCAGGATGGGTGACCTCCTGGGAAGTTTCCCAGGGTGGGTGTGAGATGGAAAGGCCAATAAATAACAGACCGGGCTTCCGATTGACGCGCCCGTCTGTTTCGTTGAATTCCTCTAAGTGAGACGGATCTTTTGGCTTACTCCGCTCGAGGTTTGGATGCCGACAGAGTGCGGTCGGGTTGGATCGCACCGAAATCCAACCGGGCCCCTGGAACGAAAAAGCCAATAACTCTCAGACCGGGCGTTCGATTGACGCGCCGTCTGTTGCGTTGAGTTCCTGTTGATGATACGGAACTTTTGGTATCCTACGCCGAGATTTGGATGCAGTTGGATAGTGGCCGGGTTGGATCGCACCGAAATCCAACCGGGCCCCTGGAACGGAAAAGCTAATACCGTTCTGACAGAACGTTCATTTGACGAACCGTCAGCGACGTTGGTGATCTCGTTGAGAAACGGTCCCTATGAGTATACCTTATGAGTGTTCGGGGTATAGTTGAGTTACGACCGGATTGGTTCGTACACGAAACCAACCGGGCCCCTGTGACGAATATGCTAATAACTCAAAGACCGGGCGTCCGATTGACGCGCTGTCTGTTGCGTTGAGACCCCTATGAAGAGGAGCTCCTTTGAGATACTTCTTTGAGGGACTTTGTGATTATTGGAGTATCGACCAGTAGCTCGTGGAGCGGACCCTCTTGGAGACGAGCGTGCGGAGTACAGAGACCGCGTAGCCGGATTAGACCTGACGACTGCTTGACCGACTCGACTTGGAGTGAGTAGACTAGCCCAGTGGACGGAGCGCCCGGTATTTGGGGACAAACCCACAGTGGACTGAGCGCCCGGTAGTTGGCCGCAAACCCGCGGTACTCGACAGGAGGAGTACCTCTGCAGGTTATTAGTGGGAGCGCCCAGTATTTGGCGACAGACCCACAGCGGACGGAGCGCCCGGTAGTTGGCCGCAGACCCGCAATACTCGACAGGAGGAGCACCTCAGCAGTTATAGGTTAGTGAGCAGTACCTCGGAGTCATGACATGACCACTGTACACTCCAGAGACGGAGCTCTTCAGCAGTTACGGTTTAGATAATGAAAATCCTGGTTTGAGCTGAGACTTTTGACCTTTGTGTTTACCACATGATTGAGATGGGTCACTTGATAACTTAGGTATATGTATGGGCATATACCTGGGTAGTGGTTATCCGTTGATTTCACAATCCTTGTGTTTTCTCATGATTGAGATGGGTTACTTGATAACATAGGTATATGTATGGGCATATATCTAAGTAGAGGTTATCTGTTGAGATCTTCTTGTGGTTATCCTTGTTGGTTTAGTAAGACCTTGAGGATCTCGAGGTCCCTACTGAGTGTCGTTATACTCCCCCCTTCACGGGCTATGCCCGCATCTCGTTGTGTTGGTTGCAGACGACGGGCAGTGCTGACGGAGGCCGAGTGTTCGAGGACTAGACGGTACCCGGAGGTGGACTACACAATGAGTCGGTACCCGGAGGTGGACTACACGACAAGTCGGTACCCGGAGGTGGACTACACGATGAGTCGGTACCGGGAGGTGGACTACACGACAAGTCGGTACCCGGAGGTGGACTACACGATCAGTCAGTACCCAGAGGTGGAATACGCAACGAGACGACTCACAGAGGAGGTTGACGGACGAGAGCGTGGAGGAGGATATCTGTACCTACCCTTCAGGTAGGACCCGAGGAGGACGACCCAGGAGCTGCTTCCCTCTTCCAGCTGTTTGTATTTTTGCTGTTGTACCTTGTTCAGTTGTAGTTGTACTTTCTTTTGGGTTTGTATTCTGGCCCATTTACTTTTCAGCTTTTCTTTTGTACTTAGTGTTTTGTTTCCGCTTGTACTCTGTGGTGCTTGTTTTCTTTTATAAAGGCAATGCCTTCCCAGTTATTGGGATTTTACGCCTTTGGTGCTAGTCGCCAGCCCCTGGCCTATGGAAGGCGGGCTTGGGGTAGTCACGGCATGGGCACTGAGGACGGGTCGTGACAAATTGGTATCAAAGGAGTTCGGTTCTACCGCAGAACTTATAACTCTGATGTTCCCTTCTGTGAAGCAATAGTGTTAAGAGTACCGAGTGTGGTTTTCAGTTCAGGGAGTCCAGTGTTGGTGCGGGTGGCCGACATATCCATACACCAAGACCCTGACAACTGGTTTCCGACTTTGTGCACGAAAACACTGATTGCGTGTGTGTTTTCCAGAAGTTTTATTTAAATGTCAGCTCAAACCAGGTCAGCTTTCCAGATATAATCTTTTACCTGTGTCACGTTGTTTCTTTCAGGATGCCTCCCCGTGGACGACCAGCTAGAGCCCCGAGAGTGGTAGGTAATGAAAGCCCACCGAGCGACGAGGCCTTAGTACAGGGACCTATCCCAGTTGAGGCACCAGCGGAGGCACCATCGGTACTACTACCCGTTGGGCCACCGATGCCACCAGCCCCAGCAGCAGAGGATGCACGTCGCTTGAGCGCACTGCATGAGTTCCAGCGCCAGAGGCCACCCAGGTTCCAGGGAGGGACGGACCCGCAGGCGGCTGAGGATTGGCTGGAGGCTGTGCTGAGAGTCTTCAGGCTAGTGGGGACGCCGACAGATTTCATGGTGATCCTAGCTGTCAGCCTTCTTCAGGCAGCAGCAGACATATGGTGGAGCCTGATGCTTCAGATGCATGACGAGGCGACACTTCTATGGGCAGACGTCGAGAGCCTGTTCCGGGTAGAGTTTGTACCAGCCACCCTTCGAGCGGTGCGTATACAGGAGCTACTTCAGCTGTGGCAGGGCTGCATGTCAGTGGCACAGTACTCAGCGAGATTCACAGACCTCTCGCGCTACTCCATAGATATGGTACGGGACCCGTTCTTCAGGGCCCGAACCTTCGAGCAGGGGCTCAGGCGAGATATTAGAGCTTCTGTTGTTTCTCACAGCTTTCCGACGCAGACATGGGTGTTGAAGAGAGCCCTCTTAGTGGAGAGTTTCCTTGCTGAGCAGTCTCCAGCACCAGGACCCACCACTAGCCGGCTTGCGGTAGAGTCTTCTGCAGCAGACAGTAGACAGATGACACATATGTCCAAGAGGACCAGACCTACTAGTGGCCGACTGCACGACTCAGGTTCAGTTGTGCGGGGAAACCGGGGTGGAGTTAGAGCCAGACGTGCCGAGAGTGGATAGTGTTACTCCTGCGGCAGAATTGGTCACATGGCACGTGACTGTCCGACCCGCCATGCAGATGACCAGTAGTTAAATGAAGAACCTCTGAGGCAAAGGAAGAGGTTCGATCAGGGCGGACCGCAAGGAGCAGGCGGCCATGGAAGAGGAGCTGGCCGTGCAGCTGGAGGTGGACGACGCTTCGGGATGTTTCCACCACCACCAGGAGGCCCACCCCGACCGTAGGGGACAAGAGGACATGGGAGAGCTCAGCTTTAGGCAGCTGAGGCCTATGGTCATGGAGATCCGAGAGCAGGTGGACAGGAGATGAACTAGTGGATACGTCCTTTGTACTTCTAGTTCCATGTTTCTTTTGTATTCGTGTGTTTGTACTATGAGCTGCAATAATAAAAAGACACTTATCTTTGTTTTCATTCCTATCCTTTTTGTTTGGTTGATACTGAGTGGTCCCGGTTAAACTGTTGACTTGACCACACTTTCGAGATTTCTACTGGAGGAGACCCAGTGACCTCAAACTGATGCCGACAGTGTGACTCGGCCCTTGGAGGCGAGTGTGACAGTTGGATCTCTTGGTAGTTACGTCGAGTCCTTACAACGTCATCCATGGCATGAATGCATCATTTATGTCAGCGATGACTGTATTAGGCAACGAATGTGGTTCATCCAGGGGATGAGACCAGATTTCTCTTATCGGCAAAGAAGAAATCATAGCAGCTCTTGTGAGACTAAAGGAGGTGCAGTTCATCCAGGAGCGGATGAAGACTGCACAGTGCAGTAAGAAACAAGGAACCGGTGCCAGTCTTAGAGACTCGGGCGTGTTAAATGTTTCAAGAATGGTAGCTTTAAATAGAGATGAGTCTGTGATGAGGCAGACGTGGAGGCAGATCTAGGAGAGTAGCATGAGGTGGTGTACATCTTAACATGCTACAACCACCTGCCTTAGTTATTCCCGCCAGGCTCAGGGAGCTGGAGGGAGGAGGAAGAGTGCGGCTGCATGCGGTCAAGGAGTGTGACCCAATGGCTCTAAAAATGATTCAAGGGACAGTCTGTGTCCACTAATAGCTGCTGTAGTAACAGACATCGATATGAATCATTCCTCGCTTTCACAAATCTTGTTCTAGACCTAGAGTTTCCGGTAAGACGTGGACTTGACCCTCATGTCTGGAGATACCTTGGGAGGAGACTCGATAATCACACTTACGCCGACGGTGTGGTCAGACCCTAGAGGCGAGAGTTCTGGTTGTAATTTCTTGGTGGCAGCATCGGGGCCTTACAACGTTAGTTTGAGTATGGAATGGGCAATAACTGTTCATACTCAAATTGACGGTTTTAGGAAAACGTCGGGATGGGTTTTCCTTGGTCGGCGGAAAAGGAAACCCCAGGAAGTTCAGGGTAACTCTTGCTCAGGAGGGTGCGACCGATCACTCTTGAGTCGGTCAACATTACACTCATAGCAGCAGTCGTTTTGAGTTTCAGTTCTAACAGAAATGGAGAGCTCTGGATTTAGAGGACGGTGACCACGTCTTCTTACGGGTCTCACCTCGACAAGGTTTATGGAGATGTGGCAAAGGAGGCAAGTTATCTCCGAGGTTCAACGGACCTTTCTAGGTCCTCAGCTGGGTAGGTGAGGTGGTTTACCGCTTGGCCCATCCACTTCAGTTGCACTAGGTGCACGACATTTTCCACGTATCCCAACTGAGGAGATACGTGCTCGACCCCTTCGCATATCATCGACCTTGAGGAGCTGGACGGTGGCGATGAGTGTCTTCTACGGAGGTTCCTATGTGGATTGAGGATCGACAGGAGCAGATCCTAGGAGGATGGTCGATTCCTCTTGTGCACTTTCTTTGGCAGCACGGGAACCTCCAGGTGAGCACATGGGAGCGGAAGACTCAGATGCGTGCTCAGTACCGCTTTGTTTCCCTAAGTTTGTGGTGAAGCTTTATGGGGACGTAAAGACCTGTGGTGGGAGTAATGTAAAGACCCGTAAATTCCAAGGAATTTTTTTTTTAATTTTCCTTGGAATTTTACAAGAACGCAGTTTCTGACGGCGCCTAATTCCGAGGCCCGGTGTGCCCGAAATCAATTTCTGAAGTTTGGCTCGGGTACGTTCCGTCAACGGACAAGCGGGTTTTTCTAACTTTTGAACCGGTGGTCGGAATCAAATTCTGAGGGCACCGATGGAATCGCAATGCCGGTAATTTCTTAGAAATGCCTCTTTCAGAGTTGCGTTTTCTCGGGTGTGGTTTTTAATTTTCGGGCTTAAAGTTAAGAAATAAAATAATTTTGCGACAACTTTATTTTATTTCACTTAAGCCACTTGGAAGCCCCTTGAAGCCACTTAAAAGCGTATTAATCCGAGTTGAATCGGATAGGGTACTATCTAGAAATATCCTACCCTCTTGGTAGGATATTTGTGATGTGGGGACCACACGAGCCCCGCTGTTTCTTTCCGCTAAGTAACGCACCCGCGAAAACTC
Organism: Viscum album; assembly: GCA_963277665.1. Classification (NCBI taxonomy): domain Eukaryota; kingdom Viridiplantae; phylum Streptophyta; class Magnoliopsida; order Santalales; family Viscaceae; genus Viscum; species Viscum album. The sequence continues at coordinate 1,637,624,403 of OY728121.1, read as the reverse complement.
GTCTTTATGAAAGTCAACTGACGCGTTTTCTTAAATTCTAAATAGACCATTTAATTGGGCGGTTTCTTTTTTCGTAAATTAAATGAGCTGTTTCTTTTGTTGAATTAATTCTACGAATTAATGGTTCGTTTCTTATCTTTTGAAATTCAAATGTTTAGTTGTGTAAATAAAATAAGGCTTAAGCTTATTTTATTTTGGGATGGTCTCCTTTGCCACCTTGAGAGATTTTGAGAAGCTCTCTCCATCTTCTTCAACCTTGACGAAGAACACGAAGAACACTTAAGCTCTGACGAAGAACTCCACTTCCCTTCTTCGTAGCCGGTGTGTTTCCGAAGATCGACGACGCCGCTTCTTCGATCTTCTTCCCGGGTAAACGAAAGGAGACGCTATTTCCTCCTCAGACTATCTCCGTCAGCTTACGAAGCTTCTCCAGTGACTTACCTCTTCGAACGCACCTCGACGTCAACGGAAACGACGTTCGATTTCCGCAACGCCCGACCTCCGCGACGCTAGTCTTCCGCGGCTTGATTGGCGTGCTCCACACTTGAATCCGAGGTAGGGGATTGTTGATATTTTATTTATTTATTTTCCATTCTTGATTCTAGAATGTCGAACTTCGAGGATAAAGGATTAAATGTTTTTGTCTAACGAGAGGGGGGGGGGGGGCCCGGACTGCACCAACACGGCCAAACCCCCCTCCTATGTTCATAATTGTTTCCCTGCGGATGGAACGGGATGGCGTGGTGCCGTCGCACCATGCGGGAATCGCACGACAATTATTGCGCGGCGCCGTCGCGCCGCGCCGTGGAAAGAAATCCAAGAACGCGACGCCGTCCTGTCGCGTCGAAGAAAGTCAAAGGCGTCGCGGCCGGAGCGGGGCCGCGGCGGAGGGAAGCGATGTCGTCGCATCGCGCCGGACGGCATAGGCCACGGCCGGTTCCGGTCCGCGGCAGAGCAAGATGACCGGCGGCCGGCACCGGGCCGCCAGTGTCGGCGAAGGAAGGACCGGCCGTCGCCGGTCCCTGCTGGCGAAACCGGCCAGCCAGTGCGGTCCGGCCGGATAGTGGAGACCGGGGGAATTAATTTCCCCCGGTCGGGTCTCAAAAGCGGCCCCAATTAAGGGTCCGCGGTTCTCAAATGGGGGGGGGGGGTTTTCCCCCACGTGCGCGGCACCCGAAGAGCTCCCAGGCCGCGCCGCCGTGCCGGTCCGCGCCGCCGCGCCGGACGGCACCGCCGAGCCGGACCGCGCCGCCGCACCTGCCCGCGCCGTCGGCCCCCGGCCGGACCGGGTCGTCGGGCCGGGTCGCCGCTCGGGGCGGGTCGACCCGGTTCGGCCGACCGGGGGGGGGGGGGGGGGGGTCAGGCTGGGTCGGCCCAGGCCCACACCCCCAGTTTCGGACCACTTTCGGTCAAATGCTCGTATCTTGGGCTACGGGCCTCCAAACGACTCGCCGTCAGCGGCAACACGATCCTTGGATCGAGAAGGTCGTTTCGGTATACTATACTTAAGGTGCACCTTCTTTTCGAGAGCATACGTGGTTAAAACTCCACAGTTAAGCGTGCTTGGCCTAGAGTAGTGATCAGGATGGGTGACCTCCTGAGAAGTTTCTCAGGGTGGGTGTGAGACGGAAAGGCCAATAAATAACAGACCGGGCGTCCTATTGACGCGCCGTCTGTTTTGTTGAATTCCTATAAGTGAGACGGATCTTTTGGCTTACTCCGCTTGAGGTTTGGATGCCGACGGAGTGCGGTTGAGTTGGATAACACCGAAATCCAACCGGGCCCCTGGAACGAAAAAGCCAATAACTCTCAGACCGGGCGTCCGATTGACGCGCCGTCTGTTGCGTTGAGTTTCTGTTGATGATACGGAACTTTTGGAATCCTTCGCCAAGATTTGGATGCAGTTGGATAGTGGCCGGGTTGGATCGCACCGAAATCCAACCGGGCCCCGGGAACGGAAAAGCTGATACCTTTCTCACAAAACGTTCGTTTGATGAACCGTCAGCGGCATTGGTGATCTCGTTGAGAAACGGTCCCTATGAGTATACCCTATGAGTGTTTGGGGTATAGTTGAGTTACGACCGGATTGGTTCGCACACGAAACCAACCGGGCCCCTGTGACGAAAAGGCTAATAACACACAGACCGGGCGTCCGATTGACGCGCCGTCTGTTGCGTTGATACCCCTATGACGAGGTGGTCCTTTGAGATACTTATTTGAGGGACTTTGTGATACTTGGAGTATCGACCAGTAGCTCGTGGAGCAGACCCTCCCGGAGACGAGCATGCGGAGTACGAAGACTGTGTAGCCGGCTGAGACCTGACAATTGCTTGATCGACTCGACTTGGAGTGAGTCGACTAGCCCAGTGGACGGAGCGCCCCGTATTTGGCGACAGAACCACAGCGGACGGAGCGCCCAGTAGTTGTCCGCAAACCCGCGGTACTCGACAGGAGGAGTACCTCTGTAGGCTATCAGTGGGAGTTCCCGGTATTTGGCGAAAGACCCACAGCGGACGGAGCGCCCGGTAGTTGGCCGCAGACCCGCGGTACTCGACAGGAGGAGCACCTCAGCAGTGTTAGGTTAGTGAGCAGTACCTCGGAGTCGTGACAGGACCACTGTACACTCCAGAGACGGAGCTCTTCAGCAGTTACGGTTTCGATTATGAAAATCTTGGTTTGAGCTGAGAGTTTTGACCTTTGTGTTTACCTCATGATTGAGATGGGTCACTTAATAACTTAGGTATATGTATGGGAATATACTTGGGTAGTGGCTATCCGTTGATTTCACAATCCTTGTGTTTCCTCATGATTGAGATGGGTTACTTGATAACTTAGGTATATGTATGGGCATATATCTAAGTAGAGGTTATCTGTTGAGATCTTCTTGTGGTTATCCTTGTTGGTTTAGTGAGACCTTGAGGGTCTCGGGGTCCCTACTGAGTATCATTATACTCACCCCTGCACGGGCTATGCCCGCACCTCGTTGTGTTGGTTGCAGACGACGGGAAGTGCTGACGGAGGCCGAGTGTTCGAGGACTGGACGATACCCGGAGGTGGACTACACGATGAGTCGGTACCCGGAGGTGGACTACACGACGAGTCGGTACCCGGAGGTGGACTACACGACGAGTCCGTACCCGGAGGTGGACTACGCGACGAGACGACTCATAGAGGAGGTTGACGGACGAGAGCGTGGAGGCGGCTATCTGTACCTACCCTTCAGGTAGGACCCGAGGAGGACGACCCAGGAGCTGCTTCCCTCTTCCAGCTGTTTGTCTTTTTGCTGTTGTACCTTGTTCAGTTGTAGTTGTACTTTCTTTTGGGTTTGTATTCTGGCCCATTTACTTTTCATCTTTTCTTTTGTACTTAGTGTTTTGTTTCCTCTTGTACTCTGTGGTGCTTGTTTTCTTTTATAAAGGCAATGCCTTCCCAGTTATCGGGATTTTACGCCTTTGGTGCTAGTCACCAGCCCCTGGCCTATGGAAGGCGGGCTTGGGGTAGTCACGGCACGGGCCCCGAGGACGGGTCGTGACACATCGGGCATCATTTAGTGTAACCTGGTACATGAATGTGTGGCTTATTGTGCACCTTGTTTGACACTCCTGTGGGATACAATTAAGAGAGTTCAAATTTTATTTACAAACAATTTAGAAGGATGTAAATGGAAATATATCCCAAAATAAACCATTTTTATGACTATGAGATTATCTATGCATAAATTCTTCAATTTATGTTATTTTTTTCAAGTATTGGGATTATACCAAATTTTATGATTTAATCTAGTATATTACATTTTTTAGAAATGGTGACAACAAAAGGAATTTGAACAACTACAATTCAGGTGATCCAAATAGTAATAATTATTATATATTATATGGTCTCCATCCAACATTTCAAATGAAAATTGTATCCTAATTATTAACATCAAATTAGGAATTAAAATATTTTTATAATGATATTGGTAAAGATTTATTTGAGTCATATGGATTTGAAGGGAAGAAAGAGAAGAAAAGGATGACAGATAGAAATATAGATGAAGGTAATAAGGGAAAGAAGTACTTTTCCATGTGTGATAATTGTGAAGAGGTACACCCTAGTGATTTCATAAAATAAATGGGAGTTTTATACAGGTGTTGAATGAAGGTCTACCATATTGGTGATTGCGAGGTTAAGAAAAAGGTTTCTAATGTACAATTCTTCAATTGAATTTATATGGTACACTATGAAAATAAATATCCAATGCGTTAAAGGAATATACCCTAAATGAATCTAATGAATCATGGCCATGATTAACCTACTACAACAGATGAGGAGGAATGATAAATGGGATTATGTTTTTATTCATGATTTTGGTAATTGGATTATTTTATCAATAATGTAATGGCTATATGAATTATAGAATATATAAGGACTGCACTACAATGCTTTTTCAACATGGATCTAAAATCTTCTCTAGATTTGGTACCGATAACCAAGAAATATGATTTAGTACCAAGTTAATCTTTTTGAAAAACCCAAGGTTGAGGGAGTGATAAACCTTAATATGTTTCTATTAATGAGGAAATAACATTTGAAAAAATATATGATTCATATTGGTATTCGAAATTGTGTTCTACTATCTGCCTTTTAAATGATTTAAAAGTGTTGGAAAATAATATTTTGGAATGAGTAACCATTTAATAAATGTTTTATATTAAGAAAGTGTTTTGTAGGATAATTTACTACTTCACTATATGATACATCTTGCGCTAAGAGATTAATTATAAATAATTAAAGGTGAAATCAAATGAAAATATTTTTTTTATAGAAACATATAATTATTAATATTCTTATTGATTGAAATAATTTCATAGCTGAACGAAAAAGGCCTTGAAACAATTTCTTCCTATTATAATCATTTTTTATGATATCACCAAAAATTATTCACACCTCATGTTTTTAGTTTTTTGGTCAACATCACTCTCATGGATAGGTTTTCTACTACTCTCAATCATAAATTGATGGTTAGATTTCTCCATCATGTCTATGTTTTCACTAATGGCTTCCTACACAAAAGACTATTTTCTTGAGACCTACACATTTTATTTTCCCTCTTATTAAGAAGATGTTTTATTATTACTATTTCTGATGTGGGTCTCCACCAATGGAGTTTTTTATCAAATTTTTATTTTTGGAGTGTAATTTCAAATTGTGAGGACTAAATTTATTGAAGGAGGGGATAATTAAACACCTCGATAATTTAAAATATCTTCATTTTTGAATAAATATAATTTATTTCTATATTGATTTATATTCAAAACCATGTTAATATTATTCTACAAACAATAATGTTTTGTCTTTCATTTCACGCAAGGTAGAGTTTTACTGAACAAAAATATATTATCAAAATATTATTATTTAATATAATAAGATATATCCAAACTATTATCTTGGAAGTTATTAAAATTATAAACTAAATTATGAAAATTTATGGTTGAAAAGATTTGTTACAAATTAATAATAAATATATATAAGAACCAATTTTAAATAATGATAATGTTTTTATAAATAACTATTTCTATGCTACCAAAGTCATTTTATCCTCTCAAATTAAATTAATTACAATTGGTGAATGATATTCATCAAATATATAGTTTATATATTCAATCAAATATTTTTTATATTCATAGAATATATTTTATAGGTATAATATTTGAACATAGCCAATATTACACGTAAAACATATATTTTTATAAAGGCAGTTTTTCCTCCATTCGATGAAAAACTATTATAAATCCAATTTTGGACACAAATATATATTTTATATGACTAAATAAACTTCTTATTTTTAATAGAAATGTAAAAATTTATGTTAGTTGATTTTTTCCAAATAAGTTCAATGTTTTGATGAATAATGATAAAATATTTCATTTTAACTTGGATCAACATTTTCATCTAAATAATTTATTGTTTTAAATTATATTAATAACTATATTCAAAGTATAATTAGATAATTTTTTAATAAATTAATACTATTTATTTCATTGGAAGAAATTTTACAATGAAATGGGACATAAAAACATTTTAATATTTTGAACATTTTCATTTTAAAATCTTGTTTACTTATTCCGTTAATATGATTAATTTCAAATCAATTACTGAAATTTCTATGTTTGTATTTTTCAAAAATGGAATAAATATTTTGAATCAATGGTTAAAAAATATTTTAATATCTTTCTTTTATTTTTGGGTATATTATTATCAAAATTAGTAATATTTTAAATCCCCCTGTTAATGGTATATCCAATAATTAAGGTTTATAATTGTATTATATGTATTAAAAAACAATAATACTTGCCCTAATTTTATTGGATGAGTTAGTTTCAACCAAAATAATATTTGACCTGATTTTATTTCCTATTCAAGCCACTTGTATGACTTTAAGTCTTTTATAGTATTTTATTCTTAGGGACGTCCAATATTTCACACTCTTATTTTAATAAGAATTATATTTTATAGATGGTCATTTAGAGGTAATATTAGACTATAAATATTAATTTTAAGTCAAAATATTATATTTTTTATAAATATTTATTTATAATTTTTTTGGAAGGAAATAATTATATTAAATGGTGGAACAATGATGATGTAATAATTCCTTAATTAATGGAAGAATCAAATAAAATCTATTTAAAATATTAAAATAAATAAAATTTGAGATATTTAATATCATAGAATAATTATATTAGTTAATTTGAAATTTTATTAATGGTTTAGATGTATTTAATTCACTATATATTGTTTTTATAACTTTTTTTTAAAAAAAGTCAATTAATAAATAATGTCAAAATTGACAGTAATGATATTTTAAAATAAATATTATTTTATTAAATGATATAAAATATCTAAAAATATAAAAATACATAAAATATTTTTGACATTACTCTCAATGTCATCAATAACTCATTCAGTGGTCTTTTGTAATTTTATATTTACTGTATTAACCATTAATGAATTAAAACCAAAGTTATAATGGTAAAAATTAAAGGGTTAAACTAATGGGTAAAGTCGAAATACATGGGTAATAATGTGACCTAAAATTATCTAAAAATTATTGGTTGAGATTATTTCTACTCATTATCATTTTTTATCCCAAATAAATGACATTGGATTAATTTTTAAATGAAAATAAATTTATATTAATTTAATAGTTTTAGAGTTTACAAAAGTACCCTTCACCTCAATTATAAAAGGTCACCTCCGCCCTCACTTCATCACACCACGTTGAGCCTTCTAGATCGAATAAAAAACTGACCAAAGAAGCTCCAAAATTCCATATATTAATCATATAAGACTTCCTTTGGTAATAAATATATCAAAGGAAGCCCTTTGGTGCATACCAAAAGCAGTTAACTAAAGATGAGGTAACATATTTCCTCAAGATCTTTAGTTTTATTTTATTTCTCCACCCACAAAAACTCTACTTATTTCATTCTTGTACAAAAAAAAAATTATCTTTAATATATTGATATTTTTTATTGTTATATTTAAAGCTACACTTACAAACAATTTCATCTAATGGGTAACAAAGATACCATTTATGTGTACAATGAACTAGCCGCTCATGAAATGATGATTATTCCTTTTTCCCCCCTTTCATGGTTGTGAATTATTTTAGAAACTATGTCTATATATATTATATATGATATTTATTATGTATATATTCTTCTTTAATTCTTGCATAACACATGCCTATATGCTTTCCATTTTGTGTAAATATGATAAAATCATTTGTGGAAGCGTGGACTACCGCCTCCTTAAAGTGAGGTGATTCATTCATGATGTTCATTGATTGAATAAAAGATGGTTTTAATAATAATATCTAATATATATGAAATAAATATGATATTGAAATTATAATATAAAAATATTATTGTTATACTATAATGAAATGAATGTATCATTCGTGCGTACGCACGACCTACCATCTCTAGGGACAATGTATTTCGTTTATTATCTCTAAATATTATGGATTATTATAAACACATATATAGTGAATATATTGGATAATTATGTCATGTTTTTAATTATATAGTTGGGGAAATCATGATCTATGTTATAGTAGTATCAAATAAAAAATCAAAACATTCACAAAAAACAAGGCAGTTGATAACCAAAATAGTAAAAACAATGTAAGATAGATAAATGATGGGAAATGAGAAACTATAAGAAGTTAATATAATGTATTATAGAAATAAATATGGTTTTGTTAAATAATTATAATAATTATATAGCTATTATATCATAGATTCAGAATAGTATGATGAAAATCTTTCCTATGGTAAGGGTTAATTTCATTATATCATTATTATTTGGTATTATTTATACGTAAATATATACTAGGGAATATTTAACATCCATGTACAAGTTTTAAAAAATAGTAAAAATTGGATTTACTATTATCCTATGAATATTTAACATCTATTTACAAATATTTTGTTCTTTAAATGGTTTGAATGGAATATATTCTTTCATTTTCCAAAGGAGGTACAATGTGTCTTTTTCAGGAAAGGGAATTTTTTTATCTTATATGGTTTGAGGATATTTTTCCACCATCATGATGCGTCAACATTTTGATAACACCATTACATGATTAAAATGTTCTTTTCAAATAAAATGTATTCATATATAATTCGATGGCTTTTAAAATAAATGATTTCAATTTAAAAAAGGGTTATTTCACTCCAGATTTTTCAATGATATTATTAGAGTATTTTCATCTATGTTAACATAATTTGTTGAATTTAATATTTTATTGGGGTTGATCAATTATTATATCTTCTACCATATTTTCTTAAATAATTTATTATCATTTTCACTGTGGATATCCTATTTCAAAACCATTCACCACAATACTATGAATCAATTGTGATTATGTTTATTGATTGGGAATTGCTATTTATATATCACATGTATATTTTGTTTCACCCCATTCGTGTGAGTAATGTGTTGTACGTAGTATGTGATGAGTGGGGATTTAAATATCCCCTCGAGACATAGGTAGGTCTCATGAGATGAACCAGATAGGCACATGGTTGGGACCTTACTAACTTATCTTCAGATATGAACTAGGCCAAGGCCTTACCCAATTATTTTTTGAAAAGGATTTAGTCGAGTCCTTAACCATTTATTTTTATATATCTTTGTTGAGGCCTTGACAGTATATTTCAAATGTCCAATATTATACATTCTAACAATATGAGGTTATTTATTGATATTCCATTTTATTATTCAACTAGTATAATATCCATGGTTATTTTTTCTATATCATGTGATTATATAAATGGATTTTGTTTCTGTTATTTACCTTCCTATATTTTTTATTTCATAATTAAAAATATCTTCTAATGTACACTTAATAGTACTGATAATTTGAGATTACCCCTTCCCTATGCTTTATTTTTCTTAAGGTGATGCACAAGTGTTTTGATTTTGACATACGAGGTTACACTAAGGGGTTTAATGACATGCTTGAGGAGAATATTTGGGTATTTTATGTGTCAAATTATTTTAGGAATTTCAATTATGTAATATAGTTTAAAAAATTGTAAACTGATTTATCCTTTTGGATTTGAATCTTGTATCTCTTATAATGTAATAAAACAAGGCACTGGCTCTGAGTGATTGGGGTTGGAGTCATTACAAAAAATATATATACTCTTATTTATTTTCATATTTATTAAATAATATTTATTCACCACTTAATTATCTTCATGTAGTGGAAATCCTTTATATAATAACAATGAGATCATATATTCAAATCTATTCGCACACATATATATCATTAACTTTTAAATAAATAATAAGTGAACAAATAAAAGATAAAAAACATTTTATAAAATAATATATAATGAATTATTTTAATTTAATATTATTTATATCATTTACCTTTGGTTTAAACCACCTTGATATTGTACTATAATGCTTATGAAAAATCATAGTGAAATGTTTCATGACATTGAATCTCATGGAGGTTTCAAAAAAAACTACGAAAACATTTAGCATCTCTTTAATAAAATTTTAAATGTAAAAAATCAACAACTAAATGCTTGTATTGGGTAGTATATAAACATTCTTGTGCAAAAAAAACACATACACATTCCATGATCATTAAAAAGCCACCATACATGATTGAAAACAAACTGATATTTTATTCTTTCATTATGAAGATGAAAATGGAATACAATGATTTTTTTAATAAGGTGGAATAATAAGAATTATTTTTAAGTGAAGTGATTTTGATGAAGTTGGGAAAATTTTTGATCAAAATATTTATTTAGGTATGGTAGGAATTTTTCCTTACTAAATTGTTAGCTATCCAGATTACCTTTTTCTGGTATAATTATGCGAAAAATATCAATCAAATACAAAATAATCCCATTTAAATGATGTAAAAATAATATTTCATTTTTTAAGGGAACAATGGATACGAGACTTTTCAATTATTCTGGAATTTTTTTAAAACTAAAATGTATTTCGGATACTAACTTTGGTGGTTGTGAAATGAATAAAATAAGAACATCTAGGAATTTTCATTTCAAAGGAGACTCTTCAGACTCTTATTTATGTATGAAACAAAACTCAGTAGCACTTTCCACTTCATGAGAAGAATATGTTGATGTTTGAAGTTGTTGGACTAAAACTTTGTGGATGCACACACACTCACTAACTATGGAAAAAGTTTTATAAGAACACAAATACTCTTTGATAACACAAGTAACATTTCATTATTTAAAAACCCATCATATCACTCACATTCTGAGCACATGGATATAAAAAACCATTTCCTTTTGGATCACACTATTAATGAAGATACCATATTACAATTAATTAGAATTCAAGATAAAGTTTATGATATTTATACAAAAAAACATCCTTCTTATAGATTTGAATAAATTAAATAAAATATATTAATGATCAATATAAATTAATCATTCATATATAATTATTGTTTAACCATCTCCATAAATTAAGTTACTCTTTTTCAAATGGAGTACAATGGTTTTTTAACTATTAGTTTTTTTTAAATATTTTTCCTAACATTTACATCATATTGAGTTATCAAGACTCAAAAAAATTATGAAAATTTTTCAATTTAGAATTCTGAAAATGTTTCTCATACTTTGAAAATGTTATAAAATTTCAGGATTCCAAACATGTTAAAAAATTTCAATGAAAATTTTCATAGTCATATTTTATTGTAATCAACTTTTACATATAAGACTATAAAATTTATTTTCATTTCAAATTATATTGTAATTTTCTTTCAGAAATTTAAATATAATTTTTTGAACTAAAACTATCATATTTAGTATATATTATTAAACTATAAAAATTGATATTGTTATAAAAAGTAATATGATCATGTTTTCATATCAATGAATATGATCAATCCAAAAGGCACTCTATTATATTTTATGTTTTGTCATAATATCATTATGATTTTCATTTTAAATTTTAAGTTATATTCATAGTTTTATAATATTTTTTTGATTCATTTTTTTTAATAAATATTTCTAATAGGATTCATCCAAATAGAATAAATGTTTTAAAAAAAGTATAAACCTTTATAGTTTATAAATTTCATTAATTCTTTCTTCGAATTAATACCAATCATTATATAAAAGTGGGATTCATCTCAACCATTAAGTTTCTTGTGGAAGATGATCCATCAACCCAATCAACTATATAATGGAGGGCCCCCTCCATCCCACATCAGTTCATAGGTTATATTTACTACAACTCTCTAGAACCTACAAGTATCTTGATTTTATAATGTTTCCTCTATAACTGATTACAAAGATTCATATCAGAATATACTGGAGACAAAAGATGATTTCTATACAAGGTATGTTTTTATATATATGATAGTTTAAAAGTGTTTTTATCATAAATATGATTCAATTTTGAAGAAGAAAATTTAATTCTAAGGATGGGAAGTAGTGTGTGTCGAGAATCCTAATAAGGATGTCAAATTGTTTTATCCTATGTTTGTTCAAAATCATTATGCATATGATAAGTTATTCAATGAGGATGATAAATAGTAAACGTATTTTATGCTATTTTGAAAAAGAAACAAGGTATAATATATGATATTGTCTTGTTATGTTGGAATACCATCGGAAGAAGAAGCATAATGTTCTTAACATAATTTACCAGATGATCTCAATATATTTTATATAAAAAAGTCATAAAACTGATTGATTACTCAGTATAACAATGTTGTAATCTATTTACATCTAACACTATATAACCTTGTTGTTTCCATATGGATCCAAGGATTCTTAATTTTGAGAAATGAGGAAAAACAAATTAATAGTATCAAATGTTTTATTATTGGAATATCATGCTAATATAACAAGGAATGATATTTTCAAATTTGTACTTATCACAGTTGAAAACATCAAAACTGGAATAATAAAATCCAAGATTAGAATGTTTCATGATTTTATAAGAAATAATATTATAAATTGTATGGGATTTTACAAAGTTGAAAACAAGTAGTATCCAATGAGGAAGAAAATTTAACTTATAAGTGATGATACAATGAACAAAATGAGGATGGACTTTTATGTGAAATTAAGTGAATTTTTTGAGAATATTGGTGGATCTTTGTCAAGGGCAGAACCATCAAGGAATATAGAGAAGGGAGAGAAGTAAAAAAACAAAAGAAGAGACTGATCCACCAGAGAAAAAGAAAAAATATTAGAAAGTACTGGATGTTGTTTTTGAATATTTTATATAATGGAAATTTAGAAGAATGTTGGGGATCCTAAAATAGGTATAGAACCAGAATAAGATATGTCTTTTAGAATTCAATATGTAGATATGTTGTAACAGTGAAAAAATAAACGAAAGAAAAATAAGTGGTTGATAAAAGCATAGATATGTGAAAATATTTTAAATGGTTTTGAAAAAATCCTATAACATGGTTGTTTTACCAATTTTTCTGACAGAACAAGTGAATCTGGGAGCTAAATTATCATTTTATGAGATAGTTATAGTACATGTTTGTTTCCCATATATCCCTGATAAAGGAAAATAAAAATTTATTGTTAAATAATCCGTTCAAGTTCTTATAGAGAATGAATCGAAACTGGAGACACATATAAAATGAACATTGAGAACTAAAATGAAGCTATAAGATGATATTAATATGGTATTTATGGAGAGGATAATGAGAAATATAAATAAGAAAAATATGGTGTCGAAAAAGAAGAAAAATACTAAAATTAAATGGAAGAAGAGATTAAATAATGGAAAGATGATAAGAATGAAGAGGAAAATGATAATACAAAAATCAATCTGATAAGAAGTCATCTGATTCATCATCATTATAATCAAGAAACATTCCTTCCAAAAAAGTTAAGTATATTAATTATCGTAGTTCTGATGAAGAAGAATCATCATTAATAAAAAAATATTCATCATCAAAGAAATATAATGAAGATAAAAATTCCAAAACCATAGTTTTCAACAACTTTAAAACTAATTATATGGACATTTTTGAATTATCTGATGTTAATAAATTATATAAGGATCTCATAAAGATGATTCAAGAAAATATAATAAGAAATCATAATATATGGATGATGGAACCAGTATAATAATACCTTATAAGGCTCATCAAGAATAGTGGGATTCAACTATAACAATTTCTCTTGAAGGAGTTGATTATATTTTTTACGTTTTGAAAATAATTGGAAGGGAAAATTCCAAATTTTCCTAAACCTGAGTCTTAGTTCTATATGATATAAAATATTACTGATGAGAAGTCAGAATTTATAATGGTTTTAATAGAAAAGGTGATTCAGATTGAGATAGTTGTAATCATTTTTCAAGAATGTTCTGAGACTCATAGAAAGGTGTGAAATTAGATGGATAATTGCCCTCAAAAAGTTGATGTTGACATCAAGATGAATGATGATCAGTTACGTGATATTAATAAGATGATGGTCGAATAAGTTGAATATTTTAATCATCTATCAATATATTTGGATAATAGATTGAATTTTGTTTTTTAAAAATTCAAGGATTCCATAGATGAAAGGTCTTATGAAGTTAATTATTTGAAAATGTAGATCTATAAAATGGATTTATAGTTGACTAGACATTGATCCATTTATGAAAATATTTTACTTAGTAGGGTGGAGAATAAATATTTATTAGAGGAAGTTAAGAAGATAAGGCCTTTGGAATTGAAAGTGGAGAAGCTGGATATAGACCACCATGAGTTGAATAAGATGAAGGCTATTGTGAATACCTAGATGAATATAGTTTTTTTATTTTAAACTTTGATTGTACATGTTATGTAAAACATTTTAATGTCTTTTCATAATGAATGAATTACATTTTCATCCAAATATATTTTGTCTGAATTTTTTAAAACTCATATTGGTTAAATTTTCTTTAATTTTTTTAGATTATTATTTAATTCATTGTATTCTTTCGTATATTTTCATTTATCTAAATTTTTTGGAAACATTAGTAATTAGACCATTATTTTTGAAAATCAAAATGGGGGGTGTTTCTATTAAGGGGGATAAATCTTTTTATGGGGAAGAATTATTAATAAAGGGGGACCAATAATACAAATTAATAATTTTTTATAATAACGGTAGAATAAAATCTTTACGGGAAGATTTCATCCTATGGAGGAGTTCATCATATTCAATATTTTACTCTCCATTGTATTCAGAAAAGTTATAAACATACAGGTATTTTGGGCTTAATTATTAACTATGAAAACAAGATTCGTAAAATAAAATGGGTTTTATTTTTTTAAAAGTTATTTTTCATTTATGTTTTGGGTTTGTGTTGTTTCTTAAAGGATGATATTTTATATTCAAAATGAATACTTCTAACTTTACCATTATTTTTTTAGAAAATCATAGACATATTCTTATAACATGCCTACTAAATTTTATTCGACCCAATTACCTTAGCATGTTTTTTAGAAAGAATTATATTATACCATACATAGAATAGGTTGTAATGTATTGTGAATATAAAAAATATATTATTCAATATATATTGTAAGGATCACATGATTGATAAATCAGACTCGCTATTATCATATGATATGTTAGACTTTAGTAATTTCTTTTGTACTGGAAAAAATATTGACAATCAGACTAATTATGAATCTGATATAATCAGAAAAACACTCATTAATGTTAATATAATGACAATTGTACGAAATTACATCAGATAGACATAAGTTTATAATATGAATAAGGAATACTTATTCTTAATATAAGGAATACTTAAAACACTATAATGGTGTAAATCAATAGAGTGTTTGATTTTTAGTTACACTAGATCATTATGAGTTTTCAAGTCCCAGGTGTTGGAAGTCATTGTAAAAAAACTCATAAATATGACCATTGAGAGATCAAAATATGACTATTGTGAGATCACCTAAATTTATCAAGTCTATTGAAGAGTTTGGTGCTGGAAAATTACATTATATATATTTTTTCATAAATATTACATAGCAAAATATTCTAGTTTTTAGTCTTTTATAATTCTTTCGGGAGATTCATTCTAAAGGAATCATTTTTAAGGTTTTCTGTTTAATTTTTTTTTTAAAAAATTCCGACGTATGATCATCATAATGATAAATGTTTTCCAAGGATATAAATAAGTATATATTGATCCATCAGATCATGGTATTATGAGGATTGTATGATAGAGATGATCATCATATTAAGGGATTTCGGGGATAAAAATACAAAGTTGATCATCGTATCAATGGATTTTCAAGTAACTAAGAATTGACATTATTTTATGTATAAAACAATGGATACCTGTATTCAAGTTTAATGACTACCATACTCTTACATTCAAAATAGTATTATATTTTTATATATCTTTTAAATCATTGTTATATTTTTTATCTATTGTTTTCCTTGTGGTTTACATGTTTTCTATTTCCGCAACAAATTTAAGAGAAATAGATTCATCATTATTATGTTTATATTCTGTATGTTTTATTATATTAAATATAATTATGATTACTACTATGATGTAAATCATATTCATAGTGATTAAAATTTTTACCCCGATAGAATCAGGTGTACTATGATTTATATTCCCCACTTTTTTAATTAGAATGAGGGATGATTCTGATATCCTCCACAATTGGATTTATAATATTTTGGATTAATTATTTTAAATTATCTTTTTAAAACTTTAATACACCCGTCTTGTAATTATATCCATAGGAGTATATTCATAAGAGTCTACATTCAGTATTATAGATATACCAATCCTATAACATAATAGAAACTGACATTCCCTTTAAATTTTAAATTAAAACATATTTGATCTTACTGAAAAAGACATATTAAAGGATTAAAAAATACCACAAATAAAAAATCTGGAAAAGTGAATAACATTATGGATCAAGTATGTATGATAATCATACAACAACCATAATCAAAGTAGATAACCAAAACCAATATCATTATTATGGAAATAAATATATAATATATCATGTTCATTATTATATGACACCAAATGTCATATCATGAAAATATTTGATATATCTAGGAAGACTAATCTATCGACCAATAATGATTTCATATAGATTTGATCACATATTTCATTTAATAGCCACATTGGGTGGCATCACCCAATCAAATTCATTAACTCAAAAAGGCCATACTAATCAGTATGTATTCTCAATTTCTATACCACTAATCCTCCATATACCTACATAGATATCATGGGTTTTCCATGATGCCTCAAAAATTAAACCAGGTCGTATATCACTAAGGGAACATACCATCATCAATTCATAATTGATAAAATGAAAATATGTACATAAACTGACATCTCACCCTCATTGACCATCTATGGAGTCACCTATATCAATAATATCATATTAAATCGTATTTTTTAGTTATTTAATGATATAAACTATAAATAAAACATAAAAAAATGTGTCATAATGAATACATGGGAAGATAATCAATTATACCATTATATTATATCCAAATAAATAGTTATGCTAAAAAATAGATCTCAAAACCATAATTTAACCATAGGAAAAATATTTAATCTATAACAAAAATTAATCCACAATAAAAATTATTCTAAAAAATATATATCTTTATACTCAATTATAACTTCAAAGTCATAATAAAAAAACATTATAAATTAATAAAATAATTGAACATCATTAATAGTTTACTTTTTTAAAATGTTTGATAGAAAATTTTCAAATATGTGGTGTGGATAAAAACATGTTTTCATTAAAAATGAACATGTTTTATGAAAATAACTTTTTATATCACCGCTAATACGTTGAAAAAGCATATATTTACTTATTAATCAATAATATATATCATATAATATGTTTATTTATATTGAAAGAATATTTAAGAAAAAAATAACTCGTATTATTGTTAAATAATTTCATAGGTATAGAAAAACCTTACTTTAAGAATATTAATCAATGAAACTTCTATAGAAAGGAAGTTATTTGGGTATATAGAGGGAACTAAATAACATTAAAAATAAAAACCCTAAACTTTTGACAACCTGATCTATGAACATGGTCCCCATAGATAGCTATGGATAGAAAATGGAAAGGAAATAAGAAGAGATAAGATAATAATGAAGGATGAGAAGGAATTAGACTCTAACTAATTATCAATAAGAGAGAAAAAAATGAAGAGACAACATAGATATTCTATGTATGGAGAGGATGAAGTTAAAGATAGATCAAGAATGATATAGGTTTATCTATATGAATCATCAAAGAAAGCATAAAATATTTTCTGTCAAAAAAAAAATAAATGTAAATTTAAAAAATGATATATGGTGAATACATCATTGGATTTGATTTTTTTCCATACCATGCACTAACAATGTATCTATGATTTGAGCAATATATCACCCATTTAATAGTTATACTTAAAAGTGTCTCTACTTGTTCACAAAAAAAATTCAATATTTGATGTTTTAAAAAATTTACTTATTTTATTAAAATGCTCAAAAAATAAAATGAAACAATGATAATAATGAAAATAAATATAGAAAAAAAAATTAAATTATGGGTATCAAAATTCTCCCAACAATGACACTTGTTTTCCTGATAAAGTCATTTTATCCATGATGTCTATTTCCTTTACCATCATTAAATATCGATTAACTATTTTTGTTTATTTACCATAATTAAATAATATAATAATTGTGGAACCCAAAAATATAATACATCCATAAATAAATTAGAAAACTAAAACATCATGATATATATTTCCTTATATTTCATATTTTATACTATTTCTTTCTTGATTAATTCTTGATAAACCTCCCACTAACTGGAATAATGAACTTTATTATTTAATATTACCCAAAAGGCTATGTTGAATTACCAGAAGTTTCCCAAACATTTAGAATTTATCATATTCTCTAGAATCTAACTTCAAATATTCATCATCATCATTCATTATATATATTTTCAAAATATTTAGGTTTACAAAAGGTTGGGTGAAGAATGTGATGAATCCCCATGGTGTCCCCACTAACAAAGAGTTTGTAATAATTAAGTAAAGTTAACTTGTTGTAGAAAAAAATAATGGGATACCTAGGACCCTCTCTATTTTTCAAGCCATCCACAACGAAGTTACCTTCCATCCATGTGTGTTTTAACTCTATAATATGAGTGACAATCATCCTGTACCTCTTAATGAAATAGTCAATCTCATATGGAGGACTGTCCTTCCTATGAAAGAACCCATCTAGAACTTTATAATCTAATTCCACCTCTATTATGATGAAATTAAAGAGTCTTCATAACTTGAGATCAGTATAAATCGACCTCAATTCCACTTCTATGGAGTTTCCCTAACCATAAAAATCACTTATGACAAAATTAAAAGAGCCTCTACTATCACACACAAGGTCCCCTCCTTTCATTTCTCATTGTTGGAATGAACCATCTATATTATGCTTTAGTCAGGTCTCTAGAGGTCTCCAAGAAAACCAACACCCCCTACTGCTCCATTCATGCCTGATATCCATGGATTCTCTTGGGATTAATCTGCAAACTAAGGTTCCATCTCATCCACCCTATAAGATTCCAGAAAGGTCCATTATAAGGGATTTAGCACGTACCTAAATAAAAAACAATGAGATTTATTCTTTCTTACTCCTTGTTTATGGCTTCCCATAGAACCCAGTAGACTTACGTGCAAACCTCCCCACAAACAAATATCAATTCTTCATTCTATCCCACCTCTTAGAACCATGTCATGAAGAAAGAAGACATAGTATCTCCCCACACAATGATTCCCATGTAGAGAACCATATACACCAAATACCTCACTCCCACTCCCAAAAAATGATTAAGTGTCACACTTTTTCATATCGTGGATTGTGGTAGCATCCGGAATGAGTCACCAGGTGAATTCCCACTTATGAACATTTTCATTGGTTGGCAAGGCTTGGTTATTGAGTCATTAAACTATGAATTTAATTTTCAAAGGAATCATATTACATCATAGATTTGATGTTGATATATCATTACAGCTACTGACATGAACCATGCCACTATAGACGAGTCCATGAAAAATAACTAAATCTGATCCTATAAACACGCACCTATTAGGCTCCTCTGTCAAGAAAATATTTTGAAAAAGTAATATTTTTTGATTATGGAGGGTTGTGTTTTTCAATCTTGGATGATATTATTCTTCTATAAATGAGATCATCAGAGATGGGAGAATCTAGAAAAACAAAGGTGTGGAAGTCCAATTATGCTTCTAATAGATGATATCACCTCTCTCCACCATCCATCACCCTTTTTCCTCCAAGCATTCCATATGATCAATCAACTTTTTTTTGAGACCCAACATCCACCCATCTCTATCATTCCATGCTTTCCATTCCACATCATTTCAATGCCTCATAAATCTCCCCCACAAATATTACATTCTAATGATATCCCACGTCATTATATCTTACATAGAGTACCTGGTTTCAATGACATGTTGAAGACCAACCCCCCCTTAATCAATGGGATTTTCCATCCTCATTAATAAATCCAAGTGTTAATTGACATTATGGTTTGCATATCAAATACATCTCTTCAAAATTTACTCCAAAAAATAAGTTGTACCTTTTGGTGAACTAATAACTGACTAAATATGCATTATAATGGAGGATAAAACATTGTCCACAAAAGTGATGCACCCATGAAATGAGAGGAACATATTTTTTCAATTGTAAATCTGTACATTAATTCTATTTAAAATTCCATAAAAAACAACCATATTAATTTTACCATTAGATATGGGAATACCTTGGTACATCAATGAGAGATTGTTATATTACATACCAAACTTATTTTTAATAATTCTGCATCTCTTGATGGAGCATCCCATGGATATGTAAACAATTTTGTTATCTAAATTAATCATTTCCCAATGATACATCCATAAGAAAGATACTACCTTTTATGGTGCCTCACTCACCCTATATTTTCTCTTGGATCTCGATTCCACCATCTCCTTTTTTAGGGTTTTCTACATGGAAACGATGGGTCTTACCCACTTCTTCATGTGGTTTCTATTCCACTTCATTTTCCCTTTCTTCTCAACTGCTCTCTTATACTTTTTTTTTCTTCCTCGCTTCTAGGGTTATCTCACTTTCTTCCCTCCCTCCCTTTTTATACACTTCTGGTATGATACACTCGACCCATTATGGTTAGATGTGTTGGTTTATAGAAGGTTCTGGGACTGTGGTGGTGGGAGCAAGACATTCATAAAATTATTTATTTGGCGGTTCCTAGGGGTTCATCCCCTGGTGTCATTTATCACCTTCCTCATATGGTTTCATCCCCTACTCTCATTCATTTTCCATAGGTTTTCATTCTAGATTCCCCTTATTGGTGGTGGATTCCATTTGGATTTCACCCCTACATCCCTTTACCCTCGGATTCCTAACCATGATTTGACATAAAATTTCATCACTCCTCTCTAGGTCAAATTTGGAGAGATAGACAGCCAGAGGTTTTGGGGTTTGTGGTTTGGTGGTTGTGGGGATCCCCTTTAGGGTTTCATCCCTAATATCCTTTAGGGTTCCTTCCCTAGTTTTCACTCATGCCCAGTTCCTTTGGTTGTCATACCTGATTATGTTTTATTTTCACTCTGAATTTCGAAGTGTAGTTGATTCTACTCATCAGTTGGAGGGTGGTCTGCTTGAGGAAGTTGTTCAATGAGGTTCTGAAGAAAAACATCTATAGGTTCTGGTGGTGGATGATAGGTCATTTGATGACTATTATGAGCCACTCTTTCCAATGACGATAGTGATAGTTCTTGAAGATAGTGATTCTATGTTGATGTGGCAGTGGTAATGGTAATGGGAACTGATGTTGGAAAGTATTTTCTCTGGCTAATAACTGGCATTGCTGGTGTCAAAGAAACTTGGAGAGGATGATAACAGTGATAAGGAAAATGGTGATTGGAAGACTTAGTTAGTGATACAATTATGGCACCGAAGCATTAAATTACACTGTGACCTAACATACTAATCTCGATCCCTGTAGTGATCTCATGACCATCGAGGTGCTGATTCGGTGGGAATCAAGTGCACTTTCATTTTTTGAATTTTTCTAGCTTGTTCAATTTTATTTTTATAATCGTAAACACATATCATTGAAATCGTTAATATGTAACATCAAAATCCGGTTGTAGTTTGGATCTTGTACGGTTACCAGTAATTCAAAAAGTGGCTTTTAGAAAATTCAAAAAATAAATTTGTGTTGGATAAAACAACAATAAATATACAAAATTATATTCAACCCATCAATTGATCATTTCTTTCCATTAATGAAAATTAATATTCCATGAGGAAATATAAAATGTGAAATGATACAGTCCCCTATTCTATTCATATAAGGCATGATAAAACATTACTGAATATATCTGTTGATATTACTAGTGAGTGACTCCTAAGAAATAATAAATAAGTTTCATGAAAGAGGATCTCATTTTATAAGACCCAAAAGGTATTTTAGAAATACAAATCCCATTCCCATGAAAGCAATTGAGTGCAAGAGTGATGAATAACATCTGAAAAAAGGTCACAAATCAATTCTATGAAGCCACGGTTTCTTATAAAATTGATAATGAAGATCCACTATTCAATTTAAACCTTTATCCATATCGACATTAATGATAATGATTGAACACAAATCATTCATATTCAAGTCCACCACTATCTCCTATGCAATACCTACATCCTCTAGTATTTTCCTTCCTTGTATAAGACCGTGATGTTCATTCAAAATAGTTCATGGAACAACCAATACCATTCTTATATTCAAATAGATTCAAAATATTTTGTATATGAAATTGAACAAACATATTTGATGGTATGGGTTATTGTAATTTTGTTGAGACACCTTTGGAATCAACACCACTCTGGCAGCACAAAATAATTTCGGTAAACCCCCCCTCCCCACCAAGAAAAATACTTGAGTGAATATTTAATGTGTTTATTGATAATATCCCAGGTTTCCACAATGAAAAAACATGTAAAACCATTAAATCTGTATGCATTATCCTGCTTCAAACATTTTCACACTTCATGAATATATTCTATGTTTGGAAAAGCCACTAACTTATCAGTTTCCCTAACTGCCTCCAACCTGGGTATGCATTTTAGGAAATCCTCCCTACCAATGATTTCCTCACCTATATGGCTCATTTTTCTATCAAAGCCTTAGAAAATTCCTTGAAAATGATCCAATACAAATGTTCCTTACACATTAATTTCATCAGTATATGATTTATCATGAAGATGAAGATTAATATTTTTGGATGGATTTCTTTTATACAAGCCTAGTGGAAATCTATGTTGTACTCAAACTATCTCAGCCATGTCACCCATGAATTATCCCTACATATTACTTTCATATTAATCATTCTTTCATTTCACTTTATTTTACTCTCCTTTAGATAGATAAATAGATCGACAACCCAATTTATCAAAAGCCTCTCTTTATTTCATTCAATCCGTATTTGTAACTCCTCTATGTTTGCATTATTGTTGGGAATACTTGACACACAATCCTATAACCTCTTTCTCAACCATTTGAGACACAATGACAAATCATACCATGAATCTCCCGACATCGGTTGGTTCTAGGAATCTTGAACCATTTGGTGGAAACCCTCCATCCTAATCCAGCTACTAGAGAAGCTAGATTTTTACACTCTTATGTTCTCTTTCATTAAGGAGATCACAAGAGGTGGATGTCCATAAAGAAATCATGGAATATGGTAAAATGAATATTTGGTAAAAGAATACAATCCTTTTATGTTGTATATGCATCTGTCTAGTCTAAACTAGATACTATTGATTCATTTCCTATTGTTACACTATGTGTAGATTATACCTGAATATCCAAGATACATCAAGCTTTTTGACATCATAAACATCCCAAAATCCTCCATGGACCTATTATAATGAACTACATCCCTATTTATCTAATATGTCGATAATAAAGTTGACATCTACTCACAAAAACCAAGGAATACCACCTAAGATGAAGAAAGAAATTTCCCAATAAAACATACCTCCTTTTTTTGCATCACATTTACCATAAACGAAGAAAAACAGATCATCTGATCACAAGTAATTAATTTTGGGGGTAACATGTTGTTCTGAAAAATACACACATTCCACCTATATTCCTTCATTACAAATTATATAGATATATGTATTGAATGCATCATTACTCAGGAATTCCAACAATCCTAACCTCTGAGAAAAAAAGGAAATCCGGTCCCACCTTTTTTTGTTCCAGAACATCAAGAACAGATATGTGTAGATGACATGACTCATTAAAAATTATGTGTAGCATTCCAATATTCCATGATATTCATCTCTTTAAATAATAAAATAGCATTTGTTGTACGCAACATTGAGTTTTAACACACAACAACCAATAAAACTAGCTGTTATGAATAGTAATTCTCACTTTTTGAAATTTTATAAATTTTATCTTTCAAAATGGACATCATTTTTTGATTTAGAATGTCGAAATTAGATGAGGATGAATTTTTTGTATTTTTCTGAAAATATTAAATTCTTGATGAATAGTGAAAAACGCTGAGTTATAGTTTAAAACCGAATTCTTATTTAAACAATTATTTTTTTAAATTTCTTTTTGGTCAAAATAGATACATAATACATATATAAGTTCATTTTAATTAATTGGAGTCAGTTTATAATAATTATAGATATATAAAAATTTTATTGAATTTTTTACCGTCTTTTACCAACCTCCTAGGAGCATTTGCAAATTTACATAAAACGTAATTTTACCGCACTTGTGTGTAGAATTTCAAAAATCCTAGAGAAAAGGTTTATATCAGTAAGTAAAATGTGGTTCAATAAGATGAAAATAATTTTTGGTGAATAGTAACTTTTTTACTTTTATTTACCACAGTTAATAGTAAATCGGCTAATTAAGGGTAAAAATGATATTATTATTACCCAAACACATGTCCAAATTCTATTGGATAAGTATTATTCGACCAAAAACTACATTGGGAATAAAATATGAATCTTTTTAGTCCACATGGATTAGATTAGAAAATTCAATTTTATTTAATTCAAAGAAGAGTTAAAAGAGTTAAAATCAAAGTTTAATAACTAAAATATTTTTAATAAAGGGTTACACATAAGATAAATTAGACTATAAATATTAATTAGATATATAAAGATATTTCCTATATAATGGTATTTTATTTTGTCACGACCCGCCCTCGGGGTCCGTGCCGTGACTACCCCAAGCCCGCCTTCCATAGGCCAGGGGCTGGCGACTAGCACCAAGGCGTAGATCCCAGCAAATTGGGAAGGCATTGCCTTTGAAAAGGTAAACACACACCACAGAGTAAACAAGCGGAAAGTAAACACTAAGCAAGCAGAGTACAACTGAAGTGCGGAAAAGTAAATGGGCCAGAATGCAAACCCAAACTGAAAGTAAAGTACAACTCGAAAAGGGAAAAACAGCAACTGAAAAGTAAAGGCCGCTACTCCGTGCTGTCCACTGGAAAATCCCACCTGAAGGGTGGGTACAGATAGCTCCTCTGCTCCACGGGTCCCACCGTCCGCTCCGTACTCGTCCCGCCCAGTGGTCCACCTCCGGGTACCGTCCCGCTCCGCGAACCTCAGCTAAGGTCAACGCTGTCCGTCGTCTGCAACCAACACAACGTAGTGCGGGCGAAGCCCGTGCAGGGGTGAGTATAAGCTACTCAGTAGGGACCCCGAGACCCCTGAAGGTCTCTCAAAATCCACAAAGGATAAACCACGAAGCAAGTACAATCACGAAGTAACAACCAACACTGCTTAGGTATATGCCCATACATATACCTAAGTCATCAATTCAAATACGCTCCAACCTCCGAGCCCAAGTATAACTCAGTCCACGCAGGAAAGTATACGTATTCCACAAAGGAAAGTAACAGGATTCAGCTCACACAGGTACACTTCTTCAAGGACGATAAAGATGATCACTGATCCACCTAAGTCGTCGGACCCACGAAGGATCGATAGGTAACTAACCCCCGCAAGACCCACACAGGATCGGGCTCACACAGAACCTGTAGGCGCTGGCTCACACAGAACCGCTGAGCGCAAGGACCCACACAGGATCGGGCTCACACAGAACCTGTAGCACTGATCCACGTAGGATCGCTGAGTGCTGTAGTCGTCGTCGTCGAATCCACACAGGATCTCTGTACTGTCGTCGTTGAATCCACACAGGATCTCTGTACTGACGTCGTCGCAGTCACAGTAGCAGTCGTAGCAGTAGAACAGTCGCAGCCAGCACTAGGGTTCCCGCACACAGCAAGCTCGTACGGAGGGTCCGCTCCACGAGCCGAGAGGCTGATACATCAACTGTCACGAAGACCGAAGTTGATGTATCCAAAAGTTCCGTATCGTCAACAGGAACTCAACGCAACAGACGGCGCGTCGATCGGACGCCTGGTCTGAGAGTTATTGGCATTTTTGTCTCCGGGGCCCGGTTGGTTTTTAAGGCAAAACCAACCCGACCGTACTCCACCAGCGTCCAAACCTCGGGCGGAGTATGCCAAAAGATCCGTCTCACTAAGAGGAACACTACGCGACTGACGGCGCGTCAATCAGACGTCCGTAGCTCAAGATATGAGCGTTTCCGCTCCGAAGGCCCGGTTGGTTTCGTGAACGAACCAACCCGGCCGAACTCAAAGTAAACCGAAACCTTGAGTGCGATATACCGAAACGACCGTCTCGATCCAAGGATCGCGTTGCCGCAGACGGTTCGTCATTCGGAGGTCCGAGGCTCAAGTTATGAGCCAAAAACCGAATCTGGTCCGAAACGGGGGGGTCCGGGTCCGGAACGACCCGGCCCGACCCCCCCCCCCCCTTGGGTGGCGCGGCGGCCGGCGGCGGCGGCCGGCGGCGGCGGACGGCGGCGGCGGGCCACGTGGCGGCGGCGGGCCGCGTGGCGGCGGCGGCCGCGTGGCGCGGCGGCCGCGTGGCGCGGCGGCGGCGGGCCACGCGGCGGCGGCGGGCCGCGTGGCGGCGGCGGCGGGCCGCGCTGGCGGCGGCGGACCGCGCTGGCGGCGGTGGCCGCGACTCACGCGGGGGGCTAAGCCCCCGCCCTTCCGAAGGCGGCGCGGCTTTGCCGCGCCGTTTGAGACAAAACGGCCCCCGCAAATGGGGGCCGGTTGAGTAAAACCGGGGGGCTTTGCCCCCCCCTCCTTAAAAGAACCGCCCCCTCATTAAGAGGGGGGTCTTGATGGACCGGCCGGGGGTTTAAACCCCCGGTTTTTATGACATCCGGCCGGCCTGCTGGCTGGCCGGTTTTTACCAACGGGACCGGAATTTCCGGTCCCGCCCTTGACTTCCGACGCCGGCGGCCCGGCCGCCGGTCTTTCCTTCCGCCGCGGCCCGGAACCGGCCGCGGTCTCCTCGTCTCACCGCGGCCCGGAACCGGCCGCGGTGTTCGTCGTCCGGCGCGGTGCGACGGCACCGCGCCCCTTTCGCCGTGCCAAGAATCCTCCCAACGCGGCGTGTCGGCGTCGCGGTCTTGAAGTCTCTCCTCGGCGAAGCGCGACGGTATTGCGGAAATCATAAGCATGTTCATCCGCGTGGTGCGACGGCACCACGCCTCTTGCTTCCACCCGCATGAATCAACATGAACGAAGGAGGGGGTTTCGGCCGTGTTCGTGCGGTCCGACTCCCCTCGCGTTAACAAATAACATAACTAAAAAGTCTCACGTTTAGTCATGCTAAAATCCACGATTCAGGAATGGAATAAAATAATTAATAAAAACATCCCCTACCTCGGGTTTGAGATTCAAAGAAATCCTCTACGTTCCGCGGAAGACGGCGTCGCGGAAGTCAGGCGTCGCGGTCGTCGTTCGTCAAATCCGTTGACGAAGATTTACGTCCGATGCGACACGTTGTTGGCGGATCTTCGTTTGCCGACGAAGAAGGTCCGAAGAGGAAGCAGAGGTCCGAAGATACTAGGTCTCTGAGTCGATGATCCTTGACGAAGTGTTGTCGTTCTTCGTCGAGGATGAAGACGTTCTTCGTTCTTCGTCAGAGCTTGAAGATGAGAAGGCTCTCCAAAGGCAAAAAAAAAAAAACCCTAAATAAAATAAGACTACCTCTTATTTTATTAACACAACACAAAAGAATTTCAAAATTTGAAATTCAAAAAGGGCTTTAACTTCCTTAATTAAATAAGGGTAACGTAGGCCAATTAATTGGGGGTTAAGAACGTTGAGAGAAAAAGAAAAGTCTTAGGGGTTCGTGTGGGCCCCACCACACTTAATCCTCCCAAGGGAGGTTAAGTGGGTGTGGGTCCCACTTCCAACCCCCTTAGGTAGGTTTTCTTTAATAAGTTAAAAATAAAATTTGTTTTACACAATTTTATTTAACTTAATTGAAAAACCCCAAAACGTATCTTTCAACCCGCAACAAACGCAACTCCCGAAAAGGTCTCATTAAGCGAATATCGGCGCTGCGAGTTCATCGGTGCCCTCGGATTTTAATTCCGAGCACCGGATCAAAAGTTAGGAATTCCCGCTCGTCCGTTCACTGAACGTACCCGAGCCAAACTTCGGAAATTAATTCCGGGCACTCCGGGCCTCGGAATCAGGTGCCGTCTGAAATCGCGCTCTTGTAAAAATCCAAAGAAAATTAAGAAAAAAATTTCCCTTGAATTTTACGGTCTTTACATTACTCCCACCTCAGGGCTTTACGTCCCCGTAAAGATACAACAAAAACTAGGGAAACAAATGGGGGTACTGAGCACGCATCTGAGCCTCCCGCTCCCAAGTGCTCTCCTGGAGGTTCCCGTGCTGCCATCTGATGCGCACAAGAGGAATCGACCGTCCACGTAGGACCCGCTCCTGTCGATCCTCGATCTCCACTGGGACCTCCGCAAAAGTCGCCCCATCGTCAACGTCAAGCTCCCCATGGTCAATGATGTGCGTCGGGTCGTGCACGTATCTCCTCAGCTGGGATACGTGGAAGACGTCGTGCACCCGGTGCAACTGAGGTGGTAGAGCCAGGCGATAAGCCACCTCGCCAATCCTGCTGAGAATCTGAAAAGGTCCGATGAAGCGCGGAGATAACTTGCCGCCTCGGCCAAATCTCCGAATACCACGTCGAGGTGAGACCCGCAAGAAGACGTGGTCGCCATCCTCGAACTCCAGTGGTCTCCGCCTCCTGTCAGCATATGACTTCTGCCGGCTCTGAGCTGTCCTCATCCGCTCCTGGATGACCTGGACCTTCTCTGTCGTGGCCTGGACCATTTCCGGTCCCACCAGTGCTGACTCCCCAGGGTCTGTCCAGCACAAAGGAGATCTACATGGTCGGCCGTACAACGCCTCGTACGGTGCCATCCCGATGGTGGAGTGGTAGCTGTTGTTGTATGCGAACTCCACCAAGGGGAGGTGGTCCTCCCAGCTACGACCAAAGTCGAGGACACATGCGCGGAGCATGTCCTCGAGAGTCTGAATGGTCCTCTCCGTCTGACCATCCGTCTGCGGGTGAAAGGCTGTGCTAAGACGTAGCTGCGTCCCGAACGCCTCCTGTAACCCCTTCCAAAGCCGGGAAGTAAAGCGGGCATCTCGATCGGAAACGATAGATGATGGCACGCCGTGGAGCCGCACAATCTCCTGAACGTAGAGACGTCCCAAGCTCTCCACCGAGCCCTGCTCTCTGATGGGTAAGAAGTGTGCCGACTTGGTGAGTCGGTCAACAATCACCCAGATGGAGTCGTGACCTCTGGAAGTGCGTGGAAGTCCAGTCACGAAGTCCATAGATATGCCATCCCACTTCCACTCCGGAACCTCCAAGGGCTGTACCAAGCCTGCTGGTACCTGGTGCTCTGCCTTCACCTGCTGACAGGTAAGGCATCGAGAAACGAACTCTGCTACAGCCTTCTTCATGCCCGGCCACCAATGCTGTCGTCTGAGGTCCTGGTACATCTTTGCCACTCCTGGATGTACCGCTAAAGGAGAAGTGTGAAACTCCCTCAGCACTTCCTCTCGCAAGGCGACTGGTACCATGGTACGTCCTCTGAAAAGGATGTCGTGCTCTGCTCCAAGGGAGAAACCATCAGGTGTCTGTCCCGAGGATATCTGTGCACGCCGTGTCTCACAGTCAGCGTCCCCATGCT
Source organism: Viscum album (assembly GCA_963277665.1). Lineage (NCBI taxonomy): Eukaryota > Viridiplantae > Streptophyta > Magnoliopsida > Santalales > Viscaceae > Viscum > Viscum album. The sequence continues at coordinate 1,637,594,666 of OY728121.1, read as the reverse complement.
GTGCCTCCCTGACTCGCTGCAGTAGTGGAGGAGTGACTGTGAGAGACTGTAGAAAGGCTGCTCCATCTCTATCCACGAAGGATATCTGCAAAGAGGCTAGCTGCTCTGTCGCCTCCTCAAGTAGTTGAATGCCCGTCCTCCTGCTGAGGGCATCAGCTACTACGTTCCCCTTCCCAGGAGTATAGACTATCTCAAAGTCATAGTCCTGGAGGAACTCGAGCCATCGTCGCTGTCTCAGGTTCAGGTCCTTCTGCGAGAAGATATACCTGAGGCTCTGATGATCGGAAAAGACCGTAAAGCGCTCGCCCATCAGATAGTGTCGCCATGTCTTCAGAGCGAAGACCACTGCTGCTAACTCCAGGTCATGGGTAGCGTAGTTCTGCTCATGCGGTCTCAACTGTCGTGATCCATAGGCGATCACTGCCCGCTCCTGCATCAGAACACATCCGAGTCCGGTCCCTGATGCATCGCAGTAGACCACGTACCCTACTCCCTCCTCAGGCAACCTCAAGATAGGTGCGCTAGTCAATCTCTGCCTCAGCTCCTCGAAGCTCTGCTGACAACTGTCTGACCACACGAAGGGTTTCCCCTTCTTCGTCAATGCTGTGAGTGATGCCGCAACTCTGGAGAAGTTCGGCACAAATCTCCGATAGTATCCAGCTAGTCCCAAGAAACTCCGAACCTCAGTCACGCTCCTGGGTGGCTCCCATGCTAACACAGCCTCAATCTTCGCGGGATCCACTGCAACTCCCGCCTCAGAGATTACGTGTCCCAAAAAGTGGACCTCACGTATCCAGAACTGGCACTTCGAGAGCTTACCATAAAGCTGGTGCTCTCGGAGTGTATCAAGAACAACTCGCAAGTGATAGGCGTGCTCCTCCTCTGTCGTAGAGTAAATCAGAATGTCGTCGATGAAAACCACGACAAACCGATCGAGGTATGGCTGAAAGATCCTGTTCATGAGAGCCATGAACACTGCTGGAGCATTGGTTACACCGAAAGGCATAACCAAGAACTCATAGTGGCCATACCGACATCTGAAGGCCGTCTTCTGCACATCCTCGTCTCTGACTCTGAGCTGATGATAGCCTGACCTGAGGTCTATCTTCGAGAACCACCGTGCTCCCTTGAGCTGATCAAAGAGGTCATCAATCCTCGGTAGCGGATACTTGTTCCTCACTGTCACCTGGTTCAGGCGACGAAAGTCAACACAAAGTCGCAAGCTCCCGTCCGCCTTCTTGGCGAACAATATCGGGGAAGCCCAGGGTGAAACACTGGGTCGGATGAATCCCTTGCCCTGCAAGTCCTCCAACTGTACCCGTAGCTCTCTAAGCTCGGCGGGGGCCATCCGATATGCTGGAGTGGATATCGGGGCTGTCCCGGGGTACAGGTCAATATAAAAGTCTACCTCTCTGCGAGGAGGTAGCCCTGGAACATCGTCGGGAAAAACGTCCGCATACTGATCCACCACTGCAGGAAAACCAGGACTCCGCACGTCAACTGCCCCAAGGATAAGGCTAGCCAACTGATGAGTGATGGGCTGTCCTCTCCTCCGCGGAAATCCATCCTGTGCTGCTAAGGCTCCCTTCTCGCCGGTGAAGGTGAACCTGCTCCCGTCGGTGCGTACACATCGCACCTTGCGCCTAAAACAGTCAATCTGTGCATGGACCGTAGACAGCCAATCCATGCCCAAGATGACGTCGTAAGGCCTCGACGCTGCTACAAGAAGATCCCAGCCGAAGCTCTCGCCTCCTAGAGTAAGCTCACACTGCCGGCACCAGTGCGTAATCGTCGAGTCTGCTCCCGTAGGAGTCTCTAGCCGTAAGGATCGAGCCAACGGCTCTGTCGGAATCTCCGAGCTCCGAACAAGGGCAGCGGCTATGAAAGAATGACTCGCTCCTGTGTCTATAAGAACTGCAGCAAGGGTGGAATAGACACAGATAGTACCTCGAATCATCTCGGGTGCGCCGTGGTCGTAGGCCTCTGCTGCCTGGAGCTGTGCCTGTCGCTGCCCGCCAGCTCCCTGTGGTCGGGGTGGACCTCCTGGTGGTGGTGGTGGTAAAGCCTCAAAGCGTCGGCCACCACCAGCTGCTCGTCCAGCTCCTCTGCCTCGTCCGCCTCCTCCCTGCGGACCGCCACGGTCGACCCTCTGCCTCTGCCTCGGTGGTCCATCTACTGACTGCTGCTCCTCGGCACGGCGGGTCGGGCAGTCACGAGCCATGTGGCCCTGTCCGCCGCACGAGTAGCACTGCCTGCCTCTCGGAAGACTGGCTCCGCGCTGTGTGCCCCGCACTGCTGAGCCAGTGCCCTGAGATCGTCTGCCTGAAGGTCTGGTCTGTCTGGACCCCTGAGTCATCCGTCGACTGCCTGCTGCAGATGACTCTGCCACGTGCCGCCCTGCGGTGGGTCGCTGTGCTGGTGTAGACTCAGCAAGGAAGCTCTCGATCAGAAGAGCCCGCTCCAGTACTCCTGTCTGAGTCGGTATACTGAGGGAGATCAGCGATGCCCTGATCTCGTGTCTCAAACCCTGCTCGAAGGTCCGGGCCCGGAAGAATGGGTCCCGTACCATGTCGGTCGAGTAGCGCGAGAGATCGGTAAATCTCGCCGAGTACTGGGCGACCGTCATGCTGCCCTGCCGCAGCTGTAGAAGCTCCTGGATACGCACCGCTCGAAGGGTGGCCGGGACGAACTCAGAGCGGAAGAGGCTCTCGAAGTCCGTCCAGAGTAGAGATGCCTCATCGTGCACCTGGAGCATCAGGCTCCACCATCGTCCTGCTGCTGCGTGTAGTAGGCTCGCAGCGAGGATCACCATGAGGTCTGCTGGTGTCCTCACTAGCCTAAACACTCGAACAACTGCCTCCAGCCAGTCCTCTGCTGCCTGGGGATCCGTCTCCCCGCGAAACCTGGGCGGTCGCTGTCGCTGAAACTCATGCAGTGCGCTGAGGCGACGTGCATCGTCAGCGGCTGCTGCTGGAAGCATCGGGGGCTCGGCGGGTAAAGCTACCGCCGGTGCCACTACTGGAAAAGGGCCCTGCACCGAAGCCTCGTCGCTCGGTGGGCTGTCGTCTCGCTCGACCATCGGAACCCTAGCTGGCTGCCGTCGTGGGGCCATCCTGAAAAGGAAACAGGTGCGCCACGGTTAGAACAGTATACCTGGTGAGCTGATATAAGTAATCACAAAGAAAACTTTGAAACACACACGCAATCAATGTTTTCGTGCATTAAGTCGGAAATCAGACGTCAGGGTCCTGGTGTGTGGATACGTCGGCCGCCGCACCAACACTGGACTCCCTGGACTGATAACCACACTCAATACGCTAAACATTATTGCTTCATATAGAAAAGATCAGAGTTCGCGGTAGAACCGAACTCCTCTGATACCAATTTGTCACGACCCGCCCTCGGGGTCCGTGCCGTGACTACCCCAAGCCCGCCTTCCATAGGCCAGGGGCTGGCGACTAGCACCAAGGCGTAGATCCCAGCAAATTGGGAAGGCATTGCCTTTGAAAAGGTAAACACACACCACAGAGTAAACAAGCGGAAAGTAAACACTAAGCAAGCAGAGTACAACTGAAGTGCGGAAAAGTAAATGGGCCAGAATGCAAACCCAAACTGAAAGTAAAGTACAACTCGAAAAGGGAAAAACAGCAACTGAAAAGTAAAGGCCGCTACTCCGTGCTGTCCACTGGAAAATCCCACCTGAAGGGTGGGTACAGATAGCTCCTCTGCTCCACGGGTCCCACCGTCCGCTCCGTACTCGTCCCGCCCAGTGGTCCACCTCCGGGTACCGTCCCGCTCCGCGAACCTCAGCTAAGGTCAACGCTGTCCGTCGTCTGCAACCAACACAACGTAGTGCGGGCGAAGCCCGTGCAGGGGTGAGTATAAGCTACTCAGTAGGGACCCCGAGACCCCTGAAGGTCTCTCAAAATCCACAAAGGATAAACCACGAAGCAAGTACAATCACGAAGTAACAACCAACACTGCTTAGGTATATGCCCATACATATACCTAAGTCATCAATTCAAATACGCTCCAACCTCCGAGCCCAAGTATAACTCAGTCCACGCAGGAAAGTATACGTATTCCACAAAGGAAAGTAACAGGATTCAGCTCACACAGGTACACTTCTTCAAGGACGATAAAGATGATCACTGATCCACCTAAGTCGTCGGACCCACGAAGGATCGATAGGTAACTAACCCCCGCAAGACCCACACAGGATCGGGCTCACACAGAACCTGTAGGCGCTGGCTCACACAGAACCGCTGAGCGCAAGGACCCACACAGGATCGGGCTCACACAGAACCTGTAGCACTGATCCACGTAGGATCGCTGAGTGCTGTAGTCGTCGTCGTCGAATCCACACAGGATCTCTGTACTGTCGTCGTTGAATCCACACAGGATCTCTGTACTGACGTCGTCGCAGTCACAGTAGCAGTCGTAGCAGTAGAACAGTCGCAGCCAGCACTAGGGTTCCCGCACACAGCAAGCTCGTACGGAGGGTCCGCTCCACGAGCCGAGAGGCTGATACATCAACTGTCACGAAGACCAAAGTTGATGTATCCAAAAGTTCCGTATCGTCAACAGGAACTCAACGCAACAGACGGCGCGTCGATCGGACGCCTGGTCTGAGAGTTATTGGCATTTTTGTCTCCGGGGCCCGGTTGGTTTTTAAGGCAAAACCAACCCGACCGTACTCCACCTGCGTCCAAACCTCGGGCGGAGTATGCCAAAAGATCCGTCTCACTAAGAGGAACACTACGCGACTGACGGCGCGTCAATCAGACGTCCGTAGCTCAAGATATGAGCGTTTCCGCTCCGAAGGCCCGGTTGGTTTCGTGAACGAACCAACCCGGCCGAACTCAAAGTAAACCGAAACCTTGAGTGCGATATACCGAAACGACCGTCTCGATCCAAGGATCGCGTTGCCGCAGACGGTTCGTCATTCGGAGGTCCGAGGCTCAAGTTATGAGCCAAAAACCGAATCTGGTCCGAAACGGGGGGGTCCGGGTCCGGAACGACCCGGCCCGACCCCCCCTCCTTGGGTGGCGCGGCGGCCGGCGGCGGCGGCCGGCGGCGGCGGACGGCGGCGGCGGGCCACGTGGCGGCGGCGGGCCGCGTGGCGGCGGCGGCCGCGTGGCGCGGCGGCCGCGTGGCGCGGCGGCCGCGTGGCGCGGCGGCCGCGTGGCGCGGCGGCGGCGGGCCACGTGGCGGCGGCGGGCCGCGTGGCGGCGGCGGCGGGCCGCGCTGGCGGCGGCGGACCGCGCTGGCGGCGGTGGCCGCGACTCACGCGGGGGGCTAAGCCCCCGCCCTTCCGAAGGCGGCGCGGCTTTGCCGCGCCGTTTGAGACAAAACGGCCCCCGCAAATGGGGGCCGGTTGAGTAAAACCGGGGGGCTTTGCCCCCCCCTCCTTAAAAGAACCGCCCCCTCATTAAGAGGGGGGTCTTGATGGACCGGCCGGGGGTTTAAACCCCCGGTTTTTATGACATCCGGCCGGCCTGCTGGCTGGCCGGTTTTTACCAACGGGACCGGAATTTCCGGTCCCGCCCTTGACTTCCGACGCCGGCGGCCCGGCCGCCGGTCTTTCCTTCCGCCGCGGCCCGGAACCGGCCGCGGTCTCCTCGTCTCACCGCGGCCCGGAACCGGCCGCGGTGTTCGTCGTCCGGCGCGGTGCGACGGCACCGCGCCCCTTTCGCCGTGCCAAGAATCCTCCCAACGCGGCGTGTCGGCGTCGCGGTCTTGAAGTCTCTCCTCGGCGAAGCGCGACGGTATTGCGGAAATCATAAGCATGTTCATCCGCGTGGTGCGACGGCACCACGCCTCTTGCTTCCACCCGCATGAATCAACATGAACGAAGGAGGGGGTTTCGGCCGTGTTCGTGCGGTCCGACTCCCCTCGCGTTAACAAATAACATAACTAAAAAGTCTCACGTTTAGTCATGCTAAAATCCACGATTCAGGAATGGAATAAAATAATTAATAAAAACATCCCCTACCTCGGGTTTGAGATTCAAAGAAATCCTTTACGTTCCGCGGAAGACGGCGTCGCGGAAGTCAGGCGTCGCGGTCGTCGTTCGTCAAATCCGTTGACGAAGATTTACGTCCGATGCGACACGTTGTTGGCGGATCTTCGTTTGCCGACGAAGAAGGTCCGAAGAGGAAGCAGAGGTCCGAAGATACTAGGTCTCTGAGTCGATGATCCTTGACGAAGTGTTGTCGTTCTTCGTCGAGGATGAAGACGTTCTTCGTTCTTCGTCAGAGCTTGAAGATGAGAAGGCTCTCCAAAGGCAAAAAAAAAAAAACCCTAAATAAAATAAGACTACCTCTTATTTTATTAACACAACACAAAAGAATTTCAAAATTTGAAATTCAAAAAGGGCTTTAACTTCCTTAATTAAATAAGGGTAACGTAGGCCAATTAATTGGGGGTTAAGAACGTTGAGAGAAAAAGAAAAGTCTTAGGGGTTCGTGTGGGCCCCACCACACTTAATCCTCCCAAGGGAGGTTAAGTGGGTGTGGGTCCCACTTCCAACCCCCTTAGGTAGGTTTTCTTTAATAAGTTAAAAATAAAATTTGTTTTACACAATTTTATTTAACTTAATTGAAAAACCCCAAAACGTATCTTTCAACCCGCAACAAACGCAACTCCCGAAAAGGTCTCATTAAGCGAATATCGGCGCTGCGAGTTCATCGGTGCCCTCGGATTTTAATTCCGAGCACCGGATCAAAAGTTAGGAATTCCCGCTCGTCCGTTCACTGAACGTACCCGAGCCAAACTTCGGAAATTAATTCCGGGCACTCCGGGCCTCGGAATCAGGTGCCGTCTGAAATCGCGCTCTTGTAAAAATCCAAAGAAAATTAAGAAAAAAATTTCCCTTGAATTTTACGGTCTTTACATATTTTTAGTTTTTAGACATTATATAATTTAATTTATTTATGCCATAATGATGATGCAGTAATTACCTAATTAATGAAAGTTTAAAATAATTGACATTATAAATATCGAAATAAATGTAATTTGAGATTTTTTTATGAATTCCACTAATTTTCTAGGTTATTATGACATATTAGGGTTGGTAGATGAATTTTTTTCTATGTAAAAATGCTGTTATAAATTTAGCAATAACAAAATACCAAATAGTTTCAAAATTCACATAATAGTGTTTTTAAAACAAATATTATATTATTAATTGATATTCTATTCCTAAAGATCAATTATTCTTCAAAAAGACTTATATAATTATATTTTTATCATTAATTAACCACTTGGGGTTCTCTTTTAAGTATATAGCATGTTTATTAACCATATAATAAAAAAATACAATGATACATAGTAAATGTCAAACTATTTAACTAAGTGTTAAATATAAAATATCAAGTTAAAATAGTTACTTAAACCTGTATAAAACCTATTGGATGAGTGTTTTTCGACCCATCAACACCTTATCCTTTATATAATCTATTTTGGAGCCATTAGAAACCGAAATTTATTTTATTATAAATAAATATTTCTAGCTTTTCCTAAGGTGCCCCTCACCCCTCTTATAAAAAGGCACTCCCCATTATCTCTAATTCACACATTAAATGCCATTTGTCTATGCAAAACCCTACCCAAATACCCTCTCAACTATCCTCCCTTAATCCTTGAGGCCTTCCTTTAGTCAGAAAGCCAACCTAAGGAGCTATTTTGATCAAATCAAAAGGAAGAACCCGAAGAAGATGTAAATATTTCATCACCTCTTTCAAGTTCCATCCTTCTTCCACTTCCTCTATCTTTTTTTTATCCATTAAAAAATAATAAATTCAGTATATAATATGTAATTTGATGTTATTATAAATATGGTACAACAATATTCATTACTCTATCCATATTTTGAATGACATTTCACCATACGTGCGTATGTACGGCTGGCCTACGCCACGTCGTGGTGTAATTGTTATTCAATACATTATTATTTGGATGGTTATAATATTGATTTGTAATTGATGAAAATAATAAATATAACAAGATAATTATTCTGTATATATTATATACCATCCATTTATATATTATTTTAATATGAAAATAATGATTTTGTCGCTTGTGCGTACGTATAGATTATCGTCTTCAAGAATGTGATGAGATTTGTTCTCCAATGTATCCATTCAAGACTAATTTTCATTAGATGATTAAAAATAATTTTTAAATAATTAATATAATACTGAATATGAATAAGATACATGCTTTCCATAACAATCATTACTTACGTAATAATGCATATAAAGGAAAAAAAATTAGTTAACACCCAAAATGACTGCAATACTAAGATATTATAAAAAAGAAATATTAAAAGATAATATATGATATCATATTAATTTATATGATTCTTTTATAATTTAATAACAATTATTTCACCATTATACGGGAGGTTAATTTACCCTCCACTAAGGAAAATTACAAGGTAAGTGTTAATTCAATAATCTCTTTATTATCTGAGGTTGTTTTTATGTAAGTATCTTCTGGGACCTCTTTATCATTCACAACCATGTTTCTTAAAAATGTACATAAAAAAATTTTACTAGATAAAGGGGTAATGTAATTTATAATATTATTTAACCTTATATGTTTTTAAAGGAATCTTTCCATTGTTTTCCAAAGAAGGTACATTATAACCTTTTCGACTAAATTTAGGTATGTATGTTTTTTAACTTATATGGTGGGTGCAGATATTTTCTGCTGTTATAACATCATTGAATCTTCCCTTACAAGTTTATAAAAATATTTTCAAAAGAAATGTTTTATTTATAATTATTTGACTCTTAAATTATTTAAAAATATAAAATGATATTTCTCTAAAAAGGTTTTGATTTCATCTATGTCAGCATCCTTTGATGGATTTTATGTTCATTTGAAGTTGATTTATTAAGATAAAAAACTTCCATAATGTATTAAATGTTTTTTTATATATTTGACTATGGATGTGCTATTTTTATACCATTCATGGATTATGGTTAATGTATTGACATTTCATATGCTAGGTTTAATAAGAATGCTTATGTTATATTTCAACCTTTTCATATGAGAAATGTATTGGACTTAGTTAGTGATGGGTGGAGCGCGCTATAGCTCCTCAATTCATCATCAGGTATCGAGATACAACTAGATGTAGAATTGTCCAAGTCCATTCCCAATTTGATATATGGTTTTGGCCGAGGCCATAATCATTTTCAGATGTCTTGGCTGAGGCCTTGGAAAAATGTTTCAGAATGTCCGACATTATACATTCCCTCATTATGAAAATAATATTAATGGTTCCTGTGGTCATTCTACTAGTAGAATAACCATGATTATGTTTTATTATGGAATTTTTTCTCAGATTATATTCTTTCCATAAAAGTATTCATGATTATTATTGGTAAAGGCATGTGGTTTCAATTATTCAACATGCTTAATATTTATGTTATCTTCTGTTGTATTACATACCCTTACTGAGTGTCCGAGCTCACCCCTTTCATATGTTTCATTTTCCCAAGATTTGAAGAAGATTGTTATGAGTGACTTTCAGGCATAATCGAGTAGGCTTGGATGTTTCTATGGGAATTAATCCATGTTTTATTTCTTTTCCTGTTGTAAAGTTGAACTTATGTATGAATCTTGTTACCATTAATACTAAACTGACCGGTCTTTTGAGACATGATATCCTTGTGATCATGCCAATTTTATGTAATAATTCACCGACTCCGGGTATCTATGGTTGGGGCATTATAGATGGTATCGAAGAATGTTTTGTACAATCCTTGGAAAGAAGATTTAGGCAAACTATGATTAGTTCACATTATCCTAAGATAGACTTTGATGATTGGTATTGAAAAAAATTCTAGAATTTTGGTAATGTAGAGATATTGTGAGTTTTCCATGAAATACTTCCCTATCTAGATACGATTAGGTAGAGGTGGCTCTGGCACAGATGTGCCTTGTGGTAAAACCCAAAGACACATCTTTAAGCTAGACTCGAACGAGAACTGGTGCATGACAACTGGACTTGCTGCACTCTTGGTTACGAAACTCCCAAGAGATATGCTTAGGATAATTCTCATTTTCTTTAAAAACCATTCTGAAGGGTTTATGAGTATATACTTCCTCAAAGAAAACATTTTTATGATAAGGGATTATATCTATAAATGGTTGAATTTATGTTAAGTGTTTTACATGTTTGGATTTATGTATTTTGATTGATAAACTAAACTAGTGTATGCCATTTTTTAGAAATGGAGACTATTGGAAAGAATAGGAACTGTATCAATCCACGCACTCTATGTAGGGATTTCCCTCCTCAAGATAATTAAAGTGGAGCTGGTGATACTACTTGAGCTGATCAGCTTACCACCATACTGGGACAAGTCACACGGGTTATGAATAATAACCTTACCCATATGGATCACCATGATCGACAACATGGAGGATCAATGTTATACCACTTCATGAGGTAGCAACCCACAACATTCAATGGGGGTTAAAATCCATTAGTATCTAAGAAATGGAAAAATTCTTTAGAGAAAATATTCCACACCTTGGGGAGTAGCAAAAGGGAAAAAGTTGTCATGGCAGTTTACTGCCTCACTGAAGATGATTATCAATGGTGGTTATTGATTCAAAACACAAAAGAAGATGATGAAGTATCAAATATGGAATGGAAGAAGTTTAAAGAAATTTTCCTAGAAAAATACGTTCCTCCTGACCATCGAGAATATTTGGAAAGACAATTTCTGAGTATAAGTCAATAGGAGGATGATAATGTCACAAAGTATGAAGCTAACTTTACAAGATTAGCGAGTCATGATGAAAATTATATACATAACCTCAAGATGTAAGATTGACTACTTCATTGATGGGTTAAAACCATTTCTCTATCGAGCATTAGTATCACAATCCTTCTCATCATACGAAGATATTATTTTGTGTGCTATGAAGAAAAAAAATGAATTCTCTAAGTCTTATGACTTTAAAGAAAAGAAATAGAAGAAGAGATATTCTAAACACTATGTGAAAGGAAATAAGGAAATAGGGATGATAGGAAGAATTGAATTTCCACACTGGGATAATTGTGGAAGGAAGCACCCTGGAGGCTGTCTAATAAGAAAATGATTAAGCTACAAATGTGGATAGAAATGCCATATTCCTGGTGATTGTAAGGGAAAGAAAGATTCTACCAATGTTCAATGCTACAATTACAGGGAGATGTGACATTATGCAAATAAATGTCCTAAGATTCATGGAAACATACATCAGAAAAGGCGAAGAGATCAAGGGCAAGCTTATGTGATCACTACTGCAGAGGTTGAAGCCCCAAAAGATGTGGTGTCAGGTAATTTAATGGTTTCTTCATATTTAGCCAATAATTTATTTTATTCTTGATCATCAAATTGTTTCATATCTTCCCAATTTTCTAAGACAATTAGATATTTCCAATTTTATTTAACAAAAGAGTTTTTAGTCAAAACTAGTAAGGGAAGTCTCATTGCTACAATGTTTTGTGAATAAGTTCCCATTAGGTCATGTAAATGTTCTTTATCCGCTAATCTCATTGTCATAACCATGATTGAATTTGATATAATCCTCTAAATTCATTGGCTTTCAGACCATGATGCAAAAATTTATTGTAAGAAGAAGGTGGTTACTATTTTTTGATGACGATGATAAAGAACACCTAAACTTTAGAGCAAAATCATCACCACATAATTCATATTTAGATCCATCCCCAGTAGATCAACTAAATTAAATTATTAGCGAGGAAGAGAATGAAATAACTATTGGTGAGGAAAAGAATGTTCAAATAGAGGATGTACCTATTGTGCAAGTGTATGTTGACGAATTTCTAGAGGATTTACCTAGACATCCTCTAGAATGAGAAATTTAGTTCTCCATTGATTTAATTCCTGGCTCAAGTCCCATATCAGAGACTCCTTATAGAATGACCACTATGGAATTACTCTAACTAGAGAAACTACTAGAGGAATTTAGTAATAAGGGATTTATTCTCCCTACTATTCCTCTTTGGGGATCCCCTTTCATTTTTTCCAAGAAGAAAGATAGATCTATGAGGTTGTGCATTGACTATAAGAAGATCAATTCTATAACAATAAAGCACATGTAACCCCTACCTTCTGTTGATGATTTATTTGACCAACTTAATGGAGATCAATACTTTTCAAAGATTTACCTTCAATATGGATATCAACAGTTGTTTCTGAAGAAATAAGTCATTCTGAAAATAGCATTTCGAACCATGTACGAGCATTATGAATTTACATTAATGCCTTATGGATTGACTAATGAACCCTCTATCTTCAAGGATCTAATGAATAGAGTATTCTATAATGTCTTGATGACTTTGGAGTGGTATTTATTGATGATATTTTGGTATACTCCAAAAGCTATGAAGATAATGAAAATCACTTGTGAATTATCCTGGAGAATCTGAGAAGACATCAATTATATCGAAAGTTTAGAAATTTTGAATTCTAGATTTTAGAAATTTATTTTCATGGCTAGATTGTCTCCAAATATGGAATCTATTTTGATACTTCTAAGACCATGTCATCAATGAATGGCCAGAACCAATGATTATAGCTTAGGTACACAGTTTTATTGATTTAGAAGGTTATTATCAATGTTTCGTCCAGAATTTTGCCCGGTTGGCTAAACTATTCCCAAATCTCACACGAAAATGGGTCAATTTTGTTTGGACCAATGAGTGTACAGAATTTTTTGAATAATTGAAGAGAATATTAGACAATTCTCCTATCACGACTCTACAATCAAGGAATGATGGGTTTGTTATTTATAGTGATGCATATAAGAAAGGACATGGTTGTGTCCTTATGTAGAATGATAGAGTTATTGACTATGCATCATGAAAACCGATAATTTATAAGAAAAACTATCCTACTAATGATCTTGAGTTAGAAGCTGTAATCACTACTTTATAAATTTGGAGACACTATCTCAATGGTGAAAATTTTGGCATTTATACTGATCAGAAGAGTTTGAAGTAAATTTTTTCACATAAAGAACTCAACATGAGGCAAAGGAGATGGCTTGAACTACTAAAGAATTATGATTTCATGATACACTACCTCCTGGGGAAGGAAAATAATGTGGCAGATGCTTTGAGAAGAAAGGATCATGGAGTTTTGAACAAGATGAGAGTTGAAAAGGATCCTATATACATAGATCTAGAAAAGATGGATATGGGAATCACCATGGAAGGTGAAACATAAATATTTTCAAAAATGGTTTCCATACCATCTTTACTAGAAAGTATAAAGAGATATCAGACCAATGATGAAGAGTTTCAAATGAATATTAAAGCTGTGAATGATTGGAGATTGAGTGACTCGATGTATGAAGATAGAGTCGTGAAATTTGGGAAGAGACTTTGTGTTCCCGATATACCTGATATAAAAAGAGAATTGTTGGATGATGATCATTGCTCCAATTTTTCTATACACCATGGGAGCACCAAAATGTAGATAATTTTAAAGGATCAATTTTGGTGGGACAACATGAAGAGGGGCATTATGGATTTTGTGTCAACATGTATGGTTTGTCAACAAGTGAAAGATGGAAGGAAACAACATGGATGAGTCTTTCAACCACTTCCCATAAATGAGTGGAAATGGGATAATATTACGATGGACTTTGTCGTGGTACTACAAATGAATCCTAGAAGGAACAATGCAATATGGGTCATTTTTTATCAGCGTACCAAGTCAGCACATTTTCATGCTATAAGGGAATATTTAACACTTGAAAGATTAGCTATACTATATATTAATGATGTTGTAAGACTTCATGATGTACCTGTATCAATTGTTTCTGATCGTGATCCCCATTTTACATCAATATTTCGGATAAGTCTTCAGAAATACCTGGATAAGTAACTTTGTTTGAGTACTATCTACCACCCCCAAACTGATTGAAAATCACAACGGAATATTAAATTCTTATAAGACATGTAGAGATCATTTGACTTTCATGGTATGTGGGATCTATATTTACCTTTGATAGAATTTTCCAATAACAATAGCTTACATTCAAGTATTCAGATGACACCATATGAAGCGTTATATGGAAAGAGATGTTTCACACCAACTTGTTGGAATGATGTAGGTGAAAGAAAACTTGTAGGCTAGGAACTTTTTGAGGAAATGATGGAAAATGTGAAGTTAATTCAAACCCACATCAAAGTAGCTCAAAGTAGGAAAAAGAGCTATACCGATAACCGAAGGAAGGATTTGGATGTTCATGTAGGAGAATATATTTTTTTGATGGTATCTCTATGGAAGGGTGTTATAACTATCAGAAAAAAGGGAAAATTAAGTCCTAGGTATGTCAGATAATTCGAAATTCTAGAATGAATTGGGGTTGTTGCTTACCGGTTGGCAATGTTTCCAAGTCTCTCCAATGATCATGATGTGTTCCACATATCACTATTGAAAAAATACATGCTTGACCCAACACATGTACTCACCTATGAGGAATTAGAGTTGGAACATGATCTACCTTATTGTGAAGAGCCTATCAAGGTTCTTGATACAAGAGAACAAGTGTTGAGAAACCGGACGACTCATCTGGTAAGAGTTATATGGAGAAACCATTATATGAAAGAGGCAATGTGGGAACCCGAGGAACTTTGGATTAAGAACCACTCGTGTCTTTTTATGTAGTAATACTCTAGAAATTTCTAGGAAAAAATTATTTGAAGGAGGGGAGAATGTAACACCGCAAGCTTCCATGGTACGCTTCTCTTTGAATAATACAATAGATTGTGTCATACACGACTTTGAGTTCAAACACACAAAAGCCAATAAAACTAGCCGTTATGAATATTAATACCCACTTTTTGAAATTTTAGAAATTTTATCATTTAAATTGGACTTCATTTTTTGATTCAGAATGTCTAAATTATCATAGGGTGAATTTTTGGTATTTTTCTAAAAACATTCAATTCTTTATGAATAGTGAAAATCACTGCATTAAAGTTTAAAACCAAATTTTAATTTAAATAATTATTTATTTTATTTAAATTTATTTTAGGTCAAAATAGATACATAATACCTATATAAGTTTAATGTAATTTGTTGGAGTCTGTTTATAATAATTTTAGATATATAAAAATTTTATTGAACTTTTTACTGTCTTTTACCCACCTCCTAGGAGAATTTGTAAATTTACATATAACATAACTTTTACACTTATGTGAGTTGAATTTAAAAAATCAGAGAGGCATGGTTGATATCAGTAAGTAAAACGTGGATTAATAAGATGAAAATAATTTTTTGTGAATTTTAACTTTTAACTTTTATTTATCACTGTTAAAAGTAAATAGGGTAATTAAGGGCAAAAATGATATTATTATTACCTTAACACATGTCCTAATTCTATTGGATAAGTATAATTCGACTGAATAAAGCTTTATTAATAAAATATGAATCTTTTTTGATCACTTGGATTAGATTAGGACATTTATTATTATTTAATTCAAAGAATAGTTAAGAGAGTTAAAATGAAAGTTTAATAACTAAATTTTTTTAATATAGTGTTACACCTAAGATAAATTAGACTATAAACATTCATTAGAAATCTAAAAAGATTTCCTACGTAATTCTAATTTTTTTAGACTTTAAATAATTTAATTTATTTATGACACAAAGATGATGCAGTAATTACCTAATTAATGAATGATTAAAATTAATTGACATTATAAATATACAAATAAATGTAATTTGAGGATTTTTATGAATTACACTAATTTTATAGGTTAATAATACATATTATGGTTGGGATGATGAATTTTTTCTGAAGTAATAATGTATTTATGAATTTATGAAAAAAAAATAAAATAGTGTCAAAATTGACATAAAATAGTTTTTTTAAAAAAATATTATATTATTAATTAATATTATATTCCTAAAAATCTATGTTTCTAAAAAATGTCTTATATAATGATAGTTTTATCATTAATTAACCACTTGGGGTTCTCTTGGAATTATATACTACGTTTATTAACCATATAATATAAAAATACAAAGTGACATGGTAAATGTCATAATATTTAACTAAGAGTTAAATCTAAAAGATAAAGTTAATATAGTGACCCAAACCCATCTAAAACCTATTGGTGGAGTGGTTTTCAACCCATACACCCAATAGCCTTTAAATAATCTATTTTTGAGCTATTAGAAATCTAAAATGATTCTATTATAAAATAATATTTCTAGATTTTCCTAAGGTTCCCCTCACCCCTCTTATAAAAGGGATCTCACCCTTATCTCTAATTAACACATTCATAGCCATTTGGCTTGAAAAAACCCTACCCAAATATCATCTCAATTGTCTTCACTTCATCCTAGAGGCATTATTTTAGTCATAAAACCATCCTATGGAGCCCTTTTGATCAAATAAAAAGGAAGAACCCGTAGAAGAGGTAAATATTTCATCACCTCATTCAAGTTCCTTTCTTCTTCCACTTATTCTTTCATCGTTGTTTCCATTATAAAATAATAACTCCTATTTATTCTATATACTTTGATGTTATTATAAATATGGAACAACCATATTCATTATTCTATCCATACTTTTAATGACATGACACCATACATGTGTACGTTCGACTTACCGTCTCCACATCATGGTGTAATTATTATTCAATACATTATTATTTGGATGAGTATAATAATGATGGGTAATTGATGTAAATAATAAATATAAAATTATAATGATTATTTATATACTACATAACATGCAATTATATATATTTTTAATATCAAAAGAATGATATTGTCGCTTGTGCGTACGTACGGATTACCGTCTCCACGAACGCGATGAGATTCGTTCCCCATCGTATCCATTGAAGACAATTTTTCATTATATGATTGAAAATAATGCCTAAAGACTTAATATAATTATGAATATGAATATTATACATCTTATCCATAATAAACCTTAATTACGTAACAAAGCATATAAAGGAAAATGAATCAGTTAACACCAGAAATGATGATAATACTAAGATATTACTAACAAGGCAATATTAAAAGATCATATATGATATTTTATTAATGAATATGATTCTTATATAATTTAATAACCATTATTTCACCATTATACATGAGGATAACCTGCCATATACCTATGAAAAGAACATTTTAAGGGACAATTATACAATCTCTTTATTATCCGAGGTTGTTTTTACGTAAGTATCTAGTGGGACCTCTTTATCATCCACATCCATGTTTCTTAAAAAATAATTTCAAAACATTTTTTACTAGATAAATGTGTAAAGTAATTTATAACCATATTTATACTTATAAGTTTTGAAATTAATCTTTCTATCATTTTCTAAAAAGATTTCTTTATGACATTTTCGACAAAATTATGATAAGTATGTTTTCTTGAACTTATATGGCAGGTGTGGATATTTTCCGCCGTTATAACATCGTCAGAGCATCCCATAAAATCTTATAAAAACACATTCAAAATATATGTTTTCTTTATAATTATATGACTGGTAAATTATTTCAAAATATAAAGAGATATTTTCCTAAAAAAGGTTTTGATTTCATATATGTCAATATCCTGTGATGGATTTTATGTTTATTTGAAGTTGATTTATTATGATAAAAAACATCCATATTGTATTGAAGTATTTGTGATATATTTGACTGTGGATGTGATATTTTTATACCATTCATGGTTTATGGTTAATTTATTGAGATTTTAGATGCGAGTTTTAATACAAATTTTGATGTTATATTTCCACCTTTTCATATGAGGAAAGTATTGGACTTAGAAAGTGACGGGTGGAGCTTGTTATAGCTCCATGATGCATCGGTAGGTCTCATGAGGCAACTAGATGTGGAATTGGATGAGGACATTCCCAATTTGATATATGGTTTTGGCTAAGGCCTTAATCATTTTTAGACGTCTTGGTCGAGGCCTTGACAAAATATTACAGAATGTCCGGAAATATAAATTCCCTTATTATGAAAATAATACTGATTGTTCATGTGGTCATACGACTAGTAGAATACCCATGATTATATTTTATTATGGCATTATTTACTCAACTCATATTCCTACCATAAAAGTATTCATGTTTATTATTGGTAAAGGCATGTGGTTTCAATTATTCATCAAGCTTAATATTTATGTTATCTTATGCTATATTACTTACCCTTACTGAGCATTTGATCTCACCCCCTTATTATTTTTCATTTTCCCAGGATATGAAGAAGTTATTTATGAGTGAATTACAGTCATAATCTAGTAGGCTTAGATGTTTTTAATGGAATAAATTTGTGTTGTATTTCTTTTCAAGTTGTAAAGTTGAACTTATGTATAAATCTTGTTACCAATAATACTAACTTGATCGGTATTTCGAGACCTGATATCTTTGTGATCATGCTAATGCTATATAATAATGCACCGACTCTGGGTAATTAGGGTCGGGATGTTACATTAAGTAACTTTTTTCCTACTCCTAATCCCCTAGAATTTGAAACAATGATAAAATTCCTTCAATAGTTGAGTGGAGGATTTGGATCCTAGAGAGTACCTTACTTTCAAATTTGAATTGGTATTAAAAAATTATTTAATCCAATAATGGGTAATGCAACCACTAATGGAATGAGAATTAAAAACTGAATATTCCCCCACACTTGAACTAGAACTGCTCAATGAGACAATATCTATATATAGGGCTTTCAAAACCTTGAACCTTTGTGTGATCCCATGGAATACTCCCAAGATCCCTCCTTTAATTCATGCAACACTATCTGAATTGATCCCCGAGGCTATGAATCCTTCATATCCCCAATCTACAACTCCTCTAGCACACCCTTCAGAAGGATAAATACAAAAGAATTAGGCTCAGATCCTCCACCCGAGTTTCTATGAGAATAAATACCATGCCTAACCATATTAGCCTTTAAATATAGATTATTCTAAGAAATCGAGGAAGAATCATGAGCATTGAATAGGATATAAGAAAAAACAGCACCAAAAATTATTTTCATAAAAACAAAGGTTCCCAAAGAGACTACCTATAATAATAGGTCACATCTAGTCCGATACTCACAGAAAAACCCCAATAAAAACCCTATGGCCTCTTAGAGATAGAAGGTGGAAAATAAACTCAATTTGAAAACTCCATCCCCACCAATATATTGGATATAACAGTAGGTAAAGGAGAGGAAAAAATTTAAGGGAACGCAAAGTAGCTTTCAAGATTGTATTGAACAATTTTTTTAGCCTACAATTTAGAAAAATTTATATGATTTTACAAAGAAATGAAACAGACACATTAAATAAATGAAATAACCAAATTAAATTGACACAATAATGAAATAAAATAGCCACATTAAATGGAACCATTAATGAAAGGAAACAACCAAATTATAGAGAAAAATTAATGAAATGAAACTACCACATGGGGAAGACCCTCTAAAATTTTCACCAGATGTATTTGGTTTTAAAATCTAACACTCCCATTGAAACCAAAACAAGAATATTTCTGATCATCGTTCTTTTATGCTTGAATGTATCTTTCAGTAATGCCTTTGTGAAAATATTATCCACCTTTTATATAGAATGGAAATACCCCAATATTATCATTTTCTTCTTTCCATGATCTCTCATAAAATGATATCAAGTATCAATGTGTTTTCTTTTTCCATACTATGCTATATTTTTTGATAGTTCCATTGTTACTTATTTTCATCATATATGACTACAGATCCATCGTGCAGATGCTTTAGCTCCTTTATTATATTACTCAACCAAATTTCTTCCAAAATAGTTTATGATGCTACTACAAAATCTGCTTCACATGTGGATAGGGAAACCACAATCTTCTTCCATGAATCCCATGTGAATGAAAAATTTCCTAGGAAGAATACAAACCTAGTCGTTCTTTTTCGTTCATCTTGATCACCTCCTCAATCACTTTCTAAGTATACATATATCTTCGCATCATCATTGTATTGATAGAAAAGATAATATTACACTTTTCATTTGATAGACCTGTTGATTCTTTTTCCATCTAGACAATGTGTTTCCTTTGGTGCTTCCATGTACCTTCATTGAAGTCTAACAATGTATACAATTTCTGACCTTGTGATTTTGAGGTACCATAGGCCTGAAATCAGACGCTTGAACTAATTCAAGTCAACACTTCTTCTTTATCTTTATTTTGGTAGTTTTATGCCCGTTTTTACTAGAGTGTTTTTAGTGTCCCAATTGGCCATCTTGAACATTTCAATAAATTCTTTGACGTACTTATTTTGAGATATATATATATATATATTCATCCATGTTGTTTCCTTACTTCTATGCATATAAAAAAGGACACAAGACCTCAATTGGTCATCTCAAACTCCTTGAACATTTTCCCTTTGAATTGATTAGAAATCAGTCGATTGTTCTAGGTAAACATAAAATCATCAACATATAATAATGATATAATAAAAGAACAAAAAACTTTCTTCTTTATGTAAATAGAATGTTCATATGGACATTGGGAGAATACATGATTTTAAAGATAGTTATTGAAGCATGCCTTCCAATCACATGGATCATGATTCAACCAATAAAAGGATTTATTTAGTGGTTACACATTGCCTTCCTCCCCTTGCATAACACATACTTAAGGCTGGTAAAAATAGGCCTCTTCTAAAATAATTCTATTCCAAAATGAAGACTTCATATCTAGTTGGTAGATCATATAACTGTGATGGACTTCAAGGGAGATAATTATCATCACAGTGTCAAGGCAAGAAACAGGATTGAATAATTCTTCATAGTCCACACCATACATTGGTTTATATCATTTTACTATGAGAATTTCTTTATATCAATCAATATATCCATCAAAATTTCACTTGATCATTAAAACACCTATGACACTAAGAGATTTTATGCTATTTGGATGTGCCTTCAGCTCCCAGTAGACTGACATGCAAACCTCCCCACAAACAAATATCTATTCTTCATTTTTTCCCACCTTTTAGAACTAGGTCACAAGGAAATAAGACATAGTATCTCCCCACACAATGATTACCATGCAGAGAACCATATAACACCAAATACCTCACTCCCACTCCCAAAAAACGAATAAGTGTCACACTTTTTCATATCGTGGATTGTGGTAGAATTTGTAACGAGTCAGCAGGTGTATTTCCTCTTCTGAAAATTTTCATTGGTTGGAAAGGCTTGGTTATTGAGTCAATAAACTAAGAAATTCATTTTCAAATGAATAATATTACATCACATATTTTTTGTTTAGATATCATTACAACTACTAACATGAAACATGACACTATATACGTGTCCATGAAAAATACCTAAATGTGATCCTGTAAACACGCACCTGTTAGGCTCCTCCGTCAAGAAAATATTTTGAAAAATTAATATTTGTTGATTGTGGAGGGTTGTGTTTTTCAATCATGGATGATATTATTATTCTCTAAATGAGATCATCAGAGATGGGAGACTCAAGAAAAACAAAGGTGTGGAAGACCAATTATGCTTATAATAGATGATATCATCTCTCTCCACCATCCATCACACTTTTTCCTCCAAGCATTCCAGATGATCAATCATCTTTTTTTTGATACCCAACATCCTCCCAGCTCTATCATTTCATGCTTTCCATTCCACATCATTTCAATACCTCATAAATATCCCCCAGAAATATTTCATTTCAATGATATCCCACTTCATTATAGATTGCATGGAGTACATGGTTTCAATGACATGTTGAAGACCAACTCCCCCTTTACCAATGGGATTTTCCATCCTCCTTAATAAATCCTAGTGTTAATTGACATTATGGTTTTCATCTCAAATAAATCTCTTCAAAATGTACACAAAAAAATAAGTTGTTCCTTTTGGTGACCTAATAACTAACTAAATATGCATTATAATGGAGGATAAAACATTGTCCACAAATGTGATACACCCATGAAATGAAGGAAACCTATTTTTTCAATTGTAAATCAGTACAATAATTCTATTTAAAATTCCATAAAAAACAACCCTCTTAATTTTACCATTAGAGATGGGAAAACCTTGGTACATCAATGAGAGATGATGATATTACATACCTAACTTATTTTTAAAAAATTTTCATCTCTTGATGGAGCATCCCAGGGATATGTAAACAATTCTCTTATCTGAATTAATCATTTCCCAATGATACATCCATAAGAGAGATACTATTTTTATGGTTCCTCACTCACCCTATATTTTCTCTTAGATCTTAATTAAACCTTCTCCTTTTTAAGGTTTTCTACATGGAAACAATGGGTCTTCCCCCCTTCTTCATGTGGTTTCCATTCCACTTCATTTTCCCATTTTTCTCAACTTCTCTCTTCTACGATTTTTTTCTTCCTCGCTTCTAGGGCTATCTCACTTTCTCCCCTCTATCCCTTGTTATAACCTTCTGCTATGATACACTTGACCCCTTATGGTTAGATGTGTTGGTTAAATGAATGTTCTGGGACTGTGGGGGCTGGAGAAAGTCTTTCACAAGATTATTCATTTGCCGGTTCCTAAGGGTTCATCCCCTAGTGTCATTTCTCACCTTCCTCGTATGGTTTTATCCCCTAATCTATTTCATTTTCCTTAGGGTTTCATTCTAGATTCCCTTTATTGGATCTGTCTTCTATTTGGGTTTCACCCCTAATTCCCTTTACCCTCATATTCCTAACCATGAATTGACATCAAATCCCATCACTCCTCTCTAGGTAAAATTTGGAGAGATATACACCCAGAGGTTTTGGGGTTTGTGGTTTTGCAGTCGTGGGGATCCCCATTGGGGTTTCATCCCTGATCACTTTTAGGATTCCTTCCCTAGTTTTCCTTCATGCCCTGTTCCTTTGGTTTTCATACCTAATTATGTTTTATTTTCATTCTGAATTTCGAAGTGTAGTTTCTTCAAATTATAAGTTGGAGGGTGGTCTTCTCGGGGAAGTTGTTATATGAGGTTCTGAAGAAAAACTTCTATAGGTGGTGGTGGTGGATGATAAGTCATTTGATGACTGTGATGATCCGCTGTTTCCAATGACGACAGTGATAGTTCTATAAGATAGTTATTCTATGTTGATGTGGCAGTGGTAATGGTAATGGGAAATGATGTTGGAAAGTAGTTTCTCTGATTAATAACTGGCGTTGCTGGTGTCAAAGAAGCTTGGAGAGGATGATAACAATGATGAGGAAAATAGTGATTGGATGACTTATTCAGTGATATAATTATGGAACCAAAGCATTAAATTACACTGTGACCTAACATCCTAATCTCGATCCCTGCAGTGATCTCATGACAATCAAGGAGCTGATTCGGTGGGAATCAAGTGCGCTTTCATTTTTTCAAGTTTTCGATCTTGTTCAGTTTTCTTTTTAAATCGATAACTTATATCATTGAAATTGTTAATATGTAACATCAAAATCTGGTTGTATTTTGGATCTTTTGTGTTTACCAATAATTCAAAAAGTGGCTTTTTGGAAATTCAAAAAATAGATTTGTGGTGGATAAGACAACAGTAAATCTACAAAATTATATTCAACCCATCAATTGATCATTTCGTTCCATTAATGAAAATTAAAATACCATCAGGAAATATAAAATGTGAAATGATATTATCCCCTATTCTATTCATATAAGGCATGATATAACCTTATTGAATATATCTTTTGATATTACTAGGGAGTTCCTCCTGAGAAATAATAAATAAGTTTCATGAAAGAGGATCTCATTTCATAAGACCCCAAAAGGAATTTGAGAAATATAAATTTCATTCCCATGAAAGAAATTGAGTTCCATAGTGATGAATAACATCTGAACAAAAGGTCACAAACCAACTCTATGAAGCAACGGGTTCTCATAACATTGATAATGAAGATCCACTATTCAATTTTAACCTTTATTCATATCAACATTAATGATAATTATTTAACAGTAATCATTCATATTCAAGTCCACCACCATCTCCTGTGAAATACCCACATCCCCTAGTATTTTCCTTCCTTGTATAAGACTGTGATGTTCATTCAAAATAGTTCTTGGAACAAAAAACACCATTATTTTATTCAAATAGATTCCCAATATTTTGTATATGAAATTTCACAAACATTTTTAATGGTATTGGTTAATGTAATTTTTCTAAGACACCTTTGGAATCAACACTACTATGGAAACACGAAATAATTTCGGTAAACCCCCCCAGAAAAAATCCTTGAGTGAATATTTAATGTGTTCCTTGAAAATATTTCAGGTTTCTATAATGAAAAAACCCATAAAACAATTCAGTCTGTATGCATTATCCTGATTCAAACATATTCACACTTCATGAATATACTCCATGTTTGGAAAATCCACTAACTTATTATTTTTCCTAATTGCCTCCAACTAGGGTATGTATTTTATGAAATCCTCCACACAAATGATTTCCTCACCTATATGGCTCATTTTTCAATTAGACCCTTAGAGAATTCCTTGAAAATAATCTAATACCAACCTTCTTTAAACATTATTTTCATCTGTATACGATTTTTCATGAAGATGAAGATTAATATTGTTGGTTGGATTTATTTTATACAAGCCTGGTAGAAAGCAATGTTGTAGTCCCCCTATCTCAACCCTGTCACCCAAGAATTATCCCTACATATTACTTTGATCTTAATCATTCTTTCATTACACTTGATTTTACTCTCTTTTACATAGATAAATGGATCAACAACCCAATTTCTCAAAAGCCTATCTTTATTTCATTAAATATTAATTTGTAACTCCTCTATGTTTGCATTGTTTTTGGGACTACCCGACAATGAATCCTATAACCTATTTCTCAACCGTTTGGGACATAATGACAAGCCATACCATGAATCTCTCGACATCGGCTACTTCTAGGACTCTTGAACCAGTTGGTGGAAACCCTCCATCCTAATCCAGCTACTAGAGAAGCTAGATTTGTACACTCTTATGTGATCTTTCATTAAAGAGATCGAAAGAGGTGAATGGCCATAAAGAAATCATGGAATATGGTAAAACGAATATTTGGTAAAATAATACAATCCTTGCATGTTGGCTATGCATCTGTCCAGTGTAAACCATATACTATTGATTCCTTTCCTATTGTTAAACTATGTGTATCTTATACCAAAATATCCAAGATACATCAAGCTGTTTGACATCATAAAATTCCCAAAATCCTCCATGGACCTATTATAATAAACTACATCCCTCTTTCTCTAATATATCGGTAATAAAGATTACATCTACTCACAAAAACCAACAAATACCACCAATGATGAGGCAAGAAATTTCCCAATAAAATATACCTTTCGTTTCTACATCACATTTACCATAAACGAACAAAAATAGATCATCTGATCACTTGTAATTAATTTTGGGGGTAACATTTTGTTCTGAAAAATCCACACATTCCACCTTAATTCC
Source organism: Viscum album (assembly GCA_963277665.1). Classification (NCBI taxonomy): domain Eukaryota; kingdom Viridiplantae; phylum Streptophyta; class Magnoliopsida; order Santalales; family Viscaceae; genus Viscum; species Viscum album. The sequence goes on along the minus strand of OY728121.1, from coordinate 1,637,569,168 downwards.
TTCATTACAGAATATATAGATATATGGGTTGAATTCATCATTACTCAGGAATTCCAACAATCCTAACCTCTGGGAAAAAAAGGAAATTCTGCCCCACCTTTGTTGTTCCAGAACATCAAGAAAAAATATTTTTAGATGAAATAACTCATTAGAAATTATGTGTAACACCCCAATATTCCACAGTATTCTTATCTTTGAATGATAAAATAGCGTTTGTTTTACGCAACTTCGAGTTTTAACACACCACAACCGATAAAACTAGCCATTATCAATAGTAATTCCCACTTTTTTGAAATTTTATAAATATTTTCATTCAAAATGGACTTCAATTTTGGATTCGGAATGTCGAAATTAGCTTAATGTGATTTTTTTGTATTTTTCTAAAAACTTTCAATTCTTGATGAATAGTGAAAAACGATGAGTTATAGTTTAAAACCGAATTCTTATTTAAACAATTATTTATTTTATTTAAGTTTATTTTAGGTCAAAATAGATACATAATATCTATATAAGTTCAATGTAATTCATTGAAGTCAGTTTATAATAATTCTAGATATATAAAATTTTTATTAATCTTTTTACCGTCTTTTACCCACCTCCTAGGAGAATTTGAAAATTAACATAAAACATAATTTTACTGCATTAGTGAGTTGAATTTAAAAATCCAAGCAACACGGTTTATATCATTATGTAAAATGTGGTTCAATAAGATGAAAATAATTTTTGGGGAATAGTAACTTTTTACTTTTATTTACCACGGTTAAAAGTAAATAGGGTAATTAAGGGTAAAAATGAAATTATTATTAACCTAACACATGTCTTAATTCTATTTGATAAGTATTATTCGAACAAAAACAACCTTAGGAATAAAATATGAATCTCTTTGGTCCACATGGATTAGATTAGGACATTCATTATTATTTAATTCAAAGAAGAGTTAAAAGAGTTAAAATCAACGTTTAATAACTAAATTTTTTTTAATATACGGTTACACATAAGATAAATTAGACTATAAATATTCATTAGAAAGATAGAAATATTTCCTATATAAAGGTATTTTATTTATAGTTTTTAGACATTAGATAATTTAATTTATTTATGACATAATGATGATGCAATAATTACCTAATTAATGAAAGTTTAAAATAATTGACATTATAAATATCGAAATAAATATAATTTGAGATTTTTTATGAATTCCTCTAATTTTATAGGTTATTATGACATATTAGTGTTGGGTATATGAATTTTTTTCTTTTTAAAAATGCTATTATAAATTTAGGAATAACAAAATACAAAATAGTGTCATAATTCACATAAAAGAGTTCTTAAAAGAAATATTATATTATTAATTGATATTCTATTCCCAAAATATATTATTCTTCCAAAACAATTATATAATTATATTTGTATCATTAATTAACCACTTGGGGTTATTCTGTAAGTATATAGTATGTTTATTAACCATATAATATAAAAAGAAAAAGATAAATTGTAAATGTCAAGCTATTTAACTAAGAGTTAAATCTAAAAGATAAAGTTAATATAGTGACCAAAAATTATCTAAAACCTATTGGTTGAGTGTTTTACAACACATCCCCACCTTATCCTTTATATAAACCTATTTTGAGCCATTATAAACCGAAATTGATTTTATTATAAATAAATATTTCTAGTTTTTCCAAAGGTTCCCCTCACCCCTCTTATAAAAAGACACCCCCCATTCTCTCTAATTCACACATTCAAAGCCATTTTACTAGGAAAAAACCTATTAACATACCCTCTCAACTGTCCTCCATTAATCCTATAGGCCTTCCTTTAGTCACAAATCCAACCTATGGAGCCCTTTTGATAAAATCAAAAGGAAGAACTCGAAGAAGAGGTAAATATTTCATCACCTCTTTCAAATTCCTTTCTTCTTACACTTCCTATATCATTTTTGTTTCCATTAAAAAATAATAACTTCTGTATATTATATATAATGTGATGTTATTAATAATATGGTAAAACAATTTTCATTATTCTATCAATCCTTTATATGACATGTCACCATACATGCGTATGTACGACTTACCGTCTCCACATTGTGGTGTAATTGTTATTCAATACATTATTATTTGGATGGGTATAATAATGATGTGTAATTGATGAAAACAATAAATATAATATGATAATTATTCTATATATATTATATACAATCCATTTATATATTATTTTAATATGAAAATAATGATTTTGTCACTCGTGCGTACGTACAGATTATCGTCTTCAAGAATGTGATGAGATTTGTTCTCCAACGTATCCATTCAAGACTAATTTTCATTAGATGATTAAAAATAATGTTTAAAGAATTAATATAATATTGAATATGAATAAGATACATTCTTTCCATAACAATCTTTACTTACGTAATGATGCATATAAATGAAAACAAATTAGTTAACACCCAAAATGATGGCAATACTAAGATATTATAAACAAAGCAATATTAAAAGATAATATATGCTATAATATTAATGTTTATGATTCATGTATAATTTAATAACAATTATTTCACCATTATACATGAGGTTTACTTACCCTCCACCAATTAAAAGTACAAGGTAAGTGTTAATTCTATAATCTCTTTATTATCTGAGGTTGTTTTTATATAAGTATCTTCTGGGACCTCTTTATCATTCACAACCATGTTTCTTAAAAATGTATATAAAAAAATATGACTAGATAAAGGTGTAATGAAATTTATAACATTATTTAACCATATATGTTTTGAAAGAAATCTTTCTGTTGTTTTCCAAACAAGGTACTTTATAGCCTTTTTGACCAAATTTAGGTATGTATGTTAATTAACATATATGGTGGGTGCAGATATTTTCCGCCGTTATAACATCATTGAATCTTCCATTAAAAGTTTATAAGAAGATTTTCAAAAGAAATGTTTTATATATAATTATGTGACTCTTAAATGATTTAAAAATAGAAAAGGATATTTCTCTAAAAAAGGTTTTGATTTCATCTATGTCAACATCCTTTGATGGATTTTATGTTCATTTGAAGTTGATTTATTAAGATACAAAACTTCCATAATGTATTAAATGTTTTTTTATATATTTGACTATTGATGTGCTATTTTTATACCCTTCATGGATTATGGTTAATGTATTGACATTTCGTATGCTAGTTTTAATAAGAATGCTTATGTTATATTTCAACATTTTCATAAGAGGAATGTATTGGACATAGTAAGTGACGGGTGGAGCCCGCTATAGCTACTCAATTCATCAGTAGGTATCATGATACAACTATATGTAGAATTTTCCAAGGTTGTTCCCAATTTGATATATGGTTTTGGCCGAGGCCATAATCATTTTCAGATGTCTTGGCCGAGGCCTTGGAAAAATGTTTCAGAATGTCTGACAATATACGTTCCCTCATTATGAAAATAATATTGATGGTTCATGTGGTCATTTGAATAGTAGAATAACCATGATTATGTTTTATTATGGAATTATATTCTCAGATTATATTCCTTCCATAAAAGTATTCATGATTATTATTGGTAAAGGCATGTGGTTTCAATTATTCACCATGCTTAATATTTATGTTATCTTCCACTGTATTACATACCCTTACTGAGTGTCTGAGCTCACCCCTTTCATATGTTTCATTTTCCCATGATATAAATAAGATAGTTATGAGTGACTTTCAGGCATAATCTAGTAGGCTTTGATGTTTCTAAGGGAATAAATCCATGTTTTATTTCTTTTCATGTTGTAAAGTTCAACTTATGTATGAATCTTGTTTCCAATAATACTAAACAGACCGGTCTTTTGAGACAATATTTCCTTGTGATCATGCCAGTTTTATGTAATAATGCACCGACTCCGGGTAACTATGGATGAGTCATTATAGTTGGTATCAAAGAATGTTTTGTACAATCCTTGGAAAGAAGATTTAGATAAACTCTGATTAGTGCACATTACCATATGATAGACTTTGATGATTTGTAGAGAAGAACATTATAGAATTTTTGTTATGTAGAGATATTGGGAGTTTTCCATGAAATACATCCCTATATGGATACGAGCAGGTAGAGGTGGATCTGTAACAGATGTGCCTAGTGGTAAAACCCAAAAACACCTCTTTGAGCTAGACTCGAACGGGAACTAGTGCATGACAACTGGAATTGCTACACTCCTGGTTACGGCACTCCCAGGTGATATAATTAGGAAAATTCTCATTTTCTTTACAAACTATATGATGGGTTTAATAGTATATACTTCCTCAAAGAAAACATTTTTATGATAAGAGATTATATCCGTAATCTGTTCAATTTATGATTAGTGTTTTACAAGTTTGGATTTATGTATTGTGATTCATAAACTAATCTAGTGTATGCCATTGTTTAGAAATGGCGCCTAGTGGATGGAATAGAAACAATATCAATCCACGCACTCCATGTAGGTATTTCCCTCCTGCTCAAGATAATTAAAGTGGAGAAGGTGATACAACTTGTGCTGATCATCTTACCACCATACTGGGACAAGTCACACGGGTTATGAATAATAACCTTACACATATGGAGCACCGTGATCCACAAAACGGAGGATCAATGTTATACCACTTCATGAGTCAAAAAACCCCAACATTTAATGGGGGTAAAAATCCATTAGTAGCTGAGCAATGGAAAAATTCCTTAGAGAAAATATTCCACACATTGGGGAGTAGCGAAAGGGAAAAAGTTGTCATGGTAGTTTACCGCCTCTCTGAAGATGCTTATCAATTGTGGTCATTGATTCAAAACACAAATGAAGATGATGAAGTATTAAATATGGAATGGAGTGAGTTCAAAGAAATTCTCTTTGAAAAATACTTTCCTCCTGGCCATCAAGAAGATATAGAAAGAAAATTTCTAAATACGAGGCAATAGGAGGATGATAATTTCACAATGTATGAAGCTAAATTTACAAGATTAGCGAGGCATGATTCAAATTATATACATAACCTCATGAAGTAAGATTATATGCTTCATTGATGGGTTAAAACCATTTCTTTGTCGAGCATTTGTATCACAATCCATCTCATCATACGAAGATATTGTTTTGTGTGCTATGAAGACAAAAATTGAATTATCTAAGTCTTATGAATTAAAAAAAGAGAGAAGAAGAGATCATCTAAACACTATGTGAATGTAAATAAGGAAACATGGATGATGAGAAGAATTGAATTTCCACTCTGTGATAATTGTCGAAGGAAACACCCTAGAGGCTATCTAAAAGGAAAATGAGTATGATAAAAATGTGGATAGAAATTCCATCTTGCTGGTGATTGTATGGGAAAGAAAGATGCAACCAATGTTCAATGATACAATTACAGGGAGATGGCATATCATGAAAATAAATGTCCTACGAGTCATGGAATCATTCCTCATAAAAGGACAAGAGATCAAGGCCAAGATTATGCGATCACTAATGTAGAGGTTGAAGCCTCGAATGACGTGGTGTCAGGTAATTTAATGGTTTCCTTAGGTTTATCCAATGATTTATTTGATTCTAGATCATCGAATTTTTTCATATCTTCCCAGTTATCTAAGAAAATTATATATTTCCAATTTGATTTAACAAGTGAGTTGTTAGTCAAAACTCGTCAGGGAAGTATCATTGCTACAATGTTTTGTGAATCAGTTCCCATTAGGGAATATAAATGTTCGTTATCTGTTGATCTCATCATCATACCCATGATTGAATTTGATATAATCCTCAGTATGGATTGGCTTTCAGACCATGATGGAAAAATTGACTGTAAGAACAAGGTGGTTACTATTTTTTGATGACGATGATAAAGAACACATTATTTTTAGAGAAGAATCATCACCACCTAATTTTTATTTAGATCCACCCAGAGTAGCTCAACTAAATTCAATTATTGTGGAGTATGAGAATGAAATAACAGTGGGTGAGGAAAATAATGTTCAAATAGAGGATGTACCTATTGTGCAAGAGTATGTTGATGAATTTCCTGAGGATTTACCTAGACATCCTCTAGAATGAGAAATTGAGTTCTCCATTGATTTAATTCCTGGTTCATGGCCCATATCGGAGACCCCTTATATAATGACCAATATGGAATTAGTGTAACTAGGGAAAAAACTATAGGAATTGAGTAATCAGGGATTTATTCACCCTAGTGTTTCTCCATGGGGATCCCCTCTAATTTTTTTCAAGAAAAAAGATGGATCTATGAGGTAGTGCATTGACTATAGGAAGATCAATGCTATAACAATAAAGAATATGTATCTCCTACCTCACGTGGATGATTTATTCGAACAACTTAATGGAGATCAATACTTTTTTATGATTGAACTTTGATTTGGATATCATTAGTTGTGTTTGAAGAAAGGAGACATTCTGAAATCAACATTTTGAACTAGGTATAAGCATTACGAGTTTACATTAATGCCTTTTGGATTGACTAATACACCCTATATCTTCATGGATATAATGAATAGTGTTTTATTTAATGTCATGATGACTTTGAAGTGGTATTTATTGATGATATCTTGGTATATTCCAAAACCTATGAAGATCATGAAAATCACTTGTGGATTATCCTGAAGACGTTGAGAAGACATGAATTATATGGGATGTTTAGAAAGTGTGAATTCTGGATTTAGGAGATTTCTTTTCATGGCCATATTGTCTCCAAATATGGAATCTATTTTGATCCTTATAAGACCAAGGCATCCATGAGTGACCATCACCAATGTGTATAACCGAGTTACACAATTTTATTGGTTCAGCAGGTTATTTTTGACGTTTCGTCCAAAATTTTGCCAGGTTGGCTATCCTATTAACAAATATCACACCAAAAGGGGTCATTTTTGTTTGGACCAATGAGTCTAAATAATTTTTTGATGAATTGAATAGAATATTATATAATTCTCATATCATGACTCTACCATCAAGGAATGATGGGTTTGTTATTTATAGTGATGCATCGAAAAAAGGACATTGTTTAGTCTTTATGCAGAATGATAGAGTTATTTCCTATGCATCAAAAAAACTGAAAATTTATATGAAAAACTATCCTACTCATGCTCTTGATTTAGAAGCTGTAATCATTGCTTTAATGATTTGGAGACACTATCTCAATGGTGAATGATTTGAGATTTATACTAATCACAAGAGTTTGAAGTAAATTTTCTCAATTAAAGAACTCAAAATGAGGCAAAAGAGATATCTTTAACTACTGTAGGATTATTATTTCATGATACACTACCACCTGGGGAAGGAAGATAAGGTGGAAGATGCTTTGACCAGAATGGATCATCGAGTTTTGAAAAATATGAGAGATGAAAATATTCCTATATACATAGATCTAGAAAATATGGATATGGTAATTACACTGGAAGGTGATACATCAATATTTTTTCAAATGGTTTCCATACCATATTTACTAAAAAAGGAAAAATAGATCATAGACCAGTGATGAATAGTATCAAAAGAATATTTAAGCTGTGAATTATTGGAGATTGAGTGACTCTGTTTATGAAGATGGAATCTTGAAATATGGGAAGAGACTTTGTGTTCCCGATATACCAGATATAAAAAGAGAATTATTGGATGATTATCATAGCTCCAATTTCTCTATACACCTTGGGAGCACCAAAATGTATAGAATTTTGAAGGAGAATTTTTGGTGGGACAACATGAAGAGGGAGATTGCAGATTTTGTGTCACGATGTATGGTTTTCAACAAGTGAAAGATGGAAGGAAATAACATGGATGAGTCTTTCAACCTCTTCCCATAAATGAGTGGAAATGGTATAATATTACGATGGACTTTGTCATGGTACTACCAAAGAATCCTAGAAGGAACGATGCAATATGGGTCATTGTTGATCATCTTACCAAATCAGTACATTTTCTTGCTATAAGAGAAGATTTACCACTTGAACGATTAGCTATACTATATATTATTGAAGTTTTAAGACTTCTGGAGTACCACTATCAATTGTTTCTGATCATGATCTCCGTTTTACATCAAGATTTTGGAAAAGTATTCAGAAATCCCAGGATAATGAACTTCGTTGAGTACTATCTACCACCCCCAAACTGATTTAAAATCAGAACGGGCTACTAAATCCTTATAATACATGTTGAGATCATGCTCACTTGACTTTCAAGGTATGTGGGATCTATATTTACCTTTGATAGAATTTTCCTATAACAATAGCATACATTCAAGTATTCATATGGCACTATAAGAATCGTTATATGGAAAGAGATGTTTCACACCAACTTGTTGGGATGATGTTGGTGAAAGAAAACTTGTAAGCCTTGAACTTGTGGAGGAAATGATGGAAAAGGTGAAGGTAATCCAAACCCACATCAAAGCAGCTCAATGTAGGAAAAAGAGATACAAAGATAAACAAAGGAAGGATTTTCAATTTCATGTTGGAGACCATGTTTTCTTGAAGGTATCTCCATGGAAGGGTGTTATAAGTTTCTGTAAAAAGGGAATATTAAGTCCTAGGTACATCAGAAATTTCGAAATTCTAGAATGAAATGGGGCTGTAGATAACCAGTTCGCAGTGCCGCCAAGTCTCTCCAAAGATCATGACATGTTATACATATCACTATTGAAAAAATACATGCCTGACCCAACGCATGTACTCACCAATGAGGAATTAGAGTTGGAACCTGATCTATATTATTGCGAAGATCCTATCAAGGTTCTTGATACCAGAGAACAAGTGATGAGAAACCGAACGACTCATCTAGTAAAAGTTATTTGAAGAAACCATTATATGAAATAGGCAATAGGGGAACCCGAGGAACTTATGATGAAGAACCACCCAAGTATTTTTACGTAGTAATACTCTAAAAATTTCGAGGGAAAAATTATTTGAAGGAGGGGAGAATGTAAACTCCCATGCTTCCATGATACGGTTCCCTTTTAATAATACAATAGAGTGTTTCATACACAACATTGAGTTCTAACACACCACAAATAATAAAAATAGCCGTTATAAATAGTAATACACACTTTTTGAAATTTTATAAATTTTATCATTCAAAATGGACTTCATTTTTTGATTCAGAATTTCAAAATTATCTTAGGAGGAATTTTTGGTATTTATCTGAAAACATTAAATTCTTTATGAATAGTGAAAATCACTAAATTAAAGTTTAAAACCAAATTCTCATTTAAATAATCATTTATTATATTTAAATTTATTTTAGGTCAAAATAGATACATAATACCTATATAAGTTCAATGTAATTTGTTGGAGTCAGTTTATAATAATTTTATATATATAAAAGTTTTATTGAACTTTTTACTGTCTTTTAACCACCTCCTAAGAGCATTTTCAAATTTACATAAATCATAATTTTACCACATATATGAGTTGAATTTCAAAAATCTGAGAGGCATGGTTGATAGCAGTAATTAAAATGTGGTTTAATAATATGATTTTTTTTTGTGAATTGTAACTTTTTACTTTTATTAATCACAGTTAAAAGTAATTTAGGTAATTAAGGGTAAAAATGATATTATTATTATCTTAACTTATGTCTTAATTCTATTGGATAAGTATAATTCGACTTAAAATATCATTAGGAAAAAAATATGAACCTTTTTTGTCAACCTGGATTAGATTAGGACATTTATTATTATTTAATTCAAATAATAGTTAAAATGGGTGAAAATCAAAGTTTAATAACTAAAATTTTTTAATATAGGGTTACACATAAGATAAATTTGACTATAAATATTAATTAAAAAGATAAAAATATTTGTTACATAATTGTATTTTATTTATATTTTTTAGACATTATATAATTTAATTTAATTATGACACAATGATGATGCAGTAATTACCTAATTAATGAATGATTAAAATAATTGACATTATAAATATCGAAATAAATGTAATTTGAGACTTTTAATGAATTCCACTATTTTTATAGGTTAATATGACATATTAGTGTTTGTTAGATGAATTATTTCCTAAGTAATAATGTATTTATGAATTTAGAAAAAACAAAATAAAAAATAGCGTCAAAATTGACATAAAATAGTTTTTAACGAAATATTATATTATTAATTGATATTATATTCCTAAAAATCTATGGTTCAGTAACAAGACTTATATAATGATAGTTGTATCATTAATGAACCACTTGGGGTTCACTTGGAATTATATAGTAAGTCTATTCACCATATAATATAAAAATACAAAGTGACAAGGTAAATGTCATACTATTTAACTAAGAGTTAAATCTAAAAGATAAAGTTTATATATGACCCAAACCTATATAAAACCTATTGGTTGAGTGGTTTTCAACCCATACCCCTAATAACCTTTAAATAATCTATTTTGGAGCCATTTGAAACCGAAAATGATTCTATTATAAAATAAAATTTCTATCTTTTCCTATGGGTCCCATCACCCCTCTTATAAAAGGGAACTCACCCTTCCCTCTAATTCACACATTCAAATCCATTTGGCTTAGAAAACACATACCCAAATACCATTGAAACTATCCTAACTTCATCTTAGAGGCCTTATTTTAGTCAAAAATCCATCATATGAATCCCTTTTGATCAAATCAAAAGGAAGAACCCGTAGAAGAGGTAAATATTTTATCACCTCTTTCAAGTTCCTTTTTTCTCCCACTTCTTCTTTCATCGTTGTTTCAATTAAAAAATAATAACTCATATGTATTCTGTATAATTTGATTTTATTATAAATATGGTACAACCATATTCATTATTCTATCCATCCTTTGAATGACAAGACACCATACATGCGTATGTACGACTTACCGTCTCCACGTCATGGTGTAATTATTAATCAATACATTATTATTTGGACGAGTATAATAATGGTCGGAAATTTATGTAAATAATAAATATAACATTATAATTATTATGTATATAATATATACCATCCAATTATATATATTTTTAATATCAAAAGAATGATATTGTCGCTCGTGCGTACGTACGGATTACCGTCTCCACGAACGCGATGAGATTCATTCCCCATCGTATCCATTCAAGACTAATTTTCATTATATGATTAAAAATAATTTCTAAAGACTTAATATAATTATGAATATGAATAATATACATCTTATCCATAATAAACATTAATCACAAAACAAATCATATAAAGGAAAACAAATCAGTTAACACCTGAAATGATGATAATACTAAGATATTACTAAAAAAGTAATATTAAAAGATCATATATGATATATTATTAATGTATATGATTTTTTTATAATTTAATAATAATTATTTCACCATTATATATGAGGATAAACTACCATCTACCTAGGAAATTTACAAGGTAAGGGTCTATTCTACAATATATTTATTATCTGAGGTTGTTTTTATATTAGTATCTACTGGGACCTCTTTATCATCCACATCCATGTTTCTTAAAAAATTAATTCAAATTTTTTTTACTAGATAAAGGGGTAATGTAATTTATAACCATATTTAAACTTATATGTTTTTAAATGAATCTTTCTATCGTTTTCCAAACAATGTTCTTTATGACATTTTCGACAAAATTATGATAAGTATGTTTTTTTGAACTTCTATGGCGGGTGTAGCTATTTTATGCCATTATAACATCGCCATAGATTCCCATACAATCTTATAAAAATACTTTCAAAATATATTTTTTCTTTATAATTATGTGACTATTAAATTATTTCAAAATAGAAATAGATATTTCTCTAAAAAAGGTTTTGATTTCATATATTTCAATATCATCCGATGGATTTTAAGTTTATTTGAAGTTGATTTATTCTGATACAAAACATCCATATTGTATTGAAGGTTTTGTGATATATTTGACTGTGGATGTTCTATTTTTATACTATTCATGGTTTATGGTAAAAGTATTGACATTTCATATGCTAGTTTTAATATGAATTTTGATGATATATTTAAACCTTTTCATATGAGGAATGTATTGGACTTAGAAAGTGATAGGTGGAGCCCTATATAGATCCTTGATGCATCAGTATGTCTCATGAGACAACTAGATGTGGAATTGGATGAGGTTTTTCCCAATTTTATATATGGTTTTGGCTGAGGCCTTAATCATTTTTAGACATCTTGGTTGAGGCCTTGACAAAATGATTCAGAATGTCCATCATTATAAATTCCTTCATTATGAAAATAATATTGATCGTTCATGTTGACATTCGACTAGTAGAATACCCATGATTATGTTTTATTATGGCATTATTTACTCAGCTCATATTCGTACCATAAAAGTATTCATTTTTACTATTGGTAAAGGCATGAGGTTTCAATTTTTCATCATTCTTAATATTTATGTTATCTTCCACTGTATTTCTTACCCTTACTGAGCATTTGATCTTACCCCCATCTTATGTTTCATTTTCCAAGGATATGAAGAATTTAATTATGAGTGTCTTGTAGGAATAATCTAGCAGGCTTGGATGTTTCTAATGGAATAAATTTGTGTTGTATTTCTTTTCATGTTGTAAATTTGAACTTATGAATAAATCTTGTTACCAATAATACTAAATTGATAGGTATTTTGAGACATGATTTCCTTGTGATTATTCCAATGTTATATAATAAGGCACCGACTCTGGGTAATTAGTGTCGGGGTGTTACATTATGTCACTTTTCCCTCACTCCTAATCCCCTAGAATTTAAAACAATGATAAAATACCTTAAATAGTAGAGTGGAGGTTTTGGATCCTAGAGAGTACCCTACATTAAAATTTGAATTGGTATTAAAAAATTATTTATTCCAAGAACAGGTAATACAACCACTAGATGAATGAGAATTTAAGACTGAATATTCCCCCACTCTTGAATGAGAACTGCCAATGAGACAATATCAATATATAGGGCGTTCAACACCTTGATCCTTTGGGTGATCCCATGGAATACTCCCTATATCCCTCCTTTAATTCATGCAACGCTATGTGAATTGAGTCCCAAGGCTATGAATCCTTCAGAGCCCCAATTTTAAACTCCTCTATCACACCCATTAGAAGAAAAAATACCATAGAATTAGGCTCAGATCCTCCACCTGAGTTTCTATGAGAATAAATACCATGCCTAACCATATAACCCTCTAAATATAGATTATTCTGAGAAATCGAGGAAAAATCTTGAGCATTGAATAGGCTATAAGAAAAACAACACAAAAAAATGATTTTCTTAAAAAGAAAGGTTCCTAGAGAGACTACCTAGAAAAATAGGTCACATGTAGGCCGATACTCACAGAAGAACCCCAAGAAAAACCCTATGGCCTCTTTGAGAGAGCTGGTGGCACATAAAATCAATTTAAAAACTCCATCCCCACCAATATGATGGCTATAACAGTAAGGAAAGGAGAGGAAAAATTGAAGGGAACGCATAGTAGATTTCAATCTTGTATTGAACATTATTTTCAGCCTACAATTTCGAAAAATTTATAGGATTTTACAAAGAAATGAAACATAGACATTAAATAAATGAAATAGCCAAATTAAATTGACACAATAATAAAATAAAATAACCACATTAAATGTAAACATTAATGAAATGAAAAAACCACATTAAAGAGACACATTAATTAAATGAAACTACCAGATGGGAAAGACCCTTTAAAATTTTCACCAGATGTATTTGGTTTTAAAATCTAACAGTCCCATTGAAACCAAAACTAGCATATTTCTTAGCATCGTTCTTTTCATCTTGAATGCATCTGTCAGTAATGCATTTGTGAAAATATTATTCACCCATTCTATAGGATGGAAATACCCCAATATTATCATTTTATTCTTCTCATGATCTCTCAGAAAATGATATCAACTATAAATGTGTTTTCTTCTTTTATACTGTCCTAGATTTTTGGATAGTTCCATTGTTACTTATTTTCCTCGTATATGACTATGGATCCATCCTGCAAATTCTTCATCTCATTTAGTATATTAGTCAAATTTTTTTTTCCAAAATAGTGTATGATCCTACTATAAACTCTGCTTCACATGTGGATAGGGAAACCACACTCCTCTTCCATGAATCCCATGTGAAAGAAATATTTCCTAGGAAGAATAAAAACCTAGTAATTATTTTTCATTCATCTTGGTCACATCCCCAATCACTTTCTGAATATCCATATATCTTTTCTTCATCATTGTATGGATAGAGAAGATAATATTACACTTTTCATATGATAAACCAGTTGATTCTTTTTGCATCTAGCCAATGCGATTCCTTTGGTGCTTCCTTGTACCTTCATTAATGTCTAACACTGTAGACAATTTTTGGCCTTTTGATTGTGAGGTACCATAGGCCTCAAATCAGACTCTTGAACTAAGTCAGGTCAACACTTCTTATTTCTCTGTCTTTTGTTAGTTTAATGACAATTTCTACTAGAATGTTTTTGGTGTCCCAATTGGCCATCTTGAACATTTCAAGCAATTCTTTGACATACTTATTTTGAGATATATAGATTCATCCATGTTGTTTCTTTACTTCTATTCATAGAGAAAAGGATATGAGACCTCAATTGGTCATCTCAATCTCCTTGAACATTTCCCCTTTGAATTGATTAGAAATAGTTCTATTGTTCTAGGTAAGCATAAAATCATCAACATATAAGAATGATATAATAAAAGCACCATCAACATTCTTCTTGATGTAAATAGAATGATCATATGGAAATTAGGAGAATACATTCTTTTGATGATAGTTGTTGAAGCGTGCATTCCAAGTAGATGGATCTTGATTCAACCCATAAAGGGTTTATTTAGTCTTTACACATTGTCTTCCTCACCTTGCATAACAAATCCTTCAGGCTGGTAAAAATATTCCTCTTCTAAAAGAATTATATTCCAAAATGTAGACTTCACATCTAGTTGGTAGATCATATAACTATGATGGACTACAATGGAGATAATTATCCTCACAGTGTCAAGGCAAGAAACCTGATCGAAGAATTCTTCATAGTCCACCCTATACATTGGTTAATATCACTTTACTATGAGCATTTACTTATAACAATCAATATCTCCATAAACATTTCTATTGATCATTAACACCCCTTTTACACTAAGATATTTTATGATATTTGGAAGTGTTGTCAGCTCCCATGTGTTATTTTTCTCTATGCCATGAATTTATTCTTCCATAGAAATTCCCCACCATTATTCACTTATGGATTCCAAAAACAGCAGAGGTTTATGATATCCATATAAGGGAAAAAAGATTTACCTCTTCAGTTTTATCATAGATGTCTCTTATGTTTCTCATCTTTGTAGGTGCCATAGTGGATGGTGAGCTACCCAAATGTTGACCTGATGGAGTGCTTTCCGGAGTGATGGAATGTACTATTGGACTCATGTGCACTAACAATGATCCCAAGGAAGGTATTGCAGGAATTTTCTCATGATGATCATAACTTTTATCCTGATTTTCTATGTCGACTGAAATAACATTTCATGATTCTTCATCCTTTAATTTACACTCTACCTCCTCACTAAATGACACATCTCCTCTCACTACTACTTTATTGGTTGGTGGATTTTAGTGCATGTTGGCTTTTGATGCTTCACTATAGCTTATAAAGATTCAATTCCCATCATGATCATCATGCTCCTTTCATCATGATTCTAGAACAAGAGAATAGGAAGCACACCCAAAGGTTCAAAGGTTCACCACGCTCGGTTTGTAACCACTCAATGTATCTTGTGGTGTCAAATTTCAGATTCTATTTATAGGACACCAATTGAGAAGATGGAATGATCTTGGAATCGCCTCTGCTAAGAATCACTTTGGCATCCCTTTCTCCTTTAGCATGGTCCTCATCATGTCGAGGATGATGCATTTCTTTTTGTTCTGAAATTCCATTTGTTTGTGGCGTGTAGGATTTAGTGTATTACTACATGATTCCTTGTTCCCCACAAAAATATTGAAATACATTTTGAAGTGTATTCCCTAGCTCTGTCAGATACGAGTACATTAATTTTCTAACCACTTTCTACTTCATCATGGGTCATGAAAATATTAAATATAATAAAAGAAGAAGATTTTTCTTTGATGCAATACACACAATTTTGTCTACTGATATCATAAATTAGGGTAATAAAGTACTAATTACCTCCAAGTGAAGGTGTTTCAAGTGGTCCAAAAATATCATTGTGGACCAACAAAAGTATTTTAATTTTTCTTCTAGAGTCTCATCTTGGGAAGGAGTTCCTTGATTTCTTACCGAGTGTACATCACTCACACACATTATTTGTAACTTTATTCACCAAAAATCCTTGCCCCATGCTTGATGAAGATAAATGTTTAAGGTCGTTGAAATGGAGATTCACAAATCCTAGATACCATCTCCATGATTCATTCTTCATCATTCCGAAGAGGCCCTCGTCAGCCTTTGTGGTGATATGCAGTGGTGATATGTGAGTCTTCCCCATTTGGAAATTATAAAAATGTATCCTATTAGCATCTCTTATTGGAAAATAATATTTTCCCATGTGTATTAAATACCCCTTATCAAGGATCTCACCGTCACTAAGGATACTATTTTTCATGTTTGTAATTTAATAAACATTAAAGATGTAATTTGACTCAACATTCTTCTAAATAATTATGATTTTATATTTTCTAATCACAGGGGCCTTTGATGAGTCCCCAAAAATCATTTCACCATGAACTTGTTTATTAAGTTCCTCAAAAAATTCTTTTTTACCACTTATATGGTTTCTTTGACCCGTGTCGAGATACCACACATCTAGCTGTTCACATGCCTTTTATTATACAAGGGGGAGTGTGGTGAATTTTTCTTCATGGTGAGATGCTTCAGCATGGTTAGATCCTTCATCATGATCGATTTTTTCCCAATACACATAAGTATAATGGATTAATTTCTTACAATTGTTCCATTTAATGTTCTTTGAGTTTCCATGACTATGCAAGAATCATCCGCCACCATTTCCGCATTCTCAAAAGCTGATTTTTTTTGATGTCTTGGATGATATTCGCGCCCTCCTACTCTTTCACGATGACCTCCTCGTTGTGTATGGCCATTATTATTTTCTTGTAGAGTCAATATACACTATATGTCATGCAGAATTGTTTAACCCTCATTATTTTTCATTCATTGCTCATATACATTCCAAGATCTCGTCAGTTCTTCAATGGATAGTTTTTTCAAATACATTGATTACTTGATTTCCAAAACCACATGATCAAACATGGTTGTAAGAGATCGAAGTGCTTTTTCAATGATAAGAATATATTTCACTGTTTAACTATTTCTTTTCAAATTGTTAATAATTAAAATTAAATAGAGTAAGTAAACAAAAATAGTCTCACCTTTTTCATATGTGTCACTTCCAACATTTCTCTTAGTGTTTGAAGAATAACCTGCTTCACTCAATAAATGGCCTTGAATATGGTTCCAAGGGTATCCCAAAATTTATTTCTTGATATTGACTCAGCATTATTTTTGATGGATGATTCATCAAACCCTTGATAGGGAAAGAATAATGCCTTGTGGTCATTCATCCATTGAATTTTGAGGGCAGTCTTTTCATCATTTATGATGGTGGCTTCTTCATCTGTAGTGGGTATTATATATCTGTCAGTAATGATCTCCCACAATTCTTATGAATCAAAAAATTACTTCATTTTGATGCACCACCTTTTATATTTTTCCTTAGACAAATTTGGAACTTACGAGATTACAGTGGATTTTTTTAAAGAAAGGGAGGCTTGGATGTTGGAGGATGCCTGGGAACCATGAAATCAGATACCATTTTTTGGTTATATAAGTCATGAAAAGAGTGGAAGAAGAATTAAAGATAACATAAAAGAGATTTTAAACTTGTATTGCACATTTTTTCAGATTAAAATTGCAAATAATTTATATACATTTAAAAAGAAATTAAATCAGCACATTAACGAAATGAAATATTCAAATTAAAGGGACAAATTAAATAAATAAAACAACTACATTAAATGGAAAAATTAATGACATGAAATAGCCAAATGGGGGAATACCCATTTAAATTTCCACCACATGTTTTTGTCTTGAAATTCCAACACAATATATTGTACTTTGGATTTGATAATTCCATGAAGATCACCGGAAAGCTAAACTTCCATGGTCCCGGATCCTAAGCATCCTCTTATAGAATACCCAAAGATACCTCGATTCTAGAATTAGTAACGATTGAAACATCTTTCAAACCATACCTGTTTGGTGTCGAAAAAAATTCCCCAGCAACCATCCCCCATCTTTCGGTTGACCAATGATCCTCATTCTTCTGAAAAAATACCACAAATTTTTTTATCGTCAACACTGTACATAGAATCATATCCCATGAATGTAATTCTTCGATATGTGGTTTATTAGGATTATGAAAAATATCCATTGAGTGGGGATTTAAATCATGATGAAGTCCTGATGAACCAACTAAGGACTTCAAAAAAGAAAGAGGTGGTTTCTCCTGACCAAACATTGCATCCAATGACATATATTGAAAATTCACTACATTAGGGAGTACCAATACAAAAAAAAAACCCAACATTGGACAATCCTCCACTCGATCCACACAGTGAAGATCCACTAAAATAGCTAAATTGAATGATAATATATCACTAACCAGATTAGATGAACATACAAGAACATTTTTAAAATAACGACAACTGTAAAAATCAAACCTATTGGAAAACCCCTCAGATGAAGATATTAGAAAAGAGTGGATGAGAATTTCTTTAAGACTCACATATATATAATAACAATTATGTTTTTCTCAACTAATTTCATGTTTGGGTCTTCCAAATTCAATAAAAACATCAATTTTCCTAAGGTCCTTTCACGATGTTTACTGATTCATTTTGTTATAAGTGTGGGCTACAAACACTATTACAATAGAATTACTATACATCCACTATCCCGCTCTATTTAGTTAATATATTTATAGAAAACATACCTAATGTATTTATCTGAAACACACATTCCTCAAGGTAAAAATATAAATTTGTTTTCATGACGAATCTAATCTCTAAATTTCATCCAAACAATAGGGTAGATCTATCGTGCCACTTTGACCTATGTGGAATATAGGAACTAAAATTAACTAAAAGTTTGTTTTAACCAGGTTGGTTAGGATGACCAATTATAGAATCATGTAGAAATTTAGTTTATAGTTTGTTAATCCTTGTACCAAAATAATGTAGTTACTTAAAAAAGTATGTAATTTTAATTTTAGAAATTATTTTAATTATATGGGTTTTATTTTTCTTCCCCTCAATTCAACTCCATGTTCTCTCCCATCCTCTTTTATTATATTTTTAATTCACCATCAAATTGGTTTGATTTCTTTACGTTTTTTGTTCAGTACACCTATATCAAACATTATATTATTTAATATTTTAGTTTCATAATCTAACATGATCATAGTGTCCAAGGATTCATCCTTGAAAATTTCTAATCTAGGGATCTTAAATGAATGGGATTACAATTTTTTGGCATAGTTAAGCTGAATATATAACAAAGGGGTGGGGTAGTGGTGAATTGATGTTTTTAAAATATTTAGTCCCATTAAATTAATTTGGAGTCTTTTATTATATCAATATTAAATATAAAATTATAACAACACATGCCCTTTTAATACATTTGTTTAAATCATGTTGAAATATAATTGAAGAGATGTAGTGGAAATAAAAAAAGGAAAAAGGATTTTTATAGTGTTTAGGATAGGAGGAACCTACATATACTCTTCACTCATCACTAAATCTATAGAGTAATGATACTCATTAGAATAGTAAAATTAGAAAGGATGTGATAACATTTTACATGACCGTCCTTTTTCTCACCTAGAGGCATAACCTATCATATACCTTCCTTTTTATAGAAAATAGAACAATAAAGTAATCATGATTTTTTTGGGAGTAATAGCCCAAAGAATTAATTAATTTTTATGTGGGATAACAATAAATATATTCAGTTTTGATGGATAAACACATAAACCAACTACATAAAGTATAAATAGTAAATATAACGAATGAAACAATATTTAAAACTAGAATAATAATTTATGATTAGGATATTAAATATGATGCTTCTCAATATATCATTTATCAATTAGGTGACAATGGATAATTCAGTAATAATATTTCTTGATCATAATATGAATTTATGTCAAAAAAATCGTATTTCCAAAGCTTTCTATATTATTCACGGATTTTATATTTGGAATGTACTATGTGAATCACATGAAATGCATCATAAATATTAGAGATTATTTTTTTTCAATATAGTTTACATGATCACATTCTAAAA
The DNA here is from genome assembly GCA_963277665.1 of Viscum album. NCBI lineage: Eukaryota > Viridiplantae > Streptophyta > Magnoliopsida > Santalales > Viscaceae > Viscum > Viscum album. Next base: position 1,637,548,821 of record OY728121.1, on the reverse strand, counting down.
ACTAAATTTCTTTTCATTAACTATGTGATATTCATAATTATGTGTTTTTCCTAAGAACTAATAAATTTATACCATACTTACAAAATAATATGAACCTAAAAATATCATTTATATGTAAAAATAGGTATCCCACATTATTCCTTTAATAAAATTATTCAAAATCACATCACATTACATCCAAAAAATGTATATATGATTTAATATTTAAGAAAATAGATAAAATAAGTTATCATAACTTACTGTAAGTCATAAAATTGAAATGACAGAAAAAGTATCAAAATTATCTTAAAATGATAAGGCATATTTTGTGAAATGGAAATTTTTATATCTATTGAAAAATAATTTTAAATAGTTTTTTAAACATAATTTTATTAATATGAGTAATTTTATACCTCTTAAAGAATCATTTTACTAAGTTCCAAAATCATCATTTTCTCTATAATGATCATTTTATAGTTTTCATAAACTTGAATCTAGTTATTGATTACTATCAATATAGTTTCAATAATAAGTATTCTATGGGTTCATAAACATAAATATATTATTTTTAACCGTTATTCCATTGGTGTGTAAACAAGAATCCTTGTCTGCATAAACATGATACAAAAATTCTTTTTTCATATAGATTTTTTATATAAAAGTAAAATTAGAATCAAAAAACATTAAAATAGCAATGCGACTAAAAATTTCATTACAAAAACATTATAAAAATAAATAACCTAATAACTGTATAAAATGTGATTTAATATATTCATGAGATATTATAATTATACATTTATTCTTTTGAGATATTTTCATATAGGGGGATTCAAATAATTTTCTTTGGTATGGAATGTGTGGAGATATTTGGGATTGGTTAGCTCCTCAATTGGGAGATGAGTGTTATTATACAAACATTTTCTATGTTTGGGTCTTAGACAAGTGGTACAACTAAATGGTTCCATCTTTCTAACTATGTGCCCTAGAACAAGATAATGTCCCTATAGAATTGGAAAATGTAAATATTATGAAATAGAAAATTAAAATCCATTACCAAGATGTTTATTGAATGGTACTACCTTGGAATAGTTACCCCCACTATGAATCAATTTTTACCCTAAACAGCTTTTCACTAATTAATTAGTAGAGTGGAATATGTGATTAGTACCAACTCTCTAATTGGGGGAAACGACATAGGGTCATTTCTTAAAAGACTGTTACACTATTAATATTACAAATTAGGTGATTCAAGTATATTTTATAGAGGGGAATATATAGTGAGATCTTTTCATAGTTGGTATATCCCATTGGAAGTCAAGCATTACACTACAATGATTTTTCACATGGGGGAGTAGATGTGGGGTTAACCCATGTGATTCCTTATCATGATACAAAAGTAAAAAATTGGGTAATGGTTTATTTCTGAGTTTCTATAGAAGTCCCTAATATAGGTATAGAAACAATCCAATAACTATAGTACTATTCACCTATAATGGGATTTCAAGAAACAAAATTTGGATTATAGTCCAAAAGATATTTTTTCCATCAATGGAAATATGAATATAGGGATATCAGTCCATGCCATGTCTAATGTATCAAAACCACATGTTATCTATGTCATCACCACTATGATGAAGGAACGATGACATGGACCAATAAAATAACATAGCTCTACTAGTCGGTAGTGAAAAATGGATTTACAGTTACACTTATGTGTGGGTAAACTTGTTAATAGTGATGTGCATGATGATTACAATTCTCAAGAATTATAACCCCATTGAAAATGGATGTGATAAAGAGGGTTGAACTCCTATTTGAATATCCACACATAGGACTATACTGAGGATGGAGAACAATATATAGTTGATGGAAATTGGGTTCCTCAGTGGTATCACCAAGAGGGTGGATTGAAGAGAGATGGTTTTGCTAGAACCATTATCTCAGACCTCTTCCCACATAGTGTGTGAAGGGGTTCCCTACCATGGTGCATCAGTCCACCATGATGTAACATTTCCTGATAGGGGGACGGAACCTTTAGATCGGGATCCTTATGGGATGACTACAAACATGGGGATATATGATTTAAGATTGGTGACATGGCATGAAATGAACTCATTTCCTAAGGCCTTAAGGCCATGTATAGGTATTTGATTATCAAGTCTTTTACTACATGTATTGAAATAAATTAGTTCCAGTTTTTTCTTGTCATTCCTTGTGGGGATGGATGTGTCTTGACACATTAGGGTTCTAGTGTGTGTGTTTGTGTTGGTTGGTGGATTATAATCCCATCTACCTATAATAGTATATGTGAGGTATTAGTAAAAAATAGTATGTATTTCTATTTATTAAAACAAATAATAATACATCATACTCTAAATATCCCCATCACTCAAACTTACTCCAAGCACTAACAGTCCACTACTATTGAAAATCATAAAACTGAACTAAATTTTATAAAAGCTAAGAAAAATTTCCCCCTTTTAAACATTATAATGAATATTACATTAAATATACAATTTATCAAAAATATTATTTCCCCGTTTTAAACTATCAACATAGTGAAAATAATTAAATATTGACATACTGGAATAATTTTAAAAATATCTTTCCTATTATCATTAAAATGGAAATTAGTAACCAGAAAACTATTATAGGTTTAAAAAATTCATACTCATCCTAAATTTATTACTAATAACATTTTAAAATTCTATAATTAAATTAATAAATTCATATAAAATACGCAATAATTTTCATGTATTCTGATTTTTGATGATGAACACAAAAAATGTATAATTAATAATCCAAGAAATCATTAAAAAATCCAAAAATAATTTTAATAACATTTATACCACCAACCACATTTGATATGAAATAGTTCAAAAAAGATTATAATAAAAATATATTCATCATTTTTTTAAAAACATTCACTTGTACAACATATCATTTTGAAACAAAATCGGTAATAATCAATTATAGTTATAGAAAATCAAGATAAATCTCAATTATTCAATGCTGAAAATTTATTTTCTAAAATTTTATAGAATTTTTTCTTTTTGTAAAAAATAACAATGTTTATTTTCTGATGGAATAAATTCAAAAAAAACATCCACTTTATTAACAATATTTCATTGAAAATGAAATCTAACATCAATATTTCTCATTATTGAATTCTATGAAATATTTTTATATATTGAAATTATAGATGTATTCTCAAAAAATATAGACATTTTGTCAAACTAAACATTGAAATAAGATAATTTTTTAATTATTAAAATACATTGAGGGGAAAAATTATTATAGAAAATGTTCTCAACATCAACTATGGATAATGAAACTGGTGTTTTAAGTGAGATTTTGATGTTTGAAGGAATCATAGTGGGGCCCGTTTATAGAGGACTAGTGGGAGAGGGGAAATTTGACTTGAAGAATTTTAAGATTGTGACCCCATGGCACTAAGTGTGATTGAGGTATAACATGTGTCTACTCTGCTATAGTTATAGTTTTGGTATGTGGTCACAAGCTATAATTCCATATACACAAAACCATTATGAGGACTAGAAATTCCAAAGGGGTCTTTTAGCCTGAATCCTATGTTCATATGCTTCTATAGAGAGGATAAATGAACACACGTTTTTATTAATAGTGTGACCTATCTCCTAGAGGATAGGGAGCCTCACGTGGAATATTTCTATAAATGGAGGTGATTCCCTTTGATGTTTTCCACATTATGTTCTAGTTTCCTACTATCTATGAATATTTTATTACTACAAATTAGGGTTTTAGTTTTCCATGAAGGGGGTAACTAATTGTTTATCAGTTATATAGTATGAAAATCGATGTTTTAGATGACACGATCTATTATTTCTTGCAATGTTAATGAGGTGTGGGGATATTTTCCCTCAGTATGATCCATGATTAGATCCCCCTTAACTTTTTTATGTATGTACTTAGACAGAGTATGGACCGATATTCATGATAGCATATCAGATGACCCCATGTATCTCTGAGACTTGATAGTGTGGTTATAGGGACTGCCGAGAAGGAGATTGTTATACCTTGTGTGCCAATATTTGTATGCCTATGTTATTTTCCTAAGATGTAGATGAGATATTTCAGTTAGGTGTGGATTGAGGTCACCTAGATTAGGTTACTTTTAGGAGGGATTATCCACCCTTTTGTTGTTATGAAATCTTCTAAAAGTTGTGTAGAGTGTTGTGGTCCTCAGAGTTTGACCTCCGGATGAGTGATCACCAACAATTGGAGGGATAAGAGGATGTAATACTCACAGATTCTATGATATTATATGTTTTCATAGAGTTCATGGTGACACCCTTCAGTGTGCGGAATGACCTATATTTTTTAAGACTAATGAATCAATTCTCTAAACCATTTTTGGAATGCTTCATGGTTTTTTTCTTCGAGGAAATCCTTTCATACTCATTGTATGAAGAGTAGAATGTGAGATACACGAGGATGGTTCTATGAATGCACCAAGATTAAAAACATTAAGGTAATATATTATAGTGTTTGTTTTAGATTATGGAGGTTCATTGAAATATTCTCCAATATTTCATCCCATTTGAATACAGTGACACATATTTGGAATTCGTTCATCCATGAAAAATATTATCAGGGAGCATTTGGGGAGACGATACTAAGGTTATCTAGTGTTCCTATATTGATTCTACTATAGAAGAGTATTGAGTATGATGCTTTTTTATATTGAACTGAAGATAATCATGGTTTCATGTCTATGAAGCGGTAGTCATTTATTATATATTGGTCATGGTAGTTGAGACCCCATGAATAGTACTAATTGACTCATGACTTAGAGTTGGCAGTGGTATTCTTCACTCTGTTGATTTCGATGCATTATCTTCTTCATGATCACATTTTTATGTACTCATTCCACCAGATCCTTAGGTATATCTTTACTCAGAGTTAGTTGAACATGAGAATGACTTGTGGGTTGTAGTTCTTATAAGATAATGATTTTGAGACAGTATATAATACAAAGAGCGGAAATGTGGCTGAATATTACCTAAAAAAGAAGTCATATTCCTGTTTGGGGGGGGGGGATTCTCAAAACATGGCTTCATTGTAGCTGACCCCAATAGAGGATATGGGTTTACTATATTCTTATTTGATGTAGTTATCTCCACTAATTATTCATAATATTATTGAGACTCATTGGGGGGACATCGAATATGTGGTTCTACAAAGCAAGATACCCTCTGCAGATACCCCAAATGGATTTTCTAATAGAAGGCAGAACATCATCATTTTCTAGGGATGAACTGTGATCCTAATCAAATTGTTGTAGGAGGTGATGAGAGAGTTTCAAACTCCTACTTTGGTTGTACAACATGGTTTTTCGATGATGTAATCATAACATTATTGGTAGGTATGTCATTCTAGAATGATATGGAGCATAGCTATGTTCAGCTAGGGGTGTCTCACATGTCATCAAGTAAAGGCTGATTACTAGGTCCACAAAATTTTGACATGTCATCCTACAATCTGGAGAGGAAATGGGATGGAATATACATGGAAATAATAAAGTGGATTATAGGTATATCAAAAGAACAAAATTCCATATGGTAGATTTTTTACTGAAATACCATGTAGGCACACTTCCTTTATATCAGTGAGAAGAGTTTAGTTGCAAGCCTATGTCATTTGTATAGGTGGGAGAACATTTTTTTTTCACGGGTACACTTGAATATTATCTTCTACATATATTCTCAATTAATGTCATGGTTATGGAGAGGTATGCAAGCTAAATTTGGGATATGTTGAGGAAGATTATGGTGTTCCACCCAAGGATCGATGAATAGGATGAAATGACTATCGAGGTGTTCATGGATATGATAATGAACTATTTATTAGGATTCAAACGAAGTTGGGTTGTCAAATTCCATTGGTAGAGTTTTTATATTATATTTTTTATCACTATAATATCCACATGAAAACATTAAAGACCTTATACGGGTGCAGTATCATGCTACACATATTCTGAAGTAATATTTATGAGACATCTATAGTTGGGCCAGAGATGGTGAATGTGGTGATATAAAAGATTTAGGTGATCCACAATTATATGAGTGATGCTCATAAAATACAAAAATGTTATACAGACTGACATCATAGGCCCTTGGAGTTTGAATATGGAGGATTTTTTTTCTTGATTGTCTCCCCTTTAAAATGATTGAGGAGGTTTGATTGAGGATCCATGATATATTCAAGGTTCTTCGTAATCGTTTTATTTCATATAGAGGTTTGGAGTGGCTTCGTACCACTTATCTATGCCCCTCATAGTTGGACTGAGTACATGACTTCATTAGTTTTTCATAGATAAGGTGATATATGCATTACCTGACACAAGTTATTGACTTGGAATAGATGGATATCGAGGATGGTTCCAACATTTCAAAGAAACCAGTGGTGATTGAGGATTTCAAGTATGATACCCTAAGAGGATGAACCATCAATTTGGTTCACAGGATTTTGAAGATTGGGAGCATGCATGAGAGATCCTTAGAGAATGAGAGCTTGATTCAGGATCAGTTCCCCCAATTATTCATCAATCTTCAACTTATTTGGGAAAACATCTTCGAAGCAAGGGATAATGTATAGTATATAGTTTTTGTTGACTTGTCCTTCAAATATTTAAATGTATATATCTATATTTACCAATAGAATTTATGTGTTGTTTGGGTTTCTTAGAAACCTGTAATTAATATATTGAAAATATTAATATATTTCAATACATGTTCTTGCAACAATTCTTTGTTTTTCGTTTTCCATGTTGTTGGTATGTTAGATAGATTATTCAAAACAATGGATGGTTTCAGAACAACAGGTTTTCCAAAGGTATGACTTATGCTTGGTCGGCATCAGACAACTTGTGGAGGCAGCGGTAGGAAATGTAATCAATTGAAATAAGTAATTGTTATTATTTACTTTAGTTTAAATGACCTCACAAAATTCCCAATATTACTATTTCATTATGAAATTATAGGATTTTATGGGAGGATTATTCATTCTTCATTGGTGAATCGCATATGAGGAGAATGGGAGATCCAATTGTGGTTTATCGAGAGGTAGAAAAGGTAATGGGGAATCTCTATCACCAAAAAAACATTTTCTTCCCCAATGATCAGTCCTAAATCAAGGGAGGGATCATCAATTATGGATTCCTCCCATTATTATAAATTATTGATCATGTATTTATAATTAACTTCTTTTGATATAATGTAATTTTTCTTTTCATGACTCCCTCAATTTATTGGTTATATTGGTACAATTATGTTACATTTCATTATATTATATCTCCATGGTTACCCCAACATTATATTCGTTCTATAGGAATTATTTAATTGTGATGGATTATTCTTCTTTAGTTTTCCCCTCTCTATTATTCACATTATTCACCATTGGAAAATAGTGATATGTTTTGAATTTTTCATGGAAGGTTAGAGAATGATCAAATCCCTATATTTTTGGAGGTTTGGAAAACAAAAAATTTATTGGGGAATTATGGATAGAACCCAGTTATTTTCAGATTATTATTGAGGCTTCCATGTGTTGTTTAGGTGGATGGGATATCACCTATGGTGACTGATCGATCATAGATGGTCTCTAATTTGGACCCCTCAGTTCCTTTGGAGGTGGAAATGGTGGTGGTGGTAGTGAATGATGACACATGAATAATTATGCGGGTTCCTATAAAATACCTAACAACACAACATTTACTCCATGAACACACACCCTGTAGTCATATAGCTATAGTTTATAGGGTTTCAGTGAAGATAAGTATCACATGTGTTACATCCAAAGTGTTTAAAAGGAAACACTATGTTCGATAGCTTACAAAACATGCCACATCGATCAAAAATGAACAACTAAGATTTATTAATTTATATGGAAGTTATAGTATAGTCATTAGAATGGAAGGTATGAATAATAGTAACTGAATTAGGATAATATGGATTACATATGAATATATATATAATTATTTTGAGGAAAATTAATTATAAAAAAACCTAAAACTCATTTAAAAAAAATTTGATGTTTTTCTAGAAAAACTATTTAAATATTTTTTAATGATTCATTTGTATGTTTTTAATGTTATTTTACATGATAAGTGTTTCTATAATATTTTATTATATTTTATATATAAAAATTGATTTTCAAATAAAATTTAGAATCCTCAAGAAATTTCCGAAGTGATATTTCAAAATAATTTTAAATCTATGATGAAATCCATTGAATTACTTATGATTTCAGGGGGGATACGATCCAAGGATATCATTTTTATTCTTTCTCTTAATGGTTTATGTTTATGATGACACTATCTTTACGAAACCTATTTTTTTTCCACGGGTTATACAATTATAATATTTTTATAACATATTCTTCTTTTTAAATTGGTTTATGATTTGATGATGGAATTATTATGAAACCTATATATTTTATACAGGTTACGAATTGATATAATATTTATGAGACCTATTTTATTTCAGGGGTTAGGATACAGTGAAAACTTTGTGATCTTGTAGAAATCATATGTATGATTTTTATTATGTGATGAGTGGGACCTATGTATCTCTTCAATGCATTGGGTTAATATTGATACATGATGAGGGAAAAAGTAAAGGAATTGGGAGTGAACCTTATTTAAGAATAGACTATGTGCACGATAATTTACATGGGAGTGAACTTTGACCACTATGATAGTTTTCATATTAAACCCATTCCACTATGAAAATTTTGGATATAGTCCTTAACTAATAAGGAAATAATTTTCTATGATTGTGTGAATTCCATATTTCCACTTATTATTTTAATCTTATAGACTCATAGATAATTTTGATCGATTTTCTTATTATTAATGTCTTATAAACTCATAATATTTAATCAATGACTCCATATTTCTATCATAAATATGAAGGGTGTGGTTTTTATTTATTATTATCACATTATCAATCCATTTAACTCATGTTATTTTATTCCCGTATTTACACATACCAAGAGTATGAGATCATACCTTCTTATGTTTCCTATTCCAAATTTATGAAGAATCATTTTATGTATAATATGACTATGATGAGTTCTAAATGGGATAGTATATTTAGATAAAAATTAAGATCATTAACTAAATAATAATTTTCTGGACCTAGTCTCTAGGGTCACTAAACTGTTAGGATCCTCAATCATGTTTTTTTAAATTTAATGAATATTCATCTAAATTATTGATTATTTATTTGTCAAAATATGAGACCATTGTAAGGTAGATTTAAAACCACCCAAAATTTTACCATTCCTGATGACCTTGATCTAAATGGTCTCAATGAAACTATTTTCATGAATAGATCTAAATAAAGATGTTTATATATGTAGTAACCCCCATATTACTTATTTGAAGGTTTTTTTGCAAGTCATATATTTCTTAGTGTGTGGTATAAGCATCACCGAGCATAAATAAACCTTGATTGACTATAGAAATATTATTCCTTAAACCTAACTATTATACCCTATTCATTGGTTTAGTCAATAGGAATTCAAATTACCATTTTAGGAAATATATATATAATTATTATCATTAATATAATGACCAATAAATCATAAATTTATTAAAAATATATTGGAAATGTTGTTAATATCTATTGAAGGTAAAAGGCATAATTTTTATAAAAAAAATTATGTGTGTAATGTATTTTGATCATAATATATTAAATGTGTTGCTATTGATAAATGAATCACGTAACAACCTAATCTTTTTACATATTTAATTAAATTTTATTTAAAATAAACATATATTAATTATTACTGAAAGATCACAACTCCCAGTTTATTTATAAAACTAGGTTCAAAAATCCTTAAATTTGGAAGAAATTAAAATTCATTATTTTATTCCCCATAGGGAGATCATTAATCATTTAGAGCACAAATAACATCATAGAATAACATGGGGAATACATAAAAAATGGATGAGCTAAAAATACCAGTATGTCAATAACATGATTAGGAAACAAAACATGTGAGTAAATTGCCTGACCTCATATCAAAAAAGAGAATGTATATGATTATTCACATTGGAGTATAACATAATGAACATGGTATCATAAGTCCATGGAATTATAAAAAATGTGTAAGAAACATAAAAAAGAGATTAAAAGGAGTCAATTATAACTTCTTAGAAAATATCAAATGGTGAAAAAATTCCTCAAATGGATTAGGTTTTCTCCATAATACCATAAATGACTTCTCATGAGACTAAAACATTACCCAATGCATTGGGGAAACATCTGCGTAGACCATTATAACTTCTATATTGATATCACCCATTACCATCTAGGTGAATCTAACATTACATATTCTAGATTTAGTTTTTTCCAAAAAATTTATGCAATCATATTGCATAATATTATAATTAACAAATGAAATAATATGCATTTCATAATCTTCTATCATGTCATAATCAAATGAAAATTCACATTTGAAGAATTTTATATGTGAACATAAGTCATATATTAAAACAACGAATTAAGGGAGACTAATTTAGGTATATATTTGATCAAAATATATACATAATATAGAATCAATCCATAGAATCAATGATTATCATTATTGATTAAAATTTATTTAAAAGAATACATAAAATAGTTATTGAGAAAAACACTGTAATCATATGAAAAATTTATAAAAAATATAAAAACATACCCAGATATATAGAAAATATTATCATTAATTAGAATCATGAAATCTTATAATGCATTATTCTTATATTTGGGTGGTTTGATGGAGGGAAATTTCATAGAGGTTTTATAAGTCAAAAAAAATCATTTTTCACAATCAAAAAATTATAGAAAGTTCTTCATATTGAAAAACTAGAATATTTATTTGAATGGATATTTAAAAAATTTAATCATGGTTAAAAGTTTATTTAATTAATCATTTGGATAATTTGAAAACTATTTTTGAACACTCATTAATTAAAAAAAGGACTAGTAAGAGAAAGTGTTTTTGACAGAAGAGATAAATGACGTTAGCTTCTTGTAAAAATATATCCTCAACCATTTTAAGTACCATATAGATTTAAATGGTTATATTTCTTGAAAATTACATTGATTACTAATGTATAAGAAAATTAATATTTTTCAGTTGACAATTATCAAATAATTTCATTTAATAGATATTAAATCATAAAAATTATCGACTAAAATGAGATTAAAGTGTAAAATTTGATCACTTTTTAACTTTTTAATCATAAATGAAAAGAATATGTAGATTAATTATAATATAAAATATCTTTAAGTTTGATATATTAATCAAATAATATGTAGTGGAAAAGTATATACACTATTTAAAATAGATCTGGTGTATAAAAGGGGATGTTTCTCAAAGAAGAATGTTTTGATACACTACTACAAAATATTCCTTTAACAGACCAATAAATGGGCATTAAAAACACTAAAAATGTGCTAACTACTCGAGTGAGATTAAAAGCCCTTGTTTTTTATCATCTCTAAAAAATCATAAATAAAGGGGTCCTTTTTAAGGGGTTTTAGAAGAGATGATGATGGACTCATTTATCAGCACTTCTAAAAGCCCTAATAATAGAATCCTTTATCAATGATTATAGATGTGTTGATAAAGGTGAATACTGTATTATGCTGCAATAGCACACTACAACATAAGTGTGGGGTGCTGTAATATCACACTACATCACCAAAAACGCTAAAAATTATTAGAAATCAAGTAGGAATAAAATATTTAAATGATATAATATTTACATCCCAAAGAAAATAAAATAACATGATATTATTGACATTTAAAAATTTTGTTAATATTATTAATGAAGTAAAAATTATTGTATACGTTAAAAAATAGAAGTATTGTTTTTAATTTTTATCCTAACACCTGATTGAGAAAAAACAGACCATTATAAGAAATCAATTCATATATTGGTAAAAATATAATGAAATAAACTAACAGAATGTGTAAACTTTAAACTAAACATTGATTCATATGAGGAACAATCAATATCAGATTGAGTTCTGTTTGATTCTTTCACATCATATAATTTCTTCATCATCATTAATCATTACCTCTTTTAAAATTAATTAAATAAGTATAATATAAAAATGATAATGAAATTAAATAAGTAAAAAAAATATACTAATGAGAATAATCTAGGCATGTTTGCTCAGATTTAGCGATGTGACGTGTGTTTTAAACGAAAATAACACTTATATATTGAATGGATGCACATTGAGTCATACTAGTCACACAATGAATTGGATTGAGGGGTATATGATTCCCACACGTCTCAGATGACTTATTGATCATTTTATGAAAGTATCAAAACAATCCTAATGTGTTTCCTCAATTTAGAGTGCATCACTTGTTTTATTACTCAAGAATCATTTTAAACTAAAAACATGTAGTTTGACTCATATTGGTCACATAGTATATTATTAATTCCTATATGTCACAAATTACATAGAAATAAATCTCCCAAATTAAAATCAAAATTTAAGTGTGTTTTCTCTGTTTTCAGTGAGTGACACTTTTTGAACAAAAATATCAATTTTAAAAAGATAACAAACACATTAAATCATGTCGGTCACATCGTGTATCAAATTGTGTTGCATCGAATTACTACACATCACAAATGTCATATGAATAATTTCCCTAAAATATCAAAATAATTCAAATGTGTTTTCTCATTTTTGAGTAGGTATATTTATCTTTTTACGAAAAATAATATCAATTTAATATAGAAATATTCATTTAGAGTCATAACGATCACACAATCCTTAATATTGACACTTAGATGACTCCTACACATTAAAAATTCAATTATGGATCATTTCCATTGAATATCAAAACAATATGATTGTGTTTTCATTGTTTTGTTATGTTAGTTATCCTTTTTGTGAATTTGCTGATAATTTTAAATAAAAAGTTGCACATGGAGTTATACTAGCCACACTGTACGTCAGATTGAGGTTCTAATTGTTTATAGAAAATAACATTGGCTTATGGATCATTTCCATAAAATATTAAAACAATACTCATATTTTTTTCTTAGTTTTGAGTAGGTTTTTTGTCATTTCTACTAAAATTGATGACGATTTGAAATAAAAAGATGGACATGGAGTCATACAGGTCTCATCGTGTGTTGGACTGTGGTGTCTCTAATTCCTACACATCCCAAATTAAATATGGATCATTTTAATAATGTATTAAAATATTACAATTCCATTTTCATGGTTTTTAGTATATCATATTTATTTTTTACTAAAATGTCATTTTAAATTGGAAACATTCAGTTTGACTCATTATGATCACATTATGTATCTCTTTAATATGAGACTGATTCCTATACAAAAAAATGAAAAATGAAATGATTTCATAAATTATCAATAAATTCCTAGCATGTTAACTAGGTTTTCAATGAGTTATATTTTTTGAACTAAACTGCCTATTTTAAACTGAGAATGGACACATTGAGTCCTACTGGGGTCATCATGTATCGAATTGAGGTGAAGATGATTATTAAATTTCAAAAAGGAATTATGGATTGTTTCTCTAATGTATCAATATAATAGGAATTTTTCATCTCATTTTTGAGTTGGTCAGTTGCCTTTTTTACTGAAATTAATGTCAATTGAAAATAAAGACACACATGGAGTCATACCAGTCACACTTTGCAACTGATTGAGGGGTGGCTAATTAATACACATCTCAAATGACTTATTGGGATAGTTGATATAATTTATAAAAACTATCTTAATGAGTTTCCCCATTTTTCAGAATGTCGCTTATTTTTTTTACTAAATTGTCATTTTATATAGGAATCATACACTTTTAGTCATTGAGATCACATCATTTATCTTTTTGACATGATACTACTTCTTAAAATTTAAAAAGGAAATATTAATCAATGAAATAAATTATGATGAAAAAATAAGAATGATTGATCTATTTTCATTGAGTGAAATATTTTGAACTAAATTGTCGATTTTAAATAGATAACAGACACATTGAGTCCTAGAGGTTACACTGTATGTAAAATTGATGTGACACCCCAGAATTTCGAAGTATGTTACCTCTTTAAATTAATTCAGCAGCTTGCACTACACATAACACTGAGTTCGAGCGCACCAAAACATACCAAACCATCCGTTCAAGTAGTAGTTCTGAATAGAATTAATTTCATTTTGAATTTTATATACTCCATATAATTTTAAAATCCGTATTATTTGTATCTTAGACATAATATATGAACAAATTCAATTTTTCAGATAAAATAAGTATTTTTCAAAAGAATGCAATTTTACCACCTTTTTATGGAGAAACCTTTTTCAATCCAATATTTGACACATTTATATATTCAATTTGAAAAAATAAACATCTTCTTTATAGTTGGGACATAAAAATTTAGTTTGGATAAATTTTTTTTACTTTTCTAATAACTTTCTTATTTTTATGAATAGTGAAAAATAATATATTTTAATTGAAAGAAAATTAATTGAAAATATTTATTGTTAAATTTTTCAATTGTGTGGTTTTAGAGTATAATTAGATTATATTTTTATCATTTATTATAATTTAGGTCATTGTATGTAATTTCACATTTAAATTGGACATAAACACATGTCAATTTTTTAAAAGTTTTTACTTCATAAAAACCTAATTTCTAGTTTGGAAGAAAAGAATTAATTTAAAATTATTTAATGGAAACTATATGTTCTTAATTTGGTTAAAAGAATCATTTTTTATTTTGTAATTTCTAAATTTTCTAGGGGTTAATTTTTTGAATTTTTTTGAAAACATTATTCTTTTGATTTATAGTGAAAACCACTACGTTATTGTTTAAAACCAAATATGTATTTAAATAATTATTTATTTTATTTAAATTTATTTAACATAAGAATAGATTCAAAATACCTATATAAGTTTAATTTAATTCATTGGAGTCATTTTATAATAAATTTAGATATATAAACTTTTATTGAACTTTTTAATGTATTTTACCCACCTTTTAGACACATTGGTAAATTTTCATAAAACCCAATTTTACCACTTCTCTGAATAGATTTTCAAAAATTTGAGATATGTAGTTGAAATCAGTATGTAAAATGTGGTTCAATTGGATGAAAATATTTTTGTATGAATAGTAATTTTTGAATTTTATTTACCATGCTTAAAAGTAAATTGGGTAATTAAACGTAAAAATGATAATATAATTACACTAACACATGTCCTAATTCCTTTTTATATGTATATTTTGACCAAAATAAACCGTAGGAATAATATATTATTCTTTTTAGCTACTTGAATTAGATTAGGACTATTATTATCATTTTATTTAAAGAAGTGTTAAAAGTGTTTAATTCAATGTTTAACAACTAAAAAATGTTTAATATAGGATTATACAAAAGATAAATTAGATTATAAATATTAAGTATAAAGATAAAAATATTTCCTACATCGTGGTATTTTATTTATAATTTTTAGATATAATATAATTAAATTTATTTATGACACAATGATGATGTAGTAATTACCTTGTTAATGAATGATTTAAATAATTGATAATATAAATATCCAAATAAATGTAATTTGAGACTTTTTATTCATTACAGTAATTTCCTATGTTAAAATGAAATTTTAGGGTTTATCAAATAATTTTTTTTGATGTGATAATGTTGTTATGACTTTTACAAAAACCAAATTCAAAATAGTGTCAAAATTGACATAAATGAGTTTTATAAAAATTACTATATTATTAAATGATATAATATTACTAAAATTATATGTTTCAGAAAAGTGAATTATATAATGATATATATGTCATTAATGAACCACTTGAGGTTCTCCTGGAATTTTATATTATGTTTGTTAATCATTTATTATAATAATACACGAATACATCGTAAAAGTTAAACTATTTACCTAGAAATTAAATATAAAATATATGGTTAATATGGTGATCTAAACCTATCTAAAACCTATTGGTTGTGAGGTTTTCAACCCATACAATTTTTATCCTCAAATTAAATCCTTTAGGAGCTATTATAAATCGAATATGATAGTATAGTAAATTCATATTTCTATCTTTTCCTAAAGTGACCTTCACCTCTCTTATAATAGGGTACTTCCCCTTCTCTCAGAATCACATCTTCAAAGCTTTTTGGATTAGCCAACCTGAGCTCAAATATATTACCAAATACACTCAATTAGACCTAGATTCCTTAATTTGATCATAATCCAAACTAAGGGGCCATTTTGATCAAATCAAAAGGAAGCACCCGAAGAAGAGATAATAATTTAATCACCTATTTAAAAGTTCTTTTCTTCTTCCAATTCCTCTTTCGTTGTTTTTTCTGTACCAAAATACTAACTCCAATAATGGATAAATACAATGATATTATTATAAGTATGTTATAACCATATCCATTATTCTATCCATCCTATGAATGAGAAAGTCGCCATACATGCGAACGTATGGCTTACAGTCTCCACGTCGTGTTGTAGTTTTTTATTCAAAACTTAATTATTCAGATGGGTATAATAATGAGTATAATTCATGTAAATAATAAATATAACACGTAAATTATTCTCTATATACGATATAACTTCCAATTACATACGATTCCACCATCAATAGAATGGTATTGTCGCTCATGCGTACATACGAATTACCGTCTCCACGAACGTGATGAGATTCATTCCCCATCATTACCATTCAGGAATACATTTAATTTTATGATTAAAAATTATGTTTAAGATGTTAATATCATTAAGTATATTAATAAAATACATCCTCTCCATTATAAACATGACTTACATAACTAATCATATAAATGAAAATGAATCATTTAACACCCAAAACGATGATGCAACTTAAATATCATTAACAAATCAATATTAGAAGATCATATATGATATCATATTAATGTATGTGGTTGGTGTATAATTTAATAACTATTATTTCACCATTATATAGAAGATTAACCTACCATTGAATAAAGAAAAGTACAACATAAAGGTTAATTATACAATCTCTTCATTATCTAAGGTTGTTTATACATGAGTATCTACTGGGACCCCTTTATCATCCACCTCCGTGTTTCTTAAAGATGAATTTCAAAACTTTTTTAGTATTTACTAGACTACATTTTAATGTCACTTACACCCTCATTTTACTTTTTATCAAATGGTTTGAATTTAATATTTCCGTTGTTTTTCAAACAAGGTAATTTATGACCTCTTCGACAAATTAAGGTGAGAATGTTTTTTTAACTTATACGAAGGGTGCATCTATTTTCCGTTGTAATAACACCAATGAATATTAACTTACATGCTTACAAGAATATTATCAAAATAAATTTTTTATTTTATAATTACGTGACTTTTAAAAGATTTCAAAATAGAAAATATATTCCTTTCAAATAGTTTTTATTTCATCTATGTCAACATACATTCATGGTTTTTACACTTGATTGAAGATGATTTGTTGTGAAACAATCTTCCATATTGTATTGAAGGTTTTGTGATATGTTTGATTGTAGATGTGTTATTTTTATACCATTCATGGTTTATGGTTAATGTATTAACATTTATAATTGTAGATACCCAATCTTGACGTATATAGACATTACATAACTTTTGAGGAATACATAATACATAACAAAAACAAACACACAAGGACCGTAATAGTTTAGTGTCTTTGGAAACTCAGAACATTATATCCTAATACTAGTGAAAGGTCTTCAACATCTCCTATTAAGATCTTAACCTTTTATTTTCTTACCTAAAACCTTTCTTTATATCTTGGGGAAAAGAAAACATATAAAGGGTGAGCTCAAATGCTCAGTAAGGGTAAGAATAGAGAAAATAAAACAGACCATATACATTTGAACTTCAAAACATAAATCAAAATCTTGAGCAATGACATAAAACATAGCAGTACATAAGAAATAGATACATAAATCAAGATAAAATAGCATGGTAATAAAACATGTAATTTTGGAAACCTTGAATTATATGATTTGATTTCCACAGTAGCCAAGCCATTGGTGCCGAGACCATCTTAGTGGACAATGTCCCTTTCTGAATCGAGTTCATTCCTCGTTCCATTCCTGTAACACTGAACCAGATTAACTTAAAATTCTATCCTTGTATATCTCATGAGATATAAATCTTTACCCAATTCATTGGAGGGAGATATTGGTCCCATAAATCTCATAATGAAATCATTCTTAATTTTAGCACAACATGAACATAAAGCATTCATCATTACCCAATTTGTAAAATGGGTATCATAAACATCATCCCATCATAACATAATCCAAACAAAAAAGGATATCATTTCATCATAAGAAAATTGAAACCATGTAAATCATAGAGAAATTAAACTTTAAACATACATATATGAAATAATGCCATCTTATATGGAGAATGGTATTCATAAAACACTTGAAATGAACTCTTGGGGAAAATATCCTTTCTTCTTCAAAATCATTTTCTTTTCACAAAATGCCATTCAATTTTAAAGAAAAGTATTTTTTTGAAAATATTCATTAAATATTTTAGAGTAAGATTCATGAAAATAAGGTGTTATGAAACCTTAAAAATCCTTTCATGCTGTATAAGTTAAAAGAAACATTCTTCTCGTACTTTTAACGGAAAAGTCAAAAAGTACCATGTATGGTAAACAAAAGAAAGATTCCATCCATAACACTAAGTAAAAGTCAACGAAGGTTAAACATGAATTTAAAAATACACTATAGAATATTAAACAATTTATGAAAAATAATTATGGAAATGGATGAAAAATATAACATTAGTAAATACTTAAGAATAAACAATATCGGATAGGAATGAGATTAGAATAATTATCCCTTACCTTAGGTATGATATGATTCGTACGTATCCAAAACTATTGTATAATGATTTAAATAATATCATTGGCTTTTTACGGAATCATATTCATTGTTATTATATCATATATGGATATCTTATGACTTTATATTACCTGTTATTTTGTGAATTCCATGTTAAAGCAGCGTTTTGGGTAAAATCATTTTATTTATCGTACGTGTTTTGACTAGTTGTTCATGATATTATTATTACTTATATCATGATTTAATTAATTCAAGAATGTAAATCATGATTTATATATCATATATATTCAGTATATATATATATAATTGAGAGATAAATGAACTGAAATACACCGTTCATAGAGACGGTAGGCTGTACGTACACATGAACATTATTTTCTTTACATTATTGACTTGAATGGAAGTATGTAGATGAAATATATATAAATATACATAAATAAAGTAGATTTATCATGTCATATATTTCATTATTATTCATTATATATACTTTATAATCATTCATGAGTGGTTATCATGGAGAATGAATCTCATCGCGTCATGGAGATGGTAGTCCGTACATACACACGTGCGAGGATATCGTTCCCATAATTATTGAATTGAATTGTAGTGGATGATATAATATCTCATAATCCGTATTATGTTATAATAATCATATATAGATATTATTTACACCATTATACCCATCCAAGTAAGGTGGTGGTGGAAAAACTGATTACACCATGACATAGAGATGGTATTCCGTACGTACGCACACGCGGTGATTTCATTTTCTGTAGGATGGATAGAAGGTGAAACATGGGTGTTTCATATTTATAATAACAGATCAGTATATAAGTAAAATTGATGTTATTACTTTATAATGAAACAACTAAAGAATAGGAAGTAGAAGAAGAATGAAACTAGAAAGAGTCGGTAGAAGAGATTACCTCTTCCTCAACGCACCTCCTTTAAACTTCTTCTTAGGGAACTAGAGTTGGTATTATGAGAATACCAGAACATCCAGAATGTTTCTAGGGAATTGGAAACGAGAAATTGGATGGGGTTGGCCTAGCATCAAGGCTCAGAAGGGGGTTAAGAGAAGAGGGAATGGGTTCCCTTTTTATAAGGGAGGAGAGGGCCACCTTTAGAAAAACTTAAAATATTATTTTATAATAAAGTTATATTCGGTTAATAATAGATCCAAATTGATTTATTTCAAATATAAAGTGGGTATGGGTCGCAATCCATTAATCCAATGGGTTTTTGACATGTTTAGTTTACTATTTTAACCTTATCATTTAGATTTAACACTAAGTTAAATAATTTAACTTTTACTATGTCTTCTTGTTTTCTTACACTATATGGTTAATAAACTAACCATAACAATAAAAATTTGCCCCAAGTGGTTCATTATTAATATATTTATATATATTTATATAAGTAATTTGGCCAAACCTTATATTTTTATGAATAAAATAACTATTAATAAAATAATATTTTTTTAAAAAACTATTTTATGTCAATTTTGAAACTATTTGGTTATTGTTTTTTTGAAACTCGTAACAGCATGATTATTTCTAAAATAGTTATTTAAATCAATAATAACATATCATATTAACCTATAAAATTATTTTAATCCATAAAAATTGTCAAATTACATTTATTTGGGTATTTATAACATCAATTATGTTAATATATCATTGATAAGGTAATTAATCCATCATCGTTGTGTCCTAAATAAAATACAATATTTAATTCCTAAAAATTATAAATATAAAACCATTATGTAGGAAATATTTTTATCTTTATAATGTATATTTATAGTCTAATTTAGCTTATGTATAACCCTATATTAAATATGTTTCAGTTATTAAACTTTGATTTTAACTATTTCAACTCTTCTTTAAATAAAATAATAATAAATGTCCTAATCTAATCCATGTGGATCTAAAGGGAAATATTTTATTTCTAAGGTTGTTTTTGGTCGAATTAAACTTATCCAATAGAATTAGGACATGTTTTAGGGTAATAATAATATCATTTTTACCTTTTATTACCCTATTTACATTTAACCATGGTAAATAAAAGTAAAAAGTTACTTTTCACCGAAAATTATTTTTATCTTATTGAACCACATTTTACTCCCTGATATTAATTGTGTCTCTCTGATTTTTGAAATTCCACTCACGGAAGTGGTAAAATTATGTTTTATGTATGTTTTCAAAAAGCTCCTAGGAGGTACGTAAAAGACGGTGAAAAATTCAATAAACTTTTTATATATCTAAAATTATTATAAAATTAATCCAATGAATTACATTGAACATATATTGGTTTAATTTATCAATTTTGACCTAAAATAAATTGAAATAAATTAAATAATTATTTAAATAAAAATTTGGTTTTTAAATAGTAACCCAGTGCTTTCACTATTCATCAAAAATTGAAAGTTTTCAGAAAAATACCAAAAATTCACCCTAGGCTAATTTCGACATTCCGAATCCAAAACTTAAGTCCATTTTGAAATATAAACATTATGAAATTTCAAAAAGTTTCTATTAAAATTCATAACTGCTAGTTTATATAATATATCATTGTTTAGTGAAACCTGTTATTACGTACTACACACGCTATCGAGGAAGGTCGTGTTTATGTGTAATGCAAGACAAGTCAGGGCTATGTGTAGTGCATTCTCCCTTTGGTGCTGCGTATAACATAATCAAAACTTATTTCATTTATACATTAAAAAAATCTATACTTAATGTTGCGTAGAAGAATTTCCACAAAACGAACTTCAATTTGTGTGTAACACGGGCCAATAATAGTGGTGCATATACTTCTACCTAATACGGTGTTGCTTATAGTACAAGATAATTTTGGTGTAGTGTATAATATAAGATATCAAAGAAATTAAAAATAATATATCTCATAAAATCTCAGGGTGTTACATTCTACCCCCTTAAAATGAATTTCGCCCTCAAAATTCGTCGGGGTTATACATGGTTTACTAATTGAATGTTTCTTTCATAGAAACCCACATCGTAAAAAGAAAAAGTAACACTTAATTTTAAAAAGTGATGTATGAAACATAATGGTTACCCAAATTAACTCATCACTAGGTTTCCACATAGGATAACATAGGTGAAAATATTGATATGGAAGAGAAATCTAACCATGAAGTTCTGATGGAGAGTGGTAAAGGACATGGCTATGAAAAATATCAATCACAAGGACATAAATTTGTGATGATTTAAGGTACCATATGATTCATCAGATATAAGGACACTAGGAAAACATTTTTTTGTTTTCATGATCATTTAGCTAAATTTGAATAATTTATGAATTAAAAGAAATATTTACTTGATTTTGGTATAGTCTTACTCTTGTTTGTGCCTTGAACAATTTCCACTTCATCTCTTAAAGTAATGAAGTTGAATTTGTCTTCCGTGAAGTGTTAGCCAATCATGCGATAGAATGTTAGGTCATTCTATTTTTCTCAAACAAAAGGATATCAAAAGTTATTAAATATACATAAGTCCATCTATATTGATATTGGACTTATACTTCATATATCATACCGCATAATATAATAAAACTAGTTTCTACTAACCAGGGACTTCCTGTAGGCCAGTGGTAGGTGATAACGGCCTGTTTCACTTCGGTTGTGGGTTCGATTCCCACAACCTTTGCCAATGCGACGGGTTGTCACCCATCCAACGGGTTGTCCTTTTTATAAAACTACACTATTACAACATTACAGAAATAATATCGAAAGAAGTTCTAGCCTTAAACAATACTATCTGAGGTCCAAAATAATACATTCCAATATTTAGACTTATCCAAAATACATATGTCTAATCGCATAGTATAAAGAAAATGACTACCTGAAAGGTCACATAATAAGAACGTGAATACCATCATTTATCACCCATATATCATACGATATATCTTGTTGGTCACATTCCAAACATGTGAATACCTTAGTCATGTATTCTTATGAAAAATGACTTACCATAGAACCTTAGTGAACACATGAATTTTTTCAAAATTTAAATCATTCCACATACAAAAATCCCAAAAATTCTATATACTCAGACCATGATATCACATTGTCCTTATATCATTCATGAGCTCATTAAAATTATCAAACATTTCATTATCTCCTTATCCCTTCTTTATGCTCCAATTAGGTGCTTTACAAAAATATTTGAATAACCTATCATGGTTACTGGTACCATTCAACATATACTTTAAAAAACATAAGGAAAAAAAATATTGTAACAATCCTTAGATGTCACATTATTCCATAGTACCGTGAGATTACTTATACAACATTACTCCTGAGAAACATGTAATCATTCCACTACCTTCTTAAACCATTGATCGATCTTGAACAATTATTTCATCTCACATATCATTTGTAGTCTCTTCATCATCATCAACATAAATACTACCCCTAAGACCATGTTGATTCCCTTTATGAGACTTTCCCTTAGGGAATTGGTTTGCATAATGCCCATACATTCCACATTTAAAACATTTAATCGTTGTTTATGTCATAGCAATACCATTATCCTTGTCCATGGTGTTAACTAAACCTTTTCCTTTTCACTTACTGGCTTTGTGTCCTTCCTTTCCACACCCAAAGCATCTACCAGTTCCTTTGAAACAGTCTCCTTGATGCCTCTTCCCACATGATTAAATTTGGGAAATTAAAATTTCTTTCCTCTATGATCATCATGAAACTCCATCTTTCTCTTATTAGATGAGTCAGGAATCTTACCAAAGTTGAGATTATTGTTCATATTATTAGATTTCTTATGAGTCATAATAATGATGTTTCGCCTTCCAAATCCCATTTCATTTTACTGGTCATGAAGAATATCATTCCATTTTCCTATCATATTCTCCATTAACATGAATCTTCTGGTTTCCATCCATTTTCTAAAACCCAAAAAGATTAGTGTGAGAGGAAAAAATCATGCTATAAAAACAACATAATAAATGGGGAGTATATTTAATATATAACATCTTAGGTTTACATCTTTGATCGTTTCTGTAATTCTAGGACTATAACCTATACGTATACTTAACCATAGAGACAACCCTAGACATACCATAGAAATATCTCTAGGGATTCACTAAAGTTTTTTTATTCTAGTTTCCCAAGGTTAACTAAACCTTTACTCTGATACCAACAATAGATACCCAAGCTTGACGTACATGGACATTACATAATTTTTGTGGAATACTTAATACATAACAAAAAAAACACACAAGGACTGTAATAGTTTAGTGTCTTTGGAAACTCAGAACATAATCTTCTAATTATGGTGAAAGATCTTCAACTTCTCCCATAAAGATATTCACCTTTTCTATTTGTACCTAAAACATTTCTTTATATCCCAGGGAAAAGAAAATATCTAAAGGGTGAGCTCAAATGCTTAGTAAGGGTAAGCATGGAGAAAATAAAAAAACCATATACATTTGAACTTCAAAACATGAATCAAAATCTTGAGAAATGACATAAAACATAGCAATACATAAGGAATAGATACATCAATCTTGATAAAATAGCATGGGAATAAAACATTTAATTGTGGAATCCATTAAATACATGATTTGATTTCCATAGTAGCCAAGCCATTGCAGCCAAGACCATCTTAGTGGACAAAGTCCCTTTCTGAATCGAGTTCATTCTTCATTCCATTCCTGTAACACTGAACTAGATTAACTTACCATTCTATCCTTGTATATATAATGAGATATAAATCTTTACCCAATGCATTGGAGGGAGATATAGGTCCCACTAATCTCATAATGAAATCATTCTTACTTTTACCACAACATGAACATAAATCATTCATCATTACCCAAAGTATAAAATGGGTTTCATAAACATCATCCCATCATAACATAATCCATACAAAAAAGGATATCATTTCATCATAAGAAAATTTAAACCATGTAAATCATAGAAAAATTATACTTGAAACATACACATATGAAATAATTCCATCTTATATGGAAAATTGTTTTCATAAAACACTTGAAATTAATTCTTGAGGAAAATATCCTGTCTTCTTCAAAATCATTTTCTTTTCACAAAATGCCATTCAATTTTAATGAAAAGTATTTTTTTGAAAATATTAATTAAATATTGTAGAGTTTTCTTCAAGAAAATATGGTGTTATGAAACCTTAAAAATACTTTCATGCCATATAATTTAAAAGAAATATTCTCCTCGTACTTTTAACGGAAAAGTCAAAAAGTACCATGTTTGGTAAACAAAAGAAAGATTCCATCCAAAACACTAAGTAAAATTAAAAGAAGGGTAAACATGAATTTAAACATACACTGATGAATATTAAAAACTTTATGAAAATCATTTTATGGAAATGGATGAAAAATATAACCTTATAAAATACTTACGAATAAACAATATCAGATAGGAATTAGATTGGAATAATTATCCCTTACCTTAGGTCTGACATGCTTAGTACGTATCCAAAAATAATGTATAATGATTTAAATAATGTCATTGACTTATTACAGAATCATATTCATTGTTATGATATCATATATGGTTCACTTATGACTTTATATTACCTGTTATTTTGTGAATTCCATGTTAAAGCAGCATTTTGGGTAAAATCATTTTGTTTATCGTACGTGTTTCGACTTGTTGTTCATGCTATTATAATTACTTATATCATTATTTAATGACTTAAATAATGTATATCGCGATTTATATATCATATATATTCAGTATATATATATATAATAGAGAGATAAATGAAATGAAATACACCGTTCATGGAGACGGCAGGCCGTACGTACGCATGAACGCTGTTTTCTTTACATTATTGACTTGAATGGAAGTTTGTAGATGACATATATATAAATATACATAAATAAAGTTAATTTATCATGTCATATATTTCATTATTATTCATTATATATACTTTATAATCATTCTTGAGTGGTTATCATGGAGAATGAATCTCATCACATCACGGAGACGGTAATCCGTACATACACACGAGTGAGGATATCGTTCCCCTAGTTATTGAATTGAATTGGAGTGAATGATATAATATATCATAATAAGTATGATGTTACAATAATCATATATAGTTATTCTTTACATCATTATACCCATCCAAGTAAGGTGGTGGAGTAAAAACTGATTACACCACGGCGTGGAGACGGTATTCCGTACGTATGCACAAGCGGTGATTTCATTTTCCGTAGGATGGATAGAAGGTGAAATGGGGTTCTTTAATATTTATAATAACTTATCAGTATATATGTTATACTGATGTTATTACTTTATAATGAAACAACTAAAGAAGAGGAAGTAGAAGAGGAAAGAAACATGAATGAGTCGGTAGAAGAGCTTACCTCTTCCTCGACGCACCTCCTTTAAACTTCTTATTAGGTAAGTAGAGTTGGTATTTTGAGAATAAAATAAACTCCATAATGTTTCTAGGGAAGTGTAGAAGGTAAATGGGCAGGGTTTGGCCAAGCTTCAATGATCAAAAGGGTTTTAAGAGAAGAGGAAAGGAGTGCCCTTTTTAAAAGGGAGGAGAGGGGCACCTTTGAAAAAACTTATAATATTATTTTATAATAAAGTCATATTAGGTTTATAATAGCTCCAAATTCATTTATTTAAAATATGAAGTGGGAATGGGTCGAAATAATTTCATCCAATGGGTTTTAGACAAGTTTAGGTTACTATTTTAACCTCATAATTTATATTTAACACTAAGTTAAATAATTTAATTTTTACTGTGTCTTCTTGTTTTCTTACACAATATGGTTAATAAAATACCTATAACAAGCCAAATGAACCCCAAGGGGTTCATTATTAATATATATATCCTTATATAAGTCATTATTATGAACATTATATTTTTAATAACAAAATAACAATTAATAATATAATATTTGTTTTAAAAAGTATTTTATGTCAATTTTGACACTATTTGGTAATTGATTTTTTTTGAAAATTATATAAGCATGATTAGTTAAAAAAAAGATATATAAATCAATAATAACATATAATTTTAACCTATAATATTATTGGAATTCTAAAAATGTCTCAAATTACATTTATTTGGTATTTATAACATCAACTATGTTAAAATTTCATTAATAAGGTAATTACTGTATCATCATTGTGTCATAAATAAAATAAATTATTTAATGTATAAAAATTATAAATAAAATACCATTATGTAGGAAATATTTTTATATTTATAATTAATATTTATAGTCGAATGTATCTTATTTATATCCATATATTAAATATGTTTTAGCTATTAAACTTTGATTTAAACTATTTTAACTCTTCTTTAAATAAAATAATAATAAATGTCCGAATCTAATCCATGTGGACCTAAAGGGAAATATGTTACTCCTAAGGTTGTTTTTGGTCAAATTAAACTTATCCATCAGAATTAGGACATGTGTTAGGGTAATAATAATATCATATTTACCCTTAATTACCCTATTTACTTTTAACCGTGGTAAATAAAATTAAAAATATACTATTCACGAAAAATTATTTTTTTCTTATTGAACCAAATTTTACACCCTGATATTAATCATGTCTCTCAGATTTTCAAAATTCCACTCACAGAAGCGGTAAAATTATGTTTTATGTAAGATTGCAAAAATCTCCTTGGAGGTAGGTAAAAGACAGTGAAAAAATTCAATAAACTTTTTATATATCTAAAATTATTATAAAATGAATCCAATGAATTACATTGATCATATATAGGTATTATGTATCAATTTTGTCCTAAAATAAACTTAAATAAAATAAATAATTATTTAAATAAAAAGTCAGTTTTTAAATAATAACATAGTGCTTTCACTATTCATAAAAAATTGAAAGTTTTCAAAAAAATAACGAAACTTCACCCTAGGCTAATTTCGATATTCTGAATCCAAAAATGAAGTCCATTTTGAAAGATAAACATTATAAAATTTCCAAAAGTGGGTATTACTATTCATAACAGCTAGTTTATATATTATATCACTGTTTAGTGAAACCAGTTATTGCGTACTACACACGCTATCGAGGAAGGTCGTGATTGCCTGTAATGCAAGAAAAGTCAGGATTTCATGTAGTGCAAGCTCCCATTGGTGTTCCATATAACATAATCAAAACTTATTCATTTATACATTAAACAAAATCTATACTTAATGTTGCGTCGAATAATTTCCACAAAATGAACTTGAATTTGGGTCTAACACGAGCCAAGAATAGTGTTGCATAAACTACAATCTAATATGGTGATGCGTATAGTACATGCTAATATTGGTGTAGTGTATAATATAAGATATCAAAGAAATTAAAAATATTATATCTCATAAAATCACCGGGTGTTACACGAATGCTTGTTTTAATACGAATGTTTATGTTATGCTTCAACCTTTTCATATAAGGAATGCATTGGACATAGTAAGTGACGGGTGGAGCCTGCTATAGCTCCTCGATGAATCGCTACATCTCTCGAGACAATCTAGTGTCTTGGATCCAGGAATTGAAAAAATCTTATTTGTAGTCTTGGAACGATTCATTGACTATGTGGTTATGATGTCCCTCCTTATGCATTCCATCATTATGAAATTCATGATTGATATAACATGTTATTATTCGACTTGTACAATATCTATGTGAATACGTAAATGGAATTATTTAATTTATCTTTGCCATATTATGCTTATGTTTATTTTTAAAATCTGTGTTTTTTATTCATATACATTTCCTTAAATATTTATACTTATTTATGATAGTTTTTTTATATTGGTATCCTTACAGAGCATCTGATTTAACCCCTTTATTTGTTTTATTTTTCCTAAGATCCGAAGAAGTATATGATGATTAACCTACATGAATAGGATAAGGGATATGAGTGTGTTCAAAGGGGAGACAATATTGTTGTTTTTACCATTTCATGATGTAATGTAATACTTATGTATATATCTAGCACTTCTAAGGCTACTAAACTAATCGGTCTTTCGAGATATGATCTCTTTTGATCAGGACAATGTTATGTAATAATGCACTGAATCTGGGTAACTAGGGTTGAGGCATTAAATTTAGTACCCGAGTAAGTTTAATAAAAACATTGGAAGCTAGATTTTGAAAAATTCTGATTAGAGAACATTACCCTAAGATAAAATTATAGTATTAGTATATAATAACTTCCATGAATTTTGGTAATGTAGAGATTTTTTGAGTTTTCCAAGAAATAAATCATTGTCTGGATTCAAGTTCGTAGAGACAACTCTGGCATAGATGTACCTAGGAGTGAAAACTCTAACAAGGAGTTTTGGGCTTGACCTAAGGTATCTCAGTACATGACAACTAGGATTGATTCACTCTTGGTTACAACACTCCCGGGAAATATTCTTAGGATAAGTCACATTTTCATTACAAACAATTATAAAGGATTTATGAGTAAATACTTCCTTAATGATTTTTTTAGGATTATAGATTATATGCAAAAACATTTTAATTTATATTATGTATTTGACAAGTTTTTAATTATGCATAGTGATTCATATACAAATATTGTGTATACAATTTTTTAAAAACGGTTCCTTGAATAAGGAATGGGAACTCCAGCAATACACATGATCCAAAGAGAAAGAATGATCATATTCTTTATGGTTTGAAGAGGACATTTAGTTAGAAAATTGGCTTCCACATATTTTCATCATATTAAGAAATTGTAACATGTATTAATAAGATAAATAAATAATTCCTTGAGTCCTATGAATTTGATGGGAATCCAGAGAAGAAAAGTATGGTAAAGATAATGATGGATAATGGGAAAAGGGAGAGAAAGATTTTCCCATATGTGAAAACTATGGAAAGAATAACCTTGTTAAATTCTTGAAGGGAATGAGATTTTGTTATAAGTGTGGAGAAAAAAAACACCAAGTACATGATTGAAAGGGTAAGAAAAAGGTTTGAAATGAACAATGCTTCATTTGCAAGGAGTTCATACACTACGCGAATCAATGTCCCAATCATATGAGTATACCCCCAAATGATTCTATTGGATAATAATCAAGTTATGATACTACCGCAGATGAAGAGAAATAATTAGTGTTCTTATATTTTTGTTAATTAATTATGTCGTTTAAGTATTGTATCAATTATTTATAGGTTATATTAATTATAGAAATAAATAAGGATTGTACTGCAGTAATATTTCATTGGGGATTTTAGATTATATGGTACTAAGATAAGTGACTCAACATAACATTAATTTTTTTTGTAAAATACATGGTTCAATGAAAGATAAGCCTTAATATGGTCCTGATACTGATGTAGTGATTTTTTAATACGAGATAGATGATTTGAAAATATTATATTTGATATTCATGACTACCTTAGAATGGATTAAGGGTTATTTTATTACATCATTTTATGGAGTACAAAAAAAATATCGGTATAAGGAATATATCTAGTATTATATATAGAATAAAAGAGAATGAATGTAATAAATAAGGTTTTATGGTAATTACGGGTGTTAACACGTTTTAAAAGAATGAATGATTAAGGTACTCACATGTTATTATGTGGAAAATAGTGATATTCATTATGTTATATCGACTTCCATTATAATTTTTTGGACTATGTGTTTGGACAAAAGTTTTTTTGGATTAGTCTAAAGGTTTGAATTGATTAATTTGGACATTGGATACAATGGTTTAAGGTTAAAATATTTCTTAATATATTTTTGTTGTTTTTTTTATAAAAAAAGACAATGCAAAGGGCGGGTGACAACCCGTTGCATCCGGCAAGGTCGTGAGACTTGAACCTGCAACTGAAGGGTGACAAGGGTGCATCAACTACAACCGGCCTTTATGATGTCCAAGTTTTTATAATGTAGTTTTATTAAATGATATCATAGATGAATTATAAATTTATTTTTTTTAAACCCTATATGGTTTGGACAAATAGAATATTTTTGAGTTCTATTATCTTTTGGAGTGAAATATGAGTTTGTGGTAGAAATTTGTTAAATAATGGAACTCTACTTTTCAAGTAATATTTTTCTTATTATATAAAGAAATTAATTTCTAAAATTTAGGGAATTGATTTTACACCAAAAAGTGTTTTATTCTAATACCTTATATTTTGATGAACCAATAATATTTTAATTCGTCATATATTTATGGCTTCGAGCCCTCAATTTTCTATTTATTTATCACTTGTTTGAGATTGATGACCTCAATCACTCCCTCTAAATATTTATTTTTTCCCTATAATTATTTGTCTCAAATTTACACTACTGTTATCCTATTCTAAATCCTAATTTGGTGGTGAAATTTTCAGTTCCCTTTCCCTCTTATTAATACTAAATTTTATTAACCCTATTTCTGATGTGGGTTTTCAAGAAATGGTATTTTCTATGTTTACACTTTTTTTTTGAACAACACTTTAAAATTGTGAGGACACAATTTATTGAAGGAGATTAGATTTTAACACCTCAGGATTTTATAGTATATTATCTCTTTAATGTAATTCCATAGCTTGCACTATACAAAACATTGAGTTTGAGCGCACACCGACATACCAAAATAGCTGTTCAGAAAGAAGTTATGAATATTATTAACTGAATATTGAATTTTATATACTCCATATAATTTTAAAATCCTTATTATGTGTTTCTTAGACATAATATAAGAACAAATTCAATTTTTTTAGATAAAATAAGTATTTTCCAAAAAAGAAATTTTACCACCTTTTAATGTAGAACCCTTTTAAAATCCAATATTTTTACACTTTTATATATTAAATTTGACAAAATAAACTTTTTCATTAGAATAGAGACATAAAAAGTTAGTTTGAATAATTTTTTTTACTTTTCTCATATCTTTAATATTTTGATGAATAGTAAAAAAATACTAAATTTTAATTGAAAAAAACTTTTTTAATGAAAATAATATATAATGTTAAATTATTAATTTGAGTTGTTTTTAAGTATAATTAGATTATTTTTTTATCATTTAATTTAATGTAGGTCATCGTAAGTAATTTTATATTTAAATTGGATATAAACAGATGTCAATCGTTTGATTGTTTTTACTTCTTAAACACATGCTTTCTAGTTTGGAAAACGAGAGTTAATTTTAAATTAATTAATTCCAATTATATGTTATGAATTTGGTAAAATAGGCATCACTTTTGAATTTGAAATATCAATATTAGATTATGTTGAATTTTAGGTATTTTTCTGAAGACATGCAATGTTTTATGAAAAGTGAAAAACACTGCGTTATTGATTAAAACTGACTTTTTATTTGAATAATTATTTTTTTATTTAAATTTATTTTAAGTAAAAATAGGTACATAATACCTATATAAGTTCAATTTAATTCATTGGATTTATTTTATAATTAAATTAGATATATAATATTTTATTGAACTTTTTAACGTCTCATACCCAACTTCTAGGAAAATTTGCAAATTTTAATAAAAAGTAATTTTACCACTTCGATGAATTGTATTTAAAAAATCCAAGAGAATTGGTTTACATGAGTAAGTAAAAATTGGTTCAATAGGATGAAAATAATTTTTGGTGAACAGTATCATTGGAATTTTTTTTACCATTTTTAAAAGTAAATAGGGTATTTGTAGGTACAAATGATATTATAATAACCCTAAAACATGTCCTAATTCTATTGAAAAAGTATATTTCGACCAAAACCATCCTTATTAAAAAAAATGATCCTTTGGATCCCCTTGTATTAGATTAATACATTTATTATTATTTTACGTAAAGATGTGTTAAAAGTGTTAAATTCAAAATTTAATAACTAAAACATTTTTAATATAGGGTTATAAATAATAAAAATTTGAATATAACTATTCATTATAAATTTAAAATGATATCCTACATCATGGTATTTTATTTATAATTTTTATACATTATATACTAAAATGTTTTTATGACAGAATGATGATGCAATAATTACATTATTAATATATGATTAAAATAATTGATATTATAAATATCAAAATAAAGGTAAATTTAGACTTTTGATTGATTCCACGAATTTTCAAGGTTTATATGACATGTTAGGGTTGATTAATTTTTTTTTCGAAGTGATAAAGTTTTTATGACTTACGAATACCAAATGCTAAAGAGTGTCAAAATTGATATAAATGAGTTCTTAAAACAAATAGTATATTATTAAATGATATAATATTCATAAAAATATACAGATAAGAAAAAGGCCTTATATAGTGATATATATGTCATTAATGAACCACTTTAGGGTATATTGTCATTTTATAGTACTTTTATTAACCATTAATTATAACAATATAAGAACACATGGTAAAAGTAAAACTATTCAACTAAGAGTTAAATCTAAAATATAATGTCAATATAGTGACATAAACCTATCTAAAACCAATTAGTTTAAGGTTTTTCGACCTATACCCACCTTATCTTAGAATTAAATCCTTTTGGAGCCATTATAAACCAAATATTATTGTATAATAAATTAATATTTCAAGCTTTTCCTAAAGTGACCCGCGCCTCTCTTATAAATGGGTACATCCCTTTCTCTCAAAATCACACCTCCAAAGCCATTTGTCTCGGACAAAACCTACTCAAATATCTTCCCAAATACCTTCAATTCAACTTAGAGGCATTACTTTTATCAGAATACAACATAAGGAGATCTTTTAATCAAATAAAAAAGAAGCACCAGAAGAGGAGGTAATAATTTAATCACCACTTTCAATGTTCTTTTCTTCTTCCAATTCCTCTTTCATTGTATTTTATGTACCAAAAATAACAAATCATGTACCTTAAAAATTTTGTGATGTTATTATAAATATGATACAACCATATTCATTATTTTATCCATCCTATAAATGACAAAGTCTCTATACACACGTACGTACAACATACCGTCTCCACTTCATGGTGTATATTGTTATTCAACACTTAATTATTTGGAAGGGTATAATAATGAGTATAATTGATGTAAATAATAAATATAACATGTTAATGATTATGTATATATGATATACCATCCAATTATATACGCTTTCACAATCAATAGAATGGTATTGTTGCTTGTACAGATGTACGGATTACCGTCTCCACGAATGTGATGAGATTCATTCCCAATCGTATGTATAATTTTATTATTAAAAAACAATTTTAAGAAGTTAATATCATTCTATATATTAATTAAATACATCCTATCCATAACAAACATGACATACGCAGCAAAACATATAAAGGAAAATGAATCTGTTAACACCCGAAATGATGATAATACTAAAAGATCATTAACAATGAAATATTAGATGATCATATATGATATCATATTTATGTATGTGTTTCTTGTATAATTTAATAACAATCATTTCACCACTATATCGGAGGTTATCCTACCCTCGACTAAGAAAGATTACATGGTAAGGGTTAATTCTACAATCTCTTCATTATCCGAGATTGTTTATTAGTGAGTATCTTCTGGGACCTCTTTATCATCCTCATCTGTGTTTCTTAAAAATGTATTTGAAAACATTTTACAATTTACAAGACTATGGATTATAGTCATTTAACCCTCATTTTATTTTTTATAAAATGGATTGAAATGAATCTTTCGGTCGTTTTCCAAACAAGGCAATTTATGACCTTTTTGACAAATTAAGGTAAGAATATTTTTTTAAAATATATAGAGGGTGCAGCTATTTTCCATCATTATAACACCATCACATCTTAACTTAAAATATTTTAATAGTATTTTCAAAATAAATGTTTTCTTTTACAATTATGTGACTTTTAAACGATTTTAAAATATAAAGAGATATTACTCTCAAATAGTTTTAATTTCATCTATGATGACATCCTTTGATGGATTTTACACATGTTTGAAGTTGATTTATAATGATACAATCTCCCATTATGTATTGATGGTGTTTTGAAATGTTTTAATATAGATGTGTTATGTTTATACCATTCATGGTTTATTGTTAATGCATTAACATTTTATGATATTTTTAATATGAATTATTATGTTATGTTTCAACTTTTCATATGAGGACTGCATTGGACATAGTATGTGATGGGTGGAGCCCACTAAAGCTCCTTCATAAATCAGTAGGTCTCATGAGAAAAACTAGTGTCTTGGCTCAAGGTCTTGAAAAAATATTATTTGTAGTCTTGGAAATAGGCCTTGAAAATGTGGTAATGTTGTCTATTATTATGCCTTTTATAATTATGCAATAGTCTATTGATATTAAGAGTGAATATTAGACTAGTAGAATATCTATGTGAATAATTAAATGGAAATATTTGATTTATCTTTTCCATATTATGTAGAAGTGTATGTTTAAAAGGATTGTGTTTTAGTCTTATATATTTCCTTAAATAATTATGATTATTTATGATATTTTCCACAATATTTTTATCCTTATTAAGAATATGAGGTCACTTTATTCTATGTTTTATTTTTTCCAGGTTGTGATGAAGTGTATTATGATTAAACTTCCAGAATAATCTAAGGGATATGAGTGTGTTCAATGGTGACACAATGTTGTTGTTTTTTCATTTCATGATGTAATGTAAAACTTATGTATGTATCTAGAACTTCCAAGGCTAATAATCTAATCATACTTTCAAGACATGATCTCTTGTGATTATTCCAATGTTTTGTAATAATGCATTGACTTTAGGTAACTAGGGTTGGGGCATTACAATTGAGGTGAGGATAATTCTTACACATCCTAAATGACTTATGGATCATTTCCCTAAACTATCAAAAAAATATGAATACATTTTCTCAGTATTAACCATGTCTGTTGACCTTTTTACCAAAATTAATGCCCGTTTTAAATAAAATGTACCACTTGGAGTCATACCTGTCACACTGTGTGTTGGATTGAGGTGAAACTAATTCCTACACTTCCCAAAGTCTCAAAATAATCCAAACACCCTATGTCATTACATTTCCATTTTATTTATCTTTCTAACTACTAATGTTTCATATATATTGAATCAATGTTATTTTCGAAAAGAAATTTTCATTATTGAAATCACAAAGATAAGATGAAGACCGTGTTCCCATTATATAAATAGAAGTCACCAAAATAGCCATATGAATTTCCTATACTCCTCTAACTTTCAAAAATGAATAAGTTTTCTTCACTAACCCCATCTAATCTATATGAAACATTGGTAGTTCGACAAATAATGGCAATGAAAATGAAAAAACTGTTAACATTAGAGGAAAATAACATTTTATATCTTTTATGTATTGTTTTCAACTGTTGAATGAAAAATAAGCTACCAAAAATATCTATGAAAATACTAAATCAGTATTAGATAAAATGATAATGAAATTTAATTACAATTTTTTGATAAAATGATGACATAATT
Source organism: Viscum album (assembly GCA_963277665.1). Taxonomy (NCBI): domain Eukaryota; kingdom Viridiplantae; phylum Streptophyta; class Magnoliopsida; order Santalales; family Viscaceae; genus Viscum; species Viscum album. The sequence goes on along the minus strand of OY728121.1, from coordinate 1,637,512,508 downwards.
AATTAAATAACTAGTAAGAATTCACATTTTCCTAATGCTTGTATACATTATCAATGTATTCCTTTGTTGTCATTATCTATGTTGTATGATCTAATTCCAATCCCTCACGAGAATGATCAACACGAACATACTACCCCAACTATAAAAAAAGAATACAACTATATATGAAAACGATTATTAAATGTTCCATACTAAAAATAAATCAATTAAAAATAAATATAAATCAATACATAATTTCTATTGATAATTATTTTACTGTGAAAACATTTTTGACCATGCAGATATGCCGATGGTAAAGCAATAATGATGATAAAAAATATATCTCACCAAAAAATCAATAGACAAGTGAGGAGGTTGAGGAGAAAATAAGATATATTGGTTTGAAAATTTTAATCATCTTAGAGAAAGTATAGATATCCTATTAGGTTCATAAAATTTTCATTTTTTAAAATAAATAAATAAATGCACAAAATACATTCATTATCAAAGGTGAATGCTATAGATAATTCTAATAAGGGGAACTCAACATTTTATTGATTCAAAGAATTTCAGTATTCTTTGAAGAAAATGTGTAATTGAATTAAAGAAAAGAATTACTCAACTATCGCATATGTTATCCTCTGAATTTATCCAAAGGTTAAATTTATAATCAATTTTCATCTTCATTAGATCGTCTTCTGAATAATTATCATTTTAGTTTTTTGTTCTTTACCCATCATTTATTTCGTATTGTAAAATATTAACCCATGGGCCACACTAAAATACCCTGAGCTGGTTGGCCAAATGACCTCAAGCACGCCACCCCATATTCTAGAGGTTGTCAACAATAGCGAAGGTTTGGTAAGTCAGCCTGGGGAGACTATACCCAATTTTAATTGAGTAAAACACCAAAGGAAACAGATAAATAACTGTGGAAACATATATAACCATAAAAATCCCAATGTCATAAGATAACCAAAATAGAAAATACAATATTAATCTAATAGGGAAAACATGATATGCCAATATAAGTATCGATATTCCTAAAAATACAGCTAAAAAGACATTAAATACTGCCAAGTGGGTCCCTAAACACATCTGGTACCCACATCGTAGATCTAACCCCAATTCGTAATCCAACATAGGGCCATTTCCATTAGCCATTCATGCAACACTAAATCCTATTTGGGAACTGATCAAAAAATATGACTAGTGCATGAGTATAACTCAGTAGGCCACTTCTCAAATTGTCTAAAACAATTCCAGTCAAATGTTAGTGTAGAAGTTTTATAAATAAATGAAGACAATGAATAAATAAATAGTTTTAACAATATAATTTATTCTTTATTTAATCATATTAACTTTAGGGTTATCTCGGGATACCCATAACTCTATACTAGCTTCGGCGCGTGCCAAAGCCCAATGGGTTCCCAAGGTAATATCTTATCATAATACTTGATTTGATTCATGATGGAGCATGAAGTATTCAAATGTGATATGATCTCTCAATACTCGATTTGACTCAAGTCGGAGTTCAATGCATTGTCATGTGAGTCCATATCTCAGAGTTCCTTTATTACCATTCTTTAAATTCACACATAATTTACAAAGTACCCATAGAAAATTAAAAAGTAAGATAACCATGTTATGATTATAAATTCTCAATAGAGTGACCCTGTTACAAAATATTTTACTCATAATTACAATGACCATGTTACAATTTAAACTTCTCATTTGAATGACCATGTTCCCATTCATTTACTCACAAGTAAAATGACCATGTTACCATTTATACTTCTCAATTTAGAATGACCATGTTCTAACTCTTTCCAACATAATCAATTCATAATTAATTATCCACCTCAATTCCATTACTAATTCACCAATTTGTTATATACATCAATACTCTTAATTTATTCCCCAATTATCTAAGTATGCCAAAAAATTTAATTAGTTCTTCAATTAATTAATCAATTACACAATTTGTATCCTATAATTAATTTTCTAGAATTAATTATCTCATTATAAATATCAACGCTTAATTATTAATTCCACAATTTTTTATGAGATCATAATATCAAGGAACATAATTAATTCATGATTAATAATCTCAATCCACTACTAGAAATATGGGATTTTGAGCCCCTTTAACTATAGAGAACGCCACTAGTGGTCGCTAGTTTTTCCTAAAAAAAACCAGCTTCGGCACCCCCCCGAACCCTTCCACCCTCATCTCACGAAGCGCCCCCCCTAACACTTCCTCCCCATCGCCGCGCACCCTCCCCATCGCCACCATCCCCGGTCGCCACGTGCCCTGCCCCGCCGCCGATCACCATCCCTTGCCGCCGTTCCCGTCGCCCTTCCACCCTCCGTCGGCCGCCCTCCGTCGCCCTGCCCTCTGCCGGCCGCCCTCCAGCCACCCTCCGCCCTCCAGTCGCCGTCCAGCCGCCCTCCACCCTCCGTCAGCCTCCCTATGCTGCCCTGCCCTCATCCGGCCGCCCTCCTCCCTCCAGTCACCCTCCGCCCTGCCCTGCCACCGCACACCATCCCTCCCCGCCGTCCCCGTCGCCCTTCCGCCCTCCACCGGCCGCCCTCAGTTGGCCGCCCTCTGCCGCCCCGCCCTCCACCAGCCGCCCTCCGGCCACACTCTGCCCTCCGCCGGCTGCCCTCCGCCGCCCTGCCCTCCGCCAACAGCCCTTCAGCTGCCCTCGGCCCTCCAGCCGCCCTCTGGCCGCCCTCCGCCCTACCCCGCCACATCGCACCATCCATCGCAGCCGTCCCTTTTTCCCTTCCTCCGGCCGCCCTACGCCCACCCTCCGACCGCCCTCCACCCTTCACTCCATCTCCTACGGGATTCCTCCGCCTCTGCCCTCCAGCTCCGGCCACCCTCCACCCTGCGGCCACCCTACGACCTTCCTCTGCCCTCGGCCCTCCTGCCACCCGCCTCCGGCAGCCCTCCGGCCACCCTCTTGCCTTCGGACTCCAGCCCCTCTGGCCTCCGACCTCCGCCCTCAGCCCTCCTCACCCTCGTCCCTCCCCCTCCAGCATCACGAACACCCCCCCCCCCCCGCACCCCACCAACCCCATCCCCTCCGTCTTCGTCCTCTCCCTCGCCGCACCACCGCCACCCATCCCCTCCTTCGCCGTCCTCTCCCTTGCCACACCACCGCCAGCCAGTCCCCTCCATCCCCACACGACCGCTACTCATCCCCTCACCACTGCCACCCGTCCACTTCGGCTCCCCATGTCCTCAGACCCCTCCCTCATCATCCCACCCTCGATGCACCGTCACCACCTCACCGCCTCCTCTCCTCCGGCTCCCCGTAGCCGCCGCCCATCCCATCCCTCGTAGCACCAGTTCTGGCTTCAGCTCCCCACCACTGTCTCTCCTCTCCCTCGTAGCACCGCCTTTTTCTCCCCTCCCTTCTAGGTTTGTAGAGCAATCAGGTATGACATGGGCTTTCACATAATGAAAGGTATAATTGTTTTCCCTCTATTCAGCCTAATATATCAGAAATTATCTAAACATTTTATAAATCCTTGAATGTTTTAATCCTCACTTTTGGAAGTTTATTCAGTTATAAATATTTAGGGTGATTAAACTCATTTTATATTGATGTTATTGTCTTTGTATCTTCCCATTGAGTTATTCTTAATTTGGTTCATGTGCTGCTTGAATTTTTATTAATTAAATTTGAAATTTGGCTATGCATTGATTGGTTTTGTACATAATTTTTATATCTATTTTGTGAACTTTCTGATTTTTTAAAATTCATTCACAACTAGTTATTAAATCTCTTTTTGTTTGATTAACAACTGTAAAAGTTTGATTTTTTTAAAAACAATCCAATTTATCATTTGGATATTTTGGATAGTCCCTTTACTAATGATTTCCATGACTGCAGGTATGTTAGGGGAAGAGGCAGAAGATCCACATCATCCATCTGAGGCATCTATGTCTCAGGGTCGAGGTATGTTGGAATGTCATTGACTCTATTTGTTATGTAATTAATAAACAAATATATATATATATATATATATATATATATATATTTTAACATCTGTCAATTTTTATATAAAATTGTTTTCAACAGGATTAGACTCGACTACTTCTTCCCCTCACAGGAGAGGCCCTGGTCGTGGCATATTATCATGGAATTACGACTCGACTTTTGATGTTTCATTTTATGAGGTATTTCATCCTGTGGGATGGAATGCCCCTGCATTTAATCATCATCTGGGTCATATCATACATGATCCACATCGATTTCCATTGACCACACGTGACTGGGCTTCTATACCTCAGGACACATTAGATCGTCTTTGGATGGAGGTTCAGGTAAGAAGACCATTTTACATTATTCCCAATGTATAAAAAATAATAACATACGTGATTTTTTTCTTTAATAGAAAAATTTGAAAGTATGTACTGATGCATTTTGGTCAGTGTGTATGAGAAAATGTCGTAATATGTGGAAAGACTATAAATTCAAAGTCAAGAGGGACCACTGGGTACCAAATGTGGGTGCCCCAGACATTTTGGAAAAAGTCCCGAGAGGTGTCCTCCCGACTCAGTGGTGTGATTTAGTTACATATTGGTCTAATGAGGGTGGTGCGGTTTGTATATTTATTTTGGTATATATATTTTCAAGAATGTGTGATTTGTTTGAAATTTGATTGAATTGAATGTAAGAGGTGTCAATATGACATTCTGAGAATCGAGCGTTGTAGGGACCACCTCACAGGATCGGGACTCGTCACGTGTCTCGGATCCGACATGTGGTATTTATTATTAATTTTTTAATTTTTTTAATTAATACGGTTTTGTGTTTATATTCTATTCATAAACATTTGTGGGACCAAGGTGCACTAACTGATACTATGTCGGTGTGGATGAGGACTTGTGATCGCAATGATCAAGAGGCTGCAGCATTGATAGTAAGTGCTTGTAATCATTACCAATACTTACATAAAATCTGTATATTAATATATGAATATATATTTAAATATTTCATAGGCTCAATTTGAAGCTGAATTAGAACATCTGCCAGACAACCAGCGACAGCTTCCCATGTGAAGGGATGAGATCTTTCATCGCATTATTGGTCGGGATGGGCATGGATATAGTTTGACCTATGGAACAGGGATTCCTCATTCTGTAGTGTAATGCGCTGTGGTTGTCGGTCCTACTATTTCTCAGATGACACAACGGTTGTCATATTTCGAGGCACGACTGCATGCTTCCGAGGAGGTAAATGCGCAATTGATCGCTGAGGTTAGAGCACTGCGGCAATATGTGCGTCCAGGTGATGGTGGAGGGGATCAGACAACGCAGGTTTATACTATATTTATTTATTTAATTTATATTATTTTTTTATGAAAATATTCATAATGTTTTTTTGTTGTAGGCCCCCAACCCACCTGATGGAGGTAGTAGTCATGACCACGCATGACGCATCATATTCATGAGGTGTGTTTCTGCTTTTAATGGTGGGGTTGTTATTGATATTTATGTTGGGTTTATAGTGAGTTTTTTTTTGTGATTTAGGGGTATCATGTGTTTTTTGGCCTCATGCAATGTTTGTGAGAACGAATTAAGAAGTAACCATGAAACTGATTAATGATTTGGATATTTTTTTCCTCATTTAATTTTCAATTTTTAGAATTGCCTGTTCTTTAATATTTTTGAAAAAAACATGTGATTCCTAATATAAACCATTAAAATTGGTTTTGATGAATGAGTTGAGTTCACTATTTGTAGTCCCCGGCCTACCCTAGATAGCCCTCCTCGCACTCTGGACAGCCCTCCCTGCACCCCGGATAGCCCCCCATGCACCCCGGATAGACCTCCCCGCACTCCGGACAGCGCTCCCCACACCCCGAACATGCCCCCACCCCGGACAGCTCCCCCGCACTCCGGGAAACCCTCCCCGCACTTCATACAACCCTCCCCACACCCCGGAGATCCCTCCTGCACCCCGGACAACCCTCCCTGCACCCCGAACAGGCCCGCCCCACCCCGAACAGCCCCCCCAAACCCCGTACAACCCTTCCCACACCCCGGACAGCCCGCCCCGAACCTCAGTCAACCCCCCGCACCCTGAACACCCCCCCCCCCGCACCACATACATCATCCCCGCACCCCAGAAAGCACGACCCACACCCCGGACAACCCCCCCCCCCCCCCCCCCCCCGCACCCCGAATAGCCCTCCCCGCACCCCGGACAGGCCCCCCAGACCTCGAACATCCCTCCCCACAACCCGGACTAGAAACAACACGAAAACATTAGGAATATTATTCTGGGTGTGTTGGAGGAGACGAAACGCCCATCGGACTTGCGGTGCGTGCGTTACGATCAGTTGGGTTGTTTTCAGCAGCTCGGCGCGCGCTAAAATGGAAAGTTGGTGGTTCAAAATGACCTAAACGACCTTGAAATACCATGAAACTATAGGAAAACAGCCGTAGTGTTATTTGTAAAATGTTCGGGTAGACAGCAGGTCAATCAGAGGTGTCGTTTGACCGCAGTGACCGGAAACGCATTTCAGGTGTCAAAAAACAACAAAAACGGCGTGAGACTGTCGAATTCGGAGAAAAAGTGCTCTGAATGACCTGAAACCACATGAAAACATTAGGAATATAATTCTTCACATGTAGTAGGAGACGGAATACCCATCGGACGTGCGGTGCGCACGGTACGGTCGATTGTGTCATTTTCAGCAGCTTGGCGCGTGCTAAAATGGCGCGTTGGGGGGGGGGGGGGGGTCAAAACCACCCGAATGACCTCAGAATGCCACGAAAACGTACAAAAACAGCCGTTGTGTGATTTTTGAGATGGTCAGGTAGACGACACCTCAATTGGAGGTTTTTCTTGACCGCGGTGACCGGAAACATGTTTCTGGTGTCAAAAAACACCAAAAAACGGCATGAGACGGTCGAATTCGGAGCAAACATTCTTCGAATGACCTAAAACCACACAAAATCATTAGGAATATTATTATTGATGTGTAAAAGAAGATGGAATGCCCATCGGACGTGCGGTGCGCACGGTATGACTGATTGTGTCGTTTTCAGTAGCTCGGCATGCGCTAAAATGGCGCGTTCGGGGGTCAAAACGAGCTCTGAATGCCATGAAATCGTACGAAAAGATCCGTTGTGTGATTTTTGAAATGGTCAGGTTGACGACATGTCAATTAGAGGATTTGTTTGACCATGGTGACCATAAACGCATTTCCGGTGTCATAAAACACTAAAACGGCGTGAGACGGTCAAATTTGGAGAAAACGTGCTCCGAATGACCTGAAACCACATAAAAACATTAGGAATATTATTCATGATGTGTAAGAGGAGATGACACACCCATCGGACGTGCGGTGCGTGCGATACGGCCGATTGTGTTGTTTTCAGCAGCTCGACGCGCGCTAAAATGACGCGTTGGGGGGTCAAAACCACCAAAACGACCTCAGAATGCCATGAAACCTTACGAAAATAGCTGTTGTGTGATTTGTGAAATGGTTGGGCAGATGGCACTTCAATTGGAGGTGTCGTTTGACCGCAGTGACCGGAAACACGTTTCGGGTGTCATAAAACACCTAAAATGGCGTGAGACGATCAAAATCAGAGAAAACGTGCTCAAAATGACCTAAAACCACACGAAAATATTAGGAATATTATTCATGACGTGTATGAGGAGACAAAACTCCCATCGGACGTGTGGAGCACGCGGTACGGCTGATGGTGTCGTTTTCAGCAGCTCGTTGTGCGCTAAAATGACACGTTGTGGGGTCAAAACCACCCGAACAACCACGGAATTCCATGAAACTATACGACAACAGCCGTTGTGTGATTTTTGAAATGGACGAGTAGATGGAACGTCAATCGGAGGTGTCGTTTGACCGCAGAACTGGAAAAGCATTTCCGGTGTCACAAAACACCAAAAACGGCGTGAGATGGTCAAATTCGGAGCAAACGTGCTCCGAATGACCTGAAACTACATGAAAACATTAGGAATATTATTCGTGGCATGTAAGAGGATACAAAATGCCCATCGGACGTGCGGTGCACATTGTACCGCCGATTGTGTCGTTTTCAGCAGCTCGACGTGCACTAAAATGGCGTATTGGGGGGTCAAAACCACCCGAACAACCTCAGAATACGATGAAACATTACGACAATAGCTTTTGTGTGATTTGTGAAATGGTCTGGCAGACGACACGTCCATCAGAGGTGTTGTTTGACTGCTGTGACTGGAAACGTGTTTCCAGTATCAGAAAACACCAAAAACGGAGTGAGACAGTCGAATTCAGAGAAAACGTGATCCGAATGACCTATAACCACACGAAAAAATTAGGAATATTATTCGTGACGTGTAGGAGGAGACATCACACCCATTGGACGTGCAGTGTGCATGGTACGACTGATTGGGTCGTTTTCAGCAGCTCAGACCGTGCTAAAATGACGTGTTGGGGGGTCAAAACCACCCAAACGACCTTGGAATTCCATGAAACCATACAAAAATAGCCGTTATGTGATTTTTGAATTGTGAGGGCAGACGGAACATCAATCGGAGGTGTCCTTTGACCGCAGTGACCAGAAACGCGTTTCCGGTGTCACAAAACACCAAAAACGGCATGAGACGGTCGAATTCGGAGAAAACGTGCTCCGAATGACCTGAAGCCACACAAACACATTAGGAATATTATTAGTGATATGTAGGAGGAGATGACACGCCCATCGGACGAACGGTGTGTGCAGTATGGCCGACTGTGTCGTTTTCAACAGCTCGGTGTGCACTAAAATGACGCGTTGGGGGGTCAAAACCACCCGAACGACCTAAAAATTCCATGAAACCATACGAAAACAACCTTTGTGTGATTTTTGAAATGGTTGGGCAGACGACACCTCAATTAGAAGTGTCGTTTGACCGCGGTGACCAGAAACATGTTTCTAGTGTCATAAAACACCAGAAATGGCATGAGATGGTTGAATTTAGAGAAAACGTACTCCGAATGACCCAATAACACACAAAAACATTAGGAATATTATTCTTGATGTGTAGGAGGAGACAGAAGGCCCATCGGACGTGCTGTGCGCGCGGTATGACGGATTGTGTCGTTTTCAGCAGCTCGTTGCGCGCTAAAATGGCGCGTTGGGGGGTCAGAACCACCCGAACGTCCTCAGAATGCCATGAAACCATACGAAAACAGCCGTTGTGTGATTTGTGAAATGTTTGGGTAGACAGCATGTCCATCGGAGGTGTCGTTTGAGCGTAGTGATTGGAAATAGGTTTCCGGTGTCATAAAACTCCAAAAACGGCGTGAGACGGTCGAATTAGGATCAAACATGCTCCGAATGACATGAAACCACCCGAAAACATTAGGAATATTATTCGTGACATGTAAAAGGTGAAAAGATTCCAATCGGACGTGCAGTGCACACGGTACGACTGATTGTGTCATTTTTAGCAGCTCGGCGTGCGCTAAAACGGCGCGTTGGGGGGGGGGGGGGGGTCAAAACCACCCGAATGGCCTCAGAATGCCATGAAACCGTACGAAAACATCCGTTGTGTGATTTTTGAAATGGTTGGGCAGAGGGCACATCAATCGGAGGTGTCGTCTGACTGCAGTGACCGGAAACACGTTTCCAGTGTCATAAAACACCAAAAACAGTGTGAGACGGTCGAATTCAGAGAAAACGTGCTCCAAATGACCTGAAACCACACAAAAAAATTAGGTATATTATTCGTGATGTGTAGGAGGAGACTCCATGGCCATCAGACGTGTGTTGCCCACGGTATGGCCGATTATGTTATTTTCGGCAGCTCGGCGCGCGCTAAAATGGCGCGTTGGGGGGTCAAAACCACCCGAATGACCTCGGAATTCCATGAAACAATATGACAACAACCGCTCTGTGATTTGTGAAATGGTCGGGCAAACATCATCTCAATTGGAGGTGTTGTTTGACCGCGATGACTGGAAACGCGTTTCCGGTGTCATAAAACACCAAAAACGGCGCGAGACGGTCGAATTTGGAGAAAACATGCTCTGAATGACTTAAAACCACACGAAAAAACTAGGAATATTTTTCGTGACGTGTAGGAGGAGACGAAAGGCCCATCGGACGTGCAGTGCGCGCGGTACGACCGATTATTTCATTTTCAGGAGCTCGTCGCGCGCTAAAATGGAACGTTGGGGGGTCAAAACCACCTGAAAGACCTAGGAATGCCATGAAACAATACGACAACAGCCGTTGTGTGATTTGTAAAATGGTTGGACAGACGACATGTCAATCGGAGGTGTCGTTTGACTGCAGTGACCGGAAATGCGTTTCCGGTGTCATAAAACTCCAAAAACGGCGTGAGACGGTGGAATTCCAAACAAACGTGCTATGAATGACCTGAAACCACCCAAAAACATTAGGAATATTATTCGTGAAGTGTAGAAGGAGACAAAATGACAATGGGGCGTGCGGTGCGCGCAGTACTGCTGATTGTGTCATTTTCAGCAGCTCAGCGCGCGCTAAGATGGTGCATTGGGGGGTCAAAACCACCCGAACGTCCTCAGAATGCCATTAAACCGTATGAAAACATCCGTTGTGTGATTTTTGAAATGTTCGGGTAGACGAAACATCAATCAGAGGTGTCGTTTGACCGCGGTGACCAGAAACGCGTTTTCGGTGTCATAAAACACCAAAAACAGCGTGAGATAGTCGAATTCAGAGAAAACGTGCTCTGAATGACCTAAAACCACATGAAAACATTAGGAATATTATTCGTGATGTGTAGGTGGAGACGACGTTCCAATCAGACGTGCGGTGTGCTCGGTACAGCCGATTGTGTCGTTTTCAGCAGCTCGACGCGCACTAAAATGACACATTGGGGGGTTAAAACCACCCGAACGACCTCGGAATGCCATGAAACCATACGAAAATAGCCGTTGTGTAATTTTTGAAATGGTAGGGCAGACATCACATCAATCGGAGGTGTCTTTTGACCACGGTGACCGGAAACGCGTTTCTGGTGGCATAAAACACCAAAAACGGCGTGAGACGGTCGAATTCGGAACAAATGTGCTCTGAATGACCGAAAACCACACGAAAACATTATGAATATTTTTTTTGGCGTGTCGGAGGAGTTTAAATGACTATCAGACGTGCGATGCGCGCGATGCGGCTGATTGTGTCATTTTTAGCAGCTCGGCGCGCGCTAAAATGGCGCGTTGGGGGGTCAAAACCACCCTAACGACCTCAGAATGCCATGAAACCCTACGACAACAGCTGTTGTGTGATTTGGGAAATGGTCGGGCAGGCGGCATGTCAATATGAGGTGTTGTTTGACCGCGGTGACTGGAAACGCGTTTCTGGTGTCATTAAACACCAAAAACGGCGTGAGACGGTTGAATTCGGAGAAATCATGCTCCAAATGACATGAAACAACACGAAAACATTAGGAATATTATTCGTGACCTGTAGGAGGAGACAACATGCCAATCTGACGTGCGGTGCGCGCGGTACGACCGATTGTGTCGTTTTCAGCAACTCGGCGCGCGCTAAAATGACGCGTTGTGGGGTCAAAACCACCCGAACGACCTTGGAATGCCAGGAAACCATACGACAACAACCGTTGTGTGATTTTTGAAATAGTCGGGGAGATGACACATCAATCAGAGGTGTCATTTGACCGCGGTGACCGGAAACGCGTTTCCGGTGACACAAAACACCAAAAATGGCGTGAGACGGTTGAATTTGGAGATAACTTTCTCCGAATGACTTGAAACCACACGAAAACATTAAGAATATTATTCGTGGAATGTAGGAGGAGACAGAATGCCCATCGGACGTGCGGTGCGCGTGGTACGACCGATTGTGTCTTTTTCAGTAGCTTGGTGCGTGCTAAAATGGCGCATTTGGGCGTCAAAACCTCCCGAATGACCACACAATGCCATGAAACTGTACGAAAATAGCCTTATTGTGATTTGTGAAATGGTCGGCTAGACGGAACGCCAATCCGAGGTGTTGTTTGACCGTGGTGACCGGAAACGTGTTTCCGGTGTCATAAAACACAAAAAACGGCGTGAGACGGTCAAATTTGGAGCAAACGTGGTCCGAGTGACCTGAAACCACACGAAAACATTAGAAATATTATTTGTGATGTGTAGGTGGAGATGACATGCCAATCGGAAATGGGTTGCATGCGGTATAGCCGATTGTGTTGTTTTCAGCAGCTCGGCGCGTGCTAAAATGGTGCGTTGGGGGGTCAAAACCACCCGAACGACCTTATAATGCCATGAAACCATACGACAATAGATATTGTGTGATTTATGAAATGGTCGGGTAGATGTTACCTCAATTGGAGGTGTCGTTTGACCGCGATGACCGGAAAAGTATTTCCGGTGTCAAAAAACAGCAAAAACGGCGTGAGACAGACGAATTCGGGGAAAACGAGCTCCGAATGAACTAAAAACACAAAAAAACATTAGAAATATTATTTTTGACATGTAGGAGGAGACAACAGGCCCATCTGACGTGCGGTGCACGTGGTACGGCCGATTGTGTCATTTTTAGCAGCTCGGCGCGCGTTAAAATGGCGCTTTGGGAGGTCAAAACCACCCGAATGACCTCAAAATGCCATGAAACCGTACGACAATAGCTGTTGTGTGATTTTTGAAATTATCGGGCACACGACATGTCAATCTGAGGGGTCGTTTGACTGCGGTGACCGAAAATGCGTTTCCTGTGTCATAAAACACCAAAAATGGCGTGAGATGGTAGAATTCAGAGAAAACGTGGTCCGAATGATCTGAAACCACACGAAAACATTAGGAATATTATTCGTGATGTGTAAGAGGAGACGAAACACCCATCGAACATGCAGTGCACGTGGTACGGCCGATTGTGTCATTTTCAGCAGCTCGACGCGCGCTAAAATGGCAGGTTGGGGGGTCAAAACCACACGAACTACCTCGGAATTCCATGAAACCGTACGACAACAGCAGTTGTGTGATTTTTGAAATGTTCGGGAAGAAGAAACATCAATCGGTGGTGTCGTTTGACTGCGGTGACCGGAAACGCATTTCTGGTGTCAAAAAACACCAAAAACGGCGTGAGACGATCGAATTCGGAGAAAACGTACTCTGACTGACCTGAAACCACACGAAAACATTATTAATATTATTCGTGATGTGTAAGAGGAGACGACACACCCATCGGATGTGCGGTGCGCACGGTACGGCCGATTGTGTCGTTTTCAGCAGCTCGGCGCGCGCTAATTTGGGGCATTGGGGGGTCAAAACCACCAGAACGACCTCAGAATGCCATGAAACCGTACGACAACATCCGTTGTGTGATTTTCGAAATGGTCAAGTAGACAGCATGTCAATCGGATCTGTCCTTTGACCGCGGTGACCAGAAACGCGTTTTCCGTGTCAGAAAACACAAAAAACGGTGTGAGACAACCGAATTCAGAGCAAACATGCTCCGAATGACCTAAAACCACACAAAAAATTAGGAATATTATTTGTGACATGGAGGAGTATACGGAATTCCCATCGGACGTGCGTAACGCCTGGTACGACCGATTGTGTCGTTTTTAGGAGCTCGACGCGCGCTAAAATGGCACGTTGGGGGGTTAAAACCACCCAAACAACCTCGGAATGCCATGAAAACATACGACAAAAACCGTTGTGTGATTTCTAAAATGTTCGGGTAGAAGACACATCAAATGAATGTTTCGTTTGACAGCGGTGACTAGAAACACGTTTTTGGTGTCATAAAACACAAAAACGGCGTGAGACGGTCGAATTCGGAGCAAACGTGCCCCGAATGACCTGAAATGATAGCATTTCTTAAATTGGGGGTTTTAAATTATTATAGCACCATGATTTGATGTTAGATTTAATTCAATAATATGTATATAATAACTGAATAAATCATGTCCAATTTACGTTTGTTTTGTTTTGTTGTTTTTTTGTCTTATTGTTGGTTTATTGAAGCAGAAGATTGAAATGGATGGACCTGCTCGGATCGTTGAAGCACGTTTACCATTTATTGTTTATGACGATCCTGTTGTTTATGTTGTTTGAAAATTTTTTTTCCATTTTTTATGATTTTTACCTTATTTTATCTCTGATTTTGCACCGTGAAGAAAAAAAACACAATTCACACATTTCCATAAAAAAATGAAAAATATTTTATTTAATATTATATATATATATTTATTTAATATATATATATATATTAAAATATTTAAAACATATTATATATATATATATATTTAAAATATTTTATTTAATATTATACATATAAATATTTTCTTTAATAAATATATATATAGATATTTATTTCAGTAGGAATTTTTTTTAAAAACAATTTTTCACAGGCTAGCGACCACCAAAGGTGGTCCCTATAGGCTGCATTCCGGGCACCATTAGCAACCTCCAGTGGCGGTCGCTAGAGGCCACATATAGATACCGTCAATGGCGGTCACTAATGGTGCCTGACAGGCAGCCTATAGCGACTGCCAAGCGGTCGCTTAAGGCCGGAATTTCGGCCACCTATAGCGACCGCCATTGGCAGTCGCTATTGGCCTACAGCGACGAAGCTGAAGCGACTGCCAATGGTGGTCGCTAATGCCCGATTTTTTTGTAGTGATCAGCCAATTAAATATCTCATAATTAGTCACCTATTTAATTGTCTAGAATAAAACCCCTAACTCTCATAATAAATTTCCTTAAATCAATTCTCTAATAGTACATCCCATTAATCTCAGGATCAATTATTCAATTGGTCATTTAATTGAACAATGTTATGATAAATCAATTTGTTAGCCTAATGAACCCACTTTTGGAATTCAATTACTAAGGAATGACAGAAATGTTACAATTTTTCAGACATGCATAAAATCCATGATTATGGGAAGTATAGATTACACCATATACCGCAATTCATTGATGGGAATTTGTTCAATAGAAATCCTAAACACCACAGCAGCACAACGACAAAGATTTGAGTTCCAGATCATCAATACAGATCAATATCTAAAATCATGAATCTAGAACTCACTAATTAGGATTAGATATTAAAAAATAGGATAAAATCAACAAAAATATTATTGTTAAGAGTGAATAATGATCAGGATTGGCATCGGGATGAGACCCCCTATTGGGAGAAGTGTGGATAATTAATTTGGGATTTTAATCTTGATGAAAGGAATTATGATGAACTTTGAACCCCTCCCAAATGCTATAAAACAATCAAAAACGTATAGTCCCATAACATGGTCAAATAAGAGGTGTTTTGGGGGATTTAGGGGAGTTTAAAACAAATTTTAATGTATGAAGAAACAGTGGGCATGGTTTTCAGGGAAGGGGCACACAATTAGGGTAAACTGTGCGCCAACAGTATGGACCTCACTATCTAGGGTTGCACGGTTACCTGGGCTTGGGTGCCCAATTTTCTCTAACAATGCACAAACTATACACAACATCTTTTTCATAAGTATTTTTCAAAACTCCACCCAAATTCATCTCAATTAATTACACTAATCAAAGGTACATAAAAACAAAAATAAATACCTAAATATTCACCCGAGATAACTCTAGAAATGGTTAGGATCTTACAATGTTCAAAAAATATAATAGATCATCATCGAGTTGTACTTCCAAACATTTATAGGAGCTTGAGAAAAAAATATGTTTCCATTAAGCCCTCATATATACTTCCCACCACATGTTTCCTCTTGGACACATTCATGTTTCCAAAACAAAAAAACTATCGGCTCATTCTTTCGCTGCAACAAAATATCATTGTGATCCATCACTTGTATCAAATTATCCTCAAAGGATGCATTTATCTCTACCTCAAACTGATATACATCTGTCACATAAGACGTTTCAGGGCCATACAACCATATTTGTGACACACAGATTACATCATGTATAGCTCTTTATTTATGTGGAAGTGCCAATCATCACGCTACAATATTGATTCTCTTCACTACCTCAAATGGTCCAACAAACCATAACACCAAATTTATTAACCTTTTTATCCTATGCTGACCCAACATAGGCAACACCCTAAGGAACACATCATCAACCTATGTAAACTGTAGGGGGTTCTTCATCAGTTGGAAAACGACTTCTATGTACTTTTAGCCATAGCCATACGTTTTTAAAACAACTAAACCTTCTCTGATGTCTCCTACATGAGACTTAGTCCCAACAACTCTGACTCACCTACTTCCAACCAACATAGTTGTGATCTTTATGGCCAACCACAAATAGCTTCTTATGGTGCCACATGAATAGCTTCATGATAAATATTGTTATAGGGGACCTCCTCTAAAGTAGAGTGCTTCTCCAAAGACACACCGATGGCAAGAACACAATACAAAATAAAATCATGAAGTACTTGTATAGTATGATCCAACTTCCCATCTATTTCTTGGTTTAAATCTGTACTCAATAGAACCTTTTTAACAAGATATTTATATGATCATTTCCATAAGTGTGATGAAAAGCATGAATCACGATCTCAAAATATATTTCATGTCACCCCATGGAGATGAAATTTATTTTGAAAATACAATTCTCCAAACTTCTCTACTATAAATGATTAAAATTTAGGTAAGAAATGTGACACATTTTTTAGTCGATCATCAATTACCCAAATATAATAATTATTCCTAATGTTCTTCAGAATACACACAACAAAATCAATCTCCCTTTCATCCCACTTACATTATGGAATAATAAATTTTTGTTGAAATCATTTAGGTCCTTTATGCTCTACCTTCTCCAGCTAATAGGTGAAGTATCTTGTCACAATCCGTTATATTTCATTTTTCATGCCTAACCATCAAAATATTCTTTGTAGGTAATGGTACAATTTGGTCTCACATTGATTCACCTCACAATTCTAGGTAAGAAATTTTTATTTGTGATCCTATTATTTTCTCGTAGGTATAGTAAATTGATTCATTACATAGATGATATCATCCTCATTAAACAACCAGTCTGAAGGTGACTCACTACCTTCAATGCTTTCCCATAAGGCCATGCACTATGGATGATCTCTCTGTATGTCCTCGATTTGTCTCAAATGGGTTGACTCCACTGCACCTAAAACCAGATTCATTTACTCCTAACTGTCCTGAACCACCACATTAATTTCATATTGCAAATCCATAGTCTTCCAATCCAAAATTGACTCAGGAACCATATAAGTCTGATTTTTCCATATCAAGGAATTATACACTCTATTTCCATTCCATGGAATATATTGAAGTTCAAAAAAAATACTACATATACCCTACCCATTTACACTACCGAATATTGAAATCTTGCGGTGAAAAAATATAATTTATGTTCTTGTGATTATTATAAATTGTAAAAAATTCCCAAAAGGTAGCATCACTAAAACATCAAAGTAAAAACAACTACTTCTAATTGGAGGTCATGCATAAGGTACTTAAAATCATGTGGTCTCAACAACCAAGACCAATATGCCACAAATCTATCCCCTTGAATGAACATATCTCTAATAATAATCCTAGAATTGTCACAATAAACCATGTAATCCAAACCTGATTTAGGTTGGATCAAAACTGGTGTCATTTTCAAACACTTGTTCAACATCTGAAAAGCACTCTCACATTCATCCCAGCACTCAAAATTTATCCCCTTCTTCATCAAGCGTGATAGTGGCACTGTCAAATGGAAATTTTTTTCGATGTATCTCTTGTAATATCTAGCTAACCCTAGAATGATTTTGATATTGAAATAATTCATGGGATGATCCTAAGAAGCCGCTACATGAACCTTCTCTAGGTCCACTGACACATATTCCTCTAATATGATGTTCCCCATGAGGGTACATGGTCAATCTATATTTGAGACTTCGATGGCTTGGCATATAACTGATACTCTCTCTTAGTGTTCCTAGGATGATTTCAAGATGTTTGGAACGATAATAATTAGTCTTGTAGTACATCAAGATGTCATCAACAAACACCACTAAAAACTGAACTAAATATGGGTTAAAGATATTGTTCATCCAATCCATTAGAACTGATGGTTAATTTGTCAACCCAAACAACATTACAAAAAACTCATAAAGGATATAACTGCTCCGGAATATAGACCTTGATATGTCAGAAGACCAAACTCTCAACTAATGATACCTTGATCACAAACTAACATTTTAGAACACACAAGCTCACTTCAACAAGTCAAACCTATCATCGACACATGGAAGATGAAATTGTTTATTCCCAGAAATTTAATTAAACTTATGGTAATCGACCTACAAACATAATGTCATGTCGACCTTCTTTTGAAACAATATCAGTGATCCCCAAGGTGAAATAATTGAACAGATATATCCCTTATCCTCCAAATCCCCCAAACACGTCTTAATCTCCTGAATCTCTGTTGGTGTCATTCTGTACAGTGGTATATATACTGGCTTAGCCCCCAACATTAACTCAGTTTTGAATTTCACATCTCTCTTAGGTGGTAGACCTGATAAGTCTTTTGTAAAAACCTATTTAAATAGTTACACTATTTTTTCAATTAAATCTTGACTAAAACCCCCATAATTATCCAATAGAATATAATCATAGGCTGTGAGATATCAGAGTTTTTGAGTAATTCTCCTAGCTTATCAGGCATGGATATCCCACTCTCCACGGTGAATTTATGGGTCACCCTAAAGAGACACAAAGGTGACTGTCCTGCAGTAACAATTTATTTGGGATCAGTATGTGACCAACATGTCCATACCCATAATAATGTCGAATCCTACCATATCCAGAATATAAGTATCCCATAAAAAATGATATTTCCCAATATCTTGTGAACATCCCTTTCAAAGCCAGTTGCCTCTAGACCATGTTCACCATGGTGCGTCTATAGTCATTAATCCACTCATGAACTCCACCTCTAAGATCAAACCATTAACCAGTTTCATATATATAAAGGCATGAGTGGCATTATTATAGAATATGGAACTAGATAAAGTATAATATACTAGAGTAGTACCTCTCATTGTTGATGGCACAACCTCTCTCTCTACAAGTGTATGTTACCCTACATTTGACTATCCTTCCCCTCTTCCCTATGATGTTTTCTGACTCCCCTGAGTAGCAGCACATTTGTGATATGGGGGATCTATCCTTGTATCACCAAGTCCAGTTACTCTACATCATCATCCAATAGAACTCTGGTTTCCATATCAATACTGTTTATAAGAACCCCTTCCTACACTCTAAGTTCCATGATTCTCCCTCAACCCTAGTCTATCACTACAACCTATAGAATGTCTGTAGGTGTCTCATAATTCTACAAGACATGAACTCTATTGTGGTCAAGGAAAATGTAAATATTAGTGTCCCAACCTACAAAAATGATTATTGGTCTACCTAGTAGGGTTCTGTATAACCGACCCTCATGTATGTGTACACTGGTACACACTGCCCTAACTAATGTTGTTATAACGACTCTTCCATCACTTAGAAGTAACACATTTTTATTACCCAGTAACAAATAAATGTCTAGTACTGGATTTTTCTTTCGAGTTCCATTCATCTATGAGAGATTAATCCTCCACTTCCTCAAAAGTCATTAATTACACAAGATATAATTCGAACATAATATTTCACTGAAGTCTTTCTTGAAATCATTTATTTGTAGCTACTTCATCTCCTACTAATGATGGAGAAAAAGAATTAGAAATATGTGAAGTGTCCAATATAATCCATCATGTACATTCTTCATTAGGTCAGATACATGAACATTTCATCTTTGTCTTGTCTCACCGTCATAGCATAGATGTTTTCTAATAACATCTCCAAGAAAGTCATTCCCTATCACACCATAAGCTTTTCTAGTTAATTCTAAAATTTCCCAATAGAACTTCACCGATCCCTATAGCATATAAGTAGTCAAATTGATCCTCCTCTAAGCTAGAGTCTCCAAATGGTTAGTTATTTTCTCTACGGACACAACCCAGAATTCATCTCCCTTAGGTCCACCCTCTCTAGTAAAAGTCAAAGGGTGATGCATCTGAAAGTCTCTTTTCAACTCAAACATTCTTTTCATAACCCGCTCTTGGTATCATTCCATGAATTTCATAAAGCAAAAAATTTTCTCTCATAACTGTTTCCCTTCAACATCAACTGGTACCATTGGTTCTTCTAGTTCCCTAACTAGATGCCCATTCTTAGCCATGCCCCTCCTCAATCCCCTTAACAAGAATTATGGAGGCATATTATCTAAAATTCCAAAGACACATATTATGTCTAATACACAATCCTAAAACATTTATATAATATAAATAATCATCTTAGGTCACAATATGTGTTTTCCACACCTCACGACATATGGTCAAACTAAGGTGCTATCACTACCCTTAACCATTCTAATTGCAGGTTTTAGTTAACAAGGGTAAACCCACTATCATAATCCTGTTCCACATTTAGTCACCCACTTACTCTCATTTCAAATCATTTTTAGGATGTTATTAAAAAATGTTAGACATCATTTTTCATTTTAATCTAAATAACAAGGAAAACAGTCCATGTTCAACAACTTACCCATAACCCATTTTCCCATACGTGCCTAATATGATCCATGTCACAATAACCTCGAGTGCCTAGAATGATGCATATAGACTCAAATCTCATGCCACATTAGGCCCCAAATCAATAAAAAAATCTATCAATAATAACATCACAACAGATTTGTGTCGTAGAAGGTGAAATAATATCCAACTATAATAGAAAATAGCAATAATAACAATCCCCCCAGGAGCACTTGGGGTTTCCCTCATACATGGGTTTCAAACTCCCAGGAAAAATCTCATTACCAAGACCCAAATATAACATGTCTAATGTCTACCCCTCCGCAAATAGATTTCCAAAATTATATGAAAGGAAAATAGACCACATTATACTAGTTTTTAATGTCTTGACCCATGAGGCACGAGATAGTTCCCCAATCTGGTTAACGATATAACCTAAAGCGTTCGTCCCCATATGCTAGAGGTTTCTGTATAGCAGCAGGGGTCTGGTGATTTATTAATTGGGAGACTACACCCTATTTTATTTTAAAAAACACCTACATAAATAGATAAACAAAGGAAAAATAATATATTATAAGAATAATCCTAACATCCTAAGATAACCAAAACAATAAATACAATATTCATCATAAATGGAAAACATGTTATACCAATATAAGTGGAAATGTTCATAATAGTGGAACTAAAAAATAACGACCACAATGAATTTGATGTGTGTCCCAAAACATGTCTAGTTCCCTCATCGATGTTCCAAACCCCAATTAGAAATCTAATATAGTGGCCTTTCCCTATACCTATCCTATAATAATAGTCCATTTGGGTTCCGATCATGCAACCAGAGTAGGGTGTGTGTAAAACATAGTAGGCCACCACCAATGTAACCTAAAACAATTCTAGTAAAAATATAGTGTAGTAGTTCTATAAAGAAAAAAATATAATGAATAAATAAACATTTATCATCTAATAATTTATTTTTATTTTATCAAATTAACTCTTAGGTTCCAAGGGATACATGTACCTGTATACAATCTTCATCTCCTTTCAATTCCTAATGTTTTCCTAAGGTAATATCATATCTTAATACCTTATTTTTCTCATATCAGGTCACAAAGTATTCAATGGTGATACGATATCTCAATACCAGATTAGACTCATGCCGATGTTTGAAGTATTATCATATGAGGCCATATATACAAGTGCATTTATTTCTATTCATTAAGTTCACACATAATTACCAATGTACCAATAAAAATATCATATGTAAGATGTATATGTTAAAATTATTACATATCAATAGAATGACCATAATCCCATTAGTTTAACCCTAGTATAATGACTATGTTACCATATATACTTCTCATTTGAATGAACATGTTCTAGTTTCATTACTCACAAGTACAATGACCATGTAACCATTTATACTTCTCAATCTTGAATGACCATGTTACCATTAATTCACACATTCTTAATTAATAATTAATTATCCACCTCAATTCAATTAATAATTCAATAATTTGTTAAATACTTAAATATCATTAATTAACTCCCCAATTAATTAAAAATGAAAATACCATTAATTAATTCATCATCTAATTAATCAATAACACAATTCATATCCCATAATTAATTTTTCAGAACTAATTATATCATTATAAATCTAAACTCTTCATAATTAATTCGCCAATTAGTTATCTTGATTATAATATCACCTAACATACTTAATTCACAATTAATGATCTCAATCTATAGAATTCGATATATCATAATTAATTCCCTGATTAATTATCAAGATTACAACCCCCAACACTCATAATAAATTTACTCAAATTAATTCTCTAATAGATCTTCCCCTTAATATCATGATAAATTCTTAAATTATTCATATAATTGAACAATTATTTGATAAATAAATTGTTTAAAATTATTATCAGAATTTAGGAATTCAATTGATAAGGAATTATAGAAATTATAAAATTTTCCATACACATATCAAATGCATGACTATGGTAATTAGTCTTTTGACCACCTACCTCAATTCAATGATGGATGTTTGTTCAATGGGAATCCCTAAAATATGAGTTTCATAATGACATAGATCTGATTTGTAGATCTGAACCCCTAAATCAATATCATGGATATCAAGATCATATCAATATAGATATAGATCTAGAATATTATATTGAAATCCCACCAGTTAGGCTTACATATATATAAATAGATGATAAATTCCACCAAAATATCGTAGTAATGAGAGATGAATGATCAGGATAATCATCAAGATGAGAACTAAATATGGGGAGAAGAGATGATCATTGATTTGGGCATTTCATCTTAATGAATAGAGGACATACATCCTTATAAACCATATACAAATAAATGAAATTTTAAAAAAAACATCTAATACCCAGACAAGGTAGAACATAAGGCGTTTCAGGGGTTTAGGGGGTTTTAAAACTATTTTTTAGGTGAATAGAAACCACGTCCATGGTTTTCCAGGTAGGGGTGCACTATTAGGGTAAACTGTGTGCCAACCATGTAGTCCTCACTATCCATTTTTTCACGGTTACCTGGGTTTGGGTGTATGGTTTTCTTTAACCATGCGCCAACCGTGCACAACCCTTTTTTATTAAATTTTACTCAAAACTGTAACGAAATGAATCCCAATTCATGACACCAATCAAAGGTACTTAAAAAACGTCCGTAAAATTTCACCACAGATAACTCCATAAAATGTTGGGATATTACACTTGTGGTCATTCACCAATGGTTCATGAAATATTCAATGCACAAGTCATCCATACAATGACTACTACTCAGTTTAATATAAGAAAAATAAAATATATATGGGATTATTACCTACCAAAAATTGGATTAATAACTATTTGAGAGATAAAAGAGATGAGGATGACAGTTGTACTATATTTTTTTCTCTAAAATGAGTAATGACTCCAATTTTTTAAAATTACATGTATGGTAATCAGAGATCAATAAGGGTTGAAACAAATGTAAATATAAAGGAATAAATAAATTTTAGATGGATTAATGTAAAACATACAAAATTTTTATTAGATGTGTGATGAACAAAAAGATGTAATTTTTTAGAAGTATAAATTACTGGGTTTTCATTTAAATGATGGAAATATTTTCACAAAGGAATAAAAAATTAGTTGAACCATTTTTTGATTTGGTGTCAAAAAAAATTTATGGTAATTTTGTTTGAAAGGAGAAATTGATTTGGGGTCCTAAAAAATTAATCTTATTAGATAAGGATTTAATTAATTGATAATATTAAAAGGGTGGGTTTTGATTTTTTTTGATTAAAAGAAAAAATTTATATATACATTTTATTGTTTAGAATGAGGATATTGTTAATAATTAAAATAATGATGAAACATCAGAGGAAATTCATGTTTAATTAAGTAGAATAAGCGGGAGAGCATTGGGTTGAGGGAGACATAAAATAATATATTGGTGGTTAGTAAAATGAAGAGGGATTAACAAATATAAGAAATAAAAAAAGGATGATATTAATGATTAAAATTTCCCTAGTGATCAGAATGTTTCAATGAAAATTGAATGAGTAAGTCATAATATTCTTGGATTGGACAAAGCACAATATAATTTTTTTGTTTATCATATGATGTAAGATATCAAGATTTATATGATTGGTGAATCATTTTCCTTGGTTTATATACATGTTAAGGATATCATAGCACATTAATTTCTAAAAATTATGAAAATGTGGTTCCAAAGTGATTTGCATTGGAATATTGAAAACTAATGACAACCCTGACCACTCTTTGAATTAATTTTTCAATTATTGACAATTATAAATAATAGATGTGATAGAATATAGGTATTGGGTGTCTATTATTCCTAACAACAACATGAACCAACATTGGGTTTGATATATTTGAAGTTTCATAGTACCAATATTTTCCCATGGAGAGCCACATGCTATCAGGGAAGATGATACTTAAATATATCTAAATAATAATCAATTTTGGGTTGTTTTATTATAGGATAGTGAAATTGGAGTTATTGGGATACATAATTGTATGATGACAAGGTTAAATATATAAATGAGGTAATGTAGAGATATACAAAACCCTAGATTTCATTCGAACTGTGGTTTCGTTCGAACCTCAAATCGCTAGAGCCATGGATTCGAGCCTTGGAATAGTTCGAGCATCGATTCTAGACTAGATTTCATATTGGCATTGAAAAAATGGAGTAACAGATATAGAAAACTTCTGCGAAGAGCATCAATTATTGAAATATGGTATGTGATGGTTAGGGTTATTAATGCAGATAATGTTACTTTTTAATATGGATTCTGAAAAAGAGTTTCTAAAGATACATTTTATCCGCACTAATTTAGTATGCTATGATAGAAGTAATATTTATCAGTTCTTTTTTGGCACTGATTAATATAAGGACTTATCAATGCTAAGAAAGTACTAATAAAATACTTTTTTATTAGCGCTAAAACATTAGAACTGATAAAGATAAATTTTATTCGGTCTTTTATAGAAATGATAAATATTATAATACGTTTTTAAAATAATACATTTTTAAAAAAGTATTATTATTATGTATCGTTATAATACTTATAATAATACTTTTTATAAATTTATAATTTTAAAATTATTTTAATATATAAATTATTATTTTCAATTATAAATACTTTTTAAAAAATATAATATTTATATCATTATATATATATACAATTATATATGTATATATATATATATAATATATACATACAAACATAGTATATATATTAATTATTTATATAATAATATATAATTATTTATTTATAATTATATAAATACTGTTTAAACTAAAGCTATTTATTTACTTATAATTCTAAATGCATAAAAATTATAAATACACTTCTATAAATATATTTATTTATAAATAATTAAAAAAATATATTTTTAACATTATTAATGAATAATTAATCTTCACTACATGCATGTCAAAAAATGAGTAAAATTGAATAATTAAAAATGTGTACACATTAATTAACAATATTGATAAATTCTATATGTTTGATTAATTAAATACAAATCATTAATGTGGATAGTGCTCTAGGCTCTAATGGTTTTACTAATAAATTTAACACATCTTACTGGGAAATTTTGTAGGATGCTATTACTCGTGCTAAAATGGATTTCATTTCTCACTCTTGCTTGTCATTTAGGATGAACTCCTCTTTCATTGCCCTATTTCCTAAGAAAGGTAATTCTCTTGATATCATTGATTTTTGGCCTATTGAACTTGGGAACACCATCCCCAAGATCATTAGTAAGATTCTCATAAACAGAATGGGCCGGTTGGTTGATGGAATTATTAATGCGAATCAATTTGGATTTTTTTTAGGAGACACATTCAAAATTGTCTTTTTTACTGCTTCATAGAGTGTCAACCTGATGAAGAAGAAGATAAAGGATGGTTCTCTTGCTCTAAAAACTGACATATCAAAGGCTTTTGGCACTTTAAAGTGGAGTTTACTTCTTGATGTTATTAAATGGTATGGTTTTTTGGATGCTTTCATTTGGCTAAACAACACCATTCTTTACTCTTCAAGGCTGTCCATCCTCATCAATGAAACACCAAGAGGATTTTTTCCCTACAACATAGGTTTCAGCAAGGTGATCCACTCTCTGGCTTTCCTTTTGTTATTAAGGAAGATTATCCTACACGAAGTTTTAATGATATTTCCATTATGGGTTTTTACAAGAAAATTAAGGCTGGTAGGAATGATTTCACTCCATCCCACTTACTATATGCTGATGATATTCTTCTACTTGGGAAAGCTTTGAGGAGAACATTTTCTTCCATTAAAGCTATATTTCAACACTATGAAGAGGTGGCTGGTCAAGCAATTAGTTGGGAAAAATATTTTATTATTTTTGGGAATGGTGTCAGGGTTAGTATGAAGAACATGATTATTAGAAATCTTTAGGATAAAAAAGGATATTTTCTATTTCACTATCTAGGGGTTCCCTTATTTTGGGGATGGGTGAAGACAAAACATCTGAATGGAATTTCTTCTAGAATTGTGAGCCAACTTCCTAGTTTGAAAGGGACGATAGTGTCTATAGATGCGAGGGTTTTCCTTGTCAATTCAGTGATCACTTCTAAGGTTTTCTACTCTTTGTATCTATATAGATGGCCTAGAAGTCTCATCAAGGAGCTTCAGGGCATAATTAAAAACTTCATTTGGACTGGGTCAGTCCATGAGAAGAACCTTGTCACTATTGCCTGGAAGGAATGTATCAGGCTGGTTGACTTGGGAGGCCTTGGAGTTAAAGACCTTAAGACTTTTAATGATTGTCTCATTGGGAAGTTCACATGGGATTTGATTTCCAAGGTTGGGAATAGTTATTTTTTAACTTAGAGATATATAAGAAGGCTCCTCAATGGTCATAAGTACTCTCTTGCCTCATCGGTTTGGGAATCTCTCAAGTACTCTTTCAGGCACATTGCAAATGACATCAAATGTATGGATTCTAGGGACTCTCCTCTTAACTGTTGGAGAATTTTATATCTTGATATTCATCTATAGGATATAATGGTTGTTCCTTCTGATAAAAGGAATTTCTATATTACTAATTTTATTTCTATCATGTATCTTTTTCGTAGCATGCTCCCTTTTAATGTGGGTTAGGAAATTCAAAATTATCCCTTTATGGACCGTGATATGGTGGTATGGAGGCAAAATCGGAATGTGCAGTTCAATAGATGGGATTTTTACCAACTGGTTTGTGGAGGCTCCTATCATGCACCTATTTGGCTTATAAACATTCGAACCATATTTATCCAGCCTTCTTATTTCTTTTTGATTTGGAGCATCTAGAAAAAAAGGATTCCTAATCATGATCAGCTCAAGCGGGATGGATTTTATTTTTCATTATCCTGACATATATGCATGGCTGTTGTGGAGAGTGTTCAACATCTATTTGTGGAGTGCAGCTATGCTGGCCAGTTGTGAGATTATGTTCGAGGCATGTTTGGGATGATTTTTGACCAAAACCAACTACTATAAGACTGGTTGGTAGGGCTATCCAACGTTACATGTAGTGAACAGATTGGGAACCTCTTGATGGTGTCTGTTGCAGCTCTGATTGAGGCCGTAGGGGATACTCTTAATGCGGCTGTGTTTGAAAGTAGGTGAATCCCTGTATGGCATGGAATATCGGCTATCCATAGGGAGGTTCCTGCTGCTTGCAAGACTCAAACAGGTGTGATGAATAATTGAATCTCTAATCTACAGGCTCTTAGGTTTCTTGGTGTCCTCAGTGAGCTGCGAAAACCTATAACTCTTACGTATATTCTTTGGATACCTCCAATCAGTCCATAGATCAATGTGATTGTGGATGGAGATGCTTCTGGTGCACCAGGATTATCAGGGTGTTGTTTTTTCTTTCGCACATACTGTGGCTTTATTATGGGATGTTTTTATCATTTTACTAATGTGGGAGTAGCCTATGAAGCTGAACTCTGGGTGATAATTCCTGCAGTCAGGTACATTGCTCGATTTAATTAGAACCAATAATGGATTGAATCATACTCAAAGATTGTGGTTCATGCATTGGAGTCACGACCCCGCAACGTGCCTTGGAGAGTGATGCCTCATTGGGTAGAATGCCTCAACCAGGTTTCTCAAATGTGTTTGGTTATCAGACATTCCTATTGGGAAGCTAATTAGGTAGTAGATGCAATATGTAAGCAGGCGATTTTAGCATGGATGTAATGTGGTCTTTTAGGCCCCTAGTTATTGTGCCTTAATTGATGTTGTGGACATTTATTTTGTCATGTACTCTATAATATCTATGAATCCCCTAGCTTCCTGACTCTATTTCTTTTTAATTAATAAATTACTTAGGGCTAGGGTTTTCCTAGTTCCTGGGCTTTTGGAGTATTGTCAATTTATTCATTTTTATAAATAAATTTTTATTTAATAAAAGTTTTAATATTTTTTCATAAAATCATATTTTAAATTATTTCATTTCATTTTGACTTTTATCATCACAAAAAGGTGTTAATAAAGGAGTCCTTTATGGGACATAAAAATTAATCACTGATAAAGGGTACCCTATATCAGTGTAAAAAATAATGCATTGACAAACGTTTCCCTATATTAGTGCTAGAAAAAAGTGTTGACAATAGGTACCATTTTATTAGAGCTTGTTTTGTTGTGGATAAGTGGAACCATTTTTAGCACAATTTTCTTGAACTGATAAAGGTCAATGCTATAAAAGGTATGTTTTGTATTAGTGAGATGAAACCATTACATATAGTGCTGAAAATATAATGTATATCTGTTATCATTTTTAAAATAGAAATATATCAATTATTTTTTTATTAAGAACCTTTTCAATGTTTAATAAATTATACATAAACCATTTGATTCAATTTTAAGGTTTTATTTAATCACTTAATAAGTTATTTCAATGTTAGGAGTTCTGAGGATGCTTGTTTCATTAATTCAAAATGGAATTTGTGTGTGGAATATGGTAAAATAGGCCATAGTTTCCTCAACTCTAGAATCATAATAATAACCTAATTTTCATTTATTATACCAAATTTATACTGTTAAAACAAACCATGTAATATGGTTTTGATAAATGTAATATGTTACAATCATAGATACAGTTGGTCGTGCATATTCAAGAGTAATGTTTCTATTTCCCCATGATTAGGATAGAAAAAAATTTAGTGTTACTTTATCATTAAGTAATGCGTATAATTTCATAAATATAATATTATTTCCTAAAATTAACTTATATATACAATATATGTGATTCGGAAACAAAGAAATGAATCATATCACATCGCGAGGCAGTAATCCACCTTACTCACGAATGGCATTATCCATTTCAATTTATGATAATGTAGGAATGTATAATATATATCAAATTTATCGAAAAATAAATATTTAACCATTAAATCTATAATTATCAACATCCATGATAAGAGATACTAGAAAAAAAATTACATTGGTTCATGAAGGAATAATACTACATACACACGATCAATAGAATCTTTTCCCATTTGATTAAAGGTTGGATAGACATGAATTATTTAATTAATATATTAAAATAATAATGTATGGAATATTTATTTTTTCAGAATGATTGATATTTTATTTTAATGAGGTGGAAGTGGGAATAAAACAAAGATTCTAGGTTAAGAATTTTACATCTTATTCAGACCACCCCATTAGGATTATACATATAGACTACCAATATTGGATTTTTAATAAAACTAAAGCCTCTAGGATATGGTGAGGGAATGAATAAATGTTTTTGGGTAGGTATTTTTGGGACCTTGGGATTTTCTACGGGTGTAATAGTGAGGATAGTTGGTTCCCAATTACAAGGGAGGATGTGTAGTATTCTTATAAATACTCAAACCTATTCAATTATGGGCAGTCTCTCTAAAAAAAGACACTTTAGAATTGAAAAATAATTTTTTTGGAGGGGTATGTCTGAGATAAACCTATACAATTAAAATAATGTTTTAATAACAATGTTATCCTCTTTAAATATAATCTCCTCACATTTACTCTTCAAAATTTTCTTCTAGGTTAAATATTATTTTACTCTCTTTAGTATTAATTATTATAAGAAATTATGTTTTACAAATTATATATAATTAATTTTTAGGATTCAAAATATGGAGTACATTTTATTAATTATAGTTCATAATAGTTGAAAAATTATATTTGAATTAAAATGTGTAATCTTGTCTAAAATTGGTTTTTCCATAATTTCATTATCAAATAATAAGATAATCTCATTAAAACAATACAAAAAGTAATAATAATTAAAATAATTAAAATTCATATTTTTGTATAAAATATATTGATTTAAATTTAATTATTCATTATTAGGTTTTGGTAAAAAAACATTAATCAATACATTATCTTGTGACTTTGGACTATAAATAATGTATTTCATTCCCAAATATATTTTAAGTTTAGGGTTTTGGAGTGTTAGGTTATAAATGTTACAAAACAAACCCAAATAATAAAAATTGGATACTTCGATTCAATATCAATTTTCCCAAATTTTAAAATATGGGATGAGAAAAAAATCTCAATATGGGACAAAAAAATAAATTAGTCCATTCATGTAGTAAGAAACATAAAATTAATAAAATACATAGATTAATCAAATTGTTCTTTTATATCATGAAATAATTCATATCTATAAGAACACACACATTTATTAGAAAGGAAACTTTCCAAACCCATAGCATGTATAATTAATATAAATAGGAAACATGGGAATCATTTTTATATTTCTCTTACATATGGAGTACCCTTACAGCTACATATTGAATAACCATCACAACAATAAATTGAGTAACTATCATAGTTACACATAAAATAACCATCATGGTTTTACTTGGATTAACTATTATAGTATATTCACATAATCTTTAAAGAGAAACCTAATCGGTTAAATCTACCCCATATTTGGAATATCCAATTCCATATATTCCCATATTTTCTTAGGACAAACCTAATTGGTAAATTTATTACCTTTTCACACTGAAGTGGAGGTCTATAATTTTTTTACCCTCAATGTTATTATAAGAGACACACCAATCCTCATACCAAATACCCACTAAACATAAAAAAAAATTGTAAAATATTGCATCATAAAACATTTTTTACACCCATAAGAAAATATTTTTAGATATTAATATATCTTAGTCCTTTATAACATATATAAAAAAAATACCAGAAAATTTGTTGAGAGGTTTTTGTTGAATAAAACATGAAAAATTATAAAGGTATATGAACAAAAAAAATAGTTACATTAGTGGGAATAGCCTTTGTAACCACATGCATTAAAATAGAATATAACATTTTTCTATTATAATGAATTCCAAAAATATCTATAAAATATTCCATTTTAAACCCATTGAATGAATTTAAAAATATATCTAAATTTGAATATATATTTATTATATAACATTATAAATACATCAATAAAATAATTTTAAAATCATGGACATCAGTGAAAAATATAGTTTTAATGAAACATTATGAATATGTTTTTTAAATTAAAGTCCCAAACCATGATCCTAACTCATCAAAAACATTATTTACAATTTTTAATAGTAAACATAAGTTACTTATTCGGTTGATTTATAAGCATTTTCAATTACATTATTCCTTTTGTCTCTTTTATTACCACTTTGTAACATTTATGTAATCATAAATGTTCCTATTGTATGTTTTGACGATATTCATTTCATAATTCCAAGATGACTACATTAAGTTGAATATAGTAAAATAGTTAATAATTCCATCATTTAGTGATTAATATCCCTGAAATAATTAACATTTTTATACATCATTTATAAATTTTAAAAAAAATTAATGATGGTTATGAAAAATGAAGTACATTATAATCACTGTGATGGTAGGGTATACCTATGAATGAGTTACATTTCAATTTTTGAAAGATAAATATGAAAATAAGTTAGGTAACATTTTATCTTTATATAATTATAATAATATAAAAAATATGATATTATTTATTTAATCATATTAATATTTTTTATCCAAGTGATGTGGTGTTGAAAAATTAATCATATCTATTTATGGTGGTGGTAGTCCACTCGTACGAACAAATGACATTATCATTTTTCAGTGAATGGAAAAGTAAAAATTTAAATTATATATTATAAGTTCATTATGATAAAAATATAATTAATATGATATGTATATATTAATTATATCATTACAACAATCAGTGATATGTTGTGATGGAAAATAAATTACATCAGTCCGCACAGTGGTAGTTCACCACACATAACTTTAATTAATTTTTTTCTCAATTAATAGATGCTGGAGAATGATATCTATAGTTAAATTTGCATAATAAAAATAATTTATATGATACATACTATTTTTATTATCTCAAAATGTTTGAACATGATTTTAAGTGGACAGATGAAATAATAAATCAAATACCCTCGGATAAGAATGAAATATCTTCTTTAAAAACATCATAAGTTTAGACCAAAAGAATGTATAGGATGGTTTTAAAATCAAACGAAAGACTCTATGATGTGAGAAGGGATGTAAGGATCGAAATTTGGAAGTTATTTGTTGAAAATAATTATTTTTATGGGTGTTGACATGAGAATAATAAGATAGATTTTATATAATAAGGGAGAGGCACTCATGGGTTTCCTATAAAAACTAAATTAATATAATCTAATTTTAATGTTTTAATGACAGAAAATTAAAAATATTATATTTTATGATGATTATGAGTCAAAATAATCTAATTCTATGAAATTTAAACATGTTTTTTTTCACATTTTCACTTATCTTTTTATTTTAACCAATTATTAACCCTTTGGAATGTTTTAGTAATATTAACATTTTCAACCCTTTATGGATTAATAAATTTACAATAAATTTTCATACAATAGATAAATGGGACACTTTTATCATAGTTATCTATATATCATTAAATTTAACAAATAAAATTTTAATTTGAATTTTAAATCATTTAATGAATTTTTTTATTATAAAATACCATTAATGTCTATTTTGGAACTATTAATTTACAACGACAATAATAAATTCTATAAAATAATGTAATTAATATAAATTAACAAAGAAAATATCTAATATTTCATTTGAATATATAATAATTTTTAGTCTCATTAATTCTTTCAAATTATACTAAATTTATTATTTTTATTGTCATTTTTTATGTTAATTGAATAATTACTACATCAGTGTTGTGTTAAAAATTAAGGTCATTATATAATCAGTAAAAATTAAAAATAAACTAAAATTATGAAGATAAATTGTTTATACATAATAATAATATTTATAACTGAATATAGCCCTTGGTTAGTTCCCAATAAAAATAATTATAATTAGTAAAAACATGAGAGTAACATTTTTTACTTTTCTAGATCTAAAATAATATAATGATCATAGTCAAATCATAATAGAAGAAAAAGGAAATATAACATAATACATAATGAGTACGAATTTAATGGAAACATGATGTAAAATTATTTCAAGTGTTAGGATCATTTTTGTGTCCTTCTGATGTTATTTTTAACCCTTAATTTCCAGATTTTCCATTAATTCTGGAAACAAACATTACTAAGGTTTCTAGTCATATTTTCTTATAATAAAAAGAAAATATTTTCCAAATTTAAACCTAGTTATTCAAAATATGTAAACTAGTTTTCAAAGTTCAAAACATTTAAGTGGAAAATTTTAATTTAATATTAATCTAAAAAAACAAAACAAAAATTAGTTGTTCAAAAATATTTCCTCATTAAGTATAAAATATTTTTATAACAAATTCATGTATAAAATCAATTTCAAAATAAATAATTTTATTATTTTAAATAAAAATAAACTAATTTAATTTTGAAACTAATCCAAAATTTAAATATTTTTACATTAATAATATTTTAAAAAACATTTGTCAATAAAAACCAGTATAATCACTATTTATTAAAAAATCAAATTTCAAAAAATTTCTAAAAATTACACAATAAGATAATTTTGAAATTTTGTTTTTCAAAATTGATATATATTTTATCAATTAGTAATTTAAAATATTCCATAAATTGATTATATTATTATCTCATAAAAATAAATCAATAATCATTTTTGGGGAAAACAAACCTTTTAAGAATAAAATGGATTTACTAAAACATAAATTCTTATCTCCTAAAATTTAATAATCAAGATTATATTGATTAGAAAATATATTAAAATAATTAGTTTATCCTTTTAATACCCACTCAAATTACCTTATTTTTCTCTTTGGTATGGATCATTTTAATTTTAATCTGATTATATATTTGAGACCTATTTGGAGGCCTAATGTGTTCACATATGTTTGAGGGGTATTTGGGGAATAATTAGATCTAGAGACCAAATTTTTTGAAATAATGACTAGCCATGTGGTTAAGAGAATCCTTTTTTGACATTCCACATGGTTACCCCTAATCAGACAGAGATGGACTATGAGTAGGAGGAGGCAACACAGTTTGATGAAACCATATAGGTTAGGACGCATACCCCTGAAAAATGTGTCCAATATTTAGATGAGATTATTACCACAATTATAGAATTTTTTCTCTAACCATATCGAGTAACCATGTAGGTATCATCCTTAGGAAGAGATCCGAGGACAGTTGGCGCACAGTTTGGTGAACTGTGGGGCCAAACCATGTGCACCTATTTTTCTTGGGTAAAAATTACAAAATGAATTTAATGATATAATAAGTTTCCATTCATCCTTTTTTGATCATTCTTGAAAATAGGAATTACTTTATTCTTCCATTAATATCTCTCAATTATATTTTCATATGTTTTGATTCAGTTTCCTCACCTAAACTCTCATTCAATAATAATTCATCCAACTGGATGTGCGTCGATAATTAATTTATCTATATGGAGTCTTTCATTGATTTTATTCACTATGAGGAATCTATTTATATGTTGGCTCATATTCCCTATTTTTAGTGTGTTGATACATTCTTCATATTTATTCTGATCCAGAGAAAATTAAAACATGATACATGATGAAGATAGTGGTATTGTTTTTAGGTTTGTGATTAATGAATCATCCCTAAAGTATTTATATTTTATAAACATCCATCATTGTGAGAACATCAATTTAATTAGGGATTTCATATTTAATTTTTATTCCATTATTATAATCATCATGCTTGTATTCTAGAGTATGAATAATAACTATTTATCACATCATTGGAGGTTGATACCTGAATTCCTGTAACACAAAGTAGGGTGATACATCAATTATGCCTTGGTAACCCACAAGGGTTTTTGGGACACCGTTTGGGTGTCTAGCTTGACCCTTCCAATTATAATCCCTCTTTAATTAAGTGAATGAATTTTGAAGATCATTTATATTATCTATAGTTCTAATTGACCTGAATGTATGTGTTTAAATATAATAAATGAATAACAGTTCTAAATGTAAAGTATAATATATGTATTAATAGTCCCATTTGAATGTAATTGAATGACATGGTTGTATGTTCATGCCACACCTTTCCACGATTGATGGAAGTATGTTTAATAATCCTAATTAATGATAATTAAATTAAGTTACTGAAGGTTTTCATTTCCCAATTATACATTCCAATTATTAAGGATGGTATAGAATGAACCGGTTTATATATTAATGTCCTATGTAATACACGAAATTATCTAAATAATGAATTATATATAAGGTGCCTATTTTATATGGTTTGTTTCAACTATATAGAAGTTTTTAGACTTGAGATATTCCTTGGATGACCAAGGGAAGACATTGAACACTCAAGGGATTCCATTTTAATTCTTATAGCTAATATCCATGGGAGATATCAAACATAGAATGTGATCTTTGTCTATTAAAGGATTCCGGACATGACATTATAGGATACCATAACTATATACATTATATTTTGATTCCATTGATACAATATTTGAATCAATCGTGAAATCCTCAGTCATAGGGAACCTTGGATACACACCATTGGCCCTAGTCACACTACACACATTTTACCTTCGACAATATTCTTGGACACAGTTAAAACTATTATTGTGGAATGCCTGGGGTGATACCCATTGGATTATAGTCAAGCTGATATATCTAGGATATATATTA
This sequence comes from Viscum album, assembly GCA_963277665.1. NCBI lineage: Eukaryota > Viridiplantae > Streptophyta > Magnoliopsida > Santalales > Viscaceae > Viscum > Viscum album. Next base: position 1,637,476,265 of record OY728121.1, on the reverse strand, counting down.
TCACCAAGTTTTTTTCACCTTTAGGTATGTGATTCCATAGTTATTACATTGGATCATGATTACTACTATATTAATTATATAATTCCCTATTACACATTGGATCCTCTATTATTATTTCAATAATGAAACTATAAGAGTTTTAGTTTACCTCCCATGACTTATTTACAAAAATGAACTCAATGTATTAATTGAATGATTACATTTTTAGAGATATTACAATCTAATGATGAAATAGGTAAAATGGTATATAAATTATATACTAAATTAAATTTATATATACCTACATATTTATTGTTTATCTGAATAGTTAAGATTATATATACTCTATTTGTGGTGGCATATTGAGATTTATCTCACAAACTATCTGGGATACTGATGGTACCCAAGATTATGATCTTTATTTAGGTTTTGATATGGGGAACTGCCCTACTTTGGAAACATGATATTGATTTTTTGAATTAGGATGAAGAAAGGTAGTAGAGGACAAGGTAGAAGAACATGATGCATGGATAGTTTTGGCTTCTATTTGATACTTTTTTATATCATGTATTTCCTACTTCTATGAATACCTATTTTCCTACTTTATAGAGATATGATATACATTGTGATCATTTTTTATATGATTCAATTTATTATTTGAGTATTATTATTAGTTTATTGGGTTTTAATGTATGATTCATCTACAGAAGTTTACTGATCTAGTGTTTTAGTGTATGTTTATTATATTCTATCTATTTATATATGAATCCACTATTTAACAGTAATTAGTTATCCATTTTCTTACACTCTTGTAAGGAAGGTACAATATCCCAATACAAACACCCTAGTAACTCACTGCTAGTCACTATCCTATGATGTACAAGGAGGAATGATTTATGCCATGTGGCCAACCAGGCTCGAGGAACCTTTGAGTGCTACCTATGTCTGGGACATCACAATGTGAAATCAGATGCGTTTCTATTTTCAATTTTCATAATACATGGGGATATATACAAAAGATTAAGAATATATGGATCTTGTTTATGAGTCAGGCCTCGTAGTAGTTGACCCACGTTTTAGGTAACTACCATGTTTCATGGGAATGTGAATTTTTTTTTCTATAGTTCATATATTAAAACTCGCGTAATTTAACCATTAGGTTATTCACTTGAATTTTGGTATTTTACATGGCTTATTGATATTTGTTCCTTAGTCTGATGATGGGATATAAAGGAAACATCTTTACTTGAATCATAATAAGCACAATGAGTTCACCTTCCATGAAAATTTCCTACCATATAGGTGTATTTCACTATATTCATTACTTATGTTACTTGTGATTATTGAGTGATCCATGATTTTAATAATTTTTTATGTTTATAATATCTTCTACTGGGTTGATATTAGTTAATTTAAGGAGTTATCATTATTATAAATAGAATTTTCCGGTATAGTTTAATGGTTTCATCTCAAATAGCTTGTTTTTAACAATTTTGGCTTTGTACCTACAGTTAAATAAGATACTCATTAGAAATTGTTGAGTGATTACCTATTTCAGTGCATGAGGTGTATGAGGCCTCATGGATTTGAATGGAAAATTTACTATGTTGAGACATTGTATATTACCCATTACGCTTTGATAATGAATGTAGATGGGGTTAAATATAAATCGAATGTTTTTCAATTTTAGTGATAAGCTGCATGAGACATGATTAAAAGGTAATTGACATCTATTTAATCAAGTTGTTATAAATAAATAAGAAAATTAAAAATGTAAATATAAATTTTAGCTTATATAAATCAATTAGTTTCCTATAAACGAAGAGGAAATGTGTGATAGACCCTTTCACATAAAATAACACCTATAAAATAAACATAAACACTTACTGGTACATGGAATTATATACAGCTTGTTTGTGTGGTACCATGGGTAGTGGTCACTTATTCTTATCAATTACTTGTATAAGTGCATTTATCAGCACTAAAATCATGTTTTGAAGTGTGTTATTTGAATTTTTAGATATATTCCATTACAACATCCCCATGTCATGATCCAAGATTTTGGTGATGACCATGCTTCAGAAATGGTGGGCCCTGATCCACTAATAGGATTAAAAATGGAGGAACCCCCAATTATACCCAAACTAGTCACTGATACTCTTCTTTAACAGGGTTTCCTATATGTGATGTAGACTATAATGGGTGCCCCAGGACTTGTACCTATGGAGGCTGATCTAATACGTGGGTTCTATTACCCACAACCTCCCATATTTTAAGTGGATGTCAGTCCATTGTTTATTGAGTCTTGGATAGGGGAAAATCCTTCAATCTTAATGCTTTTAGAGATGCTTCTAGATTAGAGGGTCATGATTTACAGCTACATATTACGTGATTTGGACAATCACTAGTGGGATGTGATTACCCATGATTGTCTTTATTAGTTCATGGTCTTATTTGACCTCCAGACTCTATTCTATAATAAATTCATTACGCAAATGATGATAGATGGTTGAGCAATAGAGTTCTTTAATATATAGTAGATTTTTATGTCAGTTATGTTTTATTCATCATGATTTTATTAGTTATTGTTTTTGAACCACTTAAATATCGTGATTAGATATCATGTGCTCAAGTATGGTCTTATTTATTCAATCTATAATCAGGTGAATTAATTTCTCATTCCTATAATGTCTGATATCATTAATCAAGAGATTAAATTTGCTCAAACTGAGGGAAGAAGATAGTACCATTTACAATATTTTAGTGTTGAGGTAGGACAGTCATTATTATTGTAGTAGGTAACGTTCCCTAGATGTTTCACATAAAAGTAGTGGAGGCCATAATATCATCACTAGAAGCTATATTATAGGCCATAGGTGTTGATGGTAGGGGAATCTAAAGCCTCGATGTGATATAAACCCAATAGATTTTCCTTTTTATAGTTTTATGAGAAATATACATAGATTCTTTAATAAATTTCCAACTATTTCTAATGGAAGAGGATCTGGACTACCATTACATTTAGTGGAAGGATATTTTATGCCATGGTAGGAGATAAGTTGGAGTACCACCAGTAAGACTGGCCAAGGAGGAGGTTCTGGCTACGGTATCCAGACATCTAATTATTACAAACAATAGATCAGAACTACTCAGGGTATTCCAACTATATCATAGGACCATTGATCAGTATAGTTTCATGAATTATTATAGATACTTAGGGATCATAGAATATGACCATCGAAAGTACGATGTACTATTCTATGATCTTATACTAATTTATCTTCTTTATTTTATATAGGTTCTTCACATTCCTTTTTCTCAATATCATCCATGGAATGTTCTTCATTGAAAATAATATATTATTGTGGTGTGATAATCCTTGACAGAGTGTTGGGAGTACTATTAGAGCACAAATGACTATATAGGGACTGTCCCCTTTAGGTAGGTAGTTATCCATTTGATGGTACCATTTTTACCTCATGACTATATAGGGACTGTCCCCTTTATGTAGGGACTGTTCTCTTTAGGTAGGTAGTTATCCATTTGATGGTACCACTTGTCAGTAGGTAAAGCAAGAGCACCAATATATTTCTATATTATTACAACTTATTCAAGTCCATAAATGGAAATGGAGGATTTCCCCATGGAATATGTAGTTAGATTACTGATGTCTCCCTGAGGTAGAGACGTAGTTTTGAAATACATTTAAAAAATAAAAAAACAACCCCAATTACATCCTTTTTAGGATACTTCATCAGTTGTTGAGTTGGAATGATTGTATTTCTGTGAGTTAATATGACTAAGTGGTTTCATGTAATATATTTTTATTTATGTATAACCATTCCATATCATGTTTATGGTATAGGTTGTAGAGGGCTATGGGAACACTGGTGATTCTGAGAATGTTATTTTACCCTTTGACTGATGTCCTATCAGAACAGATGATACAAATTTTATAGGGAAAGCTCCAATCATGAATCCTTGACTATTAGATGATATTTGGTGAAGAATATATCTCTCGTAATATTCTCCTGCCATAATATATTTTAATAGATAATTCTGATGGATATGTATGATCCTTTCTATGGTATGTCGTTTAATTCTCCCATGTGACAGTTAGAGGTACGATATGTAGTATTACAAGGTCCTCATCTTATACTAGATACATTAGAGCAGGTTCAGATGATAAAGAAGAATATGTATACTACTGAGTCTTGAAAAAATATTATGTCAATATTCATTGATGATCATCATTATTTTAGGTTAGCGGTCATGTTTTATTATGGGAATCACCCAAGCATGGGTAGAAATGGATACCATGGCAATGGATTTTGTCTCCTCATTTTGTTGGGGCGTTTCAGATTCTAGAGGGATTCGGTCCAATATCCTAGTTGTTTATACTAAATCAATATTATCATGAAATTCATGAAATATTCCATGTTTCACAGCTTCACTATTATCATTCCAACCCATCTCATACATTTTATCATAAGGATGTGGAGATAGTTGTTGATGATTCATTTGTGGAGTATCTTATACACATTGTTGACTGTAGTATGATAGAAATTTGAGGTCGGTATGTCCCATTATTGTGGGTTCTATAGAATCAATACCATTTGTAGGATAAGACATAGTAAATCGAGGACAATGTATCTTCTCAATTCCCAATGTAATTCATACATGATGTTTTAGCTCCCATGGAAGAGGGAATCTTGGATATGTTCCTTTAAGGGGGGAATACTATATGAAATTTTTTATCTTATGCATGTATCCTTTTAATTTCATTATAATCATTCTTTTGGACCTAATATGGGTTAATAATGTGTTCATATATGTTGGGTGGGCGGGGGTCAGGGCTTCTTAAAATTCAGGAGCCAAACATTTTGGGAAAATAGACTGGTTTCACCGTTAGGAGACACCTTGTGGGGGTGCCAAATGGTTACCCCTAAAAATGATGGGTTAGATAGTGATTAGAAAGATGTTTCACAATTATATGAAACTGTCATTGATCATCCCCATAATTATGAAATTTGTATGCAGTTTTCTACACAGATTAATGGTATGATTAGTGCATAGTTTCATGAACTCTATTGCCTAACTATAAAGGTATTATCCTTTATAAGTGATCCATGAATGGATGGACCAAGGATTTCCCAACCGTGTAACCAAATTGTGTGCCCTTTTTTTATTTGTTAAAATTAACATTATTCCCTTAATGATCTTAATATTTTACCCCTCTTCATCATTTTCTCATTCCTATGGACATGATATTGCTTCTACTATAATTTTGAGCTCCGAAGCCTATTTCAATATTATTTGACCAAGATATGTCATCAGATACCTAATTTGATCCATGTTCCTCCAATTAGATGTGAATAAATAAATAATTTATTCATCTTGATTCGTTAATCATTTGTATCCTCCTTGGATAATTCTATTTAAATGAAGGCTCATATACCCAATTTTCATGGAGTAGGTGCGTTCGTCATATTTCTTTTCAACCATTCTAATCTAAAGGCAAATACATGACAAGGAGAGTGTTATAGGTTCACTGTATAAGGTTTAACAATTATCCCTCATGTATCTCCATTTTATAAAATTTTATCATTGTGTGCGTGCTGATTTTATCAGCCATTTCCTATTTAATTCTTATTATATACATATAATCATCATGATCACATTATAGAGAATGTATTTTAACTTTTAATCATGAAATATGATTTTGAGAACTCAATTATTTCAACTACCATGTAGGATGATACTTGAATTATGCATGGGTTACCAGCTTGTGTTTTTATGGGAAACTATTTGGGTGTGTGGATTGACCCTTCCAATGGTAAGCCCTATATAATTAAATGAATGAATTTTCATGAAAAATTATATTTTCTATAGTACCTATTGACCCCTCTATTATAAGTGTTTAAATATAAAAAAGGAATCTCAATTATAAATGGAATGTATAATTTTTGTTTCACTTGACCAATTTGAAGGTAATATATTTACTTGGTTGTATGTTTGTAACATACCTTTCAATGCCTGATGGAAGGAAGTGGAGTGAACCTAATTAATGATTCATTAATTATGTCTATAAATGGTAGAATTTACTTCATATATTTTCCACATAATATACATGGTATGGAATGAAACTATTGACATATAAAAGTCATGAATAAAACCTAACCTTAACTAGAAAATGAATTATGAACAAGGTGTCGATTGAATATGGATATTTTCTTCTTTATAATAGTGTCTAGTCTTGATCTATGAATTGGATTCCAAAGGTAATCCCTTGAGCCCTTAGAGGATAGCATTTTAATTCAAGGAGCCGGTTTTAATGGGATATACCAACTAATGAACTTTGTATTTCTCTACTAGAGGATGACCATAATGACCCCATATGATCCCTTCACTATCATTCAGATATTATGATTCCTTTGATACACTCCTTGGATCAATATTGACATCCTCAGACATATGGTTCCATGGATAGACCCTATCTGGACTAGTTAGGATTATCCGATTTTACCTTGAATGAGATCCCTGGACTTGGTTAGAAATATTAAAGTGGAATACGTTTGGATATTCCTATTGGATAACTAAAATATTCTTACATCCAGGGTACAAGATTTCACTGATTTGTCTTGAAAAGTATCGTGAGGGATCCAATGGTTATTAACTTGGATCATCAATATTTTTATAATAACTAAAAAATTCCTTATTACATACTGGATCCTCTATTATAATTATAATTATACTATGTTAGTGCTGCATAACCTCAAATGAATTATTTATATAAAATGAACTCAATTGATTAATTAAATAATTACATGTTCTGGGATATTACTAGGTGATTCTAAAGCATTTATTTGGGTATGTACTTTCTATACTACATTAAAGTTTTATATATATGCACAATTTTAGTTTATATTCACAGAATGGATGTTATATATTAAATTGGTGGTGGCCTACTAAGATTTTACTCAAACCCTTTCTTGGAAACTAATGGTACCTGAGAAGATTATATGTATGAAGGTATGGAAAAAGGGAATAATTGTGATTTGGACACCTGGTCATGATTTCAAGCATTAGGATGGATCTCAGTAAAATTATATCAAGTAGAATCTCAGGATACATGGATAGTTTTGGATTCTTTTCTTATTATTTTATAATTCATGAATTTCATACTTCATTGTATACATGTTTTCTTTCTTTCTAGATACATAGAAAACATTATCAGTATTTTTATATGATTCAGTTTCAGCTTTGAGTATTATTATCATTTTCCTGGTCATTTATGTTTTCTTTCGCTATAGAGGTTTTCTGGTCCTGTGTTTTTGTGGTTGTTTCAATTATACCATTTCTTTATATACACATATTATATTTACATATTATTTTCTATCTGTTGAGATACACAATTGTAATGAGGGAATAGTCACCCCAAAAAGACACCATACAGACTCGATGATCGTTGGATGCCCCTTGTGTATGGAGACACACACATGAGGCCATGTGTTTAACTATGATTGAGGAACCATTGAGAGGAACCCAGGTCCGGGATGTCACACACTCAAATTTAATGGCTATGTTATAATAGTCATGTTAACATATTAATATTTTTTAGTTAATTTATGATTGGTGTTTCATAGTTTCCATTTTATAGAACATGGTATCCTTATTTTAAAATCTCATGATATTAAATTCTCCACAAATTTTATAAATTTTGTCCTTTAAATTTAAACATGGGATCAAGAACTTGGTTTTGACATTTCAAAATACCATTTTTTGAATATGATATTGTAAAAAGAGTTGATAAAACATCCACATAAAAAGAAGGAAATGGGATTTACAAAGGTCATCTGGAATAACACAAAACTATTTTTCCATGAAGTAAAACATTGTTGAGAAGTTAAAACATGGATTTGTATGAAACAAATAATTCCAAAGGACAAATATATTCTTATATAGAACATGTTAATTAGAAATTTAACAATCATAAAACCATAAATCAATGAATGGATAAAAGACAATTTATTTCTCTATATGAAAATTTTATGGAAAATTTTATTTATTCAAGATCATTTTCCAATATTTGAGGAAATCCATTATTATATATACAAATAGAATACGGAAATTTATATACATGAAATTTCAAAATTCCCCATTTGATAAATTTTTACCACAATCTCATATCTAAATCCAAATGATGAGTTTTTAAATTGAATATTACATATCTTATGAACTAAAATGAACTTATAATAGATTTCATAATTTAATAGCATTATAATAATTTATTCCTCTTGTCTTTCGAAGTAAACCAAAAGAAATATTTTTAGAAAATGTTATGATAATTCATAAATGAATAAACCATCACATGAAGAAATAACAAATAAATCACCACAACCCAAATAATAATACCCAAATATTAACATAGATAATTCAACAAATATTCAAACTTAAAATTCAACAAAATATTCCATAATAATATTTTATCCAAATTATTTTATGGATATGGTAAAATATTCACCCAAGATAAATTTTGAATTTATCTAAAAATTACAACAATAACTGTTTATGTCTTAAATTATAAATTTGTACAAATTAATAAAATAATATCTTAGATATGATAATATTACCATAAATAACTTTATTCATCATAAAAACAGATTTAGATAATATATAGGTCCCAAATATAATTCATTATCTAATCCTCATATGAAATCCAATAAAATCACATTATTTTCCCAAACATTACAACCACATTAAACATTAATCACTTATTCAAAAAATTACTATTAGATCCCATGGTTATGATAAAACATATTTACCTTAATATAAATAAAAATAATTATCTATCAAAACAGTTATAGTTAAAAAAATTATGTCATACTAATGAGGACATAATAAAGGTATATGGTTGGTGTTGCACCCTTATCCACATTTGGGGTTGGTTTCAAGCATTATGGCCATGCTTGAAGTAATGGGTCATCAAAAGCCTTATAGGTTATGAATTTTATAATATAATATTCATATAATTCTAATCATATTCCCAATAATATGATGAAAATTATAAAATATATCATTCATCATCAAAGAAAATATAAACCTGAATAGTTATCCAAACCATTAAACATATGTACAAAAAATAAAAACAAAATTATTCCTTATATAAATTTTTCATATTGTAATATTATGGGTTACACATACCTCAAATTTTTAACAAAACGTAATAAATGTCTCCCAAAACATTACTATCAAATAAAATCTGAAAAGGGGTGTCTAAAACATTGAAATTATAAATATTAATAAATTTACCATAATAATTAAATCTTGAATCCATCTATATATAACATAATAAATTAAAATTATAACATAGTCATACCTTTCTATCTTATTCCTAAATATTTTATCAAATTAAACAAAATATTAATAATATATTATAATTCATCGATATCAAAAATATAAGATAAAATATAATACATTCCAATTTTAATTAAATTTTCATTCTTTTGTCTTGAACCGAATTATAAGTAGGAAATACTATATATTCATCTATATAATCTTCATGATATGTTTCAGATATTTACCCATATTAAATTGATATTCATAATACCCATAATCCCCATATTTAAAGTATGTAATTAATTCTTTTTGAAGAAAATTTTTCATCTTCATTTTGTTAATTGAACTCATCCTTTATTACAGGAAATATAATTTATTCATTCCCACCATTTCTACATAAAAAACAACTTACCATTCACATAATAAATTTTAAAATGTTCTTCTTCCCACATTCTTGAAACATTGATTTTTATGTATTCAGACATTTTATTATCTTTATCACCTAAACATCTAGAAATATTTATTTCTCTCTTATTTGATTCATTAAGAAACTAACCGAGTTTAAGGTTGAAAATCACAAAATGTAATAGCGAGTTCAGAATAACCACATGAGTTCTCTATATAGACACTATTTCATTTGGTAGATTATTCTGATAGCCACCGTGTTTTCTATCACATCCATTGTTACTATGGTGATTTTTAAATCCACCCATTTACTAAAACTAAAAAATTTTAGTGTTTCAATATGAATAATATAATAATAAACAACAATATGCAGAGGATAAAAAATAAGATATCCTTAACCATGTAATCTTAAAATTTATCTATTTATACAAATAACAAAATTTCCCCTAACAAATTATCTTTTAGGTTTATAGAGTATTATTAACTTATGTTGAAAAAACATCATATCCTCTAAAGTTATCTAACACCAGCTATGATACCAACAACAATGAACATTCAATAAAACATATAAAATATAGTGTATTTATAAAAATAATTAATTTATTTCATTCAAAATGATAATTAAGTTTTTTATATTTTGAGATATTATTTCATAACACTTACTTAACTGACGCATATATTACAATGTAGAAACTACTATTTAGTATCCATTTTTTCGACCGAAAAAAATAAAAAAATAATCTAATTGTAATGAAAAATCTCCAAAATCCAAAGTTTATTTCTTAATTTCCATTACAAATCATTAATCCCTATGAAAAAAGTTTTAATATAAAGGATGATAAATAAAATTCAGAAATGTACAAAACAAATAAATCCATTACTCTATTTTAAAAAATAAAAAAACATAAAATAATTAACTTAAACATATTATTCACTGATAAATGAAATAAATAATTTCTCAATGAAAAACACACACATTTTTCACAGTTTAAAAATTTAGAATTCCATGAATTAATATGTCAAACATGCGTGAATATTAAAAATAATTTTACATTAATCTTATAAACGAAGTTACCCTCATTGTTACGTATGGAATAACCATCACCATTATAGTTTGAGTGAAAACCATTGTAACACTTGAATAAACATCATGATTATTTGTGGAATAACCATCATAGTACATTTAAAAAATATATAATTTGAAACCAAGTTTGTTAAAAGTGTCCCAATTTTAGAAAAACTTTCACAGTATATTTCAATATTTTCTAAATAGAAACGCAATCGAATAACTTTTTATCTTTTCCCAATGATTTAGTGAGATATAATAAAATCAACCACCCTTTGTTTATAGTGTATCCACCAATATTAATATAAAATAACCATGAACCATAACAGAATATGTAAAATCTTTCATAAAATATTTTTTTTACACCCATAGGAAAATATTTTCAGATATTAATATACCCAATTCATTAAAACCATTTCTCAAATGTAAAATTCATAAAACAAATGGATGGATGTTTTCTATTTTAATAAAACATGATTTTTTATAGGGTAATAATAACATCAAGTAATTATTATAGTATTGGGATTTTTTGTGGTCTCTATATACATTAAAATATAACATTCATTTCCTCAATAATAAATAATGTCAAAAAATTAAGTAAATTGTTAAATTTTTTAAAATATTGTATAAAATTGGAAAATGAAAAAAAAATTCATTTATAATTATTTTTTGACCCTACCAATATAATAATAAAATAATTTTTAATACATGTCCATGTAAGAAAAAGAACTTTTTAAGAGAATCTTTAAATGTGTATTTTTTTAAAAGTTCCCTACCTTGAGTCTGAATCATCAGGTATGTTATTCATAATCCAGAATAGTCAAATTATATTAATTATTTAAATTATTTAGAAAAATTATTATATTTAATATTCCTTTTGTTTGACTTATTCACATGTTATTAAAATTACATAATCATATATGTTGACGTCATATGTTTTGATGATATTGGGGTCATAAGTTCAAAATGAGCATGTTAAGTTGAAAATTGTCAAACCTGTCATCATTAAATCATATCCAAAATAATTATTATGAAATAATTATAATTTTTATACTTCCAGTATACATTATTAATGAATCAGGAATGATGGTTATGAATAAAAATATATGTTTCAATCACAGAGATGATAGTTCGTTCATATGTATGAGTAATAATTTAAATTTTAAACGATCATTAAGGAATGAATGTAGGAATTATTTTTCCCTTATATAATGATAGTAATATCATAAATATAAAATTATAAAATTAATTATATATAAATATATCTTCCAGGTGATGTGGTGATTCAAAATGAATCACCTCAATTTTTAGAGGTGGAAGTCCACATGTATGCATGAACGACATTATCATTTGTCAGTGAATGGAAAGTAATGAAATTAAATGATATATTAACCTTTAAAAATTTTAAACATGACCTGAATATAAAATAAAAAAAATGAATTATATCATTATAAAAATCCATGAGAGGTGGGGTTGCAAATCAAACTGCATTGATCTATGAGGTGGTAGTCCTCTATACACACAAACGATGAATTCCATTCGCAAATAATAATTGTTATAGATTCATATATGTTTTAAAATTAATATAATTACATATTTTTATATGATATATAATGTATTTATTAGCTGATCATGGGATAAAAATATTTTTGGGATTTCAAAGATTTAATTTAATAAAATAATTGGTTAAAAATGATACCTTCTCTCCAGACGTCCTCTTAAGTACTACACCAAAAAAATTTCAGTTTTTTTAATGAAAAATAATGTATTATTTCATGATAGATTCATGAAAGGTATTTGTATATGAATTGGAAATTTTTTTATCTATGTGTGCTGAAATGACCAAAAAAGATTCCTTACTATAAGAGAGGGGAGGGGGACTCTTAGAAAATTCATAAAATTTAATATTTATATTAGTAAATTTGGACTTCCAATTTGCTCAAAATTGAAAATATTTTAGTTTTATTTGAGGTTGAGTCTAAATAATCAAAAAAACTAAAATTTTCAAACATTTGTGTCACGTTTTTACATTTATATTTTTTTAACCCATCATTAACCCTTTTGAGAAATATTATAATATTAATATTTCTTATCATTTATGGATGATTAATGTTACTATATAATGAAAAAATACAAATAAATTTTCATGTTTGATGTAACTATAAATTACACATTAATTTGTAAAAATACAAATTTTTATAAAATTGAAATCATTTAATAAAGCTTTATTGATTATAAAATATCATTAATGTCAAATTTGGGACTATTCATTTTCGATAAGATTAATATCAAAAATTAAATAGAGGAATTAGATTAAATCCAAACCTCTATAATATTTTATTTTATATATAAAATTTATTAGTTTCACTAATTGATTTATTTTATAATACCTTTAATATTTTAAATATCATTTATTTTATTTTTCCAATAATTGAATAATTTTTATGTCAACGCTGTGTAACCAATTAATGTAATAATTTATTTACTAAAAATAAAAAATAACCATGATGAAGCTAAATATATTTAATTTCAAAATAATATTTATAATAAAAAATATCCTATAGTTATACCCACATTAAAATTATTATATTTATTAAAAACAAGAGTGTGACATTTTTGACATTTAATAACATTAAATTTTTTAAATGTCATAATCAAGTAATAATTGAAAAAAGTCAATATAAACGAATATTAGAAGTGTATGGATGAATTTTAACAATATGATAAAATTATTTCAAGTGTTACAGTTATTTTATAACCCATATCATTTAATTTTTAACACTTAAATACTTGACTTATCATTTACTATGCTAATAATAATTATCGATTATACTATTCATATTGAAAAAATATAAAGGGTTTATATTTTAAAAATATTTACCCAAGTATTCCATATATGTTTTTTTCTATATTTAAAACACATAAGTGGCATAATTTAATTATAAATTAAACCATTAAAACCCAAAGAAAAATAAGTGTTCAAAAAAATTATTATTTTTAGTATAAAATGTTTTCATAATTAATTAATACATAAAATTAATTTCAAAAATAAAAGTTGGATTATTGTATATTATAATTAAATAAATAAAATTGAAAAAAATCCAAAATATAACTTAAAATTAAAAAAAATTAAACGAAAACAATTTATCCAATAAAAATTTGTATTTTCCCAGTACATTGAATAATAAAACTTTTCTGAAAAATATTAAAATTGAATCAAAAGATAAATTTGAAAATCATGATTTCAAAAATAGTATTTATTTCTTCAAATATAATTTTTTATACTTCACGAAATTAAATATATTTTTCTCTCAAAACATTTAATCAAATACCATTAGGATGAAAACATAACATTCAAGATTAAAATGATTTTACTAAAACATCAATGATAATTTAAAATAATTTAATAGATAAATTTATTATTATTATAATATATATATATATATATATATATAAATCAATACTATTAATATAAAAAATGTTATTTTCTAGTTTATAACAACCTTATTTAAATAATAATATTTTTCAATTCATTTAAGATTACTTATGTTTGTTATACATGTTATCGAACACAATTAACTTATTATAAAATCAATATATATCCCAATAGTGGTTATTTTAATTATTTAAAATGAAAAATCATTTTTAAAGTTAAAATATTTTTATGAAAAATTGGTTTTTTACAATGAAATAAACAAATATAAAATTATATTATAAATATGATTCAATTTTCATTAATTAGATTAAATGTAAATAAATGGTACTTTTATTAATTTGAATCAAAATAAAAAAAATATTCATACTTTTAAATTACTGAATATATTAAATGGAATGATAGTTTTAGAAACAAATTAGTATTTTTCAATATTCACTGAAAATTCAATATTTTCTAAAAAACTTTTAATTTTACCCTATTTTAACATCGATATGATAATTTCAAAAATTATTTTAATTTTTTAAAATAACATTTCGAAATTTTCCAAAAATTAATTATAATATTTTCCATCAACAATAATTAAAAATTATTTTTCATGAAACATATTTTAAAAAAATTAAATATCATTATTAAATTTTAGTACTTATTTATTATGATTTTTTATTTGAATTTAAATTTAGTTAAAAAAATATATGTCTTATAAATCCACTGATAATATCTATACCTAGTAATTTAATATAAAGACTATATCAGTATAATTTGAAATATAATATTTCAATATTATATAGTGGTTTGGTTTAAATATATGTTTCAGGTTGAATATGATATGTAATATAGTGTTTTTTTAAAATAATGGTGTGTTACATTCTACCCTCTTAAATAATATTCTTTTTCATAATTTGATCATTTTCATAGAAATAAATATCTTGACATTTAAAAATTACATTATCGATTACCTACCTCATAAAATGGTTCAATAAAATATTCACATAAAAAGAGGGAAAGGGAAATATAAAGGTCATCACATAATGTGGTTTCTATAAGAAACAATTTGTAGGATGTTAAAATATTAACTTGGAAGAATTTTATAAATATTTAAGGAGAACTATTAAGATCATTGATCACAAAAAAATGAATGATTAATAGAAAGTTATGGTACACAGAACAATATTTTTAATGAATTATAAAATAATTGATTAATTAGATATAAAGGTATAAGATGCAAATTTTGATTCAATATCCATGTTACTTTATTTAATGTATCCTTTTTCGATAAAGATTCAAAATAAAAAAATATATTAGATATATTTTTATTTCATAAACATAATTTTACCCTTTCGTTGTGCTTCAACCAATTTACACATCCCCAAATACTGTAATTAAATAATATAAAATTATTATTTTTATGCCAGAAATTCCAAAATTTACTTTTACAGTAACAAAATGTTACTACTATCATTTATAAAATAATAACGGTTATCACAATGGAAGATAATAACCAAAATTATTATGAATATATTAATCTCCAAAATTAAATAATAAAACCAAAGGTTTTACATAGATCATTCCATTAATAATTAACATTATATCCAAAAATGACCTCCAAAACATCAACTAGAAAGAATGTTTTATCCTCAAAGGATGCCTCAAACCATTCAATTTACATCTCAAGAAATATAACAATGTTCCCAAAAAATAATCCTTCATATTAAATTTACTGGTTATATATATATACCATCCCAATAAAACATTCCTAAAAAATATTATTAATCACAAGAAAACCATAAAAATTCAAAAATATATAACCTAATAATATGTTTCCCAAAATATAATTAATATTTATGCCCCAAAAAATTCAAGGAAAATAATGTCACACAAACCAGTACATCATGTAGGCTACTGGTATGTGATGTACCCATATCATCTTTTTATTGTAGGATCGGTCCCTATGACATTTTCGGATATAATGGGTTGTTTCCTAGAACACTATATTACCTTTTTCCAAAAACATCTTTATACTTTTCTATTGCATTTACAAAAAATATAATGAACATTCTCAACATAAAAATGACAATAATTTTTTTGACTAGTATAATTTTCTATAATATATATTGTTTCCAAAAAATCAAATAATCATAATTAACAATTATTTATTTAATGTGAAAAGTTAGATAAACAATAATTGTTAAAAATGTAATTAATTATAAGTCTAAAAATATAAATAAATTTTTCATCAAAAATAGATTTTTTTATTGAAAGCATACTAATTCCCAGGGATAAATTACCATAAATTTTTCCTAAAATACTCTTAACCATCTTTAAATTTGGTAACATGAATCCTCAAAATGTGTTCTTATACCCTTAAACATAGTATTATCATTATACTTATCATACTGAGAAACATTATGTTTATCCTAGGACATCCATGATTATCCTATATTCAATCAATTCATGATAATTCATAATGAGTTTTTTAATTTCCAAAGAAAATCCCTTGGGAGTGATAAACAAGCTATGAAAAAGGCATATTTTGGTGAACTAGGTGATGATCGAGTGCATCTCAGTCAATAATTTTTTGATGTTATTAAACCTAGGTAAAACTATTCCAAATACACATACACTTGCAGAATCATGGTCAAAATGTAATTTATTGTAAAAGATCTATCTAAAATAAAAAAAATCTATATATACCTTATTACATATAATTATCCTTATACTTATCCTTATACATATCCTTAGAGTTCTCTCTAATTTTATTTCATCATAGGATCTAATGTTTTACTGAATCTTTTATCAGGGACCAATTATATTGACCCAAGAATTATATATATATTATTTAATTATTTTTACCATGAAAATATATTATTTAAAACCCAGTTATCATGATTCTTGTTATATTGGGAAGGATGGGATCATAATACATAAAATTGAGGATAAACAAATATTCATTAAATTATTCTCTATATTAAGCTGTTAAATCCTTTTGATCTCTAAATAACACATCAAATGACTTATGAAATACATAGGAAAATAAGGCAAGCTAAATAGGCCAATAAGGAAATAACATCATAAGGAAATATGTCATTTGGGATTAAATAATATCATTATATAATAATATATAAGGAACATGATCACTCAAATTGGATAATAACCTAAATAACATTCTATCATAACATATTGGAATCATATGAAATGTGTTTGAAACAATTAGCATGAAATTAAAATTATTCAAGGGTAATTTCTAATATACAATTACTTGATTTAAAAATTCCCATAATGGATTATTTTTACACCATAATCCCACATATTGCATATCATTAAAATAAAACACTACCCAATGAAATGAAGTTCTATCTTGGCACACCCATCATATAAGCTATATCGATCTCACCTAGTTCAATTGGGGAACACCCATCAAAACATGATACTGATTAATTTTTTATACAAAATTAAATCATTCAAAAGATAAAACAAAATATCCACCCATTGAAAGAATAGGGGTTAAATAATCGTGACTAACATCAGAATAAAATGAATTTTCATAATAGAGTTATTTGAGGGATGAACATTAGGAATATATTACACAATAAAAATTTATGGATAATAAGATTTGAATACATGTTGGAAATATTTATATATAATCTAAATTCACTTGATATCATCAATGGTTCTAAAAACTAATGAAATTTCGTCAAAATAACACCTTGAATACTTTTTAAAAAAATACAATATTTACTTGAAAACAATTTTTAAAAAATATAAAAAATATCCAAAATTATTATTGAAAACATTACGTTAAATAGTAAACAAGAAAAAATATAATGTAAACTGAAATTTTTTGATGTTTAATGATGGAGTGTAATTCCATACATGTCATAAATGTGAAATACATTCCTTTCACATTGTTGTAAAAATGTTAAAAAGTGAATTGTACAGAAAAAAGAAAATAAATATTAAATAATAATGTATAAATTAAAAACAACTTGAAAATTTCCTTAATTATTAATTTTCAGAATGTTAGAACATTTTTTAAAACACCATAGTAATGGAATTGAATGTGGTTTCGACCAAAGGGATAAATTCAGTCATCATTTCTTAAAAAATAATCTCAATAATTTTAAGTACTAATTATAGAAAAATGTTAATATTTGTTATAATTTTCATATATAAAATGAAGATAATAAAATTAAATGTTTTTATAAAATTGTTAAATAATTTTCTAGAATGGAAATTCAATCATAAACAATCATGATTTAAATGAGACCAAAACATAAAACCTTACCCATTTGGTAACATTTAAATCATAAATCCATTGAAATATATGTATGAATTGTATTATTAATATCATTATGTATTTGAATTATTCATTAATTAATATGTATATGGTAATTATATACACCATTCAAAAGAAATTAGTTTATTAAAAGAACATGTTTCTCAAAGAAGGATGTTTGAGATGAAGTCGATAACTTTAGTCAAGTATTTTTTGTGTATGTGGTTTATCTCCCAAATAATGAAAATATGATAATTTTTTATGAAAACTTTCTAGTATTAATACTTTATTCATAAACCATATGCATCATTTATTTTAATTTCATATTTATTACTTTAATAGTTATGTCCATGTTGGTTATTTTTAAACACTTGGTTTATAATTTCAAAACAGTATCAGTGGGTTGATCATGGTCAAAATGATGATTATTCCATATTACATTGAATAATAATATTTAAAAAAATTATCATTTTTAATCAATATTAATACTTTTAAAACTAACCATGTAATATTGTTATGAAATATGAACAATGCTATTGTTAGGGGGATAGTAGATCATACGTTTTCATGAGTAACTTCTCCATTTTTCAGATATATTTATGGGAAAAAGGTAAGTGTTAATTTATCATTATATAATGATAATAATTTCATAAATATTTTGTAATTTATTTAAATAAACCTACATAAAAAATCCTTGTAATTTAGTAATGAGGAACAAATCACTTTTCTTCACAAGGTGGTAGTCCTCTGTAAATATGTACGACGTTATCATTTTCAATGAATGCTAATAAAGGAATGTATATAATATAATAAATATATATAAAAATAAATATTTAAATAATAGAATATATAATAATTAAATATATCATAATCAATATTCATGGGAGTAGATTATAGAAAATGAATTACGTTGATTCACAAGGCGGTAGTCCATCATACACATGATCAATGGCCTCTTTTACAATTTAATGGGTGTTGGGATGTAATTATGTCATTGTTGGATCGATAGTACGACAGATATTATACTTATTGTTGTATCAAAATATTATGTAGATACTCAATATACAATATGGGTGAATTGTATACTTTAAAAATCCATACTGAAATTTTGCATAAAAAAATTCACAACACCTCTAATCTATAATAACTTACTTGATTCCGGAAAAGTGGTTCAGGAAATGAAACATAAAAAAAGTTTACCTCAACTAAGATTATACCTTAATGTATATATAATCCTATATAATTAGACCACATGTATATGGATGTATAAGAAAGTTATACTTTCTTCGACAACCAAAATTATAGCGGAAAAAAAAATTGAATCACTACAAGTAACAAGTAGTAACTCATTTAACACAAAGACAAGGGTATACAACAACCCTGGATAAAGGTATCTTGATTTATACTTTCCAAAAAGTTTTTCTTACCCAAACCTAGGTAAGGCATCAATCCAAATATTGATATTTGTCTTTCTATCCCCATAATCGATCGATTTGTAAGGAAATCGCCACCTCTGACTTCACAACCCAATGTCTCTGACTTTAAGGAAATCACACCTCTGCACAAAAAAAGTCTGCATGAAGGAATGTTTGAACAAGTCGTTCAAAATTTCGTCCCAAAGCCTGAGAGTTTATAAGAGCCTCTCTATCCCTATCGAAATCACTTCAACAACATGTAAGCTATGTTTCCAAATTTCAGTTTCCAAAGTCCTGAGCTCGTTCAAATTAGATCCTATTTATAGGCATGAATTCCACAGTCGGCTCCCTCCCCCAACGATCATATTTTTACATGAATTTCAGAGGGACCTATACATGTGTAACTCAAACAATAGTTAGTTATTAACCAAAAGCATGACATAATTTAATAAAAAAAAGTGTAAGAAAAAATACGGTCACATAACCAAAATCAAATATTCAGAATGTAAGAAAATAAAAGTTTCATGTCTAAACAAAAACATATTCGGTGTCTATAATAGAATGATATTCAGATTTTCTTTTCTCAGAAATTAGGAACCTAAACTATGTAGAATTATAGAGTATGAATTTCAAAGAAATTCGGAATCCGGATTCACAAGAAGACAGAACCTGAACATACAATGTTTGGAGTCAGAGTTCTTGAGAATTCAGAGTCATATATTACAATGTTCAGAGTCTAAATTTATTTTCATTCAGAGTCGGAACTCAGAAGAGTTCATAGTATGAATCCAGAGAACATGGAGTCAGAACTAATAAGATATTGGAGTCTGAATTCAAAGAACTCGGAGTCATAACTCATAAGAGTTCGGATTCTAAATTCAAAGAACTTGTAGTGAGAAATCGGAAGAGTTCGGAGTCTGAATTCAATGAACTCAGAGTCATAACTCAGAAGAGTTTGGAGTCTGAATTAAGAGAACTTGGAGTGATAACTTTGAAGAGTTTAGAGTTTGAATTTAGAGAACTCGGAGTCAGAACAAAGAAGAGTTTTGAGTCTAAATTCAGAGAACTCGGAGTCTGAATTCGGAGTCTGAAAACAAAGTTCTCTTTATCTATGTATTTTATGATTACGAGGATTTAGATATGAAACTGAATTTTACACATAGTCAAGATAATGAACAATGAATAATTTCTTAAGGAAAAATTTCCTTGGGGAAGGAAAATTTTCTTTAGAGAAGTAAAACACATGGTACAATGAGATTTTCATTGAAATAAGGTGTTTGTGACATTCAAAACAATAAGGAATGATAAAGTCATAAGAAGAAATTATTGACTAAAAAATCTCCCCTAAACATGATGTAATAGAAAATTCATAAGGAAATCTTTATTGACTCAACAATCTCCCCCTTTATGGAAAGCAGAAACATCCTTGAAAAAATGAATATAAGGACATAGAATGTTTTTTTCTAGCCTTTGAAATAAAACATCTATCCCTTTACACATGGACAATGATGAATACGACCAACTACCCCTTAGGATTTGGGACTCTAAGGATCATATTATAGATATTCAAAATGAGTTTTTTCATAATCTTGAATAAAAAAATATTTGTAATAAAAAATACCCCTTATTTGAACTCCCCCTTGCATAGGTATATTTCTTCTTTTCTTAGTGCTCTTTTTTCCTTTCTCCCCCTTTGTGATTTTCAAAATGAATTTGAGGGAATGAAAAGGAAATTATATTACTTGAAATATTAGTTCAATGTATCCAAAAAAATGAGCAACCAAAATTTCATTATGATTGGAAGAATTTGTACAATGAATGAATACAAAAAAAGATCTTATTGGATCTATTTTACTTTATTATCAATGGGTATAAATTAATTCCCTATATTTTTCAGATTTTTGAGTTCCTTGTGATCTTCCTCTGTTTGCTTTAGGAGCTGATCCTGATCCTCAAATTTCTTCTCTAAGGCCTTGATTGTTTAATCCTAAGCCATAAGAACCTCTTCTTGAGCATTCAACAACTCATATTCCTTAAATATCTTCTCTTATATCTCGATACGAAGATCCATTTCCCTTTTCCAATGTAGGGCAACCGAATACAACTTCCATTTAGATCCATTAACTCTTGAATCTGAGTATTCTTCTCAAGAGTTATCTTTTCCTCAAAGCTAGTCAAGAGAACCTTGATTTTACAATCTTCATTATCAAAAGATTCCTTAACATCATGTTGAAACTCATCAAGCTCTCTAAAATAATCAATTATCTTCATTGACCAGCTAATCACTTTCTTACAAGACTTTTTGTGGGAATCATAATTAATGAATATGTTCATGAAATCAGCCTCATGTTTTACACACTTATCCATCACCGATGATATTGAATCTGATTTTTGATTCCTGCTGTATTAGAGAACTTGACATCTCGATTCAATTCATGGAAAGATCAGAATGGTTTCAACAAGCTTCTTCAGTTATTGAATGAAGATATAATGTCCTAGGGATAATGATTCTGAATATGAGACTTTTCTTGGTGAGGGCTATTTCTCTAGCGTGACAAGCTTCCTTTTTAAAGATCCACCAGCTTTCTTTTTATTTAAAAGAAAATTAATAGGTGTATCCACAATTATCTATTTTCCCTTATCAGTTCTCAGAACAGCTTCCTCATCTGGATACTCTTGTTCATTTTCAGACATTTTAACAATTCTATATTCTTCTATCTTATCCTTCTCAGCTCCAGCCTCAACATCTTCAGGGTGAATGAAATGATGATTATAACATTCTTACTCAAAGATCTTATTCACTTCATCTTCAGTATTTTTATCTAACCCAGGAGTAGAAAGCTTTGAAGATCTGTCTTGAGAAGTCCGGATTGACAATTTATTGGATTCACTTTCATTTTCATGAATGTCTTCACCTTGCATTATGAGGTCTTCTGGGTCATCGCTTCTTTCTTCTTCTTTCTTTTCATCCATAGCATCCTTTTCTTCAACAATATTTTCTTGTATTTTTCCAGAGTCAGAAATTTCTTCCCTGGTGACTCAGGTAAGGCCTCTACCAAGAATGATTTCGGTACATGGATATTCTAGGATGCTTCCTTAGTATCCCTTAGAAGGTATTGGACAATCTCACCCTCTTACATCTTCTTCTTTTTCTTCTATTTCTTAGCTTGCTTCTCAAGCTCATCAGTGGTATTCTCTTTTAATCCATAGGCCTCAGCAGGATCCAAAACAAAACATGGCTCCCCTACTTTCCTATACTTGTTTTCTTCCCTACACTTGGCTAAAACCTCATCATGATAGGATTTTTGTTTCTTAGTCTTTGGAGGTGTGGATTGAGCTTCCTTCTCTTTTGGGATTTTACCATCAATTACTACTTCATTCAACTTCCATTCCTTTCTTCCTTTTCTAATGGTTCAGGAACTTCTTGTTCCTTCGGAACATCATCAGCCTCTTCCACTGGTAAGTCATAGAATTCTCTAGAATCTTTAGAGAAAACAATATTCATTCTCTTCAATGTATCATCACTTACTAACAATACATTTCAATTCCTGAGCTTGGAACTGCATGGGATTTTGAAAGACTCCAGGCACTGAATAATCAACTCAAAAAGAATAGCTGGATACATTATAATATGAGCCTTCATATTCCCCTTCTTAATATTCTCAATCGTAATGAGAATATGCTTCATCAAGATTATCTTCCTCAGATTCACCAGAAAAACTAGAATGTACATGTCGTTCTTCTTCATGGTGTCCTTATCACCATTTCTTGGAATGATAAAACCTTGAACCCACAATTCAAGGATCCGGTTATTTGTAGAAAAATGAGTAATATTCGGAGTCTTGAAATCTGAATGTCTGAAACACTCCATAGCTTTATCCTTGAAAAAACTCTCTTGTACAACGGGAAATTTATGGGAACCGAATTAAGATCCACTTTATAAGACAACCCCACCAAACTAGAAGCCTTGGTGTATGAAAGGGCATAAATTTTTCAATAGGTTTTGAAAGAAAATTTTCTCCTCTCTTCTTCCTTGATAAATCTCACAGATTCATAAAACTGAACAAGTAGATCCAGATATAATACATCTTGATCTCCTGGGATTGATATGAAAAAGCTTTCCCATCTATTCAACCTGATGTTCTTGGATATAATTGAATCATACTTGGGAAAGAAATTCGGATGTATTAACCTCTCTCTATAAATCTGCAACTTCGAAATCAACATGAAAGTTGAAATTTCTTGACAAGGAAGTTCAACGGACATTCGTATTTGTGTAATATTAAAGATCTTCAGAATGGGATTTTGAAAGGGGGCAAAGCTTCAACACACAATGGCTTGAAAACCGATGTGGGATCACCTTCAGGGGGTTCTTTATATAGGCGTTTGATACGATGGTTGAACATCCAAGGAAAATAAATTGGTTTATAAATCTTATGATTAGATTTGACGGTTTAAATGATAGATGCAATGAAAATTTTATAGGATTCGTTTTTTTGAGGTTTTTACAGGACAATATTCGAATTGAATGAAACTAGAATCTGAAAATTTTCAATTTCAAAAGAAAATACCAGCAAGTAAATTATTATTACGAAAATTTAAGAAAGTAAATGTACCTTTCCAATTTCCAAGAAGATTATTCGTATTGAGGGAAAAAAATTTCTTGAAGAACTTTTTAATTTGAAAAATTATGATTATGAAAAAATAACTGAAAATGGAAAACTTCATTTCAAAAATTTTGAGTATGAAAATCTTCATTACTAAAATTTTGAGTATGAAAATTTTCATTACAAAAATTTTAGGTATGAATAACTTCATTAAGATATTTTTATTAAGAAATTTTTTGAAAAACCAACTACAAAAATTTTCATTATGAAAATTTTGAAAAACTAACTAAGAAAATGTTTATTACGAAATTTTTTGTTTAAATAACAAGAAAATGTACATCCCCTATAAAAAAAGTTTGTTACTAAAAAGATATTGGTTCAACATAAAGTTAAAAAAGAATATTACCTTATGGTTATCATTTATAACTTTTGTTTAATGTATTATAATATATCAGAGGGTAAATATTTTGTGAAAATATCGGGAAGTTGGTATTATGTTTTGATAAATTGAAGAATAATATCTCCTTTTTGTGTGTGATCCCTAAGAATTTGATGCAAATATCTTTGTGTTTTGCACGAGAATGATGTGCAGAGTTTTTATTGAGGGAAATGGACCTAGTATTATGACACAAAATTTTTGTTTTGGCAAAACTCATACCATAGTATGTGAGTGTGTGTTGCATCCACAACACTTGAGCACAACAACTTCCAGCTGCTACATATACAGCTTCAGTGGTGGAAAGTGATACTAAGTGTTTCTTCTTTCATGACCAATAAACTAATGAATCTACTAAGATATGAAATATCTGGATGTACTTTTTCTTTCCATTCTACATCCACCAATGTCAGCATCTGAAAAAATTTTAAAAATAATTTTTTCTCCAGAAGTATAATTGGGTCCTAAATCCATGGTTCCTTTTATACAGAAAAAAATTATACTCACTATCTTTAAATGAGGTTCCTTAGGATTGGATTTATATCTTGCACATAAGAATACTGAAAATATTAATTCTGGATGACTAGCTGTTATGTAAATTAAGATTCCTATCATACCTCTAAAAGATGTTTGATCTACTGCTTTCCCAACTTCATTAAGATCAAGTGTGTTTGTGGTACCAATAAGAGTACTAATACTCTTACTTTTGTCATATCCATAAATTTTAAAAACATCTTTAATATAATTATGTTTGGATATATATATTCCTTCTGGTTATTGAGAAACTTCAAAACCTAGGAAAAATGTTAACTCACCCATCATACTCATTTCAAACTTATATTTCATTAGATCCACAAAAGAATCAGTTAAAGATTGCTATGTTGAACCAAAGATAATTTCATCAACATAAATTTGAATAATCAAAACATTTTTCTTATATTTTTTTTATAAAAAGAGTTGGATCTACATTTCCCTTAACATAATCATTTTGAAGAAAAAATCATGTAACTCTATCATAGGCTCGAGGGGCTTGCATAAGTCCATACAAAGATTTAGAATGTTTATAAACATGTTAAGTATTTTTTTTATCTTCAAAACAAGAAGTTTGTACAACAAAAACATCCACTTGAAAAAAACTATTAAGGAAATAACATTTCACATCCATTTGAAAAAGTTTTATGTTGAAGAATGCTGCATAGGCTAGTAAAATATGAATAGATTCAAGTCTAGCTACTCGAGAATAAGTATCTTCATAGTCTATTCCTTCTTGTGGATTATAGACTTTTGCAACTAATCTAGATTTATTTCATAATATGATTCCATTTTCATCACACTTATTTCTGAAGAGCCATTTTACTACAATAACATAAGTTTCCTTTTTTCTTTCAACCATGGTCTAAACGTTATTTCTTTCGAATTCATTTAGTTTGTCTTTTATTTATTTCTTCCAACCATCATCACCTAATGCTTCATGAGTGCTTTTTGGTTCTAATTAGGAAATGAATTCTAGATGATCTACATAATTCCTTAAAAAACTTCTATTCCTTACAGGATGATTCTCATCAACAATGATTATATCAGTGGGATGATTCTAAAATAAAAATTTTTTGGGTTTTGTAAAACTTGTTCATCAACATAGGGTAAAAGATGTTCTGGGGTAAATGCTTCAGAAGTATATTATTAGACATTATCCTTATCAGAAGGATCTTCTAACATAAGTTGATAATTAGTTTTTGAAAACACTTCCGAAGATGTAGGTTGGGGTTGTTTAAAAACAAAATGATATGATTCATCAAATTTATAATGTATTGTTCCTTCAATAGTATATGTTTTCTTATTAAAAACTCTATAAGCCTTATAAGTTGTTGAGTAGCCTAAGAAAATGTCTTCATCATATTTGGGTGAGAATTTGTGTAAGTTATCCTTAATATTTAGAATGAATACCTTGCATCCAAAAACCTTGATGTAGGAAACTCTAGGATTTCTACCATTTCATAACTTATAAAGAGTTTTATTAAGAAAACTACTAATAAAAACACAATTTATATTATAACAAGAAGTACATATAGCTTCAGCCGAAAAATGTTTGGCTATAGAATATTAACTCAACATGGTTCTTGTTATCTCTTGAAGAATTGTATTTCTTCTTTCAACAACACTATTTTTTTGAGGAGTTCAAGGTGCTGAGATGTTATGAGTAATGCATTTTCTACTAAAAAACATTTCAAAATAATAATTTTGAAATTCTCCTCCATGATCACTATGAATAGTTATCAATGGAAGATTTTTTTTATTTTTTCCTTGTGCTCAAAAACTTTTGAAATAATAAAAATATTCATATTTCTTTGTTAGAAAATAGACCCACGTAAATCTAGTATATTCTTTAACTAAGACAAATACATAATATTTGCCTCCAATACTTCCAGTTTGTTTTGGAAAAAAATCCATATACACCAATTGTAATTCATTAATGGTTGAGACTTCACCAATGTATTTAAGGCTTGATTTATGTTGCCTTCCATATTGACAATGATCACAAAATTTCGAAGAATCAAATCTAAGCCCTGGTAGATCCTTAACTAGTCCTTTATTAGAGAGTTTACATAGGTTCATATGGTTACAGTGACCGAACCTTCTATACCACAACCAAGAATGGTCTTCCATTGCACTATGTCAAGGTATATCTTGGTTCTTAAGGTTTTCTATGTTCAGTGTGCAAACATTCTCTTCCCTTTTGGAAGAAAGAATATAACATTCCTTGGAATTGTTTACTAAGCACTTGTCATTCCTAAAATTCACAAGGTATCCTTCATCACATAATTGGATTATACTAATGTGGTTGTGCTTAATACCTTTAACAAATAAAACATTTGAAATCAATGTTTTTCAACGAAGAATGATGTAACCTGTAACAATAATTTCTCCCTTAGCATTATCTCCAAAAGTTACTATTCCGTTTTTAACCTTGATAATCTTTTCAAAGATTTTTTGTTACTAGACATATGCCGGTAACATCCACTATACATGTACCGAGTATTGTTTTTGGTACCTTCTTTATTTTCCTAAAACAATGAATGTTAAACATCCAGAATCCAGACTTCCTTGGATCCGGAATTATTAGAAAACAAAATTTTGGGTATCCACATTTTTTTAGAGAAATAATCTTTATGAAACAATAGAGTTTGAAAATTATTTAAAGAGAACTTTTTCTTCCAATTCCCACCACTTTGACATTTAGGACAAAAAGGGGCTCTGGAAGGAATGAAATAGTTGTTTTTGAAAACTAGTTTTCGGTGAGTGTAACCTAATTCAGTAGTATTTAATTGAGGTTTGATTTTAGAATACTTCTTATCAAAATTTTACTTACAAGAATTAAATTTTGAATGATGTTTCTTAAGGGAATATATTTTGGATTTTAGTCTAATGAATAAATTCCTATCCATAGGAATTATTTCTTTTGTGATAGATTTTTCCTCAAATACATTTAATTTTAAAATAGAATTCGTAATATCTTTTGAATGTTTTTACTTTTCAGAAGTTACTTCCTTAAGGTATTTAGAATGTTTATCTAGAAGATCATCCATATCTTCAAGATCTCTATAGAGATCTTCAATCTATTTTGTAAGAACTTCTTCTCAAGTATTTTCCTTGTCCAATTTGTTATAAATTATACAATTTTTTTCTTCTAACCACTTGGAAAATCTGGATACATCATCATAAGAGGGTATTTCTTCATTATCTAAAGATGAAGTATCTTAGTTAGATGTAATATCTCATGAATAGTGATTATTATCATGAGATAAATTTTTTAAAGCCTCAGAAAAACATACCTTGGCCATAAAACATATATTTGGGAAAGAATTAGTAGTAGTGAATCAAATATTTTTATATGATGATGATTTATATTCAGAAGATTCACTTCCCGAAGAGTCTCCACAAAAATCACTCAAAGTATAATTTCCTTTAAGGCATTTCATGTTCTTTGAGTGATATAACTTCTTATTGTTTCTCTCTGAATTCCTTTCCTTCTTTTCCTTCATTTGCAAAAGAGGGCAATCTGGTCTGATATGACCTGTTCTTCTACATTCATCAAAATTAAGTTCCCCGTACTTCTTTTCATTATATTATCTCTTCTTGAATTTATTATGATAGTTCTTTTGAGCTACTATATTGTTCATTATCTGAGAAAGAGTAGCTAATTCATTCTCAGACTTTACTGTATCACTAGATTCTGACTGAATAGTAACTTTCTTTGACATTGATCTAGTAAAGCATTCTGGAGTCTTGGATTTCATATGTTTAGATGTAGTTGTAAAATCAACTCCTCAATTCCCATTCATCTTTTTAACATTATCAGCTTCTTTATTCAATATAGTCACATTCTGAAGAAGAGTTCCAAACAACTCATCTATGGAAATTTGGGTAACTTTCCTGTTCTCATAAATTGCTAACCTCATGGATTCCCCCTAATTTGAAATGATGTCTATGATCATATCAACAAGAGCCTCATCATCCATACATATTTCTCTCTTAGACTATAAGCTATTCAAAATAGTCATAAACCTTTTCTGAACATTTCTTATAGGTTCTCCATAAGGAAAGTTAAATCCATGGTATTCAGCTCTCAACAAAGCTCTTCTTGTCTCTATAACTTGTAGGACCCCAGGAAACCCTGAGAGGGGAGGGGTGAATCAGGGTGAAAACTTTTTCTTTTAAAGTTCAAGATCTTATTCCCAAGATGGTAGGAACTTGTAAAACCTGTATCAATGATAAGATTAGAATGCAGACATTCACATGCAGAGAGAAGACGCAACACTTTTTACTTGGTTCACCACTAAAGGCTATGTCCAAGGAGCATACGCCGATAGGTTGTTGGTCATAAAAAATTCCACTAATCATTACTAATTTTGGATTACAATGGTTTGGGAACAATCACTATGTCCCAGGCACATTGCCTTTACAAAGGTTCAGGGATAGCTCACTGCTTCCCTCGGGTCACTCCTATTGACTCCCCCCTAGCTCACTGCCCTTGGTGAAGTCCCACTCAGTTTATAGACGTGAAGGTCTCTTCAATAGATTTGCATTGACGTCTTTACCTCTGCTCAGCATAAGAATCTGCTTGCATCGAAGTCCGGAATAGATTCACTAGAACGCAAAGAACCACTGAACCGGATAACCAGAACATGACGACAAACTTCACTAACAATTGCGCGCAACACCAAACCTTTGCGTGCAAAACCTTCCTATTACGCGCAAACATTACTTTTTGCGTGGAAAAATATTTCGCGCAAAAACCCCTTTTTCATGGAACTGAATATTTTATGTGTGAATCCAATTTTTACGCGCAAATATTCATTTTTTGCGCATCTTGAAATTTTCCGCGCAATACCAAATATTTCGCGCAAGCCCCTTTACGCGATCCTTTTCTGCACATCAGACCTCAGATCTTCTCTATGTCTTCAACCAACCCGAATGAAGGGGGTCACGTCATATTTATAGGCATCAAAGACCCCCGTGCACAAAAACCTCTGTGGCGCATAAAACCTCTCATCTGGCGTGTAATCTTTCGCGCCGATACCGTTTTTCACGCACATCATCAGATATTTCGCACAACCCATGCCTTTTCCATTTTTTGACGTTCTGATTCCGAAACACTATTTTCATGAAAGACTTCACTCCTCTATTTCACACACCACGCTATTTTTCATGCCCAACTCATGTATTTCGCGCACATCCCTTATTTTCTGCGCAGCCTATGCCTTTTCCATTTTTCCCCAATCTAATTTCAAAACACTATATGCGCGAAAAACCTCTATCCACTATTTCACGCATCCCGCTGTTTTCTGTGCCCAACATGAGTATTTTGCGCAATCCTCTAATTTTTCACACACCATTTCCTCTTTGTGTGAACCTCCTTTTACAGAAAATCCATGTCTCATTTTCAAATTTTGAGGCCCAAAAATTTGGCAAACACTGCGAAACAACACCACCTTCAATACTATTGTCTACTTGAACTGTATGATCACTTTGCTAGCACACATTCAGAACTTCCACTGAGGATTGACAACAAACACAAACCAAACTCCAATTCCTACACAGAACAGCCACGGTTCCAACATAACTTTTGAAGTACCAAAATGTGTAACATCAAGTTTCTTATAGATATTGTTTTAGCTTCACAAGAAGATATTTGACTATAGATGATTCTAGTCATGGATCATAGAAATGTATTTCTGACTCTATGAATCATCAGATATTCTGATTTCTCTTGATTAGTAAAAGTTCACAATTCCTTATCTGGAATCTTATAGTCTCTAGTTAGCATTAGGTAGCTATCAACTCCAGTGTTAATGAAGAAAGTATTCATCATTTCTATACAGTACTCATAATCATTTCCATAAAAAATAAGAGGACTGGTAGGATTTAGATTATCGATAGAACCAACATTTAAACCTGTCATCTTAATGAAAATCATGGCACACAAACTTGTTAGTAATATAATCTTGTAAATTAAAGAAAATATCCTAACCATGGAAAAAAACTAGAGTATCTCTAATAAAAAATGAATCCGAACATTATGAGTCTAAAAATATGATTCCAATAAATTGAAGAAGAATATTTCTCTTCAGAATCTAATCGTTATATTAATTCAGATTTAACCAAAACATAGAATCCAACTGTTAGATTAGTTCTGGGTACAAGGTCACCTCCTCTGATACAAATTGTTGGATCGATAGTATGATAGATATGATACTGATTGTAGTATAAAACTATGATTTAGAAACTCAATGTACAAGAGGGGGGGGGGGGTGAATTGTATACTTAAAAAATCCTTAATGAATTTTTTCAAAAAACAATATTCACTGCACCTCTAAGATCTAATAACATTCTCAATTATGGAAAATAGATTCTGGAAGTGAAACATAACAAAAGTTTAAAACAACTAAGATTCTACCTTAAAGCATATAGAATCCTATATAATCAGAGTACAAGTCTATGGAAGTATAAGAAAGTTATACTTTCTGGAACAACCAAAATTATAGTGGAAAACAGAATTGAAAAAATACAAGTAACCAGTAGTAACTATTTTAACCCAAACAGAAGGGTAACCAAAAAACTTGGATAAAGGTTTCTTGATTTATAATTTCAATAAATTCTATCTTACCCAATCCCAGGTAAGCCCTCAATTAGATCATCAGTATCTGTCTTGCTATCCTCGCAAGCCCTAGATTTGTAAGGAAATTGGCACCTATGACTTCACAACACAAAGTCTCTGATTTTAGCTAAATCGAACCTCTGTACAAAGCAAGTCTGCACGAAGCAATGTTTGAAGAAGCCGTTCAAACATTCTGCACGAATCCCGAGAGTTTATAAGAGCCTCTCTCTTTAGAAATCACTTCAAAAACATGTAAGCTAAGTTGTCAATGTTCTATCTGAAATGTCTTGATCTTGTTCAAACGAGATCCACTATATAGGCATGACTTCAAAAGTAGGCTCCCTCATCCAACGGTCATATTTTTCATTGAATTTCAGAAAGAACTATACAAGTGTCAATCAAACAACAATTAGTTAGTAACTAAAATAATGACATCGTTTTATAACAAAAAACTAGTGTAAGAAAAAAATGGTTACATAACCAAAATAAAAGATTTGGATTGTACGAAAATAAAAGATTGGAGTCCAACTAAAAACATATTCAGTGACTATAATACAAGGATATTCAGATTCTGTTTTTTTAAGGAATTTGGCAGATGAACATTATAGAATTCAAAATTATGAATTTCAAGAAAATTTAGAATCTGGATTCACAAGAATTCAGAACCTGCACTTAAAAAGTTTAGAGTTAGAGTTCATGAGAATTTGGAGTCAGATAATATAATGTTTGGAGACTGAATTAATTTGAATTTAGAGTCAGAACTTTGAAGATTTCGTAGTCTGAATTCATAGAACTCGGAGTCAGAACTAAAAAGAATTCGAAGTCTAAATTCAAAGAACTCATAGTCTGAATTCAGAGTCGGAAAACCGAATTCTCTTTATCAAAGTATTATATGATTATGAGGTTTTTTATATGAAACTCAATTTTACACATAAGAAAGATAATGAACAATAAAAAAGGCGGTAAGGATAAATTTCGTTGGGGAAGGAAAATTTTCCTTAGAGAAGTAAAACACAGGGAACAATGAGATTTTCCTTTAAATAAGGTGTTTGTGATTTTCAATACAAGAAGGAATGATAAAGTCATAAGGAGACCTTATTGACTTAACAATCTCCCCCAAACATGATGGAATGGAAAAGTCATAAGCAAAACCTCATTGCATCAATAATCACTCCCTTAAAAAATATCAACTTTGTTCATATTATATATTTATGTTATTTTATTTAATTTATTTAGAATTATTTTATTTAGGTGGAAGAATAAATAAGACAAAGATGTTTAGTTAAGAATGTTACCTCTTCTTCCGACAACCTCTTTAGGATTATACCTAAATCTTCGCTAGATTGGAATTATGATAAAACAAATTCCTATATGAAATGGGGTGGGAGTTAAGAATGGTAATTTGGTCAAGAATGTATGAACCAATATATCTTGGATGTGTGGAATGGAGAGGATATGGGATCGTCTTTATATTGGAGAAGAGTGGCATTCTTATAAATAGCCAAAAAAATTCAATAATGGGTAGTCAATATGAATTATAATGACTAATTTTTTTTCAAATATTGTTATTTGGGGGTTATATGTCTAATAGAAACCTCTAACATTAAAATAGATATGTTTTAATAATCTAATACTCCATAACTCTATGGATAATCACTTTTACCCTTTAAATTTTTCTACCACACTGAATATTTTCTTTTCATGTTTCTACTATTCGATATAACCAAAAATTAATTTCACCATATTATATTAAAATATTTTTTGTGATTCCAAATATGGAATATATTTTGTAAAATTTTATTAATATAACTGTTACAATATCATTTTATATAAAACCCAATGACGAGTTGAAGAATAATGTTTTCATGAATTACAATTTTTTAGCATAAGATAATAATATAATTACTATATGAAAATTATTCCTAATTAAATGAATTAAAAATATTTTTTATAAAAATATAATATATAAATTACGTTAAATAAATTCAACATTATGAATTATTATTTTTGTTTAAATGTAGAAACATTGTTAACATTAAATAATTGTTTTTAAAAAATGTGTTTTTATTCAAA
Organism: Viscum album; assembly: GCA_963277665.1. Taxonomy (NCBI): domain Eukaryota; kingdom Viridiplantae; phylum Streptophyta; class Magnoliopsida; order Santalales; family Viscaceae; genus Viscum; species Viscum album. Next base: position 1,637,442,080 of record OY728121.1, on the reverse strand, counting down.
AAATTGAAATTATACGAAAATCTAGAATAAATATATTTTAAATTAAATTAATTTTATTAAATAAAACTAAATAAAATTTATTTTAATTTTAAATAAAACTAAAAAATAATTTAACATTAAAATTACTTAATTTATAAAAATGAAATGTTAGTTTTTCTAGAAATTACTATTTTTCATTTTTAATATAAAAAATAAATATTTTCTATAAAATTAAAAAATTTATCTGAAGGTTAATATTGATAGGATGATTAAAATATTTCTTTTTATTTTATTAAATAATTATTATACAATTTATTAATATTAATTACAAAGTTTTCTCACAAATAATAATAAATATCAATTTTAAAGAATCATATTTTCTATAGATTAAAAGGTAATTATTAATGATGAGTTCTTATTTATTAATAAATAATAATTATATATTGATTTATTTTGATGTTATTAAATATATTATAAATATTTTATTACTATTGTTACCAAAAAATTTAATTTCTAGGTTCTATTGGTCGTATTTAAATAATAATTTTTTTATATTATATCGTTATTCAATTAAACTCAGTGTTGCAGGTATAATATGATATCAAAGATAGTTCTCTTTTATAATATCATGGTGTTACAATTAACATGAAATAAGTATATTATATTTAAAAATTATAGAATTTTTTTACCTAATGATATTTATTAGACATGAATTGATAAAAAAGTAATTTTATACTTCAAATATATATTTTCCTCGAAAATGGCATTTTTTTAATTTTCGGTGGTGATATAATAATTAATTTAGATCATATTTAAAAATTATATTTACATAATTTGTACATTTTTTTAAATAATTAGGTCATAATAGTCATAGTATGATTTTTCTGGGATTTCTCCAAAAAGATTTTTTTAATGAATAGTGATAAATTCCACATTTTTCAAAACTATCATTTATTTTCTTCAAATAAAGTAATTAAAAGTATCATGATTTTTTGGATTTTATTTTATAGTAACTTAATAATTCTTTTTGTAAATATAATCTTATTACATCTGTAAAATAAGGGTTACCACATTCCTTTTTTTGGTTTTAAATGTCGATTACCTCGGGATGTTATAACATTCGAAATTGTAAATTGGGTTTTAGTGAATGTTGACCAAAAATAATGTTAAATAATTTTTTCCATATTTTTATGATTAACCATTAGAAAAAATAGTTAGATTATCTGATATGGGAGGGGTTTTCATGTTGATTACTATATAACTAAAGTAAAAACCCCTTTACCATATTGATTATTTTCATTAACAGGCACAGTAAACTATATCAAACATCCGTTATTGTATATTCATTATAAATTATTTATTTTTTTCATTCCTTTATATTTCTATAAAAATTATGTGTGAAAAATTTTGTTTTATAAAATGGAAAATTAAACTAAACATGTGAATTGTATACTAAAAAAAATATCAGATAAAACATTACAATCCAAACAAGAAAAATAAGGCACATTTTGAATTTATTTTATCATTATACATTTATATTTAAAAATAAAATAAAAAATTATAAATTCACTAATAACCAATCAACCTTTTGAAATCATCAATCCATTCTTCTTACAATTGGTTTAACACACATATAGAATTATTGATGGTTCCATCAGATAAAATAGGATGACTCCCTTCTCTCTCATCTCCCCATCTCTCTATTTCCCCTCAGCTCCATTTACTATTTCATTATGAATCCCATCACTGTGGACTTATGACGAGTCTTCTTCCTCCACATATTCCGCTCATTTTTCCTCCTATTTCCTTCTCATCGCTTTATTGACCTTTTTTTCCATGGGATCTTTCCCATTCTTCATTTTAGACAGTTCTCTTCTCTTTCTATGATCTCCCATTCCTAATTTCCTTCTGGTTCTCAATTTTGGGACAGTGAATGCCTATCACCATCCCTTTTTCCACCATACCCTGTGTAGTAGACCTCCATGTTGGGTCTATGTGTGTCCATTTTAGATTGTTTGGATGGATAGGAGGGGAATTAATTTTTCATCCTCTCCTATTCCCTTGTTTTTATTCCCTTCAAGCTTGTACCCATCATGGTTGGGCTCGATGTAGATATTAGAACTTATTTGGATGGTGATGGAGTTGTTCTGGTGGTGATATTCGTGTTTTTCTTGGTCTGTGTTGTGTTTATCATCTATTTGGATTCTTTAATTGCTTCATATTCTCATGTGTTTCCTAATTGAGATGTCTCTCGGTTCAGGTGGATTCCATTTTTGATTATTATAATTTGGTTAGAATTTCTTTGAGGTGGTGTGTGGTTCGATTGTGTGGTGGTATGCTTCTAGTTTTTGTTCTTCTACGACGATGGTTCCAAAACTGCTTGTGTACGAAATGATGATTATGCTTTTTGGTTTGTGAAATTCTTTTGTCTCGTATGGTGTTGTTTTCAAAAGATGTTCCAGTTATAATTTTTGAATCGATATGATGTCCAAGAAAAGGTTCTATTGTTTCCAAGTGGCTTTGAGGTATTCAATGGACATTAGAATATTATTTTGTTTTCGAACATCGATGATGATAGTTTTTTTTGGATGTTGAGGATGAAACTGTAGTACATTATTATATTGGTTGGAGACTTCTATGGACTCTACCATGTTCTGGCCACTACTGCGGTTTTAGGATTCCTCGACGGTGGTGATGATGGTGACATCGACAGTGGGTTAATTATGATGGTTATATGTTATAGGCCATCATCTAATAGATCCTGGATTGCGATCTTCATAGGTTTTGAGAATTATCTTGGATTTTTATTTTCATATTTTGAATCAGGTCATCATTAATTCTGAATCTCAGTAGTTTTTTCTCATCTTTAATGCATTCATTTTAAAAATCAAACTAAATATACTTTAATGTAAAAAAGGATCCATCAAAAAACATAAAATTAAAAGGAATTAATTAACGATATATTCAAAATATAATAATTTGATAAATTAAAATAAATATTATGATAGCATTTAATATTGTTTAATTTTTTAATTGCCCAGGTATTAATTATTTAGAACACAAGTCCTAGAACATAATATTTTTTTTTACTCTTCATTAATGATAAAAATTCTATTTAGACAACTATTTCAATTCAAAATACCATTTTATGTAATTGAATAAAAGGTGTAGTAATTATAAATGAGAAGTCACCTTTTCTCAAATTTATTTTATCATTGAATTACTTTTTTTATTATCAATATAAAAAAATCTCATTCTATATTTGAATATTATATGTGTAAAATTAAATTAAATAATTATTAAATACAAGTACTCAAATAATCAAATTTTTTCATCTAATACTTCACTGAATCATTCGTGTACACCACCCTACATAATACATAAACTATAATCTACAAACTCTTTTAGATAAAACTAGTACAAGATTCAACAACAACTGATATACAAATAGTATATTGTGAGTGATTTTTTGTTTGTATAATTAACAGTTTATGAAATATATTTTATATACCCTTTAATTTAAATAATTATTACACATTTAATTTAATTATATTTAAATCCTTTAGAATATATATAAATTAATCCTTTTGTATAGTTTATTGCCTTTTTATTGATGAATGTAATTGTTGGTTAAAATATAAACATACCAATATCATTTCATACTAAATAAAAAGTATATAAACATAAATAATAAAATTGAATCACATGCAATAATTTTAATTAAATTAAATTAATTGAATGAAATATGTTATTTTACAAACATGGAAATGAAATTCAATATGTTGATGCACAATAAATCTACTTCTAAAATATCTATTATAATTTCTCGTCCCTAGAACCCAAAATCATTTGTATTACATTATTACATTAATAGGATTACCATTAATTAAATCCCAATGGACTAAATTGTTTTATAATTTTTTAATATATGATAACATACATGATTCCCATATATCATTTCTAAAGTAAATAAAGCATAAAAAATATTATCATCCTTGAAAATCATTCAAATGATTCATCTTCATAGACTGGGGAAATGAAACATAAAACAGAGGGATTAGATGCTCAGTAAGGGTATGTAATTTAGAATCTATAATATTAAATAAAAATAAATCATCATAAAAAGGTCAATAATTGAGAACACATTCCATTTAAATAACTATAAAAGGAGTAATCAATATGGAATGTTAATAAACTGAATAAAAAATATATTAATTAAATAAAATTTGAATTAAATGAATCCATTGATTTTATCCTATTAAAATATAATGGGTATTAATAATAATAGGAGGAATATATTTAAAGGAAGTTCTCGATTACTAGACATCATGTTCGAGTCAGCTAAAAACTTATACCATAATAATCATTCACAATATGGTTCAAAAAATAGGTAGAAACCTATTTATTGAGGGTAGCATATTTGTCTCATGAGAACTCAACGATGCATATAGGGACTCTATAATGTATATGATCCACCCTTCCATGCTTGTCCTAATCTTTCCTCATATCAGATTATTGATTCAATTAGAAAAAAATATGTGTTAGAAAATATATGTATCGAAAAAATATTACATATTTATCAATATTTCCTTATGGACTATAATTACTAATAATTATTTTTGACGTTGAGGAATTTAAATACCACTGAAATTTAACTAATCCATTCCTTAGGAAACAAATATTTAATCACTCCAAAGTGTCCCATACCACTTTGAAACATTTCAATAATTATTTACATGATGTAATAACTTTAAATGAATATTTAAATATCATTAAGATATGTATATTCATGATATAACATGTCAAAGGAATGTATATACACAATATAAATTTTAATTGGTGCAAAACAACAAATAAGTCTCAATGGATTGTAAATTGAGACAAAATCCCTTACTTTACATTTGACTTATCCTCTATGTATTTATATACTTGAATAAAAAATATATTTTAATTATTTAATTACATCAAATAATTTTTCATGTTTATTATTAATTATACTTCAATTATGACAATGTCATATAGAACTTCATAAACAATTATGTTTACATCTAGTATTTTTGACCAATTTCGGTTCATGTGTCAAAAAAACATCTGTAGGCTGACTATGGTAAAGGGATCCTCATATAAACAAATACAATATAATAATCATGAAATAATTATCATATTAATAAATTAATGATAATTTCAAAAATAATTTTGATAGGTGGTTACTAAAAATAAACAAATGATATGATTGTGAGGATGGTGTATTGTACGTATGAATGTGTAACCATCCCATTTTCCAATGACCATTATTGAAAAAATATAAGTAACATTATATATTTCTAGAATGATCATCATATCATAAATAATAGGTTATTTAATCAAATATACTTATATATATAATTCCTATGATGTAAAATGATTCAAATCGCGTCACGAAGGTGGTAGTCCGCCTATCAATGAATGACGTTCTCACTCTTTTAGTGTGTAAAAATGGTAATAAATAAAATGATACATTATATTTAAAAAAATATTATTATTTAAATAATATCATATATATTTCACTTAGGTAACATTTTTTAGTTAAAACATTAAATAATTAATCCCATTTAATTTGTGAACGTATTATATTTATTTTAGGTTATGATAGTCAACAGTTCCAGAAAAGATGTTATCATCTTCTTTAAAAATGATGTGCATAAAGGTATGATTGTTTTTTTAAATATGTATAAATAAATTATAAACATCATATATAACATATAAAAAAAATTCTCCCATTATAATTTCCACCGTGGGTGGTGGTAAATAAAGAACTTGTGACATCATTTTGTGAGGCTCTAGTTTTCTGTACAAATGAATGGTACGTTCGAAACCCATTAAGAGGATGTGTGTATAATTAAAGGTATATCCCTTATAATAAAAATATAAAATTATATTTATGATACTTATGTTATTACATAATAATGTAATAATAATATTAAAAGTGGTGTATGTTGAAAATAAAACAAAAGATCTTGTGGAAGGATGTTACATTTTTTTAGTTAAATCCTTTTAGTTTTCATGAAAGGGATTCCTTGGATGGATTTATCCCCAATATAAGGTTTATAGGTTTAGTGTTGGGATCTTTGGAGAATTATTTAGAATGTGATTTAGTGAGATAAAGTTATTTAATATTTTTGATCACTCGAATGGTGAGTTTCTTTTTATAGTGGCGGTGGAGTGGCATTCCTGTTAATTCTGAAAAGGGAAGTCCACCATCATTTTACTTATGAGAAGTGTAGAAATTAATTTTCAAATTAATATAATATGGAGTATATTGTCAAAATATATACATATAAAATAATTTCTAAAAGTTTCTAGGTCATTTTGGCCCTTAAGATTATTGTTTAGTGACTTTTTAATCTAATTTTTCTTTTAATCGATCTAATTAATTTTAATCACTTTCATGATTAATTTGAATCAAATTGTAATTTTACCTAATTATAAATAAAAAATTATTCTAATTAAAAATATAAATACATTTTTTCAAATTAAAATAACATAAGTGAAATAAATTAATTTTCATTTATTCCCGTAGATGAGACTACAATATTGGTTTCTGATGTAAAAATATTCAATTGTTTCCTATGTTTTTATGTCCAATTTAAAATTAAAATTGATTAAAAAGGGTTAAATTGGACTAATATATATAAAATTTATCTAATTAATGATTATAAAAAATAAATAATTTAATTTTTCATTATAAAAAATTATATGAAAGAACTGTTTTGAATTAAAATTTAGAATTATTCACTATTCATCTAAAAATAAACATCAAAAAAATAACAAAAACATTACGCGATCCTAATTTTTATGTTTCTAATTAAAAAAATATGTATATTTGGAGATATAAAATTTATAAAAGGTCCAAAATTCATATGTAAAATATGTACCCCCATAAAAGGTTGTAAAACTACCTTTATAAAAATATGTGTTTTTATGTGTAAAGGTGGGTTTGTTATTATCATATGCCTATAAGGTATATTGGATTAATATAGATTTTTTTTGAATATATGATTTTTAAATATAATTATTATCATTCAATAATAGTAATTAATATAAATTATAAAGATAAATCATCTTTTTCGAATTAAAATATTCTTTTATTTAATCATTCCTATTATATTCATTTAGTTTTTATATTCATTTCTAATTAATATGTAATCAATGAAATCAACCATATATTTTCATATTTTATTTAATACTATTCATAAATTTTAATTTAAAAACTAGGTTATATCTTAATATATTAAATAAAAATGCTTTTGATTATATATTATTGTTTGGTAAAACATGGTCGTGTGTGTTATGCACGCCATCATGGAAAGTTAGTTTATCTTGTAACACATGTTAACTATGGTGTTCTGTGTTGACAAAGCAAAAAAAAATTATTTCGCATAAAATTATCTGATCATGTTTTTTCTAATAATGAAATCTAGGGAAAAAATTAAATTTATTCTGTAATGAATATATTAGAATGCATTGGGTTGTTAAATTCCCCCCTTAAATAAATTTCATCCTCATACTTCAAAATTGATCTCTGTAATCATGGGACTCATATTTGAAAATAAATATTATTTAAAAACCCACATCATGAATTTTTTTAATAAAATAACTTCTTAATAATATATAATGAAAAATAAAATGGTCATTTATATAGGTTCCCATATAATAGTACATAGGATAGAAATGGAATCATGGTTAAGGAAGAAAAATATAAAATTCTTTTTCCAAAGGAGAGTGATAGAGAATAATTTTGTTGAATGTTCTTGAACCCAAATCCTTAAACCACTGATATGAAAAATTAAAATGTTATAATAAAATATGATGATAATAGGGAAAAAACATTCGAGACCATTTTCCCTATATTATCGAAATTATTTAACTCTATAAGAATATAAGTAAAAATTTGTTTATATTTCATAAATACAATCTTTTCCATTGGTTTTACATGAACTATTTATACAAAATTCCATAGAATAGGATTCATCAAATGGTGTTGAAATAATTTAACCTCTAAAACATCATACAAATATCAACTTGAAATATTTCATAAATTGTTAACTTTTTCAAATGGTTATGATCTACAATTTTAGAATGATTATAACTGAATTTAAAAAATTAATTTATCATTATTCTTCAATCAACATGATGTATCTATTTAAAAATCACATACTTAATATCTGAACACCTTCATCGTATATTTTCTTGAATTAAAATAATAACATGAAATACCATAAAATGATATTGGAAAGATGCATTCTCCCTTATTCATTATGCAAGACATATGTTTTTGTAAATATATTTTAAACCGGACTATTTTGTAATATCCATCAGTTATGGAACATAACACTTTTTCACAATACCATTAATTAGTTCTAAGGTAGTCGGTACTATCAATTTAACATTATACAAATAAATAATCTCTTTATTTCATCATCATTATGTCAGTATTAAGATCATATTTGCGGTTTTAATTCCATCCAAAATGTGTTTTCAAAAAACTTTAACTTGAAACTAAATCACTATTCATTGTACCATTAAACATGTGATCTCAAATCCTTAATGAAATAGTTTTGTAGTACAATCCTTACATATATTATAACTCTTATAACCAGGACATCATTAATAAAATACTAAAACAACATAATTATTGAATCCAAATACAATACCATTAATCATTATACCATGGATGTACCGATAAAAAAGTATTTTCATTGATCCACTAGCTTATTTGGAGGTATATTGTCTTGAAGTTTGGGGAATTCATTTTCATAGTTCTCCATCTCCTAGCTGTTATATCATTGAATAATATCATTTTTCTTCATCACTTTCCATTATTTTTTCTAGTAACCCTTTTTTATGAACATATAACAAGTTCACATCCATTTCAAGAATTTTTTTAGGGTGATTATTTCTATAGTTCTCACTTGATTTGAGTTTCATCATCATATTCTTTAATAAATTCAATTTCACTTGCTGTTTAGATGACCAGTTATTCCCTTTATTCCCATTTAATATTTTTATCCTATAAAATTCCATCTCCATTTCTATGGAATATAAACCTATCTCATTATATGATGAACAATCATGCGAAACCATTTCCCCTTAATTATTTGGCTTAAGACCATCAAATAAGTAGTCAAACATGAACACCATGTAGCAAATTTAATTCGTAGCATACAAAGATAACCACATATAGGAAGATTAATAATATGCACCAGTTTCTTATTTCTTTTTTTATTAAGATAAAAAATAGTTACTTCGTTTCAATTTTTTGATCACCGGAGAAGTATTTATGAAATAATTTGTCTATAAATGTTCTCTAATCCATGTTTTTTATTTACACTTCCTCTATTGTATTCTAGATAAATGACCAACATTGATATATGTCTCAATTGATACAACACAATTCAATTGTATCAATTTCCTTTTAACCACATCCTAATGCCATAAATATCTACTTCAATGACATAATCCATTTATCCTTCTCCAAAAGTTTACTAGTACCACTAAACTAATGGCTCATTTATCATATAATGTGATCCAACATCATAGAATCTTAGTATGGAACATGTTCCTCCATCTGGGCAAGGTTATGTGTAACAACCTGATTAAGAGGACCAAATTTACCCATAACATGCTCAGAACAAATACAATATACATTGACATTCTCAGTAGGGAAACCACTTTATTAGAAATGAGTACTGATACCATTCTTCCTTCCATGATCCATTTATAAACAATTACATATATATGGGTTAGATCATGAAATTATGTAACATAATGTATAATCCCAAAAAATGTTAATTAAATAACCTATATTGAAAAAATTATGTGTATATAATCTCAAAAACATAAACACGGTTTCTTTGGGGATGTATTTACATTCAAATCTTTCATAATGGATTGTAATTAAATGTCAATTGTAATAACCTAGGTAGTTTTAAAATAATTTAATTTTATTATGGATTAAAATAGTTAAATTTAGTATAACTTTATAATGAAATAAGAGATATTTATAGAAATTAAAGAATTTATATTAATGGAATAATAACTTGACCATAGAATAGTAACATGACAATAATGAATAGTAATTAGGAAAATAGAACATTAACTTCACCCCTTAGAGTATAAATAAAATTTCTGTATCTTATAAGTTTAATCCTTGTATATTTATATCATGAAATAAAAAAATAAATGTTTTGGAAATGATAAGTTATGTGATGGTATTTTTTTAAGACATAAATATTTAATTACAATTTAATAATAAATTTTATGATTTAAAATAAAATATATTTTCATAAAATAGATTCATAAATTATTATTATTATTATTATTAAATAAAAGATAATTTTATGAGAATTAAATAAGTTCTGAATGTGTTATAAATTTAGTTAAAATTTTGAAATTTGTATTTTTTCAATAAATAATTATTTTAATTAAAAATTAGTTTCATTATATTTAGAATTTTTTTTAAAAAATGGTGATCTTTTTTGAAATCTATATATCAAAAAATATTCAGGGTGATGTTTTTGGGATTTTTTTGAAATACTTGATTTTTTTTGTGAATAGTAAAATACAATAATTGATAGTATATATACATTATAAGATAAATAAATTGTTCCTTAAGTCATTAATGATGTAATCACAAAAAATATTGAACATTCCTTAATTATTTTAATAAATTTTATGATAATTCTCAAACTATTCACAACCTTGATCAAAATTAATAATCTAATGAATATAAAAACGAGAAAACACCCCTCTCCGCGACAATAAATACCACGACCACCTATTATCCTCATACCTCCAATCATTTTAGATTGTTCAATTTCTATATAGTTACCTTCCCAAGACTCTTCCTCACGTATAAAACCTATTTTTCTCACCAAAAGGCCAAAACCAAGGGCCTTAATGAGGTTCTCAAGGAGGAGGATTCAAGAGCACAATTTCCTCTTTCATTTTTTTATTCTACTCAATTGTATTCATTTTGTTATACTATCATCAAATACCCATATACAAGATGATTTAAAAATAATTCATCATATATATAATAGAATTTTATCATGTTTATGGAAAAATTCATCATTATACTTCTTCTTCACTTCCTTTTATTATAAAAATTAAAACATCATCTGTGATGTGTCATTTTACTAAAATTGTAGATGACATGTTTTTAATTTCCATTCCTAACATCAACTCTGGTCATAAATCCATTAATATTTTAAATAATATTTTTTATATATGTTATTTGATATATTATCTTATATATCGAATGTTTTTACATAATATTAATCAATAAAATAGAAGTGGTTTGTAATGATAAAAATTCACCAAAATAAATTAATGATTATAAATAATGTTTTATCTGACGATTCATACTCATAAAATATAACCAAAATGATATATAAGAAAATTTTATATTATATAAGTTCATTAATAAAATTAAATTTCAACTAGTTTGTTTATCCCCCTTCCAAGAAATCAAAATAAACCATCCATGCAAACCATGGAATCAATGCACCTGAAACAATGAAAATAACAAAATATTTTTTATACATGGTTTGAAATATGTTATGATAATATTATATATTTAATTATGAATATTAGTATTGTTCTTTAATATATTAATAACAATATTTAAAACATTATACCATAGTTTTGAACATGTTTTATATAATACAAACCCGAGGTAAGGGAATTCCTATCCCAATTTCAATTATTTGGGTTAACATTCTACATCATTAATTATGCTGTACTATGTTTTCTTTTTGAATTATGTTTAAATTATTTTGTATTATGTTTTTTATAGTGTAAATACATGTTCCTTTCAGTCTATTAATTCAATATTAAATTATATGATATTTTTTAGGGATTGTAATTTAAAAATCGTCTTATATATTTCAATTTTAAAAAGATCAAAAAGAATGTTTTTGTGAAATTATTCATGTTCTATAATTATGTTATAGTTATTGATTATTTTTTATGGTTATGAGTGGGGACTATATCTCTTTACAATTCATTGGGTATGTTTATGTTGGATGTTGGTTGTATGGTTACTCCAAGCATAACTGCAATGGTTACACCACTAGGTTGTCCTAAGCGTTACATTATAAGAATGACATGAGAGTTAAAAATCATAAGGTATCCATGAGGATTGAAATATTATGTAATTAATGTCCCATGTTACTTATATAGTATATTTATGTTTTTATATGTTTTATAACAATCCCATGTTTACACAAAGTTTCTATTTGTTACTCATTGGGTGAGAAGTATGTCTTTGTGAAAAAAACATCAAATGTTTATAAGTATTCAGGTAATAATGATTTCACAACATATTTTAATATCCCATACTATGATTTTTGTTCCCATACCATGTTTAATAATGTTTTTAATAGGGTTTGAATATGGGATAGCTAAAAAGAGAGGCCAAGATGAATTATGTGAAGACTTTTCATGGAATGATTTCATGTTTTTACTTAAAATTTTTGTATTATGAAAAATGGTTATTATTACAATTCTAACCACTTTGTATGATTTTTGTTTTATATGTATTATTAATTTAATAATTTGATAAAACTCTAAATCTAAATTATTTTTGGGAAATTTAAAAAAGTCAATTGTAATGAAATTTACTAGATTATGTAATGTTTATGGCTAGGTCCCTTTAGTTGGTATTAGAAAAATGTTTAGATAACATTAGTGGTTAGGATGATGTTAATATAATACCGTAAATTATTTTAACCTTATTTTTATGTTTAAATGTTATAGAATTTTATGATTACCATGTTTATTAATATATGTTATATATTTTCCAAATAGTTTTACATAGAATAAGTAGGAAGGCATTAAAAGGATAATGTATTTCCAAATCCACAACCTGGAATAGAGGGAATTGGAACCAAATAGTTTGGCACTATAATGGATCAGTTTCCTTAGACTATAAATTATGGTGAACCCATAAATGATAACAGCCAAAGCTACCACAAATGAACATGATGATAGTTGAAAATTTTATGATTAAAAAATCTTCTAGTTTCTCAAGATCTTATGACCAAGTTGTAGCTAAATGATTGATTAAATCCATTTATAATATATTATATGTTATGTGGAGCTTAGATAATAAAAATGTTGTTCTTTCCATTTATCATTTTTGAGGATAAGTTTACCATTTTTTGTCAATGTTCACGAATATTAGGGATAGTGAGGATATTGATTTCTTGGATTTGGATTAAGTTAAAAATAATTTCCTTGAAAAATATTTTCCTAATGTTTTTCAAAATTGGCTGGAAAATAAATTCCTTGAATTGAAAAAAAGTAGAGGATTCAGTGGATGTATCTGAAGAAAACCTCACCCAATTGGCAATGTATGCCCCAAATCTTATTTGGGAACATGATTGAAAATTTAGTTATTTTAATTTAGTTTTTAAAATAATATATCAAAGGAAAATGGCCTCCCATAAATTCAAAACTTATGAGAAACTTTTCTGATGTGCGGTGACGGTTGAAATAGATTTTTATGATGATCAAGTATACTTTGGAAACAAATAAAAGAAGACGTACATATGGAAATTTTTGGGTAATAATCAATCAAAGAAATGTCATGGTAGGAAAGTACAATATCCATTTTTTGAAATGTTTGGTAAAATGAACCATGGGGAATTACTTATCCAAACTAGGAAGTGTTTTAAATGCAGTATGTTTGGACATAAGGAACGAGATTGAAATAAAAAACATCTTAAGATAAATTCTGATAAGAAAACTATAAATATTCATAAATGTAGTGAGATGGGACATTATGAAAATATTTTCCCAATGAATGATATGAATAATTGAAAGAGGAAAAATTATAAGTAGATAGGTATAATGAGATCCTATATGACTATATCAGTAAATTTCAGGCCATCCAATAATATTTTGTATGTACTTTCTTTTTTTACTCAGATTTATCTAATTTTTTGTTTTATATAGTGTCTTCAAATACCATTTGTTCAATGCTATTTTTTGGTAAATTAGAAATTTCCCCATAGGAAAGGAGACAGAAAATTATGGTTTAAACACTAAGGGAATTATTAAAGGAAAACGGATTTATATAAATCTTCCAGTTGTTTTCTTTTGAACGACATTACCTTCAAAACTTATTGTTTTACCCATGGTAGAGTTTTATGTCATTCTGGGTGTGCATTAACATTCTATTAACAGTGTAATATTGATTATATAGCTAAAGAATTTGTTTTCCAAAAAGAGTATCTATTTTTATAAAATTATAAACCCATATAATTGATAACATATCAGGAAGCTGAGAAACTATTAAATGATATAAATAAAATTTATATTTCTCATATTATTGAAAACATCATAACTATTTACATTAATGATGTTCCATTATAAAATGTATAACATGATGTTTTTCTTAATGATTTAACCACTGTCATACCTAATCAAGATGTTAAATTTAATATTGAATTAATTTTCAGTTGCTATGGAAATTTCAAAACCACCTTACTGAATGGCTCAAGATCATATTGTTGAATTTCAAAATTCAGTTGTAGGAGTTTCTTAATAAAGGATTAATTCATCCTATTACTTCTCCATGGAGTGATCCTTTTTTGTTTTTTTAATAATATATATGGTTCCATGAGAATTTTAATTTATTATAGAGATTTTAATAACCTTACTTTTAAGAATATGTATACATTGCCTTGTATTGATGACTTATTTGATTATCTCTATGGAGATCTGTACTTTTCCATGATTGACATGATATCTGTGTACCATCACTTAAAGGTGAATGAGGATGAAATTATAAAAATACATTTTTTACTAGATATGGGAATTATGAGTTTGTTGTTATGACATTGGGTTTGGAAAAATCCCCTTCTGTATTCATAGATCTTATGAATAGAATATTCAATGAATATTTGGATATGTTTTTAGTTGTATTTATTAATTAAATAGTGTACATTAAAAAAATATTTGGATCATGAAAAACATTTAAATGTTATATTGAAACTCTAAGGGAAAATAATTTAGATATAAAATTTAGCAAATGTAATTTTCGGTTGAAACCGATTTCTTTTTATGTTAAAATTGTAAATAAGGATAAGGTAATAGTTTATAATTCCCAAAAAAATTAGTTGATGAATCTACAAGGCATAAAAAGGATACAATGATTCTTAGTTTTCATTGATTAATAGTTTATTACTAACAGTTTGTTAATAACATCACACAATTATCTAGCCTGCTAACTATATTAACATGAAAAGGGGTTAAATTTATTTGGATAAAAGACAGTGATGTTTGTTTTATAGAACTGAAGAAGATATTATTGAATTCTATAGTTTAATTACTATCTTCTTGAAATGTTGAATTTTTAATCTACAGTGATGCTTCATTGAATGTACTTGCTTGTGTTCTGATAGAGAATGATTGGGTAACTTTATATGATTCAAGAAAACTAAATCCTCATGGGTTATATTATCCCACACAGGATTTGGAATTATAATTTGTTGTTTTTATGTTGAAAATTTGGAGGAATAATTTATATAGATCCAAATATGAAATATATACTGGCCATAAAAGTATGAAGTATATATTCACTTAGGTGGAATTAAACATGAGGGAGAGAATATGGAACAAACTGATATTGTATTACGATTGTACAATTAATTACCATCCTGGAAAGGCTAGAAATGTTGTTGGTACCTTTAGTCTAAAACATCATGAATCATTAACCATGTTACATTTGGAATAATACACCATTATTAATTATTTTATTTATTTTTCATTGGATGTTTTTGGTTTGGAAATTCCATTTTTTTCAGGTTTTAGAACATTTGTCGCTGTAAGGAAAATTAATAAACTATAGAAGGAAGATGATGAGTTACAAAAAAGGTATAATTGGTGGAAAAGGGTAATATGCCAAAATTTATTATTGATAAAGATGGTGTTATGATATTTGGGAAAATATCATTTGTGCCTTATGATTCATGATTTAAGAATGATTAATTATGTGAAGTTCATATTTACCTATTTTCAATTCATCCTAGCATCATAAAACTGTATAGAGACCTTAAAGAGTATTTTCATTATGGTGGAATGAAAAGTGATATGGAAACTTCACTATGATATGTTTTAATTATTAACGTGTCAAAGTACAGTGACATCTATCAAAGGGGATGCTTCAGGCCTTTTCCAATTCTAGAATGGAAATTGGATAATATATCCAAGGAATTCGTGGTGGGACTACAAAAGACTTCTCGAGGTTACAATGGAATTTGGGTTATTTTTGATAAACTGACTAATCTACATATTTCCTTCCTATTTGAGAAAATATGTATTTGGATCAGATTTCAAGACTTTACCTTAAAGATATTTTTTTTGTTGCATGGAGTTCCCCTTTCAATTTAATTTGGACATGATCTTAGTTTCACTTATAACTTTTGGAACGACCTTTAAAATTCATTAGGATGAGAATTAAAATTTTATACAACCTTTCATCCTCAATGTGATGGACATACTGAGCAAACAATTCAAACCTTGTAGGATACCATTCGAGCTTGTTCAATGTACTACTTTGGATTTTGGGATCAACATATTTATTTACTTTAGTTTTCCTATACTAAATGTTTAATTCTAGTATCCTGGTGGATCCTTTTGAGGAATTATAATAAAAGTGGTTTTGAACACCAACATTCTGGGATATTGTCAGGGAAAGTAAGATAATGGGACATGAATTATTAGAGCATTTGGTTGAGAAAGTGACTATGATCTAGTAACACATGGGGAAAACACTGAGCATGCGACAAATTTATAAAGATAAAAAGAGGAAATACATCTCTATTGAGTTACGTGATCAGGTTTTTGTTAGAATATCACCATGGAAAAGTGTTTTGTGTTTTGGTAGGAAAGATAAGATAAGTCCATGGTTCATTACAAATTATAAAATCCTATAAAAAGTTGGATATGTTTCTTACCAAGTATCATTTCCTTCACGTTTATCTCAGGTACACAATGTTTTTAATGTTTCTATGTTAAGAAAGTATGTACTAGATTCATCTCATGTTTTGAGCCAAGAATTTTATACTGGAAGAGAAACGTTCTTATGAAGAGAAACCTATTATGATTTTTGATTGTAGAGAGATAACATTGATAAATTAGGTAATCCACTATGCTATGATTTTTGGGAGAAATCACATAGTTGAAGAAGAATCATGGAAATCGAAAAATGATATGGAGGAAAGTTATCCTCATTTGTTTAATAAGTAAATAAATATTGTGAGGATGAAATTTCCATATGGAGAGAAAATATAAAACCTAGTTACTTATAATATAATCAGTTATCATTCAAGAATTAAATAGTTAAATTCATTATAAATTTATTCTAAAAAATATTATATTTATGAAATTAAGGAATATTTATTGATGGAAATGTAACATGATAATTAAGAACAGAAATTTGGCCAATAGAATATTAACCTCACTTTTAAGAATATAAATAAAATTTATTTATCTTAAAAGAGTACTAATGGTATATTGTTTTCATGGAATAAGTTAATAAATGTTTTTGAAATAATAAATTAAGTGTGTGTATTTTTGTAAGTCATAAATATGTAATTAAAATATTATAAAATTTTAATGTTTTAAAAGAAAATTTGTTTTCATAAAATATTTTAATAAATAATTATTTTTTACTCTTATGATTATAATATAATTTTATCAGACTTTAATTAATTTCTCAATGTGTTATACAATTAGTTATAATTTTAAAATTGGTATTTTTTGAATAAATTATGATTTTAACAAAAAATTTATTAATCATACTTATAACGTTATTTTTCAAGAAAATGGAGTTCATTTTTTAATTCAACGGGTTGAAAAATGATTCAGGTTATTTTTTGTGTTTTTTCAAAAATACTTCATGTTTTATTAAATAGTAAAATATGGTAATTTACAGTATATATACATCATAATATTAATACAATATTACAGGAGTCATGAATGATTTATGCACCATAATCTTCAACATTTCTTAGTTATTTTATTATAATTTATATTCATTCTCAACCTATTCATAGTCTTCAGAAAAATTAATAAACTAATGAATATAATAATGAGAAAACACCTCTCTCCTCCACTATAAATACCACACCTCACCACCTTGTCTCTTCACCCATAAATGATTTGTAGATTTTTTAATATCTATCCTATTACCTTACTAAGAATCTTCCCTAAATCTGAGACCTTTTGGTCTCCAAAAAAGTCCAAGACCCCGTGCCTTAACGTGGTTCTCATGTATGAGGAATCAAGAGGTAAAAATACTCTTTCATTTTCTTTTATTTTTTCAATTATTTTTAATTTCATATAATCTATTATCCTCCCATTATCCAAGTGGAATGAAAAATATATTATATTATATATACTGTAATATTAATATTTTTATGCAAAAATAACCAGCATACTACTTACCCTCTTTCTTCTATTCTAAAAAGAAAAACATCATCTCTGATGTGTCGATTTATAGACATCATGGACGGTGTGTTTTCAATATCCATTACCACCTTTATAGAAGGTCATAAAACCCTTAGTATGGTTATATAATATTTTATTATAAATATTATATTTTATTATATGTTCTGTAATAAGTTTTTATAAATAATATTAATTAAAAAAACAAATTTTTTTAGTAACGGTTAAAATTCACCAAAATAAACTAAAGTTCATCACTAGCATTTAGAATAACACTTCATACTCATAAAATATCACCAAAATGATATATAAAAACATTTAATATTAATAAACTTTATTAAAAATATTCAATTTCAATTCTACTATGTTTCATCCTTCTGATAAGAAAATACATAATTAACCGACATAGGAAACCATGAAATAAATGCACCAAAAATAATGAAAATAAAAACATATTATTAATAAATGGGTTGAAATATATTATGAGAATAACATAAAATAAATTATAAATATAAATATGGCTCTTTAACATATTCTTAAAACACTTTTGTCCATTACAAATGTGGTTTTTACTCATTTTAGGTAAGACAATCATGAGGTATGAGAATTCTTAAAGAAATTTATATTCTTTAGGTTAAACTTACAATAAATTAATTATCTGGTAATAAGATTATTTTTGTGATTTATTATGTTTATATTATGTTTTTTATGTGTTTTTATATTTTATACACATATTACTTTCATTCTATTAATTATAACTTCATTTATATGGTATTTAAGGGGACTTTTCGTTAAAAATACCCTTTTAAATTTCAATTTTACAAAATTCAAAAAAATATTTTATGACATTATTAATATTATAGGATTATTTTATATTTTATTTTTACTACTTATGTTGAATTTTGGGACTAATATCTCTATATAATGCCTTTTTATGTTTAAGTTGTTGGTTGGACGTATGGTTACTATAAGTGTAACTATGATGTTTAAAACATAATGTAGTTGTAAGGTATACATTATAAGGTAACCATAAGGGTTAAAATCATATGGTCGCTATGAGGGTTAAAATATTATATATGTTATGACTAAAGTTAGTTATATTGTTTGTTTATATTTTCCTGTGTTTTATGGAAGTGTCAGGTTTTTACAAAGTAACTATATGATACTCATTGGTTGAGATGTATGTCTTTGTGAAAATGATTTCATAAGTTTATAAGTATTCATGTACTTATGGTTTATCTCATTCTTTTTATATCCCTTACTAATATTTTTTATCTCTTCCCATGTTTTAAAATGATTATATGTGTGTTTAAGGATGGGTTATAGAAATTTAAAAGCCAATATGAATGATGTGAGAACTACTGAGGAAAATATTTCATGTTTCTATTAATAAAATTTTTAATACAAAAAAATGGGTATGGTTTTTTTTACCAAAACTGTATGTTTGTTGGTTGATATGTATGAATTATGAACTATGTTTCTAAAACTATAATGGTAAATGACCTTTTGGAATGTAAAAAAGGTCATTCTTAAGGAATTTACTAGATTATGTAATGTTTAAGGATGGGTCCTAATATCAATTATCCTATGAATATACCCTGTGAGATTCAAACCTAGTGCAAAGTAAGGCTCGTTGTTGTGTAACAAGTTACGATCGAGTTAGTCTAAATACCCCATGTTAGAGTTGTTACACCATGGTACATCTATTCTAGAACCACTTCCACATTTATTATCCAAACAGGGATGTATTCATAAGAAGAACCAATAATCTCATCCTCACCAAGTCTTTAGGATATTCTTCTATACATATTCTCAAATTATGTCTTAGGGTTATATTCTTTAATCTATGTTTTCTAAATCTAGTTTCTAAGGTTTCTGCTAAAATTTCATTGATAAAAATTATAACACCTCGACCCCAGAAGTGCGGAGCCAGTGAATTACTATATTAATATGGCATGATTACAAGAAATAATATCCTGAAGTTCCAAATAGTTTAACAGATTCAGAAAAAAAGTTTACATACATGGTAAACATATTATATTGGGAAAGGTAATAAAGCATAAGAAAAATAAAATCTCATAATCCTTGAAACTCATTAAAAGTTTTATTCTTCATAAAGTGAGGAAAAACATTTTAAGAGTGAGATTATATTCTCAATAACTGTTTGTAAAGTTGAAACAAAAATGAATCATTCGGTAAAAATCAACATTGAAAGGTAAATAAATGGGAAAAATTATATTTAAATAACATGATAACAAATAATCAATATAGATTGTTAAGAAACTAAATACCCATTATATTATATTATTAAAAATATAGTGAAATGTATCTATATATTTTATCATATGAAAATATAAAATATAGTAACAATAATAACAAGAATATCAATGGAGGAAAGGAGCAATAATTTGATGTCATGTATGAGGTGCCTAAAAACTATACCATCAATAAAAATTTGGTACAACCGTGAAAGAGTCACTGATGCATGGAAGAAAATTACATTAAATCATAAACCCAGGGACTTGACCCCATGACCTTCCCCTCACCCCCCAAATCCTTACCACCCCACCACCAATGTTGGGTCAAAAACCTATACCATCAATACCTTTCAAAAGTTGATTCAAAACTACGGGTTGAAACCTCTTTAATTTGGACAAATTATTATTATCATTATAACCTTTTAATTCATAGAGGGGGTATATAATGTTTTTCCCCCACACCTCACTGTATGTCCAAAGCTTTCCTTATATCAAATAATCAATTAAATTAATAAAAAATATATCATACCAAATATCCATATTGAAAAAATAAGGATTTATCAATATTTCCTATGTGT
Organism: Viscum album; assembly: GCA_963277665.1. Taxonomy (NCBI): domain Eukaryota; kingdom Viridiplantae; phylum Streptophyta; class Magnoliopsida; order Santalales; family Viscaceae; genus Viscum; species Viscum album. Next base: position 1,637,420,770 of record OY728121.1, on the reverse strand, counting down.
AGGATAAGTATAAAGAGATTTTTTTGACACGACTAATTGAAATACCATTGAAATGTCATTAAATAATTCTTGAGGAAAATAATCTTTAAAGACTCCAAAGGGCCTCATAACACTATGAAGTATTTAAATAAAAATACAAATGAAGTAATAACATTAAATTAAACGTATAATATATTTAGAATAAGGATATTAATGATGTAAAATTTCAATGGGTAGTATATACACCATATAAAATCGAATTGGTGCATCAAAACAATTAAGTCTCAATAAAATGTAAATTGAGATGAAATACCTTACCTTATGTCTGAATTGACATGAGTCTATTTATATTCCTAAATAATAAAATATATAAATTATTTATTTTCATCATAAATATCTTAAAGATAATTAATAATTTTATATCACCTATCAATTTTTTTATACAACTACTTAAACAATTATGGTTACTTGAGGTGTTTTTAAACAAATTTAGTTCATGTGTAAAAAAACAACTTTGGTAGGTCAACTATGGTCAGAAGCTTAGTTGTATAAACATATAGTAGAAAATAATAATTTCATAATTATCATAATCATACATAAATTATAATTTTAAAACTAATAATAAAATATGATTATGAAAAATGAACCAATGTTTCAATCGTGAAGATGGTAGGTCGTATGTACGCATTAGCATCGTTACCATTTTCAAATGATCATTATGACAAGAAGGTAAGTAAAAAATATATCATTATATAATTATAATTATAACCTAAATACCATTTTATTTAATTATATATACTTATATATATAAATATTATGATGTAAAAGGATCCAGACCATGATAAAGAGGCAGTATTGCACACATCGATGAACGACATCATCACTTTGTGTGTGTGTGTGAAAAGAGTAATAGGGAAAATGATATTTTTTAAATAAAGGAAAATTCGTCACTAATATAATATAATTTTAATTTATGTAACATATTTTAAATTAATAAATTCCTTAATATATTCAATGTAATGTGTGAACAAATCACATCGCTTTTAGGTAGTGGTACACCACACTCCCAAGAACGATGTTATCGTATTCTCACAAAGTAGTGTGAATAAATGTACATGTTATAAAATAATTAAATATGTATAAATAAATTATTATTATGATATAAAACATATAAAAACATTATTTCCATCATAACTCCCTCAATGAGAGGTGGTATAGGAAGAATGAACGACATCGTTTTGCAAAGGTAGTTGTTCGATGTACACGTAAACGACTAGTTCTTCACCCATTAAATGGAAGTGTATATAACTGTAGGGCTAAAAAATTGAATAAAAAATATAAAAATATTTATTTTATTTATGTTATTATATAATATTCAAATAATATGAATTTATTTTGTGGATAATGAATATAAAAAAAATGAACTTGAGGAAGGATGTTATGTCTTCATTGGGTAACTTCTTCTAGTTTTCATCAAAGGGATACTTTGAATGATTTATTCCCAATGAGGGGAACAAATTATTAGGATAAGTAAGTTGGTAGATTATTTTATGTTTGTATTTGAGATCCAAAATGGACGTATATGTGTGAATTAGAAGGAGGTTTGAGTTTCTTTTTATAGTCGACAAGGAGTAGAATTCTTATAAATTTTGGAAAAGGGAATTCCTCCTACATTTTTATAAGATAAAAGGATTATATAAAGGTAAAGTTAAAATAAAGGGATTTATATGGTCTCAATATGGAAAAAATTATATTTTATACTAGTTTCTAGTTCATTTTATCCATTATGATTAACCTAATGTTCCTTTCTAAGAGATTATTTCTCTTAATCACTGAAATTAATTATAATCACATTCTCTAATATTTTTTTTAAAAAACTGAGTTTAAATTTGTATAAATGATAAATTATAATTATAAATAATACGTAATCCATTTTTCTAAATTAAAATTTCAAATTTGGTAGAAATTAATTTAAATTTAATCCCACAGACACAAAGACAAAACGAGTTTTTATAGTAAAAATGTTCAAATGTTTTCTTTGTTTATAAGTCCAATTTTGGAGAGAAATTGATTCCAATAACCAATATAGAATTAATTAATATAAAATTTGTCTAATTATAATTTAAAACAAATTAATCATATAATTTTTTCTTATAAATGTATTAGATGAAAAACCAGTTTTGAATTAAAATTTAGTATTTTTCACTATTCATTAAAAAATGAATCATCTTAGAAAAATAAGAAAATTTTTCCATAGAAATTTTTTTATTTTTATCACTATGAAATTAATTATATTCTAAAATATATATTTTATAAAATTTCAAAAACTTGTAATTAAAATAGATTCAACTTTAAAGGGGAAAAATAACTTCCTTTATAAACTTATAAGTATTATGTGTAAATTTGGGGTTGTAATCATGTTATGCATAAAAATGTTATTGGGTGAAAGTAAAAAATATGTGATTGTATATATTATATAAAAATTTAATTGATATAATTAACTAACAGTTATTAATTTAATTTAGTAAGATAAATCTCCATTTAGAGAAAAAATATTTTATTATAAAATCAATCCCTTTATATTTATTTGGTTTCTATATTCATTACTAATTAATAGGTAACCAATGAATTCGACAATATATTTTCTTGTGTTAGTTAATCATTATATATAACCATCAATTTATTGGGTATGTTATACCATATTATATGAAATAATAATATTTTTAATAATATATTATTATTCAGTAATACTTGTTTTGCGAGTTACACAAGCCATCGAGGAATGTTAGTATTTCTTATAACATAATATCATGTGAGTATTCCATGTAGAGAAATATAAGAATTATAATGAGTGTGGAAAAATATTAATTTTGTTAACATAATGGAAACAAGGATAAAAAATAAAATTTATTTTAAATGGGATTTATTTTAAAGTCTTAGGGTGTTACATCCATGATACCTCTATTTTGAAATCATCACATTCATTTAATGATAAAATTTTTATCATCCATTGAAATATTATAAACTCCTCAAAATGATGAATATTTTTATAATTTATAAATTCTAGAATAAATATTATCTTATGTCATAGTAGCTGGAAAATGTTTCTATCTAGGTAGTATATCTTTATCAATAACGTATTCAAGTAAACATATATAGTTTAATAATTACATATTAAAAGGATAAAAAGAATTCAAACAACATGGAATAATGTATATAATCTATACAAACCTTAGTGGTAATTTCTGTTATATGTAAATATATATAATCTAAAAAAAATCAACACATTGTCTAACTATAGTGAAATAATCTATATGAAATGTTACTCCTATAGGTCTATCTATAATATCCAACAAGGTGACCCTAAAATTATATATCCTCATTTTCTAATAATTAATGTTATCCATAATATATCACATAACACCATATACCATAATAAAATATTTGGGATCCCTTACATATAACTCACAAAATATGGGAAGAAGTATAGGAGGTGGTAAAAGAGTTGGATATGCAAGTAGAGGTGGGGGAGTGTGAACTACATATGATGGCATAGGAGTGATATCTATAGCCTAAAAAATATTTTTATGTTTGAAAAAAATTAACTATACCAAAACATAAATCTTATCATCTATCATATCACCAGAATTCTAAACATTAGCTTCTAAGGATTTTGTTTTTTCATTTATATACATCTTCCATTCAAGAATCACCAGAATGACCAATCACGTTTTTACCAACAGAACATCCTTGTATCCTCATATGAAACAGTAGGGTTCATGCTTTCCCAATTAAGTATATTATTTATCCTTCCAAAACTCATGTCTGATGTTCCTCACTATTCTCTTCTACTCATGTTTTTCCTTTATGGATTATTTGAAAATTTTATTATTGAATCACAATATATAAATAGTTTAAATAAACTAAATAACTTATATATTTAACTATATTCATCTCAATTACAATCATAAAATCATCCATAATATTTCTTCCCATTTTTCTCATTCAATTCCTCTTCATTTTTCTTGTTTAGCTGGTGGGGAGGTTCATCCTCTACAGAACCTGAGGACTCGACATTAATTTATTGAAAAATTTCATAAATTATTAGTAATTTTAGTAATATATATCATCCATGAAATAATATATGAGGATATAAATTTTTCTATTGGATATATTAATGGTATCTTATCAGTTTCTGTAAATTAATGATAAATAATAATTAATATTATCATTAATATAATAATAAACATCTAATGGTTAATATTGTATTTTCAAAAAATGATTCTACATTACTATTTTCAAAAAATCATTTCCACACATCCTAAAATAGAAAAGGATATGTATCATAAGAGTTTTCAATTTTTCATTTACTAAAAATGGATTTTAATGTAAGGTCGATTTATAATCCATCCAACTCCCAGAATAAAAAGGTAAAAATTTCATTCCAACTTCTCTACTATCTATTATATCATATGTCATCTGATAGGATCTGAAAAATATATATTAGTAAAAACATTTCATGATAATTAAATAATAAAAAATATATTTCCCAAATTATCTCCCATATTTTAGATATTGTCTCTTTATTATAACTGTTACATTCAAAAATCACAATAAAAACATTGGATCAAGAATGTTTTAACATAAATTCCATATACTCTTTTGAATTTCAACCTAAAGGATTATAATTTACATTAAACTCAATATATATCCTCCAGTCTTAGATATGGGAAATTCTATTTTTTTTATTGTGTGTACAATTTTTACCTACCCTAAAACAATTTTCTATTATTTAGAACATAAATGAATCCTATACATATGGATGATGAGCCCCCCTAGAAGATGTATGTGTACAGTGACTCCAAAATCTCGAGATGACTCGATTATTTGATCATACATTGTCCTACAAATAAAATTAACAAAGATCATGCATATAAATACAAAAATCCAAATGTTTCATAATAAATAAAACAAAAAATGAGAGAAAATTGAATAAAAAGTAAAATAAATTCAACAAATTTTTATTCATATTTGTTAAGGTAGATAACTAAATTTTTTTCAACACTAATTATTAATTAAATGATATTAATAGAGTAAAAATAATGTTATGTAAAATATTATAGAAATAAAATTGTTAAATAAAAATGAGAATTAAAAATTTAAAATGATACAAATCAAACAATATTTGGCAAAAAACCTACACGTGATCATATTAATTAAATTAGATAAACAAATATTAAATGAAATATTTATAATATTTTTTATCATATTTATTTGTAGCCACAAACAATAAAATATTACTGAAAGTATTTATGAAACATAAAATTATTTTAAGAAAATAAAACAAATATTTTTTAAAAATATAAACAAATAATATAGTTATATCTCACATTGAATAACTGAAAAATGATAATACAAAAACTAATGTTACATTGACTCAAACCATTAAAAATTAAATGATACTTAGATTCAATAATTTTCATCAGTTAAATATTTATTCATTTCAGTCATGGTAGAGAAAATATGTCATTATTTGTATAATTTTTTTTATGAAATTCCAAAATAGAAACAACACCTTAATCATATTCATCACATGTTCAATTTGTGGTAATCCATATATGAATCCTTATTATATAGAAAATATTTCAGGAATTGAAAATATGTTATTATATTTTGGAATATATTTTTAAATTTACATTTAAAAAAATAGTAATAAAATAAAAACAATGTATTTATCCAATAAAACAATGAAACCACCATTTGTAAATAAAATTTCCACTTTGAAAAAATTTAATTATCACCCTTTTAGAAAACAAAAAAAATGATATTTGTATAGAAACATTAAAATTTAATTTAAAAGGTTGATTACAAAAAAAATATTCATTATTTTTATTATTTAATTTCAAAATTATATGTTTTTTTCTGAAATTAAATAAATATATATAAAAATATACAATGAAAATATTTTTAGTGGGATTTAATGATATTATATAACATTTTAATGAATATAATGACATGCCTAAACTAATTCCCAATTTTACATGAAAGAATGACTTCAAAAACATGTTCATTAGGATCATAAAAAATAGATTCTATCTAAATAATATTTAAATTACAATACAATAATTTTATTTTTATATTTTTAGAATCAGTAAAATATTTAAAAGTTTATCAAATTATATAATATAGAAAATAAGTAACATGATTTTAATTAGGTATTTAGAGTTATTTATGAAATTTAAAATTGAAAAAAATAACTTATCAAAATCAATATAAAGATCAACCAGAGTTATGCCCTATTTATTATAATGTGGATTACCAATAATGTAATAAAATAAATTATAATGATATTATAAATATTAATATGAAATTATTCATTCATTAATTACATATTAGTAGATGTTATAATGGTTTTTTATCACAATAAGATCATATAATAAACAAGATAATGTAAATATATATTATCTGTACATCATATTAAAACTCTATAATCTACTATACATTCAATACACCCATTCAAAATGTATGAAATAAAAATACCTTAGAAACCCTCTAACCAAAAAAATTAAATTATTTATAACAACTCAATAATAATAAATGAATCAATGTGCAATAACAAAACATGAATTGATAAATTTCAAAATACATCAATTGTAGGAATAATTTAAACTAAAAGTTGAAATTTTGATGATATAACTTAGACAATAGGTGTAGGATATCATTTAAAAAATATCATTTCTAAAATATACAATCACCAAATTGAACGTACCATCGATACTTTGAAAACTGGAATAATAATGAAAATCCAAGAAGGTATATTGAAGAGAATAAGTAGTAGAGGATGAATAAGAATGGGAATGCTATTATAATGATAATAATGATGATTATGGTATTGTAGAGAATGAGGTTTAGGATGAAAATGATGAAAATTATTATATAAATAAGTGAAATTGAACATTCAATGCGTAATTTGAATTTTTTATAAAAATGTCACTTTATTTTTTTAAAAATAAATTTATAAATTTGTTTTTTATGTCATTTAATTTTTTTATCTGATGTGAAAAATATATCTTTTACATAGGTTATTATATAATTCAAATTATTTATAAACAGCAATTAATTGTTTCCAAAGAAGAAATTAACCAATGTTAAAAATCATTTATAATACCAATTTTTTGAAAAATGATGTTATAAACCCATTAAGAAAATTTTATTATTTTAAATTAAATTAATTTCATATTAATATTCATCATATTATAATTTTCTATAAGTCCATTTTTATGCGCAAATTGTTTTTTAAAATAAATAGTTTTTTATTAGATTAATTGAAATAATATTAAAATTTATTTATACCACTTCAATAAATTGAATCATGAAAATCATAGTTCATATTGGGAATCATAAGGATAAGATTTTAAAAATAATTTTATTTAAAAGTTTTCATAATTAACATTGAAAATGTTAAATTTTTATAAAAATATTAAAAGGTGAACTATGATAAACTAGATTACAAAAAATGAGATAATGTCTCTAAAACAATCTAAAAGATGAATATATTTCATTATAATAGTTTATTTCTATTAAAATTATAATATATTTGAAAATATTAATTTTTTTTATTTTCCCAGGATTAAGATCCTTATATTTTTTAGGATAAGAAAATAAGAAAAATTACTCTATTTCATTAATATTTATTATTAATAGTCATTAGGGTATAAATATATAAGAACATGTAAAACTTTTAATCATACATATGAATTAATCATTTTGAAAATATTAATATATATTTAATTTTCATATGTAGTATAATTTCATTGAACAATTACAAAGCACCGACACAACGCTTGTTCACATAGTAGAAAAGATAAATAATTAATTTAAAAACATATAAAGTAATATTTTTTTGGTGAATTATGGTTTCCTATGTATTTCATGGTTAATAATAATTTATAATTTATAGTTAAATATAATATATTATATTTATATTGTTTCCTTTATGTCTTCAAAGTCAAATTTTGTGAATTGACTAAAAAATGACCCTAGATTGTATTTAAGGTTTAATGATTAATTTTTATTCATTAATATATTTAATAAAAATATTTAATAAATAGTATGGATAATTTTTTATCATTTCATTAATGGTTTATGTATGTTTCACTTGACCATTTTAAAATTATTTTTATAACTCTTAATGTGGGAAACTTTTGTTACAATGATTAGAGTTAAACAGATATAACAAGGGCCAAAAACAAATGATAAGGATTAAAATAGAACCAAAACATGTCATAATTATATTTTTTATCATGTTTTAAAATTTTGATTCTTATCTTATATAATATGCCACTTTGGTTCAATTGTAAAATATTTTTATACTTATTGTATATTAATATTTCTATTATTTACATGATTTTCACCCAGCTAAATTTTAAATGGAAACCATATATTCTCCCTTATTCAAACATAATAATCCATTTATGTTAGAAACTATTTAATAAAAAACAATATTATATTATTTATACTTATAAATTTTTTATTCCCCTAATACAATCCTTACAATACTTAAGGTATATTCTAATTGAATATTTCCTTATAACATGTATAAGTCTTAATCTATTTAATTAATTTTATATATTCTTATAACATCTTCAATAACATCTTAAACATGTTGGAAAATTAGAAATATTATTTTAAAATAATTAAATTTCACTATTATGATAGAAAAACCTTTATTCATTACCTTTTTCATCCAATGGGAAATGAAAACGTCACTCATGTGTATGTATGGACTACTACCTTCACAAAGTGATGTGTTTCATTTTTATAACTACATAATAAGGAATTTTATTATGATATATTTATTTAATATATATAATATCAAAGAAATAATTATGGTTTTATATTGAGAATATATTAAATTATTTCATACCCTTCCACCTATTAAATTTGTAAAGACACTCCTGTTATGTGTGGAATACCACCACTATAAAGAATTGTCATTCATTTTTTTAGTCTCTTATTTCATGTATGATTATAAAATTTAATTTTATATATAAATATGATAATTATTTAATGACTAAAATTTTATATATGATGGAATTATGACCCCTATGACCATTGTTAACCAACTGATGTTGTTTTTGGAATAATGAAATAAACAAGATCAAAACTTATTATATAAACATAGAAGATTTATTAATTTATAAATTATTGTTAATAAATGAATAAAATGAAAAAATAATATGTATTGAAGTTAAAAATTTTCATAATAAATAATAAAACCAATATAATTTTTTATTCAGGAGTGAGATAATATATTAAATGAGTCGGTACTCAATAGATGGGTTTCTCATATAACTTTTTCATGTAATACATATGATATATTCAATACCTTTTTCTTATTTATGATGTATATAATTCACCCTTGAGATAAGATTTTTTGAATACATTAATATTCATGGTATTTAATTTTTCATGCTATGTTATTTATTTTATAGGGTTTATGATTCATATTTAACAATGTGGTAAGGGTTTATTATAAAATCTCATTTTTTAAAAATATCATTCTCTTATAAAAATTATATATTTTATTTTTCATTTTGTTATTTAAGTATATTATAATATTTTTTTCCATTTTACTCTTTTTGGAACTTAATACGATCATGAAAATAAATTTTTATGAAAATACTACCTAGTTACCACTTTTTGTGATAAATTATTTCTTACAGGTCTATGGGTTTTAGAATGATTTCAAGAATGTAATTTTCAATAAATAAATTAAAATATAAAGTCTATTTCCACAATATTTGAATTTTTTTCAATTTTAAAAATAGATATTCATTTCTTTTTCGGAATTTAGTACTTGTTACTTTTTACCGTTAGTGTGAAAGTATAAATTGTTCATACATTTAATGAATTGATTAATTTTCCCACCATCATAACTATTCATTAAGTTGAATATTCCTTTATATGTTTTCATGGATATTTAAATGAAATACATTTTTGAAATATTCTAAAAAATTTATTTTAAAATTTTATTAAATGAAAATAATAATATTATTATGTTTTCAAAGAGGATATTAAATGTTATTTCTATACAATTTTCATCTATATCTTACTCCATAGATGATTTTAAATATTTTTATTGAGATATAATGTAACGACCCAAAATTTTATTAATAAAAATTCCTCTTGATCTAATTTATTGTTTTAATATGTAAAATTGTTATATAACATATGAAATTCATTAGTTTTATGTTTTTTGATTTTAAAATACCATTAAGAATTGTGACCATTGATAATATAGTCTTCAAACAGTGATCACGTGATTAGTATAAATATAGGGTTTTAGGAAATCCAACTTACTCAGATAAAAGAAGTGATGACCTCATCTAGTAAACATTCCCCATATGAAGCCCATTTTTCAGAGTTCATAAAGGAGGTGGCATCATTGGGGTTTGCTCTTGACCAAGCCCAAGACAAAATTTAACATTTTAAGCTTGAGTAGGACTTCCTACATGAGAAGTGGAAGTTGATAGAGATTAGCACCCATGAAATGTTATCTGAGCTGCCCCAAGAGTCTGTCACCATCACACACCTTACCCTTTGGTCCTATGCGGGTGTTTTAAGGTGTTATGTAACAATACCATAGCACTATGATTATGTTCATTATTTTGGTCTATAATAATTAATATATATTCATTTTATTATCATTACATTGTAAATAGTTTTTAAATCAAAAACATTATCTTTTAGTTAATATTTAACTACAAAATCTATTTGTCAAAACCCATCATTTTTTTCTGATAAATGTCAGTTTTTATTTTAAAAGTGAAAATTAAAATATTTAGGAAATAATTTAGATAAAAGGAACATTATTTTGGGAATAAGGAAGTCTAAATTATCCAACTATGGAATTTTCCTTATTTTCTGATACAGTCGAATTTTTGGGTAAAAAACTAAATGATGTTTAATTATATAATGTTCTTTATGACATCATAATGAACCAATAGTGATGCAATAAAATACTATAAACTTTATGTTCTTCCAATATTTGTTTTATCAGTAAAATAATGTGATTTTATATTTGTTTTATTTATTTTTACAAAGAATTAGTGGACCCTCGATGACTTAAAAGACAATTTTTAATTTTTAATTTCTTTCCTTGAGAGTGTGACTCTCCTCCACATTAACAGACTTACTATTTTATGATGTTTGGCCATTTTCCTTATAAAATATTTTTTTCCACTCCACTTCTTAAAAAACATTGTCAATAACCATGGTCTGGTTAGTGGTTTTGAATAGTTTAATGTGTGGTGTCCCAAACATAAATAATAAAGAATTCCTTCTACATTAATATATAAACCCACCCAAGATCCCACTTACTTTTCACTAAAAACCTATTTATTTCATACAACCTCTTCCATCCTATATATATAATCTTTCCATTGTGCCCAAAGTTCCCATGATTCCTCTCTCAAGCCTCTACCTAGCATTTGCAATCATACTTCAAAGTATGTGATTCCTTCTTTTCTCAATTTATTCATATTTCTTAATATTGTGATGACATTTTATATTCAATTATAAAGGTTTGGGTATGATTTCGCACCTCCCCTATACTACCCTATTTATATTTTAATAATGATATACCCTCTTCATATCTCATTAATTCCTCCCATTAAACCCATTACCGTGCCGAAATTCTGTATGGAAGTTCTCTCCCCTCATTTACATTCATTCAATTCATTTGTATCATAAATCCAAATTCCATGAAATATGTTGTGACATGTATCTAGATGACCCCCTTAATTCCAATTTCATGTACATATTATGAGACATCCATTTCTCTCTAATCAACCATATTTATGAATTCTTATGTAATGTCATTCTGCTACTGAAATTGCACTGTGATTTTCCAAGACAAAGTCATTGTGTAGTGAATACCATACCTATTTCTCAATCAAGGGTATTCACTTTTATGTACATTTACTTGTTGATTATAGGGTTTCATGTATGTATTTAACATTCTTTTATTTTAGAATAAATGATTATTCTATGTTATATGATCCATGTGAAACACTTATGCATGAAATGAAATGTTTTAGAAGGGTAAACCCTAATAGCACTCCAATGCTTTGGGTAATGATTAGAATCATTATACGTCATATTGAAATGAGGATTTTCTCATGAAAATTTATCTAAAATGTGGATTTACTCATGCTAATTCAAATGAAATGAGTATTTAATCATGCTAATTCAAGTTTACTTTGGGTTTACTCATGCTCCATGTCCAATGAGCCTTAGTTCATGGTAATTCCATGTTAAGTGTTGTTTCCACATTTTTATGTTATGATAATCATTCTATATAATGACATTATGTTATTGTTTCTATTGCACTACATTGATATGAATATTTCTTAACATGTGTTGTAATATTCATGTAATGACTTGTTTACTCCCTTACTAGTCTTTATATCTCACCCTTTTCTTGTGCATGTTCTCAGGTTATCCCATGCAATGATAAGTACGAGGGAATGTAGTGGTCAAATAAAGGATGTTTTAAATAAATATGTTGTGTTTCGTGTTTTTAGTTGTTATGTAATGTTTCTAAGACCTAAATACGATATCCCTATTGATCTTATATGTTTTATCAAGGGAAGATTTTATATAGTAAATCATGTTTAAGTGTGTAATGAAGAGCATGATTGATATAGTTGGTATCAGAGGATATGTTTAGTTAGTTATGGGATTATGATTAGAAAACCATAATGAAAGCCTTAGGTATAAGACTAAGTAAAATAAAATCATCCATTTGTTTTGGTTAGCATTTAGTAAGTGGTTTATCATGAAAATACATCTCTGTCTAGATACGAGCAGGTAGAGGCGGCTCTGGCACAAATGTACCTAGGAGTGAAAACTCTAACAAAGAGTTTCAGGCTTGAACTAGGGTATCTTGGTACATAAAAATGGGCCTAACTACACTCTTGGTAGTGACACCCATGGGGTATATGCTTTGGTAAATTCATAGGCTTAGTATGAACCATTATTAAGGGAATAAAAAAATCCCATAAGAATATATGTTGGGAAGTAGGTCGTGGATAACATAGATTGAAGCCTATATATTCATAAGTTAAAGAAATAATAGCCATTTATAATTCATCCATTTTTTCCTTGGATTACACCTTTCTTGTTACCCCTAGCTTTCCTTTAGTTCCAACTAATGGCCGGTATGAGGAGGACTTGGGCTAATTACCGATGTGTAGGCTAATGTCATGACTGATCTAATGAGATTCCCAATCTAATGGGAGTTGGAAACCCAAACATTTTTGTGACACTCTCACAGATAACTCAATATTTGAATAGAAACATGGGTCAAGAAGAACGTTAAATTGTCCCTAAGAAAGAACAAGTCAATATCGAGAGATTAATGAAACAATATATCCAAACTTTTAGGGATCATATGATCCCTCATTAAAAGAACAATGGATCATATCCATTGAAAAGATCTTCTCTATCCTTCAATGATCCAAAATAGAAAAGGTTCTTCTGGCTGCTTGTCATAAGGATGGTGAATCTGGTCAATGGTTGACATTTATAAAACATTTGAAGCTTGAGAAAGTGAACGAGGTGTTGGAATGGAAGGATTTTTGTAATATGTTTTTCGTTAAATATTTTCCATGCACACTCCAACTAAATATGTAAAAGGACTTCTTTTTCCTCAAGAAAAAAAGACAACAAATCCATCAGAGTGTTCAAGGAAAACATCACAAGGCTTGCACGATACACCTCTTTCTTTGTTGTTACACTAAAATTCAATGATGACCAATTATTTATTTGGTTGAAACCTAGCCTGCAGAAATCCCTGGTGATCCGTGACTTCGACAGCTATGAGAAATTTTCCGATGTGACCTCAAGGTTGAAATGGAGATCAGATAATCTAACGGGTATCATGGGTATAATAAGAATAAGGTTTAATTCAATTCAAGTGGTCTTATGGATAGATCCAAAGGTGCTAAGAAACTCCAACACCCTACTTTCCAGAGGTGTTGAAAGAAGAACCCCTGAAATTTCCTGATGGGGATGAGAAAATTTTTTAGGTGTGGAAGAGAAGGGCACATAGCCATTAACTGCCGACAAAAAACCCACAACTGTGACAGAGGAGAGGAATTTTATGTTCGACTCTCAACACATAGTTCAGTGATTCAACTGCAAAGAACCATGGCATATTGTGAATCATTTCCCAAATCCAAGGGTTTTTGGAGGCAACCAACAACTTACAAGGTAAAAGGGATAGATTTTTCCATCAATACCACTAAAGTGAACCCGGACAACAAAGTGGAGATAAGTACACTAGATATTCCTTCAACAATAGAGAACATAGATGTTTATTCTATTCCTATGCATTCTATTGTATCGCGAAATTTTAGTAGAACAATCCCAACACCACCACAAATTGTGGAAGTAAGATATCAGTGAGAATAAAAAAAAGGGAAATAATTAAATTCCATGAATATAACTCCTCCCCTGTAATAATTTGTGGCTTGAACTTCCCATATAACATCTTCATACTCCCTATGGTGGAATTTGATGTAATTCATGTCATGGATTGAATTTCCCAATATAGAGCCAACATAAATTGTTGTGAGAGGGAAATTAATCTCCATATATAGAATCGACCCCAGATTCTATACAAGTAAAAGTAGGAAGATGAATCTTATTTAGCACCATCATCTCAAGCATGGATATTAATGCCCTTTGAGCACTTGTATCGGGATAATATGATTGAGTGTAAGGAGAAAATCACCCTTGAAGACATACCTTTTGTAATGGAATTAGTTAAGGTGTTTCTCGAGGAATTGTCTGGTATTCCTCATATTAGAGATGTTGAATTCTCAACTAACCTCATACCTGGGTCATTTCCAATATCCCAGGCTGTATATAGAATGGAAGTTGTGGAGTTTGATTAGCTTAAGAAACAAATACAGGAGAATCTTTATAAAGGGTTCATACACCCAAGTACTTCACCATGGGGTGCACCAGTCCTGTTCATCAAGAAGAAGGTTGGGTCAATGCACATTTTCATTGATTATCATGAAATCAACAAAATCATGATAATGAAAAAGAATCATCTTCCATGAATTGATGGATTTTTTGATTAGTTGCATGGAGAACAATACTTCACCAATGTGGATTTGGAGTTGGGATATTATCATGTAAAGGCGAAGAAGGAAGATATCCCCAAGAATTATTTTCATACAACTACGGGCACTATGAATTCCTAGTATTGACTTTCGGACTCACTAATGCTCCAAAAATCTTAATGGATTTTATGAATAGAATATTTAGAGATTACCTCAAGAAGTTTGAGGTAGTATTTATAGATGATATTCTAATAAACTCCAAAACTGAGGAGGATCATTAGGAAAATCAGAAGAACTACACTAGAGACCTTGTGGAAAGAAAGGCTATATGAAATGTACAGAATGTGTGATTTATGTTTGAAGGAGGTCTCATTATTGGGTCATATCATCACATGCAATGGGATATCTATGGAACCCTCCAAGATAGATTCAATTGAGTGATGGCCGAGGCCAACATCAGTAATGGATATCCATATATTCTTGGGGTTTGCTGGATATTAATGCTGATTTGTCAGAAATTTCTCATAATTTTCCAACCCTCTTTCTAAGATAACTCAGAAGGGAGTAATGTTTTCTTAGAGTGATGAAGGTGGAGAGAGATATATAGAGTTTAAAAGGAGGCTTATCAAGGTGTTCATGCTCATACTACCCACAAGTGGAGAAATTTTTGTGGTATTTAGTGATACTTTAAAGAAGGGCCTATGTTGTGGGATGATAAAAAATGATAAAGTGATATCCTACACCTCCAGGAATCTGAAAATACATGGGAAAAACTATCCCACACATGAACTAGAGTTTGAGGCTATGATCTCTTTGGTGAAAATCAGATGGCATTTTCTCTATTGGGATAAGTGTGAGATATATCCTGGTCATAAGATCCTCAAATATATATTCACAAAAAAACAGAATAATATTGACCAATGAAGATGGATCAAACTCATCAAGGATTATGACTACTGAATCCACTACCATCCCTGTAATAAAAACAAGGTGGAAGATGCTCTATATAGAATGAATCTTGCATCTTTTTCAATGATAAGAATTGAAAAGGATCCAATCTTCATAGATTTGAAGAAGATGGACTTGGGAATCATTAAGGTAGGAACATCATAGATCATTTCTCAAAGGATTGTTCAACCACCCCTCATGAAGAAAATAAAGGATGCTCAAAGAAAGGATGTGGAAATTATAAAAAGGGTAGAATCTATTAGAAATGTGAAATCCTCAGAGATAGTGGTTGTCAACGATGGAAATGTTTGATTTGGGTCAGAATTATGTGTATTATTTGATCTAGAGATTAGGAGGGTGCTTCTGGATGACATGCATAGCTCAAACTTTTCTATTCACCCAGGGAGAAGAAAGATGTATCGACATCTCCTAGAAAACTTTTGGTGGGATAATATGCAAAGAAGGATGCTGAATATACATCAATGTGCTTGGAATGTCAGCAAGTGAATGTTAAGAGGCAAATGTCTAAGGGGATGATGCAAACACTACCCTTACCAACATAGAAGTGGGACAACATTACCATATTCTTTATTACTGGACTTCCAAGGACATCCAGAGGAAACAATGATATATGGGTTTTTGTGGATCATCTTATGAAGACAGATCAATTTATCACAATTCGAAAGGACTTCACATTGGATCAACATGCATGGATTTACATCAAATTAGTGGTAAAACTTCATGGAGTTCCACTAACTATTATATCTAAATGTGATCCTAGATTCACCTCGATGTTCTAGAAACGTCACCAACATGCTCATATCACTGAACTATACTTCTTTACGGCCAATCATCCTCAAACTGATGGCCAATCTGAGTGAACTATTCTAACAATATAAGCTATGATAAAATCATGTTCTATGGAATAAAAAGGATGATGAGACCAACATATTCCACTAATTGAATTCTCCTACAATAATAGTTTTCACTCGAGCATCCAAATGGAACCATATAAAGCCTTTTATGGGAAAAGGTGTAGAAAAGAGGCATGTTGGGATGAAGCCAGTGAGAATAAGCTACCAGGCCATGAAATGGTCAAAAAAATTGTGGAGAAGGTGAAAACCATTTAGTACCATATCAAGGTAGCTCAAATCTGACAGAACAGTTACACAGACAACCATCAATGAGACCTTGAATTCAAAGTCAGTGACATGGTATTTCTACGCATATCTTCATTGAAGAAGGTCATGATGGTTGGAAAGAAATGGATGTTAAGTCCTAGGTACATCGGCCCCCTCAAGATTCTTGATCGTGTTGGGGTTGTGTCCAATTGACTAGAACATTCACCTACTATAGCCAAAGTACACGATGACTTTCATGTATGATTCTTAAGGAAGTACATACCGGACCCTTTATATGTACTCTCTTCAGAGGTAGTACAGTTAGTGGATGATCTTTCTTATGAGGAGTAACTAGTAAAGATTTTAGATCATAGAGAAAACTTTCTATGAAATAGGACAATTCCCCATGTCAAGGTGTTGTTGCCAAACCACATGTTTGAAGAGGCAACATGGGAATCATAGGAAGTAATTATTTAGTGTTACTCATATCTAATTTAGTGTACAAAAAGGATGTTTCGAAGGAGAAATTTCTTAAGGGGGAAGATTGGATGGACCTAATCATTTATTAATTGAAATTCCTCTAGATCTAATTATATGTATTATTATGTAAAATGGTTATATAACATATTCATTTATTTGGTTTTATGTTTTTGGATTTTAATATAATATTAATAATTGTGAACTTTCCAAATATAGACATTGAATAGTGATCACATGATTAGTATAAATATAGGGCTTCAATAAATATAATTTACTCAGAACAAGGAAGAGATGGCCTCATCCATTAGAGTTTCCCTGTGGGAAGCCCATTTGTCAGAGCTCGGAAAGGAGGTGGTGTCATTGGTCTTCTCTCTTGACCTATCCCAATCCGAGATTCAACATGTTAATCTTGAGAGGAACCTCCTATGGGTGAAGTGGAATCTGATAGAGATTACCACTCAAGAATTGTTATACGAGCCGCCCCAAGAGTCAGTCACCATCTCACACCTTACCCTTCGGTCTGATGCGGGAGATAAAAGGGGTTATGTAACAAAACCATAGCACTATGATTATTTGAATTATTTTTTTGTATAATAAATAATATATATTCATTTTATTATTTTTACTTGGTAAATAGTTTTTAAAGAACAAATAGATTTTTAGTTAAAATTAAAATAAGGAATCTATTTTGATAAATTAATGGATTTTTGAACTAAATAATATTTTAATAAATTATCATTAACATTAAATTATTTTTTATTAAATAAAAATGATCATAAAATTTTATGAATGCAATTGTAATTTTTATTAAGGTTTGGAAGTTGTTTTTTTTTTTCAAAACTCATGATTTTTGATAAATGCTGGTTCTTTTAAAAGTAAAAAATCACATATTTAAAAAATTATTTAGATAAAATGAATATAATTTTTAGAAAAAGTATATCCAAATAATCCAACGATGAATTTTTCATAATTTTTTGAGACAATCGAATTTTTGAGTAAAAAATTAAATACTGTTTAATTATATAATGTGTTTTATAACATCATAATGAGATAATAGTGATGTAATAAAATACTATAAACACTATGTTCGGAAAATATATGTGTCACCGTTAAAATAATATGATTTTAGGTTTCTTTTATTTATTTTACAAATCTTAAGTCGACCCCCCAAGACATAGATTTTTTTTCTTTTTTAATTTATTTCCTTGAGGGAGTGACTCACCTCTAGATAAAAAACCCTATTATTTTAAGAATATCAGCCATTGGACTTATAAAATATTTTTTTCTATCCTATTTTTCAAAAAACATGGGCAAAATCCATGGCTTAGATTACGGTTTTGATTAGATTATTGTGTGGTGTCCCAAACCTAATTAATAAATAATTCCCTCTCCTTACTTAAATAAACACACCCAAAATACCATTTCCTTTTCACTGAAAGCCATTTGAGTAATTCAAAACTCTCCCATCCTCTCTCTAAAATCCTCCTAGGGTGCCCTAATTTCCCAATAAGCATCTCTCAAGCCTCTTCAAATCCCTTGGGATCACATTTCCAAGTAAGAGATTCCTTCCATTCTTATTTTTTAAAAGTTTATTAATATTGTTATGCACCTTTATTTTAAATTATAAATGTTGGGGTATGATTTATCACCAACCCATACTTTTCTATTTATTTTATATAATTAGGTACCCCTTTCTATCTCATTAATGCCTCTTATTAAACCTGTTACCATGTCAAAATTTCTTAAGGAATTTCTCTCTCCTCATTTACATTCAAGTAATTATTTTGTATCATGAATCTAAATTTCAATAATTATATTGGGTCATGTATTGATATTACCCCAATTATTTTCCATTTCATGTATATATGATGAGACACCACTTTCTATCTCATCAAACATTTTTATGAATTCTTATATCACGTCGTTATGCTGCTGAAATTGCAATGTGATTTTCCAAGCCAAAGTACTTATGTAGTGAATACCATGCCTATTTCTCTATCAAGGGTATTCAACTTTATGCACATATACTTTTTGATTGTAGGGTTTCATGTATGTATTCCACTTTTCCTTATTGTCGAATAAATGATGATTCCAGGTTTTATGATCAATGTGGATCACATATGCATGATAGAAAATGTTTATGAAGGGTTTGCCCTGATAGAGCTCCAATGAATTGGTAAAGATTATTATAATGATACTACATGTTACATGAATATTTACTAATGATAATTCAAATGAAATGAGTATTTAAAGAAGAAAATTCATGGAAAATAAGCGTTCACTCATTCTAATTCATGTTCAATGAGGGTTTACACGTGCTCCATGTGCAATTAGCCTTGGATCATTCAGATTTCAGGTTAAGTGTTATTGCCACATTTCATTGTTATGATAATAATTCTATATCATGACTTTATGTTCATGTTTCTCTTAGGATCTATTGATATACCTACTTCATATCATATGTTGTAATCTTTATGTTATGCCTTGTTTACTACCTTACTAGGCTTTATAGCTCACCTTTTTGTAATGCATGTCCTCGGGTAATCCCCTTCAATGATAAGTATAAGGTAATGTAGTGGTCATGTAAAGTATGTTTTCAATAAAGATTTTGTGTTTCATGTTTTTAGTCATTATGTAATGTTCCTAATCCCCAAAGACATAAGAACTCTCTATATTCTATGATGTATTAAGTGATGATTTTATGTAATAAATCATGTTTAAGTGTGTAATAAAGAGCATGGTTGTCATATATAAATTAATTATACTATATAATTTATTTTTAGGGATGTACTATGATCTCATTGTTCTATTTAGATAATGTGTAAAATATTAAAATTTAATATGCTAATTTTCAATACAAATGTTTATATAGAATATGTATTTAATTTTTAATCATTTCATTCATATGATGAATGTGTTGGATTTAGTATGTGTTGGGAGCGGTGGGTTATAGAACCACAATGCATTGGGTTCTCTGAGGATATAAACTCAACTACATATTTGGTGTATGATTTTACAGTTATTTGTGATGTATTAGAATGAGGCCTTAATGTAATGTTTTGTATATATTGGTAAATGGTCTGGATGATAGGATTATGATGCCTAATATTGGTCATTCCCTCATTATGAAATCATTTATTATTATTAATGTTATTGTATATATTTTTATGTTTGTAGATATTTGGTGATATTATTATTGATTTTTTAGGGAAATATTTTTATATAATAATATTTTCAATTAACAATGATTTAAATTTTTTTATCACTTCTATGAAACGTTTTTATTTTCAAGAAAACTATTTCATCTTTTGTCTAAAACACACTTGGAATGTGATTTTTCTATAATTATTTATTGTGATATTTTTAATAAAAGCATTGGGAAAATAAATTATTTTAATAGTAGGTATGTGATCATTTTAAAATCCAAGTATTTTATGAGAAAAGGGAAATATTATTATTAGTTTTCAAGAATTTGAAATATATTAATGGGTTTCCATTATTTTTATATCACTTACTGATATTTGTTTTTTTCATACTATGTTTTAAATTTATTTTTATTGGGCTGATGTATGGTTTGGAACTATATCAAGGACTCTCATTATGTTATTGGGATGCATCTTAAATTAAGTGAACATTTTTTAAATGATACAAGAGTTTAAATTTAATAAAATAATTTTTATTGAATTAAATGGATATTGAGAGTATTTTTTCTCATTTAATTGTAAGGGTTTTATATATCATATTTTTTCCTAATTCTCTAAAAATCTATGCTTAATAATCCTTTCAATGTAGGAATGGGAAAACCACAATATAAATCATGTAATTACTTTTTCTTTATTATTTGGGGTGTTGTATTCTACGAGGTTAAAAAAATTGATGACACTCTTTAATTTTCTAGAATTTATAATAGTGTAGATTTAAAAATTCACTAACTATATATATATATATACATAATCAAATAACCCTTTTTATTTTGAACAATATTTAAAATTTAACTAAATTTGATAATTTTCCACTTTTATTAATTAATATATCAATTCATGTGAATATAATAGAATCCTTAAAAATTTTAAATATTCAAAATTATTTCCACCAAAACTAGTAGTTAGAAAATGAAATATTTAATAAATATTTAAATGATCAAGTGGAATATAAATTTTGAAAACATTAATATATTTAAAACAATATATACTTTCATTACATTTTAAAAATGAATCAGATACAAAATATTTTCTTATACACAATTCGGCTATAAAAAACAAATCTTTGTTTTGATATATTTTTAAAGCACCAAATGCTATAATTTAAATTTCCTGTATATAATAAAAAATAATTTATTTATACAATATTTAAAAATTTTAAATTATGGTTAGTTATTTCAAAAATAATAGTACAATAAAAAGATGTATTTTTTTGTTTTTATGAATAATGAAAGTTTAAATATTAAAAACTAAACCCATATCATTTTTAAATATTAAATTTATCCCTACATCACAAAGATATGATACATTATTTAATTTTTTAAAATCCATAACATATAGAACAATAAAAATGAATATATTTTTAGAAAAACTCACTTCACTTTAGAAATATAAGTTTCATTTAAATATATATGAAAAAGTAACAATATCTACATAAAAATTATTAAAATATAAAAATCTACAAATTTGAAAATTCATGTGTTCATAATAGCTTCTAATCATAATCTATAGATCCTTCAATCATTTTTGTTTCATTTTTCAAAATAACATATTAAAAAAAAATTGTCTTGGTTAACATGCATTATTGAATCCAACATAATTATTATTATTAATTTGTGGAACACAATTGAAAATAAATCATTTATTTATGTGCAACATAATAGATTAACTTTTATAAATTAATTTTTAGTGTGACTAAAATATTGAGTGAATATTAATAAGATTCCATTAGCTTAATGCACATTCATTTTACTCTACATAATGCTCATTTTTTATTTTTTAGATATCTCCCTTTGTAACAGGGTTTTGGGGAAACCCTCTCATAACCTAGTGTCCCATAAAACATGACTTGATGGTCCAATTTCATAATGACCTTTTAAAAAATTTTCCCAACTAGAATGGAAAAACACCACCTTAACACCACTTCATCATTTGTGCCTAGAATGTCACATGATGTTGTGGTATACAAGTTCTATCCCCTTGTAGAGCTATATAGGAATAAACTCAGTGGATGGTCTACCATGTCCCTCAATTTTACCATGTTAGACTTATATTTCCTCCATATTTCTACCACTACTAGTCATCACCCTCATACTACTTGAGTAAATTATAACTTCCCAAAATTTATATCCTAATGACTCGTGGTATGGAGGCCATGTATGTGACTCAAAATACCGATTTGGGGGATTATTACAACTTATAAGACATAATAATATTGTAATTACTATTGTACATACACTTATATAGTGATATAGTACTACTATATTACACTAATTTTATAAAACATTATATATTTTCAATTTTTAGTTTCATCAATTAAATTATCAGATCATAATTTTTATTACATTGAATAAAATAAGATAAAATTTCCTCTAAAATATCTATTTATGTTTTAATTTCTCTTTAATTATATTTAATATATTCTAAATCATCACATATGTTCATATAGGATCACGATTATGTATATATTATTAATTTTTTCTCTCTCTTGTGATTCTTTTATTCTTATTCAAATTGAGTAAACGTATCCTCAAAACATGTTGAAATTTCATTCCTCAATTTAATTATTTTTTAAATTAAAATAATTTTTTCTATCATTATTATATTTATGATTATAATTATGAATTATATTTTTTATACTTCATATCACACTTCGTTTTTCTTTTAATTAATATTTAAATTATATACATTTAGTATTTCGTTTCTTCATTGATTTTTTTTCATTAACTCATTTTTTAATTTTTTGAAATTTAGATTAATTTATAAAGAAGAATTATTTAAAAAATCATCCCATAATTTATTATTTTCAACCTATATCTCATTAATGTATCAATTTTCATATTGAAAATCAAATCCATTTCTATAATCTGAAATACCTTCATTTTAAATATTAGAAATAAAACACCTATGTTATAAAAATTATATAAAAGGTGAATTATGTACCCTGGGACATATACCAATAATAGAAAGGTAACCAGTCAAATATTCACTTTTATAATTAATCTTAAATTTATAATCATCAGTGTAACTCCATCTACAATTAAGAGGATTCTGATAAATCATTATTTATTTATTTTTTCATCTAATAAATTATTTTTCATAGGATAGTATCACTGAATATATCTATTTTTTCAACACCCATTACATAATAAATATGAAAAATTATTATACTTAGTACTTTTACCCTCATTACTTTCCTTTCAATTTTTCTTTTTGAAATTTTTTTGTTTCATTCATGATTTTTATCATGTTTAAAATGTGTTTTTTGATGCTTTCAATATCATCTTTCTAACATTCTTGATGTTGAAAATTTAAAAGTGTTAGTATAAAATTTTATATTATTTTCAAATGTAATAAATTTATTATTATGTGTGTCTTAATCCACAATATTTCTTTAATTTGTTTTCATACTATATTAATGAAATGATATGTTTATCCTATTTTTACTTTTTAAAATTATTGTAATCATCGATTAACATTTTATTCATATTCCATATCATCATTTGTTTTCACTACACCCATTCAACTATAGTTGTGTTATCTCAATCTTCTCCCATTACATTTATAAAATTAATGTTTCATCTAATGTAGTTAAATATCTGGACAAATTATTATTTTTATAACATAATTTCCTAGTACATTACACATATTATTAATATATTAATCCTTTTAGTATTTTTGGGTCGTAGTGTGGTAGGTAAATAACCATATAAATGTAATTATTTGTATTACATGATGAGACATGTCTAAAAAATAAACTTACATGAAAATATAATATATTCATTACTTTATAATTCAATATGTTCTTTTCCCTGTCATTTCCAAAAAGTTCACAATGATTAAAATATTGTAATATATATTGTTTTAGCATGATAATCTGATGGTCAACAAATAATTATTTTAGGTATGCCTCAATGGAGGGATGAAAATGAAAATAATAGTTCCCATAAATGAATGTTAGTTCTTATAGTAACCAATAATCATTTTCTTACATTCCTTCAATGATAAGAAATAATTTTCTTTAGAATGCTAGATAATTGAGATATATGTTAACACAAAAAAATATACAAAAAAATCCATAATGTTTTTAATTTGATTCCAATTTTCGACCTAGATAAGATAATAATATAGTCTGGGGGTGAATAGACCTTATTATAATATTTTAGGAATAGAGTGAAATCGAATTTATATTTTCATAATAGTGTTCAATATCAATGTTAAAAGAACATGAATATTCAATATGATATTTTTAAATCATATATAAGAATAAATTTAGATACATATTAGAGAAAGAGCAATGAAAAAAATATGTTTATAGTAATTTTGATTTAAGGATCTTATATCTTATAACTACTCCACTATACACATTGAGAGGGATGCAGTGACTATGAATTTTTTTTGAAAGTAAGTTATATTATTTTATACGACCTACCATTTTATCACATTGAGGAACAACCCAACCTACATGTGTCATTATATAGAAAAAAGGCACAACCAATAAATTCAAATTTTTTTGGGATTTTAAAAACAATGAATTTTTTCTTCCAATGAGGTATGATGAACACCAAAATTTCATTAAATGGGGAAAGGAATACACTAACTACATATAATATAATAACAAAATATAATGGATGATAAAATGTTGAAAATAATAATAATAATATTTAATATTATTCTACTCTATTTTTATATATGATTAAATCTAAAACAATGTTTCTTGAATTTAAGGTAAGTTGTGATCATAGTATGAAATGATGTTTCATTAGAAAAGCAAAATTTTATATCCAATGATTAATCACTTCAATAAATATTCAATCTCTCTAATTTATTATTTCTATCAAATGAAAATTTTCACCGTTATCATAGATATGTTTTGTTTTTTTTGTGTCCACAAGATCACATTCCAATTTTAAATATCCATTTCATTATCTCTATGATATTCATAAAAATGTGGGTTTCATGATATGTAATAATAGGATTACATGGTAAAAAAATAATATTAACATCATAATACGATTTTCTTATATATGGAAATCTTATATCATATTACTTCAATGATGTAATTTAAAATAACTCATCATATCATCATTAATATATATTATTTTTTTAAAATTTACTTAAATTTAAAAAATAAATTAACAAAAAATTTAGTGAATAAAAAATATCAAACCTATAGGATATAATAGTTTATAGATTCTCCTAATCTAATTATCTGATTTTTAGTCATATTTTATATATCTATGTAATAATAATTTTTTATAATTGTATGAGAATCATTTTAACAAAAAAGCATTTAATGTGTATATAGACACAATTTTACAATGCTTTATAAACACCATTTTAGTTTTAAGAATCCGATTATAGTTTTTTTAAACATTAATATAGTTGTGTCTAAATATCATCTAGTTTGTATGTAAATCATTCAATATGTGCATAATCATACACCAGTCCTTTGTAACCATCATTGTATATGTGTAAAAACATTAATATAATTCTTCCCAAAATATATGTGGATAATCCAAGATCATGTGACTTGTGTAATTAGAAGGAATACAATAATTCCAAAAAAAATAAAAACATATTGAATCTAAAATCCTCTATAGGAATATTATAAACATCAATCCCATCAATAATAAAAAAAATATGATATAATAGTGATTTGATGAATTATATTCACCCATTTTAAGATGTGGGTAATTTATAGAGAATGATTTTTATTTTTAACATTCAAAAACGCTATCAAGATCCCAATCACTAAAAAATAATCATATAAATAACAATTTTTCATCTCTATATATCTCTATAACTCATTTTAAATAAAAACATACTGGCATTGGGTTGATATTTTATCTTGTAGTAATCTATAAGTCATTCACTCTATTATTTCCTTGATAATTCTTAGTTATAGTAGACTATGTTTTTTACAGATGTAAAAGAAATATCAATATATATGATGAATTTATAACAACTTCCATATTGTATCATTTTAGTTTTTAATTTACATGATGATGGAATTTGATATAATTTATAAATTATTTTTTATATACAAAAATGGAACATGGTATTTCATGAAACTCAAAGTAGATTTTTATAATTATAAAATGGGGAATTTGTTTACTGAGTAATTTATATGAATTCATAAAGAATTATTGTTATGTATCTATAAATTTATTTCAATTATAAAGTGTTATTTTGTTTTATTTAAGGTGTTTTATCAATTGTGTTATGATTTTAATGACATAACCCAGTATTTATTGTAATGAAATTATGTTATGTCATTGTTTGATATTGGATAACTGTAATGGAAAAATTTCATGGAATTTATTGCAGTTGATTATAATTCATTTATTATGAAAAAACACTATGAGAACAACTTTGTTATATAAGAAGGTTTATAGGATATGTAGACATTTTTGGATATCACACAACCCTATACATCGTATTCCATTCCTAGTTCATATGATAGTATTTAATGGATGGACTTGTTCTGAATCCACTATAGTTAGTTCCAATTAGGAATTATCACTAGTGTAGGATACCCCACTAGTAAGAGATTAATTTCATTATTGTTGGATTCAACTATGTATTAAAGCCTACAGGTAGTATGATATTCATGTGGTTGTGAAAATGATTAGTATTTGGATCTAACATTTCCTTCCTTAGTCCCATAGGCACACTCCCATAATTCAATGACACTAGAGTTAATTTTTTTTTTTATGCATTCCTTTATTGAGATAAATTCATTTTTTGAATAACATGAAAAACATTTACTATAAATTATTGATACAATTATGATAAATGTTCTTATAAATTTTCATATAAATAAAAATAGAATTTTTATATTTATATTCCCAACTCTCATATTTTTTGGACATTATAATGTTTATAAATATAGTAGGTGGGGGAATAATAATGGGAATTTTAGCTCACATCCTAAAAACACAGTCATTTTATTTTTATATTTTGTCACATATGATATAGGTAATGTGAAACCATAACATTTATATACTGGTTTGTATATAGTTTTTTATAATGAAAATGGAGGTGAAAAGTGGGATATCCACTTTCACCACATAATGATTTGTAACATCAATTGATAAAAATGGCCATGTTATAGATATATATGTTTCTTATACTCATTTACATGGCCTTATCAACATTCATTCCAATTATTTACTTATTTTTTATGATACAATTGTTTTTTAAATGTCTTGGTAATTTGATAAATAATTTCTTATTTCATATTAATTTTTAGGTTATTTAATTTGATATATATTGGATTATGATTTCCAACAATTCCATTTGTTTTAAATTTTTCATTTGAAAATATTTATTTTGAAATAATTATTTACTATTATATGGAATGATCATGTTAGATTTTTGGTTGAATCCATTTCATGTGATTTATAATTTAAATGGTGAAGTAAACCTAAATCAATTAAGGTTGATTCCACCAACACATATTGAAATCCAATGGTGAATGGGAACATACATGAGGCCTTGTGGAGGGCCACCATAGGTACCAATGTAGGGTATCCTGAGGTGGTTAATTGAAAATTTGTATTAGATAAAAGTTTCTTTTATTTAAAATTTGGAAATGAGAATGATAATATATAGGATTTCAAAAATCAAGAGGTAGGTTATGAGTAATTTTCCAACCATAATTTTTAATAATGATCCGTGAGATTATTTGTGATGTATGGGATGTAGTTTTTCATATTTTTTTATATTTGGAATTTTATTTTTTATGAATTTCATCATTGATAAATGATATTTTAATGTAATTCTAGTGCTTCATGATTCATGTGCATGGGATATAGACAGTTGCTGAAAATTTCAACCAAATATTGAGTGTATAGTGTTCCTCGCACAATTAAAAATTCCATGGAGCCGAACCATGCATCCCATCTCAGTAAATCTTGATATTTATACATGATTGTAGAATGGATTGACTAAGCATGAAATAAAACTCATCAATAATAAAAACAGGTTGTTTGTCTTTAATTTGTTTTAAGTTGTTATATATGATTCCATTTATTTTTTTGTGAGGTATTTATGATATATATTGAGAAATTATTATATAATTTCATTTATATATAAATGTGTTTGATGAAATTGTATTTTTAATTTTTTTTAATCATTTTTCTTAGAAGAGTCTTGATGAATTCTATGGAGGGAGTAGAAGAAAATTTTCACTATGACAGTAATCTAAATAATACAAAATATTATATATATACCCTTTCATACTATCTTTTATAGGGAAAAGAAGTTGATCATAGTTTTTTTGAATCCATGGATTGAGATCAATAACTTATTTTTTATCTTCCATATTCATTGTTAGTAATTGAATATCCCCAGGAAGTAAACGATTGGATATAGAAGATAAAATTATTTTTTAAATTCTTCAAGACTCATAAAGCCTCAAATGTAAAATTTTATACCATTATACTTTAGGGTCCCTATTGGATGTTATTGTAACCCATTATTCAAAAAAAATTTCATGATAATTTAAAATATAATGATTCTAAATAATTTTTTACCAAATAATTTTACTCATAAATGATTATGTTGACTACACCAATGGAGTTCATGTTTCTCAAATAGGATTATTAGATGGTTATGGAGTACATGAATTGATTCATAGAGCTCATTTATTTTGAACACAATATGGTTAAAATGAAATGTCAAATGTGTGATGGTTTGAGATAGGTCTCTAACTAATCATCTAAAAAAACATGTTATTCTTCAAACTACTAACATGTGACGAGGTGGTAGATAAATCACTATACATAGAGATGTATAAATCCATATTGGCTAGTATGAGTGGATATTTATCATTAGTATATGATCCTATATTCTCTTAGCTCTTAACTAATATTTTTACTAGTTATATAGTGTTTGGAAAATTGTCACCTAATAAAATATTGCAATTTCTCAGAAAAAAATCATTAATAAATATTTAATGGTTTTTGATTAAAAAAATTATAAAAAAATTATACATAAAATGATGACTTGTGTATTGAGTTTTTGAAAAACATTTAATATTTCATGTTAATGAAAAAAATTAAACAACATGTGACAAGTTATATATGTGAGTGAATATATATTTTCATATGTTATGGTAATATAAAATACTTAAAAAATATTGGATTAAAAATATAAAATTTACATTCATATAAGTATACATATTCTTTTATGTAAACATATATCTATCACATTTTCATATATGGGTGCATATCTTGTTTAATTATATGTTATAAATATATTTATACAAACACATATATAAGTATGTATATTGGATTTGTTAAAAAAATTCAAGTATGTTTCGTTTTTGTGAACATTCAAATATACCAAAATATTTATATATTAATGAATATATCTATTTATAGTGTTTTTGTATATATTTGATTATGTATATGTATATATGATTTGGTGTATGAATTATATATATATATATATATATATAATATACATAGCGCTACATGTGTGTTAAAAACATTGTATTTATGAAAAAACATGCGATTTTAAAACATTAGAAAAATAAAAGAGGAGGTATTTATATTGAGAGGAGAAGGAAGTAAGAATTTGAGATTAGAAAATGTGAATCCTAAATATAAAAGGTAAATTCAATAAATTAAAAGATGAAATTTTGAATTGGTATAGAGAGATTAAATAAAAGTGGGAATTAAATGAGTAGATGAATATGGAAGGGTGAATAGAGAGAGTGGTGTCATAAGTGGAAAGAAGTAAAACATTAAGGAAGAATAATATGGGGACATGGGCAAGGGAGTAAAGTAAGAATAAAAAAATAATAATAAATTAGCATTTGTGGAATTTAAGTACATTGGAGGATGAAATAATAAATTTACCAATGGGAGTGGAAATAACATGGATGGTTTAAGAGTATAAGAGTTTTCACATAAGGGTGTGCAACACTGAAAAAATATTTAGGTGTAAAAATTAGAGAAATAATACCAAAAATTCATCAAATTACCTCTATCAAATATCCCTAAATACTATTCATATTTACACATTTCCAATTCCATTAGATTCATCTTGATGAGTAGACTATAAGTACATAGTTTTTAATCATGGCCGTATTGGGTTTTTTATGTAATTAAATTAATACTATTTATTATTTGTTCATAGATTGATGTGTATGGAGAATCGAGAGATTTTAAGATCATGTTGGGGCTTGTGAACATCATTTCAAATCCTTCAATGTTTTCAATATTCAGGTATGGGATCATTATCCTATTTATATTTATAACATTAGAATGGTATAATTAATTTTTTCATTGGAATGTTGGTACAAATCAACTTAATAAATATAATTAAATGGTTAATTTAAATTGGGGGGGGGAGTGAGGGAATTAAACCTGTATTGTATATGTTTTTATTATGTTATATATAATTGATTACAACAAAATTATTTTTACATGTGTATAAAATTATGATTATTATTTTTATATGTTTTTTTAATTTATTTAATTTAATGATTTTCCTTGATAGAGAGAAATAATAATAAGATTTAAATTATTATTATTATACAAAAGAAAAAACAAAAACATTTTTTTCTTTTTTTCTTTTTTAATTTTATTTAAATGATTTTATAGGATTTATTCCACACTTAAAATAACGGAATTTGGTATCCTTGCATGTCTTGATTTGACAAGGCTTTTGGAATAATGATTTGTGTGATATTTTGAAGTTACATTAAATAGAATTTGGTAATTACTTACATTTGGTTAATATAATGGATTTCCTATGATTTGTAGATTATTTTATTATTACATTATATAAAGAAGTGGAATGTGATGAAATATTCTTATTAATAAATATATAAAATTATATAATTGTGTGATGTGTTTGTTTTTTCACCACACTGCGGGGTGGTGATGTGTCGTTGTGATATGAGATAATTGATATGGGAATGTGTTGTGTGGTGATAGATGCCTGAGTTGTAATGAAATTAAACATAAATGTAAAATTTTAACGGAATCGGTTTGAGAGGGTAATGAATTCTTGAAATGATAAAAGAAATGTGTGGTTAATGTGCTTGTTGATAAATGTGAAATAAAATGGATGATATAATTGTGTTGGTTTAACTGTCTCATAGAGAAATGAATTGTAATTTGTTTATTTGTATAAAGTATCGCTATATTTATTTGAATTAATGGGATTTGAAATATGAATCAATTCAATGTTTTAATTTAAATTGGATGGTAATATGGAATCTTGAAAATTCATAAATCATAAAATGGAGGATGATATTTGAATTGAGTCTTCTATCCTATTTTGTGGTATAGTGTATTTAGAATTAGTAGAGAAGGTGTTGATGGTGTGAGTTGGATGGTTCTTTATTGTTATGACATATATTAGTCTTTTTGAGTGTGTGTGTGTTTATATATATATATTGTTTTTGATATCTATTTTGACTCCACCATTATTGAGTACTATATACTAACACCCATATATATATATACATATATATCTAGGGGTGGTTTTTCAAACATTATAGTGGTGAGGATGGATGTATGGATACCCTCCCTTTCCCTCTCCCTCTTCTTGGTGGGGTTGATATGAAAGAAATGTGATTGTTATAAGAAAAAATTAAAATTATATTAATGTGATGTGATGACCTTGGTGTCTATATGATGGATGTGATATTGTAATGTAACTTTTAGATGGAAACATTCATAGAAGGAGGAGGGCACGATGATACTATCCTTCATTTTCAAGATACTCAACCTCCCAGGTTACTATTTGTAATGATATTTGATGTGATGATTAGGTTTCTTCAGGTGATTAGTGATATGACAGACTAAGTGTCTATGGGTCTTATGTGATGTAATGTTTTTGAGTATTGGGACAGTGGTGTTGTGTTGTGATATTTAGAAGATATGGCGGTGAAAGGATGGATGATGTTGGGGTGTGAGGATGGGAAATTAGTGGGAAAGTGGAGCAGAGTATCCTATATATATATGATTTATATTTTTTTTGTAATAATTGGATCCATTATTTTTTGATTCTTCCTTAGTGAGGTTAGGTTTGGATAGTTGACCTATTCAGGTAATGTTGGCTATTTTTCCATTAGTTCATTAGTATACTCTGTTTACTTTTCCATGAGACACTTTAGTTAACCTACTATGTATACTTCAATTCTCACCTATGTATATAAATTTGTTTTTTTGGTTTCAAGGATGAAATCATGGGTTTTACTGGACATTGTGAGCTTATAACTATAGAGTGGTTACTATTTCTCTATCTTAGCTTTTATTTTCAGTTTTCATTTGGAGAATTTTATCTATATATGTTTTACTTATAAATTAATTGTGGGATATTTTTTATTTGATTTTTATATTTTTTTATAATGTTGATTTATCAATTATTTCTTATGTAAAAATCATACTTATTATTGGGGTAATGCATCCCATTTTTGTGATTTTTATACCATTGGTGGTAGTCTCCATCCCAGGGCCTGCTAGAGGCAGGATACATGGGTCATTATCATTCTTCCATCATTTCGGTATCTTTAGGGAGAGTTTTTAAGGAAAGAGTGGTATCATATGTGATGGATAAGAGATAAGGAGATGTTTGTAATTGGTATTTTTCAGGATTTCATGGTTTGTTACCTAAATAAATCCATATAATCTTAGTGGGTGATGTATGATTGGGATACAAATTAGGACATGATATTTTAGTGACCCACATGATCTAGAGAATAGACTCTGATCTAATTAAATGAACTAGTTATGTGTATCTATTTCAAGGGTAGAGTCTTTGGAGAGGAACATGCATCATAATTTATTTTTCTTAAAATTGAACAAGATTGTTTTGGGGATTTAAGGGACATAATTAAATATATCAGTAAATATTATGTGTGTTTATCTACCTTGTTCCCCAATATAATTTCTGATTAATTGTTTATTTATTTAATTATAAGTATAACATGAAAGGAATTATTAAAAGGATTCTTAATTGACCTGGGAACATTGTTTAGAAAATTATTGAGCCTTAAATTTGTTCGTTCCTTTCCTATTATAGTACTATTTTAAATAAATTTAAGTTTTAATAATTTCTAAAAATAGTTTTACAAGAAGAAAATTGTCCCATCTTTTTTAAATATTTAGAGATGCATTCTCAGTGTATTCTTTTGTGAAAAAAAATTAATTTTGAAAATCCAATTTTTTGAATTAACTCATATATATTTCAAATTATCATAATAAAATGAATTATTTTAAATCCATGATTAGAATAATTATAGTTCTCATTTATGGTAATATATCAATCGTTTCTTTTCATTCATAATTTATCATGAGAATGTGTTCTGGACTCATTATAAAACATTACTTTGGAAATTCAAATTATGAATTTTATGAATATAACCATCTAGACTACTGATAGTTCCCTTGAATTTGGAAACCATCTAAATAATTACTTGATCCACATTTTGGAATGATTACAATTCTACAATACTAATATAACCATATATTATAAGCAATTTTTCGGGTGTAAATTCTTGTGACATTTATTTCCAAATTTTAGATGACGATAAGAATAACTTTTCCAAATATTTTGAGACGTCAAACTATTTATATGATTAAATATATTAATTATATTATTGATAAAAAAATTAAGTAAAAACATATAATGACATATTTTAATAGAGAATAATAACCTAGAATGTATAAATTTTCAAATGAATTTTGATATGTTTTTTCCCAATAACAAATTGAACCATCAATAACTTGCTGAAGAATATTAAATGTGATGTGTGAGATTATATGTTTATAGTTTCATATATTACTTGGCATCTTATTACATCAATTTAAATTCATGTATTAGTGTTCCACTTGAAATTACTTGTAATTAAAGATTTGTTTTTTTTGGTTCCATATTTATTTTTTCATTTATGTGTTGTTATGGAAAATTGAAAATAATGTTTTTTAAACCAAGATTTTTCTATAATTATTATTGGAAAAAATATCTTATAGTAACATTGTTATAGTTTTGGGTTGATTATATTTTTTTAAAAATATGGTTTTCCAGGGACAGTTATGGAGTTCTAGATATATTTTTGATAGGTTATCTTGACAATGATCCATGAAAATTTAATGGATTCCCTAGAGGTGGTACAATATTTTTGACATGGTGGTGTCATTTCTTAGTGTTTTCCAAATTTTTGCTGTCCAAAATTTGGAGGTCGCATCAATTCCCATAAAAATTGTATTTCCTTGAATTCTTGGTAAAAATATTTAAAATTCACTATAATTGTGAATATTGGAATTTCATGAATGAAAGAACCTTTGAAAATCCCTCGAATGTCATGAAATGTGGGTTTCTTAAAGGTGTGGTGTATCATGAAAAATGATGGGTTAATAGTGATATTTGGGACTAGAAGAATATTTGGGGTATCTGTAATGTTTTAAGGGTTGGCAGTGAACTCCCTGACAATAACAAGCTTCATAAATGTTAAAATCTCCCTAGTGAGTCACAAAATATTGGGCTTCATGAATGAGATTTGAGGGCTTTTGGAAAATGTGATGAAATGGATGGAAGCTTCTGAAATAGGAGTTAACAACTATAAATAGGCCTCTACCCCCTAATAAATTTATATACTCCCTTAATATTCATCCCTAGTCAATGAATTCGGGATGTATGTTATTGAAGTTTGTTCTTTCTAAAATGATCAAGAAAAAAATGATGTTTTCAAAGGCTATGAAATATGGTCGCAAGTTTTAGTCATTGATAAAGTTTTGATGTTTGTGGAGGCAATAAAAATCCAAATTATTGTTGTTATTTTTACAATGGCTAAGTGAGCTTCCCAAAGGTGTTTTTGCTTCGTGAAATGTGGGTGGTTCAAAAAGTGTAGTTAAACATCACAAAATAGGTGATATTATTGAATGTAGTGTTATTTCAGAAGTCAGTATATAATTTTGATGAATTTACTAGTTTTGTGAATGTGGTGTGTGAGCTTTACGAAGGCAATGAGAATTACGAAATGGAGGAAATATGATTTCCTAGTAGAACAATGGTAATGTTATATTAATGAAGTGTATGAAAGTGATAATTCAATTGAGAATCTACTTACATTTGAGGATTCATTCATTTTTTATTGAAGGGATATACATATCCATAAACATTGTCTAAATCACTTCCAGAGTAATGAGAAAAATAAGATAAAGAAGGTGATCCTTTCAACATAGAGTGCGCTATCCAAATAGAGATCAGTGGATTGAACCTCAGGAAGGAGGGGGTTGTAACAAAAATTTATAAATGCAGTGATATTGGGTATAGAAGTTATATACCCCAACCCATATTTTGTAAGTGGTATTTAGTGGATTTCGTACATCAACACATTTAAATTGTATGATCATTGGATGTATACTATTGAGGGCGAAAAATTATAATTTTTCTGTCTCATGTAATCATTCATTTTTGTGCCAACATTAATATGAAATATGGAATGAAGAGTTTTTTAACATTGACACAAGATCTGTTGTGGATGTTATTTTAATTTTCCATACACAGATTTCGCCCATCCTATCTCAGTGTATTTAAAATAGTTGGGAAAACAATTATCATGGTTTTTGAAAACCATGAAGATAGTTCTTGATTATTATCACCATCTTATAAAGGTATAATAACTTGTGAATTTTTAATTAACCACTATACTATGGAAAATTTTAAATTTTAGAAGAAAAACCATGCTGAATAATGAGGTAAACTAATGTAATCCCCAAAATAAATGTTGAAGACATAATAAATTAATGAAATGTGTTATTATTCTGGTTGTTTTAACCTATGATATGTCCAATAAAAAACAACTATCATATGAATTCTGTGAAACCTAATCCCTAATTGAGATGTGTTATAATTTTATGTGATTAAAAATATGTGGTCAAGTCACTGTCAACAAAATTATAGAATATCTGGACATTAGAGTTGGAGTTCCTTGATTATTTTTTCAACCCAATGATGTGTGAGGATAGTGTTGATAATTCATTGGGTTAGTGTGGATGATAGTAAGAGATGGTGGATATATGAAATAGTGGTTTCTTGAGGATAATAGGGTGGTGGGGTGATGTTGTTGTGTAAAATTTTAGTGTATTTTTTCATTGGATGGTATGTTTGGATAGTAGTGTTTCTCAATGGTGCATATAAGTGATGGATATGATGTGTGGTTTCAATTGGGAGATGTCTTGTGTTGCGTTTTGATGTGATTTTATGTATGTAATCCCCCACCTTCCATAAAATTGATTATCACATAATGTTCAATATAAAAGAAAAAGGTTGTTTGAAAAATCCCAAAATTAATAAATATGGTCATGCCTCATAGTCATACATATTTTAACTAAGGTATGGTAATTGATAACTATTGACTTTTTGGTGGATTTTTATGTGATTTATATTATGTTTATGAAAAAAGTTATGTCTTTAAACATTTGAATAGATGGAAACAACTTCCTAAACTAAGATGTGTTATATTATGACTCACATTAAAAATATCTAGTTGAGTAAATGATTCCCCTCAAGGATAGTATCATGGTGGATATTATGAGTTTCTTTAATTCTTATGAATACGATGGCTCATTCTATATTTATATGATTTATTTTTTCAATTGGTAAATTTTGTGTAAATATTTTTCATGAGTATTCTCCTTGTAAGTAAAATTATTAAGAAACATTGTGAAAGTTTTAATGTTTTATAAAATTTATTTTTCCGATATCATGTTTCATTTTTTCCATGTCATACTAAAAATTTGATAATCTTAACCAATGATTTTAGAAGTAATAGTTTGTATGATGAAAACCTATGGAGGTGAATTTTTTATTTAAATTTTTTCTTAATATCGCATAAAATGATCTTGAGATAAAATAATGATTTGAACAAGAATTTTTTAAAATAAAAATACTTATTTTTGTATGATTTTATTTGTGGTGACTATAAATGAGTGTCTTGTGTTTTTAACAAAATACATGTAATGTATGTTTTTTAAATAAAAATTATAGAATTGGGAAAAATATTTGTTTAAATTATTTGTAAGAATTGGGTGGATAAAAATGAATTAAAATGAAAAGTGATTTGAGGAAGATTTAATGATGTCTATTAAAAAATCACTATAATTGAATATTGATTTTTGAATACATGAAGTCATTAAAATCTATGATTTTGTTATGATCATGGAGTTGGAAATTTAATCATCAAATGGTAAATTCTGTAAAAAAAATTTTTATCATGATTTATTGATATGCACTTCTTAATGGATTATTTATTGTTATCTATATGAACTTTCAAGGGAATGAGAGTCACAGATGCGGTATCAATATTCCATGTTTTAGAAACATATTTTTGGGATGAATTATTTTTTATCAAGGTGAAATATGAGATAAATTTCCTCCATTTATTCAATTATTTATTAATGTAATTACTTATTTTGAAAGATATATCACCCAAGAGATTGTTTTAAAATTATTTTGTATTTTTTTTCTTATTTTCCCTTTTGAAGTTTGTGTTTTAGATGTGAGGATATCCTTGATAGGTATCTCACAAGGTGATTGTTTGGACCCCATTTCTATTTCATTTCTGAAAATATTTTAATATGTGAGGATGAGAATTTATTGAGATGTATCTAATGTAGGATCCCATATTTTATGACATCTTACAATAACATTTTTTTAGGTGTAGAGGGTTCAAAAATTTATCAACTACTAAAATATAAATCTTGCTACACTCAAAATGTTTAATAAATATTTATAAGAGTTTTCTAAATGAAACTTTTATGAATATTATACATAAAATTTATTCCATCCATATATGTTTTTGTAAGATCCGGAAACAATGCAAGTTAATAAAAAAATTTCACATCAAGTACAATGTTATATATATGAGTAAATATATATATATATATGTGTGTGTTCTGTTCATATTAAATATTGAAATAATATTTGAGATGAAATTGTTACACACACACACACAAACATATATATATATATATATATATACATATTCATGTGTGTGGACCCATATATATCTCATTTTCTAATATGTGTGCATGCCTTGCACAATTATATTTCATTGAAGGATATATATATATATATATATTATATGTTAAAAAAATTCAGGTGTGTACAATATTTGTTAAATTTACATATGCCCTAATATTTAAATATAATTAAATATAATTTTTTAGGTATATATATTTCCTTATATATGTATTAAAAGAATTAAAAAAAATATTTTTATATATATTTAATACATATATTTGTATCACTGTAAGTCCCTTTAAAAACAATGATTTTATTTTTAATGAAAAAATGTGAAATCGAAGAGATTAAAAAATAAAATAGGATAGATATGCATTGATATGAGAGTTTTGTTGGAATTTAATAATAAAAAATTTTAATCCTAAATTGAAGGTGGAAAATTTTCGAAATAAAAGGTGAATTTTTGATTTATGAGAGATGAATTAAATAGGAATAATAATTAAATTAAAAAAATTTAACATACAAGGTTATTGGAGAGATAAATGTAAATAGTGGAAGAATGGAAAAATAGAAAAATTATTAATAAATCATGGATTTGGGAATTCTAATAAGGGAAAAAATTAATGTCAAATAAATTCAGGTTTGATGGATTTAATTAAACTCGAGTGATAAAAAATATATGTAAAAATGGAATTGAAATAAGGGGTAAGATATACACTTATTTTGGAGTCTCATAACGGAGTTAAATGTTTAAAAAAATATTTAGGTGTAAAAATTTGGTAAAATACGTAACCATAAATTCCTCTAATTATCCCTTCTATATCTCCCTAAGTAATAATTAGATTGATAAGATATCAGTTCCAATTGATTTATCATACTGTTTATAAAGTATGTTCATAGTTTTTCTAAATAATTGATGTTGTTTTTCTAGAATTAATTTTATTAGATTACATAGTTGTAACATTAATGAATATGGAGAATTAAGTCATTATAGGTTCATGTCGGGCTTTACAGATATCATTTATAATCATGTATTGTTTCATGAATCCAGGAATGGGATCATTCAATTTTTTTCTAGATTTAACATGAAGGAAGTGTCATGGTTTGGTTTAATCTTCAGAAAGATGGTATTCGTTGTTCTATGAATGATAATTAGTTGGTCAACTGAAATTGATGAGGAATGGGGGAATTTTCACTAGTATTTTAAATTATTTCTTCATGTCACTAATTATTTAATCCCTTGAACTTATTATATCAGGAATAAAAATTATTATCCTTATTATCACATTTTGATTAAATTTATATAATGTAGTTACTGTTTTGAAGTGATACAGTAAGAATTATATGATGTTAATTATTATCGTTTTCCATAAAAACCCCTTAAAATGTTTTTTATTGTGTTTTAATCTCGTTTAATAGATTATATATGAAGGATACCTCATTGAAAAAAATAACTATTCTGAGCCTTTATTTTTGATAATTTGATATATTTTTGGTAACAGTCAATGGTGTGATTGTTTGACATAATTTTAAATCAAACTGGTTAATCATTTATAGTTTGATAGAAAAATGGTTTCCTGTGATTTATGGATTGCTTGATAATTACATTAAACAATGATGAGGAATAGAATGAAAACACATATTTCTAAAATAAGAA
Organism: Viscum album; assembly: GCA_963277665.1. Lineage (NCBI taxonomy): Eukaryota > Viridiplantae > Streptophyta > Magnoliopsida > Santalales > Viscaceae > Viscum > Viscum album. The sequence goes on along the minus strand of OY728121.1, from coordinate 1,637,380,257 downwards.
ATTTTTTATATTTTTTGGATGTGATTGTTGTGTGATCTTGCTATGGGGAGGTGAGGTATCGTTGTGATATTATATAGAAGATATGTGAATGTGTTGTGATGTGATAAATGCCAGTGTATCAATGTAATTAAACATTAATAATAAATTTTAATGTAATAGATTATAGTGGATAATTAATGAATGAAATTATAATTTAATTTTTGTTTCATGTGGTTATTTATAAATATGAAATAACGGGGGTGAAATAATGGCGTGGGTTGAATCAATTGAAATAATAATTAATCGAAATGGGTTGTGTAGTTTAAAGTGTTTGTGTTTATATTTGAATTAATGGGATTAGAAATATGAATAAATTGGTAATTAAAAAAGCAGTTGGATGGTATTATTCAATCTAGAAAATCTATAAATCTGGCCTTGGAAGATGAAATGTGAAATGTGGAATGTGTCTTGTTAAGTGGTATTGTGCATTTTGATGTTGTAGTGAAAGTGGGGTTGTTGTGAGTTTTTTGGTTCCTGTTTGTAAACCCATATGTAAGGATTTTTTTGTGGGTATATTTATATATCTATGTTTTTATATTCATATTGATTCCTATATGCACCCCTCCCATAGCAATCACTATGTATCAACAACCATATATATATATATATATATATATATATATATATCTGTGTGTGTGCGGGTGTGTTTCCCAATATATCAGTACTGAGGATGGATTTATGGGTACCCCCTCTTTCCATTTATCTGTTCTAGGAATGGATGATTTTTACATGTTCTTATTCATAAAAGTCAAAGATGAAATAATCGTGATACGATGGGATGGACCATGTGACTACGGGCAAGATGTAAGACGATGATATGTCTAATAGTGGATGTTTTGAATAGATGGAGGATGGAATGAGATTTATTTTTTCTATGTTTAGACACACTACTACCATGGTTAATATTACAGATGATTTTTTATGTGATGGAATATGTGTATTTGAGAGTGGTGTGACATGATATCATATGTTTCTACAGGTGATATGTGATGTGAAATGGATATTTTGTGGGGTTGTGGTGATGTTTTCTGTTATGTAGAAGAGATGGAAGCTATATGAATTGTGAAATTAGGGTGATATTGTGTTAAATCTGTGGGAAAGTGGTGTGGGGAACCCATTATCGATATAGTTGTATTATCTTACTATACTCAGATGGAAATTTCTGGAGAATACTGTTATGTGGTTGGGTTTGGATAGTTGACTAGTTTAGGTGTTTTTGGTTCTACTATTCTCTAGTGGGTGAATTAGATAACTCTTTTCACATGTGTGTGAGAGACTTTGGATACCCTACTGAGTTTACAGGTAGTCTCCCCCAATGTATATAAATTTATTTTTGGGTTATAATAGGAATTTGTGAATATGATGCATATTACTATCTTGGAAACGTAAATCTTTTTCTTTGTCACTACCTTATATTTTATTTTATGGTTTCATTAGTTGACATTTATAGTTATCCGGTTTTTATAAATTGATTATGGGATGTATTTTGTTTAAATTTTAAATTAATCGATGGGGGTTATTGATAGATTTATCCTATCTACCTATCCTATTTATTATAGAAGGTAATTCCTTACATTTGTGTTATTTTTATAGACTTAGTGGTAATTTCTAACACAATTTCCACTAAAGGTATCACTCATGGGTCATTATTTCTCATCCTTCATTTTGGAATATTTTTAAAGAGGGTGTCATGAAATTTCGTATTAATTATATGTGAAATATGATTCCTTGAAATTAAATAGAATTGTGTAAAATCATATGAGTAACTTGTAGATGTTATGTGTATACATATAAATTAATCTTCCTTTTTTTGAGTGGTGTGTGAACCTCTTATTTTCCTCTAGTATTGAAATATAGGACACATTTGAAATTTTTGTTATGGGGATCAAACGTTTATTTTATTATTATGTCTAAATAATCCATACGTAACTATTTTTCTGATGAATTCATCATATATAGTTATAATTACATTTGAATTCTTATTCAATATAAGGAAAACTAGGAGGGTTGAATCCATATTTTCATTTTTCTATTTTATTTTTCTGGAATTAACCTCTACAAATTATTTTTTCATCAATCCTATCAACATAAAATCGAGTCTCACTCATATGAATAGATAATAAATTACTACATGGAAAAAAATATTTATATGTTTCTCCCCCAATGTGGTTAAATATGCCCTTTTTGTGTTAACCCACATTGAACCAAGTAATTTTATTTTATGATGAAGTGAATTAAATTGAGATAACTCCTATAAAGTTTCATCTATCACCCAATATAAAATTATAATTTCTCCCACAATTTTTAATATTTCATTATACTTCCTAAAAAAATTCTATAATAATTTTAGAAATTAATCATGAAATGTTATCCACAAATACTTTGTCTCTTTACGTTCATCTGAAAAGAATATTTCGGTTATGCCTTGATTTTATTCTAGTAAACCACATTTTGAAATTCATTATTTTATTGTGTCTATGTTTGGTACATTTTGTTCAATGCGGATTTATCTAGTTCACCTGTGTCATATAAATTACAAATCGGTACCTATGTCAAGTACACTTTTATCTGGTACCTCTATCCCATACCTCTTCATCAACCATGATAATTCATTGTTTGTAAATCAAATACATAGTCACATTCATCCTCAAATTGGTATCTTTATCCAACTCATTTTATTTAGGAATTCTACTTTATTATTAAATACATAAAACACCATTCAATATACTATACACCCTTATATATATATGAAAAATCATCTAAAAAACTATGTGAAAGTGTTGTCTCACCAAATTAGAAATATGATTTTTTCAATCATACCTTAGCTTTGTTAAAATAACTTCAAAACGTGGAATATATACAATTTATTAAGAAGTAAATACTTATGAATTCAAATTCATAATTTAAAATCATCAATAATTTTTTGGATTTCAACATCATTATTTTGATACTTCATTTGTGAACAAATAATTTCTTTTTGGTAAGCTGGTTCTGTTACCAATTTTAGGATAACCTTCACAATTCTTGGTCTGATTATTTTCTGCAACATCGTCAATTTGTTTTATAAAAATATTATTCCTCAAAATAAACCCAACAATTTATAACATTGTAAAAACATCTTTAATCTACTTTTTTCAACTGTATGTATTTAGAAACATCTTCTAGGTTTATCTATTTTTACATCATATCCCCATTTATAGAATCTAAAGAAGAATCATGATTATCTTCCTGATATTTGATACATTGATGATTAACAAAGGATCATTTGACTTTTTAATAAAATAAACACATAATTTATTATGAAAAACAATAAATATCCATACCCTAATCTATAAAAGCATTCAAATAAGATATTTTTTCAAAAAAAAAAATCATTAGAAAAAAATACACTGTATCATCAATATTTCCCTTTGGAAAGGATGGAAACATCATCCACTATCCCGAAAACTATTTCCCTAAATTAAAATATACCTAAATAATATCCTTTCTTAAAAAAAGTGTCTGAAAACCACTATTATAGATTAATCAAGTTTTATTAAATTAAATCCATAAATGATAATAAATATTTTGGTTGTGATATAGATAAAAATATATCTATCTTTTTCTAATATTTTTTATGATAAAACCACCTTAATTTACCAAAAAGATAGATTATTGATTTTTTCTACATCTCCCCCATTTTTAATATAATACAAAGGATCATGGGGGTACCTGTGATGACCTAGACCCCCCTTGGTCCCTTCCTTTTCTAAAATCCGGATCCTTAAGGGGTGCCGATCGGTGAGACCGATCGGTGAGACAGATCGGTGAGACCGATCGGTGTGACCGATCGGCAGAACCGACCGACGTAACCCGGCCTTGCCAAGTTGTTCCAGTAACACTCCTTTTTCTCAAATAGGGTTTTAAACCCTATTCTACCTCGTTTAAAAGAAAATAAAATGTCTTAAAGACCCGAAACGCGCACGAAAGTTTTTATTAGATACTGAATCGACTCATGAGTCGGTTTAAACCACCCAGCACCTTTAATGATGAGTCAAGCCGCGTGGTCAACCCACGACTCCCACGTCTTGTGCGGTTTCGCGTTTTCACCTCAACCGTCCCCGACTCTTATAAATTAAGGGTTAGGCCGTGGTTTCCCCCTTTCTTCGATCGTGGCTCTTCTGGTGCATCGGGACCGCCAGATCGTTATCCGTAAAGTTCCGCGCCCCCTGCCTAAACATCGATCATCTATCAACAGGTAGGGGATTTCTCTCATCTCTCACTTTTGTGTATCATGTGGGGTGGGCATTATTTTGTTCCTATGGAATTGGTTGAACCGAACCTTAATGAAGATAATAAACGAAGTTCTAAAGAAAGATGGGGATGGGGTTGTGATCGTTGTTTATGCTTTATCTTGTGATCATCCTTTTTAGTTGTGCTGGTTTATGTTTTCTGAAAATTGAGGTCGTTGGTGGTCGTTTTATGTGCACTGATGAATCCCCTCGTGATGTTTTAAATAGTTGCTGAAATTTTGAACTCCTGCTATGAAATTGGTTAATCACGTATGCCCGGCTGGATAAGTTGAAATCACCAGGATCAACCCTTCTGTGATAACTCCCGGTTAGAACACACAGAATTTGAAATCATGGAGTGTGTTAAGTCGTTTAAATCTGAAAATCCCTGACTTGTGTTGGTAGTGGTAGTTAGTTGTTTTCCTTTTGGGCCGATTGCTGGAAAAGTGGGAGGGGATGGGATCCCCTGTTCTTTTATACTCTCGGTGGTTGTGTGAATTTGGGGGATGTGATCTCCTGTTGGTATGGATTCGGTGGTTGTGAGTTTTAAATCTGAGTGGTTACTCGTTCATATCACAAATTGGGGAGAGATCCTCTATTGACAGAACCGGGTGTGAGTGTTTTGGTTGATCCATGCTTTTGACGCTTTCCTTGGTTATGCTTATGGTAGTTGCCCAGTAGTGCTTAAAATTAATTGAACATTTTAACTGAACGTGAAACAAGAATAGGACAAATGTTTTTTTTGTGGGCAAGGGTCGTGAACCATGACTCAGACGCAGTGGTGTTGTGTTATGTAGGTTCGCTAGGAAAACCTAAGCTTTGGGTGAGTGTTTGTTACCTATATCTATACTTGTAGCTTTGTGTTTCTTATTCGCGCCCCACCCAAGTTGAGCACTCAGTGCCGAACACCCCCATTTATGGGGGAAGGGTGTTTTTCCCAACACTATCCTTAGTGGCTGGTTATTATCTCCTTTTCTGCTCCCTTTCCTCGATAGCCCAAGTACCTTCGGGCAGGCTGTGATGGCCTGAAGTCCATTATTAGCCCAAGAACCATCGGGCGGGGCGTTGTGGTGGTTGGCCAGGTGTGTGCGGCAGGTGGTTTCCCAAGTGTCTTCGGGATGAGGCCCAGGTGTCTTCGGGCGTGGCAGTGGATCTTTTAGCCCAGGTGTCTTCGGGCGTGGCGGTGGTTGTTCTGGCCTAGGTGTTTGCAGGCATGGTTACATGTGACAGTTGTGGCCCAGGTGTGTGCGGGCGGGATTCGGCAGTGGGACTGCGTGTGGTTGAGGCCCATGTGTGTGCGGGCGGGAGTGGCAGTGGGACTACAGTAAGAATGGCGGGATTGGTCCGATGTGTAGGATGTCTCAATAACCAGTGGGAAAGTGCCGCGGGGTACCCAAACATCGATGTGCTCTTATTATATATACTACTTGACTTGCGTTATTTGGGGAGTGAGCCTTGGTGAGGCCTGGGATGGATAGTTTGCCTTGTTAGGTGTTTGGTTTACTCTTTTCTCACGGGACTTTAGTACGTTCCCCCACTTGTGCACGAGAGTCTTGGTTTTCCCTAATGAGTGTACTTGTATACTCACCCTACGCATATAAAACTGCTTTCAGGTTTCCAGGAGGACTTCGGGGATCACACAGGACCTTACTAGCTCGGACTTTTGGAGCAGTTGCAGTTGTTTCTCTTTTTCTTTTTGGTACTTACCTTGTAGTCACCTTTTTGCACTTTGTGGCTTTCACTTTTGAAACATGCATGTGGGAATGGTTTACTTTTGGATTTACTTTTCTTTTTACCTTGGTGTTGTTGGATTTTATTCTCCTTATCTTTCGATCCTATAAAATAAAAAGGGTAATGCCTTCCATTTGCGAGAATTTTCTATACCCTTGGTGCTAGTCGCCACTCCGGGACCTATTGATGGCGGGTTTCGGGGGTCATTATCTCTCCTTCAACTTAAATAAGGAAGGGCCTGGCAATCTGCTGACCCATCCCTCCTTTTTGGTGAAGGCGGGTCATGACAGAATGGTATCAGAGGCTGATGGTTGAGAGATAGGACGGAGTCTGGGGTTAGGCACAGTGAGGATTGCATGGGATGGTAAGGCAACGATGTTGGGTGACCTTGGAGCGTGAATTAGGTCAGGGAATACCGGCTAGGAAATAGGATTTTAGGGCCCCCCATGATCCGATGCAAGGACTCTGGACCTACCGAACGACCAAGTGAGGCCACACTGATTACAGGGTAGAGACCCTAGGAAAGGTACATGCATCATAATGACTTGTGTTCTTGTGTTTCTGGGATGTCTTTGGAATTAAGAATAAATTAAATGTTAACATGTTTTAAGAATGATATTCTGCAATACTTGGGCTTAGGCATTCCTTGTTTACCTTGCAGCTATGGCACCTGGAAGGAGACCACGTGTGGTATAGGCGATCGAGGCCCCTGAGACTACTTTGGCCAATCGGCGGAGAGCTGATCGAGAGGAAGAGGATGACCAGTGGCAGAAGACTCTTCGAGCCTTCCAGCGATAGGAGATCGAGAAGTATGAGGGAAGCACCTCCGATATGAAGACGGAAGGCTGGCTAGAGGAGATAGTTATAGCCTTCGGCCTGATTCGGGCCCCGACCGAGTACTGGGTTCCTCTGGCTGTTAGCCAGATGCGAGGAGCGGCACGTCAGTGGTGGATGCTTCACCTGGGGAATAGGAAAGAGTCTGAGGTTTCTTGGGCGGATTTCGAGAAGGAGTTCCGGGCGGAGTTCCTCTCCTCGACAATGAAGGCGGAGAAGAGGCAGGAGATACTCTCCCTCCGGCAGGGGAGCTAGCCGTGGACAGTTGCACGCCGCAGAGACAACAGTTCAAATAGGACCAGAGGTTGTTCGAGGTACGATCAATGTGTTTAGCACTCTTGCTTATGCTTTGTTCGATACCGGAGCTTCACACTCCTTTGTTGCACCCAGTCTAGCCCTTGCCTTGGGTCTAGATGCCGAGAGACTTCTAGTGCCCCTGGTGTTGAGCACACCAGTTGGAGGTCAGACCGAATTGCTGTTCGTTTTTCGGGGATGTAGACTGATGTTAGGGCCACATCAGTCGGTTAGGGCTCTCCTTCTGCTACAGATTCAGCCATACGATGTCATCCTAGGCATCGACTGGATATTTTCTGTGTGCGCTGTCATCGACTGTTTCCAAAGAAGGGTGGTGTTCTCAGGTTTGGACGGCCAGCATGTTACTTTCACCGGCGAGCGGAGCTGTCCAAAGGGAAACAAGAGGGAGGAACCTCTCCTCTCCTTGTTGACCGAACTGACGGTAGAATCAGTAGATGCAGAAATGGTGGAAGTACCAGAGATCGTCCGTGAGTTTATGGACGTCTTTCCTGAGGAGGTGAAGAATCTACCCCCTCGACGTGATATCGAGTTCGGGATAGACCTGCAGCCCGGCTCTCGACCAATCTCGATGGCTCCTTACCGGATGGCACCTTCGGAGCTACGGGAGTTGCGGATACAGATTGACGATCTGATGAAGAGGGGTTATGTTCGTCCAAGTGCGTCACCGTGGGGTGCTCCGGTCTTGTTCGCATGGAAGGCGGATGGTGGCCTCAGGTTGTGCATCAACTACAGGAGGTTGAATCAGGTGACGATCAATAATCGCTACCATCTCCCAAGGATAGATGATCTTTTTGACCAGGTGAAAGGGGCAGGATGGCTCTCGAAGATCGACCTGCGGTCCGGATACCACCAGCTGAGGGTGAAGGATAGCGACGTCCCGAAGATGGCGTTCAGGTGCAGGTAAGGGCACTTCGAGTTCGTGGTCATGCCCTTTGGTGTTACGAACTCCCCGGCTGTGTTCATGGGGCTTATGAAATCCATCTTTCAGCAGTATCTGGATCGGTTTGTGGTGGTATTCATCGACGATATCCTGATCTATTCAAGGTCAGAAAAGGACCATGCAGAGCACCTGAGGACAGTTTTGGAAGTCCTCCGACAGCACCAGCTCTACGGGAAGTTGTCAAAGTGCAAGTTCTGGGCACGAGAAGTGCACTTCCTCGGGCATGTAGTGTCTGAGCAGGGGGTAGCAGTCGACCCATCAAAGGTTGGGGCAGTTGTTTCTTGGGCAGCACCCAAGAATGTGGCGGGTGTCCGGAGTTTCCTTGGACTGGCAGGTTACTACCGGAGATTCGTACCCAACTTCTCCTGAGTAGCAACCCCTTTGACGGCTTTGACCAAGAAGGACCAGATTTTCATGTGGAGCGAGCAATGCGAGTTTTCCTTCAGCTACCTCAAAGAAAAGCTGGTTAGTGCACCAGTGTTGAGATTACCAGAAGAAGGGATGGCCTATGAGGTATTTTGTGATGCTTCAGGATAGGGCCTGGGATGCGTGTTGATGCAGCAACAAGGGGTGATCTCTTACGGGTCTAGGAAGCTACGCCCCCATGAGCGTAACTACTCCACCCATGACCTAGAGCTTGCAGCGGTCGTTTTTGCACTAAAGTTATGGTGGAACTACCTCATCGGGGAATGCTTTGTGGTCTTCACAGATCACAAAAGCTTAAAGTATATCTTCTCCTAGAGGGACTTGAACTTGCGACAACGGAGATGGGTGGAGTTCCTCCAGGAGTATGACTTTTAAATCTCTTATACTGAGGGAAAGGGCAATGTGGTGGCTGATTCCTTGAGCAGGAGGACGCAGAAGGATGCGGTCCGAGAGTCGGCAAATGCCTGGAAGGCAATGGAGGAGTTGGCTACCTTACACCTGGATGCGAAGATGGATAGTGGAAGAGGCTGCCTATATCAGATGATAGTGCAGTCATCTCTGTTTCGACAAGTGGAGGAGTCTCAGTGGGGAGACCCCGAGTGCGAAGTGATGCGTGATCGGGTTGACCAGGACTATGCTCCAAGAGAATGGACAGAGGACGGTCAGCACCAGATGCTTTTCCAGAAAAGGTTGTTTGGTCCAAGAGTGATGCGTGGAAAGGTTCTCAGTGAGTTCCACAACTCACCCCTAGCGGTGCACCCAGGAGTTACCAAGATGTACCAGGGGCTGAAAAGGCAGTTCTGGTGACCCGGAGTTAAGCAATCGGTGGCAGAATTTGTGGCTAAATGCTTAGTATGTCAGCAAGTGAAGGCTGAACACCGGGTTCCAGGCGGCCTATTGCAGCCTCTAGCTGTTCCCGAGTGGAAGTGGGACGGCATCTCAATGGATTTCGTCACGGGACTACCCAAGGTCCAAGGAGGGTGCGACGCCATCTGGGTGGTGGTGGACAGGTTGACCAAATCGGCTCACTTTCTGGCAATCAGGGAGTCAAGTACTGTGGATGATTTGGCACGAAAGTACGTGAATTAGGTGGTGCGGTTGCATGGAGTTCCGAGGTCTATAGTCTCGGATAGGGATGCACGGTTTACCTCGCGAATCTGGAGAGGATTGCAGCATGTGTTTGGCACCCAGTTACGCCTTAGCACTGCTTTCCATCCCCAGATAGATGGACAAACGGAGCGAACCATCCAGACCTTGGAGGATATGCTACGGGAATGTGTTTTGGACTCAGGAGAGTGATGGGTGCGATACTTGCCTCAAGTAGAGTTTTCCTACAATAATAGCTACCACTCTACCATCGGTATGACCCCGTTTGAGGCTTTGTACGGGAGGCCAGTCCGTTCACCTGTGTGTTGGACCGAAGTAGGAGAGGCAGGCATCCTTGGCCCGGAGGTGGTGCAGAACACGACAGAGAAAATTCAGCTCATACGGGAAAGGATGAAGGCGGCCCAGGACCGACAGAAGTCGTATGCTGATACCAGGAGAAGGCCCTTGGAGTTTGAGGTTGGAGACCACGTGTTCTTGAAGGTCTCCCCGCGGTGTGGGCAACGGAGGTTCGGAAAGGGGGTAAGCTTTCCCCCAGATTTGTTGGACCCTTCGAAGTGTTGCGGCGGGTCGGCGAAGTGTCTTATCAGCTAGCGGTACCTCCGAAGCTGCTAAGGATACATGATGTCTTTCATGTATCCCATCTCCGTCGTTATCTGCATGATGATTCACACGTCCTTGATTGGGGTGAACTGGACATCGAGGACGACGTAACCTTTGTGGAAGAACCAGTGATGATCGAGGATCGCAAGGAGAAGGTGCTTCGTGGGCGAGCCATTCCCTTGGTTCGTGTGTTGTGGAGACATGGCGAGCTCGAAGAGAGTACGTGGGAGAGGGAAGCACAGATGCGTGCCCAATACCCCAGGTTGTTTTGAGCTTTGTTCCTTTTGTACCTGTTGTGGTAGAACGTTTGACTTTTGTCTATGAAATGTACTGGTTTATTTCCTCTGTTGTGTGTGAAAAGCCCCGGCTAAAGGGAAGAGGGAAACCGACCCCTAATCAAGACGCATTAAGGTGGATGCGATTGAACCCGTGCGGGCGAGTCAGTGCCGCCCAAAGCGGATAATATCTTGACATGGGGGAGGGAAACTCCCCAAACCCACATGACCGGGCGGTTTGGCATGGTATGTTTCTTGGTTCTTGACAGGGGAGTGTTTTTAGTTAGCAGAGGTTCACTCCTAAGAGGTATCTTTCGAAGATGGTTGTTCGAACCCTCTCTTTCCTTCTGGTTGTTGTGATTCTCGAGGACGAGAATCGTTTAAGAGGTATCTGATGTGATGACCCAGACCCCCCTTGGTCCCTTCCTTCGCCAAAATCCAGATCCTAAAGGGGTGCCGATCGGTGAGACCGATCGATGTGACCGATCGGCGGAACCGGCCGACGTCACCCGGCCTTTCCAAGTTGTTCCAGTAACGCTCCTTTTTCGCAAATAGGGTTTTAAACCCTATTCTGCCTCGTTTAAAAGAAAAGAAAATTTCATAAAGACCTGAAACGCACATGAATGTTTTAATTAGATACTGAATCGACTCATGAGTCGGTTTAAACCACCCAGCACCTTTAATGATGAGTCAAGCCGCGTGGTCAACCCACGACTCCCACGTCTTGCGCGGTTTCACATTTTCACCTCACCGTCCCCGGCTCTTATAAATTAAGGGTTAGGCCGTGGTTTCCCCCCTTCTTCGATCGTGGCTCTTCTGGTGAATCGGGACCGCCGCATCGTTATCCGTAAAGTTCCGTGCCCCCGGCCTAAACATCGATCATCTATAAATAGGTAGGGGATTTCTCTCGTCTCTCACTTTTGTGTATCATGCGGGGTGGGCGTTATTTTGTTCCTATAGAATTGGTTGAACCGAACCTTAATGAAGATAATAAACGAAGTTCTAAAGAAATAAGGGGAAGGGGTTGTGATCGTTGTTTATGCTTTATCTTGTGATCATCCTTTTTAGTTGTGCTGGTTTATGTTTTCTGAAAATTGAGGCCGTTGGTGGTCGTTGTATGTGCACTGATGAAACCCCTCGTGATGTTTTAAATAGTAGCTGAAATTGTGAACTCCTACTGTGAAATTGGTTAATCACGTATGCCCGGCTGGATAAGTTGAAAGCACCAGGATCAACCCTTCTATGATAACTCCCGGTTAGAACACACGTAATTTGAAATCATGGAGTGTGTTAAGTCGTTTAAATCTGAAAATCCCTGACTTGTGTTGGTAGTGGTAGTTGGTTGTTTTCCTTTCGGGCCGATTGCTGGAAATGTGGGAGGGGATGGGATCCCCTGTTCTTTTATACTCTCAGTGGTTGTGTGAATTTGGGGGATGGGATCTCCTGTTGGTATTGATTAGGTCGTTGTGAGTTTTAAATCCGAGTGGTTACTCGTTCATATCACAAATTGGGGAGAGATCCTCTGTTGACAGAACCGGGTGTGAGTGTTTTGGTTGATCCATGCTTTTGACGCTTTCCTTGGTTATTCTTATGGTAGTTTCCCAGTAGTGCTTAAAATTAATTGAACATTTTAACTGAACGTGAAACAAGAATTGAACAACTGTTTTTTTTATGGGCAAGGGTCGTGAACCGTGACTCGGACGCAGTGGTGTTGTGTTCTGTAGGTTGGCTAGGAAAACCTAAGATTTGGGTTAGTGTTTGTTTCCTATATCTATACTTGTAGCTTTGTGTTTCTTATTCACGCCCCACCCAAGTTGAGCACTCAGTGCCGAACACCCCCATTTATGGGGGAAGGGTGTTTTTCCCAACACTATCCTTAGTGGCTGGTTATTAGCTCCTTTTCTGTTCCCTTTCCCGGATAGCCCAAGTACCTTCAGGCAGGCTGTGATGGCCTGAAGTCCATTATTAGCCCAAGAACCATCGGGCGGGGCGTTGTGGTGGTTGGCCAGGTGTGTGCAGTAGGTGGTTTCCCAAGTGTCTTCGGGATGAGGCCCAGGTGTCTTCGGGCGTGGCAGTGGATCCTTTAGCCCAGGTGTCTTCGGGCGTGGCGGTGGTTGTTCTGGCCTAGGTGTTTGTAGGCATGGTTACATGTGACAGTTGTGGCCCAGGTGTGTGCGGGCGGGATTCGGCAGTGGGACTGCGTGTGGTTGAGGCCCAGGTGTGTGCGGGCGGGAGTGGCAGTGGGACTGCAGTAAGAATGGCGGGATTGGTCCGATGCGTAGGATGTCTCAATAACCAGTGGGAAAGTGGCGCGAGGTACCCAAACATCGATGTGATCTTATTATATATACTACTTGACTTGCGTTATTTGGGGAGTGAGCCTTGGTGAGGCCTGGGATGGATAGTTTGCCTTGTTAGGTGTTTGGTTTACTCTTTTCTCACGGGACTTTAGTACGTTCCCCCACTTGTGCACGAGAGTCTTGGTTTTCCCTACTTAGTGTACTTGTATACTCACCCTACGTATATAAAACTGCTTTCAGGTTTCCAGGAGGACTTCGGGGATCACGCAGGACCTTACTAGCTCGGACTTTTGGAGTAGTTGCAGTTGTTTCTCTTTTTCTTTTTGGTACTTACCTTGTAGTCACCTTTTTGCACTTTGTGGCTTTCACTTTTGAAACATGCCTGTGGGAATGGTCTAATTTTGGATTTTCTTTTCTTTCTACCTTGGTATTGTTGTATTTTATTCTCCTTATCTTTCGATCCTATAAAATAAAAAGGGTAATGCCTTCCATTTGCGAGAATTTTCTATACACTTGGTGCTAGTCGCCACTCCGGGACCTATTGAAGGCGGGTTTCGGGGGACATTATCTCTCCTTCAACTTAAAGAAGGAAGGGCCTGGAAATCTGCTGACCCATCCCTCCTTTTTGGTGAAGGCGGGTCGTGACAGTACCCTTATGAAAATTCTTATGTGATGGAAGTTGAACATGTGGTTTAAACCTCAATAACTCAAATATTTCCATTAGTATAATGTTAGTGAAAACATCATAAATTATATAATTAATGGAAATATATTCATGATTTATGTATCTTCCAATATATTTATCTTTAATTAAGTAACATTTAATATTAATGTTCATTGATTTGGTATGTTTCCAAATATTTTTTGAAATATATAAATAACATTTATTAGCAATGAGAATATTTAATAATTTTTCATTATTCCCCCTCAAATAATAAATATTTACATTCATCGACATCTTTTTTGTAAAAAATTAAAATATTTTTCTTCTAATGTGCTCAACATAACATAACATTGATTTACACCATGCTAGCTCTAAAAACATTCCCCCATGAACAATGATAGCAAGAATGATTATTTTAGATCATAGAAATATCTACCCCAATAATCATTAGTTAACCTGAGAAAGGTAAATTTATTTCTTATCCTAGACATCAAGACATAATATTATATTATTTTAACAAAATAATGTATTGTATTTTATACCAATATGTGTTATTCCATTATATCAATTTGGTATCATACTTAAAATGTAACAACATATTCCATTTCTTGTCTTGAAGAAGTAAGATTTCATAAACTACCAATCAACTTACTAAAGCCATTGTTATTGATTCTTTTCCCAATTTCATCATTACTCATCTTCATTCCAATAGTTATAGGTATCAAAAACACTTTTGAATCAACCATGCCTATATTTTGTAATGAATCATTATAAAGTATTTATAGTGGGTGGGTAATGTATATTTCTTTCACATAAACATATGAACACAAAAATAAGATCAATTTTTTTACAATTGACTTATGAATGATTTTTCATTTTTTAAGAAAATGAATCACAATATTTATCCCAATTATATACAATATGTCTTCCAACAACTTAAAAATGAAAATTGGGGAACCCGGTCACATCTTCTTCTCAAACAATTTTCTTTCAAATTTTATTTCATAAAATCCCTTCTTCATCTAAAAAAATATCTTATTTTGAATACTATTAATATAGGTCATATTTCAAAATATAAAAATATATATTCATTTTAATAAAAATGGTTACATAACTATATTGAATTAACCCACTATTTTGACCAATATAATCATTTTCATTAATTAAAATATTAAATAAGGTTGGACTACTATTAATCTAATTTAAATTGTAGTTTAGATTTGAAAAAACATGAATAAAATTATAATAATCCTAATAATCAAAATATGGTAAAATTCTTCCATCAAATACAATACATTATACCCATGAACAACCGTTACAAATATGCTACATAATATTTAATGAAATTTATCCGTGATCATTATAATTATTATTGAATATCCATTTTATTCCTATAACATTAATACCTTATGGTAAATGAATATGATCATAGGTATCATTTTTCTCAATTTTTTCTAACTATGAATTCTTTATATTTAAACATTTAATATATTTCACTTCTTTACAAATATATTGTTGTTCTACCTATAAGAGGAGTGACACATGAATATCAAATTTTAATTTCCTTCCTATCTAAACAGGAGCCTCTTGATTCATATTATTGTTATTATAATCAACCTATATTATAATGTTTGATGTTTCTGATTTTATTTTATTATTACATTCCTCATCATTAGACTGGTCTGAATAAATTTTATAATATAAGGCTCACAATAATATTTCTTCTCATAAAATTATTTTTTAGAAGTATTAATTATAACCATTTTTGTTAAACATCCATATATTCAACAACATTGTTTAAGGATGTCTAATATTCAGTACATTTTACATCAATAGAATCCACCAACATATGTTATTGTTTATTCTATAATTGTATAAATTCCCTAGTGGATGAATATCATATGAATATTTGGTCTTCTCCTTATTCCACAAACATTCATAAATCTGATTTTTTAGAATGAATGGAATCCCAAATATACTATTATGATTCAGTGAATGATTTTCCTTATACCACATCCCAATATGAGTAATTTATGATTTTATGGATAATACAAATCTATTTTGTACATGAACTACTATATTTATAAATCCTTTCTATAATTTTTTTGAATGTCTGTATTCAGGATGAATTAATCTTCCCTTTTCAATGAAAAATATCTTTTTCTATTATGATACATAATTTTGGGGATGATATTATAGAACACAGTATTTGTGTTTAATTCTATGATTCTTCAAATATGACTCTAAAGAGTTACTTGTGTACTATGTTCCATTCCATATCATAATCATTAATATATGTAACTCACTAACCCTGGTTACCTAGAGTCAGTGTATTATTTCATAATATTGGCATTATACAAGGAATCATGTCCCGAATGACTGATCAATTTATTATTATTTGGAAACAAGATATAAACATAAGTTCAACATTAAAACTTGAAATGAAATTAAACACTATTCTATTCTATTAGAAACATACAAGCCTCCTAAAATATTCCGGAAAGTCTCTTATAACTAACATCTTCATATCCTGGGAAAATTTTCAATTATAAAGGGTTAAGATCAAATGCTCAGTAAGAGTAAGAAATATACTAGAAGATAACATAAACATTATGCATGGTGAATAATTGAAAACCCGTTCCTTTACCAATAGTAAACATTCACACTTTTTGGAAGGAATATGAGATGAGTAAATAATTTCATAATAAAACATAGTCATGGGAAATATAGCATTCAAATAACCACATAAACCATCAATATTATTTTCATAATGTGGGAATGTATAATGCCAGACATTCAGAAACCTTTTGTCATGGCCTTAACCAAGAGGTCTGAAAATGATTAAGGGATCGGCCAAACCCATATATCAAATTGGGAAATGCCTCGGCTAATTCCACATATAATTGTCTCATGAGACCTACCGATGCACTGAGGAGCTATATCAGGCTTCACCCGTCACATACTAAGTCCAATACAATCCTTATATGAAAAGGATGAAACATAACATAAACATTTGTACTAAAACTAGCATACGAAATGTCAATACATTATCTATAAACCATGATTGGTATAAAAATAACTTATATATAGTCAAAAATATCACAAAACCATAAATACAATATCTATGATCTGTATCATAATAAATCAACTTTAAACAAGTTTAAAATATATCAAAGGATGTTGACATAGATGAAATCAAAACTATTTTAGAGAAATATCTCATTCTAATTTGAAATCTATTAAGAGTCACATAATTATAAAAGAAAAAATTTATTTTGAAAATATTGTTATATTCATGTAAGGGATGCTTCAAAGGTAATATAATGGTGGAGAATAACCACACCCTCCGTATAAGTTAAAAAAAATTCTTACCTTAATTTTTCGAAAAGGTAATAATGTACATTGTTTGGAAAACTACGGAAAGATTCCTTTAAAAACATATAAGGTCAAATAACGGTATAAATGATATTAACCCATAGTTTAGTAAATATTAAAAATGTATTGAAGTACATTTTTAAGAGAACACATATGTGGATGATAAATAGGTTCCAGTAGATACTTACGTAAAAACAACCTCTGATAATAAAGAGATTGTGAAACTAACCCTTACCTTTTACATTTCCTTGGAAGAGGGTATGGAATACTCCATTATAAAAGTTAAATCATTATTATTAAATTATATAAGAACCATATACAAAAATATGATATCACATATGATCTTATAATATTGATTTGTTAATAATATTTTAGTATTATCGTCTTTTCAGGTGTTAAATTATTCATTTTACTTTATATGTTTGGTAACATAATTCATGTTCGATATGTATATGATATATTTAATTCATATCTAGAATGATATTAAGTTCATAATATATATTTTTAATAACCAAACAAAAATTATTCTTGAATGGTTACGATGGGTAAATGAATCTCATCGCGTTCGTGGAGACGGTAACCCGTACATATGCACTAGCGACAATGTCATTATATTGATGGTGAAACTGTATGTAATTGGATGGAATATAATATAAACAGAATCATTATAATTGTATATTTATTATTTAAATTATTTATAATCATTATTATTTCCATCAAAATAATGATGTGTTTGAATAACAAACTACACCACGACGGGGAGACGGTAAGATGTACGTACCCACGTATGGTGACTTTTTCATTTATAGGATGGATATAACAATGAATATGGTTGTAAAATATTTATAATAACATCATAGTATGTAATAGGTTCTAGATTTTTTATTTTGGTATGGAAACTATAATGAATGTGGATGTAGAAGAATAAAATAACATGGAAGAGGGTGTTGAATGTATTACCTCCACATCCGGTGTTTCTTTTCGAGTTTATCAAAAGGGATCTATAGGATGGCTTTATGATCAATGTAAGTACTATAGATTGAAGTGAGGGATGTTTGGAGGATATTTGGGTAGGGTTATGCCAATACAAAAGGATTTGATGGTGTGAAATTAACAAAAGGGGAAGTGCCATTTTATAAAATAGGTGAGGACCACTTTAGGAAAAGCTTGAAATATTATTTTATAATTAAATAATTTTAGGTTTTTAATGGATCCAAAATGAATGATTTTGAGGATAAGGTGGGTATGGGTTGAAAATATCTCAAAAAATAGGTTTTATACATGTTTATTCCATCATATTAACATTATATTTTAGATTTAACACTTTGTTAAATAGTTTGACATTTTCCGTGTCCCTTTGTATTTTTATATTATATGGTTAATAAACATACAATAACAAGACTAGAGAACCCCAATTGGTTCATTATTAATATATATATCCATATTTAATTCCTTTGGTCGAACCTTATATTTTTAGGAATGTTATATCATTTAATAATATAATATTTGTTTTAAAAAACATTTGTGGAAATATTGAAACTATTTAGTATTTTGTTTTTGTTAAAGTCATAACAGTGTGATTACTTTTAGTTTTTTTCTATCAACCATAACATGTCATAGTATCCTATAAAATTAGTGTAATTCATCAAAAATCTAAAATTAGATATATTTGGATATTTATAACATCAATTATTTTATTCTTTCAATATTCAGGTAATTATTGCATCATCATTGTGTCAAAAATAAATTTAAATATTTAATTTATAAAAATTATAAGTAAAATATCATTATGTAGGAAATCTTTTTATATTTCTAATGAAAATTTATTTTCGAATTTATCTTATGTATAACCCTATATTAAAATTTTGTTAGTTATGAAAACATGAGTTTAACACTTTTAACTCTTCTTTAAATTAAATAATAATAAATATCCTAATAAAATCCAAGTGGACCAAAAGTATAAAATTTTATTCCTATGATTGTTTATGGTCTAATTACACTTATCCAATAGGATTAGGACATGTGTTAGGTTAATAATAATATCATTTTTACCATTAATTACCCTATTTAATTTTAATAGTGGTAAATAAATGTATAAAGTTACTATTCGCCAAATATTATTTTCATCTTATTTATCCACATTTTACCTACTGACATAAACCGTTTTTCTTGTATTTTTGAAATTCAATTCACAAAATAGGTAAAACTATGTTTTATGCAAATTTGAAAATGCTCCTAGGAGGTTGGTAAAAGATAATAAAATATTCTATACAATCTTTATATATCTAAAATTTTATAAAATGACTCTAATGAATTACATTGAACATATACATGTATTATGTATTTATTTTGACCTAAAATAAATCTAAATAATCTAAATAATTATTTAAATAAGAAGTCGGTTTTGACGAATAAGTGGGTGTATTTTACTATTCAACAGCCTTAAACTTAATGTAGACCGGTCGTTCATGAATGTGTTTATGCGAGGGGGAGGTATGGTTAGAGATAGTAGTGGATCGGTTATAATGGCATTTAGTAGCATTCACGGTCCGGGGATCTCAATGGGGGCGGAGGTACGGGGGTTACACACTGGTGTTATGTTCTGCAAAAGGTTATCATTGATGATCATGGAAGTAGAGTCGGACTCTGAGGTGCTGATTTGGGCTCTCCAAGGGAAAGGTGATGTCCCTTGGTTTTGGACATACATGGTTTGTTCATGTGGAGTAGATATTTCTAATGATTGTGTTGTCTGACATATCCCTAGAAAGGCCAACATCGCGGAAGACACTCTTTCTCATGGAAGTATTCTTGATCCCCCTTAGTTGATCTTCTATCCAATGGGATCTCTGTGTAGATACCCAAATTTTTACATACATGGACATTACATTAAATTTTCGGAATACTTAATACATAACAAAAAAAACACACAAGGACCGTAATAGTTTAGTGTCTTTGGAAAATCATAACATAATCTTCTAATCGTGGTGACTGATCTTCAACATCTTCCATAAAGATCATACCATTTTTTTTCTTACCTAAAAACATTCTATATATCCTAGGGAAAATAAAACATAAAAATGGTGAGCTCAAATTCTCAGTACAGGTAAACATAGAGAACATAAAACAATCCATCAACATTTGAATGTAAAAACATGAACATAAATTTAAACATCAAAATCATGAGCAAAGACATAAATCTTGGAAGTACGTAAGGAATATATCATAATGGAACATAAATCATGATAAATTAGAATGGGAAGAAAACATGTAATTGTGGCAAACCATTAGGCACATGATAAGATTTTCATAACATCCAAGGCATTGCTACCAAGACCATATTAGTGGACATAGTCCATTTCTGAATCGAGTTCGCTCCTCATTCCAGTCCTGTATCACTGAACCGGATTAACTTACCGTTTCATCCATGTATATCTCACGAGATATAAATATTTACCAAATTAATTATAGGTAGATATAGGTCCCACCCATCTCATATTGAAATCATTCTTTTGTGGGACACAAACAATCATAAGTCATTCATCATAACCCGAACAATAAAATGAGTTTTATAAACATCATCCCATCATAAAATAATCCATATAAAGAAAATGGATATCATTTAATCATAAGAAAAGTGAAACCATTTAAATCATGGAGACATTATACTTGAAACATACACATATGAAATAATGTCATCTTAGATGGAAAATAGTTTTGATAAAACACTAGAAACGAATTCTTGAGGAATATATCCTTTCTTTTCAAAATCATTTTATTTTCAAAAAATACCATGAAATTTTAAAAGAAAATTATTTTGTTGAAAATATTAATAAAATATTGTAGAGTATTCTTCATGAAAATGAGGCGTTATGAAACTGTAAAAATCCGTTCACACCGTATAAGTTAAAAATAACATTCTTCTCGTACTTTTGTCGGAAAAGTCAAAAAGTACCTTATATGGTAAACAAAAGAAATATTCATTCCATAATACAAATTAAAAGTCAATGAGGGGTAAAGATGACATTAAAAACACATGGAATAATATTAAACACGTTATGGAAACATTTTTATGGACATGGATGAAAAATATAACCCCAGTAAATACTTACGAATAAACAATCTCGGATAAGAATGAGATTGGAATAATTATCCCTTACCTTATGTCCAATATGATTTTTATGTATCTAAAACTACTGTATAATGATTTAAATAATGTAATATACTTATTCCATAATCATATTAATTGTTATGATATCATATATGGTTCACTTATTACTTTATATTACCCATTCTTTTGTAAATTCCATGTTAAAGCAGCGTTTTGGTAAAATCATTTCATTTATCGTATGTGTTTTGACTTGTTCTTCTTAATTTTATTACTTATATCCTGATTTACTTAATTCCAGAATGTAAAACATTATTTATATATAATATATATTCATAATGTACATATATATAAAAGATCGATAAATGGAACGAAATACACTGTTCATGGAGACGGTAGGCCGTATGTACTCATGAACGCTGTTTTTCGTTTCCTTATTGAATTGAATCGAATTAAGTAGATGGAATACATATATATATGTACATAAATATAGTATAATTATTATGTAATATATTTCCTGATTACTTATTATATATACTTTATAATCATTCTTGAATTGTTAATATGAAAAATGAATCGCATCGTGTCGTGGAGACGGTAATCCGTACGTACGCACGAGCGATGATATCATTCCCATATTTATTAAATGGAAATGGAGTGGATAATATAATATATTATAATCCTTATTATGTTATAATAATAATATATATGTATTCTTTACACCATAATTTCCATCCAAGTAAAGTGGTGGTGGAAAAATAGATTACACCAAGATGTGGAAACGGTATTCCGTACGTACGCACGCGCGGTGATTTCATTTTCCATAGGATGCATAGAAGATGAAATACGGTTATTTAATATTTATAATAACATATAAGTTTATAATTAATACTGATTTTATTACTTTATAATGAAACAACTAAAGAAAAAGATGTTGAAGAAGAAAGAAAACCTGAATGAATCAGTAGACAAGATTACAACTTCTTCGACACACCTCTTTTAAAATTCTTCTTAGGGAACTATAGTTTGTCTTTTGAGAATACCAGGACCTAAATTATGTAACTACAGAGGTTTAGAAGAGGAATATTTAGGTTTTGGATGATCATCAAGGCTCAAAAGGGTGTGAAGAGAAGAGGGAATGGGTGCCCTTTTTATAGGGGAGGAGAGGGGCACAGTTGGAAAAACTTAATATGTTATTTTATAATACAGTCATATTCGGTTTATAATAGCTAAAAATTGATTTATTTCGAAGCTAATGTGGGGATGGGTGGAAATCCTCTCAAAGAAGAGGTTTTATACCTGTTTATGTTCCTATTTTAACCTTATAATTTAGATTTATCTCTAAGTTAAATAATTTAACTTTTATTGTGTCCTCTTGTTTTCTTACACTATATGGTTAATAAACATACTATAACAAGACAAAAGAACCCCAAGAGGTTAAGTATTAATATATATATCTATATCTAAGTCATTTGGACGAACCATAGATATTTAAAAATAAAATAACAATTAATAATATAATATCTGTTTTAAAAACAATTTTATGTCAATTTTGACACTATTTGGTACATGATTTTTGTGAAAATCATAATAGCATGATTAGTTAAAAAAAGTTAATTAAATAAATAATAACAAGTCATATTAACCTATAAAATTATTGTAATTTATAAAAAGTCTATAATTACATTTATTTGGGTACATATAACATCCATTAAGTTAATATTTCATTAATAAGGTAATTACTGCATCATCATTTTGTCATAAATAAATTACATTATTTAATGTATAAAAATTATACTTAAAATTCCATTATGTAGGAAATTTTTTTATCGTTCAAATTAATATTTATAGTTAAATTTATCTTATATATAACACTATATTAAAAATATTTTTGTTATTAAACTCTGATTTTAACTATTTTATCTCTTCCTTAAATAAATTAATAATAAGTGTCCTAATCTAATCCAAGTAGACCTAAAGGGTAATATTTTATTCCTAAAGTTGTTTTTGGTAGAATTACATTTATCCAATAGAATTAGGACATGTGTTAGAGTAATAATAATATCATTTTTACCCTTAATTACCCTATTTACTTTTAACTGTGGTAAATAAAAGTAAAAAGTTACTATTCACCAAAAATTATTGTTATCTTATTGAACCATATTTTACTCCTTGATATTAACTGTGTCTCTAGTATTCTCAAAATACTACTCACAGAAGTGGTAAAATTATGTTTAATGTAAATTTTCAAACTCTCCTAGGAGGTGGGTAAAAGACGGTGAAAATTTCAATAAAATTTTTATATGTCTAAAATTATTATAAAATGACAATAATGAATTACATTGAACTTATATTGGTATTATGTATCAATTTTTACCTAAAATAAATTTAAATAAAATAAAAAATTATTTATATAAAAAATCGGTTTTTAAATAGTAACCCATTGTTTTAACTATTCATCAAAAATTGAAAGTTTTTAGAAAAATACAAAAAATTCACCCTAGGATAATTTCAATATTCCGAATCCAAAAATGAAGTCCATTATGAATGATAAAATTTATAAAATTTCAAAAATGGGTATTACTATTCATAATGGTTAGTTTATATAACAAATCGTTGTTTAGTGAAAATCAGTATTGCGTACAACACCGGCTATCGTGGAAGGTCGCGATTGGGTGTAATGCAAGCCAAGTCAGGGATGCGTGTAGTGAAAGATCATTTTGGTGTATCGTACAACACAAGAAATCAATGAAATTAAAAAGAATACTTTTCAAAAAATCTCAGGGTGTTACTTTCTACCACCCTTAAAATGAATTTCGCCCTCGAAATTCATCAAGGTTATAAATGGTTTATTACATGAAAATTTCTTTAATAGAAACCCACATCATAAAAAGGAATACCAAAATATAACTTTAAAAACTAAAATATGAAATGTAATGGTTACCCAAATTAACTAATCATTGGGTTTCCACATAGGAGAACATAGGTGAAAATATGGATATGGAAGAGAAATCTAACCATCATGTTCTGATGGAGAGTGGTAGAGAACATGGCTATGAAAAATCCAATAATCACAAATCCATAGACTTGTGATGAACTATGGTACCATGTAATTCATCAGATATGAGGGTAATAGGACAACATTTTTTGCTTTCAAGAATATTTCCCTAAAGTTGAAAAAAAATTGGAATTAGAAGAAATACTTTCTTGATTTTGGTAAAATCTCACCGTTGGTCGTTCCATGAACAATTCCAACTTCTTATCTTAATGAAATGAAGTTGAATTTGTTATTCGTGAACTATTAACAGATCATGTTATAAAATGATGGGACATTCCATCTATCTCAAACCAATGGTTAACAAAAGTTATCAAATATACATAAATCCATCCATAGTGAGATTAATCGTATATGGTTCCTAAAATGGACTTATAAAACATATATCATACAAATTAATAAATTAAAACTAATGTATACTGACTAGGGACTTCCTGTAGGCTAGTGGTAGGTGATAAAGGCATGTCTCACCTTAGTTGTGGGTTCAATTCCCACAGCCTTGTCCAACGTGACGGTTTGTCACCCGTCCTGTAGGTTTTCCTTTTTCTAAAACTAAATTATTATAACATTCCTTCAATAATATCAAAATATTTTATAGCCTTAAACAATACTATCTGATGTCAAACATTATCCATTCCAATCTTTAGGCTTATCAAAAATACTTTTGTCCAATCTCATAGTAAAAAGAAAACAATTACTAGAAAGGTCATATAACAAGAATGTGAATACCATCATTTATCCCCCATATGTAATAAGATATATCTTTTTGGTCACATTCCAAACATGTGAATACCTTAATCATGTATTACCATACAACCTTAGTGAAAACATGAATGCTGTAAAAAGTTAACTCTTTCCACATACAAAAATCCCAAAATTTCAATATACTCTAACCTTGATATCACATTGTCCTTATATCATTCATTATCTCATGAATACTATTAAACATTTCATTTTCTCCTTACCATATCATCTTCTTTTCAAAGTATTTGAATTACTTTTCATGGTTAAAGGTACCATATAATTATCAAAATACTCAATAAACCATTACATAGATATTCCAATGTTCCACAATACTATAAAGGAGATTCCACAACATTATTTTGGAATCCCTTTACATAAACACATAATCATTCCACCACATCATTGTCATACTCAACATTGCTAATAGTGATCTCATGTGACATCCCTTTTTCCTTTTCCTTAATAGGTTGATGACGTTGATCATCATTAACCCTTGGATTAGGGAATTGGTTATCATAATTCCCCATTTCCTTTCACATGAATCATTGAAGTGTTGGTGGTGCATTCTCTGTAGTATTCTATTTATTCACATAATTAGCGACCCTTTTTCCATTAATTAGACACTCAGATGCTGGTGACCTTCTTTTCCACACTTAAAACATTTTCATGTCCCTTTAAGACAATATCCACCATGCTTCTTTCCAAACTTTGAGCATAAAGAAACATTCACCTTCTTTTCACCATTGTTCTGAGGTTTTTCCTGGAACTCCATCTTTTGTTTGTTGTCAACACCATGAGATGGATATGTTACACTAATTTCTAGTTAAAACATGATATCACAACACACAATTTCTTCCTAGCTACTAAAGTATCTTATCGCTAATGCCCTTTGAAGACTTGGTTTTAATCCACTTATGAATCAATCAACTTTACTTTTAGGTTAGATGATAAAGCCAGATGCATTCCATGAATGCCTTATAAAGTTTTCCTTGTATATACCAATAGATTCATCAAACTTTTTCTTAAGCTCAAGTAACTCCTTTTCCATCTTTTTTCGAAGAATAGGGGGGAAGTACTTATTGAAAAACAAGTTCTTGAACTCATCCCATTCCATGAATTCAATTTCATCTTGGGGTCTTGTATTCTTAATCAGAGTCCACCATTGATCCGCTTCACCTTCTAAACGGTAAATAGACAGAATTAATTTCTCATGTTCCGAATAGAAAAGTATGGAAAATATCTTTTCAATGGTACTGATCCATTGTTAAGCAACATATGGATCAGAAGACCCACTGAAAGAAGGTGGATGTTTCATCATGAAGGACTCAATAGAATATTGTTCCCTTCTCTATTCATTTGGATGTCCAGAATGATTCATATCTTGTGTAAGTATAGCAATAATATTTTTCACTCCATCTCCCATAACATTGGTTTGTTCAGGAGGAAAATCATTTCATTGTCCATTACATTGATCTACACAATTCATTCGGGTTCTAGCCATCGTCTACAAACCAAAAAGAATAGTGTGAGAGGAAAAAATCGTGCTTTGGAAAATAACCTTATAAAGGCGGAGTACCTTCATTATCTAACATCTTAGGTTTAATTCTATGATCATTACCGTAATTCTAGGACTATAACCTATAATTATACTTAACCTTAGGGATATCCCTAGACATACCTTAGAAATATCTCTAGGTATCTCACTAATGTTTTTTCATCCTAGTTTCCAAAGGATAACTAAACCTTTTCTCTGATACCAACTATAGAGACCCAAAGCTTGATGTACATGGAAATTAAATTAATTTTGTGGATTACATAATACATAACAAAAACATACACACAACGACCGTAATAGTTAAGTGTCTTTGGAATCTCGGAACATAATCTTCTAATCATGGTGAAAGGTCTTCAACATCTCCCATAAAGATATTCCCCTATTTTTCTTACCTAAAACCATTATAAATATCCTGAGGAAAAGAAAACCTAAAAAGGGTGAGCTCAAATGTTTAGTATGGGTAATCATAGAGAACATAAAACAATCCATAAACATTTCAATGCAAAAACTTGAACAAAAAATCTAAACATAAAAATCTTGAGCAAAGACCTAAATCCTGGAAGTACGTAAAAAATATATCATAATGGAACATCAATCATGATAAAATTTCATGGTAAGAAAACATGTAATTGTATAAAACCATTCAACACATGATATGATTTCCATAGCAGCCGAGGCGTTGCTGCCAAGACCATCTTAGTGGACAAAGTCCTTTTCTGAATCGATTTCACTCTTCGTTCAAGTCCTGTATCACTGAAGTAGATTAACATACCATTTCAGCCATGTATATCTCATGAGATATGAATCTTTACCCAATTTATTGGAGGGATATATAGGTCCCACCCATCTCATATTGAAATCATTCTTATGTGTGCCACAAACAATCATAAATCAATCATAATGACCCAAAGAAAAAAACGGGTTTCATAAACATCATCCCATCATAACATAATCCATATAAAGAAAATGGATATCATTTCATCATAAGAAAATTGAAACCATGAAAATCATAGAGACATTATACTTGAAACATTCACATATGAAATAATGTCATCTTAGATGGAAAATAGTTTTCACAAAACACTTGAAATGAATTATTAAAGAATATCTACTTTCTTTACAAAATCATTTTCTTTTCAAAAAATACCATGAAATTTTAAAAGAAAAGTATTTTTTTGATTATAGTAATAAAATCTTGTAGAGAGAACTTCATGAAAATGAGGCGTTATGAAACTGTAAAAATTAGATCATGCCATATAAGTTAATAATAACACTCTTCTCATACTTTTGTCGGAAAAGTCAAAACATACATTATATGGTAAGAAAAAGAAATTTTACTTCCATAATACAAAGTAAAAGTCAATGAGGGGTAAAAATGAAATAAAACAAAATGGAGGAATATTAAACACTTTATGAAAACATTTTTATGGACCTGGTTGAAAAATACAACCCCAGTAAATACTTACGAATAAACAATATCAGATAAGAATGAGATTCGAATAATTATCCATTACCTTATGTCCGATATGCTTCGTATGTATCCGCACCTCCTGTATAATGATTTTAAAAATTTCATTGAATTATTACAGAATCATATTAATTGTTATGATATCATATATGGTTCACTTATGACTTTATATTACCCATTCTTTTGTAAATTCCATGTTAAAGAAGCTTTTTCGTAAAATCGTTTCATTTATCGTACGTGTTTCGACTTGTTGTTATTGATATTATTAATTATATCCTGATTTAAATAATTTCAGAATGTAAAACATGATTTATATATAATATATATTCATAATATAAAAATATATAATAGATCGATAAATGGAATGAAATACACCGTTCATGGAGACGGTAGGTCGTACGTACGCATGAATGATGTTTTTCATTTCCTTAGTGAATTGAATGGAATTAAGTAGATGAAACATATATATATATATACATAAGTATAGTAGAATTATTATTTCATATATTTCATGATTACATATTATATATACTTTATAATCATTCTTGAATTTTTAACATGGAAAATGATTCTCATCGCGTCGTGGAGACGATAATCCGTACGTACGAACGAGCGCTTATATCGTTCCCATATTTATTGAATGGAATTGGAATTGATGATATAATATCATAAAATCATTATTATTTTATAATAATCATATATAGTTATTAATTACACCATTATACCCATCCAAGTAAAGAGGTGGTGGAAAAATAGATTACACCACGATGTGGAGACGGTATTCCATACGTACGCACATGTGGTGATTTCATTTTCCGTAGGATGGATAGAAGGTGAAATAGGGTTGTTTAATATTTTTAATAACATATATGTATATAATTAATAATAATGATATTAATTTATAATGAAAAAACTAAAGAAGAATAAGTTGAAGAAGAAAGAAAATTTGAAAGAATCGGTAGAAGAGATTACCTCTTCTTCGATGCACCTCTTTTAAACTTCTCCTAAGGGAACTAGAGTTGGTCTTTTGAGAAGTAGAAAACTTCAATGATGTAACTAGATAGGTTGAGAAAAGGAATTTTCTGGGTTTGGACGAGATTCAAGGCTCCAAAGGGTGTTAAGAGAAGTGGGAAGGGGTGCCCTTTTTATAAGGGAGGAGTGGGGAACCTTTGGAAAAACTTAAAATACTATTTTATAATAATGTCATATTCAGTTCATTATAGATCCAAATTGACTTATTTCTAAGATAAAGTGGGGATGTATCGAAATAATCTCAACAAATAGGTTTTATAAAAGTTTAGGTTCCTACTTTAACCTTATCATTTAGATTTTACTATAAGTTAAATAATTTACCTTTTACCATGTCTTCTTGTTTTCTCACACTATATGGTTAATAAACTTACTATAATAGGAAAAACGAACCCAAAGTGGTTCATTATTAATATAAATATATATATCCTTATCTAAGTAATTTTGCCAAACCTTATATTTTTAGGTGTAAAATAACAATTAATAATATTATACTTTTTAAAAAAACTATTTTATTCGAATTTTGACACTATTTGGTACTTGATTTTTGTAAAAATCATAACAGAAAGATTAGTTCGAAAAAATAAAATTAATTCAATACTAAAATGTCATATTAACCTAGAAAATTAGTGGAATTCATAAAAAGTATAAAAGTACAATTATTTGGGTATTTATAACGTCAATTATGTTAATATTTCAATAATATGGTAATTACTGCATCATCATTATTTCATAAGTAAATTAAATTATTTAATGTCTAAAAAATATAAAAAAAATACCATCATGTATGAAATATTTTTATCACTCTAATAAATATTTATAGTTGAATTCATCATATGTATAACATTATATTAATTTTTTTTAGTTATTAAACTTTGATTTTAACTATTTTTACACTTCTTTAAATAAAATAAAAATAAGTGTCCTAATCTAATCCAAGTGGACCTAAAGGGTAATATTTTATTTCTAACGTTGTTTTTGGTCTAATTACACTTATCAAATAGAATTAGGACTTGCGTTAGGGTAATAATATTATAATTTTAACCCTTATTTACCCTATTTACT
Organism: Viscum album; assembly: GCA_963277665.1. Classification (NCBI taxonomy): domain Eukaryota; kingdom Viridiplantae; phylum Streptophyta; class Magnoliopsida; order Santalales; family Viscaceae; genus Viscum; species Viscum album. The sequence continues at coordinate 1,637,350,359 of OY728121.1, read as the reverse complement.
TTTAACCGTGGTAAATAAAAGTAAAAACATAATATTCACCAAAAATTATTTTTATCTTATTGAAAAAAAATTTACCCCTTGATATTTACCGTGTCTCTATGATTTTTGAAATTCCACTCACTGAAGTGGGGAAATAAAGTTTCATGTAAATTTTCAAACTCTCATAGGAAGTGGGTAAAAGACGGTGAAAAGTTCAATAAAATTTTTATATGTCTAAAATTATTATAAAATGACTCCAATGAATTACATTGAAATTATATAGGTTTTATGTATCAATTTTGATCTAAAATAAATTTAAATAAAATAAATAATTATTTATAAAAAACGTTGGTTTTTAAATAGTAATCCAGTGTTTTCACTATTCATCAAAATTTGAATGTTTTCATAAAAATACTAAAAAATCACCCTAGGATAATTTCGATATTATAAATCCAAAAATGAAGTCCATTTTGAATGATAAAATTTATAAAATTTCAAAAAGTTGGTATTATTATTCATAACGACTAGTTTATATAACATATCATTGTTTAGTGAAACTCGGTATTGCATACAACACACGCTATCGTGGAAGGTTGCGATTGTGTGTAACAAAAGCCATGTCAGCGATGCATGTAGTGCAAGATCCATTTAGTGTAGCGTACAACAAAATACATCAATGAAATTAAAAAGATACTTTTCATAAAATCTTGGGGGTTGTAATCTACCCTAGGAATGTATAAGTATTGTGTTATGGGATGCTTTGGGGCTTCATCATTTCATTCCTTCATGATACTTGTAATGTAATGTTCCTCTCTTTGAAATAAAAAAATAAATGTTCAGTCAGTATTTCACTATTCATCAAAAATTGAATGTTTTCAAAAAAATTATAAAAACACACCCTAACCTAATTTTGATATTCTGAATTCAAAAATAAAGACTATTTTTAAAATAAAATTTATAAAATATAAAAATATGGGTATCACTATTCACAATAGGTAGTTTGATTAATCGCGATGTGTTAGAATCTCAAATTAGCGTACAATGAAAGATATTGAATTATTCAAAGGGAGACATATTGTGGAAGCTTGGGGTGTCACATTCTTCCCATCTTCAAATAATTTCATCCTGGAAATTTATAGAATACTACCGCACAAAAAGATTCAGGTGGTTCTTCATCATAAGTTCCTCTGGTTCCCACTTATCCTCTTCCATCTTATGGTTTCTCCATAGAACATTTACAAGACGAGTCATCCAGTTTCTCAGAACATATTATGTAGTATCAATAATCTCAACAGGCTGTCTATAATAAGACATATCTGGTTCCAGTGAAATTTTCTCAAAGGTGAGTACATGAATTTGGTTAGTCATGTATTTTCTCAACAATGATACATGGAACACATTGGGATCTTTTGAGAGACATTGGGACATTTATAAATGGTATGTTACATCCCCAATTTGTTCAAGAATATCGAATGGCCCTATGTAACTTGGAATTAATTTACCCTTCTTACCGAATCAAACAACTCCATTCCATGGAGATACCTTTACGAAAACATGATCTCCTACATGAAATTCCAAATCCTTCCTTTGGTTATCATCGTAGCTCTTATATATACTTTGATCTACTTTGATGTGGGTCTGGATAACCTTCACATTTTAAATTATTTCCTCAACATGTTCAAGGCCTACAAGTTTTCTTTCACCAACATCATCACAAAAAGTTGGTGTGCGATATCTCTTTCCATATAACGCTTCTTATGGTGCCATTAGAAAACATAATGGTATCTATTGGTAAAGGAAAATTCTACCAGAGTTAAATATTGATCCCACATACTTTGAATGTCATGTGAGAAAGATCTCAACATGTCTTCTATGGTAAGAATGGTCCATTTTGATTTTCCATCTGTTTAATGGTGGTAGACACTACTCAGATGAAGTACAATATCCTGGGATTTCTGATGACTTTTCTAGAATCTTGATATAAAACGGGGTTCAAAATAAAAAACAATCGATATGCGTACTCCATGAATTCTTTCAACATCATTAATATATAGTCTTTCTAAACGTTCAAGTGGTAAATCTTCTCTTATAGTAAGAAAATTTACTGACTTGGTAAGACAATCAACAATAACCCATATTGCATCATTCCTACTAGTAATCTTTGGTAGCCCCATGACGAAGTCCAGTGTAATATCTTCCCATTTCCACTTAGGTATGGGAAGAGGTTGCGTGACACTTCTAGGATGTTTTCTTCCAGCTTTCAGAAGTTGGAAAATTATACAACTTGACATAAAATCAAAAAACTGTCTATTAATATTGTCCCACCATTTTTTTTAATTCTATATACATATTAGTGCTACCAGGTTGTATAGAGAAATTGGAGCTATGAGCATCATCAAAAAATTCCCTTTTCAGATCAGGTTTATCAGGAAGATAAAGTCTCTTCCCAAATTTCAATATCCCATCATCATATATGATGTCGATTAATCTCCCATCATTCACAACAATAATTTTCTTTTGAAACCCCTTATCATCACCCTGAGAACTTTTTATCCTTTCTAGTAAATATGGTTTGGAAACTATTTGAAAAAGTATTGATGTTTCACCTACCATGATTATTCCCATGTCCATTTTTACTAGATCCATGTACATAAGATCCCTTTCAAGTATCATCTTATTTAGAACTCCATGATCAATTCTGCTCAAATCATCTTCCACATTATTTGCCTTCCCCAAGTGGTAGTGTATAGTGAAATCATAATCTTTGAGTAGTTCATGACATCGCCTTTGCCTCATGTTGAGTTCCTTCTGTGAGAATATATACATCAAAATATTGTGATATGTATATCACTTACATTTACTACCATTGATATAGTGTCTCCATATCTTCAAAGCATAAATTACAGCTGATAAATCAAGATCATGAGTGGGATAGTATTGTTCACAGATTTTTAGCTGTCGTAATGCATCAGGAATAACTCTATCATTGTTTATAAGGAAACAACCAAGTCCTTTCTTTGAAGCATCACTATAAATAACAAAACCATAATTCCCCTATGGAAGAGCCAATATAAGAGCATTGACTAATCTTCTTTTTAGTTCACCAAAACATTCTTTACACTCTTTTTTCCAAACCAATTTAACCCATTTATGTGTGATATTGGTTAATGGATTTTTCAATCTGGCAAAATTCTGGATGAAATTTTGATAATTACCTGCTAAACTAATAAAACTGCATACCTTAGTTATACTTTTCAGTGTTGGCCATTCTTGGATTGCCTTTGGATTAGAAGGATCAACAAAAATTCCAGCCATATAGACAATATGGCCAAAAATATAAATCTCTTGAAGCCAAAATACACATTTTCTAAATTTCCCATATAATTCATATCATCTAAGAGTCTTTAGGATAATGCACACATTATTTTCATTATCGTTATAGATTTTGGAGTACATCAGGATATCATCAATAAATACCACTAAAAATTCATATAGATATTCCTTGAAATCAATTTTTATTAGATCCATGAAAATAGAGGTTTCATTAGTCAGCCCCAAAGGAACTACTGTAAACTCTAAATGCCCATAACTGGTTCGAAATGTTGTTTTCATAATGTCTAGCTTTTCACACACAAATAATGATATCCAAATCATAGGTCAATATTTGAATAATATTGAGCTCCATGATGTAGGTCAAATAAATCATCAATGTAAGGTTGGGTATACTTGTTCTTTATATTCATAGCATTGATATCCCTGTAGTTAATGCACAACCTCATAGATCCATCTTACTTCTTAAAAAAAGAATAGTGGTTCCCCATGGAGAAAAATTACAGTGAATTAATCCTTTATTACTCAATTACTCTAGTTGTTTCTTTAGTTACACTAATTATAGAATGGCCATTGGGTATAGGGTCTTCGATATGGGCCTTAAAAAAGGAATTAATTCAATGGAATACTCAATTTATCCTTCTGAAGGATTCCCAGGTAAATCCTCTAGAAACACATAAATATAATCTACAACAATAGGTACATCCTCTATTTGAAAATTCTTTTCCTCACACACAGTTATTTCATTATCTTCTTCCCCAATAATTTAATTTAGTAGATCTACAGGGGGTGGATCTTGATAAGAATCATATGGTGATATATTTTATCTAAAGATAAGGTACACATTATCATCATCAATAATTGCAACCTCCTTCATCTTATAATAAATTTACACATCATGTTCTGAAAGCCAATATATTCAAAGGATTATATCAAATTCAATCATGGGTATAATGATTTGATCAACTGATAAATATCGTTTATATTCCTTAATGGGGACTGATTCACAAAACATTATTACAATGATACTTCCATTAAGAGGTTTGACATACAACTCCCATTTTAAATCAAATTGAAAATATTTAATTTTCTTAGAAAACCAGGGAGATATGAAACAATGAGATGAACCATAATCAAATAAAGACTTGGTTAAACTTCAAAAAACCATTAAATTACCTTCCACCACATCTTTCAGAGTGTCAACCTCAGCAGTAGAAATCGCATAATCTTGTTATTGATCTCTTGGCCTTTTCTGAAGTATGTTTCCCTGACTCCTAAGACATTCAATTTCATAATTTACCATCTCCTTGCAATTGTAGCATTGAACAATGGTAGCTTTTTCTTCCCCATACAATCACTAGCACGATGGCCTTTTTATCCACATTTGTGGAATACACCTTTTCCTTTTAGGTAGTAACTAGGTTTCTTACTTCCACAATTATCATAGGGTGGAAAGTTAACTCTTCACTGCTACCCTTTTTCCTTATTTCCTTTCCTAGAGTGTTCAACAGATCACTTATTCTTTTACTTTTCTTTAAATTCATAAGACTTAGGGAATTCCTTTTCTTATGTTGATAGCACATGAGAAAATATCTTCATACAATGAGAAGGATTGCGTGACTAATACTCAACGAAGAAATGTTTTTAACCCTTAAATGAAATGATCAATCTTACTTATTTGGTTACGAAAGTAATCTACAACATGCCTTACTAACCTTATAATGTTTGCATCATACTTTGTGACATTGTCATCCACCTTTTGTCTCAGTCTTAGAAATTACCTTTCTATATCTACTTGATGGCTATGAGGAAAGTATTTTTCTATGAAATGCGCTTTGCACTCCCTCCATTCCATAGTTGATACTTTCTCGTCCTCATTTGTGTTTTGAATTAATGAAAACCATTGATCTGTATCTCTGGTGAGGTGATAAGCTACCCTAACAACCTTTTCCCTTTCACTACTCCCCAAAGAAAGAAATATATTTTCTATGGAATTATACATTACTCAGTTACAAATGGATTTTTAGACCCATTGAATGTTGGTTGGTGTTGCCTCCTGAATTAGTCTAACATTGATCTTCTATGTTTTGGATCATGGTGATCCAAGTGGGTATGGTTATTATTCATAACCTCAGTGATTTTCCCAGTATGGTGATAAGATGATCCTTACCAGTTGCATCACCAACTCCACTATAATTATATTGAGTAGTAGGGTAGTCCCTACATGGATTTTTTACATTGAAATAGTTTTGATTACATCCACTAGGTGCCATTTCTAAACAACAACATACATTAGATTAATTTTTTTTATTGAAATATGTAATTCAAAACTTGTAAAAAATGTAACATAATTTAAACAGTTTGTGGATATAATCCATAATATTAAAAAATGTTTTATATTAAGAATTATATACTAATAAATCATTTATAATGGTTTGTAACAAAAAAGTGAATAATCCAAAGCAAATCGCCCATGAGTGTTGTAACCAAGAGTGTAGAAAGGCATGTTGTTGTGTACCCGGTTACCCTTGGTCATACCCAAAACTCATTATCAGAGTTTTTACTCAAAGTTACATTTTTTTCAGAGCCAATTTTACCTGCTCAGCTTCAGACATGGATGTATTTCTTGAAAAACTCACAAAATTTATACATTACCAAAATTCTAAGAAGTTCTTCTATACTTATCATTAAATTTTATCTTATGTTAATGTGCTCTAATCAGAGTTTATCTAAATCTAGTTTCCATGGTTTGTACTAAACATCCTCTAATTCCAACTGTAACTGTTGACTCCAGTTACCCATAGTCGGTGCATTATTACATAATATTTGCATGATAAAAGGAATCATGTCCCGAAAGACTGATCAGTTTAGTATTTTTGGATAGAAGATTTATACATAAGATCCAGATTACAACTTGAAATGAAATACAACAGTAATTTATTCATTTAGAAATATCCAAGCCTCCTAGATTATTCCTGGACGTCACTCATAACAAACTTTTTCATATCATGGGAAAATGAAACATAAAAAGGGGTGAGCTCAAATGCTGAGTAAGTGTAATCAATATAGCGGAAGGTAACATAAACATTAGGCATGGTTAATAATTGAAAACACATGACTTTACAAATAATAAACATTTACACTTTAAGATAGGAATTTGATCTCTGTAAATAATTCTATAATAAAACATATTCATGGGTATTATACTAGTTGAATAACCACATGAACCAACAATATTATTTTCATAATGAGGGAATTTATAATGTCGGACATTCTGAAACATTTTGTCAAGGCCTCGGCCAAGAGTTCTAAAAAATGATTAAGGCCTCGTCCAAAACCATATATCAAATTGGGAAAGTCCTTTTCAAATTCCACATCTAATTGTATCATAAAACCTACCGATGCACCAATGAGCTATAGCGGGCTCCACCCATCACTTACTAAGTCCAATACATTCCTCATATGAAAAAGTTGAAACATAACATAATCATTTGTATTAAAACTAGTATATGAAATGTCAATACTTTTACCATAAACCATGAATGTTAAAAAAAAATAACACATACATAGTAAAACATATCACAAAACCTTAAATACAATATGGATGATCTGTATCTTAATAAATCAACTTCAAACATATGTAAAATTTATCAAAGGATGTTGAAATAGATGATATCAAAACTATTTGAGAGAAATATCTCTTTCTATTTTGAAAGAATTTAAGAGTCACATAATTAAAAAAGAAATTATTTATTTTGAAAATATTCTTATAATATTTTATGGGAAGATTCAATGTTGATATAATGGAAGAGAATAACCACACCTGATGTATAAGTTAAAAATACATTCTTACCATAATTTGTTGAAAAGATCATAATGTACCTTGATTGGAAAAATGATGAAAATATTCTTTAAAAAAAATATAATGTCAAAAAGGGTATAAATGACATTATCCCATAGTATAGTAAATAGTAAAATTATTTTGAAATAAATTTTTATGAAATAACGGATGTGGATGATAAAGAGGTCGTAGTAGATACTTACCTAAAAACAACCTCGGATAATAAAGAGATTGTGAAACTAACCCTTTCCTTTTAATTTTCCTTGGTCGAGGGTACATTAAACTCCTGTATAATAGTTTAAAAATTGTTATCAAATTATACAGGAACCATATACGAAAATATGATATCATATCTGATCTTCTAATATTTCTTTGTTAATAATATTTTTGTATTATCGTCGTTTCAGGGGTTAACAGATTCATTTTCCTATATATGTTTTGTTATAGAAGTTGTGTTTGTTTTGGATTGGATGTATTTGATTCATATCCATAATGATATGAAGTTTATAATAATTATTTTTAATCACCAAATGAAAATTATTGTTGAATGGTTATGATGGGTAAATCCATCTCTTCACATTCGTGGAGATGGTAATCCGTATGTATGCTCGAGAAAAAATATAATTATATTGATGGAGAAATCGTATCTAATTGGATGGTATATAATATATATACAGAATCATAACATTGTTATATTTATTATTTACATCTGTTATACAAATTATTATACCCATCCAAATAATGAAGTGTTTGAATAACAAACTAGTCCACAACGGGGAGATGGTAAGATGTATGTACCCACGTATGATGAATTTTTCATTTGTAGGATGGATAGAAAAATGAATATGGTATTTCCATATTTCACAGTATGTAAAAGGTACTGGATTTTTTATTTAGGTATGGAAACAACAAAGGAAGAGAAACTGGAAGAAGAATAGTACTTGAAAGAGGGTGGTGAGATTATTACCTCTACTTCAGATGTTTCTTTTTGATTTGATAAAAAGAGCTTCTTAAGATGGATTTATGATCAAATTATGGCCTCTAAGTTGAATTGATGGAATATGGGAGGATATTTGGGTAGGGTTTGGCTGAGAAAAATGGCTTTGGAGGTTTGAAATTAAGAGAAGGGCATGTTTCCTTTTATAAGAGAGATGAGGGTCACTTTAAGAAAAGCTTGAAATATTATTTTATAAAAAAATTAATTTCGGTTACTAATGCCTCCAAAATGAATTATTTCGAAGATAAGGTGGGAATGTGTCGAAAACCTCTCAACCAATAGGTTTTATATAGGAATAGGTCATCATAATAACCATATCTTTTGTATTTATCTCTTAGTTAAATAATTTGACATTTATCATGTCAGTTTGAATTTTTATATTATATAGTTAATAAATATAATATAATAGTCCAATAGAACCCATTTAGGTTTATTATTGATATATATAACCTTATCTTTGTCTTTTGGTCGAACCTTATATTTTTATGAATATTATATTATTTAATAATATAATTTTTTTAAAAAAACATATTTATGTCAATTTTGAAACTATTTAGTATTTTTTTAAGTCAGGACAACATGATTACTTCAAAAAAAATACATTTAATAAACCCTAACATTACATATTAACCTAAATATTATTTTAATTCATCAAAAGTCTCACTTTAGAATAATTTAGATATTTACAATATCAATTATTTAAATCTTTCATTAATTAGTTAATTACTACATCAACATTGTTCCATAAATAAGTTTAATTATTTAAAGTATAAAAATTATTAATAAAATATCATTATGTAGGAAATCATTTTATATTTCTAATGAATATTTATAGTCGAATTTATCTTATGTATAACCCTATATTAAAAATGTTTTAGTTATGGAAACATGAGTTTAACACTTTTAACTCTTCTTTAAATTAAATAATAATAAAAGTCATAATATAATCCAAGTGGACCAAAAGGATTATTTTTTTCTAAGTTTGTATTTAGTATAATTACACATATCTAATAGAATTATGTCATGTTTTAGGATAATAATAATATCTTTTTTACTTTCAAATACCCTATTTACTTTAAACTGTGTTAAATAAATGTTAAAAGTCACTATCCACCAAAAATTATTTTCATCTTATTGACACAAATTTTACTTACTTATATCAACCGTGTCTCTTGGATTTTTGAAATTCAATTCACAGAGCGGTAAAATTATGTTTTATGAAAATTTTCAAATGCTCATAGGAGGTGAGTAAAAGACAATAAAACATTCAATAAAATTTTTATATATCTAAACATATTATAAAATTACTCTAAGTAATTACATTGAACATATACATTTATTATGTATCTATTTTGACCTAAAATAAATATAAATAAAATAAATAATTATTTAAATAAAAATTTGTTTTTAACCAATAACACAGTTTTTTTCACTATTTATAAAAAATGAATGTTTTCAGAAAAATACAAAAAAATGACCTTAAGCTAATTTTGATATTTGGAATTCAAAATTGATGTCCATTTTGAAAAATAAATTTTGTTAAATTTCAAAAAGTGGGTATTACTATTCATAATGAATAGTTTTATTTGTCACAGTGTGTTAGAATCTCGAAGTGGAGTACAATGCAAGGTATTGCATTATTCAAAGGTAAATGTACCATGGAAGAATGGGGTGTTACAATATATATACAACCAATTCATTATCAGAATCCACACTCAAATATGTTAACAACTCTATAATATGTAAATTATGATTCTGGAATTTTATACAGGTAAAAATATTGAAATCAATAATGAAGGTAATAATTTAAAAATCGGTTTTTTATTGATGTATCATTGACCCATGTAGATCAATGTTTATGATCCAAAGTGTTATAGTTTATTGAATTTAAACATTATAATGACTACCACTAACCATCATTCCATTCGAGAAAGTAAAAAAAATAGAATAATATATCGTTTTTAGTTTTAGTAATCCTCTTATATAATCTTTCTTAGATATTTCTCTCATGAACATCTGACAAATATTCCCATGTCTGTAGTTATATTTAATGGTTACATCTACTGTTCTAAAATAATGAGAATTATAATGATCTCCAATCAAGTATATATTGATGTTCATTCATACTACAATAAAAAACAATCCCATGTTTAAATAATTAGTTTAATCATTTTGAAGATAAAATTCATACCATCATCACAATGATATCTAATAAAATTTATTATTTTTCTTAATCTAATAAATAAATAGAACTTACTTTGACATCAATTCTAATGCTTCAATATCATATGTACCAATTCATCTTATTTTTAAATAAATTTCATTTCAAAATGTTCCTACTCCTCCCTCATGATCGTTAATATATATAATGATTTTAATATTTCCTATCATATGAGAGGAATAACCACTATCATGAGTCCACACTTTATTAAGTTTTATGTCTTTTCAATTAGTCTAAACCATAAAATCACTATATTCAAATTTCTCTTCCTAACATACTTATCATTTATAGTAGAATAAAATATTCCATGTTTTTTTGTCAAACATTTTTTAGTATACTGACCTAGTTTTTCATACCATCCAAAATCATTCTTTATGAATTCAAATTCATATTTCCTTGAGATATTTTTAACATTTTCAGGCTTTTATTTTCATTCATTATATGAATTTATATAGTTCCATCTTTTTAATCAACTTCTTCCCCTCAGTTCAAACCTACATATAGGGAGATAGATGTTGTTCCAATAATTGTATGACTTGTTCCAATATTCACCTCAAAAGTCACAATATCCATTAAACATTGAGATTATATAGAAACATAGGATTTACATTTGAAAATATTACGAAGGATTATAATATCATTAAATATCATATTTTATTTTAGGTGTGGAATCCTTATTCATGAGTTTTCTTTTAACTTCTATTAATATGATATGATTCACACATCCCTTCTCATCAAAATATCACACAGTTTTTTATTCATACATCTTTATGGTCAGTATAATCAGATGAAATTTGTAGTTTAGTGGGAGTAGAATTCAACAGATTCTTCGGATGGCTTACATTAGATGCCTTATATGTTTTTTTCATTTCCAAAAATGATTTGACGATATTTTCATTCATTTTCATGAAACTATTTTAAAACATTTGAAATCTTGATTATTTCATTCATAATTTGTATTCAATAGAAGAATGTTTTTAATCAAGATATTTGACCAACATTCCTTATTCTGCCAAATTGATCATTACATTTTTAATTTAATTCATGTGCACATAATCCTTTTTATCAGACTCCTAATTTACATAAATATTTTTTGCACATACTTTCTTTAAAATTCAAAATTATTTAGTTTTTATTTCTAATGATATTCCATATGTTATGATCTCAATTTATATTCAATATAGCTGTCTTTAACTTCTCCTTCTTCACTCTTTGAAGTGACTTACATTAATTCAACATTATGAATTAAATATGGGAACATTTATGATTTTTCATCTTCTGATGAACTATATTCATTAATGACACACTCATCCCTTATAATAAACATATGAATTATGTTTTAATACTTGAAATTATTCATACTATTATTTTATTCCATATATGTTTTATTACACTTCTTCCTCTAAGGATTTTATTTATAATCGTCATCATATTGCCCGACTTTTTTTTAATCCTCATTGAAAACTGTCTGATGCCTCCACACACAAAAAACCCATTATGATTTTTCCTTTATAATTTCCTCTATAAATCCAAGAATTTATGGAGATAAGAGACATGATTCTATCATTTAAATCAGAATATTTATTGTTATCTTTAGTTCCCTAAGGAAAATTTCTTATTGTTCATTTTTAAATATTTTTAGATTCCTCACATATTGAATATAAATGTATTTAGTAATATTATTCATAAAATAAATATAATTCATCGTTTCATATGCAACAATAAATTATTCAATTCATCCAAAAGTAAATTAATATTTTCTTCGAAAGAATATATTTTTGAATCAAACCCAACATGATAGTTCCTTATCCATATTTCAATAATAGTCGAGTCTTCCAGGACATCCCTAAATCGTATGATGTTCCTAATAATTTCATTTACTCTGGTGAAGTAGTCATTAATAGTTTCATCTTCCAAAATAATTATATCCTCTAACATGCATCATTAAATTTGATATTTTTCTTCTTTCATTATTAATACAGGTTTATTTCATGCTTATTTTCATATTTTGATCCCCATCATCTTCAAATATTTATTTTTTGATAAGGAAAAAAAATAATTCAATGATTACCCATAAACCTATTGATTTAATTTCAAATAAAATTTCATAAGATTATTATTCTTTATGGGTGGAAACCATATTATCGATTATCCAATTAGCTACATTCATAGAGAATGAATATCTTGTTAAATTAATTTTTTTAATCCATGATAAATTTTATCCATTGAAAGTATGAATACATATAATATTAAATTAGTTTATATTATTCATTATAATGAAAATAGCGATCTAAAAATATATATTTCCTTCTCTACAAACAATTTAATTTCCCAATAATATAGATACCTTTGACTGGAGTGGGGGGGGGGGTAGTGGAATCACTCAAAATATTTTACAATTATATGACTTCTGAAATTATCCTCTTCCACTAATCAAAGTATCAATCCTCTAAAAATTATATATAATTATCACTCATATGAAATGAAATTAAGGAAAGTAAATGAACCTGATATTTAAAATATTCATCCAAATTGTGGGTCACATCATCCTTGTCATTCCAACTCTTACTAATCCAAAAACTATAAACTATATAATGTGGATATTATGACCAAGACAACTCCAATAAACAACCTTCTATATCATAATTCGAAATTATACATGAACCCATCAGTTATAAAAACATTTATATATATCTGTAAAAATAATATAATAAACTATTCGAAATAGTTCAAGAAATATTTTTTGGAAATATTATGTTGAGTTTACTTCCTTATTGTAAGGCTCTATATTATAACTAAATATTTTTCCATTAATCTTCCATTTGGTAAAACCCAACTAGATGTGTCTTAATCTGATACATTGGGTATAAATCACCTTTTTTATTTCACCTAAATCGAATATGTTTATAATTTGTAACTCCATCTAGTATAATTATTTTCAATACCAATGTTTATTACATCTCTTTCAACCATGAGAATCCATGATTAATAACTCAAAAAACAACAATACTCCCACTCTTAGCCTCATGTCTCTAACTAATACATTTTCATTATTACATATACATTATAATAAAATATATGAATCACCTTTCACTATATTATAAACCATTTATAGGTATACTTTCTTCATGAAACAAGGGGAAATTAATATATCCCACAATATTAAATTAGAATTTTCCCACTCATGTCAGCATATATTGACATCATTAAAACATCTATAATATTATTTACATTTCCTAAAAATTATAATCAAATTTATTTCTTCTATTTTATATATTACTAGCAATTTTGGGTTCATCAACTCCCTCTCATTGTATTTTAGCTCCACAATATGTTTTACTCGAGGTTTTAGAAGGACCATTATGATGACCTATATGAAAAAATGTGTTGAACTCCAATGTATTTTGATGTGGTTTGATAAATAAAGATATTGGGACCTGATCTAGATGACGAAATGTAAAATATGGTTAGATCAATTTAGTAACAATTATTGGTAGCATAGTGATGGCAGAAAAGTTATACTAACAATCGTAGGTTTGATATAAAATATAAAGTTAATGAAAAAGTGTTTCTAACAATTTATCCACGAAATAATGTAATTTCATTAGGAAATAAGTAAAAACTTATACAAAGATATATAATTCCCTTTAAAATTAAAGATCATTTGGTGATGGTAGATTATCAATTTATGTTTCCACTAAACCTCTCTCAAGTTCACAGTTTCTTCCACGTATCATTTTTGAGAAAGTACTTTTTAGATCCATAAAATGTGTTGAACTCATAATTCATACTACGAAATCATGAAATTTTAAATGAGGAACAACCGCTGTAGATTTTCTATCAAATATAGAAGGTTCTATGAAACAAACTAGTCACCTAGTCAATGTTCTCTATAGAAACCACTAATTTGATGAAGCTATTTAAAAACCTAAGAATATAATGTGGTAGAAGAATCCTCTTTTTTGTATAAGAGTTATAATTTTATAGGAATAAATTCATTTTAATGGGGTTATAACATAAAAACCATAGTTTTTAAGATTTATTTTTTTTACAAAAATATAATATCTTTTAAAGCTTATGTTACACACAACACTGAGTTTTAACAAATAATGATACATTATTAATATTATTACATAAAAAAATGAAAATTAAAAGATATCGATTAAACATGGTAGAATTGATAGTAATAATTTTTTATATAATGTAAACATAATGATAAAAAAGTACATAATTTTAGGTAATATCATTATATGTTTTGTAAATACTATTTTCTAAAAAATATTTTATTTAAAGTTATAAAAATTAATTTTTCCACTTTTTGAATATTTATTTTAAAAAATAATCTTCATTTTTTAAATCTATATGTAAAATTATCGTTGAGTGAATTTTAATTGATTTAATGCAAATATTGCTTTTTGATGAATAATAAAAAAGTACAGATTTTTTAAAAAAATTTCCTTTTGTATAAAGAATTTAAAATATATTTTCTATTTCATGATTATTTTACAAATAATATTACTTCAATAATATATTTATTAATCCCTTTTTTCAGTATAATCAATTTTATATGGAATTTTTTGTATTAAAATTTTCTATAGCCATGAATATTTTCACATTGGAAAACCAAATTTTCATGAAGTGTGTGTGTATTATTTATATTAAACTATACTGATTATATTAATGGAATATGGTAAAATTGATTAATGATTAAGGAAGTATAATATTATATAATAGTTTCACGTTAATTCTGTATCATTAATATTTTTAAAAAGGATAAAAATTATATAGTATGTTTTAGTTAAAAGTAATATTGTTTACTATATACACATGTTTTAATATTAATTTTTAAAATGAATTGGATGTTAATATAACAATTTGGATTTAATATTTAGATTTATTTGGTGTATATTATGTAATAAGGATCATTTTAATTTGACTTTAAAATTATAAATTACCTCTCGATATATATAGAAACTAGTTAACATGTTTAAAAATAAAAATATTAACGTGAGTTAACAAAGATATTATGAAACAAAATCGTTAAAACGTGTGTCTTTTATTGTTTTATAGATGTTCCTATACCATTTTATCCATCTTATAATTTATTTATCAAATTGGTTGACATATTTAATGATAGTTTATTCACATTATTAAATAGTTTGGGTACTTACAAAAAATTTGATCTTTCTTCAATTATAAAAGGGGGCCTCCTATGCTTACTCTTTCACACCACATTGTCCATTTTTTATGAAAAAACATATAAATAACATTCACCAACATCCTTATAAACATTTAATAGAAAATTTTCTTCCAAAAATAACATTACTAATGCCTATAATGAGGAATCCAAATGCAGTTTCTCTAAGAAAATATAACTGTCATCACTTATATATTTCATTATAATAATTTTTTTATAAAAATTATTCCTGTAATAATAATTACAGTATAATTGAATTAGTAAAATTTATATAGTTAAATTTTTTTATGGAATATCGAATATCCATATCCTCTTCCATAATTGGGGAAATGGAACTATTGATAATGTGTATAGTGGATAACCGCATTGCGAAATGTTGTAATTAGTTCTTAATAACCACCTATCATGACTTTATCTAATTATGGATTTAACTTTTTTGTATTATATTATGAAAAAATAAACATTTAAAAATATAATATCAAATAAAACTTATTAAATTTAATTCTTTTTAGAATATGATAATGTACCTCATGTGTACGGAATACTACCACCTCACGAATCAATGTAATTCATTATTAATTTACTATTTACATGGTAAGTAAGAAGAATAGTTTATTACAAATATTTTACATATTTGAAATATAATTATTATTTAATTTTTATATAATATTTATAATTCTTTCATTTCATTTTTTAGGAAAACAGGAACAATGTTGTTCTGTCCGTATGGCCTACCATCTCCATGAACAATGTAATTAATATTCATTATCTAGAATTAATGGATTAATATAAATATATATACAATGAAAACAGATTATATTTATGTCATTGTAACATTATGTAGATGAGGAAACCATAATCAATGTAAAAAAGACCAAAAATAAAAAACAATAATATTGATGAAAACCAAATCAGTAATTACATGAATCATTATTTTACCATGTAATCATTCATAAAAGGGAAATAAAAAGGAATTATTAAATAATATATGGTTTCATAAATATTATTATGGTTTATTATTTTATGTATAAAAAACATATATTTATTATACATGAGGATTTAATGTATATTTATGACTTCATATATTCCCTATATTATTCCTCAGAGACATATTACATTTTCACCGCTATTATGTTTTTTGTTATGTATATTCTAACCCTTTGACAATTTATATAATTAATATATTTTTTTATTCAAATATTATGTTTCATTTATTTTCTTTAATGGGGATTACGATTAAAATTTTTCCATAATGTCATGGAAATTATGTGTCATTTTTATTTGTATGAGACACATGCCTTATAAACCACATGTATCTTTTTGTTTGTAAAAATACTACACAATAATTTCTATATCTATTATTGTCATAAAATTATGGGATGAACATATCCATATGATTAAATTTTTTTCATGGGTCTTATGATTCAAATGTTACAACAATATTGAATTTTTTATGTTATGATATATTTCGTTGTTTTTATTTTTATGATTATGTTTTTGATGATGAAATATTATGATATCTTTCTCAAGAAACTCATGATTTTTTATACTATGATTATTTCAAGATAATACATGAATTCATTTCATTATAATATCTAGAAATATTCATGATACTAGAAATATGTTTGTATGAAATATCGGAATTATTTATCTCTCCTTTAAAATCCCATTTTTCTTACATGTACAATATTTCTAAATACATTGTAATTTTTCTAACTATTAAATAATATTTTTGAAACACAGTTTAAAAAATAACAGAATTTTAAAAAATCATTTTAAAATTAATCATCTTATTTTTTTCTGAACAATGATCTTTTGAATTTTTATCTTCAATGTGAATGTAATAATCATTTTAACATCTTAAATAAGAAAATTATTTTCCACCATCATGAGCTATTAATGATTTAATGAATTAGTTAAATTATTCATAGGTTCATTTGAAATAAAAAACATCTTTATTATTTTGGATATTTTTAGATTTTAATGAAGTTATTTCTAAATGGAAACGATTTTTTCCATGAAAAATTTAAAATTATCTTTAAATTGAATTTATATTCATCATTGAAAAATACCTTTAATGTTTTGTATGTTTTACTAGTTATGATATCCAATTATACAATCCTTATTTTCTCTCTTGAGGTTTTATGATTATGATGATGATATTTATATGAATTTTTATTCCTTTTCCATGGGTTTTGATCAAAAGAATTGATTTTATTATTAAGAAACTCATTTCCATTATATGGGTTATACAATGAATAAATATTTATGAAACCCATTTCATTTATTTGGTATTTGTTATGGTTAATTTTTTATCATTATATAGCTTACGAATTCATTGATTATTGGATGGGTGATACCTATATCTCACTCCAAATTACGAGGTAATGTATCATATCTCATGAAACAATATTTGGAAACAAACCGAAGTGCTTGATCCACAATAAGAGACAATGTGATTTTCCTGACCCACTATGTTAAACACAGGATGATGCATGATCCATTATTAAATGGGAATCATGTGTTGATTCCTGATCTATTATGATGTTGTAAATAGGTTTTGATACTTATTCCATTATGATTTTATAGTCTCATATATTTATCATGACATATAAAATGGTATTCTATACTTATTATGGTACCACACTTATATTACATGAACATATTTTTCATGATTGATTTTTGATGTTTTCTCACTTTTATGATTCATGTATTTTGAAGTTATAATGATTTATTCCATAGATCATATTTACAATCAATTATAGACTTGGTAAAATCATTTTATGTTATACTCGTAATATCATACACTTATGTTTTATTATGATCATTGCATTATATCTCCCATGTTATTCCATACTTTGACTCTAAGATCACCCTTTCTTATGTTTATTTCTCAATGTTATGAAGATAGATTTATGTATGGTATATCTACAATGATTACTAAATGGATGATCATTATTGGATTTGTTTTAAGATCTCTCATGAAAAAAGAATATTTTTTCCTATTCTCTAAATACATTAAACCTTCAAGGTCCTCCAGAATGAGTGTGTTAAAAATATTGAAATATCATATATTAGTATGGGATAAATATGTATGAAATTATTATGTCATTATACCATGATATTATGCATTCCATCTATCATCTAAAAGAATCTTCTTCTCATTAGTCAAAAGTTTTGGTCAACATAATTTTTATTCCACCAATAATATTTATAGGAATAAATTATATAATTTTTGATTATCACATTAAATAGTTGGACCCTCTTTAATAAATAGATCATCATTAATATAAATGAATATTAATTACATATGAATATATTATCAATGTATACATTATACATTCATCTATGTGATAATATTAAAACAATAAAATAATAACCTTAATTAAAAACATCATAATTGAATGAATATATCAACAGTAACTATTAATCCAAGGAAAAAAATCCTATAAACATGGTAAAATGGAATTCCCACAAGATAAATATTATTGAATCACTATCATGAGGTCCATCCAAATCTCTACCACATTCTTATATCCAACTATTAGTTCCCAAATAGTATGAAAAATTAGATTCAATTCTTTGATGATACTTTTTATTACTCAAATAAAGTAACCCAACACCATGTTACATAATGTCAAATAAGAAATTGGGATAAACTCCCCCTATGAATAATGTTATAAAAGAATAGTGAGAGTAAATAATAAATATCATGGAGACTATACTGAAAATAAATGATCCATTAAAAACAATAAATAACCAAACATCTCCCAATGATGATATATAGATTGTGCATGCTATAAAATTACAAAATGCAGCTATATAGTAATACATAACTATAGGTCACCCAGTGGGATAAATACAAAACAATAAAAAAATAATGGAAGAATAAAATTTCAAGGAGAATCTATTATAATTCTAATCCTTACCTCAAAACATCTCTAAACCTTGTCGAGATTTCCTAGATAGCTCCACTGTGTGACCTCTGATTAAAATTCTGACATAAGGTATAAATGTGTGGTAAGGTTACTAGATAGGGTGTAAAAATATATCTTAGTAGGGTATCACCATGTTTATCTAATATGTTCTATAATATATATTTTTATTCATAAGGAAATTAAATAAACAAAAAAAAACAAATAATATAGAGCATTATATCATCATGTGCTATCCAGTTCACTATGTCACCCGACAATACTTTATTTGTCCAATGATGAGAGAATTAGTCACTTCGTTCATCAAACCGTAACACATACCCTATAACTCAAGGTCGTATGTCATACCATTCCAACATTACAATCATTTCAATTAGGTCTTCTTCCATACTAAATCTCAACCACTTCATACTAAGACACCACCTCTACCCTCATACTTATGGTGTGTTCCAGAAACTATATCCTAGGACAATAGCATTTCACTTAATGTTGTCCATGCTATAACACTATCCTATAGGTAATTTATAAGAATAATTTCTTCCACTATTTAACATTTACCTCTCTTATATCTCCAAGGTTGGGTATAAAAATCACAACCAAGACCAATACCATGTCTCTCTAAGTGGGCCCTTCTATCACACAATCACTCAGGTCATGGTTTAACTTTTAGTATAATCCCCCACCTCATAATCCTAGATTTAAAACAAGTATAAAAATATGTATGTATATATATCTTATCCCATATACACACCACTATATCACCTATCTAGGAATGAATACAATCAAAACCTCACATGAACATCTCGGAACCCAATAATAGTCTCTCCTAACCTAATCTAGATCCTCAAGGTATCAAACATCTCCAAACTATCCAAATTGGATAATATACAACTGATCAACTCAATTGAAAATCCCAACATGAAATAATTGTCAAAATAATCATATAAAACATTATACTATACATTATGGTTTTTAAACAAAATCTATTCTAACCTCATAAATAATAAGTATAACTCATTACCTTGTGGTGAAGTTGTGGTTACCTAGTCCAAACAAACCATATCCCTAAAAATTGGGCCAAAATCTTCTTATGATAATCACCCCACATTCCGATCACTCAAACCATGGTATTTCTCAATATAACTCAAACTATAGAACATGGAAACTCAATTCCATGTTGTTAAGAAAAGTCCCGAAAAACCCCACAAAGGTCCCATCTAAAGTCTCTCTTAGGAAAATTATCAAAACCCGTACATGTAGGAAACCCTCCTCATCACACTAATTTTGTACCTAAGGAATTATAACACTCTTAATCTACATAAAGAATCTAATAAACCTGAAATAGGTTATTCCTAATAAATCATGAGATGTACAACTATCTCAACCTCCATACCACACCCCAATCACTAATTAAGAAACAAATAAGTATTCTATGGTGGTTTATGGTGTACTACCCTTGGAAAGGAAAAAGGTACATGATACCTCTATATTGGGTTCGTAATGTCCCTTTCTATACTTTTCGTATAAAATACACCCAAAAACCAATAACACACTCCTTCTATCACCCATAACTCCCCTATATACTCTAACCATAACCAAAAAACATTTTAAAAATGTCTAAATTCTTGGATTTCTAATATAAGTAAAATATATCTAGTCACCCCCATATTTTATGAAAAATTAAAATTATTTAATAATTAAATGACCTATAAATTTTTATTTCATTTCACTACGTGACTCTAAATATATATTACTAGAAATTATTTAATCCTCATAAAAAATAAGTTGATTATAAACACATGATTTTTGAGTTACGATCATGACCATAATACTAAATATCTTGTAGAATGAACAGATCAATTAACACCCAAATAATCATTTTAATAATGAATGATTAATACATTCATAATAATAATATATTAATAATATATATAAAGTAAATTAAATTCAAATAAGGATCTAATATAGTATAATAATAATCCTAAATTGGTTGTATAGGGTGTTAGAGCACATCCTACAAATAATATTTCAAAATAAATGGATTTTTTAGTCATTCAATTTTATTTATGTCATACACCATAACAGATAATTATCTTATTATATGACTCGTTTATCATACACAATGATTAAATTAAATTTTATTTCTAATTTATTTTTAAGGGATTTAAATTTCATGTTCATTAAATCTTTTTATGTTCAATAATATTTTTTAAAACATTATGTTGTATGGGGTTTCCCTCAATCTCTATTCGGATTTGAGACTCAGTATATACTTTTTTAACTAGGATAATTTTTATTCACTTCCCATATAAAATCATTTATTTCGAATATTCTCTATTAAATTTGGTTATTTAATCTCTATTTATTATTATCCATTTATATATTCGTTGTTCAACCCTTTTGATGCTGGTAAATATATTCATGAACAAATAATCATTTCATTGATTTGTACTAACTTGGTTGGGGCAATATTCTTCTAATTTTATTATATTCAAAAATTTATCTATCTCACGTGGCATGACATTTATATTTCTTTTGATAATAAATTTCAATATTAAAATTATATTTTTTTATTCATACATATTATTGATGTATAGTTATTAAGGAAAACTATTATTTCCACATTTTTGGTATTCTTATTCCATGTTCAGATTATTTCTAAACCAATTTTTTCAGATCATATATTTATTTTATTAAAACACACTCTTATTTTCCAAAAGATATATTAAAAGGCTATTTGGTATCTCATTTATAAATTTTAATAAATATATATACAAAAAAAAATTAATATACATCTTCGAATTCAAAGATAATTTTTTCCCTTCAATCCAAATTCATTTTATATTATCTATAATAATTTTTAATTATCAATAATTATGAAATTAAATATTAAAATAATATTTCATATTTTATTTTTATACAATTTAATGTTCTTTTTGGAATTAAATTTTATCAATTATTTATAAAAACATTTAAAATGTTTTGAAAAATAATTTCTTATTTTATCATCTATATTTAACTAATTTTTTGTAGTTCTTTTTTAATATAATTAATAACTGTTATAACATATTGGAAAAAGTTTTTTAGAAAAATATTATATCATTCACAAAATTTCATAAATATTATATTTAAGCTATTAATTTTCAATATTTATGAATATTTTAACATTTTGTTAATGTTAAAGTACTGATTCCATCCATATACCTCTCATTTTGTGTGGTATAATTTTATTTTGTTTATTTTACATAGAAATAATCTGGTGATTCACTATAAAAAGTATCATGTATCAATAGTAAAGAGTAATTGAAACTTCTATGTGAAGATTTATCGATCACTGAATTTTTCTTTCCTATTAAGAATCATTATCTAAGGATCATCCTTAATATAATTATATTAAATTATGTGAACCCTATTCTTTTTTATTATAAATCAATATTATTGAACTAGATATTCATACATTTGGATTGGATTGGGAAAACTATTAATCTCACACTATATAATTTATATTTTATGAGAAAAATTTAACAACAGTAATTGAAAAAATAGTTATTAAATATATATTTAAATTATTTTTATCATATAATTTATTTCTTTAGATGATTTTTAGGCCAAATTAATTTATATATTTAATATTCAGAATTTTAAAAAGATAATGATGATATGGGTCTTGATTGATTCTTGTGTTCGTAAAATGTAAGCCTATTGTTACATGAAAAGTAGGAATATAATTATATATCCCTAAGGTTTATTTTTTAAATCATTACTTCTCATGATATTCTATATTTATGGAATTGGGTAGTGAACCCAATAAAAATTGTTTATGTGAAAGGGGGTTGAACCCAAACCACTATGTTTATGTGGATGGTTAGTGTAATAAATTCATTAAATTTATTAGAATATGTAGTGAACCTAATCAAACACTTTCATTCCTAAATATGTTTGATAACTAACTAGGGAGAAATTAAGAGATCACAAATAAATAGTATGACCATATTAGAATTAGATTCAACCACTGATTATGTAATATCCTAACCATTTAGTGAGGTATGTCCTTGATAAATTTTTTATTTAACTCCCCATTTAATGGTTAGTAAATTGTTTAAATTAATATTATGTAAATAGATGGTGTCCAATGGGTTTATGGCATGAAAAAAGAATAAAAAAAAATATAATATGTTGAGTGGATATTTGTCACATCGCTTATACAGACAATTCATATTAACTATGAATCCTATAAGGGGTGGTTGAATGATATAAAAATTGACCAACGAGATTTTTGAAACTATGAGGTCTTAGATAGACCCAACCATTAATCATCAACATAGTTTTGAAATCTATTTATAATCACAAGGAGACCATGTGACCAATCCCCCAACTCTTGGATAGAGGGTGGAGCTTGATTGGAAAATGGTTTGGCCAACCATGTGGAAAAATTGCAATAAACATTAAAAGAAGATATTTTCCATTTTTCACTCGAGTTTGTTATGATAACTTACCATATTTTTCTTATAATTCTATGTCTTTAATACATTGGGATTAACCAAGGTATCCCTCATCCTCCATGGGTGTGTTTTTCTTAATTTTGTTTCATTTGAAAAATCATTGGGTGAAAATTGATTCTCTAGATGACTCTATCAATCCTTTTTCATCTATTTCATATAAGATGACTGGTATAATTTTTTGTTCTCCTTTAGAATCCTATAAACATATTATTTATTGAATATTATAGCTTTGGGTATTTATTTTTGTTTATGATTGAGTCAGGTTATATGATTAAGTTAAAATTCATTTACGAACATGAGGTATGTGTTCTACAAGATATATCTAGTTGTTTTTATGTTTATTCATGTCTTTGTAGTTGTTATTTAGTTTTGTTGGGATTCACATTTGAACACATGGTATAAAATTATGAAATGAGTGTGTAAATATAGTTTCTATTCCCAATGATTCAATATTGTATCATTTAGGATTACTTGATCAATCCTAAAGGTCCTCCCTTGGGTTTTTTCACTCCCTTGAATAAGGAAATTATGTTATTAATTGATATATTTATAGGGTTTATGAGATTAACACTATTTTAATTGTTTTTATCATGGTGACCATGAATAATGGGTTTTATGACATAACATGTATATGTTAATATAGTTGTGTAATGTTAATTGGTTAATGAGAAATACAGTTAAAGTGGCATGTCCATATAGGTAAATGGTTTGAAAGGGGGAAACATGTGGTTGTATTTATTCTTAAATAATGAAATGGAATAATTAGGTAATTTTGTAAAGGGAGGAATGTGGTGAAACCTTTCTAATATCATAAATTAATTGGTTCACACTTTTTGACATTTTTTCTTTAAAATTACATTAATGAAGAACCATGAAATGAATGGTAAATGGAATGGATGGGATGTCATACTAAGGCTCCATTCCCTTGGGATGAAATAGATTGATTCTCTATGATCCTCAAAAAAAATTTATAGTTTTGGATGTTTTATTAGGGCACCATGCTATTTATGTATGGACATGCGTTGGATACCTTGACTAATTCTAAAAGTTACATTGTTAAATTATATTAATAAATTAATTCCATCATAATTTAAATTTTGTACAGTCTTTGTATTATTTAGTCCACTTGAATAAGAGGTGGTGGTTTTAGTAGTTTTGTGTCCTAGTGGAACTCAATGGAAAAGAGTCTAATGAATAATTGTGAACATGAAATTTGTTTGTCTTCATAGTCCTCTCTATTATTATTTCCGCATATTCATATATTTTTAATCAAACGGGTATTAACATGGAAATTTTTGGGGTGGTGTACTAATTTTTACTCACACCATTCTTATGATATCATTGGGTACTTGAGTATACATCATTATAATAAGGCATGATAAGGGAAAGGTCCTTCTTTATTATGGTTGATACAAGTAAGAGCATGGATGAGGGGACTATGCTTAGTGTCTAGAACCAACATGGATGTTCATCTATGTATACATATTTTCAATTTACCTTCCAAATAGTACACTCTCATGACATGACATATTTTATTTTATAGGTTTGTTAGTAAATCACCTATTTGGGAATGTGGTATGTGTTTCATGGTATTTATTTTTATTTCATGTTGATATATATTTGGATTTATATAATTCTATTTCTCTCATGATGAGGGTATTATCTCCCTATATGTTCTATTATCCCCTCCATACAAGTTAGTATCTCCTAGAACACATGGAGACGTGACTGAGGTTATGTACCACTCATACTCTTGGAAGCGCTCATAGTGGAACATTGGATGGGATGTTATAATGTGGTACACGATAATTTTATTTTCTATTGAATTAGTATTTTAAAATAGTTGAAAAGTTACTATGATGAGTTGGGTCATGGCTATGAGTTTGTGCCTAGGATTGGCTGTCCCATGTGTGTGTGTGGGGGGGGGGGGGGAACCAAGTACCCAATGTAGGTATTGTATCTCTTGATGTTCATCATTATAATTGAATGTTATTTCATGTTCGGGGATATAGTTGATGTTTGATGTTACTTGTTAATAATATTTTTCTTACGGGATATAAAATTATGAGGTTGTGCGTACATGAATTATTATATTCTCTATGAAACTAAATTGACATGCATCCTGATAGGCACACATGGGAAAAATAATTTGGGGTTTTGAGACTAAATTCTTTTTAGATTCCTTAAAATTTTTAATAAATGGTGCATTATAAAATTAATGAAATTGGATAAATTAATTGAAATAAAAATAATGGATAAAATTGTTCTTAATGGAAAAGATAAAAATATTTTAGAAATTAAATATTGTTGAATGAAATGGTTAGTTTTATTTCATATATATGGGTTTAATTTAAAATTCTTGTTACACTATGCTAGCCATGGCTGATGATAGGGATGATTATGGTTATATTTATAGTTGTGAATATATCCCTTGGGGGAAGTGTATGTAGAGTGTGTTATTATTGGAATTTATTGATCCATATTACATATAATTTTGGAAAACTTATTTATGTGTTTTGAGATGTGTGTTTTGAAAAGGTAAATAATAAGGGGGTAGGTGAGAGCTTATCGATGTCATAAACAACATTAGAACTACCCATGGATATCCAAAAGACATTTCAACCACCAAGAAACATGTCAACTTCATCTCGAGAAATATTGTAGTCATGTAATCCTCATCAGATGAATATACTCCAATATTTCCAAGTGAACTTGTGACCCCCTTAGGATACATAAGTAAAAAATATGGAACTATCCATCGAATGCTCGGGTGTATGTATATAACCATTTTTGTCCTCTTAACTCATCACTATGAGAGAGAGTGGTTGTCCTCAAAAGCATTCATCCAACATCAAATGTTCTCAAACCAATGTAAATAATCAATGGAAATAAAAAAGGAAGATTGTGGGAGCCTCTTACAGTCATAAACATCACATGACCAACCAATCCTGTTTGAAACATGGTCTCTCAAGACCCATTTGACATATTACTATGATTTCATGAATGCCCCCTGAAAAACCATAATTTTCTTGTAAAATATCCCTAAAATTATTCTAAGGTCATGTGAGAGAATTTCGATAGGCTCCCTAGTGTACATAATCCCCTAGGACATGTCTATATAAGAAATATTAATGTCACATGGAATGTTCACATAATAAATCAACACCCAATTAGTTGGGAACAATGTAATTAATGGTTCATTAATGGGATGGTCTTGTGGTAACTTAAAATCATGTTATTCCCCCATTGTTATAAATTATAAGTCCTTGTGAAGAAACATGATTCTGAATTCTGCAACTATGTTTTACCTAGATTTGTGTTATACACGTCAAACAATGTGGTGAACAACTGTGGTTGTGAGGACTATAAACACCCCACCACAATTTGAAAAAGCCACCACACAGGGACCTATAAATGGACAATAAATCCTTGGAACCATTCACTGGAACAACCAATCATCAAATTATATTTATCTGTGTGGTTGATCACATGACCAAAAGGTTTTCTATTAGGTATGATATTTGTGAACAACCAGATTCATCATGTAACATGAATAGGCATTTCCTGTGATCACTCATAGATCACATGAAGGACTTTTGGAAGGCTATGCGAAGAACATCCCTCAAATCTTCTAAAATATTGAAAACCTAAAATAAATTAACAGTGAATTAATATAAGGAATTGAAATAAAAATATGGAACAATTAATATAGTAAGAGACTCATGAAAATAACATATGACTTATTCCTCATATTCTTTTCATGAACGACCTAGGATATGTGATAGAACCAAGACATGTCACTTATGTCTCATGAATCTCTTTTTTCCATAACATTTGGATCATATGATGCCATAAAGACATATAAGTGAAAGTGAATTGATGCCCCCTGGAATGCCACCCTATTCTAGTGAAGCCCTCTAGGCTCACAATCCAAACCTTGTGGTGTCCTTCATACATGTGACCTAACTCATTATATGGAACCACAACATGTTAGATGAGTCTCACGATGAAACCTTTTCTCGTCATGTGGATCCCACTACACCCTATGGACATGCTATTCATGTCTCGTGATAACCACCAAAAATGCATGTCCAAGACATACGACACCCTCTGATACATGTCGCATCGAATCTCACAGTTCTACATAGTCGTATCTGTAATCTTTTTTTGAAACTAAGTTCAATTAGCAAGATCATGTGACGACCACTAAGAATGTTAGTAAGGATCCTGTGATGACATCCAGGATCAGGTATCTAGGTCTCATGATGTCCCCCAAACAACCCAGTCAAGATAATGAGGTGGCTTCCCAGAAAAGATGATATAGCCTTGTAATTTCCATTGGGGAAGCTATCCTAGATCATGTCAAGGATTCTAGGTCATGTCAGTTGGGACTTGCAATATAATACAATAAATTCACACTTATTCATGAGATATCCTTCGGACATGTCATGTAAACTAGGTGAATTCCCTTAGACAAGTCTACTAGATCATACAATTTTCCATGACATGCCCGAAATACATTCTATTACATTTCATTCAAACAATAAAGGAATGTTGAGCGGATAATAAACCCAAATATAAGGGCATACTCATTGTATAATCCCCAACCTATGGAAACATATGATTTTCAATGCATATAAGGGAAAACCTAGTGTGTAAGCCTTGATTAACTAATCTATGAGATCACTAATTCCTACAATATTTAGGATATATAGGAAACATTTCTATGGACCGAGATCAAATAAGAAATCCACATCGGTGTAAGTCCACCCATTTCTTTGACATTCCACCAAATAATACCCAATCATTCCCATGGTTTGTTAACTCTACCACATCAATAAGTGGATTATGAAGTAATTTAGAACACGATAAAATTGATTCTCTCCATATCCATGATAAGTAGGTCGCCTACCTCAGACCTGATCACCAAATTAAAGCATCCTATGGTCTCTCCAATCCCATAAGTCTTTAATCTATACGTAGTTAGTATAATTTCTTGTTATCCATTGTTTCTCACATAGAGCATAGTTTATGTTATATTTGAGACTTTTAATATTCATATCCTTCACATCATGAATCTCCACCAGCTAGTGAAACCATAGTGTGTAATACTTGATGAGGGTCATGATATATTTTTCTCCATATAAGGAAATATACTTAGGGATTCATCCCATGGGATAGAATGAAACATGAGAACTCTGATTTCTGTAATAAATGTGATATGTAAGATGTTTTCCTAAGGATTGAGGTCAAATAGGCATCCAATTTAGTGTAATTCCCCTCATGTATCCAATAATTCAACCATCATGACCCAATAATTCCCATGTGTTGATCATTATACCTCATCCTTCGTTGAACATAGGTACTAATAGAACTATGATAACAATGTTATATTACTGAAATAGTATAGATAAGACATCTCCTAGATACCCTCTCTTAGACATATGGTTTCTATGATCCTGTAAAAATTTCCACTACACATGACATTAATCTAAATTGATTGTAATGAATTATATGTGTTTTGATTCCTACAATAAGAAGGATACTTAGGATCCCTCATAATGAAAAAATCACATTCTCAAAATATTAACTGCCTCCCCACACCGTTAAATTATTTGATAAATCTAGGTATATGGTTTCGGAACGTAAGTTGTTTCCCGTAAATCGGAAATGAATGAAGAACATTGTATACATACAGATGGATTCACTAATAACATCACATTCTTCTTCATAAAAATGGATTAACCTATTAAAATTATATGTTGGAAACTAGTCCTATATTTGTATAATTAAGTGATTCATGAACATATAATAAATATATAATAATGTTCCAGATTTGGTAATAATTCCTTTAAAGGGTATGATGAGCTTGAAATCACATCTTCTCATCTAATGTTTGTCATGAATCATAATTAGGTCTGAAACCCCTTCTGACCTTCTACCTTTGGAAGGAAGGCCTGTACCCAAATTTGGATGTGGGAACCATTGGGAGTTTCTGGGGAAGAATAACCAAATTGGTAATCCCGATGTGAGAGATAGTGCAAGGCATTTAACCCCTCATAATAAAACTTTTAGTACAATCCTATCCATGTCATTTCCCAAGGAAAAAAAAATTGTGAATCTGATGTGAATATCTCAAATAATATAATTATTAGTTTATATTGTGTTCAACCATTTTTCTTTGAATACAATGTGCATGAAAATTTCTTGATGGAAAAAATATAATAGTAGGATGGTTGAATTACTATGGGCCAGAATAAACTGTTTTCAAATCAAATAATTTTAATTATACTTACTTAAATTCTGCGGTTGATCTTCAAAAACTGAGGTTCCCATGAAACAAGTTCATCCTCTCGTTAATAAGTCCATGTAACTGGAATATCCAAATATGGAATAAAAAAATGTTTTGACCTTACATATCTGAATGAGCATAAATCATGCCAATGATATTTGACTAATCAGTATCCTTGTTCCTTGTTATCTTCATGACAACATATAATACCCTATTTAAAATAATCCCAATCGAGATATATAATTTTCTAGGGAATGTTCTAGAAATTCAATTGTGGCTGCAACCCCAAGTGTTATATAAATGATCTCTCTTTCCGAAAAATTTCAAAATCATGTGGAGAACACAATGGTATAAGAGTAACATCAAAATTGAACAATAATAACCATTGAATATTCCTGTGAGGGTCTTTGAGTACTAAAGAGGATGAGTCTGCAGCATCTAGGGAAATTTGTAGCTATGTAATTGGCCCTCATCATCACATCCAACCACTTTGGGAGCTTATCCTCGAAGTTTGAAACCCACCACCTTTAGTATCTGATAAATGTTAAATAGGGAGTAAAATATAACTACATTCTAGTTGAGGGTCCTTCAAGGAGGGATCCTATTAATCGTTGTCCCCATCACCATCCCACTGGTACCCATAAGTAAACTTCGGTGGGTACTAACTAACATGCAGCCACCTCTGACGAACATGAACAAGATAAAAGGAAGACACATCGGATGAGGATGTATCTTGATAATAATGGGGGGATCATATACCCACTTATAATGATGAATTCCACTGGAATATTCTAGCAGAAACTAGAAAGAAGTATAATATCTCTTCTAACTTAGAACAAGTTTATGAGCATATTCCTACTGTAGGCATGGGGGTGTATGCCCCCAACCCCATTCATGAATCCCATCTACATTTTATGTTGGAACATGGAAGATTTAAGTGGGCCGGTATCCCCACTATATTTGAAGATAGATTCCAATATATATTGGAGACAAAAAATTTCAATCTTATATTACTTCACATGCTTTCTTAAAATTCCATTTCAACATTAAAACAGTTTAAGAACTCCAACTAAATATTCTAGGACTACTACATTTAGAGGGATATGTGTATATTCATATCCCTAAATCCAGGGAAGCTCAACACTCTGATCATTATGAATAAGTGGTTTCTCAATATTAAGAGAACACCATTCCTCTCATTTAGAAAAATTATCATCATATTACAGTAAAGGATGAGGAGTTGGACCGATATAATATTATGGTTCTAACCAGTGCTCACTCGGTGATAGTGGCACAATCCTCAGGACATGGGACCATGTCTATCGAAAAAAAATTCTATCATATTCCAAAGGACTGGGATCAGCCTCATATTCCTATTCTAGTTCGGGATCCCCAAGTGAGAGGGCCACATGCCTTGGGATATGCTCAAAATCCTATTGAAAAAGACTAGGGGAACACTTAAAAGGCGTAGGAGTGGGCTTATATCTATATATTAGTCGAGGATCACTAACTGAGAATGGAACATGCTTGGGATATTCTTACGTTCGAGTTAGTGAAACTTCCTAGCATAGATAATGAATGATAGGAATATGTTACAACTTCTGGTGATGAATGACTGAAACAAAATCCTTTGGAGTAAATACAGAGGGATGCTCATATCCTATCTCACATTCTGGATGTCCATTTGAATATCCCAATGGGAAATTATTATACAGATCATGCTTGTATTCTTATTCAAATAGGGGATCACCTATTTAGAGTATCACATGCTTCAAGGAAGGCTCATATCCCTTCCCAAAAAGGCCAAATGAATATTCCAAAGGTACAGGATTGGGTGATAATGACACTTGATTTAGGAAAATCTCATATTTATTTCATTAACATGGAATCTCATTGGAATATTACAGTAGCTTATAACTAGTGTGATAGTATTCCCGTAACACTAGAAGATTATATAAAGGATTAAAAATAATTATATGTTTGGATCTTATCCCTAAACAATCCAAAAAGGATGGTCAAAATATTCTGGCTACATTGGAGAACAAGATACATATTCCTAATTTTCCCAATTCTAGTGTTCTTGAGGTCATTCGTGAAAACTTCTCAACATCACAAGGGTCGTTCAACTATTCATCTAATGTTGAATATGATCATTACTATGATATTACTCCTCAGGGTCAACCACATATAGTCCAACATCAACATCCAGAAGTACTCTGCTCTAGTTAGAAGGAAACCCACATAATCATCTTCTATTCTATTACTGGATGGAGGTGTGTATGTTTGATGAATATGTGGTCAACATTGATATATGCATAGATTTAGAAGGAAAAAACCTACCCATCATGTTCTTTCCCCTCACATTGTCCAACTATGAGATCCCAGATGCATTAGAAAAGTAGTGCATGCCTTATCAACACTAGAATATTCAAGATACACATCAACAACTGAAGGTTAGACATCTCCCCTGTCCAGGATATGTGTTTCAGCTTTATATCATCATTACACTATATTTTTAGCAGGATATTTCAATCTTTTTTATCTTAGTCCAGAACCCAGGAATAGTGGAGTAGGATAAATTATTGCATGATTTTTGTCTTTCCATCTTAAAAACTCTTCGCTAATAGAATTTTCGATCGACACCAAATATTTTTATCCAAGGATTTGTAATATTATGGGGAATTTAACCTAACTATATCCCTATAATAACAGAACCCTACAGATACTGTGTCCTATAATTCATTAGCCTCCAGAAAAATCAAATAATCCGATAATGCATGATCTAGATGGTCACTAAAATGGGATCCCCCCACTTCAACAGTGCCCATACATCACGGACAGTGGTAAAGGATTGATGAAGAGTCGTCTAATTTGGACACTCTATATAAGGATAATTCATTTTAGACATAAAATTCAATGTTCCAGTCAACCCATCATAATCCCATAGAAACTGAATCCCATCATGGGCTTTCAGTGCACCTTTATTTGACATGAGAACAACTCTATTACATCATATGGGCCATAGTAGCAGATACTATAATAGTCGTCTAGAATCAAATCTTTATTTCTATGGTATGGGAATATCTACCACCACATCCACTACTCAGAGAATCAATTCATGAGGATATTTAGGAAATATCACCCAGAAATGTAAACTAAATCCATCACATAAGTCTAGTGTTATTTTTATTGTAACATCCTAAGATTTCAGACTACGTTATCTCTTCAATGAAATTCAATAACTTGCGTTACACGCAACAATGAGTTTGAGCGTACCACGACTTACCAAACTAGTCGTTCAAAAAGAGGTTATGAATAGTATTTACTGAATTTTAAATTTTATATACTCTATATAATTTTAGAATTCATATTATGTGTTTCTTAGAAAAAATATAATAAACACATTCATTTTATAGATAAAATATATATTTTTTAAAAAATGTAATTTTACCACCTTTTAATAGAGAAACTTTTTTAAAAACCAATATTTGGAACTTTTACATAATAAATTTAATGAAATTAAATTATTCATTAGAGGCAGGACATAAAAATTTAGTTTGGTTATATTTTTGGCACTTTTCTAATAACTTTCAACTTTTTATGAATAGTGAAATTATTAAATTTTAATTGAAAAATGATTTTTTAATCGAAATAAATTATAGAGTTAAATTATACTTTTGAGTGGTTTTAAAGTGTCATTAGATTATATTTTTATCATTTAATACAATCTAGGTTACCAGATGTAATTTTACCTTTGAAACGGACATAAACAAGTGTTAATCTTTTCATATTTATTATTTCTTAAAAACACGCTTTTTTGTTTTAACAACGAGAATTAATTTTAAATAAGTTTTTTCCACTTCTGTGTTTTGAATTTTGAAAAAACGATTCAATATTACGAATAAGGAAGATAAAATTGTGTAAATAGTAATATTTTATTTTTACAAATTATGAATACTTTCTTCAGTTAATATTTTATTTAGCACGGTTAAAGTGTAAATCAGGTAAATAAGGGTAAACAAATATTGTTATAAAAATATTAAATTACTCCAACACATTTCCTACAAATATTTTTTGATACATTTCCGACCATGGTCATCCTTTGGTCGATTTTGGGACCCCATAGAGGCACTTGAGAGTGAAAATGACACTTTATATTAATTAATTTAACATAATGACAAAAATGACATAAAAATATAAATTTTAATAAAAAACTTTTTACAAGGGGTTATATAAGATATCATATAGAATATAATTATTAATTTAAAATCTAAAAAAATTTCCTACATCATGATATTTTTTTATAATATTTAGACATAAAATAAATAAAATTATTTATGACACAATAATGAATCTGTGTTCACCTCATTAATGAATGATTTAAATAAATGCGATTATAAAAATTAAAAAAATATCCAAAACCTATTCAATTCTTATTTGATGATTTTATTTATAACATCAGTCATATTATATTTTAGTTAAATTAGTTTTTGATTTTTAGAAACCTAAAATAATTATATAATAAAATAATATTTTCAAACATTCCTAAAGAGCCCATCCGCCCCCTTAAAAAAATCTGTCACCTCTAACCCATTACTCACACCAATCAAGCCCCTTGGCTCATCCAAACTCTCCCAATTATTCTCCGGAAATCCCTATATTTATCTTATAAGCCTTAACACAGGCATATGGATCTACAATAATGCCTTTTGGTTCAAACTAAAAGGAGTTACCCGATTTTAAGATAACATCTCCTCTTAAGTTCATTTCTTTTATTTCACTTCACCAACTTCAAAAACTCTCTATATTCCTTTATATTATAACAAAAAAAGTAATTTTAATATAATAGGTTGTTTGTATGAGAATTAATTGCACTAAACTTACACACACCTCCATCTAATGGGTATAGAACATAATGTTTCTGTGGACAGCGAACTAGTGCCTCACGAAACAATGGTTGATCAACCTTGTACTACCACATCTTATGGTGGCATTAAGATGGAACTATAATTATATATGATATTTATGATATTTATATTATCTCTAATCTTCTGTAATTATCTTTTATATCATACCTTTATTCTTTTCATTTGTATATATATGATCATTTTATTTGAGAAAGTGGGGACTACCACCCCCCAAAGTGATATGAATCATTAATACCATTCATTGAATTTATAAATTATGGTGTTAATGAACATACATAATGTATATAAAATATTATATTATACTGGAATAATAATATACCTATGTATCATTTGGTTTTCATTCATTTTAAAATTAAAAAAGTGAAATGGAAATAGTGTTCGTGCGTACGTATGGATTACCGTCTCCATGAAGGTGATGAGATTCATTCTACATCGTAACTATTCAAGAATATTTATCATTTTATGATTAAAAATGATGTTATTGAATGTAATATCATTATGTATATGAATCAAATACATCCTATCCATAACAAACATGGCTTACGTAACTAGGCATATAAAGGGAAATGAATTAGTCAACACCTGAAACAATGTTACTAGAAAAATATTATTAATAAAGAAATATTTTAAGATCATATATGATATCATGTTTATGTATGTACTTAATTTATAATTTTCTAATAATGATTTAACTATTATACAAGAGGTTAATGTACCCTCAACCAAGGAAAAGTACAATATAATGGTTAATTCCTCAATCTCATTATTATCTGTGATTGTTTATGTGTATGTTTTTACTGGGACATGTTTTTTTATACATGTCTGTATTTCATAAAAGTGTTTTCAAAAGGATTATATTTAAGGTACTGTTTAACTAAATTTTTTTAATGTTTTAAATATTTATTCCTCTAAATCATTCTAATTAATGTCCTTGTTTATAAAATGGTATTAAGGATTTATTAATATAGACATGATTGTTTTAAATTGTAAATTCCATTCAAAAGATTCAAAGTGGTATGGGACACTTTGATTCAAAAATCTCTCTAAAATGACTTCCTTTATAATTATGAGACTATTAAATGAATTCCAAAAAGAAAGAGATATTTTTCTCATACATTTTTGATTTCATCTATGTTAACATCCTTTGAAAATTTTTACACCTGTTTGAAGTTGATTTGTAATGATACAAATCATAGATATTTTATTTAAGGTTTTGTGATATTTTTTAATGTGTATGTGTTATTTTTATACCATCCATGGTTTAGGGTTTTAGTGTTGACATTATGTATGATAGTTTTAATTATAATGTTTATGTTATGTTTCATACTATGAATATGATGAATGTATTAGACTTAGTAAGTGACGGGTGGAGACCACTATCTCTCCTCAGTAAATCGGTAGGTCTCAGGAGAAAATTAGATGTGGAATTGGAAAAGTCCTTTCCCAATTTGATATATGGTTTTGGATGAGCAATTAACTATTTTTATATGTCTTGGATGAGGCCTTGAAAAAATATTTCAGAATGCCCTGCATTATAAATTCCCTCCTTATGAAAATATTATTGACTATTCATTTGGTTATTATTCTAGTAGAATACCCAAGATTATGTTTTATTATGGCATTATTTACTCAGATCATACTCCTGCATAAAGGATTCATGATTATTATTTTTAAAGTCGTGTGTTTTCTATTATTCACCATTCCTAATGTTTATGTTCTCTTCTGATGTATTGCTTAATCTTACTGAGCATTTGAGCTCACCCCATAAGTTTTATTTTCCCAGGATTCCAAGAAGTATATTATGTTTGATATGCAGGGTTAATCCAGGGGAATAATTGAATTCTCAATGGATTATTTATGTTGTGTTTTATGATAGAAAGTGTAATGTTTCATTCATGTATGTATTTTATTTTCCATGACTGCTAAATTGATCGGTCCTTCAGGACTTGATTCCTTGTAATCATGCCAATGTATTAAAATAAAGCACTAACTCTGGGTAACTTGGGTCAGGGTGTTATAGTTGGTATCAGAGGATATTTTAAAAAAAATATTGGAAATAG
This sequence comes from Viscum album, assembly GCA_963277665.1. NCBI lineage: Eukaryota > Viridiplantae > Streptophyta > Magnoliopsida > Santalales > Viscaceae > Viscum > Viscum album. Next base: position 1,637,313,077 of record OY728121.1, on the reverse strand, counting down.
ATTTAGAAAAACTATAATTTATGAACATTACCCTAATATAAAGATTGATGATTTATTGAGATTAAATTCTTAGAATTTTGGTAATGTAGAGATTTTTTGTATTTTCCATGAAATACATCCTTGTTTGGATACGAGCAGGAAGAGGCTGCACTGGCACAGATGTTCCTAAGAGTGAAAACTACGACTAGGAGTTTCAGGCTTGACCAAGGATATTTGGGTATAAAAAAATTGGACTTGCTACACTCTTGGTTAGGATACTCTCGGGGGATATTCCTAGGATAATAAAAATTTTATTTAAAATCCATTAAAGACAAATTCAAGAGAAAATAATTCCACAAATAAAACATTTTTTTATGATTACATATTATATGCATAATATTTTAAATTTATATTAAATATTTTACAAGTTTATAATTACGCATTGTGATTCATAAACTAGCTTAGTGGATTCCATTTTTAGAAATGGTGCCCAGTATATGTAATGAGAACTCCATCAATACGCATGATCCAAAGTGTAAGAAAGATTATATCTTTCATGGTATTATGCTCACATTTAGAAACGAAATAATATCCCATGTATTATCATCACATGAAGAAATATTATCATTTGTTAATAAGATATGTAATGAATTCTTTGAGTCCTTTGGCTTTAAAGGGAATCCAGAGAGGAAAATTATTGTATAGAGGAAGATGGATAATGGGAATAAGGGAATGAAGGATTTTTCCACATGTGATAAAAACGGAAATAATCACATTGCAAAATTCTTTAAAATAATGAGAGTTTTTTATAAGTGTAGAGAAAAGGGACACCATGTATGTGATTTAAAGGGTAATAAAACGGTTTCAAATGTACGATGCCTCATCTATAAAGAGTTGGGGCAATACGTGAATCACTGTCTCAATCATCATAGTAAACCACAAATGCTACTGTTTGATAATAATAGTGTTCAGATATTACCATATATGAAGAGTAATGACTAGTGTTCTTATGTTAATATTAAATAATTATTTACTTTGAGTGTTGTATCGACCATGTACTATTAATTTGAATTACATAAATTAATACGAATTGCACTACAATACTATTTCATTGAGGATTTGAGATTACCTCGTACTATGAAAAGTGACTCAACAGTAAGTTAAACTTTTTAGAAAATACATGGTTGAAGGAATGATAAACATAAATTTTTTCTTGATACAGAGGTAGTGATTTTTGAATAAGATATGGTTGATTTGGATAAATTATATTAGATTTTCCTGACTACCTTGGAATTGATTAATGGTTTGTTTATTCCATCATTGATGGAGTATTCAAAATTTTTGGATATAAGGAATAAATCTAGGATTATATAAGAAATAAGGTAGCATGAATGTAATAAATAATTTTTTGTGGAAATTTAGGGTTGTACCATGTTTTCAAAGAATACATGATTAAGTTATTCACATGTTATAACATGGAAAAAAAGATCTTCATTGTTTTTACCTTATATATAAATTTTTGAATCTGAGTTTGGACAAAATTATTTTGGATATGTCTAAAGGATTGAATGTATTATGTTGGAAATTGGACACTATTGTTAAGGTTAAATCATTTCGTACGATTATTTTTGGATTGTTATGAAAAGGGAAATCTGGAGGTCGGGTGACAACCCGTCACGTCCGGAAAGGCTGTGAGACTTGAACCCCCAACCGAAGGGTGAAAAGGGTGCATCACCTACCACTAGCCTACATGATTTCCTATTATGTATAATTTAGTTTTTTTAAATACTCTGCCAATTGTATTATAAAATCACTATTTTTGTAACCCTATACAATTAGGATAAATAGAATATTTTTGAATTCAATAATCTTTTGGAGTGAAAGATTAGTTTGTGTAAGGAATTAGTTTAAGGATGAAACTCTACTTTTAAATTATATTTTTCCCTATTATTATATGAATAAATTAATTCTTAAACTTTAGATAAGGGATCTTAAAACAAAAAATGTGTTATCCCAATACCTTTTATTTTGTGGAACTGATGATATTTTATACCATCATAGATTGATGTATATAAGGCCCTCAATTTTGCACTTTTTTGTGATTGATGACCTCAATCACTCCATATAACTATTTACATTTTTCCACCAATTATGTGAGCTTAATTTCCATCAATGTTATCCTAATCTAGATCCTATTTTTGTGGTGGATTTTTTGTTTCTCATTACCTTTTATTAAGACTAAATTTCATTAAACCAATTTCCGATGTAGATTTTCCATAAAGATTTTTTTTATTTTTAACATTATATTTTCAAAAAAAATATTAAATTGTGAGGACTTAATTTATTTAAGGAGGGTATAATGTAAATCCCCAATATTTGATATTACATTATATCTTCAATGAAATTCAATAACTTATGCCACACACAACACTGAGTTTGAGCGCACCATGACTTACCAAACTAGCCATTCAAAAATAAGTTATGAAATGTAATAAAGAAATTTTGAATATTATATACTCCATATAATTTCAGAATCCATATTATGTTATTCTTAGACATAATATAAGAACAAGTTCGTTTTTCAGATAAAATAAGTTTTTTTCAAAAATTAAATGTTACCGTATTTTTACGATGTACATTTTTTAAAAACCAATATTTTACAAATTTATATATTAAATTTAATGAAATTAATTTATTATTTATAAGTGGGACAAAATAAATTTAGTTCGGATAAATAATTGGTACTTTTTTGATAACAATCATATTTTGCTGAATAATGAAAAATACAAAATTTTAATTTAGAATAACTTTTTTAATTGAAATAATTTATAGTGTTAAATTATACATTTGAGATGTTATAAAGTATAATTAGATTATATTTTTATCATTTAATATAACTTAGTTCATTGGATGTAATTTCACATTTTATCTAGATATAAACAAGTGACAATCTTTTGATAGTTATTATTTCCTAAAAACATGCTTTTTTGTTTTAACGACGAGAATAAATTTTAAATTAATTTCGGCCACTTATGTTATTTGAATTTGGAAAAATGGATTACATATTTGTAATACATATGTACAAATTGTATAAATATGTATCTTTTATTTTTACAAATTATTAATATTTACTTTAGTAAATATTTTATTTACCATGGTGAATGGGTAAAACTAGTAAATAAGGGTAAGAAAAATATTTTTATAAAAATAATAAATGACACTAAAACATAACCTAAACCTATTATATGATACTTCTCCGACCATGGTCATCCTTGGATCTATTTTGGGCCCCCATGGAGCCACTTGAGAGTGATAATGACAATTTATATTAATTATTTTAAAATAAAGACAAAAATAACACAAACAAATATCTTTTAGTAAAGAAAATTTTAAAAGGGGTTAGATATGTTATCATTTCAACAATACATATTTATTTGAAGTATAAAAATATTTTCTACATCATGGTATTTTTTTATAATTTTTAGACATCATATAAATAAAATTATTTATGACATAATAATTATGTAGTGTTTACCTTATTAATGAATGATTTAATTAAATGAGTTTATAAAAATTAAAACAATATCTAAAACCTGTCAAATTTTTACTGGATGATTTTATTTAGAATATTAGTCATCTTTTATTCTAATTTAATGAGTTTTTTACATTTAGAAACATAATATAATTATAAAAAAATAATAATTTCAAACATTCCGAAAGATCCCCTCCCCCCCTTGTAAAAATATCTCACCTATAACCAATTTCTCACACCTCGCAAGCCCATTGGCTCACCCAAAATCTGAAAAATGATGCTCCCTACATCCATATATTCCACTTAGAATCCTTCCTTTATGTAGAATCTACTTCAAGGAATCCTTTTGGTTCAAACCAAAGGGAGTTACCCAATTTAAAGGTAACATATCCTCTTAAGTTCTTTTCTTTTAATTTACCTCTCCAACCCCCTAAAATCACATTATTATTTTATTTTATAATAACAATAGTACAATAAATATACTAATTTGTGTTTTATGAGAAGTATTTGAACTACACTTACACACACCACCATCTAATGGGTATAGAACTTAATATTTCTGAGGACAATGAACTACTGCCTCACGAAACGATGATTATTCAATATTCTACTACCTATACTTCTGGTGGCCAGTATAATAATGGTTTAATTATATATATGATATTTATAATATCTATTTTATCTATAATCTTCATTAATTATATTTTATATCATACCTTTTTTATTTTCATAAGTATATATACAATAATTTATTTTTGAGGATGTGCGGACTACCGCCCCCTCAAAGTGAGATGACTCCTTCATACCATAAATGGAATGTAAAAAGGATGGTGTTAATGAACATATGTAACTTATGTAAAATATTATATTATATTTGAATAATAATATACCTATGTTTCATTTTGTTTTAATTCTTTTTAAAATAAAAAAATGGAATGGAATTAGTGTTTGTGTGTATGTACAGATTACAGTCTCCATGAACTCAATGAGATCTATTCTCCAACGTAAACATTCAAGAATAATTATCATTTTATGATTGAAAATAATGTTTAATAAATTATTATTATTCTTGATTTTAATTAAATACATCATATCTATAACAAACATGGCTTACGTGACCATGCATATAAAGGAAAACCAATTAGTTATCACCCAAAACAATGAAACAACTATAATATTATTAATAAAGAAATACTAGAAGATCATATATGATATCATATTTATGTATCTAGTTCATGTATAATTTAATAACTATGATTAAACTATTATACCAAAGGTTAACATACCCTTAACCAATTAAAAGTACAAGGTAAGGGTTAATTCATTAATCTCAATATTATTAGAGATTGTTTATGTGTATGTTTTTATAGGGACATATTTATTATCCATGTACATGTTTCATAAATGAATTTTCAAAGGGATTATTTTTAAATTAATATTTTACCAAAACATCATTTTAAAAGTTTTAAATATTTATTTTTCTAAATATTTCTCATTAATGTCCATGTTTTAAAAATGGTTTTAAATATTTATTTTATGGACATGATTGTTTTAAAATGTTCATTACATTAATAAGTATCAATGTGGATGGGACAAATTGATTGACAATATATTTTAAAAGACTTCCTTTATAGTTATTTGAATCTAAAATGATTTAAAAATCGAAAGAGATATTTCCCACCAATATTTTTTTTTAATCTAAGTCATCATACTTTGATAAATTTTACACTTAATTGATGTTGATTTAGTATGATACAATCATTCCATATTGTATTTAAGGTTTGGTGATATGTTTGACTGAGGATGTTTTATTTTTATACCATTCGTGGTTTATGGTTAAAGTATTGACATTTCATAAGCTAGGTTTAATATGAATTTTTATGTTATGTTTCAAACTTTTCATATGAGGAATGTATTGGACTTATTATGTGATGGGTGGATCCTGCTATAGCTACTCGGTGCATCAGTATGTCTCATGAGACAATTAGGCATGTAATTGGCTTAGGCCTTTCCCTATTTGACATATGTTTTTGGCCAAGGCCTTGAAAATATGTTTCAGAATGTCCCACATTATACATTCCCTCATTAAGAAAATATTATTGATGGTTCATATCGTTATTCGTCTAGTAGAATACCCCTGACGATGTCTTATTATGGCATTATTTTCTCAGCTCATATTCCTGCCATAATGTGTTCATGTTAATTATATGTACAAGCATGTTTTTTCAATTATAAACCATACCTAATGTTTATGTTCTCTTATGATGTATTGCTTATTCATACTGAGCATTTGAGATTCCCCCTTTCTTATGTTTTACTTTCCCAGGATTCCAATAAGTGTATTATGTTTGATATGCAAGGTTAAACATGGGGAATAATGGAATTAACAATGGATTATTTATGTTGTGTTTTACGATTGAAGGTCTAATATAACATTCATGTTTGTAATCTATTTTCCAAGATTTCTAAATTGATCTGTCCTTCGAGACTTGATTCCTTCTAATCATGACAATGTAATAAAGTAATGCACCAACTTTGGGTAACTAGGATCTGGGCGATACATTTATCTCAATCCCAATCACAAGGTTCACCATCCTTAGAGATGGTCTTGGGAAAATTATTGGGCATTCCAGATCAACCCCACCCCACTGGGATGGGGGAATTTACATCTATGTATCTATCCTGAGAGTTATCAAATCCTAATATAGAATCATTGGATCCACAAAAACATGAACAATCAATTCTAATTGAACACCAAAATACCAACATCTAATAGGGAAAATGTATTTTCATCATTTTCGTTACCATAGTAAGAATCAATATACTCTAGTTTGGGAGATACACATCGATGTTTGACTTATCGTCCATTTCTCATGACGCATGACAAAACTCATCTATTCAGTGCATGTTCAGAAAGAAAGACTAGAAAATCTCTCAAATTCTCTAGTCACTGATCAATATGGGCTGAATGTAAAATCAAGGTGATAAATCGTTTCTGGGTACATAATCCATAAATTCCCAATATGTCTTGGTTTTTAATAACAACCCTAACGAGGGCTGTGTAGAATCAACCTATTGCGTCAAAAGATATGGGATGAATAAAATTTTCTTTTATTACTCTTTTAATGTCATTAATATCAAAATAATATATTTGGTGAATCAAGACAAAAATGTAGAGGCCGACAACATAGAAAAACATACCCCAATAGGATGTTGATTTGGATTCACCAACTGAGGATGCCCAAAACCAAAACCAAATGAGTATAAAAAATCAGTGACCTCTGAATATCTAGTTCCCACCCCTCTTGTGGATCAATTCCATAAATGGGAATTTTTTGTCTATATCCCAATCACAACCCATGATTGTTGATGTTCCCAAAAATAATGAATAGTTGTCACAAAATGATAGAGTGATAGAAACTCGATGACAACATAATGAGGTTCCAATTAGGGGTAATATTCCATCTGTGTATCATATTAAGGGAAGATAAATATTGTCCCTCCAATAGTCGATCATCCATCATGAGCTATTTTTGATTATTAGACATTTTTCAGATCTATAAATTTGGACTACATAAATGCTGAAGTTGAAAATGATTATGACTTCCCTCTATTGTGGTGATAGCCACTCCATGTCCATGAAAATAATTTATTCTTAGTATGTATTAAGGATCAAAGGGAGTTGATGATGGATACACCACATCACACCCCATCCACACCCTATAGATTGGAGGTTGTTCATAAAGTAGTAGCCCAATATTTTTATAATGTCATTTAGTTACTAGAAAATTAAATTGAATCCATGAAAGGGTGATGAGAACCTATGCAGCCTGAGAGGAATCCATATCCTGAGTGGGTAAACAATATTCATACTCCACATAATATTGTAAATCCTACCTTATATACCATTAACAGTGCTGGTGATCCTAAATATAATCACATAGACATCGTATCCCAATTTGGGCTGATGATGGGACAAGTGGTCAATATGAATCAACAAAGATGATGTGTTTTTTACAGACTCTAAATGGGTCATCATTTGTCTTTTACAATATTCTACCTTCGAGTTCTGTTAGGGAATTGGAAGAAACTATTCTTCAATACCTTAATAATTTTTGATCCACTGTGAGAAAAATAAAATTCATTGGCCTTAAAATTGAAAAAAATGTGAAAAAGAGAGGATTTATGACTTTATATCTAGATGGAAATATTTAACATATTTACTCATCATCCCACTCTCACAAAAGAAACTGCTAAAAATCTATGCTAGAAATTTATGTGATGAGTTATAGAAACCTCTAGTCTCAAATAGGTATCCAGGTGGGTTCCTTGATTTTGAAAAAAATGATGCAGTGTTTGGAAGATGAAATTTATATAGCCTGATCCAAATATACACTCATTCCCTCATCCCAAGGAAAAGTCTAGGAAAAGAATAAGATGAAACTGTAACTCTCAAGCCAGTAGTAGTTCCCATACAGGAAAAATGAAATGTCTTGAATGTCCCTATACATAATTCTCTATGATGAAAAACCAAAAAATATCCATCATACATATTCATAGAGAAATTACGGGTTCTAAGGATTTGAGGAATGGATGAATAAATTATACTCCATCCAAAATGAACACATCTATGATTATTTCTTAGCATCAATGGACAATAACCTACTCAAGTTGTCTGATATGAAGAATCCCAATGAAGTAAACATCATAAACCCTCCTGACTACTTCCATTTCCATATAAGGATATGACCTAATTTCTAGGATTTGTTTATCATTAAATTTTTCCTTCAAGGCAAGGTCAATTCCAGGATATGTGTTCTTAGATAAATACATAGAACCGATGTTATACATAACCATATACTAATCCAATGAATAGTGTGTCTAGTAGAATACTCCAGCTAGGTGTCAATTAAATTCATCTAATTTATTACATGAGAAAACTATTGACCGATACCATTCCAACCAGAGAGAATAGTTTCATAGACCTAGAATTGATCTACCACCCAATAAGATGACATCAGATGTGTCTCTTGAAGGATGATGTGGCCATTGGATGTAAGAAGAAACATGAGAGGAAGAGTCTTCTTCTGCTCCAATGAAATCTCTATCTCTTGCAGATTTCAATTTTGAATCATCTGAAGTAAGGGATCTAACCCCACCATATGGAACTCTCATTAGACGAAGAGATCATATTTTGTTTTGTTAATGTCATACACCAGGATGAACCCTTATCTCATAATGAATATGCCTTAGAATATGGGTTTCCCTAACATAACTAGGGAACAGGATGCCGTATTCATAGTATCTACAACCAAACAGGTACTTATGAAATAATTTTTTTCATTCTAGAAGAAAATATTTAAATTAATTATAAATTTATAACTAAAAATTTGATATTTATAGAAATAAAGGAATTTATTCTGATGTAATAGAAACATAAACTTAGGAATAGTAGCATGAACATTAACAATTGTAATTTGGATGATTGAATAGTAACCTCTCCAATAAGAGTATAAAAAAATATATGTATCATATATGTGTAATCATGCTATATTTATATCACAGAATAACTAAATAAATGATTTGGAAATGATAAATTAAGTTTTTTTATTTTGGAAAGCCACAAATATTTAATGATTTTTTTAATTAATTTATTTATTTAAAAGAAATGTTATTTTTAATGAAAATATTCATAAAATAATATATTTTTTATGATTATAATATAATTTTATGAAGCATTAATTAATTTTTCAATGTGTTAAAAAATTATGTATAATTTAAAAATTTCTATTTTTCAAATAAAATATTAATTTAATTAAAAATTAAAATTTTCATAATTACAACTTTATTTAAAAAATGGAGTTTTTTTTGAAATATATACATTGATAAATGGTTGGTGTGAATTTTTGTGAAATTTTTGAAATTCATGATTTTTTGGTGAATTGTAAAATATGGTAATTTAAGATATATATACATTAAAAGATAAATACACTAATACTTGAGTGATGAATGATGTAAGAAACATAATTTAAAACATCTATTTATCAATGAGAAAACACCCCTCTCATCCACTATAAAAAACCCCCTAATCTCCTCTTCTCCTCACACCACAATCCTTTTAGATTTATTAATTTATATCCAATTCTCCTCCCAAGCCTCTTCCCAACTACCAAGACTTTGTGGTCTCCCCAAAAGTCCAAAACCAAAGGCCCAAAGAGGTTCTAAAGGAGGATAATTCAAGAGTTAAAAATCCTATTTCTTTTTCTTTTTATTTTCCTCACAAATATTTTTGTTTTCCTATAATCTCTTGAACTATAAAATACAATATTATTGAAAACTAAATTTTCATATGTATATTGGAATGCTATTATGTTTTTGAAGAAATTCATCATCATTCTTCTCATCCTCTACATTTTCTTCTAAAAAAACATAATCTCAAATGTGTTTTTTTACTGACATCATGGATGATGTGTTTTCAATTCCCATAACCACCTTAAAGTCTCGTCATAAAACCATTAATATGGTTAAATAATATTTTATTATATATAATGAACATTCAATTATGTTCATAAACATGTGTATATGCATATTATAAATTAAAAAAAACAAAAGTGATTTTTAATGATCAAAATTCACCAAAATAAACTAATGTTCATCACTGATGTTTTATCTAATGATTAATAATTGTACCATAGACTAAAAATGATATGTAAGACTATTTAATATTGTTTACATTCATTAATAAAATTTAATTTCAATTTTTATTTTTTCTTCCTTCCAACATGAAAACCCATAAAAATCTATCCCAAGAAACAATGAAATAATTTCTCCCAAAAGAATGAAAATAACAATATATTATTAATAAATGTGATGAAATATGTTATGAGAATATAATATAAGTAATTATAAATATAAATATGGTTCTTTAATATTTTATTAAAACTACTTAATTTGTTATACATTATGTTTTAACATGTTTTAACTAAGATGAACATAAGGTAAGGGAATACATAACCCAATTTCCATTCTCTGGGTTGACCTTCTAATACATTGATTATGTGGTTGTTATATTATTTGTGAAATTAATTTTTTTAATTATGTTCTATTATGTTTAATTATACTTTATTCACATATTCTACTCGTTTTTATCAATTATCACTTCATATAAATGATATTTTAAAGGACTTATATTTTAATAACCACTTTTATTTTAATTTATTTTTTATAGGGAGTGACTTATATAATGTATGTATTAAATTTTTTTGATTATCTATTAGTTCTTGGAAATTTATTACAATTAATTATGTGTCATATATCTCTATTTAATTCACTAGGTTTGTTTATGATGGAGGTTGACTGTATGGTTACTCCATGTGTAACTACGATGGTTAAACAATAAGATATACATGAGGGTTATATCATAAGGTAGTTGTTAGAGTTACATTATAAAGTATCTATGAGGGTTTAAATAACATGGTATCCATGAGGGTTCAAACATTATGCAAGTAATTCCCAATGTTTCTTTTATAGTATTACATAATTTTTCTATGTTATATGGAAATACCATGTTTTCAAAAAGTAATTATATGATAGTTAGTGTATGATAAGTTTGTCTTTGTGATAATTATTTCTTATATTTACAAGTATACATGTACTAATTAAACAATATTCATCATCAGATTGTTTCTATTAAAGGATCAACTCAATAATAGGGTTGGTCAATTGAAAATTTGACAAAACAATATTGGAAACAAACTCCCATAATCAAAAATTTAGTTGCAAAAAGATATCTAATGGACTCCAATATTCTTGTGGTTCTTTCATGACAAGGGAGATAAAATTCTTATCAAATCCCCAATAATTAAATTCCCCTGACTATGGGTATTATAAATTTCATAATAATATTATTATATCTACTTTATCAATCACCTGTTGTAAAGTAACAAATATTATTTAGCGTAGAAATAAATCATTACTTTATCATTAGATTAGATAGTAAACATATTTCTAAAAAGGTAGTTCCACCAACTCTTATGATAATGAATCAAGGTAGTGATCTAAATATCATTATTTGTATAATAATTCTCATGTGGACTATGATTTCAAAGATCATAGGCTATCACATGGTCTCCCATCATAAGAATAATCCAAAAACCAAAACAGGTTCTTCATAAAAGACAACATAGCATTGTCTATCTTTTTTAAGAGTTGATTTTTTTACAAAATAAAAAACACACTTCAACTAGGGTAAAGGAGTATAAAATTTTCAATCCAACAAGAACCTCACAACTTTCAGAGTGAGAACAATCATCTAAGTACTATATTTAATAAATATATTTCAAACATGTCGTAATACACCCCATAACTTAAATCTCTGAATCTCTAAATCCTCACATAGTTTATACGATGACATAATATCCATAACCACCTTAGTGTAAACTAGAATACCTTGTTTTCAGAACATTTATCCCATGAAAATCACTGCAATATTACAAAATCTCATTTCAAAAGAATCAATTTTATTTATTTTGACGGTTTCTGTAACTTATATCATACGATGAACATGATCTTCCTTAAATTTGTAGTAAATAATAATTTTATCAATAAAAAACTACAAATTAATCGAGATAATAATGGAATAACCTCTTCATCATTTAAATAAAATTTATTTTTGAATTGTAAATACAAAAATGAATTAAAAGATACTTTTAATGGTCATACAAACTCCATAATGTGGCCTTCATAATTATATATTCATTAATTCTATACTGGTGGTAACCAAAATTAAGATAAACCTCAAGAACCTCTTTTCCCCTTACAACTGATCAGTAAAATCATAAATCAATTAAAAATATAAATTATCATAACCCGATTGAGTTTTTGTAAATCCACACAATGGTAAAGTGTTCCATTTCTCCATCTCTATGAAATGAACAGTCCTCACACAAGGCGACACACTCAGTTATATTAAGCCTTTTCCCCACTAAATCATGGAACTAGTTTTTCAAATAGATCAATTAAATTGGTTATATATGTTAAGAAGGAATAGAAACTGGTTGAGTACTAGGTAATAAATAAATGTAAAATTCATCCCCCGTACAAAGGGTAGATGATAAATCATATATTGATGTACCTCATAAAATTTGATGTAATATGGAGTGACATTGCAAATCAATTATCATGCTCCCTGTCAAAATAAGACACTGATATTACCCTATCCAATAATGGAATATAAGGTCTGACTCTACTCAGTCTCGGTCCCATTCTTCTTGAAAAATACAACACACCACATTAGTTATTATAATGGATAGTTGAAAAGGTATTAATAAATATTATCCCTATGAAATATATTCAAATATATCCTAAGAATAATTCAATGATGTTTCATTTCAATAATTATAAAATTCCTTGTGATCTCAACTTCCGATAGAGATAAAATGAAATAGGGACATCAGATACCTTACTCTCTCTTAATTCTGTGGTGGCATAGTAATTTCCTTCACATAAGATAATATCTAGATAGGAATGTTTTCCATATTAAAAATATAATATTATAGTAATGAATTAGGGGCACCATAATAAAATAAAAACAATCAAAAAAGATGAATCTATGGTGATGGTACCTCTCATTGTTGTGGGGGCCACATCGACTTCATCTAGAGACTCTTTTAATATGTGAAGAAGATTTTTTTTTTGATTTCATTGATGGTAACCCTTTATTTATTGAATAATATAATTGAAATGAAGTAAAATTAAGTAATAATGTGCCAATTACACTAAATTGGAAAGAATAAACATGATAGAATATCATCAAGTGTCATGAACGACCACACATACCCCAAATTTTTGCTTCCTCTATGAAATCCCATATAGAATGTCTAAAATTGACACACTGAAATAAATTCAATGGAATTATATCAAAAACATTATGAGGTTTAGATAAAATATTTTATTTAAAATCAAAAAGTGACTCATTACACTACCAATTTCCTTTAATGGAACCAATGGAACTGAAAATAACAATAAAAAATTACTCTAATTGACCATTAAAAACTAGCCATCATATATATACCAAGAATATCAAATAACTATTGTAGAATCATCCTGAAAGCATGGGATAAGATATAAAATACATGGCCCATATCAAATATCATGGCCTTCAACTTCTCATTTATTACCACATTAAGGTAATAATGAACAAGTTCAATAATGATATTCTCATACCGAGTCATTATACTATCATTCTATTATAGGATGATAAATTCCATATATATTGACAACACTATAGATTCTACATATAATTTCTCTATGAAAATAATTATAATTTACTTCTACCCCCTTCCTCATTTTCCATCATCACCATAGAATCTCACTATCTCTTTTTGGGCCCTACATGATTGACAGTTTCACACTTCACTTTTATCAAATCATAAATTTCAATGAACACGAAATGTAGCTCAATATTTTTCTACCAATTCTATTACCCATAAGGATCATTCTTTCCTTATAAATTTTATGGACACTACAAAAGAAATTATAAAGGATGATATCAAAATTCATCCCTTCATGGTTCCACTATGGGATCCTAAACATGAATCGATGTAGCTACCAATCCTAGAGCATGGATAGCTTGCACCACCTTTTCAAAAATATTTTTTCAAATAGATGATTTTATTTCTATGTTTCACCAGATGTTTTCTACCCCAACCTATACAAACATCTCCTCATTGGAATAATGCTACACAATAATAACAGACAACACAAAAACATCAGGAAGATTTATCATTTCATCAATTCAGTCAAGATATTTCGAAAAATCCATTCTATTAAAAATGAAATTAAATATTATAGGGTTTCATAATACCACGATTTAAAAATGAAAAATCTATAATTATATCAAAATATCCACAAGTACACATTTAAAAATCACCCATGGTGACTTGGGATCATTATGATGAGAGGTTTTTTGGTACTCATTTGAAACTACATCCCAACTCCCAAACACCCCACCTATTATCCAAAAGGAAATCCCAGACTATAAAACTACATCAAGGAATTAAAATCATTTTCAACCTCATGGATATGATACAAATTTATAATGAAAAATCCTTGATTCCTTGGAACACTGATTCTTATACTAGTCCTGAGATAGACCAAAGGACATTCCCATTTCCCATGGATTAGATACTAGCACCTGATATCATATCATGATTTATGGGAGTTGTTTCTCCAAAATATATAATAAAACAAAAAAATAAAAAACATTACACATTCATCATACCGAAAATCATGAAGGAGAAATTAACCATCAATATGAAAAATCAAAACATCGACCAAAAGGATACATTATATACATCATGAAAATGTATCCCAATACCTATGGAATGAGAAGACCATCGATTGATCGATAAACATCATCACTGTAGTGTCTCATTGATCAAGAAAAATTACCAACTAAAGGTGCTTCTTTTCAATTCTATTTACCTGGAATAATAATATCTAAAAAAATATAAATATAAAGGGAGATTTTGAAAAAAATATCCCAGTAGGGTCTTTTAAAGTGTTCATAAAAAATTCCATAACAATTAAAAATTTATGCTATAAATTTAAAAAAATATCCATGTAAATGAATTTACTTATTTTAATTGAATCATTTATTTCATATAATAATATGGTAGATATATTTAAATAATATTAAATTATATTTTTTATAAAACATTTATAT
The DNA here is from genome assembly GCA_963277665.1 of Viscum album. Lineage (NCBI taxonomy): Eukaryota > Viridiplantae > Streptophyta > Magnoliopsida > Santalales > Viscaceae > Viscum > Viscum album. The sequence goes on along the minus strand of OY728121.1, from coordinate 1,637,297,841 downwards.
ATAACATCTGCCATGAATAATTTATTTTTATAAAGAATTGAATTTATAAAAAATTCAAAAAAAAAACCATCATGGTAATTTTCCATATGTTAAATTAGTTCCGGTTCTCAGATCCTTACACAACTCAATCATAAATAATATCTCAATTAATGATTCATACATCCCTAGTTTTAGTCCAACGGGGCTAACTAATCAATATCCAATCTTGTAATGTCATGTCGATCTTGGTTTGATATATTTTTCATCTTCAATCCATTCAAATGGAGTTAGAGTCATGGAAATATTTTCATAATCACCAAAAAACTACTCATGATCACATGTGATTCAATCAATAAAAAAAAACACATATAAATCAAAAATTTAAATACAATTCATCATTCATCGTTCAAATTCCCAATTTATGGTTTCAAAATTTCATTTCAATTTTAAGAAAAAATCATAAGTTTTTATCAATTATATTCCTTAATAATCATCTGTATGATTAATAGAATTTACTCGTGGATCAACATCAAATTTTTCAATCAATTCATCATTCAACTCAATCCATAATTTGTCTCAAAATCTACCAAAAAATTTCGACTCCTTTAAAATGTGTGGTTTTCCCAAATTCCATGAATTTTTAAATCAAACATCAAGTCATATCAAATGAATTTTTTATAAATAAATTAACATCCTATTTTAATTTAATCAATAAATTCAAGATTTAAATTATATGGGAAATCCTTATGGAATAACCTATATTTAACAACATGATCAAATCAACAACCACGACATGAAAAAATAATAAATAATAAAGGTGAAGGACATCAAGGAATTAACCATTGAATAATTATTCCTCAATAAATGATCTAATACATCAATATCATGAGGATTTTGTGATCTCAAAAGGTAAATTAACATAGTACAGATAAAATATAATTAATGGAAGATTAAAAATAATGGAGATGGATCAAGATCTTCTAGTGAAAAATTGATTCAAATGAGAAGGGGTTGGATGATACATTTAATCCCCCACAGTGACTCTAAAATAAAAATAAATCAATTAGGATTAAATGGGTTTGAATATAGGTTAAATCATGAGGGAACATATTTAAATTAAAAATAATTTGAGATTAAAATACACAGGAATTACTTGTGGTTTTTTTTTACATTATTTAGAAACCATGAACCCATAATGTTCACCCTTACTAGAATTATGGATGGGATTCATGGTTAGTTAAAGAATGCACCAATCATGATAACCCTTTACGTCCATGGTTGAATTATTTTTTATGGTTGGACAGATGGTATGGAATAACCATGACCCCCCTTACATTATATTATCCCATGGCACAAAAATTACTTTTCTAAACCACATGGGGTTTTTAACCATGTTCCAACCATGTAAAACCCCCAAAACCTACAAAAAAATTCTAACATCATCCAAAACAAACCCAGACAACAACAAAATGAAATTAGATCAAAAAGGTGATAAGTGTACCTAAATGAAGATAGTGGGATACTATAATTAAAAACTCTATATTGATAATTATTAACTATAGAATTCAATGTAGAATGTTTATATTGAATGGATAATGTCTAGAAATCATGAAAAATTTGAGAATACTGTTGATTAAAAAAAATTAAATTTGATGATAAATCATATTTTATCTATTTTTTATAATATAATTGATGAGTAGAGTCTGATAGATCAGGGAACATGAAATTAAAATAATTAATCTTTATGAAAATATTTATGAATAAGAAAGCCAGTTGACTCCATTGATGACATCAGGAAGCAAGCTCAGTTGTACTATACGATAAGAGAATTATAAGAACATTGATAAAACCGAGATATTAGAGGATTTTCAATGTTAAAACATAAATAATAAAGGAAATAAAGTATGGTTGATTAACTAAAATGAATACAATTTCAAATTTGATTCAAATAAATTAACAGTTTCTCCTCACAAGAAAGTTTATCTTGGTGTCACTCAAAAAGAAAATTCTTAAAAGTCTTCTAAAAAATAGATGACCATATAAAATAATATGAAAAAATATATAATTTCATTATTGTGGAAAGACGAAATAAACCAAATATGTGTGTTTTAAAGAATCTTTTTTCATTAATATACATTATAATATAAATGAGAAATAATATTCCTCTTGTAATTTTTTAACTCCTACTAATTTTTGAAAATACTATAGAAATAAATCCATAAATTAATCATCATGAATGCAATGGAGTCTTATAGAAAAGGAAAAAAATATAGGTTAGTATTTTGTATATTCATTATCAAGTGGAATATATGAGTATCAGACACACGAAATCTATTTTAAGTTATAAAAAAATAATTAATATTTTATATGAAGAAGAGTAAAAACATATAAATCATAAAAATAATTTAATCAATTATTTTCTATAAAAAACGAAATAAAAAAGGGAAACATGAAAAAATTTCATTGATTAAAATGGATAAAACTAGGGTATTTCTCTTTGATAATGATTGTACATCCAATTTTATTTGAAAAAATATATTGTCATGAGTATATTATATGTCAAAGAAGTTTTCATGTTAATTTAAAATGATGAAGGATTGGATTCTATTAGCTCCATGAAATACAATGTTATAATAAAATACAACATGCACATATATGTCTTAGTTTTCAGTGTCCTTGGTAAAAAAAATATAAGAGTTAGATAATTTTTTGGATCATGTCATCAAATGAAATTCACCATGAAGAAAATAATTATCATAGGAACAGATAGTTAAATTTTCATGAAATGCAACAAAATAAATAGTAATCTCTATGAAATTTTTTGGAGAATTGGACATTTGATTTCTATCAATTTACGAAGAGAAATGTTTTTTCCATAGTGGGATATTCCATATGATCTGAATGTATGGTAAATATTTACCAAAGTATGAAGGGGTTATCTGTATCAGAAAAAATGCACATGAATATACTCAAATGTGAAATACATGAACAAGGGGAATGCTCATTCAGAATAGTTACAAATAAATAGAGAAAGGGATAATAAGGATTCCTGAATTGGGTAATATTAATGTTTCTGATCCAATATCACCATAATTCATTAATCAGAAGGGGTAAAATATTTAAATAAATTTGAATAAAACATGGTGAAATTTTTCATTGTGATCCCTCTAAAATATGAGGAGTTAAAATTTTCAATATTATATTATAGATTGGAGGAGAATATAATAAAGAATAAAATTTAGAAACTATATCCAATAATGTAAAACTGGTCACCGTATCCAAGTAAAATATTATCTTAAGATACGTGATATAAGGAACAATTTTTAGATTTTTTGGCCACCTCACTAAAAAAATTTCATTCATGGGAGAAACCATATCACTAAACAGATGACTCATTAACCCTAATTAAGGAGGACCTATATGAGTGGTATTAAAAATAAATAATTTTGAAATCATTCTATATTACCAAATGATATTTATTTTTTTATTATATGGAAAACAAAATAACGGTCTGTGGTGTAGGATGAAACTAATGTTTTTGTAATTTTAAATCTTTTAGAGAAAGTGTTTTATTCAAAATAAGGATAAGAATGAGTAAATTTTTTAATCAAGGGTTGTTGATATAAAATTTCCTGTATACATATCCAAGAATTTGGAATTCAAATTTCATAATAAAATTAATTTAAACATAATATAATTATAATACGATACAATTTTATAAAATGAGAATAATTCTGAAACCACTTAAAAAATTGTGGGGATGTGTAGTTGATGCAGGAAGCTTATCAGGAGTACAAGGTTGTGTGGTTTAATATTATGAATTAAATGAAGTTAAAGAGGATATCGAAACACCCTCATATATAAAGATGCAATGAAATTCGATTGAAATTGATACAAATTACATTCCTAGTGACTGGATAGATTTGGTTCCCAAAAATTAGAGGTGTCTAGAAAAAAAATTTCCTATATCAATTAGAACTAATGAATTATTATAAGGAGAATATATATGAAATTTCAATTAGGGAAATTCATGAATAGATTTAACAAGTTGAGAAGAATCAATCATGGGAATTTATTTGATTTATATGAATAAAAATGTTAGAGGAACCAAAAGGGTAATATATAAAAACATAGCGATGAAGGAATATTGATTTAAAAAAAAGGCATAGATAGTGTGAAAGGAATATTACCATATTTATGGAATCAATATAGACAGTACATTTTTTTACATTCAAGGTTATTGAAAATTCTATTTTTCACTTACCTATTAGTTAATAATAGGTTTAAGTTTTCTTAAATGGATGTGGAATTAGTATTTTATAATTTAATCCATTGGTAGTAGGTAATAATTAAAAATCTATAAGATTTTCAATTCATAAATATTAAAAAATGAATATATATTAAAGAAAGATCTGTTTGGGTAAACGTATGCACCAAGGGAGTTGTATTCCAGACATGATAATCATTTGACAACTTCTTGATTCAAAAGTTAAGGATTTGATCCTAATATCTATTTTAAAAAGGATGATTATAAAATGATGATAGATTTACTTTTTGTGGCTAAAATAATATACAAATGTTTATATGAGGCATAATGAAAGAGTTTTCAGAATTCATGAGTTGAAGGATCAAAATGTGAGTAATTAAATAATTTATGTTTATTATCAGATTGTATGTCACTAATGAATTGAATAGAATGTTTATTTCTCACTCTAAATATTCCCTGAAAGTACTGAATCATTTTGTAATGGGGGATTCCACAGTGTTTAAAACAGAAATTTTTATTCTGATAAAGTTTTTAAGAGATAAATATAGAATGATGGTCTATTTTAATGAATATAAGAAATTCAATGGAATCCAATTTTATGTCATGTCAGCAAGACCATTAATTATGCATTCCAATTTTCATGTTGTATAACATCAAATCTATCCTGAATAAAACTACATTCTTATAGTTAAAGTTATATTATCATACATTAAATATATGGTATATTTCAACTTGTTTTATCGTGAAACATAAAAATTGATGGTTTTAATATTTATATATGTAAAATGTATTATTTCAGTGGATAATAAAAATATATATCATTTGGTGCAAAATATATTGGTGTTTTGTATATTCCATTTCTTAGTAAGAAGAATTCTTTTTTACATTCAGAGATATAGACGTTAACTATATTACATATACTCAAGCTTATAACCAATTACAATAGATGAAGGAATACCATTAGGATGGTGGAATTAATATGAAATCTCTAATATTAAATAGGGAAGATAAATCATAATATTGCACTCATAGAAAAATATTTTCCATCCAACAATGATAATTAAAATTCATTAAAAAAATGTTACTATATCAAGAATAATATTTTTAATATGCTGTTGTATTTTGAGTATGTATATATAAATTTTCATGCTGTAGAATTCATGAAAAAAGTAACTTCCTAAGGATGATTTTGAGAATAATTGGGAGTATCTCATATTTTAACTCTCCTTATCTACCTAGATATTTTGGGAGAAGTTAATCCCACTGACCAAATGAGTTTATTATTCTGTGTAATAAATTTCCTTATTTTACCCAACCAGTTGTAGCATCAATGAGTGGTTTATGGAAAGTAATTTTTTCCCACTTGGAAGAATTATAAGTGTGTCTAATCCTTTCCCATTGAAATTTATTTGAATGTGATATTTTATTTTGTCGTCCAAGGGGGAAAAAGTTCCCAAAAATGTGATATTATTGGAGTTATTCTATGTCATTGACGACATTAGGGGATATATGTAATTTCAAAGGTGTTATGTTTTTTTGAGGGGAGATAACTAAGATTAATTTTAAGGGGTGGGGGGGTTTCTTATAGGATTGGCATGGAAAAAAATGTAAATATAACAATAGGTGTCTATATGAATATTTTTATGAGCTTTTATTACATGTGGTATTGATTATAATAATGATAAAAGTAATGTTTTCATGAATAAATTTTTATTAAAAAAATATTTCAAACTATAACCTTGACTAATGTAAAATTTTACTATATGCGTAACAAGATATTGACTTAGTATCTGATGGGAAAATGTTTCTTCTAGTCATTGATGATTGTAGTTGAAGTTTCATTATGACTATTTATTGAATGATTTTAAACAATAAAAAAATATGATATTATTATAAAAAATAATATTGGTGAAGTTTTGGGTTGTGTTTGTTGATAAATCATGTGAAGTATCTTCAGAAATAATATATTCACGATGTTATGTTTTTTACAATATGATTATATGTGACTAGAAGAGTCCATGTATGTTATTCTTGTTTGATAGTGATATAAACCCAACTCTTTCTATCACCCTATTACCAACTCATTAAAAATGTTCAGTGTTCTAGAATTAATTGATCAATTTTTTTGTGAGGATATTATACACCATGTAACATTGTTATGGATTATTATTATTTTCGATGAATAAAGAATGTGGCTGGGGATTACAATCTACTATAGACCCAATAAGAATCCCGAGCTACAATGTATTGGAGTTGTAAGGGGGATTATGTTCTAATGGGGGATATTTCACTATAAATGGATGATTTTAACTATGAAATTGGGGTTATGATATATTTTAGTTATTCTATAAGACATACATTAAAATGTAGATATAGTTATTAATCATGGTTGGCTGGTTGATAGTATTTTCTAAATATGTCTCCATGTTTTGAATGTTGGAGATATAGTTTTGATTCTCATAGGTGAAGTTCATTATTTTATAATATATTTCATTGAATAATATTGATGAAGAAGTTGGCAGAATCCAAAATTAGAGATTTCATATAGATAAACACATTACACCATGATGAAATCGGTCATCACAACATTGTTTGATCTCAAACATAGATTTTATGATTACAATATGGTATTTTTTTAAAAATTTTATGAGAATAAATTTATGTATGGATGAATTTATTTAAGATATAAATTTTTAATGAATTTTAATAACTTAGTCAAGGTAATATGAAGATATAAAGTAGTTAAATAATATAAATTTTCTCTTTATTGAAGATATTCCATTTTATACAAACAATAAATGTTAATTGTGGATCTAAAGAAGTTCCTGGGAACATTATATCATTAAAAAAATAAGAAGGGATAATTATATAAATGAGTTTATCTCACTATATATTTTTTCTGTTTTATCATGTAGATTATGGAAGAATATATTACTACACCACCACCACAATAATATTTATTTTTTCCATAAATATTAGGAAAACACTTTGAGGTGATGTTTTTTAGTGAGTATAATAACCAAATTTACATTATTCTGAGGGTTATAAAAGTATACGATCACTACGGTCTCTATAAATTATTACGAAAATATGTGGTTTACTGAATTTGATACATCGACACACTATCATTTCATAATCTTTATATGTATACAAATGTGGGAGAAAAAAATAAAATATCTTTCAACTTATTTTATTTCTTTATCCAATTCATATTTTTAAGGGATATGAGGATTTTTTTAACAATTTGATATGATCATTAGATTGTTCATTTTGATTCAACATTCCCATATCCACCCAGTATTAGTGTATTATAGTTATTTGGTACTATAGACCCATTATATAATCATTAATTTATAAATATTTCCACATAATAATGAATTATTTGATTAAAAGAAGATAGGATGATGGTTTATTATGGTATTTATATGGTCAAGGTGACACCAATAGAGGGTTAGGGTAGAATATTAACCTATATAATTATATTTCAATAATTGATAATATTATATCATTTTAATCCTAGTCATAATGATGATTAATCCATCTATATTTTTTTAGATGAAGAAGATTAATTTTTTCCCATATTGATTCTTTTATGATTCATCTCATAAATCAAATCATTTTTATTCTCACATAGTATTGTATCATTGATGAAATATAGCTATTTTATATGGTATAAAAGGAGAGAATAATATTTAAGACATGTTTTTAAATTGTAACATCTACATATATTAATTATTTTCCTTGATGTTTGTCATATCTGATTCTAGATAATTTATATTAGTAAAAAGATTATAATGCGATTTCATAAGAGTCTATCAATATCATATTTGATATCTCAAGATTATAAGGATTGAAAATTTAAAAGTGTTGATTCAAATTAATATGTCTCACACATAGTTGTTCCTATGATGGATCTACCCCAAAATGCTGTGAAATTTGAGTGAAATGATTAGTTCAAGAGAACTTTTCAACATCTTTTCATGATATTCACTTTACCTCCAAACATGAACATATTATATATTTTTTAAGATCATTCAATGTTTTTTGATTCATCTAAAATAAGGAATAGGGAAATTTTGAGATAATTAGGAATTTTTATAACTCACCAGTCTTACATATTGAGCCTACAAGATCAAAATTTTCTAAATCATGATTTATAATTTTTTTATAGTAGTATATACATTGATTTTTTCATGCCACTATCTTCATAGATTTATATTTTTTATATGTTTACCAATAGAGTCTCGAATATATATAAATATATATTAACTATATAAAACTTCATCATTTATCATAAGAGGTGGTTTATGTTTCCATATTCATTTGATTTTGATAATTTTTACACCATTGGGATGTGAAATAATTTTCAATATTTTCATAAGTAAAAAAATTAACAATAGGTGGTGCATGAGACCAGTGATAAGTGGTAGTTGATGACAATATTTTTTTAACATTATTTGGATATCAAGGTGTATTATGATATGGATATATATATTTATATGGATGTAATTAAATTAATTAATAATAGACTAAATTAAATATAGATAATAATATATGAATTCTATGGGGTAATGTAGATAATAAAATATTTTTAGTTGCCTCCAATGTAGTCTTAATGTAATGACGAGAGAATTTATTTTTACAATAGTGTTAGGTTACTAATTATTTGGGGGAGGAATAGATGTGATATTCAACTGAATTTAGATCAATGATAGAACCTATATTTACCTTGACAATATATTGTGATATTAGAGGTTACGATGAAAAGGTTTATAGAAGACTTTGTTTCATGAGGACTCAACAGTCATCATGTGATGGTCAAGAATTTGATGCCTACTTGTCTTCATCAATAATTACTAATTCATACATGGAATTGGATGTAGTTACTATTTATTTTATGTTATGGGTTTTGCAGTCACATTAAAGAATAAAAACAATTTGGGTCATTATTTTTTATTGGAACATGTTTACATGGTTGTTATTAATCCCCAAGATATTGATGACTGATGAGTTGGAAATGGTATAATTTCTAAAGATGGTACATTTTTTTGTAATCACGGTTGTTCTTTGGTGGAAACATAGTGTCTTTTTTAATCAAAACTAGTATTATTATAGATATTTCAATGAACGTGTTCTTACCGTACAAAATGTCTATATTATTTAAGGTGTCATGAATTCCCAATGTTTTCCAAATATTTGGGATAAAAATTTAGAGTAAGAGGTATGCATTATGAAAGATAGATTCATAGGATTAAATCTTCATATATATGGTAAATCCATGGGTTTTGAAATGACAAGGCTTAATAATAGATGAGGTTCGAGAATATAAAAATCATATTATAAATGAATTGTTATCGACATGATGATTTGGTTATAATATTTACGACTATGAGAAGCATTGTGAGCAGTTTGAATTTCACTGGAGCTTCATGATTTAATGATATTTACGAACTATTTTATGGAGTTTCATGAAAAATTTGATATTGGCGTGGGAGAATTAGTAGGGTATGTTCTTATAAATATGAGGATACCCCAAATAATTTAGAAACAAGAATAATTGGATAAAATATTAAATCACTCTAAATTATTTAAGGACAATAGCTTCACAAATTAAATAATCAATTTGATCTTGAGAATCAAAAAATACATGTCTTGTTAAGACCAATGGTTAGGTATCAAGGAAAAAAGAGTTTCATGATGATGAGATATTACATGTTGACATAGTTTCATCCAAAAAAGAAGTTTCTTCCACATAGGTAGTTTTTTTCCTATAGGAAGTTATCTTGATGAAGGATCTTCATAAATGGTAGTACTTATCATATATATTACGTGAAAAGTCCATTCAAGTGCATCAACTCATGATAACATTGCATGAAGATTCATATTCTATTCATGTAAAATAAATTAAACTAAAATAAACTTATGTGACATTCATGTATTTAAAATGAGTAATACATCACCCAAATAAGTGATCTTGGGGGGGGGAATAAGTATTCTGAGGGTAGTAGTGAGCTATCCATAAAATCTGGTAAATGTAGTGTTATTAAAATATAGTGAATATGTTTGGAAATTTATTTTTTAAAACTATTTAAGGTTAATTTATTTATTTATTGAAGACACCCTATCTGTGTATGATCTATAGATTATCCATTAGTAGTTAACCAAGTAAAACTATTTTGTTGTCTCTCTGAATATGAATGTTTGAATTACTGCACATTACCATAAGATGGGTTTAATAGGTTCCTACAAGCATGGGAAAAAGACCAATCACTTTAGAAGAAAAATTTTACACCAATATTCTCCCCTACCCTCTCAGGGTGTTTCGAGGTCCGTTAAGTGCTATTAGAGAAAATAGGTTGATGGTGATAAATTTTTTCTATTTTATTGTCATGGATAATTTAGTTACTTTGAGGGGATTCCCCTTATTTGATGGATGAAACTTCAATATTGGGAATACTAGGGTGATATCTTGTCTAAGATATCATGGAAAGGGAATTAATTTTTTTCCCTAAATAAGGGATTAATACTTCAAATATGAAAGGACAATCTATGATTGAAATAGATAGGAAAATGCTTGATGTAGATTCAAAATAAAAAATTGATTTTACTACATCTTCATCTGATCAAATCTATCTAAATAAAAATATTTAGAACGAATACAAGTCTATGTGGGAAAAAAGAGAAAATATATATGAAGGAAAAATGTAATGGAGATGAAACTCCATGTTTTTCATAATAGGTATGATGACCTGAAAATACATACTGATGAAAATGTGGATACATTTTTTAATAAAATATCTAATGTTGTTAGAGAAATATCATGACTTGGTGATTAATTCCAAGACATTAACATTGTGAATCAAATATTGATAAATATTCCACCGCTTTACAATACAAAGGCTCAACACCTTGATGAAGGAGATATTTCTATACATTATATGGATGATATACTTAGATTTATTGTGGAAATGAAATAAGAGTCAAACCATAAGATAAATAAAATTAAGTAATCAATGAAATGGGTATCAAATCCATGAAAAAACATGAGATACCTGGAGACATTATTGATGAAGATAATGAGTAAGACTAACTTATGTAACTTTTTACTAATAAATTTAATAAGGGAAAATATATATTTGAAATAAATCTTTCTCTATACTATTTTGGATGTGGTTGAGTTGGGAATATTTCCTCTAGATGATAAATTAAGATCAATGATAATGAATGTGAAGTTGTTATCATGAAGATGCCTTATAAAAGGATTCCTCAAAAAGGAAAAATAAAATCAAGATATAATTTGGGGATAAATATTTTCATCTATAAATAAAACCTCATGATAATGAATTTTTTAAGGATGAATAACTATAATTAAATTCATGAACCCAAGTCTCCATGATGGATACTATTGAAAAGTCAGAGCCTTCAAAAATATAAAGTTAAAGATAATCAGTCAATTAGTGATGTTGATCTAAAAAGGAAATTGAGAATACTCTTGGTAAGAATGAAAATAAATTATAGGGAAATAGAATGACGATACCCATTCTAGTAGATTCATCGGTGTATATTGTTCGGATTGACTTAGAAATTGATCAATTGGAAGAAGGATGAATGCAATATTACACAAATTATGAAAGCTTGTAAGATGTTATGGAATTTAATATCATGATTGATGAGTGGAAAATCTCATTAATGAACATATATCTAGACTATATTATAAAGAAAATATAGTTGATAAGCTTGATGAAAAATTGTTAATCTAAGGATTAAATATAAACTTGAATCAAAATCAAGGGAAAAAAATATAAAATACCGTTTGGAAGATAATCATATGTGGAGATATTTTAAATACTGAAGTGTTATTCTTAAGGATTAAATAATTATTTGAATGGTCAAAAATATACATGTATATAAAAAAGTGGAATTCGTTATGATGTTAAAACATCATAGGCCAGAAACAAGATGTGCAAAAATAAATGGTAGAAGAAAGTTGGACATATCACAATGGTACATAATGTACTAACTATGAAAGCCTCAGATAAAATAGAATGGATAACTATAGACTATCCAAATGTATCCAGAAATGATCTCCAATCAAATATTTCTCCTAATGAAGGGGTAATGAGGAGCAATGGAACAGAGGATATATTTCCTCATTTAAAATGAAAATTATGTGGCTATTTGGTTCATAACATGTCATACTATGAATAGATAAGGATCTATATGAATGGGTAAGTTCTTGAAAGTCCAAAATTAAGAATGAGAACATATCATTCATCATGTATAAGAAATATTTTCTACGGATATTATATTTTCATTGTTCTAACTATGGCTATAACATTTTCCATGGAAGGTATAAGAATGGAAAGAACAGTACCAACAAAACACATAGACAAGAAAATCCTCACCAATCAGGATGAGTTACTTTGGTAAATAAGTATTCTTATATGGATGAATAATTTGAGTATGTTGAAACCATTAATATTGAAAAATATTATAAATTCCATATTTAGCATCCACTTAGTCAAATATCACAAGAATGAAAAAGAAGAAAATCGATAAATCCAACATTGTAGAAATATCTCTCAAAGACACAATGTATTGTATCAAATTCATTCTTGATAGTGAATTATCAACCCATTTGATGGGAAATGTATATTTTTTAATAATATTAATATAATGGTTGATGTAATTGAAATGTTGGTTAATTATGGTAATTTGAAGATTAAGGAAAGTGAATGTATGGAACTGGAAAATGAGGAGCATAAGAAAACTGAATTTCGTTATGTGGGTGGTTTACATCACAATTTATTGAGTGTGGGTAAAATCTACAACCTAAGATATATAGTGAAATTTAATCAAAATGGGTGAACTATCAATGGAATTTTAGATAATTCTATTAAGAAATTATGTATAACATATGGAAATTTATATCATGTATTAAGTAAGGAGAACATTTATTACTTAATATTTGAAGAAGGAAAAAACATGTGGAACCATAGGATGGGTAACATTAATAATAAATTGATGTAAATGATATATAAGATGAATAAATTATTGGATATACCAAATCTAAAGATTGAACAAGAAAATATATGTGATTCTTGTATTTGAGGAATGTTGTTTTGTGTTTTATATCATCAAATGAAAAAAAGGGAATTAAATCTTCTTGATCTCATCGATAAAGACATATGTGGTCCAATTAATGTGTCTAGAAGATGTGAAAATAGATACTACATTATTTTTATTGAAGATTATAGTATAATTTCTTCTACAATGATTATACCCAGGAAACAACACGTTCTTCATTACATGAAAAGTTATCATCGAATAGCTGTCAATGTTACTGGTTTCACAACCAAAGTTCTATGATCTGATAATGATTATTATTTAGAAGAAGAATTAGAAGAGGAAACCATGGTTGAAGAAACATCACCTGAACCTCATATAAGAAATAGAAGAGAAGAAAATGATCAATCTGAAATCATTGTGTATTTAATATCTACAACACATACAAGAATATTGAGAAGTGAATAACACTATTCCTTATCATAATTTGTAGAACTATCCTATTTTGAACAAGTAGTTAAGGATGTATCATGGTTTAATGCTATGAGTGAAAAATTGGAACAGACTCACAAGAACTAAACATGATATATTTTTAAGTGACTGGAAGATCACAATGTGATCAAAACAAAGTGTATTTTTAAAATCAAATTCAATGATCAAGTAAATGTGATCATAAATAAGGTTCTATTGTGTGTAAAGGATATGAAAAAATTGAACACATTTTTTAGGATGAATATATTTCTCTAGTGGAGAGAATGGAATCGATCAGGATTTTCTTTATGATGGAAATTCAATGATGATATAGAGATTATAATATGGATTTCAAAAAAATATTCTTAAATGAAGTTCTTGAATAATAAGTATACATTGGACATATAATGTGATTTCTAAATGAAAATGATGAAGAAATTTTTTTAGATTAATGAAGGGCCTCTATTATCTAAATAATACACCACATGAATGGTAGTATTGACGAGATTATTATATAAAGAAGTGTCAATTCAAAATAGGATGTGTTGATCATAATCTCTATGTGATGAATTTAAAGGATGATAAATTGATGGTTCTTGTTTTTGTTGATGATATTATATTTGATGTAATAATGTCAGGATTACGTGAAGTTATTTTTAATCACATGTAATCTGAATTTTAAATGTCAATTATTGGAAAACTCATATACTTATTGGGGCTGCAGGTGATTTAAAAGGAAGGATTACACCTTTATTTCTTATAATAAAATATGCAAGAGAGTGGTTGAAGAAATTAAATAATCTTGAATCCAATCCAATGTCGACGCTGGTTTCTATTAGGATGTAACATGTAATTCATGAGGATAGGACTTCTTTGGATCCCACTTGTTATAGGATAATCATTGGAATCTTGTTATAACTGAATCTGACATAACCTAATATTGAATTTCCATCATGCTTAACAACACTCTTTCAATGTAATATGAAGGAGGAAAATTTGGAAGTTTCTATCTAAATAATAAGTTATATTTAAGGAAAAATAAAATTTTTATTATATAGTACTATAGGACGAGGTAATTAATTATTGGATGTCTTTATACTAATTGGGATGGAAATGTTGTGGAGAGAAATTCTCTTAGTGGCGGTGCCTTTAACATTGGAAGAAAAATAATGGGCTAATAAAGAAAGAAACATTAAATCAGTACTCTAGTATGACTAATGTAGAGTATATCTCTATTTCAAAGTCTTCCACTCTACTATTATTGATGAAGCAACAACTGATTGATATTGGAGATGAAGTGAAACAATCGATGGTGATACACTATGAAAACTAGAGTAGAATTTATCTTATAAAGAATCTAGTTCAACACAGTCATAGAAAACATATTGATATTAGATATCACTTCATCAAGGAAAAAATGTGAATACAATGTGATTAAAATGGATCATGATGGAAATGATGACAAAGTGGATTACATTTTGACTATTCTACTAAAAACATAAGTGTTTGAGAAACATCTTTTGATCCTTAGTGTTCTGTAACATCCCAATGCATGAGGAGGTTATGACTTGTCCCCTCCCGCCATTTTTTTCAATTTTTTTTAATCATTTTATGGAAGTCATGTTGGTTTATGGGGGAGATATGATCAAGGGGGTGTGTTTTGATCCCAACATGTACAAATAAATGTTCTATGGGATTATTTCCAAAGGGGAGAATAGATATATTTAGTAGTTATTCTAGTTATAATGGATAAATTTTGTAGGTTTTTTATGATGTTTTTTGAACCATGAAATGTTTCTATGAAAGGATGAGAATTCAGTGTTAAAAGAAAATTGTCATAGCATATCCTGTACATCTATAAGAATTAAAAATCATGAGAACCCAATCCATTCTTCCCCTCTTGATTCCAATATCAAACATTTCTCTTGTATACTTAGGGTATCAGATGATTTGTTTCTCATGTATCAGGTTTTGGTAGCTACAGATGATTTATTGAGTTTTTTAATAAATTCTCAACAAACCCAAACTATGAAATTGTTGGAACCATGGTTAATATTTAGTGGAAATAGAGTCGGTGTTTGTTTATTATCCATTCACATTGGGTTGATCAGGGAGATTTCAAGGAAACTATTCTAAAATAACAACCTTACTACAGTATTAAAAGTGGTTTCATTTTCTAATCTTTCAAAAAATTTTGGGTTCAAAATCAAGAGGGGGGGAATCATCATGAAAGGTAGATTTATAGGATTGGATCCTCATAAATATGGTAAATACATGGGTTTCCTAAAGATACATTTTTTAAAGGATGAGGTTTATGATTATATGGATCATCTTGGAAATGAATCATGATTGATGAAACTAGATAGATATAATCTCTACAACAACAAAAATATTCATGAGAAGTTTTAATTTAACAGGAGAATCATGAGTGAATGATATTTGTGAACATGTTTTTTGGAATTTCATGAAATATACTCTAGAGTAATTGGAGCATCTCGAGGGACTATGCCTATAAATGTGAGGGTATAACCACTACTTCATATACAGAAATATTTATAGATTGATATGAATCTTTTTGAATTCAATATAAACTAGGGCTTCAAAAATAAAGTATTAAAAGTAATCTTGAAAATCATAAAATTGATTCTATATTCATGAATATTACATAGGTATCTTTTAAAATGGATTTTTATTATTATTGTGTATTCTGTGTTTACTCATTGTTCTTCATGAAAGAAATTTGTTCTGCAAAGGAATTTTTCTTCTTAAAGGTAGTAATCATCATGAAGGAGCATTAAGAACAAATTTATTGATAATATTGTTAAATATAAGAGTTATTTAAAGTCCATCAACACTTGACTATAGTGAAATATGATTCTCATTCATGTCAGGGTGAAATAATTACATTCTAATCTATTGAAGCAGCCTTCATGTATTTAACTAGAGTATGACATTTCCTAAAGTAGTGAGATATGGGGAGTTGAAGAATGTGTTCTTTATGTGGAAGTGGAATATCCATAATGTCTTGTAATGGTATTGTGTCTGGAATGGAGTGATTGTGTCTGACCTTCTTTTTTCCAAAGAAAGTTAAGATTAGTGGATTTAGGTACTACTGACTCACTATTGATGTATGCTCTTTAGAATATCCCATAGTGGTGAACAAAGAAAAACTTTTTAGCTATCTCTCTTCATGTGAATGTTAAAATTTCTTAATATTATCATCAGAAAGGTTTAACAGGTTCTTTCCATTGAGGGAAAAAGATCTATCAAATTAGAAGAAAATTTTGTCACATGGATTCACTCCTCCCATCAGAGGGTGTTTTGGGGTCCTTCAATGACACGATGTAGCTTTTAGGTGTATCATTTTAGACTAGGATTAAAATTTCACTTTATATTATTAGAATGGGATTTAACATGAACCATTTAATTATGTGAAACAAAAAGAAACATAACATCATAATACTTATGATTACATTAATAATATAATGATAGTATTATATTTCATTATTTGATTAGGTTTTTTTATCTTAGTGGATCTTATATAGATAATATCACACTATTGGGGTTTTTCAATTAAAATAGTTACCAATATTCAATTTTCACAACACCTCTTAATGAAATTTATGAAAAAACGTATCATTATCTTTTATTCTAGAAATAAATATTGAAATTTTTAGATACACGACCAAATATAATAAAGTAGGAATAAGAGTGGATTCTATTTCCTATGATGCTGTGGGGAAATAAATAGATTTTACAAAAATCCTACAATAACAAAAATGATGAACTCAAGATATCATGGAACAAAATTACATATTTTAGAGAGTATCACCTTTTTGGGATATTGGTAGTTAATGAGGCTTGGTAATATCTCACCTTGTTTCATGACATTCTTCATGAATTTGTTGATATTTTGAACAGTTTTAAACCAACTATAACTTTTTAAAAAATAAAATTTCATACATAATTTATTTCATGTCAAATAAAATTGGATATATGAGTTAGACCGCAATCATTTTATTTATAATATTTTTTTGGAGATTAAGGATAATGTATTGTTCAGGGAATAGTTGTTATATACTATGTATAGGGGTGAGAAGATACTAAAAATTAATAGGGTACAACTTGTTTATGTGAAATGGTGGAACATGTATGTGTAGGATGAAACATTGGAGTGGGAGGTTGTTATGATATCTTAGGGTCCATATATTTTCATAATAAAAGTCCTCATGATGTATCATATAGTCATGAAATGCTATAGTGGTGAGATTTCATTTGCATGATGTTTTTTTATGAAAAATTTAAATATAATATTTAGATTATCATATATAGTTAGGAATATATTGCAAAAAAATTAATGAATTTATAAGGTTATTCATATTTTTTGTGGAAGAGCGTTAGTGGTATAGTTCATTACATTACTAAAATAACCACCTAGTTATCTATGGCCTAATACCAGATCCTTGTGCCTTGATAGTGTAGGGTAGAAGCTCCCAAAAGTTCACTATATGGGTGGTGACCCTTTGGTAGATATTTGGTGGGGCATTGGGACCCAGTTGGGGTGCACTAAGTTTTGGTATCATAATTTACATATTTTATTTTATAATTTATCATAAAATTAGTTTATGTTATAAAATTTCATAACTCATCCCTCAATTATACAGATATATAGAAATTGAATTTCACTTTCCTATCCTATTATTTTTTCCCTTCCATATTGAATTTGTTACCCATCTGAGTATAGATTCATCTATTATTATTTGGGTTATGTATCCATTGGTTATTCTATATTGTGTTTAATTTTAATTGAGTTTTCTATCATTGTAATATAATAATTTCTCCTAAATACAAAACAGATGTTTCATGACTTTTTTTTGGTATTATATTAAATTGATAAGATTTAGACTATGATTTTGAATGGGAAACATAAAATTAAACAATGTTAGGTTACCCTATAATTTACCACTATTATATGTGTGTTTATTTTTTCATAAAATGTGTATGTAAATTAGGGAAGGATTGAATAACATGGAAAATAACTAAACATGGATTCTGGGGGTTTGAGACTGGATTGAGGTTCATTAGGAATTTAATATGTCCTTTATGTCATATGTTTTCACCACATAATTGAATATTTTTATTTTACCTATTATTATTCCTTGAATAGTGAAAATTAGAATCCCATATAGGTTCATCTATAGTTGATGGAATTTTAGGGACAATAGGGTTCCCCTAAAATGACCTCTAAAAAGGGATTGTCTCTTTATGTGATCAGCTAGTTAGAGAAGAGCCTTTATATCATGTAGAGGATGGAACCTAGTTGGTATGGATGTATCTTATTTAAATACTTTTAGATGAACAATACTAGTATTTTAATGGGGTTTTTGGTCTTATGTGTGTATTTATAGAATCCAAACCCAATGTTTATGTTCTTTATCCCTTAAGACAATATGTTCTTTTGATTATCCTATCTCGGTTGGACAAAGGCTAACCCAACGATTGATTTTTATGAGATGTAATATTTTTTTAAAATGACGGTAGATTTCTCATAGTGAAATGATCATATGAGTATAGAAAATAGAACAACATTTTCCCTACTCTTTAATGAATAATGGTAGGGGAAATTAATTCCAAATTCACCTAATATTTTTAATGAGTATAGAAATGTTAGAAATCAACTTAACTAGTTTCATAGGTGTGTTAGTTATGTATGGGATTGATGTTGGATAACATATCCTTTATAATGTGGGGAGTATAGTTGTTAGAAATAATATTTCCCTCCAGGGATATTATTTTTTATACTAATGGAATCATTATTATGTTTATCAACACTAAACACTGTTGGTACTACTAATCATCTAGGTGGATTTTATAGATAATGATGATGTGATATATATAAATTTTTTAATGTTATTGTTTATATATAAAATTTTTTATGAAACAATATCTATTTTATTTTTTATAGGAAACCATTCATGGTGAAATACAATTTATATTTCTCACAAGATACACTATAACTATGGTGGTAATGAATACATCATTGTCTAAAATTCTAATATCGGGCTGGGAAATTCTTTTGAACAATTTTTTATTTTGTCTATATTGTTTTCGTATTATTTTACCATACTCATTCCCAATCGATTTGTCAATAAACAAATATTAGTTTAGTGGGTGTTATAATAATACATGAGTTTAAGTTTTTATTTCATTGGATACATTTATTATGGTTACCGCTTCATTGAAATCCACATGGTTTCCTGTGGATTTTTATCATGATTGTTTAGTATTTCATTATTTTACATAGAAAAATGAGAGAGGGTATATACTCCCCATGACATTAATATTCTGAATCTAATAGTATGAAACATTTTTCTTATGCGAAGGATGTCATGAGTTCATTAAATAATTTCATTTTTTATATTATTCTTGTAATATTTACAACTAATGATTATTCATTCACTATAATGCCACATTTTAATTTTATTTGTGTACACCGTCAATTTTTAAGACCTTATCCTTAATTCAACCTTTAAAAAATATATAAATAATTTAAATTTATTTTTTATGTAATAATTTCTATATAATGGTTAATTATTTATGAATTTCACATTGTTCATATTATAGTAGTCATTTCATAACCAAAATCTACCATAAAATATCATAGAAAATAGAACATGTGATGCCCATGGTGGAACGTTTTCTTTGATAAATCATATGTTCACTAAAAATTATTATTGGTTATATTTTATCAATACTTTGTGACCAAAAAACGATATGATTGAATTTTTATATTAATTATTAAAGGTAAAAAAGCTAATATATAACCTCATATCTCTATAAAGTGGTATTCTAACGAATTATTTTGGGAATACAATAATGAAATCATCAATATCCACTGATAACAAAGGTTTATCTTTTAATTACAAAAATAATAGAAAAATCACATCCAATTCACATGAAAAATATCTATGAACATAAAAACATTATTGTTTCATGATTCATATAAATAAATCACACTCCTTAAAAAGAGTAATTAATTTGATTGTGTTGAGTAATAGAAACATTATAACCATAAAAACCAATATGATCTTTAAAAATCACCATACAATAAATTTATTTTACTAGATTGTATCCCACTATCAATATGAAATAAAATTAAAATATGGCTTATCCCTTACTAGTCATACTAGATTAATAAATTTATTTGAATCCTTATCCTACCAATAGTAAATGAGGCATTTCTATATCCATTAAGTATTGCATAATTTCTAAATAAAAAATTACATTGTCAACTACATGTGAATATTATAATTGATTATATGGGCATGTATCCAAAATAAAAGATATCATTTTAAAATCATTAGGAAATTAATATTTTTGAATAATATGTCTAGATACTAATTCATTATGATCATGATCTATAGTGAATAATTACATATAATATTTCTATGTTTTCCCTTATTGAAGGATATCTCCATATTTCACTTATGATAACACTCACCCATGCTTTGGTTTCATAGGGGTAATAATAAATCCCTTTCTATGGTTTTAAAATACAACAATATATTCTATATAAAACATATCCAAGATTTAAATATTTAAACATTGATGAAATTTCATAGAGTCACTAGGAAAATCATGTTTAGAATTATTGTTTGTGCAATGTAGATGACACTCATGATGTATTTTACCCTATGATGAGTTTGATTTTACCAATTTCTCCCTTATTACTTTTTTCATAAATTTACTCTATTTTTTTCTGTCCACTAGTAAATTATAACATCTATCATGTATATGATGAAATTTACATGCCCTTAGAGCATTTATCACATCCATTTATGAATAAGAATCTTAATTAACCATCTCTAGATTAGTGGTAAGGTATAATTAGATATTTTTTTGTGTAACTAGATATTGTATTAATATTTATAATTTTCTACATAAAAGTTCATAACATTAATCATAATTTATAAATGTTGAACCAACTCCAAAAAATTATCTATGTAATCTTCTAGTATCTTGTACCCTTTCTTTAATTCCAATAATATCCAAGATTTCAACAACATTAAATATCAAGGTAAAACAATTGAATCAAAATTTTATCATTTTTTCCCATGTTAAATGGTTAGGAATGTTTTCATTCAAAAAAATTTCCACCATTCAATATTTTCCCCCTTTATAATCTATGTAGATAACACTCTCAGAAATCTCCAAAGAATAGATAAACATGAAGATTTGGTTTAATTTGTCCCGCTAATCATAAAATTCATGACATATACCACATGAATTAAAGATTGTATAATTATACTTCTTGGTATCCAAATATTTATTCACCTACATTGGTATATTTTTTTCAGTTCCACTTATAATAACCTAATTGACATGGACTATTGAAACCAAGTGTTCAATAACACACTCATTGTCCCAATATCTTCTTCTAAAACAATTTTCTCTATGCAATGGAAGTTAAATAATGATAGAAAACAAAAAAAAATTATGAAAAAAATTATAAATAAGAAAATATAAATATGATAATGTCTTAACAAATTTCATGAAAAATATTCTATCTTAATTTATGTGGATAAATTAAATTTATAATATTTCATTCCTTTTAAAATTGTTCAATGAAATCATAAATAATTTCAACTGATTTCATTCTTAAAAAACATTTCAAAAAAATTTCAACAATTTTGAAAACAACTTTTATATTTAAAATTCATTTTAATAAATTACATGGATATATATTTTTCAATTTCAATTTCTTCCAAGATGTTTGAATATATTTTCCAACAAATCACATTTTTGGAAAATACAACTATAGGGAATAACATACTACATAATACCCTTCAATCAATTCCATTATTAAAATTAATTTCTAAGATTTTAAAATAAAATTGAAAATTTATAGTTGGAGTGCTACCCTGAAAAATTTTTCCCACCTAATGTTATGAATTTCCACAAACAAACATAAAAATGGTATGAAAATGACATATATTAAGGTAGACATATAAGAAATCGTTCCAGAGTCCTATAAGGACAATACAAAGAAAACCCACCATGCGAAAACCCATACAACATAGGTCATAACA
This sequence comes from Viscum album, assembly GCA_963277665.1. Classification (NCBI taxonomy): domain Eukaryota; kingdom Viridiplantae; phylum Streptophyta; class Magnoliopsida; order Santalales; family Viscaceae; genus Viscum; species Viscum album. The sequence goes on along the minus strand of OY728121.1, from coordinate 1,637,274,969 downwards.
TTAAAATAACAATATATAAAAAATAAAATTTTACAATTGTCAAAGACTCTACTAATCTATAGGTAAACCATCACCATCAACATCCACTAGTGAATCACTCATAGGAATCCCAAACCACACATCAGATTATAGAATTTCATGAACCAACCTATGTCATCCTAGAATTTGACCCCAAATCCCCAATGTTTCAATGCTCAAATGAAAATCTTAATCCCCAAGGGTTAGAAAATATTACATTTGTATTAAAACACATTTTGTGAATGATGAATCCAAAAATAAAACACACAATCAATAGATAGCATATATTAATGAAGGAAATAATTCAAATATAAAGGTGTACTGTTGAATACACAAGAACGATGAAAATATATGTTCAATAAAATAATAATATAATAAATATTTGTGAGACTGACAACAATAAATCTCTAATATGTGGTCCAACACCCACCCATTTCTCAAAAAAACTCTTAAACCCTCCTAACACAGATACCCAATGTTACTATTCGTCACCTTTTCATTATATTAATTAGATAAAAAATATTAACACACAAACAAAAATATGTGAACTGTGCGAGAAAAAAAACCCAGTTGGATCCCATAAACTATTTAATAAGATGTATTTTGTTAATGAATAAAATTATTCAGATTTAATGAAATCAAATTCATGATATATAGTGTTACACAATTTTCAATAAATCATTGAAATCCACCATTGTTAGATTAGTTTATAGTACATTATAAAATAAACAACCATAAAACAATTTACAAATAAACCATTTTTGAAATAGTCAATAAAGAACCAAAAAAAATGGATCACCATAGAAACTATTCATAAGTTTTGATCAGTTTCTATTTGATAGGATAGTCACACATTAATGAGAAAATGAATAAGTGTGTATAATTCCAAAGATCATGTTTTTGGGGTTTCAAAAACACCCCAAATAGTGAACTCATTATCAAAATAATGTTTAAATAAGTTTTATAATATTTGTGAAAAATGAAATTTTATGGTATAATTTTATTTAATATAATTTATGTCTTTGATATTTTTCATTACACACAACACCATGTTAACACGATTCACGATATACTTTGGAAATATTTCTACATAATATGATAGTTATTTCCAAAATATTGGATTATGGTATGAATATGACAAACAAAATTATTAAAATTTATATCATATATATATAGAAAATATTAATTCATTTTTTTAGTTGATTTTTAATTCGTATAAATGTATTATTTGGTAATTTTTTTTAAAAAAAACTATTTTTATACCATCAATGTGATTATATTTTAATAAATTAAATTAATCATTATTTTTAAATGATTTTAATTAAATGTGTATATAATATATTGAATATAATATTTTCAAATTTATAAAATATATTCGACATGGAAAAGAATGAACATATTATTATTTTTATTCTAAAAAAGTGACTTTTTTCTAAAACTACATTTTGATTCATTTTACGAAAACATTTTAAAATGATGTTTTCACTAATATAAATTGAATATTATAATATGGATACATTATTTGGAATAATAATTATTAATATTCTATAATAATTTCAATTTATTAATTTTTACCATAATGAATTGTAAAAATATAATTTTTTTAACCATAGTTAGGGTTGAAATAGGTTTACAGTATGGTTAAACAAAGAGATATGGGTAAAAACATGGCATAAAGTAATTTAAATCATATTAGAGGTAGATATTTCAGCCTTATCTTATCATACATTGGTTTTCTTTCACACTTGGTGTCGTTTTCAAAATAATGTGACTTCAAATAATTTAAACATTTTTTGTAATTTGGTGTGTTCCACCCTCACTTATAAAAGGGATCCTCATATCCTCTCTTATTTAAATAATTTATGCTATTCATCATGTCCAATACCTATTAAAAATAATTTTTATCCTCTTTTCCTTTATTATTTATCATTTTTTATTAACCTAATATCATCCTATAGTGGATTAAGGTATATTCCAAATTAGGTATGTTAGGGAAGATGGGTATATAAGGAGTATGAAGTAAGATGAAACTTGACATAAGGGTTTCTGTTATAATAAAATTTATTTTTGGATTTTATATGATAAATTATCATTGAGGGAAATTAAATATATATTTTTATTTATCCCCCCCCCCACATTTGATTCATCTATATGCCTTCCTCTAGTTTTTAGGTATTATAAATATTTTCTCTCATTAGTTTTTAAAATAATGAAGGAATTTATTTAAAGGATAACAAGACTTGTTTTCTATTAGTTTTATGAAAAATTTATTAAATGTAAATTATATATATAATTTATATAATGATGTATTTAGATAAGCATGAAATTTTAAAAAAATAACATTTTCAATATCATTTAATTAATTTAAATTTGATTAAAATGAATCTTTTTAATAATTTTTTTGAACAATTCATTTTTGAATTTTTACGAGAGAGTTAACATAATGTTATATTTTAATGTATATGTTATAAATATTATTTAATTATTATGACTGTAAATTTTTTAATAATCCTTTAAATGTTTACATTGTTATTTTCAGAAATAATTATCCATTTCTTGAAATTTTTAGTTAATGTCTTATCAAAAGAAAGTGATATTGTTCCCATGTTTTTAAAAAATGGTTTTAATGTCCTTTTAGTTTTATTTTTCATCTATCTATATTTTTTATAATAATTTTTATGTTTAACTAGGAACATGATTTTTTATGAAATCCAATTTTTTTGACTACTTATGATGAAGATGATCGTATAACAGGTAAACGAAAGGTATTTATTTCCCAATGGTCAATTAATATTTGATAACATAATTGATGATTTTATGATATCATACATTTAATTTATCTTTATTTATTATGATTATGTGATTAATATTTATTTATATAACTCATTTATTTTCCTCGATTTATGATCTAATTATATGTTTAATGTTTTATGATATTATGGCACACAGATGTTTGGTTTTAATTATGTGATTAGTGGGACCAAAATTGTAGGTCCTTCAAATGAATTATGTAATTATTGATATATCTTGAGAAAATATACATTTTTATTTTGATTGGACCTAAAATATGGGTATATATTCACTATGATAGTCATGGTTGTGATCCTTGACTAAGGAAATTATAGAATGTATAGTAAACACAATCCTTCGTGATAGTCTAGGAACTGATCCTTGAAAAAAGATATTATTTTATATTATTATGTGTATTCCAAAAACATAGGTCTTAATATTATGATATTTTCTATTTGATTAATAATTATTATCAATAATTCTATACACTCATGAAATATTATTTTCTTATAAAAATCTTTATATGGTTATTCATGATTGATGAATATGAATAATTAGGTATGATATTCTTATGTTGTGATCATGCTAATATAACATTATTCTTATGATCATATATAATCATTGATTTATGTCACCAATTTTATCCCTTATTATGCACATGATCTCACAATTTATTATGTTTCAATTTACCCCAAGTTATGATGAAATTTATTAAGTTTGAAATTATTAAGAAGGGTAGTATGAGCGACGTACTTTATGATACATTTTGAATATATTTTAAATAATAAGTGGATTATATATCTAGCCTCCAACGAAAATTGAAATTTATTATCTTTTTGATAATATTATTATTAATTTTATTGAATATTCATAAATAATATTGCAATGTTTTTTTATGTTATGATGGGGTCACTATAATTGGAATCAGTGGACAATTTTGTTATTTTTGGAGATTAAGATATTGATAACTTCAGTGAAACCCTTGGGGATAAGTCAAAATTTATAATAGATTCCATATTTTTTGATAATGTATAGTTTAACTAATTTTCTTAGAAACCACATCCATATCTAGATATATAGAAATCAATTTGGTAGTGGCAAAGATACACATATTGTTATCATCTATGAATTATTATGATTTTGAATTAACTCCATCATCAGTGCATGATGTGTGGTCCATGGAATTTACACCTATTTAGAAACATCTAGAGGATTGTAATTGGTTAATTCCCATTCATATTATTGATTAATATGATGAATGTGAATAGATATCCTATTACAATGAGTTATAATCCATTGTGTTAAAAAAACATAATGTGTCATGGGTTTAAAAAATATGTCTTAATTTATGAAATCAGATGAATGGTCTATATAATAATATTATTTTATAAACTGATTATTAATTATTGATACTCAAATAAAGTTTATTTTTATTTCATACAATTAAAAGTACCTAAAGAATCATTTGAACATTTAATTTGATAGAAAATGAAATGATTATATTCATGAGAAAATGAATGTTATTAAAGATATAATATGAATCTTTTTCACTATTCTTAACCAACAATCTTAATATTTAACTAAAATACTCAATATGTGTGTGTCTCCTAACACACTAAATTATAAAATATTTGGTTTTCATGGTACTTTAGTTGATAGAAACAATTTAGGAAATGATATTAAGCTTCATATTCTTCATGTACATGGGTAGAAGCTCCTAGGAAAATGTCTTGTAGGAATGGGAATATTTTTCATGTGTAGAAAATAAATCAATGATACAATTATTTTAAAATAAAAAATATAATTTTATATATTGGTAAATGAAGTTCATTATAAGGTAATACTTTTTAGCCATTGTATTCTATATAGAGAACTTGATAAATATCTGAGTTAATGACCTAATATAATGGATAGCTCCTAGATATTGAATGTCCTATGTTATTTCATTATTTTAAGTGGATAATTATGATAAATTCATACTTTTTTCCAACGATAATTTTGGGATTTCATTAAAACAATTGTGAGAATGTTACCTATGAAAATATAATTATTCTTCATTTAGTGACATTTGGTGTTCTTTTTAGCAGGGATTATATCAATCTACATAAGGAACTTATAAATTATTATAATAAAGAAGTCAAATTTGATATAATGAATCATCCTATGATAAATTAATATAGAAATGCTAACTAGAACATCCAAGGAAAATTATATTTGTATTTATTCCTATTCATGAGTGGAATTTTTCTATAATGGTTAGAAACTAAACATTGATGACATGACTATTGTATGAGATTATGCTGATATATATCCGAAAGACGTACCTAGTAATATATAAAATCTTGAATTTGATATTACTATATAACTTTTTATTTTTGGTAAAATTATTTCAATGAATCCATATAAAATTACCATGATTGAGATGCATGAACTTAAGAAGAAAATATAGTAGAGTAATTATAAGGTATTCATTTGACTAAGTTCATCTCTAGTGGACAGAACTGTTATTTTTTTAGAATAAAAAAGGTTCAATTAACAATTATATTAATAATTGAGAAATTAAAATTTTTATTATAAAAAAAATGTATCATTTACCCATATTGATGAATTTCTTCATCAATCTTGTAGATATCAATATGTTTATATGATTTACCTTAATTATAGATTTCATCAATTTATGCTTACAAGAGAGGATATTCACAAAAACACCTTTCATAATAGATATGGTCTTTATGAATTTAAAGTGATTAAATTTTGAAATTACAATTCCCCAACCATATTTTGGTATTTAATTAATAGATTCTTTTGTTATTACTTGATTAGTTTGTGGTGGTATTTATAGATTATAATAGTATATATTAAATGTTCAAGGAAGAGAATGAAGATAATTTAATGATTCTATTGAATATCTTTAGGTTGCATAAAATGTATTCCAAATTATATATGTGATAATTCATGATACAAAGTGTTTCATTCAGGGGTTATATAATCTCATCTATGGCTATGTCAGTAGATTTTTCAACAAAAAAAGTTGTAATGAAATGACCCAGACGAACCTTGATGACAAAGATCCATAGTTTCATGGTGATTATTATATAATACTGACACATTATGGGGTATTTATGTATGTTATCTAATCCAATATAATATTTTAAATTCAATGGATCAACATTCATTTTAAACGAAGATTATGAGAATGATTTCAAAGAAATGGAGAGAAGGTTGTTCATTAAACCTATTATTACACTAACTTATAATGGATAAGGGGTTTTTTATCAACAATTATGCATTGATGAAGGGAATTGGATGCATCCTCATGTATAATTACATGGTGATTTCTTATTCATTATGCAAAATGAAATTTCTTGAAAAAAATATTGCTTTTTAAAATATATTGAGTTGGATGAAAAACTTATTTCATTGAAAAAATGATGAGTTATCCTTATAATGAATGTTATGATATATATAATTATTAATCATAAGAGAATAAAATATATATTCCTATAGATTGAGTTTAATATGAAAAAAAATTTATGGTTGGATTTGATCAGAGATTATAATTTCTTAATATATTACAACCTTAAATATGTTAACTAGGTGGTTGATGATCAGATTCAAAAAGAACATACTAATTTTTTGATTGTACATATTTAAAGAGATCTAATAAATAAGGATTTTTTGTATATAGATCATGAAATCATTGGGAATTTTGAATGATCCTAACTTTCTCAGATGAATATTCAATCATCCAATAATGATTGGATTAAGGAGGTGTATAAGGATGATTTTGAACTAAAATATATGGTGAGGAATGTTCTTAAGTTAAGACATGATTGTGATGAAAAGAAAAGGTTGGAGAACTAATTTTAAGTTTCTTAAATACTATATTTTGATAAAATATTTGATCTATTATGCTCATAATTTATCATTCTCAATTCACACCATATGAATAATGATTCTTACTGATATAAAATATTTTTTCTGGTGGGACAACCTGAAAAAGGTTTTTGTCAAATATTTATAAAGATTATTTTTATTTCATGAAGAAAAGTATTATATCCAAATTACTAATGTTATTTTATAAATGTTTCCCACATTATAATGAAATTATAAAATATCACCCTAGATTTCATTATATGACTCCCCAAAACATATAAAGGCCTTAATAATATTTTGATTTTAGTTGATCTAATTTGATGTTAAACCTTTTCATTACAATTTGATAATATTATCACTTTATCATACTCCAATAATATAAAATATCTAAGTACTATGGTTTCATGGACTACAACAGTCAATTATATCCGATTGGGATTTTGTTTTTACTTAATTGTTTTGGAGAAGTCTCTTTCAATATTTATTACATAATTAATCAGTAGCTCTTCATATCATCATAGAATTGATGTATCTTAGATAGGTCCATTAAAAACTATAATATATATTGATATCATATTCTATATATTTCAACAGTTATTGGGATCAAAACAATTCTCTAGTTGATTTTTCTTATAACAATAACTTTTACAGAAGCATTTAGATGGCCCCTTGTGAAGACCACTACAGAAATATGCGAAGAACTCTAATATGGTGGGGTAATGTTAGAGAGAAATATATATTTTTACCTAGGATGGAAAATTAAAATTAAAATAAGTTTAGATGTATTCTACAGAACATCATGGAATCTTAGAGTCAGTATAAAATTTAAACTATCTAACATTGGTGTGATGTAGTGTTTTATAGACAGTGATATGGTATGACTATTAATATTTCCATATAATATGGTAATGATATTTTTAAATAATTAATAGATGTGAACTATAAATATTTGACCATTTTAAATTCTTGATCTTATCTTGACAACTACCTATCACATGGTACTACCACCGAATATCTCTCAAGATCATGATGTCTTTCATTTAGGTCCCCTGACGATTTACATACCAGATTATTCACATGTACTAAACATAGATGTTGTACCACTAGATCCTGATCTACCTTATGATGAATAAATTTTAGAGATTATTTATCATATAGATAATCTATTTTGGAACAAAACATGTCACATCATCCTTCTTTTCTTCAAAAACCATAAATTTTAGAAAGATATATGGGGACCTGAGAATATGATGAGGCCTAATAACCATCTATTTTTTTTATTAAAGTGAATTAATTTGGATTAAAAAAATTATTATAATGGTGGTATAATTTAAAAGTTTAAGATTTTAAGATATATTTCCCTTTAATAAATTTGATGTGTCTGATTGCTGATTTTTCAAGAAACATTTAGTATTAATGAACTATGCTATACTAATGAAATATTATTATTTAATTTTAATGTTATCATCTTGAGGATGGATTGGTGAGTAGTAATAGGACTAAATAAATTAAGAAAATTAACTGTCTTTATATTTATAAAATTAATTCATATTTTTTCAATTGGTTATAAATTATAATAATATAATTTGAATATAAAAAAGTGATGTATTTCTAAAAAACTATTTTTATATGTATAATGTATTTCTATATAAATTAATTATATTAATCTATGTTAATAAATTATTGTATTTAAATTTTTAGTTAATATAATCAATCAAATATTATAATAGTAAACAAATATTTCTTATATGGAAATGGTTGAAGCTACATATAGTTTTATTCTTACAAATGCATATTTCAAAAAACATATTTACTGCATTATACACACTTAGTTTAGAATGAATTTAAACCATATAGGGAAACTAAATTTCATAAAATTGATACCATATTTTGAATCATACAGATGAATATATTCTAATAGGGTAAAAATATTTATTATCAATACTGAATAGTAACAGAAGTAAAAAAAGAGACCAAAATTATGGATTAATCATGTTTATCGGGGTAAACCAAGAGATAAGGGTTAAAATTACAATTAATCTTGTATAAATCATATTGGTTGATGATGTTTAGAACTTATATGTTTTTACCTTTAATGAATTCTAAAAAAATTCCATATTAATAGGAATTTAAATTTAAATTTTTTAAATGTTTCAATTAATTCTATGTGTTTCCCGCCCCTAAATTATAAATGGGCTCCTCTAATCCTCCCCTCTTCAAAAAAATTGATCCCTTCAGATCAACCACAACCTACTATAAACCATCATAGATTACACTTCTTTACTGTTTATATTCTTTTGTTATCCTATGATCATTTTAATAAGATTTATGTTTTATGAAAAATGTGATCACTCAAATAATAGTATGTTTGAATGCATACAAATCAAGACAAGATTTATGGTAAGGGTTTATGTTAGAATATCATTGCATTTTTTGATTTCAAAATATAAATAAATATCGATATAAATTATGTATATTATATTATTTAAATACAATTTATATTCTTAATATATGTTTCCTTATGGAACTTTTTTTATTGGTACCATTATCCTCTCATACATAGTTAAAATGAACGAGAAATTTTTTATAGAGATCGAACCATATTTTACTATAAGTTGATAATGTTTTTCCTCTATGTAAATACTATATAAATTTTTTAAAGAAATTTTTACCTATTCATGAAATGTTTTAAAATTTTCATTTTCATTATATTTTACATTATTTACAACGGTTTCAAATTTATCCTTTTAATAATTTTTTTCAAAAAAAAACTCATTATGATTTTTTAAAAATCATTTAAAATAATATTATCATATAAAATAACCATATAAACTAAAATTATAACCATAATGAACATTTTTATCTTTGAATATTTCATTATTTGATTCCTTTGATATTTTCAAAAAATGAATTTTCCCAATATTTTTGGATATTATTTTGAAATGTTATCAAATGAAAATGATATTTTACTCATGTCTTCTAGGAAAAGATAAATTTATTTTTTAATGGAATATTTAATCCTTAAAAATAGATTATAATGATATTTATGATTAAATTGGGATACGTTCTTTTGATTCCTTTAAAATTTCTTGATCACATGATAACAATTATCTTAGAATGATTAAATTAAACGCATTTTAATCCTATGGGATAATTAATCTATGACGATATAATGATTAAACTTATGATATGATCGAATTATTTTATCAAGATGAATTTCATTGATGTGATGAAAACATATCTACATTACCTATTTACATTTTATGGGTTATATTATGTTAATATGATTATTTTTTATGATATCGTTGAAAAATATATTTTATTTTCATTATATAATGGGTGATCCCATAATTTTATTGCCCTCCAATTAATATGTAAAAAATTTGATATCTCACAAAATAATATAGTATTCAATGGGGTGTGATTATAATTTAGTAAGATAATTTTTCCACTACGATCGTCTTGGAAGTGAACCATGACTAATGAAATAATGGAGTTGGGAGTGATCCCAATCCACTATGACAGACTTAATAGTTAGCCTTGAATAAGTAATAGATATTATCTAATTATATATAAGAAAAAAATTATGTATTATCATTAATATATATTCCCATGTCCCATGAATTACTAATAATGTTTCATGTAACACCCTATCATTTTTTGAAAGGGTTTTTTCAAATTATTTTAATCTTTTTGATACTTTTCATTACATGAAACAAGAAATTTTTCTTTTTTTGCATGAAATCATTGAGTTGGGATTGATTTATATGAATCACTGAGCTTAGATAATTTTAAACCCAACACTTAGTATAGATTTCATAAAATTCCACACTAATTATGTATGTTGTTACTCACAATACCGATTTTATCTTATTTTTCAAGAAATACTGAGTTTAAATGAAAGTTGACATACTATTGAAATGTTATTATAATTTTGATAAAATATCTATTATAATGTCATATATTAATATGATTATCTAAATTATGAAAATATGGTTTACACATGTTCATATAAATAATTTTTTGGTGACCAAATAATTATAAACGAAGATAAAATCATTGGAATGTAAAGGAAATCATTTTACGAAAAACTAATTTTATACACATTAATAGGGTTTACCATAATAAAAAACCTTTCAGTGAATTATTTTATAGAAAATTTATACATTATATTAAAAAAAATTTAATTAATCATATATTTTATTAAAATATAATATTAAAAACCAATTTTATGCTTAATAAATATGTTTCTTTACCAAATCACCATTTCATATTGCACTTCTATTAAAAAAAATTTATTAAAATTTATAAAATTTATTTCAACATATAAGAATAAATTATGAAATTTTCATATCAAATTTATCTTTGTGGTAATATTGGTATATTACTGAATATTTTAAATTTTTTCTCCTAACTGAAAAATACTGAATTTTAATTGAAAACATCCTTTTTTTTAATTTATATATAATGCTAAATTATATATTAAATTTTTTTAAAGTGTAATTAGTTCAATAATAAATTTACTAATCCAGTTTAGTTAATATTAAAAAATTAATTATTTAATTGGATATAAAAATATAATCAACTTTTGAACTTTTTTCACTTTTAAAAACCCGCTTTCACATCACATCTACAAGATTACATTTAAATTATTTTATTCAACTTTTGTGAATTAAATTTGGATAAACTAATTAAATATTTGGAATAAAAATAATTTAATTTATATAATTATATAAAAATTTATTTTTTACCACAATTATTATGAAAAAATTTAAAATTAATTACCGCGAGTAAGGTTAAAACAGTGTTTTGAAAATTACATATGTTTTCGTCAAAATAAAATTTTCACACATATAAGAATTTTATTTAATATATATAATAATTATGTATAATAATATAATAAATATCTATTAATATTATTCTTAATGGAAATATTACATAGGTAAATAAGAAAAGAAGTTACCATTGTAATAACTATAAGGATAAAATGTATTAAACATAGTGGAAATGGAATAACTTGATAGAAAGTTTTGTTTAGTTTTTATGGAAGAGGTTTTTTACAAAACAATTAACCCATAACCTTTATGATTTATAAATTTTGTAGCCACATGAGGTAATATTGACCTCCCAAAAGTGAATTCGTTTGGGAATATACAAAAAATCCAATCCCCCTTAATTTTAAAATGGGACTCGTAACCCTCACTTCTTCACACATCTGAATAAACTGTTCCTAACAAAAAACTAAATAATTACACCCCCAACATCCATTATTTCATCTAATAAGACATATTTTTGATGAAACCCATCGTAGTAATGTTTTTATTGAAATCCTAAATAGGATACCTAAATAATAGGTAATTTACATCAATGATAATTTTTATTTTATTTATTCCTCAACCCGATTCAATTGTTATTATATCATGATTATATAATAAACTAATTTTATTTCATATACTAAGATGATTTTTAATTTAATGACCTAAAACTATCTCTACTTCCATCAAATGGGTTGAAAAATCATCAATCATGTGGATAACACACTACCGCCTCACAAACTGATGTGATTCTTTTTTTTCCATTACCACATATCATGGCCTATAAAAATTATTAATTAATTTTTTTTATAGATATATATATATATATCTATTATTTATTATTTTATTATTATTATTTAATTTATATATCTCAAATACCATCATGATTTTAATTTTTTTTGGAATATGATAATGTCTTTCGGATGTATAGTGGTTTTCCACCTCCCAAAGCAATGTGATTCGTTCATGATATACATTGTAGGTATTTAAAATGGGTCCCATAAAAACATGGGATATATATTATATAAAAATGATTCTATAATTATAGTATATATATAATATATATATTTTCCTTTCAATATAAATGGCCTACAATCTCCATGAATAATGTATTTCATTTCATATCACTAATTTTTATAGATTACTATAAACACATATCTAAATAATATATATAATCTTTTTATCATTGTTATAATAATGGATATTATGGAACCATGATCTAATTAATAGGAACAAAAAAACATAGTGGGGAGACTATAAACCTTGGATAAAGAGTAATGAAATAGAATAAATAATGATATAATGATAATAAAAAAGTATCGGGGAGTAAAAATAAGGAAATAATATGATAAATCAGAAACAATAATAAATAAAATTGAATAATACAATAAATTAAAAAGGGGTAATTTAATGAAATGTCGGAATGTAACTAAATATTATTCTACAAGTAACCCAAATAAAATCCTAGCATACTCAATTGATTATTTAAAAGTCCCTAGTCTTTAACCATATATAGGTCAAATATCCAAAATCTATCCTATCTAGAATGAAAAGCTAAATATCAGGATCATTTTCTCATATCAAAACCTACATCCATGTAATAATCTCAAGTACCAAAAGGTGGCTCAAAGTGGGTGAATGAATATCTCATTAGGTCCACACCACTATGTCAAAACATAAACAATCTCCCGATAAGTCCACACAATAATGCAATAAACATGTTTATTAATTAATTAAACAATTTAAATTAATACCACATCACCCTTAATTAATAAAATTAAATTAATATATCTAAACATATCTCACAACTATTCCAACCAAAACCATATAACCATTATATAACATAACCAACCTCTATTCCATTTCATAATGTCTCTAAATAGGTCTCATAACCATTCCAACCAAAACCATTTAAGAATTGTATAACATAATAAAAATCTTGTTCAAAACCCATTATTTAATCATTTCAGTTGTTGATCATACACGATCTTAGTATATAGGCATGTCATAATTTGTCTGGGCCAAGCCTGGTATATATGAATTTCAATATTTCTATGGGACAAGCATTGTATAAAATCTTTTTAGCATGTCTCACAGAGATTCATGGTATATAATCATATCAAAATTTAAACTAGAGAAATGAAACATATAATTATTTCCATAATTAATCTATACTAACACACCATATAATTATAACATCATATAAATCACAACACATGTAATAGAAATAAGGATATCACAATATCACATCATAAAGATCAATGGTTAATTACGAACAATTTGATTTATCTTTCAATTACAAATTTCAATTATCAATTGGTCATAACCAATAACATGACAATTAACTCAATAAAAAATCCATTTTCATGTGAATTTATATCATGAAATCACACAAAATCCATGTCATTCAGAACAGACATTAATCCATTAAAGAATTCATTTCTAATCAAGGAACTGCTCGCCCGATTGGTAGAAACCTTCTAGGTCAAAAATTACGCATCCAATGAGACTCCATGGAATAATCCAAGTAATAATTTAATTCATTTGGGTGAATGATATATTTTCAAAATTTAAATACTCCCCATACTTGATAAAAAATAAAACCATATGGTTTTGGTTCGGACCCCTTACGTTTATCTGGTAAAGAACAAAATGATTTTAACTGCAATAACCAATAAGGAAGAAGTTAGAAATGATCTCAAGAAGGATCCTATATTTTATCTAATCAATACCAAAACAAAAAATTCTCTTGGTTATGATATTTCAATGCAATGGTTTTATAATAATAGGATAGAAATGATAGCCTACACCAAACCCCATACTAGTGATAAGATTTGAGACCAGTACCTTTGGACTCAAGAGAGGCATTTGAAAATAACATGGAAACTACCCTAGGATTGAGAAGAGGAAGCATCATTCAAGTTGGAAATAAATTCAACTTTACATAACTATTTAATACACCATATTTGGAAATAACAATTCATGTAATTCATTTACATGTCTTCAATTTGATTTTATAGGGATATTATGAAAAACAAGTCACCTTGGATTAATATTTAATTAGACTAGACACTAAAAAATTTGTATTTCTTATATGGTGGAGAACATATTCAGGCCCTATATTTGTTTCATGATAGGTGTCTGGAAGAGTCTACAAGGCATGTAATACCTTTACATGGCGTGTAATTATCCAACAGACAAATCATATCCGCCTTTTCTCAACATAATAATCTGAACACCTCCTAATCCTTCTATGATTTAATAACCCTCATAACCCAATTCACTCCTTTATACCCGGACTCCATTTATTCAAATAGAAACCTTGAACTACTCACCATGTGTATCTTATCTAATTTTATTAAGGTTCATCACAACCTATGTATGTGTTTATTCCAACATAAATTCTCCCCTAATGAAACATGACCACCATGGTAAAAAAATGAGGAAAGCCACATCCAAAATTAGTCTAATGAAAACCAAGAGAAACATGTACCAGAAAAATGATGGGATATTACAGACTCAGTTATTGATGGATGGACTCAAGCTAAATTTGAGTATCCAGAAATAGATCTTATTCTTCCTAGAACACATACAAGAGTAAATAGAGTTGGTGATATGGTTATTCATACTAATTATCATTCACATATATTATGTGTTAATCACCTCATCTTTTGAATAAGGATGAATATTATACATGTCATATCATTAATAGTTTTGAAATTAAATCTTTTTCCTCTACTCTATTTATTTAAATTTACAATTACTAGGGATATTATAGTGAGTTGATGAAGGAATTGACATCTTATAAGGATGAGATAAATCAACATATGGAGAATGCTATATAAAAAGATGATTTTCAAAATTTGATTTTGATGATGGAAACCCAAATAGATTTTATAATATATATATATATATATATATATTTACAGATAATTACATATATGATTTTTTTTGTGAGATATGATCAAAATATCTGGAGGAGATGAAAGACCCTATGATAGGGATATAAAGTTTCAATGATACAATGTAAGAGTTCAATTAACTTAGTCTTTAGTTTCATCACAAATACACCTGATTCAAAATATTCCTATGATCTATTCTAATAAGAATTAGGATATAATTAATGAAATTCAAATTTTTATGTCTTAGAAAAAGGAAATCATGCATACCATGATGATTATTGTATTTATTTTGTATGGCTTCTTTAAGGGGTTTTAACTGTCTACCATTTATTCATCTACACCTTCATTGGTTTCTCATTTTTGGAATAGTGTGGATTATATCCTTTCTACAATAATTTTTATATCTTATCAGATTCAGTCTCTTTAAAGTGATATGATTGTGACATCTCGATCTGAATTCACAGAACTGTAACCTTACCAGGTTGGCCACATGGACTTTATTGTGCCTCTCTATATCTTAAAGGTTTCTTACTAAAAGTGAGGGTCTGCAATGGTATGTTGGGGAGACTATACCTCCATTATCAAAGTAGTTCATGATTTTTTATTAAATAAATAAATGATAGAAAAATATTGTGATGATCAAAAGAAGTAGAATTAATCATACATGTATCTAAAATAGGACAAGGCTTTAACAAACATAGTATTATATGAAATGATAATCATGTCATTCTTTAAAAAGTATTGATCAAGTAATATGGGGAATCAGGAATTCATTACAATATATGTGAAACAAAAAATGTAAAAAGGGGGGGAATTATCTCTCCAATATCACCATGAGAATAGTATCGGTCCTTTTCTCCCATAATCCATCCTACAATAGAAGTAAAGTGTCTAAGGCTAGATGATTCCCCTTTTCCCTACTTGTATTGATGAAGTGTGGTTGGGTACCAATCAAGGGCCCAAATAAGGTTTGATTAAAATTATTTTGGACACCACTAATGGCTCATACGACTATCTATTCAGTGAATATATATTGAAACTATGTGTATTGAAAATAATTTTTAAACAAATATTTAATAAAACCATTTTAGGGTTAGCCTCGTCATGGGATAACTAAAAAATCTTTTCCTGCTTCAACATAAGCTAGAATTACTCTGAGTAAGTGAGCATGTGATAGTAATTTTAATACATGAACCAAGGTGTAACAAGGGAAATGTTACCTAATAAGTTCGAACAATCCCATTGTGATAAATCATGAAGTTCAACTATAGTTTTCTGAGTTTAATCTATCGATGAACCCTTGGTAATGAACTATTATAATGATATTGTTATCAATCTCTAAGAGAAAAACCAAGGAACCATAATTCTAGACCTGATTTTATCCTATGGAGTTAATAACAGGTGGTCTATGTCCTTAATACATAAATTTTATTACATGGAGACAATCAAAGGAATTTAATATCATAAAAGAAGGAAAAAAATTAGTAATTGGAGCTATGTTCTAGTAGTCAGCAATATGAGAAAGCATTATGTTCAATATAGCTATCAACTATTGGAATATCCATCCCTGAATTAAGTTGTTCCTTCTTGGAAGTCATGGAAAACCTAACGGGTGATCTTGGACATGCCTTTGGTAGGATAATCTATAGATATTTATAATGGTCATAATATGATCCAATTGAAGTATAAGTCATTTCACATATCTTTTAATCTCATTTATTTATGATCACAATTCATCATTTATCATGGTCTCGGTAATACATTCATAGCCTATATATTTGAATTTATTAACATTTAGTCATAAGAATAATTCACAACATAACATTGGGTGAGTGACAAGACTTATCCATTCACATTACATTCATTTCATTTAACATTTCAATGACATTAATTTACCCATTTGAATAATAAATCTCTATCCAAACCCACGATAGTCAAGGGTTTGATCATGTAGGCCTGGTAATGGTGTCAAGGCATATAATAAACATACCCAATGGGATGGAATGACCTTATATAGACAATGTTCGACAAATTCAGGGGTTTATAAAAGTATCTCATCAGGGTATATAAATTTTATTATAAGACAAATATATTTTAAAGGTGATGCATAAAACTTATAGTTCATGGTATAACAACACACTTTATATATATCATATCTTTAGGGAAAATAATGAGACCAAAAAAATTATATAGGTAACCCCCTATTCGATATCAAGTTCAAATTTAAATTAAAAAATAAGAATTAAAGGAAATAAATGAATATTTTAAAAATGTTGAATATTATATCACATGGATTTAAGAATCCAATTATGGAGAAAAATAAATAAATAGATAAAGGGGATTTTTGTTCTTTCTGATACGGAACCAATGAGATGATTTTGGAAATATTCGGAGGACGGATGAAGATGTTCCTTCAAATACTAGGGATGAATAATTTTTTATATCTCATGTTTGGAGGATCTTGTGCATGAGGAGGAAGAGAAATTAGAAGAGAAGTTACAAATAAAGAGGCATAAAAAGAACGTTTCCTCATTTTTAAAGGGGTAAATGGTTAGGATAAATATTTGACCAAACAATTTTCCAACTATGAAATAACATTATCCAAGGAGACAACCCTCTCACATCAGTAGGAACATAGTAAGAAAAAACAATCTCAACCCATGTGTGATCACTATACAAATTCCATATAGCCACCCACGGTTAGCTGAATATGTAGAATGAATGTGTACTAAATAGTAATTTTAGTAATGAAACATGATTACACTATTTATCGTAGTAATTTAGCCTCCCTTAAATGGTTTATTAACTCTGCAACTCCACTTATTAGGATTCATAGTTAATCCATATAGATACTAATAATCAGGCTCCAATCATTCCCCTATTTTGGCTTCTCAAATTCTAGATATTCAGACATTGAACAACAACTCGACTCCCTTGAAACCATCATGAACTCATTGGGAATTCAAGATTTATAAAACAATAAGTTTAAAATGATATGTAATGGATTGATACCTCAACAAAAAGACTTGATCTTACAGACTCCCCTCCTTAAAAAATATCATCACTATGTTTCCTTTCATTAGGTGGTTGAACACCATTAAATAATAAATTCGTACTTAGAGAATGTATATGAGACACTTACTCCTCGGTCCCTTCATGTACATGTTTTTGATTCCACTGTAGTTATACAAAAGTAATTTACCAACATATGAGATACTTTATGATCCAATCAACAATACATATATAACACTCCTCAAAAGAAGTACTAGATTCCAGTATCATTTTATCATTATCATAAGAATGATATGGGACATAATTATAATAGCATAGCTAAGATATAAGGGAAAAACATTTCATACCTTGATTCTTATAAGGAAGAACTATCCAGTTTTATAACATCATTATTCTCTTTATTACCTCAATAGTTCTAACATAAACAAGTTATTATTCACCTTTTCTATGAATCTGTTTATGCCACATCCTAGGAAAAAAATCTAAGAAATCATGATCTCCCACCACAAAGTAAAATGCGCAGAAATGAAAAATGATTAATGACTTCTATCTAGACTAATCTATAACCATACACTTCTTTATAATATTTACATTGATTGATGTCTCCTAAAAGAGATGAGGTTCTTGTAGCACTACTTATCCTACCTCTAACAATCATATGGGAGAATGGAATAGCCTTCCAAATAAGGCCTCATATGGAACTATATGTATAGTCACATGGAATATGTTATTGTAATAGAAACTTGAATGTGGTTAATCATTATCTTTAGAACCTCCAAAATCCAAGACACATGATGGATCATTTCCTCCAACACATGAGTAGATTTTTTGGAATGACCATCTGCCTTTGAGAGATATGCTTTACTCAATAGTACATATGAACCCATATCCATCTCTAACCCCTGCTAAAACTAGAACATAATATGAGTGTCTATATAGGCTATTATAGTATGAGAAATTCCCAATATTCTAATAATCTATTGGATGTAAATTCTACCATGTTAATTCATTAATATGGTACCCCTATAGGTAGATAATGGACTACCATTGTTATCCTATCCAAAATAACCCATACAGAATAAATTTAAGAGGATACCTAGGAAATAATACCTATAATTACATCGTGGCATCATCACATTATCTCTAAGGAATTTTCAATGACATCAGAATCCATTCTAGTCTGTAGTGTTCTACATTCACCTTCTGAAAATGTGAATATTAAGTAACTAAGTTGGTTATCTTCCCTTTGATAAGATGCCACCAATACTGGTGGCATAAATCATGTCACATCATTATAATACTATGATGTACCACCCTAGATGATTCATGATATTATCCCATCAATTCCTTAAGGATGTATATTAGAACCTAGACACAGCCATGTATGTGAAATATCTAATTCCAATCAATAACCAAATCAAGTCTTAGTTCCACACCTGAAATGTTGTCCCTTAGGACTAAGACCATATGATATTAAAATTTTCACATATTCAATCAATAAATAATGGAATAGGTATCTGATAACGATGTGAGTACAACATTAACAAGAAGGTCTTGTACCTAAAATTTTATATAATAAATTAAGGATATAAATTTAAAAATCATACTCAAATTTTGAACGGAATTTACTTGGTATTTCATCTCAGAGTGTTAGGTAATGAATTTCTCTTCTTATTAATATGATAAAGCTTAATTTCAAATGACATTAGTTATTAAACACATTATCAGATTCTAAGATTCATGTCACAATGTGTGAAGATGGATTTAATAATTTTATGGTCTATTTAAATAATGAATTTATCTTTCAAAAGATAATGTCTCCATAAATGAATGTTATGAACCACTATAATCATATCAAGATCATGAATTAGGTAATTTATCTCATGGGGCCTTAACTATAGATACTTTTAAACCAAAAATTGATCTCCATGTGTCATAATTTCTCCAATATGATACTTGACGCATAACAATATATTTTATATCTTCTTCATGTCCTAAAAAGATCCAAGATTATTATTGATCCCAATATTCCTTTCATATCCTTAAAGGTATCTATAAAAGAGTCCAATAACAAGAAAATAACACCCATTTTTTCAAGCCTATAATAGGTTCTAAAAGGTATAAAAATCAATAAATTAAAATACTTTAATACCAAGTTATTCTTAAGAAACCCTGCATGTCAATGGTGTTCATGGGATTCTCCAAAAAGAACATAGATCTCACCATCTCTGGGACAAAAGACACCCTTGTCTCATAAATAATGTGACCTAGGAAGTTATCCTTATTAATAATGAAATGGAATTTCTTAATATTATCATATAACAAACGATCTCCTAGTGTACTCATTATGATTTAATTATGTTTCTCGTGATTATGTGATGTTTTCAAGTAGTCTAATATTTCATCCATGAAAAATACCGTAATAGAACCCATATGCGAGTTCAAAACCAAATTAATCAGAGCCCTAAATATTTTTAGTTATTTAGTCAGACCGAAGAACATTATTTAGTAGTCATACATGAAATATATACAATAGAATGTTGTATGTTTCATATCTACAGACCTGACTCAAACATGATGACATCCCAACCTCCATCAATCATCGAAAATACCTTGGCTCCTTGGAGATGGTGAGAGAGATCATCCATGAATATTAGTGGACAATGGTTCCTAATGGTAAGATGATTTAACTTCTCATAATTGCCACATTACAAGATGGTTTTATCCATCTTCATGGAGGAAAGTGTGGGAGAACCCTATTGGGATGTACTGGGATGTATGAACCCATTTTATTCCAAATAGTCTATCTTTATATTGGGATATTGAAACACAAATGCGGACACAGTATAATGAGGAATCGATTCCAATACATCTCCATGAATTATATTAATATTGAAATATACCACTCTCTCTCTCTCTCAAGAGGTATCCATTAAAAGAAATGATGTTATTAATACTTGAAATAATCCAATATGAGTAATAAGTAGAAGGGATTCATAAAATATCATCTAGAAAAACTCTAGTGATCAGAGGCTTTAAATCATCTATCCAACATTTCTTGGGTCCAACTCAACTCACATAGACATCCCATTCTCATTTATAAATGTAGTTAACCCAACTAAGTGAAGTGAAAGATACCATACATTGATAATAATAAATTATAGAACACTAGGGTACTAACCAATCTATCCTAATAATGTAGTATATCCTATCATTTCAAGGATTAAAATATTCCATAGATAACGATAGCTACCTATCTCTAGGGGCACTCATTTCATAGGTTCACACCATCTGATTGGATCCCCGGTTAATTTTCAATAGTAATCACTCTATATAAACAATTTATTTCAAGACAAAGTGTCTCCTATATATCTATAGATATATATTATTTTGAATAAAATTTGTCAAATATAGTGGGTACCAAATTCAAGGATTCTAAAATCGTACCATGGATAATAGTTGGAATGGTGTCATATTCATCAGGTGTAGGATGTTCTGCATAAATATAACATGGTATATATACCTGAGATACAACCTAGTCCATCCTACTAGTATTTATCCTCATATTTCTAGATACCATGACCATAGACAACTCTATTTTCCAAACGTTATCCAGTATTCTAGCTCCCTACCAGACATGAAGCTACGGATCCAACTCTAGAACCTGGAGTTAGTGTAGAACCCTTCTCACTAGATGTAATAGGAATGATTCACTAAAAAATATAAAGATTTCCTATTCATAATCATTATCAATAATCAACCATGAATATGGTACAAAAGGGATTCATATTCCATGTTCACTTATACTAGTAAAATTCAACAAGGAAACTGGTGCAGATACTCTGCCCACCATTTTCCTAATGAGAATACCCTATGTGATTGTTTATGACACCTAATAAACAAATTTCCAATCTATTAATTCAACATGTCTTTCCCGCAACATCTTATTCCCTCAGGTTTTCTCTATGATGAGGGTCTCATTGAAAATATCAAAAAAAGTGATCATAAGGAAAATTTTATAAGTGATTATAAGGAATAATTTATGCCATCCTTGAACCACTTATCTCATGGTAAATCCTCATCATGATGATTTGAAACAAAACTCTGAAGCTCCATAAATTGGGAAGAGTATTTCATGAAGGATAATCTTCCATACTAAAGGGACATAAATTTCTTGGATCGATAATCTCTACATTTATTAGGAATTAAGTAATTGTTAAAGATAGATTAAAAATATCTCCAAACCATAAACCAATAATGATTATCCTCATTAAAATATTCACCCCCATATCATGTATGATCATCTATGTGTGTATGTTGATTGATTCACTATAATAAAAAGTGTTTTTCTAAGTACTCAATAATTGTGAGCATAGCCTCAAACCATAACTCAGTAGACAAGGGACCACCTTCCCTTAAAAAGGTATGAGATTACTGATACTATAACTCTCAAGTCTAATTTGACATATTGAATGATGGGTGTAGAGCATCCTCTATGTAATATAATAACAGTAAAAAATCCCATCAATTCTGGGTGTTGATTCCTAAAACAAGAATAATAGTATGTGTTGTAGGTGGCACTATTGGAGGTATCACTAGTGGTTCAAGACCCACAAATTCTGGTGCTTGGTCATATTTAGCTTTATAGAAATCAATATGATGGCATCCTAGTGGCATATTTTGACATTTCCAAATGCACACCTCAGTGAAAGAATTGATAACTGAAAGGTTACTTATAAAATAATAGGAAATAAACAAATCATTCATATATATGATTTTATACCCATCTTCTGACTTCACAATCCATGTCTGTTAAATTCATAAGATCTAGTAAAAACATGAGATACACTCTTATCACCCACTACTAGGCTTAGGTCCAGGTGAATGCCTCACATCTCATATCATAGGCTCTAGTATATTGAGTTTCAATTATATATTATAGAGTAAAATAACCTTTAAGTTTCTATCGAAATCCCTATTTATCGGTAACCATTAAATTTATGAATTTTGATATTTTGTTTTCATTATTTACCTATATCATGTTTCCATTTGAATGGTCTGTGATTACATTATTATACAGCCCTATGATTTGTAGTTTTTATTGACGTTTCTCATTACCAAAACCATAATTGTACAATGTTTTAATTATATTGATCTCTATTTTGAATTTTTAATGGCCCTTATATATTATATAATGAAAATTCAATCCATATAATTATAACTGATAACTTTCTATTCCATGAAATGAGTGGTACATGTCTTCAATATACCATATTTTTTAGGAAAGGGGCCATTATCATTCTATATGGGATAACTACATTTAGGTTGATGCAGACAACTTAATTAAACAATTATTTATCATTATTAATGAAACATCATTAAATCTGTAGATGTAAAAGTCCAGTCACTTTAACACGCTGTTTGTAATTCAATAATTAAAATAATCATTGAATGGAATTTCTATGACTGATAAATTCTCATGTGAATAAAATAATTCATGTAATAAATAGATTATTACCATACCAGGCCATGGGTAAAATTGAATCCATAATAATAATAATAATAATAATAATAGTTTCCAAAATTCATTTTCCTCAATAAATGGTTAAATAGTTATAATAGTAATAGGTGAAAATATAGAATAAAAAGTATCATCCTAGGAAACATGTATTTTTTCATATATGTGGATTAGATACTCACATGAACAATATCATTAAAAAATGTTGACTCTTCTTAATATATTGTCTTACATCCCCAAATAGTAAGGTAGGAAAAAGAGCCTCTGATACCAATTTTTTGCATCCCATTCTCGATTCAAAAATATGTATCTTGACCTGGTTGGCCACATTGCCTAAATCGTTCCTCCCTATATGTTAGAGTTGTTTGAATAGTAGGAAGGGTATATGATGTTATGGTGGGGATACTATATCTATGTGATCAGAGTATAGTACAATGGTATAATAACCAAATAATTAGTGGAAATAGATAGTATTGATAAAAATAATCTCATTCAATCTTTATGAAACTAAAAAATGCTAATTCTATAATTACTAGATTCATATATATAATGACAATCATGTCATTATATACAAAAATGGTGATAAAGGAACATAAGTAAGTAGTTATATAGTACATCACATTCTATAAAAAATGTACAAAAAGGGGAAAGGATATATCCAAATAGCATCGTGAGAACATTCTCATTACACTTCACACATACACCATCATAAAATAGAATTAAACTATTGAAGGAAAGTCTTTGTACCTTATCCGAAATTACATCCAGGATATCCTTCTATGTATCAACCAATGACCAAAATAGGGATTGACTAAAATTTAGTAGGTCACCACCAATGATGTCTAATGTTATATAGCCAATGAATATTGAATGAAACCATGTGAAGGTATAAAAATGTAAAATAAAATTATAATAAAACCATTTTAGGTTCAATATATTTATGGGATACATGACTAACCATTTACTACTTAATATTTATCTAAAATGTATCAGTGTATGTGACCATATTATAGTAATAGTAATATAGGACCTATGGTGCTATAAGGCATCCATGACATTAGAATGTCAATCCAACACATAGTAATTACTCATGAAGCTAATTAATAGGTGTCTCATTATAATGTTGAGAAGAAAACATGGAAATTCACTCCTATAATGATAGTTTTTTAAGCCCTTTGAGAAAGTCCCAGGTTTCCTTGATATATACATAATTGAAGACCAGGGGTTTAATTTGAGATGGTCTAAATCCATAATACATCAAACTTAATCAAAAATTATAATCCAAGTCATTGTGAATCTGATTAAAAATAGAGGATGATTGCATAGAGTTTTGTCTTTGTAGTCATCAATATGAGATAAGGGGTGAGTCAAAAAGGGGTATCAACACCTGGATAACACATCCATGAAATGGGTGGAATCCTCTAGGTAATCATGGAATTAATAAGGGGAAATCAAAATCATTACCAAGTAATTCCATACTAAAACTATTTATAATTTTTATAATAATAATAAATTTAATTATAATTTATTTTACATATCCTTTATTAACATATATTCAAGATATTAATTCATCTTTTTAAAATTTCCATGTAAAACATTCATAAAATTTACATTTCCATTTAATCCCATTTAGTCAAAGAAATAATTCATAAAATAAATTTTGTTTATTGATATATCCTATCCATTCACATTAACATTCATTTAATTTGAAATTTCAAATAATTAAATATACCCATTTGAATCATAAATGTCAAGCCAAACTAACCTTAAGAGTTGGTTTGATCATTTAGGAATGGAAAGGGTGTTAAGGAATATATTGATCATGCACAAAGGGTGTAACTATTCATGGATGGAATCAGTAGAAAAAATATTGGGTCTATTAGAGTATCTCATCAAGGATAATATATTTTAAAATAATAAATCAATTAGGGGAGATGTGCGGAATGTCGCACACATGGCATAATGGTTCATTTTATAGAGATCATATTATTTGTAGGAAATCCTAAAACTATATACCTTATACCAATGGATTAACCACTATCTAATATCAGATTTATATTATGTTTATGATGTGATAAATTAAGTAAAAAGATAAATATCCAATATATATATGGTATATTAGCTCTCATGAAATTTGAATTCCAAATATAGAGATAAATGATAAAGGTAAGTAAGTGGATTTATTGTCATACTAATTTGGATCCATTGAGATGAATGATGGTTTATTATAAGTTAGTAAGATTATGTTCTTATAAATCCAATATAATAGTAATATTACACATCTCAGGTGTGTATGAGGCTAGGTGTGTGGAGGAAGAGAAAAAAGAGGAGAAATTATATTGAAAGTGTGGTAAAAGAAATATAATTTCACCATTTTTAATGTCGATCCCAGTTTTACTGCATGGCCATCCAAACCATGCACCAACTCTATGGAATCACTATCTTGGGAGGTGACCACCTCATATTATTATGGAAATAGTTATAAAATAGTGCACATCCCTTGTGTGATCAATAACTAAATCCATCCAACCTCACACGATTAGCTGCACAATTATATAAATCATGTTCTAACAACGTGTTTCAAATCTAAAACATTAATGTACAATTTCTCGTCACCTTAATTCATCCCATTCATGTTTTATCATCCGTATTCCACCTATTTTATGTCTGATGGGTTAATCCTCATGGTTAATAGTAACCATGAATGAAATATTCACCACTTTCTGCATTTGCAAAAATAGAACTCTGATCACCAAATAATCCCCATACACCCTTGAACCCAGCTTAACCTCATTAAGAATATCTATATATATATAGAATGAGTGGTTTAAAATAAAATTTAATGGATTAAAAAAACATATAAATTTCACGATCATACAATCTTTTCACATGGTCTAATGTAAGATTTAAATAATGATCTTTTGTGTGCGTTCCAAGACAATGGAGACATTTTTAGAAATATTGGTGTTGGAAGAGACGTGTCTTTGATTAAATAATAGGGTATCATGAATAATATATATTTTTGGAATATTATGTGATATAGAAACCCAAAATTTTCATATAATGTTATTACATCTAAATAGATTACTATTATTTTCATAACATAATGAGTCATGTAAGGATCATTTAAGTCTAGAATCTTTAGAAACATTGAAACACAAACTACTGGTTCATAAAATATCTACATCATCTCCAACTTATTAAATAATAGAACCCTTATTAGAAACTCCATAATTAATACAATTCTTCATAACATTGAGAATGGGAATATATTAAAAATGTGATCTCATGTTCATAGATAATGTAAAAAAATATAGATATTAATGATAATAACAAGAGAATAAGGGTATAAGAACATGACCATAATGTTATAAAACCGTTGACTACTTATAAATGATCATAATATTAATTCCTTTCATAAATCATTGTCATTCATAATACATGAATCATTAATGAATCAATGAACCTGAACCCTGAAATCAAAATATTGGTATAATAATATGAATTGTGGAAAAAACATAATAATATAAATTCATTTCCAGTCAAAGAAATTTTCAATGGAAATAATAGTAGAATGGGTTAACTCTTCAAACAATCATATTATATAATGTCCACTTCCATGAATACAGTTGTGGATAGAGTCCCCTAATGTACTAAATTCATTTCCCATTATTGTCTAATTTATCTCATGGTATATCAATCTTTACTTATTTTATTGTTGGGAGATATAGTTCCTACACAACACATAGTTAAAATAATAACTATTTGTTCCAAAATATCTCAAATCATTCATTGTAATGGCCTAGGTTTTTGGGGTCCATTACATTGTGAAAATCTCATGTTGGGTTTTCTGCTCTGGGAATCTCGGTGAAGATCGGCCTAACAGTAGACCTAATAGTAGTCTTAGCCTACCAGTATCAGGCCTACCATTAGGTCGGTCTACCAGTAGCCGCAACCTACCACTAACCCTGTCTACTGGTAGCTTGGTCTACTGGTTGGTGCAGCCTACCGGTAGCTGTCAGCCACCAGTAGCTCTCGGCTACCAGTTTTTCTCGACAACCCCCATGAGGTCTTTCCAGTAGCGCCACTTTTTGCACAAATTGGGTTTTAACCCTATTTTGACCCCTTTAACGCTTGTTTTAAAGCACGATAATGCCCATAAATGTGGTTTAATTAAATAATTAATCATTTAACCTGGTGTGTGCATCGGGTTAAACCGCGGGGACCCATTAATGACGTGTGGGTCCTCTTGGTCAACCCATGACCCCCACTCCTTACGTGGTACCACGTTGGCATCTCAACCATCCCCGACTTTTATAAAGAAAAAGGGTTCTCCTAGGTTTCTTTTCTTGATCACCTTGTGCTAGAGTAACCTTCCTTCAGACAAGCATCTTTCGTTCAGACGAGCCCCATTGCTATCCGTGATGTTCCATGCCTAGGCTTAGTGTCGATCGTTGATAACAAGTAGGTAATTTATCATTCATCTCTTCTTTTGTGTATCATGCGGGGTGGTCATGCTTTTGATTCGGTAGAATTGGATTAACCAACCCTTAATGAAGATAATGAACAGACTCTAAGGAATGAATGGGTGGTGTGATCAATGATATTGGTATGTTTTATGATCTTGTTTTTTGAATTGTGCGAGATTATGGTACTGAAAATCATGGTCATTGGTGGTCTTTCTCTATGAAATAATGAACCCTTAATGTTTAATTGGTTTGTTTTGTGGATGTGAACCCTCACCATGTAAATGAATTCAGTTAATTACCTAAATCTGGCTAAATAAATTTAAAAACACCAGGATTAATCCTTTCTGCGATAACCCCGGTTTAAGCCTAGAGAAATTGAAATCATGGAGTGTGTTAAATCGTTTAAATCTAAAAATACCGACATGGGGCTGTTTTTCCTTAGTGGTAGTAGATTGAGTTTTCTTCCCTCACAGACCGATTGGTGGGTGATGTGGGTGGGGATGGGATCCCCTATTATTATACTCTCAGTGGTTGTGAAATTGAGGATGGGATCCTCTGTTTCATGCTTTTAGTGCTTGTGAATTTTAAGACCGGGTGGTTACCTTGTTTATATCACGAATTGGGGTGGGATCCTTTATTGTTGATAAACCTTTTGGCTCATGGGTATTGGACGTCGGATTGTATCTTGGGGTTTCCCGTGGTTGTTATGGATTTACGAGAGAACCAGGTGTGGATGTTGTAGTTAATGCTTGACTGTTTGCTTTCTTGGACTTCTACATATGCTTACTAGTTACCCAAGTAGGTGGATAAAATTATTTAAAAATTATTTTTGAACATGTAAACTGGGATGGGACAAATGGGTTTTGGTTTTGTGTGATTTGTGACATGGCCATGGTACCGTTTGTGTTTTCTAGGTAGGCTGAAGAAAAACATAATCTTGGGGTGAGTGCTTGTTACCTATACATATACTTGTAGTTTTGTGTTTCTTATTTGCGCCCCACCCAAGTTGAGCACGTAGTTCCGAACACCCCCATTTTAATGGGGGAGGGTGTTTTTCCATACACTTCCATTAGTGGCTAGTTATTATCTCCTTTATACTCCCTTTCCAGGAAATCCCATATACCTTCAGGCAGGATGTGATGGCCTGATGTCCATTATTATCCCAAGAACAATTGGGTGGGGTGGTGTGGTGGTTATGGCCCAGGTCTGTGCGGGCAGGTGGGTTTCCCAAGTGTCTTCGGGATGAGGCCCATGTGTCTTCGTGCGTGGCGGTGGATCCTCTAGCCCAGGTGTCTTCGGGCGTGGTGGTGGTTTCTCTGGCCAAGGTGTTAGCAGGTGTGGTTACGTGTGGTAGTTGTGGCACAGGTGTTTGTGGAAGCGGTGTGGGAGTGGGACTGTGTGAGGTTGTGGGCCAGGTGTGTGCGGGTGGTTGTGGCAGTGGGACTGCGGTGAGAATGGCGAGATTGGTTCGATGTGTAGGATGTCTTCAAAAACTAGTGAAAAAGTGGTGCGGGTACCCAAACATTGATGTGCTCTTATTATATATATATTACATGACTTGCATTATTTTGGGAGTTTGCTTTGGTGAGGATTGGGTGGATAGTTTACCTTGTTAGGTGTTTGGTTTACTCCTTTTTTCTCATGGGACTTTAGTACGTTCCCCCACTTGTGCATGAGAGTCTTTGGTTTTTCCCTACTGAGTATACTTTTATTCTCACCATATGTATATAAATCTGTCTTCAGGTTTTCAGGAGGACTTTGGGGATCACGCAGGACTATACTATCGTAGGACCTTGGGGAAAGTTGTAGTTGTTGTATTGTTCATTCTATGGCACTTTACCTTTGTAGTCACTTTTACCTTGTGTTTTTTACTTTTGGAACATGCATATGAGAATGGTTCCTGGGTTTACTTTTATGTTCTGCTTTTGGTGTTTTTGGGATTTACCATTCTATGTCCAAATCCAAATAAAAGGAAAATGGTAATGCCTTCCATTTAGTGTGTGATTATACACCCTTGGTGCTAGTCGCCACTCTGGGACCTATTGAAGGTGGGTCTCAGGGGTCATTATCTCTCCTTCAACATAATGAAGGAAGGTCCTGGGAATCTGATGACCCTTCCCTTCTTTTGGTTAAGGCAGGTCGTGAAAGAATGGTATCGGAGGTGGTGGTTGAGAGATAGGAGGGATTCTAGAGTTAGGAACAGTGATGATATCATGGGATGGTAGGGAAACGGTGTTGGGTGAAAATGGTGCCTGAATTAGGCTAGGGAGGACCGGCTAGGACGCGGGATTTTAGCCCCCCCACCCCCCCCCCCCGTGATCCGATGCAAGAACACTGGACCTACCGAACAACCAAGTGAGGCCACACTGATTGCAGGGTAGAAACCATAGGAAAGGTTCATGAATCATAATGACTTGTGTTCTCGTGTTTCTGGGGTTTCATGGGAATTAAAAATGAATACAAAGTTTAAGAAGTTTTAAAAACAATATTCTGCACTACATGGGCGTAGTCATTCCTTGTTTATCTTGCAGATATGGCACCTGGGAGACAACCACGTTTTGTGCGGGCGATCGATGCCCCAGAGACTAACTTGGCTGATCAGTAGAGAGCTGGTTGAGAGCAGGAGGATGACCAGTGGAAGAGGACTCTTCGGGCCTTCCAGCGACAGACCCTCGAGAAGTATGAGGGCAGAACCTCTGACTTGAAGATGGAGGGATGGATAGAGGGGCTAGTGATAGCCTTCGGGTTGATCCGGGCTCTGATAGAGTACTGGGTTCCTCTAGCTGTCAGCCAGATGTGGGGAGCAGTGAGTCAGCGGTGGACGCTTTATCTAGGAGAGAGGAGAGGGGTTGAGGTGGCATGGGCTGATATCGAGAGGGAGTTCGGGGTGGAATTCATCTCTTCGACGATGAAGGCAGAGAAGAGGCAAGAGATGCTCTCCTTCTGGAAGAGGAGTATGTTAGTAAGGGAGCTGTGAATCAAGTTCAAGGACCTCCTACTTTTTTCTCTGAACCACATTCTCGATGAGGATTCTCGGGCAAGACTTTTAGAGGAGGCGCTCCGACCCTCCCTCCAGTATGATGTTACCCCCTCTACCCTGCCGACGTACTTGGAGGCCTAGAAGAAGGCCGAAGTGGTGGAGAGGATGCATGCTCAAGGAGGTGTGTCATGAAAGGGGATCTAGCTGGGGCCATTGAAGGTGAAGGCCATCAGTACCAAGCCTCCAGCATCGGGACCCTCTAGGTTCTGACCAGTAGGGAGCATGCCGTAGTAGTTCCAGATCTGGTCCCATGGTCCTCACACTTTTCCTTCAGTCCCAGGACTGCGGTGCTTCATCTGTGGGAGCCATGGACATCTCCGGAGTCAGTGCACGGACCGAGTAAAATACGGCGGTGGTGGAAATCCCCAGCACCCGCCCCAGTAGCAGCTTCCATCCAGGACTTTCCAGCATCCACATCAGCAGGGACAGCGAGCTCCCTCTCCTCCGAGGGCAGACGTAGGAGGAGGAGGCCGACCTTAGGGAGCTCCTCAGGGACCTCGACCAGGGCGTGGTCGTGGAGGTGGCCGACAGCTGAGGGGATGAAAAGATGGGTGTGGACAGTTTCACACCATAGAGGAAGCAGTTCCAGCTTAGCTAAAGGTCATTCGAGGTACGATCAGTTTGTTTAGCACCCTTTCTTATGACTTGTTCGACACCTAAACATCGCACTCCTTTGTTGCACCTATTCTAGCCAGTGCCTTGGGTCTAGATGCTGAGAGACTTCTAGTGCCCCTAGTGCTGAGTACACTAGTCGGAGGTCAAAACGACATGTTATTTGTCTGCCGAGGATACAGACTGATGATAGGGCCACATCAGTCGTTTTGGGATCTTCTTCTCCTATAGATACAGCCATACGATTTCATCCATGGAATCAACTGGCTGTTATCCGTGTGTTCTATCATCGACTATTTCCTAGGAAGGGTTGTGTTCTCATACAGGGACGACCAGCGTTTTGATTTCACCTATGAGCGGAGCAGTCATAAGGAAATAGGCGAGAGGAACCCCTACTCTCCTTGTTAGCCAAGCTGTCAGTGGAGTCAGTGGATGCTGAGATGGTGGAGGTGCCTGGTATCATCGTCGAGTTTATGGACGTCTTCCCTGAGGTGGTGGAGAGTCTACCTCCTCGACAGGATATCGAGTTTGGGATAGACTTGCAACCTGGTGCTCGTCCGATTTCAATGTCTCATTATTGGATGTCACCTTCAGAGCTACAAGAGTTGCGGATTCAGATTGACGATCCAATGAAGAGGGGTTATGTTCGACCAAGTGCGTCACCGTGGGCTGCTCTAGTCCTGTTCTCCAAGAAGGCAGATAGTGGTCTCATGTTGTGTATAGACTACAGGAGGATGAATCAGAGGATGATCAAGAATTTCTACCCTCTTTCGAGGATATACGATCTTTTCGACTAGCTGAAAGGGTCAGGGTGGTTCTTGAAGATCGACCTGCGGTCTTGGTATCACCAGTTGAGGGTGAAAGAGTGTGACATCCCGAAGATGGCGTTCAGGTGCATATATGGACAATTCGAGTTCATAGTCATACCTTTAAGTGTTACGAACGCCCCAACTGTGTTCATGGGGCTTATGAACTCCATCTTCCGGGAGTACCTAGATAGTTTCGTAGTCATGTTCATTGATGATAGTCTGATCTATTCATGATCAGAAGAGGACTATGTAGAGCACCTGAGGATAGTTTTGAAGGTCCTATGATAGCATCTGCTCTATGGGAAGTTGTCAAAATGAAAATTATGGACACAATAAGTGCACTTCCTTGTGCACGTAGTGTCCAAGCTGGGGGTAGTGGTGGACCCATCAAAGGTTGAAGCATTTGTTTCTTGGGAAGCACCCAAGAATGTGGAAGAGGTCTGTAGTTTTCCTTGGGATGGTGGGTTACTATCGAAGGTTCATACCCATCTTCTCTCGAGTTGCAGCCCCTTTGACAGCCTTAACCATGATGGACCAGGTTTTCGTGTGGAGTGACCAGTGTGAGGCAGCCTTCAGCTATCTGATGGAGAAGCTGGTAAGTGCCCCAGTGCTCAGACTACCAGAAGAAGGGGTGGCGTATGAGGTGTTTTGTGATTCTTCAGGGCAAGGCCTCAGATGTCTGTTGATGCAGCAACAAGGAGTGATCTCCTACAGGTCTAGGCAGTTACTCCCTCATGAGTGTAACAATGCCACCCATGACCTGGAGCTTGCAGTGGTCGTTTTTTTACTAATTTTATGGCGACATTACCTCATTAGGGAATGCTTTTTGGTCTTCATAGATCAGAAAAGTGTGAGGTATATCTTCTCCCATTGGAACCTTAACTTGCAGCAGTGGAGGTGGTTTGAGTTCCTATTGGATTATGACTTCGAGATCTCCTACACCTCAGGGATGGGGAATGTAGTGGTCGATGCCTTGAGCAAGAGGACGCAGAAGGATGTGGTCCAAGAGTCGACAGACGCCTAGATGGCGATGGAGGAGTTGGCTGCCCTACACCTCGATGCAAGGATGGATAATGGTAGAGGTTTCCTATATCAGATGATAGTGTAGTCATCTCTGCTTTAGCAAGTGGAGGAGTCTCAATGGGGAGACCCAGAGTGCGAAGTGATGTGTGACTGAGTCGACCATAGTAATTCTCTGGAAGGATGGATGGAGGATGGACAAAATCGGATGCTTTTCAAGGGAAAGCTGTTTTTTCTAGAGGCGATGCGCGACAAGGTTCTTAGTGAGTCCCATGACTCACCCCTGTAAGTACACCAAGGAATTTCCAAGATATACCAGGGACTGAATAGACAGTTTTGGTGGCCCAGAGTGAAGTGAGCAGTGGCAGAGTTTGTATCAAAGTTCTTAGTGTGTCAGTAAGTTAAGGCTGATCACCGAGTTCCAGGTGGCCTACTGCTGTCTCTAGATGTCCCTGAGTGGAAGTGAGATGACATCTCTATGGATTTCGTCATAGGACTACCGATGGTTCAAGGGGGAAACGATGCCATCGGGGTGGAAGTGGACCAGTTGACGAAATCGGCTCTCTTTTGAGAGATCAAGGAGTTGAGCGCAGTGGATTCATTGGACCGAAAGTACATGGATGAGGTGGTGCGGTTTCATGGTGTTCTGAGGTCTAGAGTCTCGGATATGGATGCATGTTTTACCTCACGAGTCTGGAGGGGTGTGCAACATGATTTTGGCACCCATCTACGCATTAGCACTGCTTTCCACCCCCAGACAGATGGGCAGACAGAGCGCAACATCCAGACATTGGAGGATATGCTGCAGGCATGAGTTTTGGACTCAGAAAGATCATGGGTGTGACACATGCCTCTGGTAGAGTTCACCTAAAATAATAGCTATCACTCTACCATTGGTATGGCCCCATTTGAATCCTTTTACGGGAGGCCATGTCGTTCACATGTGTGTTGGACCGAAGTAGGAGAGGCAGGCATCCTTGGGCAGGAAGTGGTGTAGAGCATGGCAGAGAAGTTTCATCTTTTACGGGAAAGGATGAAGGCAGCATAGGATTGACAGAAGTCGTAAGCTAATACCAGGAGGAGGCCCTTGGAGTTTGATGTTAGAGAGCACGAGTTCTTGAAGGTCTCTCTTCGGCGTGGACAACAGAGGTTCGGAAAAGGGAGTAAGCTTTCTCCGAGGTTCGTCAGACCCTTCGAAGTGTTGCGGTGGGTCGGCAAAGTGGCTTATCATCTAGTGTTATCACCACCACTACTGAGGATACATGATGTATTCCACATGTCCCAGATTTTTCGGTATCTGCATGACGATTCACATGTCCTCGACTGGGGAGACCTAGACATCGAGGATGGAATATCTTTTGTGGAGAGACCAGTGATGATCGAGGACCGCAAAGAGAAGGTGGTTTTTGGGTGAACCATTCCCCTAGTTTGTGTGTTATGGAGACATGGTGGGCTTGAAGAGAGTACATGGTAGAGATAAGTACGTGGGAGAGGGAAGAATAGATGTGTGCCCAGTACCCGAAGTTGTTTTGAGTTTGTGACGTTCTGTTTGTTATACCTGTTGCGGTAGAATGTTTTGTTTTGTTGGCTATGAAATATGCAGTTTCCTTTTCTCTGGACGTGTATAATGGGAAACCAGACTGATAATCATGATGCATTAATGTGGATGTGATTTAACCCGTGCAGGCGAGTCAGTGGCGCCCAAAGCGGATAATATCCTAACATATAGAAGGGGACTCCCTAACTCATACGTTGGATAGTGTAAGTGTTCCTGGATATAGGGGGGTTCTGTTCCAGCATTAAAATAGAGGGGTTTTCCCCTGAGAATTATATTTAGAGGGTGGTTGTTCAGACCCCACTCTTCTCCTTTCTGGTTTTCTCTTAAATTCTCGAGGGTGCGAATAGTTTGAGAAGTATCTGATGTAATGGACCGGGTTTTTGGGGTCCATTACTTTGTGAAAATCTTATGTTGGGTTTTCTGGTCTAGGAATCATTGTTAAGATCGGCCTAACGCTAGGCCTACAGGTAGCTCAGTCTACCGGTAGCTCGGTCTACCGGTAGCTCGGTCTACTGGTAGCTCAGTCTACGAGTAGTTGCGACTTAATTGTAGCTCTCGGCTACCGGTGGCTGCAGGCGACCGGTAGCTCGGTCTACCGGTGGTTGTAGCTTACCTGTAGCTCTCGGCTACCAGTCGCTGCAGCCTACCGGTAGCTCGGCTACCAGTTTCTGTCATCCACTAATAGCTCTCAGCTATTAGTGGCTCTCACCTACCCCAATGGGGTCTTTCCATTAGTGCCCTTTTGCAAAAATTGGGTTTTTAACCCTATTTTAACACCATTAAATATTGTTTTAATGCCCGGTAATGCCCATTAATGTGGTTTAATTAAGTAATTAATAATATGACATGGTGTGTGCATAAGTTTAAACCAAGGGACCCATTAATGATGTGTGGGGCCGCGTGTTCAACCCATGACCCCCTCTCCTTACTTGGTTCCACGATGGCATCTCAACCATCCTCGGCATTTATAAACAAAAAGGGATCTCCTAGGATTCTTTTCTCGATCACCCTGTGCTGGAGTACCCTTCGTTCAAATGAGAATCTTTTCGTTTGGATGAGCCGCATCACTATCCGTGAAGTTCCACGCCCGGGCTTAGTGTCAGTCATTGATAACAAGTAGGGAATTTATCCTTCGTCTCTCTTTTTGTGTATCATGCGGGGTGTGCATGATTTTGATTCTATAAAATTGGATTAACCAAACATTATTGATGAAAATGAATGGACTCTATAGAATGAATGGGGGGGGTGATCGATGATACTGGTTTGTTTTTTGATCTTATTTTCTGAATTGTGTAGTCTTACACTACTGAAAATCATGCCCTTTGGTGGTCTTTCTCTTTGCACTAATGAACCCTTAATGTTTAATTAGTTTGTATTGTGGCTGTGAACCCTCTCCGTGTAAAGGAATTCGGTTAATTATGTAAAACCAGCTAAATAAATTTAAAATCACTAGGATCAATCCTTTATGTGATAACCCCGGTTTAAGGCCAGTGTAATTGAAATCATGGAGTGGGTTAAATCATTTAAATCTGAAAATATCGACATGGGCCCATTTTGCCTTAGTGGTAGTGGTTTGATTATTCTTCCTTCACGGGCCGATTTCTAGGTGATGTGGTGGGGATGGGATCCCCTGTTATTATACTCTCGGTGGTTGTGAAATTCGGGATAGTATTCCCTGTGTTATTCTATTAGTGGTTGTGAATTTTAAGACCGGGTGGTTACCTTTTTTATATCACGAATTGGGGTGGGATCCTCTGTTGTTGAGAAAACTTATGGCTCCCAGGTATTGGACATGGGACTTTATCTTGGGGTTTCACTTTGATGTTGTGGATTTACAAGAGAATCAGGTGTGGATGTTTTAGTTAATGATTCACTGTTTTCTTTCCTGGACTTGTACCTATTCTTATTAGATGCCCAGGTAGGTGGAGAAATTTATTTAAACATTGTTGTTAAACATGTAAACCATGATCGGACAAATTGGTTTTGGTTTGGTGTGATTTGTGACATGGCCATGGTACATTTTGTGTTCTCTAGGTTGGCTGATGGAAAACCTAAACTTGGGGTGAGTTCTTTTTACCTATACCTATACTTGTAGTTTTGTGTTTCTTATTCGCGTCCCACCCAAGTTGAGCACTTAGTGTCGAACACCACCATTTCATGGGGGAGGGTGTTTTTTCCAAACACTTCCATTAGTGTATGATTATTAGCTTCTTTCTACTCCCTTTCCCGGATAGCCCAGGTACCTTCCGGAAGGCTGTGATGGCCTGAAGTCCGATATTATCCCAAGAATAATCAGGCGGGGTGGTGTGGTGGTTACGGCCCCGGTGTGTGCAACCAGGTTGTGTACCCAAGTGTCTTCGGGATGAGGCCCATGTGTCTTCGGGCATGGAAGTGGATCTTCTAGCCCAGTTGTCTTCGACCGTGGTGGTGGTTACTCTGGCCTAGGTGTTTGCAGGCGTGGTTATGTGTGCCAGTTGTGGCCTAGGTGTTTGTGGGCGGGGTGTGGTAGTGGGACTGCATGAGGTTGTGGCCCAGGTGTGTGCGGGTGGGTGTGGCAGTGGGACTGCAGTGATAATGGAGGGATTGGTTTGATGCGTAGGATGTCTTCAATAACCAGTGGGAAAATGGTGCGGGGTACCAAACATCGATGTGCTCTTATTATATATATATTACAAGACTTGCGTTATTTGGGGAGTGTGCCTTGGTGAGGCTTGGGTGGATAGTTACCTTGTTAGGGGTTTGGTTTACTCCTTTTTTTCTCACGGGACTTTAGTACATTCCCCCACTTGTTCACGAGAGTCTTTGGTTATTCTCTAATGAGTATACTTGTATGCTCACCCTAGGTATATAAAACTGTTTTCAGGTTTTCAGGAGGACATTGGGGATCGCGCCGGACCATACTAGTGTAGGACCTTTGGGATAGTTGTCGTTGCTGTTTTGTTCTTTCTTTGGTACTTTACCTTTGTAGTCACTTGTACCTTGTGGTTTTTTACTTTTGGAATATTCATATAATAATGGTTCTTGGGTTTAATTTTAATTTCCTCTTTTGGTGTTGTTGAGATTTACCATTCTATCTCCCGATCCTAATAAATGGAAGAGGGTAATGCCTTCTATTTAGTGTGTCATTCTATACCTTTGGTACTATTCTCCACTCCGTGACCTATTGAAGGTGGGTATCGGGGGCCATTATCTCTCCTTCAACTTAAAGAAGTAACGACCTGGAAATTTGCTGACCCTTCCCTCGTTTTGGTGAAGATGGTTCATGACATTCATCATATAAAAATCCGTTAAAAATGGACATTATAAAAATTTCATCAAATCATAAATAATGTAAATGAAATGGGTATCATAATTTTTCCATCATAGTAAAACCCATGGAAATGAAATGGTTTTCATAAATATTTCAAATTTTCATCATAAAAAACATCTAGAGAAATAATATATATAGTATATATGGATAAGATAGATATTAAAACATAATTAACATGAATGAATTTCATCATAGATGGAAAATTATTTTGAAACTCCAGATAGAGTAATTTTTGATGAAAAAAACCTTTCCATTTCAAAACCATTTAAAAAAAATTCTTTGAAAATATAAAAGAAATTGTTTTATTTGAAATATATATTTTAAACATGTAAAATAAATTTAAAATAAAATTTTAGTCATAATGGAGGGAAAATATTTTTATTTCATATTAGTGAAAAAACAATCCATCCATAGTTTTTATTGGAAAAATCACAAAGAACCGCATTTAGAAAATAAAATAAATATTCTGTTAAATTTTTTTTTTAAAAATAAATATATGTGAAAAAACAAAATTAAAATATAATTTTAGAATGGTAAATATATTTTTCAAAAAAAAAATATAAACAATTTATATTTAATTGATATATTCACTATCGGATACCTTAATATATATAATCTAGATTAATGATGTGATTGTGAAATAAACCCTTACCACTTTGGTATCTTTTGAATAAATAACCCATGAAATAAATAACATCAAATGAAACATAAAAAATGAAGATAAATATATTCCTGATATCAAATATCAAATTCTTAGTATATACACCAAAAAATATATAAATGGGGAATAATAAATATTTCTCACAGAAGTAAAACTATGATGGGACACCCTTAGCTCGAGTTCATCTGGCGTTGAATGTACTCTATCCTCTTATATAATAATTTTAAATTTATTAAAATTATATTTATGATTTATTTTAATAATTATAATTTCTAATATGATCTATTTATTACATTTCAACACCCCCATTGTCAATAATTTCATATTAAAAGTTTTATTTCCGGGTGTTAACGAATTCATTTGTCATGAATATATTAGTTTAGTAAATCTTATAATTGAATATTTATCATCATTCAATCATATAAAACATATTTATATTGATATAAATAATATATATATATATATATATATATTCATCTATAAAATATATAGAATTACATTTTTCAAGGAGAAAGTATACAATATGCACACATGAATGCTATTTTCATTTTATTGAAGGATGGAATAAAAGAAAGGTAAATATTAATTCAACATTAAAAGATCATTATTATGTCTTATATAACATATATATTTATCAACTAAATTCTAATTACCCTACAAGTAAATTAAAAATTAAAAACTGTGACATCACTTTTGGGTGGTGTTAGTCCACACATACGCATAAGTGATGTTATCATTTACAAAATAATTAGATGTTAATAAGTTAGAAATGATATAATTATACTATAAGTATAATTTAATCTCTAATATCATTTATAAACCTTAAAAAATCATAATACCCATCCAAAATTTTATGTGATGAAAAATGAATTGTATCTCTATATGGAGACAGTAAGCCATATATAAGAACAAGTGTTAGTTTTACTTAACTTTTATTGGGAAATACTGTGTCATTTAGTGACTAATAATCATAATTTTTTGTCATATTTTTAATACTTATGTTTTTATTTAATGATAAAAACAATATATTTATAGAAGGAAAAGAAGAGTATAAATATATTTGATAAGGTAATGTGATTATTAGTTCTTCAGAATAGATCTTCCAAATCACCGTTAAAGGTATCTAGGTTTGGTCCTTTCGGAAGAATATAAACTCTATAATGTATAAATGGTAATTTAGAATATAAAGATTTTGATTTTTCCAATCTACATGGCATAAATATGATGTGAAGAACAGGTGAAGGGGGTTCCCTTTTATAAATGAGGCGAGAGTATCTTTTTGAATTTCACAAAGGTTTAGATTAAAATAAATTCAATATCATTAAAAAATGAAAAAATAATCTTTCTTATCCTAAGATAGGATAGTATAGTAATCCCAATTCCCAATATAATTTATACATGTCTTAGGGTCATTTTAAACCTTATCATTTTGATTTACCCTTAGTAAACCAATTTTAATTTTAACTATAGTAATAATTTTTTCATCATTAAAGGGTTATAATTTTTTCATATAATTTATAAATGGGCCAATAGATTTAAAATTTATGAAATTTTAGACCATATCATAAAAAAATTGTTTCTCAATATTTTTATGATTTTTAAACTATTTAATAAAATATTATTTTGATAATGTAAAATTATTTTTAATTCTAAATCTATTCATTTAATTTAACATTAAATACATCAAGAAAAATGTAAAATTTTAATATAATTATTTAACACTTTCCCAATATGTCTGATAGATTTAAAAAATTAATGGGATGTATTAAGTAATTCATATTATATCACTATTAATATGTTTACATAATTTAATATATTTTCTTATTAAGTGGATATATACACCATTGATGTTACATAAGAAAATAAGGTTATTAAATGAATAATAAATATTAAAAAAAAATATATGATATAAATAATTTATTAATGTAAAAATAAAAACATATATTTGATCATAACTTACTTTTTTCCTTATCTAGATCCATATATATAAATTAAAAACAAAGATGGAGACATTTTGTATCATTCATTGATTTATATAATCTTTAATTCATTTTCTATAGAAGGAGTTCATTAAAAAACTCAATTTGTAACATATGATATTATTAGTCTAATTACACTCATCCCATAGGGTTTATGATGTCAAATTATGGCCTAATAACATATACCAGTCCATATTTACTAAATTTACACTTTATTGATCTGATAAATTTTAACAGAGTAACTATTCATATTGACATAAAATAAAAGGGGTCTATTTAAAAAATATAAACCCATTAATTATAAATATGGAATTAATTTTCTTCCATTAAATACATATAAATATAAGAATGTAAATATTTTTTATGTCTGTAAAGGTGACAAAAACTACATCTTAGAAAAAATAAATTTCAAGAATAATGATTGATTGATTAATATCATATGCCGTGAAAAATGTCTATTGATTGTTTAAAAATATTGATCAAGTAAATAATATAAAAATATAATTAAATTAATTCTCCAATATAGATTATTTTTTTAATTAATATAAAAATAAATTACACCCAAAAAATTGTTTTTCAGAAAAATGTTTCCTTTTCTATCAAATTATTATTATATTAATTTATAATATATTGATAACAAATGAATTAATTTTATTCATATATAACCATAAATGTTAATAATTTATTTAGTCCTATTAATACTCCCAAATCAAATTGACAGGTGAAAAAATCAATTTTAAATAATAATATTTTAAAATTATATCATGGTTCGTTTAAACTCGGTGATACGGGTAACACAAAATATCAAATAAATAAAAATATTTTCAAATAAATATTTCCTAGAAATATCTAGTTGATACATTCTACCCCCATAAATTGAATTTCACCTTATAAATTATTCACTCTGATATAATCAAATGTGGATAATTCTTCCTTATTACATTCTCAGGATCCCATGTAGCTTCGTTAAATTTGGTGATTTCGCTCCAAAACATTGTCCTGGTGAGTGATTTTGTTTCATATTAATGTCTATCTATGATTTATAATATATACAAATTTTTCTACATTAGATGTATCATTATCTAGAGTTACAACCTCAATATTCTTTATATGTGAAGGATTTGGTATATACATCCTCATGAGAGATAGACAAAACACATCGTGGACTTGAGATATATTTGGTGGAAGTACCAACTAATAATCTACCTTCCCAATATGGTTAATAATTTCAATAGTATAGATATACTAAGGTATTATCTTGAAATTCCATCCAAATATCATCACCCCCTTCTAGGGATATATTCGTATGAATACCGTTCCAAAAACATCAAACTATAGATCATTCTAATAGTTTTCATGATAAATTTTTTTTGACGTTGTATACCTTATGTTTTGTTGTATTCCTCTAAAATTATCAT
Source organism: Viscum album (assembly GCA_963277665.1). NCBI lineage: Eukaryota > Viridiplantae > Streptophyta > Magnoliopsida > Santalales > Viscaceae > Viscum > Viscum album. The sequence goes on along the minus strand of OY728121.1, from coordinate 1,637,232,163 downwards.
CCATTTACTCAGCTAGATCATGTCCCAATAGATTTATTTTTCAAAATTTATTCTAACATGTAATATTTATATACTTACAACCATTGGGGCTTCATAATTTTCCACTAAAATACTCGACTAGATGATTTTTTTAAAAGAAAATTAAAAAACATTAAGGTTTTTATCCTAGAACCCTTTGAAATATGTAGAGAAATATCTCAAAATTTATTCTAGAGTTTTAATTATCCTATAATAATGACCATATTTTTTAGGATAATAGGATTTTATGAAATATAACTCTATATCTAGATCCTACATAATACGTCTTTAAAACATAAAAGTAATCCTTGGATCCCAATTAGATAAAATTTATAGTGGTATGCCATTAAATCTTACTGCTTATTTAGTTTATAATTGAGTATTTTTATCAAAAGAGAAATATTATTTAATATAAATGATGTGTGCTAACATAGAATCAAGATTGAATATAACCTATATAGCATTATTCCCCATGTATTTTTTTGGATTCCAATGACAAAATCTATGGTGATGTTTACATATTTCCATTCTGTTATGGGTAAGGGTTGTAACATCCCATTAAGCATCTGTCTCACATCTATATCTTTATGACATACCAAGCACTAAGAAATATTTTCTACAGTATCTCTCTTACTATAATCTCACCAAAAATACTCTTTCAAATCACTATATGTTTACCTACATGATATATTATAGATATTGAAGAAATAATATCTTAAAAAATCAACTCTTACTTCAAATATGGTTCTTAAGGGACTAATACATGGTTCCTGAGCCTTGTTGTTACACCACAATAAATGTTGATATTGGGAACATTTCTCATCTTCTTTTAATGTTCTACATCTTCTATTAGTGCCTCTTTAATAATCACATGGATGGATTTGTAAATACTTATATAAAAAATTTAATATTTCACCCAATCCATTAATATCTGAATATGTTCCTATGAATGTTAATACAATATCTAATATTTTTTTATCCACATCTTATATAAACAAGCATGATCCTCTTGACATAGTGTAACTTCCAACTTTCATGCTTTATTTGGGTGGTAAGGTATTGAGTACTCATAATATTTGATCATTTCCCACAATCTTCTAATGATCATATTCAACACTTAATGTGTGAATATCTTCTTTAAGTTTTTTTGTCCGTTTGTATGTCACACTTTTCTCCATAGAGTTAATTACTTCATATCATTAATGAAAAAACACTCGATCTAACTCCAATTCCTATATTGGGTAATTTTTCTCATGGACCTTCAATTTATATGTGGAATAAGCTATAACAAAATTTTTTATATAAAGAGGCATCCTAATCCCTTATTTGATGTGTCAATATATATTACAAACCCTTCTCAACATCAGGGTTGTTAAATCATTGTCTTATTGAAAATACTAATCTTAAGTTCTATAAAACATTGATACCAATCACCATACCAATGATCTTTTCACCCTTAGGAGTTAACGTGTTGAGTGGATTTGATATCCATGGAAAATTCTCTGAAAATAACTAATAATAACCATAAATAAACAGAAAATTATAGATCATAGTCATATTTGATTTTCTTAGACAATGTTTAAAATCATCTATCATTGATGGTTTTATTGATATACTATCACATGAGATTATATGACCAAATAATGAAAAATTTCAAATAAATAACACACACTTAGTAATTTTTTCATAAATATTATCCTACATTAGTGACTTCAACACATTTCTCAAATGATATTTATTTAATTACTTACTCTTATAATAAATAAAAATATCATCCATAAAGACTACCAAAAACTATTCATGGTAATCTATAATGAATATATTAATTTTATCTACAAAGATAGTGGGGTAATTAAATAGGCCAAAATGAATCACTATAAATTCATAGCATCCATACATTATAAAAAATGATGACCTGGTTAAATCTTCCTTCACCATTAATTAATGATATCTAAAATGAAGATAAATTTTGGAAAATTATTAACCTCTCTGTATCTGATCAATTATGTAATCAATATAGTTTATATGATACATTTTCTTGATGGTGATATTGTTATGTTATCAATATTAAATTCTCAATTTCATTCATCCATATTTCTTCTTAACCAAAAAAATTTGTGCACCTCATGATTACACACACATATGATGAATCCATTTTCATTTTTCTTCTTGATTTTCTTATTTGGTTCTTTAAACTAAATCAGAATCGTTCTAAATATATTATTGGGAATATATGGAATACTAGGTATGTTTTCTATTATAAAACTCAACTTCTTCATTCGATGTAATAATGGTAAAATCTACTACAAATATAGTAATTATCACTACAACATTGGGAATATATTTAGTGTTGTGTTTCTCCACAACCATTTGAAATAAATTTCCCATTTTAATAGAAATCATGACTCCTGTGATGGATGTTATTTCCATTAGAAGATCATTTTTTCCATCACACTATTAGGATATCAATAGTTTGTTCAAAAAAAAAATCTATTCATCCACAATTGATGTAGGATTTATATAATGAAATAAAAACCTTGACTAGAACAACAACGAATTCTACTAGAATTAGAATAACAGGATTTGTAGGAAATACATTCCCATGAACTTCAACTCCAGAAGAATTATAGACATATGATGTGGAAATCATACAATTAGGGGTTTTTACTAATAAGACAACATCTATTTTATCATGTTGTATAGATAAACCATTAATAAGTCTTTTAATATAAGTTAGTGGGTAGATCTCAAATTAAATAAGACGTTAGTAGATCTAGAGTAGATGGTAATTGTACATTTCACCATGTATTTATCTTAACCATCATAAAAAATAGTGACCACATGAGGTTTCCATTTCTCTATAGGAATTAGTATTTTTTGACATTGATCATCATTTTTAACTGTTATATTTGGTCACTAGTTAAAATAATTCATATACAACTTTCTTTTAAAAGACTTTAGTTTGGGTGGTGAATTAATTAGATGTTTATCTATATTCCCACCATTAGCTATCTTTTCCCATATCTTTTGTAGTAGATTTCTTGATACCCTTCCTTTATGAAGTTGAAAAATTGTTTTGGAACTAAATGTTTATTAATATGGATAAATACAAGAGAGGGTGAATTATAAGTTTCTAAAAATTAATTTTTAACCTAAAAAAAACATATATTAACATGTTTAATCTAAATTGTATTCACTAAACCTCTTATGTATTCAAATGGTAATCAGAACTTGTCCTTGGGTCAGATGATCAATTTAACTTAATCAAATATATTCAGATAAATTTTTCACATGTCATAATGGGATTATATCTTTATATCATATATAATCATATTCAGTAGGAGGTTGTAACATATTCACATATGAAAATAATCTATCATAGTATTCACAAAATAATCCTAATCACAATGGTTATGATAAATCAACGTATTATAAAAGAATTGATTCTATCATAAAGTATATAGAATCATAATCAAACTAATAACTTATACACTATTAAATTCAGATTAAAAATAATTGGATAGTAATTAAACATGTTATGAAAAAAAATACAAATAGATAGATGAATATTAAAGGGTTAATTGTCTTTAAAAATAGAAATAGAAATTAAAAAAATCTAATGAAATAAGTAATACAAATTAATACACTTCTTTTAACCCAAAGAGCATGGAATCCAATATCCTACGATAAAGGTCCTTTATTTTATAATTACAAGAATTTACATCTTTCTAACACTATATATATCCCTCGATATGAAGTTCAGTCTTTCTCAATATCCCCATGAGTCCTCGATACGGTGATCTACTATTCTATTTCTGCCTATCCTTGACACCCCATGATACTATAATTGATCTGGTCACTCTATCCCTTCTATCCCTCAATCAATAAGGTTATCATCTCCTCTATCTCCATATCCTCGAAATCCCCCAATCGTAATCACAACAATTGGAAACACACTAAGAAAAAACAAACTGAAAAAGATTACATGTACTAAGAACATGTAGTTCACACTTATTGGCATCAGATATCTCACAGACTAATATTTTTTGAAAATTAAAATGATCAGCACTTCACTCCAAAATCTTAAAATGGATGATTATTTATATTCAACTTCACAACGTTCATCCTGATCCTCCAATGGTTATATTTCTCTATGTTTTTCACAATGATATGGACACCTGGCACTTCAACGGTCATATTATAGTTGTATTTATGAAATCATTTTGATATAAAAAATTTATATTGTAGAAGGTATTCCATTTAAATATAATAAAATTTTTCATATCCATGATATAAAAATTGCTAAATCTAATGGATTTATTTAAAGGATATTATTATGATTTTCTGTAAGAGTATGATTCTAATGCTATTGGCTTTACTATCATGTTTGATTAAAGGAATTTGTCTATACTAATGAATGATAGGATTTCTTTAATTCAAATTTGATAAAGGTGAATCTGTTCATTTTCAGATCTAGGATCATTTTGATAATTGAAATGAATAAAGTAAGTTTATATTCACGAAAACATTAAATCAAAATCTATGTATGATAAAAAATAAATGTTTTTTATAACAAAATTTTTAAAATACTTTGGACATGAATGGGTTGGTAATTAAGTATTTAGGAAAGAGTTTTTGATTTTCAAAACAAAAGTAATGGAAAATCCATAAAGTTACTTTTCACTAAAAAAATATCCCTTTTTTGGAGAGCTCAAACCACAAGACATAAATAAAAAACAACTTTGAATAATTTACGACCATTATTGTTTTTAATAACATTATAATCAGAGTAATAAATTTATACTTATGTCCCCCTATATATATAATTAATTTGTATATAATGATGAATACATATAGCTCCACCTTAGGATAAGAGCATCCGTATGGGTCATATTCTCTTCTTTTATAAGTATTTCTCCCCCTTAAATTTTTTCCCTATTTCGATACAATTCTCCCCCATTGTATAAATTTCTCCCCCTTTTTTTATTTTAAAAAATGTGTAGGGAAAAGTGTTGAAATACATGAAAAGGGTTAGAAAAACAACTATATAGAAAATAATAATAAATTACATGATCATCTAAAAAAAATTAATGAAAATTCAATCAAATTGGAAGAAATCAAAATATTTTATAAGTAGTGGAAAAAAAATTTCATTGGAATTCCAAAGAAATAAATACAAAAAGATTATGAGAAATTAATATTTCATTGGCATTGAAGATTTGACAATAATTTGTAGCTTCTTGAATACTTTTTAGTCTTCTTTATCCTTTTCCATCATCTATTGCAAATTTTTTTCCTTTTCCAGTACTTGTATTATATCTTCCTAAATCAGAATTCATTCATTTTTTTCTTTTATCTATTCTTCTTGAGATTGAATCTTTTCATCCAGAAGTGTATTATAATCTTCTTAAGCAATGATCCTTTTAGAGAAAAAATTATTTTGATTCTTTAAATCATAAATCTCATCTCTATAGTTCTTGAATCTTGAAATATTAGGAAGAAGAAACCTTAATCATGTTTAAAAATTTGTGATTTATTGATTTTGTTTCTCGGATGTCCTTCTTAAATGATCTAGATATTTAACCCATTTGATATATACATTGTAATACTATTGAAAAAAATATAATTTTAATTTATATATTTCTTGATATTTCTAAAATTATCATCAAGGATCATGATAACTTCATCAATAACGAAAGACCATTTCACCATATCATTACAACTATTCCTCTGAGCCTCATCAATTTCATTAAAAATCAATAAATCTTATGTCAAATGTATTAACCTTTATGTTAAGGATTTCACTGAATATAATTATTTATATTGATTTTCAACAACCAAATCAGCCTGTGTTTCCAACCTAGGAAAGTGGAAATTGTTTTCTATAATATTCTCAACATTTAAAATATGCAATCCAGGCCTTGAGTAGAGATCATATTGGTAGAATCTGATTCTGATTGATTATTTAAGAAACTGGTTCTGATATCTTCTTGTGCTGATTTTATTTTTTTCATTAATTGAGGCATATTTTTTTACCATAAAAAATTTATATAACATCAATAACTACCTTTTTACTTCCTTCATCCTTTTGTTTTGATATTGTTTATCCCTCCTAGATGACGATAAAAAATATCTAAATCATGGATATTTTGTTTTTCAAAAATAATTGACTTATAATTATGATATCCAAAAATATATAATTGTTTTGAAGTGGATTGAGAAGTCCTTATAGAGAAATTATTATATTTTTTCTCATCCTATTTTCCTTTAGATTAAATTTTCTCTTGATTACTATCCACTTCCCTGGATTCAATTTCTTCTTCTTCTATATCACTTCCTTCTCATTCTTCTCCTTCATCTTCTTGATACTTTTTAATTTCTTGGAATACAATTTCCTCTTCAATAATTTCACCAGAAATTTATTTAACAAGCATATGAAGGTATGACATTGATCTCATCATAAATTTCCCAGGGGGAATTAATTCCTTATCAACCAAAATATATTATCCATTATTTTTTGGTAAATGGAACATCAGTATTTAAAATGTAAAAAATTTGAAACTTAAAATAGGCATCATGATGTAAACCAACTTTTGTAGAAGTGTCATCAAATCCTTTCATAAATCTATCAACTAATGATCACTTTGACACGTCTTCATCAATTTCTTCTTCTTTGTTTTTTTCATAAAATTAGTCACAATGATTCCCTATAGAACTGGATTCGAATGGGTCGAGTCCAAAATGAGGATCTCCTTATTTTATTTTAACCTTCATCCTTTTACATTCTTGAGATACTGAATAATAATATCTTTTTTCATCTTTTCATTATTTAATGGGGGAAGTAGATAATAAATCATTTCTATAACAAATTTCTCATATTTCGTTGTTGAATAAGGCTATTCCTATGATGCCAAAACATGGGTAATATAAAAAATAAATTTTGATTCAGTATTAAAAAACATCATTCTCTTTAAATTATCATCACAGATAAACAAAATATTTTCAATTATAGGTTCAGACATGATTAAAATATTAGAATTTATTATACTCGATCCAATCATCTTACTGATAAACCTAGAAACATTATGATCACTGACATGATTGTCTTGGATTTGATGTTGTTATGTAAAAAGAATTAAACCATATAATTTTTTATTCATCATATTGACAAGATAATAAAAAATAAAAATATTAGATACTTTTATAGTATCTCTATCAGCTTTTATTAGAATGAGAAATCCTTTCACCGAAATATCTAATATTCTGTGATCCATAATTAAATGGGTGACTTTTCTAGGTTCATCATCACACAGATTCTTGAACAAAATCTTTTTAGATCTATCTATGAAAAATTTACACTTTGAAGATGGTAATTAATGAGATTGGAAAAATCTACATCATTCATAACAAATTCCTTGAAAAACGCAATGGACCTAGGATTCATCTTATAGTTCATGTCATAAATATAAAAATAAAATATATCTCTTCGATTTTCTTTGAGAAAAACTATAAAATCATAAAAATATCTAACCACAACTATATAGAACAAATTAAAACTGGGATTAGAATATTCCACACATAAATATTCCCAAAATTGAAACCTATCATCATTCTAAAAGATGAATCATACTTTTCATAAAAATATCTTCAAACTATCCATTTGCAGAATACAAACCACTCGATGAAATCCTTTTCTAGGGCCACCAGATTTGGGGAAGAAATTGAGGATTCAAATATGAAGACAGAATCAGATTAGGATACATACATGAGGCAGCACTTCATGGCATAATGTGGAAATATCCAATGTAGGACACAAGGGGGTCCCTTTATATAGGTGGTTTCGAGTGAAGTTTGATCTTCAAAGAAAGATCTAAGGTTAATATTTGATCCATCTAATATTATAGTTGATACAATATTTGAATAAATATTTTCAAATAAAATATTAAATTTTATGGTTTTTTTTAAAAATTTATTGTTTTGGGTGAATATGATGAATTTGAAAAAAAATGTAAAAATTGATAATAACAATAGTCATTATTATAATTTTCATAATGGAATAATATTAAAATATAAATGAAAAAAATAATACCTTTCATAGTGTAGTCATTGATATGATAATTTTCTCCTCCCTATTTTAAAAAATTTTTATTATTAAATGATAAATTTTTTAATGAATTAAAATAGTTGAATAAGATAGTTTTTATTATGATAATGATTTGAATGAGAATAAAAAATCTGAAAATATGATTGTGAAAAATAATTTCATTATGAAAATTTTATTAATAAAAAAATTCAAATCTGATTTGAGTTAAAATTAAGTCTATAAAAGTTAATTCTATTCTCTAAATGTTTTATTAAGATTGTTCATCGAGAGATCAAAATCAACTATTAAAAAATACAAAACTTTTATAACAATAATTATATGTAATCCACCAAAAAAAGAAGTTAATTTATATAAGTATATGATTTAATCAATAAAAATATATGAAGTACCACTTTATAGTTATTATTTGTAGAATTTGTTTAATGTATTCAAATCTCTCATGTGGTAATGGTTTTTAAAAAATATTAGAAATTGGTTCTTGCATTATTATGAATTGTAAAATGATATATCCTTTAGTGTGTGACTCGTAAGAAAGTGATGCATAATATCAATATGTTTTTCATGATAGTGATGTGAAGAGGTTTTACTTAATGTAATGGAACTAGTGTTATCGTATAGTATTTGAGTTTTAGTAAAACTCATTCCATAATCAATGAGTGTGTGTTGTATCCAAAATAAATGAGTACAACAAATTCTAACTTCTATATATTTATCTTTAGTAGAGGAATGTTTAACGTAGTATTCTTTCATACAAGACCGAGAAACTAATGAATAACCTATGGAATGAAAAGTTCATGAAGTACACTTTTTATCCATTCTATAACCACCCAATTCAGCATTTGAATAAAATTTAAATTCAAAATCATTTCTAGAATAATTAAAATGTCTTAAATATATAGTTCCCTTTATATAATTAAATATTCATTTTATATATTTTAAATTATATGATTTTCGATTTTCGTGATACCTTGAACATAAGAAAACTTAAAACATTTAGAAAGGAAGAATATTTGTTAAGTATAGTAAACATCCTACCAAAACTCTAAAAGTTGTTTGATCAACTGGTTGCCCATATTCATTTATATCATGTGTATTTGAGGTAACAATTGGAGTACTAGTATTTATATATTTTTTCATATCCCTACTTTTTAAAAATATTTTGATATACTTATGTTGAGTTATATAGGTACCTTCATGTTTTTTAGAAATTTGAAAACCCAGAAAAAATGATCAACTCAACCATGATACTCATTTGAAACTTAGATTTCATAGGATTTTCAATGAAATGTTCTAATTATTTTTGTGGTGATCCAAATATAATTTCATCAACATTTATATGAACATTCATAATGTTTTTGTTTGCTTGTTTTTAAAGAGTTGCATTATATTTTCCTTTCAAAAAATTATCTTTTAAAAAAAATATTTTAAATCTATCATACCATGATCTAGGGACTTCTTTACATCCATATAAATATTTTTTATTTTATAAAATATATTTAGTATGTTTTGTATCTTCAAAATCTGGGGGTTGTTCCACATAAATTTCTTCCGGAACATATCCATTATGGAGGAAACACTTTATATCTTTTTGGAAATTATGAAATTTAACATTGCTAAAAATCCTAAAATAATATGAACAGATTCAAATATAGATAATTGTTCATATGTTTCTACATAATATATTCCCTCATTTTCATTGTAACCATTAACAACATGACTTAATTTATTTCAAATGATATTTCCATTTTCATTTAAATTGTTTCTCAAAACCCATATTACTCCAATTAATAAAGTTTCTTTTGGTCTTTCAATCACGGTCCATATTTTATTCCTTTCAAATTCATTTATCCCATATTGCATTGAATTTATCCAATCCTCACCACCTAAAATCTCATTAGTATTTTTACATTCAATTTCAGATATATAAGAATATTTTATACTTTACTTCTTAAGGAACTTCTAGTCCTTACTATTTCATTCTAATCATCAATGATACTATCACTAAGATGATTCCTATGAAACAATTGAAATGGGTATTCTATATATTTTTCATCAAAATAAGTTAGAAACTATTCTTGAGTAAATACTTCAAAAACTATTTCTTGAGTATTTTTCTTGTAAGAAGAATCATCCATCAAAGGTTAAGAATAAGTTTTGGAAATATTATCTAAGGATGTTGGTTTGATTTGTTTAAAAATAAAAGGTTTGATTTCATCAAATTGAACATGTATTTTCTCCTCAATAGTAATGTAATTTTTATTGAAAACCCAATATTCCATATAACTAATAGAAAAAACTATTAATATACCATCATCAAATTTGGGTCAAATTTCTGTAAATTATCATTTGTATTCAAGATGAATACAATTCATCCAAATACTCTAATGTAAGAATCATTTTGTTTTTTTTTCATATCCAAAACTCATATGTAATTTTATTAATAATGGGTTTAATTAAAACTCAATTTATAATATAAAAAGTAGTACAAACCACTTTGGCCCAAAAATGTTTAGAATTTGAGTATTCACTCAAAATAGTTCTTGTTATTTCTTGAATAATACATTATCTTCATTGAACAACACCATTATGCTAAGGAGTTATAGGAGATGAGAAGTTATGTTTAATTACTTTATTATTATAAAAAAATTAAAAATAATAATTTACAAATTCTCCACTATGATCAGTATGAATAATTATTAATGAAATGATTTTATCATTTTTAACTTTGGCTATAAAAAATTTTAAAATAACAAAACGCTTCATTTTAATTTTATATAAAATAAACCCATATACATCTAGTATAAAAATGAACTAAAAAAATACATAGTACATGTATAAAATACTTCTTATTTTTATAGAACCATATATTTTCATGTGCACTAACAGTAAAGCTTCAGAATGTGATACTTCACTTATTTATTTAAATCTAGACTTATGTTGCATACCATATTGACAAGGGTTACTAACATTTTAGGAATCTATTCTACGATCTAGTATGTCTTTGAAAATCCATTTATTATCCAATTTTCATATGCTTATAAGGTTAAAGTGTCCAAAAATTCTATTACATAACTATAATTGATCTTCCATTAGATTATGGTAAGGTATGTATTATCTCTTTAGGTCTTCTTTGTAAATAGTGTATATATTATCATGTCAATGGGAAGAAAGAATGAATTCATCCTTGGAATTATATACTATACATTTATCAAAACTAATATTAAAAAGGTATACGTCATAACATAATTTTTTTATTATTATAATGTTATTATTAAGACCATTAACAAACAAAATATTTTAAATTAATGCTTTACTCAGAAGAACAATATTACCAATAACGATAATATCTCCTTGACCATTATCCCAAATGGTAACTTTACCACCATTCATCTAGATAATATTTTAAAATAAATATTTATGTCTAGTCATATTTATGGAACACCTACAATCAATTTACCATGTATTATTATTATTGGTACTACCTATGTTTTACTAAAAAAACAATTGTACATTTTAGAACCCAACACTTATTTGGTTCGAAAATGATAGAAATGTTGTTAGGAATCCACATTTTTTTTGAAAAATGGGATTTGTGGAGTCCTAAGAATTGAATTTTATTTAATGAACAATTCTTTTCCCAATGTCTTCTACTTTTACATTTAGTAAAAAAGGGGGTATTTTGGTGAAAAAAATGCTGTTAATAAAAATAGTTTTATTATCACTATATCCCATAGTTGAACTAATACCATGTGGATGATTTTTTTATACATTTTATCAAAACCTTCCTTACTAGTAGTAATGTCAGATAAAAATTACTTTAGTGAATAAATTTCATATTTTAGTTTTAAAACTAAATACTTATCTATGTATTTAATTGTTGTGGAATCGAATTTCTAAAAACATGTTTTCAATATTTCTTGATCAGAAATTAGAATTTCAATTAAATCAGAAATAAAAATTTTTTTAAAATTATATTTATCAAATTAATTTTATACATCTAATATTTCATTTTTTAAAATTTCAATTCTTGATTTTTATTTTGAAATTTTTCAATACCATTATGAAGTTTGTTAAATATTTTGAAATGTTCATTTTCTAAAATATTTCAAAAGTGTGAAACTTATTCAAAATAAGGTAAAGTATTATCATCACTAGATTAGGAGGATAATTCATCCAAAAATGTATAATTATTCTCATCAAGATATTTAGAATTTATAGATATATTGGTTAATGAATCTATTGTGTGTCCCTTTTCTATAAAAAATTGATTTATAATAGGTATTTTAGAATGAAAACAAATATTCTTCTGATCTAGACATTCATTATCTAAGGAATCGCCTGAATAATCACCACCACTTTCACTCCAAGGGTCAGAAAAAATAAAAATTTTCTTAATTTTACAATTATATTATTTCATTAAATTTTTATTAGAAATTATTTCTTTTATTTCTTTTCTTTTTTACTAGGGAAAATTAGGTCAAATATGTCTAGATCTCTTTCATTCATAATAATAAACTTTGGAATCATTATTTTCATTCCATTCTTTATTCCTTTTTTGTAATGATACTGAAAATCATTTTTACCAACAATATTATTCATTCATCAATCCAGATTAGATAATTCATTCTTAGAATGATTAGAATTACTTGAATCAGATTGAATGATAACATTATTTTTCTTGGTCAACTTAATATCATTATCCGGATTCTATGATTTTATCAGATTTTAAGTAGTATTAAAAGAACATCCACCAATATTTTCCTTTTCATTATCTACATATATTTTTAATAAACCCACATTTTGTAAAATTGGACCAAATAAATCATCAAGAGTAAGATTTTATCTTCCTCGATTCACCAAAAGTATTCCTCCTTGATTCCCACTCATTGAGCATGTTATCAATAAACTTTTGAAAAATAATTCCATCATATAATCCTTTATATCCCATACATTGTAAATTATAGACTATTGTCATAATCCACTATTGTACCTCTTCAACAGGTTCACCAAAAGGTAATTAAAATTCTTGATAGTTAGCTCTAATAATTTTTCTTCTAGTTTTAACAACATTTGATGTTCCAAAATGAGTAATCTCTAACTTCTTCCAAATATTATTAGCTACCTCACAATAATAAATCTGACTATAAATTCTCTTGTTCAAAGAACATAATAAAGTGTTTTAAACATTATAATTCAACTGATAATCTTGTATTTCCATGTTTTTAAATGTATTATCTTCCTTTTCAGTTATCTTGTAATCTATAGTTAACATGATGAAATTGGAAACTCTAGTATTCATAACTAATTTCGTCATTATATCTCTACAATACTCAAAATAAGATCAATAAGAAATAGTTGTCCTAATTTGGATTGAGTTTATCTATTAAACTAACATTGAGTCCTTCCATCATTAAAATATATAAAATATATATTCCACAAAAAATGTTATTGTAGAAAATATTTATAAAAAAATATATAAAATAATTTTTATCAAACATGCTAAAGTCAAGAATAAAAAGGCTGAATGTATGATTAGTGGAAACCGCCTATCATAACAAATGTTAGTGTCATTAAAATATATACATGGCTATGATAAAAAAATTTATATTGAAATGTATTTTAATATGGTTAGTTAAAAGAGGGTTGAATTTTTATGTTTAGAGAAAATCATTTTAAAAATTAAAGGAAACATAGTTTAACAAGATTAAACTAAAATGTATTCACAAAATATCATATGTATATAAATGTTAATCAATATTATCCCTTGATGTTGATGAAAAAATATTCACAATCGAGTAGATTTTGATATGTATTCCATAGGTCTTAATTGGATTTTATATTTACCTTATATATAATCATATTCAGTAGTTGTTGGTAAAATATTAACAAATTAATCGTATTCACAAATGAAAATGATCTATCAAAGAATCTACAAAATAATTAATATTACAACGATTATGATAAATCTATGTATTAAAAAACTAGTGATCCTATCTTAAATCATATTGAATCTTAATCAATGTAACAAGGTATTTAAAATGTAATTGGGAGTAAAAATAAATTATAATTATAGATATTATGATAAAAAATTAAATATAGAAAGATGAATAAAAAAGGATTCACATTCTTTTAAAATTGCTGTAGAAATTAATTTCGTGTAATGGAACAATTAATACTAATGAAAACAAATATTTTACCCCAAAGAGTAGGGTATATAATAACCTATGATTAAGGTCCCCTGTTTTATACCAACAATAACATATTTCATTTTCTTACCAAGGAAATCCCACGATAAGAAGATTAGTCTGTCTCACTACTGTCATGTTGCAGTGATTCGATGATGGTAATTTGTCTATATTTTTATCCCATATAGCCCTTGATATGATTATTAGTTCTTTCTTTATATCCATGAAATCCCTTGATCAATAAGGTGTTCATCTACTCTATCATTCTATCCCCAGAATCCCTTAATTGTAATTACAAAAAAATTAAATACACGAAGAAAAAAACTCAAAAATTATTAAAAGTACGATGATCAAGTAGTTCACTATTTTGAGATCCGTATCTCTCATACACTGAGATTTTTAGAAATTATAATGATCATCATTTCACTCTAAACACATCGAATGGGTGAGTATTTATAGGAAACCCCCCAATGGTTATCTTGATCCTCCAATAATCTTATTTCTCGAAGTTTTTCATGATAACTTGGACATGTAGAACATCAATAGAAATATTATAATAGAATGATTGAAATTATTTTGATATAAACTATTTGTAGTGTAAAAGGTATTTCATTACAATAGAATATAATATTCTGAATCTAAATTTTAATCTTAGGTAAATCAAATGGATTTCCTTACAACATGTCATTATGTTTTTTTTGTATGAGTACGATTCTGATGCTACCAGCTATAATTTCAATTCCGATTAAATAACATTATCTTTAAAAAATTCCAGATAGAAAGTATTTAGGTTAGATTGTATAAATGGGAATCAGATCATTATCAGATCTATGCTCATTATGATAATTACAGTGAATAAATTAACTTAATATTCATGATCTCTTTAAAATTTCATCTATGTATGGTTAATATATGTATATATATATATGTTTTCTATAAAAAAATTCTCCAAATAAATAGGACATGAAAGTGTTATTAATTAAGTACTTAAGAAATATTTTTTGACTTCCAAAATAAAAGGAATTGAAAAATAAAAAAGAAACTTTTGACTCAAATTTTTTTTATAATAGTGTTAATTATGATACATTTGTTCACTTGTATTACATGGTGAATATGTTATTACTAAAATTATGATTCTATATTAATTAATGATACAAGCACTAATTTTATGAGTACTTTTATATATCGCAACCATTTTTATTACAATTCCTTATATAATTATTAAAACAATTAAAACTCGATTACATTATGACTTCTTTCTGAATATGATTCTATATTCTACTTAGATAGAATCATTTTATCATTAAGACCTATTGAATAAATATCATAATATAATTTATTATGATAGATTTTTTATTGAAACAAATGTCCATGTTCAAATATCATTTAAATGCCTAAGAGGTTTTGTGAATACGATTAGTTTAACCTTGTTAAACAATATTCCTTTGATATTAAAAATGAATATTTTTAAGCATAAAATTCACACTTCATCTTTTATTTCTCCATCACCATATAAATTTTGATCCAAAACATTGATTTATTCCCTAAAGCCTATTTCACACTTGTTTCTTTATAAATTTTTATCATAAAATATTGTTAAAACAATTTTCTCCCTGGTTTTTATAATGTCCTTTGAATTCAATTTTTATTTTTATTATTAGAACAATTGGAATGATGGATAACTCCAATATTCATCTAAAAATTTATAGAATGATAAGTGATTTATTAATAACTAATGAATTCCCTTTTAGATAACTCCCTTTAGAGACATGGTTTTAATCAAATTAAGCATTAATAAACCTTACTGTTGTGATTGATAATAATACCAGAAGTATATATTTCATGTATTGTGAAATTTTTTTCTATGTACAAAAGGATTAATCATACTTATTATTTATCACATGGAATTATTTCTCTAGTTTCATAAAAATAATACAAGTATTGTATATGTTCAATAATATGATTTCAAATTTTACCTACTTCATAGCTTCAATTTCCAATTATTCTATCTTTTTATTAATAAGAGTCCACCATTGATCTACTTATCCATAAAATGATAAATATAAAATATAGTTTTTTATGTTACAGACACTAAAAAATTAAAAATTTAATATCAATGTTACTTATCCATTTATCCACAACTAGTGGATTAGTATACCCACTAAAATTAGGTGTATATTTCCTATTAATGGACTCAAATGAATAATGTAATATGCTTTTCTCATTTAGAATTTTAATATGATTCGTAAATGGAGAATGATTTATGATAATATAAATGACATTTTCCACTCTATATCACATTAAATTGGGTATCTCATGATAATAATCATTTCTATATCCGTCATATTTCACAATTTGTTGATTTCTTTTGGTTTCATCCATTGACTAAAACCAAAAAACATATAGTGAAAAAACAATCATAGTGGGAAACAATATAATGATGAAATATAATTTATAGGATGTCTAAATAATGATTATTTATTCTATGAATCCTTAGATTTTACCTATGTTATACAAGATAAATTCCAAAACATTAGGATTGTAATCTATATATAGACTTCTCCTTAGGGTTATAATTAATGGATTCATATCATAGCTCCAAGAGACTAATTAAACAAAACATTAATACCTATAATATATGCCCCTACTTTTCATACACAAATTTTACATCTAAATAGATGATTATTCATTACATAACACAATTATACACACCAATACTATTTGGGCATACAATCATTATAAACCTAGAAAAATAATCAATTGGTTCCCCAAATATACTCATTTTACCACTTATTTCTTCATAGGTAGAACCATTATTAGACATATAAAACTAAATATAATTCCTCATAGACATGATAAAAAAAATTAGAAAACGGTAATACCAAATGGACTGTAAGGGTAAATAATTTAGATATCAATGATCATATAATTATAACAGGAGAATAAGTGTTTAATAACATGATATTGACATTTGGAAACTGGGCCTTCCTTATCAATGTTTATAATATTACATGAGGGTATAAATCATGGATTCTCATAAAACATGAATCATAAACTAATAAAAGAAAAATAAAAATGAGATCATAATATAGAAAAAAGACATGGAATTATGGTACACACATGAGCATAGATAATCATTTCTTTTGCAGCCAGGGATCATTTTCAAGACTATAATAATAGAGTGGGTTCAATCCCAAAAAAACATTGTAATCAAGGGTCACTACCAAGATTATTATAGTGGATAAAGTTCCTTACTAATATGGATTCATCCCCTATTACCATCTTATTTATATTTATATATATTAGTCGTTATCTAATGAAATAGAGAGACATGTAAGTCCCAACCTTCACAAAAATTAAAGTCATACATATGTGTTCAACAAGATCATATTGCATTCATTATTTCAAAACCCATGAAAATAAATGGGTTTATAAACATTTCATCTCAGTATAACCCATGTAAAAGAAATGGGTATCATAAAAAATTCATCATAGAATGACCCGTTGAAAAAAATGGGTTCAATAACCATTTAATGATAGAATAACCGATAGAAAACAAATGGGTATCATAAACATGTAATGTATTCATCATGAACATAAACCATCCAAATAAATAATTAAGTTGGTATCCCTACATAACATTCCTATTAAATCATACGTATAATAATATATGGTCATATAATTTGGAAAATTATTTTTTATGTTCACATGGAATAATTATAGAGGAAAATAACTATTCCATTAAAAATCATTTATTTTTTAAAAAACATTACAATTATGAAGGAAAAAAGTTAATTGAGAATAACCTTTCAAACCTATAATTAAATAATTATCGAAATATTCATCCATGATATAGGGAAAATATGGCCTCCAAATGTAATTTTTTAAAAATATTCCTTCAATGTTTTTATCATGTAGTTAGAAAGTACATTTTTTGGAAAATGGTAAAATGTTTCATTTAAATCCATTTAATAAATAAGAAAACATTGGTAAAAACTAATTTAACTAATACTAGGATAATGATAAAAGCATTTTTGAAAAAATTTATAAAAAATATGGATATGGTAGAGAAATATTCCGCAATGGGGACATAACCATAAATAACCTCGAATATTGATGTGATTGTGAAAAAAATCGTTACCACTTTTTTACCATTTGAAATAAAACCTCTATGAGAGAAATGACATCAAATGAAGCAATAAATAACATGATGATTAATTGAGTCATTATATAAAAAATAAAAGGGGAATTATATACACTACAAAATTTAAATAAGTGGTGAATATAGAAATTATCACACGAAGGTAATAGTGAAATGAGAAACCCTTACCTCAAGTTATCCTTACATGAAACACACTCAATCATCCTGTATAATAAATTAAAATTTATTTTCAATTTAGATAAAATCCATTTTTATACGTATAATATCATATATTAGTCATTTATAACATTTCAATGCCCCAAATTTTTAATAATCTCATATGAATATTTTTATTTCTGAGTATTAACTGTTACCTTTATTATGATTATATCAGTTCTGTAGTTCTAGTACTTTAATATTTATAACTATTTCATAATATTAAGAATATTTATCATGATAAAATTATATTTTATAATAATTATTTACATATTTTGTTTTATCCATTGAATTTGGAGATAGAAAAATAAATAACACTATTCATGAGGACGGTTGGCCACATGTTTGCTGAACACAATTTTCATTTTTCAAAATATGGGATGAAAGAAAGTAAAAAAATAAATATCCATTGAATGAAAACTATTATATAATATATATCTCATATATTAAAAAAATTATTCCTGATTACCATCCAAGTATAATTTAAATTAAAATCGAATCACATCACTTCATGGAGGGATTAGTACAGACGTACGCACAAGACACATTATTATTTCTCAAAGGATTAGGTGGTAAGAATTTAGGCATGATATTATTATTATAGAAGGATAATTGTTACATAAATATCATATATAAACATTAAACCCATTATAATACCCATCTATAAAATATGGTGATGAAAAATGGATAGTATCACTATATGGAGATAGTAATCCATAGGTACACATGGGTTGTATTTTACATCCCCTTTTATTTGGAATATAGTTTATTATAGTGTTTAACTAACAATGATAAAATTTAATAATATTTACCACAATTAATTATTTATTTTTTTATATATCTCATTGATTTATAGAAGGTAAAAATTAATGGAAAAGAAAGTGATCGAGTAAGCCGATTACCTCTTCAAACTTTACACCAATATATCTCATATAAATAGTTATATGGTTGGTATTTTGGGAAACCTTGAACCTATATAATATAAATAATGATGTTTATAATGGAAATTGGTTTAGTTTTTTGAAACTAGACGGTTCAATGTGGTGTGAATAATTGAGGGAGGAGGAACCGTTTTATAAATGATATATGGGGAAATTTTTTATTTTTTGTAAAAATTAAATTATAAATACTTCATTATCAATCCATATTCCTCAAAATTTAAATTAAAAAAAAACATGCGGTGGGATTGGGTGGTAATTCCATAAACTAATAGAATTTATACATTTTTTTTTGTAATTTTAAACATTATCATTTTGATTAACCCTTACATAATTGATTTTAATTTAAACTACGGTAACAACTTTTTAAATATTAAAAGGATAAAAATTTTACTTATAAGGTCAAAATTAGGCCATAAATGGTTAATTTATGATTCTTAATACCATATAATAATCACCTCGTCTTATTTAAAAAAATATATTATTTTTATAAAATATCATTATTTTCAATTTTAACGTTACTCCTTTAATTTAACAATAAATAAAACAATACTAGAATTGAATTAGAATATAATGCTTTCATACCACCCTTGTATTTCTTATGTACCAATAATGATCTCAGAAATATTAACTACTTCAAATTATATCACTTTTAATATTTTGAAATTTAATTATTATATTTTTTTATTAAAAAGATACATATTGTATCAGTGTTTCATTAGAAATTAATACCATTATATTATTACTAAAAAATAAAAATAAATTTATATAATGAAAATAAATTTATTATGAATAAAATTATATCATTAATTGACTTGTAACTTATTATTTTCATTATGTGGACATATAAGCCATATTAAAAACAAATAGGGTGACATTTTATACCATTCATTAATTTAAAAAATATACATGTCATTTTAATAGAGAAGATTCCATGAAATAACTTATATAGAGCCAAAGATCTTACGAGTATAATTAGATATATAAATTAATAATTATTTAGATAAATGGTGACATTATCTATAATTTTAATGAAGATTAACCTAATTTACCATTTTCCAAGGTGATAGATTTTACCATTATTAATATTCTTATTGAAAAAAATAAAAGGGACATATTGACCATATTTGATCATCAAAATTATAAATATTTAATTAATTATATATAATTTATTTTCTATATATTTAAAAAATTAAATTAAAAGTATGTGTGTAAATTATAAAAAAAATACTCTTTATAAAAAATAAAATTTTATACATAAAAATTGGTTAATTATTTTATCATTCCTATAAAAATATTTTTTTATTATTTAAAACATTTTATAAATTAATAATATATTAGTTTCGTCAACATAATTATTAAATTTGGATTAATTTCATTTATTATTAAAAAAATACATTATGTGCATAAAAACAGTTTTTTAGAAAAATATTTCTTTTTCGTTCAAATGATTTTTATTTTCATTTATAATTAATTGATAATAAATTTTTTTATTTTAACCATTTATAACCATGTATTTTGCATAATTTTCTTGGTTTTATTCATAACCAGTAATCCAATGGCTAAGAGATAAATGTCATTTTAAATAATAATATTTTAATAACATATCATTGTTCTTTTAAACTTTTTGTTATGTGTAATGAAATCTATGAAATAAAATAATTATTTAAAAAATATTTCATAAAAATATAGAACCTTTACAAAAGTGTTCTTGTAAGTGCCTCAAGATATTTATGGAATGATATCAAGGTCTATTGTTCATGTGACTAAAAATATCAAAGAATATAATCCATACTAGTTATGATCTATGAAGACGTTCAATGGTTGTAATTTGAAGAGTATATTAGTTCCTTAGAATCTAAAAAAACAATATTGGTTCTAGTTATTTCTATTGGGAAATATATTATTCATTACAAGAATTTTTGAATTCTTCCATATCTGAAACCAGTTTCATTATATAAAACAATTTCTTATGATCCAACCATTAACAGTACAGGTGCTCCTATGTCTCAAACATTGTTGAACAATCTTCAAGAGGTTTCTAATGTTTTAGAAGATTATATAGAAAATATGGAATGGAAATTGAAATCAATGAATGGAACATCGGTCACTATCCAGGGATTTTTTGACCATATTCTAATGATGTTATATCTAGAAATTCCAGTTACTTCATCTAGTCCTCATCTCATAAACTCATTCAATGCTCCTTAAAGTCTATCATTTGGTCATCTTGAATCATTTGAAGGAATCATGAATAATATTACCTCCTTATTTTCTCAAATTCATTAGCACACATATCATTTCATCCTTGATTTATAAAAGTCAGAGATTATTATGAAAATTTACATGTGTTCATATGATCTATTCAACATTATATAGAGGTGGAATCTTAGACAAACTCCTCTACATACCATTTGTGGTTCAAAATAGAAGGTTGATACATTTTATGACCCTTCCTTCATCAATAAAAATGATAAATGCATGATTGATGTAACCTTATCTTCAAAGGGATCTATGAATAGAGTATCACACATACTTCTATCAAATAAATTAGTCGTTAAACCTATAAGATCTAATGATTTCATCATTACTATAATAAATCATGAAGGATTTATTACCACCCCTACTCCCAATCCTAGATATTGATCATATTGTTGGAACTATTGACATAGAAACCACTGTGATTGGGAATTCATTTTTCCACTTGTGATGGACATATTACTACTTCTAGAACCCCACGTAAATTCAAGATACCTCCACCCAGACAGTCTTCTTATCTTAAACTTATCCATAATCTAATTCCTTCTAGCTAGCATATGTATATGAATTAATATGGATGTTTAGTAGATGCATATTTTTATAAATATTGGAAATCATTGATTGCATTATTTATATATTACCGAAGCATTTCATATATTAGTTTATTTAATTTTTTTTAATATCTAGTTATTTATTAAAAAATACCTTTACTTCCAAAATTAAAATTTTTATTCCACAAATTAACAAAATAGTTTACTACATTTTTTTCTATGGTGGATATTGTTTCGTCACTATTCCCTTCATTTTTAGTGACACTACATGTTGGATAATTTTACACTATGATTACTCAATGGGGGATAAGTATCATTACTAAATAAAAATTGGAGAACTGTATAATTATGGGGCTGGAGAAAATGATAAAAATAACATTTAAAAAAAATATTTTTTAGATATATATTTTTGAAAAATTCTGTAATAACCATTTATCAACATTGTGTAAAATGCCTTATTGGTTTTGTGATCCTAAAAAAATTATATTTGAACTAATAATGTTATTCCAACATATCTATTTTACTTTAGGTTTTTATGATCTTGAATTCCCTTCACCGAAAACTATGTTTTTTATGTTTTTACAATACGTTTCATCATTATCTGATTCCTTTAGCTATTAATTCAACATGTTATTGAATTTTTATGGAAATATATTTAACATCAGATAATTGGCTATGTGGTGAATTTAGATACATGAAGAAATGGATATATAAATCGATTAGCTATGTGGATCACCTATATTGAAGACACCTACATGAAATGTCTACATAATGATATGGGTTGTGTATAAATTACGTACATTAGTGACTCACCTATGTGAGAAATAATCTACAAAGTACAAATAACTTTGTGGATCAATTATTTGGAGTAATATTATATGTGATTTTGATACATGATGAAATAAGATACATGGTGAAATTGTCTACAAGATTCCAAATGGATACGTAATTCATTTCTGATACATCAAATTTGGTTTTGTGATCAAGATGGTTATGTAGTGAATATTGTCTATATGAATAACTACATTTTAAATATTTATAAATTAATAAATAGGCTACATGAAGAATATTTATGTTGATAAATTTATATTTTTGAATACAAATCTATAAAAATTTACTATGTGGTGAAATCCAATTTTCTATGTGGTTCTGCAAACAGGTATTTATTACTATTTGTGTACATTCTATAAGAATTAGTTTTTTATTCCTTCATTAAATTTGGGATTACCAATTTATGGTATAAATGATAAAAATAATTGGAAGAAGTAGTAATGAAAAAAATTAAATGGATAATTTAATTTTTATTAATGTCTATGAGGTATTTTTAAGTGAAAGATTAATTAGATTTCAAAACCCTATTCCCCAATTTTATGGATCTGATGTTTCCCTTCTAAGAGGGATGTTTTTAAAACATTTTTGTTGTTATCTACATTATGAATAATTGAATATTGTGGTGAAAAGAAGATATTAATCTATCAACTAAGAGATATTTAAAGAAGATCTTCTATTTTCCTATGTTTTAATCAGAAATAAAAATAAGTTTCATGTCCTATATTTGTTCTATATTCGTCATTATTTCTATTTCTTATCATATTATCCATGAAATAATTTTTATTATTATCGTCTCTCTTAGTGATTTGTTATATTATGTTAGATTTATCTTATAATTTTGAGAATATCCTGGGAATTCACTATTTATTCTCTCTCTCTCTCTCTCTCATTGTGAGGTTACTTAAAAAAGGAACTCGACTGATGTTGTTTTCAAAGACTTGGTAGTTCCTGGTTTATTTCTACTACTACTATTTACATGGAATCTACTAATTTCACATAGTCATTTAGTCCCTTTAAATATTATTGGTACTCCCTGATAAAATGGATGATCTACTTAAAATCACAAAGATATTCGATTTTATCATTGGGGGAGTGAAGTATTGGCTTTATATTTGACAATCCACTATAAATATCTATTTATGATATCTTTTCATTATTGTTTTACTTCCTCTATGTTATTGTGTAATGAAAATATCAGAATCATATCATATCATTAAATACAATGGTTTTATTTGTCAACAAAATTTCAAGAACTCAACTCCCCGTCTAGAGTCATAGTTGAATTATTCTTGACACAATTGATATAAAGAATATTTTATGATATTTTGGAATAAATTTTTATGGTTTTCATTATGTGATAGGTAGGCCTATAATTATATATCTCTAATATGTATTGTTTAATGTTAATCGTTTTAATAAACTCCTAAGTGATGGTAGAGTCAATATACTCCTGTGAGTTAATTGATTTAACAAGATATATGTTTCTCTAAAAAAACGTTGGAATAATCATATTTAAAAAATACCATGATGAATTTATGATGACAAATATATTATTACTATTTTCTAGAATTATTATTGGGCCACATAATTCTTATAACATGTTATTATGATTATGAATTCTCATAATGGGTCATAATGGATTAATTATGATACCTCTCTATTATTAATCTATTCTTTTGAACTAATCAATATTTATTCTAGGAATTTTGTTTTTTTATCTATGTTAGATTGAGTATAAACTTTCTATATTATGTTCATGATATTATAACCTTATTTATATATTATACATACATGTGATTATTGATTTTTATCCCACATTTTTATTCTTTTTGAGTATCAACGACCACCATTTCTTATGTTCCAATTTTCCCAAAGATATAAAAATTATATTATATAAGATTGGTCAAGAAGGATGTCATGTGTGAGGAATTTTTGGGGATATTTTGATGTATCCTTTTAGAATAAGTTGATCTAATATATTGGTAAAATATCCCATTTAAGGAGGAATATAGAGGTTTTGTTAAATAAACCGATTTTCCTGATTATCTAAAAATATATTCCAAAAATGACATTGGTATTTAATTGATGCAATGTTATCTACGGGTATGTTAAATATGAATTTTCAGAATTGGGTCATTTCATTTTCTATCAAATATTATATGTAAATAATATTTTTTAACACCTGATCATGTTGTATATATCTTTTATATCATTGTTTTTTAAAGTAAGGGAAATCACATTTCATATTCTAAATTAACATTTGATTATCTTTATATGTGAGGATGAATATAAACATCCAATGGAAGTTACTTTCATTGTATATGATTCACAACTTATACATGATGGGTATTTATCTAAAATGGTTAGAAACAAACTAATAATTAAATACATTCCTATTGTTATTGAATATGATTCTGTACTTCTAGAATAATTTCCCAGTATTCCATAATTCATGTAATTGAGTTTTCAATAGAACTCACACATAGTGCTATACCTACTTTAAAGATTCTATATATAATGGCCCAAATTGAGTTGTAGAAATATAAGAATAAAATAAAATATATTCTTGATAATGGTTTTATATGCCTTAGTGAATCATGAATAGCTGCACTAATTCTTATTTACGATTAATGATAGGTTAATACATCTTTACATTGATTTTAATGATCATCACCAGATCTCTATCTAGAAGAAATATAATTTTCCCTATATTAATTATATGTTCGATCAACTGTATTGTGCTCAATACTATTAAAATATTGACCTTAATTCTTTATATCATCAATTGGGGGTTTATAAGGATGATATGCTCATGAAATACTTACATACAACCTATGGTTATTATGAATTTATAGTGATTCCATTAGGACTGACCCATTACCCCTCTATATTCATGAATTTATTGAATACATTTCATATTGAATACCTCTATTAGTTTTTGGTGGTATTTATAAATAATAATCATTTATAGTCCATAATAAATATAGGGAATGAAGATCATTTTATGATTATATTGATGCCCATTAATAAAGAGAAGTTATAATCCAAATGTATCATGTTTGAATTCAACACAGAAATTTTTTTATTCCTGGGTCATGTAATCCCAATAGAGTTTATATCAATATATCCTTTGATAGTGGATATTATTGTATAATTCCCTAGACTAAAAATTATTTCTAGGATCCATATTTTTAATTATTTGGATTGATAATTACAATTCCTTGTGAGCATTTCTCATGGGTGTCTATTCGATTGACCATGTTTGTACCAAAGGGAGCCAATATCCTTTAGAAAGATATTTTTGGTGAAAATTTAATGGAATTAATGATAAGGTTAGTTAGTGAAAATTTTCAAAAAAACCCAACATTTGAGAATGGTTGGGGATTTATAATTTTGTATTTAAGAATGGAATGAAATTCATTCTAATGTATAATGATACAATTATATCTCATTTCTTTTTTCTAAATGAATATTCATTTGAAAATTACCTGGAACGTGATTTGGAGTTGGAATAGTTATTTTAAATTTAAAATGTAGATTAAATGTATTTTTATTGAATGATTTGATATATGAAATGATTATAAAATATTGTTTTTCATATTTAATAATTTAGTGTAAAAAAGTGTGACAATCGATTTTTGGAGTTCATTAATGATTATTAATGTTCAAAACATTATCAACATAGGTCATATAAGTAGGTTTCTAATGCCCTCTATTCAAATGAGCATGATAGATTTTCCATTAAGAGGATTGAAAGAGATAAAATACGTATGGAATTCTAGGTGATAGATCATGAAATCATGATAAAATGGTAAATTTATTATATATATCATATGAATTTTCATCCATCCATCAATGTGAGGATTGTAATGACATTGACAGAAGATGTGTAACTATAGAATAAATTGATAAATTAAATGTAATGTTCATTCCTGGAACCTTAAATTGTTGTTTTTGTTGTTGTAAAGTGCTTGGATGAGGATACAGATGGAATGGAAGAGTCAAAGACGTATAAGAACAAAAAAAATAACTTTTAAACCATAAAAGATAATTTTATGTCATTAGATTGTGTTTTAAAGCTTCTCAAACTAGCTACTTCTGGCATGTGTACGGTAAAGGGATACTTCATTATAATATTTTATACCATAATAAGTGGATTTTGGGTGTAAGTAAATTCCATCCCAAATCATAATAATTTTTTTGGAATAAATTTAATTTAAATCCTAATGATTGGTTTTATGGTGTATGATTTGAAGTCTAATTGAATTTATACATAATATTTTAATTTATGTTATAAATTAGATAATATTTAGGTTTTTATAAACCTATATCATTCTATTTTTCATTAATTTACCCACTATTATCTCATTTATTTTGGGCTAAACATTGTTTATTTTTAAAGATCCTCTATCCCGATTACACTTACATTGATTATTGTGTTCTAGTGTTTTCTTGTTGGTGATTGGTGGTGACTTACATCCTCTTTATCAATATATCCTTTCCTATTTTTTTACTAGGGGGTTTTATGTGATGATGTTTCATTTGTTTGGAGTGATTTTGGGATATGTTATGATTATCTATTCATTCTTTATTGGTTGATCGGTTATTTTTCTGTGAGGTATGGTTTTGTAGGTTCTTTATTCTTTGCCATGGGGTAAACAACGAAACCATAAAGCATCATTGAGGTAGGGGATCCTCATTATCGCCTAATTATGTGTTATGTGTTGGATTATAATTCTTTTTCATTCTATAGTATGTAAATTAAGTATCTTCATAAAAAATATAATTAATTTGAAAAAATGAATTGATGGTTATGTGGTATATTGCATGTTTTGACTGATTTGATGTTTTTTCTTATATGTTTATTCCATGTTGATGACATGCTGAAAATGCCTTATATTTGGAGCCTTATTTCCACTATATATTATATACCTCATGACCCGTGTTATGTTTTTTGTGTGATCAAACCCAGAATAAAATTCTAATAATCATTTATTTGGTTATTAAATCAATTTCTCCATGAAATATAGTTTGTGTTATTATGCCCATAAAAAATAAGTAATTAAATAAATTAATTCCATTGAATAAATTTTGAAAGATTGGAATTTTTTGTAACATGTTCTTATGTTTGATTTGTTTTCCTATATGGTTTGGGTTTTTGTGAGTTTTTTAATGACCTTATAGTATTTTCATTGTGAATGGTTATGTTACGATGTTGTTGGTTGGAATGGATGTGATGGGGTAAGTTGTGTCATGTGGTGCATAGTGGATGTGATATGGGTAGTTCTGGTGTGGTTGTAGAGAACAGTGGTTGTGGTGTGTAGGGGTTATACTAAACAGAGGACTTGGTGTATGGTGTCAAGGATGTGCAATGGTTATGTGTAGTGATAATGTGTGGTTATCGTGTGAGGAGGAAATTTTGTGAGATTATTTTGAGTGGCACAATCTATGGAATTTGGGGTGTGATGGCATGGTGAAAACACTGGATGTGAGGTGTGGTTGCGACTATTTATGTGAGTTGGTCTATTTGTGGTGAGGCATGGCAGTGTTTGTGTTTAGGATAACCATAAAATAATTTAGGATATAGAAATTAAATATCAAGGATTGGTAAATGAATAAACAATGGGAAAATAGTTAATATAAGGTAAATGAAGTTAATTAATTCAATAAAAGTGGGTGAGTTTAAATGTTAATGAACTATCTTAGAAATTAATGATAGTGAATCTTGTTATGTCCAGAAAGTGGTGAGACCATTAATTGAATGACAGAAATATTGTGTGGTTATGTTTAGTGGTGTGACGTGTTCCATTTAGTGGTGGAATATATTTTTATGTTTGATGTGTGGTATGGTAGTGGAATTGTAGTGTACACTGTTACACTTTTTGTGAACCCATATGTTGGGTAACACGTACTATCTATATATTATGTATCATTATGTTATTTCTTCATTTTTTTCTCCAATTTTTCTTAATATTAATAATTCTCGTAGGTTTTGGGTTCCAGGTTTCCCCAATATCCAGGATGGTACTAATATGGAAGGATAGCTACCCCCACTTCTCTAATCTCCCATCAGTAGTGATAGACTAGGTTTTTGTGTGTGATATTTATAGTGTTAGCCCAGGGTTTTTCAATATATTTATAATTTGATGATATTTTTATGATATGTGACAAATATTTTTAGGGATTATGGGTTGTATGCGGAGGTAATAAGGTTGACATCCTTAATTTTCATGATACCCTACAAATATGACAACCCTTCTATTTATTATTCATTAATTCATGATCTGTTATATAATATGACACATAATGCAACCTAGAATATCAATAGATCTAGTGTATCTGGTTATTAGGTAATTTACATAACAAACTAAAATAGGGAATATATCTCCATTATTTAAAACTTCCTTAACATGGTCATAATTTTCCTTCATACTTAAAACTACATAGGATAACCGGGGGACATATATAAGAGAGGGTGAGTTATGAATCCATGTAAGGGAATAAAAATGGAATAACATGAAAAAATTAATACATGTTATTAAATAGGCATATAAATTGTTCATAAAAATAGTGATAATCATAAACATGAACGACGAGGCATGATATAACTTGATAACAAAACGGTATCATGGGAAATTTGGAAATATCTTAAAACACTACATCATAAACATAGGTTATGGATAATATTCAATACATCATGATGTAAAATGTAACCTAATGATTTAGATTCCCACTAAAATCCCTTAAATTAAATCTCATTAGACTTATTCGTTACTCGATTCATTAGAGCACAATATAATTCTGAGCGCACCAGTCACATTCATTTCATTATCATGCTTAAGAATAACACATAGATCCAAAAACATAAAATTATTTATCAAATTTTTTTTCCCAGATCATGGGGTATGGAATACATAGATTTAATTTCACAATAAAATAATTATAATTACCTAATGGTTAACACCCTTTATAGGAAAAAGTGTTCGAGTATTCACTACACAATTTCTTGGCATGGAAAACCACAGTGATATTTCTGTAGCATAATGAAGTTATTAAAAATTTCATAACTTGATTTGATGAGGGAGAAAGTGGTATCTCATCATTTTGACATCAAATAAGAAGTAATAGGGATATTTGGAAATATAATTCATAAGATGATGAAGAAACATGAACAAATAATAGAAGGAAATGATAAATTGCATTGACAATATGATTCCAAATTCACAAGAGGAGCATCTTGAGAGCTTTGGGTATCCTTGGGAGTACTCTATATAGGGTATTTCAGAGTTAGGATATGATATAAGAATTTATAGTAAATATAAATTGTAGATTTGGTAGGTTTATATAGGAAATTATAGGGTAATTATTTAACATTTCTCAAACTTAGGATATGGACACTATATAATAAAATAATCCTATCAAATAAACACACCATGGTTATTAAAAATTGTTTCTATAAATAAAAATAAATTTCAACGATTTTTTTTTCATTTTTCTTTGGAATTTTATGAGTCCGCAGATTCTGACGGTGCCTAATTCTGAGGCCCGGTGTTACCGGAATCAATTACTAAAGAATTGTTTGGGTACGTTCAGTAAACGTACATACGATATTTTCTATATTTTTATCTGGTTCTCGAAATTGAAATATGAGGGCATCGATGAACTCACATCGCCAGTATTAGCCTAAGGGGAGCTTTACTGCAGTTGTGTTTAATGTAGGTTGAGAGTTACTTTTTGGGGATTTGGAATAAAATAATGAAAATTTGTGGAACAAAATTTTATTTTATTTATGGATGGTGGTTATTTGCTACTAAAGGGAGTTATTGGTGGGACCCATGCCCACATAACCTCCCATGAGAGGATATTTGTGAGGTGGGGCCCACATGATCCCCTAACCTTTCATATCCTCTCTAACTTCCTTAAACTCCCTATTAATTCCCCTTATTTAATTTGTTGACAACTCCCCACATTTAATATGAGGATCCTCTCCACCTCCCTCTCTCCCATTAATATTTTCTAACACTTGTAATTAATTGATGGTTTATTTGGAATTAATTTTAATTGATGTGGCATATCTATTAAAATATTGGGGGAAGTCTTTTATATATTTTTTAGTTTTGTCTCTCATTGTGTTGGGATATTTTTGGGAGAGCTATTGAGAAAAGTGTTCCTCTCTTCAAAAAAGAACTCCTCTGAAGAAGAATGACTTTCTTCCTCGATGAAGAATGGTCTACGATTCGAAGAATGCGAATTTTCCAACAATGCTACTTCTTAAGGTGCACTCTGACATCGATAGAATCGACACAATTCTTCTGCAATGCCTGACTTCTGAAACATTCGTCTTCCATAGCTCGACGACGTGCGACATCTATTCGAGGTAGGGGAATTATGTTCAATTTTAATTGATTAAAATCGTTCTTTTTCATTGTTGAGATACATGGTTTGACTTTGGAAAAATGCTACCACCTAATGGGGAGGGCGTGGGACGAACGCACGCGGCCCGACGACCCTTCATAGACTATTTATTTTAAATTGAGGCATGTTGGAAGAGGCGGTGACGGGAGAAGGCAGAGGTCGCGTGACGAACGCGTGGAGAAGAACCGCGGCTCACAACCATGGTCCTCTCGGCCGAGGAAGAACCGGCTAGGCCGAAGGGAGAACGCGACACCATAAGGGGTGCCGCACTGCGGAGGACCGCTGCCCGCACTCCACGATCCACTTCGGCGATGAACCGCCCGTCTTGTCGGCCAGCCCAATAGATGAAGGCCGTTGCACCCACGGTGCCGTGCAGGGAGACCGCGACCCGCACATGTGGGCCTCTTGCACCGGGAAGGCTGGACAGTTGGGAGGGAAACGCTGCCGGTTCGGGAGACTGGGGGGTCTCCCCCCCTAGACCGCCCGGCCAGCCGGGCCGCACCCCCTTTGGGTCGGGTCGCACACCATGGGCCAGCCGTGTGATACACTGGGCCTTTCCAACACTCTACTAGGTCAGACCTGCCAAAACCGGGTGGACTCGACCTACCATCCCAATAGGATTGATGGGACGGGCTCGTTTTCACTTAAACTTCAATAATTTATTTAGGTTTCACGTCCGATCGGCGCGCCATCTGTGGAACTGGGACCCTGGAGATGAGGAGGTCCTTTTGTGATACTTTAATTGAGTTTTGGATGTCTTTGGAAAACGTCCAGGTTTGGAATGAGCATATTTCCAACTGGGCCCCTGGAACGTAAAAGCCAATATCTTTCCGACTGGGTGTCCGATTGACACTATATCGGTCGTGCGAGTTCCTTTTTATGAGACAGAACTTTGGGATACAATAAATCTATTATTTTTGAATGTTGATGTATTTACCCACTTTTGAATTGAGGAGCGGACCCTCCCGGAATCGAGCGTGCTGTGTGCGGTAACCCTAGAGCTGGATGCGACTGTGATGACAATTGTACTGGAATCCTCCGTGGGATCTACAATTATGATTACTGTTCTTGATTCTTGTTTGGGTCCGGTAGTTTACAGAGATGACTACTGTTCTTGTATCCTATGTGGGTCCGGTAGTTTGACCTATGTACTTGTTTCCTGTGCAGGTCCAGCAGAGTAGCTGGTCTTGTATGCTATGTGGATCTGACTGCTTATCTGGTCTTCTATCTTGTGTGGGTCTGACAACATAGATGAATCAGTGACTACATTGACCATCTCTATTACTCTCGAGATTGCTGGTCTTGTATCCTGTGTGGGTATGAAAGGTTAGCTGGTCTTGTATCCCGTGTGGTTCCGACGTGATGGATGATCTAATTCCTACATCTGATCAACTATATCTCTCGACTATTTTGGCATACTTGTGTTAGCTGAGTCTTGATTTTCAATCATTATCATCGATGTGATTGAGTTATTTCCTGTGTGGACAGGGTTGTATTTGGGCTCGAGAGTTGGAGTCGTACTATGATTTATAACTTAGGTATATGTATGGTAATATACCTATGTAGGGCTGGTTGATACATCATTCTAGTATCTCTCTTCTGTGGATTATCCTTTGTGGATTTTGGGAGACATTCGGTTATCTCGGGGTCCTTACTGAGTATCATATACTCACCGCTGCATGGGCTTTTCCCACACCACGTTGTGTTTGTTCCTGACGACAGACATCACTGATTGAGGTGGATACTTGTTGAGTTGGACGGTACATGGAGGTGGACCAATTAGCGAGACGAACACGGAGCAGACAGATGAGCTTGAGGTGTTGAGGAGGCCATCTGTACCCACCCTTCAGGTGGTATTCCCAGATGATGACTCTGTGGTTTCTATTTTACTATACTATAGTTGTGCTAGGTATCAATTGTATTGTACTTTTTGTTGGGTTTGTATACTGGACCATTTTCCTTTCCGCACATACTTTTGTACTTAGTTTACTTAGTTCATACTTTAGTTGTGTACTCTGCTGTGTAGTTTACTTTTATAAATGCAATGCCTTCACTTTTTATCTGGATTTAAGCCTTTAGTGCTAGTCTCCAGCACCTAGCCTATAGAAGGTAGTCTTGGGGTAGTCATTGCACGGGCCCCGAGGATGGGTCGTGAAAAATTTGTATTAGAGGAATCGGTTTTACCGCAGAACATAGGACTCTGATCTATATTACTATTAAGCAATAGTGATAAAAGTTTTGATAGTGGTTTTCAGTCAAGTGAGTCCAGTGTTGGTGTGGCGGCTGATGTATCCATACACTAGGACCCTGACCTTTGATTTCAGACTCAGCGCACGAAAACACTAATTTCATTTGTGTTTCCTTTGAAAAGTTTTTTTATGATTACTTATTGTTAGCTAACCAGCTATAATTTTTGACTGTGGCGCACCTGTTTCTTTTCATAATGTCCCCACTAATGCAGGTAGATATGGTTCAGAGTTACGTGCGAGATGGTATCCCATCGAGCGATGAGGCCTCGGTGCAAGGCCCCATCATAGCGGATGCACCAGTAGTACCACTACTCGTTGGGCCACCAATAACACAAGCCCCAGCAGTAGAGAGTGCACGCCGCCTGAGTGTGTTTCATGAGTTCCAGTGACAGAGGCCTCTGAGGTTTCGAGGCGAGACATGTTTTCAGACGGTTGGGTGCTAGCTGGAGGTTTTAGCACGAGTTTTCCACACAGTTGGGACACCTGTAGACATGATGGTGTACCTAGATGTTTGTCTCTTTCAGGGAGTAGCTGAGAGGTGGTGGATCCTTATTCTCCAGTTTTATGATGAGGTGACTCTCACCTAGGGATACATCAAGGGTATTTTTAGGGAAGAGTTTTTACCAGCGACTCTACACTCTATGCATGCTCTAGAGCTACTATTCTTGCCTTAGGGATTTCCGATAGTAGCCGAGACATCAGAAGCAGGCAGTAGGAAGATGGCATGGGGACACAAGCAGGTTAGATCAATAGCTAGACGAGTGTGGGGCACCCGAGGCCGAGGGAGCTCGGAATGAAGTAGGGTATGTTTCCCCTACAGTGAACGAGGTCATAAAGCGTGTGACTATTCGACTCCCCGCACAGTTGATCAGCAGGCATTGAAGGAGCCACCAAGATAGAGGCAACGACATGAGCTTGAGAAACAACCGAGCAGTGGATGAGGTAGTGGAGTAGGTCATTCAGTGGTTGGTGATCTGAGTCACCGATCACTACTACAACCACCAACCTTAGACGGTTCGCCTCGATCTCTGGGAGCATGTGGACAGGAGTGGAACTAGCTCCAGGCATAGAGGACATTGTTTATGAGGCTTCTATCTTTTTTTCATTTTTTTCGGTTGTTTTGTGTCTTTATAGTATGAGATGAAGTAATAAAAGACACTTTTCTATGTTATATTTGCTTCCCTACTATTTCAATGGTTGATACTAAGAGGTTTTGGTTAAAACTATTTACTTCACCCTCACATTTGAGATTCCTACTTGAGGAGTCCTAGTGACAACACACTGCTACCGACAGTGTGACTTGACCCTTGGAGTTGAGAGTAACGGTTGGATCTCATGGTAGTGGTGTTGAAGCCTTACAAAGTCATCCATGGCATGAATTAGTACCGTTCATGTCAGGATTGACTGTATTAGGCAATGAACGTGGTTCATCCAGGGGATGAGACCAGATTTCAATTTCCGACATGGTAGAAATCATAGAAGCTCTAGTAGGATGTAAGCAAAAAAGGTTGTAGTCGAGTTCTCTATAAATGGATAGTCAAACCCATAATAAATTGAGCGAACAGTTTCCAGTTTACTCCAATCTCAAAGTCTCAGGTGTGTCTTCTCGTAGAAGGAAGTATAACTAAGACAATGGTGATGGATTGAGTTCCTCTAGGACTATGACTTTGAGATAATCTATACTCCTGGGAAGTGGAACATTGTAGCTGATGCTCTCAGTAGAAGATCAGGCATTCATCTGTTAGGAGAGGCGACGGAGCAGCTCACCGCGTTGCAGATATCCTTTATGGATATAGATAGAGAAGTGTTTCTTTAGTCTCTCACAATCACTCCTCCACTTCTTTAGCGATTAAGATAATCATAGCATGGGGACGTTGACTGTGAGGCATGATGTACTGAAATATCCACAGGGTAGGCTCCTGATGGATTTTATGATGGAGGGGAGAACATCATGCTCTTCAGGGGACGTATTATGGTACCAGATGCACTGCAAGAGGAATTGCTGAGGGGGTTTCACAATTCCCCTTTAGCAGTACATCCAGGAGTGGAAAAGATGTATGAGGACCATAGACGACAGCATTGGTGGCCTGGTATGAAGAAGTATGTAGCAGAGTTAGTTTCACAATGCCTTAATTTTCATCAAGTGAAGGTGGACCACCAGGTAACAGTGGGCATGGTTAATCCCTTAGAGGTTCTAGAGTGGAAGTGGGATGGTATATCCATAGATTTAGTGATGGGGCTTCCACGTACATCTAGAGGACATGAATCTATTTGGGTGATCATAGATTGACTCACCATGTCGGCCCATTTCCTAACAATCAGAGAGAAGGGATCGGTAGTGATCTTGGGACACCTCTACATTCAGGAGATCGTACGACTTCATGGTGTTCCATCGACTATTTTCTCCGATCGGGATGCTCATTTCACTTCCAGGATTTTGAATGGGTTGCAGGAGGCATTTGGGACGCAACAACATCTGACAACCACCTTCCATCGTCAGACGGATGGACAGACTGAGAGGACCATTCAGACTCTCGAGGACATGCTCCATGCATGTGTCATAGGTCACAGTTGGGAGGATCACTTACCCTTGTTGTAGTTTTTGTACAACAACAACTACCACTCCACCATTGGGATGGCACCAAAAGAGGAACTATATGGACGACCTTTCAGATTACCTTTGTGCTGGACTGACACTGGCGAGTCAGCCCTTGTAGACCAGACATGGTTCAGGCTACGACGGAGAAGGTGTAGATCATCTAGGAGAGGATGAAGACTGTTCAATGAAGACAGAAGTTCTATGAAGATAGGATACAGAGACCACTGGAGTTCGAGGATGGAGACCACGTCTTTCTATGGGTCTCACCTCGACGTGGCCTATGGGATTTGGCCGGGGCAGCAAGTTATCTCCACTATTCATCTGACCTTGCGAGGTCCTTAATAGTGTAGGCGAGGTAGCTTACTGCCTGCACCTTTCACCTCAATTGCACTGGGTTCATGACGTCTTCCATGTATCTCGGTAGAGGAGATACGTGCATGTCCTGACCCACATCATCGATCACGGGGAGTTGGACATCGATGATGGGGAGACATTCACGGAGGTCTCGGTGGAGATTGAGGATCTACAAGAGCGGGTCCAACATGGATGATCAATTCCTCTGGTGCATGTTTGCTGGAAGCACGAGAACCTTCAGGAGAGCACATAGGAGCGGGAGGCTCAGATGTGTTATCTGTATGCCCATTTCTTTCCCTATTGTGAGTTTTATCTTTACAGAGATGTAAAGCCCTGAGGTGGTGGTAATTTAAAGAACTAGAAAATTATAAGGAATTTTTTTTCATAATTCTTTGGAATTTTACGTGTCCGCATTTTCTGACGGCGCCTGATTCCAAGGCCCGGTGTACCCAGAATCAATTTCTAAAGTTTTTTCTGAGTATGATCAGTAAACGTACATGCATGTATTTCTATCTTTTGAACCGGTGCATGGAATTGATATCTAAGGGCACTGATGAACACGTAGTGTCGGTATTTTCCTAAGGGAACCTTTACTGTCGTTGTGTTTAATGCGGGTTGAGAGTTAATTTTTGGATGTTTGGAATAAAATAACTAAAATTTGTGGAAAACAATTTTATTTTATTTATAGATGTTGTTTATTTCCTCCAAAGGGGAGTTAGAGGTGGGACCCACACCCACATAAACTCCCATGAGAGGATATTTGTGAGGTGGGTCCAATACGATCCCCT
This sequence comes from Viscum album, assembly GCA_963277665.1. Classification (NCBI taxonomy): domain Eukaryota; kingdom Viridiplantae; phylum Streptophyta; class Magnoliopsida; order Santalales; family Viscaceae; genus Viscum; species Viscum album. Next base: position 1,637,194,515 of record OY728121.1, on the reverse strand, counting down.
AACCTTTCATCTCCTCTTTAACTTCCTTGAACTACCTATTAATTCCCCTTATTTAATTCTTTGACAACTCCCCTCATTTAATATGAGGATCCTCTCCACCTCCCTCCCTCCCATTAATATTTTTCAACGCTTGTAATTAATGGATTGATTCTTTTGAATTAATTTGAATGGCAGTGCATATCTATTAAAATATTGGGGGAAGTCTTTTATAGATTTATTTAGTTTTGGCTCTCGTTGTGTTGGGAGATTTTTGGTAGAGCTCTTGAAAAAAGTCTTCCTATCTTTAAAGAAGAACACCTTCAACGAAGAACAACTTTCTTCCTCAATGTAGAACGTTCTACGATTCGAATAACTCGAAGTCTCCAATAACACTACTTCTTCAGGTGAACTCTGACGTCAACAGAATCGACAACATTCTTCCATGCTGCATGACTACTGTGATGTTCGTCTTCGGAAGCTCAATGACGTCCGACATCTTTTCGAGGTAGGGTAATAAATTTTAATTTTAATTGATTAAAATTGTTCTTGTTCTTTGTTAAGAAACAGGCTTTGACATCGTCCAAATTATACCGCCTCGTGTGGAGGGCGCAGGCCGAACACACATGGCCCGATGAACCTTCATAGAATATTTATTTGCAATTGAGGTGCGTTGGAAGAGGCGGCGAAGGGAGAAGGTGGCGGCCGCATGCGGAAGAACCACGGCCCGCAACGGCAGCCCGCTCGGCCGATGATGAACTGGCCGGCCGAAGGGAGACCTCAGGGCCACATGGGGTGCCACGCTGCGGAGGACCGTGGCCCGTCCAACGCAAGCTGCTTACACAACGAACCAGCCGGCTCATCAGCCGGCCATGCAGATGAATGCCACGGCACCCATGGTGCCGCATAGGGAGATTGTGGCCCCCCCATTTCGGCGGCTTGCATCGAGAAGGCCAGCCGGCTTCGGCTGAACGGTTGGGAGGGAGGTGTCACTAGTTCGGGAGACTGTGCACCGCCCCCCCCCCCCCCACCCCCCCGCAGACCGCTCGGCTAGCAGGGATGATCCACAACCAGTCGGGCCGCTCCAGCCGTGTGGTGGGCCATGCCAGCCAGACTGGGCCGCACCCCCTTCGGGTCGGGTCGCGCCCCTCGGGTCGGGCCACACCCCCTTCGGGTCAGGCTGCGACCCTCGGCCCTGCTATTCGATACACTGGGCCGGTCCAACCCTATTCCAAGTCGGACCCCCCAAAATCGGGTTGACTCGACCCGCCAGCCCACCGGGCTTGACGGGTCGTGCTTGTTTTCACTTAAATGTAAATAATTTTTTAAGACTACGCGTCTGATCAACGCGCCGTCTACAGCACTAGGACCCTTACAATGAGGAGGTCGTTTTTCAATACTCTATCTGAGTTTATAATGACATTGGAAAATGAACGGGTTTGGAAAGAGCATATTTCCAACTGGGCCCCTAGAACGGAAAATCCCATATCATACAGAATGGGCATCCGATTGATGCGCTGTTTGTCATGACGTGTTCCTTTTGAAGAGGTGAAACATCGAGATGAAATAACTCTGGACATCATCAAAGTTGATGTATTGACCCCCTTTTTACTTGAGGAGCGGACCCTCCCGGAATCGAAGGTGTTGTGTGCGGGAACCCTAAAGCTTGCTACGACTGCGATGACAATTGTACTAGAATCCTCCGTGGGTTCAACAATGATGATAACTGTTCTTGTATCCCGTGTGGGTCTAGTAGTTTACAGCGATGAGAACTATTTTTGTATCCCATGTGGGTCCAGTAGTTTGACCTTTGTACTTATATATTGTGTGGGTTCGTCAGAGTAGCTGGTCTTGTATCCTGTGTGGGTCTGACGGCATACCTAGTCTTGTATCATGTGTGGGTCTGATAGCTTAGATGAATCAGTGACTACATCAGATCATATCTATTAGTCTCAAGATAGCTAATCTTATATCATATGCGTGTCCTACAGCTTAGCTGGTCTTGTTTCCTATATGGGTACGACAACATAGATGATCCAGTTGCTACATCTGATCAACTATATCTCTCTACTATTGTGGAATACCTGCGTGAGCTGAGTTTTGATTTTCAAACGTTATCATCGAGGTGATTGACTTCTTTCCTGTGAGTACAGTGTTGTATTAGGGATCTAGAGTTGGAGTCATACTTTGATTGATGACATAGGTATATGTACGGGCATATACCTAAGTTGGGTTGGTTGATACTTCATGTTTGTATCTCTCTTTTGTTGTTTTCCCTTTGTGGATTCTGGGAGACCTTTGGGGGTCTTGGGGTCCCTACATAGTATCGAATACTCACCCCTGCAAAGGATTTGACCGCACCACGTTGTGTTGGTTGTAGACGACGGAAACACTGATCGAGGTGGAGAATTGTTTAGATGGATGGTACCCAGAGTTGAACCACTTGGAGAGACGTACACGGAGCAGATGGATGTAATTGAGGTGCTGAGGAGGCCATCTGTACCCACAATTCAGGTGGGATTCCCGGAGGATGACTTAGTGGTTGTTTTTTTACTATACTGTAGTTGTGCTAGCTATCAGTTGTACTGTACATTCAGCTGGGTTTGTATAATGGCCCATATACCTTTCATCACTTACTTTTGTACTCATTTTACTGAGTTCCTACTTCATTTGTGTACTTTGTGGTGTAGTTTACTTTTATAAAGGAAATGCCTTCCTTTTTTATCGGGATTTACGCCTTTGGTTCTATTCGCCAGCCTTTGGCCTATGGAAGGCGGGCTTGGGGTAGTCACGACAGGGGCCCTGAGGACAGGTCATTACAGTTTCTTCCAAAGTTGGGTGGTTTTAATTTTTTGATAATTTCATGGGATTATCTTATTAAAATATTCCACTTGGTGATGTGGAGGTAAGTTATACTCATAATGAAATGTTTTTAAAACATTAAATTACATTATTGGTTTTGGAGGATTCATAAAGGGTTTATAAAATTAATGAAATAAATATATAATAACATTATCTTAATTGGAAAATATTTTTTTGGTCCTTTATACCAATTATAGTATTTATTACATCATTTTTGAGTCATTATGATGTCATAATACAAAGTGTATTTTTATTCCATATTTAATTTTTATTCAAAAAGTCAACTGTATTAGATTGTTATGAAACATTCACTATTGGATAATTTCGACATTATGATTTCAAAACTAATATTAATTTTATCAAAATAATATTATAAATGTTTTTATTTTTTTATTAATAAATAAGAATCAACATATAATAAGAAATGATGGGGTTTTGACAATAACAGTTTTTAAACCCCTATAACAATTAAATTTGTCTTCATAAAAAATTATAATAATTTATATCTAATAAACATTATTTAAAAATAATTTTTCAATAAAATACTTTTTATTACAAAAATAAATAAATTTATAAAAATAAATTGCTTAATTGAATTTCTATATGACCCAAAAAATTGAATTTTAATGTATGAAAATAAAAATCATGTATAAAGTTACAATAATAAGATGAAAATATATTCATTATTTTAGAAAATATAAATATGAATGTTATTAGGTTTTTGATACATATCCCTTTAATACACTATAAAATTCCCAAAGGGTACAGTGCATGGTGGTGGGATTTTCATGGGGTGGTTCGGCATACATAGTTTGGGATGTGATTTCAATGATCTTTAACTTCACCAATAAATAATTTTTATTGGGTGTTAGATGTTGTATATCAAATTGGGGTTGGTTAAGGGAAACTTCTAGTGATTTTATCTCCCTTGGAAGCTTCTAAAAATGGGCTTCAAAGGGGACAATCCAATTGGTTGAGGACATCACTTCCTTTGTATATGTCAATAAGATTTGTTAGAACTTTATATTTACATTAGTCATATGATCATTGTTAAACAAATATATTATCAATTGTAATGATACATAATGTTATTTTAAATATGATATGATATAAAAAATTAATTATGTTCTTGAATTTGACATAACCATAATATATAATAATATATTTAATTTAATCATAAGGGTACTTGTATTTATAATAGTTTGGGTAGTTAAAAACACTTGGTTAGGTGATGAGATTTAGTGTGATGTCCTTGGTTTTTTGGTTGGGATGAGATGTGATAGTTATGGTTCATTCAGGAAAGATGCTGAGTAGTAATTCCTGATTCTAGCACAATATTCATGACCTTTTGAGAGTGGATAAGTTTGGGATGTGTTCTTGCCACATAAGTGATAGTCTAGGTGTATCTGGGTGATATGTGTTGTGATATGGTTATGGTGTGATATTTATGGAAGGTATGGGATCATAATATGTTCATTGTTGGGGCATGAGAGTGGAGAATCACTGGGGAAGTTGAAAATATAATCCTTCTATTGTTATGATGTACATGTTATATTATTATATTTGATTTTAAAATTTTTTATCAAGACATGGAGAGGTTTTTTTCTTGTTAGTTGAACTATATAAGTTATTGATGGTTCTATTTTTTTTAATGGCGATTTCGATTGTTCATTACCTTTTTCACTTGATACCTTGGTTATGACTCTATTGAGTGTACACATTATGCTAAACCTATGTATATAATTTTTTTTCATTTTTACCAAAGGATGTTAGGGACCAATCTGGCCATTAGCAGTTTGTTTTATTTTTTTGTTATGTCTCTACTATTGAGATGTATTTTGTTATTTTTTGGATACTTTTATAAGTTTTGGTTTAATATTATTCATTTATTATGGTATATTTTATATTTTCCATATATTTTATCTGTTGGAGTATCTAGGAGTTTTTGTCATATCTACTAATACTATTATATATTATTAAGGTTAATTCCTCCCATTATTGATACTTTTATACCCTAAATTCTTGTATCCACTCATGGCCTACTAGAACCAGGATCAAGGGTCATTATCTATACCCCAAAATTGTGGAATTTTTGTGGGAGGGGTTCATGATAGAGTAGTATCAAATTTTGGGGTGAGATATATGATAGATTTTTTAATAATGAGCTACGAGGTTTTCATGTGTTAGTAGAGAAACAATGCTAGTCAATCTTGGTATGTGACATATGATAGGGTGATCAAAAAGGACATGAGATTTTAAGGCTTTCCAGGATCGAGTGCATAGACTCTAAACTTATAATGCTACCAAGTGAGGTTGATCTATTTGCATGTTAAATACCTAGGAGGGGAAAATTTATAGAGATTGACTGTGTTCATGTATGAATTATGTTGTTTTTAAAAATATAAAATGAGTTAAATTAATAAATATAGGATAAAATTTCATGTTACAAGGCTTAGGATGTATTCTATTCTTTATCAGAATGGATCTCATTCATCATTCAATATTTTCTCAAATAATTGAGGTTTAATAGGCTGAACCATAGGATTTCCAAAGGGTTGAACTAATATATGTTGATGAGGAATAAAAGAGGGGCTTATTCTTGTTTTAGTGGAAGTTTTTGGGAATGATTGAGTGGCATGTCTTAGATCTGGAGACAGTATACTATCTAGATAATATCGATGAATATTTTGTTCAAATTGGAGCATGAGTTGTATCTAAAATGTCATTTTTAGAGATTCATATGTGTGTATATTTTCTTCAGTGATGGACATTATTTCTTGCTGACTATATGGAGGGAAATGTTTTGTGCCATTGAATTTAGAGGGAGTTCCATTCAAATTTCCTTCAGTTCTTGAAGAGGGATTTCAAGAGGAAAGAGACTCTATCCATTTAGAAGGGGGTACTTGAGTGTGTGGGTGATTCAGATCATGTTTGAAGACATCATGTAGTTTTCCCCAATTGTTTTCCTAGATAGTGAATCTAGAGTGTGGTGTCTAAAGGATTATTTTCACCCATCGATCATGTATATTATCAAAAAATTCACAATCCTAGTGTATATTGAGTTATAAATAAAGGATGAGTTAATCAAGGTGAATATTTCACTTGGATTTATAAATCAAAATAACGGCCAATATGGAATCTCAAGGAGAAGAAATTTATAAAGTGGGTTGTGGTTGTTCATGGAATCCGTGTTATAACCCTGGATGATCCCTTTCTTTTATTCAGGGTAGGTAGAACTCTAGTGTTTTATGGGAAGTTCTATTTTTCTATTATATCTACGAAAAAGATGGTCACATTTAGGCTCAATGTATAACCATTCATGGGGGGAAGATTTATGTGGATTATCAAGACAATATTTAGAAACAATAATAGTTTCTTCTAAGGTAGTTTTAGTAACAAGGACTATTGAATTTTTTACACTAATTGAGAGATGGTGGAGTTGATAGAGGTAATTCTCATGATATTCCTCATTCAAAGGTACATAGGATTGATCATTGTCTTGGAGTAGAATTGTATATTGTTAGAGGATATGGTTTTGGTCATATAAATGTGATAAAGGTGGAAACTCCAGATGATCTAGAAGCTATTTCTGGTAAAATTATCTTATCACCTACCATTGTATGTATGTTATTTGATTTAGGATCCTCACACTTAATTCATTCCCTTTCCTTGGTCTATGGAGTATATTCCAATTCCCCTACTGTTATCTACACTAGTTGGAGAATAGGCATACTTGTTTGATGTGTTCCAGTGACGTACACTAGTGATAATACAACACTTGTTATAGGGGAATTCTTCATATGATAGATACAAGAAAACAATGTTATCGATTACAAATATTGTTTTCATTACATGAATTCATTCATTAACTGCTTCTATGGAGATATTTTTTTCTAACACTGAGGTATATTGGGCAGATTTCATTGGGGCGAAAGCTTATCAGATGGGTGGTGGGAAGGTCAAGACTCTTTGTATCATTTTTCAAGTCTATCGATGAAATCTTAGGTGGGGGTTGTTTCTAGAGTTATGGATGAGGTAATATAAATTTTTTTAGATAATTTTATTTCAATATACCCACAATGAAACATTGAGTTTGGGATAGATTTTCAGTCTAGGGAATATCTGATTTTTATTGCTCCATATTGGATGGAGTCTATAGAGTTGTGACACTTGACTCTGAAGGGGGTTGATCATGTATTGATGGGTTTCATATGACCAAGTTTGTCTCCATGGGGTGTTCTAATTATTTTTTTAGTGAATGATGATGTTGTTATGAATTTTCTTATATACTAACAAAGGTACAATTAGGTAAAAGTCAAGAACCGTTACCCTATTCTTAGAGTAAATTATATTTTTAACTAGTTGACTATGGATAATTGGTTTTAAAAGGTCGATCTATGATATGATTATCACTAGTTGAGGGTGAAGTATAAGTATATTTTTAAGACTTCCTTTAGATACATTTATTGGATATTAAATAATGTATTCATGGAATTTGTTTTTATAAATTAACTATCATGATTAATGGGGATTATAAACTCAGAAATGATATCTTGACCTACTAAAGGTGTGATGAGGAAAATTATAAGCATCATAGATATATTTTTCATTTCCTTCTACACCAACATATCTAAGATGAATCATCCCAATTTTTGTTTTGTATGACATAGGTATTTTTTTTAGACATGTGATATCTTAGTAGGATATAATAGTATGATGACTAAAGATCAAGGAATATGTTTCATGGGAAATACACAAGAACATGGAAGAGGTTTGTAGCTTCCATAGACTCAAAAACTATTGTGGGAGGAATGTACCTTATTTCAATTGAGTTTATGTCCCACTAAAAACATTTACCATTAAGGATCATGATTTTTTTGGATTTAATTATGTCAATCCATGTTTATTTACTTTAATAAGAAGTAGATTAGTGCTCTAGTTATTAATTAATCTAAGAAGGGTGTATTTTTTGAGATTTTATTGGCACATTCCTTAAAGGATTTGAGATGTAGAGTACATAGTTGATCTATTATTGTTTATAGATTTTATGTCCCCATGAGTGTTACAATACTACCCATTATCTAGAGTGGAAGTTATGTTTTCTCTAAATTGGTTGTGGAAAAACCACATCAGTGAGAACATTCTGGTTTTTATGGACCATAAGAGCCTCAAATATGTCTTTTCCCAATGATATTAGAATATAAGCTAGTAGAGGTTGATGAAGTTTTTTAAAATTAAAATTTTGAGATCTCATATAACATGGGGGATGGTAATGTTGTTCTTGATGTGATTCTACATATGTATGATGAATATGTTTTTCGGAGTCTATGAATGTTTAGTGATGAATAAAAGAGCTTGCAGTGATACATCTAAATATGGGAGAAATAATTGGTTGCGTTTTCCTTTTTCATATGACTATGGTGTAACAACTAAAACATCATAATCATAAATATTACATTTTTATAGGAATTATCAATAGATTAAAAAAATACATTTCTGATGACTATATTGGTTTATTATATTTGGATCTTAGAAACATTGTCATATTATTTTATAAATGATACTCTATTTCTCCGAAATATATCTTCCCATTGAGAACACTTCATATAAATAACCTACATAAAACATTTCTTTATAACCTAGAGATTGGAAACATAATAAAGGTGAGATAATATGCTCAATGAGGGTAAACAAGGAAAATAAATACACATAATGTGAGAATATTGGTATGAGAACATGATAATGACATACAAAAACCAATACACCATATAAAATATAACATTCAGGTGTCATGGAATAAATTTGGGAAGTTCCCAAGACATGAATAATAAGGAAATTAGATTACATGGACAATTAAATCATGATATTTATATAAGACGTGGGATAATGGAATTCACAAAAGAATAAGAAATTATTTCTTTATTAGTCAAGCGTCATTTCTAAAACAAGTATAGTGGAATTGATTCAATCACAAAACCATCATATCAGTCAAGTATCACATCCAATACTATTAATGTGGAAAAATCCCCTTATGTAATTTGGATAAGTTCCCATTTCATTCATCTTTACTTCTTGGATGTCAATCATTACCCTCTTTATTGGATGGAGATATAGTTTCCAACAATCACATAATGAAACTTGTACAAATTTGTTCCATAAGATCATAAAATATTCATAATATATGGACCACTAAAAAGAAATCGGTTTCATAAATATTTTATCAAATCATATCCTCTGGTAAAAAATCATTTTTAATAATCATTTCAACATTTGATCACATCATAAGGCATGAAAATTTTATTTGGTCACCTATGTATTTTATCATTTTATAACTATTGGAAAATAATTAGGTTAAATAATCATATTTTCCTCATAAGATAACCCATACATATATAAAATAATAATGGTATCCTTGGATCATATATATATAAATGCATTAGTTATAAAAGGGATGTCATCTTAGATGAAAAATTATTTTTAAAGATAACAAGAAAAATTTTATAAGGATTATAACATTTATTTGAAAATAAATTTGTATAACAAAATATTTATCACATATTTTTGAAATCATTTTCATTGAAAATAATTATTGAAAAATTAAAAATGAATCTTTAAAAAACATTTAAAACATTTCTTGAGGAAAATGTCCCTTCTACGTTGTAAAAAAATTAAAAAACATAAAACATTTTATAAATGTATTATTAAAAAAACCATTTAAACATATAAATCAATATTTTAACGAATCTATTTTTTATTTTGGTAGAAATTCTATTAACATCGTACACATTAAATCACAGATTATGTTCACATTTTCAGTAAAAGAAAAATGGTCATTGTTTGGAAAATGACATAAATATTCAATTCCAAATATTTTTTCAAACATTGGTAAAAATAGAATTATTGAATCATTTGGAAGATTTTTTTTATCATTTTTGATAATGTTTTTTCAATCTTTTATTTTTCATGAAAATGTATTTTCAATCGAATATAGAAATATATTATGTTTTTGTTTAAAACCATCTTTTAAACAGATAAGTATATAAAGAGAGGAAAATTAATGTAGAAAATGAGTTATCATTAAATAATAATATGATAATAAAATTTAAGAATATATTGAGATATGGGTAAGAATATTTCATTATTAGAATCATAAATAAAGACAATCTATAAAAACAATTAGATTGTAACATCAAACCTTTTCCACTTTTGTGTCTTTTTATTCATGGGAATCATTAGAAAACTAACATCAAATAAATTTTTTATAATAATTATATGAATGATATTAATTATTTTACATGTCAATGGGTTATATATATTACACATAGATAAATACTGGTGTATATGGTGACATATGTATCAAAGAATGAAAATTAAGACAAAAATACGTTACATATTTAGTATCTTTTGAAATGTATACCCCCATGAAAGATAAATCCTTAAATAAAATTTTAAAAAACAACAAACGCAATTTTAATAATGATAATATATAAACATGCGTATTATATACACCATATAAATGAATCATGTGGTGAATATGGAATATATATTATAAAAAATAAAAGTGGGGAAAAAATACCTTACCATAAGTATTAAATTCATTTATAACCATTAAAAACTACTGTAAATTAAATATGAGTTTATTATATATAAAATAATAGAAAATAATAATATATATAATTCCATATATGATTTACATATGTGCTTTTATTTCCAATTTTTTTGAAATTCCATGTTAAAGTCACTTTTCGAACAATAACTACATTTTCTTTCTTGTATGTGTTCAGTTTTTATTTTAGGACCTATTCCATTGATCATGGTTATATAATATCCATAAATTTTAAAATTAATTGAATATAATATATATAAATTATATATGTAATTTGAGTAGTCCATAATAGTTAGATAAGGAAAATGAAAAACATGGTTCATGAATAGGTTATGATGTACATACACACTAAAGTAGATTCCATTTTCTTGAAGAATTAAAAGAAAGAAATGTAAATAATATATTATTATTACATAATAAATTTATTTTCATGTATATCACATTTATTTATTAAAAAACCTTATTAACTTCTATATAAAGAGTTACTAAATCACATCATTTCACATGGAGGTAGTTTACCATACCAATGAACGACATTATCATATTCCCACATAAAGGAATATAAGAAGTTATATGTGATATCATACTTAAATATGTATAAAATGTACCAAAATTCATATATATATATATATATATATATTATATCGTTATTACAATCTAATTAAAATGGAAATGACGGATACATAACATCAGTTTGCTAGATGGTTGTCCTTTTAATAGACGAGCAATGTTATTATTTTCCAAAAAGTTGGTAGGTTAGAAGGTGTATGTAGTATTATAATTAATGAGGTATAATAATATCATAAATATAATATATAAACATTCAATCCATAATTATATACAGTTATGAGATTTGGAGATCAAATCTGAAAAAAATCAATACATGAGGCGGTAGTCCGTAGTACGCATAAATGATGATTTTGTATCTCATTTAATGGAAGAGGATATGGACTAATGTTATCCCATTAACATAACAAAATAAAATTATATTTAAAATACTTATGTTATTATATAACCATGGTTTAATTATAATTTATTAATTTAGAGGGAAAAATAAAATAAATCACTCAATTAGGGACAATACCAATTCATAAGAAAACTTCAATTGGTTTTCAGCAAAAGGCTTCCTAGGTTATATTTATGACCAAAATAAGGATTATAGAATTAGATAATGGAATTATGGATTTTCTTTGTGTAGTTATTATCCAAACCAATTGGTTCTGTATGTGTGAATATAAGAGGAGTGGGTGGCCTTTTATAATTAATGAGAGTGGCTCACTGGTAATTTTTGAACTGTAAAAAGGTGTACCCACGTTTTTTACATGCCAAAGGAAAAAAAATGGTCCATTAATAATGCTTATAGGTGATAAGGTCTGGATATAAAAATAGTTTTATATGTTTTTCTAGGTCATTTTACCCTTATTCTTTTAGATTAACCACTGGTAAACCCGTTTTCTCTTTAACCATGATAATCAATATTTATTATTTTTATTATTAACTTTTTTTGAATATTATTATCACATTTTTAAATTATAAAAAATTTTCTGATTCCAAGTATTGAATCTATTTATAAAAATTCCATTTCCTTATGGGATTTTTTTAATTTAAAATTAATCTAAGAGACATGATGAAAAAGGGGTTTTCCAAAGAGAAAATGTTCCAACAATTTATATGTTTTTATATCAAAAATAAATATGAAATTGAATAAAATGATATAATTTATATTTATTGATACATAATTGAACTTATTTTTGCATTTAAAACTATTTTAATAAAATTTTTATATCGTTAAATGTTTTATAGAATGACACCTCTTAATAAAGAAAAATATTTTCACTGTTCATCAAAAAAATTATCTTATCAGAAAATTATAAATAAACATGCCCTAAATTTTTTTTACATGAATATTTTAAAAATTAAATTCATTTGAGAAATAAATTTTCAATAAGTAGAAAAAATTATTTTTAAAAGAATTACACTAATTAAGATAAATTTTGTTAGGAAATATTCTTTCTTACGTATAAAATTATATGTATTCTTATCTATTTTCAAGAAAACACAAAAGATTAATGATGATTATTATTTTAAATAAATAATATATTAATTTATTTAAAAGGATTAACCAAAATTTAATTTTTTATTTAGGTAAAATATGTTTTTGTGAATAAAACATTTTTTCAGTAAAAAGATTTCCTTATTTCAAATAGTTTTTTATTTTCTTTTATAATAAATATTCCACCAAAAAATTAATTTTATATACATATATAAACAAATTATTTCCCTAATTAAGTTATTCATATATTTACCTTTAAAATTTTTTAGTTTTAAGAAAGAAAAATAAGGTTTAATAACTTATATGATACACTACATCGATCTTAAACGAACAACTGAATATTATTATTTAAATAATACAATTATAACATAGCCACTAGAATTAAGGGAATGAATCATATCAAATAAAATATATAAAAATATGGTTTAAACTGTTTAAATAATTATTCATTGTTTTCCATTTTAATTATAAATGGAAATAAAAACAAATTGAATATAAGGGATGTGTTTTTAAGAAAGACTATTTAAAAAGTGAATTATTTTGTTTATAATGTCATATAATTATTTATATATTTTTATTTAATTAAACATATATGTTGTATATATTCAATTTAATCATATAAATTCATCTTAAATGTTTTTTAGATATGATATAAGTACAAATTAAAATTTTTAGATAGAATAATTTTTTTTCTAAAAATGAATTTTTACCTTGTTTTGATGGAATATAATTTTTAAATTTATTTTTGACACATTAATTTGTTCTATTTGACAATATAAAACTAGTATATAGAATCATGACATATAAATTTATATTGGATGAATTTTTGATATTTTTTTGATAACTATCTTGTTTTGATGAATAGTAAAAATCTGCTAAATTTTATTTGAAAACAACATCTTCCATCGAGATAATTTATATGGTTAAATAATATTATTTAATGGTTTAAAGTATAAAAGGAATATGTTTTTATGATTTAATCCAATTTTTTCCATTAGAAATATTTTCACATTTTAATTGGATATAAACACATGTTCATCTTTTGATAGTTTTTGCTTCTTAAAAACACACTTTCTGGTTTTGACAATAGGGATTAATTTTAAATTAATTACTACAGTTTATTTGTTTTGAATTTATAATATAGGATTAAATATTTTCAATCATAAGGTTTAAATTTCGTAAATAGGTATGTTTTATTTTTGGACATTATGAATAGTAACTTGAGTAGTTATTTTTATTTAACATGGTTAAAAGTTAAATTAGGTAAATAATATTAAAAAATTATTTTATAATAAAACTAAACTAGCCTAAAATATGTCCTAATCATATTATATTATATATTTCCAACCATGGGAATCATTAGGAAGAACTTTTTGTATATGGGATCCATTGGGTTTGAGAAAGATATTTTATAATTCTCAATTTAAGGAAAAACATATAACAAAACACGTATCTTTTAATAATTAAAAAATTTATATGGGGTTATATAAGTGATATCGTAGACTATAAATAGTCATTATAAAGATAAAAATATTTCATAATTCATTATATTTTATTTATAAATTTTATACATTAAATAAATAAATTTAATTATGACACAATGATGATATAGTGATTACATCATTAATAAAGGATTTAAATAAATAATATTATAAATATACTAATTATGTTAATTTGATTATTTTTAGGCTATAAAAGAATTTTATGGATTATATATACATATTATATTTGATTGAATTCCTTTTTTTAAAGGAATAATGTTTTTATGAATTTAATAAAAATATTTACTAAATAGTATCTAAATTGACATAAATGAGTTTAAAAAATACTAAATTATTAAATGATTTAACAGTACATAAAATCTAATATTTGGAAAAATTACTTATATAATGTTAAAATTTACATTAATTATCCACTTATGGTTCTCTTGTAATTTTATAGTAACTGTTGTTTCCATATATTATGATAATATAAGAAGACATGGTAAGAGTTAATATTTTTAACTATTGGTTAAAGTTAAGAGAGAATGATACTTTTTTAATATAAACTAGTATTAAACTTGTAGTATTAGTGGATGTCAACCCAAAATCATCTTATCATTTAAATCAATGAGTTTTTGACATTTTGAAACTGAAAATCAATATATAATAAAATAATATTTCAAGACATTCCAAAAGTGCACCTCCTCCATCTTATAAAAGGGAATCACCTATCCCCACAAACTCACACCTATAAATCCCCTTATCTTATCTAAAATCTACTAAAATAATCTCCCAACATAATCTCTTCCTCTTGAAAGCCTTACCTTGGGCAGAAGGAATTTCAAGAAAGCCTTTTGGCTTAAATCAAAAAGAGTCACCCGTTTTAGAGGTACCATCTTCTCTAAAAAAAATATCCATTATTTTCCTTCTTTACACCCTATGATATTGTTATTTTATTATTACATAATGAATATAGTATTATAAATATACTGGGATTTGGTTATGATTATGATTATAAGTACAATTACACACACCTCCATATAATGGATTCGAACATACTATCTCTATGTACGCGAACTGCTACCTCACGAAATGATGATTGTTCAATTTTCTCCTACAACATAAAATGGTGGTCATTATGATAAAACTATATTTATATATAATATATATTATTTTCATATTGTCTTTGTTCTTCCTATATTTTTATTTATAGGATATCTTTATTCATTCCATAATGTGTAAATACGATAATTTCGTTTGAGGAAGTGCGGACTACCGCCCCCACAAAGATATATGACTCGTTCATGCCATACATAGAACATATATAGGATGGATTTAATGAAATTATGTGAAATATATACCATATATATTATAATGGAATTATAATATGCCTATTTATCATGTATTTTTTATTCCATTATTTTGATAAATAAATGAAAGTAGCGTTCATGCATACGTACGGTCTACCGTCTCCATGAATGGTTCCTTTCATTTATTTTCTCCAAATGTTATATAATATTTTAAATACAGATATACAAGATATATATGATTTTTATATCATGAATAATATTCTAGTGATGATGGAATTTTGATCACACATACAATTTACATCAACACAAATTCATTTTTGACTCATGTACCAAACATCGACAAAACGTCTAATATGAACCCTATTAATTAACTAATTGCTATAAAATTATAAAAAGTGATAAAAATGAATAATAAAAATTAAAATGTTTAAAAAATAAAGTATAAATTAACGTATGTTTATTATTCAGAAAATTAAAAAACAAATATGACAATTTGATCTTAAGGTAAGGGACCTTCTTAACCAAATTTCCATTATTTCTATTAATATTCTACTTCTTGATTATGTCATGTGAGGATTATGTGAGAAATATATTTTAATATTCTATCTAGTATTTATACATTATTAATGTGGATTTATAGTTAATAAACATAATCAATCTATTTTATTAACAAAATGTTCTTTGTAAAGTATTTCGTCTCAATATCTTTTCATTGAGGCATAATTTGATTTTTATACGACCTTCTTTTATAGAACATATAATAAAGACATTTAGATTTTAATTTCATCCAATGAGAATATTTTACTACAATTTTTTTAATAATGAAAAAATGTAATGTTTTTAACGTATATAGCAGTAATGAAGTCTCTTCCGTTTTAATCATTATTTGATAAATGGCTTCCTCTATAAGCCTTAATGTATTTTAAAATGACAATAAATCCCTTATTCCTTCATTTGGGAATCTTGGTATTGAAAATAGGATCTTAAATGAAATTGGTATTTTTATACAGAAATGATTTTCATATGGGATTAAAATAATATTTCAAAAATGGGGTTTGGGATGAATTCATTATATTTATAAAATGATTCAGGAACATTGTATGATATGGGTGATCCAGTTATAAATTATACGACATGTTGAGCCCCATTATATTTCACGGTTGTGCCCGATATAGCTTATACAAAGGGTTTATCCCCATTATAAGTCATGGGTGTGCCTGAAATATATTATACAAAGGGTTAAGCACCATTATAGCTCACGGGTGATCCCGATATAGCTTATATGAAAGGTGATACCCAATATAGATCACCAATTTTTAAGTCTACCATATGATTATTCGAATTATAAGATGTTTGAGTGGGTTTTATGTACATGATTCTCTATGTGACCTAAAGGAGTCTTATTTTCTTTCAATTTGTTTTAGTGTTTTTCATTGAGAAAATTGTATGAGTGTTATTCACGTGAAAGTGTTTTTTTCATCCACTCAAATAACATTGAAAGGGTTATCATGTTATAACTATAATAAGGGATTTTCATTATTTTTATGTCCCTTACTGAGTTCTTTGAGCTCATCCCATGTTTTAAATGTTTTATTAGAATTTAAGGGAGAATAATGTTAAGGATTCATTCAAGGAAACGATGTGATGATTTAACATAAAGAGAAAACATGTTTCTTTTTAAAAGTTTTTATTGTTAAGGAATTAACAGATACCGTTGGAAGTGTCCTCTTTGTATTTATATGTTTTTTTATAAAATAGATATGGCCTAATTCTGTAAATCCCTAAACCTGAAAATATCCTCAATTCGAATTCGGGACATAACTCCATATTATGTAACATTTAATGTTGGGGCCTTATAGTTAGTAACAACGTTCATTTTAGATAAATTTAGAGGTTAGGATGGTCTCAATTTATTTCCTTTTGATGATTTTACATTATGGTTTAGTTGAAATGATCTAGCATTTTAAGATTAAAATGTATCTTCATCAAAAATATATATGTTCAGAATGGTTTTACGTGGAGGAAATATGAATTCTATAATGGGAATGCATCGAGATGAAAACAACATTTTAAATCAAAAACACGAGGTGGTGAGAAATAAAACTGAAAAGTTTTTTGCAATTATAGAGCAGTTAATTCAAGCTATAAATGGTAGTGGTATCCATGAACGAGATCATCCTGATCAACCAATAAAGAATATGTTAGCAGTGTATCATTTTATGATGCAACATCGCCCATCATTCAATGGATCATTAGACCCAATTGTAGTTGAAGGATGAATCAATAACTTGGAAAATATATTTGAAGTCATGGGATGTTTATAACATCAAAAGGTAAATCATTCCATTTATCATTTTTAATGTGAAGATGATCAATGGTGGTCATCTGTTAAGAATACTAGAGATATACATGATATTTATTCAAGGTAATGGAAATAATTTAGTGATATTTTAGTTTAGAGGTATTTCCCTATGGTTTTTTGGGTTAGGATGGAGAAACAATTCTTATAATTAATGAAAAATAATGATGATTCAGTTCTCATCTAAAGTGATGTTCACAAGATTGTTCATGTATGTTCTAGATTTTAATCAAGACATTGATTGAAAAATTAAAAGATATTACTTAGGATTGAAACCGGGGCTATGAAGAGCATTGGCCACCCAATAATTTAAAAATTATGAAAAAGTGGTTTGTTTTTGTGAGAAAGTTGAAATAGAGTTTGTCGACACTTATGTTCCATGAGATAATAAGAGTAAGAAACAGTCAAGGTACCTTGAAATGGAGAAAAAACCAACTAATAATTCTGGAGGTAATCCCAAAACATGTTCTATGTGTGGTAAAACGCAGTTTTGGGAATGTATTTCAGGATCTAAAAAGTGTTACCAATGTGGTAAGTTTGGTCAAAAGGTGTGTAACTGCAATGAAAAGGGTTCTAAATAGTCTAATAATGAGATAAAAGATATCTTGTCTACAGTAAGATGATTTTGCTGCAATGAGTTCAGACATTATGAAAATAATTTTCTGAAGTTATTTACCTAGAGAGGAAATCTATATGATTAGAAATAAAAAGGTTTGGGAAAATCTTTTGTTGCTACTATAGTTTATGTTAAGACATATATTGAAGTGATGGACGCTCCTCTGATAATATTATCTTTTGAAGGATAACAATAAGTTCAGGGTTTTAGACACACATTCTGAGGTTTTATGTGATGTGATAATAATTTTTTAAGGTCCTTTCGAGGAGATGTTTTGTGGGGTTATGTTTATATATTTTTTTAATGTGAAACTGTGCATTTACTTTTTTATCTCAGTTTTATGATATTGATATCCTTTATCATTTGTGTGATCTTTTATACTTAATTTTATTCATTGGGATGTACATCATATTATGGAAATATTATGATGATGAAATTGTGCTTAAAAAATATAAATACATCAAGTAAATATGTTTCCTTAGGTTCTTACTCACACTCATAAATAAATTTCTCAACATTATGAAAAGGACCATAAAACAAAAACATTTTCTGTTTAATTTTCCGAATGTGAAATCAAGAAGTGTTTTACCCATAACGAGTTTATAGTTTTCATGTTGTTATATTTCTATTGATCATGATTTCTATCACACTCCTTCAGAACATGACGGTTATTTTTCTCTTCCATATCCATGTTTTCTAATATGGAATACTATTATTTGTTATCTTAGGTGACCTTTTTACTTCAATTTCATTCTATTCAAGTTGTAGTTTTATTAACACTTTTTCAGATGTGGGATTTTTAACGATGTTATAGATCCAAATATTGAAATTTTGGGGATGAAATTCCAAAAAAGGGGTGGAATGATGTAACATCCCCTAGTTTAAGAAATAAACGATGTGTTCGATAGCATATATGATAAGCTACATCGAGCTTAAACAAACAACTAAATATTTTTATTTAAATATTACCAATATAACATAGTCATTGGAATGTAAGGAATAAATAGTATCAAATGGGTTATGAAAATATGGTTTACACATGTATAAATAATGATTCATTGGTTACCAAATTTATTATTAATGGAAATAAAAACCAATTGAATATAAAGGACGTGTTTTTAAAAAAACCTTTCTAAAAAGTGAATAATTTTGTTTATAAAATCATATCACTAATTATAGATTTTTATTTAATGAATAATATATTTTATATATATTCAGTTTATTGTTTTATATTCATCTTATATGTTTTCTAGATATCATATAAGAACAAGTTCAATTTTTCAGATAAAAGAAGTATTTTTCTAAAAATGATATTTTACAACATTTTGACGGTAAAACCTTTAAAATTTAGTTATTGACACCATTATATGTTCTATTTGAAAAAAATAAACTTATCATTTATAATAGGGGCATCAAAATTTAGTTTTTATGAATTTTTTATATTTTTCTGATAATTATCATGTTTTGATGAATAGTAAAAATTTGTTAAATTTTAATTGAAAGATAAATCCATCGGGATAATTTATATGGTAAAATAATATTATATAATAGTTTTGAAGTATTAATGGAATTAATTTTTATCACTTAATCCAATTTTTTTCATTAGATGTATCTTCACATTTTAATTGGAAATAAACACACATCAAGGTTTTGATAGTTCTTATTTCATAAAAACATGCTTTTATGGTTTTCAAAATGGGAATTAATTATAAATTAATTCTAACGCCCTGACCCCATTTACCTAGAGTCAGTTCATTATTACATAACATTGGCATGATCACAAGAAAGATCATGTCTCAAAAGACCGATTAGTTTAGTAGCTTTGGAATAGCTAAAGTTTACATTACATCATAAAATGAAAACTACAACAATATAGTCTCCATAGTCCACACTCTTATCCCCTCATACTATCCCTGCAGGTCATTCATAAATTACTTCTTCACATCTTGGGAAAAATAAAACATAGAAAAGGGGTGATCTCAAATGCCCAGTAAGGATAACAATATAGCAGAAACTTTCATAAATAAGAATAAACATTTAAGGAAATATATACCTAAAACAAAATCCTTTTAAACATGAACATCAACATAGTATGCAAAAATAAAATGAAATAATGCAATTTACTTATTAACATGGATATTCTACTAATCGAATATTCACATGCAATATCAATAAACACTTTTATAATGATGGAATGCACAATTTCAGACTATCATGACACATAGCCAAGGCCTCGTGTCATGACAACAAATAAGATTTTGTGAAGGACTTGTTCCAAGACACTAGTTTGTCTCATGAGACCAACCGATGCATCAAGGAGATATAGCAGGCACCTCCCGTCACATATTAAGTCCAATGCATTCCTCATATGAACAGGTTTAAACATAACATAAACATTCGTATTAAAACTAGCATACGAAATATAAATACTTCATCCATAAAACATGAATGGTATAAAAATAATACATCTATAGTAATACATACCACAAAACCTTCAATGCAATATAAAAGTTTTGTATCATAATAAATCAACTCCAAATTAACTTAAAATCCATCAAAGGATGTTAACATAGATGAAATCAAAACTCTTTTTAGAGAAATATCACTTTCTATTTAAAAATCATTTATGTGTCATATAAAATAAAACATTTTCTTTCAAAATATTCTTATAAGATTGTATGGGAAACTTCAATGATTTTATAAAGGTGGAAAATAGCCGCACCCGCCGTATAAGTTAAAAAAAGTCATTCTTACCTTAATTCTGTCGAAAAGGTTAAAAAGGACCTTGTTTGGAAAATGGCAGAAATATTCCATTATAAAATTCTTATAAAAATTCAAAAAAGGGTATAAATAACATTAACCCATATTCTGTAAAATAGTAATAATGTTTTGAAAAACATTTTTAAGAAACATTGATGTGAATGATAACGAAATCCCAGTAGATTATTA
Source organism: Viscum album (assembly GCA_963277665.1). Lineage (NCBI taxonomy): Eukaryota > Viridiplantae > Streptophyta > Magnoliopsida > Santalales > Viscaceae > Viscum > Viscum album. The sequence continues at coordinate 1,637,173,303 of OY728121.1, read as the reverse complement.
CTTATAAACAACCTCGGATAATGAAGAGATTGCGAAATAAACCCTTACCTTGTACCTTTCCATGGTTGAAGGTAAGTTAACCTCCTGTATAATGGTGAAATAATTGTTATTAAATTATAAAATAATCATATACATTAATATGATATCATATATGATCTATGAACATTGATTTGTTAATAATATCTTAGTATTATCGTTGTTTCGGGTGTTAACATACTCGTTTTCTTTTATATGTTTTGTTATGTAAGACGTGTTTTTCAGGGATGAGTTGTATCATATTCATATCCCGAATGATATCAAGTCCTTAAAAAGTTTTTTTAAATCATCAAATGATAATTATGCTTGAATGGATATGATGGAGAATGAATCTCATCGCGTTCGTGGAGACGATAGTCCGTACGTACGCACGAGCGACAATATCATTCTTTTGATATTAAAATAACATATAATTGGATGGTACATCATATATAGAAAATAATTTTCAATTTATATTTATTATTTACATGAATTACAAATCATTATTATACCCATCCAAATAATAATATATTGAATAACAATTACACCACGACGTGGAGACGGTAAGCCCTACGTACACACGTATGGTGACATGTCATTAAAAGGATGGAAAGAATACTGAATATGTTTGTACCATATTTATAATAATATTACAGTATATAGGAGATACTGGATTCATTATTTTAGAATGGGAATAACAAAGAAAGAAGAAGTCGAAGAAGAAATGAATTTGAAAAAGGGTGGTGAAAACATTACCTCTTCTTCGGGTTCTTCCTTTTGATTTGATCAAAAAGGCTCCATAGGATGATTTTTTGATCAAAATAAGGCCTCTAGGTTGTATTGAGGGAAGTTTATAGATTATTTGTGAAGGGGTTGGCCAATCCAAAATTCTTTGAAGGTGTGAATTAATGAGAAGGGGAAGTTCCCCTTTATAAGAGGGGTGAGGAGCTCCTTTGAAAATGCTAGAAATTTTATTTTATAATAAATTCATATTCTGTTTATAATGTCTCCGAAGTGGATCATATAAATTATAATATTTGGATGGGTAGAAAACCACTCAACCAATATAATTTAGATAGGGTTGGGTCATTATATTAACCATATCTTTTAGTTTTAACTCTTAGTTAATTAGTTTAAAACTTACCATGTCATTTTGTATTTTTATATTATATAGTTAATAAATATACTATATACCTCCATGAGACCCCCAAGTGGTCCATTAATGATACACCTATCATGATATAATCATCTTGTCTGATACTTAGTATTTTAGGAATTGAATATCAATTAGTAATATAATATGTTTTTTAAAAACTCTTTTATGTCAATTTTGAGACTATTTGGAAAATTGATTTTTGTGAAAATTGTAACAGAATGATTACTTCGAAAAAAGTTAATTAAATAAATCCTAACATGTCATGTTAAACTATAAAATTAGTTTAATTCATAAAAAGTCTCAAATTATATTTATTTGGGTATTTATATTATCAATAATGTTAATTTTTCACTATTATGGTAATTACTGCATCATCATTGTGTCATAAATAAAATAACTTATTTATTGTCTAAAAATTAAAAATAAAATATCATTATCTAGGAAATTTTTTATCGTTCTAATTAATATTTATAATCAAATTTTTCTTATATATAAAACTATATTAAATTTTTTTTAAATAAACTTTGATTTTAACTCTTTTAACTCTTCTTTGTATTAAATAATAATAAATGTCCTAATCTAATCCAAGTGGACCTAAATGATAATATTTTATTCCTAAGGTTGTTTTTGGTCGAGATACTCTCGTCCAATAGAATTAGTACATGTGTTTGGGTTATATTAATATCATTTTACCCTTAATTACCCTATTTACTTTTAACCGTGGTAAATAAAAGTAAAAAGTTACTATTCACCAAAAAAAAAATTAATCTCGTTGAACCACATTTTACTAATTGATATTAACCACGTCTCTAGGATTTTTAAAATTCTACTCACATAATTGGTAAAATTACGGTTTATGAAAAATTTAGTTTTTTAACTACCACTTAGTGGTTTCACTATTCATCAAAAAATGAAGTTTTTCAGAAAAATTTCCAAAATTCACCCTAGGATAATTTTGATATTCCGAATCCAAAAATGAAGTCCATTTTGAAAAATAAAATTTATAAATTTCAAAAAGTTGGTATTACTACTCATAACGGCTAGTTTTATTGGTTATGGTGTGTGTTAGAACTCGAAGTTGCATATAACACACGCTACTCTATTATTCAAAGGAAGGCGTACCGTGGAAGCTTGGGGTGTTAAATTCTCCCCTCCTTCAAATAATTTAATCCTCGAAATTTCTAGAATACAACCACATGAAAAGACTCAGGTGGTTCTTCATCATAGGTTCCTCGGGTTCCCACATTGCCTCTTCCATCTTATGGTTTCTTCACAATACTTTTACCAGACGAGTCTTCAAGTTTCTCAGTACTTGTTATCTCGTATCAAGAATCGTGATGGGATATTCACAATAAGACATATCGGGTTCCAGTTCTAATTCCTCATAGGTTAGTACATGCGTTGTCTCAGGCATGTATTTATTCAATAGAGATACGTGGAACACATCATGGACATTGGAGAGACTTGGAGGCATTTCCAATCAGTAATCTACAACCCCAATTCATTCTAGAATTTCGAAAGGTCTGATGTACCTGGGACTCAATTTACCTTTCTTACCAAAACATATGACTCCCTTCCATGGAGATACCTTCAGGAAAACATGATCACCGAATGGAAATTTTAAATCCTTCCTTTGATTATTGGCATAGCTCTTCTGCCTACTTTGAGCTGCTTTGATATGGTTTTGGATTACCTTAACCATTTCCATCATTTCTTCCACCAGTTTTGGGCCTATATGTTTTCCTTCACAAATGTTATCCCAAAAGGTTGGTGTATGACATCTCCTTCCGTATAACGCTTCATATGGTGCCATCTGAATACTCGAATGGAAGCTATTGTTATAGAAAAATTCTACCAGAGGTAATTATTGATCCCATATACCCAGAAAGTCATGTGGGCATGATCTCAACATGTCTTCTAAGGATTGAATAGTTCGTTCTGATTTCCCATCTATTTGAGGGTGGTAGGCAGTGCTCAAATGAAGTTCAGTATCCAAGGATTTCTGAATAATTTTCTAGAATCTTGAAGTAAAATGGGGATCACGATCATAAACAATCGATAGGTGTACTCCATGAAGTCTCAAAACTTCATCAATATATAGTCTTGCTAGACTTTCCAGGGGTAGATCTTCTCTTATAAGAAGAAAATGTGCTGACTTGGTAAGACGATCAACAATAACCCATATTGCATCATTTCTTCTTGGAGTCTTTGTTAGCCCCATGACAAATTCCATCGTAATATTGTCCCATGTCTACTCCGGTATAGGAAGAGGTTGCATTACTCCTCCAGGCTGTTTCCTTCCAGCTTTAACTTGTTGACAAACCATACATCTTGACACAAAATCATCAATCTCCCTCTTCATGTTGTCCCACAAAAAATTTTCATTCAAATATCTATAAATTATGGTACTCCTAGGGTGTATAAAGAAATTCGAACTATGGGCCTCATCCAAAAATTCCCTTTTTAGATAAGAAATATCAGGAACACAAAGCCTCTTCCTGGATTTGAAAATTCCTTCTTTATACACAATGTCCCTCAATCTCCCATCATTCACAGCTTTAATCGTATTTTTAAATTCTTCATCATCGGTCTCAAAACTCTTTATCCTTTATAGTAAAGATGGTTTGGAAACCATTTGAAAAAAAATTGATGTTTCACCTTCCATGGTGATTCCCATATCCAACTGTACTAGATCCATTAAATTATGATCCCTTTCATTTCTCATCATGCTCAAAACTCCATGATCTTTTCTGCTCAAAGCATCTTCCACCTTATTTGCCTTCCCCGAGTGGTAGTGTATCATAAAATCACAATCCTTGAGTAATTCAAGCCATCTCCTTTGCCTCATGTTGAGTTATTTTTGTGAGAAAATATACTTCAATCTCTTGTGATCAGTATAAATCTCACATTTTTCACCATTGATGTAGTGCCTCCATATCTTCAAAGCAAAGATCACAACTGCTAACTCAAGATCATGAGTAGGATTGTTTTGTTCATGAATTTTCAATAGTCGTGATGCATAGGCAATAACCCTATCATTATGTATAAGGACACAACCAAGTCCTTTCTTCAATGCATCACTATAAATAACAAACCCATCATTCCCCGATGGTAGAGTCAATATATAATCATTGACTAATATTCGCTTCAGTTCTTCAAAACATTCTTCACACACTTTTTTTCAAACAAATTTAACCCCTTTACGTGTGAGCTTTGTTAATGGGTTAGCCCACCGAGAAAAATTCAGGACGAAATGTTGATAATAACCTTCCAAACCAATAATAATGCGTACCTCGGTTATACTCGTAGGTGCTGGCCATTCATGGATTGCCCTGGTCTTAGAAGGATCAACAAAGATTCCATCTTCAGAGACAATATGGCCAAGAAAAGAAATCTCCTGAAGCAAGAATTCACCCTTTCTAAACTTCCCATATAATTCATGTCTTCTCAGAGTCTACAGGATAATGCGCAAGTGATTTTCATGATCTTTGTAGCTTTTGGAGTACACCAAGATATCATCAATAAATACCACCACAAATTCTTCGATATATTCCTTGAAAACTCTATTCCTCAGATCCATGAATAAAGAGGGTGAATTAGTCAATCCAAAAGGAATTACTGTAAACTCGTAATGCCTATACTTGGTTCGAAATGCTGTCCTCAGAATGTCTTCTTTCTTCACACACAACCGATGGAATCCAGATCGAAGGTCAATCTTTGAAAAGAATTGAGCTCCATGCAATTGGTCAAATAAATCATCAATGCATGGTAGGGGATACTTTTCATTATTGTTATTGAATTGATCTCCCTATAGTCGATACATAACCTCATAGATTCATCTTTCTCTTTAACAAAAAGAACAGGGGCTACCCATGGAGAAACACTAGGGCAGATAAATCCATTATTACCTAATTATTCTAGTTTTTTCTTTAGTTCAACTAATTCCACAGTGGCCATTCTATAAGGGGTCTTCGATATAGGCCTTGATCCCAAAATTAAATCAATGGAAAACTCAACTTCTCATTCTGTAGGATGTCCAGGTAAATCGTCCGAAAACACATCTACATATTCTTTCACAATAGGTATATCCTCTATTTGAACATTCCTTTCCTCACCCATAGTCATTTCATTCTCTTCTTCCCCAATAATTGAATTTATTTGAGCTACTGGGGGTAGATCTAGATAAGAATTTGGTGGTGAAGAATCTTCTCTAAAGATAAGGTGTTCCTTATCAGCATCATCAAAAATCATATTCTCCTTCTTCTTACAATAAATATTCGCATCATGGTCCAAAAGCCAATCCATACTAGTGATTATATCAAACTCAATAATAGGTATGATGATGAGATCAGCAGATAATGAACATTTATGTGCTCTAATGGGGACCCATTCACAAAACATTGTCGTAATGATACTTCCGTTTGGAGTTTTAACTGACAACTCCCTTGTTAAATCAAATTGAAAATTTCTAATTTTCTTAGAAAACTAGGAAGATATGAGACAATGTGATGATCCAGAATCAAATAATGCATTTTCTAAACTTGATGAAACCATTAAATTACCTTCCACAACATCTTTTGGAGCTTCTACCTCTATAGTAGTGATAGAAAAAGCTTGGCCTTGATCCCTTGGCCTTTTCTGTGGTAAGTTCCCATAACACTTTGGAAATTAATTTGCATAATGTCTCATCTCCTTGTAATTGTAACATTGGACATCGGTAGCTTCCTTCTTCCCCTTGAAATCACAAGATTGGTGGCATTTTTCACCACACTTGTAACAGACTCATTTTCCTTTTAAGAAAGTACTGAGGTGTTTCTTCCCACATTTAGAACATGATGGATATTCAACATTTCCCTAATTCACCTTATTTCCATTTCCTGATTGATCAGCAGATCTCTTATTCTCTTTCTTTGCTTTAATTTCATAAAACTTAGAGAATTCATTTTCTGTCTTGATAACACATGAGACAATGTCTTTGTATGATGAGAAGGATTGCGAGACTAATGCTCAACGGAGAAATGGTTTTAACCCATCAAAGAAACAATCAATCTTACTTCTTGAGTTACGTATATAATCTCCATCATACCCTGCTAACCTTGTAAAGTTAGCCTCATACTTTGTTACATTCTCATCCTCCTTTTGTCTCAGACTCAGAAATTTCCTTTCCATATCTGCTTGATGGTTGCAAGGAATGTATTTTTTCTAAAAACAGATCTTTGAACTCCCCACATTCCATATTGGATACATTATCATCTCTCTTCGAGTTTTGAATCAATGATCACCATTGATCGGCATCTACAGTGTGGCGGTAAACTTCCATTATAACTTTATCCCTTTCACTACATCCCAAAGCCTGAAATATTTTCTTTAGGGAACTTATCCATTGCTCATCTACTAATGGATTTTTACTCCCACTGAATTTTGGTGGTTTCTGCTTCATGAAGCGATCTAACATCGATCTTCCACGCTGTGGATTAGGGTGCTCCATACGGGTAAGGTTATTATTCATAACCTAAGTGAGTTGTCCCAGTATGGTGATTAGCTGATCAGCACCAGCTGCATCACCCGCTCCACTATAATTATCTTGATCAAGAGGGAAATTCCTACATGGAGTGTGTGCAATGATACGGTTTCCATTTCTTCCTCTAGGTTCCATTTCTAAACAATGGCATAAACTAGATCAGTTTATGACTCAAAATACATAATTTCATACTTATAAATCACTTAACATAAATTGAACTATTTATGGATATAATCCATATTCATAAAAATGTTTTCTTTGAGTTATTATATACTCATAAACCCTTAATAATGATTTTTAAAGAAAATTAGAGTTATCCTAAGCATATCCACCGGGAGTGTCATAACCAAGAGTGCAACAAGGCTTGTTGTCGTGCACCAGTTCCCATTCAATTCTAGCTCAAAGCGGTGTTTTCGGGTTTTACCCCTAGATACATCTATCCTAGAGTTGCCTCTACCTGCTCGTATCCAGACAGGGATGTATTGCTTGGAAAACTCACAAAATCTCTACAATACCAAAATTCTAGGACGTTCTTATATACTAATCCTCAAAGTCCATCTTAGGTCTATTTGCTCTAATTAGAGTTTATCTAAATAGAGATTCTAAGGTTTGTACTAAACTTCCTTTGATACCAACTATAACTCCCCAACCCTAGTTACCTAGAGTCGGTGAATTATTACATAATATTGGCATGATCACAAGAAAGATCATTTCTTGAAAGACCAACTAGTTTAGTAGCCTTGGAATAGCTAAAGTTTACATTACATCATAAAATGAAAACTACAACAATATAGTCTCTATAGTCCACAATCTTATACCCTCATACTATCCCTATAGGTCATTCATAAATTACTTCTTCACATCTTGAGAAAAATAAAACATAGAAAAGGGGTGAGCTCAAATGCCTAGTAAGGATAACAATATAGAAGAAACTTTCATAAATAAGAATAAACATTTGAGGCAATGTATAACTAAAACAATAGCCTTTTAAACATGAAATTCAACATTGTTTGGAAAAAATAAAATTAAATAATGCCATTTACATATTCACATGGATATTATACTAATCAAATATTCACATGAAATATCAATAACCACTTTTATATCGATGGAATGCATAATGCCAGACTATCATAACCACATAGCTGAGGCCTCGTGGTAAGACTACAAGTAAGATTTTGTCAAGGCCTTGTGACAAGACACTAGATTGTCTCATGAGACCTACCGATGAATCTAGGAGCTATAGCGGGCTCCACCCGTCACATATTAAGTCCAATTCATTCCTCATATGAAAAGGTTCAAACATAACATAAAAATTCGTATTAAAACTATAATATTAAATGTAAATACTTCATCCATAAACTATGAATGGTATAAAAATAACACATCCACAGTCAATAATATCACAAAACCTTCAATAAAATATAGAAGTTTTGTATCATAATAAATCAACTCCAAATAAACATAAAATCCATCAAAGGATGTTGACATAGATTAAATCAAAACTCTTTTTAGAGAAATATCTATTTCTATTTTGAAATCCTTTAAGAGTAATATAAAATAAAACATTTTCATTGAAAATATTATTATAAGATTGTAAGGGAAACTTCAATGATTTTATAACGGCGGAAAATAGCCACACCCGTCGTATAAGTTAAAAAAAGACTTTCTTACCTTAATTCTGTCGAAAAGGTTAAAATGGACCTTGTTTTGAAAATGACTGAAAGATTCCTTTATAAACTTCATATAACAAGTCAAACAAAGTTATAAATGACTTTAACCCATATTCTGTAAAATATTAATAATGTTTTTAAAAACATTTTTAAGAAACATGGATGTGTATGATCAAGAGATCCTAGTACATTATTACGTATAAACAACCTCAGATAATGAAGAGATTGTGAAATAAACCCTTACCATGGACATTTACTTTGTTGAGGGTAGGTTAACCTCCTGTATAATGGTGAACTAATTGTTATTAAATTATACAATAATCATGTACATTAATATGATATCATATATGATCTTTTAACATTGATTTGTTAATAATATCTTAGTATTATCGTTGTTTCGGGTATTAACTTACTCACTTTCTTTTATATGTTTTGTTACGTAAGCCGTGTTTGTCATGGATAGTTTGTATCATATTCATATAAATAATGATATCATGTCCTTAAACATTATTTTTAAATCATCAAATGATAAATATGATTGAATGGATACGATGGAAAATGAATCTCATCGCGTTCGTGGAGACGGCAGTCCGTACGTACGCACGAGCGACAATATCATTCTTTTGATATTAATATAATATATAATTGGATGGTATATCATATATACATAATAATTATCATTGTTATATTTATTATTTACATTAATTAAAAATAATTTCTATACCCATCCAAATAATAATATATTGAATAACAATTACCCCACCACGTGGTGACGGTAAGCCGTACGTACGCACGTATGGTGACATGTCATTCAAAGGATGGATAGAATACTGAATATGGTTGTACCATATTTATAAAAATATTATAGTATGTAAGAAGATATTGGATTCATTATTTTAGAATGGGAATATCAAATAAAGAAGAATTTGAAGAAGAAATGAATTTGAAAAAAGGTGGTGAAAACATTACCTCTTTTTCGGGTTCTTCCTTTTGATTTGATCAAAAGGGATCCTTAGGTTGGCTTTCCGATCCAACTAAGGCCTCTTGGTTGTATTGAGGGACTTTTAGAGAGTATTTTGGCAGGTTTTTGATGATATAAAAAGCTTTTACGGTGTGAATTAATGAGAAGGGGGAGTTCCCTTTTATAAGAGGGGTGAGGGCACCTTTGGAAAACCTAGAAATATTATTTTATAATAAATTCATATTCGGTTTCTAATGGCTCCATAGTGTATTATTTCAAGTTTAAGGTTAGGATGGGTCGAAAAAAAATCCACCAATATAATTTAGACTGGTCTGGGTAATTATATTAACCTTATCATTGAGTTTTAACTCATCGTTAATTAGTCTGACACTTACCATGTCACTTTGTATTTTTATATTATATAGTTAATAAACATACTATATACCTCCAAACGACCCCAATGTGGTCCATTAATGATACACATATCATGATATAATTATCTTGGCCAAACCATAGATTTTTATTAATTGAATATCAATTAATAAGATAATATTTCTCTTAAAAACTCTTTGGTGTCAATTTTGACACTATTTGGAAAATTGATTTTTGTGAAAATCATAACAGAATTATTACTTCGAAAAAAGTTAATTAAATCAATCCTAACTTTTCATATTAACCTATAAAATTAGTTGAATTCATAAAGAGTCTCAAATTATACTTATTTTCTTATTTATAATATCAATTATTTTAATTTTTCACTATTATGGTAATTACTAGATCATTATTTTGTCATAAATAAATTAAATTATTTATTGTCTAAAAATTATAAATAAAATATCATTATGTAGGTAATATTTTTATATTTAGAATGAATATTTATAATCTAATTTATATTATATATAAACCTATATTAAAAATGTTTTAGTAAATAAACATTGAAATTAACTATTTTAACTCTTCTTTGAATTAAATAATAATAAATGTCCTAATCTAATCCAAGTGGACCTAAATGATAATATTTTATTCATAAGGTTGTTTTTGGTCTATATACACTTTTCCAATAGAATTAGGACATGTTTTAGGTAATATTAATATCATATTTTCCCTTAATTACACTATTTACTTTTAACCGTGGTAAATAAAAGTAAAAAACTTACTATTCACAAAAAATTATTTTCATCTCATTGAACCACATTTTACTAATTGATATTAACTGTGTCCCTCAGAATTTCTAAATTCTACTCAATGAAGTGGTAAAAATATGTTTTATGAAAAATTCTGTTTTTTAACTACCACTTAGTGGTTTCACTATTCATCAAAAAAATGATGTTTTTCAGAAAAATACAAAAAATTCACCATAGGCAAATTTTGATATTCCAAATCCAAAAATGAAGTCTATTTTGAGAAATAAAATTTATAAATTTCAAAAAGTGGGTATTACTATTCATAACGGCTAGTTTGATTGGTTGTGGTGTGTGTTAGAACTCAAAGTTGTGTATAACACACGCTAGTGTATTATTCAATGAAAAGCGTACCGTGGAAGCTTGGGGTGTTACATTAACTAATAAAATTTCCCTATTTTGAATTTTTAAAAATGGATTCTATATTTATAATCATAATTTTAAAATTTTTAAATATGTACTGTTTATTTTTTGACATTATGAATAGTAACTTCAGTAATTATTTTTATTTACAATGGTCAAACGGTAAATTATGGATATAAGGGTAAAAAAAATATTATAATAATATAAAACTACCCTAAAACGTGTCCTAATAAAATTGGATGATATATTTTCAACCATGAACATCTTTAGGCTGAAATTTTGGTATTTGGGAGCCACTTGGGGTGTGAAAATTGCAATTCATAATTTTTAATTTAAAGAAAAAGAAAATAAAACATAAACATGTATCTATCACAAAAACAATTTTATATGGGGTTATATAAGTGATATATTCAACAATAAATAGTAATCAGAAATATAAAAATAATTCTGATATCATGATTATTTATTTATAATTGTTAGACATTAAATAAATCAATTTAATTATGACACAACGATGATGCAGTGACTACATCATTAATAAATGATTCATATAAATGATTTTATAAATATTTAAATAAACTAAGATTATTATTTTTATGTAATTTACAAATTTTATGGACACAATTGAATAATTATATTTCTGTTAATTTATTTGTTTCGAAGGAATCAATTTTTTATGACATTAACAAATATCAGTTACAAAAGAGTATCAAAATTGACATAAATGATTTTTTAAAACAAATATTATTTTGTTAAGTTATATAGTAGTCCTAAAAATATAAGACTGAACAAAATGACTTATATAATGTTAAATATGTCATTATTTACATACTTATGGTTCTCTTGTAATTTTATAGTACCTGTAGTTACCATATATTATGAAAATACAAGAAGACATGGTAAGAGTTAATGTTTCTGACTAAGTGTTAAAGCTAAACGATAAGGTTAATTTTGTGAACTAAACCTGTATAGAACATATTGGTTGAGAGGATTGAAACCCCAAATCATCTTATATTTGATATAAATGAGTTTTGGACCTTTTGAATCTGAAAATCAATTTATAATAAAATAATATATAATGACTTTCCTAAAGTACAACTCTTCACTCTTATAAATGAGAATCACATCTACCAACATACTCACACATATAAAACCCCTTTTATATCAAAAAATATACTAAACTAGGCTCCCAAAATCCCTAAATTCATCATATATTCCTTAACTTGGGCAGAAGACAATTCAATAATGCATTTTGGCTTAAATCAAAAGAAGCTACCCATTGTAGAGATAGTGTCTTCTCAAAAGTTCCTTTCCTTTATTTTCCATCTTCACTCCCTATGATATTATTATTTTATTATTAAATAACAAATACAATATCATAAATATAGTAGTATTTTTTATGATAACTATCTTAAGTACACTTACACACCCCTCCATCTAATGGATACGAACATATTATTTATGTGTATCGTGAACTACATCATCAAGAAACAATGATTGTTCTATTTTTTCCTACCACCTCTAATGGTGTCGATTATGATGGAAATATATTTACAAATAATCTATATTTTATTAATATTGTCTCTATTATTTTGTATTTTTATTTACAGAATACCTTTATACTTCCCATAATGTGTAAAAATGATAATTTCATTTGAGGAAGTGCAGACTACTTCTCGCTCAAAGTGATATGACTCATTCATTCCATAAATGGAAGGAATAAAAGATAGGGTTAACAAAATTATGTAACATATATATCATATATATTATAATGTAATTATAAAATACATATTTATCATTTATTTTTCATTATTTTATTATGAAAAATAAATGAAATTTGTGTTCATGCGTACGTACAACCTATCATCTCAATGAACAATACATTTCGTTTTTTGTCACCAAATGTTAGGGACTATTTTAAATAGATATATAATAAATATATATTATATTTATATCAATATTAATATTTTTTGATGATTTAATTTTTACCAAATGGACAATTTACATCAAAACAATATTATTTTTTACTCAAGTACTAAGCATCGACAAAATGTATGATATGAACTCAAAGAATTAACTAATTTTAATAACATGTTAATAAGTGATATAAAATGAATAATAAAATTTAAAAAAGTTCTAAGTAATTTATAAATTAACCCATGTTTATTATTCATAAAATTAATGAACGAACGGGACATATCAAACTAAATGTAAGGTAACTTCTTAACCAAATTTCCATTCTTTAGGTTAATCTTCTACTTCTTGATTATGTTGTTAGATGATTATGTGAGAAAACATTTTTTTGGTCATATATTGTATTTATAATTTTTTTGTGGATTTATTGTTAATAAACACATTCAATATATTTGATTAAAAAAATGATCTTTCTAAGGTACTTCGTCTCAATCTCCTTTCATTGCGGCATATTTTGATTTATATACATCCTTATTTTATATTCTATATAATAATCCCATTTGACATTTAATTTCATTAAAATGGAATATTTATCTAAAAATTGATTTAATAAATGATACAGAGGAATGTTTTTAATATATACAGAAACAATGAATTCTCTGCCACTATAACCATTATTTGATATTTGGATTCCTCAATAAGCCTTAATGTCTTTTAAAATGAAAAAACTCTTATTCCTTTATTTGAGAATATTGGTATTGAAAATTTGATATTAAATGAAAATGCTATTTTTATATGGAAATGTTTTTCATATGTTATTATAAGAATATTCCAAAATGGGTTTTGTGACGAACATTTTTTATTCATAAAATGGAACATGCACATTGTATGAGATGATTAATGTCGATATAGCTTATATGAAGGGTTAAGACCAATTATAGCTCATGGGTGTGCCCGATATATCTTATAAAAAGGGTTGATCTCGGTTATAGTTCATGGGTGATCCCAAAATAGCTTATATATATGGTTGAGCCCCTTTATATCTCATGAGTGAGCCCGATATAGCTTATACGAAGGGTGATCCCCATTATAGATCTTTAATTTTGAATTCATCCATATGTTTATTCCAATTAGAGGAATTTTGAAAGGGATTTATGTATCTTATTTTCTAAGACACATAGAGGAGTTTTATTTGGTTGATATTGGTTTTTTTATTGAGTATAAAACATGCACATTATTCAAGAGAAAATGTTTGGTTTCAACCGCTCAAAGAACATTGAAAGGGTTATCTGGTTTTAAATATATTATTGTGTTTTTTCAATATTATTTTGTCCCTTAATGATATTTTTGTGCTCATCCCAAGTTATAAATGTTTTCACACAATTTAAATCATAATAGAGTTGATGATGGAGTCAAGGAAAAGTTATGATGATTAAACATTAAAACAACCCATGTTTCTTTTTAAATGTTTTATTGTTATAGAAGAAACAGATATTGTTGGAAGTCTATACATTGTATTTCTATGTTTTAGTTATGAAATATTTATTACTAATTCTCTAATTATCAAATCCTAAAAAGATCCTCAATGTCAATTCATTACATAACTCAATATTATGTAACATTTATGGTTGGGGCTTTATAGTACCCGCTATTTAAATGGATATGAGATAAATACTAAATTAAATAATAAACTTTTAATAGAATGTCATGTTTTGTTTAAATTTGGTGATGAATGTAATGCAAGATAAACATAGTGATGCATGTAACAAAAGATAAACTCATTGTTTTATGTAATTAATAATAAACACATATTTTTGTATAAAGAAAAATATCAAAATGAATAATTTTTTTGAAAAACATATGTTTCAAAAAAATTTGAGGCGTTATATTATACGCCCATAAAACGATTTTCTCTCTAGAAAATCACGACATTATTACAAATAACTAAACATAATTATGAATCATTATATCCTTAGGTTCCTATATAAATTTCTCAAGATGGTGGTTTCACCTAAAACATTGAATAGGTGCGATGTCTTATTTCATAGAACACTCTCTATACAATAATGACATTCTAACAATTATTCCTCATATGAAATATCATTCTCCAAAAGTATGAGCTCTGATTTTAGTACATGTGATGGATTAGGTATGTACTTAAGAATTATAGATACATGGAACATGCCATGAATGTGACGTATGTTTAGTTGAAGCACCAAGTACCATGCTATGGTCCTGATATGTTCATTAATTTCAAAGAGACCAATATACCTAGGGCATAGATTTCATTTTTATCATATTCACAATTTCATTCCTTGTTTGACCTTCCCTTAATTTCCACATCATTTCGTACTCTGAGAAATGAAATTGAATTTTTCATTCCTGGATCACTCACAGGTAATAAGATCCATAATAGAATGATAATTCATTCATTATATATCCAGTTATCATTAATAAAAAAATCGATAGCACTTATTATAAAATATGAAAAAATAATCATATGGTGAAGTAATACATTAATCTCTAAAACCCAATAATACATTAAAATTAATCAATTCTATAAATGGATTTCCTTATGAACCCTAAAAATCATAATTTATAAATATTGTCACAAAATTTCTCAAAATCATATTAAAATTAATCCCCAAATTATCATCAGGTGTCTCTTAATTGTCACGTAAAAGTATATAAATACCTTGGTCATATATTCTCTTGATTCTTGGTAATAACCATATTTTCCATATAAAACCAATGAAAATATATATTCTTCCTCATTCATTAAATAAAAATATATATTATTGAATATTTTCTATAAAAAAATGTTGTAAACTCCATAAATGATAACATATAACACATTATCGATAAATCATTAATCAGTTCTTAGGTCATCAATACTATCCAATTTAATTAATTTATAGTAATGATATCTTTAACCAATCTAAAAACAATTTTCTCCATATTAGGAATATATTAACAATTGTGTGACATAAATCATTTGTTTTCCATATAATTTCAACTTTCCATTAATTCAATTTTCTAGATCATTAGTACCATTTATCATATTATTGAAAACCATCAATTAAACCATCCATATATATTTTATTATTCATATAATATAATTCATGAATTCTCAAACACAAACATTTCAATCATACCAAATTATTCAAAAAACATTAAAAAAATATTTATTATATTATTCTTTAATACCTAATTCCTATAATATAATATTTGAATCACTAATTAACATTTATCAACATCATTTTAATCATGCATGTAACACGATAAGATTTTTATGAGGTAGAGTTTTCTTAAAATTCTTTGATGTATTGTATTGTATGTTACACCATGATCTGTTTTGACAATACAGAACATTGACTTAGCTTGCAGTAAACACAATTCTATGCTTGTATTTTATAACACACAAGTTCATGTTCTTTGGATATAATTCATTTCACACAAGACCGATTATAAGTGTACAACTAAATATTATTATGTTACATTATAAACTATCTGTTAAAATTGTGGTAATGAATAGTTTTAATTTATTTATGAAATTTTTTTACACATTTATTTAATTAATAATTTAGTTAACAATTAATTATAAATGAAAATAAGAACTTTTTAAATTAAAATAAAATGTTATTCATAAAAACTATTTAAATGAAAATAAGTGTGTTTATAAAATAATAAGACCACTCTTTATGGATTTTATTAATGCACTATTTATGTAATATATTCAATTTAATGTTTAAAATTGATCATATATTTATTCTATGCATGATATAAGAAAAAATTGAATTTTTAAGATAAAATTATTATTTTACAAAAAAATACATTTTTACCGCCTTTTGATGGAGAACCCATATAAAATATACTTTTATACAATTTTATAAGTTATTTTTGAAAAAATAATATACTTAATTTGAAGAAATATATCAATATATAATTTGGTATGAATTTTGGTAATTTTCTAAGAAAATGATTTTTTTAATGAATAGTGAAACTACTTAGATTTAATTCAAAACACCATATTTGTATAATTTATTTGTATTGATAGATTTGAATATGAATTGGTTTTAAAATATATTTACATTATGTTTTTATCATTTAAACCAATTTAGTTTATTTAATGTAATTTCACATTTAAATTAGATATAAATGCATGTCAATATTTTGTAAGTTTTTTCTATTAAAAACTCATTATCTTCTTTGGAAAATAAAGATTAATTTTGAATTAATTTCAACCAATTATGTGTTTTGAATTTGGAAAAATGGATTCTATATTTTTTATTTTTATTTTAAAATTATTTAAATAGGTCACATTTATTTTTGGACAATATGAATAGTGACAAAGTTAATTTTTATTTACCACAGTTAATGGTAAATCTGGTAAATTAAGGTAACAAATAATATGATAAGGAAAATAAAATTACCATAACACCGGAAAAAATTCAATTGGATGAATAAAAATCGACCCTTAAGACCTAAGTATTATAATTGATTTATTTGATGAACTTTTAGTCCAAAACATTTGATATAATTTTTTTTAAAACAAAATGAAGTGATAACATGTCTCCTTCTTATCTCTTATAAGTATAATAATATTATAGTAGTGAAAACCGGATTAAAATATGAAAATAAATAGTCTTAAGAAATATCATTAAATTATCTACTTTTTGTGTATTTATTTGTAATTTTTTTAGATTAAATAATTACCATTAACATTGACACAACAGTGATACAATAATTATTTTATTTAGAGAAATATCAAGTAAATGATATTATAACTATTAAAATAAATATAATACAACAAAATTTATTGCATCCAAAAAATTAATATGTTCATATTAAATTTAGTAAGACAATTAAATGGTTTTATTTTGATGTTTTATCTCTCAATGAATTTTATTTAAATTCAATGAAATGAATTGTATAAAAATTGACACTATTAATATTCTACAATAAATAATATTTATTAAATTATTTACTAAACATAAAAATATTTTTAAATAATAAAGTGTATATGATAAGGTCTAAAAGGTTATTATCTGACCAATTATGGGAAATTTTCCCAATATAAGTAAAATTTATGGCCTCTTAAAACGTAAAATGTTCTTACCAAAATTAAAATTAAAAGAGAACAATTAAGGGTTAACAAAAAATATAAGGTTTAAAATAAAATAAATACATGTCTAAAAATTATTTTATTAGAGGATTTAAAACTAGCCTTATATTATCAATGATGTATTTAAATTAGGAATCTTTTTTATTAAAATAATAATTTATATTAATTTAATATTTTAATAATTTTTTAGTGTGCCCCTCACATTAATTATAAAAGGGAACCTCCTCCCTCACCACTTCACATAAATTTGAGCTTTTATGCTCGACTATACCCTAAACTATTTCCTTCTCAAATTCCTTAATTACATTCTAGACATTCTTGACATCTTAAAATACCAACTATAGTGCTCTAGTAAGATATTTAGAGGAAGCTCGTTGAGGAGGAGGTAATCTCTTCTACAGAATCGTTCAAACTTATTTCTTCTTATAATTATTCGTAATCAGTTGTTTCATTATAAAATAATAAAATAAGTATCACTCATAATATGAAATGTTATTATAATTATGAAAAACCCATATTCAACTTTTTCCATCTTATGAAAAAGGAAATCACCACGCATGCATATGTACGGGTTATCATCGCCATATCGTAGTGTAATTTATTTTTCACCACAAACATACATGGATGGATATAATTATAGAAATAATAAATATTTATTATTATTAAAACATTGATATTTATTATGTGACAGCATATATACCATCAACTTCTATATCATTTCACAATTAACAGAATGATATTGTCGCTCGTGCGTACGTATGGCATACTATCTCCATGATGGGATGAAATTCATTCTACAAGATATCCATTTAAAATGATTATATAAATTTATGTAATGAATAAATATGATATTTATTATGTTAATTTCATTTTTCAATGATATATATATGAATTTGGAAGGAGAATTGGATATTATTCGACAAAACATGCTTATGAATATGAAGCAATTTGTACTCGAATAATGAGTAATAATGAAATATTATTACCAAAAAGATGATAATAGGATCATATATGATATCATAAAATTGAATATGATTTTTTTATAAGGCAATTAGATCATCTAAATAACTATAAAGTAGATTATGATACACAATAAAAGTAGCATACCTATGATAATGGATTATTTTGTCTCACTTTTAATTCTATGGGACATATGCCATATACACCACTTATTTATTTTGTGTGGTGTTTATGCATACCATGAATGTTTTATGAGCCATATTATAATGTTATTAGTATTTTTATATTCATATAATTTTATATAATTTATGAGGCATACGATTAGACTAATTATAATAGGAAAGGGATTATTTTGCAATCTCATTATTATTCGATAATTTTTATATGTAAGTATTTACTGGGGTATATTTATCATCCACGTCCATGTTTTGAGAGAATGTAATGTTATATATATTCTTATAAAAAAATGTAATGTTATTTTCACCATTTGGAGATAATTTATTAAATGGTATAAAATGATCTTCGTTCATTATTTGATAAGAGGAAATTTTTTACTTTTCCAGCAAAAGTATGAGAAGAATGATTTTTTATATTATACGGAGTGGAAGGATTTTTACACTTTCATAACACCTTATTTCCATGAATCTTATCTTACATTATTTCAAGATTATTTTCAAAGAAATTATTTTATTTTAAAATCATGTTGGGTTTTATGAAATGAAAACATTTTGGAATAAAAAATTATATTTTTCTCAAGAATTAATTTTGAGTGTTATATAAAATTTATTTCCCATCTAAGATGTAATTATTTAATAGGGTTATTTTTAATTTATAATATCAATATTATTCCTATGATTTTATTTTTTATGATGAACATATATTTATGAAATCCAATTGTTTTATATAGATTATGATGGAATGATGTTTAAGATACCCATTTCTATTTCTTCAATTATGCTATGATGAATTATTTATGTTTTTGTAGAACATGTAAGAATGATTCAATTATGATATGGGTGGTACCTATATCTTCCTATGAAGGATTGGGTAAATATTTCTATCTCATGATATATACATAACTAAAATTTAATGTAAATCTAATTCAGTAATATAGGGTTGAAACCGAAGGTATATTGGGTTCAGTAATACAAGGATGGAATGAGGATTG
Source organism: Viscum album (assembly GCA_963277665.1). Classification (NCBI taxonomy): domain Eukaryota; kingdom Viridiplantae; phylum Streptophyta; class Magnoliopsida; order Santalales; family Viscaceae; genus Viscum; species Viscum album. The sequence continues at coordinate 1,637,153,266 of OY728121.1, read as the reverse complement.
AACTCGTTTTAGTAATGGACATTGTCCGATATGATGGTTTTGGTAATGAACCATGGTCAATATGGAAATTATTTTATATACTTATCTGGTTTACCAAATTACATGTTTTATATCAATGAAATCTTATCATGGTTCACGTTTATTTATAACATATGTCTTATGAACTAGAAAGATTTTTTTGACTTGAGAGTTTGATATTCAAAATTTATATTCATTTTTTATCATTATTATGTTTATGTTTTGTTTGATTTTATTCTTTTTTACCCATATTAACCATTAGAGATCACCCACTTTATGTTTTCATTTCCCCATGTTATAATGAATGGCTTTTAGGTAGGTAATGTAAAGGGGAAGACCTTTCACCAAGATAGAATAATTTTTTCAATGATTCCAAAGAAAATAAACTAATATAGTCTTTGGGAATATATTTATGTAATTTATTATGTATTCTAAAAAAAATATGTAATTTCCATGTACATTAAGCATGATTCGTTAGTGTTGGTATCAAAGAAATGGTTTAGTCAACTTTTGGAAACTAGGATGGTGAAACATTAGTTAGATCCCTAGAGATATTTCTAAGGATATCTTTAGGGATGTCTTAAGGATAAGTATAAGTATAGGTTAAAATCATAGGGTTTTAGTGAAAATTATGACTATCCTAGGGCTAAACCAATGTTTTAATAGATTGAAATATTATAAGTAATTTACTTTACTTATTTGTTTTTTAATATCTTATATTTATTTCTCACACTTTTATTTCTGGTCTTACTCAATTACTAGAACTACATAGAACATAACTAACTATTGAATTTTTTAGATGTGGAAATTATGGGAATAATGAAGATAAATTTCCTACGTAAAAATATCATGAAGATAATCATGACAATAGAGAATTATGGGTCATACTATTAAGGATAAAGATATTGTAAACAATATGTGAAAGGGATGTAATGTTCTTATAGTATTGTTTACATTAAACCTAAGAATATTGATGTTGAGAAAACAGAATACATTATTCATATTTTAATAAAGAATAAGATAATGGATGCTGAGTAATTTTTTAATAATAAAGTTAGATTATTGATGTTCTTATGTTTCAGAATTCAAATATTATGTTATAGGAGTCATGAAATATATAAGTGTTTTTTTTATAATTTTTTCATTAAGGATTTGAAAGTATATATTGAATAGTTCTGAGGATCCAAAAAATTGATTTAATGGTAAGGTGAAATACTTTGAGAACACATGATTAAGGGAAATATAACCATTATTATGTTCCTTATGTTAAGATAATGATGTTTGGATATAGATATGGTGGATTTGAATAAGTAAATTGCATGATTCTATGTATATTGGGAACTAGTCATGATATTGTTGACAAGAGGGTTATTCTATCATAGATAAAGTATAAATTTTTTCAAAATTAAGGAATATATCCAATAAATTTTGGAATAAGTAAACATACATTATTTCAATAAGGATATAAAATAATTCAGGGTATTACCCAAACTCAAGAGAATACATGATGAATGTGTTAACATTTTTTGAATGTGAGCAACCATATATATCTAATGATATATGAGGGATAAATGTTAATATGAGTTTGTGAACCATTTCTACAGTTTTTGATTTTAATCTTTTAGAATGATTGTATAGTTATCAAATGATTTAAATGTTTATGTTAGACATCAGATGATTTTTGTTAGAATAAAGTATTTTGTCACCATATATGGACTTATTCATGTTTGATAACATGCTCTAACCTTTTTGTGATAAAGATAGACGGAATGAACTGTAATTCAATTTATGTATAACATGATCTGATAACACTTTAGGAATGACAAATTCAAAATCATTTCTTTAAATAAGAGATGATGTGGAAACTGTTTAACGTATAATCAAGGATGATATTGTACCAAAATCTAGTAAGTATTTCATCTACTGTTGTTCAAATTTCGGGAAATGATCATGGAAAAAAAATGTTATCTTAATACCTTTTTATTGGATGGATCATATAGTCCCATAAATAATAATATATTTATGGCTTTTTGGTTGTTAGCTTTTTCCAATCCTGGTTCTCTATCACACTCCATGAAAACTTAATGGTTATATTTTTCTTCCATATCCAGGTTTTCACTTCTCACCTATGTTCTCCTATGTAGAATCCCAATGATGAGTTACTTTGTGTAACCTTTATGTTTCTAAATTTCCATTTTAAAACAACATTATAGTATTCCTTTTTACGATGTGGGTTTATATGAAAGAAACTTTCTAGTATTAAAACTTTTATAACCCTAATGAATTTTGAGGGTGAAATTCATTTTGTGGTGGGTACAACCTAAGACCCCAAGATTTTTATAAGAAAGTGTGTTTTTAAAATTTATTTTATATCTTTTGTTGTAAGCTACACCAAGATATGATTTCAAAGTATGAAACATCAACTTTTCTTATGGTATACACAATGGTATATGTGGCTTGTGTTACACACAATTTCAATGTCTTTTAATATAACTCATTTCATGCAAGACCGAGTATATGTGAACAACTAAATATTATTATGTTACCTTATAACGTAGCTGTTAAAATGGTGGGAATGACCAGTATTAATTTATGAAGGAAAATATTTATTACACGTGTATTTAATTAATTCTTTTGTGAAAAATTATTTTTAAATTAAAATAAAACCTTTTTTTAATGAAAATGAAATGTTTTTAATATAAATTTAAATGCAAATAAGTGAGTTTATAAAATAATAAAATCACTATTTAATAATTTTATTAATAAAATATTTGTTTAATATATTTAAATTAAAATTTATAATTCATCATATATATGTATTTAACAAATGATATAAAAACAAATTCATTTTTTTGGATAAAAGAAGTTTTTTTCTGAAAAAAATTATTTTACCTCCTTTTGATGGTAAAACCATTTTAAATATATTTTTATACACATTTATAAGTAATTTTGACAAAATAAACTTATTATTTGGAAGAGGGACATCAAAATTTACATTGGTTGAAATTTGGTATTTTTATGAGAATATTCATAGTTTAATGAATAGTGAAAAATACTACCCTTTAATTCAAAACAGTCTTTTCATCTAATTTATTTAAATTGATATATTAGTAATTGAATTGGTAGAAAATATATTTAGATTATTTATTATAATTTAATCCAATTTTTTCCTTTCAAGTAATTTCATATTGAAATTTGATATAAACGCATGTCAGTCTTTTGAAAGTTTTTACATTTAAAATCTCGTTCTCTAATTTTGACAACAGGGATTAATTTTTAATTAATTTCTTCCAATTATATGTTTTAAAATTATAAAAATGGATTTAATATTTGTAATAAGTATTTAAAAAGTATTTAAACAAGACCTGTTTATTTTTGTAAATGATGAATAGTAACTACAGTAATTTTTAATTGCCACGATTAATGGTAAATCATGTAAATTATAGTTAAAAATAATATGATAAAGATAATAAAATTACCATAACACCTGAAGAAATCCTATTGGATGAATAAAGGTTCACCCTCAAAACCTAAGTATCAAAATTGATTCATTTAATAAACTTTTTTCCATGAAAGTGATATAATTTTTATTAAAACAAAAAAAGTGACAACATGTCACCCTCATATCTCTTATAAGTATAATAATTTTAATTTAGTAATAAAATTGATGAAACTATGAAAATAATTATTATAATGAAATAAATTGAAATTATCTACATCATGTGAATTTATTTTTAATTTTTATAGATTAACTAATTACCATTAATATTGATACAATATTGATACAATTATTATTTTATTAAGAGAAAAATAAAAAAATGATATTATAAATATTAAAATAAAGTTTATATAAAATATTTTATGCTATAAACGAATTTTATAAGTTCCTATTGCAAGTAATAATTCTATTTAATTGTTTTTTTCTATGTTATCTTTCTGTATTAATTTTATATAAAATAAATGAATTGAATAGTTTAAAATTTGACATTGTTGGTATTTTGTGAAAACAATATTTTATTAAATTATTTATAAATCATAAAAAACTTTTAAAATCACAAAGTGACTATGATAAGGTTTATATGTTCATTACTTTTCCAATTATGGTAAATTTACTCAATATAGGTAAAATTTAATACCTTTTAATACTTAAATTTTTTTTACCACAATTAAAATTAAAATATAATAATTATTGGTTAACAAAAATATAATGCTTAAAATAAAATGAATATATTTATAAAAATTATTGTTGGTCGGAGTGGACACTCAAGAGGGGGGTGAATTGAGTTCCAATTAAAATTTCTGTTAAAAACAATTTCTATTAAAATCCCCCAATTTCAAAAACAAATTAAACTGTAGTGAATTTATATAGATTATAAAGGTTCAATTAGTTTCTCAAAGATTGATTAATTCTCAGTTAACTTAATCTTATGATTAAATTAACTTTTGAAACTAACTTACTGATTTATAACAAATATAAACACTTGCGAATTTAATTATCAAAGTAGCTTTGAAGATAGATTATAATTCAAAGTAATAGCAGCGGAATATGAAATAAATATGTATAGTATGGATATAGAGTATAACTATAAACACAGAGAGTTAACCAAGAGGTTCAGTCTCAAGCCGAGACTTAGTCCTCTCAAAAGTTTATATATAAAATGATCCACACCCTGGATCGGGGTTAACAACAGTGAACACACTGTCCAGGTCACAAGACCTCTACCACAGTTATTCGTGGGAAAACAAACAACAGCAGCAAGCTGTCCAGGCCACAAGACCTCTACCACTATCCACAGTGGGAAATGGGATGCAAAAAGATTTGCTGAGGATTTACAGATCCTCCAGTGAAAGTACAGGAGTCAGTGTGTGTGTTTAATACAGCAGATAACACACACTGCTCAAAATGTAGAATAAATCACAGAACAAGAGATGTAGAGTTTAGAAGTGGTTCTGGTGATCTCAGTGTAGCTCTTGTATTCGATCAGAAGAGAGTTTGAGTCCTCTTCTCGTTTCTGTTTGAGAAACAGAGTGTCGTATGCTCCAGGTTCACAGGTAGTGAGAATGTAGTCGATGAAGTTCTTCAGGGTTCTTCTTGTATGCACAGAACACTTCTCGAGTATATTTGATTGTCTATATGCTTCTCTGTCTTCTTGATGGAACTCGTTTTTATCTTCTTGTGCTTCTGGTATATTTCGTCCACAACGCACTTGTCTGGTTCGCATTCGTATTCGCATTATCTCTATTTTGGGCAGCGTAGTCTTCTCGTATTTATCTCCCGACAGGGGACAGAAAATATTTCTTTTCAGCAGGTACGAGGTACGGGTTCCTGACATCCGACAACCTTTATCAGATATTTGAAAAAACATCAAAATGTATGATATGACCGTTAGATAAATTAAATAAATTAAATGTAGGAAATAAAGAAATTAAAACAGTGAGTCGAGAATGTATGTCACTGTTGACTTCAACTGTGGTCTTCCAACTGTGGACTTCCAACTGTGGACTTCCTTCTGACTGCTGATTTCAACAAAAGGCTTGCTGTCTGTAGGCTTGCAATGGTAGCTTTTACTCCATGTAACTGTAGCCTCTCTAACTGTAGACTTGTAACATTAAATTTGTAGAGCTGTAACCTTTGTCAACTGCAGACTTCGATCATCAGTAAACTTAGTAGACAGAAGCTGTCTAACTGTAACCTTGACTGTAGGCTTATGACTGTAGGCTTATGACTGTAAACTTGTTCCAACTGTAGACTTGTTCGACTGTGAACTTGTTCCAACTGTAGACTTGTTCGACTGTGAACTTGAGCAGAGAAAACTTTGAACAGAAGTCTTGTAACTGTGACCTTCGTCTGTGAGCTTTGACAATAGATAGCAGTAGACTCGTAACTGTAAGCTTGTATTAGTCTTCGACTGTAACCTTGTAACTGTGAACTTATTGCAACAGTAACTTAAGGTGACAGTTAACTGTAACTGTGACTTTGAGAAGAAAGCGCTGACTGTTAGCTAACAATACCTAACTTATGTAACCACTACTGTAAGCTATTACAGTAAAGTTATGAGAGTAAGAATATGAACTGTTTAGAATAAAATACATTTAAGCATAGAATAATAAGATTAATGCAAAGGTTTAATACATCATAATCAATGTTTAAGCATGATTTGGGATTATCAAAACAGGTGATTCCAACAATCTCCCCCGTTTTGATAATCACAAATTATGTCAGTATGAAATATAGAAGTATCAGAGAGAAGTGTGCAGAACACAGTATTAGCAATATGAGCGCAAAAATGAGGTATAATCCGCAAGGATTTCTCCTCTCTGTATAGGTTCATTTCTCCCTTGAGTTACCCTATTTCTCCCCATTTCTCCCCCTATCTATTTCTCTTTATTTCTCCCCCTTTGTGATTAACAAAAAGAAAGACAGAGAGAGAGAAAAGAAACATTGTATTAATAAGGAGTACAATACATGACCCAAAATGTGAATACATGATCCCCATCAAAAAAAAAATAAACAGACTCAATCCTCTTCATCTGGAGGTAAGGGATCTTTTCCTTTGGAGGAAGAAGATGGAGCAGGAGGTGAATGATCAACAGGCTGAGGAATGGCAGCAGGAATGTCTGGAGGGGAAGCAACAGATGCTCCTGAAGGCCGATAGTGAGTAGCTTGCCGAGGGATCAGTGGTCTAAGGCTTCTGAGGGCATCAGCAGGAGACATGATGGAAGAACCACTGGGGTTGGAGACAGGTAGGGCAGGAGGAATTATAACAGGTGTGCAGTCCACATGAAGAAAAGGTAGGAGCAGATTTCTGAAATCCATGATAATGTTTCCTCCTCTGTCCATGGCAGATAAGAAGTCATCTTTGTTTTCCAAGAATTTATCCAAAGCCGGGGTCAACTCTCGTAGCTTGCTAACTTGTTCTTTGAAGGCTTGAGTTACAGGAGGCAGCTTCATAGTCTCTAGCATGAGCTTGAAGTGATTGTTCAACTGATGCTTGGTGAAAATCCGATCAAAGTAATAATCCACTTTACTTTTGATGGCCTCCTGAGAAGCAGTAGCAGCCTGCAGGTGCTCACGAACAAAGCCACTGACTTCTCTTGTAGTAGTAAGGATCTGTAGGTCTGATGTGTCATTTGCACGGGCCTGAGTAAGCTCTTCTCTGATCAGGCTTCTAAACTGCTCAAGGTCCACAGGAGAGCTAGATGAAGGAAGGGACTTGACTGAGAATGCCACTGTCTCCTTGAAAGACTGAGTCAGACTTCCAATCACTTTCTGAATGACAGAATCCTGATTACTAAAGTGTTCTTTTACTGATTTCTTGAAAGCCTCAAATACTTCCACAAACTGCTTGACCACTTCTTTGATGTATCGAATCTCACTGGCCACTTGTGTCTGAGAACTGCTCAGGGCAGTTAAAGAAGCAACTGATTGTCTGAGGGCCACTACTGCTCCAGTCCAGCTTTCAATTTGGGTGTGGCACACTTTCATTTCATCCATCACTTCTTTGATTGGACTTCCCACAACACATCCTAGAGATAGTTCTAAGGATTGTTCTACATTTTTCAGCTCATCAAAAAGACTGGTTTTCAATTCAGCAACAGACTGTCTGATGGTCTCCTTCATTTAATTCTTTAAGGATTCAAGGTCTTCCTTGGTGGCCAATCCTTCAGTTTCTAACACTGGAGAGCTGTTAGGTAGGATGACTGGATTTCTTGGTGGTTGGTTTTCCTCATCTGAATCCTCATAATTGAGTCCTAACACCATGTATCCTGGATCTGAGGTCCATCCTTCTATATCATACAGTACAGAGACTGAACCAACACGCTCCCCCTCACTTGGAGGTCCTTCCTGAACACTTTCTACTATCTGCTCAACTCTGGGTAATTCTAAGTTCTCTTCTGTAGCTCTAGCAGGTTCCATACTTGCTTCCTCTGTAGGTTCAGCAGTGAGGTTAGCCTCCTTCTCTGTTGGGTCGTCAACCACTTCCATGACAACAGTAGTAGAGACCACTCCTGCTTCCTGGTCAGACACTGACTTGTCTGTATACCCTATCAGAGGGCTCATACTAAGTTCTTCTGCAACAGTTTCTTGATTTTCATTTAAAGTTCCAGCCTCTTCTGCTTCGACTGTATCACCCTCATCAGAGGTGTCCTTGACAAAATATTGAGATTCTTCTTCTTCTTCTGTAGACTCAGTCTCACTGTCTCTTAGAACAGGTTCTCTACTAGGTAGTTCTTTTGGAGGGCTTGCTGCTCCAAACGTCACTGTCCTGACAGGACTGTGAGTAGTATCAGGATCACTCCCTTCATCAATTGGGGTGTTCTCTCTTGCAGAGTTACCAACTACTGCAGTCTGTTCATCATCTGAGTATACAGGTTCAGGCTCATCAGGCTTTAAGCCTGGATCTCTCCTATCTCTCGGTCTAGAGGGATGAGTAGAAGGGCTAAAATTCTCATAGATTCTCTCCTCATCATTCACCCATGATTTCTTCCAGGGATTCCAACTGATCTTCATGAATTTGCAGATTACTTTCGAGATACATACACTGTTCTTTGCCACTATCAACTCTTCCTGACTTCCAGCTGCACCTTTCACTTTCAACATAACCGAAATGAGTTTAGCATGAAACAAGGCACTTGATTTTGAGCTTGCCTTTATCATGTCCTCCATCTGAGCCATCAGTAACCTACAAAGGTTGACCTTCCTTCCATGTTTTAATAAGTACATCAAGTAAATATCCTGATGCTTCAGAGTTGCAAAATCTCCTCTTCTAGGACTCAGTACATGCTGGATAAACTTAAACAGAAGCCTGTCCTCTCCATTCATTTCAGTAGCAATAATTTTCCTTACAGTGCCATTGCCTGTCAATTCTTCCAGAGCTGTCTCATGATCAAAGATTCTACTATTTGGAGGAGCCGCTCCAGAGTAGTAGTTGTAAATACCCTCATGAGGAACTCTTAAACAAGCAGCCCATTCAACTGATGAAAAACTGACTTCATTTCCATTTACTCTGGATACCAGTCTATGCTGATCATCCTCTTCCTCGAACTGTAGATATTCATAGAACTCCTTCACCAGCTTCGGGTAGTATGGTCTATTATTGTTTGCGAAGCATTCGGTCCATCCTTGATCATTAAACACTGCCAGTACTAATGATCTGCTCGATAAAATCCACTCTTCACTTAGCTCCTTCTCAGCGACTATTTCTCTCTTAGTCAGATGTGGATTAACAGGTCTTATCGAGGTGTTCCCGGTGCCACTGGATTCGACTTGAGTCCTCTTTGGCATTGGTGCATCTTCGTTGACAGTCGGGGGTCGCTTTGTTCTGGCCATTGGAACTGAATGAGGTTTCAAGGTTCGGTTTAAGGTTTAGGGTTTAGGACATGAGAGAGCAAAGGTCGAGATGATTGGATTGAGATATGTTCGATGTTCTCAATTTTATCATTTAGGGATTTAGAAAAAAAATATAAAGAAAAGAAACTGTTCGAATTCCCGCAAAAATAAAATAAGATTAAACAGCGAAACAGCCTACAGAGAGATGTAACAGTGAGGTACACCGGTGAGGTCTAACTGTGAGGTTTCAACTGTGAGGTCTCAACTGTGAGGTTTCAACTGTGAGGTCCAACTGTGAGGTTTCAACTGTGAGGTTTCAACTGTGAGGTTTCAACTGTGAGGTCTAACTGTGAGGTCTAACTGTGAGGTCTCAACTGCGAGGTTTCAACTGTGAGGTTTCAACTGTGCGGTTTCAACTGTGCTATAGTTGATCATACCTAACTCATGTTTGATGTAACTTAATCTCTCAGAATTCAAAGGCTTTGTAAAAATATCAGCTAACTGATGTTCAGTGCCAATGAACTCAAGAGTGATATCACCTTTTTGATAATGATCCCTCAGAAAGTGATGTCTCACATCAATATGTTTTGTCCTAGCATGAGATACTGGATTTTTTGAAATGTTAATAGCACTTGTATTGTCACACCTTATAGAGACATGTTTGAATTGATATCCATAGTCTAGTAAAGTGTGTTTCATCCACAAGATTTGTGCACAACAGCTACCAGCAGCTATATACTCAGCTTCGGCAGTAGACAATGCAACAGAATTCTGCTTCTTACTACACCAAGATACTAGTGACTTGCCTAAAATGTGACACGTTCCAGAGGTTCTCTTTCTATCTAACTTGCAGCCAGCAAAATCAGCATCAGAATAACTTAATAAATCAAATGATTGTCCTTTTGGATAAAATAATCCCAAATTGGGAGTATGTTTTAGATATTTGAAAATCCTTTTAACAGCAGTCAAATGAGACTCTTTTGGATTGGCTTGAAATCGAGCACACATGCATACACTGAACATGATGTCAGGTCTACTGGCAGTAAGGTACAGTAGACTACCTATCATACCTCTGTAATTGGTTTGATCCACTGGTTCACCAGTTTCATCACTGTCCAACTTGCAAGTGGTGCTCATAGGTGTGTCACTGCCTTTGGTGCCATCCAAAGAAAAACGTTTTAGAAGATCTTTAATATATTTACATTGATTCAAAATAATACCATTTTTATTTTGAAAGATCTGAAATCCAAGGAAAAATTTGAGTTCTCCCATTAAACTCATTTCAAACTCATTTTGCATTATTTTTGAAAAATCAACACATAAAGAATTTTTTGAAGATCCAAAAATAATATCATCCACATAGATTTGTACTATTAAGACATCTTTAGAAATCCATTTAATAAAAAGAGTAGGATCAGCTATCCCTTTAGTAAATCCTTTTGAAATAAGAAAATAGCTGAGCCTATCATACTAAGCTCTTGGAGCTTGCTTTAAACCATATAAATCCTTAGATAGTTTAAAAACATGATTAGAAAAATGGGGATTTGTAAAACCAGGAGGTTGTTCCACAAATACATCCTCAATTATATATCCATTTAGAAAAGCACTTTTAACATCCATTTGATATAGTTTGAAATTCAGATGAGCAGCATAAGCAAGTAATATCCTAATGGCCTCTAGTCTAGCCACGGGTGCAAAGGTTTCCTCATAGTCTATTCCTTCTTCCTGACTATACCCTTGTGCAACTAGCCTGGCTTTGTTTCTGATTATATTTCCAAACTCATCAACTTTGTTTCTAAACACCCATTTAGTGCCTATGGTAAGAGTGTCTTTAGGTCTTTCCACTAATTCCCAAACTTTGTTTCTTTCAAACTGATTTAGTTCTTCTTGCATAGCCATTACCCAGAATTCATCACTGATAGCATCATTGACATTTTTGGGTTCATGCTGTGAAAGAAAAGCTTGATGTTCAACCTGATTTTTTAGAGAAGCTCTAGTTTGTGTTCCTCTATCAAGATTACCAACAATAGCATCTAAAGGATGATTCTTTAGAATCCTAGTTGAATTGGTAAAGGTTGGACTAGAGATTTCAGGTTCATCTATAGGTTCGGGTTCCACAGAGGAAGATTCTGGAAAAAGTCCAGAACTGGATGTTTTTATTACGGGTTCTTTAGATTCGTCATTTAGGTCCAGAACAGATAAGTCTTCTTCAACATCTTCAAGAGAAGTTTTAGACTCATGTGGATCAGTCTCATCAAACTTAATGTGAACAGATTCTTCCACACATTTGGTTTTCTTATTGAACACTCTATAGGCTTTACTAGACATAGAGTAACCTAGGAAAATTCCTTCATCTCTTTTTGGAGCAAATTTATCAAGATTATCTTTAGTATTCAGAATAAAGACTTTGCAACCAAAAACTCTAAAGTAATTAACCTTAGGCTTCCTATTATTCCACAACTCATAAGGGGTTTTCTTTAGAATCGGTCTAATCAAGACTCTATTAATAACATAGCAGGCTGTATTTACAGCTTCAGCCCAAAAGTAAACAGGCAGGTCATATTCATTAAGCATAGTTCTAGCAATTTCTTGCAGGGTTCTGTTTCTTCTTTCTACTACACCATTCTGTTGAGGTGTCCTAGGAGCAGAACAATTGTGAGCATAGCCATTGTGTGAGCAGTAGGATTCAAATTCTTGATTCTCAAACTCACAGCCATGATCACTCCTCAAGGTCTTAATCTTAAGTCCACGAAGATTTTCTACAGACTTAGAGTATTTAACAAAGGAAGAGCAGGCTTCACTTTTGTGAGATAGAAAGTATACCCAAGTATATCTAGAAAAGTCATCTACAAGAACATATACATAGTGCTTCCCATTTAGACTTGAAATTCTTGATGGTCCAAACAAATCCATGTGAACCAGTTCAAGTGGTTGAGAAGATGAAACTTCTTTCTTTGGTTTAAAATAAACTTTGTGTTGTTTTCCCTTTTGACAGGGATTACACACTTTGTCATTTGGGAATTCAAGCTTAGGTAAGTCTCTAACTAGGTGTTTCTTAGAGAGTTTTCTAAGTGAGTGAATGTTGCAGTGTCCTAATCTCCTATGCCACAGCCAAGACTCTTTATGAAAAGCATTTAAGCAAGTAACATTATGTTTAGCTAAGGTGTTCAAGTCAACAGCATAAACATTTTCATTTCTTAAGGCAGAAAATATTAAAGCATTTTTGGAATTATAAACATCACAAGAGTTGTTTTCAAACTTGACATTAAAGCCATCATCACACAATTGAGAAATGCTAAGTAGGTTGTACTTAAGTCCATCAACAAATAAAACTTTGGAAATTAATACTGAGTCAGTGTTACCAATCTGGCCTAAGCCGATGATTTTTCCTTTTGAGTTATCACCAAAAGTGACATATCCTCCATCAACCTTTATTAAGCTTTTGAAGCACGAATAGTCCCCAGACATGTGTCTTGAACATCCACTGTCTAAGTACCATACCTTCTTGTAATTTCTTTTCAAACAGATTTCCTACAAAACAGATTAGACAAGAAATGACTTTGGTACCCAGATTTTCTTGGGTCCAGATATGTTAGCAATCAAGGATTTAGGTACCCAGATTTGTTTTATGGGTCCCATACAATTAATAGATGCAACAGATTTAGAGAGATATACTTTACTTGATCGACAACTATTTAAATAACCAGTTGAGGCATACGAATTTCCAAAACTGGAACTAGCAGGATTTTTTCCAGACTTGGAAATAAATTGGGTTTTAGTAAACTGTCTTTGTCCAGGTTGGTATCCCAAGCCAGTAGCATACTTAGGTGCAACTTTCTTTCCTAGCAGTTGGGTTAGAGTATCTTTTCCATTTGTGAATGTTTCTAAGTCCTTTCTAATTTGTTCATTAGATAGTTTCAGTTCTGTATTCTCCTTTAATAATTGAACATTTTTCTCTTTTTCTACATCAAGTGCAGACTTGACACTTGCAGTAAGAGCATGCTGTTTCTTTAAAGACTTATATTTATCCTTTAGTTCATTACACGTTTCTTCCAGAATATTACAGTATTCAGTCAATTCATCTTTAGACATATTTTCAGAATCAGAACCAGATTCTGCTTCACCTTCAGAATAATAAGAGTTTAAAGTGGGAGTGTCTAAGGTTACCTCAGATGTGTTTGTCATGAAACACATATTAGCACGATTTCTTTCAGAATCACTGGACTCTGATTCACTTGTGCTGTCTTCTGAAGCACTCCAGGTGGCCTTCATAGCTTTCTTATAATTCTTGTCCTTGTACTCATATTTCTTCTTGAATTTTAACTTAGGACAGTCAGCTTTAATGTGTCCTTTCCTTTTACATTCATAGCAAACTATGTCTTCTTCTTTATCAGTTTTCTTCCAATCTTTCTTCCACTTACCTTGTCTATCATACTTACCCTTGTAGTTTGGTTTTCTGAAGAACTTCTTCTTCCTATAGAACTTCTTGAATCTCCTTGCTATTTGTGCCATCTCGGCATCACTGTCAGAATCTAAGTCTTCACTAGATGAGCTTTCAGTTGGTATATGCACTTTCTCCTTGTCTTTGCTCTTTGATGCAGTAGACTTAAAGGCTACAGATTTTCGTTTTGGTTCCTCATCTTCCTCTTTATTCACCTTTAGCTCTTCTTCGTACATCATCAGCTTACCAATTAACTCCTTGACAGGCAAAGTTCCAATATCACAGGATTCTCTAATTGAAACGGATGTGCCTCTCCATCTGTCAGGCAGACATCTCAATAATCTCATGATTTGCTCCTTTGCTGGAACAATCTTCCCGAGTGAGCTCATTGTGTTGACTATCTCATTAAACCTGAGATACATATCAGAAATAGGTTCATCAGCTTTCATCTTAAAGTTATCATATTTGATAGTATAAGTGTTTAACCGCATTTCCTTGACATTAGTTGTTCCTTCATGAGAAACAGCTAAGGTGTCCCAAATTTCAAAAGCAGTTTTACATGCAGAAATTCTATTGAATTCCTCATCTCCTAGAGCACAGTAGAGAGCATTCATAGCCTTACAATTATTATTGTAAGCTACTTTAGTAGGTTCATCCCAAGTTATTCTTTCAAGTTCTGGAATCTTGTATTGAGACTCTATAGCAGTCCAAATATCAAAACCCATACTTTCCAAATGAATTTTCATTTCGAGCTTCCATTGGGCATAATTCACACCATTAAAGAAGGGTGGCATGTTAGTAGCAGCACCTTCTAGTCTATTATCCATAAGGAAATTTTAGAAAATGTTTTAAAGAGATAAAATTTAGAACTAACAGAAATTTAAGATCTTTTAGATAAAACTACAATCACAGTTTAAAAACAGAGTTAAAATAAAACTTTGAGCAAGTATAACAGAGCTAAACACAACCTCTGATACCAAATTTTGGTCGGAGTAGACACTCAAGAGGGGGGTGAATTGAGTTCCAATTAAAATTTCTGTTAAAAACAATTTCTATTAAAATCCCCCAATTTCAAAAACAAATTAAACTGTAGTGAATTTATATAGATTATAAAGGTTCAATTAGTTTCTCAAAGATTGATTAATTCTCAGTTAACTTAATCTTATGATTAAATTAACTTTTGAAACTAACTTACTGATTTATAACAAATATAAACATTTGCGAATTTAATTATCAAAGTAGCTTTGAAGATAGATTATATTTCAAAGTAATAGCAGCGGAATATGAAATAAATATGTATAGTATGGATATAGAGTATAACTATAAACACAGAGAGTTAACCAAGAGGTTCAGTCTCAAGCCGAGACTTAGTCCTCTCAAAAGTTTATATATAAAATGATCCACACCCTGGATCGGGGTTAACAACAGTGAACACACTGTCCAGGTCACAAGACCTCTACCACAGTTATTCGTGGGAAAACAAACAACAGCAGCAAGCTGTCCAGGTCACAAGACCTCTACCACTATCCACAGTGGGAAATGGGATGCAAAAAGATTTGCTGAGGATTTACAGATCCTCCAGTGAAAGTACAGGAGTCAGTGTGTGTGTTTAATACAGCAGATAACACACACTGCTCAAAATGTAGAATAAATCACAGAACAAGAGATGTAGAGTTTAGAAGTGGTTCTGGTGATCTCAGAGTAGCTCTTGTATTCGATCAGAAGAGAGTTTGAGTCCTCTTCTCATTTCTGTTTGAGAAACAGAGTGTCGTATGCTCCAGGTTCACAGGTAGTGAGAATGTAGTCGATGAAGTTCTTCAGGGTTCTTCTTGTATGCACAGAACACTTCTCGAGTATACTTGATTGTCTATATGCTTCTCTGTGTTCTTGATGGAACTCGTTTTTATCTTCTTGTGCTTCTGGTATATTTCGTCCACAACGCACTTGTCTGGTTCGCATTCGTATTCGCATTATCTCTATTTTGGGCAGCGTAGTCTTCTCGTATTTATCTCCCGACAGGGGACAAAAAATATTTCTTTTCAGCAGGTACGAGGTACGGGTTCCTGACATCCGACAACCTTTATCAGATATTTGACAAAACATCAAAATGTATGATATGACCGTTAGATAAATTAAATAAATTAAATGTAGGAAATAAAGAAATTAAAACAGTGAGTCGAGAATGTATGTCACTGTTGACTTCAACTGTGGTCTTCCAACTGTGGACTTCCAACTGTGGACTTCCTTCTGACTGCTGATTTCAACAAAAGGCTTGCTGTCTGTAGGCTTGCAATGGTAGCTTTTACTCCATGTAACTGTAGCCTCTCTAACTGTAGACTTGTAACATTAAATTTGTAGAGCTGTAACCTTTGTCAACTGCAGACTTCGATCATCAGTAAACTTAGTAGACAGAAGCTGTCTAACTGTAACCTTGACTGTAGGCTTATGACTGTAGGCTTATGACTGTAAACTTGTTCCAACTGTAGACTTGTTCGACTGTGAACTTGTTCCAACTGTAGACTTGTTCGACTGTGAACTTGAGCAGAGAAAACTTTGAACAGAAGTCTTGTAACTGTGACCTTCGTCTGTGAGCTTTGACAATAGATAGCAGTAGACTCGTAACTGTAAGCTTGTATTAGTCTTCGACTGTAACCTTGTAACTGTGAACTTATTGCAACAGTAACTTAAGGTGACAGTTAACTGTAACTGTGACTTTGAGAAGAAAGCGCTGACTGTTAGCTAACAATACCAAACTTATGTAACCACTACTGTAAGCTATTACAGTAAAGTTATGAGAGTAAGAATATGAACTGTTTAGAATAAAATACGTTTAAGCATAGAATAATAAGATTAATGCAAAGGTTTAATACATCATAATCAATGTTTAAGCATGATTTGGGATTATCAAAACAGGTGATTCCAACAATTATTTTATGAGTGTATATTGAAATATCCACATCTGAGATTGTATACATATGATTTTTAAGCTTTTTATTAAAAAATTAATTTATATGAATTTAATATTTTATGAATTTCCAAGGGTTCCCCTCACGTCAATTATAAAAGGGAACTTCATCCCTCGCCTATTCACATCAATATGAGCCTTCAATCTCGTCCATATATACAAATATTTCCTTATAAAAATTCATATTTACATTATGGTGATTATGGTCTTCTTCAAAGTCCAACTCTAGTTCTCTAAGAAGAGATTTAGAGGAACCATGTTGAGGAAGAGGTAATCTCTTCTACCGATTATTTTGAACTTCATTCTACCTATTATTTCTATACATTAGGTGCTTAATTATAAAGAAATAACATCTTTATCAATCATATAATTATATTTTATTATAATAATTAAAAAACCATATTCCACCTTCTATCAATTCTTTGAAAATCATAATCACCATGTGTGTGTGTGTACGGATTAACATCTCCATGTCATTGTGTAATCAGTTTTTTCCCACCTCCTTACTTGGATGGATATAATGATGGAAATAATAACAATATATGATTATTATAACATCATATATATTGTGTAATAACATATATACCATCCAATTCCATACCATTTCATAATTATCATAATGATATCGTCACCCGGGCGTACTTACGGTCTACCGTCTCCATGATCTAATGAGATTCATTATCTTAGATATCCATTAAATAATGATTATATAAATGTACAGAAAGAATAACTATGATATTTATTATGTTAATATAATTTTTAATGATATAAATATGACCAATAAATGAGAACTAGAACTTATTCAACAAAACATGCAAAAGAAAATAAATCATTTTATACTCAAACAATGAGTAATAATGAAATATTATTACCAAAAAGGTGATAATATGATAATATATGATATTATAAAAATTAATATGATCCTGAAGTAATTCAATGAAATCATTTAAATCATTATACAGGAGGTTCAGATACACACAAAGGATAACAGACCTAAGGTAATGGATTATATTGTCTCACTTTTATTTCGGTGGGAAATACGCCATATACACCACATATTTCATTTTTTGTGATATTTATGATTATCATGATTGTTTTATGATTAATATTATGAAGTTTATGATATTTAAATATTAATATAATGTTATTTATTTTATGAGTCATATTATTGAACTGATTATAATTGGTAAGGGGTAATTTTGCAACCTCATTTTTATTCGAGATTTTTTAAATGTAGGTATTTATTGATGTATATTTATCATCCACATATGTGCTTCATAAGTATGTAATATTATTTCAATTATTCTACGAATATTTTAAATTTAATTTTACCCTTTGGTGAATGTTTATTAATTGTTATGAATGGAATCTTTCGTCATTATTAAATACGTGGTAATTTTTTTCTTTTCTAGAAAATGTATGAGAATAATTTTTTTAACTTATACAATATTAAAGGATATTTACACTTTCATAAAGCCTTAATTCTATTAAGCTTATAATATAATTTTTTCAAGGTTATTTTCAAAGAAATTATTATCTTTTAAAATTTCATGGTGTTTTAAGAAAAGAAATCATTTTTGAATAAAAAGGATATTTTCCTCATGAATTAAGTTCAATTGTTATATGAAACATATTTTCCATATATGAGGTAATTTCTTAATAGTTTTATGTTTTCAAGTATTTTATCACTATTATTCCTATGTTTTGATTTTGTTTATGATGAACATAAATTCATGAAATCGAATTTTTTTATATGGATTATGATGGAATGATGTTTAGGAAACCCATTTTATTTCTTGGGTTATACTCGGATTGATGATTTATGTATTTGTGGCACGTATAAGAATGATTTCATTATGAGATGGTTGGGACCTATATATCCTTCCAATGAATTGGGTAAGGTTTCATATCTCATGAGATAGACATTATTGAAATAGCAAGTAAATGTGGTTCAATAATACATGGATAAAATTGAAAGTATATCTGGTATAGTAATAGAGGCCTAGAATGAGAAGTGAACTCTGTTTAGTAAAAGAATTTGTCTGTTATGATGGTCTTGGTAATGAGGGTTGGCTAATATGGAAATTATTTTCTTGTCATATGTGTTTTCCATAATCCCAATTTTTATATCGATGTTGTCTTAGCATTTTTCATGTTAATTATTGACATATGCCTTATGAAGTGGCAAAATATAATTCATGACATGTGATATTGATATTTAATGTTTATGTTTGTGTTCTTATATTCTTATGTTTATCTTTTTTTTTATGTTCTTCATGTTTACCCTTACAGAGCATGTAAGATCCAAGATTTTTCTGCAAGGTATTTTTTTTCTTGCGTTTCAGTTTAAGCCCTTTATTTTGGCCAATTAAGTGTTTTCCCAAGTCCTTGAGAAGGATCAGGGGTGTTTCAAGTGGCTGGGACATGAAAAATCTGGGGAAATGCGATTTTTGGGAAATCTGTATGGTTTTCACACAATTTGGACAACAGTGCGAGGGGAGACCATGAGGTCATTAGAAATCAATATAGTTTACTTAAGGTATAAAAACCATGCGAAAGAAAGGGTGTGTGGGAAGTAGCCTTTGCAGAGTTTGTTCATGGTTTGGAAAACTGTGTGGGTAAACTTTGCACCCTGAAAAATTTTAAAAGAATTAGAAAATAGCCATAACGAGATTTTGTTTCCAACCCAGGATTTCTCCCCCTCCTTCCTTCTTTAACCCTAGAGATGATCAATCCATCCTAGATCTTCAAATAGGTCAATATCCTTCGTTCTGAAGCTATTTTCAGTGCCATTGGTTGTGTATTGATGATTTGGGTAAGGTTAATCTCCCCTTTGCTTCTCTTTTCGGTTTAGGGTTTCCATTATTCTTATATCTATATTTGAGTGTCTAAAACCCTAATTTTTCGGTGATATTTAGGATAAATCATCAAGGGTTTGTTGAATAGATATCTAAGGCTTTTATTGGGAGTGCGTTCACCAATGGATTCAATGGATATTGACTACATGTTATATCCCTTGGGTTATAAGTGGATTTTTGCATATAGGGTTATGTTCTTAATTTTCCTTTTTGGTGTTCTGGGTTCCATCAGTTTATTCAAATATAGTGGGAGTCTAAATGGTTAACTAAACCCTCATGATCCCCATGGGATTCAAGGATTATGACTCGACCAAATTAGGGCCACCCATGGAGTGTGCTGATATTCCCCAAACTTATGGTATAGCTAAGTATGTCTAAGGCCATTGTGAGAGAACATAGATCCATGGTGAAAATGTTAATATGATTTAATGATGTGCATTGAGAGTTTTATTGTACAATTAGTTTTAGTAATGACCTAAGTGGGTGTTTGGTTAGATTAAAATGGGTTAAATGGATCAATGGGAAAATAATAGGGGATTAACTTTATACTTGAATATTCTTTGTGTGATAGGCATGTGAAATGGAATGGGGATAAAGGGGATAATTACTACAAATGATGATTATATTAGTGGATTGAGTAAAAATGTTAATTTCCCATTTATTAATATTTTGGTGATGCTCTAAATGATTTGTTCTATGATTGTTGTGAGATGGTGAATTGTGGGGAGTGATAAATAAGCTTGTGCACATGGCTTGAAACAGTGGGGTATCAACTTTTTGTTCTATTCCCACAAGTTATGTTGTCCTGAGGTTATGTATCATCCCAAAAATGCACAAATTATGGAAGGGGGTGGAGTTTAATTCCCCTAATAGATGAATTGCGCCCAGATTGAGGCTTCGAGGTGAGGATTATGATATTTTTATAAGGTGATGCCTAGTGAGATATGGTTTTATTTTATTTACATATGCTTGAGAACATTGAACATTCCTAATCCATTGAACACATAAAAAAGGTAGATTAAACCATGAAATGTATAAGTAGTGAACTTGGATCCAAGGTAGTACAAATCAAATGAGTATAGTTCATAATGGCCTATTGAACTATTTACCTTCATTATTCCATTATTATCATTTTCATGAACCATCTACATGGATAGATATTTTTTAGATACTGTTGGTTGTGGCCTACTGAGTTATACTCACACCCTTCTTGGGACACCATTGCATACCTAAGAAGAATTCATGCTTGTAGGTCAGGACAAGGGAAAGAGCCCTATTTTAGGGAGTTGAGTTGGGTGAGGAACATGATTGGGAGAGGTTCCAAACCTGGATTCCGAAACATTTTGGGGATCCTTCTATTTTTCATTCTGTTGGGTTTTGTTCACTCGGCACTATTTCATACCATAACATATTTATTGTTGTATATGGTTGTACATTATTTTGGGAATTTATGATTAATGAATGTTGTTGATTGTTTCCTATTGTTTCGTTTTTTTAAATTATTTTCTTCTGTGGCTGACTTTGGTATTGAGGGTATAGTCTCCCCACATGACATACTATACCCTCACTACTTGTTGACATCCTCTATCATACGGGGAGGTAGGCTTGAGGTCAAGTAGTGAGCTAGCTCAGGGCACGGTAGTAGTGGCTCCCAGGTTGGGGACATTAAAAGTAGTATCAGAGGAGTTATTTTCTCTTTCATATGATTTGGGGATTGTAGAAAGGGGTTATGAAATTTTCAGGACATGGTAATGAGCTCATTCTTGGGAGTAGATAACCCATAATTGGGGGGAAACCCACGTCACCCTGGGAGGGTGTTGTTTTTCTCTTTGTGCATTGTTATATTTGATGTCATTTAACCATCAGGTGATGCATATGTTGTGTGGTTTGATAGTTTTGTGATATTTATCTCATGGAAGAAAGTGTATGAGGTTGTGCATTCATGATTCATTCTTGGCACTGATTTTGGAATCTGTCGTGCATCATGATAGGCATGCACACGAGATGGGTGTGCGGGATATGATGGTTAGGATACATATTTTTCATAAAAGTAAGGAAATTGTGCCTAAAGAGATGGTATGAATGTCTAAAAAAAGAATTTAAAAGTGGTATGTTTTAACTAGAAAATGGTTTTTAACAAAGAAGAAAAGTGGATTAACATATCATATGGGTAAATTGGGATGTGGATCTAATTTGTAATAGGTATAAAAGATAAAGATCATAACCATGTTAATTAGATACCCGTGTTAGCCATGGCCATATGATAGATGGCCAAGGGTAGTGATCTGGTTGTGAGTGGGCTTGTTTGGTAGTGTGTGTGAATAAGTCTGGTTATGGTAATAGATGATTCTACAAAAATGTCTTATTACCTTCTTAAAAGTGTTATAGTTGCATTCGAAAGCTCATGTTTGGAGTTGTGGAAAAATCCCACCTCAAAGACGTGTGTAAGTTAGGAAACTTGAGGACATTGCTAAAAAATCTCCTCAAGTAGTGGAGCAGGATAACATGGTTATCTAAGAAAATAGGGAAGAGCAGTTCTGTGAGAACTTTGCTCATTTTATGTAGATGATGGAACGAGACCATCGGTGGGTTGCATTGAGTATGTCTGAGCTAACCAGAGAGATTTGGCTACAGTACCCTCCAAAAATTAACTGATTGGGTGGTCCATAAGCAATAGAGTGTTTGATAGAGTCCATTAAAAATACTCTTGATCATATATAGACTCTTCTAGAAATGAGATTTAGGTTAGTGGCATATATGCTGAGAGGTCATGCAAAGTGTTGGTGGGACATCGTTGTTCAGACAGAGTGGGCTAAAGGAATGATGTGGAATGCTTTTAATGAGATGTTTCTTTAGTACTTCTACCCAGAAACCTAGAATCAAGAGTAGGCTTTGTATTTTATGTGGTTAACTTTAGAGAAAATTTCAGTAATGTACTATTCTAGTCATTTCACTGATTTGAGACGCTTTGTTAGGACGTCGATAGGAAACAAGTCAGCCATAATAAAACACTTCCAAAATGGGTTGAGATATGAGATCAAGTCACATTTGAATATATTACGTCAGAAAAGGTTTGGTGAAGTGCTGGATCAAGACCTTATACCAAATGGAACCTGAAGGGAGCTTTAGGTAGTGAACTTGTGGCTCTAGTAGTGAGAGCTGTTGGAGTGGCTTCCTATAGTTAGAAGCACTATTTTTGGGAATTTTCAAAAAGTTAAAAGTGCATAGATAAGTCAGAAGAGGGGGTTAGCTTCTCAGGGTGGTGACTACGTCTTCTATATTTAACGAGGTTGGCTGGGAACAAGAGTGGAAAATGACCCCACCAATCAGTTAAGTTCCAAGCATATGGAAGGTCAGTCATTGTGAAGCGGTTCGGTAGGAACCTGTGATAGTTATAGAATGATGGAGGTTAGAGGTGGATTCCATGTGTATGAAGGGGTCAGTTACACGATATTAGGTTGGATGTTGGATCTCTACAGTCCATACCGGAGTGGGCGGTGGACATGGAACTTCGGGGTGAGATCACCCTTACCAACAGAGTAGTGTAGTGTAGGGTACACAAGATGGACCCCAGGGTAAAGGGAAAGGTCACCTTCATGCAGTTCAGGCTACACCCGACGATGGTAAGGCAAGACCGTCTACTTTTTGAGATACAATTCATATAGAATCCATGCTTCTTATCTCTTTATTTGATACAGGTTCAATTCATTCCTTTATTTCAACTCAGTTGGATGTAGTGTTGGGATTAATCTTAGAAACTGTAAGTGCGGTAATGTTTCTTGATACTTCGCTAGGGGTGCGAGTTGAGGACATCAGCCAGGGTAAGGGTTATGCTCTAGAGGTTTGTGGATATCATTTTCTATGGGATATTATTGTCCTATCGATTCCAGGTTTTGACCTAATCTTGGGAATGTATTTTTTGTTGATGTATCAAGACCATATTGATTGTTACAAATTTTGTGTAACATTCACATCTATCAATGGGAGAACTTATGTCCTTCGTGGTGAGTGGGATACATGAGTGGGCTAACCAGGGCTGCTACGCAAGCAGTTGGAAGAACTCAAAACCCATGTGGCATGCCTTATGTTAGATGATGTGTAGAAAGTATAGCCATTCATTCCTTTTGTTGTGGACCAGTTTTAGGAATTGTTTCCTAAGGACATGTTGGGGTTACCACACGAGAGAAATTTTGATTTTACGATTCAATTGTATCTAGGAGTAGATCCATTTTCCATTCAACTTTATTGAATGGTTCCAGTAGTGCTTCAAGAGCTGAAGGTTTAGTTAGTGGAATTGGAGTTTAAGGGGTTTATATGTCCTTGGACATCTCCTTAGGGATCTCTTGTGCTATTTTATAAGATGGAAGATGGATCAGTAAGGCTGTGTTTTTATTATAGGAATTTCAACCAGATGATTACTAAGAACCAATACCCTATTCCTATAATTGATGATATTTTTTATCAACTTAGAGGTTCATTGGTGTTTTCTAAGATCGATTTGAGGTCAGGGACACCATCATCTAATGGTTATACCTTCATACATATCCTGGACAGCTTTCTGAAGTAGATATGGGTTGTATGAATTTTCGGTGATGTCGTTTGGTTTGACCAATTCACCAGTTGTGTTTATGTCCTTGAGGAACTAGATATTCCACCCATATCTGGATAAGTTTTTAGTTGTCATCATTGATGAAATTGTGGTGTACTTCAGAAATCATGAAGATCATGATAAACAACCTGACAACATCTTCAGTACACAAAGAGAGAATATTCTTTATGCCATGCTATCAAAAAGTTAGTTTTGGATTGGTGAGGTGCACTTTCTAGGACACATCATTTCTGAGTCTGGTGTGTTGGTGGATCTATAAATTTTATAGGCTGTGGTGTATTGGGAGCAGCACAAGAAATCCTTTGATATTTGGTGTTTTTTAGTTTTCTCCAGTTATTAACAAAGGCTTATTAGATACTTCTCTCATTTAGATTCTCCACTCACAGGACTAACCAAGAAAGTGGTTAATTTTGATTGGTCAGAGGATTCTGAGAATTCTTTTCATGAGCTGAAGATTAAGTTGACTACCACACTGATTTTGATCTTTCCTAAACTAGGTAAGAGGTACACCTGGTTCTGTGATGCATCTGGTGTTGGATTCAGGGCTGTGGTGAAGCAATATGGTCTAGTTATAGCTTATTGGTCGAGGAAGTTGAGGCCACACAAAAAGAATTATCAAAATCATGACCTTGAGCTAGATGTTGTGGTTCATGCCTTGAAGTGTTGGAGGCAATATCTTTTGGAAGAACACATTACAGTGTTTACTGACCTTAAAAGACTCAAATACATATTCTCTCAGATATATTTGAATCTTCGAATGAAAAATTGGTTTGATTACCTGCAATATATTGATTTTGAGTTGGTGTACACACAAGGGAAAGGGAATTGTGTCGTTGAAGTTCTGAGCTAGAACAATCAGAATTAGGTAATTTATTAACCCAGTTTAGAGAGGATGATGATGGCCTTATTTTCTAAGATGCATTTAGAGGTACAATATGGGTATGTGTAGATGACCCTTTGCAGTTATAGCTGTTGAGTCTGCACTTCTAAGCCGAGTTAAAGAGAGTCAGTGGGTGGATCTAGAGTGTTTGGTTATGAAGGAAAATCATAATGGTGGGGAGTCATCTTCTTGATGGACTTTGGGTGCTACTCGAGTTTCTTATGTTCTTGGTCATGTCGTGGTATCAGAATATGTTTGTGAGGAGTTGATGCGTGAGTACCACACGTCAAAGTGGGTAGGGCACTTAGGCTTGACTAAGATGTATAGTAATCGTCTTAGGCAGTATTGGTGTTCGACAAGGAAGAAAGATGTTGCATGTTTTGTGGCACGATGCCTTACCTGTCAACAGGTGAAGGCTCAACATCATCATCCAAGTGGTTTGTTGCAGTTATTGACTATTCTAGAGTGGCATTGGAATGATTTCAAGATATAAAATATGGTGGGTCTTCCAAGGAAACTTTGGAGAAATGATGGAATTTGGTTGGTGGTATATCACCTAACCAATGTGACCCATTTCTTGCTGATTCAGGAGACCTACATAGTTGACTAGTTGGGGGAATTGTATTTTAGTGAAATGATATGGTTTAATGGCATACCTAGAAGCATAGTTTTTGATCCTGATCTGTATTTCACATTGTGCTTCCAGAGGGAACTATTGAAGGCACTTGGTACCTAGTTGTTTTTGAGTATGGCTTACCACCCGCAGACCATCTGGAAATCCGAGTGTACAATTTAGGTATTAGAAAACAGGTTGAGAGTTTGTCTTCTAGACCATTAATGTTAATGAGAGAAACAATTTTTTCATTTTCAATTTTCATATAACATTAGTTTTCAGGATAAAATTCATAGGGAACCATTTGAAGCACTCTATGGGAGACCATATAAATCTCTGTTGTTTTGGTTAGAGGCTGGAGAGTCTGAGAAGTTATGATTGAGTCTTGTGTTGGAGATGTCGGAAAGGTTTTCTTGATTCAAAAGAGTATAGAAACAACTCAGAGTATGCTGATCTTATAAAGATCAGCGTTATAGACCTCTTGATTTCATGGTGGGTGATGGTGTGTTTCTTCGTGTATCACCATGGTTGGGTCACTATCAAATTCAGAAGCAGGGAAATTTGGCCCCAAGATATGTGGGGGAATTTTTGATTGTAGAGAGGATCAGACTGGTGGCATACTGATTGGATCTCCCATAGTGGAATAGTGGAATCCATGATGTTTTTCATGTTTCAAAACATCAAAAGTATCACTATGATCTATCACATGTGATAAATGTCGAGATTGTTGATCTTGAGTCGGATTCTTCTTTTGAGAAGCAGCCGGTTCATATTTTGGATCACAGTTAATTTTTCTTCCCAGAAACGGTTATTCCCTTAGTCTTTGTTCTATGAAAACATGGAAACATTCTGGAAGAATCTTGGGAGAGATAAAAGATATGTGGTCCCAATGGACCGATATCTCTTTTTAGGATCTCAATGATGCTTGAGAATAGAGGCTTAGGGATGATCTGTTTTGTGGTGGGAGGTTGAAAGATCTGGGATTTATTCACAAGGGATGTTTTGGTTTAATTTTGGATTAATACCATTATTTTTTTCAATTATGTTTTTCCCATTTCCTTGAGAAGACTCTAGGGTGTTCTTGTGGTTTGGGTCATGAAAAAAGGGGGAATGGATGCTTTCTGGGAAATAAGCACAGTTTGTGCATGGTTTCACAAACCATGCAAGGGGAGACCATGCAAGCAGTTTCAATCCGCATAGTTTGTGCATGGTCTAGAAACCTGTGTAAAAGAAAGGGTGTGTGGGAAGTAACCTCTAACCGGTTTGCGCATGATTTGGAAAATTGTGCAGCCTATAAACTTTTAAAAAATTACAAAATTTCCCAAACGGGATTTTTATTCCCAAGTCAGGATTTATCCCCCTTCTTCTTCCTTCAATCCCAGGGATGAGACAAGCATCCATGATCTTCCAATAGGTTGATCTCCTATATTCCTAAGCTGTTTGGATTGTCGTTGGTTACAGATTGAAGATTCATGTGAGGCTAATCTTCCTCTTTCTTCTCTTTTTGGTTTAGGGTTTCCATTCTTCTTATATATTCATCTGATTCTCTAAAACCTAACATTTTCAGAGTGATTTACGGTAAACATTTAAGGTATGATTGAATCTAGATATAAGGATTTTATTGGGAGTATGTTCACCTACAGATTCAATGTAGGTGGTCTATAAGTTGTATATATTTGGTTTCAAGTGGATTTGTTCAAGTAGGGTTATATTCTTAATTTCCCATTTTTATGTTCATGGTTCCCTCAATTTATTTAAATAAAATAGTTTTCTAAATAGTTAGTTGAACTATATTTATCCCCATGGGATGGAAAAAAGATTAATCAACCAAATTAGGGAAACCCATGGGGTGTGCTGATATTCCCCAGAAATAGGTTTTAGCTAAGTAAGTGTAAATCCTTTGTGCAAGAACATAAAGCCATGGTAAAAATGTAAATATGATTTAAGGATGTGCAATGGGAGTTTTAATAACACACTTAGGATGGGTAATGACTTAATTAGGTGTTTTGTTTCAATAAAAAGGGGTTAAATGGATTAATGGGAGAAGGCTAGGGGATTAGCATTATACATGAATATGCATAGTGATATAGGCATGGAAAATGGAATGGGGATAAAGGATTTAAGTAATATAAATGATGAATGTGTTATTGGATCAGGGAAAAATGCTAATTTACCATTTATTGATATTTATTTTATTTTTTAAATGATTTTTTTCTATGATAATTGTGAGATGGTGAATATTTTTGAGTGATAAATAGGCATGTGAACATGAATTGAAAGAGTGGTGTATCTACTTGAGGTTTAACACCCACAGGTTGATTTGGACCAAGGTTCTAGCTCCACACTTTAATGTAGGGGTTGGGGAATGGGATGTAGTTCTATTCCCCTTAGTGTTGCATTCCACCTGAACTAAGACTTCGAGGTGAGAATTATGTGATTGTAATAAGGTGATTCCTAGTGAGATAGGGCTTGATTTTATTTCCATATTCTTGAGAACATTGAGAATTCCTAATCCATTAAACAAATGAAAAATGTATATTAATCCATGAAATGACTATGTAGTGAACCTAAATCCAAGGTTGTATAGATCAAATGAGCATAGTACATAATATTCTATTGATCATTTTTCCTTCTCTTTTTTATTTATTATCCTTTTCATGCACCGTCTACATGGCAGTGGGGGTTTCCCACTGAGTTATACTCACACCCTGCTCGGACTGCCATTGGGTACCCAAGTAGAGATCATGCTTGCAGGGTAGGACAAGGGAAAGGGCCTTATGATTTAGAGTTTAGTTCGTCGTGGGACATGTATGGGCGAAGTTACAGACATGGATTTTGGACCATTGTGGGGATCCAACTATTTTCCTTTCTTTTGGGTTTTGTTCACTTGGCACTATGGAATAAAATAGCATATTTATTGATGTATATGGTTATACCCAGTACTTGGAATTGATTATTAATGCTTGTTGTTGATATTTGCCTATGTTTATCTCATTTAAATTATTATCTGTTGTTGATTACTCTGGTATTGAAGGTATAGACTCCCCACGTGACATATTAGACCTTAAATGCTAGCCAGTAGACTCTGGCATACGGGGGGCACAATTGAGGTCATGCCCTGACCCAGCTCAGAGCACAGGAGTAGTGGCTCCTAGGTTGGGGATGTTACAGAGCATTTGAGATCATCCTTTTATATATTATTTTCCCTAGCATCTACCTCTCTCCCCTCACCCAAAATATCGTCTCTCTATGTGTCATCCTTAAGACATGCACCAATGTATTCCAACTCCCTCCCGCATTGCTTCCCTTATGCAATTTCTATTTTTAGAAGATTCTATTTCAGGGTTATTCTTCAATTTCACTAAAGTGTGATGAAATCATTCATTTATGATAGAGCTCTTTCTATGATTTGGAATAGTGGAACCCAAGATCATGTCTTCCTATTTTTTCATGTAGATCCACTGAGGTATTCATTGTTTCATACTCTTTCAAGGTTTTTTTAACAAAATCAATTTTTTATATATTGATTAGGTATTTTTAATTGGGGATTTGTGCAACCAAGATTCACGTATGCATTAGGAGTGGAATTCACTCTTTTTATAATGTTTTTGACATAATAGATTGTCATTGTTATTTAACCAATAATATTATGGTGTTAAATATTATTTATTTATAAATTATAATTATTTAATAACAATTTATTTGTGAAACTTAGAATCTCAAGGCGATGTGATGTGCCTAAATCATAAAAGGAGAGGCTGGATGATCTTGGCGGTCTTTGGCAGCTAATGTTGGCCCCAGACATAAAAGTTGAATTTTTTTTGTAAAAGCTAGGTGGCATTCGATCTATGACATAACCATATGTTTCATTCACTCTTTCACTATATGATTAGTTCTCTAATTTACCATATATTATCTTTCTAACTGTGATTCATTTTATCTTAGAGGTTATGTTTTATTATCTTGATTAGAGTGATTAATAGACATCACACTAAATATATAGAATCAACATCCTATTGGTATGATGTTAAACATCATTACATATTTGGTCCATATTTGGTTTGAGTTTTTCATATGACACTTGTTGGTGTTTTTTTGGTGGCTAGTTAGTTTTTTTTCTTTGAATAATATAAATTGGATTATCATACTCATTTAGCTCAAATGACATTTCTTGAGTCAGCATATGCCTTGACCATGACTCTTCCCTTTTCGCCCATTGAATATTAAAAATGAAATTACCATGTTTAGGTGGAGTGACTGAATTTGTAAATCTCTTGTGTAGGGTGTATGATTATTTTATGTCATTTTGTTACCCTTTATACATTGCGTCATTGTGTCACTCGCTACAACATTGTACTGATCCCTTATTATAGTATATAAACTAGTTGATCTGTTTTATTGTGTCTGTCGTGACCTTATCTTGTGTAGAAAACTATTTGGGCTGTTTTTTTGGCCTCTTGGCCACCCCTTTGGGTGTTTAATCAAGCCCATATATCTAAAAAAACTAATGGTGTCATTGTTTAACACCTGTCAGGCTTATGGTTCTCTCCAACATAAGCACCATCTTACCACCACCAATTCATATGATTCAGTACCTCCTCTTTTTCATATTCATTTTAAAACATTTATCCCATGTTCAAATGAGAATAATTATAGTGGGGACACTCACTAAAGGAATTATGATCACCATGGAGGACCTGTGTATATGGAAGTATAGAAAGATGCTGGACAGAATCCTATGTCATTTACCAGAGTATCGTTGGAGAAATTGGTTCTTTGGTGTATCAGGATTTTGTTCTGGAGAAAAATGACCATGTGGCCATGGTGTCTAACGTTTTGATTGGAATATTGCATAATGAAGCGTTGTTTCATGCCATTGTGTGAAGGTAAAAGACATTTTCTTTGGAAACACAATTCAAAAATGAGTTTCTATGTCACGAGGTTTAGGATTTTAAAAGGGATGTTTGAATGGTTTTTTTATTACATGGATATTCAGTTGGAGGTTGGAACGCTTTCAAATGTTATGGAAAATGTGGATATTTAAAATGGAGTTATTCACACCAGATATTCAGATATTTTAAGTGGTGGATTTAAAAACTGATATCTATAGATTATGTGGATGGATATTTAATATTTTTCAATGGATGATGATTCAAAACATGAATAAGTACATAGAAAACTATAGTAATGTTACCAAATCTCTTGAAGTTTTATTTTGTATATTTATTTGAATTGAAAAACATGTTCTTTCGATTGAACACATCAATAAGAATGAGAATATTACAGAATCCGGGTGTGATCCACACCATTTATAGTTGTGAATGAAAACAACTAGCATATATATATATATATATATATATCTTGATTCCATTATGATATGGATAGATAGTTACACAACATTGCAACATCTAGCTCTTCAATAATGAATACAGGAAGGAAAGATCTGGGAAATATTGATATATTTGTTTCAAAGAGGGAATAAATTAAGAAAAAGAGGGTGAACATGGGAACGGTTTTCCAGTGAAAAGAACCAGGTATCCATTGAAGTCAGAAGATTACCATTAATATATTTTGGCTAAATAAGGAGTACATTGAATAAATAATTCTAGTCTTGAAATAATAATCAAGAGAAGGGGTTTCTCATTTCAAGTGAATATAAATAATTATCCCTCATACACAAGCTGTTGGTCCCATCTGGTTTAATGGAAGGAGGCGAAAATAATTAAAGTTCAATGATCATCTATTCAGAATGAAAAATTAAAGGTTGGTTAGTGACCCATGCTAATTTAAATAAGACTGTCATGTCTATAAAATAAAACTTTTTTCCCATGAATTTCATGTCAAATATAGTTTCCAACCAACAGAATCTAATTCAAATAGGCACTTAGATTTAGATTCAATCCACAACGAATTCCAATAATATGAGACAGTGTATCCAATTTCATACACCATAGCCAATAATTTGACTTTATATGCTATTCTAATTATAGTGTAATTATAGAAACTCACTTTGACAAAGTATATGATTTATGTCCTCAACTCGAAGAGAAATAGTGCAGGCAGATGAATGTTGGTATCCAAATATTTAGGTTTGATCATGAGTGGGCATGTATCTATAGAGTCCATAACAAGAGGAATTTATAAGGCTGAGTAAATAAGGATTTGAGTTTCATTAGACATCGTGGTGGTCGACCACTACATTCCAGTTTATAAAACATCTTGGAAATTATGTTCTCAAGTTGATTGTGTTTCCATATGAGGTGCATGATTGTGTTGGTTTATAGGTGCTTTGGGAGACTGTTAGAGGTTCATGTTTATAGGATTATAGTTACAACTGCATTGAAAGACTATCAGAGGTGCAGGTTTACATGTTTATTGGATTATATCTTATGCTTGAAGTGGGTTTATAGATTTGCTGGTCAATGTCCTACGCTCAAAGTGGTTTTTCCAGATTTCATGTTGTTTTTTGGGGAGTATAGGATATACCAATAGTTCACAGAACCATTGGTATTCAGTATGATAGACAAAAATGACAACAGTTTACAGAACCATTGGCATTCTGAATATATAATACATGTATATCAATGGTTCAAAAAAAATTGGTGAACATATATTTCAACAGTTTCAGTTGAAATAGATTATATGCTAGATAGTATGTATACCAACAGTTCTTGGACCATTGGTACACATATATACCAACAGTTTTACTTAAACCATTGGAATAGATAAATTTCAAACTAAATAAACCAATGGTTCTATAGAAAAAGGTCGTATTGAGATATTTCAAAGGCCAATAAGCCAACGGTTCCTGAAACCATTGGGATAGCCTATCCCAATGGTTTCAGGGGATATCACATCAGTTTTAAACCATTGGTATAGGTGAAATTTTAAGTAGTGTAAGTTGATGATATCCAGAATGAAGGTGAATATTCTAGAACAAATTTTCCCATTTAATTAATAAAAAAATAATTTATATAGGAAATTTTATAATTATTATTAACCAATTACCAATATAGCCTCTGATATTAGAAACACAAGCGAAGATTCCCACCATGCTTTTTTGGAGAAATTTATCGGGGCTTCCTAAGGCGATACACAAGTGTGAATAAATCATTAAGTTTTACAATCATCCAATTGAATTCCCCATTTTCTAAATATCATTAGATCCATAAGGTATAAATGAATTTATATTTGTTGAGTTCTTAGCATCAAATCAATTTAATACTCTACTTCCCACTCTAGAAGATGACTAGAGATATCATCTTGAAACCCTTTATAAAATTTTCAAACAATAAAAGTAATATGAAAAACTATATTTTTACCCCCTACGTTAACATGAAAAATAGGAGATCATTTTTACTTTCTTCGATAAAGGTGGTACTAATTAAATATATCTTATATCCCACTCTTCCAAAAACACTCAACCATTCCCATCATAGGTCATAAAAAAATAACATCCAAAAAAAGAAAATCAATTTTTTACTTTATTGGTAACAAACCAATCCAAATCATGGATAATATCAAAGTAATATAAGTATAGAAAAAAGTAAACTATTTTTTCATTATGTATCTACAGATAAAATGTGGGAATCTTGAACACTTGACCTTTTTCATTCTATTAAGTGTTTTCAACTTCTTAAAAAACACCATGTGTTTCATTAGATATTTAAAAATATTCCTCAACCATGTTAATATAATGGAATGAGAGGAAATGTTTTCCAATAATGTGGTCACATAATATAAAGTGGTTATTATAGAAATTATAACTATTGGAGGGAATAAATAAATATCCATCAGTGGCTTATCCACATTGAGAAACTACTTTATTCTAGAAGACTATTGTCAAAACCAAATAGACTTTGATGCATCCAATTTCTCATCAAACACATTATGTTCCGAGGATCCTTCACCATATCATAGAGTTGAAAAATAGAGACAAAAATTATGTAATTGACATCATAATCCATAAAAGATATATATATTGGTATATCAAGGGAAATTATATATCATGAGCCCTAACATTGTACACTGGTAACAATTCATTTTTACACCACATGCTATTTTTAATAGTGTGGTATATATCCTCTACTAAGAGCTGATACTACCACATTTACAAAACTCATTCCACTACATCATCCTTCCTCAATAGTTTATGAGAATAAAATTATATAATAGAGTAAATTCAGAAAACTCAATCCTTCCTTCTCGACCAATCTCTTTGCTAGTATATTTGTAAACCACTTTTGAATAATATGTACGATTACTCTTTTAAACATGATATTGAATATTTTGTCACCAACCTATCTGAAACCTATGATCCTTAAACATATCACTTGATACAATAATAGGAGACAAATAAAACAGTTTTATGAATTATTTAGAATACTAACTTATAGTCCTACCTCCTTTTTGTAGGATGAGAAACAATAATGATTTATCCATAATCAATGTTTAATGTAAGAATTTTAGGATAAATATGGTCTTAAAGTCTTTGAATTATGAACATTTGTGTTTATTTAGTATAAAATTGTGTCCCACCACCTCCTACTAGGTCCGTTGATATTAAAATTTAAACAATTCACAATGAAGGAATACAAAGTTTCTATGAAGATTAAAATCCATTCTATATTATCAAAATATTCCTCCTTTTAAGGATCATTAAATCTTTGGAATTATAGTAGTTTCTGGTGAATAAATTCATTGTATTGATCTTTGCCTCCTCCAGACCCTATTTTTTGTTCTCCATTTTAACCTCAGGTGTGGAAAGTACCATAGTCTATATCATGGACCACTCACTCTAATGCTTTAAAAATATTATGATCAACTAGAGGGTTACCTCATAGAACATCATATATAATACCATCTTATGATATTCCAGGAATCCAACATGGTGGCATGGTAAAAAATCAAATATACAAGAGAGAACATCATACATGTTTCCATTATTAGATTACGAATTGTTAATATAATCAATTAACTATGTTTGGATCAAAAATAAAATAAAAGCGATATTCTTACAAATACCCAAAAAATACATGTATCTTCTACCAAAACATCCCAGTACATAAATACCATGGGAAAATAAACCACATTTGATAAAAAAATTTCAAAATCCCAAAATGATTCATCCAACAACCGGACACCTAAGATAGAATGTAGAATGGTAAAAAGGGTGTTATCAAGGTCCATGGTCTAGAAACAAGCTACTAGGTATCAAGAACTATATTTTGGAATTATTATTACCATAATATAATAAAAAATAAATATATTAAATATATAAGAGTAATACAATAAACTATTAGACAATGAAAGATAATTGTATAAGTAAAATAGAAGTGAAAAATAAATATATGTAATCCAAAGTAACAAATATCGATTATATATTATGTTTTATATGTGGTGGAACATCCCACCATAACATCATTAAACAACTACACCATTGTAACATGTATACCTACCTCTATCAAGAAGTCCCTTGACAATAACTACATTAAATGAAACAAGATATACACGCACCCAAAGGTATGTGAATGGTTTGAGTGAAATATTTCCATAAATATGTCACCTAATGTTTTGTAAGAAACATTTAAAAAACAATACATTTATTAAAAATTAATGAATGAAATGGAAGGAAATAAAACTTTAGCCTTTTTAAAATTAATCATGTAAGTCCACTATTTTTATAATAGTATATAAAACAATTATAATCAATCCACCTCAAATGATTTTAAACATTAAACATTTTTAAAATCATTGAAATTTTCCATTGCAAAAGGAGAACTATTTAAACTAGTCATATAGTAAGTTAGGTGAGTTTTATATAGGATCCTAACACCTAAATGATCAAATGGATTACTGTGCTCAACTATATTGAACACATTCTTATTGATAGGAGAACAACCCCACATGTGAAAACATCATAATATAAAAATTTACATCAAATTAAAGCATATGTTCATTCTTTGAAGCCACAAAACTTCCAACCCTTCCTATCTCAACCCCCCCCCCCCCTCTGAAGTATGCCAAGTTCCCATCTACCATAGTGCACCCATTGATTCTTCCAATTTTCAAAAATGGTCTTCACATGGAGGCTTTAAATTAATAGTTATTATCATTTGAATTTAATATCACACATTCATAATCAAACTTTCCTAATATAAAAAAATAACCCCAAAATAAATTTCCATTTTCAAATAAACAATGGAAATCCATATTTTGAAAGAAAAATAAAATAAATAATTTCTAAAATCAAAAATTATTTCATTTGAAATTTTAAAAATATTGTAAACATGGGAATGCATTCATGGTTTCTAAAAATGTATTTTCATGAAACTAACCACATCAAGAACATAGTATTCCCAATGAAAAATGGTTTCTATAACACAAGAGGAACAATGCATATTAACAATCAAAGGAGATCCCTAAATCATTTAAATCATATCATGAAATATATCTTCAAAACTCTCTATATCAATAGAAATAATAGAAAACACGTTCAATGTGAATTCTCAATGAAGTGCCCAATTTTAAAGGTACACCACGCCTCTACCTTCCTCTCTAATAATATATCTATAATAAATCCCATTATATCATGACATGGCTAATTTATATATCTGTAACATCCCCAATAAATGTCTTCATCCTATTAAAATCTGTGAGATCTTGAGTAATGGGTAATAATAATAAGTAATGGGCTGTAACCATGAGTTTCCTAGATCTAACACCCCATAATTTTAGGGTATCACAATCTCGAAGAGTCGGGATCACCCAAATCTCCTAGTGGATCCCCTATAGATAAGAGACAAGGATTTAATATAATTAATGTATTAAAATTGATGGATATGTAATCTATAATGTAATTTTTTGATTAATTAATTTCCATTTCATGGTTTGGACACATCGTCTAATAAATGGTTCACCAACCATGCACTTATTTCTTCCCACTAGAGTTGCCACATGGTTTTGCAACACTATTTGACTAATTAAAAACCAAACATGTGAAACATAACTATATGAATCGACAAATATTCTTATGGTCTCCTAGAAATTATATATGGTTTGGACAAACATTTCCCATGTTTGAACATGCTAAGAATACTCTAAAATTTTCTAAAAAATCATTTTGAACAACCTAATAAATTATAAGAATAAAAGATGGCCAATGAAATGAATATGTGTACATGAAATTAACATAGGTATCTGAGAGGGAGAAACCAATGAGGAGTATCATAAACCAAAATCCACCACAACACCTCTTCAAAACTGTCATGAAAGTTCCACGCTATTGAACATAATTATCAAAGACTCCAAACATTCCACTAATGAGCCACAAAAATATTTTCTTTAAACTTTGATGTGATGAGAATACTAAAATACAATACATTGAGGGAGAAACTATAACTTTACCTCTATAAATCCACAATATTTTAAACATATATTCCATTTTAACCAAATGTGTTTGAATCCTTGCTTCACACACAACACAGAACCATAATGAACCAAAATTAATATAAAACCATTAAAATACATCATTAAGAATTATGAGTGAAATAGTGGTAATAAAATCATGAAATATATATATATTAGTTTGTGTGTGTCTGTGTGTAGAAATACAATTAATGGGAATTAATAATAAATATGTATTGGTAAAATTCAATTAGTGTAACTAAATAACCAACAACATTCATTTCTCGTTTAAACATTTACACTTATAAAATTGATATATTTACATAATAAATATAATATGGATAATTAATATTTTATTGAACAGTATTTAAAAAAATGATTAGAAATTGATAGAAAATAAGAATGATAATAGTTAATAATTAAAAAATTATTTTCCTACAAAACTTGTTTTCATTATATATTTATATTTTAAGATGGAAGTTTAATAACAAAATTATATAATTATAATTTCAAAAAACCAGAGTTAATTTTTTAATAGTTTTGAATAATTTTAGATTAAGTTAATTTTTCTTAAATTTTTTTCAAATAATCAACCTTTTTGAATAGTGAAAAATATTGTTTTTATTAAAGTTAATGCATTTATGGTAATATAAAGTATATAACATAAATAATTTAAAAAACTACACATGATAAAATATTATTTAATAACTAGAAATATAAATTTCAAAATACTATTTTGAAGTAGAAAACCTATTTTAATCATTTTCTAATCATTAGTAACAATATTTCCCTATAAAATTAACAATTTTTAGTATTTATCAAATATTTAAATATTATTAGGGTAAAATTAATTTTATTTATTGATATTATATAAACATAAATATTTTAATTTTTAAATAATAACATAAATTTTTTTAAATAAAAATATTGTTAATTTTATCCAACACATAAATACAAATAAAAATACATTTTCTCTAAATATTGTTTTTTTGCAAGAAATGTGTTAATTATAAAATTATTTTTTCTCTTGCATAAGAATATTATTTTAAAAAATTAATTTCATACTATGAGTTATTATGAACATGTTATTTAATAAGGTCTATTTTATTTTTAGGAATTTGAAGTAAATTACTTATGTGACAATTAATTTCCATGGTAAAAACCTAAAATGGAAAAAGGGAAATATCTATGAGTAAACAGGTTGATACATGTTTAAAACAAGTGTGAAAATGAATTTTAGAAGCATTTTCAACATTATCACTGCCTAAATTTCATTATTTTTATATTTTTGGTTATTTTATCCCTGAATAATGAAATACCGTTATTGGAATGTAATGCGTATAAGATAAATTACCCCTATCTTCACTATTAAAATGGTTACAATTCCACCAATTCATACTAAACCTTTTACTTTTAATTTCATACTAAAATAATGAAATATTTCTCATTATTAAATCATATTAAATTTTAATAACACTATGGTCTCATTTAGTTATCCTCATGCCTCTATTTCTAAGGACATTTCAAAGAGAAATCCCCAGTTCTCAACATGAGTATTTCATTCTCCTTAGTCATTTCTTATTTATATTCCTTTTACTAACCTATTTTTCTATTAACTATGATATAATTAAATTAGTACTTATTTTACTTTTAATTTTATTATTCTATGTTAATAATAAATAACAACCATTTCCCTTTTCAAATATGAATTAAACCACAATCATGAATTTTTTGGGAATACAGCCTCTTTGATTTAATATAACTTTTTTCATCAAGTTTAATTTGTATTTATTAAAAGAATTTATAATCAAATTAACCTACTAAATAAAATTGATTGATTATTTTAAAAATTCTATAATATTTATATTATTCCAAATAATAAATCATTAATAATCATTCACATCCATCATTTGTGGTATGTTCATGCTTGGGTCAGTCTAAACACCTACTTGAAAAATGATATAAAATAATAGTAGTTTTGTGTATGAAAATATAATTAAAAATAATATAATATATAAATAATTACGAAAATAATTTAATTTAATTATATTGTACTGTGATTAATTGTAAACCCATTAATAAATATATTAATATCCATTCCAAAAAATTCCATAAACATGTTAATACTAGATTTCATATTTCTGAACTGTATAATAAAGTAGAATATAATAAAATTAGAAAATTAAAATTAATTATAAATCATCCCTTAAAATAAATTTTTTTATCTAGTAATTATTAACTTTTTTAGATATACAAAAAAACACAAATATTTTGAAACTATTTATAAATGATCATGATTACTCACACCTCATATCGCTAGTAGATATTAAATAACTAATATACGTATAGAGAATAATTATAAATAAAGTATCTAAAAGGTTATAGTTTTTAATAAGGTTATGAAATAGGTTATTATTATACATTATTTCATATAATACATTCTATCACATTAGTGAATGTTTGGAATTATGATAATTAGTTCTTTGTCTCAAATTTAATTTCATGAGATTTGTTTTGTATTGTACTCCAAGATATCTTTGATATGTTTTGATTAATACCTAATCTATTTAATTTAATATATTTTTTTATTCATCTTCATTGAATATAAACATCATTTTGTTTCTTTAAATGCATTTTTATTCAATTAATAACATGTTTTCAAGGGTAATTTGTCACTATTTTCAATTTCATGTGAAATGCTTGATATTATGCACCATCATTTATTTTTATGGTTCATTAAATTCCCTATTTTCATTAAAGTATAATTAATATCATTAGTTTTATGATATTTTAATATCAAGTTAATGTAATTCCTATTATATTCTTTTGATTCTTATGTTTCCTTGATCTTAAGGGTTCCTCATCCCTAATATTGGATTTACATGAATCATGACTCATTATGTGCATCAAATTTTATTCTATTGATTAATTACTTACTATATTATTTATTTCATACTGAATATTTTATTATTTATTATTTTTTTTTCTGTTCATGTTCCCTCTTCATGAGGTTATGATTCCATATTTTACAAATTCATATGTGTTTTATCTCAAAATATC
Source organism: Viscum album (assembly GCA_963277665.1). NCBI lineage: Eukaryota > Viridiplantae > Streptophyta > Magnoliopsida > Santalales > Viscaceae > Viscum > Viscum album. The sequence goes on along the minus strand of OY728121.1, from coordinate 1,637,113,085 downwards.
TTTCCTTGAGACATATTTTTAGTTATGAACTAACCATATTTTATATGTTTTATATACATAATATATGACACATTATATCCTGATTATATTTTTGTTTATAGTATTAAGTGATTTATTTCATGTTCACGCTTTTAAAGTTGGTTTTCAACTATGTCAATATCATTTGACAATCTATTTGTCACACTTGAGCTATGTGTCATTTAACCATCCAACTTATTTAAATTGATGTATTATAACCATGTTATCCAATTTATTGAATGGGAATATATTTGCATTCCCTATTATTGTACGTCAATATGTATTTTTATTGATTCCTAATGTAACATGATTTTTAATTTTTTTGAAAATAATATTTATATATGGTGAATATATTAAACTTATGTAAGTGATAGGTGGGGCCTAATATTATACAACCCCCCACCATATATAATTATTCTTAATGAGACTAAATATTTATGTTTTTTATGAGCTTAACCCATATATGAATGATGTATTGTTTATGGTTATAATTGAATGAGTGATGCCTTTTCCATGGCCTTAATGATAGTAACTGTGTCTTCCCAATGGCCATGATCGTAAAGATCTAGATTTCAGGAATTATGATTTTATAACCATGAATATTATTATCCATGTTATTATTTATATTATTATTTCATCTATATTTTTTTTGAGATCACGTGATCATTTATATTCCAATATTTTATCATCGTTTATTTCTTTACATACTATTCATTCCTTCTTTATTATGAGATATGATTTTTTTAAATTATTTATATTATTCAAACATTGATCTCACCCTTCTTATATTTTCACTTCCTTAGTTTATGAATATTAGAGTTTAACATGATATTTCTAGAATAGTAAAATATGAGTACACATTATAGGAGATGTAAAAGGCTTATTATGTACAAATTATTTTTTTATTTGATATAATAAATGTCCAACATATGATAATGACATGGTATTGGTTAATATGAATCCATTAAATGAAAAATAAACCCCCCCCCATGATCACAAAGAACCAACAATGAATTTATATGAAAAAAATGTTTTTATTGAAGTAATGTTATACTTTGACAATTCCTATTTAAATCCATGAAACATGAAACTTTTGATTGTAACCCTATTCATTGATATTTCCAATTATTCCTCCATAGTTAATTTTGACATTAAAAATAAAAAATTTCAATATAATGTAATTTCCCATATAAAATACACCAAACAACAGATATTAAATTTAAATCCAATTAATGGAAAATTATGTTGTTATCATAAATTAAATTTTACAAACCTATCCTCATGATTTACATATCTCGATGTGCATTATTTTTAATGAAAGTTTATTTTTTCCCATTATTCACAAATTATGATAAAGAATGATTTTATTCAATTAATTTGAAAAATTAATTTAACAATGCTATATTTTTAATAAATTATGTAAAAAGAAACTCAATTTCATATTAAAGAATCATAATTGATACAAAAAAGAATATAATCCACCTATCATATTTTTGTTCATTGAAATCTCACCATATTTTTATGTCAATGACCTTAATGGATTCATACATCCAATCCAATCAAATATATTCAATAATATATGATATCTCTTAAACCAAATATAAAAATATAATTTATGAAATGATATTACACAACATATGCATATTTGTAATTACCTTAATGGTATATTGGTATATACGATTCCATTTTTTGGGAATCCAAGTAAATCTCCAATTAATGGTTAAAAAGAAGAATTTTTTGTGGGGATAAGTAAAATATGTGGTTGATCCCCATTCCAATTATCATGACTATTGGAGGAATTCACCACAAATCTACTAGAACATACACCATATAATTCATCAAATTTAGAAAAACGAAGAACCAAAATATCCCTTATGAGAATTTAACACCATAAAATTTAGCTTATAAGATTGTAGAAATAAACACCTTACCCTACTAACCATACCAATTTTAACCTTTCATACACTCTTGGAAAACTCATAAGAAATAATTTAATAAAAAATAACAAGGTAAAATAGATACTTGGGATTTATTTCGGTTGTATATGAGTCTAAAATTAATGGTAATAAACTACTAATATTTAAATTATATGTAAACATAATATGGTTTACAATAAAAATTAGAAATTCTCACAAATATTTGATCTCATTATTTTACACATCACATAGAAAATGTAAAAATAGTCCCACATCACTTATATAGCTATGCACAACCAACCATATCTTTACAGAAACCTATGATGTTTGTGGGAAGAATATTGTTAAACCTGGAGGCCTTTGATTTTATATAGAAACATCAACCATGATCAATGAAATATAGGAAATATATGTATATAGATAAAAATTTCATTCCCACCAGATAATATCATCCATAAAATAGCATGTCTCTGATGATGATTTTTTCTATTGCTCAACTAAACCTCATGGCTGAGATATCTAATAAATTGTATTCTATAAAATGATTGAATCATATCTTTAATGTTCCTAAACATTCCTCAAATTCTCCTACATAAATAATTCCTTATAAAAATTTTATATGCTCTCTAATACGTTAGGTAAACAAAATATTTACTTCTGCAATACATTGTGTCTCCATTTTTTCCATTCACCCTATTCATTTTGAGTGAAAGTGTTATATAAAAAGATCATACACAAACAAATTTTTCAATATTTATAATGTATTTTTATTCCCTATTATCTTCTTCAAGAATAATAACATATCCTATAGCGTATTATTTACCAGAACCAACCCAGGCACCCTGGTAACCCAATAACTAATACTGTTCTGACATTGCCTGAATGGTGTTCCTGATCCCCATGGGTCAGTGACTAGCACCTTCCATCAAACAAACTAAATGTTTGAATTGTTTTTCAAAAAAATTTGGAAATTAAAATAGAAAAGACAGGTTGCATATCAAAAAAAAATCCATTAGTCGTAATGTAACAGAAGTCAAAAAAACAATGAAGGCTAAAGTACCACAACCAATGTACCAAAACATGGATAATAACCATGTCCTTAATGACACGACTCACCATGTCCATGGTTCAAAAGCTAGATCTGTTGGAACCAATGTTGTTCTTTTCTATAAATGGAGTATAGTTTTTTGTTTTTTTCAATCCTCTCGTGTAATATCTTGATGTTTTCAAGGAAAGGTATATTACAGTTCAAGCTAATAACAGTGTTGAAGGTGGCATCTTTTCCCAGGGTTTCCAATTTTTTTCATAAAAATTATAGAATAGAGAAAAGTTGTTTTGGTAAAGGATGTTTAGCAGAAGTTTTATGAAGGATTGGAAAGTTGAACACACAGCATATTTCACGATCTTTTCATAAAAAATGGAAAAGGAAAGAACTATGCACAGTTATATATTTTCACGAAAGTTTAGTTTTCACAAAAAGGGTCTTGTGCGAATGATACATAAACACTAGGAGAAAAGTTGCACGAAGTTGCGCACAGAGTCGGTAATGAATATAAATAGTTGTATACCGAGCTCATTTGAGATGGGATAAATGCTTACAGAAAATATGACATATAAATCACACAAGGAGTGAGTTAAGTGCATGAAGAGAGTTGTGTTAATGCAGAGAGTTGCACGTAAGATAGGAGCTACACCCGAGTGGTGAGTTTTATTTAATAAGGGAGTTCTATGAAAAGTGTTATTAGAGTATATCAATATCACGTTAACCTTGTGTTTTAGTTTCCTGAAAGAGAAGTTTTTGATAAAAGAAAACATGTGTGACAACCCCAAAACTCATGCGCATGAACTGGTGTTGCATGAAAGTAATGAGTTGACCTTCTTTCAAGTTTTGTATATCCTATTTGTTAGTTTAGTTCTTTAATGTTAGTCAATTTAGAAATTTGATGTATACAGAGTCTCATTATAGACAGAGACAAAGTCTTAAATGTAAATCCATTGTAGTGATTTTCATGTTAATAGGATGAGTTAAGATTCTCTCAAAGCAGTGAGATAGGGGATTCAATGGAATTGTTCTAAGGGACACAGTGTTACATCCCTAAAATCATGTAAAGGAATTATTCTTTGCATAGATGACCTATTTCATAACATTTTTATTCCATATCTAGTGAATAATATTGGATTTATTTATGACCAAAACATTTTCGATGTATGCTCGTATGCTCTTTGGACAAGCCCTTAGTGGTGAACCAAGTTAAATTTTTGGGTTTTCCTACTTCTTGTGAATGTTTTAATTACTACACATTACCATCATACAGGTTTAATAGGTCCCTACTAATGTGGGAACAAGATCCTTCACTTTAGAATAAAATGTTTTCACCCTTATTCACCCCTCCCCTCTCAGGGTATTTTGGGGACCTTAAAATGGTATCAGAGGGTAAATTTTTCTAGTTTTAAATCGATCCTTTATTTCATTCATGGATAATTAAGTTAATTTTTGGTGAGTCCCATATTTTGATGTATGTAACTTTCAAATATGGAAGAATGTTATGGGATATCATCTATGATCTATTGGAATGGAATTACTCTTTTACACTTTATAAGGAATGATAGTAACTAATGAAACAAGGCTATCTATGATTGAAAGAGATAAGAAAATACATAATATAGTGGCTAAATCATAGAATACCATCATCGCATCTCTTTCTAATAAAATATAACAAAAGGTGATGAGTTGTACTTTAGAAAGTTCTATGTTTGGAAAAACTAGACGGTATTTATTAAGGTGACAACAATGTGAAGGGGGAAAAGATTTAGGTCCTACACAATAGGTTTGATGAATTGATAAATGTTCCTAAATAAAATGAAGATACCTTTTTTAATAAAATTAGTAAATTTTTTGGATCTATACATGAACTTGGGGATGAAATCAAAGAAATATACATTGTGAAGAAAATATTGATAAGTCCTCCACATCACTACAATGCTATGGTTTTAGACATTGAGTAAAGGGATCTATCTAAACATTCTCTAGATGATCTGTTGATTAGTATGGTGGAATATGAAATGAGAATCAAACCTGAAGATGCAACGACTTGAGTAAGTAAGGAAATGGAATTCAAATCCATGGAAAACATAAGGTGTCTGCAGATATTGTTTATGATGATAATGTGGATGATGAAATTATTTATCTTCTTACAAATATATTCAGGATAGGAAAAGACAGATTGGATGGATATATTTCCTTAGCATGTTTTTTGTGGTAGAGTTAGGGACATTACCTCTTGGTTATCAAGGAAGCTCTATGGTGAAGAAAATGAAGTAGGAAATTCATAGAAGCCTCAGAAAATGATTTATCAAAGGGGAGACTTAAAATATGGATATAATGTACAGATGAATATTTTTTCAGTAAATAATAAGATGATGACAATTAATTCTTTTAGGAATAAGAACCTTAGTTTGAATCTGGAACCCATTCATCTATTATGTATAAAGATGAAAAGTCAAAATCATCAAAATATAAAGCAAGAGATAATTAGTTGATTGCTGATAATGATCTCTAGTTTAAACGTAAGGATGCTATTGTAAATCTTGATAATCAATTTATCTAAAAAAAAATTGGAGAGAAGTTTTATAAAAACCATTAGAATATGTTCATAACCTTGAAGGTAAAATTAAACAACTGAATGAAGTACTGAAAGAACAGTCAACAACCTTTGAAAGTATAGAAGATGTTGTGGAAATAAATCTTAGAATTGAATAATAGGAAAAGGTCATTAATGAACTTACATCTAGACTAATGGAGAAGTCGATTAATATTCATGTCTTTGAAGAAATTTTGGCTCTTAGGAGTAAACTTTAATGTAAATCAAATTCAAATGAAACAAGGAAGAAAATATAGTATGGGAAATTCTAAGATGATGGGATAATAGTGAGAGCGAAGTGTGTTTCTGAAAGAGTAGATAAGGATTTAGATGATCAATTATCCTTATGCATGGTAAAAATCATAATTTGTTGTGATTATGAAACATAAAAGTTGGAAACATGATGGACTAAAATAAAGGGATGCTAAAAGATGGGAATATCACAAAGTTTCCTAAAGTCTTAACAAAGAAATCCTCAGATCAAATTGAAAGGATAAATGAAATCTATCCACAAGATTCCAAAAATGATAGTAAGTCAAATTATTTACTGAACAAATGTTTCATGAGTAGAAATAGAAGTGAGAAGACATTTTCTTTAATTAAAAGTCAATTGTGTGGCTATCTGGGTCATACCATGTCATAATGTGATGAGGTAAAGAGCTATTTGAATTGATAAGAGCTATAATGTCAACAAAAGAGGTTGAATTCATATCATACATCTTATAGAAGATATAATTTATGCTGATATTATTTTCATTATTCTATCTTAGGCCATAAAGCTATTTATTTCTTGTAGAGGAAAGGAATGAACAATTCATACAAAACTCAGAGAAAATCCAATACAAGTCAACCATAGAGTGTTTCTATTATAAATAGATTTTCTCTATTCAAAGAAGAGTATGAGTATGATTAACCTCTGCACATGGAAAATATATTATAAATGCCATATTCATCCTTCACACCATCTAATATTTAATGGAAGTAAAAGAAAAATATAGAGAAATCTAATCTTACTAAAGTCGCACTCAAAGATACAAAGAATAATATCACCTAGATTCCTGATAGTAAATGATTATCACATATGATGGGAAATGTATATTTATTGAACAATGTAACTAAAAGAGTTGATTTAATACTTAGGTTCAGTAAATATAGTTCTTTTAATATCAAAGCTAATGGGAGTATTGAACTAGAAAGTGATGTAATTTTGAAAATTGAAGTTCTTTATGTGGACTATTTATACCATAATCTCTAGAGTGTGATCCAACTACGTGACATAGTACATATAGTAACATTCAATCAAAAGGGGTTCACTATAAAAGGAAGGGAAGGTAATTCTCTCAAGAATGGTGGTAGAACATATGGAAACTTATATCAGGTTGTTAGTAAAGAGAATATTTGTTACATGAATGTTGAATAAGAGAGAATCTTATGGAACAGAATGTTGGTTAACATTAATTAACAAGGCATGTACAGATATCTAATCAAAATATTTTCAGGGATAACTCTAATTTTATGTTTGGATAGTATAAGAATTGTGATGCTTTCATATGAGGAAAGCTAGTCTTTAGTTCATATCACCTAATGAATAAAAGGGCATCTAATATCATTGATCTCATCCACACATATGTATGTGGATGGATAAATGTGGTTGGAACATATGGAGAGATGTATTTCATTTTTTATTTATTATTTTAGATGAATAGCTTGTGTGATTGTTTTACAGAGGAAATGAGAAGTGCTTGATTTTATGAAAACATATCACTGAATAGACAATAATGATACTGGATGGGAAATTAATGTACGGTGGTCTGATAATGGAGGGGAATAAAGATCCATTGAATTTGAAAATTACATAAAGAATCATGGAATGCAAAATAATTTGGATGTTGTGAGAACTCCATACCAAAATGGAGTTGTTAAGAATAACAATTGATAGGTGAAAAATATGTCCAATTCTATAATTATTTAGAGTAGTATCCCACTCCATTACAAAAAAAATTTGTTTTTAAATTTCATTGTGTACTCTGATTCAAACATGGATTTATATGGGTAAAAAATGACACCATATGAGTTTTGGAATGAATGGAATCCCCCATTGAATCATTTTACTATTTTCGAAAGTAAATGTTTCATCTGAAATAATGAAGAAAATGAAGGGATGTGTAATGATGTTATTGATGAAGGAATATTCCTCAGATATTCAAGTAAGATAAATGCATAAAATGTTTCAATAATCATAATGTAAAAATTGTGTAAAGTAGTGATGTGATGATCATTGAAGATAAAAAAAAAATGCCTCAACGAACTCTTATGATGATATGATAAAAGATGAGGAACAATGTGGACATGGAATATATCCTAATATTGAAGTAAAGGAATTCATTCAAAACATTTAGGTTTCACAACATGGTATTGATTGGGAAGAAGAATCGGAAGAGGAATCCACGGCTAAAGAAAATTCTTATGAACCTTATAAGAGAAATATAAGAGTGTATATTAATCAACCTAAGATCATTGGGGATTGGAAAGTAACCAAAAAATCAAGGATATTGAGTAATAATTCACAATCTACCATTCTATCAGTTGTGGAACCATCTTATTTGAAGAATCTGCAAAGGATGAATCATGGGTTAAATCTGTTGATGAAGAGTTAGCACTGATTGACATGAACTAGGCATGGGATCTTGTTATGAGACCCAATAGTCACAATGTGATTTGTATGAATTGGATATTTAAGAATAAATTTAATTCTCAAGGTAATGTGATTAAAAATAAGGTGTGATTAGTGTGTAAAGGATATTGACAAATTGATGGTGTTTATGTTAAAAAATCATTTGCTCTAGTAGTGACATTGGAGTCGATCAAGATATTTCTTACCATGGAAATTCATTGAAGATAAAAATTATATCAAATGGATGTCAAAAAATATTTCTTGATTGTTTTTTTGAAGAATATGTATACAATGAACAACCAGTGGGTTTTCCACTTGGTAATTATGAAATAAAGGTATTCAGATTAAAGAAGGAACTCTATGGCCCGAATCAGCCACCATGAGTGTTGTATTCTCAACTGGATTTATATATAATAAAGCTCAAATTTAAAATAAGATGATTACATCACAATCTCTATATGAAAATTTATCAACAAGATCAACTCATGGTACTCTTGTATGTGGATGAAATAATATTTAGTTGATGTTGGTAGGGATTAGTTGATGAATTTTCCATTAAAATGAAATCTGAATTTTGAAATTTTTATGATTGGGGATATCACTTGCTTCGGGGGAATTAAAGTGATTCAAAGGAAAGACTAAACTTTTATTTATAAAAAAATTTATGCATGGGAGTTTAAAAATAAATTCATCATGCATGACTCCAAAATAATATCAACTCCGATTGTGGATTGAACTAAACATTGAAGGGATAAATATGAGACTTTTGTAGATACCAACATGTACATTAGAATCATCAAAATCTTATTGTACTTAAATACAAAATGGAAAAATATTATATTGAAGCATAATTAGTTTCCTACTTTCAATGTAATATGAAGGAATAACATATGGTGGTATTTAAATAAAACATGAGTTATATTCAAGCAACTCATAATTATTGACTATACATTGATGTAGGGAGAGATAATGAACATTTAGTCTTTTCTGCTACTTACTGGTCAAGAGATGTTGTTGATAGAAATTCAAAAATTCATGGATCATTATTTATTAGAAAGAAATGCGTGGGCTCGATGAGTATGAAACAAGAATTTAATTCTCCCAATACTGTTCTAGCTAAGTATATCTCCACTATAAAGGATTTCACTCAACTACTATGGATGAAGCAACAACTGACTGATATAGGTGATGAGGTGAAACAACCAATGGTGATTCAATGTGATAATAAGAGTGAAATTGATCTTATGATGAATCATGTTCATCATTCTCATACGAAAACATTGAAGTCAGATATCACTTTATCATGAAGAAATTTGATCAAGGAATGATTAACAAGGGACACGTTGGAACTAATTATCAAGTGGCTAACATACTGAACAATCCATTTTCATCACATGTGTTCAAGAATAATCTATTGAACCTCGGTGTTAAATCACCTCCCCTTGCATGAGGAGGTTTGGGTTGGTACCATGTCCCAGGTTTTTTTATCTCTTTTAATCTTTTTGTGGAACTGATGTAGGTTAATGTAATGACCCAATGTTTCATTAATGGAAATCCCTCTTGATCTAATTAAATGTATCTTTATGTTTATATAAAATGTCAAATTCATTGGATTTATGTTAAGAATTTTGACCGTTTCTAATATAGCCATTGAATAATGATCACATGATTAGTATAAATATAGGGCTTTAACAAATCCAAATTTACTCAGACAAAGGAAGCGATGGCCTCTTTCAGTAGAATTTCCCCATATGAAGCCCATTTGTTGGAGCTCGGAAAAAGGTCGCATCTTTGGGCTTCACTCTTGACCATGCCCAAGCTGAGCTTCATCATGTCAAGATTGAACGGGACCGTTTACGGGAGAAGTGGAATTTGATAGAACTTACCACTCGAGCGATGTTATCTAAGACACCCCAAGAGTCTTTCACCATCGCACTCCTTACCCTTAGGTATTATGCAGTTGTTTTAAGGGTTTATGTGACAAATCAATATTACTATGTTCATGTACATTTTTTTTTTATATAATAATGAATATACTTTCTTTTCATTATTGAAACATTATAAATAGTTTTTAAAGTAAAAATAGTGTTTTTTGTTATTATTTAATTAAGAAATCTATTTTATAAAATTAAACTATTTTTGAATTAAAAAATATTTTAATAAAATATTATTATTATAAAATTAATTATTATTAAATATAAATGATCTTATAATTTTATGAATGCAATTATAATTTTTTTATGGTTTGAAAGCCATTTCTTTCAAAACACGTGAATTTTGGATAAATGTCAGTTTTTATTTTAAAAATGAAAATTAACATATTTAGATACTTATTTAGATAAAATAAATGTTATTTCTGGAATGAGGATGTTGAAATTATCCAACGATGAATTTTTCATAATTTTCTGAGGCAGTCAAATTTTTGGGTAAAAATTAAATACCGTTTAAATATATAATGTGTTTTATGACATCATAATGACACAATAGAGATGTAATAAAATACTATAATCATTATGTTCGGACAATATATGTTTTACCATTAAAATAATGTGATTTTGGGTTTGTTTGACCAACTTTTCAAAGCATTAATGGACCTCTCAAGACTTATTAAACATCTTATCTTTTAAAATTATTTTCCATGAGAGTGTGACTCCCCACCACATAAGAAAACCTATTATTTTTAGATTACAGGACATTGGACTAATAAAATATTGTTTTCCTCTTCCCTTTTTCAAAAAACATGGGAAAAACATGGGATGGTTTGTGGTTTGGATTAATTTAATCTAAGGTGTCCCAAACCTAAATAATAGAGAATACCTCACCTTTCCTATATAAACCAACCCAAGCTCCCACTTCCTCCTCACTCAATTCCTTGAGAGTTTGCCCAACCTCTTCCCTACTATCTCTATAATTCTCCCAAGGTGCCCCAAGCTCCCAAGAAGCCTCTCACAAGCCTCTCTCAAGACATTGGAAGCACACTTTCAAGTAAGGGTTTTTTCTTCCTTTCTCATTTTTGTCCAATTTTCTTTAAGTTGTTTTACCTTTTAATATAAAGTATGAATTTTGGGGTATGGTTTCTCACCTCCCTCATACTGCCCTCTTTATGTTTGAATGATGGGAGACCCCTTTCTGTCTCATTAAATTTCTCCCATGTACACCCGTTACTATGCCGAAATTCCGAAAGGAACATCTCTCTCCTCATTTAGATTCAAGAAATAATTTTATATCATGAATCTAAATTCCATTAAAATTGTTGGGACATGTATCTATATGACCTCCTTACTTTCCATTACATGTAAATATTATGAGGAACCCCTTTCTCTCTCATCAACCATTTTTTATGAATTCTTATGTCTCGCCGTTACGCTGCTGAAATCGCACAGATTTTCTATGCCAATGCCTTTGTGTAGTGAATACCATGCCCATTTCTCCATCAAGTGGATTCACCTTTATGAACATTTAATTATTGATTATAATGTTAAATGTATGAATTCCACATTCCGTTATTGTGGAATAAATTATAATGTTTTATGAATCCATGTTTTATGATCCATGTGGCACACTTATGCATGAAATGAAATGTTTAAGAAGGGTGTGCCATTATAGCACACCAATGCATTGGGTAATGTATACTATCATGATACATCATTTGAAATGAGTGTTGAATCATGATAATTCAAGTGAAATGAGGGTTTACTCATGCTTCATGTGCAATGAGTATTTACTCATGTTCCATGTGTAATGAGTATTGGCTCATGCTAATTCTATGTTAAGTGTTGTTTCCACATTTCCATGTTATAATTATCATGCATTATCATGAATTTATGTTCATGTTTCTCTTGTGATATATTGATATGTATAATGCCTAACATGTATTTTACACGTCATGTTATTCCATTTTTATTCCCTTACTATGCTTTATAGCTCACCATTTTCTTATGAATGTCCTCAGGTTATCCCATTCAATGCTAAGTATGAAGTAATGTAGTGGTCACGTAAAGGATGTTTTCAATAAAGATGTTGTAGTTCATGTTTTATGTTTTTATGTAATGATCCTAAGCCCCAAAGACACTGAACCTATCAATCTTCTTTGTTGTATCAAGTGATGTTTTATGAAATAATTCATGATTATGTTTATAATAAAATCAGGGTTGTCATAGTTGGTATCAGAGGTGGTACCCATCCTTAAGTGTGGTGCACTTCCTGGATTGAGATGTAGGGCCCACAACGAGGATGGTGTGCTTTAAAGGGGGTGATTGTAACACCCTAAAATGATAAAGGGTTAAATGGCTTAATGACAAGACTCGTGTCAACAAGGTGCACCTTCCTTTCCAGGAGCCTATCTGATTAAAATACCATAGTTAAGCGTTCTTGGCCTGGAGTAGTGATCAGGATGGGTGACCTTCTGGGAAATTTCCCAGGGTGTGTGTGAGTGAGGACAATGTACACTGGAAAGGACATGTGTTGGCCTTTGGGGACTGTCATTAGTCAGATGACCTGTTCGGGCACGTGGGTGGACCCTGGGGTGGGCCCCACGTGTCGGTGGGGAAACTGGTGGTACCTGGTGGGATAGGACCCAACAACACATGGGTGGAACCTGGGGTGGGACCCACGTGGCGGCGGGGCAACTAGTGGTACCTGGTGGGATAGGACCCGACAACCATGTTAAGGGCGGGGTGGCTGTGCTGTCAATGAGGATAATTGAGAAGGATCCAATCTTCTTAGTCTTGATGAAGATGGACATGAGAATCATAAAGAAGGGAACATCATCAATCCTTTCACAAATTATTGTCCAACATTATTTTTTGGAATGTTTAAAGGATGCACAAAAGGATGATGTGGGAATTCAAGAAAAAGTTGAAGCTATCGAAAAAAGGAAATTCTCGGAGTTTAATGTTAATGAAGAAGGAATTGTGCGATTTGGGAAAAGACTATGTGTTCCATCAAGTCTGGGGCTGAATAAGGAAATTTTGGATGACACACATAGTTCAAATTTTCCTTTTCACCCAGGGAGTACCAAGATGTATCAAGATTTCTGAGAAAACATTTGGTGAGATAATATGAAGAAGGATATCGCTAAATATACATCAAAGTTCCTAGTGTGTCAGCAAGTGAAGGCAGTGAGGAAGAAGTCTAAAAGGATGATGCAACCATTTCCCATACCAGAATGGAAATGGGAGAACATCACTATAGACTTTCTCACCGGAATTCCAAGGACATCCAAAGGAAAAAATGAAATCTGGGTTATTGTGGATCATCTTACAAAGACTGCACACTTCATTGCTATTCGGGAGGATTTCTCTTTGGATCAACTGGCACAAATATATATATCAGGGAAGTGGTAAGGGTGCATGGAGTACCACTATGAATTGTGTCTGACATAGATCCATGATTCACCTCTTTGTTTTGGAAGTGTCTTCAACATGATTTGAATACTGAACTGACCTTCAGTACGGCCTATCTTCCTCAAACTGATGGCCAATATGAGTAGACTATCCAAACACTTGAGGACATGTTGAGAGCATGCTCAATGGAATTGAGGATGGGATCAACATCTTCCTCTGGTTGAGTTCCCTTATAATAACAGTTTCCACTCAAGCATCCAAATGGGAACATATGAAGCCCTATATGGGAAACGGTGCAGAACACTGAGATGTTGGGATGAGGTTGGTGAACGTATGCTTCTTGGACCAGAAATGGTTGACGAAATAGTGGAGAATGTGAAAACCATTCAGCGGCATATCAAGGCAGCCCATAGTTGACAGAAGATTTATGCATATAACCGTCGACGAGACCATGATTTTAAAATTGGAGACATGGTGTTTCTATGAATATCTCTGTGGAAGAATCTCATGAGGTTTGGAAAGAAAGGGAAGTTAAGTCCATGGTACATCGGCCCCTTCGAGATTCTTGATCGTGTTGGGGTTGTGGCCTATCGACTAGCACTTCCACCTACCATGTCCAAAGTACATGATGTCTTTCATGTATCCCTCTTAAGGAAGTACATATCGGACCCTTCACATGTACTTTCTTCTGATGTGGTACAGTTGGAGGATGATCATTCTTATGAGGAGAAAGTAGTGAAGATCATAGATCGTAGAGAAAAAGTACTACGAAATAAGACAACGCCCCTCATCAAGGTGTTTTGGAGAAACCACAAGTTTTTATGAAACGACTTGGGAATCGGAGGAAATTATGAAGCTGAGTTACCCACATCTGGTTTAGTGTGGGAAAAGGAAAATATAGAGGGTGAAATTTATTACGGGGGGAATATTGTAACGAACCAAAGTTTCATTAATGGAAATCCCTCTTGATCTAATTAAATGTCTCTTTATGTTTATATTAAATTTCAACTTCATTGGTTTTATGTTAATAATTTTTACCATTTCTAATAAAGTCGTTAAACAGTGATAACATGATTAGTATAAATATAGGGCTTTAATAAATCCAAATTTACTCAGACAAAGGAAGCGATGGCCTCATCCAGGAGAATTTCCCCATACGAAGCCCATTTTTCAGAGCTCAGAAAAAAGGTGGCATCCTTAGGATTTACTCTTGACCATTCCCAAGATGAGCTTCATCATATCAAGCTTGAACGGGACCATCTATGGGAGAAGTGGAAGTTGATAGAAATTACCACTCGAGCGATGTTATCTGAGCCACCCTAAGAGTCTGTCACCATCACACACCTTACCCGTAGATAATATGCATCTGTTTTAAGGGGTTATGTAACAAATCGATAGTACTATGTTCATGTACATTATTTTTGTATATAATAATTAATATACTTTCTTGTCATTATTGATTTATTGTAAATAGTTGTTAAAGTACAAATAGTGTTTTTTGTTATTATTTAATTAAGAAATCTATTTTATTAAATTAATGGATATTTGAAATAAATAATATTTTAATAAAAAATTATTATTATTAAATTAATTTTTATTATATATAAATGATCTTATAATTTTATGAATGCAATTATAATATTTATTATGATTTGAAAGCCATTTTTTTCAACACCCGTGAATTTTTGATAAATATCGGTTTTTATTTTAAAAGTGAAAATTAACATTTTTAGAAAATTATTTAGATAAAATAAATCTTATTTCTGGAATCAGGACGTCAAAATTATCCAATGGTTAATTTTTCAAAATTTTATGAGTCAATCAAATTTTTGGGTAAAAATTAAATACTATTTAAATATGTAATTTGTTTTATGACATCATAATGACCCAATAGTTATGTAATAAAATACTATAATCTTTATTTATGGAAAATATATGTTTTACCATTAAAATAATTGGATTTTGGGTTTGTTTGACCATCTTTTCCAAGCATTAATGGACTCCTCAAGACTTATTAAACATCTTGTATTTTTAAATTATTTTCCAGGGGAGTGTGACTCACCTCCACATAAGCAACCCTATTATTTTAAGAAGTTCAGACATTGGCATAATAAAATATTGTTTTCCTCTTCCCTATTCCAAAAATGATTGGAAAAAACCATGGGATGTTTGTGGTTTGGATTAATATAATGTAAGGGGTCCCAAACCTAAATAATAAAGAATTCTCTCACCATTCCTATATAAACCCACCCAAGCTCCCACTTCCTCCTCACTAAAAGCATTTTGAGTTCGTCCAACCTCTTACCTACTATCTCTAGATTCCTCCCAAGGTTCCCCAAGCTCTCAAGAAGCCTCTCACAAGTCTCTCTCTAGCCTTTGGAAGTACACTTCCAAGTAAGGGTTTTTTCATCCTTTCTCATTTTCGTCCAATTTTATTTAAGTTGTTTTTACCTTTTAATTTCAATTATGAATGTTGGGGTATGGTTTCAAACCTCCCTCATACTGCCTTATTTATGTTTTGATGATGGGAGTCCCCTTTTTCTCTCATTAAATGCCTCCCATTTACAACCGTTACTATGCAGAAATTCCGAAAGGATCTTATCTCTCCTCATTTACATTCACGCAATACTTTTGTATCAGGAATATAAATTCCATTAAAATTGTTGGGAAATGTATCTATATGACCTCTTTACTGTACATTAAATGTATATATGATTAGGAACCCCTTTCCCTCTCATCAACAATTTTTTATGAATTCTTATGTCATTTCGTTACGCTGCCGAAATCGCACCGATTATCTATGCCAATGCCATTGTGTAGTGAATACCATGCCCAATTCTCCATCAAGGGTATCCAACTTTATGATGATTTTCTTATTGATTATACAGTTTCATGTATTAATTCCACATTCCATTATCTTGAATAAATTATTATGTTTTATGAATCCATGTTTTATGATCCATGTGGCAAACTTATCCATGAAATTAAATGTTTAAGAAGGGTGCACCCTTATAGCGCTTCAATGCATTGGGTAAAGTATAGTATCATGATACGTCATGTGCAATGAGTGTTGAATCATGATAATTAATGTGCAATGAGGGTTTACTCATGCTTCATATGCAATGAGGATTTACTCGTGCTCCATGTGCAATGATCCTTGGCACATTCTAATTCCATGTTAAGTGTTGTTCCAACATTTCAATGTTATGATTATCATGCTTTATCATGCCATTATGTTCATGTTTCTCTTGTGATCTATTGAAATTCCTAATGTCTAACATGAATATTACTCCTCATGTTATTCCATGTGTATTCCCTTACTGGGTTTTATAGCTCACCCTTTTCTTATGCATGTCCTCAGGTTATCTCATGAAATGTGAAGTACGAAAGAATGTAGTGGTCATGTAAAGGAATTTTTCAATAAAGATGTTTTATTTCACGTTTTAAGTGTTGTATGTAATGATCCTAATCCACAAAGACACTAAACCTATCGATATTCTTTGTTGTATCAAGTGATGTTTTATGTAATAAATCATGTTTATGTTTGTAATAAAAATAGGTTTGTCATAGTTAATGGGGAGATATGATCCAGAAATAGTATATTTTTTAACTATACAAGTCAAAATTTGGTTCCTTGGGTTTATTTCCAATGGGGGAGAATGGATAAATTCACTGAGTTGCAAAGGAGGATAATGATGAGTTTCAAAAGGGGAAAATGAGTGTGGAGAAAACAAATCGAGGATATGAGGATATAGTTTAGGGCATAAATCGCCTCTTCATCCTGATCAGATCATATCTTGGACATCGTTAAGAATTCAAAAACATAGGAACCCAATTCATTAATCCCCTCTTGTTTTCTATTCCAATAATTTCTCGGATATACTTGGACATTTGGTTGAGTTTTTTCTTGCATATCAGGTTTTGATATTTTTTGGTGCTTCATTGTTTTTTTCAGATTTCCAACAAACCCAAACATTGATATTTTTTGAAGAAAGGCTATATTTTTTGATAAATGGAGTATGGTTCGTATTTGTTTTCAATCCTCACATGGACAATTAAGGAGTTTCGTGCATGTGTTATGATGGATTTTCAATTTTTACAGATTGCATATTTCATAATATATGTATCAAAATTTGGAAAAGGAAGGAAGTTATTGTATGTTATAGATTTGTGTGAAAGGTGATTTTTCTGAGTTTTCATGAAAAAATACTTGTGTGAATGATACCTTCATGCTAGGGTGAAATTTGTGTGGTGATTCACATAGGGTTAGAAATGCCTAAAAATAGGATGCTTACCCCTTATTTGAGAGCGATTTAAATCATATATAAAATCCAAGCTCCGAATCACACAAGTATTGAGTAATTCACAAATAGGGAGTCTCATGCAAGTAGAGAGTTGCGTGTTAGCTAGGAGTTGTGCATGAGTGATGAGTTTCATGTATTAAGGGAGTTCCACACAATGTGTCCCTTGAGTATATCAAGATGAATTGAATCTTATGGAGTAGTTGTGTGAAATATAAGGGTTATATGAAATATAGGGGTTGCATGAAAGACATCTTATGTGGCAACCCCAAAACATGCGCACATGAATAGGTGTTCCACACATGTACTATATTTAGATTCTTTCATGTTTTGGATAAATATTTTTTTAGTTTACTGATTTCAAGTGCATTAATTTATCACTTCAATGAATTCATGGTCTCATTCTATATATAGATATGGTTTTGAATAAAATATATTGAGGTTACCTTTAAGTAAAAAATTGAGTTAGACTTCTCTCAATGCACTGAGCATGGGGGAGTCGACCGAAGTGTTCCAAGGGATACAATATGATATCCCCAAAATATTGTAAAGGAACTGTTTATGGCATATAGTGGTTGTGTCTAATCTTTTTTATTACACATATAGTACTGAATAGTGGATTTAGGTATGATTAACACACTATCGGTGTATACTCCATGGACTATCCCTTAGTAGTGAACAATGTAAAATTGTTGTGTTGTCTTGATACTTGTGAATGTTTAAATTACTGAACTTTATTATCATAAAAGTTTAATTGGTTCCTAAAAATGTGGGAATAAGATCCTTCACATGATAAGAAAAACTTTTATTCCTGAATCAACCATCCCCTCTAAAGGTGTTATGAGTTCTTTTTGGATCCACCATAAAGAGATATTTTTCCCATTCCCGAACCTCGACGGATATAATCTACAAACAACCAAAGGAACAAGTAGGGTGCGATCCAAATCCCTATTGGATTTCATGAATTATTTTATAAAAAGATTCCTATATTAAATTAACCAGAAAAATGTTTTAATTTCTAAAATAAACAGGTTTGGCATTCCAAAATCATATTCCACAAGTCATGCTTTGTAATTTAAATATGTAAATACATTAGCCACTCGTGATTCAAATTTAAAATGATGTAAAATATTTTATCCACCTATGATTCACCTTTCAAATGATTGAAAAAACTTTTAAAAAAAATAATCACAATACAATTTATGGAACATTTATAAAGCTATGGATCTTTTAACTAAATTCTTAAATAAACACTTTTATATAAAAAAGTTTACATAAATTCAAAAGGCATGTAACAAATTAATACAATGGAATATATAAATTTAAAATAAAAACATTGGAGAAACAAGGTTATATTCAAAATAGGTATGATATTTTCGGTCTATAAGCACCCAACACTATAACATGAAATGTATATACATATGCCCCTTTGGGCCTAAGGAAAAAGCAGCTCATCACCATCACCTAAGTTGAGTGATGTGATGATATGATGTTTTAGAATTTTTTAAGTCATAATGTTTTGTCCAAATAACACACTAACATAATATTTCATTCATGTTCTCATGTAGAAAACAATTGTGCGAAATTTATTTTAGTACTTCTTGAAATATAATAAAACTTTATTATCCATTTCAAATATAAAAATTTTCTCTATAAAAATCATAATAGGTTTTTATTGGAAAATATGTCATTTCATGGATAAATCCACTTGGTTTCTAACAAAAAAGTAATATGTTTTTCATAAAAAGTTATTTGAAACCAATTCATGAAAACTCATAATCCATTTCATAATTAAATATATCAATTTAAATTTTGTACAATTCCCTCAATTTCATCGCAAACCCACAATTCACTGGAATTTGTGTTTTTCAAAATTTTCCCTCAAATAAACCTTAAGAAATTAAATTCAGAAATTTAACTGACAAAAAAATATTATCAAATTCAAAATTAAATTAGATAGATTTAAATTTCTCAATTTCCAATAAACATACCCCAATTCAATGGAACTAGGGAATTTCCAATTTCATGGAAAAGTGGACCAAAACCCCAATTCACAAGAATTGGGTTTTTAATAAAATGGTTGAGTGAAATTTATAAAATTTAATATATTAAACTTTAAATTAAAATTAATATAAATAAATTAATTTAATGTTAATTAAACTGGAAACCAAATATGAAGCTACCAACATTTTTCATAAAACAAGAATGCTCGCAATAAATCCCACCAATTAGAATGAAATCACAGAAGATCTAGGAAGTCAAACAAGAAAATAGATTTAAGAACATGGAGTAGAGATACATCAAACTCATGATGATCCATAAAACACCTAGGAAATTAAAAGACAAGGAGACTAAGAGGCATGGAGAATACTTACCCTGAAAGACAGACTGTGACCGAAACAATCATAAAAAAATGTGAAAAATGTATGGAGGGGTTGGAGGGTCTCAAAATTTCTTGGGGAAGGATTTAGTTTGAGGTCAATGAAGCCTATAAGAGGAAGAAATGAAAATTTCACCCAAGATACCTACTTAAGAACCACCCTCGAGAAATTACATGATGTGTAAGCAAATTACACAATATGTAATTGATAAGTCTAATAATTTCCAAAAAAACTCATCTCATTTCAATAAAAAATGGGTTTATTTTCATTTACGGTTTACCCTTGATGTAACCATATTTCACGACATGTAATTCTCCAATAGGATGCAGACCCAATAGATTTTGTGCCAGAAATTCTAAAAAATCTCTGACTTCACCATTACAAGAATCCTCACATTACCTTAATGACCCTATTTATACAATAAAGAAGGACAACGATGAAATGTTTATAAATTTACATATCCTAATCTTTATAGGATGATACATTTATGGATGAAATGAAATTTTAGGTTGATATGATTCATCTACTAGTGAAACACAGTAATTCAAGACAAATGGGCTAAACAATGATTTTCATAGAATAACACTCTACCTTCATTACCTTTTTTTATTCCCTTTAACAATATTATAAAACAACTAATTCCTCCCTTTTAACCATTATAGACATGTACTCAAATTCTATTATAGAAAAAGTTACTAGAGGATTAAATCCTATCATCTATCTATCTACCGTTCCTCCCTAGGTGTACACAAAACACGCGATTCTATTTTTGGTATTTGAATCTACATAAATACCTGATTTAATATAAATGTTCAATGGATATGATTTCATTAATTAAATAGATATACCTTCCAACCCTTTTAGCTACCAGATGATACAAATCATATCTTCCCAATATTCCTTCCCCTAATTTTCTAGGAACTAATACAAAAAACCCCATATAATTTCATTTTTTATTCATGTATATATCCTGGTTTGCATCTGAATACATAACACCAATGAAAACATTAGATTATATATGTTCTAAAAAAATAATATAATTATGTGTTTTTTATCCATAGATAATTTGAATATTATAACCAATGCTAATGTGACTGATTCACATACAGAAATTCATAACCATTTAAATATATTAATAATACCATCCCTTTGATATAGAATAAAATGAATAGATTTATTATCTCTCTCAATATTCAACCGCATTATTTTCATATCCTAACTAAGTTATTTCTCCGAAAATATTTATGAAAAATCATGCTTTAGTTTTTGAATCATTTTAATTTCACGAGACACTATAATAATTTCATCGACATCATAAAATATAAAGGATGAAACCCAATTCATTCAATGTATTCTAGTATAAATAATAATATGAATTTCACATATTCAAACCCTCCATAACCAAGAAATATGAAAAATTTAGATTCCAATATCATGGATAATGCATCAATCCATAGACACTTTCCTTTAAGTTACACACCATGTTATTATTATGATTATCCATGAAATGAAAAGGCTAATTTATCAATATATTTTCCTCCAGGTCACTTGGAAGAACGGTTGTGTTTATACCCTTATTATATAACTGATTATAATTAGTTGCAAACATGGTTAGTATTATCTAGATGGTAATATGAAAAAATATAGGGGACAATAATTCATACGAGTTAATATAAAATTTCTCTTGAAATTCCCTTGTCGTCAATCATGCCTTGAATATATATGTACCATAAGCATCCACCTGTAAATGCAAAACTCGATTATTTTACATTTCATTAAACCTATATGGTAACATAATTATAGTTAATGACCAATTAAAATCTAACAAAGACACTTCTTCTTTAATCATCAACTCCAACTTTTTGCAGTCACTGTGATTGTTTTCCACTTTGAGGATGTTAGGTACTCCACCACCAATTAGAATAAATAATCTCATGTCATCTCTAACCTATTAAACTAATTTCTAAACCTCATTAAATAAATATAATTTAACATGGGGACCATCTCCTTCTGGTAATACATATTATACTACACTGTCTTATGGATCCTAAAATATCAAGGAATTCCTATGAGCCAATGCAGGGATATTTAATTCATAGAAATATTATGCTAGTCTATATTTTGAATATTAAATGATTACATCTAAATTCATTATAAAATATATTCCTATAGTACTTCTCTTTAGTTAAAAAGTTAT
This sequence comes from Viscum album, assembly GCA_963277665.1. Classification (NCBI taxonomy): domain Eukaryota; kingdom Viridiplantae; phylum Streptophyta; class Magnoliopsida; order Santalales; family Viscaceae; genus Viscum; species Viscum album. The sequence continues at coordinate 1,637,090,612 of OY728121.1, read as the reverse complement.
ATAGATAAATGATTTTTTTTCTATATAATTATCTACCATATTCATATCTTTCAATAAGAGCATGTCAACAAATAAAACTTATCATCTCTTATTTATATATTGATTTCACATCCTCATACATATATTCAATACTTCATTCACAATTTCTTATTAAGATACATGTATTTTACTTTTCATATTTTTTCCCAATCCATGGAATTAAAATGGTCATTGTAGAGACTCATTAAAATTTTTATATCGATAAATTCTATAGTTTTACATGATCATACCTTCTTTATTATAAAATATATCAACGGAGAATAATGACTTATGTTGACATAGTTTGTTTTAATGCACACCGCTTCTACCAAAATTGACATAATTATTACTATGTATAGCCTCATTCTTAGTTCCTTGTTTTTTGTCATTCCATTAATTCCATAAAAAAAACATTCAATTGCAGTTTACCCACAAAAATATTCTCTTTTATAATCCGGTTATTATAACAGATGTTGTTTGATGTCTCTTCCTCTATATTCACCACCATTTTCATATCTTACAAAAATTATCTTCTAACTAGTTCCCCTTTCAACCATATAGATCAAATGAAAAAATATTCATAATACCAATAACATGTGTTGTAGAAATTAATTCCATTAATCCCTTATTTCACCATCACTAATAGTGTTGACACTTGTACAAAATATTCTATTTCCTTCAGTTGAGTTAATGGAAAATTAAATTCCTGAATTAGTCCTTATGAATATAACGATGAGATAAATTGTATTTATATTGAGGTATTATCTCTCAAAACAATTACAACATTTAGTGTAAACACTAATAAAATTACCTCATATCGTTTCTCACAATACTTATTTTTTTTTCCTCCATCATCTCTATTAAGGAGAACATCCTATTCCATTGAAAATGAACGCTTTTCTAGAAGGATCGTATACTTCACATAATCAATGTTCTTCATTTAGGATTATATTTCTAACATCCTCATATACCCTGTCATTTATCAAGAAGGAGTTTCAGGTATATTTAAACGTCATATACCACTTTCTCAATCATTAAGACAACTTTAAATGACACCATACATCATCTATAAATGTTATACTAACCAGTTCATACTACCATTGAATCATAGAGAAGTAATATACATATAATTCCAAGGATTTCCATTTAATAATCCCATAATGAAAAACCTTTGTATCATGAACACCCTATTAAAATATATTGGCTTCTTGTACATGTCTGTAAGAGATCTTATTATTCCTTTTGGGGTATTCTTCTAACATATGTTAAAATATATATTCAGAGACAATGACATCATGAACAACCTGAGAACATTATTTTCAAGTCATTAACATTCCCATTTCTCTTGGTTTTTTAGTTTTTCACCTTTCATCGAAACATTATTTTTATTTTAAACACGATACCCCCATTTTATTCTCTATTAATAGTAGATCAATGAACTTCATGTTCCTTAATTAGAAATTATTACCTTTATATTCGATGAACCATAATATATTAAGAAACATCTCATCATATATAGATCAGTTTTGTTAAAACTCTTATATAGTAATTAGAAACTCACAAACAAGAATTCATGTCAAAATAACATAGATGAATGGTCACTATGTATTTACATGTTTTAGAAATCATTCATACATCTAGGAGAGAACACTGCAACAATAATGAACCAAAAATTATATATAATTATTTAAATTCTAAATATATATGTGTGTCAGATTAGGTAATATATAAAGGACCCCGGGACACCCTGAGAGGGGAGGGGTGAATTAGGGTGACAACTTTTTATTTTAATGTGATGGATCTCGTTCCCACGTTGGTAGGGACTTGTTGAACCTGTACGATGAATATGATCAGAAAGTAAACATTCACATGCACAGAGAAGACACAACACTTTTTACTTGGTTCACCACTAAGGGCTATGTCCAAGGAGCATACGCCGACAAGTTGTTGGTCGTACCTAATTCCACTAATCTTCACTAGCTGTGGATTACAAAGGATCGAGCATAGTCCCTCTGTCCCAGGCTTACTTCCTTTACAAAGATTTAGGGATTTCTCACTGCGTCCCTCGGGTCACTCCTGTTGACTCCCCCTGTCTCACTGACATTGGTGAAGTCCCACTCAGTTTATAGACGTGAAGGTCTCTTCAATATATGTGCATTGAAGTCTTTGCCTCTGCTCAGCACGAGACTCTTCCTACATCGATGTCCGGAATATATGCACTAGAACGCGCAAAACCACTGAACCAGATAATCATAACGTGCCGAAAAACGTCACTGACAATTGCGCACAACACCAAACCTTTGCGCGCAAAGCCTTACTACTGCACGCAAACTTTACTTTTTGTGCGGAAAAATATTTCACGCAAAAATAACCTTTTTCGGGCAACTGAATCTTTTATGTGAGAATCCAATTTTTATGTGCAAATCATTATTTTTCACACATCCCAAAATTTTCCACGCAATACCCAATATTTCGCTCAAGCCCCTTTACGCGATCCTTTCTCGCGCATCAGACCTTGGATCTTCTCTAAGTCTCCAACCACATCGAATGAAGTGGGTCTGCTAATATATATAGTCGTCAAAGACCCCCGTGGGAAAAAACCTCTGTGGCGCATAAAAAATCTCATCTGGCGCGTAATATTTCGTGCCGATACCATTTTTCGCGCACGTCATCAGATATTTCGCGCAACCCATGCCTTTGCCGGTTTTTGACAATCTGATTCTGAAACACTATTTGCGCGAAAAACCTCGATCCTCCATTTCGCGAATCCTGCTCTTTTTCGTGCCCAACTCAAATTTTTCGCGCAAGTCTCTTATTTTCCGTGCAGCCCATGCCTTTTCCATTTTTCAACAATATGATTTAGAAACACTATTTGTGCGAAAAACCTCGATCCACTATTTCGCGCATCCCGCTGTTTTCCACACCCAACTTCAGTATTTCGTGCAAGCCTCTTATTTTTCGCGCACCACTTCCTTTTTGTGCGAACCTCCTATTTCAGACAATCCATGTCTTCATTTTCTGATTTTGAGGCCCAAAAATTTGGAAAACACTGGGAAATAGCGCCACCTTCAATACTGTTGTCTTCATGAACTGTATGATCACTTTGCAGACACACATTTGGAACTTCCACTGAGGATTGACAACAAACACAAACCAAACTACAATTTCTTCCATGGTTCCACCAATCTCCCCCTTTGGGTTTGTTGGAAATCACCAAATAAATTCAATATATCACCATCCACATGCATACCAAAAATGCAAGGATCAAATCAGCCAACACTCTAAGTCTACGTGAGCATATCTCGGTGTAGAAAACAAGAGAGGAAGCTTTAATTGGGTTCTCGTGTTTTGGAATACTCAAAGATGCTCAAGAAATTTTCTTACAGTGTTAATTCTATCTCATCCTATCACCGACACAGAATTCTCATCAGGTCACAAAAGCATTACATGTCCATATACAATCCTGAATTCCTGAATTTATTCCATCCCTTTCTCCCCCATTGTCAATAAACCCAAAGACCGGTAAATTAATCAATGTTCAGCTCATGCCATACTCCCCCTGGATAGTATCTCCCCCATAAACTTGCATCACAGCCGTAAACAGATAGAAAGAGTTACCATAATCGGGGAGAGGGGATTTCGGAATTTCCTTATGCGGTAGGAGGAGGTTGAACACCGAGGTTCAACCAATTCTTTTGAAACACAACTGCTGACAGTGGTTTTGTCAATATATCAGCTACTTGGTCATCAGTTCCCACGTGATCCATTTCAGTCTCCTCTTGCTCAACTTTTTCTTTGATAAAGTGATACTGATTTCAATATGTTTTTTACGAGAATGGTGAAACGGATTCTTCATGAGATCAATTACACTCTTGTTATCACATTAAATTACCACTGGTTGATTCACCTCATCACCAATGTCTGTTAGTTGTTGCTTCATCCATAGCAGTTGAGTGCATTCCTCTGTGGTAGATATATACTCAGCTTCAGTAGTACTATGAGAAGTACTTTCTTGTTTCTTGCTCAACCAGCCGGCACAGTTATTACCTATAAACAATGCTCCACCACTGGTGGATTTTCTGTCCACAACATCTCTAGCCCAGTTAGCATCTGGAAATGATGATAATTCACAGTCCTTTCCTGCAGAAAAGTATAATCCATAGTTGTGAGTACCTTGAATATACCTCATGATTCTTTTTACTACTGCCAAATGTTCCTCCTTTGGATAACTCTGAAAGCAGGCTGCAAGACATGTGGCAAAGACAATATCTGGCCGTGTCATTGTCAGGTACAGTAGGCTCCCAATCATCCTCCTGTACATGATGGGATCTATAGATTTCCCATTCTCATTCTTTCCATGTTTGGTTCCAACTACAAACGGAGTTGACATTGGTTTGGAGTCTTGAATATTAAACTTCTTCAGCATCTCTCTTGCATACTTTTCCTGAGAGATAAAAGTGTAGTCATTCCATTGATTCACCTGTAGTCCCAAGAAATATGTGATCTCCCCAATTATTGACATTTCATGTTCTGATTTCATATGATTGGAAAATTCAACCACTGATTTCTGCCTACTGCCACCCAATATAATTTCATTGATGTAAACGATAACCATGAACTAATCTTTTAGAGAATTATTCACATAGAGATTGTGATCTAATCATCCTCTATTGAATTACAGCTTCTTGAGATAAGAATCTAGTCAAGAGTACCACGCCCGTGGTTCCTGTTTCAAGCAATAAAGTGCTTTCTCAAGCTTGAAGACCATTGATTCATCAGCACCAAGAATAAAACCCACTGGTTGTTAAATGTAGACTTGTTCTTCGAGTACATCATTTAAAAACATTGTATTGACATCCATTCGATATACTTTATATCCTCTTTGGAGAGCCATGGAATGGAAATGCATGATTGACTCCAGTCTAGCCACTGGAGCAAAGGTTTCTTCAACATCAACACCTTAAATCTGAGAATCCCCTTTACATACCAGTCGAACCTTGTTTCTGATAACACTTCCATGCTCATCATACTTGTTCTTTAATATCTATTTAGTTCCAATCACTTTGTGACATTTGGGCCTCTGGACAAGATCCCATGTCTGATTCATTTCAATATGATCTAACTCTTCATTCATGGCTTTCACCCAGGATTCATCCTTTGCAGCTTCTTCAAATGAGTATGGCTCCAAAACTGACAGAAATTCAGAAGGTGTGTTATTCCTCAACATTCATGATTGAGTGGGTGCACTCCTGTCCCCAATTATGTTGGATAGATCAATCTCAGCTATTCGATTTCTCTTGAGAGGTTCAGTAGCATTCTCTTCAGCCACAGTTTCTTCTTCAGATTCTTCTTCTGAGTCAACATCATGATGTGACTGCTGAGTGTTTTGAACAACTTCCTCTATTTCTGCATTTGTATTTTCTTCACTCTCACTTTATTCCTGACTTTCTATCACATTACCATATGAAGTCCTTGAAGCATTTGTGCTTTTCTCTTCTATTATCCTAACATCACTGCTTTCCAAAATCCTTCCTAAACGCTTGTTGAAACATTTGTCGGATTTTCTGTTCATTGAGTAACCGAGGAAAATTCCTTCATCTGCATTGTCACAATATTTCCCTTGATTTAATTCTTTGTTCTTGATGAAGAATTTACTTCCAAAGACACGAAAGTATTTTAAAGAAGTCTTCCGTCCATGCCACAATTCATATGGTGTCTTTTTCTCACCCATATATAGTCCTGTTCGCTTCTAGATGTACACTGCAGCTTGAACTGCCTCTTTCCAGTAATGTCGTGGAATACGACTCTCAATCAGCATAGTTCGTGCCATGTTGTTCACCTGTCGATTCCTACGTTCAACAACTCCATTTTGTTGTGGAGTTATCACAACAGCTACCTCATGCTTTATCCCATGATTATCCAGATAATTTTCAAATTCAATGGACATGTATTCTCCTCCATTGTCAGATCGCAACACTTTTATTGTTCGTCCAGTATCATTCTCGGCGATTCGCCGATATGTTTTCATGAATTCAAGGACTTGACGTTTCCTGTGATTGACCATCACACATGTCATTATACTGTAATCATTTATTAAAAGGAAAAAGTACCTTTCTCCGTGATTTCCAACAACATTTATCGGCCCACATACATCTATATGAATCAGATCAAGAAGGTGAGATGCCCATTTCTTCTTTGGCCGATATGAACTGCATACTAGCTTCCCACGAATGCAAGCATCACAAGATTTTTCATGCTCATGCTTCAGGTTGGGAATGTCCATAATAATTCTCAATTTTGATATTTTCTCCATGTCTTGTTGATTGATGTGTCCCGGTCTCCGATGCCACAACTTTTTTTCTTCTTCAATAGTCATGTAACATACATTTTCTTCACTATCAACCTGATACAAGTTCCCTTCTATTCTGCATCCCTTCATAAGTGAATTTCCTGCATTTCCCTTGATAGTGCAGCCTTTATGATTAAAAGTAACTATATGTCTCGAGTCACAGAGTTGACTCACGCTGAGGAGATTATGACGTAGGCCATCTACGTAAAGGACTTAAGTCTTATTTAGTTCTCCATTAGCCAATTCGTTACTTCCACTCCCTTTGATTTTCATAGCCCCATCATTACCAAATCATACTGTACCATCACCTATCCTTTTGATGTCCATTAGCAGGCCTGCATTACCTGTCATATGAGATGAACAACCGCTATCCAGAATCCAGGTACTGTTGTTCCTTTTAGCATTGAGGGCCACCTCTGCAAGGTTGGATTTCTCAATCTTATTCCTATCCTTCCATGAGATATTGGATTGAGTATATAGTACTGATGGCCTTCCAATTATCTCTTATGCATACCGAGGTTCTTCATTGTCAAAATATTCCTTGAGAGGAGAAAACCTATTTGAAAGTGCAACACTATCTTTCTGACAAGACTTGACTTGTCTTGAAAATCGGTATGAGGTGTCCATGTCCCTTCTCTGCCTGCAATTAGCAGCCTTATGAAAAAAGTAAGAAAAACAATAAAAATATCCATAGAAATTGTTTCTTCTATAAGAATTAGGATATTAATTTGTTCTCTTTTGTTGAAATTATATATCTTCTCCATTCAGATAGCTTCTTGCCTCTTCGCAATAAGACATTGTATGGCCCAGATAGCCACAGAACTGACACTTTATCAGAGGAAATGTCTTCTCACTTGAATTTCTCCTCATACCTTCTTCCTTGGGAGAAAAGTAAGACTGTCTATCATTTCTGAATGTTTTAGGATACTTTTCAGTTCTCCTTTTCGTTTGGATTGAGGGTTCCTTTTTAGGCACTTTAGGTAGCATTTCAATATGTTCAACTTTCATCTTATCTTTATTTTGGATCCTTTCACTTCCAGCAATTGATGTCTCAGCCTCACAACCAATTCCACTCTTTCTCATGCAAGCGGGTCTTTGATCACTCAAAATTTTCCCAAAACCATCTGAACCACACTTGGCTCTAGCTTGTAATTCTGCATCTGAGAATCTTCCAAACTGTATTTTCATCCTATATTATTTTGGAATTTATTCAGTCTCAAGTTTAGTCCTTAGAGTAACAACTTCCTCTTCAAGACCCTCAATAGTCTTGGATTTTTCATCAAGTCTGGAGGTGAGGTCATTGATGACCTTTGTCTGCTCTTCAATTCTCAGCTTCAGATCCACTACATCATCATTTCTTTCAATTATTTTAGACTGTACCTTCAAAAATTCTTCCATTCGTTCAATTTCAGCTTCAAGTTGATCAACATATTCAGTTTATTCTTATACAATTGATTTCCACTTATTGCAACTCTTACATTTAATATTAAGCTTACTAACGGCATCCTTACGTTGCACATCAGGAACTACACAAGTTATCAGTTGTTCTTCTCCACTAGTAACTTCTGACTTTTCAACTGTTGCCATCATGGAAGCATGGTTCTCAGTTTTGAATTCTGGTTCTTCTTCATCACAGAATTCATTATCATCTGGTTCCTCTTCATAGACAAAGCTCTTCCTTTGCATTTTCTTTCCAGATTTGAAGTCTCCCTTTTTGAAGAACCTTCTCCGAGGATTTTCGAAGCTTTCATCTTCACTATCTTCATCATTGATCTTTCTTAAGAACCGAGAGGCAATGTGCCCAACTTTTCCACAATGGAAACATGTGAGAGGTAACTTCCCTTTGAATTTTCCTTTCCCCTTCTAGAACTTCTTTGCAACGAGAGAAAGAATTTCTTTTTCTTCATTATCTTCACCACTACTATATTTTGAGATTTTCATTTTATCCATGGCCTTGAATGCCATTTCCTTGCTCACACGAGTCATACCATCTTCTGGTTTGACTCTCATTTCATATTCCACCAAGCTGCTAAGTAGATCATCCAGAGAAGGTTTTGAAAAATCTCTTTCCTCAAGGGATGACACCTTTGCATTTTACATAGGTGGAAGTCTTCATAATATTTTCTTTACAATATCAATGTCATTTATTTCTTCACCTAGTCCCCGAATTGCTCCAACCACTTCAGTAATTCGATTGAAGAAAGAGTCTGCATTCTCGTCAGGATGCATCTTCAGATCATCAAACCGATTGTGCAGCACTTGTAGTTTTTCCTCCTTCACATTGCTACCTCTTTCAAAAATATTCCTGATTTTATCCCACATGGATTTTTCTGAGGTGGAATTCATAAACATTAGTAGATCTGATCATAAAGGGGTCTAGTAAGTGCATTTTTTTCTTTAGCGTCTACATCAATAATTTTCATGTCTTTATCAGTCATAGCCAGGCCTGTTGGGTTAGTGACTTGTATTCCTTGCACAGTAGAAAATATAACTTCCATTCCAAGAGATCTTAGATAAGATCTCATTCTGTTCTTCCAGATCTGGAAATTACTTCCATCGGAGTGAGGGACTCCCCTGACATTGACTGTATTCTCCATGACGATAAAGGACAGATTCAACACCAGCAACATGCCTCTGATAACACTTGAAGGACCCCAGGACACCCTGAGAGGGGAGGGGTGAATCAGGTTGACAACATTTTATTTTAATGTGATGGATCGTGATCCCACGTTGGTAGTAACTTGTTGAACCTGTAAGATTAATATGATTAGAAAGAAAAAATTCACATGCACAGAGAAGACAGAAAACTTTTTACTTGGTTCACCACTAAGGGATACGTTCAAGGAGCATGCGCCGACAAGTTTTCGGTCGTACCTAATTCCACTAATCTTCACTAGCTATGGATTACAATGGTTTGGGCACAATCACTCTGTCCCAGGCTCACTGCCTTTACAAAGATTTAGGGATTTCTCACTGCATCTCTCGGGTCACTCCTGTTGACTCCCCCAGGCTCACTGACGTTGGTGAAGTCCCACTCAGTTTATAGACGTGATGGTCTTTTCAATAGATGTGCATTGAAGTCTTTGCATCTGCTCAGCACGAGACTCTAGTTACATCGAAGTCTAGAATAGATGCACTAGAACGCGCAAAACCAATGAACCAGATAATCAGAACGTGCTGACAAACTTCACTCACAATTGCGCGCAACACCAAACCTTTGTGCACAAAGCCTTCCTATTGCACGCAAACTTTAATTTTTGCGCGAAAAAATATTTTGCGCGAAAATCCCCTTTTTCGCGCAAATTAATCTTTTATGTGAGAATCCAATTTTTACGTGCAAATCATAATTTTTCCCGTATCCTGAGATTTTCCGCGCAATACCAAATATTTCATGAAAGCCCCTTTATGCGATCCTTTTTCGCGCATCAGACCTCAGATCTTCTATAAGTCTTCAACCACGCCGAATGAAGGGGGTCCCCTCATATTTATAGGCGTCAAAGACCCCCGCGTGCAAAAACCTCTGTGGCGCGTAAAACCTCTCATATGGCGTGTAATCTTTCACGCCGATACCATTTTTCGTGCACATCATCAGATATTTCGCGGAACCCATGCCTTTGCCATTTTTTGACATTCTGATTCCGAAACACTATTTTCGCAAAAAACCTCGATCCTCCATTTCGCGAATACCGCTCTTTTTTGCGCCTAACTCAAAATTTTCACTCAAGTCTATTATTTTCCGCGCAGCCCATGCCTTTGCCATTATTCACCAATCTGATTTCGAAACACTATTTGCACGAAAAACCTCAATCCACTATTTGGTGCATCCTGCTATTTTCCGCGCCCAACTTCAGTATTTCCCTCAAGCCACTTATTTGTCGTGCACCACTATTTTTTTGTGCGATCATCCTTTTACAGACAATCCATGTCTTCATTTTCCTATTTTGAGGCCCAATTATTTGGAAAACACTAGGAAACAACGCCACCTTCAATACTGTTTTCTGCTTGAACTGTATGATCACTTTGCTGGAACACATTCAGAACTTCCACTGAGGATTGAAAACAAACACAAACCAAATTCCAATTTCTACCATGGATCCAACAATATAGATAATAAGAACTAATATAATTTTATCAAGAATTCATAAAATTTCATGACAATAATATAAACAGTGCGATTGTTTCATGTCTATTAGTGTAGAATTGTGAAGACCCCAAATTCTATCAATGAAATTTTAATCCTTATTGTTATTTCATATAGTATAAATCATATAAAATCACTTATAAAACACAATAGAAACTTATAAATAAATAATGAATCAAATAAGAGGTATTTCATAAGTTAAAGATAATATACCAATAGAATATTAACTTTACCTTTTGAATAGTAATGTGATCCTTAGGAAAAGTAAACTGAACAATAGAATAGTAACCTTGCATATGAAATTATAATTAAAATTTTGGTAACTTATAAATAAAAATATGACATATCTATATATTTAGATAATTCAATAAATATTTCAATAATGATATATTAAGTGTAGGTATTTTTGTAAGTTATAAATAATTATTTTAAATTTTATAACATATATAATGATTTAATAGAAAATTTATTTTCATAAAATATTTTAAAATATTAATAATGTTTTGTATTATGATGATAGGATAATTTAACGAGACCTGAATTAATTTTGAAATTGTCATAAAATCTATTATAATAATAAAATTGGTATTTTTTAAATAAATGATGATTTTAAATAAAAAATAAATTTATCTTATATATATATAACTATTTTCATAAAATGTATTCCATTGTTTAATTCTACACCATAAAATATTTTTAGGGATAATTATTTTTATTTTCCTAAAATAGTTCAATTTTTTGTGAAAAGTAACATACGGTAAACTATGGTATAAATAAATTATAAGATAAATACATTATTCATTGAGTCATGGATGACGAAAGAACCATAATATCAAACATCCCATATATATTCTAACATATTTAGTGATAATTATCAATCTATTCATAGTAATTAGCCAAAATAATAAACTAAAGATTAAAATAATTAAAAAACACCCATATCCTCCACTATAAGTACCACTCTTCACAACCTCCTCTCCTCACACCTTCCAATATTTGATCCCAGTACAATTTATTCCCAATACTCTTCCCAAAACGATATTCCATGTATGAAATATTTTTTCTCTCAATAAAGGTCCAAAACCAATCCCCTTAAAGGGGTTCTTAATGAGAATAATTCAAGGGGTAAAATTCCTCATTCCATTCTTTTATTTTCTTTTTAATTTATTTTCTTTTATAATCCTTCCATCACCTCCCCTTTCCAACATGACATGATAACACTAGTATATTTTATATACTATAATTTATTGTTTAAATTTAGAATCCACATCATGTCTATTCCCCTTTCACATTAATTTTACTGACGAAAAAATCATCCAATATGTGCAAATTTACCGCCATCGTGGACGACGTCTTTTTGATTTCCAAATACTTCTTCAACGATGGTAATAAAACCATAATTACTGTTAAAAAATATTTTATTATACATATTATTAGTTATTTAGTGTTCAATAACCAGTTTATATATATGATATTAATTAATAAGACAAAACATGTCCATGATGACTGAAAACCCACCAAAATAATCTAAATGATTATCATTAATGTTCTATCTAATGAATAATCCTCATGTCTATAAAAATATAAAATATAAGACCATTTAATCTTATTTTTGATTATTAATAACAAATAATTTCAATTCATGAGAATTATTTCCATTTTACAAGATCTTTTTTATACATGTAAAAGTAAATAGAATATGAAAACCAAGGAAAGAAACACTCCCCAACAATGAAATTGAATCTCAAAACTCATCAAATTTGTCCTAAATTAACATAATAAAATTATAATAAAATATATATATATATATATTTAATATGATATAAATTAATTTATTAATGAATGTATTTTTATTATCTAGTATATTAAGATCTAGTGTAGAACACATTTGTACATAAAGTAAGGGTTTCTTCCTGAACCACCATTTTCATTCAGGTTATGTTTTCTCCCTCTTTAATCCAATTAAATTATTATTATTTTAATACAATTATTATATAGTATATATATTTATATGTTCTAAAATCATGTATCTAGATAATTTTATCTTTATTTTATGTGTAATTACATGTTTTTCAAGGTTCTTTTCTCAATTCAACCCAATACGCAAGCCCGATTAAAGGGAAGTTCTCGATTTCTTACCCATTTTCAAGGAGAATCCATAAAATATTATAAGAGATCATTATTTTTCTAAGAACACTAATTTTGTATTGAAAATATATATATTTTCATTTCATGTTTTATAGAAACAATTATGACAAATAAAAATGATTTCTCAAAAAGAACTCTTTTTTGCAAAGTAAAAAAGGTGTATTTCTCTCAATAATATATGGATGATTTTATTAGTGTATATTCATATATTTCAACAAATATTTTGAATATTATTAATTAATATTGATATATTTTGATTATAATATACTATATTTTATTAAATTTTTTATTATCAATTTCACTATATATGTTCTACATTGATACCATTCACCATATTACTCAGAATAGTTAGTGATTATGTTTTCTGTTGGGGAAATTTATTTACATTTCATATTAATATGTTGTCTATGTTTAACCCCATTCATATTTGTAATGAATTATACATAGTAAATGATGGGTGGGTCCTTTTATATCCCCTAGATCTATTATAAGGTCTTATTAGACAAAATAGAAATGGATTTTGGATGAGTAATTTACCATTTATTTTTAGATATCCTAGTTGAGGCCTCGACGATATGTTTTTGATGTCTGATATTATGCATTCTATCATTATGTTATTAGAAATTGATATATGATGTAATTATTTGACTATTATAATATCCATGTTTATGTTTCATGAGTTTTTTTATGGAATTACTTATTCAGCTTTTATCCCAACCATATTATGCTCAAGATTATGTTTTATTAGAATGTGTTTTTGTTATTAACATTATATTATTGATAATTTTTATGATATCCTTCATTTTATTGTTTACCCTTAATAAGCATCTGATATCACACATTTATTGTGTTTTCTTTTTCCACGGGATATGAATATGTATATTATGAATGACTTGAAGGTTTAATCTAAGAGTTATAGATATTACTATTGATTTTTTTCTATTGTTTTTCTTGTCAAATTGTAATGTAAAACATGTGTTTATATCTGAGTTCCCAAAACTACAAAAATATTTGGTTCATTAGGATGTGAGGACTTGTTCATAGTACCAATGAATTAAATTAAGGCATTGACTCTTAGATACTCTGGTTGGGTTGTTTACATATGGTATCAGAGGAAGTTTAGTAGAATCATTAGAAACAAGATTTAGAAAAAACACCAGGGACCATAACCCTATTTTATACATTGAGAATAATAATAGAATAAAATATTAGAATTTTGTTAAGGTATATAATATGTGGGTATTCCTATAGATACATCCATATCTTAATACTATTATTGTACGTGATTCGGGAACATATGTACCTAGGAATAACTACTCTAACAAGGTGTCCTAAACCTAAATCGGGGTAACCTAGTACACAACAACATGCCCTACTATGCACGTATTTTGAAAATCTTGAGGCATGTTCTTAAGATAATTCAAATTTTATTTACAAATAATAATGAATGATTTAGAAGTAAATATGTCCCCAAAGAAACCATGCTTATGATTATGATATTATTTATGAATTAATTTCTAAGTTAAGTTAGGTGTTTTTCTAGTTACAAATTATTAATTATGATTCATAAAATAATTTAGTGTATCCCATTATTTATAAATGATACCTAGTGGAATTAATGGAAACTATATCAAGGCGCATTCCCATGTAGGGATTTCTCTCCTATGAAAGATAATGATGTAGGTATTTTAGATGAAACTAGTGTTGCGAAACATATACCTATATTGGGAAAATTAACAAAAGTTATAAAAAATAACCTTACCAATATAGGGAATCATGTCCCAAATGTGGAGGAGCAATGTTAGATAGTTTTATATGACAACATCCTCTATCATTCAATGGGATTAAAAATCCATTTTTTGCTGAGTAGTGGATAAGTTCGTTAGATATGATATTTCTCACTATAGGAAGTAAATAAATGGAGATGGTACTCATGGCCATATATTATCTCTCAGGATATTTTTATCAATGGTGGTCGTCAATTTTGAACACAAAAGAGGAGGAAGAAATTTAAAATATGGAATGGGAATATGTTAAGAAAATTTTCATAGAAAAATATTTCCTCATGAAAAATGAGCAGATATGAAGAAGAAATTCATGATTATGGAACAAAAATATGATTAAAACATTGCAATGTTTGATGCCAAATTATATGGGATTCAATGTCATGTCTTGTAATACAAACAAAATTCATGAATAAATATTGAAAAATTATTTTATGGTTTAAAACCATTTTTTAGAGGGGCACCAGAGTCCCAAAAATTCCCACCATATGAATATATAGTATCTGGTTCTATCAAGATAGAAAAATAAATATCTAAATATTTTGAATTTAAGGGAAAACAAGAGAATAAGAGGGTGGTAGAGGAATTAATGGATGAAGGGATGAATAAAAAAGTAAATTTCCAATGCATGATATTTGTGGATGGAAACACCCTAATGGATTCCTAAATGAAAATGGAGTCTATTACAAGTGTGGAGAAAAATACCACCGAGCCTGTGATTTCAAAGGAAATAATGAATCAACAATTGTTCATTGGTATAATTGCAGGGATATGAGACAATATACAAATTATTTTCCTAATAATTGTATAAAAATTTCCAAGAAAAGGAAAAGGGAGAAAGGCTATGCTTATGCAATCAAAAATATATTAGTTGAGGATTTTAATGATTTATTGGTAGGTACTATAATAGTTTCCTCAAACGTAGCCAGTGATTTATTTTATTCTGGATTATCACATTATTTTATATCATACCAGTTTTCTAATATAATTATATATATCCCTTATGATTTAATAAAATATTATTCAATCAAAACTCCCAAGGGAGTTATCTTATGAACAGATATGTGTCCGTTAGTACACTTTATGATACATAAATATGATTTAGTTGAAAACCATATAATCATACTTTTGGTTTATTTTGATATAATACTTGGAATGGACTGGTTATCAATATATGAAGTGAAAATATGTTTCAAGATAAAGAAATAAAAAAATTTGTTTGAAGATGTTGAATCCCATATCTTTAGAGTAGAAACTTCATCATATAGTTCTTATATAGATCCACCCCCAATTGCCCTACTAAATGAAATTCTTGGGGAGTAAGAGAAAAAATAATCTATGGATGAGGAAATAAATATTTAAATTGATAATGTTCCTATTAAGTATGAATACATTGATGTATTTATAGATTGTTTACGTAGAAATCCTATGAAGTGAAAAATTCATTTTTTTATCATTGTAATCCTTGATGCAATGACAATATAAAATACTCCTTATAAAATAGACACTATGGAATTATTGGAACTAAAGAAACAACTAGAGGAGCTGAGTAATAATGGATTCATTATCCCTAGTGTTTCAACATGGGGATACACTGATCAATTTTTCATGAAGAAATATGGATTAATGAGGTTTTACATTGATTCTAGAGAAAAAAATACTATTACAAAAAAGAACAAGTATCTTCATCCTCGCATTGATGATTTATTTGATCAACTTCATGGAGATCAATATTATTTGAATATTGATTTTTGGTCTAGATATCATAAATTTCATATAAGTAAGGATGACATTCCAATGATAGATTTTTAAACTAGGTATGTACATTGAGAGTTTATAGGAATTCCATTTGGACTAACTAATACATCCTCTATTTTCATGGATCTTATGGAAATATTTTTTATGAAAAATAATTATCAATTTATTAGGGTATTTATTGATTATATCTTGGTATACTCCAAAAGCAACTAAGGACATGAGAATGAATTTTGGATTGTTCTAAAGACACTTAGAAGAAAAGTGTTATATGGGAAGTTAAGGAAGTGTAAATTTTGGCTTCAATATGTTTCTATTATAGTCTATATGGTCTCAATGGATGGAATGTCAGATGGTAATTCAATGAAAAAGTTAGTTCATGACTTTTTTACACAAATAAACATAACTATGGTATGTAGTTTCATTGGATTCGTATGTTACTATCAGGGTTTTGTTCTGAATTTTTCTCGATTGGATAACCTTTTAACCAAGATTACTCAAAAATGGGTTTTGTTTGTATGGAAAAAACAATGAGAGGAATGTTTTGAAAAATTTTAATAAGAGATTCTTTAATTATCTAATCATGAATCTTCCATATGGAAATGTTGGATTTGTGGTCTATTTTGGTGAATCAATAAAAGGACATGGTTGTGTTCTTATACAGAATGATAGAGTTATTGCATATACATTTGGGTAATTAAAAAATCCTGAAACAAACTATATAACTCATGATATAGTGTTATCCATTGTAATCATCTTTCTAATGATATGGAGACATTTTCACTATGGTGAAATATTTGAAATGTATACAGATCACAAGATCTTCAAATATATCTTCTCATAAAAACAATACAACATGAGGCAATGACAATGGCTTGAGCGACTCCGGGATAACGATTGTTTAGTTTAATAAACTATCACCCTAGGAAGAAAAATAAGTTATTAGATTCATTAATCATGATTTATCATGTAGTTCTAAACAAAATGAGGATTGAAATGGTTCTTGTATTCATGGATCATATGAATCTGGATATAGAAATTATCAAGTATAGTGGAATATCATTACATTTTCGATTGGATTCTCAACCATATTTATTGGAATGGTTTAAAGGTTCTCAATTTTAAGATGATAATTTTCAAAAGAAAATTAATGTTTTGAATGATGGTATGTAGATATACATTCTATATAAGGATGTAATTCTAAAATTTGGGAAGTGATATTGTGTTCCCTCTATACATGAGCTAAAAAGTGAGTTAATAGAAGATTCACATAGCTCGAATTTCTCTATACACCTTGTTAGCACAATGTTTTATAGATATTTTAAGTATCATTTTAGGTTGGATAATATTAAGTGAGATATTTTTTATTGTGTATCAAGATGTTTAGTTTGTCAATAGGTCAATGCAAAAATTTCACATCCTATATGAGTCATGCAACATCTATATATTCTTACATTAAAATGGGATGATATTACATTGAATTTTTTCAATTCATTTCCAAAAAACAATAAGAAATAATGATTAAATATGGTTAATTGATGATTGACTTACCAAATATTCACATTTCATTGCTATAATGGAGGATGTTCCATTGGATCACCGTGCATGACTCTATTTTAATGAAGTTGTAAGACTTCATGGATCACCTATTTCAATTATTTCTGATCGTGATCCACAATGTACATTCAAATTCTAAAAAATTATTCAAAAAATATTTGGATATGGAGATTAATTTTAGTACTTATTATCACCCTCAAACTAATGGGAAATCATAAAGGACTATCAATTCATTAGAATAAATGTTGATATCCTGATCACATTTAAGTTTTGTGGGATTATAATTTTCATTTGGTATAATTTTTATATAACAATAGTTTCCATTCATGTATTCAAATTTTACCATATAATTCATTGTATGGAAATAGATTTAAAACAAACACTTTTTGGGATGATGTTTGTGAATAGATGCTTATAGAGCTAGATCATGGTGAGGAAACAATGAAAATGGTAAAAACTATACAAACACATATCAATGAATCAAAATGTATGCAAAATAGATATACTTATAACAGGAGGAAATATTTGGAGATTCAAGTGGTAGACCATTTTATAAAGTATCTCTATGGAATGGTGTCATAAAATTCAGTAAGAAAGATAATATGATCCCCAGATACATTGGTCCTTCTGAAAATTTGGAGATAATTTGATATGGGGATTATAATTTTGAAATTACACCTAGCCTTTCCAATGTACATGATCTGTTCCACTTATATTTTTTAAGGAAGTACATTCTAGATCCAATTCATGTCCTCACATATGAAGAAATAGAATATAAACTGGATTTATCTTTCTATGAATATACGATCATGATTCTAGACACTAAGGAATATGTATTGAGGAATTGGATGATTCGTTTCGTAAGGGTACTTTAGAAAAATCATAAAATTGAAGAGGTAATGTAGGGACAAAAGTAAATTATGATAAAAAACAATCAAATTCATTTTATGAGTTCAAATTTTGGAAATTTCAATGATGAACTTTTTGGAGGGAAGAAAGCAACGAACTAAAATTCTATCCATGAGATTTTCCTTCTTATAATTACTTTATATAGTTTTAATCACATAAAATCAATTATAAATCACTATAAAAACATTTTAAAATAATAATAATTAAAATTAGTGGTATTTATAGGAGTTAAGTATCATATCCCAATGGAATAGTAATTTGACCATTGGATTCGTAATTTGACCCTTAGGAATAGTAAACTGGCCAACAAAATAGTAACCTCACCTAGTAAAGTATAAATAAAAGTTTGTATCTCATAAATAAAAATAAGATTTATCTATATCTTTTAATATTTAAATAAATATTTTTAATATCATAAATTAAATGTTGGTATTTTAGTAAGTTATAAATACTTAATTATAATTATATAATTAATTTAATTATTTAACTGAAAATTTATTTTCATAAAATAAATTCATATATTAAAATTTTATTATCCAATGATTATTTGATAATTTTATGAGACATTATTTAATTTTTGAAAGTCTCATAAAATTTGTTATAAAATTAAAATAGGTATTTTTTTATTAAATGATGATTTAAATTTAAAACTAAATTTATCCTATATATAAATTTATTTTCATAAAATGGATTCCATTTTTTAAATATATATGTTTAGTAATTGTTAGTGGTGAAATTTTTTGAATTAGCCTAAAATTGTTTAATTTTTGTGAATAATAAAATTTGGTAATTTATGTTATAAATACATTACAAGATAAATATACTATTAATTGATTCATGAATGATGTAATCACTCTAATCTGGAACATAACTTAATTATTTTAATATATTATGTTAAAATTATCAAAATATTCATAGTTTTGTGAAAAAATAATAAACTAATGAGTAAAATAATAAAGAAAAAATCATTCTCCTCCATTATAAATACCACCCCTAACTACCTCCTCTCCTAACACCTTCCAAGCATTGATCCTTGTCCAATTTCTAACCAATACTCATTAAAATCACCTAAAACACGTCCGAGATAATTTTTTATCTGCAAAAGGCTTAAAAACCCCCTTTAAGAAGGTTCTCAAGGAGGATAATTCAAGAGGTATAAATCCTCTTTCATTTATTTTATTTTCTTCTCAATTTATTTTATTTTCTTATACTTCACTCACCTCCCTATATTAAGTGAAATGCTAAATATAATATATTTTATATAATTTAATTTTATTATGTCAATATAAATTCCACAATCAAGCCTCGTATCCTTTTCCTTTTATTTTAATGATGAAAACGTCAATTGAGAGGTGCTGATTTTCTGCATTCATGGATAATATGTTTTCATTTTTTAATTTCTCCATCAAGGATGGTTATAAAAAAATAATTATGGTTAAAAACATTTTATTATATATATTATAATTTATTTCGTGTTTTATAACCGGTATATATTCATGATATTAATTATTATGACAAAACGTGTTTGTGATGATCAAAAAACCTGAAAAATAATCTAACTGATTATCCTTATAGATTTATCTAACTAATCATCATATTATATAAAAATGATATATTATATCACACCATTTAATATTCTGTATTTTCATTAATAAAATATAGTTTAAATTCTTTAGAACTATTTCCATTTTTCATCATCATCCACATGTGTAAAAGAAAACTGATCTTGAAAAAAAGGAAAATAACACCCTCAAATGATGAAATTTAATATCACAACTCATTAAAAAGGCCATTAAAAACATAAAAAAATTATAAAAAATCAAATATATTTTGATCAGATTTAGAATTAATTTACTAATTAATATAATTTCATTATCCAGAACATTAATCTAAAGTGTAGAAAACTTTCGATCATAAGGAAATGGTTTCTTCCCGATCCTCTATTATCCTTGGGGTTATGTTTTCTTCTTGTTTACACCAATGTAATTCTTTATTATTTTTACATAATACTTATAAATTAAATTTCTATGTTTAGAACACATGTATCCATATCATTTCATCTTCTATTTATGGGTAAATACAATATGTAGAAGGTTCCAATCTCAATTCTTCTCGATACGCAATCCGTATTTAATAGAACATCTCGATTTCGTACCCATTTTCATTTGTCGTCGATAATCTATTATAAGTAGTATTTATTTTCCTAAAATATATAATTTTTTCTTGAAAAATTATATTTGTTCATTTCTCATTTTGTATAAACAATTATAAAAAATAGTATTGTTTTTTCCAAAAGAAATCTACATTACAATGTAAAAAGGGGTTTTCTCTTAAAAATTCATCGATGATTTTATTAGAGTATTTTAACCTATTTAAAACCCCTATTGAATCTTATGAATTATGATATATCTATTATTATTATCAGCTACCCTATTTTATTAAATTTTTAATGGTCAGTTTGACTGTGGATGTGCTACTTTGATACCATTCACCATATTACTCAAAATGTTTAGTGATTATGTTTACTTATTGTGGAAAGTTATTTACAATTCATATATAAAAATATATGTATATATTGTTTGTTTTTAATAAAATTCATATGAGTAATTCATTACACTTATTATGTGATGGGTGGGGGCCTATATCGACTCTCTATTCATCAATAAGTCTCATGAGAAAAAATAAAATTGGATTTTGGATAAGGCCTTAACCATTAATTTTTAGATGTCTAGGCCGAGGCCTCAACGATATGTTTCAGATATCCGACATTTTGAATTTACTCATTATGATATTAGTAATTGATAAATCATGTGATTATTAGACTAGTATAACATCCATGTTTAATTTTCATGTGATTAATTATATGTAATTACATATTCTTCTTTAATCCTAACATATTATGTTCATGATTATATTTTATTTCCATGTGTTTTAGTTACTCACCTTACAATATTGTTTATGTTTATGATAGATTCCATTTTATTTTTTATCCTTATTTTTCACCAGTACGTGATGATGTGTATTTTTAATGAATTTTAGGGATAATCTCAGAGTTATGGATATTACCAATGATGTTGCTATATCATTTTTCTTTTCAAGTGGTAATGTAAAACCTATGTTTTAATATGGTTTTCAAAAATTAGTTAACTCTTTTGTCCTTTGGTATGTAAACACTTGTTCATAGTTCTAATGCAATAATGTGAGGCACTGAATTTGAGATATTGGGGTTGCGGTCTTTACAAGAATGAAAACATATGGTATAGTAATAATAATAAATAAATTTCATGCTTTGAAATTAGTTTTTCTAAAAATTGAATTTATTATATTTTTCTCAAATCAACATAAAATAAATTTCAATCACTCAGGTAAATTTTAAAACAAATGGATTTCATTTTTTATTTATCATACAAAAATTAACTTATGATGAAATTTTGGGTTTTTTCAAAATTATTGTATTTTAATGAAAAGAGTAGAACAAATACTATTTTTAATAATATAATTAAATTTATGAATTTATTATGAAGTATGTTTAATTTAAAATATTATAAAAAACTCCCCATAACTATAAATATATTTATTTAATAAAATAATACTATTTTAATTTTAGGTCACCCATTTATATCATTTTTGAAATTACATAATAATATATTGTAATAAAACTTTTTTTAGTCATTTTCCTTTAATTATGTTTTCATAATCTATTTTTTTTTGTTTTTTAATATATTTTTTATGATCCTAAATTTCTCCAGTTATGTTTTATTTGTTTTTTGGGTTATTTATGTATGCTACATAAAATAGAGGAGGGTCTATGTGCATATGGATTTATGCCTTAAATTGGTTGTTTATGTAGTAATGACTTATTACATCATAAATTTCCCTCAAACATACCCCATAAGTTTATAAGACCCATTTACATTGTATGTTCCTTTATAATGGTGTAAATTTGGAATTAACTCCATAAAACATTATTTTATGCCATAAATAACATGGTCTGAGGTGGTTTTATCCTTTTCCCTTAAATCCTTTTTAAACCTCTTTTCATTTTCCCCATTCTCCCTCACATATAAGAAACAGCCAATAAAGCACATTTCACCACCTTCACGTGGTATTTTTATATCTTACTAATATTTATTCTGATTATAGAAATTTAGGCCACATTGGATAAACAAAATGAAGTCTATATTTGCTATTTCTTCTTTTCTGGGTTTCTTTTACCATCATTAGCGTTATATTTGTGAGATCATATATGTAATATTTTAAGGGTGTTTTTCTGTTCTCCTATTTTCTATTGTTCCATATCAAATAAAATCCTACTATTTGATGAGTGGGTCTTCATTAGTATAAGATAGGTGGTCTATATTTTTTCCCCTTAATGTTCAATCATTTATAAAATGTTTCATTGTTTCACGTGTTTGACTTCCCTTGCATTACTCCTAAAATAGTTAATACCTTCAATTAATCACCTCGACCATGTTTATAAATGGTATGACACCATTAAATGGATGGAGGTTGATGAAATCAAACCAATCCACCTATTCGAGTTACTTCAATTACATTCTAATGTCTCTTATCTTTCCTAGTGATTAAACCACATTATGGGTGAGTTCTTCAACACCCTAGAAAAATTTATATATTCCCATAAAAACAAAAAAAAATATAAACTAGGTTTTTATTATTACCTAAGATGACAGATTATCTAATACCATCACATTGAAATTAATTACTTCATAATAGAATTTGTTAATGGAATTAAATTAATAAATTTGGGAATTAATAAATTACATGAATCATTGTGAATTGGAATATGGAAAGGATTCGCCCATGGGTATAAAAAAATTGAATTGTTTAACGGAATTCATAATAACATGGTCCATTTTTTCACTTGAGAGTACATTTACAAATAAATTTATTAAATTTGATACATCACTATGGTATTACACTTAGCCATATTTACAATTATATGTGAACTGATAAATGTTATGTTTGAATTTTAAATTTCCAAGATATTTATTTTGGCCTATGTTTGATTATTAAATTCTGCACACCTTATTCATAGACTCTTCCTTGGGTGATACATAGATTACCTACCTTGGATGCCTTGCATGGGATCTTAGGCTGATTGAATGTATATTATTCTTTATTTAATATATGTGTTCCATATGTAGAATACCTTTTATTGGCTCATCTTATAGTTGAGATAATATATACCATTTTAGATACCTAAATCCCTGATATAGAATTCCTAGTATGGGATCATAGGTTAAATGTAATTGTGGAAATCCTTGGGTGAGACATGGGTTATGATTCAAAATTCCTTGGATAATATCAATGGTTAAATGCGATTAATTTATGCCTTAGTATGTAGTTGGTTTGTGATAATTAATTTCTAGGATGAGATCATAGTTCATATGATGTTTCTTCACACAAGATCACTTAATAGTTTATCCTTGACTAATAAATGTTTAATTTTATGATACGTGAAGATACTTACATCATTATCACTATACATGGATTCCTATGTTGGACACCATGTTTCATGAATTTATAACAAGAAATTTAATATTATAAATTTGTTGAGACATTACAGCATATGACTTAGTAGGTAGAGTTGATCATGTGTCCCATTAGGAACATGATCCGACCTTTTTACATTTTTAATTACTTATTTACTTTTGAAATAATTTAACACATCTTTGTTTTATACTCATAGTATAGATTCCATTATATTTCAGTTTCTCTGGAATAATGAGTTTATATCACACCCAATTTGGGTAATAGTTTAATACCCAGACATACCTCTTGGTTTCAGGATTAGCCCTTGGAATGGGCTTATTTTTTGTTACCTATTCATAGTGAAGTACCTGACATAGAGTTGAGGGTTGATCATGTACTCGAGCTTCCTAAAAGTATTTGGTCTTTTTTATTTAATATTTTTTGGTTTAGACATGTTATATTTATCCCCTGGTACATTTTAAATATATTTTAGTTATGGATTGTAATGTTCATGCACGATTGGATTATATTGGCATTTCTAGGTAATATGTTCATGAAGACTACTGATTTTCATTGTTATCATCTTGTGTCATTATTTATTATTATCTCCATGGTATTTATTAATAATCCAAAAGGTATTGTATACCCAATATTCTTCCTTTATTCTCTCACTGCTAATCAGCGGCCTTTGGCATATGAGGAGGCACTCTTGAGGAAATGTAGTGAACCTACATGGGGAACTATTTTTTCAAATCCTAGTTTATGTCATTAAAAAGATACATCAAATCTAATTATTTTCCATTAACTTACTATTTCATATGGTAAATAGAATACTATAAATGTATTGGTACTATTAAATATACCAGTTCTATGAATGAAAAACCCATTCATGGGGGAATGATCAAGTTTCCTGGGATGGGATTGTTGTTCATGATGATTATTTTTTACAACTAAATATTATTTCACTTCAGTGATTGTTTTATATCCAATGGATAATAATTTATTATCTTTACCATTGGTTTATTGTATTTACCTTTTGGCATGGTATGGAAAGAAATGTGGTAATTTCATGTATCATTTCAGGCCCAATGAATTGACATGGAAGATAAAATGCTATTCTATATACCATTATTCTATGATTATCTTCTTATGTTGAAAAACCATGATATTTTAAAAGAACACTATGCTCGATAGAATATTCAACATGCAATACAGAGTTTAAAACGAACATCAATATGTTCTTTAAATATGATCCTTTTAAACATGCCATTAAATTGGTGGGTTTGAATAGGATTAACAACTTTATGAATTGTATAAATTTCATACTCAATATAAATATATTTTTAAATTATAATTATTTAGTCACTAAATTTTAACCAATGTAATTGTATTCATAAAAAATATATTTTCCTCAAAAAAGTGATTTTTACTTTTTTCTGTGAGAAAATAATTTAATTATTTTTACCATAATTAGATAAAATATTTTATAAAATGAACATAATTTTTGTAATAATCATATAGGTATTAACTTAGGATGAAATTTTGGTTTTTTTTCAGAAAATATTTCTTTTTCTGTGAATAGTTATAAATAATTAATTTTATAAAATTATCATATATTTAATAACATAAGGAATTTAAGAGAATTTTTATTATTTTAATTTGATTTAAATATAATATAATTATTATTTAGTTTTATGTAATATAATCAATTATATTTAAATCATCAATATACTGGAATTTTGTATATGATTATTGTTTTTCTTCAAAGCACATTTTTCATAAAACTATTTTGAAGTGAAAAATGATTCTCCATTTTAATTAATTAAGATTACCCTAAACGGGGAATGATTAAAATGAAGTGTATAAATTATATAACTATAAATATTAATTTAAATTAATTTATTATTATTACTGGTCATATAGTTATTATAAGATCATTTTATGCTTGATAAAAATACATTTATTGGAAAACTGTATTTTGACATGCCTTTGAGATTAAGTTTAAATTAAATTAGGCCACTTCTGTCTATTTAATTTGAAAAAATGGAATCCATATTTCAAATAAACATAATTTATATAATCTAATAAGATCAAATTAATTTTTTATAATATTTACTAGTAAATAAATTATAAATTAATTACTATTGATAAACTAAAATCGTCCTTACACTACTATAAAAAAGATTTTAAAAGTGTTTTCCATTATCAGTGCTAGAAAAAATCTTATAAATGATCACTTTATCAACTCTTTTCATTAGTTTTTATTGACTGAAAATTAAAATTTTTATTATCAAAACACTTTTATGGAAAACATGAGAAACCACAAGGTTCATCCAAAGAAATAATTAAAAGAAACATAATAATTATTGAAAGGAAACTTGAAACTATTGGAACTATTCTCCCAAAGTAGATTCTTGGTGATATTGGTTACCTGAAGCTTTGGATTATCCTTCAAAAGGTATTTATAGTGATATTTCAACTTGTCCCAATATTGGATGTATTCTTCTCTACTAATATTTCCTTAATTGAATCCTTTTATCAATGTTAGATTTTACAAAACACTATTTACACTATTATCATCATTATAATCCACTAAAAGTCATCTATGAATTATCATTTTAGATTCTTCTTATATGGAATTATACACAACGAACTCCTCACCTAACACTTCCTTTGAATGAACAGTCATCTCTATGTCAGTAGCACACTCTACACCTACCTTATTTGAATTAGAAGCCACTAATGGGTCCCATTCTTTTAAATTTAGATCATACAACCTATTAAGAGTCTCATTAATAGTTATATCTTCCACCACTAAGTCACATTGGATCCTAATGGGGTATCTCGTCACCCTACTAGAAAGCACATTTTCCTTAGAAACACCACCTTCAGATTCATTCACATTGGACATGAAGGAATTATCCTTTTCCTTGGCCCATAACATAGTTGTAGATTTGTCTCCATTGGTTTGGGGAGGAAAGGGTAATCTCTTCAAACATTAAAATTTAGAGTTCCATAATTCCTTGCCTCTCTTCCTCCATTTCTTCCTCCTCAGACTATGAAGTCCTTTATGGAGCTATCACACTGCAAAAAAATTATAAAGGTATCCAGACACTTCATCACATGACATATATTTAGACTGATCTTGTCTATCTTCTAATGATTTATTAGGCTCACATTGATCAAGGACCTACTCTTTAGAAACCATCCCATCAAAATAATTAAATAGTATTAAGTTAGAAAAAATCATCCATTGGGTGGACCCTTTTGTAACCTTATACCAACCATAAAAAACCTAAAATTTATACACCCAACTCATACATCCCATTGAAACATACATGCCAACTTTTTACCTCACCCCTTTAGGGTAGTCTCTACTTCCAGACCACAAAACCTCTGCATAGAAACCCAAAATCACCACATCAGTTCCCCCTGACCCCAAAAGAGTCTGAACATTTTTCTAAGTGACAATTTCTCGATTTTCCAACACCAACCACCTCATTGAGGGACTATGCCTTTAAAGAAAATGGGGAACTAGAGCCACTCAAACCCTCTAACCACCTGACTTGGAAACACCCTATACTCCTAGAATAGGAAAATATTGTTTCAACCTACTGGACACATCTTAAAACATGGGGTTTATATCTCTCAAGTGCACCTATTTCAGGATAGGAACTACCTCACCCAAGTATAGATAATCAGCTACTTCTAAATAAGGAGAGGGTTGAGGTTCTAGGAGGACGCTGTCATTCAGATCTTTCAGACATGAATCAGGCACATAAGTTCGACTGTAGTCTCTATAACCTTGCCCCTCCTTGATTTTCTTTTGAGTGTGGTTCAAAATCTGATGCCTACATGTTGACACCAGATGAATAAGGCACATGCCCAAGGAGCAGTAATTGACCCGCTTCTCAAAATAAAATTGTGGTTTATATCAGTGTTCTTCACCAACTGATAACCTCAAAAACATAACTGGATTTCATTCAATATCAACATCAAAGTAGATTCTTGGAGAAACAGTGTGACAAAAAAACCATATTAAAATATCATAACACATGTATTGACCCTCTATGTTCCCCAAAAATCGATAGATTGAGGGATTTATAAATGGAAGGGGAGGTTCGACAAATCTTACCCATATCATTGTTATGGATGGATCCCGATTCAAAAGGAAGTCATAAGACCATCTGAACAAGAAGAAATGAAGATCATTGAAAACATAGGGCACACTGTACCATGCCATAATCAGATCTTCCATGAAGAAAAATTGAAGCATAATATGTCGGTTATCCAAAATCCTAACTGTAATCGCTCATATAAACCCCAATCTTCGATGAAAAATTTTTCCAACAAATTGACAGATGGGAGTCGATGCTTAAATCAAGCAACCAACATCAAGCTAAAAGGTGATGAGTCCTCAATAAACTCTAATGTCAAGAGGGATAACTGGATAAATCCATTGATTAGGTATGGATCTTTAGGGCATAAAGGCATTTTAAAGAACAAAGGAGGAAAATATGGATTCGAAAATGGAACAAAATAGCATGGGTGGGCCGCTATAAAGGACAATGGCGGTCCCTCCCCATTGTGATGTGGAGGGACCTAAACACCCATCATCATCTAGGGAATGAAGGGAATCCTATGATGAAAGACTTGTTATCATCCTCCCTTTAGTTCTGATAAAGGGTAACCTTTATTTCTGGTTTATTAATTGGTGATAGAATATATGCATTCAGCAAATTATTTTTAGCACTGAAAAAGGGTACTGTTTATCAGGAATTTATTTTTAGCACTAATAATGGTATCTATTATAATGGGTTTTTATTTCTGATAATTTAAAATGAAAATATTAAATAAATAAAAAATTAAAATGAGTTTATAAAAATTATTATTTAAATAATTATAGGTACAAATAAAAAATTAATTGAACTATATATAATATATAAATATAAAAAAAGGGTTTATATTAAATTTATTGATATAAGTAATATAAAAATTAAACAAATAAAAAATAAAAGTATGTAAATTCCAAAAAATATTAAACAATTTATTTATTAAATAATTATTGATAATATTAATATATATATATATATATTAAATATTTTGATATATATGATTTTATATAAATATGAGTTATATAATTAAAAATATTTATGCTTTACATTAAATATTCATATATTTAGTGAATAATGGTTTATAATTAAAAATGTGTATGAATTGAAAATACATAAAAATTTCATCGAGTAATGGTCATAATTGAATGTTGAATGATTTTTTAATTTGAAATATATCAAACATGTTTTATAATGATTTCAAATAAATTTAATTAATGCATATTTATATTAGACACACACAAAAAAATATTGACGTAATTAATGAAATCTTATATAGAAACACATACACGTCATATTTATGTTACTTAGTCAAATTTTAGTATTCATTTTAGAATTTCAATATAACATGATTCATTTAATATGTCATGTCATTAATTAGTAAATTTTATTTAATTATTTTTAATTTTATTATAGTATGGTATTAATTCATTTTTAATATTATTTATTTATTTATTTATTTTTATTCTTTTTTCAAATCTATTCAATTTCCATTATATATATATATATATATTTATTAACTATGTTTTGATGTTTTCCACATGTTTTTGTATGTATTTAAATATTTATCCATATTTTTTTAATATTTTATATGTAATCAATAAAACTGGTCCATTCTATCAATATTGTTAATGTGTGCTCGTTGTTAATAATTCTATATCATTCCTTTTTAACATTTATGCTTTTTTGATTTAATATTAATTAACAATGTTAAAAATATATTTTTAAATAAATATATATAAATAAATATATTTATAAATGTATATTTACTATATTTTTACAGTTATATATTTATAATTATCAATAATGAAATTAATTTTTAAAACTATTTTTATAATTATATATATATATGTTTAAATAATTGTAAAATTATAATATATTTATTTAAATAATGAATAAATTTACTATATTTATATTTATATTTATTTAATAAATATATATAAATAAATATACAATGATATAAATATATAAATATATAAATAAATTTACTATATATATATATATATTTAAATAAATATATTCATAATTATATAAATATATCTAATGAAATAAATATATAAATATATATAAATATAAATTTTTCTAAATATTGTTTATTTAATTATAAATAAATAATTATACATTTTAATATTAATAAAACTATAATAAATATATTTAAATATTGAAATATATTTACTATACATATATATATAATATAATTATATAAATTTATTTATAAAAAAAATTTACAATTGTAATTATACATCCTTTATCAATACTCAAGTAATAAGAGATGATAAAAAGCATCTTTATCTACACTTTTTCAGTGCTGATAAAGATCAATCATTATTAGTGCTTATGAATTTAGCACTAACAAAAGAGATCACTATCAGCACTTTTTTGAAGTGCTGATAAAAGTGTGCCAATCTATTTAATGAACCCCAACTAGTCTCAAAACAGTCACGATATCTGATGCATTCCGTGAAAGCCACATACTTTTGATGCTCCTCCTCATCAAATCCAAGCTCAAATTAAGCCATGAATCAAGGCTTGAAAAATTAAAAGTCTCAAATCCATGGCTATAATGTTTCAAGGGATGAAAGAATCCAAGGCTCGAATGAATTAGAGGGTTAGTGATATCACTATTTTCTCTATGATGATTCAATGATTCAATAAAAAGTATGTTATTTTTTCATCCTCCTCACACATTTATTTCATGATTGGAGATACCTATTTGTGTTTTATAATCATCATTATTTATTTAATGTCAGTGCATCACTATGGTCAATATTGGACAGTTATATATTTGAGCCCTCTCTACTAGAGTAGCTAAACAACATTCTTCAAGAGCTACTCAAGAGTTGGAATATATTTCTACTTCCATTTAGCCATATTTTTGGTATGTTATTATAAAGAGTGAAAAATTGGATCAAGGTTATATCCTAATTAGAATAGGTTATGTAAGAACCTTGTTCTTCCCTTGAGGTACCAATCTTTCCTTTTTAGTTTGTTCATAAGGAAATGGAGGAAAAAGAGCATTACACACCATGTATTTTCAAGAACACACATTGTATTATTGGTACACACCATGTACTACCCAGTACATGCCATGTGATGGCCTATCTAGGACCTTTATAGAAAATGTACGAACATTTCTTGTAGTTTCCAGTACACACCGTTTACTTTTCCTTTTTTGGATAAAATTGAAGTAGCCACATGTTTCGTCATAAAATTAGAGGGCTCTTCCCATTACACAAACCGCAATGTGAGACATGATTTTATTTCCTGAATCTGTATCCAAACTTCGATTTGATTATCATCAAAGGAGTTTAATCCCAATCATTAAGCTCTTGATTCCTCTTGAACTATTCTTCATGATTTCTTCTCTTGACCTATTTAACTAAGGTTTAGGGTTTATACACATTTTCTAGATTTACCCCATTCTAGTTTGAATTAGAGGCCGATGCTAGATAAAGAGAGTTGTTCGACATTGAGGTAGGTGGTCTTGTGCCTTTTTAAAATTATCAAGTTTATTATATGTGTCAGAGTAAGGAAAAACCATTTTTTGTTGTCACCTAATTGAATATTGGCCAATGTTGTTACATAATGTTGATTATGTAGTTTATTAAATGATTATAAATCATGTTTTAGATTTCAAGACTCTATTGAGGGCCAACTCGTGGGTGTTTTTTCCCTTGGATGGGCCATGTTTAGCTGTTTGGACTAAGAATCCAATATGAATTACTTTTATTTCCTTTTATGGGTTATTGAAAATGGAAATGGTTAATTTTTTCATGCCCTCGTGATTTATTATGTTGTTAATCATGTAATAGTTCATGTTACATGTGTTATTTTTATGCTCAAAATCTTATACACTGATCTTGGCCCCGGTACTTGCTGAAATCATTATATATCAGGTTTTGACCCTAGCACATGCTGAAATGATTATATTCTAGGTTTCAACCCTGATTGACTACTGAAATGCTTATATATATATTTTTGATCTAGTTTTATGTTCTGTTATACCATGGTTATATGGTTTTGGTTAAACACATCATGATTGATACATGAATTCCACTTTAGGTTGTCAAGACCACACTCAGTAATAAATTGAATAATGAAATGAAATGACTAATGATGTGTCTTCCAAGAAAAAGAACAAGCATGGATTTTGTCTTCATCCATACTTGATTACATTGTCTTCTAAGACATCCTTTGTCCTTACTTTAGAGTACATACTGATTACTACTTTCACTATTACACACTACTAGTTATATATATTTTCACTAACATGTCATCATAGATCAAGAGAAGTTTCCTACTGAGATTTAGTCTCACACCATGTTTGGGTCATGCTTTTGGTCCCAAACAGATTATATGATTGCAGGTGTTGATCAGGGAAAACACCCTGCTACAGGTACTTGATGTGTTTCTTGGGAGTCAAAGAAAATGGTACTGATCCAAGGCTTGTGATGTTTCCCTATATCTTTTTTTTATTTTTTGCATTGAGACATATATTTTGTATTATTGTAGTGTACTTGTTTGGCTTGTTTCCTAAAACATGTGAAATGTTGTATCATTTTTCATAGAATGATGCATGGTTCTTTATCTTATAGGACATTCACTATTTACTTTAGTTGTATGTTATTTATATATACCTCTGTTGTATTATTATTTAGTCTGTGTTTATATACTCTGTCAATGAGGGCATAGTTTCCCAATTATCACACCCTTGGACCTCGCTGCTAGTCAATAGCCTCTGGAGTTTGGGTAATTATTTTGAGGCCATGTGACTCTCTGGGTTGGGAGAACCAGTTCAGCGGAATCTGGATATGGGATGATTCAATGTGATATCAAAGGGAGGTTTCCATCCTCTGACCTATGTTTTATGATCGCACTTGGATCATAATTTGGTGGATTGTGTTTTAGAAATGTAATATAAATTGTGTTTCTATATGCTATATATGGAGGATAAGATTTTATTCATTTGAATTATGGTCCCCCATGGATTAGAATTTGGCACATTATTGATTTATTTTTCAAAAAATAGAAGTTATGGGGATTTTTTCTTAGTATTACTGTCCTAAACCAAGACAACATGGTGTGTGAAACTGTAAACACATACCATGTGTTCTTCTTTTCATGAAGATATAATTTCTCTTAAGTACACGCCATGTACGTAGAGTACACAACATATGGTAATTGACCATGTGTCTAGCTGTGTGAGAGAGAAAATGAGTTATCAGTTTTTTGTTAGTTCACGTTGTGTATGGTAGATACACATTATCTAGTTTTACTTAGGCATATCCCATCTGACTCAGGCCTTGTGAAAGTACATGGCCAGAAGAGAGAACTTGAGTACACGTCGTGTTTCAGGATAACAAGATGAATACCTGTGATGTTTTCATGTCTAGGTTGGCAGGAGTACATGCCTATGTAAGATCTTGAGGTTATAAACTATGTGTAGTTTCTAAACATTGTGTACATATTTTCTAGCACCCTTTAATGGTATTTTCATGTTTTATCCGCTATTGTTAGTTTTGGACCGATGAATAGTCCTTTTCATGTAGTTTTCCACGTTGATCAAAATGGTGAAACATGTGGAGCATTCTAAGGACTACTAAAGGGTGTTTTGGGGCTTCATTCTAAATAGATAATATCTTTGTCCAGTTACCTTTTTCAGTTGAAACCTGAGAGTAAACTTGGCGTGAATGAACAGTTGGGTGTTCAGACTAATCTAGTTAAGACCTATGAATCGATATGAGGTGTGATATATCTCTCTTGACATATCCTTTGAGGACAAATCCCTTGAAATATGTGTCCTTCTATCCTATGAGGTTGTGATACCTGTTTATATCGAGATTCTGTGTAGTATTCATCTACTTATGTTTCAACCAAGAGAATCTCCATTAAGATGTCTCTATATTTTATCTGGTTACCAAGGATACCCAAAGTGATTAATTTTCTTAAATTATGTTCTAGGGAGCACCTTATAGGATCTCTCTTCTATGTACCACTTTTAAAGATATCTATTATAGGATGACACTATTGTTTATCATACAAGGATCCCATGTAGGATTCATCCCATTCCTTTTTAGCTAAGGATCCCATGTAGGATTGCTTCACTCATCATACCTAGAGGATACTGAGTAGGATTCTTCTTAGTCATATGATTCTTATGCCTCGTAAGGGGAGATCCTATTGTAGAGCTTTCCAACATTGGTACCACCCAAGTGTTGTTGTCCCTAGGAGGATGTTTGAGTATAGAAAGAGGATACCATTGTATGGATGAGAGATCCTTGTATCTTAACCCTTGATAAGTTAATTATAATTGATTAATTCTTAGTTTTTTATGTTAGACATGCCACAGTCATGGTCATCTGCTTAGGAGGTTGTGTGAACCGCTGTTTCTTTAAGTGATGGGTGAATTGGTACATCATCATTTTTGTAAATGGTTATGTTGATGATGATCTTTCGAGCCAGTTCATACATGATCCATCGAGTTCTAGGATACATAGGGTGTAATACAAATGAATGGTACACTAAATTATTCATTTTATCTTGTAAACTTGTGTTAGTATAGGTTGAAATATGTAGTAAACATCACGTGTTAAATGTTAAAAACGATTCATCAAAATTAGTTAAATCGTTGAGTTTTGAGAAACTATGTCTTCTCTTAGGCATCTCCGGAGTAGAGTGACCTAAACATTTTCAAACCAAGTTAATCCAACTACTCGATAGGACTTTATAGGACACGATTGTTTTGACGTTCCGATTAGTTTAATTTTTGGCTTTTATTCCATGTTATATGACATGGTGATCTTGGTTTGTTGAATGAAAATCATTCATTAAAGTTGGTTCTGAACTCACACATTTGAGAGAGAGTTTTTTTTCTTCTTGATGTTTCAGACACACCTAGGTGGGTATAATCATGTTGGTTCAATTTAAATGTTTTCTTCTATGTAGAACGATCACAATCAAGGAACATTCAAAAAAATTAGTTTCTACATGAATGCCTTAGGATTGAATGTCTTGTTTCATGTTGATGCATTCTTGAAAACATGATGGTTTTTTCAGTTAATTTTGTGTGTAAAACATCTATGTAATCTATGATCAAGGATGGACCTCGGTGGTTAAGAATAATCTATCACAAAAATTCCTTGGGATAAAGGAATTGTGGTCGGTTGAATGATTATGTGTTGGAAAGAGAAGTTGAGTTTCATTCAGGAGGTTAGACAGTAGTGGATAAACTGTCCTTTTTATTGTTATAAAATAAATCCTCTTAGTGTTCTCTTATTTAAGAGATGAGCATGTCCCATATCATGACATCATCTTGGATTCACTAAAAGAGTTTCGGTTACGCGTCATTCTACATTTGAATATTTTTGGGAAAGTTCATCATCTCTTTCTATGTTGTGCACTAGATGAATAGTTTTAAATGAGGCTTGGTTTTTCGTAAGTAATTCTTGGGTTCCTGTGTTGAAACACCTTGGACATACTTAGGGATTCTTTTCATTTTCATCGATGGGACAACCAGGTGGATGCTGCTCTGGGCTCAATCAATGTTCTTATGTGGAATTTTGGCCTAGTACCAAAGTCTCACCTTTAACGGGGAGTATGGACCACCATGGTGAGGTACTCAGACTCTAATTTGTTGAATATGAGGTTATATCAGACTCATAGTCAGGTGCAAATTTGATTCATTGAAAAGAGGTAATGGTTTTAGTGGGATGTATCTAGAATTTCACTTTTACTCATGATGTTTTGTGACCTTTTTATTGAACAAGGGATGGATTGAAAAAGGATTTCCACTGAGATACAGGTATGATTTTTGGTGAATGTGATTTTTTTTGTTCATATAATGCATTGGGAGGAGTCATTGTGTTCTATTGTAATATGTTAGCCTTCTATGTCAGGTGTTTCTGAGATAAGTCTATCAGTAATGGAATGACTCATTATCCTTATTTTTCTTCATGTTTGGTTCCGGTGGACCATTTTAAACACTCATACAGTTTAATTTGTGTGTGGTGTGAATGTCTATAATGTATTTTGATGAAATATTGTGTGACCACTTTTGATGAGGTCGATTGGGTTCTAAACGTTCTTTGTTGTGAAGCCGTTTCTATGACCCCAATTTGGTTTGGGTTCACCTAGTTAAAGGAAAATCATGCTGGTAGTGTCGATATAATGATCAATAGCATGGATTTTGTGGTTTTATGAGGGTGGACGTGTCGTTGTATGATTTTATGTGAGTTTTTCATGACAAGCTCATAAAGGATTCACTCTTCCAACCAATAATGGAAACCATTAGTGTTGATGAGCTTGGGAAGTTGTACCTCCAAGAGATTGTACGACTACATGGGGCCACGCATTCTATCATTTCAAAAAAGGATTCATGGTTTACTTCTCGTTTTTGGAAAGGTAAATAGAGGTCTTTTTATACACATGTTCTTCTGAGCACAACTTACGACACCCAAATAGATAGCTATTTAGAGCACACAATTCAGGTGCTGGAGGAAATGCTTCAGGCACACGTCCTGGATTTCCGGGGTTCTTGGGAGAGACACATACCCTTGGTTGAGTTTTCCTACAACAATAGTTTCCATTATACATTTCATATTTCTCAATAAGATTATTTGTATGGTAGTTCATTTCAATCTCCCATGTGTTGGTTGGATGTTAGAGAGGCAGCTATATTGTGTCTTCAACTTTCCCCGGAAACCACTGAGAAGGTTCAGTTGATTCATAAGTGGATGGCTACTACATTGATTTATAAGAAATATTTTGTCTATTGCCATATATGACCTCCAGAATTAATGGTTGGGGATCTATTGTACGTACCTGTTACACTGAGGATGGTACATAAGAGGATCATGAGACATGGTAAGCTTTTGCTAAGATACATTGGGCCCATCAAGATTTTGGAATGATTTAGGACAGTTTTCTATTGGTTGCAGTTACCTTAGAAGCACAAGGTTATGCACGACATCTTCCATGCCTCCCAATTGAGACGTTTCCTTTCAGACCTGTCTCCTGCTTTTCTCCCTAAGGAGGCTGAGTTCCAGGTAGATGCATCCTTTGAGGAGCATCCATTTCATTTTTTGATCATAGCACAAACGTTATCTATGACCGGTCTGTTACATAAGTATGGGTGCTATGGAAGTAAGGATGAGTATGGGATGAGACCTAGGAGAGGGAGAATAATGTACAATCACAGTGGCTATAGTTATTCTCTGATTTTTCTTCACCACCCATGGAATTGAAATTCGAGGACGAGTTGCTTTAAGGGAATAAGTTTGTAAGAACTCGATCTTCCCTTGAGGTACAGATCTTTCTTATTCAGTCTTTACTTACAGAAATTAAGGATAAATTTAATTACAAGACATGTATTTTCATGAACACATCATGTATTCTGGGTACACACCATATGCTACATAGTACATTCCATGTGATTCCCTGTCTAGGACCTTTACAGAAAATGTATGGACACATCATGTAGTTTCCAGTGCATGCCGGTTAATTTTCATTTTTTGGATAAAATGGGAATTAACCTCACGTTTAATCATACGGATCAATTTATCTCCTTGTTACATGAAAAAAAGTGAAGGACAAGATTTCTCCTCCCAAATCAATGTCCAAACTTTGATTCAATAACTGTCGGGGGAGTTTAATCCCAATTTGTAAGCTCTCAATTCCTCTTGATTAGTTATTATTAATTTCTTCTCTGGACCTAGTTTTCAAAGGATGAGTGTTTATACCTATTTTATAGATCTACCCCATTAATGGTCAAATTAGAGGCCGATTTTGGACGAGGATAGTTCTAGAAATATGAGGTAGGTGGTCTCATGCCTTTTGCAGATTACCAAGTTGATTTTATGTGTAAGAGTGCCACGTGCCATTTTTGGGTGTTTCCTAATTGAATATTGACCAAAAAAATTACCTAATTTTTATTAGGTACTTGAATAATGATTATAAGAAATGTTTTATATTGTTA
The DNA here is from genome assembly GCA_963277665.1 of Viscum album. NCBI lineage: Eukaryota > Viridiplantae > Streptophyta > Magnoliopsida > Santalales > Viscaceae > Viscum > Viscum album. Next base: position 1,637,052,373 of record OY728121.1, on the reverse strand, counting down.
GCCTTTATTTAGTTCCACACTGTGGGTGTGTTTTCCCTTAGATGACCAACGTTTTGCTGTTTGGACTAGGATGCCTTTGAGAGTGCCTTTAATATAATTTTATGGGTTATTTAAAATGGAATTGGTTAATAATTTGATTTCCATGTGTGTTATTTGGTTGTTAACCATGTAATTGTGTAAGCTAAATGTGTTCTTTTGTGTTGAAATTCTTATACACTAATCTTGGCTCTTATACAATTTGAAATACTTATAAACCGAGTTTTGACTATGGCACAAGAAGAAATGCATATATACTATTTTTTTGACCTATATTGACTACTTAAATGCTTATATATATGGTTTGGATCTAGTTTGGTGTTATTTTATTCCATGGTTATATGGTTTTGGTTAAACACATCAGGAGTGATATTGTAATTCCACTTTTGGATGTCAAGACCAAAAATAGTTATAAATTGAACAATGAAATGAAATGACTAATAACCCATCTGCAAATCCAAATCACAATCATGGATTCGGTCTTCTTCTATACATGATTATATTGTCTTCTAAGACAATAATTATGATTAATTTTGAGTCCCTACAATTTACTACTTAAACTATTGTACATTATATTATATATATATATATATATATTGGTATATATATTCACTGACTGATCAACACAGAACTTGGGTGGTTGCCTACTAGGATTTAGATTCACACCCTATTTGGGTAATGATTTTGGCCCCAAAGAGATTATATAATTACTGTTTTTAATTTGGAAACCAGTTAAATGAAATAACTCTTTATCTATTAAAATGTTTTACCAATACATTTTTATATCTTATAGTTGATAGAATGAGATTTTATTATAATTTTTTTAGCATTTTTGGGATCCTTATTATTAAATAATTGGTAATATTTTATATTCATTTTTAGGGGAAAAAAGAAAGAAATGATGGGTAATTTTAATAGATGTAGTATTAGTGTTATTTATAGTATTTGATGCATTAAAAGTGGTATATATCATATACATATTAAATTCATAGAGGCTCCATGGATTCAAATATCATATCATGTCCCAATCGATACCCCTTAAATCACAGACTAGAACGTGTTTGCACCCCAAATCTCACCTTCAACAAGACACAAGTTAATAAATTGTTCCAATGGTGTAATTCTAAAAAAAATTGAGGTGTCACCCATTTTAGAGAACATAATGGGAAACAAGTATCATCCTCGTCAGCTCCAGCTCAGGAACAGTAATTTTATCAATTTGATTATGTAGACTCATCTTCTGACATTTTTATATTTCTTGTACTACTATAAGAAGTATTCATCCCAGGTATGACTACTACATGGGGTATTCAAAGCAACATATATTCATGTCTTCTAGAGATGGAAGATGAGTTTCAAACTAAAAAAGTCAATGATAAATGTTCATGAAATGAGCGGATGAGGAAAACAATTTCCTATAATACTCACCTTTGAATGAATTTAGACCATAACACCTACTATAGTGGAGTAAATGTAACATCCTAGATAAATGAAGAATAGGAAATATTCATATTTATTAATATTTTTTAATTAAACATTAATTTTACTTCAAATGGGTTTCTATGTTTGATAGCGTACCCGATACGCAACAATGTGTTTCTTTGAATTCTTACGTTGCACACTAATAATATAATAATATTATTTTAAATTATAGTTGAATCCTAGTTTTTGTATTGGAGGGAATGAATTAAACTAACTAAAATATGATTATACATGTTTTTTAAAAGTATTTACATTTTTCCAATAAATGTTAGAGGCTTAAAATGTGAATGAATCTAATTTTAATCATAATTTACATTAAATGGACGATTTACGACCTTTTAATGCCGAACCATCATTAAATATAATTTAGGTCACTATAATACATTCTATTTGACCAAATTAATTCTTTCTTTAGAATGGGGACATCAATATTTACTTTGTGTAAATTATTGGAATTTTTCTGATAAAGTTCATTTTCTAATGAATAGTGACAAATATTGTATTTTAATTTAAAACTGAGTTTTAATATAATATATTTATGTGTTTAGATTATCTTTTTAATTGGTTTTAAAGTGTAATTTTAATATATTTTTACCATTTAATAAAATTTTGGTCATTGGAATTAGTTTCACTTTGAAATTGGACATAAACAAGTATCAATCTTATGATCGTTATTGTTTCTTAAAAACACGCTATTTGTTTTGATAACAGGAATTGATTTTAAAATTAATTAATTCCACTTATATGTTTTGAATTATGAAAAATATACATAATTTTTGAATTTGGAATATCAAATATATCATAGGCTGAATTTTTGGTATTTTTCTAAAAAACATCAATTTTTGATGAATAGTTAATCCACTTAGTGGTAGTTAAAAAAACTGACTTTTTCATTTAAATGAAATTTTACCCCTTCTGTGAATTGAATTTAAAAATTTCTACCTACATGGTTGTTATCAAGAATTAATATGTGGTTCATTAAAATCAAAATTATTTTTTGTGAATAGTATCTTTTGACTTTTATTTACCGCGGTTAAAGGTAAATAGGTTAATTCAAGGTAAAAAGAATATTATAATAATTCAAAATAACCTTAACACTTGTACAAACCTTATTGGTTGAGTCATTAATGACCATGGGAATCTTTGGGTTGATATTTGGACCCCATTTTCCTACTTGAGTGTGATAATGACAATTTAGATTAATTAATTTAATGTAAAGACAAAATTGTCATTAACAAAAAGCTGTTAGTAATTAGTTTTTTATGGTGTCATATAAGTCATATTTTCCACTATAAATATTAATCGGAAAGATAAAAATATTTTCTACATCATAGTATTTTTTTATAATTTTTAGACAACAAATAAATTTCATTATTTATGACATAATAATGATGTAGTATTTACCTCATTAATAAACCATTTAAATAAATAAGATTATAATGATTATAATATTATGCAAAACATGTCCAAATCTGATTGGATGATTTTTTTTTCAACCATGAGTAATCTTTTCTTCAACTATATAGATTTTTGGACCGTTAGATACCGAATATCATTATATAATAAAATAATGTTTTCAGACTTTCCTAAAGAACCCCTCCTCTCCCTTATAAAAGGAGACCACATTTAACTAATTCCTCACACCTCTAAAGCCTTTTGGATCGTCCAAAATCTGTCCAATTAAGCACCCTAAATACCTCTACTCCACATATAAGCCTTAACTTAGGCATAAGGCACCTAAAGAAGTTATTTTGGTTCAAACCAATGAAAGTTACCCAAATTAAAGGTAACAGTTTCTCTTAATTTGTTTTCTTTTATTTTACTTCTCCATTCCCTAAACTATTTTTATTATTTTCTTTTGTAACAAAACTAGTATCCGAAATATAATAGGATATTTTTATGATAAGTATTATAACTACACTTACACACACCTCCATCTAATGGATGAAGAACATAAAGTTTCTATGGATGGAAAACTAACGCCTCATGAAATGATGATAGTTCAAATATCTCCAACCGCCTCTCATGGTGGCCATTACGATGGAACTTTATTTATATATGATATATATTATGTTTATTTTTTCTTTATTTTTCTGTATTTTCAATTTATAGAACTCCTTTATGGATACTATAGTGGGTAAATACGATTATCTCATTTGAGGAAGTGTGGACTACCGCCCCCTTAAAGTGATTTGATTCTTTAATGCCTTATGTGGGATGTATAAAGGATGGAGTTAATGATATTAAATATGATATTATACTTTATTTATAATATAAATATCTATCATTATGTTTTATTTCCATTAAAATAATAAATAAGAAAGAAAGAAGCGTTCAGGCGTACGTACGGCTTACCGTCTCCATGAATGGTGCATTTCATTTCTTACCTCTAGATGTTATGTACTATTATAAATACATGTATATACTGGATATATATCATATATATGATATAAAAATCATGAATATAATTTTTGATATAATGAACCATTGACCACATGAACAACATGTTATTATAAGAAGTCCTTTTTTGACTCAAGTACCGAATATCAACAAAATGGTTGTTATTAACATAAATGATTACATAATGTTTATAACAAGGTAATAAGTGATATAAAAGGAATAATAAAAATGATAAAGGTTCTTAATCAAGTATAAATTAAATTTAGTTTATTATTAAGGAGATTAAAGTACGATCGAATCAAGTTGGACACGAGCTAAGGGATCCAACCTCTCTCTTTCTTTTCAAGTACTCTTTTTTATGTCATTTCATTTAGGCTCCATGTTCTTATGCTGTAGAATGATCTTTTAAATTAACCATACTGTAACTTTTATTTTCATATGATGAGATATCCCCTATTACTCTCATCAATTCATTTTAATAATTTTTTAGTGGCGCCGTTAGGCAGCCAAATATTTGTAAGGGGTTTTCTTATCTCACTTTTAATTCTGTGAGATTTCCATTTTTCACCACTTATTCACTGCATGTGGTGTATTGTGTACTGCCATTTGATATATATTATCATGATTCTCCTTATATTCATGGAATCCTGTGATTCATTCTGTTGTTAAAATCTTTTGTTCATACGACTCTATTGAATTACAACGGGGTAAGGGGTCTTCATCTCAATTGTTTTTATTTCCATGAGATTCATGCTATATTTGCCACTATCTCCTTTTTGTGGTGTATTTACTTCCCATTATTGTACTCTTTGTGTAATATACCTTCATTTATGAGTATTTACATCTTCATTGGATGATCCTTCTTTCATGTGGCATATGTTTTGTAAGTTACCAAATCGATAAGGGAACTATTTAACAAAATTCCCATTCTTTGGGTTGATCTTCTATTTTTATTTATGTTATCTTATGAATATGTTTTAATGAACTCTTCTTGTTTTACACTTAATATCCACCTGTATTGGGTGTATTTATATTTTTCACACATAATTATGAGATTGATTTATCCTTAATCTATGGATACCATCTTTATAAGGGATTTCATATCAATTTACATTTCAATTGAGACTTCATTGTTGTTATGAACCAATTCACTCTTATATGGTGTATATAATGTCCTTTGACATATTATATAATGAATAACGTTATTCTAATTATATTATAAAGTTCTAATTAAATGTTATTTCTCTATTATTTGTATTCAAGCATCTCTCTTTTTGTTAAAAACACAATAAATAAAATATCATTTTAAATGTGTTAACGATTTATGATACTAAATATTTCTCATTAATGTAAATGATTTCAAAATGGGTTTTAGGATTTATTAATATGTACATTAATGTTTTCAAATGATAATTCATTTAAAACCATCAAAGTGGTATGATACACATTGATTCAAAAATCTCTTTTTAAATGGTTTTGAAAATGATTTGATAAAACATTGATTATTTGAATATCTTGATTTGATATATTGGAATGTGGAAACGTTATCTTTCCATTATACATGTTTAATAGTTATTGGGAATTTTTTATGTATATGGGTGGTTCCGTGATAAACCTAGGGCAGGTGAGCCCGAGATAGCTCTCCAATTCATTGGGTAACGTGACGGAGGAAAACATGATGTTTCTCCTAAGAGATTTAGGGAATATACTGTGATGGGTATTCCAACTGTGACTCCCTATGTAGCTATGATAACTACAATGGATTTTTTATATGGATTCCATAAGTAACCTTTATGATTTATGATTTGTGTGTGTTATTAATAAATCTCATGATTTCATAAGGTATGTTATGATTGAAAAGTATTGTTTCATTGATTTGTATTTATTGATGGGATAATGTTTTCCTTCCTTATTTTATAACCCTTACTGAGTTTTTTATGCTCATCCTAAGTTTTTAAAATGTGTTCCATAGGTTATAAAGATAAATAGGTTCAAGGATGGGATCAAGGAAAATTCATTCTGTCTAAAATATGGAACTAGACGTGTTTCTTTCAAAGAATTTTTATTTTATGAAAAAATGGATACTGAGTAGTAGTGTCTACTTGTAATATTCAAGTTGTTATGTAATATTTATAGTCAAATTCACTAAAACTCTAAACATGAAAATATCCTCAATGTGAATTATTCATTTAATTCAATATATTGTAATCTTTAGGGGCGGGTCCTTATAGTTTGTTTCAGAGGTCAGTTTAGAAAACTTTAGAGGTTAGGGTGTTATCTAAGCATAAGTAACATAACCTTAATGGTTAGAATATTAGAAAGAGAAATAGTTATTTTGAATGAGTTTTAGATAACATGAATATGTATTTACCGTCCTTATACGATATTATATGATGATTTTACTGATATACTCACACAAACCTTTTTGATTTTAGTAAATGGATGGATCTAGCAGGCACCAAAGTAATAGTTGATGTGATGAAAACAGTGATGGTTTTATGAACAATCAACTGTATGAAATGAGAGGTTAAATGAGAACTCTTGTGGTTATTCTCAACCAACTATCTAGAGTCATGATTGAAAACATGAAACATGGTGATTTTTATAAGGCATCGTATATTCGAGAGACAAATTCATACAGAATTTCAGGTAATACTCCTAAAGGTAAGTATGTTCAAAAACCTATGTGTCAAGTATGTGGAAAGAAACACCTAGTAAAATGCTTCAAAGGGACGGGAATGTGCTATAGATGTGGGAATGAACGTCATAAAGCAAGAAAATTCCATGGAAAAAGGAAGCATCCAGTTGACTCTAGGAAAGGGAAAGAAGTTATTAATGAGGGACAATTGAATGTTTTAATTGTGGTGTGCATAGTAATTATACAAATAGGAGTCCTCAGAAGATGTTTCAGGAATGTGATTACTAGGATCATACAATTGTTTGTTTACAAATACCTAATTCCATTCTGATTGAGGATGAAGAATCGGACAACGACCAATGAAAGGTATGGATTATTTCATATCATATGTTTGGATATTATTGAATCTTAAGATATGATTCATGATTCTATTTGTAGGAATGAATTATTTCATAATAAGTTTAAAAGGAATGGTTAACGGATCATGAAAAATGTTGAATGTGTAATAATTAAAAATATAAGGTATTCAAGAGTTATGGTAGATTTTAGGATGGTGAAATGCTTATAATTATTAAGGCTCTTTTGATGATGAGAATTATATTAGAAGATTTTTATTGTATCTCTAACCCTAATGTTTGATATATGAAGATTTTATTCAAGGAATAATTATCATTTATTTTTTGGATATAGTTATAAAGAACCATTTTGGTTTATATGATCCTCGAATTTGAGGAAATTATAGGTTAATAGTTTTTTTGGGAAGCAAAATAATTGTTATTAGAAAACCTTCATGGTTAAAATATGCTATGGTTATTTTTGATAAATTTATATATTTTTGGTAATTTTATAAAAATATATAGTTTTTGAAAAGAGATAACACGCAGACCATGTGACAACCCTTCACATTGGATGAAGCTATGGGAATCGAACCCACAACAAAAGTGCGACTGGTATTTATCAACTACCACTTGACTACGTGATGTCCCTGGTTAGTTTGACTAATTTTTTTAGTTAGAATATTTTTTGAATCCATAATAAGTTTATTTTGTTTTATCTATGGAAATGATTAACCTAGCATTGAGAATATTTTATTAGGTTAATTTCTTTTCTATATGAGATTTTATGATTAAGTTATGTTATTTGGAGATAAATGTTAAGATTTATCTTGGAAAACTATATGATTTAATCCTACCGAGATTTGGATTTCAATCTTAGTTTGTATTACTTTGATAAATTTTAAGGAATTTTTTTTATTTAATGCTCTTTGTTGAACTTTGGGTTTTTTTAGACAAATTTTAGAGATTAAGAGTAGTTTTTCATTTTGTAAAATTTTATCCTTTTGGGGCATTATCTGATCTTGTACTAAACATTTTTGTTTTAGTTAATATCTAAAGACAAGTGAAATATATATTTCATCTTTTTTGGATTATTTTATTCTCTAAAAGTTGATTATATAACTTTTAATGCATAAAAAAGTCATCGTGAATAGTCATCATTTGGAGAAAATATGAGTTTGTGTTAGAAATCTAGTAAAAGATGAATTTCTACATGACAAGTAAATATATTTCCTTATGTTTTTAGTTAATATCATAAATAAATTACTCAATGAAATGTAACTTAAAACAAAAACCTTGTCTGTTAACTTTTCCTACTGGGGAATCAAAGACTGTTTAACCCATCACAATTTTATGAATTTCCGGTGGTTAACTTTTTCCTAAACATGTATTCTATCACTCTCCATCAGAACTTGAAGGTTTCTTTTCTCCTCCATATCCATGTTTTCATGGAATCATAGTATCATATGTCTAGTGTAACCTTTTTACTTCTCATCCTTTATTTTAAAGTGATAGTTTTACTGACTCTTTTTTTCGATATGGGGCTTTCAATGAAGTTCCTGAGCCAAATTTTTAAATTTCGAGGACGCAATTCCAAAAAGGGGGGAAGGATGTAACATCCCAAATAAAATAAGAATCTGTCATATTCATATTTATTAATATTTGTGAATTAAATATTACTTTTACTTTAAATGGGTTGCTATGTTCGATAGCGCAACTGATATGCAACAACAGTTTTCTTTGAAATCTTACATTGCACACTAATAATATAATACTATTATTTTAAATCGTAGTTGACTCCTAGATTTTGTATTGGCGGGAATGAATAAAAAAACTAAAATATGATTATAAAAGTTTTTTAAAAGTATTTACATTTATCCAATAAAAGTTAGAGGCTTAAAATGTGAATGAATCTAATTTTAAACATAATTTACATTAAAAGGCCGATTTACCACCTTTTAATGGAGAACCCTCATTAAATATAATTTTGGTCACATTAATAAATTCTATTTTACCAAATAAAATATTTCATTAGAATGGGGACATAAAAATTTACTTTGTGTAAATTTTTGGACTTTTTCTGATAAAGCTCATTTTATAATGAATAGTGAAAAATATAATATTTTAATTTAAAACTCTGTTTTAATCTAATTTATTTATATGGTTAGAGTAAGTTTTTAATTTGTTTTAAATTTTAATTAGAATATATTTTTACCATTTAATCCAATGTTTGTCATTGTAATAAATTTCACTTTGAATTTGGACATAAACAAGTATCAATCTTTTGATATTTATTGTTTCTTAAAAACACGATATTTTTTTTGATAACTGGAATTAATTTCAAAATTAATTAATTCCACTTCTATATTTTGAATTTGGAAAAATAGACATCATCTTTGAATTCAGAATAGAAAATATAGCTTAGGCTGAGTTTTTTGTATTTTTTTGAAAAACATCAATTTTTGATGAATAGTGAAACCACATAGTGGTAGTTAAAAACATCCTTTTTCATTTAAATGGAATTTTACCACTTATTTGAATTGAATTTAAAAATTCCAACATAAATGTTTGTTATCAAGAAGTAAAATTTGTTTCATTAAGATGAAAATAATTTTTTTTGAATTGTAACTTTTGACTTTTATTTACCACGGTTAAAGGAAAATAGGTTAATTCAAGGTAAAAAGAATATTATAATAATTTAACTTTAGCTTAACACTTTTACAAACATTATTTGTTGAGTCATTAACGACCATGGGCATATTTGGGTCGATTTTGGGACCCCATTTATGTAACACCCCAAGCTTCCACGGTATGTTTCCCTTTGAGTAATGCAATAGCTTGCATTGTACGCAACATCGAGATTTTAACACATCACGATCAATCAAAGTAGCCGTTATGAATAATCAAACCCACATTTTGTAATATTATAAATTTATCTTTCAAAATGGACTTTATTTTTGGATTCAGAATATCGAAATTATCCTAGGGTGAAATTTTCGTACATTTTGGATAACTTTTATAATTTGATGAATAGTGATAATTACTAAATTTTAATTAAAAACATCTTTTTTAATAAAATTAATTAATAATAATAAATTATTGATTTGAGTGGTTTTAAAGTATATTTAGAATATATTTTTACCATTTAATATAGTGTTGGTCATTGGATATAATTTCTCAATTAAACCGCACATAATGAAGTGTCAATCTTTTGATAGTTATTATATCTTAAAAACACGCTTTTTGTTCTGACAGTGGAAATTAATTTTAAATTAATTTCTGCCACTTCTCTGTATTGAATATGGAAAAATAGATTCCATATTTGGAATCAGGATGTCCAAATTGTGTAAATAGGTATCTTTTATTTTTAGACATTTTGAATAATTACTTTGATAAATATTTTATTTACCATGGTTAAAGGGTAAATCTGGTAAATAAGGTTAAAAAATAATATTATAAAAATAATTAATTAAAATAAAACGTGTCCTAACTTTATTGGTGGATACATGTACGACCATGGGGATCTTTGGGTCAATTTTGGGACCCCATGGGGCCACTTGTAGGTGATAGGGACACTTAATATTAATTATGTTTAAGTAAATACAAAAAATGACATTAGCTTATATCTTTTAGAAAAACAATTTTTACATAAGGTTATATATTTCATATTTTAGATTATAAATATTCATTAGAAAGATAATAATATTTCACACATAATTATATTTTATTTATTATTTTTATACATTGAAAATCTAAAAAATTATATGACACAATAATGATGTAGTATATTCTGTATTAATGATAGAATCCAAAAATTGGTATTATAAATGTTAAAATAATTATTATTTGAATTTTTTGATGATATAAAAGAATTTTATTTGTAGATATAACATGTTATTATTTCTTAAATTAATTTGGGTCTAATTAATGATGTTTTTAAGACTTTAACAAAAACAAATTATCGAGCATTGTCAAAATTGACATAAATGAGTTTTTAAAACATATATTATATTATTAATTCATATTATATTCATAAAAATCTAAGTATCTTCCAAATTACTTATATCATTATTTTTGTATCATTAATGGACCACTTGGGGTCGCTTGGATGTATATAGTATGTTTATTAACTATATATTATTAAAATACAATGTGACATGGTATTTGTTAAACTAATTAACCAAGAGTTAAAACTAAAGGATAAGGTTAATATAATAACCCAAACCTGTCTAAAATCAATTAGTTGAATGGATTTCGACCCATACCCACCTAAAACATTGAATAATCAACTTTGGATCCATTCAAAACCAAATATGATTTTATTATAAAATAATACTTTAAGTTTTTCCTAAAGAGCTCCTCACCCCTCTTATAAAAGGGAACTCCCCCTTCTTAATAATTCACACCATAAAAGCAATTTGGATCAGCCAAACCCTGCCCAAATATCCTCCCAACATCCCTAACTTCATCCTAGAGGCCTTATTTTTATCATAAAGCCATCCTAAGGATCCATTTTGATCAAATCAAAAGGAAGAACCCGAAGAAGAGTTAATGTCTTCACACCCCTCTTTAATGTTCCGTTCTTCTTCAACATCTTCTTTCCTTGTAATTTCCATTATAAAATAATAAATACAGTACCTTATATATATTTTTATGTTATTATAATTATGTAACAAATGAATTCATTATTCTATCCATCACTTGAATGACATGTCAACATACGTGCGTGCGTACGGCCTACCGTCTCCACGTTGTGGTGTACTTGTTATTCAATATACTATTATTTAGATGGGTATAATAAAGATTCATAATTCATGTAAATAATAAATATAATATGATAATGATTCTTTCTATATGATATACCATCCAATTATATTTTATTTTAATATCAAAAGAATGATATTGTCTCTCGTGCATACGTACGGATTATCATCTCCACGAACGCAATGAGATTCATTCCCTATCGTATCCATTATAGAATAAATTTTATTGGATGATTAAAAATAATATTAAAGGACTTAATATAATTCTGTATATGATTCTGATACAACCTATCAATAAAAAACACAGCTTATATAATAAAACGAGTATGTTAACACCCAAACGGTGATAATACTAAGATTTTATTTGAAAAGTGATATTAAAAGATAATATATGATATAATTTTAATATATATGATTATTTTATAATTAAATAACAATTATTTAACCATTATACAGGAGGTTAACCTACCATCAACCAAGTAAATGTACTAGGTAAGTGTTTATTTCACAATCTCTTCATTATCCGAGGTTGTTTATACATAATTATCTACTGGGACCTCTTTATCATCCACATCCATGTTTCTTAAAATTGTATTTCAAAACATTCTTACTATTTTAAAAAATATGTGTTAAAGTCATTTATACCCTTCTATGACTTTTTATAAGATGTTTATATAGGAATATTTCTGTCATTTTCCAAACAAGGTCTTTTTTAACCTTTTCAACAAAATTAAGGCAATAATGTTTTTTTAACTTATACGACGAGTGTGGCTATATTCCACCATTATAACATCGTCAAAGATTCCCTTACAAGATTATAAGAATATTTTAAAAATAAATATTTTCTTTATGTGACTCTTAAATGATTTCAATATATAAATATATATTCCTCTAAAAAAAGGATTTAATTTCATCTATGACAACATTCTTTGATGGATTTTATGTTTATTTGATGTTGATTTATTATGATACAAAACATCGATATTTTATTGAAGTTTTTGTGATATGTTTGACCGTGGATGTGATATTTTTATTCCATTTATTTCTTATGGTTGAAGTATTGAAATTTCGTATACTAGTTTTAATATGAATGTTTAGGATATGTTTAAACCTTTTCATATGAGGAATGTATTGGACTTAGTAAGTGACGGGTAGAGCCCGCAATAGCTCCTCGATCCATTAGTAGGTCTCCTGGGACAACTAGACATGGAATTGGATGAGGCCCTTTCCCAATTTGATTTATGGTTTTCGCCGAGGCCTTAATCATTTTAGACCTCTTTGCTGAGGCCTTGACAAAATGTTTCAGAATGTCTGACATTATACATTCCCTCATTATGGAAAAAATATTGATGGTTCATGTGGTCATTCTACTAGTGGAATACCAATGATTATGTTTTATTGGGAATTATTTACTCATCTCATAATCTTTCCATAAAAGTATTCATGTTTATTATTGGTAAAGGCATGTGGTTTTCAATTATTTACCATGCTTAATATTTATGTCATTTTATGATGTATGACATACCCATACTGAGCATTTGAGCTCACTTGTTTCTTATGTTTCATTTTCCCAGGATATGAAGAAGTTAGTTATGAGTGACCTGTAGGCATAATCTAGGACGCTTGGATGCTTCTAATGAAATATATTATTGTTTTATTTCTCTTCAAGCTGTAAAGTAGATCATATGTATTAATCTTGTTTCCAATAATACTAAACTGATTGTTTTTTCCAGACATGATTTCCTTGTAATCATTCCAATGTTATGTAATAATGCTCCGACACTGGGTAACCGGGGTCGGATCGTTAAATTTGGTATTGGAGGAAGTTTAGTACAATCCTTGGAAACTAGATTTAGATAATCACTGATTAGAGAACATAGCCCTAAGATAGACTTTGAGGATTAGTATAGAAGAACATAATAGAATTTTGGTATTGTAGTGATTTTGTGAGTTTTCTGAGAAATAAAACCCTGCTGGATATGACCAGGTAGAGGCGGCTCTGGCACAGATGTACCTAGGGGTAAAACCTGAAAACACCACTTTGAGCTTGACTCGAACGAGAACTGGTGCATTACAATGGGCCTTGCCGCACTCTTGGTTACGACCCTCCTAGGAGATATGTTTAGGAAAATTCTCATTTTCTTTACCAACCATTATAACGGGTTATGAGTATATACTTCTCAAAGAAAACATTTTTATGATTATGGATTATATCCATAAACTATTGAATTTATGTTAAGTGTTTTCGAAGTTTGGAATTATATATTTCAATTCATAATCTAATCTAGATTATGCCATTTTATAGAAACGACGCCTAGTGGAAGGAATGGAATCTATATCAACACACACACTCTATGTCGGGATTTCCCTCTTGCTCAAGATAATAATAGTGTATCTAGTGATTCAACTAGTACTGATCATCTTGTCACCCGACTGGGACAACTCACTCAGGTTATGAATAATAACCCTACCCATATGGAGCACCCAGATCCACAGTGTGGAGGATCAATGTTAGATCGCTTCATGAGGAAACAACCTCCGACATTAAATTGGAGTATAAATCCCATAGTAGCTGAGCAATGGATAAATTCCTTAGAGAAAATATTCTATGCCTTGGGAAGTAGTGAAATGGAAAAAGTTGTCATGGAAGTTTATCGCCTCACTGGAGATGCTGATCAATGGTGGTCATTGATACAAAACATGAAAGAATATGATGATGTATCAGATATGGAATGTAGGGAGTTCAATGATCTTTTCTTAGAAGAATACGTTCCATGAGACCGTCGAGCAGATATGGAAAGGAAATTTCTGAGCCTGAGGAAAAAAGAGGATTATAATGTCAAAAAGTATGAGGCTAACATTACAAGGTTAGCGAGGCGTGCTAATGATTATATACATAACCCAAGGAGTAAGATTGATAATTTATTTGATGGGTTAAAACTATTTCTCCATCGATCATTATTATTTCAAACCTTCTCATCATACAAATATATTGTCGCATGTGCTATCAAGACAGAAAAAGAATTCTCTATGTGTTATGAATTTAAATCAAAGCAATATAAGAAGAGATCTGCTAAACACTCTAGGATAGGAAATAAAGAAACATGGAAGAAGGGTAGAATTGAATTTCCACCATGTGATAATTGTGGAAGGAACCACCCTGGTGCCTATCTAAAAGGAAAAGGAGTATCCTACAAATGTGGATAGAAAGGACATCTAGCTGGTGATTATAAAGGAAAGAAATATTCTACCGATGATCAATGATATAATTGCAGGGAGATGGGACATTATGCAAATAAATTTCCAAAGATTCAAGGAAACTTAACTCAGAAAAGGCCAAGGGATGAAGGCCAACCTTATGAAATCACTACTGCTGAGGTTGAAGCCCCGAATGACGTGGTGGTAGGTAATTTAATGGTTTCCTCAAGTTTAGAAATGCATTATTTTATTCTGGATCATCACATTGTTTCATATCTTCCCAGTTTTCTAATAAAATTAGATATTTTCAATTTGATTTAACAAGGGAGTTGTTAGTTAAAACTCTTAAGGGAAGTATCATTGCATCGATGTTTTGTGAATTAGTCTGCATTAGAGAACATAAATGTTATTTATCTGCGGATCTCATCGTCATACCTATGATTAAATTTCATATAATCCTCAGTATGGATTGGATTTTGGACTATTATGTGAAGATTTATTGTAAGTAGAAGGAGGTTATGATTATTGATGATGATGATAAGGAATACCATATCTTTAGAGCATAATTGTCGCCACCTAATTCTTATCTAGGCCCACCCCCACTAGCTCAACTAAATTCAAATATCAGGGAGGAAGAGAATGAAATAACTATGGGTGAGGAAAGGAATGTTCAATTAAAAGATTTGTCTATTGTGAGAGAATATGTTGATGTGTTTCCAGGAGATTTACCTGGACATCCTCCAAAACGAGAAGTTGAGTTTTACATTGATTTAATTCCTGGTTCAAGGCCCATATAGAAAACCCCTTATAAAATGGCCACTATAGAATTTGTTGAACTAAAGAAACAGCCAGAGGAATTGAGTAATAAGGGATTTATTCGACCTAGTATTTCTCCATGGGGAGCCCCTTTGATTTTTGTTAAGAAGAAAGATGGATCTATGAGGTTTTTCATTGACTATAGGGATATCAATGCTATAACAATAAAGAACAAGTATCTCCTACCTCACATTGGTGACTGGTTTGACCAACTACATGGAGCTCAATTTTTTTCAATGATCGACCTTCGATCTGGATATCATCAGTTGTGTTTGAAGAAGGAAGACATTCTGAAGACAACATTTCGAACCAGGTACGGGCACTACGAGTTTACAGTAAGGCCTTTTTGGCTGACTAATGCACACTTTGTTTTCATGGATCTAATGAACAGAGTTTTCAAGGAATATCTTGATGAATTTGTAGTGGTATTTATTAATGATATCTTGTTATACTCCAAAAGCTACAAAGATCAGGAAAATCACTTGCGCATTATATTGAAGACTCTAAGAAGACATGAATTTTATTTGAAGTTTAGCATGTGTAAATTATGGCTTCCAGAGATTTCTTTTCTTGGATATATTGTCCCTGAGGATGGAATCTATGTGGATCATTCTAAGACCAAGGAAATCCATGAATTTCCATCACCAACGAGTATAACCCAGGTATGCATTTTAATTGGTTTAGCAGGTTATTATCGACGTTTCATCCAGAACATTTCCCAATTGGCTAACCCATTAAAAAAGCTCACACGCAAAGGTGATATATTTTTCTGGACAAAAGTGTGTGAAGAATGAATTTAATAACTAAAGATAAGATTATTCAATGATCCTATATTGACTCTACCATATCGGGGAATGATGGGTTCATTATTTATAGTGATGCATCAAAGAAAGGTCTAGGTTGTGTCCTTATACAGAATGATATAGTTATTTCCCATGCATCACGATAGCTGAAATTTTATTGGAAAAACTATCCTAATCATGATCTTGAGTTAGCTGCTATAATATTTGATTTGAATATTTGGAGACACTATCTCTATGGTTAAAAAATGTGAGATTTATACTGATCACAAGAGTTTGAAATATATTGTCTCACAGAAAGAGATCAACATGAGGCAAAGTAGATGGCTTGAACTACTCAAGGATTATGACTTCATGATACACTACCACCCGGGGAAGGAAAATAAGGTGGCAGATGCTTTGAGTAGAATGGATCATGGAATTTTTAACAAGATGAGAGTAGAAAAGGATCCTATATACATGGATCTAGTAAATATGGATATGGGAATTACCATGGAAGTTGAAACATTAATACTTTTTCAAATGGTTTCCAAGCCATGTTTACTATAAAGAATAATGTGTTCTCAGACAGGTGATGAAGAGTTTCAAAAGAAGATTATAGTTGTGAATGATGGGATATTGATTGAAATTGTGTATAAAGATGGAATTTTGATGTTTGGGAAGAGGCTTTGTGTTCCCAATATACCTGATCTAAAAAGGGAATTGTTGGACTATGCTCATAGTTCCAATTTCTCTATACACCCTGGTAGCACCAAAATGTATAGAGATTTAGAAGAACATTTTGGTGGGACAACATAAAGAAGAGGATAGATGATTTTGTGTTAAGATGTATGGTTTTTCAACAAGTGATAGCTAGAAGGAAACAGCCTAGAGGAGTCATGCAACATCTTCCCATACCTGAGTGGAAATGGGATTATATTAGGATAGACTTTGTCATGTTGCTACCAAATACTCCTAGAAGGAATGATGCAACATGGACTATTGTTGATCGTCTTACCAAGTCAGCACATTTTCTTGCTATAAGAGAAGATCTACCACCGGAACGTCTAGGAAGACTATATATTAATGAAGTTTTGAGACTTCATGGAGTACGCCTATCAATTGTTTCAAATTTTGATCCCCGTTTTACTACAAGATTCTGGAAGAGTCATCATAAGGCCTTGGATACTAAACATCATTTGAGCACTGCCTACCACCCTAAAATAGATGGACAATCAGAATGGACAATTCAAACCTTAGAAGACATGTTGAGATCATTCTCACTTGACTTTCAGGGTTTGTGGGATCAATATTTACCTCTAGTAGAATTTTCCAAAAACAATAAATTCCATTCAAGTATTCAGATTGCAACATATGAAGCGTTGTTTGGAAAGAGATGTCGCACACCAACCTGTTGGGATGAAGTTGGTGAAGGAAAACATTTAGGCCCAGAAGTGGTGGAGGAAATGATGGAAAAGGTGAAGGTAATCCAAAACCACATCAAAGCATCTCAATGTAGGCAGAAGAGCTATGTCGATAACTGATGGAAGGATTTGTAATTTTGGGTTGGATAACATGTTTTCTTAAAGGTATCTCCATGGAAAAGAGTTATACGTTTTGGTAGGAAAGGTAAATTGAGTCCCAGGTACATCGAACCATTATAAATTCTAGAACGAATTGGGATTGTAGCTTACCGATTGGCAATGCCACAAAGTCTCTCCAAAGTGCACGATGTGTTCTACGTATCACTATTGAGAAAATACATGCCTGACCCAACACATGTACTCACCTATGAGGAATTAGAACTGGAACCCAATCTATCTTATTGCAAAGATCTAGTCAGTATTCTTGATACGAGAGAACAAGTGCTGAGAAACCAGATGACTTGTCTGGTAAGACTATTTTAGAGAAACCATAAGATGGAAGAGGCAACGTGGGAACCCGAGGAACTTGTGATGAAGAACTACCCGAGTCTTTTTATATAGTAATTTTCTAGAAATTTAGAGGATGACATTATTTTAAGGAGGTGAGAATGTAAAACCCCAAGCTTCCACGGTACATTTCCCTTTGAGTAATGCAATAGCTTTTATTGTACACAACTTCGAGATTCTAACACACCACGATCAATCAAAGTAGCCGTTATGAATATTAATACCAAATTTTTTAAATTTTATACATTTTATCATTCAAAATTAACTTCATTTTTGGATTCATAATATCAAAATTATCCTAGGGTAAAATTTTGGTACTTTTTGGATAAGTTTTATATTTTGATGAATAGTGAAAATTACTAAATTTTAATTAAAAACAACTTTTTTAATCAAAATAATTAATAGTGATAAATTATTAATTTGAGTGGTTTTAAAGTATATTTAGAATATATGTTTACCATTTTATACAATTTTGGTCATTGGACATAATTTCACAATTTAACCAGACATAAACAAATGTCAATCTTTTGATAATTAGT
Organism: Viscum album; assembly: GCA_963277665.1. NCBI lineage: Eukaryota > Viridiplantae > Streptophyta > Magnoliopsida > Santalales > Viscaceae > Viscum > Viscum album. The sequence goes on along the minus strand of OY728121.1, from coordinate 1,637,033,456 downwards.
ATATCTTAAAAACACGCTTTTTGTTTTGTCAGCGAGAAATAATTTTAAATTAACTTCTGCCACTTCGGTGTTTTGAATATGAAATAATGTATTCCATATTTGGAATCAGGATGTCCAAATTGTGTAAATAGTTAACTTTTATTTTTATACATTTTGAATAATAACTTCTGTAAATATTTTATTTACCATGGTTAAAGTGTAAATCCGGTAAATAAGCATAAAAAATATTATAATAATAATAAATTACCCTAAAAAGTATTCTAACCTTATTGGTGGATACATGTCCGACCATGGGCATCATTGGGTTGATTTTGGGACCCCATGGGGCCACTTTTAGGTGATAGGGACACCTTATATTATTTAATTTTAAGTAAATACAAATAATTACATAAGCTTTTATCTTCTAGAAAAACAATTTTTACATAGGGTTATATATATTATTTTTTCGAATATAAATATAAATAGATTTCCTGCATAATTATATTTTTTTTATAATTTTTATACATTTAAAAAGTAAAAATATATATGACACAATAAAGATGCAGTATTTTCCTTATTGATGAAAGAATCAAATAACTAGTATTATAAATGTTAAAATAAATATAATTTGAAAGTTTTGATGACATACACTAATTTTATTGGTTAATATTACATGATATGATTTATTAAATGAATTTTTTTTGTATTAATAAAGTTTGTTTGACTTAAAAAAAAATCAATTATTGAGTAGTTTCATAATTGAAATAAATGAGTTTTTAAAACACATATTATATTATTAATTTATATTATATTCCAAAAAATCTAATGTTCGGGAAAAGGACTTATATCATTATTGGTTAATCATTAATGGACCACTTGGGGGTCTCTTGGATGTATATAGAATTTTTATTAACTATATATTATGAAAATACAATGTGACATGGTAAGTGTTAAACTAATTAACCAAGAGTTAAAACTAAAAGATAAGGTTAATATAATGACCCAAACCTATCTCAAATATATTGGTTGAAAGGATTTATACCCATCCCCACCTTATAATTTTAATAATCCACTTTGGATCCATTATAAACTGAATATTATTTTATTATAAAATAATACTTTATTTTTTTCTTAAAGAGCCCCTCACCCCCTTATAAAAGGGCACTCCCCCTTCTCATTAATTCACACCATAAAATCCATTTTACTTGACCATTACCTACTCAAATATCCTCCCAATGTCCCTAAATTCTTCCTAGAGGCCTTAGTTTGATCAGAAAGACAACGTAAGGAGCACTTTTGATCAAATCAAAAGGAAGAACCCGATGAAGAGGTAACGTCTTCACAACCCTCTTTAAAGTTCCTTTCTTCTTCAACTTATTCTTTCCATGTTATTTCCATTCTAAAATAATAACTATATTACCTTGTATATACTTTGATGTTATTATAATTATGGAACAAAAAAACCATTATTCTATCCATCCCTTTAATGACATGTCACCATACGTGCGTATGTACGACCTACCGTCTCCAAGTTGTGGTGTAATTGTTATTTAATATACTATTTTTTAGAATGTTATAATAATGATTTATAATTGATGTAAATAATAAACATAACATGATAATGATTTTTTATAAATGATATACCATCCAATTATATATTATTTTAATATCAAAAGAATGATATTGTCGCTCGTGCGTACGTACGGATTACCCTCTCCACGAACGCGATGAGATACATTCCCCATCGTATCCATTCAAGAATAAATTTTATTGGATGATTAAAAATAATATTTAATGACTTAATATCATTTTGGATAGGATTATGATACAACCTATCCATAACAAACACGGCTTATATAAAAGAAAATAAGTAAGTTAACACCCAAAATGACGATAATACTAAGATTTTATTAACAAGGAGATGTTAAAAGATAATATATGATATCATATTAATATATAAGATTATTGTATAATTCAATAAAAATTATTCAGCCATTATAAATGAGTTTAACCTACCATAAACCAAGGAAAAGTACAAGGTAAGGGTTTATTTCACAATCTCTTCATTATCCGAGGTTGTTTATACGTAATTATCTACAAGGACTTCTATATCATCCACATCAATGAATTTGTAGTGGTATTTATTAAGGATATCTTGTTATACTCCAAAAGCTACAAAGATCAGGAAAATCACTTGCGCATTATATTGAAGACTCTAAGAAGACATGAATTTTATTTGAAGTTTAGCATGTGTAAATTATGGCTTCTAGAGATTTCTTTTCTTGGCTATATTGTCCCTAAGGATGGAATCTATGTGGATCATTCTAAGACCAAGGAAATCCATGAATTTCCATCACCAACGAGTATAACCCAGGTACGCATTTTAATTGGTTTAGCAGGTTTTTATCGACGTTTCATCCAGAACATTTCCCAATTGGCTAACCCATTAAAAAAGCTCACACGCAAAGGTGATAAATTTTTCTGGACAGAAGTGTGTGAAGAATGAATTTAATAACTAAAGAGAAGATTATTCAATGATCCTATATTGACTCTACCATATCGGGGAATGATGGGTTCATTATTTATAGTGATGCATCAAAGAAAGGTCTAGGTTGTGTCCTTATGCAGAATGATATAGTTATTTCCCATGCATCACGACAGCTGAAAATTTATTGGAAAAACTATCCTAATCATGATCCTGAGTTAGCTGCTATAATATTTGATTTAAATATTTGGAGACACTATCTCTATGGTTAAAAAATGTGAGATTTATACTGATCACAAGAGTTTGAAATATATTTTCTCACAGAAAGAGATCAACATGAGGCAAAGTAGATGGCTTGAACTACTCACGGATTATGACTTCATGATACACTACCACCCGGGGAAGGAAAATAAGGTGGCAGATGTTTTGAGTAGAATGGATCATGGAATTTTTAACAAGATGAGAGTAGAAAAGGATCCTATATACATGGATATAGTAAATATGGATATGGGAATTACCATGGAAGTTGAAACATTAATACTTTTTCAAATGGTTTGCAAGCCATGTTTACTATAAAGAATAATGTGTTCTCAGACAGGTGATGAAGAGTTTCAAAAGAAGATTATAGTTGTGAATGATGGGATATTGATTGTAATTTTGTATAAAGATGGAATTTAGATGTTTGGGAAGAGGCTTTGTGTTCCCAATATACCTGATCTAAAAAGGGAATTGTTGGATTATGCTCATAGTTCCAATTTCTCTATACACCCTGGTAGCACCAAAATGTATAGAGATTTAGAAGAACATTTTGGTGGGACAACATAAAGAAGAGGATAGATGATTTTGTGTCAAGATGTATGGGTTTTCAACAAGTGATAGCTGGAAGGAAACAGCCTGGAGGAGTCATGCAACATCTTCCCATACCTGAGTGGAAATGGGATTATATTAGGATAGACTTTGTCATGGGGCTACCAAAGACTCCTAGAAGGAATGATGCAACATGGACTATTGTTGATCGTCTTACCAAGTCAGCACATTTTCTTGCTATAAGAGAAGATCTACCACCGGAACGTCTAGGAAGACTATATATTAATGAAGTTTTGATACTTCATGGAGTATGCCTATCAATTGTTTCGAATTTTGATCCCCGTTTTACTACAAGATTCTGGAAGAGTCATCATAAGGCCTTGGATACTAAACATCATTTGAGCACTGCCTACCACCCTCAAATAGATGGACAATCAGAATGGACAATTCAAACCTTAGAAGACATGTTGAGATCATTCTCACTTGACTTTCAGGGTATGTGGGATCAATATTTACCTCTAGTAGAATTTTCCAAAAACAATAACTTCCATTCAAGTATTCAGATGGAAACATATGAAGCGTTGTTTGGAAAGAGATGCCGCACACCAACCTGTTGGGATGAAGTTGGTGAAGGAAAACATTTAGGCCCAGAAGTGGTGGAGGAAATGATGGAAAAGGTGAAGGTAATCCAAAACCACATCAAAGCATCTCAATGTAGGCAGAAGAGCTATGTCGATAACTGATGGAAGGATTTGTAATTTTGGGTAGGATAACATGTTTTCTTAAAGGTATCTCCATGGAAAAGAGTTATACGTTTTGGTAGGAAAGGTAAATTGAGTCCCAGGTACATCGGACCATTATAAATTATAGAACGAATTGGGATTGTAGCTTACCGATTGGCAATGCCACAAAGTCTCTCCAAAGTGCACGATGTGTTCTACGTATCACTATTGAGAAAATACATGCCTGACCCAACACATGTACTCACCTATGAGGAATTAGAACTGGAACCCAATCTATCTTATTGCAAAGATCTAGTCAGGATTCTTGATACGAGAGAACAAGTGCTGAGAAACCAGATGACTTGTCTGGTAAAACTATTTTAGAGAAACCATAAGATGGAAGAGGCAACGTGGGAACCCGAGGAACTTGTGATGAAGAACTACCCGAGTCATTTTATACAGTAATTTTCTAGAAATTTAAGGGATGACATTATTTTAAGGAGGTGAGAATGTAAAACCCCAAGCTTCCACGGTACGTTTCCCTTTGAGTAATGCAATAGCTTTCATTGTACACAACTTCGAGATTCTAACACACCACGATCAATCAAAGTAGCCGTTATGAATATTAATACCAAATTATTTAAATTTGATACATTTTATCATTCAAAATTGACTTCATTTTTGGATTCAGAATATCAAAATTATCCTAGGGTAAAATTTTGGTACTTTTTGGATAAGTTTTATATTTTGATGAATAGTGAAAATTACTAAATTTTAATTAAAAACAACTTTTTTAATCAAAATAATTAATAGTGATAAATTATTAATTTGAGTGGTTTTAAAGTATATTTAGAATATATGTTTACCATTTTATACAATTTTGGTCATTGGACATAATTTCACAATTTAACCAGACATAAACAAATGTCAATCTTTTGATAATTAGTATATCTTAAAAACACGCTTTTTGTTTTGTCAGCGAGAATTAATTTTAAATTAACTTCTACCACTTCGGTGTTTTGAATATGAAATAATGTATTCCATATTTGGAATCAGGCTGTCCAAATTGTGTAAATAGGTAACTTTTATTTTTATACATTTTGAATAATTACTTCTGTAAATATTTTATTTACCATGGTTAAAGTGTAAATCCGGTAAATAATCCTAAAAAAATATTATAATAATAATAAATTACCCTAAAAAGTGTTCTAACCTTATTGGTGGATACATGTCCGACCATGGGCATCATTGGGTTGATTTTGGGACCCCATGGGGCCACTTTTAGGTGATAGGGACACCTTATATTATATAATTTTAAGTAAATACAAATAATTACATAAGCTTTTATCTTCTAGAAAAAAAATTTTTACATAGGGTTATATATGTTATTTTTTAGAATATAAATATAAATAGATTTCCGGCATAATTATATTTTTTTATAATTTTTATACATTTAAAAAGTAAAAATATATATGACACAATAAAGATGCAGTATTTTCCTTATTAATGAAAGAATCAAATAACTAGTATTATAAATGTTAAAATAAATATAATTTGAAAGTTTTGATGACATACACTAATTTTATTGGTTAATATTACATGATATGATTTATTAAATGATTTTTTTTTGTATTAATAAAGTTTTTTTGACTTAAAAAAAAATCAATTATTGAGTAGTTTCATAATTGAAATAAATGAGTTTTTAAAACACATATTATATTATTAATTTATATTCCATTCCAAAAAATATAATGTTCGGGAAAAGGACTTATATCATTATTGGTGAATCATTAATGGACCACTTGGGGGGTCTCTTGGATGTATATAGAATTTTTATTAACTATATATTATGAAAATACAATGTGACATGGTAAGTGTTAAACTAATTAACCAAGATTTAAAACTAAAAGATAAGGTTAATATAATGACCCAAACCTGTCTCAAATATATTGGTTGAAAGGATTTATACCCATCCCCACCTTATAATTTTAATAATCCACTTTGGATCCATTATAAACTGAATATGATTTTATTATAAAATAATACTTTATTTTTTTCTTAAAGAGCCCCTCACCCCCTTAAAAAGGGCACTCCCCCTTCTCATTAATTCACACCATAAAATCCATTTTACTTGACCATTACCTACTCAAATATCCTCCCAATGTCCCTAAATTCTTCCTAGAGGCCTTAGCTTGATCATAAAGGCAACTTAAGGAGCACTTTTGATCAAATCAAAAGGAAGAACCCGATGAAGAGGTAACGTCTTCACAGCCCTCTTTAAAGTTCCTTTCTTCTTCAACTTATTCTTTCCATGTTATTTCCATTCTAAAATAATAACTATATTACCTTGTATATACTTTGCTGTTATTATAATTATGGAACAAAAAAATCATTATTCTATCCATCCCTTTAATGACATGTCACCATACGTGCGTATGTACGACCTACCGTCTCCAAGTTGTGGTGTAATTGTTATTTAATATACTATTTTTTAGAATGTTATAATAATGATTTATAATTGATGTAAATAATAAACATAACATGATAATGATTTTTTATAAATGATATACCATCCAATTATATATTATTTTAATATCAAAAGAATGATATTGTCGCTCGTGCGTACGTACGGATTACCCTCTCCACGAACGCGATGAGATACATTCCCCATCGTATCCATTCAAGAATAAATTTTATTGGATGATTAAAAATAATATTTAAGGACTTAATATCATTTTGGATAGGATTATGATACAACCTATCCATAACAAACACGGCTTATATAAAAGAAAATAAGTAAGTTAACACCCAAAATGACGATAATACTAAGATTTTATTAACAAGGAGATGTTAAAAGATCATATATGATATCATATTAATATATAAGATTATTGTATAATTCAATAAAAATTATTCAGCCATTATAAATGAGTTTAACCTACCATCAACCAAGGAAAAGTACAAGGTAAGGGTTTATTTCACAATCTCTTCATTATCCGAGGTTGTTAATACGTAATTATCTACTAGGACTTCTATATCATCCACATCCATGTTTCATAAAAATGTATTTCAAAACATTCTTACACGGCGGGTGCGGCTATTTTCTGCCGTTATAACATCGTTGAAGCTCCCCATACAAGATTATAGGAATATTTTCAAAATAAATATTTTCTTTATGTGATTCTTAAATGATTTCAAAATATAAAGAGATATATCTCTAAAAAAGGTTTTGATTTCATCTATGTCAACATCCTTTGATGGATTTGAAGTTTATTTGAAGTTGATATATTGTGATACAAAACTTCAATATTGTGTTGCAGTGTTTGTGATATGTTTGACTGTGGATGTGCTATTTTTATACCATTCATTACTTATGGTTAAATTATAGACATTTTTTATGCTAGTTTTAATACGAATGTTTATGATATGTTTAAACCTTTTCATATGAGAAATGTACTGGACTTATTAAGTGATGGTTGGAGCCCGCTATTGCTCCTCGATGCATCGGTAGATCTCATGAGACAGCTAGATGTGGAATTAGATGAGTCCCTTTCCCAATTTGAATTATGGTTTTGGCCGAGGCCTTAATCATTTTAGATGTCTTGGACGAGGCCTTGACAAAATGTTTCAGAATGTCCTGCATTATACATTCCCTCATTATGGAAATAATATTGATGGTTCATGTGGTCATTCGACTAGTATAAAACCCATGATTATGTTTTATTATGACATTATTAACTCAAATTATAATCTTTCCATAAAAGTATTCATGTTTATTATTGGTAAAGGCATGCGGTTTTCAATTATTTACAATACTTAATATTTATGTCATTTTCCGCTGTATCACTTACCCTTTTTGAGCATTTGAGCTCACCCCTATCTTATGTTTAATTTTCCCAGGATATGAAAAAGTTAGTTTTGAGTGACCTGCAGGCATAATCTTGGAGTCTTGGATGCTTCTAAAGAAATATATTATTGGTGTATTTCTCTTCAAGTTGTAATGTGGATCATATGTATGAATCTTTTTTCCAATAATACTAAACAGATCAGTCTTTTGAGACATTATTTCGTTGCAATCATACCAATTTTATGTAATAATGCACCGACTCTAGGTAACTAGGGTCGAAACATTACAATTTATCCACTTCAGTGTGATAATAACAATTTAGATTAATTAATTTAATGTAAAGACAAAATTGACATTAACAAAAAAAAATAGTAATGATTTTTTATATTTTGTTATATAAGTCATATTTTCATCTATAAATATTCATTTGAAAGAAAAAATTATTTCCTACATCATTGTATTTTTTTATTATTTTTAGACAACAAATAAAGTAAATTCCTTATGACATAATAATGATGCAGTATTATCCTCATTAATAAATCATTTAAATAAATAATATTATAATGGTTAAAAGATTATCCAAAACATGTCCAATTCAAATTGGATGATTTTAATTTGACCATGAGTAATCAAATATTCGACTATAATGATTTTTGGACCTTTATAAACCGAATATAATTATATAATAAAATAATGTTTTCACACTTTCCTAAAGATCCCCTCCTCTCCCTTATAAAAGAAGACCACCTCTAACCAATTCCTCACACATATCAAGCCATTTTTCTCATCCAAAATCTGTCCGATTAAGCTCCCTAAATACCTATCCTCCTCTTAGAAACCTTACCTTAGGCAGAAGGCACTTAAAGAAGTCCTTTTGGTTCCAACCAAAGGAAGTTACCCAGATTAAACGTAACGGTTTCTCTTAATTTGTTTTCTTTTATTTTACTTCTCCAACCGCTAAACTATTTTTATTACGTTATTTTGTAACAAAACCAGTATCCTCAACCGCTAAACTAGTATTTTGTTTTGAGAAGTATTATAACTACACATACACACACCTCCATTTAATGTAGGATGAACATAATGTTCTGTGGAAGGGAAACTAACGCCTCGCGAAACGATGATTGTTCAAATATCTGCAACCGCCTCTCATGATGGCCATTACAATGGAACTGTATTTATATATGATATATATTGTGTTTATTCTTTCTTTAGTATTCTGTATTTTCCATTTATAGCACGAATTTATGGTTTCCATCGTGGGTAAATATAATAATCTCATTTGAGGAAGTGCGGACTACCACACCCTTAAAGTGATTTGATTAGTTAATTCCTTATGTGGGATGTATAATGGATGGATTTAATGATATTTTATATTATATTATACTATAATTATAAATACCAATGTATCATTATGATTTATTTCTATTAAAATAAAAAATATAAATGAAAGTAGCGTTCATGTGTACGTACGGCTTACCATCTCCATGAACGGTGCATTTCATTTCTTACTTATAAATGTTATGTACTATTATAAATAGATGTATATACTAGATATATATAATTCATATGATATCCAAATCATGAATATCATTCTTGATATAATGAACCATTTACCACATGAACAACTTGTTATTATAAGAATTCTATTTTTTACTCCAGTACCAAATATCAACAAAATATAGGTTATTAACATAAATGATTACATAATGTTTATAACATGGTAATAAGTGATATTAAAGGAATAATAAACTTGAAAAGGGTTCTTAAGAAAGTAAAAATTAACTTTAGTTTATTATTCAGGAGATTAAAGAATGATCGAGTCATTCCAGATGCGAGGTAAGGGATCTGACCGCTCTCTTTCTTTTCAAGTACTCTCTTTTATGTCATTTATTTTATACTCCATGATTTTATGTTGGAGAATGTTCTTTTATATTCACCATACTATAATTTTTATTTTCATATGATGAGATATCCCCTCTTACTCTCATCAATTCATTTTAATAATTTTTATGTGGCCCCGTTAGGCTTCTGAATTTTTGGAAGGGATTTTCTTATCTCAATTTTAATTCTATGAGATTTCCATTGATCGCCACTTATTCATTTCATGTGGTGTATTGTTTACTGAAATTTGATATATATTATCATGATTCTCATTATATTCATGGTATCCTATGATTCATTTGGTGGTTAATAAATTTTGGTCATATGACTCGATTGAATTACAACATCGTAAGGGGTCTTCATCTCACTTTTTTGATTCCCGTGAGATTCATGATATATTTTCCAATATCTCCTTTTGTGTGGTGTATGTACTTCCCATGATTGTACTCTTTGTGTAATATACATTCATTTATGAGTATTTACATCTTTATTGGATGATCCTTTTTTCATGTGGCACATGTTTTGTAAGTTACAAAATCGTTAAGGGAACTCTTTAACCCAATTCCCATTCTTTGGGTTGATCTTCCATTTTTATTTATGTCATCCTATGAATATGTGTTAATAACCTATGATTTTTTTACACTTAATGTCCACTTTTATTGGGTTTGTTTATATTTTTCACACATAATTATGAGATTTATTTATCCTTAATTTATGGATACCATCTTTATAAGGGATTTCATCTCAATTTACATTTACATTGAGACTTCATTATTTCTAAGCACCAATTCACACTTATATGGTGTATATACTGTCCTTTGACGTATTATATCATGAAGAAATTATTCTCTTTATATTATAATGTTCTGATTACAGTTTATTTCTCAATTATTTGTATTCAAGTGTCTCTCTTTTCGTTAAAAACTCTATAACTAAAATATCATTTTAAATTTATTAAATATTGATGCTTCTATATATTTCTCATTAATATCCATGATTTCAAAATGGGTTTTAGGATTTATTAATATAGAAATTAGTGTTTTCATATGATAATTCATTTAAAAGCTTCATAGTGGTATGTGACACTTTGATTCAAAAATCACTTTTTAAATCATTTTGAAAATGATTTGATAAAACATTTTTTATTACAATATCATGATTTGATATATTGGAATGTGGAAAAGTTATCTTTCCTTTATACATGTGTTATAGTTATTGGTAATTGTTTACGTATATGGGTGGTTCCGTGATAAACCTAGGGTGGGTGAGCCAGAGAAAGCTCTCTAATGCATTGGGTAACTTGATAGAGGTAAACATGATGTTTCCCCTAAGAGATTTAAGTAATATACTATAATGGGTATTCCAACCGTGACTCCCTATGTAGCTGTGATAGCTACAATGTAAGATTGGTATGGATTCTATAAGTAACATTTATTATTTATGATTTGTGTGTGTTATTCAAAAATATCTTGATTTCATAAGGTATGTTATGATTGAAAATTATGGTTTCATTTATTTGTATTTATTGATGGTATAATGTTTTCCTTCCTTATTTTATAATCCTTACTGATATTTTATGCTCATCCCATGTTTTTTAAATGTGTTCCATGGGACATAAAGATTAATAGTTTCAAGGATGGGACCATGGAAAAGTCATGTTGTTTAAAATATGGAACAAGACATGTTTCTTCTTAAGAGTTTTTATTTTGTGAAAAAATGGATACTGAGTAGTAGTGTCTACTTGTAATATTCATATTGTTATGTAATAGTTATGACCAAATTATCTAAAACTCTAAACATGAAATTATCCTCAAAGTGAATAATACATTTAATTCAATATTATGTAATGTTTAAGGTTGGGTCCTTATAGTTGGTATCAGAGGCCGGTTTAGACAACTTTAAAGGTTTTGGTGTTTTCTAAGCCTAAGTAATATAACCATAATGGTTTGCATATAAGAAAGAGTCATATTTATTTTTAATGAGTTTAAGATAACATGAATAAGTATTTACCCTACTTCTATGATATTATATGATGATTTTATGGATATACTCACACTGACCATTTTGTTTTTAGTAAATGGCTTGATCTAGCAGGCACCAAAGTAACAGTGGAAGTGAATAAAATAGTGTCAGTTTTATGAATGAGCAACTGACTGAAATGGGAGATGAAATGAGAAAGCTTTTGTTTATTCTCATACAACTATCTGGAGTCATGATTTAAAACATGAAACATGGTGATTTTTATAAGGCATCATATATTCAAGAAACAAATCCATACTGAATTTCAAGTAATAATCATAAAGGTAAGTATGTTAAAAAACCCATGTTTCGTAGATGTAGAAATAAAAACCTAGGAAAATGCATCAAAGGGATGGGAATATGTTATAGATATGGGACTAAGGGTCATAAATCAAAAACCATCCATAGAAAAATGAAGAATCCAGTTGACTATAGGAAAGGGAAAGAAGTTATTTCTGTGGTATTAATTGATTGTTTAAATTGTGATGTGCATGGTAATTATACAAACAGGTTTCCTATGAAGATGTTTTTGGAATGGGATCACCAGGATCATACAAATATTTGTTTACCAATAACTAATGCCATTCCGAATGAGGATGAAGAAACTAACAACGACCAATGAAAAGTATGGATTATTTTTTAACATATGTTTTGATATTATTGAATATTAGGATACGATTCATGATTCTGTTTGTAAGAAAGAAGTATTTCAGAATATGTTGAAAAGGAATGGTTAATGGATCATGAAAAATGTTGAATGTGTAAGAATTCAACATATAGGGAATTCAAGAGTTATCGAAGATTTAAGATGGTGAAATGCCTATATGTATTAAGGATCTTTTGGTGATGGGAATTGCATTAGAAGAGTTTTTATAGTATGTGTAACCCTAAAGATTGATATATGAAAGTTTTACTCAAGAAATAATTACCTTTTCTTTTTTGGAAATATTTATAAAGAAACATTTCGGTTTATATGATCCTTGAAATTGTGGAAATTAAAGGTTAGTACATTTTTTGGGATGTAAAATAAAAGTTATTAGAAATCCATTATGGTTAAAATATTCTATGGTTATTTTGGATAATTTTATCTCTTTTTGGGATGTTATAAAATTATATAGTTTTTGAAAAGATACAACATGCAGATCGCGTGACAACCCTTCACGTCGGACGAAGCAATGGGAATCGAACCCACAACAAAAGTGCGACCGATATTTATCACCTACTACTAGACTACGTGAAGTACCAGGTCAGTTAGACTAATTATTTTTAGTTAGATGATTTTCTAAATCCGTAATAAGTTTATTTTGGGTTACCTATGGAAATGATTAACATATCATGGAAAATATTTGATTAGGTTAATTTCTTTTCAATATGATATTGTAAGAGTAAATGATGTTATTTGGAGATAAGTGTTAAGATTTATCTTGGAAGACTATATGATTAAATCTGATGGAGATTTGGGTTTCAATATTTGTTTTTATTACATTGAACAATTTTAAGGACAAATTTTTATTAAATGGTATTTTTTGAACGTTGGGGTTTTTAGAAATTGTTTTAAGATTAATAGTAGTTTTTCATTATTTAAAAGTTTATCCTTTTGGGGTATTATCTGATCTTGTACTAAACTTATTGGTTTTAGTTAATATCTAAATACAATGGAAATATATAGTTCATCTTTTGTGGATTATTTGATTCTCTAGAAGTTTATTATAACACTATTAGTGTAAAAAAATTCATCCTGAATACTCATCGTTTGGAGAAAATATGAGTTTGTGTTAGAAATCTAGTAAAAGATGAATGTCTACATGACAAGTAAGTATATTTCCTTATGTTTTTAATTAATCACATAAATAAATTCCTTAATTAAAAGTAAATTAAAACAAAAACTGTGTCTGTTAACCTTTCCTAATGGGGAATCAAAGACTATTTAACCCATCATAAGTTTGTGAATTTCCGGTGGTTAACTTTCTCTTAAACATGTTTTCTATCACTCCATCAGAAATTGAAGGTTTTTTTCTCCTCCATATCCATGTTTTCATGGAATCATAGTATAATTTTTCTAGTGTAACCTTTTTACTTCTCTTCCTTTTTTTAATGTGATAGTTTTACTTACTCATTTTTTTTATATGAGGCTTTCAATGATGTTCCCAAGCCCAATTTTTAAAATGCGAGGACGCAATTCCCAAAAGGGTGGAAGGATGTAACATCCCAAAAAATTGAAGAATATGACATTTTAATATTAATTAATATTTTTTAATTAAATATTAATTTTAATTTAAATGGGTTGTTATGTTTGATAGCTTACCTGATACGCAACAACAGGTTTCTTTGAAATCTTACGTTGCACACTAATAATATAATATTATTATTTTAAATCATAGTTGACTCCTATATTTTGTATTCACAGGAATGAATAAAACTAACCAAAATATGTTTATACATGTTTGTTAAAATTATTTACATTTATCCAATAAAATATAGAGGCTTAGATGGTGATTGAATCTAATTTAAAGCATAATTTACATTAAAAGGACGATTTACCGCCTTTTAATGGTAAAACCTCATTAAATATAATTTTTGTCACTTTAATACATTTTATTGGACCAAAAATATCATTCTTTAGAATGGGTACATCAAAATTTACTTTGCGTAAATTTTTAGATTTTTTCTGATAAAGTTCACTTTCAAATGAATAGTAAAAAATATTATATTTTAATTTAAAACTGTGTTTTAATATAATTTATTTATATGGTTATATTATCTTTTTAATTAGTTTTAAAGTTTAATTTGAATATATTTTTACCATTTAATCCAATGTTGGTCATTTTAAATAATTTCACTTTGAAATTGGACATAAACAAGTATCAGTCTTTTGATAGTTATTGTTTCTTAAAAACACGCTATTTGTTTTGATAACAGGAATTAATTTTAAAATTAATTAATGAAACTTCTTTTTTTTAATTTTAAAAAATAGACATCATTTTTGAATTCTGAATATCAAATATAGCTTAGGCTGAATTTTTGGTATTTTTCAGAAAAACTTCAATTTTTGATGAATTGTGAAACCACTTAGTGGTAGTTAAAAAAACTGGCTTTTTCATTTAAATGAAATTTTACCTCTTATGTGAATTTAATTTCAAAATTCCTACATATATTCTTTTTATTAAGAAGTAAAATTTGGTTCATTAAGATTAAAATTATTTTTGGTGAATAATAACTTATGACTTTTATTTATCTCAGTTAAAGGTAAATAGGTTAATTCAAGGTAAAAAGAATATAATAATAATTAAAAATACCTTAACACTTGTCCAAACCCTATTTGTTGAGTCATTAACGACCGTGGGCATCTTTGGGTCGATTTTGGGACCCCATTGAGTCACTTGACTGTGATAATGACAATTTACATTAATTAATTTAATGTAACAGCAAAATTCACATTAACAAAAATCTTTTAGTAATTAATTTTTATATAGTGTTATATAAGTCATATTTTCAAGTATAAATATTAATTGGAAATATAAAATGATTTCCCAAATCATAGTATTTTTTATAATTTTTATACAAAAAATAAATTAAATTATTTATGACATAATAATGATGTAGTATTTACATCATTAATAAATCATTTAAATAATTAAGAATATAATTATTATAATATTATCCAGAACATGTCCAATTCTGATTGGATGATTTTCTTTCGACCCTGAGTCATATTATATTCTACTAAAATGATTTCTGGACCTTTAGAAACGGAATATCATTATATAATAAAATAATGTTTTCACACATTCCTAAAGAGCCCCTCCTCTCCCTTATAAAAGGAGACCACTTCTAACCAATTAATCACACCTCCCAAGCCATTTTTCTCGACCAAAATCTCCCTAATTAAGCTCCCAAAATCCCTCTCCTCATCTTAGAAGCCTTACCTTAGGCAAAAGTCACTTAAAGAAGTCCTTTTGGTTCAAACAAAATGAAGTTACCCAAATTAAAGGTAACAGTTGCTCTTAATTTGTTTTCTTTTTTTTACTTCTCCAACCCTTAAACTCATTTTATTAATTTATTTTGTAACAACACCAGTATCCTCAATATACTAGGATGTTTTTATGTGAAATATTATATCTACACTTATACACACCTCCATCTAATACATGAAGAACATAATGTTTCTGTGGATGGAAAACTAACGCCTCATGAAACGATGATTGTTCAAATATCTCTAAACACCTCTCATGGTGGACATTATGATATCACTATATTTATATATGATATATTTTATGTCTATGTTTTATCTATTCTTCTCTATTTTCCATTTATATCACACCTTTATGGGTTACATTTTGGGTAAATACGATAATCTCGTTTGAGGAAGTGCGGACTACTGCCCCCTTAAAGTGATTTGATTGGTTAATGCCTTTTGTGGGATGTATAAAGGATGGAGTTAATGATATTATATATGATATTATACTAGAAATAAAATATACTTATGTATATTATGTTTTATTTCCATTAAAATAAGAAATATAATTGAAAGTAGCATTCATGCGTACGTATGGCTTACCGTCTCCATGAATAGTGCATTTCATTTCTGACCTCTAAATGTTATGTAATATTATAAATACATGTATATAATTGAGATATATGATATATATGATATCTAAATCATGAATATCAGTCTGGATATAATGAACCTTTGACCACATGAACAACATGTTATTATAAGAAGTCCATTTTTGACTCCAGTACCAAATATCGACAAAATGGATGTTATTAAGTTAAATTATTACATAATGTTTATAACATGGTAATAAGTTATATAAAAGGAATAATAAACATGAAAAATTTTCTTAATAAATTATAAATTAACATTAGTTTATTATTCAGGAGATTAAAGAACGATCGAGTCAAGTCAGACATGAGGTAAGGGATCCGACCTCTCTCTTTCTTTTCAAGTACGCTCTTTTATGTCATTTATTTTATGCTCAATGTTCTTATGTTGGAGAATGTTATTTTATATTAACCATAGTATAATTTTTATTTTCATATGATGAGAGATCCCCTATTACTCTCATCAATTCATTTTAATAATTTTTAAGTGGCGGCGTTAGGCTGCCAAATTTTTGTAAGGGATTTTCTTATCTCACATTTAATTCTGGGAGATTTCCATTGTTCACCACTTATAAATTTCATGTCGTGTATTTTGTACTACCATTTGATATATATTATCATGATTCTCATTATATTCATGGTAACATCTGATTCATTTGGTGGTTAATAACTTTTGTTCCAGCGGCGAAGGCGTCTTCGATCTTGGCTTGGCGTTAGAGGGAAGGCTCGGCTTCGGCCTCAGAGTGGCGCAGATGGGGGAGGGTCACTTGTTTCGGGTTTCCAATGGTTCTATGGTCCATTGCAAGTCTTATCATGGTGAATCCTATGTTTTTTTTTTATTTTTAGGATTTGGTGGATATGCTGGTGTGCAACGAATTGGAGGTTGTCTCGTGAAGCTTCTCGATGAAGGGAGTGTTTTGAAGGACGTTCCTGGTTATGATGGATACCATTCATGTTTTTTACGATGGTTTGTGATTGGCCACTGGAGAGAAATGATGATTAGGTTTAATTTTAGAGGCTTCGTGGTTGTGGTGATGAATCACAATGAAGTGGATGTCATTAAAGGTCTCCAGTTATCTTCTCCGGTGGTGAATTCGGCATCAATAATGGCACTGAAGACGGAGGATGACAGAGACCTGACCGGCCTCTTGGTTTGAGACCCATCCTCGTGATGAGATTTAGGTTGGTAAGCTCGTGGCTCGAGGTGGATTATGGCGGTTTTTCAAAATCCCGATTTTTGAAAATTGAATGTTGGTACTTTTGAATTTTGAATGTGTCGGTTGTGGTTTATGTGGATGCAGGGTATGTGGGAATAGGTTTGTATGGATTTCACTTTTCCAAAAATTGGCTATTTGAAAAATACAAAAAAACGGATTCTGACTAACATCTTCATTTGATGATCCTTCTTTCATGTGGCATATGTTTTTTAAGTTACCAAATCGGTATGGGAACTCTTTATCCCAATTCCCATTCTTTGGGTTGATCTTCTCTTTTTTTATGTCATCCGATGAATATGTGTTAATTACCTCTGATTGTTTTACACATAATATCCACTTGTATTGGGTGTATTTATATATTTCACACATAATTATGAGATTGATTTATACTTAATTTAAGGATACCATCTTTATAAGGTATTTCATCTCAATTTACATTTCCATTGAGACTTCATTGTTGTTATGCACCAATTCACTCTTATATGGTGTATATACTGTTCATTGACATATTATATCATGAATAACTTTATTCTCTTGGTATTATAAAGTTCTGGTTAAAAGTTATTTCTCAATTATTTGTATTTAAGCGTCTCTCTTTTTGTTAAAAACTCTATAACTTAAATATCGATTAAATTTTTTTAAAGAGTAATGCTTCTAAATACATCTCAATAATTTACAAGATTTCAAAATGGGTTTTAGGATTTATTAATATTGACATTAATGTTTTCAAATGATAATTCATTTAATATCATCAAATTTGTATGGGACACTTTGATTCAAAAATTGATTTTTAAATGGTTTTGAAAATGATTTGATAAAACATTGTTTATTTCAATATCTTGATTTGATATATTTTAATGTGGAAAAGATATCTTTCCATTATACATGTGTTATAGTTATTGGGAATTGTTTATGTATATGGGTGGTTCCTTGATAATCCTAGGGTGGGTGACCCCGAGATAGCTCTCCAATGCATTGGGTAACGTGACAGAGGTAAACCTGATGTTTCTCCTAAGAGATTTAGGAAATATACTGTGATAGGTATTCCAACTATGACTCCCTATGTAGCTGTGATAGCTTCAATGTAAGTTTGATATGGATGCCATTAGTAACCTTTATGATTTATGATTTGTTTGTGTTATTCATAAATCTCATGATTTCATAAGGTATGTTATGATTTAAAATAATGGTTTCATTGATTTGTATTTATTGATGGGATAATGTTTTCTTTCCTTATTTTATAACCCTTACTGAGCTTTTTTTGCTCTTCCCATGTTTTTGAAATGTTTTCTACAAGACTTATAAATTAATAGGTTCAAGGATGGGATCAAGGAAAATTCATGTTGTCTAAAATATATAACTATACATGTTTCTTTCTAAGAGTATTTATTTTATGAAAAAATGGATACTGAGTAGTATTGTCTACTTGTAATATTCATGTTCTTATGTAATAGTTATGGAATAATTCTCTAAAACTCTAATCCTGAAAATATCCTCAAAGTTAATTATTCATTTATTTCAATATTATGTAATTTTTAAGGTCAGGTCCTTATTGTAAATATTTTATTAAATTAAATAAACCTTTTTCATAATAGAGTACTGAAATTATTTGAAACATTCAAATGTTTAATTCCCCTTATTATAATTATCTATAACATTCACCCTGGATAATTAAAATCTTATGTGTATTTATTTATTATTCTAAATGTAAATTTTATAAACCGAATATGATTGATATGAATAGAAAATAGATTTACACTAATCTTTTGAAAAAAGGGTATGAAGATGGGTTTAAATAGTTCATTAATTGTTAAATTGATCATGTATACGACCCTTCTTAAATACGTTTTCTAGGTTTACATTGTTTTCATTCAAGAAAAATTTGTTTGGACGAGTTGGGAGAATATTTTCTTTTCACAAATTAGATCATATCTATAAATGTTATACTAAACATGGGGAAAACTAAATGTGAAAACCTAATGAGATGATACTATATTTTATGGATCAATAGATATGAATACAAATGTAAATGATGATGGATATCGCATGGATGAAATGAGAATGGAAATTAAATAGGTCTTCTTGATTGGTGAACTATTTTTTATAAGTTATATAGATGTTCTAAGATACTATTGTATACCAGTTGTACTAAATACACAATATTCTCAACAATATTTATATTATATATTTTGAAATCTAGAAGTGGATGGAGTGACACCAGCTTTACAAACTATATGGTCTCGTGAATTGTATGAAACGAGAAGAAAATGAGCAACCATGTCGAACATATGATTCTAAAATAATTATATATTCAATATGAATAAAATCTATCAAAAAACATGTTTTTCGAAATCATTTCATATTGTTTTGAAAGGACAATAAATCACTCATGAGATTCCCTATCTATGGTGTGGGTCGATATAATAAAAATGAATCACTTCCTTAAAAAGTGGTATGGTACATTCCAATTGTTCTATAGTTTAGAATACTATATGGATATCATAAAACTAGGAGAAAATATTCCATGCATGCAGAGATATGAATTAAATATGGTATGGTACATCATCCAACACATTCCCATGAGTGGAAGAATATATATTATGAGAATCCTAAATTTGGAAATGATCCTAGAAACATTCGTATTTAATTATCTATAGATTTAATAAATCCTTTTGGTGTACAATGTATTACACACAATACATGTCCCTTCATGCTGAAATATTACAACTTGCCACAATTTTTATGCATAAAGTGAAAATAAATTATGTTTACTCTTTATATATCTTGAAAAATGAAACACAATAATGATATTGATGTCTTTTAGATCCATTATTCGAATGTCTAAAATAGATGTTGGATATAGATGTTACAGTGTATGATTCCCATAAACATGAAGAATTCAAATTGAGGACTTTGTTCTATAGGATGATAAATCACTTTCTATCTTATGGAAATTTAACAAGAAATATCATTAAAATAATGATGAGGAGTCCAATTTTTGAAAAATGCACACACTCATTTCAGTTTAATAAATCGTCAAGTACATTTTTTTAGGACGTCAAAACTTTTACCTCAATAAAATAAATATTGATTGTGGATGACAGCATTGGATGGGAATATCAAGCAAGGTACAACACCACCTCAACTGACGATGGATAAACTATTGGATAAATTAAAATATATTAAAATATTTTTTGGTAATCCCATTTTATAAATACCATACAAAATCAGGTTGTAAAAAGAGATCAATTTTCATTGAATTACTATATTGTAATTCTTTATACGTATGACATTTTCTTGATGTCATGCATGTAGAAAAAATGCATTTGATAGTGTTATTTTCATGTTACTAAATGTTCCAAGAAAATTAAAGGTGGAATTAAGGATATGTTGGAAATGATCGACATGAGGATAAGGGAAGAGTTGGCACTAGTGAAGGGTAATGGGTGGATATTTCTTCCTCCAATATATTAAACTCTTTGTGCAAAGGAAAATATTCAATTTTTCATTTTTCTTAACTGGGTAAAATTTCCAAAGAGGTATTCATCAAATATCAAGAATGACATTTCAATGAAAAGTTTGATGTTACATGGACTAAAAACCCCTAACTTTTAGGTTTTGATGAAATATTTAATGCCTGTTTCTTTTTGTTGCATTCTTTCTAAAAATGTATGACCTGCATTAACCAGAATATAATTCCATTACAAAGTCATATGTAGTAAATTTATAAACCCAATAATGTTTCCAATCATAAATAAGGTGGTTGAAGTCATTTTATGTTGAATTGAAATGTTCTTCCCACCATCTTTCTTTGATATAATGGTCCACTAGAGGGTTCACTTGGATAGAGATGTTCAACTTCGTGATAATATCTATTAAAAATGGATATACACCATTGAATGGTATATGAAAATTTTGAAAAGGAATTTCATGAATCGAATTAATCTAAAAGGTTTTATTTTTGAATGATATTTTATTGAAGAAACTGTTGAATTTTGTACCAATTAGTTATAAGATGTTGACAAAATATTCCTCTAAAAATCTCATCATAACCAATACCATATAAGAGAAGGGATTTCTAGAAGAGATGTTGTTATAATTACCTTGAAATAGAGGGATAACGAGAACCTTTAAATTTTACATAATTGTAAATAAGTTGATCCATACATTGAATCCTGCAAATAAATTATTAGATATTTGAGTCTATAATGTCATTAATGATTGATAAAAAACACATAATAAATAGTTTATAGGATGGTTCAAAGATCAAATTTATAATTAGTTAACAAAAAGTAAGATTTCAATTATTGAACTACTTTGATGGATAGCCAGAGGACTAAATGAAAATGTTATATATTATACAAATTTTTTAGCAATTGGTTATATGTTATATACTAAAGAACATGATGAATACAGTACAATTCAAAATAGTGGTGTTATGCTTGAGGTATAAGTGATGCACAAATATGTTTCCAAGGATATAAATCCAATTTTTGCTAATATGTCATATTTTGGACTTATAGAATAGATATATGTGTTTGATTATACAATATTTCAAGTGTTGGTTTTCTATTACAAATGGGTTGACAATGGGAGTGTAGTGAAAGTTTATGTGATGGGCTTCGTGAAGATGAATTTCAATGTGGAAAGGGGTAAAGGAAATTACTGCATATTTGAATCACAAGCAGTTCATGTATTTTATATCTTATGTCCATCAAATAAGAATTTATTGATTGTCATGTTGGAGACTAAAACAAATGTCATGTGAGATGGAAATTCAATCGAGGATGACACTTTTATTGGGAGATCACAATTAGTTCATGTTGTTTCCAGTGTAGACAATGTCATGTACCTTAGAGAGGACCACAAAGAGGGGATTTATATTCTTGATAGAGTAACAAAATACCTAAAACTATTAAAAAATAATGAAACATCAATGAGAATGTTAATTTTTTTTCATATACTATGTTTTTTCACTTAATATTATTTGTTATCTAATGCCTTAACATAGTCAAAATTTAATGTCAGATAACTCATGAAAAAAAATTATGTTGTACCAAATGATGTTACTAATCCCACAAAAGAACAAACTATAATAAAGGAAAACCTTTAGGATGATTTACATGCAATGTTATGATATACATTCTCTATTTCTCTAAAAAATTATATAATGAAATGTTGATTTTTTCATTATCCCATATAGAGTTTCTTTAGTTTATAATATTTCATTTTATAATTCATGACTCTCTACACCATAAATTCAATTGACTTGTCCTCCCAAAAAAAGGAATTACTAATACTTATTTATTTAATTATTTTTATCATTTCATCAACAAATTGTATGGTAATTTCTATATCATTTTTGACTAATACTTATCTTTTTTTTTCAAATAAATTTTGGAAAGTCTTATTTCCATAGTTCATTTATATTAGAATTTTTATTTCAATATTTCATTCCTTTCTACACAAAACATCCACATAGTCTTCTCCCTCAGAAGGTTGAGTTTTAAATACTTATTTAACTATGTTATTCATCATTTTATCTAATAATTATATGTTAATTTCCTTATCATTTTTATCTAATAATTTTTTAGTTTTTACACATATCTTTTGGGAAGTAATATTTTAAATGTTTTATTATTTTAGAATATTTATGTTCATCTTTCATTTGTTTTTGAAAAAAAAGTCAATTTACTTCTTCCCCCCCAAAACCTTTTCACCCATTCAGTTTTGGCATTTATCACATTCTTTATAGTTCCATCCACTGTCTTTGTAGGAAGAGAAAATATTCTTCTTATGCTCAATAAAATAGTAAATTTAGAAGTATTCACAATAAAATCATCTTCAATAGAATTAATTTATTTTTTTATATTTATGTTCAATTTATTTCTTTTTCATATTACTCAAAAATTATTGTTCTCTACTATTGGTGGATTCTTTTGTTGGAGTTGTGGTGGTTTGTTTGAAGTTCCTCACACTCATGAGAGATTGGTCTTAGAGACTTCAATTGTGATAATAGAAACAGGTAAATGGGTCCATAATTTATATAACCTTAATGAAAATATAATTTACTAATAAATATTTAATTAATTTTTTCATCGTTTTATCAACTATTTATATGTTAATTTCATTATTATTTTTATATAATACTTTTTTATATTTTTTTACTGATATTTTGAGAATAAATATTTTTCTTTCATATAAAAAATTCCACAAAATTGATCAAAATTTTCCTTAATACTTTTTTACCATTATTTCTATTGGATTTATTTTTCAAAATGAAGCACTTTACATTGAGTCGATGATTTTAGTTGAAAAAAGTTTTTCAAATACAAACATTGAATCAATATAATTTCATGGTAGTATTACAAATAATTAAAATTTAAATCAAGGTAAAATTGGTATTTGATTTATTTTATATAAATTGGGATGTATAAGAATCATCCGCACCTAAATCCGACACTTGGTGTGGCCAGTATGCCTCCAAGTGCATATTTTTATTAAAAATTGACATTAATTTTAATAAAAAAATACATCCATCATACTAAAAAATAATAAAAAACAATATTATAATTTTAATATTAGACAAAGATCTATAATTCATTTCTGATATGTATCAATCATCCTCACCTCAATCTGAAACACGATGTGCGTGGTATGAATCAAAGTGCTCATTATCATTTTTAAATTTACATTTTAGTTTTATTAGTGTCACTCATATAAAACCAAGAACACATAATTATATTTTCATGATAATTTATAGGAACAATTCATAAGTCATTTCTAACATTTAGTAATTATTGTCACATCAAACTGATTCATGATATGACTAGTATTACTCAGAATGTGTATTAACAATTTAAAATGAAATTTTCATAAAAAAGAAATGTATAAACCTAAAAATTGAGAAAAAAAATTTTGGATTATTTTTATAGTTAGGTAAAACAAACCATATGTCATTTTATAAATGTATGAATTTTTGGTTCTGGGCACAATAGAAGTGCATTGGTGGGTGCACCTAACATTAATTTTTCCATCAACAATGATCAATATGGCATCCATCATGATGATAAAATGATGGATATTTATAATAGAATAAATAAAGAAATAAAAGATAGGACTCATAGAACCATATAAAGGATCATTATATGTTGGTTATAATTAATTTAATTAAAAGAAAAGAATTACCTTGTTGGAATTCCCTCTTCATTGATGTTTCCGGTCACGATCTGATTTGATCCATCGTTGCGTTGTAGAATCCAAGTATATGATTCCTCTAGCAGTGATCTACACATGCTCCACATATCTTTGGACATTGAAAAAGTGATCTTTGGTTTCTATCATGTAAGAGCCTTCGCTTGCGATGTCCACCTTCGTTCTCCTTGAGAGCCACTTCTAAAGTGATCTCCTTGATCTAGTGAAAGAGGATCTCTCTCTTAACATGAGAGCATTTTTAGTGAAAAAAATAATCATCACTTATCTTGAGAGATTTTATTAATTCATTGTGATCACCAAAATAATAGCTAGGGTCATGAGAACCCTATAATTGGGATTTTAATTACTTATAATAATAAAATGAATTAATTACCTGAATGCATTTATTCATTTTATTTAATTCATAGTAAAACCCCATTTCCAATAATAATAGTTGACTATTATTATCACATGGCATGTGCCCAGCGAATTACACCCAATATTATTTAATTAAATAAATTATATTATTTCTCCTAAATCCCCAATAAAACTACATGGCGTTTATATTAATATACATGGTGTGTACTTTGGTTTTTCCATTTTCTTTAGTTCTTCAACAACATTTATTAGAACTAGAATAATTAATATTTATTTCTTATATAAATATCACTGCATTACTTGACAATAAATATATTATTTTTCCCACAATATATTCTCTCTAATAACTAGTGTCGAAATATATGTGATCAGACAATGTTGAATAATTTTTAAACCAATATTGGGAATAATATTTATTCTACTTGTTAAAGGAATATAAAACTAGATTCCTGGACACACTTAGTGTATAACCCTCCATACCTCTTTCTCAATGGCATTAGGTGGAGCCTTCCTAAATTCCAATGTTAAAATCTAGAAATATGCTAAGGAACCCATAGAGAAAGAATATAACACTACAATGACATGTCCCCTCCTTCGAACTGTTTCCATGTAATGTAATACCTTTTTCTAGATATCTTGAATAAAGTGGGTTTCATGCCAGTACCATCAACCCATGTGCTAAATAATTCTTTATTTGACTTCCTAGAATTGAACATTCCAATTGCATACCATGGACATGGAATTATTTAGGCTATATAAATTCTATAAAAGGACCTAAGATATCAACATCTGTTGTGGAATAGAAGGGACGAATCCTTTCTCGCATTATCTAGTAATGTAGTATTACTCATGGCGCACCCAACATATCCTACCTCACTGTGAACAGTGTGTCATCAAAGTTTTCATCAATACATCTAAGTGCACAATTTTTAATAACAATTAATAGTAGTCATAAATTCTAAGGACAAATATACACATCCATAGATAAGAACATCCAATGACACTATGAAATGTGGATTTTCTACTAGAGGGGATCATTCTCATGATATCCTCATGGATATTAACAAGGGATCACACCATGAGAATTAACCTCAATGTTTCAAGAGTCATCACCCCTAATTTCATGTATTATTTGTGTCCCTCAAATAACATCATATGGCCATAGAATATATATTAAATAATAGTGTTATGGTACTTCCTAGTTCTCGTCATAGCAAGGATCCACTATGACCCTTTGGTGCAAAAACTATTGTTAGGAAATTATCACATGAGTTTTCACAAAAATGAACAACCAAGATGTGATAAGGTATTTATTAATTAATAAATTAAAAATTAGTTGGTTCTATGACACCAACTCTAACAGATTCCCACTTGAAATAGATCCAACTACTAACAACATTTAACCAACTAGCTCTCAAATTATATTCATGCTTCTGCTGAGATAGGCCTATAGTCATGTGGTCCACCACATTTTCGTCTATGGACACTCTACTCACTGAAACTTCACCCCTTTAATTGAAATCCTAGAGGAGGTGGAACGTTCATAGAATGTGCTTTTTCCATTGATGTGACCTTTGTTCTTTTCCAAGACCCACCGTTGCATTATTATAAAAATACAATGTGATAAGATATTTACTTATAGGCACCACATCAAACTCTTGGATAATGTTACGAATCCATAAGGATTCCTTGACTATATCATAAGACTCTATATATTAATACTCTATTGTAGAATTGGTGACAACCAACTTCTTTGAACTCTTCCATCACATAGCCATTTATTTGAGATAGAAAACATATTCAGATTGTGAATTTAGATCATCCTGATGTGTCTAAAAACCATCATCATCATACCCTCTAATGAAAGGATCCTAGTCTTCTCCACACACTATGAACATATCCCTATTTCTTATTAGATTCTTAAGTATAATCTTAAAATTACACTAATGTTTTTTTCTTGGATCTTCGTGATATTTTCCTACCACACTTAGTTCATAGGAAACACCAAGCCCGGTACACAACATGTCATACATGAGGGATCCTATAGGTGAATCATATGTGATCTTACTCATCCTATCATTCTCTTGTTGTCCCTAAGGACACATTTTCATAGAAAGATATAGGCCATCTGAAACTAAAACTAATCCCCTCTTAGATTATTCCATACTAAATATCCTTATTATCTGGTCAATGTTTGTACCCTGACATAGTCTAAGCTGCCTCTTGGATATATCACTAATGATCTTGATCCCAACAATGTATGTTAGTTTACCCAAGTCTTTCATGGAGAAACACTTATTCAACTTATCCTTAATTAGCTATAAGATTGGTACGTCATTTCCAATCTGTAAAATGTCTTCAACATATACTACCAGGATAACAACCACATTCCCATTTAATTGCTTTTAAACACATGGATCACATTGATACTTATTGAAACCATATTCATTTATGGCTTCATAAAATTGAATTTTCCAGGACCTAGATGCATTCTTTAATCCATAAATACATTTCTGCTACATCAAAACCTGTCTAGCTTCACTTGGTGTAACAAACCCTTCTGGTTGTGTCATATAGACATCTTCTTAAAGGTCCCTATTATGAAATATTGTTTTGACATCCATATTACAAATCTCGTATTCATGGTAAGCTGTTATGAAATGCAGGATTCTTATAGATTTAAGCATGGAAAATAGCCTGAATGTTTCATAGTAGTTAATTTCTTGATGCTATCTGAATATTTTATCCACTAGACCTCCTTTATAGGTGCTAACATGAACATCCATATACATATTCCTCTTGAATACCGATTTGCATAAAATAGGCATTACATCAACTGGCTTGTCGACCAGAACCAAGACTTGATTTTCATACATGAAATCCATCTCGGGTTTCATAGCTTCTAGCCATGTTGTATATTCTGATCTCTCTACTACTTACATGTAAGAGAGAGGTTTATCATTGTCCAAAAATACTGATTCACCATCCATTGTTACTAGGAAACTAAATATCTATGGTTCCCTAAACTCTCTAGATCTCTTACAAAGTACTTGTGTTTCTTGAACCACTTCCATGGCAACCTGTGGAACATGTTCCTGCACAAACTCTTATGTATCATGAGCATCCACTTCTTCAAAGTAAATCTTGCTCCTACTATCCTTATTGAGGATGTGCTCCCTCTCAAAAAAGATGGATTTTCTATTGACATCCAGTTTCTTGACTGAAGTCTTATATAGGTAATATCCTTTTGATTCATTGGGATATCCTATACAGATACACCTCATACCCTAGGGTGCTAGTTTGTTTCCTGATAAAACCATAATAAATTCATGGAATCCCCATACATGTGTGTGCGAAAAATAGTTTTTCATTACATTCCACAACTCAGAGGGAATTCCATTTTCCACCTTTGTTGGTACTCAGTTTAATGTGTATGATGCTGTTTCTAATTCATATCCCCAAATGAAAAATGGAAGATCTACATGAATCATCATCAACCTAACCATTTCCAAAAATTTGTGGTTCCTCCTTTCATTAACACCTTTCCACTATGGTGTATAAGGAGGATTGAGTTGAGATAGAATCCAAAAATCCCATAGAAGGTTGATGAACTATTGGTTCAAATATTTTCCCCCTTGATCTGATTGAAGCTTCATTATCTTCTTACAGAGATGATTCTCTACTCCATTCTGGAATTCCTTAAATTTCTATAAGGTCTCTAACTTATACCTAATTAAGTCGATATAAACATATCTACTCAAATCATTAGTAAAATAATGATATAGGAATATCCACCTGTACATTCTATTGGAAATGGCTAACACACATCTCTGTGTACCAATCCTAGAAGCTTTGTGGACCTTTGACCCTATCCACCGAAAGGTGGCTTTGTCATTTAACCTTATAAACAAGCGTGACATCTATCAAGTGTTTTTAACATAGTAGAGTCTAAATAACCATATTTTCATAGCTTTTTCAAGAACTTCTCATATACAAGACCAAGATAGTGTTGTCACCACTTGGTGTTGTATGAATCTTGTGATTTGGTTTCATTATCGACTTCCAACACTTGGTTTTCATAATTTAATACATACACAATGTTCTTTAAATATTCCATACCATAACATATGTTGTTATTATAAAAGAAAATCCCCTTATTTCCAAACATGAAAATAAATCCATCCATATCCAATCCTGATACAGAAATTATGTTCTTGGTATCATTAGGCACATAATAATAGTTATGTAAAACCAAAATCATCCTGGCAGGAAATGATAGATGGTAATCTCCAATGACCAATGCAGCTAGCCTTGTTCCATTGGTAGCTTAATGATATACCTCTCCTATGGAAATAATCTAAATCTACTTGGTTCTTGCATTTGTATACAAATGTGTGCCAGAAAATCTTAATCTAATACCCAATGTGTAGAAATGGAATGATTACACACATTAATGAACACACCATTAGCATCCCCATGATTTTGGGAGCAGTTCCTCTTGTAGTGGTCTGGAATTCCTCATGAAAAACATACTTCCTCCTATTCCTCTCCCTGCATCTGGATCTTCCCCTTCTTGGAGGGATGGTGCTTGGGGGGTTCAGACCGTTTATAAGTCCTTGTCACCTTTTCCTTGTCCTTCCATTTATTATTCATCATAAGGACTATAGGTTTTCCATGAACCATATCCTTATCTACTTATAAAATTAATTTCATATGTTCAGATAGACTATTCTCATTATTTCATATGTTTTAGTTGATAATAAATCTAGAGATGGTCTTGGTCAGTAATGATAGGATGAGATCTGTATGAAAATCATTTGAGAACTTAATCCCTAAGATGTCTAGGTATTCAATGTATCCAATGATCGTGACTACATGAGGCTCATATGGCATAGAATCTCCATGATTAGTTGTAAAAAAATCATTGTAGATCTCATATCTATCATGTCTTTCCATCTCTTGAAAGTGATCCTTAAGGTGTTACATCATGCTATACACATCCATGTTTTCATGTTGCTTCAAGAGATCATTAGACATGGTAGATATCAAAAAACATTGGACATATATGGAATCTTCCATATGTTTCATATATTGAGATAGTTCCTCATCACTGACATCTTTTTCTGGTGCAATTGTAATAGGCTCCTTGAGAACATACAATTTCCTCTCGTGGTGAAGTATGACACATAAACACATCTACCACTCCTGGAAATTGGTGCTAGTGAGATGGTCTTCCTTCTAGAGTATGGTTCACAATGATATGTTTGAATTCATTTTCCTTGAAATTTCTATAAACTAAGATGAGAAAGTATTTAGTACTTTATCCTGATAAAATTAGAAAAATAAGTAAATTAATACTAATTAGCCTCCCATTATTTTATCGAAATCCAATAGCCCTCACCATTGACATCACAATATGTTGTTTCCAGAATATTCTAGTGGAAAGGATCCATATTTCACTCAGAATTACCCCAACTATGGTTGGTCATACAAATTGAAAGATTTTAGGTGGGAATTCCAAATTCCAACTATATTAACTCACAGTTGCTTGATCCACTGAGTGGACTCCCCAAACCCAAAATCCTATTATATTGTATTTCCTCAACCTTTGACTCTTGGTCACACCAAGTCCTAATGTGGAGTCACTTTTAATGTGAAACACATTGATTCAACCCAAATCCTTGAATTATAATTCCCTAATAATTGAAATCACCCCAAATAGGGTTGGTTAATAACTTTGAACTATGGTTTGATTCTAACAAATATTATGGAAGTCTATACTGACTTAATATTTCAATGAGAGTTTTTATCCTTATATGTAAATTAACATTATATTATCATTATTAGATTCTTTTTAATATTATGTGGGATATTCTTAAGTGATTAACCATTTCTAAGATAATATTTATGCATAATCTAGTTTAATTTTAGTTGCATCTTTCATGATTGTTTAATTAATTAATTTTGTGATAATAACAACACACCCAAAATAAATAAACCATGAAAATGAAAAAAATAAAATAAATTTTATGATCATGATCATTTTTTATTGGTAATTTTATCTAGCGGTTGATAAACTAACCCACGACCTAGGGGAGAAACACCGTGACACTTTTGGGTTCATGTTTATAGCATCCCACTTATACACCTTTCTGTATCCTTGGATTGGTGTCACCTTGGCTCCTAAATTGATCCGCCTCCACTAGCATGGGAGCTCCATCCATTACATATGTTTTTATATCACTTTTAGGTGATGGGTAAAACAGTTTTTTACAAAAAAGAAACCTTGGGCATGTATTCCCAACATATTAATGATGATAAGGCTCACATGACAACATATTTATTTTAAATAAATTAATTAAAAGAAATAATCCACATAAAAAGGTCATAGTTAATCTCATGATCATCCATGCATGAAATAATATTTACTCATAAATAAAACTATCATCCAATTCATTAATTGTTCTTATATAAGTTAAATCGTGGTCAAATAAATTAATTATCTTTAATTAATCAATCCTTTTATATTAAACCATTTTTTGAATTTCCTTGTGATTCTCATCCATCATAATTTTAATCAAATAAATTCATTTAAAATTATCATTGTACTTAATGTTCACCTTGGAGGAAACCTGAAGAATTCCCATTCATAACTAACCAAATAGTTCAAATGAACAATTCATAGATGTTAAATTAAACACATATTTATTAAACACTTACCATGTGTTGTGGATCAACATTAAACCCACATCATTGTACGGATATCAAGGGTTTGTATAATCTAATAATAAATTTTAAAAAATCTGTGTAATTTGAATGATTACAAGATGTGTAGTTCCGACTGCATGGCATGCACTATCCTTTACGATCAATCTAATGTACACACCTGGGGACATAGAATGTAGATTTTCTTTAGAAATCATCAATGTAGATGCCTTTTCTAGTTGACCACACTTCATGTAGTGTCCGTGTAACATGGTATCCAGCCGGGAAGCCATGTTCGAGGTACAAGGTCCAACCCTAACCAGAAGGGAATACACGCCATGTCCACTGGGCCACACGGTGTGTAATCAAAAAACTATGTGGCACCTATTCTCAGTCAACACATTGTGTCATTTAAGATTTAGAAAGACTCCAACACATGACTTCGTTTGGTGGACTGGTCTGATGCCTTGAATATTGACAACATGGTATGTACTATCGAATACACATTGTATGTTCTGGTGTTGTATGGAAAGAATTATTTGGCACCTCTAGATGAGATCTTCTATTATATTTCAATCAAAATTAAAAAAAATATCATTTCTCCAAGGTGAATCAGAAATGAAAGATAAGGAATATATTTAGAGATTCATAGTTGAAGAATGATTAAATTGAATTGAAACAACGAAATTATTAAATGTGTATATCATCAATGAAAAAATAAATAATTATAATCAATGATATGACCCCTCTGATACCACTTTTAGGTTCTAGGTGCAACAGAAGCATGTTGGTGGGTGTACCCAACATTAATTTTTCCATTACCAATGATCAATCTGAGATCTGTCCCGATGATAAAATGTCAGCTGTTTGTAATATAGCAATCTACAAAAGAAATGAGGCGAGTCCCAAAACCATAGATAGGATCATCATATATTGGTTATAATTAATTTAATTTAATGAAAAGAATTACCTTGATGGAATTATATCTTATTTAATGTTTATGGTCATGATCTGATGTGAACCATCGTCACATCATACAAGCCAAGTGCAATATTCCTCCAGCGGTGATCCCCACTTTCTCCACATATCTCTGGATTTCGGTGAAGGGATCTCCTAGTGCTAGCACAGAAGAGCCTCCACTTGGGATGTATACCTTCTATCGCCTTGAGAGATGTTTCCAAAGCAATCTCATTGATCCAGTGGTGGAGGATCTCTCTCGTAACTTGAGAACGGTCTTGGTGGAAAAATAATTATCTTTTGGCTTTATTTTTTTCTTAATCTTTTGGGCACACCAAAAAAATGTATACGAACATTATAGCAATATAATTGGGATTTTAATTAATTAGAATAATAAAATGAATTAATTACCCAAAATCATTTATTCATTTCATTTAATTCTTAGTAATACCTCATGTCTAATAATAATAGTTGACAATTATTATCACTTGACATGCACCTAATGAGACACAAAAAATATTATTTTATTAAATAAATAACATTATTTCTCATAAATCCTTAAAAACACTACACAACATGTACATTAATATAGACAACATGTACTTTTGTTTTTCTATTTTCTTTATTTCCTACTCCACAATTATTAGTCCTTGAAAAATGTATTTTTATTTCGTAAATAAATATCATTACATTACTCACTAATAAATATATTATTTTTCCAACAATATATTATCTCGAATAACTAGTTTCAAAATAAATGTGACCAGACATCCTTGAATAATTTTTAAACCAAAATTGGGAATAAAATTTATTCAACTTGTTAAATGCATATTTAACTAAGATACTTGGACACACTATGTGTGTGAACCTCTATGCCTCTTTCTCAATATCATTAAGCAGAGCCTGCCTAATGTCAAAGGTTATCATATAGAAACATTCCAAGAAACCCATATAGAAAGAAGGTAACAAAGAAATGATGTGTCACCATGAAATTTCATGTTCCTCACCATGGTCATTGATTTATTTAGGCTATATCAATTCCATCAAATGGATTAAGATATCATCATTTTTTGTGGAACAGAAGGGACAATTCCTTTCTCACATTATCTATTAATGGATCATTACTTGTGACCCACCCAAAATATCCAACCTCACTAAGAATAGTGTGTTGTCCTTGTTTTCTTTAGTACTTATAAGTGTGTGAGTTGTAATGCCCATTAAAAAAATATTATATTATAAGGACCAATACACATGTCTATTGATAGGAACATCCAATGAAACTATGAAATGTGGATTTCCTACTATCAGATATTGTTCTCATAATATCTTCCTAGATATTACCATGGGAGCACACCATAATAAAGTGGCTCAAAGTTTTATGAGTCCCCACCCCTAATGGCATATATTATTTATGTCAATAAAATAACATCATCCAGACATAGAATATATATTCAAGAATAATGTTATGGAATTTTTGGGTTTCTATCATAGTATGGTTCCATTATGACCCTTTGGTGAAACAGTTATCCTTAAAACATTATCACATGCATTATCATATAGAAGTAAGAAAGATGTGATAAAGTATTTATTAATGAATAAAGTACAATGAAGTTGGTTCTAGGCCACCAAATCCAACATGAATTAGCCTCACCTCAATTCGATAAACAGTGTGGCCGGTTTGACTCCAAGTGCATAATTTTATTCAAATTTCACAATAATTTTTGAAGAAAAGTTAACTAAAATTCTCAAAACAGTGAAAATTCCATCAAAAAATTGTTGTATATTAAAAAAATATATCATTTTTATTGTGTAGGAATTAGTCTCACCTCACTCTGATACATGAGGTTCCTAAAATGACTCAGTGTTTCCAGTATCATTTTAAATTTTAAATTTTAATTTAAAAAGATTTAGTCACTAAAAAACAAGAAAATGTCCTCGGATTGTATTGATAATTTAGGAAAATAATTAATAAGTAATTTTTTCATTTATGAATCATTATTACTTTAAAAAGACACATGAGGTAATATGTATGACTCAAAGTGTGTGTTTCTAGTTTAAAATGAAAATTTAGTAAAAAAAATACTTATGACGTACACAAAATAGTAAAAAAATATTTGGATTATTTTTATACTTCAAGAAAATTATACATAATTCATTTGTGACTTTTATTAATGAGACTCACCTCAATCAAATCCATGTTATAAATAGTATGACTCCAAGTGTGTATTTTTATTTACTGTTGGCATTAATTTTAGTAAAAAAGAAAACATGAATACTCAAAACTAATAAAACACATTCAGATTGTTTTGATACATTATTTAAAATGGATCATTATTCATTTTTTATTTTTCGAAATTAGCCACACATTAATATTATACACAATATGATCAATATGACTCAATGTGTATGTTTTTTACAATTGAAATTTTATTTTAAAAGGTTTCACTCATTAAAAACTAATGAATATTGTTTATATTATAATGATAATTTTTTAAATTGATTCAAAATTAATTTTTTATATGTAGGAATCGTAATACCATGAAACCAACACATGATGTTACTTGTATTAATCTAAGTGCATGTTTCCATTTTTAAATGAAAATTTATTAAAAAAGACAAGTGATGTACTGAAAACTGATAAAATGCATTTGGATTGTTTTAATACTTTATAAAAATGATCTATATGTTAGTTTTGACCTAATGGAATCAGCTTCACATTAATATGATGCATGATGTGAACAATATGACTCCACATTCATCTTTTTATTTAATATTGACATTAATTTTAGTAAAAAATAAAACTGAAATACTCAAAACAACGTACATGCTTTTTGATTGTTTTGATACATAGTAAAATGATCCATAAGTCATTTTTGATGTGTAGGAATAAGCCGTACCTCAATTTTATAGATGATGTGCCTAGTATGATTCAAAGGGTTCGTTAGCGGTTTAAAATTTTCATTTTTATTTAAAAAGTGTCACTCACTAAAAATTGAGAAAACATCTTCGTATTGACTTATAAATTTTTTAAAATGTTAACATGTCATTTTTGACATACAGAATTAGTCTCATTTCAAACCAACACACGATGTGACTCGTATTTGTCAATTTGTGTGTTTCGAGATTAAAATGAAATTTTATTTAAAAAACTCAATTCATGTAATCACAAATGAACTCAAAAATTCATATTGTTTTGATACTTTAGGAAAAAAGATC
The DNA here is from genome assembly GCA_963277665.1 of Viscum album. Lineage (NCBI taxonomy): Eukaryota > Viridiplantae > Streptophyta > Magnoliopsida > Santalales > Viscaceae > Viscum > Viscum album. The sequence continues at coordinate 1,636,997,441 of OY728121.1, read as the reverse complement.
AATAAGTCATTTTAAATGTGATTGAATCATCTTCACCTCTATATGAAACATAGTGTGCCAGGTTTGACTCAAAATGTGTCTTTTTCTTTATTGTTGACATTAATTTAAGTAAAAAGAAACCTCACATACTTAAAACTGAGAAAATTCTTCCAAATTGTTTTGTTACTTTAGTACAATTATCCATAAAGAATATTTTATTTTTATGAATTATCATCACATCAATCAAATAAAAAATGTGCCTGAAATGACTCAATGATCCCATAATCTATTTTAAATTGAAATTTTAGTTTAAAAAGTTTCACTCACTAATAACTAAGAAAACAAGTTCATATTTTCTTCTTAATAATTTTGTAAAATTATTTATAAGTCATTTTCACTATGTAAGAATCATTCTCATTTTAAAACGAAAAATGATATGACTAGTATGACTAAATATTTATATTCCCCATTTAAAATTATATATTTTTTAAAATGAAATGTGATGTACTCAAAACCAAGAAACACATTTACATTGTTTTTATAATTTAGAACAAAAATAAATATGTAATTTGAAACTTATAGTAATCAATCATACCACAATCTGAAACATGGTGTGAAGGGGTAACTCAATGTTTGTCGTTTTATTTAAAATTTAAATTAATTTTAGTAAAAAATGAAAACTTAAATACTCAAAACTATGAAAAATCTTTTGTATTGTTTTGATACAATTTGAAATTGATCTATCTGTAATTTTTGTCTAATATGAATCAGCCACACCTCAATATGATACATGATGTTCCCAGTATGTCTCAAAGTGATCGTTATCAGTTTAAAATTGAAATTTTAGTTCAAAAAGTGTTTGTCATTGAAAACCAAGTAAAAATACGGATATTGTCTTGATAATTTAAGGAAATGTTTCATAAATCATTTTTGATGTGTAGGAATCAGTCCCACATCAAACTAAAACATTATTTGTCAAGTATTAATCAATTTATGTGTTTCCAATTTAAAATTATATTTTAATAAAAAAGAATAGTGGAGTACTCAAAATAGAGAAAACAAATTAATTTTTTTTTAAAAAAATTTATGAAAATGATCCATATGTCAATTTCGACATGTATGAATCATATACAACTCAATTTGAAGCATATTTGGACTGGTGTAACTCCATTTGTGTCTTTTTTATATTTATGTGTCATATTTGTTAAAATAACACATCACATGTATAAAATCAAGGAAACAATCCTATATTATTTTCTCATCATTCTATCTGTTATTTCATAATTAATTTCAATATATATTTTTTATAATACATATTTAGGTAATTTTCATACATATAATTCTCGAATATGAATAAGAAATGGTGTGACATGTTATAATCAACCATTATTCAATCTGATACACAATGTTCCTAGTATGATTCATGGTTTACATTCAAATTAACACTTTTTGTTATTTTATTTCTTCATGTCATTCCTACTATAATAATTTTTTATATACAAGTTCATTATTTCACTCAATATAGGGTTACGATCAAAATAAAATGGAAATTATTTGTTTTTTAATCAATGTAATAATATGTAGTTATGTAATTGTATAAATGAAAGTTTGAAATGTCTCTAATAAATTTTTTTTTTCTTGTATTTGTTTTATATGTTTTCGTTCTTGTAAATTAGGTATTGGTAATTGATTTTTCTAATTTTGTGTTGTTTTTGGTGTTGTAGTGTTCAATTATAGCACACTGCATTAGTGATGTAGTTTGACATTACAACACGTTGAAGCATGACCTTTTATCAGTTCTTTTTGAAGCACTGATAAATGGGTTTTTTATTATGACTTATCGAAGTACTAATAAAGCTACCCTTTATTGGTGCTAAATAAAATCAATGAAAAAGGACCACATTATCTATCTTTTTTTTGAATTGATAATAGCATAGGGGTTTCAATCACACATCGATAGTAAGATATTCACTAACACTAATAAAGACCATTTTTAGTGGTGTTAAAGGCCAATTATGAAGAAATTTTTTCAGGGATTAAAATTAAAAATAAACATTGGAAATGATGAAAAACATATCTAATTCCCCTTTTATTATCATATGTATACCTTATATTATCTAATTATCAAATATAGGCCATTTTAAGACTTTTAGAATGTGAAAAATTTGGGTTTAATTATTTCTTTTCAAAAAAATACAAATCTTGCCTCTCCCTTTCTTATAAAAGGACACCCCATATACTCTCCTTTAAATACTAACAAAAACTATGAGTTACAAAAATACCTAATAAAATCACTTCCTTACCTACCTTTCCTCATCTGATATTCCTTGTTTTGATAAAAAATCCATCCTATGATGGATTTTTGTGGAATCCAATAAAATTTATCTGAAGAAAAGGTTTCTTTCTAAACCGAATATTTTCTTTTGTTTCTAATTACACCTCCATAAAATCATATTTAAACATGCCGTTATAATAATCTTAGTATATTCCTTTAATTTATATTATTTTATAAAAATGGAATGACCTACAACCATCTCATAATCCCTCAAAATTGAAATAAAAATCGGTGATCATGCATACAATGTACTACAACCTCACAAAATGATGTAATTAGTTATCCATCACCGCTTATCACATCTGAATATAATGACTTATTTTATTATATATACAGTTTTTATTATATATTTATACATCTATAATTATCTTATCACACACATATTTTCTACTTTTTATTCTATAGGGAATATGATAACATTGTTTGTGTGTATAGTAGATTATCGCCTCGTGAAGCGATGTGATTTTTTCCACATACTCTTTACATAGAAGTTATTAAATATTTATTTTATTTTTAAATATTATATCCATGAAATGTTAATAATAATATAAAAATATATCTCATATAATTTATCAACTTACCATCTATTGAACATATGCCAACGTCATTCATGTGTACGGAAGTCAACCACCTCGCGAAGTGATGTGAATCGATTTTATCACCACCTTACATGGATGGTATATTTAAGGTTATTTAAATAAATAATATGATATGTTTTATGTATTTATCATACTATAAATTTAAAATAACGCTTAACTTTTATCCATCATGATTTTCTAAAAATAAAAATTCTACTCATGTGTACATATAGAATAACATCTATATGATTGTAACAATGTTGATGATTCATGAAATTATTACCTAGAAGATATAAAAAATAAAATTTATTTATAATAATTATAATAATTTCATTATTAAAAATTTTTAGATGATGAAATAATAATCTCTTTGATATAATTTAACTTACAAAAGTCATTTTGGATATATGAGTTTTGATTAACACATATCATGTGATATTAATTGGTCATATAATATTAATATGACATGGTAATAAATAAAATAATGGAATTATAAATGTGAAAAGTCTTATTAAGAAAGTAAATAATTAACATGGGCTTATTATTCCTAAATATAAGGAGTGAACGAGCTGATTTGGGATCAAGGTAAGGGATTCATTTAAAAACTTCAATCTTTGAGACACATGTACTTTTACACACCGAATTTCATTTATATAGTTTATATACTATCTCATTAAATGTATTATGATGAATCATTCATACTTCATGATATTTTATGTTATTATTAATTTGCATTGTTCATGGTTATTATCAAAAATAAGTAAAGGTAACCTGGTATCCAAATAACCGAGCTGGAACTGATATATCTGAAAGGACGTTGCTAATCCCCACGGGTAGGGGACTACCACTAGGAATAATATAAAGGAATTTGGGAATTAATTTTCCATATGAAATGTTTAAAATAGTTAAACAAGTCAGTATTCATACAAAGAAAACTCTACAGGGTGTAGTGTACAATAAGTCAAATATGTAAAAAACCCAATGTACTATAGTAAAGTACCATAAAATAAAAAAAATCAAGTTACAATGGAAGAAACTCTCTAGTCCCATAGATGAACAACAGCTACCACATCTAAGTTCTACCTTACATATTCTCACACCTTGAAGAATATAATGTAGATACACCTGGAGGTATAGGTAACTTTTGAGATAAAATACCAATAGTGTTGCACCAGGGATTCCATAATAAGATGAAATATTTCAATTAACCGAAGAAATATTTTAATTTTAAATAAACATGCATGGAATTTCGAAATCATAATATATATAATTCATGGATTAAATTTCAAATGATTAAATATAATTTAAACAAATAACATAACAAACATTTTATATAAATGTGTTTATATAAATTCATAAGGTAAATAAAATATTTGACAATAATTGAATGTATTCATTTTGAATACAATAAAATGATAAACATTTTTGTGTGCCAATAGTATGATAGTAACATTCTATGGGACTCAACAGTCTCAAATAGTATTCCCATTAATATATGTGCACACATCCTCATCGATAACGACCAAGGAGGGCATGTAACCATCTCATCAGGGAAGTGACCCGCTATATTTATGTATTTTTAGTTTTGTAAATCATAGAGTGTTGTCAAAAAAAACAGACTAACTACCTAGGCATGCAAGTTATCTTATACAAATAAATTAAGGGAAATTTATTTCAAGTCTACATTAAATAAAATTCATTCCATTCTCCATTTAATATATTCCAATTTTCTATTTAAAAACAACAATAGTTTTTTATCAAAACATGAAATTTTCCATGATTAAACCAATGGGTATCAATAAAAATAGTTGAAGGTAATTTTCTCATTTAACAATTTGAAATCAAATCACAATTCAGTTTAACAATTTAAGTTTGATATTAATTTGAACAATTTAATTTAGAAAAATTCCATTAATATAAATAATACACCATATTTCAATTTAATTTTTTGTTTTGAATCTATTTTACCACCACACACAAATTCAATGTAGTTGGGGGTTTTCCATCAATTTTACAATAACTAGCCAATTCAGTCGTATTTAGTTTTCACAAATTTTATGCCAAATCAAACACAACTCCCCAATTCATTAGAATTGGGTTATTAAAATATTCATTTTCAAATGATTCAAATTCCACTCATTCAATTGAAATAAATTTTATTAAATTTTGAAATTTAGGGTTTTTAAAATTGGCCAACAAAAACAAGACAACATACCTTTGGATCATGAGATCTTGCAACATGAAGACGTATCTCTAAAACTCCAATGAAGAATGCCGGAAATGAGAAAACAAGAATAAAACATTCGTTTATGATAAAAAATGTTATTAGATATTCTAATAGCAAGGATATCTACAAAACCATAGGGAGGAGAAAAAAGAGAACATGAGATGAGAACTAGAAGAGTAAACTAACTAAAATAAGATATAATGTCGTTCTCCAATAATAGATACACTTCTGAAATGATTTAGATGGGAAAACACCTTTTGGGAGCTATTGTGGAAGAAGAAATCATATGAGAGTCATACAGGTCTATCTGAAACCTAAAATTAGGGTTTATGGACATTTAAAAATAATTCTCATATTAAAATTTCATATATGTAGGACGAGCTGGGAGGGCCACACTGTTAGTCCAAATCATGAACCCTCTTCATGCACACCATTTAAATTGGGTTTTCAGTTTCTCTTAGTTGGGTTGATGGATTCCAAACACGGTTCCAACCATGAAAAACCACATTGTATGGATTTTTTTGGCATTCTCTATTAGGGTGCCCAATTTTTTAAAACCATGTGCCGACCATTAACAACCTATAATCAATAAATATTTCCAAATTTTCCACCAAAAAAACACCCAATTAGATAATTGTAAAAAGAGGGGTTTAGGAATACCTTAAAATAGTATTAGAATGTTATATCCTCCCCAAATTATAAACAATCTATCCCCAAAAATCCTAATCATAAGATTTCATTACAAAAACATAAGGCAATTGATTTCTCATCTGTCTCTCCCTCTCCCACATCACATGAGAAAAAAACCTTTCTTTCATAAAATATGAACCTATGGTATCATCCTCCCGTGAAGTACCTTGGTTTTAGAATCAAATATCTTGACTGGCCATTATGTTATAGATAAATCGGGATCAACCTCAAGATCACTCCAACACAGAACATGAGACGTTTTAGATATATAATTTCATATTTCATATAAATGGAACTTGTTATGTATCTATGTCATATGTGGTGGATGTTCTAAATGACAACCCACATTTCACACCTGATCAACAACCCAAGAACATCCCATATAAATTAGGATAATGTTCCAGTTTCATCCCATACCATCAATGACCCAACAGATCTGAACCTTTCAAGAACACCTAGTAACCTACTGGTAATTTCAATGGCATGTGATGATGATCAGCATAATACATATACTGACTCAATTCCTTCATCATTCATAGAAGAATAAAATTAATATTTGCAGTTATCTCTTAATCTAAGATCAGTCCAACCAAGTAAATTTCACCAATCTCCTACCAACAGAACATAGATCTGTATAACTAGACATACAAGCCACTAAAAGAATCCATTATGATCTCGAAATGGTTACTATTTTTATAAGAAAACTCAACAATATTTATATGGTCATCCCAATAACCACCAATATTGAAAACATTAGTGTGATGCTTATCCTCAATAATTAGTATAGATCTTTCTGTCTCTCCATCTATCTATGGATGGTATGTCATACTCGAATGAAACTGAGATCATAGTGCCTCATGAATGCCTCTCCAAAACAAAAAAGTGATCTAAGGATCTCTATTAGAAAGTATAACAGAAGGACTCTACTCAAATGGAAAATCTCTTTCACATAGAGATTTCACCACTCTGAAATATTGGATGTATCACAAATGGTTATAAAGCGATTCTATTTAGTCAGCCTATCGATCACATCCCATACCACATTATTCTTTCTCTAGGTACACAGAATACCATCCCTAATGTCCCTAGAGATCTCATTGAAATTTGTTTTATTCAATGAAAGTGGATAAAGAAAACCCAAAGGTTTCAGGTGCTCTCCCTTGACCTGTTGGAATGCATATCAATGAGAGAAAATTATTTGCAAATACCCATCCCATATTGGACCATCATAATCTACATAGCATGTAATAGGACTTCACCATGGTTCGTGGGTACAATTTCTGTTGGGATTTATGGAAATCCCCCATCATAGCTCTCCTTATTGCTAACAGTATGAAAAATGATTTTTTAAAGCATTGCATTCCCTCGAGGGAGAGTTACTACTCAACAACAATATCCCCACTATAAAGAGAGTCTCTAATGATATGGAAATATTTATCAAGATATTGTTCTTAAAGAATCATCTAATGAGGAGCCTATGTCAACTAGAAACTGGCCAATGTACCTCAACTCTTGATTCCTAAACTCTAATATACAACTTTGGAAAAGAGCCATCAAGATTCACTCTACCAAAGATTATTTCATTTAATGAGTCTAATTTTTTTTTTCAAAGAATCTTCAATGACATTAAGATTCATCGTGGTTTAGGAGAGGTCAAAATAAAAATATTGTAGGTATTCCACCTAATGTCACTGGAGGATAATTAAATCTTTTTGAGATAATATATAACACAATATCTTGTTGATAGAAAATCTAGAAAACAATTGTCCAAAATGATAGGGCCTCTATCCATTATGTGCGTGCGTCATAGCTGCGAGTTCAATGTCATGGGTCCAATAATTTTTCTCATGTGTCTAAAGCTGGGAAGAGCCATAAGAAACAACATGATCACACCGCCTAATAATGCATCCCAAACCTTAACCTGATACATCACAGAAGACAACATATCCCTTTTCGGACTCAAGAATAGTCAAAACTCGCATAATAGTAAAAGAACTCCATATCTCGAAAAAATAATTATTAAATTTTTCATCCCATTCAAACATTACCCCTTTTCAAGGCAGACCAGTCTTCTGAGGGTCCATGTTTAAGTATTCATTAATTAACCAATTATAATACCCATCTAGAACCAAGAATATTTGAATCTAAAAAAAATTCATCATTGTTCCCATTTCATAAATTCTATCACTTTTCAAGATGAAGTAAAATAATATGTTCTAACACCATTTCTCCCAATAACATCACTTCCTGAATCCAAAAAAGGCATTTGGATTGATTTCCATAAAGACGTTGATTTCTTGACTATTATTGGACTAGTCTTAGGTTACGTGAATGATACTCTTCATATATAGATTGAATTTGGATGTCATTATAAAATATTACCATATAGGTATCATGATACTCATGTAAAATCCTATTTATCAAATCCATAATGACTACATGAGAAATGGTTAAATTAAAAGGCATAGCAAGGTACTTATAATGGACTTACCATCTTTGAAATGAATTTTCTAAATTTTATATTTTTTATCCTCATCTAATGATAACAAGATCGAAGTTCAATCATTGAGAACCACTTCACCCCTTTTAACTGGTAAAAAACCATCAACATGTGGAAATGGATAATTGTTCTTTAGAGTAACTCGATTGAGTTTTCAGTAGTCCACACAAAGGCCAATGGAAACACCACCATTATTATTAAAGATAATCAGCTTCCCATGGTGAGACACTCGAGTATATAAATACATTCTCAAGAAGATCATCCAACTAATTCATCAACACTTTCAATTTAGTTGGTTCCACGTTATAAGAATTAATAGACATTGGTTTATTACCCAACATTAAATCAATATAAAACTTTACCGCCCATACTGGTTGAAAAATAATGAAGTCGAAAGGGTACTTTTTGCTAGACTTGATGACAACTGTACTTTGGTAACCAATAAAGAATTATCAATCCAGATTAAATGTAAAAATTGATTCCACTTTCCCCAATTCTTTATAATAAGGTCCATCTCTACTCAACCAAGGGTCTGATTCTCCTTGAATGATACAGAAAACCCCATCAGGTGAGTTAAAGGACACCCATCTATGGTACCAATCAATATAGGATTAATTGGAAATGGGAAAATCCATAATAAATATGAAATCAAGTGGTTTCATTTTGAGAACCAAAAAACCGCAAGATAGATCCTGGTTCAATAGAAATAACAAAAAATTAGGACTTTGGAGAAACTTCTCTCACTTCATTCCATGGGGCATAGTAATAAAAAACATTAGATAAAAGATCATTAGGATGATTTATCATATTATTAATTTAAGATTAATGAACTAAATATGACACAAAAGTATCAAACAAAGTAGTCATTAATGATAAAGCTATAGGGATAGTACCTCTCACAGTCACAGGACCTGTATCTGCTTCATATAGAGACTCTTCCGCTATGTAAAGAAGCTTTGTTTCGAATGCCTATGGCTAGAACTTCTCGGTCTATAAATAATTTGATTTCATTATAGTTTTAGCAGGTGATGATGATCTGGTACCACAATGTGGAGTTTATTAGACATGGAAGAACTTCTGAAAGTGACCTAAGCATCTATAAGAACAACAATCCTTGGATTCCTCAGGAAAAACCTACTTAGAATGCCCATGATTTCCTCACTAGTATAAAATAAAAAAAATACTCTTTCAGGAACTAAAGGAGGTCTAGAATGACCCTATTATTGATAACCATCATAAGAATCATCACACTTCCAATTTACATTAAAAGAACTCACATTTCCACTATGAGAGAGAGGAACTCCCAATAACCATGACATTCTGGCCATGTCCATTTTCACCATTAGTGCTCTATCCAACTCATCAAAAAAATAAGCTACCTGTAGTAAGAAATAATTAGAATAAATATCACATCTAATTCCCAACATTGTAACGTCCCGGTTCTGGAAGCCACCCAGAGGCACCTTGTACCAGGTTGGTCACATGGCCTCAAGCTCATTTTCTGAAATGCCGGAGGCTACCGACTAGCAGCGAGGGGCCTGGGTGTGATAGTGGGGAAACTATGCCCTCATTGGAAGAGTACACAATGGAAGTAAATAAGCATGCAATAGCAGAAGTAGTAAATATCCAACAACAATAAACAGCGGAAGACTAAAAAATAAAATACTGGAGCACACATGTGTATATGAAATGATGTACGATATAAGTCTAAGAAAGAATCCAAACAAGTCACAATGCTGAATAAAATACTAAAACAAAGTACAAAAGAAGAACAAATATGAAACTCCTCAGCATCGAAAGCCTCGGCTTGCTCCAATGCCCTCCAGCTCCAAGAAATCAAGTACCAGAAGACGAAGGACGCTTTCCCTTGCAAATAGCTGCATCAACATAGTCTGTTTGGGCCCAAAATCATTACCGAAATAGGGTGTGAGACTAAATCCAAGTAGGCAACCACATGAAGATCTGTGCCTAATAGTCCGTGAGTATATGACAGGTAATATTGCAGTAAGAAGAAATATTAAATATTAAACAACAGGAAGTAACTAGCAAGAAGTAAAGAAGGATGATATTCAACAGTAATCAATCCACATAACAACAAGAAGTAGTTGATCAAATATCTAACCACAACAGGAACCCCTCCAGGAAGTACTCGCATCCAAGCTCTCTGGTCCTATCCAAGAAGTACCCACAACCCTCTACGCAGTGCTCTCTGTCTAACCAGTCTAGTTTGGTCATACAAAATTATAAGACAATCTGGGGATGCTCGCTCAGTTAATTCCCTTTATATTCTAGGGTAGTCAGGGACTCTCTGAGTAAGATCACGGAGTCTAACTGTCTTGGCCCCAAGGTCTAGAGACACACTGAGGAAGCTCACTCAGTCAGTCCTACAATAGTCTCAGGTAAACCATAGACTCTCTGAGGAAGCTCACTCGGTCAATTACTCCTCTATCCAAGGGATGTTTTAAAGAAATTCAAAAAATTAATGTCTCTCTGAGGATGCTCACTCGGTCTACCCTCCTGTAGTCTAAAATATCCAAAGGCTCTCTGGGAAGCTCACTCGGTTAATCCCTGGTAGCCTATAATGTCCATGACTCCCTGGGAAGATCACTTGGTCTATCCCTTATGGTAAATAGTACTATGCTCTAAGGGTCCCAATCCAGTCAGTGCATAAAAATGATATAAGGCCAATGTACACCTATAGAGCTACTTGGTAATCCGGTCTACAACATAACAAGAATATCAAGAAATATCACTCCATCCTACGGTCACAGGGCATGGAAAGTGGTATAGAGGCCAAAGGATAACAAGACACAAAGTTTGTAATAAGAACAAGGCATTGGAAAAACATCCAAGCATAGAAAATTATCCTCACACATGATCTAATTACCTCTACACAAGCATACAAGCCAGGTAGAAAAAACAATAGGGGAAAAAAGGTAAACACGCAATACCTCGTTCATGGGTATTGGTGGAATTTTCACATAAAAATCAAAGACATTGAATGGTAAGGCACAAACCACCTAACTCGATCCTAGGAGATCGATATACATGAATCACGAGGATTTATTCTCCTTATAACAGCGTATATCTATGAAAATACACAAAATGTTCAACCCATAATAACTTGAGAAAGATGAGGAATTGTAAAACAGAGCTCTACGAGAAGGAAGAGCTTACTACTGCGGTCCCAATGCAACCAACGGTGGTCGATTCAGAGAATAGATGGAGGAAATGGGGCTTGGAGAAGTTCCGCAGCTGTACGGGTTCTCTCGGACGAAAAACATGAAGAAGACGCAAGTTCGGTCCATCCGGAGTGACCCCAGTCCCTTTAATTACAAAAATAAAGAACATGGAATGTACTTATGGGGTACACGACGTGTACTCGGCCTTTCCGTACTCCATTTTAAGCAGCCTCCACATCACCCATACACGCCATGGGTGTGGCCCGGAAATGGCCAGCACATAGCCTCGAGCAGTAAAGCAGTACACGGTGGGTACTCATAAAGTACACGGCGTGTACTTCAAAAATTTCAAGAAATTTATCTTTTCTAAAAAACTCCAAAAAAATTACATACCTGAAAACAATGATCCGGGTTCTTACAAACTTCACCCCTTAATGAAATTTATACCCGAATTTTGCTATCGAGGCGTAGAAGAAGAAACCCCGAACAGCTCTGGCCACTGCGATCATACATCAGCCTCCCTCTCCCAAGTCTTGTCCTGCACTCTCTCGTGCTGTCATTGCACCCATACTAGAGCAACAGACCAGCCTCAGAGAATATTCATACTACAATCGACAATCCAGATATGATTCTCATCAAACGATGCATCTGCTTCGAGCTCAACCTCCTCAGGTTGAAAGACATGAGACGGGTTTGAAATGTAACGTCAGAGTTGAGAAACGTGAAATACGTCATGCATGGCCTGGTACCAATAAGGAAACTTCAACCAATATGCAACCATAAAAACTCTCTCCATCACCGCAAATGGCCCGACGTATCATGGTTAAAGCTTACACAATCTCCGAATCATCTTGTGTCCCAACCTTGGTGCGACACGCATGAAAACTTGATCCCTGACCCCAAAATATGGAGGTTGTCTGCGCTAATCAGCATAAGACATCTTCCGAGACTGTGTTGTATCCATCCTCTTCCCAATCAACTATATATGCTCAAAGGTATTCTGACCAAGACGAGGTCCCAGCAAAGCTACCTCTCCTGCCTCCAGCCAGCATAAAGGTGATCGGCATGGCCTTCCGTACAAAGCCTCTTAAGGTTCCATTTGAATGTTTACCTGAAAACTGTTGTTATAGTCAAACTCCACAAGAGTTATATGATTCTCCCAAGAACCTCCAAACTCTATAATGAATGCTCCGAGAATATTCTCAATCTCCTGGATAGTACGCTCAGACTGGCCATCATTCTAGGGATAGTATGGTGTACTCAAAAGTAAATGTGTACCCAAGGCCTTCTGATGACCCTTACAGAACCGAGAAGTAAAGTGCACATCTCCATCTGAAACAATGGATTGGGGAACTCCATATAGACATACAATCTCTCAAATATACAACCATCCTAGCTCATCAACACTGACGGTCTCCTTGATCAGAATTAAGTTAGAAACCTTCATAACCCTGTCGAAAACAACCCAAAGAGAATCACTCCCTCGAGGTGACCTCACCAACCCAGTCAGGAAGTCCATCGCGACATGATTCCACTTCCACTCTGTAATGGGTAACTACTGTAAAATCCCTGATGGTCGCTGATGCTTTACTTTCACTTGCTGAAAAGTAGAACATATCATGAAAAAACAACAATATCTCTCTTCATACCTAGCCACTAGTACTGGAAGTGTAAATCATGATACATCTTGGTGACTCCAGGATGAACTGCCCATACTGAGGAATGAATATCCCACATCATCTCCTCGCATATATCTGTTGGCACCAACATGTAATTAGAAACACAAGATCTCATCCTCATCCACTATCTATCCAGGAAGAGGGTCCTCTCCTGACACACTCTCCATCAGGTCTAATACCTTTGAATCTGATAGCTACATGATCCGCACTCGATCAAGAAGAGAAGAGGTAACAGCCACAGAAGAATGAAAAGTTTGTCCCTGTCTGTCGTGCACCTCCAAATGCATCTCATAGAACAGAGCCATAAGCTGCCACTCACTGCTGGCCTCCTGAACTTCCTAAATCTGAGTTCTAATTATCAATCCATCAGCCAATACGTTTCCCTTTCCCGGAATATAGGAGAGCTCAAAGTTGAAAGTCTGGAGATACTCGACCCACCTGTGCTGTCTCAAAATCAGATCACACTGAGTGAAGATATACTTGAGACTCTTGTGGCCGGTGAAAACCACAAAGTGATCTCCTAGAAGGTAGTGTCTTCAATAGCATATGTCATGAAAAAAACTGCCAACACCAGATCGTGCGTTGAGTAGTTCATACCGTGTGCCTGAACTGCCGAGACCCGTAAGCAACAACCCCATCCCCTGCATAAGAACAGCTCCCGGCCTGATACCTGAAGTATCACTGTAAACAGTATAGCCCTTGCCTCGGCTCTAGCAAGACCAGTATCGGTGCTGAAATCATCCTCCCCATTAGCTCCTGAAAGGCTGACTCACAAGAATCTGACCATAAAAACATCACCCCCTTCTTGGTCAGACCTGTCAGCGGTGCTGCTAGGTGTGAAAAGTCCTGTATGAAATGGATATAATATCCATCCATCCCTAGTAAACTCTGCACCTCAATGAAATTCTTCAGCTGCTCCCAGTAAACTACAACTCTCACTTTCTCTGGGTCCACTAATACACTTGTCTCTGAGATTACATGACCCAAGAAGTGAATTTGATCCATCCAAAAGTGGCATTTCGAGAGCTTATCATATAACTGATGATCTCATAGCATACTTAGAAAGATCTCAAGATGTGCGTCATGGCCATGTTAAGTGTGAGAGTACACCAAGAGGTTGTCCATGAGAATCACCACAAAGGAATCTTTGGACAGATGGAACACACGGTGTCCATTCCTCCGGACGTATATCTAATTGTCTAAGACGCAACTGATGATAACCGGACCTCAAATTGATCTTTGAGAACACCCAGGCTCCTCAAAGCTGATCAAAGTGGTCATCGATCCTTGGAAAGGGATATCAGTTCTTGATCGTCAAATGGTTCAGCTTCTGATAATCCACACAAAGCTGGAGGGTGCCCTCTGCCTTCTTTGCAAAGAGGATAAGAGAACCCCATGGAGATGTATTGGGTTAGATGAAACCCTTTGCTTGCAACTCCTCTAACTGCTTATTGAGCTCCTATAACTCAGGTGTAGCAATCCTGTAAGGAGGAATGGACACTGATTCCACTCCCGGCATGAGCTCAATTGAGAATTCTACCTCACACTCCAGAGGCAATCCTGAAAAGACCTCTAGAAATACATCCCTGAAACAATCCTCTACTGGAAAAAATTCTAACTGTGAAGTCCCCTGGTCATCTAGATAAAGACGGGAAATATGGGTAGTAACTCCTCCTATCCCATGATGCTCTGGTCCATCACTACCCACCTAGACATCCCAATTGCCTCTATGAAGAAAAGACCAGCCCTCTAGTGATATGAAACTCACCCTACAGTGATAGAAATCGACGACTTCCTGGAATGGAACTAACCAGTCCATCCTGAGAATGACATCATATCCCATCATGTTTAGGACATAGAGGTCCCATAACAAATGAAACCCTGCGACCTCAGGAGAGAACTCCTTGAACTGACGTACGCTAGATGTTCCCTTTCCCAACAGCGTGTCAAGTGTCCACATGTCAGCATATGAAAAGATATAGATCCCAAGGCTCTCCACAACAGCACCAGAGATAAAACTATGTGAAGCACTAGTATAAAAATGAGCTGAAGATAAAACTGATGTTACTAAGATCGTACCTTGATCTGTAGAAGGGTCGGGATCCTGATTTTAGTAGGGCTGATCCATAGCGAAGGTCTGGCATGAACAACGACCTTGTGTCCCTGGTTGGGCACTCTGAGCTCATCTACTCTGTTGTCGCTGGTAACTTGGTGACCGGCCACCATGGCTGCGACCTCCAACTCGGCTCGAACACCTTGAAGAACTCTCGTTCCCATACTGGTGCGAAACTAGTGAAGCATCTCATGAACACAAGGTTATATAAGAACCCCTAACCCAAGTTGAGGTGAGAAGATCAGACAAAAGAGCTGAAGAAGGCCCATCTTGTTGTATGATCGGCACTACATCAAGTCTCTCTGGCACTGGATCCCAGTATGACCACTCCTACAACACTGGTAGTGAACAACCTAGCTTCCATATGATACATCACGCCTACTCTGATATCCCGGATATGAATCTATGTGACGCTTCCTATTATACGTACGATGAACACCATCTCTGGATGTCGAACCGCCCTGGCTCTCTACTCCAGAATCTCTCTGACTGCGCTCGGTGATCAATGCATGGTTGACGATAGAGGATATCGAAGTCAACCTGAATATATTCACATGGGAATGGATCTTCTACCTGAGACCATACTCGAACAACATAGAAAGGAACAACTCATCACCTACTGGAATCGGCATGAAGCCCTGCATCTTGGTAAAGCGGGACGAGTACTCCATAAAGGAAATAGTATCCTGCTGTAAACTCATAAACTCCCATTCTCGGTCGGCCCTCAAGGTATTTGGGTAAAATTAATCATAGAATGTGTGCCGAAACTCATCCCAATTCATACTCTACTGGAGACCTAACTGTGAGATCACCTCCCACCACCTCTTAGAGGTGTCTCAAAGCATATAAGTGGACAGATTTACCCTCTTCTCTGGGGGTATCTCCGGATCCTCAATGATCGTCAGTGTGGCCTCTAACCACAAATCTGTAGCTTGGGGTCCTCCATCCCCTAAGAAAGTAGGAGGAAGCTTCTAATTAATGACATGTTTCAACTCATCCATCGACGGTGCAGGAGGCGGCACTCACTGAAAGGTATGAATCATCCATAGGATCTCCTCCCAGAACTATGCATCGGTGCAGGCAACAGGTATAACTGACGGTGCCATGGATGGAACAATAAGAGGATCTATAGGAGGATCTGTAGGTGATCCTTGATCGGAAATATCCGATGTCTGATCACTACCTGGAAGCTGACAAACAACTAGAGGACGTCTCAGAGGCATAGATATGAAAGATCAAAAGCCCACCATAGATCAAAATCAACAAATACTGAGAACACAGGAGAACAAAACGGGAACATGAAAATAAACACTCAATTTTACAAAACACAACTACACAGCATGTATAAAAACTACGCCGCGTGTTCACTTAAACCATACACATGGGTGTGTACTCCTGCCACCTCTGGTCATGTAACACACCAAACAACACAACATTTTGTCCCCACACACGGTGTGTACTTGAACTCTATACCCCAGCCCGAGTATCTTTAAATGGCTAACCCACATGGTCCTCTTAACACTATACTACAAGGTGTGTTTACTAAGGACAGGGTGTGTACTAGACAAGGTTTCAACGACCCGTTTTGTCAGTTACACGGCCGAATACACGGCTGACTCTTACACGGCGTGTTCCGAACAAGCATGGCGTGTATGCGAGAAGATAACACCAAACCATGTTGTTCGTGACACGAAGGGGTACCTAGAAAAAGACTACAAGGAATGTTCCTTACCAACACGACGTGTTCTCCTCGAGCTTCCCCAACCCGTGTTGTTAGTGACACGGTCGGGTACACGGATCTATACTACACAACGTGCACCTACCGTACAAGGCGTGTTCTTAATGACCTTTCCACAACACTGTGTTCCTACTCCCACAGTTAGTGACACAGTCTGAAACTACATGGCATGTAGTCTCAAATTACACGCCGTGTATTTTGGGTTTTTCTGGGCAATAGCTCAGAAATTGCAGGGAAGTCTAGAAAACACAAGAAACAAGGCATTAAGGTGCCAAATTCCGATCTGTGAGGGCCCATACTCCCATAAATCAAATCATGGATGGAAACACAGTCATATATAAGGAAAAATAGGTCAACGATCCACCAACATCCGACTCAAGAGGTCCCCTAACACCTCATGAACCAAAATTTTCATTCGTTTAAGCAAGGTACAAAACAAACAATTTCTCTACCAAACAGTAGGGATTATATCATAGCATCTATCACAACAGCATGCATAATATACACAACCTCTATCACAACAGCATATAATCGCTAACGAACCTTAGATGGCATGGAAAGAATGCATGGAATGTGATTTCTAACAAGTGCCTATGTGATGCATGAGATGGCATACCCTCATCCCATCGGGTTGCGACACAAATAGAACCATAATAGAAATAATAATAACAACACAAGGAAAGTGAATCACTCTAGGTGAAATCATATCAACCGTAAAATCTCAAAACCATAAAAACTGTAATAAACGAGGTAGTATGGATTTTCCTTGTACACAGGCTAGCTACTCCCGGGCACAACTTATTACCATGTACCGAATCCGTCCTATCCCGGGCTAATGGCTCAAAACTGTAAGTCAAGAGAAAATATTCCTATGATACCAATTTTTAATGCCCCAGTTCCGGAAGCCACCTAGTGGCACCTCGTACCCTTTTGGTCAGAAGTCCTAAAACGCATTTCCACAAACCCCTAAGGCTGCCGACTAGCAGCGAGGGCTTTGGGTGTGATAGTGGGGAAACTATGCCATCATTGGCAGAGTACACAGCGGAAGTAAATAAACATGAAATAGCGGAAGCACTAAATATCCAATAATAATAATAAATGGAAGACTAGACAATAAACAACTAGAGAACACAAGTATATATAAAATTATGTACTATACATATGTCTATGAAAGAAGCTAAACAATTCACAATGATAAATAAAATACTAAACCAAAGTACAAAATAAGAACAAATACGCAACTCCTCAGCATCTCAAGCCTCGGCTTGGTCACATTCTCCCCAGTTCCAAGCAATCTTGTACCAGAAGTCGAAGGTCTCTTTCCCTTGTCTATACATACAACAAAATATTCAGTTTGGGACCACAATCATGAACCAAATAGGGTGCGAGACTAAATCCCATTAGGCAACCACCTGAAGATCTGTGCCTAATAGTTAGTGAGTATATGGAAGCTAATAGTGCAATAAGTAGTAACAATAAATAGTAAAAAGCATGCGGTATCTAGTAAGTAGTAAAGAAGGATGATATACAATAGTAATCAATCAATATAACAACAAGATGTGGTGAAGCGAACAACTAACCAAAATAGGAACAGGTCCGGGAATTACTCATAGCCAACCCCTCTGGTCCTATCCAAGAAGTACACACAACCCTCTGGGCAGTACACTCAGCCTAACCCCTCTGGTTTGGTCATACGAAATTATTAGACAATCTGGGGAAGCTCGCTCAGTAAATTCCCTTTATAGTCTAGTGTAGTAAGGGACACTCTGATGAAGATCACACAATCTAACCCTCTTGGCCCCAAGGACTAGAGACTATCTGAGGAAGCTCTCTCGGGAAATCCTCCTATAGTCACGGGTATACCACAGACTCTCTGAGGAAACTCACTTGGTCAATTCCACCTCTAGCCTTGGATGGTTTTAACAAAATTCAAACAAGTAAAGAATCTCTAATGAAGCTCACTCAGTCTTACCTCCTGTAGTCTCTAATATCCAAATGCTCTCTGGAAAGATCACTCAGTCTATCCCTGGTATCCTATAATGTCCATGACTCTCTGGGAAGCTCACTCAGTCTGTACCTTATTGTCCATAGCACCAGGCTCTCACGGTCCCGTGCCAGTCAGTGCATAAAAATGCTATAAGGCCAAATTAGACCTATAGAGCAACATGGCTATCCAGTCTACAACAAAACAAGCATATCATGAAATATCACTCTATCCTACAGTCACATGGCATGGAAACAGGCATAGTGGCAAAAGGATAAGAAGTCCCAAAGGTTGTAACATGAACACGGAATCGGGAAAAAATACAAGAATAGAAATTTATCCTCACACATGATCAAATTACTTCTACACAAGCATACAAGCCAGGTAGGAGAACAACAGGGGGAAAAAGGTAAACATGCAATACCCTGTTCATGGGTATTGGTGCAATTTGCACATAAAACTCAAAGACATTGAAAGGTAAGGCACAAAACACCTACCAAGATCCTAAGAGATTTATATACTTGAACCACGAGGATTTATTCTCCTTATAATGGAGTAGATATATGAAAACACACAAAACATTCAACCCATGATAACTTGAGTAAGAAGAGGAATTAGAAAACAGAGCTCTATGAGAAGGAAAAGCTTACCGTTGCGATCCCAATGCAAACAACAACAGTCGATTCGGAGAACGGATGGAGGCACGAGGATTCAGAGAAGTTCGATGACTATACGGGTTCTCTCGGATGATAAACCTGTAGAAGAAGCGAGTTCTATCTCTCAGGCGTGACCCCTGTCTGTTTAATGAAAAAAAGAAAATACACGGCGTGTACTTCTAGGGTACATGGTGTGTAAACGGCCTTTCCTTACTCTACATTAAGTGGCCTCCACATCACCCCTAAACACAATGGGTGTGCCCTAGACATGGCCACCAGACGATCTTGAGAGGCAAAGGATTACAAGGCGTGTACTTCAAAAATTACCAGAAACTCCTCTTTTTTCAAAAACTCCAAAAAATGGAAAGACATACCTGAATATGAAGATCCGAGTTCTGAAAAACTTGAACCATCTATTATTCATATTCAAATTTGACACTATCTTATTTGAAAACTACATTGGCTTAGAAAATTATTTTTCATACTCTGTAATGGTCTTCTCAACCGGAATGAATTTTAAAAACACCAGATCCTTGGCCAACATTATCAACTCTAGATAGAACTATTTGAGGAAACTACCCTAAAAATATTTCCACTCTAATCCCTCATGATTCTTATCCATTACCATAATTCCCAATATCTCTTATATGGTCCCTCCAGTATAATAGTTTCACACTTTACCTTAATTTTTTCAGGTGTCCTGAAGAGCCCAAAAAATTGCTCAATTTTTCTAAATAATTCTTCAGCATCATTAGGATCGTTAGATCCATTAAAAATTGGTGGATTCAAGTGATGTAACTCAATATAATTATTCAAAAAAATTATTTTTTATGTTCCACAATAGGAGCTTTAATGAGAACTAATGGTGGTGCCTATCCCAAATCATGGACAGTACACACAATCACCTCAACCAAACTTGGGTCTATAAGAGGATTGACTCACGATGGTTCAATAGTATATTCATCATGGATCATATCCACACAACCTATTAGAGGAATATTTCCACAAAACCTGAGATGAAAACACATAAGACATCATATTATCACTCAAACAGAGAAAAAAGTATAAATTAATCCAAACAGATAGACAAACAAAATTTGGATTTCAGTCCTTCCAAATCAAAAGCATGGAAAATACTAGAAATAATCATCAATATATCTATCTCCAAACCACCCCTGGTGACTTGAGGTTCATTATGGTGAGATATTTCCAAGAACTAAATCTCAAATACCTCTTAATCCCAACAACAATAGAAAAATTCTTACTGACATCAAAAGAAGCTAAACATAGAGCTCTGATACCACTTTGTCACAAACATACCCATGTACGCTAGTAAACTGAAAATTGTGCCAATAATGAAATATTCCAAAGGAAATTATCAATCTGAATAGGTTTGAAGCTAGATATGAGAGTAATAAAAAAAGAATATGGGAATGAATTTTCCACAAACACTGTGAAAACTAGCTAAACAAGTCAGTATGCATACATAGAAAACTCCACCAGGAGTCGTGTATAAAAATCCAAACAGGTAAAAAAACCAAAATACTAAAACAATGTACTATAAAATAGGATAAAATGACAGGTAATAATGGGATAAAATCTCCAATATCATGGATAAACATCTATTACCACCTCAAAGTGGTGTATTTAGTTTTCTTGAACCTAGAAAAAGATAATCGAGAAACACCTAAATGCACAATTAGGGTGTGAGATAAAATCCTGGTATGGTGTCACCAAAGATTCCATAATAATATTCCACCATGTAATTATCCAAATTAATAATTACATTTTAAATAAATAGGAATGAAATTTCAAAATCATAATTAAAACAATTCATTTTTTACATTTAAAATGATGGAAAATAAATTAAACAAATGGATGAATATATTTTTATATTAAATAGTTTAAATAAAGCCACGAGGAATGTAAAACTATTAACAAAAATGGAATATATTCATTTAAAATATAAATAAGTGATAAAAATATTCATGTTCCAATATCTATGATTGTTCATGTCTATGGGACTCCACACACTCAAGTAGTTTTCATTGCAATATATGTAAACACGACCTCCTCGATACTGACCATGTAGGACAAGTCACCATCACATTGGGGATGTGAGCTATTGCATTTTTTGTATTGTTAGTGTTGTAAATCATAGAGTGATGTTCAAATAACTCACTAAATACCTAGGATTTCATGTTATCTAATATAAATAAATGATGGAAAATTTATTTTATGGATTCTTAAAATACAATTCATTGCATTATCCATTTAAGATATTTTATTTTTTCATTAAAAATGAAAATGGGGATTTAATCAAAACATACATTTTTCCAATATTAAACCAATGGGTTTCAATAAAAATAGTTTAATCCATTTTTTCGAATATAATATTTTTAAATCAATTACCAATTCAATTTCACAATTAAATTTCACAACTCAATTTCACAATTAAATTCATCAATTAAATTTACCCAAATTCCTTCAATTTTAAAATACACACTAATTCAGTAGAATTGGTTTTTTTCCGTAAATTTAAAAACCACAATATAATTAAATGGAGTTGGGGGTTTTCCATTAATTTCACAATAACACCCCAGTTCATTGTAATTAGGTTTTTCCCATTATTATTCCAAATCCAACACAAATCCCAAATTCACCAAAATTGGGTTTTAATCAAATTTAATTTCAAAAGGATCAAATTCCACACATTCAATTGAATGAAATTTAATTAAATCATGAAATTTTGGTTTAATAAAATTTGAAAATAAAAATTGAACCAAATACCTTAGGATTATAGGATCTCACAACCCGATTCCCTAATTGGGAAATTCAAATGAAGAATATTGTCAATGGGAAACCAAGAATCAATCCTAGGATTAAGATATAAAAATGTTGTTAGATATTCCAATAAAATGAAAATACAAAAAAACCCTATAGAGGAGAAGAGAGATAGTAGGAGAAGGAGAATGAGAATATTAAACTAACCAAGATAAGATCGAACATTATTATCTAAGAATTAAATCATGTATAGAACGGTGAAAAGTTTCTAGAAACATCTCTTGGGAGATCTTAAGGAAGATTGAACCATATGAGGGCCGTACAAGACCTTTGATAACCTAAAATTAGGGTTCCATGATATTTAAAAATAATTTTTGGATTAATATTTCTCATATGAATGATTAGTTGGGTAGGGCTACATGGTTAGAGAAAACCATCTTCCCTAGAGATGTTCACCATTTAATTGGGTTTCATGGTCTCTCATAGTTTGGCTCATGGTTTTCAAACTATACTCTAACATTGAAAAACCACACAATATGGGTTCTTATAATTTTCTCTATCGTGTGGGGCACAGTTTTGGAAAGTATTACACCAAACGTTCACTACCCAAAAACATTCAAAATATCTAATGCTTCAACCCGGAATAAACCCAAAAAAAACTACAAAAAACATGGTATAAAGGGGGTTTAGGAATACTTGGAACAAGTAATATAATTTTATTGGAATTATGATTCAAAAACTACAAATTCAAGAATGGTTTATTTCAAAATCTCAAATTTCTCAGGATTTTTATGCTTTAATTTCCATTGAAGTAAATTATATTACCATTTTCTAACAAACTACTTTAATTTTGTCCTCTTTTTATTCTAGTAATTTCAGATATATACTAATCTTTTCCTCTCTTTGGTACATAAAACTGTTGAGAAAATGATTTCAATGAAAATGGACTGTATTTATCTCTTGGGTTGAAAACCATTTCCCATCCATATCTAAGTTCAATTTAATTTATTTTAAAAAATATTTCTCTTAATAATATTCTTTGATTATTTCAATTCATTTTTCACATGTTGATCTATTGAAAAAAAATATTTAAAATGAAACTTCATATAGTATTACAAATGAGGAAATTTTTGACTTCTTTACCAAAGTGTGAAATTAATAATTTCAAAAATAGTTATAGTATATATGGAATTAAACAATGTGATAACCATTATTTTCATTGTATATTCATTTAAATGTTGACAAGGTGATTTTGAATGAATTTTTTTCATTATATTCTGTAAATTTCTATTTCAAAAAATATTATTTTCAGGGTAGAAATTTTATTTTCCTCATGATTTTTTTAATTTTTTGAAGTATTTTAATCAAGGGAAAAAAATTTAATGTTATATATTTATTTTAAATAATTTATAATTTTTTCATATATATACATATCTCATTTTTTCTTACTTTGATCGGGTAATGGATTACTTATTGTCATCTCTAAAATGGAATCATTACAAAATTTCATATGATTATGATTTGAGATGTGAATATGTAAACTTTTTGATTCCATGGGTAATTTTTATTTATATGACACATAATTGATTTCCTTTTATGTAACACATAAATCCAAAACATAATATTATGGGTGATCTATGATTTCAACTACTGAGCTAGAAATATCTTATACATTTGTTTTTCCCTGATAGCACTCTAATGCAATGAGAAATTTTATAATATCATGAGACATTATGTACTGGATTAGGGAGTAAACCTAATCTGTTATGGGAATTTTTCAACAATGTGATATTTACATGGTATTCACCCTTGACTCATGTTTGCTTAAATATTTTTTTAGTGAAACATTATGTACGATTTGATGAACTTATTATGCCATGCTCTAAGGATTCTATTGTCATTGTCTTATATTTCTATGTGATTACTCTTGTACCTTCTGTTTTATGATATCATGCAATATATTTTACTCATACGTTTTGTTTCCTTGTCTGGTTTTTTCACTTATAAGGATTTTATCTCACCCATTTCATTTATGTACTACCCTCATTATCCAATACTGTGTTTGGATCATAAGTTGATTTAGGAGGTCAGTAATGAAAATAAAAATGTTAAGGATGCAATATTTTCTTTTCCATCAATGTATAATGGTTCTTATATTCTATATGTAATATGAATCACGATCTATGGGAATGTACTTGTTGGATATTTATAATTATAAATTATGTAATAGTGTTTGTTAATGGAATGGGTTGATATAGTTGGTATCAAATAAAATTTCTAGTTAAACATAAGAAATAGGATGAAAATACTTTAGGGAAAACAATAGGGCTATGTCTAAGGATATAAATATGTATAGAAAAATATCATGGAATCCTATTCAAGTATAAAGTGAGTGGGTTTTGAGAAATTGCATCCATTTCTGGATACAAAAAGTGGACGAGGATTGGGAAAAAATATACCTACGGTTAATACCACAAAAAATGTCACATTTAAATTTAATCGAGCATTACTATGTGTAATTAAAGGATCCTTAATGTGAACCATGTTTGAAACTCTTTGGGGATGTTTTTGGAAACTCACAACACCTTACGAACTATTATGATGAATTTTAAAAAAAATAGGTGAAAAACCTAACAGAAACAATTACCAAAGATAACCATTATTAAATCCAAGAGACTCATAATATAGGATATAATTTTCATTTTTATGTTATTCTTTTTCTGTTTATAAGTTCCCCTTCTATATATTTAATTGTTAATGTATTCTCATATTGTTTTCCTATTTTAGTAAATGGTGGGAAAGAGGAGAAAGAATGACAATAACCAATATAATGGGCCATGTACTAATTTTCCATATGATATGTCTATCCCAATAGAAAATATAGTTAGACATCATGTTATCATCCAAAGTGATCTATGTAGAATTATAATTAACATTTAGAACATAGTTGAAATAAAAACATAACAATGAATATAATAATGGAATATCATGGATGTTTAGGTTCTAAATTTTAAAAATAAATGAATATTAAATTTTCCACAAGCCAAAATGTGGGAAAAAGTACCAGCGAATATGCCTTAGTGTATCAAGAAGGTTTTTTTGTGTGGAAAAGGAAGGAATGATGTAGAAAATTTCGAAAATAAAAATGAAGAGTCTAGTAAATAAGTTGTCAGTAAATAAAGTTCATATTAAGGCACCACTTTCAGTTTAATGTTGTAAAACTATGTAACTAAGTCTTTATGTAATTAAATGACCTAATTCAATTATTAATTCCAATTTTCTTTTTTATAATAATCATTTAAGTAGAATAATTGATGTTTTTTTTTGTGTTGGAACACAAGAATCGTCTTTTTGGAAAAAAAAATTATCCATGGTATTCTGTTTATAGAAATAATGAGGCTTCTAATGATCATTCCAATGTCGTTTTTCCTTAAGTATTTTGAATAATATAATAAATGGTAATAATGATTGATAATGTTTTTTTAATGGTAAGGTGATACTATATAAAAATATAGATGATTTTGGAAATAATAATCCTAGAGATGTGATTGTTTTTAGGTAATAATAATCAATTAGAAATACTTTATTTTCATAGTAGAATAAGTTGAATAGAAAAAATTTGTGGTTAAAAAAGTATTTTTATGGCTATTTTTTTGTGAATATATTCATCATAATCTTTAGAGTTGTATAGGATAATGGTGAATTATTTATATAATTATAACATAATGTTTTCTATAATTTTATAAAAAGGACATCTCAGAAGATGGGGGACAACCCCTCACATCTGACCAGGACATGGAGCATAAACCCAAAATTAAAGGGCGATAATGGTGAAACACCTCCCATTTTCCTTTGTTATGTACTAGTTTGTATATTTTTTTATTTAAATTTTTTTATGGAAAATGATATATTAATTTTGGAATTCATATTAGAGGATCCAATTTCATTGAATTTTTACGATTATAAGTTGATTAATTATATTTTATGAAACCTTTTATTAGGATAAGATATATGTATAAATATATAACATATATTTTTAAAATCAGGATTATTTGTGAATAATGCTATCATTTTTTGGAGATTTTTTTTGAAAGGGTATGAGATATCATTTTAGGATAAACCCTTCATTAAGTTTTATTTTATTGGGGTTATTTGGAATATAGGGGTATTTATTTAGGGAATGGACAATATTAAACCTTTGGTTTCATTGTTTAATTTTTGAGATTAATGTCTGATTATTCATTTTTTTAGGGTTAACTTAAGTTTAACTAACTATTTCTATTTTAATAATGATATTATGACTATCTTGTTAATATTTTATGGATATTATGATTTGTTAGAAGTTATTTTTATTTATTCTAGAAAAATATTCATATTCGATATTCATTCCTAAGATTATGAAATAATGTGGAAAGTGATCAAATCATAACCAATGGATGATATTTTCCTTATGAAATAAAAATAAATTTGGTATGTAAATTTTCTAGCTTTCTATTTCATAATAGTAAATGAATACCTCAATTCTAGGAAAAGCATATTGAACCAAAAAATATCCAATTAACATCATATTTGATGAATAAATAGTCTTTAATTCATCAATGATTTATGGTTTTGTTAATATTGACTTTCTCATGATCATTTAATTTTTTGTGATTAATGATCACTAATACTATACATAATTATATATGATTTTATCTCATGTACATATAATCACTTTATACCCATTTTATCATATATGGAATCCTAGTTATGTAATGACTTTCTTATTTAATTTTCCCTCTTTTTAAGTGAATTTTCATTAACCCTTTTTATGATGTGGGTTGTTAATATTAAAATTTTTAAATGTCAAATCCTTGAATTCTAAGAATAAGTTTAAATTTTGAGGGTGAAATTTATTTGATGGGGTTGAATATAAATCCTAGATATTTTAAAATAAATATTTTTTTGAAATCATATTCCACATGAAATATAGTGGTTAAATGAACCTTGACATAATTCTGAATTATTATTATTTAAAAATGAACATTTTCACCAAGCCATTAAATTGGAATGTATGAATTTAGTTATATAATTTTTTAAATTTATATAGGTACTACTCAATATTAATTAATTTAAAAAATCTAATTTACTAGTCACTAAAGTTATTTAAGTAATCATTTTATTCAATAAAAATGTAATGTCATCAAAAAATGATTTTTACTACATTATGTGCAAAAAAAATAAAAACTAATTGGGTTACACTTTTAAAAATTCTATATGATAAAATGGACACAATTTTAGAAATAATCATTTTTATTTAACATAGAGTGATATTTTTTGATTTTTAATACCATAATATATTCTTATAGAATTATGAAAAATACTTATTTTTGTAAAACTATTAGTTTTAAAAACATTAGTAATTTAAAAAATTGATTCTTAACTTAATTTAATATAAAATTTGTATAATTATTATTTATTTATATTAAAACCAATTAATTACATTTAAATCATATTTATTCTCTATTTTATTATAAATTTGTCAATAGTCTTAAAAATGCATTTCTTTTAAAAACAGTTTTAAAGTGAATAATGTTTCTCTATTCTAATTATTTAAAATTAACGATAATGAAGAGTAATGTAAATAAAATAAATATATTACATCTATATAAATATTAAAATAAAGTAATTTTATTATTATTAATTTTCTTATAGTTATTATGATACAATGTTATTCATGAGAAAAATAGGCTTCTGAAAAAACCCCAATTTTTCGTCAAGTATACAGGTTAATATTAAATTAAATTGTTCCACATATATGAGTGTAATTTAAAGAAAATGGATTCAATATTTTTTATCAGATGAATTATATTATCTAATATGTCTTACTTATCTTTTTACCAATGTGAATTGTGAAAATATTAGAAATTAATTATAATGGTTAAGGAAAAAAATGTATTTACAGGGAGTAAATTAAAAATATAACGTTTAAAAATCACCTAAAACATTCTTAATTTTAATTTTATGGTAATATTTTGACCAAATATTATCTAGGGATCTATAATGGTATATTTTGGATCCTTGGGACAAGTGAAAAACATGTGTGTAATTCATTATTTTCAAAAATACCAAACCCATCCTCTCAACCACATATATAAGGCCTCCACCTATCCTATTTATTAAACACTTAAACATCATATTATATCATCCATGATGTTCCCAAATAACATTTCTACTTCCCTATCCTAATCATATAGTTCTTTGTTTGATCATAAATCCATCAAAGAGAGGACATTGGTGCAAACTTGGAGAAATTGTCTGAAGAAGAAGTATCATTCTAAATAAAGTGTTTTGGTAAATTTCTACATCCACAACAATAAAATCTTAATAAAACATAATGAAATAATAAAATTAATACCTTCCATATACTAATATGTTTTTATGTTAATGTAATGACATACAACCATCTCTTCCTCCCTAAAACTAAAATGAAAATCGTTGATCATGAAAAAATCGAACTACAACCTCAATAAGCAATTTAATTCATTTTCCATAAAAACATTTAAAGGTTGAATACAATGAAATATTTATGGTTTATATATTATATTTATTAAATTACTATAATTTTTAAATTATAATATCGCCTACATTATATTACCTTCCATTCAATAGGGAATACGATGAAGTTGCTCGTGAGTTTGGTGAACTACTACCTTGCAAAGAAATGTGATTTTTTTCTCACTTATTCTTAACATGGAATGTAATAAGGATTAATTTAATGTTTATATATATTATTCATAAAATATTTTACTTTTGTTAAGTGAAATATTTCATACACTTTCCATCCTTTTCATCCATTAAACAAATGATTATGTCATTCTTCTGTATGAAAGATTACCACATTATTAAGCAATTCGATTCATTTTTATTACCACATCATAATGATCAAATATATTATGGTATTTAAAGTAATCAGGTGATCATTTTGATAAAATTATTATCATTGAATTCTAAAATAATAGTTACATTCTTTCCATCATGATCATCGAAAATTAGAAACGTTACCCATGCATACGTATGACCTACCATCACCGTGATTTTAACATAGCTAATTTTAATAACTATATTTCATTTATTGTATTTAAAATATATTTTATGTATAATAATTTTAATTATTTTATGATTCCCTTTCTTGATATGATAAAATAATAATATCATGGACCACAATCCACCTATGAAAGTGATTTTGGTTATATGAGATGTTTATTGTTAAAACGTCTGATGTGAAATTAGTTGGATAATTTATTGAATATAACATGGTAAAAAACAAAATAAATGGAAAATTAAACATTAAAATTGAAAATAATTAATTATATAATAATCATAATTTTATTATTATGGATGATAAGTAATGTATGTGATGAATTGATCTCGATGTAAGTGTTTCATCTGAAAACATCTTCCTTTAGGAAAAATGTTATTTTATGCATAGATATTCCATTATATAGTTTATATAGTTAACAATTACATATTATATCATGAGTAATTAATAAATAATGGTATTTTATTTTACAATTCATTTCCATTATTTTTTAGGGGTTATGATTCAAAAACTACAAGGTAAGGGTTTATTTCACAATCTCATCTTTTTTGTATTTTTTATGATTGAATTTCCATTAAAACAATTATATGATAATTTTATAATAAACCACTATAATTTTATTCACATCTATTTATTTAAGATATTTTCAATTTATGATACCATTTTACTCTCTTTAGTACATAAACTGATTTAAAAATATTTTTTAAGGAAAGTCGACTTTATTTTTCTCTTCAGTTGAAAACTCTTTCTCTACCATGTCTTCATTCTCATTAAAATATTTTCAAAAAAAATATTCTTCTTTTATTGTTTACATTAATTTTTATCCTTTTTAATCTTCTTACTTTATGGAATAAAAGGGACCATGTAGTCATTTTCCAAATGAGGTACTGTTGACTTTTACCAAAGTGGGAAATAAATTTTTTAAACAAAATTATGACCTGTAAAAAATTACCTTCCATATTTACAATTATTTAAATTGAATATTACTTTATAGTTTTATAGTTCTTTTTTAAAATAAATTTTTTCATAATATTTAGTAAATTTTCAATTATAAACTTTAATTTTGATAGTGGAAAGCGAATTTTCCTCAATAACGTTTTATTAATTTTAAATTCATTTTCCTTAATGACTATAACCTTTGATGTTATACAATTATTGTAAATTATGTACATATATTTCTCTCATATATATACAAAGATTATTTCCCCTTACTTTTATGGGGTAATACATTTCTTATGTTCTTCTTTCAAATTCCTTCATTATGAAATTACTAATTATTATGATATGAGACAAGATTATAGAAACAATTATATTTCATGGTTAATTATTATTTTATTGACTTATGAATTATTTTCTATTGTTTAACACATAAATTATCAACACGTTATAATGAGTGAACCCAGATAGCAGCGGGTTAGGCTAATATATCTTATATGATGGGTCTGTCTAGACAGATTACTAATTCATTGAGTAATGTAATAGTATCATGAGACGTCATGTATGGTATTATGAAGTAAACCGATTCAACTATGGTAATTTTCTACCATGTGATATTTTCTGGGACGCCAGCCTTCACACATGTTTATGTCATGTTTTATTATACTTCCACATTCAATCTCATTCCATGATCTTACAAATCCATGTTATTATAACATTATGTAATATATGTTATTCATCCCTGTGAATTCCCATGTTCCATATATTTTATGATATCATGTTATATATTTGACTCACATTTTATGTTTACATATCATGTTAATTTACTTGATTAGATGTTAGCCCACCCCTTTATTTTATGTATTTCATATGTTATCATATGGATTTCTTGTAGCCCAAATGGATTATGAAGATCAATAGGGAAATGATATAAATATGGATATAAATTGTTTGTTTTAGTGTATTTATTATGACCCTAGTCTTCCAAATACACTAGGACTCATGGTCACTGTGATTGTGATTTCTGGATATTTATGATTTAAAAACATGTAATAATATGAGTAAAATGAATGGGACTCTATATAAATGCCTGAATTCCATGATCATTGATATAATTATTTGTTATAGTTATGATATATGATTGGTTATTAATGTATATTAATCAACCTAAATGGTTTCCCCATATACCGTGATAGTGTCACCTTTGTTAAACAATTACGACATGTTTCATCCATGGACCATTAATTTCATGGGATGAAACACCAATGTTTGTGATTAAATAGATATTAATAACATTATATAATGTGTTTGGGGGAATATTAAATTGAGAAGGGTTAACCATTTAATCAAATCATCATATTTGAACTTGTTATATTTTTTTATAAAAGATGAAAACCTAGTTATAGTTACATGAATTCAAATTGTAACATATAATAGAAAGTACCTTTTTATATTATCGATGGAAAGTCATCTAGTTTGATCGTAGTTTAATTAAATTAATTAAATTTTTTTAATAATGTAGTAGAACATAATCCTTCAAAACAATTTTGATTTTTTTAAATAAATGCAATTTATTTCTTGAGGATTTTGGTTAAATATGGTTCCAATTATATCTTAAAACAGCTAATACCTATATAACATGATAATTATGACCCACCTAATTGAATCCTTATATTCTTCACGTGGACCTTATAGGTTATAATTTATACCTATGATATAATCCCAAAAAGGGGTGACCAAAGTTTCAATGAATCATGTGTGAAAGGGTAACACTTAAATATGATGAAAATTTAAATTTATAGACCATTAAATCCATAAATTGTGAATGGTTGCACATATATTTGAACCTGAATTGAAATTGTGGGACTCTCAAAGGTCTCATTTACATATTTTTGTGATTAGTGACCTACCCTATGTAGATATATTCTTGTTATATTGTATGGTTACAAAAATTTATTTCACCCACTTATATTATATTATGTATAAATGTATGCTGTAATATTACTAAACTTGTCCCCATTAAAATGAAATGAGATGTTATTCTTCTTTTGGTCGATATTATTTTTATGAGGCATTAGTTAATTAGAATTACAGTTCTCACCTAACGAGTTTTTTACAGTATACATTACCCTTGATTTTTTAACTAATAGCAATTGTGAGAATATATGGTTAAATAATTTGTAATAGGAAATTATAACATAATTTTCTTAATGTTTAATGGGGTAAGATAGATATTATAACTAGAATAGTTTTAATATTCATTCCATTATCACTACCACTTTTATATATGTGTATATAATCCCTTTAAATGATCATAATAAATGTGATGTGGTTAAATTTAAAAATAAAACCCATTAGGATGTGCCATTAATGTAGAACATGCATATAATGGTTAAATCTAATGCTACCTTGAGAGTTACCCTGAATGGGAACATAAGGGTTTCATGTGGATCTCAAAAGCCTTATACATTTATCTGGGACATAATGGATAGGTGCTAAGGACTACTGAACTTTTAGGCATTACATTGTTTTCAGAGTGGACTCATTAAGGTATGTAAGGGTCTAGCTAGTTTTTATAGCACCCTTAGATGTGAAATATTTGGTAAAGGCTTGTGTTATATTTCTAATGATAGGTTCCATTAGAGTTATAATTTTGACTTGTAGAACTTATAGTGATGAAATGACACCCCTAGGTAGATGGGTGGTTATTCAGAAAGATAAGACCTGTTTAGGATGTGACCATCTGTAGTGATGTAGTTCAGTGGGTTAGACACGCCTCGAGAATGGTCAACCATTTTGATTAACATGAGTCCTTTATTATTTTTAATGGTGTTTGAATATATAGTATGCATACTATTAATAATGTTATAAATAACATGAATATGATTTTATATATGTGTACTCTATTTCATTCTAGGAGTGTGTAGTTCCTATTACACAATTTCTATATCATAGTTGAACATGTTTTTACATGGTGAATGTCTAGTGAAGAACTGATTCATTAAACCATATATTGTTTTTGTTGATAATTTCATGTAAATCCTTAATGTTTTTTGTTTAACAACATCATGGATGGACTTGTGTTCAATGAGTCTATTTTTATGGATCATCTATGAAGTAGAGTGACCACGATGTAAATGATTTCTAAAACAAACATAGCTTTAATCCATTATAAGAATGATGGGTTTTACCATTGTTTGGGATAATATTGTAATAAGTTTTAGGTATGATAACACTACCAATCAGTTTTAGTTTTGTTTTATGATGGTTGTTGATGACATGTATGCACATTGATCCAGATGAACTACTGTCGTGTGTCAAACAAAGAACATGTATTTGCATGATTGTAAGCATCATACCTTTTTTCTTTTTAGATTGATTCTTGATATAAGGTTTTTGGACATGTATATGAACCATGTTTGGTTCTTTTGAATCATTTTTTAGGGGATGGGATCCCATATTTTGTAAAATAATTACCGTGACACTCATATGGTGGGGAGGATCACATCGTTCTGTATGATCATTTCCTTCCATGTAGATGGACCAATACCATAAAGGACAAATGGAAATGGTCATAACGGGTTCTAGAACATGGGGAGATCGTATATTCGAGAGTTAAAGCATTGGATTTAAAAATGTGTTTTTAAACTCATGTGTGAGTTTAAACAAAGTCTAGATGCTGTATTCAGAATTAGGATGGATTAGCGATATGGAGACTGATTGGTTGGTAGTATGTCTATGCTGAGAACATAATACAACAGTGAAGTGGTGAGTTGAGTAACAAAACATTGATAAAAATCAATAGTTAGGAAGGATTTTCTTTTGTGCCTGAATTATCAAAGTTACATTAGTATCTAAGGTACATGGTTGAGTGCATAATTAAAATAATGGTTATTATGATTGAAGTATCCTAAAAAGGTTATTATGAAGTGGATTAACCGATATGGTTCTTGGGATCGGTTTAAGGAATGTATAAACTGATTTGAAGTAGAGTGTATTTAAAGAGATATATACACATATCAATAGAGTTTTTGTAATTTCATGATATTCATATTATTGGATCAGGAACATTTAATATGTAGAATCTTGGTGTACTAATAAACAGGTGGAAATCATTCTCAATATCATGACATCATTCGATGAAGGATAATAAAGTTTTCTCTATACTCTGAGTTATTTTTTAGTATAATTTTTTTATAGAAAGATGAAAACCTAGGGAGTTGCGCTCAAGAAGTGATAAAAATAAAGAATTATTATTTTGATGGAAACCATCGTTTATTGGAGGGTAACCATCGTATGAGTATTAGATCAGTAATTGGATGGTAATTTTAGTTTTGTGTTCCTTGATAAGTGGAACCAAATAATAATGGACATCCTAGTAAATACCAAATAATCATTTGGTTGTATTTTTCATGAATATAGTCATGTACCTAGATCTAAATATATGTGTGGTTTTTCCAAAGTAACACCTAAGTTACTATTTTGGAATTCCTTGTATATATTCACAGACTTAAGTCGATTATTTTACATTACCACTAGGTGGGATACCACCTTTGGGATCAGATAGTGCATCTAATGTGTGGACATCTCATCTATGTATTAACACTTATCTCATAAAATCCATTAAATAGAATTACCTGGATGAACTCCTTGGGCATAATTAGCTGATAACAAGATTACCTAGGAAATATGATCATGCTCAGTTGATTGTTATCTTATGATGATCTATGAATAATTGATTGATAATATGTTGGTTTTTGTGTTATATCATGTTGATGGTTTGAACTAGGGTAGTTCAAACAAGAGATTCAATCAAAAGTTTTTTATAGAATTCGATTATCATTTTAAATATTCTCTCAATGTGACCTAGATAAATGCAGTTAGAGTCTAGTTTTAGTGGCGTGTATGCCATAGAAGACGAGTGTTTTGGAAAATCATCAACCGGATTGATTTCAACTTATCTTTCCTCTATCGGTTGATTTTTGTGGGTGTGGAACCACATGGAGCACTCCATTGGAATTAGATGGGTATTTTATAATGTTTGGTATGTAATTTTCAGGGAAAATCTGACATGATCAATATGATCTTGGTCGATTGGGTTTCAATTATTGCAATGAAATTAAGGATTTGGGGTAATATCAATATTTGTAATCAACAAACATGTTGGGAGTGTCTTTAAGACACTATGGGCGTGCCTCAATAGGTAATTTTGATAGTAGAAGTATTGTATCTTGTTTTTTTTCATTTAATGCTAGATCCATTGTCATGGAGTACAATATGCCACTTTGTGAAATAGATGATGATGTGATCATGTCCTGAGTTAAAAGAGCTCACGTAAGAACATTCATTAATTTTCATTGGGGTCTAAGAGAATTTACTCGAGCTTTAATGGATTATGTTTCATATCATTAATGTATCACTTGGACGTGTTGTCGGTGTTCATAAACACATTGCGGCCATTTGATCTAGAATTTCAATCCCTAGTGGGTTAGGTGACATTTTTTACTTTCCCCTAGGGTTTCTCCGTGATAAAAAGTTATATGGTGAGTAGTTGTAATGTCTCATATTTTCCTAGGTATTTTCTCCATAGTTTTTGGGTTATATCTACATGTTTTAGAAAATGAATCATGGTCTATGAGTTTATGAATTTATGCAAAAAATTGGGTGTTTGTGGTATATAGTGTTATTACACCATGACTTTTCCTCATCCATACCCCATAAGGTGGGAATACCCACTTACACCATAAGTTAATCTATTTGTGGATTAAATTTTAATTTATGCTATAAACCCCCATTTTATATTTTCAATACCCCATGACAAGGTGGTTTTATACTTTATCTCTTAATTACTTTTTATCCCACTTATCTTCTTCCTCTCTCTCTCTATCACACCACAAAAGCAGCTCCTCAATCTCCCTTCGTCCTCCTACCACAAGTCATGTGAGATCTCTCTCATCTGGAATTAGATTCAAGAATTTTGAATCATATTGAGTCGCCAATTGTATTGATTTATTTACAAATTCAAATTTTAGTGATTTAATTCTCCTTCTATGGAATTATATCCATTCAAGATCTTATACCATATTTTCAGGGAATTTGATTGTTTTTCATATTTCTCTCATATTGGATTTAATCAAAGCCTAGTATTACATGAGTGAAGCTTCCTCCAAAGAAGGTAGGTGGCCAATATTTTTCAATTAAATTCTTTTAGTATAAAAAATTCAATGTTGGGCCACACATAGATGTTACCACACCTTCATACTAAAATATGAGTTGCTTCAAAAATGATCACATAGACCTCATTTAGACATGTAATAAAACCCTTACACAGTTGGATGCCAACAACATCAACCAGAACAACCTACTAGGGTGAGTTTTATTCCATTTTATTGTCTTTATTATTACATTGTGATTGAAACACACAATGATTGTGTTCTTTAAATGACTTAGGACATTTATAAAATCTCATGCGACAGAACCACCTCATAAGGTGTGGCTGTCTGGTCAATTAAGATCATAAATGGTTGCATAGCATTAATTTCATCTTTAAAACATTAATGAATGAATGAATTAATAAAAATAAATAAATTATGTTTTGAATTGATAAATGATAAGAGTAATGGTGAATAGTAATATTTCAAGGCTTCACCCTTAGCCACGATCGTGTTCTTCTCTTATGTATCATTTATAATTATATAAAAAAGTAACAAAAATGATCATTAAAGGGATTTGTATAAGATTGAATCACTGACATGATTTATATCATGTGATTATGTGGATACATTCATTCTTTAGAATCCATTTATGATCCATATTGATATCATGAATATTTAGGGAGACAATGTTGTACCCACGAAAGACCCATTTGAACTCTTTCCATCATTCAAAGAGAATATTTGGTTCATAAATTCCAACATGTGTCAATTTTCATGCCATGATATAATTTCTATGGGCTTTTTCGATTCAGGAATTCCCAAGATATTGATACTTCTAGCAGAAATGCATCTTTGCAGAAGAGATTTTCCCCTTGTTGGATTCCCTGCTTGATATGTTGCATTCACATGGAATTTTACTTTATTTTCCTTTCTTTTTTTCCTTCTTTTGGAATTATAAACTCTTTTGAATCTATAACTTATGTTTCCTCAATGCCATCCTGGCGATAATTTTATTGGAATTCCTTATTTTTGTCATCATTTATAGTGATCCCATTTTTCACATGTGCATGTGAGTCTTCAACATCATCATACAAAACGATACCCCATATAGGAGTGAATTTATTGATGGATTGAATAGGTTTAGGAGGCTTGTAAACATGTTCCTTCCTTCTAGATGATTTAGAGGGAGGCTCTTGTGAGAAATATCCTACCCAGAAAGCACATTTAGTCTATTGTACCTACTGGTTTCCCCACCATTCGGACTTTCAATAAGTGGGATTTGGTATATATGCATCTTCCTATAAATACCCTTATGTTATCAGAATTTAGGTTTATGATCCACCATCCTCCTCATGTTGATCATTTGATCTTGATTCTTTCCCCATCATGAGTTACTCATCATGATGAGTTTTATGAATAAAGTTACCATGTGATATATGTTCTTGTGGGTGATGCTTTGTATCCTCTGAAATAATGACCTATGTAATGTCACCATCATATTCTGGTTGGAAGCAACTGTCCAAGTCAGTGATCCCATCAGTCTCATGTCAACAATCTTGTTTATAGAAGTCTAAATGATGGTCGATTGTAAAATTATATTAATCCTGAAAGGATTTAGAAGCCTCTTCATCTTTAGTAATGCCAACTAGAGAGATAATTTCTTCTTCTAAAGAATTAACATCTTGCCCAAATGGTAGGGGCAGTCCAATATTCTCACAGAGACCCTCCACCGGCTATGCACCAACTGACCATGCCCATCCTTTTCAGATTAACCATTAATGGAAGGACCATTATTCGTATTGGAGTGTGAATTCTAATTCATAATTTTGTCTTTTTCTTTCCCCCTTAGAAAGGTGGAATCATCATGCCACTTTATTTCTGAAAAAACTACTTTCTTTTTTCCTAGTTTCATTCCATGGTTAGAAGGAAAAAAATCTACAGCTAATATAGAAATTAAGATTCCTCTCAAACTGAATATCATGATTTATGTTATCATCCCATGTTTCTTTAAACACCTCTTCCACCGGAGTGGTGGACATGTCAACCTCCACCAAGATACTAACATAGTTCTAAAATAATTGGTTTCTCGTCTTCTTATACATCTTGATGGGGTTCCCAATAGAGGATGATATGTTCCTAAAGTACCCACATATGCCAATATAACCAATTCAACCTATATATATGGATCCAAAATAGTCTATAAGTGTTCCTGACATTCTCAGATCAATGTTCATATCCCATTCCAAGATTTTTAGAAATCCATGCTTCAAGGTGACAGACCCCATGCTCTATCCTCTATGTTTATAGTCATTATTGGTAATGACCACATGGTATTATCCACTCCCCATGATAATCATCCTATTATTATCGAAGACCCATATCTCTATAATCCATCAAGTGAGGTCATTAAGCTTTCCATAGTATCCCTCATTTCGGGACAGGAACTCATGAAATAATAGAGTAACTTCATAGATTCAATCATTCGTCAACAACCTTCTAATTTTATAAAACAAGTAATATTCTACTTTTATTGATAATCCTTCTTGGAGTTGGTTAATAAAAATATGAGAAAGAGTAGCTGGCCGTAGATTTCACCACATCTGTGAAATTCTTCATTGCACCTATTTTATCATCTGGAGTGCGCCCCCACTACGTTTTCCTTGATTGATGCAAGGTGAAAATGTTCCTTTTTCCCAACATAATCAGTATGGATTGAGAAGATTTAGTTTGTGGTGAGATTCATCTTCTTGCAATCATGATGAACACTAGGATTGGGGTTTTCCCCAATCTCCCTGCACTCAACCATCTCACATTATTTCTAAATGAATGAATTATTTAATAAATACATATAAATATAAATATAAATATATTAAATATTAACTTTATATAAATATAATTATTATATTTCCAAAATTATTATTTTTTTAATTTTGGAAATATATTTAATATTCATTTAATGTTGTGAAATTGATCAAACGCCGATTGAGGCCGCGAAGCATTTCGAAACCAAATTTTATGATCGATTATAGGAAAAGAACATCGTTGAGAAAGAAAATATCAAATTTGTGTATGACAGTGATATTAAAAAATGGAAATACTAGTAAAAAATAAATACAAGAAGTATCAATCACAATGTAGTTCCAACAATACATATCATTTCATTAACATATCACCATATTTATAGATTACATGAGATCAGATCCCAAGGTGAGAATATGAAAGGATGGCCATTAAGAGTGGAATTAATGGGGAATTGTGGAGTCATCATTATTGTCATAATTATGAAATCCATTAATAAAATTTCATAACACTCCCCCTTAGATGTCATAATTTCATGGAATTTTATTTAATCATCACTTAAAACTACCTTGTGGGAAAAATAAGTGAAGCCAATATAAAATAATTCAAAGTCATTCTGCCTTATTAAAAACCTTATTTGGAAAATCTAGTGGAAAAAACATTAATAAGGGAAAAAGAGTGCAGTGTTCCCAACCCCCCCTTATTATATCATTTAGTTGTGTCTTCAGGACATCAATTAATATTATTATTTAATTATGTCTTAGAAACATGGGGGAAGACCAAATGTAATAATGAATGGTCTCATTGAAAATTATGACTCATGGGGAAGACCATAAATTTCCATTAATTATAGATATCCATAATAATTTATAAAATTCCACTGGATATCTGTTATGATGTATTATTTCCTCATTAAAAACCTCGTCTAGGAAAACGCCTTTAGGGGAATACACATGATTATGGAAAAAGAGTACAATGACATCAAGTCCCCAGAGCTTTTCCTCGTTAAAATACCTATCAAGAAAACCCAATGGAAAAAACATGGCTAAGGGAAAAAGCATACAATAGTTACATCTCCTATTCATAATGATCATCATTTATCTAATAGAATGTTCGTGATCAATTCATAAGAAAAACATTCATTTTTGATATTTGGAATAATAATAACTTATACCCTTTAGATTTCAATAAATGGGGAAGAACATTAACATTAATCATAATATGATTTATTGTCATTTGCATGGTACATATGCAAATGTACATTTATACCCTACAAGGATTAATATAATGTGCATTTATATTTAATCCTTCTGGGATATGTATGTTTTTCATCAACCCCATATGTATGAAATCTATCACTCTTGGAAGCAAGAGATTTAATTATTCATTAAGGGTAAAACCATTCCAAAATTTAATATTTCATTATCAGGATGATTAATTCAAAATAAAAGGACATTCCATGTAATTTTATGATCAAATAATTCATTGAATCTAGAACTCTTTAAGAGGTTAGATGTTTTTAAAAACACATTAATAATATAATGAATACAATGATTCATACAAACCATGGGATGATAAATTCAATTTATATTCTTCCGTAACATAATATAGATAAATCGTATTCAGTTCATTGCATAATTTATTAGATTTGGTGAAACATCCCTAATTTTGAATATGCTTCAGGAATTTCATACTGTTCTGGGATTCATATAAATATCCAAATATTCAAGAAAGAAAATTTCTTATAAAAATACCATCGATATTCAATAGTCTTTATAGTATTGATAATCAATCCATATATTTATATGTTGAAATTTTCTTAAGATCCATTAATAATTTTGGCCAATTATTATGATGTAGAGATATGTCAAAATACTTTATCATCAATGAGTTTTAAAAACATTCATAGAAAATATATCATAAACAACATTTGATTGAGATCTCGTAATTTTTCTGGTATTAGTGTCACTTCAGGGACAATATCTAAAAAGATATAATGTTGTTGATATATTAATTTTCCTCATCAATGGAAAATATATTTATTTATTTCTACTCATGATGAACAATGATTTTATATAATCATTTCAACCACACATCAGGTGTATATAATCATTTACAACACATTACAATCATGTAAGTGTTGTGAGAATCTTGTCTACAAGACCATATATTATATTATACTCAATATTTATTTTAATCAACTTGAATAACATGCAATGTATACACACCAACATCAAATAACATATGTGATCATTTATTGGATCCATCTTTGATATAGATGGATCACATTTTGTGCGCGACCCATATATACATCTTCATAAGAATATGGGAAATTAATTTCCATAAAAACTGATGATGATATAAATAATTTACCTCAAAAATGGTTATATGAGGTTAAATTATTATACAAGGAGAATTCATAATGACTTAATGATAATAAATTCATTGATAATTTTGTAGACTTGCATCCACTAACAAAATTCACTATTCTCCCACTAATGGATGTCTACTATGTTATCCATAAATGGATGCTCATGTATACTTGAACCAATATCATTCATTATAATTGATCCCAGATGGCCTAAATCATCATGTCAAATATTTTAAGTTCTAGGATCCGTAAACCTATGGTTTACCATTATTGATTTTATTGTACATAACAATATTTTATAATCCATTTTATGAATGCTTGTTACATATTGAGGTACCTATTTTGTCTCCATATGGTATCCATTTTCATGAATACCATTCATATATCTCATTGAGAATCTATATATAACAATGAATTAAGATTTTTTACTCACAGGTAGGAATATATTCACTATTCTGGAGTTATTTATTAATTTTTCCTACCGATAAATGTATTATACGAGTATATGCTAACACATATATGAGTCCATTTCAAGCATTTAATCAAAATAATATTTTTCTTCAAGATCTAAACATATAAGATTGTCAGGATCATTCATTGTGGATACTCAAATTTGTCATTATAATTTCCAATAAATGTGGTTGATGAATTCATAATTTAATCATAACGGGTAAGGCCCATCACCAAGCTGATTATGAAATAATTTAAAACATCAATCCAAAATATTTTGTAACATTGGGTACAAATATTATTTTACAATACATATACCGAGGATAAGAGCCCCCACGTCCTTTAATGCTGGTGAATGTTGTAGTAAGAACCAATGCGGAAGAATCTACTGGATTCACGACACACCTTATTGCCATCAAAAATTATAATTCATAAACAACATTCACTTTATCAAAATAAAGAAAAATCATTTGATCCAACCTCATAAACTATCAAATATTCATGATATCATAATCATAAAAAATATAGAATAATTTCATTAACTTCAAGGGATGAGATATAGTAATTAACACTACATTCACATCCGGGAATTCATTCATTCAGCAGATTTCATGATCCATGAATGACAATTTATTTTTTATCAACAACGATCATCAATTATAAAATATAAATTTTATTGATTATGATAATCATTATTTTAACAACTTCATGGGGTAAATGAATTTTCATAATATATATCAGATTATCAAAAGTAGGAAATTCAATAATTTCATTTAAGAATTATATGAACAACAACATCCACTTCAGGGGATAGATTATTTATATGAGATAATATTGATAATCCATAAGAATATGATAAATAATAATGTTTCCCATTATATTATTTGTGTAGGAATAATAAATGATAAAAGATCATATTCATCAATATAATTTCAAAGGAAATAATTTTTATATCTTCTTTCAGGGATGTATTATTTTCTAAATATTCAAAAAATTTATTATGATATGTAAATATTAATTGTCATCAACCCACTTCTAATGGTTATATTTATATTATTTGTTATAAAAAAATACAACATAATGATCATTCACAAAACATCATATTCCCCTAAAATCAGATATATTTTCATTCGCTTTAGGGAATGAAATAAATCATTTTCAATAAATATTCTCATTCACTCTAGGGAATAGAATAAAATTATTTGTTCGGGTTTTATTATGTATTCAATACAATTTCATGAATATTCAATTCAGAAATTTCATCAATTTCATCAACTTTGGGGGATTAATATATATAAAATATATTTACATTTATTCATCAAGAATATTAAATTTCTCAAAAACATTTTATAAAAGAAAATAAAGGGAAAATAAATAAAACTAATATTTACAAATATTTATTGTAAAAATCATCACCATAATAAAAATTTATATAGAATAATCAATCTAGACACCTTGATGGAGAAATGATATAAGAGGTGTGAAATTTCATGGTTCATAGTATGATTAGAAAACTTCGGATCGACGTACGATAGGTACACGGTGATCATCAAACTTTGGATCAACAAACGACGGGTGCGTGATGTTCATCAAACTTCATCTCGACGTACGATAGGTATGCAATGTCATCAAATTTTGGCCCGACGTATGAGGGGTACGTGATTCCCACCAAACATCATCTCGATGTACAATGGGTAGACGATGTTCGTTATTCAACTGCTTGACATACAACGGGTTTGTGATGTTCATCATTAAAAGGATCGATATACGACGGGTAGACGATGTTCATCATTCAACGGCTCAACATACGATGGGTACGTGATGTTCATCATTCAAATACTTTTGGTGGAGTATTTTTCTTATTTATTTGATGAATGATGTTTGTCTTGGCATCTACCACATCAATTATTAATCAAACACATTCTCTTCAGGGAATGAAGTGAAATTTGTCAACAGTGAGTCATTACAGCTCTTCAAGAGCTCATTATTTTTCCCTCAACAAAAGGTTAAGAAAATGATATATTATATTCAAATTTATTAAGAGGGGAAAAATAAATTTAACACTATCTTTCATGTAAAATAAGATCACATTGTTTATGCACCACTTCGAATGAGTGGAGTCGATGAGCATGCAAAAGATTTTGTCAAAAAAATAATGATTATAAAAACATGGGACATACAATTTTCCCACA
Organism: Viscum album; assembly: GCA_963277665.1. NCBI lineage: Eukaryota > Viridiplantae > Streptophyta > Magnoliopsida > Santalales > Viscaceae > Viscum > Viscum album. The sequence goes on along the minus strand of OY728121.1, from coordinate 1,636,953,012 downwards.
ATAGTTTTCTTATGCTGATGATGGGGATGAAGGAGTTTACTTCATGATACGCAATGAGGAGTGGAAGATTGTGCTGGTAACATGTTGTGAAATTGATCGAACGCCGATTTAAACCATGAAGCATTTCAAAACCGGAAATGTAAGATCGATCATAGGCGAAGCACATCGTTGAGAAAGCGAATGTCGAATTTGAGTATGATGGTGCTTATAACAAATGGAAATACAAATATCTATGAAATAAAAGAAGTATAGAAAACAATGTAGAGCCAAAATTCTATATCATTTCATTATCATATAACCATATTTATAGAGTACTTGAGATATGATCCAATGGTGAGAATTCGAAAGGTTGGCCAATAATAGGGGAATTAATTGGGAATTGAAGAGTCTTCATTATTGTTATTATTACGACATCCATTAATAATTTTTCATAACATTTAAAAATATATTTATCTATAAATATTTATTTACAAATATAATTTTATCCTTATTAATTAATATATATTCTAAAATGAATGAATGTTTTGAATGAATGAAATCATATAATTAAAAATGTGTACGCATTAATAATTTAAAAAATAAATAAGTTTTTTAATTATACATATTATTATAAAAATAAAATATTGATAAATATTGAAATGAAGAGGGATAAATATTGAAAATATTAAAACATAAAAAATATATAGGTATAAATAAATATTGGAAAAAGATTAAATTTGAAAAAAATAATGAATATAAATACTAATTTAAATAATAATAAAAATAAAAAAATAACATTACATATTAAAAACATAAAATATTTAATATATTATGGAACTAAATAAAATTATAAAATTAATATTAAAATTTGAATAAACTATATAAATATTAGATGTGTGTGTTTCTATTTAAGATTTTATTAATTACATAAATATTAGTGTGTGTGAAATTAATGTGTGTATACATATAGGTATGATATATTCTAAATTGAACAATGAAATTATATAATAGTAGACATCTATTAAAGAAATAAATAATTTTAAAATGAATTAATTTTAAAATGAATAATTGTTATAAAAAATATATTAATTATTTAATATATATATATATAACGTAATATTTATTAATATATATATATATTCAATTTAATAAATTAATATAGAAAAAAATTGGGGGTTGTCACTGTCTGGCCCCTGAACCCCGATGACTATATGCTAAAACGTAAATGAATATATATTAATTATGAAAATTAAAATTGTATTGAAAACATTAAATGATTTAAAAATTATTATAGAATTTATTAATGAAATTGTAATAAGTAAAAATTATTACATTTATTATATATTTATACAGTAATAAATAGTCTATTAATTATTTAATTACTATATTATGTATTTAATAACCTGAATAATTTTTACTAATTATAAACATTTTATTAATTATTTAATTCGATATATAATTATTATACTATTCATTAATTTATATTATATATATTAAATTGAATATAATTAATTATAAATTATAAATAAATTATTTACTTTTATTAATATATATATTATTATATTTGACATTTAAATAATATTTTATGAATAGTATAATAATTATTTAAATAAAATTTAAAAACTTATAAATATTAAAAATTGTTTTAATGAAATATTTATTTATTAAAATGAATAAATTTAATATATATATATATATATAAATAAGTAATCAATATATAATTTATTAAATTTAATATATACTTATGTATATACATATGATAATAAATAGTATATTAATTATATATATATATAATTAAGTAATTAATATACAAACTCGTGTGACCTTTAATTAATAAATGGACCAACCATCAAGACAATGAAGGGTTCTCATGTAAACCACTGCCTGGGTGGGAAGCAATGTCAACATTCACCAACTATGACTGTGGAAAGAGAGGGATTGGGTCAAGCGTGCATGGGGAGGGATGTTGGTCCACTGCTTGTAGGCACGAAAAATGATGCCCAAAGTGTTGCGAATGTGTAATGAGTGTCAAACCCCATAGTCATGTCTAAGTGACAGTCAATACAACATTTCTTATAAAGATGATCAATGTTGCATGATATTTTCGATGTGGGAAGCACACCATGTGCTAAAACACTTTTTATATGCTTATTTTAGCACTGATAAACAGATGTCTTCATCTATGGTAAATAAAATCTTTGATAAAGGGTGGCATTTATCAAAATTTAAAAGACACAGATAAATATTTCCATTTATTACTGCATAAAAAGGAACTGATAATGGTTAGTATTTTCCAACTCTTTTATTTATAATTTATAACAACTAACCATTATCAGAGATATTATTCAGCACTGACAAATAGTATCATGTATTTTTGCTTATTTTACTACTTATAAAGGTGGCCTTTATCAACACTTTTATTTAGCATAGATAATGGATACCCCTAAATAATACACATTCTATAGTACTGTCTACTCTCTCTTCCTTACCAATCTAGTTAGATTTGCTCTGGTGACTGCTACTTAATTTTATTCATCTTCTGGGGCTTACTCCTTTGTGGTTTGACTTAAATGCTTTTTTGGCCCTGTGGCCCTATGGCCAAAATCTCATGTCTTGAAGGGATAAGGTGGTCTTAGGGCCACGTAACCCAAAGGTCTGAGGTGGTCTTAAAGCCCTCGTCCCAAAGCCTTTGTTCGTCCACAGTCCTTGTGGCTCAAAAGCATAATTATGTGGATTATAGACCCACATCCTGTGAATTTTTCTAGAGCTACAATAACTGCTACAATGCTTACCACATTAACTGCTACAATAAATTCTCCATTTTCTGGTTTTGATCCTGAATCTCTTTTACATTAGATTACAATGTTTACCACTTAGTCCCCACTCCAATTGCAGTTAGTTGTTTAATTTCGATTATAATCTGATTTAATGTTTTTAAGATTATTTAGAATGTCTTTTAAGTAATTTTAATTCTGTTAATACCTGTAGTCATTTAATTTGTAGTTTTTTAGTTTAATTATTTAATAAAATAGATTTATATTGTTATTACTAGAATATAATGAAATTAAATAATAATTAATTAATAAAAATTTAATAATGTATTAATAAGTTGTTATAATTACTAATTATACGTAGTGATTACTTATAATAAATAATTAAATAATATTAAATCACTAATTAATTAATAAATAATAATTTTTAATTATTAATTAATTAACCATTAATATTAATGTAGTAATTAATTAATAATATTTTTTATTAATTAATTACAATTAAAAATATTTTTTGTAATTATTAATTAATATTAACTATTAATAGTTTATTATAATTATTAAATATAATAACTTGTTACGTATGAATTATAAATGTGTAATAAAAAATTAATTAAAATTTCAAACTAATCAATAATAAATTAATAATAATTTGTAATTACCAATTAATTATAATGAACAGTTAAATTAATAGGAATACTTAGTGAACCTAACAAATAATCAATAAATTAATAATAAATTAATTATAGATTAATATCAAATAAATAAACATCATTATTAATTTATATGAATAATAATTAAAAATTAATAATACGATTAATATATTGATAAATAATAGATTAAAATTTAATTACTAAATAATAAAATAATTTAATAGCTAATTAATAATTCATTACTAAATAATTAATAATGAAGTACTAAGTAATTATAATTTATAATTATTTATAACTACTAATTTCTTAATTATTTATGAATTATATTTACCAAGTAATAATTATTTAATGATAATAAGTAATTTTATAATTATTGATGAATTATAATTAATAATTAATTAACAATTAATAATTAATAAATAATTAATTAATTATAATTTATAATTACTAACTATAATATCTAATTTTTAAAAGTTTAATTATTAATCATCATTAATTAAAAGAACTATTAAATTATAATTACTAATTAACAATTACTAATTACTAATCATAATTAATTAAAAGTTATAATAAATTATAATTACAAATTATATGTAATTATTAACAAATACTCACTTATTAATTATAATTTCTTTTTAAAATATCTACTTTATTATAAATATTAATTAATTATTATTAATTAATTATAATTAGAAATTATTAATAATTAAGTAATATTTTTTTATTCATATATATAAATTTTTTATATTATTAATGACTGTGTGCCAGAGTTTATTTGATAAATTAATTTTATAATCAAGCCTTTCATTACAATCTAGGTATGATAATGAATTTCATTTCTCATATACAATAACCTCAGTTTGTAATTGAGGTTATGAACATGAATTTACCTGTTGAATATATTTTCGATCATAAGTGTTAGAGATGTCAAAAATTGAAATCTATCTTGTGTAGAGCCTCCCCGGGTAGGGGGAATTTTTTTCGGAGCACAAACATTTCAAAATTCTTTACTTGGATAGAAAAATGAAAGTGGTTGGTTGTCTATCGATCCAGAATTACTCTTGTAGATTTTGTCAGTCTCATATAACTATTTGCTTTACATGAAGCATTAATGTACCTCATGAATATTATGTTGTTGGATATGAATGAATATGTTTGAAATAATCTTTTTGGATAATTACACAATATTGTGGGTTTTTGGGAGAGTTACACATCAATAAGGTTTGAAAGTATTGATTGGGTGTAGGGAATAGGATTCAAAGATAAATTACAAGAAAAATTACATATATTGCAGTACAATTTCATTGAGGATTTGATATTATATGGTACTATGAAAAGTGACTCAACATCAAGTTAGTTTTTTTAAAATACATGGTTGAAGTAAAGGTAATCTTTCATATGTTCTTGATTCTAAGGTAGTAATTAGTGAATAAGAAATGGTTGATTTGGATGAATTATATTGGATATTCTTGACTACCTTGGAACTGATTACTGATTTGTTTATTTCATTATTGTGGGAATATTCAATGTTTTTGGATATAATGAATATATCTAATATTCTATATGGATTGAGGGAGCATGAATCTAATCAATAATTTTTTATAGAAATTTAGGATGTTTATGTGTTTTATAAGAATATATGATGAAGGTATTCACATGATATTACGGGGTAAAAAGGATCTTTATTGTGTTTACCTTCCTTATAAATTTTGGATTGTGTGTTTGGACATAAGTATTTTGGATAATTCTAGTTTGAGATTATTTTTGGACTACCATAAAAGGAAAACCTGGAGGTCGGGAGGAAAGCCATCGTGTCCAGAAAGGCCATGAGACTTGAACCCACAACCGAAGGGCGAAAAGGGTGTAACACATACCAATAGCCCACATTGTCACGACCAGTCCTCGGGGCCCGTGCCATGACTACCCCATGCCCGCCTCCAATAGGCCAGGGGCTGGCGACTAGCACCAAGGAGTAAATCAAGACAAAAAGGGGAAGGCATTGCCTTTATAAAGTAAACAAACACCACAGAGTAAGCCAGCAGAAGTAAACACTATGTAAAACTGGGTACAAAGGTATGTGCAGAAAAGTAAGTGGGACAGAATACAATCCCGAACTGAAAGTAAAGTACAACTGGAAATAAAGTACAACAACTAAAAGTAAAGCAGTAATGTCGAGCCGTCCACTGGAAGTCCCACCTAAAGGGTGGGTACATATAGCCTCTTAAGCTCCTTAGGTACGGCCATCCGCTCTGTGTACGTCCCACCCAGTGGTCCACCTCCAGATACCAACTGCTCCACTAGCCTCTACCATGATCAGTGTTGTCTGTCGTCTGCATCCAACATAATGTAGTGCGGGCATAGCCCGTACAGGGGTGAGTATACGCTAATCAGTATGGACCCCGAGACCCCCGAAGGTCTCCCAGAATCCACGAAAGATAATCCACAAAAGAAAGACGCAATCAAGAAGTAACAACCAACACTACTTAGGTATATGCCCATACATATACCTAAGTCTCCAATTCCAGTTCGGCTCCAACACCCGAGCCCATGTTTGGTCACATCCACACAAGATAGTACAATCCAATCCATACAAGAAATCATAACACAAACAACATAGGAAAGAAAGTCAATCATATCAAAGATATTGATTGAAGTCAAGACTCATTGTACACAGGTTTACATCTTCGTAAGGTGATAGAGATTATCAGATATAGCCACTGATTCAACTAAGCTGGGACCTACATAAGATTCTAACCATCCAATCTGCTAAACCTAGATAGGATTTCAGTGCAGTATTCATCGTCGTTGAACCCACATAGGATTTCAGTACGGTCTTTATCGCTTCCGAACCAATATAGGATTTTAGTGGCATCTTAATCGTCGCCAAACCCACATAGGATTTCAGTACTGTCTTCATCGGTGCCAAACCCACATAGGATTTCAGTGCAGTCTTCACCACCGTTGAACCCACATAGGATTTGAGTACGGTTTTCATCGCTGTCGAACTCACAAAAGATTTCAGTCCGGTCTTCATCACTGTCGAACCCACATAGGATTTCAGTGCAGTCTTCAACACCGTCAAACCCACATAGGATTTCATTATGGTCTTCATCGCTGCCGAACCCACATAGGATTTCCTTGCAGTATTATCACCGTCGAACCCACATAGGATTTCAGTATGGTCTTCACAGTCGCAGCGAGCTCTAAGGTTCCCACACACAGCATGCTCGTTCCGGGAGGGTTCACTACACAAGCCAAGGGTGTCGATACATCAATTGAAATGTAGTCTGTATTTGATGTATCTCAAAGTTCCGTCTCGAAAAGAGGAACTCAACGTGACAGACGGCGCATCAATCGGATGCCCGGTCTGAGAGTTATTGACTTTTTCGTTCCAGGGGCCTGGTTGGTTTTTAAGTCAAAACCAATCTTACCACACACAAACTGCGTCCAAACCTTTAGTAGAGTATGCCAAATGGTTCATCTCACTAAGAGGAATCCAAAAAAGTCGACTTCACATCAATCGGACGTCCGGAACTCAAGTTATAAGCGTTTTTGCTCCGAGGGCCCGGTTGGTTTCGTTCTCGAACCATCCCGGCCATACCCAAAGATCTCCGAAACCTTGACTGTAAAATACTGAAACGACCTACTCAATCCAAGGATCACATCGCAACTTACGGTGCATCAATCAGAGATCCGTAACCGATGATATGGGCAATAGACCAGATGTGGTCAGAAAATTGGGGGATTGGGCCCGGTCCGACTCGGCCCAACCCCCCCTGGGTCAGCCCGAACTAGGTGGAAATGAACCGGGTCCGGGTCCAGACCATTAGGGCACAACCTTAACCAGTGGGCGCAGACCAGCCCGGTCGAGGCGGCACGGCCCGATATAGCCGGTCCAGCCCGGGGCGGCTCGGCGCTGGCCGACGGGGTCGTCGCGGGGCTAGCCGAGTGGCCTCGCAAAGGGGGCAACTGCCCCCTTAATTGACGTTGTGACCCCCACGTGGGGGCCGCTCCTTGCTAGCGGACAAGCCCCAGTGCCACATCCCCCCTCGGTCCCACGCGGCCGCGGGACCAGTCACCTGCTGCGGCGGCTTCAGCCGGAGAAGTCCCTCTTTAATGTTCACCGAGACGCCGCCTCCTTCGGGCGACCAGTCGATGCCGGCCGCCGGTGTAGTCTGTGGGCCACCGGAGTTGGTCCGCTGGTCTGTTTTCAATTCCGTTTGTGTCGGCGTTCATCTCGGGTCTCGTACATTACTACAGAGTCATCAAACCGCCTCTGTGGTCCGTTCCGTTATCGCCTGTCGATCCGCCATCAATTAAACAATCCGTGAAGCCATCGAATCACCGCAACGGTCCAATTTCACCGCCTCCCAACGTTCCGCGCATCAAGAACAGATCAACGGTGGGTTCGGACTTGTTCGTTGGTCCTCACCCATCACGTTAGTGGTTCAAACGACTTCCATCAATTTAATTTTATGCCGAGGATATGATCCAAATAATTAAATTAAACCAAACCCCCTACCTCAAGGTGTCGTCGAACGATGGTTCATCGCAGGAAAGAACGTCGCAGAAGTAGGCATCGCAGAAAAAGGCAACACGGAGCAGAGAATTGTCGGTGTCGCGGTACGCGGTGTCGCATCGCCGATCTCCGATGGTTAGGTGTTCTTCGTCGCCCTTCGTTGGAGGCCGGAGTTCTTCATCGGTGACGGTGCGTTCTTCACGTTCTTTAAGGAGGAATATGGGGATTCCAAGATTTGGGCTCTCCTCTTCCAATCCTTCTTGCACAATGCAACCCTTAATAAAATAAGGCATTGCCTTATTTTACTACTCTTCCCATCTGTTTTTGAAATTCAAAAATAGATCACGATTTAATTAACATGGATTGACCAATTAAAGAGGTGTTTAATAATTAATTATATGCGATAGTTGACTTGGCATTTAAGAGGGGGTGCAGGTGAGTTACATAATTAAATGCACGTGGGAGGTAGAGGAAATAAAGGGGGTGGGGCTCGTGTGGCTCCCACCTCACTAATATCCTACCTAGGAGTTAAGATATCAGTGGGTCCCACTCCAACCACCATGCCAAGGTTAACACTACATAGAATAAAAATAAATTTTTTTGCACAACATTTTATTTTATTATTTTGTTAATACAATTAATTAGTAACCTCGCCCGAGAAAACGCAACTCCGGAAAAGGCGTTCTTAAGCAATTTCTGGTGCAGCGATTCCATAAGTGCCCTCAGAATTCGATTCCGAGCACCGGTTCAAATGTTAAGAAAACCCACTCTTTCGTTCACTGAACGTACACGATCCAAATTTCGGAAATTGATTCCGGGCACACCGGGCCTCGGAATTAGGTGCATTGAGAAACTACGTTCCGGAAAAATTTCAAAAAAAAAACAATTACGTTAATTTTACGGGTCTCTACATTACTCTCACCATAGGTCTTTACGTCCCCATAAAGATACATCATAAACTAGGTGAAAAATGTGGGTACTGAGCATGCATCTGAGCCTCCACTCCCAAGTGCTCTCTTAGAGGTTCTTGTGCTCCCATCTGATGCGCACTAAAGGAATCAACCGTCCACATAGGACCCGCTCCTGTTGATCCTCAATCTCCACCGAGACCTCCACAAAGGTGGCCCCATCATCAAGGTCTATCTACCCATGGTCAATGATATGCGTCGGGTCGTGCACGTATCTCCTCGGCTGAGATACATGGAAGACGTCGCGCACTCATTGCAACTGAGGTGGTAGAGCCAGGCGATAAGCCACATCTCCTATCCTGCTGAGGACCTGGAATGGTTCGATGAGGCACGGAGATAACTTGCCACCTCGGCCAAATCTCCGTAATCCATGTCGAGGTGATACCCGAAAGAAGACGTTGTCGCCACCCTCAAACTTTAGTGGCCTTCATCTCCTGTCAGCCTAAGACTTATGTCGGCTCTGAGCTATCATCATCCGCTCCTGGATGACCTGGACCTTCTCTGTCATGGCCTGAACCATCTCCGGTCCCACAAGTACTGACTCCCCCAGGGTCTGTCCAGCATAGAGGTGATCTTCATGGTCGGCCGTACAATTCCAAGTATGGTGCCATCCCGATGGTGGAGTGGTAGTTGTTGTTTTACGCGAACTCCACCAAGGGTAGATGGTCCTCCTAGCTGCAACTAAAGTCGAGGAAACATGTACGGAGCATGTCCTCGAGAGTCTGAATGGTCCTCTCCATCTGACCATCCATCTGAGGGTGAAATGTGGTGTTCAGACATAGCTGCGTCCCGAATGCCTCCTACAACCCCTTCCAAAGCTGGGAAGTAAACCCAGAATCTCGATTGGAGACGATAGATAATGGCACACCATGATGGCGTACAATATCCTAAACGCAGAGACATCCCGATCTCTCTACTGAGCCCTGCTCTCTGATGGGTAAGAAGTGGGCCTACTTGGTGAGTTGGTCGACAATAACCCAAATGGAGTTGTGACCTCTGGAAGTACGTGGATGTCTAGTCACGAAATCAATAGATATCCCGTCCCACTTCCACTCTGGGACCTCCAATGGTTGTACCAAGCCAGCTAGTACCTGGTGCTCTGCCTTCACCTACTGGCAGGTGAGGCATTGAGAAATGAACTCCACCACAACCTTCTTCATACTTGGCTACCAGTGCTGTCGTCTGAGATCCTGGCACATCTTCGCCACTCCTGGATGTACTACTAAAAGGTAAGTGTGAAACTCTCTCAGCACCTCCTCCTATAAAGCAGTTGGTACCATGGTACGTCCTCTGAAATGGAATATGTGCTTTCCTCCTATACTGAATCCATCAAGTGAATGTCTTGAGGATATCTACGCACGCCACGTCTCATAGTCAGCATCCCCACGCTATGCCTCTCTGACCCGCTGCAGTAGTGGAGGAGTGACTGTGAGTGATTGAAGAAAGGCTGCTCCATCTCTATGCATGAAGGATATCTGTAAAGCGACTAGTTTCTCAATCGCCTCCCCGAGTAGTTAAATTCCCATCCTCCTGCAGAGAGCATCGACTACAACGTTCCCCTTCCAGGAGTATAGACTATCTCAAAGTCATAGCCCTATAGGAACTCGAGCCATCTCCGCTGTCTCAGATTTAGGTCCTTCTGCGAGAAGATGTACCTGAGACTCTGGTGGTCAGAGTAGACTGTAAAGCGCTCACCCATCAGATAGTGTCCCCACATCTTCCGAGCGAAGACCATTGCTGCTAGCTCCAGGTCATGGGTAGCATTGTTCTGCTCACGCTGCCTCAACTCACATGATCCATAGGTGATCACAGCCCACTCCTGCATCAGGACACATCCGATTTCGGTCCCTGATGCATCGCAGTAGACTACATACCCTACTCCCTCTGGTAGCCTCAAGATAGGTGCGCTGGTCAATCTCTATGTCAGCTCCTGGATGCTCTTCTGACATCTGTCTGACCACATTAAGGGTTTCCTCTTATTCATCAAAGATGAGAGGGGTTCCGCAACTCTGGAGAAGTCTAGCACAAATCTCCTATAGTACCCAACTAGACCCAAGAAACTCCGCACCTCCTGTCATGCTCCTGGGTGGCTCCCAAGCTAGCACTTCCTCGATCATCGCAGTATCCACCGCAACTCCCACCTCATAGATGAAGTGTCCCAATATGTGGACCTCACGTAACCAGAAATGACACTTTGAGAGCTTTCTATAAAGCTAGTGCTCCGGATGTGTGTCTAGTACAACCTCCAAGTTGTAGGCGTGCCTCTCCTCAGTGGTCGAGTATATCAATATGTCGCCTATGAAGACCATGACAAATCGATTGATGTACGGCTAAAATATCATGTTCGTGAGACTCCTGAACACTACTGGAGCATTGGTTACGCCAAAAGGAATAACCAAGAACTCATAGTGGCCATACCAATATCTGAAGGTTGTCTTCTGCACGTCCTCGTCTCGATCTCTGAGCTGATGATAGCCTGACCTAAGGTTTATCTTTGAGAACCACCGTGCTCCGTTGAGCTGATCGAAGAGGTCATCAATCCTCATTAGTGGATAATTGTTCCTCATGGTCACCTAGTTTAGGTGACGATAGTCGACACAAAGTTGCAATCTCCCGTCCACCTTCTTGGCGAACAATATTGGGGAAGCCCAGTGTGAAACACTAGGTCGGATGAACCCCTTTCGCTGCAAGTCCTCCAAAAATACCCATAACTCTCGAAGCTCAGCGGGGGCCATCCAATATAGTGGAGTGGATATCATGGTTGTCTCAGGGTATAGGTCAATATAAAAGTCTACCACTCTACGAGGAGGTAGTATTGGAACTTCCTCAGGGAAAACGCCCGCATACTAATCTACCCCTACAGGAAAACTAGGACTTTTCATGTCAACTGCTCCTAGGATGAGTCTAGACAAATGATTAGTGATGGTCTATCCTCTCCTCTGCGAGAGTCCATCCTGTGCTTCAAAGGCGCCCTTCTCGCTGGTGAAGGTGAACCTACTCCTGTCGGTGCGTACACACCGCACCTTTTGACTAATATAGTCCATCTGAGCATGGACTGTGGATAACAAATCCATGCCCAAGATGACATCGTATGGCCTCGACGCCGCTATAAAAAGCTCTCATCCTAAGCTCTCGCCTCCTAGAGTAAGATCACACTGCCGGCACCAGTGTGTAATCATCGAGTCAGCTCCCGTAGGAGTCTCTTGCCATAAGGATCAAGCCAACGACTCCATTGGAATCTCCGAGCTTCGATAAAGAGAAGCGGTAATAAAGGAATGACTCACTCCTGTGTTGATAAGAACTAAAGAAATGGTGGAGTAGAAACAGATCGTACCTCGAATCATCTCTGGATCACCATAGTCGTAGGACTCTGCTGCCTAAAGTTGAGCCTGTCTCTGCCCGCCATCCCCCCTGTGGTCGGGGTGGACCTCCTGGTGGTGCTGGTGGTAGAGCCTCAAAGTATCGCCACCACCTACTTCTCGGCCAGCTCCCCAGCCTCATCCGCCTACTCTCGGCGAACCACCATGGTCGACCCTCTTCCTCTGCCTGGGAGGCCCCTCAACCGTCTTCTGCTCCTCTACAGGGTGGGTCGGGTAGTCACGAGCCATGTGGACCTGCCCGCCACATGTGTAACATTGTATGCTCCTCGGAAGGCTAGCTTTGCTTCTTATGCCCCGCACCTATGATCCAGTGTCCATAGGTTGTCTGACTGATGGTCCGGTCTTCCTAGACCCCTGTGACATCCATCAAATTCCAGCTGCAGACGACTCCGCTACAAGCCAACCTGCGGTAGGTCACGCTACTGGCGTAGGCTCGACAAAAAAAATCTCTATGAGAAGAGCTCGCTCCAGTACTCCTGCCTGTGTCAGAATTCTGAGGGAGATCATCGATGCCCTGATATCATGCGTCTGTCCCTACTCGAAGGTTCGGACTCAAAAGAATGGTTCTCATACCATGTCTGTCGAATAGGACGAGAGGACGGTAAATCTTGCTGAGTACTGGGTGACCGTCATGAAGCCATGCCGCAGCTGTAGAAGTTCCTAGATGTGCACCACACAGAGGGTGGTTGGGAAGAACTCCGAGTGGAAGAGGCTCTCAAAGTCCGTCCAGAGGAGTGATGCCTCGTCATGCACCTCGAGCATCAAGCTCCACCATCTGTCGACTGCCTTGTGGAGGAGGCTCGCTGCGAGGATCACCATGAGGTCAGCTGGTGTCCCCACTAACATGAAAACTCGCACAACTACCTCCAACCAGTCATTGGCTACCTCAGGGTCCGTCTCCCCATGGAAACTGGGTGGCCTCTGACGCTGAAACTCGTGCAGTTCACTAAGGCGAGGTGCACTATCAGCGGCTGGGGCTGGTAGCATCAGTGGCTCGGCGGGTAGAGGTACCACCGATGCCTCTGCTGTTAAAGGTACCTACACCGAGGCCTCGTTGCTCAGTGGGCTTTGATCTCGCACAATGCTCGGAACCCTAGCTGGCTGCCGTCATGGGGCTATCCTGAAAAGAAATAGGTGCGCCACAGTCAAACAGTATACCTGGTGAGCTCATACAAAGTAATCATAAAGTAAACTTTTGAAACACACATGAAATCAATGTTTTCATGCATTGAGTCGGAAATCAGAAGTCAGGGTCCTGGTGTATGGATACGTCGGCCGCCGCACCAACACTGGACTCCCTGGACTGATAACCATACTCAATACCCTAAACACTATTTCTTCACATAGAAGAAAGATCAGAGTCCTGAGTTCTGCGGTAGAACCGAACTCCTCTGATACTAATTTGTCATGACGCATCCTTGGGGCCGGTGCCGTGACTACCCTAAGGCCGCCTCCCAAAGGCCAGGGGATGGAGACTAGCACTAAGGCGTAAATCCTGGAAAAAAGGGGATGACATTGCCTTTATAAAGTAAACAAACACCATAGAGTAAGCCAGCAGAAGTAAACACTAAGTAAAACTGGGTACAAAGGTATGTGCGGAAAAGTAAGTGGGCCAGAATACAAACCCTAACTGAAAGTAACATACAACTGAAATTAATGTACAGAAACTGAAAGTAAAGCAGCAACGTTGATCCATCCACTGGAAGTCCCACCTGAAGGGTGGGTACAGATAGACTCCTCAACTCCTCGGGTTCGGCCGTCCTCATTGTGTACGTCCCACCCATTGGTCAACCTCCAGGTACCGACTGCTCCACTGGCCTCTACCACGATCAGCGCAGTCCGTCGTCTGCATCCAACACAACGTAGTGCGGGCATAGCCCATGCAGGGGTGAGTATATGCTACTCAGTATGGACCCCGAGACCACCGAAGGTCTCCCAAAATCCACAAAGGATAATCCACAAAATAAAGACACAGTCAAGAAGTAACAACCAACACTACTTAGGTATATGCCCATACATATACCTAAGTCATCAATTCCAGTTCGACACCAACACCCAAGCCCAAGTTTGGACACGTCCACACGGGATAGTGCAACCCAATCCAAACAGGAAATCACAACACAACCCACATTGGAAATCAAGTCAATCATATCGAAGATATTGATTGAAGTCAAGACTCAGCTCACACAGTTATACTTCTTCGTAAGGTGAAAGAGATGATCAGATATAGCCACTGATTCAACTATTCTGGAACACACATAGGATTCTAACCAACCAATCTGCCGAACACACATAGGATTTCAGTGTAGTCATCATCGTCGTCGAACCCACATAGGATTTCATTACGGTCTTCATCGCTGCCGAACCCACATAGTATTTCTATGTATTCTTCATCGCCGTCGAACCAACATATGATTTCAGTATGGTCTTCATCACTGCAAAACCCCCATAGGATTTCAGTGCAGTCTTCATCACCGTCGAACCCACATAGGATTTCAGTACGTTATTCATCTCTTCAATACCCACATAGGATTTCAGTACGGTCTTCATTATTGCCGAGCCCACATAGGATTTCAGTGTAGTCTTCAACACCGTCGAACCCACATAGGATTTCAATATGGTCTTTATTGCTGCCAAACCCACAAAGGATGTCTGTGCAGTCATCATCACTGTCAAACCCACATAGGATTTCAGTACAGTCTTCATAGTCGCAACCAGCTCTAGGGTTCCCACACACAGCTTGTTCGTTCCGGGAGGGTCCACTCCACAAGCCAAGGGGGTCGATACATCAAATGACATGTAGTCCGGAGTTGATGTATCTCAATGTTCTGTCTCGATAAGAGGAACTCAACATGACAGATGGCGCGTCAATCAGACGCCCGGTCTGCGAGTTATTAGCTTTTTCGTTCCAGGGGCCCGTATGGTTTTTAAGTCAAAACCAACCAGAACGCACTCCAACTACATCCAATCCAAGATCGTAGTAATCCAATAGATCCATCTCACTAATAGGAAACCATCAAAGTCAACGGCATGTCAATTGGACGTCCGGAGCTCTTGTTATAAACGTTTTTGCTCCGAGGGCCCGGTTGGTTTCGTGCTCAAACCAACCCGACCATACCCAATGTTTTCCAAAACCATGAGTGTTATATAACAAAACGACCGTCTCGATCCAAGGATTTCATCGTAGTTGATGGTGCGTCGATCAGAGATCCGTCACCCATGATATGGGCAAAAGGCCGGAAGTGGTCTGAAAATGGGGGGTCTGGGCCCGGTCTGACCTGGCCCAACCCCCTGGGTCGGCCCGAAACAGGTCCGGGTCTGGCCCATTAGGGCATGGCCCGGCCTGGTGGGCGTGGCCCGGCCCGACCAGTGCGGCCCGGCCCGGCCCGGGGTGGCTCGGCGCTGGCCGAGCGACAGCGCAAAGGGCGCGGCTGCCCCCTTAATTGATGTCACGACCCCCGCCTGGGGGATGCTCCTGGCCTGTGAACGTGACCTAGTGTTGCATCCCCCCTTAGTCCCGCACGGCCGTGGGACCAGTCTCCTGTCGTCGCGGCTTCATCCACGACAGTCCGTCCTTGCGGCGCGCCGGGACACTGCCGCCTCCGGGCGGCCGACCGGTGCTGGCCGCCGGCACTGCCGGTGTAGTCCATGGGCCACTAGAGTTGCTCTGGTGGTCCGTTTTCAATTCCTTCTGCGCTGACATTAATCTCAGGTATCTCAATTTACTAGAGAATCATCAAACCGCCTCTGCGGAATGTTCTGTTATCTCCCGTTGACCCGCCATCAATTAAACAATCCGTGGAGCCTTTGAATCGCCGCAACGGTCCTATTTTATCACCTACCGACGTTCCACGCATTAAGATGAAAGAAACGGTGGGTTCAGACATTTTGATTGGTCCGTACCCACCGTGTTAGTAGTTCAAACGACATCCAACAATTTAATTATACGCTGAGGATATAAAACACATAAATTAAATTAAACCAAACCCCTACCTCAAGGTGTCGTGGAACGATGGTTCATCACAGGAAGGAACGTCACGGAAAAAGGCATCACGGAGAATAGAATCATCGGCATCTTGGTACACGGTGTCGCGTAGTTGATCTTCGAGGGTTCGGCGTTCTTCGTTGCCCTTCGTCGAAGGTCGGCGTTCTTCGTCGACGACGGTGCGTTCTTCATGTTCTTCAAGGAGGAAGACGAGGATACCAAGACTTGGGATCTCCTCTACTAATCATTCTTGCACAAAACAACCCCTAATAAAATAAGGTGTTGCCTTATTTTATTACTCATGCCATCTGTTTTTGAAATTCAAAAACAGATCACGATTTAATTAACGTTCGTTGACCAATTAAAGAGGTGTTTAATAATTAATTAAACGTGAGAGTTGTCTTGGAATTTAAGAGGGGGTGCAGGTGAGTTACATAATTAAATGCACATGGGAGGTATAAGAAATAAAGGGGGTGGGGCTCGTGTGGGTCCCACCTCACTAATATCCTACCTAGGAGTTAGGATATCAGTGGGTCCCACTCCAACAACCATGTCTAGGTTAACACTACTTTGAATAAAAATAAAATTTGTTGCACAATATTTTATTTTATTCTTTAGTTATCCCAATGAATTAATAACCTCAGCCGAGAAAAAGAAACTCCGGAAAAGGCATTTCTATGCAATTATTGGCACTGCGATTCTATCGGTCCCCTCGAAATTCGATTCTGAGCACCGGTTCAAATGTTCGAAAAACCTACTCATTCATTTACTAAACGTACCCAAGCCAAAAATCAGAAATTGATTCCGGGCACACCGGGCCTCGGAATCAGGTGCCGTTAGAAACTACGTTCTTTTAAAATTCCAAAGAAAATTAAAAAAAATAATTCTTTTGAATTTTATGGGTCTTTACACATGTGATTTCCTGGATTGAATAATGTAGTATTTTTTTAAAAAAAATATGGTAGATGAATTATAAATTCATTTATTTTTCTGTAACCTATACAAATATGATAAATAGAATATTAATTTTATGTTATATTATCTTTTATAGTGAAATATGAGTTTGTTATAGAAATTAGTTAGAGGATGGGACTCTACTTGTCAAATATATATTTTTCTTCTTCACTTATTCAATGAAGAAATTAATTCTTATATTTTAGTGAAGGGATATTAAAACAACAAAATGAGTTATCCTTGTCACGACCCATCCTTGGGGCCCCTGTCGTGGCTACCCCAAGCCCACCTTCCATAGACCAGGGGATGGCGACTAGCACCAAGGTGTAAATCCTAGTAAAAAGGGGAAGGCATTGCCTTTTTAAATTAAAAGAACACCACAGAGCAAGCAAGAAGTAGAAGTAAACACTAAGTAAAAACTGAGTACAATAGTAGGTGTGGAAAGTAAATGGGCCAGAATAGAAACCCAAAACTGAATGTAAAGTACAACTAGAAAAGGGAAAACAGCAACTGAAAATAAAGCCGCAACGTCGAGCCGTCCACTAGAAGTCCCACATGATGGGTGGGTACAGATAGCCTCCACTGCTCCTCGGGTCCAGCCAACCACTCCGAGTACGTCCCGCCCAGTGGTCCACCTCCAGGTACCGTCCTGCTCCGCAAGACTCAACCACGATCAGCGTTGTCCGTCGTCTGCAACCAACACAATGTAGTGTGGTCATAGCCCGTGTAGGGGTGAGTATAAGCTACAACGTAGGGACTTCGAGACCCCCGAAGGTCTCCCAAAATCCACAGAGGACAAACCACAAAGGAAATATACAATCACGAAGTAACATCCAACACTGCTTAGGTATATGCCCATACTTATACCTAAGTCATCAATTCTCATCCGGCTCCAACACCCGAGATCAAGTACAACCCAGATTACACAGGAATGAAAAACGTAAATCCACACAGGATAGCACAACACAATCCACAAAGGAAAGTAAAACAGGATTCATCTCACATAGGTATACTTCTTGAATGACGATAGAGATGATCAGATATATCCACTGATTCATCTATGCCGTCGGACCCACAAAGGATCGATAGGTATTAACCCCCGCAATGACCCAGGAAGGTTCTGACCCACACAGGATCGATAGGTAACTAACCCCCACAATGACCTAGGAAGGGTCTGACCCACAAAGGATCGATATGTAACTAACCATCGCAAAGACCCACACAGGATCGGACCCACACAGGATCTGTAGGCACTGGCTCACACAAAACCGCTGAGCGCTGACCCACACAGGATCAGATCCACACAGGATCTGTAGCACTAATCCACGTAGGATCGCTGAGTGCTGTAGATGTCGTCGATTCCACTGAGGATCCCTGCACAGTCGTCATCGAATCCACTGAGGATATCTGCACAGTCGTCATCGAATCCACTGGGGATCTCTGCATAGTCGTCGTCATTGTCGAAGTTGCAGCCAACACTAGGGTTCCCGCACACAGCAAGCTCGTTCGGGAGGGTCCACTCCATGATCCGAGAGGCTGATACATCAACTGACACATAGTCTAGAGTAGATGTATCCAAAAGTTCCGTATCGACAACAGGAACTCAACGTCGCAGACGGCACATCAATCGGACGCCCGGTCTGAGAGTTATTGGCCTTTTCGTCCTCGGGGCCCGACCCGGCCTAACCCCCCTTGGTCGGCCCGAACTGGGTCGACTCGACCCGGGTCCGGGTCCAACCCAGCTGGGTGCGACCCGGCCCGGTCGGCGCGGGCCCGACCATACCACCAGGGGACGGCTCGACCGGGTACGACTGAGCAGCGTGGGGGGCGTGCTGCCCCCGCGTGAGAGTACCGCGGCCCCGCGTGGGGCTGCTCTTGCCAGCAGACGCAGCAGCCGGCCGCGTCCCATCTCTCGCTGGACCTGCGCGGTAGCGGGTCCGCCGGCCGCCGCTGAGGCTTCAGCCGCGGCAGTTCTCCTCGGCGCCGCCACCTTCTGCCGTGCCGGCGTGGCGCGCCGGTGGTTTGCTCCACAGACCACCGGATGATTTCCGGTGGTCGGAAATCCTTTCCGTCTTCACCAAAATTCCTCTCGGGGTCCGTCCTTCACTGCGAGCACCCCGCAATTCCCGTGCGGCCTTCTTGGTCGACGTCCTCCGTTTCGCACACCAAGACCTAAAGGGGCGGTGGGTTCGGACATGTTCGTTAGTCCGCACCCACCGCGTTAGCGGTTTAAAAGTCTCACAACAATTTTAATAATGAAACGCCACGGGTATAAATCACAAAGATTCACTAAAACAAACCCCTACCTCTTCGTTGTCTTCGAATGAGAGTTCTTCACGGAAATGACCGTCGCGGAAGAAGAGGATCGTCACGTCGTGGAAGGGGTGTCGCATCGTCGTGGTACACGGTGTCTGGTCGACGATATCCGAGGGTTAAAGAAAACACACAGATTTAATTTCATGAATTAAATCCATGTTGAGGATACAATCCACGAAGGAAAAAAAGAAAAAAAAAATAAAAGATCTGAAATCCCCTACCTCAATCTGTGAGGATGGCAGATTGTCGCGGGGAAGGATTGTCACAGAAGAACGTCGCGGGAGGAGAATCGTCCGTGTCGTAGTACACGGCGACACATCGTCGATTTCTGAGGGTTCGGCATATTCGTCACCTTTCGTCGAAGGCCGACGTTCTTCGCAATCTTCGTGTTCTTCCCGTTATTCACGATGGAGGATGAATATAGAGTTCCTCCAAATCCTCTCAACAATCCGCACCCAAGAACAACGTGTGTTGGTCCTATTTTATTATTATGCCTACAGACAAAAAACAAAGTTAAGAAACGAACCATTAATTCCGTGAATTAATGGCAATGACTTACCTTCCCAATTAAAAGGGGCGTTAATAATTTAAGAAAATGCTCCGGTTGACTTTCATTAAAGAGTAGTTTTCGCAGGTGCGTTACTTATAGGAAAGAAAATGGTGGGGCTCGTGCGGGCCCCACCTCACAAATATCCTACCAAGAGGGTATGATATTTTTGGGTACCACCCTATCCGCTTCAACTCGGCTTAAGCAGCTTAAAGTGGCTTTAATTGAAATAAAATAAAGTTGTCGTACCACTTTATTTTATTTTCTTCACGTAACCCCCAAAAATTAAAAACCACACCTGAGCAAACGCAACTCCGGAAGAGGCGTTTCAAAGCAAATACCGGCGCTGTGATTCCATCGGTGCCCTCAGAATTCAATTCTGAGCACAAGTTAAAAAGTTAGAAAAATCCCGCTCGTTCGTTCACTGAACGTATCCGAGCCAAACTCCGGAAAAATGATTCCGGGCACACCGGGCCTCGGTATCAGGTGCCATCAGAAATTGCGTTCTTGAAAAATTTCAGAGAATATTATGAAAAAAATTTCTTTGAAATTTACGGGTCTATACAATCCTAATACAATATTTTTTGTTAAATCGATGGTATTTGGAATCATCATATATTGATGAATTTAAGGCCCTCAATTTTACACTTGTTTTTGATTGATGACCTCAGTAACTACCTATAAATATTTATGTTTTCCCTCCAATTATATGTCCCTAATTTTCACCAATGTTCTCCTAATATAGATCATGATTTGGTGGTGACCCTTTAATTTCCCATTCCTCTCATTAAGACTAAATCTTATTAACCCAATTTCTTATGTCGGTTTTCCCACAAAGATATTTTTTATTTTCAACCTTTTACTTTCGAAAAATAATTTCAAATTTTGAGGACTCATTTTATTGAAGGAGGGGATAATGTAATGCCCCAAGCTTCCATGGTACACTTCTCTTTGAATAATACAATAGTGTGTGTTGTACACAACACTGAGTTCAAATGCACCAAGACTCACCAAACTAGTCGTTCAAAAGCGATTATGAGTAGTAATAACTGAATTTTAAATTTTATATTATCCTTATAATTTTATAATCCATATTATGAGTTTCTAAGGCATAATTTAAGAACAAATTCATTTTTTAGATAAAAGAACTATTTTTGAAAAATGAAATTTTACCTCCTTTTAATGGTGAAGCCTTTGTAAATCCAATATTTGAAACTTTTATATATTCAATTTGAAAAAATGAAATTTTTCATTAGAATCGAGACATAATAATTTAGTTTCAATAATGTTTCTGTGTCTTTCTTATAACTTTCAAATTTGGGTGAATAGTGAAAAATACTATATTTTAACTGAAATCAACTTTTTTAGTCAAAATAATTTATAATGTTAATTTATACATTTTAATGGTTTGGAAGTATAAATAGATTAAATTTTTACCATTTAATCCAATGATGGTTATTGTAAGTAATTTCACTTTGAAATTGACATAAACAAGTTTCAACTTTTAATAGTTATTATTTCTTAAAAATATGCCTTTTGGTTTTGACAGTGGAAATTAATTTAATAAATGAAACATTTATGTTTTGAATTTGGAAAAATAGACATCATTTTTGGATTTATAATATCAAAAGTAGCTTAGGGTAAAAGTTTGGTACTTTTGTGATAACTTTCATATTTTGATGAATAGTGAAAATTACTAAATTTTAATTTAAACAATCTTTTTTAATAGAAAAAATTAATAGTGGTCAATTATGAATTAGAGTGATTTCAAAGTATAATTAGATTATAGTTTTACCATTTAATCCAATTTTTGTCATTGGACATAATTTCATTTTTAAAGTGGACATAAGAAATTGTCAATCTTTTGATAGTTATTATTTGATAAAAATGCGCTTTTTTCGACAATGAGATTTAATTTTAAATTAATTTCTGCCACTTTTGTGTTGTGAATTTGGAAAAATGGATTACATATTTATAATCAGGATTTCCAAATTGTGTAAATAGGTAATGTTAATTTTTAGACATTTTGAATAATTACTTCGATAAATATTTTATTTACCATGGTTAAAGGGTAAATCCGGTAAATAAGGGTAAAAAAATAATACTATTATAATAATATATTACCCCAAAACGTGTTCTAACATTATTTATGGATACATGTCCGACCATGTCCACCTTTGGGATGATTTTGGGACACCATGGAGCTACTTGTAGGTGATGGACACTTTATATTAAGTAAGTTAAAGGAAATACAAAAATGACCTAAGCATATATCTTTCAGAAAAAAATTCACATAGGGTTATATATTTTATATTTTAGACTATAAATATTCATTAAAAAGGTAAAAATATTTCCTACTAAATGGTATTTTATTTATAATTTTTAGACATTATACAATTTAATTTATTTATGACAAAATGATGATTCAGTAATTACCGTATTAATGAATGATTAAGATAAATGATATTATAAATACCCAAATAAATGTAATTTGAGACTTTATATAATTTCCAATAATTTTATAAGTTATTATAACATATTAGGATTGTTTATATAAATTTTTTTCAAAGTAATAATGCTTTTATAAATTTATCAAAAACAAAATACCCAATAGTTTCAAAATTGACATAAAAGTGTTTTTAAAACAAATATTATATTATTAATTGATATTTAATTCCTAAAAATCTAAGGCTCGTCCAAGAGACATATATCATGATTGGTATATCATTAATGGACCACATGGGGGTATCTTGGAGTTATATAGTATGTTTATTAACTATATAATATAAAAATTCAAAGTGACATGGTAAGTGTCAAACTAATTAACTAAGAGTTAAAACTAAAAGATAAGGTTAATATATTGACCCAAACCTGTATAAATTATATTGGTTGAGTTTTTTTAGAACCATACCCACCTTTAAATTTTAATATTACACATTGGATCCATTATAAACCGAATATTAATTTATTATAAAATAATATTTCTAGATTTTCCTAAGGTGCCCCTCCTCCCCCTTAAAAAAGGACACCAAATCTAACCAATTCATAATACATTTGAAGCCCTTTGCGTTGGCCAAACCCTGAAAAAATACTCTCTAAATTTCACTCTCTTCATCCTAGAGGCCTTAGTTTTATCAAAAAGCCAACCTATGGAGCCCTTCTGATCAAATCAAAAGGAAGAACCCGAAGAAGAGGTAATGTTTTCACCACACTTTTTCATGTTCGTTTCTTTTTCAACATCTTCTTTATTTATTATTCCCATTATAAAATAATAACTCCAGTATATTCTATATACTGTGATATTATTATAAATATGGTACAACCATATTCAATATTCTATCCATCATTTGAATGACATGTCACCATACGTGCGTACGTACGGCTTACCGTCTCCACGTCGTGGTGTAATTTTTATTCAATATATTATTATTTTGATTTGTATAATAATGATGTGTAATTCATGTAAATAATAAATATAATGATATTGTCGCTCGTGCGTATGTACAGACTACCCTCTCCACGAACTCGATGAGATTCATTCCCCATCGTATCAATTCAAGAATAATTCTCATTTAATGATTAAAAGTAATGTTTTAGAACATTATATCATTCTGAATATGAATAAGATACAACCTATCTATAACAATCCCAACTTCTGTAACAAAACATATAAAAGAAAACGAGTAAGTTAACACCCGAAATGACGATAATACTAATGTATTATTAACAAATAATTATTATAAGATCATATATGTTATCATAATTATGTATACGGTTATTTTATAATTTAATAACAATTTTTTAACTATTATAAATGAGGTTAACATACCATCGACTAATGAAAAGTACAATTTAATGGTTTTTCTTCTCACTCCTTATTCCCGTGAGATTCATGCCATATTGCCACTATTACCATTTGTGTGGTGTATGTACTGCCCATAATTGTATTCCTTGTGTAATACACTTTAATATATTTGTATTTAAATTTTCATTGTATGATACTTCTTTGATGGGGAGTATGATTCGTATGTTACCAAATTGGATAGGGGTTTTCATCTCACTCCATATTCCCGTGAGATTCATGCCATATTGCCACTATAACATTTTATGTGGTGTATTTACTTCCCATAATTGTAATCATTGTATAATAAACATTAATTTATGTGTATTTACATGTTCATTGTATGATACCTCTTTCATGGGTTTTATATTTCATAAGTTACCAAATTGGTAAGGGTTAATTTCACAATTTGTTTATTATTTGATGTTGTTTTTACATAAGTATCTACAGGGACATATTTATTATCTATGTCCATGTTTTATGAAAGGGTTTTCAAAGGGATTATTTTAAGGGACTTTTTACTAAAACATCATTTCAAATGTTTTAAATATTTATTATTCTAAATCTTTCTCATTAATGTCCATGTCATCAAAATGGTTTTTAAGGATTTCTTTATATGGACATGACTGTTTTTAAAATGTTAATTCCATTCAAAGGTTTCAATGTGATATGGGATACTTTGACTAAAAAATGTCTTTAAATGACTTCTTTTCCCAATTTTGTGACTTTTAAATGTTTTCAGGAAAAAGAGATATTTCTCTCAAAAATATGAAAATCCAGTACAAATGTATACGTATTTGAAACAAGACTAAAAATGTATTCAGAAAACACGTCTCTCAAGTGTGGTAGACAGGAAGGGATTGGGCGTGGACCCATTATGGCCTGTAATTAGTCGAGAAGTTTTAGAATTAGTTATTTTGTTTTCAGAAGCTTGCATAATGTTTTCAGAAAAACTCTGGAGTATATTTGAGCAATTTTAAACTTAAGAATCTTCTAAAAAAATTTCATTGGTAGGTCTCATGAGAAAAACTAGTGTCTTGGCATGAGGCCTTGAAAAAATCTTATATGTATTGTTGGCATGAGGCCTTGACCCCGTGGTTATGATAGTCAGGCATTATGCATTCCATCATAATGAAAGTGGTTATTGATATTTCATGTTATTATTCTACTAGTAGAATATCCATGTGAATAAGTAAATGGAATTATTTCAATTTATTTTTTCCATGTTATGATGAAGATCAAGTTGTAAAGGCTTTTTTATTAGTTACGAATCGCCTTAAATGTTTATGTTTATTTAAGAAAGATTCCACTATATTGTTATCCTTACTGAGCATCTGAGCTCACCCTTTTCAATGTTTTATTTTTCCCAGGATGTGAAGAAGTATTTTATGACTGACCTGTAGGGATAGTATGACGATATATGAAGACAATATTTTTTTGTAGTTATTCAATTTATTATGTAATGTAAGACTTATAAATTTAACTAGTGTTTCCAAGTCTACTAAACAAATTTTTCTTTCAAGACTTGATCTTTTGTTATCATGCCAATGATATGTAATAATGCACCGACTCTGGGCAACTAGGGTCGGGGCCTTACAGTTGGTATTAGAGGAAGTTTAGTACAAACCTTGCAAGCTAGATTTAGATAAACTCTGATTAGAGAACATAGACCTAAGATAGACTTTGTGGATTATTATAGAAGAACTTCCTAGAATTTTGGCATTGTAGAGATTTTGAGAGTTTTCCAATAAAGACATCTATATCTGGATATGAGCAGGTAGAGGCTGCTCTGGCATAGATATACCTAGGGGTAAAACCCCAAAACACCACTTTGAGCTAGACTGGAATGGGAACTGGTACACGACAACGGGCCTTGTTGCACTCTGGGTTATGACACTCTCGGGGGATTTTCTTAGGATGATTCCCATTTTCATTACAAACCTCTATGAAGGGTTTATGAGTATATATCTCCTCAAAGAAATCATTTTTGTGATTATGGATTATATCCACGAAATATTCAATTTATGTTGGATATTTTACATGTTTGGAATTAGGAATTTTTATTCATAAACTCACATAGTTTATGCCATTTTTTAGAAATGGCGCCCAGTAGAAAGAATGAGAACTCCAACAATACGTATGATCCAAAGAGTAAGAAGGGTCATATCATTCATGGTATTAAGACAACATTTAGAAAGGAAATAGTCTCCCACGTATTATCATCATATGAATAAATATTATAAAAATATTAGAAAATGACTCTCTGAATCCTATGGATTTGAAGGGAAGACGGAGAAGAAAATGTTGGTAGAACGAAATATGGATAAAGGGTATAAGGGGAAAAAGGATTTTCCATTATGTGATAAATCTGGAATGAATCACCTTGGTAAATTCTTGAAGGGAATGTGAGTTTGTTATAAGTGTGTAGAAAAAGGACACTAAGTATGTGATTTCAAGGGTAAGAAAATGTTTTCAAATGTACAACGCTTCATCTACAAGTAGTTGGGACACTATGCAAACCAATTTCCAAATCATCAGAGTACTCACCAAATGTTTCTATTAGATAATAATTAAGTTATGATACTACCACAGATGAAGAGGAATGACTAGTGTTCATATGTTGTTATTAAAGAATTATTTCATTTGAGTGATGTATCAACGATGTACTGGTTATATGAATTATGGAGATAAATAATGATTATACTGTAGTACTATTTCATTGAGGATTTGAGATTATATGGTAATATGAAAAGTGACACAACATCAAGTTAAACTTTTTTTTTTGAAAATACATGGTTGATAGAAAAGTGATCCTTAATATGTTCTTGATTCTAAGGTAGTAATTTTTGAATAAGAGATGGTTGATTTGGATGAATTATATTTGATATTCTTGACTACCTTGGAACTGATTAATGATATGTTTATTTCATTATTGTTGGAATATTCAAAGTTTTTGGATATAATGAATATATATAAAATTATATATGGTTTGAGGGATAATGAATGTAATCAATAAGGTTTTATGGTATTTCATGATGTTTTAGTGTTTTAAAAGAATATATGATGAAGGTATTCACATGCTATTACAGGGTAAAAAGGATCTTTATTGTGTTTACCTTCCTTATAAATTTTGGACTGTGAGTTTGGATAGAATTATTTTGGATAATTCTAGTTTGAGATTATTTTTGGATTGCCATAAAAGGAAAACCCAGAGGTCGGGCGGAAACCCGTCGTGTCTGGGAAGGCCGTGAGACTTGAACACACAACCGAAGGGCGACAAGGGTGTAACACCTACCACTGGCCGACGGTGTCACGACCCATCCTTGGGGCCCATGTCGTGACTACCCCAAGACCGCCTCCCATAGTCGAGGGGCTGGTCACTAGAACAAAGGTGTAAATACCGACAAAAAGGGGAAAACATTAACTTTATAAAGTAAACAAACACCATAGAGTAAGCCAGTAGAAGTAAAAACTAAGTAAAACTGCGTACAAAGGTATGTGCGGAAAAGTAAGTGGGCCAGAATACAAACCCAAACTAAAATTAAAGTACAACTGGAAAGAAAGTACAATAACTAAATGTAAAGCATCAATGTCGATCTGTCCACTGGAAGTCACACCTGAAGGGTGGGTACAGATAGCCACCTCAGCTCCTTGGGTCCGGTCGTCTGCTCCGTGGACGTCCCGCCGAGTGGTCCACCTCCAGGTACCGACTGCTCCACTAGCCACTACCACGATCAGCGCTTTCCTTCATCTTCATCCAACACAACGTAGTGCGGGCATAGCCCGTGCAGGGGTGAGTATACGCTACTCAGTAGGGACCCCAGGACCCCTGAAGGTCTCCCAGAATCCAAAAAGGATAATCCACCAAAGAAATTCACAATCACGAAGTAACAACCAACACTACTTAGGTATATTCCCATACATATACCTAAGTTATCAATTCCAGTTCGACTCCAACACCCGAGCCCATGTTCAGTCACGTCCACACATGATAGTACAACCCAATCCACACAGGAAAGCACAACACAAACCACATAGGAAAGCAATTCAATCATACCGAAGATGTTGATTGAAGTCAAGAATTATCTCACACAGGTATACTTCTTCGTAAGGTGATAGAGATGATCAGATATAGCCCCAGATTCAACTAAGCTAGTACCCACATAGGATTCTAACCAGCCAATCTGCCAAACCCACATAGGATTTCAGTACAGTCTTCATCGTCGTTGAACCCACATTGGATTTCAGTACGGTATTCATCGCTGCCGAACCCACATTGGATTTCAGCGCAGTCTTCATCACCATCAAACCCTCATAGGATTTAGTACGGTCTTCATCACTGCCGAACCCACATAATATTTCAGTGCAGTATTATCACCGTCGAACCCACATAGGATTTCAGTACGGTCTTCACAGTCACAGCCAGCTCTAGGGTTCCCGCACACATCATGCTCGTTCCGGGAGGGTCCTCTCCATGAGCCCAGGGGGTTGATTCATCAACTGACACATAGTCCGGAGTTGATGTATCTCAATGTTCCGTCTCGACAAGAGGAACTCAAAGTGATAGACGACATGTCAATCAGACGCCTGGTTTGAGAGTTATTGGATTTTTCGTTCCAGGGGCCCGGTTGGGTTTTAAGTCAAAACCAAGCTAACCACACTCCAACTGCATCCAAATCTTGAGAAGAGTATGCCAAAAGTTCCATCTCACTAAGAGGAATCCAACAAAGTCGACGGAATGTCAATTGGACATCCAGAGCTCAAGTTAGAAGCGTTTTTGCTCCAAGGGCCCGGTTGGTTTCGTGCTCGAACCAACCCGGCCATACCCAACGATCTTTGAAACCTTAATTGTAATATACCAAAATTATTGTCTCGATCCAAGGATCACATCGCAACTAATTGTGCATCAATCGGAGATTCGTAACACAAGATATGGGCAAAAGACCTGATGTGGTCTGAAAATGGGTGGTCTAGGCCCGGTCCGACCCGACCCAACCTCCTGGGTCGGCCCGAACTGGGTGGACCTGAACCGGGTCCGGGTCCGGCCCATTAAGTAATGGCCCGCCCCAGTTGTAACGGCCTGGCTCTGCCCGGTGCGGCCGGTCCGGCCCGGGGCGGCTCGGCGTTGGCCGAGCGGGGTCGGCTCAGCGCTGGCCGAGTGGCCGCGCAAAGGGTACGGCTTCCCCCTTAATTGATGTCACGACCCCCACGTGGGGGCCACTCCTTGCCAGCAGACGCGGGCCAGCGCTGCGTCCCCCCTCCATCCCGCATGGCCATGGGACCAGTCGCCTGCCGTTGGGGCTTCAGCCGCGACGGTCCCTCCTTGCTGCGCGCCGGGACGTCGCCGCCTCCGGGAGGTCGGCCGGTGCCGGCCGTCGGTGCCACCGGTATAGTCCGCGGGCCACCGGAGTTTCTCCAGTGGTCTATTTTTAAATCTGTCTATGCCGACGTTCATATTGGGTGTCACACTTTACTGCAGAATCATCAAACTTCCTCTGCGGCCCGTTCCGTTATCACCCGTCGATCCGCCGTCCATTAAACAATCCACAGAGCCTTTGAATCTCCACAACGGTCCCGTTTCTTCACCACCTGAGGTTCCGCGCATCAAGAATAGAGAAACGGTGGGTTCAGACTTGTTCATTGGTCGACACCCACCGTTTTAATGGTTCAAACAACTTCTAACAATTTAATTTTATGCCGAGGATATAATCCACATAAATTAAATTAAACCAAACCCCCTACCTCAAGGTGTCGTCAAATGAAGGTTCGTCGTGAGAAAGAAAGTCGCGGAAGAAGGCGTCGCGGAAAAAGGCGTCGCGGAGAAGAGAATCGTCGGCGTCGCGGTACGAGGCGTCGCGTCGTCAATCTCCGAGGGTTCGGCGTTCTTCATCACCCTTCATCGGAGGCCGGCGTTCTTCGTCGGCAATGGTGCGTTCTTCGCATTCTTCAAGGAGGAAGATGAAGATTCCAAGACATGGTCTCTCCTCTTCCAATCCTTCTCGCACAATGCAACCCCTAATAAAATAAGGCATTGCCTTATTTTAATACTCATGCCATATGTTTTTGAAATTGAAAAATAGATCATGATTTAATTAACATGCGTTGACCAATTAAAGAGGCATTTAATAATTATTTAAACGCGAGAGTTGACTTGGCATTTTAGAGGGGAGAAGGTGAGTTACATAATTAAATCCACCTGGGAGGTATAGGAAATAAAGGGGGTGGGGCTCGTGTGGGTCCCACCTCATTAATATTTTACCTACGAGTTAGGATATCAGTGGGTCCCACTCCAACCACCATCCCTTGGTAAACACTTCTTCGAATAAAAATAAAATCTATTGCACAATATTTTATTTTATTATTTATTTAACCCAATTAATTAATAACCTCGCCTAAGAAAATGCATCTCTGGAAAAGGCGTTCATAAGAAATTATTGGCGCTACGAATCCATCGGTGCCCTCAGAATTCGATTCCGAGCACCGGTTCAAATGTTAGGAAAACCTGCTCATTCGTTCACTAAACATACCCGAGCCAAACATCAGAAATTGATTCCGGGGACACCGGGCCTCAGAATCAGGTGCCGTTAGAAACTGAGTTCTTGTAAAATTACAATGAAAATTAAAAAAAACAATAAATTTCCTTGAATTATACGGGTCATTACATTACTCCCACCTCAAGGATTTACTTCCCCGTAAAGATACATCATAAACTAGGGGAACAAATGTGGGTACTGAGCACACATCTTAGCCTCCCGCTCCCTTGTACTCTCCTGGAGGTTCTCGTGATCCCATATGATGCACACTAAAGGAATCGACCGCCCACGTAGGACCCTCTCCTGCTGATCCTCAATATCCACTGGGACCTTCGCAAAGGTCACCCCATCGTCAAGGCCTAGCTCCCCATGGTTGATGATATGTGTCAGGTCGTGCAAATATTTCCTCAGCTAAGATACGTGGATGATGTCATGCACTCGGTGCAACTGAGGTGGTAGAGCCAGGAGATAAGCCCACTGGACTATCCTGCTGAGGACCCGGAATGGTCTCATGAAGCGCGAAGATAACTTGCCGCCTCGGCCAAATCTCTATAATCCATGTCAAGGTGAGACCTGCAAGAAGACTTGGTCGCCATCCTCGAACTCCAGTGGCCTCCGCCTCGTGTTATCATAAGACTTCTACCAGCTTTGAGTTGTCCTCATCCGCTCCTGGATGACATGGACCTTCTCTGTCGTGGCCTGAACCGTCTCCTGTCCCACAAGGGATGACTCTCCAGGGTCTGTCCAGCACAGAGGTGATCTGCATGGTCGGCCGTACAGTGCCTCTTATGGTTCCATCCTGATGGTGGAGTGGTAGGTGTTGTTGTAAGAGAACACCACCAAGGGTAGATGGTCCTCCCAACTGTGACCAAAGTTGAGGACACATGCACGGAGCATGTCCTAGAGAGTCTGAATGGTCCTCTCCATATGACCATCCATTTCAGGGTGAAAGGCGGTGCTCAGATGTATCTACGTCCTGAATTCCTCCTACAACCCCTTCCAAAGCTGGGAAGTAAAGAGAGAATCTCGATCGGAGATGATAGATGATGGCACACCATGAAGCCGTAAAATTTATTGAATGTAGAGACGTCCCAAGCTCTCTACTGATCCCTACTATCTGATGGGTGAAAAGTGGGCCGACATGGTGAGCTGGTCGACAATCACCCAAATAGAGTCATTACCTCTTGAAGTACATGGAATTCCAGTCACAAAATCCATAGATATCCCATCCCACTTCCACTCCGGGACCTCCAAGGGTTTTACCAAGCCTGCTAGTATCCGGTGCTCTGCCTTCACCTGCTGGCAGGTGAGGCATCGAGAAACGATCTTCACCACAACCTTCTTCATACCCGGCCACCAGTTCTGTTGTCTGAGATCCTGGTATATATTCACCACTCCTGGATGTACCGCTAAAGGGGAAGTGTGAAACTCTCTCAGCACCTCCTCCTGTAAAGAAACAGGTACAATGGTATATCCTCTGAAATGGACGACGTGATCTACTCCTAAAGAGAATCCATCAGGTTCCTGTCTTGAGGATATCTATGCACGCCACGTCTCATAGTCAGCGTCCCCGCGCTGTGCCTCTCTGACCAGCTGCAGTAGTGGAGGAGTGACAGTGAGTGACTGAATAAAGGTTGCTCCATATCTATCCAAGAAGGATAGCTACAAAGCGGCTAGCTGCTCCATCGCCTCCCCTATTAGTTGAATGCCCGTCCTCCTACTGATAGAATCAACTACTATGTTCCCTTTTCCAAGAGTATAGACTATCTCAAAGTCATAGTCCTGGAGGAACTCAAGCCATCGCCGCTATCTCAGATTCAGTTCCTTCTGCGAGAAGATGTTCCTGAGACTCGTGTGGTCAGAGTAGACTATACAGCGCTCGCCCATCAGATAGTGTCGCCACATCTTCAAAGAGAATACCACTACTGCTAACTATAGGTCATGGGTAGTGTAATTCGGCTCATTCTCCCTCAACTGACGTGATCCATAGGCGATCACGGCCCGCTCCTGCATGAGGACACATCTGATTCGGGTCCCTGAAGCATCGCAGTAGACTACGTACTCTACTCCCTCCTCCGGTAGACTCAAGATAGGTGGGGTGGAAAATCAATATCTCAGCTCCTCGAGCTCTGCTGATATCTTTCTGACCACATGAACGGTTTCTCCTTCTTCGTCAAAGCTGAGAGTAGTTCTGCAACTCTGGAGAAGTATGGCACAAATCTCTGGTAGTACCCAGCTAGTCCCAAGAAACTACGCACCTCCGTCATGATCCTCAGTGTCACCCAAGCTAGCACATCCTCGATCTTCGCATGATCCACGACAACTCCCACCTAAGAGATGACGTGTCCCAAGAAGTGGACCTCACGTAACTAGAACTGACACATTGAGATCTTTCCATAAATCTGGCGCTCCCAGAGTGTGTCTAGTACAACCTGCAAGTGGTAGGCGTGCTCCTCCTCAGTGGTCATGTATATCAATATGTAGTCGATGAAGACCACGAAAAATTGATCGAGGTATGGCTCAAATATCCTATTCATGAGACTCATGAACACTACTGGAGCATTGGTTACACCAAAAGGAATAACCAAGAACTCATTGTGGCCATACCGATATCTAAAGCCTGTCTTCTACATGTCCTCATTTCGGCCTCTAAGCTGATGATAGCCTGACCTAAGGTCTATCTTTGAGAATCATCGTGATCCCTTGAAATGATCAAAGAGGTCTTCAATCCTCGATAGTGGATACTTGTTCCTCATGGTCACCTAGTTTAGGAGACGATAGTCGATACAAAGTTGCAAGCACCCATCCGCATTCTTGGCGAACAATATCGGGGAAGCCCAGGGTGAAACACTGGGTCAGATGAATCCCTTGCCCTGCAAGTCCTCCAACTATACTCGTAGCTCTCGATGCTCAGTGGGGTCCATCTGATATGATGGAGTGGATATCGGGGATGTCCCGGGATACAAGTCAATATAAAAGTCTACCTCTCTGCGAGGAGGTAGTCCTGGAACATCGTCATGGAAAACATCTGCATACTGATCCACCACTACAAGAAAACTAGGACTCTGCACGTCAACTGATCCAAGGATAAGTCTAGACAACTGATGAGTGATGGTCTATCCTCTCCTCTGCGAGATTCCATCTTGTGCTGCAAAGGCTCCATTCTCACCAGTGAAGGTGAACCTGCTCTCGTCGGTGCGTACACACCGCACCTTGCTTCTAATACAATCGATCCGATCATGTACTGTGGATAACCAATCCATGCCTAAGATGACGTCGTAAGGCCTCGACGCCACTGCAAAAAG
Organism: Viscum album; assembly: GCA_963277665.1. Classification (NCBI taxonomy): domain Eukaryota; kingdom Viridiplantae; phylum Streptophyta; class Magnoliopsida; order Santalales; family Viscaceae; genus Viscum; species Viscum album. Next base: position 1,636,919,261 of record OY728121.1, on the reverse strand, counting down.
ATCCCAGCCAAATCTCTCGCCTCCTAGAGTAAGATCACACTGCTGACACCAGTGTGTAATCGTCGAGTCTGCTCCCGTAGGAGTCTCTTGTCGTAAAGATCGAGCCAACAGCTCCGTCAAAATCTCCGCGCTCTGATCAAGGGCAGCGAGAATAAAGGAATTACTCACTCCTGTGTTTATAAGAACTTCACCAAGTGTGGAGTAGACATAGATCACACCTCGATTCATCTCTGGAGTGCCGTGGTCATAGGCCTCTACTGCCTAAAGCTGAGCCTGTCTCTACCCGCCAGCCCCCTATGGTCGGGGTGGACCTCCTGGTGGTGGTGGTGGTAGAGCCTCAAAGCATCACCCACCACCTGCTGCTCGGCCAGCTCCCCTGCCTCGTCCGCCTCCTCTCGGAGAACCGGCACCGTCGACCCTCTCCTTCTGCCTGGGTAGCCCCTCAACCGTCTTTTTCTCCTCTGCACGGCTGGTCGGGCAGTCATGAGCCATGTGGCCCTACCCGCTACATGCGTAACATTGTCTGCTCCTCGGAAGGCTGGCTCTGCATCCTATGCCAGGAACCTATGAACCGGTGTCCTGAGGTCATCTGCCTGATGGTCCGGTCTTCCTGGACCCCTATGACATCCGTCGACTGCCTTCTGTAGACGACTCCGTTATATGCCGCCCTGCGGTAGGTCTCGTTCCTGGCGCAGGCTCGGAAAGAAAACTCTCTATGAGAAGAGCTTGCTCTAGTAGTCATGCCTATGTCATAATGCTATGGGAGATCATCGATGCCCTGATCTCATGCCTCAGTCCCTGATCGAAATTTTGGACCCAGAAGAATGGGTCTCGTACCATGTCCGTCGAATAGCGTGAGAGGTCGGTAAATCTATCCAAGTACTGGGAGACCGCCATGCTGCCCTGCCGCAGCTGTAGAAGCTCTTGGATGCGCACCGCACAGAGGGTGGCTGGGACGAACTCCGAGCGGAAGAGGATCTCAATGTCCGTACAGAGGAGTGATGCCTCGTTGTTCACATGGAGCATCAAGCTTTACCATATTCATGCTGCCGCGTGGAGGAGGCTCGCTGCGAGGATCACCATGAGGTCAGCTGGTGTCCCCACTAACATGAAAACTCACAAAACTGCCTCAGCCAATCCTCGGTTGCTTGAGGGTCCGTCTCCCCGCGGAACCTGGGCAGCCTCTAATGTTGAAACTCGTACAGTGCACTAAGGCGACGTGCACTATCAGCGGTTGTGGATGGTAGCATCGGTGGCTCGGTGGGTAGAGGTACCACCGGTGCCTCCGTTGTCAAAGGGACCTGCACCGAGGCCTCGTCGCTCGGTGGGATATCGTCTCGCACAATGCTCGGAACCCTAGCTGGCTGCCATCATGGGGCCATCCTGAAAAGAAATAGTTGCTCTATGGTCAAACAGTATACCTGGTCAGCTGACACAAAGTAATCTCAAAGAAATCTTTTGAAACACACATGCAATAAATGTTTTCGTGCGTTGAGTCGGAAATCAGAATCCAGGGTCCTGGTGTACGGATACGTCGGCCTCCGCACCAATACTAGACTCCCTGGACAGATAACCATACGCAATACCCTTAACACTATTTCATCACATAGAAGAATGATCAGAGTCCAGAGTTCTGGGGTAGAACCGAACTCCTCTAATACCAATTTGTCATAACCCGTCCTCAGGGCCCGTGCCGTGACTACCCCATGCCCGCCTCCCACAGGCCAGGGGCTGGCGACTAGCACCAATGCATAAATCCCAACAAAAAGTGGACGAAATTTCCTTTATAAAATAAACAAACACCACAGAGTATGCCAACAGAAGTAAACACTAAGTAAAAATATGTACAAAGGTAAGTGTGGAAAAGTAAAAGGGCCAGAATACAAACCCAAACTGAAAGTAACGTACAACTAGAAAGAAAGTACAACAACGGAAAGTAAAGCAGAAACGTCGAGACGTCCACTGGAAGTCCCACCTGAAGGGTGGGTACAGATAGCCTCCTCAGCTCCTCGGGTCCGGTCGTTCGCTCCGTGTACGTCCCGCCCAGTGGTCCACCTCCAGGTACCGACTGTTCCACTAGCCTCTACCACAATCAGTGTTGTCCATCGTTTGCATCCAACACAATGTAGCAAAGGCATATCCCATGCAGGGGTGAGTATACGCTACTCAGTAGGGACCCCGAGACCCCCTAAGGTCTCCCAAAATCCACAAAGGATAATCCATAGAAGAAAGACACAATCACGAAATAACAACCAACACTACTTAGGTATATGCCCATACATATACCTAAGTCATCAATTCTAGTTTGGCTCCAACACCCGAGCCCAAGTTCGGTCACGTCCACAAAGGATAGTACAACCCAATCCACACAAGAAAGAACAACACAAACCACATAGGAAAGCAAGTCAATCATATCGATGATACTGATTGAAGTCATGACTCAGCTCACACAAGTATACTTTTTCGTAAGGTGATAGAGATGATCAAATATAGCCACTGATTCAACTAAGCTAGGACCCACATAGGATTCTATCCAACCAATCTGCCGAACCCACATAGGATTTCAGTGCTGTCTTCATCGTCGTCGAACCCACATAGGATTTCAGTATGGTCTTCATCGCTGTCAAACCCACATAGGATTTCAGTGCAGTCTTCATCACCGTCGAACCCACGTAGGATTTCAGTACGGTCTTCATCGCTGCCGAACCCACATAGGACTTCAGTGCAGTCTTCATCACCGTCGAACCCACATAGGATTTTAGTACGGTCTTCATCACTGCCGAACCCACATAGGATTTCAGCACCGTCTTCATCGCTGCCAAACCCACATAGGATTTCAGTGCAGTATTCATCACAGTCAAACCCACATAGGATTTCAGTACGGTCTTCATCGCTGCTGAACCCACATAGGATTTCAGTGCAGTATTCATCACCGTAAAACCCACATAGGATTTCAGTACGGTCTTCACAGTCGTAGCTAGCTCTAGGGTTCCTGCACACAACATGCTCGTTCCGGGAGGGTCCGCTCCATGAGCCAAGGGGGTCAATACATCAACTGACATGTATTCCGGAGTTGATGTTTCTCAACGTTCCGTCTCGACAAGAGGAACTCAACGTGATAGATGACGCGTCAATCGGATGCCCGGTCTGAGACTTATTGGCTTTTTCATTCCAGGGGCCCAGTTGGTTTTTAAGTCAAAACCAACCGACCTCACTCCAACTGTGTCCAAACCTAGAGAAGAGTAATCCAAAAGGTCCGTCTCACTATGATGAATCCAACAAAGTCAACAGCACGTCAATCGGACGTCCAGAGCACATGTTATAAGCGTTTTCACTCCGAGGGCCCGGTTGGTTCCGTGCTCGAACCAACCCGGTCGTACCCAAAGTTCTCCGAAACCTTGAGTGTAAAATACTGAAACGACCGTCTCAATCTAAGGATTGCATCACAATTGAAAGTGCATCGATCGGAAATCCGTAACCCATGATATGAGCAAAGGACCGAAAGTTTTCTGAAAATGGGGGGTCTGGGCCCGGTCCGACCCGGCCCAACCCCACTGGGACGGCCCGAACTGGGTCGACCCAAACCGGATATGGGTCCAGCCCATTAGGGCACGTCCTGGACCGGTGTGCGCGGCTCGGCTCTGGCCGAGCGGGGTCGGCTCGGCGCCGGCCGTGCGGCCGCGCAATAGTGGCGACTGCCCCTTAATTGATGCCACGGACTCCGTGTGGGGGCCGATTGTTTGCCAGCGAACGCTGCCCAGTGCTGCATCCCCCCTCTGTCCCACGCGACTGCGGTAGCAGTGGCCTGCCGCCTCTTTACGGCACGCCTGGATGCTACCTCCTCCAGTTGGATGGCCAGTGCCGGCCGTCGGTATAGTCCACCAGCCAACAGAGTTGCTCCGGTGGTCCGTTTTCAATTCATTCTACGCTGGCGTTCATCTCAAGTCTCATACTTTACTACGGAATCATCAAACCGCCTATGCGGCCCATTCTGTTATTTCCCGTCGATTTTCATTCAATTAAAAAATCTGCGGAGCCTTCGAATCGCCACAACGGTCCCTTTTCATCGCCGCCCGATGTTCCGTGAATCAAGAACACTGAAACAATGGGTTCAGACTTTTTCATTGGTCTGCACCCACCATGTTAGTGGTTCAAATGACTTCCAACAATTTTGTTATATGCCAAGCATATAATCTACATAAATTAAATTAAACCAAACCCCCTACCTCAAGGTGTCATTGAACGAACGTTCGTCACAAGAAATAACGTCGCGGAAGAAGGCGTCGCAGAAAAAGTCGTCGCGGAAAATATAATCGTCGGCGTCGCGGTACACGAAATCACATCGTCAATCTCCGAGGTTTTGGCGTTCTTCGTCACCATTCGTCGGAGGTCGGCGTTCTTCATCAGCGACTGTGCGTTCTTCGCGTTCTTCAAGGAGGAAGATGAGGATTCCAAGACATGGGCTCTCTTCTTCCAATCCTTCTCGCACAACGCAACCCCTAATAAAATAAGGCATTGCCTTATTTTATTACTCATGCCATCTTTTTTTGAAATTCACAAACAGATCATGATTTAATTAACTTGTGTTGACCAATTAAAGAGGCGTTTAAGAATTAATTAAACACGAGAGTTGACTTGGTATTTAAGAGGGAGTGCGGGTGAGTTACGTAATTAAATGCACGTGGGAGGTATAAGAAATAATGGGGGTGGGGCTCGTGTTGGTCCCACCTCACTAATATCCTATCTAGGAGTTAGGATATCAGTGGGCCCACTCCAACCACCATGCCTAGGTTAACACTACTTAGAATAAAAATAAAATCTGTTGCACAATATTTTATTTTATTCTTTAGTTAAACTAATTAATTAATAACCTCACCCGAGCAAACACAACTCTTTAAAAGGCGTTCTACAGCAATTACTGGCACTGCGATTACATCAGTGCCCTCAGAATTTGATTCTGAGCACCATTTCAAAATATAGGAAAACACACACGTTCGTTCACTGAACGTACCCGATCCAAACTTCGGAAATTGATTTCGAGCACACCGGGCATCAGAATCAGGTGTCGTCAGAAACTGCATTCTAGTAAAATTCAAAAGAAAATTAAAAAAACTTCAATTGAATTTTACGGGACTTTACACATGTGATGTCCTGGATTGAATAATGTAGTCTTTTTAAATAAAAATCTGGTAGATGAATTATAAATTCATTTAATTTTTTTACCCTATAAAAATACGATAAATAGAATATTATTTTTAAGTTCTATTATCTTTTATAGTGAAATATGTGTTTGTGCTAGAAATTAGTTAGAGGATGGGACTATACTTTTCAAATATATATTTTTCTTCTCCACTTATTCAATGAAGAAATTAATTCTTATATTTTAGTGAAGGGATCATAGAACAAAAAAATGTGTTATCCGAATACCATATTTTTTGTTGAACCGATGGTATTTGGAATCATCATAGATTGATGAATTTAAGTACCTAAATTTTACACTTGTTTGTGATTGATGAGCTCAATAACTACCTATAAATATTTACGTTTTTCATCCAATTATATGTCTCTAATTTCCACCAATGTTCTCCTAATCGAGATCATGATTTGGTGGTAGCCCTTTAATTTCCCTTTCCTTTCATTAAGACTAAATTTTATTAACCAAATTTTCGATGTGGGTTTTCCCACAAAGATATTTTTGATTTTCAACCTTTTTCTTTCGAAAAATAATTTCAAATTTCGAAGAAGAAATTTTTTGAAGGAGGGGAGAATGTAACACCCCACGTTTCCACGACACACTTCTCTCCGAATAATAAAATACTGTGTGTTGTACACAACCCTGAGTTCAAATGCACCACGACTCACCAAACTAGCCGTTCAAAAGCTGTTATGAGTAGTATTAACTGAATTTTAAATTTTATATTATCCTTATATTTTTATAATACATATTATGAGCTTCTAAGACATAATTTAAGAAAAAATTCAATTTTTTCAGATAAAAGAAGTATTTTTCAAAAAATGAAATTTTACCTCCTTTTAATGGTGAATCCATTTTAAATCCAATATTTGAAACTTTTATATATAAAATTTGAAAAAAATGAACTTCTTATTTAGAATCGGGACATAATAATTTAGTTTCAATAATGTTTTGGTGTTTTTCTAATAACTTTCAAATTTGGGTGAATAGTGAAAAATACTAAATTTTAACAGAAAACAAATTTTTTAATCAAAATAATTTATATTGTTAAATTATAAATTTTAATGGTTTAGAAGTATAAATAGATAAAATTTTTACCATTTAATCTAATTATGGTTATTGTAAGTAATTTCATTTTGAAATTGACATAAAAAAATGTCAACTTTTAAAAATTATTATTTCTTAAAAATACGCCTTTTGGTTTTGATAGCGGAAATTAATTTAATAAATGAAACATTTATGTTGTGAATTTGGTAAAATAGACATTATACTTGGATTAAGAATATCTAAATAATATTAGGGTGAAATTTTGGTACTTTTCTGATAACTTTGATATTTTGATGAATAGTGAAAATTACTAAATTTTAATTTAAAAAATGTTTTTTAATCGAAATAATTAATAGTGAAAAATTATGAATTTGAGTGGTTTTAAAGTATAATTAGATTATAATTTTACCATTTTATCCATTTTTCATAATTGAACATTATTTCATATTTAAACTGGACATAAGAAAGTCTCAATCTTTTGATAGTTATTATTTGTTAAAAATGTGCTTTTTTTCGACAACGAAAATTAATTTTAAATTAATTTTTGACACTTATATGTTTTGAATTTGGAAAAATGGATTCCATATTTGGAATCAGGATTTCCAAATTGATTAAATAGGTAACTTTCATTTTGAGTCATTTTGAATAATTACTTCGGTAAATATTTTATTTATCATGGTTAAAGGGTAAATCCGCTAAATAAGGGTAAACAAATAATACTATAATAATAATAAATTACCTCAAAACATATACTAACATTATTTGTGGATACATTTCCGACCATGGACACCTTTGTGACGATTTTGGGACCCCATGGAGCTACTTGTAGTTGATAGGGACACTTTATATTAAGTAAGATAAATTAAATACAAAAATGACAGAAGCATATATATTTTAGAAAAAAAAATTCATAGGGTTATATATGTTATATTTTCGACTATAAATATTAATTAGAAAGGTAAAACGATTTCCTATATAATGGTATTTTATTTATAAATTTTAGACATTAAATAATTTAATTTATTTATGACACAATGATTATGCATTAATTACTATATTAATGAAATAATAATATAATTGATAATATAAATACCCAAATAATTTTAATTTGAGACTTTTAATAAATTCCAATAATTTTATATGTTACTATCAAAAACAAAATACCCAATAGTGTCAAAATTGACATAAAAGAGTTTTTAAAACAAATATTATATTATTAATTGATAGTCATTTCCTAAAAATATAAGGTTTGGCAAAGAGACTTATATCATTATAGATGTATAATTAATGGACCACTTGGGGGTCTCTTGGACATATAAAGTATGTTTATTAACTATACAATAGAAAAATACAAAGTGACATGGTGAGTGTCAAACAAATTAACTAAGAGTTAAAACTAAACGATAATCTTAATATAATCAACCAAATCTATCTAAATTATATTTTTTGAGTGGGTTTAGACCCATCCACACCTTATACATTTAATAATGCACTTTGGATATATTAGAAACTAAATATTAATTTTTTAAAAAATAATATTTCTAGATTTTCCTAAGGTGCCCCTCCTCCCCCTTATAAAGGACACCACTTCTATCCAATTCTTCACACTTTCATAGCCTTTTGGTTCATCCAACCCCTGCCAAAATACTCTCTCAACTTCCATAAATTATACCTATAGGCCTTAGTTTGATAAGAATTCCAACCTAATGATCCCTTTTTATCAAATCAAAAGGAAGAATCCGAAGAAGAGATATTGTTTTCACCACCCTTTTTCAAGTTCATTTCTTCTTCAACTTCTTATTTCTTTGTTATTACAATTATAAAATAATAACTCTAGTATCTACTATATTATATGATATTATTATAAATATGGTACAAAAATATTCTATATTCTATCCATCCTTTGAATGACATGTCACCATACGTGCGTACGTACGACTTACCGTCTCCACGTCTATTCAATATATTATTATTTGGATGAGTATAATAATGATGTGTAATTAATGTAAATAAAAAATATAACATGATAATGATTCTTTATATATGATATAACATCCAATTATATATTATTTTAATATCAAAAGAATGATATTGTCTCTTTTGCATATGTACGGAGTACCATCTCCACGAACGCAAAGAGACTCATTCCCCATCGTATCCATTCAAGAATAATTCACATTTAATGATTAAAAGTAATGTTTAAGAACATTATATTATTCTGGATAGGAATAAGATACAACCTATCCATAAAAAACACGACTTATGTAACAAAACATATAAAAGAAAATGAGTAGGTTAACACCAGAAACGACGATAATACTAAAGTATTATTAACAAAGAATTATTAGAAGATCATATATGATATCATAACTATTTATATGGTTCTTTTATAATTTAATAACAATTTTTTAACTATTATACAGGAGGTTAACATACCATCGACTATGGAAAAGTACAAGGTAAGGGGTTTTCATCTCACTCCTTATTCCCGTGAGATTCAAGCCATATTGACACTATTACCATCTGTGTGGTGTATGTACTTCCCATAGTTGTATTCCTTGTGTAATACACTTTAACATATGTGTATTTACATATTCATTGTATGATACTTCTTTGATGGAGTGTATGTTTCATAAGTTACCAAATTGGTAAGGGGTTTTCATCTCACTCCTTATTCCCATGAGATTCATGCCATATTGCCACTATTACCTTTTGTGTGGTGTATGTACTTCCCAAAATTGTAATATTTGTGTAATAAACATTAATTCATGTGAATTCACATATTCGTTGTATGATACCACTTTCATGGGTTGTATTTTTCATAAGTTACCAAATTGGTGAGGGTTAATTTCACAATCTCTTTATTATTCGAGGTTGTTTTTACGTAAGTATCTACCGGGACATATTTATTATCTATGTCCATGTTTTATGAAAGAGTTTTCAAAAGGATTATTATAAGGGACTTTTTACTAAAACATCATTTCAAATGTTTTAAATATTTATTCTTCTAAATCATTCCTATTAAAGTCCATGTCTTCAAAATGGTTTTAAGGATTTATTTATATGGACATGAATGTTTTTAAAATTTTAATTCCATTAAAAAATTTCAAAGTTGTATGTGACACATTGATTCAAAAGTGTATTTAAATTAATTCTTTTCCAAATTGTGTGGCGTTTAAATGTTTTCATGAAAAAGAGATATTTCTATCAAAAATATGAAAACCCAATACAAATGTATACGTATTTAACACAAGATTAAAAATGTTTTCAGAAAACCTAACTCTCGAGTGTGGTAGATAGGAAGGGATTGGGAGTGGACCCATCAAAACATGTAATTAGTCGAGCAGTCTTCAAATTAGTTAGTTTGTTTTTAGAAGCTTGTATAATGTTTTCAGAAAAACACTGGAATATATTTGAGAAATTTTAAACGTATGTATCTTCTAGAAAATTGCATCGGTAGAACTCATGAGACAAACTAGTGTATTTGAACGAGGCATTGAAAAAATATTATTTTTTGTCCTGGAATGAGGCCTTGGTTATGTGGTTATGATAGTCTATCATTGTGCATTCCATCAATATGAAAGTGGTTATTTATATTTCATGTAATTATTCGACTAGTAAAATATTAATGTGAATAAGTAAATGGCATTATTTAAATTTATTTTTTCCATGTTATGCTGAAGTTCATGTTTAAAAAGCTTTTGTTTTCATTATCCATTGCCTTAAATGTTTATGTTTATTTAAGAATGTTTTTGAAATATTGTTATCCTTACTGAGCATCTGATCTCACCCATTTCAATGTTTTATTTTTCCCAGGATGTGAAGAAGTATTTTATGAATGACCTGCAGGGATAGTATGAGGGAATATGAAGACAATATTTTGTTATAGTTTTTGACATTATTATGTAATATAAGACTTATGAATGTATCCAGAGTTTCCATGGTTACTAAAATAATCGGTCTTTCGAGACTTGATCTTTTGTGATCATTCCAATTTTATGTAATAATGCACCGACTCTAGGAAACTGGGGTCGGGGCATTTCATATTCACCCATGGGTTTGACCAAACATTGACCAATCTTACCAGTCTCTTTTCAACTCTTTCTCCATCACTACTTGTTCCATTGGAATCGTCTCACTGTCCTCTTCATGAATCTGGCCTCAGAAATTTTTTTTGACCACATTTAGTTTCTGGTAACTGGAAAAATCGTTGCCGCCTTGCTGTCTCACCTCCTTTCGCTCTGACTCGCCTCTAATAACACTTGATGGGGCGCAACGGAGGTGTGTGGTAACTCAAACACACAAAATGGAAGAAAAACGGAGCAACACAATAATTTAACATGGTTCGTCTTTGAATCCTACATCCACGGGAGATATAGGAGGGTGGTTCTCTATTCCCTTCTCTCTGAATCTCGTCTGGGGATTACAACACATACACCCTCTTACAAACAATGGGATTTAAGTCCCGTTTAAATAGAGGAAGAATTCCAGCCTTCTCCTTCAGTTGGTGGGTAGCTCATCTATCAATGAAACTTCCTCCATGCTGTATAAAACATCAAAAAAGGCTACTGCATCATCTTCCCACCATGAGATACCCGCTGTAGGCTACTTTCGACCATGATGACTCCCAAAATAAGAGTGGCCCCCACAAGATCATGTATATATAATGTGGGATTTTGATTGTAGTTGATTTTGGCTAACCAAATCATGTGTAGCAGTTGCATAAAATATGACTACAACATTGGTCATAGGTGGAACAACGATGAACTGTAGTAGAAATATGAAGATTATGATGATCTTGGTTATGTGATGTAAATTTATGATGCATGGGATTCATACAGTTTACCTTCAATGGATCCTTATGATATGCAGAGCTGGGGATTTTTGTGTGTTTCAAAAAAATATTTAAATCCTAAATAGAGATGAAAGGGGCCCACCACCGGGTGAGAATAACAATCTGGAGGAGGCATACAGGCCAATGGCAAGCTCAGGTGGTCTATGGGAACAACGTTCAAATATATAAGAACCATTGGATGGGGTCTTAGAAGGTAACGACCCCGGAAATTGGAAACAACATAGGTTGGAGACCACCTCAAAATGGGGTGCAAGATGTTAGAGACATAGGAAAACTAAATCCCTATATGGAATGGATTTTTATTGATAGAGAATTAAATGAATAGGATAACCCATAACAAGAATCATGGGTCTTTGGCCCAAAATCAATGGGGTTTAATGGGTCTTACCATTTTATTACAAACGGGACACAATTGTTATCATAGACTATGATCCAAACCTTTTTGTATATTTTCAATTGATATTGGCTATGTATTTCACTGGGTATACGTACTATATTTAATTATTAATGTATTTTATTTTAAATTTTTATATTTAAATTAATTTCTTGGTCACATATATTGTTCACCAAATCCATGGTTGAACCATATTTATATATTACATATATAAATATATATTGTATGGGGCCAACCAACATAATTGGCTGGCCAAAATATCCCCTTACCCATAACAAGGGAGAAAAATTCTTCCAAACCCATTTGGGTGTGAATGGTACTCATTTTTTATGATTATCATTTCATTTGAAAGGTATGTATATATTATTCAATTTCATGATTATTAATTAAGATTTCATAAAAAACCGTTCTTTGCAATTGACAATCCAACTGACTTTTGAAATATATACTAAATAAATAATGTTATTTTTTGACACAATAGAAAAAAATCTATCACATTGGTAGTCATTAAAGTGAATAAAAAAATTAAACCATAATTTTACATCACAATTTTTATGAAAAATCCATCAATATTCAATAATCCATATCTTGATGATATGAAATGGGATAAATTTTTCTCCAATTTCATTGTGATCTTATCCAAAGCATCATTCTATATCATAGAAAATCTAATTGAATGTTTATCTTTTTCTATATTACTATTTACATGTTCACTCTAATACCAATTGAAGAAACTCAGGGTGCAAAAATATGTAAAAAATACACAGTTTAAAAATTTGGGTTCAAATTCATGTTTAAAACATTGAATTCACTAAAAAATTAAATAATATTCCATAACTTATCTTGTGAAATTCAATTTAACTATGAAAATTAAAATTAAATGAATGTATAAATGGTACTCTATTCGTTTGAAATATCCAATTTTATTATCTCTTTTTCAGTGTGGCATGGCTCAAATGTGCCACGATAGGTGTCCTAAATTTCATACAACCATGGAAAATAGATCTTGGACCTTAAATCAATGATTTCTAGGAGCTACTATAGGAAATTTAAGTTCTATACAACATACTTTTTATTGAGAGAAGAACACTGACTTTATTGATAATGTTCGATCCTGATATGTTAATCCTTCAAAATATATCTAGAAGATTTAAAATAGAGGATAAGAGAGATTCACTCAATAAATTAAAAAAAATTTAATAGATCACAATCAAAGAGGATAAAATAATATTTTATACATATGATATACATTCCAAAATTTTAGTTTGGTCCCTAGAAAGTAACGAAATTCATTTTATACATTTTGTAACACATATGACATAATAAAAATGTCATAAATGTCACAAATATTTTGTCACCCACTAGAAACACTTTGGAATTTTATGTGAAAAAATAAGAACAATTAACTGGACCAATACTCTCCAAAATTTTTTTATCAAATCGTGAATATATTATGTGTCTTAGGAAAATTATATTATATTGTATTCACTTTTCTGATCAAACAACATGAAAAAACCATGAGGAATAAATTCCATGATGATTATTTTAAACATGAAAAATATAATTGGATTATTTTTACCTGATATCAATCACACTCATACATTCACTAGACCACACACTAGTTTCCCACAAATTCCTAATATCATATTAATTCAAATAGGTGGAACTTGTGGATACAATTAGTGTATATCCTATTAGGTCCAAGTATCGATAGATGTGAGTCTAAAAAATAGAAAAAGTGTGGATTCATGCAACCCATCATGGTATTTAAGGAGACAAGGAATGTTAGAGCTATGTCAATATCTTAAAAACACAATGTGTAATATAAATTGTGTTTCTAATGATATATCTTAAAGAAAGATGCATAATAGTGTCATCAAATTTTTGATACGTTATATATTTCATGGAATTTCTAGATGAACTTACTTTATTGTAAAATGTATATAGATTTAGTGAATGTACTACCATCTTAGTCAACCAGGGCCAATGAAATATCTCTTCCTCAACTCAGAAGTGACAAATTTTGTCCTGATAATTCAACCCATTCCCTAACACCAAAGACCTAGTCAACTCAAGAAACCTCACCATGACATTAATGTCATTGTTTTGTACCAATGTATGATATCAAATGGTACAACATGACAATGATATAATGACATGATACCAGTACACATGTTTGTAGATAAGAAGAAATAATGACACCTGAAACATGCAGTTTTTCTATTGGTGGGTCTATACTCATTATCTCATCTACTCGAGATCACTAAGTATGGACTTCATGAGAAGAAGTCTCAATGATTTTGATGCCCATACAAGATATTGTTAGATTTCATCTACGCCCCATCAGTATGAAGTATCTAGATAAGATAAAATATATTTTTGATTACTATAACAGTATCTCCAAATTCACATTATTGCTACGATCAACTATAACCTTGTGATACGACATGTAATCTAAAGAAATTACCATATAAAAAGTGGATACAAAAGTATCAACACAATTATGGTAAGAATAAAAACATGTATAAATAAAATTGTATATATATAATGGTAATCAATGTACATAATGAAGTTGGTTCAAAATAACCCACTTATAATAAAGATTAAATAATCCTTAAATATTAAGTGTGATATTCCATCAAAATGTTGACATATATAAAATTCATAAAATGGTTCTTTGACCAGATTTAAAAATAACTATTTTTATCATAGAAAAACTATATGGATGCCAATATTATTTATAATGGATAAATAATTGACTCTAAAAAAGGATGTATCTATAGTATATGACAAAAAATAATTTGAAGGATTAGAATATGTATAACTCTGGAATAGAGTCAAATTATAATTCATAGACCATTAAAACTAATAGATAATCAAGTAATAGAGTCTATCATATTCATACATCTACAATTTAATGATAGGTTGTGTCATGTAACCAATCAAATAACAAATGATGACGACTTCGGTACAAATATTGTCATTATTTATGAATAAATTAGAAAATAAAATAATGGAGTTGAATATCACCATATCTACTATGGATGTTCCATCGACATTAGAAGTCGGTCCATCACAACATCAATATACAATTTCACATCCTCAGGTAATGAAATATCAAAATTTTCTGTCACTAATCATAGTTATTTTGAAACATCTTCAAGAAAAACATCCATATAATCATGTTGTGGAATATCATAGAGGATTTTATACATACATGGATTTCCTTCATATAATTTATATTTTTCAGTGGAAAATTATAAGGATGATTAAAATTTTGTAGAGTAAGATGATGAGAAATTTTAACAAATATATGATTCTAAATAACATTCTAAGCCCATCCATATAAGGATAAACCAACCATTGAACCATCCTCTAGAATTATATGCATGTACAGTCAATGGAATTACATGCTTAAAACAATTTGATGTGACCATTATTAATCCTCCTACAATATTTCCAAGAATTATTGGTGGCATGAATCGAATGTAAATCAAAGTTGTTATATATGTTAGAAGAGAAATTCAAAGAAAATCAGACATGAAAATAATTATAAGACAATATCACAATGATTGAAATTATAGTTAAATTTTAGATGATTCTAATAGATCTCTTTGTATGATTCCTTATGAAAAATTTGATTCAAAATTTTAGATGCATTTGTGTGATATAATTGATAATATTTTTAACTATGTTTTCATTACTATATATATCCTAAGGACATGTGTCAATCCTGTTCTATAATTTGACTACTAATCATTATATAATGAACTCATTTCTACTATTATTCTTGAAAGGATAAGATCATGTCAATGAGTTCCTACAATTCATGTGGTAGAGAGAATCCAATATATTTTTTGGTATCAAATAT
Organism: Viscum album; assembly: GCA_963277665.1. Taxonomy (NCBI): domain Eukaryota; kingdom Viridiplantae; phylum Streptophyta; class Magnoliopsida; order Santalales; family Viscaceae; genus Viscum; species Viscum album. The sequence continues at coordinate 1,636,903,900 of OY728121.1, read as the reverse complement.
CTTACTAGAAGTCTTGGGATGTAAGAGAAAGGATATTATGAATGTTTACAGTGACAAGGATAAATATTATTGAATTTTCACACAACTTCTGGGGATTTTATGACACAAAAATAATGTTATATTTCTATTACATACTATTAAATATGTTAATAAACACATCCACTTTAATCATTTAATGGTAGTGTTTGATATATTGTTTTGGAAATTTTCACCATACATGACTACATTTGCACATTAAAAGGTGTCTATACCAATTGATAATACATGTATTTATGGAAATTATATCAGAAAATTACTGATTCCCTCCCCCTAATATTGTAATACAACCATGTACCTTTGTAATTTTCTATTTTTGAGAAGGAGAACATATCATCTTGGATTTGGTTCCTAGTGGTCCATAGAGAGTCTTTGACGGATGTAGAAAGGATTTTTATTATTTTATATTTTCATCGAGAAATTAAGGAGATAGTACAATATGAGGTTCTACAATGAAGATCACCCAATTCCCATAACTAATAATTTATTGAAAACATTGAATTAGTTTCATAGAACATGTTTATGTATGAATCCATGAAGAAATAAATAATAAAAATTGGTATGAATATCCTTTTTTGAAGAATCATTATCTTATTTATTAACACATGATTTCTGTTTTGTTATTAATTATTATCATACGACCGAGAAAAAACAATTGAGGAGAGCCTCAAATATATTCATAAAGATAATCTAGAAGATTATAATAACATTATTCAAATTATAAATCCTAATTGATCACTAAAATATAGTGTTGGGATGCAATATGAACATATAGTTATCAAAATTGATTAATATCATTGTTAATAATAATTATATGTTAACTAAAAGATCCAAAATTATAATATAATATAATTTAATGTATTAAATTAAAATATAAGGTTGTAATGTACTTTTAGGAATGAGGAATATAGTCTGAATAGGTTCTAAATAGTGGGATGTAATATGGCCACCATTTATAGTGTAATATAGATAGAGTTCATCAGGAAGCTCCAAAATTCTATGTCTGTTCATTAGATATTCTAGAGTGTAAATTTTAGGCTAATGAGTTCTGTGATCCTATGTATGGTAAAAATTGTAATGTTCTTATTGGTTTAATAAATAATAATTAATGTTATTTCTGTATCATTAAAGCATTTAAATATCATTGCACACATGTGATCACAACATATGCCTCTATACACATATCATGGGAGTCGTTTGTTGATCCATTTTATTGACATGAGTGAATTAAATACTGTAATACTTCTACATTGATTCATGTTATGGAATATCAAAATTTGGATCTACCTATTGATGAACCCACACTTCTTACTGAAAATGACTCGGCTGTGAAGAAAAGGGAGGCCCAAGCCTACCAATATTCATAGTGATATGGATTGGCCCAAAAAACATTCCCCGACATGGAGGTGTGGTTTTTGTGGATAAGAATGTCACATGAGAACATGATTCTCTAGACGTATAGGGGAGACATCCAATAGTTCAAATAATTAATGTAAATCTTTTACATGAAATTATTTCGTCAGTTATTATAATTAATGTGATGAAGTAAACATGTATATATTGTTTGACTAATACCTCTATAATGAAATATGGTTTTATATTTTTAATTTACATAAGTAACATAAAAATCTTCAATATACATACATTATTTTTATAGAAAACCTGTGGTAAACAAAAAAAATATTTTATATGAAATCATAAAAAGATGTATGATTTAAATACTTTTCACCATTAATGTCTTACTATTCATATATTTAGATGTTTAAGCCTTTGTTTTATACCCATCAATCACACATGTCTTACAGAGTGATGGAGAGAAGGCATTTTAGACATCCTATTATTTAGGGACCACATAATTTTCACCATGATTCACCTATACAGTCATTGTTCCCTACCCCATATGTATTGCCTTTTATAGGGTTTCTATGCTAGACTTCATGATTATTTATCAGAATATTATCATTGAAAGGTAGAGAGATTTTAACCATATACACACACATTTAATCACTATGATGGGCGATGAACATTAATTTATATAATATTTTCTATATAATTTATTTTCCCATCATCATACAGGAGGTTAGGGGTGCCACTATTAGATATTGGTGCGCGATCATACATCATCTACTAGGTATTGGCATCATCAACATACAATCTCATTCCAGATGATGCTGGTGAGGAGATACTTTTATGACCCACTCGGGAAAACATTATAATACCAATCAGAAGCAATTTGTGTGTAGAACACTCCACCACCATGGTACACATGACGTATCTACCATTACACGAGGTTCATAACTATATGAGGAGATATAGGTGGGATTCCACTGTATTATCACATATGTATAGATACCACTTTACCAGTTTTTGAGAATATGTATATCATATTGTATGGTGTATGGTTCTGGTATACATGTGGTTCTGAGAATATTTTCCACATATTCCTCAGAGAGTTATCACAACACCTCCACATCAACTATTTTAGGATTTTCCTCGGGGTTGTGGGTTAGTATACATAATTAAATTGATTTTTTTTTTGAATTTTATTAATTTAATTAAAAAACATATAAAATAATACTTTTATATCCAAGTGATCTTTAGATCAATGTTATGTACATACCATAAGGCACAATGTGCATAAATTTTGATATATTTTTTACACTATACATCCCACACATGTATGTTAATCATTAAATTTTTATTGAAATTATTTTGTATTAGGATTATTAGATATTGAAATGTTTAGTTCATAATATTTTGGTTCAAGTTTATGAATTATATTTTGAGAGGAAATTTCAGGTTTCATATACCCCGTATAATTCATTTTTCTATGCACTACATCCACCATACTGTAAAAATATGGTTTAAGATCATCATATTGTGGTGCTAGTAATTCACTTCTTCATAATTTATTGCTATCGACTAAACTATGTGATATGATAGTAAGACTATATATAAATTATCCCCATTAGAACATAAAAGGTCGATGGACTACATTCTATTACTGTTATAGGCAGACATGTGATGGATTTGACAAACTATCATTCATGTTACATTGAGTGATGGGACATGGGTTCCCAATATGGTATCATTTAGAACTAATATCCCATGACACAAATTCAATTAGTCTATATGGAGGTTATTTATATTATTACTCATGACATAAGATCACCTACCTTAGGAACTATGGGATATACATTCATCAATTATTACATTTATTAAAATATATTATTTTTATTTCATCTTTCATATTAATTTGAATGATACTTTATTTTGATTTAGATAGATATGATCAACTAGTATATATCACTGATCCTTAGGAAGAATAATTTATTATGTGGGATGTAATTCACTCAGATAAAGTGGCTCTCAGAGATCCTCTATAATTCATATGTGGGAGTGTCTTCGATGTGGAGATACAATTATATCCTGACCCACATGATTTGATAGATGAATATAAGGATGATGGTGTGCCTATTGTACCGTTTTAGGATGATTCACCCCACTGCAAGTCAGTGGATTGAGACAATGACATAGGAAAGGGTAGATGCGAGGACTGAGAGAGTGATTTCGAAGGGAGGCTCATGCAGAAGTTGCTGCTGAACAGAGAGATGATTCTTTATAATAGGTGTAAGATCTTGAACTTCCGTGGAAGGTTTATGTTCCATATATTCCAAATTATAAACATGATGTACCTTATCTATCTTATATAGCTTCTTTGGAGTGGGACCTAACTACGGTAACACACATTCTGGTAGCCTCAAGAGATACTTCCACTAGTGGTAACTTATTTGATCACAGATTATTGACATATTTAGGAGATCCATTAATTCCAGTATTCTTGGTGACATATGGATATACATATGATATTATGTATTCCACTACATATAAGAATAAGGAGGTACCCGCAACACCACATATTGTACTGCCAACATAAAGCAGATCATTACACAACAACATCGACACAATAGTTGTTTAAACCCTTAAATGAAGAAGAGGAAAAACATGAGAAAGATACCATACCTATAATAAGGACACCAGAGCAACACAAACATCACACACAAAGTGGTTGTGATGTTGATATGTCAAGATATAGTACCGTGGGCCATCAATGTATATTTACTCTACAGGTATAAATCTTATTTACAATAGATAAAGGAATACAAATATATATATATATATATATAATATGTTGATAAACAACAATATTTTGTTCCATTAAAGTTATATTTAATTCATTATTTTAAAAAATTATTTTTAAATTCAATTATTTTTTATATGTTTATTCTATGTATCAAATTTTAATTAGATTATATTTTTACTTTTAAATTTATAGCCTTTCAAAGTCACATACTTAAAACATTAATATATTTTTAATAGCTGACTTTGAAAGAATATAAGTTCTAATTATTAAATACAATATAAATGTGATTTTATACACAAACTAATAATATAAAATATAATTGGAAAATAAGAATAAATTCATATATATATATATATTAATTAAAAATTAATTTACATGAAAAAACTTTAAAACATAACAGTTACACTTTTAAAGCATTATGGATATTTATCTTATTAATTATAATTTTATTATGATAAATAATTAACTTTGGTATTATTATTGAATTCTATTAATAATAATATTACAAAATATAAAATATATTGTTAAATATTTTCAATAATTACATTAATAAATATGATAAATAATGAAAATTATACTAATAAATTAGTTAATCCTATACTTAATAATAAATCATAATAAAATTAGTAATATAGAAAATATAATTATTAATAATAATGTTATTATTATGATTTTATTATATATTTTGATTTATTTTAAAATTATTTATAAATAGAATTTTAAAATAACCTAAATATAAATATATTTATAATTATATAATTATAAAAAATAAATATTTTTTTAATTAAATTGAATTTATATATTTATATTTAAGTTGTTTCTTTTTTTATATAATTAGAAATATATTTAAAAAATAATAAATATGTATTAATAAATACAATTCTAAAAATATATTTACAAATAAAAAATTATTGATATAAATATACATATAAATAATACAAATATTTATAATTATATTGACAAATAACATTATAAATATTTAATTATAAATATATATTTATAAATAAATAAATGTTAATATTATAACACCCCAAGATTTCATAGTATGTTATATCTTTCATGTAATTTATTATCATATATTTCTCGCAACACTAACTTGTCTAACGATATACGCAAGATTGAGTTTCTACGAAACAACACATTAATATTATAATTATTTGAACAATAAATTTATTTCTCAATTAAATATCATAATATGAATATTGAAAAATTAATTTTAAATTTTATTTATAATGTTTTCACATAAATAAAACATATTTATATTTAAAGTTATTAGTTCTGTTAAAATAGTTATATATTTAGAAAAACTATTTTATTAAAAGAACTACTTTTTATGTCCTTTTGTGAACAATAATAAAAATAATTTTAGACACTCATAAAAATTGAATTTAGTAAAATAGAATTCATTTTTTATTTCAAAAAATCATAATTAGCATAGGGTGAATTTTTGGTACTTTTCTGATAACTTTCATATTTTGATGAATAGTGAAAAATACTAAATTTTATTTGAAAACAGCTTTTTAAATCGAAATAACATATAGTTTTAAATTATACATTATAGTGGTTTTAATGTTTAATTAGATTATATTTTTATCATTTAATATAATTTAGTTCAGTGGATCTTATTTCACATTTAAATTGTACATAAACACATGTCAATATTTTGATAGTTTTTATTACATAAAAACCTGCTTTTTGATTTTAACAACAAGAATTAATTTTGAATTAATTTATGAAACTTATTCATTATGAATTAGGAAAAATGGATTCCATAATTTGAATCAGTAGGTCCATATTTTTGAAATTGTTAACTTTTATTTTTAGACATTATGAATAGAAACTTCAGTAAAGATTATATTTAACATTATTGATGGGTAAATCTGGTAATAAGGGTAAAAAATAAAACTATAATAATATTAAATTACCCTGACATAGGTTCTAACCATATTTTATGATACATTATTGTCAATTTGAATCCTTGGGTTTATTTTGGGACACCATGGTTCCACATGTATTTGAAAATGACACTTTATAAAAATTAATTTAATGTTAAGGAAAATGAAACAAAAACAAATATCTTTTAGTAAACAAATTTTTATATAGGTTTATATAAGTGATAATTTTTTACTATAAAAATTCAACAGAAATATAAAAATTATTATACATCATATTATTTTATTTATTATTTTTGGACATAAAATAAACATATTTATTTTTGACACAATAATGATGAAGTATTCTATTTATTAATGAAGGATACAAATAAGGGATACTATAAATATTAAAATAAATATAATTTTAAATTTTTTATTCCATACATGAATTTTTTAGGTGAATATGACATGTTATGTTTTATTAAATTTATTTTTTTAGGTAATAATGTTGTGATGACTTTCACAAAAACAAAATGCTAAATAGTGTCAAAATACATATAAATGAGTTTGAAAAATACTATTGTATTAAATGATATAATATTCTTCAAAATCTATTATTAGAAAAAAGGAATTAAATTAGGATATATTGGACATTATTGAACCACTGAAGGTTCTCTTGGAATTTTATATATGTTTATAAACCATGTAATATAAAAATACAAGAAGACATGGTAAATATTAAACTATTTCACTAAGAGTTAAATAAAAAAGGTAAGGTTAATATAGTGACATAAAATTTTCTAGATAAAATTGGTTGAGAGGATTTAGATCCATCACTACCTTAGCATATAAAATAAATGCATTTTAATTAATTAGAAAATAAAAATGAATTTATAATAAATTAATATTTCAAACTTTTCCTAATGTACCCCTCACCTCCCTTATAAAAGGGCACTGCCCCTTCTCGAATATTCAAACATCCAAATCCATTTGTCTCGGCCAACTCCTGATCAAATATCCTAAAAAATACCATTAATTAATTTTAGAGGCATTAATTTGATCAAAAATCCATCTTAAGAAGCCCTTTTGTTCAAATAAAAATAATGCACCCAAAGAAGATGTAATTACTTCATCACCACTTTTAATGTTTTTTTCTTCTTCCACTTCCTATTTATTTGTTGATTCCATACCAAAAATAATATCTCTAATAACATATATTTATTAAGAAGTTTTTATAAATATGGTACAACTATATTCATTATTCTATCCATCATATGAATGACAATGTCAATATACGTGTGTCCGTATGGCTTACCGTCTCCACATCATGGTTTAGTATGTTATTCAACGCTTCATTATTTGGATGTGTATAATAATGATTATAATTGACATAAATATTAAATATAAAATTTTAATGACTCTAAATATATAATATATTGTACAATTAAATAATATTTCACCATCAATAAAATGATATTGTCACTCACGAGTACATATCAGTACAGGAAAACTGCCTTCTACCTATGGTTCCAAACCATGTGTATAACCCCAAAAAATGTGGGAATAGGCTATACCCACAGTTTTGGGAATAGTGGGATGGAAATGATTCGGGATAGGGGGTCCTCCTATACCAACGGTTTCACAAACCATGGGGATAGGATTGCCACAATGTCACAGGCCCGTGAACACACAAGCATAGCGTTGACCCGACGGTTCTCAAACTATATGAATTTAATCTTCAAAAATAGGGGCTATTGAGACTCAACAATGGGACGCGCCATGCATAATTTCAACCTTCACTACCAATCGAGCCAAATGCATCTTTTGATTATATAGATATATCTATCTAAATATATTAATAATATCGCGTATCTAAAAATAGATGCTTCGAGAATCGAACACGTGACCCTGGGAATTTAAAAAAGGGGTGAAACCAACAGGGATAATAGACATTTGATTATTTAATCATACGTATGCCTTTTTATATTAATTATAGTTTTTTACCAAAAAAAGAAAATCAACGGGTTTCAAACACCGGATCCCTAGAGAAATGGAAAAGGCCTTAACCAACAAACCTATAGAACTTATTTGTCTTTTTATTTGTACGTTTATAATTATATTAATGAAAACCATGTTCCCACCCAAAAAAAATTCATCCCGCATAAATTTTTTTCCTTCCATAATACTGGAAATTTATACCCAGGGTTCTCCAAAACCGTGGGTATAGGTCTGAAAAAAACACTAATACCCTTGGTTTTTCAAAACCGTTGGTATAAGACTTCGCAATACACCCTATCCCCAGGGTTTGGACTAAAATCGTAGGGATAGGTTTTTGAAAAAATTACCAAAACCTACAGTTTTTCAAAACCGTGGGTATGGTTCTTTTAATAAACCATATCCCCGTGGTTTCAGTCAAAATCATGGGGATAGAGAACATATTCCCACAGTTTTTGATAACCATGGGAATAGGATCACATACTACCCCTATACCAATATATTTGGAAAATCGTGGGTATAGGTCCATTTTCTAGTAGTGTATTTTTTACCATCTTCATAACGTGATGAGATTTCATTCTCCATAGTATTCATTCAAGAATAATATTCATTTTATAATTAAACATAATGTTTAAGAAATTAATATCATTCTGTATGTGAATAAAATTTATTCCATCCATAACAAACATGTCTTACATAACAAAACATATAAAGGAAAATGAATCAGTCAACACCCAAAACCATGATACTACTGAAATATTATAAACAAACCAATATTAGAAGATCATATATGATATCATATTTATGCATCTGGTTATTTTAAAATTTTATAACAATAATTAAATCATTATACAAGAGGTTAATGTGCTCTCGACCAAAGGAAAGTACAAGGTAAGGGTTAATTTCTCAATCACATATTTATCAGAGATTTTTTATGTGTATGTTTTTACTATGACATATTTATTATCAATTTCCATGTTTTATTAAAGATTTTTCAAAAGGATTCTTTTTAAGGGACACTATAACTAAAACATCATTTTTAATGTTTTATATATATTTTTTATAAATCTTTCTAATTAATTTCCATGTTTTCAAAATAATTTTATAGACTTATTAATATGTACATGGATGTTTTAAAATGTTAATTCCTTCCGAATGTTTCAAATTGGTATGGGACACTTTGATTAAAAAATTTATTTTAAATGTCTTCCTTTCTATATTGTGTTACTTTTAAATGATTTCATGAAATAAAATATATCTCTCAAAGAGTTTTACTGATCATTTTCAACTATGTCAACATCTTTTACTAGATATTATTCATGATTGAGGTTTATTTATTATAATTCAATGTTATATATTATATTGAATGAGTTATGATATGTTTGAATATGGATGTGATGTTTCTATACCATTAATGTTTTATGGTTTATGTATTGACATTTCGTATGATAGTTTTATACAAATTTTTATGTTATGTTTCACCTATTTTATATGTGGAATGATTTGGACTTAGTAGGTGACAGGAAGGGCCCGCTATAGCCCCTAGATGCATCGGTAGGTCTCATGAGACAAATTAGTGTCTTAGAAAAAAGGCCATGAAATTTTTTTTATCTGTAGCCTTGTCACAAGGCCTTGACTATGTGGTTGTGAGGTCTGATAATATACATTACCTCATTATAAAATTAGTTATTATATGTGATTACTAGACTAATTGAATATCCGTGTGTATGTTTATATGGTAATGTTTTATATATTTTTTCCAAAATATGTTCAAGTTTATGTTTAAAAGGATGTTGTTTTTTATTAAATATCTTCCCTTAAATGTTTATAGCTTCTGCTAAATTTTTTACCCTTATTGAGCATCTGAGCTCTCCCCTTTCTTATATTTTGTTTTCCCAGGATTCTAAGAAGTATATTTGGATTGATATGCATGGTTAATCTAGGGGAATAATGTCATTCTCAAATGATTATTTTATGTTCTATTTTATGTTTGAATAATTAATGTAACGTTCATGTATGTAATCCATTTCCCAAGAATTTTAAATTGATCAGCCCCTCGGGGTATTATTCCTTATAATCATGCTAATGTATTAAAATAATGTGTTGGATCTATGCTTCTAGGGATGAGGAATTACATTTGGTATCATAGGAAGGATAGAAACAACCTTGGAAATATATTTAGAACACTTAGATTAGGGATCATAATCCTACGATAGATTTGTAGATAAGTATAGAAGAACCCCGTAAGATTTTGGTAAAGTAGGATTTATGTGGGTTTTCAAAGAAATACATCCTTGTTTGGATACTACAAGTGTAAATGTTTCTAGAAGAAATGTACCTAGAAGTGAAAAACAGGAAAGGAGTTTTGAGCTTGACCCAGGGTATCCTGGTACATGACAATGAGCCTTACCGCGAACATTGTTTTACACTCCTGCGGGATATGAATATGATAATTCAAATTTTCATTACAATAAATTATTAAGGATTTCTGAGTAAATACTTCCCCAAACAATTTTTTTATGATTGTAGATTATATGCATAAATTGTTAATTGAATGATAAGTATTTTATAGTTTTGGAATTATGCATTGAGATTCATAAACTAACCTAATGTATGCCACTACATAGAAATGGCGCTCATTAGAAGTAATGAGAACTCCAGCAATACACATTATCCAAAGAGTAAGAAGGATCATATCTGTCATGGTCTTAAGGGTAAATTTATAATGGAAATAGTCTCCCACGTATTCTCATCACATGAAGAAATAGTATCATGTGTTAATAAGATAAGTAAAAATCTATCTAATTCATATGTCTTTGAAGGGAATCCAGAGAATAAGAGTATGGTAGAGAGAAAGATGGATAAAGTGAAGAAGGGAATGAAGGATTATCCAATATGTGATAAATATGGAAAGAATCACCCTGTGAAGTGATTGAATTGAATGTGAGTTTCTTATAAGTGTGGAGAAAAAGGACAACATGTTCGTTATTGGAAGGGTAAGAAAAATGTTTCAAATGATCAATGCTTCATCTTCAAGGAGTTGGGACACTACATGAATCAATGTACTATTCATTTGAGTATACCCCAAATGATTCTATTGGATAATAATAAAGTTATGATACTACCACATATGAAGTGGAATGATTAGTGTTCTTATGTTTTTTAATGAATTATTTCATATGAGTATTGTATTAATTATGTAAAAGTTATAAGAATTATAGTGTATATAAAGACTGTAATGCAGTACGTTTTCTTTAAGGATTTTGGATTTTATGCTACCAAGAAATGTGACATAGTTTAAAGTTAAACATTTTGGGAAATATATGGTTATGGGAAACATAACCCATAATATGTTTTTGAAACTGTGATAATGATTTTAGAATAAGATATGATTGATTGGGACAAATTATATTGGGTATTCTTGACTACCGTGAAACTAATTATTTGTTTGTTTTTTCCATCATTGTCAAATTTAAAAACATTTTTTGATATATGGAGTATATCCAGTATTGCATAGGGAATAATGGAGGGTGAATTTAATTAATACGGTTTTATGGTAATTAAGGGTGTCACCATGTTTTAAAAGAATACATGAGGAAGGTATTCACATGTTATTACTTGGGAAAAGAGATCTTCAATATGATTACCATTCTTATAAATTTTGGAATGTGAGTTTAAACATAAGTATTTTGGATAAGTCTAATAGTTGGAATGAATTAATATGGGCATTGGATAATATTTTTTCAGGTTACAAAATTTATTAATATTTTTTTGGATTATTATAAATAGAACAACCCAAAGGTCGAGTGATAAACTGCTGTGTCTGGCAAGGTGGAGAGACTTGAACCCACAACTGAAGGGCGACAGGGGTGCATCACCTACCAATGACCTACATGATGTCCTTGATTGTATAATGTATTTTTTTTAAATCATCTAATCGATAAATTATAAATTCATTTCTTTAGAATACTATAAGATTAAGATAAATAAAATATTTTTGAGTTCAATTATCTTTTGGAGTGAAAGAAGAGTATTTGGTAGAAATTAGTTAAAGGACAGACATCTACTTGTCAAGTAATTTTTTAAAGTTCTATGATGAAATTAATTCTTAAACTTTTGGGAAAGGATCTTAAAACCAAAAATGTGTTTTCTTAATACTTTATGATTTTTTGAACCAATTATGTTTTAAATCATCATAGATTTGTGTCATTGAGGCCCAAAATTTTGTATTTATTATGTACTTATTTTTGATTGATGACCACAATCACTCCCTATTAATATTTACATTTTATCTAATTATATGTCTCCAATTTCCACCAATGTTCTATTATTAATAATATAAATTTGGTGGTGAATGTTTCATTTCCATTTCACAGTTCTTAAGACTAAATTTTATTAACCATATTTTTTTGATGGGGGTTTTCCACAAATGTATTTTCTATTTGTAACCTATTATTTTCAATGATCAATTTCAAAATTCGAGGAACAGATTTATTGATGGAGGGGAGAATGTAACACCCCAAGATTTCTTTTCAAATTATCTCTTTAAAGTAATTTAATAGCTTATATTTCACGCAACACCGGCATGGATAGTGTTATATGCAATATTTAGTTTCTATGAAACAACACATTAGTATAATAATTATTTAAATGATATATTTATTTATCTAATAATTATTGTAATATAAATAGTAAAAATTAAATTTTAATTATTAGTTATAATTTATTCACATGAAGAAAAAGTATTTATAATGAAATTTATAAGTTTTGTTAAAATAGTTATATATTTGGAAAAACTATTTTCTTAAAAGAACTACTTTTTATTTCCATTTGTTAACAATAATAGAATTAACATCAGACACTCCTAAAAATTTAATTTTGTAAAATAGTCTTCATTTTTTATTTTGGGTTATCAAAATTAGGTTATGGTGATTTTTTGGAACTTTTCTAATAACTTTCATATTTTAATGAATAGTGAAAAATACTAAAATTTAATTAGAATATATTTTTAATCAAAATATGTTATAATGTTAAATTATAAATTATAGTGTTTTTAATTTATCATTAGATTATATTTTCATCATTTAATATAATTTAGGTCATTGGATGAAATTTACCTATTATTTTGTACATAGAAACATGTCAATCTTTTGATTGTTTTTAGTTCATAAAAACAAGCTATTTGGTTTTGAAAATTGGAATTAAGTATGTTAACCTTGTAATATAAAAATACAAGAAGACATAGTAAATGTTAATCTATTTTACTAAGAATTAAATCTAAAAGATAAGGTTAATATGGTGAAATAAACTTGTATAAAACCTATTGGTTGAGTGTATTTCAACCCATCCTCACTTTATCCTTGAAATAAATCCATTTGGAGTTATTATAAACCGAAAATAATTTTATAATGATTTAATATTTCAATCTTTTTCTAAAGTGCCCCTCACCGCCCTTATAAAAGGGTACATCCCCTTCCCAAAAATTCACACCTCCAAATCCATTTGGCTCATCCAAACCCTACTCAAATCTCCTATTAACTACAATCACTTCATCCTAGAGGAATTAGTTTGATGAGGAAGCCAAAATATAGAGCCCTTTTGTTCAAATAAAAATAAGCACTCAGAGTAGAGGTAATTACTTCATCACCGCTTTCAAAGTTCATTTTTTCTTCTTCAACTTATTATTTATTTGTTGATTACATACCAAAATAATAACTCCAGTACCTTCTACATAATGAGATGTTATTATAAAAATGGTATAACCATATTCATTATTCGATTCATCCTATTAATGACAAAATCAATATACGTGCGTACGTAGGACTTACCGTCTCCACATCGTGGTGTAGTTTTTTATTCAAAACATCATAATTTGGATGGGTATACTAATGATTATTATTGATGTAAATATTAAATATAACACATTAATGATTCTGAATAAATATTATAATATCCAATTACATATGATTTCACAATCAATAAAATGGTATCGCCACTCATGCTTACGTATGGTTTACTATCTCCAGGACTCGAAGAGATTTCATTCCCCATCATATCCATTCAAGAATAATTTTCATTTGATGATTAAAAATAATGTTTAAGAACTTAATATCAATCAGGATATGAATCAAATATATCATATCCAAAAAAACATGACTTACATAACAATACATATAAAGGAAAACAAATCAGTTAAAAGTCAATACAATAATACTAATAAAATATTAATAATAAAATCAATACCAGAGGATCATAAATGATATCATTTATATGTATGTGGTTCTTTTATAATTTAATAACAATTATTTAACCATTATACATGAGGTTAATGTACCCTTTACCAATGGAATGTATAAGGTAAGGGCCAATTACTCAATCTCCTTATCATCCGAGATTTTCTGTGTGTAAGTTTTTACAAGGAAATAATTATTATCCATGTCTATGTTTCCTAAAAGATTTTTCAAAAGGACTCTTTTAATGGACTCTTTAACTAAAACATAATTTTAAATGTTTTAAATATTTATTCTTGTAAATATTTTTAATTGTTTTCCAGGTCTTCAAAATAATTTTATGGATTTATTTATATGGATACGAATGTTTTAAAATATCAATTCAGTTCAAAAGTTTCGATGTGATATGGAACACTTTGATTTAAAAATTTCTTTAAATGTCTATCTTAATAAATTGTTTGACTTTGAAACGATTTCAGGAAAAAGCGATATTTTTCTCAATGATTTTTATTGATCATTTTGAACATTGTAAACATCCATTATTGGAAATTATTCATGATTGAGGATTATTGATAATAATAAAATGTTTTATATTGTATTGAATGATTTATGATATGGTTAACTATGGATGTGCTATTATTATTCCCTTAATGGTTTATGGTTGAAGAATTGTCATTTTGTATGATAGTTTTAATACGAATGTTTAAGTTATGCTTGCCCCTTTTTATATGTGGAATGCATTGGACTTATTAAGTGATAGGTGGGAACCGCTATAGCCCCCGATTCATCTGTATGTCTCATTAGTGAATTTAGTGTCTTGGCATAAGGCCTTGAAAAATAAATTATTTGTAGTCACGGCACGAGGCTTTGACTATGTGTTTATGATGTCCGACATTATGCATTTCCTCATTATGAAATGTGTTATTAGATGTGATTATTCTATTAGTAGAGTATCCAAGTGCATTTTTATATGGTAATGTTTGATTTATATATTTCCAAATTATGTTCAAGTTTATTTTTAAAAGTTATCTGTTTTTATAAAAAATACTTCCTTAAAAATTTATAGCTTTCGCTAAATTACTTAAACTTATTGAGAATATGAGCTCACCCCTTTCTTATACTTTGTTTTCCCAGGATTCCAAGAAGTATATTTAGATAGATATGTTAGGGTGGGATTAATCTTGGGGAATAATGGAATTCTTAATAGATTTTTTATGTGGAGTTTTTTGTTTGAATGTATAATGTAATATTCATGTATGTAATCTATTTTCAAAGACTTATAAACTGATCGGCCCTTCGGGAAATGAGTCCTTCTAATCATGCCAATGTATTAAAACAATGCACCCGCTATGGGATTTTGGGTTGGTGAATTACAAATATTTGCAATTAAATATTATTATATTTATATAGTTAATAAAATATATTAATATTTAAATTTAAAATCTACAAATAAATTTATTTAATAATTATATATAATAATTTTTTTTATATAATTATAAATATATATAAATAATTGTAAATATGTAATTAAAAATTTTATTTATAATAATTATTATAAATTAATATATTTTTATAATTATGTATATTTATATAATAATTTTCATGTAAAATATTATATATATAAATATATATTTATATTTATATGAATAAATTAATTTGATTATATATTTATTTAAATAATTATAATTAAACATAGAAACACACATAAATACATTTAGGGTGCATAGGAATAATATTAAAATTAAACATACACGCACATGCCCTAAGAGTATAACCTAGTCCATAGCCCAACTATAGGGATAATCAAGATTATACTAAAGAAATTACTTTTATTATATATATAGGGTTTCCCGTAGGGTAAATCTTTTTTAGTCGCCCCTGTCATCGGGAGAGGCTCCTCCTCATGTCAATGTTGGTTGATGTCATCCACAAGTTTCTCCCCCATATCAAGGGCCTGCGTATGTCCATCCATGGTGGACAGACCCCTTCTGGCCCATCCCTTTGTGAATTTACACACCAAGCCTGACTCCCCCCATTGAAGCAACATCGTTAGATGGTCAAAACCAAACACTACCTCCCAGGCTGCTCTACCAGATTCAACCATGTCTATCCATCATGTCATCACCCCATGGAAGACATATCGTCACCTCCCACTGGTAATCACCTTTATTTCCATGTGAGGCCATCATGAAACACTCGTGAAAAGTGATAATTATACAATTTTAGGCACCAAATGATGTCATCCCTAGAATAAAAAATCCTATGTAATCTGGGTACTAAATATGATGATACTAGGATTTGAATGCTATCCGACCCGGATGTGGTGCCCAACCATGTACCACTCGGCCAATTCACAGCCATAAATGAATCTATAATTATATACATATATTTTTAAGTATATAAATATGTATTCATAAATATATTTATAATTATATATTAATAAATATATTTATTTTTAAATATATATATAAATTATTATATATAAATATTTAAATATATAATTATATAAAAATATAATTATATAAATATGTATTTTTATATTAAAATGTATTTGTAAATTAATGGAGAGCTCTTCAATAACCCTATCAGGGGAAGGTGATGTGTGAAGATTACGAAGGAATATCTATGGTCATCGATAAATTTTGTTCTTTCAATAAGAGGAAAGCCAAAATTACGGGGCATAGTAAAATCCTCATTTATAGGGATCAATGAACTTTGGTACCCCAATCAACATTGGATGATGGACACTTTCGACGGTAATGAAGTGCCCAATCAACGAGGTGGGATACGACCTCCCAAGAAGTGGATGTCCACAAGATGTGATCTCTGTTATCCCATTTTACAAATGAGACTAGCCTTATATTGTAAATCTAGAAGATATCCTCTTCATGTGAAGGTTTCTGATCAAGGATCATAATTTTATTATTCAGGGAATCCAGAGAAATCGATAGTGGGATCTAATCCTCCAATGGATGGTGTGGGAAAGGTTTGGAAGAGAATAAGGATCTCTACTAGTTGTGGGGGTCAGCACCAACACAATTTGGTGAAAAAAGTTTGGGTCTATGGTAGGTGAAGTGTGCTCGTGTCATTTGTACAGCAGCATGTGTTGTGCTCAGAGTTGGTGTCGATAAGCAGGTGCTTCAAATCAATGACTATTTGATATCACACATAGAGAGGGTGGCAGTGACACTGATCTGCTTAAGGGTTGAATGATCCATATCACTAGACAACAACAATGACAAGTTGATAAGTGGAGGATAGGGTTTTATTTGGGGAAGATTAGGGTATTCAAAACCCTTAGACTTTTGGAATGTTTTCTTACTCTCATTGGTTAATCGTCCTCCTTTCCATTTATGTTTTCTATTGGCCTTCGAGTCATGTTGTTGGGTTCTATTTTTCTGTTCATTATGGGAACATGATTTAATTCACTCAATATGTAATGGGTCCCTAACCAAGTGAAATAAGAGTTTCCATTAATTTTATAGTTTTTTCTAACCCCAATTAATTCATATTAAATATTTATTTTTATAAATATATAAAATATACACACACACACATATATATATATATTTATCTATTTTAAATATATTTAGATAGATATAGGAAAATAGGTCCATCCAAAAGAAAAATCTCTTGAGAATTTATTAAAATATAAAGATAGAGTGTACATAAGAGTAAATAAATGGGAGAAAACCTACATAATAAAAAAAATGAATCAAACATTGCCATAATCATGAACAGAATCTTAAGTATTAGTAGTTTCCCATTTTTTCTGTGAGGCCATATGGATGAAAAGAGTAGTATACTTCTCTTTAATATTAAACTACTCTATGGTGAGCCATGATGATCTAGAACAACCACCTAATCCACATCCTTGGGCAATATCCTCTCAACCAAATCTGCGACAATGACCCTTTTTGGAACGCACCTCGTTTCCATGTTTTCTAAAGAATATTCACATCATGTTCACCCTGTTCAAAGACTACCATATCATCAAGATCCATAAAATTGTTGACCTCAGTTACCATTGACCCATCACATTGTTGTTTAATTGATTCATGTCGATAACATGTTTTCCTTTAATAAATTTTAAACCCTTCACTATACACAGTATTCTTCCCTTTTATTTCCACAAAACATCCCTCCTAATAACATCAAATATTTCTGAAAAAAGCAGAAACTTTCATGAAATTATCATGATGAAATTTATAGAGTAGTCTCAGGGACTCCTTACTAGCATTGAGCTCAGTATCAGAAACAATGTATGACCATATTTTCCACTTCTCAATATATTGTTCATGAGATGCTCTATAATTAAAAGGGTCTACCTCTATGCTTTTAACACAACGAGCATTAGATATTGGTTCCTACCTAGTTCCCAACATAGAATCATCAACAATTTTATTGTCACTCATATGCTAATTAGTCAGAAGATTATCATTTATTTTTGGAATGAAAATATCATTCCTAGCTTCATCATTACCAGATATAACCACTAGAGGCACATGGGTGTTGTCTATACTAGTGTCATGCACAACGTCATCTAAAATGTCTGGTCTAGCCAAATGGGATTCAGA
Organism: Viscum album; assembly: GCA_963277665.1. NCBI lineage: Eukaryota > Viridiplantae > Streptophyta > Magnoliopsida > Santalales > Viscaceae > Viscum > Viscum album. The sequence continues at coordinate 1,636,885,044 of OY728121.1, read as the reverse complement.
TATATTAGCAGGTTCAAAAGAAACTTCTTCTATAGATTTCTCTTCATCTATACTATTCCGAGATAACTTCAATCCAATCTTCACACAATGTTATATTTCAGGACCATGATCAGCGAACAGTTCACAGACTATAAGTCTCCTTCAAGAGTCTCTTTCATGGTCAATAACCCCACATTCCATATAGAATTCATTAAATTGATCATAAACAATCGTTAACTTATACACTTCATTATCAGTAGATAAAAAAATCCATCTAACTTAAGTAAAATGAAATAAATTTCAACTATAAACCTATAGAAATGACCATAACAAGCATCTTTAGTTGCATTTTCTATATTAATGGGTATAAAAAGTGACATCTCCACATCATGGAAGATTTTGGGATGGAAAATCATCTAATGAAAACCATAAACCCAAACCCCGCACTTCAACATTTATGACCTATACCAATGGTTTGGCCAAAACCATTGGTATAGGTCACCAATTTGGACCTATACCAATGGTATAGCCGAAACCATTGGAATAAGTCACTTATATGGATCTATTCCAATGGTTTTGGCCAAAAAAATCAGTATTGGTTCACTATAGTGACCTTATACCAACTGTTTTGGACAAACCATTAGTATAGCTCAAAAAAATAAAATAACCACTGAGAACCGTTGGTATAGGTACACATATTGTTTATGGAATATTTTTTAAAAATAACCTTAAATAAATCAAAATATAAAATAATTATGAATATACATATCTATATTTATGAAATTATGGTCACAAAAGTCATTTTATGTTAGTGGTTAAATCCTTTAATTATAATCAAGAGGTGCTGGGATGAAAACTAAGATGAGTTATTTTTGAATTAACTTTACCAATAGTATTATAAATCCATTGGTATTGGTTTTTCATATTACCTATACCAATGGTTTTCCCAGTACTATTGGTATATACCAATCCCAAATCCAAACCATCCATTGGTCCTCCAAATCATTGGTATACGCTATACCAAAAGTTTGGAGGCCTATACCAACTGTTCCAAACTATTGGTAAATGGTATTTTTTTTAATAGTGTAGAACTACACAGAGGAATTACCTACATTTAAAGGATCAAGACAACAGTACCATTCATTATCATGAAGAAATTATACATTCATGTAGATTGATCCAAACACCCATGCTCAGGATTTTAAATCTTTTGAAGAAAACAATATGTTGTAGAATCCTAGACCTGAAGACACACATCGTCAATTGGAGAACCAACAATGTTTGACCATTCAATAAACCATCTAATCCATTTTCAAAGGAATAGATCCCCGAGATAAGATGTGTTGAGAAATTATAGAGTGCTTACCGGTTTCAACTTGTTTAGTTACCTAATCCTTATCCACCATGACATGAGAAACAAAACCTTTATGATGAATGTTGAAATAAGACGAACCATTAAAGAATGAGAAGGAACGCTTCGTAGTGCACCCATCAAAAAAATTATCCCGAGTAAGAAATCTTGAGGGAGATCTATCGATTCAAGTCAAGTAAGAATCAAACTGACCCTACTAGAAGAAAGAATGAAACATAGAACAACAACAAATCAATGTCAAATTAACCCAAGAGAAGCTGGCGTCCATAGAATGCCACACACAGACCAAAAATACACAATTATATATTTAAATTACTTATATATATATATTTCATTATAATTTTAAATAAATAAATATATAATTATTTTTAATGTAATGTGTGCAGAGATCCAATTCATATAGCACTCACACAATTTTCAGGATGTACTAAATGATGTGGTTCTAAGCCCTCCAATTTTTCCTAAAATCACATAATCCAAAAATAAAATAAAATAAAAATACCCAACTATAAAATTTAAAAAAGATTATATTATTCAATAAATAATCAGATGTTGTATCACTCCTTATTGAAATCCCATGGAGAGAACCAAATCTATATCCAATGGTTCATTGCAATTATCCCTATATGAATCGACCAATGATCATTATCTTCATTCATGGTTCATTAAAAAAATCTCATATGGATACTTGGATTACTAGCTCATGAAACATTTTTTTTTACCAAAAGTCAAAAAAGAAATATTTCATTTATAGAATCATAAAAATAAATCTATGCTCCAGTTACTTATCCTAATAATTTAAGACCTCAAAACTCATATCATTATAAACAATAGAATTTATTAAATCTATAAAATTAAAAATATATGAAGTAATGGTTGAATGAAATATGACATGTTCAAGAATTAAAAACCATGGGTTCATTAATAGAACATTTTGGCTGTTCTGAACCTTTTTTACTATGACTATTTCTCCATTGCTGTGATCATAAAGGAACATCAACATTTATTATTTTTATTATGTCAATATAGATACATTTAAGCCAAATCATCATTGATATTCTTTATTTCTATATATTATTCTAGATTTTAGAATTGCACCTATTTTTATATTTACTATTTTTACTATAGAGAACTTTTTTATTATTATACCAATCTAAGGTACTTATGGAGTTAGGTTATACCTCATAAACAAAAGGATAATGCAATGTTTGTGACTCCTATTGAAATTTACTTGTTATTGGATAAAATTTGGTACATATAAGATAATATATATTGGTTGGGTTCTGTCTGTAGATGAGAAAAACAGAGTGTCTATAGAAGGATATCACTTTGTTTCAGAAGTGAGCATTCTAGTGTGTACCATTCCACTATAGGAGTATAAAAGTTTGAAAATTAAATGATTTATTGTTTAATAAAAACTACTATAAAAATACGATGTTCATAAAATTTTATTAACAATACATTTATATTTATAAAATTTCACTACAATGTTCTAGTTTTTCATTATTCTTTTGATTCACCTACATGAAATAATATCCCCTTAATCAATATTATGTTTTAATTTTAAATGGTATATTCACCCTATATGTAGAAAATATTGGATTCTAAGCGAGTCAAAAAAAAGTTATCAAATCATATTCCTTTTGAGTAATAGTGTTTTCTTATATTTAATTTATGATTTCCAATATATCTTACACCCAATATCATAAGAAAAATTATTTCTAATGAATTAAATAATGAATGTAAATTCTAGTAAGATACAATAAAAACATTAATAATTCTATGAAAATTACTATGGTTATTAGAAGTCTTAAATGGACACACAATTAATGTAATTAAATATTTTACTGAATAAGATCAATATGAAACCATATAAGCTACCTAATTATGATATATATTCACTAGTATATAATAATGTGGTAAATTATATTTTAAATTATAATGTAATAAATGTAATAAATTATTCTATAATTAAAAGTGTGTTCAGGCATGTATCAGCTTGTATGAAATCACAAGACATATAAAGAATTGTTTAATTCAGACACTTTTGTTCTAGAAAGTCTTAAAAGAACTATGGTAGGAATGAAAGGTGAACAATAAATGTAATTTAAGATTGGTGAAGATGAATCAATGATCCAAATGTTTCAAAAATTAGTAAGTACCATAAATTTTATGAATATTCTTAGAGAGTATTTTAATATCAAAACAACAATAAAAAGAGGGTTCATATAACTACAGAAGAAGTGGAACATGAGTAAATTTAAAATTAATGAGTGTAAGAAAAAAAGTATACTTATGATAATGTAATTGGTTCTTCATAATAGTGTGAGTTCGGACTAAAACACATTATTTATGAGGTTTTTTCACAAAATAAATATATTTTATTCCAATATATTATAAATGTTTTGTATAAATCTTTTGAATATGATTATGAGAGAAGTTAAAACGAGATAACTCACCTGACTACAATATTCTACAACTTCATCAAAATGGTAATGTAGTCAATAGGTACTTCATAAATAAGAATGAAAAGGAAGGTAATAAGGACAACACAAGTAAAATAAATAATGTGTTAGATCTGAATAGTTATCAATTCCTTAATAATGGTAATATTATGATAGTTTTTCTTATCTAAATTATTAAGTTAATGATATGAATAACATTAATAATTAGAAGTACGTGTTTTCTGGAAGTTGGAATAACCCTGATGGCTCTGGATCAAGTTTCTATTTAATGAGTGAAAAATAGACTCGAATAATTACTTTGATTTATACATATTTTATATTATTTGATTTAACTTTTAAATAATTTTTAAAACTAGATATGTTTTACTACAATGTTGTTATTGAATATGAAAATAATACGAATTTTATTTTTCAATATAATTTATATTTTTTATAATTCTAATGCTAAAAAACTATATGAATAAAATAATAAACTATAAAAAATGTGATTCATATTCAAAGTCATATAAAAAATTAAATTGGAAAAATTAAAAACTGGTTCTTTAAAATATTTTATTCATAAAGGAAAAAACTTTTATTCTTCAATGAATGAAGAAGATGAAAGGGAACTTGATTCTAGAAAATCAAAACATAAATTAAATAATGATAAACATAATGATGATAATGACAAATGTAATTAATTTTTTTATTAAATATTGAATCTGATGAAATAAAATTTGATATGTTATTGGAAGAAATAAATAAAAAAGAAAATAAATATTAGAATATCAAGATAAAAATTAAATGAATAATGAATAAATATTATTGTTTCAATATTAAATTACATGATGATTTTATAGTTATAGAAAAGTGAATTGAGAAATTAAACATTGAAATTGGTTATTTAAATGTGAATAAATCAACATTTTTTCACAGTAAAAAATAAAAATAAAATTATATCTTTGATTAAATTAAATATAAATACAAATATATTTGGTTATAATAGTAAATTATCAATAATTAACATGACCTTTTTAGTTAAAATATAAAATATATGTTTCTTAAGTGCATACTATTTTATTTGTATATTTTGTTACCATTATTAAAATAAATTATCATAAATATTCACTCAATATATTGGAAAAAATAAAACATCAATTATAATTAATTTATTGTAAAAGCTACCATCAAATAAAATTTTTATGTCCATATGGTTGGGTATGATGATTTACATTAATAATATTATACCAAAGGTTGTATGGGTAAAAAAATATATTTTACTTTATTTATTTTGGAATGTCTTCCTTGGTAGTCCCATATATTCTTGGTATATGGAAAATGACTATTCTAGACACCTAGCAAGTGATATCTCAAGAAAATTATCATTTTATTAATGTATTGGATATTCATAACTCTAAATAATATATTTAAAACTCTGGTGAATTTTGATTATATAAAACTGTTATAATTTTAATGGTTCTATTTATTGATGGTTTCAAACTATATTTAATATTTACATCACAATTGTGTGTTGATGGAATGAATGATAAATATTTAAATGATAACTGTAAAATATTTAATATTGGAATTTTTTAATTTTATGAAGAGATAAAGTAATATATATATACAATTGATATATCTCAATTAAAAAATAAAAATAGTTATGATCGTGAATTTTTTATAATTAGATGAGATTATTTAGCATATAAGTCCTAGACATTCTAAATTTATATTGTTAGAAGAATTTTCATAACATGCAAAACTTCTATATCGACCCAAATTGAATGTATGAAAATATTTTTCATGTGATTCATCAATAAAATATATAGTTCCAAAAGAGATCATTAAATCTGTTAATAATGTAAACATTGATAATCCTCTTGAATTATTTCAGCATGATTAATTTCATCCATTGAATCCTACTATTTTTATATTAATGAATAAGGTGTATATAATTATTGATAATTTTAGTAAATTCACATGGACTTCAATAATTACTCATAATAGTGAATCTTTTTCACTGTTTGTTACTTATTGGAAATTAAATGAAACTTTTTATAGTATTTTGATAATATCTATTATAAGTGGTAGATGTGGACATATGTGAATCATGATTTTTAGATAATCATTGATAATAAGGGATATGAAAATCATTCTTCTACTCCTAGAACATGGAAGGAAAATTTTATTATATGAAGTAAAAAATATTACATTTCACGTAAAGGATAAAAAAATTATTAATGAATTTACATTCCTTAAACATATATATTTTTAGATATGAATATATCATGTCCTGTTTTAAACAAATTACTAATTATAACAATTAATTAAAATTCCATTTTTAACATTTTAATGGGACAAAAACAAAGGGTTTTTATATCAATTAATTTAGTTTTTGGGTAATCATTTTAAATATGAAATACACTATTGATATGTTTGATTTTATTTTTGATAAAAGAATATTTATAGGATATTGAAATAACTGTATGTAATTTAGTGTATTTATAAATAGAATGTTTCATGTTTAGGGGAATATAAATTTTATCTAAATTGAAAAAAAACAGAAATGTATAATACGAGTTACATTTTATTGATGATGAATTTATCTTTTGTGAAGATTAAAATAAAAAATGATATTTTATCATTTTAGAGTGGGTGGATAAACCTTCTCAATATGATCCAAAAAACATAATGACACTTAATAATTACCCATGTGAAAATGTTATTTGAAATCATTATTCGGGAATTCAAACCAAAAATATATATTTTCTATTTTTTTGATAATTGTGCCTTTATTATTGATTTAGTGATTATTAGAATTCATAGATATTTTAATTACTAATTTTTTTTCTCTCTAAGATAAATAAAATTATTTCTAATGAAATTTTATTTTTAATCTTATCGGAATTCCCAATTATAAATAGGTTGGATTATTTTATAAATTAAATTCGATGAATCCTGTAACAGATTTAAAAATTAAGCTATACTAATTGACTAGGGTAATTTTCATGAATGAATAATTATTTTTATGATTAATGTTTCTCCACTGCTAGAATATATTAAATTTATAATCAGTTAGCATTTTCTAATTCCCAAAATATATTATTGATATAAATTTATTTATAGAGGGAATTTTTAAATGGATGATTTTATGATGATGTTTTTTAACTAACCACATTATTTGGAATTTAAACATTTATAAATAGTGTATTTAAATAGCCTATTATTTATATGACCATAAGAATGCACCAAGGTCAAGTTAGGATAAACTAACATTGCGTTCATTAAAAAATAGAATTAATAAATGCAATGTTGAACAATATTTGTTTATTAAGAAATTTCTAATGATATTTATATTTTTATAATATATGTTTATGATATTTTGTTTCAATATAGAAGTGTTTTTAATTGTATTTAATTTCCTATGTTTATGTACTTTTAATTATATATGTGTTTAATGGGTGAACTAATTTTTCTTCCATTTTAAATTCATGAAATAAATTTTGGTATGTTTTTTAATCAATAGAAATATTCTAAAGAACCCATTAAAATTATTAATATCAATTCATTTAAATATATGGGAACCTATATAAATAGGAATTATAAATTTAATTTGGATGATTCTATAAAATATATAGACAATAAATTTTTTTGAGGTATGATAGAAAATATTTTTTGTATGGACGCATCTAGACCTCATTCAATGTTTTCAGTTCGCAAGTGTACTAGGTTTTTATCTAAATATATGGAAATTTATTTATAGGTTTTTAAAATAATAACCGAATTTGTTTCTGGAACTAATAATACTTCTTTTTATATTCTAATTATAAATATTTTACCTTTTAATCTTATTCTCATCATTAATTTGGAGGGTGTTGGATAAAATAAAAATCTACATCATGTTTGAGTTATTTATCTAGAGAAGGAATAATATCATGGTGTTTATAAATAAATCATTAATGGAATTGTCCATAATTGGGGCTAGGCATATTAATACTTCTAGTTAGAGTACATGAAGAATTTTTATTAAATGAGAATCAAGTAATTTAAATGGCTATTTGTATAAATTACTTATATATTATCTTAATACCTATGTGATTTAGGTGTATATTAATCATTTATATAATTATAGGAAAAATTACATAGACATTTTATTTCATTTTGATTGATATGATATTAATAAAGGGAATATTATTCATGATTTTTTTAATTGATAAAAACATAATTATATATTGACTAAACCAATACATTCTATGATCTTTTAGAAAATATAATTTAAAAATGGAATAATATAGATTTATCTTGAATTGTTATTATGTTAATTATTTATTACTAATTATATATGATATCATATCTATAGTATAGAAAATATAATTTTTTAGGGACTTGATATATTTATTGGAGTTTACTATATGGAACCAGCCATAAAAAAATCCATAAAATTGATACTTTAGTTAGGAATTAATTTTGTTTTAATTCTTAGAAATCATTTCGGTTTAGTGTATTAGATAAATAGTTCATCACCATTAAATAATTATTACATCTAAAAATTTACACTACCTCAGAGTATCCATTTTCCAACAATAAAAAAATTAAAATAAAACATGTTTTATTTTCATGAAAAATATACACAATTTTTATCTTAACCTCAAACTTATCCCCTCAAATATTTCAAAATGAATAATTTTTTTTAAATATTGTATGGGAAAAAATTTATTTATGGGAAATATAAAAATAATGGATGAAACATGCCATTCCATGAATACTATTAATATTTTTTTATTTTCAAAAGAATCATTGGGCTCAAAATAAACATTTTCAAAGCCATGAAATAAACTTTTCTACCCCAATGATTTCATAAAAAATTAAAATTAAAAATTAATCCAAAAAAACTCATAAATGTTACTTTTTAATCATTTAAAACTCTTAAAATGTTACATATTTCTCCCTTTATATGTACTATAAACATCTCTTTAACAATAATCACATTAGATTACCTTGAATTATCATATTATTTCAATGAAAAACCATAAATAGAATAGATAAATAACCTATTTAAATTGGTAATTAATTTACATATCTATCTTACGATCAATAAAATAAATTGAATAACATCGACGATGAATTCCGATAATATCTTAAGGTAAAACTAACTAGATAACTCGACTCCTTTACCAAATTCATTTGAGAGATACGTCAAGTTCACCCATAATCAGTATCTATATGTGGATCACCATTCACCATAAACAATTCCGAGGAACCATTAAAAAATAATAATAACTATATTCTTACAATTTCATTATTATACTCATAAAAATATTATTTTCACTGAATGGAAAAAAATTCTATATTATTAAATATCTCTTCTATATAATTTTTTTAAAATACATATAACAAAGGAAAGGATATGTTATTATTTGAAGAAAACCTGAAGGTATGTTAAGTAATCCAAATATCAAATAATGATTATAGAAGATGAATAAATCATTGATGTTGTATATTTTAAAATAAAACATCCCCTTTTCCATTTCATTAAAACATTCCGTAAATAATATATAAAAATATTTTCCTTGCATACCATTGAAAGAATGTAAAAAGTGAAATAAAATGTATTTTATAACTTATATATGTCTATATAAATTCATCGATAAAATATTTTTATAATAAATACATTATAGAAAAATATTTAGTATATAAATCTTGAAAATATATACAATGAATTTTTAAGGTAAAGTGTCCATTACCTTGAGTTTGAATCATCATGTACATTATTTATCTTCTGTAATAATAAAATACTGTTAATTAGTTATATTCTTAAGAACCATTTTCATGTTTACTATTCTCTATATTTTATTTATTACCATTCTATATAATATTTATTAATAAATTAAGTCCACACTAGGTGTTTTGATGTTATTAAACTCATAAGTCAAAAATGAATTTGATTGGTCGAATATGGAAAAAGTGGTCATTATTCAAACATATAAAGAATAATAATCATTAAATAATAATCATTTTTATACATTAATTACAAATTCATATTGAACATGAAATGTGGTTATAAAAAATAAATTATGTTACAATCAAGGAGATGGTAGGTTGTGCGTACTCATGAGTAATGTTTCCATTTTTCAAAGAGCATGAGGGAAAGAAGGTAAATATAATTTTATCATTATAAAATGACGATTATATAATAAATATAATATTATTTATTTTAATACACTAATATATAGTGTCCATATTCTGTGGTCAAAAAATTAATCGCATCACCTCGTGGATATGGTAATCCACACGTACTCAAGAGTGATGTTATCATTTTTCAATGGATTGAAAGCTAAGAAATTAGATGATATATTATCTTTAAGTAATGATAAATATTTCATGAATATCATATATATATATATATTTAATATATAATTATTTCTATCCATCAGATGAATTAATGGAAAAAAAATTACATTATTTTTCTAGATGATAGTCTTATGTAATAACAATAAATGGTTTTGATTCCCATTAAGTAGAAGAAGGAGAAGAGAATTGTTTATTCCATCAATTAAAAAAACTAAGTATTTGGGTGATACGTATTATTATTATTATCAATATGATTTAATATAATTTTTATGATTTGGAATATGAAATCAAATAGAAACACTTGATTATGAACTATACTTCTTTATAAAACCTCATTATGTTTATAACTAAATACATTATAGGATAGTTTTATGATAAAAACGAGGACTCTAGTACATGGAAATTTATTTTAGGAAATATTTTTTTTAGTTCATGGCTGAACCAAATGGATCTTTTTGTGCATTTAGAAAAGGACATGGGTATCCAATTATATGTGGTGGAGAGTACACTATTAGAAATTATAAAAAAAATAAAATGTTTTATGATATTACAGAAAATTGTATATAAATGGAAAATTTTCAATTATTTGATGTTATTGGGTCTAGATATGGAAATTTAATTTAATTTAGACAAGTTTCAACGTCATTTTAATCCTTGTCATTTATGTTTAACCCCTGGTAAACATGCTTTAACCTTATCAGTTGTAAGATATTTTTAATATTTTTACTATTCATTATGATAAAAATGTATGTTTTACATATTATTTAATATTAAATAATAATATTACAATCATGGAATAAAATTTAAAAAATAAAATTTATATATGATTCAAAATTTAATTTCAAATATAACCCAAAATTGCAACAAGAATATGTTTTCTGATAAAATTACTTTTTTAACTATAAAAATATTATGATACAAAATTCAACTATAAAATAGATTATAAAGACTATAATTGGTTTATTAATAATATAATTGGAATTATTTTTCTATTATAACTTTTAAAAAATTTATCTTCATAAATTCTTGGAACAAAAATATTGTTTTTAATATAAATTAGAATGTTTCACTATTCATTGTAGGGTCAAAAGTTTTATGAAACTTTAGAAAAATTCATCCAATTGTAATATTAAATTTATATATTAAATAGTGATGTTATTTTTATAATATAATATAATTTAATTTAAAAAAATATTCTAAATAAATACATATAATGCATGAAAATCCTATTTGGTTAAAAATAATGTTTCTTTTCTTTTTGAATGAATATTATGTAAAATACATATAATGAATACAGTTAAATAATAACTAATTATTTAATATTAATAATAAATTAAAATTATTTATAATAACATTGACTAGTTTTTTATATTCTTCACCCATTTGTAAATTTCAACCTTTTAATTTTGTTGACTACATGACTAAGTGGGGATATTTTTCATTTATAGAATATTATTTTCAAATATTTCTTCATTAGTCATATATTGATTCCCAAAAAAATTAACCTCGTAAATCAATTTATTCCAATACATGTTTAGTCTATGTATAGGAACATTTAATTTTCATTCCTTATAAGAAATGTTTTGTTTCAACTGAACTAATTCATGGAACAAAATAGAAGATTTATCCACATATATTTTCTTAATAATGAAACATGATGTCACATACATGGAATATTTTAAAGGTATTTTTTTTATTTATTTACATTATTGTTCTTTTTGGGGGTTTTCAATGCATTTCTGAAGGAAATGGTGGGTTTCCATAATTTGGGTCAACTCGAGAGCCCATTTCCAGTTTTGACAATAAATTTTGTTTGTTTAATAACTCCCTCGTTTATCAACATTTTTAACTCATTCAACTTCCAAAATGACCTTAATTTAACTATTAAAACCACCAATGAATTTTGGCCCCCTTAAAAATTCATTTTCATCTTGGATTTGGGTGATCAAGTTAGGTATTGGGCCAACCCGAAAGCCCATTTCCAGTTTTAAAATTGTTTTGTAATTATTTCATAAAATATTCAATTTTTATTCTTTTTCGGTGATTCCACCTCTCAACTTCCCCCACTGTACCTGGCCGCACCCCCAGCTTCGTTTCCCCCTCTTTGGAGATCGCATCTGTCGCGAATTAGGGCCTAACTTCTCTGGTTTCTAAAAACGTCCAGTTTTCTCAAGTAAGTGACTATCCTTCTAGTTCTCTCCTTTTCCTTGAGATTTATCTTTTTTTTCTTGAATCCCCAAATTTCCAGAAGCTAGGGCTTCGTGCCTAGGGTTTCATTTTGTGTTTCATGGTTCAATCCTCTGGTTTTAGGTTTGATATCACTTCCTTGTGGCGCGGTGGTCGTGCGGTTGAAGTTCCGCACTAAGATTTGCGGTTCTTGAATCTTTTGGTAGGTGATTCCATTGTGTGTGCAATTTTTGGGAATTTGCTTTCTGTGTTGAGGGTGAATTAATGCTTATTGAATTTTAATGTTTCTGTAAAAATTGGTTTTAGTTGCATTTACAATGCAAATGAATTTTATGTTACAATTTTTGGTGAAATTGAGGGTTTTTCATGAAAGTCTTTTATTGGTTCATTTTGGGATGAACTCTAATTACATAGTTGATTTTGTTAAACTGTATTAGGAATTAAAATAATGTTTTAAATATTTATTCTTTTTGTTTGTGGCTGAAAAAGTTTGTTTAAATTGTGTTTGAGAAGCAAATGGGCATTAAGTGCCATGTTGGTGTGAAAATGGTGGTTTTTAAGATATATAATTTCTTGGTTAACATTGGGCTGCCCCATAACTGAATTTTTGGTTTTATTAAATTGTGTTGAACTGAAATTTTGTTTTGATGACTTAAAAGTGTTCACATACAGTGAAAAGTGGATATTTCAAAGAGTTTTGGGTGCAAAACAATGTGATGTTTTGAGAGGTTGTTTTATTGAAGATCAAAATATTTTATTGACTGTTTCAAATGATATAAAATGTGTGTAGCTACTGTACTATTTGTTTGTGACCAGTAGTGATACTTTACATGAAAAAGTATGTGTGTTGTTTGCTGAAATTGTTTGAGCACAAAAAGGGGAATCCCGGGTACTTAGGTGGGCGGATATGTACTAGTACGGCTAGTGGACCGGATGGGTTGTGTCCCTGTTTCACTGAGCAAATGGATAACGACAACACTAACTGAACTATGTGGATGTTATTTTGGGACCACTAGGTTATGGGTTTGTTCCCTACTAGTGGCTCGTGCACGGGAAAGGATTGTGACTTGGATACTTTACACCGAGGTACGAGGTACATAGGGCCCGAGACTATCTAGTTGCCTAGGGGTGTTCCCAATTTTTGTGCTCATTAGAATTGTAGTATTTAACCTTGTTGTGGGATCTTTTGGCAGTAATTTACAGTAGATCACATGTTTATTTAATGTTTTATCATTCTGAAATTCTTGGATTGAAAACTGTTTTCATTTGAAAGTTTCTTTTCTTGAAATTTTTAACATTGTTTCACCTTGTGTGTTAAAATTGCTAGTTTTGTTCCCATTGTATTGCATCCTCTTTGGAATCTTCTGGTGGTATCCTATTGGGCTTAGGCTCACACCCTACTTACACCACTTGGGTGTAAGTAGACCTGCTCATGCATGACTTAGGTAAAGGGAAGGCTAATGGTGATGGCGGTTCGGGATGTTAGTCCCCATCGTTGGGGCGGAGTTGCGGGGACGACTTGCGGGTGATGATCCCCTTTTCGTGTGGAGTCCATGGGGATGTCTTCATGTTGTCATTATTTGTATTTGGACCACTTGTAGTGTCTTTAAACATATGTATTCAGATCTGGTTTTGTTGAGAATGGTTTAGCATGGAAATTTCAGATTCTTATTATTGATTGTTTTATTTGTTTTATGCTTTCATACTCGGGTAAATCGTTCCCAAATCATATTGTTTTATACCCGGGCACTTGTGCCAGCCCGTGGGGATAGGGAATGCCCTTCGGGCCTTGTCATGGGCCGGGTTTGGTGCCATTAATGGTGGCGACCAGATCTGGTACGTGACAAAATGGTATCAGAGGAGGTTAATGTTTTTGGGTTTTATTGTTATTTTGACATGAGTCGGGATAGACAGGAGCTAGGACTGTCGGGGCTCGGGGTATTGGTTGTGAGTAGGGTGCCTGGCCCGCACCTCTCATGGCAGACCTTGAGTCACCAGAGGATGTTGGAATTTACTGATTTACTTCACTTCCAGGTGAGACGTGTGGGCTGCAGACCACATGTGGACATCAGGCAGATGTGGAGTAGTTGTTTCTTTTATTACAAGAATGTGTTTAGTTTGTTTATATTTGATGTATTTGATTACAATTTTCAGAATTGTGGTATTAACTATTTGTTTTGTGACTATTGCATTTTGTAGCAACATGCCTCCCCGGAAAGCTCACACGCACCCACAGGAGGAAGCTGGAGAGAGTTCTCCCACGCCGATTGATCAGAGGCTAGTCGAGGCCGTGGTCCGGGCTGTCCAGGCTCTAGGATATGGACCAGCTCCAGCTCCAGCTCCTGTTAGAGAGGATTATACTGGTCCTAGAAAGGACAAGGCCCAGGAGTTCCTGAAAAATAATCCTCCAACCTTCCGAGGAAGCTCAGAACCCCAGGAAGCAGAAGAATGGCTCGAGAAGATCGAGCGTATGTTTGAGTTCCTGGAAACACCCGAGGAGCTCAGGGTGAAGTGTGCCTCCTTTCTGTTGGAGGGTCCCAGCCGTAAATGGTGGGAGTCAGTTCTTCAATCTGGGAAGAATGAGCAGATGCGCTGGAGAGATTTCAAGGCTGTCTTCAATGAACAGTATTGCCCTGAGGTGTTGGCTTATGCCAGGTCTAGAGAGTTCATGGAACTTGTTCAGGGGAATCTATCTGTGATGGAGTATGCCAACCGTTTCGCTGAATTGGTTCGGTATGCTCCAGAAATTGTCTCTAATGAACAATCGAAGGCCCAGAGGTTTGAGAAAGGCTTGCGACCAGAGATATACTCACAGGTGTTCTTGTTTAAGCTGAGGACCTATGCTGAAGTTGTTGATCGGGCGTGCATGGTGGAGATTGATAGGAAAGGCAGGGCTGGTTTCTATGGTTCAGTATCAGCAGTGGGTAGTGGCAGCTCCTCAGAGAAGAAAAGGAAGCGGGAGGATCATGTGAAGAGAGGAGGGGGCAGTTCAGGCCACTCTTCCAGGCAGTTTTCTTCTGCGGCTTCTGATGCGAGATCGGTCGTGTGCCACCAATGTGGGAGGCCTGGGCATATCCGACCAGCATGTCCTCTTCCTCCAAAGCCTTGTTACCAGTGTGGAGGTATAGGGCATTTGCAGCGCTTCTGCGGTGTGGCACGTCCACTCCCAAGTGGGGCAGGGTCAGTGGCTTCAAAAGGAGTGCCAGCACAGTCTGAGCCGTCGAGGACTGGGGGATCTCGATTTGGTGGTCGTGGTGGTAGGGCTGGATCATCTTCTGGGCAGAGCCAGTTCAGGGCACAACCACATACTAGCGGTCGTCCTCAGGAAGATACTGGACATCTCCATGCAGTGGATCAGTCACCAGCAGGATCAGAGGCGGGACCGTCGACAGTTCGAGGTACCGTTCTGATCGCATCTTCTATAGCTACTGCTCTTTTTGATACTGGTGCCTCTGTTTCATTCATTTCTGGACATTTTGTGGACATGCTGAATTTGCCAACTGAGTTGATGTCTTTTACGATGGAGTTGGTGACACCATTGGGAAAGAAGAAGGAGCAGGGCCTGAGGTGCCCCTCGTGTGCACTTTCTGTGTCAGGGGTCGAGATGGAGTGGGACCTCTTGGTCTTAGATATGGACCTTTTTGATGTCATACTTGGGATGGATTGGCTAGTAAACTTCCAGGCACACATCGATTGCTACAGACGGCGTGTGAGTTTCACATCACCTGATGGGAGTCGTCAGGTTTTTCATGGAGAATGGGATCCACGATCAAGTCGCGCAGGGCCTCCACTCCCAGAGTTGGGAAGTGTTATCTTCCAGTTATCTTCGATTGTGCTAGAGGATGGTCTTTCCTCTGAAGGTGCACTACCTCATGTAGTGAATGAGTTTCCCGAGGTATTCCCTGATGATTTTTCTGGTTTGCCCCCAGAGCGGGATGTGGATTTTTCGATTGATCTGGCGCCGGGAACACAGCCGATATCTCTTCCCTCCTATCGCATGGCCCCCACCAAGTTGAGGGAATTAAAGATACATCTGGACGACTTAGAATCCAAAGGATTCATTCGCCCGAGCGTCTCTCCTTGGGCCGCTCCTGTGTTGTTTGCAAAAAAGGCTGATGGATCCCTCCGGTTGTGCATTGACTACCGGAAGCTGAATAAGGTAACAATTAAAAACAAATACCCTTTGCCCAGAATAGATGATTTGTTTGACCAGTTGAAGGGAGCAAAGTGGTTCTCAAAGATCGACCTGCGTTCAGGGTATCATCAACTCAGGGTGAAGGAGTCAGATATCCCAAAGACAGCCTTTCGGTGCAGGTACGGCCACTTTGAATATTTGGTCATGCCCTTCGGATTGACCAATGCTCCATCAGTCTTTATGGAACTCATGAATAGGGTGTTTCATCAGTATCTCGATTCCTTTATTGTGGTGTTCGTGGATGATATTCTGGTATACTCTAGCTCTGAGGAGGAACACGAACATCACTTGAGGATCGTTTTAGGTACATTACGGGATCACCGCCTCTATGCAAAGTTGTCAAAGTGCACCTTCTGGATCAGAGAGGTGAGATTTCTGGGGCATGTGATCTCAGAGCACGGAGTTTCAGTGGACCCTGAGAAAATTAGTGCGGTTATGTCATGGGAGCAGCCGAGGAATGTGTTCGAGATCAGGAGTTTCCTTGGTCTGGATGGTTACTACAGGCGATTCGTTCGGGATTTCTCTCGGCTTGCATCACCAATGACTGCGCTCACCCGGAAAGGGGTGAAGTTTGTATGGGGTCCAGAATGTCAAGCATCATTCGAGGAGCTGAAGAGACGGTTGACTACTGCCCCTGTGCTGATTTTGCCTGAGGCCGGGAAGGGTTATGTGGTTTATTGTGATGCTTCAGGTATGGGTCTTGGGTGCGTGCTTATGCAGGATGATCACGTGGTGGCTTATGGCTCTCGCCAACTCCGACCACATGAAAAGAACTACCCTACCCATGACTTGGAGTTGGCAGCGGTGATGCATGCTTTGAAGACATGGCGTCACTACCTCTTTGGAGAGAAGTTTGTGGTCTACTCTGATCACAAAAGATTGGCTTATATCTTCTCGCAGAAGGACCTCAACTTGAGGCAACGTCGCTGGATCGAGTACTTGCAGGGGTTCGACTTTGACATTGTCTATACCACAGGCAAGGGTAATGTGGTGGCCGACGGTTTGAGCAGAAGAGTTCCATTTCAGGCTTTGAGGAAGTCTAGTGATGAGTGGACATTAATGGGGCTCTTTTCTCAAATGCATGTGGAGGCTAGGGAACACAGTGGAGGGGCATTCTTGGCAAGTGTCCAGTTGACTCCTTCTCTATTAGAGTTGATTCAGCAGGAACAGCCCAGTGATGATCTTGTCAGCGGTCTAAGAAGTTCCTTCATGGTGGGGAGACATCCTCTGATTGGTCGTCATCTCCCGAGGGCATCTTGTGCTTCAAGGGCCGTTCAGTAGTGCCATTATCTCTACGGAAGGTGGTGATGCAAGATAGCCACCAGTCTCAGTGGGCTGTCCATCCGGGTGCCACCAAGATGTATTATGATGTTCGTCGGCAGTTTTGGTGGCCTGGTATGAGATGGGACATAGCAGACTTTGTTTCGAAATGCTACACATGTCAGCAGGTGAAAGCAGAGCACCAAAGGCCATCCGGTTTGCTCCAACCACTACCCATTCCTACCTGGAAGTGGGAAGAGGTTTCCATGGACTTCATTGTTGGCTTACCTCGTACACCTCGGGGTAAGAATGCTATTTGGGTGGTGATTGATCGTCTGACCAAATCAGCCCACTTCATTCCGATTAAAGATACAACTAAAGTAGATGAGTTGGGCCATTTGTATCTTCAGGAGGTGGTGAGACTCCATGGTGTACCATCAGCTATTGTCTCGGATAGAGACCCCTGCTTCACTTCTCGATTTTGGGGAGGCCTTCAGAAGGCCTTGGGCTCTAAGATTAAGATGAGCACGTCGTACCACCCTCAGACGGATGGTCAGACAGAGCGGGCGAATCAGATTTTGGAGGACATGCTTCGTGCATGTGTCTTGGACTTTGGAGGTTCTTGGGATAGCCATTTGGGATTGGTTGAGTTTGCTTATAATAATAGTTACCAATCCTCAATTCGAATGGCCCCTTTTGAGGCGCTCTATGGTCGGCCATGTCGGTCCCCCCTATGTTGGGCTGAGGTAGGAGAGACTTCACTATTGGGGCCGAGCCTTGTGCAGGAGACTTCTGAGAAGGTCAAATTGATCAGGAAGAGCTTATTGACAGCTCAGAGTCGTCATAAATCTTATGCTGATCGGAGGCGTCGAGACCTAGAGTTTACTGTGGGTGATAGGGTATTCTTAAAAGTGGCCCCTCGTTTGGGCCATCGTCGATTGGGGAAGCAAGGTAAGTTAATGCCACGGTATGTCGGGCCCTTGGAGATCACCGAGCGTATTGGAAAGGTGGAATACAGGTTGGCCTTACCTTCTCAGCTGACGTCCATCCATGATGTCTTCCACGTCTCTCAATTGAAGAAATACAACCCGGATCCGTCCCATGTGTTGAATTGGGAAGAATTGGAGATAGAGCCTGACTTGTCTGTTGTTGAGAGGCCAGTAAAAATTGTGGACTCCCAAGAGAAGATACTTCGAGGGAAGTCTATTCCATTAGTTCGGGTTCTATGGCGGCACGGGAATGATACACATGAGACTTGGGAGTGAAAGTCATGGGTCGAGGAAGAGTACCCATTCTTGTTTACCAACCAAGAATCCTGTTGACTTTCCGGGGCGGAAAGTCCTTCATGGTGGGGAGAATTGTCACATACATGGCATATTTTAAAGGTATTTTTTTTATTTATTTACATTATTGTTCTTTTTGGGGGTTTTCAATGCATTTCTGAAGGAAATGGTGGGTTTCCATAATTTGGGTCAACTCGAGAGCCCATTTCCAGTTTTGACAATAAATTTTGTTTGTTTAATAACTCCCTCGTTTTTCAACATTTTTAACTCATTAAAATTCCAAAATGACCTTAATTTAACTATTAAAACCACCAATGAATTTTGGCCCCCTTAAAAATTCATTTGCATCTTGGATTTGGGTGATCAAGTTAGGTATTGGGCCAACCCGAAAGCCCATTTCCAGTTTTAAAATTGTTTTGTAATTATTTCATAAAATATTCAATTTTTATTCTTTTTCGGTGATTCCACCTCTCACCTTCTCCCACTGTACCTGGCCGCACCCCCAGCTTCGTTTCCCCCTCTTTGGAGATCGCATCTGTCGCGAATTAGGGCCTAACTTCTCTGGTTTCTAAAAACGTCCAGTTTTCTCAAGTAAGTGACTATCCTTCTAGTTCTCTCCTTTTCCTTGAGATTTATCTTTTTTTTCTTGAATCCCCAAATTTCCAGAAGCTAGGGCTTCGTGCCTAGGGTTTAATTTTGGGTTTCATGGTTCAATCCTCTGGTTTTAGGTTTGATATCACTTCCTTGTGGCGCGGTGGTCGTGCGGTTGAAGTTCCGCACTAGGATTTGCGGTTCTTGAATCTTTTGGTAGGTGATTCCATTGTGTGTGCAATTTTTGGGAATTTTCTTGCTGTGTTGAGGGTGAATTAATGCTTATTGAATTTTAATGTTTCTATAAAAATTGGTTTTAGTTGCATTTACAATGAAAATGAATTTTATGTTACAATTTTTGGTGAAATTGAGGGTTTTTCATTAAAGTCTTTTATTGGTTCATTTTGGGATGAACTCTAATTACATAGTTGATTTTTTTAAACTGTATTAAGAATTAAAATAATGTTTTAAATATTTATTCTTTTTGTTTGTGGCTGAAAATGTTTGTTTAAATTGTGTTTGAGAAGCAAATGGGCATTAAGTGCCATGTTGGTGTGAAAATGGTGGTTTTTAAGATATATAATTTCTTGGTTAACATTGGGCTGCCCCATAACTGAATTTTTGGTTTTATTAAATTGTGTTGAACTGAAATTTTGTTTTGATGACTTACAAGTGTTCACATACTGTGAAAAGTGGATATTTCAAAGAGTTTTGGGTGCAAAACAATGTGATGTTTTGAGAGGTTGTTTTATTGAAGATCAAAATATTTTATTGACTGTTTCAAATGATATAAAATGTGTGTATCTAATGTACTATTTGTTTGTGACCAGTAGTGATACTTTACATGAATAAGTATGTGTGTTGTTTGCTGAAATTGTTTGAGCACAAAAAGGGGAATCTCGGGTACTTAGGTGGGCGGATATGTACTAGTACGGCTAGTGGACCGGATGGGTTGTGTCCCTGTTTCACTGAGAAAATGGATAACGACAACACTAACTGAACTATGTGGATGTTATTGGGGGACCACTAGGTTATGGGTTTGTTCCCTACTAGTGGCTCGTGCACGGGAAATGATTGTGACTTGGATACTTTACACCGAGGTACGAGGTACATAGGGCCCGAGACTATCTAGTTGCCTAGGGGTGTTCCCAATTTTTGTGCTCATTAAAATTGTAGTATTTAACCTTGTTGTGGGATCTTTTGGCAGTACTTTACAGTAGATCACATGTTTATTTAATGTTTTATCATTCTGAAATTCTTCGATTGAAAACTTTTTTCATTTGAAAGTTGCTTTTCTTGAAATTTTTAACATTGTTTCACCTTGTGTGTTAAAATTGCTAGTTTTGTTCCCATTGTATTGCATCCTCTTTGGAATCTTCTGGTGGTATCCTATTGGGCTTAGGCTCACACCCTACTTACACCACTTGGGTGTAAGTAGACCTGCTTATGCATGACTCAGGTAAAGGGAAGGCTAAGGGTGATGGCGGTTCGGGATGTTAGTCCCCATCGTTGGGGCGGAGTTGCGGGGACGACTTGCGGGTGATGATCCCCTTGTCGTGTGGAGTCCATGGGGATGTCTTCATGTTGTCATTATTTGTATTTGGACCACTTGTAGTGTCTTTAAACATATGTATTCAGATCTGGTTTTGTTGAGAATGGTTTAGCATGGAAATTTCAGATTCTTATTATTGATTGTTTTATTTGTTTTATGCTTTCATACTCGGGTAAATCGTTCCCAAATCATATTGTTTTATACCCGGGCACTTGTGCCAGCCCGTGGGGATAGGGAATGCCCTTCGGGCCTTGTCATGGGCCGGGTTTGGTGCCATTAATGGTGGCGACCAGATCTGGTACGTGACACATGAAATAAATCATGTACTATAGGTAAAATTGGAGGTAAGGAAAATCTATAGAAAACTAATCAAAAGTTATATATGATTTAATATATTTTAATGAACCACAAACATAACATTCCATTTTTAAATAATACATAAATCTTTACTGTGGATATATTTTTAGAAAAACATAATCCCCAACCTTAAAAGAATGATATTTCATCTAGTTATCTACATTAGTATTATTACTTTTATAATTCATCCTCATTTGTTGTTGAATCGAATTCACAATCTCAACCAATTCTGATAACAATTCTGGTCCTATCAACATTCATTCCCAAAATTCATCCCAACATGCTATAGTCTGTCAATAAATTACATATAATTCCTTAAAATGTGCTATGGGTATAATAGAATGAAAAAAAATATTATAAGGGAACTCAACCAAAGTCATAGGTTGATCTCAAATTCCCTGATAATCCATTTGACATGGTCAAAACATATCCTTTAAAGACTGAATCAGTCTCTCTAACTATCTATTTGACTAAGGATGAAAGGCATTACCTGAATTTAATTACGTTCCTAGTGGATTCTAAATTAATTACCAAAAAATGTGGAAATCAAGGGATCAAATGAAAATTCAATAGAGAGACATAGTCCATGTTATCTATATATCTATTGAACATAAAATCTGTAATGTTCATCCAATTACTTATGATCTGAAATATGAGAAAAATTAACATATTTATTTAATCAATCAATAATAACCTATATTTCATTATTAACTTGATATGTCTTCATTAATCCATCCATGAAAACCATAAAAATATTCTCCCATTTTAATTCTTGAATTGTAAAAGGAAAAGTCACCCCCTTTTTTAATTTTGTTTGATATTTAATCTATTAAAAATTAAAACATTTCATAATAAAATTAGAATTATATTTCATCATTACATTACAGTAGAAATATTCCTAATGCTGTTATTTAATTTTGGTGCTTCCAGGATAAATCAATAATATTTAGTTAATATCCTCACTCAATATCTATTTCTTCAAATATGGGTCATATGAAACACATAAACATTTTATGAATACCAAAACACATTCTTTTTCAATATTAAACATAAGAAAATTAATATTCTTAATCAATTATAGAATTTCCAATAAAAGAGTTCTTCATTCGGAGCCTTCGTAATTATATCTAACAATAGTGATTGCAATAACACTTGAATCATAATTGAGGGTGTTCCCATACAAAAAATTTCCTTTCCATAATTCTTCATATCATTAATTAAAGTATTATTTTATATATATAGTATAGATAATATAATAATTTATTTCCAAGTCAATACATCAGATACTCTATTATCTGTAATTGTGTGGTAGTTAATTATTCAATTTCAATCCTTTAAATATTTTAACCAACTCCTCTATCTCAAGTGAAACACATTATATGTGAATATATAATTCAATATTTTCTGATTAGAATATATTTCACTCTTTATTCTAAATAAATGAAGTCACTAATATTTTAAATCAAACACTACAACTTCCAGTTCATGGTCATGTGTAAGATAAATTTTATTATGAGGCTTTATTTAATGTGATGAATAAGAACTTAGTCGATCATTTTATAATAAAACAAAACCCAGTCCATTCAATGAAGAATAATTACAAATAATAATTAACTAAAATTCATTTCAATTCCCAAAAACATTCATATAATCCCATTTTTAAGATAAACCTAACTCATTTTTGTGTTATCTAGTTTATTAGGCTAGAAAACCTGTAATGTTTTCAAAACGTTTCCTATTAAATCCTGATAATCATGAAAACAATGAATATTATTCACATTTGTATATATTTTAAATTTAAAAACCACTTTATATTTAGTAGAATAAATCTTTTTGCCATATTTATTTATGATATGTTTATGAAATGAAATATACTATTAAAAAAAATAAATTTACTAAATTATCTATATAATTAAATATAATTCATTATATAGAGAAATTTCTAAATAATTTTTCTATGATCCTCATAATGTTAAGAATAAAACAAAATATTATCAATATACACAATCATAACATTATCTGAAGATTAATCGGAACCACTATTCATAAGATCCCTGAATACAATTGTGGAATTACTCAACCCAGATGGAATAACTAGAAACTCATAATACCCAAAAAGAAGTATAAAATTAATTCAAATGGTTGTTATCCTCTTTCACCTTTAGCTGAGGTTACCCAAACATGAGATAAACCTTAAAAAAATACAATGTTCTATAGATCCAATCAAACAAGTAATGGATTTGTGAAATTGGGTATAATTGTTAGAGGAAATGTTATTTAATGATCTATAATCATTTTGAGGACTAATGGAACCATATGTAAGGCCCCAGCCTTAAACCTTACTTAAACGTGAGTTATTACAAGATTAAACATTGAGGATCTTTTCAGGTTTAGAGTTTTAGAGAATTAGATCATGAAACTTTCATTACATTCCACATTTAAACAAGGTTGTTACATAAAAGACAATATTCATTCTTCCCATCAATGGAAACCTATTTAAAATAAAACACAGATTCTTTCTTGACACATCCTTGACACTATCGTCAAATCATGTACCTTTCCCTTGACCTGTGAAAAGCATTTCAAAAACTTGGGATGGGCATAAAAAGCTCAGTAAGGGTTATAAAAATATGGAAAGGAAACATGAGTTCATATATACATAAGAATGAAATCATACTTTACCCATAAAACATAGGCATATAAAATCATGAATAAATCATAGAAAACATAAGACATAAAGGTAACTTAAGGCATTAATAACATTCTTACGTAGGGAGTAACCCTCTAGGTTACGTTTGGAATACCCATCACAGTATATTCCCTAAATCTCTTCGGAGAAACCTTAACGTTTCACTCCTTCGCGTTACCCAATGCATTGGAGAGCTATATCGGGCTCACCCGCCCTTAGTTTATCACGGAACCACCCGTTCTTCATAACAATGCCCAAGAACCATAACATAATCGTATCACATAAACATGAATAAAGGAAACATAACATTTCCACATTTCAATCACAATATAACATTTTAGGATATTGAAATAATGAATCCATTCAAAAAGAAACCATTTCCAAAACCATTTAAAACATTTAATAAAGAGATTTTTGAATCAAAGTGTCCCATACCACCTTGAAGCTTTTAACATTTTAAACCATTAATATCCATATAAATAAATCCTTAAAACCATTTTGAAAACATGGATATTAATAAGAACAAATAATTAAAACATTTAAAATGATATTTTGGTTAAAGGGGTTTTACCAAAATTAGAGACACTTGAATACAATAATCGAGGAATAACATTTAGTCCGAACATTATAATATCATGAGAATAAAAGGATTCATGATATAATACTACAAAGGACAGTATATACACCATATAAGAGTGAATTGGTGCATAACAACAATGAACCCTCAATAGAAATGTCAAATGTGATGAAATCCCTTATAAAGAAGGTATCCTTAAATTAAGGACAAATAAATCTCAAAAATATGTGTGACAAATATATATAAACCCAATATAAGTTGATATTAAGTGTAAAACAATAATAGGTCATTCACACATATTCAATGGATGACATATTCAATGACTACAAGTTGAACCCAAAGAAATCGAAATTGGGTTAAAAAGTTCCCTTGACAGCCTAACGACATCACATCAAAATGAGTTGATGAGAGATAAAAAGTGTATCTCATCACTTGGACATAAAATATACATCAATAAGAATGTATGAGAACATATCCCAACATAAAAATATGTAAATTAAAAGACCCAATAAAAGAAGTCTTTTAAAAAAGAGGAGGGTGAAAGGTTCCCTTACCGACTTGGGTATCTTTCAAAACATACACCCCATGAAAGAAAGACAATAGGTCATTGATGTAAATACTCATAAATGAAAGTATATTACACAAAGAGTAGAATAATGGGCAGTACATACACCACTCAATGGAATTTTTGGCGAATGTAGCATAAATCTCACAGGAATAAAAGTGAGATGAAAAATCCCTTACGAAAACTCGGCAGCCTAACAGCGCCACATAAAACATCCGAATATGGATTGATGAGATCAAATAGAGTATCCCATCATATTAAAATAGAATTTACATCAATTTTAATATAAAATAAAATCCCCCAACATTGCAAGGAGGAGTTTAAAAGAAGTGACATAAAGGAGAGTACTTAAAAAGAAAGAGAGAGGTTAGATCTCTTACGAAAGTTCAGCAGCCTAACGGCGCCACTCAAAACTTCCAAAATGGATTGATGAGAGAGAATAGGGTCCCTCATCACATGAGCATAAAAATTACAGTAAATTTAATATAAAAGAATATCCCAATCATAAGAAATATGAGCTTAAAATAAATGACATAAAAGAGTGTACTTAAAAAGAAAGAGAGTTGTAGGATCCCTTACCTCGGGTCCGACTTGACTTGATCGTTCTTTAATCTCCTGAATAATAAACTTGAGCTAATTTATAATTCCTTAAGAACCTTTTTCAAGTTAATTATTACTTTTATACCACTTATTACCATGTCATAAACATTATGTAATCATTTAAGTTAATAATATTTGTTTTGCAGATATTTGGTTCTTAAGTCGAAAGTGGAATTCTTACAATTACATGTTGTTCGTGTGGCCAAATGATTATTATATCCAGAATTGTATTCATTATGTAGATATCATATATGTCATATATATCCAGTACATGCATGCATTTATTACATTACATAATCATTTAGAGGTAAGAAATGAAATGCACCGTTCATGGAGACGGTAAGCCATACGTACGCATCAACGCTACTTTCATTTCTATTTCGTATTTTATAGAATGGAATAATAATGATATAAAGTTATATTATAATTCCAGTATAATATCATATATAATAACATATTTCCATCCTTTATACATCCCACATATGGTATTTAACGAATCAAATCACTTTGAGGGGGCGGTAGTCCGCACTTCCTTAAATAAAGATATCACGTATACCCATAATGGAAGCCATAAAGGTAAGACAAAAATGAAAAATACAGAAGCATAAATAAAACATAAACATATTATGTATCATATATAAAAATAGTGACATCATAATGGCCACCTTTTAGGTGTTAAATGAGTATTGAACAATCATCGTTTCGAGAGGAAGAATTTCACCATCCACAGAAACCGTATGTTCTTTAACCATTTTATGTAGTTGTGTGAGAGTGTAGCTCGAATAAATCTTATAACAACATCCTAGTATATTAAATATGCTGGTGTTGTTACAAAAGAAGTAAATAAAAAGAGTTTAGGGGGTTGGATAAGCAAAATAAAACAAATGAACATGAGAGAATGAATTACCATTAAAAGTGTAACTCCTTTTGATTTGAGCCTAAAGGCGTCCTTTGAAAGGATTCTGCCTAATGGGAATCCTCTAGGATGCGGAGAGGGATGTGGAGAGAGTAAATGGGCAGGGGTGGGCCGAGCCAAAGGCTTGAGGAGTGTGTTAAATGAGGTAGAGGTGGGGGCCTTTTATAAGAGGAGAGGAGGGGTACTTTTGGAAATTAAAGAAATATTACTTTATTTGAAAATGTGTTTCGGTTTCAAAAGGTCCCACATTGATATAATTCGTGGATAAGGTGATAAGTCTTCGAAATCCACTCATCCAATAAGTTTTGTACATCTGTAGTTCATATATTTTACATTATCTTTTCATTTTATTTAAATCGTCAAATAATGATGTCATCGCTGCATCATTATTATGTCATAAATAATTTAATTTATTTAATGTCTAAAAATTATAAAAAAATACTATGATTTATGAAATCGTTTTAGATTTCCAATGAATATTTATAATCAAAAAGATGACTTGTATAACCCCACTTAAAAATTGTTTTATTAAAACATATCATGTTTGTGTCAATTTTACTTTTACATTAAATAAAATGTTATTTATGTCATTTCCCAACCAAAGTGGATCCATGGGGTCCCCAAGTTGACCCATGGCTTTTCTTGGTCGGCCATGATACAACCAATGAGGGTAAGACATGTGTCAAGCTCATCTCATTTTATTAAAGCATTATTTTTACCTTGAACTACACTAATTACCACTAATCGCGATTAAAAACTTAATAAGTTACTATTCACCAAAAAAATTATTTTAATCTCATTGAACCACATTTTACTTCTTAATGACAACCATGTATGTAGGATTTTTGAAAATCAAAACACAATTATGGAAAAATTTCATTTAAACGGAAAATCAGTTTTTATAAGTACCACTTAGTGGTTTCACTATTCATCAAAAATTGATGTTTTTCAGAAAAATCCCAAAAATTCACCCTAAGCTATATTTGATATTCTGAATTCAAAAATGAAGTCCGTTTTACAAAATTCAAAACATATAAGTGACATTAATTAATTTAATAATTAATTCCCACTGTCATGACAAATAGCGTGTTTTATGAAACAATAAGTATCAAAAGATTGACACTAGTTTAAGTCTGATTTCAAAGTGAAATTGATTCCAACAAACACTATTGGATTTAATGGTAAAAATATTTTCTAATTTCACTTTAAAACCAATTCAAAATATAATTTAATCATATAAATAAATTAGATTAAAAAGTGGTTTTGAATTAAAATACAACATTTTACATTATTCATTAAAAAAATGAACTTTATCGGAAAGATACCAAAAATTTACACAAAGTAAATTTTGATGTCCCGATTATTAATAAGAGTTTTATTTGGTCCAAAAGAATGTTTAAGAGTGAAAAAAACTATATTTAATGACGGTTCTCCGTCAAAAGGTGATAAGTGAACCTTTAGTGAAAACTAGGGCATATACGCCTAAAATTGAATTCTTTCCGTATTTTAAGCCTTTATCTTTTATTGTATAAATGTAAAAATATTTAAGAACATATATAATCATATTTTAGTTATTTATATCCATTCCCGCCATTACAACGGCTACATATTAACTACCATTTAAAATAATATTATTTTATTATTAGAGTGCAACGTAAGATTCCCAAGAAACTCGTTGTTGCGTGTTGGGTACGCCATCGAGCATAGCGTCCCCTTTAAAGTCATATTAATATTTTATTCACAAATATGGATAAATATGAAAATGTCATATTCCTTATTTACCTGGGGTGTTACATCCTTCCCCCCTTTTGGGAATTGCGTCCTCGCAATTTTAAAATTGCGCTTGGAAACATCCTTGAACGTCCCACATCGGAACAAGAGTCGGTAAAACAATCACTTTAAAATAAAGAAAGATAAGCACAGAGGTCACCCGAGTTAACCCATACTAGGATTCTATGTATGAAAATATGGACATGGGGGAGAAAACATAGGTTCATGTTCTGATGGAGAGTGATAGAAACCATGTTTAGGAGAAAGTTAACAATAAGAAAATCAAAAACTTGTGATGGGTTAAACGGTGTTGGGTTCCCCAGTAGCAAAAGCTAATAGACAAAATTTTTGTTTTAAGTTACTTTTTATTGAGGAATTTATTCATAAGGAAGCATAATCACTTATCATGTTGACTTTCAACTTTTACTGGATTCCTTAGTCAAACTCATATTTTTTCCAAAAGATGAGTATTTAGGGAGACTTGTTCGCATTAAGAGTACTATAATCAACTTCTAGAGAATCACCTAATCCCCAAAAGAGAACTATATACATCCCATGTATTTAGGCTTTAACCAAAACCAAAACCAAAAAGGTTAGTACAGGATTAGATAATCCAGAAAAGGATAACCCCTTATAAAAAGAAAATCAATTCTTAATCTCCAAAATATGTCCAACAAAACCCAAAGTTCAACGAGGACCATCCGATAAACAATTTGTCCATAAAATTCTTCAAAGTAAACCAATATAAGATTGAAACCCAAATATTTGAAGTATTTAGTCACATAGTCTTCCAAGTTAAATCGTAACATTTATCTCCAAAGAACATCAGTTGCTCCTAAAGTCTCACATTGAAAAGTAATTATCCTAATCACATATCCTCCAAAATCAACTTACTCTTAATTCATAAAATCATATAACTAAAAATAATCAGTCAAACTAACCAGGGAATTCACGTAGTCCAGTGGTAGGCGATAAATACTAGTCGCACATTGGTTGTGGGTTCGATTCCCGCAGCATTGTCCGACGCGACGGGTTGTCACACGGTCTGCGTGTTGTCCTTTTTCCAAAACTATATAATTCTCAAATCATTACCCAAAAAGGGATAAAATCATCAAAAATAATCATAACATAATTTAACCTCAATTTTATCTCATGCCGTTCACTTCAATCATAACATATGGTAACCCATAATTACCTCAAAAGTAAGGATCATATAAACCCAAATGGTTCTTTATAACTATGTCCACAAAAGAAAAGATAACTATTACTTGAATAAAATTTGCCTATATTAAACATCAGGGTTACACATAATATAAAAAGTCTTCTAATGTAACCCCATCATCAAAAGAGACTTAATACTCTTAATAATTTCACCCTAACACTTGAAGCACTTATATGTTGACATCTTACTCATTCAACATTCTTCATGATCCATTATCCATTCCTTTCCAACTTATTCCAAAATACCTATTTCCTACAAACAAAATCATGAATCATATCCTAAGATTCCAAAATAAGAAAACAATAGTCATGAAATAGTACATACCTTTGATTGGTCATTGTCAGTTTCTTCATCCTCAATCTAAATGGAATTAGGTATTGGTAAACGAATATTGGTATGCTCTTGGTGACCCCATTCACGAAACTTCTTCATAGGACATGTGTTTGCATAATGACCATGCACACCACATTTAAAACATTCAATTGATCCCTTAGAAAGAACTTCTTTCCCTTTCCTCGAGTCAACTGGATGCTTCCTTTTTCTATGGCAGGTTCTTGCTTTATGACCTTCATTTCCACATCTATAGCATATTTCTGTCCCTTTGAAACATTTTCCTAGGTTTTTCTTTCCACATCTTTGACACATAGGTTTTTGAACACACTTACCTTTATGATTATTACCTGTACATCCGTAGGGATTTTTTTCTTGCATATATGATGCCTTAGAGAAATCTCCAAGGTTTAGGTGGTCAATCATGACTCCAGATAGTTGGTTGAGGATAATCAAAAGAGTTCTCATTGCAGCTCCCATATCATTCAGTTGCTTGCTCAAAAAACTGTCATAGTTTCCTTCACATCCACTGTTACTTTGGTGCCTGCTAGATCCAGCCATTTACTAAAACCAAAAAGGTCAGTGTGAGTATATCAACAAAACCATCATGTACTAATGAGTAAGATAGACAATAAGATATACTTACTCATTCACTTTATCTAAAACTAAGACTCTTTCTGAAATCCAAACCATTATGGTAATTGTCAATTATTCTTAAAGAATACCCTAACCTCTAAAGTTATCTAAACCGACCTTTGATACCAACTGTAAGGCCCCAGCCTTAAACCTTACTTAAAATTGAGTTATTACAAGATTACACATTGAGGATATTTTCAGGTTTAGAGTTTTAGAGAATTAGATCATGAAACATGCATTACATTCCACATTTAAACAAGGTGGTTACATAAAAGACAACATTCATTCTTCCCATCAATGGAAACCTATTTAAAATAAAACACGGATTCTTTCTTGAAACATCCTTGACACTATCGTCACATCATGTACCTTTCCCTTGACCTGTGAAAAGCATTTCAAAAACTTGGGATGAGCATAAAAAGCTCAGTAAGGGTTATAAAAATATGGAAAGGAAACATGAGTTCATATATACATAAGAATGAAATCATACATTACCCATAAAACATAGGCATATCAAATCATGAATAAATCATAGAAAACATAAGACATAAAGGTAACCTAAGGCATTCATAACATTCTTTCGTAGGGAGTAACCGTCTTGGTTACGTTTGGAATACCCATCACAGTATATTCCCTAAATCTCTTCGGAGAAACCTTAACGTTTCACTCCTTCGCGTTACCCAATGCATTGGAGAGCTATATCGGGCTCACCCGCCCTTAGTTTATCACGGAACCACCCGTTCTTCATAACAATGCCCAAGAACCATAACATAATCGTATCACATAAACATGAATAAAGGAAACATAACATTTCCACATTTCAATCACAATATAACATTTTAGAATATTGAAATAATGAATCCATTCAAAAAGAAACCATTTCCAAAACCATTTAAATCATTTAACAAAGCGATTTTTGAATCAAAGTGTCCCATACCACCTTGAAGCTTTTAAAATTTTAAACCATTAATATCCATATAAATAAATCCTTAAAACCATTTTGAAAACATGGATATTAATAAGAACAAATAATTAAAACATTTAAAACGATATTTTGGTTAAAGGGGTTTTACCAAAATTAGAGACACTTGAATACAATAATCGAAGAATAAAATTTAGTCAGAACTTTATAATATCATGAGAATAAAAGGATTCATGATATAATACTCCAAAGGACAGTATATACACCATATAAGAGTGAATTGGTGCATAACAACAATGAACCCTCAATAGAAATGTCAAATGTGATGAAATCCCTTATAAAGAAGGTATCCTTAAATTATGGACAAATAAATCTCAAAAATATGTGTGACAAATATATATACACCCAATATAAGTGGATATTAAGTGTAAAAAAATAAAAGGTCATTCACACATATTCAATGGATGACATATTCAATGACTACAAGTTGAACCCAAAGAAATCGAAATTGGGTTAAAAAGTTCCCTTGACAGCCTAACGACATCACATCAAAATGAGATGATGAGAGATAAAAAGTGTATCTCATCACTTGGACATAAAATTTACATCAATAAGGATGTATGAGAACATATCCCAACATAAAAATATGTAAATTAAAAGACCCAATAAAAGAAGTCTTTTAAAAAAGAGGAGGGTGAAAGGTTCCCTTACCGGCTTGGGTATCTTTCAAAACATACACCCCATGAAAGAAAGACAACAGGTCATTGATGTAAATACTCATAAACGAAATTATATTACACAAAGAGTAGAATAATGGGCAGTACATACACCACTCAATGGAATTTGTGGCGAATGTAGCATAAATCTCACGGGAATAAAAGTGAGATGAAAAATCCCTTACGAAAACTCGGCAGCCTAACAGCGCCACATAAAACATCCGAATATGGATTGATGAGATCAAATAGAGTATCCCATCATATTAAAATATAATTTTCATCAAGTGGAATATAAAATAAAATCCCCCAACATTGCAAGGAGGAGTTTAAAAGAAGTGACATAAAGGAGAGTACTTAAAAAGAAAGAGAGAGGTTAGATCTCTTAAGAAAGTTCGGCAGCCTAACGGCGCCACTCAAAACTTACAAAATGGATTGATGAGAGAGAATAGGGTCTCTCATCACATGAACATAAAAATTACAGTAAATGTAATATAAAATAACATCCCAATCATAAGAAATATGAGCTTAAAATAAATGACATAAAAGAGTGTACTTAAAAAGAAAGAGAGTTGTAGGATCCCTTACCTCAGGTCCGACTTGACTCGATCGTTATTTAATCTCCTGAATAATAAACTTGAGTTAATTTATAATTCCTTAAGAACCTTTTTCAAGTTCATTATTACTTTTATACCACTTATTACCATTTCATAAACATTATGTAATCATTTAAGTTAATAATATTTGTTTTGCCGATATTTGGTTCTTAAGTCGAAAGTGGACTTCTTACAATTACATGTTGTTCGTGTGGCCAAATGATTATTATATCCAGAATTGTATTCATTATGTAGATATTACATATTTCATATATATCCAGTACATGCATGCATTTATAACATTACATAATCATTTAGAGGTAAGAAATGGAATGCACTGTTCATGGATACGGTAAGCCGTACGTACGCATGAACGCTACTTTCATTTCTATTTCGTATTTGATAGAATGGAATAATAATGATATAAAGGTATATTATAATTCCAGTATAATATCATATATAATATCATATTTCCATCCTTTATACATACCACATATGGTATTTAACGAATCAAATCACTTTGAGGGGGCGGTAGTCCGCACTTCCTTAAATGAAGATATCGCGTATACCCATAATGGAAGCCATAAAGGTAAGACAAAAATGAAAAATACAGAAGCATAAACAAAACATAAACATATTATATATCATATATAAAAATAGTGACATCATAATGGCCACCTTTTAGGTGTTAAATGAGTATTGAACAATCATCGTT
This sequence comes from Viscum album, assembly GCA_963277665.1. Lineage (NCBI taxonomy): Eukaryota > Viridiplantae > Streptophyta > Magnoliopsida > Santalales > Viscaceae > Viscum > Viscum album. The sequence goes on along the minus strand of OY728121.1, from coordinate 1,636,851,222 downwards.
TCGGGAGGCATAATTTCACCATCCACGGAAACCGTATGTTCTTTAACCATTTGTTGTAGTTGTGTGAGAGTGTAGCTCGAATAAATCTTATAACAACATCCTAGTATATTAAAGATACTGGTTTTGTTACAAAAGAAGTATATAAAAAGAGGTTAGGGGGTTGGAGAAGCAAAATAAAAAAAATGAACATGAGAGAATGAATTACCTTTAAAAGTGTAACTCCTTTTGATATGAGCCTAAAGGATTCCTTTGAAAGGATTATGCCCAAAGGGAATCCTCTAGGATGAGGAGAGGGATGTGGAGAGAGTAAATGGGCAGGGTTTGGCCGAGCCAAAGGCTTGAGGAGTGTGTTAATTGAGGTTGAGGTGGGGGCCTTTTATAAGAGGAGAGGAGGGGTACTTTTGGAAAGTAAAGAAATATTACTTTATTTGAAAATGTGTTTCGGTTTCAAAAGGTCCCAAATTTATATAATTTGTGGATAAGGTGATAAGTCTTCGAAATCCACTCATCCAATAAGTTTTTTACATGTTTAGTTCTTATATTTTACATTATCATTCCATTTTATTTAAATCGTCAAATAATGATGTCATCACTGCATCATTATTATGTCATAAATAATTTAATTTATTTAATGTCTAAAAATTATAAAAAAATACTATGATGTAGGAAATCTTTGTAGCTTTCCAATTAATATTTATAATCAAAAATATGACTTGTATAACCCCAATTAAAATTTTTTTTAGTAAAACATATCATGTTTGTGTCAATTTTACTTTTACATTAAATAAAATGTTATTTATGTCATTTCCCAACCAAAGTGGATCCATGGGGTCCCCAAGTTGACCCATGGATTTTATTGGTCGGCCATGATACAAACAATGAGGGTAAGAAATGTGTCAAGCTCATCGCATTTGATTAAAGCATTATTTTTACCTTGAACTACACTAATTACCACTAATCGCGATTAAAAACTTAATAAGTTACTATTCACCCAAAAAATTATTTTAATCTCATTGAACCACATTTTACTTCTTAATGACAACCATGTATGTTGGATTTTTGAAAATCAAAACACAATTTAGGAAAAATTTCGTTTAAACGGAAAATCAGTTTTTATAAGTACCACTTAGTGGTTTCACTATTCATCAAAAATTGAAGATTTTCAGAAAAATCCCAAAAATTCACCCTAAGCTATATTTTATATTCTGAATTCAAAAATTAATTCCGTTTTAAAAAATTCAAAACATATAAGTTACATTAATTAATTTAATAATTAATTCCCGCTGTCATGACAAATAGCGTGTTTTATGAAACTATAAGTATCAAAAGATTGACACTAGTTTAAGTCTGATTTCAAAGTGAAATTGATTCCAACAACCACTATTGGATTTAATGGTAAAAATATTTTTTTATTTCACTTTAAAACCAATTCAAAATATAATCTAATCATATAAATAAATTAGATAAAAAAGTGGTTTTGAATTAAAATACAACATTTTACACTATTCATTAAAAAATGAACTTTATCGGAAAGATACCAAAAATTTACACAAAGTAAATTTTGATGTCCTGATTCTTAATAAGAGTTTTATTTGGTCCAAAAGAATGTTTAAGAGTGAACAAAACTATATTTAATGACGGTTCTCCATCAAAAGGTGATAAGTGAACCTTTAGTGAAAACTAGGGCATATACGCCTAAAATTGAATTCTTTCCGTATTTTAAGCCTTTATCTTTTATTGTATAAATGTAAAAATATTTAAGAACATATATAATCATATTTTAGTTATTTATATCCATTCCCTCCATTACAACAGCTACATGTTAACTACCATTTAAAATAATATTATTTTATTATTAAAGTGCAACGTAAGATTCCCAAGAAACTCGTTGTTGCGTGTTGGGTACGCCATCGAGCATAGCGTCCCCTTTAATGTCATATTAATATTTTATTCACAAATATAGATAAATATGAAAATGTCATATTCCTTATTTACCTGGGGTGTTACACCATATTTCAATTTTAAAAAAAATAAAATAGGTGGAACCTATGGTGTTTATATATGATGAATGGAATGTCTATCTAGTAACTTCTATAACATATTTTTCAATTTCATGAGTTATACTGATGTTATTCAACAATGGGGTTTTAAAATTTGATTCGAATCAGGATGTAAATCAATAGTAAATGAAACATTTCAGTTAGGTACTCTACTAGGTAACCCATTAAGGAAACATATATATATTATTGTTCAATTGGGACATCATTAATTTTAATAGTTCCCTTATTTTCAGTAACATGAGAAAGGTAACAATAATTTCCATTTATTAATATTTTATCTACTTCACGAAATTAAATAAATTATATGAATTGATTGTTATATATTTTGTGAAAATAATTTATGAAAATATATTCTTTTCTACTCAATATATCCAATCATTATAAATCTAAGATCAGTCTATACCCAGAATAACATCAAAACCTATATTTGCTATGTCAATAAGTATTACCTGAAAAACACTTCTATATATATGAACAAAAAGTTGTTTTTAAATTCTTATTTTCTTAATAACACCAAAATGTTTTTTCATCAAAAGTTATGACATAATTAATTAAGGTGAAACATTCATTTTACCAAGAAATTTATCTAAAATGAATGAATGTGTGTGACTTATAAAAAAAAAATATTATAATAATATGAATAAAAAATAATTTTACCTATTACCACATCATTTGATGGCGTAACATCTAATGAATAATTTCTAATGGATTTCCCCACTCCCTACTATTTATTTTATTTATGATTCCAATCATTCATGATCTTATTCAAACCTGAATCCATATAATGATCCATCTCTTTAAATTTTAAAACCCTTACTGATTACTATTCAAAATTGGTATTACCAATAAAAATATGATTTTATTTGTAATATTTACCCATTTATTAAAAAAACCACATCATAACTACTTAAAATATTTAATAAGTGATTCCCCAGTGTTATTTTTAGTAAACATATCATAAAATAAAACCCTGAATTTCGTACATTCAAATTTCATTTATATATTTTAAGTATTTTAATGTCCCAAGGGTCTATTTTTTCCATTATTTTCATGGAATAAATGTTTATAAAAAAACTAATTTTATTCCTTCTTATCAAAGAAACCATGTTTCTCATAATTTTTAATTTTTTGAGGGGCCAAAGTAAATCAATATATTTGATTTAGTAATGAGAAAAAACAATTGATTTTACTCTAAATATCATATATAATATTTGGTTTTGACATTTATTATTGGGTGATATCTTCTTTATAATTGTCCAGTGAATCTTTCACCTTTTACCACAATTCCTAGAATTTATTTTCTATCCCAAGTCAAATAAACATAGGAAAATACTTCTCATGTAATGGATTCCTAAATGAATCCCATTACATCTCACCAATCAATTCTCTATATCTATCATTTGTAATCATTTACCACCATTAATTACATGCACCATCAAAATACTAAATATAAAGTGTGACTTTATTATGATCCTGAAAGCCCGTATTTATTCCATACATCAACAATCAATGAGTCAGAAGATGCACTAAGTTCTACAAGGTTCTATACAAAAAAAATTTACACCTTCTATGTGTTCCACATTGATAGATATTATTTATTTATAGCATGGATAACACCAACATTTTTTTATCTTTCAATTTGGTCATACAATAATAAAACTATTCAATTCTATTTCCATCAATTCTAGGTGGTTTATTTGGAAGGATATTATCCCATGAGTTCATTTATACTTTATCTTAAATATTTTCTATATGTAATTAAATTCTTAATAGATATAGTTTAGAGTCACAAACATTATAATATTTTAATACTATATCATGATAACCATAAATTATATGCTTTTATTGTTGTTTATTTACATTATCCAAACATATAAATTAATTTAAACATTTTTTTAATATATAATATAATTACAGACCTTAAAAATTATGTAAAATTCATTATTTAGATAAGTATTCATTCCTTTCTTTTCCAAAAAATCATTTTGGTTTATATTTTTACAGAATTATTTCATAACCCTTACATAAATAAAAAATTCATCACAACGTAGACACTACTACTCAGTGTCTATTTTTTCACAATAAAAATCCCAAAAAATAAATGATGTTTTATTTTCTTGAAAAATATTCAAAAACTAAATTCATGACTTTACCCTAGTCCATAATAATCCATAAAACCTTTTGAAACAAAATTTGAAAATGTGGTATGCTCTAAAAAATCGAAATCAGGTACATATGAAAAGAATGAATGAAAAATGGTTGTCCATGAAAAATCATAAACAAATTATTTTTCCAAATAAGAATTTAGATCAAAATAAAAAATTTCTTACTCATTAAATTAACTAATATGTCCAAATATTTTCATTAAACATTTTTTATGAAATCAAAAATGAAATAATAAATTCAGAAAGTTATTTTAGTCATGTAAAACACTTGATAAGTTATACATTTTATACTTAATAAGGTGTATAAACTTCCCTTTAAACATAAGATCATTATCATATTTTTGGAATCAAAATATTTATTTTGAAAAACATAAAATTTTAGATAAATCATGTACAAAAAATGAGAAATAATTTCTATAACACTCCAACAATAACTCTTACAAATGGAATAACATACAAAGTAAATTCAAGTAATCTTTTCGGAGAAAACAAGCAAGTTAACTCCTCCCCTTTTCCCAATTCACTGGAGAGATTTATGTATCTCACATGTCACCATAAATAATTCAAAATAAACATTAAATTTTCATACTACTTGAATTATTTAATTATCATTATCATACACATAAAAATATTGTTTTCACACAAATGAAAAAAGTTATTAATATTTAAATATCCATTCCATTTATTTTTCTTAAATACCTATAAAATTGGAATAATATGTTGTATTTAAAACAAATGTGAAATATTTTAAGATAACCCAAACATAATATAACAATTATGGTTATGTGTAGAAATTGTAATGCTATTTATATTAAAATAGAATATTCCCATTTCCTTTTAAACAAAATGTTCTACATAAAATATGAAAAAGGATTCATTTTAATAACCATTTAATGATAGTAAAAAATGACATAAAGTTTAATTTATAATTAATTAATTTTCATATAAATACAGAAAAAATTAATATTTATAATATGGATATGGAAGAAAACTATTTTGAAAAAGAAATTTTAAAAATATGTAAAATGTGGTTTTAATAAAAAACATCTCCCTTACATCGAATATGACTCATCATATACATTATTTTACTTCCTATATAATAAAATTATATAATTTATTTATATTAATAAGTACATTTTTCTTATTTATTATTCCATTTATTTTATTTTAGAATTATAAAATTAGATAATCCATTATTTTCACATCGAGTGCTTTGATGATATTAAATTCCTATGTCCAAAATGAAATTGATAGATTAACTATGGTCAACGATTTCATTATTAAAGCATAGATAGAATAAAAATAATGGAATATTTATTATTTTTATTCATAAATTAATCTTTTAAAACTAACCATGTAATATGTTTATGAATAATGAATTATATTACAATCATGTTGATAGTAGGCTATACATATTCATAGATAACTTTTTCATTTTTCTATGGCTATGAGGGATAGGTTGAAAATGCCAATTTATCTTTAATAATTTATTATTATATATTAAAAATCATATTATTTCTTTAAATACACTAATATATATTATCCATGTGATATTTTTACAAAAAATGAATCACATCATTTTGTGTATGTGGTAATCCACACATATAGATGAATGACATTATCATTTTCAAATAGAAATAAAGATAAAAAATATGATGAAAAATTAAAATTAAATAATCAAAAATATGTAATTAATATCATATATATATACTGTAACTTAATCATTATAACCATCTATGTGAGAAAATGATGGAAAATAAATTAAATTGTCTCATGAGGCGGTAGTCCTCTGTACACAGGAATCATAATTTCATTTCCTATTTGATGGAAGATCGGGGATGTTATAGTTAATGGATTTATCCTAAAAAACCTTATTATTTGTAATAATTGTTTGTCATTATTTTCACTCTGCTTTATAAATACTTTTAGGATGTATTATAAAAAATTAAATGAAAATTCATGGTTAAGAACTATACCATTTCTTTAGAAAACTATATTTATTTATACCTCAAGACATCTTAGGCCGTTTTTTATATTAATAATGGTCCCCTGAGAAATGTTTTGGGATGAAATTAAATTATTTGGGATTTTATTTTATGAAATAAATGTCTCTTGAAGTGTGGGGAAAAGAGGATAGGGCGTGTGATTTTATTAGTGGGGGAGAGGACACACTGGAAAGTTTTTGAAATAATAAAATATATTCAATTCTTTTTGAAGACAAATTGATTAAAAATGGACCCTTTTAAAATATTATTTGATTTAGGGTATAAATATGTCTATAAATAGAATTTGATAGGCCATTATAGTCATTATAACTTATGTTCATCCCTCATTAAACATGTTTTAACCTAATCGGTGGTAACTAATTCTTACTATTCATTATGACAAAATAACAAGTTAATGATATTAAATTATATGAATTAGGATGATTAAAAAAATTAATTCCATTAATGTAATTTAATTAATTGAATTGGATGAATTTAATATATAACTAATCTCAAAAAATGCGATGAAAACACGTTTTTTTAAAATGGATTTTTATGAATAATAATGTTTATAACCAAATGAAAGTATAAAAATAATTTCAAATACAACAATAAGATAATTAATAATATAATTAATCTAATATATATTAGAATCCATTTTTAAAAAAATTGAAACTATTTAAATTCATGAAATAAAATGTATGTTTTCTATTAAAACAAAAAATTTCACTACTTATTGAAAAAAAATATTTTCAAAAAATTCTAAAAACATAATCCTAATATAATATTACATAAAATATTTATAAAAATAAAATAAAATATATCAAAATTAAATTTAATAATTTGAAAATAAATATTTTAAATAAAAAAATATAATTATAGAGAAAACAATTTGGTTTGAAATATAAGATTTTCTTTTTGATTGAATATAAACATAATATTATTATAATTAATATATCTCTATAAAATATAATTAATTAATAATAATTAGGAATAAAAATTAATTATCATAAAATTAGTTGGTTTGTAAAATTTAATAATTTGATTTATAAAAATATTATATGATGGTACAACTATTATACTTATGTTAATTGGAATTATCTGTTTTGTAGTATATATGGTAGGATATTTCGCACTAATATGTAGTTTTTTTAAAATATTATACAATAATAGATTAATCTATTTGGTTATAGTTGGTATGATTTTCAAAAAAATTAATGTTTTATATGTATTAATATTTATGAGACATATATAATTTTATATTAATAAACATTTACCTTATCTACTTTCCAAAAATAATATGTTTTTTAAAAGAAAAAATGATAGAATTTCATAAATTTTCGCTAAATTTGAAAAATTGGGATATTTTTTGTGTCTTTTTGTATAAACATATTCATTTTTTGTAATTTCAAAAAAAGTGGTATATTTTTAATGTTATTTCTTTATTTACATGAATATTGTTTTTAATTGAGAATTTTGTTATCTATTGATGTAATTTTATTAGTTTGGAATATTGAAAATACATCACCATTCTTATAAATACAACATATTACAAATAACTAAAATTATCCTCACATTTATAAATGTATAATTATAATTTTATGAAGAATTAATAATTAAATTTGGGTTTATTTATTATGTTTTTATGCTTATAATTATATAAAAATGGATTCTGATGTCAATGTATTTCATTATTGTATTTTTAGTGTTTTTTCTTAAATTATTGAACATATTAAATTATCTATTTAAATGATTTATTAGTATACATGTCTTATTGTTCATAATTAATGATTCATTGATATTTAAAGAAGAATAATAATTATGCGTAACTATAATTATGATGATACATTCATAGATGATTGTTTTAGTGATATAGTTCATGGTTACAAAAAACCAAATATGCTAGTTACAAATCATATAAAATTATGATTATAGGACATGTAAAATAATTTTTATTAAAATGTAAAATGATTACTATGAAAATATGAAATTATATGTTTCAATAAAAATAAAATTATTATTAGGAATATTATACATTATCATTTTATGTCAATTATAATAAAATATTTTACTAAATATTGAGTATTTTGATTTATTGAATGTTGTGATGTTTTTTTAAAATATTTATTAATTTTAAAAAAATACACAGACACACACACACATATATATAAATAATAATGATGATATTTCATGTGTTTCTGAATTATTTCAGATAAGTATTAGTGTATGATACTTCCTTACTGGTAATGGATATAATCATGATCCTATTGTTATATTTAAATAGAACTTCCTATTATTTCCTTTAAAGAAAATACAATGCGAAAATGATATCAATTAAAAGGAAAAGAAACGATCCCTTAGATTTTCATCTTGGGAACTTTATAATAATCTGAAATCATATAATTCATTGCATAATATTTTTTAACAGACCAATAAAATATGATACACATGATGTTTTTTTGACATAGAATACAAGAATAAGATACAATATTTTTGAAGTACATAGTGTCTTTTACTAGAATTATTTTTATATTTCTATAACCATGAATGAAATTAAATATATATTCTTTTAAAGAATCGATAAAATATATATCTTTAATTTATCACCACTAATATTATAATTTAATCCATTTCATTATAAATTCCATCATTTTATATTTTTATATATTTTTAATATTAAAGAGTTTTTTTATGATTTTCCAATACAATAGAAAATATAGTGCTTGTTATACATACTAAAAAATATATATCAATGCAATGTGACTACTATCAAAATATAATATTCATTTTTTTTCTTTGGTCTATAGAAATTATTGATCAACAAGGCGGTTTGTGTCTCTATGTGAGAAAATGATAGTTTTGGTAAAAGGATATCAATGGATTTAAAAAGTGAGATTTCAAGTGATTAACAATTTTATAACTATGTAAATAAGAGTGAAATGTACATAGAGGATCATATGATTTAAAAAAATATATAAATATAATGTTTATATCTGATTCATTCCACAAAATTTTATATTTGATCACTACACTGCATAGTTCTTGTTGGGAATGCATATTGTGTTTCACTTGCATGATAAAATATACTATAATTTGATAATAAGTTTTATTTTTAAATATTCTATTAAAACCCCCTCTAGACTATATTTTTATCCTGATCAGGAAAAAAACATTCCTCTGTGGATTACATCCCACCTTTATCTGATTATAGATACCTCTTATTAAGAATAATAATGGAGATACATGGGTTTTTTCACCACTTCCACCAAATAATTTTTCCTTTCTTATCCATAAAATAAATATTAAATACGGTAAAGGAAAAATATGGGATTAATTATTAAAACCACTTTCATGTGATTAATAAAATATCAACAGAGGATTACCTTATATATCCATTCCTCATTAAAAAAAGGAGTATTCATAATGATGGATCATATTTGAAATGTATCATTTTTGTAATTATATAATATAAAGAAAAATAAAATAAAATATATTATTTTCCTTGTTAATATCTTCATTCATGGACAATTATAAATCACTATTACCACTAAAAATCTATAATAACTCATTTATTATAAATATATCACTATACATAAGGATTATAGTTTATATAGTGATTAATCTATTCATTATGTTGTATTCATATAGTCATAACCCACTATTTTGAAATAATATTGAAATCCATTAGATCAATAGTAAATTTTATATTGTATTTATTATTATTAATGATAAATTTATTAATAAAATAAAAAAATTAACATTCCTAGGATATAATCACTCTATAAATAAATAATTGGTTAACCATGGCCCTCAAAGGAATATGGGGACAATAAAATTGTCAATCTCAATAATTCCATGTTATATAGATTAATTTAATTAATTGTAAGAGAATTTAGTAACGGATTAACAACACTGATAGATGTCATAATAAATCCACACAGTTTCATTAAATATCCATCATTCTCTACACAAGAACATATAATATTTTTTACCATATATATTGAAGAAAACAAATGGTTGTTAGATCCTTATTCAGCTGCTTATTTAATAAAAGAAGATACACGAAGAGGTTGTAACATTTTTAGATCAAAAATACTCTTATTATGAAGAATTATTAGGGGTCTTCCTTATAATTTAATATAAATTGAAATGGCATAAATACAATAACCAAATTAATTACATTTTTGAGAAAAATATATAAAATAATATAATATCATGACAAAATATTTTCATAAATGTTCACCAATCATATTCTCTCATAAAATATACGAGTTAATAGTTATATAATATAATAAAAATTATGATTTTATTTATAAAAAAACTATAAATTGAAAAATTAAATTAAAATAATCAGGAAAATAATTAATTCAATCAAAGATAATTAATTGTCCCATATTTATAACTAATATACTTGATTCTATAATGATTTTTTAATTTTGTTATAAACTCAGTAAGAAAAAATTATATAATAATGAATTCTATATTTAGAAATCATTTTCAATAATGATATATCTTGTTTGATATCTTATATTAGTATTCTTTTAATGAAATGTGATAGCATATTTTTTATAATATTTAGAGAACATATGTTTTCTAATGTTAATGGGATATTTCTGAATTAAAATACATAATCTATGGGTGTTTTAGCCATATAATCATTTAACAACAACAAAATAGATATAAGTCTAATAAACTAGTATATTGTTGTTATAAAATGTTATATTTATTAATACATTATGAAAATAAATACTTAAAGAAATTAACATGATAAATATTTATACATTCTATTTAAGTATCCACCACCATATTATATATAAGGATGGATAGATTAATTAGATGATAATATTTTTGATAAAAATAAACAAAAATTAAATGTATTATTGGTGTATTTATATTTTTTAACCTAAACTAAGAAATATTTTTCATGGGGTTTTAATTTAATATTTTAAGTAATGACTATGTCACGATTACAAAAATAGAACCATGATGGGATGCCACAATGCCTCATGCACATCTATATTTTCAATTGATAGCATAATTTTTTAGGGAATGATAAAGTGTTGGTAGGATGTGGTTTTCCATTTATAACTTGATAAGAATTAATTTATTAAAAATTGAAATTATATCATAAACATTGGGTTTGATTGAGTTATAAAATAATGAAAAACTAATAAGAAACTAGATATCCTTTTAAACTAGTTAAACCAATACTGAATAAGTATGAAAGGTATGGACGTGAAAATATATATAATCAAGGTCCAAAATGTGTATTAATATTAAAATGTGATGAAAATAGGTTACAAAGAATACCACCAAGATAAAATGTCCTAAAGTCCCAAATTAGTAAATTCCCAAGAGTGATTTCCCATATTGAACTCTAGGGACACCCTCAAATACAATGACCCATTCCTAATATCTAATCCATGAGAAAATGAATTTCATATTATATTATATAATAGTATTAAAAACTATATGGGAACTAAAAATCCTTATCACATTTATAATTAAATTTAAATTAGGTATCTAGGAAACCAATTAAAATCCCAAAAATTACAACTAGAAAAAAATATAAAAAATAGAAAAGTTAAAATTGGAAAATATGGATCACCCCAATCATTTAGAATCATTTACCCTATATAAAAAACGATATAAATAAAACCAAATATTATAAAAATGTTCAGTATCATAGAAAATGAAAATATATAACACTGGGATCAATTATAATGTATATTGAGTAAAATAATAATGTTGTATTTATAGTGCATAAAAGGAAATATGACCATTGGGATTTGAATGACTTATGACTTTTGATTAAATTTGATTGTTGGTAAATATATCCATTATTTAATTGGACCATTGGGAACTATACCATTTGAGGATAATTTTAACATTATAATTGTAGTTTATAAGTCGTTATGACGATGGATAATTGATGCATAATGGAGAAAAATGTCCTCAACTTATAGAGTCAAGTTATTTGAATCGCATTTTCCAGAAAATGGGAGGGGGTACACTTAGTAGGGTTTTACCTTGACCATGAATAAGACAAACATCAATAGGTGAATCTTTAATGAAATCACCAATAGGATAAGTATATTTTAGTGGAGATTACCACCCAGTAAATTTTTTCCAAGCCACCCCATGAAACTACCACCATCACCAACTTAACTTTAGGGAATACATCGGTGTAATAATGTGCTGCATTACCTGGACATAGTTACATAAAGTTAAATTTCCAATGTATAAATAAAATTTTTATTCCATTAATCCATTTTGTGAATGGGTTTTCTTAATAAATTATATTTTTAATTAAGATTAATTTGATAAATTGATTTTTGGACCGAAATAAAACATATTTATATTTTTTTGAAAATATGTACACTTTTATAATAAACACAGGTATCCGAAATAATATTTGAAAGGGTATTTTAAAACACTCTTATTTAAATATAGTTGATAAAATAAATTTATAATTTCCAAGTAAATTTTTATATGTTTCATAAATATGAGGGTTCTTTAAAAACATCCATTTTTCAAAAAATAAGTATTTTTATATTTAGAAGTTAAAATTTTCATATTTAGGGAATTATTATAAGTAAATTAACACAAAATTTAAAATAAAAACATTGAAATTAGTTAAGGGTGAATTTATAATTTTTTTTAAAATACATTATTTTTCATTGAATAGTAAAAATATAGTTTTTGAGTTTGTGATATGTTTAATTAAATGATATTTATTTCATAATTATGTAATAATTAAAAAACAAAAAACCCCAAACAATAATATTTTTTTTAATTAATATTAATTATTTTAACATATTTTAATAATTCTCCAAACCAATAAATGAATTTATAACATCTAAAATTGAAAATTTAATTTTAAAAAAATTATCTTGAAATGATTTTAAATTTTCATGTCAAAACACGTATTAAAAAATGGTTTTTGGTTTTAGAGGCACAAAATGTCATAAAATATTACTCAAATTTTATAAAAAATTATAATATACCATGGATATACCAATGGTTTTTCACTTTCCATATCCTATATTTTTAAGACCTATATTTTGAAATAACTAAACAATTCCTCCACTTTTTTTATAAGTACACACCCATTTCACCATTTCCCTTCACTAAAAATACATTATCCACAAATCCATAATGATTTTCTCATAAATATTTCCTAACAAAGGTGTCTGTAGCCCCCATGGTTACAATCCTCATGATTTTTAAGCATCTCTCTAATGTATGGGAATTCTTCTTCATTTCCCTTCAAATCAAGAAACCATTTTTTGTATCTATCTCTTAAATGTTATGATTCGACCTTTTCATACCTTTTTAACATAACCTTAGTTTAATATTATGTTTAATCAATGTTAAACCTTCATTCTATAAAATTTCACCAATTCCAAAATCCAATTTTTATACATATCATGCTACTGAATTTACTTATCAAATTTCCCTATTTTGAATGAAAATTTTTCATATCGTGAATATGAAAATCATTTCTTGATACAAGGGTATTAAACTAGATGTTAAAATAATTTATAAATTTAGATATTTACAAATACGTGACCCACATTCCCTTTTTATAGGTTAATAATGATGTAATGATCATTCCTTACAGGAGTTTTCTCTGTCATGATTTTGATAAGAAATACAATCTTTATTTTTAATTTGTTATTATTGAAATAATTAATTATGATCAATGTGGACCACATGAAATTAATACATATGAAGGTTTCATCTTGGTAGTTTTCTAATGAATTGGTTATCAAATTTAATATCTATATATGACATGTTTTACGATACCATGGTGAATAATGTAACACCACTAGATTTCATAGTAAGTTATTTTCTTTAATTAGTTCAATAGTTTGCGCAGCACACAACACCGAGTTCGAGCGCACCACGACTTATCAAGCTAGCCATTCAAAAAGAATTCAAGAATATTATTTACTAAATTTTTAGTTTTATATAGTCCATATAATTTTAGAATCCATATTATGTGTTTCTTAGACATAATATAAGAAAAATTTCATTTTTTCGATAAAAGAAGTATTTTTTTTAAATGCAATTTTCCCACCATTAAATGGAAACCACCTTTTGAAACCAATATTGGACAATTTTATATAATAAATTTAATGAAATTAAATTATTATTTAGAATTGGGACATAAAAAATATTTGTATAAATTTTTGGCATTTTTCTAATAACTTTCATATTTTGATGAATACTAAAAAATACAAAATTTGAATCGAAAACTACTTTTTTAATCAAATTAATTTATAGTGTTAAATTATGAATTTGATTGGTTTGGAATTATAATTATATTATATTTTTATCATTTAATATAATATATTCCATTACAAGTAATTTCACTTTTAATGATGACATAAACACATGTCAATCTTTTGATAGTTTTTACTTTTTAAAAACCCTGTTTTTGGTTTTGAAAATGGGAATTAATTATAAATTAATTAATGAAAATTCTATAAATATAATTTGGTAAAATAGAATTAATTTTTTAATTCTGAATAACAAAATTATATTAGGGTGAATTTTTAGTATTTCTCTGAAAACATTCATTTTTTGATGAATAGTGAAAAATATTACATAGTTGTTTAAATTCGACTTTTTTATTTAAATAACTATTTATTTTATTTATTTTAATTCAAAATATATACATAATACCTATATATGATCAATTTAATTCATTGGAGTCATTTTATAATAAGTTTAGATATATAAAAGTTTATTAATCTTTTTACCGTCTTCTACCCACATTCTAGGTTCATTTGAAAACATTCATAAAACATAATTTTACCACTTATCTAAGTTGAATTTCAAAAATAAAAGAGACATAGTTAAAATTAGAAAGTAAAATTTGCTTCAATAAGATGAAAATCCTTTTTTTGAATAGTATCTTTTGACTTTTATTTACCACTATTCAAATTAAATAACGTAATTAAGGGTAAAAATGATATTATAATTTCCCTAACACATGTCCTAATTAAATTTGATAAGTTTAATTGAAATAAAAAACAAACTTAGGAATTAAATATGATCTTATTTGGTCCAATGGATTGGATTAGGACATTTGTAATTATTTTATTTAAAGAAGTGTTAAAAGTGTTAAATTCAAAGTTTAATAACTAAGCCATTTTTAATATAGGGTTACACATAAGAAACATTCGACTCTAAATATTCATTATAAAGAAAAAAAATATCCTACATAATGGTATTTTATTTATATTTTAATTAATATATGATAAAATAATGCGGTAGTTATTATCTTATTAATGAAATATTAAAATAATTGATATTATAAATATGAAAATAATGTAAATTGAGAATTCTGTTGATTTCAACTGATTTTCTAGGTTAATATGACTTTTTAATATTGATTAAATAAATTTTATTCGAATTGACAATGTTTTTATGGCTTTCAAAAAAAATTAATTACTAAATAGTGTCAAAATTGACATTATTAGGTTTTTAAAACAAATACTATATTATTAATTTATTTAATATTTTTACTAATCTAAGGATCAAACAAAGGACTTGGATAAGGTTATATATATTAATAATTAACCACTTGGGGTTCTAATGGCTTGTGAGAGTATGTTTATTAGCCATATATTATAAAAAAACAATGAGATAAGGTAAATGAAAAACAATATAACTAAGAGTTAAATCTAAAAGATAAGGTTAATATGGTAACCTAAACCTGTATAAAATATATTGGATGAGATTTTTTCAACCCATCCCCACCTTATCCTCTAAATAAATCATTTTTGAGAAATTAGAAGCCGAAAATGATTTTATTATAAAATATTATTTCATTATTTTTCTAAGGTGACTGTCAGCTCTCTTATAAAAAAAATACTTCCCCTTATCTTAATTTCACACCACCAAATCCATTTGGATCAGCCAAAACATGACCAAATATCCTCCCAACATTCATCCCATCATCCTAGAGTCCTTCATTTGGTCATAAAGAAAACCTAATGATCCCTTTTGATCAAATCAAAATGAAGAACCCAGAGAAGAGGTAAATACTTCGCCACATCATTCAAGTTCTTTTCTTCTTCCACATCCCCTTTATTATATGTTTCCATTATAAAATAATAAATCCAGTATATTATATATATATTATGTTATTATAAATATGGTAGAACAATATTTGTTATTCTATCCATCCTATAAATGACAAAGTCACCATACATGCGTACGTACGACTTACCGTCTCCACGTCGTGGTATAGTTTGTTATACAAACACTTCATTATTTTTATGGCTATAATAATTAATATAACTGAGGTAAATAATAAATATAACATGTTAAAAATTCTGTATATATTATATTCCATCCAATTAAATATGATTTCACCATCGATATAATGATATTTTCACTCGTGTGTATGTACGGATTACCGTCTCCATGAACGCGATGAGATTAATTCTCCATCGTAATCATTGATGAATAGTTTTACTTTTATGAATAAAAATATTGCTTATGAAAATAATATCATTATTTATATGAATAAAATACATCCTATCGAAAACAAAAAAGGCTTATGTAACCAATTATATAATGGAAAACGAATCAGTTATCACCCAAAATGATGATACTACTAAAATATTATTTACAAAGCAATATTAGAGGGCCATATAGGATATAATAATTATTTATATAGTTATTTTAAAATATAATAACAATTATTTAACAATTATAAAAGATGTTAATGTACCCTCGACCAAGGAAAAGTACAACATAAGGGGATTTCGTCTCACTTTTATTCCATAGTAATTCATGCGATATTTTCCACTATTACGTTTTGTGTTTTTTATGTAATTCCAATGATTATATTGTTTGTGTAATATAATTTAATTTATGTGTATTTACATCATAATTTTATGATACCTCTTCCATGGGGTGTATGTTTTGTAATTTACCAAATTGATAAGGGAATTTCAAATTTCAATATCCACTCATTCAGTTTGATGCCAACTCCATGATTACTATATTCCAAGATCATATGTGAAATCACTATTTATTTAATTATGTAGTAATTTCAACTCCCCTTTTCATGGATATGTTTTTATAAACATAATCAATCCATTTATAAATTTTCATGTCATCAGTATAAACTTGATAAGAGTAATTTTATCTCAATTTCTATTCATTTAGTTAAACATCCAAGTAATTTGTGTTTTTTCCCAAGAGTATGTGTGAATGATGTCTGATTAATTAACAATGAATATAAAATAATGTTGAGTGTATTTATATTTTTGACATATAATAATTTCATTTATTTATCCTTAACCTAAGGATACATTCTTTATAAAGGAATTCATCTCAACTTACATTCCATTGAGACTTCTTTGTTATTATGTGCCATGTCACTTTTATTTGGTGTATATGATGTAATTTGAAATAGTATATCATGAATCCATTTATTCTCATGATATTATAATGTTTTGATTTCCTCAATTATGTTTATTCAAGAATCTCTCATTTGGTTAGGAATTCTAACAAAAATATCATTTTAAAAGAATTAATGATTTATTCTTCTAAACCATTATCATTAATTTCCATGATTTCAAAATGGTTTTAAGGATTTACTTATATGGAAATGAATGTTTTAAAATATTAATTCATTTCAAAAGTTTCAAAGTGGTATGGGACACTTTTATTCAAAACTATCTTTTAAATGACTTCCTTTATAAATTATGTGACTTTTAAAAGATTTCACCAAAAAGAGATATTTCTCTCAAATAATTTTACTGATCATTTTAAAATATTTCAACCTCATTTACGGGATATTATTCTTGATCGAGGTTTACTTTTTATGATAAAAATAATCCATTTTTATTGAAGGTTTTGAGATATGTTCGATTGTGGATGTGTTGTTTTTATACCGTTCATTGTTTATGGATAAAGTATTGACATTTTGTATTCCAGTTTTAATACGAAGGTTTATATTATGTTTAAACATTTTCATGTGAGGAATACATTGGACTTAGTAAGTGACAGGTGGAGCCCGCTATAGCTCCGCGATGAATTGGTAGGTCACATGAGACAAACTAGTGTCTTGGCATAAGGCCTTGATAAAATCTTATTTGTAGTCTTGTCATATGGCCTTTACAATGTGGTTATAAAGTCTGGCATTATGCATTCCATCATTTTGAAAGTGGCTATAGATATTTTATGAGATTATTCGACTTCTAGAATATCCATTTGAATAAGTAAATGAAATTATTTGACATTAATTTTTCCATATTATGCTACATTTTATGTTTAAAAGGTTTTTTTAGTCTTATACATTGTCTTAAATGTTTAGGCTGATTTATGAATGTTTCTACTATATTGTTTTCCTTATTGAGAATTTGAGCTCACCCCTTTTTTTGTTTTATTATACTAGGATGTGAAAAATTATTTTATGGTTGACCTACAGGGACAGGATAAGGATATTAATCTGATCAAAAGGGGACCAAATATTATTGATGTTTTTATTTAATGATGTAATGTAAAACATGTGAAAGTATCTAGTTCTTCCAAGGATACTAAACTGATTGGTATTTCGTGACATCATTCCTTCTATCATGCCAGTTTTATGTAATAATGACCCGACCCTATGTAACTAGGGTCGGGGTGTTACAGTTGGTATTAGAGGATGTTTAGTACAATCCTTGGAAACTAGATATAGAAAAACATCTATTTGAGAACACTACCCTAAGATATACATTGAGTATTAGTATAGAAGAGATTCCTAGAATTTTGTTACTATAGAGATTTTGTGATTTTTCCAAGAAATACATCCCTATCTTAATACAATCTTGTATAGATGGATCTGGAACAGATGTACCCTAGGGTAAAACCTGAAAACACGACTTTGATATATACATGAACGGGAACTACTGCACGACAACAGGCCTTTCTACAATCTTGGTTATGACACTCATGGGGGATATGGTTATGATAATTCACATTTTCATTAAAAACCATTTTGAAGGATTTTTATATAATATGCGAATAAATATCCTTGGTTAATCCTAAGCTGTTTTAGATTTTAAATAAGGTAATATGATATTCACTAAATGATTTGTGACTCATACATTGCTTTCTTGTGTTAGTCAATGGTCGGATTCCATAGAAGTTTGAGTAACATTGACCTTGATGTACAAGGTGGGCACTATGGTGGAAATGAGCAACGAAATGGAATATTGATAGGTCTTAATGATATCGTGTTCATGCTAAATCAGTTTTCCAAAAATATGATCCAAAACATATATATTAACCAACTACCAAATTCAACAATGAAGAAAAAGGTGGTGAATTATATGATCTCCATTAGTGGAGACCTTGGAGAAAAGAATGATCAATTTTCATCATGTAGGAAATGTTGAAGGAGGCACCTAGGGAAATGTTTCAATGGAAAAATAAATGATTTATGTGTGGGAAAGATGGATATAAAATAAAGAACTTTTGATGAAAAATGAAGAGTAATATGTAAGAAAATAAAAATGATCCCGAGAATCTATTTACAGTCATTTCCCATAAATGTAGTGGACCTAAGCATTACCCGAGTGAATTCCATATTCTATAGGATAACCACATGGCCATGGAATAACCTATATATAAATAAATGGATGGCGAAATGTTTAAATGTATTCGGGCTCTTTGTTGATGAGATTACTTTGGAAGACTTTTCTCTTGTATGTGAAACCCTATTGTTTGTTATGTGAAAATGCAATTTTAGGTAGAATTATCTTTTCTTTTTTTCATATAGTTATAAATAACAAATTGGATTTATATGATCCTTGAATTTGAGGCAATTACATGTTATTATATATTGTGCAGAAAATGTGACGTATGAGATAACATTTGTGGTGAAATTATGTTATGGGTATTTTTAAGAATTTATATCCTTTTGGGAATATTATAAAATATTGTTTTTTGAAAAAGGACAACAATTAGACTTTGTCACAACCCGTCGCGTCAAACAAAGATACGAGAATCGAACCCAAAACCAGAGTGCGATTGGGATTTATCGTGTACCACTAGACTATGTGAATTCCCTAGTTAGTGTGGCTATTTTTTCTTAGTTAAGTGATTTTATTGATCAATAATAAGATGATTTGGGATCTTCTGTTTTATCAAATGGATATCATTAGTATTGGAAAATAATATCAAGATTAAGTGATAAATGATATATTGGAAGATGTTCATTCTGTTGGGAAAACTATATCCCTAAGGAAAATAGAATACAATGGGATTTTATTTGAGATGAAATAATGGGTTTTTATCTTTGTTTTTAATTTGGATTTATTGAGATTTGGTTTATTTACGGAAATGATTAACCAATCATAGAGAATATGTGATTAGGTTAATTAATTTTAAGTATTTGACTTTAAGAGTAGTCGATGTTATTTGGTGATACAATTTCACGTGGACGAATACGTAATCAAATTATTTTAGGTTTTGGTTATTAATATTTGTATGGATTATGTTGAAGGATTTAAGGGACAATTGTTTATTGAATGGTATTTATTGAACATTGGGTATTGTTAGTTTTATTTTATAAATTATGAATAATATTTACTTCTCTAAAATATTATCCTTTTTGGGGATCATCTGATCTATTTCTAACCGTTTTAGTTTCAGTTAATCTTTAAATACAAGGTAAATATATAGTTTATCCCTTGTGGATTATGTGATTCTCTAGAAGTTCATTCTATCACTTCTGGTGTGAACAAGTAATCTTGAATAATCATCTTTAAAAAAAGAGATGAATTAATGGTAGAAAATTATTAAAGGATGAAACTCTATTAAAAAGTAAGTATATTTGTTTATGTTATTAGTCAATCTCATAAATAAATTCCTCAAATTTATGAAATGGAACTTAAAACAAAATATATTGTCTGTTTACTTTTCCTACTAGGAAACTAATGACTCTTTATCCCATCACAATTTTGTGGTTTTCTTATCGTTATCTTTCACCTTATCATGTTTTATATCATTCTTCATCAAAACTTGACACTTAATTTATCTTCCATATCAATGTTTTCCTACATGTAATCCTTGTATAGGTCATCTTGGGTGACTATTATACTTCTCTTTCTTTCATTTAAAGTGATAGTTTTATTGACTCTTTTTCCAATGTGGGACATTCAGTGAAGTTCCCAAGCCCAATTTTAAAATTTTCTTGATGTAATTTCTAAATGGTGTAATAATGTAACACCCCGTGATTTCATAGTAAGTTATTTTCATTAAAGTAATTCAATTTCTTGTGTTACATGCAACACTGAGTTTGAGCGCACCATGACATACCAAACATGCCATTCCAAAAGCAGTTATGAAAAGTATTAATTGAATTTTTAATTTTATATACTCCATATAATTGTAGAATCCATATTATGTGTTTTGTAGATATAATATAAGAACAAATTCATTTTTTCAGATAAAAGAATAATTTTTTAAAAAATGAAAAAAAAAATTAAAGGAAAAAACCTTTTAAAACCAATATTTTAAACTTTTATATATTCAATTTAATGAAATTAAATTCTTCTTTAGAATCTAGAAATAAAAATTTATTTTTGGATAAATTTTTGGTACTTTTCTAACAACATTCATATTTTGATGAATACTACAAAATTCAAAATTTTAATTAAAAACTAATTTTTTAATAGAAATAATTTATAGTGTCAAATTATGCATTAGAATTGTTTTTAATTATAATTAGATTATATTTTTATCATTTAATACAATTTAGGTAATTATAAGTAATTTCACTTTTAAATTTGACATAAACACATGTCAATCTATTGATAGTTTTTACATTTTAAAAAATTGTTTTTTGGTTTTGACAATGGGAATTAATTTAATATTAATTAATGAAACTTATATATTTTTACTTTGATAAAATAGAATTCATTTTTGAGTTTGGAATATCAAAATTCAATTAGGGAGAATTTTTTGTATTTTTCTGAAAACATTCAATTTATTATGACTACTGAAAAACACTACATTATTGTTTAAAATCCAATTTTTATTTCAATATTTATGTATTTTATTTATTTTAAGTAAATATATATACATAATAATTATATATTTTCAATTTAATTTATTGGAGTCATTTTATAATAAGTTTAAATATATAACATTTTATTGAACAATTTACTGTCTTTTACCCACCTTCTAGGAGCATTTGGAAATTTGTATAAAACATTATTTTAGTGGTTCAGTGAGTTGAATTTCAAAATTAATAGAGACACGGTTAACATCATTAAGTAAAATGTGGTTCAATAATATGAAAATCATTTTTGGTGAATAGTAACTTTGGAATTTTATTTATCACGGTTAAAAGTAAATAAGGTAATCAAGGGTAAAAATGATATTATAATTATGCTACCACATGTTATAATTCTATTTTATAAGTGTAAGTTGACCAAAAAAATATTTGTAAAAAAATATGATCCTCTTTGGTCCACTTGTATTAGATTATGAAATTTATATTTATTTTATTTAAAGAAGAGTTAAAAGTGGAAAATTCATAGTTTAATAAGTAATACATTTTTAATATAGGGATACACAAAAGATAAATTCGACTACAAATATTCTTTAGGAAGATTAAAATATTTTCACAAATTTGTATTTTATTTATAATTTAATTTGTATATGACACAATGATGTTGCTGTAATTGTCTTTTTAATTAAATTTTAAAAATATAGATATTATAAATATTAAAATAATGTAAATTGAGACTTCTCATGAATTCCACTAATTTTATAGGTTAATATGAAATTTTAGGGTTTATTAAATACATTTTATTTGTAGTGATAAAGTTTTTATGGCTTAAAAAAATGAAATACTAAATAGTGTCAAAATTGACATAATTGAGTTTTTAAAACAAATACTATATTATTAATTGATATAATATTACTAAAAATCTAATATTCGAAAAAATAAATTATATATGATAATATATATTAATAATTAACCACATGTTGTTTTCTTGTCTTGTTTTAGTATGTTTATTAACCCAATAATATAAAAATACAATGAGACATGGTAAATGACAAACAATTTAACTTAGAGTTCAATCTAAAAGATATGGTTAATATGGTGAACTAAACCTGTCTAAAACCTATTGGTTGAGAGGTTTTAGACCCATCCCCACATTAGCCTCTAAATATTTATTTTGTAGCCATTAGAAACCTAAAATTATTTTATTATAAAATAATATTTCTAGCTTTTCCTAAAGTGACCCTCACCTCCCTTATAAAAGCGTACTTCCCCTTCTCTTAATTTCACACCTACAATGCCATTTGGTTTAGAAAAACCCTACCCGTTTATCCCCCCAACATTCATAACTTCATTCCAGAGGCCTTCCTTTGGTCTAAAATCCATCTTAAGGATCCCTTTTGATCAAATCAAAAGGAAGAACCCGAAGAAGAGGTAAATATTTCATCACCTCATTCATGTTCATTTGTTCTTCAACTTCCACTTCCTCTTACTATTTTGTTTCCATTATAAAATAAAAACTCTATTTATTCTATATACAATTATGTTATTTTAAATATGGTACACCCATGTTCGTTATTTTATCCATCCTATAAATGAAAAAGTCCCCATACGTGCACACTTAAGGCTTACTGCCTCCAAGTCGTGGTCTAATTTGTTATTCAAACACTTCATTATTTTGTATGGGTATAATAATGAATATAAATAATGTAAATAATAAGTATAAAATTTTAATTATTTTTTATATATTATATTCAAAACAATTACATTATATTTCACCATCAATATAATGATATTGTCACTCGTGCATACGTACAGATTACAGTCTCCAGGAATGTGATGAGATTCATTCCCCATCGTAATCATTCCAGAATAATTTTTATTTTATGATTAAAAATAATTTTTATGAACATAATAACATTATTAATATGAATAAAATACAACCTATTAATAATAAACAACGCTTACATACCCAATCATTTAATGGAAAACAAATCAGTTAAAACATGAAACGATGATACTACTGCAATATTCTTAACAATGCAATATAATAGTGTCATATATGATATCATATTTATGTATATAGTTTTTTAATAATATAATAAAAATATTTTAACCATTATACCTAAGGTTAACGTACCCTCTACCAAGTAAAAGTACACGGTAAGGGGCTTTCATCTCACTTTTCTTCTCGTGAGATTCATGCTATATTTTCCACTAATATTTTTTGTGTAGTGTATGTACATACCATGGTTGTATTTTTGGAATAATAAAAATTAATTTATTGGTTTATAAATCATCATTATATGATCTATCTTCCATGGGGTGTATTTTTCGTACGCTATCTAATTGGTAAGGAAATTTCAAATTTCAATTTCCACTTATTCAGTTTTATACCAAATTCATTGATTATTCTACTCCATGATTATGTGTGAAATCACTATTTATTTACTTATGTTTTAATTTCAATTCCCCTTTCTGTGGATATAATTTTTATACACAGAATAACTCCATTGAAATATTCTCCATTCTTCTGTATAAATATGATAAGAGTAATTTTAACTCAGTTTCTATTCATTGAGTTTAACATTCGGGTAATTGGTGTTGTTTTCCCAAGAATATGTGTGAATGTATTCTAATTTATTTACACTGAATATCCAATAATATTGAGTGTATTTATATTTTCACACATATTTATTTCATTTATTTATCCTTAACTTAATGATACAATCTTTATAAAGTAATTCATCTCAACTTATATTCCATTGAGAATTTTTTTGTTGTTATGCGCCAATTCAGATTAATTTGTTGTATATACTATACATTAACATAGTATATCATGAATCCATTTATTCTCATAATATTATAATTTTTTTATTTCCTCCATTATTTTTATTCAATCACCTCTCATTTGGTTAGGAACTATAACAATAATATCATTTTAAAAGCATTAATTATTTATTCTTCTAAACCTTTTTCATTAATATCCATGTTTTCAAAATGGTTTTAAGGATTTATTTATATCTACATTAATGTTTTAAAATGTTAATTAATATCAAATGATTAAAAGTGGTATGGGATAGTTTGATTCAAAACTATCTTTTAAATGAATTCATCTATAAATTATGTGACTTTTAAATGATTTCACCAAAAAAGGATATTTCTCTAAAAATATTTATTGATCATTTTCAATGATTTCAACATAATTTAAGGTATTTTATTCATAATGGAGTTTTATTTATTTTGATACAAAGATTCCATATTTTATTGAACGTTTTGTGATATGTTCAACTTTGGAAATTTAATTTTTATACCATTCATAGTTTATGGATTATGTATTGACATTTAGTAGGCTAGTTTTAATAAAAATGTTTATCATATGTTTAATTCATTTTATATGAGGAATGAATTAGATTTATTAAGGGATGGGTGGATCCCAATATAGCATTATCGATGCATCAGTGTGTCTGATGATACAGACTAGTGTCTTGTCAGAAGGCCTTGATATAATATTATTTGTAGTTTTGGCACAGGGCATTAACATTGTGGTTATAATGTCAGGTATTATGCATTCCATCATTATGAAAGTGGATATGTGTATTATATGTGATTATTCGACCAATAGAATATCCTTGTGAATATGTAAAATAATTATTTTATTTTATCATTGCCATATTATGTTGATGTTTAAGTTTAAAAGGATTTTTTAGTCTTATACATTGCCTTAAATCTTAATACATATTTATGAAAGTTTCTGCTATATTGTTATTCTTAATGATCATATGAGATCACCCCATTCTATGTTTTATTTTCTCCAGGATGTGAAGATGTATTTTATGGTTTCCCTGCAAGGATATGGTAAGGATATTAGTGTGTTCAAAAGGGGAAAAATGATTTTAATGTTTTATTTCATGAAGTAATGTAAAATTTATGAATGAATCTTGGTTTTACATGTCTACTAAACTCATCAGACTTTTTGGACATGATTCTTTGAATCATTCCACTATTATGTAATAATGCACCAACTATGGGTAACTGGGGTCGGGGCGTTACAAATAACCATGGTAATTTTCATTTATCACACCTTGGGGAAAAAATGTTGTGATATGATTATGAATAGATCATTTTTATATTATAAAAATATTTCTATGTTATGTATCATTTTCATTTTATTATGAGATTCCTCAAGTTCCCATGATCATGTTATATTGATATACATCATGTTTTAATGATATTCCTTGTGATTACATGATAAATTCACCACATTCTTAATACTTTAATGAGATCATACTCATACCATTACTTCTATGTATGTCCCCAGTATTTGAGATGAAGTAAAATTATTATATGGTGATCCCATGGAGATGAATTTCAAGTTTTTAAATGAGTTTTTTATGTTTTTATGTCTTATTTGCCTAATTACCATGAAACTAAACATTAAACGATTGTTTGTTTTGTACCATGTAATGAAATGTTTATTTACTAAAAATGATGGATTCCATAGTTGGTATCAAAGGATTATTAGTAATTTGTGGTTATTATGAATTGAAAACATTTTAAGGAAACCTAGAGAAATATCAAAATATTGTAAAACATATTAGTTTTTTGGTTAGTATTGTATATGTGGATTCCAAGAAGATAGATCTGTATCTAAATACTATATGTGGATGTGGCTCAAGAAGAGATGTACCTAGGGTGACACCCAAAAACATAGCATAGACCTAGACACAATCGGGAAATGGTGTATTAAAATGGGCCATTCTATAAACCTAGTTTGAATCTCCTGGGTGATATGTCTAAAAAATCACAATTTTTTTATGAAAAATTATGCAGGATATATATAAAATGAAATTATTATTAGCATATATTAATAAAATTTTAATCACTATGTTTTAATACATGAAAATCCTTTAGAATTATAATATTCATAAAAATAAGACCTTTCTCACTATGGTTTTATTATTTTAGATAATTGGTAAGAAATAAGTTGAACCACATAAATTATGAGTTCAATAGATGATGGACCGATGACCATACAAAGGAAGATATAATGGAAAAAATCATGAGGATAATGAATAAACTAAATCATGATATGAATAATAACTTAATTCAAGTAAAGAGTCTAGATTCACCTATAAAAGAACAACATATCATTGATTTCATCATGCATCAACAACCACCATCTTTTAGTTGATCTACCGACATTTTTATTTCTAAAAAATGGATTATCCCTATAGAAAATATCTACTTAAAATTCCACTGTTCAAATCTTGATAAAGGCACGCTATAATTACACCTTATAGAAAGAGAATATGATCAATGGTGTATGCTGATTAAAAACACAAATCCAAGAAGGGAGATTGATTCTATGGTGTTGGAAGAGTTTAGGGGAATATATTTCAATAAATAAATCCAATGTTCAATGAGAAGAAAAATAGACAAGGAAATATTGAAGCTAAATAAGAAGGAAAATGAATTAGATGGAATATATAAAATAGACATCACAAGCCTTTCTCGATACAGCTCTATCATTGTTATGGATCTTGATGGAATGGTAAATAGATTTTTCGATGGAATGAGACACCAATTTAAGTGGAATTTTGATTGTCAAGACTACAACAACTATGATTAGATAATATGGAGTGCTATAATGGTTTAATTGAATTTATTAGAGATTCAATGGTTACATAGGTCAAATGGAAATAAGATATTAGTTGATAAAAACTCTGGGAAGAACATTGAGTAAGAAATTAGAATAAATAAAGTCAAACATACCACATGAAACAAATTTTGGATAAAGAATTTAAAGAACGAAATTCTTGGGAGTGGAAAGTGATACAATTGGAGAAGAGATGGCCAAATAGCTCAGAATTGTGATGGTGTGGTGCGGCCAAAACATCTCAATACTAAAGACAAACGGAATATGGTGAATTCCAAACATATTTTCCAATGATTTAAGTGTATCCAGATTGGGAAAATATCCAATAAATTTCCAAATTATAATATAAAGGAGGGATACCGCCATCAACCTCAAAACATGACAGTGGCGAATGTTTGGGATTATTTTATCATGATGGATAATGTAGATGCTTCAAATGATGTGGCTGAAAGTAACCACATTGTTCTCTCACATATATTAAGTAATTGTTTTTGATTTCCATTCAATTCAATCTTTTATTTCATCCTTGTTTACAATGAATATAGAAAAAATAACTAATATTCAATAATTATAGTTATCATTCAAGAGTAATGGAGAGATTATCATAGCATCAATAGTGTATAGAAACTCTAGTATAAACATGGACAATACAATATAAAAAAAAATCTAGTATTCATTATCATGCTGGAATATTTCACCATACTAGAATTGGAAATGATCATATAGTATAATTCTAAGATCAATTATAGGAGAATAGAAATTTTAGTAGTCTTTAATAGAAATCCAATAGTTAATTTCACAGGATATATATCTCATTCTATGATTTGTTTATAAGAACCTCCTAAAGCCTTCATTAGAAATATTATTGGTGAATAGGCAGAATTAAATGGAATTATATAGACAAAAAATATCCCCATAATTAACTAATACATTGAATAATTTCTAAATGAGTAACTTGGTCCACCCCTATAAAGAGAGGTATAGTTCATCATTGAACTCGCACCAGAATCCAAGATGATATATGACACCCTATTTATAATAGAAATTTTAATGTTATTTAAATTAAAGAAAAAAATTAATGTTATTCTGGATAAGGGATTTATCTTAACTAGTGTATATCCTTAGGGATCAAATGTTATATTTGTGAAGAAGGAGGATTGATCAATGTAACTGTGCATTTTTTATAGTTAACATAATCAGATCATAATGAATAACAAGTTCCCTCCCCCAAGGATTGAAAATTTATTTGACCAACATCAAGGAGATTAATTCTTCTCCAAGATTAACCTCTAATTTGGGTATCATAAATTTAGGAACAAAAAATAAGATATTCCAAAGACCTCATTCTGAAAAAGATATGGGATATATTAGTTTTTTTATTATATTAGGATTTAATAATTATCATATTATATTAATTGAATTAATGAATATATTTTTGAATGATTACATTTATAAATTTAGTGTATTTATTATCGATTATATTATGATATGTTCAAAAATATGAAAGGAATATGTGGATCATATATGGGTTATATTGAAAACTATGAAGAAGGAGAAGATGTTTTGAAAATCCCAAAAAAATGATATTTTTGTTTAAAAATGGTTTCATTACTAAGAAATATAGTATCCAATGAATGAATATCAGTTTTCCCAGCCAAGAAAAGAGCCATAGAAGAGTTTACTCATCCATAAATAGTAATTGATAGTAATAGTTTACTTGTTTTAGTATGATATTATAAAAGGTTTTAAAAAAACTTTTAACAACATTTTAATTCACTAACTAAGTTAATTAAAAAATAAGATGGGTTTACATTGACTATGTATTGTGAAAAATATTTCCCTGAACTAAATAATAGATTGGTTACTTCACCTATGTTAACTCAACCCACTATCAGAAAAGGATTTTTTATTTATAGTGATGAATATTTTAAAGGTTTTGGGTGTGTCATTTTTGGAACCAATGTTGTTATTTGCTGGAAATGGAGTATGGTTTGTGTTTGTTTTAAATCATCACATGGATGACCAGAGAGATTAGAGGAAAGGGATCTGAAAGTTAATGATAAATTTTTTTTAAGGTGGAATTATTCCCAAGTGTTTGAAAAATTATGTGGGACAAAATTATGGAAGTTGTATTTCATCGGAAAAAGTGGATTTCCTTTAAGGCCTTAATAAAATATAGAAAAGGCATGAGTTTCCCAAAGAATGGGGCTTTCCGAAGGGTGGAACCTAATGGAAAAAGGTTATATCCGGGTGATACGTGATTACAATGAGCATCATGATCATTGGAAGTGTTCTCTATAATTACGAGAATTTGATCATCATAGATGGTAATAGAAATCTTCATGATTATGATGAGTTTCATGAGGGGTTTTGACGTAAAGCTACGTGGTTATGACAAGCATCAAAAACATCGAATTTCTAAGGATCTTCACAATAGAAGGGGCTACGTGAAGATGTTTTTGAAAGATATAGGAAATCCAGCAATGAAGCATCATGAACAGCCGTTCCTATAAATATGAGTCCAACCCCTTCACATTCAATGAGTTTTTCATGGAAAATCCTGAATTGCTCGGAATTTTCAACTCTAAGTTATCTTTATTAATATCTCTTTATAATAAATCTTACGAATCAAAAAAATACTATATGTCTTGACTGATTACAATTATTCTTTTATCAAAGGGTGCTTTATGAGGATAAGGTATTCTGTGTTGACTGAGTGAGTTTCGTGAGGGAGTTTCTTCCACGAAGGAAGCGGTGCATCGCAAATATAGTTTGTTCCATGAATGCAGGGAGCTTCGTGAAGGTTGTGATATTCAAGAAATGATGTTTTGAATATATGTTTTTTAATTGAAAAGGTATTTCAATGAGAATCAACTCAGGTATTCAATTCAAGCTGAGTATCATACTAAGAAAGGTAAAAAGAATTTAATTACAATCTATTGAATCAACCTTCAATACGATAAACTGAGTTAGACTTCTCTCAAATTAGTGAGTTAGGGGGAGTCGATGGAAGTGTTCTAATGGACACAATGTGATATCCCTAAAATTTTGTAAAGTTATTATTCTTAGAAAATTTTTATAAAGTTAAAACTTCTATATTCCACATCTAGTGAATATTAGTGGATTTAGGTACGACCAAAACACTATTGGAATATAATTGTTTTACATTCCCTTAGTTATGAACTAACTAAAATTGAAATGCTGTCTTGATTCCTATGAATGTGTTAATTACTGCACATTACTATTAGGCTGGATTAATAGGTTCCTACCAACATGGGAATAAGATCCGTCACTTGAGAAAAAAAGTTGACACCCATATTCACTCTCCCATCTTAGGTTGTTCTAGGGTCATTCAATCATCATGAAAAATGAGAAGGTGATCTATTATGAATCTCAATATTTAAATACTTATCAAAAAATTTGTCTATCACATGATTAAGAGTTAGAATTAGAAATTTTGTATCTAAAAATAAAGAGTTACTCTCTTTGTGGGATAAAATGTCATATATACACAGACCACCATAATTTGAATTATATTTTCACGAAAAATGTATTGGACATTAGACAAAGGGGATGGTTAGAAATTCATAAAGAAAAAGACTATTCAATTCATTATCACCCTAGAAGAGGGGAAAAATCCACAGATGAATTAAGTAGTAATGAACCTGTTGTGATTGAAATGATGAGGATTCTAGGAGGTCAAATGATCAAGGAACTATTAATTTTAGACATGAAAATAATGAGTCATGGGAAATTATAAATCCTATCTGAACATATTTCTCGACCATCAATACTGAATTATAACAGGAGAGATCAGTGAGATTATTTTTTTATACAATAGAATATAGTGGATATGAAGAATTTTATGATTCATATGTTCATTATTGATTAATAAGCTATACTAAATTTTCATTCAAGGATATGTGTATCATCTATCATATTGATGATGAAAAATCATTTGAATGAATCTCATAGATCTTTAATCTCTATAAACCCTAGAAACACTAAAATATTTGGGTAGCATTATGATCATTATTGGTGGGATAATATGAAAATGAAGATTTATGACTACAATCCATGGTTCATGGTGTGTCAATAGGTGTAGGGGGTGATAAATTCTTAAACGGGTATTGAAATTACTATGAATAACCACATGGATATGGGAAAATATCAGTATGGACTTCATCACTAGTATACCAATAACACCCAAAAGAACATATTTGATATTGTTTATAGTGCATATATTAACAAAGACTAACCATTTCATGAAATTTGAATATATTTCAATATTAGAAAACATTCAAAGATATACAAAAATTAAGTGGCGATGTTGCTTGGGGACCCATATTTAATATTTTTTGATCATGATCCATGAATCACATATAATATTTAGAGAATCCTTCAACATTATGTGAATATTAGATTACATTTCATCACATCCTATCTCCCCTAAACAGATGGAAAATATAAAAGAACTATTTTTATAGTTGGGAAAATGTTGTGAACATGGTCAAATGTATTTAAAATTTTGATTGTATCAATACATCCCACGAATTGAGTTCTCATACAATAAATGATTTCTATAATTTATTCAAATGACATGATATGATGCTTTATATATGACGTGAATTAGTACTCATAATTGTTGGGATGAAATTGGTCAGATAATGTTTCATGGGATAGATTTTGTATAAGAGATGACAAAAATGGATCATTCCATCCAAACACATTAAAAATATTCTCAATTCTAGTAGAATATCTATGCATAAAACCATCAAAGGGGCATAGAGTTTTCTATTGGACACAATTTTTTCAATCAGATATCACCATTTAAAAGTGTCACATGATTCAGAAATAAAGGGAATCATAGACCTAGGTACATATTTCCCGTTGAAATCCATGATCTCATAGGATTAATTGCAAATCAGAGAGATCATAAACCTATATTGACTCAAGTTCATGATGTATTCCTTGTTTCTCTCTTAAGGAATTACATAAATGATCCCTCACATGTACTAAATCATGATATGGTATAAATGGTACATGAAATCTATTACGAGGAGAAGATGGTTGATATATTTGATCGTTGTGAAAATGTTCTAGTAAAAAAGACTACCCACTTTGTACAGGTGTTTTTGAGGAACCATATGTATGAAGATGTCAAATGGGAAACAAATTAATAAATATAGCTGATGTATCCTCACATATTCTCAAATAAGAATATGATATTAAATTTCATGGATGAAAATTTTAAAGGGGGAATAATATAACATCCCAAGATTGTTAATTGATATTTATTTCCTAAGAAATAGTGTGATATATTATATTATATTATACATATAAAATATATAGAGGAACTAAAAAATATCTCATCAATAAAAATAATTAGATTAGTCATCTATGAAGCCAATTAAAATTCCAAACATCAAAATAGGAAAAATTATAAAAAATAATAAAAAGACAGATATGGATATCGCTATATTGTTAGAATCATCACCCCTATATGAAACACTAAATTAATGAAACAAAATATTACTAAACCAATCAAAATTTTAGAAAATAAAAATATATTAACCTCCGAGGAATTTTAGTAAACATTGAGAGAAATAATTTTTCTATATTTATATAGTATAAAGGGTAATGTGACATTGATATTTAACTGATATATGATCATTTTTTAAATCTAACAATTGGTAAATATAAACATTTTTCAATTTTACTATAGGAAAATATAAAAAATTGGGATTATGCTTCCATTATAATTTGTTTTTATATGTATTTACAACAAATGATAATTTCTATGGAAAGGAGAAAAGATGACCTCAACTAGTAGACTCGTGTTGATTGAAGCACATTGGTCTGATCATGGCAAAGAGGTAGTATTACTGGGTTTCATTATTGACATAGCCCAAGCCAAGATTCAATAAGTGAATCATGAATGAAGTATTCTATGGGAGATTTTTATGTTAGTAGATATTATCACATTATCAACATTATTAGAGACGCCCTATGAAATTACTAACATCATAGACCCCACCTTTATGGAGTCCGAATATATAATAATGGGTTACATATCTAGGTATTATCTTATTAATGTATAATTTAATTTTTATAATATAAATGGTTATTCAATTAATCATACTTTTGAGAGTATTATTTATTAATATAATATATGTTTATGTTAGAAGAATTTGATAAATAAATATTTGGACACAAATAAAACATAATTATATATATTTATAAAATATACAAACCTTTATAATAAACTCATGTATTATATATAATAATAAAAATAGAATTTAAAAAAAATATTATATAAATAGAAATGTTGAAATAAATTTATAATGCTATGGATTTTTTTAAGTGTTTGAAATTTGGATATGGCTTAAAAAATGATATTTTCAAGTAAACATAGTTTTTTTTATTTAAATGTAAAAATTATTATATTTATATAATTATTCTGATATCATAACCAATATATTTTAAATCATCACATTTAAATTATGTTAGGGTGAATTTATGATTACTTTTTAAAAACATTATTTTCAATAAATATTAAAAATATAGTTATGGGTTTTAAGATTGTTTTATGACTTCATATTTATGTCATAATGAATTATTATAAAATATTTTAATAGGTTTTAATCAATTTAGAAAAATATAAGTCACTTTATAATGTATAAAATTTAAAATTTTCTTTTAAAAACACCACTTTGTAAAAAATGTAATTTTTCATTTAAAAGGAAGTGTTAGAAAAAAAATTTGGTTCTAGTGGATTGAAATATCATGAAATGTTACTAAAATTTTGATAACCAAAATAAAAAATAATTAGAATCCAATGGTATTTAAATTTATACAAGATAGATTTTCAAGGCCAATATTTGGTAATTATTAAATAATTCATTTACTTTTTTTTAAATACCCACCCATTTCATCATTCCCGTTCAATAAAAATATATCTTCCATGATTTTCGTACAAATTTTCTTCTATTAGAGTCCCTCAAGGTGTTCTTAATCCCCTAAGGTTACAGTCTTCATGATTTATGTGAAACTCTTCAAGGTAAGAGAATTAACATTCCAATATATTCAATTGAAAACCCACTTTTTTGTGTATATCTCCTAAATGATATTCTTCTCTATTTTGTTACTTCTTTGTTCATACCAGAAATTTGAAATTATTTTTTATAAAATGAATACCTCTATTATCTCTCATTTCACCCTTTCCTAAAACCATATTTTATACCATGCTTCATAATTTACATCTAAAATATCTCTTGGTTAAATGATATTGTGAATACCAAAAAAATAATAATCCATTTTTATTCATCTATATTTTAAAATAATTTATTAATTTGGATATATACATATACATAACTGACATTTTCATTTAATGGTTTAATAATTATGTGATGATCATGCCTTTAAGCACTATAATATACTATGATTTTGATATGTAAAAAATTATTTTTTTCCATAGGTTATTAATGAAATAAGTTATTATGATCAATGTGAGTCACATGAAATTAATATGTATGAATCATTCATCTTGATTGTGATCCAATTCATTGAAAAAAAATTTATCTCTAGAGAAGACATGTTTTATCATTCATTTTTTTATAATAATTTTCATTTTTGACACATTAGTGATAAAAAATGGTGATATTATTAAGATTTACTGAATTTATATTGTTTATACATTTATAAGTTATGTATCATGGTCCTTTTTATGATATTCCACATGATCTATTGATCATGTTAAATTGTTACACATCATGTTTTTATTGATATACATCATGTTCATAAGATAAATGTCTCCCTTTATTATGTCCTTACTAGGATCATGATCACCCCTTCCTTTTGATGTATGTCCCCATGATAATAAATGAAATAAAAGTAACCTAGGTTGAAACCATAGATAATTATTTATGTGGATTGGAATTTTTTTTTTATTTTTTATGTTTTATGTACCTATATTCCATGAAACTAAACATTAAAATATCATTTGATTTGTCCCATGTAATGAATGATTTATGTAATAAAATATCCAGATGAAATACCTTGTGTTTATCAAAAACATCATCAATATTATTTAAAAAGATTAATCCAAGAAAAAAATACACATTAACCTAACATATTTGTTTATGTGTTTCCTCTTTACATGAGTGATTAAAAAGGTTTAATTTTTTTTGATTTATCACATGCATGGTGTAAATATTAATTGAAGTAGGTGGTGACCACCACACCCCTATTTGTAAGTCATAAATTATACTAAATTAATATGACAGTATATTGATAGAGTAATAGAAATTAAAAGTACAAATCATTCTTAACAAATATTAATTTTTATCATTAATCCTAAAATGAACAACACAACATAGTTTAATGATCCCCACCTGAGTTTATATGCTTCAGGAGAGACCAATATTTAATTCAAGGTGTAGGTAGATAAATCAAGAATCCCATACCATCTAAGAATAACATAACATGATTCAGGGAATAAGACTATCCCATGGGATGTACAATGTGTATACAAACATAGGGACAAACCCTTGTTATTGGAAAGGTGAATGTGAAGGTGTATACAAACATAAGTACATATCCCAACATTTTTCGCTATAATATATTTTACCTTCTTATCAATATGAAGACCATCTAAATACCCATTCTATTACTATTACAATTCACCAAGTAATTTTTGGAAATTATAAAATAAATAATACAACCAATATATATAAGTGATTTTATAAAAACATGAAGGAAAATATATATAACATGCTCATATCACCTCTTAATAAGGGAAAAATAAAGTAAATCATATTATATCATTCATTATTCTATATAATAATTCAAGGGTGACCCAATAAATTTCAAAATAAGTGAACATGATTAGGTAAAACACAATGGCCACTCAAGGAATGCATGTAATAATAAATAAATCAATAAAACTGCAAATTTATGAATTTAATTACATAGAAACAACAAAACAAAATTAATTTACATTAAAGAAAAACTATTTTTAATTAAATACACTATTCATATGATACAATCATTCAATCCCTTAAATAGTATAAAAGGGAAGATGGAATCCTTACCAAAAATATACCAAAAATATACTTTTGGGTTTTAAAGGATGGTTTATGCCACTAAAATCTTTAATTGACCAACCTATGGAAATTGAGAGTTACATAATTAGTACTGAAATTTGAGGAAGATAACATAGAAAAATATTCCTTAGTAAAAAATAATTGGAAATAAAATGGGGATGATGAATAATAAGAAACCTAGAATTTATGATGATTATATTATACCCAAAATATTTGAAAAATAAACGAAAGGGGAAACTCTGAGGGAACAATTACCAATATACATAAAAAATTCATTTTTGTGACAAATCAGATCCAATCACATTAAACCACGAAGGTGGATTCACATTCAGTAAAAATTAGTAGAAATAGAGTTTAAGTGATTGTGAAACAAATTTGAAATGGGGAATAATACCTAGTTTAATAATTTTTGTATTTATTTTAGGGGTGAAAATAAATAATTCCCTTGATAATAAAATATATGATAATTATCATTAGGCAACCAATAATGGGCTACTGAGTACCTGCTTTTTCTAAAAATAGAACTGAATCCAATGGAATGAAACTATGTACTTTATGTTAGTCCAATTAATCCTCCATTACTATAATATATGGGTGTCTCTCTATCTTTACATCCTTGCACTATAAAACTCCTATAAATTATCTCCAAACTACAACTCATCCCAAAAACATCAAAAATGATATCAAGATATTGAAATTTTATCAAATTTAATTGTTAGATATTTGGGGG
The DNA here is from genome assembly GCA_963277665.1 of Viscum album. Lineage (NCBI taxonomy): Eukaryota > Viridiplantae > Streptophyta > Magnoliopsida > Santalales > Viscaceae > Viscum > Viscum album. The sequence continues at coordinate 1,636,813,492 of OY728121.1, read as the reverse complement.
TATTTACAACCTATTCACATTTAGGATTATTATACTCATGATCAGGAATTGGATTCTAAAAGTAATTATTCCAAAAAATATAATTTTAATATTATATTCTCTCTCCCAAATGTCATCCCAATCCATTCCATGTTAGCACCAGACTCAAACAAGGTAGACCACATTTCCCTATACAAATATTTTTCATCAATAAAAATAAATATTTGATGATATAATATGATGAATTAGATTTCAAATCCAAATCACCACACTAAATAAATTTTGAGGTTCTAGTAAATAAATATTGAATTATAAACCATCAAATATATTATGTATGAAAATTAATTTTAAATGTCAGGATAACTGTTAAGAAATATCCTCAACTCTTCCATGAATTTCACAAATTCCGACATATCGTAGTGTTAATTTACAATAAATAACCATCATATGATGAACCAATATTGGTGAATCATGAATAAACACAAGGTTATCAGCATTTAATCACAAGGGTATCCTCTATTGGTCAACATGTGACTTTTGTTGACATTAAATACTCTTAGGATATTCTTGAATTAACATCAACTACTATATTATCTCCCAGACATGATTGGGTCAAATTATTGAATTTTTTCATATCAATTTTTCATTAAATATTAGTATGATAAGATGTTACTTATAATTAATTATATGGGTCAATTTGAATAAAGTAATGATTACAATTGTTATTGGGGAATTTTACCACGAAATGATTATCCTAGCATGAGACACCAAAGTCCAGAATGTAGGATCAGTTAATATCCAACAATATCTAAAAACAATGGTCAAACTAGGAATTAATATGAGGATATATAGTAGTCCTAAATTTCATCATATTTACCCATGTTTATTTATTTCCTTTATAGAATCGGGATGAAATCCTCAGATCACTGTTAGAGATGTTATTATTTGGTAGACTATAAAGCGTCACAATCTCTCTAATATAGAGTTTTATAATGCTATCAAATTAGGTGGTATATTTAATAGGAGGAAATAAATATTTCATGGTTATATGATATTAATTTAGAGAAACTGCATCTTTCCATTTTTATGATCTTGGAAAAATATTCATGAAATCGTTTATGATTTCATTCTATTTCCATATGGGTAAAGAATGTGGTTCAAGGGTCCCTATAAAATAATAATGGATTCCCTTTTCGAACTGACATGTTAATAATTTATCAATGAATTTTTAATATTATATCATTTTTATAGGACACTAAAACTACTGATGATGTCCTAAAACATATCCATAATTTTATTGTGAATATACCATCTTGAAGAATGCTACTATTTAATAATACATGCTTCATAAATATAAGGACCATGTGTCTCCCATGTATGAATAAAAAAAGGATAATAATTTTGGAACTATACATAAAGGATATAACCACCATCAAGTATATTTTTATTAATAGTTCAATTATAATTAAAAATATAGTTATCACACGCACATTCTGTGATAGAAGATGATAGATCCATTTGGTGTAGATTTATCCCCTTTCATTCCTTTACCACATAAAAATGAAGTTTGGTTATAAAACTCATCAATATTCATTCATCCATGGCCTCCTAGACCTCATAGGGTTTTAAATTTAATATAATGGAATTAAAAACAATGATTCCTTTATCAGAAGAACCTAGAATAAAAAAATAATTTAACTTAATGTCTTCCATCATGTAATGAAATAAGATATTTAATTCCCATTGTTAGAAAATATATTTTAGGATATTCTTTTGGAAAAAAAATAGATCCCCAAAAATATTATATCTCTCGAACATTTGAGAAAAAAAAATACATATTTCCTTATCTTGGTTTGGATAGTTTCATTTATTATAAATTAGTTTCCAGAAACCATATTTATACTATATGGTTATATTTCCTAAGAATGAAAATAAGGCCCAAATATTTGGAATCACAACAAACATCAAACCCCTCACATTTAATAATGAAGTGTATGAGGTGACCAAATAATAAAAAATTTAAATATTTAATTATTATAGATTAATATTAAATACATTTCACAATAGTACATGACTTAGTATCAAAAATGATTTGCATGTATTTTTATACTAGATGAATAATCATCTTACTATATAATAGATCTTCAAAATATCCCACATGGTTATTATGTCATTATAAAATTATTTAAAATTTCATATTTAATACATTTCATCATAATCTGAGTAAAATTGAAACAAATTAAAGGGTGATATCAGATATTCATTAAGGGTAAACATAATACATATCAATTAATGATCAAAAGTGATCATAAATATAATTTTACAACAATATGATCATATCATAATAATGTAATACCCAATAAATAAATTTTTATTAATAATTCATCACTAAATATGGAATTTTTATAAAAATGTAACAAGTTATAAGAGTGTCGAATCATAAATAATCAATCATGATCAAAGATATTATATCATAATCATTATACATATGTATTTTTTATACACATAATCATAGTAAATCATTTCCTTAGTGAAGGATCACTTCAAATACAATCAAATTAGATTCAGTTCTATCTCCATTCCATCATTTCATTAGTAAGGGATCACTCCCAAGACTATAATAATAAATATAGTACCTTAATGAATTGGTATGACAAAATATTATAGTCCATATTTTGTGACAAGAAATCATTTTATCCTATTAAATTTGATGAATATATAATTATGGACTCAAATGTCACATAATGAAAAACATAAATATTTGTTCCAAAATACCAAAAGCATTCATCAATTAATAACATAATAACCAATGGAAATGAAATAAGATTCATAAAAATTATATCATTCATTTATATCATAGCCAATGTAAAATAATCATGTGTCATAATGATTTCATCCTAAATTAAATAACATATATGAAAGAATCAGGTTTCATAAAATCATCCAAAAATCACCCAAATAAATATAGAGAATAAAGTTATATAGTATATTAATATAATAACACTATAGAATCAAATAAATATTTAAATTATGTTGACATAAAGGAAAATACCTTTAAAATAGAATTTTAAGATTTCATTGAAAATTGCAATAATAACCCTTTCCTTTGGTATCTTTAAAAAAAATAATTTCTAGAATATTGTGGAAATGAATTTAATTTAAAATATTCATCTAATAATATAAATTAATATCTAATAAAATTAATATTAATGAATTTGGGGAATGTTTTTTGTTTGTTAAATGTTATAACAATGATTCCTTTCCTTTTATTTGTAAAAATTCAAAAATACCCAGTTCAGAAAACATGTTAAAAATTATTTTATAAAGAGTTGAAAATAAATTAAAATATTTTTTAAAATGATCTTAAACAATAATTTGATCATGGGACATATCATTATTTAAATAATTTTTGAGAACATAAATATGGAAGAGAAATTTCAACAAACCAAGAGGAAAAAAGATTGGTTTTTTGAAAACAAATATTCACATTATTTTTATTTGCTGAAAAGGGGAAAATGGTACCATTACATGAAAATTTTGGGAATAATCATAGGATAAAAAAATGAATATGGTTTAAATGTTAATATCTATATAATTTCTTTTATTACTAATTTAGCGTAAATAATTAAAAAAACAAATGATATTGTAATGTAATCCCTTCATTCAAATCCTATCTTTATTTGTTCATGATGAACAATCATATCAAAAATATATATATATTTTATAAATTCATTATATAAAAATATTATTACATAAATATATTGTTCTGATAATCATTCGATTATAATTTCAACTTATCCTTCTATTAATAATTCTTCATTTAAATATTTATTTCGGTGAAAACCTGTGAGTTTTCTAAGAATGTTTTGGTTCGACAGTTCCAGTAATTAAACCTTGGCCATGTATTAATCTTCTATAGATTCATAATAATTTATTAATCAATGTCTTTATATATTATAAAATTTTTTTAATAAATTATATAAGGTGTTTTTAGAGAAATAATTGATTCATTTCGTAGAGAAGGTAATCCAAACATACAAACTTGTGGTGCTTCCACTTTTTGATTGATTGAATGAGAGAAATGTAAAAAATTATTCAAATTACAAAAGTTATTTTCAGATAAAATAATCATATTAATTTTTTTAAAATATTATTATCACCATCCACGTATAATGAAAATAAAAAATGAACCAAATTACTCTGTAGAGGTGGTTGTCTACACATATGCATGAGTGACATTATTATTGTCTAATAGATCATAATTTATGAAGTTAGACTAGGTAATATTATTATAGAATAATAATTATGTCATAATAATAGTATTTAATTATTAACTATTTCAATATATCGATCAATTTTAGGTTGTGATTTGAAATGAATCATATCTCTATGTGGTTGTGGCAGTCTACACACAGAAACAAGTGATACTTTCATTTTCTATTTAATGGAGAAATGGTGGATTTTTACCTCATAATCCAAATAAATATTTTAAAATTATGATACTATCATAATATTTTTATAATGGATACAACATATTTAGATGATGTATAAGAATATGTAAACATTGAAAGACTCATTTAAGATAATTAAATGTGCTTTGAGAGGAATAATTTATCTTACACCATATGCTCTATAAGGATGGTTATATAATAATTTTAGTAATATTGTAATGTTATCCATGATGTTTTTGGGTTGGTATTTTTTGAGATAGAGGGTAAAATATTTTTTAATATTGGTGGAGAAAAGGATACCTTTTATATGAAAGGGGAGGAAGACACATGGAATTGTGTAAATGTCATGACCCTTCCCCTAGGGACCGTGTCGTGACTACCCCACGCCTTCCTTTTAAAGGCCTGAGGCAGTATACTAGCACTAATGGTCTAAACATGCTATTGGGAGGAATTTTCCTGAGTACCTAAACACACACACACACCCAACCACATCACATCACACTAAAAAGGGGAAACTAGTACCACTAAAACAAATATGAGTGCAAGTACAACTAAAAGTAAGTGTGTGGGAATACATAACCAAAAAATAACTGAAAACAACAAGTACAAAAAGAAAACTCTGATGACCATCTGCAGAAAACCCTACCTGACCATGAGAGTAGTGAAGCTACTGGAAGCCAAAGTAGTATGTCCTATCCACCCGGTCTTACTGGGCCACGCCTGGTCCTAGGACACCAAGTCCACCATCATAGCATCTATCACTCCCGTCACCCTGAGCACCCCAATCAAAACGCTAGTCATCCGCACCCGACGAAACATGTGAGGGCGAAGCCTGTGCAGCGATGAGTAACACAGTACTCAGTAGGGACCCAAAACAAAAAGGAAAAACAACACAACAATTCTTCAAAGTAAAGCACGAAATAAAAGAAAACACAAACCAGTTATATTATAGGTTAGTAATAGTAGCATCATCGATCACATCATCGAACACATTTTATGCCAGAGAAATCCTCCTCTAGTGAGTACACTGTGTCCGCCATGTCATGAAGTGGTTCTTCCCACAATCTTTGGACTGCTTAGGTACACCCCCATCGCATACTGTGGACTTGAAAAGTCACAGAGAGGTGATTCCCAAGACTCATAAAAAACTGAGGTACTCATTCTAATCATGTACCATGGGTATAAAAAGTCTAAGAGAGGTGATTCCCAATGTGGTTCTGCCATGTCACAAAGAGGTGCTTCCCAATGGGCCAAAAGTCTGCAGTCTTCAGGTCATTGCTAGTTACTGGGTTCTGTATGTAGTGTGTTTGGGAGAATCAGCCCTCAATCTCTTCATCACACCTCAACATCCACAAATGTTCCCATAAGGAATTTCAAAAGGTCCTCGTAATTGAGAAGGTCCCAACACCACAAACGTCTCATCAATCGGATATGCGGTTTGCATGATACAAGCGTTTTAGTAACCTGGGGGCTGGCTGCGACGAGACCCAGTACAACCCGGTCAGACCGACCCGACCAACATGGCCATGGGGTCCCACATACCCATGTTTATTAAGATGGACTCAACCAGATTTGGTGCGGGTCATGGTTGTCCAGGTATGGCCTAGCTAGTGGGCCAGGCCCAATAGGCCTTGTTGGACACTGCCCGGTTAGTTGGGGGTCCAAGTCGCCGAGTCACATGGCGACTCGGTCTACTCCGGCCCAACCCAATGAGGGCACTGGTCTGGACCGTAGTGTGGGTCTGGCCCGCTGGGCTATTCGCGCCCCACATGATGTGCAAGAGGTGGACTATTCCATCTCAATGGAGGCGGTCGGACACCGCGTCTGTCAGCCGCCATTACCATGTGTGTTGCTGCGAGGTGCCTCCTCTATTGTGGTCAAGTGAACGTGGCCCGCCATGTGGGACATGAATCGGTGCCACGTCTGCGGCCCTCCGACGCAGTTGAGCGACGACATTCGCTGCCTCCATTCAATGGTTTCTTCCGCTACTCCAGGGCCCAGTGCGCTGCAACCCTTCCTCCTGTGCACTATCATGGTTCACCACCTCCCACCCTCATCCATCACCGCAGGCAGTCGATGAAGCCACCACTAATGTCGTCCTGGTAGAGGATTGTTCAGCGGACCACCGGGTCTGCACCGGTGGTCCGTTCATCATGTTTCTTGAACATGCATTCTCTAGGGAACATCCTCTCCACCACTAATGTCTTAAATCTTTATTTCCATCGATTCAAGAGATTATCATGAGGAACACCCACAATGGAGGGGCTCGGGCCTTGTTCGTGTTGGCCCACACCCTCCTCCATAGATGTTTACACAAAAAGGGAGGTATGGGGATTTAATTCGAACAATAAATAATAATTCAAACCCAGATATATAAACCCAAATAAAGTCACCCTCGCTTAAGAACGCACAATCCGTTGATTAACCTATTCATGGTTTAATCTGTGTTTGTCATTTTGAAATAAGTATAGGGAAAACATTAAATAAAATAACCCATATATATTATGACATCTGATTTTTCATCCTTCATCACCAAGACATTTAAGACATCCATATCACTTCCTGGCTCTGATCTTTGAAAGGCATCGAAGATGAAAAATTTCTACTGGCGTTTGTCATTCTACATTGTGGTGCAAGTCTGTCAGATGTTCTCCAGTGAATAATCCCAATTTTTAATCAATATTTCCCAATCGTTTCTAACTATAAATAGGCGTACGTAGCAGTGTTCCCATTATGATGCAACTCCATGTTGTTACACAGTATTATTTAAGAAAAAAACATCGTTGTTAGACATCTTTAAAGCATCGTTACACTGCGAGTTTTATGATCCGCTAATGAGCCTCATTGATGATAATTTTCACCACCCTATCGCTTCCCTATAATGACGACATCATCAACTCAAAATTGAAAATGAAAATAAAATAATTATTTTAATTTAATTTATTATTTTTCTCAAAAAATCTGAAAAATAAATTTTCTGCTCAACCCTTGCCGGTCGAAGTTAAGTCATTTCTAGGAGAATCTCGGCATTATGAATTTAACAGTTCCCTCAAATATTCAATCTGATCGATGGTTCAAAAGTTATAAAATCCCTCATGCAAATTTACTGAATGTACCATAAAAAAGTTTAAAATTATATTCGGGGCTCTCCGGATCTCGGAATCATATACCGTCAAATTTCATGGTCTTGAAATAATTTTATATAATTATGAAATTACATGGAAATTTTGAGGCATTAAATTCTCCCCACCTTAGGAATTTACTTCCCCGAAATAAAAAACATCAATTAAACAAAAAGATGGGGATATTGAGCACAAATATGAGCCTCCCACTCCCATGTGCTCTCCTGGAGATTCATGTGCTGCCATCAGACATGAACTGTAGGAATCGACTACCCACATATGAACCACTCTTATGTATCCTCTATATATTCTGGGAACTCCACAAACATCACCTTATCGTCAATGTCCATCTCTCCCCAGTCAATGTCTTGAGATGGATCATGCACGAACATCCTCTGATGCGACACATGGAAAACATCATGCACAATATGTATCTATCAGGGAAGAGTTAGGCGTTACGACACCTTGGCATCTCTGCTCAAGATCTGGAAAGGTTGAATGATCCTCGGAGATAGCTTTCTTCCCTGACCAAATCTATACAATTCTCATTGGGGTGAGGCCCAAAAGAGCACATGATATCCCTCCTTCAAATACAAGGGTTTCCATCTCCTATAGGAATAAGACTTTCTTCCTTCTCTGTGAAGTCCTCATCTGCTCCTGTATGACCTGAACCTTCTCTGTGGTAGCCCATACAAACTCTAGACCCATGAGTCCCGACTTCCCTGGGGTTTTCCAATATATTGGAGATTTACATGGCCACCCGTACAAGCCCTCAAATGGTGCCATGACGATGCTGGAGTGATAGAAGTTTTTGTATGAAAAATCCACCAGTGGTAGGTGGTCCTCCCTACTACGACCAAAGCCTAGGATGTAAGTACGAAGCACATCCTCCAAGTTTTTAATGGTCTGCTTTATTTGACCATCAAACTAGGGTTAAAAATATCTGCTCAAATGCAGTTGTGTCCCGAATTCCTTCTATAATCCCTTCCAAAACTGTGATGTAAAGAGGGTGTCATGATCCGAGATGATATTAAAAGTCACCCCATGAAGTATCACTTTCTCCTGGTTATAGAGGTTTCACATGCCCTCTAACAGTCCCAGCTTCTAGATGTGTATGAAGTGGCCAACATTGTGAGTTGTTCAACGATCATACAAATATATTCGTGACACCTAGGGGTACGTGGTAACCCCACCACTATGTCTATCATCATACTGTCCCATTTCCACTCCCGAACCTCAAGTGGCTATGTAAAGCCTGCTCGAACTAGGTTCATGGCCTTATCATTCTGAAAAGATAGGCATCGTGAAACAAACTCAACCACTTCTTTTCCACTCCAGTGTCCGCCAGTACTAACACTGGAGGTCCTGGTATATCTTTTCCACTCTAGTATTTATTTCCAATAGATATATATGAAACTCCCTCAACACCTCCTCCCACAATGCCACAAGTACAAATATGTGCCCTCAAAAAAAGAAAACAATCCCCCACCTATAGGAAATCTATCAGGAACCCATCCTGCGGATATTTGAGCACATCGAGCCTCGTCGTCAACATCAACCAACATGTCTACCTATCAAGATGTATGAGCAGGGGGTAACAGTCTACGACTGAAGGTAAGAAGCTTCACCATCATCAATGAAGGATATCTGCATCGTTTCTAACTACTCTATCCCCTCATTCAGCAGCTACAACTCAGTCCTCCTATAGAGCTCGTCAACCACCACGATCCCCTTTTCACGAGTATAGACTATCTCAAAATCAAAATCCTAAAGGATCTCTAGCTATCGCCATTGTCTCATGTTCAGGTCCTTCTGGGAGAAGATATACCCAAGACACTTGTGGTTAGTGTTAACTATATATTGTTCCCCTATCAAATAGTGCCCCTACATATTCATGGAAGAGACCACCGCTGCTAACTCTAGGTCCTAGGTCATGCAGTCATGGTCATGCTACCTAAACTTTCGTGAGCTGTATGCGATCACTGATTTCCCCTACATCAGGAAACAACTGAGCCCTGTCCTTGATTTGTTGTAGTAATCTACATAACCAATTCCCTCCTCTGGTAGTCTCAAGTTGAGGTCAGTAGTCTGTCCCTTCCTCAGCTCATGGAAACTTTTCTAGTATTTCACATTCCAAAAGAATGGTTTTCCCTTCCGAGTCAATGTCGATAAGGGTGCTGCTACCATGGAAAAGTCATGAATGAACCTTCGATAGTAATCAGCCTACCCCATGAAGCTCCATTCCTCAGTCACAATTCTGGGTGGCTCCTAAAAAATCACTGCCTCTATCTTTATAGGATATACTGCAACTCTAGCCTCCAAGATGACATTTCCTTGGAAATAACCTTTCCAAATACAAAACTGACTCTTCTAGATATTTATATAATGTTGGTGATCTAGGAGTGTATCTGAGACTCTCTGTAGGTGAACAACGTGATCTTCCTCTGATGCTGATTACAACAAGATGTCATTGGTGAAGACCATGATGAACTGGTCATGGTAGGGCTAGAAGATCCTCTTTTTGAGGCCCATGAACATTCCCGGGTCATTGGTCATGCTGAATGGCATCACCAGGATCTCATTGTGGCCATACCGGCACTTCAAGGCTATCTTCAGTACATCCTCATTTCGTGCCCAGAGCTTGTGATAGACTAATATGTGGTCTATCATTGAGAACCACTTCTCTCCCTTTATGTGGTCGATGAGTTCATCAAATCATAAAAGTGGGTAATTGTTTTTCATGGTCACGTGGTTCAGGCACCAGATGTCCACAAAAAACCTCAACCTCCCCCCATCCTTCTTGGAAAAAAGCACTGTGGATTCCCCTGTAGAAATTATAGGGCTTACGAACCCCTTATCTTGAATGTCCTCTAGTTTTACACTCAGCTCGCGATGCTTTGTGAGAGCCATTAGATATGCCGATATGGATATCAGTGTCGTCCTTGGGTATAGGTTGATAGAGAAGTCTACCTCTCTATGAAGAGGTAGCCCTGGAAACTCATCAGGAAAAACATCCTCGTCCTGTTCCACCACAACAGGGATGCTTATAATCCTCTCTTCCACTACACCCAGGGTAAGGCTATCCAACGGGAGGGAGATTGAATGTACCCTCCTCCAAGTGATTTTGTCCTATGCTGCATGGGTTTCCTTCATTATAGTTAGTGAAAACCTGGTTCCATCTTCACAAACACACTGCATTGTACACCTAAAATGGTCAACTTGAGCATGGAATGTGGATAACAACTACATACCCAAAATTATTTCATAAGTACTCGACACTTCTATTAGGAGATCCCATCTGAAGCTCTCACCTCCTAGAGTGAGCTCACACTATCGTTACCAGGGTGTAATTATTGAATCCCCTCCCATAAGAGTCTCTAGACTTAAGGATCGAGCCAAAGAGTCCACCAGAATCTCTGAGCTCTGAACAAGAGCTGTGACAGGGAAGGAGTAAATAGCACAAGTGTCTGTAAGTGCAAAATCTCAGAATGAGAAACCACAGATCATATCTCAATTAATCTATAGAGAAACATGGTAATAAGACTCTACTACTTGGAGCTGAGCTCACCCCCGTCTTCATGCTCCTTGAGGTTAGGGTGGACCACCAGGGGGTGGTTGAGGTAACACCTCGTAATGTAACTCACCACTTGTCGCTCTTCCTGCTCCCCTGCCACATCCGCTGCCCTGCGAACCTCCTCACTCAGACCGCTGTCGCTGCCTCGGTGGCCCCTAAACCGTCTTCTGTACATCTATACGGTGGGTCGGGCAGTCACGTTCCATGTGTCCCAACCCGGCACATGAGTAGCAAAGCCTGACCCCCCGTCTGAATCCCTCTAGCCTAGGAGCATCACACTATTGACCAGTGTCCTATAGTCGGACTCTAAAATACCTGGCCCACTTTGGCCCACATGTCTACTGTATAATACCTGCTGATGACTCTGCTAGCTGGGATCTAATTGTAGCTCTAGCTTCATGATCCTAATCAGCTAAGATGGTCTCCATCATAAGGGTTCTCTCTAGCACCATGACCTGGGTAGGGATGCTGACAAACACCATCGACGCCCTGATATCTTACCTGAGTCCCTACTCAAAGGATCGATCCCTAAAGAAATGGTCTCGCAACATATTGTGGAGAAGAGGGAATGCTTCGTGAACCTTTCTGAGTACTCAACAACTGTCATGTTTTCCTACTGTAGGTGAAACATCACTTTGATGTGCATAGAGCGCAAGGTTGTAGGAAAAAACACATCCTAGAAAAAGCCTCTCAAAGTCAACCATAGTGAGGGGAACCTCTTCATGAGTCTTGATAGTAAAACTCCACTATCTCCATACTAAGTGTGGTAGAATGATCTCTACCAATATCACCATCTATCTAGGCAGTTTCTTTACAATGTGGAATACCCACATCACAGTCTCTAACCATTCCTCAACAACTTGAGGATCCATCTCTTCCCTGATAATGGGTGGTATCTATCTCTGAATCTCATGTAGGGCACTAATCTTTTGAAGGTCCTCTACCAGTACCGCCGACATTAGATTCTGACCATCTGGTGGTGGTAGAACTGATGCACCACCCAGTGGGGCCATCCCTAGAACTGGTCCTTATAACGATGATGCGTTGCTAGGTAGGTTGTCCTAATGACCTCGTATCAGAATCCAAGATTGTCTTCTACGTGGAGGCATCCTGAGATAGATCATGATGTGCCATGGTTATAAGGTTATACCTGGTAATATGACTCTTATTAAAAATAAGGAGACACTTATACAACCCATGTTTTCATTTATTAAGCCAAAAATAGAATTGACAGTCCTATTGTATGGATATGTCGGTTTTTGCCCCAACACCGGACTACCTGAATCTGAATGTAGAACTCACAACACTTAACATTGTTTCCCCAAAACAAAACATATGACTCTTAGTCATTGAGGGGGAACCAAACGCCCTCTGACAGCATATTGTCATGACCTGTACCCTAGGGCCCATGTCGTGACTACCCTAAGCCTGCCTCCCATAGGCCAGTGGATGTCGACTAGTGCTGAAGGCGTCAACCTTCCAGTGGGAGGAATTTTCCTAACTACCTATACATAAAAACACACCCAACCAAATCCCTACAAATAAAAATGGGAAAAATTACCACTAAAACAAAGTTGAGTGGAATTACAACTTAAATTAAGTGTTCCATAATACATACCCAACAAAGAACTAAAAACAGAAAGTACAAAAAGACACTCAGATGGATATCCACAAAAAATCCCACATGATCATGGATGTAATGAAGATACTGGAAGACGAAGTTGTACGTCATGTCCACCTAGTCCTATAGGCACAACCATGCCCTATGCAACCAGTTCCACCATCGTATCATCTGTCTGTCCCATCTCCCTGAGAACCACTGTTGATACTTTGGTCATCTATAATAGAAAAAACATGTGCGACAGAAGTGTATACAAGGGTGAGTAACACAATACTCCATAGGGGCCTCAAAACAAAAATAAAAACCCATTGATAAATTCCTTGAAGTAAAGCATGAAACATAAGACAGCTCACACCAGGTATATTACAGTGTAGTAACTATATCATCATCTGTCACATAATCGAAGACCTTGACTGGTATGAACTCATCCCCTAGCGAGTATAGTGGTCATTCCTAGTAATGAAGAGGTGCCTTCCACTAACCATTGACTACTTTGGTACTCCTCCTCCATCACATATCATGGGTATAGAAAGTCATAGAGAGGTGCTTCCCACTAGTCATGGACAACTATGGTAATTATCCTAATCACGTACCTTGGGCATGCAATGTCGCCGAGAGGTGATTCCCACCATGGTCCAACCAATTCACAGAGTGGTTCTTCCCACTATGCTAATATTCAGTAGTCTTCAGGTCTCAACCAGTCATAGGGTTCTGTTTGTAGTGCGTTTTGGAGAACCACTCCACAATCCCTTAATCACATAAAAACATCCACTAATGTCACCATATTGTGTTCCAAAAGTTTCACCTCATCGAGAGGGTCCTAATGGTGCAAACGTCTCATCAATCGGATGAGCAGTTTGCAAGATACATGCATTTTAGTAACACGGGGGCAGTTATGACGGGCCTCGGTCTGACCCAGTCAGACTGACATGACCAACCTAACCTGAGGGTCCCGCATACCCTGGTTCATTACGATGGACTCAACCTGACCTGGTGTAGGATGAGGTCAGTCTGCTCCATCGTGGCCAGTGGGTCAGGCCCAATAGGACTTACTAGACCCAGTCTGGTTGGATGAGGGTTCAGCCCGCTGAGTTGCCCGATGACCTGGTCTAGTCTGGCCTAGTGACACGTGCTTCTGGAATGCTGGTCGGTTCGTTCTCCGCAAGGCCCAAAATAGACAGGCTGGTCTGCCTCGCTGGACGTGGCCGGACACCGCGTCTTTTTTCCACCATTTCTCTAAGGGTCATCATGAGGTGCCTCCTCTATCGCGGCCAAGTGATCTTGCCCCATCGGGCATGACGCAGCTTGGTACCACATTCACGACCCCTGATGTTGTCAGGTGGCCACATCCACCTTCTCTAGCCACTGAACTAGTAGGTAGCTTCTTTGGTTGCGCTGCGGCCCGGTGGCCCATGACCCTTCCTCTGGCGCACCATCGTCGCACCACCTCTTATTCACGGTCGCTGGTGATGCTTGCGTGTATGTAGATTTTCTACAGACCACTAGGTGAGCACCAATGGTCTATTTTTCATTCCTCTTGTGCTTGAGTTATTATCTGGGGAATATCCCCTCCACCACAAAGGTATCAAATATGTATGGCCTTTAATTCAAGAGATTGGACATGAAGAAACACACTACGGAGGGGCTCAGGCCTTGTTCGTGTTGTCCCATGCCCTCCACATTAAAAATTTACAAAACAAGGGAGTTATGAGGATTTTAATTCAAACAATTAGTGATAATTTAAATTTGGAAAAAGAAACCCCAATGAAGTCACCATCCATCTATAATGCACAGTCCGCAGATTAACCAGTTCAAGGGTTAAGCCGCATTCATCATTTTTAAATAAGGATGGGGAAAACATTAATATCAAATATTCCCTACCTATTATGATATCTGATGTCATGTCATCCATCCTTGAGGGATTTAAGTCATCAACTTTTCATCCCTACTCCGATCTTCGAAAGGCATCGAAGATGACAAAGTTCTGCCCGCCTTCATCATTCTTCGCTGGGGTGAAATTCCATCAGATGTTCTCTAGAGAATCATCCACAATATTTATCCATATATCCTTAGCATTTCAAACTATAAATAAAAGCATGTCATATAGTTCCCATTATGATGCGATGTGGCATTGTTAAACTGTTTTATTTAATAAATAGTGTCATTGTTACATGTCATTAATGCGTTGTTACACTATGAGTTTAATGAGCCATTAATGATCCTCATAGATACATATCATCTCTTCCCTATCACCGCCCTACAACATCACCGTCCACCACTCAAAAGTGAGAAAAAATTAAAATAAATCTTCTAAATTATTTTATTATTTTTATCAAAATATCCAAAATATAACCTTTTTTCTCGGCCCTTTCCAGCCTATGTTAAGTCATTTCTAAGTGAATCTCGGTGTTCCAAATTCAATGGTGCCCTCAAAATTTCAATCTATGCAATGGTTCAAAAGATAGAAAAATCCACTCGTACATTTACTGAACGTACCTTAAAAAATGTTCCAAATTTCGTTTCGAGCTCTCAAGACCTTGGAATCTCATGTCGTCGATTTTTGTGGTTTCAAAATAATTACATATAAATAAAAAACCTATTCAAAAATTCTGAGACAATAAAAAAAAATTTAAATAATATAAATGAAATTTTTGTTGAATATGGGTAAAAATATATATAATATCTATGTTGAGATAATATAGGTTTTAAATATATTAAATAAATAAAACTTATAAAAATATATGTGTTATTTTCCCCCTAATCTATTTTTTTAATCACCCCTCAGTACACCAATTTTACCATAACCTTAGTAATTCATTTTTAAAAATGTTAGTAATATTTGTGTTCAAAAAAATGAATGTGAAATTACCTAAAAATAATGAAATTATTATTAAAAATATTTAACCTATTTTATCAAATTTAATTTATTTATGTCTTTAAATTTTAATTAAAAATAAACTCAAATAATTAAACAATTTTTTTTATAAATATTAAAATTTAATAATAACATTGAGTATACATTAACCAATTTCATAGTAAAAACTACTATTTTTTTATTTTTTTATTCAATAAATAAGAAAAAATCAATAAAACAATTTTTTAATAGAGATTAATTTAATTTATTATGATAAAAACATATTGCATGAAAACAAAATATGGAGAAAAACAATTATTTTTTACTTTCAAATGGGATTAATTCATTTACTGAAAAATGTATGAATGCATATTCATAAATTATTAATAAATTTCATCAATATATATTATTAGTTTTGATCACTATATTAGTTTATATAAAAATACATAACACAATGTAAAATATATTTCTTCAGAAAAAGTGGGCTTTTAATGTTAACAAGATTTTATTATAATTTAATATTTTTGTAAAGAAATTAATCAATAAATATGAAATATGGAAAAAATTATATCTATATAATTTAAAAATTTTGGTTTATCCTATTCATACCCAACAATATAATTTTTGTGCATAAAAATTCACATTAAATAATAATATTTCAACAGTATATCATGATTCATTTAAACATAGCATTGTGTGTAAAATAATTACTAAAATACAGAATACTTATATAATTATAAATATATAATAAAATTAAGTGTGTTACATTCTACCCCATTATAATAATTATTTCCTCGATATTTCATCACCCTGATATAAACAATTGAGGATAATTATTCTTCATCACATCTTCATATTCCCCCAGAGCTTTATCAAATTTATGGTCATTCCCCAAAAACATGACCAGATGAGTGGTATTATTGCACGATGACCACTATCATAAATCCATAATTTCATATTATTTTAACTCATAATAGATATCATTATCTAGTACTACACCCTTTATGTTATCTACATGTGAAGGATTTGGTATATACTTTATTAGGATAGATACATGGAACACATATTGAATTTAGAGAGATTCAGTGGATGCACCATGTGATAAGAAAATATCTAGATAAGATGAATAATTTTGAATTGACCAATATATCAAAGTTTCATATTTCTGTTCTTTTTAAATATTATGACCTTTTACCAATGAGGCATTCATAATAATACCTAGTTACCAAATTCACACTCCATATCCTATATATTATTTTTAGAAAAATATTTCAATCATCACTCAGCTTAACCGATGTGTTAAAAAATGGATCTAGCATTTTCTACTTATTATATAGAAAGATCGGGTTCTAATAGATTTATTTCTCCATCTTCATACAATCATGTTGGAGTAATAAACTTCCTTTCATAGAGGTATTCCTAAGGAGCCATAAAAAAGCTCGAGTGAAAGCTATTGTTTTATGAAAATTACACTAAAGGAAGATGTTAATCCCAAAATTTATTTAAATCCATATAATATGGTCTAAGAATATCATTTATAGTTTTTATGGTCATCTCAGACATACCATTTTTCTATGGATGATATTAATTTGTAATGCATTAACCTATATTCAATTCTTACGTAATAATTTTTAATAAATTCATAGTAAAAATTCGATAAAAATAAAATAATATAGAATGGGGTAATACATTAAATCGTAACAATTCATTAAATAATATCGTAGAATTTTATTGAATAGATATATTTTTTCTAATAGGAATGAAATGTGATAACTTGATAAGGTGATCAACTATAACTGAAATAAAATTATTCCCTTTATGTGTTTTTGGTGAGTCCACTTATGAAATCAATGGTAAATTTTACCGTTAATAATTTTCTATGGGTAATTATTTTAACAAACCATTTAAATTATAACACCATTATTTTGTCTGTTCATATAACAAGCATTAATATATATACTATAAAACAACCATTTTAATGTTTTACCATTATAAATACACTTTAAGATCTATGTACATCTTCATAATCCCCAAATGGATAAAGATTGATGGACCATTGGATTTATATATTATATCCATATTTTATTATTGTTTTTAAGGTAAACCAACCCTATTATTTAATGATATAATTCTATCATAACCATGATTGAAACTTGAATCATTCTTCACATATTCTGTTGTTCCATATCTTTCTATTGTGCCTCTATAATCCTCACATGAATAGATGGTTGAAAATTTACCTGAGAAATATATGATCAATACCCATTCATAGTTATTTTAAGTTATAACTTCTGAAAATACATTTGTATTACACATCTATCCATACAAATATTAGGTAAACTAGCATGGAATTTCTAACTCAGATCATCAACCAACATTATATTCATCCTAGAGTTGTAAAACATTAAATATTTATTATAATTAATAAAATAAAACCATATTATCTATATAATATTCAAATATTTCTTTATGAATACATACTTGAAACATTTAAGATCATTATATATATCATACCTTTCACCATATTGATAATTCTTATATATGATCAATGCCAAAATGATCTCTATTATTTCCAAACCATGAGTACTGTTTTTTTGTTGAGTTTCCAATTTAAATGAGGTATAATCTATCAACACGAAATTTTACACAAGGATGTTTCCTATTAAATTATTTGATTCATCAATATATATCACAAAACCTTATCCCCTATTGGGTAGTGTGAGTACACATGTGCAAACCAACCTTTTCATCTCCTTCAAATTTTACTTGTATTTATCTTTTTCATAAGAACAAGGATACCATATAAGTCAACATAGTTATTGGATTATATAGTTATGATAACTCCATTATAACTAATCAATAATATCCAACCAACCCATGTAATCTATATATCTCAATTACTATAGTTTTTCTGACTAATATTTCAACAACTTTTATCTTTGAAGGATCCCCTAATGTACCAATTCATGAGATTATATGACCATAGAATGAAACATTTTATAGCCAAAATTTATAATAGGTAAATTTGGAATATAATATATCCTTCCTCATGTTCTTACATTTAATCCTCAAATGAACTTTATGCTCTTCCTTTCACTTGGAATATATAATAATATCATATATAAATACTATCAAAAACTAAACAAGGTAACATATAATGCCTCTATTAATTAAATATATGATGATATCATGTGAATTATTATATCAAAGGGTGTAACTCTAAAAAAATAATGGCTATACCTTTTACAAAAGTATATCTTTGGTATATCATCCACAACGACCATTAATTAAGGAGATCTATATTGAAGTTTAGTATTTTAAATTTATTGAGATATGTACAGTTAATCAAATAATTAATAAATTTAGGGTAAATGATGCATTTCCATGATAGATATCTTGTTATGTGGTCAATAATAAATTAAGTGACTCATTTAACCATTTTTATTCTTGAAAAATAATAGTTTTACCCTATGGTATTTCACTTGGGAGTATTAATTACTTATCAATATTCTCTTGGTGTTGTTTCATTAATTCTAGAAACTCAATAAGGTCCATTCTAAAAGGATTCATTAAAATTAGCATAAAACAAGGTATTAGTGTTATGAAAAATCGACATTAAATTTTAGGGGAAGAAAATCATTTTCTTCAAATAATATATCAGTATATTCCCGAAAAGAAGAAATATGTTCAATTTTGTGTTTCTCCCCATCCATTTGATGTATTTTTCTTCCATGAATATGTAGTAACAACCATTAAATGAATGTAATTTCCATTATATGTTCATATTGATACTCAAACAGATATAAAATAATATATTGATTTGGAATATGAAATGTTATTTCAATTTCTTTTTTATTGATATTGGATCTATATTAAGAGAGTTTATGAATGGTAAAAATCTCCTTAAATTATATTGAAGTTAAAATATTATTATTTTCATAAGGAACATTCTTATAAAATTTAACATGACATCAAAATATCTGGAGGGATGAATAAGTGTTTCTTAACCATCATGTTCCAATATAATAATTAACTTATCATATACCCTTCCTTGGATTAGGGAATCAACATGGATACTAAAAATGCTTCTAATATATGATACATTGAAAAATAAATATTACTTTATAAAGTATTTATTATTGAGCCAATTACTCTTTATTTTTAGTCATAAATTACTTTATCTATTACATTCCGTTCTCCACATTAATAATCTTATTGTTCTTTTAAGTCATTTACTTGGGCGATTCATCCCACATTCTAGACATGTAAGAAGAAAAAAAATTCTCCAGTTTTTTCATCAACTGAACTTACATTAAACAATATATTTATCTTCTTATGTGGGTTTTGAAACTCCTACATGTTGAGGTTATCAATAATATATCAGGATTTATGGTTATCCATAATCTAAAGCTTTCACATTCTAAATACAACTTAATTTGGTTTCCTATGAGAAAAATCATTTCAATGACTGACACATTCTTTATTAACACGATTCATCTTACTTAAATTCATTGACTGAAACCAAAAAGAACAGTGTGAGATACTACAATGGTAGTGAGTAATCCTGAAAAATCATTCAGTGGATTTCTAAATCATAAAAACATCATTTAAATCTATGACAACTTAAATTCATCCTGGATTATTTAGGGTCATTATCTATTCTAATCTGTTATAATGGTCCTTAATGAAAATGTAAATTAACGAAAGAATATCCCTATAGAGTTTCTATCCATGTTTTTAGTCTTATTCCCAATCATCGAACATCAGTTATGTATGATATAATACCCAATCCACCCCATTCAGAGTTATTTCACCTTGGTACATCTATACCATAACATAATCAACATTGTAGAATCCAGACCAGGGTCTGTTTCGAAGAAAAATCAATGAATCACTACGTAACTAAATATTTAGGACATTATAATATTTGTATAGTTATCACCAGTGTTTTTTACTAATTTTTTGTAATATTAATCTTGATAAATAACTAAACCATACTCTAATACTTTTTAAGGTAACCCATGTCAAAAATATATCCTATCATATTAGAAAAATATTCTATACATTTCACAATAAAACACACCAATTGATTTTAAATGATTACTATCTTCATATAATAGATAAATTATCATATAATTTCATAAAATATCTTTAAAATATCCCACAAATTTCTTTTCTCATAGTACCCTCCCTAGAAATATAAAACATAATAAATTTAATTATAACCTAAGGAAAATGAAGACATAAGAAAGGGTGATATCTAACTCTTAGTAAGGGTAAATGTTGGAGATATCAATTAATGATCATAAGAGACCATATGAAAATTTAATAAGACCATGATCGTACCTATTGAATGTTATACCCAATTAGTCAAAGATCTCTAATCATTAATAATTGCATAATTTTTTGTTATAAGAAAATATATAAGTCATAATAGTGAAGAATCATAAAAATTAAATCATGATCCATGAAAAAATAACATAAGAATAATACATATGTTTTTTGTATACACATAATCATAGAAAATCAATTCAATATTCAAGGTCAGTATAAAGATTGTAATAGTAGATTTGGTTCACTCCCCAGTACATTATATTCTTATACAATAGATAATCCCAAGACAATAATAATTGGTGGAGTCCGTTAAATTATTTCACTCCCAATTATAGTACGTATTATCTCACGTGATATCATTATTTACCCAATCTATTTGAAGGATATAAATTTATATGCCTCTAACATCCCAACACAAACTGTCAGGTCTGAGCTGAAATGCCACATGACCTCATACATGCCTCCCCGTATGCAAGAGGATTTTGAATAGCAGCAAGGGTCTATGTCAGATTATATAGAGACTATACAATTTATGTCATGTCATCGATAATGATAGAAAAATAACAATAACAAGAGAAATAAGTAAATAAACAAAACTAATTCAAAAACTAGTGATGACATAAAGGGTTTATAAATAAGAGCTCCCAAAGTGGAATGACGACTAGAGTAATGATATGTAGATGATATGTTTAAAAACTGCATGGTTCTATAGTACCAACACTAGTGTTCCATCCACCCTAGTTCCATGATCCACATGTTTAACCATTCTTCATAGGGCCCTTTCCCTTAACCAAGTCTCTTGTTAAATCTACAAGTGCATCATAATTTTATAGTAGGGTGTGAGTATAAGACTCAGTAGGACACCACCAAGGTGTCCTTGATCTGATGTGCTTAAGTATACAAGTGTATGTCATTATAAAAAAAAATTCCTGAAAACACATAAACATACAACCAAAGACATGCAGTAGTGTGCTATCTGTGCATCCACAACCCCCGACAATAACTACTTCAGTTCCATGCTGGAAGATAACATAATGGGTTAGATGAAATAAACTAGTCCTTGTACAGAATCCTCATGGTGTCGTCGAGATAATACTTAGGTTCATTTATCCATCAAGTGGACATTATCACTCGGATCCTCTAGAATAGATCAAATTGTGTACTCACATAGACTAGGATATCTCACGATGAATGACACTAGGTATCAAGGAATCCTTATCCTCACCATCAACACGATCCCATGGAGACTTCGTACCTCCACCCACTGTTCAGGCCCCTCATTTCTATGGTTGAAAACATGCATTCATCCCCACTAGAAGATAAATATGTCATGATTGTCCACCTATCCTAAATACCACCAACTATAATCAAGGCATGGTAATACATATACATGGAACTAACACAAGTAGGAATTATACATCAACATGGGCTACTTCTAGGAGGGGATACCTTGGGTTAATGGTAGAAAACTTGGAAAACCTTGTTTGATCCCATAGACTATTAGGATAACCTTGTGTTATCTCATAGACTGATTAGGATTTTTCTTTATAACATTTTTTTTCAAAGTTTTTTCTTTGCATTATAAGGTATGCCACCTCATAAATTTGGACGGGACCACTGTTTGTGGCAGACCAAGAGCTCATGAAGTTACAAAAATCTTCTACGACTGTCTCTGCATACTCTGCACTTTTTAAGGAGTTACTTTGATTTTTCATTTGATATCTTGGAACGAGGCACATATTGATCGAAAGTTCAAGGTAAGATTTCATCCAGAGCTCAGATGTCAGGTTACCAGTTTTGACCTGATAACTTATACACAAGTATTTCTAAAGGCACTGAACTATGAAAAGGTACTATAATAGGACCAGATAGTGAACATACTTTTGACCCATATTGAGCTAATGATTGAATTATCTGTCACTTCTAAAGGAGTCCATTTGGATGGTACGAAGGGAAAGGTATGATATGATTTGTAGAGTAATGCACAGTAAGGTCATAATATAACCTATTTAGGAATTTGATATATTTATGGGAAACACGGGCATTATAACAGCACTTGAAGGATTCCAATAGTAGACTACCACTAGTGTGGCAAGGATGGCCATCTTCGACATTTTTTCAAAAAGGGTCTCCTAGAAGAGTTCTATAAGTGTAGTACATGCTGGGATTGGAGAAACCTAGAAGAGGATATAAACTCCCATAAGGATGATGAATTACGAAAGTTAGGGGAATTATCATGGAGATAAGGAAGATAATGTCAATGCAATGGACCTGGAACCAACTGATGGTGATAATGATATTGTTTCTGTATGAGGTATGGTTTAAAGGACACCCTTTTGATCATTCTCCATATTTATTGTGATTTTTTCTCAATAGATTCGAGCCATTTCTGGAATTGATTTACTAGTACATTTATGCATCTTTATAATTATTTTCACTAATATATCATTGAATTATAACATGAGACCTTAGTATATTAGAGGAAGGGGGTAAATAAATTTTTTTCCTAAGAGGATAATAATGGACTTACTCAGTGGATAAGGGTAGTGGTGTACCATCTTGGCGTCCCACCATGCTATCAGTGTATGTACGATGTGTTCCCTATGTCAAAAAATCAGTGGTAAATACCAGACCAAGTGTATGTCATCAATTTCGAGGATGTTGAGCTAGAGAAAAAATCATTTTATGAGGACCATCCAGTGTGGATCATATTTCGAAGTAAGGAGGCATTGAGAGAAAAAATGACACAACTAGTCCTGATTTAGTGGCCGCAAGGTTAGATCTAGAAAAAGTTTTGGGTGCCTGAGTCTGATGTTTGAGCTCAGCGGATTGAGTTGTTTGAAAAATACAACTATAGATACGTCTTGAGAATGAGATGTCAGTATAGTGGGATAATTGTAACTTCCTGATTTTTAAATTAATCATAAATCCCTCTTATGATAAATTATTTAGTGGAAAAAATGATTTATCCTCGAAAAAACATGATTTTTAGTAAATACTTCGACAAATTGTAAAAATAAAAAATAACACTCTCGAATATTTAATTGAATATTTCAAGATTTTTGTGCATGTTTTTGTAGTCTGAAAAGTCTTAGCGATGACAAAAAAATATTACTTAAGAGTATTATATTTATTTAAAATATTCTAATAACTCCAAAACCATGCATCGTTTAATAAATACAAGACCACGGTTAGGTCGAGAATGTAGTGGTTACCTTACAAAAGGAATAACATTTGTTGTCATTGGATGATTGAACACCTCTCTCACAAAAATAAAACGTTTTATTTTAACTAATTATTTAATCCATTATAAGAATATTTAATCTTTAATATCTCTCAAATGGTGTATTTTATGTGAAATCTAAGACTACCATTGGGTCCGGAAAGAGGTGTATACTTTAGGAATGGTGTCATTTTATTGAGAAATAGATTTTTGGTGCCATTTAATTTTTAATTTAAACAATTAATTATATTATTATAATGATAAATCTATTTTAATAAAATTAAATGTAAAAATAATTTCATTTGGGAATATTATTCATTTAAATTGGACTTCCTCCATTGATATCAACTGAAGGTTTTGAAACCTCATTTTTATTCATTTTCAAACTGATTAAAAACCGAAATTACATATTAAGTGGAAATCTACAACTCCACATTGATTTTTGAGTGGATTCACAGTTCAAAATATGTATTTTAAAATTAGGTTATGTGGAATTTTGTCTTAGACCCATTGGTTTAGGTTGGGATATTACTATGACAAACAGTCATATAATGGAAACTATACTTATGTGAGCACAAGATCATATAACTTCAATAAATTCTTCACATAATAAATAATTTAGATTAAATTCCATTCATAAATATTTTATCATTTCATAAAAACATTACAAATATAAAAGAATCTATTTTTATAATGAATTCATTAAAATTTAATTAAATCATGAGAAATTAATGGGTTTCATAGAATCATCATGAAATCATCATTGTATAACTAGAGAATGAAATCCAACGGTTTATTAACACTATATCCCAAGTGACCCCTAAAAATATATTGGGGATGTTGAAATAGATGAAAAAAAAATTTATAAGAGAATTAGACTATTTCATCGAAAAAAATGAAATTATCATTTTGTTAGATATCATTAATACTAAAAAATAATATCATGGAAATGAATTTATTTCCAAATAATAATGTAAAATATTAATGAAAACATGTATTAAAAGATATGTCATGATAATAAGAACATATGTTAGTGTGGAAACCGTTAAAAATGATTTCTTTCACACTTTTTGTAAAAGGTCTTAAATTAATATATAGAAAATCATTAACAAAATTACATTTTAAAATTTTGAATTGAAATTATAAAATGGTTAAAATTAATTTAAAAAAACATTGGATAGTATTTAATAATATTTTTGGAATCATTTTAAAGAAAATGGACATGGAAAAAATAATTCATTGACCAAGGAGAAAATAAGGACTATTTTTCTAAAAAATAATTTCTACAATATTTTTTGTACTGAAGGGAGTAAAATTTTAATAATAATATAAATTTTTTAAAATATATTTATGAGAAGAAAATTTATTTTTTTAAAATGAAAATAAAATTATAATTTCATTCAATGGTAACTAATCATAGACAATCTGGAAATGAATTGAGATTGTAACCTAAACTCTTACCTAAGGTCCCATATTACTTTGTATGGATTCAAACCTCCCTTAATAATATTTTTTTTATAAATATATCACATAATAATATTCATACATAAAATACAACGTATCATTCATTATTAATTTCTAATTATCCTTTTATAAAGAATTTCTTCATTGAATTTAATATTTTGGTGAAAATTTGTTTGTTTCCATCCATCTTTTTGTTTGTAGGTTTGGGTAATTAATCCATGGAAATGGATTCATATTATCTTGAATATTAATTATGAAATAATTTTCATATTTAATCATTATATAGAGTACTTTAACCTTCATTTTAACACCTTGAAATTCTAGAGTAAGAATATTGTATTTGATAGAATTTACAGATGACAACACCAATCACATAAGGTAATTTAATATCATGATAATTTATAATATATTTAATATTTTAAATTGTCTAAATATATTTTATAGATTTAAATTTACTCAATAATGAGTTTCTGTATGTTACATGAAATAGTGACTTTCTTCAATGACTTGTGTTACAGGCAAATCTGAGTTTCACAAAATAATAATATATTCTTAAAATATTTTTATAATAAGATCTAAGTTATCCATTAAATAATATGTTATCAATATTATTGAAAAACTCATGAAAATATATGGTTTACAAAAAAACTTAATTCATTTGCCAAAAATTAATTATAAAATAATATAAGAACTAATTGAATATAAAGGGAATATTTTTATAGAAAACACTTTTTATGATCACTACATTGTTTAAAACTAATAAATTAAATTAATTACTATTATTTAATGATGTTATTTAATTATATATATTTATATTATATTTAGTCAATAAATTATTTTTTACATTCATCCAAATGATTTTATAGGCTTAAGAAAAAAACACAATTTATGCATAAAATAATATATTTTTATTAAGTCATTTTAACCACATTTTAAGAGAGAACCTATATTAAATAAAATATTTGAATAATATATGGATTATATATGTAAAAATAAACTTCATATTTTAATTATAAACCTGAAAATTAGGTCAGGTTAAATTTTAGTTATTTATCAATGATGTTTCATTTTTTAATGAATTGTGAAAAATACAGAATAAGAAGGCCAAATGAAGAGATAAATGGGATCTCTATCTCCATACCCATATAAGAACTATGAGTCATCTTATAGATCAAATGTTCATTAACAGATGCATAAAATCATATACAACCTCACAAGAATCTATGTATGGTGATCATATATTTTTGATACTCTAAATATAAGAGGGAACAATATCACCTATATATGTATCTCACATAATTTCTCAATAATTGTAGTGGATGTTCCCACTCCTCACCACTACGCTCCACACATGAAAGATAACAAACTCCCATGGAGGACCCGCTCCCCAAAAAAGATTTAGGATGGAGGACTACCTATTTATAGATAGATGACCCACATCCACTACTGTATGGGGGACTACTAAATCTACCTATGTAATGTTTACAAGTGAGAAAAAACCCGGTGAAAATGGGAATACTAACCCTGACACCTCTAACCACACCAAATCACAACCATATGTCAAGAATAATTTAATGAAGGTTCACACTCATATCCCATAAATATATATCTATAATTATAAAATGAATTCCACCATCATGTCTTATGTGGAAAACTACTATTGATAGACTACTTATAGCCCCAAATCTTATTTTGGGGATATCCTAACAAATGCATGAGGCTTGTAATAGTCTGATTGAATAAAAATCCAATCCTCCGATATATCACCACATATATCCATGAATGGATAAAAATATAAAACTATTGTGATCCTCATAGGAAAACACTTAGGATATGCTATTTAAATTAACAAAATTGATACTTGGTAAAAAAACTAACTTTGTCGTATTACATATGAAGTGATCATTGATGGAGGAATCTAGAAAAATACACGTTTTAGAAATAAATAACCAATATTCATCTTGAATCATCCACCCAAATACCTTGATCATGATGTGGTTGATGGATCATTAATTTAACATCAGATAGAGAAGCTATGTTGGAAAAAATTATATAATAGTAGCAATAATAGTAACAAAAATAACAGCAACAATAATAATATTATTTTATTTAAAATAATCAAAAAGAAGTATGTCCTACTGGAAATACACCAACTATTTCATCATAAAGGGTCACACGCCTCACCACCTTAAATTCCACTTAATTTTTTGTTTCATTTTATTTATTTTTTTACTCTACTCTATCATCATCTTCATCCATTATTTTAAGAGAAAACCCTAAACAATTGTTCTCCTTGAAAATTTTAGTTCCATTACCCTTTATAATGAATTAATTATTCACCAAAAATTATCCCTATGATCTAAATGGCCTACAATAGTCTGTTTTATATCAACTAACATGGAAACTGGATCCTTTGGCCATCCCCTCACCATCTGGTTGGGTTGTGCACAATTTACCTTCACGATTATCATTGATCAGGACACAAAGATTTTTCCAACTCATATAATAGCATTATTTATTCTATCCAAGGGTTTTCTTTCTCATTACGTTCTATACTATGATAAAGCACCGACCAAGATTAAGGCCAAAATTGATAACATGATTCACATGGGATAAACTGATAAATTATAAATTTGAATTTCATCAATGGAAATTTCGATAATGATCTATGATCATGGGTTTTGAATTTAATAATATATATATAAAAGAAAAAACATATAATCAAGGAAATTTAAAAGGAAAATTATAATTTGGTTGGACATGCAATATAATGGTAAAAAAAAGTTTCACCAATGGAAAAATATATGTTCAATTGAAATAATGCATCACAATTTGAATAAAAAATGCATACCTTGTTTTGGATTGATAACTAAAAATTAATTATCCAAAAAAAATTTATTGGTGACATCCAATAACACCATTGATGATGATAATCCTCATGGTACTCTAAACCTTGGTCCATGATCCCATGACTATCTTCTAATTCGTTCAATAACAACTATTATCCACCATCTCAGTCCCTATATGTTTATGTAGCTAACTCTAGGGATTTGATCATAAAGGAGATTATATAGTGGTGTTTTCAGGGTTTCTAAAATAAAAATAAATTATATAATCTAATTAATATAAATAATTTAATTCCCCCCTAAAATAATTTTATCCTCATGCCAAATACTAAAAAGATTTATATCATGACTATGGTAAAAAACATTCAAAATTTAGTGGAAGTCATTTAGTTCCCAGATGAGACAACAACTGAGAGATATTCTATTTTTCAAAAAAACTTCCCATATAGGATATATTAAATTAAATTTTTTTATATCACCTACCGAGGCTCTCTAGGACCCATAATTACACAATGTCTCTATGCCGATCATTGAAAATAATCTTTTAAATATTTAAAATCCTTATAATGAAAAAAAAATTCATTAGACTCTCCCCACCTTTAAGAACTTTTTTCCATAAAAGGGAAAACATGGTATCTATGAGAGTATTGAGCTTCCATCTAGGTATCATAATCCCATGATCTCACCTATTGGCTCCCATTATACCAGTATGAATACACCTTAGGATAACACTCACCCCTCAAGGGTCTTCTCCCAACTGTTCTCAAACACTGTTAGGAACATGAAAAAGGTAACTCCTCCCCCAATTTTCATCTCACCTTGATCAAAACCATGAAAAAATTCATACACATATCTACTTAGATATAAATAATGGAGTGCATTATTCACTGGATATAACTATGGTTTTAGGATTATACAATACTCCACCTAACTAACCAAGAACCGTAAATGAGAAATGGACCTATGAATATCAGATATATCTTTCCTCCCATCAAAAACTCTATAACCCCGATTGAGGTGATATCTCATAGAAAACATCATCTCTTCATTTAACTATAAAAGAATCCATGATTATCCCAAAAAGTCTTATACATCGTCCACATAATCATAAATTTAATGGAATATCATAGCTTTCAATAATGAAAAAAGAAACTCCATGATAATTAAATACCAAAGTAATTCATAGTTGTACTAAATATTCAACTAATATCTTCTCTAAAATGGTTTTTTAGTAGGAAAAATTTGTGAGTTGGTTTACGATCCGGAGAGAGTGTTGTTAAATCTTTATAATCATTGAATCCCCAAAATGGAAGCCGAAATGTTATCATAGATTATCAAATTCCATCAAAGCACCATGGATTTCACCAAATAATTCGTGAGGAATCGATGCTTAACTCAAAAACACACTACCACATTCATGGAAACCCTTAAAAATGACAAATTATTCTAGTACATACACACCTCTCTTATATGTAATTCTATGTGGAATCACAAAACCACCTCATTACTACCTCTCATAGAAGGACTTAGGTTATTTTTCATCCTCTAGGAATACATGATCCCCACCTTTAGAAAATCCATTTGGATCATGTCAAGGGGATATATATTAATTAATGATATCAAGGTTGGTATATTCAATAAGGGGTACCAAACATACTACAAAATTAGTGTTGTAATGAACCTCATCTTGAGGTGTGCTGCTATCCTCATCCAGAAGGGCCAACTACAAAGAGGTGAAATTCACCATTAACTCACCCTATAATAGTAAATACTAAACCTTTATTTGAGTATCATTTATTTATTACATAATCTTAGGTGTCCCTCAATATCATATTTCTCAATCCTCTAGTCGACCAACAATCACTACCATGCCTCCTAATGCATAACCTAAGCCTTTGAATCCCTGAAAAAATAATTGATACATTGAGATCTCTCCAAAAATATTGTGATCTCAGAGAAGATCCAAAAACCAACATGAAGTGTTTTATTATATCCATAAATTATGTCACGTACACTATGATGAACTCAAAGGATAATACCATGAAATGATTCCATCAGGGTTAATGGATCTAGTTTATAAGCCTCTTAAGCTCTGTCGGGGAATTAAACACACCGAAATGTACCACCATGAACTCAAAGAAAGTGTAGTGGATTTATTTACCTTTGCTATCTCCAAAAATAAATCATAGATAAATTTATAAACTACCCTATAGTTGATCACTGATACTAACTTCCCCCAAAACCACAGGTCAAATAAATCATTAGTTCTTTGGGTTATATACACCTCCCTGATAATCACCTAGTTCAAGTGAAGATAATACCAAAATAACCATAATCTCTCAACCACTTGGTGAACAACATTGGGATGGAAAAAAAAAACTAGGTCGTACGAAACCCTACCACATCATATCTCCAAACTACACTATTAGCTTGAACAACACTGCAGGGTCATCCGATATGTTGGATCAAATTTTAGGTCGATATTAGGTGAAAATCTATGCATAAAATTACATCCTATGAGGAGATACTCATGGAAAAACTTATTTAAGAAACCATTGAACATCAACATCAATACATAAATTAAAATATAAAATAATCCACTGCTTCAAGTGGTAGAATAGCTAAAAAATAAGGAATCAATTGTATTATACATCCCAATAGATTATTATATTATTGTTGAGAATAATAACCACTGAATGTGGAAGGTTTCATTCCACCACCATGGGTATACTATAATTACTACTAGTGAAATTCATGTTTGGAATATATATTAAAAAACTATTCTATACGAAGGAAATAATCATATGTCCTCACTACTTACTTCTAAAATCATCCTTGAAATGATATATCTCTTATCAAAGTAATTTACAACTAATAATAGAAGTTTTGGGTTATTGATCATCCATAACAAGATCATTCAATCTCAAAGGATGAGATAAAAGGTTCCATTGGTATTTATGGGGATCAAATCGGGGATACATTTGGGGAAACAAGGCATTGTTGGTCCATTATAACTACATCTAGATGAGAAAATACATAGGTCATACCTTGACACACAACGAGGGTCATCAGGAAGATTCCCAAACTTATTAAATCCATTTTCCCACCATCATCTAGTTCTCCAAATCCTCATCCTGATCTAACACCATAAAAAATAAATAAAACACAAACCTAAATGTCGGTGTAACTAATCAACCAAACCTTGAAACTATCCAATTTTGGAGTCGATGATTGAAGAAATGATTTTAAATCAATTCCCAAGAGAATGATTGGTGGGATATGTGTCCCTCTTCCTTTAATACCTAAAGCTACATCATATGTCACCATCCAAGGGATCCACCAATTCACCATATATACATGGATATTTTTCACTTTCATAACCATGATCCATAGGGTTCCTAATTAAGTAGTAAACTCACATAATAATCTGAATTTAATCTTCTACCACCCGAGAAGGGGGTTTGGATCACCAAAAACCCTAAGAGATCCTCATCCTAGAAATTCATGATACGTACTCAACATACGTGAGTAATATGGAACTACCACTTGATCAAATTAATGCTTCATGAAGATTACATGTCACCATCATGGATATTCTATCAGTTGGCTTCCAATAACTAAGAAACCAAACAACTACTTCAAGATAATCCTTTACTTCATGTGGGTCTAGATCACCATGAAAGCTCAACATACCCAATTGCAGGAACTATCATAACAAACTTAACCTGTCTATACCATTGTACTAGCCTATTGAATCTATTGGTATCCAAGCCTATTATTTATTATCCATTCGTTCCACTAGGGGTGGATTTATTCACAACTTAACAAGTGGAAACACTACTCTGTTCCCACCGAGAAGAAACACTATCTAAAAGGGTCGCAAAGTTGACGTATCATTGCTCATCTGGTCATAATTATGAAAATGTCATGAATTCTTAGCTAGCTATTGTCACAAAGGCATCATGAATATTATCTTGATATACCACTATTAAATATCAAATCATGGTAGATATCTCGAGAAGGAAACTGAAGTAAAAGGACCCAATCATATATGACAAATGTACCATTACTTCCCCTAAAACTGATTCATTAGAATATTGAGTTGATAGGCTAGAATTCAGAGTCCAGGTTAAAGGATATATAGAAATTCACAGCAACACTAGTTTTTTTAGTCTGAGAGATGCACTCAAGAAACTATGACACTATTGCACTAATTTTCAAAAATAGACCTCAGAATAAGGTCAAACTTCAAACAATAAATGAAATAAATATCAGTATTGATACCACTCTAACATGACCCGACCAACCATAGATCACTAGGATGATGGTAAACTGAATGTGAGATCCCAAATCCCACCTTTATAATGACTGAGGCACCTGAAAAGCATTGAGTAGGTTTAAAATTAAAATTTGATGCATTAGCCAAAAGTACATTTACACAGACTCAAAACATACTCCCTGAAAGAAAAAATGGGTAATAACAAAATACAGAATGTCTAGAGTGTTATAATTCATGAAATATCTTATAGGAAATATATTCAGAGTACAAAAGCATAATAAAACTGAGATAAGGGGGGAATAATATGATTTATTTAAAAAATAAAGAGGGGAAACCCAAAATGGAAAAAAATGTAAATAGTAGAGTTGTGGAGAAACTAATTTCAGATATCAATGTCAGACCATCGAACACGATCAGTGCCACCATATAATACTATGATGTTTCACCTCAGTGATGGACCTTTTGATCTGTAGGATAAGTCATGGTTCTTAGTTAGCTGTGGATATGGAGATCACCTTCGGCACTTTGTTTTTTCTTATTGTTGATCACATCTTTGATATTATGGTTATTGTAAGATAATTTGATTAAAATTCCTTATTTGTTATGAGATAACTCCTATCTCAAATGATTAATTGTTTTGGTTGTTTTCAAACACAAATTTTTCCCTCACAAGAATATGTGTCGAGGGCTTTCACCCTTCCAATGAAATAAATTTGTAACGACCAGAAAATCTAATGTAAAAACATTGTATTCAATAGCATGTATAACACCCAACATCAAGCATATAGGGGAATATCATATCCAGATTATTTATAATAAACTTATAATTTAAAAAAATTAAATATATATTTTATAGCTTATAATTAATGCAACATCGAGTTATCTTGTGTTACATGCAAGAGTACATTCTTCAATATTTTACATTACACACAAGACAATGTCTTAACGAACAAAAATAAATTATTAAAATATTATTATTTCATATAATAAGACATAAACTAGATATTAAATTATTCTTTATAAATATCCTTACCTTACTTTTCAAAATATATGGTTTACAAATGTACAAAATTAATTCATTGGTTACAAATTAATTGGAAATGAATATGGAAACTTATTAAATATGAGAGAAAATATTATTATTCTTATAGCTACATTACCCTAATAAATTAAATTAATTAAAATTATTGAGTGATATTAATGTGTTATATATAATTTATATTCCATGTAATGTGTTTTATATAAAAATAATATATTTTATTATCCAACGATAAAAATAAATGCAATTTAATTCTAAAATACTATATTTTGATAAAAGTATTTTTTCCACATTTTAACGATGAACCTATTTAAATAAATGTTTTTAGAGATTTTATGGATTATATATGTCCAGATAGACATTATATTTGAAATATATACATAAAAATTATCGTATGGTAATTTTTTGGAAATTTTATATGAATATTCATTTTTTACATAATAGTAAAAAATACTAATTTTTTGTTAAAAACTTTTTTTTTCATATTTTGTATTTATAAGATTAAATTAAAATTAAATTTATTTTAATGTTTTATTAGATAAAATTTTAATTTAGTTATCCATTTTTTTCCTTTTAATAAATTTCAATTTGATATTTAGTATAAAAACTTAACAAACTTTCAGACGTTTGTAGTTTAAAACCCCGCATTGTCTCCCCATCTGTGGGATTAAATTTAAATTAATTTTTAACAGTTATGTGACTTTAATTTGAAAAAATGGATTAAATATTTGTAATGGTAATAATTTATAATTTATAATAGGGTTGAATTATTTTTTTATAAAAATATTATTGAAATTAATTAAAATTTATGTACAAATATTAAGTTAAAATTAATCATATTAAAGGACTAAAACATTATCTTAAGTGCCCAAATGACCTAGAAACTTATCCGAGAGACATTGGATGGACATATTTACACCATAAAATCCATTTTATTTAAATTGGACTATTATGGGAGCCACTTTCAATGTGTTAAATGTTTTTGGAATTCCGTTGTCAAAATATTACTGGAGTGCCACTCCTCATCCACTATAAAAGGGCCTCCTCTCCTCCCAATTCTTCACAGCTATCAAGCCATTTCGTACTGACCAAGATCATATGAAATATATCCTGAAAATAACTAACCTAATCCTAGAATCCTACCCTTGTGGAAGATGTAATCCAGGGAATCCTTTTGGTACAAGTCGGAAGGAGTTACCCGATTAAGAGGTAACATCTTTTGTCAAGCTATGTAGTTTTATTTCCAATATGCACCCCTCAAATCTTCTTATTTAATGATTATATAAAACAATTATACTAAACATACTTGGATGTTGTTTTTTCTATTGTTTCAACATACAATTACAAACTCCCCATCTAATGGGTAATGGATATACTATTTATATGAACAGCAAACAACTCCCTCACAAAATGATGATTGTTCGTTCTTACCTTTACACCTATAATTGGGGTAATTATGATGGAAAATATATTTATATATGATATATATGTAAATTATAATCTATTTATTAAAATTTAATTATTTTATAACACATTCATCTGTATATTCCATTTATTGTAAATATGAAAACATCGTTTGTAAAAATGTGGAATACCACCTCATTAAAGCGATGTGATACACTACGTATTAAGGGTGATTTTAATAAAAATATGTTACTTATATAAAATTTATATGATAATTTCATAAAAAAATACATGCGTATCATTTAATTTTTTTTCTTTTAATATGAAAATGAAATGAATGTAGATTTCATGCATACGTACAGACTACTGTCTCTATGAACGATGCATTTCATTTCTTATCTCCAAACCTTATAGATTATTATAAATAAATATGTACTGAATATATATGAAAATTAAGTAATGGAATAAATTATTTATATGATGAAATAATTATATAATTAATATTATAAGAAAATCACAAGTAAAAACATACTTGACAAAACTAGGAAATTTACACACGAAATAGTAAAAATAATGAAATAGTGTTAACAAAAAGGTAAAAAAAATTTAAGAAGTTAATATGTGATATTATAAACATGATTATTCCTAATATATAATTTATTATCAAGTTATAAATCACTATACATTATTATAATGACAACAAAACAAAAATTATGGTTAAGGTGTGTGATTTCATCTCAATTTACATTCCATTGAGACTTATTTATTGTTATGCAGAAACTCACTTTTATATGGGCTATATAATTCCCTTTGACACATAATATCATGAATATACATATTATCATGATATTATAAGTTTCATTTTATGTAGTACCTTGATGGGTATAATGATTTAAATGTTTGAATGTGTTATGGGACACTTTGGAATGTTTAAATATTATTCTCCTCAACAATGTTGTTAATGATTATGTTCTAAATATCACTTTTTTTGTGATTGTTAACATTATCTTGAAAAAAAATCTTTATTTTAGACATTTTTAATTTTTAATTTAATTTAATATCTATATTATTATAAAATGTATATTATTTTTTCCTAAATCATACACCATTTTATATATGATGTATACTTTTACAATTTTTTGATTATTTGGGGAAGTATTGATAATTCCAAATTATTTATTCAATATGGATAATTGATAATGTATATTATTTATCTATACTATTAGATATACAGAATAAGTTTGATATTAAATCATAAGTGGAACTAGGATATTATATATCTCCTTGATGTGATTACATGTTCCCATGAGATGAATATTTTTTCCAAATTAAACCAGTTTCTATCTATTGTTTTGACCATCTTGTGTATGGTCTTGACAGTATTGGATTTCATGTAATTCATAAATGAAATCTACGAATTAATAATTTAATTCATTTAGAATCATTTATTTTTCATCCATGATATATTGAATCAACATATATATGGATACATTTTATTATTTGTTTATTGATTAAGTGTCATGTGTTTTAGTTAATCACCTTTGCATGATTATTTATTATCATTGATTTATTATTACTTCAATTTTACTTTCCCTTATTGAGAATTTGAGTTCACTATAATTATATTTACTTTCCATTAGTTATGAAGAATAAATACTTGAATAATATTCAGAGGGCATATTTTCTTTACTTATTATGTATCATGTTTGTATTTATTATTTTCTAATTTATTATTGGTATCATGTATGTAATATATAATTACAAGACTTATAAACTGATCTAACATTTGGTATTTTTTTCCTTGTAATCATGCTGATGAATTAAGATGATGCACTGGAACCGGTCTTATGGGGTTACAGTTTTATCATTCAAATCATTGTAGGTTTAGAATACACCTTATAAAAAAGACTTATAAAACATAGATTAAAGAGAAAAACACTAAGATAGAAATTGAAGATAAGTATAGAATAATTTTATAGAATTTTGGATAGAGATATATTGTGTGGGTATTCCTAGAAATAAATCCCTATCTAGATACTACAGGTGGATGTGGTTCTGCCTCATATATACTTAGGTGTAACAACTCCGACAAGGTGTGTCAGCCCTAACTCGGTGTAACCTGGTACATGAAAATGGGACTTACTATGCACCAAGTTTTACAGTCTTATAGGATACTCATAATATAGACCAAATTTTATTTACCAACAATTATGCAGGATTTTAAGGTAAATATTTTCCCAAAGTCTCAAAAGTTTATGATTCTATGATTTACGATGCATAAATTTATGTTGGGTGCTATACCAAATATTGAGTTTTACAATGTTAATAATTTTACAAGGTAATCCAGTAAATTCCATGGTTTAGAAATGTTTATTAAGAGGAATAATCATATCAATACACAATGCCAAAGTCGAGGTTGACCTGCTAATAATTTCAAGGTAGATGTAATTAAAACTAAGTATGTTATGAATATATTAAGGTATCCTAGTCAAGCTATAAAAAATAACCATAATCAAAGGGAGAAACCAATTATA
The DNA here is from genome assembly GCA_963277665.1 of Viscum album. Taxonomy (NCBI): domain Eukaryota; kingdom Viridiplantae; phylum Streptophyta; class Magnoliopsida; order Santalales; family Viscaceae; genus Viscum; species Viscum album. Next base: position 1,636,775,768 of record OY728121.1, on the reverse strand, counting down.
TAGAGAGAATATATAATGATAGGTCTCTTTATGTGGAATAATCCCATGTTGTTTAGTGTGACTACAAATCCAATTACAGTTTAGAAAAAGATTATGACTTATCAGAAGATATTTACATCCCTGGGATATACTAAAATTGAAAATGTTACACTTATGCTATATTTTCTCGATGGTGATACTAATCAATTGTGTTCAATGATCTAGAATACCAGATAGAGGATGAAATATAACTCAAGAAATTGAGAACGTTTAATTATTAATTATTCATTATATACATCCCTGATGACCAACAAGATCAGATAAAGAGAAAATTTTATAATATTAATGAACAAAGTATAGGAGTGTATTGCAGGGTATGAATCTACCTTTACAATGTTATCCTGTTATGTTATGGATTATACAAATAACACGGGGTGTAATATTGATGATTTCTTATAAGGAATTAATACAAGCCTTCTAAGGGAACTAGTCTCCCAAATTGTTTCATCATATGATGAAACATTATTATGTGACATAAAGATGGAGAAGGAATTTTCTAGAATGAATATATTAAACGGAAAAAAGATGAGAAGTTTCCATCTAAGAACCATAAAAAAGGAATGAGTCAAAGAATAATATAGGAATGAATGATTTTCCCACATATGATAACTATGGAAATAATCACCATGGTAAATTATTGAAGGGATTGAGAGTTTGTTAAATGTGATGAGAAATGGGTCATCAGGATCATGAATTTAAATGAATGAATCAATTCATCGATGTCCAATGATACAATTTTAAAAATAGGGGACATTATTGAAATTAATTCCCTAGGTGTAATGCTAATATACATCCAACGATGACAATGAATTAAGGTTATGAATCTGATATTGACACAACTGTGGTGGAATGATTAATGTGATTTTTTATTTGGATTTTATAAATATGTTGTAAAATTATTTTATTTATGACATTATCATCATATGATTTATGAAATATATAATTATTTTATTGATGAAAATTTTAAATAAATATTTTAGAATATATGCTGAATGATAACAATAAAATTATTTAGTAAAAAGTTAAACATTTTTAAAAACACATTCTGGAGGGAAATAAATCCCATAATATGTTATTGAATTTGAGATAATGATGAATAAAGGATTGATTTGGATGACTTATAACTAACCTAGGGACTTATTAATGATATTTTGAAAAGTTGTCTATTTTATCATGTATGATGATTAATAAACATTTGTATTTAAGGAATATATCAAATAACATGTGACTTACATAAGGAAGACAGAATAATTTATCCTTCCAATATGGTTTTATGGTGATTCGATTTATTAATATATTTCAAAAGGATATATGATGAATTTATTAACATGTTTTTAATGTTAAAATTTAGAGATGCTTCATATAGATTAAAGTCTAATGAAATGATCATTTGGTAAATCCTATAACGTTCCTTCTAATGTATTGGATCATAATCTTTTTTAAAAAAATTATTATTTGTAAAATAGTTTATGATTATATTTGGATGAGGTTTTACAGACTGATGTATTAATTCTCCATAGAGTAATTTTTTTTCTATAAAATTAAATAGAAATATATCAAAGAATAATCAATGTATAATAGTGTGTTAATGAAATATAAATTTTTATTTACTTATATAGAGTGACATAATTCCTCAAATATAGGTAAAATGGTATGGAAAAAAATTTCCTGATTATAATCATTTTTTATGATGTGAATAAAAATTATTCACACCTTTGGATTATGGTTTAGTGGTATAAAACATTAAACTAGACATGTTTTTTATCAAACTGCATCATAACATTATGATTAGATTTAACATCCATGTCTATGTTTTCACTAATGTTCTCCTACTTAGAGATTTTGTTACATGTTATTCCATGTGACCCTTATACATTCAATTCTCACTTTTATAGAGGATGTTTTATGAACCCTTCTCATGATGTCGTATTTGAAAATATGAAATACATTACAATATATCACCATGATAGTTTTTAAATTTTGAGGTTGAAAATTAATTAAGGTGGAGAGAATGTAAGGTACAGAAAATCTAATGTAGGAATATTTAATTCAATGGAATGTACGACACACAACATCAAGCGCATAAGGGAATATAATAACCTAATTATTTATAATACATTTAAATTTTTAATATTTCAATATATATTTTATAGCTTAAAATGCATGTAATATTGAGTTATCTTTCATTACACTCAATAATTAGTTTCTTCAAAATCTGACATTACACGCATGACTTAGTTTTAACAAACTAAAATATGTTATTAAAATATTATTATTTCATATAATAAAACTATACCAATCCATTAAATTAGTGTTTATAAATAGTATTATCTATCTTATTAAAATATATTGTTTTTAAACATACAAAATAAATTCATTGGTAAAAAATTAATTAGAAATGAAAATGGAAAAGGATTGAATATAATTGAAAGTATTATTATTTATAAAACTGAATTACCCTAATAAATTAAATTAACTACTATTAGTGTGTGATACTAATGTGATATATATATATATATATATTATATAATCAATGAAACTTTTTTTATATTCATCCAATATATTTAATAGAATTAAGATAAAATAAAACCCAATTTTATGCATAAAATAATATATTTTTATTAAGGCAATTTGTCTAGCTTTTATTGGAAAACCTAATTTAAATACATGTTTTTGAGATTTTATAGAATATATATTTAATAAAAACTTCATATATTAAATATTAACATAAAAATTATGTTGGGGTAATTTTTTTTCTTTTCTCTATGATGTATCGTTTTTTATGAATAGTGAAAAATACAGAATTTTAGTTCAAAAATTCTTTTTCATCTAATTTATTTACATGGATAATTTAAATTTAAATTGGATTTAATGATTAATTTGATCAAATTTTTATCAATTAATTCAATTTATTTCTTTTTAATCAATTTAACTTTAAAATTGGTTATAAAATCTTAGAAAACTTTATACGTTTTTAACATTAAAACCACACATTATCACCCCATCCGGGGGATTAAATTTAAATTATTTCCCACCAATTATCGGATTTAAATATGAAGAAATGGGTTGAATATTTGGAATCATAATAATATATTATTTCTAATGACGTAAAATTATTTTTTGACAAAAAATATTAGTGAATATATTAAAAATTATTTACAATTATTAAGGGAAAATTAAGCTTAATAAAGGACAAAGCCATTAACATAAGGGCCCAAACAACCTATAAAATTTTTAAAGAGAAATTTGGTGGACATACTTATTCTATATCCCTATTTGGATAAAATTTATAATATTATGGGAGCCACTTTCAATGTGAAAAATGTATATGGAATTCCATCATCTAAATATTACTAGAGTGCCACTCCTCCTCCTCTATAAAAGGGCCTCCTCTCCTCCAAATCCCCAAAAATCTCATGATACATTGGATTGAAAAGTATTGGACCATATATATCCTAAAAATAACTCCTCAATCGTAAAATCCTCCAATTTTATAGGAAGTAATCCAAGGAATTCATTTGGTAGAACCAAAAGGAGTTTCAGATTAAGAAGTAACATCTTTCCTTTAGATCTATAGTTTTATCCCCATTATCCACCCATAAAATTTTATTATTAATTTATTATTTAAAAAATAGTATAAAAAATATACTATAAATTTTTATGTTTTTTTGTTTACCTACACTTACACACATCCCAATCTAATGGGTGACAAATATACTGTTCATGTGAATGGAGAACTACCACCTCACAAAATGATTATTATTGATTATTCCAATAACACCTATCATGCCGGTCATTATGATGAAAAATATATTTATATATGATATTTATAATTTATTTATTCTTATTAAATTATTTTATAACACTTACTTCTTTACATTCCATTTTGTGTAAATACAATAACATTGATTGTGGAAGTGTAGACTACAGCCTCTTTAAATCGACATGATTCATTCACGCTATATATGGAATGTATTAAGGAAAATTTTAATAAAAACATGTTAATAAAATGAAATTTATATTATAATGGAATTATAATATAATAACGTATCATTTAATTTTCATTCACATAATACAACAAAGAAATCAATGTATTGTTGTTGTGTATGTGTGGCATGCCGTCTCCATGAATAGTGCATTTAGTTTCTTGTCAACAAACATTATATGTTAGTATAAATGTATAATTAATGAATATATATTATAATAAATTATTTTTTAAATTCCTTATATGATTAAATAATGATATAGTTAATATGAACATTAAATCATAAGTCAAAACATACATGAGAAACATACGAAATTAACACCTGAAATTGTTAAAATAATGAAAGAGTTTTAACTAACATGTAATAAAATATTGTTATAAGTTAAAATATGATATTATAAACATGATTATATTCAATTATATGTTATTTACATATTTTAAACCACTATAATGGAGGATAATGACAACAAAAAAAATTTAATGTTAAGTAAGGGATTTTCTCTCAATTTACATTCCATTGAGACTTCATTGTGGTTATGCACCAAATACTTATTATATGGTGTATATAATACCTTTTGACACATAATATCAGGAATATAATTATTCTCATGATATTATAGGTTTCATTTAAAATCATACCTTCATGGGGATTTTTATTTAAATGTTTAAAAGTGGTATGAGACACATTGGAATGCTAAAAGATTATTCGCCTATTTTTTTCTTAATGATTATCTTTAAAAGATTACTTTTGTTTGTGATTACTAAATATAGATTGAAATAATTACATTATCATTATAATTTTCATTTAAAATTCATTTTAATATCCATATTCTCATAAAATTTAAATTATTATTTCCTCAACTCTATACCATTTTACATATGGTGTCTACTTTGATAGTTATTTGATTACCTGGGGAAATATTGATAATTTATTATTCAATATTAAATATGGATATTTGATAAGGCATATTATTTATTTCAAATATTTGATATAATGAATGATTTGTATAGAAAATTACAGGTGGAGCATAGACTTCATATTTCTCCTCGATGCATTGACAGGTTCTCATGAGATGAAGAACGTGGAGAAATTTTACATGTTTCTATCCATAACGTTAACTATATAATGAATGGTATTGAGGGTATTTGATTTCATGTTTCTCAAACATGAAATCCATAATAAAAAATTTCCTTAATTTATATTTATTTATTTTTCATCCATGAGATTCTATGTTGGCATTTCTATGGATATATTTTATTATCACATTATTGATTAAGTGGCTTGTGTTTCTGTTAATAACCTTTCAATTTGGATTTATTCTCATGAATTCATTATTTCTCTCCCATTACATACCCTTACATAGAATTCGAGATCACCCTAATTATGTTTCCATTCCCCAGGTTATAAGGAATTAATATTTAAATAATCTTCCAATGATGTAGTTTATTTTATTTTTATGTATCATGTTTGTATTTCCTATTTTACAATGTATTATTGATGTTATGTATGTAATATGGATTTACAAGAATTATAAACTAATCGGTCCTTCGGGATTTGTTACATTATAATCATGAAAATTCAATAAAACAATGAATCGACACTAGGATTTTTGGGTGAGGGAATTACAAAATTTCTAAGAAATCATTATCCCAAATCTATGAATCTCATTAAAAATATAAAGAATCCGAGTAGAAGGGGACACTCCATGCAACTGCACTCCTCTGCTGAGGTATCGCTAACTCCAATAGGGGACATGATCTCTCTCGGAGCTCAATTATGTTTGAGTACCAATTTTTATATATAGGAAAATTATATCTATTATATGGGAAAATACTGAATCTATAATTATAAAGACTATGGGGGACACTTCCCATAGTGTTATGAGGGATTAATGTCCCCGATATCTCTATGATCACACCCAAAAACCTCAATTGGACAAGCATCACTGAAATAATTTTCATTATCATAACACCATGTTCCATATATCTAATTTAAAAAATAATCCCACCATCATATAAAAAATCGAAAACCACATAAGATAGACTACTCATGGTGCCAAATTGATTTTAGTAAAAGAATGACGATTGCACGAGGCTCGTTATTTATCAAAAGGGATGAAAATTAAATCCCCCAATATGTCACCAAAAACACCCATGAAAGAATAAAATGATCACAGAATTTTTAAACATGTGTAAAAACACTATGTATAAGAGATTTACTTTCCCACAAAGTACACATAGTGAAAAAAATAAATTTCGTCATATCAGAGAAAAAGGGAACTCTTTGTTGGACTCTGGACCCATAATTGGAGTTGTAATTAAATACCCAATATAAGTTTTGAATTTATTCCCAAATTCCATGATAATTATTCCACATATGGATCATCAATTCTACATCATATGAAGAAGATACATCTAAAACTAGATTATATAAAAAAAATAAAAACAATAACAACAATTAAAACATCAACAACAAAAAACTATAATAATATTACTTATTTTATTAAAATAAAGAAACAAAAAGAGGGATGTCACATTAGCTTGAATCCCAATTTTATCTTTTTGTTACTTTTTATTAAGTTATTTTATGTCCCCTATATCTTCTTCTTCATGGAATATTTTCTTTAAAAATCTAAATGTTACTTCACCGAAAACATAAAATACTTACTCACTAAATCATTCATGGTCTTTTCACTGTACAAGTTTATTGTGATCCATGCCACCAGAAGTCATTTTTTGGTCAATTTACCTGGAAAATGGATTATATGATAATATTTTTCCTATTGTATTAGGCCACACACAATTTAATAGAATGAATATCACCACTCATGAAACTAAGTTTCATCCTAACTCCTCGACCATCCTCATTGACCGCATCCAGTGGTTTTCTACCTCAAGATTAACCATACTCAGTCGAAGAACCATCTAAATAAATGCATGGTGATCATAACATGGAGAATGTGGGAGAAACCAATAAATGTTAAAAGTGAATTTAATCAATGTAAATAGATATTACAATCAATGATTATGGGATTGAAATTTTAGAATTATAAAAACAACTAAAAACAATATAATCAGTGCTAGTATGAATGGAAATTATTATTTTACTGGGGTTAGAATAATATAATGGAATAAAATTCTAGACCATTGTAAAAACAAATATGAAGATGAATTATGTATTTGGATTAATAACAATGAGAACAAAATCAGGTTTTTATCAATCACTGATTATGAATGATTGTATACAATTGTTGTTTGTGTGATCCATAAACTCTATTAATAATGACAATCCTCGTGGTACTCCAACCCTCATTCCATATTTCCATGACCATCTTCCAACACTATTACTACTAGAGTTCTCCATTATCTAATTACCTCTAAAGAAATGATTCTTACTCTAGAGAATTCAATGAAGTTTTATTTAAATAGAGTTGTGGTCTAGGTTTCTCAAATAAATGGAAATAAAATTTATTAATTAATTTTATTCACCAATGAAAAAGAACTATATAAGAGCCCAACATAGACAATACTTATATTATACCTAAGCTAAAACCAGTGTTCAAGATATAATGGTGTTCATTGAATCCCAATCTGATAAACCATTTGGCAGATATAGAATAAATTTTTAAAAACTACATTAATAGGATATAATAAATTTAATATTTTTAATACTACCACATAGAGGCCTTCTGGGTCTCAAAATTCCATGACAATTTAGTTTCCAACTTCAAAAATATTCCATAAAATATTCCAATTTTATAAAAGTAAAATATATATTCATAAAAGATATTTATCTAACCACTACCAATATAGTGTTTTATTAAATGGGATGTCGCCATTCACTTCCATTATTCGCTTTCCTTTATTCATTTTGTATACTATCATACTACGAAAATCTTTTCTTGTATTTCTATCTTTTATATGAGAAATTATTATGTTATGAATACCCTAACATCATTTTTTTCATGGGTATTCACAAAGATATAATCATAATCTACTAACTGGAGACCAGAATTTATTAAAGTAGTTTATCTTCTCATGTATAAAAAATGACTAATTGTTTATGTTTTTAAGCACATATGTACTAAATGATTTTATATGAGACTATTATTTATTTTACATGTGTTATTTATGAAATAATTTATTACGATAAATGTTGATCACATGAATTAACACATATAAAGAGCGTGTCTTGATTGTTCTCAAATTCATTGGGTGAATAATTAATATCATTATATTACATGTTTATGAACCCATGGTGAATAAAATTTGCAATAATTGTTTCTACATATAAGTGAATTTCCTTGATGATATTATTATGAATGATTCAATACTACATTGTTCCACATTTACATATTATTTATCAACTACTAATGACTATTATATCATTTTTATCCATAATGATAATTCAAATTCCATTTCCATTATTTATAACATACTGTGATTTATGATCATCCATTTTTATTGACATATGTCTTGAGGAAAATACATTCATTAAGGTGAGATGCAATAATTCATAAATAATTCATTAAAAAGTATTAAATACTGTTTATTATTATTGATTCATTTTTTAAATAATGTATTATTTTACAAGTTTCTATGACATTATACCTCACAATATACTTTGAAGTTTTTAATGTAAATTTTTTATGGATTTCATTAAAATTCATATATTAAAATGATGGGATTATATAATTGGAATAAAAATAATGGATTAGTTATTTTTGTAAATTCAGACTATATATCATTAGTAAAAACCATAAGTATAAGTCAAAATATAAGAAAACAGCCTTAAATTTTTGGGATGTATATATAAATTTAGTTCCTCGAAATAAAATCCAGGATTAGACACTAAAATGGGATTTGGATCGGGAACAATTGTTCCTTGAGGAAATAAACTCGAAAATGAAGTATTGAGTATTAACTTAATGGTCACCAAGTGTGTGATAAAGAGAATCTATTGTAATCCAATTTTGACACTTTCAAGGAATATCTTATTGTTAATAAAAATAATTTTAAAAGAAATAATGAAAGATATATATATAATATAAAAATATTTTATTATTTAACTATATCATAATAAAATCGCTATATTAAAAAGTTTTATGATTAATATTTACAATAAAATTATTATGATGTATAATATTTCATACATAGGATTTAGTCATCAAGAAAAAAGTGGAAAGAAATAGAATGAATCATGTAAACACATAATGAAATGAAAATTTAAATAACAACCGTACCAATATAGGGGGATCTATAGTTGAAAATGTAATTATGATGAATAATTAGTTAAATTATGTCATAAATAATAACCTAATCCATGTGAGTAATGGAATTTTCCGAGGAAAATATAGTAGCTAAATCATTCATGAACTATTAACCACTTTTTATTTAGTGAAAACACCCATACAACTATCAATTTAAAAAGGATCATAGAATACAGATGTGTTTTATACTCCATTGTTCCGATCAAGAGAATGTTAAAATGATTGTATATCAGTTAGAGAGATAATCTGATTACTGTTGAACAAATATCAAGAACAAGAATCTGAGGAATGAGGTGGAATATATGGAACGAGAAAACTTAAGAAGATTATTTTTCAATAATTATATTCCTCATTCCCTCAAAACCATGATGGGGAAGGAATTATTTGACTTGAAACAAATTATAAATTTACTTTTAGGAAATTTTGTGATGATATTTACATGGATTTAATGATACACTTCAATATTTTTCATTCATTCTAATGGTAATAACGGTCGATTAATTTTTGGAATGAAACCCCATATATGGAAAGCATTGTAAATCCAATAAATTTTCATTAATGATGAGATAATACGATTTTCAATCAATGTTAATTTGGAGTTTAATGATTCCTATTGGACCATTGGATAGAAATTTAAAATACGACGATTGAATTTTTTTTTTGAAAGAATATGGATGAGAAGAAATTATATCATACTAGATACCATAAATACTGGATGACAAATTTGAGAAATTGTATGCATGGAAGAGGATAATGACATAAGTGTGGAAGAGATCACCATATAGAATGAAAATTTCATGATGATATTATCACTCAAATTAGTAATGATAATGAAAAATAGAACATGATTCCTGAATAACCTACTATGCAATGCATCACGTGTGTAGAACTTGTGAATTTCAATAATTAATGTCGAAATAAAAATATAGTGGTGGAAAACTGCAATTAACCCTAATAGATTCCTAGGGATAAAGTCATTCATTTTGAAATATGATAAATATATTTGTGGCTCTAAATGATGTTGTGGTAGGTACTCTCTGCATACTCTCAGTGATTAATGTTACATTATTATATTATTGTTGTATATATTCTTTAATATCATTTAATTTTGAAAAGAATATAATTTAAAGAAATGACCTAATTGTGATTGAGTATTCAGTTATGACTCTTGGAGTAACAATGAATGAATCAAATAATAGATGGATGGCCTAATATTTGTGAGTAAACTATCTCCACAAACCTAGTAGTCCTTCCAATGGAGGAATTATAAATAATACGTTGGATTAAATGGATATCAATGTATAATGACAGCATAAAATGTATAATCAAGGATATTTTAATTATCCATAAAGGACAAACAAAATTTTTCATCAAAAGTCAGATATCATAGACAGAGACTTTCTATAAACCAATAAACTTTTCATTATATATAGAAATGATTGGTGGTGAAGGAGAATAAATAAGATGTATTTATATTTGATATGTATACAATAATTGGGAATATAATGATGTATTATATGAAGAGTTACCTAGACCTCCACCAGAATGAGATGTATATTTCTCCATTAAACTCATAACTAGATCAACTCTAACATCAGAGATCCAATATAGAATAGATTATGTAGAGTTAGTAGTATTAAAGAATAAAATTGAAGATCATCTAGATAAGGGGTTAATTCAACCAAGTGTGTCCCCATAAGGGTAACTTGTACTCATTATAATGAAGAATGATGGATCAATATGTCAATGCATTTATTTTAGTGAACTTAATGGGATCACTAAGAATAAAAAAATATTATCTTTTATTGATTGATGATTTTTTCACCTAGCTTCATGGGGATCAATTATTCTCTATTATTGAACTCTGATAGGGGTATCATTTGTTGAAGGTGAAGAACAAATATATCTTAAAGACTACATTTTAAACATTATATAGTAATTATGAGTTTTTAATAACAAAAATTATCATGAATAATAATCCAAATATATTAATGGATTTGATTAATAGAGCCTTTAAAAAATACTTTGTTAAATTTTTGGGTATCATTATTTTAAATATGTTGATATATTTCAAAATTAACTAGGGGAATGAAGATAATATAAGGACCATATTAGAAACTATATGAAAGGATAATTTGATTTGTAAATTAATTAATTGTGAGTTCTGGTTACAACATTTTTCATTCTTTGGGAACAATATAACTATTGAAGGAATATCAGTTGATCCTACCAAGATAAAGGCTATGGGGGAGTGACCACATATTAAAACAACAACAGATAATTATATTTTACATTTTTAGTTAGATATTATAAATTTTTTTTGAATGATATTTCATCATTTTCTAATACACTAACCCTTTTAACTATATAAAGAGTTAAGCATATATGGATAATGTAGTGTTAAAATTTATTCAATTAACTAATGAAGAGGTTTGTTGGTGCCAAGGTGTTAACTCTACCATCCTCAGAAAAGGATTTTTTTCTCTAGTGATTCATATATAAAATGGAATCGATATTTTTGAATGATAAATTCAAAGGTAACCACTTATTCATCATTACAGTTAATGGCTTAGTGGAAGAATTATACTACTCTTGACCTGCAACTAGCTAGAGTTTTTTTATTCTAATGATATATAGACACTATATTTATGGGAAAAAGTGTAATATATACATAGACCACCATTGTTTGGAGTTTCAATAACATAAGAGAAATTGAACTTAATACAAATGATATAGTTGGATATTCAAAAAGACAATTATTTTTCAAATAACTATCCACCTCATAGAGAAAACAAATCTATTTATGCATTGAGTAGTAAAGATCATAGTGTTACGTGAAATGTTGTGGATTGATGGAGATAAATTGATCTAGGAACTACTATTGTTGGACATGGGAATAACAAGGGATGAGATATCCTAAATCCTATCCCAAAATATTTATCAACTATCATTACTAGAGATGATCAAGAAATACCATATAGATGATCATTTGTTGAAAAAAAAGATAGAGGTTGTGGAAAAAGTGATATTACATGAATTCAATATTGATCAATATTGTTTATTGAAATTTTTTAGAAGTATATTTATTCCATATATTCTAGATATAAATATTGATCTGATTTATGAGTCTTATATATCTAAATCATCTATAAATCTCAATAGTACTAAAATGTATATAGATATTGATGGTAATTGTTGGTGGGGTAATATAAAAAGGGATATTTTCAATTAAAAAGAATGATGCTTATTGAATCAACATGTGATGTTGTAATTGAAAATTTATAAAGATGTATTACAACCATAACCCATACTTGTATCTATGTAGGAAAACATCAAAATAGACATTTTCAGGGGCCATCCTAATAAATCCAAGGGAAATTATGCTATATGGTTAATCATCGATAGATAAAGAAACTATAATAATTTAATTTTAAAAAGATGAAATTTCTCCTTGGAATGCCTATATTTCCTCTATATTCATGAGTATTGAGACGGTATTGTGTGAAATTCTACATTTTTTATGACCATGATCCAAGATTTACTTACATGTTCTGGAGGATCTATTATATGGATATGAATATAGAATTAAACATGATAACAACCTATAATACTCAAACATATGGGAAGACTGAGAGTACTATTAAAATACTAGAAAGCATGTTACTAGATAGGTCACATGATTTTCAAGGTATTTTGATTCAATATCACCCACTTGATGAATTATCCCATAACAAATATTTCCTCTATAGTAATAAAATGTTACATTAAGAATCTATCTATAAAAAAAGGTTTAGAACTCCATAAATTAGTAATAATGTTAGAGAAATAAACTATTGGGACCATACATTATGAAGGAGACTATACAAAAAACACAACAGATTCATAAGCATATCAAGACTTCTTATATTCGATAGTAAATTAATTCTGAAAATTGAATTAAGTAAATATTGTTTACTTTTAGTGATCATTTATTCATAAAAACAATACCATTGATAGGGGTCATGAGGTCCATAAATAAGGGGATATAGGTTACTATGTATATTGGACCATTTGAAATTCTAGAGTGTGTTAGAGCAGTTTCCTATTAGGAATAACTACATTTAAAACCATCAAATGTCAACAACATCTTCCACATGTCCCTATTAAAGAAGTATATATCATACCCATAAAACATACTAGAAAAAATGATATGGAATTGTAAAAATATATATAATATAAATTAGATCCAATCTAGATTATTGAAAGAAGGGAAAAAATTTTGTGGAATAAGACAGCATAACATCTAAATGTTCTATGTAGAAATAGAGTGTTTTGAAGAAGCTACTTTGAAACATGGAGAGGAAATGAAAAAAATAACCCCATTTTCTTTATGGAATGATCCAAATTATTACTATTAAATTTTAAGGGGGGTGGAATGTAACGACCTATAAATTATTTCTAAAATTAATAAAATTATATCTTTTTTCCCCTAATGTTTATTTTTTATATTAAAAAATTGATGTATATAGAAATACAGGGTAAAGTGACTTTTTGAATATGACTATTAGCATATATGATTATTTTTCAATATGAATATTATTTAACATGAACTTTTGAAATAATGAATGTTAGTAATAATGAAACCTTAATAATTAGTGTATATAACAGGTAGTGGAAAATCATAATTAATGAACAATGTAAAAATGATATCCTCAACTAGTAATGTCATATCTTTTTAATCCAATTTTTTTGAACATGGGAGGGCTGTCACATCAAAGGGATTTTCCCTTAACTAATACCAAGTAGAGATTCTTTAATTGAGGCTTGAAATTATCCCCCACTTGATTTTTTGAGTTAGTGGAGATTGCCACTAGATCAATGTTAGCTGATGCACCAAATTTAAATACCACCATCAGACAACATATCCAAAGGATTAACTCAGTGTGACAAAGGGATATATATCTAGGCAATAGTGAAATATCAATTGTTTTAAATAAATAGTAATTTAGTAAATCCCATTTTCAATATTATTTTATTCAATAAAATAGACATGAATATAAATCGATATTATAAATATATATTTGGTTAGAGAAGAATAATAGTTATTTTCACATACAATATATACAGTTTTATAAAAATTTCATATTATAAGTAAAACTTATTTTCATCAAATAGTATTTTAAAACACTATTTATTTAAATAAAAATTATAACATGATTTTATCACATCATAGGGAATTTTTGTAAGATTCAACAAGTTGATTATGTCATAAAAATTATTAATTTTCAATAAAAAGAAATTTTATTAGAAATTTAATATCCACATATTTGTTTAATTATATTTATGAAATAAAAATTATATTTTAAATCCTCACAATGATATTATGTTAGGTTGAAATTATGATAATTTTCGAAAATAATATAATTTTTATTGAATAGTAATGAATGTAGGTTTTTGTCTTCAAAATATTTTATGACTTCACATATTTGTAATAATGATTTCATGATAAATTAAATCTAATATTGACCAAAAATATATTATTAAATTAGTTTTATCTATTTTATGTGATTTAAATCAATTTCCAAGCCTATAAATTACTTTCTTAAGTGTAAAATGGGAGTTATGATTTTAAAAACTACATTTTGGGGATAATTTACTTTTTCCTATACAATGTAATTTTAAAAAATAGATTTTGGATCAAATGGATAAAAATATTATAAAAACTGAATAAAATTTATAAGACCATGTGAAAAAACCATGGTCAAGCCTATGGTTTTTCATTTTCCAAAAACCTAGACTTCCTAGACATATCTTAAGAAATAACAAAACAATTCCTCCTATTTTAGTAAAAATACACAACCATTCCCCCATTCTTCTTTAATGAAAATTACTTAATTATTAAATTATTCTAATTTTCGATCACTGAATTCCCAATATGGTCTCTTTAATGTCTTCAGTTTTTACCTCCACGCTCTAGGATGATACTCCCCCTCAAAAGGGAACAGAACTGTTTTCCTTTTCCATTAACGTACTTTTTTTTGTAATTACTTATATATTTTGAATTAACTTATTTTTATACACACTATTTATCCCATTACTGCCAAAATAGATTTTCATCAATGGGAGCCCTTTACTTAATATAATTATTCTCTTTCACTATTCCACATTATATATGGTCATGCTACCAAAAACATTTATTGAATTTCGGTTTTTTACATGAGAAATTATAATATTGGGAATAAGAAAACCTCTTTATTTTTCAATGACAATTAAACTAGATATAAAAATAATTCATTTACTTGTGATATAAATATGCAAAACCCCCATTCAATTATTGGGGGAAAAATTATCAAATGTTCAATTCTTTATTCACTTATATGCAAAATGATTTTATATTAAAACAATCATTTAATATTCTAAGGTTATTGTTGAATTGATTTATTATTATAATTATTTCTCACATTAATTAACATATTTGAATGGTGAACCATGATATTACTCTAATTCTATAGTTAAAGAATTATTATGTAGAGATAAAATGGTTATTATACCCCAATTAATAATTTGGTTAATATGTTCTATGAAACCTTTATAATGATTTTTTGTGATTAGATTGTTAATGCATCCTTTTATGTTGTAGCCACATTTTCATATTATGTATAAGGTATGTATATTTATTCAATCATGTTATACATCGTGTTTAATCCATGATAATCTTATATGTTCCATTTCCTTTGTTTATCCCTCACAATAATTTATATTATCCTTTTTCTATAGATGTATATTCCTAAAGAATTAATTGTAGTGAGGGTACCTTCAATTTTATAACAAATGGGTATTTTAAAATGATATAGTAATTCTTATGTTTGGGTTTTATTGATGTAATTTATTCATTGTGTAAAATTTTTCCAAGACACTAGACCTCAAAATACCCCTTGATAAAATTATTTGAAATTTTTTTAAGAAATATTTGTTAAATATAATGTATTAAAATGGTGGGATTCCTTATTATAATTATTTGAAAAGTTGGGACATAGAACTTATTAATGATAAACTTATTAATTAAAATTTCAACAATGTTGGATGACTGAAAATAACTTCAATTTTATTTTCTATAATTACATGTTGGATTTTTTTTGAGTTTTTGGGATTCTACATAATATCATATTAGTGTTCTAATTATATAAGGATGAATTCAATAAGATGGTGATTGGAAATAGAAAAGCAGAATGATGGATAATCAAGTAGTTGTTGTGGAAGGAGAGAGAACAAGATCAGGATTTTTGGAAATTGGTGTGAGAATAAAAAAAATATTTATGTTGGGGTTTATTGGAATAAACCAATGAAAAAAATTGTAAAATTGGATACTGTTTTTTTTAAGAATTGATTTCTAGATTGAGTTCTAGATGACGTTGAAATTAAAACACTAAATGTTTAACTTGGGAAAGTCAAATGGTGATAATACATCAATACTATAGGATATCCAAATTCAGGAGGTGAAATAATGTTTAATATATGTTCAAAAATCAATTGAAACAATGTTTTTTTGATCATTAGGTTGTCAGATTAGATAATGAACATTTGATGGTGAAATCATCAGAAGGTGATTCTTGTGAAATTAGGTTGGATAAATGAGTTTGGTGGATTTAACATTGTGAAATTACAAATTTTGAAATACAAAAGCATAAAATATGGAGTAGAATATAGGGATATGGTGATAGTTTTGGAGGATAGAGTGAAGAAAATAAAATGTTTATATTACATATGATTAATGAAAATCTTGAGGATGTGATAAATGTATGGTGGTTTTGGAGTTCAATGAACATTGATTATGGGACATGTATGTTGTTCCTAGAGGAAGTAAAAAATATAGATTCATTAATTTTATTATATTGATGTCTAGTTGATATGAACTAATATATAGTATTTTGTTTTCTAAAAAATGAATTATATAGGTAAAAATATTTTGAAGTGGCTAATAGATTGTCATATGAAAATGTTGGAAGGAAATGTTAGATGGGAAACCAACTGGACCCACTATATATGTTGAATTGGTCTATAGTGGCATCAGATACTGTAAAAAAACCGTGTATGAAATTATTGGGCTTTAGAATGGATATAGTAGATCAAGATGGATAACATCTTGTAGAATCTAGTTTTTTGAGGATGATGTTATGAAGGAGGATGTCTTGGTAGAGGTGTGCTATAAGCTGAATTAGAAATGTAGTTTATGAGATATAGTTCGATAGTCTATGTTGGATTCATAGATATCAATTTTCCTTATAACATAGATTTAATATTTTTTATACTATAATTAAATTGATTATTACATTCTCTCATGTATGGTTGACACATTATCCAAACCATGTAATATTTATATGCAATATGATTTGTGTAGGTGCTAGTATTTGTGTATTTTTTGTTATATTTTTTTCTTGTAAATTGATTAGAAGGATGAAAAAAATGTGACGGTTAAAAGAAGAAGAGTTTGAATAATTTTTTTATATATGGTTCATGGAATCCATCATAATATACCTTAATGTAATCGGAGATTTATTAGTAGAGGATGTATCGTCTGATGGTTGGAGTTCTGTTCCACAAGATTATTGGAAGGATGAACATTTACTGATCAAAATATGTACCCAAAATTAAAAATAATATCATTTTTAACTCCCTTTATGGGTATTAGATTATGTTTGGATCATTGAAAAATAATTTAATGATTTTTAGAAAGAATATTTCACGATAAATACATTAGTAATATGATTCTTAAACAAAGTAAAATCATAATGGTTTGATATTTAAAAACATTAGAGGTGTAGAAAATCTAGGTGGATCCTTCATTAAATTAATGAGGTCTATATAAATGTTTCTCAGGATCATGAATCATAATTCTCTATAATTTCATTTTAGGTAGAGGTACGAGAAGACCCTAATTCAGATTTATTCCAATCGATTCATTACTCGATTCTAGTTGTTCTTGGATAATGTCATAGGAAATAATCTATATGTTATTTCATAGAGAACATGATCAATCACAATGCTAATAAAGATGGAAATTCTTGACTCTGTGGTGTTCAAGTATTATCATTTTATTATTTTTTTATGTCATTTTATCTTGATAGTATATTATCTATCATGTTAGTGTTTTATGTAATGTCCCTATTCCGGAAGCCACCCAGAGGCGCCCCGTACTCAGTTCAATACATGGCCTCAAGTGCATTTCCTCGAATGCCTGAGGCAACCGACTAGCAGCAGGGGACTAGGGTGTGATAGTGCAGATACTATGACCTCATTGGCAGAGTACACAGTTAAAGTAAACAAATACATAAAAGAGAAGAAGCAGTAGTAATGGAATACAATAGTCTCACCAGTAGACTGAAAGTATAAACTGGAGAACACATAAATAAATGATGCATGATACATATATCTAGAAAAGCAGCCAAAAAAGTAACAAATTCTAGAATAAAAATAGTTTTATACCAAACTACAAAATAAAATATCAACAAATCCTCATCATTGGAAGCATATGCTTGGTCCCATGCTCTTCTGCTCCATAGCAAGTCAAGTACCTGAAGTTATAGGGTGCTTTCCATTGTGTATACCTGCAACAATATAATCTATTTGGGCCCAAAAACATGACCCAAACAGGGTGTCTAACTAAATCCCAGTGGGAAACCACTCGTAGATCTGTTCCTAACAGTTAGTGAGTGTATGGAAGATAAAAGTAAAGAAAGCAGTAAAAAAGAATGCAGTAAGCAGTAAACAATCCACAGTTTAAAGCAATCAAACACCACAAAACATACAACAGCTAAGCATGCAGATAACACAATAGGTAACCCTCTTTGTTGTACTCACAGCCTATCCCCTCTAGTCCTACCAAACAAGTACAAGCAACCCTCTGGGCAGTACACTCAGTCTATCCCCTCTGGTTTAGCTTAAGCATAGACTCTCTAAGGAAGCACATTCCATCAATTCCCCCGATATTATCGTGTCGATACAAAAGGAACTCTATGGAAGCACTAAATGTCTCATTCCCGGTGTGGCCCACGTCGAGGAACTACATACACTCTAGGGAAGAACTCAAAGTCAATTCCCCATATGTTCTTGCATCCTAAATTATAATGACTCTCTGGAGAAGCCCTCATCATCAATTCTCCCTATGGTCTATACAACAGGTTCTCACATCCCTGTGTATGTTACGCAAGTGTATAAGCGCATAACTTCCAAGGTAAACCTCATGAACTACATGGATATCATTCTACATCCCAACAAAATATTAGAAAAATCATCACACTATCCTATAATACGAGTCCTGGGAAAGCAAAAAGTAGCCTACAGGCAAACTAGACCCAAAGGTCAAAACAAAAAAACATGCCTGAGAAATACATCCAAAGCCTAAAAATTCAAAATATTTACAATCAATAATCATCTACTCAGGCATACCAACATAGAAGAGAAATAATAGGGAAAAAATGGTAAAAACGCAATACCCCATTCATGTGTATAGGGAAAATTCACAAATATAACAAAAAGGCTTCCTTTAGAAAGGAACAAACCACCTACCTCAGGGTTAGGAGATAAATATACATGAACCTAGATGAATGAATCTCATTATTACTTCGAAGATCTAAAAAACATTTAAAACATTCAACCCATGATAACATGGAAAAGAAGAGAAATCACGAAACGAGGATCCAGTAAAAGAGAGAACTCACTGATGCGATTCCAATGCAATTGATGGTGTACGATTCAGAGGACCAATAGAGGATAGGGGGTTTGATGAAGATATGTGTTTGTATGGTCTCTTTTGAAAAAACTAGACCACAATGAAGGTTTTTCTGTCCATCAAACGTGACTCTAGTGCGTTTAATGAAGAAAAAGAAAATACACAAAGTATACTTTTGGAGTACACGACGTGTACTTTCTATTTCAGTACTCCGCATTAGGTGGTTTCTAGGTCATCACACATGGTCGTGTGCAAGGCCACTACATGGCCAACACATGGCTACCCGCGGTAACCGAGTACAAGGTGTGTACTCATATTTTACTTGGAGTATAATTCAATAATATTCAGAAACTCCTCTTTACTCAAAAACTCAGGTAAAACAAAAAAATACGTGAATAGAAGATCTGGGTTCTTACAATCATCAGCCCTTAAAGATATTTGTCCCTGAATTTCCCTAGCATGATGTAGAAGAAGAAACCTAGAATAGTTCTGGACATTGTTCTTGTACACCGGCCTCCCTCTCCCAAGTCTCTTCCTACACCCACCCATGCTTCCATAGCACTCCTACCAGAGGAACATACCACCCACTGAGAACCCTTGTACTGTGATCCAAAATCTGGATAGGATGCTCCTTAAACGACACATCCACTTTGATCTCAACCTCCTTGGGTTTAATGACATGAGACATGTCTTAAAAGTTACGTCAAAGAAGGTAAACGTGGAGGACTTCAAGCATATCTCGGTACCTCTGAGGTAACTACAACCAATAGGAAACCGGACCAACTATCTCCAACACCTCAACCGACCCGACATCCCTCAGTGAATGCTTACCCTGCCTCCTAATCCTCTTATGTCCCGACCTCGATGTAACACGTGAGAAAACCTGATCCAAATCATTGAACTCCAGAGGTCGTCTCCACTAATAGGCACAAGACATCTATCCTGACTGTGTAGTAGCCATCCTCTTTCGAATCTACATTATCTACGATATGGTATCCAGAACAAGATGAGGTCTAAAAAAATCTGCTTCTCCTGCCTCTAGCCAACATAATTTTGATTGGTATGGCATACCGTACAAATCCTCATAAGGTTAAATATGGATTGTCTCGTGAAAACTATTTTTGTAGGAAAACTCCACAAGAGGTATATTATTCTCCCAAGAACCTCCAAAATATAGAATGAATGATAAGAGAATGATCTCAAACACCTAAATTGTATTCTCAAACGGGCCATCTGTCTTGGGGTGGTAAGATGTACTCAAAAATAACTACGTTTCCAAAGCCTTCTGAAGCCCCTACCAAACCCATGAAATAAAACGTGCATCCCTATCTGAAAAAATGGAGTGTGGAACTCTATGATGATGAACAATATCACAGATGTACAACTAGCCCCGCTCATCAAAATGGAAGGTCTCCTTGATTGGAATGAAGTGAGTGACCTTCGTGAGTCTGTCTATGAAAACCCAGAATGCTTCAATCCCTCGAGGTGACCTTGGAAAACTGGTCATGACGTCCATCGCAACATCATTCCACTTCTACTCGGGAATGGGGAAATGATGTAAAATCATTGCTGGTCACTGATTCTTTTCCTTCACATTCAGACAAGTGGAACACAACATGAAGAAACTAGAAACATCCCTCTTCATACTTGGCCAACAGTAATGATAGTATAGGTCACGATACATCCTGGTGATACCAAGATGAACTTCCCAAACCGAGGAATGAAAATTCCGCATCTTCTCCCCCGCATATGTCTGTTGACACCCATACGCACCAATAGAAATGAAAGATCTCAATCTCTCCTATGGTACATCTGGGAATATGGTCCTCTCCTGACACACTCTCCCTTATGACTAGGGCTTCAGAATCTGATAGATGCCTCTTTCGAACTCGATTCATAAGAGTAGAGGTAACAACTATAGGAGATATAAACATCTTCCTCTGACTGTTGTTCACCTCCAAATGTATCTCAAAGAATAGACCCATATGATTACACTCTTAATTGGCCTCCAGAAATACCTGTATCTATGTTTTCCTACTCAACAAATCTGCCAATGTGTTGCCCTTCCTAGGTTTATAGGCATGCTCAATGTCAAAATATTGTAGGTACTCCACCAACCTGCACTATCTTAAATTCAGATCACACTATGTGAAGATGTACTTGAGACTTTTGTGTTCAATAAAACCCACAAAATGATCTCCCAGAAGATAATATCTCCAACAACATAAGGCATGAACAACAGATTCCAACTCCAGTTCGTTTTTCGGGTAATTCCACTAATGTGGCTTCAACTCCCGAGACTCATACACAACGACTCCATCTACCTACAAAATCACAACTCCCAGGAAGATACATGATATATCCCTGTAAATAGTATATCACTTTACCATTTTTGTAAAGACTAATATTGGTATTGAATTCAACCACCATTTTAGCTCCAGAAATACTGACTCACAAGAATCTCACCATAATAAATTCACACTCTTCTTGGTTAGACCTGTTAGTGGTGTTGCTAAGCATGAAAAGTGTTTTATGAAACATCTATATTATCCAGTCTACCCAAAAAAGCTCCACACCACAAAGATGTTCTTCAGCTACTCCCAGGAAACTATGGCTTTCACATTCTCTAGATCCACTGACACTCCTATCTCTGAGATAACATGACCCAAAATGTGAATCTGATCCAACAAAATATGATGTTTTGAGATCTTAGTATATAACCGATGCTCCCACAGTGAACTCAAAACAATATCAAGATGGATAGCATGGTCAGGCCAAGTGTTATAGTACACCATGCTATCATCCACAAAGACCACGATGAAAGATTCAAAGTACGGATGGAACACTCGGTTCATCCGTGCCATGAAACCTGCAGGCATGTTCATGAGACCGAACGACATAACCAAGTACTCGTATAGAAAATAACATCTCTAATAGACTGTTAGAGTTATACCTGATCATCTAATGTGCAACTGATGACAAATGGACCTCAATTTAATTTACAAGAACACCCGAGCTCCTCAAATCTGATCAAAGATATCATAGATCCTTGGTAAGGGATATCGGTTCTTAACTATCAACTAGTTCAACTTCCGATATTCCACTCAACGCCTGAGGGTACCATCTGCCTTCTTTACAAACAAGATTGCTAAAAACCATGGAGAAGTACCGGGACAAATGAAACACTTTTCCTGCAACTCCTCCTTCTTCTCCTTGAGCTCCTGTAACTCAGGTGTAGCCATCCTATAATGAGGAATGGACACTGGTGTCGCAATTGGAACAAGCTCATTGAAGAATTCTACCTAACTCTTCTTAGGAAAACATGAAAATTCCTCTAGAAAGACATATTTGAAACGATCTAACACTGAAGAAAAATCTAACTTTGAAGTCCCCTGGTCATCCAGATATAGACTTGAAATCTTGCCCATAACTCCTCCTAACCCATTGTGCCCTGGACCCGCTCTGCTCTCCTGTATGTCCCACACTCCCATATGAAGAAAAGATCCACCCTTTGTGATATGAAACTCACCCTATGATGATAATAGTCAAGAACTGCATGAAATGGAACTAAGAAGTCCATCCTGAAAATGAAATCATAGCCTGTCATCTCTTGGACATAAAGGTACCACAGAAAGTTACATCCACCAACCTGTAGAGGGAACTCTATGCACTGAGGTACACTAGCTGTTATGGTCCCCAACAGAGTGTCTAGTGTCAAGATATCAGAAGAAGATAAGTTACAGAGCCCAAGGATCTCCACAACAACAACAGATATAAATCTACTGGAAGCCCCTATATCATAAAGAGTAGAATCTACAACTGAGGCTACTAAGATCCACCTCAAATGGTAGAAGTTCTAGGATCCCGGTCTTACTGGATCTCCTCCACTACAAATGTCTAGCCTGTACCGCGGCCCTACGACCCTGCCTGAACAATATGATATGATCCACCCTGATATTAGTGATAACCGGGTGACTGGAAAACACATCCATGACCTCCACCACGTCCTGAATGGCTAGAAGAACTCCAGTTCCCAGACTGGTGAGAAACTAGTGGTGCTACTCCTAAATGAGGATTCATAGAAGAACCCCAATCACGAGCTGCATGATAGAGGATCCTATAGAAGCACTGAAGATGACCCATCTTGTCGCATGATCAACACTACACTAGGTCTCTCTAGCATTGTGGCTGCATATGCCCATCCCTTCCACGCAAATAGCATACCACCTGGATACCTGATGTTATCTCTCACCTTCTTGGATCACCATCCTAAGACTCCATGCGGTGCTACCTACTATCAGTAGGAGGAATACTAACCCAAAATTCTAAGACACCAAGTCTCACTGCTCCTGAATCCCTCAGATTGAGCTCTATGATCAACACCTGGTTGACTATATAAGTGATAGAAGTCATCCAGAAGATGTTCACCTATGATCAGATGTCGTGCCTCAGACCATCCGCAAACTTCCTTTCCATGAACAACTAATCAAATCCTAGAATAGCCGTGAAGCACTGTAGCTCAGTAAAGAAGAAGGAATAATCTATAACAGAAAGAGTACCCTCCTCCAGACTCAGAAACTCCCAGACTCGATCGTCCCTCAGGGTCTCTGGATAAATGTAATGAAAGAAGATGTGCTGAAACTCATCCCACATCATAACCTACTGGTGTCCCACCTATGAGATCACATCCCACCACCTCTTGGAAGTGTCCCGAAGTATATAGGTAGGTATCTTGACCCTCCTCTCTTGAGGCATCTCCAGATGCTCAAAGATCATTAGCATAACTTCTAGCCATGACTCTGCATCCTGAGGTCCTCCTTTACCTGGGAATGAGGGAGGATGATGTTGCTAGAATACCCATGTCAAATCTGGCATTGATGGGGCAGGAGGCGGCTCTCCCTGAAATTTATTTACCATCCTCATGAATCCATCACTAAACTGTGCATTAGTACTAGTAATAGGAATAACTACTACTGCCAAGACTGGCACGACTGGAGGATCTGCTGGAAGTCCCTGATCAGCCATGTCTAGTGTCTAATCATCGCCTAGAAACTAATGTAGAACTGGAGGATGTCTCGATGGCATGAATCGGTAAGTTCAATCACACACCTTAGATGACGATATGAAAGGCCATAACACGGAGATTAAGAATGGAATAGGAGGAAGAAATCACTCATGTTTTACAAAATATGACTATATGGCGTGTACATTTCCTACACGGTGTTCTCCCTTATGTCATATACCTGGGCATGTACTCGTGCCTAAATTGGTCGTGTAACACCCGAAACACATGACATGTTGTCTTAACACATGGTGTGTACTGGAATCATTTTCCCCTGCCTATGTCCTACTACACAGTTAAGCCACATGTCTCTCATATGACAAGGCTGCATGGCATGCTCAATTCCTACATGAAGTTTACTAGACAAGCTTTACCTGGTCCATGTTTTTTGTGACATAGACTGTCACATGACTCACACTACAAAGTGTGTTCTTCACAGATAGGGTATGTATGAGAAAGGATAACACCGACCTATGTTGTTTGTGACATGGGCGAGTACCAGGGTCAGACTACATGGTGTGTTTAGATGGATCCCGGTGTGTATTAGACATGACTCGGCCAACCTGTGTTGTTAGTGACACGGGTGGGTATGTGGTCGACAAAACATGGCATGTATGGATGATACACTGTGTGTTGACTCAAGAATTTTCACCATCCCACATCTCTGCCCCACACTGCCTATGACACGGTAAGAGACTACACAACGTGTACATAATGTAAACTGCATGTACTTAAGAAAACCTGTTTCTTCCCATACAGAAGAACACATGGTGGGTACTTAACATTACACAGCATGTATTATAGGTTTTTCAAGACAGTAAGACTTAAAAACTACTATGAATCCTAGAAAACACTGAAACAAGCATTGAAAGTTTCATATTCCGATCTGTGAGGGCCCATAATCCCAACAAATCAAAGATTGGAATCTTATACAAGTTATAGCAAGTCCAACAATGAAATTATCAACCAAATTATGGTCCATGAGGGCCCATACAACCTCATGAACCAATGTTTGGTGATCATTCAAACGAATCTCTAAACAAAAAAATATCACATCAAACAGCTGGTATTTAAATCAAGGAAACTATCACAATATCATGCATATTTTACACATCATCTATCACAACAACATGCAATCTCTAATGCATCCTAGATGGCATGGAAAAAATGCATGACATGTGATTTCTTGCAACTGAGTATATGATGCAGGAGATGGAATAACCTCATCTCATCGGGTTGAAACAGAAATAGAACCTCAATGACATCAACAATAATGGTAAAAATAATGTGAGTCACTCTATGTGATATCAAATAAACTATAATAATTGAAAAACAAGAAATATTGAAATTAAATGTGGTAGATTTGCTTTTCCCTGTACATAGGTTAACTAATTCCGGGAACAACTTAATACCAAGTAAACTTTCCATCCTATACTTGGATAAAGGATATAAATAGTAAATCAACACAAAAGAATCCCCTATTACCACTTTGTAACATCCTAGTTCTGGAAGCCACCCAGTGGTGCCCCGTACCCAGTTGGTCACATGGCCTCAAGTGCATTTCCCAAAATGCCAGTGGCTGCTGACTAGTAGCGAGGTCCTTGGGTGTGATAGTGGGGTATCAATGCCCTCATTGGAAGAGAACACAGTAGATGTAAACAAATACATTCAAGAGAAGAAGTAGTAGTAATGGCATACATCAGTATCAATAAAAGACTAAAAGTATAAACTATAGAACACATATATAAATGATGCATGATACATATATCCAAGAAAGCAGCCAAACAAGTCACAATGATGGAATACAAAAAGTAATAAACCAAAGTACAAAATAAATGATCAACATTTCCTCAGAATTTCAATCATATGCTTGGTCCCATGCTCTCCAGCTCCACAAAAATTCATGTACCTGAAGTATAAGGGTACTTTCCCATATCTATACCTGCAAAAATATAATCTTTTTGGGCCCAAAAGCATGAACCAAATAGGGTGTGAGACTAAATCCCTATAGTGAACCACCTGAAGAACTGTGCCTAACACTCAATGACTATATGGAAAGTCAAAGTACAAAAAATAGTTAACATGAAATCCCTAAGCAGTAAAGAATCCACAGTTAGAAGAATTCAAACACAACACAGCACGCAACAACTAAGCAAGAAGATAACATAATAGGTAACCCTTTGGAATGTACTCACAGCCTATCCCCTCTGGTCCCACATAACAAGTACAAGCATCCCTCTGGGTGGTACAATCAGTCTATCCCCTATGGTTTAACTTATGCATAGACACTCTGAAGAAGCACTCAACGTTAATTCCCCCTATAGTCTCGTATCCGTACAAAAGGCACTCTGCGGAAGCACTCTGTAACAACCTGAGATTTTATGAGATATATTAAAAAAAATTTACATCTTTGATGTGTTATATTATACACTACAACAAGATTAGCTTGTACAATACACAACACCGTATTTTCTTGCATTATACACAGCAATGTTCTTGGCTCATTTTACACACATTTTGAAGTTCGTTTTGTGGAACTTTTTCTACACAACATTAAGTATTGATTTTTTTAATGTATTAATGTTATATGTTTTGATTATGTTATAAACAACACCAAATATATCTTTCAATACACACATCCTTGACTTGTCTTGCATTACTCGTAATCAAGACCTTCATCGATAGCATGTGTAGTATGCAATACCGAGTTTCACTAAATAATATCTTATTATAATAGTTTTATGAACTTGCCGTTATGAATAGTAATACCCATTTTTTTGAAATTTTATACATTTTATTATTCAAAATGGAGTTCATTTTTGGATTCATAATATCAATATTATCCTAGGGGTGAATTTTTGGTATTTTTCTAAAAAAAATCAATTTTTGATGAATAGTGAAAACAATGGGTTACTATTTAAAAAAAGTATTTTTATTTAAATAATTATTTATTTTATTTAAATTTATTTTAGGTAAAAATTGATACATGTTACCTATATATGTTCAATGTAATTCATTGGAGTATTTTATAATAATTTTAGATATATATAAATTTTATTGAACTTTTAGCCGTCTTTTACCCACCACCTAGGAAAGTTTGGAAATTCACATAGAACATAAGGTTACCGCTTATTTGAGTGGAATTTCAAAAATCCGAGTGAAATTGTTAATATCAAGGACTAAAATGTAGTTCAATGAGATGAAAATTATTTTTTTGTGAATAGTAACTGTTTACTTTTATTTACTACGGTTAAAAGTAAATAGGGTAATTAAGGGTAAAAATGATATTATTATTACCTTGAAACATGTCCTAATTCTATTGGATATGTGTAATTTGACCAGAAACAACCTTAGGAGTAATATATGACCATTTAGGTCTACTTGGATTAAATTAGGACATTTATTATTAATTTATTTAAAGAATGGTTAAAATAGTTAAAATCAAAGTTTAATAAAAAAAATAATTTTTAATATATGGTTATACCGAAGATATATTCGACTATAAATATTCATTAGAAATTTAAAATTATTTCCTACATTATTTTAATTTATTTATAATTCTTAGACATTTAATAAATTATGTTATTTATGACAAATTGATGATGCAGTAATTACTTTATTAATGAAATATTAACATAATTGTTGTTATAAATACCCAAATAAATTAAATTTGAGACGTTGTATGAATTCCACTAATTTTATAGGTTAATATGACATGTTAGTTTTTATTTAAGTAACTTTTCTCGAACTAATCACGCTGTTATGATTTTCACAAAAATCAATTACCAAATAGTGTCAATTTCGACATAAAATAGTTTTTAAAACAAATATTATATTATTAATTATTATTTTATTCATAAAAATCCAAGGTTTATAAACATAACTTATATAAGGTTATATATAATAATTAATGACCGCTTGAGGTTCGTTTTTCTTGTTATAGTAAGTTTATTAACCTTATAGTGTAAGAAAACAATAACACATGGTAAAAGTAAAATTATTTAACTTAAAGTTAAATCTAAATGATAAGGTTACAATAGTAACCTAAACTTGTCCAAATTCTATAGTATGATTGGATTTCGACCCATTACCACCTTATCTTCGAAATAAATCAATTTGGAGCTATTAAAAACTGAATATGACTATATAATAAAATAATATTTTTAGTTTTTCCAAAGGTGCCCCTCTACTCCCTTATAAAAGGGAACCTACTCCCCCTCCTCCTCACACCACATTAATCCATCAATCTCAGAAAAACAATCCAAAATTATCTTACCCACTTCCATAGAAACATCCTAGAGGTCCTGGTCTTCTTCAAAGACCAACCCTAGATCCCTAAGAGTAGGTTATGAAGAGGCGCGTCAAAGAAGAGGCAATATCCATTACCGATCATTTCCTATTTCTTTCATCTTCAACTTATTCTTCATTAGTGGTTTCATTATAAATAAATAACATCAGTATTGAATATATACTGATATGTTATTATAAATATGAAACAACCATATTTATCCTTCTATCCATTCTACGGAAAATGAAATCTCAGCGCGTGTGTACGTACTGAATACCGTCTCCACGCCATGGTGTAATATGTTTTCGACCACCACCTTTCATGGATGTTTATAATGGTGTAAATAAATAACTATATACTATTATTTTAAAATTATATTGATTCTAAAATATTATACATACACTTCAAGAAAATTCCATGATCATGGAATTGGTATCATCGCTCGTGCGTACGTACGGACTACCGTCTCCACGACACGATGAGATTCATTATCCATTTTAACCATTCATGAATGATTATAAAGTATATATAATAAGTAATCATGAAATATATGACATAATAATGATAATGGATATATATATATATATATGTCATCTACATAATTCCATTCAATTCAATAAGGAAACGAAAAAGGCGTTCATGTGTACGTACGGCCTACCGTCTCCATGAACGGAGTATTTCATTCCATTTATCGATCTATCATATATATATATATATGTATATTATAAATATATATTATATATAAATCATTTTTTACATTCTAGAATTAAGTAAATCAGGATATAAGTAATAATATCTAGAAAAACAAGTCGAAACACATACAATAAAACAATTTTACCCAAATCGCAGCTTTTACATCGAATTTATAAAAGAATGGGTAATATAATGTCATAAGTAAACCTTATATGATATCATAAAAATGAATATGATTCTGTAATAAGTAAATAACATTATTTAAATCATTATACAAGAGTTCCGGATACATATGAAGAATATCAGAAATAAGGTAAGGGATAATTATTCCAATCTCATTCTTATTTGAGATTGTTTATTCGTAAGTATTTACTAGGGTTATTGTTATCATCCATGTACATGTTTTCTAAAAGTGTTTTTATGTATTTTTAAATTCCTTTTTACCCAGTTTTTACTTTTACTACATGGTATGTATGAAATCTTTTTTTACCATATGAGGTACTGTTTTACTTTTCTGGCAAAAGTGTGAGATGAATGTCTTTTTATCTTATACGGCATGAAAGGATTTTTACGGTTTTATAAAGCCTTATTTTCATGAATATTCCTCAAAAGATTTCATGAATATTTTCAAAAAAATCTTTTTCTTTTAAAATTTCATGACATTTTGTGAAAAGAAATTGATTTTGATGAAGAAAGGATATTTTCCTCAAAAATTCATTTCAAGTGTTTTATCAAAACCATTTTCCATATAAGAAGACATTTTTTCATATGTGTATATTTCAAGTATAATGTCTCTATGATTTACATGGTTTCAATTTTCTTATTATAAAATGATATCCATTTCATTTATATGGATTATGTGATGATGAGATGATGTTTAGGAAACCCATTTTATTCGTTAGGTTATTATGAATGATGTATGTTTATTTTGTGGAACAAGTAAGAATGATTTCATTAAGATAATTGTGGGACCTATATCTCCCTCCAATTAATTGGGTAAATATTTATATCTCATGATATAGACATGGCTGGAATGGTAAGTTAATGTGGTTCAGTGTTACAGGACTGGAACAAGGAGTGAACTCGATTCAGAAAAGGACTTTGTCCAGTAAGATGGTCTTGGCAGCAATTCCTTGGCTACTATGGAAATCATATCATGTGCATAATGCTTTTCTATAATTAAAAGTTTTATTTCCATGATATTTTATCATGATTGATGTTCTATTATGATTTAGGACTTACATACTACCATGTTTTATTTCGTTGCACAATATTTCGATTTTTAAAAATTATGTTCATGTTTTTATGTTCAAATGTATATGGTTTTTTTTATTTTCTCTATGATTACCCTTACTGAGCATCTGAGCTCACCCTTTTTATGTTTTCTTATCCCCAGGATAGAAAGAATGGTTTTAGGTATGAATAAAAGGGGAAGATCTTTATGTGTGATGTTGAAGATCTTTCAACAATATTAGAATATTATATTCCGAGTTTCCAAAGACACTAAACTATTACGGTCCTTTGGTGTTTGTTTTTGTTTTGTATTAATTATTCCAAAAAAGTAATGTAATGTCCTTGTACATCAAGCTTTGGGTCTTTACAGTTGGAATCAGAGGTCGGTTTAGTCAACCTTTGGAAACTTGGATGTGACAACTTTAGTGAGTTCCCTAGAGAAATTTCTAAGGTATGTCTAGGGATGTCCCTAAGGATAAGTATACATAGAGGTTATAGTCCTAGAATTATGGTAACGATATTATAATTAAACTTATGATGTTAGATATTGAAGGTACTCCCCCTTTATTTTGGTTTTTTTTCTAGCATTATTTTTGCCTCTTACACTATTCTTTTTGGGTTTTAGAAAATGGCTGGAAACAAGAAGATTCATGATAATAGAGGATATGATGGAAAATGGAATGATATTCTTCACGAGAAAAAAAATGAAATTGGATCTGGAAGTCCACATATCGTTATTATACCTAATCATAAATCTCATAATATGATCAATAATCTCAACATTGGTATGTTTTCCGACTCATCTAATAAGAGAAAGATGGAATTTCATTTTGATCATAGAGGAAAGAATGTTTAATTTCCCGCATGTAAATCATGTTGGAAGAGGCATCCAGGAGATTGTTTTAAAGGAAATGGAAGATGATTTGGGTGTGGAAAAAAAGGACACAAATAAATAAGTGCAAAGTAAAAGGTTCAGTTAACACCATGGACAAGTATAATGGTATTTCTATGACATCAACAATGATTAAATGTTTTAAATATGAAATGTATGGGCATTATGGATACCAATTATCTAAGGGAAAGTCTCATGAAGAGAATCAGCATGGTCGTATGGGCAGTATTTGTGGTGATGATGATGAAGAGACAACAAATGATATGTGAGGTGAACGAATTATTAATGCTCGGTCATTGGTTTAAGAAGGTAGTGTAATGATTTATGTTTATCAAGAGTTATGTTGTATGTGTAATGGTATTATTGAATTAAGACACATCTAAGGATTGTGACACTATT
This sequence comes from Viscum album, assembly GCA_963277665.1. Taxonomy (NCBI): domain Eukaryota; kingdom Viridiplantae; phylum Streptophyta; class Magnoliopsida; order Santalales; family Viscaceae; genus Viscum; species Viscum album. The sequence continues at coordinate 1,636,743,199 of OY728121.1, read as the reverse complement.
ATTTTTTCTAATGTATTTCAAAGTATATATTGAATGGTACTGGTAACCATGAAAATTTATTCAAATATTTTGGAAAGAATATGATATATGCATAATTAAGGGATAAAGAGAAAATTAAATGTTTGATAGTATTCATGTGCTCATGAATGATATAAGGACAAAGTTATATCATGGTTTGAGTATATGGAATATTTGGATTTTGGTATGTGGAAAGAGTTAACTTTTAACACCATTCATGTTTTCACTAAGGTTCAATGGGTATTCATTTTTCAAGAGAATACATGATTATGGTATTAACATGATTGGAGTGTGACCAAATAGATATATGAGGGATAAATGATGGTATTCACATTCTTGTTATATAACCTTTTTTTGAAATTGTTATCTTTATACTATAAGTTTGGAATGAAGTATTTTGGATAAGCCTAATGATTATAAAGGATTATGTTAAACATAAGTTAGTATTGTTTAAGGCTAGAAATTTTTGATATTATTTTTGTACAGTTTTAGAAAAAGGACAACCCGTAAGATGGGCGACAACCCGTCGCATCAAACAAGGCTGTGGGAATCAAACGTACAACTGAAGTGTGACAGGCCTTCATCGCCTACCACTGTCCTACATGAAGTCCATGGTTAGTATAAACTAGTTTTATTTTATTAACCGGTATGATAGATGAAGTATAAGTCCATTTTAGGATCCATATACGATTAATCTCCCCATAGATGGACTTATGTATATAACTATTCCTAACCTTATGTTTGAGATAGATGGAATGACCTATCATTCTATCGCATGATCTGCTAACACTTCACAGAAGACAAAATCAACTTCATTTCTTTAAGGGATTAAGTGGTAATTGTTCAAGGCACAAACAACGGTGTGATTATACCGAAATAAAGTAAGTATTTCTTCTTCTTAAAATTCTTCCACTTTAGGGAAATGATCTTGAAAGCAAAAAATGTTGTCCTAGTGTCCTTATCTCCGATTAATCAGATGGTACCTTAGATCATAAAAAATTATGGCTTTGTCATTGTTGGATTTTTCATATCCATGTTCTTTACCACTCTCTATCAGAACCTGACGGTTAGATTTCTCTTCCATATCCATATTTTCACTTATATTGTCATATGTGTAAACCCAGTGATTAGTTAATTTCGGTAACTGTTACATTTCATACATTAGTTTTTAAAGATAATTTTTGGTATTGCTTTTTACTATGTAGATTTCTTTCAATGAAACTCTCATATAATAAACCATTTATAACCCCAATGAATTTCGAGAGAGAAATTCATTTTAAGGGGGTTAGAATGTAACAACCCGAGATTTTATGAGATATATTATTTTTTTAACTTCATTAATGTGTTCTATTATACACTACACCAAGATTATATTGTACTATACACAACACCATCTTAGCATACACTATAGAAAACACTATTCATGGCTCATGTTACACACATTTTCAAGTTCATTTTGTGGAAATTTTTCTACGAAACATTAAGTATAGATTGTGTTTAATGTATAAATGAAATATGTTTTGATTATGTTATACGCAACACCAAATGGATATTTCACTACACGCTGCCCAGACATGGCACGCATTACATGCAATCAAGACCTTCCTCGATATCATTTGTAGTACGCAATACCGAGATTCACTAAACATGATATTTTTATTATAATATTATTATGAACTAGCCATTATGAATTGTAATACCCATTTATTTAAATTTTATAAATTTTAACGTTCAAAATGGACTTCATTTTTGGATTCAGAATATCAAAATTAGCATAGGGTGAATTTTTGGTCTTTTTCTGAAAACGTTCAATTTTTGATGAATAGTGAAAACACTAGGTTAGTATTTAAAAATCGACATTTTATTTAAATAATTATTTATTTTATTTAAATTTATTTTAGGTCAAAATTGATACATAATACCTATACAAGTTCAATGTAATTCATTGGATTCATTTTATAATAATTTTAGATATATAAAAATTTTATTGAACTTTTCACCGTCTTTTACCCATCTCCTAAGAGAATTTGGAAATTCATGTAAAACATAATTTTACCGCTTCTGTGAGTGTAATTTAAAAAATCTGAGAGATAGAGTTAATATCAAGGTCTAAAATGTGGTTCAATGAGATGAAAATATTTTTTGGTTAATAGTAACTTTTTACATTTATTTACCACGATTAAAAGTAAATAGGGTAATTAAGGGTAAAATGATATTTTTATTACCCTAACACATGTCCTAATTCTATTTGATAAGAGTAAATTGACTAAAAACAGCCTTAGGAATAATATATGACCATTTAGGTCCACATGGATTAGATTAGGACATTTATTATTAATTTATTTAAAGATGGGTTAAAATAGTTAAAATCGATGGTTAATAAATAAATCATTTTTAATATAGGGTTATAAATAAGATAAATTATACTATAAATAGTCATTAGAAAGCTAAAAATATTTCTTACATAATAAAAATTTATTTATAATTTTTAGACATTATATAAATTAAGTTATTGATGACACAATGATGATGCAGTAATTACATTATTAATGAAATATTAACATAATTGATGTCATATAAATTAAGTTATTGATGACACAATGATGCTGCAGTAATTACATTATTCTTCAAAGACCAACCCTAGTACCCTTAGAGGAGGTTAAGAAGAGGCACATCAAATAAGAGGTAATATCCACTATCGATCCTTTCCAATTTCTTTCTTCATCAACTTCTTCTTCTTCAGTTGTTTCATTATGAAGTAACATAATAAGTATTAAATATATACTGATATGTTATTATAGATATGAAACAACCATATTTCACCTTCTATCCAACCTACGGAAAATTAAATCACCGTGCGTGCGTACGTACGGAATACTGTCTCCACATCGTGATGTAATCTGTTTTCGACCACCACCTTACTTGGATGGTTATAATGGTTTAAATAAATAACTAAATATGATTATTGTAATGTTATATTGATTCTATAATATTATATATACACTTCAATACAATTCCATGATCATAGGAATGGTATAATCGCTTGTGCATACGTACGGATTACCGCCTCCACAACGCGATGAGATTCATAATCCATGTTAACCATTCATGAATGATTATAAAGTATATATAATAAGTCGTCAGGAAATATATGACATAATAATGATACTAGAATTATGTATATATATATATGTATGTCATCTACTTCATTCCATTCAATTCAATAAGGAAACGAAAACATCGTTCATGTGTACGTACGGCCTACCGTCTCCATGGACGGTGTATTTAATTCCATTTATTGATCTATCAAATATATTTGTATATTATGAATATATATTATATATAAATCATATTTTAAATTCTGGAATTAAGTAAATCAGGATATATGTAATAATATCATGAAAAAAAAAGTTGAAACATGTACAATAAAACAATTTTACCCAAATCACTACTTTTACATTGAATTTATAAAAGAATGGATAATATAAAGTCATAAGTAAACCATATATGATATAATAACAATGAATATGATTCTGTAATATGTAAATAACATTATTAAAATAATTATATAGGAGTTCTGAATACATACGAAGCATATCAGACATAAGATAAGGGATAATTATTCCAATCTAATTCTTATTTGAGATTGTTTATTCGTAAGTATTTACCGGGGTTATTGTTATAATCCATGTCCATGTTTTCTAAAAGTGTTTTTATGTATTTTTAATGTCCTTTTTACCCATTTTTTACTTTTACTACATGTTATGTATGGAATCTTTCTTTTTTCTACCATACGAGGTACTTTTTGACTTTTCCGGCAAAAGTACGAGAAGAATGTTTTTTAACTTATTCATCATGAAAGGATTTTTACGGTTTTATAAAGCCTTATTTTCATGACGATTCCTCCAAAAGATTTCATTACTATTTTAAGAAAAATTCTTTTAAAATTGCATGACGTTTTGTGAAATGAAATTGATTTTGAAGAAGAAAGGATGTTTTCCTCAAGAATTCATGTCAAGTGTTTTATCAAAATCATTTTCCATATAAGATGACATTATTTCATTTTTTTATGTTTCAAGTATAATGACTCATTGATTTACATGGTTTCACTTTTCTTATTATAAAATGATATCCATTTCTTTTATATGGATTACGTGATGATGGGATGATGTTTATGAAACCCATTTTATTCGTTGGTTTATTATGAATGATGAATGTTTATTTTGTGGCACAAGTGAGAATGATTTCATTATTTAATGTGTGGGACCTATATCTCCCTCCAATGCATTGGGTGAAGATTTATATTTCATGATATAGACATAGCTGGAATGGTAAGTTAATCTGGTCCAGTGTTACAAGACATGAATGAGGAGTGAACTCGATTCAGAAAGGGACTTTGTCCACTAAAATGGTCTTGGTAGCAATGCCTTGGATAATATGGAAATCATATCATGTTATTAATGTTTTTCCACAATTACAAGTTTTATTTCCATGCTATTTTATCATGATTTATGTTCTATTATGATCTATGCCTTACGTACTACCATGTTTTATGTCGTTGCTCCAGATTTCGATGACTAATCATTATGTTGATGTTTTTATGTTCAAATGTATATGGTTTGTTTTCTTTTCTCCATGATTACCCTTACTCAGCATTTGAGCTCACAATTTTTATGTTTGATTTTCCCCAAGATATATAGAAAGGTTTTAGGTAAGAAAAAAAGGGGAAGATCTTTATGGGAGATGTTGAAGATCTTTCACCAAGATTAGAAGAATATATTTCGTGTTTCCAAAGAAACTATACTATTATAGTCCTTTGGCGTTTGTTTTTGTTATGTATTATGTATTCCGAAAAAGTAATGTAATGTACATGTAAATCAAGCTTTGGGTCTTTACACACTCAATGTCTCATTCCCCCTATGGCCCATATTGAGGAACTACAGACACTCTGGGGAAGAATTCAACATCAATTCCCCGTATGTTCTCATATCGTAAATTATAAAGACACTATAGAGAAGCCCTCATTGTCTATTCTCTCAAGGGTCTATACACCAATTTCTCATGACCCTATGTATGTTAAGAATGTGCAGCAGTGCATAACGGCCTAATTCAACCTCAAAAACTACTTTTCCAGCATTCTACAACAGAAAAACATACTTGAACAATAGTCACACCATCCTATAATACTGGGGATGGGAATGCCAACAACAGCATACAAAAAAACAATACCCAAAGGTCAAAACATGAAAACATGAATGGGAAATACATCTAAAGCACAAAAATTCACTCTATTCACAATCAATAATTATCTACTTATGCCTTCCAGCATACCATAGAAAAAATAAGGCTAAAATGGTAAACATGTAACAACCAGTTCATGGGTATTGGGAAAATTAACACATATAACTCAAAGACATACTATATAAAGACAGAAAACACTAACCCCAGGGTTAGAAGATCAATATACTTGTACCTTAAAGCATGAATCTCTTTATAACATCGAAGATCTACAAAAATGTCTATAACTTTCAACCCATGATAACTTGTAAAAGTAGAGAAATCATGAAATGAGGTTCCAGCAAAAGAGAGAACTCAATGATGCAATTCCAACACAACCGACGATGTTCGATTCAGAGGACGAACATATGATCAGGGGTTCATTGAAGATCCACAGATGTACTAATTTCTTCGGATGAACGATACATAAACAACGGTTATTCTATCTTCCAGACATGACCCTGGTGTGTTTAATGAAAAAAATATGAAAATCAATGGTGTGTAATTTTGTAGTACATGGAATGCACTTGCTGTTTCTATACTCCACATTAGGCGGCCTCCAGGTCATCACACATGGTCGTGTGCAAGACTAATACACGGCCAACACACTATGTGTACTCATAAAGTAAATTACATGTAATTAAAAAATTATAGCAACACTTATTTTTTCAAAAATATAATGAAAATGATACAATATACCTGAAAAGAAGATCCGGGTTCTTACATTATCTTCCACTACAATTAGAAAACGAAATATCTTATGAAAAACATTAGTGGTATCATAAAAACTAACAATAATAATTTGATATAATGAGTATCTATTGAAAAATATAGATTTGGAATATTCCTATGCACTACACTATTTTCCGATGAATGTTGTCATTATAGATCATGGATTCAATGAACAATTTCACAGAGCTTATAGAAAAGTGTTATACATTTTAAAACATATAAAAAGACATCATTTCCGATATCTTTATGACCATTGTGGGAATTTATAAATAATAATAAAACTAATATCATTATGGGTAGATTATATACATTATTTTTATAAGTAATCATTAACAGAGTTGAAATCCACCAAAACAACTTCTTTGAAATAGTCATTAATTGAGAATAGTTTCAAAAAATTCAATGTAAGCTTGAAACGCTAACCAAAATAAATTCATAAAAGAGTTTTATTAGTGGAATTTTCATAATTAAAAAATTAATGGACCCATGCCATAGTGCATGTTGTTTTGGGGTAATTTGATGGAAAATTATGTTTTTGTTAATATTCTCAAAAACCTTCATCATGTCTATTTTTAATTTAGATAACTTTCTACAATATAGAAAACTATTTTTGACAAAACCTACTATATAATGTGTTTCATTTCCTATTAAATAATTTAATTACTCATTTATTTATGTAACTAAATTTTTTATGTTGGTATATAAATTTATTATTTTATGTGAATATTATATTTTTATATTGAATTTTTAAACCTATTATAAAAAAATTAAACTTAAATATTTTGATTGAAAATATATGATTTAGTTTTCATCTTACATGAAATATGATTGTAATTAAATTTATTTTCATCAATTTAGAGGTTGAATATAATTCTTATATATTATTTGGTAGAGTTATAAATGGATTAAAATATCTCAAGAGTAATGTATCCTTGGTTAATGGGATATTTTTGTAGTCTTCCCGAAGGACTAGAGAAATATTCCTTGTTAAAGAAGTTGTGGTTGTCTATATTTGGATCCAAGAAAAATATTATATATATGTTTATTTTAATATAGTTATAAACCGTTACATGAAAGAGTTCATCTACATTACTAATGGGACAAATTTAGAAATTTGTAATGTGTTCAACTTCACTTTTTGATTGAGTAATTTAAGTGTTGTTCTATGTTAATATGTTCACATTAATAATGTCAGATCATATTAATTTCATAGATAAATTAGGGATTCAAAAACTATATCATTTGAGTCATTCACACAAAAATGATTAAAAACGAGATAATAATGATTTCATATGATTCAACTGTTATAAATTAAATATTCATCGGATGTATATTAAAATGTTGGTGACTATGAAAATACCTTAAATATCATGTTACATATTATTTCCAAGGAAATCACATTTCAAGGCCTCATTCCTTAAAATATATAGGTTCGTGTAAAAAAGAGGTTCCCAAATATTGTCAGGTTTATGGAATTTTGTAGATAAAAAATCCTAAGACTCTGATAAGAAAATCTAATTATGGTATTTGGGTTAACTTTAGATTGAGAAACCTATTAGAAAAAACACTAGGGGAATAAAAATAAATTTTTTTATATTATGGATTTGGGAAAGGGGTTTTCTTGTTGGCTATCCAAGAGTAATATCATTTTCTGATTGGCATGATGAATTATCCAATTAAATTTGTTTTTAGATGAACTCTAATGTTCTATAATAATAAATTTATATAAGGATATTATCAAATTAATAATAATTATGTACGAGTCCATAATTTTAGTGGATGTACATTTAATAAAATACCTTGATGAAAAATATAAAAAATGATACGCACCCACAAACATGTGCTTTTTTGATTAATGCATGAATCTAGATTATAATTTTATAGTATCTTATAGGTATGAACTATAATATAATTCTAGATTATTATATAAAAATGAGATTTTTTCCCAATGATAATAATCATAAGAATACATATGTATGATTTAAATAAATAAGTATATCAAATTCCAACTCATGTGTATTAGATATAGGGTGTGCAAGAAACATTTTTTTATAACGACAAACTCTGAAATATGGATGAATTTAAGAAAGGTGAATTATATCAGCCTGATGGAAATCATGAAATAGATCCTACATTATGTATAAAAATATATTATCAATGTCTACTTAATAGATTAGTTATGGAATTGAAAAACTATCAAAATTTTCTTTTCATAATTTCTTTTTACCTTTTTAGTGTGTGAAAAATATGACATTTTCCTTCATTATTAATAAAATATGTTTTTCTATACACATGAATTAAATGTTTTATAGAATTTTTAATATATTTAGTATTTTAGTTATTCATTACATAGAAAAAAATCTATAACATCACAAGTATGAAGCTAAAAGAGGATTCTTATCCCACGTGTCATTAGTATTGTCTCCTTATACATATAAATAAGAAAAATATTTGAAGTCTTCATAGAGATATATTCTTTAAAATAACTTATAATGATTCTTTTCAAACATGTGAATCATGTTTAAAATACTAATTTATTAAAGTACCATTTATTGGAAAATGTGAAAGGTATTGTAAGATCCGGTCCTTTTCTAAAGTTAACTCTGGAATGATTTTAGGCACTCTTTAGTCCTTTTTTGTGTTGTTTATTTTGGATTAAACATGGGGTTTGTATGGGTGGACTGGTTGCGCCCAAATTTACCCTACTGGTAAAAGCGGTCGTTGAAGTACAAGTATGGATCAAATCCACAGGTATCGAAGAAGTAACCTTGAGACGCTATGATGTATTGATGGATTGGCTATGATGTGGCCAACTTTGAGGTAGATTTTAATTAGAGAACTAAAGATATAATTTAAATAAGATATAATAAAAAATGATGTGAACTAAACAATTATTGATGCTGGGTTGATCTTAGGGTTTTTCTTGGAGTGGATTGGATGAATTTCTTTTCTTAGAAAATTTCATGTCATTAATTCAAGACATATCCAAACAATGAGATAATTCTTCCAAATCATTCACCAATTTAATCCCTGCACAATTCCAAGGCCAATCAATAATTCACTTTGAGGATCACTTTAATGAGCACTCAAAGGAAATAGATCATACTAGCACTCAAAATGTGTCATCGTTAATGTTGGAAAATATGAGAAAGAATGTAACTCATCAAATGAAAATCCAAAAATAACAAATAGATTTAAATATTAAGTACATGAAATAACATTCAATCCATGACATTTCTACTCCCTTGGATCATCCCTTAAGAGGTTAGCCCTCCATTGATTCTATTCTACCAATGGAAGCGGGATGTAGACTTATGGGGGTGGAATTGAAGAAGAAGAAAATTATTAAAAGAACGAACACTCCACCGTTGTGTGATTGAAATCACAAGTGCTGGTGTGAATAATTTCACACCATGATTCAACGGTATCAACGTGTGAAGAAAAGGAAAATAAAATGTAAATAAGAAGAAGAAATTTTATTAAAATAATAAACGTGAAAGAAAAAAATACATGGGAAAACTTGACGATGCGATTACAAATTGAAAGCAGAAAATTACAATTGAAAGAAATACAATGGATGAAAGAAAAACATGGATTCAAAGAAAAATGTTAGATGATTATTACTTTCACCACAAGCTCCTTATATAGGTAAATTAGGAGCCTTATGTCCACCCCCAAAACTAAATTCACCCCCCAACAATTAAGAGATTCAAAAGAAGGGTGATGAATCAAAAGGAAATTAATGTTACAAAGTTGACCACAAAACCAGCCAGATTCATCCTTCATTTTGACGTGTGCGTTTGTCACTACATACAGCCGAATCCGAAGGTGACATAAATAGAACATATCTTCTTCCATGTGTCTTATATAATCTATAAAAATTTCAGGAAATTTGGCTCAGCCGTTTGGATGTTATGGTCAAAATGGTGGGACGTATTTCTGTGCATTAATGTCGGGTCCACCATTTAAATCTCAACTTCAGATCCCTTTATCATCATGAAAACATCAGAATTAGCTCCAGAAATAGTTGAATAAAATGATACTCATATTTTTATCTTTCTAATTTATAAATTTGAGCTTCATTGGGGTTGGTTTCTGGGCCCCACATTTGTTTGATGGGCCTTAGGCCCGTTATGCTTTTTCCAGCATGTTTCTGCCTTCCGGCGCAAAATTCTCCATCTTCCTTTGGGATTCATCCATCGGACCTAAAAGATAAAATGTTCCAAAAAAAGTTGTAAATCATATCCCAAAATTTAAAATTCATAAAATTAATATAATTTTGTCCATAAACAAATGAATTATTGGGCCCAAATTTGCATTTTAAACATGAATTGCATTTTTGATGAGAAATGAAGTTCTATTTATGAAATGCACTAAAATCAATGTTTATGGACTTTGGAACAATGAATATAAATATATTAACAATTAATATTAGCAACTTTCAGTGACTAATCACACCCCCAACTTGATTTTTTCTAGTCCTGAGAAAAATAAATTACAAATATGAAATACAAATCCCCTTTTCCAAAAAAATTTTAATACACATTGCTCAACCAAATATCTAATACCAAAAAAAATTATGAAAACCCATCAAAATCATTAAAAACAAGCTAGGTCCATAAGCATATCCCAAGCCCAAGCCCAATCCTTTGTTCAAATTCATTTCCACATTTCATCCAATTCCAATTAAGCATGATAAAGTGTTGTGCATCATAAAAGATATGGGGCCCATTTTATTGTTCAAGGGGAAAAAATGGAAGCCCTAGGTGGGAATCACATTAAACCTTAAGATTAGTATCCTTTTTGTTTATTTTATTTTTTTAACCACAATAGATATGAAAAGACTAACTCTGGGAAAGACAACTATGGAGTCACGATCCCCAAGTGTCGGACGCCACACATCTTGTCAATTTCATCCTCTACAATAGAGATATAAAGCCTAACACTGGGCAAGACAACTATAGAGTCATGATACCCAAGTACCAGATGCCACACATTTTGACAAAACACTTCTCTATGTGGTATTTTTTTTGTTTTTGTTTTTGTTTTTTTTGATACTAAAATTAAACTAAAAGTGACCCCAGAACACTATGCTATAATGAAAGGGACCCAAGAACTGAAATTTACACCCATGATCCAGTAGACGTGCATTGTGGCATTTTTATTAAGAGGTTGAAATTGTAAATATTGAAAAATCACATCGTAAAACCTCACTTTCCAAAAACTATTCTCATGAACTTAAACTTGCATTAAAATCAGAATCAAGGCTTGCAAAATTTATTTGATATCCAATTTTAGAGTTTGAAATGTGTGTTTATCGTGTTTATGGTTAATGGAATTTTTCTTTTCATTTATGTATTTATTCACAAAATAAAAAAAATCATTTTTTATCTCCCCCATACTTAGAATGACACTGTCCCTAGTGTTTAAAGAAAATAAAAGTTAGAAGGGGGTGGAGGATTTCAAAGAGTAAATGATAATCATGGAATGAAGTCACCTGGTGGTTGATGATGATAGTGTGTGCTACAGTCTCCCTTCCCTCTTAGATTTGAGTCTCAGCGGCTTGGATGGTGGTGAATGGATTCTCCATATCACTTATAACATGTCCTTTTATTTTTTAACCTATAAAAACATAATAATAAACAAAACAAAATAAACTGATGATACATTGTCTTCTTTTTAGATTTCTAGGTAAGGTATTACTCAGAGATCACACCACGTGACATGGATGAATATGGTGCTCCCCTTTCATACCCATCCTTAATCATAAATGAAGAACATGTCAACAGTCTATGGTAATTGATTATATGAAAAATAAAATGATTCAAAATGATTATAAAACATGAAAACCATGGGTTCCCTCCCATACATCGCTTTTTTTAATGTCGTTAGCTCGACTTGAACCCCCCAACTTATCCAATTCCAACTTTCAAAATTTTAATTAACCCATCTTTCTCCACTTCAACAAGATTGAGATTGATTATTTGTTTAAAATATGTTTCATGTGAAATCCTTTGTTCTATAATGAGCTGTAAAATCCATGTAATATCATAAATGGTTGATTGAATTGAATATCTAGTATTTCCTAATACATCAATAAACATTCCCAATTTTTTAGTTTCAATAGGATAATAAATTAAAATTTCATGGTATTGGTTATCCACATTTAAGAGTGGGGAAGAAAGGAGAAAAATTTTGACTTCAGGTTGATAAAAATTTACAAAAGAAGAATTGAAATTTGAATCAAAAACAGTTTCTTATCCATGAAATTTAGAAATAATTGGTTCCTTTTGAAATTTTGATTCCTCCCAAAAAATTTCCTTTTGAATGTCAGGAGTGGGTATAGACTAAATATTTTTTAACTCTCCCAATGGTATAATGATTGGTGATTCTAAAAAATCATTTTTGGTGCAATATTCTAGACATTAAATCTTGAAGAATAATTTCCCTCTTGTGAACTCATGAAATCAATTTCATCCTGATTTAAATACTCATTAACAATTCCTTCATGTTCTTTATCTTGAATTTCAACATTACCTGACCAAATATCTTCATTATCCATCTCTGTATTCCAATATTTTAAAGTGGATTCTTTACTAAATTCACATGAGTTATGTGGGAAACAAGATTCTTCTATAAGTGATGTGGAAAGGACATCCTGAGTGGGAATGGGTTCTTCATAAGTCTCAATGTTTTTTATTTCTAATCTCAGTGATGAAACTTCTGAATTCATTTTAACCATTTTTTCACACAAATGTTCAAGAATTTTTTCAGAATTAGGAATGATTGTTGTTTGTACATCATCATCATCATTAAGTTTGATCTCATCAATCATCCTTGAGAGGTATGGAAATTGCTCCTTTAAAAAATCAGCATCCCACTGATCATTCATGTTATCGGGTGTGGGGTATTCATTTAAAGGTTGATCAAAGTAATTTCCTATGTGTGGGGATTCCCAATGTTGATTTTGTATTTGATTCCAGCCCGATTTTATGAAATAAAATTGTTGATGATTCTCCATTGGAGTTTAATTATATTTGGATTTGGATTTGTTTTTTTGGAAAAACAGAAAGGGGAAAAGAAAAGAGAAATATAGGTGAGAAAAGAGAAGTTAGGTGAGAATAGAAGGTGGGTGTCTAAGAAAACATACTAGGGTACCCGGAAACGGTGCCAAAATTTGGTTGCACCCAAATTTACCCTACTGGTAAAAGCGGTCGTTGAAGTACAAGTAGGGATCGAATCCACAAGGACCGAAGAAGTAACCTTGAGACGCTATGATGTATTGATGGATTGTCTTTGAAGTGGCCAAATTTGAGGTAGATTTTAATTGGAGAACTAAAGATATAATTTAAATATGATATAATAAAAAATGATTTGAAATAAACAGTTATTGATGGTGGGTTGATCTTAGGGTTTTTCTTGGGGTGGATTGGATGAATTTCTTTTCTTAGAAAATTTCATGTCATTAATTCAAGACATATCCAAACAATGAGATAATTCTTCCAAATCATTCACCAATTTAATCCCTACACAATTCCAAGGCCAATCACTAATTCACTTTGAGGATCACTTTAATGATCACTCAAAGGAAATAGATCGTACTAGCACTCAAAATGTGTCATCGTTAAAGTTAGCAAAGATGAGAAAGAATGTAACTCATCCAATGAAAATCCTAAAATAACGAATAGATTTAATTATTAAGTACATGAAATAACATTCAATCCATGACCTTTCTACTCCCTTGGATCAACCCTTAAGAGATTATCCCTCCATTGATGCTATTATACCAATGGAAGCGAGATTTAGACTTATGGGGGCGGAATTGAAGAAGATGAAAATTATTAAAAGTACGAACACTCCACCGTTGTGTGATTGAAATCACAAGTGCTGGTGTGAATAATTTCACACCATGATTCAACGGTATCAACGTGTGAAGTAAAGGAAAATAAAAATTGAAGAAGAAGAAGAAATTTTATTAAAATAATAAACGTGAAAGAAAAACTTACATGGGAAAACTTGACGATGCGATTACAAATTGAAAGCAGAAAATTACAATTGAAAGAAATACAATAGATGAAAGAAAAACATGGATTCAAAGAAAAATGTTAGATGATTATTCCTTTCACCACCATATCCTTATATAGGTATATTATGAGCCTTAGGTCAACCCCCAACAATAAATTCACCCCCCCAACAATTAAGAGAGTCAAAAGGAGGGTGTTGAATCAAAAGGAAATTAACGTTACAAAGTTGACCACAAAACCATCCAGATTCATCATCCATTTTGACATCTGCGTTTGTCACTACATATGGCCGAATCCGAAGGTTTCATAAATAGAAAATATCTTCTTCCATGTGTCTTCTAGAATCTATAAATATTCCACAAAATTTGGCTCAGCCGTTTGGAAGTTATGGTCAAAATGGTGGGACAGATTTCTATGCACTAATGTCGGGTCCACCATTTAAATCTCAACTTCAGATCCATTTATCAACATGAAAACATCAGAATTAGCTCTGGAAACAGTTGAATAAAATGATCCTCATATTTTTATATTTCTACTGTATAAATAAGATCTTCATTGGGCTTGGTTTCTGGGCCCCACATTTGTTTGATGGGCTATAGGCCCATTATGCTTTTTCCAGCAAGTTTCTGCCTTCAGGCGCAAAATTATCCGTCTTCCTTTGGGATTCATCCATCGGACCTAAAAGATAAAATGTTCCAAACTAAGTGATAAATCATATCCCGAAATTTCAAATTCATAAAATGAATATAATGTTGTCCACATACAAATGAATTATTTGGCCCAAATTTTCATTTTAAAAATGAATTGCATTTTTGATGAGAAATGAAGTTCTATTTATGTAATGCACTAAAAACAATGTTTATGGACTTTGGAAAGATGAATATAAAGATATTAAGAATTAATATTAGCCACTTTTAGTGACTAATCATTGACTTTTTAGAAAAAATGATTGAAACAGGGTTGTGCATGGTTAGGAAAAACTGTGTATCCCATCCCATCAAACCATGAAATGCTGGGTAGTAGGGTTTTGAATGGTTGGAATATAGTTCATCAAATCGTTTACTAGAAAAGGAGTAATTGTGAACCCTTATATAAGATGAGCATATTTTTGGTGAATGGTTAGTGAAACTATGTACCTCTACCCAGAAAACTATGAATAAGATTTATGTTGACTCGAATTATAGTTTTTTACTTACTTAGACCACCAAACTAATCCCAAATCGACCCATATTTGACCCTCAGAGGGTTCATGGTATTGGAAGCCCTCATGATGAATTACATGTCTTCCTGACCTTTTTTCTTCAAGATTAGATGGTCATATCGAAGATCCATATTCCTCCCGATATGTGGACCCAATCTCATTACTCTCCTATTCATCCTCATTTCTTCTCTTGATATTTTGGTGGGAAGTAATTTAACTATTTTGTTAGAAATATTTCTATATTTGTTGAATCATTATCTTTAAGATATCTTTTTTTTGTTTAATTTTGATTTATTGTTTTAGATGTGGATCACAATCTGCATCAATGTGCTGCTCAATATTGTATATTTTCTATTGGGATATCTCTCATCAACAAATCAAGGTAGGTGATCTATTATTCACATCCCATAGTCTTTAAATAAAATGTGTGATTGTTATTGTCGATTTTTTTTTGATTTTATAGCAACTGGAATTATTAAAATTGATTAATTAATGTTCTCGATTAAGGATGTTAAGAATTGGGTATTTGAATGAATAATTAAATTGTGGAATTTTTATAATTAATTTATGAATTAATTATTAGGGAATATAATTGGGTAATTAGAGATAATTAGTTGTTGAATAAATTATTAAATAATTAAATTATTAAATTATTAATTATTGATAATTAAATGGTGAATTATTTATTGGATGTCAATATTGTGAGAGGCTTAATTAATTTTTGAATTAATTAATAGACATATAATGGTTAGTTAATCATTTAATTAATTAATTAAAGAGTGATGACTAATTAATTAGTGAATTAATATATGAGATTAATGTGGTTAATTAATTATTGAATTAATTAATGGAATTGGATTAATTAATTAATTAATGGATGTTTGTGGTGGTTAATTGAGATAATACAAATTATTTTGATTAATCATGGTTGAAATGACCATGAAAAAACATGTGATAATGAGATACAAGTGATAATGGGATATGTTATGAAGTATTTGTATAATTGAGAAATGGGGTTCTATAAATGATGTTGCATGCCCATGAATGATATATATGATCGATAAATGGGGTGATAGATATGATTTTCAATGCCTATGATATATATATATATATGTATGTATGTATGATCGTAAAATGGGATGATAGACATGGAATTTTATACCCAAACATGATAAATGGTGTGACATAAAGACATATGCTTGAAATACTCACATGTAAATAGACATGGAATTCTACATGAAAAATAGTATCATTGGAATATGAATCCATGTGGCCATAAAAATGATATTAATTTGACATGGATAATTTTACACCATGTGAAATAATTAAATTGGAATTGAATATGTAACATGGTTATGACCCGGCATGAGTCGAAGTATGTATTGAGGTCCGAGTGTCCCCGGGAACCCAGTGGTCAATGTGGTTTAAAAAAGATTAATTAAGAATGTGATAACTATTTATATATTCAATATATTTATTTTTTTATACAACTCAATACATTTGTATTGACTGTATTAGTTTTATATACCAGTTGTGGTGGCCTACTGAGTCGTACTCGCACAGAACATGGACTTCTTAATCGAAACCTGAATAGATTTCATGGATGATGGATAGGTTAAGGTAAAATTCCCTATGTTAGATGACTGTGTTGGGATGGAGATTGGTTGAGGGAACCAGTTGTGTTTCGGTTCTCACTTGGAGTCATCAATGTCTTCTCTTTTTTGGTTTTCATTTTAGAAGCTTGAAACAAACATTAGTGAGGCATGTTTTCTCCTTTAGTTTGGATATTGTATTTTCTACAGTGGTTTTCTTGAGATATTGGTACTATAGATGGTTATATGTTATACCACAACATATTTTTTATTTTCATAGGTGTATTACTCTAATAAAAGATAAAATCATCTCCCCAAGAACAACTTACTAGACACTTCCAGGTAGTCGACATCCCCTATCATACGGGGAGGTGTGCATGAGGTCATTTGTTTGACCGGATTGCTGCACCGGTGTGTGGAATCCTGGTCAGGATGTTATGAAGGGATATCATAGGTGTTTTCTTTAATTTTTTCCTACTATTTGTTAAAGTTATATTTGATATTTGGAGTTTTCGATCCTCAGTAATGAGATTGTTCATGGAAATGATGAACCCATTTTTGGGAAAAACCCCATGTTCCCATTGTGATATTGTTGTTATTGTTATTTTTTTTTGTTATAGTTGAATATTATTTCACATTGATTTATACACATAATGTGTGATTTGGCTATTGTTTCTAACATTTATAGAAATTTTTTTGTGGCATCGTATGGCATGGGGGTTGAGGATGCATGATCCATTCATAGAACATGAAATTATTTAGTGGAACACATCATTTTAGGCATGCATGGGAATTTTTTTGGGAACGTTGTTAAACCTGAATTTTCATCCTTTATTTTTTAGAAATTGAAAAAAATGGTTCCTAATGTGATGTTGAAATTTGAAAATTGCAAAATGATACACTATGTGAACAATGCGTGTCTAAATGGGAAACATGGACAGTGAGATGTGTTTAACTTTGATAACCAATAACTAGGTGTTGGATTGATAAAGGTAGTGATAGTGTCTCAATTTTGAATACATGACATGTTTGGGAAAAAAATAGTCATTTATTATTGTGTTTCCCTATTATCTAAATGTGAGTCCTAATGTAAGAATCCATTTTTCACTCAAGTTTGGATCATTTAATGTTTATTCTAAATACATACATTGGACCGAATGTAGATACCTAATGAGGTAGTTAATGTTATATGGGTGTCTGAGACTTGATCAGAGATCAAAAACAATATTTTTGGAGAAAATAGACCCAATACACTGTTTAGAGTAAACCGTTCGGGATTTCTGCATAGTTTTCCAAACCATGTAGATGGTTTTTTTCAGATACTTCCACCTCACATGGTTTGTGGATGGTCGTGTGGCCTACCCGTGTGAGTTACCCTTTTTCCCTGGTACCCATGAATGGATTGTGCATGGTTTGATCAAACCGTGAGAAGGATGTGATTTTAAGAAAAACCATTCCACAAGGATTGCGCATGGTTTGACAAACCATGTGAGCAAACCAAGTGCATGTTATTTTAGGGATAAATTCCCAGTTTTGTCCTTAATGATCTTTTAATCCTCCTCCTTCTTCCTAATCTGAGAACCAGTGGGGTTTTCTTTCATTTCAACCTATTTGGAGATTTTGGGAATCCTAGGTTATAGATAATGTTATCTCCATCAGTGGTTATCTAATCATTCTTTTGTTCATCATGTTGGATGCACAATGGCATGTAATCCAGTCCTCTTCAGCCATTCTTCTTCTCTTTCACTCTCGAACTAGTTATCTTCCTGTGATATTTGTCACTTTTTCTTAGATATACTCTGATATGAGGAAAATCAAGGGCTGATAACAGTGGAGAAGGATCGTACAACACTAAGGTGGGAGGACTATATCATTTCCCTAATGTTTGTCTTTTTTGGGTAGTTCGTGTGGGGCCTACCAGCTTTGTGGGAAACCATTTCTGAATTATAAATGCCATGTTTATACATGATAGAATTTCATTTTCATTCTCTTTCCAAACATGTGATTACTTGTTAGTTTTTATTCTCAGAAGTCAATCCACCTCATGTCAAAGGTTATGCCATAACTGGGGTTTTAGTGTTCTGACACTTTTGAGCCACTATTCAGGTGTTCCTTTTCGTTACATTCAATATGGTGTGCCTTCTTATAATAAACCGCTAATTTATAATGAGAAAATCATAATGGAATATACCATGTATTCTCACCACTTTATCAGCCTAAGGTAAGTGATTCTAAATGATTTATCAAATGTGAAATGTGAAATGAAAAGTATACTATGTATATAAAATGGCCTTAACAAATTTTTTTGAATAAATGTTACATGTTGGTAGCATACCTTTCTATGTGAATGGAAGGTAGAAGAGTTAACTTCTTTTAATTTAATATGACTTAATGGTTCCATAATACTTAATTAAATTGTTGCAATGCTACATGGCCTATCCATAAAAATTGATGACATGTCCTGGACCAATAAATTAATTGTTTCAACTCTACTTTTCCAATACACACTAATGGAAGGAATTACTTGAATTTTGTGAATTAACTCTTGAATATAATATCAAATATGAATGACCTAACTCCATCTCACACATTATTTTGAGAGTAGAATACCTTGGGTCTTGAGAACCCCATTCTGATTCAAGGATACAGTTTTCTTAGGTTGATACCCAACTATATTCCAATTATTTTTTATTCCATGGATGCTTGGTATACAATCATAGGGTCCCCGTTCCATATTCTAGCACACCATAGATACACTCCTTGGATCCAACTTTGACACGTAGGTTCAATTGATACACTCTATAGACACAGTCATTACATAGACCTATTTAACCTTAGATACAATAATTGGACTCAGTAGGTTCTTTATTAAATAATTACTTGTATTACACTCATAGGATTACACTCTTACCCCATAGCTTGAATCAAATACTACTTAGTCACCTTTTCTTGAGTTTATGATACCTTTGTTATTACCCTGGAACTCCTTCACTGGATATAATTTTCTAGTTTCCTTTTTACATCATTAATTATTCACTACTCACACTATAACTAGGTGATGTTAGTGATGGTTATGCCTCACATGAAATATTATTTTTAAATGGTAATTACATAATTAATGAACTGATTACAGGTTCAGACAACAACAGATAGATGAAGCAGGTACTTGGGTATTTTGTTACATAGTATTGTTTTCATTAATTTATATACGTATGCCTACACACTTTTATATTCCATTACAAGGGCCATATTTTATAGACACTGTTGGTGGTGGCCAACTGAGATTTATCTGACACCCTCTTCAGGAACCATTTGGTACCTGTAGTAAATTACATGGTTGCAGTTATTGGCAAAGGGAATCATAAAACTTCCAACTCATGATTAAATTCCAATAGGATGGAGCATGATAATAGATGACTGAGTAGGATATCATGATGCTTGGAGTAGATTTTGTTTGCTTTTTCCTTGTGTGACATGTTATGCCTACTGTCTAGTAACTATTATTTTCAGTTTTCTAGTTACATGACATGACATCATAATTATTCTATTTGATACAATTATTTTTATTCTCATTTATCTATTGCATCAGTTTTCTTTAGATATTAATTTATATAATTTATATTTCTTCTGCTATTAAATATTCTATTATTTTTTTTGTACACTCTTCTAATGAGGTAATAGGCTTACCAAAGATGCACCCTAGGCCCTCGCTGTTATTCAGTAGCCTCTGGCATTCAGAAAGTCGAGCTTGAGGCCATGTGGCCCACTGGGCTTGGGGCACCCGTTATGTGGAATCTAGGTCCGGGTTGTCACAATGTGGTATCAGAGGTGGTTTGTTTTATTTATTTACTATTTGGAGACAATAGAATAGAGAATATTAATGATTAGTACATGGTTATAAGTTGTTCTTGGGCATCGCGAACCCATGTTCGGGGTTAAAACCCTGTTGCCTAAATTATAATTGTTACACTGATTTTGCCAATTATAGATGATATTATTTCACTGTTGGGTGATAGACATGATGTGTGGTGTTAAATTATTATTATTCTTTTGATAATATATTTCATCCTTATACTAATGATATAAGGGAAAGGATAATTTCTATATTCATCATTATAGGCACCTAGAATTGAAATTTCATGCATATTGCTATTCCAAATAGGTAAATTTCACTACTTTTCATTTCATGATATGCTATTGATTGTTGAGTTATGTTATGATATATTCATGTACTTGTATTAATTGTTCTTTCGATTGAGTTATTTCCTGCCTCAATTCATGAGGTGTATGAGCCCTCATGTGTTGGGATGTGTATTTTACCGAGTCAAGCCATTATACAATAAATTAATGGGTGTGGTTTATGGTGATATGTGTATGGGAACTTATTCATTAGAAATGGATATCCATTATGAAGTAAATCATGGAATCTAAAATATATTTGTTTCACATCAATATCAATCATTTTCATGTTTATGAAAAGTAAATGAGTGAATAAGGAAATTAAATACAATTTACATGAAAATTATACTTGAGCACATATCAATACGTGGGCATCTAAGCGGGCAGTTTTGGGGTTGTATGCCTTGGGTAGTGAGTTTTTCTAGGTTATGATTCTGTTAGTGATGTTATCGTATGATTATATGATTGTTATAAGGCATGTTATTATAATTTGTAGACCAATACCACCACAATTTCCACATGTCATTCTATAGGAAGGTGGTGTCGACCTTGCTCAAGACATGGTGGTCCCTAAGACGGCAGTATTACTTCTAGGAGTGCCACATAAGAAACAGCTTGTTGTACCTAATCCAAGAACTGATTCTAAGGTCCATGATAGCTTCATACATATAACACATTCCACTCAAGGTGATCTCTGGGTTTCACCAATATTGGATGATCTAACCGGAGAGTTCAAACAACAACATCCTCCTACTTTTATAGGGGATGGTAGTTCTCAGGCTGCTGAGTCTTGGAAAGAGGCCATGTTATCTATCATTGAGAATCTAGAATCGAATCTAGAGTGTGGAGTCATGATTTCTACATACATGCTTTGGGATTCATCTATGCGATGGTGGGATGTAGTTACCCAGACTGGCCATCACTAGGCCATGTTATGGGTTGACATCCAGACAACATTCTATGACAAGTTCTTTTTTCAAGCACCGAGGCCTGATATATCCAAAGAGTTAATTCATCACGAGTAGGGTTCTATGTAATTGATGTAGTATTCAGTATGTTTCATTGATTTACAGCACTTTCCACCACTTCTTGTTGGTGATGAGATTTCGCGTGCTAGACATTTGGAGGACGGGCTTTATTATTCCATCCGAACTCTAGTGAATGTCTTACACCTTACTACATTTTATACAAAATTTGATTAGGCCCCTATCACTAATAATAACCTATGTGACGGTACAAGTACCATATTTAATGGACCAGTATTGAGGGAGACCAATAGTTCTTCTAGTGGTAGGAAATTTTTCCTGGAGGTTTTTATTTCAGGGCATCGACAACTAGAGTATCCCGTTTTATAGCTTTGTTGTGTGTCATCAGTGTGAAAAAACTGGGTATAAAAATCCCCACTGTGATAAAGCCCCTATAGAGTGCTGATATTGTGTCTTTATAGGTCCTCTTCAGTGACTTTGTAGGACCATTCCAGTAGCTTCGATTGGAAAAGGATCTGTGCCATCTCCACCTTTAGGAGCAAGTTATTTTTCACCACGTTAGCTGGGGAGTAAGAATATACCTAGAAGGTCTTGACGAGGAGGAGTTTGGGGCCATGGTAGTCTGATACCAAATCACAAATAGTGTTAAAAGAGTAGTCAGGATTGTGGTAGTCTATATATTGCACATGGCCATGGATCCGGTCAGTTGCATGATTTACAACTGATACCCAAGGATCAGGTTGTAGGACCATCTATAGTATGACGTAATATTCCAGTATACTCTACTATTGCCTCTGATTTATTTGTTTCAAATAATTCAAAATCATTCATTTCTATATCTATTGTGGAATTTATTGGATTAAAGATATAATCCCACTATGGTATGATAACCATTGATACAATGTTGGGAATATGGATGGAGGGCATATGCCTGTGTAGGGACATTCCCCTTGAGGTAGGTAGTTACCCTTTCTTCTAGAATCTATTTGTTCTTGAGATGATGGTCATCAATTTCAATTTCAAAATGTATTTCATAGTCCACATTGATTCCATTGTAGAAAACTATCACCGCATGGAATCTTTTACCTCACTAGAATATAGTAGTTATCTTTTCAATGGTGAGTGGGATGTCCAATTTGGGAGAGCTGGATAAAAGCATCATGGGATAGGTGATGTGACAACCCAGATTGGAAATCTATTCATGTAGGATTAAGGTTCGCTTTAAAGTGATTTCCCTATGGTAGTATATCTTTTCAATTATTTATTTCATGATGACATTACTGAATTAACTCCTTAGAGAGAGGTAGATTAGACAATTGAGCTTATTATCAAAGAAGCTCCAGTGTCCATTCCTCCATATAAGATGGAACCTATAGAGCTTAAAGAGCTCAAGTGGTAGATAGAGGACCTAGAGTCTAAAGGATTTATATGGCATAGTACATTCTCTTGGGGTTCACCTATGCTTTTAACTTATAAGGAAGACGATAGTCTTCATTTATGAATGGATTATAGAAGGTTGAACCATCTTATGGCCATGAACCAGTATCTACTACCTAGAATTGATGATCTCTTCGACTAGCTTCAAGGGTCAATGGTTTTCTCTAAGATCAACCTAAGATCGGGTTATCATCATGTGCGATTCATACCTATAGTCATACCTTGTACATCATTCCGTATAAAGTATGGTCTGAATGAGTATCTTATTATGCCATTTAGTCTTAAGAAGGTGGCTGCTGTTTTCATGGCTTTGATGAATAGTATTTTCTAACTCAATTTAGAATTTTTTACGTGGTCTTTGTGGAAGAAATTTTGGTATATTTTCACACTCATAATGACCATTCCAAACATCTAGAAGTCAATCTGAGTATACTAAGAGAGAATAATTATTATGCCAAGTTTTCTAGATGTGACTTCTAGATTGACAAATTCCACTTCTTGGTTCATATTATCGTACAATCAATAATTTCTATTGATCTTGAAAAGGTTAGTGCTGTAGTTTTCAGGGAACATCCCAAGAATGTGTTTGATATTCGATGTTTCATAGGGTTGTTTGGGTATTATAGTCATTTCATAAATGAATTCTCACGTCTTACTTCACCTCTTTCTGGAATTAGAAAGAATGGTTTTATGTTTTTGTGTCGAGAAGAATTCGAGAAATACTTTCAAGGGATGAAAGGGAGGATTGAATCATAACCAATTCTGATTCTTCCATAACATGGTAAAGGTTATATCATCTTCTATGATGCATCAGGCATTGGCTTAGGAGTAGTGTTGATGTATGGAGACAAAGTCATTGCATTCAGTTCTCATCACTTGAGGTGTCATGGGTGAAATTACCCGACACATGACCTTGAGCTAGCAATAGTTGTGCATGCCTATCGTTGATGGAGCCACTATATGTTGGGTGAGCTCTTTGTGGTGTATACAGATCTCATCAAATGAGGCGTCATGAGATAAATTACCTGACACATGAACTTGAGCTAGCAATAATTGTCCATGGCTTAAGTAGGTGGAGACACTATCTGTTGGGTGAGCTCTTTATGGTGTACACAGATCTCTAAAGCCTCAAGTATATCTTTTCATAGCATGACATGAACCCCAGTTAGCAGAGATGGGTCTAATATATTCAATCCATAAATTTTGAGCTTTCCTATACGCATGGAAAGGGAAATGTGGAAACTGATGCATTGAGTCAGAAAACTCAAACACATGATGTACATGAAGCCAATGATGAATAGAGTTAATGGACCTATTTTTTGAAATTCACATTGACTTTCATGATAGTCATGATCTATCTTACCTCTCAGCCTTAAGAGTTACCACTTCCCTTCTTGAGAAGGTGAAGAGTAGGAAGTTTTCAAATAATAATGGTTTGGTTATCTATGAGACTATATCAAGAGATAACCCACCTATGGATTTGTCTATGGACAGAGATAATGTCTTGTGTCTATGTGGACGTATCTGGGATCCTATAGATATGCGAGAGGATTTTTTGAAGGGGTCCTACATTTCATAGTGGGAATTTCATCCTGGAATCCTTATTATGTATTGGGATATGATACCCCATTATTGGTTTCCTGGAATGAAATGTTAGATTTCATGTAGCATCACTATATTCTCCACCTATCAACAGGTGAAGGAAAAAAACCAGAGACATGAAGGAATGTTACAACCACTTCCAATCATGGAATGGTAATGGGAATATGTTTCTATGGATTTTGCAGTCAGCTTACCCAGGACGCCAAGTGGTAGCAATGCTATCTAGTTTGTAATTTACTGACTAATGTAATTTTCCCAATTCATTACTATATGGAATAATATCTCATTTAATGATTTGGGATGACTGTACATCCATGAGATCATACAACTACACGGGGTTCATCGTACTATTGTTTCAGATAGGGATACGAATTTTACATCACGGTTCGGGTAGGGTTTGTATAAATATGTGGATACTCATTTGATTCTACGCACAACCTTTCACCCTCATACCAATGGACAATCGGAATGTACAATAAGGTTTAGAGGATATTCTCCGAGTGTGTGTCCTTGATTTTAGTGGTTCTTGGGAGAATCATATCCTTATTATCGAGTTCTCTTATAATAACCGTTTTCATGTGATGATCCAGATGGATCCTTTTGAGGCTTTATATGGTAGGCCATGACTTTCACCCCTATTATGGATAGTGGTAGGTGAGGCAGCCCTACTAGGACCTCATCTTGTTCATGAGACTTCATAAGAGGTTCAATTGATTAGGAAGTGTATAACTACTGCTCAGTCTAGATAGAACACTTTTTCTGATCACCATTGAGGAACTCTTGAGTTCATGGTTGGGGATCGTGTTTTCCATCGAGTATTTCCCAATCAATGGAATAGAAGGTTAAGCATGTAGGGATTGTTGTCTCATCATTACGTCGGGCCATTTGAAATTATAGAGAGATTCTGGTCGGTAGCCCATCAGTATCTACTTCCTCAGAGGTATCGTTCCATATACAACATCATTCACGTCTCATGTTTTCTCCAATATCATTCAGACCTGTATCATACCATTGATCCCAAGAAAGTGGAGTTATATTCCAATTCTACATATAAGGATTATCCAGTACACATCAGTAACCGAATCATGAAGGTTCTCTAAGGAAAGCTTGTCCCTCTTGTATGGGTGTTATGGAAGCACGACCAAGTAAAGGACTAGACTTGGGAGGGGGAAGTTGATGTAATTGAATAGATTCTAGATTTGTTCTCATACATTTATTATTTACCCTTGGAAGGAACACTCGGGGGGGTTTAAGGGGGTAGGCTATAATAACATGTTTTCTAACTCAGGATTGGTTCCTCTATTTTTATGTCTAAATCCTTACATTGGAACTAATATGGATTACTAATGAGTTAGTAAATGTCCATCGGTGTAGAAGGATTTTTTAGAGATACGAACCCATCATTTTGGAGAAAACAGCCCCTGCTCACAGTTTATAGTAAGCCTTGCAGATGGTGTATCATCAGACAGATACACTTCACAATGATGGCACACAGTCGTGCAACCTAACCGTGTGAGTTCCCCTTTTTCCTAGGTACTCGTGCATGACTTGCGCACAGTTAGATCAAACCATGTGGAGGATGTGATTTTGGGTAGAACTGCTCTACACAGTTTGTGCACAGTTTGATAGACCATGCACCAATTATTTTTTGGGTAAATTATCAATTTTCCCCTTAATGATCGTTTAATCCTCCTCCTTCATCCTAATATGAGAACTAGTGGGGTTTTCCAAAATTTTAACACATTTTGTGCTTTTAGAAGGCCAACGTTAGGGATAAAGAGATATCCTTCACCCAACATCCGATTGATCTTCTTTTCATCATGTTGGATGCACAATGGTAAGTACCAGAGTCATCTTTAACCATTCTTCTTCTTTTTAACTATTGACCATAATATCTCTATGTGATAATTTTTTAATTTTTCATAGATCTACTCTGTTATAAGTTAAATAAAGGGTATATACTAGAGGAGAAGGATCGAAAAACCCTAATGTAGGTGGAATATAACTTTTCCTTAATGTTCTTCATTTTTAGAATATTCGTGTGGGGCCTACCGGCTTCGTTAGAAACCATTTCTTAATTTTACATTCCATGTTTATACTTGTTAGAATCTCATAGTCATGATCATTCCAAATATGTGATTATTTATAGTGGTTTCACGTATAACTCAATACGCCTCATGTCGAATGTTATTACATAATTGGGTTTTAAGTGTTTTGAAACTTTTGAGCCATAGTTTGGGTGTGCCTTTTCATGAACATCTTAAAGGTGAGCCTTATTATAATAAATGGAATATTTTTAATGAGAATTGCATAATATCATGTACCATATATTCTCACCACTTGAACCACTTAAATTAAGTGCTTCCATATGATATATTAAATGTGAAATGTGAAATTAAAAGTATACTAAGTATATAACATGGCCTTAATAAATGAGATTGAATAAAGGTTAGAAGTTTTTATTTCCCCATTCGATGTAAAAAGATTGCAGCGGACTGATCCTCTCTAATTGAATATTCCTTAATGGTTTATTAGTACTTAATTAAATGGTTGCAATTATACATGGCATATCCACACTAATGGAAGACAAGTCATAAACTAATAAATAAATGGTTTCAACTATACATTACCTATCCACACTAATTGAAGGAAATAATTGAACTAATTGATTTATCTCATGAATACAGTATCAAATAGGAATGGACTGACACATTCTCGCCCTTGATTTTATGAGGATGGTACATTCGGTATCACGAACCCCATTCGGATTCAAGGATACCATTTCTTAGGTTGATACTCACCAAGATTCTAGTTCTTGCCTATTCCTTGGATTCCTAATATACTACCATAGGGTTCCCTTTCATTATTACATGATACCTCAGATACACTTATTTGATTTGCATTGAAAAGTTGGTTGATTGGATATAGTCCTTGGACCCAGTCCCTACTTATCCCTATTTTTCATTGGATTCACTTCTTGGACATAGTAGATTCCTCATTTTGGAATTCCCTAGATTACGATCCTTGGATTACATTATTTCCCCTTAGCTAGACTCAGATACTATTTAGATAGCTTTCTGTGAGTTTACGTTACCTTGGTTATTACCCTAGAACTCCCTCATTTGATATCATTTTCAGGATGACTTGTTATGTCTTGAGATCTTCTATACATATACTATCATGAGGGGATCTCAATGTTGGCTATGCCTCACGTGACCTATTAACATTAAATGGTAATTACATAATTAATGAACTGGTTACATGTTCAGACACCAGATGAGGGATAAAGGTGGTAGTTAAGTATTTAGTTACATTGTAATATTTTCTTTACATTATATATGCATACCTACACACATTTATATTCAATTACATAGCCTAGTTATTATAGACACCATTTTCAATTTCCCACTTAGATTTTTCTTACACCCTGTCCAGGCACCGTTTGGTTCATAGAGTAGATTAAATTGTTGCAGGTATTGACAAAGGGAAGCATACAACTTCCAACTCTTGATTGTGTGCTAATAAGATGGGGGCTTGATAGTAGATGACCGAGTAGGATCACGGGATTCTTGGAGTAGTCTTTGTTTTCTTTTACCTTGGGGAACATGTTATTCATGCTTTATTGTAACCATGATTTCTATTTTTCACAAGACATGACATTACATCATCATTTTTCCAATTGATACAGTAATAGTTATTCTCATTTATATATTGCATCAGTTTTATTATGGTATTTATTTATATAATTTATATTAATTCCACTATTTACTATTACTTTATATTCCTTCCCCTATGGTACACTCTTCAAATTAGGGAATAGAATTCCCATGGACAGACCCTAGCCCTCTATGCTAGTTGGAAGAATCTGATGTTCGAGAAGATGCTCTTGAGGCCATGTGGACCCCCTGTCTCGGGGAACTTGTTATGTGTCATCTATATCTGAGTCATCACCCCTAATTCATGTGATTATAACTATAGAGTTATTACTCCATGATAACACCCGTTGATAGGAAGAAATGATGGTATGGCTAGAGATGCTCCACCAGTAGTCAAACCTAGGGCACCAATAGTGCCTATTGATGAGGCAAGAGAATAGTTCTGAGATAACATTTCACACTTCATGTAATTCATGGAATGAGACCTAGGTAAGACTATGAAATGAATTTATGACCTGATGAGCTCGTTCTTGATGCATCAACCTCAAACATTTACTATAGAGGGTGGAACTTAGGGAGTTGAGTTCTGAATTGAGTATACGTATAATATAATTGACCACATGGCGACTCTTGTTAAAAAGAGAGTCCTGATTACTACTAATATGATGCATGGTAAGTAAAATCATTGGTTGGATATCCCGACGTGGGATGGAAATCTGATGAATATGGAGTGGATGGACATTAAATAGAAGTTCATTGAGATATTTTTTCTACAGATTCTTATGCAGGAGAGAGAAGCTGAGTTTCTGAGATTTACTCAAGGGAAAATTTATGTTATGGAATATTCTAGAGGCTTCAAAAATTTACATTACTTTACACCAGCATGATGGTGGATGAGGATAATTCATAAAAACTATTTCAAAATTGAATTAATTGTGAAATTTTGTCCCATGTGATATCTTTAGGCTTAAAAAGTTTTTAGAAGTGGAAAATTAGACTTTCATATCAGAGGGGAACCTGAAAGCGCATTACATTATAGGATATCTGGTATCTTCTTGATTATCTGTTGGTATGTCTTATAAGAGTATGAAGTGTTATTATGAGAACATTAGCCAGAGCAGTGGGAAGAAGAGTGTCTTGTCTTTGCGATTAGTAACTTAGGATCATAACCTAGTGATTTTCCACCAGTTCGGTAAGCCAAGAAACATTCATAAATATTGTACACAACCACCAAATGAGTGAAAATATAGAGTCATGATAGGACATCTATATATGTTATACAGGGACTTGAGTCAGCTAATTATTTATGGAGGAGCTAGATAGAACCATAGTGCAGGAAGAGAGTCCTCTCAACCATATCAGTCTGAAAGATGGAGTTCTATTGGTTGAGGTTGTAGAGGTTGTGGATATGGTGATTCTGGGAAAGAGTTCATGTATCATCCATGTGGTGCAGCATAGGGGAGTCAAACTACAACACATAGAAGATGGTAAGGAAGTTTTCATTCCATTTATACTATACATGGGGATTGTGAGGTTTTACCATTGACAGCGATAGGTACTATTTTTGTATCTTCTACATTATCTAGTTCATTATTTGATATTGGTTCCTCTCATTCATTTATATCATTAAATCATATTAATGGTTTGAGTTAGTAGTTGTTTTTTATGTAGGGTTATGAAAATAGATACATTGATGGTAGTATAGTCTAGAGGAATTTGATTGTATAAAGGATTTTCTTTTCAGATCATGGTGTTCTATTTTATCTAGGATCTCTATATTCATGACCTATCAGCAATCTATCTAATAATATGAATGGACTAGATATTCACATAATAATCCCACATTGATTTTTACTAGAGGATAATGAGTTTTACATATCTTAAGGGTTACCATTATATTAATCATTTGTTATGGGATATCCTGGAAGACCAAGCCAGACCAATTACTCAGGAACTAAGAGTGACCCAACACATGCTTTTTATTTTTTTAATGGGTGAGAGTGGGGTAATGCATGATATCAATCAAAAAGTGGTGGAAAAGTTTCATGATGTTTTTCTAAAATACATCTTAGGGCTTCCTCCTGAGAGATATGTGGAATTAACTATTGCGCTCATTTTAGGGGGTGAGCTAGTTTCTATTCTACCATACAGAATGGAACAAAAGGAGCTTCAAGAGGTTAATACTCAGTTATAGGATTTGGGGGTATGGGAGTTTTCAATCTGAGTACATCACCTTGGGGTTCTCCAAAAAAAATTTGTTAGGGAGGCTGACGTGACTCTCTTATTTTGCATTGATTTCTGGAAGATGAATATTTTGACTGTGATGAACCGGTATCATATTCAACTTACAGATGATCTATATGTCCATTTGAGAGGAGATTGTGTGTTCTTATATATCGACATGACATCAGGGTATCATCATGTGAGTTTTCCGAAATTTAATATAATAAGGAATGATTTTAGAAATAGTAATGACCAATATACGTTTGTCATAATTATGTTTGGTTTCGAAAACACGCTAGAAGTATTCATGGATATGATAAACTGAATCTTCCACCCATACATGTAATATTTTTTTGTATTGTTTGTAGATGACATATTTGGGTACTCCAAGGCTCATGATGAACATTATAAACAACTTGACATCGTTCTGAAAAAATTAAGATAAAATAAACTATATTACAAGATATCTAAGGGCTAGTTTTGGATTAGTCATGTACACTTATTAGAAATCATCACCTAGTAGGAAGGTGTGTTATTAGACCTTAAGAAGGTTAAGGTATTGGTTTCTTGGGAGATAACCAAGAACATATTTGAAATCTGTTTCATTCTAGGGTTAATAATATATTAACATTGATTCATCTAGGATGTTCTCAGTTCCACAACAACACTTTTGGGATTGACAAAAATGGTATAATGATTGATTGGTCAGGAGCATGTGAAGAGGTAATCCATGATATGAAGAAGCATATGACATTGAAACCAATCTCTATCATACTAGAATAAGTTGAGGATTACACAGTGTATTGTGACTCTTCTGGGAATTGATATGGAGCTATATTGATGTTATGATATCGAGTTGTGGTGTATGGGTCTCAACAATTAATGCCAAATTTAAATAACTAAACTATTCATGACCACAACTTAGCAGCTTTGGTTTATGTTTTGAAGATATTGATGCATTCTATATTGGGTGATATGCTTACAATTTTCACCAATCATAAGAAAGTGAAGTATATCTTCTCATAATGATATGTTAATATTTGGAAGAAGAGATGGGTTGATTATATGAAATAATTTGATTTTGAGCTAGAATAAACTCCTAGGAATAGAAACAATGTGGTTGACAAATTATGTAAGAAAAAATAGTCTCATATAGTTTAGGAGTCTAGTTATGAGTAAAAGGTGATGATTTTTTGACTAAGATACATGCAGTGGTTCTGGAGAGTTAGGGGGAGATGTATCTGGTTTCGGTTTTAGTGTAGTATATAGTTTTGATCTAGATCAAGGACATGAAAAATAAAGATTTAGAAAGTATTACCTTGAAGGAAAACCATAAAGGTGAGGATTCACCATCTAATTGGAGCATAAATGAGGATGAGATAATCTATACCATGAATCTAGTTTTCATGCCTACACGTCTCCAAGAGGAGATAATGCGAGAATTTCATGCCTTGAATTGGGTGATACATCTAGGAGTTACAAAATGTATCATGATGTATGATGAATTATTTGGTTCCTAGTCAAGAATTAGGACATAGAAGGGTTTGTGAAATGATGCTACACCATTCAGCAGGTGATGGAAGAGAATCAATGACTTGGAGGTTCTCTACAGCTATTTCCCATTCCAGAATTGAAGTGGGATGACGTGAATATTGATTTTGTTTTTGGTGTCCTATAGAATCATAGGATGAATGATTTTATCTAGGTTACTGTGGACTAAATGATGAAAGTACCACATTTATTTACTTTTGAGGTACATTCATAGTAGAGCTGTTGTGGGATTTGTATGTTCGAGAGATATTCCATCTGCACGAGGTTCCATATACTATTTTTTTAGACTATGGACGATGTTATAATTCAAACTTCTGGAAATGATTGTAGAATGTTCTCAATACACATGTATTATTGAGTATGGCCTTCCACCCATAGCCAGATGGGATGATAGATCATTCTATATAGGTGTTGTAGGATATGCTATATGTGTGTATTCATGACATTGGTGGGTCTTGGAAGAAGCAATTGGAATTAGTGAGGGTTTCCTATAAAAATTGTTATTGAGAGAGAATACAAATGGAACCATATAAGGATATTTATGGTAGGCCATACATATTAACAATATGTTGGAAGGTGGATGGTGATTCTGAGTTATTTGGACCATGTATCATATAGGATACGTTGTAGTAGGTTCATATAATTCAGAAACATATGTCTAAAGATCTATGAAGATAAAAGACATATTTTGATAGACATCTATGACCCTTAGAGTTCGTAGAGGGTGATAATATATTCATTCAGGTGTCACCTAGGTTGGTTCACCACACAATACGAAGGTGAAAAATGTTGGTGCTCAGGATTGTTTGACATTTTGAGGTTGGGGAGTCAACCAGGCTTCTTACGTACTGATTTTATCTTCTATAGAAATTAATAACAATGAATGATTTTGTCATGTATCAAAACTATGATAGTACCAACCCAACCCTTCTCATGTGATCTATGTTGATGATGTTGACCTTGAGATAGATGTTTCTTCGGAGTAGCATTTGATGCATTTCTAGGATCACAGTGAGAAATTATTGCAGGGAAAGACCATGTCGATAGTTCATGTATTGTGGTGACACAGAAGTGTATAAGAGGAAACATAGGAGAGTAAAGATGATATGAGGTTTCAATGGACCAATAATTTCGACTCAAAATGCTAGAGAGGCATGGGTTTTTTTCTCGTTCAAGAGCTATTATACGGTGGGGAGATTGTAAGATCCTGTCCATTTATGAAGATTACTCAATCTTGATTTTAGTACTATTTTGTCCTTATTTGAGTACTTTTTGGGGGGTTATAATATGGGATGTGTTTGGATGTAAATGGTTAGCCCGGAGTTTGAGAAAAATTTACACCCCAACACAGAATCTATACAACCCCAGACAGTGGGTATTATCATGGTTAAGAAATCATTCTTAAAATCATTCACTCTATTAAGTTTAATCGTAAACCCCTATAAAAGATGTTCATGGTTTAGGTTCATTGTTATGGGAAACTGTGATCCTCTAACAAAAAACCATTCGTGGTATTTATGTGGAAAATTTTTTAGTATTATAATTACTTGTACCAAGATACTAGTCCCAAATTGACCCCCATTTAACCAAATGTGGTCTTTCAGAATTTTGGAGCTTTTTAGATGAATTCCAAGCCTACTTAACCTCTTTTATTTGTGATTGGAAGCTCAAATCAAAGATCTGTATCCCTCTCAGTAAATGGATCCTATCTGATTTATCTACCATTCCTTATTTATTATCTCAATTTTTGTGGGATGTTATGTCTCCATTTTTAGATACAGATATATATTTGATGAATCTTGTTATATTCTTGTGGATATATATATATAATTTAATGTTATTATTATGTTTAATCTTGATTTTGGGTTTTAGATCTTGATCCCGATCTTTGTTGTTGTGCTACTCGATTTTGGGGATATTTCATTCGGTAATCGCTCATCAACAAATTGAGTTTGGTGGGATATTATTCAAATCCTATTGTCTTGATATCAAATACATTTATGTGATTGTATAATTTATAGGATTCATTTTTCAATTGGAATACATCAATTTGATTAATTAATGTGGTCAATTGAAGATGTGAGGAATTTGGGATTTGATTGAATATTGGTAATATGGATTTGGGATAGTTAAATTATGAATTAGTTATAAAGTTATTGAAATGGGAAATTAAGAATAAGTAATTTTTTATTTAATTATTAAATAAAAAAATTGTTGAATTGTGAATTGAGGATAATTAATTGGTTAGTTAATTATTAGATGTTAAGATTATGAGAGGATTAATTAAACATTCAATTAATTAATGGACATACTGCGGTTAATTATATTTTTTATTATTTGATGAATGAGATATGAATAATTATGTAGTTTTTTAATTAATCTGATATGAGTGGTTAATTAATTGTATAATTAATTAATGTACTTGGATTAATTAAATAATGAAATTATTAATGGAAGTTTGTGGTGGTTAATAGTGATAATAAGATTGATGTTGATTAATCATGGTTTATGTGACAATGTGAAAACATGTGATAATGAGATGCATGTGATAATGTGATATATTATGAAATATATGTACAATTGAGAAATGGGTTACAAGACACAACGTTCAATGCCCATGACTCATATGTATTATTGAGAAATGGTGCACAATAAATGATGTTCTACATGGATTATATATATATTCATGATTGATAAATGGGGTTTTAGACATGGAGTTATACACCCAATCATGATAAATGGTGTGAGATAGGGACTGATGGTCCAAATATTCATAGGGATATAGACATGGTATTCTACACCCAAAACATTTTCATTGGAATATGGTTCCAACTACATGTAATAATGAAATATAAGTGACATGGATAATGAAATCCCATGTTTTATAAGGAAATGTGAATTGAATATGTAACATGGTTTAGACCCATCATGAGATGAAGTGGGTATTGTGGTATGGGTTTCCTTAGGAACCTTGTTATACATGTGGTTTAACATTGATTAAATGATAATGTAATAATTGTTTACTTATGCATTGTAATTATTTATTTATAGAACATTATCAAATTTTTATTGAATGAATGTATTTTAGACACCGTTGGTGGTTGCCCCCTAAGTTGACCTCACACCTTACTCAGGAATCCTGATCGGCACCTGAATTGATTTCATGGATGGAGGGCTGGTTAATGGAAATGGCCCTTTGATAGATGATTAAGTCGAGATGGGTCATGGTTGAGGGAACTATGTGTGGTTAGAGACCCACTAAGTGTCATCCATCTCTATCTTTTCTGTTTTCATTATATACACATGAAATGTACATTGGAATGTAATGTTTTCTTCATCAGTTTGGATAATGTATCTTGTACAAACCAAGGTTATAGTACTAGGTATTACTCCTTTTCTTTTTAGTTTAAATGCCATGTTATGTCATTTTATATGTACACCTTCCGATCATAGGAGTTCAGGAAGTATGTGGGGCTCGTTCAGAGTATGGAACAATGGTTTATGGGTGTTAATGGTTTGATGCATTGTTTAGAGAAACCATGTGGGGTTGGCGGCATGGTTAGTCTTACCATGAGAGTGGGGGCAGTAGCTTCCTCATGGTTTTGGGAAACAATTTGGTAGAGGCCGCAAAATTATGTGGGAAGTCTGAAATGTTTTAGGATTTTACTGAAGATTTTCACATAGTTACCGCATTTTTAGCTAGACTATGTGGGGTGACTGTACAAAGTTCCCCAAGAAGTAGTGAGCTATTCAAATTTACCATAGGGCTTCAGAAACTGTGTGGGTATACTTTGTGAGAATTTTATGTAAATTCTTCATTAAATTTTATTTAAAATGATATTTTCTATTTTTAAACCTAAAACCCATTCTGCATTCAACAGATAGAGGTGAGAGCTTGGGAAGAACTCTTAAGGGATTCTAGGCTAGGAATCAATCCCAAGTATCAAGCTGACCTTCGATTCGAATGTCGTTTGTCTCATCAGATCTACAATTGTATGTTGTCAATTCCTTTTTAGTCATTCTTGATTCTTTAGAACAATGGCTGCACTATTTGATTTTATGCTCAAATTCCATAATATCCCATTCTTCATCTTTTTATCAGATCTCTCCTAAACCAGGATGAATCAGGACTCGATACTAGTAGATCTCTATAGTACCGAGTTGAGTTTGATGGTATATTATTTCCTTGGACTTTTATGGTTTTTTCGGGCATTCTGACAATATTCCACCCCTTAGACTATCCAGCATGACCCCATTTTTGATCGGGCTACTCTTGGTAGGCTTAGTCATATATAATGAGGATTCCTGTAGGTTCCATTCCATTGCGTTGACACACGTTTCTCATTTCTAGGTAACCCCTGGGGTGTAACATAAGGAATTAACCTGTTTATTCTTATTTAAAACACCCAAGGGGTTTGTTCTTGTTCTTTTCTAGTCATAGGAATCCCATTGATGCCTTGATGAGTTGAATAGATTTCTTAGGATATGTACTATCTCCTTGCTTTAGGTTTCCATGTTATTCCATGCCTATTTTGATTATTTATATTGAATGAATGTGATGATATGGGTGTTTATACCTATATGAATTGAGTAATTGAATGTTAAATGGGTAATATGGGAGCGTTGTTCCATATGATTTGTAAATTATAAATGGAATGCATGAGTTGGTATACTCATCCCTTGTTCTTGTTTATGTTAGTGGGTATACTCACATGGGTTAAATTATTTAAATTTAATGTAAGGATGAATGGTTTGATAGATTACATGAGCGGCTCGCAATGGATCTGGAATATTGTAGGGGAATCCTTGGGTTGGCTCTTCACCTTTGATCTTGATTCAATGGGATGCCTTGGGTCTTTCTACCCTGTGTATTCGGCTGGCTTCGTCTAGCATAGGTAATGTGATGCTGACATGCTCCAAGGATCCCAACAATTTCCTAGACCATGTTTCCACTAGGATGCCCATGATACTTGATTTGGATACCATGAATGAGTTCCTTGAATCTGGCCCATCATAGTCTAAATATAATACATAGTTTCCCTAGTACACGACACCTTGGATTTGGCCTTTTGGTTCCACACTTCATTATATGTCATGTTAATGGGTTACATGACATGAATTGATGTGTGGTGTGACTCTGTGACTTATTTAATGATTATAGCTAGAATTTCAGGATATTACACTTTTGAATGGAGCCTTAAGGGGATATTTGGTATTTCTAGTTGCTATAGACACATGCAATGGGAATTCCCTTCTACATTATTGTTCATTTACACTTGATAAAACATGGTATGTTGATTTTAGAACAGCATAGAACCTAGATGGTTACCTACATGGATGTTTATCTCACACAGTATTTGGGCCTCCTCAGGTACCCAAACAAATTATATGTTTTCATGTGGTGATAAGGGAAATCACCTTGGTATATGTTTTTTACTATTGTTTTGGATTAAGGGATCAGAGGACCAAGTAGAGTCTTAGATGCTACGAGAAAATTTTGTTATTTTATTATTTTTCTTTACCTATATAGTATTGTAATGCCATGTACTATTTTGGATGCATTCTCGAAACATATATTATCTACATCATTTTGTATATGAGACAATATATGTTTTTATTATGTATTCCTATCTTGTCTACTTTTAGTTGACAGTAGTTTATTTCTCTTTTACTATTTATTCAGTTTGACTTCCACTATGATACATTGGAAATGAGGGAATAGTCTCCCCAGAAACTCAACTAGTCCCTCACTGCTAGTCAATAGCCTCTGGTGTTCGGGGGGATTCTCTTGAGGCCATGTGACCAAGTAGGTCTAGGGCACAGTATTGGGTGTCATTTAGGCCTGGGACATTACAAAGTTGTATCTGAGGAATTTTTTATAGTTTTGCATTAATATTTGGATACATTATACATGGATATGATGGATATTAGATTTGTTAATAAATTTTTATTGGGAGTAGCTACCGCATGTATAGGGAAAATCCAAATTTCCTTAATCTAAATTGATATTTTCTAGATTTTCACAATTAGAGTCACTCTGATTTCACTATGGGGATATGCAAATGATTTATGTTATTACTATTGATGTGATTGTGGGTTCTACTTCTTATGAAACCTGATGAGATGACACTATTCCATCTCATGCATCATATAATATCTTGTTAGAAATCACATGCCATGCATTTTATCATGTCATATAGGCTGTATTAGTTATTGCATGATGTTGTGATAGTTGATGTGATAGCTCTTCTTGTTGTCATGATAGTTTTGGTGTTGTTGATAGAGGAGTGATATCATCATTATATTCATAAGATTTATATTACCTTATGGATTGGGAAATGACTCACCCATTAAATTCTAATGTTAAAATGAACATGATATATCTGTCGGTGGAATGGGAACAATGTTTTGGGTTAATGGGGTGCTATAAGCCCTCATGGAATCAAAATTTGTAAACCTTTGGAAAAATAATTGAAACTTGAAATGATGATAGAAGCCTAACTTAGAACACAATTTTTATTGGGGATAGGCATAGATTATAGTGATTTGTTGGTCATTACTTAGACAGTCTTGTATTTAAGATAAGGATGTTTGTTGACTTGGAATTTAGGAGGGTTTTGACATGTCTTACACTAATGAGATGTGTGGTTTGATGTAAATATCTTCCAAGGCATGTGTTTGGAACTATATAGTGATGCCTCCATGATGACCTCCTTTGGTTCACCCTAAAGGGGTTGATGACCATACTCCAGAGATGGTGGGACATGGGCTACTAGTTGATCCTCCTGTAATGATTTTGTAGCATTGACTGTTGTTCTGGACAAAAGTGATGAAGTACCATTCTGCAAGGAATTATTTTGTTTTAGGCATACATTAAAGGGAGCACCAAATCTAGCCTTGGCTCTGGATGAGATTACACAACTATTACAATAGAAACATCCTCCCATATTATTTGGGGATGGTAGTCCATAGGATGTAGAGCTATGAATAGATACCATGTTAGAAAATATTAAGCATCGGGGGATGCCTATGGAGTGGAGGGTCAATCTCAAGAATTTTATGCCCCACGGAGAATCAATGAATTGGGGTGATGTTTGGAACCAGACTAATGGGGTTCATGTATGGGTTGGTCTGATTTCTAGACACACGTCTAGTACTAATTTAACCCTGCGACTCTATGAACTAAGCTGGCTAATGAGTTCATGCACCAGGAGCAGGGTGCAATGACAATTATGGAATATTTGGAACGCATTATAGAGATGTAGCATTTTTCACTAATTTATTTCACTGATATGTTGTAAAGGGAGAGACACATCGATTATGGTCTTAAATGTGCCATCAAATCTTAGGTCAATGTGCTCAGGTTTAATTCTATCACTAAGATTGCGAATTATACATTGATCACAGAGTGCAACCTGAGGGAAGCTAGGGCTATAGAACATGGGAGTGCTATTTATCAAAATTTTGGATAAATATCTTCAAGCAGGAAGTGCCACATTGAGGACTCCCATGAAATGAGAGATAGTTAGGATGTGAGTTCAGGAAGCTTGGTGTATTTGCATCAGTGTGGTAGGCGAGGCCACATAAATAATCAATGTGACCGTTAACCAGTCATGTACCAAGAATACGATAGGTTGGGGAACTTGTAGAAGTCTTTCAGGACCTTCCCTCTAGTTATGAGTGGTAGTGGGTCAGCTCCAACATCGGGTTTTTGAGTAGGTCCTTTATCTCCACATCGAGATGGGAGCTGGATCAGTATTGGCTTGTCATGATAGGTTAGTGGTGATCGTGGCCATGGTTTCCAGAAACTAGTTTCTCAGAGACAGTATGGTGGATCAGCTCAGGATGTATAGGAAGTGTCATAGGACCATGGTGCATTCTAGACATATGGTGTGAAATAGACCCAATAGAAGTAGTATCCCAGACCATCTACGGTGAGTGGTAAAATATTAGTAGGTCCTACTATTTCATCTGATCTCTTTGATACAGATTAAACACATCATTTCATATATGAACTTGTGGATAAAAACGATATTGTTTTTTTACTTTTTGAGGGTAT
This sequence comes from Viscum album, assembly GCA_963277665.1. Taxonomy (NCBI): domain Eukaryota; kingdom Viridiplantae; phylum Streptophyta; class Magnoliopsida; order Santalales; family Viscaceae; genus Viscum; species Viscum album. The sequence goes on along the minus strand of OY728121.1, from coordinate 1,636,702,662 downwards.
TATGGTGCTGGATACACTATAGGGAGTCAGAACGGGTGATGTACCCTACTGTATGGATTGTCCCCTTGAGGATGGAGGGTTTCACTTTGTCTGGGATTTTTATATCCTCGATATGACCAGGTTTGATTTCATTCTCATGATGTACTGAATAGTAGCATAGTACGTGTATATTGACTAATATCTCAGGATGGTGACATTTACATCTCCAGGGGGTGAAATGTTTTCTTATAAGGGTTAATGAGATATCTAGGTGAGCCTATCTATACCCTAGCATAGTGGGATGGTAAGGATGATATCCAAAATCGCTAGTTTTTTTCTGGGTGATCAGGTAGTAAGGTAGAAAGACATTCTTCCAAGCGTTGAGTTCTTCAGGGACATATTTATCGATGAATATTCTAGGTTACCTCCTAAGAGAGAGGTGGATTTCACCATCAAGCTATTTCCATGAGCTATGCCAGTATCCACTCATCACTATATGATGAATATGGAGGAGTTTCAAGAGATCAATATGTAACTAGAGGATTTGGAGGATAAGGGTTTTATTCGACCCAATACTTCTCTATGGGGATCACGGGTTAATTTTTGTGAAAATGGAATATGGTAACCTTTGGCTATTGTTGGACTATTGGAAATATAACTAGCTAACGGTTAAAAACCGATATACCTTCCCACGAATAGATGATCTGTTTTATCATCTTCAAGGAGATCAAGTGTTATCAAAGATTTATTTGTGGTCAGGATATTACCAAGTGGATTCTGTCACTTTAGATATACCTCACACAATATTTAATTGTAGGTATGGGTTATATGATTATCTAGTTATGTCGTTCGGTCTCACAAACGAACCCACAATTTTCAAGGCACTGATGAAATATGTGTTCCAACCATAAATGGACTCGTTTGTTATGGTTTTGTGGATGATAACATACTGTATTCAAAAAATATACATGGTGATGCCAACTATCTTGATATCATTTGGAATACATTGAGAGATTACCATTTATTCTTTGGTCACGATGTTCTACTATTGGATGGATCAGATTCACTTCATAGGTCACATTATTTTATAGATTGGAATATTAGTGGACCTTGAAAAGGTGAGAGTGATATTTTCCTGGGGTCATCCCACAAACATTTTTGACATTCAGAGATTATTGGGGCTAGCTATTTACTATAGAAGTGTAATATAGGACTTATCAGGCATAGAAGTTCCACTAATGGGATTGAGTATGATGGGTGTGATGTGTTTGTGGTCATAGTCTTGTGAGACAGCCTTTCAAGTCCTGAAAGGGTTGTTGACATCAGCACCAGTCCGGATACTGCCAGACTAGGGAAATTGTTACATAGTGTACTATGACAGCTCAGGTTATAGGTTGGGGGTAGTGCTGATACAGGGGGATCAAGACACGGAATACAGGTCTCAGTAGTTGATCCCTCACAAGACGAATTACCCTACACATTATTTGAAGTAAGATATAGTTTTTCATGCATTATGATGTCGGATACATTATTTACTAGGATATATTTTTTTGTGTACACAGACCAATAAATCCTCAAGTGTATATTTAAAAAACGTGATTTGAATCTAAGGAAACAGAGTTTGGTGGAGTACTTATAATCATTTGACATTCATCTTTCCTACATTCCTGGTAATGGAAATTCAGTGGCTAATGCACTGAGCATAAGGACTAAGATACAGGATATGGAACATGCCAGTAGTGAGTGACAGCTTATGGAATTATTTTGAATGATTCATATAGAGGTGCACAAATGGCTGAGATAGCCTTATCTATCTTCCTTATATATGACTTCTACCATATTGGACATTGTTATGAAGATGTAGATATCATATTTAGAGGTCCTAGTTCTACATGAGAGTATGTAAATTCAGGACCCTCCTCCTGATTGAATAGTTGGAAAGGATGAAATCCTACGTATCCATGGACATGTTGGGGTTCTAGTAGATATACGTGAGGAGATGTGTAGGAGTTTCATGATACATATTGGGAAGTTTATCCCGGTGTCACCAAGATGTATCAGGTCTTACATCATTAGTATTAGTGGACGAGTATAAAGATAGAGGTAACTAATTTTGATATGAGGTGTTCCAACTATCAATAGGTGAATGTGGTAAATCAATGACTAGATAGGTTTTTACAGTATTTACATATTCCAGATTTGAAATGGGATAACATCATGATGAATTTTTTATATAGTTTTAAAAGGTCGCCTTGAGGTAACAATTCTTTGTGGGTTGTTTTTCAAAGGCTTATGAAGGTCACATGTTTCTTGCTAATCAAACAGACCATCAGTGTTAATGACTTGTAAGGTTGTAAGTTCGAGAGGTGGTATGACTATATGGGGTCCCACACACTATGATTTTGGATAGGGACACCAAATTTATGTCTCATTTCTAGTAGATTTTTTAGAGGGAGTTGGGTACACATGTGATTCTGAGAACAACATACCACCCTCAAACTAATGGCCAATCCGAGCATACGATATTGGTACTAGATGAAATGATATTTGTATGAATCTTATATTTTGGGACATCTTGGGAGAGGCATATTCCCTGAGTTGAATTCACCTATAATAACAGTTTTGAGGTGACTATACAGATGTTACATTATGTGGCCATTTACAGCAGTCCATTCCATTCACCCCTATGCTAGTTAGATACTATAATGATAGCTTTACTAGGACTATATCTTGTGAGGGAGTCTTTTTAACTGGTCTAGTTGGATAAAAAGTGGATGGCTATAGCACAGTATCATTAGAAATCTTACGCTGATTTCCATAGATGAAATCTCGAGTTTGAGGTCAGGGAGTGAGTTTTCTTGTGTTTTTCAATGTGGTTGGGACACATGTGGATTAGGAGGTAGGGTAAACATTTACTATAATATGTTTGGCTTGTTGGGAATCTTGAGAGAGTCGGGTAAGTTGCCTATCAGTGGCAGTTAACTCAGAGGTAACAATCCATGCATATCATCTTCTATGTATATCAACAACGTCTCTATCACATTGACCCATCTCACATTTTTCAACCCGAGGTAGTTGAAATTCATGTTGATTCATCCTTTGAGGATCAACTGATACATATCAATGATAGGATCAAAAAGGTTCTCTAAGTTTGGTTTTTCCCTTAAGTATAGGTAATATAGAAGCATGACAATTTATAGGATAAGACCTTGGAGCTGGAGGCTGATGTAAGTGCTCAGTGGCTAGAGTTGTTCTTAGATGAATCTTGACCACCCTTCAAAGATAAATTGTTGGAAGAATCACTTTAAGGGGGGAATATTGTAATAACATGGGATTTATTATGTGGTATGAATCCTTTAATTTTAGGTTTAAATGATTTGTTATGTCCTTGTTTATGTAACCCTTGTGATCAGGGTGTTTTAGAGGTGTTTGGGGCTCATTTGGAGTCCATAACCAGGGTTTATGGGTGTTTTGCGTCTGATTCATGGTTGGGAGAAACCATGTGGGGGTAGGCCGAATGATTAATCTAACCATGTGAGTGGAGGCAGTATCTTCCGCATGGTTTTGGAATATCATTTGGTAGAGGCCGTATGACCATGAATGATGTCTGAAATGTTGTATGTTTTTACATACAGTTTTCTCACGGTTACGACATGGTTAGCAAGACCATGTGGGGGGTGACCGTGTGAAGCACCCCTCGGAGGTTGTGAGATACACAGGGTTACCACACAGTTTGGGAAACTGTGTGGGTAAACCTTGCGTGCCTTTTGTGTGAGTTTTTATATTATAATTAAATTGGAGCTTTCTATTTTTAAACCAAAAACCCATTTTTGTTTCAACGAACCAAGGAGAGTGCATGAAAAAACACTCAAGGGATAAAAATCTATGAATCGATCCTGAGTCTTCATCAAACCTCTGATTCAAACATGGGTTGTCTCATCAAATCCACAATGGCAATTCCTCGATTAATTTTTATCTATTCTTCATTTTTTTAACAAAGGTCGAGCTATTTGATTTTAGGACCAGAGGTCCTAATATACCATTTTTATCCATTATTTAGATGTCCCCTAAACCTAGATGAATCATTATTTAATACTAGTTGATATCTCTACTGCAAAGGTGAGGTAGGAGGTATATACATTTCATTGAATTTTTTGTTGTTTTTCAGGCATTCGGCTAATTTGCTTCCCGTCGGAAATTTCAGCATGGCCCTATTTTCGAGCAAGAACTCTTTGATGGATTAATCAGACCTAGTGAGGATGCCCATAGATTCCATTTAGGTGTGTTGATAACCATGAATCATTTTGATGTTTCCCATGTGGTGATCTTTAAGGAATTTACTTGTTTATGACTATTTAATCCAACCATGGGGTGTGTTCTTGATATTGTCTGGTTAGAGGAATCCCATTAATTCTATGATGATTTGAATAGATTTCATAGGAGATGTACCACCTCCCAAATTAATGTTTCTATGTTATTATATTCCTATATTTCTTAATTGGGATGAATAAATATAAATACGTGGGTGGGTATACCTATATGAAATGATTAATTTAATGTTAAATGGTTAATATGGGAGGGTATACCCAAATGCTTTCTAAACGATAAATGGAATACATGAGTTTGTATACTCTTGCCTTGTGCTTGTTTATGTTAATGGGAATACACACATGGTTTAAATTGTTTAAATTGAATATATGGATGCATGGTTTGAAAGTTGTTATAGACTAATATCCATAGATTTGGAATGTAGTAGTGGATGACATAGGTTGACTCTGTCACTTGGTTATTTATTCTGTTGGATTCATAAGGACTTTATACCCTGTGGATCTAGATTGTTTGAGCCTGCATAGGAAATGTGCTACTGAATTACTCTTAAGACCCCATCCAGTCCCTAGATGGAGTTTCCACTAGGATGCATGTGAGAATCGATGTGGATGTCAGGGATGAGTATGTTGGATCCATCCCATCGTGGTCTAGATATCTTACTTGGTTACTTGGTACACGACACCTGGGATCCGACATTTGGGGTCTACACATCATTAAATATCATGGTCATGGGTCACTTGATATGGATGGATTTACAACATGGCTGTGTGAATTATTTACTAATTATAGATACCTTGATAGGAGCCGACACTTTAGTAGGGAGCCTTGAGGGGCTATTTGGTATTACTGGTCATTGTAGACTCATACCTCAATAATTAAATTATACTTTACTGTTTATTTAAACATTGTATCACCTGGTATTTTAATGTTATAACTACCTAAACTATGGGTGTTTACCTATTAGGATGTTTATTTCAAACCTTGTTTGGGCCTCCTTGGTGACCCAAAGAGATTATATGGTTGTGGGTGGTGATCAAGGAATGTTCCCTATTACATGTTGTTGATTATTGATTTGGAGTATGGGAAAATTGGACTAAGTGAAGGCTAGTGATGCGAGATGATCATATTGATCTTTTTTTCTATTTGGTTTCCCATACTGTATTGTATTAATATATCTGGTTTTGGCTGCCTTCTAGATATATATATCATCTAAATCAATTTGTATATGATATTTTCCTATTTATTGATATGTATTATTGTATTGTCAACTTTTAGTTGAATGATATTTATTTTGCATCAACTATTTATAATGATTGACTTGTATTGTGATACTCTAGTAATGAGGGAACACTCTCCCCAAATACTAACCTAGGCCCTAACTACTAGTCGACAACATCTAGTGTTTTGGGAGATATGTTTGAGTCCATGAGTCCAACTAGGTACAATGCCCCGTTTTGGGTGGAATCTTGGTCTGGGATGTTACATATCTCGTGATTGATTGTCAGTAGATATTGGTATTATTTTGGTTTTATTTTCATCCCATGTTGATTATTCATTTCTGATGGTTTATAATGCTGATAAAAGATGGTATTCTCACCCCATGATTGACCTACCCGACCATTACTGCATGTTAGCATCCTCTGGCATACATGGAGGTGCACATGAGGTGATGTGGCCGACCTGCTCGACGATCTAGTGTGTGAAACCCAAGTCCTGATGTTATAGGAATAGTAGTCTCTAGGATCTAATATATAGTATTGTTTTGATACCTAATTTTACTCATAAATGATGGAATTATAGGTTCATTGGAACCTTCAGCGATGACATGAATCTGTAGGATTATGTATTATTGATTAGATATATGTTTGAAACATTGTAAAATTTGAAACTGTTTCAATAATAAGTAATCAATCCAATGAGAAAAATTATGTTGAATATCATATCATATGGGGTGGAGGAATTCATGAGCCAATAATTAACTAATCCTCTAATGGATTGTTGGATTTTTTTACAACCCATTACTCTAGGAACACTAAAATAGGTTGATTTATCATAGAAGAGTAATCATAACCTATAGAATATGACTCGATTGATGATAAATATGTATGACCAACCAATTTAATAATGAGGATATAAATTTGAAAATATTGAAATCCTACATAAACATCAACTATCTATTGTTGTTAACAGAAATCAAAAAAAATATAAGTAATGGGAAACATCAAATTATCTCTTTAAATCTAATTTTGGTTTTTGAAGATTTCATATAGTGTTAGTATTATGATAATAATGACCCTAACTCAGATAAATGATTACTTTTGGCTATCCAATGGAATCTAGGGAATATTATTTGAATAATCCTACTAAACACATTGTGTTTTTGGATTGATTTAATGTTTTCCTTGAGAAAGGTCACATGAATTGAGGAGTTAGTTTGAGGAATTTTGAACATGGATAATATTAAGAGCGAAAATAAGAAATTTTTATCATATTGATGTTGAGCCAGTTTCATAAAGATTTGTGGAAGAGTAATCGATTTATGTTACATAAGAAACATGATGGGATGGTAGGATTTTTTAGAAGATTGACAGATATGGGCTTCAAATTGTGAATGATGATGAATTAATATTCAAATATAGTGATCCAACAATATCTCATGATGTAATTGAGTTCTATGATTTTGGTAAATGGATAAATTCTAAAAAACATAACATTAAATCCATGTACAATAACCTTGTTTGTAATATAGTCAATGAACATAAAGGGGTGATGAACATAGTGTGTAAGTTATTTCTAAAATAAAATCAAAATAGATGGTAAATTGTTTTCCTATAAATATGGATTTTTAGAAACGTATTATAAAAATCATGGTATTGTATAATGAGAACAAATTTCTCTTATTATAATGTTATTGTTCATTCATATATTTCTTACATTAGTATCTCATAATGATTGTGAAATATATCAGATGGATGTGAATTTTTTTCATAAATATAATTTATTCAAGAATATATATATATATATACTAAAACCTTTAGGTTTAGAAATTACAATTTAATCTATTAAGGTATTAATGTTTCTACATTCAATTTATATAAAAAATTTTGATTCTTAGAGATGGAAAGTGAAGTGTAATAATGAAATCACTGATTATTAATTCATCAATAACATAGATGATACTGTTGTATCCAATTCGATTAGTGGGGTAATATTTATATTTATAATATTTAATATGTATTAAATGTTCTTTATTAGAAATGAAAACATGAATTGATATTTATGTTGTGATGTGGGTTTTAAAGTTCATTGAAATGAATGGTATTGGTGAAGCAATATATATACCTGGTATGAAGATATATAGATATATATTTATGAGGTTAATTTGACTGAGAAAAGAACACATATATCAGAAATTTACAAATGTGGGTTGTCATAGAGAACTCAGTAAGGGTTATTTATCAGTGTTTTTGTAACGACCCGAGTCCGGAGCTGCATAACTGGTGCCCCATACCCAGTTCGCCACATGACCTCAAGCATGTTTCCCCAAATGCCTGAGGCTGACGACTAGTAGTGAGGGCCTTGGTGAGTCAATGGGGATACTATGCCCTCATTTGGTAATGTATCAAGCGGAAGAATAAGCATAAACAATAGCGGAAGCAGTAAGTAGCATGAAACAACTGAACTAAAAGTAAAAGCAATGTCTGATATAATATTGATCCAGAATGGTACATATATCTATGGAAAGTAGTAAGAAAAATAACGTGATGAAATAGAACTGATACCAAAGCACTAAATGTAAACAACAACTCCAGCAGCATTGCTGGGCAAGGCCTGGTCCCATGCTCTCCAGCTCCAACCAGAAATCACGTACCTGTGGTAGAAGGGCCACTATCCCTACCTATACCTGTAACCATATAGTCTGTTTGGGCTGAAAAGCAGGACCCAAACAGGGTGTGAGACTAATCCGAGTAGGCAACCACCACATTATTTGTGCACTACTGTCAGTGAGTGATATAGAAAAAGTAAAGGTAAATAAATGCAGCAAACAATTCTACCAATTACCAGTCACATTCCTTAAATTACACAACCAGGGAAAAACCATCACGGTTTTCTATTCCATGATAAGAAGGTAACACAGTAGGTATATAAAAATACGACCTAAGCACAAGATGTAGAAAACCCATTCTTGTTCTTTGGCATGGTGGACTCGTCACAACCAACCATAAAAATTCACACTGACTCTCTGGGTGGATTAAACTAGTAGACCCCTATAGTCCAACAATCATACAAGGCACAAACACTCTGGGAAGCTCCCACGTCAATTCCCCTATGGTCTTGCAAAGATAGATGATGACTCTCTGAGAAAGCACATACGTCTAATTCCCCATGTGGTCTTCATGTGTGGGTAACTAAGAACACTCTTGGGAAGCACAAAGTCTGATTCCCGTAGGTCCAGCATAAAAACTAAAACCAACAGACCCTCTATGGAAGCACTTAACCGTCTATTCCCTATTTGATCTCCCGCACCATGTTCTCAAAGCTCTGAGTAGTCCAATCGTGCATAATTGATTGTTTGCAGCCCAAAGTAAGTTAAACTACTAATTGGATAATAGCTACCATAATTCAAAATACTTCCAACAGACGGAAACACACGCAATCTGTGATAACAAACAACTTGCAATTGTAATAGGGTTTTCCTCACAGGAAAATGGTGCCAAACAGTGATAAACAACCAAACAGAGGGAGAAGCAACCGTGGGGTGATCCTTAATCAAGAAACCAAGAATATTATAGCATCCCTCCTTTTTATCACATAAACATTCATTACATTTTACAAAACCGAGGATCTTTAAGGTTTAGTGTCTTGGAAACCAGGAACTTTAAACATGAAAACATAAAACATTCTTCTAAAACACTTGAAAGGCTTCTCCTCATGGTCATCCTAGGTTCATTACTGTATCACTTTACCTGGGGACATACATCAAATGAAAGGGTGAGAAAAAGGCCCAGTAAGGGAAAGAAGAGAAATATTTTACATGTGAACTTGAGATACTTCAATAAGGTCATGAAAAGAACATTAAGGCATGAGAAAGAAATCACAAGGAATATCATAATAAAAATAAACTTTTTCATAACTTTAAGATGTGGCTGAAACATTTAATATAAACAATCATGAACATATCACCAAGGTCCATCCCCAAGGTGTCATTTGAAAATTACCAAGGTTATTCACCAAGATATCGTGAAAATTGTAATCTCTAGTGGCTACATCATTACCCAATGCATTGGAGAGATATTAGGGAGCACCCTTAAATTTGACTTTATTATCATGTGAGCCACATATATCATCATAAAACATTTCATAAATAACCCATATAGCATAAAATAAATGGGTTTCATTTCATAATCATAACGTTTTTAAAACTGCTTTAAAGACATGATCATTACGTCACTTTAAACCCACAAAAGGGGAGAGCGGGTTTCATGTATGTAATTCCTAGAATTGAAAATAGAAAATTTTGTTATATATGTGAATACTCCAATAGAAATAAGAGCTTTGAGTATTAACTTTATAACATAAAATAATTTCGAGAAAAGAGAGTGGCATTTTGAGATGAAAATTCTGCATCATAACGGCTATGTTTCAGGGTTTTAGAAAACATTGAAAAGAGAGGGGAAATGGGTAAAACATTCATAAATGACCCATAAAATAGTATAGGTATAGATAATAAGGGATTTAAGAACATAGTAATGAAATTTTAAAGTATACCATATGAAATGAAGAACATGAAAGGAAGACAAAAATAAGATATCTCTTATGAAAATTCGGCAGCCTAACATCGTTACATATACTTCAACCAAAATGAAATGATGAGATCAAATATGGTCTCTCATCATATGAACATAAAATATCAGTATGATAGTTATAGAGATCATACCCCAACATAATAAAAATTATCTTTCATGACTTGACATAAATTAGAACTTTGAAAAGGGAGAAAGGTGCAAGGACCACTTAAAAATTCACCAGCCTAACGGTGCCACTTAAACTTCAAAATACTGAATTGAAGAGATCAAATGGGGTCTCTCATAATATGGTCATAAAATATCAGTATTTTAGATATAGAGATCATACCCCAAAATAACAAAAAGGAACATATAATAATTGACATGAAAGTATAACATCAAAACGAGAAAGGTGAAGAACCACTTAAAAATTCGGCAGCCTAACAGCGCCACTTAAAACATCAAAATACTGAATTGAAGAGATCAAATGGGGTCTATCAAAATATGGTCATAAAATATCAGTATGATAGATATAGAGATAATACCCCAAAATAAAAAAAGTAACTTGAATGAATTGACATGAAAGTAGAACTTCAAAACAAGAAGGGTGAAAACCACTTGAAAATTCGACAGCCTAACGGCGCCACTAAAAACATAAAAATACTGAATTGAAGAGATAAAATGGGGTCTCTCATCATATGGTCATAAAAGATAAGTATGAAAGATATAGAGATAATACCCCAACATAACAAAAAAGTACTTGAAATAATTGACATGAAAGTATAACTTCAAAACGAGAAGGGTGAAGAACCACTTAAAAATTCGGCAGCCTAACGGCGCCACTTAAAACTTCAAAATACTGAATTGAAGAGATAAAATGGCTTCTCTCATCATATGATAATAAAATATCAGTATGATAAATTTAGATATCATACCCCAACATAATAAAAAGGAACTTGAAATACTTTACATGAAAATAGATCTTGAAAAATGAGAAGGGAGAAAGAATCTGTTACCAACATTTCAGCAGCCTAACGGCGCCACTTAAAACTTCATAAAACAAAATAATGAGAGTATGAGGGGATATATAATTATGTGAACATGAAAATGGAAGTAATAGGAGTATAAAATAACACCCTTTAACATAAGAACATGGAGCATAAAAGAAATTACATAAAAGAGATTTCTTGAAAAGAAAGAGAGAGATCAGATCCCTTACCTTAAAACGTAACTCTTAAAACTCAATGGTTGGGACCTTGAGGGCTTGGGGGAACCTTGGGAGGACACCTTGGGAGGTAATGAGACCAGAACGTCATTGGGGGAGAGTGGGGAGTCGAATGGATGAGAGGATGGCTTGGTATTTATATGGAAAGTGAGGGGACAAGGCATTAATGGCCAAGGGACACCTCATTAGTGGTTTTGGAAAAACCATGGGCTTGCCCATGGTATTTTCCCATGGTATTGGCCACTTGGGACACCTCATACCTTATCTTTCTATTCATAAGTCGACCATATTGATTACATACTTAATACATCATTTAATGATGTCATTAAACACCCGTAACTTAAAAACTCTATTTTCACTATTAATCGAAAATTCAACATTCTCAGAATAATCCCAAAATTTCACCTTAACCAAATATCAATGCTCTGATTTCAAAAAAGAACTCCATTTTATAAAAATAATTTTCTAAATATTTTTAATTTATTTTTTAAATAAATACACTATTCAGTGAAAATTCATTTATTCAGAAAAAACCCCAAAAATTACCATAACATAATATCGGTGCTCTGAGTTCAAAAATGAAATCCATTTTATAAAAATAATTTTTTAAAATAATTTTAATTTAATTTTTAATTAAAATACACTATTCGCTCGAAAAAAACTAATACTTGAATAATAATTTATGAAACCATTATTTAACCATTTTATCGAATCACATTACTTAATCAAGGTGCCTAGATTATATTAATACATTCATTAAGTGAGATTACAAATACATTTGGACACATTACTAATCCTAATCATAAAATCAGTATTCATAATTTACTATTCATAAAAAATCATGTTGATCTTATTAGACTCTAAATTTCGTACTGAACATAATTGTAGAAGACCATTTTTTGAAAATCATTACACATTTTTAATTATTTAAGGTTTACATAAACATTTTTAAAATATACTTTCTCTAAAATTCATAAAAAATATGCATACTATATTTATCCGGTCAATTAAAAATTCATAAACTTCATCATAAGAAGAAATCCCAATTTTTATTTAAAACAAAGAATTACACAAGTCAGTTACGGTCTCCTTACATACCCCCTTATCACACAAGCATAGGACCTAAGTGTAAGGTGTGATAAGGTGAGAGAATCTGAGGGAGGCTCGGCTAACATTGCACGAGTAGTAATTTATATCAGTTTGAACTTCTTGCAAAGGCGATTCCGTTCTAGCTTCACACGATGACGTTCGGCTTGGGTTTGGTCCAGAGCAAAGCCCAGTGGTGCTACCTCCTTCCCAAGTTCTGTTAGATGGGCTTCGATCGGTCCAAGACTACTGGGTGAGGCCATCAAATCTTCTTTGTATAATAATTAACCAAGATTACTTGTAATTAGAGACAATAATCAAAACGATTAGTTTCCAGCGGTCATATTGACCAATGGTCTTATAACCGTCTAAACCCAATGGTATCATTTTAATTATAATCATGATATCAAATGAAACATTTTTGTTGAGTATAAAAATAAAATAAAATAACACATAAAATTAGGAAACAAGATTTATTCAAAATTTAAGGTCGTTGCATTATTCCCCCCTTAAGAAATTGTGTGCTCGCAATTTTTAAAATTGGGTTTTGAAATTTCATTGAAAGTCCCAGATCGGAAAAGGAGTCAGTAAAATTATTACTTTAAAATAAATAAAGGGAAGTAAAAAGGTCACCCGAGTTAACCCACACTAGGAATCCATGTAAGGAAAATTGGACATGGAAGAAAAACAAAGGGTCATGTTCTGGGGGGGAGTGATAGAGAACATGATTAGGAGAAAGTTAACCATAAGAAAATCCCAAACTTATGATGTGTGTAAACAGTCTTTGATTACCTAGTAGGAAACGTAAACCAACAATGTTTTTGTTTTACGTTCCTTTTCATAATTCTGAGGAATTCATTTACAACATAAAACAAAAACATAATAAAATACACGTATCTTCATGTAGAGTTTCATCCTTTAATAAGTTTCTACCCAAAACTAATCTTTTCTCCAGACTACGAGCCTTAAAAACTACTTGGTCTCCTCAAAACAAAAGAATCATCTTCTAGATAATCACATAATCCACAAAAGATTAACTATATATTTCTTCTATCTTTAAACATTAACCCAAAAACAAAATAGGTAAGGTAAAACAACTCTTTAAAAAGAAAGAATCCCATAGGAATGGAAACTACTTTTAAATTTTCAAAGTTCCATGGTACTACCCATAGTTCATCATTGACCATTCTATAAATAAAGGTCATCAAGATTCCTCAAAATAAACCAAACTAATATTGAAACCCAAATACAAGAAGGATTTGATAACATAGTCTTCCAAAATAAACTTCATTGTTCATCTCCAAACAACATCAACCACTCCTAACAACTTATAACAAAAGTAGCTAACCTAAACATATTTTACCCAAGATAGGTTAATAATTTCCATAAGTAACCTAAATTACTATAAGTCCACCTTAAATTCATTTATTCTTTAAAATATAAGTCAACCTTACTCCTCAATGAAAATACCGTAGTAATCTATTTACCTCGATCATATAGGGTCCCCAAAAGAGAGAACTTCTTCCAAAATAATAATCATATTTTATTCCCCTAATCATCTATATCATATTCATACTAAAATCTTCACATTACATATCACATTGGTTGTTGGGACATGTTCTTCCATTCCGACATTAACTAAGAAAAGAAACTATAATTAGGGGCATTAATACTTTGCCAATAATCATGAAAAGGAACCGAAAGCATATAAGGATAACATGTAGAAGAAAATTATACCCTAACTTGTGATCCCCTAGATTCCCATCTAGGTTATCCATGATCATATATTCTTATGTGAAACTTTATTTTATTTTATCTTTGTTCCTTTAACAATGGTTCATACTAAGCTTATGAATTTACCAAAGAATATCCCCCGGGAGTGTCGTAACCAAGAGTACAGCAAGGCCCATTGTCGTGTACTAGTTCCCGTTCAAGTCTAGCTCAAAGTGGTGTTTTTTGGTTTTACCCCTATGTACATATGTGCCAGAGCCACCTCTACCTTCTCGTATCCAGACAGGGATGTATTTTCTTGGCAACCCCTTACTCAATACTCACCAAAATAACAGGAATATTTCCTATATTTTAACTTTTCTATAGGATTCTTCCTAAAGTTTTCATATCCTAATTTCCACAAATAACTAAACCATCCTTTGATACCAAATATAGAATCTCACATTTTTATCACATAAACTTTCATTACATTTTACAAAACTGAGGATCTTTATGGTTTAGTGTCTTGGAAACCAGGAACATTAAACATGAAAACATAAAACATTCTTATAAAACAATTGAAAGGCTTCTCCTCATGGTAATCCTAGGTTCATTACTGCATCACATTACCTGGGTACATACATCAAAAGAAAGGGTGAGCAAAAGGCCCAGTATGTAGAGACCCGTAGCCTGACTTACATGGACTTTACATTACTTTTGCGGAATACTTAGTACATAACAAAAACACACACACAAGGATCGTAATAGTTTAGTGTCTTTGGAAACTCGGAACGTAATCTTCTAATCCTGGTGAAAGATCTTCAAAATCTCCCACAAAGATCTTCCTTTTTTTTACCTAAAACCTTTCTTTATATCCTGGGGAAAAGAAAACATAAAAGGGTGAGCTCAAATGCTCAGTAAGGGTAAACAAAAGAAATATCAATCACATAATTTTCATAAGAACATAACATTTTTGGAAATTTTAACCTGCAAAAGAGAGCATAATTTCATAACATGGGATAAATCATAGTAGTGAAAATGAAACCATAACTTAAAACATTACTCATTGTGGCATACACACATAATCATAGAGAATCATTTCTTGTTAGTCAAGACTCATTGCCAAGACTATCTTAGTGGACAAAGTCCCTTTCTGAATCGAGTAATCCTCGTTTCAGTCCTGTTTCACTGAACCGGTATAACCTACCATTCCAGCCATGTCTATCTCATGAGATATGAAATCTTTACCCAATGCATTGGAGGGAGATATAGGTCCCACCCATCTTATAATGAATCCTTTCTTATGTGTGCCACATAATCATAAAACATACATCATCGCATAACACATGTAACAAAAATGAGATTCTTGAAACATCATGACATCATAAATAAATTCATATAAGATAAAGGAATTCATAAACATAATTCCATCACAACATAGTCAAATCAATGTAAAAATATGGATAGAAACAGAACCCTTTATTATCTTAGATGGAAAATAATTTTGATAAAACACTTGAATTGAATTCTTGAGGAAAATATCCTTTCTTCTTCAAAATCAATTTCTTTTCACAAAACATCATGCAATTTTAAAAGAAAGAGATTTTATTGAAAATAGTCATGAAATATTTTAGAGGAAGCTTCATGAAAATAAGTCTTTATAAAACAGTAGAAATCCGTTCGTGCCGTATAAGTTAAAAAAAACATTCTTCGTACTTTTGTCGGAAAAGTCATAAAGTACCTCGTATGACAAAAGATTCCTTTCATAGATATTACTAAAAACTCACCGAAGGGTAAAAATGGATTTAAACAATTGTAGGTGGATAATATTACATATTTATGAAACATGGATGTGGATGATAAAATACACCCCAGTAAATACTTACGAATAAACAATCTCGGATAAAAATGAGATTGTGATATTTCCCTTACCTTAGGTCCGACTTGCTTTGTAAGTGTCCGAACCTCCTGTATAATGATTTAAATCATGTTATTGACTTATTACAGAATCATATTCATTGTTATGATATCATATATGGTTCACTTATGACATTATATTACCCGTTCTTTTGTAAATTCCATGTTAAAGAAGCGTTTTGGGTAAAATCGTTTCATTTATCGTAGGTGTTTTGACTTGTTGTTCTTGACATCATTATTACTTATATCATGATTTACTTACTTCCAGAATATAAAATATGATTTATATATCATATATATTCAGTATATATATATATATATAATAGGTAGATAAATAAAATGAAAAACACCGTTCATGGAGACGGTAGTCCGTACGTACGCATGAACGCTGTTTTCCTTTCCTTATTGTCTTGAAATGGAAGTAAGTAGATGACATACATATGTATATATATACATAAATCCAGTAGCTTTATAATGTCATATATTTCATTATTATTTCTTATATATACATTATAATCATTCTTAAATGGTTAACATGGAGAATGAATCTCATCGCGTCGTGGAGACGGTATTCCGTACGTACGCACGAGCGATGATATCATTTATATAAATATTGAATTGAATTGGAGTGTATTATACAATATACCAGAATCAATATGATGTTGTAATAACTACGTATAGTTATTCTTTACACCATTATACCCATCCATGTAAGGTGGTGGTGGAAAATAGATTACACCACGGTGTGGAGACGGTATTCCGTACGTACGCACGCGCGGTGATTTCTTTTTCCGTAGGATGGATAGATGGTGAAATAGGGTTGTTTCATACTTATAATAACATATCAGTATATGAGTGATACTGATGTTATTACTTCATAATGAAACAACCTAAGAAGAAGAAGTGGAAGAAGAAATAAAGATGAAAGAATTGGTAACGGTAATTACCTCTTCTTTGAAGTGCCTCTTTGAGACCTCCTCTTAGGGCACTAAAATTGGTCTTTGAGGAAGACCAGAACCTCTAGGATGTTTCTAGGGAAGTGGAGAGGAGAAATTGGCAGGGGTTGGCCGAGCTTGAGTGCTCAAATTGGTGTGAGGAGGAGGGGGAGGAGGTGTCCTTTTATAGGGGAGGAGAGGGGCATCTTAGGAATACCTCAAAATATTATTTTATATTAAAGTCAAAATCGGTTTATAATGGTTCCAAAGGGTATTATTTCGAAGCTAAAGTGGGGATGGGTCGAAATCCTATCAACCAATAGAATTTAGACAAGTTTAGGATATTATTTTAACCTTATCAATTAGATTTAACTCTAAGTTAAATAATTTAACATTTACCGTGTCTTTTTGTTTTCTTTCACTATATGGTTAATACACTTACTATAACATGCCAAACGAACCCCAAATTGTTTATTATTAATATATATATCCTTATCTAAGTCATTTGGCCGAACCCTAGATTTTTAGGAATAAAATAACAATTAATAATATAATATTTGATTTAAAAACTATTCTGTGTCAATTTTGACACTATTTGATATATGATTTTTGTGAAAGTCATAACAGAATTAAATGTTCGAACCAAGTTGATTAAATCAACATTAATATATCATGGTAACCTAGAAAATTAGTGTAATTCATAAAAAATTTCAAATTATATTTATTTTGGTGTTTATAACATCAATTATGTCAATATTTCATTAATAAGATAATTACTGCATCATCGTTGTGTCATAAATAAATTAAATTATTTGATGTCTAAAAATTAAAAATAAAATACCATCATGTAGGAAATCTTTTTAGCATTATAATTAATATTTACAATTGAATTTATCTTATGTATAACCCCATATTAAAAATTTATTTACTTATTAAACTTTGATTTTTGCTATTTTAACCCTTCATTAAATAAATTAATAATAAATGTCCTAATCTAATCCAAGTGGGCCTAAATGGTCATATTTTATTCCTAAGTTTGTTTTTGGTCGAATTACACTTGTCCAATAGAATTAGGACATGTGTTAGGGTAATAGTGATATCATATTTACCCTTAGTTACCCTATTTACTATTAACCGCGGTAAAAAAAAAGTAAAAAGTTACTATTCACCAAAAAATTATTTTCATCTCATTGAACCAAATTTTAGTCCTTGATATTAACCGTGTCTCTCGGATTTTTGAAATTCCATTCAAAGAAGCGGTAAAATTAAGTTTTATGCAAAATTCAGTTTTGAACCTACCACTTAGTAGTTTCACTATTCATCAAAAATTGATGTTTTTCAGAATAATGCCAAAATTTCATCCCAAGCTATATTTCATATTCAGAATTCAAAAATGAAGTCTATTTTACCAAATTCATAACATAAAAGTTGCATTAATTAATTTTATAATTAAATCCCGCTGTTAAAACAAATAGCGTGTTTTTAAGAAACAATATCTATCAAAAGATTGACACTTGATTATGTCTGGTTTAAATGTGAAATTTCAACCAATGACCAACATTGTATTAAATTGTAAAAATATATTCTAAATATACTTTAAAACCAATCAAATTAATAATTTATCACTATTAATAATTTCGATTAAAAAAGTTGTTTTTAATTAAAATTTAGTAATTTTCACTATTCATCAGAATATGAAAGTTATCCGAAATGTACCAAAATTTCACCTTAGGCTAAATTCGATACTCCGAATCCAAAAATGAAATCCATTTTGAAAAATAAAATTTACAAAATTTCAAAAAGTGGTTATTACTATTCATAACGGCTAGTTTTAATAACATTTTAATAGCATATCGTTGTTTAGTGAAACTCGGTATTGCGTATTACACACGCTATCGAGGAAGGTCTCGATTGCATGTAATGCAAGGCAAGTCAAGGATGTGTGTTGTGCAAGCTCCTTTTGGTGTAGCGTACAACACAAGACATTAATAAAATAAAAAGAATATTTTTTCATAAAATCTCGGGCTGTTATATTCTACCCCCCTTAAAATGAATTTCGCCCTCGAAATTCGTCGGGGTTATAAATGGTTTACTATTCGAAAGTTTCTTTAATAGAAACCCACATCGTAAAAGGGAATATCAAAACTTGGCTTTAAAAACTAAAGTATGAAATGTAACGATTACCCAAATAAACTAATCACTGGGTTTCCACATAGGTGAAAATATGGGTATGGAAGAGAAATCTAACCATCATGTTCTGATGGAGAGTGGTAGAGAACATGGCTATGGAAAAGCCAGTAATCACAAATCCATAAATTTGTGATGATATAAGGTACCATCTGATTCATCAGGTATAAGATCACTAGGACAACATTTTTGGTTTTCAAGATCATTTCCCTAAAGTTGAAAATTTGCTTACAATAAATACTTACTTTATTTTGGTACAATCTCACTTTTGTTCGTGCCTTGAACAATTTCTACTTCATCTCTTAAATAAATGAAGTTGAATTTGTTATTCGTGAAGTGTTAGCAGATCATGTGATAGAATGACAGGTCATTCCATCTGTCTCAAACAAAAGGTAAGCAAAAGTTATTAAATATACATAAGTCATTCTATAGTGAGATTAATCATATATAGTTCCTAAAATGGACTTATACTTCATATATCATACTGCTTAATATAATAAAACTAGTTTCTACTAAACAGGGACTTCCTGTAGGCCAGTGGTAGGCGATAAAGGCCAGTCGCACTTCGGTTGTGGGTTCGATTCCTACAGCCTTGTCCGAAGCGATGGGCTGTCGCCCGTCCTGCAGGTTGTCCCTTTTTCTAAAACTACGTTACTATAACATCCCATCAATAATATCGAAAATCTTCTATCCTTAAACAATACTAACTTATGTCCAACATAATCCAGTCTAATCTTTAGGCTTATACATAATACTGCAGTCCACTCTCATAATATAGTGACAACGATTACCAGAGATTTAATACTGTCGTTGATCCCCACATATCATAAGATATGTCTTGTTGGTCACATTCAAACATTCAAAGTCCTTAATCGTGTATTCTCTTGAATACCTTAGTGAAAACATGAGTGCAGTTAAAAGTTAACACTTTCCACATACCAAAATCCTCAAAATTCAATACACTCAAACCATGATATCACTTAGTCCTTATATCAATCATGAGCTCATGAATACTATTAAACATTTCATTTTCTCGTCTTCATTATGCGCATATCATCTTATTTCCAAAAAAATATCTCAATCACTTTGAATACCACATCAATAAATATTGCAATACTCAATGATACAACATTATTTTGGAATCCCATTACATAAACACTTAATCATTCCACCACATCGTTGTCATATTCAACATTGCCAATAGTGATCGCATGTGATTTCCCTTTGTCCTTTGCCTTCAGTGGTTTCTCATGTTGATCATCACTAACCCTTGGATTAGGGCAATTATTAGCATAATGCCCCATTTCCTTGCACTTGAAGCATTGAAGTGTTGGCGGTGCGTTCTCTGCAGTGTTTACTATATTCACATCATTAGAAACCCTTTTTCCATTACTTCGACACTCAGCTGCTCGATGACCTTCTTTTCCACACTTAAAACATTTTTTAGTCCCTTTAAGACAATCTCCAACATGCTTCTTTCCACACTTTGTGCATAAGGAAACATTCATCTTCTTTTCACCATTATTCTGAGATTTCTCCTTGAACTCCTTCTTTCGTTTCTTGTCAAAACCATGAGATGGATATGTAACACCAACTTCCATTTCTACCTTGATAGCACAACGCACAATTTCTTCATAGCTACTGAAGTCTCTTATAGCTAATTCCCTTCGAAGACTTGGTTTTAAGACACTGAAAAATCGATCAACTTTACTTTCAGGTTGGATGATAATTCCAGAAGCATACCTTGCAAGTCTTGTAAAATTTGCTTCATAGGTACCAACAGATTCATCGTCCCTTTGCTTCAGTTCAAGAAATTCTTTCTCCATCTTTGTTCGAAGAATACGAGGGAAGTACTTAATGAAAAACAAGTTCTTGAACTCATCCCATTCCATGGACTCAATTTCATCTCTTGGCCTCGTATTCTTGATAAGATTCCACCATTGATCAGCTTCACCTTCCAAACGATATACTGCTAAGATGACATTATCATGTTCAGAACATTGAAGAACTGAAAATATCTTTTCAGTAGTACTGATCCATTGTTCAGCCACAAGTGGATCAGAAGACCCACTGAAAGAAGGTGGACGTTGCCTCATGAAGGACTCAATAGAATATTGTTCCCTTCTCTGCTCATTTGGAAGTCCAGAATGATTCATAGCTTGTGTAAGTATAGCAATAAGATTTTGCACTCCATCTCCCATAACATTTGTTTGTTCAGGAGGTCAATCATTGCATTGTCCATTGCATTGATCAACACGGTTCCTTCGGGTTCCAGCCATCGTCTAAAACCCAAAAAGAATAGTGTGAGAGGCAAAAATCATTCTAGGGAAAACAACATAATAAAGGGGGAGTACCTTCAATATCCAACATCTTAGGGTTAATTCTATGATCGTTAGCGTAATTCTATTACTATAACCTATACGTATACTTATCCCTAGGGACATCCCTAGACATACCTTAGAAATATCTCTAGGGATCTCACTAACGTTTTCGCATCCTAGTTTCCAAAGGTTGACTAAACCTTTCCTCTGATACCAACTGTAGAGACCCGTAGCCTGACTTACATGGACTTTACATTACTTTTGAGGAATACTTAGTACATAACAAAAACACACACACAAGGATCGTAATAGTTTAGTGACTTTGGAAACTCGGAACGTAATCTTCTAATCCTGGTGAATGATCTTCAAAATCTCCCACAAAGATCTTCCTTTTTTTTACCTAAAACCTTTCTTTATATCCTGGGGAAAAGAAAACATAAAAGGGTGAGCTCAAATTCTCAGTAAGGGTAAACAAAAGAAATATCAATCACATAATTTTCATAAGATCATAACATTTTTGGAAATTTTAACCTGCAAAAGAGAGCATAATTTCATAACATGGGATAAATCATAGTAGTGAAAATGAAACCATAACTTAAAACATTACTCATTGTGGCATACACACATAATCACAGAGAATCATTTCTTGTTAGTCAAGACTCATTTCCAAGACTATCTTAGTGGACAAAGTCCCTTTCTGAATCGAGTAATCCTCGTTTCAGTCCTGTTTCACTGAACCGGTATAACCTACCATTCCAGCCATGTCTATCTCATGAGATATGAAATCTTTACCCAATGCATTGGAGGGAGATATAGGTCCCACCCATCTTATAATGAATCCTTTCTTATGTGTGCCACATAATCATAAAACATACATCATCGCATAACACATGTAACAAAAATGGGATTCTTGAAACATCATGACATCATAAATCAATTCATATAAGATAAAGGAATTCATAAACATAATTCCATCACAACATAGTCAAATCAATGTAAAAATATGGATAGAAACAGAACCCTTTATTATCTTAGATGGAAAATAATTTTGATAAAACACTTGAATTGAATTCTTGAGGAAAATATCCTTTCTTCTTCAAAATCAATTTCTTTTCACAAAACATCATGCAATTTTAAAAGAATGATATTTTATTGAAAATAGTCATGAAATCTTTTAGAGGAAGCTTCATGAAAATAAGGCTTTATAAAACAGTAGAAATCCGTTCGTGCCGTATAAGTTAAAAAAAACATTCTTCGTACTTTTGTCGGAAAAGTCAAAAAGTACCTCGTATGACAAAAGATTCCTTTCATAGATATTACTAAAAACTCACCGAAGGGTAAAAATGGATTTAAACAATTGTAGGTGGATAATATTACATATTGATGAAACATGGATGGGGATGATAAAATACACCCCAGTAAATACTTACGAATAAACAATCTCGGATAAAAATGAGATTGTGATATTTCCCTTACCTTAGGTCCGACTTGCTTTGTAAGTGTCCGAACCTCCTGTATAATGATTTAAATCATGTTATTGACTTATTACAGAATCATATTCATTGTTATGATATCATATATGGTTCACTTATGACATTATATTACCCGTTCTTTTGTAAATTCCATGTTAAAGAAGCGTTTTGGGTAAAATCGTTTCATTTATCGTAGGTGTTTTGACTTGTTGTTCTTGACATCATTATTACTTATATCATGATTTACTTACTTCCAGAATATAAAATATGATTTATATATCATATATATTCAGTATATATATATATATATAATAGGTAGATAAATAAAATGAAAAACACCGTTCATGGAGACGGTAGTCCGTACGTACGCATGAACGCTGTTTTCCTTTCCTTATTGTCTTGAAATGGAAGTAAGTAGATGACATACATATTTATATATATACATAAATCCAGTAGCTTTATAATTTCATATATTTCATTATTATTTCTTATATATACATTATAATCATTCTTAAATGGTTAACATGGAGAATGAATCTCATCGCGTCGTGGAGACGGTATTCCGTACGTACGCACGAGCGATGATATCATTTATATAAATATTGAATTGAATTGGAGTGTATTATACAATATATCAGAATCAATATGATGTTGTAATAACTATGTATAGTTATTCATTACACCATTATACCCATCCATGTAAGGTGGTGGTGGAAAATAGATTACACCACGGCGTGGAGACGGTATTCCGTACGTACGCACGCGCGGTGATTTCTTTTTCCGTAGGATGGATAGATGGTGAAATAGGGTTGTTTCATACTTATAATAACATATCAGTATATGAGTGATACTGATGTTATTACTTCATAATGAAACAACCTAAGAAGAAGAAGTGGAAGAAGAAATAAAGATGAAAGAATTGGTAACGGTAATTACCTCTTCTTTGAAGTGCCTCTTTGAGACCTCCTCTTAGGGCACTAAAATTGGTCTTTGAGGAAGACCAGAACCTCTAGGATGTTTCTAGGGAAGTGGAGAGGAGAAATTGGCAGGGGTTGGCCGAGCTTGAGTGCTCAAATTGGTGTGAGGAGGAGGGGGAGGAGGTGTCCTTTTATAGGGGAGGAGAGGGGCATCTTAGGAATACCTCAAAATATTATTTTATATTAAAGTCAAAATCGGTTTATAATGGTTCCAAAGGGTATTATTTCGAAGCTAAAGTGGGGATGGGTCGAAATCCTATCAACCAATAGAATTTAGACAAGTTTAGGATATTATTTTAACCTTATCAATTAGATTTAACTCTAAGTTAAATAATTTAACATTTACCGTGTCTTTTTGTTTTCTTTCACTATATGGTTAATACACTTACTATAACATGCCAAACGAACCCCAAATTGTTTATTATTAATATATATATCATTATCTAAGTCATTTGGCCGAACCTTAGATTTTTAGGAATAAAATAACAATTAATAATATAATATTTGATTTAAAAACTATTTTGTGTCAATTTTGACACTATTTGATATATGATTTTTGTGAAAGTCATAACAGAATTAAATGTTCGAACCAAGTTGATTAAATCAACATTAATATATCATGGTAACCTAGAAAAGTAGTGTAATTCATAAAAAATTTCAAATTATATTTATTTTTGTGTTTATAACATCAATTATGTCAATATTTCATTAATAAGATAATTACTGCATCATCGTTGTGTCATAAATAAATTAAAATATTTGATGTCTAAAAATTACAAATAAAATACCATCATGTAGGAAATCGTTTTAGCTTTCTAATGAATATTTAAAATCGAATTTATCTTATGTATAACCCCATATTAAAAATTATTTACTTATTAAACTTTGATTTTTGCTATTTTAACCCTTCTTTAAATATATTAATAATAAATGATCTAATCTAATCCAAGTGGGCCTAAATGGTCATATTTTATTCCTAAGTTTGTTTTTGGTCGCATTACACTTGTCCAATAGAATTAGGACATGTGTTAGGGTAATAGTGATATCATATTTACCCTTAGTTACCCTATTTACTATTAACCGCGGTAAAAAATAAAAGTAAAAAGTTACTATTCACCAAAAAATTATTTTCATCTCATTGAACCACATTTTAGTCCTTGATATTAACCGTGTCTCTCGGATTTTTGAAATTCCATTCACAGAAGCGGTAAAATTAAGTTTTATGCAAAATTCAGTTTTTAACCTACCACTTAGTAGTTTCACTATTCATCAAAAATTGATGTTTTTCAGAATAATGCCAAAATTTCATCCCAAGCTATATTTCATATTCCGAATTCAAAAATGAAGTCTATTTTACCAAATTCATAACATAAAAGTTGCATTAATTAATTTTATAATTAAATCCCGCTGTTAAAACAAATAGCGTGTTTTTAAGAAACAATATCTATCAAAAGATTGACACTTGATTATGTCTGGTTTAAATGTGAAATTTCAACCAATGACCAACATTGTATTAAATTGTAAAAATATATTCTAAATATAATTTAAAACCACTCAAATTAATAATTTATCACTATTAATAATTTCGATTAAAAAAGTTGTTTTTAATTAAAATTTAGTAATTTTCACTATTCATCAGAATATGAAAGTTATCCGAAATGTACCAAAATTTCACCTTAGGCTAAATTCGATACTCCGAATCCAAAAATGAAATCCATTTTGAAAAATAATATTTACAAAATTTCAAAAAGTGGTTATTACTATTCATAACGGCTAGTTTTAATAACATTTTAATAGCATATCGTTGTTTAGTGAAACTCGGTATTGCGTATTACACACGCTATCGAGGAAGGTCGCGATTGCGTGTAATGCAAGGCAAGTCAAGGATGTGTGTTGTGCAAGCTCCTTTTGGTGTAGCATACAACACAAGACATTAATAAAATAAAAAGAATATTTTTTCATAAAATCTCGGGCTGTTACACAGTAAGGGAAACAAGAGAAACATTTTACATGTGAACTTGAGATACTTCAATAAGGTCATGAAAAGAACATTAAGGCATGATAAAGAAATTATAAGGCATATCATAATAAAAATAACATTTTTCATAACTTGAAGATGTGGCTGAAACATTTAATATAATCAATCATGAACATGTCACCAAGGTCCATCCCAAAGGTGTCATTTGAAAATTACCAAGGTTATTCACCAAGATATTGTGAAAACTGTAATCTCTAGTGGTTACATCATTACCCAATGCATTAGAGCGCTATCAGGGTGCACCCTTCAATTTGACTTTATTATCATGTGAGCCACATATATCATCATCAAAAATTTCATAAATAACCCATATAGCATAAAATAAATGGGTTTCTTTTCATAATCATAACGTTTTAAAAACTGCTTTAAAGACATGATCTTTACGTCACTTTAAACCCACTGAAGGGGAGAGAGGGTTTCATGTACGTAAATCCCAGAATTTAAAATAGAACATTTTGGTATATAAGTGAATACACCTATATAAATAAGAGCTTTGAGTATTCATTTTATAACAGAAAATAATTTTGTGAAAAGAGAGTGTAATTTTGAGATGAAAATTCTTCAGCATAACGGCTATGTTTTGGGGTATTAGAAAACATTGAAAAGAGAGGGGACATGGATCAAACATTCATAAATGACCCATAAAACAGTATAGGGATAGAATATAAGAGATTTAAGAACATGGTAATGAAATTTGAAAATATACCATATGAAATGAAGAACATGAAAGGAAGACAAAAATAATATTTCTCTTATTAAAATTCGGCAGCCTAACAGTGTTACATAAACTTCAACCAAAATGAATTAATGAGATAAAATAGGGTATCTACTAATATGAACATAAAATATCAGTATGATAGATATAGATATAATACCCCAACATAATAAAAATGGACTTGTAAGACTTGACATGGAATTAGAACTTTGAAAATGGAGAAAGGTGCAAAGACCACTTAAAAATTCAGCGGCCTAACGACGCCACTTAAACTTCAAAATACTGAATTGAAGAGATCAAATGGGGTCTCCCATCATATTGTCACAAAAGATCAGTATGATAGATATATAGATCATACCCCAACATAACAAAAAGGAACTTGAAATAATTGACATGAAAGTATAACTTCAAAATGAGAAGGGTGAAGAACCACTTAAAAAATCGGCAGCCTAACGGTGCCACTTAAAACATCAAAATACTGAATTGAAGAGATCAAATTGGGTATCCCATAATATGGTCATAAAAGTTCAGTGTGATAGATATAGAGATCATACCCCAACATAAAAAAAGGAACTTGAAATAATTGACATGAAAGTAGAACTTCAAAACGAGAAAGGTGAAGAACCACTTAAAAATTCGGCAGCCTAACGGTGCCACTTAAAACATCAAAATATTGAATTGAAGAGATCAAATTGGGTATCTCATCATATGGTCATAAAATATCAGTATGATATATATAGAGATAATACCCCAACATAACAAAAAGGAACTTGAAAGAATTGACATGAAATTAGAACTTCAAAACGAGAAGGGTGAAGAACCACTTAAAAATTCGGCAGCCTAACGACGCCACTTAAAACGTAAAAATACTGAATTGAAGAGATAAAATGGGTTATCTCATCATATGATCATAAAATATCATTATGATAAATTTAGAGATCATACCCCAACATAATAAAAAGGAACTAGAAATACTTTACAAGAAAATAGATCTTGAAAAACGAGAAGGGAGAAAGAATCTGTTACAAAAAATTTGGCAGCCTAACGACGCCACTTAAAACTTCATAAAAC
This sequence comes from Viscum album, assembly GCA_963277665.1. Classification (NCBI taxonomy): domain Eukaryota; kingdom Viridiplantae; phylum Streptophyta; class Magnoliopsida; order Santalales; family Viscaceae; genus Viscum; species Viscum album. The sequence goes on along the minus strand of OY728121.1, from coordinate 1,636,674,914 downwards.
AAAATAATGAGAGGATCTCTCATTATGGGAAAAGAAAAAGGGAAGTAATAGGAGTATAAAAGAAAACACTTTAACATAAGAACATGGAGCATAAAATATATTACATAAAAGAGATTTCTTGAAAAAAAAGAGAGAGATCGGATCCCTTACCTTAAAACATAACTCTTAAAACTCAATGGTTGGGAACATGAGGGATTGGGGGAACCTTGGGAGGAAGCCTTGGGAGGTAATGAGACCAGAACTTCGTTGGGGTAGAGTGGGGAGTCGAATGGATGAGAGGATGGCTTGGTATTTATAGGGAAAGTGAGGGGACAAGGCATTAATGGCCAAGGGACACCTCATTAGTGGTTTTGGCAAAACCGTAGGCTTTCCCATGGTATTTGCCCATGGTATTGGCCACTTGGGGCACCTCATACCTTACCTTACTATTCATAAGTAGACCATATTGATTACATACTTAATACATCATTTAATTATGTCATTAAACACCCGTAACTTAAAAACTGTATTTTCACTATTCATCAAAAATTCAACTTTCTCAGAATAATCCCAAAATTTCACCATAACCAAATATCAATGCTCTGATTTCAAAAATGAAATCCATTTAATAAAAATTATTTTCTAAATATTTTAAATTTATTTTTTAAATAAATACACTATTCAGCGAAAATTCATTTTTTCAGAAAAAACCCCAAAAATTACCATAACATAATATCGGTGCTCTGAGTTCAAAAATGAAATCAATTTTATAAAAATAATTTTTTTAAATATGATTAATTTAATTTTTAATTAAAATACACTATTCACTCGAAAAAATAAATACTTGAATAATAATTTATGAATCCGTTATTTAACCATTTTATTGAATCACGTTACTTAATCAAGGTGCCTAGATTATATTAATACTTTCTTTAAGTGAGATCACTAATCCATTTTGACAAATTACTATTCCTAATCATAAAATCACTATTCATAATTTATTATTCATCAAAAATCATGTTGATCTTATTAGACTCTAAATTTTGTACTGAACATAATTGTAGAAGACCATTTTTGGAAAATCATTACACATTTTTAATTATTTAAGGTTTACATAAACATTTTTAAAATATCCTTTCTCTAAAATTCATAAAAAATATGCATACAATATTTATCCGGTCATTTAAAAATTCATAAACTTAATCATAAGAAGAAATCCCAATTTTTATTTAAAACAAAGGATTACACAAGGAAGTTACGGTCTACTTACATAGCCCCTTATCACACCAGCATAGGACCTAAGTCTAAGGTGTACTAAGGTTAGAGAATCTGAGGGAGGCTTGGCTAACATCGCATGAGTAGTAATTTCTATCAGTTTGAATTTCTCGCAAAGGTGATTCCGTTCTAGCTTCACACAAAGATGTTCAGCTTGGGTTTGGTCCAGAGCAAAGCCCAGTGGTGCTACCTCCTTCCCATGTTCTATTAGATGGGCTTCGATCAGTCCAAGACTACTTGGTGAGGCCATCGAATCTTCTTTCTATAATAATTAACCAAGATTTCTTGTATTTAGAGACAATAATCAAAACGTTTAGTTTCTAGCGGTCTTATTTTCCAATGGTCATATAACCGTATAAACCCAACGGTCTCATTTTAATTATAATCATGTTATCAAATGAAACATTTTTGTTGAGTATAAAAATAAAATAAAATAACACATAAAATTAGGAAACATGATTTATTCAAAATTTAGGGTTGTTACAAATATAATAGTAGCAATTCATCATAGGCTGACATGAAATCTAGGTCAGATAAACAATAGGATCAAAATCCTAAACCCGGGATACCCATACATGGGTATTCGGCACTTTTGCAACCAAAACTCAAAGAACATCAACATAGGGCAACAAACCACCTACCTCGATCCTCAGAGATCGATATACTTGAACCTCGGCATGTGAATCGGACTAGAACGGATTATATCTGCAAAAAAGTCTAATATGCTCAACCTCATATAACTCACATGAGAGGAAGAATCAGGAAACGAGGCTAAATAAGAACAAAGAACTCACAGCTACGATTCTTCTCCAATCGACGGAGTTTGATTTGGAAAACCGGTGACAGATCGGTGGATTGAAGAATAAATGGCATCCTCGGACATTCTGGACGGGATTAGACAGAGAAGAAGATTTTTCCCGTCATTAGGCGTGACCCCTGGTCGATTGATGAAATAAAAAAAGTACACGCTGTGTACTCTTAAAGTACACAGCGTGTAGTTGGTTTTTTCCGTACTCCGCCAAAATCGGCCTCCATGTCACCCCTACACAACATGTGTGTGGCCCAGTCTCGGCCAACACAAGAGTTAGAGCGGAAGATGAGTACACAGCGTGTACTCATAATGTACATGGCATGTACTCTGAAAATTTCCAGATTCTCCATTTCCGTTAAAAAGCCCGTAAATGAGATCCGTACCTGAAACCAAAGCTCCGGGTTCTTACAAACATTCCCACGTAAATATATTTATCCCAAATTTTCCCTAGTAAGGAGTAGAAGATGAAACAACGAACAACTATGGCCATTGTGATCGTATATCAGCCTCCCTCTCCCAAGTATCATCCTGTATACGGTCGTGCTGCTATAGCACCCATACCAGAGGAACAGACCGGCCACAGAGTACTTTTTCACTACAATCGACAATCATGATAGGATGCTCCTCGAAAGATGCATCCTACTCCAACTCAACCTTCTTAGGTTGAAAAATATGAGATAGGTCTGAGAAATACCGTCGAAGATTAGAAATATGAAAGACGTCATGCATAGCCTAGTACCTCTGTGGTAACTGCAACTTGTAAGCTACCAGCCTGACACTTTCTAGAACCTCAAACGGCCCGACGTATCACGGTGAAAGCATACCCTGTCTCTGAATCCTCTTGTGTCCCAACCTCGGTGTGACATGCAGGAAAACCTGATCCCTGACCTCAAACTCCAGAGGTCATCTCTGCTGATCAACATAATACTTTTTCCAAGACTGTGCAGTCTCCATCCTCTTCGAAATAAACTCTATTTGTTCTGAGGTCTCATGGACAAGATGAGGTCCCAATAAAGCTGCCTCTCCTACCTCTAGCCAGCATAAAGGTGATCATCCTGGCCTACTGTATAATGCCTCATATGGTTCCATCAGAATAGTCACCAGAAAACTGTTGTTGTAGGTGAACTACACCAGAGGAATATTCTTCTCCCAAGAACCGGAAAAGTCTAGAATGCATGCTCGAAGCATATCCTCGAGCACCTGGATTGTGCGCTCGGACTGGCCATCAGTCTGGGGATGGTATGTTGTACTCAAAAGTACATGTGTACCTAACACCCTCTGTAGCCCCTGTGAGAAGTGCTAAGTAAAATTCACATCTCTGTCTGAAAAAATGGAATGTGTAACTCCATGTAGACGTATAATATCTCTGATGTACAACCTTCCTAGCTCATCAACACTGAAGGTCTTCATGATCGACAAGAATTGTGCATCCATTGTGAGCCTGTCTACTACAACCCAAACTGCATCATTTCCTCGAGGCGATCTCGGTAAACCTTTCACGAAGTCCATCGAGACATCATTCCATTTCCTCTCAGGAATGGGTAACTACTACAATAGCCCAGCTGGTCACTGATTCACTGCCTTCACCTACTGACAGGTGGAACACCGCATAAAAAAACCAGCCACATCCTTCTTCATACCTAGCCACTAATACTAACTGTGCAAGTCTCAGTACATTTTGGTGACACCAGGATGAACTGCCCAAGATGAAGCGTGGAACTCCCCATCAGCTCCTCTCGTATGTCCGCTGAAACCCATACGCGGTCATGAAAACATAGAACCCTGTCATCTCCCACTACCGACCCCAGAGTAGGGTATCCATCTGACAATCCCTCCTATAGTACTTGGCCTTCAGGGTCTGATAGATGCCTCATTCAAACTCGATCAGAATGGGTAGAGTTAATGACTACAGAAGAAAAAATCGTCTAACCCTGTCTGTCATGTACCTCCAGATGCATCTTAGAGGACAAAGCCATGAGTTGTCACTCACTGCTGGCCTCTTGAACTTCATGCAACTGTGTCCTCCTACTCAGTGCGTATGCCAGAGCATTGCCTTTCCCAGGAGTATAAGCAATCTTGAAATCAAAAGATTGTATGTACTCGACCCACCTCCACTGTCTCAGATTCAAGTCACACTGTGTGAAGATGTACATGAGGCTCTTGTGGTCAGTATATACCACGAAATTCTCTCACATGGGAAAGTTCCTCCAACAACGCAAAGCATGAGGAATAGAAACCAACTCCAGGTTGTGCGTAGGAGAGTTATTCTCATGTGGCCTCAACTGCCGATATCCGTATGCGACAACATTATCTTTTTTCATAAGCACTTCTCCAAGCCCGATGCCGGATGCATTACATAAAACTATATAACTCTTTCCCGGCTTTGGCAGAACTAGAATCGGTGTTGAAGTCAATCTCCACATCAGCTCCTGGAAGGCTGAGTCACAGGCTTCTGACCAAAAAAACATCACACTTTTCTTAGTCAAGCCCGTAATAGGTGCTTCTAGGCGTGAGATGTCCTGTATGAATCACCTGTAGTAGTTAGCCAACCCAATAAGCTATGTACCTCAAATAATTTCTTCGGCACCTCCCAAGTAACTACTTCTCTCACCTTCTCTGGGTCTAATGATACCCCTATCTCCGAGATTACATGACCCAATAAGTGAATCTCTTCCATCCAAAAGTGGAAATTTAAGAGCTTCGCTTATAACTGATGCTCCCTCAGTGTACTCAAAACGATCTCAAGATGGGTTTCATGGTCGTGTTGAGTGTGAGAGTACACCAAGATATCGTCCACGAAGACCATAATGAAGGAATACAAGTAAGGATGGAACACTTGGTTCATCAGTGCCATGAAAACAGTTGGTGGGTTCGTAAGGCCGAACAACATAACCGTATACTCATAGTGGCCATACCTGCTCTTGAAGGTTGTCAGAGGTATATCTGAAGGCCTAATGCATAGCTGATGATAACAAGACCTCAAATTGATCTTTGGGAACACACGATCTCCTAGAAGCTGATAGAAGAGATCATCAATCCTTGGAAAGGGATATCGGTTCTTGACCGTCAACTGGTTCATCTTCCGATTATCCATGCAAAGCCTAGGGGTACCATCTGCCTTCTTCACGAACAGGAAAAGAGAACCCCAAGGAGAAGTACTAGGTCAGATGAAACCCTTTGTCTGCAACTCCTCCACCTACTTCTTGAGCTCCTGCAACTCAGGTGTAGCCATCCTAAAAGGAGGAATGGACATAGGTGCTGCTCCTGGAACAAGCTCAATCGAGAACTCTACCCCACGCTCTGGAGGCAAACCTGAAAAGTATTCTTGAAAGACATATGGAAAGAGATCAACCACTAGAGGAAAATCTAAGTGTGAAGTCCCCTGGTCATCTAGATAAAGACTAGAAATATGGGCCGTAACTCCTCCCAGCCCATGATACTCGAGTCTGACATGACTCACCTGGACATCCCACTCTCCCTTATTAAGGAAAGATTCAACCTCTGGTGATACAAAACTCACTCTACGATGATAGAAATCGAAGACTGCCTGGGAGGGAACCAACCATTCCATACCGAGAATGACGTTATAACCCATCATCTCTAGGACATAGAGGTCCCATAGGAAATAATACCCTACAACCTCAAAATGGTACTCCTTGCACTGAATTACGCTAGATTTCCTCGTTCTCAAGGGCGTGTCGATAGTCAACATGTTAGAAGACAAAAAGACACAGAGCTCAAGACTTTCCACTACAACAAAAGAGATAAATCTATGTGAAGCACCAGTATCTAAAAAGGGATGAAGATAAAACTGAGGCTACTAAGATCGTACCTCAAACTGTGGAAGGTGCATGATCTTGATCTCGATGGATCTACTCTACTGCAAACGTCTGGCCAGTACTGCAGCCCTTTGAAACCGCCTGATATCCCTGAGCTGAACCCCCTTCAGTCTGACTACCGTTTCCACAACCTCTATCTTGTCCTGCATGACCCAAAGAACTCCATCCCCCAGTCTAATGCGGGACTGGTAATCCTGCTCCGGAACAAGGGGTAGAAACATATCCCCCTTCACTAGCCACATGAAGAAGAAACCTGCAAAAACGCTGCTGATGACCCATCTTGCTGCAAGCTCGGCACTCCACTGGATCCCTCAGGCACTGAGACTTCTTATTCCTTCTATTTCCACACTGATAGCACACCATCAGGTTTCTATAAGGAAGATACCATCCACCAAAAGATATACCCCGCTTCCTCGAGTCACCTCGAGTAGACTCTCGGTGGCGCTTCCTGCTGTCGGTATGAAATGAATCATCCTTGGATGCTGTACCACCCGGTTCAACATCTCCAGTCTCAGTCATATTTATTTTCGTGATCAACACCTGGTTGAATATCAAAGTAATAGATTTCAACTGGAAAATGTTCACATGAGATCTGATCTCTGGTTTGAGGCCTTCCTCAAACTTACATTCCAAAAACAGCTTGTCATTTCCCAGAACAGGAGTGAAATAATGTAACTCAGTGAAGCGGGAGGAATACTCCATAACCAAAAGAGTTCCCTGCTATAGTTTCATGAACTCCCTGGCCTTATCGGCCCTCAGCATCACTGGATAGAAGTAGTCGTAGAACATATGCTGGAATTCATCCCAAGTCATAGTCCACTGGTGCCTTTCCTGTGAGACTACATCCCACCATCTTTTGGCAGAATCTCGCAGCATGTAAGTCGGGAGCATCACCCTTCTATATGGGGGTGTCTCCAGATTCTCATAGATGGAAATCATGGTTTCTAGCCATAAATATACTACCTGAGGTCCTCCATCCCCTATGAATGTGGGAGGATGTTGCTGCTGGAAGACTCATGTTAGCTCTGCCATTGATGGGGCAGGATGCTGAGCTCCCCTGAAGGTCTGCATGAACCTCATGAAACCCTCTCTGAACTGAGCATCCGCACTAGTGTCCAGAATCACTACAGGTGCCTTATCCGGAATAATTGAGGGAACTACTGGTAGTCCATGGTCTGTCATATCAGCCATATGGTCACTTCCTGGTTCCTGATGTGAAACAGGAGGAGGTCTTGGTACCACAACCCTGAAAGATCTAAAGCACGCCTCTAATTTAGGATCAATAAGGAAAAATAAAACAAGAGTAAAGAATGGGAACATGAGAGAGAAACACTTAAATTTGAATAACTGAACTACAAAGCGTGTATATTAAACTAAACGACATGTTTTTTAAATCCATTTACATGGGCATGTAAATCTTCCATCACAGGTCATGTATCGTTCCAGTCTACTCGGCGTGTTGTCTCAAAACATGGCGTGTACTTGAAATACACTCCCCTTCCCGAGTCTATTTGCATGGCTAACCTACACGGTCCTATTAATTCTAAACTACTTGGCGTGTGCACTAAGGACACGGCGTGTACAAGCCAGACTTCGCAGGCCCGTGTAGTAGGTTACACGGTCAACCACACGGCTAACCCCTTACAAGGCATGTTCTGAACAAACACGACATGTATAAGGATAGATCACACTGACCCGTGTTTTTCGTGACATGGCCGGGTACCTATGAGAAAACTACACAGAGTTTTCTTATAACTCACGACATGTACTAGAAAGGCTTAGTGACCCGTTTAGCAGGTTACACAGTTGTATACATGGATGACCCCTACACGGTGTGTTCTGAAAAAAACACGGCATGTATAAGGATGGATAATAGTGACCTGTGTTGTTCATGAGATGGATGGGTACCCAGAAGAAGCCTACACGGAATGTTCTTATAACAAACGGCGTGTACTAAACGCATTTCCCCAACCAATGTTGTTAGTGACACGGCCGGGTACACAGTTGACTACTACACGACGTGTACATATGGTACACGATGTGTCCCCAAAGAACATTCGACGCCCCATGTTTTTCTTTACATAGATAGTAACATGGTTTAAAAACTACACGGCGTGTGTGAATAAAGTACACACCGTGTATTCTGGGTTTTTCCAGGAAGTACCTCAGAAACTGCTCCAAATGCCATAAACATTGAAAAACAACTAGCTATGTTCCAATTCCGATCTTTGGGGGCCCATACTCCCCGCGAACCAAATCTTGGCATCATAACAATTCATAAAACAAGTAAACAACACAACAAACAATGATCCTCAAAATTCCAATCCTAGAGGGCCCATAACACTTCCAAGACAAGATCTTGGAACCCATACTAAACAGGCTATAAAAGAAGTTATAATCTATCAACACAAAAAGTATTTCTATCACAGCAAATACCAAAAAATAATGCATAATCTATCATGACATCTATCACAACAGTAGGAAATTCTAATACACCCTAGATGGCATGATAAAATGCATGACAAGTGATTTCATACACGGTACGTATATGATGCATGAGATGGAACACCCTCATCTCATCAGGTTGCAACTAAATAGAACCATAATCATATAAACTGTAACTACAATAAACATGTGCATCAACCAACGGTGAAATATAATAAACTGTAACACTTTCAAAACTGAAAATTGCAATTACGAGGTAATATAGATTTTCCCTGTACATGGGTTAATTACAGATGGGAAAAGTTAAGTACTTACTACCAATTTCTTCCTATCCCTGGCTATTGTCATAAAACAGTATGAAATAGTAAAGAAAGAAAACTCCTTTGATACCACATTGTAACAACCCGAGTCCAGAGCCACATAACTGGTGCCCCGTACCCGGTTCTCCACATGAACTCAAGTGTGTTTCCCAAAATGCCAGTGGCTGCCAACTAGGAGTGAGGGACTTGGTGAGTCAATGGGGGAAACTATGACCTCATTTGGTAAAGTATGCAGTGGAAGAATAAGCATAAACAATAGAGGAAGCTGTAAGTAGCATGCAACAACTGAACTGAATGTAAAAGAAATGTCTGATATAATAATGATGCAGAATGGTACATATATCTATGGGAAGTAGTAAACAAAACAACGTTCTGAAATAAAACTGAATCCAAATCAATAAATGTAAATAGAAACTCCAGCAGCATCGCGGGCCAAGGCCCAGTCCCATGCTCTCCAGCTCCGACCAGCAATCAAGTACCTGAGGTAGAAGGCCCACTATCCCTACCTATACCTGCAACCATGTAATCTGTTTGGGCCAAAAAGAAGGACCCAAACAGGGTGTGAGACTAATCCCAGCATGCAACCACCACAATATTTGTGCCCTACTGTCAGTGAGTGGTATAGAAAAAGTAAAGGTAAATAAATGCAATAAACAATTCTACCAATTACCAGTCACATTCATTAAATTACACAACCAGGGAAAACCATCAAGGTTTTCTATTCCATGATAAGCAAGTAACACAACAGGTATCTAAAAAGAATACCTAAGCACAAGCAGTACTAAAACCAATCTTGTTCTTTGGCATGGTGGACTTGTCACAACCAACCGTCAAAATTCACATCGACAATCTGGGTGGATTAAACTAGAAGACCCCTATAGTCTAGTAATCATACATGGCATAGACACTCTGGGAAGCTCTCACGTTAATTCCCATATGGTCTTGCAACGATAGCTATAGACTCTCTGAGGAATCACTTACATCTAATTCCTCCCGTTGTCTCAATGCGTGGGTAACTAAGAATACTCTTGGAAAGCACACAGTCTGATTCCCATAGGACCCACGTATGAAACAAAAACCAACAGACCCTCTAGGGAAGAACTTAATCGTCTATTCCCTCTTTGATCTACCACACCAGGTTCTCAAAGCCCTGAGCAATCCAGTCATGCGTAATCGACTGTTAGTATCCCTAAGTAAGTTAAAAAACTACTTGGATAATATCTACCATACTTGAAAAGCATTCCAACAGCAGGAAACACATGAAATTAGTGATAACAAAAAACTAACAATTGCAATAGGGTTTTCCTCACATGAAAACAGTGCCAAACGGCGATAAACAGCCAAATAGAGGGAGAAACACCCATGGGGTGATCCTCAATCACGCAACCAAGAATATAATAGTAGAAATTCATTATAATCTAACATGTAATCTAGGGCAGATAAACAATAGGAGAAAAATCCTAAACCCGAGATACCTGATACATGGGTATCTGTCACTTTTGCAACCATAACTCAAAGAACTTCAACGTACGACAACAAACAACCTACCTTGATCCTCGGAGATCGATATACTTGAACCTCGGCCTATGAATTGGCCTAGAACGAAGTAGATCTACCAAAATTTCTAAAACTTTAAACCTCAGATAACTCACAGGAGAGGAAGAATATGGAAACGAGGGTAAATGAAAATCCAATAACTCACCACTGCGATTCTTCTTCAATCGACAGAGTTTGATTCAGACAATCAGTGACAGATCGGTGGCTTAGAGAAGAAACAGCCTCCTCGGACTTTCTGAATGGGATTAGGTGGAGAAGATGATGTTTCCTATCATTAGGCGCGACCCTAGGTCAATTAATGAAATAAAAAAGGTACACGGTGGGTACTCTTAATGTATGCGATGTGTAGTGGGTTTTTCTATACTCCGCCAAAATTAGCCTCCACATCACCCCTACACACCATGTGTGTGGCCCAGTCTCGGTCAACACACGGCTTCGAGTGGTCGAGGAGTACATGGCGTGTACTCATAATGTACACGATGTGTACTCATAAATACACGATGTGTACTAATTTTTTTTCTAGATCCTCCATTTTTCCACAAAAAACCCGTAAAAGATATCTGTACCTGAAGCCGAAGCTCCAGGTTCTTACAGTTTCATTTGAGAAATTATAAAATGATTCCACATAATTATATAGAGAATGAATGACTGAATATAATTTCATATGCACTCACCATTAGATTTATTATATATATTATATTGTGTATCTACAATAATGTAGATTATGATTTGTGAATAATAAGTAGATAAGAATTCAATCATTGTGGGAGTCATGGGAATGGAGTCGATAATATTCTTATGTATATTATAAGAAGTAATTATTAATTTTTGGTAATTAAAGTGGAAGTTGACCTCATTGTAAGGGATTAATATGATCCCAGTTTCAAATATAAAAATTATGACTTTTGATATTAATATTTTTTTTATATCATTCAAAAATGGTTTTGAAATTTTTTGGAATAGTTTTGTATAAGAAACCATAGCTAACTTGATCATAAAAAAAATGTCCAACACATCTATAAATACTATTAATGAAACAATTTATACAAGAGTTTCATTATTTAACATGGGGTGACAATTATTATTAATGGAGAGATTTATCTTTACAATTAAAAAAATAATGATATCTCTCCAGAAAATAACCCCAGTTTCACCGAAGGACCAAACACCCCCATATAAATTTCCATTTTATTAGTAAAATTATTTATAGGGAAATTTAATGACCTTTTATGTGGATATAGATGATAATGTTTCTTAACCTTTGGAAAACAATTAACATTGTAAAATTATAATTCTCATGTAAATATATTGGTATTAAATATATGATTTATTAGATGTATTAGTTGTAAAATGTATTATGGTTTTATAAAAAGATATATCTCCATAAATAATTCATTCATGAGTGTTATTTAAATATTAAATTAATTTTTAAATGATAATATCTCCTAAAATTAAACCTCTATGCTTTATCCAATAATTGATCATAATGATGTACTATGGATTGTGATTATATGTTAATATTAACATGATTGTAATATTCTACTCAATATAAAGTGATTTTTATGATGTATTTAATAAAATCAGTAGATAATAAGTTGAGACCGTTTATATGGATCAACCATTTAAAGTATATCAGAAGGAATAACATATGGTTATTGTAATACTTACGGGTTTTATCATTTTATGAATCCAAAATACTCACGTTTTGAGATATTAGTTACAATATTCCATTAATAATTACATTTATTATGCTTCATTTCAAATTTTGTGAATCCGTGTCTATTGGGTGTGTTGTTGATCAAGTCATTGGTTAGAGATAAAAAATGATCATATTTATCCATTTCAATAAAGATAAAATATATATAGAAAAATTAATTAAATTGACATGGAAAGTACATGAATATAATATTTTGAGTAACATGTGATGTTTTTTACAACATTGGTTAATGATATGTGATGTATTCATTCAAATTCATCAGTTTACTTGGAATAATCATTATGAGTATGATTATAATCGTCATACATGATCCATGTTTAGTGGATACATAATGAAATGGATAAAAGAATTATATACATTCAAATATAATATATTTGGTGTTTCTTATTGTGTTCATTTCCATATAGACATAATATTGTATTTGATTGAGAATGTGCATGGACCCATTATAGTTGGAGTACCATAGATTTTTTCCTAAGGATGATCATTGATTACTATTTTACATTTGGTTAATCATAATAGATTAAAATGAAATTAAGATCACAATGAAACATAAATTGACCTATAAAAATAATTTGTTTTGATGTAATTTTTTTTTCAAAATTTTTAGATAGGAAATGACAAGGTCTTATACCCTGATAAGATCCAGACATTCCTGGGGAAGACACCATAAGAAATAGAATATTATTTGGGGGTTATCATGGATTCCGCTTGATGCTAAATAATTTTCCACTTTTTTTCCCTCCCTCCAAGTATGAATAAGAACAACAACATTAGACAAGAGTCTTCTATATCCTGGAATGTGATAAAAAATAGACCAGATAGTTGAAACCTTATCTTTAAAACAATTTTGTACAATAGTAATGTCAGTTTCAAGGACATAGATAGTCAAATTTTGTTCACTGCATAATTCTAGCCCATTTAGGAGGAAATTTTTCTCTACCATAACTAAGACTCCAGAACCATAAAGGCTACTATACGCGATCATTATTTCTTGGATACTATCGTAAATCACTCTTCCACCTCGCATTAATCCATAATTTCAAGAACCATCCACATTGAGCTTCAATCCACTATGATGGGGCTTCCAAAAAATCCATATTCCCACTCTATTTGTCTCCTCTTCTGTTTGAACTTCAGCTGAAGAACTTGGTCCCTATAAAAGTAAATTCAAGTATTTATAATTTTCCCTCTTCCTGATTAGGCAACCCAACTCCACAGTTGTGGACCTAGCTCGAACACATATTGAAAAAGTTGAACTGTGAACGCCGTTATAATGTTTTTTTACTAAAAATAAAACATATATTAATGTATAATTATGATTTTAATAACATATAATGTTTAATGATTAATAATATATTTATTAATGTTTTATGTAATTTATGAATAATAAATAATGTTATTTTAAAAAGATATATCATCCTATAAAACCACCTTTTCAGTCAAATAATTTAAATTAATTTAAAATTTAATGTATAAATTTTATACTGTTAATTTTAGAAATTAAATAAATTTTTTTTATTTACAATGATAATACAAACTGAATATTAAATTTTGGGTTTGTTTAGAAATAATCAATTTGTAGGTCACTAGTGAAAATACATATTTTGTTAATACTTCTACTTATATATGGATGAATTTCTTTAAAAACCGTTTGGATATAAATAATATATTGTTATAAAGTAAAATAAAAAATTTAAAAATAATATTTCCTATTTAATAATTCCCTGATATCACTTAGAAAATCATTTAATATTTTGTGAAAACTAATCTTTGACTTTTTCAGTAATTAAATTTACTAAGAGAGAAATTTATTTTTTAAAATTATTTTAATGTTATATAAATATTAAATAAAAAATAATCATCATCTTAATATCATAACAGTCAATAAAATTGATAATTCTTTACTATACATCAACATTATACTTTAAAATACACTTTTTATAAAAATGGCGTTTTTACCCTTGTGACGTGCTAATGTTATGGTATATTTTCCCACAAATAGAATTTTAATTATATAAATTATTTTTTCATTTGAGGTAACAATTTTCATAATATTTAATGTTTATGATTTCATTTTTTGGTATGAAATTTATTTTGATGCTAATTAAAGTGATAATGGAGAGCTAATTATTTGAAAATTATAATTTTATTAATATATTGAATTTTAATTGAATAAATTTAAAAAAAAGTTTAAATAACGAATCATATGTGATGTATAAAAAATAAATAAATATATTAATAGTCAATAAATTTATAGTCCATGATGAAAAATATTAATAATCTATAGTCGTCAAATATTCATTTTTTACAAATATAGTTTCACTACATGTTTCCAAGATTAATTTATAATTAAATTTTATAATATTTATTAATTTAAATGGATTAATTTGAGGTTATATTTAGTTCCTTAAATCCTAAATTTCGTTATATGGGTTTTTTATATTTTTAGTAAAACACAAAATTAGTTAGATAAAAACTATTTTCCTAGTTTTAATGAAAATGTGAAAAAAATATGAAAATAAAAATGTAAAAACCCTATAATAATGATTAAAATAAGTTTGGGAATCTATTATTTAGTATTTTTAGATCCATTGTCACCCCACAATCCATTATTTCAAATCATTGAATCCATTGACCTGGAAATAGTGTAATTGAATTACTATAATATATAGTGTTTCCAAAATATCCATTTTACTCTCTTATAAAAGGGGATTACTGTAACATGTAGATATTTTTTTAAAGGAATAAATTCTTAATAGTTTATAAGATAAGAAACAGACAACTTAAAAAAGCATGAAATAATATTATATTAAATATGATAGTTACCACCAACCCACTAAATCGACTGGTATAAATAGTATTAACTGATTTATGATATATATATATATATGTAAAATTAATACTCATTATAAATTTACTAATAAATTCTATGTAATTAATTAATCAATTCTTAGTAATGATATTTTATTCATAATTTGTTTTTCCGCAAAAATAATTTTCATTAATTTTGTGAGAAAATATCATAATTTATTCTAAGGAAATTTACAAATTATATTTTAAAAATTAAAATTATTTTGAAATCATAATTTAAAATTTTAATTAGAGTGAAATTTCTATATTTTTGAGAAATTTTGAGTTTTTAGTCAATAGTGAAGAAATATGATTTTTGAAAAAATGATACTTCTTTTTAATAAATTAAGTAATTTAAAATTATCATTATATTTTGGAATGATTTCACATATGTTAAGAATTTTTTAGTTGTATTTAGTAAAACTAATTTATTTCTAATCAATTTTATATTTATTTTTGTATAAGTTTATTTTTGGGATTAATAAAATTATTTTTCAAAATTAATTTATGGTACATAATATTTATCCACTATGTTTAATTAAAAACCCCATAATTTGGAATTATTGAAAGAAAATTTAGATTATATATATATAAATATTATTTTAAATTACTATAATTATTTATTCTCATCATAGAGTAAATATAAAATCATATTTTTAGTAAAAAATATCAGTCTTAAAAACCCTATTTTTCATCAAGTTTGTGGGTTTAATTTTAAATTAAACTTATCCTTGTTAATTAATTTTATTTTACTAGAAATTATTTCATGATTTCAGTAAGAATAATTTATATTATCTAATATGTTCAAATTATTTTTTAAACCGAGAAAATTAATTACAACGGTTAAGGTAAAAACGGATTTATAGGGGGATAATATAAAACGATAATGATTAAAATGTCCTAAAAACTTTTCTAAAATATATTTTTTGTCCATATATCTAGATTATATATTTCATTAATCGATAATGATATATTTGGGAGTGTTTTTCTATTTGAAAAAAATGGGGGTACACCTTTTATATTCAAGATGTAAAAGTGTGCCACTCAAGTTACTTATTAAAGGCCACCCACTACTCTTCCATTCACAACTTTAATTCCATTTGGATCACCCAATACCTACTCAAATATATTCCAAAAAAACCTCACCATTACCTATAGACCTTATTTTTATCTTTAATCCATCATAAGAAGTATTTTGGTGATTACCTAAGGAGGTTGCCCGAAAAAGATATATTGTGCTTAACTGAGAATTTTTATTTTTATTTCTTCTTAAATATACTTCAAATATTATTAAATAAAAATTATATAAAAACAATTATCTACCATAAAATAAAATTTTATTATTTTAATGACACAACCAAAATACATATCCACTTCCATAAAATGGGATATGAATTCCTCATTCATGTGTATGACGGACTACCACCCCACGTACCAATGTCTTTTTTCCATAATCACCTATAATGTATTGTGATAATGATGTATTTATAATATATATATATATATATGAAATTTCAAATAAATTTATACTTATGGAGTTATTATATAACATTTAACTTCTTAATTTCCCTTCCATGTGGGATACGACAACGTCGATCATGTGTATAGTGGACTATCGCCTCAGAAAGAGACGTGATTCATTTTTTCACTAATGCATTAAATATAAGATAAAAGTGTAATTTTAGTTAATATATGTGAAAAAAATTAGATAAAAATTATATAAATGAACTATTTATCATTCCAAAAATATTATATATCACATTATTTCTTACACTACAAAATGATAATGTTGTTCGTTTGTATCTGTGAACTACAACCTCCATGTTGTGATGTCACTATTTTTTCATCACTAAATCACATGTATGGTATTTATAATTATAATTTAAGAAATGATATGGAATTTATTAAATGTTTATCATTATTTAATGATAAAATATTACTTACACTCTTTCAATAATGATCGCTGAAAAATGGAAATGATACTTATGCGTACATACGACCTACCGTCTTCGGGATGATAAAATAGTTCATTTATCATAACCATATTTATTTATTAGTTTTAAAAGTAAAATTTATTAAAAAAAATTATAATCATTCAATAATTATTATTCTATGGATGTTGAAAAATGGCCACTTTGACTATTGTCAACCTACCGAAGTCATTTTGCACATAATCTTAATATTGTAATAAAATCTGACTAGAACTAAGTTATTAATAAATTGTTTAAAACATGGAAAAAAATTAAATATATTTCATAAGAAATATATAAAATTTAATAAATAATGGAAATAATTATCATCTTTTTATTATTAAATATGATAAAGAACATTCATGATAAGTCAAACACATGTTAAGGGACCTTGTCTAAATTTTCCTTCACTGAGGAATTTATTATTGTTATGAAATTAATTTATTTTATATGGGGCATATAATTCACATTTCAAATGAAATATCATGAAAAAATAATTCCTCATGTTATTTTATGTCACAATTTAAATTATTTTATTTGAGTGGACTTGACATGAAAGTTACTAAGGGGAAAATAATTTCATAACAAAATAACTTTTCATTGGGTTATATTACTTATTTATGTCCTTGATATTATATTACTATGAATTTAATGAATATTTATAATCTTATGTTGTTTAATATTTATTAAAAATTGATACACATAATTGATTCATTGATTAATTCTCAATAAAATGTAATGATCATTATATGGGTTGCTTATCACAAAATATCTTATTTGAGACATTTTTATGTTATACACTTATCTTATATTATGATGTGTATATACCACCTATTTTATAATTTATATCATGAATATCCTTATGTTCATGATATTTATTATTTATTATGATTTTATTCTTTCATTTGTCATAAGATAGAAGAGTAACCAAAGAGGAATAGAATTTATGTTATAATATCCTTTAATTATGAATTGCTTATGATGAAGGTAATTTTAGTGGAAATAATATTATATTATATTATTAAATGAGGTATATGTAATAATCAAATTCTTGAAGTATACGTACATTATATTAATTTTACACAATACTTAATACATAACAAAAATAGACACCAAAGGACCCTAATAGTTTAGTGTCTTTGGAAACTCAGAATATAATCTTCAAATCTTGGTGAAAGATCTTCAACATCTCCCATAAATATCTTCCCATTTTTTCTTACATAAAACCTTTCTTCATATCCTAGGGAAATGAAAACATAAAAAAGGTGAGCTCAAATGCTCAGTAAGGGTATGCAAGGAGAAAATTAAACAAACCATTTACATTTGAACATAAAAACACGAACATAATGTTTAAACATCGAAATAATGAGAAATGAAATAATACATGGTCTTACGTAAGGCATATATCATAATAGAACATCAATCATGATAAAACATCTTGGAAATAAAACTATTAATTGTGGAAAATCATTAAGCACAAGATATGATTTCCATAGTAGCCAAGGCATTGCTGCCAAGAACATCTTAGTGGACAAAGTCCATTTCTGAATCGAGTTCACTCCTCATTCCAGTCATGTAACACTGAACCAGATTAACTTATCATTCCAGCAATGTCTATATCATGAGATATAAATATTTACCCAAATCATTTGAGGGATATATAGGTCCCACCCATATCTTAATGAAACCATTTTTACTTGTGCCACAATATAAACATAAATCATTCATCATAACCCAAAGAATAAAATGGGTTTCATAAACATCATCCCATCATCACATAATCCAATAAATAAAAATGGATATCATCTCATCATAAGAAAAATGAAACCATGTAAATCATCAAGACAGTTTACTTGAAACATACACATACGATATAATTTCATCTTTGATGGAAAATGGTTTTGATAAAACACATGAAATTAATTCTTGAGGAAAATATCAATTCTTCTTCAAAATCATTCTCTTTTCAGAAAATGCTATTCAATTTTAAAAGAAAATTATTTTGTTGAAAATAATTATAAAATCTTGTAGAAAAATATTCATCAAAATGAGGCATTATGAAACCATAAATACCCATTCACGCTGTATAAGATAAAAATAAAATTCTCCTCGTACTGTTTCCAGAAATGTCAAAAAGTAAATCTTAAAAAAAAAATTCCTTCCGTAACTTGTGGTAAAAGTAAAAAATGGGTAAAAATGACTTTAATCATACAAGTAAGAATATTAAACATTTTATGAAAACATTTTGAGAAAACAGGGAAATGGGTGACAATCATAACCCTAATAAATACTTACAAATAAACAATCTTGGATAAGAAACGAGATTGGAATAATAATCCATTTCCTTATGTCTGATATGCTTCGTATGTATCTAGAACTCTTGTATAATGATTTAAATAATGTTATTTACTTATTACAGAATCATATTAATTTTTATGATCTCATATATGGTTTAATTATGAATTTTTATTACCTGTTATTTTATAAATTTGATGTAAAAGCATCGATTTGGGTAAAATCGTTTTATTGAACGTGTTTCGGCTTTTTGATCTGGATATTATTACTTATATCCTAATTTACATAATTACAGAATTTAAAACATGATATATATATAATATATATTCAGAATATAAATATATATATGATACATCGATAAATGGAATGAAATATAGAGTTCATGGAGACGGTAGGCCGTACGTACGCATGAATGCTATTTTCGTTTCTTTATTGAATTGAATGGAATTAAGTAGATGACATACATATATATATACATAAATCCAGTATCATTATTATTTCATATATTTCATGATTACTTATTATATATACTTTATAATCATTCATGAATGGTAAATATTGAGAATGAATATCATCATATCGTGGAGACGGTAGTCCGTACGTACGCACGAGCGATGATACCATTCCCATGATCGTGGAATTGTATTGAAGTGTATGTATAATATTTCAGAATCAATATAACATTACAATAATCATATATTGTTATTTATTTACATCATTATACCCATCCAAGTAAGGTGGTGGTCGAAAACAGATTACACCATGGTGTGGAGACAGTATTTGGTACGTACGCACGCACGGTGATTTCATTTTCCGTAGGATTTATAGAAGGTGAAATATGGTTGTTTCATATTTATAATAAAATATCAGCTTATATTTAATAATTATTATATTACTTTATAATGAAACAACTGAAGATGAAGACGTTGAAGAAGAAAGAAATTGGAAAGGATCGGTAATTGACATTTCCTATTCTTTGACGCGCCTCTTCTTAACCTCCTATTGGGGAACTAGGGTTGGTCATTAAATAAGACCAGGACCTGTAGGATGTTTCTAGGGAAGTGAAGAATATAATTTGGCAGGTTTTGGCCGAGCTTGATGGCTCAATGTGGTGTGAGGAGGAGAGGGAGGAGAGAGGCAGCTTTGGAAATACTAAAAAATATTATTTTATTATAAAGACATATTCGGTTTTTAATAGATCCAAATTGATTTCTTTTGAAGAGAATGTGCGAATGGGTCTAAATCCTCTAATCCAATAGAATTGGACAAGTTTAGGTTACTATTTTAACCTTATCATTTAGATTTAACTTTATGTTAAATAACTTTACTTTTACTATGCCTTCTTGTTTTCATACACTATAAGGTTAATAAACATACTATAACAATACAAACTAACCCCAAGTGGTTAATTATTAATATATATAACCTTGTCTAAGTCATTTGGCCAATACGTGGTTTCTTAGGATTAAAATAACTATTAATAATATAATATTTGTTTTAAAAACTATTTTATGTCAATTTTGACACTATTTGGTAATTGATTTTTGTGAAAATAATAAAAGCTTTATTAGTTCGAAATTTTTTTATTAAATAAATAATAACATGTCATATTAACCTATAAAATCATTGTAATTCATAAAAATCCTAAAATAACATTCATTTGGGTATTTATAACATCAATTATGTTAATATTTGATTAATAAGGTAATTACTACATCATCATTGTGTCATAAATAACATAATTTATTTAATGTAGAAAAATTATAACTAAATTACCATTATGTAGGAAATATTTTTAGCTTTCTAATGAATATTTATAGTCAAATTTATCTTAT
This sequence comes from Viscum album, assembly GCA_963277665.1. Lineage (NCBI taxonomy): Eukaryota > Viridiplantae > Streptophyta > Magnoliopsida > Santalales > Viscaceae > Viscum > Viscum album. The sequence goes on along the minus strand of OY728121.1, from coordinate 1,636,654,018 downwards.
TTATAAACCTATATTAAAAATTATTTAGTTATTAAACATTGATTTTAACTATTTTAACCCTTCTTTAAATAAATTAATAATAAATGTCCTAATCTAATCCATGTAGACCTCAATGGTCATAAATTATTCTTAAGGTTGTTTTTAGTCTAATTACACTTATTAAATAGAATAAGGACATGTTTTAGGGTAATAATAATATCATTTTTACCCTTAATTACCCTATTTACTTTCAACCATGGTAAATAAAAGTAAAAAGTTACTATTCACCAAAGATTTATTTTCACCTCATTGAATCACATTTTAGTCTTGATATTAACCATGTCTCTCGGATTTTCAAAATTCCACTCACAGAAGTGGTAAAATTATGTTTTATGTGAATTTTCAAATTCTCCTAGGAGGTGGGTAAAAGACGGTGAAAAGTTCAATAAAATTTTTATATATCTAAAATTATTATAAAATGACTCCAATGAATTGAATTGAACTTATATAGGTATTATGTATCAATTTCGACCTAAAATATATTTAAATAAAATAAATAATTTTTTAAATTAAAAATATGTTTTTAAATAGTAACATAGTGCTTTCACTATTCACCAAAAATTGAATGTTTTCAGAAAAATACCAAAAAATCACCCTAGGATAATTTAGATATTCTGAATCCAAAAATGAAGTCCATTTTGAATGATAAAATTTATAAAATTTCAAATAAATGGGTATTAATATTCATAACAGCTAGTTCAAAATAATATTATAATAATATCTTGTTTAGTGAAACTCGGTATTGCGTACTAGACAGGCTATAGAGGAAGGTCTTGATTGCGTGTAATGCAAGCCAAGTCAGTGCTGTGTGTAGTGAAAAATCCTTTTGGTGTTTCATATAACATAATCCAAACTTATTTCATTTATACATTAAACAAAATCTATACTTAATGTTGCGTAGAAAAATTTCCACAAAACGAACTAGAAAATGTGTGTAATATGAGTCAAGAATAGTGTTGTGTATACTGCAAGTTAATACTCTGTTTCGTATAGTACAAGCTAATCATGGTGTAGTGTATAATATAGCACATCAAAGAAGTTAAAAATAATAATATATCTCATAAAATCTAAGGTGGTTACATTCTACCCCAATTAAAAGGAATTTCGCCCTAGAAATTCGTTGGGGTTATGGATGGTTTATTACAGGAGATTTTCGTTCAAAGAAACCTACATCGTAAAAAGCAATACCAAAACGTATCATTAAAAACTAAAGTATGAAACGTAACAGTTACACAAATTAACTAATCACTGGGTTTCCACATAGGACAACATAAGTGAAAATATGGATATGGAAGAAAAATCTAACCTTCATGTTCGGATGGAGAGTAGTAGAAAACATGGATATGAAAAATCCAATAATCACAAAGCCATAAATTTGTGATGATCTAAGGTACCATATGATTCATCGTATATAAGGACACTAGGACAACATTTTTTTTAATATCATTTCCCTAAAGATGTCGAATTTGAATTAGAAGAAATACTTACTTTATTTCGGTATATTCTCACCACTGTTCATGCCTTGAACAGTTTCCACTTCATCTATTAAATAAATGAAGTTGAATTTGTGTCCCGTGAAGTGTTATAAGATCATGCGATAGAATGATAGATCATTCCATCTGTCTCAAACATAAGGTTTGGAAAATATATATAAATAAGTCCATCTATGGTGAGATTAATCATATATGGCTCCTAAAATGGACTTATACTTCATCTATCATTCCTCTTAATAAAATTAATCTAGTTTCTACTAACTAGGGACTTCATGTAGGATAGTAGTAGGTAATTAAGGCATGTCTCACTTTAGTTGGGGGTTAGATTCCCACAGCCTTGTCTGACGCGACGGGTTGTCGCCCGTCCTACAGGTTGTCCTTTTTCTAAAAATGCTCTAAAATAATATCAAAAACTTCTATCCTTAAACAATACTAAATTATGATCAGGATAATCTATTCTAATATTTAGGCTTTTCCAAAATACTTCTTTCTAAACTCATAGTATAAAGAGAACAATTGGTAAAAAGGCCATATAACAAGCATGTGAATACCATCATTTATCCTCATATATCTTGTTGGTCACACTCCAATCATGTGAATACCTTAATCATGTATTCTCTTGAAAAATTAATACCCATTGAACCTTAGTGAAAACATGAATACTGTCAATAGTTAACTCTTTCCACATACCAAAATCCAAAAATTCTATATACTCAAACCATGATATAACATTGTCCTGATATCAATCATGAGAACATGAATACTATCAAACATTTAATTTTTTCTTTATCCCTTCATTATGTGCATATTATCTTCTTTCCAAAATATTTGAATCGCTTTTCATGGTTACCAGCACCATTCAACATATACATTCAAATACTTTAAGAAAAACAATATTGTAACAATCCTTAGATGTGTCTTTATTCCATAGTACCATTACCTATACAACATAACACTTGATAAACATAAATCATTCCACTATATTCTTAAACCATTGACAAAGATTCAACACTTCTTTAATCTCATATATCATTTGTAGTCTCCTCATCATCATCCACATAAATACTACCCATATGACCATGTTGATTCTCTTCGTGAGATTTTCCCTTAGGGAATTGGTTTACATAATTCCCATTCATTCCTCGTTGAAAATATCTAATCACTATTGATATTGTAGCAATACCATTATCCTTCTCCATGGTGTTAACTGAAACTTTTCCTTTGCACTTACTAGATTTTTTTCCTTCTTTTCTGCACCCAAAGCATCTTCCAGTTCCTTTGAAACCTTCTTCATGATTCCTCTTCCCACATGATTTACATGAGAGAAATTGAAATTTCTTCCCTCTATGATCATCATGAAACTCCATCTTTCTCTTATTAGATGAGTCGGGAAACATACCAAATTAGATATTATTGATCATATTATGAGATTTCTGATTAGGCATAATAATGCTATGTTGACATCCAGACCCAATTTAATTTGGTTTCTCATGAATAATATCATTCCATTATCCATCACATCCTTTATTATCATGAATTTTCTTGTTTCTAGCAATTTTCTAAAACCCATAATGAATAGCATGAGAGGAAAAAATTATTCTAGTATAACAACATAATAAATGGGGAGTACATTCAATATCTAACGTCTTAGGTTTAATTCTAATACCGTTTACGTATTTCTAGGACTTTAACTTATACTTATACTTAACCTTAGGGACATCCCTAGACATACCATAGAAATATCTATAGGGATGTAACTAAAGTTTTCGCACCCTAGTTTCGAAAGGTTAACTAAAACATTCCTTTAATACAAAATGTAAAGACCCAAATCATGATGTACATGGACATTACATTAATTTTTGCAGAATACTTAATACATAACAAAAACAGTCACCAAAAGACCGTAATATTTTAGTGTATTTGGAAACTCAGAATATAATCTTCTAATCTTGGTGAAAGATCTTCAAAAACTCCCATAATGATCATCCCTTTTTTCATAACTAAAACCACTCTTTATATCTTGTGGAAAAGAAAACATAAAAAGGTAGTTCTCAAATGCTCAGTAAGGGTATGCATGGAGAAAACAAAACAAACCATTTACATTTGAACATAAAAACATGAACATAATGTTTAAACATCGAAATATTGAGCAATGACATAAATCATGGTAGTACGTAAGGCATAGATCATAATAGAACATCAATCATGATAAAATAGCTTGGAAATAAAACATGTAATTGTGGAAAAACATTAATCACATGATATGATTTCCATAGTAGCCAAGTCATTTTTTCCAAGACCGTCTTAGTGGACAAAGTCCCTTTCTGAATCATGTTCACTCCTCGTTCCAGTCCTGTAACACTTAACCAGATTAACTTACTGTTCCAGCCATGTATATCTCATGAGATATAAATATTTACCCAATGAATTTGAGAGAGATATAGGTCTCACCCATCTCATAATGAAATCATTATTACTTGTGCCACAAAATGAACATAAATGATTCATCATAACCCAAAGAATTAAATGGGTTTCATAATCATCATCCCATCATCACATAATCCAATAAATACAAATGGATATCATTTCATCATAAGAAAAATGAAACAATGTAAATCATTGAGACATTATACTTTAAACATATACCTATGAAATAATTTCATCTTAGATGGAAAATGGTTTTGATAAAACACTCGAAATGAATTCTTGAGGAATATATCCTTTCTTCTTTAAATTAATTTTCCTTTGAAAAAATGCCATTCAATTTTAAAAGAAAAGGATTTTTTTAAAAATAATCATAAAATCTTGTAGAGGAAGCATCATGTAAATGAGGAGTTATGAAAACGTAAAAATATGTTCATTCCGTATAAGTTAAAATAACATTTTCCTCGCACTTTTTCCAAAAATGTCAAAAAGTACATCGTAAAAGAAAGATTCCTTCGGTACCTTGTGGAAAAAGTCAAAAAGGGGTAAAAATGAGTTTAAACATACAACGAAGAATATAAACATATTATGAAATCATTTTGAGAAAACATGGTCATGGATGATAAACATAACCCCAGTAAATACTTACGAATAAACAATCTCGGATAAGAAACGAGATTGGAATAATAATCCCTTACCTTATGTCTGATATGCTTCTTATGTATCCGGACCTCCTGTATAATGATTTAAATAATGTTATTTACTTATTAAAGAATCATATTCATTGTTATGATATAATATATGGTTTACTTATGACTTTATATTATCCATTCTTTTATAAATTCAATGTAAAAGCAGCGATTTGGGTAAAATCATTTTATTGTACGTGTTTCGACTTATTTTTCTTGATATTATTACTTATATACTGATTTACTAAATTTCAGAATAAAAAACATAATTTATATATAATATATATTCAGAAAATTCATATATATATGATAGATTGATAAATGGAATGAAATACACAGTTCATGGAGACGGTAGGCCGTACGTACGCATGAACGTTGTTTTCATTTCCTTATTGAATTTAATGGAATTAAGTAGATGATATACATATATATATATATATATACATATATCCAGTATCATTATTATGTCATATATTTAATGATTACTTAATATATATACTTTAAAATCAATCATGAATGGTTAACATGGATAATGAATCTCATATCGTCGTGGAGACGGTGGTCGGTACGCATGCACAGGTGATGATACCATTCCCATGATCATGGAATTTTATTGAAGTGTATGTATAATATTTCATAATTAATATAACTTTACAGTAATCATATATAGTTATTTATTTACACCATTATACCCATCCATATATGGTGGTGGTCGAAAACAGATTACACCACGGCGTGGAGACAGTATTCCGTACGTACGCACGCGCGATGATTTCATTTTCCGTAGGATGGATAGAAGGTGAAATATGCTTGTTTAATATTTATAATAATATATAATTATATATTTAATACTAATTTTATTACTTTATAATGAAACAACTGCATAAGAAGAAGTTGAAGAAGAAAGAAATTGGAAAGTATCGGTAATGGATATTACCTCTTCTTTGACGCGCCTCTTCTGAACCTCCTATTAGGGCACTAGGATTGGTCTTTGAAGAATACCAGGACCTATAGGATGTTTCTAGGAAAGTGTAGAAGTGAATTTGGGAGGTTTTGGCCGTGCTTGATGCTCAATGTGGATTGAGGAGGAGAGGCGGGAAGTTCCCTTTTATAAGGGATGAGAGGGGCACCTTTGAAAAAATAAAAAATATTATTTTATTATAAAGACATATTCGGTTTTTAATAGCTCCATATTGATTTATTTCTAATATAAGGTGTGTTTGGGTCGAAATTATCTCATCCAATAGAATTTTTACAAGTTTAGGTTACTATTTTAACCTTATCATTTATATTTAACTTTAAGTTAAATAATTTTACTTTTGCCGTGTCTTCTTATTTTCTTACACTATAAGATTAATAAACTTACTATAACAATCCAAACGAACCCCAAGTGGTTCATTATTAATATATCTAAAGTTATGTAAGTAATTTGGCCGAACCTTGTATTTTTCGGAATCAAATAACAATTAATAATATAATATTTGTTTTAAAAACTATTTTATGTCAATTTTGACACTATTTGGTCATTGATTTTTGTGAAAATCATAAAATCATGATTAGTTCGAAAAAATTTAATTAAATCAATAATAACATGTCATATTAACCTATAAAATCAGTGTAATTAGTAAAAAGTATCAAATTACATTTATTTGGGTATTTATAACATCAATTATGTTAATATTTCATTAATAAGGTAATTACTCCATCATCATTGTTTCATAAATAACGTAATTTATTTAATGTATAAAAATTATAACTAAATTAATATTATTTAGGAAATCATTTTAGATTTCTAATGAATATTTATAGTCAAATTTATCTTATGGATAAACCTATATTAAAAATTATTTAGTTATTAAACATTGATTTTAACTATTTTAACCTTCTTTAAATAAATTAAAAATAAATGTCCTAATCTAATCCATATGGACCTAAATTGTCATATATCATTCCTAAGGATGTTTTTGTTCGAATTACACTTATCCAATAGAATTAGGACATGTTTTAGGGTAATAATAATATAATTTTTACCCTTAATTACCCTAATTACTTTTCACCATGGTAAATAATAGAAAACAATTACTATTCAACAAAAAATATTTTCATCTCATTGAACCACATTTTAGTTCTTGATATTAACCGTGTCTCCCATATTTTGAAATTCCACTCACAGAAGCGGTAAAATGAAGTTTTATGTGAATTTTCAAATTATCCAAGGAGGTAGATAAAAGACGGTGAAAAGTTCAATAAATGTTTTATATATCTAAAATTATTATAAAATGACTCCAATGAATTAAATTGAACTTATATAGGTTTTATTTAACAATTTTGACCTAAAATAAATTTAAATAAAATAATTAATTATTTAAGTAAAATGTCTGATTTTAAATAGTTACCTAGTGTTTTCACTATTCATCAAAAATTGAATGTTTTCAGGAAAATAAAAAAAAAACCCTAGGCTAATTTCCATATTCTAAAACCAAAAATGAAGCCCATTTTGAATGTTAAAATTTATAAAATTTCAAAAAAAATGTGTATTACTATTCATAATGGCTAGTTCATAATAATATTATAATGATATCTTATTTAGTGAAACTCAGTATTGTGTACTACACATGCTATTGAGGAAGGTCTTGATTGCGTGTAATGCAAGCCAAGTCAGGGCTGCGTGTAGTGAAAGCTTAGTTTGGTGTTACGTATAACATAATCAAAACTTATTTAATTTATACTTTAAACAAAATCTATACTTTATGTTGCGTAGAAAATTTCTACAAAACGAACTTGAAAATGCGTGTAACATGAGCCATGAATAGTGTTGTGTATACTGCATGCTAATACAGTGTTGCATATAGTACAAGCTAATCTTGGTTTTGTGTATAATAGAACACATCAAAAAAGTTAAAAAATAATAATATATTTCATAAAATATCGGGTTGTTACAGTATATCTTCGTATCCACCCATTATTCATGAAACTTTCAAGTATTTTTACCATTTTCATCTCTTTTGTACTTAAATATATTATATATTTTTTATTAAAATATGACATCATTTAACACTTCAGCCGAAAAACCCTTTTCCAAACCTATGTTTTATATTTTTTTTAAAAAAATTTACAATGATTTTTTAAAGTCAATTTACCAGTTACTAAATTTTTTTAAAAATAATTTAGAATGAATATTTCAATCATTTTCGAAATGAGTCACCTTTTGATATTTACTTGAAATTAGAACAGAATAATTATTTTAAAATACTCAACATTAATGGAATTTACCCACGCTATGAAAAGTCAGTGTTTTATAGCATCAATTTTGTGCTTTAAAGGCTATTTTCCAAAAAAATTATTTCAATAAATTTTGAAAATGTATTAGATTTTAAATTTGTTTTATTTTTCAAAATGGAAAGCATATTTTACTCATAAAATGATCAAAGTAATATTTGGAAAACAATTTTTATTATTGATGACATAAATTAATGTTACATAAAGTGGAAAACGTATTTTACACAGGAATGTATTTAATTTCCTTTTAATGGTATTTTCATTCATCAAAATTAGAAACCCTTGATGTTTAGTTATTCTACACTTGTATTTATTAAAATTATTCTATCATTATTCATTATCTGTATACAAAATTATTTTTAAAGATATTATCTTGGAAACCCTTTCATTTCAAAAATTATATGATGCCATGAATGGATTAATGGGTGTTTTTAGGATCTATAATTATGTTATGGATATTTTAAGTTGTTTACATGTGTTTGATGCTAATTATATCTCACATGTGAGTCTTATACAATTTATACGACGGGTTGATCCCATTAAAGCTCATGGGTTAGACTAATATAGGTTATATGATGGGTTCGGTCCCCTTATATATATTGATACAATGGACTGGGCCTAATAATATATTGTGGTTATGAAAAATATAGATTTTTCAATGGCTTTTCCCCTATTATATCTAATGATTGAGATCCAAATAATATATATGAAGGTTTGGACCCCATTATAGCTCATGGGTGAGTCTGATAAATATTTAATGAAGTGTTAAGCCGTATTATAGTTCTCCAATTCCTTGGGTAATAATTATGTTATTTTTAGAGTTATATTTTATGTTATCCATATGGTTATTCAAATTTTAATGATTTTTAAGGGTTGTGTAGACACGATGTTCCACGATAAAAATATGTTTTCTTTATGATTTATATCAGGTGTAAATGATTCCTTTGATCAATATTTACATCATATGGCTCATGATTATTGATTTTTAGGACTCAATCATTAGATAATAGTTTATTCCATGTTTCATGATTGATGATATAATTTTTTATTGTAACAAATATTATTATTTAATGCTCATATATAAAGATTATGTCATCAAAACCATATAGAATTATTATAATCACTGATGAATTTCAATTATATATTCTTATATTTACCCTTTTCAGTCATTATATATTATAATTATTTTATTTTATTTTCCCCATTTTATAAAAAATTATTACATATTAATTATTTTTAGAATTGATTTATATGGATGGTGATGGTGACTTAATATAGAATATAGAAAGTATGTTATAGTGGAAAAAATACTCTCTTGAAGTAATGAGTATTATTATTGTAATATTTTACCCTAATTCTCTATTAATTTGGTCCAAAATTATCTTTTTGTTTGTAAGTGATTCAATTTTTTTATTTTTAATAGTTTTGATATAAAAAATTGGTTCACATTTATTGGTATTAAATCTAAAAATTAAAATATTTTGATTTTAGCACGATATCAAAGAGTGTGGGTGAGAGGCTTTTGTAATTGGTATCAGAGTAGGGTTTAGATAACATTAGAGACTAGGATTGTTTCTTGTGAGGTTATATTAGTAGTTTTGTATACCATAATAAGAATGTAAGATTAACTAAGATAATATATTCAAATTCTTAAACACCAATTTTATCATTAATCTTTTGAGTTATTAATGTGATTAACGACTTTTTTAGAGATGTTTTATTAGTTTATAGTTTATATAAACCACTGGATTAAAGTGATGTATTACTTCATAATTTTTAGAAAATTGTTTTAAGTAATTTATAAGAATTAAGATTTATATGATCTTGGTTATTGATATAATTATGGGAAAACATTTTTCAATGTATTGGTACCCATGGGATTAAAAAGGGATTTCGGGACTAAGTGATTAATGTTAGGTAAAAATAATATCACATCATTTTTGTTCCTAAAATTTTAAATGCATAAGATATAACATGAATTTAAAACAATCATTATCATTGATGATATTTAGAATTATTTAGTTTGAAAATTCTGTATTACTATCGAATTTTGGATATTAATGTGTTAATTCATCAAATTAAGGCTTAGTCATTCTGGTAATTATCTTATAATATGATAACTATTTTTGGGTTTTAATGTGTAAATTAATGTGGAAGAGTTTTTTATCCCTTATTGACTTATGTGATCCTTTAAAAATTTGTGTTTATAACTTTAGGCATAAAAAATTATTTTTAAAACTCATTCTTTGGATTAAAATATTAAATTTTGGTGGAAATTGATTAAAGGATGGAATTAAACTTAATATGGAAGTATATTTCAATAGGTATTTTAATATATATGGTAATATAATTTCCTAACTCTTAGAAAAATATATTTATATAAAAAATTTATCTTATTTACTACATATCTGATTAATAAATTTTCATTTAACTCATCACATATTTATGGTTTTGATGTCCTTAACTTTCTATTTATCATAGAAACTCTTATAAATAATGATCTATGTCAAAATATATTATTATTTCTAATTATATTATATTTATATATTCTCACAATCTGCTAATATTTTCATTTATGGAAACCTAAATATGTGATGAACTTCATATTTCCCATTCTCTCTTTTGAAGCGGTATTTTTATTCACTATTTTTACGATATGGGATTCCAACAAAGTTATTTTCAAATTTCCATCCTTTTTTTACTGAGAAAAATATAAAATTTTAAGGTTGTAATTTATTAAATATTGGTTTGATTTTACATCATAATACCTTTTTAAAAGAATTATATTCTTGATAGCATATAATACATGCAACACCGAGCATTAATGAATCACGAAATAATATTATTTTTAATAGGACTATTATAACTTAGTAATTTAATTATAGGTTATTAATTGTAGTGTGTACTTTATATATATATATATATATCCGACTCAATAAAAATTTATTGATCAATTTATGGTAAATAATTAATCTATTTTTAGTAATGTAATTTTATTCATCAAAAATATATTTTCATCAAAAATGATATTATACATTTTGTGGGAAACTATTATGAATAATTTGTATAAAATTTATAATTTTTTTTTGAAAAAATTAACATAATTTTTCAAATCATCATATCAAAATTATCTTACTGTTAAATTTTTGTATTTTAAAAAAAAATTATTTCTCTGTCAACAGTGAGAAATATTGTTTTTTTGTAAAAATGTCATTTATCTTCCATAAATTAAGGAATATAAAAGTAAAATTATGTTTTTAATATGATATAAATTAAAACTATATTTATTTATTTATACTTAATCCAAATAAATATTTTTTAATCAAATTTATACTGGATTTTAGTATAAGATTATTTTTGGGCTTAAAAATGTGATTCATCTGAAAATAATAATAATGTCCATAATATTTCTCCATTTTAATTATTTTAAAGAACAAAAATTTATGAATGATTTAAATTAAAATCATATATTATATATATTTAAATATTATCATAAATTATCATCATGATTATTTCTGGTCATTGATTTAATATAAAATCATATTTTTCATGAAAAATACACTTCTTTAAAACTCATTTTCTCATTGCATATTGTGTTTATTTTAAAATTAAAATTTACCAATTTTTAAATTAAATTTTTTAAAATGGATTTCATATATATAAAGATAAAAAATCATATTATATATTTTGAATAACAAATTTATTTCCTATAATAAATAGTGTAAACAGTAAAAATAATTAACTTGGTTAAGTTGAAAACAGATATACCAAGGGGATAAAAATGATAATGGTTAAAATAATGTAAATAGTTTCCTAAAAAATATTGGATGAAAGAATTTCAACATTAAAATGATTATTGATTGATAATAGTCGAGTTTTGAGACTTTTGGAATTTGTAAAATGTTGGCACACATTTTTCTTTTCAAAAATTACTTGTGTTCCACTCACCTAAATTATAAAAGTCCACCCACTATCATCTACTAATTACACATTAAAGGATATTTTTCTATACAAATACCTACAAAAAAAATTACACACATCCCTAAAAAAAATATACAGGCAATAATAATGTCATAAATCCATCCTATGAATTCATTTGGTTCATAACTAAGGTAGTTTCTTAAAGAATAGGTGGCATACTTAACTGTGAAGTTTTATTTTATTTCTTCTTCTTCATTCATAAAATCATCACAAATTACTATTATATAATGAAAAATTGTCTAAAATATACTTATATGTTATTATGTTAATGGTATAACCTAAATCCATACCATTTTCTATAAAATTGGATACCTTTTTATTGTTCATCTGTACGACCATCTACAACCTCACAATCCAATGTCATTGATCTTCCATCATTTCCTCTCACAATTTTTTACAATGATATATTTAATATATATATATATATATGTATATATATATATATTATATTTTGATCTTATTTATAATTCTTGAGTTATGGTATCAAATATACTATCCTACTTTCAATTCCATGAGGGATATGATAATGTCGCTCGTATGTATGCCATATTACCACCTCATTGATCGATGTGATTTGTTATTCAATGATGATGTACATGGATGAAAATAAGGGTATATATAACAAATATATTTTATATGAATAAAATAATTATGATAATCAGGTAATATTTATAATTAATAAAAAATAATATATATTTTCTTTCTTACACTAAAAAATGATAGTCATTCGTGCGTACGTGTGGGATACCACCCCCAAGAAGTGATGTGACTCTTTTTTCATCATGAAATCAGATAGATGAGATATATAAGTATATATAATGAAATAATATTTAATTTGAGATATTTTAATCATTAAATAAAGAAAAAATATTACTTACCATCTTTCTATAATTATCATTGAAAAATTGAAACGTTACTCATGCGTACATTCGACCAACATTCTCATTGATCGTAACATAGTTAATTATTCATAACTATATTCCAAAATTATTTTAGATGAATAATTGATGTATTAAAATGAAAATTATTATAGGGAGGTCAAAAATTTACCTCTTTGAATAGAGTGAACCTATTGAATACATTTTGTATACATTAACTGAATATCATCAAAACATCCATTGAATATATAATGGATTAAAAAAATTATAACATCATAAAATGTGAAATAAAATAAATAATATAATTTATTTTTCTATAAATAAATTAAATAATTATAAAAAATTATTATTCATGATGATATGGAACATACACGATGAGTAAAACTCAGGGTAAGAGACTTCTTCACAATTTTCCCTAATTGAGTAATACTTTAATGTTATGCGCCTAATTTATTTTATAAACATTATTTAATAAAAATTGTATGTTAAATATCATCAGTACTTCATAAATATTAGTATTTTATCTTTCAAACTGAATTATTTAATATCAGGGAACTAGAAATGAAACTTACATAGTGGTAAATAATTTCATAACACACATAATTCTCATTTGGTTGTACTAATTATTATTTTCCTTGATATAATATGATTATTAATGTGATGATTTTTTATTATATTATGTTTTTTACACTGATTAAGTATGTATTTACATTTTATAAACATAAATTATTCATTTAATAATTTTTACTTCAACGTTATTATCATTGGAAGGGTTTCCCATCTCAATTTATATTCCTTGGGACATATGTCATGTTATAAGGAAATATTCATTTATAAGGTGTACCTACTACAAATTTGATATATTATATTATGAATATACTTATGTAAAGTATATTTAATTTTTAGCTTATGTTATTCTTTCTAGGGGATTATGATTGAAGTGTTACCATAGTGCAAAAGGCTTAATGTTAAAATATCATTTCATTCATGATTTTTTATTATGATGGTTCTTTTGAAGTTAATAACATAATTTTATTCTATTGAAACACACACACACACACATATATATTATTAAAAATTAGTTATTCATATAAATTTTAATTAATATTACCATTTTTCTCTCTTGCGTACTTAATACAATTTAAGAAAATAGATTTTAGAAAATTCAAATTTATTTCCTTCTTTAGTCAAAATTATTTTTTCAAAACAGTTGTTGTCTAAAAAAATTAAAAAATGTTTAAAAATGTTTATTTAAAGTAATTTCATCAAATAATTGTTTTTTAAAATATATTTTTAAATGAAGTCTTTATATCATTTTTGAATGAGTAGCGTTTTTTCTGTTACTGAATACGTGAAAGGAACCTTGGCTTTATCACACACTACATGAATGTAATTTCACACTCTCATGACCAATGAATTTTTTAATGATTAATTTTCATTTTTCAATATATATTTTAAAAAAAATATTTCATTAATATTTGAGATATTTTTATATTGTTTTTGTTTTTTTTAAAAATGTATTGGATATTTTCATATAGGAATATTCCAAGTGATATTTCAAAATCAATTTCCATATAAAATGACATCATTTCAGGTTAGATAAATTGAAAATTTAATTTTCATATGAATATTTCAATGAATTTGTTTTTGGTATTTATATTCATTAACATATAAAACCCTGGATGAATATATATTCATTGTTGGGTTTTAATGTAATGATACCATCATTGTAATTTCTTTCTAAATGGATAATAATTATTTCAAGATATCTTCATGGAACCTGTTGTAATTCTAGGGATCAATGATTTTATGATCAGAGAAATTGTTGTTTATAAATGTATTATTTATTTTAAAATTAATAGAATTTTTTTGCGATGCATTGAACCCCCATTGTACCAATTTGTTTTCTCGATATATCATAGACACTGGTTTGAGACCAATTATAAGTCACATGTGGGATTGATATAACATAGATGATGGGTTGAGCCTCATTATAACTTAATATATGAAAGGTTTATCCCCATTACAGAACACGACTGAGCTCTATATGAATTATACTAATTTTTTAGTGTTATTATTGATCACAAGTGATCCTGATATAGATTATATGAATTGATGAACCCAATTATAGCTCACGAGTGAGACCGATTAATCTTAAATAATGGGTTAATCACCATTATCGCTCCCTAATACAATTTATAATGATTATGTTTTCCAATGATTTAAATTCGATGTCAGATATATGGTTATTCCAATTATATGCATTTTTTATAAAAATGATACATGATACCAATATGTTTTCTTTTTTGCGTTAAATATGTTTTCAATGTTTCCTATAATCAAGATTGACATCATATGGCTTATTGTTATTGATTAATATGGAATTTTTATCTAATTAATCATTATGAAAAGATTCAAGATTGTTTATCCTACTATTGATGGTATTGAATATTCTTTTTTTTTGTTATCATACACCTTGATTTTGTTAACACAAACTTATGAACTTTTTTCCCCATTAATGGTAATTAATTGTTAATTTTTATGCATACCTTTATTGAGTATTGAGGTCACACATATTATGTTTCCCTTTCCACAGGTTATGAAATATGTTGTAAAATGAAATATTTTGTCAAAGGTTACGTATGGATGATGACGATGACCAAATATGGAAAACAAAAAGCTAGGTCTAATGGTGAAATACTATTAATGTCATTAATGTTTTTTATATAATATATTGTCCTAATTAATTACAAATATAAAGCTAATATTTATTTGTGTATGTATGTTATTAAATATTACCTGTTGATGTTTTAAGGGTACTATAAAAAATTGGTCAAATTTTGTTAGTATCAAAGAGAGAATTGTAAAAATTAGGTTTTTAGAATTGAATCCAATATTGCGGTTCAGTGGCTATTATTGTAACCTAGATTAATTTAAACATACACCCCTTATTTGAAATTTCATTGAAAATATTCGCAAATTTCATCAATTATAAGTCCCTATAACATTATTATGACCCTTTTGACATTATGTTATCCAAATCCCTTCACATTGAAGGAGTTTTCCAATAAAATATCAAGTCCCAAACATAAGTATTAGCACATTATTATGTTATTTTCTTAAACTTTCTCATCCAAAAACAATATTAGAATAAAATTTTAATTAATAATAGTAATTAATTTAATAATATGTTGTAATTTTAATTTAATAACCATTATCTATTTATCTCTATTTCATATAAAAAATATAATTGTCATTAGAGTGTTGTGTAGACAACTGCCTCCACAAAGTGACACCATTCATCATTCATCACCTCCAATCATGGAAGGTAAAAAAAGATGTAATGGAAATATAAATATGATATATATAATATAAATATTATTATATAAATTCAATTTATAATATACATTATTTACCTCTAATTCATTGTGAAATGGGATCATTAATTATGTGTTTGGGTGAACTATCACCTCCACAATAAATGAGTTCCATTTTTCATTACCACCCATCATGGTTGGATGTCTAGAAATATTTAATATATAAAAAAAATTTCTATAAAAAAATTAAAATTATATATATTATAAAACTATTTTACAAATATTTACTCCATGCTCAATATGCATAATTGTTTAAGAGAAAATTGATGGAACAACTTCAACTGACCAACATATACCCAAATAATATATTACAAATAAATAAAATATTATGTTTAAGGGAATATATAATATTAAAAATAACATAATAAGGTTATTGGGTATATATCTATATAATTTATTTTAATTATTTATGAAGTCAAGTGAAATTGTAAATGCTTTTAGACACTAGTAAGGGTTTGGTCTAAATTTTTTTTTCTTTGAGACACATGTTCTTATATTCATCTAATTAATTTCAAATGGTGTATACACTATGAATTGTATATTTAATATCATTAATTATCATTATTCATGTAATTTTTACTAAAAATTATATTTCCCTTTCTTTTAAAGGGTTTAATTATAATGTTTCTTAAGATGTAATGGTCTTCATCTCAATTTCCCTTCAATGAGATATATTTTAATGAAATTAACCAATTTATTATTTATATTTATTAAATTTTAGATATAATATATTTTTTAATAATCCATGAATTATTTCATGGTTTTTATTTAACTATTTTATTTATATTATTCAGATAAACTTTAATTAAAAAATTAATAAAGAAATATGAGTATTTTTTAACTCAATATTATTTTATTAGTTATAATGATTTTGTTGAATTGTTTCATTAATTACTTATTTAATACCATATTTATATCTCGAGAGATCAATTTTTGATCATTTATTTCTTACATTATTATTCTAATCCTTTTTATTATGAATGTGTGTAAAAAAAAGTCATATCCATTTAAATGATGTTTTCCTATCCCCATCTATAATTTCTCTTTCTTCTAATTTTCTATACATAAATCATAAATATAATTAAGTGATAACTCATTTATACTTTATATTTATATTTTTTTATATTTTAAAAATTATTATTATTTATCATATTTTATGATGGTTATTTTCAAAAAAGGTGTTTTAAAACCTAATAATGGATCTTCTATACCTCCTTCATGACTTATTGATTACAAATAATATTTATTTTTCTCCATTTCTATGAAATTTATTTATAATGAAAATATTATATTTTCATATATATTTAACTTAAATATATAAATTTTTAACTACCCATTTCTTTTGTAGATTATACATGTTTTTATTTACCTTTTAAATTCCCACTTTTTATCAAACATGGATTAAGGGAATTTTAATTTATGATCTCATGTAAAGAATCATCCCATAAAATGTTTTTAAAACAATAATAACATCGTATAAACAAAATATTTTATGTATATACCACATGGTTCAATTAATATTTTATCAAAAATTACATTCTCATACATTCTTTAAAAATATCCATTACTTATTCTATAATGTTTCTCCCAAATGGTTCACTTTCATTTTTCTTCATTGAAATTTCCTCTTGAATTATCTATGTCTGAACTTAATGTTCAGTAAATAAATTAATTTTAAAATTATTAATGTTTAAAATGATTTAATTACCTCATCTATTGAGAATCTATTTGATATATCCTTTGGTTATACCAATATAAAATATTGTGAAACACAATTTATTATCATGGGTTTTATCATACTTATGATTTTTACCTGATTTATTTATAATTTTAAGGAAAAAATATTCTTGAAAATTTTATGATGGTGGCTATTATATGTTAGGAAATTTTGGTCTATTAAATCCCTCTAATTCTAATGGTAATTTTAATTTCTCCTGAGATACCTTGTATGGTTCCTATGAAATTCACCTATGCGCATTTTGTATGGTGCACTTGTGGTTATCCAATAACGAGTACGTATAGTGATTAGATTATTATCCTAAAAAAACAATGTATTGTACACGTGTGTTTATCCTATTCTCAATATGTTATGATAGTGGATATCCATATAATACCACAATTATGTTGGAAGTTAACTTTTATTATGTTTTCTTGGTTGTTAGATTTTATATATTCAAATGATTTCATATTTTGTTATTTAAACACATGAATATGATTCCATGATCTTATGATATAATTTATTTATACAATGATTCAATTATTAACTTTTACTAATATATCATGGTTCAGGATTTTTATTTTTATATAATATATCCATAATTCATGTTTTCTTAAAAAAATATTATTAATAAAAGTTATTTTAACAAAACAATTTCTCTATACAATTGTTTTCTAAAATTCTTATGATCTTACCCAAGATGACTTGTTGGTATGTCTTTAATTGGTGAGTATTTTATTACACCTATTTATTATTAATCACTTCCCTAGGTTATAAATAATATTGTAACTTATGAGGAATTAATAATGTTGTTTAGTAGAGTTCTATTATGGGTTTATTTTTACAAAATTTGTAAACACATTTTCATATGAATAATCATCAAAGAAACTAAACCAAAAGGGTCTCAGATTTTTGTGATGTTATTGTGTGATATAATTATTAAAATATAAAAATGATGTAATATAAGTATATTTTTTTTGGGGGCTGTTACAGTTTGAATAAAATGATGGTTCAATTTTTTTAGAATCAGTAAAGTTATTTAAGGGAATAGAATAATAGAACTATATTGAAAACACTAAGATAAGTCAAAGGGAGTAGTATAACTATATGTTAACATCCTAAAATATTGTTAAATTATATAGGTTGTGGTTTTTTATAACTAAATATATATCTCGATAGTACAAGTAGATGTAGGATATATCATAGATGTACTTATGGGTAAGAAAACCAAAATATGTTCATTGGGTTTTAGCATCACTGTCACCTAGTGTATAATAAAGAGGAAGAACTATATGGCTAGTTTGATACTCTAGGGGATATGGTTTTTTAATTATATCATATTTATGAATAATTATGATGGATTTATTTCATAAAAAGTCTCGGAGATGGTGTTTTCTGTAGACGACAACTCGCGGCGACCCACGGAATGGCAATGGCGTTTTGTGGCGCTAAAACCCTATAAGAAGCTCGAGGATGACTTACCTCCCCTTCCAGGAGGTCGGAGGGATGGGATGGAATGGGTCTCACAACCTCCAACACCGCAGAAACCTTTCATTCCTTTCTCAAACCCTAGTTATCTCCTGAATTTCTAGACGATTTCATTATGCCCAAATGTTCCTGATCTTCATCAGGGCGATCCTCTGCTATCGATCTCTACATCGGAGTTCCTTGAATCATCAAGTCACTTGAATTTAATGCTGGTAGCATGTTTCGATCAGAGAAGGGCCTCGGTTGATGAGTTCGACTGCTTCAACTTTTGTAAGTGGGATTTTCAAGAACACGAAGATATTGGGCATGTCGACAGTCACTAATTCATGATTCAATTTTCCTCAGAAGGTGATTTGATCCAAGCCTGGTCCAGTGCCCCTCGTAGATGAAACATATGCAGTTTCTTCCTCCTTTGATGGTCGTTTGATTTATGCCTGAATCATGATCCGTCAACCACTGTGGTATGGGTTGGTCTCACTCAGATCCCTCTTTCCTTCCAAAATCCTGCATTTATTTGCATGATTGGTAATATGGTGGGGTTCTATCTTTATTTTGATATCCGTAATTCCACACTATGTCATCCTGTGAATCCTCTTCTACATGTGGAGGTGGATGTCGTAAGGCCCTCTGTCAATTGGGTATGGATTACCGTTAGTTAAAAGTTCAGATGGAGGCATCTCGTGTTTTTCGAATCTTGGATAGGATGCTATAATACCTGTTGTCGTATGGGGCATATGGCATCGAAGTGTCACTCTGAGGTGCTGAATAGAAGTCCTTCAAATCTGATGGAGACTTTAAGCGAGTCCTCCAGGCAGAGGTTGATGTTTTCTGGAGGTGTGGCTTCTGGAACTGCAGATGATGCGGAGAATCGGGATGACGTACCTTCGAGGAACTATGCAGAGGCCCCAACAAATACAGAAGTGTTTTTTGTGTTCAGTAGGATTCGCCATGACCTACAGTTGGGTGATGGGGTGCTTCAAGCTAATGCAAAGAAGGCTTCAGTTTCTGGCGAAAGGGGATGCACAGAAGGTGTTAATGCTGTTGTGAGGGAGCTGCAACATGAGGGGTGTGTGCTTGTATCTACTGAAAAGGCTGGTAATTGGGTTAAGGGAGGATTGGATGTTGTTAATGGAATGCTGGATGATATTGGCGGATGCAGTGGTCCCATGGAGGTTTCGGATGCTAGTAATAGGTTGCATGGAAGGGCTGTGATTGATGGGGATATGGGCTTCACAATTGCTACTGCAAATTGGTTCCAAGAGTTGTAGAAACAGCTTGTAGAGGAGCATAATTTAGTAATCTAATTGTAGCATGAGTATCCTTTATAGGAGGATGGTAATGGATCAAGATTTGTGCTGTAGGGGACTTTGGTTAATCAGGAGTCCCCATAACAGCCAAGGTGTCTTGCTGTGATTGACACCAATGGTCAATTCTAGAAGAATAGTTGAGGGGAAGATAAATTTCAGTAGGTGATTATCCATGGGAAATGGTGTAATTGCTCTGAGAGTGATCAAGAAAACTATGGTGGTATGATCAAATCTTATTTTATTGATGTGGTACAGGGCATGAAGATGAAGGTGAATGGGGATCAAGAAATATTGACTGCTCCACCGTGACGCAGGTCATGGAAAGATTACTCTTATTGGCCAAATCCATTAGCCATGAGGTCCTCTGGGGGCATCGAAGAGCACTAATCCTTGGAGCAGATGAATCTATGAAGGAAATATGCTAAGGATCTGAAGCATTATGACAGCTCGGAATGGGAAACAACTACTATGGAGGAAGATTATAGAGATGGGTATGGTTTTTTTGACAAGTAATTTCCTTTCTTTTTTCCTTTTGGTTCTGGACTACTGTACTTTTATTATTCTTTAATAAATGGTTAGGGGGTTATAATTTGGCTGAGATTTTATATAATTTCATATAAAAGGATTGGAAAAATACCACCTTTTGTTTATTGTCTGTTTTTTTATTTTACAATGTTTTACGTTGTTGATGAAGGATTTTTATTGAAGGAGGAGTGAAGAGTGAGCATGAATGTCTGATCTCATAATGCATAAATTTATGAACGGATCTCACAATGTGTGAATGTCTGATCTCTTAGTAATGAAATGAATAATCTTGTAGATAATTAGAGTATTTTAATTTAGAGTTTAAATATCTAAATTTTTATCATGAATTGTGAATTTTTGGATATATCTGACATAGAATTAATGTAAGAAAATATATCATGGAGCATGAATGTTAGAACTGGTCACACAAACTAAGAATGTCAAAAGTAATATCATGGACTAGTTTCACCATGAACTTCTTGATTATTTGAAGGTCTCCATTTATGTTCAAATGAAGCACACATGTTTTTTAGTTTATCTCTTGAAAAGATTATGTCAAGCACAGGAAGAATAAAAGATGTAAACGATGAAGGTATACTATGGTCATTCAACATCAGTCAAACTCATGATTTTATTTGAATCACAAGTTGGGGTACCATGAGGTGCTAGAAGACAATGGTCCTACCAAATGATTGTATTTTTATCTCATGATGGGATGATGAAAATTTCTTGAAAATAATTATGATGTTGTTGTAAACAACTTGTGACATACTACATGTGATCATGGAATTCTCATAAAACATGGAAGGCTATCACACAAAGAACATCAGTTGAATTTCCTAGGAGGATGAAAAGATGGATAACCATGATTTATAATCTTATTATGAAGAATTCATTCCTATAAATATCCACAACCCATCTCTATGATGTAGAGATATGTTGTTAAGTGGTTTTAATAGAGGTAATGTATTTTTCATGAGTTGGAGAAAGTATTTCACTAGAATAATGTGATCTTTGTAACAAGAAAAAGTTAATATGAATTTTACTTTCTATGGAATAATTAGAAGTTATACATGTGTGTTTTTTTACTACACATAGGTATACCTGTTGATATTACACAGACCGCTTAATGGGAATAAGGTCTCACGCTAGAGTATAACGATCCACGTGAATAGAATAAGGTCTCATGAAGGAGTCCGATGGAAAGCTATCATGAAAGTTTATTTTAGTAGAGTAATTAAATCCATGTAATCATAATGGTTTTTCAAACATGGGTCCTACGGGGGTGTCTTCATCTAGTGTCTGTAGAGGTGTCACATTCCAGGATCTCACACAAGGGATACGTGTTATGATCTTGTGCAAAGGGGTTGTGTGCAAGGGTATCGTATAAGGGTAACATTCTAGGGTGTTGAGTACGGAGATACATTCATAATTACCCTATTAGAAATAATATTTTATTATCTATATTATGAATATGAAGAAGAATAAAATGGATCATTACCATTCAACAATTCATTAATGAGTCTATTCACTACTATATCCATGGTTGTGAATGAAAGAATTGGCATCTCATGAAGGTATGGTCAATGTGAGGAGGAGTTCACATGATATATCATGGAAAGGTTATTCTAGAGGTTATGTTCACATCAAGTATTTTAAAGAGAACATTATGTTTAGATGAACCTATCATACATTTAGTGAGACTCTCAACTATATATGATAATGTTATTTACACTGTGAGCTAATTTTTACCCATTAAAATTAGTTTAAATTATAAGGATATGTGAGATAAGTGATCATAGGTAGATAGTTCAGCATCCCCAAACATTTTAGGGGTACTGATACCTAAAAGGAGTGTCCTATCTGAATCCCATAAGTATTTTACTCAATGATTTTGGATCACAAACACAATGTTGGATGCATGTTCATTGGACAATCCAATAAGGATGATCCAAGTAAATTTATATGTGTAATTATTGTTTCTGTATTTATTTCATTTATATTAACCATCATTTTATAATGTTTTTATCGATACTATAAGTATAAAACCAAATTAGAAAAATAAAAGACCATTATAATTTAGAGGTCATGGTTTAGTGGGTAATGAATAATTTTTAAATGAATATAAAAACCTTGATTAACCCACTCACATTTTGGGTATCTAATCCCATTTTATTCATTAGAATTTGTATCATAGTGTAGGATTGTTATATTATTTTATTACTATGATAAGGATTTTTATATTGTAGGAATTGATGTTTTACTTTTTATTTCTTGGATCCATGTCCATCAGAAGAATATAAAAGAAGAAGAAGTCTGGTGGAATTACGCAGTATGAATATGTCTATGAAAATAGTGTGATTTAGTTAAAGGAAAACATCAATGTATTGAAAAATTGTTTGGATGAATCATACTGGGAGATTATTTTCTCATTCAATGAGGCTTCATGAATAATAAAAGAAAGAAACATGGAATGTGATGTAATAATTACTAATTATGAAGAAACTAAAAGAAGAATAAAATTTTGAAATTCCCACCTAAAAAAGGAATTTCATGATAAATTAAAATAGGAAAAAAAATGTCTTATGATATATGTATCCAAACATAGGAAATTCATTTAAAAAACATAAATGTTTGAATAAAAGGATTGTGGAATTGGAGACCGATCGAGAAGTAATGAAAGATTACCAATCTTAAGAAAAGTAGAATATCATTGTTTTTGATAAGGTAGATAATATAAACATAATTTGTTTTAAATTTTAAATCCATAAAAATTGATGATGGTATACACATCCTTGAAATGGTTTATGAGAAATCATTATTTAATGATTCGGTTTCTAAGATGAATTCAAAACTGAAGGATAAATGTGACATCGTGGATAAGCACTCCCCGAAATTATAATATTAGGGGACTATTTTTATGACTCTTAATGGAGAAATTAATGCTCAACATGAATCAAGGTAAAAGAAGATTAGATGATTTGTAAAAGATCTAGAGTCATTCAAAAACGAATTTGAGCAATATAATACCAAAGAAAATCCTCAATTGAATTATTCTTTGAATTTATTATTTCATTATCCTTCAGATGGAACTGAATAAATGAAAATAAAATATTATATTTCATAGGAAAACATGAATTTATCATGTCACCCCAAAGACCACGTAGTTTTGGATCTAACAATATTGACTATGATGAAGCCTCTCCCATGAATGTGATGAAGAGATCTATTAATAGTTCTAGAAATAGAGAAAATCTTGTTGGTGGTTGAAATATAAAATAAAAGACTTATTATGATATTTATGAAAATATGTTTTGTTTCTATGGGATTTTTGGGCATATTTAATTTTTTTAAAGATTTGGGTTATATATTATTATGTGAATAAAAAAATATTTCCAAATATGAGAATAAGAAGATGATTTAGGAAATTTCTGAAAGACAATTCTCATAAAATAATATATCCATCAAATGTTATGATTATATAGGATTAGGACACACCATGAATATGTTTCCATAAACCCAAGCTCCCAATGTAAAAAATAATAACTCCAGATACATCAATATCTCATCCACAGAATGATGAAATGGTATATGTTATTATTATGATATGTTTAATATTTTTTAATAATGTGTATTTGGAAATATATTATAGCTAGAATAAAGGATAGAATAAAAATAAAATTGAATATAGATCCCCAACACTGATGGTGTAAAATATGTAATATTATACTTAAATAAAATCCTCAATTTTGGAAAATAGATATAATTTTTCCATGGAAACAAATGTATAACATTAAAAAATATACCAAGTACTTCCTCTATTACAGTGACACCAACTCTCTTAGAATGAATTTGAATGAACCTTTGAGAAGAAGAAAGGATATTATCATGTTGTATGTAAAAATAATGTAAATTATACAAGAGAATAACCTCTATAAATAATGGGTATGTTGAATTAGATAACTGATAAAATTATGATGGATAAAATTTTCTTAGAAAAATTCATGTGTCATTCCACAAGATGAGAATTGAAGGCAATAGAAAGATCCCTAAAATATCTGTAGAAGATAGAGAATAAAACTAGTGTAAGGATTCATTCTTAGATAATAAATCATCAAAATATCAAACTGATGAAGCATTAAAGAATGATTTATTTATAATGGTTTTAAAAACTAAATTCTGAAAAAAAACAAATCCTATAAAATCTACATTTCAGAAGAAAACTGAGCGTGTGGGTGAAAAATGTCCTATTATATTACCAAATTAATTGAAGTTTGATGTGACGATGATACATGAAAAAATTTATATAATTCATTGAAATAAAATATTAATTTGTTGGTCTATCACAATCAAACACAATCTACTTGTTAGGATTCGAGAGGTACCCCCTCATTGTGAGTTAATGTTTTCTCATTTTTGATTCATGTTTTATATAACTCGAGTTATAAAATACATTTGCAATCTGTGAGCTCAAAATCGAATGGGATCATAAGTTGATAGAAGATATTTGAGACATGATGAATCTAAAATCATGAAATTAACATATGGTATCAAATTCAACAAGTGGTGTTACACTAAAACTATATTTCACAAATATATATTTTGAAGACAAAGGCTTTGGAAATGGAAGACCATATAATGAAGATCATGATGTGAAATTTATATTCTATTAATGCTCTACATGAATGATCCATTAGATCCAAGTAATGTTTAATATTCATCCATTGGTAAAATGTCTCAGTTGAATGGGTATTTCTACACAAATATAATAAATAATAGAGGAGAAGCATAAACACTAATTAATTTTATGTTTATCTATTTTGTTTTAACAATGGGGTATCAAATGACTATTTTTAGGATACATTGTTGCTATGATAAAACTCATCAACATTTCTATATGTGGTATCCCTATTCTAAAATGTTATTCTACATCAGGATTCTTTTCAATAATCAGTTCTAAATATCATATATTAGTCCAGATTCATAGGTTTTCAATGGGATATGGTGAAAATCACTCCAAGATATGTTTCCTCTTCTGAAAATATAATCCTATAAACAGTTTAGTAAATTAATGAAACTAGAATTAATTGAATTAAGTGAGTGAAATTGGAAATTTTTTTGTTTATTAGATTAAACTCCTATTTTTATATTGATTTCTCACATTGTAGGAATAAAGGATTTTCAAATGACTCAATTAAAAAATGAAATTTGACTTAATGAAAATAAATCATTATCTTGAATCAATAAAGAGGAACATGACTCTAATTAAGAAATGTGATAAAAGAATAAATGAATTAATCTGAATTTTATAATGGATTGAAATGTGAATTTTCAAATAGTGGACACACCAAGGTGGTATTTGGATACCAGCATATGGTGTGTTATGGGATAATCAAAATTGTAAGACTAAAATTGGGATACTAGTTTCCTTTTAACCAGATTTCAGATGATAAAAGTGCAATGTGTGTCCCCTCATGATTTTTACATCTGCTTGGGAGAGATCAATGACTGTGTGGGAGTAAATTAATAATTAAAGGGATGCCCTTTTGAATTCTATGTGAATGTGGGATATTTAAGTGATTTATCGGATTGGTATCCATTATGATACTTTATGTTCTATATATAAATGATAAAATTAATGAAATATTTCATAGAAAAAGTTGATTAAAATAAAATATCACATAATCAAGTAGAAATTAGAGAATGATCATGTTAATATGTAGTATATTAATACTGAAATATTGTATGTAGACATCTTAGTGAAGTACATTTCCAAAGAAGTTTTTGAATGTCATCAACTGACTGTTAAAGTTCATTCATATCCCCAAATATGAATAGTGTAGATGTAGAACCCCCTTATCCCTGATGAATTGTATTTTTTCCTCTATATGCGGATATGTGTTCATTTCCATTATACAGAACATATAAGAGTGTCCTTTAGATTCTTTGAAAAATATCGACAAAATGTCTTAATCACTATAAGGGTGAAGCAAATAAATGGATAAGGTATATAAGGGGGGCTTTAAATATTATGATGCTAAAATTGTTCTATCAACAATGATAAATCATGAAAAAGAGTTTCAATTGGGTTAATTATGTAATTAATAAAAATATGTAGGTTGAAAAGTGATCCTATAGGTTGGTCTTGTACTATATTTTGGAATTAAGATGGTTTTTTGAATCATGATTGAGAATGGACTGACTCATAGGTGAAATTTACATGATACTCATGTTTCATATGATGAGATTTAATATTATTGTATTAGAGTATATTCTAAAGAAGTATTATATCACTATAAGGGGTTTTATAAAGAATATGGGTGTGTGAATAAATGGTCAATAAGTGTGTTATTGAAGATTATAAGTGTTTTAAAAAAAATCAATGGGTGGATTTGTGGACAAAAGAGGTCTTGTTGATGCTTTTCAGTGATTTTTTTCATGGTTTGAGGTTGTTGAATAAGGATGATTATCCATGGAGACAAGAATAGTGAGCATGAATTTCTGATATCATGGCACAATAATACATGAACTGATCTCACGTAACCTGAATGTCTAATCACATGAAGTGTGAAAAGTATAATCTTGAGGAGAATTAATGTGTGATCTTGTGGAGTGTGAATGTCTAAACTGATCTCAAAGAGCATTAATATTTGAATTTATCTAGTATAGTGAACTGTATAAACTAATCTCTCATAGCATGTATCTCATAACTGGTCAAGTGGGATGAAAATATATTAACTAACCTAAATGGGAAGTTATTTAAATTACATCATGATATTCAAAAGATCTCAGAGTGAGTTAATATGAAGAACACATGATTTTTAGTTTATATCTTGAATAGATCTTTTGAATCACATATATAAGAAAAGATGGAAATAATAGTGGTATCTTATAGTCGTCTGAAAGAAAGAGATCACCTAATTGCCTTCAGACATTACAATAGGGTCACGTAAATCACTAGAAGACAATTATATTTCCCAGATGATTACCCATGGATCACATAATGGGATCATAGAATTTGGTTTAATACAATTATGATTATCACAAAAAAAACTTTTTACATATAGTAGGTGATCATATAATTTACTTATGAGTTTTTGCAGGCGATCACACCAAGAACATAAGGTGGATTTCTGAGTCTGTGGAATGGATGACCAAACACAATTTGTTGAGATAATGAAGTGTATTTACTCTAATAAATATCCAAAACTCTTCCTTAAAATATAGAGTCTTTTAATTTTGTGGTATGATATGAAAAAAAATTCGTATGAGTTTAATATTGTTATGAACTGGAATCACAAGATCCCCAATACCAGAAGAAGATATCATAAAGAGGTGTTATGATGGAATCATGAAAAGTGAAGTATGTGTTGTGTGTTTGAGAACATAGGTAGACCCGTTGATATTACATAATCCATGTAACCTAAATAATTTCTCACGGAAATTTATAACGATTCATGTTAAAAAATAGGGTCCTCTGGTGGAGTCTCATGGAGAGGTATCATGAAGGGGTCTCATGGTGGAGTCACATGATTAGTATGATATGAAAGGTGTCTCATGGAGGGGTATCATGAAGGGGTATTAAATAATTCTCTCATGGTGGGGTCTCATTCATGGATCTCATGTTAAGATCTCATGCAAGGGTAGTGTGGTTGGATATTGTTCAAGTGTGTACATGCTAGGGTCTCACACATGCTTAACATGATAGGTTCTTTCACTTGGGGTTATATTCCACTATTAAACCCTAGAAATATAATTATAATATCTGAATTTATATGAATAATATTATAGAGTATCTAAACCATTTGAGAATACTTTGAGAATAAGTTTATTCGTTGCAACATCCTTATTAGTGAAAGGAATACATGGAATATCTTGAAGGTCTCTCAAAACTGAGGAGAAAGATTCATAATCCCTAATATAATTCTTATTCTTTAGGTGATACTCACATCAAGGATATTAAAGAGAAAATAAATTTCATAGGAACCAATCATACATTTGGTGAAACTCAGAAAAATAGTAGATATCATTCTTTAACGTGTGTTCTAATAGTTTTTCCTTCTAAAGAATTGACCATAAGAGGGACATCTGAGGGAAATGATCCTTCTTATATAGTTAATTTTCACAAATATTTATAATGGTATTGAACAAAATCATTAGTGAACTAGCCAAGACTATCATGATTTGAGTTTAGTGATTTTGGTGCAGCAACACAATGTTGGATGTACACTTTTTTAACTACCCACAATGGTGACCTATGTAAAAATATATGAGTTATTATTATTTATTAATAAATTTTATTTTTTTGGATCTTTATTAGATAATGTTGGAAAGGATAAGATCCATAAAAATACTAAAGGGATAAATACATGACCCTTATAATAAGGAGGCTAAAATTCAATGGGGATGGAATAATTTTTTCAAGAATATTCTTACCCTGATTCAATCACCATTTCAAGGTATCTAAAACACTTTTTAGCTTAACAATATGTTTAAGGGACTAGTCTGTGAAGTATAAGAGATACAAATGTAAGGTAAAATGAGTATTATTTTATGTTATATAGATTAGTAGAAGGATTATATTTGTTTATCTATCAATTATATAAGTTATACAATGAATGATGTATGATAAAAAGTTTTATACATCATGAAAAAAATAATTAAAGACTGAAATAATTGTCTTAAATATTGTTAAACCTTTAGGATAAATTTATACATGGTTATCTAAGGCACTTCACATATATTGAAAATTTTTCATCATTAATGTTAACCCTTTTTGGTTTCAGTGATTGTTAGAACTAGATGGAACTAATATAACATTTTGTGTGAAGGGAAACATGATTATTAACACAATGATAAACCCTTTATAATAACAAATAGACAATAAATCGTGTGATTATTTAGAACTATGTATCTTGAAACATGATTAAAAATGTATTTAATGTTGAAATATTGACTGCACTAAAAAAGATAACAATTGAGAATCATGAAACTTGAGGTAATTAAGATGATAAAATGAAGGATATTTAGACACATATATGATAAAAATATATGTATAATCATCAATGGAATTTACTTATGGGGTATAAAATATTATTTAATTTCAGTAAAATAGGGCATCAAAAACAAGTTTTCTGTGGAAAAAAGAAAGATTCAATGAAGGAATACAATGTTCATCCAATGGATCCACTAATTATCCAATAATCTCAATGTGAGGAATTTGGTCACTATTAATCCCAATGAAAAAATCCAATAGATAAAGAGGATGACCAAAAAACCTCTTCATAGTTCAAGGGAATAAGGAAAATCCAATCCAATGACATCTGTTGAGGTAGATTGTTATTTATCACTCTAGGCATGTTGATGCCTTATGTCATGTCATATTTCACCTATTATGTTTTAAGTTATAAATAAATAAATTTGGTGGTAAAATTATTATAAATATATTATATGAATATTCTTCACTGATTGTACAAATTTATTCCTTATAGTTCTATCTCCTATCTACTAATTATAAATTTATTAGGAATGGACAATTTCTTTTTAAAAATCGATAATTTCAAATTTCTTGTATGTATATCTCGCATGATATCCTAAATCAACCAACGATCAACTACAAGTGTAATATCTATAAATATATCCTTATGAAAATCAGTCATATAATTTTATTTTTTAAATATTTGGGAAACAATATATTTAAGGGGTGGTGGAGAATGTAATGACCTAAAATTCTTATATATGCATTCCTTTAATTAGGTAAAATAATTTTAATTGCTTTATCCACATGAAAAATCAAACCTAAACAAAACCATCACATGTTTAGAACACCAAAATCCAACATTTTTAATTAATTTTTATGAAAATAGAGGCCTTTTTAGGAATTAAATGAATCTATATGTATATATATAAAGGCTATTTTACATAAATTTACTTAATTGGATAATTTCATTAAGAATCCATATTTTTTTATATTGAACATTATGATGAAAAAATGTATATTATTATTGAATGATTATTATAATGAAATATAATTTTTATTGATTGATGATATCTTTGTTAGTTATTCATATAAATTCATAATAATTATAAATCCAGCTTCAAATTGTGGCGTTATCCTATAAAAACATCTATTCATCATAATATCTGTTTTTAGTAAACAATTAAATTCTAAAATTTAATAAGTTGATTATGAACAAATGAACACCATTTTGGGATTTACAATGAAAATATATGGTTCAGATTATTTTTATTGTTTTTTGTTAAATAATTAAATTTTTGGTGAATATCGAAATTTCAAATTTTACTAATAAAATCATTTTTATTTGACCTAAAAAATTTTTAATCATTTTTGTGATATAAAATAAAAATTTTTAAATAAAAAAATATTTTAAAAAAGATATTTTCAATTTAAAAAAATCATGAATATAATTAAAAAATAAAATAACATTTTTTGAAAACTATATTTCATATATTCAATTAATTTAATTTCTACTTTGGGAAATTTTGTATTTTTGATTTATTGAAATGTAAAATAATTTTTATTTGAACATTAATAATCTTATTAATACAATTACAATCAATATCATGGTTAATTTTAACCTATACGAAATAATTATTCTTCAAAATACTCATTTCTAAAAATGTTATTTACTCATTAGATGCAATAATTATAAGAATGATTTCTATAAAAATTTAATGTTAGTTTGATAAAGGAATTAATATATTTAAAATATTAATGTAAAAAATATTTAATATGTATAATATAAATATTTTAGGTATAAAATTTAGATTAATTCTAATTACCATTATAATTATTAAACAAATATTTTAATTTTTTTCATTATTAATATCAGGATATATCAATCAAATAAATTTAAATAAACCACTTAAATAATTAATCTTGTATATTTATTAAATTCTTAAATAAATATATCAAGTATAATTTAATTATTAGTCAATAATAAGCAATATTTAGAATTCATAATGGTTAAATGTGATTTTTACTAAAATAATTTTTCTACATATTTACTATTATAATTTTAAAAGATAATATTAAAATAATAACAAATTTAATTGGATTTAATATAGGATAAATTTATTTCTAAATGAAATAGTTTTTTTTCATATGGGTTATTTTAAATTATTAATAAAACTTAATATTACTAATTGAAATATTAGTTACCTAGTTTATAATTAAAAGTATAAAATGTAAAAAGGTAATGGTAAAAACCATATAACATTTTTCAAACATTTTGGGGAAGTATTTTTTGAGTCTTTATCAGCCCAGAGACTACAAGAATTAAATTATTTTTAAAATTTGGAGATTTTACCTTGAAATAGGGTCATTAATATATTTAAATATAATGGTTGTTTCCAAAAGTACTTTTTTATATCTTATAAAATATGGCTACATAAAACAATTAAAACATACACTTACTATTAAAAATTTAAAATAATATATTCCCAAATATCCTCTCATATTTTTCCCACCAATGTTTTTAAACCTTAATTATACTATATTAGCCTAATAACTTCAATTTCAAGGAATTTTCCAAGGAAATATAATGACTCCATCATATGTAATATATCCTTATTAAGATTTTACTCATAATTTTACTCTTCTAAATATCATAAAAAAATAATAATTTGATAAATTAATTACCATTAGTATACATATATATTTTTATATTAATGTAAAATCTATTATCTATTTATCTCTATCCGATATGAAAATGAAAGGCAACATTAGTGCATTACGAGGATTATCACCTCAAAAATCTGATGTCTTCCATTTTTCATCCCTGCCAATCATATTTGATGAAATAGATGTTATGGATGAATAAATATGATATATAAATATAATTAAAATAATTGTTTGAAATTTAAAATTATCATATAATTTATTTCCCTCTCATTCGTTTAGAAATGGAAACATTAATTGTGTGTATGCGTAAATTATTGCCTCCATGAGAAATGTTATTAATTTTTATTCACCACACATAAGGGTTTCCTTTAAAGATATATTTCATATATAATAATTATATACATAACACTATTAATATTTTATATATTATGAATCTATTTTAAAATTCTTTCAACCACGATCCTCATATATAAGGAGTTATAAGAAAATTGACCAAACAACCTCAAGTAAATAAAATAGAGTAGAAAACTATATGATAAATAATTCAGAGATGACATTTAAAAGAACTCGGAATATTAAATATATATTAATATTGTTCTTTTTTATATATCTAATGATCTTAGTTTAATTATGTTGTAATTTATGTGAAAGTGATTAATTTATTCAAAAATTTGTAAGGGTACGTCTCTAAACATCTTTTTTGGAGACACATGATTTTATGAGAATAATTTATTTTAAATAGAGTATATTCTTAAAATTGGTTATTTAATATCATGTGTTATCCTTATTTATGTTATTTTAACTTTGAAAAAGTGATCTTTTTATTTCAAAGTGTTTTTTATTAAAATTTTATTATATTGTAAGGTGTTTTATCTCATTTTCCCTTCCCTGGGACATGTTTTAATTTTATGCCACAATTTAATTTTTCAATGATCTACATAGTACCTAAAAATTTATTTTTAACTAATAAATTATCTAATTAATTGGGTTTGTAGAAAAATATTATTTTCAAGATTCTAATTACTTTTTATTCAAAAATTACTAAATTTGTAATGGTCTATCATAACTCAATCTAATCACTTGAGTTAAAATATGTTTCTTGAATTCCAATGATCATTTCATATGGTATAACCAATATATATGTTGGGTGATAAATTTTGTTCAATTATTTCATACTAGATATTTGTTTTCTTCTTTTTGAAAATGGAATTATGTTAAGAATAACTCTCATTCATTTAAACAATTATTTCCCTTTTTGTTCATAATTTCATATTCTTCAAATGTTATCATTTTAAATTGAAAAAATAATTATGTGTTATCTCATGTTAGTAATTTATTTAACTTTTCCAAATTTTAAATTAATTAATTTTTATCTTATTTTATAACATGGTATTTCATCATTGGTATTTTAAAGCAAAAAATGGATCTTACGTACCTCTATAAAGACTTTTTAATTACAATATCTTTATTTTTATACGTTTTAATCAAATAATTCTCTCATAAAATTATTATATTTTCGTATATATATCACATAATTATACACATATTTAAATATAATTCTCATTTCTAGGGTTATTCTACTTTGTAATTCCATTTTAAATTCACATTTTTTATATAAACCCTATTTCTGAGAATTTTACAACCTCTGATCTAATGTCCAGAAGAACCCATGTAAAATGTTTTTAAAACATGAATATCTCTTAAATACCCAAAAAAGATTTACGTATTAGTCTATTTTATATTTTCTTATTTTTGAAGAAATAATATTATCTTTACTTATAAAAAATCCTTTACTTATTTTATAATGTTTCCCCCAAATGATTCACATTGATTATTTCTTCTCTCAATCTTTATAAATAATTTAATACATTGGTAAACCATGTTCAAGTCATGTTTTTTTTAAATTTTGAATGTTAAAAAATATGTAATACTTTTTTCTATTGGGAATCATATTGATATGGCCTTAAGTTTTGAGTTAAGAAATGTTTGTGAAACCATCTTTCTTCTCCAAGGGGGTTTCAAAATTATGATTTATGAAAGATTTAATTGTTATTTTATTTAAAAAAATTATTGTACATTTTATTGTATATGATAAAATAATTTATGATAGGTGGGTCAATTATATCACTTAATTTCATTTAGTAATGTTAATTTACAATGAGATTCAATGTACTTTCAATGGGTGGTTATCCTAGCACACTATGTATAGTGCATGAGTGGTTAGCCTAAGAAAAAAATGTATGTTTCAAAGTTGGTTATCATATGTTCACTATTTAAATTGAACAAGTTTTAATCCTAAGGATACTATGTTATGATGGTGGTTATCAAGATTAAACAATGATTATGAGAGATATTTGCCTATAATATGTTTTATTTGTGAATATCCATGAGATATTCTTATGATTTCATGTTTTATAATGCTTCCAAATTATTATCATATCATTATATTATGATATGATTTACTTATATAATTATTCCCAAAATATAATACAGTCTTATACCATGGTAAATGTTTTATCCGTTTGCATTTTATGTCCATCCTTTACTATCTATAAACAAATATAATTTTTACATGTTCTTCTATGAAGAAATTTCTCCACACTATTATTTTCTTATAATTCTTTATATAATAATTGGTGACATGTTTATAGATATCCAATAATGAGTGTTTTATCTATACGATTTATTATTTTTCCTTCTAATGGTTATGAAAATAATTATAAAACATGAGATGTATAGAAAGGGTCTAGAGGATTTATAATATGAAAAAATATTCACATGATTTGTTTACTATGTATTCAATGTAATTAGTCATCAATAACACTAGATCACATGTTTTTATGATTTAGGAGCTATTATTTTGAGATGTAATTTTTAAATAATAGAAATAATTTAAAATAATTGTCACGACCCATCCTCGGGGCCCGTGTGTTGACTTCCCCAAGCCCTCCTTCCATAGGCCAGGGGCTGGCTACTAGCACCAAAGGCGTAAATCTTGACAAAAAGGAAAGGCATTGACTTTATGAAATGTAAACACACACACCCAGAGTAGAAGCGGAAGATAAAATTAAGTAAGAAGTATAAAGAGTGTGCTGAAAGTAAAAAAAGGCCAGAAATACAAGCCCAACAATAAAGTACAAGGAAAAGACAAACATCAGGAAGGTGTCAAGATGCTCCTGGATCGTCCTCTAGAGTTCCTACATGAAGGGTCAGTATAGATGGCCACCACTTCTCTCCACGGCTATCTATCACCTCCGGGTATCGTCTTGTCATGAAGTCCACCTCCGAGTACCGTCTCGTTGCGATGTCCACCTCCAGGCACCATCTAGCTCTACAAGCCTCAACCACAATCAGTGTTGTCCATCGTTTGCATCCAACACAATGAGGTACGGGAAAAGCCCATGCAGGGGTGACTATAACAATACTCATTAGGGATATCGAGACCCTCAAGGTCTCACAGAATCCACGAAGGATAAACCACAAAGGAAAGATACAATCATGAAGTCTCAACTGACTCTACTTAGGTATATTCCCATACATATACTTATGTCATTATTTACAATCAGCTCCAACTCTTAAGACCAAGAAAAACCCAATCAAAAAAGGAAAGCACAACCCTGTCCACAAAGGAATGCACAACTCAGTCAACATAGGAAAACACAACCCAGTCCACAAAGGAAAGCACAACTCTGCCCACATAGGAAAACAAAACCCAATCCCCAATTGAAAGCACAACTCAGTCCACATAAGAAAACACAACCCAGTCCACAAAGGAACGCACAACTCATTCCACACCTGAAAACAAAACCCAGTCCACAATAGAAAGCACAGAAATCACATAAATGATAATGATTGAAGTCCAATATCAGCTCACACAGGTATACACATTGTAAGGTGAGAGAGATGATCAGATGTAGCCACTGATTCATCTAAGATATCGGACCCACATAGGATACACGACCAGCTAAGATGTTGGACCCAAATAGGATACAATACCAGCTACACTATCGTACCCACTTAGGATACAAGTAAATAGGACAAATACTTCCAGACACACATAGGAGACAAGAACAGTAGTCATTACCGTCGAACCCATAGAGGATCCCACTACGGTCGTCGTCGCTACCAAACCCACGCAGGATCCAAGTACAGTCGTCCTCGCTGCCGAACCCACAAATAATCCATGTACATTCGTCCTCACTGTTGAACCCACAATGGATCCATGTAAAATCGTCCTCGCTAAAGAACCCACGGAGGATCCAATTACAGTCTTCATTGCTACCGAACCCACGGAGGATCCATGTACAGTCATCATAGTCGCAATCGTAGCCAGCTCTATGGTTCCCGCACACAACACACTCGATCGTGGGAGGGACCACTCCTTGAGAAAAAGAGTCGATACATAAACTGTCATGATGTCTAGAGTTGATGTATACCAAAGTTCCGTCTCGTCAAAAGAAACCCAATGCGACAGACGGAGCGTCAGTGGAACACCCGGTCTGAGAGTTATTGGCTTTTCCGTCCGAGGGGCCCGGTTGGTTTTTTAAACTAAAACCAACCTGACCATACTCCTGATGTGTCCTAAAATTAGGCAAAGTAAGCCAAAAGGACCGTCTCATTAAGAGGAAATTAGCACAGTTGACGGAACGTCAAACGGACGACCGGTCCTTATGTTATAAGCGTTTCCGCTCCAAGGGCCCGGTTGGTTTTCTGTTCAAACCAACCCAGCCACACCCAAACATTGAGAATCCTCTAGTGTAATATACCGAAATGACCGTCTCGAACTAAGGATTCCTATGCAACTAACTGTACAATGATCAGAGACTTGTAGCTCATGTTATGGTCAAAAGACCGAAAATAGCTCGAAGTGGGGGTCTAGGCCGGGTTTGACCCGGCCCAACCCTCCTGGGTCGGCATGAACCGGGTCGACCCGACCCAGGTTCGGAATCGGCCTAGTAGGGAACAAACCGTTGTGGCCCGGCTGGCGTAGCCCTGTCCGTGCGACCCACCCTGGCCCGGTCGGGGGGGGGGGGTGCGCCGACTCGGCCCGTGAGCCGAGCGGGGGGCGCAACCCCCACTTTCCACAGACGCAGCTCCAAGGTGGCGTCG
This sequence comes from Viscum album, assembly GCA_963277665.1. Taxonomy (NCBI): domain Eukaryota; kingdom Viridiplantae; phylum Streptophyta; class Magnoliopsida; order Santalales; family Viscaceae; genus Viscum; species Viscum album. Next base: position 1,636,616,068 of record OY728121.1, on the reverse strand, counting down.
TGACATCCCTAGATCCCACGCGGGCACAGGATCCAGCCCCATGCCATTGTGGCTGTAGCCATGATGGACTTCTGCCGGTAGCGCGCTGGGGTGCCGCCACATCTGGTCGTCGGCGCCTTTGGGAGCTTCTGCGGGCCACCCGAATCATTCTGGTGGTCCAATTTTTCTCCCAACTGCGTGTATGGTCATTTCGGGACCTGTAAATCACTGCGAAGGCCTCCAATATCCATTTCGGTCTCTCTTAATCATCGCCAATTATTCCGCACATCAAGAACAATGTAGCTGTGGGTTCAGACTTGTTCGTTAGTCTGCACCCACCGCGTTTGTGGTTCTAAACATCACCAAAGAATTTTCATTCCACACCGAGGGTATAAAATCACATAATGAAATATATATAATTTCTCCTACCTCAACAATCACAGACGAACGTCGGGGTCGTGGTAGACGGTGTCTTGGGGAAATCGTTCGTAGTAATCATCGTAGTGCACCGAGGAGGAAGCATTGTCTCCTCTCTTTTCATGGAGAAGAGGATTGGTGGCGCATCATTGTTCATTGAGGAACTTGCATTCTTCGTCAGAGGCCGGTGTTCATCCAAAACCTCAGGAATTTGAAGAACGATGTTGAATCATATTAACTTGAAAATAACAACCCCTACCTCATAAAACAATGTTAAATGATGGCGTGTTGCGGAAGAGGGCGTTGTTCCATCAACTTCGAGAAGGAAGGAGCTGAGGGTGGCGTCTGCATTCTTCGTTCTTCATTCTTCTTTGGAGGAGGAGGAAACCTCTCCATGTGATGAGAACCATGCTTCGCTACTAGCGTTCCGCCGCTTGAAGAAGTCGTCCAGAACTCCTTCCCCTAGCCTCCTTTATATAAGAGTTGGGGGGTACATCGTTGTCACGTAAGTCATAAATGGAGGATTTATGATAGAGGGTTCCACCCAATTAATCCGCTGCGGTGGCGTAATAAAATGTGGAGGAAGTCAAAGGGGTTATTGGCCCGGGTGGTCCCCATAGAGGAATAACCCCAAAAGGGAGGATATATCCTGGCGGGCCCCACCATTAACTAACCACAAAAAGGAAAGGGGGTGGTTATTGCTTGGGTGGTCCCCTTATTAAAAAGGGGAGGTTTCATCCTCCTCAATTAAGAGGCAGATTTAAACCTAGAGGCACTCCCTCATAAAGGAGAGGAGTCAATGATTTATGATTCCCCTCCCATTATTGGGAGGCCTCGTGTGGTTTCCACCATAATAAACCTCAAATGGGAGGTTGGATCTCAGTGGACCCCACCATCAACTCCCAAGTGGAGCTTCTAACCACTTTATCCACGCGACAAGTGTAACGCCCCGACCCCAATTACCCAGATTCGGTGCATTATTATATAACATTGGCATGATTACAAGGATAATCATGTCTCGAAAGACCGATCAGTTTATCAATATTGGAAACAAGATTCATACACATGATCCACTTTACAGCTTGAAGAGAAATACAACAATAATATATTTCATCATAAGAATCCAGGCCTCCTAGATTATTCCTGCAGGTCACTCATAAGTAACATCTTCATATCCTGGGAAAATGAAACATAAGAAATTGGTGAGCTCAAATGCTCAGTAAGGTTAAGTAATTCAGCGGAAAATGACATAAATTTTAAGCATGGTAAATAATTGAAAACCACATGACTTTAATGATAATAAAAATGAATACTTTTTTGGCAAGATTATGAGATGAGTAAATAATGCCATTATAAAACATAATCATGGGTATTCTACTAGTCGAATGACCACATGAACCATCAATATTATATGCATAATGATGGAATGTATAATGCCGGACATTCTGAAACATTTTTTCAAGGCCTTAACCAAGACGTCTAAAATGATTAAGGCCTCGGCCAAAACCATAAATCAAATTGGTAAAGGGCTCATCCAATTCCATTTCTAGTTGTCTCATGTGACCTATTGATTCATCGAGGAGCTATATCGAGCTCCACCCATCACTTACTAAGTCTAATACATTTTTCAAATGAAAAGGTTTAAACATATCATAAACATTCATATTAAAACTAGCATACAAAATGTCAATACATTAACTATAAGCAATGAATGGTATAAAAATAGAACATACACAGTCAAACATATCACAAAAACATCAATTCAAAATGGATGTTTGGTATCATAATAAATCAACTTCAAATAAACTTAATATACATCAAAGGATGTTGACATAGATGAAATCAAAACTTTTTTTAGAGACATATCTCTTTATATTTTGAAATCATTTAAGAGTAACATAATGAAAATATTTATTATGAAAATATTCTTATATTCTTGTAATGGAAGCTTCGATGATATTATAACGGCGGAAAATAGGCGCACCCACCGTATTAGTTAAAAAACATTCTTACCATAATATTGTCAAAAAGGTTAAAAAGGACCATGTTTGGAAAACAATGGAATGATTCCTTTATAAACTACTTATAAAAAGTCAAATAAGGGTATAAATAAATTTAACCCATATTCTGTAAAATAGTAATAATGTTTTGAAATACATTTTTATGATACATGGATGTGGATGATAAAGGGGTCCCAGTAGATAATTACGTATAAACATCCTCGGATAATGAAGAGATTTTTAAATAAAGCCTTACCTTGTACTTTTCCTTGGTTGATTGTAGGTTAACCTCCTGTATAATAGTGATATAATTGTTATTGAATTATAAAATAATAATATATATTAATATGATATCATATACGATCTTTTAACATCGCTTTATCAATAAAATCTTAGTATTATCATCGTTTTGAGTGTTAACTTACTCGTTTTCTATTATATAAGCCGTGTTTGTTAGGGATAGGTTGTATCATACTCATATACAGAATGATATTAAGTCCATAAATATTATTTTTAATCATCCAATAAAATTTAGTCTTGAATGGATACGATGGGATATGAATCTCATCGCGTTCGTGGAGACGGTAATCTGTACGTACGCACGAGCGACAATATATTTTTTTTGATATTAAAATTATATATAATTGGATGGTATATCATATAGACCGAATAATAATCATGTTATATTTATTATTTAAATTAATTATACATCATTATTATACCCATATAAATAATATTATATTGATTAACAATTACACCACGATGTGGAGACGGTAGGCCTTACGTACGCACGTATGGTGACATGTCATTCAAGGGATGGATAGAATAATGAATTTGTTTGTTCCATAATTATAATAACATCACAGTATATAGAAGGTATTAGAGTTAATATTTTAGAATGGAAATAACAAGTAATGAAGAAGTTGAAGAAGAAAGGAACTTTAAAGAGGGTGGTGAAGACGTTACCTCTTCTTTGGGCTCTTCCTTCTAATTTGATCAAAAGGGCTCCATAGGTTAGCTTTCTGATCAAAACAAGGACTATAAGATGAAGTGAGGAAATTTGGGAGGATATTTTGGCAGGTTTTGGTCGATCCAAATGGTTTTAGGGTGTGAATTAATAAGAATGGGGAGTTCTCTTTTATAAGAGGGGTGAGGGGAACCATTGGAAAATCTAGAAATATTATTTAAAAAAAATCATATTCGGTTTATATTGGCTCCAAAGTTTATTATTTAATGTTTTAGGTGGTTATGGGTCGAAATCCTTTCAACCAATATATTTTAGAAAGGTTTGGGTCATTATATTAATCTTATCATTTAGTTTTAACTCTTGGTTAATTAGTTTAACACTTACCATGCCACATTGTATTTTTATAATATATAGTTATAAACATAATATATAAATCCAAGCCACCCCCATGTGGTCCATCAATGATACACCAATAATTATATATGTACTTTGGACAAACCTTAGATTTTTAGGAATAGAATATAAATTAAATATAAAATATTTGTTTTAAAAACTCATTTATGCCAATTTTGAAACTACTCAATAATTGATTTTTGATAAAGGCAGAAAAAAAGATTATTAATTCGAAAAAATTCATTTAAGAAATCCTAATATCTAATATTATCCAATAAAATTATTTTATGTCATCAAAACATTCAAATTATATTAATTTTATCATTTATAATATCAATTATTTGATTCTTTCATTAATAAGGAAAATACTGCATCATTATTGTGTGATATATATTTTTACTTTTTCAGTGTCTAAGAATTATAAATAAAATATAATTATGTAGGAAATATTATTATCTTTCTAATAATATTTATAATCGAAATTATAACATTTATAACCCTATGAAAAAATTGTTTTTCAAAAAGATATAAGCTTATGTCATTTTTGTATTTACATAAACTTAATTAATATAAAGTGCCCCAATCACCTATAAGTGGCCCCATGGGGTCCCAAAATTGACCCTAATATGCCCATGGTTGAACATGTATCCACTAATATGGTTAGTACACGTCTTAGGGTAATTTATTATTATTATAATATGATTTTTTCACCCTTATTTACCAGATTTACCCTTTAGCCATGGTAAATAAAATATTTACCGAAGTAATTATTCAAACTGTAAAAAAATAAAAGATACATATTTACACAATTTGGAGAAACTGATTCCAAATATATAATCCATTTTTCCAAATTCAAAATACAGAAGTGGCAGAAATTAATTTAAAATTAATTTCTGCTGTCAAAACAAAAATCGTGTTTTTAAGATATAATAACTATCGAAAGATTGACACTTTTTTATGTCCGGTTTAATTGTGAAATTATGTCTAATGACCAAAATTGTATTAAATGGTAAATATATAGTTTAGATATACATTTAAACCACTCAAATTTATAATTTATCACTAAAAAATATTTTGAATAAAAATGTTGTTTTTAATTAAAATTGAGTAATTTTAACTATTCCTCAAAATATAAAAGTTATCCAAAAAGTACCAAAATTTCACCCATGGATAATTTCAATATTCCAAATCCAAAAATGAAGTCCATTTTGAATGATAAAATGTATAAAATTTCAAAAAGTTGGTATTGCTATTCATAACAGCTACTTTGATTTACCGCGATGTGTTAGAATCTTGATGTTGCGTACAATGCATGTTGTTGCATTACTCAAAGGGAAACGTAACGTGGAAGCATGGGGTGTTACATTTTCCCCTCTATAAAATAATTTCATCCTCGAAATTTCTAGAAGTGTACTTTATAAAATGACTCGGGTGGTTCTTCATCATAAGTTCCTTGGGTACCCACGTTTCTTCTTCCATTTTATGGTTTCTCCATAGAACTTTTACCAGACGAGTCATCCGGTTTCCCTGTACTTGTTCTCTCATATCAAGAATCCTGACGGGCTCTTCGCAATAAGATAGATCGGGTTCCATTTCTAATTCCTCATAGGTGAGTACATGGGTTGGGTAAAGCGTGTATTTTCTCAACATTGATATGTGGAACACATCGTGTACTTTGGAGAGACTTGGTGGCATTGCCAATTGGTAAGCTACAACACCAATTTGTTCTATAATTTCGAATGGTATGATGTACCTGGGACTCAATTTACCTTTCTTACCGAAATGTAAAACTCCCTTCCTTGGAGATACCTTCAAGAAAACATGATCTTCTACATGAAATTCCAAATCCTTCCCCCGATTATCGGCATAGATCTTCTTCCTAATTTGAGCTGCTTTGATGTGGTTTTGGATAACATTTACCTTTTCCATCATTTAATCCACTAGTTCTGGGCCTACAAGTATTCGTTTACCAACGTTTTCCCAACAGGTTGGTGTGCGAAATCTCTTTCCGTATAACGCTTTATATGGTGCCATCTGAATACTCGAATGGAAGTTATTGTTATAGGAAAATTCTACCAGAGGTAAATATTGATCCCACATAACCTGAAAGTCATGTGAGCAAGATCTCAACATGTCTTCTATGGATTGAATAGTCCATTCTCATTGTCCATCTGTTTGAGGGTGGTTGGATGTGCTCAAACGAAGATCAATATCCAAGGCCTTCTGAGGACTCTTCAAGAATCTTGAAGTAAAATAGGGATCATGATTAGAAACAATCAATAGGGGTACTCCATGAAGTCTCACAACTTCATTAATATATAGAATTTCTAGACGTTCGAGTTGAAAATCTTCTCTTATATCAAGAAAATGTGATGACTTGGTAAGATGATCAACAATGACCCATATTGCATCATTCCTTCTAGGAGACTTTGGTATCCCCATGACGAAGACCATCTTAATATTATCCCATTTCCACTTAGGTATGAGAAGAGGTTGCAATACTCCACCAGGCAATTGCCTTCCAGTTTTCACTTGTTGAAAAACCAAACATCTTGACACAAAATCAGTAATCTCCCTCTACATGTTGTCCCAACAAAAACGTTCCTTCAAATCTCTATACATTTTGGTGCTCCCTTGGTGTATATAGAAATTGGAGCTATGGGAATCATCTAATAATTCCCTTTTTAGATCAGGTATATTGGGATCTCAATGTCCCTTACCAAACATCAAAATTCCATCTTCTTACACAAATTCATTCAATCTCCCATCATTCACAGCTTTAATCTTCTTTTGAAACTCTTCATCACCAGTCTAAGAACTCTTTATCCTTTCTAGTAAAGATGGTTTGGAAACCATTTGAAAATGTATAGATGTTTCACCTTCCATGGTGATTCCCATATCCATATTTACTAGATCCATGTATATAGGATCCTTTTCAACACTCATCTTGTTCAAAATTCCATGATCCTTTCTACTCAATGCATCTGCCACCTTATTTTCCTTCCCCAGGTGGTAGTGTATCGTGAAATCATAATCCTTGATTAGTTCAAGCCATCTCCTTTGCCTCATGTTGAGATCGTTTTGTGAGAAAATATATTTCAAACTCTTGTTATCATTATAATTATAACAATATCACCATAGAGACAATGTCTCCAAATATTCAATGCAAATATTAAAGAAGCTAACTCAATATAATGAGTAGGATAGTTTTTCTCATTAATTTTCAGCTATCGTGATGCATAGTCAAGAACTCTTTCATTATGCATAAGGACACAACAAAGACCTTTCTTCGATGCATCACTATAAATAATGAACCCATCATTCCCCAATGGTAGATTCAATATAGAAGCATTGACTAATCTTCTATTCAGTTCTTCAAAACATTCATCACACTCTTTTTTCTAGAGCAATTTAACCCCATTACGTGTGAGCTTTGTTAATGGGTTAGCCGACCGGGAAACTTTTTGGAAAAAATGTCAATAATAACCTGCTAAACCAATAAAATTGCATACCTCAGTTATACTCGTTGGTGATGGCCATTATTGGATTGCCTTGGTCTTAGATGGATCAATAGATATTCCATCCATTGAGAAAATATAGCCAAGAAAAGAAATCTCCTGAAGCCAGAATTCACACTTGCTAAACTTCCTATATAATTCATGTCTTCTTATAATCTTCAATATAATGCACAAGTGATCTTCATGATCTTTGTAGAATTTGGTGTATACCAAGATATCATCAATAAATACCACTACAAAGTCATCAATATGTTCCTTGAAAACTATGTTCATTACATCCATGAATATAGAGGGTGAATTATACATCCCAAAAGCCATTACTGTAAACTCATAATGCCCATACCTGGTTCGAAATGCTGTCTTCATAATGTCATCCTCCTTCACACACAACTGATGATATCTAGATCGATGGTCAATCTTTGAAAATTATTGAGCTCCATGAAGTTGGTCAAATTAATCATTAATGGAAGGTAGGGAATACTTGTTATTTATTGTTATATCATTGATCTCCCTGTAGTCAATGCACAACCTCATAGATCCATCTTTCTTCTTAACAAAAAGGACATGGGTTCCCCATGGAGAAAAACTAAAGAGAATAAATACCTTATTACTCAATTCCTCGAGTTGTTTCGTTAGTTCAAATAATTCCATAGTGGCCATTCTATAAGGGTATTTCTATATGGGCCTTGAACCATGAATTAAATCAATGGAAAACTCAACTTCTCATCCTGGAGGATGTCTAGGTAAATCTTCCGAAAACACATCTACATATTCCTTCACAATAGGTACATCCTCTATTTGAAAATTCCATTCCTCGCCCACTATCATTTCATTCTATTCCTCCCCAATATTTGAATTTAGTTGAGATATTAGGGGTGGATCTAGATAATAATTTGGTGGTGACGATTCTGCTCTAAAGATAAGGTGTTCCTTATCATCCTCATAAAAAATTGTAACCTCCTTCTTATTACAATAAATTTTGGCATCATGGTCTGAAATCCAATCCATACCGAGGATTATATAAACTCAATCATATGTATGACAATGAGATCGGCAGATAAATAACATTTATGTGCTCTAATGGGGACTGATTCACAAAAAAAATGTTGCAATGATACTTTCCTTAGGAGTTTTAACAGACATCTCCCTTGTTAAATCAAATTGGAAATATCTAATTTTCTTAGAAAACTGGGAATATATAAAACAATCTGACGATCCAGAATCAAATAATGCATTTTATAAACTTGAGGAAACCATTAAATTACCTACCAACATTTCATTCTGGGCATCAACCTCAGCATTACTGATTCTATAATCTTGGCCTTTATCCCTTGGCCTTTTCTAAGTTAAGATTCATTGATGCTTATGAAAATCATTTTAATAATGACCCATCTCCCTGAAATTGTAGCATTGAACATCTATAGCATCTTTTTTTCCTTTACAATCACCAGATAGATGGCCTTTCTGTCCACATTTGTAGCATACTCATTTTCCTTTTAGATAGGCACCAGGGTGCTTACCTCCACAATTATCATAGGGTGGAAATTCAGTTCAACCATTCTTCCCTATTTCCTTATTTCCTTTCACAGAGTGTTCAGTAGATATCTTCTTATCTTGATTTGATTTAAAGTCATAATACTTATAGAATTCATTTTCTATCTTGATAGCACATGAGACAATATTCTCATATGATGAGAAGGTTTGCGAGACTAATTATCGATGGAGAAATGGTTCTAACCCATCAATGAAATGATCTATATTACACCTTGGGTTATGTGTATAATCAGTAGCATGCCTCGCTAACCTTGTAATGGTAGCTTCATACATTGCGACATTCTCATCCTCTTTTTTCCTTAGGCTCAGAAATTGCCTTTCCATATCTGCTTGATGGTCTTAAGGAAAGTATTTTTCTATGAACAGATCTTTGAACTCCCTCCATTCCATATCTGATACTTCATCATCTTCCTTCTTGTTTTTTTCAATGACCACCATTGATCAGCATCTCTAGTGAGGCGATAAACTTCCATGACAACTTTTTCTCTTTCACTACTCCCCAAGGTGTGGAATATGTTCTCCAAGGAATTTATACATTTCTCAGCTACTATGGGATTTGTACTGCCATTGAATTTTAGTGGTTGTTGCCTCATGAAGCGATCTAACACTGATTCTCCACGCTGTGGATCTGGGTGATCCATACAGGTAAGGTTATTATTCATAACCTGAGTGATTTTTCCCAGTATGGTGATAAGATGATCAGAACCAGTTGCATCACTACCTCCACTATAATTATCTTGAGTAGGAGGTCAATCCCTATATGGAGTGCGTGCGTTGATATGGTTTCCATTCCTTCCACTAGGCTCCATTTATAAACAATGGCATAAACTAGATTATTTTATGAATTTAAATATATAAGTCCAAACATCTAAAACACATAACTTAAAATCAACAGTTTAGGGATATAATCCATAATCACAAAAAAAAATTAATTTATATGTATATACTAATAACCCTTCATAAGGGTTTGTAAAGAAAATGAGAATTATCTTAAGAATACCCCCCAGGAGTTTCGTAACCAAGAGTGCAGCAAGGCCCATTGTCATGCACCAGTTCTCGTTCTAGTCAAGCTCAAAGCGGTGTTTTCGGGTTTTACCCCTAGGTACATTTGTACCAGAGCCGCCTCTACCTGCTCATATCCAGACATGGATGTATTGCTCGGAAAACTCACAAAATCTCTACAATTCCAAATTTCTAGGAAGTTATTCTATACTAATCCTCAATGTCTATTTTTGGGATATGTTCTCTAATCATAGTTTATCTAAATCTAGTTTCCAAATATTGTAATAAAATTCCTCTAAAACCATCTGTAACGCCCTGACCACAGTTACCCAGTGTTGGTGCATTATTACATAAGATTGGCATGATTACAAGGAAAATCATTTCTCGAAAGACGGGTAAGTTTAGTAATATTAGAAGCAAGATTCATACATATGACCCACATTATAGCTTAAAGAGAAATAAAACAATAATATATTTAATTATAATCATCCAAGCCTCATAGATTATTCCTTCAGGTCACTCATAACTAACATCTTCATATGCTGGGAAAATGAAACATAAGAAAGGGGTGAACTTAGATGCTCAGTAAGGGTAATTAATACAACGGAAAATGACATAAATATTAAGTATGGTAAACAATTGAAAACCACATGCCTTTTCCAATAATAAACATGAATAATTTAATGGAAATATTATGATCTAAGTAAATAATGCCACAATAAAACATAATCATGGGTATTCTACTAGTCAAATGACCACATGAACCATCAATATTATTTCCACAATGAGGGATTTTATAATGTCGGACATTCTGAAACATTTTTTCAAGGCCTTAGCCAAGACGTCTAAAATGATTAAGGCCTTGGCCAAAACCATAAATCATATTGGGAAAGGGCCTTGGCCAATTCCATGTCAAGTTGTCTCATGATACCTACTGATACATTGGGGAGCTATAGCGGGCTCCACCTGTCACTTACGAAGTCCAATACATTCCTCATATGAAAAGATATAAACATATCATAAACATTCTTATTAAAACTAGAATATGAAATATCAATACATTAACCATAAGAAATGAATGGTATAAAAATAACACATCCATAGTCAAAAATATCACAAAAACCTTCAATACAATATGGATTTTTTGTATCAAAATAAATCAACATTAAATAAACATAAAATCCATCAAAGGATGTTGACATAGATGAAATCCAAACCTTTTTTAGAGACATATCTCTTAATATTTTGAAATCATTTATGATTCACATAAAAAAATATTTATTTTTAAAATATTCTTATAAGCTTTTAAGGGAAGCTTCAACAATGTTATAACGGCGGAAAATAGCCGCACCCGCCGTAAAAGTTAAAAAAACATTCTTACCTTAATTTTCTCGAAAAGGTTAAAAAGGACCTTGTTTGGAAAACAACAGAAAGATTCATTTATAAACATCTTATAAAAAGTCAAAATAGGGTATAAATTACTTAAACCCATACTCTGTAAAATTGTAAAAATGTTTTGAAATACATTTTTAAGAAATATGTCCGTGGATGATAAATCGGTCCCAGTAGATAATTATGTATAAACAACCTCAGATAATGAAGAGATAGTGAAATAAACCCTTAAATTGTACTTTCCCTTGGTTTATTGTAGTTTAACCTCCAATATAATTGTGAAATAATTGTAATTTAATTATAAAATAATAATATATATTAATATAATATCATATATGATCTTTTAACATCGGTTTGTTAATAAAATCTTAGTATTATCGTCGTTTTGGGTGTTAACATACGCATTTTCTTTTATATAACCCTTGTTTATTATGGATAGGTTGTATAATAATTCTATCTATAAATATATTAAGTTCTTAAATATTATTTTTAATTGTCCAATAAAATTTATTCTTGAATGGATACGATGGGGAATGAATCTCTTCACGTTTATGGAGACGGTAATCCGTACGTACGCACGAGCGTCAATATCATTATTTTAATATTAAAATAATATATAATTTGATGTTATATCATATATAAAGAATAATTATCATGTTATATTTATTATTTATATGAATTATAGATCATTATTATAACCATCTAAATAATATATATTGAATATCAATTACACCACAACGTGGAGACGATAGGCCGTAAGTACGCACATATGGTGACATGTCATTCAAGGGATGGATAGAATAATGAATTTGATTGTTCAATAATTATGATAAAATAACAGTATATATATGGTAATGGAGTTATTATTTTAGAATGGAAATAACAAATAAATAAGAATTTGAAGAAGAAAGGATCTTTAAAGAGGGTGGTGAAGGCGTTACCTCTTCTTCGGGTTCTTCCTTTTGATTTGATCAAAAGGGATCCTCAAGATGGCTTTATGATCAATATAAGGCCTCTAGGATGAAATGAGGGAAGTTGGGAGGATATTTGGGAAGATTTTGGCTGAGCCAAATGGCTTTTAATGTGTGAATTAATGAGAAGGGGGAGTGCCCTTTTATAAGAGTGGTGAGAGGAACCTTTAGAAAAGATAGAAATATTATTTTATAAGAAATTTATATTCGGTTTATAATGGCTCCAAAGTGGAATATTTAAAGTTTAAGGTGGTTATGGTTCTAAATCATTTTATACAATAGATTTTATACAGGTTTGGGTCATTATATTAACCTTATCTTTTAGTTTTAACTCTTGGTTAATTTGTTTAACACTTACCATGTCACATTGTATTTTTATAATATATAGTTTATAAACATATTATATATATCAAAGAGACCCCCAAGTGGTCCATTAATGATAAAAAAATAATTATATATGTCCTTTGGCCGAACCGTAGATTTTTAGGAAAAGAATATAAATTAATAATATAATATTTGTTTTAAAAACTCATTTATGTCAATTTTGACACTACTCAATAATAGATTTTTTTTAAACTCATTAAAACATTATTAATTCGAACCAAATTCATTAAAGAAATCATAACATATCATATTAACCAATAAAATTAGTGTAAGTCATCAAAGCATTCATATTATATTTATTTTAATTTTTATAATACCAATTATTTGATTATTTCATTAATAAGGAAAATACTACATCATTATTGTGTCATATATATTTTTACTTTTTCAAAGTATAAAAATTATGAATAAAATATAGTTATGTAGGAAATCGTTTTATATTAATAATGAATATTTATAATGGAAAATATAAAATATATAACAATATGTAAATTTTTTTTTTCTAAAATATATAAGATTATGTCATTTTTGTATTTATTTGAACTTAATTAATATAAAGTGTCCCTATCACCTAAAAGTGTCCCCATGGGGTCCCAAAATCGACCCAAAGATTCCCATGGCCGGAAATGTATCCACCAATAATTTTAGAATACGTTTTAGGGCATTTTATTATTATAATAATATTATTTTGTTACCCTTATTATCGGATTTACCCTTTAACCATGGTAAATAAAATATTTACCAAAATAATTATTAAAAATTTATAAAAATAAAAGTTATATATTTACACAATTTGGACATCCTGATTCTTAATATGGAATCCATTTTTTAAAATTCAAAAAACAGAAGTGGTAAAAATTAATTTAAAATTAAATCATGTTGTCAAAACAAAAAAGCGTGTTTTTAAGATATAATAACTATCAAATGGTTGACACTTGTTTACGTCCGGTTTAATTGTGAAGTAATGTCCAATGAGAAACATTGTATTGAACGGTAAATATATATTCTAAATATACTTTAAAACCTCTCAAATTAATAATTTATCACTATTAATTTTTTAGATTTAAAAAGTAGTTTTTAATTAAAATTTAGTAATTTTCACTATTCATCAGAATATAAAAGTTATCCAAAAAGTACCAAAATTTCACCCTAGGAGAATTTTGATATTATGAATCCAAAAATGAAGTCCATTTAGAAAGATAAAATGTATAAAATTTCAAAAAGAGGGTATTACTATTCATAATGGCTACTTTGATTGACGACGGTGTGTTAGAATCTCGAAGTTGCATACAATGCAAGCTATTGTATTACTCAAAGGAAAATGTACCGTGGAATCATTGGGTGTTACATCACGAGTTTTAAAAAATAAAATAAATTGATCACTTATTTAATTTTATTAACCGACATAAAACCCCTAAAACTAACATTAATACCCGATCATTTATCGTCGAGGTGAAAGTATTCTTAGGTGAAAACCCACGCTGTGAGTTCAATGGTGCCATCAGATTTCAATTCCGAGCACCGGTTCAAAATATAGAGAAACACGCTCGTTCTTTCACTAAACGTACCCGAGCCACACTTTAGAAATTGATTCCGCACACACCGGGCCTCGAAATCATGTGCCGTCAGAAGCCATAGACTCGTAAATATACAAATAAATTAAGAAAAAAAAATTACTAGAAATTTCTTGTACTTTAAATTACTCACACCTCAGGGATTTATGTCCCTGTAAAGCTACATCATAAACTACGGAATCCCAAAAGGGTACTAAGCACACATTTGAGCCTCCCGCTCCCATGTGATCACTTGGAGGATCGCGTGCTACAAATTAATTCACACAAGAGGAATTGAATGTCCTCGTAGGACCCACACTTGTCGATTATCTATCTCCACTAGGACCTCCGCAAAATTCACCCCATCATCAAGGATTTTATTCGGTTCATGCAAGTATCTCCTCAGCTGAGATACGTGGAAGATGTTGTGCACTAGGTGCAACTGAGGTGGAAGGGCCAGGTGGTAATCCACCACGCCTACTCTACTGAGGACCTGGAAGGATCTGAAGAATTTTGGATTTAACTTACCACCTCGGCCAAAACACTGTAGACCTCATTGTGGTGAGACCCGTAAGACAACGTGGTTGCAACCATTGAACTCCAATGTTCTCATCTCCTATATGCATAGGACTTCTTAGAGAAGATACACCTGAGACTATTGAGTAGGATAGAACCGTAAATCGTTTTCTTAATTAACAATGGCTGAGACTAGCCACTTATAAGAACTCATCTCCACCCTTGTTTGTCTATGTTCTACCAAAGTGCTATTGATATTTCTCCTCTACCATAATGTGAAATTTGGTCTCATCTCACCTAGATGAACCACGTTCTTTTCTTAATACAGTCGATCCTAGAATGAATGGTACTATTTCATCCCATGGAGGACGTCGTAAGGCCTTGATGCTACATCAAGAGATCCAACCATTACTCACACCTCTAAGGGTCGAGTCACACTTTCGGCAGCAATGTGTGGTCACTAGGTCTCCTCCAGTAGGAATCTCGAACGTGAGGGTCAAGACAATGGTTTAAATCGGATCCTCTCAGTATCAACCATATGAAAATGTATGTAACAAAACATTACAAAGATAAGTGTATTTAATTATTGCAGATCAAGTACAAAGACACAAAACAACCACAAACAACAACAACATTGAACTAGAAGACCAATATAAAAATCCCTCCATGCCTAGATCTAGTATCACTCCTGTCCACCTGCTTCCGGAGCTCTATAGTTGTATGATTCAGCTACCTGACATTGTGCTCTCCCATGTCCACTTGTTCCCTACAGTTGGGGCAGACCTCCTGGTTGTGGTGGTGGTAGGGCCTCGAAACGTCGTCCACCACCCACTGCTCGGCCAGCTCCTCTGCCCCATCCACATGCTCCCTATGGACCACCACGGTCGAACCTCTGCCTTGGAGGACCCTCTATTTTCTATTGCTCATCTTCAAGGCATGTTGGGAAGTCTCAAGCCATGTGACCCAGCTGCTGTAGGCATATCACTGCATTCTTCTCGTATGGCTGTCTCTGTTTCGTGTGCCCCACACAACCGAACCTATATCTTGAGATTGCTCATCTGATGGTCTGGTCCGCTTGGACCTATGCGTCAGCTGTCTACTACCGGCTGCAGAAGACTCTTCTATGTGTTTTCCCATGGAGGGTCTCGCCGCTGGTGGCTGCTCAACAAGAAAACTCTCTATTAGAAGGGCTCTCTCCAGCACCCCTTCGGGGGTCGGGATGCTGAGGGAGATCATCGATTCCCAGATATCATGTATGATTCCCTGCTTAATGGTTCGGGCCTTGATGAATGGGTCTCGTACCATGTCCGTGGAGTAGCGCGAGAGTTTAGTAAACCTCGCTGAGTACTAAGCTACTGTTATGCTGCCCTGCTGCAGATGTAGTAACTCTTGAATCTGCACTGTACGAAGGGTAGCAGGAACAATCTCCGAGCAGAAGAGACCCTCGAAGTCTGTCCAAAGCAGAGATGCCTCATCCTGCACATGGAGCATGAGGCACCACCATCTACCTACTGCTGCGTGCACTAGACTCACAGAAAGGATCAACATACTATCATCTGGTGTACCTACCAACCTGAAGACTCCGAAGATAGCCTCCATCCAATCCTCGACTTCCTGAGGATCTGTCTCTCCACTGAACCTGGGAGGCATCTGCCTCTGAAACTCGTGCAACGTGCTCATGAGGCGTGCACTGTAACACCCCGAGATTTTATGAAAAATATTCTTTTTAATTTCATTAATGTATTTTGTTGTACGCTACACCAAAAGGAGCTTGCTCAATACGCATCCTTGACTTTCCTTTCATTACACGCAATCGCGACCTTCCTCGATAGCGTGTGTAGTACGCAATAACGAGTTTCACTAAACAATAATATGCTATTAAAATATTATCAAAACTAGCCGTTATGAATAGTAATAACCACTTTTTGAAATTTTTTAAATTTTATTTTTCAAAATGGAATTCATTTTTGGATTCGTAATATCAAAATCAGCTTAGGGTGAAATTTTGGTACTTTTCGGATAACTTTCATTTTTTGAAGAATAGTGAAAATTACTAAATTTTAATAAAAGACAACCTTTTTAATCAAAATATTTAATAGTGATAAATTATTAATTTGAGTGGTTTTAAAGTATATTTAGAATATATTTTTACAATTTAATAAAATGTTGTTCATTGGATGTAATTTCACATTTAAACCAGACATAAACAAGTGTCAATCTTTTGATAGTTATTATCTCTTAAGAACACATTATTTGTTTTGACGAAGGGAATTAATTTTTAAATTAATCAATGAAACTGATATGTTTTGAATTTGGTAAAATAGAAATCATTTTTGAGTTCATAATATCAAATATAGCTTAGGCCTAATTTTTGGTATTTTTCTGGAAACTTTCATTTTTTTGATGAATAGTGAAACCACTAAGTGGTAGTTAAGAAAAATGAATTTTTCATAAAACATAATTTTACCACTTCTGTGAGTAGAATTTAATAAATCCGAGAGACACGGTTGATGTCAGTAAGTAAAATTTGGTTTAATGAGATGAAAATAATTTTTGGTGAATAGTAACTTTTTACTTTTTTTTACCACAGTTAAAAGTAAATAGGGTAATTAAGGGTAAAAATGATATTATTATTTCCCTAACACATGTCCTAATTCTATTGGATAAGTATAATTCGACCAAAAACAACCCTTGGAATAAAATTTGACCATTTAGGCCCACTTGGATTAGATTAGGACATTTATTATTAATTTATTTAAAGAAGAGTTACAATTGTTAAAATCAAAGATTAATAAGTAAATCATTTTTAATATATGGATATACATAAGATAAATTCGACTATAAATAGTCATTAGAAATATAAAAAGATTTCCTACATAATGGTTTTTTATGTTTAATTTTTAGAAATTAAATAATTTAATTTATTTATGACACAAAGATGATGCAATAATTATCTTATTAATGAAATATCGACATAATTGATGTTATAAATACCCAAATAAATGTAATTTCAAACTTTTTATGAATTCCACTAATTTACTAGGTTAATATGACATGTTATTATTGCTTTAATTAACTTGTTTAGAACTAATCATATTGTCATGATTTTGACAAAAATCAATTACTAAATAGTGTCAAAATTGACATAAAATAGTTTTTAAAACAAATATTATATTATTAATTGTTATTTTATTCATGAAAATCTAAGGTTCGGCCTAATGACTTAGATAAGGTTATATATATTAATAATAAACAACTTCGGATTCCTTTGAGTTGTTATATTAAGTTTATTAACCTTATAGTATAAGAACACAAGAAGACACGGTAAAAGTAAAATTATTTAACTTAATGATAAATCAAAATGATAAGGTTAAAATAGGAACCTAAACTTGTCTAAATTCTATTTGAGGAGAGGATTGTGACCCATCCCCACCCTATCTTCGAAATAAATCAATTTGGAGCTATTTAAAACCGAATATGACGTTATAATAAAATAATATTTTTAGTTTTCCAAAGGAGCCCCTCGCCTCCCATAAAAGAGGGCACCTCCTCCCTCTCTTCCTCACACAACTTTGAGCCTTCAAGCTCGGCCAACCCCTGCCAAATTCTCTTCTCCACTTCCATAGAAACATCTTAGAGGTTCTTGTCTTCCTCAAAGACCAATTTTAGTGCCCTAAGTGGAGGTCTCAAAGAGGCGCTTCAAAGAATACGTAATTTTCGTTACCGATTCTTTCACCCTTATTTCTTCTTCCACTTCTTCTTCATCGGATGTTTCATTATGAAGTAATAACATCAGTATCACTCATATACTGATATGTTATTATATGTATGAAACAACCATATTTCACCATCTATCCATCCAACGGAAAATGAAATCACCATGCGTGCGTACGTACAGAATACCGTCTCCACGCCGTTGTGAAATCTATTTTCCACCACCACCTTACTTGGACGGGTATAATGGTGTAAATAATAACTATATATGATTATTTTAAAGTGATATTGATTCTGAAATAGTACACATACACTCCAATACAGTCCCATGATCATGAGAATGATATCATCGATCGTGCGTACGTACGGACTACCGTCTCCACGATGCGATGAGATTCATTATCCACATTAACCATTCATGAATTATTATAAAGTATATATAATAAGTAATCATGAAATATATGAAATATTAATGATACTGGATTTATGTGTATATATATTTATGTCATCTACTTAATTCAATTCAACTCAATAAGGAAACGAAAACAACGTTCATGCGTACGTACGGTCTACCGTCTCCATGAACGGTGTATTTCTTTCCATTTACTAATTTATTATATATATGTATATTATGAATATATATTATATATAAATCTTGTTTTATATTCGGGAATTAAGTAATCATGATCTAAGTAATAATATGAATAATTACAAGTCAAAACACGGACGACAAATGAAACAATTTTACCCAAAACGCTATTTAACATTGAATTTACAAAAGAACGGGTAATATAAAGCCATAAGTGAACCATATATGATATCATAACAATGAGTTTGATTCTGTAATAAGTCAATGACATTATTTAAATCATTATACATGAGGTTCGGACACATACGAAGCAAATCGGACCTAAGGTAAGGGAAATATCACAATCTCATTTTTTTCTGAGATTGTTTATACTTTGAAATTTACTGGGGTGTATTTTATCATTTGCATCCATGTTTCCTCAATATGTAATATTTATATCTTTATACAATAGTTTATATCCAATTTTACCCTTCATTGAGTTTTTATTAAAAGATATGAAAGGAATCTTTTGTCGTTTCTCATACGAGTTGCTTTTTTTTTACTTTTCTGACAAAAGTATGCGAAGAATGTTTTCTTTTAACTTATACGGCATGAATGGATTTTTAAAACATTATTTCCAAGAAGATTCCCTTACAATTTTTCAAGTTTATTTTTAATCAACTTCTTTTAGTTTTAAAATTGTATAAAATGTCAAAGAAAGGAAAGTGTTTTTGAATTAGAAAGGATATTTTCCTCAAGAATTGAGTTCAAGTGTTTTATCAAAATTATTTTCCATCTAAGATAATAAAGGGTTCTGTTTCTATTCCTATTGATTTGATTATGTTGTGACGGAATTATTTTTATGAATTCCCATATCTTATATGAATTGTTTTATGATGTCATGATGTTTGAGATTCCCATTTTTATTACATGGGTTATGCTATGATGTATGGTTTATGATTTTGTGGCACAAATAAGAATGGTATCATTATGAGATGGGTGGGAGCTATATCTCCCTCCAATGCATTGGGTAAAGATTTTATATCTCATGAGATAGACATGGCTGGAATGGTAGGTTATACCAGTTCAGTGAAACAAGACTGAAATGAGGAGTGATGTCGGTTCAGAAGGGTAATTTGTCCACTAAGATAGTCTTGGTAATGAGTCTTGACTAATAAGAAATGATTCTCTATGATTATGTGTGTATGCCACAAATTTCATGTTTTATGTTATGATTATTGGGATTACATTTCACTACTATGATTTATCCCATGTTATAAAATTATGATCTCTTTTGCAGGTTAAGATTTCCAAAATTTATGTTCTTATGAATATGTCGTGATTAATATTTCTTTTGTTTACCCTTACTGACCATTTGAGCTCACCCTTTTATGTTTTCTTTTCCCCAGGACAAAAATAAAGGATTTAGTTTTTTTTAAATATGATCTTTATGGGAAATGTTGAAGATCTTTCACCATGATTAGAAGATTATATTCCGAGTTTCCAAAGACACTAAACTATTACGGTCCTTGTGTGTGTGTTTTTGTTATGTACTAAGTATTCCGCAAAAGTAATGTAATATCTATGTAAGTCAGGCTTCGGGTCTCTACAGTTGGTATCAGAGGAAAAGTTTATTCACCCTTTGGAAACTAGGATGCGAGAACTTTAGTGAGATCCCTAGAGATATTTCTAAGGTATGTCTAGGGATTTCCATAAGGATAAGTATATGTAGAGGATATAGTCCTAGAACTATGGTAACGATATTACATAAAACTGAAGATGTTAGATATTGAAGTTACTCCCCCTTTATTATGATTTTTTCCTCTCACACTATTCTTCTTGGGTTTTAGAAAATGGCTGGAAACAAGATGATTCATGATAATGGGGGATATAATGGATAATGGAATAATATTCTTCATGATCAACAAAATGAAATGGGATTTTGAAGTCCAAACATCATTATTATGCCGAATCAGAAATCTCTTAATATGATCAATAAAGTAAAATTTGTTAAGTTTCCTGACTCGGCTAATAAGAGAAAGATGGAGTTTCATGATGATCATAGAGGAAAGAATGTTCAATTTCCCTTATGTAAATCATGTGGGAAGAGGCATCAAGGAGAATGTTTCAAAGGAACTGGAAGATGCTTTGGGTGTGGAAAAGAAGGACACAAAGATAGAAAGTGCAAAGGAAAAGGTTCAGTTAATACCAGGGATGAGGATAATGGTATTTCTATGACATCAACAATGGTTAAATGTTTTAAATGTGGAATGTACGGGCATTATGCAAACCAATTCCCTAAGGGAAAGTCTCATGAAGATAATCAGTATGGTTGTATGGGTAGTATTTATGTTGATGATGATGAAGAGACTACAAATGATATGTGATATGAAAGAATTGTTGAAGCTCGATCAATGGTTTAAGAATGTAGTGGAATGATTACATGTTTATAATGTGTAATGTTGTATAAGTAATCTCATGATACTATGGAGTAAAGAGACATCTATGTATTGTTACACTGTTGTCTTTCCATGAGTTTTGAATGTGTATGATTAATGGTACCAGTATCCAAGAAAGGTTATTCAGATATTTTTGAAATGTAGATGATATGCGCATAATGAAAGGATAAGGAGAAAATTAAATGTTTGATAGTATTCATGAGCTCATGACTGATATAAGGAGAAGGTTATATCATGGTTTGAGTATATAGAATTTTTGGATTTTGGTATGTGGAAAGAGTTAACTATTGACTGCATTCATGTTTTCACTAAGGTTCAATGGGTATTCATTCTTCAAGAGAATACATTATTAAGGTATTAACATGTTTTTAATTTGACCAACAAGATATATATTATGATATCTGGGGGATAAATGATGGCATTCACGTGATAATTTTCTTTATATTATGAGCATGGACCGAAGTATTTCCTAAATATTGGAATGGATTATTTTGTAAATAAGTTAGTATTGTTTAAGGATAGAACTTTTGATATTATTTATGTGATGTTATAGTAATGTAGTTTTAGAAAAAGGACAACCTGCAGGACGGGCGACAATCCATCGCGTCGGACAAGGCTGTGGGAATCCAACCCACAAACGAAGTGAGACTGGCCTTTATCACCTACCACTAGCCTACATGAAGTCTCTATTTAGTAGAAACTAGTTTTATTATATTAAGCAGTATGATATATGAAGTATTTGTCCATTTTAGGAACCACATATGATTAATCTCACTATAGATGGACTTATGTATTTTTTGATAACTTTTCTAACCTTTTTTTGAGACAGAGGGAATGACCCATCATTCTGATAACACATCACGAATGACAAATTCAACTTTATTTCTTTAAGAGATGGAGTGGAAATTGTCCAAAGAACAACAAACAGTGAGACTATACCAAAATCACGAAAGTATTTCTTCTATTTCCAATTTCATCAACTTTAGGGAAATGAACATGAAAACCAAAAATGATGTCCTAGTGCTCTTATATCTGATGAATCAGATGGTACCTTAGATCGTCACAAATTTATGGCTTTGTGATTGCTAGCTTTTCCATATCCATGTTCTCTACCACTCTCCATCAGAACATGATGGTTAGATTTCTCTTCCATATCCATATTTTCACCTATGTGGAAACCCAGTGATTAGTTTATTTGGGTAACCGTTACATTTCATACATTTGTTTTTAAATTTTGGTTTTGGTATTACTTTTTACGTTGTGGGTTTCTATTAAAGAAACTTTTGAGTAGTAAACCATTTATAACCCTGACGAATTTCGAGGGCGAAATTCATTTTAAGGGGGGTAAAATGTAACACCACGAGATTTTATGAAAAATATTCTTTTTAATTTCGTTAATGTCTTGTGTTCTATGCTACACCAAAAGGAGCTTGCTCAACATGCATCCGTGACACTCCTTTCATTACATGCAATCGTGACCTTCCTCGATAGCGTGTGTAGTACGCAATAACAAGTTTCACTAAACAACAATATGCTATAAAAATATTATTAAAACTATCCATTTCGAATAGTAATAACCACTTTTTGAAATTTTGTAAATTTTATTTTTCAAAATGGAATTCATTTTTGGATTCGTAATATCGAAATCAGCTTAGGGTGAAATTTTGGTACATTTCGGATAACTTTCATTTTCTGATGAATAGTGAAAATTACTAAATTTTAATTAAAAACAAACCTTTTAATCGAAATAATTAATAGTGATAAATTATTAATTTGAGTGGTTTTAAAGTATATTTAAAATATATTTCTACAATTTAATACAATTTTGTTCATTGGATGTAATTTCACATTTAAACCAGACATAAACCAAGTGTCAATCTTTTGATAGTTATTATCTCTTAAAAACACGCTATTTGTTTTGACGATGGGAATTAATATTTAAATTAATTAATGCAACTGATATGTTTTGAATTTTGTAAAATAGACATCATTTTTGAGTTCATAATATCAAATATAGCTTAGGCCTAATTTTTTGTATTTTTCTGGAAACTTTCATTTTTTTGATGAATAGTGAAACCACTAAGTGGTAGTTAAGAAAAATGAATTTTTCATAAAACTTAATTTTACCGATTCTGTGAGTGGAATTTCAGAAATTCGAGAGCCACGGTTGATGTCAGTTTGTAAAATGTGGTTCAAAGAGATGAAAATAATTTTTGGTGAATAGTAAATTTTTACTTTTTTTACCACGGTTAAAAGTAAATAGGGTAATTAAGGGTAAAAATGATATTATTATTACCTTAACACATGTCCTAATTCTATTGGATAAGTGTAATCCGACCAAAAACAACCTTAGGAATAAAATATGACCATTTAGGCCCACATGGATTAGATTAGGACATTTATTATTAATTTATTTAAAGAAGGGTTAAAATACTTAAAATCAAATTTTAATAAGTAAATAATTTTTAATATATGGATATAAATAAGATAAATTAGACAATACATATTCATTATAAATATAAAAAGATTTCCTACATAATGGTATTTTATTTTTAATTTTTAGACATTAAATAATTTAATTTATTTATGACACAAAGATGATGCAGTAATTATCTTATTAATGAAATATTAACATAATTGATGTTATAAATACCCAAATAAATGTAATTTCAGACTTTTTATGAATTACACTAATTTTCTTGGTTAATATGTCATTTTATTATTGCTTTAATTAACTTTTTTCTAACTAATCATTCAGTTATGGGTTTCACAAAAATTAATTACTAAATAGTGTCAAAATTGACATAAAATAGTTTTTAAAACAAATATTATATTATTAATTGTTATTTTATTCTTAAAGATCTAAGGTTCGGAAAAATGACTTAGATCAGGTTATATATATTAATAATAAACAACTTGGTGTATTTTGGCTTGTTATAGTTTTTTTATTATCCTTATAGTATAAGAACACAAGAAGACACGGTAAAAGTAAAATTATTTAACTTAATGTTAAATCTAAATGATAAGGTTAAAATAGGAACCTAAACTTGTCTAAATTCTATTGGATGTGAGGATTTAGACCCATCGCCTCCCTATCTTCTAAATAAATCAATTTGGAGCTATTTAAAACCGAATAAGACTTTATAAGAAAATAATATTTTTAGTTTTCCAAAGGAGCCCCTCTCCTCCCTTATAAAATGGCACCTCCTCCCTCTCTTCCTCACACAACTTTGAGTCTTCACGATCGGCCAACCCCTGACCAATTCTCTTCTCCACTTCCCTAGAAACATCCTAGAGGTTCTGGTCTTCCTCAAAGGCCAATTTTAGTGCCCTAAGACGAGGTCTCAAAGAGGCGCTTCAAAGAAGAGGTAATTTTTGTTACCGATTCTTTCACCTTTATTTCATCTTCCACTTCTTCTTATTAGGTTGTTTCATTATGAAGTAATAACATCAGTATCACTGATATACGATTATATTATTGTAAGTATGAAACAACCCTATTTCGCCATCTATCCATCCTATGGAAAACGAAATCACCGCGCGTGCGTACGTACGGAATACCGTATCCACGCTGTGGTGAAATCTATTTTCCACCACCACCTTAATTGGATGGGTATAATGGTGTAAATAATAACAATATATGATTATTTTAACTTGATATTGATTCTGAAATAGTATACATACACTCCAATACAGTTCCACGATCATGAAAAAGATATCATCACTCGTGCGTACGTACGGACTACCGTCTCCACGAAGCGATGAGATTCATTCTCCACATTAACCATTCATGAATGATTATAAAGTATATATAATAAGTAATCATGAAATATATGACATAATAATGATACTGGATTTATGTGTAAATATATTTATGTCATCTACTTAATTCCATTCAACTCAATAAGGATATGAAAACAGCGTTCATGCGTACGTACGACCTACCGTCTCCAAGAACGGTGTATTTCATTCCATTTACTGATTTATTATATATATGTATATTCGGAATATATATTATATATAAATCATTTTTTATATTCTGGAATTAAGTAATCATGATCTATGTAATCATATGAATAATTACAAGTAAAAACACGGACGACAAATGAAACAATTTTACCCAAAACGCTCTTTAACATGGAATTTACAAAAGAACGGGTAATATAAAGCCATAAGTGAACCATATATGATATCATAACAATGAGTATGATTATGGAATAAGTCAATGACATTATTTAAATCATTATACAGGAGGTTCGGACACATACGAAGCAAATCGGACCTATGGTAAGGGAAATATCAAAATCTCATTTTTATCCGAGATTGTTTAAACTTTGAAATTTTCTGGGGTGTATTTTATCATCCGCATCCATGTTTCCTAAATATGTAATATTTATATCCTTATAAAATAGTTTATATCCAATTTTACCCTTCGTTGAGTTTTTATTAAAAGATATTAAAGGAATCTTTTGTCTTTTCTCATACGAGTTTCTTTTTTTGACTTTTCTGACAAAAGTAAGAGAAGAATGTTTTCTTTTAACTTATACAGCATGAATGGATTTTTAAACCATTATTTCCAAGAATATTCCCTTACAAGTTTTCATGTTTATTTTTAATCAAATTCTTTTAGTTTTAAAATTGTATGACATGTCAAAGAAAGGAAAGTGTTTTTGAAGTAGAAAGGATATTTTCCTCAAGAATGGAGTTCAAGTGTTTTATCAAAATTATTTTCCATCTACGACAATAAAGGGTTATGTTTCTATCCATATTGATTTTATTATGTTGTGACATAATTATTTTTATGACTTCCCTTATCTTATATGAATTGTTTTATGATGTCATGATGTTTAAGATTCCCATTTTTATTACATGGTTTATGCTATGATGTATGGTTTATGATTTTGCGGCACACATAAGAATGGTATAATTATGAGATGGGTGGGACCTATATCTCTCTCCAATCCATTGGGTAATGATTTTATAACTCATGAGATAAACATGGATGGAATGGTAGGTTATACCGGTTCAGTGAAACAGGATTGAAACGAGGAGTGAACTCGGTTCAGAAAGGGACTTTGTCCACTAAGATAGTCTTGGAAATGAGTCTTGACTAATAAGAAATGATTCTCTATGATTATGTTTGTATGCCACAATGTTTCATGTTTTAAGTTATGATTATTGGGATTACATTTCACTACTATGATTTATCCCATGTTATGAAATTATGATCTCTTTTGCAGGTTAAGATTTCCAAAAGATATGTTCTTATGAATATGACGTGATTAATATTTCTTCTGTTTACCCTTTCTGAGCATTTGAGCTCACCCTTTTATGCTTTCTTTTCCCCAGGACATAAAGAAAGGATTTAGGTTTTTTTAAAAAAGAAGATATTTATGGGAAATGTTGACGATCTTTCACCACGATTAGAAGATTATATTCCGAGTTTCCAAAGACACTAAACTATTATGGTCCATGTGTGTGTGTTTTTGTTATGTACTAAGTATTCCGAAAAAGTAATGTAATATCGATGTATGTCAGGCTTCGGGTCTCTACATTCACTCTCCGCCGCTAGGGCGGGTAACATCGGTGGCTCTGCGGGTAGTGGTACTGCTGGTGCCTCCACTATAATGGGGCCCTGCTTCGAGACCTCATCGCTCGATGGGATGCCATCCTGCACGTAACTAGGAACCCTGGAAGGCACCTTCGTGGGGTCATCCTGAAATGAAACAGGTGCGCCATGGTCAAACATTATACCTGGTGAGCTGACTCTGAGTAATCACAAAGAAATTTTTTGAAAAACACACGCAATCAGTGTTTCCGGGTACTGTGTTGGAAATAAGAGGTCAGGGTCCTGGTGTATTGATACATCGGCCGCCGCACCAACATTGGACTCCCTGGACTGAAAACCACACTAAATACTCCCAACACTATTTCTTCACAGAAAGGAAAGATCACAGTCCTGAGTTTTACGGTAGAACTGACTCCTCTAATACCAATTTGTCACGACCCGTCCTCGGGGCCCATGCTGCGACTACCCCTAGAGTGCCTTGTATATGCCAGGGGCTGGCGACAAGCACCAAAGGTGTAAATCCAAAAAAAAGGAAGGCATTGAATTTATGAAATGTAAACACACACACCCAGATTACAAGTGGAAGATAAAACTAATTAAGCAGTATAAAAAGTGTGATGAAACTAAAAAAGGGCTAGAAATACCATCCCAACAGTAAAGTACACGGAAAAGACAAACAACAGGAAGATGTCAAGCTGCTCCTGGATCAACCTCTAGAGTTCCTACCTGAAGGGTAGGTACAGATGGCCACCATAGCTCTCCATGTTCATCTATCACCTTCGGGTATCATCTCGTCGTTAAGTCCACCTCCGAGAACCGTCTTGTTGTGAAGTCCACCTTCGAGCATCGTCCAGATCTACAAGCCTCAACCACGATCAGTGTTGTCCATCGTCTGCATCCAACACAATGAGTTGTGGGAAAATCGCGTACAGGCGTGAGTATAACGATACTTAGTAGGGACCATGAGACCCTAAAGGTCTAACAGAATCAATGAAGGATAAACCACAAAGGAAAGATACTATCACGAAGTATCAACCGACTCTACTTAGGTATATGCCCATACATATACCTAAGTCATCATTTAAAATCGGCTCCAACTCTCGATCCCAAACACAACCCAGTCCACAATGGAAAGGACAACCTAGTCCACAAAAGAAAGCACAACTCAGTCCACACAAAAAAAACCCAATCCACAAAGGAAGGCACAACTAAGTCCGCATAGGAAAACACAAATCAGTCTAAAATGGAACTCACAACTCAGTCCACATAATAAAACACAACCCAGTCCACAAAGGAACGCACAAATCAGTCCACACAGGAAAAAATAACCCAGTCCACAATGGAAATCATTTCAATCACATCAATGATAATGATTGAAGTAAAAAATTATCTCACATAGGTTTACACTTCGTATGACGATAGAGATGATTAGATGAAGCCACTGATTCATCTAAGATGTCAAAACCACATAGGATACACGATCAGCTAAGCTGTCAGACCCAGAAAGGATACAAGACCAGCTACTCAGCCAGACCCACTCAGGATAAAACTACATAGGTCAAATACTGCCAGACCGATATAGTATACAAGAATAGTATTCATCGCTGTCGAACCCACAGAGGATCCCATTACGGTTGTCGTCGCTACCAAACCCACAGTGGATCCAAGTACAGTCGTCGTCACTACCGTACCCACGGAGGATCCAAGTACAGTCATCCTCGCTGCGGAACCCACGGAGGATCCAAGTACAGTTTTCCTCACTGCCGAACCCATGGAGGATCCATGTACAGTCATCCTCATTGCCGAACCCACGGAGGATCCAAGTACAGTCATCATCGTTGCAGTAACAGCCCGCTCTAGGGTTCCCGCACATAGAACGCTAGATTCCGGGAGGGTCTGCTCCTCGAGCAAGATATTCAATACATCAACTGTCCTGATGTCCATGGTTTATGTATCCCAATGTTCCGTCTCATCAAAACAACCCCAACGCGACAGACAGAGCGTCAATCAGATGCCTGGTCTGAGAGTTATTGTCTTTTCCGTCCTAGGGGCCTGGTTGGTTATTTAATCTAAAACCAACCCGACCATACTCCAGCTGTGTCCAAACCTCAAGAGGAGTAAGCTAAATAGACCGTCTCATCAAGAATAAATCAATGGAGTTGATGGCACCTCAAACGGATGACCATTTCTTGATATAATTGTTTCCGCTCCATGGGCCCGGTTGGTTTTGGGTTCGAACCAACCCAGCCATACCCAAACGTTGCCGAAACCTTGAGTGTAATAAACCGAAATGACCATCTCGATCCACAGAATCCTACGAAAATGATGGTGCGTCGATCGGAAGGTATGTAGCTTATGTTATGGGTGAAAGACCAAAAGCGGTCCGAAGTGGGGGTATGGGCCTGGTCCGACCCGGTAGGGCGTGGCCCTGTCTGCGTGACCTACCCCGGCCCGTTCGGGGGGGGGGGGCTCTTGCTCGGCTAGTGAGCCGAGAGGTAGGTGCGGCCCGGCCCAGCCAGTGCCACCCTGTCCGCGCGACCCTCCCCATCTTGGCTGTGGGGTGGGGGGTGGGAGGGTGCTCTGGCTCGGCTAGCAAACCGAGTGGGGGAGCAGCCCCCGCGTTCCCCGGACGCGGCGCCAGGGTGGCACCTCGGTTTCCCTTGATCCTGCACAACTGCGGGATTCGGCCCCTCACCGCCGCGGATTCAGCTGCGGCAGACTTCTGCCATCGGCGCACCTGGACGCCGTCGCCTCCAGGAAGCCGGCCAGTGCTAGCCACCGCCTCCGGCCGCCAGCGCAATTAGGAGCTTCCACGGGCCGCCAAAGTCATTCTGGTGGTCTGATTTTTCTCCCATATGCACCTGCAGTCGTCTCGGGACCCGTACATCACTACGAAGGCCTCCAATCGCCATTTCAGTCCCACTATATCGTCTCCAATTATTCAGCACACATAGAACAAAGTAGCGGTGTGTTCAGACTTGTTCGTTAGTCTACACCCACCACGTTAGTGGTTCTAAACATCACCAAACAATTTTCACACCACACCGAGGGTATAAAATTACATAATGAAATATAAAAAATTTCCCATACCTCCAAAATCGCAGACGAACATTGGAGTTGCGGTAGACGACATCGTTGTAGACAACGTCGCGGTAGACAGCGTCACGGGGAAAGGGTTTGTAGGTATTTTCGAAGTGTGCCAAAGAGGAAGCAGCATCTCCTCTCTTGTCTCATAGAAGAGGATTGGTGGCGCGTCGTTGTTCTTTGAGGAACCGACGTTCTTCGTTGGAGGCTGGTGGTCTTCCAACACCTCAAGAATTTGTAGAATGATGATGAAGGAAATTAACTTGAACATAACAACCCCTACCTCGTAAAACAGCGTTAAATGATGGCGAGTCGTGAAAAACGATGTTGTTCTATCAACGTCAGGATGGAAGGAGCTGAGGGTGGTGTCGACGTTCTTCGTTCTTCATTCTTCATTGGAGGAGGAGGAAGAATCTCTAAGTGATGGGAACCATGCTTCACTACTAGCTTTCCACCGCTTGAAGAAGCCGTCTAGAACTCCTTCCCCTAGCCTCCATTATATAAGAGTTGGAGGGTTAATCGTTGGAATGAAAGTCATAAATGGAGGATTTATGACAGAGGGCTCCACCCAATTAATCCGATGTGGTGGCATATTAAATTGGGGAGGAAATCAAATGGGTTATTGGCCCGAGTGGTCCCCACAGAAGAATATCCCCCAAAGGTAGGATATTTCCTGGAATTCCCCACCATCAATTAACCACAAAAAGGAAGGGGGGGGGGTTAATTCATGGGTGGTCCCTCATTAAAAAGGGGTGGTTTCATCCTCCTCAATTAAGAGGGGGATTTAAACCTAGAGGCTCTCCCTCATAAATGAGAGGGAGTCAAAGAGTAATGATTCCCCTCCCATTAATGGGAGTCCTCATGTGGTTTCCACCATAATCAACCTCAAATGGGAGGTTGGATCTCGGTGGGCCCCACAACCACCTCCCATTTGAACCTTCTAACCACTTTATCTGAGTGGAATGTATTTAACAAAATAAAATTAATTGATCACTTATTTTATTTTATTAAGCCACATAAAACCCCAGAAACTAACATTCATACCTAATCATCTGTCTTCGAGGTGAAAGTCTTCTTTGGTGAAAAATAGCGCTACGAGTTCAACGGTTCCCACAAGTTTTAATTCCGAGCACCGATTCAAAAGATAGAAAAACCCACTCGTTCGTTCAGTGAACGTACCCGAGCTAATCTTCAGAAATTGATTTCGAGCACACCAGGCCTCAGAATCATGTGTCTTCAGAAGAAATAGACTTGTAAAATTCCAAAGAAATTTATAAAAAATAATTTCCTTGAAATTTCCAGTCTTTACAATAATGATATTTTTAATTTTTTTATCATAGATTCACAATGTGTTGTGATGTTTTTCATAAATTATATCAGGATTTACTGTAAGTGATGTATTGTTAAATCTTATGTACTGATGAATTGAAAATAAAATAGAGAATGTAACCATATAATGGATAATTTCGTTAAGTGTAATGTGATTCCACATTTTGGTTCTCATGGGGAGAATGATATGTGATATTGTTCATCATTATTTCACATGATGATTATTAGTTTATCATCAGCACATCGAAACAACATATGAAGTGTTTATGGAATATTTATTGTGAATGATTTTAACAATCATATTATTTAATGAAATTAAAAATAATGGTTAGACATTTCAAAACAATAATATCATAATAACTCAAAAATGAACAATTAATAAATATAGTAATACTTTTTAAAAATGATTCATTGATCTCATCTTGTAATCATGAGATTGTTCTCTGATATTTAAAACACTATAAATCACTCTAATATCTAATTACATTCATATAATTAGTTCTAGAATTCTATTTGGGTGATGATATGGTACTGATTTATTTGGATCTAGTTAAATTCATATTTCATCAGATAAAATAACCATATGGTTGTTTTCTTCTGGAAGTCAACCAATCACACTTCCAAAGATGATCAAATTATTTTATTTTGAGGTATGCATGGATTATTATTTTATAATTTTATTATATCATTTTATACCTATAAAATCTTAGGTTTGGAATTTGGGATTTCTTCTATGTAAAATTGGCATAGGTATGCCCCATGAATATAATAAAAATATCCCCATTTGTCCATCTAATATACCTTATAGATGGTTCAAAAAGGTTTCATATCTACTACTAATAGAATGTAAATATTACCTCCTCATTATGGAATTTTTATTTTACTTTTTTTATGACTAATAATGTGTACACATTCCCCATATGAAACATTAATGTTGTGAGTATGAAACATAATAGAAATCCCTCAACCCCCCTACTAAACTGTTATAAAATCATATATATGTATATAATAATAAATATCTATTGAAAAAGAAAAATAAAGAGGTAAACATCATTAACATAGATTTATTAGTAAAATATAATCAAAAATAAATAAATCCCTATAGTGGATGTATCCATAACAGATATTAATCACTTTGGGAGAGATTTATATCAATTTTAGGTTGGAGTCATGGAACTATTTCATCCTATCCCATCGAAGTATATCACCATTATAGTCTGAGTGTAAGGTCATCCCTTAGGATGAGGAAGGTTTATACAATGTTATATGTGAAGGGGAAGTGTTATATAGATTCAATCATTATGAGCCCACACCATCACTATTCTCTATAAAAAATTTTACCCACTTAATAATATATAAATTATACACACAGAACATTTAGTAAAATTACAAGTCGCCAAGAATCCTGTAGAAATTATATATAAACATAAAAATTTGATAACAAAAATCATGATTTTAAAATCAAAAAATAAATCAATTATAAAAAAGAATATTCCCCTCTTAATACCAAAGAACTATGGGGAACCTTATTATATCAATCAATATTCCATTTATCAATTCATGGATAAGAAAATAACATTCGAAGGAAGAAAACATGGTTATGAGAAACAAAATGTTCAGTCTAGGAGTTCGTGTAATTATAAATGAATAAAATAAAAAAAATTGATCATTTTTTAATCAGGTGTAATAGACATAAAATTTTTATCTTCACTAGAAATAATTTATTTTGATTAGATTGTATATTCCCTATAATTTTATCTGGTCATCCCATAAAATGTATGAGATAAATGATGTGTATACCTACCAAAAATGTACTTATTAGTTTATATGGGGTGGAAGTGTAAGAGTGTGCCTATACAATGTAAAAAATAATACACTATGAGGATTTAGAGTTTGGTTACTAAAGATTTTTTTGCGAAATGAATATGAAATGTAGAACAAGACCTTTAACTCAAATTGACAGATAAAAAGTTTACATAATATCCTTCATGGGAAAATCAAAAGGAGATATTGATTTTCAGAATCCCAAGAATTTAGTAATAATTGATTATACATATTTATATAAAATACATTAAGGATATTGAAAATAACCAATTTTTTATCAAATCAAAGGATGGAAAATGTTACCTATTATAAATGTTAGCATATATAACATCCCACATTCCCATAACACTAATATGTTTCTAATCCAAAAGTCTCCATTATACCTTGAGTTAAATTACCGTCATATTAGATACATATAACAATATGTGAGGGTCTATGTTAGTACTATGGTGATACTATTTCCACACATCATAGTTAATAATCCTAAATTATTAACCAATAATCCCATTAATCAATGTAAGAAAATATTAATAAATCATATAATAATTCCATGA
The DNA here is from genome assembly GCA_963277665.1 of Viscum album. Lineage (NCBI taxonomy): Eukaryota > Viridiplantae > Streptophyta > Magnoliopsida > Santalales > Viscaceae > Viscum > Viscum album. Next base: position 1,636,582,321 of record OY728121.1, on the reverse strand, counting down.
TGAAATAAAATGTAGCAGAAAGACTAGAACAGCGATATAATATACTGGACTGATCAAACACTAGGATGAAGACATATACAATTTAATATGTAAAAAAAATAGTGATATGAACATGCTATACTACAACATTGTGGAACACATAATACCATATCTAGAAAACACCGAATCAATACCTCTAGATCATGAATCATAAAAACTAATCCAATAATGTTCATGAAATGAGTGTAGATATACTCTTGCATCCCAGAGCCATGGTTTCTACAACTGGGTTTGAGTATAGATCTCTTTATGGAACCAAAAACATTATACTAAACATAACATGAAATATAGTTAAATTTCCTTGTGACATGTTCAATTCAAATAATCAACTACTGATAGAGCGTAGTCGTGGGTACAATCAGATGATTAATGTGATTTTGGGGTTCTTAGGTGTAGCAAAGTGGCTGACCAAGGTCGTCTCTCAAAGGAGGAAGTTAATTTAACAACTTATTAATGGTATTCTAAATAAAAAAAGTAGAATAGAATAAAAACACTACTTTAAAGGATGGGGTTTTCTTATATTTTATGAATCTAGTAGAATTTTTCTGGAAGAATATGGTATTTTTTTTGTTTTTATTTTTGAAATGAAGTTCGACTAAAATGACACAACAAAAAGATGTTTTTTTGGACAATATTTAAAAGACATAATAGATCTAACTCTACCTCTTCAGTTTATCATTAGTCATTATAATTTAAATTAACATTCACTTAATTATGATCCCTTAATTTGTTATATCCCGAACCCTATGAGAATTAAATTTACCATGATGATGATGTGAATTTAACCCTAGGCTAACTTCGGAACATGAAATCACAACACCCTGCTTTGATTGATGTTCTAAGATTAGCTTATGGTCAGTGGTAAATCAAGGAACATATTGATTCTATAAAATAAGATGAATTGTGTATAAGGATTATATTTGAACTCTAAAAATTTATCCCGTATGGTCTTGTATTACAGATTAAGATCGCGCTATCACAATTTGCACAAAATCCCGACCCCGCATGTTTTTGTGTTAATTGTTAAATAGATTTCTTAGTTTCATAAAATTTAAAAATACAAATCATGGATCATATTATGTGAATTAAAGTAGCAAAATGATTCAAAATAATTAAATTATGAATGTAGAAGATAGATCGATTACTAAAAGACTACTCTTCCATGGGTGGCATAATCATCATAGAAGCGTTTTGCATGTGCAAATGTTTATAATGGGCATAACCCAATAATGCTTCTACTCAAGAATTCCAACCCAATTAGGGAGATTAATAGAAGAAAAATTTAAACAAAATAGAAGAAAAGAGAATAAATAAAAGAATCACAAAGATGTTTATTACAAAAACAAAATCATGACAACATGATGGAGAAGAAGAAGGCTTCGTCGAAGAGATCCTTGGTTCAAGAGATACCCTTATTGAAATGGTTGGAGAATTGGAGTGGATCCACTTCTCCTCTTCCATAAACTTCCCAATGCACGTCCCAACCCCTCCAAATTGGAAAATATATAATTTATAGAGGGTATGGGAGTAGAGGTTACAAGTGGTTTCAAGTGTGAATGTGGAAATTCGAACAAATATTTTAATGAAAATTGCACCGACCATTTGAAAAAACAAACGCATGAATTGGCTGGCCATACAGTAGGATAATATGTGAGGATATGGGACTTATATCTCCTCTAAATATTTGGGCTTAATCCAGGCCCAGATGAACGTGTTATGGCTGAAATACAGAAGCTTCTCCATTCTGGAGAGTCCAGTCCAACTTTGACTTCATGAACCATTTTCAACAACCAAATGCACTCTTTAGCTTTAGTGTCCTAAATTAGAGTTGTAGATAATTATGTCAGGAATACCGTTACAAAATTTTAAATTCAAATAAAAAATATATTTATATTCGAAATACTACAGGGAATTATAAAGGGTAAAACTAGAATTTTAATTAAATATTCAAATGAATGATCTAATCCCAAATACTTTCTAATTAAACATATTTAACACAATGTGAGGAAATTATATCATTTATTATCAATAAAATATTCAATAAAATAGTGTTTTATAAACTCCCCCACACTTAACCTTTTTCCCTCATGATCAAAACCCCATATAAAGTAAACATCAATATCAAATCAAAACAAATTTTAAAACACATATCCTTGAGATCAAACAATTACACACCAAGAAACAAAAGATATCATGAATCATAAAAAACCATTATTTAATGTTCTTCATTTATATCATTCAATATATTTCCACTTCATTTATCCTCCCATGAACAAAACACTTACCTCACTTCAATTTTCTCTCATCACTCAAATATCCATTTTTTTCCATGTCTTTCTTATCCAAACTCATACAAGGGTCACCATAGGCTTGATATATTCCTACATCACTACCCAATGTGAGTCAAGGAAATATGTTTATAATGAGGACCTTTTAGGGTTTTTTTGTGGATTTTGGTTGGTAGGATTTAGATGTGAAAAAATTCTAAGGCGGAATAAGGAGGGATTGACTCTTTTTGAAGAAAAATTGAATAAATATAATTTTCACTTAAATATGGTCTCCTAATTAATCCCCATAGTATCAATTCAGCTCCATCATCATGAAAAGTCATGAAACGTTTACACCATTCATCATTTCAGCATAAAAAATTTCAATCTTCTCAAACATGATTTTCTTTAAAGCTCCAGATAGTCACAACTTTCAACCTCAATTAGAAGCTCTAGAAAAGGAACTGCTTCACTTGTCATGAATGCTCCTGAAAAGGAACAGCTTTCAATATAATGAATTTCTTCAGTAGAAAACACATCTCTTATGAATATAATTTTCCACCCAAAGTTTCACAGAATGTGGTATCACAACACAACATAGATTCCCCCATAATTAAGCTCCACTAGATTATGCAATTTCAGTTCAAGAGTTGTTTGTATAGGGAAAATTGGCTAGTAATGTGGCTAGACTAATAGGATGTTCATGGATTCTAAGGGCTAAAAGGATTAAATATTCCTGGAAGGAAATTATAAAAAGGATTCTTTCAAATACAGGCTTTAATACCAAACAAATGCCTCAATCATTTAAACATAAGTACCTCAAACCCTCAAGTTTTGACAGGAATAAATAAAATTCTGGTTAAATAAAGCATGGTTTGGTTCACTCAACAAATGAGGTGAATGTAAAGAATATGGAAATAATGGTTTATAAGACTCACATGACTGTGATTTCAAATATAAAGACAGTGAGATGTGGCATGAGATTCAAAATTCGGTGTACTTTCCATGAAATTACTAAATATTTGAACTTGAAACAATGTTATTTCACTATTCAATTAAGCTTAGTTTCAAGGGATAAATTGTTTCACTTATTGATATGGATTTAAAAATGGTGATGAGAATAATTTTGGCTCATAAGTTTCAAAAAACACAAAAAATTGTAAAATAATCACCCAAAATTTGAAAAACACAAAAAAAAATTTGTTTTTTTTAAACAGGAAAATAATTGAAATTACTAAACTAAAAGGTTCCCTCCCCAACACATAAAATATTGCATTGTCCTCAATGTGAACCCATGAGATGATATATGCACATGAAATGCAGAATTTTTAAATAGGACAAATAATATAAAAGTTAAAGGGTTAGGAACAGCCTGATGTGCTCAAGTGATGATGGGGTCATGTAGTGTGATAAAATCCACTGCATCAGTAGGATGTACCTCAATGTATCTCTTCAAACGTTTCCCATTGATTGTAAAGCTCCTTCCAGTGTCCTCTTGTGTGATCTCCACTGCACCATAAGGAAAAACATTAGATACAATATAAGGACCAAACCATCTGGAATGCTACTTACCAGGAATCAACTTTATTTATGAACTGTAGAGTATGACTTTCTCTCCAACATGAAACTCCCTTTTCTGGATCATTATATCATGAACTTCTTTTGATCTTTCCTTGTAGAGCCTTGAGTTCTCATATGATGATAGTCGAATCTCCTCAAGCTCTTGAATTGGCAAATTCCTTTGAATTCCAACATGGGCCAAATCCATGATGCATTTCTTTATAGCACAATATGCCTGATGCTCGACTTACACTGGGAGATGACATGCTTTACCAAAAACAATTTGAAATGGGGACATACCAATGGGTGTCTTGTATGCTATCCTATAAGCCCACAATTCATCATCCAAGTGCTTGCTCCAATCCTTTCAATTTTGCTGCATGGTTTTCTCCAATATTTGTTTCAACTCACGATTTGAAACCTCAGCCTGTCCATTTGTTTGGGGGTGGTATGGTGTTGATGTTTTGTGTGTCACCCCATAATTTTGAAGGATGGAAGAAAAATTTCTATTGCAAAAGTTTTTCCCTTGGTCAGTGATGATGGCCTTTGGTACTCCAAACCTACAGAAAATACGAGCCTTGACAATATCCCCTACAACATGAGAATTGTCAGTCCTAGTGGCCTTGGCCTCCACCCATCTACTCACATAATCAACATCATCCAAAATATACAAAAATCCAAATGAACTAGGAAAAGGAACTATAAAATCAATGCATCATACATCAAAAATCTCACAAAATAGTATGTGTTGTTGGGGTATCTCATGTCTCCTATAAATTTTCCCAGTGTGTTGGCAAAGAGAGCATGACTTAGAAAACACATGGGAATCATGGAAGAAGCTAGAACAATATAAAACAGAGTCCAAAACCTTCCTAGCTGTCCGTTGGGGTCCAATGTGTCCACCACAAGCAAGTGTATGACAGAAATGCAAAATAGACTCAAACTCATGATCGGGAACACACCTCCTAATGACTTTGTCACTACACATGCGCCAGAGGTAAGGATCATCCCACACATAAAACATAGACTCACTTTTTAATTTTTGGAGTTGATGTTTCTTAAAATTTGCAGGTATTTTAGAGGAAATAAGGTAGTTCACTAAATCAGCATACCAAGGATGCGTACCTGAGATGGAATAAAGATGATCATTGGGAAAAGTGTCCCAAAGTGGTACCTGGTCCATGGTGTCATCCTCTAGTGTGTGTGTAAGCCTACTCATGTGGTCTGCCACCAAATTCTATGACCCCTTCTTGTCCTTTATCTCAAGGTCAAACTCTTGATGAAGGAGCATCCATGGATAAGTCGTGGCTTTGCATCTGGCTTCATTAGGAGGTACCTCAATGCTGCATGGTAAAAAAACAACTACATTAGAGCCCAATAAATATTAATGGAATTTATCTAAAGCAAATATGACAGCAAGAAACACCTTCTATGTGGTTGTGTAATTTGATTGGGCTGAATCCAGTGTCCTCGATGCATAGGCAATCACATGTGAACGTCCTTCCGACCTTTGAGATAAGACAGCTCCAACCGTGAAGTTGGAGGCGTCACACATAAGCTCAAATGGAAGGTCCCACCCTGGGTGCTGTATGATTGGTGGAGTGGTCCGATACATCTCCAGCTCATCAAATGTTACCCGGCATGAATTATCAAAATTGAAGTCAATATCATTTTGAAGCAATCGAGATAATGGTAGAGCGATCTTACTAAAATCTCTGATGAAGCATCGATAAAATCCATCATGTCCAAGGAATGATCGAACATCACGAAAACATGTAGGATATAGGAGGGATGAAATAATGTCTACCTTATATTTATCAACTTCAATGCCATGTTTTGAGACTATATGACCTAAGACAATTCCCTTTTCGACCATGATATGATATTTTTCAAAATTTAAGACCAGATTCATCTCAATAAAACGATGCAACACATCACCCAAACTAGAGAGACATTCATCAAATGAGGACCCATAAACTATAAAATCATCCATAAATACCTCTATTCAGGTCTAAATGAAATATGATAAAATACTCACAATGCATCTCTGGAAGGTACCTATGGCATTGCAAAGTTCCAAATGGCATCCTTCGGTAAGCAAAGCTACTGAATGGGCAGGTTAATGGTGTCTTATCCTGGTCCTCTGCTGCAACGGGAACCTAAAAATATCCAGAAAATCCATCCAAGAAACAATAGTATGTTTTCCCAGCTAGTATCTCATGCATCTGATCAATAAATGGGAGGGGGAAATGGTCTTTGTGAGTGGAATGATTTAGTTTCCTATAATCAATACACACACGCCACCTATTTTGTACCCTCATTGGAACTAACTCATCTTTCTCATTTTTAACAATAGTAACACCACTATTCTTAGGCACAACCTGAATAGGACTTACCCACTAAGAATCTGAAATGGGAATGATTATACCAACCTCAAGCAATTTCTCAACATATTTTTTAACAACTTCCAGGAGGGTGGGATTGAGTCTCCTTTGTGGCTGTCTCACCTGTTTAGCCCCATCCTCCAAGAGAATACTATGCATACAAATGGAGGGGATAATACCTGATATGTCATCCATGGTCCACCCAATCGCCCTGATTCTCTCCCTCAAAATATTCAAAAGCATTTCTTCATGTTCAAAAGGGAGATTATTAGCAATGATAACAGGTAATCTCTCATCACTCAAAATGTATGAGTATTTCAGATTTGGTGGCAATGGATAGAGTTCTAATGAAGGAGGGTGTAGTATGGATGGAGACATTGAACGAACTGAAATATGTTCAGAAAGAGCATCAGTATCAGAATAGAAATCATTAAAATTAAAGAATAAATCATCAAATCCATCAACATACTCAACAGCCATGTCATAATCAGAGTGAACATGATCAAAATCAGAATATGAATCCACATCAAAATCAAATCAAATAGAGGATTGTATATCAGCAACATGTGTGGAAGTTCTCTCAGAAATCAAACTCGAACCAATACTCATAATCTCCCTAAGCATAGTACAATACAATTCTATGGAGTTTTTATTTGGAGGTTCAAAATTGGAGATAACAAAAGCAGAATGGTCCTCTGGGGGGTACTTCATGGAATCTATAACATTAAAGATCACTAATTCATCTCCAAACTCTATGGAAAGTGTACCCTCATTGACATTTGTTATAGTTTTTGCAGTATTGAGGAAGGTAATACCTATGATAATGGGAGCATGAGAACTTACCTGATCATCATCCATGTTAAAAACATAGAAATCCGCTGGAAAGATCATGTCTCTTACCCGGAGAAGTACACCCTCAAGGACTCCTTCTAGATATTCCGTAGCTCTATTAGCCAACTATACCACTTCTCTAGTTGGATTCAACTCACCAACCTTCAAGGAAGAGAATACAGAGTGAGGAATCACATTTATTGAAGCTCCTAAATCACAAAGAGCATCAGAGAAGTGCAACTCCCCTATGGTACATGGGATGGTGAATCTCCCTAGATCATTGCACATTGTTGGCATGGCTAGATTTGGTGTAATGACTGCTGAGACATTCCTTCCAAGGTTGATCCTCTCATTTCCCTTGAGCCTTCTTCGATTGGTGCAGAGTTATTTTAAGAATTTGGCATGCCTTGGTATTTTCTTAATGGATTCAAGTAGAGTAATATTGATCTCCACACGCTTGAATGTGTCCAAAACCTCCTTCTGCATTGGTTCTTCAGCCATCTTATTGTTTTGAACAACCCTGTTTGGAAAAGGAATGGGTTTAGGATGAACATCATCAATCTTTTTCTTTCCTTTATCTTTCTCCATGGATTTCTCATTAGTTGGTTTGGAATGCGGCTGCTCCGAAGTTGAGGTGAATCCCGTTGGAATGGTAGGTACAGCTGTATCGTTCATTTTCTTCCCACTTCTCAATGTGATGGCACTGGAATTCCCCTTTAGATTTGGAGTGGGTTGGGAAGGTATATTTCCATAATTCTTACTCGCATGTTCATAGAGGGGGTGGAAATCTGGCTCATTTGAATTTTCAACTCTCCCAGCTCCGAACCTTGACTCTTCAACTCATTCTGTTGATTAAGAACAATTTGATTCAAAAGATCATCTGTATTAGAATCTACCTTCGGTGGGGGATTCCCTTGTTGTTGTCTTGTTGATGCTTGGGTTTCAAATCTCCATTGGGGTTTTTGGAAACCCTGCTGGTAAGGCGGAGGCTGCTGGATGTTTTGTTGAAGGATGGCCTTTGTTGTTGTCCAGAGCCATACCTCATGTCTGGTTGATCTTTCCACCCTTGGTTTTATGTTGGAGGAAATGAATCAAACTTCTTTTAGGGATTTGGTTGTTGTTGTTGCTGAAATGGTCTCCCTAGGAATACTACTGCGCAATCCTCTGTCTCTTTTAGTTGTGGGCAACAGTTAGTTGGGTGGCTTGTCTCAGTGCAAATGCCACAAGGTATTGAAGGAGGGGGTAGAGATGTCTTTTTTTCCAAAGCAATTTTCCTCGCCATATTTGTAAATTCTTCTAACTTGGTATCAATCAAATAACTCTCAAGAGAAGAAGGACTTACCTGATGTACTCCCCTGACTTGTGGTGTACCTCTATCGCCAAATTGTTGGGAGTTTTGGGCCATTTTATCGATCAGTGCACGTGCGGTTGTTGGTGTCTTGTCCACCAATGCTCCTCCTACTGCAGCATCAACCATGCTTCTCTCCATAGGTGTGAGTACTTCATAGAAGTACTGGATGAGTAGTTTCTCACTGATTTGGGGGTGTGGGTAGCTTTCACACAACTTCTTGAATCGCTCCCCAGTACTCATACATTCACTCCCCTTAGGCTTACTTGATCCCTGATATCTCCTTTCGAATGGATGTGGTCCTTGATGCTAGAAAAAATCTCTATAAGAAAAGACGTTTCAAATCATTCCAACAGGTTACATCTTCAGGTTGTAAATAGTACATCCAATCCTTTGCATCTCCATCAAGTTAAAATGGGAATTCTCTTAATTTGATTTGATCTTCCGAAACATTTCTAGGTTTTAGGGTTGAGAAAACCACATTAAATTCCTTAAGTTGTTTATTGGGATCCTCAGCAGATAAGCCATGAAACTTTGGAAGAAGGTGAATTAATCCAGAATTTAACTCAACATCTGATTCGAGATTTGGGTATGCAATACAATTTGGTTGATAATTAATATCAGGTGCATCCAATTCTCGAATGGTTCTATTAAGTTCATTTCCATTATTTCTAGCCATTGGTTCTTCTTTTATGTTTGAATTTTAATTTCTTCCAATTTCAATGTTTCCAGAAGAGAGGAATTCACCAACTGGTTGAATATTGAAACTTCCCGTAGACTGAAAATGTCTGATTCGAGCCCTAAGGCTACATTCAATCATAGGGTCATGATCTAAGAGATCTTCGGGATTAGTTCGTGTCATAAATCGAATAAAAATGGAAATAAAGAAGGTGGACCATAGTAAAAAAAATTAGAAGCTTGAGTTGATGGTCCAAAAAGAAAAGAAGAGGATGAGAAAAAAATGAAAACATGAGAAAGGGGAATGATGAAAGATAGATGTGAAGAAAACAATAAAATGAAAAATAAAATAAATACCTCTAAATGGTTGAATAGATTAATTGTAACACCCGAGACTTTTATGTTATATAAATCATCAAAGGAATCTTTTTCTACACAACACCTACTTGGCTTGTTTTACACGAAATCGCGACCTTCCTCGATAGCTTGCGTCGTACGCAATACCGAGTTTCACTAAACAACGATATGCTATTAAAATATAATTAAAACTATCCGTTATGAATAGTAATAAACACTTTATGAAATTTTATAATTTTTTTTTTTCAAAATGGACTTCATTTTTTGATTCGGAATATCGAAATTAGCTTAGGGTGAAATTTTGGTATTTTTCTGAAAACTTTCAATTTTTGATCAATAGTGAAACCACTAAGTGGTAGGTTAAAAAACTGAATTTTGCATAAAACATAATTTTACCACTTCTGTGAATTAAATTTCGAAAATCCGACAAACACGGTTGATATCAGTAAGTAAAATGTGGTTCAATGAGATAAAAATAATTTCTTGGTGAATAGTAACTTTTTACTTTTTTTTACCACAGTTAATAGTAAATAGGGTAACTAAGGGTAAATATGATATTACTATTACCCTAACACATGTCCTAATTCTATTGGATAAGTGTAATTCGACCAAAAACAACCTTATGAATATAATATGACCATTTAGGTCCACTTGGATTAGATTATGACATTTAATATAATTTTATTTTATGAATAGTTAAAATAGATAAAATCAAAGTTTAATAACTAAAACATTTTTAATATGGTGTTATACATAAGATAAATTCGACTATAAATATTCATTAGAAAGCTAAAAATATTTCCTACATAATGATATTTTATTTATAATTTTTAGACTTTAAATAAATTAATTTATTTATGACACAACCATGATGCAGTAATTACCCTTTTAAGGAAAGGTTAACATAATTGATGTTATAAATGCTCAAATAAATGTAATTTTTGACTTTTTATGAATTCCAATAATTTTATAGGTTACTATGATATATTAGTGTTGATTTAATCAACTTTGTTCGAACATATAATTCATTTATGACTTTCACAAAACTCATATATCAAATAGATTCAAAATTGTCACAAAATAGTTTTTAAATCAAATATTATATTATTAATTGTTATTTTATTCCTAAAAATCTAATTTTCGGCCAAATGACATAGATAAGGATATTTCTATTAATAATAAACAACTTGGGGTTCGTTTGGCATGTTATAGTAAGTGTATTAACCATATAGTGTAAGAAAACATAAAGTCACGGTAAAAGTTAAATTATTTAACTTAGAGTTAAATCTAATTGATAAGGTTAAAATAATAACCAAAACTTGTCTAAATCCTATTGGTTGATATGAATTCGACCCATCCCCACTTTACCTTCGAAATAAGACCATTTGGAACCATTATAAACCGATTTTGACTTTAATATAAAATAATATTTTGAGATATTCCTAAGGTGCCCCTCTCCTCCCATATAAAATGGAACCTCCTCCCCCTCCTCCTCACACCAATTTGAGCACTCAAGCTAGGACAACCCATGCCAAAATCCCTTATCCACTTCCCTAGAATAATCCTATAGGTCCTGGTATTCTTCAAAGACAAATCTATGTTCCCTAAGTGGAGGATTCAAAGAGGCGTTTCAAAGAAGAGGTAATATCCATTACCGATCTTTTCAATTTCTTTCTTCTTCAACTTCTTCTTCATTAGTTGTTTCATGATAAAGTAATAACATCAGTATTACTTACATACTGATATGTTATTATAAATATGAAACAACCCTAATTCACCTTCTATCCATCCTACAGAAAAATAAAATCACCGCGCATGCGTACGTACGGAATACCGTCTCCACGCCGTGGTGTAATCTATTTTCCACCATCACCTTACAAGGATGGGTATAATGGTGTAATGAGTAACTATATATGATTATTATAAAGTGATATTGATACTGAAATAGTATAAATACACATAAATACAATTCCACCATCATGGGAACAATATCATCGCTCGTGCGTACGTACGGAATACCGTCTCCACGATGTGATGCGACTCATTCTACATGATCATCATTACATAGTAATTATATAAATGAATTTAATGAATAAATATGATATATGTTACACTAATACCATTCTGGATATAAGGTATCTATAAACTTAAAATAAGAATAAGAATTTATTCGGGAAAACTCGTATAAGAACAAAAGGCAATAAAGACCTGAGTAACAAGTAACAATGAAATATAACTAATAAGAAGCTAAGAATATGACCATATATGATATAATATCAATATGTATGATTCTGGAATAAGTAAATAACATTATTTAAACCATTATACAGGAGCTTCGGACACGTACAAAGCAAAACAGAACTAAGGTAAGGGAAAATATCACAATCTCATTTTTATCTGAGATTGTTTATACTTTGGTATTTACTGGGGTGTATTTTAACATCCACATCCATGTTCCCTCAATATGTAATATTGTTTCCATCCACTTACAATAGTTTAAATCCAATTTTACCATTCGGTAAGTTTTTAGTAAAGAATATGAAAGGAATCTTTTGTCATTTTTTTGTACGAGGTACTTTTTTTGACTTTTCCGACAAAAGTACGAAGAATGTTTTTTTTAACTTATACGGCATGAATGGATTTTTAAAACATTATTTCCAAGAAGCTTCCTTTACAAGTTTTAATGTTTATTTTTAATTAACTTCTTTTAGTTTAAAGTTGTATGACATGTTAAGAAAGGAAAAATGTTTTTAAAGAAGAAAAGATATTTTCCTCAAGAATGGAGTTCAAGTGTTTTATCAAAATTATTTTCCATTTAAGATAATAAAGGGTTCTGTTTTTATCCCTATTATTACATTGATTTGATTATGTTTTGAGGGAGTTATTTTTATGAAGTCATTTACCTTATATGATTTGTTTTATGATGTCATGATGTTTCAAGAATCCCATTTTCGTTACATGTGTTATGCGATGATATATGATTTATGATTATGTGGCACACATAAGAAAGGATTCATTATAAGATGGGTGGGACCTATATATCCCTCCAATTCATTGGGTAAAGATTTATATCTCCTGATATAGACATGGCTGGAATGGAAGGTTATTTCGGTTCAGTGATACAGGACTGAAACGAGGAGTGAACTCGGTTCAGAAATGGACTTTGTCCGCTAAGATAGTCTTGGCAATGAGTCATGACTAACAAGAAATGATTTTCCATGATTTTGTGTGCATGAAACAAAGTATCAAGTTTTATGTTATGATTATGGGGATCTCATTTTCACTTCTATGATTTATTCCATGTTAAGATATTATGATCTCTTTTGCTGGTTATGATTTTCAAAAAGATATGATATGATTTTTTTCCTTTATTTTCCCTTGCTGAGCATTTGAGCTCACCCTTTTTTGTATGTTTTCTTTTCCCCAGGTCAGGAAGATGGATATTAAGTAGAATATGCTAAAAGGGACCCTAGATATGATGAAATAAATGGGAGACACTGTAGAAGATTTATGAACCAGTTGTTTATGTTTCCCAGTTTCTAAAGACGCTATACCTATACGGTCCTTTGTGGTTTTGTCATATGTTTTAATAAGTGTGCTTCAATTTTGAAGTATTAACAATGTATGTAAAGTATGGGTCGTTATAGTTGGTATCAGAGGAAAGGTATAGTCAACCTTTGGAAACTAGGATGTGAAAGCCTTAGTAAGATCCCTAAGGATAAGTATAAGCATAGAACACAATATTAGTGTTTTAGAAATGGACATGAATAACCTAGGATAAGAAATTAAGCGTGAAAATTTTATTCTTGAATTATGTGGTTTTCTTATTATAATTAGTGTTGCTCACACAATTCTTCTTTGTTTTAGTCAATGGCTGGAACCTGAAGGAACCGTGTTAATGCGGAATGCAATGGGAAATGCAATGATTGTCCCCCTGATCAACCAAACGATATGGGAGATGGAATGAAAAATCTTGTAGCCATGCTCGCACAAATTTCTCAAGATATGAATCATGCAGGACTTCCAAATGAGAAAAGGAAGGAGCAAAATTCTGTTGAATCCTTCATGAGGCAGCGTCCACCTTCTTTCAGCGGGTCTACTGATCCATTAGTTGCTGAACAATGGATTAGTACTACTAAAAAGATATTTTCAGTTCTTCAATGTTCTGAACATGATAAAGTCATCCTAGTAGTGTATCGTTTGGAAGGAGATGCTGATCAATGGTGGAATATTATTAAGAATACGAGGAAAAGGGATGAAATTGAGTCCATGGAATGGGACGAGTTCAAGAACTTATTTTTCAATAAGTACTTCCCTCGTATTCTCCGAACAAAGATACAGAAAGAGTTTCTTGAACTGAAGAAAAGGGATGATGAATCTGTTGGTACCTATGAAGCATATTTTACAATACATTCAAGGTACGCTTCTGGTATTATTATCTAACCTGAGAGTAAGATCGATCAATTCTTTAGTGGCTTAAAACCAATTATTCGAAGGGCGTTAGCCATAAGGCACTTCAATAGCTACGAGGAAATCGTTCGATGTTCTCTCAAAGTCAAGATGGAGATTGGAGTAACCCATCAGTCATATGGGTTTGATAAGAAGAGGAAAATGGAATTCAAAGGAAAATCTAAAGAGAACACTGAAAAGAAGATGAGCTTTCCCTTATGCTCAATGTGTGGAAAGAAACATGGAGGGAGTTGTCTTAAAGGGACATGTAAATGTTTCAAATGTGGAAAGGAAGGTCATCGGGTATTTGAATGCTGTGATAATGGGAAGAAGATGTCTAATGATGCAAATAATGGAAGGGATACACAGAATGAACCTACTACACTTCAATGTTTCAAGTGCAAGGAGATGGGGCATTATGCCAATCAATGCCCAAATCCAAGGGTTGATGATGATGGTCGACGTCAAAAAACTCTTAAGGCTAAAGAAAAAGGAAAGTCACATGCAATTTCTATCAGCGATGTGGAGTATGATAACGAAGTGGTGAAAGGTACACTTACCATCCACTCTAAAGTAGCAAATGTTTTATTTGATTCTGGATCCACCCACTCTTTTATTTCTGAAGAATTTTCTAAGGGTATCACCGTATTACCTCAACAATTAGATGTTGAGTTAGCTGTGACAACACCAAATGGCACATCAATCACATCAAAAGTTTATAATTCCTATCCAATTGACGTTTGTGGGAAAGTGCTTCCTGCAAATCTTGTGATCCTTCCTTTAGTGGAATTCGATGTGATTCTTGTCATGGATTGGCTTTCTTTATACGGAGCTCATATCAATTTCCAATGAAGGGAAGTCCCATTTCATATTCCAGATCAATCTATGATCTTCTATCAATGCAAGGATGAACATAACCTTCCAGTGGAAATTTATTCCATTTTATGGGTATTGATTCCACTAAATGAAGGTTATTTATCTCAAATGGTTGTTGAGAAAATCGCGATTAAGAATATGCCCATCGTACGGGAGGTTGATAATGTCTTTCCGGAGGAATTACCCAGTCTTCCACCAAATCGTGATGTTGAGTTTTCAATAGAACTCGTACCGGGTGCTTTTCCTATTTTGAAGACACCTTATAGAATGGCCCCAATTGAGTTGCAGGAATTGAAGAAGCAACTCCAAGAGAATCATGATAAGGGATTCATACGCCCTAGTGCGTCACCTTGGGGAGCACCTGTTCTATATGCTAAGAAGAATAATGGATCAATGAGACTCTGTATTGATTATCGAGAACTTAACAAGATCACTATCAAGAACAAATATCCTCTCCCACACATTGATTACTTATTTGACCAACTACGCGGAGCTCAATACTTTTCCAAGATTGATCTTCGTTCAGGGTATCATCAATTAAGGGTAAAAAGGGAGGATATACCAAAGACGGCTTTCCGTACAAGGTCTGGACACTATGAATTTATAGTGATGCCATTTGGTATTACTAATGCCCCTGCTATCTTCATGGATTTGATGAATAGAGTCTTTAGAGACTATCTTGATCAATTTATGGTAGTCTTTATAGACGATATTCTTGTCTATTCAAAGAGAAAGGAAGAACATGAAGATCACTTGAGAATTATATTGAAGACCCTGAGAAAGGAGAATCTTTATGCCAAATTTACCAAGTGTGAATTTTGGATTCAAAAAGTAGCATTTTTGGGTCACATAATCTCAAAAGAGTTGATATCTGTGGATCCAGCAAAAACAGAGGTTATCGAAAGATGGTTGAGACCAACAACAGTTACTGAGATCCGAATTTTTCTTGGTTTGGCTGGATATTATCGACGTTTTGTGAATGATTTTTCACGATTATCTAATCCACTCACCAAGTTGACTCGGAAAGGAGTTAAGTTTGTCTGGACGGTCGAATGTGAAGAGAATTTCAAAGAGTTGAAAAGAAGGTTATCCAGTGCACCTGTGCTCACACTGTCTTGTTGTGGAGAAATTGTTGTGATCTACAGTGATGCATCCAAGAAGGGATTGGGGTGTTTTCTTATGCAAAATGATATGGGGATAGCTTATGCCTCACGATAGTTGAAAATCCATGAGCAAAATTACCCAACACATGATTTGGAGTTAGCTGTGGTAATCTTTTCATTAAAGATTTGGAGGCATTACCTTTATGGTGAAAGGTGTGATATTTATACTGATCTTAAAAGTTTAAAGTATATTTTCACACAAAAGGAGCTGAATATGTGTCAAAGAAGATGGTTGGAGCTGATTAAGGATTACGACTGCTCAATCCATTACCACCCTGGGAAAGCAAACAAGGTGCCAGATGCATTAAGTCGACAAGACCATGCTAGTTTATCCATGACGAGGATCACAAAAGATCCAATATTTATTGATTTACGAAGGATGGATCTTGGAATTATAATGGAAGGGGGAAAATCTTCTCTTTCTCAAATGAATGTTCAACCATCTATACATGTGAAGATTAAAGAGGCACAGAAAGAAGATGTCGAGTTACAAAAGAAGGTGGGAAATGTTCCTGAGTTCAACCTTGATTGTGATCGGATAATAAAGTTCAGGAATCGGGTTTGTGTTCCTCCCATCCCGGAATTAAAGAAGGAGCTGCTGGATGAGGCTCATAGTTCATGATTCTCTATTCATCCTGGAAGCACGAAGATGTATAGGGACCTGAAAGTGTACTTCTGGTGGGATGACATGAAAAGAGATGTTGCTGAATATGTCTCTCGATGCTTGGTTTGTCAACAAGTTAAAGCTGAGAGACAGAAGTCTATGGGGATGTTACAACCATTACCCATACCCGAATGGAAATGGGAAAGAATCACTATGGACTTTGTCATAGGACTTCCTAAAACATCCAAAGGCAATAATGCTATCTGGGTCATAGTTGATCGTCTTACAAAGTCTGCACATTTCATTGCTATTAGAGAGGATTTATCTCTGGATCAACTTGCCAGGATATATGTAAAGGAAGTGGTAAGATTTCATGGAGTACCACATTCTATTATCTCAGATCGGGATCCGAGATTTACCTCGATGTTCTGGCGAAGTCATCAGCATACTCTGGATACATAGTTGAGTTTCAGCACTGCTTATCATCCTCAGACAGACGGTCAGTCTGAGAGAACAATTCAAACTCTAGAAGATATGTTGAGAGCTTGGTCTATGGATTTCCAAGGTGGTTGGGATCAACACCTACCTTTGGTGGAATTTTCTTATAATAATAGCTTTCACTCCAGTATTCAGATGGCTCCTTATGAAGCTCTCTATGGAAAGAAATGCAGGACTCCAACTTGCTGGGATGAAGTTGGGGAATGAAAGCTATTAGGACCTGATCTCGTTGATGAAATGGAAGAAAAGGTCAGATCTATTCAACAACACATAAGAGCAGCTCAGAGTAGACAGAAAAGTTATGCCGACAACTGAAGAAAAGACCTAGAGTTTGAAGTGGGTGATAAAGTGTTCTTACGAATATCTCCCTGGAAGAGGGTTATGAGATTTGGAAAGAAGGGGAAGTTGAGCCCTAGATATATCGGTCCTTTCGAAATATTGGATCGTGTTGGGAAGGTAGCTTACCGATTGGCGCTTCCACCGAATCTCTCTCAAGTTCATGATGTGTTCCATGTATCTCTCCTGAGAAAGTACATACCTGATTCTTCACATGTACTCAGCTTAGAAGTTGTACCGCTGGAGCAAGATCTTTCTTATGAAGAACAACCGATAGAGATTCTGGATCGTAGAGAAAAAGTCCTACGAAACAAGACCACTCGCTTGGTGAATGTTTTATGGAGGAACCACCAATTTGAAGAAGCTACTTTGGAGCTTGAGGATTTGATGAGGGAGAGATATCCTCATCTGTTTGTTACAAAGTGACGAATTTTGAGGGCAAAATTCATTTTAAGGGGGGTAGAATGTAACACCTGAGACTTTTATGTTATATAAATCATCAAAGGAATCTTTTTCTAGACAACACTTGCTTGGCTTGTTTTACACGAAATCGCGACCTTCCTCGATAGCTTGCGTCGTACGCAATACCGAGTTTCACTAAACAACGATATGCTATTAAAATATTATTAAAACTAGCCGTTATGAATAGTAATAACCACTTTATGAAATTTTATAAATTTTATTTTTCAAAATGGACTTCATTTTTGGATTCGGAATATCGAAATTAGCCTAGGGTAAAATTTTGGTATTTTTCTGAAAACTTTCAATTTTTGATGAATAGTGAAACCACTATGTGGTAGGTTAAAAAACTGAATTTTGCATAAAACATAATTTTACTGATTCTATGAATGGAATTTCGAAAATCCGACAGACACGGTTGATATCAGTAAGTAAAATGTGGTTCAATGAGAAAAAAATAATTTTTTGGTGAATAGTAACTTTTTACTTTTTTTTACCGCGGTTAATAGTAAATAGGGTAACTAAGGGTAATTATGATATTACTATTACCCTAACACATGTCCAAATTCTATTGGATAAGTGTAATTCGACCAAAAACAACCTTATGAATATAATATGACCATTTAGGTCCACTTGGATTAGATTATGACATTTAATATTATTTTATTTAATGATTAGTTAAAATAGTTAAAATCAAAGTTTAATAACTACAACATTTTTAATATTGGGTTATACATAAGATAAATTCGACTATAAATATTCATTATAAATCTAAAAAGATTTACTACATAATGATATTTTATTTATAATTTTTAGACTTTAAATAAATTAATTTATTTATGACACAATGATGATGTAGTAATTACCCTTTTAAGGAAATGTTAACATAATTGATGTTATAAATGCACAAATAAATTTAATTTGAGACTTTTTATGAATTCAACTAATTTTATAGGTTACTATGATATATTAGTGTTGATTTAATCAACCTTTTTCGAACATATAATTCTTTTATGACTTTCACAAAAATCATATATCAAATAGTGTCAAAATTGACAGAAAATAGTTTTTAAATGAAATATTATATTATTAATTGTTATTTTATTCCTAAAAATCTAATGTTCGGCCAAATTACTTAGATAATAATATTTATATTAATAATAAACAACTTGGGGTTTGTTTGGCATGTCATAGTAAGTGTATTAACCATATAGTGTAAGAAATCAAAAAGTCACGGTAAAAGTTAAATTATTTAACTTAGAGTTAAATCTAATTGATAAGGTTAAAATAATAACCTAAACTTGTATAAATCCTATTGGTTGACAGGATTTCGACCCATCCCCACTTTAACTTTGAAATAAGACCCTTTGGAACCATTATAAACCTATTTTGACTTTAATATAAAATAATATTTTCAGATATTCCTAAGGTGCCCCTCTCCTCCCTTATAAAAGGGCACCTCCTCCCCCTCCTCCTCACACCAATTTGAGCACTCAAGCTCGGCCAAAACCTGCCAAAATCCCTTATTCACTTCCCTATAATAATCCGAGAGGTCCTGGTCTTCTTCAAAGACCAATCTTAGTTCCCTAAGTGGAGGATTCAAAGAGGCGTTTCAAAGAAGAGGTAATATCCATTACCGATCATTTCAATTTCTTTCTTCTTCAACTTCTTCTTCTTTAGTTGCTTCATGATAAAGTAATAACATCAGTATTACTTACATAATGATATGTTATTATAAATATTAAACAAACCGAATTCACCTTCTATCCATCCTACGGAAAAATGAAATCACCGCGCGTGCCTACGTACGGAATACCGTCTCCACGCCGTGGTGTAATCTATTTTCCACCATCACCTTACAAGGATGGGTATAATGGTGTAATGAGTAACTATATATTATTATTATAAAGATATATTGATACTGAAATAGTATAAATACACTTAAATACAATTCCACGATCATGGGAACAATATCATCGCTCGTGCGTATGTACGGAATACCGTCTCCACGATGTGATGCGACTCGTTCTACATGATCATCATTATAGTAATTATATAAATGAATTGAATGAATAAATATGGTATATGTTACACTAATACCATTCTGGATATAAGGTATCTATAACCTTAAAAGAAGAATAAGAATTTATTCGGCATAACTCGCATAAGAACAAAAGGCAATAAAGACCCGAGTAACAAGTAACAATGAAATATTACTAATAAGAAGCTAATAATATGACCATATATGATATAATATCAATATGTATGATTCTGGAATAAGTCAATAACATTATTTAAACCATTATACAGGAGCTTCGGACATGTACAAAGCAAATCGGACCTAAGGTAAGGGAAAATATCACAATCTCGTTTTTATCTGAGATTGTTTATACTTTGGTATTTACTGGGGTGTATTTTATCATCCACATCCATTTTCCCACAATATATAATATTGTTTCCATCCACTTACAATAGTTTAAATCCAAATTTACCCTGCGGTAATTTTTTAGTGAAGAATATGAAAGGAATATTTTGACGTTTTTTTGTACGAGGTAATTTTATTGACTTTTCCGACAAAAGTATGAAGAATGTTTTTTTAACTTATACAGCATGAATGGATTTTTAAAACATTATTTCCAAGAAGCTTCCTTTACAAGTTTTCAAGTTTATATTTAATCAACTTCTTTTAGTTTAAAGTTGTATGACATGTTAAGAAAGGAAAACTATTTTTTAAGAAGAAAGGATATTTTCCTCAAGAATGGAGTTCAAGTGTTTTATCAAAATTATTTTCCACCTAAGATAATAAAGGGTTCTGTTTTTATCCCTATTATTACATTTATTTGATTATGTTTTGAGGGAGTTATTTTTATTAAGTCATTTACCTTATATGATTTGTTTTATGATGTCATGATGTTTCAAGAATCCCATTTTTGTTACATGTGTTATGCGATGATGTATGATTTATCATTATGTGGCACACATAAGAAAGGATTCATTAAAAGATGGGTGGGACCTATATCTCCCTCCAATGCATTGGGTAACGATTTATATCTCATGAAATAGACCTGGCTGGAATGGAAGGTTACTTCGGTTCAGTGATACAGGACTGAAATGAGGAGTGAACTTGGTTCAGAAATGGACTTTGTCCGCTAAGATAGTCTTGGCAATGAGTCATGACTAACAAGAAATGCTTTTCCATGATTATGTGTGCAAGCCACAAAGTTTCACGTTTTATGTTATGATTATGGGGATCTCATTTTCACTTCTATGATTTATTCAATGTTAAGATATTATGATCTCTTTTGCAGCTTATGATTTTCAAAAAGATATTATATGATTTTTATTTCCTTTATTTGCCCTTGCTGAGCATTTGAGCTCACCCTTTTTTGTATGTTTTCTTTTCCCCAGGTCAGGAAGATGGATATTAAGTAGAATATGCTAAATGGGACCCTAGATATGATGAAATAAATGGGAGACACTGTAAAAGATTTATGAACCATTTGTTTATGTTTCTAAGTTTCTAAAGACACTATACCTATATGGTCCTTTGTGGTTTTGTCATATGTTGTAATAAGTGTGCTTCATTTTTGAAGTATTAACAATGTATGTAAACTATGGGTCGTTATATTACTTGCCTCCCCAGAAACGGCGTCAATTTGAAAGAGCATTGTCGTGGGTGCCATCAAATGATTAATGTGATTTTGGGGTTCTTAGGTGCAGCAGAGTGGCTGACCAAGGTCGTCTCTCAAAGGAGGAAGTGAATTTAAAAACTTATTAAAGGTATTATAAAAAAAAAGAATAAAATAAAAACACTACTTGAAAGGATGGGGTTTGGTTATAGTTTATGAATCTAGAAGAATTTTTCTAGAAGAATATTTTATTTTTTTTTTTGTTTTTAGTTTTGAAATGAAGTTCGATTAAAATGACACAACAAAAAGATGTTTTTTAGACAATATTTATAAGACATAATCGATCTTACTCTACCTCGTCACTTTATTATTAATCACTATCATTTAAATTAAAATTCACTTAATTATTATCCCTTAATTTGTAAAATCCCGAACCCTAAGAGAAATAACTTTACCACGAAGATGATATGAATTTAACCCTAGGCTAACTTCAGAACACGAAAACACAACACCCTGCTTTGATTGATGTTCTAAGATTAGCATATGGATAGTGGTAAATAAAGGCACATATTCATTCTGGAAATTAGGATGAATTTTGTTTAGGGATTATATATGAACTCTACAAATTTACCCCGTATGGTCTTGTATTACCGATTAAGATTGCGTTCTCACAATTTACACAAAATCCGGATCTCACGTGTTTTTGTGTTAATTGTTCAATTGATTGCTAAGTTTCATAAAATTTTAAAAAACAATTCATGGATCTTATTAAGTGAATTACATTAGCTCAATTATTAAAAATAATTAAATGAAGAGGGTAGAAGATAGATCGACTACTAAAAGACTACTCTTCCATGGGTGGTGTAATCATCTTAGAAGCGTTTTGCATGTGCAAAAATTTATAATGGGAATAACCCAATAATGCTTATACTCAAGAATTCCAACCCAATTAGGAAGATTAATATTAGAATAAATTTAATCAAAACAGAAGAAAATAGAATAAATAATAGAAGAACAATGATTTTTATTACACAAACAAAATCATTACAACATGAAGGAGAAGAAGAAGGCTTCGTCGAAGGGATCTTTGCTTCAAGAGCTACCCTTATTGAAATGGTTGGATAATTGGAGTGGATCCACTTATACTCTACCCTAAACTTCCCAATTCACGTCCCAACCCCTCCAAATGTGAAAAACTCTAATTTATAGAGGGGATGGGAGGAGAGGTTACAAGCGGTTTAAAGTGTAAATGTGGATATTCAGCCAAATATTTTAATGCAAATTGCACCGCCCATTTGACAACAAAATGCGTGAATTGGCCTGCCATCCAGAAGTATAATATCTGCTGATATGGGTCATCTATCTCCTCTAAACATTTTTTCTTAATCCAGGCCCATATGAAGGAGTTATGACCGAAATACAGAAGCTTCTCCATTCTGGAGAGTCCAGCCCAACTTTGACTTCATGGCCCATTTTCAACAACCAAATGCACTCTTTAGCTTTAGTGTCCTCAATAAAAGTTGTATATAATTATGTCAGGAACACTGCTAAAATATTTAAAATTCAAATAATAAATATAAAAATATTTAGCTTCTCAATACTACAGTGAACTATAAAGGGTAAAACTGGAATTTTCAACAAATATTCAAATGAATGATCTAATCCCAAATACTTTCTAATTAAACATATTTAACACAATGTGAGAAAATTATATCATTTATTATCAATAAAATATTCAATAAAATAATTTTTTATCAACTACTAAAAATAAATTACAACCCATCAACACTACATGCTTCACCATGATGCCAAAATATCTATGAGCATGTCAGGTAGACTATTTTAACCCATATAAAATGTAATTTATAGTTTTTTATCCTTATGTTAGTCATTAAAAGCGACTATACCTACATTTAAAAATGAAATGGAATCTATGAGAATCTCATAAGGACCAAA
The DNA here is from genome assembly GCA_963277665.1 of Viscum album. NCBI lineage: Eukaryota > Viridiplantae > Streptophyta > Magnoliopsida > Santalales > Viscaceae > Viscum > Viscum album. The sequence goes on along the minus strand of OY728121.1, from coordinate 1,636,558,887 downwards.
AATTTTAATATTATACAAATGGAATACCCATTATAATGATATATATAATTGGGATTCCCTATGTGACATTTCTCATTTAGTTCATAATCCCAAAAGTATCATAGATGCATGTTATTAATCTAGAAATCCCCATCCTAATATTCTTGATCATCCTCAACACCATTTCCTACGTATTCTCACTAATATTAACAATTTCTTCTCTTATGATAGTATTATCTACTTCATATCATAAACCTACCCTATGTTATTCTTATCAGCCAGGGGAATATAACCACATCTAAAAGTGACTTCGCAAACAATTGATTTATCATCTAGTAAATGAGTCCTCCCTAAGGTAATTTTCATTGATTATCAGTTTACCACCCCAATTCTTATGCATAAATAAATGACTTCATTATGGTCATGTACACTGAAAATTAATTTCAAAACAACCTATGGAATTTTCCAAAGAAAATAATACCAAGAATTCCTACATGGGTGTTTTCCTACTATTTTTAAAAATAAAACAATACATTAAACAAACACCTAAATCTTCCATCACCTTCCCCACCAAATAACACCCTACACTAGGGTTAGTCTATCAATTGGGTTCCTAGAGTAGTCCCTTATGTCACATCAAAATGCTAATACACTACATGGGTACTTTGTCTAACATAAAATCCTCATACCAACACCGACTATTCTGGATGTCACATTCCTAACAATGAATTACATGGAATGATAGCATAACTCACAAAAGATATTCCATTTTCTAGAATCCTATTAATTTGTCTCAAAGACCATCAATAAGTCTCTAAGGGAAAGCTAGGTCAGTACATACACCTAACTCATGTCTATCCTACCAATTTTTAATCCACTAAAACTAGTAATATTTTAATTGTTGGGGTCACTCACCCCATTCCTGTTCCATTGATCCTAGTTTCTATGATTTGTCATATGAGTCATCTTATGGTGCATAAGGTCAACTAATATGACGGTTCCCTAATCAATGGAGACTATGTCGTTTGGATCCCAATTCCTTTGGTCAACACCCCTCAAGGTTTTTAAATTAAAAAAGTACTATAAATTTGAACATTATCCATTTTCATATGATTGTTCAAGAAAACACTATAGGATAAAGGTATCTTATGTGATTTATTGCTTTTATTTATTAGGATATCAAGAAAATTTATGAATTTAATTTAAAATAACTATTTGAATTAAATTTATTTTTCTAATTAATTAATAGGTGAACCACATTAGTGGATATACTAAAAAAACATATATATTATTACATGAATAAATCCACAGGGTGTCTAAAATTACCAAAAACCATTTTAGAAGGCATTTCATATTTATTTTTTAATATTTTGATAACTCTACCTATGCCTAAATAGTTTCCTACAACATCCCAAACACTTCAATGTATCCTCACAATGGAACTATAAACAAAATCCTATGAAAGGTATACACTAGTCCCATCAAAATATCGTTATAAAAATACCATAACCAATATAATGAGCCTCCATGCATAGATTACATTATGATACACCCTAATCCTATGCAAAACAGAATCCATTCCATCATTTTCCTTTTCCTGCATGATCTGGTGTAATCAGGATAAAATTAATTTATCCGTCACAGGATCATATCAAAACCACACAAATTAATGATTTTCCAAGGTAGTAGAGTGAGAGGGAAACCCCTTATCATTTAAAAAACCAATAAGGTAAGAGGGGGTCTCTAAATTCTAATACCCATGTGATAATGAATTTTCATTCGATCCCTTTTAAATCCCATCAACCTGCTAGTGGATGTTGGATATGGGAGAAGCTATTTCTAGACTCTATAATATACGCAATGTTTTGTTTCATCCATGGATATAACATCCACCCAATCCTCTATTAAGGCTCCCTAAATCACTTTGGGAAACTCCAAAACTATATATTTTGTCTAAATCATTTTTTTGGTATCTATAAAACCCAAAAATTCACATTTGAATAAAAAATAAAAAATTTAGCCATCCAATAAATGGAAATTTAAAATTTATAATGAAATTTTAAAAACCGTATGGGAATAAGGTATTACAAACAACCCACCACAACACATCTCATCTCAAATAAGTATCATTGGTAATATAACCATATATCCCAACCACTTTTAGAATTCTATTTATCCCAACGGGCCATATTCAATTTTTGAGTACTGGAAGCACATACATGGAGGAATATCCAATTAATTATTCAAGAAACACTAAAACCTCAAGACACACTCTTCATAATTAGTGAAATACATGATGGTTCTTTATAAATCCCATAAACCCTAAGAAATTATCACTTTAAATTCTAATTTTTATTCAAACATATTGTTCTCCCCACCATAAAAAATAACATATAAAAGGAAATTATGGTAAAAAATAACTTCTACTGATGTATGTTTTTACTAAAAACACAAACATGTGTCCCAAAAATACACTTAGTTTCATTTCTAGATAAATATACCCAATCTCACATGAAAACATGAACACTAGATCCCCATTTCTGATTCATCATGAATCAAGTGGACTTTAATAATACAAGCCATATGTTTAAAAATGTTGACATTATCCTTAAAAATACCGAAAATCACTCTCGCATTGTCAGTATATCAAAAATTACCTGTTGATATGGTTTTTAGCGCACCACATCTAATTACATAAAAAACCATTGGTTGGACATCCACTAACCAACACACCAAAAAATGTTCAGCATCAATCACAAATGATTTTTTAAAACTTAAAACCCTAATAACATTATCCCCTAAGGCATATAAAATATACATATCACCCAAACTAACATCAATACAAAAAAAATAATGTGATTACTCATTTTAGTCACCACTAAACCAAACCCCCCATAATTCATTAAAATGAGAATGAATCATGTCTAACCCGATCACATTCAGACCATTTTCAAAATTACCCTGACGATGATGCCAATTCTCAGACTCCATCTAATATAACATCTCAATTAACATCAAATATTATCTATGAAATATTGTTGAGCGTGGTCCCATATCCCACCTACCTACTAATTTATGAAATTTGTTTCTAAATACCTCTTTCACCACACATGAATACCTTCTAGTATGAGGGTGAAATTAATGTAATTGATGCAACCGTCCAAAAAATAGTGGTGTCATTATTTTCACATTACTATAATAAATTCCTAATCAACATGGACCACTCTTCATCTATTACCAAATATAATGACTTCTCTAAGCTAAAACAAGTCATACCTATGTGACCCTGTAAAACATACCATTTTACGTGTTCTCATCTCATGGAAATTCCAATAATGGAATCTGTTGAATTTAATTACAATGAGGGTCACCACCCTAAACTGACCAATGGTACACTCCAATCCATAAAAATTCCCTTATAATGATCCTCTATTGTAACCTCATCTGTTTACCGAACATTCATATGTAAGACGATAATCCCAACCCATTATGAGAAATTTTATCAAAAACCATCTAAACATGACTTTGTCCCAAAAAATCCCTGATTAAAGAAACAATATTAATGAATATTACCCGGGTGCACTACCTTATCATTATATGATAAAAATGTTCTTACTCTCTCATTACACTCAGTTATAAATCCCAATTCACTATCCCATAAGTTTTATATCACCCAATCTAGGCTCAAGTGAAAACCCAATGATCATTCTCCTCAAGCATGATCGCCTATTAATGGATTTATTTCTAATGGGAAAACTATTCAAAATATGGAACACTACCCATGATATGACTAACCACCATATAACACACTAATAATACCAAAATCATCTACCTAAGCTTGTATTTTTCTTTTAATGCACATGAGTGGTCAATGGGGATCATGTACTCAATTTGTCCTACCCTTTAAATCTATCATTGACACAAAAATAACTCATGGTTATTTTTGATGAGTTCATGTAATCCTTATATCTATTCCAAATTCCACCATAAATCTCCCATGTATTGGCCTCAAACAAAATTACCTGCCAATTTCCACCTATTTAATGAATAGAAAAATCAAGGAAAACCCATCACATGCGATACACTTGATCATCACCAATAACTACCTCAATCATTATTGAGGAAAACCCAGGAGTCTCTAGGTATCCCACATATCCTAAAAATTCATTTATTATAGATGGTCACATATCATGAGACATCATACATATACCCATAAGAACCACCAATAACAGTATACGGTACACAATACCCAATCAAGTGTCTCATACAACATGAAGTGATATTAGATTCCCAAAAACAATGGTCACTAGACCATGATTCCCACAAACAACACACATATAAGACTCCTTCCATGTGTATTAAAACCCATTGATCATCCCTAAAATGACCAAAGACATCACACTTGTATTAGGTAACTAGATTCATGAGGATTGGTTTGGTATAATTCCATTCAATTATATAAAGGAAAACTCTATATAGGATATTTTAAACACTTTGAAAAACTAAAAGTTGTCCAATATTAATCCACTAGAGGTTACTTAATGAGGCATCATTTTTCAATACAGACCTACTATGGTTTTTGTATTCCTAGAAATTGAGTGATAGTTTCATCATCATAATTAGTGTCAAATAATATATCCGCATTACCTACCATCATTAAGAAACATATACATGATAGTCCAGATGAGAATTATTCCACCATATACATATATAATAAAATTCTGTATGGGTATTTGATAACACTATAATCATTTGATCCTTTATTTTTGGTTTTAAAATCACACAAGTAGTCCACTATATGTCATGTGAATTCTAAATTCTTTTTATGATGAATGTGACCCCACATTCCTCTATAGACAATAGTCAAATCTAGAACTAGATTCTTGCTAATGATTTAAGGTCCAAAATCCAAAAATTTGATAATCAATATAAAACATCCTATTCAAGGAATAAGGAAAAATTCATATCAAATGAATTATTAAAAATCCATAACATCAATCTCATCCATGACAACCTAGATTTCATATAGCAACATGCATTATTAATAAAGAATTGTAATATCCATTAAAGTATTTAACATATTAAAATAGACCATGACTACCTTTTTCTAAATATTATGAATAAAATGATTGATAACAATTTGTAACATCTCAATGACCAAAAATTTTAATAGGTTCCTTAATAGATGATCGCTAATGTACCTAAGGTGTTCCTCCCAATATTCTAGAAAATATGACTAATTTGAGGGTCTATAATAGTACTATAACATTTTATCATTGTGCACAACCATGAATAAAATTCAAGAATCATGAACATATGAGTAAAAAATAATAAAAAATTAAATATAAATTATATGATGAAATGAAATTATGAAATAATCCCCAAATATTCATATAATATAAAACACTAAAAATTCACTAGGATGATTATATTTATAAATAAATAATTTATAAATAATAATGATGCATAGAGGCACCACTGCCACTTTGAGATATACACCATCAGAACTAAAAAATCATCTATGAAATTCTTTTCGACCATGTATTACCAAACCATTTCCTATCTTGTGCCAAAAACAATTATAGGGATACTTCGGTATGCAAGTACCATAACTGAATAAGTTTGGTGTAAGTACAAACCCCAATAGGGAACCAACAATATAATCTAATACATAACAAAACATGTAGTTATATTTTCATGTAATATGATTTGTCTAAATAAAAAAATAGATGAAAATAAATAACAAACTACCAAAACTGCATTATTTTTCTTGATTAAATATTTTCTATGAGCACATAATATGGAATGTTCCAACCCACGTACCTTGTACCATACAATTGTTTATCCTTAGGGTCATGATGAAAATCAACCATACCTACCATTTAATTTGTTAGGGTGTCACAAAGAAAGTCTTGAGGACCATGTATCATTATATAATTTACCAGGGCCTCCATTATATATATAGAAGCATTGTGGTCTTACCATGTGGTAGTTTTCTCAGTTAGACAATATCCCTATAAGTATCAAAGACCTATGTGATGCTCCTAGAATGATCTATACAATTATACCAAACTAACCCAGATCTATATATATTGAAACTCCCTAGATAGAAACACATACCTCCCACATGAATTATTTCATTTATAGGTATGATAGACCTCTCATGTTGGAGTTTTCCCACTAATGACATAATCCCATAAGTAACACAAACGTCTACTCTGAGAGTTTTCTCATTTAGTATACAAGACATCCCAAAGGAAATTTCCTATGCATAATTAAATACCACCCTATTGGTGTTTTTCCATACACAAATAAAATTACACTATAATGGTGTGAACTAAATAAATTTATATCAACACCACCCCATTGATTTTTTATACAAAATAACCCCAACAACACCGTCGAAGGAATTTTATAAGTCCTTTAAATAAAGTATTGATGTGTTGCCAAAATGATTAAACAATCCATCACAATACAGACCCAATCAAGACCACTACATGACATTATTAAATCATTAGGAAACATAATGTAGTCCTCTAGGTCATGTAACAAGGACGATAACCTACATGGGGTCCTTATATCAATATACAAGCCTTATCAAAACTTCCATCACATTGGATGCCACGTTTCCAGAAAACAACATACATGTAATGAACTCACAAGAATAATAGTGTAATACATACTATAAATACCCTATATAGTTGGATCGTAGTCCATATCCATGTCTTCATGGTTTTATAAATCATTCTACACACCCAAACCATGTCTTTAAACCTCTTTTCCATCAAACAAGGCATGAAATTTCTATAGACAAATTCCACTCTACCCATACAATTTCAAGTGTTTTGAATGAATCAAAACTGTTATATGGCCCATATAATAGACCACCATGTGTAATAAATATCCAGGGAACCTAATAAAGTGCCAATACATCCTTTTGATCAGAATTCATTTGGTCAAAACTCACAATGGTGTATTAAATCCGGAGTATACTTTATGTCCGAAAATCATTTAATGGTGGTTGATGTGTAAAGACAACACAGTAGGTCTGAGTGGGAAAAGGATCATTGTTCCATTAATTTCAAAAGATCACAAGTAAATTTAACTATTTAATTTATATTAAATATTGGAATATTATAAATAAATTTAATTAATGAAGTGGGAAATGTCCTTAGTGGTAAACCTATATATACATGTATATAAGATCATTAAAAAATCCATAAGAAGGATACATGTAGTAACTAAATTTTTATAATATATTTAAGCATTATTTTTAAAAGTTTTATAACTCATATTAGGACTGGCCATTCTCATCAAACATCCCATATGATGGAAATTTAACTCATACTAAAACCATTAGCAATCACCAATGGAAGGTCTATAGCAGATCCTAGAAACCAAACCATTACAAAAACATAAAACAAAAGTAATTACAACAACACATATTAATCATTACAAGAAAAAATAATTAAGAGAATAAATTAATTCCAATTATCCTCTTCTGATTGCAGCATGATCTGGTGAAATTTACATCGAATACTTTTATCCACTATAATATCACCAAAAAACAACCCAAAATGGTGAGGTGGATAGAGGTAATGCAGGAGGATGACCCCAGATCACACTCTCTACCATTGAGAGAAGATGGGGTAAATATTATAATTTTTGAGTGGGTTTTAATTTTCATTATTCTTATCTAAATTCCCACCAGAGAGCCCGTAGAGAAAACCAATTAGATAATGGTTTACTAAAAAATGTCTAAAGGAACCATTTGAACCTCTATTGAGGAGCTCCCAAGCCCATGATAATCCTCTTGAACATCATACCATTTATATACCATATATTTTGGGATTATTCAATACTCAAATATTTTCTTCCAAATATAAAATCAATATGCGACCCATCCACTAAATAACCATTTAAAAATTTCCTTGCTATTATATCACCCATAATGAAATAGAGTACATCAACATCAATGCATAAGGTGGAATTTCATGGTTAGTAAAGTATAAGAATGGGTTCATGGGAGATAAATTAAACCTAATTAAAAATAAGGTTAAAACTGAGTTTACATTGTTTTTGGGATTATTTCAAGATTGAAAATGTTAATGTCCCCCCCACTAAAAAATCCTAATAATACTATCGAGTAATAGGTACTGGGCCACTAGGTATATAGTGGTTCTGATAATAGTGTTACATCGATTTAGCTAACATTGTGAACTAAATTCTAGACCACCAGGTACATAGTTTTGAAAAAACTATGGTAACTACAACTCTTCACCTCATTCTCCACTATAAATACTTCAATCCATCTTAAAAATCTACTTAAACATAAAATTCACCTTAGATTTGAATGTAATTATTAAATTAAATGATATTACCATTGGTAATATGCCTTGGGTATTTACATTTCCCATAAAAAAATAAATAAAAAAATTCCACAATAATAAGTGTTAAGGTATTGAAAACATATAATCACACCTTTATAAAGTGATTTTTCAGTTTGTCTACCAAATTCTATAATTGAATGTTTATTATTGGAATTCATAGGACTATCAAAATTTTTATCACTATCCATAGAATGAAATGTTATATGTTTTTTATTTTTTATAAATTTTTATTTAAAACAAAATAATATTTATTTTTAAAAAACAAAAAAAAATAATTTTATCCCTCGTCAACCTATAAATCTATTTTTAAATAAATTTTTCATTAATGGAGATATATTATTACACTGAGAGGTTTTATTGATCCATCAAAATATATTTGAAAATTATATTGGTAAAAAATGATATGGTTCAATTTCCCTTATTAAATATATTATGTAATAGAATAATATGGATTTGATCTTTCTATTCTCAATTATCCTTCTTCAAACCATTCAATGAATTTTATAAATTTATTTTTTAGAAAATATATACTTTTCAATCCATCAGTTCATTGAGACAAACATCATCAATAATGAAATCACATAAAATGGAATATTTATATTTATTTAAAGGCATCATATTTAGAATCTTGAATAATGGGTTCCATAAAATCTGTTAACATTTTTTTATGCACTTATGATGTCACAAGGAACTTATTTATAGAAAAATTGATACACTCATCCACATTTTTTTTGAAAACCATATTTTTACAATATTTAGATAGTGATTATGTTATTAAACTAGGTTTCATACTTTATTTTATTAAAATTGGAATACTGATTATTATATTAAGTTCAGAATCTTTCATCACTAACAACATTAGTATTGTTCAGTGATTTATTTTATGACATGTAAGTTTGATTATCGATATTTCTTCTCAAAAAGGCTTGGGGTTCAGTCCATTTCATAAATATCTGTTATGATGGTATGCAATGGTTGTTTTTATGGATTTTAGAAATTATATGAAAATAATTTCTTATATGTTCTCAGTCAATATCATTTTATTGGAGGTATTCAATTTTCTAATTATATGATTTAAACATAGAATCAGAAAATTATTCATTAATTTGAGACTGATTATTATCATTAACATTAAATAAATCATCTTCAAATATTCAATTTTTTTTATTTTCCTATATATTAGTCTCAAAAAATAGAAATTAAATTATTATTCCACAATATATGATCTCTGATTAAAAACTATTTTTTATTTTGTATAGGATAATTATCTAAGGATATTTCATTCATCAGAATTAGATAACAACTTAAATAAATCCTTTCTAATTTAGAATAAATTTTTTTTTTATGAATACACTGTTTCATCCTAATATATACATTATACCAACTAACAATTAAAAATTATTTTTAATTAAAATATTTATTATCATAATTCTATTAATTACATAAGAAGATACTTTTATTGAATTAATCTAATAATAATTATGTCAGTCATTGTTATCGAAAATTTCCAGTATATATATCTGAGGATTTTTTTATTTTAATAATCCCATTTCAGGGTGTTTTGGGGAGAGATATGTTTTTATTATACCCATGAATTGAATGAATAAATTAAAAATCATAATATTAATGTCACTTCATTGGACACATCGTATCTTATTTATGGTAAATACACTATGTTTCTTAACTCTACTTTTAAATATAGAAAAATGGAACAAATAATTATCCTTTTGAGATAGAAATTAAACCCAAGTGTATCTTGAATAATCATCAATAATAACATAATGTTAATTATTTCCACCAACATTACACAGTATAAAAAGACAAAATAAATAAATATGAATTAATTTTAATAGAAGAGTGGTAGCAACATCTTTTTATATTTAATAGGTTACATATCATATTAATTTAGAAGCCTAAAATAATATTATCCTTTAATAATCATTTTATCAAAATATTACAAGGTAATTGTACATTATATTTACCATGATTACTGCAAAAATAAAAAAAACATTTAAAATCATATGGAAAGGTTGATTTATAGGAAATAAATGACTTTAAATCAAATATTTTTTTTATATCTTTGAAATAAAAACTCAATAATTTTTTACAATATAAATATTCAAAACATAATTATAACAGTTCAAATTATAAAAATCATTAAATTAATAGATAACAATAAATATATCTAACTTCAAATAAGTATAAAAATTTGAAAAACAGAAGTGGACAATTTGAAATATCAAATATTCTGAGACCAATAATTTTTAAGTTGGAAGTGTTGCTACGTGAAACATATTCTCACTCTAGTTTTACTAGAATTTTAAATATTAGGTAGTGTTGAATTATAAGTATTAAAAAATAGTGTTAAAGATTGATTTTATTTTACCATCCGTTTATAAGAATGTGACTAGTGTTAATAAATGTTGATGAATTATTAGTACCAAAATTATATTATACAAAAAATTATTTTAAAATGATAAATTAGAAGAAAAAACATATCCAAAATGTCTATATATTTTTTAAATAAAAATTATTTAAATATGGTGACCTCATAGTTTAATAAAAATAATTTTTATTATTTAATAAATATAATTATATATGAAATATATAACATTAAAAATATAGTTAAAACTGGGAATAAAATAATTTTCTTAATTTTTTGATTCCTAATTCTAGTAACACAATTCAGTATAGGATTTATGTGTCCTTTGGGATCCCAGAAAATTATTTAAGTATTTCATAAGACAATTAACACACTCTAGTTTAATATAATATTTTTAGTTTTAGTAATTAAATTTATATTCTAATTTTAAAATATTGTCTTAATTTAAATTTAAACATTTGAATATCGTTCTCCATGACATGGGTTATATATTGATTTTTAAATCTTTTGTACTTTTATTTCATTTATATTAATTTATTTAATAACCTAGGGAAATATTACTTAAAATCATCAAAAAATATAGTTAAAAGATCATGATTTAAAGTTTTGAAAAAGTAAAAATTGAAGATACATCACTTTTTGATTCCACAAATAATATGTTGTATATTTCTATTATTATATCACTATCAAGATGTTTTGATTTTCTTGAATTTTTTTTGGATGCACTCTTTATAGAGGATTTCATTTCATTCTATAGATACATTCACTTATCATAAATATTATTGTATTTTATCATTGTAAATTTATCAATGATTTGTTCATTTTTCCTAATTTTTATTAAAACACATCACTTGAATTGAAATCATTTTCATAATATCAAAAAAAGCCATACTTAAAACAAATGATTTATTTTATATGGAAGAATATGTTTTTAATTTATGTTCTCATAATTTTTATAAATTATTTATTTCCACATAACATCAATCTAATTTTAAACTAATGTGGAATTTCACCAAAACATTATTTACTTTTGTTAATCATTTAGATGTAATTTTTATAGATTAATCCTTATCATCAATCATATAATTTATAGAATCCTTTTAAATTTATAATTTTCTAACTAGTGAATTCATAGTATGTTTATCAATGTAATGTGACTCATTAATAATAATGGAAATAATTTTCCACTAATCATTATAAATCTTCAATGGAATTAAGAATATTTTTTTGTTCAATATTTATCAGGGTGATATAATAATATTAATTAAACCATAGATATAAAATAAATTTTAATAATTTATTTTTCCTGTATCATATGAAATATATCATATATAGTGGTAAATGTATTTAATGTCATATCTTCAACATTATATGTTCCCTCATTGGAAAAATATAAGACATCAAATATTTTCTAAAATTAATCATCATTAATAAAATGTTTAAATCAATCTTCACTAATACCATATATAATTTAATTTCAATATTTTGAACTATAATCCTGACCTCTAGGTCTATAATCAGTCTATTAAATTGATGGAAAATTTGGTTTTATTATTTATCTTATATAGTAACTGTTATATATAATGTAATTCTATCCATAAATTTTTTTAATTTTTGATTATACAATGATTTTAGTAGTTACAATTGATGTATAGTGGTCTATAGTAATCATTAAATTATTAAATAAAAGTGTCTGTTTTTACAAATAATAAAATATTTTTCTATATGGACTTGTTCATGGTTCAAAAAATAATTAGAAAAAATAATAACTAAATACATTAGAAAGAACCGATTCCAAGTTGTCTCCAATATATTTTAAAGAATGAAGTAAATTTCAATAACACCCTATATTTATAATAAGAATTATTATTATGAATAAATTAAATTTTTTTATACATTAATTATAAATAACGACTAGTTAATCTTGCATTAGATGCAGTAATGTGTTTTATCAAACGATGATGTATTATTAATATTATTATTTAAACATTACAATTATAACCAAGTATTTAAACCTAGTGGTTTGAATTATAACAATTAATTATTAAATAATATGTATAATGGTCTTATAAAAATATAACATATTGATAAATAAATGAACTTAATATTTATAAAAGTCTTTATTTATTTTCAAAATACCATTTTCTAGAATAATTGTATTTTATTTCATTTTGTGAGCAATAATTAAATTAGTTTTTGATATTTTAATAAAATGAAAATTTTAAAATATAAATAATTTTTTAAATTATAATTTCAAAATTACTTAATTGTGACTGTTTGATATTTTTTTTGAAGAGAATATTTTTTTGTGAATATAATTTTTTTAGTGGATAGTGAAAATCATGATTTTTATTCAAAATTTTCATTTTGTTTGATAAAATAACAAGTAACCCTTTTGTTTGAAAATAGATTTAAATGTAAAATTACCTTAATTATATATAATTTATTTCAATTAAGTTAATTTTAATCATTTTTATATTTAACTATTATATAAAAACTTTGTAATCTTTTGAGCATTTTTCACTATGGAAAACCACTTTATTAACGCATCCATGGTTTTAATTATAAATTAAAATTTGAATAATATCTAAATGTAAATTGAATAAATGGATTCCATATTTTGAATAATTATATTTTCAATTATATAATAATTTAGAGATAGTTTTTTACCCAAATTAATAGTTTTAAGCGTAATAATTATTTACTGTAATTAAGGTGTAAATAATTATACTAGGGGTTAAACTAAAATAATAAGTGAAAACATGTCCCAAAAAATTTCAAAACCCAAATTTGTTTCCAAAACACTACTATATCTCTTATATGATTGTTATATAATCATTTTTTATTAATTTTTTATTTTTAAAATATGGGTACCACTCTTTCTTTTCAATAATTAAATGTATGATACTAACATCACTTATAAAAGGCCACACCCTATTATGTCCTCTTCACACCTCCAATACCATTATTTTGTCTAATACAAACCCAAATAACATAAATAATTCCCTAATCCCATTATTATATACTTATTTTTGTATAAAGATATCCTATGAATCCTTTTAGTGAAAACAAAAAAGATGTTATCCGAAGAATAGGTTACACCCCTTACCAAGAGTTTTAATTTATTTTTCCATCAAAAGACTTAAATTATTTCTAAAACATACTAATATAATAAGTTAATAATATTATATATAACAATTTGTTAATTTTTAATATAATTTCCTACAACCATTTCATATTACATAATACATGATATTAAATCAATATTGATGTGTACGATGGACTATCACCATACAAACTAATGATACTTGTTTTCTGTAAACACATCTAATAACTAGATATAATAATGGATTAAATAATTAGATATTATATTTATGATATTATCATACTGATGGAATTAATATATGGAATAAAAATTATACTTTCTATTCTTTCCAAATACGATAATGTTGCCCGTGTGTACGATGGACTACCCCCTCTTGAAATGATATGATTCATTCACAATTTACGTAGAAGGTAATAAGGATGGGTTTAATGAAAATATGAAATATATATGACATAAAATTTTCTCTAATCATGATATAATATTTATCTTCGTTTCTTTAAAACTTTTAATGAAATGGGAACATCATTCATGCACACATATGTATTGTGGTCTCCTTGAGAAATGCTTTTCATTTTATATATATATATAATTTGGATTACTATAAAAACATATATAATGAATGTATGTTATATTTATATCATGGTTAACATTCTGTAGATTGTTTTATCCATGATAAATGTAGGCATACCAAAAATAAAATATCACTACATAAAATAAAACTCACATCAATTTTTTCACAAAACATTAATTTAACATGGAATTGTTCATATATAAATAATAAAAGATCAAAAAATCAAATATGTTATGAAATATATAATTATAGTTCATTAACTAACTTATAATAAAAATAGTTTTATTATTCATAGGATTTTAATGTGTATTATGAAATAAAATACTTATGATATGAGGTTTCCTTCTCATTTGTTACCTTATAAGAGACACATACCATATTCACCAAATATTTATTTTTTGTGGGGTATATAATTACCATGGATGTATTTTATTATTATAATAATTAAAATTATTTTTATTTACATATCAATTTTATGATCTCTTTTTCATTGGGATTACATTTCAGAAGTTTCATATGTTGTAAGGTATTTCTGTATCAATTTTCCTTTATTGAGAAATATGTTATGTAATGAATAGTTATTTATTTATGAGGTATATATTCGATCCCATTGATATGTAATAATGGAAATTTATTTATTTTCATTGTTTTTTTGTTTATTTATTTTTATTCATTCATCAGGATTACAAAGTTATAAATTTGGTAATGTTTTTTATTTAAAAATATCATTGTTTATAAGGATTGATTAGGATTATGTTTTTGAAATAAAATCATATGAACCATGTCTAATAAAACTCTTAAAATTCTCATAATTTTGTAATTTAATTATAATACACGTTTTAATTAATTTTCCTTACATGATCTACTCAATAAATCAAAATAATGGTTTAAAAAAACCATAATTTTTTTCTCATTACCCAAAAAATCAATTTTATTACAAAACTGTAATTTGAAATTGTGTTTAAAAAATGATTTAACATATTAAAAATGAATTCCCAAATAAATTTTCAACCATGTTTTAATTTTTTAATTTTTTTAAAGGAACCTTCATATAATTTTGGATAAAATTACTCATAGGATTTAAAAAAAACTAGAAATGAATCTTCATTTTAATATATTAGGCATGGATGAAATTCCCCACCATAGAGAAAATAATTTATTTTAATAATCTTTTATAATATACCAATTATATTTTCAAATAAATGGATATTTATAATATTCAATGTTTTAATAAGGGTGTCTTCAAAGTGTAAATGATATTTTACTCATAAAATGTTTTCAATGATCATTCAAAAACATTTTCCATCTAATATGACATCCATCGATGTTACCTGTAAATTACTGGAGATATTATCCAAGGATACAATTAATATTATATATATTAATAGTTAATTTTTATGATGTAATGGTGTTTATGGAACATTTTTCTCTTCCCCATGTTATAACATGAGGAAACTCCTTGAAAACCCACTTATTTTCACGAGTTATGATAAGATATAATGATGAAATGATTTTGAAACATGCCACTTTTCTATATGTTATAATATGACTAAATGTTTATAAACCCATTTCATTTCATGGGTTATTATATTATTAATGTTTTATGATATTTTGGCACACATATATGTAGTTTTTATTAAGTGAGGTGTGGGAACTATATAATAATATAATGAATTGGGTAAATATTTATATTTTATGAGATAGATATGAATAAAATGGGAAGTCAAAAAGAATATAAAAGGGACTTTTTTCTTTGGTAGTCTTTGTATGGAACCTTAAATACTTTGGTGGTTTGGGGATTGAACCCCTTACACTATTATATCCTTTGTATTTATCCTTTAATATTAAGTTAATAATTAATATACTTATATATAGGCCAGAATTATACATTTTAGGACATTTTTATACTCTCATGGATCATTTTCCCTAACTTTCGTGTGGTACATGTCTTAGGAATATCCAATCCTTATTCCATGAATCAATATTTTTTTATTACGGGTAGGGTTTTCATGTGTTATTATCATGTTCTCATAACCTTATTATCATGTAATACATACGAATCCCCCTTGAGTACTTTTACATAATATCTAAGACCACCATTTCTTATGTTTTAATTACCTATATAATGAATAAATGTATTATGTATGATATGTATAATATGGTTTTTATTTATGATGATCCTGGTGGGATATGATATTTTTTAATTATGAACTACTTATTTGATTTTATGACTCTAAAAGCGATATACCTTTTCGATCATCATGCCTTTGTTAGTATAATGTAATGAGTGTTTATATAAAAACATATAATATCTATTTATGAAAATCGTGGGATTATATATTTGGTAACATATTAAAGAATTAGTTAACCATTGGAAACTAGGATGTGATAAATGTAGTGATATTTACACGATATTATCTAAAAATAAGCCTATGGATGAATCTATGTAAAGGTAATATTCTAGGAATTTTGAATAAGATAGAGTGAGAAGTTTCAAAGAAATTGCATCCTTATCAGGATAATACAAGTATATGTGCCTCTGACTCATAGTTAACTAGTGGTAATAACTCTAAAAATGGTGCATTTATAAAGACTCAATCATCTATAAATGGATGATAATTATCCTTTATTCACACATGGTTTACACTCTTGGGGATATGATTTGAATATTCTTAGACACATTATTAACCTTAATGATGTATTTTAATATATTATGATTATGAATGAACTAGGATAAAACAATATGATCGTATATTAATTTTTGTTATCATTATTTAGACGTCCTATATGTTATTTTTCATGATCATATGGTCCTTCACTGTGATTAATATCACTTAAACTACGATACTATGTTTTATACAATGCATATATCCTGAAATACCATTTTAAATGTTATGTTATAGGGAAAATTAAATGATTTTACTCAAGGGCTGCTAAAATTTATGGGAACTAGAATTTAATATCTCATTTGAATTCTTATAAAACATTTTCATCCCATGATTCATGAAAATCATACAAATGAAAAAAGGGGTAAAAAATCATGTCGAGTCTTTCATGAGGAAATGTAAAGCTTCATTCAATGGATCCACCTATATCTACATTATTAGAAATGGATAAGTATCACTAAAAATATATTTTCTACTCTCTAATATTTGGAACATGGAAATTCATTTTGGATTTCTGTTGTTTGGAAGGAGTATATGATCAATGGTTGACTATCATAAAGAATACAAGAGAATGTGATGAAATTGACTCCAGGTATTAGAATGAGTTTAAGAACATATTCTGGAATAAATAAATTCCTTCGAAGGGTGTTAACAATAAGTGACTTTAGTAGCAATGAAGTGTTTTTTTTATGTTCTATCATGGTTTAAATATAGGTTATTTTTACACATCAATTTAATGTTTTTGATATGAATAGGAAAATATAATTCATAGGAAAATATAAAAAATATGGATAAAATAATTTGAGATTTCTTTAATGATCAGTGTTTGGGAAGAAACTAAGGATAAATTTTCTAATGAGGAATATTAAATGTTCTATGTGTAAAAAGGATGGTTATTGTGAAATAAAATGGTAATGTAAATGAATGACATTCAAAAATCAATCAAATGTAGAGAATGATCCACAAAATGATCCACCCACACTATAATGTTTTAAATTCTATTAGTATGGGACTTATGATAACCAATTTTCAAATTTGAATCTTAATGATGATGATTGATGTAATCTACCTCTTATTCCGAGGAAAAATGAAAATGTCATTGGTAATAGTTTCTAAAAATTGTTGTCATGATGATGTGGGGAATGGTACAGTTACCATCCACAATATAACTATTAATATCTCATATGAGTTTGGATGAAACCACTTTTTCATATATATATATATATATAATTTCATAAGGGTATCATGATGCCACCCAAATGATTAGATATAGAATTTGTAGTGAAAACCCCTAATGATATGATGATCACACCTCATGTATGTGAATCATCCCTAGTTGATGTTTGTTATAATTTGTTTCATAAAAACATTTTAATTATCTATATGGATTAGTTTTATGTTCTCATAAGAATGGATTATATTTCTCTACATAATTCCACATAAACTTTGGATGATAGGGAGTAATATTTGATATTCCAAACCAGCAAATGATCATTTATTCTAGTGAATATAAATATGAACTTATGATGGAAAACACATCAATTGTATGAGTTCTAACTCCTATTCAGTAGGGGGGTTTATCACATCTGTATAAGGGGAAACTCAACATCGATTATACTCTTATTTTTCATGTGTTTTTAATGTCTTTAAAACTATTTACGAAGCCCTACAATAAACAATAATGTTAATTTCTCAACAAGAAACATTCATGGTGCCTATGAATTTCAATGACACCATATATAATAGAAGCGATTGAACTAAAAAAACAAAAACAAAACTCTATGAGAAAAAAGAAAAGGGATTGATTTAGCCATTTATGGAACCAGATAGTACACATATTCTTTTTGTTAAAAATAATAATGGATCGATGTGACTCCTCATTTATTTTTGTGATTTAAATAAGATCACCACAATAAACATGTATCTCTCACCCACATTGATTACCTATTTGATCAAATACACACTGTTAAATACTTTTCTATGATTTTACTTTGTTTGGGATATCATCAATTGAGGTTCAAGATGGAGGATATAAAAAAGATAGCATTCGGTATAATGCATGGACACTGTGAATATATAGTGATTCAATTAAATCTTACTAATTCCCATGATATCATTATAAATTTAAGGAATAGTGTCTTTAGAGATTACCTCGATCTGTTTTTTGTAGTCATTATAAATGATATTCATATATATTAAATGGGAAAGGAAGAGCATGAAGAAGACTTGATAGTTTTACCAAAGTCCCTATGAAAGGAGAAAAAATATAAAAAATATAAAATGTGACAATTTTTTTCAACAAATTGATTCCGTTTTGGGTCATATAATATGAATTGGGGGTATATTGGTAGATCCATCAAAGACATAGAGTAATGAGTGTTCTCCTAGACCAACCATAATGAAAAATATTTGTAGTATTCTTGGATCAACTATATATTATCAGTGATTTATGGAAAATTTCAAATGACTATATACTACATTAACCATGTTACATTAGAAGGGTTCTATTCTCCTCTGGGTAGATGAATGTGATGATGTTACCCATGAATTAAAGAAAATATTTGTTTGATCACATGTGCATGCATTACCATCGACTAGGGAAGGGATTTTAATATACAGTGATTCATAAAAGATGGGATTGGGATGTTTAATTATATAGAATGAAATGAATATAGCATATTCTTCATGAAAATTGAAGGTTCATGAGGAAAATTACCCAACTCAAGTTTTGGAAATTTCTATGGTAATTTATGTATTAAATATATAAATGCATTATCATTATATATACATGTGTGATATGTATAGAGATAAAAAACTGAAAAATATACTCAAATATAAGGGTTAGAATATTCTCTTTAAAAGATGGTTAGATATGATTAATGATTATGAAAGATCGATATATTACCACCCTAAGAAGGTGAAAAAGGTGGTATATTCCATGAGTTGAAAGGATTATCCTATCTTATCCATGATGAGGATCATCGAGGATCCATGATTTCTCTATTTATATAGGTTGGATCTAGGAGTATGAAAGGAAGGGTATAAATATAATCTTTCCCAATTGAATATTCAATCATATATATATATGGATTATTAAAGTGAAACAAAAGAAAGTTATTAAGGATACAAATTCCCAGGAGTTTATCCTTGATCATGTTGTAATGATAAGGTTTATGAATATGTATGTATTTCATTCATGACATATTTGAAGACGTTTTTAGTGGAATTTCATAGCTAAAAATTTTATACTCATCATAGAAGTACAAATATATATGATGAATTGAAGTATTATTTCTGTTCTGTTGTTTATCAATCCGATATTTAAAATAGAAATTCTATGTTTGAAAATCAACAAGATACGTGACACCAATCATAAAAGAAAAATGAAATTTTATATTTTAAATGTGATCGATATAACATAGCTATTAATATTTGATAATCAATAGTATTAATATCACATTGAAATAAGTAATTTTCATACTAATTTCTAAATTATTAATTACATATTTTTAATCCACAAATAATGTTTTACAAAACTAATTTTATTCTTCAAGAAATACATGATTTTAAAGTTGTTTTTTATTTTTTTATGTATAAATAATATAATTAATATCTTGAGAATTTAGAAAATTTATATGATAAAATTATAATAATTTTTAAACCATCAATTAAAAAATTTCATATGTGAAAATTTTTATAATTTTCTGGACGGTTATATTTTTCAATGAATATTGAAAATATTGACTTTTAATCATATTTATATTTTTTAAATGTGTTTTCATGTTAAAATTTATATTCAAGATTAATTAATTTTTTTATTTCATTTTTATATAAAATAAATCAATTATGGGGTTTTAAATTGAATTTACAATTTAATATAGTATAAGAACTCTTAATTTTTAAAAACATCATTTTTATGAGTAATTATTTTCATCGCATATTGCTGATTTAATTCTTAATTAAATTAATCAACTTCTGCATTTTAAAATTTGAAAAGTTAATTCCACATACTTATTTAGGAGGTCCAAATTAAGTAAATATTTCGATTTTTTTCAATTATGAATAGTTTCCATTGTATTTTTTATTACCACAGTAAAAGGTGAATCCCGTAATTGAGGGTAAAAATAAAATTATAAGGACTACAAAATGACACTAATACATGAAACAATAATTTTGGATTAGTTACGTTTGACCATAATAATAAAAAAATATAAATTATAAACGTTTTATACCACTTGGACGAGAGTGTGACATTTATTATATTTTATTTAATTACGAGTCAAGATGTCATACTAGTATTTTTAAAAAGTATTTAATTTTTAATATATGATTATTCGGAATATAACATCGACTATAAAAATTATTTTTAATGAAAATATATTTATGTAAATAATTTTTTTAATTTTTAGTGATAAATAGTTATAATAAATTATGACACAATAGTGATGCAGTAATTATTCTATTAATGAAAAAATAAAATGAATTTCATAACCAATATTAAAATAAATATAAATTAAAATTTTAATGTCCTAAATGAATTTTATAGATTAAATCAATATTTTTAGGGGTATTAAAATATTTTTTGGAAGTATTATTCTTTTTTTATATTTCTAAAAGTCAATGAAATGAATAATGATTAAATTGAGATTATTGATATTTTAAAATAAAAAATATTTTATTAAATGAAATAAAAATACAAAAAATCTTAAATTCATCCATAATATTTATATATGATTTAACATTTCTTCCATAATTCATTTATGGGTCATTTTTTATATTAATGTCACTATATTATCCCCTAAAGAGTAAAAATCCATGTTTTTACAATAAGAGTAAAAAGGGTTAAATAAGGGTTTAAATTAAATGGTAAGGGTAAAAATGTGACCTAAAGAGTTCCAAAAAATATTTATATGAGAGTAAAAACCCCATAATCATGTTATATTCTAAATAAATTACATTAGATAAATTTTTAATGGAACGATAATTTATATTAATTTAAATTTTTTCAGAAATTTCAAGACTACACCTCCCCTCTCTTATAGAAGGGAACCTCTTCTTCCCTTTTTATCACACTTCAACATCTCATTTTTTTGGAATAGATCTTCCCATATACCATCCTATAAACTCTATCCATATTATATAGGTCTTATTTTAGGTTTAACACTACCCATGGTGGTCTGAATACATTAAGAAAATGAGATTTCTAGAGGAAGATATGTTGTTTTTAATCAAGAATATAAATTTTATTTCTATTAACAATTATTTAAAATAATAATAATGCATTATAAAATAATAAATACAGTATAATAAATATACATTGATTTTTATTATATTTTCATGACCCATATCTATCTCCTATTCCATTAAATGAGAATATAATTCATCATTCATGTGTTCGGTGAACTACATCCTCACGAACCGATGGAATTCGTTTTCCATAACTATATCTCAAGACTGGTTATAATGATTGAATTAAAACTTTATATAAGGTATTAATTAAATATATATTATTATTGAAAGATAATATATCTTTTATACTTTTACCATTCCATACATAGAAAAATGATAATGGAGTTTGTGCATACGTGTGAATTATCACCTCCATGAAGCGTTGTGATCTTTTTCCATCACAACATCTAATGGATGATATATATATAAGTATATTTAATGATTTAATATGAAAAAACTAAAATTACTATCATTTTTGAAATATAAAATAATACATAGCTTCTTTCCCTAAAGATCATTAAAAAAAGGAAATGTTACTCATGGGTACGTACAACCTACCATCTCCATGATTGTAACAATGTTCATCTTTCTTAAAAATGGTTATTCAATGGATTCCAAAGTAATATTTATGTATAATATTTATTAAAATCTAATTAATATTATTCTTGATATTATGTAATATTTACCAATTTTACTACAGACATCATACCAATCTTATTTTTGGACATAAGTACCAAAAATAGTCAAAACATCCCAATTGAACATTAATTATTAATTAATTATAACATGATAATAAGTTATATATAAAGAATAATAAAAATTTAAATAGTTCTAATGAAATTAGAAATTTAAATATGTTTATTATTCTGGATGGCAATGAATTTACGTGATGATTCACACTCCATATAAGGGTCTTTGTATCAATTTTCATTCATTGAGACATATTTTTTAACTTATGAATCTATATTCTTTTACGAGTTCAATATAACTCCAAATTGACATTCTATATCATTAATTTATTTATTATAATTATATTTAATTTTTTATTAAATGTTTCACATTCATGTGTCATAATTTCTATTGATTAAAATGTACTAAAATATTTCTTAACTGTATTTCAATTTTTATGGTTAAATTTATAATTCATTCATTATATCATGATAAGAACATATGATAAAATTCATTTCATTAGCATATTATTATATCTCCAATTTCTTTTTGAGTATTTACAGTAAATAAAAAATTTATATTAATTTTATTAATGCTCACTTCAATGACATGATCATTTTATGATACTTTTTAGTTAAAAGATCATTTTAAATGATTTCATGATTTATTTTATTAATATTTCCATTTCATTTTCATGTTTTTAATATTTTTAAGAAATTATTTATATGTAAATTAATTTTTTTAAAATATATTTTCTTACTTATCAACTTATTTAAAAAATATTTTTTTAGTTTTTATATAATGGATCTCCCCAGCCTCGAAATCACCTCTGTGATATTTTTTCTATTTATTTATTTAAGGTATTTTATCATTAATTTTATATAATTACCCAATATTTTAGGTTTGTGTACCAAATTGTTTTTTAGATCATTCTATTTGGGGGGTATTAAATGTTTTTTAAGGGTTCCATATCAATTCCTCTCAACTAGAAAACGAGATTAAATGGAAATTCTCTATTTCATTCCCTTTTTCATGTAAAATCCATAAAATATTTTAAGACTGCAATATTTTCCTAAAATAAAAAAATTTTATCAGAAAAAACTACATTAGTTCATTTTTTGATTTATGGAATAAATTATTTTGTTAAAAAAATTTAGTCATATTTATTCCATTCCCTTAAACCATAGTAAATTGTATTATTTATAATATTTGTTAAACACTATTTTTCATGTATTCATTTTAGATATAAATATATAATCATGATATATAATCATTTTTATTTTTTTGTCTATAAATAATTTAATTCCATCTTTCATTGATATCATTATAATACACCTTTTGGTCATTCATTAAGACATGATTTTGAAACCCATTTATTTCCATGAGTAACCCTTATGTTTATTCCACACATTTGATTATTTATTTTTAAAATATATTCATGAACATGTAATGATGGGTTCTCATAGATATAAATCCAATTCATTTGGTAATTTTAAGACTCCTGATATGTCATGTGTGGGATGAGGGGGTAAACATAATTGATCATCGGACTCTATCTACAATATGATATAGTTTTGGTAGCAGTCCTTGACTTTTGTTTATGTCATGTTATACATTTCTTCTACTTTCATATGTTTCCATGATTTCAATATTTAATGTTCTTATGTCATGATACATTATGTTTATTCGTGATTTATTCCTTTTTATTGTTATCTATATAAGCCTTCTAACTGAAGTGCTATGATTTATTACCACACTTATTCCCATACAAATAATTTTTTCTCCTATGTAGTTTATAATATTTTTCATAGGTCTTAATTAAATGAAAGGAAAAAAATACAATTTCATGTTGAATGTGTTGAATATGTTTCCTGAAAATTATTCTTTTTTTTAGAAGAGTTTCTAGTGAAAAAATAGATGCTGAGTATATGTTTCCACTTATAATGTATGTGTTTACTTTGTAAGTATCAATCATAATTTTCTAAAAATATAAACATATTAGTTATTTGAAATATAAATAAATTAAATTCTTATCTAATGTCACTGGAATATGATTTTCTTATGGTCAGGTCATTACATTTTCTATCAGAGAAAGGTTTAGACATCTTTGGAGATTAGTATGTTTTCAAGTGTGTAAATTATAAGACATAGAGACACCATAATGGGTTTATAATTATTAGGCTGATCACAAGACCAATGTCATAGAAACCCCTTCTAGGATTTATGTACTGAAATTTTTAGATAACTAATTATTTTACTAAAAACATTAATTTTGGTGGTAATTATGGGTTATTAAATTTTGTAATGAAAAAGGAATGGAAAGAGAATCCTTTAAGGTTAAAATATATTAGGGTTTTTTTAGGATGTTTCTCAATTTTTTTCAAATTTACAAGTATTATATTACAATACTTTTACTTAAACTAAATCCTTCAATCCATGTGACAACCTGTTGCATCTAGAAAGACCACAAGAAATGAACACACAACTAAATGGAGACAAGGTTTTATCTCCTTATAGTAGCCTACATCAATTCCCAGATAGATTGAATTTTTCATTATAGTTAATAAATTTTATGGATGATTAATAATATTTTTTTGACATATTTTTTATGAAATAAATTTACATTTTATTCGAAAATGATTTTGTGATTATATGAATAATGTTATTTCAGAAGATGTTTCCTATTTTGGGATCACTAAATGATCAAGGGGTAAAAAATACTATGGGATTTTTTACAAAAAAGCGAGAATTATATTTCTTAACAGACTATTATTTTTTTATGAATATAATTTTATTATGGTTATTTATGTTAATAGTTATCCAATAATGATGATAATTATGGAATATTTTTTGTGAGACATCAAGAGTAATTCATTTTATTTGAAGATGAATTTTAGAATATATCATATAAGACTATCTGTTCATTTTCATAGAATTATTGGGTTTCTAACATAGTATATATTGGTTTTGAGTAATTTTATGATCAGTTGAATGATCTATGTTGAACATTGTGTATTGATGCAAATTTTTTTAGAATAAAAGTATTTTATATTGTTTTAAAATGTTTATTATTTTTATGAATTACCCTATCTTATCATAAACATTTTTGGTTATGGTTAGGGTTACACGGAAGTATTAATATATAGTTAATCTTTTGTGGATTATTTTATTTTTTAAATGTTGATTACAATTCTTCAGGTATGAAAATTCATCGTTAAAATTCGTTGTTTGGAGAAAAAGAGAAGTTCGTATTTGAAATTTATTAAAGGATGAAAATATATTTTTCAATTTAGTATGTTTCGTTAGGTTTATAGTTTGGAATGTAAATGAAATACTTAACTTTAGAAAAAGTATTTCAAAACAAACATTTATCAGTTTACATTTATTTCTGAGAAATCAATGGACTTTTAACCCATCAAATATTTATGGTTAATGGTGATTTATATTATATAGATCTTGTTCTATATAATTATCAATCAAAAAACATATATACATTTCCCATCTATGTCAATGTTTTCCAAAATGTTATCCAAATATGTGTTATATTAGGTTTCGTTAGTTCATCCCTTTTATTCTTAGAGAGTGAAAGTTTTATTAATCCTTTTTCCAAAGTGGGATTTCAACCAAGGTATTCTAAAAATGAAAAAATTAAATACCATGCCTGAATTCAAAATTTTAAGGACCAAATTTATAAATGTTGGAATATACCGTCCAAATATTTTTAAATTAAGGACTATGTTTGAGAGCATAAAATATATGTTACAAAATGTTTAATAAAAAAAGTAAATCTTATTATTTATTTATCAACAGTATATTTAAGTTATTAAATTTGTAGTGAGGGGTAATATTAATTCATTATGTTATAATTTATGGTCTTACTCATTTATAATGTATTAATTAATTAATTTTTAATAAGTGATAATTTTTTTGAAAAGCTATTTTATTCTTCAAAAAATACATTTTCTTCAAATATGATTTTCAGTTATTTTAATTTAAAACAAGTATAAATAATTTATGAGGATTTTATTTAAAATTTTTGATAAAATTATCATCATTTTTGAAATTTACTTTAAAAATTATCTTTTTGTATGATTTTGATAATTTTCTAAAATATTATATTTTTTAATGAATAGTGAAAATTTCTGATTTTGATTCAAATTTATATTTTTCAAAGTATGGACAAGGTCAAATATGTTTTTTGGAATAGTTTAATTTTTTTTATTAATTTATTTATATATAGAATAATCTAATTTTGTGTTTTTAAATTTATTTTATACTTGAATTTATTATAAAAACATTTAAGTTTAAAAAATGCATTTGTGTGTAAAATTATTTTTTGTTGAATTTTACCGATTTAATTTAAAATTAAATTATAAAATGTATATTGTCTAAATATTAATAAATTTATGGAATATTTGGACCTAGGAGGTATAAATTATGTAAATAGGTCCTTTAATTGTTTGCTCATATAAATATTTACATTGATAAATTTTACTATGACTATAAAGGGTATATCATGTAATTAAGGGTAAAAATAAAATTACAAGGATTGCGAAATCATCATAAAATAGGACACAATTTCATTTTATTTTATATTTTAAACCACAACCATCTATTAATCAAAATTATAAAATTTTGAGGCCACTTGGATGAGAGTATGACATTTATAATATTTTATTTAAAGTCAAATTAAAGGTGTCATACTCATATTTTTATTAACTATATCATTTTTAATACAAATTTGTAAAGAATATAACTTTAACCATAAATTATAATTTGAAATATAAAATATTTATATATATCATGTTAATTTATTTATAATTTTTAGTGATGAAATATTTACAATAAATGAATACACAACACTGATGCAGTAATTATTCAATTAATTTAAAAATCCAATAGGTGTTATAGGAAATATTAAAATAGAATTAATTTAAGGAAATTAATTTAATTCCATTAATTTTATAGATTAAATAATAATTTTATGGATGTATTAATTTTTTTCTTCTATAATATATTTTTTTATATTTGTAAAAGTCAATGTGATGGACACAGTTTACAAGGACATTAATTGTATTTTAAAATAAATAATATTTTTTCAAATGATATAAAATTCCAAAAAATCATAAACTATGATAAATGAGTTTTATAAGGCTTTAAATTTCATCCATAATTCATTTATGGGTCGTTTGTGTTTTTATAGGTACTATATTTAACATTAAATTGTAAAATCAATGTTTTCTTTGTTACAGTTGAGAGGGTTAAATATGTTTTAAATGTATATGATAAGAGTAATATTGTGACCTATATTTTTCAGAAAAAAAATTGAATTATTAAGACCTCTAATTACAGTATATTATAAATAAATTAATTTGGATTGAAATTGAATTGAAAATTATTTTATATTAATTATATATTTTGTGAAATTCTATGAATGCCCCTCCATGCTCTTATAAAAGGTCACCACTTCTTATTCATTTGAAACACTTCAAAAAATATTTTATTTGGAAAATATCCAACAAAATACCATAGTAGAATCCATACCAAAATAATTGAGTCTTTATTTATGGTATAACACAAACCTTAGTGGTCTTAAGGTGTTATGAAAATGATATTTTCTGGTGAAGAGGTATTGCTATTATTCAAGTGTTTCAGTTTTATTTGTTATTAAACACCATTAAAATCTTATTAAACAATGATTAAATAATAAATAAATTATTCTAAATATAATTATATATAATTATGTTAGAGTAATCACCTTTATCCATCCCATATTCCATCATGTGTGAAAATAATTCATCATATGTGTGTTTGTGGACTACATCCTCCCGAACCGATGAAATTTGTTTTCCATCACCCTCTATCAAGTCTAGTTATAATGATGGAATTAAAATTTTATATTTTATATTAATGAAATATTGATACATATTTAATTATTATATATCATTTACATTCTTACCTTTCCATTAACAGAAAAATGATATCAGTGTTTGTGTGTACGTGTGAATTAACTCCTCCCCGATGCAATGTGAATCGTTTTTCATCACCACATCACACGTGTGATATATATATTTATATTTAAATGATTAATATTGTTATAATGATTTTATTATCATTATATAAATATAAAATAATAGTTAACATGTTTCCATAACGTTCATTGAAAGATTGAAAATCCACTCATGTGTTTGTACGACCTATCGTCTACATTATTGTAACATAATTAATTTTTTGTAAACATGTTTAATGGATTGATATAAAATTATAATATATATAATAATTAATATTATTATATCATTAATATTAGTCTGGATATGATGAAATATTTACCACTTTGACTATAGACATCATAACAAATACAATTTCTGACTCAACTACCAAATATCATCAAAACAACTAACGTGATGTTATGTAATTATGTAATTATAACATGGTAATAAGTAATATAAATGAATCAATAAAATTGAAAAATGTTCTAAATAAATTATATATTAGACTATGTATATTATTTGGGATGTTAAATAAAGTACACGATGAGTTAGAGTCAATTTAAGGGACTTTATATCAATTTTAAATAATTGAGGCATATTTATGATGTTATAGACCTATATTATCTTTTGAGATGTATATAACTCCCCATTGATAGTGTATATCATAATTTAATTAGTATCTTGATATTTATTGTTTTATTAAATTTTACCCATTTCATGTGGAATATGATTCGTATGATTACAAATTAGTAATGTCTTTTTTTAACTGAAATTCAATTTATTGGGTTAAAATTATACTTCAATTATTATGTCATGATAATATTATGTAGTAAAATACCTTTCACTATAACATTATTTTATTTTTAATTGTTTTATGTGTATTTATTGATAATATAATTTTTTTAGTAATTTTATTAACTCTGAATTTAATTATATAATCTTCTTAAGGATAAATTTAACTAAAACATCATTTTAATTGATTAACAGATTTATTTTATAAATATTTAATATTCATATTCATGTTACTAAAATTATTTAATGATACTATTTATATTTAAATTATTGTTTTAATATTTTAATATTAAAATATATCTTAAATGGTTTCCAAATGGATCTTATAATGATTCATGTAAGGGATCTATCATAAAATCTAAATTACCTTGGGGTTACACATTATCTCTTTTTACCAATTGTATTTATTAATTATTATTAAATAATTATCTTATATTCAGTATTTATGTTCCAAAAGTATGAATGTGTATCAATTTAACTTTATTTTTTGGGGAATTAATTGTTTTTAAAATGATCCCTTCTCAATTGCTGTCAATAACCATACCCTATTAAAGAGAACATATCCATTTCTTACCCATATTCAAGGGAAATCCATTAAATATTTTAGGCCACCTATATTTTTATAAAATGATACATTTTATCATGAAACACTATCTTTAGTTAATTTTTGGTTTTATGAAACAAGTTATTACATTATCCTCTTTAAATACTATTTGTTGTTTTCCCTTAAACATCACTAAAGTGGCTTATTTAAAAAGTGCATCAAACAGTATTTTTGATGTATTCACTTAAGTTGGAAATAATTATTCCTTGCATATCATTATTTTTATTTTATGTTCAAAAAATTTATTAATCCTTACTTAATTGGATATAAATATGATACAACCTTTTGTAATGAATTCTATCATGATTATAAAACCTAGTTCGTTGCTTGAGTAACCATTATTAATATTCATAAAATTTGATTTTTTATATGTAAAACATATTCTTGAATATGTTATGATTTTTGGTCCCTAATAGAACAAAAATTCAATGGGAAATGATTAGTCTCGTGAGATACTATGTATGCGATTAGGGTGTAAAACTAATCCATTATGGGACTCTGTCCACCATGTGATATTATCATGGTTGTTAGCCTTGACTCATGTTTATGTGATGTTATATGTCATTTATAGATTCCCTTGTCTCCATGTTCATAATATTACATGTTTGGTATTTTAAGATTCCTTATATTCATTAATTATCTATGCATTTTATTTTATTTCGTTATTCCTTCCAACTCATGTTCTATATAATATTCCCATGTTTATTACCTTAATATGCATTTGGGGATTATCCCCAGTATTAATTTTTTTCACAGGTCATAATGATTTGTAAGGAAAAAAAAATGTCAGGATGAATGTTTTTATATATTTTATGAAAATAAATCATTTTTTATTTTAAAATATTTTTTTTGTGAAAAAAGTGATACTTAGTATAAGTTTTTGATTGTAATGTATGAGTTTACTATGTGTGTTCTTATAAAAATTCCATAAAATTATAAAACTAAATTTTATGTTGGAAAGAAAAAATGTGAATTCTATTATAATGTAACTATAATATTAGTTGTTTAAGGTCATGTTCTTATAGAATGGAATAAAAATATATATCAAAGAGTTGGTATCTCGATTAATGGTATGTCATAATGTCAAGGTTCATAAAAAAATGTCAAAGGGGAGGTTACATTCATAACATATACCAGAATGGGAATAGAGTCAAATCAATGTATAGTTTTTTCATTAGAATCCCCAAAATTCCTAATGGTAATAATTCAATATGTGTTGTAGTTGATAACCATTAAAATTAATTGCACGTTATAACTATTAGTGGGGAATTATATCTTAACCAGATTTGAAAAATATACATTAAGGAAGTGTTAGGGTTTCATGGAGTACCAAAATCAATTTTATCTTATTGGGATCAAATTATTTCATTGAATTTCTATAAAAGTCTTATATGATCTCATGATATAGATCTGAGTGAATGATCTACTTAGCATCTATGGAAAGAAGGTAAGTCTAAGAGTAAAATTAAAACCCTATGAGATATACTAATATCTTTTTCATTGGATTTAAATAGTTTTTGGGATTAAAAACATTTTCCAGTTGAGTTTTTATACAAAAACAGGTTACACTCGATAATTCTAATAGACCTTTATAAAATCGTATCTGTAATTAAATATAGATCTCCAATGTTCTAGAATGATGTTATTGAAAGATACCATTTGGTACAAGAGAGTGATGAATACATATAAGATATTCTCAGTTCCACTCATTAAGTTGTAAAGGTAGATCAGATTTAGAAGAAAATTCATGATGATAAAAATCAGCATGATCCAATATTTAATGTTAGTGAAAACATATTTCTATGAATTTATCTTAGAATAAAGCACTGAGATTTGAATAAAAATTTAAAACTAATACCTATGAATATAAGTTTATTTGAAATTTAGGATCATATCAGGATGGTATCCTGTCTATTAGAACATAAAACAAACCTCTATCATGTTAATTAGGTTTTCTACACATCTCTCTTAAGGATGTACATACACAATCTTTCACATATACTGATCAAAGAGGTCGTACTACTGGAGAATGAGTTTTCTTATGAGGAACATAAATTGAAGATTCTGGATCATAGAGATAATGTTTTATTATACTATCCAATTCTGTTGATCCATGTTTTATGATGAAACCACTATTTTGAATAAGTGACATGGGAATCTAATGGAATGACGATGAAAAACTATCCTGATTTTTTTATCCGAGTAAAAAATTTTGAGCGGTAAGTTTATTTTAAGGGTGGTAAAATTTAACACACTATGTTTTTATGAATTATTATTTTATAATATATTAAATTTATTTGATATATCTCATTACATGTAACACTAAATTTAATATATGGTACACCCAAAATCAAGTTTTAAAAAACATGATATATTATTAATATTATTATATAAAAATGAATATATAAAATTATTATTAAAATTATCAATTTTAATAGTAATAAACACTTTTGAATTATTAATTATAATGGATATATAATAATAAATAATATTGATATAAAATTTAAAAAAAATTAGGAAATACATTACATGTTCAAAAATAATATTTTTTCAATAAAATATTTCTTTCAAATAATAATAATATTATTTTTTAAAAAATTTAGAAAATTGATTTGATAAATTGATTTTTTTTCATGAAATGATCATGTTATAATTATCATAAGCTGTATTTTTGGGGTTTTTTTTAAATGATTTATGTTTTAGTGAATATTGAAAAAATATAGGGTTTTATTGAATAATTAATTTTCATTTAAAGATTTTATGTGGTTCATTTTTTGTTTTAAGATAACATTAAAAGTAAAATTACCTTAACAATATATCATTTAATCTAAATTAGTTTAATTTAATCACTTTTATTTTTATTTTTTTATAAAGAAAATTTTTAATATTTTAATATTTTCTAGTTGTAGAAATGCATTCTTATCACGTTTGTATGCTAAATTTTAAATTACCAATTTCCACTTCTATGAATGGAATTTGGAAAAATAATTTTATACACTGAATCATAATAATTTAAATTTCCTATTATGGTAAAATTAATATTATTACCATAATTAATAATAAATAAGAGTAAAAATTATTTCCCATAATTAGATAAAATGGGTTTTTTTGGGTTAAAATAAAAATATAATGGTTAAAAATAATCTAAAACCTATAAAAAACCCAATTTATTTCCATATTTTTACCATATATCTTCATTTCTTTGTATTGGTCCATTTTGATGCCTTTTTCATGAGAAAAAAATGGGAAAACCATTTTAAAAAAATAGAAGATTCCTTGTAACAACCCATAATCTTGTGAAATATATTTTTTCAAATTATTTTAATATTTTTAATATTTTTTATTTCACACAAAATCAAATTATGATTTTTTTTGTAAAAGAACCATGTTTTGATTTCATTATATAAGAAAATTTGGTAATCATGCACTAAATTTAAAACATCTATTATCTTATGGTACACACAACACTATGTTTGGCTTGAGTTAAACAAAATACTGATTCTCTTTGATAGCATATATTACATGAAAGAATGAGATTTACCAAACTATAAGATAGTATGTATATTGTTATTAAAATAATTTTATATCTACCACTTACCCATTAGAATGTATGTTAATAATAAGATTCACTAAATTGGGAAAATATGACCTATAGATTTATATAAAATGAATAGTTTTCATATAAATCTCTATAATTTAATATATGTACTATTTTAAAATATAGATGTTCATTTTCTTAGAAGACTAATTTTCTTTGTTCAAAAACAATTTTAAATAAATAAATTAAAAACCCACTTATAATTAATTTTTTAGATAAAATTAATATATTATAAATTAAATTAATATTTTTGGTACCCATCCTGTAGATTTTAAAATTTTAATATGATAATAAATATAATTTCATGACTAAAAAGATGAATTTTTCTAAAAGGTTATTTTATCACATTTTAATGGAAACCCCATTTTCAATATAATTATTGAAAATATTATAATATTTTTTTGGAAAAATAAACTATATTTTTAATAGGTATTACATAATTTACTTTTAAATTTTAATATTTTTCTGAGAACTTTCTCATTTGGATGATAAGTTAATAATACAGAATGTAAGTTCAAAACCTAATTTTTATAATATATTTTTATTGTTAAATAAATTTTTAATTAAATTTTATGTATAATGAGATCAATTATATATCATTGAAACCAATTTAGTTCATTTTAAACAATTTCATATTAAATTTAGATATAAAAACATAGTAATCTTTTGATCATTTTTACTTTAAAACCTGTTTGTTTTTCATCCCATTTGTGTGACTAAAATTATTTTAATTTCTACCACTTTTATTATTATAAAAGGAAAAATGGATTCCATATATATAATAAGAAAAATTTATAATTTATAATAATATAAACAATGTTTTTTACCCAAAATATTATTGAATGTAATTAAATTTTATTACATCGATTATGGTAAAAACAAGATTACGAAATGGTTAAAAAATATTATTAAGAGGCCAAATGACCTAGTCTCATGTAAAAAATACACGGGATGGAAATATTTCAAGTAAGTACCTTCATGGACCTAATTTTAACAATTATTAGTGGAAACTGTTATAAGGAATTCGCTCAAAATTGTTGACCATTTTATATTTAAATGAATGTCACTCATCCACCTATATAAAAGTGAAATCAACCACCTCACATCCTTACACCTATCAAGCCACATTGTCTTATTCAAAGAATGAATAAATATCCTTAAAAAAATATTTATATTTATCCTAAAATACTCCCTTTTGTCATAAATATATCTATGGAATGTCATTGTGGAAAACCATAGGGAGTTACCCAAAGAAGAGGTAACATCCTTCCTTAAGATAATTTATTTTATATTTATTCTACAACCCCAAAAAACTTATTATTAAATTATTATATAATATAATAATTATCATAAATATAATTAATTTTTTTATTCTATGGGTTCTACTAACCCTCACACACACATCTATTTAATGAGTAATAAACATTCTGTTCGTGTTTATGGCCGACTACCACCACACAAAAGGATGTTGTTAGTTTTTTCATTACCACCACTCTAGGGTGGGAAATATGATAAAAAAATGTTTTATTTGATATATATATACATGATATTTTTTATTTATTTATTATTATGTAATTATAATATTAAACATACCTTTCTTATTTCCAATTTGTGTAAATATGATAACTTCTTTTGCGGCCGTGTGGACTACTACCTCCTCAATGTGAAGTGTTTAATTTACAAATTAAATATAAGGAATTAAAGTTGATAATAATGATATTATATGATATTTTTGTCATTATAATGACACTAAAATGTTATTATAATATATATGTGTATATATAATTTAACTTTTTCTTTCAAAAAAACTATAAAATAGAAACAATTATAATGAATATGTACATCCTACCATCTCCATTAATAGAGTATTTCATTATTATTTTTTTATTTTATAGAATATAATAAATATTTAAATACATAATATATATGATATTTGAATCTTTTTTAACATAATGGAAATAAGGATGTAATTATCTAAGTAAAAGGATCATGAATAATAAGTCAAAAAATATATGAAATACAAAGGTGATATTTATCACAAGTTAACATTTACACAGAGTTATTAAAAAAATGGTAATAAAAATTCATAAAAAAAATATTATATGGTAATATATATAATAATATGATTTGATGGTGAATTCATAATAGACATATATTAATTATACAAGAGCTTATAACGTGTTTTAAGGAATTAAAGACTTAATTTAAGGGCTTTTTCGTCTCACCATTATTTTTTAAGAGACCCAAGGATTTTTTATCATATATTTATAATCTGTGGTATTTATACCACCACTAAATGTATTATATGATTCATATAATTCATTTTACAGGTATTTACATATCTATTTAATGATGTTTCATTCATGGGGTTTATGTTTCAAAATTTACAAAATTTGTAATGTAATATTGTGTTAATTTTCCTTTTTTGTGACACATTCCATGTTATGCACCTATATAATTATTTGATGTGTATAAAATTCCATTTGAAATTTTATATCAAGAATTTAATTCCTTAAATTATATATTAATCTTCCTGTAATTTCATTACCATAAATGTTGTGTATGATTCAATGATACCAAGTGGTAAGTGTTTATTTCACTAATCTCATCATTTATCTAGATTATTTATTATTATGAATTCATTAATGAAAGGAAATGATACATATTTATTGAAGAATAATTAATTTTATCATAATATTTTTAGTTAGTATATATTCAATTATTTGTACCTTACTTCTAATAATTATTTCATAAGATAATTTACAAAGTGATTTTAATAAAATCCAACATATCTACCTCTTCATCTAGAAATATATGTTCCTTCAAAACCATATTTTACAATAATTTTTTTAAAATTGTTCTACTATTACACTATTATCATTAAACTATATTTTTACCCATGTTTTACCTTTTTTAAATAATGGGTTTTTAAAATGTAATATTCTTTTTGTAATCTGATCAAGGCACTTTTCTAAACTATTTATTGAAAAAAGGATTGTTCGACAGGAATAGATTTATCTGTTATCAGGACTATCCTATATTTTAATCTTCCTTTTAAATATTAAAATAACCCTTTGGTAATAAATTTTTCACCAATATTATGACCATTCTTTGTTTATAAAGTGATTTTCAATGAAAAAGGTTTTGAGAAAATAATTTATCTCTAAAACATTTTTTAAATGTTTTCCAGCTTCATTTATAAATTTTTCATGAAAAAGGATTTCGTAATGTTATCAATAATTATTTATAATTTTTCAAATTATTTTCAAATAATTTTTTTTAAATGTTCATTTTTTTATACATTTTCAATGTAATTTTCGAAGAGATGGTTTTCAAAACATTGTCCAATTTTCTTTATATGTTTTTATTTTTAATTTTAAAGAAAATTTTCTCAAAATGTATTCAATAATTATTTATTAATTTTCATTTTGTTTTGTATATAAAATGGTTTCTACAATTATTTCAATATTATTTTTTATGTTTTCAAGGAAAGATGTTTTCAAAATGTTTTCAATATTTTTTTATATGTTATACCTAAATATATTTTTCTAGATAACATAAATGTATTCATGTTTATTTTAATATAATGTGGTTTTAAAAAGATTTTACGTTTTAAAAATAATTTAAAAATGATTTTATATTATCCTTAAAAATGATTTAAAAGACATTTCATAATTATTTTCTATATAAGATGACAAACTGGTGTTACTCATACCTTCATAGGAATATGATCCAAGGGTTCCATTCATATAAATTTTCTTAATGGTTTATTTTTTGATATAATTAATCATATTGTAACCTTTGTTGGGCATGTTTTCCTTCTCTCTGAGTTACCTTATTAATTTAATGTTTAAAGAAGTTTCATTTTGAATTTTATGTAAACTATATGGGAATTTCACATTGTGTAACTTGGTTACACACTATGTAAGGGATACTAGGTGCATGTGAGGAAAATAGTTTACACCGTGAAAGGTTACATGATGTGATGAGTGGCTATATGTCATGAGTTATTTTAAGGTAAAATTTTAATCTAGGGTGAATGATTTTTTAGTGTACTTAAACACTATGGATTTGAATATGTTCAAAGGAATTATGAATCATGTAATTTTCCAAGGAACAGAATTTAGGGAATAATTTGGGGTTTGGGTGTCAATTCATCTACGTCTTTTCCTTTTCCCTCATCTAAAAGTTCATCTATCGGAATTTCGGGAGACACTACTCCTTGCAAATTGATTCATTCAAAGTTAGATCTCTATTATGGTTATGGGGAATCTCCCCGAGTATATGTCATTTCCCCTTCTTCGTTTCTATTGGTCATGATTGCACCATTAGGTTGTGTTATCAAAGTCCTTGGTCTGAAATTGGTGTTTCTTCATGTATTCTTCAAGATCCATTATGTGATATCATACCAAAGGTTGTTCCTTTGTTGGTTGTGGGGTTGTGGGAGTTCATTCTTGAGGTTTGAAGATTTCTTCATTTCTAACAACTGCATTTTGTCTAAAATAAAACGATATTGAGATGTGAATTGAAATATTATTCCTTAAGATCGTTAATTATTAAGTAAAAATACTAAATATTTAATTCATTCCATAAAAATGGAGACTTCTCATGTTTTCCAAAATCTTACTCAGATGGTGTTCATGGTCATGATCATATTTTGAATAAACTAGATTATCATCCCAAAACACTACTAAAAATGTGTCAAGATATTGATGGAATATATGATTAATCAAATCCATAAAAAATATATAAGAATTAGTCAAAACAAAATAAACCACTAGTTATTCATAATGTCTATACCTGGTCTTGAATTCTATCTTCAATTTATCATACTCCCAAAATCTGAGATTATGATAACCCAACAAAAATATATCTTTGAAAAATATTTTTCCCCCTTTAATTGGACAAAAAAATATACCATGTGAGGTAAATGATAATATTTCTTATCTTTTACCCATTTTAACATTCAATTATCCACACACAACCAAAGTAAACTATCTTCTTTATTGGAAAAGAGCATATGGGTTTCCCAATGAAAAATACTACGGTGAATGAAACCATTCTATACTAGTTCATCGAACTGAATCTTATACTATTTCAGCTATGCTCGATCTATATGATATTAATGTATCGATATGTGATGTGTTCAAGGGAATAGTTAAATAATAAACTCTACCACTCTCTCTCTCGAGGAAGAATAGAGAATTCATTTATAAAAACATAATAAAGGTCCCAAAAAATAATGGGATGAACAAAATGAAGAAACATCATCATCGTAAATTGTAAAAATATACAATAAACATTTGATCTATGGATGGGAAATTCATGTATGGCCAGATGTCGGGTCACACTCCCCTTGAAATTCCCAAGATCTCCAATCGACAGAATGTAATGAAACGTGGCAATGATAACAATTTACCTTTTCTTGATTAGTGGTAAGGAAATCTATATCGATGATGACGCCAGATAGATCTAGGTCAAGAACAAGAAAATCCAAATCTATCTCTTTATCATATATCACTAATGAATAAGAAGGTCACCAAAACCCCTTTACATTCCTCTTACCAAGAGGAATCATGAACTCCATTAAAAAGAACATAATTTATATTATATGTTTAAGAATGTCAACATAATGTGATGATATAAATTAGTGGGAGGAACGAATGTCAAATAAATCAATCACTACAGATAATGTAATAAATATATTACATATCACCACTTCCAAATATACATCAACATCTTATTTGAACTCTACTAATACGTGTAATTTCTTTACTCCTACGGCCTATGGATAGAGCCCTTTAGTTTATAAAGCATCTGATTTCCCAACTGTAGCATTAAGAGTTGAGGAAACATGATCATAATGAGGTGTAGTCATAGCCTGAATGAAGCTATGTAAGTTACCAACACACCCATAGTTGTCTCAAATCATCACAAGAATAGAACAAGAACACCATGTGTGTCCAACCATTCTATAATGATAGTATGTTAGAAGAACATTTTTAGCTGTAATAGACGGTGAATTGGAGGCTTGTTGTTGTGATCCACCTCTACCACTCATACTATGATTCTATGACATCATATTATTCCCATGTACTCCACTGATGCTACCACTGGATGGAATAGAACAGGTGTAAAAGCGAACCTTTCCTACCATATTCTTCATGTCTATCATAGCTCTATATACTATCTATGAATAGGTTCAAATATTTAACGTAAATAGTTGTGATATGGTATCCTGCCACAGACCTTATAAGAACCTATGAGCCTTCAAATAGTAACCACTTATATAGAAAAAAGGAAAAGATCAACAAATCAATTAGTGTACACCAACACCAAAAAATCTTCTATGTACAAATTTAGGGAACCCATAGAATTTTCAAGCATCAAAATCGTTGGTCATAACATTTGGATGATTTGGGTCTTGAAATGCTTCCAATCCAATTCTACATGTCTATCGACATATAAAATAAAATCCCACCATCAAGTACTGAAACCCTCAAGCCTAAACACTACACAATTCACCTTGATATTATTAGTTGTCTCCAAGAAGTCCATGATTTGATCGATCCAATCTATCTAATTATCAACCACTTGAGGTTCATTCATTCCATTAAAGAAAAATTACTACTCACAAAATACTTCACAGGATTGATTTATCTCCCCTCCATCTCATGGATGTATCTCAACATATGTGTTCTGAACACATGGAATGTTATAATCATCATCCCAAACTACTTTCACTATAAACTCAAATAGATTTTGATCTATATGAAGATTCCCTTGAGGAGCATCATATACACCCACATGAGGATCTCATTGAAGAGGTCTCTAAGGTATACTACTACACATAAAAAAAGAATGATCAGAACATAGAATAAATCTCAACTCAAAATAGAAAACTAATAAGAAAGAATTGATATTTAATACAAACCCCATCACTGATAACAAATATCCCAACTACCAAGGGAACCATGAGTCCTGTCATGACAAGATTTGGCCAAACACTTATTGTAACATACCTCTCAAGTCATGACAATCCTATATCCAGTTTTACGAAGTCCTAAGGATAAGGGATACTATGCAAAAGATACTCTGATAATAAATGATAGGAACCCGACCTAGGTTAACCTCAAAACAAACACATGACCCATTTCATCACATACCCAAAAGGTGTTCCCTATCCCCATGGTCTAGTGACATGAAACTAAGCATCCAAAAAATGAACAATACAAATGATTTATCACAACCTAAATTAAAACATGAAATATATATAGACAAAGAGGGAAATAATAAACGAAATTGAAAAAATATATGCCACAATTGTAATAAAAATAGCAGAATAAAAATGATTATAAAAGTATCCAAAATAATTAAGAGACAAGTCCAACTATAAATGTAAAAATCAATAAATCTACACCATATGATGGTGTGGAAAGACTCCCAATATCCCACCACCAGCTACCCAACATAGCTAACATGGATCCTCTCTACCACATTATAGAGGCTTGAATCTCCCTAAATTGGAAGACATATTAAGGTCTATGCACCACCAAATAGGTTCTCATAGTGTGTGATAACATGATCAATAAGATCCGACCTAGGTGTTCCATAACTAGTATCTATAAAAAAATTCATGTATTCTCATTTCAAATAAAAAATGGATTGATATGTAAAAAAGAAGTTTTATTGAAAACATGGTAAACCTTTAAATTTTTCACAAATCTAAACCAATTCTAGATACATGAGTTTCGATGAAAATTTTTTCATATCAACTTTTATGATAATAAAAATTTATATCAAGGCTAAAGAATAAAATCAAAAAATTATAAACAGAAGTTCATGTATCAACACCAAGGATCACTATTGGTTGGACTAGCAGACTCCTCGTACCAAAATAAATCAATTGAAAATTCTGATTCATGAACACAGAACTAGGATTCTGAGGAATTCCACATGATTAATCCCCCAAAATATTAATATATGTATCCTAGAAGAACATACCTAAAAAATAGAATAAATCCACATGATAAAACCTCTTGATAATTGAAAAAACATGGACAATGGTCTAAATATAATCCTTCCACTTAAGTACCCAAGGTAACCCATGGGATCGTTTTCACAATTCATTTCAATGTTTGGAAAACCATTTCAAAACTAGTTCACAATCCATTTCACTGCTTTAAAAATTCACTTTTTCATTCCAATTACAAATAATTAGTGAGAAACCAGTTTTTTCTTAAAAAATATTTTCAACACAAACAAAAAAATCATTCCAAATACTTTTATAAATAAATTTATAAATAAGAAACAATAGGTTTCATCAACATAATCATGATATGGAACCACCTATGTCAAAACTCGGGTCACACATGCCCCCAATGGGATCCACCAACAACGAAAAACTGATAACATAAACAAATGACCTAGAATCAAATCAACATATCATGATTGATTCATTTTATTAATAGGGGGTTTGTAGAATGGAAGAAATACAGATACCTTAAGAAAAAATACCCACCACACCACAACCAACACCTGGATTACCTACAAGACAAGATTGCATAATGTATCCAGACCCTTCAATTGAGGAGGATATTCTGGTTCTTTTGATATGCTTATGAGGAATCTAGGACCATTATGGGGGATGGCCGAGGCACTCCCTAATCAGTGGTGGAGGATTACAAAGTACCCCTTTATAAGATGTTGTGGATACATATTCTATCATGAGGCTTTTACCTTGGGATTCCTAAGTTCGAATGCCTAAGGAAAGAAAAACTGTGTGGGATAAGCCCAAAGAAAACAGTATAACAATCTTGGGATAAATCGAGCCATTAAAATTTGTATCCGCGACGCTTTTTCCTTAGGAGTCATTATCATTTGTACATCTGTTAGAGTTGATATAGGATTATTAGGACATGAGAGGTATGTTGCGATAAGTTCTTGGATATATATTTTCATCATGTGACTCATGTTTCCATGTGATGATTGTATATGTGTCTGTAGTGTTGAATTTTATTCTAAATCATAGTTTCTACTTATTTGTTTTCTGGTTTAAATTGAGATTTATTCTATTGCATGATCATTATTTTTTTTGGTGTGAAACAATATTCCTCTAAGAGGTCTTCCACAAGTTCATGAAGAGGGTGTAGATGATTCTCCTAAAAAGTATTTGACAATAGATCATAATATCATTGAGGATATAGTATGGGAAGTCATTGTTTTTTATAAGCATGCTCCATTTTTTTAGAATGTAGTTGTTGTGATATAACTAGGATTAGTATGAGAGAGATACCAATCATAGAAATTCATATGTTAGAAGCCACCATCCTTTAATGGAATGAACGAACATCAAGTTTCAGAGGATTGGATGGATATGATTGATCAAATATTCATCTTTCTAGAGACACCTGATAATATCAATGTGATGTATCAAACATTCATGGTTAAAGGTTCTAGTATGCGATTGAAGGATTACATAGTTCATTTAGACAAAAATATGGAATTTTATTACAATGGATTCAATACCGTATTTATTAAATATTTATTTTTTCAATGTTACTAGTGTTGGAAAAGTCTCTGGAGATCCTCTCTTTTCATTAGGGAGAGCATTTTAGTCAGTATACACTAACCGGTTTGTTGAGCTTGTCTATTTTTCTTTGAATGCGGTAAAAAATGAAAATTTGAAGGTTCATAAATACCTATAAGTTTTTTACCTAGATATTAGATCAAATTTATTTATGTTAATTATTTCTACCATTGTGGAGATTGTAGAACGATCTATGATGGAAGTGGTGAATATGGTAGTGAAGGTTGGATTTTATACATATTGTCTTCCTTCTAGTGGGAGCTTCAATGGAGTTCATTAGCAAAGATGAAGTGACATGATCATCATAGAAGTGGTGGAGGTGGGGATCCCCAAAGAGCCTCCTCTACATCGTTTTCTACAATGAGAAATGTGATTCTGACGTACTATCAGTTTGTAAAGTTAGAACAACCATGAGTTTCTTGTTCTATAACCACAGAGAAATCCAATAGTTGTTGGAATGTTGGTCACTTACAACGGTTCTATCAAGATATGAATAAACCTCATTATCATCCAGTTTATTTGGCCCGAAAGGCTATTATGGGAATGTTAGATGCTTTAAGGACAAAATTTCTCTATCCAAAGGCCTCAAGAGTGAAGAAATTTCACACAGTACTAGAGTTTCCAGTGAAGGTCAATGCATTTCCAACAACATTGAGAGGTGGTATATTCGTTTCATCTTCCATAGTGATTGCTTTATTTTATATTGGTTTGTCATACTCGTTTATATTTACATGTTTTGTTGATATTATTAAACATCCAATGGAGCATATGTTATTTTTAATGGTGTTAGACACACCTCTTGGTAAGAGGAAATAAAAGGGGTTTCAGTGACAATATTTTTCATTAACGATTGATGATGTTGAGTTGGTCTAGGATTTTCTTATTCTTGATTTAGATCTATTTAACATCTTCATCAGTGTGGATACTATATTCACTCCATGATAAGTGGTAGATTATTATCGTCGGTGTGTTTTATTTCTTACTATCGAAGGGATTTCTCCTATGTTTCAGTGTGAGTGGGACCTGAGGTATGGTTTTGTATGACCTTCCTATTCAGATCTTATTAGTTTGTTATCATTTTTTGTAACTGAATATATTTACATTTCTTATCCTATTTATCTTCCTATTATTGTTCAAAAAAATTCTAACATT
This sequence comes from Viscum album, assembly GCA_963277665.1. Lineage (NCBI taxonomy): Eukaryota > Viridiplantae > Streptophyta > Magnoliopsida > Santalales > Viscaceae > Viscum > Viscum album. Next base: position 1,636,514,169 of record OY728121.1, on the reverse strand, counting down.
TACCTAAATGACTTGTCTAAGATTACTCTTGAGAGAGATAGAGTTTACGATTGACCTAGTGTCAGGTAGACAACTGATATTGATACTTCTTATTGTATGACACCAGCGAAGCTATGAGGGATTATTATTATGTCGGGTTACCTATAGGAAAAACATTTCATCTTACCTAGTGATTCAGGATGTGAATCCCCTGTTCTATTTTCCAAGGAGGTAGATGGTTCACTTCGAATGTGTGTGGAATATCAAAAGTTGAACCAGGTAACATTTTAAAAAAAATGTATACATTAGATCATGTGGATGATTTATTTGATCAGTTAAAGGGGTAACATGGTTTTCAAAGATTCATGTTTGGTATGTTTATCATCACCTCATAGTTAGGTAGTATTATATAATGAATATAACATTTTGGAGCATGTATTAACATTTTGATTATCTAGGGATTCATTTTGGTCTAACTAATGATCATGTATTTTTAATGGATTTTATGAACTGGATATCCCATCAATATATTGATATTTTTGTTATAGTATCCATGGATGATATTCTAGATTATTCAAAAACTAACTGTGAGCATGAAAACCATCAGATTTTGGATGTCAATATTTTGAGAAGCCAACATTTTTATGGAAATTTTTTGAAATATAGTTTCTGGATTAATGGAGTGAATTTCTTAGGGTACTTGTTTTTTGGAAATGGATTATCATTTTCTCCTAATAAGGTATAGGTTGTCTAATAATGGAAATAACCATGTGATATCTATGAGATTCAGAGATTCCTTGCTATCTTTAGTTACTACTGATGGTTTGATAAGGATTTCTCTATGATATAATCACCATTGACTACTCTTACCTAAAAAGAGTTAATATTCACATGAGATTAGAAGTGGTAATATTTTTTCGACGAACTATAGTGACTTATGAAATAGTCTCCTATTCTGATCTTACCTGAGCCTAGTACTGGGTATGTGGTGCTCTGTGAGGCTTCTGGATCTGGTATGGGATACATGATTATGAATGATGACCATGTGGTTTCTTATGACTCTTTTTAGCTATAATCACATGAGAATATTTACTCAAATCATGATTTAGTGCATTCTGTAGTTATGTGTGCACTTAATTGTGGGAAACAATATATATTTAGTGATAAGTTCACTGTCTTCTCTGATCATAAGAGTTTGAGTTATATATTTTTCAAAAACTCATTAATCTTAGACATAGACGATGTGTAGAATACCTTACAATGTTTAGAATTGATATTTCTTACACTATATGGAATTATATAATTGTAGATGATATTATATGGGAAGTACCATCACATGGTTTTATTTTATTTATAGATGAGTGAAACTTTAGGGGGTTTTCACTCAATTTTGTGCGGATTATTTTCGGGATATTTCTGGTATGGCTCTGAACGGTGGTTAGATATCATTATCTCTCTTAGAGTCTATTTTGAAGAGTCAACATTAAGATGACGAGTTTAGTTACATTAAACAAATCATTTATGGTGGGGAGAAAATTATTGGTTTGTCACTCTCTTCAAGTGATATGATCCACTTTAAGAAGAAGGTTATTGTTTCAGTATCAGTGTGGAGTTTTCTCTTGTATAATTGTAAAAGATTTTCATGGTCCATTCATCCATGAACAAAAAATATTAATTATGACATGAGAGGATGATTTTATTGTTTAGGTATGAAGCATGAATATGTATATTATCTATCCTACAGTTACACCTATAAATAGATAAAGGAATATCACTTGAAACCAACTAGTTTTCATCAACCTGTTCTGATGCCAGTTTGGAAATTGGACATGGTATCCAAGGATATTGTTTTTGGATTACCGTGGACTCCACAAGGGAGAAATTCATTCTGGGTTGTTGTTGATCAGTTGATAAAGTTATCTCATTTCATTCAGATCAAGTATACCAATAATCTTAAAGATATAGATATGATGTATGTGAGGGATATTTTGATGTTACATGGGAGTCCTTCTTACATTGCATGAGATATGGATCCTAGGTTTATCACATGGTTATTTATGAGTCTCCAAGATGTGATGGAAACTTAGGTAATGTTTAGTAAAACATACCATACAAAAAAATATGATCATACGAAGAATATGATTTAAATCATTGAGGATATTATTTGTGCATGTGTCTTGGATTTTGGTGGATCATAGGATAACCATATGGGACGTGTTGAGTTTGATTATAAAAACATTTCTTAGCAGTCAATTAATATAGTTACCTTGGAGGAATTAATGGACACATGTGTATATCTCATATTTATTAGTATGAGGTGGGGACATTACTTTAGATAGACAATGTTTGATTCAAGAGACGCTAGAAAAAATTCAGTACATCGACCTCTAGTGATATCCCTGAGTTGAAAAAAAATCATATGCAGAATACTGACATCTTCCTTTGGAGTATTAAATTTGAGTCTGGGTTTATTTGATTGTTTATCCTTAGTTTGGTCACTATTGGATTAGAAAATAGGAAAAGATGGCTTTGATATTTGTTGGACTATTTGAGGTTACTGAGAAACTCAGGAAGGCTACTTATCTGTTAGTGTTGTTTGTTCTGTTGAGAGGTATTCATTATATTTTCCATATATCTCATCTCAAGAAGTAATATCCTGATCTCAAAAATTTTTCTATTTGGGACGAAATTAAGTTAGTTCCAAATGATTCTATCTTAGAGAAACAAGTTGAGATCATTGAATCTCTAGAGATTGTATTTCATGGGAAGTAAATTCCCTTGGTATGAGTTCAATGTCAACATGGATCAGATCCTCATGAGACATGGGAACATGATTTGTTAACAAAGGATCAATGAATTCATATTTTTTAAGGGATTACAGATTCCACATTAATTCTTGAGGAAATAAATTATTTGTGGTTTGGAGTTTGTAACATACTATTACCATGATCGAATATGTTTTCCCCTCTCTTCGAGTTAAATATTTGGTTTTGAGTTTTAAGAAGTTTATTTCCGGATTTTTTGTATCCTGTATGGGAATTTAATGTAGTGTAACTTGGGTAAAATCTAGGTAATGGATACTAATGAATGTCATGAGAATGTTCTATGTCATGAAATGTTACATGATCTGTGGAGTGGTTACACATCATGAGTAATTTTAAGTTCAAATTATAATTATATTAAAAAGTTTTTGGCATACTAAATCACTAGGGATTTCACAACATGTAAAGGAATTAATGTTATTTTAATTTAACCATAAGGAATTTTTAGGGCACTGGTCATGTTTTTGGTTTCTCTGTGGCTTCCTCATTTTATATTCTATCAACCCAAAGTTCCTATCATTTGATTTTTGGAGATACCATTCCATCCCGATTGATTAGTTTGAAATTTGATATCTGTTGATGTTGCCTTGTGTCCCCTTGGGAATGTGAAATTTCCACTTCATCATTGCCATTGATCATAGTAGCACCCTTGGGATGAATTATTAGATTATGTAGTCTAAAATTGGTGTTTCTTAATTTCTTCTTCCAGATCTGTTGTGCAATCTCTTCCCATATGTCTTTCCTTTGCTAGTTTTGGTGCGATGTGTGTTCATTCATGAGGTAGGTGTATTTCCTCTTCTCTACCGACCCCCTTTTTCTAAACATAATCTATATTGATATGTGTATTAGATTCATGGGCCTTTGTCGATGTTGTTGGGTTTTTGTTGTTGGAGGATCACAATGAGGGGTTGTGCGACCCGAGTTTCATGGTTGGTGGTTCTGTCAGTTGCCAATATTGATGAACCTTATTGTTACTACTTTATAAACTGATTTATTAAAGGAATTGGATTGATTTTATTTGACTGTTGATTTTTTTAATGAAAAATTGTTTCCCCATATTTATTGATAAATGGAATAAAAATTGGTATTTTCACATAATTTAAATGGATTTTGAAATTTTTTGAAGGGGTCATAAATTATTGAAATAAACTGTGAAATAGAGCACATGGGTTACCATGGGTACTTTGGTGGAAGGTTTATCTTGAGTCCATCACCCAAGTTTTTGTGATTATAGAGATGTTTTCTCATGGGGATTTCCGTTGTTTTCTTTTCTCATTATTCTGGGGTACTGATATTGACATTAATTGGAGGGTGTAATCATGGGGTATTCCTCTTATTACTATGCATATGTTCTAGAAACCAAATTGTTTTCATTATTAATTGTGGTACTATTATTCTACGAGTATGAGGTATATTAATCCTTGGACTTCATACCATTGGTTCCGTTTATTATTCCTTGGATTTTCTATTTTATCCATAATATTCATGATTATGCTCTTAATAAATGATATTGGAAAATGATCATTGAAATTGATATACCTGATTTTGTTTTATGACAATGAAAAAGGGAAATCACTACCAAGTTTTCTGTAAAAATGATTTACTGCTTATCATGAAGGTTTTTATTTGAAATGAGCATACATGAATTATTATATAGAGTCTTGTTATGAAACACCTAGAAATGCTCAAATAGATCTTGTTATCTCACACCCTACACACCTATTCGTTTGTGGATAGAACATTGTATGTCTTCCAATTCTGAGAAAGGCATGGCGCCACAGTGAGGTGGCGAGTTTCCAAGTCAGATGAGTTGGGTTGATGGTGGTGAGATAGTTGTATTTCATCCATAGAATTTTATAGAGTAGCTATTTGGTTTTGGTACATTACAGTTGGACATGTCTCTTAGAGATTTCATTCACAGAATTATATGGAGTAGCCCGTGTGGATGTGGAATTCCCTTTGGGTATGCGATGAAATTAGTTGTGTTCCATGTGTGAGGTTAACATGGGTCACGTCATTCAGCAACATGATTTCTGTGAGGAACATTTCTCTTTCACGATTTATATGTTTATGCAACCCATTTATATTTCACAGGTTATATGTTTATAAAACCAATTTTACTTGCATGGTATATTTTCTTATCAAAACCTTTTTTCAAAGGATATTCATTAATGAAATGATTATGAATCCAGTATCTTTTCAATAGGTTATGACATGGTTACATTTTTACGATACCCATTTCATTTTATGGGCTATGATATGATTAATTTTTATGATCTATTGTAACACGTATGTATGATTTCATTATGAGATTAGTGGGACCTATGTCTCCCTCTAATTATCTGTTTAATGATTTATATCTTATGTGATATACATGGTAGGAACATAGAGTTAACTCCATTCAGTAAAGAAATTTTTCTACTAATATGGTCTTTGGAGTGAACGATGACTACTAATATGGTCGTGGGAGTAAAACTTAACTACCATGATGGTCTGGGTAGTTAACACATACTACTATGATTTCCTTAACCCTGATATATTGACTACTATGGAAAATATTCTACATTATTATGTATCTTCCATAATTCCATGTCTTATTATTATGATATGATATCATGGATTATTATCTTGATTCCAGTATGATTAATGTATTATTAACTATCAATCCATATTACATGATTCGTGTTCATGATCTTCAATATGTAGGTTATAATAATAAAATATTATACTCACGTCCTCTTTCCCTTAAGCTAGTTTTTATACTTTCATATATCTTTTGTTTACCAATACCAAGAATTTAATCTCACCCATTTCTTATGTTTCCTTTCACAAGGTAATGGAGAATTGTTTTATGTAGAAGTACAAAAAGGGATGATATTTTTTCGTAAATAGATAATTTCATTGACCTATTTAGAATATTCATTCCATGTTTCTAAAGACACCAAAATCTATTTATTTTCACAAATTTATTTTTTATCGTGCATGATATTAATAAAAAATTATGTAATATATATATATATTTACCCCGGTTTTCTATAATTTGTATCAAATGAATGATTTATTCAGCCTTTAAAAAAATAATGATAAATCCATAGTGATATCCTATGGTTTTATATATATATATTTATATGTATTTCTAAAAGGATATTATAAGGTTTCATATGAAGGTTTCATAAATTTTACATCATAGAAGTGATTTTTTTAGGATTATGTAGTTTTATAAAAAAAATAAGTTATTCTCAAACTATGATTTCTAGTTTGATTCAATGATATGAACTAAAAGAAAATGGATTAGCATTAAAAGCGATAGACAATTTACTGATGAGCAGTCAAATGGGATGATCACTGGAGTGACAAATGTTGTGATCATGAGTAATTAGATTTTGTAGATCATGATTAATAATTTGTGCTGTAACACCCTGTGATTTTGTGAAATTATTAATATTTAATTAATTTAATATTATTGATAAATTTCATTTCACGCAACACTGAATATTAATTTTTTATTAAATAACTATGTTTTTCAAGCATTATATGAAACCCCAAGTTAATCTTCTATTAAATGAAACACATATATTATGTCATGGTATACACAACACTATGTTTTTATTTTAATACACACAATACTGAGTCACTTAGATAGGTTTTATTACATTAAAGGCATTGTTTTAACTGAACTAAAAAATATTATTAATATGATTATTAAAATATTTTTATTGCTACCACATTTTCATTCGAATGAAAGTTAAGATTTATTTTAACTAAATTTTAAAAATATGATTTAAACATGGATAAAAATTATTTCTCTAGTTATCAATTACTATAAGTGAATATGATAAATATTTGGAAGTAATGAAATTACTATTCTATGTAAAATATTTTAAATGTACCAGTATAATTTTATCTCAAAAAATTATAAAAACCCAAATTTGATTAATTTTGTCATTAAAATTCATTTATTATATATTCAATATATTTTTTTGATACTCATACAATATTTTTGATAGGTATACAAATACCAAGACCGTGAGTACAACAATGAGCGAAATGTGTGTCGGTGCTTTGGTGGTTGAATTCCCCACCACCCAATCTAGTTGAGTTGATGTCGAACTTGCATGTCATTATGGAACCTCTCTCACTAGCCACCCCATTTATGTTATTTTATCGGAGCACATTAATTCCCGATTGGTTGATTCTCTTCGTTGTGGTTTTCTAATGGATCAATGCTATCTAGCCACTACCTTTTGTGAGTTTTTGGATTAATGTAGTTGTATGAGAATTCCAAGGGGTATAGATTATGGTAATTGGATATCCAATATAGATCAATGGAAATTCCATCGTGAATGTACCACTTTTAGAGTATGCTTGGACAAGGTGATTTCAAAGTCTTCACTGTGATACCTATGAATAAAAATGATCCATTCTTCTAAAAAGTAATTTTACCGCCTTTGAATGGATAACCAATTTAAAATTTTATTTTTAAAATTTTAAAATTTTTATTTTAAAAAATAAACACCATTTTTGAACAAGGATCATAAAAAATATATTAGGGTGAATTTGTGGAATTTTTTTGTCATGTTTCATTTTTGATGAATAGTGAATAATGCTAAATTTTAATTCAAAACTGCATTGTCATAAAATTTATTTATTAGGTAAAATCATGTTTTTGGTTGGTTTTAAAGATCAATTTGATAAATTAGACATCAGTTAATCCAATTTAGGTCATTTGAATCAATTTCACTTTGAAATTGGATATAAAAACAAAACAAAACATTGAATATTTTAACTATAATTAACCCACAATGCCATCCCCCCAACAAGATTAATTTTAAATATATTTCTATCACTTATATTATTGTAATTTAGATAATTGGATTACATGTTTTGAATAAGAATAAAAATATAATGAGGAAAAAGTATTTTTCTTCCAAAATATTAGTGAATGTAATTAAAATTAATTACAATGACTAATTGGGAAATTATATTAACAAGGGACTAAACCTTAAACTAAAGGTCCAAAATTTCCTTCAAACTTGTAAATATTAAATTTTATATCCATATATCGACCCTATAATCCATTTTTTAGAATGTTTTCCATTATTTGTTCTACATGGAATAGGAAAAATATGGGTGGAATTCCATTTTCTGAAATATACATGAATTCCACTCTTCTACTATAAAAATTTACTCAAAACATTCATTTATTCACACATATCATGCAATTTGTCTTATAAAAAACATGCTAAAATAATCTCAAAACATCCATAAATACCAAATATAATTATACATTTTGGATTAATTCCATCCATGGAATCAATTTTCATAATTGTATTATTTTAATTATCCATCACATAACATCTTTTAATTCTATGATTATATAATTTAATTAGTATCCATAATATTCATTGATTTTTTTATTCAATGTGATTGATAAAAAATTACACACATTTCCTTCTAATTTCCAATGAACATATCATTCATGTGTACGGTGAACTACCTCCTCATGAAACGATGTTTTTGGTTTTTCTACCTTTACCACCTCTAATGGTTGGGAATTATGATGTAAACTATATTTCTATATAATATTAATGATATCTATATTCTAATTTAATTATTACATAATACAAACCTTATTTATTTCCATTTAATGTAAATATGAGAACTTCGTTTGTGGAAGTGTGGACTACCACCTTCTCGAGGTAATGTGGTTCATTCACACTCTACATAGAAAGTATTAAGGGTGGTATTAGGGAAATTATATGACATATGAAATAATAGTTATACTATATTGGTATTTTAAATATATGTTATTTAATTTATTTCTTTAAATATCACAATAAAATGGAAACATCGTTCACGAAAATGAACGACCTACAGTCTAAAGGAATGATATATTCCATTTCATATTTCTATAATTTATAGATTATTTAAAATATAGATATACTGTATATATATTATCTTTATATCATTTTATGCATTAATTAAATAATTTAACCGTGATCTATTCTATAGGATGGTGAATAATAATTCAAAACATGTACGTAGAACAATGTGGATATTACCCTTGAACATAACATTGACATGGAGTTGTAAATAAACTGGTGACATAAAGTAAAAAAATTAATATATGGTATGAGATAAAATAATATTTTCATTGGTAGATATATAATTAACTTATATTAATTATTCAAGACTATTTAATGTGTTCAATGAAAATAAAGTCTTTAGGTAAGGGAAAATCATCTCACTTTTTATTTCAGTGAGATTTATGCCATATAAAACACTCACCTTTAATGTGGTTCACATATTGTCTTTTGAAATTTTATATAATTAATTTCCTTTATTTAATAAAAATAAATTTATTAATTTATTTTATTTTTTCTCTAGGATCATGATTCAAAAATTACACATATATTAAGTGTTTTCCCCTCCCACATTCATTTTTTGTCAGACAAAAGCCATGTTTACTTTTTATTTATTATATTGTGTGTGTATAATGACCATTTATGTGTTATAGGATTATTATAATTAAATTTTTTGGTATTTATATTTCAATTTTTTTATCTTCCATTCATGTGGTTTATGTTTTAAATGATAACAAATCACTAATGTTATACTGCATCAATTTTCATTCTTTGAGACACATGAGATGTAATACACCTATATTTTTATATGAAGCGTATATACATCATTTTAAATAATAAATCATGAATCTAATTATTTCTATGATATGTAATATTAATGAAATTTTATTCATTCAATTTTAATATGATTTAACATTACCAAGAGAGTAACAATTAATAGCTATAGTCTAATCATTTATCGAGATAGATAATTTTTAAACCACCATTAATGAAATATAATGATCTGTATCTCAGGAAAACTCATAAATTTTATTACCCTCTGGTTATTCATATTATATCCATGTATTGTAACCATATTTACACTCTTTCATACTTAAAAAAATTAAGAATTTGTTTTATGAAAATTCGAAATTATATCTCTTTTAGATCAGAAATATTTGTTATTTGAAAACTATAATTTATGAAAAAGTTTTCAATTATTTCTTAATACTTTCCTATGTTTTTTAAATGAATCTTTGACACAAGAATTACCATTTTGAAAAATGGTTTTGAAATTAATCTCCTTTTAATTTTCATACCAAGGAACTTTTCTAAACATTTATAGTACGAAAGGAATGTTCTACATGTATTGACCAACCCTTCATCATGACCATTATTTCCATGATCCTTCCATCATAATATTACAAGGTCATTTTTTAAAAGAAAATATTTTTTCCTAATATTCTATATTTCTTTTATTTTAATTACTATCAAATAAAAATGGTTTTCAAAAAATAATTTACATTTAAATAGTTTTTAAATCATTTTCATAGATTACATTATATTTTTTAAAAAGGATTTTTTAAACGAAACTAATTTCAATAAATTAAACTCCTAATTTAAATGTTTTAAAAAAATAAATAGATTTAAAAAAAAATAGTTTTCAATATTATTTATAAGTATTCAAGGTTTTTTTATGTAAACTCATCTTCAATATGTTTTAGGTTTTAAGAATAATTTTTAAAGAATAAAGGATATTTTAATCAATAATGGTAAATTATTTTTCATGATTCTGTTATATTATTTCAACGTTTTTTCATTGAAAATATATTTTGAAAAATTTTATATGTTTTAAAAATTAATTTTCAAATAACATTTATTTTCAATGTGATCATTAAAAATCCTTCTCCATATATGATGGAATCCTTGGTTATAGTTTATGATTTTATAAGGATATGTTCCAAGGATACAATAATATTATTTATCTGAATTGTATATGTTTTGATGTCATGATGATTTTGAAACCCATTTCTCCTTAAATGTGTTAAACTATGATAAATAGTTTTTAAACATTCTTCATTTCAGTAGTTATTCTAGTATAAAATGAATATCACACTTATATGTTTTCATTAGGTTATGATATGCATAAATATTTATGATCCCATTTAATTTCATGGGTAATGATTTAATGTTTATGACACCCAAATAATTTTATGGTTCATAATAAGATTAATGTTTTTTTATCTTGTGGAACATATATAAATGATTTTATCATGTGATAGTTGTGATATATGTCTCCCTTTAAATCATTGTGTAATGATAAGTGATATACGAGATCAAATGGTATATGGGTTTTAGAAAATTACCAAAATTAATTGGGTACATAGGTTGTAGCCCAAGACTGAAAAATAAACGTGTAAGTGGGTTGTAGCCATATCACTAAAATATTGGGTAGACGGGTTGTAGGCTAAGCCTTAAAATAAACGGTCACAGGGGTTTTTATCCCACCATCAAAGTAGTTACATGGGGTTTATCCCAGGTAAAACAGTTATTAAGGTCTTGGTAGATATCCATGACATAATATTTTTTATACTTATGTGAATGCCAAAAATTCAATGTCTTATACCTTAGTAATGATTTCATGGATTATTATCCCTATTCACTTATGATTCATGTCTTATAAACTCCTAATACTTATTCAATGTCTTGTGATTATGATCTTTAATATTCATGGAATAATATTCAAATTACATTATGATGTTCTTATACCATTATATTTAGGTTATGCTTAAATACATCCATTAGTTATCCTTACTGTGGATTTGAGCAAACCCCTTTCTTTTGTTTTCATTACCAAGGTTGTGAAGAAAAGATTTAAATAGATGAACTAGAGGGGAAGATCTTTTGGGGAATGTAAAATATATTTTTCAATGTTAGAAGATTTTGTTCCACGATTCCAAAGACACTAAACTATTACGATCCTCATTCGTTTACTTTTTTGACATTCAGAATATTTATCTATAATGATGTAATATCCAGATATTCTAATCCTAGGTCAATATATATACCTAAAAAATATTAGACTCATCAAAGAAGAGAAGTGTGTTGTATACATTGAGTTTGGATAATGGAGACAATATAGGGAGGAAGATTCAATTTCCTTTATGTCATGAAAGTGGAATGAATAACACAAGTGAATTTATTAGATGAACATAAGGATTTTTTTTGTTATGGAAAATAATGATACAGATTTAGTAGCTAAAATGAAATTATTAAGTGTTCAATTAATGAAATAGATGTCATATTGTCCTTCCGAAGACATCATCAAAGGTTAAATTCTTTATGTGTGGGATGAAAGGACATAATGTAAATTGATGTCCCAAATGGAACGATCACTAAAATAATCAAAAAGGTGAAAAAATTAATGGTAATATTGATGATGATTATGATGATGAGACTACATGTGAAATATGAAAGTAAATAGGTATTATATAATATAATGAGGTAGCCTTGATAATGGAATATGGATGAAGTGGAGTGAAATTTTTTTTTATGTATTTGGAATCATGAATTATCTTATATGAATGGTAAAATATATTAGTATTATTCAATATTTGTTTTATTTTACTATGTATTTACATGAATATGTTGAACGGTTATAATGGACTAAAAAGTGATTTATTGAAAAAGTGGTATTTGTGGAAAACACATAATTAACGGAAAGATAAACATTAATTTTTTTCTTGTGTTATGATATTTCATTTTGGATAAACATATCTTGGAAATGAATATGTTAATGTTATAGTAAAAATTACCTTGTAAAAAACTAAGTATTTGAGACAATTGGTTTATTTTATCATTGATTATGTTCAATACATTTTTTTTAATTTTAGGAATATATCCAAAAAAAATTAAAATAAGGAAACATGCATATATTAAATAAGTATTTGCGAAAGTTTACATTATTACTATGTTTCAAGAAAATAAATGATAAAGATATTACCATGATTCGTATGTGAAAAAAATTAGATACTTTAAGATAAATGAGGAATCAGTTCTATATTTTTTTGATAAATTTATTGACCTTATTTAAATAGTTTTTGATTTCCATCATTTGGAAGTGTTATAAGGTTATATATTTTTGGAATGGTTTATATTAAATATATTATGATATTTTAGAATATGAAAGTATTATCTCTCATTATGGGGATTGAAGAATATTGGATAAAATATTCTATCCATTTTGTTTTGATATTATCTAATGATAGATGGTTTGACTTATCAGTCTACTTATAGATCCCATAATCCTTAAACTATTCAAAAATGAAAAATTTACCCTCATTTCATTGAATAAGAGACGTAGTGGATGTTGATCAAGGAATAATAAATGGAAATGTTGTCCTAAAACAACGTAAAAATATCTTTTCATGAAAATTATTTAAAATTAGGAAAAAGCGTCTAGGAATAAATTATTTTCATGTAATCATAAATTTTTATGATATCCATGACCTTTTCGGAGCTAATTTGCATTATATTTATGTTATTGTAAAAATTATCTCAACCATGTTATTTGTCATTCTCCATCAGAACTTAATAGATATATTCCTCATTCATGTCCATGGTTTCACTGTCCACCTATGTTATTTCATGTGAAAATCTAGTTATGAGTTACTTTGGCAAACCATCATGTATTTAAACATTCTCCTTTTAAGGTAATTTTTAGTATTAATTTTTATGATGTGGGATTATATGAATGGAACACTCCATTATCAAAACATGAATAACCTAGATGAATTTTTTTAGATAAATTTATTTTAAGAGAAGTATAACATAACACCCCGAGATTTTGTAAAATTGTTTTTTAAATTATATTAATCTCTTTTATATTTTTCTTTTCATGCAACACTGAATTATATTTTTTCATGTAAAAGCACTATGTTTCGCATGAATTATATGAAAAACCAAGTTCATTTTACACTACATACAATATGTATGAGATATTCAGGTAAACACAACAAATTTTTTGGCATTTATTAAACAATATATTTATTCCATTTGAAATCTTGCATTCCACTCATTGTCGTGTTTTACAAAAATATAATACAATATTATTATATTTATTAAAATAATTTCATAAACTCCCCCTGTACATTGAATTAAATTTTACAAATAAGATCAATTAAATTGTTAAAATAATATTTCCAAATTTATATAAAATTAATTATTTGGATATCAATTAGTAATTTGAATATATGAAAAATTTAAAAATAATGGAGTTTCTTTTCTAATAAAAATATTTTTCGATGTAAAAACAAGAATTTTATCTCAATTATTTAATAAAATAAAATTTGGTTAATTTTTTCAATAAAATTTATATATTATATAATCAACTAATATTTTTGATACCCATCCAATTGAATAAATATGTATAAGATGAAAATAAATCAAATTTTATAAATAAAAAGATATATCTATCTAAAAGGTATTTTTAAAGCCTCTTAATAGAGAAAAAAATTTAATATAATTTTTTAAACATTAATAATTTATATTTGTAAAAATAAGAAATATTTTTAAATAATAAGATATAAATTTACATTGGGTTATTTTTTGATATTTTTATGAGAACTCATATTTTAATGATTAGTGAATTGTATTGGATTTTAGTTCAAAAATTCATTTTTAAACAATTTATTTATGTAGTTAAATAATGTTTTGAATTTTTTTAATTATAATTAAATAAATTATGTACAATTTATACAAATTTAGTTCATTAGATAAAATTTCCTGTCAAATATAGATATAAAAACATTGTAGACTTTTGGAAAATTTAACTTTAAAAACCCACTTTGTCGTCATGTATACATGATTAACATTAAATTTATATTTACCACTTATGTGATTAGAATTTGAAAAAATGAAGTCAGTATTTTGAAAAAAATAATAATTTATAATAATTTAAAATTATTTTCTATCCAAAAATATTAGTCAATGTAATTAAAACTAATTATAGTGATTAAAGTAAAAACAAGAATACATAATCATTAATTTTTAATATTAATTGGAAAAATGACCAGGAAATAGTGTAAAAATAAATTTAATAGAATTATTTTTCACATGTACACTCTTTTATTTAATTATAATAAATATTTTAGGAACATTATATATGTGAGACCTCCCAATAGTCTGTACTGTTTTATATTTACTGGATTTTCACACCTCCTACTCGAAAAATGGAACTCACACCACTAACATCCTTAAAAATATAAATCCAATTTTTCATAGTAACAAACTAAAAATATTTCCATCCAAATACCTCCCCTCATCCTATAATCCTCCCTTTTTGAGGATTTCCGACCAAGGAATCCCTTTGTTACAATTCAAGAGGATTTACCCAATGAAGTAGAAACATCCTTCCATAAGATCCATTATTTTATTTTCATTATCCACCCACTAAAATATTCTTATTCTATGATTACATAATAAAATAAGTATCCAAAATAAATTTATATACTGTAATTAAATGTTTTTGACCTACGCATACAGTAACTTCCATATAATGTGTAACAAACATAACATTCATGTGTATAGCGGACTACCGTCTCACGAAACAAAGTTTTTCATTTTCACATAACCAAATTTTAAGGGTGGAAATTGTGATGTAAAATAAATTTTTATAGGATATATTTTATATTTATTATATATTTATTCTTTTTGAATAATTATATAAAACTTACATTCATGATTTTTATTTCTTAAACTATGATATATTTATTTTTGGGCGTGTGTACAACTGCCTCCTCAAAGTAATTTGATATGTTCATATGTTTAATAGAATGTTATAAGGACGAGATTATTGACATTATATAATATATATGAAATAATATTTATAATTTTATTATATGAAAGTATGTATATATGTTTATTTTATATATATCATTTATTTTTTTCTTTCATAAAAACAATTAAATGGTTACAACGTTCATTTTTACGTACGACCTACTGTCTCCATGAATGATTTATTTCATTTTTATTTATAATTGTTATTGATAATTATAAATATTTTTATAAAAAATACATATTATGTAAATATGATTTTTTTCATTTTAGAAATAATAAAATTGTGATCCATGTAAGAGGATCAAGAATAAAAAATCATAACATATATTAAAACAAAGCCGATTTTACCTAAAATTTAACATTAACACAGAGTTGTTAATAAATACTTAACATAAAATAATATCCATGTAATATATAGTAATAGATATAAAAAATTGTTTATGAATTATATGTGTAATAAATTTATATTTATTATACAGGATGACTGAACAAATACAAATAATGAAAAAACATAAGGTAATGTGTTTCTCGTCTCATGTTTATTCTCCTTGAGACACAAGACATGTTAAATATCTATTTCTTATATTATATTTTTATAATGACCATGGTTGTATTCTGCGAGAATTATATTTTTATTTATGGGTATTTACATATCCATTTTATTATCTTTCTATCTTGTGGTTTACGTTTCAAAATTTACCATATCATTAAAGTAATTTTGTCTCAATTTTCTTCTATGAGACACATGCCGTGTTATGAACCAATATTCATCTATGAGGTGTTTAAAATTATTATTAAGATGTTATATCACGAATATCCTTCTTTCAATGATACTATAATCATCATGTGATGTTATTTTCATACTTTTGGTGTATGTTTCAACGTTTTGAATTGGTCAGAATTTATTGTATAAATCTCATCATTTATCAATATTTTTTATGATTTCTATATCATTGATGACCCATTATAATCCATATTTAATGAAAACTCAGTAATTTTATTATCCATGGGTTATTTATTATTACTTCAATTATCAGAAAAATTCTTCTACTCTATGGTACTTAAGATGATTAAAAAAGTGATTTTAGTAAAATCCAACATTATCTCCCAATTCTGTTGGTAATCAGTGTTACTTCAAATCCATATTTTATAAAAATTTTCAATAAATGTTATAATATTTTCCAATGATACTTTAATGACATTTTTATCAATTTATTACCATAAAATTTTTCTTTAAAAAAACTAATTATCCTTTTTCAATTGACCCACATTTTTAAAATGGTTTATTGTGATAATTGAATGTTTGGAGTGATTGGATTTTTCATTCCATCATGATTGTTCTCCCATTGAAATTTAGTTTCATTTTTAAAAATTTTAATTTCCATTAATATTGTTTGTACTAATATTCTGGACATTCATTATTTTTCTATGGTCATTTTAAAAGATAATGGTTTTCAATAAAATTTTATGTTTAAAAATTATTTTAAATGGTTTCATGATTCCTTTCTAATTTTTCTTGAAATATGTTTTCATAAGGTTTTCAATAATTATTTATAAATTTTAATGTTAGTTTCAAAGAAAAAAGTTTTAAAAACGTTTTTAGTTTTTATTTATAAGATATAAATTTTATTATCAAAGAAATGGATTTCCTAACATTTTTCATATTTTCATTAAAAGTTTTCAATGGTATTTTCAGTGAAATTGTTTGTAGAAAATTTGAAATAATTTTTTTTATGTTTTCATATTTTTTTAAAATAATATGATTTGGAAAAATTTATTCAAACTTCATTTATATGTCTACAATGAAAAACATTTTCAAAATGTTTTCCAGCTTCATTTATATATTTTCAAGGAAAAAAGTTTTCTATATTCCTTTATAAGTTGTCATGTTTATTTTTCATAGAAAATGGTTTTAGAAAAGTTTTATATTTTAAAAATAAGTTAAATAAGAAATTATATTTTCTTCAATATATAAATTTGAAATACGATTCAAAATTATTTTCTATATTATATGATATCCATTTGTGTTACTCATACCTTATTAGTGATATGATCTAAGAGTTCCATTTATATTATTTCGATAAATGTTTTTTGTTTTTATGGAATGATATTTATAAGGAATATTTCTTTTTCACTAGTTATATATATATGAAACATGTTTCCATTTCACAAGTTATATGTTTATAAATGTTGTTTCACATTCCAGGGTTATATTATTATGATCCCCAATTATTTTCATAGGCTATTATTTGATGAAATGATTGTGAAACCTATCTCTTTTCCATTGGTTATGAAATTATTATATGTTTATGATACTCATTTCATTTCATGTCTTATGATATGATGAATTATTATGATATATTTTTAGAAATATGTATGATTTCAGTATGAGATTTGTGAGACATATATCATCCTCCAATTCATTTGGTAATGATTTATATGTCATGATATAGATATGTGTAGAATGGGGAGTGAAATCCATTTGGTAGAGGAATTTTTTTACTAACATGGTCCTGGGAATTTACATTCACTACTAAGATAACTGGGGGGGGTAAAAAACGTCTTCAAAGATAGTATTGGGAGCGGAACCATACTAATAAGATGGACTTGGTAGTGGTGTATTAACAATAATGAAAAAAAAATTATATTGTTATTTGTCTTCCACAATTCTATGTCTTTTTATTATGTTATGTTTTTAAAGATTATTCTCTTAATTGCCTTATGATTCATCTCTTATGAACTGATAATATTTATTTTATGATTCATGTTTATGATCTTCTATATACAGGGTATTATATTCTATTGTCATGTTCAAATTATAAAAACAAATATTATCATGTTTATTTTTACTTATCTATTATGTTTACTGTAACACCCCGAGATTTTACGAAAAATATTCTTTTTAATTTCATTAATGTCTTGTGTTATACGCTACACCAAAAGAAGCTTTCACAACACGCATCCTTGACTTTCCTTCCATTACATGCAATCGCAACCTTCCACGATAGCGTGTGTTGTACGCAACACCAAGTTTCGCTAAAAAACGATATGCTGCCCGTTATGAATAGTAATAACCACTTTTTAAATTTTAAAAATTTTAGCTCTCAAAATGGAATTCATTTTTGGATTCGGAGTATCGAATTTAGCCTAAGGTGAAATTTTGGTACTTTTTGGATAACTTTCATATTCTGATTAATAGTGAAAATTACTAAATTATAATTAAAAACAACTTTTTTAATCGAAATAATTAATAGTGATAAATCATTAATTTGAGTGGTTTTAAAGTATATTTAGAATATATTTTTACAATTTAATACAATGTTGGTCATTGGATGTAATTTCACATTTAAACTAGACATAATCAAGTGTCAATCTTTTGATCGATATTGTTTCTTAAAAACACGTTATTTGTTTTAACAGCGGGATTTAATTATAAAATTAATTAATGCAATTTCTATGTTATGAATTTGGTAAAATAGACTTCATTTTTGAATTCGGAATAAGAAATATAGCTTAGGATGAAATTTTGGCATTTTTCTGAAAACTTTCAATTTTTGATGAATAGTGAAACCACTAAGTGGTAGGTTAAAAACTGAATTTTGCATAAAACTTAATTTTACCGCTTCTGTGAATGGAATTTTGAAAATCCGACTGACACGGTTAATATCAAGGACTAAAATGTGGTTCAATGAGATGAAAATAATTTTTGGTGAATAGTAACTTTTTACTTTTTTTTTACCACGGTTAATAGTAAATAGGGTAACTAAGGGTAAATATGATATTACTATTACCCTAACACATGTCCTAATTCTATTGGATAAGTGTAATTCGACCAAAAACAACCTTATGAATATAATATGAACATTTAGGTCCACTTGGATTAGATTATGACATTTAATATTATTTTATTTAATGAATAGTTAAAATAGTTAAAATCAAAGTTTAATAACTAAAACATTTTTAATATGGGGTTATACATAACATAAATTTGACTATAAATATTAATTAGAAAGCTACAAATATTTACTACATAATTATATTTTATTTATAATTTTTAGACTTTAAATAAATTAATTTATTTATGACACAACGATGATGCAGTAATTAACATTTTTAAGGAAATATTAACATAATTGATGTTATAAATGCTCAAATGAATGTAATTTGATACTTTTTATGAATTCCACTAATTTTCTAGGTTACTATGATATATTAGTGTTGATTTAATCAACTTGGTTCGAACATATAATTCTGTTATGACTTTCACAAAAATCATATATCAAATAATGTCAAAATTGACACAAAATAGTTTTTAAATCAAATATTATATTATTAATTGTTATTTTACTCCTAAAAATCTAATGTTCGGCCAAATGACTTAGATAAGGATATATATATTAATAATAAACAATTTGGGGTTCGTTTGGCATGTTATAGTAAGTGTATTAACCATATAGTGAAAGAAAACAAAAAGACACGGTAAAAGTTAAATTATTTAACTTAGAGTTAAATCTAATTGATAAGGTTAAAATAATACCCTAAACTTTTCTAAATCCTATTGGATGATAGGATTTCGACCCATCCCCACTTTAGCTTCGAAATAAGACCCTTTGAAACCATCATAAACCGATTTTGACTTTAATATAAAATAATATTTTGAGATATTCCTAAGGTGCCCCTCTCCTCCCTTATAAAAGGACACCTCCTCCCCCTCCACCTCACAACACTTTGAGCACTCAAGCTCGGCAAACCCCTGAAAAAATCTCTTCTCCACTTCCCTAGAAACATCCTAGAGGTTCTGGTCTGCCTCAAAGACCAATTTTAGTTCCCTAAGAGGAGGTCTCAAAGAGGCGCTTCAAAGAAGAGGTAATTACCGTTACCAATTCTTTCATCTTTATTTCTTCTTCCACTTCTTCATCTTAGGTTGTTTCATTATGAAGTAATAACATCAGTATCACTCATATACGGATATGTTATTATAAGTATGAAACAATCATATTTCACCATCTATCCATCCTACGGAAAAAGAAATCACCGCGCGTGCGTACGTACGGAATACCGTCTCCACGCCGTGGTGTAATCTATTTTCCACCACCACCTTACATGGATGGGTATAGTGGTGTAAAGAATAACTATACATAGTTATTACAACATCATATTGATTCTGATATATTGTATAATCCACTCCAATTCAATTCAATATTTATGGAAATGATATCATCGCTCGTGCGTACGTACGGACTACCGTCTCCACGACGCGATGAGATTCATTTTCCATGTTAACCATTTAAGAATGATTATAAAGTATATATAAGAAATAATAATGAAATAGATGACATTATAAAGCTACTGGATTTATGTATATATATATATATGTATGTCATCTACTTACTTCCATTCGAGACAATAAGGAAACGAAAACAGCGTTCATGCGTACGTACGAACTACCGTCTCCATGAATGGTGTTTTTCATTTCATTTATCTATCTATTATATATATATATATACTGAATATATATGATATATAAATCATATTTTATATTCTGGAAGTAAGTAAATCATGATATAAGTAATAATAATGTCAAGAACAACAAGTCAAAACACCTACGATAAATGAAACCATTTTACCCAAAATGCTTCTTTAACATGGAATTTACAAAAGAACGGGTAATATAATGTCATAAGTGAACCATATATGATATCATAACAATGAATATGATTCTGTAATAAGTCAATAACATTATTTGAATCATTATACAGGAGGTTCGGACACTTACAAAGCAAGTCGGACCTAATGTAAGGGAAATATCACAATCTCACTTTTATCCGAGATTGTTTTTACTTTGGTAATTACTGGGGTGTATTTTATCATCCACATCCATGTTTACTCAATATGTAATATTATTTCCATCCAAATACAATTGTTTAAATCCAATTTTACCCTTCGTTGAGTTTTTAGTAAAAAAATATGAAAGGAATCTTTTGATGTTTTTCACACGAGGTGCTTTTTGACTTTTCCGACAAAAGTACGAAAAATGTTTTTTTAACTTATACGGCATGAATGGATTTTTAAAACATTATTTACAAGAACCTTCCTTTACAATTTTTCATGTTTATTTTTAATCAACTTCTTTATGTTGTATGACATGTTAAGAAAGGAAAAGTGTTTTTGAAGTAAAAAGGATATTTTCCTAAAGAATGAAGTTCAAGCATTTTATCAAAATTATTTTCCATCTAAGATGATAAGGGGTTCTGTTTTTATCCCTATTATTACATGGATTTGATTATGTTGTGATGGAAATATTTTAATGAATTCCTTTATCTTATATGAATGGTTTTATGATGTCATGTTGTTTAAGAATCCCATTTTTATTACATGGGTTACGCTATGATTTATGATTTATGATTATGTGGCACACATAAGAAAGAATTCATTATAAGATGGGTGGGACCTATATCTCCCTCCAATTCATTGGGTAAAGATTTCATATCTCATGAGATAGACATGGCTGGAATGGTAAGTCATACCGGTTCGGTGAAACAGGACTGAAACGAGGGTTACTCGATTCAGAAAGGGACATTGTCCACTAAGATAGTCTTGGCAATGTGTCTTGACTAACAAGAAATGATTCTCTATCATTATGTGTGAATTCCACAAAGATTCATGTTTTATGTTATGATTATTGTGATTACATTTCACTGCCATGATTTATCCCATGTTATGAAATTATGCTCTCTTTTGCAGGTTAAGATTTCCAAAAGTTATGTTCTTATGAATATGATGTGATTGATTTTTCTTTTGTATACCCTTACTGAGCATTTGAGCTCACCCTTTTATGTTTTCTTTTCCCCAGGATATAAAGAAAGGTTTTAGGTAAAAAAAAGGGAAGATCTTTATGGGAGATATTGAAGATCTTTCACCATGATTAGAAGATTACGTTCCGAGTTTCCAAAGACACTAAACTATTATGATCCTTGTGTGTGTGCTTTTGTTATGTACTAAGTATTCCGCAAATGTAATGTGATATCCATGTACGTCAAGCTTCGGGTCTCTACAGTTGGTATCAAAGGAAAGGTTTAGTCAACATTTGGAAACTAGGATACGAGAACTTTAGTGAGATCCCTAGAGATATTTATAAGGTTTGTCTAGGGTTGTCCCCAAGGATAAGTATACGTATAGGATACAGTCCTATTACTACGGTAACGATCTTAGAATTTAACCTAAGAAGTTAGATATTGATGATACTCCCCCTTTACAATGTTGTTTTCCCTAGCATGATTTTTTCCTCTCACACTATTCTTTTTGGGTTTTAGACGATGGCAGGAACCCGAAGGAACCGTGTTGATCAATGCAATGGACAATGCAATGATTGCCCTCCTGAACAAACAAATGTTATGGGAGATAGAGTGCAAAATCTTATTTCTATACTTACACAAGCTATGAATCATTCTGGACTTCCAAATGAATAGAGAAGGGAACAATATTCTATTGAGTCCTTCATGAGGCAACATCCACCTTCATTCAATGGGTCTTCTGATCCACTTGTTGCTGAACAATGGATCAGTACCACTGAAAATTTATTTTCAGTTGTTCAATGTTCTGAACATGATAAAGTCATCTTAGCAGTATATCGTTTGGAAGGTGAATCTGATCAATGGTGGAATATTATCAAGAATATGAGGCCAATAGATGAAATTGAGTCCATGGAATGGGATGAGTTCAAGAACTTGTTTTTCAGTAAGTACTTCCCTCGTATTATTCGAACAAAGATCGAAAAGGAGTTTCTTGAACTAAAGAAAAAGGATGATGAATTTGTTGGTATATACAAAGCGAATTTTACAAGACTTGCATGGTATGCATCTGGCATTATCATCCAACCTGAATGTAAAGTTGATCGATTTTTCAGTGGCTTAAAACCAAGTCTTCGAAGGGCATTAGCTATAAGAGACTTTAGTAGCTATGAAGAAATTGTGCGTTGTCCTATCAAGGTAGAAATGGAAGTTGGTGTTACATATCCATCTCATGGTTTTGACAAGAAACGAAAGATGGAGTTCAAGGAGAATTCTCCGAATAATGGTGAAAAGAAGATGAATGTTTCCTTATGCTCAAAGTGTGGAAAGAAGCATGGTGGAGATTGTCTTAAAGGGACTAGAAAATGTTTTAAGTGTGGAAAAGAAGGTCATCGAGAAGATGAGTGTCGAGGTAATGGAAAAAGGGTTTTTAATGATGTGAATAAAGAAAACACTGCAGAGAATGCACCCCCAACACTTCAATGCTTCAAGTGTAAGGTGATGGGACATTATGCCAATAAATGCCCTAATCCAAGGGTTAGTGATGATCGACATGAGCAACAACTTAAGGCAAAGGACAAAGGGAAGTCACATGCGATCACAATTGGCGATGTTGAATATGACAATGATGTGGTGGAATGATTAAGTGTTTATGTAATGGGATTCCAAAATAATTTTGTATCATGGAGTATTGGAATATCTATGTATTGGTCTAATGTGGTATTCAAAGTGATTGAGATATTTTTGGAAATAAGATGATATGCACATAATGAAGGGAAAATGAGAAAATGAAATGTTTAACAGTATTCATGATCTCATGATTGATATAAGGACTAAGTGATATCATGGTTTGAGTATATAGAATTTTGAGGATTTTGGTATATGGAAAGTGTTAACTTTTAACTGCATTCAAGTTTTCACTATGGTTCAATTGGTATTCAAGAGAATACATGATTAAGGACTTTGAATGTTTGGAATGTGACCAACAAGACATATCTTATGATATATGGGGATCAACGATGGTATTAAATCTCTGGTAATCGTTTTGACTATGTTATGAGAGTGGACTGCAGTATTATGGATAAGCCTAAAGATTAGAATGGATTATGTTGGACATAAGTTAGTATTGTTTAAGGATAGAAGATTTTCGATATTATTGATGGGATGTTATAGTAATGTAGTTTTAGAAAAAAGGACAACCTGCAGGACAGGTGACAACCCATCACGTCAGACAAGTATATGGGAATCGAACCCACAACCGAAGTGCGACTGGCCTTTATCGCCTACCACTGGCCTATAGGAAGTCCCTGTTTAGTAGAAACTAGTTTTATTATATTAAGCAGTATGATATATGAGGTATAAGTCTATTTTAGGAACCATATATGATTAATCTCACTATAGAATGACTTATGTATATTTAATAACTTTTTCTAACCTTTTGTTTAAGACAGATGGAATGACCCGTCATTCTATCACATGATCTGCTAACACTTCAAGAATAACAAATTCAACTTCATTTATTTAAGAGATGAAGTGGAAATTGTTCAAGGCACGAACAACAGTGAGATTGTACCAAAATAAAGTAAGTATTTATTCTAATTCAAATTCTTCAACTTTAGGGAAATGATCTTGAAAACCAAAAATGTTGTCCTAGTGCTCTTATATCTGATTAATCAGATGGTACCTTAGATCGTCACAAATTTATGGATTTGTGATTGCTAGCATTTCCAAAGCCATGTTCACTACCACTCTCCATCAGAACATGATGGTTAGATTTCTCTTCCATATCCATATTTTCACCTATGTGGAAACCCAGTGATTGGTTTATTTGGGTAATCGTTATATTTTATACTTTAGTTTTTAAATCCATGTTTTGGTATTCCTTTTTACGATGTGGGTTTCTATCAAAGAAAATTTCGAATATTAAACCATTTATATCCCCGACGAATTTCGAGGGCGAAATTCATTTTAAGGGGGGTAGAATGTAACACCCCGAGATTTTATGAAAAATATTCCTTTTAATTTCATTAATGTCTTTTGTTGTACGCTACACCAAAAGAAGCTTTCACAACACGCATCCTTGACATTCCTTCCATTACACGCAATCGCGACCTTCCACGATAGCGAGTGTTGTACGCAACACCAAGTTTCGCTAAACAATGATATGCTAGCCGTTATGAATAGTAATAACCACTTTTTAAATTTTAAAAATTTTAGCGCTCAAAATGGACTTCATTTTTGGATTCGGAGTATCGAATTTAGCCTAAGGTGAAATTTTGGTACTTTTCGGATAACTTTCATATTCTGATGAATAGTGAAAATTACTAAATTATAATTAAAAACAACATTTTTAATCGAAATAATTAATAGTGATAAATCATTAATTTGAGTGGTTTTAAAGTATATTTAGAATATATTTTTACAATTTAATACAATGTTGGTCATCGGATGTAATTTCACATTTAAACCAGACATAATCAAGTGTCAATCTTTTGATAGATATTGTTTCTTAAAAACACGTTATTTGTTTTAACAGCGGGATTTAATTATAAAATTAATTAATTAAATTTCTATGTTATGAATTTGGTAAAATAGACTTCATTTTTGAATTCGGAATATGAAATATAGCTTAGGATGAAATTTTGGCATTTTTCTGAAAACTTTCAATTTTTGATGAATAGTGAAACCACTAAGTGGTAGGTTAAAAACTGAATTTTGCATAAAACATAATTTTACCGCTTCTGTGAATGGAATTTCGAAAATCCGACAGACACGGATAATATCAAGGACTAAAATGTGGTTCAATGAGATGAAAATAATTTTTGGTGAATAGTAACTTTTTACTTTTTTTTACCACGGTTAATAGTAAATAGGGTAACTAAGGGTAAATATGATATTACTATTACCCTAACACATGTCCTAATTCTATTGGATAAGTTTAATTCGACCAAAAACAACCTAATGAATATAATATGACCATTTAGGTCCACTTGGATTAGATTATGACATTTAATATTATTTTATTTAATCAATAGTTAAAATAGTTAAAATCAAAGTTTAATAACTAAAACATTTTTAATATGGGGTTATACATAAGATAAATTCGACTATAAATATTCATTATAAAGATAAAAATATTTCCTAGATAATTATATTTTATTTATAATTTTTAGAGTTTAAATAAATTAATTTATCTATGACACAACGATGATGCAATAATTACCCTTTTTAAGGAAATATTAACATAATTGATGTTATAAATGCTCAAATGAATGGAATTTGAGACTTTTTATGAATTCCACTAATTTTCTAGGTTACTATGATATATTAGTGTTTATTTAATCAACTTGGTTCGAACATATAATTCTGTTATGACTTTCACAAAAATCATATATCAAATAGTGTCAAAATTGACACAAAATAGTTTTTAAATAAAATATTATATTATTAATTGTTATTTTATTCCTAAAAATCTAAGGTTCGGCCAAATGACTTAGATAAGGATATATATATTAATAATAAACAATTTGGGGTTCGTCTGGCATGTTATAGTAAGTGTATTAACCATATAGTGAAATAAAACAAAAAGACACGGTAAAAGTTAAATTATTTAACTTTGAGTTAAATCTAATTGATAAGGTTAAAATAATACCCTAAAATTTTTTAAATCCTATTGGATGATAGGATTTAGACCCATCCCCACTTTAACTTCGAAATAAGACCCTTTGGAACCATTATATACCGATTTTGACTTTAATATAAAATAATATTTTGAGATATTCCTAAGGTGCCCCTCTCCTCCCTTATAAAAGGACACCTCCTCCCCCTCCTCCTCACAACACTTTGAGCACTCAAGATCGGCCAAACCCTGCCAAAATCTCTTCTCCACTTCCCTAGAAACATCATAGAGGTTCTGGTCTTCCTCAA
This sequence comes from Viscum album, assembly GCA_963277665.1. Lineage (NCBI taxonomy): Eukaryota > Viridiplantae > Streptophyta > Magnoliopsida > Santalales > Viscaceae > Viscum > Viscum album. The sequence goes on along the minus strand of OY728121.1, from coordinate 1,636,486,971 downwards.
AGACCAATTTTAGTGCCCTAAAAGGAGGTCTCAAAGAGGAGCTTCAAAGAAGAGGTAATTACCGTTACCAATTCTTTCATCTTTATTTCTTCTTCTACTTCTTCTTCTTAGGTTGTTTCATAATGAATTAATAACATCAGTATCACTCATATACTGATATGTTATTATAAGTATTAAACAACCCTATTTCACCATCTATCCATCCTACGGAAAAAGAAATCACCGCGCGTGCGTACGTACGGAATACCGTCTCCACGCCGTGGTGTAATCTATTTTCCACCACCACCTTACATGGATGGGTATAGTGGTGTAAAGAATAACTATACATAGTTATTACAACATAATATTGATTCTGATATATTGTATAATCCACTCCAATTCAATTCAATATTTATGGAAATGATATCATCGATCGTGCGTACGTACGGACTACCGTCTCCAAGACGCGATGAGATTAATTCTCCATGTTAACCATTTAAGAATGATTATAAAGTATATATAAGAAATAATAATGAAATATATGACATTATAAAGCTACTGGATTTATGTATATATATATATATATATATATATATATGTATGTCATATACTTACTTCCATTCGAGACAATAAGGAAACGAAAACAACGTTCATGCGTACGTACGGACTACCGTCTCCATGAACGGTGTTTTTCATTTCATTTATCTATCTATTATATATATATACTGAATATATATGATATATAAATCATATTTTATATTCTGGAAGTAAGTAAATCATGATATAAGTAATAATAATTTCAAGAACAACAATTCAAAACACCTACGATAAATGAAACGATTTTACCCAAAACGCTTCTTTAACATGGAATTTACAAAAGAACGGGTAATATAATGTCATAAGTGAACCATATATGATATCATAACAAGGAATATGATTCTGGAATAAGTCAATAACATGATTTAAATCATTATACAGGAGGTTCGGACATTTACAAAGCAAGTCGGACCTAAGGTAAGGGAAATATCACAATCTCACTTTTATCCGAGATTGTTTTTACTTTGGTAATTACTGGGGCGTATTTTATCATCCACATCCATGTTTCCTCAATATGTAATATTATTTCCATCAAAATACAATTGTTTAAATCCAATTTTACCCTTCGGTGAGTTTTTAGTAAAAAAATATGAAAGGAATCTTTTGACGTTTTTCATACGAGGTGCTTTTTGTCTTTTCCGACAAAAGTACGAAGAATGTTTTTTTAACTTATACGGCATGATTGGATTTTTAAAACATTATTTCCATGAAGCATCCTTTACAAGTTTTCATGTTTATTTTTAATCAACTTCTTTAAGTTGTATGACATGTTAAGAAAGGAAATGTGTTTTTGAAGTAAAAAGGATATTTTCCTCAAGAATGAAGTTCAAGCGTTTTATCAAAATTATTTTCCATCTAAGATGATAAAGGGTTCTGTTTTTATCCCTATTATTACATGGATTTGATTATGTTGTGATGGAAATATTTTTATGAATTCCTTTATCTTATATGAATGGTTTTATGATGTCATGTTTTTTAAGAATCCCATTTTTATTACATGGGTTGCGCTATGATTTATGATTTATGATTATGTGGCACACATAATAAAGGATTCATTATAAGATGGGTGGGACCTATATCTCCCTCCAATGCATTGGGTAAAGATTTCATATCTCATGAGATAGACATGGCTGGAATGGTAGGTCATACCGGTTCAGTGAAACAGGACTGAAATGAGGGTTACTCGATTCAGAAAGGGACTTTGTCCACTAAGATAGTCTTGGAAATGAGTCTTGACTAACAAGAAATGATTCTCTATGAATATGTGTGAATTCCACAAAGCTTCATGTTTTAAGTTATGATTATTGTGATTACATTTCACTGCCATGATTTATCCCATGTTATGAAATTATGCTCTCTTTTGCAGGTTAAGATTTCCAAAAGTTATGTTCTTATGAATATGATGTGATTGATTTTTCTTTTGTATGCCCTTACTGAGCATTTGAGCTCACCCTTTTATGTTTTCTTTTCCCTATGATATAAAGAAAGGTTTTAGGCAAAAAAAGGGAAGATCTTTATGGGATATATTGAAGATCTTTCACCATGATTAGAAGATTACGTTCCGAGTTTCCAAAGTCACTAAACTATTACGATCCTTGTGTGTGTGCTTTTGTTATGTACTAAGTATTCCGCAAATGTAATGTAATATCCATGTACATCAAGCTTCGGGTCTCTACATTTACTCTTACTAATCATTTGACATCAACCATTTCTTATGTTTCATTTCCCCAGATTATTAATAAAGGTTTTATGTAGATGTACTAATGTTAGAGATCTTAATGGGAAATATTTATTAACTTTTTATGAGTTAGAATTTTTTTCCAGTTTTTTTAAAGACACTATATTATTTTTGATCCCAAGAATAATTTTTGTAATGTGATGGATATTAATTTTAAATTATGTAATATCCTTGTATGTTAATCATGGACTGATATAGTTCCTATCACATCATTTATAATAGTCCACCCCTTATCAACTCATTCACACCTCCAAAACCCTTTGTTTCAACCAATTCCAACCCAAATAAATTTATTAATTCACTTATCCATTTTGAGAATCATTATTTCTATCATAAATCCCAGCTGATAAGTCTTTTGGTTAAAACAAAAAGAAGTCATGTGATAAAGAGGTAACACCCTTAACCTGAAATTTTATTTTATGTATTCCTCTACCCCATTAAATTCATATAATAATATGATGATATCATTACCTCAGTATATTTCATATATTAATTTGTTTTATGATATGATAGTTACATAAAACAATCTCCTCTTATATCAAATGTGATTGGAAATAATCATTCTTGTGTATGGGGATCTACCACCACATGAACCGATATAATTCCTTTTACATAACCACCAATAAATGATGAATATAATGATATATGAAATATAAATATGTTATATTATTTATTTTAGTATAATAATGGAATAATATATAACTTATTCCTTCATTCATTCAATTGTTTGAGTAAATGTTAACGTCACTCTTGTGTATGACAGACTACAACCTCATGTAGTGATATGATTCATTTACAAATTACATAGAATATAATACGAATGATTTTAATAAAAATATTATATATATATGAAATAAAAATAATTTTTAATGGTAATATAATATTTACCTTTCTTTATTAAAATCCATTATGAAATCAAAAATAGTGTTGATGCATATGCATGTCCTACCATCTCTAAGAGCGGTGTATTTCAATTTATATATATAAATATATAGGATTACTCTAACACCATATATAGTGAATATATATTCTATTTATATCATGGTTTAAAATAATTATATTATTGAACAATGATCAATTTATATGGAACAAAACTAACTATTAAAGCCATATATGAAAACAAGGTAGTTATTACATAAAACGTGATTTTATCATGGAATTGTTAATAAAATCATAATAATAGGTCATTATAATATCCCATATGGAATGATATATATAATTATGGTTCATAAAATTATTTATAATAAACATATATTATTATACAGGAGGGTTTAATGTGTATAATGGAATTCAAGTCATAAGGTAAGGGATTTTTATTTATCTTTTTAATTATATAATAATTCTTCCATAATCCCAACCTATTTCTTTTATGTGGTTTATATAAGACCCATGAAATCATTTTTGATAATTTCACTAAAAATTTAATGAATTTATATATCAATTTTCATATCTCTATTTCAAGGGGTTTATAGTTCAAAATTATCCTTACCGATTAGGGATTGTTTCCAAATTTCCTTCACTAATACATATGTTATGTTAAGAAAATAAATTTTTTTATAAGGTACATATATAGAAAATATTAAATTTAATATCAATAATTCATTTATTATAATGATATCTTTTGTCTCATTTATGGTTATTCATTTTTGGAGCTTAGAACACAACAAATGTGATAAAAAAATTATATTATATTTTTATCATTTATTAAGATTGTTTATAATTATGAATCCGATGATAAAATTAAATGGTCATTATTCTAAGGAAATATTAAATTTTCATATCCTCAGGTTATTTATGAGAATAATTGTTATTCCTTCATTTTTTTCTTTATCTTCACAAGTGTTAAAAATAATGTTTTTTGTAAAATTTTTCTTTTTTTATCTCTTTATTAAAAAACCTGTTTTCCTTACAAAACAATGTTTTGTAAAATTATATTGATTTTTTAAAATTATATAAATTATATGTTAAAGAAAATTTTACCCATCTTCATGTTTTTTACAAAATGTTTTTAAATGAATCCTAATATCATTTTCCAAAAAAAATTTCATTTTTATTTTATCGAAAATGATAATATAATCTTCATTTTAATGTAACCGTAAGTAATAGTATTATCTAAAATTGTTACCTATAATTTATTTTAAGAATAAATTATAATATTCTAATTTTAACTTCAATGAAAAGTTTTTTCAAAATGTTTTATGATTTAAAAAGTATGTATTCAATGTTGAAAAGTTATTTTCCTCAAAAAAATTTCTCAATGAACATAAAATCTCATTTTCCAACTACGATGACATTCGTTGATGTTCCATATTCCTTAATAGGTATATGATAAAACTGTACCAACCTTGTATTCTTTATATTATTTGTTTATATTTATGATATAGTTATATTACAGAATCTTGTTTATTTTCCATGGATTTTACTATGAGAAAAATATTTTAAAACCTACTTATTTTCATGGTTTTTTCTATGAGGAAATGTTATTAAATCTATATCTTATTAACTTGTTATAATATGACAAAATGATACAAAATTAAATTAATTATATATGTTAATCTATGGGTAATGTATTATTATCTTTTGGAAGACATTTATATAATTTTCATTATTCAACAGGTGGGACATATATCTCCTTCCAATGCATTGGTTAATGATTTATATCTCAAGAGAGAAAATGGATTAGAATTGGGGGTTAACCCAGTTTAAAAAAGAAATTTCCCTACTTTGATGGTCTTGGGAGTGTTCTTTGACTACTATGATTGTTTATAGAGTAAAACCATTCCACAATGATTGACATTGAAGTTGGACTTTTCTTGTATGGAGATTATTTTTTTTGTGTGTGTATGCCCAAAATATATGAATTATAAAAATGTAAATCCCCCAATGACCATTTTATTTTACATCATTATGATTACTATCATATTAATATCATTCATTTTTCCTTAACTCATGATTTTTATCATTAATATATAGGGTATTGTTTTGATATGTTATGATCATGTTATCATACTTCAATGATTATGTTATACATGCATATATCCCTTTTTTACCCTTAATGAGAATATGTGATCACCCATTCCAAAATTAAATTTCCCCATGTTAGGGTAAAATTTTAATTTCATGATAATTCTATGTAGATTTTTAGTAATGAAAAACTTAGTCGTAGTTGATCTAGTTCACATATGAACACATTGTTTATGTTTACATTTTTCTAAAGAAAATATTGCATTAAAATCCTCGGACATATGTTTGTATAATGTAATAAATGTTAATCTAAAAATATTTAATGTATAAGTTAGAATAGATTGGGTAAATATATTTTTTATTCAGGAGAGTAGAGATTAGTAAATAATTAAAATGGTGGAGATGAATTAATGTTGAAAAACCTACTTAAAGTTTAATCCTTCGAGATGGTTAGTTTATTGAGAGTTATAATATTAAAGTTTTTAAGAAAATATAAGTAAAAATGAAATAAATTCATCGAAAAATATATATCTATGGGGTTAAAAATATAATATGATATTATTAAAAGAAAATCAGAAAATAAATATTTATGGAATAAATAAAACATGGAGTATTGAATAAAATTCCAAATAAACCTTTTAAAGATATTTTTACTGAAATTTACAAACAACATGATCTATTTACTTTTATCACATAATGAACAGATGATTGATAACTAAAATAATAGTTTAGAATATCAACACCTCTAAATTAATTGACAAAACCTTTATAAAGTACATTTTTTTTAAAAAGGGTCATCTCTGACACACATTCTAGAATAAGAAATCTCTATACACAAACTCCTCCATGAACAACATAATCGGTAAAAAACCATTGAATTTTGGAAACACAAAGTTTCAAAATAATATATTCCACACCATAGAACTCATCGAAAAAAATGATAATAAGAGATGATTACAATGATGAAAATGATTTTTTTACAATAGATCCTCACAGATATAAAATTTTATAAATTTAACTTAAAGAACTAAAATTTGAAGTATTCAAAGAAATGAGATGATAACAAACTTCATTATTAAAAGAAATTATATATCCTTTCTTCTCACATATATTCCATGAAGCCTATTTCTAATTTAAGATTCCTTCATAATAGAATTTAACAATAATATATGAGATCTTTGAGATTTATTACAATAGAATTAGTGTAATATCAACATTTTTAAATGAAATTAATTAGTGCACCTCATCATATGTTTCATAACAAATATAATTTAGTTCTACTTCAGAGAATATAGAATCATATGTTAAAAATAATGACTATGTATAAGAAACATAGGAAAAAAATGAAAAATGGTCATTTGATTGAAATTTAAAAGGAAAAACTCTATATAACATCTATTTATAGCCCTTGAGTATAACTTCTTCCAAAATTATGTTTGTATCATTTTAGAATTACAAAACTCAATAATACATTTTTAAGAATTATCACTCCCCCTAACTAGAAGGAAAAATTAACAGTTATTTGATTATTCTTAAACTCACACCCCATCTCCCACATTATGATTTTAAAAAACTAGACTACATAAGAAAGTGAAAAAATGATATTTGAGAGTCAAAAAATTACTTATCATTGTAATAAATAAATTCCTCTAAATATATAACAAAAAAACATTCTTTTAATATTGCAATGTTGAAAACATCCTTTTTTACTTTAAGAAATATAATGTACCATGAGATATTTAAATAATTTTCAGAAATAAGTTTTCAAAAAATTATTCGTATAGATTCATTAGTAATTTCCACCTTTTCTAAATCATTAAAAGAACTATTTATCTCCCTTTTGGATTTAAATATCTAAATAAATTGCAACTAAATAATATTGTCATATAAAAATAGAAAAAATACCCTTCAAGATGTTATATTTTAATAAAAACACATGATATTATAAAACAATATTTTTATATAAGAACTATCAAAAAACATATACTTAACTTCTATAGGTACTATTACAAAATATAAATTTTATGCAAATTTTTTTTAAACAACCAAAATCCCACACTATTAATAATTTAGTCAACATAATGCATCTAAAATAATAAGGAAAATCCTCACCCACATTGGGGTCAATGAATATATAATTTAAATATTAGAAATTAATTTCTAATATGAATTCCCAATATAAATAGTATGGATATTCTAAATAGAATTGATATTAGAAGATGAAATGTTAATCAAAACATCATAGATGGTGTCTTCCAAAATGATTAAACAAATATTGAAGGAAATACAACCTTTTAGAGGATAATATTCATTAAATTAAAATAACTTCATATATATTTAAGAGTATTTTCATAGAACATTTTTTAAATACTTATTTAATTTTTTATTTAATAATAATTATGAAAAATTTTCGTAGCTACATGTAAATTATCAATGTTGTAAAAAATGAATTTACTCCCCCTTTTAATGAAGTTTTTAAAAGTTATGATAAGAAAAAAAAATAATAGGAAAGTATTTTACTCAATCTCATGATAGCTAACTTATATTTGACATATTTAATTATATCAAAATTAAATGGTTTGGTAAAAATTACTCGATACTAATATTAAAATAAGATAAACTTTGGTCCAACATCTCCATTATAAGTGTTGTCCCAATGAAATTTGTGTCTTTTATCTATATAATTTATTCATGAAAGAAGTGTTGGGTTCTCAAAATATAAATTATAGTTTTTCTACCATAATGAATTGAGGACTATGTAAATATGAATCTTAAATTATTTATTACGTAATGTAACCAAAAAATTTATCACACACTTTTTTATTCTCCATATATATATAATTAGTATTGTAAAGGGAAGCTAATGGTTTCTTCTTGATATACCATGAGACTAAATATTCACCATGAAAGTGAAATGTTTTTAAAGTACACTTCTATTCAATTTATTAACCACTATAGTCTAAATTTTTGAAAATATTAAGAGTAAACTCATTTTTGAATGAAAAAATAGTCCATGTTTTAACTACATCATTTGGGGTGTATATCAAGATTGGACTCTATATGAATACCATGGACTATCACACATTATAAAAAAATACACATAATTTATGATTGATAAGATGTCAAGTAGTGTATGATTAGGATCATCCCTCTATTCAATTTTGGATAAAAAGGTTACTAAATTCATTAAGAAAAAATCTATAAGTGGTACCTACATGAGTTATAATATGAAAATATTATTTAAAATTGAAATCCTTAGGTAAAAATATAATATTTTTATATTTTTTTAATATTGTTCCTTCTGTTATTTGTGTTACGTGGATTCCATTAATGTAATTATAATTTTCAATCATACTCAACTCAAATTTACCTTTTATATCATTTTTTAAAAAACTCACCAACTATTGTTAGGTACAATTAAAAATATTTTCATCAATAATATTTAATTCAAAAATATTTTCATTAAAAAAGTACTTTATAAAATAAAAGGGATCTATTATTCCTTTAAAAAATCAAATTTGAATTAAGAATCTATTAGATCTATCATAGCATGGTCTCATGAATTTTTTTATTTCAGAAATGTTACTTCGTTATAATACATGATATTCAACTATATTAATTAAAAATATTATTATAAAAATATAGTCTAGTGAAAATGTAAGCATTTCATTATAATAACACAACTAATTATAAGACAAAATTAATAAGATATTATATTTATAATAAAATCTGAAAAAACTATTATAATGATTTGAAATAATATAATTAATAATTAAATATATATATATATCATTGAATAATAATAAAAATACACTCATGAATATTCAAATAAAAATGAGAAGACTTTAATGGTTTTAGGTGAAAAATGAGAGATTTTTATATAAACATGTGTTCATATTTAATAATTAAAATTGTACAAGATATTTAATTATTTACAAAAAACATAAATTAAATTTCGAATCAAATTATTAAAATATGAAATTGTTGAACAATTTTATAATTTTTCTCTGTAGTCGAATTTTGTTATAAAAGGAAAATTTTGGTATGAATATAAGTTTAGTATTATGACATCATAATGACTTAATAGTTGTTTAATTAGTATTATAATAAATTTACTATCCATTAGTAGGTTAATTAAAGACACAATGTTTTTAATGCAACTAAATTAATTATTTAATCATATAATGAAAATTACAATGTGTAAGGTATAATTTAAGGATTTTTTAAGAAATTATTTATGAATAATAATATTTTACACACCCAAAAAAATTTGTTTTATATTATTTTGTTTCGTAATGAATTTTAATCCATAATATATCCCATTATTATCCAACACCATGAACTAAAACAATGTGAAGAACAATGATTTCTTCTTTTGTGGACCTACATAAAATGACCCAAGCTTTGAAATTAATAATAATATCTCTTGAATTCACTATATATACCAAAAAATCTTCCTATTAATTTTCTCATAATTTTTTTTCAAAAGGGATATCCTGTTATTATCTTGGAAAATATTCTCTTTAAAAAATTTCTTATGTATCAAGGATATGTTATTATTATTTAAGATGTTACCATTCAATGTAAGAGTTCCAAATACCCCTTTTAAAATTTTCAATTTCAAATATTGTGATATAATACCATTTAATTTTTTTTTTCATATATTTAATTTATAGTATTTACATGATATTATCATCTATTTTATATATTGTAAACAATATATTTCTCATTCCCTCTCAATATAATATTTTTCTATTTTGTTATTATTATCATATAAGGGCCCCTTATTCCTTATTATTATTTATCAATGTAATCCTCTCAAATTAATTTTCGTTTTAATATGAAATATTTTTATTATTTAATGTCATATATTCATTATTATATTATCAATGAAAGATCTCCATTATCGCTCATTTTATAATGTAGAGAAGTCATTATATAGATAGAACCATAGTAGAAACACAAGGGATAAATCTAAATCATATTAAATTATATAAATTTAAATTAATTGTTGTTTCATAGGATTGAAATAATTTTCCTATTACTGAAATTTGATGAAGTATTTTTTATTAATATACATATAGGTAATAACCTGATAACAGATTAGCGAATGGATAAATTAACATATGGGTTGATACTCTCTAAGGATATTCTTTTGATGATTCACAATATAATTATGATCAATATAAAGGATTTGAATATGCTATTAACGGCCAATTTATATTGACAAATTTGAAAAATTAAAATAATCTAAACTGTTATTTCATTATTCTAATCTTCATAATGGAACATTCTATTATATTTGGAATATCCTATTATTTGGTGTTGATTGATGAATATTCAACTTGATAGAAGTATTATTCCATTGAATGAGGAAATATTTTAATAAATTATATCCATTACTACTATATGGATATCTATTTATTAAATATCTATAATTATATATGGTGTTCTATTGAGACAATTATGATATGTATTTTTTATGTGTTCTCTTCTAATGAAGGATTCATTGGACTTATTATGAAATGGGTGGGGCCTAGAGTTATTTAGCCCCTGATGAATCTGTATGTCTCCGGGGATAATCTAGTATAGTATTTTATATAGTACTTAACCATTTATATTTTATTAATTGACATGTGTACTTGATAAAAAGTTTATAATTTATAAAATTAGTAATTAAATCACTTTTATAATTTCTATCCAATTAAAATGTAATTTTTATAAAATATATTAATAATTTATTATCACTATTAAATTTATTATAGAATTATTTTATCCTATCTACATTATTGTTTCAATTATTCAATAAAAAAAATTCAATGTATGATAACTCTAATTTAGAATTTTTTCTCACCAAAATATATTATCCCCCATTTCCCTATGAAATTGTAAAGATTGCATCAGGTGAAATACATATGTTCAAAGATTAATTATACATAATCATGTATTCTTTTGAATTACCTTAATTTTTTAGTCTAATGAAATGATCATTTGTCTATTTCCCTTTCGATCATACGATGAATACTTTTCCAAAAAAATTAGAGTTTAGAATTCCATTTAGATAATGAAAATGAGTGTGGAGTTGGATCAAAGCATATTTTATATATATTTGTGATGTTGGATCAGGTAATTACTAATATCCTTTCACTTATTTTATCCCATAACTAGGTGTCACATTTTTTAACCACTTTATGAAGAAATATACTATATTATTCAATGAACCAATCCATCTATCAGTACATAAACAATGTTTAAATTATCTATATAATGTATTACTTTATTTGTGATTTGCTGAAATAGATAAGGTTATTATAGATGCAAATTATCTGAATGGATATGGGGCTAAATGGGGGTATTTACTTAAAAACATCTAGAGGGAAGATGAAATAAAGAATATTGAATTTATGTTTTCTAATTTTGGATTATTTGAACGAAATTTCTCTGTGAGTAATAAGATGGAATAGAAATAAAATTATTGAATTTGTGTAAAAATGGTGAGGAAATTGATAATGAGTATGAGTATAACTATAAAATATTAGATAAACATATTATAAAATATAATTAATAAAAAAATTGGTATTTAGTTATTATTTTTTGGTTTGACGAAGAGCCTTTAAATAAAATTAGTCTCTCAAAAATATTCCTTATATAATTATCTAAATAAATGTGAAATCAAGGAAAATAAATAATACTAAATTTTTATACCTTCTATGTATAATAAGAGAGGAAGAGGGTGGTTGAGCTCCAAAATTAAATTCATATGCTAAATCAAACAAAAGGAAGGGTGTAATTCAAAATAAGAAAAAATAGTTACAGGAAACTCCATAGTGGATTCATTAATGGAATTTGTGTTTTTTTACAAATTTAGTGATAAAGGCCACCAAGATAATGATTTATTGGGAATGAAAGATTCCACAGTTTTTTAATGCATCAATTTATAGAACTTGGTACACTACTCAAATAAATTTCCTATGTTTCATGGAAATATACCCTATAAGAGGATAAGGGAGAAAAGACAGACTTATTCAATCTCAATAGCAGATGTTGAGGGACCAAATAATGTAAGAGAATGTACATTGATCATAAAATATCTTCTAGATAATAACTAATTTGATTTTATAATATTCTCTCTTTTAAAAATTGAATGTTTTCTATGATAATTGAATCAACCACTAATACATCAATTAAGATGTTTTTTTTCAATAATATTAGTTCAAATATTATAGTAATGAATGTATACTATTATATCTCTATTAAAATTCATTGACGATCATTAGTTAAAATGATGGTGGAAATACTAATGGTTTATTATGATATAATACATGGGATATATTAAATATAAAATAATAATAAAATAATTCAATTTTATGAGAGGTATATTAAAATATATATGGTAGGAATAGAATCACACATTTTTAGAGGGGAGAATCAATTGTATGAGTTTTGTTTGAAACCAACTCAAGTGGATCATCGTAATAAATTTTTTAGTGAAAATGAAAAATTTAATGATAATGATATCCTATGAAAATAAGATTCATCTATTGTGAGAGATTACATGGATGTATTTCCAAGGAACCATTCAAGATATACACATTATTATTAATTTCAATTAATCATTAACATTATCCATGAAGAAGACCTATATGTATGTCTCCCTATGTGATATGGGATTAATTCTCTCAAGTGATACACCTAGGGGAGAATATATCTTATTTATGGAAAAGGGGAAATGATGATGTTAGATGATTATAGATGAATAATATATATTACAGTAAAGGAAAAAAATTTCATTTCCCATACAATGATGATATGTTTGATCAAATTCATGAGGTATAGTAAATATTAAAGATTCATCATTTTTTATCATCAATTAAACATAAATATGGGTGATTTTCAAAAACAAATTCAAGCTATAACAATTATTATTTTAGAGTAATGTATTTTTGGTTGTAAAATTCACACTCAGTGTTCGTAGATTAGATAAATATATTATAAAAAATTTTCTTCATAAATTTGATGTTTTATTTTATTTAATATATGTTGAAATAATTTATGTGAAATTTATAGAGTAAATGAAATATTTGTATTGTATTCAAGTGTCCAATAGGGAGGTATATATTTAAAAAAATATGCAGGTTTGAATTTCAACATCAAGATTTTTTTTTCTTGTTCACACTATCTCCAAAGAGGGAATATGATTTGATGATGCACAAAAAATATTTTTTAAATAACGAATCACACTAAAAAAATATAATTTTGATACAAAGTTTCAATAGTTTAGTTGGTAACTATAATATATTTACTTATTTTTCTAATTTTCGTAATATGTTAACCATATAGAGATGTAACGGGGTCAAATTCACATGGTCTACAGAATGTGAAGAATTTATTGATGCATTAATGAAAAAATTTATCAATGCAACAATATTGACCTCATTATCTATAAATGATTAGTTTTTAATTTTTATTCATTGTATCGAGGAATAAGGTGTGTCCTTATGAAAAATGATATTTTTTTCTTATTCATAGAGAAAATTTTACAACCATGAAGAAAACTATCCAAATCATTATCTAGAGCTAAAAACTATAATAATTGCATTGAAATTATAGAGGAACTATGATTATGCAAAAATATCTAACATATATACAAATGAATATGTCTTAGAGTATAGATTTTTTAAAAAATATCTCAACATGAGAAGTAGGATATGAATGGAAATATCTATGAAATACACTTTCACCCTAAGAAGTTAAACATAGGTATTGATTCATTATGGAGGAAAAATAATTGATTTATATACATGTTGGGTACAAAACATAACATATATTAATTGATATAGAAAATTTGGATACTGAAATTATTATGATAATTGAATAAAAATTCTTTTTCTAGGTATTTGAAAAATAATTTTTCTAGGTATGATAAATATGTTACGAAAGGATGATTAGGTTTAAAAAAATAAATCAAAATACATGAAATATAGATGAATGTAAAAATTAGTCTATGAAAATAGTATATTAATTATTTAAAATAGACTATTTATAACATTATTATTAGAGGTAAATGGAAAATTAACAAATAAATAACATAGAAAAACATATCTATATTTCATGGTAGTAACAATTTGTACATGGATCTATAATATCACTTCCTATGAGAAAAAATGAAGTGGGAAATTGAAAACTAGGTGTCAAGGTACATGGAATTCTATAAGTGAATTATTTAAGAAAATTTTCTAAGGGTTTCAAGAATTTTATCTATATACCAATGTGTATGTAAGAAAAATAAAAACATACTTTTTCACTAGACTTCCTAAGACAACATAAAATAAGGATTTTATATCGGGTGTTGTGGATTGAAATACCATGTATGCACATTTAAATGCATCAAGGGTGTATTTAACAATTAAATGTACTTCATTAACCTTTATGAACGATGTTTTCTGACTTCATAGTATATTGTAAAAAATTGTACCTATTCAGAACACTCATTAAACAATAAAATTATAGATAATTATTCAAATATATGGAGACACTAATATACATTTTGGAATAGTCTAACACCCTTAAATGGATTGAAAGTTATAGAGGATAATTAATACCATAGAGGAAAACATGTGTTCAATGTAAACCGATATCCATGGATTATGAGACAAAAAATTTCTAATATATTATTTTCAAAAAACAAACACTATATGATGCCTTGTTTGGGAAATTTTTTCATACTCCAAATTGATGAGATGATGCTTAGGAAATGAGATTAGTTATTCCAGAAAATGTTTATAAAAAAAATAAGGTTTGTTTTATAAAATATCATACGAATGCATCTCATAGGAGACAGAAAAGACATTATAACAATTGAAGGCAGCACATGGAATTATAAGTAGGAGATCACGTAATAATAAAAGTATGATTATTTAAGAGAGTAATATATTTCATATAGAAAGAGAAGAAATGTACAAGGTATATTGGGCCATTTCAAAATTTTGATCGAATTGGAACATTGGATCATTATTTTAATTTTACACCAATCCTTTATAAATTTTTTGGTTTCTTCTATGATTAACTATTAAGGAAGTATATTCCAGATCAATTCCATGTTCAAATATGTGATTAAATATTGTTGTATATTGAACATTAATTTAATTATGATCCAATCTAGATTTTTATACTATAATGTAAGTGTTATACAGTCAAGAATCTAAATTGGTAAATGTTCATTATGGGAATCCCATGATAAAATAAAAAATAAGGGAGCATGATGAATTAGTGAGAAAGAATTAACATTATTTTTATTTTATTGATGTACATCCCAAATTTTTAGGGAAAAATTATTTATTGGGGGAGAATGAAATACCTGAAATTTTAATTTATAAACTTTAATTGCATGGATATATTATTATGAAATTTCCATTGGTCAAGGAATTTATTTATTCATATCATATAAATTATTCTATACATATGGATTATATGTTCTAAAACATACTACAACTCATTGATAATTTTACCTTACCCCTTTATATTTTTTACCATTCACAATGAAACCATGAAGAGTACTATTTGTGACTTATGGATTTGTAAATTTTAATAATAAATATTTATATATTCGGTCGATATATATTAATTTTCAATGTAATGTATTGATTGTTTATGTGTATAGTTTCCTAATACATCTAATATATGAGATAATATGCATTGTGTACTATTTTCTAAATCATTGTAATAAAAAAACCATCATATTTTAGTCACTAGATTCATGTTCTAACATTTGTATGATAGAAAAATATTTCTGGAATATTTTGGTCATTAAAACCATTATGTGGCTAAATTTTTTTTAACAATAGCAATAAATAATGATTACATTACATCCATTTTCAATATATTAATGTTCTTATTTTCTATGAAGGATAATTTAGTTCATATTTTTTTGAATGTAGAAACCAAATAAAAAAATATCCAGAATATATGCCCTCTTCCTCAATTTAACCCTTTACAATTAGTCTGGTATTATCTTAAATATTTAATCTCTTCTCATAACACTTATTTTTGACGTCCCATTAGGCTCATATATCTATAAGAAAATTTAGTATTTTCGACCAAAATTCAAAATCTATTCAATTATAATTGATTATGCTCTTTTGTATAAAAAATACCAATCTTTACTCACCTAATGAGTCATCAACTATTTTATGATCAAATTGAGATAATAATGAAATATTATCCGAATCAGTCTTTATGGAAATATTTGTTATTAATGGATGGTCTACAACTTCATTGACATTATTACTGGGATGATTTCATAAGATCATCTAGTTTATAGGTTAAATGGAATGTCATTACACATCTACCAAATGAATAACCTCTATTAGATTAGAATATAGTGAAATAAATTAACATGTGTGATTTCAACTAATTTAAGAAAAAATGATTTTTGAAATCAAAATTCTTATTATTTTTATTCTTTTATTTTTTTAACTTCTCATAAGTATCAGAATCATTAAATGTGATGTGGACCATCACATCATTATTATATGTACAATTATTAAAATCATGAATAACCTTCCTTCTGATGGATTAACAAAAAAACACCTTCATCATCATTAGGATTAAATTTATATAAGTTATCATTAGTATTGATGTTGAACTCTTTACATCCAAAAAAATTGAAGTTACCATGTATTGGATTCCATAAATTCCAAAAAAAATTATATTATTTTATTTAATACTAAGGAAATTAAAACATGATTTATAGAGTGATAAGTAGTACCAAGGGAATCATCCCAAAATTTGTTACAAATTTAATATTGATGAAAAATCATGCAATTTCCTAAAGGGTTTTAGTCCTTTATTTAACCGCATCCTATTTTTTAGGATTTCATCATGCAGTGAAATTATGAGCAATTTATTGTTAACTATAAAATGTATCAAAAGAGGAATTTATAGACTATAAACAATAATCATTCAAGATACTGAAAATATAATTATATTGTGAATTTAAGAAAATAATGAATCGTAGAAAAAAATAAGTGTTCTTATAATTTAATTGTAAGATAATTAACCCAATTATATCTATTTTAATTATCAACTAAGACAAACATAGAGTATTTTAATTTAATATTACCATTTTATGTAGTCTTGATAGACCAATTTGGACTAATTGTAATAATTATGAAGTTGATACATTATGGGAAAGTTTAATTATTTTAATACAATTATTACTATACTACTAGGTTTCATAAACTCTATTATAATTAATCATATGTTTCTGAAGATCATTTTATAGGAATTTAAAAATATATTTTACTACTTTCATAATGTTTTAGTATCCTATGTTCCTATAGAATCCAATAAATATCCAAAAATTCACTAAGTTAGGTTATATTTATTCATTAAAGGGAAACTAGATCTATAATGTAAGAATTATAATTCCTATAAACATATAAAAGGTGAAATCCTTCCATACTCGTGATGGTGAAATTTTCATTCTTGATGTTCATAGTGAAACCATCATAAAAGGTTTTTTGTATATTATATGTCTTGTTATATGTTCTAAAATATATTATAAAATTCTAATTAGATCCTTAGTGAAAAGATATAGATATCCAATAAAAGATATTTTTCCTGCTATATTACATCCAATTGTAATATTACCATCCTTGATCTTTTAAATGTTTTAGATAATGGAATTACTATCAATCATATGTTTCGAATAAAAACTCACTATATACTATGTTCATTATCCACTTATACTCATCCATTTCACCTAAAAATTATATGGCTAAATGTATTGTACAGAAACATTTCTTGATTTGTTGATTGTGGTAAAAATATTTCATAAACCCAAATATATCATACTATATATTATTGTGGATAAAATATTTATCTTTAAATATATTCTCTATGGGTTCAAAAAGATTGAACCTAGATAAATGGACAATGTTTCATATATTGAAATCCCTTCTGATACATAGTTCAAAATGGTGTACCTTTCCAAATAAAATAATGTTTCTATAAATGTAACATTTCAGAAGTAAATATAATTTTTAATGATATATATTTAGGTTTTAACAATATTAATATCTTATCAAAATTGTACATAATAAAATTAAAATTATATAAAGTAATATTCAAACTACTAATATAATATATCATTTTTAAGTCCATTCTGTTCATTTTGAGTAAAAATAAATATAGAATTATTATAGAAATAAGTGTTGAGTTTAGTAATTATATCAACATCTTTATCCAAATCATCTATATGAAAATAAAATTGATTCTTCAATGTTTTATTTTTCAATTTTAAGAAAGAAAAATATCAATTAGTTTATTTAAGTTATAGAGATTAAAATTTCTTATATGATGAAAAAGTTAGTCTAATACATAATGATAAATCATTAAGAGGTTCGATTTAACCCTTTCACATAAGGTGAATTTCAATTTTTTGGATCCTCTTTATAAAATTTGATAATTTTATGACTATGATTCCAATAATACAATGAAATAATTGATGTAAATGATGCCCCACCTATTTTATATGTATTTAAATCCTCCCATATTTTCACCCCATTACATTAAAATGTTATCCTTGATTATCCTTCCTTTTTATTTTAATGAGGATAGTCATATAAACAATTTCTATAGTTCTATGAATCATAACATATAGCTTTCATAGATTTATTCTTTACATAATTCTATTTCATTTCCATATGATGTACATTTCAAATATATTACTTTTAAAAAATCATATTCATTATCTTTGTGTTCTATTAATTTTATTCTTCAAAACATCAAAAATACTTCTCTATGAATGATATTATTATTTTCTTTTATCTGTAGTATAATTTTATGCATTATCTCTACATGATAAATCATCAAAATAAAATTAAAAAATATCTTTTATTCATATTCTCTTTATCAACATCCTTTTTTTTAAAATTTTATATTTAATTAGTGTTTGAATATTTTCACCAAGAATATGTTTCCTCAAATTATTAGTGTGATAAATAATATTATTTATAGATTCCAATTCCTTAGGAAGAGTATCAAAACTATTTTCAACAAGGTTATAATATATATTTTTCTTATCTCTAAGAGATTTTTTATTATTAACTACTATCATAACATAATGATTCCTTTGTAAAATTTATTATTATGATAGAAATAAAAAATAATGATAAAATGAAATAATAATTTCTATTGTTTTTTCCAAAACAATAGATTTATTCATCCGAGATATCTCTAATTGTTCCCAAATTCAATTTACATTTTCATAGGGTGAAATATAACGATATATATGCTCATTTTTTTTCAAATATAGGTTAGTGTTAGGGAAAATTTAGTTATATTGATATTTAATTTTATCCACATGATTAAACTGTTAAATTTTTATCATTTTAATCTAATAATTTTTATTCCTCATTTTATATTGATAAAAATAATTATTAATAAGAAATCACAATATCCTATCATTCCAAAATTAATATTAATCAATATAAAAAAATATAGGAATATATCATTTTAATTATTAATTGTTCTAATTTGAACCCATTCCCTAAAATACAAAATATCACCCCAATTATACACGATATTTAAAGGAAATGGAAAATAAAAAAATGAAATAATATGTTCTAAAATATAAATTTCTTTGTCTAGATATTGTATGTAACATTTTTTATCATCTGAGACTACAATAAGTATAATAGCTTGAATTGGGGGGTGGAAAATTTTTATTTAAAAGATATATTTTTTCTCTCAAGAACATAAGTTTTACAACATTTATGACCAATAAAAAGTTCAACTATATCAGAAAAATTGAAATAAATATAGTAGAAAATAAATATTTTCGATCATAAACAAAAAATATAGAAAATACCAAACAAAATGGAAATATTCAATGAAATTAATAAATAATATTACTTATGTTAGATAAAAATACAAAAACACATTTAATGGATATTATTACAATACATTAAAATTCATAAGATCACTAAAAATTATAACAGATGTAATTGTATTTTGTTACAGGAAGCATGTTTTACATGCCCCACATATGGAAATTCCTCAAAAAAATAATTGTAAGTTACCACTTCTAAAAAACCATGGTCTATGACACAACCATTTGAATAAATCATCTCCATCTGAATGATCCTCTTTGATTTTCATGATATATAAATTCTAATTCAATGTAAATTTTCAGATAAAAAATTTAAAACCATCAGTTTCACACTCTTAATGTCATCGATATTGAATATTATTTGAAATGATAACAAAGAGAAAAATAAGGTCTTTAATAAAACATCTTCACTCACAGAGGATATTACTGTCAAAATTAAAAAATTGACATCGTAGGAAATGTAATTAGTGTGGAATTAAAAAATATAATGAGTAAAATAAATTCAACATCATATCATCTATCATCTAATACTAAAATACTTACTCTAACTTATATTCACTACTATAAAAAATTCCAACAGTAATGTTTGAGATTTTCAGGATTAGATAATATCACAGTAAAATCAAACCATCATATTCTAAATATATAAATCAGTACACCTTGACATAGTTTCCACAAAAAACATCCATCAATTCATCTAATAATAATATAGATTCAAAATTGGAAGCAATTTTAACCACAATATAATGATCCTACATTTTCTCCAAAATTCAATATATTGTCATTTTTTTTGCAATACTAATAGAAAATAGGTTTTTTGACTCAAAATATTAATATCACCAATCCTAAAATATCTAAAATTATTTTGGACGACCATTATTTAAAATTCATTTATATATTACTGTAGTTATTATGAATGATTTATAATCTTATAAAACATTTATTAATGAACAAATTAATACATTTAAAACTACATTCAAATTAACATTATCTTTGAAAAAAAAAATTCAAAACAATGAAATAAATAAAACTAAAATAAATAATAAATCAATTAAAAAAATATTAAATCTATAAAAAAATATTTCAAAATTATTTTTTCATGAAATATAGTTTATTTTAAATCAATTAGAAATTTTTTAATATCTTATAAACCACATTAAAATTGACACATAGAAAATAAATTAAATAAAATATATTTTGAAAAGATTTTTAGGTCAATATATTCTTATTATTGGGACCACATTGATATATAACCATATTCACAATTTTTTTTTCATCGCATAGATGAGTCTGCAACATAAAATATGTATAAAATAATTAGTAATAATGACCTTATTTCTATTCTATGAATATATTGTATAATTTTTAATTTTATTGAGCCAAAATGTATAGAATATAATGAAAATTTTAACAAAACACTCTATATTGTAGCACATTTAACAAAAAATTATACAAAAACATATAAGAAACTCATTATAATATATAGAGAAATAGTTTAGTAAAAAATAAATTATTATTATTATAATATTTTTTTCATTCATGTAGATGGAAATATATATTATCTAATATTCTTTTCATGCTTGGATCAGGGTGGTAAAATAATAGTTTTAAATATTCTATTGAATGTCGAGAAATTAAGTAATAAATCTATATATTGATCTTTAAAAAACCATGAGTGTATCATCAAAAATCATTTAGTGTATTCTACCCATATATTTTTCATAAAATTCACCTTAGAAGATGAATATTTTCCCAATACATCCATCCTCACGTTAATAATTCTTTCTTTTTAAAAGAGTTATTTTATAATCAATAAAAATTAAATTGTTTATTGAAAGTGATAGAAATTTATAAATATATTAAAATGAATTCTTCTATAATATAACATTTGTTTGATGATGATATCTCTAGTAGCGAGGTCTTATATTAATATATTTATGCTCCGAATTTCTTTTTGGATTTTTTTAAAATTTTCACATTTATTTTCAATTTATATTTTATAGGGACTGGAATTGATCCTTATATGGGAGGTAAATTTAATTTTTATTATTTATGAGCCTTAAAATTATTAGATGGTAAATTCATTTAATGTTAAAAAATATTAATATTATAAAAAATATTTTAAAGAGATTAAATATATACTTAAAATGTTATAAATAAAGTTATATTAGGAACATCAAGTCAGTGATAATTTTCATCATCTATGAGTTCAAAGAATATTTTTTTAGGTTTTGATTTCAATTTTTTGATATTCTTTTGAAAAAAATCTATCAATTATTAACCCACAAATAATTCTCCTCCTTTTCCTCATATTGGTTTCAATTTTAATTTTGGTTCATCCTTTGTTGGGATACATTGAATAACTCTTCAACAATTCATTGGATATTTATGATCTAATAGATTTTTGTCTACTGGATCAACTCAATTAAGTATTTACCATTTCAATGAATAATATAAAAATTATACATCAGATGAATAATCAGTTATTCTGAAAAATGGTTATTAATTCCATTTATATGGTATTTGGATTTTCATTTGTGTTAGGGAATTTACCAATAAGAATTTTGGATCCACCTTCCAAGTCTCCGTCTACCATTATATAATTAAATAGTGATTATAAGTATTTAGGAATATAATCATTTATTTACACAAAGATAATAATAATAATAATTAATTTTAATAACATGTACATAATTTTTTTAACTGGACATCTTAATGTAGTTTGAATGGTGCATCTATCTAGACCGAGGAAAAGAAGTGGTTTGCTGGAAAAAGAACCTTTATCATAAATTTTTTTATTTTTCCTTATTTCTAATTTAAAACTCTCTAAATTAGGAATTTTTATAAAACTTTTCCATTTTTAAATGTTTTTTGTCCTATGGATGTATTCATTATATTTGTTTTGGGAAAAAATTAATAAACTGGGTCTGGGTTAATTTTTTTTCTAAACATAGAATAGAAATTAATTTGTGGAAGGAACACATTTCGGTTATGTGAAATGAATATATGTATATCATGAAATTTATTTATGTTTTTAATATAACTTGTTATAAACCCTTAAACATTTGTTAAAAATAAATAAACATAAATTTAAATGAATTTTTTTTCTATTTAAATTTTTATGGTAATTATATATAACATCAAGTTAAATGTTATAAATATTTATTATTTATAATTAATAAGTACAATGATAAATAATACAATTTTAAAACTTTATTAGTTTATAACAATAAAAATTAATTAGGATTAATTTACAATAATAAGTAATAATAATAATAATAATCGGTACTAAAGATCTATAAAAAAAGAAAATAAATATTAATGTTATATAAATATATATATATAGTAAATTTATGTTAACAATATAACAGAATTATAATTATAAACATAAAAATAATTGGTATTTGAATAGATATTACATAAATATAATGGTATTTAATATAATTTTAATGTAAAAAATCCGTAAATTTAACAGAAATAGAATCTATTAATTTAGTAAACAATTTTAGTTATGAATAAAAATATATCATAAGTAATAGTTAGTAAGGAAGATGTAGTATTAAAATTACATGAATATAATATTTTAAAATTTTAGATAACATAAATGATACATAAATATTTCATAAATATTATCTAACCAAAATTTTATTAATTTAAATATTATATATAGTGGAAAAAAATGAACTGTAAAAACATTTTAACATAATCAACGAAAAAGAAATTATAAAGATTAAATGAATTGGAAATAATAATATACCAATTTCTTTACCTTTCAATTGAAATATAAAAAATCTACTTCAAATGAAATCCCACTAATTTCATCTTCAAATTTTTAAATTTATTGGAAGCCATCATTACATTCATTTATATAATTTTAATGTCTTAGTCAACTATGATTATTTCCAAACATTCATTGATTAATATTATATTCAAGTGGACATTTCCTCCCTTCATTCTCTATCATACACACATAAATTTACTTCATTTTTATCCATGTTCTAAAGGGTATAAATTTAATATACACTATGGGTATTTGAGGGAATTTATTATTCATGTCAAGAACTTATATGATTAAATCCAAGTCATAAAATTATATAGATGTTATTCGAATAAAATTAAAATAATTACATTCTGATAATAAAAAATTTAATAAATATTGGGCTCACTGAAAATGTAATGGAATATCGATGAAATCATATACTATTATATTGAATTTATATTCATTTAGATGGAATCTAATTCTAAAATATAAAAGTACAATTTTATAATTTTAGATTTACAAAGACATAAAGTAATTTAACTGATGATAAAATTACATAAAATCATATAATGATATAGTGTAGTAAAAAACATATTTTTTATATAATTTTATCTATAATGTATTTGATATTTCAATTATATGGAATCTTATTATCATGGTCATATTTTAATCATAAAAGTAAAAAATGTTCCATAAGTTCATTGTATTGAATGATCTATCTTATTCCGAACATGAATGTGTTATTTTAATGTTTTTCCATAAATTTAGTTCGATAGTCAGATACATTATATTTTTATCATTTACACTTATATTTCCCTCACAGATTTCTATCCTCTAAAGGGTATAAAACTGAGGCTAAAATTAATTTCCTTAATTTTACCCTTCATCCATCATTTGATTTCATGGGTGTGTATACTCTAAAGGTTTTAAACTTATTGGTGTATATTACTTTCACATTAATGAATACTTTATCTATTACCCTACATGGTTGATTTCTTATATAATAATTTGATATCATATACATGAAAATATATTTAATTATAAATTGTATAGAAATAAGGATGTATGAATCCTCAAATTGTATAGGCATTTTCAAATAGAGATATTAACAAAAAAATTGAAAAATATGCTGGAACCTCAAACACAATCACAAATCATCCTTCCAAAATCAACTGTCTATGAATTGGTTAGAGAATAATAAATTATTCTATCACCCTGACCCATAATCTTATATTCGTTGCATTACATTATAACTTTTTCATGATTAAAATGAATAAAATATCGAAACAAAGAACAATTTAGTTGTTTCTAAAATAAATAATCGATAAATAATACCCATATTACATTGGGAAAGGAAAAAAATAAAAAAAATAAAATCTCATCATCCTTGAAGCTCATTCAAAGGATTAGTCTTTATAACCATGGGAAATTAAACAACTATGTTTGATATTAGATTCTAAAAAATGGTATGTAATGTGGTTAAAATAATGAATCAAATAGTATAAATTATCATGGTAATGTAAATAACTAAGAATACATTCCATCTAAATAAGTGTATATGGTATAATCAATATAGATAATTAATAAATTAAAAACACATTTCATTAAACTAATAAACTGATAATGGAATGAATGAATATTTTTTATCATATGAAAATATAATAGATAAAAAATAGAGGAAAAATATCTATGATGTAAATGGTTAATTATTGGACTTCATGTCTTAGGTACATGAAAACAATTACCGTTATGACCTTTCATAAGATAGTATAATAGTACATGTAGAAATCTTTTTATTTTGGCCAACTTATTTGTCTAATGAGATTCAATGGATGAATTAAGGGGATACATAATGTTCATTCCACACCCTTCACTAACATACCAAAGCAGTCATCATATATATTTTATCAATAATCAATTTTCACTAACAAATATCCTTATTTAATAAAAGATAATGATTTATAAATAATTCCATAGTTTATCAAATAACTATCAAAGTGAACAAAATATGTAAAAATTGTATGTGTTTTAGGCCACAATAATATCAATCACCCATGAATGTGGTTATTTAAGGATATATCCAATCAAAAATCAACTCAATAATGTGATTGTTTCAATATAATGTTATCAATATCTAAAGAAAGTTGGATTGCAAATTATAACTTTTTACATTTAGTAATTTTCAAGATAAACCCCTTTGGTGAGATAATTCAAATTTAAATACAAAATAATGTGAATTATGAAAGAATAATGATATTATATATAAACATTTAGTAGATACACCACATTAATGAAAATTTCCTTATATCAACAAATAATAGTTAATGAAATGAAAATTGGGACAAAATCCATTACAATTGTGGTAAAATTTGAATTAGAAACTGAAAAAGAAAACATCATAAAAAATATTTAAATACCATGAATAAAAAATAATTTACGATATAATATATCAAAATATGTAGTACATACCTTATAAAAAATAAGTAATTGGTGAATATGAAACTTTTCTCATAGATGTAAAAATTGAGATGAGAATCCCTTACTTTCTATCTGACTTTCCATGTGTGTCATTGTATTCCTGAATTAAAAAAATATATTAATTATTTAATTTCATCAGAACATTTTGAAAATTTATTATTAAATTTTATTAAATTATTAAAATGTTTTATATAACTATAATAACAAGTAAATTTACATCGGGTGTCTTTTATGAAATTCAGTTCATTTGTCAAAATGGCATTGGTAGGATGACTATGGTCAAATGGTCATTATATAAAAAACTAAAGAAACATAATTTTGAAATAATTATCGTATTTATAAATAAATGTTAATTTTTTTATAAATCATGAATTATGGTTACAAAAAATAAGCCAATGTTAAAATGATAGAGATGATATGTTATACATAAACCAGAGTAACATTACCATTTATCGGTGATCGTTATTAAAACTAGGTTTGTAACATTATATATGTAATGAATATTCATTATATCATAAAAAAATAATATTTAATAACATATACTTATATATATAATTATTTTGATTTGAAATGAATCCCATCGTGTTGAGGAGGCGGTAGTCCACATGTTCATGACTGACGTTATCACTTTTCAGTATTTCAAAAGGGTAATAATGAAAATCATATATTAAAATTCCAAATAGAAAAATTTTAAGTAATATAAGATATATTTCATTTGTGTTATATATTTTTAATTAAAACCATCCTTTAAACATTCCATGTATTGTGTGAACAAATCACATCGCATTGAGGAGGTAGTAGTGAACATTTATTCAAATGATGTTATCATATTCCCACAAAATGGAGTGAAAAATAGTATGTGTTACTAAATTACTAAAAAATAATAATGAAATTATAAATATCATATTTATCATATTTAAATATTTTTATATCATAATTCCTGACCATGAGTGTTGGTAATGGTAAAACGAATGACATTTTCTTGCAAGGTGGAAGTACGCAGTACACATAAACAGTATATTCATTAATCATTTAATATGTGAGTGTATATATTGGGATTTAAACCATTTAATAAAATCATATAAGTCTATTTATTATAGTTATTTTATTATTTAATAATGTAATGATAATATTTTTAGTTGTGGAGAATGAAAATATAACAAAAGATCCAGAGGAAGGATGTAACCTTTTCTTAGGGTAACCATATTTAGTTTGGACTAAAGGGATTCCTTCAATTGATTTATACCCATGATAGGGATGTTATATTTAGGGGAGGTATGTGGTTATTTTATTTGAGAATATTTTTTATATTAAAATTTTCTTGAGGTATGTGAATAAATGGAATATTTTAGTGACTTTTTTTAGTGGAGGAGTGGAATTTTGGTAAATTTCGAACAAGGGAATTCCACCCAGGTTATTCATATGAAACATTGCTCAAATAACTATAAAAATAAGTTCCAAGCGATTTTAGGGTATAAATTTATACATCCAATTTCTTATTCAAATATTTATATGTCATTTTGGGCCTTAATATTAATGGTTAGTCCCTTTTTAAGCTAATTTTTATATTAATCATCGTAATTAATTTTAATCAGTTTCAATATTTTTTTCTATCAAATTATAATGTTAAATTACTAAAAATTATAAATTATTATGATAAAAAATATTAAATCCATTTTTAAAAATTAACATCATATAATTTACAGAAATTAATATAAATTCAATCTGATAGGTGGGATGACAATGATAGGTTTTGAAGTTAAAATGTACAAAAGTTTGGTATGTCATTATATAAAATAGAAAATTATGATTGATTCAAATAAAATAAATTGTATTAATTTAGTTATAATTGATCTCATTTAACATTAAATAAATAAAAATATAATAATTTAACATTATATAATAATTAGATGAAAAAAAATTTCAAATTAGAATTCAATATTATTCAATATTCATAAAATAATAAAACATTACAGAAAGATTCTTAAAATTCACCCTAACATAATTTTGATGATTATATTTTAAAAAATATTTTTATTTTTTTATGTTGTATTTATAAAAGTTTAAAAATACATATTTAATGTAGTTTCCCATTCAAAGGTGATAAATTTCTTTTAATAAATTTTTTTGTTTTTATATTTAATATTGGGATTTTCCTTATCTTATGTATATAAAATCAATTGGATAAATAAGAAAATATTTTAATGAATATATATTATATAAATTTCATAAATATATACCACTAATATTAGTTAATTTTACCTGTATTGATGAATCACCATTTTCCCATAAAAAAGTATTTTATATAATCACCCCTTTATATTCATTTTTTATATATTCATTTATAATTTATAGTTATCTAATGAATTCGACTATATATTTTCATAATTTATTTAATATTATTCATAACCATCAATTTAACCAGTGGTTTTATATCTTATTATAATAAATAACAATATTTTTAATAATATATTATTCTTTTTGGTAAAAATCATCCTTTTATGTTAAACAAGAAATCGAGGGAATTCACCACTATATGTAATGTATGCTAACCTCGGCGTTCCATATAAAGAAAGATAAAAATTAAATTTCATCTAACATAAGCTTATCATGTCCATTTTTTATAAAAAAATCAATAAAAAAATTTAAATTTATTCTAAAAGGAAAATATTGTAATGTATTGGGGTGTAATATTCTACCCACATTAAATAAATTACATCATCACAATTAGAAATTGATCTTAATAATGAAAGGACTGAAAATTTAAAAGAAACTATTATTGAAACATAGATATAATAAATTAGTTTTATAACACAACTTCTTAATAAGTCATAAAGGTAAGTAAAATGTTCACATAACATGGTTCCCTAGTAGGGGAACATATATGCGAATTGGAAATATGGGTTTAGAATAAAAATATAACAATTAGGTTCTGATGGAGACTGATAGTGAACATTTCGAACATATTTTTGATGGAAAAAAACCATGAAATAATAGTCCTTAAAAGGATTAAAAATATCATAAAAAATGATGATAATAATAAAATATTTTTGTATCCACCCCTTTTTTCTATAGTTAAGGTATTCTTTAACTCAACAAGAATATAAGTAAATATACATTTATCTTTCATAAACAAAATGATATCCTTTTATCATGACTTGATGTATATAAACTTCATTTCATTGTACATAATGCATCACATGGTTATTTAATACATCAATCTCTAAAACAAAATCCAAATTTCCTCATAAATGATTTCATAAATGGTTAACCATTCAACAATATTATGATCCAAATCATTTGAAATATGTTTACTATGTTTCTAATATTAACATATAATTAATATTTCCCAAACTTGTAGTAGCACATTTTTGGAATATTCGAAACAAGTGAATACCTACACCATGTATTCTATTTAAACATGTGAATATACTTAAATACCATAAAAATTTAATGGAATCATGCATTATTCATTATTACTAAATAAAAACACTTTTTTTGATATATTTTTGAAATCCAAATTTTTTTTAAACTCCATCAATGATAAAATAATCCACAATGTTGATAAATCATGAATAAGTTTCAATGTAATTATCACTTCTAATATTTAATTTATCCATACCACTCATTTCTTTAGCCTAGAATCATTATATCGAAATCAATAATATATACTCTTATCATTCCCTAAACCATGTGTTTCCAAAAAGTTTCAATTTCCAATGAATAACATTTCTTGGTATAATTCAACATATGATCTTGAATTTTTAATGAAAAATAAATATGATATTATCATTATGTATTCCCTAATTATTATAACCAGTACATCATTGATAAATTACTCGAACCACATAATTTTGGAATTTTAATATAAGCACATTAATCATTCCTTTTCATATGTGTTAGTATTATAAACTTGTCTAGGATCTATTAGCTTATTTTGGGGAATATTCCATTGACGCATAAATCATTGATTTGTATAGTGTACCATATATTTTTAGTGGAATCATTTCACATTAGAAATTTCATTCATTCCCTTGAAATAAAGAACATAGTGGAATTTTTCTTTGTACATAAAACAAACTCCATTTCTATTCATGTATGTACCAAGGTGTTTCCTTCCACAATTATCACATGGGGGAATATAATTATTTCCCTTCTTCATTTTTTATATTTTTTGACTTTATATCTTATTATTTTCTTGATTTACATTAATGACATAGGAAATGGAAAATTATTTACCCATCTCTCTCTCACTTGATACAATGTCCTCACATGATGAGAAATCATGGGAGACTACTTTCATTCTAAATATTTTCATAATAACATAAAATATATGATCCTTATACTCTTTGGAACATGTAAACTAGTGAGGTTCACATTAATTATTATAGGAACAATTTCTAAATGATGAAATATACTAAATTAGATCATATCATTATAAAAAATATTGTATAATCCCAAATATAGTAAAATACTTAACATAAATTGTAAATTTTATTTATAGCTAATCTAATATTTTTAAACATGGTTTCTTTAGGGATATTTTTTACTTGTAAATCAGTCATAATGATTGTTACATAATATGTGAATTACTTAAATAATATCCCTTTGGAGTGTCAAAATAGATGAGCAAAAAGAACAGTTGTCATGTACAAGGTTATGCATCATTCAGGCCCAATGAACCTTGTTGGAGTTTTTACCCCTAGGTACAATTGTGTGAGAACTATGACAACATGAAGTGTTTAGAATGGGATGAATATCATGCAAGACCCACATAATAACTAAATTACTAAATTTATAGTATATTAATCTATACATAAACTAAAATCCTACCTTAGGGTTACATTCCCAAATAATATTTTTTAAAATGTAGTTTTCAATATTGCTGTTAAATGCCATTTGATACCAACTGTAGTGCCTTGATCCTAGAATAGCAAATCTGGTGAATTAATTTTATACATTGGCATTATTAAAAGGAATATAATCCTGAAGGAACAAAAACTGTATCTGTTTTTGAAAAAAATATTACACACAAGATATTAATATTACATTGGGAAATGAAATAAAGCATAAAAAATTAAAATCCCAGCTTCCTTGAAAACATTCAAATGCTTTATCTTCATAACCTAGGTAAATGATACAAAATAAGGGTGAGATAAGATGCTCTATAAGGGAAAATAATGTGGAATTAATAATTAATCAATAAGAACAAATCAAATTTTCTGATAAAATAAAACAAAAAATCCAATTTAATAAATAGAAAAGTAAAAATCAATAGGGAAAGGAAAGGAACTGGAAGCACATGCCTCTAAATCAATAAACTATCAATACAATGTATCAATAGTTTTCTTCATATAAAAATAGCATTTTTAATATAAATAATCACTGATATACCTATTAAGGAAATAATAATTATTGTATGTGATGTCTATGGAACATGAAAAACTACACCATCATGATCATTCACATGATTGTTTAAAATCATGTGTAAAACATGTTTTATTTGGACATCTTATTTGACTCTTGAGGACCTATCAATGAATCAAGGAGTTATATAGAGACCAATATCCACCCATCACTGATTTTCAAGATAATTCCTCTTATTGAATTTATTAATATATAAAATGACTTATCAAATATCCAAATTTAATAAAATATATATATTTATCAATAATTCCCCATGTTATAAAAAAATATCTATGTAAACAAAAAATGTAAAACAAATTTCATATGGTTTATGAAATAATAATATCTATAACCCAATAATGATTATATTTAAGTACATTTTTAATGAAATTTTTTTTAGTAAAGTGATTGTTTCTAGATAATATTAACAATCCTAAAAGAAAGTGATATTGAAAAGATAACTTTTACCACTTGGTAATTTTCAAGAAAAACTCCTTTGGTGTGGTAATTTAAAATAAATCATAAAATAACATGAATTATTATAATATATTGATATTAAAATAAAAACCAAAATTATATACACCACATTAATGTTAATTGGTTCATAATAACAAATAAATCTCAATGGAATATAAATTGAGATACAATCCCTTAAAATTGTGGTATCATTTTAATCAGAAACCCCAAAAGAAATAATCATCCAAAATTAACATTTAAATGCCACTAATATAAAATAATTAATTATATAATATATAAAAATATGTATTTTTTAAACAAAAAATAATTATGTGGTGAATATGACATTTATCTCATAGATGTAAAAAGTGAGATGAAAATCAATTACCTTGCATTTGAATTGTCATGTATACCTTTATAATAATAAAAAAACATATATGAATTATTTAATTTAAATAAAATAATATCAGGTTTACTTTTATTTTTCTTCAATTATTACAATTTTGTATACAACTACTTAATCATTTATGTTTTCTTCATGTTTTTTAGAGCAAATTCGATTCTTATCTCCAAAACAACTTTAGTAGGATGAATATGGTCCAATAGATCATTATATAAACATTTAAAAAATAATAATCATGACATAATTGTCATATTAGTATAGAAATTATAATTTTTAAATCTATCATGAAATATGGTAATGAAAAATTAAAAAACGTTATAATCATAGAGACAATAAGATGTACACACACATTAATAAAATTCCCATTATTCAGTGATCATTATAAAGAGAAGATAAGTAAAATTATATCATTACATAATTGTAATTGTTTCATAAATTCCATTTTTTTAATAACATACACTTATATATACAATTATTTTGAAGTCAAATGAATCACATCATGTTGAGGAGGCTGAAGTCCACCGATCCAAGACTTATGTTAACACTTTTCATTGTGTAAAAAGGATAATAAAGAAAACGATATATTATATTTCAAGAAATATGATTATGAATTTAATATCATATATATTACATTTATATTACATGTATTTAATAAAAACCATCCTCTATACATTACTTGTAATGTGTGAACAAATCACATTTCTTTGTAGAGGCTGTAGTCCACACTTACACCAATGATTTTATCATATTCCTAAATAATGAAGTTCATAAAGGTATTTGTTAATAAATAATTATATAATAACAAATAAATTATGAATATAATATATATATATATATAATTCGATCGTCATTATAAACCATCGAAGGCTGTAATTGGAAAATGAATGACATAATTTTGAAAGGCGATAGTTCCCCAAACATATAAACGGTTAGTCTTTTACCCATTAGATGGAAGTACATGTAATATTAGGTAGGATCCATATAATAAAAAAGTCTCATTATTTTTAGGATAAAAATATTAATAGTTATTCGCAGAATACATTTTTTTAGGGTTGTAGATTGAAAAATAAAACAAAAGAGATTATGTAATGATATTACCACTTATTGGGTAACACCTTTTTTTTACACTAAAGGGTTCCCATGGAGGTCTATATACCTAAGGTGAGGCTTCTAGTATTATGGTATTGATGTTGGGGGATTATTTTATTACATTTGTGTCAGCCAATGGTTTTGAGAGGTGCGAATATGTTGGAGGGTTGAGTTCTTTTTTATAGTGGATGAGTGACATTTTTGTAAATTATTGAAATGGGAATTAAACCCGAATTTTTTTTATGAAAATTATATCCAATAGTAGTAAAGATCCAATAAAAAAGGAATCTAGGTTTTATATATAGACATACAATGGATTTTTAACATGTTTCTAGTTCATTTTGGGACATATTTTTATCTTTTAGTCCCTTATTAAGGTAAGATTTCACTTAGTCGTTGTAATATATTTTAATCACTTTCCCAAATATCATTATAAACAATATTTTTAAGTTATTAAATATTATAAATTATAATAATTTCAATTATAGAATCAGTTTTATAAAATTAAATATATGTTTCATAAATTAATTTAAATTTAATCGCACAAACGGGATGACAGTGTAGGTTTTAAAATAAAAATTTCCAAATATATGGTATGTTTTTATATCCAATTTCAATGTGAAATTGACTGAAATAATTATTTTGGGAATTTTTTTATAATTTATATAATTTACCAATAAAAACTGTAAATAATGAAATTTATATTTATAAATAAATTAGATGATGAAAATATTTGAATTAAAATTCTGTATTTCCACTATTAATAAAAAATTCGAACTATAGAGAAAAATAGAAAAAAGGCACCATAACATAATTTTTATGTTCATAATTCAGAAATTATGTTTATTTTGTCATATTAAATTTATTTAAGTATCAAAAATCATATTTAATGAAGGTGCTATATTAAAAGGTGAAGAAACTACATTTATGAAAATATAGGGTTTTATATGTAATGTTAGGTTTGTTATTATCTTACATCTATAGAATCTATTGGATACATATTAAAAATATTTTACTAAATATATAATATTTACATTTACATAAAATCATCTAGTAATACTCATTAGTTTAACTTATCAAGATAATTCTCTCATTAAAAATAAAAATACACTTTTATAAAATCATTTCTTTTATATTCATATGGTTTCTATATTCATTTTTTTAGCCTGAAGGCCTTAATTTTTATGGATTTTTGTTATCCCCCCATTCAACGGATGAGGAGGAACCCAAAAAAGTCCTATAGGATTTGTGATTTAAAGGCATGTAGGCTTAATAGATTACATGTCCTAAAGGTCTTTTGGAAATTCAACCATACTGTAACTATAAATAATTCTCCCTCCCCATGATTTGCATCATGACGGTTACTCTCCACCTTTGCATGGTCATCTGTATTGGATTCCCGTACCAGAACTAGCTGGCCCCGAGGGCATATCCATACACTATCATCTTTCCAAATCCATTTGGTTCTACTCTGGTGAGTGCACTTTCTCTAATCCTCTTATGGGGATGATATTTTTTTTGGAGTCTATCTAGGCAAAAACTTTGATCTTAAGGCCCATGGGCCTTGTGGTGGCCCTAAGGCCATAAATGTCACATGAAATCCATTCTAACCTAAATACCTTAAGGACTATTATCCCAAACTGGTGACCTATAGTGAATAGTTATGGCTTTTATAGTACCGAAAAATACATGCCACAATAACAGCTGTAATAGATGCTACAATACCCTCAAAACACTGCTACAATACCTGCTAACATGGTCCTTTTATAATGAAATATTGGAACAATAATGAAATTTATTCTAAAAGAAATATATTGTAATATCATGGAATGTTATATTGTTAATGTAAAAATCATCCATGAAGAACTCTATATAATCAATGGAGAAAATGAATTGTAGTAGTGACATATGTTGCATTCTTTTATATACATCATAAATATAGAAAATCATATAATAAAATATAATAGGTTGGAAAACACAAATAGGAAATGATGTCCATTTGATATAATATAGTTGGTGTAAAAACTAATTTAAAACCACATTTGTTTAATTTTGGATATGAAAGTGTAATGAATAATTTCCTTATAATATAACATGTTGACATTATTATTTACAGGATTCCACTATGATGTATCAATTATTTACTATGACACACCTGATTTTAAACCCTTTGGTAGAGATAAAACCATTAGGGAAATTGATATGAGAGTGATGGAAACTAAATTGAGTATTCTACCAAATAAATTTCTTCATAATAAAAAAAATTATAAATGCACATTTGGAAATAAACATTGTCTAATGTAATAAAAAATATAATATAATGAGGATCATGTTTTTCACCCATGATTTATAATTTTATAACAATCACTTATATTATATTTAGATTCTTAATACCAACTTTTTTCATTCCTAATAATTACTTGCTATGTTATATTTATTGCATATTTACATTTTCTTATAAAATATAACATTATATATATATATGTTATATATATGATCATAAAGTTATATTTAAATATAAAATTATTTATTTAATTATAATGTGAACATAAGTACAACAAAAATATGAAATAAATATGTAATGTTAAATTTTTGTTATTTTTGTTATGTAACTGTAATTATATTTATTTATTAGAAATGATTATTAATTATCTAAATTTTTCAATTATTATTACTAAATAATGATAATATAATAAATAACTACATATTAATTGTCTATTAATGATATTAATTAGTATTAATAAAATATTATATATTATTATATTTAGTTACATATATACAAGTAAATTTAAATCATAAAAATTGATTTAAGTTTTATTTATTTCTTTAAAATATTACATGAGTGTATATGATGTATTATATTCAAAATTATAACATAATGCATCAGATACCCTCACACATTGAGGATTGAATTAGTTTTTATGATTACTTAAAACAAGATTCAATTTTAATATCCCACATCCGATATAAAAAACCCTACAGATCCTTTTTCACATTTATGAGAGGGATTAGTCATTAGTACTTATTTTAGATTATGTGGTTTCTTATCGAAAATTTATAAATGCTCCCTATAAATTATTGTGATTAAATTTTTTTTCCTCCTAAAATCAGTCCCATTAGATTATTTCAGTTTTGATAAATATTCTAGGACCCTCCATCCCCCACTAGAGGTATCTGATCATGATAATTAGAATGATTCATGACCCCATGTAGATAACATATTGGAAGGTTTCCTTATGTCAGTCACTTTCACTTTCCCATAGATCATTCAAATCGGGTTAGGTAATCCCTCAATAGCTTCCCACTAAAAACAGTGGGCCTCAAACATCCAAATTTGATAAGTATTATCACATGACCCTTCATTAGATAGGTGTTCATTCTATGGTTATATAATTTATGTAACACTATGGGATCACTATTAGGATTAATTCATTTATTTTTAAAACCTAAAAGGTTCCACTCCTGTTATAAAATATCCTACTAATTTAATAAAAATTGTGGATAATTCATACCACTCCATACTTTAGTTCAATGGATACAAGGGTTATATGAAGGAGTCCTCTAACAAGGAAGGAGACCATTCACTATATTATCCATTGGATATTTTTTAACCCTCATATACATTGGATACTATTTCTGATATTTTATCTATAAACCCAACAAAGGTAATATGATTGGTAAATATCATGAGAAATCCAATATAGACACAGTTCTTACTATATTGGTTAGTAGAAGAATTCAAGAATCTCTTCCACATTCATATAACTAGACATGAAATAAGAGAACCAAGATCCTTTGAATTATATAATCCGAATAATGTTGATCTTAAATTAGAATATTAGTATATATATGTTTGGAAACCATTATTTTAATATATTAATATTACATATTATTAAATGAATATTCAATACAAAACATTACAATCTATACAAGAATCATATAGGTTTTCCGTATTTTGAAACATTGATACATAAAGATCATATTCATAATAGATCAAAATAAATTCTTAAAATGTTATCCATAACTAGAATTATTCCTTGACATATAATACATAAAATCATTCTTCATAACCTAGGAAATGAGAATATAAGAAAGTGTTAAATTATATTATCAATAAATGTAACATAGGGAGATATCAATGCTCATCAAAACATAAATTGATAATAAGGGAATTATATCATTATATGAAAATCTTAAAACCATAACCTATATATCATAGATCATAATACTTATTCATGGACTAAAACATTGAAATTTTCGTTAACGTAATTACAAAAGAATCAATGAACATGGGCCTTTAGTGGAAATATAGGAATACTGCATATGTTTGTGGTATACACAAAATCATAGAAAATATCATCCTTAGTAAAGGGTCACTACTAAGACTATAATAGAGTATTATGTTCACTAGCCATTAATTTAAATCCTTAGTCACTATTTACTCCCACAAATATAATGCTATTTAGAGTTCCTTACTAAAATTATATCACCCCACATTTTAGTCGATATTAAGTAATTATATATCATTCATTTCCAAGGCATTGGAGGGCTATAAAATTTTTATAAAAACCCTCAAATAATAATAACAAATTAATATTAATTAAAATATAAAAAAATCATTATATATCATATAAAATTGATATGAAAAGGTATTCATAAACATTTTTATAATTTATCGTAGTATAAATTGTGAAAAAGAAAATGAGTTTCATAAAAATTTCAATACTTAATCACAGAATAACACCTAGAAATGAAAATTAGATTTATCAGAATCTCGTAATTATAATCATAAGACATCCATAGAAATAATAATTATACTATAATTGGATCATATCCCCATTAAATCATATTTAATCTCAAAGGATGTTATCTAAGATGAAAATGAAATTAAAATATCTTTGTAATATACCCAAAGAAAGGTCACATATCTAATTTCAATATCACTTAATTAAAATTTCAAAATATCCAAAATATAAAAGAATAAAAATTATTTGAAAAAATGTAATCATATATTGGAAAATTAAAAATCTTTAATGGTATTGAGAATTAGATACCCTATTCATACTATGAACATTAAAACAGTTATTCCTTTCGCATTTTTAGTAAAATATCATAAGTAAATCATTCGGAAAATGATTACAAGATTACTTATAAATTTGTTTTTATGAATTTAAAAAAGGGAAAAATAAATTAATAAATCATATAATAATAGTAAAAAAGTATTCATTTTTTTAAAACCTGTATATAAAAGAGGAAATCATTTTTTTGAAGAGAAAAATAAAGAATCATTTAATAAAAAAATTTATTTCTATCCGTTGAGTAAAAAAATAGAGTATATTGAAATTAAATAATGTAATCAATACAAATAAATTTATGGTAATTAAAATAATTATATTATTTAGAGGTAGATTGCGAAATTTTGTTATCTGAAACATAATCATAAACAATCTTGATAAATAATTTGATTATAACAAAAATCCCTTACATCAAGTTTGATTTTTTTTGAAATAGATATAAAATATTATATATTGTACAAATTTTTTTATATATAATAAATTAATGTATATAATTTAAATATAACATATTATCCAATTATAACATTTTAATACCAATTTTTGAATAATTCTATAAAAATTCAACATTTTTTGGGTGTTAATTGTTTCCTTTTTCATGAGAATTACAGTTCTATATATCCAATCATTATACATTGATCATGGATTATACATCTCAAGAATATTAATATTGAAATAAATATATTATATATTAATTATATAAATAGATTCAACTATAAATGGTGGATATAAAAAAA
This sequence comes from Viscum album, assembly GCA_963277665.1. Lineage (NCBI taxonomy): Eukaryota > Viridiplantae > Streptophyta > Magnoliopsida > Santalales > Viscaceae > Viscum > Viscum album. Next base: position 1,636,447,399 of record OY728121.1, on the reverse strand, counting down.
CGAATTATAACATTTATGGAGATAGTATGTCATACATAAAACAAATAATGTTTCAACTTTTTTGAAAGATGGAATAATCTTAAGGTAAATAATGAACACCCTCTCTAGAATAATTATTATATCATATATATTCTTTAAATCTATCCTTATTAACATCCATTTAATGTTTAATTTAATAATCAAATCACATAACTTCGTAAAGTTGGTAGTCTACAAGTATACCCAAGGGACATTATCATTTTATAACATGTTGGAATGTAGGAAGGAATATATGATATTATAATTAAATAATAATTATTATATCATTAATATAATATATATATATAATAATATCATATTAATTATAATTAATTAAATATGGTGATGAAATATGAATTGTATCACTCTGGGGATGTTGTAGTCAACAAGTACACACGAACGACAATTTCACTTCCCATTTTATGGAAAACATTTTAGATATTTTGGGTTACATAATAATAATAAAATATAAACAACTTTATGATATTGATTTTTTTTTATTATTAATATCATGTTTTTAGAGGAGTTTGGGGAAGAAATAAATTGATAGAGTTAAGGTAATATGAGTACATCTTCTTTAGTAGGATCTTTATAGATCCTCTGTTAATGACCCATTGAGTTGTATTTTAAGAATAAAAATATTTAAATTCGTTAATAGGGTTGTTTTGTAGAAATTTGTTTCGGGTATTGTCATGTTATATTTCTCAATGTGTTTTCAATAAGAGAAATAATGGAATTATTTTTTATGTTGGGGAGAGGACACACATACAATTTCAAAAAAGATGAAATATAATAATGTCATACTCTTAAAAAATACTTCAAAAAGGATATAAATTATAATATGTGATAGGATTATGTAAAAATATTTCATGAAAATAATGTTAATACATGTTTATGGGGAACATATTCTCTTTTCTCATAGTACCACCAGTAAAACCAATTTAACTTTAAAAATATATTTTTTTACTATTTTTACAACTCATTATTTAAAAAATAAAGTGGGATACTTAAAAAATTCAAAAATTATGATTAAAAAATAACGAATAAATTTTATAAAATTAAATTAAAATAAGTGATTTAATTAAATTTAAAATTAAACATGAAATTCATAATGAAAAACATTTTTCTGAATAAAAATATTTCTTAAGTATAAAGTTTTTTTTATATTAATGTCACCTAAAATTAATTTTAATAACAATAATAGGATTATAAATAATATAAATAATGTAATTTTAATTTTAAAACAATTTAAAAACAGAAAATTTCTTTTGTAAATGCCTTAAATGAAATGAAACATTCCAATAAGAATCAATATTTTTCTCTATTGAATGAAAAATATAACTTTTTATAAAATTATCAAAATATCAATATTATCAAATTTTCACATGAATATTTCAAAAATTTGGTTTATTTTATCAATTTATATTTATAAATTGAATGAAATTATATATATTATTTTCTCACAATAGACAATGACACCCAATTTTCTGAAAAAAAAACTTTTGATGTTATAATGACTTTACTATAAAGTTAGTAAATATATATATTAATATATTTCAATTATATAAAAACATTATATATATTTTTAAAAAAATTTCATTTTTAAATAGACTACCAATTTAATTTCTATGTTAAAATGTTATACTATATTATATTTCATTTAGAGTTAGGATTTTCTGTTACATATTTTATCGATGAAATTAAATTTATATGAAGAAAAATGTGTTATAAAAAATTAATCTATAACATTCTACACCATAAAAATGAATTTATAAGTTAATACTCCTTCACTATAATACAATAAATGTGTCTCTACTTATTTTTTCACATCCATAGTTTCCCATATAGCTTCATCACATTGAAGAATCTTCGGGGACCATTAACCAGATGAGTAGTGTTGTTTGGTTTCACATTCTCTCTATGATCAACAATTTATAGTGGTTTTTATTAAATGGGATGACTATGAACAAGTGGTGAAATATCCATGTTTTGTAAATTTCTGTATCTGTTTTGTACTTCCTTTGGTTAGATACAAGGAACCCATTATGAAATTGAGAGCGATTTGGTGGACGTGCCAATGATAATATATCATCCCTAATTGATCAAGAATATCTAAGGGGAAAATATATATAGGGCTTATATATCATATTTTTATAAATCTAATAACCTATTTATACTATTAAATTGATAGTAATAACTTCTAACCAACTTTGAAACCCATATTTTACAGATGATTGTCAGTATAACATTTCTATCATCTATGAGTTTCCTTGATGCGCAGTTGAGTGACATTGGTGTTATCTACCATTTAATCATATATCTTTGGTCCTAATAGATTCATTTCTCTTATTTAATCCAATCACATTATATTTATACACATATTTATATACAGGTATTCTTAAAGATCAATATGAATTCATTTTTGAATGCTATTGTTTACGAGAATTTCACCAGAGTATGGTGTTTATCTCAATCAACATTTAAATCTAGGGAGTTGGATCGAGAAATATCCATGGATTGTATGGTCCTATAAGATTGAATATCATTTATATAATTATAATTTTTACTAAAATAATCTCTTTATCTAGCTATTTCTAAAATCTTTTCCCAAACTTTTATGTAAACCTCGTATCCTGATCATGTAAAACAAAATGTGGTACACCACACAACCTTTCAACTTCGTTAATATATATTCAATCTAAATGAGATAGAGAATAATATGTTATAATAGTAATTATGTTTTAATACATTATATAGTTATAGAGTATATCCCATGTTTCATTTTGTCCTTTATATATTTTGGGTAGTCTAATAAAAAAATACTTGGTGATGTTTTGACATTTAAATTATTGTATGGGTAATTGTTCTTTCATCCCTATGGGATTCTATCTCTCAGAAATAACATGATGTCTTATGAAGCACTAAGATAGAAAATCCTATATATCTATCTTTAAGTTTCACACACATAAATTCAATTCTAGAACTCTAAATATATGTGTACATATAACAAGAAAAGAGAAATATGAACCATGTGCTTCATCAAAATTCTCCTTATTAAACTATGGTATGGATGAGACACATACATGGTCCATAAAATGTATCATTCCATCACAATAATGGTTGAACTAAGAAAAAGAATTTATCCATATTTTTTAGATCCTAATGTTAATTCTATGTCTCTTTAATCATTACACGGAGATATGGTTGAACACTCAGTTGAGAAATACAATACATCTTCCCATACTTAATTTTTTCAAAATCCAACCATTTTAAATCAAGTAATATTGTATAGTTTTTGGTCAAGTTCATTAATATGATTGAATTATCTATTCAACATAGATAATATTCAACCTTTATCAATTTACAAGGGGGTAATTCATTGATCCTTTATAATCATTAATGAACTCGAACCATATTTTCTAGAAAATATTAACCACTTTATGTGTAAATATATACATTAAAAATTTATGATTGGTATATATAATGATACATTATTTAAAAGGATAATGAACCCATATAAAAAATAAAAAAATTTATGTAGATAACAATAAATCCAATTTTTGTTAATTTTTCTCATGAACTTTCTATTTTAATGAGGAATAATATTCAACCAAATAATTTTTCATGAGGATGAATCCTAGTCCATTCATCAATGTATCACTATTGAATAAAAAACTTTCACCACCACTTGGTAAAGTAAAAACATGCTTGCTGATAAATGTTTTCTTCAGTTCATTAATTTTTTCATCACATTTATCAGTCCAATGTAATTTCTCTCCCATCCCTGTTAACATTGTGTGTTTATTAGATATTTGTGAGAAAATATCCATATTGAATTGAGAATATCTTTCCAAACTGGGAAATAAATATATCTGAGTAATAATTTTTGGCAAAAAAATGTTCCAAAACAGCATTCTTTGATGGATTCAATCATATACCCTCTGCACAGAATATATTTCCTAAATATGAATCTTGTTGGATTCCTAAATTCACACTCAGTAATTTTTTTATAAAATTATACTTCTTTAAGGTTTTTAGTAAAATCATCCAATGGTATTTAGACTCTTTATTAATATTTGAATATATGAAGATTCTATATGTAAATAGATTTCAAAAATTGATCACTATAATATAAAAATACTCTTTCCATTAAATAAATAATGATTAAAAAGGAATTTGTAATTACAAATAGAATCACTATAAATTTATTTTGTCTATACCTCATTTTGAAGGAATCACAAGGTATTTCACCACTTTTGACCCTCAAATGATAGTATCTAGATCAAATATCAATTTCAAAAAAGTACTATGTTTTACATAGTTGACCAAAAAATGAATAAATTAATGGTATGTTATACTTGTTTTTGATAGTGATATTATTCAGTTCACGATAATCAATACAGAGTTTAATAAATGGTGCCATCCTTCTTATAAAAAATAATAGTTTCACCCCATGGTGATTTACATGTATGAATGAATCACATATATAGGTTCAATTAGAGTAATTTTTTAATTACTACGACTCAGTCATGGCTATTCAAAATAAAGTCGTTGAAATAGTTGTAGTATAAGGTATTAGTTCTATTAAAAATTTAGTTTCAAGATTCAATGAAATACTAAAAAACTACATAAATAATTTATTAAAAACTATCATACAATACAAATATATTTTATATTCAGTTTCCCCACAACTATATATGATTAACACCCATTTTGAAATGGAATAATGACTTATATAATAGATGAAATCTCAATTCGATGTTTATATTTATCATTTCACTGATAGATGATTATAACTTGGTTAAGGATATCAAATGTGACATTCCTTCCACATCAATTGATGAGGGATTAGTTCATGGAAAAAAATGCATACAAAAGTTTTCATCAAATTCAACCAAATAAATATTAATGATAACACGAGTATGTAAATTACTAAAAAAATAAATCATTGTAACACACCACGATTTTATAGTACACCTCTTATTAAATTTTACTTCATTGATAGATTTAAAACATATTAAATTATTTAAAAATTATTATTTAATCATTATAGTTACCTTCTTGATGTTGGTAATGGTAGGGATGAATGATATTAAATAAATTATGATAGTATAGAATACAAATCCCTATAAAATTAACTCATTGGGTACCAACAAAAATAAAATGAAAACCAATAGAACATAAAGGATGTATTTTTATAAAAATCTAATTCTTGCCCACAATGAAATTTTATAATTATAATTTAAATTAACAAGTAATTAGTGAGATATATTAAAGAAATTTATATATTTTATATTCAATCAAATAATTCGATAGTCATCCAATTTTTTTAGAGGCATAAGATAATACTAAATATATTTTTTTCCCATAAAAGAATATATTTTCTAAATACTGTTTTAGTACTTTTTAATTTGGAATATGTTATAAATTTAAATTTTTATAATTTTATAAATTAAATTTAAGAAGTAATTTTTTTGAAAGATTAATATGATAATTTACTTTGGATAAATTTTTGGTATTTTTATAACAAGTATTATTCTTTAAAATAGTAATGGGACTGTTAGAATAAAATTGCGTCCTTTAGAAATAGTAATATGGCAATTAGAAAAATATCCTCACCTAGGAAATTATAAATAAAATTAATGTTTCTCATAAATTATAAAATTAAATAATTATCTAATATTATAAGTAAATAAATATTGTTAAAATTTTTAATTATGTGTTGGTTTTTTTTAAGTCATAAATATTTAATTAATTTTTATTAAATAATAAAATTATTTAAAAAAATCATAAAATATATTCATATAGTAAATTGTTTTATCCTATGATTTTATATTAATTTAATGAGACCTTAGTAAATTTATCATAGTGTTATAAAATCAATTTTAATTTTAAAAAAAATTATTTTTTGAGTAAATAATGACTTTAATGAAAAATAATATTTATAATATATAGAAAATTATTTTTATAAAATTTATTTCATTTTTCGAATCTAACTTTCAATAAACATTTATAGTGAATTTTTTGGATTTTTCTAAAATAGTTGAATTTTGGTGAATAGTAAAAGATGGTAATTTATGGTATTTATACATTATAAGATAAAGACACTATAAATAACATAATGAATGATGTATGAACCGATGGTTCAAAAAAAGGACTTATTACAATAAGTATTAAAAATAATCAATAATATTTCATGTCTTTAAGGAAATGAAAAAAATGAATAAAATAATGAGAAATCACCCGTCTCCAACAATATAAATATCAACCATCACCACTACTTTTCCTGACATCTCTAAGCCTTTTATACATATCACATTTCTACACAATATTCTCCCCAATACTCCCACACCTCCAAGATAGTTTTTGTCTCAGGAAAATTCCAAATCCTTTTTCATAAGGTGGATCTCTAGGTGGAGTATTGAAGAGGTAAAATACTCTTCCTTTTCCTTTTAATTCATTTTCAAGTTAATTTTTTATTATGATCTCATCAACTCCTTTGTAAAAATGATAATTATAAATATTTTATCAATAATAAATTGGAAATTTATATTTTTAATGTAATATCTTTTATCATACACCTTTTTATCTATCTCTTTTATTTTAAAAATGAAATTATCTTATAAGAGGGGCCGATTTACAACCATCATGGATGATGAACTATTTTTCTTAAATTTCTCCTTCAAGGATTGTCATGAATGAATTTTCATGGTAGAAAATTATTATAAAATATTTATTATATCTTATTTAAGGTTATGAAACAATTTTATATACATATTATAAAATAATATAACAAAACAAGTTCTTTGTGATTGAAAAACTACTAAAATTAAGCTAAACAAATATCATTAACATGTTATCTAATGACTCTTCCTATTATATAGATAATAATAATAAATATAATCAATAAAAAATCTATTTGTTCACTAATAACATTTAATTCCAATTATGGTCAATTATAAATATTTTATATGAATGCCACTACTTATAAATAAGCATACTTATTATGAAAACCCAATAAAAAAACACTCATGATTGATAAAATTTTATCATATAACTCATCTAAAATACCTTAAATAAAATTAATAAAATTATAGAAAACAAATAAAAATTATAATATGTTCTGAATTAATTAATTAATTAATGGATTTAATTTCAATATCTAGGACATTAATTTTAATTGTAAACACATCCAGACATAAGGTAATAATTTTCTCATCTCACTTTCATTTTTATGAGATATTTCATTATTCACCACTATTAATTCGGTACAATGAATGTATACTATCCATTTATGTATCATATCATGAATATTTTATTTTCATGGTATCCAATGTATCATTTTATAATTATTAATTTTGGGGAATAAGATTCTATTTTTTACAAACTGGTAATGGATTCTACCCGAACCCCCATTTTTCCTTCGGGTTACACTTACACTACAATTACTCAAATATAATGATTCATTTTTTATATTTCTTATAATTTCTTCTTATATGTTACAAACACCAATATTTAGATCAGGTCATTTGTCTTGATGGGGATATACAAGTTTCAAAATGGAACCCTTCTCAATTCTTCCCGATAAACAAACCTAATTAAAGGGAACTTATTGAATATTTACACATTTTCAAGTGAAAATTATACTCTATTAGAAGCCGAAATTATTTTTCCAAAATATGGTATTTTAAAATAAAAAATATCCTTGTTTATTTATAGTTTTATGAAAACAAATATTACTTTTCTCAGTAAAATCAATTTAATATTTTCCTTAAACCGCAATAAAATGTTTTATTTCTAATGATTCTTAAAAAAAAAATTTACCTGACATGAAATAAGTGAGACATAATTTATGCGTAAAATATATTATCAATATCATTATATTATATTCTATGTGACATACAAGGTTAAAATATGATTTTAGGAGAAATAGAAATTATTTTCCAAAACAACTCTTCTTTCCAAGGTGAAAAAGAGTTTTTCTCATCTCACATTTAAATATATTAGATATATGCCTTATTCACCACTTATTACTCATGTATATGGTTTCTTTTGTATGAAACTGGACGGTCAATTCAGGAATGTTTTTATTTTTTTTGAATTTTTTGAGAAAAGAGGAGTTTCTAGAAATTTTCAATGTACACACCATGTACTTTATGAGTACGCGTCATGTACATCCATGCCGCAACAGGCGATGTGATGGCCGTGTAATATCCACACACATAGTCATCTAAGAGTAACCTAGAGGCTTCCTATAACGGATTATAGAAACTGTGAGTACACTCCATGTACTTTAAATGTACATGCCATGTAATTTGTTTTCTTTTAATTAAAAGAACCAGGGTCACGTCTGACGGACAAAACTGTCTCATTCTCAACCTAGTTCGTCCGAGAGTGTCGTGCAGCTGTGGATATTAGATGAACCCCTATCCAAGCATCTGTCATCTGAATCAAACACTGACGGGTGCGTTGGAATCGTAACTGTGAGTCATCTCTTCTCCTAGAGCAACATAACTTGATTTCTCCACTTTTGTGAGTTATAGTGGGTGGAAAATTTTATATGTTCTCATAGATCCACGATGTTATAAAGAGATTGAATCCTCATGGTTCATGTATCTTGATCTACCAACACCAAGGTAGGTGGTTTGTGCCTTTCTATAAGAATTATTTGAGTTATTTGTGCAATTTCTCCCAAAAACCATGAACGGCGTATTGAGTGTTTATCATTTTAGCCATATTATTTCTCTATTATGCTAGTATGCCTTAGTAGATGATAATTTATTGTGAATAAGTTGAATTTTTGTGCTTTGGATGTTTTTACCATGCATGTTTCTCCTATTTTGACATTTTTCTCTTGTTTTTCGATATGATGTTGATTACTATCCATGCCTAGTATTATAGGATGGTGTGCATGTTCTTCTGTTTGGAAATTTTTCTATAGAATTTTATAAAAGTAGTTCAAGAGGTTTAATTGGGCCGTTATGCACTGCAATAGTTTCTTGACTTACACAGGTCCATGAGAACCTGATGTATAGACCATATAGTAAATTGACGTAGAGGGCTTCTCTAGAGTGTCTCTATAATTATATGATGTGAGACCACATAGGGAATTGACATAGATTGTTTCCCCAAAGTGTCTGTAGTTCCTCGATAGGGGCCACATAGGGAATTGATGTTGATTGCTTCCCCGGAGTGTCTTTAGTACAATATCGGAATATAGGGGGAATTGACGGTGAGTGCTTCCTTCAGAGAGTCTATACATTAGCTAAACCAGAAGTGTGAGATTGTGTTTTCTTACCAAAGGGGTTCTTGTAATTGATAGGTAGTACCGGAGGGGATAAGTTATGGCTACTTCCCAGAGGGTTACCTATTGTGTTATCTATTTTGTTGTTGCATGCTATGTGGTGTTTTGAATGCTCAAATTGTGGATTGTTTACATCATATTGATTTTTTATTTACTACTATATGTACTTTTACCTGCCATATACTCACTAGATATTAGGCACAGATCTTCAAGAGGTTTCTTACTGAGATTTAATCTGACACCTGGTTTGGCCCATGATTTTTAGCCCAAATAGATTATATTTCTGCAGGTATAGACAAGGGTATGTACCCATCGAATTTAGGTACTTGATATCATTGGAGAATGAGTGAATGGGACCAAGACGAGGCATGCGATGCTGATTAGTTTCTCATATGTTTTCCTTTTTTACTTTGGTTTAGTACTGTACTCATCATTGTGACATGTTTGGATACTTTCCTAGACATATATATATATATATATATCAGGCATCATTTATATATATTTTCGCCCAGTTGTTTCTTTATTAGTCTTATGCTATTTACTATTGTTGGATATTTACTATTTCTGCTATTGTGTGTTGTTACATCTACTGTGTACTCTGTTAATGAGGGTATAGTTTCTCCACTATAACACCCAAGGCCCTCACTGCTAGTCGGCAGCCTCTGGCATTTGGGGAAATGCGCTTTAGGCCATGTGACCAACCGGGTACAGGGCACCTCTGGGTGGAATCTGGAACCAGGACATTACAAATTGGTAAAAAATGAGTTTTTTTCTCAAGCATTACTGTTTGGACCTTATAGTTAGGGATATGACGGAATAAGTACACGGTAAAAAGTTGTTCCTTGGAGTAGCTTACCCGTGTACGGGTAAAAAACAATCTACCACATTATTTCAATTTTTCTAGTTTCTTAATTTTACGGTTGATTTGATTTTCACCGTTGGGAGATTCACATGTTAGGTGCAGTTACCGTTGATGTTATTAAGGTTCTATTTCTATCACAACTCGATGTGATGAGGGTTTTCCATATCGTTAATCATATAGGAACATGTTATAAATCGCATGCCATGTATTCTTTCCATGAAATCTAGGATGAATTAGTGATTTCATGTTGTTCTAATAGATATTTTGTAGAATATCCATGTTGTTGATATAGATTCCTCGATAGAAATACCTGCTATTTGATAAGGAATTATGCGTAATGTTTTGTTTGAATGAACACCAAACATTGGTTCCTGACATCTTGTGGGACCTCATGAACCGAAATTTGGTGCATCATTGCACTATTTTCTTGTTTATAACATGTATTAGATTCCAAACATTGATTCACAGGGAGTATGGACCCTCACAAATTTAAATTTGGTTATTTCATTTCTTATTTCACTGTTTTCTAGGTTCCGGAGTAGTTTCTGAGGCTTACTGTCGGGGGAATCCTAGAATACATGTCGTGTAATGTTAAGTAAACACCATGTCTTATTCTATTATGGAAGAAACCATTTTTTCTTAAGTATATGTCGTGTACATTATGTACATGCCAAGTAGTCTCTAACTGTGTCGTAGGCCATGTGAGAAGAGACATGGGTTGCGAAAAGTTGGGTAGGAACACGATGTGTCCGCATTGAACACATCGTGTAGAATAATCCTAAGAATCCAGCCATGTAGCTAACAGCACGGGTCAGTGGAATATCTTCTTATACAATCCATGTCCCCTTTGAACACGTCATGTCGTCTGAACCAGGCACCCAGCCGTGTGATGAACAAAATGGGTCGTTGTTATTCATTCATGTACAAGATTGGTCTGTCAGGAACACACCATGTTGTTGGAGACATGATTCTGTCCGTGTCACTAACAACATGGGCCATGTGAATCTTGTCCAGTGCACGTTGTGTCAACCATGAACACACGAGGTAGTATTTTCTTTAGAGAGACATGTTGTTTAACTGTGTATAAGGACCTGGGTAGAGGAAGATGATTCAAGTACATACCATGTGTTTTGAGAACATGTTTTGTGTTTTGGGTGTTACACAACCATTTTAGAAAAAAGTACATTCCATTGTGAATGACATCAGGGAACATGCCATGTAGGGAGATTACACTCTTTGTAGTCATGTTTTTTAAAATTTGAATGTTTTATTCTTCTTGTTGTCTTCTTAAACTCTTGGTTTTCAATCCATGAAAATTATGATCTATCATGTGTGCTTGACCTTGCAGTGTCATTCCACTGAGACTTCCTCCATTTGTACACCCGCTGCAAGGTAGTGATCAGACATCAGACATGGCTGATCAGTGACCACCTGTATATCCTCCTGTTGTGCCTATCATGGCACTAGTAGTTTTACCTGTTACCGGTGCTGATGCATAGTTCAGGGAAGGCTTCATGAGGATGATGTATACTTACCGGGGAGTGTCGTCTTCTGCCCTATCGATGGCTATTTTGACGAGGGTCATCTAGCATCATCATCCTCCCACCTTCTCAGGGGAAAGAGGACCTCGGGATGTAGGGTCATGGATCAAAGCCATGCTGATGATCTTTGAGCATATGGAGATGCCTCTAGAGAGTAGAGTAAAGACCGATACCTATATGCTATGATATTCCGCTAAGAGATGGTGGGATATGATATCACAGGTCAGTTATCAGAAGGTTATGGCTTGGGAGGAGTGCAAGTGCATCTTCTATGACTACTTATATCTGGATACCCTGAGGGCCGATTGAGCCCGAGAGTTTATGAGACTTGGGCAGGGAACCGTATCCGTTATGGAGTAACACTCACGTTTCACCATTATTTAACATTTCACATCCTTCCTGGGAGGAGATGGGTTATTCCTGCCATGTATGTTCGAGGATGGCCTCAGACATGACATCTGCTCTTAGGTGAAAATTTTCAGGTTGACTTCCATAACATCAATCATCAACAAGACACTGATCACGGAGCTTAATCTAAAGGAATCTGGTGTTGTGATCCGGGGTAGCACAACATCCAGAGTTAGTGCTCCGCCAGCTGATAGCCAGATGTGCCGTAGGAAGACTACATGGTGTGATCCGTCTAGGCGGTATGCATATTTTAGTAGTCAGGTGGTGTGATACCAGTGTGGGATAAGCGGGCATATGAGGATGCAGTGCCAGAGGGACCTGGTGGAGTGCCGATCTTGATGCATGTTGGGACACCTTCATCATTTATGTCAGATCCTTTCACCAGCTGCTGGTTACAGGGGTTCATCTATGACTCCCCATACAGGAGCATCTCCTTCAATTTCCCAACCTTTTGGGAACTGGAGAACATTCGTCCCTTCAGGCCATGGTAGAGGTTGTTTCCATGGTAGTCAGTAGTTCGGTTTTTAGTGACATTAGGGGGGGTCAGCACAGAGTGGTCAGGTAGGGTCACAATTTCGTGATACAAGCTAGACCTATGCAGTGGAGTATACCCAGTAGGAGTAGGATCCCAGACCTTCAACCGTTCGATGTATGATCTTAGTAGCCTCAGTTTTAACATTTGATTTTTTTGATACAAGGTATTCACATAGGTGTATATATGATGATGTCGTGGAGAGCCTTGGGCTCTACATCTTTTTTTCTGCTGATATCTTGAGACAAGATACTCTGTTGGGGACTAGAATGACTAGTGTACATAAGTGTAGAGAGTGCCCTCTATATGCAGGTGGGTGTCACTTTTTTTGGGATCTCTATGTCCTAGAGATGATAGACAATGATGTCATCCTAGAAATGGACTAGCTAGTTCCCTTCCAGGTATTTATCAACTGTTATCACTGCATGGTGAGTTTCATATCACTAGAGGGTGGATCCATTATTAATAGGGGCGAAGGGGATGTCCATGAGAGCAGAGAGGGTCCAGATCATCATTGGTTGGGGGAGATACAACCTAGATTTCTAGTTTTATCTAGATGACTAGGGGAATTCATAGTTAGACTTTCCTCAAGAGGTGGATCGTTTCATAGATGTCTTTCCAAAGGACTCTTCATGTTTTCCTCCCGAGCGCGAGGTAGAATACTCATTTGATCATTTTTCAGGAGTGACACCAGTGTCCATTCCTCCTTATAGAATGGCTACACCGGAGTTGTAGGAGCCCATGAAATAGTTGGAGGATTTACAGGCCAAGGGTTTCATCTGACCTAGTACATCTCCTTTGGGTTCTCCTATCTTGTTTAAGAAGATGTCAGACGATATCCTTATTCTTTTTATGGATTATCAGAAGCTTAACCAGTTGAATGTCAAGAACTATATCTCTTTCCGATCATTGATGATCTCTTTGATCAATTTCAAGGATCCCGAGTGTTCTTGATGATTGACTTGAGGTCCGGTTATCATCTGTTTCACATTTGACCATATGATATACCTCTCACAATCATTTGGACTTGGTATGATCTATACGAGTATATGGTTATGCCATTCAGTCTCACGAACGTGCCTACAGATTTAATGGCACTGATTAACCAAGTATTCCATCCATAATTCGATTCATTCATGGTTGTTTTCATGGATGATATCTTGGTGTACTCTCACACATGACATGACCATGCTACCCATCATGAGATCATTTTGAGTACACTAAGGGAGCATCAGTTATTTGCTATGATCTCAAAATTCCTCTTTTTGATGGACCAGATTCACATCATAGGTCATGTTATCTCAGAGGCAGGAGTATAAGTAGACCCAGAGAAAGTGAGAGCGGTAGTTTCCTAGGAGTATCCAAGGATCATCTAAGAGGTGCAGTGTTTTATATGGTTGGATGGAAACTACAGACATTTCATACAGGAATTTTCATGCTTATTAGCACCTCTGACAGGTTTGACAAAGAAGAGGGAAAATATCTAATGGTTAGATTCTAGTGAGTCAGCCTTTCAGGAGCTGAAAGGGAGTTTGACTTCAACACCGATACTAGTCTTCCTAGAGCCGAGAAAGAGCTATATTATTTTCTGTGATGCATTAAGTATCAGGCTGGGAGCTATTATTATGCAAGTAGATGGAGTCTTTGTGTATGGGTCTTGGCAGTTGAGGCCACATGAGAGGAATTATCTGATGCAAGACCTGGAGTGGGCATCTGTTGTTCATGCCCTACGCTGCTAGAGACAATATCATAAGGGAGAGAACATTGTGGTTTTCACCAACCACAAAAGCCTTAATTACATATTCACTCAAGGTGATCTGAATTTGATGTAGTGAATGTGGGTTTAGTACCTTCATTCGCTTGACATTGTGCTTGCCTACACACCAGGGAAAGGATGCACAGTGGCTGATGCATTGAGTAGGAGGAATCAGATACAGGATGTTCGGGAGGCCATAAGTGAGCGGAAGCTTATGGCTATATTTGCTGAGATGTATATTGAGGATCACGATAAACAGGGGTAGACTTTTCTATATTTTGTAGTTGTTATCTCTACCCTTATTGATCGAGAACAAATGAGGGAAATATAAGATTTGGAAGCCCTAGTACTACGGGTATGAAATCAAGAAAAGATCCTATTACTGGGTGGGCCATAGGTGAGGATGAGATCTTGTGATTCTAGGGACGCGTATGGGTCATAAAATATATACACGAGGAGTTGATTTGGGTTGTACATTCCTCAGTTTGGCCAGTTCATCTTGGTGTCACCAAGATGTATCGTGATGAACACCATTAGTATTGGTGGCCATGTATGAAGAGGGACATTGTTGGTTTCATCATGAGGTGTTCCACTTGTCAGTATGTGAATGCAGAGCATCAGCAACCAACAGAGATTGTATAGAAGTTACCCATTCCCGAATGGAAGTGGAATGATGTCATGATGGAATTTGTGACCGGTTTACTGAATTCCCCTCGAGAGAATGACGCAGTTTGGGTTGTCATTGATAGACTCACGAAGGTTTCTCAGTTATTGCTGACCAAGGAGACCTTCAGTGTTGAGGAGCTGGGACAATTGTACATCCTAGATATTGTACGTCTTCATGGAGTTCCACACTCTATTGTTTTTGATAGGGATACCCATTTTACTACTCGGGTATAGAAGGGGATTTAGAAGGATTTGGAAACATAAGTACTTTTGAGTAGAACATACAATACCTAGACAAATGCCCAGTCTAAGTGTACGATTCTGGGGCTTCAGGATATGCTCTGAGATTTTATTCTAGATTTTGGTGGTTCATTGGAGAATCATATACCTCTCGTGGAGTCTTCTTACAACAATAGTTTTGAAGCAACTATTCAGATGGAACCGTATGAGTCTTTGTATGGTAGGCCTTTCCAATCAAATTTATTTTTCTAGTGGTAGTGGAGGAGGCTTTTTTAGGACCTCTTATTGTTCAGGAACCCACAGAGCAGATATGGTTGATTCAGAAGAGGATGGCTATTGTCCGCCATGATAGAAGTCTTATGCTGATAAGAAGAGATGACCTCTGGAGTTCGGGGTCATGGATCGCGTTTTTCTACATGTCACACCAAGGTTGGGACACATGAGGATTAGGAGATGGGGTAATATTTCACCGAGGTATGTCGGATTGTTTGAGGTGTATGATAAAGTTGTTCTGGTTGCCTATCGGTTGCAGTTACCTTAGATGTACCAATCGATGAATGATGTCTTTCAAGTCTCTCAGCTTCGACGTTACTTTTCAGACTCATCTCATGTCTTCCAACCTGAGGAGGATGAGATCGAGGTGTACATGTCATTTAGGGAGAATCCTATCTGGATTGTGTACCAGAGTACAATGGTCATCTATGGCCGGTCTTTTCCCTTGGTACGAGTGTTATGGCATCACAGTTAGGTGCAGGAAGGGATTTGGTAGAGGGAGACCGATGTACAAGCATAGTGGCCAAAACTATTTGAGGTTTCTTCTTCTAAGTCACGCTGGGGATATTCAGGGAAGAATTTATTTAAGCGGCGGTGTTTGTAAAAACCTAGACCCTCTTTTCCGGTATGTTATTCATTTTCTTGGAGTTTTTTATAAAATAAGTGTTTCTAGAAATTTTCTAACTACATGCTGTGTAATTTATGAGTAAACGTCGTGTACTTCCCTTCCGCATAGATATGTGTTTTGGACATGTAATATCCACAGACACACAACCATGTTAGAGTGACATGGAGGCCGCTAAAGAGTAGTATGGAAACGAGGAGTACACACAATTTACTTCAAAAGTAAATTCCATTTAATTAAATTTACACGCCATATATTCTGTTTTTTCATTAAACGTACCAGGGTCGCATCTAACAGAAAAAACATTCTCCTTCTCAACCTAGTTCGTCTCAGAGCACCGAGCATCCGCGGATCTTTGAAAAGCCCCAGACCAAGCGTCTTTACTCCAAATCAAACACCGACTTTTGTGTTGAAATCACATTGGTGAGTCATCTCTTCTCCTTGATCAGTATACCTTGATTTATCCTCTTTCATGGGTTATTGTGGGTTGAGTTTTTTATACGTTTTTTTGTAGATTCATGGCATTATAAAGTGATTCAATCCTCATGGTTCAAGTATCTTGATCTCCTAATACCATGGTAGGTGGTTTGTTCCTTTCTATATGATGTATTTGAGTTATTTGTGAAATTTCACATAATACACATGAACGTGGTATTTCTTATTTACCATTTTAGTGGTATTGTTTCTCTGTTATGCTGGTATTCCTGAGTAGATGATAATTGATTTTGAATATGGTGAAATGTTTTGATTTGGATTTATTTCGCATGCATGTTTTGCCAATTTTGACCTTTGGTTCATGTTTACCTGTAGGCTTCTATTTACTATCCATGCCTAGTATTATAGGATGATGTGCATGTTCTTCTATTATGTTATTGTGCTGTATAATGCTACCCAAGTATTTCATGAGGATTAATTGGGTCGTTATGCAATGCTTCACTTACTTGAATTACACATGGCCATGAGAACCTTGTGTATAGACCATAGGGAGAATTGATGTGGCGGGATTCTCTAGAGTCCCTTTTATAATTATACGATCCGAGGCTACATGGGGAATTGATGTCAAGTGCTTCCCCAGATTTTATGTAGTTCCTCGATGTGGGCCATAGGGGGAATTGATGTTGAGTGCTTCCCCATAGGTCCTATAGTATGATACAAGACTATAGGGGTAATTGACGGTGAGTGCTTCCTCTTAGAGTCTATACTTTAGCTTAACCAGAGGGGTGAGAGTGTGTGTGCTTCATAGAGGGTAACTTGTACTTGATAGGTATGACCAGAGGGGATAGGCTGTGGATACTTCTCATAGGGATACCTATTGTGTTATCTGTTTTGATGTTGCACGATGTGTGGTGTTTAGAATGCTTAAACATGGGGTTTTTTTCTGATTAGTACTTCTATTTTTACTGATATTTGTACTTTTACCTGCCATATACTCACTAACAATTAGGCTCAGATCATCCGGTGGTCTCCTAATGAGATTTACTCTCACACCCTATTTGTTCCATGACTTTTGAACAAATAGATTATATTTCTACAGGTATAGACAACGTCAATCACCCTTCGACTTCATGTATTTGATTGCATTGGAGCTGAAAAGCATGTGACCAAGCTAAGGATTGCGATGCTGAGGAGTTTCTCAAATTTTTTCATTTTTTAATTTTCTTTAGTACTATACTCATCATTGTGACTTTTTTGGATACATTCCTATACATATATGTATCATGCATCATTTATATATATTTTTCTCCAGTTGTTTCTTTATTAGTCTTCCGCTGTTTACTATTGTTGGATATTTTCTGTTTCCACTATTGTGTTTTATTATTTCTACTTTGTACTCTGATAATGAGGGCATAGTTTCCCCACTATCACACACAATTCCATAGCTACTAGTTGGAAGACTTGAGTGTTCGGGGGAAATATTCTTTGGTTTATCACACCCACACCCTTAGAAGGGAACAACATCCTCACTAGAACATCGAATGGATGTCGGCTCTATCACCATTTTTAACAGCCCAATCTAGCCCACAATCATGATATTGTCCGCTTTGGGCCTAGCCCAGACGTTTTTGTTTTTCCCTAGGTTCAAGCCCTCAGGAACCCACTAGAAAAGGCCTCATGATGGGATAGGAATCTCGGTCACCTTATAAATGGGTGATTCAGGCTTCTCCTACTTTGATGTGTGATTTCCATAACATGGCCGTCAGGTCTTGGCCCACTAGGTATAACTAGTTTCTCCACAGACACGTGGTCTCCACCCAGGGGTCCTCCCACATTCCTGAACGGGTCATTTGAATAATTATAATACCCACATTCAGACACATGTCCTTTCCAGTGTGTTTTTTCCACACTCACATAGAGCCGGGGAAAACAAAACCATATGGGCTTGGCCCAAGGCAGACGATATCATGATCATGGGATGGAATGAACAATTAAAAAAGGTATCAAAGCCAGTGTCCATTTTATGTTCCGGTGAGGACGAAGGTCCCTTCTAGGGGGTGGGTTATGAAAATCCCACATCAAAGGAGGAGGATCACGATGCACCCCTTTATTAGGTGGTTTGGATACCTCTCCCATCATGAGACCTTTTCCTATTGGGTTCTTGAGGGACAGAACCCAGGGAAACAAATCGTGCGGGCTCGCCCTAATGCTGACAATATAATGATCGTGGGCTAGACTGGGCCATTATATCTATACTACCCTTTGATATATCATAACAATAGTATCTTTATTCTAATGAAGTTATATTATATTATGGTTTGAATGTTTCAAATTGGTTTTAGAAACATTGGAATTTTAAAAGATAAATTTCCTCAAGAATTTTTCAATGGTATCTCCTTATATATTGTCTTACATTATTAAACATTGTAATTAATTGAGGTTTATTTATTATGATACCATCTAAAAAATGTTTTTGAAGGTTTTATGATCAATTTGACTATGGATGTTCTATTTGATACCATTCATAGACTAATGTTTAAGTATTCACATTTTCCTAATAGTTTTTCTGTATGAATGTTTATGTTTCACTCATTAATATGAGTAATTCATTTGACATTGTAAGTGATGGGTGAGGTCCACTATTTCCCCTTGATGAATTGGTTGGTATCTTGAGAAACAATAGTCTCAATTTTTTCCCATTTTTGTATTTTCTTTGCATAAGGACTTGTTGGTATGGTTTTAATGTCCCTCAATATGCATTCCCTCATTATGAATCTATTAATTGATATTCCATGTTAATATTCGGCTAGTAGAACATGAATGATTATGTTTTATTATGGAATTATTTTGAAAAATTTATTCCTAACATAATATAATCAAGATTAAATTTTAACGGCATGTTTACATTTAGTCATTCACTATGCATTATTATTTATGCTTCCACTGTATTTCATACCCTTACTGAGCATCTAGGGTCACCCTTTTATTATGTTTTATTTTTCTCTAGGATGCCAAGATGTATATTAGGAATGACTTATTGGGATAATTTTGGAGTTATGGATGTTTCTAATATAATTTATATATTTTATTTCATTTCAAAGTTGTAATGTAACAATTATGTTTGTATCCCGTTTTCCAAAAATTTCAAACTCTTAATTCCTTCAAGATGTGATTCACCTTAATAAGAGTAATCTAATAAAGTAATTCATTATCTCTAGGCCTTTAGTGTTGGAGTCCATACCATTGGTATTAGAGTAATGTTAGATGAAACTTTGTAAACATGATTTAGAAATCATATAGTAGGGAAGATAAACCCTATGATAGTATTTGAGAATAAGTATACAAGGATATACTAGAATTTCATTAAATTAGTGATTTTGTGGAAATTAATAGAAATAAATCCCTATATGGAAACTAAAATTATATGTGGCTATAGAAAATATGTACCTAGTAGTAACAACTATGATTAGGTGTCACGGGCCTGACTCGGGGTAAACTGGTACACAACAACTAACCTTATTGCACACATCATTTAGAACCCCCAAGGGATATTCATATGATATTTCACATATTCATTACAACCCATTATTAAGGATTTGAATATAAAATTAAAATGAATAATGTAGGAAAAACATAAGGTGTGTTATTTTGAAAATATGGTGTCATGATATTCTATAAATGAATATATGTTTTTCTCAATATTGATTTTTTTTAAATATGCCTTCTGGTTTTAGTCAATGGATGGAACCCAAAAGAGCCATGTTGACATTGAACATGATATACAAGGTAGTAGTGATGGGAAACCAAATGGGATATTTATAGGGGTGAATGATATCATGTTCATGCCTAATTAGTTTTCCCAAAATATTATTAACAACCAACACATTAACTAACTCTCAAACCCACAAAAGAAGTGAAGAATGGAGTATTATAAGAGCTATAGTTGTTGATACCGTGATGAAAATAATTATATATTTTCATCATGTAATAAATGTGGAAGTGGAAACCGAGGAAAGTGTCCCAAAGTAAAGGAGAAATGCTTTATGTATGGGAAGAAAGTCTCTGAAGCAAACAATTTTCAACAAAAAATGAAGAGTACAATTAAAGGAAATAAAACTGATCCTAATAATCCATTTGTAGTTATTTACCTAAAATATAGGGGACCTGGGCATTACCAGAGTCAATTAACTATTCTATAGGATACCCTATAGGCCAAGAAAGGATTTTTTTGGAAATAAATGTATGATGTATTTATATATTTATGTTGTACTAAAAATCTTAATTAAAACAATGTTTAGTGATTGAAATTATTTTAGGGATGTCCATCATATTTATTTTGCAAGTTATATGGTTTGATAAAAAGGGAAACCCATCATATACGACATGTTCTGTGGGGTTTTAACCCACAACTTAAGTGTGAAAATGGGGAAAATCTTACTACTATCATAGGTTATCTCCATGTTATCTTGTTTATTTTAGTTAAAACATATAATGGTTAATTGTTAATTTCATTTTAGTGAAATTATTTTATAATATAGATAAATTTGGGATTGAAAAATGATTTGGTGATTATGTGATTAATGTAATTTCATAAGATGTTCAAAATTTTTGGATCCTATATGATTTTATAAAATATAATATTTTGAGGAATAAATATGAAACGATATATCAATTTCAAATTTGATTTTATAATGGACTTATGGTTATCTAGGTTATTTATGAAAATGAATAGAATATTTTGGATAATAATTTATTTAAAAAATTAAAATTTTCATATAACAAATTAAAAGTTATAGATTACATTTGGGAGAATACATGAACAAATAATTTGGATTTCGGGGTCATAGTCTCGAATATGATTTGAGGAATGATAGTAATTTAAAAAATTATCTTTGTTGAACAATGAGTTTTTCATAGGAATTTTGAGATTAAAGTTGTTTTCCATCATATAAATGTGTATTATTTTGGGGGAATTATATTATGATATCCTAAAAGTTTGGGATTTGGTTAATGTATAATGACAAGAGGAATATATAATTATAATTTTGCAGGATCTTTGATCCATAGAAGTTGATATGAATTCTTTATGAATGAAAATATTATTTTTGAACATTCATTTCCATATATAAGGAATAATGTGGAAATAGATCAATGCACAACCAATGGATGATACGACATAGAATGTAATAAAGTATTATTAATTTCTCAAGTGCATATCGAGATTGTAATGGAATCCCTCAACTATAGTAAATGGATTTTGAAATAAAAACTCTATTTGTGAAAATTATTTATTAAGAGGATAGTGGTCTTTTAACAGATCACAAGACTTATGGTTTTGTGATGATTGAATTTCTAATGACCATGTCATGTATCAATATCTATCACAACATGATGGTTATATTTCTATTTAATCTCCACATCTTTACTTCCCACTGATATTCTCCAATTTGAAAGGCTTAATATTATGGTGACCACCAGATTTTAATTTTTTCTTTTATTAAGATGATGATTTATTAACCCTATTTTTTATGTGGATTTACTACAGAGGGATTTCCAAAAAATAATCCTCTCTCTATTTTAATGTATATTTTTAAATTTTGTGGATTCCATTTATTGAATGAGGGGAGAATTTAACATCCCAAGATTTTACAGTATGCCTCTTATTAAATTTAACTTCTTCGATAGATCACGAGTTTAAAAAATGATTTAATTATCATTATTTAATTATTGTAGTTATCGACTTGATGTTATGAATGGATTGAATTGATGTTATAAAATAAATTATGATAATATAGAATATAAATGTTATTAAAATTGATTCATTTGTTACTAATTAATTAAAAATGAAAAGCAATTGAACCTAAAGCATGTATTTTTATAAAAATCATTTTTATGCCCATAATGAAATTTTATATTAATAAATTTAATTAATAAAAAATTATTTAAATATATTAAATAAATTTAAATATATTATATTCAATAAATTTTTTTAATATTCATCCAAAACATTTTTAGATGCATAAGATAAGAATAAATCCATTTTTCAAATAAAAAGCATATATTTTTCTAGACATATTTTTTACACCTTTTAATGGATAACATGTTTTAAATTTTAAATTTGAAGTTTTAATACATTAAATTTGATGAAATAAATATTATTCTTGAAAGGTAAATAAAAAATTTAATTTGATTAAATTTTTGGTATTTTTCTGATAAGTTTCTTTTTTTATGAATAGTAATGTGATCGTTGAAATAACAATTTGACCATTCGGAACTATAATAATGCCATTTGAAAAATAAACACACCAATGAAATTATTAATAAAAATAATATATATTTTAAATATTAACATTATATAATTATATAATAGTAAAAGTAAATAAATATTTTAGAAATTATTAATTAAGTGTTGGCAATTTTGTAAGTCATAAATATTTAATTATGATTTTATAATTATTATAAAGATTTAAATGAAAATTTATTTTCAGAAAATATATTAATAAATTAATATTTTGTTTTCTTATTATTTTAAGATTATTTAAAGAGATCTTAGATAAAATTTCACTGTGTTATAAATTTTTTCATAATTTTAAAAAAATTATATTTTTCGAGTAAATAAATATTTTATATAAAAAATAAATTTCTAATATTAAAATAAATATTTTCATAAAATTGAGTTCATTTAATGGATTCTACATGTCGAAAAGTATTTACATTGAATTTTTGGGATTTTTATAAAATATTAGATTTTTAATGAATAGTAAAATATGTTATTTATACACGATATGTTAAATACACTATTTATTCAATCATGAATGATTTAAGAAACCATGGTCAAAACTAACATGGAATTTTTATATTAATTAGTGCAATAATAAACACTATTTCTTGTCCTGAGTAAAATAATAATATAATGAATAAAATAATGAGAAATCACCCCTCTCCTCCACTATAAATAGCACCCCTCACCACCACTTCTTCTAACTCATGTAAGCCATTTACCCATGTAATATTTCTGCACAATTCCACTCTTCCATGTCCAGGAGCTCTTAGTCACATAAAAAGACTAAAACAATTTTCTTTATCATGTTCTCGAGGAGAAATATTCAAGAGGTAAAATCATCTTCCTTTTCCTTTAAATTCATTTTCAAGTATTTTTCTTTTATTTTACTCTCCCTACATCCTTTTTACAAATGATAATCATTATTCTATTATCATATATATTCAATAATTATGTCATGTTACTGTAATATCGTTCATCAAAATCCTTTTTATCTCTCTGTTTTATTTTCAAAATGAAATCATCGTCTGAGAGGAGATAATTTTCAAGATTCGTGGTTGAAGAACATTCAATAATAAATTTATTCCTCTAGGATTGTCATGAATAGATTTTTATGGTTGATACATATTATAAAATGTTTATTATATCTTATATGAGGTCATGGAACCATTTTATATACATAATATTAAATAATATAACAAAACATGTTCATTGTGATTGAAAAACCACTAAAATTAACCTAAATAATTATCATTAACTTGTTATCTAATGATTCATAATAATATATGAAAAAAATAACAAATAATACCAATTACACATCTAGTTCATCATTAATAATATTTAATTCCAATTACAGAGAATTAAACATATTTTACATGAACTCCATTACTTATAAATAAGAAAAAAATCATGAAAACCAAAGAAACAAATGCTCCTGAATAATAAAATCGTATCATTTAACTCATCAAAAAGACAATAAATAAACCTAATAAAATTATAAAAAATAATTTATATGAATAAAAAGTTATTAATTTTTTAATTAATGGAATTAATTATATTCCCCATACATTAAAAAAATGTGTAGAACACATTCATACATACAGATAGGATTTTCTCATCCCACTTCAATTTTTGAGGGATATTTATCATTCAAATATATTTCTTCTGTATAGTTTATATAAACTACCCATTGATGTATAATATCATTAATATATTTATTTTAATGGTATTAAATATATCATTTTATGATTATTAATTTTGGGTCATATGATTGGATTGATTTCAATAAGGCAAGAAATTTTACACGAAGCCCCCATTTTTTCCTTCAGGTTACTATTTCAATACGTTTTTTCAAATTTAATGCATTATTATTTCTTTAGAATTTCATATAAATTATATATATATGTTCCAAAATCATAAATCCATATTATATCATCCTTATTTTATGGGGATATATATGTTCTTAAATGGTTTTCTTCTCAATTATTCCCGATAAGTAAGCCTGATTAATTGGAACTTCCCAAATTGTTACCCATTTTCATGTGCAATATATCTTATGTTTTAAGCCATAATTTTCATTCTAAAATAAAATATTGTATCATAAAAAAATATTGTTTCATTTATGATATTATAAAAAAAGTCTTCATTTTCTCTTTAAAATATATATAATATTTTCCTTATACCGCACAATTTTTTTATTTATATAGTTTCTTAATAAATAATTTTACATGATTTCACTTCAAGAGGACATATGGAATACCAAAAATATAATTTCAATTTACATAAAATATTTTATAATTGAAATAAATGTTTAAAATATTAATTTATTTCAAATAAAAATATTTTCCCACAAGAAAACCTCTTTCCAAATTAAAAGGGGTATTCCCATATCACTATTACTTATAAGAGTTTTATTCCTTATTTTCAACTTATTCATTATGTGTGTGGTGTATGTAATTCCAAATGATATATCATAATAGGAGTCTCATTATTCTAATGATATTATAAAGTATTATGATTTGAATGTTTTAAAATGGTATGGGACACTTTGGAATGTTTAACGATTAATTTCCTCGACAATGTTTCAATGGTATCTCCATATATATAGAGTTTCTTGGAAGAATATTATAATTAATTGAGGTTTATATCTTAGGATACCATCTAATTTATGTTGTTTAAGGGATTATGATCAGTTTTTCTATTGATGTTATATATTATATCATTCATAGATTATTATTTAATTATTCACATTTAATATGTATTTTTTTATTTCGAATTTTTGTGTTTTTTATGTGTTAACCATTCATATTATAAATCTATTGGACTTAGTATGTGAGAGGTGTGGCCCTATCTAGGACCTGGATGCATCAGTAGCTCTCAAAAGACAATCATGTTTGGGATCTTGCCCATTTATGTATGGTATAGACATGATTCCTTGGCGATATGGTTAGAATGTCCTGCATAATGTATTCCCTCATAATGAAACTAGTAATTGATAGTCCATGTGATTATTCACTAGTATAATATAAATTTCTATGATTTATTATTCCATAATTTAAACATATTTTATTCCTTCCCTATTATTCTCAAGATTAGGTTTTAAGGGAATGTGTAATTTTAGTTGTTCACCACGACTTATTATTTATGCTTACAGTGTATTACTTGTAGAACCCTGGGACACCCTGAGAGGGGAGGGGTCAATCCGAGTGTCAACATTTTATTTTAAACTGACGGATCTTTTTCCCTCATTGGTAGAAACTAGTTTGACCTGAATGATGGATATGATAATAAATAAAACATTCAAATGCAAATAGATGACACAACACTTTTTACTTGTTTCACCACTAAGGGCTATGTCCACGTAGCATACGTCGACAGGTTTTCGGTATTACCAAATTCCACTATTCTTCAATCATTTTGAAATAAAAATATTTTGGAATATTCACTCTGTCCCAGGATCACTGCCTTAACAATTGTTCAGGGATAGTCTACTGCATCCCTCGGGTCACTCTCATTGAGTCCCCCTAGCTCACTTCCCTTGGTGAAGTCCCACAATGTTTATAGATGTGAAGTTTTATTCATCATTGCAAAAGAATTCATCCACTGTTGTTTGTAGATGCTCTGTTGAAATCCAAATTTCTCCCATAGATTAATTTCAATTTGTACTACAAGTATTAGGCAATATTCCAGATTTTGCGCAGCCCCAGAAATATGGGCGTACATCAACCACACCCGGTGCACTACTCCAAACCCAGCATGGATTTTTCAAAACGGTGCGCAAGTCAAACTCTCCGACTTGCGCGACACACACTTCTTCGACTAAAAACTTGCGTAACTCAATTACTTCAACGTCCAAAACAATTTTGGCATGCAACTATCAACTTTTGTGCTGCTTCAAATTCTGGCATGCAAGTGTCACCAAACCACCTGTGTGATAATTCTTTCCCCAACTCCAAACTTGGGCGACCACCACCCTTTCTCACCCAAGCCACATTGGTTGTGAAACAAACAACTTCCACACAACTACAACTTGCGTGACCCACGACCACATGCATGACCACTACACCTGCGCGATGGGAGATCTGATTTTCTCCAAGTCTGAACTATGTGTTGAATGAGGAGGGGTCGAACTCTATTTATGGGCATTTGGATACCCTATGTGATGACGCACAAGTATTCCCTCAGCGCACAAGTTTTGATTCCCAAGTCACTTGTGCGACCAAACATAACACTTGAGCACACTTCTCCTTTTGCAATATTTTCATGTTCTTATCTTGAAAAATAAATGAGGCATAAGTTTCCTCTCCTTCAAGTCATTGGCACATATGTCTCTTTTCCAATAACCACTTTTCTCCATTTCTCGATTTTCAAGCCAAAACATTTGGCAAACACAGGATAACGGTGCCACCTTTAATACTATTATCTACTTGTTCTGCATGATCACTTTGCTGGCACACATTATGAACATCCACTAAGGATTAAAAAAACCATAATCCAATTCGTTCATAGAACGACCATGGTTCCAACAATCTCCCCCATTGGGTTTGTTGGAAATTGGTGAATAAATTCAATAAAGCACCAGCCATAGGAAAACGAAAAATGCATGAATCAACTCAGCCAACACTCTATATCTACGCGAGCAATGCCCGGTGTAGAAAAAAAGAGAGGAATCTTGAATTGGGTTCCCATGTTTTGGAATTCTCAATGACGAACAAGAATTTATCTTACAGCGTCACAGAAGCTTTACTTATCCAATTTATTCCTTTATAAATCCAATGTATTCCTTCCCATCCTATCACCAACACTGAATTCTCAATGTGTCACAAAAGCATTACGAACCTCAATTTTTTCCTTTCCCTCCCATTGAAAATAATCCCAAAAACTAGGAAATTTTCATTGTTCATCTCAAACCACACTCCCTCCAGATAGGATCTCCCACTCAAACCTATATCGCATCCATAAACAGATTATAAACAATTAACATTACAGGGGAGAGGGTTATTTCGTAACCTCCTTATGCACTGGGAGGTGTCTGAACACTGAGGTTCAACCGATGCTTCTCAAACACAGTCTTTGATAGTGGCTTGGTTAGGATATCAGCCACATGCTCATATTTTCCCACAAGATCCATTCTAATCACTCCTTGCTCAACATTTTCATTGATAAATTGATACCTAATTTCAATTATTTTGTATTAGAATTTTAAACATGATTCTTCATAAGATAAATTGAGCTCTTGTTATCACAGTAAATTACCATTGGTTTCTTCACCTCATCACCAATATTTATTAGTTGTTGCTTCATCCATAGCAGTTGAGTGCATGCCTTTGTGGAAGAGATATACTTAGCTTAAATAGTAATAAGAGAAGTAATTTCTTGTTTCTTCCTCAACCATCCAACACATTGAATCATAATATAGAATGCTCCACCATTGGTGGATTTTCTGTCCACTACATCGCTACCCCAATCAGCATCAAAAAATTATAATAATTCACTGTCTCTTCCTTGAGAAAAGTATAACAAAAAAAATTTAGTTCCTTGAATATACCTCATGATTATTTTTACTGCTGTAATATGCTCCTCCTTTGGAATACTATGAAAGTGGTCCGTTAGATAGGTTGCAAAGACAATATCTGGCCGTGTCACTATCAGGTAAAGTAGGCTCCCAATTATCCTCCTGTACATAGTGGGGTCTACAGATGCCCCAACCACGTGATTTTATAGTTTGGTTACAACTACAATCGAAGTTGATATTGGATTGGAGTCTTGTATATTAAACTTCATCAGCAGCTCTCTTGCACACTTTTCGTGGGAAATTAAAGTGTAATCCTGTCGTTGAATAACCTGCATCCCCAAGAAATATGTGAGGTCCCCAATCATAGACATTTCAAATTCTAATTTCATGTGACTGGAAAATTCATCCAATGATTTCTTCCTGCTGCCACCAAAACTAATGTCTTTAACGTAGACTATATCCATGAACGGATCTTTTGGATAATTCTTCACATATAGATTGTGGTCTACTAATCCTATTTTGAATTACAACTTCTTGACAAATGAGTCTAGCTGGGAATACCCTGATTGTGGTGCCTACTTCAAGACATATAGATCATTCTTCAGTTTACAGAACTTTGTTTTATCAGTACCAAGAAAAAAACTCACTGTTTGTCCAATGTAGACTTATTCTTCAAGTACACCATTCAAGAATGTTGTCTTGAAATCCATTTGATATACATTATATCGTCTTTGGAGTTCCATGGTATTGAAAAGCCTAATTGACTCCAGTCATGACACTGGAGAAAAGGTTTCTTTAACATCAATGCCTTCAATCTGGGAGTATCCTTTAAATACCATTCAAGCATTGTTTCTAATAGCACTTCCATGCTCATCAAAATTTTTCATGAAGATCCATTTTATACCAATCACATTGTGACCTTCGAGTCTCCAGACAAGATCCCATGTCTAATTCATGTCAATCTAATATAACTCTTCATTCATGGATTTCACCCATGATTAATCCTTTGTAGCTTGTTCAAACGAAGATGGCTCCACAACTGACAGATATGTTGATTGGGATTTATTACTCACCCTCCTAGATTGAGTGGGTGCACTCATGTCCCCAATCATGTTAGATGGATCAATCTAAGCTCTTCGATGTTTCCTGTGAGGTTCAGTTGCATTCATTCCAGTCATAGTTTCTTCTTTAAGTTCTTCTTCTGAGTCAACATCATGATGTGACTTCTGAGTGTTTTATACAGCTTCCTCTATTTCTATATTTGAATTTTCTCCATGTTCACTTTCTTCCTCAATTTCTATCACATCATCATGTGACGTCCTTGAAGCATTTTTTTTCTCTTCAATTATCTTAACATCACTGCTTTCCACAATCCTTCATAATTTCTTTTTGAAACACTTGTAGGCTTTGCTGTTCATTGAGTATTTGAGGAAAATTCCTTCATCTTCATTATCACCATACCTCCTTTATTTCCTTCCTTGTTTCTGATTAATCATTTACATCCAAAAACACGAATGTATTTCAAGGAGGGATTCCTTCCATGCCACAATTTATATGGTATCTTCGTCTCACCTATATAAAGTTCTGTTCAATTTTGAATATACATCGTAACTTGAACAACCTCTTTTTAGTAATGTTGTGGAATACGACTATCATTCAGAATAGTTTGTGCCATGTTGTTCACCTGTCGATTCATACATTAAACAACTCCATTTTGTTGTGGGGTTCCCATAGTAGCAACCTCATGATTTATCCTATGCTTCTCTACATAATTTTCAAATTTAATGGATGTGTATTCCCCTCCATTTTCAGATTGAAACACTTAGATTGTATGTCATGTATCATTCCTGGCGATTCACCGATATGTTTTCATGCAGTCAAGAACTTATTGTTTCCTATGAATGACTATAACACATGAAATTCTAGTGTAATCATCTATAAAAAGGACAAAGTACCTTTATCCATGACTTCTGACAACATTTATCAGCCCGTGTACATATGTATGAATTAGATCACGAAGATGAGATTCCCTTTTCTTCTTTGGACGATACGAAATGCAAACCAACATTCCTTGAATGCAAGCATCACAAACATGCTTTGGGTTGGGAATTTCTATGACAATCATCAATTTTGGAATTTTATCTATGACATGTTGATTGATGTGTCCCATTCTCTGATTCCACAAATTGTTTTGTTCTTAAACAGTCATGTAACAAACATTTTCTTTACTATCAACCTGATACAAGTTTCCTTCTGTTCTGCATCGCTTCATAAGTGAATAACTTATCATTCCATTGATAGTCAACCCTTTCTGATTAAAAGTAACTATATGTCCTGAGTCATAGTGTTGACTCACGCTGAGTAGATTATGACGTAGGCCATCTATGTAAAGGAATTCAGTCTTCTATAGCTCTCCATTAGCTAATTCAGTACTTCCACTGCATTTGATTTTTAGAGATAAATCATTACCAAATCATAATGTACCATCAACCTTACTTTTGATATTGGTTAATAGGCCATCATTACCTATCATATGAGATGAACAATCACTATCCGGAATCCTGGTACTGTTGCTTTTTGTTGGTTTTAGGGCCACCTCTGCTAGGATGTATTTCTCAATTTTCATTAATTATTTCCATGAGACATTGGATTGAGTATAGAGCACTAATGGACTTCCAATTATCTCATATATGTACATTGGTTCTTCATAGTCGAATTCTTCTTCGAGAGGATAAAACCAGTTTGTAAGAGCAACACTATCTTGTTGATGAGATTTGACAACTCTTGAACTCCGGTATGAGGTTTCCATGTCCCTTATCTGCCTACAATTAACAGCCTTATGACGAAAGATAGAACAACAAAAACAGTATCCATAGAAACTATTTCTTCTATAAGATTGTGGATATGAAGTCAGTATCTTTTGTTGACATCCCAGATCTTCCCCATTAATGTAGCTCCTTGCCTCTTCGCAATATGACATGGCATGGCCACGATAGCCACAGAACTGACACATAATGAGAGGAAATGTATTCTCACTTGAATTTCTCCTCATACCTTATTCATTAGGAAAATAGTTGGAAATATTTTTATTTCTAAATGTTTGAGTATAATTTTGAGTTATCTATTTAGATTGGATTGTGGATTTCTTTTTCAGTAGTTCCAGAAATGTTTCAACATGTCCAACTTCATCTTGTCATTATTTTGGCTCTCTTCACTTCCAGCAGTGGATGTCTCATCTTCATAGCCAGTTCCACTCTTTCCCATTCAATCGGGGCTTTGATCACTCATGAGTTTTCCAAACCCATTGGAACCACACTTGGATCTTGCCAGTAATTCTACTTCTGAGAATCGTCCAAACTATATTTTCTTCTTTGATTATTTTTTAAATTCATTCAGTCTCAAGTTTACTCCTAAGAGTAACAAATTCCTCCTTAAAACCCTCATCAGTCTTGGATTTTTATTCTAGTATGTATGTCAGTTCATTTATAACCTTTCCCTTATCTTCAATTCTCAGCATCAGATCCACAACATCGTCGTCGCTTTCAAGGATATTATATTGTACTATCACAAATTATTCTAGTCATTCAATTTCATCTTCAAGTTCAGCAACATATTCAGTTGATTATTCTACAATTGATTTCTACTTATTGAAACATCTACATTTAATCTTAAGCTTACTAAAAGCATCCTTAAGTTGATACTCGGGATCTGTAGTAGTTTTCAACTGATTCTCTCCACCAGTATCTTCTGGTTTTCCAGTAGTTGCCATCATGGAAGCATGGTTCCCAGTTTTAAATTCTGGTTCTTCTTCATCACATAATTCATTATCATCTTCTTCCTCTTCACATAGAAAACTATTTTTCAGGACATTCTTTATAGATTTGAAGTCTCCATTATTGAAAAACCATTTCTGGGGATTCTCATTGTTATCAGGATCGCTATCATCATCATCGATTTTTCTTAAGTACTGAGAAGCAATGTTCCTGACTTTTCCACAACAAAAGAAATATAGAGGTAACCTTCCATTAAATTTCCCTTTTCCCTTCTGAAACTTCTTGGAAATGAGGGAAATAATTTCTTTTCCTCATCATCTCCACCACTAAATTCTTTTGAAATTTTCATTTTTTGTATGGATTCGAACTCCATTTCCTTGCTTACTTGTGTAGTAGCATCTTCTAGTTTTACTCTTATTTCATATGTCACTAGGCTACTCAACAGATCATCCAATGAATGTTTGGAATGATCTATTTCCTAAAGGGCTGACACTTTTTCATATTACAGGGGTGGAAGTCTTCTTAATATTTTCTTTACAATGACAATGTCTTTGATTTCTTCACCTAGACCCCATATTTCTCCAAGCACATCAGCAATTTGATTAAAGAAGGAGACTACATTCTCATCATGATGCATCTTCATATCATCAAACATATTTTGTAAGACTTGTATTTTCACCTACATTACGTTGATATCTCTTTCATAAATATATTAATGTTTATCCCACATGGACATTGATGAGGTGAAACTCATCACCTTTAGATAGATCTTATATGAAGGGGAAACAGTGAGATCATTATGCGCTTTAGCATCAGCATCAAGAATATTCCTATCAGCATCAGTCATAGCCAGCCCTGTTGGATCAGAAACATGTATACCTTGCATAGTGGAAAACAGAACATACATTACAAGGGATCTTCGATGAGATCTCATTCTGTTCATAAAAATATGAAAATTACATCCATCAAAGAGGGGAACTCCCTTAACACTGGCTGGATTTTTCATGGCTGTAAAAGAAAATATCAAACACCAAAAACCTCCCACTGATACCACTTGTAGAACCCCAGGACACCTTGAGAGGGGAGGGGTGAATCCTGGTGTCAACTTTTTCTTTTAAACTGACGGATCATTTTTCCTCATTGGTAGAAATTAGTTTGATCTGTATGTTGGATATAAGAATAAATAATACATTCACATGCAAAGAGATGAAACTAATCTTTTTACATGGTTCACCACCAAGGGCTACATCGATGAAGTATACACCGACAGGTTGTCGGTCATACCAAATTCCACTATTCTTCACTCGTTGGGGATTACAATGATTTGGGAATAGTCACCCTATCCTAGGATCACTACCTTTACAATTCTTCAAGGATAGCCTACTACGTCCCTTGGGTCACTCCCATTGACTCCCCTTAGCTCACTACCCTTGGTGAAGTCCCACTCCATTTATAGATGTGAAGGTCTCTTCATCATTGAAAAAGAATGCATCCATTGTTGTATGTAGATTCTCTATTGAATTCTAACATTCTCCCATACATGAATCCCACTTTTTACTGCATCTATCAGGCAATCATACAGCTATCACGTATCCCAAGAAAGAATGGCATACTTCAACCACACCTAGCACGATTCTCCAAGCCTGTCTTGCATGTGTCAAGACTGCACCCAAGTCCAGCTCTATCCCTTGCACGTCACACACTTCTTTAAGTCAAACTTGCACAAATCAATTCCTGTTACATCCAAACCGATTTTGGCACCAACTATCAACTATCGCGCTGCTTCAAATTTTGGTGTGCAAGTGTCACAAAACCAACTATGTGACACATCCTTCCCCAACTCAAAACATGGGAGACCAACAGCCTTTATCACCAAAACCATCTTGGATGTGCAGCAAAAAACTGCCGTGCAACTTCAACATGCGCGACCAACCACCACTTGCGTGACCACTACACCAGCACGATGGGAGATCTGATTTTTTTCTAAGTCTAAACATTATACCGAATGAGGAGTGGTCGACCTCTATTTATCGGAATAGGATACACTGCGAGACGGTTCACAATTCTTCCCTTAGCATGCAAGTCTCGTCATGTAATTCACGTGTGCGACCAATCATAACACTTGAGCGCCCTTCTCCATTTTCCCTATTTCCATGTTCTGATCTTGAAAAACAAAAGGCATGCAATTATCATCTACTTCAAGTCAACAAACAACATGTCTCATTTACAAAAACTACTTTTCTTTATTTATTGATTTTCAGGCCCACAAATTTGGAAAACACTGGATAATAGTGTGGCATTCAAAACTATTATCGTCTTGTTCTTCAAGATCACATTGTTGGCACAAATTCTGAACGTCCACTAAGGATTAACAACAAACACAAACCATAATCCAATTCATGCATATAACGACCATGAATTTAACATTACATACCCTTATTGAGCATAAAATATAAACCATTTCATATGTTTTATTTTTCCGAAGTATGAAAAGATGTATATTAATAACGACATACATAGATTATCTAGAAGTTATGGGTGTTTCCAATAGAATTTATATATATTTTTTCCTTTAAAATTTTTATTGTAACAATAATTTAAGTATATGGTTTTCTAAAAACTACTAAACTATTCTGTCTTTTAGAATGTAATACCTTTTAATCATACAAATGCAAAAAATAAAGGAACTAACTCCGTGATTTTGGGGTCGAGGACCTTATAGTCAAAAAATAATTATAGACATGAGATTCTATCATCATTCAATTAGGAGTTTTACTACTAAATTACTACCTCATAATTTAATTAGAATTATTATACCATTAGAAATCTCGTTATATATCATAGAGAGGGTAGATAAAAATCTATAAAAGACATTAGTAGTAATAGGGTGAACGATATGTGTACCTTTCTCAACCTTTTTATCATACCCCACATTAAAAACAGGGATCCTATGAGATTTGTCATTTTTTATGATATTAGGAGTTGACTTTCATCGAACATCATCATTAACATTTATATTTGATAACATGTTAACATAATTCCAATATTCATTTCATTTAATGCACTAGAGTTTCTATGTTAAATTATATTGTTATTTTTCTCTATTCAAATCATTATTTATATTCTTCCCAACAGTGAAGAATTTTTTTTCATAATGAACATCCTTTATAAAATATAAAAATTTACTTGTTCCCTTAAGAAACTTTTCTCAATGTTTCTTTACAAACTCTAAGAATGAAGGAAATATCATCTTCTTATCTCCACAGATTTTATATTTTCCATTGAATTCCGTACTTCTTTTGTTATCAAAACCATGATAATGATGTCTAAATCAAATATTAATTTACCCATTGTTATAATATCGAATGATTTATTGATATACACTAAAATCCATAATGTATAATTACCATTAGTGATGTGGTTTTATGTAATTAATTAATCATTAAAACATACAATTTTGCAGGATGATAATTCTAGACATCCATGTAACAAGTCTTTTAAAATTTTCCACATGGGATCCAATTGATTCAACATCCATATACTTTTTCTAAAGGAACTACTTCTCAATTATTATATAATGGATATATGGAAAATAAATATTTAAAAATAAAATTCTAGATTTATCCTAATGCATGGAGTGAACACTTAATTGGTGTCTCTTTTTACAGATAAGAGTCCACCATTTACCTGATTCTTCTTCTAGTAGATAAATTAAAAAAATAACATATTTACTTTTTAAACACTGGGGAAGAGAAAATAATTTTTTTTGGTACTAATAAATTATTCATTAACTAGAGAATCAGTAAACCCACTATCAGATGATGTATGTGTCCTAATGATGGACTAAATAGACCAAAGTTCCATTATTTTATCATCTAGAATCCCAATATGATCCATAACTTGAGAAATTTATGTAATCATAGTGACATGATTTTTTATTCTAGATCCCATTACATTTGGTTACTTTGGTGGAAAATCATTTAATTTTAAATCGCATTCAAAATTAATATATTTATATTGGGTTTTATCCTTTTACAATAACAAATAATCATAGTGTGAGAAACAATAATCATAGTTGGAAACCACATAATAGTTAAATATGATTTTTAGGATATCCAAATCATTACACCTTCTTCTCTTCATATCACACCATAGGATTTAACTATGTCATTAGTGATCATTATTTATTCCAATCCTTCAAAAAGATTCAAAATGAAAATGTCTACTAACACATTAATATTCTT
Organism: Viscum album; assembly: GCA_963277665.1. Classification (NCBI taxonomy): domain Eukaryota; kingdom Viridiplantae; phylum Streptophyta; class Magnoliopsida; order Santalales; family Viscaceae; genus Viscum; species Viscum album. The sequence goes on along the minus strand of OY728121.1, from coordinate 1,636,410,927 downwards.
ATAGATTGTTAATCCTAGTGCACAATACAAGAACATTAAACGTGCACTAGAAAAATGGATGATATATACATGAACAACTCGTTTCTTGGATATTATTCCAAAATGAATCTATGATAAAAATATATAAACTTATAGTATCCATACATGGATATTCTTTATTAAAAATACACTCCTTTAATTACCATAACCATTGAAATTATATTATACTGTAGATTGTCCTAAGGGTTGTATCTAATGTTTTATAATACTAATTTTCTAAGGTAACTAACTTTTTTCTTATTCAAACTATAGAGACCCATTCTTTTCATAAATAATAATTATATCTTATTTATTTATTAAAAAATATATAACATTATTTTATAGACCATACATATAACCCTAGATATATAAAAAACATGTTCATAAGAGATCTCAATCATCTACAACTATGTTCATTACAAATAGAACACTTCGTAGATATATCATACTAAAAACCATTATCCATAACCTGAGGAAAATAAACATAGGTAAGGATGATTTAAGATGCTCATTGAATATAAATAAGGGATATTTAAAAGATATCTTAATTATAGCATGAGAATAAGAATATATGAATATAATATTAATATTTGAAAACCATATAATAAATATCATTGATCCTAATTATAATTCAGTTTATAAAACATTGCAGTAAATAATACCAGAATCATAATGGAATGAGTTAACAACAAGTGTGATTGCATAAAATTAGAATAATACATTAGTTTTTGGAATACACATAAGAATAAAAATAATTTCCATTGTCATGTCTCACTTTTATGACAATCATATTTTTCTGGGATCACTCATTACCCCTCAAATACTTAATAAATGATCACTCCTAATATTATTATAGTGGATACAGTACATTAATAAAATGGGTTGACTCCCCAAACCATTTCTTATTATCTAATGTGATATATATATTTAACCAATTTATTGGATGTATACGTAATTCTGGGACCACCCATAAAACAATTATAATTAATTCATATTTTTCCCACAACATTATAATAAAATCATCATATATTAGTAACCATGTAAAATAAATTGGTATTATAAAAATTTCAACAGTTCCACATATAACATCCCAAACAAAATTAGATAATTTAAAAAATATTTAAAAAGGTAATCATAATAAAACCAATATAAAATAAAACATGATTCATAAAAATCTACAAATTAGAATAAAAAATATCCCATAAAATGAATAAATATTTTATTGTTGGATCAAATTCTCTATAAAACATATTTGACATCAATGTATGTTATCTAATATGAAAATTTATTTAAATGTTATATAGAAAATTTCACAAGGGAGAAACAATTTCATTTTGTAATAAATTCATTAAAATCATAAAATTTCCCAAATATTATGGGATAATTTTTCACAAAAACATAACATGGAAACAATTAAGGCACGATTCAAACAATATAATGGTCCTGATTTAATGAAATTAAATTTATTCTATTACGTTAAAATAAAGATTAATTTTAATTATTTTGAAAAAAGTAAAAATTCACTCATATTTAAAATTATATGAATCTTTCTTTTAAACCATTATATAGAAATTTAATCATGGGTAAGAAATACGATTAAAAATTATAGGAGAATAGAATACAATTTCTTTAAAACTTTTTTAGCAAACTATTACATAAATGAAAAATGGCTTTTTTTGATAAAAAATATATATCTTATTTCATTAAAATTATTCTTTTGGTATCTTGATTTCATAAATAGTGGAAAATGAAATACAAAAAATTATAATTTCATGAAATTACAATTGGATGATAAAATTGATGATATTATTAAGATTTATATACAGAAACATCATTATTGGAAATGTAATCAAAAATAATCTTGATAAATAATGAGATTATAAAATAAAATTATTACATCGATTTCATAATTATTTGAAATTATTTTAACCAATTTTTAATAAATTTAATCTTATTATAATTCAATACTATAATAATTTTCATCCCATTAATATGTCATAATATGTTTTTATTACACACACTTTTCATTACATGGAAGAAAACACAGGATATACTTAAGATTATTTTTATAGGAAATTTGGTTCATAATAATTAAAAAAATAAGATGTTATTCTAATCCACTTGAATGAAATCTATATGTGTTCAACCAAGGATAATTTTACTAAATTACATTTTTTGAGTAAATACATCAAAGGAAAGGGTTGATCATGAATTCATGTAAGGGAACAAATAAGAGATACATATAACATGAAATCCCATGACATATCAATAATAACATTATTTATAACTATACATGTCATTGAAAAGTACCAAATCATAATAATAAGAACATTATTAATGAAATCAAGATGTTACCACAACATTTAAATGAGAAATTCATAATTATATCCACAATGTTTACCACCACAATGTCATGAATGAAAATTACCATGGTTATTCACAAATATATCATAAAACATGACATCTATAGTGATGAAATTTTGTATAGAACACATTGGAGATATATTAGAGAACACACATCACAAGTATAAATTAATTTTATCTACATATATCATAAATAACCACTTCATTATTAAGTCATGTGAAAAAATGAATTTCATGATTACTAAAATCATAGTGTAAAATGTTCTTAAAGTAATGATTATTATATCATTATAAACCCATTAAATGATAATTTTTTATAAATATATGTAAATAAATTAATTATTAAATATATTTATATATATTTTTTTATTAATGGAATGGTAAGAAGTTTTAGTATTCATAAAATGAAAATTAATGAGCATTTATCAAGCAGAAGAGATAATTAAACTCGACCACATTAAAAGTATAAACATGGATTTATGATATAGAAAATGATAGGGAATAAGGTAATTTAATTGATTAAAGAAAACAATCATATAAATAGGATAATATAATGTTCAAAATAGTTATTTTATTGGGAAAATAGAAGACATACCACAAAGGGGAACCTGTATGGAAAAAAGAAATATAGATTTCCCTAACCAAGAAGAGTTACCCCTATGAACTAAATATTGGAACCTTAGGGGATTATGTAAACATTTTGGGACTAATTTGGAGTAAAATTAAATATAAATTAATAGAGTTTGGATTTTGAGTGAAGGGGAGTGGTGAAATGGGTGGGTATTTATAGAAAATGTGGAGGAATTTTTTAACAATTTCTAAATATATGACTTGAAAATATCGGTTGTTGAAAATGAAAACCCCATGATTTAAACAAAGTTTTTTCTTGTGGTTTAGAAATTGGAGTCAAAATTTAATATGTTTTAATCCACCAAAACTAAACACCATATTTTAATGTTTCTTTTGGTATGGGTAAGTATTTGTTGTTTTTAAAATCAAGTTTTCCATTTTAGTCTTTGGAAAGCCACGTATATGTTCAAAATTTCTTAAAATCTTTTAAAATAATTAATATTAATGAAATTAAATTTTACTATTTTTTATAGTAGTAAATAAATTATTTGATCATTATGAAAAAATCATGATGTTGAAATATGTATAAAAAACCAAAAACAATAATTAAACTTTTCACAGAAAAATTGGATTTTTTAAATTTCTCATAAATTCCACATAACATTTTTTTTTGATGTGCTTATTTAAAATGTAATGTTTCTTATCTTAATAATTTTCTAAATATTATAAATTTTAATTTTAAATATATATATCTTTATTTATATAAAAATAACAGTTTTTAGGTATTGTTAAATATTTGACACTTATAAAAATTTCTCGAAACAATATAAAATCATTTTATCATTAATATTTAAATAAGAGTGATCTGAAAGGTTATTTAATTAAAAAATTATTATTCATAATACCTTTGATTGTTATACTAAGTAACATCCTTTTCTAAAAATATAATTATATCTTATCTGTGTAAAGAAATCAATTTATCAAATTAATTTTAATAAAAAATAAATTTTTTCAATAAAACATATTATTAAAATGGAATTCATGGAATAAATATTTTATATATTCAACAAAATAACACTTTAAGTAACTATTCACTAGACACACAACCCCTAATTACACCTGCATACACCCTAAGGGTAACATTTTTCATGGTGGTTGTTTCATGGAGTGGGACAACATAGACCGAGGGGTAATCTCAAGCATTTATAACATTAATAGTATGAGATTTCATTCAATCCTTAATTTTTTAATCTAATTTTTGAGTTGGTCAAAGGAGAACCCAGTCACATTAACACCTTCCCATGTGTTGAAAAATGAGCATCAAATGGAATTCCTTTACTGGTTGAGGCCATTATAACTCATTTTTTCCTTCAATTATCCTTTTTCATTAATACTTATAAAAAATAATTATAATCATAAAACAATTTCCAGTGGTCAACATAACCAATGGTTATAGTTAAAAAATGGTCATATAATGGATAAATCTTAATAGTCATATATTAATTTATAGCCTATAAATACCACACAATTATTTCACTCAAAATTCACTAAAATCCCTCATAAGGATATATATTCATTTCTTATGATTTTTATTGTTCTATTAATATTTTTTCTAAATCTATTAAATTTTATATTGTAGTGATGATTCTAGAAGAATGGGGAGATTAATATTTTCCCATTTGAACTATTTTATTTTATTATTTTATTTATTTTTAATTTTTTTATTTTATTTGTATTCATAGTTGAAAATTATAATGATAATTATTAATGTGATATGGTTTTTTAAGTTCCTCTGTATTTTTTGTGTGTATAATATAATATTAAAATATTTTTTTCCAATGAAAAAATATAATTTAAAAAACATGGGTCATCTCTTATATCCTCCTTTATAATTTCATCATATAAATATAGAAAATATATTGTCAGTTTAGAATAAGTTAGGTAATTTCTATTTCATTACCTTTTCTAGTTCTAATGATTCCTCTTCATAATTATGGTTGCTCCACCACACTTAAACTTGGTGGGTAGTCTTGTTTCTCAGAACTCAATCCCTATAGTCCAATATTTCCTAAAACTACTACTCATAAGATATTTCATGTTCCATTTGTTCCTCCTTTAGATATTGTTCATTTGAGGGATCTGGTATGTATTTCATGAGGATAAATATGTGGAATAATTCAAAACATGATAAAAATTTGGTGGATTTTTATGCCAATTAGAAACTGATCATATGTGATCATGGAATTTAAAGGGGAAAATGTACCTAGGAATATGCTAAAATTTCATTCCAAACCACATGAATCTTTTACATTGAGATATCAGAAGGAAAACATTGTCTCCATCATAAAAACCCACATCTATTTGATGATTTTTTTCATATCTCTTCTACTGAATCTAAGATTATTTTACATATAACTGTATGAAATAAACCTTTTATTTCCTATATTTCATAAGATCTATCCCATGTCTCATTCACTCTTCCAATTCATCCCAACATGTATTATTTCTACGTCATATTACATATATATCTTTATATAGTTTCATTTGAAAACTCAATTGGAAGATGATTTCATACGAGAAGTTAAATAATCGGAGGTGTTGAATATATCCACCTTTAAATTCCATTGTGCATGTTCTCAAATTACCTTGAGTGTGTGAATAGTCCTTTTAGATTTTCTATCAGTTTGGAGATGATTCTCTATAATCAAGTTTTATTTAGTTTCCAAATCATGTTAATGTCTTCCCTGTAATTTAGATGGGAAACTAGATCATTATCATAAACGATATATTGTGTCACCCCATATAACCTCAAACTATCATTTTTGTATACTGTTACAAGTAGGGGAAGTGATAAATCACTATAAATATTGATGAAATTTGAAATAATAGAGTTTTAATCCACTATAACCCATATATAATCTTTTCATATGGTTGTTTATGGGATACTAGTGAAAAATTCCATAGATGTATTATCCCACTTCTACATTGGAATATGTAATAGTTATAATACCAAATTGGGAAGATTCAACTCCTCCTTTACTTATTGAAACAATAATAAATTTACAGCACTGACAAAAATATCTCTTTTCATATTATCCAACCATAAATGATCACAACATTCCCTATACATTTTACTGATTCCAGGATTTATATCAAATGTAGATATATGAGATTCATCCATAGTCTCCTTATTTATCTCGGGGATAGTTAGAACACATTTCCTTGAATGAAATAATAGTACACGAGTATGACCAATATAGATCTCAAGAAACACCCCTTTTTTTAAAGCCTCAATCATCTTTTGTATTAAATAATATTCTACTTGATCACTCTTGTTCCACTCTAGTAATGATTGTCTGTAAATAATTTATGTTAAGAATGATGATTTCCCTTCACTTATAATTCCCCATACCATCCATAATTTTTCTTTCATTAATGTATCTCCTTGAATAATCATAATTTCTTGCACAATATGTTAATCCCTATATAATGAATCAATGACTTTAGTTTCTCATAGAGGGTTATAATGAATTGAATAGTCATAACCTTTATGATGTTCCAACCATCTCATTTGTCTCATGATCAATTCCATTTTTCTAAAAATGTACTTCAAACATTGGAGTTCAGTGTATATATAACATCTATCCCTATAAATATAGTCCTTCTATATCATCAGAGAAAAAAAAACCTTATTTAACTCCACGTCAAGCATAGGATAATTTTTCACATTAGTATTTAAGTATCAAGATACATATGGGATCACCCTGATATTTTTCATGAGGATTAACCCAATCCCATTTAGATATACATCACTATAAATAGAAAAACCTTATTTGATATTAGATATAGTTAAGAATGGAAATGTATCCAATCTCTTCTTTAGTTCTGGGAAACATCCTTCACACTTCTTTTTCAAGCTAAGAATTGCATCTTTTCGAGTTAACTTGGGTAGTGAATAAAAAATTACTGAAATTTTATCATAAAACTATTATAATATCCATCTAAATAAAAGAATCTATTATTCATAGTTACTCTTGTAGGTTGATTCCACTACAATATACCCTCATTCTTGGTATAATCCCTTGATATTTCTTCAATGGTTATAATGTTCCCTAAGGATTCGACTTTTTGCAACAATAATTCACAACTGTGGAATTTTCAAAATATCCACTCCTTCCCCATAGTTTTAAATATAACCCTTATAATATCCTCAATCTCTTCCAATATTTTTCAATATATCATAATATCATAAATAAAAACTACAATGAATATATCAAGGTAGTCCTTAAAGACACTATTCACAAAATCCATAGTTATAGAAGGGGAATTATGAATGGAGAAGGAAATGAAAATAAACTCATAATATAATATATTTTTCAAAAGGATGTTTTTATAATATATACTTTTTCACCCTCAAATGATGATACCTAGATCAATGGTCAATATAGGAGACGAATTGAACCCCACAAAGTTATCCAAATAAATAATCAGTCCATGTGAGAGGGTAACTTCTCGTCACTACTATCCTATTTAGTACTATATAATCAATGAATTGCCACATTGATCAGTCCTTATTATTAAAAATGAGTTAATTATCTCCCCAAATAGACACAACTGGCCAGATAAATATCTTCTATATAATATCATGAAGTTTTTTCTTTAATTCCCTGAACTATTATTTATATAATACGAGGCCATAAATATCATTTGGGTACAAATATGAGTTCAATGGATTACTCAACCAGTCTTTATAGGTGATGTCTTGGTAAATCTTAAATAAATAATTCAATGTATTATTAAATGAAAGGGAATTTTTTTATCCTTATACTTTCATTTCTTTCTCCATCTTCGCAAATCAACTCCATAAAGGATTCTATGAGAGATTCATCAAGAGAAAAATAATGTAGGGGCATATCTCCTTTGAATATAAATATTTTTTGTATATATGGGACTACTAAAATTACCAGGATTCTACATTTGATCTAAACATTATACATTGACTTACAATCTATTCCCAATATATAGTGTAAGAACCCGGTTGTTCCCTTGACGTATGGATCATTTATTCTTAGTTTATATTTAAGAGAAAAGATGAAAAATAGGTTATGGGATGAATGTCGGACAGTTATACAACATGTATGAGGGTTAAACTCCTTTTAATCCCAGTACACATCATGTATTGATGTCGGCATGCATTTTTATTATTTGATAGTCATGTCAGTAGAAGGAGGAACAAACTGGAATACACACCGTGTGTATTATCAAGTACATTTTGTGTACATTTTTTAAAAAATAGGCAGTATACTCATTTCAATTTTTTTCTAGAAATAGCCCTGGCCAGGTTCATGAACTAGTAGCACTGAACATTGTTTTCTCTCTTGTTTGATCATCTAAAAACCCATTTGATAATAGTCAAATGCGTTGAACCCAATACATAAGATCTTGATTCTAATTGAGCTTTTCATCATAATTTAATCTACTATCCTAGTTAACAAATGTACATAATTAATACTCATATTGTAGATGTACCCCATTCCAGGTCGAAATAGGTGTTGATGATAGATGAGGAGAGTCTTATGACTAAATGGAAGGTGGCATTGTGAAATTCACTAATTTATAAATTTAATATATGTGTCAGAGTGCTGCAAGCTGATTTTTGGGGCATAACCTTGATTAAAAATTAACCAATGTTATTTCCTATTGTAATTAGAATAATTATTTAAGTGACTCAAAACATGTTTTGGTTGTTTGACTTGATTAAGGGACACCCCATAGGTGTGTTTCCCTTAGATGCCCATTTATGGTCGTTTGTCCTAGGATGCGTATGGGTGTACCATTGATTCAATTTTTATGGGTTGTTTAAATTGAATTTATGTTAATGATGGAATTTCAAGGTTATTAAATTATAATTGGTTCAGTTAAGCGTAGTAGAATTATTTATTCCTTGACACATGTTTATTCCAAAACTTAGTTAATAATTATTGGAATGTATTTATGGTATTTTAAACTTTTCCATGTGAGATAAAATCATGGTTATAACTTGGGACAGTTTAAATTTCATGATAAACACATTTTATGTTGTGCATTCTTTTTTATGGGGTTTTTTAGGCTTAGACCGGATCCTTAGACTTATAATATTCAATATAATTGAATTTATTAATAAACCTAAAATGAATATAAATGAATACTAGTGCTTGTAAGACTATTTACTTTTGAGTAATTCCAAGATTACAACTTTAATTATTTTACAATGCTTGTTATATATAAACACTGAAAAACTCGATCAAATCATGGGTGGTTGCCATCTGGGATTTAGTCTCACACCTAGTCGGGGTCATGTTTTTTGGCCCAAAAATATTATATTGAAGTAGGTGTCGAAAAGGGTAGGAACCCTTCTATAGGTACTTGATTTCTGTTCAGAGATGGAGAGCATGTGACCAAGTAGAAGATTTCAATGCTTCTGAGTCTCTTTGGTTTATTTTACATTTGGTACATATATCATGAAATACAATAGTGTATCATATTTGGGTATTTTACTAGAACATGTGACATGTAACATCATCCATTGAATGGTATGAGATCTGGTTATTTATAATATTTTTCTTCCATTTTTTACTTTTGTTGCTTGATATCACCACTTTCATTATTATATTGTTATTATTTATATTGTGTCCACTCTACCAATGAGGGAATAGTTTCTAATCTACCACACATAGGATCCCACTTCTATTTAGCAGCCTCTGTCATTTGGGGAAATGGGATTGAGGCCATGTGGACAACCAGGTACGGGGAAATTTTGTGGGGCCTCAGGATCTGGGACAATACAAAGTTGTATCAGGGGATCATTTTCGGGTTGGTCTTACTATTTTGTGAAATTCGATAGGGATAGGAAGGAAATAGAGTTTTTTAATAAACTGTGCCCATGAGTAACAACTCCATGTTTAGGGAAATGATAAATTGCCCTGAATTAACTTGTGATTTTGGGATTTTTTTTTTCAAAGTTGATCCGATTTCACCATTGGGTTAGAACATTATATTATGAAATTAATATTGATACGATTATGGTTCTATTTTTTTACCCAATGATATAAGGGTATTCCATCTCATGAATAATATATTCTCCTATTAAAAAACACATTCAATGCATTCTGGTAATTCCATTTAGAGAGCATTAGTAAATTTAAAACTATTGTGATAAATGATTTTCTAGATATGCAAGTTGTTGTGATAAATACCGTGATACATATTCCTGTTATTTTGATATGTGTGTTAGTATGTCTTACTATCTGAATTGGATGGATGATAAAATTTGGACACTGAGGTTTATGGTCCCTCTTATATTTGAATCTAGTGGATCATGTTTTGGCCTTTTATTGAATCATGTTCTGATGGTGTAATATGTGGATTCCAAACTTTTATTCGTGGGGAATTTGGGCAACCATGTGTCATAATTTGGTATACCATTGATATAATTTTCAAAAATAGGGATTCTGGGGATGTTTTATAGGTTTATTGTATAAAAAACCAAACAACCCGGCATGTGGTTCTATGAACACTTGCCAAGTTTTCTTCTATTCGGGAAGAAAAAAAATCTTATGTACACATCATGTACTATATATATATTCCATGTGGTTAGTGACCATGTGTCTGACCATGTGATAGAGAACAAAGATTGATGATTTTCAACCAGTGTACACCATGTAATATAGGTACATGCCATGTAGTGTTATTCTGGCAGAACCCTTGCAGTTCAGCCCATGTAAACATACATGTCCAGGAGGAGAGTCTTGAGTTCATTCTGTGTATCAGTCAGACACATGGTGTATCATAGGTGGTTACAAAGCTAGTCTGTCAGAATTACACACTCAGGTAGGAGCACAAGGTTACACGCTGTGTATGGTTTATATAGGTCATCTACTCCACTTTTGGTATCCTTTTATGGTTTCCTTCTCATGTTTTGTTCATTCACTCTTTCACCGTGAACATTGAAAATGAACATGGATAGTTGTGTGTACTGGAACCTATAGAGTATATCAATAATGTCATTGCCATGTTTAAAGAATAAATAATCTAAATTTTGTGGGTTTAGATCAATAAATGATTATTTTTCATTTTAATATGATATATAGAGAATATAATATGAATAAATATGATATGGATAATTTTTTTAAATTACAAGATTTGTGATTCTTCCTTTTGGTTTCGAGAAATTTATAATTCTCTGATGTCAGTTTCAATATACATTTTAATGATTTTCCTCAATTTTTTCTTAATGACTTTTATGGAGATGAAGTTATTAATTTTTAAATTAATTATATGGATAAGAAAAGGGTTCCGATGTTCCTAATCATACTCAATATCAATTAGGATTAATTGAATTGAAATAAAAATCATCATAATGAGGATGTAATAATTGATTACTTGGAAGGAAAAATTAGTTACCCATACATTGTTTGATATGAATCAGTTGAAAAGGAATCCAATATGAATAACTGGAAGTTATTCTTTGTCAGGGTCATCCTATTATTCAATAGTTTTTCTAGGATATTTCGAAAGGTGATTATAGAGTTTGGTATTGTTTTAAGTGATTAATTTATGTTTTTGGAATGATTGCTTGATACGACTATGGTGTAGGGGGATTCCTTTGGATATATTTAAGGTAGTTTGATAATTCTATGAACTAATATACATTAATCATTTCATGTAAGGGGATTTACTAAGGGGTGGTAATATAATAAATCTTAAATTCTAGGGGAATAGGTTTAATTTTTAAATAAAGATGTTGTATGTTAGGAGAGTGTTAGAGATATGGGATTTTTGAACAGAGGAAGGGAATTCAGTTATTTTGGTTAGTTGTAATCCTGTATGTCATAGACTGAAGAAGAAATATATCCAAACATGGTATCTGAAAAAACCTATTTTATTTCATGTAGTCCAAAATAACTACGATTTGTGATTGAAAAAGTAACAAAATTCATATATATATTTAATAAAACTCCATCAATTGGATGAAATTTATATTAGTTATTACATACATTGATAGATACATCTAACTAAGAAAAACGATATTCATTGAAAAGAAATATTATTTTGAGGAACACTGAATGAAGTTTCTTGGATGAGTGATGAGAGTTGATAAAAATATATATATTCCCACATTACAACGAAATAAACTCATGACAATAGAATCTATGGTCTCTTAGTTGAATAAGGGACTCTAGTGTTGAGAAACCCTTTTATAAGAGATAAAGTAGAAAATGAGTCATATTATACATATTCAAGAAGATATTTTACATAGGGATGGAATCAATTTAAATTCATCCACTATAGAAGATTTTGAGGGTATTCTTAAGACAAATATTGGATAACTAAAATAGAAGATTAATGCAGTACTAAATTTTTAGGTAATTAAAATAGTATTGTGGGGAGAGATGTATGGTATTATTAAATATGTGGTGATGGATACATTTAATTGAGAAGATCTAGTGATATAAATAAAAAATATAAAAAATATAATTCTTCATTCAAAAAATATTATTATACTTTATGTTACCATTATAAAGGTTGTGGATGGTAGGTATCATCAAGTAGTTTATTATCTTACTGAAAAAATCTTGGTTGGGATCACATGGGCACAAATGAAGGGTAAAATGCTTGGGGGAGATAAAATTTTAATGGTGTAAGATTATTAATAATCTTTGTGGGACATTGATAGCCTAGAAAAATGAATTTCTATATAAATGAAATTTAATGTGATCTTAATTAAATTGAATTCCTCTATATGAAATGGTGGATGAGTATTTTCATTTTTGAAGAAAAGCCTGAGATTATATATCTAGTGATTAAACATGATACATAGAATATAGAATAAAAAATAACTCTACAAAGGATGGTTAAAAAGTAGTTTTTCAAAAAGGTAATAATTAAAAAATAGATGTATGAATCAAGAGTTCTGTATCTATTGGATAAGTGATATGTTTGAATATGAATACATTATATATTCTTCCCAAAAGTTATCTGAATGAAAGTGAGAGGAAAGATTATTTTTCAAATTCGTTGATGGGACTATGATATTTTTAATAAGAAGAATTTCAAGATAAGGTGATGAAAGAGATATGGTATACATAGGGGATGGAAATTAATATTTCAAATTGACTTCCATTTTTTGAAACTAAATTATTAGTAATGAATGTATGATATCTGAAAATAATAGATGGAAGCTCACGTTTGATAGAAAATAGAAACAGTGGATTTAAGATTATAGGAAATGGAAATATTGTGAAATACAATAAGTGTGTTGGAAATTTGGAGTAATAATATATTATGAAGATACTAATAATGGTAAATATTAATGTATTTATGATGTTGACTTTAGTGTATATTTATGAATGTTATAATTTTATTTTGGGTAGATTTTAGTTCAATGAACAGGCCCATGATCCACCGAACTAGCAGCATACCCATCACTCCACCGGGCATGAAAGGAGTTCTAGATCTGTTTGGGATGGTGAAAAGCATCAGTGGTATCAACATACACTAGTGGGAATGATTTCGCCCATAGATAATAATATAAAAAGTAGTAGAATATATGGAAAATTCATATTGACCTATCCTAACATTGGACATCTATGAATATAAATTAACTAAACTGAATAAATGAACCAACCTAAAATGGTGTAATAAAATAAATATAAATATCATTCATAAAACATGATTATAGAATAAAATATATTTGAAGCAGACACAATCAAAACCTTATAAAAATGATCATCACTAAATTAGCTAGAATAACATCCTAAAAATTTTGAACCTGAAAAGATCAAACATAACTTTAGTTCTCCCCATGGTTACACATCATATCCAATCACATCTAACCTTATAGTAGACATACAATCAATTAATGTGATGACATATTAGGCACCTATAAGTAAATATAAAACACAAATAGACACATGTCTCTTTATAGGGTTTGAACTCAACATTACATTTTGGATTTCATAAAACATAATATGTATTTTATTATATTTTATTAAAATATAATACTTTGAAAATAATTTATAATTTATGTTTTTTAACATGAGTTGTAATTAATAGTTCAAATATCCCAAAATATCAATATTTTTCAAAACCCTTAAAGAAAAATAGTTTTGAAAACAATTGATGCTCATCAAGCCTAAATCTCTAATTATAAACCCATTTAGAAAAAATATATCTTTATTTTAAATAACTATCAAAAAAGAAAAAATGGGTTTTAAAATTCATCGTTAAAAACCACGTCATAATCTTTTTCCAAAAACATTTCTCAGATTCCACTTCCAATAGTATTAACTTTTCTTTTTTAAAAATACAAATTCCAAACCATTCTTAAGAATTGATCTAAATTAAATCAAAATCACAATAAAAAATAAAAAATAAACCATATAGGAAATATTATAACATTGATAATAAATAAAACATCCCACAACTAAGTCACTTTGTGGCATAAACAAATCTAAAGCTAGTGGATAGAAATATGGTATAAATTATTATACCCTAAATCAACCTTAATAGGATATTAAAATAATGCATTATTCAACAAAATCAATCATTAAGAATTACATACATGGTTAATGAGATCAATATCTATTGAGCCCCCATTGTGAAATTAGAACATACCTCCAATCCCCATTTCAAGTGACTGAGTATAAAATATAACCCTTTATGGGAATAACTTTACTAGGTTACTAGATAACTGACAAATAGTACTGTAAAAAACTAAATATATTCTTTTTCTAATTAGTAATCTAGATTTATAATTATATCAATAAATATAGTGTTTTTAATCAAATGAATTTCTAGACCACCACCAATTTTTTTTAATAAAAATAAGTTAACATCATCACACTTAGTATAACCTCTAAAGAAATAACAACTTTCACAACTATTCATACTCATAAATATTAACAAATGACTAAGATAAAATCTCTAACACACATAATAAAAACAAAGGGGCATCAATATTGATGGTGGTCAAAAAATCATTTCTAACCGTATTACATTATCCTTACAAGTCATCCAAAAACCCACTTGGGATTCCACTCCATTTATCAAAATTTGAAATCCATTTTGAAATCATCACATTACTTTTATGGTAAATTAAAATGATCACTAGATTATCAATACCTATTTTTTTACATTCATAAAAAACATTTTTTTATAAATAACCATTATTTATAAATTACCCCTTTATAAATATTATACATCTCCATGAGGTACATACTTTTGTTAAAATACCCAATTATAACAATTAAATTAATGTAAAAGATCCATTAATACATTTTAAAAAACACTAGGCTTGGGAATGATCAATTCCATGTATATAAACCATTCGATAAATATTTTAACCCTATAGTTTGAATCATATATTGTTATAAATTGGAAATGAATTTTTTTAAAATATATCATTAATATTTGGAAATATAATTAATTATAGTGTCATAAAAATAACTCCATCTTCTTTTGAGGAAACAGGACACAACATCTAACATTCGATCATGAACTCCAAACCGATTAATTAGATGACATCTCTAAAACCTATAAATATGAAACCCCAATAAAACATAACCCAAACACTAAATTCACCCAATATAGGATTTTTGTTTTTTAGGTGGAAGGAAAATCAAGGATAATGGGGAACAAAATAATGCTAGAATATAATAAAAGGAACTAATCATAGAAGTTAATATGAATTGGAATAAAAAGATCAATGAATCAAGGATGAAGACAGAGGAGAGATTCTATGATTCCTCACCCTGGTCTAATCATCAGTGGGGGAGGAAATATAATGACCATAATAACATAAATATTTATGATGTCAAATGTTAAATTAATGAAATTAAGTATCTAGATAGTGAACCACTATAGGTGATCCTATCAACCATGTAATGGTGACCACTCTAAGATCCATTCCATGTATCAAAATACATGAATTTTGGAATGGTTCTCACACCCATAAAATGATTATAGAATATCCCATGACGTGTGGGGTGGATCACCTTTATCAGGTATATGTGACCTCTTGAGAAGGCATCCCACATGTTTTGGAAACATAAAAAATGGTGATGGTCTTATATGTTCTAAAGAACCATAGGTCACAAGATTTCATACATTATGAATCAACATTCTCAAAACAGAGTATAGAGAACCCATCTATGTTACTCTCCATAATACATCCCTCACTTCACAACATAGTCACTCAAAGAAAGGGGAAAAACATGATATATAATACCCTCCCTGAAACGTCCACAGTCTTGTTATGTGTCATCCCTAAACATGAAAATTTTAATAAATTCAGGATGTATGTTTTGGAGTTTTTTTTCACAACCCGTCCTTGGGCCCATGACATGACTACCCCAAGACCTCCTTCCATAGGCCAGAGGCTGGGGACTTGTACCAAAGGCGTAAATTCCTAAGCTGGGAAGGAATTACCATTATAAAAGTCAAAAAAACAATAGTGTACACAACTGATGTAAACACTAAGTAAACTATGTACAAAAGTAAGTGCGGAAAAGTATATGGGCTGGTATAAAAATGCAACTGTAAAGTACAGTACAACTGAAAAACTAGTACAACTGCTGTAATGTAAAACAGACACAACTGAGTCATCCTCCAGGTATCCCACCTGAATAATCGGTAAAGATAGTCTCCTCGGCACCTCGGGTCCATCCGTTTTCTCCGTGTCTGTCTCTCCAAGTGGTCCACCTATGGGTATCTCCATTTCCTCAAATATCCACCTCGATCAGTGTTGTCCGTCGTCTGCATCCTACACAACGTAGTGCGAGCAATGCCTCTGTAGGGGAGAGTATACGATACTCAGTAGGGAACCCGAGACCCTCGAAGGTCTCCCAGCATCCACGAAGGATAGCCACGGAAGAGATATACAATCAAGAAGTATCAACCAACCCTACTTAGGTATATTCCCATACATGTACCTAAGTTATCAACCACAATACGACTCCAACTCTCGAGCCCATATACAACCCAATCCACACAGGGAATAAGTCAATCACATCGATGATAATGATTGAATGCCAATACTCATCTCACACAGGTATAAATATTTTGTATAGAGATAGAGATGATCATATGTAGTCACTGATTCATCTAATCTGTCAGACCCACAAAGGTTACAAGACTAGCTAAGCCGTCAGAACCACACAGGATACAAGACCAGCTACTTTGATAGAGCCACATAGGATACAAGTCCAAAGACTAATTACCAGACCGACATAGGATACAAGAATAGTAGTCACCGCCATTGAACCCATGGAAGATTAAAGTATGGTAGTCGTTTCTGTCAAACCCACGGAGGATTCCAGTACAGTAGTCGACACAGTTGCAGCCAGCTCTAGGGTTCATGCACACATCACGCTTGATTCCAGGAGGGTCCACTCATCGAGCCAAGGGTTCGATACATCAACTATCACAAATTCTATAGTTTATTTATACCGATGTTCCGTCTCATGAAAATGAATCGAACTCAATAGACAGCGCTTCAATCAGATGCATGCTCTGAGAGTTATTAGCTTTTCCATTCTAGGGGCATGGTTGGAATTACGCTCGTTCCAAACCCGGCAATTTTCCAAAGTTTTCCGAAATCACTTATAGATTCCCAAAAGGACCTCCTCGTTGTTAGAGCCCCAGTGCCGCAGATGATGCATCTATCAGATGAACGATCATGAAGTTATTCACATTTAAGTGAAACGGTCCTGGCCCGTCAAGCCCATTGGGCTGGCGGGTCGGCCCATCCTGGCTCTGCAGGTCCGACATGACTGAAGGGGTTGGCCCGTCCTGAAAATACGTGGCCCTCAATGGCGGGGCAAGGTTTGTCCAGTGGCAAGAGGCCCGACCCGAATGGTTGCGGCCTGACCAGTTGTTGTTCGCGGCTCGGCCAGCTTGTCAAGCGACACGGAATGAATCCCCCTCCCCCCCTGACTTCCCGAAATAGCAACACTGCACTCCTATATGGACAGACGAAGCCGTTTGGTCTTCCCAGCGTGCGCAGCCCACATGGGCGGGCCGATGCCTTCCCAAGCGGCACCTGTGGGTTCCGTGGCCTCCTCCAACCCAGTCGACGGACGAGCCGACCGGTTCTCCCGCAGAAGCAGCACCCGGAGCGCAGGCCGTAGTCCTCATTAGGGTGGTTCCATGGGACATCGTGGTTCCACCAGCCCGTCCGGCTACGACTAACTGGTTCTTCATCGGCCGAGCGGCCCGTGGTTTCAGGTCGCGGTTCATCTCCACGCGGTCGGCACGTGGCCACTTCCTTCGCTCGTTGCTGCCTCTTCCAACATGATTCCATCGAGAATAACATCTGGAATCATCGGAGGGTCGTCGGGCCGTGTTCATTTGGCCCACACCCTCCCTATTATGCTATAGCACTATGCCGAAGATATTCCAATGGGTTCAACATGAAAAAGTTATATTTATTCACATAGAATTATACAAAACTCATACCTCATAATTGACGTTGCACGTCAACGAGCTGCAGAAGATGAGCGTCACGGCAGTCGAGCGTCGTGGAAGACGGCGTCACAGAGAATGGTGTCATCTTGTCAATGTTGGAGGAAGATTCGATGTCGTGAAACTGAAAGATAATTCTAAGAAGACAGATATTCCTTGACTTAGGGGTGCTTCTGAGGAAGAAGCATCATTGGAAGAAGTCATTAGCATTCTTCGTTGGGGATGTTCTTCATTGAAGAACGATGTTCTTCATCAGAAAAGGATCACCACTCTTATAATTCTATCGAGCCTCACCAAAAGAAATTTTCCAAACCAAAAGTAATAAAAGTCCCCAAATATAATATAATTACCATGAAATTCAAATTGATTCAAAAGAGGAGCCAAATAATTTATGTACACATTAATTATATGTGTTGGCACAATTGATGGGAATAGGGAGGTGGAGAGGATCCACCATTAATGAGTAGTTGTCAAAAAAACAGTAGGGAATTAATGGGGAGTTGAGGGGAGGTGAAAGGGTTTGAGTTTGTATGGGCCCCACTACACTAAATCATCTTAGGAGAGGTTATGTGGGGTATGTGCCCCACCCTTAACTTCACCTTGTAGTAAATAACCGCCCAAGATAAATAAAATTGTGCACAACAATTTTATTTAACTTTTTTTTATTAATCCCCAAAAATCAACATCCCCTCTCGAGAAAACACAACTGCGCTAAAGGTCCCCATATGTGAATACCAGAACTGCGAGTTCATTATTTTCCTCAAATTTCAATCTTGAGCCCTGGTACAAAAGATTAGAAAACCCGCTCATACGTTTATTGAACGTACCCAATAAAAAAATCAAAAATTGATTCTGGGCACACCGGGCCTCATAATCAGGTTCCATCATAAACTGTGTTCTCATAAAATTCCAAAGTATTTATGAAAAAAAATTCCTTGAAATTTCTGGTTCTTTACATTACCCCCACCTCAGGTCTTTACATCCTCGTAATGATACAACATGCACTAGGGGAACAAATGGGGGTATTGAGCATGCATCTTAGCCTCCCACTCCTAAGTACTCTCTTGGAGTTTCCCGTGCTGCCAGCGAACTCACACCAGAGGAATCAACCTTCCTTGTAGGACCTTCTCATGTCGAACCTCGATCTCCACTAGGACCTCCGTGAATGTCACCTCGTAATCGATTTCCAGATCCCCGTGATCAATGATGTGGGTCAGGTCATGCATGTATCTCCTCAACTGAGATACGTGGAAGACGTTGTGCACCGGATGAAACTAAGGTTGAAGGTCTAGGAGGTAAGCCACTTCACCTACTCTTCTGAGGACCTAAAATGGTCTGATTAATCGTGGATATAACATGACACAATGGCCAATTCTTCGTAGACCTCTTCATGTTGAGACTCGTAGGAATACGTGGTCGCCATCCTCGAAATCCAGTGGTCTCCATCTCCTATCAGCATAGGACTTCTGTATGCTTTGTGCTATCTTCATCCTCTCCTGGATGATCTAACCCTTCTCCATCGTAGCCTGAACCATCTCTTGTCCTACAAGTGCTGACTCCACTAGGTCAGTCTAGCACAGAGGTGACCTGCAAGGTCGACCGTACAGTGCTTCGTATGGTGCCATCCCGATGCTGGAGTGGTAGCTATTGTTGTAGAAAAACTCCACTAAGGGTAGGTGATCTTCCCAGCTACGACAAAAGTCAAGGACACATGCAAAAATATTGTTCTCGAGAGTCTTAATGGTCCTCTCAGTCTGAACGTCCGTCTGAGGATAGAAGGTCGTTCCCAAATGAAGCTTCATGCCAAAAGCCTCTGTCAACCCATTCCTAAGCCGGGAAGTGAAACGAGCATCTCAATCGAAGAAGATAGTCGATGGAACACCATGAAGTCGTATGATCTCTCTAATGTAGAGGCGTCCCAAGCTCTCTACTGAGCCCTGCTTTCTAATTGGTAGGAAGTGGGCCAACATGGTGAGTTGATCTATGATAACCCAGATAGAGTCGTGTCCTCTAGATGTATGTGGAAGCCCCATCATGAAATCCATAGATATCCCATACCACATCCACTCTGGGACCTCTAAGGGTTATACCAAGCCCGTTGGTACCTGGTAATCCACCTTCGCTTGCTGAAAAGTGAGGCATCATTAAACAAACTCTGCAATAGCCTTTTTCATACCCCGCCATTAGTGTTGTATTCTAAGGTCCTGATACATCTTTACAACTCTTGGATGTACTGCTATATGGGATTTGTGTAAATCCCTCAGCACCACATCCTATAGTGCAACTTGTACTATGGTATGTCCCCTGAAGAGGATGACGAGCTCCCCTCCTTCTGAAATTAAATCACGTGCCTTCCTTGAGGATTTCTAAGCACATCGTTTCTCACAATAAACATCCCCACGCAGTGCCTCTCTGACTCATTGAATAAGTGGAGGTCTGACTGTGAGAGATTGAAGAATGGCTGGTCCATCTCCATCAAAAATGGATATCTTCAATGCGGCCATCTTCTATGTTGCCTCTCCTAGAATCTGAATTCCCGATATCCTACTGAGAGAATCTTCTACAACGTTACCCTTATTAAGAGTATAGACTATCTCAAAGTCATAGTCATGGAGGAACTCAAGCCATCACAACTATCTCAAGTTCAGGTCCTTCTGCAAGAAGATATGGCTGAGACTCTAGTGGTCAGAGTCGACTGTAAAGCACTTTCCCATCAGATAGTGTCACCCAATTTTCAAGGCGAAGACCACTGGTACTAACTCCAGGTCATGGGTAGCATTGTTCTGCTCGTGATGTCTCAGCTGACGAGAACCATAAGTGATCACAGCTCGCTCCTGTATAAGGACACCCATGAGTTCAGTCCTTGATACATTTCTATACACTACATACCCAACTCCCTCCTCTGGTAGCCTCAAGATGGGTGCACTGGTCAACCTCTGCCTCATCTCATTAAAACTCTGCTAACATCTATCTGAAAAGATGAATGGTTTCCCCCTTCATTGTCATGGCTGGAAGTAGTGCTATAACCCCGGAGAAGCCTGACACAAATATCTGATAGTACCTAGCCAGACCTTGGATACTACGCACCACTGTCACACTCCTGGGTGGCTCCCAAGAAAGCACTACCTCGATCTTCACTGGATCCACTACGACCCCCACCTCCGAGATGACCTGTCTCATGAAGTGAACCTCTCGAATCCAAAACTAGCACATTGAGATCATACTATAAAGCTGGTGCTCTCAGAGTTTATCTAGTACAACCCGCATGTGGAAGGCGTGCTCCTCCTCATTAGTTGATTAAATCAATATGTCCTCGATGTAGGCTATGAAGCATAGATCAGGGTAAGGCTAGAAGATTCTATTCATGAGACCCATGAACTCTGATGGAGCATTGGTTACACCAAAAGAAATAACCATGAACTCGTAGTTACATTACCAACACCTTAAGTCCATCCTCTTCACATCATCATCTTGAATTATGAGCTGGTGATAGCCTGACCTGAGGTCTATCTTCGAGAACCATTGTGCTCCCTTGAGCTGATCAAAGAAGTATTCAATCCTTAGAAGTGGGGACTAGTTATTTAATGTCACCTAATTTAGGTGACGGTAGTCGACACAAAGTTGAAAGCTCCCATCTGCATTCTTGGAGGACAGAATTGGTGAAGCCCAAAGTGAAACACTGGGTCGGATAAATCCCTTCCCCTACAAGTGCTCCAACTGTACCCATAGCTCACGAAGCTCGGCGGGAGCCATCCAATATGCTAAAGTAGATATAGGTGATGTCTCATGGAAAATGTCTATGTAGAAGTCTACATATCAGCAAGGAGGTAGTCTAGGAAATTCTTTAGGAAAAACATCTGCATACTGATCCACGACAACAGGAAAACTCAGACTCTGCAAATCAACCTTTTCGAGGATGAGACTAGCCAATTGATGTGTTATCGGCTGGCCTCTCCTCTGCCTAAGTCCATACTGCACTACAAAGTCTCCTTCTCTCCGGTGAAGGTGAACCTTGTCCCATCTATGTGGACACACCACACATTGTGCCTAATACAGTCGATCAGAGCATGGATTGTAGATAACTGGTCCATATCCAAGATGACATCGTAATGCCTCGACACTGCTACAAAAAGATCCCAGCTAAAGCTCTCGCCTCCTCGAGTAAGCTCAAACATCCAGCACCAGTGGGTAATCGTCGAGTCATCACCCTTAGGAGTCTCTAGACATAAGGATCGAGCCAACGACTCCGTCAGAATCCCCGAGCTCCAAACAAGGGAAATGACAATAAAATAATGACTTCCACTTGTGTCAATAAGTACTGCAGCAAGGGTGGAGTAGACATAGATAATGCATCGAATCATCTCAGGTGTGACATGGTCATAGGCATCAACTGCATGTAGGCGAGCCCACCTCTGTCCGACAGCTCCATGTGGTCGGGGTGGACCTCTTGGTCGTGGTGGTGGTAGAGCCTCGAAAAGTTATCCACCAACCACTGCTCGGCCAGCTCCTCTACCTCATCCGCCTGCTCCTGGCGAACCACTACGGTCAAACCTCTGCCTCTTCCTGGGAGGTACCTCTACTGTCTGCTTCTCATCTCCATGGCGGGTCAGGCAGTCACGAACCATTTGGCCCTACCTGTTGCATGCATTTAACTTCCTGCTCCTCATAAGGTTGGCTCTATTTCTTGTGCCCCGCACAACCAAACCTGTATCCTGAGGTCGCCCACCTGATGGCCTTGTCCGCTTGGACCCCAATGACATCTGTCTACTAAACGCTACAGAAGTCTCTGATACGTGTCGCCCTGTGGAGGGCCTCGCTGCTGGGGACTACTCACAGAGAAATCTCCCCACTAGAAATGCTCACTCCAGCACACCTGCCTGCATCAGGATGCTGAGGGGAATCCTCAAAGCCCTGATCTCGTGCCTCATTCCCTTGACGATGGTCCGGGCCCTAAAGAATGGGTCATGTACCATATATGTGGTGTAGCTTGAGAGGACAGTAATCCTCGCTGAGTATAATGAAACTGTCATACTGCCCTTCCATAGATATAGTAACTCTTGAATCTGCACCGCATGAAGGGAGGATGGAACAAACTCTGAGTGGAAGAGACTCTCGGTATATTTTCCAAAGTAATGATGCCTTGTTGTGCATCTAGAGCATCAAACTACACCACATACATACTGCTTAATGAAAAATACTCATGTCAAGGATCAACATGAGGTCGGCTACTGTCCCAACGTATATGAAAACTCTGACGATAGCCTCCATCCAATCCTCAACTGGCTGTGGGTCTGTCTCTACATGGAACTTAGGCGACCCCTTTCAAAAGAACATGTTAAACGCACTCAGGAGGTGTGCACTCTCTACTGCTGGGGCTGGTATTATCAGTGGCACAACGTGTAGTGGTACCGCTGGTGCATCTGCTGGGATGGGGCCCTGTACCAAGGCCTCGTGACTCGGTGGATTGCCATCTCGTATGTAACTTAGAACCCTAGATGGATGCCTTAGTGGGGCTATCCTTAAATGAAACAGGTGCTCCATGGTCAAACAGTATACTTGGTGAGATGAAACAATGTAATCACAAATAAATCATTTTAAAGGAAACACACACGCAATCAGTGTTTTCATGCACTATGTCAAAAATAAGAGGTCAAGGTCCTGGTGTATGGATACGTCGGCCACCGCATCAACACTGGACTCCCTAGACTGATGTCCACACTCAATAATCTTAACACTATTTCTTCATAATATGGAAAGATCAGAGTCATGGGTTCTGCTGTAGATCTGACTCCTCTGATACTAATTTGTCAGGACCCATCCTCGGGTCTGTGCCGTGACTACCCCAAGCCCACCATCCATTGGCCTGGGGCTGGCGACTAGCACCAAAGGAATAAATACCTATGCTCGGGAGGCATTTAATTTATAAAAGTAGACAAACACAATAGAGAAATCAACTAAAGAAAACACTATGTAAACTGAGTACAAATGAATGTGCAAAAAAGTAAATGGGCTGGTATTCAAACCCAACTGTAAAGTACAGTACAACTGAAAAACTAGAACAATTGCTGCAAAGTAAAACATCAGCAACTGAGTGATCCTCTAGTTATCCCACATGAAGGGTGGGAAGATATGGTCTCATCAGCACCTCGGGTCTGTCCGTCTACTCATTGTACATCTCACCAAGTGGTCAACCTCTGAGTACCATCCAGCTCCACAAATCTCCACCTCGATCAGTGATGTCCATCGTTTGCATCCAACACAATGTAGTACAGGTAATTACCATGCAGGGGTGAGTATATGATACTCAGTAGGGACCCTGAGACCCCCGAAGGTCTCCCAGATTCCATGGAGGATAACCACAGAAGCGAGATACAATAACGAAGTATCAACCAACCCTACTTAGGTATATTCCCATACATATACCTAAGTTATAAACCAATGTACGACTCCAACTCTTGAGCCCAAGTACAACCTAGTCCACACAGGAAAGAAGTCAATCACATCGATGATAAGAATTGAATGTCAAGACATAGGTATACAAATTTTGTATAGCGATAAAGATGATCAGATGTAGTCACTGATTCTTCTAAGATGTCGGACCCACACAGGGTATTAGACTAGCTAAGCTGTTGGGCTCACAAAGAATACAAGAACAACTACTCTACTAGACCCACACAGGATATAAGTACATTGGTCAAACTACCGGACCCTCACAGGATACAAGAACAATATTCATCACCATCAAACCCACAGAGGATTCAAGTATGGTAGTCATCACTATAGAACCCACAGAGGTTTTCAGTATAGTAGTCGACACAGTTTCAGTCGTCTCTAGGGTTCCCGCACACGGCACGCCCGATTTCGGGAGGGTCCTCTCTTCAAGCCAAGGGTTCGATACATCAACTATCCCAAAGTCCAGAGTTGATGTATTCTTAAGTACCATCTCATAAAAAGGAAACAAACACAAAAGATGGAGCGTCGATCGAAGCCCGGTCTGAGAGTTCATAGATTTTCCTTTTCAGGGGCCTGGTTGAAATTATGCTTGTTCCAAAGCCAGCCATATTCCAATGTTGTCCAAAAATCAATTAGATTATTGCAAAAGGACCACCTCATCATAAGGGTACCAGTTCCATAGACGGCTCATCGATCAGATTCACGGTCGTGAAGCTATTCGCATTTAAGCGAAACGGGCCCGGCCCGTCAACCAAGGTGGGCAGACGGGTCAGCTCGTCCTGGCTCGGTGGGTCTGACCTGACTAAAGGGGTCAGCCCAGCCAGACCCCATGGGGAATGGTCTAGTGTGTGAATAGTAGACCAGCCCAGCTAGTTGTTGGTTGCGTCTCGTCCAGCTGGTCGAGCAACGCGTAACAGGGGGGGCGACATCCCAAACTAGCGGCGTCGTGTGGCACCGCCCACCTTTCTGGTTGGCCGAAGACGACCAGTCTTCCCGACGCGAGAGGCTCGAATGGGGGGCCTCTGTCCTCCCACGTGGCACGTGTGGGTGCTGCGACATCCTCCAACCTGGCTTGCTGACGAGCTGGCCTGTTCGCCCATCAAAGCGGCCCGCCGAATGTGGGACACGGTCCTCCGCAGCGCGGTGCCATGGGGCACCGCGGTCCCACCAGCACGGCTGGCTACGACCGGCCGGTTCTTCTTCGATTGAGCGGCCCGTAGTTGCGGGCTGCGGTTTTTCCAAATGAGGTCGGCGCCCAACTGCCACCTTCACTCGTCGCCACCTCTTCCAACACGCCTCCATCGTGAATGTAATCAGGAAACATCAGAGGGTCGTCGAGCCATGTTTGTTCAGCAGGCGCCCTCTGTGTTATCTATAGCAGTTAGCTGAAGAAATTACAATGGATTCAATGAGGTAAATTTATTCACATATAATTATACAAATCCCCTACCTAGTAATTGGTGTCCCACGAGTGTCATAGTAGTTTGGGATTCGTGGAAGACGGTGTTGTGGAGAAGGGTGTCGTACTGTCAATGTGGTAGGAAGTGTCATTATCATGGCACACGAAGAAAATCAGAAGACGGCGTAGATTCCTGGACATTGGGGTTCATCCGAGGAAGATGTGTCATTTGAAAAAGTCCTTCGTGTTCTTCTTCGGGGATGTTCTTCGTTGAAGAATGGTGTTCTTCATGAAAAAAGGATCACCTCTCTTCAAATTTTCCAGAGCCTCCCCAAAATTAGTTTTCCAACCCAAAAGAAATAAAAGGATCTGAATTTAATAGAATTTCCATGCAATTCAAATTGCTTCAAAAGAGGTGCCAGATAATTAATGTACACATTAATTATATGTGTTGGAACAATTGATGGGAAGAAGGAGGTGGAGATGCTCCACCATTAATGAGGAGTTGTCAAAATAAACTGTAGCGAATTAATTAGGAGTTGAGAGGAGGTGAAAGGGTTCAGGTTCGTGTGGGCCCCACCAAACTAAATCCTCTCAGGGGAGGTAATGTGGGGTGTGTGCACCACCTATAACATCTCCTTGTGTGAATTAACCTCCCAAGATAAATAAAATTATGCACAACAATTTTAATTATCTTTTTTTATTAATCTCTGAAAACTAACTTCTCCTCCTGAGCAAACAGAACTGTGGTAAAGGTCCCCTTAAGAGAATACTGATGCTGTGAGTTCATCAGTGTCCTCGGATTTGAATTCCGATCACCTGTTCAAATGATAGAAAAAATCGCTCGTATGTTTACTGAACGTACCCGAACAAAACTTCAAAAACTGATTCCGGGAACACCGGTCCTCAGAATCAGGTGTCCTGAAAAACTACGTACTCATAAAATTCCAAAGTATTTATGAAAAACATTTCCATGAAATTTCTTTAATTACATTTTCTCCCTACGATATATCTTTTTCAAATTCAATCTAGAAGAAACACCATACATAACATCCCAAAAACTCCAAAAAACTCAATAAACACTACCAAAATTTTAAATACCTTAATATTAAATAATATTAAATAACATTGTGAGATGGAGGTAACACAACTCAACCCATAATAAATTTCCTTTCACTATGTTGTCATTTAAAAATGTATAGAAAATAAATATTTGAAATCACCTTACCTAGGAAGAGGAAGTTGGTTGTTGAGGGGAAAACCAGATATAAAACCTACAAATCGAAACTAATCATTCCAATTAAAAATAAAAGCTCCATGAAAAAAATCAAAAAAATCCAAAATAACATGAAACAAAACCCAATACGAACTATCCAACATGAATCTATTAGACTCTGAAGACATATAAATGGTCTCCTAGCCATTTATAATTCATATAAATTTGTTTAGTAATGGAAAACAAAACATAAAAGTGTAGAATCAATGAGAAAAACTTATCCAATAATTATAAATGGAAATGAAAAAAATAAATCAACTATAAACCACCAAAAAGACAATTAATTCAAAACACCACAGGAGATAACAACCAAAAATGGGATATCTAAAAGAGAAGAAAATCTGGTAACCAATTCAATCATTTCCTAAACGAATAATATAAACACACCAATAATTAAAATTAATCAAAATAGAATAATGAGGTTATAACATCATTCTATTAAACTACAAAAAATGGTAACTCTTGACCAAACAAATGGAAATCCATCTCAATGTGATTTTTATGAAAAATTCAAACCCAATTTCACTCAAAATAGAAAACAACTACTCTTACTTGTTTACCCAAGATTATATCCATGGAACCCCATACACAGTACAACAAATAGACCACATATCATGGTCGACAACATTCAATAATATACACAATCATAATAAATAATGAAGTAATGAACTTCCCAAAAATCACAATCACAATAATCTTGTCAAGAAATAATAGCAAAATAGATCATCACCTAGAATTATACCACTTTTAAAATTATCCTCGCATAAAATCCTTATGAAACTATTTATGATGATCCAAATGGTCACCTATAATAATATATATTATAAAACAACCACTATGATAAAAATTCATATCGTTCCACAATAGAATAAATAGTAGACCAGAGGTCTATTTAAAGAAATTCACTAAGGAAATGAGAACAAAATGTCCCCTGCCTTTATTTATCACTCAATCAAAAGAGGGGCCTCTATAACATTGTGGATTCTCCACCAACATGGTCTCAGGGTTATTAATATTAAGAAATAGCTTATTGAATTATTATACAAGTGGAACAAGAAAAAATTGTGATATATAAATAATACCCACAACCTTATTTAGAGCATGGGTTGTACCATTATCAAGGATAAACAAACTCAACTAATAAAAGGATTCATCCAAATTGGTTCATTCTAAAATAAATTATTTATATATTTTATTTCAACAATTATATGATCCATGTTATAAAAATAAGAATACAACCCATTAATGTTTTTGAATAAAAACAATCTATACCCAACACACTGGGGGAAAAATATGATTTCACTAAAAAAATCATTTAATTAACCTTATAAAATCACATTAATTTTAATACCCCCACATATAATTGGAACTCCAAACTCATTTTCCAAGGATTCCAATTTTTTTGAACAACCAAATAATTTTATAAAATTATAATTAATTTAAAAATCCCATCCCTGAATAGGTAATTTTAAAACATTATCCTTGATTAAATAAAGAAAAACAGTTTTAAAAAATTTCTACACACATTCCCAATTTTCAATTAAAAACTTCATTTTCCTAATACAAACTTCAAGGGGGTAAAAATAAATTCTAAACAATAGAATAAACATGTTTTTAAACTAGAAATAATTTTTTATACAATTAGGAACTCAACCATTTCCAACAAAAATCATTTAAACCATGTACAAATGTAATGCATTCTCAAAATATTCATTTTAATCCGAAATAATTTTTAATGAAATCCCACATTTACTAGAACAAAAAATTAGTTTCAAAACCTCAAATAATTCCAAGATAAAAAATAAATAAATAACTGTCCATTCCACATAAGCAGAACATTATATATTTCCATCGATTCAACCTCCATTATTATTTATAAGTCAAGGAATATCCAATTATCAATGCCAAATGGGATGTAGTTCCATACAAGGCTTAACTACCATGTTTTATTGAGAATTGAATAATCGTTAAATTTTTTTTAAACAATTACATTATAATTTTCCATGAATTTACTCAGTTTTCTAATCATTCCATCCAACTGTGTTCTACTAGAAACTCATATTTTATCAAAAAAAAATAAATTAATCCTTATGGAAACTCAAATAAAGAAAATGTGAATAAAAAATATATTTAAAATGATATCAAATACAAGTATGAAAACAAAATCTAATCCAAACAACCCATGGTACCTAAATATTTCATCATATATTGTGGTGACCGATAACCTATTTAATATATCCCTCTTCTGTATTGCTGATAATCCTAATCATTATATTGTCTAGAAGAAAAAAAAGGGAAGTTTTGTAGAATGTTGTAATTAATTGACACAATATACTACAAAAATATTACACAATTTGGTTCCCCACATCGCATAAAGGGAATTATAAATCCCCACATGCTGAAAACATACACTAAGGGTATGAATATTCAAGTATGGGGTCAATTTCACCCTTATAATACAATGTAAAATGTAGTTGAATATACAGTGAATATGGAATGAACTGTCATGATGTTGTAAATTCATGGATGTAAAATTAGAATAAATTAATAAATGAAACAAATAATAGTGAATAATAAAATAAACACCCATATAGTACCTAAAACGGGGTAACTAAGTAAAATACATCAGATGTTTACATAATGATAATAAAATAAGAATTCACTGTGCTAAATTGCCAAATAAAACATCCCCAAAATAACATTTAACAAAAAATTTATCCAAAAATCCAATAAGTGTCCCATTTTCACTGACCATATCCCACCACATTTAAACCTTGTAGTAATTAAAATTAAAAAAACATCAAACACTAGTCACCTGAAACAAAA
This sequence comes from Viscum album, assembly GCA_963277665.1. Classification (NCBI taxonomy): domain Eukaryota; kingdom Viridiplantae; phylum Streptophyta; class Magnoliopsida; order Santalales; family Viscaceae; genus Viscum; species Viscum album. The sequence continues at coordinate 1,636,380,520 of OY728121.1, read as the reverse complement.
CATATGATATTAATATAAATGCATATCCCAAAGTATATGTTGGGTGTGATATGAATATGACCAACCTAATTTCACCAATAAATATATGGAATTAATTTCATAATAAAATAATTAATTTCTGTTTTGAACATAATATCTATATTTGGATTTTCATATTTGCATGAATGAAATATTAAATTTAACATTTTATCCATTTTTCCTAAACATGCAATGTAAAAAACATTCTAAAAACATATGAAGATCATATGGATTGAAACAATTAATTTTTAACCCATAAATAAATCAATATGTTAATTTGAAATATTTTTCAAGCAAAAAAAATTTAAAAATGACTGAAAAATAATTATTTCATCACATTTTCTCAAAATATTTACGATGTAACATTAGAAATTATTAATCAACTGTATTTTTAAAACCAAACATTCTAAAACATTTATAAAACTAGTTTGAATGTAAACCAAAACAATTACAAAAAATAAAGGATAATTAAATTATTCTAAAATATATGAGTAGATAAAAATAAAGAACAATAAAAAACCTAATTATATGAAACCATATCAAAATAATGGGAATAAAAATGGTATAAGTCAGGATCCCCTATATCATCCATCATAAGATCTACGAGACATGGGAAATACACAGGGATCTAAAATGAATGATATTAGAACATGATCATCAAATCATTATATGTTAGTCCACCACTACTTGAAATAATCAAAAATCACTTTTAAAAAAATAAAATATATCTTTGATATAAAAACAATTTCAAACAATCATTTGAAACACATAAATTCATTTAAATGAGCAACATTGTAATTTTCACAAATACATGGCATGGAAAAACATGATCTCAAATATATAAACCATTACAAATCCATTTCAAACCCCTTATAGTAATCTTTTATAGGTATAATTCCAAAATAGAATTATTTTCAATAAACCACAAATTTTATAGAATACAATATATTTGAACGATATAAACACATATACCTCGATCTAAGAGAAATCATGTCGCAACTTGTTTCCTTAAATATATAATTATAATACAAGAATTAATATAGCATATTAAATACCTATACATTTAATACCACAAAAACCCCAACCCCAACACTAATTTCATCTAAATTTGGAGTTAAGGTTTTCATGTGGAAGAGAAATATAGGGAAACAAGTAAGAAAGGACATGTGGAAATGAAAATAAATAACAAAAAATATAAAAATACATGAATTTTAAATAAATTATAATGAAATTTTGTTGAATAATGAAGAGGAATATGGATTCCATAAGACCTCCCCTATCCAAATGCATGAGTGAGTGGGATAAAAGTACCAAAAGACCCTATTAAGTGATGAGGTAAAATGTTAAAATGGAAAAACAATTGTTGTATGAGGCTCCACCATGACATTGTCTAAAAAAATTGTTCAATTCTAATTCCAAAAGACTACCGTGGTGTATCCTCTATGGCTTACAACATGGTTCTATTTACTAAATGAAAATAATGATTCACCCCTAGCCTGCAACGTTGAGTAACTCGATTGGGAAGATCCATTCTCCAGTGTAATGGACCACCATTGTGAAGCCTTTAATTGCATGGTGTGAATCATCTAAATTGGGGCATAACCATTTTACAAAGCCATGTTGTCACAACCCACTCCTACCAAAGATGCCCCTCCTGAGCTGGCAATGGTGAAAGGGAGATAATGACCCCCGAGTCCTGCCTCCAGTAGGCCCCGGGTTGGAGACTAGCATCAAGGGTATGAGTTTTCACAAATATGGGAGGCATTACCATTTTTCTTATTTTGGATCGGGAAATAGGACAAGTCAGCCACCAAAAAGGGAAAAGAACAAGTGTATATAAATAAACCCAAACCAGACCACATTCATGTTTAAACAATTTTATAACAAGGTAAAAGTACAAGGAAGCTCAAAAGTACAATACCAAAGAAAACAATAAAACAACAACTGCAACAACTCCAACTGCCCGACTTGTAGGGTCATGCACGGCCCTGGTAGTCCTCCTGGAAACCGGAAAGGAAATGTAGGGTGAGCATACAAGTATACTCAGTAGAGAAACCTAAAGATCTCGTGCACAAGTGGGAAGACATCCTAATGTCCCATGAGAACAATAGAAGAAACCTAACAAAGAAAAATGTCCACCCAACCTCACCAGCCACACTCACCAAAACTCAATCACAACCGGTAGTAGTAGTATAAGAACAAGAGTATGGGGTACCCCGCACCATTTCCCATTAGTCAGCTGAACGTCCTGATGCTGTCACACTCTCCCCGCCCGCACACACCTGGGCCTCACAACCACGTATCCTGCCCGCACACACCTGGGCCTCACAACCACACATCCCGCCCGAACACACCTATGCCTCACCACAACGTATCCCGCCCGCACACACCTGGGCCTCACAACCACAACCAAATCCCCACCCAAAGACACCTGGGAATCATCCCGAAGATTCTTCGTAATAGTAAATGAACTCTCGCCCGAAGACACCTGGGCCTGAAATCGAAACCTACCTAAAGAGTCTTGGGTGTAAGGTCGCCTCAAGCCATTATAGCTTATAAGCCTGCCCGAAGAGTCTTGGTCCTAATCACCCCAATTGAAACCTACCCGATGAGTCTTGGGTGTAAAGTAGTCTCAATCCATCATAGCCTAGGGGAGAAGGAGCAGGAAGGAGCTTGTAACTATGGGAAATCACCCTCTCCCATGAAATGGGAGTGTGCGGCACTAAGTGCTCAACATGGGTGCGGTGCGATAAAAAACAAAAGATACAGATATATATATAGAAACCACTCAGCCCAACCTATGGCTTCTAAAAATAGAAATTGAGCACGTGCCTCGACACTGCTACCACGAAGCATGCATACAACAAACAACCCCAACCCATTAAGGTTTTCATGTTTCAATAGAAATTATCTTATTTAGTTTCTTAACTACTGGGAAACTATCCACAACCAACCACAATGACTGTTCATAAGCATATCTCTGCCATCCACAAAGCAAGTTAGGAAAACACAGCAACACGACAAGTCCCTTCTTATTAACCAACCAACCCATTGATTATTATTTCCGTTTCATTACCAATCCCCACTATTCATTAACTCTTCCAATTTTATTTATTTATTAAACACATCCCATAGTATGTTCACATTTAAACCCAGCCCTGCAGCCCCACTGCAAACCACCATAACCACATCACACATCGTTAACCCTTTAATACCATTTATTGCAGCCCCGCTTCCCATCAACATTAAACATTCACACCTTCCCACAACCAATTCAATCGCAGCCCCACTACTCACCCAAACCAGAACAGCCCAGAAAACACCCCCATTACATGCCACGTAACCAAGACAACAACCACATGTTCATTATTCCATTTTTTTAACCAGGGTTATCACACAAGGGTTCCAGATTTTCATTTAATCAGCCAACATTACGTGATTATCCAATTTCCACATTCCCCAAGCTTCCATCCATAAGAAAATAAAGAAGGAGAGGGAAACATTTAATTGCATAAGCAAAGGCCCCCATCGACCGTGATTTTCAGTAGTTATAAGCTCATTCAATTCACAAATATAACATCATAGGATATAAAAAGTAAAGTAACAACAATCAGTAACTTCCAAACCCCATTCTTTAACCAGTTATTATCATTATTTAATGGTTCAACTATTTCTCATGAAAACAAAAGGATACCTGCCCCGCATGATACACAAATTAGAGAGACAAAGGAGAGATCCCTACTTCAACAGGTTCTTGATCGCAACGCTCCCCCATATCAACTTTAGAAAACGTTTCTCAGTGTCCCGGCAAAACCACCTCGGGTGGAAGTCGGAGAGAAAAAGACGAAGGAAAGAAAACAGATCCAAGCTCGGAAGTTCAATCTCGTCGTTACGATCCTATGGCCGCTGACGGATCGTAAATCGGAGCTCGAAAAAAAGTTATAGAAGATTGAGACTTCGAGTCTCTTGAGAGTGCTCTGCTCAGAGGATAGGGGAGGAGAGGTGTGAGTTGAATGGAGGAGGGGACCCCTCCTTTTATAGGCATGAAATGAAAAAGTACAGGGGGTGTACTTATGGTACACGGCGTGTACTTGGCCATTTTCACACGGTCTCCACGCGGCCTCCAACGCGGCTCCACGGCCGTTGACTGGTCAACACACGGTTTGAAGGTAACGCATACGCGGGGAAGGACTACACGGCGTGTAGATTGGACACACGGCATGTACAAATTTATTGCACATGGCAAGGACACGGCTCCAACATGGCACATGACAGAAAACTAGTCAACACACGATTACGCGTACATGGGGAAGGACTACACGGCGTGTAGATTGGACACACGGCGTGTAACTATCTTCTTCACGTGACAAAGGCACGACCATCCACACGGGGTATACCCAGAATGAGGGTACACGACATGTACTCAAACTACACGGCGTGTAGTTTCAAAATTCTGGAAAATGTGGGAAAAGTCCATTTTACCCTCTAGAACACTTCGTGGCCTTCTTTTTGACAAAGGAATGGGTCGGAGAGGTCCGGGCCATTAAATCAGATACCTCTTAAAACATTATCGTCCCCGATAATTCAAAAACCAACCCAGAGGAACCCAACAATATACCTCTTAGGGTTCTCGTTATAACAAGAACCCAACCAACAACACTAATCATATGTGTTAGGAATTCATTCTCCTATGTCGAGATATTATCCGCATTAGGCGGCACTGACTCGCCCGCACGGGTTTAATCGCGTCCTCATTAATGCGTCTTGATTAAGAATTGGGTCTTCACACTTTAATGCATTAGGATTTTTCAACTCGCACTAAACCCAGCACCACACAACCAACACACTGACCGAACACATGGGTTTGGGAAAATTTCTTCACCTATGTCGAGATATTATCCGCTTTAGGCGGCACTGACTCACCCGAACGGGTTCAATCGCATCCACATTAATGCGTCTCGATTAAGGGTCAGGTTTTTCCCCTTTCCCACACATCCGGACATGTTACACATTACCATGGAACAAGAAAACAAAAAGGTCTCACAACTGACAAGCCATGTATTCCATATATCAAAGGTACCGAGTACAACATCAAAACAAAGATCAAAAGTACAAGGGAAAAACACAAGTCAAAATAACTTTGGGTACTGAGCGTGCATTTGGTTCTCCCGCTCCCATGTTCTTTCCTCGAGGCCGCCATGCCTCCACAGCACACGAACCAAGGTAATGGTTCGTCAACGGAGCACTTTCTCTTTACGATCCTTGATTCTGGATGGTCGTTCCTTGAAGGTCGCGTCGTCTCCCATATACAACTCTCCCTAGTCCATAACGTGAGAGTCATCGTGTAAGTACCGACGAAGCTGGGAGACGTGGAAGACGTCATGAACATTCTCCAACTGAGGGGGTAGGGCCAGCTGATACGCCACCTCGCCGACTCTCCTCAACACCTCAAAAGGTCCGATGAACCTAGGTGAGAGATTGCTCCCTTTCCCAAACCTCCGCTGCCCCCGTTGAGGGGAAACCTTCAAGAACACATGGTCTCCCACCTCGAACTCCAAGGGCCTCCTCCGACGATCAGCATAAGACTTCTGTCGGTCCTGAGCCTCCTTCATCCTCTCACGTACAAGCTGGACTTTCTCTGTGGTGCTCTACAGTACCTCTGGCCCAAGAGCACCTGTCTCACCAACCTCTGCCCAGCAAATGGGTGAACGACATGGCCTTCTATACAAAGCCTCAAATGGTGCCATGCCAATAGTAGAGTGGAAGATGTTGTTGAAGGAAAACTATACTAAAGGCAAGTGTCGTACCCATGATCCTCTGAAATCTAGAACGCATGCTCGCAGCATGTCCACTAACGTCTGGATAGTCCGCTATGTCTGCCCGTCGGTCTGGGGGTGGAAAGTAGTGCTAAGGAGTATTTGGGTGCCAAAAGCATGTTGTAACCCCCTCCAGACTCATGAGGTAAACTGGGTATCCCGGTCTGAGACGGTAGTCCTCGGAACTCCATGCAAACACACTAACTCATCTACGTATCTCTGTGCTAAGGTACTCACCAGGCCCGACTCATTGATTGCTAAGAAGTGAGCCTATTTCGTCAGTCGATCCACCACTACACAGATAGCATCATAACCACCCTGATCTTTGGGTAGTCCTGTGATGATGTCCATCGAGATGTCATCCCACTTCCACTCGGGTACATCTAAAGCATGCAACAAACCACCAGGAACACGGTGTTCATCCTTCACTTGCTGACACACTAGGCACATAGCCACAATCTCCGCCACTACCCGTTTCACCCCGGGCCACCAGAACTGATCCCTCAGGACTAGGTACATTTTTGAAACTCCTGGATGTACCGCTAAGGCTGAGATATGGAACTCATGGAGAACTCCCTCAAGCTTCACCTCTGGAAAAAAAACCTTCCACAGAAAATCATCCAATGTCGGATGTGCACTGACTATCCCTCTGGAGAATTCCCCTGATCGACACGATCCCGCATCTCCTCTGCCTCGGAGTCCACCCACTGAGACTGCTTCACCTGCTGCGACAAGGATGATTGCACCATCATCTGGAACAAACAGCCTCTAACACCTTCTTCCCTTGCATCTAAGTGCAGGGCATCCAACTCTCCCATCTCCTTCCAAGCATCAGTGGATTCCCGAACCACTTCCTTATGTGACTTCCTGCTCAGGGCATCAGCCACAATGTTGCCCTTACCATTAGTGTAAGAGATCTCGAAGTCATAGTCTTGGAGAAACTCGACCCATCTCTACTACCGTAAGTTCAGGTCACGCTTGGAGAAGATATAACGCATTCTCTTGTGATCAGAGAAGACCACAAAGCGCTCCCCAAAGAGGTAATGTCACCCCAACTTCAATGCGAACACTACTGCTGCAAGCTCCAGGTCATGGGTGGCATGGTTACGCTCGTGAGGGCACAACATCCTAGACCCATAACAAATCACGCCCTTCTTCTACATCAGCACGCACCCCAGACCAAGGCCAGAAGCATCACAAAACACTTCATACAATAACCCTTCCTCTGGAAACCTGAGTACGAGAGCACTGACCAACTTCTCTTTCAGGTAGTCAAAAGTTTTCTGGCACTCCTCGCTCCACAAGAAGACCTGGTTCCTCCTTGTCAAAGCTGTCAATGGAGCAGAAACTCGAGAGAAGTCCGAAACGAACCTCTGATAGTAACCTGCTATGCCCAGGAAACTACAAACTTCTGCCACGCTCTTGGGTGCTGCCCAAGAAACAACTTCCTCCACCTTCAACGGGTCCACTGATACTCCATGCTAAGACACCACGTTCCCATGGAAGTGTACTTCTTGTGTCAAGAACATACACTTCGACAATTTCCCGTAAAGATGGTGGTGTCGAAGGACTTCCAAGACTGCCCTGAGATGCTCAACGTGCTCCTCCTCTGATCTTGAGTTGATGAAGATGTCATCGATAAACACAACGATGAACCAGTCTAGAAACTCTTAGAAGACGAAGTTCATCAGTCCCATGAACACAGCTGGTGCATTCGTAACTCCAAACGGCATCACTACAAACTCGAAGTTCCCATACCTTTACCTGAAAGCTGTCTTCGAGATGTCACTATCCTTCACCCTCAGCTGATGATATCCCGATCGTAGATCAATCTTAGAAAACCTACCCGCTCCCCTCAGCTGGTCGAAGAGATCATCTATCCTTGGAAGGGGGTAACGGTTCTTGAAAGTTACCTGGTTTAGCCTTCGGTAGTCTATGCATAGCCTGAGACCACCATCTGCCTTCTTCAAGAACAAAACTGGAGCACCCCATGGCGACACACTGGGATGAACCAAACCCTTCTCCATCAGATCGTCAATCTGAATCTGCAACTCCCGCAACTTCGAAGGTGCCATCTGATAAGGGTACATCGAAATCGGACGGGCACCAGGCTGTACGTCTATCCCATACTCAATGTCTCGTCGGGAGGGGGGGGGGGTAGAGTTACAACCTCCTCAATAAAAACATCAAGGAACTCCCCAACAGCATCTGGGACATCCATCATCTCTGTATCAGCTGGAAACACTGATAACCCGCACTACAAGGAAAGGATAGGCTCCACACGCCGGCTTCCTGCCTGATATCTCCTCTCGCCAACAAAAGATATGTGTTTCCCATCTACGTCGGAGAACACGACTCTTCTCTAGAAGCAATCGATAACGGAACTAACAGAAAACAACCAGTCGATGCCTAGGATGACATCGTATGGCTGCATCTGTAACAGAAGGAGGTGTCCACTAGATCGATGTGGTCCCAACATCAGCCCACATCCCCAGAAAACACAAGATACGCTGGTCTGGACCCCAAATGGTGTACTCAGTACCAGTGGTATGGAATGTCTCTCTACGTCTAGTCCCAAAACATGGGATAGACTAGGTGCAACAAAAGAGTGAAAGGATCTCGAATCGAACTAATCAGAAACAAGAGTGCTGAACAAACAAATCGTACCTCGCACCACCACTGGTCCTACAAGAACTACCAACTCTACTGCGTGAAACTATCCACGCCCAGATCCTCTGCCTCTATGATGTCGTCCACTTCCCCAACCACGGCCTGGTCGAGGTCCCTGAGGAGCACCCAGAGGTCGGCCTCCTCCCGCAAAGTTTTCCCTCGGAGGAGAATGGTCCTGCTGCTGCTAGAAGGGCCTAGCCGGCAACTGGTGCTGCTGCGGTGGGCGCTGAACCTTCCCACCTCCACTGTACGGAGCTCGGGTCGGGCACCCACTCTGAACAAGCCCGAATCCTCCACAAGAAAAACACCTCGGTCCTGGGCTCGTGAAAAAGGGATGAAGACCCGATGATCTGAACTGGAACTGCTGGGGCCTTCTCCCCATTGGCCTGAACCTAGAAGGTCCTGCCACAGGAGACCTGCTGCTGACTGCCTTCCCATTCGACGAACCTTACTGAACCACCTCACGCAGTGCACCTCCCAGCGAGTGCATCCTCTCTACGACCTCTACCTTCTTCTACACTACCAAGTACGACGGAAGGGTGAAGGGGGTGACAACATACTCGAGCGAAGGACGAAGCGCCTCCTCCAAACGTCTCGCCCAAGATTCCTCATCTGGAAAGAGATCTGGAGCAAAGCGTAGGAGATCTTTGAACATGATCCCCAGCTCTCGTACCGACATACTCCCATACTGAATGGAGAGTAACTCCTACCGCTTCTCCTCCATGATCATGGAAGAAAGGGATTCCTCTTGGAATTCCTTCTCAAATTCAGCCCATGGAACTTCTGCCTCTATCCTCTCCCCGAGGTAGAGCGTCCACCACTATCGCGCTGCACCTCTCAGCTGACTGATTGCTAGGGGAACCCAGTACTCACTTGGAGCACGGGTCAAGGTGAAAGTGATCTCAAGTTCCTCAAGCCACCCCTCTGTCTCTGTATCTCAAGTACTACCCTCTTACTTCTTGAGGGTCTGCCACTGGAAGGAACGGAGAGTCTTCTGCCACTGGCAATCTTCCTCCTCTTGGTCAATCCTCAACTGATAAACCGCCTGTATTTGCTGGGCCTCGGCCGTCTGAGCCACCTGGGGACGACGTCAAGGTGCCATAGCTGTATGGTAAACAAGGATCGCCTAAGCCCAAGTAGTAAGCAAATTTCACAATGTTTTAATTATCATTTTATTTCAATTTCATTCACAAAACACCCAAATCAAGTAAAACACAAATATGATGATGCATGTACCTTCCCTAGGGTCTCTACCCTACAATCAATGTAGTCTCACTTGGTTGTTCGGTAAGCTCAGAGTCCTTGCATCGGATCACAGGGTTCCCTAAAATCCTGTGTCCTAGCCGGTCTTCCCTAGCCTATGTCATGCACCATGATTAACTAACACTGTTTCCCTACCATCCCATTCAATCCTCATTGTGACTAACTCCATATTCCATCCTCTCTCTCAACCATTAGCTCTGATACCATTCTGTCACGACCCCCTCCCACCAAAGATGCCCCTCATGAGATGGAAATGGTGAAAGGGAGATAATGACCCTTGATTCCCGCCTCCAGTAGGCCCCGGGTTGGCGACTAGCACTAAGGGTATGAGTATTCACAAATATGGGTGGCATTACCCTTTTTATTATTTTGGATCGGGAAATAGGACAAGTCAACCACCAAAAAGTGAAAAGAACAAGTGTATATAAATAAACCCAAACCAGCCCACAGGCATTCCTAAACAATTTTATAACAAGGTACAAGTACAAGGAAGCTAAAAAGTACAATACCAAAGAAAAAAAGAGAACAAAAACTACAAAAAGTCCAACTGCTCGACTAGTAGGTTCCCGCATGGCCTTGGTAGTCCTCCTGGAAACCTGAAAGCAAACGTAGGGTGAGCATACAAGTATACTCAGTAGGGAAACCTAAAGCTCTCGTCACAGTGGGAAGACATCCTAATGTCCCGTGAGAACAACAGAAGAAACCTAACAAGGAAAACTATCCACCCAACCCCACTATCCACAATCACCAAAACTCAATCACAACCGGTAGTAGTAGTGTAAGAACAAGAGTATGGGGTACCCCACACTATTTTCCATTAGTTATCTGAATGTCCTGACGCTGTCACATTCTCCTCGCCCGCACACACCTGGGCCTCACAACCACGTATCCCGCCCGCACACACCTGGGCCTCACAACCACACATCCCACCGACACACACCTGTGCCTCACCACCATGTATCCCGCCGGCACACACCTGGGCCTCACAACCACAACCACATCCCCGCCCAAAGACACCAGGGCCTCGTCCCCAAGATTCTTGGGAATAGTAACAGTACTCTCTCCCGAAGACACCTGGGCCTGAAATCGAAACCTACCTAAAGAGTCTTAGGTGTAAGGTCGTCTAAAGCCATTATAGCCTATAAGCCTTCCTAAATAGTCTTGGGCCTAATCACCCCAATAGAAACCTACCCGAAGAGTCTTGGGTGTATGGTCACCTCAATCCATCACAGCCTAGGGGAGAAGGTGTAGGAAGGAGCTAGTAACTATGGGAAAACACCCTCTCCCATGAAATGGGAGTGTTCGGCACTAAGTGCTCAACATGGGTGCAGTGCGATAAAACACAAAAGATACAGATATATATATAGCATCCACTCAGTCCAACCTATGGCTTCTAAAAAGAGAAACTGAGCACGTGCCTCAGCACTTCAACCACGAAGCATGCATACAAAAAAAACCCCAACCCCATTAATGTTTTCACATTTCAACAGAAATTAGCTTATTTAGTTCCTTAACTACTGGGAAACACTCCACAACCATCCACAACAACCGTTTGTAGGCATATCCCTGCCATCCCCAAAGAAAGTTAGGAAAACACAGAAACATGGCAAGTCCATTCTTATTAACCAACCAACCCATTGATAATTATTTCCATTTCATTACCAAGCCCCACCATTCATTAACTCTTCCACTTTTATTTATTTATTAAACACAACCCATAGTCCGTTCACATTTAAACCCATCCCTGCAGCCCCACTGCCAACCACCATAACCACATCACACATCGTTATCCCTTTAATACCATTTATTGCAGCCCTGCTGCCCATCACCATTAAACATTCACACCTTCCCACAACCAATTCAACCGCAGCCCTGATGCTCACCCAAACCAAAACAGCCCACAAAACACACCCATCACATGCCACGTAACCAAGCCAACACCCACATGTTCATTATTCTATTTTGTTTAACCGGGGTGATCACACAAGGGTTCCATATTTTCATTTAATCAGTCAACATTATTTGATTATCCAATTTCCACATTCCACAAGCTTCCATCCATAAGAAAATACATAAGGAGAGGGAAACCTATAATTGCGTAAGCAAAGGCCCCCAATGACCGTGATTTTCAGTAGGTAGAAGATCATTCAATTCAAAAATATAATATCACAGGATATAAAAAGTAATGTAACACCAATCACTAACTTCCCAACCCCATTCTTTAACCAGTTATTATCTTTATTTAATGGTTCAACTGTTTCTCATGAAAACAAAAGGATACCCGCCCCACATGATACAAAAATTAGAGAGACAAAGGTGAGATCCCTACTTCAACAGGTTCTTGATCGCAACGCTCCCCCGGATCAACTTTACAAGGCGTTTGTCGGTGTCCCGGAAAAACCTACTCGGGTGGAAGTTGGAGAGAAAAAGCCAAAAGAAAGACAACAGATCCAAGCCAAAAGTTCGGCCTCGTCATTACGTTACCGTGGCTACTGACGGATGGTAAATCGGAGTTCGGACGAAAAAGTTATGGAATAAAGATCCTTCGAGTCTCTTGAGAGAGCTCTGCTCAGAGGAGAGGGGAGGAGAGGTGTGAGTTGAAAGGAGGAGGGGACCCCTCCTTTTATAAGCGTGAAAAGAAAAAGTCCACGACATGTACTTATGGTACACAACGTGTACTTGGCCAATTTCACACGTTCTCCACGCGGCCTCCAATGCGGCTCCACGGTCGTTGACTGGTCAACACACGGTTTGAAGGTAACACATACGTGAGGAAGGACTACACGACGTGTAGATTGGACACACTGCATGTAAATGTTTATTGCACACGGCAAGGACACGGCTCCAACGCGGCACACGACTGATGACTCGTCAACACACGGTAACACGTACGCGGGGAAGGACTACACGGCGTGTAGATTGGACACACGGTGTGTACCTATCTTCTTCATGCAGCAAAGACATGACCATCCACACGGGGTATACCTGGCAAGAGGGTACACGGCGTGTACTCAAACTACATGGCGTGTAGTTTCAAAATTCTGGAAAGTGTAGGAAAAGTCCATTTTACCCTCCAGTACACTTTGTGGGCTTCTTTTTGACAAAGTAATGGGCCGGAGAGGTCGGGTCCATTACATCTATGAATATGTATATTTATATAATACTGTCCCATCTATAACATAGTGATAATCTCCAAACGACATGCTATATGGGAACCATCAGTCTAAAATTTTGTCACCCGTTGTGATGGAGAAACCTAAATTGATTTAAAATACCATTCATAGTGTAGAACTCATATTATGACATGAAATTATTATAAAATAAAAATTTATCTATGTTAAAATGTAGAAGAAAACATTTACACCCTAGGTTGGGTTGTAGTCTTCCACAATCAAGGAAAATAACTCTCGATGATTTTTGAATCTCATAGAAAACACCATGAACATAAATAAACAATAAAAATAGAATAATTAAAAAATATCTATTTCCATAGTGATATGTGGGTGTGAATGTTTAATTAACTCATCATGGATTTTTTTATACCAGAATGTTTTGAATCACATTTTGTAATAGAAATTTGTTGGCATGAGAAAGAATTTATATGTTATAAAAGGTAAATTTTTTAGTATATGTGATCAAATTGGGTTAATAATCATTATATACTTTTGGGAAATATTTTCTCCTAGTATTAAAACTGATTGATACCCTATGGTGTAAAACTAATCATTGGAATGAAATGGAGATTAAATTTGAATGGATGAGTATGAATATAAATTTGTGGGAAGTGGAAAACCCATAGACTAGACCCCTAAATTTATAAGAATACATTGTAAAAGGTATTTTCCTGAGTAATGGATATAATGTGAAACAAAATAGTTTCCCTTAGTTTATGACTTAAAGGTAAATAAATCATAAAATGACCAATTTATATGAAGTCTGGCATTTTATTACAGCAATTTTTGGTGCACACAGATTTACCACCACATATAGAGAGAGACTCATCATGCTATAATGATTAAATAAGGGGTTAATATTTTTAATATTGAATGCTAGAAACATGTATATTAAAGGGAATATGAGACATAATTTTTTTCATGTGATGTGAATAAAATAGTTTATTAGGCATAAAACATGTTTTTTAACATCCTGATATTTAGTGTAATGAAATAGGATGGATTATAGAGGATGTGTATATATTAACATGTGTAACATAGGTGTTTATTTCCATATAAGTACTCAATCCCTACAATAGTAGAGTTTTGGGATGAATTATATTGAAAAAAATTATTTAATAATAAATATTTGATTTATGGATTCAATTAGCTAATATTGAAAGTCGGAAATATTGGAAATGCATATTTAAAAACTCATGATAGTCATTATGAATGTTTGGAAATACATTTTGGAATATAGAATTATTTGGATACCTTTTAGGCTATTATAAATACAATTTTCTATGTTTTGATGAGAATAACTCTTTTTTTATATTTTTTTTATATACACCATTATTAAAAAGGTTAATATAACCTATAGATGAATTTGGAATATTTATTAAAATATTATAATGAAATTTACCATTGAAAAATAAGAAAAAATTCCCTCTCAAGAGGATGTGAAAGTAATACATGGCACATATAATATTTTTATAGAGAGTCTCAATGTATTCCAATATGTCAGAGTTGGTGAAGTTTTTATAGGGTCCAAAAAATGATAATGAAGGAATGATTATATAAGGCATGACTAGATAATATATAATTTTCATCAAATATTTTTAATGAATTCTAAACGCTAGATAGAATTATTGAAAAAAGTGACTTTAACAGGATACTTAAATCTCAAGTAGGTTTTACAAAATCACAACTAGAATGACTGTAGCTGATTTCAATTATATATTTTACTTATTCAAGAGGATCATAATTATGTGTACTGAATCATGTTTCGGTATATTTTTTGTATTAAAAAAATGAAGCAGTACTCTTTCCTACATAAATATAGTTAAATAAATATTTCAAATTGAAATAATTTTTTTTAAAAATACTCATGGATTTGATTATTTTGGTGCAAAATTGGATTTAGATATTAATTGGTAGGAGAGTAGTGGTTTATTAAGATAATAAAAGCATCAAGTGAATTATTTGTTAAGGTTTCTTTTTGTGGATCATAAGTGATTGATTGCTATGAATTTGGTATATTATTTTGTAGTCATTTAAAAACAAGGTATGTTGAATTAAATGTTTCATGTACAAGGAATTGACCTTGAAAATTACATAATCTAGTGTATTTATAATAGAATATATATTATTTCATTTCAAAATATATTTTTAGGTTTATAATTTTAGAGAATTAGGTCATAACATATACATAAAAAATATTATAAATTGGAATCTTCTAATTAGTATCCATTATTCCCATATTTGAAAACATTTAATATACAACAAGATTTCATTTTGTCAAAAATATTAAAACATTCAATTTGACATCATCCTTTACGTTAGACATCAAAAAACACTTTGATTTTTTTAAAATGTTCAGTGGGACTAAAAAGCATTTTATGTGACTTAAAAAAGAAAAATTTGATTACATTTGTAAGACATATAAAATCAGATTAATTTTTTACCTTTACCTCATTCTTGTTTCAATTAATTAAATAATTCATTTACACATTGAAATTTCACAGTCTTTGTTTTTTAATAAATACATTAAAACCCATACAAATAAAATAAAAAACTTTCCTAAAAACATATATTAATATATAGATAAATTATTTTAAAACCTTGTTATAATTAATTACGGTTGGGTAAAATCCATTGAGAAACCCGATATAAAATCTTTTAATATTTTATATAAATACCAGAAAATTACACAATATATTGGTGATCTATAATGGGGATCACCCCTCATAGAATCCATATTAGGCTCACCCATATTTCATGACTCATAATTGGGAAAAAAACCTTTCTATTGTTTATATCAGGGTCACATGATTCTCCTATATAATGATCAACTACAATATAATTAAAATTAAATTTTACTCATATACATTTTCTTAATAAATCCACAAAAAATCTCTTTTAAAATTGTATACAATACACTCTCATATATCAAAATAAAATTTTATTTTTGAAAAAAAAATTCAATACTAAAATTCAAAGAAAAATGTAAAAAGAGTTTTTATTCATATAAACCATGAAATTTGATAAATCATTCAAATGTAAAAAAATATTATGATAGTGGGTAAATTGTTTTACACTATATATGTTAAAATATAACATTTTTATAAAGAAATCGAAATGTTCTGTAAAATTATTCAATTTTAAATCATTTGAATAAAATACAGTTGATACTTATAATTTCATTTATAAAACATTATTTTCCATATAATTACATTAATAAAATCATTTGAAAAATATAGTAATTGAATAAAATGATTTAAAAGGGGTTCTATAGAAGAGGATTTTTAAAATTTTCTTCCTTACACAAAACCATAAAAAGGATCATTTAAAAAATATTTATTAGAAACAAAAAAATTGTAAATAATGGAAATTATCATCCATTTAAAAATAATAAATAAGTTTATTAAATAATTTATAAGAACATGGAAATGGAATATGATTTTTTAGAAAATAAATCTTTAAAATATTGATAATGAGGGGTTAAGATAAATTATCTCTTACATTGAAAACAAATCATCTCAAATGCTCATTATCTTCATTAATAATAAAATCTTATTTATTATTTACTATCCTAATAAAATTTTTGTAATCTTATTATTATTTTAGTTTATCTCATACGCAATTATACACAATTAGTGAATTATTTAAATTCTTGTCAAATGTTTTGAGGATATTCATCTTAAATCATAAAAATGACATTAGTAGGTTGACTATAAAAAACATATTATTATTAAATTCTCATAAGAACAATAAATATGGAATAAAAATATTTGTTAAATAAAAATTATACTTTGAAAAATAATGATGATATTTTTTTTGAAAAATGAACTATGTTCCTATCCTAGAGATGGCCGACCGAACGTACGCATAAGTAATGTTTAAAATTTTCGATGATCATTATGGAAAGAAGGATAGTATTTTATTATATTTTAAAAATTATATAATATAATAAATTCCATATTATCAATTTAAATGATCTTATATATATCATCCATGTGATGTGGTGATGAGAAACAAATCACATCACTTAATGGAGGCAGAAGTACCCACATACAGACAAATGATGTTATAATTTATAGGTGAATGGAAGGTAAATATTAAATTATATATCAAAATTTAACAACAATAAATATTTAATTAATATCATATATACATATAAATTCTCTCATTATAACCATATGTGAGAGGTGATAGTGGAAAATGAATTATATCAATTCGTGAGGATGGTGTCCATCATAAAAAAAAATGATGATTTTGATTCTCATTTGATGGAAGGGGAGACATATTTATGTTATAATATTGACATAATAAATTATTAATTTATATTAGATAGTTATGTTATTATATTATTTTGTTTTAATAATATTTTATGGAGTTGGTGGAAGAAATTACTAAATAAATTAAGAATGATACCTCATATTCGAAGGACATAATACACATTATTCCAAAATCCTCTATTGAAGGGTTTTATAATCAAACCCACCACTCTTGCACATGGGGAGGGAAGTGAGGAGGGGATTTTGGTAGGTTTTTCTATCAATAATTTATTTTATTTGTGATGTGTTGAATCGAAGGTTGTCCTTTTATACGTGTGGGAGATGACACACTACGAAATTTGGAATATAAAACGCTTTAACACTGTTTTACACATTTCATAATGATAAAAAATTGACTATTATCAATTTATTAATTATACAAGTTAGAAATATCATAACTTAGTATAAATTGTAAATTTTTTATGTCATTTAACACATATCTTATTAGTTTAACACCTCATAAATCTAGTTTAATATTAAATGAAGGAAAAACATTTTTTCTACTTTCACTATTAATTACTACCAAAAATTATATTGACCTTATTATATATTATAAATTATGGATATTAAAAATATTAAATCTATTTTATGAAAAATTATTTCACAAAAGTGTAAAGATTTAACTTAACTATGAACACACAATACATGTCGAAAATGGGTTTTCACGAAATGTATTTTCCAATCATAAGATGAAATCATATTAAAATAAATAACATATATTAATAATTATATGAATATAAATTCAGATATATATATATATATATATTCAATAATAATTTAATTTAAATAATTCTTTATTATTTTATATTATAATTAATTAAATTGGAGAAACATTAAGCACATTAAAAAAGTGTTTTGGAAAATATGTTTTAATAGAAAAAAATAAACATACAATAAAATAAAATATAAAGACGATTAAAATGAAATTAATTGTATTATATATTAATAAATAATAAATATGTTACATGAAATCAAATTAAAATTATAATGAGACATATTAATTAATTTATTTATTGATAATAAATGATACTTTTACAAAAAATCAGAATTTTTCATAATTTAATAAAGAAAATATATTCTCTGAAAAATAAAAAAAATTCATCCTACATTAGCTTTCATATAATAATTTAAAAAATGAATCTAATTTTTGATATATTTGAATATATTTTTCTATAAATTAAATATAATACTTTCTAACAAAAATCAATAAAAAGTATTTTTTAACAAAAAATATTTTTTATGAATAAAATTTCACTAATTAATGTTGAGTGTATAATTACTAATAAATTTTCAATACATTCATATTAAATAGGAAATATATATATATATATTTTTCATAAAGTAGTTAATCCTATTCATATGAACTAATTTAATGGCTATGTTTTAATAGTTATATATTTCGTTTGTCGATTATTCTTGGTGTTGTGTGTCGACTATACTACAAAATGTAATGTTATTATTTTAAAATCACGGGGAGTTAAATTATCCCACATTTATTAAATTTCAACCTAATGGATTTAACATGAACATTGTAAAAAACTAATTGACATTTGAAAATACTATTGTTCAAATACCCCATTGTAAAATGAGGTATTTAAACATCCACTTGAAAGTAGAGATATGTGTGTACGAAGGTCATCGAGAATAATTCATAGCCTGATTAACATGTAGGATAAAATTAGTTTTATGTGAAGATATGGATGTGGAAGAAATTCATTGTTCACAATTAATTATGGATAGTGATAGAGTTCATTGATCACAAGGAGGAGAATGATGGAGTGAATTTTACTAACAACATAACCATAACAAAAAGAGGAGTGAAAATGATCGTCTCTCAAGAAATGAAGTTAATTGTATAACATATTAAATTTCAAGATTATTTTCATAATGTTAAATAATTTCATAAAATATACAGTAATAAAATAATGAGAATATACTTAGTTAAAAATTATAATATCATCTTTTATTCAGTTTCCACCATAATCTCATCATTGTTCTCCAAAATATGAGTATTCAATATGATTTTTCCATAATCACTATCATAAAAATCTAATGGATCCAATATTTCAAAAAAATGATAACACAATATTTCCCCAGTCATCACACATGTAACATTCTAGCCCGGGTTCCACACACCGATTTCCCAAACTGATCTATCTCATGATCCCATGTGTGCCTACCTATATGCATAAGGATACCAACGTTAAGAGAATGGTCTGATATGTCATTTATGGGGAGACTATACACTCAGTTACTACAGAAAAACCTTGTGAAAAATATAACAATAGAAGAATAACATATAACCATGAACAATACCAATATCTTCTGATAAACAAAACATAAAATACCATAACAAAACTAAATTTTTAAATAAATTCATGCTAAATTACCTATTTAGTTTCTAAAATGAAAACTAAAATGTTATGGTACTATGGAATCCCAATCAGTTCCCAAATCATGTTCGATTACCTCATTTATTCTCCATCCCAACTCAATAACCTCTCTGAGGGAATTTTCCATAATTTTTTTGGAAATCAGAAATTCAATTCATGTAAAAATATGGTATCCTGATTAGCATGTGTGTATATCTCATTAGGACACCCCTAAAATCCACTAAAATAAAATTTAGTCAATATAATTTTTATGATGATTTATAAAGAAAATAATTAAATTGGATAAGTAAATATTTGTCACATTATAAATTTATATTAATTTAAACACAAAACCTGTAGGTTCTCATTGACACCCATACCCCCAATCCCTACATCATCTCATTTTGGGGTCCAGAGTATTTTAAAGTGATATTTTATCTGAAAAAGCCATTGTAATCATTATTTAATTCATACATGAATTCACATGTAACCATTCATGCATTAAAAATATAATGACAAAGTTCCCATTATTTATTTTCACAAATAAATAACCATGTTACCATTCATACCATATTCACTAGATTGACTATGTTAAAATTATTAAATACCCAACTAATTTACCATGTTACCATTAATAGCTTACACATTTTAATGACCTTATTTCCATTCTTTAATTAACAAATAAATTACAATGTTATCCATTATCATATAATTAATTCTAAAATAAATTATCTACATCAATTTCATATATAATTCAAAAATTAGTTAAATATAATAATTTCCTTAGTTAAATAAATAATTTTCTAATCACATAACCCCCTTTAATTAACACTAATATTAATGAATAACATAAAACCAATTAAATAATCGATAAATTAATTAATATGAATTCAGGTTTCAAAATTCTATAATTAATTTCACAATTAATTGTCTCCAATCTTATATCATGATACACTATCACCAATCAATCAATTAAATTTCTCTAATTAACAATATCTATATCATAAAATTATATCATAAACTTATTATCTAAATAGTGAACTAAATATTTCCTTATTAATTCACCTGTTAAATATCACCAACCCTAAATTTCAATTTTACATAATTAGTTGAGTTATAAAATTAATTGATTTTACTGGAAAATTCAATTTATAAACAAATATTTAAATTCTACAATTTGAATAAATGTAATGAAAATTAACACTATGAGATTTAACTTTTATACCACCTAAAATGATTCAGTGGAGAATGATATACATTCATAAATCCATGAACAATTTATGAGGTTTATGATGTACAATGGGATCTTGATCTATAATCATAAATCAATATTAAAAAAATAATGATGTATTCGATCTAGATTTATGAAATTTAGATGTAGATCTAGAAAAATAGAGGAAGACATTCCACCAAAAAAGTTGAGAAGAATGAAGTAGGGATGATAAACCAATGGGATGAGATTAACTTATTGGTAGGGTTATTGATATTCGATCCAAGACTTGTATTGTGAAGAATAGTGGTCAGGTTGGATTTTAATTCATCCGAAGAGATACAAATTAATGATATATGGCCTAGGGTAGAATGAGGGCCAAATTGTATTAAATTAGGTGGTCTAAGTAATTAAAAAAACTAATTTTTAAGATAAAACCGTTCTATCATATATTTTCTTGGTAAGGGTGAATGGTTTTCCCTAAACATGCACCAATACTGTGAGCCACTTTTTTAGGTGTGCACGGTTACACATAATATAGAACAGTATTGGAAAAACGTTGTTTCAAACATGAAAACCCCTAGTGTCTATGGTTGCATGGTTTACTGGTCTAGAGTTCCTAGATTTCCCTAACTACATGCCAAACATGAAATCCCCCATTTTCTACATTTTTTTTCAATTTTCACATAAACACACCTTAAGGTATATCTCAAATGAAAAGTACTCGATACTAAATAAAGGTTTTCCAGAAAAAAAAGTCTGAGACAATTCCATTGATGGTCGAGATCACACAATCTCCCCAACATAAAACATCTTGTCCTTGAGCTACATTATCAATAATCTCTATTATTATGATTAGAAAATATTTGTCCATTAAGCCCTCATATATTACTCCCTTTTCCATTTTCCTCCTCGTCATGCCCATGTTTCTAGAATACATGAATTTTCAGTAAAACCTTTCCCCCAAAAGATTCTCACTTTTATCCAACACATGTATTTGATTCTCCGGAATGTATGAATCTATCTCAAGTTCAACATCATCCACATCGATCACATGAGATGGGTTGGGTGATACCACCATATATTAGATAATGGAACACATCATACAGAGTACTGAAATTTTTTGGAAGATATAATCTTTATTCTACTTGCCTGATTATTTCCATCACCTAAAATTATCCATTGAACCATGGTACCAACATTCCATAACTCTATATCATGTGATGACCCGACCATGTTAACACCAAAATGAACAGAAAATCACCCTCTGTAAACAATAAGGTCATTCATTGTCTATAATCATACATCATCTATATACTCTATGTTGTATCCACATGTTTATCAATCACATGTACTTTATCCAATGTATCCTACATGAGACTCAGTCGAAAAAACTCTTAATCACCTTCCACCATTAAATATAGAGGTTATCTACATGTCCTACAATAATGTTTTTATGGATCCATCTGCATCATTACCTAAAAACTGTTATTATAGGAAAAATCCACTAAATATAATTGCATCCCCCAATACCTGCCAATGTAAAGAACAAAATCTCGTATCATGTCCTCAAGCACATGTATTGTATGTATGAGTACACATCTATATATGGGTGGAAATCCTTAATCAACCACACCGATATACCAAAATCCTTCTACAAGACATTCAAGAAGCATGATGTAAAACTTGAACCATGTTTCTGAATTTATAGTTCATGGAACACCGTGATATTAGACTATCTCCCAAACATATAGATCTACTAGTTTCTCCAAATAGAAGGTCTCCTGTATAGGAAACAAATGAACTACATTTATTAGTATATCCACAATATCCCAGATAGCATCATTCTTCTAAGGAATCCATGGAAGACACATCACAAAGTCTATTATCACATCACCACACTTCCACTCTAGAATGGGAAACACTTGTAGTAACTATCCAGATTGTTTATTCTCATCCTTTACCTATTAATATGTCTACTATCTTGTCATGTGACCTACTATCTCCTTTTTCATGTCTGACCACCAAAACTGTCATTATAGTTCATGGTATATTTTGGTCTAACCTGGATGTGCCACCAAGTTCAAGGAATGAAACATACACATTATCTCCTCTCACATTCTTGTAAGTACGTCAATCATATTCTTAGAATAGTTGATATCATCATTATCAATGTCCCAATATTATAGTGTCTCCCAACCAGAAATGAATTACCTAATGGTAAAACATTCCAGATCCTTATACTATATATATGTGATCTGCCTTAGAAATATAGACTGCACAGAAACTAACACTAGAGTTATCTATTCATGATTCTCCTTAACCACCCCATTCATGTCAACGTGAAAATTCACCATATTCCACTCAAAACAAGTCTTATGAACTACTTGAGTTTGATTCTTCTTGTACAATGAATCAACAACATTATTCCCAATTCATAGTGTATACTGTTTCTAAAAATAGCATGACTACATATAGTCAACCAATCTCCAATAAAAGATATTCATGTCTCTTTTTGAAAATATGTACATTAAGCTCTTGTAATAAGTATAGAAATTAATCCATTCTCCCAAAACATAGTGACTCCAACACATTAAGGCGTAAACTACTGCATCGAATATGAGATTTAGAGTAGGGTAGTTATGATTATATGGACTCAACCACTGAGACACATATGCCACAACTCAAACTCCTTACATCAACAAATCTCAATTTCTTATAGTAGAAGTGTCACAATATATTTTTTACTCCTCAAATAGCTTAGGTATGTTCATGATTGGTGTTCTGGCCAAATTCTTTTTTTCTCTGGAATTCATCGTCACAATATTAAAATCAGTATAACATTATATGTTTTCTACATAATCCCGAAATAAGTGCATCAAATTTGGAAAAGACTTAGAAGAACCTCATGTAATATCCAACTAATCCAAATAATATTAAGATGTTGAACACATTCTCAGTATGCTCTTAAGAAACAAATTATTGAACCTTCTTGTGATCTACAAACACACCTTACTTTGAGATGATGTGACCTAATAAGTGTACTCGATTGATCCAAAACTAGGACATAATGTGTTTTCAATTTGTTATATTATATCTTAGTGTACTCTGGAAAATGTCAAGATATGGGCCATGATAATCATGAATCTTGGAGTACACCTAGGTGCCATAAAAAAATACAAAAAATGGATGCATGTACAAATGGAAGAATATGTTCATAATGACCGTAAACCCTACTAGTTCATATATCACCCCAAATGGAATTATGATGAACTCATAGAGGCGAGACTAGATTATTAAATATGTTCTCAGTATATCATAAGTCTAAACCCTTAGATGATAATTCCATGATCTCAAAACATGATTTTGGAATATAGAAGTTCCTATCTTTTGGTCAAAAATATTATCAATATGCCAAAGAGGATACAATTTCCTCATATTCATACTGTTTAACTTCTAATAATCAATATACAATAATATATTCATGTCCGACTTCTTTTATAAAAAATAGGTGAACCCCAATGAGAACTACTCAGATGGATGAATCCACCTTCCCCAAATTCTTGCACCTGGGTCATAAGATCTAGAAGAAAATCTGGTTCTATTTGGTATGGTGGAAAAGAAACTATCCCTTCCCAAAAAATTATTTTGATGGTATATTCCTCATATCTCTCACGTGGAAACCCAAAGATGTAGACAGAAAAGACATCCTAAAACTAACCCACTATAAGTATAAGGAAATACTACTCAAAAATTATTTTATCTATTAATAGGATAGTACCCTGGGCTATGAGTTCTCCCTATTATTGAGTAATTGACCATGCTCAGCCTACATGGATATCCCACTCTCCAGGATGAATACAGTTTTCACCCATAAGAGATGTAAAGGTTTCTCTCTTCCGGAAACAATCAATGTGGGTTTTCTATTTGATTAGCTATTCGATTCATAGAATTATGTCACAACACAACATATCATGGATGTACAGATCCCACATTAAATTATACTATGAGACATTGAGAGAACACACATTGCATAAAAATATTTCTCTAGAACATACTCCAAATAGTGTATCCATATTCATTACCCCACATAGATACTCCACCTCCAGTCTAAAACCAATGAGATGTTTTTCATAAACAATGTAATGCGAGGTTTCAGTATCAAATAAGTCACAAGATAAATTAGAGTCTTCATGAATAGTACCTCTCACTATCTATGGTCCATCATCACTATCCAAATGTTTGGATTTACCACTTTCAACTTTCCTGCCACTCTCACCTGTGATGTAGTCTTACTCCACTGTGTAACACTACTGTACAGATACAAGATCTCTTTCCCCAAAGAACCTCATCAATGATCTCTACCTCTTAGGCCAATGTAAATCCAGTCGCAAGACTGATATGGTACAGATGAACACTTCCCACACATTGATCCTTCCTACCTAAATTAACATGAACTGTCTATCTCATTGTCCTATAGAACAATTTTACATGTCCTATATTGATGAAATGCCATCACTCTACTTTTTTTTCAGGTGAACTGAATTCAAAGGTGAATGTATTGACCACACCGGTGATTGATAACTCAATCATGGTCATGTGGAACCGATCCCTATTTCTCTATAATCAGTTTCACACTACCCTAAATGAAGTTGTCATAGAAACACTACATACTCTCATAAGCTTTACTTACAAATTTTCCACCTCGAACTGTCTGTCCTACACTAGATGCATCTTTTATGCTCCACTAATATATGAGAGCCTCCTCCACCACCTTAATAAACAAATTTAATAGAAAAATATTGTTCTGGTAAATAATATAACTTTTAATCCCATAATGAAACTTCCTTACCATAGATAACTCATCCCCTTCCAATGCTGGATCGAAGAATCACAAATATATTAAACGTTCAGCAGTGTCCATCTTATACATACTCCCATGAGGCATCCTCATAAACTCAAAAACTCTATTATACATTAGAATCATTGGATTGGATTTCATTGATAACCTTCTTAAAAAATCCTTCATTTACATAACATCATCCTTTCTAGTCCGTTCATTAATTCCCAACCAAATCTTCACTAATCCTCAGAGCATGTACGTAGCCAACATGACTCTCTTCTCTGCAAGATTTTTTAAGGGGTCATGTATAGTCATAATGGACTCATCCAAAAAATTTCAACCCCTCAGTTCCTCCCTATATTTTAGAAGTTAGAGGATACTATAACTAGAAATTCTTATTCATATAAGACAAAATCTTACAAGACACATTGGGTCCCTTCCCATGAATTTCATGAGCCAATCAAAGTTCTCTTAGAACATATCTTAGGCTTCATTACCTGACACGACTAGTGACTCAGGTTCCATTACAAGAAGACCATTACAACCATGTCATCCTATTTTCCACTCATAATGAATCATCGTGGAGTCACACTCTCTATAGTGAAAAACACTCTCCATAGGTCACAGTTCAAAAAAAACTATTAAAAAATATGTAAACATAAAATTCCACAATAATTATTTTTCAAATCCCTCTCCATACAGTCAAAACCAAGGTGCATTCACTACCCTTAACCATCATACAACCTTTTCTCAGATAATAAGGGTAAAAACATTCTAATTATTCATGTTTTTCATAAGACACACATTTGTTTTCATCTTGAATCATTTTAATTTTTTTATCAATTATACATTAGGACATTTTTATAAATTCAATTTCACAATCAAAGACAAATAATTCATATTCTACAACATGCTCATAACCTGTTTTCTGTGTGCACCAAAAATGAATCTTGTCACTATCACCATGAGTGAATAGAATAATGATTTCAAAATGAAATCTTGTTCCATTAGGGTCTATGAGTCAAATAGTATAAAATATCAACATAAATTATCATAGAACATAATAATTGACTCAATAATGTTTATATAATATTCCACTATAATAAAGAATAACAATAACAATAATCCCACCATGGTTACATGGGATCTCCCCCATACTTGTGTAAGAAACTCCCCTAAATGAGCTCATATCCAAGGTTAGACTATTCCTAGTCTCGTTTGTACCTTTAAAAAATAGTAATACAATAAAAATAGAAAATAAAACTACTTATGATACCACTTTGTAATATATCATCTAGGGTAACACACACTGGTGCCCCAAAATGGTCAATCACATGAACTCAAGTGTGCCTCCCCGTAGACCATATGTTGCGGACCAGTAATGAGGATCTGATATATTGATCATGGGAGACAATAACCACTTTTATTAGAGTAATAAAAAATTATAAATAAATAATAATAGTGGAATAACATATAACCATAAAAAATATCAATATCATATTATAAGCAAAATGGGAAATAACCTTACAAAAATAAAGAAGTAAACAATGTCATGATAAAGTACATGTCGAGGGTCTAAAATAAAAACTCAAAATTAAAGACATGGATGACTCCCAATCCGGTCTAAAACTATGCCTAGTCCCCACTTACAACCTCTATCCCAACTCAACCATCTATCTCAGGGCATTTTCCCTAAACCTTTTGAGAAAACACAATGTCTATTTGGGTACTAATCATAAAACTCGAGTAGGATGTGAGTTCCACTCAATTGAAATCCACCAAAATAATCATGGAAAATATTTACAAAAAATAATGTGTAATTTGTTTTATAAATAACATAATTATAATGAATAAGTAAATAGTTATGACATTATCAATTTATCTTTATTTAACCACCTAACCTCTAGGTTCCCATAGAAAATCATACCTCAATCCCTACACTATATCATTGTGAAGCTTGAAATATTTTCATGTGATATTATATCTCAAAAATATATTTTTACCATTATTTAAATCATACTTGAATGCCCATTTTACAATTAAATAATTACACAATAGAATTAAAATGTTCCTATTCATTATTTCACAACTAAATTACATTGTTACCATTCATAACACATACACTAAAATAAACATGTTACCATTCTTAAATTTGAAACAAAATGATCATGTTAAAATTCATACCTCACACATTGGAATTACCATGCTATCATTCTTTAATTCAAAACTACAAGACCATGTTACCACTCATCACATAATTAATTCAATAATTAAATATCAATATCTATTCCACTGATAATTCAACCACTAGTTAAATACAGTTTTTACAATAGTTAATTGAAAAAATAAATAATCACAGAAACCACCTTAATTAATTCCCCAATTAATTACGTATGAAAAAACGAATTAATTAATTCATCAATTAATTAATCCAAATTCACAACTCAAAATCCTATATTTAATTTCATACTTAATTATCTCCAATATCATATCTTGATGTTCCATATATAATAAATCAAATTAAATTTCTATAATAAAAAATATCAATATCGGATTATTAATTCTACAATTAATTATCTCAATAAATAACTAAATATTTCATAATTAGTTCAGTAATTAATTATCCCCAAATCCGAAATTTCACAATTACTTAATTAGTTAATTAACCAAATTAATTTATTTAACATGGATATTCAATTTTGGAACAACTATAGATATTATACAATTTTCATTCATGTTATCAAAATTACAACTATGTGAATTAAACATTAGGTCTCCTACCTCGATTCATTGGCATATGATCACAAAATACAAATCCCCAAAAAATTCAGCAGAGTAATAGTTTAGAATGAGATCTTAATCTATAACATAAATTAAGATTAAAATATTAATGATCTATTGGATATAGATATACATCTATAAGAATTTATCTAGATTCATTAAATAAAGATCTAAATCTATAAAAATGGAGGACAACATCCCACCGATGAAGCAGATAATAAATAAAGAGAGTTGAGAAATCATTGTGTTATAATCAACTTTTTGGGAGGGGTGAAGATATTCGATCTAGGCATAATATCATAAACAATAAAGGTCAGGAAGGTGTGGAATTCATTCAGATATCACCATAATATTTATAGAGGGATAAGATTCGAATGGGTTACAATTGGAGTTAATTATGTGATCCAGGTAATTAACTGTCTAATTTTCAGGCAAAAACTATTCCAATGAACTATGTGTTGGGTTGGGTGCACAATTATCCTTAACTGTGTCCACAAATTATGAGACTCTTTTAAAGGGGAGTGAGATTAATACTAAGACTGAACATGGGTTTACAATCCATGTTATAATAATGAAAAAAATCACTATCTAGTGTTTCATTATTTTTTGGAATGGGTCACACAATTTTCCCTAACCATGCATGAATTGTGCATTATCCCATTTTCTTCAATTTTTTAGATTTTCAGCCAAATATACCCCAATGTAAAATTCAACTAAAAAGTACTCAACACTAAACAAAATATTAATGTAAAATAATCATAAGCCAATCCCATGAATTATACATTTCTCAAAAAACTTCAACACAAAAATAAAATGGTATGAATATGTAAAGCTAGTTACAAAATTCAAAAACCCTCATATGATAAAATTTAACATTGATATCTAATTCCTCAACAATAGCACCCAATGTTTATTTTAGACCATAAAAGAAAATATCCATAGCATTCTTCAAAAAATTCCAAACTAATATTTAACCCCATTAAAATTAAGGGTATTATAACAAATTTTTTTCGGTTTAATTTATATTTATCACTGAATTAAAGAAATAGCTTTTATGGTCTCATGAAAAAAATTTATATTCCCTAGCAATATAATCCAAATTATATTCTAATAATATAAAAAAAATAACTTCAATCACCTAAAATCCATTATAAATTCATATATAATATGAAAATATAAACTAACCTTTATTCCAAAAAAATAAACATGATAATGATTGGTCTAACATAATCATATAAATTTCCTTACATCGTTACAATAATAGGAAATAACATTAATCACATAATCACCAAATATAATTTCCATCCCATTGTTTTTAAAATGATAAAACATATGTTTTAAAAATCCAAATAAAGATTATATTTCATACTGTTTCTACAAATAAATGATATAATACTAATCAAGACATCACATAGGAAATTGGTAGGTGTGGCAACCATGTCACTATTTAGTTGTTGGTTCATGCCCCTCGACCATACTAGATGTCACTGCTTGTTTCATGGATTGAAATATATCCTTTTTCTAAAAAAATATCAATATATTCCATATAAAATTTCCATAAATATGATAAACATCAAAAAATTCATAATCATCAAAATATCATAGATACTATATTGGTTATACCACATTTAGACACATTTTGAAAAAATCAAAATAGAATTTTCCATAATTTTTCTTTTCATATATTAACATTAGGGTTAAATATAAATAAAATATATATCAAAAATAAATAAATTTCTTCAAAATTAGTCCTATAAAATTATACGTGAAAAGTGTATTAAGTATTTTAA
Organism: Viscum album; assembly: GCA_963277665.1. Lineage (NCBI taxonomy): Eukaryota > Viridiplantae > Streptophyta > Magnoliopsida > Santalales > Viscaceae > Viscum > Viscum album. The sequence goes on along the minus strand of OY728121.1, from coordinate 1,636,350,268 downwards.
ACAAATTATTATTCAGAAATCAACCACTATTTCATAACACTAGAATCCCTATTTGTAGATAATTTAACTACTAAAAATAATTTTTAATCTATTAACAATTATTTTACATCATATTCATAGATAAATTCTTCATATAAAGAAAACATAAATCATGTTTTATGATTAAAAAATTAAAACGGATATTAAATCATATATTTCATACCATTCATATGTAATTTTTATTTTCCACATATTTAATTGTAATTGATTAGGAATTTCTAGGAGTGTAAATAAATTGTATTTCCAATACCATTATTGGGCATTAACCCTTGGGGTATCTATTTTAATAAATCTTATACATTCCATAATAAAACATTCGTTTGATATATTGTGATGAATGTTATTCCTATTTATGTTGTAAACCAAACACTTTCATTTTCTTAGGAATAATAGTTTTTATGGCCTCTTTTACCACATACAAAACATATTCCTATCCATTTAATACATTTTCTAGGTTTCATCTTCCAAAATCTGTCACACATAGAACGATATATATTTCTAATATTATTATCATCACCAGAATATCAATGGATCAACATTTCTCATTTATTTTTTGCGTTATGAAACTCACCTTGGGTTGTGTTATTAATAATACCTAGTAATAACTAGTTAAGAATAACTATAAGAGTTTTGACTAAAGATCCATCTGTATTCAGTATCTTATTTTAACAACCACAAAATTTTCCTTAAAAAATATTATTAATTTTTTTCATGGTGGAACCATTTATTTATTATAAAAAAATGGTTACTAATATTATATTAAATAATATACAATAATTATTCTTATATGTAGGATAAATACTATGATATCTTTAACTCTGCAACACTCTATTATTATCTTTTTATTTATAAAAAATAACTATTATCAACCATAACATACTAACCTTCTTTGTTATAGAATATTTTTAACATAATATCAAATGAAATCCTCACATATGAAGATATTGAAACATTTTCTCTAATACCAACTACAAGGAAACAACCAGGATAATTACATATTCTAGGGTCTTTGGACTATAATTCATATTCATTAATTCGCAAATATCATTTACAATTTTTGTTTCAGATAATTAAATTATAACTCATAAATAAAAAACATATATTACAATATGGAAACAATTGATCAATAGCCATTTCATCCACAATGAAAAACATTAGAAATAAGACCTGATTTATTTTCTAAAAAAATATCTATGTGATTAAACATTACATCATAATTTCCCTTACACATCCTTAAACCTTGTGAATAACTATATAAATGTTTTGTATGATAAAATAATCTGTAAAGGATATGTAAATATGAAATATGTTAATCGAATGAAAATCCTAAAATCACCTAAAATCTTTACCATTATATCAATGTTCATTGAATACATGACACAAATCATTTACAAATGAAAATCCCAAACACTATGGTTCAAATAACACCTTTAAACCCCATAGAAAGAAAATGTTTTTTTGGACTCATAGATAATCATATTCATAATATGATTTAAAATCATTTAATATTTAGTTAAATACTAGTATAATTCATCAGAAAAATGTTTTGTAACTATATCATTAATTTATATTAAAATAATGAACATTACCCAATGCATTGGACATATATAATGGGTATCAACATTCGTATAATCTATATCTTTCTAAAGTGTTTTTTCTAAGATATAATGGTGTTCAATAATTTGTATGGGAATAATTGAGCTCCCTGATTTATTATATATATTTTTCATGTACAAAATCATGATTAAAATAATTTTTTCTAAATTTTTTTTTTCATAATTTTTTTTAAATCTCATTTAATCCCATAACAAAAAACATTCAGATTTGAAAATACAACTTCATTTTTAAAAATTTATTTTCATTACCGAAATACCTAGAAAAAGTGAAATAGATGTTTTATTTTATTAATAAAACATGAAATATTATAATGTTGTAAAAACATAAATTAATTTTTATGATGGTTTGATATTTATTTGTCTTTGTATATATTAAAATAGAACATTCCATTTTTCATTTTTAATGAATGTCAAAAAAATTCATAAAATAGAATCATTTTAACAAACATTAAACGAAATAATGTTTACATTTAATTTCCTTTTTAAAATAATAAGGTCTATATAATTACATTAATAAAATAATTTTAATAATGTTTATATGGAATAAAATTTTTTAAATGTTAAACCTTATAATAAATGTTTTTAACTGAATATATATTATGTAAAACCATAAAAATATTCATTCTTTAAAAATTCATTTAAAAAAAAGTCAAATATGTTAAAAATGACCTTTAACATTCACTGAATAATTAATAATAATTATATTGAATATATTTAAAATAACATGTACATGTAAGTTAAATATCAAGAAGATAAATAATTATAACATTTAAACATGGTTTTATGTTAAATTGTCCCTCAATATGAGTCGAAATCATCTTGTATGTTCTTTATCATCCTGAATAGTTTATTTATATTATTTATTTACTTTTTTAGCAATATTTTATATATTTATTTTTCTTTTTATTTTAACTCATTTAATTATATACACAATTAGTTATTCAAATAAGAAACCATCATTTGTTTTGACAATATTCAGATTATTTTTTAAAAATGTCTTCATTAGGTTATCTATGGTCAATTAGGTCATTCTTCGACAATCTTATGAATAATATTCATGAAATAATGATATTTATTATAAATCAATTAAACATTTAAAATCAATCATGAAATATGGTTATGAAAAATTAAATACATTTTGATCATTTAGACAATATACCATATGTATGCATGAGTAACATTTTCAATTTTCAAACATCTTTGTGGATTAAAGGTAAGTAATATTTTATATTTAATTAATGATAAAAATATAATAAATAATTACTTATCAAGTTAAATTCACGTATATATATATATATATATCATTTTTGTGATGTGGTGATGAAAAAAAAATAACATCACTTCTTATAAGTGGTAGCCCATAGATATGCACGAATGATGTTATCATTTTTTAGTGAATGGAAAGGTAAAAATTAATTGATAAATATTAACTTATGATATATTAATATGTAATAAATATCATCTAAAATAACTAAATCCATCTTTATAACCATATTTGAGAGGTGATGATGGAAAAAAATTACATCAGTTCACAAGGATATAGTCTGCCATACACACAAATAATGGTTTCATTTACCATTTTATTAATTAGAGATGAATATAGATTTTACTATAAGAATAATAATATATAATCATATAATGTAACACACCAAGATTTCATAGTGTGTTATTTCTTCAAAATAATTCAATCACTTCCACTACACGCAACACTGAGTTCAATCGCACCATGACCTACCAAAAAAGCCATTCAAAAGTGGTTATGAATAGTATTAACTAAATTTAAACTTTATATAATACTTATAATTTTAGAATCCATATTATGAGTTTCTTAGACATAATGTAAGAAAAAATTCATTTTCAGTATTGCACTTTTATCAACTTTTAATAGTGAACCCTTTTTAAATACAATATTTTAATCTTTTTTACTAAATGGGGACGTCAAAACTTTAAAATGAAACATCCCAAGCTTCCACGGCACGCTTTCCTTTGAATAATACAGTAGCGTGTGTTGTACGCCACTTCGAGTTCTAACACACACCACAACCAATCAAACTAGCTGTTATGAATAGTAATACCTACTTTTTGAAATTATATATATTTTATATTTCAAAATTGACTTCATTATTGGATTAGGAATATTGAATTTAGCCTAGGGTGAAATTTTGGAACTTTTCGGATAATTTTAATATTTTGATGAATAGTAAAAATTAATAAATTTTAATTAAAAACAACTTTTTTAATCCAAATAATTAATATTGATAAATTATGAATTTGAGTGGTTTTATAGTATATTTAAAATATATTTTTACCATTTAATACAATGTTGGTCATTGACATAATTTTACAACTAAACCAGACATAAACAAAATTCAATCTTTTGATAGTTATTATCTCTTAAAAACACGCTTTTTGTTTTAACAACGAGAATTAATATTAAATTAATTTCTTCCACTTCTGTGTTTTGAATTTGAAAAATGGATTCCATATTTGGAATCAGGATGTTCAAATTGTGTAAATAGGTAACTTTTATTTTTAGACATTTTGAATAATTACTGTGGTAAATATTTTATTTACCATGGTTAAGGATAAATCCAGTAAATAAGGGTTATGAAATAATATTATAATAATACTAAATTACCCTAAAATGCGTCCTAGCATTATTTGTTGATACCTGATCGACCATAGGCATCTTTGGGTCGATTTTGGGACCCCATGGAGCCACATGTAGGTGATAGGGGCACGTAATTTTAATTAAGTTAAAATAAGTATAAAAATGACATAAGCATATATCTTTTAGAAAAACAATTTTTACATAGGGTTATATATGTTGGAGTTTCGACTATAAATATTCATTAGAAATATAAAAAGATTTCCTACATAATGATATTTTATATATAATTTTTAGATTTTAAATAATTTAGGTTATTTATGACACAATGATGATGCCGTAATTACCATAATAGTGAACAATTAAAATAATTGATATTATAAATACACAAATAAATATAATTTGAGGCGTTTTATTCATTAAACTAATTTTATATGTTAATATTACATGTTAATAATGATTAATTAAATTTTTTCTAAGTAATCATTTTCTTATGAGTTTCACAAAAATCCACTATTGAATAGTGTCAAAATTGACATAAAAGAGTTTTTAAAACAAATATTATATTATTAATTGATCTTAAATTCATAAAAATCTATGGTTCGTCCAAGAGACTTATATCATGATAGGTGTATCATTAAGGGACCACTTGGGGGTCGCATGGATGTATATAGTAAGTTTATTAACCATATAATATTAAAATAAAAAGAGACATTGTAAAAGTGAAACTCATTAACATAGAGTTAATACTTAAAGATATGGTTTATATAAGTACCCAAACCAGTATAAATTCTATAGGATGAGTGGTTTTCGACCCATACCCACCTTACGTTTTAAATAATCAACTTTGGAGCCATTAGAAACCGAATATTAATTTATTATAAATTAATATTTCTAGATTTTCCAATGGTGCCCCTCACCCCTCTTATAAAAGGGCACTTCTTCTTATCATTTCTTCACACCTTCATAGCCTTTTGGTTCGGCTAAACTCTACCCAAATACTCTCAAAAAATCCCTCACTACAACTTAGATGCCTTAGTTTGATCATAAATCCATTCTATGGAGCCCTTTTGATAAAATCAAAAGGAAGAACCCGAAGGAGAGGTAATGATTTCAGCACCCTTTTTCAAGTTCCTTTCTTTTTCCACTTCTTCATCCTTTGTTGTTACAATTCTAAAATAATAACTCCAGTATCATATATATACTGTGATGTTATTATAAATATGGTACAACCATATTCACTATTCTATCCATCCTTTGAATAACATGTCACTATACGTGCGTACGTACGACTTACCGTCTCCACGTCGTGGTGTAATTGTTATTCAATAAATTATTATTTGGATGGGTATAATAATGATGTGTAACTCATGTAAATAATAAATATAACATGATAATTATTTTTTATATATGATATACCATCCAATTATATATTATTTTAATATCAAAAGTATGAAATTATCGCTCGTGCGTACGTACGGACTACCGTCTCCACGAACGCGATGAGATTCATTCTCCATCGTATCCATTCAAGTATAATTCTCATTTGATGGTTAATAATAGTATATAAGGACTTTATATCATTATGTATATGATTAAGATACAACCTATCCATTAAAAACAAGTCTTACGTAACAAAACATATAAAAGAAAACGAGTAAGTTAACACCCGAAACGACGATAATTCTAAGATATTATTAACAAAGCAATGTTAAAAGATCATATATGATATAATATTAATATATATGATTATTGAATAATTTAATAACAATTATTTCACCATTATACGGGAGGTTAACCAACCCCAACCTAGGAAAAGTTCAAGGTAAGGATTATTTCACAATCTCTTCATTATCCGAGGTTGTTTATACGTAATAATCTACTGGGATCTCTTTATCATCTACATCCATGTTTCCTAAAAATGTATTTCAAAACATTTTTACTATTTAAAAGAATATGGTTTAAGGTCATTTATACCCTTGTTTGACTTTTTATATGAGTTTTATAAAGGAATGTTTCCATCTCTTTCCAAACAAGGTGCTTTTTAACCTTTTCGACAGAATTAAGGTAAGAATGTTTTTTTAACTTATATGGCGGGTGCGGTTATTTTCTGCTGTTATAAAATCTTCAAAGCTTCCCTTATATGATTATAAGACTATTTTCAAAGTAAATGTTTTATTTTATAAATATGTGAATTTTAAATGATTTCAAAATGAGTATTTTAAAAAAATTTGAAAGGTACTCTTTATCAAGATCATAAATTTAAATGTTTTAATGATATTTAATTAATGTCCATGTTTTCAAAATGATTTTATGGACTTATTTATATGGACATGAATGTTTTGAAATGATATTTATTTTCAAAAGTGTGAAAGTGGTATAGGACACTTTGATTCAAAAATCTCTTTTAATTTACTTCCTTTATAAATGTGTGAATTTTCAATGATTTCGAGAAAAGAGATATTTCTCTCAAAAAGTTTTTATTTCATCTATTTCAACATAATTTGATAGATTTTAATCTTATTTGAAGTTGATTTATTATGATACAAAACTTCTATATTGTATTGAAGGTTTTGTGATATGTTTGACTGTGGATGTGCTATTTTTCTACCATTCATGGTTTATGGTGAAAGTATTGACATTTCGTATGCTAGTTTTAATACGAATGTTTATGTTATGTTTAAACCTTTTCATATGGGAATGCATTGGACTTAATATGTGATGGGTGGAGCACACTATAGCTCCTTGATGCATCGGTAGGTCTCAAGAGACAAACTAGTGTCTTGGCAGAAGGCCTTGGAAAAATCTTATTTGTAGTCTTGGCACGAGGCCTTGGCTATGTGGTTATGATAGTCTGGAATTATGAATTCCATCATTATGAGAGTGGTTATTGATATTTCATGTGATTATTCGATTAGTAGAATATCTGTTTGAATAAGTAAATGGAATTATTTCATTTTACTTTTTCCATACTATGTTGATGTTCATGGTTAAAAGGCTTTTGTTTTAGTTATACATTGCCTTAAATGTTTATAATTATTTTAGAATGTTTCCACTATATTGTTATCCTTACTGGGAATTTGAGCTCACCCCTTTTCCATGTTTTATTTTTCCTAGGATGTGAAGAAGTATGTTATGAATGACCTGCAGGGATTTTTTGTCAGGATATGAGTGTGGAACATGGAGATTATGTTGTTGTAGTAGTTTTTCACTTTATGGTGTAATGTAAAACATTATGAATATATCTAGTCTTTCCAAGGCTACTAAACCAATCGGTCTTTTAAGATTTGATCTTTCTTGTGATCATGCCAATGTAATGTAATAATGCACCGACTCTGGGTAACTGGGGTCGGGGCATTACAGTTGGTATCAGAGGAAGTTTAGTACAAACCATGGAATCTAGATTTAGATAAAATATGATTAGAGCACATAGATTTAAGATGGACATTTATGATTAGTATAAAAGAAATTCCTAGAATTTTGGTATTGTAGATATTTTTTGAGTTTTCCGAGCAATACATCCTTGTCTGGATACGAGCAGGTAGAGGCGGCTCTGGCACAGATGCACCTAGGGGTAAAACTCGAAAACACCGCTTTGAGCTAGACTTGAATCGGAACTGGTGCACGAAAACGGGCCTTACATCACTCTTGGTTATGAAACTCCCGGGGGATATGCTTAGGATAATTCTCATTTTCTTTAAAAACCATTATGAAGGATTTATGAGTATATAATTCCTCAATGGAGACATTTTTATGATTATGGATTATATCCATAAACTATTTAATTTATGTTATGTGTTATACAATTTTGGGATTAGGTATTGTTATTCATAAACTAATCTAGTGTATTCCATTCTTAGAAATGGTGCCTAGTAGACGGAATGAGAACTCCAGCAATGCACATGATCCAAAGAGAAAGAAGGATCATATCTTTCATGGTCTTAAGCCAGAATTTATAAGAGAAATAATCTCCCAGGTATTATCATTATATGAAGAAATAATATCATGTGTTGATAAGATAAGTAAAAAGTATACTGAGTCCTGTGGCTTTGAAGGGATGAAAGAGAAGAAAAGGATGGAAGAGATAAAGATTGATAAAGGGAAGAGGGAAAAGAATAATTTTACCATATGTGATAACTGTTGGAAGAAACAACCTGGAACGTGCATGAAAGGAATGGGAGTTTTTTATAAGTGTGTAGGAAAAGGGCACAAAGTACGTGAATGCAAGGGTAAGAAAATGGTTTCAAATGTACAATGCTTCATTTGCAAGGATTTTTTACACTACGCGAACCAATGTCCCAGTCATCAGACTATGCCGCAAATGATGCTATTGGATAAAAATCATGTTATGATACTACCACAGATGAAGAGGAATGATTAGAGTTCTTATGTTGATTATTTCAATTAAGTGTTGTATAAACAATGTACTTGTTATAATAATTATGGAGTATATAAGGATTGTACTGCAGTACTATTTCATTATGGACTTGAGATTGTGTGGAACAAAGAAAAGTGACTCAATAGTAGGTTAAATTTTTGGAAAATATATGGTTGAGAGAAGGATAAACCATAATATGGTTCTGATACCAAGTTATTGATTTTAGAATAATACATGATTTTTTTGGATAAATTATATTGGATATTATTGACTACCTTGAAACAGATTAATGATTTTTATATTCCATCATTTTTGGGGTTTACTACATTTTTGGATTGAAAGAGTACATCTATTATAAAGAATAAGGGATAATGAATGTAATCAATAAGGATTTATGATAATTTAGTATGTTGTAGTGTTTTAAAAGAATATATGATGAAGGTGATCACATGTTATTACGCGGCAAAAAAAGGATCTTCATTGTGTTTACCTTCCTTATAAATTTGGGACTGAAGTATTTTGGATAGTTCTAGTTTGGATTATTTTGTATTTCCATAAAAGGAAAACCCGTAGGTCGGGCGGCAACCCGTCGCGTCCAGCAAGGGCATGAGACTTGAACCCACAACAGAAGGGCTACAAGGGTGTATCACCTACCACTGACCCATGTGATGTCCGAGATTAAATAATGTAGTTTTTTTAAAAGATCTGGTAGATGAATTATAAATTTGTTTTTTTGGAACCCTATACGAATAGGATAATTAGAATATATTTTTTTCGTTCTATTATCTTTTAGAGTGAAAGATGAGTTTTTGGTAGAAATTAGTTAAAGGATGGAACTCTAATTGTCAAGAATATATTTTTCTTCTTCTCATATTCTATGAATAAATTAATTCTTATACTTTATTTAAGGAATCTTAAAACCAAAAATGTGTTATCCTAATACCCTATGTTTTGTTTAACTTATGGTATTTTCAATCATCATAGATTGATAAATTTAAGGACCTCAATTTTACACTTGTTTGTGATTGATGACCTCAATCACTACCTATAAATATTTACATTTTTCCTAAAATTATATGTCTCTAATTGCCACCAATGTTCTCCTGATAGAGATAATAATTTGGTGGTGACCCTTTCATTTATCTTTTCCTCATATTAAGACTAAATTTTAGTAACCTAATTCTTGATGTGGGTTTTCCCACAATGATATTTTCTAATTTCAACCATTTATTTTCGAAGAACAATTTCAAATTGCAAGGACGCAATTTATTGAAGGAGGGGAGAATGTAACACTCCATGATTTCATAGTGTGTTATTTCTTCAAAATAATTCAATAACTCGCACTACACGCAACACCGAGTTCAATCGCACCATGAATTACCAAACAAGACTTTAAAAAGAGTTTATGAATAGTATTAACTAAATTTTGAACTTTATATAATCCTTATAATTTTAGAATCCATATTATTAGTTTCTTAGACATAATGTAAGAAAAAATTCATTTTCAGTATTGCAATTTTATCCACTTTTAATAGTGAACCCTTTTTAAATACAATATATTCAACTTTTTGACTAAATGGGGACATCAAAAATTTAAAATGAAACATCCCAAGCTTCCACGGTATGCTTTCCTTTGAATAATACAGTAGCGTGTGTTATACGCAACTTCGAGTTCTAACACACACGACAACCAATCAAACTAGCCATTATGAATAGTAATAACTACTTTTTGAAATTATATATATTTTATATATCAAAATGGACTTCATTTTTGTATTTGGAATATCTAATTTAGCCTAGGGTGAAATTTTGGAACTTTTCGGATAACTTTAATATTTTGTTGAATAGTGAAAATTAATAAATTTTATTTAAAAACAACTTTTTTAATCAAAAATAATTAATATTGATAAATTTTGAATAGAGTGGTTTTAAAGTATATTTAGAATATATTTTTACCATTTAATACAATTTTGGTCATTGGACATAATTTTACAATTAAACCAGATATAAACAAGTGTCAATCTTTTGATAGTTATTATCTCTTAAAAATACGCTTTTTGTTTTAACAACGGGAATTAATTTAAAATTAATTTCTGTCACTTCTGTGTTTTGAATTTGGAAAAATGGATTCAATATTTTGAATTAGGTTTTTCAAATTGTGTAAATAGGTAACTTTTATTTTTAGACATTTTGAATAATTACTGCGGTAAATATTTTATTTACCATGGTTAAGGGTAAATCCGGTAAATAAGGGTTAAAAAATAATATTATAATAATAATAAATTACCCAAAAACGTGTCCTAGCCTTATAGGTTGATACATGTTCGACCATAGGAATATTTGGGTAGATTTTGGGACCCCATGGAGCCACTTGTAGGTGATAGGGACACTTAATTTTAATTAAGTTAAAATAAGTACAAAAATGATATAAGCATATATATTTTAGAAAAACAATTTTTACATAGGGATATATATGTTGGATTTTTGACTATAAATATTCATTAGAATGCCAAAACGATTTACTATATAATTATATATTATATATAATTATTAGACTTTAAATAATTTAATTTATTTATGACACAATGATGATGCAGTAATTACCATAATAGTGAAAAATTAAAATAATTGATATTATAAATACACAAATGAATATAATTTGAGACTTTTTATGCATTAAACTAATTTTAGAAGTTAATATGACATGTTAGTAATGATTTAATTAAATAGTTTCGAAGTAATCATTCTTTTATGAGTTTCAAAAAAATCATCTATTGAATAGTGTGAAAATTGACATAAAAGAGTTTTTAAAACAAATATTATATTATTAATTGATATTAAATTCCTAAAAATCTATGGTTCTGCCAAGAGACTTATATCATGAAATGGGAATCATTAATGGACCACTTGGGGGTCTCTTGGATGTATATAGTATGTTTATTAACCATAAAATATAAAAATATAAAGAGACATTGTAAAAGTGAAACTAATTAACTTAGAGTTACTACTTAAAGATATGGTTAAAATAAGTACCCAAAACTATATAAATTCTATTGGTTGAGTGTTTTGAGACCCATTCTCACCATAAAATATAAATAATCAACATTGGAGCCATTATAAACCGAATATGAATTTATTATAAATTAATATTTCTAGCTTTTCAAAAGGTGCCCCTCACCCCTCTTATAAAAGGGCACTTCTCCTTCTCATTTCTTCACACCATCATAGCCTTTTGGTTCGGCCAAAATCTGCCCAAATACTCTCAAAACGTCCCTCACTACAACCTAGAGGCCTTTGTTTGATCAGAAATTCAACCTAAGGAGCATTTTTGATCAAATCAAAAGGAAGAACCTGAAGAACAGGTACTGATTTCACCACCCTTTTTCAAGTTCCTTTCTTCTTCCACTTATTCTTCCTTTGTTGTTACCATTATAAAATAATAAATACAGTATAATATATATACTGTGATGTTATTATAAATATGGTACAACCATATTAACTATTCTATCCATCCATTGAATAACATGTCACCATACGCGCGTACGTACGGCTTACCGTCTCCACGTCGTGGTGAATTGTTATTCAATAAATTATTAATTGGATGGGTATAATAATGATGTGTAACTCATGTAAATAATAAATATAACATGATTATTATTCTGTATATATGATATACCATCCAATTATATATTATTTTAATATCAAAATTATGATATTATCGATCGTGCGTATGTACGGACTACCGTCTCTACGAACGCGATGAGATTCATTCTCCATCGTATCCATTCAAGTATAATTCTCATTTGCTGATTAATAATAGAATATAAGGATTTGATATCATTCTGGATATGATTAAGATACAACCTATCCATTAAAAACATGGCTTACATAACAAAACATATAAAAGAAAACGAGTAAGTTAACACCCGAAAGGACGATAATTCTAAGATATTATTAACAATGCAATGTTAAAAGATCATATATGATATCATATTAATCTATATGATTATTGAATAATTTAATAACTATTATTAAACCATTATACAGTAGGTTAACCTACCCCAACCAAGGAAAAGTACAATGTAGGGGTTATTTCACAATCTCTTCATTACCCGAGGTTGTTTATACATAATAATCTACTGGGATCTCTTTATAATCGACATCCATATTTCTTAAAAATGTATTTCAAAACATTTTTACTATTTAAAAGAATATGGGTTAAGGTCATTTATACCCTTTTTTGAATTTTATATGAGTTTTATAAAGGAATATTTTCATCGATTTCCAAACAAGGTGCTTTTTAACCTTTTCGACATAATTAAGGTAAGAATGTTTTTTTAAACTTATACGGTGGGTGCGGTTATTTTCCGCCGTTATAAAATCATCGAATCTTCCATTACAATCTTATAGGAATATTTTCAATGTAAATGTTTTATTTTATAATTATGTGAATTTTAAATGATTTCAAAATGAATATTTTAAGAATTTTTGAAAGGTACTCTTTATCAAGATCATAATTTTAAATGTTTTAATGATTTTTAATTAATGTCCATGTTTTAAAAATGATTTTAAGGACTTATTTATATTGAAATGAAGGTTTTGAAATGATATTTATTTTCAAATGTTTCAAAGTGGTATGGGACACTTTGATTCAAAAATCTCTTTTAAACTACTTCCTTTATAAATGTGTGAATTTTCAATGATTTCGAGAAAATAGATATTTCTCTCCAAAAGTTTTGATTTCAACTATGTCAACATCCTTTGATGGATTTTAAGCTTATTTGAAGTTGATTAATTATGATACAAAACTTTTGTATTGTATTGAAGGTTTTGTGATATGTTTTAGTGCGGATGTGCTATTTTTATACCATTCATGGTTTATAGTGAAAGTATTGACATTTCGTATGCTAGTTTTAATACGAATGTTTATGTTATGTTTAAACCTTTTCATATGGGAATGCATTGGACTTAATATGTGACGGGTGGAGCCCGCTATAGCTCCTCGATGCATCAGTAGGTCTCATGAGACAAACTGGTGTCTTGGCACAAGGCCTTGGAAAAATCTTATTTGTATTCTTGGCACGATGCCTTGGCTATGTGGTTATGATAGTCTGACATTATGCATTCCATAATTATGAAATTGGTAATTAATATTTCATGTGATTATTTGATTAGTAGAATATCCGTGTGAAAAAGTAAATGTCATTATTTCATTTTACATTTTCCATACTATGTTGAAGTCCAAGTTTAAAAGGCTTTTGTTTTAGTTATACATTGCCTTAAATGTTTATGCTTATTTTTGAAAGTTTCCTCTATATTGTTATCCTTATTGGGTATTTGAGCTCACCCCTTTTCTATGTTTTATTTTTCCCAGGATGTGAAGAAGTATGTTATGAATGACCTGTAGGGATTTTATGTGGGGATATTAGTGTGGAACATGGAGACTATATTGTTGTATTAGTTTTTCACTTTATGTTGTAATGTAAAACTTTATGGATATATCTACTGTTTCCAAGGCTACTAAACTAATCGGTCTTTCGGGATTTGATCATTTTGTGATCATGCCAATTTTATGTAATAATGCACCGACTCTGGGTAACTGGGGTCGGGGCATTACATATAAGAGATAATTTTTTTATTATATAATCATGGTGGTAATATATTATAAGGAGTTGGAAATAGAAATAGAAAAAAATACTCACTTAAGAATGATAACTCTTCCAATGAAGACCGCTTGAGGATTACAACCAAATCCTTTTTATGGGGGATTTATAATCATAAAAGTTATTATAGGCTATGGGGAGTTAAATTAATATTTTATTTTGTAATTTAATTTATGAAAATACTCTATCTAGGTGTGAAGTGGAGTGGAGAGGGTGGCCTTTTATAATGGAGGGGAGGAAAAACATGGAATTTTCCAAATCTGAAATATAAACCCACATTTTTCACCTGAAACGGGATAAAAATGAACCATTAGTAAGAATTAGATTATATAAGGATTATATACGTCTAGATAATATAATTTAGATAAGTTTTTAGGTAATTTTAAACCTTATTGTTTAATTCTAGCTCATTATTATCCCTTTCAAACCGTAACTTAAGAAAAATATTTTTATAGTTTTCACAATTAACTATGACCAAAAATTTATTTTAAATTATTATATACATTTAATATTTATTATAAAAAATAATAAATCCATTTTAAAAAATTAATATCTTATATGTTAAAGAATTTAATTTAATGATGAACCCACAATACGTGTTGAAAAAATGGGGTTTCAACCAATGTATTTTTCGAGAATAAGATGATATTAAATTAATTCAATAATTATAAAAAATCATGTTATGAATTATAATTGATATTTTTATATAAATAATATATAAATTTTATTTTAATAATTCTTAATTAGGTTTTATTATAATTATACAAAATGGATATATGTTACGCACTATAAAATTTTGCTTCAGAAAAATGTGTTTTAATCCCCAAAATAAAATGACACTAAAATCCAATATAATGATTATTCAAATAAAAAATATTATTTTAATATAAATAATGAAAAATATGTTACATTAATTCAAATTCAATGAACAAATGTCCTTTTAAATTACTTAATATTATGAAAAAAATGAGAGATTTACAAAAAAATGAGTATTTTCACAATTCACTAAGAAGTCAATATTTTCTGAAAAATAAAAAAATTTACCCTAAGTTAATTTTAATATAATTATTTTAAAATATGTTGTTAATTTTATCTAATAAATATTCTAATATTTCTATAAATGTTACTACCTATCCCATGATATCCAAGATGTGGTGTCTACTATCAATTACATTGGCCTGATTACAAGAAATCAAGTATCGAAGGATCGATTAGTCAAGTAGTCATAGAACAACAGATACATAAATTAGAATTTTATTAAAAATGGATACAATAATTAGAAAAGACTTTTTTATTCTAAACAAATAAAAAAAATCGATGATAACTCTAATTCATTTAGTATATTCCTATATATCATTCATAGTACACTTAATTGATCCTTGGGGAATGAAACATAATAAGGGACATCTCAAATGAACTGTAAGGGAAACATATAGTTTAACAAATAAAAATTCAATCAGAATAGTCAATAATGTAATTTAAATAACTAGAAATAAAATAAATTCAAATAACCTGATAAGGAAAAATAAATATGGCAAGGTATGAAACTAAAAAACCTGAAATTAATCAATTAACTGAAATGAATTATATCTATAGATTTGTCAACATAAAATCACATGGATGAATAAAATATTAAATAATATGAATGAAATGCTTAATTAATGGACACCATGTTTCTTATACATAGGGATAGTATTGTTATGAGATTTCAAAATACGGTTTAGTTATCAGGTAAAAACCCCATATAAGGTGGATAACCAAGTATTTATCTCTTGAGACAACCGATGAATCAAGGGCCTTTCATTTATTAATCCCCATCCCATAGGGATTTCCTTAAACAACCCCCAACCCTTGTATTTCATGCCCAATTAATTCCTCAAATTGAATAAGAATATAAACAATTATCCATATCGAATATCCGTATTGAATAAAGAATAAGGATTTGTTAATAATACCTTATTTAATCAAGTTATAGTCAACGTGAACACTATATGTGAAATGGTATATAGTTTAGACAAAAGTAATATCCATTATAAATGATATGGTTAATTTGAAGAAGTTCAATTCTCAATGATAATATGAAATTGAACATTTCAAGGGGATATCAAGAATGAATCGAGGAAGTGAATGTGAATATAATCCTTGGCCAAATAAATCAAAAACTATATAGAGTATGAATAAGGATTATATCAATATCACAAATCCTGAGTGGAGTAAAATAGAGGGTTGTTATTGTTAATGTAATAAAATAATTAATTTTAAAAATATTTCTGAGGAAAGCATCATTACCTTTTGATAAAACATTTAAAATATTTTTCATTGAAAATACGTTTCAATGATATTTTAAAAATAATAATATTTAACTTCAGAAGGAGGCTTCAAATAAAGGATGGCGCATAAATCTATACATGTCATACGGGGAAAATAGAATATTCATTTTTTATGGTAAAGGGGTATAAAATGCCTCATTTGGAAAGTGACAAGATAACTCCTTCAAAGAGATTGGAAAATTAAAAAAGGTTTAAAAATTTATTTTAAAGATTATATGGGAATAGAAGAAAATTTTTATAAACCGTTAATAAGAAACATTGTTTTCAATATATTTGTAAGAGAAGAGAGTGCAATGACATGCTTTCTTATAAATACTTTCTCTGCTATCTTATGTACCAATGAGTAGGAAATGAAACTTATACATGATTATATCATGAAATAATATGGGACAGGAAAACTAATTAGTGTTATTGAAATATGTATCATAATATTTCATCAAAGGAAGCATAAACATATTCGATCTAAACAAGCAATGTGATTGTCTCAATAAAATCTTATAACTCAGGACTAGGATCAAAATCTAGTTGCATGAAATAAAAATTACATAAAGACTAGAAAATCATGAAAATAATAAGATTCATGATATATCATGAAAAATGGATGTATATTCACCGCAAAAAAAGAGTTTTGGTTTATAATATAACATGAGTTTAAAGAAAGAAAATGGAGACAAAACATTTTACCAATTTGGAACCTTTTGAATATTAAACCCCATGAAAAAAGGATCATAAAAAAAATAACAATAAATATAAATTTATGTATAAGATAAATATAATACAATCATATAAGTACATACACCACACAAATGGATAGAGTGGCCAACATAACATGTATCTCATGGAAAGGAAAAGTGAAATGAAATCCCATTACTATCAGTTTCCTAATGGGTGAATGTCCATTAACATATTGTATAATAAGTTTATATTAATTTAATAAATTATTCAGAAATTTTGTTTAAATTTTTAATTAATTTTACTTATATCCATTTTGTGTACACTACATAAACAATTATTCTTACATCGGGTGTTTTTGACCAACATCGGATTATGTGTCAAAACAAATATGGTTGGTCAAATATGGTCAAATAGGTCATTATATAACATCTAAAGAATAATAACCATGAAATAATATTCATATTTTTATGTAAATTATAATTTTAAAATCAATCATTAAATATGGTTACGAAAATGATCCAACATTACAATAATGGAGACGGTAGGTCGCACCTACGCGTGAATAACATTCCCATTTTTAAATGATCGATGTGGAAAAAAGGTAAGTAACAAAAATAATTAAAGAATAATTATAAAATAATAAGTACCATATTATATAATTATATATACTTATATATATAATTTTGTGATGTAATAGAAATCACATCATGTCGAGGAGGCGGTAGTCCACACATCTACAAAAGACATTATCCTTTTTAAATTGTGTGAAAGGATAATAAAGGAAATGATATATATATATATATATATTCTTTATATAAATATGAATATTTTACTGTTATATTATTTATGTTATTTATGTCACTTTTTATTAATTATAACCAGTCATTTTTAGATTCCATGTGTTGTGTGAATGAATCATATCACATTGAGGTGGCTAAAGTCCAAACGTCCTCAAATGATGTTATCGTAAAATAGAAAGTAATCAATGTATGTATTATAAAATTAAATAATAATATATAGAGGTAAAATATAATATATAACATATATAAATATAATGAACATCACAATTATCCCCACAAGAGGTTGTTGGGGATAATTGAACAATTATAATTTCGTGAGATGGTATTTAACCGTACACAAAAACAGTATGTTCGTTCCACATTAGATGGATGTTTTTGTAAGTGTTGGTCGAACCTTTAAATAAAAACACCCATGTATATTTAGGATACTAGTTTTGTTATGTAATAATAGAATAAAAAGACTATAGGGTGTGGATAATGGAAATGATACTAACAAGCATGAGAGAAGGCATTAACAGTTAACAAGGTAACTTCTTTTGGTATATACAAAAAGGCTTCCTTTGAAATATTTCTGACCTAAGGGAAGAATAAATGTAGATTTTAGGGTTATTGGGAGTATAGGTTTTCAGTTATTGTCCAAACATTTGTGGATGGAGTGGTGTGAGGAATGGGGAGAGGTGGTGGCCTTTTAAAGGGAAGGAAAAAGACTCAATAAGAATTTTGAGAAACAAGTTAGGTGCTCACATGTTATTATCTAAAAAAATCCATCAAAAACAATAGAAATAAATAATGTAAGTTAAATTAAGATATATGGACATCAAATGGGTGTTGTAAAAGTTTCTATGTAATTAGTTTACATAAATTAAAGGCTTTTCCCTTTATTAAGCTAAATCATCGCAAAATTATTTTAATTAATCTTAATCACTTTCACTAATATTTTTGGTCAAAAAAATTCTATTATTATTAATTATAAATTATTCTATTTCCAAATATGGAATCCATTAATCTAAATTCCAATCACATATGTGGATGAAATTAAATTAAAATTAATCTTGTTGAGGGAATGATAATGTGGGTTTTAAAAGTAAAAACGTCTCAAAGTTGGCTTTGTTTTTATAGTCAATTTTAATGTGAAAGTAATTATAATGACCTAAATTGGAATAATTTTTAAAAATTTTATTTAATTAAACTTTAATACAAATTATAGTTATAATGTAAACATTTTAATAAATGAGATTAAAAAGTAATATGGTACTAAAATTCATTATTTTTAACTAATGGTTTAAAAAATGAAATGCATCAGAATAATATAAAAAATTAACCCTAAAAAAATTATTATGTTTATATTTCAAATATGATGTTTATTTTTACATATTTGTTTAATTAATGTTTCAAAAATCAAATTTAAAATGGGGTCTCAATTAAAAGGTTGCAAAATTGCCTTTATAAAAATATTGGTTTTTATGTGTGAAATAAAATTTTCTCTTATATTATGCACATAAAAACTAATGTATGAATATAAAAAATATTTTACTGTATATATAAAATTTATATTCCATTAAAATAAATAAATAATTTTAATTAATTTTATTTAATGTTTTAAAATATCTTGCATAAAAATAGTTTTATATAAAAACATTCCTTTTATATTCTAGTGGTTCCTATATTAATTTCTAATACATTTTTACTCTATGAATTATTATATTTATTATAATAAAATATATATTTTAATAAGTTAGTTAATACTATTCATAATGGCTAGTTTATATATTCTAATAATAATATTCTAATAATATATCTTTTTTTTGTCAAACTCAGTCTTCCATATAATATAATATTTTGAGAAAGGTCACTCATCTATGCAATGCATTCTAAAACTATGTTTAATGTGATGAAATATATATAATACATTTTAAATATATTTTAATATATATTTATAATATATTACATTATTCGCATACTGTCGCGTGTCATACATGTTATCAAATATACGGATCTTACCTTAATTTTTCCAGGCATCACATTCTCCCCACCTTATTTAATTAGTATCCTTGCAATTTAAACTCTATCATGGTGATAGATTGTTTGATACTTCTTATGTTTTAAATGCCACATTTTTAGAAGTATTGATAAGAAATCCTCTATAAAAGGGAAAATTTAAAGTATAATGGTCACATGGAATACCATGTAATTAGGTATCCAAGTTGGAGAAAATAAGTGGAAAGTATAGATATGTTCATGGATGGAAAAAATAAATATTTACAGGTATTGAATTATTTCACAAATAAAAACCATGTTAATGATCATTTGAAATTTTAGGTCCTTGAATCCACTAATATTTGATGATTTTGATGTCCATCAGTTAAATATAAATTTATTTATTAGGAAAACATTTTATTTCTATGTCATTTTACTAATGTTGGGTAATTCATGAATATACCAAAATATTCTAACATGATAGGTTTCAATATCACATAAAAAATCCTAAATTTTGGTTCTTCATTGATAAAATTCTAATTCATCCTTTTAGTCCCAAAAAAATTAATTAACAACAATGAATCTTTTTTATACTGGAGAAAAAAACATTTAACGGATAGTACGACCTATAAATTATTGAAAAGTCAATCTTTTTGCCATTACCTATCTCCAAAAATGAATAAGGATAATATATTAATTTCTAAATCTAAAAATGTTTAGTATTGGTTCATCATTAATATTTATTCATTAAATTGTTTAACTAAAAAAATGTAATTTAACAAGGACATTGTGTAGGTCAATGGTTGGAATGAAATCCTTATCTTCCTTTGATCATGGGTCGAGACCAGTGAACTTGTTTGTTTGGATTGGTTGTCACCCATCTTATAGTTTTTCCTTTTCTAACACCATATTAATTTTTTTTCCTAAATTTAAATTATATATATGCTTGAAATTATGTTAACAACTAAAAAAACATTTTAAATAATGTTTTCAATTCTACCTTAATACATAAATACTTCATCCACTTATTTCCACATAGATCCTTCCATGGTATAGAGTTTACCTTCAAGGAGAGGGAATTGACTTGGGTAATTTCAAGGTAAACCATAGATACGAAGAAGTAATATAAATGATTTATTAGGATGATCTTCATTCTGATTAATCATAAACTTCATTTTTCATCGGAAATCCTTTTCTTTATGTCCTTATTTAACACACATAAAAAATATTCATGTTACACTGATACTCTTTATTAGGTTCCTCCTTCTACACTTCTCAAATGTTAAATGTCTAGCCTTTTTATCTAGATAGTCTCCACCACTCGAGATCTTATCAACCTCTATCCTTCTACACTTTTGTACGATTCAGAGTTTTTAAAGGTGTATATTGAAAATCATATTTTAAGAAAAATGATTTTTCATAAACATGATATCATTTAATCCTATCAATAAATCATTTTGTTTCCCATTTTCACCACCTTTTCCATCAATTTCAATGTTATTTTGAATCAATTAGATTCAATCCATTTACTAAAACTAGAAAGAATATTGTGGGAAACAATATTCAGAGTGAGAAAATTGTATAATTATCCATAGGATATCTAAATAATGACACATTATTTTAAAATCAAAAACACCTTAGGTTTAATCATGATTACTCACTATCAAAATACTTCAAAAAAATTTCACAATATTTTATAAATAAAATGTTGATTATCCTCAATATATCCCATTTTAGTATCAAACCAGGTATGAAGTAATGCACATTTTTTTGTACTAGGTTATTCTGATTAAGGCCCAAAACACCTTGTTAAAGTTTTTACTACTAGGTACATTTTTATTAGAAGCACATCCACTTATTGTATCCAGATAGGGATGAATTTCTATGTAGTCCCACAAATTCTAAACATTCACACAATTCGAGGATTTTTATCCATAAAAATCCTAACATTCTATCTTAGGGTTATGTTATGTAGCATAATTTTATCTAAATATAGTTCCCAAGGATGCTAATAAACATATTCTGATACCAACTATTGTGAACCAACCATATATAGCCCAGATCTAGAGTCTGATATCAATGGAATTTGCCTGATAATAATGAATCAAGCCTCGAAAGACTAATCAATTTTGTAGTCTAGGAATAAAATAAAAAAATTGAAAATTGTATTTCAAATGGGTACTCTTATTAAAAAATATAATTATTTATTATAAACAAAAAAACATCATGGATAACTCTAAGATACTGATTATGTTCTTGTATATATTATGAAGTGCACTTCATAAATTACTATGGAATGAAACATAATAACGGTTAGATCAAATTCTCAGTAAGATAAAAATATAGTAGAACAAATAATGAATCATCGAGAAAAGTCAATATATACAGAATAAATAACTAGAAATACATTTATTTCAAATAACTACATAATGAATGCTAAATATGGAAATGTATGAAATTAAAACACATGACATTAATAAAGAACTGAAATAAAATGTATCCATAGATATGTCAACACAAAATCTCATGGAAGAAAATTAAATAAAACTAATATGAATGAAATGATTAATTATTGAAAACCATGTTTCATAGGTACATGGAACCAGTACCATTAACACCTTTCAAAAGAAGGTTTATCTATTAGGTAAAACCCCATATAATGTAGGTACCAACTTTTTAATCTGATCAGAATACCAGTGCATTGATGGGATTTCATTCACTGGTCCCCAACTCGCAGGGCTTTCCTTAAATCATCCCAATCCCGTGTATTTGATGTCCAAAAAATTCCACATAGTGAATAATAAATTAAATAATAAGCCATACTGAATATCCATATTGAATAAAGAATACAGATTTATCAATAATACATAATTTAATAAAATAACTATCAATATAAACACCATTTGTAAAATGGTATATGGTTTTTCCAATAGTAATATCCATGATAAATGTCATGGATAAATAAGAGAAAATAAATAATCAAGGATTACATATAATTAGAAATTTCAAGGGGGCTTCAGGAATGAATGAAGAAAGTGAATGTGTATATTATCATTGGCCAAATCAATCATAATCTATCCATATTAAGAATAAGTATTATATCAATATTAAAAATCCAATGTGGATTAAAATATTGGGTTTTTGTCAGTGTATAAATAATTGAATATATTTTAAAATTATTCTTGAATAAAATATCATTTTCATTTGAAAATACTTTTGAAAAAAAAATTCCTTTAAATTACATTTTAATGATTTTTAAAATTAAACCTTCTGAACCTGAGAAGGTGGATTCAATATAAGGAATGTGGATACATATTTACATGTCATATGAGGAAGAAATAATATTCATTTTGTATGGTAAAAGGTTAGAAAGTACATCATCTGGAATGTGAAAATAAGATTTAATCAAAGATATTGTTAAAAATTAAAATGGTAAAAATGTATTTTAAATATTTTAAGGAAATGTTATAATATTCTTGTAAACCATTTTTGGGAAACATGGATTTAAATATATTTCTGACCGAAGAGAGAGTAAAGTCATACTTTCCTAGAAATATATTATTATATATACTATGTAGAAAAGTGTAGAAAATGGTACCAATACATGAATATATCATGAAATAACATATGATAATTAATATCATGAGTTTTATTGATATATAGATAAAAATATTTCATCAATGGAAGCATAAACAAAAACTCTCTTGAAAAAGCAATGAGATTTTCTCAACGAACTCGTATAACTCGGTATTAGGATCATGATCTCCATTTAAGAGAGGGAAATTAAATGAATCATATAATATCATGAAAATAATTATATTCATGATATATCATGTAATATTGAGGTATATTCACCTCAAAAAAGTTTTTAGAAGCATAGTAAAACGTGAGTTCAATGAATTTAAATTAAGAGAAAACATTTTATAGATTTGGTAACTTTTGAATATCAAAACAATTGACATAAGGATCATACAAAGTTATTTTAATACCCTTAAATTTTATTATATGATACATATTATACAATCATGGAAGTATATACACAACAAAAAAAGGAAATTGCGGTGAACCTAATATGTATCGCATATAAATTAAAAGTGATATAAAATCCACTTACTTTGTGTTTCCATTCAGGTGAACATCTTTTAACATCATGTATAAAAACATTATGATAATTTTCTAATTTCATTAAAAACTTTTTCATATTTATAATTTCATTTAATTATAACCATGTTTTTTACACAACATAAACAATTATGTTTATATAGGGTGTTTTTGACCAAATTTTGTTTATGTGTAAAAAAAATATTGATTGTCAAATATGGACAAATGGGTAATTATATAACATATCCAAAATAATACCCATTAAAAAAATATAATATTTTTTACATAAATTTTTATTTTAAAATCAATTATTAAATATAGTTATGAAAATGAGCCAACGTTATAATGATAGAGACTGTTGGCCACACGTATGCATGCATAACATTCACATTTTTAAATGTTCACTGTGAAATAAATTATGTAACTAAAATATTTCAAGAATGATAATTATATAATAATAATATATTATATAAAAATATATAATTATATGTAGAATTATATACTGAAAACTGAGTCACATCATGTCAAAGAGGTGGTTGTCCACATATCCACAAATGACATTATCTCTTTTAAACTGTGTGAAAGGGTAATAAAGTTGATGACATATATATATATATATATTATTTCCAAAAATATAAAATTTTAATTATTATCTTTTTTAACTTGTGTGTTTAAATTATTTTTAATTAAAAACCATTCATTTATACATTCCAGGTATCGCCTGAATGAATCTTGTCAATTTGAGGGGGTTGTAGTCCACACTTCCTCTGACAATGTTATCTTAAAATTGAAAGTATTAAATGTATGTATTATAAAAGGAAATAAAAATAAATACAAATTAAATATATTATATAAAACATATAAACACAGTACCCATCATAATGGAATCCATGAGTGGTGGTAGGGGAAAATTGAATAATCATCATTTTGTGAGACATTATTTCACCATACATAGAAACATCACGTTCATTGCGCATTAGATGGAGGTTTGTGTAAGTGTAGACTGAACCTTTAGTAAAAAAATGAATTTTATTTTGAGGATACTGGTTTTTTTATTTAATAATATAATAATTATATTATAGATAGCGGTTAATAGGAATGAATCTAAGAAGCACGAGAGAATGTGTTACTTCTTAATCGGGTAACATCTTTTGGTTTATACCAAAAGGATCCTTAAGAAAATTTAGTACATAAGGTAAGGTTAAAGGTCTAGGATATAATGTTTAGGAAGATATTTGGGAATATCTTGGCTGATATTCAGTTTTTTAGAGGTGTAATGTATGGGGTGAGTTGGTGGCCTTTTATAGGTAGAGAAAAATACTCTCTTAGAATTTTTGGAAACATGTTATGTGTGCACATGTCATTAGATAAGAAAAGTCATACCAAACAAAAAAAATATAAATAATTGAAGATATATTTCCGAGATATGGACATCCAATTGGTTTTTGAATATTGCATAGGTCATTTGGGCACTTACATTAAAGGTTTAGTCCTCTATTAAGCATAAATTTGCCTTATTAATTCAAATTAGTTTTAATCACTTTACCTAATATATTTGGTATTGGAAAAATTGTTCTTATTATAAATTAGAAATTTTTCAGATTAAAAATATTGAATCTATATTTCAAAATTACAATCATAGTAGTGGAAAGAATGAAATTAAAAATAATCCCAGAGACGGGACCACAATTCAGGTTTTTAATGTAAAAACGTCTAAAAGTTTGCTATATTTTATAGTAAATTTCATTGTGAAATTGATTCTAATGACTTAAATTTTATTAATATATAAAAATATTATCTAATTAATATTTAAAACTAATTATAATTAAAATTTATCATAAAAAAAATAATATTAAAAAGAAGTTTTGAACTAAAATTCTAAATTTTTAGCAATTCGTGAAAAAATTAAACATCTCAGAAAAATATAAACATTTTCAATATCACCTAATTTTTATGTTTTTATTTAAAATGCGAAGTTGTTTTTGAAATATCAAATCAATTAAAGTGTAAAAAATTTATATTTAAATTCGGATCACCATTAAAAGGATGTAAAATATCCATTATAAAAATTTATGTTTTTACATGTGAAATAGGGTTTTCTCTTATCTTATGCACATCAAACCCAATACATCAATATAAAAAACATTTTATTTAATATATAGAATATATATTACATTAAAATAAATGAGTAATTCTAATTATTTTAATTTATTATTATAAAAAATTGGTCGTGAGCATAAAAATGGTTTTATATAAAAACATTCTGTTTATATTCAATTGGTTCTTATAATCATTCCTCGTTAATTTTTAAAATGTGAAATATTATTTTATCATTATAAACTATATATTTTCATAAGTTAGTTAATAATATTCATAAAATCTAGATTTTATCTTATTAAAATAATATATTGATGATATATCATTGTCTCTTGAAACTTATGCTTGCATATAACGCAATATTTTGAGAAGGTTGCTCATCCATCTAATTAACGATAACACGGTGTTGCATGTGATGAACTATATAGAATATATTTTTAATATATTATAAATTATATGAATATTATAATACCTTATGTGATGGATTTCCCATTCTATACATTTTATCAGATACATGGTTCTTACATTATTTTTTTAGGGCGTCACGAAAAATTTATTATACTATTTTCTGAAAAAATAATATAAATCATTTTTTCAAGAATTCTATTTTGAGTAATAAAATATTATAACTAAAAATTTAGTTACTATTTTATAATTATTTATCATTACATTTATATTGAGTAGAAATTTTATTTATATTTATCAGAACATATTTATTCTTATTCATATCAAAAAAATTAACAACTAGGTTATTATGGTCCTATATTTCCAAGGTCATTTAAGCTTGGTGATGTTTGTTGAATACGATATCAAATATAATATTATTCTTTTAAAATATTGGGTTGTAATATGATGTCATAATAATAATTACTAATGATGCATTGTATGTTCACATGATTATTTTCGATCTATGTTGGGATGAATACAAATTAGTGAATGATTTGATACTTAAATATGACTTTTTAAAGTAGGTAATTGAATTTATATAGTGTGAATACACAACAGAGATGATTTCTATTTTTTTAAATGGTCATATGTTTCATAAAAATAGATTAGTATTTCCTATAGGTATATTTTCATCAAAATGACGATGCAAAACTACAACCCATATTCTTAAGGAGGTAACCATTGATATTTGAAAACATACAAGAAACTCACAAATGGGGTATACATAGTTGGTATGAAATGAAGTGTAAAATAGTTTTTCTAGGAATATAATGAGTGAAAAAGAATATATATGATGATTTACGTCTATCTTTACTTATAAAACCATTTCATATACTGAACATAGTATATGAGGAGGTGGAAATATATTTTTCTATTTGGTAAGAAAGTATCACAGGGTTTTCAAGTAGTACATGTGGTGCGTAAATAGATTATTAAATATTCTATCTTTACATCACACATGTTTTCTTATTTGTTGAATATGGTTTCAAATATGTTTCTAAAGATTATTTTGATGCTTAGATACATAATAAATTCTATAATCAAGGATGTTTATATATATAAATATTATGGTTATGAGTTTATTTTGGTGGTAAATATTTAAACTACAAGGACCATTATTATTGAAGATTTAATCGTATCATCCATAAAGTGAGGGCGAAAAATAAGTAGTGAATTAATTTTTTTAGTTTTTCTTCATACCATTCAAAAAATTGGGAGACGTGGTTTCCTTGTGAATATTTCATTAATAATAATTTTTATCATACAATTATAAGAAATAGACCATTAGAGATTATGTATGAGAAAAATGCACCACATAATATTCATTAAACAAAGGTTGATGTTATGGTTGAGATATTATAGAATATATTTTCCCTGAATATTTATCCATAAATATTATCTTGGAATATAGATTGATATAAATTTATATTATATATTTTTTTACCAACATCATAGGGATTTTACATACAAGGAAAAGGATTTGTTTTCAGTAAATAGTAGACTATGCATACCAAAAGATGTATCTATAATCGACCAAAAATAGTTTTGATATATAATTGGACAATTTTTAGTTCTGGATGGTTTGGAAGTATTTCCGACACGATCACACTACCTAAAAAATAGCACAGTAAAACTTCTTTTTCGATTATCATCGTTGAGGAAAATGGTTCTCTATAACACTATTGAAGAAATTTTTAAATCCTTTTTTTTAATATAGGGACTATCTAGTATCACATGTGGAAGTAATGATTTTGGGGATAAAAACCTATGTAACATGTAATGTGGAATGTTAGAACCCACAATGATGTAAACTATGATAATATGAAGCTTATTAAGGAATAGTTTCATAATATCCACCTTGAGAGTAATGTATATTTTAAAGGGGGGTATGCCATGATTGGAGTGGTGGTGTATCATGGTAGTCTTTAATGTAGTATCCATATTCTATATCCCTCTATATACTGCACGTACTAGGAGAAGGGAATCCATAATGGCAGGTTAGGGTTTAACTCCAAACATACATGGATAGTGTTATTTAATTCATATTAATTAGTCTTTGGTTGGGAAGGGGTATAGATATGTAATTTCAGAACAAAGGGATGAAATTTGGATAATTTGATTGTTTGGATGGTATTACCCCTGGACCTATATATTAAAAATGAACTATGAATGTTGCTCTAGATCCCAAGTTCATTGTAAATAGTATTCGGTAACTCTATCGGATGATAATAACATAAGGAAATTCATCTATAAATTTTTTCGAAATCAATCATGTGTATAGAATCAATAACATCACCCTTATATTAATGATTCTTTATTCCACTATACTTTAACGTCATTCCAATCTATATTTTATTATATATGTGATTCATATTATTGAAGTTTTTCCAAAATTCATGTGGATTTATTTTTCAAAATTGAATGTACATTATATTATCAAAAAATGAATGGATTATCTAGTGAATTATGTTGGTTTGAATATTCTAGATATATAAGAAACAGTAAATTAATAACAATGAAAAATTATATTTTATATCATGTAATGTATCTCATTGGGGCCTACCATGTGCATGAAAAATATGGGATGTATATATATATATGAAAAAGGGAGTGAAAAAATTTATTCCCCAGTTTAGAAGAATGTTATTCGAATTAATCCATTAAACCTCATGAGCTAAATTAGGATTATTTTTACAAGAAAGTCTGCTACAATAGGGAAAACTAGTAGTGTTAATTTGCCTCCTTCACTTGATATCCTGATCTAGAAATAGATTTTCAAATATCCTAGTGAAAAATGATATTTTTGATTATATACATGATAAATATCATGAACTAATCTAAATTTATATCAACAGGTTATCTAATATTTAATGGATGGTGTACACTGATGAAATTTTAGGTATATTTTATTCCTCCTTATTTAGATAGAGATTGTTTATAAAGACACAACCGTAGACATTATATAATCTATCTACATCAACTATATTTCACTTCATTACATTCTCAATGATATTTATGGTATATAGTTTTTTAAATTTAGGAAATAACTCATACATATCAACCCATAATCATATAATGTGGGCATCACTAAAACATTATCTATTTCTTTCGAATCATAATTTTTTTTCAAAAAAAAAAATCATGATTTATTTAAAAAAACTTCATAATATTTAACATGAATTCTTAATTTATCATACACATCATTATAATTTGTAAAGGACATTTACAAACAAGGGATGAGCCTAAAAATATCAGTAAGGGGTATAAATTGAAGGAAAGAAACCATTAGTCCATGACTGCTTATAAATATATGATTCATTTTTACAAAGACATATTTATCACCAATATATACTTTATGTAACATGATATTTACATACAAAATTTTATAATATATATAAAAACACAACTGTATATTTGGTCATTAATTACTTATATTGAAACCCTCACAGCTACCTTATGATCTGTAACCCTCACAGCTCCATTACAACGTAACAATGATGACTACCTTTTGATGTAACCATCATAGTTACACATGGAAAAAGCATACAACCAACCTACAACTTACACATAAACAATGAATTGGAGAGATATATAGGTCCCACCCGTAATCATACACAATTCCCATGAACCAAAACCTAATCATAAAAAATAAATTATTGAATAAATACATTTCTAAGAAATTTTGTAAAAATATAAATTTAAATATGGATTTTAATTGAATTCCATTACGAATATCATATAATGGATGCGAGAATTAATATAATGAATGTATTATATTTATACACTATAAATCCACATAATAAAACATAATACTAACAAATTCATTACACAAAAAATCATAGAACCACAAAATATAAGAAGTAGAAGGATAACAGTAGGAATGAAAATTATGTTAGGAATCAACTAACCTCGAGTTCATCTTAATTAAAATGCATTTAATCCTCCTGTTTAATGAATAAAAGAGAGTTATTAATATCTCAAATAAGAATAATCATTTTTATGACACCATATATGATCATTTAATAACATCATTCCACCCATTAATTAAGAATATTTTGTTATTTAAATTGTTTCATGTGTGTTTTTACATGGTATTCATAATTGGTATGTAGATGATTTTCTCATAAAATGGAAGAGAAACATTAAAATTGGAATGAAATGGGGATAATATGTTTTTAGAATTTTAAATAACACCATAAATAATTTTGTGTATATGGTATGAGGATTAATCATTACATAAATCCTTAGTGATATTTGTTTCGATCCTTTTGGATTTTCTTTGATAATAACAAACTTGTTTCATCATACAAATATAATATTATATGTATAAGTTAATTACAGAACATAATAGAGGTCATGTAATAAAATTTAAAATCTGTTTCAACCATTAAAATCCTTTTTAAATCATCATTAAAAAATTTAATGGAAATTGATGACACATCGTCAACGATGTTAGTAAATCGACACATCACAAATGATTATTCTATTTGTAAAATAAGAGGGGCAGTTGAGGAGAAGAAGTAAGATGATTTTTTTCTTTATTCCTGATAAGAAATATAATATATAAAATTCTAGATCATTTATACCTCTGGTATAATTGTATAGGAAGAGAGTATAAGAAATGAAAAAAAATTAATGAAAAATGAAACAAAATGAATGATGTTTTTTACCTCTTTATATCTTCTCTTTGAGATCCCCCTAAAAGACATTGGTATTAGCCTTTTGGAGAGACCAATAGTTCATGGAAATGGGGAAGATATTTTTGAATGATATTGGGTAGAATTCATACAATTATAAAATCATGGGTTGTGTTAGAATAAGTGTTGGGGATGATGGTGGAATTTTTAGTGGTGGATAGGAGGGGTTTTCCATTATTTTAATCAATAGTTTAACATTTGTAATCATGACTAAAAATAGTTTTGATTTATATGACATAAAATAGTAAATATATTCTATTATTTAGAACCAAGGGTTCTTACATTAGACATGGTGTGAGGTATAGTGTCTTTAACATATAATGTATATATACGTTTAATTATTGTATTCCACTATTCATAAAAAAATTTGGGTATTTTTGAAAATACAAAAATTCACCATAACCATTTTTAACATGTAGAATTTAATAATGAACAACATTTTATCAAAATAATTTTCTATGTATGATAATTTTTTTTTAAATTAATATAATAATTTATTCGAAAAAAAATTATAAAACTATAACTGATTTTATAATCTCTTGAAAAATTAACCAAGGTCTCATAAAATTATCTTATAACCAAAAAAAATTAAAACAATAATTTATATTTTTATTTTATGAAAATTATTTTTCATTAATATTATTAAATTATTCAACAAAGATTAATTAAATATTTATGACTTACACAAATTCAATCTCTTATATAATGACCATATTATCACATAAAAGGAACATTTTTTAAAAATTAATTGGTAAGGTTACATATCATTTATCTATTTTAATATTCATAAGGGTCATATTACTATTAATAAGTGTATGTTACTATTCACCAAAATTTTAGTTTGTCTCATCAGACTCTGAAAAACCTACTCATCGCAACCGTGTATGTCCATTTCTCAAAATTCAAATCATAGAAGAGAAAAAATTGTGTTTAATGACTAGTTTATAACAATCACAATAAAATAAATGTCAATAAGATGAGACATATTGTTTCATGAATTTCCATTTACTTTTAAATCCATATGGTGTCACATTCTCCTACCATTATGAAAATTAGATCCTTGATATTTTATTTACTTATTAAACAAGTAAAGGTACATTTCCCTTATATCATTTTTAGATTCCCAGTTTCTTCTTCAACAATGTTCTTTCTCTGAAAAAAATTTACCTAGATGAATACCTTATTATGAAATACATGTTCAATTTGATCAAGAATGTGAGTAGGTTTCTCATCATACGAATGTTTCCCTTCCAGCTGAACTATTTCTGGGCTGAAAATATGAGATGAATCTGCAGAGACATTCTCAATATCAAAACATGAAAAACATTGTGTAACAAAGCTAAAATTTGAGGCAAAGGTACTCAATAGGAAATTGTTCCAACATTCTCTAAGATTTCATATGGTCCATTGAACCATGGACTTATCTTTAATTTCATACCAAAACACATATCAAAATTCCATTACGTGATTCTAGAAAAAAATGACCATCGACATCGAAAAAAAAAGACTTTCTCTAATTATCTGTATAAAATTTCTACCTTCTCTATGTTGTCCTCAGGTTTTGATGGTTTATATTCACTTTCTCATAAAATTACTCTAATAATTTTGGTCCCATTAACACCCTTTACCCACCTTCATCCCAAAAATCTAGTGTTCAACACAGCTTCCCATATAGCACCTCAAATGGTTCCATCTGTACTGGAATGAAAAATGTTTTTATTTGAAAACTCAACTAATGAATGATGTCGATCCCAACATCCCTGATTGTCAATTGAACAGATTCAAATCATATCTTCGAATATCTAAATTTTTCTATTGGCCTGTCCAGGAAATTGAGGATGAAAATAAGTACTAAAATTTAATTTTGTTCCCAATGACTTCTAAAGGCCTTTCCAAAATTTAGAAGTGATCAGGGGATCACAGTCAGATACAATTTAAATTGAAACTCTATGTAATTAGAAAATCCCATTTAGGAAAATTCAAGAAATATATTCCAATGGCATAGTATCTAGAATAGGAAGATAATGGGAATATATAGACAATCGATCAATAAAAAAACACATTATTACCCTAAGAAGTATTTCTTATTCCCACCACGAAATCCATGGATTTTTTTTCGCATTTCCACTATGGTGCTGGAAATGGCTGAACCATCCCCATTGGTAGTTGTTTCTCTACTTTAACCTATTGACTTGTCAAACATTTCACAATATAATATGCAATATATATTTTCATTCAATCCCACCAATAATATTCTCTATAGTCTTTATACATCTTAGTACTTCTAGGTTCAACTGAAAATAGAGAACTATGTGTTTCACACAACAATTCATTCTACAGATATGAATCTCATGTTATGAAAAATCTCATTTCAAATCATAAAAGAAAACCATTATCAATTTCAAATTATTGAAACTCCCATTTTAACCAATTATACCTTTTCTTGTTACGCCTCATCTTCCTTCTGCGCTTTCATAATACATTATGACAAAGATAACTGCACTGAAACCTAAAACAAAATAGAGTAATTTCTTACACACAAAAAACATCCAAAATTCATTTCATCATTTATCAAGGGTTCATGTTAAAAATGTAACATGGTGAATGATGCATCTGTTTTTGCCTCAAGGTATCCACCACATTGTTTATTTTTATAGGATGTTAATTTATCATGAAATCATAATACTTTATCATTTCAATCCATAATCTATACCTCATGTTTAATTTCTTATAAGTGAAAATATACTTCAAAAGTTTATGGTGAGTATATATTTCACATTTTTCTCTGAATAAATGATGCCTAAAAATTTTTAAAGAAAAAAATTATAGATGTTAATTCCAAATCATATGTGGGATAATTTAACTTGTTAGGTTTCAGTTTTTTTGAAGAATAAGCAATTACCCGATCATTCTAAATCAAAACACATCCAAATCTCTTCAATGAATCATCATTGTATATAAAAAACTCACCATTTCTAGAAGGCGAGGAAAAAACTATAGCATTCACCAATATATACGTTTATTCCTGAAAACTAACATCACAATTTTCTATCCAAATAAATATAACCCCTTTTCGTTTTAACATATTTTAAAGGCTAGAAATATGTGCAATGTTTTTAACAAACCTTTCGTTAAAACCTGCTAATACATGAAAACTACGAATCTCTATAATATTATTATGTATTTGCCATTTTTAACCACTTTTCTTTTTTCTGGATCAATTGTTATTCCACCATTACTTACAATGTGTGCATGAAAATAATTTTTTTGCAACAAAAAATCACATTTTATAAATTTTCCATATAACTTTTTTTATGGAGAGTTATCTAGAAAATACTCAAATGTATTTCATGATCCTCAAAACATATTGAAAGGGCCAATAAATCATCAATATATACAAATAAAACATATCTAAATATTCATGGAATTTCTTATTCATAAGATCTATGAGTAAAATGGTTTTTTTCAAACCAAAGAGAATAACAAATAACTCATAATTCCCATATATAGTACGAAAGGCTATTTTTAGGATGTCATACTCCATCAACTTTTTTTGGTTTTACCTAATTATCAAGTCATCCTTGGAAAAATAATGAGCTCTATGAATCTGATAAAACAAGTCATCGATGTGAGGAAAATGACATATATTCTCGATATTAATGTTTTCAATGATCTATAATCGATGCAATGTATCATGGAACCATATTTATTTTTATTTAACAAATCAAGATATCCATAAGGTGATGTTATTGGAAGATAGAAACCTTTATCATGCAACTCGGGCAATTTATTTTCAATCAAATAGATTCCATTTGATCCATTTGTTAAAGGGGTTTTTGAAATTAGATAATCTTTATGAACAAATTAAATAGTAAATTAAACCTCCCAATCACATATAACACTGAGTAACTCATCAAAAAAAAACAAAAATATATTCATTTACCATCGTAACTTCATTAATATGAATAGTTCCCCTGTTTTTCAAAATATGAGAAAGATAAATTTCATTCCATCATTTAATAGTTCCTAATCCTCTTGATATGTTATCAATTTTATGGGTTCTTTCTTTAAACAAAATTAAACTCCTTCAGAAAAAACATCTTTATCTATGTAATAAAGTAAGGCATAATAAACAAGAAATCAAATACATACCCATAATGAAATCAAAATCTTCTTAAAAAAAACAAGAATGTTTTTAAGTAATGTATTCCCATTGATAACAAAAGGAAGATTCTTATAATTCCATTTTTTCATAAACATTTCCCCATATTGTTTATATAATAATTTATGGTCTCATTTATGGAAGGGATATTTCAAATTTATTAAATAATTTCTGAGAAATAAAGTTATGTGATTTCCCTATATCAAAGAAGACCTTTGAAAAATAATAGTAAAAAAACAATTTACCTGACACCAATTCATTGGATAGTTCAAAATTTTCTGACATATTCAGAAAGGATCTCACCACACCTTTTTTAATATAGTCTTACTACTTCCCATCATTTAGATCTTTCTTTATGAAAATTTCTACATAATGACCCATCACACAACTATAAAACACTTTATATTTTTTTAACATGATTGTTTTTAGGATCATTTTCATTACAATATAAAGTCATATGTACAAACATAACACATAGAAAACACTTATTATTTTTGGAAATACATTCCATGTGGTACTTTTTACCACAATTTTCACAAACTGGAAACTTTATATTTTTACCATCATATTTCTTTTGTTGATTCTTCCTCATCACATACAATCTATTCCTCCTCATCAATATGTTTTCAACATAAAATTTATCATAAAAATAATAAATTTATACCCTCTCAACACAAGGAAAATGTTTCTCATAAATTTTGAATTATCTAGAGGTGAATGCCCATATGAATATTGTCTTCAATCCTGAGTAAAATTGAATCATTTTTTATCAAGATCCCAAATAATATTAAGAGTGTACCATCTATTTGAGTGAAGTTTTATACAAGAAATTCTACTAAATCTTTCACCTTTTTCCTTAATTGAATGAAATTATTATCCATCATAATTTGAACCACATTTGGAATGTATTCTTCAAGGATATGGCTTTTAAATTCATCCCACCTTATGGCTTAAATATTCTCTATATACCTAAAATTTATGACCATTGACCACCATTGGTCAGATTCACCTTCAAAATGATAAATGAAAAGACTGAAATTTTCATTATATGAACATAACATATCATCGAATATCTTTGCAATGGATTTAATCCATATTTTATCCACTAATAGGTCAGAAGATCCACTGAAATATGGAGGTTGTTACCTCATAAAATGATCTACAATATTCATGTTACTTATATGTAACTCTATTTGTTCTCTTTAATAAAACAATCTCTATTTATTTCATATGATATATAATCCAGTACAATCACAAACCACTCAGTTCTAATTAACACCATTCCTTGTTGCATATTTATAATGATAAAATCCTCTCAGTTCCATCCAACATTAGAATCTCTATTTCTTCTAAGGAAACCATTAAGAAAAGAAATATCATAGATGAAATAATATTCTAATATTTAAAAGTTATGTCATAAAAATAAGTTAAAAGTCATTTATGATATTTTATTAATATTATCATAACCTCTAATGTTATCTAAACCGCGATCTGATACCAACTATAAATACCTAGCCTTAAACAATTCCTAATCTATCTAATTCAACTCGATATTAATTCTTTACATTCCAAATGATATTATAGGTTTTTATTTATAAAAATTTTGGACATAATTCATATATATCACCCCTCAAAAATACAATCTGGGTATCATTAATACAATATAAATTCCTTCCAAAACATAAAATATTTAATACTAATGAACAACAAGATTTATTTAATAAATATTCATAAAATTTAACTTGATATCATTATCTCCCTAAAACATCTTCAAAACCTCTAAAAAAATTTAAAAACATTGTATTCCCTTAAAAATATCAGTAAGTGATATGAAATGGATTAAATAAACCATTAGTTGATGAATACATATAATCATATGAAATCATTTTCAAAAATACATACTTCTCACACAAATATAATTACTTTGTGAAACATGAGACTTACATAAAACATTTGAGATAATATATAAAAACATAATGGTATATTGGGGAATTACATACATATAATGTAAGACTCATGTAAACCTTATGATTTGTAACCCCCACTATAACCTTACAATGTGACCCTCAAGGAAACCTTATTGTGTAACCATCACAGTTGCACATGGGGTAACCACACAACTGACCACCAACATACACATAACCAAGAAATTGGATGGAGATATAGGTCACACCCTTAATCATAAAAAATTATCAATATCCTTACCAAAATCACAAAACATGAATATCTTCATAAAGACATTTCTTTGTAATTTTTGTAAAAATAAATTTTAAAAGAAGATTTTTTAAGGAATGCCTTTTCAAATATCATATAATTGATTTGAAAATTAATATAATGAATGTATTATGTGTATAAACTATAAATAAACAAAATAAAACTTAATATAAAATAAAATAAATTACACAAAAAATCTCAGTACCACATAATCGAAGAAGTGTAAGGTTTACCCAAATAATCGAAATTGTGTTAAGAATCCCCGTACTTTCGGTTATTATTAAATAAAATCCGTTTAATAATCCTATATAATGGTTAAAAGGGTGTTATTAATATTTTAATTATGCATAAAAATATTTATAACACCTTATATGATCATTTTATTAATTCATTCTACACATTCATTAATAATATTTTGTTATTTACAATGTTTCTGGAGCATTATTTACAGGGTTTCCATGGTTGGTTCCTAACATATTTTCATATTGAATGGATGTGAAACTATAAAGGTTGAGTGAAAATTTTTTAATATGTTTTTAAAATATTAAATTGTTCTATTAATTATATTGGATATATTTTATGAGGATTAATCATTAGAGAAATCATTAGTGACTTTCGTTTAGATCATTTTGGCGGTTTTTCAATAATCATAAACAAGTTCCATCATACTACATTAATATAATGAATATTAGTTAATTAAAGATCATAATAGAGTTATTATTCTAAAATTTAAAATAATTTTAAACCATTTAAATTGTTTAATTAATATATTTTACGGAATTAAATGAAATTGAAGGCACATAGTCCATGATATCGGTATGTAGACACATCACTAATGATGTTTTTATTTTTAAAATAAGAGGGAGAAAAGGTAAGTTGGTGAATTTTTCCACAAACATTATGAAATTCAGAATATATAAGATTATTTAGATTTGATGCCTCTAGGATAAGGTTTGGTTATGAGAGTTTAAGAAAATAAAAATAATTGAAATGAAAATGAAAGAAAATGAAAGGGTATTTTTAACTCTTGATCTCTTCTCCATGAGATCCTTGTTAAGGCCTTTTGTATTAGCCTTTTTGTGAGACCAGTAGTTATTAGACATGGGTAAAGTCTTGGGAAAGGGATTGGTTAGAATTTAGATAGTTATCAAATCTTTATAGGTGTGATAGGATGATAGGGAGGGTGATGGTGGTATTTATAGTGGAGGAGGGGAGGGGTTTTCCATTACATTAATCATTAATACAATATTTTTTATCAGGACTATGAATAGTCATGGTTAATGTGACCCAAAATAGTTAGTAGGTCATGTGAGTTCTATCCAAGGGTGTTTAAATTGTCCATTACACAAGGAATAGTGTATTTAACATATAATGTATATATACGATAAATTACTTTATTTCACTATTCATAAATAATTCATGTTTTTTAGAAAAATCCAAAAACATAACCCTAACTATTTTTTGACAAGTTTAATTGAAAAATGAACTCAATTTTATCAAAATAATTTTCTAAATATTATAATTTAAAAATTTAATTAAAATCATAATTTATTTGAAAAAACAATTGAGAAAATATAAGTGATTTTATAAAACCATTAAAAATTAATCAAGGCCCCATAAAATTATCTTATAACAAAAAATAAAAATAAAAAACAATTTATTTTTAGATTTTATGACAATTAAGTTTCATTTAAATTATTACATTAATTTTTAAATTTTTTCTAAATATTTATGACTTAGAAAAATACCAATACATAAATAATTAACATATTTTCACATAAAAGATGCAAATTAATTATATATTAATTGGTGAGGTTACAACTCATTTGGAAAATTTACATTTCATAAGGATCTTATTACTTTTGATAATAGTAAAATTAGAATTCCTATGGGTATATTACAAATCAAAAAAAAATTATGTTTGTCTTATCAGACTCCAAATAACATACTGATCGCAACAATATATATCTGTGTTTTAAAACTCAAATCCTGGAAGTGACCAAATTATGTTTGATGAATAGTTTATATATATCTCCTTAAAAATTTTTCACTAAGAAGATAATCATTGTTTTATTCATTTTATTTTATTTTTATACCCTTTTGGTGTTATAGTTTATCCGTATTTGGTGTAATTGGGATCCCTAATTTTGTATAATAAAATTTCAATGTATTTTAGATTTTAAATTGGGATCATTTAAAATAATCATACAACACATGAACTTTACATTAAAAAATGTATTTCATTAGAATTTAGATTCACCATATCTTATCAACTAGATGATGTATCCACTTATTAGTCTCTTTATTTCTAGTCATGGGCTTCACATTGTTGAATCATTTTGTACTTCATCAATATATAATGATAAATCTCACCAAAATTCATATCCTAACCAAAAAAAATTATTTACGTTGTCCCTGATGACATATTGAATGTTTATATATGAATTATATGTTTCCATCATTTTATATTTCATTGTATGAGTTCATTGAATGAGTTTTATCCTAGAACCAAAACTACATCTAAAAAATATTTTTTTTAATTATATCGTGATAAAAAAGATAATTTTTTTAATATAATTTATTATTGTTTTGTGTGGTCCATTTGATTCCCTACTCACTACCAATTTTTCAATCAAATCATAAACAATGATATATTAAAAGGAAAACAAATTAAGTGGAGCGGAAAAAACATTGGTTTGTAGCTTATCACTAATTGATCATATTAAAATGGAATTACATAATATAAAAACATATTTTATGATCACAAGGGAGAAAAATTTACTAGTACTTAAGAATTTATTTATATGGTATCTTGATTTTTGGTGGAGGTGAAGTCAATTTAATTTTTTCAATACATTTATGTGAAGGTTATATTCATTATAATGGTCACTGCACAAGATTTGAAAACATTTTTCAACATCCATATCAATGCATCAATGGAAAATTGTAGAATTTATTGTATTATATGGTATTTTCATCACCATTTTTATGCTTCTTTTAATTAATCCCTTACATGAAATGAAGGTTAGAAAATTTTAAATTATTTAATTTATTTTGGGGGTTTCCTGTCAGTGGTTATGATTGTCCCTATTATGGGATAACTCACATTCATTTTTCATTAGTTCCTATTTGAAGATTTTATAGGATTACATTTCATATATTCATCATGATTTATCCTTGGTAATTTTTTTAATAAATAATTAAAATTTACATTTAAATTAATAAATATTTATAAAATAAAAAATAAATTGTAATTGATGTATAGAAGTATTCTTTCTAATGTAATTATGAAATTTTCTAGAAAATTCGTTGACTCGTGAGAATAACATACCTCTCTAAAACTACCATGTACAATATAATAGTTTATTTTCAAATATTAGTGGGGAATTAGCTCTAGACTACAAATTTACTTTTTTTGAGTTAAACTCTCTAAATCATCATAAATATGTATATTAAAAATTATTATACTTATCGTGGGGGGGTGATGAAATATGGAAAATCATTCAGTGTGTGAAATTTCATCAAATATCAAATAATTATAATATTATATAATACAATAATATTAAAATAAATAAAATAATTTAAATTTTGATTAGAATTATTCATTAAAACCCTCTCTCTTTAGGATTCCTTAGGCTTTCCATATTCACTGATTTGGAAATTAAAAATAAAATCATTAATTTTTTTTGGAAGAGTATATATCTAGGATTTTAAAAACATTCACCTTATAATCATCTATTTTAAACAAAATCCTTTTATTTCATTTTATTTTCAGGATAATTTTTTTATATTATAATTATTCCAATCTAACTGACTAATTATTCCACGATATTACTTCGATGTTTTTCTCAATATAAAATCTATTTGAGTCTAATCATCAAAATTAGTTTACACTTCTTTACAAAATGAAATTTTTAACTCTTTTCATTTAATTTTTTTTTCAATTGTACCAATTTATATTTCATTATCAACATCATTGTCATTATATGTGTAATCTTCTTTAATATATAATTATAATTATAATCACTTAAATATTAAATATATTGTTTATTTTTTCTCTTGTAATAAGTTTTTGTTCCTGAATAAATATCCCTTTTGGGTTTTTGGAGATGGAAATGTTTGAGGTTAATATTTATTATATTTATCCTCATGTATTATTGTAATTATTTTATGTATAATAACACTTAAAATTTTAATGATATTTATTGTATGATTGTAGTTATACATACCCAAATACAATTAGAAAATTTTCTAGATAATATATAAAATACTTTCCTATCCTATTTTAATATCATCAATATTTGATTCAATGGTACATTTTATTCCCTATGGAATTTAATAATATTTTTTTAATAATTATAAAATATTTTTCTTTTTATATTGTATTTTTTTGGAGAAATGGAAACATGTCATTCCCTTTTTTAAATATATTTTTTACCAATGATAACATATATTTTTTTCATTATTGATATTATATTTTATATAAATTATATATCATTAATTAGATGATAATATAATGATGATATATTTTATCACAATTTTCAATGAATATACTAAAACAATATAAGATTCAGTATTATGTCATTGCATATTATATTTCTAGATAAGTAATATTTTTTACAATATCTAGAGTAATAGATATCATATTTTTGGGATTTCGATTGAATTGAAATGTTTAAGAAAATATGAAAATAATTTGATTGCAACCATACATAGTTTTTTTAGATGTTTGAAAATCACCCCAACGTCATTAGACCATTTGTTTTATATTTTTATATTCTACAACGTGTTCCCTATAATATTTTGATGGTATATTGAGTTATAATTGTTGAATTTTTATTATAATATTTTTGAATAAATGATTATAAAATTATATAAAAAAATTATAACTAGAGAATTTTTTTTTATATTTTGATTACCAAAAATAATCTAGATGGTGCTTTAATTTTGGGAATAAAAATTTAAATAAATTTATAAAATTATATATTCAATAGATTAAATTCAGTTTCTTTTGTGATTTATTTTTTTGTATATTGATAAAAAGTATTTAATAATCAATTGTAGGATTTGTGATATTATTTTATTTTATATTAGATGGAATTTAGTCCCCTAATCTATTGGTAACCCCTTGAAACCATATCTGGAACCAATTGTATTATTCCAAGAAGTAGGTACATATGTCTTCCACAATAGAAACAAGGTGACTTCCCAAAAATATATGGTACAACTGATGTCCCTTACAGTTACCTAGCATATTTCATCTATAAACATGTTGGGTTTTTTTGTAAAAATCAATGTACTTGTATTTTGATGACTCCAATTAATCATTTTCTCTCCCAATGACCCGA
This sequence comes from Viscum album, assembly GCA_963277665.1. NCBI lineage: Eukaryota > Viridiplantae > Streptophyta > Magnoliopsida > Santalales > Viscaceae > Viscum > Viscum album. The sequence continues at coordinate 1,636,307,116 of OY728121.1, read as the reverse complement.
ATAAATTTCCAATGGATAAAATAACAAATTAAAGTAATATAAGATATATGTATACATGCATGATTCTCAAATACCGGGAAAAATATTTTTGAACATCATTTAATGTTTTGATTAAAATATTTTTATTGTCCTCCTACTATATTAATGAAATTATTTTTCATTTTGAATCATCTATATTTCTCTCCAATATAACCCCTTTTTCATTATTAATATTAGGTACTATGAAAGTAATAGATTATTTTCAAGAAATACAAATAGAATATCATTTTTAAATTAATAGATTATAATTAAGATAAATTATAGGGAGTCAATTACTCTCTTTCACATCCCAAAGGAAGGGTAATTAATGATATAATTTTTTATGTACAAATGACTAGAAGATACCAATAGGTTTCATGGTTACAGTTAGTGTCATGTGGTAAATATAAACCCCTAAAGTGTATTAGAGGTGTAGATAAAGGATTTGGTGTTAATATGAACTCTTTTTCAATATTTTTATTTCCCATTTTTACTTTTTTTACTCACTATTTATGTGATAATTTAATTTTAAGTATAATTTCATAGGTTAACTTTTATAAAGGAAATTCACCGCACTCATTTCATTCTAAATTGATGGACATTTGGTATTGGAGCCTCAATTCATTTATAAAAACAAATTAGTTTCAAGTAAATGATTAATATTTAATGGATACTTTTTATTATTCACATACTGATGTAGTGGGTTATTGATCCAATTATCTGCCTTTCTTTGATATGACTGATTAGACTTATAAGAATTCAAACATGTATAATTTTCATAAATATATTGGTAAACCTATTTATTGGATTTTCAGGAATTGTGAGATACATTTTAATGATTTTAGGGATAAACGAACACCCAAAAACATTTGCATCTTCATAAATGATGCAAACTCAATGAATGAATCACATTGTGTTTAATGTCTCATATTTTTACCATGTTTAATTTAAAATTATGTGCGAATAATTCCGAGACCATTCATCGAGACGATGTACAGTTCCGAGGCACTGTGAGCCCAAAACAAATGTTTGAATTTAATTAAATAATTAAATAACACACCCATGATGTTTTACTGAAAAAGATGGATAACTCTAGAACGGTTGCTCGGATTCGAAATCTGAGGGCACCGCTGCGTTTCGAACAACACTTTTACCTTAGGTGAGGCCAAACATTAGTTGGCGCAGGTCAGTGGTGAAATCTAGTTTTTCGATGTAAGAGAAATAAAATATTTAATAAAAATATTTTATTCCACAGTGAAATCTTTTTAAATATGTTGCAAAAGATATATTTTATATTTTTTAAATAAAATTTTTCGTATCGGTCCAGGGATAGAAACCTCAAATCCCTGAAACCCTTGGCGGATTTGGAGGTTCTGGAGAAAACCTCCCCATGCGGTGACGACGTTTTTGACGATTTCCTCCAGCGACGACGACGTGGTGACCAGTTTTTCTCTATCGAACAACACTGATACAGGTAGGATGTTTGTTTTTTATTTTCCTTTCCCCATTGATGGTTCCTACTATGAACGCAGACTAATCTGCGAACCGATTAGCCCATGAATCGATCATTTTGCTGGTGGGTGTGATTTGGGGTTTTATTGGGAAATCAAATACTCAAAATTTATAATTTTTTTATTATTCTTGTTTTTAACCAACGGCAACGAACCTGGATCATCACAAACAATGATTGAGGTTTGTCTCTCTTATTCGATTCATTGTATTTTTCTCTCGCACGTTCTTCATTGCGTTCTACGCATTCTTGGAGGAAATTGATCGTTTTACATTCGTTTGCGGGCACAAAAACCGGAGCGATGACACAGAGGTGCAATGACGGTTTCAGAGGATGATTCAAAGTGGATCGATAGATATGACTTTTCGGGTGTTTTTCTTCAGATGGATCGTTTGAGGTTTATGATTTGATTTAAGGACATAAATCACCCTTTTCGGTGTTCGTATGATGAAACGAACCTACTCCTGGATTATCGGGATGAACAGATGAGAAACCATGGATCTGGAGGATCAACCGTGGTGTGAGGAGGAAGACGGCGTTTCGAGAAAAATCCCGACTACACGACATGTAGTATGGTCTACACTGCGTGTGTTCATCGACAGACCACATGTCGTGTACTCTGGGAGTACATGAGCACAGGTTGGGTACACGACCAAGGACACGACATGTATACCCCTCCCCGATCAGACTCGGCCATATACACGAGATATCCCATGTACTGGTACATGGACAGGCGACACAGATGGAGACCATGTACGGGCATATGGTCAGCATACACGGAGCGAGCCCTAGGTGCTCAGACACGGCGTTTAATACTAATACATGCTACATAGTTACTTTTTATACAATTAGCCAAATGACACAAGAAATTTACACGGGAAGTACTGGGAGTCATGGAACACAACATGTGATTCTTCTACACAACGTGTAGTTCGGTTTTACATAACATAAATCGATGACACGGGCACTTTACACGGGAAGTACCTGAGGTCAAGGAACACAACATGTAACCATACTACACGCCGTGTAACCAATATTATATGGATTGTGTTATTTTCCTTTTATGACTGGGGATAGTTTCATTAGGGTTCGTGTCCTTGGTCGTTCTCCTGAAGGTTCCCAATGTCATTTCATACATAGAGGAGTATGATCCCTTCAGCAAGACTTCCTGAATAGAATTTTTGTAATCACCTCTGTGAGACTTAGAGCCAAATCCTTTATTAATTATTGGAACCCTAGGTAGAGTTCTTCGTATCGACATTAACAACATTACCCTGGTGTCGATCCTCTGCTTTACAGATTAGCTCAGACTGAGTTGTCGGAATCAACCCATGACTTGGTGGTGATCCTCATCTAAGAATCATGTTATAAATGTACGTGTGGAGTTTTTTCTCCTAGAATGATTATTTTATATATCTCTCTTCGGACCTTGAAGTGTGTTATCCTTGTTGCGTGCTTAGTAGAATCTTCGAGCTGGATCTTAGTAGTGGTTTCGCGGTAGTCGATCGTGTATGAGTATATCTGGATATTCTTGAAATAGTTCTACAGACAGATACTGTTTAGAGATGACTGTACCTTTCCTTTGTGGTTTCAGGGTGTCCTATTTGGTATTTTTATATTCACCCCTGCACGGGCTTTGCCCGCACGTGTCGCGTCTTGTGTAGACGAGGCAGCTTTTGACAGGATTTTAGGAGGACCAGGACCGGTCAATGATCAGTTAGATCGGACATGATGAGGTGTGTTCTTACGGCTATGGATTGCAGTCCCAACACCTTTCTTTACTGGTTGGACTTTGTTACGGACTCTTTTTGTATGATTGTGCTTTTGTCCCAGGGTGTTACATTACTGTACTTTAATTTTCTGTCGTACTCTATTCGTTGAGATTTTTAGTGTATGCATGAATTTCCATTTTAGTAGTTTTTACTTTTCAGCTTTGTGGGCATGGAGATGTGTGTGCGTGTGTACAAGTTTATATGCAATTCCTCCCATTTTAGTAACATGCCTACTCGGTGCTAGTCACCAGCCCCTGGCCTGTTGGAGGCAGGCTTGGGGAGTTGTGGCTCGGGCCCCACTGGGATGGGTCGTGACAGAGTGGTATCAGAGGTGGTTAGTTCTACCATAGGACCGAGAGTCTGTGAGTCCGTTTGAGGCAACAATGTTATGTGTTTCAAGTTCGGATTTCAGGCCAGGGACCCCAGTGTTGGTGCGTGCGGCCAACATATCCAAACACCCGGGCTCTGATAACCCTCTTTTCGACTCGGAACATGAAAACACTAGTTGCAAGGGAAAATAATGGTACATGAATCATGTAGGAATGGATTGTGGTTTCAATTTCCTTATTGTGTCAGCTCTCCAGATATATTCATGGACTGAGATACATCTTGTTTCTTTACATGATGCCTCCGTGACCCGCACCCACTAGGATCCAGCAGCTTGATCACGAGGATGACCCCTCAGTGATGAGGCTTCGATACAGGGACCAGATCCCCTAGTTTTACCTTCAGGTGGTGTGCCGGTTATCCCGCCACCTATGGAGAAGTGTATAGTGCCTGCTATACCAGTGGAGAGGATCTCGGGATGAGCACACTCCACGAGTTTCAGAGACAGAGACCCCTCATGTTTCGAGGTGCGCCTGAACCTCATGCAGTAGAGGAATGGCTTGATGTAGTGGCCATAATATTCTGTTTGGTAAGGACACTAGAAGACCATATGGTGATCTTGGCAGCGAGCCTCCTGCAGGGCTCGTCAGGGCGATGGTGGAGTTTATTTATTCAAACTCACAAAAAGTCGACTCTTAGGTGGTCAGAGTTTGAGCATCTCTTCAGAGAGTAGTTTTCAATGGTTACCCAGAGAGCAGTACGTATACAAGAGCTTCTTCATCTCTAGCATGGATCCATGACGGTGGTTGACTATTCATCGTGGTTTTCCAACCTCTCGTTTTACTCGATGGATATGGTCAATGATCAGTACTTCAGAGCTCAGACATTTGAGTCGGGCTTGCGCAGAGATATCTGAGCTAGCATCATCCTTATGATAATTCCTACATATGCTTGGCTGATCGAGTGGGCTTTGGTGGTTGAGAGATTCATGGCAGAGCAGGGACAACCAGTAGTTGTCAGTAGTGGGCGAGCTGGAGCTGAGACCTCGGCAGCCAAGAGCCGATGCCAGGGTATAAGGCCCCAGCCTTAAACCTTACTTAATCTTGAGTTATTACAAGATTACACATTGAGGATATTTTCGGGTTTAGAGTTTTAGATAATTAGATCATAAAACTTGCATTACATTCCACATATAAACAAAGTGGTTATATAAAGATAGTATTCTTCATTCCGATCAATGGAAACACATTTAAAATAAAACATGGATTATTTCTTGACACATCCTTGACTCTATCATCTTATCATGTACCTTTCCCTTGACCTGTGAAAAACATTTAAAAAACTTGGGATGAGCAAAAAAACTCAGTATGGGTTATAAAAAAACATGGAAAGGAAACATGAGTTCATATATACATAAGAATGAAATCATACTTTACCCATAAAACATAGGCACATTAACATACCTCATAAAATCATGAATAAATGATAGAAATCATAGGACATAAAGGTAACTTGAGGCATTCATAACATTCTTACGTAGGGAGTAACCCTCTTGGTTACGTTTGGAATACCCATCACAATATATTCCCAAAAATCTCTTCGGAGAAACCTTAACGTTTCACTCCTTCGCGTTACCCAATGCATTGGAGAGCTATATCAGGCTCACCCGCCCTTAGTTTATCACGGAACCACCCGTTCTTCATATTAATGCCCAAGAACCTCAACATAATCATTTCACATAAAACATGCATAAAGGAAACATAACATTTCCACCATTCAATCACAAGATATCAATACCACACATTGATATAAAAATATTATGAAAACCATTTTCAATCCCAAAATAAAAGAAAATTAAAACATGTTATTTATTTTTCTTTTAAAAAAAGGAATGGCTTGTAGAGGAAGCTGAAACTCAAATAACGGTTACGACGGCGGAGAAGTCGTTGTCGCCGCATACGTACGACAAAAACATTCCCTTTTTTTCGTTTAGTAAACGCTTCGTATAAAAAAGATTCCTTTTTAATAAACGTAAAACTCAAAGGGATTTATACACCGTATAAAAGAAAGTTGTGTATAAAATAAAATATGCCTCAATGAAAGGAGATTGAGACAAAGTCCCATACCTCGTATCCGACTTGACTCGACCATTCTTTAATCTCCTGAATAATAAACTTGAGTTAATCTCTACTTGATTATGAATCATTTCAAGTTCATTATTCCTTTTATACCATGTTATGAACATCATGTAATCAGTTAAGTTAATAATGTTCATTTTGTCGGTATTTGGTTCTTAAGTCAAAAATAGACTTCTTACACATACATGTTGTTAATTTTGGTCAAAGGTTCATTATATCCAGAATGGTATTCATGATGTAGATATCATATATGTCATATATATCCATTACATACATGCATTTATAATATTACATAATTTAGAGGTAAGAAATGAAATGCACCGTTCATGGAGACGGTAAGCCGTACGTACGCATGAACGCTACTTCCATTTCTATTTCATATTTTCTGGAATGGAATCATAATGATATAAGAGTATATTATAATTCCAGTATAATTACATATATAATATCATTAACTTTATCCTTTACACATCCCACATATTGTATTAACGAATCAATTCACTTTTAGGTGGCGGTAGTCCGCACTTCCTAAAATGAAGATATCGTGTTTTACCCATAATGGAAACCATAAAGGTATGCCCAAAATGAGCAAAAAGAAGCTTAAGGAAAACATAAACATATTATATATCATATATGAAAATAGTGACATCATAATGTCCACCATTGAAGGTGTTAAATGAGTGTTGAACAATCATCGTTTCAGGAGGCAGAATTTCCCCATCCACGGAAACCTTATGTTCTTTAACCATTTGATGTAGTTGTGTGAGATTGTAGCTCAAATAAATCTTATAAAAACATCCTAGTATATTGAAGATACTGGTGTTGTTACAAAAGAAGTAAATAAAAAGATTTTAGGGGGTTGGAGAAGCAAAATAAAACAAATGAACATGAGAGAATGAATTACCTTTAAAAGTTTAACTCCTTTTGAGTTGAGCCTAAAGGCATCCTTTGAAAGGATTATGCCCAAAGGGAATCCTCTAGGATGAGGAGAGGTATGTGGAGTGAGCAAATGGGCAGGGGTTGGCCGATCCAAAGGCTTTAAGTGTGTGTGAAATGAGGTAGAGGTGGGGGCCTTTTATAAGAGGAGAGGAGGGGCACTTTTGGAAAGTAAAGATATATTACTTTATTTGAAATTTTTTTCGGTTTCAAAAGGTCCCAAATTGATATAATTCGTGGGTAAAGTGATAATGGTTCGAAATCCACTCATCCAATTGGTTTTGGACATGTGTAGATCATAGATATTACATTATCTTTCCATTTTATTTAAATCGTCAAATAATGATGTCATCGCTGCATCATTATTATGTCATTAATAATTTAATATATTTAATGTATAAAAATTATAAAAAAACCTATGATATAGGAAATCATTTTATCTTTCCAATGACTATTTATAATCAAAATTTGGACTTGTATAACCCCACTTAAAAATTGTTTTCGTAAAACATATTATGTTTGTGTCATTTTCACTTTAACATTAAATAAAAAGTAATTTATGTCTTTTCCCAAAAAAAGTGGATCCATGGGGTCCCCAAGTTGACCCATGGAATTTAATGGTCGGCCATGACACAACCAATGAGGTTGGGACACGTGTCTAGGTCATTTCATATTATTAAAGCCTTATTTAGACCTTAAACTAACCTAATTAGAACTAATCGTGATTAAGAACTTAATAAGTTACTATTCACCAAAAAATTATTATAATCTCATTGAACCACATTTTACATACTAATGACAACCATGTATGTCTTATTTTCAAAATTCAATACACATTAGTGGTAAACTTTCATTTAACTGAAAAATCAGTTTGCTTGATTACCACTTAGTGGTTTCACTATTCATCAAAAATTGAAGTTTTTCAAAAAATTACAAAAAATTCACCCTAAGATATATTTGATATTCCGAATTCAAAAATGAAGTCTATTTTAAAAAAATCAAATCATATAAGTCACATTAATTAATTTAATAATTAATTCCCGCTGCCAGAGAAAAAAGCGTGTTTTTACAAAACAATAAGTATCAAAAGATTGACACCAGTTTAAGTCTAATTTCAAAGTGAAATTGATTCCAATGACCACCATTGGATAAAATGGTAAAAATATATTCTAATTTCACTTCAAAAGCAATTCAAAACATAATCTAATCATATAATTAAATTAGATTAAAAAGCAGTTTTGATGTAAAATGCAGTATTTTTCACTATTCATTAAAAAATGAATATTGTCAGAAAAATACCATAAATTCAGAAAAGGTAAATTTTGATGTCCCAATCATAAATGATAAGTTTATTTTGACAAAAATAGTTTATAAAATTGTCAAAATATATATTCAAAAATGGTTTGCCATCAAAAGGCAGTAAAACAATCTTTTAAGAATATTAGTTTATTCCATGCATAAGATTGTATTTATTTTCATTTTAAGCCTCTAAAACACTATCTTAATCATTAATAGACATGGATAAAAATATCTATTATTCATTACATACTTGGGATGTTACATCTTTCCCCCTTTAGAAAATTGCGTCCCCGCAATTTATTTACTTATCAAATAAATGAGGGTACTTATCCCTCATTGCATTTTCGGATTCCCATGTTGCCTCTTCAATCATGTGGTTTTTCCAAAAAACCTTTACCTGGTGAATCATCTTATTCCGTAACACTTTCTCCATGTGGTCAAGAATCTGGACCGGTTGTTCCTCATAAGATAGGTTCTCTTCCAGCTGAACTACCTCTGGACTCAAAACATGAGATGGATCTGGCATATACTTTCTCAACATCGAAACGTGAAAAACATTGTGTACCTGAGATAAACTCAGAGGTAAAGCCACTCGGTATGCAACTGATCTAACTCTTTCCAGAATTTCGTATGGTCCAATAAACCTTGGACTCAACTTTCCTTTGTTACCAAATCTCATCACACTTTTCCAAGGAGAAACCTTGAGAAAAAAATGATCACCTACCTCGAAAGATAGATCCTTCCCCCGGTTATCCGCATAACTCTTCTGCCTGCTCTGAGCTGTTCTCATGTGTTTCTGAATCAGCTGAACTTTTTCTGCCATCTCTTCTACCAATTTTGGTCCCATCAACATTCTTTCACCCACTTCATCCCAGAAAGCTGGAGTTCGACACCGCTTCCCATATAATGCCTGAAATAGTGCCATCTGTATACTGGAATGGAAACTGTTATTATATGAAAATTCAACCAAAGAAAGATGTTGGTCCCAACTTCCCTTATAATCCATAGAACAAGCTCGTAGCATATCCTCCAATGTCTGAATTGTTCGTTCTGACTGCCCATCTGATTGAGGATGAAAAGATATACTAAAATTTAATTCAGTACCCAACGACTTATGAAGGCCTTTCCAATAGTTAGAAGTAAACCTGGGATCACGATCTGATACAATGGAGAGAGTAACTCCATGTAACCTGACTATCTCTTTAAGATACAAACGGGAAAGTTGATCAAGAGAGAAAGTATCTCGTATAGCAAGGAAATGAGCAGATTTGGTCAAGCGATCAACAATAACCCAGATTGCATTATTACCTCAAGATGTCTTTGGTAGTCCAACAACAAAGTCCATGGATATATTCTCCCATTTCCACTATGGTACTGGTAAAGGCTGAATCATCCCTTTCAGTAACTGCCGCTCTGCTTTAACCTGCTGACAAGTCAAACACTTCACAGTAAAATCAGCAATACCCCTTTTCATTCCATCCCACCAGTAATACTCCCGCATATCTCTATACATCTTAGTACTGCCCGGATGAACTGAAAACGGAGAACTATGAGCTTCACATAACAACTCTCTCTTAAACTGTGAATCTCAAGGCACACACAATCTCTTCCCAAATCTCAAAACGCAATCATTATCAATGTTGAATTCAGGCAACTTACCTTTCTGAACCAGCTCTACCCTTTTCTGCAACTCACGGTCTTGCTTCTGTGCTTGCTTGATTCTATCTGATAGAGAAGATCTCACTGATACCTGAAACAAAACAGAAGGACTTCCTGCACCAACAACTTATATGCCAATATTCATCAAATCGTTAACCAAAGTATCACGTTCCAAATGCAACATTGTTAATGAAGCATTACTTTTTCGACTCAAAGCATCAGCCACTTTATTTGCTTTTCCCGGATGGTAATGAATTGTACAATCATAATCCTTGATTAAATCCAGCCATCTCTTTTGTCTCATGTTTAACTCTTTCTGAGTGAATATATACTTTAAACTTTTGTGATCGGTATATATTTCACACTTTAATCCATAAAAATGATGCCTCCAAATTTTTAAAGCAAAAACAACAGCAGCTAGTTCCAAATCATGTGTAGGGCAATTTACCTCATGAGTTTTCAAATGTCGTGAAGCATAAGCAATTACCTGATCATTCTACATTAGGACGCAACCAAGTCCTTTCAATGAAGCATCACTGTATATAACAAACTCACCATTCCTGGAAGGTAGTGCAAAAACTGGAGCATTCACCAATCTTCTTTTCAATTCCTGAAAACAATCATCACATTCTTTTGTCCAGATAAACTTAACACCCTTCCGAGTTAGCTTAGTCATTGGACTAGATAACTATGAAAAATTTCTAACAAACCTTCGGTTATAGCCCGCCAAACCAAGGAAGCTATGAATCTCGGTTACATTTGTGGGTCTTGGCCATTCTTCCACAACTTTTGTTTTTGCAGGATCAACAGTTATTCCATCTTTAGAAACAATGTGACCAAGGAAAGAAATTCGTTGCATCCAAAACTCACACTTGCTGAATTTCCCACACAGTTTCTTTTCTTTTAAGGTTTTCAAGATAAACCTTAAATGTTTTTCATGCTCCTCTTTACTTTTAGAAAACACCAAAATATCATCAATGAAAACCACCACAAACTTATCCAAGAACTCATGGAAAATTCTATTCATTAAGTCCATTAATACAGCAGGTTCATTGGTTAGCCCAAAAGGAATTACTACAAATTCATAATGTCCATATCTCCTACGGAACACGGTCTTCGGAATATCTGCCTCCTTTACCTTCAGCTGATGGTACCCCGATCTCAAGTCAATCTTTGAAAAAAACTGAGCTCCCTGGAGCTGATCAAACAAATCATCGATATGAGGCAAAGGATATTTGTTCTTAACAGTGATATTATTCAAAGCTCTATAATCAATGCAATGTCTCATAGAACCATCTTTCTTTTTAACAAATAAAACACGAGCACCCCATGGTGATGTGCTAGGTCTAATGAAACCTTTCTCTAATAAATCTTGCAATTTCTCCTTCAACTCTAAAAGTTCAATTTGTGCCATTCGATAAGGGGGTTTTGAAATTGGCTTAGCATCAGGAACTAAGTCAACAGTAAACTCAACTTCCCGATCTGGTATTATTCCAGGAAACTCATCAGGAAAAACATCAGGATACTCATTTACCACTGGCACATCATTAATCTGAACAGTTCCTTTATTTTCAACGACGTGTGCAAGGTAACATTCATTTCCATCTTTTACATGTTTCTCGGCCTCTTGATATGTTATCAAAAGTAAGGGTTCATTCTTGTAAACAAACTGAAAGTGTTTCTGAAAAGAAACTTCTTTAGATCTACAGTCAATCTTAGCATGGTAAATAGAGAGCCAATCCATACCCAGGATAACATCAAACTCTACTAGAGGTAGAACAATAAGGTTTGCAAGTAGGTTCTTTCAATAGATAAGTATAGGAAGATTCTTATAAATTCTTTTTGCCTCGACACTTCCCCCAGGTGTTTTTACCAAAAGTTCAGGAGTCATTTCTTGATATGGTATTCCCATTTTACTAGAAAAGGTTTCATAGATGAAAGAATGTGTAGACCCCGAATCAAACAACACACTGGCATAATCTGAAAAAACAAACAAAGTACCTGATACAACTTCATTTGATGTCCCGACAACTGCTGAAGTAGTTGCAAAGGATTTCACCACCCCTTTCTACTTGTAGTCTAACTGCTTCCCATCACTCAAGCTCCTTGTCGGACACTCATTTGCATAGTGACCCATCTCATTGCACTTATAACATTTCACTAACTGTAAATCAAATTTGCTCTTACCTTCACCTTGATCCTTTTCAGTGCAATCACGAGCCTTATGTCCCATCTTACCACATCGGTAGCACTTCCCAGAATTCAGAAGACATTCCCCAGCATGCCTTTTTCCACATTTATCACAAACTGGAAACATAGTTCTCTTACCATCATACTTTTTTGAAGAATTCTTACCTTTCTCCTACCACCTCGGTCTCTTCTTCTGCTGGTTGTTATAGAACACTTGGTCATCGGCAAACTCCATTTCCACCTTCTCAGCACATCGAACAAGCTTTTCATAACTATTAAACTCACGAGAAGCTAATGCCCTTCGATACTTTGGCTTTAATCCTGAGTAAAAATGATTGATTTTACTATCATGGTCCCAGATAAAATTTGGAGCATACCTTGCCAATCGAGTGAACCTTTCTTCATAGGCAGCCACTGAGTCATCCTCTTGCCTCAATTCCAAAAATTTCTTTTCCATCCTAAGTCGAACAACCTTAGGAAAATACTTCTCAAGAAACATACCTTTGAATTCATCCCATTCAAGAGCATCAATATCATCGGCGTCCCTGATATTTTTAACCATAGACCACCACTGATCTGCTTCACCCTCCAAACGGTAAATAGCAAGACTAACCTTTTGATTGTCTGAACACCCCATGACATCAACAATCTTCTCCAGTGCTTTAATCCACCATTCAGCTAGCACAGGGTCAGATGATCCCTTGAATGATGGGGGATGTTGCCTCATGAAATGTTCCACCACTGACATGTTCCTCTGCGGATGATCTGGCTGATCTCGTGCATGGATACCACTGCCATTTATCGCTTGAGTCAACTGCGCCATTACTGCAACAAACTGTTCATTTCCAATTCCGACCATTTCTGGATGCTGATTCGGAAGGTTATTTCCTTCTGTATGCCTTCCTAGCACTGCTTCCCTGTTTCCTCTACGGAAAACCATTCTGAACAAACATGTCTTAGATGAAGCAACATGGTAATCTTTAAATTCTATATCATTTCAAAAAAAAATATTTTTGGATAATCATTCAATAGAATTCTAACTACTAAAGTTATCTAAACCGACCATTGATACCAACTATAAGGCCCCGGCCTTAAACCTTACTTAATCTTGAGTTATTACAAGATTACACATTGAGGATCTTTTCGGGTTTAGAGTTTTAGAGAATTAGATCATAAAACTTGCATTACATTCCACATATAAACAAAGTGGTTACATAAATATAGTATTCTTCATTCCAATCAATGGAAACACATTTAAAATAAAACATGGATTATTTCTTGACACATCCTTGACTCTATTATCTTATCATGTACCTTTCCCTTGACCTGTGAAAATCATTTAAAGAACTTGGGATGAGCATAAAAACTAAGTATGGGTTATAAAAAAAACATGGAAAGGAAACATGAGTTCATATATACATAAGAAGGAAATCATACTTTGCCCATAAAACATAGGCACTTTAACATACCTCATAAAATCATGAATAAATCATAGAAATCATAGGACATAAAGGTAACTTGAGGCATTCATAACATTCTTACGTAGGGAGTAACCCTCTTGGTTACGTTTGGAATACCCATCACGGTATATTCCCTAAAATCTCTTCAGATAAACCTTAATGTTTCACTCCTTCGTGTTACCCAATGCATTGGAGAGCTATATCGGGCTCACCCGCCCTTAGTTTATCACGGAACCACCCGTTCTTCATATTAATGCCCAAGAACCTCAACATAATCGTATCACATAAAAATGCATAAAGGAAACATAACATTTCCACCATTCATTAACAAGATATCAATACCACACATTGATATAAAAATATTATGAAAACCATTTTCAATACCAAAATAAAAGAAAAGTTAAACATGGTATTTATTTTTCTTTTAAAAAAAGGAATGGCTTGTAGAGGAAGCTGAAACTCAAATAACGGTTACGACGTTGGAGAAGTCGTTGTCGCTGCATACGTACGACAAAAACATTCCCTTTTTTCATTTAGTAAACGCTTCGTATAAAAATGATTCCTTTTGAATAAACGTAAAAATCAAAGGGATTTATACACCGTATAAAAGAAAGTTGTGTATAAAATAAAATATGCCTCAATGAAAGGAGATTGAGACAAAGTCCCATACCTCGTATCCGACTTGACTCGACCGTTCTTTAATCTCCTAAATAATAAACTTGAGTTAATCTCTACTTGATTATGAATCATTTCAAGTTCATTATTCCTTTTATACCATGTTATGAACATCATGTAATCAGTTAAGTTAATAATGTTCATTTTGTCGGTATTTGGTTCTTAAGTCAAAAATAGACTTCTTACACTTACATGTTGTTAATTTTGGTCAAAGGTTCATTATATCCAGAATGGCATTCATGATGTAGATATCATATTTGTCATATATATCCAGTACATACATGCATTTATAATATTACATAATTTAGAGGTAAAAAATGAAATGCACCGTTCATGGAGACGGTAAGCCGTACGTACGCATGAACGCTACTTCCATTTCTATTTAATATTTTCTGGAATGGAATCATAATGATATAAGAGAATATTATAATTCCAGTATAATAACATATATAATATCATTAAATTTATCCTTTACACATCCCACATATGGTATTAACGAATCAAATCACTTTTAGGGGGCGGTAGTCCGTACTTCCTAAAATGAAGATATCGTGTTTTACCCATAATGGAAACCATAAAGGTATGACCAAAATGAAAAAAAAAGAAGCTTAAGGAAAACATAAACATATTATATATCGTATATGAAAATAGTGACATCATAACGGCCACCTTTGAAGGTGTTAAATGAGTGTTGAACAATCATCGTTTCGGGAGGCAGAATTTCTCCATCCATGGAAACCTTATGTTCTTTAACCATTTGATGTAGTTGTGTGAGAGTGTAGCTCAAATAAATCTTATAACAACATCCTAGTATATTTAAGATACTGGTGTTGTTACAAAAGAAGTAAATAAAAAGAGTTTAGGGGGTTGGAGAAGCAAAATAAAACAAATGAACATGAGAGAATGAATTATCTTTAAAAGTGTAACTTCTTTTGAGTTGAGCCTAAAGGATTCCTTTGAAAGGATTCTGCCCAAAGGGAATCTTCTAGGATTAGTATAGGGATGTGGAGAGAGCAAATGGGAATGGGTTGGCCGAGCCAAAGGCTTGAAGTGTGTGTGAAATGAGGTAGAGGTGGGGGCCTTTTATAAGAGGAGAGGAGGGGCACTTTTGGAAAGTAAAGAAATATTACTTTATTTGAAAATGTTTTTCGGTTTCAAAAGGTCCCACATTGATATAATTCGTGGATAAGGTGATAAGGGTTCGAAATACACTCATCCTATTGGTTTTGGCCATGTGTCGATCATAGATATTACATTATCTTTCCATTTTATTTAAATCGTCAAATAATGATGTCATCGCTGCATCATTATTATGTCATTAATAATTTAATATATTTAATGTCTAAAAATTATAATAAAAAAACTATGATATAGTAAATCTTTTTAGATTTCCAATGACTATTTATAATCAAAATTTGGACTTGTATAACCCCACTTAAAAATTGTTTTCGTAAAACATATTATGTTTGTGTCATTTTCACTTTAACATTAAATAAAAAGTAATTTATGTCTTTTCCCAACAAAAGTGGATCCATGGGGTCCCCAAGTTGACCCATGGAATGTCATGGTCTGCCATGACACAACCAATGTGGTTGGGACATGTTTCTAGGTCATTTCATATTATTAAAGCCTTATTTAGACCTTAAACTACCCTAATTACCACTAATCGTGATTAAGAACTTAATAAGATACTATTCACCAAAAAATTATTATAATCTCATTGAACCAAATTTTACATACTAATGGAAACCATGTATGTAGGATTTTTAAAATTCAATACACATTAGTGGTAATCTTTCATTTAACTGAAAAATCAGTTTGCTTGATTACCACTTAGTGGTTTCACTATTCATCAAAAATTGAAGTTTTTCAGAAAATTACCAAAAATTCACCCTAAGCTATATTTGATATTCCGAATTCAAAAATGAAGTCTATTTTAAAAAATTCAAATCATATAAGTCACATTAATTAATTTAATAATTAATTCCCGCTGCCAGAGCAAAAAGCGTGTTTTTACAAAACAATAAGTATCAAAAGATTGACACCAGTTTAAGTCTAATTTCAAAGTGAAATTGATTCCAATGACCACCATTGGATAAAATGGTAAAAATATATTCTAATTTCACTTCATAATCAATTCAAAAAATAATCTAATCATATAAATAAATTAGATTAAAAAGCAGTTTTTATGTAAAATGCAGTATTTTTCACTATTCATTAAAAAATGAATATTGTCAGAAAAATACCAAAAATTCACACAAGGTAAATTTTGATGTCCCAATTATAAAGGATAAGTTTATTTTGACAAAAATAGTTTATGAAATTGTCAAAATATAGATTCAAAAATGGTTTGCCATCAAAAGGCAGTAAAACAATCTTTTAAGAATATTAGTTTATTCCATGCATAAGATTGTATTTATTTTCATTTTAAGCCTCTAAAACACTATCTTAATCATTAATAGACATGGATAAAAATATCTATTATTCATTACTTACTTGGGATGTTACACAGGGACCCAGGCATGGGAGGCATTTTTAGAGGAGATCCCAAGATAGGGGATCTTCCAGATAGGGTTCGCAGGGCGCATCCAGCCAGGATAAGGAGAGGCGAGGTTACTCATGTGATGGTAGGGTACATCTCGTTCGAGATTGTCTAACATGTCGTTCAACTGACATGGGAGGAGTGGATAGACTACAAAGGTAGAGGCAATGTGTGGATCAGACAGATCCGTAGGGCAGCGGACGTGGTAGAGGAGCTGGGAGAGAAGCTGGAGGTGGTCGTCATTTTGACCCTTTACCACCACCCCCAGGAGGTCCACCCCCGGATCAGGGAGCTGGTGGACAGAGGCAGGGACAGCTGCAGGCGGCAGAGGGATATGACCCAGGTACACTTGGAATGATTATAGGTACAATCTGTGTCTTTTCTACTTTGGTTACCAAACTGATAGACACAAGTGCTAGTCATTGATTTCTAGCTGCTTATCTTGTTCGATACCTTTAGATTTTAGTTGAGCCGTTTACTTGACCCTTACGATTAGAAACACCAATTTTAGATGACTCATAGATCACACACCTTTGTAGACTGTGTGACCTGACCCTTGGAGGCGAGAGTTTTGGTAGGAACCTCTTGTTGGTAGCATCAAGGACTTATGATGTCATTATTGGAATGGATTGGTTATCCCCAGTTAATGCCTAGAGCGAAAGTTTTAGGCGAAGGGTGTGGTGTGTCCGTAGTGATGGAACGAGGTTCTCTTTTGTCAGTGAAAGAGAGACCTAGGAAATGCAGGATGGAATCTTGCATAAGAAGGCACAACCGATTTCGCATCAGTTTGCTAGCCCATCCCTTGGTGCATCAGATGTTACGAGTTCCAACATTCCATCAGTAGTGGTTGATTATGAGGACATCTTTCCGGAGGATGTCCCCAGACTACCTCACCGTCAAGAGATAGATTTCTGCATTGACTTGCAACCCAAGACAACACTGATATCAGAATCATAATATCAGATGGCTCATGTAGAGCTTCGTGAGCTGAGGGTGCAGCTGGAAGACTTGTAGAAGAAGGGATTTGTGAGACCCAGTGTTTCACCCAGGGCATCCCTAGTGTAGTTTACCAAAAAGGCAGACGGGAACATGAGGCTATGTGTGGATTACCTGCGCTTGAACTAGGTGACTGTGAATAATTGGTAACCACTACCTAGGATCGAAGTCCTCTTCGACTAGTTAAGAGGTGCACGATGGTTCATGAAGGTTGATCTATGATCACGCTATCATCAGTTGTGAGTACGTGATGAGGATGTAACGAAGATGGCTTTAAGATGTCATTATAGTCACTATGAGTACTTGGGGATGTCTGTCGGTATGACGAACGCCCCGGCAGTGTTTATGGGACTCATGAACATGATCGTTCAGCCTTATCTGGATCAGTTTGAAGTGGTCTTCATGGATGAGATCCTTTTGTACTCTACGTCCAAGTATGAGCACACAAGACACCAGAGGATGGTTCTGGACACACTCTGAGAGCACCAGTTGTACGGGAAACTCTCGAAGTGTAAGTTCTAGATACAGGATGATCACTTTCCGCGACATGTTATCTCAGCAGATGGTGTGGTAGTGGACCCAACCATGGTGGAGGTAGTGCTAGCATGAAAGCGACCCCGGAGCATGACAGAGGCGTGGAGTTTCCGTAGGTTTGCAGGTTACAATCGGAGATTCATTCATGATTTCTCCAGGAAATCAGCAACTATGACAGCTTTGACCCGAAAGGGGAAACCTTTCCTGTGGACCGAGAGATTCTAGTAGGCTTTCTAGCAGTTGAGACAGAGTCTAACGAGGGCCCCAATCTTGATATTAATAGAGGAGGGCGTCGAGTACGTTGTGTTATTTATTGCATCAGTAACCGGGCTTGGTTGTGTCCTGATGTAGAGACAACCGGTGATTTCCAAGGGCTCAATCCAGTTGAGGCCCCATGACCAGAACTACGTGAACATGATCTTGAGTTGTTAGCAGTAGTCTTCATGTTAAATATTTTGTGGCACTACCTGAAGGGTGAGCGGTTTACCATTTAATCTGATCACAAGAGTCTCAGATATATCTTTTTTCAAAAAGATCTGAATTTTAGGAAAATGCTGTGGCTTGAGATCCTCCAGGATTACGACTTTGAGATCATTTACACACCTTGGAAGGGGAACGTTGTGGCAGATGCTCTAGGAAAGAAATCCAGTTTTCAGTTGTTGGATAGGGTGACGAGGCAGTTGGCCTCCATACAGTTATCTTTCGTGGATGGAGATGAGGAAGCTTACCTTCAATTGATGGTTGTTACTCATTCACTCTTATAGCAAGTCAGGGAAAGACAACAGAAGGATGCTAGCATTGAGACTCTACGTGCTTAGATACCCATAGGTAATGCTGGTGATGGGTATTCAGAAGGTGGAGAGAATGTTGTTCTTTTCAGAGGGTGTACAATAGTACCAATGACATTATAGGAGGAGGTTCTTAGGGAGATCAATACATCTCCTTTGGAGGTTCATCCAGGCATGGCAAAGATGTATGGGGAACTATGACGTCAGTTCTGGTGGCTAGGAATGAAGAAGAGTGTGTCAGAGTTTGTTTCTCGGTGCCTTACTTGTCAGCAAGTAAAGGATGAGCACTAGGTGCCAGTAAGTTTGGCTCAGCACCTTGAGGTGACAGAGTGGAAGTGGGATGGTATATCCATGGAATTCATGATGGGTTTACCTTGTACGTCCAGAGGACATGATGCCATCTGGGTGATCGTTGATTGACTCGCCATGTCGGCCCACTTCCTAGCCAAACAAGAGCATAGTTTAGTAGAGAGATTGGGACGCATCTATGTGCATGAGATAGATCGACTTCATGGAGTTCCATACACGATCGTCTCAGATCGTGATGCTCATTACACATGTTGGTTGTGGAAGGGATTGAATGAAGCTTTTGGGACTCAGTTATGCTTGAGCACAGCGTTTCATCCCCAGACTGATGGCCAGATAGAGCGAACCATCCAGGTTCTGGGGGATATGATTCGAGATTGCATACTTGACTTCGGTTGTAACTGGGAGGATCACCATCGACTAGTGGAGTTTTTTTCAACAACAGTTATCGTTCCACTATTGGTATGATACTATTTGAGGCTTTGTACGGGCGACCTTACAGGTCACCACATTGCTGGTCTGACCAAGGAGAGTCATCACTCGTGGGCCTAGAGATCGTGTGAGCTACTACAGAGAAGGTGTAAGCCATCCAGGAGCAGATGAAGACTGCACATAGTAGGAAAAATTATTATGGAGACAGGAGGTGGAGACCCTCGGAGTTCGAGGAGGGAGATCATGTGTTCTTTCAGATCTCACATCGACAGGGATTCCAGAGGTTTGGCTGAGTCAGCAAGCTATCTCTGAGGCTCATTGGCCCTTTCTAGATTCTGAGTAGAGTTGGTGAGGTGGTGTATCACTTGGATCTACCTCCTCAGATGGACCGGGTACACAACGTCTTCCATGTGTCACAGCTATGGAGGTACATTCATCATCCATCGCACAACATCGACTTTGGTGAGATAGAAATCGATGATGGAGTGACCTTTACTAAGTACCTAGTGGAGGTCGAGGATCGGCAGGAGATGGTCTTTTGTGGGTGAGCTATTCCCTTGGTGAGTGTCTGGTGGAAGCATGGAAATCTCCAGGAGAGCACGTGGGAGCGGGAGGCTCAGATTCGTATACAGTGCCCACTTCTTTTTGAGTATCCACTGTTTTTTCTTTTTGGGTACGTAAAATACCTAAGGTGGGTGTGATGTAATGTCTCTGATGTTTACCATGTTTAAATTTAATATTATGTGGGAATCATTTTGTGACCAGTCATCGAGACGGTGTACAGTTCTGATGCCTGGTGATCCCAGAACCAAAGTTTGAATTTAATTAAATTATTAAATAACACACACATGAGGTTTTCCAGAAAAAGTGGGATAACTCCGGAATGGGTTCTCGGATCAGAAATATGAGGGCACCGTTGGGTTCAAAATAGTGATTTTACATTAGGCGAGGCCTAACATCGGCCGGCGTAGATCAGTGGTGTAATCTAGTTTTTAGACGTATAAGTAATAAAATATTTATAAAAAATATTTTATTCTGCAATGAAATCTTTTTAAATCTATTGAAACAGATATCTTTTATCATTTTTAAATAAAGGTATGCACAGGGGTCCAGGGTAACAAACCTCATAAACCTGAAACTCTTGTCAGCTCTGGAGGCTCTAGAAAAAACATCCCAACGTGGTGACGACATTCTTGATGATTTTCTCTGGAGACAATGACGCGGTGACCAGATCTTTTCCAACGAATTCCGAATATCTAGGTAGGATTTTTCTTTTTTTTTCCTTTCCCCGTTCTTGGTTCCTATGATGAATGCGGACTAATCTTCAAACCGATTACCTGGAGATCGATTGTTTTGCGGGTGGGTGTGATTTGGGAGTTTATCAAGAAATGAAATACTTGAGATTTATAATCTATTGATTGTTGTGGTTTTGATCTAACAGTGAAGATCTCGGATCATCAAAAACAACGATCGAGGTTCGTCCCTCTTTTTCGATTATTTGTATTTTTCTCCCGCGCATTCTTCGTTTCATTCTATGAGTTCTTGGAGGAAATCAATCGTTTCTCATTCGTTTGTTGGCTCAACGATCTTATATTGTAGGTCCAACCCAAGATCAATGCCATGGAGTTGCGACGACAGTTTCGGCGGACGATTCGGAGCGGATCGAGAGATGGGGGTTTTCAGGCGTTTTTCATCAGATGGATCATTAGAGGTTTATGATACGATTTATCGACCTAATATACCCGTTTTGGGGTTCTTATGATGAACCGAACATACCCCTAGAGTATTGGGATGAACAAACGTGAAAACATGGATTCAGAGGATCAACTGCGGCGTGTGGAGTAAGATGACATTTTTGAAATAATCCGGACTACACGGCGTGTAGTATGGGCTACACGGCGTGTGTTCGTCGGTAGACCACCTAGCGTGTACTCTGGGAGTACACAGACATGGGTTGGGTACACGGCCAGAGAGACGGTGTGTATACCCCTCCACGGTCAGACCCGACCAGATACACGGGATACCTCTTGTTATGGTACACGGGTAGAAGAAACGGATGAAGACTGTGTATGGACACATGGACGGCGTACATGGAGTGAGCCCTAGGTTCTGAGACAAGGGGTGTAATACTACTACACGCCATGTAGTTACTTTTTATTAAATGATCCAAATGAAACGAGCAGTACCCAGAGTCATGGAACACTATGTCTGTTTCTTCTACACGCCTTGTAGTTGGGTTTAACACAACTTGAATGGATGACACGTGTCGTTTACACATTCAGTAATCGGGGTTAAGGAACACAGCGTGTAACCATACTACACTCAGTGTAACCAATATTACATGGCTTGAGTCAGTTTCCTTCAATGACTGGGGCTAGTTTCCTTAGGGTCCGTCCCCTTGGCCTTTCTCTTAAAGGTTCCCGGTATCATTTCCTACATACAGAAGTATGATCCCTTTAGCAGTACATCCAGAATAGAGATGTTGGAATCCCCTCTGTGAGACTTAAAGTTGCATCCTCTATTCATTCATGGAACTATAGTTAGATTTTTTTGGTATCGACGTGACCTACTTTACCCAGGCGGCGATCCTCTACTTAGCGGATTTTCTCAGACTGAGTTTTCGGAATCACCCGATGACTTTGTGGTGATCCTCATCTGAGAATCATGTTCTCAATGTACTTGTGGAGTGTTGTTCTCCCTGAATGAGTACTTTTTATCTCTCTCTTCGGACCAAGGAGTGTGTTCTCCTTGTTGTGTGTTTTGTGGAATCTTTGAACTGGATAATAGTAGTGGTTTCGCGGTAGTCGATCATGTATGAGTATATCTGGATATTCTTGTTATATGTTATGTAGACATATACTATGTAGATATGGCTGTACCTTTCCTTTATGGTTCGAGGTGTCCTAATGGGTATTTTTATACTCATCCCTACACTGGCTTTGCCCGCACGTGTCATGTCTTGTGCAGACGAGAGATCTTTAGATAGGATTCTAGGAGGACCAGGACTAGATGGTGCTCAGTGAGATCAGATTGGCCGAGGTGTGTTCCTACGGCTATAGATTGCAGTCCCAACACCTTTCTTTATAGGTTTGACTTTGTTACAGAATCTCTTTTGGTGGTCTTGTACTTTTGGCCCAGGGTTTTACAATACTGTACCTTACTTTCTTATCGTACTCTACTGGTTGAGATTTCTAGTGTATGCATGAATTTTCATTTTTAGTAGTTTTTACTTTTCATCTTTGTAGGCTTGGATATGTGTGTCCATGTGTACAGTTTTATAGGAAATGCCTCCCATGTTAGTAACATGCCTACTCGGTGATAGTCACCAACCCCTGGCGTATTGGGGGTGGTCTTGGGGAGTTGAGGCTCGGGCCCCACTGGGACGGTTCATGACATTGTGGCATATATCAAAATGAATTTCATATAATTTAATCATGAAAAAATATAAATTAATAATATAAAATATATTTATTTACACATAAACAAACAAATAATGATCATAAAATTTTTATTGTTATTCATAATTAATATTTTAAGATAATTGATAGGAATTTACATTAATTTCTTAAAATATATCTACAAGTTTTACTTAATTCGAATAGCCACATCCATGGGGTAGTATATGTTATTTTCCATGTTAGAGTACACCACATCCTAGAAACATTTAATATGATATGGTGGATGTTCATGGAATTATCATTCCATTGTTCATTCAAACTTCTAAACCAAAAACTATCCATTTAATTTACTATTAACGTGATGATTAATTGAGCTATTCGAATTTTTTTAAAAAAATTGATTAAAAAATAAAAAAATTTATTGGTATAAAACCAAAACATTTCAAAGGATTGAAATGTTTGGATCATTTATAAAATGTTCATAAGTATGTTTTCAGAATTTTATTTCTCTTTAATTCACATATAAGATAGTTTGATCCTCATTGTTGTTGTTATATTATATTATATTGATATCTAATATTAAATAACATAATGAATATTTTCAATAAATCTATCAATTATATCTCACCATTAAACAAGGATCTACTAGACCATTGTGTGATTAATATCACACCCAAGTATCTTGTAACATATTTCCCCCAATCATTAACTAGATAAGTGATTGGTGAGTTACTGGACTTATCTGATATATCTAAGACATTAAAGTCGAGAAATGAATAAAAGGACCTCCATAACATTTGGGGATTGTTCTTAATGATTATGATAAAACTCCCATAAAATAGAAGAAATAAACATCTAATACTTTATTTGATGAATGGGAACAAAATACAACTAATAACATAAGAAAATGTTTGAAAATTTTATAGTACAAGTAGAAACCAAAAGAAAAAATTATATAAATAAATACAGTATCTGAGAACCATATAAAAAATAGAGATAAATCCAAGATGCTCCCAACCATTCCCCATGCTCTGACTCAAATTTATATGCCCATAGAATAAAGATTTCTCACTATAGAAATTATATATCTTCCATTTTCCTTTGTCCTGATATATTATATCATAAAAAACATAGAATTTGAAAAAAAATGAGTGTGTATAAAATCAATTGGATTTTTTAAATTAATTATAAATTGATTCATGTAGGATGAGAACCATTGAAAAAAATTTATATAATACAATTTGAATTCATTTAGATATTTTATATAAAAAAATTACAGAGTTGCATTCAATTTTAGTTTATAAACCAATAAATAATTCTAAATACTTTATCATACCCATAAAATTTTCAGACACCCATAAAAACATGAATTCTATTTTTATAGTTCTATACTCATCAGTTTTTGAACATCGATTCACCATTTTATCAAATAATGAAGAATAAAAAGTGCCCCAATGGCATAGATCCCTTATAAAGGGTAATGTCCATGAATGAAGTCACATCCTCAATTTATTCAAAATTCCATGAAAAAAACAATTACACCAAAAAACATTATTTCTTTAATGAATTTCCAAGATAATTTTCAATTAATAAAAATAAAAAATTGATTTAAAAATTAGAAATTTAATGTTAACAACAATTATAATTTTACATGAAACCTTATAATACCAAATATTCTAATTAATAAACCAACCAATGATTCTTCAGGAATTGAAAAAAGATTTTAATTTTTTTTCATGAAATTGATTTAAAGATATCCATACCTTCTAATTTTAAGTCACATGGAGATGATAGAAAAACAAAAACTACCACTCAACAGTTAGAAAAATGAAGAACAAAAATATAATTCTCTAGATACTTCCTTGGATCTATATCCCTTCAACTGATCCAATCATAACTCATCAATAGTAATATAATTATATATATATGTAATGGATTATATCTATGGTTATAGGGGAGTAGAGAATAATACATATATGTGTAATAGTGATGAACAATGACTTACCAATAAATAAAAACCTCCAACCCACATTCATTCACTAATGAATTTATTCCACATTTAAGGGAATCATATCTCACAAATAAGGAGAATAATAAATTTTATTTTTAATATATTAGTTGAATAACGCAGGTTTCATCCACAAATTCAGATTAAGTTAAAAAATATAGGGTTCCAATTGTATGAATTATAGTTAGTCCACATGGTTTGGAAAACTCTATTCTAATCAAGTAGTTATACTTCCTTAATTCCACCCATCACCTGGTTAGAAAAAATGTTCTCCTACCATTATCTTCCATCTATTAAAAATTTCATAGTTTACCATGAGCACTCGCACAATTTGGCCAATCCATGCACTAATTGTGTTCCTTAATTATTACTCCCAAAACATGTTACACAGTTACTTATATGTGGTACGTGGTCTCTACTAACCATAAACTAACCATTATCTTCTAGGATAACATGAAAATAATTCCTAAACCTCCTATAATCTCCCTAAACATTATTGAATACATTTATTAGATCAATATACATAAATAATTGGATATGAACCTAAAAATAGGGGTATTAAATTCTATCATCCATTTCTCATTTCCCACGTATAATGAAGAAGCCTGGAGCCTACCTATAAAATTTTGGTCCACTATACCAAATTTATATTTATTCCCTACATTGTTTCATGATTAATATGACGATGCTTCCATAAAACCCATACTAGATTGATTTTTTCCCATTAATGATCTTATCTTCAAACCCAAAATCTATATTGGAACATGATCCAATGTAACATATAACTCTAGGTTAACATGATCTCATTGATTCATATTGTTATGAAAATGTTTTTAAATCTTCAATTGACACTCGATGAACCTATTATACAATAAACTAAAACATTTAAGAAAATCTTGGAGATATACCACCCCAACAACACATTCAATTATCTCAGAATGGCCTATGATCCAATGAAAAATAAGCCCCTTCTTTCAACAACGTAGATTCCCAATTCTCATTGAGATCCCCAAGAAGTCTTTATCACTCAACCGAAATGAAAATGAGAAGTATAGATGATCAAAAAATTATTTCTAATGAATTTGAGTAATAACCATCTTCTTATTGATCATTTGGATATTCTCAATTGTCTTTTGTACAATGATGGTCTAGTCTAAGATGTATCAAATATTTCTATAAAAAATATTATAATGGAATGGGAAACCCTAAAATCATTTATATATATATATAATGATTCCTGGTAGATTTAATTGTATAAAAACTTCACTAATTATATATTCACCTACCTTGATCCAACAAAATGAATTTAAAAATACCTATCTATATTCTTGAATGCTTGGATTTTTCTTTCAGATTGTACATCCATTTATGGACCATGTTCCATGATAATGGTTTACTAATTTCCCTAGGTTTTCATTGAGGAACTACCAAAATTGAGAAGTTATCCATGGGTATCTATCAAAAAAAATATACTAGAATGCTGTGTAACATTATATTTTTCCAAATACTGTGTTTTGGAAAGACATTAACTGTATTATTTTCATAAATATGGATGATTTGACCCCAATTACTTATCTAATCCACTATGACTCAAATGATATCATTTTTCTTAATCTTACATGTTATAACTATCACAACATAATTGTTATTTCCTCACATTTCCACATGGTAGTAGTAAATACTTCAATATACTAGCTGGAAATTGATGCTCTATATTGACCACATGGCATGGGTTATATCTCAAGACTTACTCTTCTACAATTTTTTTATACTAGTCGAAAAATATTGATTTCAATTCCTTATACATGTTATAAGCCACATGATGAAAAAACCATCTCAAATAGATGTAGAGACTAATAAGTTCTTATTAATATGAAAATGGTACACTGATTTTATCTATTTGGAATAACACAAATTTCCCCTCATACTCCTATCACATTATGGTGTCCCCACTATTAACTTTTTAACTTATGGTAAAAAATCATGGTTGATATTTTTCTTCATTTATAACCTACTCATTTATATCCTGAATATCATTAATTGAAAATTGAATTCAAAAAATTAAATTATAATTTATAATCCAAATATATATCAAATATGGAAAACATTTGATGAAATTGATCGGAATCCTCTTTATCAAACATAGCATATGAATTCTAAAAAAGTAATTTTATATAATATTTAATTTACCTAGTGTATATAAAAATTGGATGTAAAACATTTCTTGTTTTTTCAACCATATTATTTTCCTCATATTAAAATAACTTTTCTTGGAAAGTGTGCTTCAATATATTATGATCAGTATAAACGAT
This sequence comes from Viscum album, assembly GCA_963277665.1. Taxonomy (NCBI): domain Eukaryota; kingdom Viridiplantae; phylum Streptophyta; class Magnoliopsida; order Santalales; family Viscaceae; genus Viscum; species Viscum album. Next base: position 1,636,279,816 of record OY728121.1, on the reverse strand, counting down.
ATGTTTCTTAAAAAAGATAGTCATGGACAATTATTATGGAAAGAACAAAGGAAATCAAATACAAATTTTTATTTAGTAGTTCTTTTAATTAATACAAAACTTATGTGAACAATATACAACAATAAGAACTTTCTATATGTGACAATAACCCAATCAAGACCCCAATTCATCATAATAAACACCCTAACTATATATAGACCCATTTAATGTCAGGATTTTTGATGATTTAATTACAAAATCATGTTCTTGAATGGATTTATAGAAAATATTTTTCTATTGGAATGGAAATACATTCCTAACAAATGTTATCAATGTTGATGAAAAATATGAAAAATAATGTACAATACATATCTAGTATCATACTATGCAATGGAAACTGCAAATCTCCAAGCCAATTTGTGGTTGATTTCATGAGAAAATAGAATATATCATTTTAGTAAACACAAAAAATCATTTTTATGAACATTAATTTCCATGGAAATATACTACTTCTGTTCAGAAATCACACTATGATAACTATGCATAAAGTAAATTCTCTCACATGATACCCAACACTGTATCCAAGTGTTGACCATGATATACTTTTGTCTAAAAATAAACCAAAATATCATCAAAAACCCTAAAATAAATAAATAAGGAATCCTTAGAAATATTAAATTAATCAACTCAACTAATACGGAAAGTTAATTTGCAAGAAATAAATGAATAATAAAAGTTCATAATTTCTATATCTACATCTGAATGCTATCTTTATAATAGGATCTTTCTGAATTTATAGATGGTGAAAATATAAACATAAGTCGACTTTAGATAACCACATGTATCCCTTCAATTTATCAAACATATCATCAATACATATAAAATGATATATATTTCTTATCATAACTCGGTTATGCTTATAATAATTTTAAAAAATTAAAATAGTTTCAAATAAAATATTCAGAAAAAGGAATGGTGCTTCATAAAAAGACATTCATGATTGAACTAACCCATTATCTTAGAACTCATCCAACTGAACATTCAATTCCTAAAATTCTTTCGGTTCAATCCGACAATATGAAATGGAAAAAGGACTAGTGCCAGGAAAGAGATCAATTGTAATTTTCACTTCTGTTTCGAGTGGAAATATAGAGGAATTGTTAGTAAAAAATAAATAAATTAGTCAAAAATATATAGGAATATATATATATTTTAAATTATATATATATATATTCAAAATTATGAACTATTAACTAAGGATAGATTGTTCCAACCACAAGTTCCATAAGTTTTTTTTTACATTCGGTAACAACCCAGTCCCCTCTAATGAGATGCTTCATTACATCAAGAGATGTGAAACTATCCTTTCAGGAATTACAGTAAACATTGACCATGAATGATATCAACCAATGAATACCCAAAATAATTTCTTGGACATATATCATAGAAGAAGATAAATCCCAAATCAATTTATCCTCATCAATATTTATAAATCAGGAATTACACATAATAGATCAAAACTATAATTGTAAATGATTAGTTTGATGTTTTATAAAAGAATTTACCATCTCAAAATATGGTAAAATATGATCAAAATCAGGAGGAGTAATAAATGAGTGCAATGAATCCATATCAAAAAAATATTACATATGATTACAAATTTAAAAAATCATACATTATATAGTTAATAGACCCAATTATTCGTCTCAATCACATTCCAAAATCCATAAAATTTCATACTTGAATCGATTATCTAGTTGATACATTATTGATATTTATTAGTTTAATTAGTCCTGGTGTTCCTAGAATCAACTTTTCCTACACATTTCTTTTGATGATAGTTATTTTGATGAGGCGTCCAACTGAATCATCTAATAATTGAGTAACATGAGAAGTGAAACTTACATTAGAACATGGAGCACTATGATAATTTCATTGAATATTTCTCATATGAATACAATTGTCAAATATATAGGTGGTTCCATATATTCTCATTTCATATTCTCAAAATAGTCACATTAAAAGCATGAGAACATACTTTTTGACCGAGCAGTAATGTTTACGGATCCCAAGTATTGATAATGAGATATCCCACTACAATGGATGTAGGATTTCCCCTACTTATTATTTAAAAATTTAGAGTTACCACATGTTCTATTTAAAATAATTATACTCACACCAATCATATTTCCCCAAGATATTACTTTATAAAACCATCACTATATTGTCAATTTCTATATATACTATAACACCACGAATGAAAATAATTCATGAATTTCATGGTTATAACCTCGAATCAAAAATGAAATAATTAAATGATTCATTTTTAATAACTTCAATAGAAAATAAAAAATCATCCTAAATTTAGTTGAATACAAAATTTACAAGAGATTTATTTTCTTTAAAATAACGAAATATATTACATTATAATTTTAAAAGTGATAGGGTTTAATTTTTATTAAATAATTATTAAAAAATATTCCCATGTAATGTGTTGTTCAACATCATCATGAGATGATAAATCCCAAAATTGGGGTGATAAATCCCCTTTTATATAAATTTATAACTTTACATTTAACTCTGCTAGTGTCTTATGGAGATTGGAGATTTAATTTAACCTATTCAACCATGATTCTACAATTCCTAGTTAATAATACCCTTAAGGGTAAGAGTTTTTTTATTTTTAAACTATATCAAATGATCCACTTGTTAGGATCATGATTTTGATTACCCATATCCATGATTTGAAAATCCTGGATGATATTTTTGATCAGTTTTTGGATCAATTGTGGCACATGTGAAACCAAATTTTCAAAATCTACTTATTGATGGTTTTTATCATTTATAATTGGTTCCAGTCAATATAACTAAAAGAAAACACCATTTATTCACCACTATGAAGTATCAAACAACATGGAAATTCTATACTACCATTTCTTTATAAACCACAATCATTCCTTTCAAAATAATATTTTATGTCTTCATGGTCAACTATTTTTCATGTATCAAAATATAGAGTAAGATAAATATTGTCTAAATGTGAATTCATAATATTAATTCATGTTATGAAACTCCCATTGGATAGACGCATAATAATGAGGTGAAAAATCACATAGATGTTTTATAAAACACTTATATACCCAAACACCCTGGTAACAAGGATATAATCATTAAAAATTTAGCTATATTTATTTATGATATACATTTAAAGTCTTCATGATCTTATCTACATGATACCAACCCAACTAGAGGAATGACCATTAATGTTACCATTTAACCCAAAAATCTATTTAGTATAAAAAATACTGATATATTTTATTATTCATCGACAAGACAATGTTAATAAATATTTTAACATCCCGAACCTCCTCGTTGACTTGAAAAGTTTCAAGGGTGTTACTGGACTTTGGTGAAAAACCCAAAACACCAAGTGATTGAAGAAAATTTCACGAACCTCAGGAACATATTGGGGATGACTAAAAAATTTTCAGAAAAAAGAATCAAAAAACATAAACAGTAAACATATTATAATCTACATGGTGTATGAGAACTAAATACAATTAAAAAAACTATCTTTTTTAACAATATTAGATTAAGAGATGAATCAAAAAAATAAATAGTAAAATTCAAAGAGACTCTAAGATGAAAAACACCCAAAATTCATAAACTAATTCCACAGAAAAGTAATCTTCATGATAGAATGCCACTTGTTAAACATATACGATGGAGAATCCGCACAGGAAAACAAGACACCTTTACATTTCCTTGTCCCTATAGATTATATCATGAAACACACTAAAGTTCACCTGAAGGGGTGAGTGTATATTATATAGGATTTTCTAGAATACATACTATCTCATTAAACTATGAAAACATAAAGTTAACACATTTTATTAATACAATTTGAAAATTATTTATTAGTTTATATTAAAACACTAAATGAGTTACAATAATTTTAAAAAAAATACTAAAACCTTTATCTATCATTTTTCCTACCCATAACCATGTCACACACACACAACCTTTCATGAACTGGTGATATTTCTACACTCATGAGTGGTCTCTCATAGATCCACCAATTAATTATAATGTGACCTATACTAGGTTCCACAATGCTACATTCCCTTTCCATATGTTCATGTCTATAAATTGACTCACTTTAACCATGTATAATAAATTCCATTCCAAATCAATTCCTCAAATAATATTTGTTCATTAAAATCACATCTTGATGCATTTTCACTTAATAAAAACAAAAAAAAATCATATAAAAATAATCAATTTTAAATGAATACTATAGATAATCTTCCAAGGATCTATTCAATTTACAACATTTCATGCAATAAACAAGAAGTGGTTTCATAGAGTATCACACATGATTTTCACAAATATTTAAAGAAATAAATTTATATAATACAAATAAATCATAATCTATGTTAATTAGAGATCAGAGAGATGTCACCTACCTCTCAATGGCTATTGAAAATGTAGAACAATAGTATGATTATCTAGGACCTGCGTAGGATTTTATTCCCATCAATAGATCCAATCACATATCATTAAAAAACAATTATAAAATCAATATATATCCATAATAATTACGATATTTGGTATCTAGAGAGTTTATAAAAATAATTATATGAGAGTGGGGAATAAATATGTCTTATAAGTGAACCAAGATCTCCAATGCTATTTGATTTTCCTAAGAATCACATCTAGAATGAAAGGAATCATCTCTAAAACCCTAAATTCTAATTAAATTCTTTATTTTTAGGGATTATGTGATTTTCTAGGGATTCATGTTCAAATTAAGATTCTATCCACAATATCTAGAGATCCAACAATACTTCACATGGTTTGGTCCCATTTCTTAGTAAAATGGGTGAAAACCATATGTGGGTATTTCATTAAAGATACCCCTAACCCAGTTAGACCACACTGTTATGTAAACTATTAACCAACTGTTATTTCCCCTATTTTTCTTGTTTCACAGGTTCCCTTAGGCAGTCACGCAGTTTTTACAAACTGTACACCAACCACATGGCTTCGCAGTAAATATAAAAACATGTTTAATGGTTTTCAGGAGGACATTCACAGTTCCTAACAATTGTGTACAAACCATGTATCTAAAAAAATCTAAAAAAATGTATTAACCTCATGGAAACTCTCCAAACATAATCTATCTATTTCATATGTTCTATGTACCAAAATAATGGGGTCTGTACGTAAAAACAAGGACTCTATAGTTTTAGTGATTCCTCTAATCCTTAGATACATAAATAGGAAAAAATAATTTAGATATTTATTAGTGATCATGATTAAACACTTTTATGAATATTTTACTTTTCAGATCGATTGATATATGTCCTAATATTTTTCTTATTTGATATAAATTCCACAATTATAAATATATTTTATGATTAATGGTATTTTTTTTATATTGTTATGATTAGGATGTTATACATTCCTATAATACTCTATAGTTGTATTAGAAATGATATATCAATATTTAATGTGGATTTATTATTGATCTGCATATTCTTAAAATTGATTTTCCAATGCCCCACAACATAAATAATGAAAAATAGTCATTTTTATTAAAATTAATGCACTATAGTTTTAAAGTTATATGTAACACATATTTTCTTATAAATAATTAATGATTCCATCAAAGAGGTAGATACATTTTCATTTTAGTTGTCTTAAGAAAAACATTAAAAACATAGTGATGTAGGAAGATTCTATAAGTAGTGGTAAAGAAGTATCTATGACATGGTTTCCCTCAAAATGAGTAATAAGCATGAAATAGGAAAATATGTTTCAATTTTTTACTTTTGTAAAATTAATTCAGGTTTAAACCAAATAACGTTTTTGGGTATATTTGATTATGTTTAAATGTTTAGTGCATTATATATTATTTATAATGTGTTTATAAATTAAAATATGGAAAAATATAATTTTTTATATTATTTATTTAAGTATTTTTTTATATATGTAAATATATAATTATAATTTTATAATTTTATTAGAAAAATAATTATTAGAAATACCAAAACATGTTATCGATGTCAAGATAAATGGTTTATATAAAATCCATAATGAGATAATCAACTTATCTATTTATTTTTAGGAAAAAATTAAATCGATTATAATTTGATAATAATATAGATCAGAGAATAGTTAATAATATTAAATATAAAGTTATTAATATTTATACCATGTTAAAGATAATATAAATATTTCATATTAGATAAATGTAAAATGTTGATATTAATCATTTATAAATTATAATGTGTTTATAATTTTATTATTTATGAGTTATTTATAAAAGATTTTCTCATGCACGAGAATAAAAATTATTCATTTATTTATTTATTAATTTTTTATTTGTAGTTATAGTTATTATATTTTAAATATTTTAAATAATTTTTTTAATATTTTCAATTACTTATAATTTATCACATATTCATTTAAATTGTTACACGATAATTTGGTAATTGACTGAAAATTCCTAAATCATGAAATTACCTTGAATGAGGTTATGAGAATGAATTAATAAGGGGATAATAGTTTATACTTAGAGTAATGAAGGAATTGATATCTCACAAGAGTAATTTATCCAAGGGAAAATGACATTAGGTTGGACTCCTCACCACCATGGAGGAGAATGCGATGTTTAGAAATATAAGGTTTGACTATCTATATATAAAGGATTAATCTTACATTGATTTTGAATTTAATAAAATTATAATACATTACATGCCATTCATATACATTATTCATTATATGATTTTAATTTTTATTAATATATTTATATTTTAATTTTTGTGAGAAACACAGGTTATGAATTGTGTATAGAGTTTTTTATTACATGAGATTTGGGACCCTTTAAATTAATTCCATCGTCATTTTTTTGTTTCAAATTTAACACAAAAATAACAGAACACCCAACTAAAATAAATTTTTAAATATTACAACAGAATGAATAATATAATAAAAAGTTTTTAAATAGATAATAAAAAATTAAAATGAAAAAATATTAATATTTTTTATTCTTTCAGAAGGACTATTTAAAAAATGTCATTTCATTGTAGCTAAATAAATTTTATTGTTGTCGGCTGAATGATTATTGTGAAACATTATTTTTTTTAAACTTATTTTTCAACATTCAATTATTTAGAAATTTCTATGAAATAATAAAAAATACTATTGATGATTTAATTGTTTTTATTAATAAAAGAATTTTTTTCATGGTACATAATTTCATTTAAAAGATATATTTATAAATTTATAAATTTAATTTTTTTTAAAATTTAATTCATTATTTGAATAAAAATTTCAATACTATCATAATATGTATTACAAGTGTTTTTATAAAATAAATAATTTTTAATTGAATTGGGTAAAATAAAGATTTTAATAACACTATCACTTTTATTACAATTAAATATTAGAATAATGAATTAAATTTCATAGGATAAATTTTCTATAAAAATATAAATTTAAATACTAAAAAATACTATTTAAAATACTATATTGAATTTTTTACAACCATGTATAATTTATTTGAAACATATTAAATATTTGAATCTATTTTTTTCATATATTTAAAATTAGTTTCATCCCATACAGAAATTAAATTAAAAAAAATTGATTTCATATTTTATATTTTGAAGTTCATTTTTTTAATAAGATCAATTTTATTCTTGAGAAAAATTTATAATAACTAAAATTAATGTTAATAAAAATGGAAATGTGGAAACTGTTATTTTCAAAATCTTATTTCATTAATATTTTTTTAATTTCATCTAATTAAATAAATTAATATCATAAAAAAATAAAATTTAATATAATTGAAAACCTATATTAACTCAATAAATTTTTAGTCAATATTAAATACGATTAAGAGAACATGAGGGTTCAAACATTAATTTTCATAGTTTTTTTTCATAAATAATTTATATTTTTATTTAAATGATAATTTTATGTTATATATAATAATAATTGAAATATATGGGTTCTAAATTTAAGATTGAATTAAAAAATTATAGGTTTTACCTAATATATTTTTATTAATATTAACTACTTTCCTAAAAACTAGTTACCAATGTAATAAAACTATAATATTAAAAAGTAAAAAACATGTTATAAGAGGATTAGAAAATTATTAAATCATGTTATAATTTTTTTTTTTGAGGTTTTATTGAGCATATCACAACCCATACTATGTTATATATCACATTGAGAACCATTAACAACTAAAAAGTGTCATCCCATTAATGAAAAACACTACATTTTCACAAAAGATCCATTTTGTTCAATTATTTAAGAGAATCATTTAAAACCTATCAAAGAGGAAAATACCACACTAAATTTATATTAAAAAATAACCAATTATCCTCTCATAGAATCCCCTTTTAGTACATAAAAATAATTGTCTCCATAAAATATCCAAATACATTCATTTCTATAGAGAATTCCAAAATAATGTTCAAATTCTCATGATGAGTATTTCATATTCCATGAGTTTTCTATGTAATCATAATCATATAAACAATAACATAATATAGTACTGTAATGAAATATATACAATTATTATAACTATTATTTTTTCTATTATTCATAAAATATTATTTATTCACTCCCAACCCACTAAAAAATTACATATCATCGATTGTGAGTTTGTGCAGACTATGAACACCCCAAAATGATGTATTCAGTTTTTCTCCACCACTTCTCTTAAAAGGATAGAAAGATGTAATTTACGATTAAATAATAAATATATGATATAATTATTATTAAAAAATAAAAATTAAAACACACCTTATTTCATATTCATTGATTGGAATTTTAAAATGTTAACTGTGGGGTTTATGGACAACTTCTAACAAGAAGTAATATTTTCCATTTTTAATATTGCATTTATTTGTTATCCAACTTAAATTAAAAACGATTCATAAATTTAAAAACATAAAAAAATTATGAATATTATTTTATAATAGCAATATTATAAACTTTCTTATCTCTATATACCATTAGAGAAATATAGTGTTCATGGTTGGGTTTGTTTAACTAGTTACATAAATGAGACTTTATAACACTATCATAGATGACTATGGGATATTCAATAATAATTTTATTATAGTTTTATAAAAAATAATTTATTTATATTTATATCAATGTTAAATTATGTATTATCATTATCATAAAAAATCATCTTCAGTCCTAGAAAATATCAAAATAAGTGACAAAAATTATATTTACATGCAAACATAGGAAAGGAATATATAAAAAATAATTTGAATATTATAATAAATGGTCAATGTTAAATGTAATATATATGAATTAAGTTCCTAATAATGTATATATTATACTTATTTTGATTATTCAAGAAGGTCGACCCATGTGAGAAATGAATTATTAATAAGGTAAGGGTTTCCTACCTCTATTTTCACTAATTAAGATATATCTCCAATTATACACAATGTTTTAATTTTAATAGTATATCTAATTCCAAATTATTATTTTTTTAGAATCCCTTATATTTATTGACGTTGAACATTTAATTCCATATTTTTTATCTTTTAGTATCTTCACTCAAATATTACAAAATATTTATGGTTTTATTGTCTATTATTCTATTTTTTGAAATACATATGTATTACATAGATGATTTTGCTTATATATAGTATATAAAACCATATTGGTTCCTTACACAATGAAATATATTCCATTCTGGTCATTACATGTTTAATTTAATTCCACCTCTCTCATTCAGGTCTTTTCGTTTTAAATGTTACACAATCTAACAATGATTTCTTAACATAAATTATTTCTATGTGTGTCCTAAATTACATACTTAATTATCATTTTAATCCCTATTTTCCCTCTAAATTCCTTTTATATATATTATATTCTACTTTTTTTTAACTTGTTTTACTTATTTTAACTAATATAATGTTCCTTGTGGAAATACATTATCAAATTGTGGGTTTATAATGGAAAAATAAAACTCATAACTTCAAATGAATATTTTCTTCCGCACCTAAATTTTATTTCATGTAACTCTAAAATAAAAGATATATTTAATAATATAAATGTTACAACCCATATCCCAAAGTTGGATCATAGTTTTGTAGATGCTAAATTATTATAAATTAATAATTATGTCTTTTTATCTCAGACTGGTGTCTGAATGTGTTATGTGATTTTCTGCATTGTTATGTGGTAGAATCATTGAGGTAAGGATGATATTTTTTTTAGATGGCCCATTTTTATAACCATAAAATTATATACGGTTTCCAATGTTTTTTTTCATTTTAAAAAAGGTTGATTGTAATGGTCTCAATGAGTGGATTAAAACCAAGGGTCTGAGATTTTATCAGAGGAGTGACCGAGGGATAGAAATATTTTATAATTGGGAGTCAAAATATATTCAAATTGTAAATATTTTACTCATATGTCAGGGTGGATTAATGGGGGTTTTAGAGGTGGTTTAATATGTGAGAATGATTATGGGAGTAATTTCCTAAGAAATAAGACATTTCACTTCTCAACCAGGCCCAATAAGTGTTTATCCCAGAAAAATAATGTCTTGAATGTATTTTATGTAATGTTAACATCAACCACATAGTCTAATGTTGGTTTTTCAATGAGTTTATTAGAATATATCCTTCAAATTTTATTCCTTAAATCCCTATGTGTTAAATGAGATGGGAATATAAGGTTCTGGATTCCAAGAAAACCCATGATCATGATTATTCTTCAATAAAAAATAAATTTATTGTGATGGATTCTATGGGAAAGTCATATCCTTTATCATCTTCATATTTTTACAATTTTAATATAAATTTCAGTTATATATTAATCATGGATCGGTCCCAGATAGATTAATCAGATGAAAAATTCCACCATATCATTATTGATGTGTTAGAGGATGGTGTGACATTAGATCAACAAGGTGAGATTTTGACTTATGTTATTTTACACATTCTATTGAGGGGAAATCCATTGAAGTTATTTCAGTGGTGTATGTTTATATAATGGTGCAAATTTAATTTAATAAATTGGTAAATGATTTGTTCCCACATTATTGGTATTTTTTCTAGAGATGGAATTATATTAATTTGGTATACCTTCTATTTGTGTTTATTCATGGATCCATCTAGTTTGTGAATTCTCATAATTCGTACAGATAATTATCCTTCACATTGAAAGAGATAAATTTTATTAATTAAATTTAATATAATATAGTTTTAATTAATAAATTGGATGGTTTTTGAATGATATAATGACTTGTGTAAATTGAGGATGGATGAATGGATTTGAGAGAATAAATAAAGACATAGGGATTTGATTGTCTTGGAGTTTGATCTATTTGATTTATATTCTACCGTGTAATATACCCATTGTTATTTATGAATATTTATTGAAATGAGGTAAATGGTTTACCATTTTTGGTAAATCACTATAATTTTTATATTGAGTTATGAATGATATTGAATATTAACTATTCAATAATTATAGATGATTTATTAATTTAAGGAAACATGCATAATGTAATTGGATATAGTGTTAAGGGCCTTGTTGAACCATTTTACATTGTCTTGATCCTTTCCACCATTGTATATGTCTTGATCAAACAAGAGTTTCATAGATTACATACACAAACTGTGGGGTATTTCAAATCAACAAGAATTCTAGAGCACGTGGTCCCTTTTTTGATTCCATAATAACATGTGTGGTGTGCGTATCCATATTATATGATGTAGGAAAATTATGAAATGATTAAGGTTTGATATCCTAATAGATCATGTTATTTATATTGATCACATATGTAGTTTCAATAACTCATAATGATATTTCATTACTTTTTTATAAGTTAAATTTTTTCCCAAATGTGATACATGTTTGGCATAACATTTTGGTGGTTATTGACTTCAATATCATGTGTGTGTTTAGTTATGAGACCATATATGATGTATTATACTAATATTATGACTCTTTATTTTGTTATTCAATGATTTATGTTAATCCAAAGTATTTTTATATTTCCACTAATACACATAATGGTATTCCATTCCATTATATATTTATATCACATACCTTACCATGTATGTTAATATTCCTCTCAGGCATCATCAATGGTTCTTGGAATAGGTATACCATCCTAAAATGATTATACATTAGTAGTAGGGGGTTAAACATGACTTGCGATGCTGGAAATGATGAACATGAGAAGAATGAGGGGTAACAATAATGATATGGACACTTTTTTGAGTATGAACTAAATTCCCAGTGCAATCCAAGTACCCCTTCACTCGATAATAAGAGAATGTGGAATAACCATCTATGTAGTGTACAAGTCACGTAACATCTCAAACATGATACCTAGAGAATAGAGAGTGGCACGTATACATGATTCCATGATGATGTCGAGTACACAATTTAGTAAATCGATGGGTATATTGTTAAATGATGACAATTTTTTTGATTATTTTCCTTTAGGGAGACAGATCTTGTATTTACATTGTTCGTATTATCTTAGTGAGAACATAACATCCTATCTTCTATAATAATCTTACCAGGATGTTTCCACTTTTCATATTATGAAGAGTCTTCTTTGAGAAAATGTAATTATAATTGGGATTCTAGGGTTTGAGTAATCCATAATGGTTTCTTATGAAGGGTATCAAGACAAATATTAAGGACTTATGGTTCAGAAGGCCAGAAGAGTAGTGACATGGGGTCTACTGTTGCTAAAAGATGTAGCGACACCCTATTAATGTAATGAATATGGTATTCATGATTTAATGGGGGTTATTGGGGTGGATATAGATTTTTTAATTGGTGAAAATGGGCCCAAGATGTACAACTAAAAAACTCATTATGTGAAACATTTTTTCATAGCTGAATACATGTTTTCTATGCACGATCTGTGATTTTAGACACAACTAAAGAAGTGAAACCATGTTTCATGTTGTATAAATCACCTGGTCATTTTGATAGAGCTTTTAATTTTGGTAATCATGTTGTTACATTCATAGTTTATCGCAAAAATCTATTTATGTGAAATGATATGGGAATGTGAGGATCAGGATTCTAGGACAACCTTTGATCTATATTATTCTAGGTCCAATGAATTATTTATTATGATGGATTCCTCTTGGTATGTCTTATCAATTATCATACCTAGTTTTTTCCAATTCATTTCGAAATATCTTACTTCTATTGATCATGGATTGATCTCTATTTATTAAATCAGATGGAAAGATCAATAGTATCATGAATGAATTATATAAGTATGATTATACATTAGATTATTTAGTGATATGATATCCTCTATTAATGAATTCATTCCAAAGAGAAAATATCCATTAAAGTAATTCCATTATGTTGGGTTCTTAAAGAATTTCAAATTCAAATTATTAATATTTTTGGATTTCTTCCATTTGGTAGTGATTTGTTTCATGTTAATATAATATAAATTTGGTCATCCTTCATTGGATGGTTGGTCATGGATTCGATTAGGTGGAAACATCTGATAAGTCTTTTAGATAACATGACGTTTCCTTGAATCTGGGTTCGTATAATAATCAAATTAATTATATTTTATTTATAAATAATTAATGGGGATTCCCTGGAAAAAATTAGATCTTTGAGGTATTATAGGATGGTTGAATGGGAATTGGAAAATCAAAAAACACTTCTGGGGTTTTATTAGAATAGATTTCGATATGTTAGAGTTTGGTTGCATCATGTATTATACCCTTTGGCATTTATGCATGTTTATTTTCTTGAGGTATAAGATTCAACAATTTCGGTGAATTACTCGGATTTCTATATTGATTTATAAATGTTAATAATACAAACCCAATTAGTGAAACTTAAGTCATTACTATGTAAAGTAACCATGTTCTATATAATTGGGTAATGTATAAAAGGCTTTGACAGATCCTTTTTGTTGTAGCTTGATACCGAACACCAATGTCCTTGGATTGATCGCACATGAGGGGAACATACTACAATGAAACAATATGCCATGTTTTTTTTTCTAAATGTGATCTAGATCCAATAAAACCTTGTATGATTCCTTGATCACATGTGTGTAGTATGTGTAACCCTTCTATACTATGTATGTTGATTATGTCATGAGTATAAATAGATATCTAGATAGACATTAATTGATTTTAATAACATGGGTAATTTCTATAACTATGGTTGTTATTCGAGGAAATTTTTATATATGTACTCCTTCCTCTGATGTTATACCAATTTTGGAATAAAATGCTCATAATGCAATATTGTGATTTCATAAGAGTGTGTGTGTTGCTGTGAGACACCTTATGATGTTTTATAAAATGATTTTACATGTTTATCTTGTTGTTCGATTTTTTTGATGATGATCATATACATTTGTGTATTTTCTCTATTATTAATGATGTTATTCCTTGTTATTCATAACTTTAAATCTCCAAAATATTATGTACATTATTTTTTCTTTTATTGGAATCATTATCAGTTCTTGAAGTAGGTGGAATGTCATGAAATATTTTTCCCTTAGAGGGGTGCGTGCATGAATTGAAAAGAGTTAGATGATGAATATAAGAATATGGTGGAGTTATTAGTATTCCATGGATTGTGTGTTGAGTATGTATTCGAGGCATAGTGGATTCCATGCTCTTTGTCACTCAATTCCTTGTGATTGATGAGCATTTTTGGATTCCTAGTGGATATCATTAAACATTTCATACATGACTTATAGAGAATACTTATTAGCCATTATTCCATGAGGACAGTATATGAATGATTCACTAATACGATGGATAGCTTGGATAATCTAGTAATTGGTTATGATTATCCCTCCAATAAGTAGTTGAAGTAGTTATGGATGAGGTTTATGGAGGCTTCGTGAGAACAAAAACAGTCAACATATAGTTTTTACTTTCTTTTATGTTATTGAGTATTCAATGAAATGTTTTGTCGACATGCATTACCTATTTCATTGATGTTGAGCATATCACATGAAAAAACACCAAATATTACAAGTTGGGTACAAGAAAACATTAGTGGTGTTTGACTGTGTATTACTCACGTCTTTCTTGGGATACTATGACACTTAGGTACCTGGGCAGCCCTTAAAATTTATAGGATCACGTTGGGATGAGGCTCAAGTTGATCATCTAGTAGGATGGTTTTCTATGAGTATCATGATGAGGATGAGATGTGCCTTGGAATAGAAGTGGAGCATCATTCTATTTTTTCTATTATTATTTGTATATGTTATCAAACATGATGGGTTATTAGTACCTTATAACCAATATTGAGTTTGAAATTGTTTCAAACACACAAATAGTTGATTTGTTATTCATTTAATCATAATATTATTATATTTTTTTTAAATGGGTTATTATTTTTTATAGTGAAATCTAATTGAAGGTATAATCTACCTATTGTTGAAATAAATTCTCTCGATGTTGGTCGAAAGCCACTAGTGTATGTGGATTAACTCATGAGGACATGTATCATACTTGATTAGACCCTATGATTTGGGTCAGGACACTAAAAAGTTGTATCAGATAAATGTTTTCCTATTTTTCTTGGGGTTATGTTTTTACATATAGGTGACATTAAAATTTGTAGAACATGTCATGAATCTTGGGTTAGTTTCTTACCAACACCTTTAATTATGGACTTCCATATTACCAAGACATGTCATTGAAGTTCATTGTTTATTCTATTATCATATATAT
Source organism: Viscum album (assembly GCA_963277665.1). Lineage (NCBI taxonomy): Eukaryota > Viridiplantae > Streptophyta > Magnoliopsida > Santalales > Viscaceae > Viscum > Viscum album. The sequence goes on along the minus strand of OY728121.1, from coordinate 1,636,264,085 downwards.
TTAGATCTTCTAACTAACATGGTGGTTTCATTTTGGATTTCATTTTTATTTTTTTCCATATCGACAAGAGGCATTAGATGCATCATATTCAGTTCATAGGTTTCTCATGAGATATATACTCCTCTTGTGGGATTATACTCAACAACTGAAAGTAGGTGATGTGATACTATAATGTAGGGTATCTAAGAGATGATGGTGTTGGATGTAATGACTATGAAGATGGTGTAGTCCCTAGAAGCATTGATGGTGAAATGTCTATTTTTAGTTATTTTCTAGTGTTAAATGGGCATAGTAAAGTAACTCGTTCAAGGGGTCTATTGATATATCCAGCTAATTAAGGTCTAAAAAATATTCAATGTATATATATATATCCATATAACACCCATTTTTATAATTTTTAACCAAATATGGATTCCATAGATCTTGATGTGTACAGTCAAAGTGTGACACAATTTCGGTATATATTGGGATATAATCCTTGATGACGTTTTATGAGATAAAACACTTAGTGAAACCCTTCATAGGTTTTTAGAAGACCTTATATACACTAAATATGATAATAGTTACTAGTGGTATGGTGTATCATTATACATGAAAGTAACATGTGTGATAATATTCATTTTAAAGGAATTGTTAAGGAAAATTCATCAAGTGTGGCTTCCATTGTAGAAAATACCATGTGAAATTTAGAAAACAATGGAAGGTAAAAATAAATGTATTTCATGTATTCATGCATCCTAGATGTCTGGAGAACCTTTGGATGTACTATTCAAGATAATGTTTTTTGTTATGGAGTTCATAGATAATTTTTTGCATCACAGACATGAGAAATTGTTTTCTGGAAAGTAGGTTTGTAATGAAAAACATCATCGTTATAGATAGCTATCAATGGTGGTAAAACATAGGAAGCATTGAGAATGTATAGATACTCAATTTATTTAAATAAACACATTTGTCTAATGGTTCACTATGAATCTAGGAAGTGAGCAGTTTTTTCCCAAAAGAACACTTAGAATGATCGAGTTTAGTAAAGTTGACACATTGTGGTGTGGTCAGATAAATTGAATTGGCTTGATTCATAATTGTTTCTAAATCATTAATGATTTACTCTATTAGTGTATTGAGTTATGTTTTTATTTATTTTTGGGAGACTTCTAACGTGTGAGAATTCATTTACTGTTTTCACATGTATCGAGGAAAGTAGGGGTTGTGTACTGACCATTGATAAATTCATATTTCATTGAATGGGTTGATATAGTTTTTGATTGTAGGTCACTGAAACATTCACATTCAGTATAAGATCCCAAATAGTGTCCGAATTTAGTTCGTTTTTGGGAATCTCATAGGGTTTAGTATCCTATCGTTAAATTATTATGGATTTGTCTCCATGGAGGAACACAACATAAAGAAGGGATTTGGGTACAATTCTAGGGTCAACTCATTTTTGACAATAGGGGTGATCCATTTGGTCTATTTATTGGCAATCATGATGGGAATATACCTATAAATATGGATGTTGTAACCCAATCCTAGGATAATAGAGGATATAAAAAATTTCTTGAATGGATAATTTAATGCAGCTGACTTTATTTCAAGAATTCATGTTTTTAATGTTCTTTGAACATCATTTGACTATAAGCTAATTGTGAAGAAAACCGTAGACATCACATTCATTTTTGAATTATAAGGTGTTATTTACTATAAAAAACCATAAAGAAACAATAAGAAATATCCATTGGTTCATTGTATTTTCTTGTAACATTTTATGTGATCTCAATTGTGAGAGGGGTTACTGTGGGTGCAAGAATGTCTGTTGAAATATTAATGTACTATAAAGATGGATTTGAAATTAAACTAATTGTTTTTTCTTCCATATTTTATGTTTTATCTTTTATTTAGATTTATTTCTTTATATATATTATATGCGGGATTTGGACTGAGGGAAAATCAATTTGGTTTGATAGGGTGTTAGACTATCTATTTGTTGAATCATTATTTAGATCCTTATGGATGGTGTACGCGGTTGATTAATGAACAAACTAAAATTTTAACATTATGTAAGATATACAATCACTTTTTTTATTTATTAGAATATTATTGAAGAAATAATACATTATATCGTTCATAATATCCCTCATTTTTTAAATAATATAAATATTTAATGAGTTTATACATTTCATTATATCATACGCTCTATTTTTAAATATAACAAAATAATGAAATGTTTAAAATAATGGATGGCATTTTTTATAATTTTGGCCCTGTATAATTTTCTTCCATGGATATATTTTTTTAAATTGTTTTACCAATGTTCATTTTATTATAAAAAATTAATTAATTAAAAAATTATGTTATCCTTCTATAATTAGTAGTTTTACATTTATATGTATAATTTTCACCCAAAGATCTATTTTTGACTTTAATTAAAAAATGTAAAAAATATGTTTTTTTAATGTATATTTATTTAATAGATTTCTCTCCCATAATAATTATTTACACTATTTTGAACATTATAATTTTTTTATTAGTTTTAATATTAATATTTTTCAGTCAAATATTGTTTTAATGTTTCAATTCAATTTTATTTGATTTTCTAAATGAAATTATCCTATTACAAAACCAATATTGATGATCAATTAGAGCCCATATATTATCTCATATGATTTTTTTCACCATTAGAATTATTTTTATTAATTCAAATTTTTATTATCATATTTCATTAAGAAATATAATTATCTTCCAAATCCATATTTTGTATATCATAAATATTATTATAATAGGACCTGTATAAAATTATAAAAATGGTGTTTGTTAATGAAATCATACAATTAATGTTATTTTATTTAATAAAGAAATATTTATATTTGTTTTATTTAATAAATGGGAATTTTTTTTTGAAAAAGAATATTTTTTATGAATTTTGATTATCATTCAATATATTATGGAAGCCTTGGGAAAGAACTTATAGGTTTAGTTCGGTTATAGATACACCATTGAAGAATCATCAATCCTTGAGAGACCAACCAAGTAGGTAGCCTTATTAAATGTGGTTTTATTGTATACACACCCAATTTCGAAATTATTATGGACCAATTCCATGATCAATACATTCAACAATATGTATTTTCTTTGATTTTAAAATAATTTATTGTTTTGTGTTAAACATTTTCATTGGTATTTTCCGTGGATGAATTCCCTGCTCATTTTATATATTTAAGGGAATGAGTTTTCAGTTATCTTTATTTCCATATTTTTTATTTCTTATTTAGTCATGATAGATTATATAATACATATAAATATCCCAAATTGATTATATTAGATTCAGTGGTTACTTAATTTCATTGGTGCTAGATAAATGTTATTAAATACCAAAGGACTGAATTTTTATTATTGTATGAAAACTAGTTATATTCTTGCATTTCACATTTAAAAAAACTAAAAATAAAACATTGAATTTTTTTTAGAAAAAAAATACTAACTTAATAATATCCTTATGTATCATTTATAATACATTTATTCAATTCTTGGGGAAAGGAAACATAATAATGAATTAAGCTCTTATGAAAAGTAAGTTTATATGTATAGAAAAATCCATCATGAATAAATAATCCATAATCAATATGGAAAGGAAAATAACTAAAAACATAACATTTATTCCATAATGTGAGAATGAGGAAAAACATAGTATGAATATGTAGGGATAAAATAATACCATGTATATAATTACATTAACTTTAATCTTATCCATTGATATAATAACTAATCTGAAAATAATATGGACAAAAATAACTAATATCATAATGAGGGAATTAATAATGTTAGACATCAAAAGCATACCATCAACACCACATACTATGAAATATTACATAAATGTTTAGTGTCTCACCAACATACCCATGAAATCTTGACTCATGAGACCTACTAAAATACCAAGGGGCTATAGTTCCCCCCCAATTACTTACTATTTCTTCTGCATTCTTTATTTGAAAGGGAAGAAACAAAATCATGTAAACATTAATATTGAAAACTATAATAAAAAATAAAATCATTACCCAATTCAATAATCATAATCAGTTCATGCATTAATTTTTTAATCTATAATACAAAATTATAAAAACTTCACAAATCAATAAGATTAATCCTAAACAATCTAGAGTAATATGGTGAATAGTATCAAAATAGTACATCCGCAATAATAGTGAATAGAATCCATATAGACAAATAATAAAGATAGTATGATTACAACATATTCCAAATCATGAATTAGTAAAATGAAGGTTTTTTTCATTGATGAATATATATTTTATTAAAATCCCATTTACACCATTTTGAGTAAAAAACCCTTAAACATTGAAAATGGATAGTAAAAAATATATTTACAGAATATTTGTAAAATAATTTAATTTGAAAATAATACTTGAATATTTAAAATAATCATAAATAAATGAGTGGTAATGATTGAATGAAATCTCATTCAATATGATGATGTTAAAATCATGATTTCACTCACATTTTCTGAAAACTTTTAATAGTACCGAATTATAAAAATGACATGAAGATTCATAAAAAAACCATTTTATAATAATGATATGGGAAATAATGTTTTTTATCAATCATTTTATAATATAAAAAACATTTTTGAAAACATTTTTAGACAAAATTGATATGGATGACAATGAAATTTTGATCGAAGTGATAAATATAGTCACAATTACAAAAACATTATTTTTGTCTCTTGAGTTACTAAAATGAAGAAATCGAAAATAGAGTGTTTAATTTATATAAAATATATTGGAAAAGAAAATATATTGGGTTTCATATATAAATATCAGTAATTCCCCACAGTGTTGATTTTTAAGAAAATCATGAATAGTAATGAGACTATGAAATAAACCCTTACAACTTTCATAAAATATGAATCATAATCACAAAGAAAAATATCATCATATTTAGTCAAATATAAGATATTGTTTTAGATAATAATCATAAAATACTTTAATTGTTTGCATACACACCACATAAAATAAATCATTGGCTAATACAGCCTATGTGTCACAGAAGTAAAATTGAGATGATAAAATCTTAACATAGGTACTATGTCATTAGTGTAGGATCGAAATAATGATGTAGATGCTCAATATACAAGAGGGGGGTGAATTTTATACTTTAAAAATTCTTTTGGAACCTTTAATGTTTGTTATGAATGACCGTTTTTTCCTTTTGTAAAGGAATGGGCTATGTTTAACAAAGTTAAACTAAGAAAATTCACAACACCTCTAACACCAATTGAAAACTTGGAATGATATTCCAAAAATAGGTTCCGAAAATATGGTTTCAGAAATTGAAACTTAACAAAAGATTACAAAATGAGATTATATATTAATGTGTATAGAATCTAAATGAAACAGAGTATAAGTAAGGAAGTATAAGAAAGTTATACTTTCCTTATAATAAAAAATGTAGTGGAAATAAATGAGTTGAAAGACTACAAGTAACAAGATATATGTTTTTTAACCCAAAGATAAGGGTATCCAACAACCTTGGATAATGGTACCTTGATTTATACTTTCAAGCAATTCTGTTTAGCCACACTAGGGTAAGCCCTCGATACGAAGATCGGAGCGTCTCTGTCTTGCTATCCCTGCAAGCCCTCAACTTTAAGGTAGTTGGCAACCTATGTCTTTCTCAGCAAGGAAGCCCTCGAACTTCAAGGTAGTCGGCACCTCTGTCTTCATATCCCCAGAAGTCCTTGAATGTAATCACCAACATTCGGAGTCACACGAAGCAAAAACTGAACGAGCGGTTTAGTACGCACAAGGCATGAAAATCTTTCTCTCTCTAGAAATCACCTTACCAGCGTGTGGTCTCTAGATTGATCATCTTCATTATATCGAGCTCTTTAAAATGAGCTCCTATTTATTTGCAAGGTCGGCCTCCTTTCCAACGGTCATATTTTCCTAAAAAAATCAGAAGGACCTGTACACATGTCACTTATCCAACGGTTAGTTTATAATGGAATAGACGACATCGTTTTATAACAAAAAAAGTGTAACAGGATGTAAGACATCGTTTTAAAATCTAACTCAAATATTCCGAGTGAAGGTTAGGAGTGTAAAAATAATAATTTTTCAGAGTCTAAACAAATACGGAGTGTATAAAACAAAGATGATCAGATTCTATTTAATAAGTGAATTCGGAATGAGAATTTGGAATGAGAATTCATCATCAGAATTCGTAATGAGATTTCATCATCAGGTTTCGTAATGAGAATTCATCATCAGAATTCGTAATGAGAATTCATCATCAGAATTCGTAATGAGAATTAATCATCAGAATTCGTAATGAGAATTCGTTGTCGATCTTCATAAGGATTCGTATCCTAAATCTGGAGTCGAACTTAATTAGTGTTCGTATCTGGAGTTCGGAATGAAACTTTATCATAGTTCTCATCTGGATTTCGGAGTGAAACATTATTACAGTTCCTATCCAGAATTCGTATCCTAAAACAGAATACTTTAAATCAAAGTTTCAAACGATTCCAAGAAAACAGAAATGAATCCGAATCATATATTTAAGAAATATATGAAAATGTGATAAGGATGATTTTTCTTAAAAAATAAATCTTCCTTATAAAAGCGATTTTCCATATAAAAGCAATTTTCCTTATAAAAGCGATTTTCTTTATAAAAGCGATTTTCCTTATAAAAGCGTTTTTTCTTAAAGAAAGGTGCTTGTGATTTTCAAAACAAGAAGGAATGGAATAGTCTTAAGGAAAACCTTATTGACTCAAAAATCTCCCCCTTTTTGGAAAGCACAAACATCCCTATGAAAAATAAAGTCTACGAAAAAAGAAAAACATTAAGGCTTATCTCCCTTTTCTTTAAGGATATTGATGAATAAGACTAACTCCCCCTTAGGCTTTGAAACTCTAAGGATCGTATTCTAGATTTCCGGAAAGATATTTCATTACGAATAAGAATGTCTTATTTAATGAGAAACTCCCCCTTAAATAAACTCTATTGGAGTTTGTTTTCTTTCTCACCCTTTGTTAAGATTCTTTTTCCCTTTCATTTGAGTTCTTTTCCTTCTCCCCCTTTGTGATTTTCAAAAAGGATTCGAGGGAATGGAAAATATAACAAAGTACCTGAAAAATTAGTAGTAACAGCAAGATAAATGAGCAAGCACAAATTTTCATTAAGTTTGAAAAGCTCAACAACAAAGAAATATAGATACAACAAAAGATTAGATCTGTCTATTTTGGATCTTTTTCCTTCGCCATGAGACCCTTAAGAATAGTGTTTATCTTCTTTAAGTCTTTATGATCTTCTTTAGCTTGCTTCTCTAACACAACAATTATTGCATTTTGGGTTTCAATATTTTTTTCCTGGGCATGAAGCTTTTCATCCTGACCTTTAATATTTTCTTCCTAAGCCTTCAATTTCTCTTCATACTCAATCTGATGATCCCTTTCAAACTTCCAGTTTTGAGAGACAGAATTCATCTTCCCATTCAGATCTCTGACTTCATGAATCAGGAAGTTCTTTTCATCTGTCAGCTTCTCTTCAAAGGAAGAAGTCAGCTCACTTATCTTCCTGTCCTCAGTCTCAAAAGAATCCTTAACATTATCATGAAATTCATCAAAGAGGCTCATTTCTTCCACAGTCTTCCTCGACCAGCTAGTCATCCTCTTGCAAGATCTTTTGTGGGCTTCATAGCTGACAAAGAACGTTTTCAACTGAGCCTCTATTTCAACACACTTGTCCATAACCATAGATGCAGAGTCTGATTTCTGATTCAAAGCATGTTGGAGCATTTGGAATCTTGAATCAATGCTTGAGAAAGTCGGAATAGAACCTACCAACTTCTTTAAAGACTGAACAACAAAATCATTCCCCAACGAAGATGACTCTGAATACGAGACTCTACTTGGAGAAGTTTCTTCTTCAACTTGGTCAAGCTTTCGCTTTGAAGAACTACCATATTCCTTTCTCTTCACCACTACTGAGCTCGGAGTATCAGCTACAATTTGCTTTCCCTTGTCTCTTTTTGGAATGGAATCCAGTTCCGGAGTTCTCTTTTCACTATCAGAAACTTGAACAATATTTTCTTCCTCATCAGGAACATTCTGAGCACCGACCTCTACATTCTCCATTTGAGAAATATCTTGTAGAAGTTGTTCTTCCTATACATGATAAGCTACTTCTTCTTCTCCTTTCTCTTATTCCATTGATAGAGTGACTATCTTAGAAGACTCAGCTTCTGTGTTTCGGAGCGAAAAATGTTCCGAAAGAGTCCCCTTATAATCATATACTTGTTTTAAAACATCTCAGGTTTCAACACTTCCTTTAGCAACATCTTCTTCTTCTTCTACTTGCTCAATCTGCTCTATTTCCTCAACAGGCTTAGCAGCTGTCTCTGTTGGAGCGACAAAATCTCTTCCTGGAGTCTCAGGTAGAGATTCCAATGAAAAAGATATTGGAACAGTAATGTTTGCAGAAACCATCTCATTAAACTTCAACAAACCCTGAGCTACCTCAGCCTCAGACATCTTCTTCTTGAGCTTCTTTTCTTTCTCTTGTTTTTCGAGCTCATCCGTAGTTATTTCCTTCAAGTTCTTAGCCTCCACAGGATCTAAGCCAAATTGAGGCTCCCCTTGCACTCTCTTCTCTTTTATCTCCCTCCATTTAGCAAAAACCTCATCTGGGTAAGCTTTATTATTCTTTGGTTTTGGAGGTGCGGAATGAACTTCCTTAGACATGGGATTCTCTGCTTCTAATTCCACTTCTTTCAACTTTCTCTTCCTTAATGGCTTAGAGGATTCCGGATCAGCAACTTTCGGAACTGTTTCTTCTTGAGCAGGTAAATCAATAAATTGACTAGTCTTCTTGTCAATGGCTACGTCTATCCTTTTGAGTGTACCCTCACTCACCAACATAATCTTTCAAACTCTTGTCTTAGACATTCAAGCCTCTTTGAAAGACTCAAGGCACCAAACTATCGACTTTGAGAGGATTGATGGATACATTATAATCTGAGCTCTCAGATTTCCTTTCATCACATTCTCAAGAGTGATAAGAATGTGCTTCATCAGGTTAAACATCCTCAGATTTATCAGAAAATCTAGGATATAAATCTCACTCTTCTTCAAACTATCGTTTTCACCCTTTCTCGGTACGATAAGACCTTGTACCCATAATTATAGAATCTGGAAATTTGTAGATAGAGAATCAATCTTCGGAGCCTTATCATCTGACAGTCCAAGAGTTTCTAATGCTTTTTCCTTATCGAAGCTACCCTTTGAATCCGGCAACACATGAGATATGAATTCCACTTCCCCTTCATTATTCAGCCCTACCAAGCTGACTACCTTGGCATATGAAAGTTTATAAGTTTTACCATAAGACTTAAAAGACAACTTCTCCCTTCCATATTCCTTAAGAAAGGAGACTGTTTCATAGATCTCTATAAGAAAATATGAATATTCTTCATCTTGATTCCTAGGTTTTGACACCGCAACATCTTTCCATCCAATAAGCTTAATATTCTTGGAAATAAGAGAATCATAATTTTTGAAGAAATCCGGATGAACCAGCCTCTCTCTATATACTAACCACTTCGAAATCGGCTTAGAGGAAGACATGTCTTGAGAAGATACTTCCATATACATTCGGATCTAAAGACCTCTAAGAAGTTCGGAACTGAGAAATCTGAAGTTCGGAACGGCTTCAAAATGGAGAGGCATAGCATCGGGATGCTGCAGCATGAAAACTGATGTGGGACAACCATTTGGGGTCCCCATTATATATGCAATTAGAAAATGGTTCATCTTCCTTGGTTGATCGAACAGTTGTGACAAGCTGAGATCAGATCTGACGGTCGAAAACCAATTCTAATGTAAACATGAATCTGATCTTTTGAGGTTTTTATTAAAACAAAAAATTAACAAAATTATAATCCGAAAACAAAATATAAGACAATTCCAGCAAGTAAAGTATGACTACGAAAACTTGAGTAAAGAAATCATACCTTTCGTATTGGCTTAGGAGGATTATTCGTAATGGATAATATAAAAAAATGACTTTGAAAAATATTTATTATGAAAAGAAATAGTTCACAAAACTCACTAAGAAAAACAAACTCAGTACGGAAAACTCAATAAAAAAATTTCATTAAAAAATTTGAAAACGAAAAACTCTTAATGAAAGATTCGGTACGAAAATCCGGTTATGAAAATACCAGTACGAAATTTTCTATTCCGAAAATTTTCAATGCAAAAATTTCCATTTCAGAAGTTTTCTATATGAAAATATCCATTCTGGAAAATTTTAGTTCCAGAAATTAACATTCCGGAATTTTAGTTCCGAAAAGTTTGAAAACAAAATTTGAAAAACTTTTTTATTCTAACAATCAAATATACTCCCCCTATGAAAATGAGTTTATTGATGTAAGGAGTCTTTTTTAATAGAAATTTAATTAAGAAGGATTACCTTACGATTATCATCCCTAACTTCTGTTTAATGTGTTCAAATCTATCAGAAGGCAAATATTTTATGAAAATATCAGCAAGTTGATCTTGAGTTCCGATAAACTGTAGAATAATATCTCCTTTAGCATTATCTCTGATAGATACCTTTCCTCCTTTCTTTTTGATAATCTTTTCAAAATAGCGTTTGTTACCAGTCATGTTCCGGGAACATCTACTATCCATGTACCATGTATTGAAGCTGGTACTCTCTTTATTTTCCTGAAATCAAGAAGAGAATTAAACTTTCGGTATCCAAAATTGTTTGGATCCGAGATTACCAGATAACAAAAATTAAGGAACCCACATTTTCTTAGAAAAGTAAGCTTTGTGAAATCCTAAGGATTGGGTTTTATTTAAGGAACAATTCATTTCCCAATGACCAACACATTGACATTTGGTACAATATGGGGCACTTTGAGGAACAAAATAATTGTTACTGAAATTTGGTTTTGCATGGGTATAACCAAATCCGGATTTATTTCTTAAAAGTTGTATTTGGGAATACATTTTATCAAAATTTTCCTTACCATGGGTAACGTTTGATACACACTTCTTTAAGGAAAAAATTTAAGAATTGAGTTTTATAACCAAGTTTTTATCCTCAAAATCATTAGTTTTAGAACTAGATCTAGGCTTGAAAAAAAATTTCATAGAAATTACTTTTTCTAATTCTTTAGAAAGTTTGTTCTTCTCAGAACGTACTTCCTCAAGATTTTTTGAAATACTTTCAAAATCAGCATTTTTCCTATCATGATCTTTAGAAAGATCTGATATCTCTTTTGTATGAATAGAATTCCTAGAGTTTGCCTTATCAAGTTTCTTATTGAGTTTAGAATTATCAATCTCAAGAAGTTCTGCAAACCTAGAGACTTCTTCATAAGTAGGTAATGTATTTTCTTCATCATCAGAGGATTCTTCATAAGAAGAGTTATAATACTTACAATCATTAGAATTTAATGAAACATTGGTCAATGATTCAGCATTTCGTACCTTAGCAAAAAAACAATGATTATCAATAGGTAATCTGGCTACAAGACCAAGATTCTTCTGTCCTGAAGATTCGTAATCAGAAGATTCATCTGAAGAATCCCCACCACTAGCACTCTAGGTATCATTTTCTTTGAAAACTTTCTTAGCTTTGGCTTTATAATACTTCTTTATGTTCCTGTATGAATGCCTTTCTTTCCTTTCATTCTTTTTATGAAAAGGGCAATCTGGTCTAATATGTTCAGCTCCCTTTCATTCATAACAAGTGACTTCTCTATCATTTCTATCTTTACATTCCTTTTTCTTATACTTTGATTGGAAATTTCTCTGGCCAGCTATCTTGTTCATCCTTCGAGCAGGATTTGCTAATTCATTTTCTGATATTTCACTCTCAATAGAATCTGACTGGAATACCATTTTCTTAGAATTGGATCTGGTTACTCTCTCTGGAGTCTTATCTTTCATATGATTTGATGTTGCTGTAAAAGCAACAATACCATTTCCATTTTTCATTTTGATGTTTTCACCATCTCTCTTCATTTTGGTTTAATGTTGGAGAAGAGTTCCAAATAACTCATCATGAAAAATTTGGCTGACCTTCTTGTTCTCATCTATAGAAGTTCTTTTGGATTCCCACTCATTGGGCATAATATCAATTATCTTATCCACAATTCACCCCCCATCTAGTATATTGAGCATCTGCATCAGTATTTTGATCCTACAATTGGTATCAGAGCAGGTTTCTGGTATAATTGTACTCACGTATAAGTTTTTCTTGCTCACTTTCTCATTCAGAACTTTCCCATTCCAAACTTTCTCATTCCGAACATTGTTATTATGAATCTTTTCTCCTAACAAGTTTGTTTGCCGAAGGTTTATAAGTATGGAAGGAATTAATGTTGGTTCTATTGATAATGAGAATCTACATCATTATTTCGATCCTAAAATTATTAAGTGTTCCAAAATCCTATATAAAATATATATTTTTATTATAAAGATATTTTATAACCATAATATTATATAGAATAACTTATATTATTTTATAATAAATCTGTATCACTAGTTTTTTAACAATTCTTTTTTACAAACACAATTCATAGTGAAAAGTATGTCAATTTTCATGTGTGGTGTGGTTCATTGGTTTTTTTCCATGTTGTTTGATCAGTGTTCCATTATATATATAAAATAAATTTTGTTAAAAATATCATATATATTTATTTTATATGTATTTATATTAATCCAAAAATTTTATTTATAAAAATGAATTATAATGTTCATGGAGTCGGTAGACCGTACATACTCATGACAGTTGATTCAATTTTTTTAACTGATGGAATGAAAGAATGGTAAATAAAATTTTACCATTAAATCCAAATTAATAATTCAACAATATGTCACATATTTTAATTAAATATATCTTTATTAATATCTATTTTAATTAAAATGGTAAAAATATCACATCCCTACTTGGAGAGGGTAGTCCACATGTATGTGTGTGCAATGCTATTTTTTCCAAAGGATTGTGATTTAATAACATATAAGTGATATAATAATATAATTGATATAATTATTTCATAAATATAATATATATTCACTAAATATGTAATTTTATCCATCTGTGAGCATAAGTGATGGAAAAATAATTGTATTCGTTCAGGAGGTGATAGTCTATTCTACAGAAGATTAAGAGTTTTGTTTCCCATTTGGCCAAATAGTGGATGGATATATTTTATGTCAATAAAATAAAAACATATCACTATATGTATGAAATTGGTGTTATTATGTTATCATATTTGGATAATATTTGGATGTGCAATTGGGAGAAATAATACCGAGATGTAAGATTAAAAACTACACCTCTTTTTGGGATAACCTCATTAGGTTATCTCCTAAATCCTTCATCAAATGGTTCTCTAAATACTAAAGACTGTATATCATTAGGAGGGTTGTAAGAAAGGTATTTTGGTTGGACATGGAGAAACTTTCTCTTGATGTGTGGAGTTTATAGGATAGTGGGTGTCATTTTAATAGCATGGCTGAGGGATGATATGAAATTTTCAAATAGAATAAATCATACCCTTGTTTTTACATTCCATAAGGATACAAAATTTGTAATATCAAAAACCTATATGAGACATGTTCTATATATATCTATATAATAAGAAATAAATATGTTTTTTTTCATTTTATCATTTTTATTTTAAATTAAACCCCTAATAATACCATTTTAACCATAACCATGATAATTAATTTGTATTAATTTTATAATTAATTAGTTACATATTTAATAATAATAATTCAGTATATTAAAAAATTAATTTTTTTTCAAATTAATAATAAATCATTGGAAAAATTTGATTTAAAATTACCCCCCAAGAACATTGGAAAATTAGTTTTTAGAATAGAAAAATTTTCATAAGTATAATTTTTTTGCATCAAAATTGAAACTAAAAATGATTCAAATTACTTAAATCTGATTAATTATAACACAATTTTACTTTTTATAAGTATTTTAAAAACAAATTATTGTTATTAAAATATATAATAGAAAAAGAAATTCTAAATAAAAATAGTACTTTTTAATTTTTCATCAAAAAACTAATCATTTCATAAACTTTTACAATTTAAATTTAATATATTTTTTATATGTAGGATTAAAATTTGACGTTAAAATTTTCAAATTATTTTTCCAAAAGTGGTAATGAAAATTTTTTAAAATTAAGAATAGAAAATGAAATAAATCCACTTGGTATAAATATATGGTTTTTATTCATAAATATTTTATTATTCTCATACCAAAATTATAAAAAAACTAGAATTATTATAATATTTTTTATTGGTTTTATTAACTATAAATTTCATCAAAATAATTAATCTATAATAATTATGTGAATTTATTATGATAAAACACACTATGCGCATAAAATATCTTTTTTAGAAAAAACATTTCTTTTATATTCAAATTATTTTTAATTTAATTTATATTGAATGAATAAAAAATTCATTTATTTAATAGATTTTTAAATAATTGAATTTGATTAATTTATTAAGCCATATTCATACTCACAAATGTTACAATAATGCGATACCTATCAAATTAAATAATAATATTTTTATAATATATTGTGGTTTGTTTAACCCTGGTGTTTTGTGTAACATAAAATATCAAAGATATAAAATTTATTTAAGGAGTAATATATTATAAAAATTAGGGTGGTAAATTCAAATCCTTTGAAAAAATTTCTTCCTCAAAATCTATTTTGGTCATCATAGGTTTAAAATTTGTAAAAAACCAAGGCTTTAAAAGATTTTAACAAAAAATACACTTAATTACATTGAAATGGAAGTACCAAGGTCATATATAATAACATATTACTATGTTATAATGAAATAAATAATTTGTGTGTAGTGTAAATAGATACATGAAAAATAAATCTAACTCCCAAGATAGTGATAGAAAACGTGGTCTGAAGAATGTTATCAACCAAAAAACCATAGATTTAGGATGGAAATAACGGTATTGCGGTAAAATATTCATTTCAAGGTCATTTTTATGGATTCTATTATAATCATGATATATTAAACTGAAAAATAAAAATTATTCATATATATTTATTTTATAATCCCAATTTCATCATTCTAATGTGATTTCATCAATTTCCACTTTATTTCTTACATTTCAAAATTAATCTATTAGATGATTTTATTCCCTGAAGCTTTGAGATTAAATTTTATTAGTTTATAAGATATATAAAATACTGAAAAGTATTTCCATCTATCTTTAAATAATTACCAAACCCATTTTTTTAATATTTTATCCAATATAATACATTAATATCAAGAACATCAATAGTAAACCTAAATTTAGACATAATTAATTCAATAATTTTTAACAATAATACTCATCCAAAATATTAAGGACAAAAATAATATCATGAAATCTAAATGAATTGATTAGAAATTTATCCACAAACAACATAATGTATCCCCAAATTTCACATAAAAATAGTTGAATATCTTGGTCATATATTTTCTTAAAACACAACAATGACTTAAATCACCTAAAATAATTGTTAATATCATAGTCTAGAGAATATATATCATAAAGTTGAAAATATACTGAACTCTACCATAAATTAAATTGTCAAGAAATCACTAACCATTATCAATGTCACAAATTCTATCCAATTTAATTTTTTAATGTAAATATTATATTTATGCCAATTTAAATAATTAAGTAAATATCACCTTACCACTATGTAATGTCCCAACAAACGTGACACTAAATGGTGCCTTGAAAATGTTAGTCACATGCCCTCATGTGCACCACCTTGTAAGCTAGATGGTTCCTACAAGAGGCATGGGTCTGGTAAGTCAGCCCTTGGGAGACTATACCCTATTTTATTAAATTAAAACACCAATGGAAGAAAACAAAAATAAACAATTTTTTAAGATTATCAAAAACCCAAATAATACAATGTATCATGATAATCAACATAGGAAATACAATACTAAATTGAAATGGAAATAATGATATGAAAATGTATGTGTCTATAATGAAACTAAAAATAAAGATAGAGTGATCCCTAAGAGGTCCCCGATCCACATCAAGATACATCACCCATGTTCCATTCCCAAATAACAACCTATCCTATAGCCTTGACCTTTTCTGTCCTATAACAACATAGTCTGATAGGGTCCAGATCCGGTTGTCCGAATAGGGTGTTAGTACTACTATGTAGCCACCACCAATGGTGATTAAATACATCTAGTCAAAATTTAGTAGATGAAACTATATAAGTTCATAAATACAATGCATAATTAAACAATTATCACATTTTCAATTATTCATTACTTGTCATTTTAAACTCGAGTTTGACCCATTTTTATAATTCAACTCACAATTCATTATTACAATTTGTTGGGTGTGTAAAGCCATGTCTAACACTCAATATATCAATCAGGGTAGATTAGCTTTTCTCACACCCCTCTTTCACAATCACTGTAGATCACCATGTATACCACTCGACCTCACAAGTGCTTGTATCAACTATTGGGGTAGAACTCAATATCACATGCCCTAACATCCCAATTGGTCAAAAACTCCATGTCTAGCACTCAATTTCTATATAATTCACTTCATTTATTAATTCATCATAATTAACCACATCAATCCCATGAAAATAAAACAATAAGTTATAGATATCAAAGATCATTAGTTAACCCAACAATTTACTATGTAAAAAACACATTTATTACATCATCAATTAATTAATCAATCATCACAAAAATTATTTCATAATTAATTATCCTCTATTATTTATCAAAACGAAGTCACAAATTTTCATAGTTAATCTCACAATAAATTATCTTAGTCAATGTCATGGCACATAATTAATTCACTATTAATTATCTCACACAGCTAAACATCTTCTCATAAGTAATTCTCCCTAATTAATTATCTCAAACCCAACCACATTAGAAATATCAATTATAATATCCCAATTCAGAAAAAATTACCCCATATCAATCAACTATTTAGACATCCCCCTATTCCCATGTTTCAATCATCATTTTAATTACCTTGGAAACCAAAAGTCAATTACACAGTTGTTATTACTCCAATTTTATGAAATCAAATATCAATGGAAGCTAACAAATTATTAATATCACATACACGTAAAAAATTCACAAATATTGGTGATTGATTTACGACATATAACTGGGATTTTTGATGGATTTTTTCCCAATAGAAATACCCAAAATATTAGTACAATAATGATGTCGAACAATATAAATACATAAATCCCTAAAAACGAAATTATGATTAAAGGAATAATGATCATGAAAGTACAAGTCTAGATCTACAATCCTAATTTTAGATCTCCACATGTAGATTTACATCTATAAAAATTGTAGAGATATTCTATAAATAGGTCAATGAAGTTAGAGGAAAGAATGGAAGAAGAAACGGGATCAAATGCACTTACTAGGAAGAGAGTAGATCTTTAATATTGGATTTAGATCTCGAAATAAAGTGCTCGATCGGCATTATAATCCCTTTTTAAATCTCTATGATCGCCTATATTTCTTCATGCTTGAGCCTAGGTAGAAATATAGGGGTTTCAGGGGTTTAGTTGATTTGTAAACTAATTTTCAGAAAATAAAAAACATGAAAACATAGTTTAATTTAGTAGGAGAGCACGGTTATGGTAATACATGTTCCCACCATGAAAACCCTCCCCTCCTGGGGTCGCATGGTTACTTAGGTTTTGGACCACAGTTTCAAAAACTATGTGAAAATTTTACACATCCATGTGATTGTTATTTTTTCTTAAAAACATACCCAAACACACCCCATACACAAATCCAAATCAAAAGTACTTAAAAACAATCAAAAGTACATGAAAACAGGCCCAAGGTGTCTCTGTAAGAGGTTGATATCTAACAATCTGCCCAACATATATCATCTCATCCTCAAGATGCACTCCAAAATTTTTCTATGACTTCAAGATAAAAAGATTAGGCAATTTACCCCTCATGTAAACTCTCATCAACAAGTTTCCTCTTGAACACGTCCTTAATTCCATTACACATGAACTATCGTCATGGTGTTTCCCCACAACACATTTTCTCTATGATCCAACACATATTTTAGATGCTCCTTAATGGATGCATCTATCTTGAGGTCAACATTATCCACATCGATAACATGATAAGGTTTTGGCTGATACCGCCATAGTCGTGGCGCATGGAATATATCATGCATAACATTGAATTTTTTTTGAAGGGCCAATCTGTATGACACCGGCCCAATTCTACCCACTACCTCAAACAATTCAACATAACTAGGTGCCAACTTACCCCGCCCTTGTATTTTATAGTGACCAAATCTTGGTGACACCTGATGGAATACATGATAACCTTTTTTATACACAAGGGGTTTTCTACGCCTATCAACATATGACTTCTATCTACTATGATCTATAGCCATATGTTTTCGAATCAAATACAATAGATTTGATGTCTCAAGCATGAGATTCAGTCCAAATAGCTATGACTCACCTACCTTTATCCAGTATAGTGGTGATCTATAAGGTCTACATTAAAGTGTATCCAATAGTTCCTTCTGTATAGTTGACTAATAATTGTTGTTTTAGGAGAACTCTACTAATGCCAAGTTATTCTCCCAAGAACCACAAAAATCAAGAACACATGTCCTCATCATATCCTTTAACACCAATATCATATTCTTTGAATACCGATTTGTTTGTGGGTGGATAGTCGTACTCAACAAAACATGCGTGCCATGAACCTTATGCAATCCCTTCCCGAAAAATGATGAAAATCATGAGTCATGATATGAAACTATATTCCATGGAACCCCATAAAAACTGACTATCTCTTGAACATATTACTCCCTCAACATCCCCACTGTGAAGGTATCCATAATAGGTTATAAATTTGATACCATTTTTAGTATATCCACAATGACCCAAATATCACCATTCTACCTAAGTGTCTTTTGATGACCTACCACAAAGTTCATAGTCATGTCATCCAACTTACTTTATATAATATTCAACAACTACAATAAACCTCTACATCGTTGGTGCTCTGCCTTCACCTGCAGACTGGTGAAACATCTTGTCATGAAACATGCTATCACTTTTTTGATGCATGGCCACCAAAACTATACATGTAGTACATGGTACATGTTTTTCACCCCATTATGTATGAACCACTTTAAGGCACGAAATTATCCCATGATATCCTCTCATGTACTCATAGTCACCACAACATAATCCTTCCCATTGATGGCCTCATACTAATCATTCAACCTATATAAAGGTGTCTCCCCAGTTTCAAGGATTTCCCCCAAGGATAAGAACTGAAGATCCTCATATTGCCTATCCCTGATCCTTATCAAAAGTGTCAACATCACTATTTTGGAAACTAGTTTCATTTTATCTTGACTCTCCTAAACCACCCAACGCATTTCAGTCAGTAAATTCATCATCATCCACATCGCACTAGACACATGTACCATTGGAGTCTAATTTTTCATTAACAAGGAATCAACCACACTATTCTCCATTATGGGTGTATATACCGGCTCAAAATCAAAATACAAAATATAATCTACCCATCCTTGAGGCTGAAGATTCAAGACGCATTGTGAAACGTTTTACATAATGATTTTGTGATCTGAAAAAATAGTGAATTTTTCACCCAAATGATATTATCGCCAACACTGAGGATCATAAACCACCAGTGCCAATAAGAGGTCATGTGTATGTTAATTCCATTCATGTGGACTCAACTGTTGAGATCCATATGCAATGAATTGGTCTCCTTGCATCAACACAACTATGATTCCATTCCTAGAAGTGTCACAATACACCGGTTACTCCTCTCTTAACTCTGGTAAGATCAAAATTGGTGTTTCTGTCAATTTCTTATTTAACTCCTGGAAAAAACGTTCACATGATTCCATCAATAAAATAATTATCCCTCTCTATATCAAACCAGAAAGCGGCACTGCCAATCAGGAAAACTCTTAGATGAACCTCTTGTAATATCCATATAATCCTAAAAGCATTGAATATTGAATATTTTTTTGGGATTCTCCCAGGAAACCACTGCTTGGTATTTTTTTGGGTCCACTGCCACTCCTTCTTCCAATATGATGTGACTCAAACAGTGTACCTGATCACTTCAAAAATACCACTTATATATCCTGGAGTATAACCCCTGATCTCTCAGTGTACTTAGGATGATGTTATGATGGTGGGAATGATCATTCTGAGTCTTGGAGTACACCAAGATGTCATCCATGAACACCACCAAAAAATGATCTCGGAATAAATGGGATATCCTATTCTTCTAAGAAAAGCAGTCATGCGGGTTTTCCAATAATTATAGTCGGTTCCATCAAAAAATGGAGCACGACCCAAAGAAAAGCCTTCGGGGGCAAAAGAGGTTGAAGCCATAAAAAAAAGATCTTTAATTTGAAACCGGTGAAGGTATTACTCAAATTTTGCCTCTGATACCAATTGTTGGGCGGAGAAAAAGGGAGTGATGGAAAGAGGGGGGGTGAATTGCCTTTAAAAAAAAGATTAACAATTTAAAATCAAAGTGAAAGTGCAGCGGAAATAAAAGAGGCAAGACACGCAATTGATAACGGAGTTCGGCCAAAAACCCGGCCTACGTCTCCGCTCCCAACTCAACCGTTGAGATATTCTACCTCTTGCTTTTCAATGGTTTTAGCAAGAAACCCACGAGCCTTTTTACAGGTGAAGGCTAGCTCACCTATTACAGCTTGCTTTTAATGGTTATGCAAGAACCCACTTACTTTCAATGGTTGAGCAAGAACCCACTAGCCTTCTTATAGGTGAAGGATAGCTCACCTATGTCTCAAGCCATTTAAAGGAAAGGCTTTGTCCAACCTCTTCACACCTTGAAGGTGGTCTGAGAACCCAAAGAAAGGGAGATGAGAAAGAGATGGGGTTTGTAGGCACAAACCCAAAAAGATGCTCAAAATGATAAAAGCAATGAAAAATCGTAATGGGGAAGTGTTGGGCGCCAATGGATTGATGGAGCTGATGAAGGGCGCTCCCAAGCTTCTTTGGTGGTGCTCCTTGGATGTGGAAGTGTGTTGGAGCAAGTGGGGTTCCCTTGGAGCAATCCGCCGGAGGTTAGCCAAATGATGGAAAATGTGTCTGTTGGCTTCACAATTGTTCCGACTATGTTTCTTAGGCTTCTGGGGGATCAAGGTCCTTTATTTATAGAGGGGGAACCCTAATATGGCCGTTGGAGGCCTTCGGAGCCGTTGGAGAGGCTTTCGGAGCCGTTGGAGGCCAAGTGGACAGGCTGGTCAAAAGCCCAACGGCTAGTTTGACTGGCACCACCGGCTGACCGGTACTGAGCCACCGGTTGGCCGGTGTGTGCAAAAAGGAGAGGCCTTCGGGCTCAGGATCCACCGGCTGGCCGGTGCTGAGGCCACCGGTTGGCCAGTGCAAAGGCAGTAGCAACCACTATTCATCTGGGTGCCACCGGCTGGCCGGTGCTTAGGCCACCGGTTGGCCGGTGCTAAGGCAGTGGCTGGACTCTCGGTCTGGGCTCTACCGGCCGGCCGGTGCTGAGGCCACCGGTTGGCCGGTGCCCTGGACAGTGGAGAGCCTTCTGTCAAAGGTCCATCGTCTGGCCGGTGGTGAAGCCACCGGTTGGCCGGTGGACTGAATTGCAGTCCACTTTGGCTTTTTGCCTTCTTGGCCTTCTTGGCCCAATTCCTTGGCACCCTGAATTCATGCCTATCATCCAAAAACACATAAAACGAGATTAGATAAACAAGAGGGTGATTGTGATCATGAAAATAAAACCTTGAGGGGTATGAGAGGTACAACAGTTATATCATGGCTTGAGTATATAGAAATTTTGGGATTTTGGTATATGGAAATAGTTATCTTTTGACAACATTAATGTTTTTACTAAGGATCAATGGGTTTTCATTTTCAAGAGAGCACATGATTAAGGTATTCACATGTTTTGAATGTGACAAACAATATATCTCATGTAATATATGGTGGATAAATGATGGTATTCACATGCTCGGAAAATGACATTTCTTGTAATCCTTTTCATTATACAATGATCTTGGTCAAAATTATTTTAGATTAGCCTAAAGATTGTACGGTATAATGTTGGACATAAGTTAGTATTGTTTAAGGATACAACTTTTTGATATTATTGATAGAATGTTATAATAGTGTAGTTTACAAAAAGGGACAACCTGCAGAACTGGCGACAACCCGTCGCGTCAGACAAGGTTGTGGGAATCGAACCTACAATCGAAGTGCGACAGGCCTTTATCACCTACGACTGGCTTACAGGAAGTCCCTTGTTAGTAGAAACTTGTTTTGTTTTATTAAGCAGTATGATATATAAAGTATAACTCCATTTTAGTAACCATATATAATTAATCTCACTATATATAGAATTATGTATATTTAATAACATTGGCTATTCTTTTGTTTGAGACATATGGAATGACCTATCATTTTATCGCATAGTCTATTAACACTTCGAGGAAGACAAATTCAACTACATTTCATTACAAGATGATGTGGAAATTGTTCAAGGAACAAACAACAGTAAGATTGTACCAAAATCAAGTAAGTATTTCTTTTACTTCAACAATTCTTCAATTTTAGGGAAATGATCTTGAATACAAAAAAATGTTGTCCTAGTGTCCTTATATCCGATGAATTAGATGGTACCCTAAATAATCACAAATTTATGGCTTTGTGATTGTTGGATTTTTCATAGCCCTGTTCTGTACCACTCACCATCAAAACATGATGGTTAGATTTCTCTTCCATATCCATATTGTCACCTATGTTCTCCTATGTGGAAGTCTAGTGATTAGTTAATTTGGATAACAGTCACGTTTCATACATTATTTTTTAAATATATGTTTTGGTATTTCTTTTTATGATGTGGGTTTCTATTTAAACTTTCGAGTAGTAAACCATTTATAACCCCGATGAAATTCGGGGTCGAAATTAATTTTAAGGGGGGGTAGAATGTAACACCTCGAGATTTTATGAATTTTTTTTTTAATTTCATTGATGTCTTTTGTTGTATAATACACCAAAAAGAGCTTTCTCTAAATGCATCCCTGACTTGCCTTTCATTACACACAGTCAATACCTTCTTCGATACGTGTGTAGTACGCAATACCAAGTTTCACTAAACGAGATATTATTAAAATATTATTATGAAGTAGCCGTTATGAATATTAATACCCACTTTTTGAAATTTTATCGTTCAAAATGGACTTCAATTTTGGATTTGGATTATAGAAATTATCTTAGGGTGAAATTTTGGTATTTTTCTGAAAACTTTCAATTTTTGATGAATAGTGAAAACATTAGGTTACTATTTAAAAAATAACTTTTTATTTAAATAATTATTTATTTTATTTAACATTATATTAGGTAAAAATTGATACATAATAAAAATATAAGTTCAATGTAATTCATTTGAGTAATTCTATAATAATTTTAGATATATAAAAATTTTATTGAACTTTTGACCGTCTTTTACCCACCTCCTAGGATAATTTGAAAATTTACAAAAAACATAATTTTACTACTTCTGTGAGTAGAATTTTAAAAATCCGAGAGACCCTGTTTATGATAGTAAGTAAAATGTGGTTTAATGATATTAAAATAATTTTTGGTGAATCGTAACTTTTTAATTTTATTTACCACGGTAAAAAGTAAATAGGGTAATTATGGGTAAAAATGATATTATTATTACCATAACACATGTCCTAATTATATTAAATAAGTTTAATGAGACAGAAAACAACCATAGGAATAAAATATGACCACTTAGTTCTACTTGGATTAGATTAGGAAATTTATTATTATTTTATTTAAAAAATAGTTAAAATAGTTAAAATCAATGTTTGATAACTACAACATTTTTAATATGGGGTTATACATATGATAAATTCGACTATAAATATTCATTATAAAGATAAAATTATTTCCTACAAAATTGTATTTTATTTATAATTTTTATACGTTATATAATATATTTTATTTATGACACATTGATGATGCAGTAATTACCTTTTTCAGAAAATATTAACATAATAGATATTATAAATCCCCAAATAAATGTAATTTGAGATTTTTTCTGAATTAAAATAATATAATAGGTCAATAAGACATGTTATTATTAATTTAATTAACTTTTTTAGAACTAATCATGTTGTTATTATTTTCACAAAAATCAATTACCAAATAGTGTCAAAATTGACATAAAATAGTTTTTAATACAAATATTATATTATTAATTTTAATTTTATTCCTAAAAATCTATGGTTCAGCCAAATGAATTATATATGGTTTTATATATTAAAAATAAACAACTTGGGGTTCTTTTGGAATGTTATAGTATGTTTATTAACCTTATTGTGTATGAAAACAAAAAGACATGGTAAAAGTAAAATTATTTAACTTAAAGTCAAATCTAAATGATATCGTTAAAATAGTAACCTAAACTTGTCCAAATTCTATTGGATGAGATTATTTCGACCCATACCCACATTATATTATAAATAAATCAATTTTTAGGTATTATTAACCGAATATGACTTTATAATAAAATAATATTTTTAGTTTCTCCAAAGGTTCCCCTCTCCTCTCTTATAAAAGAGAACCTCCTCCCCCTCTTCCTCACACTACATTGAGCCATAAAGCTCAGTCAAACCATGACATTTTCTCTTCTACACTTCCCTAGAAACATCCTAGTAGTCCTTGTATTCTTCAAAGTCCTTCCCTAGTGCCCTAAGAGGAGGTTTATAAGAGGCGCGTAAAAGAAGAGGTAATATCCATTTCTGATCCTTTCCAATTTCTTTCTTCTTCAAATTCTTATTATTTAGTTGTTTCATTATAATGTAATAACATAATTATTAATTATATACTGATATGTTATTATAAAAATGAAACTACCCCAGTTCACCTTATATTCGTCCAACTGAAAACAAAATCACCCCCTATGCATACGTACAGAATACAGTCTCCACGCCGTGGTGTAATCTGTTTTTCCACCACCACCTTACTTGGATGGGTATAATGGTTCAAAGAATAACTATATATGGATATTATAACATCACACTGATTATGAGATATTATATAAACCACTCCAATTCCATTCAAAAATTATGGGAATAATATCATGCTCGTGCGTACATATGGATTAATGTCTCCACGACGCGATGAGATTCAATCTCAATGTTAACCATTAATGAATGATTATAAATTATATATAATGAATTATAATGGTATATATAACATAATAATTCTACTGTATTTATTTATATGTAATTTACTTAATTCTATTCAAGTCAATAAGGAAAGGAAAACAGCGTTCATGCGTATGTACGACCTACCATCTCCACGAACGGTGTATTTAATTTCATTTATCTATCAATTATATATATATATATATACTGAATATATATTATAAATAAATCTTGATTTAAATTCTGGAAGTAAATAAATCATGATATATGTAATAATAATATCAAGAAAAACAATTCCAAACAAGTACGATAAATAAAACGATTTTACCCAAAACAATAATAACATGGAATTTTAAAAAGAACGGGTAATATAAAGTCATAAGTGAACCATATATGATATCATAACAATGAATATGATTCTTTAATATGTCAATGAAATTACATAAATCATTATACTGGAGGTCTAGATACATAGGAAGCATATCGGACATAAGGTAAGGGATAATTATTCCAATCTCATTTCCTATCCGAGATTGTTTATTCGCAAGTATTTTACTGGGATTATTTTTATCATCCATGTCCATGTTTTCAAAAAATGTTTTCATACAATGTTTAGTATTCTTCCATGTATGTTTAAAGTAATTTTTACCCTTTTATGACTTTTACCATATGTTTTGGATGGAATCATTATTTTGTTTACCATACGAGGTAATTTTGACTTTTTCAACAAAAATATGAGGAGAATGTTTTTTTAACTTATACAGCATGAACGGATTTTTACAGTTTCATAACACCTCATTTTCCTGAAGCTTCCTCTACAAGATTGCATAATTATTTTTAACAAAATTCTTTTTTTTTAAAATTCATGGAATTTTTTAAAAAGTAAATGTTTTTGAAGAAGAAAGGACATTTTCCTCAAGAATTAATTTCAAGTGTTTTATCAAAACCAATTTCAATCAACGATGACATTATTTCAAATGTGTATGTTTCAAGTATAATGTTTCCATTATTTATATGGTTTGATTCTTCTTATGATTAAATGATAAACAATTTATTGATATTGATTATGTTATAATGGCAAGATGTTTAAGAATCCAATTCTATTACATGGGTTATGCTATGATGTATGATTTATGATTTTGTGGCACACGAAAGAATGATTTCATTATGAGATCGGTGGGACATATATCTCCCTCCAATGCATTGCGTAGAGATTTATATCTTATAACATAGACATGTATGGAACGGTAAGTTAATCCGGTTTAGTGTTATAGGACTAGAACGAGGAGTGATCTTGATTCAGAATGGGACTTTGTCTACTAAGATGGTCTTGGAAGAAATGCCTTGGCTACTATGGAAATCAAAAAATGTGCTTAATGGATGCCACAATTACATGTTTTATTCCCATTGATTGTTTATCATGATTAATGTTCCTTTATGATATATGCCTTACGTACATCCATGATTTATGTCTTTTCTCATGATTTTGATATTTGGATTTTATGTTCATGTTTTTGCATTCAAATTTTTATGGATTGTTTTATTTTCTCTATTCTAACCCTTACTGAGCATTTGAGCTCACCCTTTATATTTTTTTTTCCCAGGATTTAAATGATTTTTTTAGGTATGAAAAAAAATGGAGAACATGATTATGGGAGATGTTTAAGATCATCCACCAATATTAAAAGATTACGTTCCGAGTTTCCAAAGAAACTAAACTATTACGGTCATTGATTTTTGGTTTTTTTATGTATTAAGTTTTTTCCAAAAGTAATGTATTTTCCATGTACTTCAAGCATTGGGTATCTACATTCGGCGTCAGTAATGTTTTCTTGTGATGAAGAATGCAGTGGCATAGTTTATTTCACGATTCCTCAATTGTCTGCAAGTGAAGGTCGAACATCAGGTTCTACCAAGATTAACATTGCAAGAAGAGGTGCAAGAGAAGAAGTGGGATGGTATCTCCATGGACTTTGTTACCAAGAATCCACGTACATCTAGGGGACATGATTACATCTAGGTGATCACTGACCGACTCACCAATTCAGCCCACTTCTTACCCATCTGAGAGAAGGTATTAGTAGATTACATAGGACAACTCAATGTATAGGAGATTGTATGACTTCAGGAGGGTCCATCAATAATCATCTCCAAATGGGATAAATGTTTTACATCCCAGTTGTGGAAACTATTACAGGAGGCATATGGGACTCATCAACTTTTGGAAACTACCTTTCATCCTCATACAGATGGTCAGACAGAGCAGACCATTTAGACACTAGAGGACATGCTATGTGCATACATCAATGATTTTAGCCACAGTAGGGAGGACCACTTACCCTCGCTGGAGTTCACATAAAACATCAACTATCACTCCTCCATCGGTATGGAACCATTCAAGGTCTTATACAATTGAACATGCAGATCACCTCTATGCTGGACAGACCTAGGGGAGTTAGCACTTATGAGTCTAGAGATAGTATGTGATATAATTGAGAAGGTGAAAATAATCCAGGAGTGGATGAAGACTGCACAGAACAGACATATGTCTTCTTCTAAAAGGATGCATATTCCCTTGGAGTTCGAGTAGGGATACCATGTCTTCTTACAAGTCTCACCTCGACATGGTTTGGGGAGATATTTCTGAGGTGTGAAGACCTCACTGAGGTCTATCCTACCTTTCCTGATAATTTGGTGGATTGGAGAGGTAAAATAAAACTTTTCACTACCACCACAGTTGGAGAGGGTACACTAAGTCTTCCACATATCATAGTTGAGGAGATAAGTGTATGACCCATCTCAAATCATCGGCCATAGAGAGATGGACTTTGATGATGGGTGGAAATTTCATAGGTTCCATTGGATATTGATGATCGATAAAAGAGGGTCCATTGTGTACAGCCAATATCTATAGTGTGCGTTCACTGGTAGCATGAGAACCTCCAAGAGAGATAATGGAAGCGGGAGGCTAAGATTCATGCTCAGTACCCAAATGTGATTACATAGACTATTTTTTGGCTCTTGGGGATGAAAATTATTGTGGAAGGG
The DNA here is from genome assembly GCA_963277665.1 of Viscum album. NCBI lineage: Eukaryota > Viridiplantae > Streptophyta > Magnoliopsida > Santalales > Viscaceae > Viscum > Viscum album. The sequence continues at coordinate 1,636,235,706 of OY728121.1, read as the reverse complement.
AGAATGTAAATGCCCATATTTTCCATTTTTTTAATTATTTGGAATTATTACGAGACTGGGAAAATGGGAGACATGTGATTCTGATACCCGGTGTTCCTGGAATTAATTCATGATCTTATTTAAGGTACATTCATTAAATGCACGAGTTCAATTTTCTATCTTTTGAATGGGTACTCAGATTATAAATCCAAGGGAATCGTTGAATCCAGAGTTCTAGGATTCGCTTAAGTGAGGATAAATTTAGACCACAGTATTTATGGAGAAAATGTTAGATTTTGGGATTTTTAAAAAGAATAATAAAATAACTTTGTTCTTTTACTTCGTTCTTTATTTTCCTCCAATGGACATGTGGTTGTGGCATGACCAATGATGTTTCAAGACAGTAAATAGAATGATTCCTCCAATCCTTTGTAACAGTGCCATTAGAATTAGGGAGGTTACTATTAAATGAACTCCCATTAATTACATGAGCATCACTCAACATTCCCTATCCTATTTATACAATTCTTTGGGAGAGGTATTATAACAACTTCACCATGGGATGATGTTCTTATATAGTGTCGTGATGAAAATCACATGGAGGTTGGAGCTGTGTCTAGTGGGTAGTGACAAGTACCACCATATGATGTACACTGACTTTTCCTCAAGCGCGGAGGCTCTACAAAATACTTGAATAAGGGATTTATTTTTTTTATAATTTCATGTAATTGTTGAATCCTATTTCCACCGTCATGTTTTCAAACTAACGAAAAGGGAGCAGACCAAAAAAACATGGCTGGAACCCTCCTCTACCATGTTTACCCTTATGTTCTCTTTTGAAGACCACCGGTGTGGCGGCACTGGCCGACCCTGAGGTAGGTGGCGGGCCATCGCTTGTCTTAAGAGGAGGAGGTTGTGGAACTATTTCACGACAATTATCAGAGTGGCTGGCACCGGCCACCCGTAGAGGTGGTGTGGATCGCCATCACAGGCCTCCAATGGGGAAAGTCATGGACGATGCCGTGATGGGTGAAAATGTTCACCGGATCGAGGGAGCCGCGAATGTTAGAGATGGAGCGGTGTGTCGTTGCGCACCGCTGGAGGAGGCCACAGCTCGAAGCCACAAAAGTGGAATGATCCACTATCCTACAGGTCCCTTGGTGAGCAGGAGACCCCCCGTGGCACTGCCGACTCACAAACTGAATGACTACTCGATCATTCAGGAAAAATCGAGGGATTCCCCTCCCATAGGATCGCTAGGGTAGGCCTCGCTCCAGTGGGTCGTGCCTCTGCAGGCCGGGCTGCACGAGCCTAGAGGTTCATGCCTCCACGGACCAGTCCTTGTGAGCCCAATGGGCCGAGCCACCCCCCCCCCCCCCCTATAGAAGAATCAGGATAGTATCCCAGCAGGCATACACCACTGTGGCGCAGCCCACTCGAGACAGACTCAGCCCCGCCCAAGTCGTCCCAGACCAGGTCGTACCGGACCCCAACCCTTCTAGGCTAGTTTCACATAAAAGACCACAACATGATATCTAGGCTTCCATTTGACAAAATAATTGGTGTGGTACCATTGGAGTTAGACAGTCCTATTGGTATACTACACATGAGTTTTAGATATGGTTGGTGTACGGCCTGTTTAAATCGAACTCGAATCCTACCGATACCTTAGAACTACAACGTTTATAAGTCACAGACTGAATGTCTTATTAACATGGCCTCTGTCACATTAGAACCCTAACGACATGGCAGTACTTGGTTATACTTATTCATGGAAATTCGTGGATGTTTAGGTACAAACGATGGCTTGAGTAGTGTACCCTCCCAGAATTAGGTATAGAGTGAGTGGGAATCCAGTGACTAGAAGCGAGGCGGAGGTTAAATACAGATCTTACAGAGGTTTGAAACGAGCGATCCTATGTGGGTCCGCACTCATCCTGTGTTAGTTAGATCCTTTGTGGGTCAGCGCTCAACGATCCTGTGTGGTTCAGTGAAAACTGATCATGTTTGGGTCAGATCATGGGTGTGTCAGCGCATACCGATTCATTGTGGGTAGTTGCAGGGGTTAATAACTATCAACTCTAGGTAGGTCAGATACTATGTGGGTAACTACAGGGGTAAGTACCTATCGATACTATGTGGGCTAGACTCCTTGTAAAATGATGTAGCCCCTCTCGATAGAGTAAGATGCTCCAGCTTCTCGACTAATCATCTGTACTTATATGCCATACTTATATACCTTGTCTGAGTTGAGTCTTTTATCATTGTGTTGTTACCAATATGGTACTTTCACCTTCATGGTGTAATCTTCCTAGTGTAACCTATGAGGTACTTTTACTTTTGTGGTTTTACCTTTATGGTGTTACATGTTTGGTACTTTTACCAACATGGTGTTACCTTCGGGGTGTTAGCTTTGTTGTATTTTTACCTTCATGGTGTTACTTTTTTTGTATTATTCCAGAATATATTGGAAGAGTATATCTTTATAACATATGTATATGTATGGGAATATACAGAAGTAGAGTTTTTTACTGTTCCGATTAAAGTGGTTGATGTCTTGCTATGTGGTTTTTCCATTGTGGAACTCTAGAAGACCTTCAGGGATCTTGGGGTCCCTACAGAGTATCATTATACTCACACCTGCACGAGCTATACCAACACCTTGTTGTGTCTTGTATAGATGACGACTAACATTGATCAATGCAGAGGGAGCCAGGACTGGATGGAGCTTGGATGTGTACCATTAACGTGACGTGTTGTAGTGACTAATGATCGTGAGTTGTACCTACCCATCTGGTAGGACCCTCAGTGGATGATTCAAGAGCTATTTTTTTCTCTATTCAGTTGTACTTTTACTTTCATGTTGGGATTGTATTATGGACCTTTTACTTTCATTAAACCTTTTTCTACAACAGTTTACATTGTGATGGATTCTTTTTGTGTTCTCTGTTTGTGTGTTTGTAATGGTTTAAAGGGAATGCCTTCCCATTATTGGGACACGCCTTTTCGGTGTTAGTCATCGACCCCTGGCCTATAGAAGGAGATCTTGCGGTAGTCACAACACGGTCCCCAGGGGACGTTTCCTATCATCTAACGTGTCAATAATATCACCTAATGTTAAACAAAAATGTCAATAATAAAAAACAATAAATCACTTTAAAAAATGTCTGACCATGTTCCAAACAAAAAAATCCCCCAAAATTGATCACATATTCTCCCTTGATAATATATATATATATGTCAAAATTATATCCATCACACCTAATGTAACATAAAAAAATTTAAATTCCATTTTCATAAAATACCTAAAATATTCTAGTCTCTCCAAGAAAAAAATTAATCACCAAAAAGTAATAAAAACATATAGGATTGAAAAAGATAATTCAATATTTTATCATATTAAAATAGCATCTTATCGAGTAATATTAGGTTTTTACTATTTTAAAATATTGTTCCAAATATGCTGAACGTCATAAAATATTACATTAATAATTTAGTCATTGAAGAAATTTTAAATAACATAGTTATCTGTGTGATAAATAATATGTTCCAAAAAAATTAGTAACTTTTTATAAAAATTGACCTTATTAACATTAACATCAATGAAATATTATCTCTAGAGGTTATCCATATCCTTCAAATCATGTACTCAAAATATAAAATAATTCATCCATAAATAACATTTTCATTGAAATAGATGTTATAACTAAGGGTCACATATACGTCAATTATTTTGATATGAAGGAAATGTATTTGAATATTCACCCATAACATACACCAATAAAAGGTGTATCTATTAGATTAATAATTTGTTAAAAATTAAAATTAATAACCATCATTGGTATTTAAAACTCGTGGAATATCCTATTATGAATCATCCTAACCAATAATAATTTATAAACATTTCCATTGATACCAACTATAACTGATTCTAGTATTTTATTATGTTACCCAAAAATAATTTCCCCTTTAAAATGATGTATATTGGTGACTAAAGGGGTTGTGTTACATGTTGGTTGCAGGCTAATTTTCCAGAAAATCACATTTTTAAATTATATTTCATAATGTTAGTGTTAAAATTAGGTTCTTAATATTAATAAAACATAGTTTGACAACATTAAATTATTGTAATACAATAAAAAAATTTCATAAATTAGAAATAAGAAGTAAGATACCCTAAAAAAGGGTAAGATAATTGTAGCTATAGTGGACAAGATTCGATCCACAGACACTCCCACTATCTGTGTATAATTTAATTATAAAATTATAATTCTAAATAATCACTCAAAACTTTAAATGTGGTCACTTAAATTTCTTACAACATATAGTTATATTAAATATTTATTACAATCCCCTTTTTAAAATGATATGATTACCAGAAAACAGATGAGTAACTAATACATATTAACCTCACTATGGAAATGGGTGAGAACACACCCAAAGAAATATAAACTATTTGAATTCCCAATTTACATTGATAATTTGATCAATATTCAAAATCTTAACAGAATAAACTAAATTCATGAAATAAAAGATACGTCCTTTAATCATGAAGGATGTTTCTATAAAAATACAATAAAAATAAAATGTAGAACCATACTCAAAATGGATGAATCCTAGGTTCACTACCACCACCACCACATGGAGTTTATCCATTCATGGCTGGATTTTCATAATTGCTATAGTCTTCTTCCCCATACAGTCATCTCCCATATAGGATACTCCCACAATATAACCATTTCTTAAAATTATTTGAAGATGAAAACATATAGGAAACAATTGTGTGTAAATTCTAATGTCTATTTTCTATTTTTGAAAAGATATTTTAAATTCAAAAAACATGTTTGTAAAATAGTAATATGGACCCTTCAATTTTTTATTTATTTTCAGTCATATTTCCCCCCAAACTGTTTAGCTCTTTATAAAAATGGTGAGAATGTTATTACTGAAATAATAAAAATTGCACTATCTCTGATGTGACTATTCACATTTCTCTACTTTGGTGAATTCCAACACTCCCTTAGTGAGATAATATAAATTATTTTATTAAATGGATAGATCATCCTTTAAGTAAAATATCTATTTTAGATAAAATCAACTCAATCAGAACCCAATTATGTTGTTTATATCAAATCTAAGGTGGGTTTAATAATTATATCTGAGAAATTATTATCCAAATATTAATTTTATTCGGCATATGAATTTTTTATTTGCCTCTTGGATTAGTATAGAAAATATTAATACAAAATTAAAAGGGTTTATAAATAAGATTTTCAAACTTTTGATGATTCATATAAATGTTATGCCAAAATTACCAAAGAGACAAAAATAGTTATTAAATATAGAATTAGGAAATTTTAAAAAATTATACAAAAAAGTCAAAATTATAAAAAGGAAGTATTTTAAAATAAAATAAAAAAATATTTGGGGAAATATTATTTTAAATAAAAATAAATTGTATTTAAAATACTAACTCTATCAATCCACTAAAACATGACACTCGGACTACTGAATAAGTGATAATCCAAAGTAAATTTCTAATGAATACTTAAAATACATTTCAAGGATATTAATAATCTTAAAATCAAGCTACCCTTCTTATCTTTCCTCTTCAATAAAATAAATTCCAAATTTACCATTAGGTTTAGTTATTCTATTAACTTTTTTTAGTACACTAATAAGGATTCCTATGTCAATTTATTTTTCTCTGATCACATTATTTTTATTTTAAAATTTTTTCCACATCAAAATAAATGCAATGGTCACTATAAGTTGAATGTTTTTGAAATCACCAAAAATGATAGTCCAAAAATTACACCCATCATGTGAATATTGATATAGGTTTTGTGGATTTATGGTTAGTTACCAAATTTAAAAAATCTAGGTGTTTCCAGAGAAGTATTTGATCTTATTGGATTAAAAATTCAATGATTCTTGTTTCCAATCATTTATAGTCTTCTCCCCGTTCATTATGGCATAAAATCAGCCCCAAAACTACATCAAAAATTCATTCATTAATATCCCAGACCATTATATGGTTCAACTCAAGATTTTCATTTAATATTAAAAAGATAAAAAAATTAGATCACTTATTGGATACTTATTTTTGATATTGGAAAAAATTCTTGGCATAAAATTCAGATGTTAATGTTCATTTCATGAATTCTCATAATTTATATCTAGAAGAGAAAATATTTAATAAATAATTATTTCAGATCATTATATCATGTTTCATCATTTAAATAAAAATATTTTCAATTCCCAAAGCTAAATTCATTGAATATAACATGTTTTTTAAAAAAACATTTCAAAATAAAATAAACAAAATCTAAAATTTAATCACATAAATTTTTAACAAAAAACAGAAAATTAAAAATTAAAAATAAAGTCATAAACTACCTAGGATGATCCTCCTACAATGAATATTTGTTACAATATAATAAATTTTAATTGATTTTATGGATGGGAAAATCACGAGGATAAGTCATGAAAAATGCATGTGGGATGGAATGAAATTACCTCATTTTTACTAAGAAACAATTGCCTTGTGCTAGCAACCAAAATGATAAATCATGGAATAGTATAATAGATACAAAAAACAAACCATCTATATTTGATTAATACATATGAGTGAAAAAAAATATAAGGTAAAATAGATATGATATAAACCCAAAGTAGGTTATCATATTTCACAACCGCATATCAAAATTTTCAAAAAGATCATCCAAAATATAATATTGGTTTGAGTTTTCAACCACATGAAATAAAAAAATGCATTTTATCCACTATTATTTCTTGTAAATAAATTTTCAATGCTCCCATTACTATTTTTCATTAGGTTTCCCTCTATGAAAGTTTTATTCGAAGGAAATAGTTGAAGAAGAAAAAAATGAACCATCCCAATAATTTATCCTTGCAAAAAACCTCCAAGGGATACTGAAATTCATTTATAGGGAGTGGTACGTATTTAGGGATAGCTTCAAGAATGATTAATTATTTGACAAATAACTCTATACCACCATCTTTTATATTACTATTATACAATTTAATCAGAATATAATTATTCCTTCAATATCATCCTTCACATATGCATATGAAAAATAAATCCATTCATTAGAATTAGAAATTGAATATATATAGTGAGAAAATTTTAATAGGTTAACATCAAAATAATCTGGAAAAGGTGGGAAATTTTTTATAATTTTCTACATTGATTCATAGGATCTAGATCTTTTTTGGTGGGGAGAAAAAATTTATTGATGGTAGTAACCCACTCAGGTTCATCTAAATGTTCAATTAAAATTAATGTCTCAAGCATTTTTCTCTCTTTGATTAATGTTGCATAAAATGGTTTTAAAATTTCAATTTAAAAATGTGGGAATTGATAAGAAATTTAACAACCAAAAGTTTTTTCAAAATAATGTTACAAAGATTTAAATTTTCCAAAGAAACAATAGTTGGTGAATAAGTGATAATTTCATTAATTAAAATTTAAAAGAGTGATTAGATTCATTTTTCAACTCACCCTCCAATCAATATTCATTATATGATGTTTATGGGACAATATTTTCCATTTCATGGGACTCTTTTTGAGAATTTAATTAATTTATTTATTTAATTTAATGGATGGATTTAAAATTTGTTTCTTAATTACTGAATACAAAAATAATTTTTTAGAAGCACTAAATTATTATTTGTATCAGAAAATTATTTTCATGGATATAAACAAGAATTTCCTAGAGTAAGGTTTTTATAATTCAACACTAGTTGTCTCCTAAAATATTTTATATTTAGGCCATCTGTATGGGTAGTCACTTTGAAAATATAAATTTGTTGTTTTTACTCAAAATTAGTTGTTAAAATCATTTAAATTATAAAAAAAAATTAAAAAAATCATAGAAAAAAACCATGAAACAACAATAAAATAATGTTATATTTTTTTATAAAAATAAAAATATATAATTTTCCCTTTAAAATGTATTATAATAGGGTTTATCGGGTTGTCTCATGAGAAGGTTGTAAGATACTTTTTCAAACTATACCTTTGTTATTTTTTTCTTAATGTCATAGTTAAAAGTGTGGATTTAAATTTAGTATAATAAATTTATTAAATATAAATTTTTTTTATGATTGGAAATATGTGGTCAATATTTGATGTCATGTGAAATAATATTGACCAAGTGGAGCTAACGATAGGAACAATTTATATCCTTCGATGCTCCAAAATTACCTTATACTTTTTAAATAAATTATCAGATTATGTTACTCAATTATCACTAAAATATGAGTATGTGACTTCCTAAATTTCATATAAACTATATGGAGACATAAAATATGGGTTTTGTGATCCTTAAATAAGTTATCTGATTACCCAATGACCTCTAAGAAACATAAAAAAATTATACACTCTCTGAAAAATGGGGATACAAATCCAAATTAAATTTAATCAACTAAAATAACATTATTAAATTATTAATTTGATCATTAGTACAAATCAAAATTGAAGAAAATAAATTAATGAATGAAAATAGGTTCCCTTAAATCCTAAAAATAATTTTTTGAAAAATATTATAAGAAAAAAATTATGTATCAAACTCAAAACTGATGATTCCACAAATCGTCACAATGACCAAAACTTGTGTTTTATTCTTAATTTATTGATTGTCCTCAATTGAATACTATTATTATCCATATAATCATATAAATACTAGAACACTCTCTTAATCTTGAAATCCTTTCTAACTAATTACTAATGAAAATATATATGGGAAATTGTGTGTAATATCATTATTATTATTTCTATATCCATAATTTTTTCTTGAATATATACCTCATATAGGATAAAAATGTGGATGTTAATTAAATATATTTTCCAAATGTGGTCAATTTTACATATATCAAATAATATTACCATTTTACATGTGGAAAAAATGGTGTATATGAAATAATGAAAAAAATAATTATAATATGACCTGAGTTTTTTAGCATCCTGAAATTTAATGCCATACAATAATGACATACTGAGTTGATTTACATTTGTCTTCTATAGAGATATGTGAATTCAAATCTGATATATTTTCTAGATGTAATTTTAAAAAAGAGATATAATTTTTCAAATTTATGTCTTTTTGAATCAATGTTTCTCAATTATTTAAGGAAAATTATTTTTCAAATTGATTGATTTTTTGGGGCTCCAAAGGTTTGGTTCAACACATTTCTTTGTTAGGGAAGTTTAATCCCACATTATAAGGGTTAGATTTAAGTTTTCTAATATTATATGTGTATTTAAAAAATTTAGGACCCAAATACCAAAGAGTTACAAAACAATTAAAATTCCATAATTGTGGAATTTAAAAAATTTAGTACGAAATACTTCTAAATTAAAAAAACAATTAAATTTCACATAAAATAAAAACTTTTTTGGGATATATTTATTCATATGCACATAAATAGTTTAGAAAATAGTATCTATATTAATTCCTTAAAAAATTATACATAAAAACATGGATAAGTGAGAAGTCCAAATAAATTTCCAATGAAAATTGAAAACATATTCCAATGAAGTTTAGATACATAAAATCAGGTTACACAACTCATCATACCCAAAAAAAAATTAAATTAAAAATTAAAAATAATTTCATTAATTCAATTCCCAAGACTTTCATTCATCAATGAACAATAATTACTATCTCACCTTATGTAGTCTTATCATAATATTTGGATATTAAAACTGTTTTACTTATCTAAATAAAATTATAGGCCACCATAGGATTGAAAATTGATATATGTCAACATAAATTTTTTTATGAATTTTATCCACCATGAGGACTTAAAAGGGGGTTTTATTATACTTAACTATTTTTAAATATCAAATGTCAAAAATTATGAGGAAAAAAAGATTGTGTAACTCTTATTTGGGGAACGATTTCATGATTCTAGTTTCCACCCAATCATGGTTTTCCACTCATTCTTTTGGGAATTAAATCATCTCCAAAACTATCTCAAAATTAAATTCATACACATCACAAATCACTAACATTATAGTAAAAACATATATTTCTCATCATGTTTGTTAAAATATCTATATAGGAACAATTTTTTTTCTTTGGATGCATTAGAAAGGAATAAATCTTATTTCCCTGAAATCTGTAGAAAGAAAAATATTTTAATAGAATATTTTTTAGTTGAAAAAATAGCTTTAGAATTTCATTTTCCACTTAATTTAGTAGAAAATAATTCATCCCACCAAAATTCATCTCTTCCAGACATATACTTTACTAAAATCATGCAATGTATATCCTGAGTTTATTGGATTGTGAAAGAGGCTAATAATAGGACAATCTAATATAATATTCCTTGAAACTAAGGGCATATAAGGATCCAATGAATAATTTTAGATGGAATAAAAATGATTCCCTTGAAAATGGGACTTTTAATAAAAAATTAATTTCCCAAATCATATAAAAAACATGTTCCTTATTTTTTACAAGATATGAAAGTGATATGACATGTTGTGGTTAAAAAATATTTTCTTTGGTCATCCATTAATTTTTTTGCAGGTAATAAATATGTAAATTTGTTTAGGGTTGTCATAGGAAATTAAATTTAATACTTGGACAGAATTAATGGCATAAAATTATGTAGTCAGTGGTCTTTTTAATAATATTCAAATTTGAACATGGAACATGACATATTTCAACAATAATTTATGTTTTCCACCATGAATCGTGCTTTTAGATTATTTTTTAGAATTTTCATCCTAAAATTCTTAATTAATTTAAGATCAAATGTTTTTAACACAATTTTTTGGAGTAATAAACAAAAAATATTAAATGAGAACATAAAAAATCAGAGAGAAAACTAGAAAATATAAATTTGAAGTGAAAAAAATAAAACCATAAATGCCAAGGATGTTCCTCCTACTATAATAATATTTTAAAATATCTCTTGTGTATATAGATTATATGGGATGTTAAATTCACAAAGATATGAAATGTAAATAATATAATGGAAGGAAAGACACAATATTATTTTTATTAAGAAACAACAAACACAATATAACAACCTAAAAGATGAAACTTGGAAACTTATAATAGAAACATAAAAAAGAATAAATTTTTATTGAAATAGGGGAATAAAAATTAATAATAAATATAATTGAAAATAGACTTTGTATAAACACAAAAACGGGTTCTATAATTTCATTTCTCCTTGTTAGGAGTTCTAGAAGATCATCCCCAATCTAAAGGTGGGCGAGTTTTCTTCCTTATAAATGAAAAAATTACTTTTCTCTAAAATTATTCCTTAGAAATAACATTAATATTCTCTAAAATTAATATTTATTTAGGTTCTCTGCTTTGAAATTTATATTACAATTAAATAGTTTAATAAGTAATAGAATGTATAGGAAACCTCCCAAAAATCTATCCTCACAAGAATTCTTCCCTCTTTACTAAAATTATATTGTAGGATATTATTTATCTTTAGGATAAGCTTCAAAAAAATTATTCACATTTTAATAAAACCTTGGTACCACAATAATCTAATATATAGGTAAAATATTCAATCTAGAGAACCCTTTTTATTTAATAGCATCCAACATAAATTAAATAGAAAAATCATTCCATTGAAATGAAGTATAAATTAAATCATCACACAGATAAATAATATAAATGTTAGTATAAAAATAATATAGATATGTGGAACAAAATTATATACTTTTACCTATGGATTCTCTTACTATATACTTTTTGTGAGAGGGAGACAACTGTATTGACAATTGGAAGAAGCCGATGGTCGTAAATATTTTTAATAAACAATTAATGGATCTAGTGCATCATCCTCTATGACTATTTTTTAATAAAATTTTTTTGAATTTTAAATATTAAAAAGTGGGGATTCACATGAAATTTAATTTTCATCAATTTTACTAAATAATTCTCTATCGACCATTATTATCAAAAAGAAAAATCAACTGTTGAATTAGTGACAATTTATTCCATTAATTTTTTCAATGGTTGATACAATTCATTTTTACTCACCAATAAAAGGTTTTTTAATATCAAAAGTGTATGAGACATGATTTTGGGCCTCTTTTGATATTTTAAATCTATTAATTGTTTTAATTCGATGGAATAATTTTCAAATTGTTATCATACATCATGAATCATAACATCCTTTTTGAAGAATCAAATTATTTTTTCGGTTTATGAAAACATTTTAATGGGGATTGGAATAATTTTCATTGAATTTTTATTTTATTAATTACTCATTTCTAAACTCCATATATTCTTTATAATCAGTCCATGTATAAGAATATTCACATTAAAAATCAATTTTTTTACTATGAAATATTTTGTATAATCAAATAAATGAAAAAAACAATATAGAAAACATCTTAAAAAAATCCAAATTCGTGGTGGCATTTTTTTTATAATCAAACTGAAATCAATAATTTCATCATTAAAATGATGTATAATAGTGACCATGGGGTTGTCTTATGTGGTGGTTAGATAATTATTTTTAAAACTATTAATTCATTAATTTTTTTGTTATTGTTTTTGTTAAATATAGGGATTTCAAGTTTTTCAATTGTTTTTGAAAATTAAAAAATCAGATTAAGACTATAAATAAAAGATAGATATTTGAATTTTATTTGTAATATTAACTGTAAAGGATGTTTTAAATGAATAAATAGTGTAATATCATTGATCCACAATGTTTTCCTTTAATATTTTTTAATTGAATTAACAAATTATATTTTTAAATTATCACTCAAATAACTTCATGTAAAAACCTAAATTTACTAAAAACACTATCAAGACCTAAAATAAGGTTGATGATTCCTTAACTAATATTATTCAAGTACCGAAAGGCATCTACTAAAGAAATCAGATTAAGAACATTATGTTCAATGGGGAGATCTCACCCAAATAAATTTAGAGTATGATAATAATAACATTAAATTAATTTTTTGATCAATAGTTCAGATTTAAATAGATAAAAATAAATTAAATAAATTTATGTGTCATGATTCAATCAAGAAAATGTATTTAAAATATGTTTAATAAGAATATAATGAAATACCAAAATGAAAATATATAAATACTCAGATCTCTACATCAACCTCTAGACAGTGTTTAACCCTCCATGGCTTAAACAATTTTCAATGTAATTATTAATTTCTCCAAGAAATATTATAAAGGATTTCCCACTACTGGAATCATTCGACCCTTTCAAATAACTGAAGATGACAATATGTGGGAATTTTTTTTGGAATTTCATTTTTCTATTTGATATAACCAGAAATCTTTTTCAAATTAAGTCCACTTTTTAATTCAATCACATTGAGGAGACTTAATAAATACTATTCTAACAAGAGTAATATTTTCGGCTTAAAAATTATTAACTTCTTTGGATATGGGTGATATTTTTTAACATGAAATATAGAAAACAATTTAACACCTATGTGACTATTTGGATTCTTCAAATTTTATGCATTCCAACACTACATTAATGAGGGAATATAACCCTAATATTCATTAGAGAGATTATAATTAACATTCTATATCTTTTATATGTGTAACTAACTAAATAATATAATTTTAGTCATATTTATATCTTATTTATTGAAGATTTTTCAATTATATCAAGACATTTATTTTTGAAATTTATAGATTTATTGGGTTCTAAATGTTCAATTATGTTAATAAACCATTTAAAAAGATAAATACCACAAGTAAAGGGTTCTAAAAAAATAAATGGCAAAAAATTAATGATTATTAAATATGTGATTTCCAAAATACCAAAGTAAAAGAATACTGTTATAATTTTAGAATTATGGAATTTTCACAACTTAGTTACAAACACATTAATATTATAAAAATAAAGATATTTTTTATGAAAAAAACAATTGATGATATATTCATTAAAATAAATGTCAAAATAATTGAAAATACCTACTCTATCTGTTACAACCCACATAAAACATGGATTCTAGGACAATTAAGAATTATAAATAAATTGAGAATGTAATTTTAGAAAACATTCAAATGAAATTAATAGGATTAAAATCTAGGAACACAACTCATCTTTCCTCATCAATAACATAAATTCCAAATTAACTATTATGAAAAATCATTCCATTCCCATGTTTTTCATTCATCAATGCACAAATATACTTACCTCACCTTTTTTGTCTCATCGTAATATTTTTATTTTAAACAATGTTTTCCTCAACCAAATAAATTCATGGGCCAACCTATTCTTAATAAATTTTTAAATATACACCAGGATGAGTTAGAAAATTACATATATCATGAAGACATATAATGGTGTTTTTATATATTGTTAAGGATGAATGGTTTTAAAATTTCAAAAATCCTAAGGTAGGAAGGGATAGCCTCGATATTTTTTGATGTAAGATTGCACTATTCTAATATCCACTCAAGAATGGTATGACCACCTTTCTACCTGTGATAAAATCATCTACATAAATACATCATAATTTTATTTTTTAACAACCAACATCATCAATTTTTATTCATAAAATGTATAATTTAGCTTATCTTTTTTTCATTAAAATATATAGATAGGGACATCATTCATTCACTTGAAGCTCCAAATAGTCATATATTTGATTAAATTAAATCATTAAAAAGGAATAATTTCCCAAAAAAAAATTTGAGAAGAAAAAAGTTTCTTGAGAATTTGATTTTCCCAAAAATGAATTACCAAATTTTGTATCACACAAAAATTCATCTTACCCACACATAATAATTTCACAAATTAGGCTACACAGTTCAAGCAAGTGTTTGATTGGAAAATTTTATATAATGAGGCTAACTGAAAAGGAGTTTATAGAAAATAATGGATCAAAAAGGAAATATGAATTATGTAGACTGAAATATGAAGGTTTCCCTTTAATAGGGGGATTTTAATCTCAAATTAGTTGCATAAAAAATTTTGAACAAAATATCCATAAATCCCATTGGTTAATAAAAAACATGACATGTTCAGGTAATAATATATTCTTTAGCTCACTCAATAAGAGATTTTAATGTGAAATTAGATGAAAAAATTGACTAGAGTCCTTATATAAAATTCATTATTAAATTTTTAAAACACTCATGGTGTCTAATTAATAATTCATGTGGTCCTTTCCTAAATTTTTACAATTTGAATGTAAAACAGAAAAAATTTTAGTATTCATTATTTATTTGTTCCATGAATCATACATGTTCATTTATTTGACAAATTTTTCAATTAAAAAAATTAACATCAATTAGTCTCACAATATTATTTAAAAAAATCTAAAAAAAATATTACAAATTTTAAATAAAATGAAATAAAATTGAAAAAAAACCGAAAATAAAAATTAAATAGTAAAAAATAGAGATTCCTAAACTACAAAGGATAATCCACATCAATTTATTATTATTTAGATTATACTCAATATTCATATTTTATATGATAAAATAAAATAAAGATGATAATAATTCAAAAATAAAAGATATTATGAAATATAAAACATTGTATTTATTGAGTAGTAGAAACCATGATCCGGCCACTAAAAAGACACAACTTGGAAAGCTACAAGTGAAAAAGATTGTATAAATTATATTGAAAACAGGGGAAATATTAATTTATGGGATAATATATTTTCAATGAACAACCATGTGTTTCCTTGGACAACACTATCCAAAACCAAGCATCTCAAGAAGGTCATCACCAATCTGATGGTGGGTGTTGTTTCTTCCTCACGTACTACCAAAATAATTTCTATTTAGTATTAATCACCTAAATAAAATATTTTAAGCTCTTATAATCATATTTATTTAGGTTCAAATACATGAATTATTTTATTTGATGAAATATTGTTAGGGGGAACAAATTTTGAAGAAACATTCCAATAACTTATCCTCACAAAGAACCTATAATGATTGTTGAAATTAAATTCATGTTTGTGGTTCATCTTATGGTTTAGCTTCAAAAATTATTTCTTAATTGATAAAAAGAACACATTAGAACCTCCTCATTTCTACCAGTATACTCTCTAATATGGAAAATAATTATTTATTCAATCTCATACTTCACATATTCAAATAATAAATATATCAACTTGAAAAAATTATAATTTAAATCTACATACGGGGAAATTATAAAGATTTTATAATAAAAATAAAGGGAAATTCTGAATAAATAGTTAAAAATATTACATGTGTATTATCAGGAACCTTCTCTATCCAGGAATTGATAACTATTCAATTAATAGTCTGCAACATCTTAGGATCCTCAAAATCAGCATAAAAAATTAATAGATCACAATTTTTTTCTTCCATGACTAAATATTGATACAATGTTTCCAAATATTCAATTTCAAAATTGGGGATTCATAATGAAATTCCATTTAAAATATTAATTCATAGAATTTTCTAAAGACATTATATTTAAAAATTACACAATAGTTGATGAATAAGTGATAATATCATAAATTAAATTTTAAAAAGGTTTATTATAATTGATTTTTTTAAATCAACCAAAAATTGTTATTCATTTTTAAAAGTTGGTGGGATGATATTTTTGATTTTGTATTCAACTTTTTATGACTATAATTCATTTAATTGTTCAAATGTAGTGGATATATTTTCAATTTTCTTAATTTCTTATGGAATCATATATTTTTTTTGTGGAAACATCAAATTATTTCAATAAATCATGAAGATTATTTCGTAGAGAATAAAATAATTTTAATAGAATTGATAATTTAATATTTTTTATTTACTATACACCACAATTTGTTTATAATAATGTTATAAATATGAGTAGTCACTATAAGTATCAATTTACTCAGTTTTTTACTCTGAATTAGTGGTTCAAATAATTGAAATTTTAAAATAACATATTCAACCTCCACCACATTTCTATCAAATTTATACATGGTTTTTATTTCAAAACCCCAGTCAATAATTTCCAATATAAAATGAATTTTAGTGATGACCATTGGGTTTTCTCATGAATAAGATAGAATATATGTTGTTAATATGAAACTTTGTTAATTTGTTTTAGAAAATGGAAGTGTTAAAATAGATTATTTAAAAATAGTCATAAAATGTTAAATTTTAAAAAATAATATTTATACTAAAAAAATATTTAGATATTAAAAAAAATTATGGACTAAAAAAGTAGAGCTAAAAGAAATAATATTGGGAAATCTACAATCCTCAAACACTAGCTTTATCATTTTTTAATTCAATTATTAAATTATATTAATCTAATATCACTCAAACACTTTCTGGTGGTCACATAAATTTTCCTGAAACCATATATAGACATAAAATATGTGTTTTCATCAACTTAGTAATGTGATCCCAATAATGACTTCGTGAGAAATTAAAACTGATTAAATATAATGTTCATAATGGGGTGACCTCACCCAATGAAAGGTTAATAGTGAGAAAAACCACTTTAATTTAAAAAAATTATCAATAGTCCATAATAAATATAAGAAAAAATTATAGTAATGAAGAGTTACAACATTAACTCATTACATATTTGTTTCCATAAAAATATAATATGAAAATAATGAATTACTAAACTCAGTAGGGAATAATATTATATATTTACTACCACCACCATGTGGAATTTATTCATTAATGGATTGATTATATTGAACTATATAGTCCTCTTTTGCTAACAACACATCTCGATACCTCAATATAATAATCTATTGAAATTATATGAAGAATGAAATATATACCAAAATGTTGTTGAAAATTTTCATTCCAATTTCTATATCCTGAAAGGATGATTGAATTTTGAATTATTCCTAATAGAATCAGGATGTTGTTCCTTCATAAAATTTTTTATGTATCTAAATATCTTTAAATTTAAAAAAATTTATCTCATTTCCACACTTAGTAATAATTTTAGAAACAAAATAATGATCAAATAAATTGTTAACAAATAGATTGTTCATATTCATCTACTTTAGTCTGTTATAACACAAACATAATGAGAGAATTTACCATTTTATTTAACATAGGGATGATTCTTTATATCTTCTATCTTTTCATGGTTCAATAACCTCATTTTTACACAAATAATATGATTTATGTATTTTTTTAATAAATGTTTTCCAATTATTTTCAAAAAAAATTCATTCTAAATTTAGATATTTTTAGCCTCTAAATGGTCGATTCTATATTTCAACCGGCTAATAATGTTTATTCCCAAAATAAATTGGTTCCAAAAAAATTATTTATAAAAATTATATGATTATTAAAAAAATTCCTAAAATACAAAATATATAAGTATCCACTAAATTTTCAAAATTATCGAATTGTTAAAAATTTAACTGAAGATTTTAAAAAATACCCATAATGATTAAATGTCACATAAAATGAAATATGCGTAGGGTTATATTCTACAAAATACCCCTAAAAGTAATTGAAAATAGTATCCCAATAAATTTAAAAAAAACTTAAACATATAGTCCAATGAATCTGAGAGCTCAAAATAAGTTTCAAATGGAAATTGAAAACAAAAACAATAAAATTAAAAGGCAAAAAATGAAGGTAGAAAACTCATTATACCTATTAATCCACAAAAATAGAAATGTACCATTATATTTAGTCAATAAATTCACATGTATTTTATTATTCCATATAAAAGGATTTCAACCTCACCTTTTTTCCCTCATCACGTGATTTTTTATTTTTCAAATTTTTTTCCTATTCCAAATAAGATAAAGGGCATCCAAAAGAATGAAGCAATTTATAAATATATAAAAAATAGAGATATTGAACTATATCCATTTTTAAGAGATAGAAATGGGTTGCTCTAGGGTATTATGGATATAAAATTTAAAAACATTAAGTAAGAAAAAGTCATATTATATCTTATTTGAAGAATGAATACATGATTCTAGTTTCGACTCAAGAATTCTCATATCATAAAGTAATTTTTTATTCAAAAATGGGTAAATACAAGCAAACAAAAAACAGTAAAAAATAGGTTCAACCAGAAAAGACGGCCCACTTCTAGGGGGTGAAATAATGGAGACTAATGGAATCCCCACTAATAAAATTAACCCCCTCGGGCTTCAGGGTGGACCTAGTATGAACCCACATATTCTATATGTTTTTTAATAATTTGGATAGTTACCCATTTATTGGTTTTGATGCTCTAAATGATACTTCTATCTATTCCCTTTATGCTCCATAAAGACACAAATTTCAGTATAATATATTTTATAGTAGAAAAAAATATCTTAAGTATTTAATATCAAACTGTAATTTGGTACAAATGATGTTTCAAACCACACATTATTTCTACCACACTTAAGGATTACTATAATCATGTAATGTACAACAATAGTGGGATGGATTGGGATATTATCTAGTAATCATGCTAACTAATAGGTATATCAAGAAAAAAAATGGGATTATTAGGGTATAATTCTTCTTTTAGGACAAAAGATAAATGTTTCTGTTTAAAATGGTACTTTAAATAACAAATGAATTTCATCAATAATTTTTATCATATGTTATTTAAATATCATTGGTTATAAATGAGACAAGAATGGTTATGGTTAAATAAATAATTATTTACTTCTATCAAGAAGTGTGGTCAATGTGAAGAAGATGAAAAAAATGGGTTAGAGTCCTCAGGGGAAATTAATTTTCAACATTGGATATCATTTATCGATTAAAATTTATAATTCAATGGTCTTCTAAGAAATTTTCAAAATTGGAATATAGAAATCAATCATATTTGAGAAATTATTAAAGATCAGTTAAATTAATAAAGTTTGATACTTTCATTGACTTTTTTATGAAAAAATGTAAATAATTTAAATGTCAAAGGACAATTTCACAATTTTTATTAATAAAACCCAAAAAATAGAATAGAATACAAAAAAAAATTATGAAAAAATAAATAATGAAATTTAAAAAAAAACCAAATATCCTAAAATATCTAGTATAATCCACATCTCAAAATTATTTTTCACTAAACCATCAATGTGATTATTTTATATAAGAATTAAAAATCAATAGGATAACACATAACAAACACATGTTCAATAGAAAGACCCAACATGGTTTTCTTGGGTTGTAGTAGGCTAGACATAGACTATTAATTGTTGTAACATGAAAAACTATAATATAAAAAAATGAATCCAAATTTTATTGAATTAAACGAATGAAAAATAGAAAATTATATATGGAAAATGAGACATCATATGAATACCCATGTAGGTGATATGATTTCATTAGACCTAGTCAATTAGTTCTCAGATGATTATCCCAAATCTTATGATGGGTGGGGTTTCATCCTCATTAACAATAAAAAAGATTTTTTCCAGTCTTCCTCAAATCACACAACTTGTAAAAGGTTCCACACAAAATATTACATTTGGTTCCCCTACATTAAATTGATATTCCAATGAAACTATAGAATAAAGAAGTAAATGTAGAAGTAATATCCTAATAATTTAACAACTAAAAGAACCTACATAGGTTGTTGAAATTAAATTAATGTATGTGGTTGATCTTCAGGTTTGGTTTCAAAAATGAATTAATTTTTAAAAAAATTATTTGTTCCAACATCCAATTGTTTAACCTTATATTTTTCAATAGGGGAAACAATTATTTATTCAATATCATCCTTTATATCATAATCTCATTAATTTATGCACTCAAAATAATATGGAATTAAATCATCAAATATCAAAATATTTAACTCATTATTATCAAAATAATTTGGAAATGGTGTAACGAAATTTGAGACATTTATATGTGGCTTCTTAGTCCCCCACTCTATTTTGGAGTTGGTGACATTTTAATTGATAGTTGGTAGTAGCTAATGTTGCAAAAAATGTAATATAAAAATGAAAAGAATTAATGTTTCTTCCTATTTAAATAATGTTTGATTCCAATATTTGGAATTTTAATTTTTAAAAATTAGGTATTCACCTGATATTTAATTTTTAAAATATTCATGCCTATAATTCTCAAAAGACATTTGATATTATAATGAAACATTACTTAGCCAATCAATGAACATTACTTAAATTTAATTCGATAAAGGGGATTCTAAATCATTTTTCAACACACCTAAAATGTTATTCATTTTCAAAAGTATATGGTAAAATGTTTTCTATATCATTAGGGTTTTTTGGAGCATTTAAACCATTAAACTGATTTAATGTAATTAAATAATTCCCAATTTGTTTTCATATATATTGAATCATGAATTTTTTTTAAAAAATAAAATCCTTTTGTTTGATCATGAATTTAGTTTCTTGGGGAAATAAAGGGAATTCCTTGAATTTTAAATTAAATAAATATTCACTACCAAACTCCTAATAATATTTATAATATTGCTAGGAAAATTATTAGTCACTATGAAAGTCCATTTCCTTGTTTTGAACATTTGGTTAAATAAATATAAAATAAAAAACATTATTCATCATAAAAAACAACCACCATAATGGATCTAAATTGATTCTTGTATTTTTTTTCCATGAAAATCCTACCAATAATATAACCATTAAAATGTATTAAATTGGTGACTACAATGTTGTCTCAAAAAGAGGTTGTTTGATAAGCTATCAAACTGTAACTTTTTATTTCTAACATATTTGTATTATTTAATGTAGAAATTGTTGATTTAAAATTATTAAAATAAATTTAAACAATATAACTTCTAATTATAACATTAAATATATGTTTGATATTAGAAATAAAAATTAGGGTGGACTAAAAAATGAGATCATAAAAGTAGAAATGGAAATGATTTAATACTTGGAAAATATATTTATCCTTGTTTATCTAATATATGAAATTATATTTCTCAGTTCTACCACAATGAAAATTATTAGACAGAATAATTTATATGAAACTGTATAAGGACCTCAAATATGGTGTTTGAAGCACTTATGAAATTGATCGGATTGCCTGAAAATCATCAAGAAAAAAGATGATTAATATTATTATACTCAATTTGGAGACATCACACAATAAAATTTAAAAAATTATAATAACCACTTTTTATTAACAGGTTTATTATCAGTAAACATCATAATAAAAGAAACTATATTTTAAAAATAAAAGAGACATCTTTAAATGAGGGAAAAAATTTAGAAAAATATAATATTAAAAAAATGTAGTACCAAACAAAAAAGGGAATAATACATGGATCTCTAATTCCCCCATCACATGGTGTTTAGACATTTATGGAATTATTGTCCTCATATAAATATCCACATTATCCTTTTAATCCTCTATATCACATCTGACTCCCACAATCTAACCATCCTTTGAAATGAATTGAAGATGATAATATAGAAGAAAAATTGTGTAGAAAATCTTATGTCTAGTTTCAATATCCTAATTTTTTTCTCAAATTTAGACTGATTCAAATCTAAATATTGTTAAGGTGACTTCATAAATGGTGCTCACACATGAGTTTTATCCCCCATAGAAAAAATTATCTTTTTTAATATGTGGGGTGATTTTTATGCCTTAAATATTGGGATTTTTTGTCTAATGTGATAACATGGATACCTACATGTTAATTAATTCATAAACAACCATAATGAGATAATTTGACCTTATAATTTTCTGGAGAAATTAAATTTCATACCGTCTCTATTTTCTTGTATGAACAACTAAGTTTTAAGCATTTTGGAATATTTATGTCTTATGTAATAAATGTGTATCAATTCTATCTGAAAAATATTTTTCCAACACAACAACATTTGTTGAGAAATTAAATGGACAATTGAACACTTTTCACAGTAAATGATGTTGAATACCACAATCCATTTATTCATATATTTTTTACAAATTGGACTACAATTAAAAATGGTATTTAAAAAAATACAAAAGTGATGGAAATATTTTAAAATTATAAAATTATACAATTTATGAATTTTCTCAATTTTACGGATTTTTTTTAAATTCTCAATATGACGCAATTTCACAAATTATTATTATTTTGGGGGATATATTCATTAAAATACAAAAAAAAAATTAATTACCAACTCTATTGATAATATAATATATCATGAAAACCCATTAAATAAAAGATTTATAACAATGTATTGACATTATTACATTTTTATGATCATTTAAGAATAATGTTTTTGAGAATTTGAAAAAACATTCATTACATAGTGAATAATGAAACAAAGATTCCATTTTTTCTATGAAATAATATTCTTAAATTCCAATTAATGTTTAATTCTAAAAACATCAATATATTTTATTATAATTCCATATAATATAATGAATTAACATGATATAGTTTTTAAAATACCTATATCCTAAAATAAAAAATAAATATGTTATATGAAAAAAAATTATATATGAATATAATAAATAGTGGTATCAAATTTTTTTAGTGGAAAACATGAAATCAAAATCCAATGAATATATTTTTCATTAAAATACTATTATTACATAAATAAACTATATTCACATAAGAAAAATAATTTTCTAAAATATAATCATGGAATCCCATTATCATTAATAGAAAATCCATGAAAACATATTCCAAAATTTTCATTGAAAAATAATTATTTCAACTTTGAATATTTATAATATTTACTCCCAAATGAAAAAAACTATTTACATAAAAACCATTTAAAATAATAAAATTGGTATATTGGAAAATATTATTCAAAATACAAATTCAATAATTCTAAAATCAGGTTTGAATAATTAATTATCAATTTTTCTTATTTCACCTCACTCTCTTAGACACATTTTACTTACCACAATCACCTTTTGGTGATCTTATTTTTTTCAATAGAGTGCATTTCAATATTTATCTCTGAGTTTGATGTTATATTGAAAATCAAAATAATGATGGATTATCTATTGATAAAGATGTTAAAGGGTGTAAATGAATCATTTTTTACTACGGGATACTAGGTGGGGAGCCACTGACCAACCTATGAAACCGATTGAATCATTACTGCTACTTTATTTCAACCCGAAATCATTTATAATTTCAACGGATATTCAGTGGTAGGGGATAGATCCAAAAGAACATTCAGAGTCTCACCTCCATTAAGTAATAGACAGTAGCTCATTTGGATACTATAATAGTGAGGTAGTTTACTGAAATGTCACTTGATAGCTAATGGAATCATGCTGATAGCCCCTCAGGCCAAGAAAACAAGTACTAATACACATTTATGAATGTCTCCAATAAATCCTTTAAACTCATTACACCTCTATATTTTCCTCAAGACACATAAAGGATATCAATAAATCTTATAAGACTCTTGAAATGAATTAATATTGATGAATTATGGCTATAATTTATTTATAGAGATTGATTAAATTTGTCACCAACTTAATAACTTCCACTTTAGATCACTTTTTAGTTCATATATAAAATATTTTGATCTCTAATATTTATCACATTAATTATCTCAATTAAAAGTTATTCCATTTATGAATACAATTGTTATTTTTTATTCAACATATTTGTACCTAAGACAGTCTACCCACTTCTCTCTCTTCAGTTTCCTAGTAAACTGCTAAATGAAAGGGAACATTTTCTTTGGTAACCATGGATACATAAAAAATCAAGGGACATTTTTATTCATATTTACTAGTAACCAATAAAATTAAGGGGTTGTGTTTTTTTAGGATCTTGGATACTAATAATCTTAGTTTACACACACATAAATTGTTATATAAGTATTTATATATATATATATTAGAAAAAACTCAATCCATTGAGGTGGGAGATATGGTGGCTCTTATAGAATTATTTTTGAATATCCTATTTTAATTATATGAATTAATTAATTGTGGTATCTTTTTTTATCAGAAACATTCATTAAATATAATAACCTATTTATAATCAATCATTCAATTTATCTCTTAAAATAAATATCAATCTCTTTTAAATTTATAATTTCTTCTATTCTGTTCATTTGGAATTTCAAGTATGTTGTTCAATTACATTATATATACATTGATTTATTTATTTATAATCCATTTCCCTTTTTTATCACATTAATTACTTCAATATTTAATAGTTAAGACACCACTTCTTTCCATTTTACTATAATCAACAATTTGAATTAGAGGAAAACATATTTTCAAAAAAATTATTATTTTTTCAATATTTTTAGTAAAATCTTGTTCTATTTTTTAAAATTCATCTACGATTTCATGATTTTTTTTAACAATGTCCTCACAAAATCACGTCAAAGAAGATTCATTTGGAAACTTTTGATTTGTGCCCCTTTATTTGATAGAATTGGTAATTTTTAATGGAATAGTCACATGTATACATTTTTAAGAAGAAATATTTATTATCTTTAGAAAATGTACAAGAATGGTTATACACCAATGAATCAATCATAATAAAAATTGAATCCTAATATTGTTTCCTCTTGTGAACAACATATAAAACATAAAATTTCTTTTGATTTTGGTTTAGATATAAATGAAATTAATAATGCTTCTATGTGATTAATATCCCATTAAATTTCGAATTAATTGATGTTACTCATCAGGAGAGTAATAAAGTAAATGATACAATTTATGATATATATATACAATATATTTAATGTTTTAGTATAAATTATAGTTAATCAATTTTTTTGAGATGTTTATTCCCATCACTGAAATTGTAAGTAATATATTTTCTATTGGTGATTATTTTATTATAAAAAAAATAGAAAAAATATATTTTATGTTTTTCTTATCACTTTTATGATTAAGGTGTTGAAGATTTCATAAGAAAAATACTTTATGAAAATTATATTAAAATAATTTACTGTATCTCTCGAGGAATATGAGAATTAAAAAAAGTAATATGAATTGAGGTAAATGATGATAATTTATTTTATATTAATATATGATGATTATTTCACTTGTGTAACTAATATATAACATTTCTGTTAAAATGTAGTGAAATTATTGATGTTGAAAAAAATCTCTTCACCTTTGGAAAAAGGAAATCAATGGGAAAAATATGAGAAACTTATTATCATTAATGTTTAATGGGACACAATAATATGGATATACCCTTTCATAAAAAGAAAAAGAATAAAATTAAAAAATCACATTACTTTTCTACAACTATTGTAAGTTTTTATTCCTTCTCCTCATTAAACAGATTTGATGAAAAGACAAATGCCCCCTCGATTAAATTAATGTATATGATGAAGTTAATTCCCATACTACTTATAAATCTAAATTTTCACCTCTTAATTTAATCCAATCCAACTATATTATGAATAATGAGAAAATATATTTTATGGTCTTACAAAAATAATTCAAAGGATTAGAAAATTATTATATCCATTTAATTCTTAAAAATAAATAACATTATATATAAAATTATGAGTTATTTATGAAATTAAAATAAAATCCCAAAGATTAAAAACAATAATAAACTACTAAGGATGTTTGTATTTCACTCTCTATGTTCCCCCATCTTGAAAAATAATGAAATAAATTTTTCTTCTTAATGAAAGGTTAACAATCAATTAGATTTTTGTTTTAAAAATTAAAATGAAGAAAAAATGAGCTTCAATTTTTATAAAAGGTATAATTAAAGATAAATGTTTCTATTAATATAAAGATAATAGGTATCTTATTAATCAATGTGTTAATATAAATTATCATTATTGAAAGATTCTTTCTATTCAACTATCTTGTAAAACATTATTTATAAATTATTATTTAAAATCATATTCTAAAAAAGTATGGATTCCAATAACCTAATTTTCTAACCTATGTTTCCCCATATTTTGGGTAAGTTAATAAGTAGATATTAATTAGTACATAGGAATAATACTCAAGAGAAAACACATATAGTTATAATGTGCATGAATAATGGGTGATTATGTCACATGTGTGGTGGTTTCATAGAATTAAATCATCCTAAAAAACATGATGGAGGTGACATCAGATTTAGTGATAAATCAATGTGTAAGACCATTAGTATAAGTAATATTGTTATTCAAAAAAAAATTAAATTATGAATGGAGTTTTATATATTAATATATTAATGAATAAATTGATATGTACTTATCAATAATGTGATAATAGTAATAAAAATGTGTATCAAAATGATTTTTTGAATGTTCTATATTCCAAAGGAAAACTCTTTTTTTCACATTTTGTTGTCAAGCTGATTATTTTTTTATTTATGGTCTCTTTGAAGATAAATTTCTAAAATATTATGTGAAAAAGAATGTGAGTCATGAAATTTTAATAGCCTCCTTAGTTATTTTGGTATACACACTTGTAAAACTCAACTGTAACTTTATATTATAATATTTACCTAAAACAAAATTTAAAAATAACATTGACTGAGAACCATTAAATTTTAGTAATAAAAAAATATTATAAGTTTAAAATGGATCTTTCCACCTATATGCACCATGGCCTTATTCATCATGTAATTTTTTTAATAAACAATATTTCATGTTTTATAGTTAAACAATATAATTTTTTATTAATCGATGATTGTACAAGGTTTATTTATTCAATCATAACAACAAGGATAATAAGGATATTTGAAAATATATGAAAAGGGTGAAAATTTAGGATAAAATAAAATTGTATCTACTCAGACTGAACATAATATATTTTCAAATAATAAATACATTGGTAGAAATTATTAATAATATAATTTTATTCATTCATTTTATACTACACGTATTATTCATCATAATGGTGTTCCTGAGTGATGAAATTGAAAAAATAATGTCATTTCTAGAACTATCATAAATGAATTTAAACACCCTCATTTTTGTGGGATTTGTTGGTAAATAAATGTTATTTTAAAATGAAATATATTCTACATAAAATTTTTTTTAGAAATACCCACTATGATAATTGTTAATACATGAATCTAAAAGTCACAATTTTTTTTATTATTGGATTTAATTTCTATTCTCAATAACATAGATAACCAATGATTTTTTGTCACCAAATTTGATGACTAATTCTGCAGGTCTATAATGGTGTGATAATCTAAAATTTATTCATGTTTTTATTAATATATTTTATTATATTGGAATAAAAATTGGATGAAAATTTTAATTCTTTAATTACTCTAAATATGTGTGTTTTGACAGTGAACATGGGTAAGACATATACATTGAGGTATTCAGAGGGTTTTAGAGGATTTACGGCCTATAAAAAATGGAAATTTTGTGCCACTTTCTATCGAGTCCACTACTACCAACTAGTCAATGACATGACCAACAAACTTGTAAGGTATTCAAGATAGACTAAACAGCTTGTGGAGGGTGTAGTGGGAAACTAGTTTCCCCCAAAACAATTTCTAAATTGAGCATGGACTATTATTTTTAAACAGGAAGAACCCATGTCCTCTAAAATGGTATGTTTATCCTTCATTCACCATATATAACCCCTAACACATTTAACCTCACCTACATAACGGTTGGATGAATATAATTCATTTTTCAGTCAAATCAACTTATATATATATATGAGGTTTTTGGTGAAGATGAAAGGCTATGAGTTTTTTTCCAACCCTTCACTGTTACATTCATAGTCATGTAATACCTCACTATTTATGTATAACATTGTAATGAATCTAATTTATATATGTATTAAATTATAATATAATATGGATTATTTTTGGAGTTAGGAACAATGACAACGTGAGATTATGAGACCCAATGAGCTTGGAATTAAATATGAAAATATATTAAATATATTTCATATAAAACAAGTATAAATTTCATAAAAAAGTTAAATAAAAATTATATAATGGATTAGATCAGAAATATATGGCTTCTATTCAGCATAGAGCATGAGATTCAACCTTGAAATGGCATAATATATGTTTTATTTTTACGTTTGGATAAAAGATGTTATAAGAATAAATAATAAAATAAATAAATAAATAATATTTATTTTATTATTTCAACATAATGACCAATTTTAACTCTATAAATATATGGTTTTGAGGAGATTTCATGATTTTCCTCTTCATCCTAGATATCTAGAGGACTATTGGAGGAGAGAGTTCTTAGAGGGAGACGTTAGATCATATTGAGATTGAGGATAATTAAACCATAAAAGTTTGAGGAAGTTACCATTTACAAAGATGTATATATATATTTTATCGAAGGTCGATCTATCTCAATGAATTATGTTTTTATGGGAATTTATACCTATTTTATATTTCCTATGAAAATATGAATCAATAAACAAGTGGATTGATTCATGGGTCGACCATATTTCATGTACATTCCACACTTATCTTGGATTTTGGATTTAAATTGATGGATATATTACATATATTAGTTCCTCATTATAATAAAACAAATCATGGTGAATAAGATAATGGTACGGGGGTCTATTCCATATGTTTGTGACATGTAAATTTCCCCCCATTCTCTGCACTTTCATTAAGGAAAATTCCATTTGCCTATTCTATGAAAAATACCTAGAATTATACTTTTTATCGAATGTACAGAGGAACAATGAAACGATACCATGGGTATAGATGTGATTGAGGTTGTGTTTTCTTGGATTTACTATTATAGATAGGAAAATAAGAATGGATTTGAAGAACAAAGTCCATGTGGGCTATATGGTGGTGATGTGATGCGATGATGGCCACATACTAAGTAGGGTTATTTTTCCAGAATCATGCTAATTATGATAAAGGGAACACAAAAACCATGATTATTGATCATCCGTGATATTGGTGGTGGATCCATGAGAATAATATCTCTTGATGAAGTCCCATAATGAGATATGGATTATTGAAAAATAAATATATAGGGCGTGTATATTTAGAATGCATGCTATGAATTATCTTCAGAGGGACATAATGTTATTCAATGGAGTTTTAATTGTTACATGCCATGTGGTCCCTACCACATATTGTGTAGTCCCTTGACGGTCATCTCGATGGGTATAAGAATATGTAGACCAGAAGGATGATTTTAATTGCATACCATGACTGTAGTACCCTCGGTTTTAGGTATGTAGCCTTTGTATATGTTTTTTATTAGATACGGGCATGGGATTGTTGGGAAAATATAGGGAGAGTTTGGAATGTTTTTGGATGAGTTTAGAAGCTTTTAAAGGGGCACACGGTTTGAGCACGGTTAGTGTAAACTGTACGGGTGCTCCAGGAAACCGTGTAGGGAGAGGCATTAGGCTACGCTTGGCCTGCGCACTGTTGGAAAAACTGTGTGAGAATACCTAGTGGGCCCCTTATCTCGAGGCCGTGGCGTGGGCACGGTAAGCGCACGGTTTTCCAAACCGTGAAACCACTTAAATTTGGGGTTTTTAAGTCCGGGCTCCCTCGGGCATGACTTAGAACTTCCTTTCTTCCTCCCACTCGAGCCTCACTCAGGATTTTTAGTTATCAGGGGATAGAAGGGATCTAGCTCTCATTTTGGAAAGGTTTTGAGGAGGATTCAAGAGGTTTTGAAGGCATTTCTCCCGGGTAAGTCTTCTCCCATGGTTCCTTTGTGTTTTCCTCTAGATCTGCTCTTCCCTCCTTCTTAGTTTTCTAGATCTACACTTTTTGTATGCAGATCTAGGGATATTTTGGCCTAGGATGCTAATTTTTGGGCCCGTTGATGTTAGGAAATGGTTTCTATGGAATTTTATAGGTGGCGTTCTACCGAATTGAGGTGTGTTTAGGTGAAAGGCCAATTTCCCCAAACCCTAAAATGTAGGTGGATTCTCTCTCGACCCCACATAGTGGAATTGTGTTGCGTATTTACAATTAAATTGGCTATTTAAAATTTAATTTTTATATCATGTGAAAAATCTATTGTAAAATGTATGGGTGATGAAATTGGGGGGTTTGGCCTGAAATTCGGATTTTTGTGTGATAGTGGATCACCTAACGAAGCCGGCCCATTTCATTCCAATTCGTAAATCTCATACGGTGGAGGATCTGTCCAAAATCTATCTTCAGGAGGTGGTAAAGAGGTATAGTGTTCCATTTTCGATCGTATCAGATAAGGATCTGAGGATTACATACCGTTTCTAGAAATCTTTGCAGAAAGCCCTTGGAACAAAGTTGACCATGAGTACGGCATATCACCCTCAGACGGATGACCAATCCGAGAGGAAGATACAAACCTTGGAAGATATGTTTTTTTCTTGTGTGATGGATTTTGGTGGCTCGTGGGAGGATCAACTTTCCTTGGTTGAATTATCATATAATAACAGTTATCAAGAATCCATACAGATGGCTCCGTTTGATGCATTGTATGGGTGGTCGTGTCGTTCTCCACTATTTTGGGTGGAAATGGGTGAGTCGTTGATGGTTGGACCGACACTTGTACATGAGACTAGAGAAAAGATCATGTTGATCAGGAAGAGGATGGAGATGGCTCAGTGTCGTCGGAAATCTTATGAGGATCATCGTCTATGACCATTGTAGTTCGAGGTGAGTGATCATGTTTTCTTGAGGATTTATCCTCGGTTGGGATATCGCTGGTTTGGGAAACAAGCAAAGTTATCTCCAAGGTATATTAGACCTTTTGAGATTGCTGAGAAGGTTGGTGAGGTTGCATATCGACTGGATTTTCCAACTAGGTTCAGTGCGGTACACAATGAATTTCATGTGTCACTGCTGAAAAAGTACCAGATGGATCTGGGCCATGTTATTCGAAGGGATCATGTTGAGCTAGAGCCGTATTCTTCGTTGGTGCACGTGATAGTGAGGGTTATGGATAAGAAAGTGAATGTCTTTTGTGGTAAATGTATCAGTCTAGTTTGGTTTTTGTGGAAACATGGCAAAATCTTGGAAGAAACTTGGGAACGGGAGAGAGAAATGGACGAACTGTGGCCCGGGATCTTTCGGCAAAGGGCGGGTTCACTACTTTCTGGGGACAGAATGTCCAATGGTGTGGAGAATGTAGTACACACAGTTTGAGGTATGTAGTCTTTGTTTATGTGTTTTTATGATTTATGGGCATGGGATGAGTTGGTAAATTTTCGGGAGATTTTGGAATGTTTTTGGAGGAGTTTGAAGGCTTTTAAAGGGGCGCACGATTTGATCACGGTTAGTATAAACCGCGCGGGTGCTCCAAAAAAACATTCAGGGAGAGGTAGTAGGCTATGCACGACCTGCGCATGGTTTTCCGAACCGTGCAAGGAAACAGTGTGGGCCCCTTCCCTAGACGTAGTGGCGTGCACAAGGTTAGCTTACAGTTTTCCAAACCTTGCGGGCTAACCGTGCGGCCAATTAAAGGTGGGGTTTTTAAGTTTGGGCTCCCTCGGGCTTTGCCTAAAACACTCCTCTCTTCCTAGAACATGATCTTCACTCGGGATATTCGGTTCACTGGGGATATAAGGTATCTCCCACTCATTTTGGAAGGGTTTTGAAGAGTATTCCAGAGGGTTTGAAGGTGATTTCTCCTGGTTATGTCTTATCCCATGGTTCTTTTGTTATTTCCTCTAGATCTGCTCTTCCCTCCTTGGTTTTCTAGATCTACACTTGTTGTGTGTAGATCTAGGGTTATTTTGGCCTATGATGCTATCCTTTGGGCTGGTTGATGTTAGTCAAGGGTTTATAAGGAATTTTCATGGAGGCATTCTACCAAATTGAGGTGTGTTTGGGCGAAAGGTCAATTTCTCCAAACCCTAAAAGATAGGTGGCTTCACTCTTGACTCTATATTGTGGAATTTTGAGGTGAATTTACAATTAAATAGGTTGTTTGAAATTTAATTGGTAAATCATGTGAAAAAACTATTGGCAAATATATGGGTGATGAAATTGGGGTTTTTTGCATGAAATTGTGATTTTTGGGTGAAATGGGTTTTGTTGGAAATGGATTCAATTGGAAGATTTTAAAATGTTGATTTAAAATGACAGTGAACACGAGCATGATAATGTCATGTGATGGTGTTTGAAATAATGTGTGATCTTGTGTGGCTTCTTCTTGTGTGGATATGGATGGGATGTTGTATTTGAATGTATTTTGATGTTGTGGAGTGGTCCAGAAAGTGCCACTATAATCAGGGAGATGGATGGATAATGGTCGGAAGGGCAACCATCAAGGAAAGTTTCCAAGGAAGTACCACTTGTTGGGTTGTGAATGGGTTGGATGAGAAACTACCCATGTTGTTGGTTGATTGCTTGACTATGTTATGTTTGTAGATGGGGATTGTGAGTGAAATATGAACATGGTAGCCGGCATGTTTCTTGATTGTGGTTGATTTCTCTTGTGTGGAATTTTTGGAATTTGTAATCATTTTTCAAATGGAATTAATTTATATAAAATGTTTTATATAAATGTGTTGACAGTTTATCCTAGTGGCATGTGTAGGGAAGTCATTTGGGGAAATCCAACTGAGTAGCTGTACTCACTCCCTTCTTTGGCACTTTGGTGTCTTGCAGATGTAGTGTACCGGGACATAGGAAAAGGTAAGGAATCTCCATCTTTTAGTGGTGCCTCATGATGATTGGTGGTGCATGGAGTTTGGAGCTGGAGTGGAGTTGTGGTGGTGTCATGGACTATCATAGTTGTCTTTTAGTTTCCGTTGTACTCTGATGTTTATAAATTTCTGGTTGTATGAAATTTGGGTTGTTATGGAATGGTTGGTTGAATTGAAATGCATGCATTATAGTTGTTGGTTGTTGGTTTGTTGGGTTATCTACTTGAGGGAAAATTGTTCCCCACTTTTCTCTTGAATCCCTCGTCATTTTTTTCCAGCCTTTGGCACCTTGGGAACGTCCCTTAAGGCCAAGTAACCCTCACCACCTCCTCATGCCAATGATGTTGGGGTGGGGTATTACAATGATGGACATGTCATGCACCATATATGTCATGGTTGGAAGCTATGTATGTACAAAGGAATACTCTACTAATATTTCATGTGGCCCTATATGCCATTTGTGGTGGGACACAGGCTATGTACTCATAAATATTCAAGGGAACGAGTTATAAAACATGGGTAGAATCCAATTCCTAATTGATACACCATTTAATAATGTTACACACCATTTACCTACTAAATGAAAGCTGGGATCCATTTCCCTCTTTTGTATGGTCATGTCTCATTAGGGTACCTTCTATTTATCCATTC
Organism: Viscum album; assembly: GCA_963277665.1. Lineage (NCBI taxonomy): Eukaryota > Viridiplantae > Streptophyta > Magnoliopsida > Santalales > Viscaceae > Viscum > Viscum album. Next base: position 1,636,201,648 of record OY728121.1, on the reverse strand, counting down.
AAATAGGTTTGTTATAAAATCGCGTTATCTTTTTTAGACTGTGATCCCATCTGGGGAACTTAAATCTCAGATAGAGTTATATCAATATCTTCATGAGGCCTATATTGAGACCCACTATGATTATAATCATCATCACTAGATTACCAAGGTGTGGTTCAAAGAATCATCATAACCAACACCATGCAAGAATTGATCCCATACTTTGAGGGATAATCCATATTGGGATGATGGTATTCCACATGAAACTAGGTGTGATATCCATCTATGCATTGATACCTTCAGAATTACAATGTTTAGTTATTGTGTAGAATCCCAAATTTCATGATCTCGTGGATGGATTCCATCAGTGGTATTTAGCTCTTGGGGTGTTTTCTCCGAGAATATTATTATGTGGAACATTCTAAAAATAATCCATGGTTGGTATTACGATTATGATCAAACATTGAAACTGTGTGTCTAAGATGAGTATATATAAATGTCATTTTTATCTATGTATTTGATTTATACATATAATAATCTAACTTTTATTCTTGATACTATATTCATAGTGATTTTGTGGGTTTCTTAATTGTTAATATTATACTCACCCCTATATGGAATTTTACAACATGTGTCATGACTCTGGAAGAATTCCATCCCTTTGATGGATTCATCAAGGGAACATGACTATTAATATTTTTTGAATCCAGATAGATCGAGGTTTTTTATAGTGGTTTTATTTATATTAATCCACCACGAATTCATTGTTTTAAGCTGTTTCCAGTTTCTTTTGGTGGGAATATATTTGGCCCTTGATTTCCATTACATTGATATAATACTATAATTGAGAGATTTTAGATGCATCTAAGCATGGTTATTGTTTATTTTATAAGTCATCATCATTTGTTCATAGGGATGTTTGCATGTATACATACACCTTAGGCTAGGGACACCAATATGGGTGATATGCCTACTAAACACTGCCTTCCAGCCACTGTACAATTGTTCACAAGCTTTGGGAAGTAGCAGATTGGGCCCTATTTGGCTGGTTCATGATAGATTTGTATCAAAATTGTTAGTTCAACCATAGGACTAGATTCTAGGAGATTTTTTTTAGATTTTACTGAAATATTGTTATGTTTTTTTAGTTAGGAACTCAATACAAGGACCTTAGCGTTGGTGTGGAGGCCAACATATAATTTCACTATGACATTAAAAAAATCATCTAGGCTCAGTACATGCAGACACTAGTTGTAAGGAAAACAATTGAACATTCATCGTATGTTAATTAATGGTGGTTTCCACTTCATAATTGAGTAATCTCTCTAGCTATAGTAATTTACCATGGATATTCTTGTCTATTATAAGATTCATACATTCCATAGTCGATAAATGAAAACATAGTAAGATTCTAGGGATGATCCCCTCAAAGATGAGGCTTCAACACAGGTACCTATTTAAAAGGTGTTACCTCTAGGTGGTGAACTGGTTTTACCACTACCTGATAAGTAAGTGATGTTACTAGAAATACCCATGGTTTATGCTCATATACTGAGAACACATAATTATTATCACTGATATTGTCTCCTCTTGTTATGATGTAATCTATATGCCTAGGTTCTAGGGGACTACATTAATGTAGTGATGCGATTCATTCAATTCATCCGGACACCAGTTGACTATAAAGGTGTCCTAGAATCATGCCTTCTCCAAGGTTCCCCATGATATCAATGGGGATTTATTAAACAATATTATAATGCGGTGACTATTGCATAGTAAAAGTTAGGGTAAATTTTTAAAGAAGTGTTTTCTCCATATATGTTAACATCTGTTCACTTCTAGGATCTTCTACCGCTTCAACAGGATAGTAATATTTTGGTTGATTATTCATCTAGGATCACCAATATCTCTCAGTAATCGATGGATATAGTACATGATCAATTACTTTGTCCCGAAAACATGAAAATAGAACTACATGGAGTCATATGATATATATTGATACCTATATTAATTCTAACATATATTTAGGTGATAGATAATGACTTTTTATTTAAGAGTTTCATGGATGAAAATATGAATAAATTTGTTGATGACATTTGGAAAATGGGGTAAAGGATTTAGGTGGACGGGATATGGTGATAGACAAAGGGAGTTGGTCATGTTATATATTATTGGATGTAGTCCCTAAACATAGGACCCACGGTTTATGGATTATTGGATGTTTCAATTTTTTCAATAGATAGGTGGTTCTTCACTGGGGTTTGTTGGGGACATCATTCATTATAATTTCCAACCCAGTGTGAAGCTAATAGAGAGATAGTTAAATTGACACCAAGTAATAGGTAGTGGTAGGAGAAGGTATGTCTAATGGGTGTTGGGTTTGGTAGAAGAAATGAGAGATAATAAAGTGGTGGAGGGATTTTTTTCACATATTAACAACCCCACTTGATTCCCCCTCTAGGCTTAGAGATGTTTTTGGTAGGTTCTAGGGATGTATAAGGAAGTTTAAGTTTATGACCAAAAGGTTCCAAGGATGATACAAGGTATGATTTGAGACTTGTACTATATAGATATAGTTTTGCATGAATTTTTTTTGAGATATTCCATTTATTCCACTATTCTTGTCATATAATTAATGATTTTTGATGAGCCATTAGATGTACACTTACACATGGATAATGATACTAGAGGTGAATCAACAATGTCACACTTAATATGATGGTATCATATGACTCTCGGTGGTGAGAGTAAATATTAGGACCTCTTTTTAGTATGGATGATGACTCGTTAAATAATCTTATATATGGACTGGTTATCTACAATTCATACCCATATATACTATTTCAGGTGGGGGATGTATTGTATCCACAATGATGAGATGCGGTTTTCCTATTTGGGTGAAATTGAACCTCGGGTAGAGTTGGATGGGCTCATACATAGATGTGAAAATGAATACTCAATAACTGAAGGGAATAATTCTTGGTTTAGATGATTCTAGGAGGATATAGTTTCCTATATTGGTGGAGGAATTGGAGGATACCACACTCGATAATGTTCTAGATTTACCTATACACAGATAGATATGCAAATTTTTTTATATACACTATATAGACCATGATAACTACGAAAACATATTGGATGTCACTCATAGAGCATTAAGAGATAAGGGAGCACCAAGAGGAAATGAAAAGGATGTGATTTATTAGGAATAATTATTTCACCTTGGGAATTACCAACATTGTCCTCCGATAAGAAGGCTGAGAGATTGATGTTGTGTGTTGACTACAATCTCCTAAAATATGTGAACATAATGTACTAATATCCACTACATGGATCAATATATTCTTTTATGACTTAGACTAGTTTGTGATAGTATTGATTGTTGATATCGTATTGTACTTGATGTTTGAGGTGGTGAATGTGATACACTTGAGTATGTTAATTGAAATTCCAAGAGAGAAACTACTATATGTTAATTTATTTATTTTTCATTTATTCATTAAATAGGTCCAATTACATGGGTGTGATATCTTATTAGACTATGTATTAGGGGACATGTTGATGTTTGAGGTGACGTAAGTTTTGGATCCATCCAAGAGTGTGACAGAGGAGAAATGATTCAATGAGTTAGTAGAAAACTATAAGATGTGTTTACAAAATTTACCTAGGAAATTAACTCCTATGATATATTTTTTCTGAAAGGGTAATCCATTCATATTGAAAGATTGGTTACAACATAATTTCCATGAATTTCAGATAATATTGATGAGAGTTCCCATAATAAGACTGTCAGAGGAGGGTATAATGAATTCAATGCTCTTCTATAAATTTATCACAGAGAATGGTTGTGTTCTTATGAAGAGGAATATAGTTATTTCCTATTGTTCAAGATAGCTAAGGCCACATGAGTAGAAATATGCGACCCACGATCATGAGCAAGCATCAATATTATTCAAACTGAATATTCTAAAATACAACCTTATGAGTGAGAAATTTGTCATCTATCTTGACCATAATATTCATTGAAATTTATTCTCATAGAATGATCATATCTTGTTAGAAATGTGATGACTATACATCTTCTTAGATTATGAATTCAAGATTTTCTATAAACAAGGAAAGGGGAACATGGTGGAAGATTCTCATTAAAAGTGATCTTTTTCAAATCTTCTGATCACAGAATCAAAGTAGTTTGCGTCATTATAGTTATCCTTTTTATGGGGATATAACATCTTACCCTCAGTAGATGGTTGTTTACAGTCCACTATTACATTGATTTAGGGAGGAAAGCTTGAGGATACTCAATATGAGACCCTAAGTTCCCATATCTCCCCTAGACAATCTGTAGATGGGTTTTTTAAATATGAGGATCATGTAATTATTTTTAGTGGACATAATATGGTACAAATTTTGTTGATAGAGGAGGGGTTGAGGGAGTTTCATACCTTATCCTTATGGGTATATTCAAATGTGGAGAACATGTACTAGGTACTTCAGTGATAGTGTTGTGTCCAGGGATGAAGATGAGTGTTGAAGAGATTGTATTTTGATGTCTTACAACTTATAATGTAATGGATGGGCATTAGATTCTTGTGGGTTTAATGAAAAATTTAGATTTTATAGAGTGGAAGTGGGATGGGAAATAAATTTACCTCGGGATGGGGTTAATAGGTAAATCCGTAGAACATGACTCCTTATGGGTGATCTTAGATCTACTCACCATGTAGAACTACTACATAGATATTCAAGAAAAGATATTAGTAGCAATATTGTGATGCTAGTTTGTGAAGGTAATAGTCTGGATCTACAGGATTACCTCGATGATCATTTTAGAATGTCATTCTTGCATCACATCATGATTACTAAGTGAATTATAGGATGCCTTTAGGACTTAGTTACCATTGAGAAGGAAATTCCACCCCTAGACTGATAGCCAAACCAAACTGATCATTTAGGTATTAGAAGACATGATAATGGTTTGAATTTTGGTCATTGGATTTATCTAGGATGATCACCTACCCTTTTTTTAGTTTTCATTAATAATATCAACAATTACACCATTTGTATGGCCCCATTCTAGTCCTTGTACTAGATACCCTATAGGTCACCTAAATGAAGGAATAATCCATGAGAATAAGCAAATATGTGCTGGGAATTAGTCAGAGCTATGAAATATAAGGTGAATATTATCAATGTGTGGATTATGATCACAAATATACATTAAAATTCCGATTTAATATGATGATAATGACCCTTATAATTGAACAAGAGACCCATGTGTTCCTGAGGGTCCCACCTCTATGTGAATTCCATAGATTTGGCCAAGAAGGTATGATACCCTTAAGAATCATTTTCCCCTTCAAGATATTTTTCAGAGTTATAGAGGTGTCATATGACATATCTCTATGACCACAGTTAGATTGGGTACACATTGTCTTCCATATAGTGTAGTTGAAGTGGTATGTGTCCAACACATCATATGTAATTGACTGGGTTGAGTTAGATATTGAATATGGATATACTTTTGTTGAGATCCCAGTAGAGATTGAGGATTGTTTGGAGATGATCCTCTAGGGTCCTAATAATCAATTATTGTGTTTCTTGTGGAAATAGAATAATCATATGGAGAGTATATTGGATTTGGATACCCATATGAATGCATTGAAGCCACATATCATTTTGTAGTCTTTTTTCTTCACTTTCCTTATTGGAAAACCCTATAGTGTGGATAATTTAATGAATCTAATTTTTTTTTATTACATTAGAATATTATATGGATTTTTTTGGATATTGTAATTGATATATTGTGTGATTTTGACGCTTGGTGAGTGTATACTTATTATTTTAAATATTATATATATATAATATAATGCATGCACAATTTTCATAATAGTGGAATAAAATTTAAATATTGGATTGGATCAGATAACTAAAGATTATTTTGATATTAGAGTAATGGATTTATCATATGCATAACAATAATTAATGTTAGTGTTGGATGTTTGGATAAAATATATCAAAAGAGTAAATAATAAAATAAATAATTTATATTTTTTTATTTTATTATGTTGATGAAAAAAAAACTTTTTCATATACAAATAAATTGATATTCTTGAGTAATTGATCCATAATAAGTTAGAACATATGTGTTATGTGAATTTATCACCATTTTAATTTTCCTAGGAAAAACTCAAATCAATCATCTAATATATTAAGACACCAATTTAGTGTATTTTGGGTAAATGTTTGATTTATCCAAGAATGGGGATAAGAATTGTTGATTATATAACATCTATTCTTTTTTACATTATAGTAACAGTGAATCGAGGCCTACATGAACATTTTCCAAGGTCCTTTAATTATTTTTGAGTCTTTTTCATTTATTTCCCTTCCTTTTCATGTTTATTAAGAGAAACTAATTTGGTTTTTGGATTGATGAATAATATATATTTGATTTTTTTCATGAAAATTATTACCCACAAATAATTGGTACCATGGGTACTAAGGCGATCGATGATTTTTTTGGGGAAACAATAATGGATGATAAATAAGATATGTTTTTGGGGGAACCTAGATTGATTGTGGTGTATAATGGTTATGATATATGATGATGGTCATTTCTCAAATGGTGGAATGGGCCTTAATACATATAATTATGATAAGGGACTCACATGGATCAAAATTGAATACCTTTTTCGATATTTGTGGTAGATCTATGAGAATCGAAGGTGTTAGTATAGCCTTGTGAGGAGATATGGATTTCCAGAAAAATATAATATGCTATGTGTGTATATTAAAAAAATGTTACGGTATTGTCATCAGATTAGATACTTGGATTTCCTTGGGTATTTATGGATTTCACAATATATACTCCCATCCACATAGAGTGTATTCCCATGATATCCATATCAGGGGGTATAGGAGGGACAAACCCTGGAAGTAGGGTGTCACAACATGAAATTTGTGGCATTCCACACACAACATAAACCATATAAGATAACTCAATGTGCATATAGAGTAGAAAAAAAATCGATCGTGTGGCCCCATAAATAGTTTGGTGTGGGCTATACAATGTGTACATGGACATGGAAAAGGGTATATGATATAACACATGTATAGTGCCTGGTGCCAAGGATACATGTTATGTACATGTAGTACATGTCGTATACCTACTCAATAAAGGCTTGGGTACATTTTCCCCCACATCATGGTCTTGTTTATTTTGGGTTTTTTTTCTTTATCCTTTTCCTAAAGGTTATTTTTGATTCACTACTTCTGCATTTGATGGTGATTCCCTCCATGTAATTTCACTCTTGGATAGAGTTGTTGGAATCATTTAATGAGGCCTAGAGAGATATCCCATACCATCAAAATCACCATCCCTATGGGTGGTACTCAGTGTCATTATTCATAAAATACTATATCATTTATCATCTATTTAGTGGGGTAATCCATATAGGGATACTGTTATACCCCATTGCCCAATTAGGGATCCCCATCTCTATATCAATCTCTCTCGACATCCAGTGTTTACTTATTCTTGAAATACCCAACAAACATGACATATTAGATGTATTCCATTAGTTAAATATGACTCATAGTGTTTATTCAACTATATGAGTGTTATATGGATCCTTCAAAGTAGGAATCCCAGGTAGGTGTTATGGAAATGATAATAAAATGAGACTATGATTCTACTATTATTGTATCAGGATGTTCTTATTATATATACTAATGATATAAGCCTTTAATGAGATGAATATTATTCTTGATTTTATATTCTTAGGGATTTAGTGTTGTAATGTTGGGTATTGTTTTACACAACCATTTATGGGATTTTCCAAAAAGTATCATTTCTAATGGATATAACATACCTTTATACAAATTCATAAATTGATGATGTCGTGGTGAATTTTATTGTGTCCAATTGACCATTTTCTAGTACAATGGTTTCATTTATAATATTATTATCCTATATCATAGGTTGGGATAGTTTTTAGATTCTTTTGGTGAGATTGTATTTTTTATTTTCTCTTTAGTACTTTGTTGTCGTACATTGAAGGTGGAATTTTAGATGTATTCCGGCATTGTTTTTGGTTGTTTTACATTTTATCTTTGTATAAGATTGTTTATTTTGGTGTCTGCGTACAAGTACATAAATCTAATGCCTACAATTTCTATGATATTCATTCTTTATAATGGTCCCCATACACTATAATATTTGAGGTGGGATACAGGTAGATGTAAATCCGGCCCCATTGTGGTAGTTCTTGAAAAACATGGCCTATTTTTTTGGATTTTCAGCCTCTTAATTTTCTCATGATACAAGCCCAACTATTATCCAATTTCAGTTTTTTGGACCCTCCTATGAGTAAGGTAGGTTTTCCCTAATATTAACCAATTTTCTTACTCAATTGAGAAATGCATGCATAGTTCATTAAAACATGTTCATCCAGTGATGAACAAATAAATCATTTTAATATTTACATTGTTTCATTACCTCATTATTACATATATTTAATTATATTAAAAACGCTTTATATAAGTAGGTTCAAATTGGTTTTTGTTTTTTCAAAATGTATGAGGGAAATATAATATCCTCTAATAATTTATATATAATAATATAGCATGTATAACTTGTAATTAGAAAATGGGAAATCCTAATTTAAACTTATAAAATGATTTCGTGTTTTAGAAAGATGATTTTGAAAAGGAATTTCATATTCATTGATGATATTCGTGTAATTTTTAGGATTAAATAGGGTAAAAAATTAATGTTTTAATTATAAGTTGATGTTTTCCTAGATTTTATATTTTTTAGAATGGTCTGTGGAGAGGACCCTAGTTGATATGTTATAAGTGTTAATTATTGAATAGTAAATGGGTGGTTACATGGTAATCTAGTATATTTTATATGAATTATATTTTCAAAAAGTATAACATTATATATAAATAAATAGATGGTGAAATAAAATTAGTGTTAAATTGTTTAATGGTTGCAGGGGGGCATAGTTCCCTAATAATTGAAATGTTGTACTGGGGAATGTGTGAATTGAAGAGGTTATTACTTAGAATTCAAAGAATATATTTTTTGGGAAAGTTACATTATTTTATTTTGTTTATTTTTTTCATTTTCATGAAATTACTTGTTTAAATTCCACATATTTTACAATGGATTTATTTTCATAGAATGTTGTGTGTGGTCCCTAGATTCGGTAAGGGGATATAGAAAAATAATGGGGTGTAGTGACATACCATAATTGGTTGAGGGATAATGATATAAAATCCATTGAGGTCATCTTTGGATTCCACATAGATTCATTATTATTAATTCATTATTGTGGTTCCCTATAGGATTCATGTAATATCTACATGTATCAAATTCCAGAGATTAATTCCATTTATTCTTGATGGGAATCCAATTTTCTTTTTATGGTATGGGATCAATGGATTCATATTGGTCATATTTGGTTTGATTACTCATGTTTGAGATATGGTTTAAAATTATGAATTTCTTCTAAATGAAATGAAATAACTTTGCGATTCAAATGGATGAATAGAATAGTGGAATTGAAAAGGTCAACCCCTAGGATTCCCAATGGGATTTCATCAGAGTAAATGACTAGATAATCCCAATGAATTCCCCTAGATTATTGATAACATGGTTTCCTATTTAGTTACATAGGAACTTGTCAAGACATGATGTATACTATTATTGGAGAGTCACTCATAATAGTTGAGTAATGTATAGACTGATGTCATATATCCCTATTTTTAATGGAAAATAATGGGTTTCATACTTATTTCTATTTAATTTTTTAACTTTTGGATATTTAAATTGATAAAAATGGCGAAATAGTATCAGTATTTAGTTATATAACTCATATATATACATATTTATTGGCCTATTATTTAGGGATTACATTGGTGGTGGCTCTAAAAATTGTTTTCAAATTGTACTCTAGACTCCATGTAACATAGATACTCATGAAACTATCACTATTTTATTTTAGGAATTGGTATGAGAAATAATAGGGTGATTTTGATTGCATGGTTTCTAATATTTTAAAATAATGATTGATAAAAGCAAAGGAACTATAAATTTTTTCAATGAATTATCATTTACCTTTTTATTCTCTTGGGTTTTTTCATATGTTATTATGATTTATTCATTCCTAAAATTGTACATTGTAAATTTAGTAATACCATAAGATATTTTATCTCATAGGGGAACATGATTGGATTTTATTTCACAAATATATTAATAATGTTGGTGTTGGTTATATCCATAACATTTTAGTAATACTCTTATACATTGGTATAGTCCCCAATATATACCACTAAAGAACTACAATATATGTTGAAAGCCTTTAGAATATATACATGTACACTTAAGGACAAGTGGAGCACTATCATCGGGAAACAATTCAGCTGCTACCTAGGTATGAAATTATAAATTATTTTTAGTGTTTTTTTTATATTGTCAAACCATTTAGGATTGGTTGAAAAGATAATATGTGTGTTTCAAGAATTACAATAGAACATGTTCTTTGGAATGGACACCACATGCATGTGGGATGACCGTGTTTCTTAGGAAAATATTTCTTTTCACATTGTTTAATTTTATTCATTATAGTAATTACACATTGAAAATTTCATCTAATTTATGGGTTAATGGAAAATGGGATTTTATCTCCTGCAATAATGCAGATATAGAGTGTGTATTCATGCATTATATTAGGAATGTTTTATTCCATCATAATTCCAATAATATCTTGTGATTTATTATCTATTTCCATTGGCATTGATATGAGTTTTTTATTTTATCTGTCTGTATAAATTTCTATTGTTTTTACTATATAATTATATGTTGGTATTCGATTAAGCTAAACCTCTAATGGATATTTTTATTTTGTGTGATTACATTGGATTGATTTTTTAATGAAATAGAAAATTAAATTAAAATTACATTATAATGAGAATTTTATATATAAAGTGAGATTTATATCTTATATATCTATGCATCACATAGTAAAAATATTGTTTAATTTAACTATTTAAATTTTATTTGTTTGATTTCCTACATTGATCATTATATGGTTCAAAATAAATAAAATTACATGTACATATTATAATGTGTATTCTTCTATAACATATAATTAACATTTCACTTATTTATTCCATTTTTATGTAATGATCTAGTTAATGTAAAATGGAATGTGTAAATTTATGAAACATGTTTATACATTCAAGGCATATATAGTGGGTGTTGGTGGTTGACCTTATGTAGAGATGGTTGGGATTTTTAGAGATCCTGAGTTATGTGATAACTATATGATATTTTAGATCATATTTATTATGAAAAATATATCTATGTAAGGTCGTAGGATGAATGTCCAAAATTACGAATTTGGTAGTGGGGATAAAAATCTATCTGAGCTTATGAGACCACTATGGGGTTTTTAGGTCTATTCATTATAGTTGTGGATTTGGTATTACCAAAAATATTGTAGGGTATAATAGAACTAGGTATATGTTATAGAACTTATATTGGGGTTTTTCATAGAGGATATTGTTTTAAATTGGAATGGAGTGAGTACCAATAATAGAAACCTACCAGAGGAATGGTGTGTTGGCTATATGGGAGAGCATAAAATCTTTCATTTTGATGAAGCTAAATTTTAGAGTTGGTGCCTTATTAACTTTAAGAAAATCCAATGAGATGGGTTGATTAGTGATTTTGTGTATCATTAAGTTCATATGGTATTGGTAGATTTCTCGACATACAGGATTGTCATATGATAGTTTTCACTGATTCCGTGGATAAAAATGATAGATTCGTTTTATTTTTGATGAATTTTGAAAATGGGAGTGGGGTAATTCAGTATTTATTATAGTATTGGGAGGCGTATGTTCTTTCATGTGTATAAATATATTAACTATACTATTGATGTTTATATAGGATGATCAATGATAATTTTTGGTGTCTGATTTAGGGCTAGAAATGTGGGGCTAATCCCTCTTTTAATTACTAGAGCACATATGGTTCTCGAGGATGTGTTGTTATTCTTGTGGGATTCCATGAGGATTTCCTACAAGGCATGATTGTCTTGGTGGATCAGAGTCTAATTGATAGTGATGTTATATAAACATCCAATACCCTTAGATGGGTCTACTGTAAAATATTTAAAATTTATGACACATGTCATGAAACCAACCCTGTAAATTCATGATATTTATGTATGATGTTGTAGATATATTTGTATTACCATTATATTAAGAAACTACTAAATTTGATGGAAAATCTTGTGACAAGAACTCTTATAAGTGAATTTATACTTTGAAAAGAACTAAGGGTACTCACGGGGTTTTTATAGAATTTAATTGCATGATGTAATAGAGAATTTAGTGGATGTATGAGATAGTTTTGGTTAATAAATGACTCACTAAAGTTGTTTTCAAAACTTTTATGGGCTATGTAGAAGAGTAAAACCATTTTATGATGTAATCATATACAAAGTACCATCTTAGGTGTTCTTATTTTAATTCCTCTTATGATTTGGGTAGATTGTAATCATATTATTGTGGTTCTTAAATGGGAAATAAGTCGTGTGTGTGGGGTATAGATATATAAGGACTAGATTAAAATGAACAAGAGAATTTAATTATCCAATGGAGTGTTCCTGATTAATTTGGATGTGATTAGGTATCCATGTTGGTCAAACATGACACGTGATGGGTATGTTTTGGTAGATAGAACTGTATGATCCGTAGAACATTGATATTTGTAAAACTATTTATATGGTGAACATATTGAGGCTTTTGTGTAGGGTTATAAATATTACAAGAGTTGGGGGGAAGATGCTTGGGGGTGACTAGTTTTCAGGAATTGATAAATATATGGATAATCCTTGATAAAATAATTTGAGGTTAATGTGATTAATTTTGGATCATGGCCCAGGAGGAGAAAAAACATGTGGTTCTGATGAGACCCATTTGGGGTATAACTCTTGTAGTGTTAATGGATAAATACAATATTTTGGAATTAACTATTAATCATGTAAATGTATGACCATAATTTTTGGATGTCAATTTCAATGGGTTTCATATGTGGAATTCTCATGATCCATGAATAGTTGATGACTCAACTTTATAGTGACACCTATGGATGAATATTCTCATACCATATAACAATCATGTTTGTTTATGAATGGAGTGTTTTATATAGATACTTGAATAAATTTTCATTTGTGAAAGGGAAAGATTACTCTTTGGTTGGGATTGAGATGTTGGACATGGTGGAATGCCCCTTGGCTGGTTGAGATATTTGTTATGTGAATCTGACCATTAGGTGATCAGTATGGTGTTATAGTGATTGTTAAGAAGTAGAGAAGAATATATCTATATTACATAATTAATTATATATATGAGTTCAAATTTGGTGTTAGATTGGGTTTGTCTAGTAATTAGACCTCATGTTAGTTTTGTAGGTGTTTAAATTGATTTAGTTTGGTTGTTCATCGTTGGGAAAAATATTATACAATTGGGTCATATCATATTTAAGGTTAATACAAATGTTCTTCATGAGATGTCTAACTAAGATATCATTTTATATCCTATGATGGTTATAGGAAGCCTCTAAAATTTATGGAACAATGGTCAGGAGTGTTGGTCACACCTTAGTGGGGGAAGCTATGTGTTTTGATGTAGCATTGAAGAAGGATGTTTGTATTCAGTTCTCATGTGGGATAAGATGTGGAAAGAATGTTTCGGGAATGGATTTTTATTTTTTATGATAAAAACAATATGATAGGTGGTATCATATTCGGTGGATAGTAATGTAAAGTGAGGGGATAAACTGACATCTAATCGTTATTCCATGACTTTGTTTGTGTGATGAGATTGAAGCTACACCAATCATTATAAATTTGAATGGAATATGAATAATTTAATACAATATGATGGTTGGAAGATATATTTTTTAATTAACCTTCATTGGGTCTACCCTAGGGTGGGTATCACCATATTAAATTGATCTTTTAGTTGGGGACAACGTGGGGTATCGAGGCTGAAGTGTTTGAGTGAGAACTATAATGGTGTTTAAATAAAAATTATGGGTATCCAATAATTTTTTGGTATGTAAATGGACGTTATGGGGGAAAACCTATTATAATTATTGTATTTTGGATAATACTATGGGTTTTATGAAATATACCATTGAGAATTTATTAGTTATAAAATATGGATTTTCATAGCATTGTGAGATATTAATTGTTTTGGTAGATTCTAAATTCCTTCGATCATTTATTGTCATAACGGAGATCATTAACATGAGAGGTTTCATGAATCATAGGTCAGAGATGTATTTATTATCTTATCTATTTTCATAAAATTTATCATAGAAAATAACAAATTTGAGTCTTGTAAATCAGCATGTTTATGTCCCGATATCATATGGTAGACTGAGAATCATTTTTTAATGTTGAGAATGTGTGATGAATTATTGGGGATGTAAAGGGCCCTATATAAATCATATTTTCCAAATTATTTAGTTCATGGTTGTTGACTATCTAATCATCCATGTGTCAAATTGGTGGTGAATGATAATGTTTGGATAATGAGGAAAAATTCACCCAGAAGTGTGTCGATTGAAATTTTAGTGGAGGATCTATGATTTACATCCAAAATGATTTATGGGGAACCATCGAGATGAGAAATTATATATTGGAGTGGTTTTAATACCTCTTTCCAATATAGATGCTAAAATCCAAGAGGGATTCATGTTTTTGGATTAGTAGGTGGTTTGGATTTTAAAACAAAGTATATAGAAAAATTATGTGGACCTAAAACCAATATAGAGTAGTTTTAATACAAGGAACATGGGCTCTAGGTGGTTAATGGGGGATTTTGGGGGCTCGAGAGGAGTAAGGTATGGAAACAATGAAGTGAAACTGACCCCATTAACCGATATCTAGTACCTTATAACATTATATTTTTATAATATGTAAGGAATTACAAGAAAAAGGACATGTAAGATTAGTTTTATTTATGTAACAGATATATAAATGAGTCTTATATTAAATTATAATAAAAAATTAAAGCATAATTTTGTTTATTTTGAGAATAACATTATTATATATATCATACCACTTCAAATTAGTCACAGTAAAATTCCTAGATTCCATGTAAAAATACAAAAATAATAGTGAGTTAAAATGGCGAGTAAGGGTTAAAGAGTGTGGAATAAATAATGAATAAATAAATAATAAACATTAATGAATAAACGATATGGAAGGATAAATATCTGAAAAAACATTCCGTATAAATAACTTGACGATATAAATAGACATGGTTTAGTCAATATAGAATTTTAAATAACTAAAACTCATACAATTTATTAAATAAAATGAAAATAAAATTCATCCAAATATAATGTCTTTTTAAAAATATCATGAATAATAATAACTATTATTTTTGTAAATGTATAAATATTGGACTTCATGTTTCCTAGGAACATGTAACCACTACTATCTAAATATATCCTAAAGAGAGTTTAAAACATATTGGGTAAAAACCCAGTTTTCCTTGCCTTTTCAACTGATTCATCCCATCTGACTACTAATTCATTGAGGGGCATATATTAAATTGTCCCCAACCCCTATATTTCATGTATAAACAATTCCTCATATATCAAATAGTATATTTAATTCATAAATAATTTTCCTTTTTATTAATTATACATGTTGTGTAAAGGATAAAATTTTAAAAATATTTCCCCGATTAATGAAATGAACATCATGTAAAAAACATATGTAAAAATGATATATAGTTCAGTTAATAATCATATCCATGATAGATGATATGGATATGTAGGATATATTTAATGTCTAATGATCAAAGTAATGTGACAATTTCAATGTAATGTTATTAGATAATAAATTAAATTAAATAAATGAATGTAAAAACATTCCATAGATAGAATGATCATAAAAAATAAATATAATGAATTAGAATTTTATAAATTCAACATTTATTTATAGGAGTTATTAAAAATTGTTTTTGTATTTAATGAATATAATTATCATATAATTTTCATTCAAAACATTCTTGATGAAAATATCATTTTCATTCAAAAAAACGTTTATAGAATCCTATTTCATTGAAAATGATTTTTTTAAAATATTAAAAATAACATCTTAAACTACTGAATACAACATCACAAAAATGTTGGATGTGTTGGTTGGTATTTTTGTGCATTCCATGAGAGTGAAAATAATATATCTTTTGTAAAATGGTAAGAAATATTCTTTATTTTGAAATATAAATGAATATTATATGAAAATAATTTTTAAAAATACTCATTAGGTAAAAAAAAATTTAGTAAATAATATTAGTATGGTTAAAGAGAAAATATTTTATTTTATTATTATATGACATGGTATTGTAACATAATATAGTATTGATCTATGATAAAAAAAATTAAATTTTTTATACATTTTGTAAATTATTTTATGTAAGAAATGTATGGAAATATGGTTATATAAA
Organism: Viscum album; assembly: GCA_963277665.1. Lineage (NCBI taxonomy): Eukaryota > Viridiplantae > Streptophyta > Magnoliopsida > Santalales > Viscaceae > Viscum > Viscum album. The sequence goes on along the minus strand of OY728121.1, from coordinate 1,636,185,124 downwards.
TTGGAAAATAAAATCAATTACTGAGGAAAAGAATATTAAAGGGTTCATTAAAAATGATCATATAATTTCCTATTATTAAAATTAAATACTAATTAATCTTGAATTGAATTTGATTGTAAAACAACCTTTAAAATGATCATAAATTTTACGTGAGAATTAATAAATAAATTATTATTTGTGTCAAATATAAATCCACATAATGTAATTAAAAATAGAATAATATATTTTAAAACTCCATTATGCCAATAATTAAATAATAATAACGGTAATTAAGAAGGATTATAACAACTAAAAATAAATTTAGTTATAAAATCTCTTTATCACTGGGAAATATTGGGTTTTAATACCCTTAAATGAAATGACAGAAATAGAAACTTAATTTACCCCGGAGAATTAATTATTCCAGATATTACATGTCATTGAGGAAGTATATTAACCATATAGTGGTAATTAGGTGAATAATTTTACAATATTCCTTATTAAAATGAAATTGAGATGAAGTAGGTTCTAATATGGAAGATGGTAGGGCATACATACCGGTATGTAATATATCCATTTTTCGTTGATCATTTTAAAAGGAGGTAAGAAATATAAAATCATTAAATAATGATAATAATATCATACGTCCCATATATTAAACATAAAATTTCATCCTTGTGGTTCAATGATGAAAATAGAGTGACATCGCTTCATGAAGGCGGTAGTCCACATGTACATGAATGATGTTATCAACTTTACATGAGTGAAAATGAATGAAAAAAATGATATATATATATATAGTTTTTTAAATTATTAATATATCATTTATATTGTAATTAATTCATTTATATCATGTATAATCACTAAAGTTATCTTTATCACCTTCTATGTGATGGGATATTGAACGAAGAGTTACACAACATAGTGATATCGTAGTCGTTCATACACATGAGCGATGTTTTCACATCTCAAAAAGAATTGAATGTGAAAGAAATATATGATACAATGACTAAAGTGGCTTAAATATTATATAAATATCATATATATATACTTCATATCAATCATAATACCCATCTATGAGAGGTTTAAATTAAAAAAATAATGACATCGGTTTATGCGGAGGTAGTATACCGTACAGATGAATGATGATCTTTCAACTTATTTTTTTGGAAGTGGAGATGGTTATTGGAAAATAAATTTTTTATAAATGCATAAAAATATCATTATTATATTAAATAAAATGGTTATTATATATTAATGGTTCAATATGAAATTAATGGATGTTAAAATGGAAATAAAATAATAATGTCTATTACGGAATGCTACATCTTCTTTGGGTACACGCCTTAGATTTGAACTAAATGCTTCCAAATATTAAATTATTCACAATCTAAGGATTCTAGTAAGATGTGAGGGAATTTGGGAAGTTATTTTTTCAGTTATTTTATGATCCAATTTTTTTTAAAGTTGATATGTGGAGAGGAGAGGGGTCTTCATTTATATATTGGGTGAGTGACACAACTATATATTTTTTGGAAAGAATGTATTCTAAATTTTTTTATTTAATCAGGCCCTTATAATGGTCTAATATCTACCCTATAATATATAAGTTCTAAATATTTCCATAAAATTTGATTTTGAGAACTATTAGTTCATTTTAACTCCATATATTGTAGGACTAACCACTAAGTAAACTCATTTATAACATAATTACTGTAATTATTTTTAACTATTTTCACTATTTTTTTTGTTTGAAATTATGTTGAAGTTTTTATAAATTATAAATATTTATTAATCAAAATATTAAATTTATTATGTCAAATTTACGCCTTATATTTTTCAAAATTAATATTAATATTAATCCCACTGACTTGATGTGAATTTTTGTGTTTAAATATAAATTGTTAAAAATTTTACAACGTTATTATATTTAAATTTAATATAAAATTTATTAAAATTACTTACATTTGTTTCAAATATAAAAAATTTAACTAATTTAATTTTAAAAATAGTTTAAAATAAAATTTCACTTTATAAATTAGTTATACAAAATGCATATTTTTATTAAAATTCAGTATTTTTATTATTAATAAAAATTGTAAATTTTGAGAAAATTCAAAATAAATTCCCCATGATAATTTTGGAATTATGATTTCATAAATGAAGTTTATTTTCAAAATAAATTATATATATATGTTAAAATTTAATTGTAAATAATGAGCATGAATCACGATTAAAATGTATTTTAGAAAGAAAATATTTTTCAAAAAACATGACTATTTATCTTTAATGATTATTATTGTATTTAAAATAAATAAATTTTTAATAATAATTATATATATATATATTCATATTTTAGAAAATCTTATTTTTTTACATTCTATTCCAATGGGAAGGCGATAACTATCACATTAGATATCCAGTTTAATATTATATTGTTTTTTAGTAAGTACATGTATCGCCTGACACACAAGATATTGAAGAAACACATTTTTTTTGTAACACAATATAAAATCACTGTAGCATGGATTTAAAAATAAAAACAATATTAAATTTAATTAAAATTTAAAATATATTGTCACGACTCATTATTTTATATTACATCCTTTAATTTTTGTTATGTTTCATATACAATATCAATTATAATGTTCACACTATTAAATTTTATGGTGTTCTATTCTCTCCATTATAAAAAAAGAAGTCCTAAAAAATTTAACATGATCTTAGTAATCTAGGGTTTTACATTTGTAAATTATTTTTAAAAAAACTTCATTGTAAAAGGGTTAGTGAATTATCCCATAATAATATATAAAGGTAAGTAATAGATTTTAATGTGGAATAAAACATATTTTGTTTTTTACATAGGAGAAAATTGGTGGAAAGTGAAGTTATGAATATAGAGGAAAAATGTAAATATCTATATTAGGTAATTATTTTTCTTGAAAAATTATGTTAAAGATCATTGGAATGTTTAGGGTCTCAAATCCATTAATATAATGTGAGTGAAATAGTGATTGATATCACTAGAAATGATTGGAAGGAGACATATTTTTTTTATGATTTTTTTCTAATGATTTGGAATTGTTTTACTATATAAATATATAAGTAAATATAATTAGATGATAAATTTATAGTTTATATCAAAATTTCATCCATTTTTTTCAATTTCATCATTTTCAAAATCAACACTTATTCTAGGAAATATAAATCTAAAAATGATTTTCTAATTTCTAAATATTTTTAGTTACTTTTAATAGATCTTAAGATATATAATGGAGTAAGAAGTAATTTCAACTATCTCAATCTATTTTCAATATCCATTATGTTTAATAAATTAATATCTAAAACAAAAAATGTAATAAAATTGTTTTATAATTAATATTTATCCACAAAATTGTGTAACAAAAAACAATAACATGTTAAACATGTCATCACATAGGCCAGTGGTAGGAGTGAAACCCATATCGTCCTTCGGCCATTAGTTCAAGCCCCACCAACTAGCCAAATGTGATGATTTTTTACCCAACAAACAGGTTGATCTTTTAGTATGATATATTTGGATAATTCTTATAATGATTCCAAAAACATTATGGACTTTCTTTGATATAATTTTAATCATTAAATAACCATTTTAATTTTATTTTCAACAAATTTAATTTTTTTACAAATTCAAATATTCTTATTTATCTATTATTAAAATATATTTAGTTAGAATTTCATAACTAATTTTTATCAATAACTTGAGACTAATTTATTTATAATTTTAATTTTTTATCAACCAAATAAAATTATCAACAAAACATATACTTAAATAATGGGTACCATTTCAATAAATTATTCCAAAATTATTCTTATTCTTGTTAAATCTCTACCACATATCAACCAAAAAAGAGTTTTTTACAAGTATTAACATATGATATATTATAAACACATTTACCAATGATAGTATCTATATGTATTAGGATTATTAATATATAGATGATCCTAAAATATAATAGGATACTTATATGTTTCTTAATTCCGATATCAAAAATACTATTGATAAAATGATTAAAGAATTTAGTTATTGAATCATAAAATATAAATACGTCATTTACATTATTTCCACATAGATCCTTCCATTTTCTTTGGGTTATATGTTATAATATATATTTGAATTTGGTAATACCCTAGTTTCCCGAATTTAAGGAAATGAACTATAAATGTAATCCTAGGATGAGATTTATTTACTTCCATCATACTCTTAAATTTTCCTTGGAAATTATATTCATTATAACATAATTTCACAATCATAAATAATTTTATTGATCATTCAAGACACGTTTTTCTATATTTCCTTCCAAATATCTAACAAGATTGAAATCAATAATTCATTCCTCAATGATCTCTGTCACTGGAGTTTTTATAAACATACATCCCATTCCAAATTTGTAAGTTGAGGTGTTGGTTAATTTATAAGTTTCCAAACATATTTTTTGAAAACTAATTAATAATAATCATGATACCATTCACTCAGTTCAAAATTACATTTATTTTATAATTTTCATCACTATATCTATCATGACCAATGTTAACATGATTCTTTTAGGTTCAATCCATTGACTAAAACCAAAAGTAGTATTGTGAGAAACCATACTCATAGTGGGAAAACCATATAATTATTATTGTATTTATAAACCTTTAAAAATTATTTTATGTCTAAGAATCATTATTTTTTATCATGGTAATTCATTATCATCAACTTTTCAAATTATTATTAATGTTTGGTAATGAAAATATCAATTATCCAAGTAATATCCCAAGGGAGTTTGAAAAAGGGTGTTCAGTAAGACCCTTATCGTATACCAGGTAACAATTGAGGCATGAATGGAATTAGCTTTTTAGAGTTTCTTACTATAGGAAAATATATGAAAGAACCAATTCCACTTTTAGTATCTAGACAATTAATTTTTCTATGTAAAACCCACAGAATCATTAATATACGAAAAAATTGTGTTTTCTTTTGTACATATAATAAAATTAAATCATAGTGTTATGTTTTCTAATATATAAATTACCTAAATCTATATCCTAGTGTTTCTAATAATCTTTATTTGATTCCAACTATGTTGAATTATTACCCAGTACCCTAGAGTTAGGGCCTACTATCATTACATTGGAAAAATATACAAGGAATCACATCTCGAATAACCAATTATTTTAGCAGTTTTGGTAAACTAGATACATACATGATAGTTACAATATATTTTAATACATAAATTACTACATAATTTATATTTTATTTAGAGAGTAAATTTATTTCATCTATTATATACAAATATTTTCTTAATTGTAACCATTTATGCAATAATGGTAAAAAAAATTAATGGTGAGATCAAATGATCAATAAGGGTAAATACAAAAATAATAAATCTTAAATAAATGAAGCATAGTTATTAAAGAATGATCAATATATAAAGGTAATTAATTTATCACTCATTCCATTTAAATAAATTGACTATATAATAAGATAGTGAATAATAAATATGGAATGTACAATAACAAGAACTCAAGTCATTTAATCATTAAACTAAAAATTAAATGCATCGGAATGTAATATAGTTATAAAAATCTACTATACAATAATAAATCATAATGAATTATGTTCTTAATTACTCAATGTCAGGTTTCCCAAGAACATGATACCTTTACCATCAATATATATCCCCATGATAATTTAATAAATTCCAGGTAAAATCCCACTAAAGTGAGGTTATCCAACTGCTTCCCCCCATGAGACAAATGTGAATCGAGGGGAATTCATGAAAATGTACCCAACCCTTGTATTAGTGGTCCAAATCAATCCCTATATACCAAATAATTTATTAAATTCCTTAAAAATGATCCTTATCATTAAATTAACCTCTTGTGTATTGGTTTTAAACATGTTATTAACATATTAATAAATTTTATATTTAAGAAATAATATGTTATCCTTTTATATTATATTATCACCCATTAATTGATTGTATTCCATTATTTTCATCATTTCATGTTTTCATTGCCTTGTTTTCTCAATAATGGGTTTTTATTAAAGTTGAGGTTATTGATGATTTTTTATAGTAATATAATATTGAAAATAATATTCATTAAAATATTAAAATATTTTTATATCAATTTTTCCATTGAAACCTATCATTAATGATATTTATTTCAAATGAAATGTATTAAGATCATTGGGACGGTAGGTCATATGTACACAAAAGTAATGCATCCATTTTTCAATTGTCATTTTGGAAAGGAGGTAAGAAATATATAGTAATTTTTGAATGAGAATAATATCATAAATTAAATATTTTATATAATTATATATTTCATCAATAATGTTTGGTGATTAATATAGAGTCACATTTCTTCATGAAGGAGGTAGTCCACAAGTACAGAAACAATGTTGACATTATAACTTGAGTGGAAATGAAAGAAAGATATCATTATATATTAATTATTCCATAATGATAAATATTTCATGTATATCCCCTGTAATCATTAATATTATCTTTATTAAATTTTATGTGAAGTGTTAGTGAATGACGAATCACGTTATTTTGCAAGCTAGTAGTTTGTCGTACACATGAGCAACATTATCGCATCCCCTGCAGAAAGGAAGTTAAAAATGAATGATATATATATATATAATGAATCATAATGAATAAATACGTTATCAATATTATTTATTAAATTTTATATTCATCATCATTCCCATCTGTGAGAGGAGGAATCAAAATGAACAACATCTATTTGTGAGGTGGTAGTCTGCCGTAAACAGAAATGATGCATTTTTATCCCATTTGAATATAGTGTTGAGGAGATGGTACAGTAACATTTACAAAAATAATCATTTATATAGAAATAACATAACTTTTTATATTATAAGGGTTTAGTAATTAATTAGGGGTTGAACAAGGAAATAAAATAATGATGTCCACTAATTAATCTTACCTCCTCAATTTGTATCATCCTTTGGTTATCACTAAAGAATTCCAAAGTTTTATTTATTCTGAAAATAAGTATTATAGTATTCTGATTATGAATTTGGGATGTTATTTGGGTAGGTAATTTCTATACTGTTTTAAAAAAGTTAATTTTGGAGGAGAGTGTTATCCTTTTATTAATGGAGTGAGTGCTAGACTTGTAATTTTAATGTGAGAATTACAATAGGTTTTTTTCATGACCTCAGACCATACAATTATCCATTATTGGTAATATAATGGATAAGGTTGATATATTTCCATATAATTATATTCAGATACATTTTTGGTTATTTTACACAATATATTTTATGTTTATCCACTAAGAAAATTAATTTTTACCATAATCATTGTAATTAATTTTAACTACTTTTACTAATAATTTTGGTAATAAATTAATTTCATAATTTAAAAATTATAAATTATTTGGAATCTTAATATGGTATACATTTTTCTTAATTCAATCAAAATAACAGGAAGAAATAATTTAATATAAATCCTATAGACATGAAGACAAAATAAATTTTCATTGGAAAAATGATAAAAAATCATACATTATTTTTATGTATAAATTGAGTATGAAATTGACTAAAATAACATAAATTGGATTAATTTATATTACATTAATCTAATTTTACATTTAAATCAATTAAAATTGTTATTTAATGTTTTGAATTATATAAATGAACAGGTCCATTTAAATTAAATTTGATTATTTTTCTCTATTCATAAGAAGATGAATTATTTCGAAAAGATCCCAAAAACTCACCCTATGTTAATTTTTATTTCCATTTCCAAAATTATTATTATTATATAAATAAATTTTTTAATTGGTTTGAACGTTAATATTAAAGTTTTCAAAGAATGAATAATTAAAACGTCTTTAAATAAATAGTTTTTGATTTTCAGAAAAAATTTATGTTTTTAAATGATTTTTATTTTATTTATAATTTAAAAATTAATAATAACCATGATTAATATATATTTTAATAATTTAGTTAATCTTATTGATACCCACAATTATAGTAGTTAGGAAATAACTATCTGATAAAATAATAATATTTATAGTAAAATGTTGTTATGTAAAACACAGTCTTCTCTGTAAGGAAATTTATTGAAGGAACTCAATGTTGTTGAATGTAGAATAAAATAAACTAGGGTATTCATGAATTAAACACTGAATAAGGTGTTTTATTTAAAATACTAAAAATAGAATAATGTATAAATATTTTTTTATTCCATCCTACAATGGGTGTTTTGTGTTATACACACTATCGAATATGACGTTCGGATTATGAAATTTCTATTTTCTAGAATAAAGGCTTAATAGATCCATTATATTTCTATTCTAAGGACACCATCTATCTGGTGGGAGCCAAATTTTACCCTGTGGGATTCATGTAAATTTTTAAATGGGTTTAAATCATAATAATTTCTTTATGATAACACAATTATATACTCACTCGAGACTTTCATCCATTATTCTCTTAAAATATCACCTCAATTCGTTTCTATATTATTCATTTCATTTAGATGAATCTCCTTTATATGTTGGATAAATAAAAATATGTATATTGAATTGGGGTGCTTGATAAAATATTTCCATTCAATGTGAAATCCACTTTTTTATCATTGTTAAGTAACCACATGATGCTTTTTGATAATGTAACCTATATTCAGTGTCGTTTTCTAATTCATCATTTATCTATATTTTAGATGATCTAGAAACTAATATAAAATTTGTGGACTCTCCTAAAGATAAGATAATTGATCTTACAAATAAATCCATATGTTTCATAAATTTATGGTTCATTAATTGTGCATTCAAAATGATTATCCCTGTTATGATAGTATAAATTTATGCATACAATTAATGTAAAATAGATGTGGTTTCTTTAATGTTTTTTAAAATAAAAAACTATTTTTAAACAATAATTGTAAAATGGAATTTCCCAATAATCAATTACAATATATAAGATTTTAATATTAATTAATTATATCAAACAAAATTTTTAATTATATTTGGATGTTGTCGTAGTTTAGAAAATTAATTAAATGGTCCATGAATTGGAAAATATGTGATATATTAAATGTGAATATTATTTAATAAAAATGGGTAGGTTACATTGTAATCTAATGAAGAATTGTGTGTTTTACAATCTTGATATAGAACATTATATATATACATATAAAGACTGAAACAAATATAGAATTAAAGTGAATAAAGAAAGTATTTGGATCAACTTGTCTAATGGAAGAAATATTGTAATCGGAAATGTGTGAATTAATGTGGTGATTATGTGGAAATTATTAATTAATTTTTTTGATTAATTGAAAAAATGATACATTTTTTAAATGGTGTCTTGAAAGTAATTCTTTAGATAAATTCCATGCATTTTATATGGACTTCATTGTTATATAATTCCATGATGTTTCCTTGAATTTTAGAAGGAGATTCATATATATAAGGACCCTACCTTAAAAAATTACATAATTTTGAATTAAAATAGTAATTGAAAATGAGGATATTTTCAGGATTAGAGTATTAGAGAATTAGTCCAAAACTATTATATTTCATCTCAAAAAGTTACAAAGTAGACACTATTTCTCAGTTCCCAATTTTTCATAAAACAAAAACTCATAAAAAATGAGTCATGTGTTGTTTCATGTTTTAGACAACATGACTTTTCCTTGATCCCATCCTTGACAATACTCAACTTTAAGTCCTGATAAAAACATTTCAAAACCTGGTATGACCATAAAAATATCAGTAATGGATATAAAATAATGAAAGGAAACATTAACCTATCAATAAATACATATCAAAGAAACCATACATTTCAAACATAACGTAACTCATGAAATCATAATATTTATGAATAACAAATAGAAATCATAAATAATAAAGGTAACGTGTGACATCCATATAAAACATACATTGTAGATTTCACAGATTCATAGGGAGTTACATTTGGAATATCTATCATAGTATATTACCTTAATCTCTTAGGAGAAACATTAATGATTACATCCATAACGTTACCCAAGGCATTAGAAAGTTATATTAGGCTCATCCACAATAGGGTTATCACATAACATCACATATTCGTAAACCATGCCAAAAAAACCATAACATAGTCATAACACATAAAACTAGCATAAAAGAAAAGTTAAAATTTCCACATTGCACTCCGAATATATTATTTCATGATATTTACATAATCAATTCTTTATCAAACCATTTAAAAAATACAATATATGGATTTTTTAATCAAATTTTCCCATACCACTTTGAAACGTATAAATGAATTATCATTTTAAAACATTAATGTCCATAGAAATAAATCCAAAAAACAATTTTGAAAACATATAAATTACCCTAGAAATATTTAGAATAATAAATCATTCAATCATTAAAAATGATATTTTAGTTAGACTTTTTAACTTAATGAGAGACACAAGAATAAAAAAACGAGGAAAAAATTTAATCAAAACATTATAATATCATGAGAAGAATGGTATTCATGATATAATATTTAAATGGATAGTATATAAACAATAGAAGTTTTAATTGGTTCATAACAACAATAAAGACTCAATGGAATGTAAATTGAGATGAAATCCCTTTTAAAAACTGTACCTATATATTAAGGATATATAAATTATATAATAATGTGTGAAAAGTATAAATACAGTCAATATGATTGGATATTCAGTGTAAATCAATCATATAACATTCAAACATATTTTTGTAAAAATAACACCAATGACTTGGATGTTTAACACAATGAATGGAAATTGAGTTAGAATTACTCCTATCACGTTCAAATTGATGACTTGAGAATTTAACAACTGAGTGATTATGTGTATCAAAAGTATATCCACACAATGTGGAGTGGAAATTAAAATAGAATAAAATAAAAAGTGATTCCTCACATAATTATAGCATGAAATAATTATGAATTAGAAGATTAACCCTAGGAATGGAAATTCAGTTAAAAAGCTCCCTTAATGATTAGGTAACAAACGAATCATACACCACAAGAAGGAAGGGTCATAAAATGAATATGTAAATACCCATATATTACAGTATATTAAATAAATAATAAAATCATAAGAAGTACCCACACAACATAAAAGGAAATAGTGGCAAACATATCATTAATCTCAAGAGAATAAAATGTGAGATGAAAACCCCTAACCACATTGTAATAAAATGAGTCGTATGAAGAAAAGTTAATAACCACACAATGATAACAGAATAACATCAATATAATGATAATAATGATAATATATATCAAATGGTAGTACACAATACACCACATGAAATAAATAAGTCGCGAACAATGGAAATCTCACAGAATTAAAAGTGAGATAAGAAAACCCTAACCCTGTGTCCGAATTGACCCCTTCGATATTTAAATACCTAAGTAATAAAATAAAGTAAATTTATAATTCCTTAAGAACCGTTTTCATGTTTATTATTCTTCTTATATCAATTATTACCATGTTATAAACATTATTTAATCATTTATGTTAATAATGGTTTTTTTCGATATTTGGTACTTGAGTCAAAAATTAACTTCTTATAACATTAATTTGTTTATGTCATCAAAAGTCCATTATCTACAGAATGATATTACGGATATAGATAGCATATAGATCATATATATACAGTATATGTTTGTTTTTATAATGGTACATAACATTTGGAGGTAAGAAGTGAAATGCATCATTCATGGAGATGGTAAGCCGTACGTACGCATGACCGCTACTTTCATTTCTATTTCATATTTAATGGAATGAAAACATAATGATACATAGGTATATTATAATTCAATTAAAATATCATATATAATTTCATTAACTAAATATTTTATACATTTTATGTTTGGCATGAACGAGTCATATCATTTTGAAGGGGCGGTTGTCTGTACTTCCTCAAATTAAATTATCACGTTTACCCACTATGGAAACTGTAAAGGTATGATATAAATGATAAGTATAGACGAAAAGAGACAATATAAATATAATATATATCACATATAAATATTGTTCCATATTAATGGCCACCATATGATTTGGTAGGAGAACACTGAACAACCATCCTTTCGTGAGGCAGTAGTTTGCCGTCCACAGAAACTGTATGTTCTTTACAAAAAAGATGGAGGTGTATAGAAGTGTAACTGAATCCTTATCATAAAAAAACCTAATATTTCGGGGATAGTTTTTTTTCCAAAATAAAATAATAAAAAATGTTTATGGGGTTAGAGATGTAAAATAAAAGAAATAATCTTATGAGAAGACGTTACCTTTAAATCAGGTAACTCAATTTGGTTTGATCCAAAATGATTTATTGAAATGCCTTTTTCCTAAGGTATGGCTTGTAGGTGGAAGATAGAGATATTGAGGGATTATTTGGGTAAATTATGGAAGAGACAAGGGGATTTATAGGTGTGGGTAATGGGTTAGAGTTGATAGCTTTTTATAAGGGGGAAGGGAAGATGAGCCTTAACCAGGTTGGTAAGGACTCCGTAAGTGCATACATGCGACCATGGATCAAATCCATGGGGATGCAGAGTTTCTGGGAACTGTAGCAGTACTATAGGAGGAACTGTAGCAGTACTGTAGCGGAACTATACAATACTATAGCAGGTACTATAACAGACATGTATGGGTCACTTTTTGGCCCTGTAGCAGCCGAGAATATGTCCCTATTTGGGGCTTCGGGCCACCGATTTGGTCCTTGATTCATTTAAGACCTTCGGTCCACCAAGGACTTTAGGTCAGTAAGGCCTCAGGGACATCTCAAGGCCTTCGAGGCACCATTAAGTGTAGATTCCAACTATACTACCTACATGGAACAAGCTCTACAAAGAAGATGAGCAAGGATGTTTCACCACATCAGAAGCTAAACAGATTGCAAGAATGAGAGGGTATGACACCTGCCATCATGAAAATACAATGCATGCACGAGAATTCCTAGCTGAACAGCCATTCAAAGGTGGAGATCTAATTTCATGATGAAGATGCTGGGGAGGAGAAGTTCCATGTAATTAGTCTGGGTTGTTTTTAATGTTGGAAGCCTACAGGCAATGACTTCCTCTAAGGCATACAGTCCATGTAATACTTACACCTACAGGTCTTGTAAGGGTCCCACATCACCCCTTGAATGGTGTATTATCAAAGATCATTAAAAAAATGAAGGCCTTCGGGCCATTGGAGGAGTGTATAAGGGATGAAGTGGCTCTATTAGAATGTTTGAAAACATTATTTTATTATATAATGATTTATAGTTTCAAAAAATCCAAAACATATTAAAGTTGAAGAAAAAATGAATCTAGTTTGAAATAAAATCATCCAAAGAGAATTGTTGTAATGCCCCGAATCCAGTTACCTAGAGTCAGTGCATTATTTTAATACATATGCATGATTACAAGGAATCAAGTCCCGAAGGACCGATCAGTTTAGCAGTCTTTGAAAATAGACTACATAAATGAATATTAAATTACACTTTATAATATACAAAACAACATATATATTCTTTTATAAACTCCATTATACCCTTGGTTTAACCCTGCATATCAATCATAATACACTTCTTGGAACCATGGGAAAAATAAAACATAGAAAGGGGTGAGCTCAGATGCTCAGTAAAGATAACAATACAGAATAAATTTTCATACATAAGTATAAACATTTAATGCAATGTATAACTAAAAAAAATCCTATTAAACATGAAATTTAGCATAATATTGGAAAAATAAAATGATGTAATTCCATTTAGTTATTCACATGGATATTCTACTAGTTGAATAATCACATGAAATATCACTAACCACTTTTATAATGATGGAATTCATAATTCGAGACTATCATAACAACATAGTCAAGGCCTTGTACCATGACTACAAATAAGATTTTGTCAAGGCCTTGGGCCAAGACACTAATTTGTCTCATTAGACCTACTGATGCATCGGGAAACAATAGCAGGCTCAACCCGTCACTTAATATGTCAAATGCATTCATCATATGAACAGGTTTAAACATAACATAAACATTCATATTAAAACTAGCATATGAAATGTAAATACATTCTCCATAAACCATGAATGGTATAAAAATAATACAGCCACAATCAAAGATATCAAAAAACCATCAATACAATATGGAAATTTTGTATCATAATAAATCAACTACAAATAATCATAAAATCCTTCAAAGGATGTTGACATAGATTAAATCAATAATATTTGAATGAAATATCTCTTTTTTGAAATCATTTAAAAGTCACACATTTATAGAGGAAGTAATTTAAAAAAAAAATTGAATTAAAGTTTCCCATACAACTTTGAAACTTTTGAAAATAAATATCATTTAAAAACATTCATGTCTATATAAATAAATCCTTAAAATCATTTTGAAAACATGGACATTAATTAAAAAAATCATTTTTACCTTAACTTTATCGAAAATGTTAAAAGGTCCTTCTTTGGAAAACGACAGAAATATTCCATTATAAACATCTTATAAATAATCAAAAAAGGGTATAAATTAATTTAACCCATAGTCTATAAAATAGTAAGAATGACTTGAAATACATTTTTAAGAAACATGGATGTCGATGATAAAGAGGTTCCAGTAGATAATTACGGATAAATAACCTCGGATAATGAGGAGATTTTGAAATAAACCCTTACCAATTTGGTAAATTACGAAACATACACCCCATGAAAGAGGTATCATACAATGAATATGTAAATACACATAAATTATATTTTATTACACATAGAATACAATTATGGGCAGTACATACACCACACAAAAGGTAATAGTGGCAATATGGCACAAATCTCACGGGAATAAGGAGTGAGAAGAAAACCCCTTACCTTGAACATTACTTTAGTAGAGGGTACATTTAACCTCCTATATAACGATTTTATTATATTATTAAATTATACCAGAACTATATTAATATTTATGATATCATAAATTATTCATTTATGACTTTATAATACCCATTAAGTAATAATTTCCATGTTAAATTAACATTTCAGGTAATAATCTCTTTTTTTATCGTACGTGTTTTAACTTTACACTTGATTTTATCACTTAGATTATGATCGAAATACTTTGAGAAATATAAAACATTATTTATATATCATATATATTTAGAATATAAATATGTATAATAGACATATATATGAAATGGAAAACACAGTTTATGGAGATGGTAGTCCGTACGTACGCATAAACACTGTTATTGTTTTCATAACATATTAAACAGAACTAATAGAATAAAATATATGTAAGTAAAAATATATACAAATATATCTCCAGTATCATTATTATGTCATATATTACAAGAATATTAGTAATATATATTTTTATAATCATCGATGAATGGTGAATGAGGAAATTAATCTCATCGTGTCGTGGAGACGGTAATCCGTACATACGCACAAGTGACAATATAATTTCCTTAATGGTGTGGAATTGGCTGGTATATTAATTTTTCAGATATATTATCATGATATTTTTATTATTTATATACATATTACTCATTAATATATCCATCCAAATAACATAGTGTTGAATAAAAAATTGCACCACAGCGTGGAGATGGTAAGTTATATGTACGCACGCATTGGGACATTATCATTCATAATATGGATAGAATAATGAATATAGTTGTGAAATATTTATAATAACATGACAGTATATTGAAGATACTGGATTTATTATTTTATAATGGAAATAGCAAAGAAAGAAGAAGTGGAATAAGAAAGGAATTTGAAAGAGGGTGGTGAAATCATTTCCTCATCTTTGGGTTCTTCCTTTTGATTTGATCAAAATGGCTCCTTAGGTTGGTTTCTGATCCAAATAAGTCTTCTAGGTTGAATTTATGGATGTTTAGAGGATAACTGGGCAGGGGATGGCTGATACTAAAGGCATTCAGGGTATGAAGAATTTTTTAGAAGCGGCGTCCTTTTATAAGGGGGAGGATGGGCTCATTAGGAAATACTTAACGTATTAATTTATAATAAATTAATATTCGCTTTCTAATGGATCCAATGTGAATTATTCAAATTATAAGGTGGTGATAGGTTGAAATAATTTCATCCAATATATTTTAAACATGTTTGGGTCACTATATTAACCTTATCATTTATATTTAACTCTTAGTTAAATAGTTTTACATTTACCATGTCACTTTGTATTTTTATATTATATGGTTAATAACCATACTATATAATTCCAAGAGACCCCCAAGTGGTCCAGTAATTATGAACCTATCATTATATAAGTCCTTTTTCCTAACCATTGATTTTTAGGAATAGAATATCAAATAATAATATAATATTTGTTTTAAAGACTCATTTATGTCAGTTTTGAAAATATTTAATAATTGATTTTTATTTAAAGTCATAAAAACATTATTAATTCCAATAAAAAATAATTTAAGAAATCATAAAATGTCATATTAACCAATAAAATTCATGTATGGAATCAAAACTTTTAAATTATATTTAGTTTAACATTTATAATACTAATTATTTGTTTCTTTCATTAATAAGGAAAATACTGCATCATTATTGTGTCATAAGGAAATTTAATTATTAAATGTCTAAAAATAATGAATAAAATAACATTAATTAGGAAATCTTTTTAGATTTCAATGAATATTTATAGTCGAAAATATAACATAAATAACCCAATGTAAAAATTATTTTTCTAAAAGATATATGCTTATGTCATTTTTGTATTTACATTAACTTTATTAATATAAAGTGTCATTATCACTTACAAGGGGATCCATGGGGACCCAAAATAGACCCAAATATGGCCATGGTCATACATGTATCAACCAATATGGTTAGTATAGGGTTTATGGTAATTTAAACTTATTATAATATTATTTTTAACCATTATTTACCGGATTTACCCTTTAACCATGGTAAATAAAATATTTACCAAAGTAATTATTCTAAATGTCTAAAAATAAGTGTTACCTATATACACAAATTGGGAATCATGATTCCAAATAAGGAATCTATTTTTCCGAATTAAAAACATTGAAGTGGATGAAATTAATTTAAAATTAATTCCCAATGTCAAATAAAAATGCGTGTTTTTAAGAAACAATAACTATCAAAAGATTGACATTTGTTTATGTCCAGTTTAAATGTGAAATTATGTCCAATTACCAACATTGGATTAAATGGTAAAAATATATATTATTAGTTTACTTTAAAATACTTAAAATTCATAATTTATCTCTATTAATTATTTTGATTAAAATAGTTGTTTTTAATTAAAATTTTGTAATTTTTGCTATTTATAAAAATATGAAAGTTATCATAAAAGTATAAAAAATAAACCCTAAGCTAATTTCAATATTTGGAATCCAAAAATGAATTCAAAAATGAAATATAAAATCTATAAAATTTCAAAAAGTGGGAATTAATATTCATAACGACAAGTTTGATTGGTTGTGGTGTGTGTTTGAACTCGAAATTCTGTACAACAGACGCTATTGTATTATTCAAAGTGAAGAATACCGGGGAATAATTGGGTGTTACATTCTCCCCTCCTTCAATAAAATGTGTCCTCTCAATTTGAAATTATTTTTCAAAAATAAATGGTAGAAAATAAAAAATACCTTTGGAAAAACCCACATCAGAAATAGGGTTAATAAAATTTCTTCTTAATAAGATAAAAAGGGAAATGAAAGGGTAACCACCAAATTATGACCTCAATTAGGAGAACATTGGTGGTGGAAATTAGAGACATATAATTAGAGGGAAAACATAAATATTTTTATGTAGTGATTGACGACATCAATCACAAACAATTGTAAAATTGAGGGCTATAAATTCATCAATCTATGATGATTTAAAATACAATTGGGTCAACAAAACATATGGTATTAGGATAACATATATTATGTTTTAAGATCACTTCACTAATGTTTAAGGAATAATTTCATCATATAATAAGAGAAGATTAAAAATATATACTTGAGAAGTAGAGTTCCATACTTTAACTAATCTCTACCACAAACTCATCATTCACTCTAAAAGATAATAGAAATTAAAAATAATATTCAATTTATATTATTTGTATAGGTTTCAAAAAATTGAATTTAAAATTCATCTAAAATATATATATTTTTTAAAAAGACTACATTATTTAACCAATACATCATGTGGTCCAGTGGTAGGTGATACACCCTTGTCACACTTCGGTTGCAGGTTCAAGTCTTGTGGCCTTGTCGGACGCGACAGGTTGTCACCCGACCTCTAGGATGTCTATTTATGGCAATCCAAAAATATTCTCAAACTAGAATTATCCAAAATACTTCTTTCCAAACTCACAGTCCAAAATTTATAAGGAAGGTAAACACGATGAAGATCCTTTTTTCCACCTAATAACATGTGAACACCTTCATCTTTTATTCTTGTAAAAGACTACAACATCCTGAATTACCATAAAACCTTATTGATTACATTCATGATCCCTTATTCCATATAGAATACTTGATATACTCCTTCTATCCAAAAATGTTGTAAACTCCAATAATGATGGAAAAGACAAATCATTAATCAGTTTCAAGGTAGTACTGAAAATCCAATATAATTTATCCAAATCAATCATGTATTATTCAAAAATTACTATCTCAGTATCAGAACCATATTATAGTTTATCATTCTCTAAGCCATATATTTTCGAAAAATTTAACCTGTTATTGAATCACTTTTCGTGGTTCCACACAATATCAAGCCCTTAATGAAATAGTACTGCAATACAATCCTTATATAATCCATAATTATTATAACTAGTACATTATTGATACAACAATCAAATGACATAATTATCTATTAATTACATAAGAACTCTAATCATTCCTCCTCATCTGTGGTAGTATCATAACTTGATTATTATCAAATAGCATCATTTGGGGAATACTCTGATGATTTGGACATTGGATCGCCTATTTTTCCAAATCCTTGCAGTTGAATCATTGTACATTTGAAACCATTTTCTTACCCTTGCAGTCACATACATGGTGTCCTTTTTAGCCACACTTATAACAAACTCACATTACATTTAGGCAAGTTCGAGGGTGTTTCTTCCCACAATTATCACATATGGAAAAATTCTTCTTTTCCATTTTCCATTCTTCTATCTTTCTCTCTTCCATCCGTTTCTTCTCTTGCTTCCCTTCAATTCCATAGGACTCAGAGAATTTTTACTTATCTTATTTACACATGATAGTATTTCATCATATGTTTAGAACACATGGGAGACTATTTCCCTTTTAAATGTTGTCTTAATACTGTGGAAGATATGATACTTCTTACTCTTTAGCTCATACGTATTTCTGGAGTTTACATTCCTTTTACTGGGCGCCATTTCTATACAATACTATAAAATATGTCAGTTTATGAATTGCAATGAATAATTACAATCATGTAAAATAACTAACTTAAATTAAATGGTTTATGGATATAATTCATATTCATAAAGATGTTTTCATCGAGGAATTATATAATCATAAACCCTTCACAATGATTTGTTATGAAAATAAAAATTATCCTAAGCATATCCCCAGGAAGTTTCGTAACCAAGAGTGCATCAAGGCCCGTTATCGTGCACCAGTTCTCATTCGAGTCTATCTCAAAGCGGTGTCTTCGGGTTTTACCCCAAGGTACATCTGTCCCAGAGCAGCCTCTACATTCTCGTATCCATACATGGATGTATTTGCATGGAAAACTCACAAAATTTCTACATTACCAAAATTCTAGGAATTTCTTCATTACTAATCCTCAAAGTATATATTAGGTATATTTGCTCTAATAATAGTTTATCTATATCTATATTCCAAGGTTATTGTTAAATTTCCTCTGATACAATCTGTAATGCCCTGACCCCAGTTACCCAGAGTCAGTGCATTATTTTAATACATTGGAATGTTTACAAGGAATAAAGTCCCGAAGGATCCATCGATTTAGAATTCTTGGAATATAGATTACATACATGTTTGTTACATGACACATTATAACATACAAAATGACATAAATAATCCATTATAAATGCCATTATTCCCTTGGATCATCCCAGAATATCAATCATAATACACTTCTTGGAATCCTGGGATAAATAAAACATCAAAAGGGGTGAGCTCAGATGCTCAGTAGGGATAAAAATACTTCATAATTTATCATAAATAATTATAAACATTTAATTCAATGTATAAATAAAACAAAATATTTTTAAACATGAACTTCATCATAATATGGATAAAATAAAATGAAGTAATTCCATTTACATAGTCAGATGGATATTCTACTAGTTGAATAATCAAATGAAATATCACTACATCTCTCATAACGATGGAATTCATAATTCCAGACTATCCTAACACATAGTCGAGGCCTTGTACCAAGACTACAAATAATATTTTGTTAAGGAATTGTCCCAAGACATAAGTGTGTCTCATTAGACCTATCGATGCATCATGGATCAATAGAAGGCTCCACCCGTCACTTGCAAAGTCCAATGAATTACTATTATGAATAGGTTTAAACATAACATAAACATTCGTATTAAAAACTGTATACGAAATTTAATACTTTCTCCATATGCCATGAATGGTATAAAAATAACACATCCACAACCAAAAATAGCACAAAACCCTTAATAAAATATGGAAGTTTTGTATCAAATTAAATCAACATCACATAAACATAAAATCCATCAACGGATGTTGACATATATGAAATAAAAATAATTTGGTAGAAATATCTCTTTTTCTCAAATCATTGAAAAGTCACACATTTTTATAGAAAGTAATTTAAAAGATATTTTTGAATCAAAGTGTCACATACCACATTGAATCTTTTTAAAAGAATTATCATTTAAAAACATTCATGTCCATATAAATAAATCAATAAAATCATTTTGAAAACATGGACATTAATTAAAAATATTTAAAAAGAAAAATCATTAAAACATTTAAAATTCTGATCTTGATAAAGAGCACCTTTCACAAATTTTTAAAATATTCATTTTGAAATCATATAAAAGTCACATAATTATAAAATAAAATATTTACATTGAAAATATTTTTATAATATTGTAAGGGAACCTTCGACGATTTTATAATGGTGGAAAATAGTTTCACCCGCTGTATAAGTTAAAGACAAGACATTCTTACCATAATTTTTTCAAAAAGGGTAAAAGGACCTTGTTTGGAAAACAACAGAATGATTCCTTTATAAACATCTTATAAAAAGTCAAACAAGGTTATAAATGACTCTAAACCATAGTCTGTAAAGTAGTAAGAATGATTTGAAATACTTTTTTAAGAATCATGGATGTGGATGATAAAGAGGTCCCAGTAGATAATTACATATAAACAACCTCGGATAATTAAGAGATTGTGAAATAAAACATTACAATTTTTGTAACATACGAAACATAAACCCCATGAAAGATGTATCATACAATTATTATGTAAATAAACATAAATTAAAGTATATTACATAATTAATACAATTATGGATAGTACAAACACCACACCAAAGGTAATAGTGGCAATATGGCACGAATCTCACGAGAATAAGGAGTGAGATTAAAACCCCTTACCTTTAACTTTATTTTAGTTGAGGGTACGTTTAAACTACTATATGAAGACCATATTATGTTATTAAATTATAAATGAACCATATAAATATTTATGATATCATGAATTATTCATTTATGACTTCATACTACCCATTTAATAATAATTTCCATGTTAAATTAACATTTTGGGTAATAATTTCTTTCTTTATCGTACGTGTTTTCACTTGTCACTCATGAATGTATCACATTAATCATGATTAAAATAATTCAGGAATATAAAACATTATTTATATATCATATATATTTGTAATATAAATATTTATAATAGACATATATATGAAATGGAAAACATAGTTTTTGGAGACGGTAGTCCGTACGTACGCCTAAACGTTGTTTCGGTTTTCATAACGTATTGAATAGAACTATGTGAATTAAATATATTTAAGTACATATATATATAAATATATATCTCTACATTATAATTATTATGTCATATATTACAAACATATTAGTAATATATATTTTTGTAATTTTCGATGAATGGTGAATGTGGAAATGAATCTCATTGCGTCGTGGAGACGGTAATCCGTATGTTCGCACGAGTGACAATATCATTTATTTAAAGGTGTGGAATTGGATGGAATATTAATTTTTCAGAGACAATATCATGTTATTTTTATTTATTTATAAACATATTACTCATCATTATATCCATCCAAATAACATAGGGTTGAATAACAAATTACACCACGACGTGGAGACGGTAAGCCGTACGTACGCACGCATGGTGACATTATCATTAATAAGTGGGATAGAGTAATTAATATAGTTGTGAAATATTTAAAATAACATCACAGTTTATATATGATACTAAATTTATTATTTTAGAATTGAAATAACAACAAAATAGGAAGTGAAGAAGAAAGAAATTTGAAAAAGGGTGGTGAAATCATTACCTCTTCTTTGGGATCTTCCTTTTTATTTGATAAAAAGGGCTCCATAGGATGGCTTTCTGACCAAAATAAGGCCTCTGGGTTGAATTGAGTAAAGTTTAGAGAATAATTTGGTAGGGTTTGTCCGATCTAAGAGAATTTGATGGTATGAAGAATTGGTTATAATCGGTGTCCTTTTATAAGGTGGAGGAGGGACTCCTTAGAAAAAACATAACATATTAGTTTAAAATAAATTCATATTTGGTTTCTAATGGCACCAAAGTAGATTATTAAAATTATAAGGTAGGTATGGGGTGAAACCCTTTCATCCAATATATTTTAGACAGGTTTGTGTCAATATATTTACCTTATCATATATATTTAACTCTTAGTTAAATAGTTTGACATTCACAATGTCACTTTGTATTTTTATTTTATATGGTTAATAAACTTACTATATATTTCTAAGAGACACCCAAGTGGTCCATTAATGATTCTACTATAATTATATAAGTCCTTTGGTAGAACCATAGATTTTTAGAAATATAATATCAATTAATACTATTTTTTAAAAAAAAAACTCATTTATGAGAATTTTTACAATATTTAATAATGAATTTTTTTTAAAGTCTTAACAACATTATTGATTCGAAAAAAAATTATTTAAGCAATAATAACATGTCATATTAATCAACAAAATTCTTATATGGCATCAAAACCATCAAATTATATTTATTTTGACATCTATAATTCTAATTATTTGATTCCTTCATTAATAAGGAAAATAATGCATCATTATTGTGTCATAAAAAAATTTATTTATTTAATGTCTAAAAATTATGAATAAAATACCATTATGTTGTAAATATTGTTATATTTCTAATAAATATTTATATTCTAAAATATAACATATATAACCATATATATAAATTGTTTTTCAAAAAGATATATGCTTATGTAATTTTTGAAATTATTTTAACTTTATTAATTTAAAGTGTCATTATCACATACAAGTGGATCCATGCGGTCCAAAAATCGACCCAAAATGGCCATGGTCGGACATGTATCAACCAATAGGGTTAGTAAATGTTTTAGGGTAATTTAATATTATTATAATATTATTTTTTACCATTATTTACCGGATTACCCTTTAACCATAGTAAATAAAATATTTACCGATGTAATTATTCAAAATGTCTTGAAATAAGAGTTATCTATTTACACAATTTGGGAATCCTGATTCCAAATACGGAATCCATTTTTCCAAATTCAAAACACAGAAGTGGTAGAAATTAATTTAAAATTAATTCCCGCTGCAAAACAAAAAGCGTGTTTTTAAAAAATAATAACTATCAAAAGATGGACATTTGTTTATGTCCATTTTAAAAGTGAAATTATGTCCAATGACCATAATTGAATTAAATGGAAAAAATATATTATAAATATACTTTAAAACCACTCAAATTCATAATTTAACACTATTAATTATTTCGATTAAAAATGTTGTTTTTAATTAAAATTTAGTTATTTTCACTATTCATCAAAATATGAAAGTTATCAGAAAAGTACCAAAAATTAACCCTAATCTAATTTTGATATTACTAATGCAAAAATGAAGTCCATTTTGATTGATAAAATGTATAATATTTCAAAAAGTGGGTATTACTATTCATAACGGCTAGTTTTATTGGTTGTGGTGTGTGTTAGAACACGAAAATGCGTACAACACATGCTACTGTATTATTCAAAGAGATGTGTACCATGGAATATTGGGGTGTTACATTCTCCCCTACTTTAATAATTTCATCATCGCATTTTGAAATTATTTTTAAAAAATAAAAGGTTGAAAATAGAAAATACCTTTGGGAAAACCCACATCTGAAATTATGTTAATAAAATTTAGTCTTAATAAGTGGAAAGGGGAAATGAAAGGATCACCCCAAAATTATTATCGAGATTAGGATAACATTGGTGGAAATTATATATATATAATTAGAGGGAAATTTAAATATTTATAGGTAGTGATTGAGGTCATTAAGCACAATGAAGTGTAAAATTGAGGGCCTTAAATTCATCAATCTATGATGATTTAAAATACCATCGGTTCAACAAAACATATGGTATTATGATAACATATTTTTTGTTTTAAGATCCCTTAACTAATGTATAATAATTAATTTCTTCATATAGTAAGAGAGGAATAAAAATATATACTTGACAAGTAGAGTCCCATCCTATATCTAATTTCTAGAACAAACTCATCTTTCACTCTAAAAAATAGTTGAACTTAAAAATAATAATATATTTATAGTATTTGTATAGGGTTCAAAAAAATGAATTTATAATTCATCTTCCATAATATTTTTAAAAAAAATACTACATTATTCAATACATGACATCATGTGGGCCAGTGGTAGGTGATACAGCCTTGTCTCCCTTCATTTGCGGGTTCAAGTCTCGCGGCCATGCTCGATGCGACGGGTTGCCGCCCGACCTCTGGTTATCCTTTTAGGTAAATGTAATAATAATATCAAACTATAATTATCCAAAATACTTCTTTCCAAAAACACATTCCAAAATTTATAAGGAAGGTAAACACAATGAAGATCTTTTTTTCCGCGTAATAACATTCAAACACCTTCAGAACGTATTATTTTAAAACACTACAACATCCTGAATTACCATAAAACCTTATTGATTACATTCATGATCCCTTATTCCATATAGTATACTGGATATACTCCTCCAATTTAAAAATGGCGTAAACTCCAACAATGATGGAATATATAAATCATTAATCAGTTTCAAGGTAGTCAAGAATATCCAATATAATTTATCCAAATCAATCATGTATTATTCTAAAATTACTACCTTAGTATCAAAACCATATTATAGTTTTTCTTTCACTCCACCATATATTTTCCAAAAATTTAACCTGTTATTGAATAACTTTTCTTGGTTCCACAAAATATCATGTCCTTATTGAAATAGTAATTTAGTACAATCATTATATACTCTATAGTTATTATAACCAGTATGTTGTTGATACAACACACAAATGACATAATTCTATAATAAAAACCTAAGAACTCTATTCATTCCTCTTCATTTGTGGTAGTATCATAACTTGATTATTATCCAATAGCTCATTTGGGGAATACTATGATGATTTGGACAATGGATCGTGTAGTGTCTCAACTCCTTGCAGATGAAGCATTGTAAATTTGGAACCTTTTTCTTACCATTTCAGTCACGTACATGGTGTCCTTATTCTCAACACTTATAACAAACTCTCATTCCATTTAGGCAAGTTCCAGGGTGTTTCTTCCCACAATTATCACATGTGGAAAAATTATTCTTTTCCCTTTTCCCTTTATCCATCTTTCTCTCTTCTATCCTTTTCTCTTCTTTTTCCCTTCAAGGCCATATGACTCATAAAATTATTTACATATCTTATTAACATATGATAATATTTATACATATGTTTAGAACACATAAAGACTATTTCCCTTAAAATGTCGTCTTAATACCTTGAAAGATATGATCATTATTACTCTATGGATTATACGTATTGCTGGAGTTCACATTCCTTCTACTGGGTGACATTTCAATACAATAGCATAAACTAGGTCTGTTTATGAATTGCAACGAATAATTCCACACTTGTAAAATACATAACGTAAATTGAACAGTTTTTTGATATAATCCATAATCATAAAGATTTTTTCATTGAGGAAGAATATAATCATAAACCCTCCATAATGATTTGAAATGATAATGAGAATTATCCTAAGCATATCCCCTAGATGTTTCATAACCAAGATTGCAGCAAGGCACATTTCTCTGAACCAGTTCCCATTCGAGTCTAGCTCAAAGTGGTGTTTTCAGGGTTTACCCCTAGGTACATCAATGCTAGAGCCGCGTCCACCTAGTCTTATCCAGACAGGGATGTATTTTCTTGGAAAACTCACAAAATCTCTACATTACCAAAATTCTAGGAATTTATTCTTTACTAATCATCAAAGTCTATCTTAGGTCTATGTGCTCTAATCATAGTTTTTCTAAATATAGCTTCCAAGGTTATTGCTAAAATTACACTTATACAAACTATAACTCCCCGACCCCAGTTACCTAGAGTCGGTGAATTATTTTAATACATTGGCATGATTAAAAGGAATAAAGTCCCAATGGAGCGGTCTATTTAGTAGTCTTGGAAAATATATTACATACATGAATGTTACATTACATTTTATTACATAAAAAACAACATAAATAATCCTTTATAAATTCCATTATTCACTTGGCTTAGCCTTGCATATCAATCATAATACAATTCTTGTAATATTGGGAAAAATAAATCATAGAAAGGCATGAGCTCAGATGCTCAGTAAAGATAACAATACAGCAGAAATTTTCATAAATAAGTATAAACATTTAAGGCAATGTATAACTAAAACAAAGGCCTTTTAAACTTGAACTACATAATAATATGGAAAAAATAAAATGAAGTAATGCCATTTACTTATTCAAATGGATATTCTACCAGTAGAATAATCATATCCAATATCACTAACCACTTTCATAATGATGTAATGCATAATGACAAACTATCATAACCACAAAGTCAAGGCCCTATACCAAGACTACAAATAAGATTTTGTCAAGGCCTTGTTCCAAGAAACTAGTTTGTCTCATGAGACCTACTGATGCATCGAGGTGCTATAGCAGGCTCCACCCATCACTTACTAAATCCTATGAATTCCTCATCTGAAAAGGTTTAAACTTAACATAAACATTCGTATTAAAACTAGCATACAAAATGTAAATACATTCTCCATAAACCATGAATTGTATAAAAATTACACACCCACATTCAAACATATCAGAAAACATTTAATACAATATGGAGGTTTTTTATCATAATAAATCAACATAAAATGAGTTTAAAATCCATCAAAGGATGTTTACATAGTTGAAATAAAAACTATTTGAGAGAAATATCTCTCTTTTTTTGAAATCATTGAAAAGTCACACATTTATAAAGGAAGTAATTTAAAAGAAATTTTTTAATCAAGGTGACCAATTCCACATTGAAACTTTTGAAATGAAATATCATTTCAAAATATTCATGTCCATATAAATAAAACATTAAAATAATTATGAAAACATTGACATTAATTAAAATTATTTAGAAAGACAAATCTTTAAAACATTTAAAATTATGATCTTGATAGATAGTACCTTTCACAAATTTTTAAAATATTCATTTTTAAATCATTTAAAAACAACATATTTATAGAATAAAACATATACATTGAAAATATTCTTATCAGGTTGTAATGGATGCTTCAATAATTTTATAATGGTGGAAAATTGACGCACATGCCGTATAAGTTAAAAAAGACATTCCTACGTAAATTTTATCGAAATGGTTAAAAGGACATTGTTTCGAAAAAGATGGAAAAATTCCTTTAAAATCATCTTATAAAAATTCAATCAAGGGTATAAATGACTTTAACCCATAGTTTTTAAAATACTATGAATGATTAGAAATATGTTTTTAAGAAACATTGATGTGGATGATAAAGAGGTCCCAGTAGATAATTACGTATAAACAACCTCGAATAATGAAGATATTGTGAAATAAACCCTTGCCAATTTGGTATCTTACGAAACATACACCCCATGAAAGAGGTATCATACAATGAATATGTAAATAAACATAAATTAAATTGTATTAAACAAAGATTAAAATTATGGGCAATACATACACCACACAAAAGGTAATAGGGGTAATATGGTAGAATCTCACAGGAATAAGGAGTGAGATGAAAACCCCTTACCTTTCACATTCCATTAGTCTAGTGTACGTTTAATCTCCTTTATGAAGGACATAGAATGATATTATGTTATACCAGAACCGTATTAATATTTAGGATATCATTCATTATTCATTTATGACTTTATTCTACCCATTTAATTTTAATTTCCATGTTAAGTTTACATTTCGGGTAATAATCGATTTCTTTATCGCACGTATTTTAACCTGTTACTCTTGATTGTATCACATAGATAATGATTTAAATACATCCAAAATATAAAACATGATTTATATATTATATATATTTAGAATATAAATATATATATAATAGACACATATATATATAATGGAAAACAAATTTTATGGAGATGGTAGTCCGTACGTACACATAAATGATGTTTCTGTTTTCATAACGTATTTAATGAAACTAAGTGAATAAAATATATGTAAGTATATATATATATATATATAAATATATATATCTCCAGTAGCATTATTATGTCATATATTTCAAACATATTAGTAATATATATTTTTATTATCGTCGATGAGTGATGAATGTTGAAATGAATCTCATCGAGTCGTATAGATGGTGATCCGTATGTATGCAAGAGCGACAATATAATTTTTTAAAGGTGTGGAATTGGATGGTATATTAATATTTCATAGAAATTTTCATGTTATTTTTATTATTTATATACATATTACTAATCATTATATCAATCCAAATAAAATAGTGTTGAATAACAAATTACACCACGACATAGAGACGGTAAGCCATACGTACGCACGCATGGTGACATTATCATTTATAAGATGGATAGAATAATGAATATAGATCATAAATATTTATAATAAAATAACAGTATATAGAACATACTAGAGTTATTATTTTAGAATTGAAATAACAAATAATGATGAAGTGGTAGAAGAATGGAATTTGATAGAGGGTGGTCAAATCATTACCTCTTCTTCGGGTTCTTCCTTTTCATTTGATCAAATGGGCTCCTTAGGTTGTATTTCTGATCAAAATAAGGTCTCTAGGTTTAATTGAGGGAATTTTAGAGGTTAATTGGGAAGGATATGGCCGATCCAAAAGGCATTGGAGGTATGATGAATTGGTTAGAAGTGGTGTCCTTTTATAAGGGGGAGGAGGTGCAATTTAGGAAAAATTTAAAGTATTAATTAATAATAAATTTATATTCGGTTTCTAACCGCTCCAAAGTAGATTATTAAAATTATAAGGTAGGTATGGGTAGAAATAATTTAATTCAATATATTTCAGACAGGTTTGTTTCACTATATTAACCTTATCATTTATATATAACTCTTAGTTAAATAGTTTGACATTTTCCATGTCACTTTGTATTTTTATATTATATTGTTAATAAACATACTATATACATCCAAGAGACCCCCAAGTGGTCTATTATTGATTCATATATCATTATATAAGTACTTTGGCCGAAAAATATATTTTTAGGAATATAATATTAATTCATAATATAATATTTATTTTAAAAACTCATTTATTTCAATTTTGACAATATTTAATAACTGATTCTTGTTAAAGTATTAAAAATATTATTAATTCAAAAAATAATAATTTAAGAAATCTTAACATGTCACATTAACCAATAAAATTCGTTTGTGGCATCAAAATCATCAAATTATATTTATTTTAACATTTATAATACTAATTATTTGATTCATTAATTAATAGGGAAAATACTGCATCATTATTGTGTCAGAAATAAATTTAATTATTCAATGTCTAAAAATTATGAATAAAATACCATTATGTAAGAAATAGTTTTATATTTTTAATGAATATTTATAGAGGAAAATATAACAAATATAACCCTATGTAAAAAATTGTTTTTCTAAAAGATATATGCTTATGTCGTTTTTGTATTTACTTTATCATTATTAATATAAAGTGTCATTATCACTTACAAGAGGATCCATGGGGTCCCAAAATCCACCCAAATATGTCCATGGTCAGACATGTATCAAATAATAGGGTTGAGACACGTTTTTTGGGTAATTTAATATTATTATAATATTATTTTTTTACCATTATTTACCAGATTTAACCATTAACCATGGTAAATAAAATATTAACCGAAGTAATTATTCAAAATGTATAAAAATAAGAGTCACCTATTTACAAAATTTGGGTATCCTGATTCCAAATATGGAATCCATTTTTCCAAATTCATAACATAGAAGTGGCATAAATTAATTTAAAATTAATTCCTGCTGTCAAAACAAAAAATGGGTTTTTAAGAAACAATAACAATCAAAAGATTGAAAATTTTTAATGTCCTTTTTAAATGTGAAATTATGTCCAATTACCAACATTGAAATAAATGGTAAAAATATATTCTAAATATACATTAAAACCACTAAAATTCAGAATTTATCAGTATTAATTATTTCGATTAAAAAATTTGTTTTAAATTAAAATTTAGTAATATTCACTATTTATCAAAATATGAATGTTATAAGAAAATTACCAAAAAATCTCCATAAGCTAATATCGATATTCCGAATACAAAAATGAAGTCCATTTTGAATGATAAAATGTATAAAATTTCAAAAAGTGTGTATTACTTTTCATAACGGCTAGTTTGATTGGTTGTTGTGTGGGTTAGAACTCGAAGTCACGTAAAACACATGCTACTGTATTATACAACGAGAAGCATATTGTGGACGCTTGGGGTGTTACAATTGTATAGGTTAGGGATATTTCTATATTCTTTATAATCTTATTTATTTAAATCATTCATTAATGAGGTAAACATTACATAATTATTGTGTCATAAATAATTTTATTTATTTGATGTAAAAAATTTATAAAAAAATACCATGATGTAGGAAATAATTTTAGCTTTCAAATAAATATTTATAGTAAAATATATCAATTATATAACCCTGTATTAAAATTTATTTAGCCAAAAAATACATGATTAATATAATTTTATTTTTTCATTAAATAAAAAGTTATTAATACCATTTTCTTATCCAATTGGATTTCAAAGGCCAGAAGACTCACCCAAGGATTTTCTTGGTCATTCATTACTCATATAATAAGGTTAGGACAAATTTAAGGTAATTTTATATTATTATAAAATGAATTTTCCATGAATTACAGTATTTACCTTTAATCGCGGTAAAAAAAGTCAAAATTTACTATTCATCAAAAATCATTTTCATCTTATTAAAACACATTTTACTTACCAATAATAACCATGTATGTCAAATATTTGAAATTCAATTCATTAAAGTGATGAAATTTTATTTTAATTAAAAACTCTGTTTTTTAACTACTACTTAGTGTTTTCACTATTCATGAAAAATGATGGTTTTTAGAAAAATAACAAATATTCATCCATATCTATATTTGATATTCCAAATTCAAAAATTATGTCTATTTTAACAAATTAATAACATAGAATTTTCAATAATTAATTTAAATTGAATTCCCACTATCAAAACAAAAAACGCGTTTTTAAGAAATAATAACTATCAAATGATTGACACTTGTTTGTTTCCTATTTCAAAGTGAAAATAATTCAAATGAAAAATATTGGATTAAATGGTAAAAATATAATATATTAAAATTTTAAAACCAATTAAAAAGAAAATATGACCATATAAAAAATTTAGATAAAAAGGCAGTTTTGAATTAAAATACAGTATTTTCACTATTCATTAAAAATTAATCATTATCAGAAACACCCAAAAAAATTCATCAAAAGTTAATATTTATGTCACGATTATAAAGAGGAATTTTATTTTGTCAAACAAAAAATATAAAAGAGACAAGTACTAGATTTAAAAAGTGTTCTCCATCATAAGGCGGTAACAAAACCTTTTAAAAAATATTATAGTTTTTTATGCTTAATATTGGATTCATTATCATTTTATGCCTCTAAAATTTATTAGGTAAATTTAAAAAAATTTAAAAAACATAATTAATCATAATATTGTTAGTTTTGTTCATTAATTTCAATACAAAAACTATGAATTAACTACCATTTAAAATAATAATATAATATTAATATTTTTCAGTGTAAATCAATGTTGTGTACAACATATGTTATCAATGAAACCTATTGTTGAGTATCATTTATCCCATCGAACATAACATCTCCATTAAATTATTATTTAAATTTATTTTAAAATTTTAATAAATATGAACACGTTATATTTTTATTTTCATAGGATGTTACATCCTTCCCCCCTTTGGGAAATTTCATCCTCGTAATTTTAAAATTGGTCTTGGAAACATCATTGAATTTCCCACATTGAAAAATGATTCAATAGAAATATTACTTTAAAAGAAAGAAAGTAAAATACAAAGGTTACCATAGACATCCCAAAGAATGATTCCTTGTAAGAAAATATGGATATATAAGAGAAACAAACCATCATGGTTCGATGGATAGTGGTAGAATACATGATAAGGAAAATGTTAAACACCAAAAAATCAAAAACATATGATGGGATAAATTGTCCTTGATTCCTCAGAAGGAAAGGTTAATGGATAATGTTTTTTTAAGTTACATTCCGTAATGCTGAAAAATTTATATATGAGATTAACTAAAAATGTATGGAAACATACATTCTTGAAATGTAAACATTCATCCTTTAGTAAATTTATACCACAAACTCAACTTTTCTCCAAATGACGGGTATTCAAACTGACTTAGTGACAATAATATTGATAGAAACAACATCTATAGAATGAGATAATCCATAAAAGATGAACAATATATTTCCCCTATCTTTAGAAATCAACAGTAAAGACCCAGAAATTACAAGGAATGTTTTTTCATAAATACTTTTGAATTTTATAAGAACATAATTTCTGACGGTGCCTGATTCCGATGCCCGGTGTGCCCGAAATCAATTTCTGAAGTTTTGTTCAGGTACATTCAGTAAACGTACGAGCGAGTTTTTCTATCATTTTAATTGTTGTTCGTAATTCAAATCTGAGGACATCGATGAACTCACATTGTCGGTATTCGTCTAAGGAGGCCTTTACTGCAGTTGCGTTTGGACGGGAGGAGATGTTTTATATTGGGGTTTCATAATAATTTAAATATTTTGTTGTGTTACACAAATTATTTTATGTGGTGGTTGTTTCCTCCAAAAGGATGTTGGATGTGGGGCCCACACCACACATAACTTCCCTTGGGAGAATCTAACTATGGTTGGGGCCCACATGAGCCCCTACCCCTTCAATTACTTCTTTAACACCCTTAAACCCTTTTTTAACCTATGGACTTCCACTTAAATGTGGAGCCTCTCCATATCCCTCCCATTAATGTTGCCAACATAAATGACTTAATTAAGTGAATTGTTATTTTGAATTAATTTGAAATACATTGCAATGTTATATTATGGGAGGGCCATATTATTATATTGGTTGGAAAATATTTGTGTGGAGAATTTTGGGAGAACTAAGGAGAGGAGGAGGTTTGTTCATCCAGAACGAAACGTTAAGAACACGAAGAAATAAATTCTCTCCATGAATAACTTCATCCTTTATTCTTTCTCTGTGTAAAGGGAGATGACATCGCCCGTGA
Organism: Viscum album; assembly: GCA_963277665.1. Lineage (NCBI taxonomy): Eukaryota > Viridiplantae > Streptophyta > Magnoliopsida > Santalales > Viscaceae > Viscum > Viscum album. Next base: position 1,636,151,157 of record OY728121.1, on the reverse strand, counting down.
GGAACGTCGACTTTTCTTCCTCCTCAGACGCACCTGACGTCGCCTTCAAATCATGTTTCCACGGCTCGACGATGTGAAACGTCATATACAAGGTAGGGGGTTTGTATAATTTCTAGTTTGATAAAATTATACTCTTGTCATTGTTGAATGAATGTAATCGTCTTTTCATCTTGATATTGCCTAACACAGAGGGTTCCGGCTGATAAAACATGGCCCAACGACCCTCCGTTGATCCACATTTATATTGGCTTTGGAAGAGGTGTTAAGAGAGGCGACGATGACCAGAAGAGATGATGACTTGAGATAATGGTGGCCCCGTGTCGGCCTCATGCGGAAGAACTACGGCCCGAAACCATGGGCTGATCGACCAAAGAATAACTAGTCGGTCATTGCTGGACGGGCTGAGGAAACCACGGCGCCCTAGGGCGCCGTGCTGCGGAAGACTGCGGCCCGCGTTCCATGGGCTGCTTCTGCAAGGGAACCGGCTGGATCGCCAGCCGGTCGGGTTGGAGGAGGTTGCGGAACCCGCAGGTACCACGCGAGTGGACAGTGGCTAGCTCGTGTGGGCTGCTCATGCTTGGAATATCGGATGGCATCGACCGGCCTGACAGGAGGGCGGCACCGCCAATTTGGGATGTCGGGTGCCCCCCTCCACTCCACGTTGCTCGGCCTTCTGGCTGAGCCGCAACCACTAGCTAGATGGGCCATACCCACCCAGGGCGGGCCACGCCCCATTGGACCAGTTTGATCCCCTTAGCAAGGTCAGACCAGCCGTCTCAGGACGGGCCGACCGGTCAGCCCAACGAGATTGACCGGTTGGGCCAGTTTCACTTAAATGCGGATTACTTCGCGACCGTACATCAGATTGACGCGCTGTCTGTGGAACTAGGACCCTCATGACGAAGTGGTCATTTTTCAATATTCTAAGTGAGTTTTTGAGGATTTTGGAGAATGGACTGGTTTGGAAGGAGCGTATTTCCAACTGGGCCCCCGGAACGGAAAAACCAATATCTCTCAGACCGGACATCCGATTGACGCACTGTCTGTTGAGTTGGGTTCCTTGTGACGATATAGAACATCAGGATAAATCAAATCTATAAATCATGATACTTTATGTATTTACCCCCTTGGATCAAGGAGCAGACCATCCCGGAATCAAGGGTGCTATGTGCAGGAAACCTACAGCTAGCTGTGACTGCGACGACTACAGTACTGGAATCCTCAGTGGGTTCTATGATGACGAAAATTTTATGGGAATCCTTAGTGGGTCCGACAGTTTGACTTCTATACTAGTATCCTGAGTGGGTCTGATAGAATATCTGGTCTAGTATCCTACGTGGGTCCAACTGCTTATCTGGACTAGTATCATACGTGGGTCTGATAGCTTAGATGAATACGTGACTACATCTGATAATCTCTATAGCTATACGAAAGATGTATACCTATGTGAACTGAGTCTTTAATTTCAAACATTATCATCGATTTGATTTACTTTCCTTCCTATGTGGAATGGGTTGTGAGTGGGCTATATAGTTGAAGCTGAACTGTGATTGATAACGTAGGTATATGTATGGGAATATACCTATGTAGAGTTGGTTGATACTTATTGATTGTATCTTTCTTCTTTGGTTTATCCTTCATGGAATATGGGAGACCTTTGGGGGTCTATTGGTCCCAACTGAGTATCGTATATTCACCACTGCACGGGCTATACCCACACTACGTTGTGTTGGATGCAGACGACAGACCGTACTGATCGAGGTGGCGTCATTTAGAGGTTGACGGTACCCGGAGGTGGAACACTTGGCGAGATGTACACGGAGCGGATGGTCGGACCCGAGGTGCTGAGGAGACCCTCTGTACCCACCCTTCAAGTGGTATTCCTGGAGGATGACTCAGTGGTTGTTGTTATACTTTACTGCAGTTGTATAGATTTTCAGTTGTACTTAACTTCCTGTTGGGATTTTATTTCTAGGCCCTTTCCTTTCTGCACGTAATTTTGTATTAAGTAATACAATGTGATTTCTTATGTCGAAAACTCTATTGAGTTTGTTTACATAGGAAATGTGTTCCCTTTTTATCGGGATTTACGCCTTTAGTGCTAGTCGCCAGTCCCTGGCCTATGAAAGGCGGGCTTGGGGTAGTCACGACACGGACCCCGAGGATGGGACATGACAAATTGGTATCAGAGGAGTTGGTTCTACCGCAGAACATAGGACTTTGATCATTCATTTCAGTGAAGCATTAGTGTTAATAGTATTGAGTGTGGTTTTCATTCTAGGGAGTCTGGTGATGGTGTGGCGGCTGACTTATCCATACACCAGGACCCTGACCTCTGATATTCGACTCAGTACATGAAAACACTGATTGCATGTGTGTTTCAAAAGATTTCATTGGTATTACATTGTTTCACCTCACCAGGTATACTGTTTTACTGTGGCGTACCTGTTTATTTTCATGATGGCCCCATGAAGGCAGCCAGCTAGGGTTCTGAGTTACATACGAGATGGTATCCCAACGAGCGATGAGGCCTCGGTGCAGGGCCCCATCACAACGGAGGCACCAGCGGTACCACTACCCGATGATCCACTGATACCACAAACCCCATCAGTAGAGAGTGCACACTAACTAAGTGAATTGCATGAGTTCTAGCAATAGAGGCCACCCAGGTTTTGCCGAGAGACGGACCCACAAGCAGATGAAGATTGGATGGAGGCTGTTGTCAGGGTTTTCAGATTGGTAGGGACACTAGCCGAACTCAAGGTGTTCTTTGTCGCGAGTCTGTTTCATGCAGCAGAAGTCAAATGGTGGAGCCTGAAGCCCTGGGTACATGACGAGACATCATTACATTGGACATAATTCGAGAGTGTCTTCCACTCGGAGTTTTTTCCATACACCCTTCGTGCGGGGCGACTCCAGGAGTTACTTCATTTGCAGTAGGGCAGCCTGACAGTAGATCAGAACTTAGTGAGGATCAATGACCTCTCGTGATACTCCACATATATGGTACGGAACCCGTTCTTCAGGGCCCGAACCTCCGAGCAGGGACTCAGACATGAGAACATGGCTTCGATGACCTCCCTCAGTATTCTGATGTAGGCAAGAGTACCAGAGAGAGTCCTTCTTATGGAGAGCTTTCTTTCTGAGCTGACACCATGGGCGAGACCCACCATAGGGCAACACGTAGCGGAGTATTCTACAACTGGCAGTAGAGAGATGTGATTGAGGTCCATGCAGCCCAGGCCATCAGGTTGGCGACCTCATGATACAGGTTCGGTTGTGCGGGCCCCACGGAACAGATCCATCTATACGAGGAGTAGACAGTTCTATGCATGCGGTGGGTAGGGCCACATGGCTTGAGATTGTTTGACCCGCCATGCATATGAGCAGCAGACAGTAGAGGGACCTCCCAGTAGAGGCATAGTTTTGACAATGATGGTCCGCAGGGAGAAGGCGGCCGTGGCAGAGGAGATGGCCGAGCTGTGGGTGGTGGATGACGTTTCGAGGCTCCACCACCACCACCACCAGGAGGACCTCCCTAACCAAATGGAGCTAGAAGACTAGGGCAGGCTCAACTCCAGCCATTCGAGACCTACAACCACGACGCACCTGAGATGATTCAAGGTACTATCTTTGTGTACTCCACTCTTGCTGATGTACTTATAGACATAGGTTCGAGTACTTCTTTTATTCTGGCTGCCCTCGTTTGGAGCTCGATGATTTCAACGGAGCCGTTGGCTCGATCCATATGGCTAGAGAATCCTACGGGAGAAGACTCAATGATTACACACTGGGGCCAGCAGTGTGAGCTTACTCTAGGAGGGGAGAGCTTTGGCAGGGATCTACTTTTAGCGACATCAAGGCCTTACGACATCATCTTGGGCATGGACTAGTTTTCTACAGTCAATGCTCATATCGACTGTATTAGGTGCAATGTGCGGTGTGTCCGCACTGATGGGACCATGTTCACCATCACCAGCGATAAGGTAGCCTTTTCAGTGCAATATGGACGTACGAAATGGAGAGGGAAGCCGATCACACATCAATTGGCGAGTGTCATCCTCTGAGAGGATGATGTGCGAAGTCCGAGTTTTCCGATTGTGGTGGATCTGTATGCGTACTTTTACCCTCATGATGTTCCAGGACTACCTCCTCATAGAGAGGTAGATTTATACATTGACTTGTACCCCGGGACAAAACCGATATCTAATCCAGCATATCAGATGGCTCCCGCTATGCTTCGAGATCTTCGGGTATAGTTGGAAGACCTGCAGGGAAACGGATTCATCTGACCTAGTGTTTTACCCCAGGCTTCTCCGATTTTGTTTGCCAAGAAGGAGGATGGGAACTCCTGACTGTGTGTCGACTACATTCACCTAAATTAGGTGACCGTGAAAAACAAGTACCCACTCCTATGGATTGAAGACCTCTTTGATTAGCTCAAGGGATCATGTTGGTTCTAGAAGATAGACCTCTAGTCAGGCTATAACCAACTCAGAGTTCGAGATGAGGATGTGCATATGACGACCTTCCGGTGTCGGTTTGGACACTACGAGTTCTTTGTTATGCCCTTCGGCATAACCAACGCTCCAGAGATGTTCATGAGTCTCATGAACATGATCTTCCAGCCTTACACAAATCGATTTATCATAGTTTTCATTGACAAAATACTAATTTACTTGACTACTTAGGAGGAGCATGTGTACCACTTGCGGGTTGTACTAGATACACTCTGAGAGCACCACCTTTATGGTATGCTCTTGATGTGTCAGTTCTGGATTCAAGAGGATCATTTATTGGGATACATCATCTTAGAGGCTAGAGTTGCAGTGGATCCAGCGAAGATCGAGTTAGTACTTGCTGGGGAGACACCCAAGAGAGTGGCGGAGGTGCGGAGTTTCCTAGGTCTGGCTGGGTACTATCAGAGAGTATTGATCGCATATGGTTCATAGATGTTGAGACAACACAAGAAGAACTACAGTACCCATGAAATTGATTTTTCATCCATGGTCGTCGCCTGTAAGATGTGGCAGAACTATCTTATGGGCATGCACTTTATAGTCTACTCTAACCACAACAGTCACAGGTACATCTTCTCGCAGAATGAACTAAACCAGAGACAGCTTCAAAGGCCCGATTGCTTCCATCACTATGACTTTGAGATAGTCTATACTCCTGGGAAGGGGAATGTTTTTGCAAATTCTCCCAGCATGAGATCATGCATTTATCTTCTAGGAGAGTCGATGAACCAACTGGACGCATTGTAGATATCCTTTGTGGATAGAGATGGAGAAGCTTTTCTACAGTCTCTCACAGTCACTCCTCCACTCCTTCAGCAAGTCAGAGAGGTGTAGTGTGGAGACTTTGACTGTGAGACATGATGTGCTCAGATATCCTACGTACAGTCACCTGATGTATTTTCTAAAGGAGGGGAGCACATCATCCTTTTTAGGGGACATACCATGGTACTAGTTTCACTACAGGAGGAGGTGTTGAGGGAGTTCCACACTTCCCCTCTAGCGGAACATCTATTAGTGGTGAAGATGTATCAAGACCTCAGATGACAGCATTGGTGGTCGGGTATTAAGAAGTTTGTAGCAGAGTTTGTTTCACGATACCTCACTTGTTAGAAAACGATGGCGGAGCACCAGGTACCAGCAGGCTTGGTACAACCCTTAGATGTCTGAGAGTGGAAGTGGGACGGGATATCTATGGATTTCAAGATGGGGCTTCCACGAACATCCAGAGGGCATGACTCTATTTGGGTGATTGTAGACCGACTCACCATGTCGGCCCATGTCATAATGATTAGAGAGCAGGGCTCATTAGAGAGCTTGGGACTCCTATACATTCACGATATCACACGGCTTCATGGTGTGCCATCGACTATCGTCTCTGATCGAGATGCTCGTTTCACTTCCCGGCTATGGAAGGTGTTATAGGAGGATCCTGTGATGTACCTACGTCTGAGGACTGCCTTGCATCCTCAGAAGAATGGTCAGACTGAGAGGAACATTCAGACTCTTGACGACATGTTTCGTGAATATGTCCTTGACTTTGGTCGCATCTAGGAGGATCACTTACCCTTGGCGTAGTTTTCATACAACAGTAGTTACCACTCCGCCATCAGGATGGCCCCTTACGAGGAATTGTACGGCCGACCTAGCAGATCACCTCTGTGCTGGACTGACCCAGGGGAGTCTGCACTTGTAGGACCAGAGATGATTTAGCCTTCGACAGAGAAGATGTAGCTCATCCAGGAGGAGAAGAAGACTGCACAGAGAAGACAAAAGTCCTATGCTGATAGGAGACGGAGACCTCTGGAGTTCAAAGATGTTGACCATGTCTTTGTACGGGTCTCACCTCAATGAGGTCTACAGATATTTGGACGGGGTGGAATGATGTCTCCACATTTCATCGGACCTTTCTAGGTCCTCAATAGAGTAGGTTAGGTGGATTACCGTCTGGCCCTTCCACCTTAGTTGCACCGGGTGCATGAAGTCTTCCTTGTATCTCAGCTGAGGAGATACTTGCATGACCCGAACAACATCATCGACCACGGGGAGATCGAAATAGATGACAGGGCGACATTCATGGAGGTTGTGGTGGAGATCGAAGATCGACAGGAGTGGGTCCTACATGGATGGACGATTGCTCTAGCGTGCATTCGCTGGCAGCATGAAAACCTCTAGGACAGCACTTGGGAGTGGCAGGCTCAGATGCGAGCTCAGTACCCCCATTTCATTCCTAGTGTGTGTTGTAGCTTTATAGGGACATAATGACCTGAGGTGGGGGTAATGTAAGGACCCGGAAATCTCGAGGAAATTTCTTTCTTAAATAATATGTAATTTTATGATTATTTAGTTTCTGCGGGTGCATAATTCTGAGGATCGTTGTGCCCGGAATAAATTTCTAAATTTTTGTTCGTGTACGTTCAGTAAACGTATGAGTGGGTTTTTCTATCATTTTAAATGATACTCAGAATTGAAATTTTAGGACACCGATGAACTCGCAACATTGGTATTCGTCTAAGGGGACATTTACTGTAGTTACGTTTGGACGGAAGGAGAAGTTTTATTTTCCGGTTTCTAAATAATTTAAATAATTTGTTGTGTTCCACAAATTATTTTATGTGGTGGTTATTTCCTCCAAAGGGAAGTTGGAGGTGGGGCCCACACCCCACATAACTTCCCTTGGGAGGATGTAACAAAGGGTGGGGCCCACACGATCCTCTAAACCTTCAATTCCTTCCTTAACTCCCTTAAACCCTCTTTTAACCTATGGACTTCCACATAAATGTGGAGCCTCTCCATCTCCCTCCCATTAATGTTTCCAACATGAATGCCTTAATTAATTAAATTGTAATTTTGAATTAATTTGCAATATAAGGGAATGTTATATTATAGGAGGGGCTTATTATTATATTGGTTGGAAAATATTTGTGTAGATAATTTTGGGAGAACTCAGGAGAGGAAGAGGTTTGTTCATCCTATGAGGAACGTGAAGAAAACGAAGAATGAAGTTTTCTCCATGAAGAACTTCATCCTTTATTCTTCCTCCACGTCAAGAGAGAAGAAATCTCCCATGAGGAATGTTGACTATGCTTCCTCCTCGGATGCACCCGATGTTACCTTCAAATCCCCTTTCCGCTGCTCAATGACGTGCAATGTCATATTTGAGGTAGGGGGTTTGTATAATTTTTAGTTTGATAAAATTATAATCTTTTCATTGTTGAATGAATGTGACCATCTTGGCCTCTTTATATCACCTAACGCAGAGGGAGTGGGATGAAAAAACATGGCCCGACGAACCTCTGTTGATCCACGTTTATATTGGCGATGGAAGTGGTGTCGGGAAAGGTGTCAGAAACTAGAATCGACGGTGATGAGAGATAATGGCGGATACGTGCCAGTCTCATGAGGATGAACTGCGGCCTGCAACAGCGGGCCACTCGACCGAAGAAGAACCAACAAGCTGTTGCTGGCCAGGCTGATGGAACTGCGACGCCCCATGGTGCTGCACTGTGGAGGACCATGGCCCGCGTTACGTGGGCCACTTTGGCGAGTGAATCTACTGGCTCGTCAGCTGGCTGGGTTGAAGGAGGTCACGGCACCTATAGGTGCTACGCGGGAGGACAGCGCCCACCCGTGTGGGCTATATCATCCCATTTTTTTGTAACATAAACATTCATTACATTACTCAAAACTGAGGATCTATAAGGTTTAGTGTCTTGGAAAACAGGAACTTAAAACATGAAAACATAAAAAATTCTTCATAAACACTTGAAAGGATTCTCCTTAAGTTCATCCTAGGTTCATTACTACATCTCATAACCTGGGGACATACATCAAAAGAAAGGGTGAGCAGGAGGCCCAGTAAGGGAAACAAGAGAAACATTTTACATGTGAACTTGAGATACTTAAATAAGGTCATGAAAAGAACTTTAAGATATGAGAAAGAAATCATGCGATATATCATAATAAAAATAAAATTTTTCATAACATGAAGATGTGGCTGAAACACTTAATATTGAAAATAATTTCGTTTCACCAAGGTCCATCACCAAGGTGTTGTTAAAAATTACCAAGGTTATTCACCAAGGCGTTGTTAAAAATGGTCATCTCTAGAGATTAAGCCTTTACCCAATGCATTGGAGCGCTATTTGGGCACAACCTTGAAATGTCTTTATTATCATGTGAGCCACATATATCATCATCAATCATTTCATAAACATCCCATATCGCATAAAATAAATGGGTTTCATTTCATAATCATAACGTTTTAAAAATTGCTTTAAATACATGATCTTTATGTCACTTTAAACCCACAGAAATGGAGAGCAGGTCTCATGTATGTAAATCCCAGAATTTAGAATAGAAAAACTTGGTATATATGTGAATACACCTATAGAAGGGATAGATTTCAGTATTTACTTAATAAAATAAAATAACTTCAGAAAAATAGAGAGACATTTTGAGACGGAAATTCTGCAGCATAACAGCTATGTTTCGGGATTTTAGAAAACATTGAAAAGAGTTGGGACATGGGTAAAACATTCATAAATGACCCATATAACAATAGAGGGACAGAATAAAAGGGATTTAAGAACATGGTAATGAAATTTGAAAATATACCATATGAAATAAAGAACATTAAAGGAATACAAAAATAAGATTTCCCTTATGAGAATTCGGCAGCCTAACGGCGTCACTTAGACTTGAAAAAAATGAATTGATCAGATCAACTAGGGTCTCTAATCATATGAAAATAAGAGTCCAGTATGATAGATATAGAGATCATACCACAAAATAATATAAAGGAACATGAAAATACTTGACATGAAAGTATAACTTTGAAAAAAGAGAAGGGTGAAAGAATCCCTTAAAAATTCAGCAGCCTAACGGCGTCACTTAATACTTCAAAATGATGAATTGAAGAGATCAAATGGGGTCTCTCATAATATGGTCATAAAATATCAGTATGATATATTTAGAGATCATACCCCAAAATAATAAAAAGGAACTTGAAATACTTTACATGAAAAATAGATCTTGAAAAATGGGAAGGGAGAAAGAATTCGTTACAAAAATTTCGGCAGCCTAATGGCGCCACTTAAACATTATAAAACGGAATAATGAGAGTAAGAGGGGATCTCTGATTATATGAAAATGAAAAGGGAATTAATAGGAGTATAAAATAACATCCTTTAGTATAAGAACTTGTATCATAAAATGAATGAAATTAAAGTGATTTCTTGAAAAGAAAGAGTGAGGTCGGATCCCTTACCTTAAAACGTAACTCTTAAAACTAAAAGGATGGGACATTGAGGGCTTGGGGAACCTTGGGAGGACTCCTTGGGATTTAATGAGACCATAACTTCATTGAGGATGGTGTTGGAGTCGAAAGGATGAGAGGAGGGCTTGGTATTTATAGGGAAAGTCAGGGGACACGACATTAATGGCCAAGTGACACCTCACATGTGCTTTTCCCAAAACCATGTGCTCTCCGTTGATATTTTCCATTAAGTTAGGCCACATGGGGCCCCCAATACAAATATCCATCACCTTAGGTCGCCCAACCCTTAAAATATCTCATGACATCACCATGACACAGTTATGATGTCATTAAACATACTGAAACCCTAAAACTGTATTTTTACTATTCACTGAAAATTCAACTTTCTCAGAAAAATCTCAAAATTTCACACTAACCAAATATCAATGCTCTGATTTCAAAAAATGAACTCCATTTTATAAAAATAATTTTCTAAATATTTTTAAATATATTTTAAAATAAATACACTATTCACCAAAAATTCATTTTTTCAGAAAAAAACCCAAAAATTACCATAATATAATATCGGTGCACTGAGTTCAAAAATGAAATCCATTTTATTAAAATAATTTTCCAAATATTTTTAATTAATTTTTTAATTAAAAAACATTATTCACCAGAAAAAACTAATACATGAATAATAATTTATGAAACCGTTATTTACCAATTTTATTGAATCACATTTCTTAATCAAGGTGCCTAGATTATTTTAAAACATTATTTAAGTGAGATTACTAATCTATTTGGTCATATTACTAATCCTAATCATAAAATCACTATTCATAATTTACGATTCATCAAAAATCAAGTTGATCTTATTAGACTCTAAATTTCGTACTGAACATAATTGTAGAAGACAATTTTTTGAAAATCATTACACATTTTTAATTATTTAATGTTTACATAAAGATTTTTTTAAAATATCCATATTTAAAATTAATCAAAAATATGCATACTATTTATATCCGGTCATTTGAAAATTCATAAACTTCATCATAAGAAGAAATCCCAATTTTTATTTAAAACAAGGATTACACAAGGCAGTTACAGTCTCGTTACATAGCTCCTTATAACAACAGAATAAGACCTAAGAGTAAGGTGTGCTAGGGTGATCGAACCTTGGGGCGGCTCGATCAACATTGCCCGAGTAGTAATTTCTATAAGTTTGAACTTCTCACGAAGGCGATTCCGTTCTAGCATCACATGATGATGTTCGGCTTGGATTTGGTCCAGAGCAAAGCCCAATGGTGCTACCTCCTTCCCAAGTTCTATTAGATGGGCTTTGATCGGTCCAAGTCTACTAGGTGAGGCCATCGAATCTTCTTTCTATATTAATTATCCAAGATCACTTGTATTTATAGACAATAATTGAATCATTTAGTTTCTAGTGGTCATATTGTCCAATGGTCATATAACAGTCAAAAACCAATGGTCTCATTTTAATTAAAATCATGTTAATATAATAAATCATTTTTGTTGGGTATAAAAAAAATAACACATGAAATTAGGAAACAAGATTTATTCAAAATTTCGGGTCATTACAATCTCCCCCCCTTAAGAAATTGCATCCTCGAAATTTTTAAAATTGGGTTTTGAAATTTCATTGAAATTCCCACATCAGAAAAAGAGTTAGTAACACTATTACTTTAATAGAAAGAAAAGGAAGTACAAAGGCCACCCGAGTTTACTCATACTAGGATTCCATGTAGGAAACATGGACATGGAGGAGAAAACAAGGGGTCACATTCTAAAGGAGAGTGATAGAAAACATGATTAGGAGAAAGTTAACCATAAGAAAAATCCAAACCTATGATGTGTGTAAATGATCTTTGATTACCTAGTAGGAAACGTAAACCAACAACGTTTTTGTTTTACGTTCCTTTTCATAATTTTGCGGAATTCATTTACAACATTGAACAAAAACATAAGGAAATATATCTAACTTCATGTAGAGTTTCACCTTTTAATATGTTTCTACCAAACTAATCTTTTCTCCAAATGATGAGTATTCAAAACTACTTGGTCTCATCAAAACACAAGAATCATATTCTAGAGAATCACATAATCCACAAAAGATTAACTATTTATTTCTTCTATCTTTAAACATTATCCCAAAAATAGAAAGGGTAAGGTAAAACAACTCTTCAAAAAAAAGAATCCCATAGGAATGGAAACTACTTGTAAATCATCAAGGTTCCATGGTACTACCCAAAGTTCATCATAGACCATTCCATAAATAATGGTCCTTAAAATTCCTCAAAATAAACTAAACCAAGATTGAAACCCAAATACATGATGGATTTGATAACATAGTCTTCCAAAATATACTTCATTGTTCATATCCAAACAACATCAACCAGTCCTAACATATTATAACAAAAGTAGCTAACCTAAACATATTTTACCAAAGATAGGTTAATCATTCCCATAAGTAACCTAAATTACTATAAGTCCACCTTAAATTCATCGATTCTTCAAAATATAAGTCAACCATTACTCCTCATGAAAATACCGTAGTAATCTATTTACCTCGATCATATAGGGACCCCAAAATAGTGAACATCTTCCAAAATAATAATCATCTGTTAATACCCTAATCACCCCTATTTTAAGAAGAATAGAATCACTACATAAACATGTAGTACATAACAATAGATGTTTTCCTTAATGATATAAATTCATCTTAGGTAGTGACTCGATGACCTTAGAAAACATAAAATATATGATCATAGAGCATGAACTAAAATACAACATGACATAGACAATTATTGCGATGAAGTTACATGTACTTCAGTCATCATGATCCATCTCAACATAGAACTTTCATTATTCCCTTTTACTCTAAGATTTTTGATGCTCATCATGCTTCTCACCCATTCCAGGAGTGCATTTCCTTGGATAGTGTCTAACTTCTCCACATTTACGACATCGAAAATTATAAGGCACATTAGATCGAACCTTTTCTGTATTCATCACGCTATCCATTTTTTAAATAAATTGGCTACTTTATTCCCTATCATCCCACACATAAAACATCTCCCGGTTCCTTTGTGACATTCTCCATGGTGCCCCTTTCCATAGTTTTTGCACAAAGTAAATTGGGCCTTCTTTCCCTTATCAACTTTATCATATGGACATCCTTGAGACTTTGCCTTCTCCTTCCTTCATGAGTTTGGGCATTCAACTAGGTACCAATTGTTAATTGTGATTTTTGATAGCTGGTTTGGAATAATCACAATATGTTCAACTTGATCTTTGGTCATCTCTGTCACATCAATTGGGCAATCATCACATTTCCTCCCACATTGGTTGTTGCGACATGTTCTTCCATTTCCCGCCATTAACTAAGAAAAGAAATTATAATTAGTCGTTTGAATACTTAGCCAATAATCATTAAAAGGAAACTTTAATCATAGAAGGATAAACATGTAGAAGGAAGGTATACCCTAACTTGTGATCCCCTAGGTTCTAATCTAGGTTATCCATGATCATATCTTCTTATGTGAATCTTTATTTTGTTCCTTTAATAATGGTTCATACTAAGATTATGAATTTACCAAGCATATCCCCCGGGAGTGTCGTAACCAAGAGTGCAGCAAGGCCCATTGTTGTGTACCACTTCCCGTTTGAGTCTAGCTCAAAGCGGTGTTTTCGGGTTTTACCCCTATGTACACCTGTTCCAGAGCCACCTCTACCTGCTCGTATCCAGAAAGGAATGTATTTTCTTGGAAAACCCTTACTCAATACTCACAAAAATACCAGGAAGATTTCCTATATATAAACTTTTCTATAGGATTCTTCCTAATGTTTTCATATCCTAATTTCCACAAATAACTAAACCATCCATTGATACCAACTATAGCATCCCGTCTTTTTATGACATAAACTTTCATTACATTACACAAAACTGAGGATCTTTAAGGTTTTGTGTCTTGGAAAACAGGAACTTAAAACATGAAAACATAAAACATTCTTCTTAAACACTTGAAAGGATTCTCCTTATGTTCATCCTAAGTTCATTACTGCATCTCATAACCTGGGGAAATACATCAAAAGAAAGGGTGAGTAGGAGGCCCAGTAAGGGAAACAAGAGAAACATTTTACATGTGAACTTGAGATACTTAAATAAGGTCAAGAAAAGAACTATAAGGCTTGAGAAAGAAATAATGAGATATAACATAATAAAAATAACATTTTTCATAACTTGAATATGTGGCTGCAACACATAATATTGACAATCATTTCGTTTCACCAAGGTCCATCCCCAAGGTGTCGTTAAAAATTACAATGGTTATTCACCAAGGCGTCGTTAAAAATGGTCATCTCTAGAGATTAAGCCTTTACCCAATGCATTGGAGAGCTATCTGGGCGCACCCTTAACATTTCTTTATTATCATTGAGCCACATATATCATCATCAATTATTTCATAAACAGCCCATATAGCATAAATGAAATGGGTTTCATTTCATAATCATAACATTTTAAAAACTGCTTTAAAGACACGATCGTTATGTCACTTTAAATCCACAGAAAGGGAGAGCGGGTCTCATGTATGTAAATCCCAGAATATATAATATAACAACTTGGTATATATGTGAATACACCTATAGAAGGGATATCTTTGAGTATTAACTTAATAAAATAAAAGAACTTTAGAAAAAGAGAGAGACATTTTGAGACTGAAATTTTGCAGCATAACAGCTATGTTTCGGGGTTTTAGAAAACATTGAAAAGAGAGGGGACATGGGTCAAACATTCATAAATGACCCATAAAACAATAGAGGGACAGAATATAAGGTATTTAAGAACATGGTAATGAAATTTTAAAATATACCATATGAATTAAAGAACATGAAAGGAAGAAAAAATAAGATTTCTCTTATGAGAATTCGTCAGCATAACGACGTCACTTAAACTTGAAAAAAATGAATTGAAGAGATAAACTAGGGTCTCTCATAATATGAACATAAGAGTAAAGTATGATAGATATATATATAATACCCCAACATAATATAAAGGAACATGAAAAAACTTTACATGAATGTAGAACTTTGAAAAAAGAGAATGGTGAAAGAATCCCTTAAAAATTCAGCAGCCTAACGACGCCACTTAAAACTTCAAAATGATGAATTGAAGAGATAAAATGGGGTCTCTCATCATATGGTCATAAAATATCAGTATGATAGATTTAGAGATCATTCCCAAACATAATAAAAAGGAACTTGAAATACTTTACATGAAAAATAGATCTTGAAAAATGAGAAGGGAGAAAGAATTCGTTACAAAAATTTCGGCAGCCTAACGGCGCCACTTAAAGTTTATAAAACGAAATAATGGGAGTAAGAGGGGATATCTCATTATATGAACATGAAAAAGGAAGTAAGAGGAGTATAAATGAACATCCATTTTAATAATAACATGGAGCATAAAAGGAATGACATAAAAGAGATTTCTTGAAAAGAAAGAGAGAGGTCGGATCCCTTACCTTAAAACGTAACTTTTAAAACTCAATGGTTGGGACCTTGAGGGCTTGGGGGAACCTTGGGAGGACTCCTTGGGAGGTAAGGAGACCAGAACTTCGTTGAGGATGGTTTTGGAGTCGAAAGTATGAGATGAGGGCTTGGTATTTATAGGGAAAGTGAGGGGACAAGGCATTAATGGCCAAGGGACACCTCTAATGTGCTTTTCCCAAAATCATGTGCTCTCCCTTGATATTTTCCATTAAGTTAGGCCACATGGGGCCCCCAATACATATATCCATCACCTTAGGTCGGCCAACCCTTAAAATATCTCATGACATCACCATGACATAGTTATGATGTCATTAAACATACTGAAACCCTTAAACTGTATTTTTTTACTATTCACTGAAAATTCAACATTCTCAGAAAAATCCAAAAATTTCACACTAACCAAATATCAATGCTATGATTTCAAAAATGAACTAAATTTTATAAAAATAATTTTCTAAATATTTTTAAATTTATTTTTAAATAAATACACTATTCACCGAAAATTCAATTTTTCAGAAAAAACCCCAAAAATTACCATAACATAATATCGGTGCTTTGAGTTCAAAAATGAAATCCATTTTATAAAAATAATTTTCTAAATATTTTTAATTATGTTTTTAATTAAAAAACACTATTCACCCGAAAAAACTAATACTTGAATAATAATTTATGAAACCGTTATTTAACCATTTTATTGAATCACATTACTTAATCAAGGTGCCTAGATTATTTTTAAACTTTATTTAAGTGAGATTACTAATCCTTTTGGTCATATTACTAATCCTAATCAGAAAACCACTATTCATAATTTACTATTCATCAAAAACCAAGTTGATCTTATTAGACTCTAAATTTGTACTGAACTTAATTGTAGAAGACAATTTTTTGAAAATCATTACACATTTTTAATTATTTAAGGGTTACATAAACATTTTTTTAAAATATCCTTTTTTAAAATTCATCAAAAATATGCATACTATTTATATCCTGTCCTTTGAAAATTCATAAACTTCATCATAAGAATAAATCCCAATTTTTATTTAAAACAAGGATTACACAAGGCAGTTACAGTCTCGTTACATAGCCCCTTATAATACCAGCATAGGACCTAAGAGTAAGGTCTTCTAGGTTGATAGAACCTTGGGGAGGCTCGGTCAACATTGCCCGAGTAGTAATTTCTATCAGTTTGAACTTCTCACGAAGGCGATTCCGTTCTAGCTTCACATGATGAAGATCGGCATGGATTTGGTCCAGAGCAAAGCCCAAAGGTGCTACCTCCTTCCCAAGTTCTGTTAGATGGGCTTCGATCGGTCCAAGTCTACTGGGTGAGGCCATAAAATCTTCTTTCTATATTAATTAACCAAGATCACTTGTATTTAGAGACAATAATTGAAACATTTAGTTTCTAGTGGTCATATTGACCAATGGTCATATAACAGTCAAAACCCAATGGTCTCATTTTAATTATAATCATGTTTATCAAATAAAACATTTTTGTTGAGTATAAAAATAAAATAACACATGAAATTAGGAAACAAGATTTATTCAAAATTTCGGGTCGTTACATGGGTCGCTCATGTTGGGAAGATCGGCCGGCTTCGGTAGGCCGGACAGGAGGCCGGCGCCGCTTGGCGGCGCTAGTTCGGGAAGTCCCCCCATGCTTTTCGTCGCTCGCCCACCTGGCCGAGTCATTTCCAATAGATGGTCGG
This sequence comes from Viscum album, assembly GCA_963277665.1. Lineage (NCBI taxonomy): Eukaryota > Viridiplantae > Streptophyta > Magnoliopsida > Santalales > Viscaceae > Viscum > Viscum album. The sequence goes on along the minus strand of OY728121.1, from coordinate 1,636,134,100 downwards.
GATGCGCCAGTCGGGTTGAGACATGCCCCATCGGACCGGGCCGACCGCCTTAGTCAGGTCGGACCCGCCGAGTCAGGATGTGCCACCCCGCCAGCCCACTGGGCTTGACGGGCCAGGCCCGTTTCGCTTAAACACAAATTACATCATGATCGTGCGTCTGATCGATGCCCCGTCTATGGAACCGGGACCCTCGTGATGAATTTGTCCTTTTTTGATACTCTATGTGAGTTTTGGACGATTTTGGATAATGGACGGGTTTGGATTGAGCATATTTCCAACCGAGACCCGGAACGGAAAATCCAATATCTAACAGACTGGGTGTCCAATTGACTCGCCGTCTATTATGATGGGTTCCTTTTGACTAGACGGAACTCCGGGATACATCAAATCTAGAATTAGAGATATTTGATGTATCAATACACTGGGATTGAGGACCTGACCCTCCCAGAATCGAGTGTGATGTTTGCGGGAACCCTAGAGCTGGCTGCGACTGCAATGACTATCATACCGGAATCCTCCGTGGGTTCGACAGCGATGACTACTATACTTGTATCCTATGTGGGTCTGATAGTTTGACTTCTGTACTAGTATACTAAGTTGGTCTGACAGAGTAGCTGGTCTAGTATCCTATGTGGGTTCGACAGCTTAGCTGGTCTAATATCCAACGTGAGTCTGGCAGCTTAGATGAATCAGTGACTACATTTGATCATCTCTATCGCTATACCTAAGATGTATACCTGTGTGAGTTGAGTCTTGAAATTCCATCATTATCATCGATGTGATTGACTTGCTTTCCATTATCGACTGGGTTGTGCTTGGGCTCGAGAGTTGGAGTCCAACTATGATTGAAAATATAGGTATATGTATGGGAATATACCTATGTAGAGTTGTATGATACTTCAGGATTGTATCATTATTTTTTGGTTTAACCTTCGATGAATCTGGGAGACCTTTGTGGGTCTCGGAGTCCCTACTATGTATCATATACTCACCCCTGGACAGGCTATGCCTGCACTACGTTGTGTTGGATGCAGACGACAGACATCAGTGATCGAGGTGGAGACTTTTGGAGTTGGACGGTACCCGGAGGTGGACCCCTTGGTGAGACATACACGGAGCGGATGGGCCGCCCCGAGGTGTTGAGGAGGTCATCTATTCCCACCCATCAGGATGGATTCCCGGAGGATGACTTAGTTATTTTTATTTTACTTTACTATAGTTGTACTAGCTTTATAGTTATACTGTACTTACTGGTGGGATTGTATTCCATGCCCCATTCCTTTCTGCACATACTTTTGTATTCAGTATTACTTAGTTCTTTCTTTTTTTTTTTGTAAGCTGTTGTGTTTGTTTACTTTTTTAAAGAAAATCACTTCCCTTTTAATCAGGATTTATGCCTTTGGTGTTAGTCACCAACCCCTGGTCTATGAAGGCGGGCATGGGGTAGTCCCGGAACCGGCCCCAAGGATGGGTCGTGACATCAACCAAAACATAAAAGTTTAATACAAGATCAAGTAATCCCAAAAGAATGATAATACATTTTAAAAATAAATACTACTCTATGTCCCCAAAATTCGACCGAAAATACCCATAGTTCAGCAAAGACCATTCAATAAAAAAAATTCCTTTAAAATTTTCAAAGTAACCCAAACAAAGAATAAATCCCAAAATGCAAAATGATTTAATAACATAGTCTTCCACAATAAATATTAACATTTACCTCCAAAAAACATCAACAAATCATAAATTATCATGCTATAGTTTAATTAAACTAGTCACAAATTCTCTATGATAGGTTAATCATTTCCATAAATGATGCAAATCACCTAATGTCCACAATAAATACATATATTCATACAAAATAATATTTCAACCCTATCTTCACAAAAGTTATCCCACAGAATTATATTTTCAATAAGAATATATTTTCTTTAAAGAAAAAAATTTCAACCAAAATAAACATTATCACTTAATCCCCCAAAAAATTTCCAATACTAAGGATATTTATTTGATAAAACAGAAGATACCCAATCAACATATTCTTGATAAATAAAATCATTTAACTAAAAGAATAAGTCATACTAACCATGGACTTCATGTAGTCTAGTGGTAGGTGATAAATCCCAATCGCACATTGGTTGTGGGTTTGATTCCCACAGGTTTGTCTGATGAGTTGGGTTGTCAAAAAATCTACCTATTTTCATTTTTCAAAAATTATATAATTTCATAAGATTCCAAAAAATGACATAAATTTCTCCAAAAAAAACAATAACATATTCTATCCTAAATGTTTATCTAATACCATTCATTTTACACCCCAAAATGTAATAACCATTTATCACCTCTAAAATAACAATGTATCTTTACAATATGATATTAATTATGGTTAAGTCATTTATTCTTAAAAAACATCCTAACCTCTAAGGTTATCTAAATAGACATATGATACAAACTATAAGGATCCAAACATAAAACATTAACTAACATTGTATTAAGTAAATAATTCACATTGAGGATATTTTTAGGTTTAGAGTTTTAGAGAATTAGGGCATAACTAATACATTACATCTCAAAAATATAAAAAGAGGACACTTATACTTAGTTTCAATTTTTTTCATAAAATAATATCTCTTAAAAAAGAGTCATTTCTAATTCCATGTTTTAGACATCATGTCTTTTCATTCATCCCATCCTGGGCCCTATTCATCTTTATGTCCTTTGAAAAAAATTCCAAAATATGGGTTGAGCATAAAAATTCGAATAAGGGTTATAAAATATGGAAAGGAAACATTAACCCATAAATAACTTCAAATCAATTAGACCACTCTTTTTAATCATAACATACCTGATGAAATCGTAATACTTTTGAATAAAAAGTAGAATTCATATATCATAAAGGTAAATTGGGGCATCCATATCAGACATACATTGCAGCTTTCCCAGCTACATAAGGAGTTACATTTTCCATACCCATCACAATATATTATAAAAATATATTAGGAGAAACCATAACGTTTACCTCTGTAATGTTACCAAATGCATTGGAGAGATATCTCGAGGTCACACGCCCTAGGTTTATTATATAACTACTCGTATTTGTAAATAATTCCGAAGAACCATAACATTGTCATAACTAATAAAAGAAGCATAATGTAAAGACAACATGTCCAAATTTCTATCACGGTATATTATTTCAAGATATTGACATAATCAGTTATTTATCATACCATTTTAAAAAAAATAAACATTAAAAAAAATAGAATTTTGAATCAATGTGTCCCATACCACTATGAAACACTAAAATTAATGATCATTTGAAAATATTAATGTCCATGTAAACAAATCCTAAAAAGAATTTTGAAAACAAGGATATTAATTACAAATATTGTAATGAATAAATCATTAAAATATTTCCAACAATATTTTAGTTAAAGAGTTTATAACAAAATGAGTCACATTTGAAAAAAAATAATTCAAGAATAAAATTTAATCAGATAATTATAATATCATGTGAATAAATGGATTCATGATATAATATGGAAAAGGACAGTATATACACCATATAAGTGTGAATTGGTTCATAACAATAATGAAGTCTCAATGAAATATAAATTGAGATGAAATCCCTTCTAAAAACTGTATCCTTAGATTAAGGATAAATCTATTATATAATAATATGTGACAAATATAAATACACTCAATATTATTGTATATTCAATGTAAATCAATCAATGAACATTCACACAAATTTTTGTAGAAACAACACCAATGACTTGGATGTTAAACTGTAACATCCCAGGTAAATAAAGAATAAATAATTTTCATATTTATTCATATTTACGAATTAAATATTAATTTCAATTAAAAGGGGTTTCTACGTTCGATAGCATACTCGATACGCAACGATGAGTTTCTTTGAAAACTTACGTTGCACACAAGTAATAAAATAATATTATTTTAAATGTTAGTTAACGAGTAGCCGTTGTACTGGCGGGAATGGATAGAAATAACTAAAATATGATTATATATGTTTTTAAATGTTTTTAAATTTACCCAATAAAAGATAAAGGCTTAAAATACGGAAATAGTTCAATTTTAGGCATTTATACCCTAATTTTCACTAAGGGTTCACTGATCACCTCTTGACCGAAAACCGTCATTAAATATCATTTTGATCGATCTTATAAATTCTATTGGACCAAATATAACTATTCTTTAGAATTGGGACATCAAAATTTACTTTGTGTAAATTTTTGTTACCTTTCTGATAAAGTTCATTTTTTTAATGAATAGTGTAAAATGTTGTATTTTAATTCAAAAACACTTTTTAATCTAATTTATTTATATGATTAGATTATCTTTTTAATTGGTTTTAAAGTGACATTATAAAATATTTTTACCATTAAATCCAATAGTGGTCGTTGGAATTAATTTCACTTTGAAATCGGACTTAAACTAGTGTCAATCTTTTGATACTTATTGTTTCATAAAAACACGCTATTTGCTCTGACAACGGGAATTAATTATTAAATTAATTAATGTGACTTATATGTAATTAATTTTGTAAAATAGACTTCATTTTTGAATTCGGAAAATCAAATATAGATTAGGGTGAATTTTTTGTAATTTTTTGAAAAACTTAAATTTTTGATGAATAGTGAAACCACTAAGTGGTACTTATAAAGACTGATTTTCCGTTTAAATGAAATTTTGCCATCATTGTGTTTTGAATTTAAAAAATCTGACATACATGGTTGTTATTAAGAAGTAAAATGTGGTTCAATGAGATTATAATAATTTTTTGGTGAATAGTAACTTATTATGTTCTTAATCACGATTAGTGGTAATTAGTGTTGTTTAAGGTATAAATAATGCATTAATAATATGAAATGACCTAGACACATGTCCCAACCTTATTGGTTGTGTCATGGACGACCAAGAGAAGCCATGGGTTAACTTGGGGACCCCATGAAGACATTTTTGTTGGGAAATGACATAAATAACTTTTTATTTAATGTAAAAGTAAGAATGACACAAACATAATATGTTTTACGAAAAAAAATTTTAAATGGGGTTATAAAGATCATATTTTTGATTATAAATAGTCATTGGAAAGATAAAACGATTTCCTACATCATAGTATTTTTTTTATAATTTTTAGACATTAAATAAATTAAATTATTTATGACATAATAATGATGCAGCGATGATATCATTATTTGACGATTTAAATAAAATGGAATGGTAATGTAAACTCTATGAACTAAACATGTCCAAAGCCAATTGGATGAGTGTATTTCGAACCCTTATCACCTTATACACTAATTATTTCAATGTGGGACCTTTTAAAACCGAAACACTTTTTCAAATAAAGTAATATTTCATACCTTCCAAAAGTGCCCCTCCTCTCCTCTTATAAAAGGCCCCCAACTCTACCACATTACACACACTCCTCAGGCCTTTGGCTCGGCCAACCCCTGCCCATTTACTCTCTCCACATCCCTATACTAATCCTAGAGGATTCCCTTTTGGAATAATCCTTTCAAAGGAAGCCTTTAGGCTCAAATCAAAAGGAGTTACACTTTTAAAGGTAATTCATTCTCTCATGTTCATTTGTTTTATTTTGTTTCTCCAACCCCCTAAACTCTTTTTATTTACTTATTTTGTAACAAAACCAGTATAATAAATATACTATGATGTTTTTATAATATTTATTCGAGCTACAATCTCACACAACTACATCAAATGGTTAAAGAACATACGGTTTCCGTGGATGGCGAAATTCTGCCTCCCGAAACGATGATTGTTCAATACTCATTTAACTCCTTCAAAGGTGGCCATTATTATGTCACTATTTTTATATATTATATATAATATTTTTATGTTTTCCTTAAGCTTCTGTTTTTTCATTTTGGGCTTACCTTTATGGTTTCCATTATGGGTAAACACAATATCTTCATTTAAGGAAATGCGGACTACCGCCCCCACAAAGTGATGTGATTCGTTAATGCCATATGTGGGACGTGTAAAGGATGGATTTAAAGTTATTATATATGATGTTATACTGTAATTATAATATACCTCTATATCATTATTATTTTTTTCCATTAAAGTATGAGACGAAATGAAAGTAGCGTTCATGCGTACGTACGGCTTACCGTCTCAATGAACGGTGCATTTCATTTCTTATCCCCAAATGTAATGTACTATTAAAAGTACATGTATATAATGGATATATATAATGAATAGTATATATAAATGATGAATATAATTCTGGAATTAAAATATACATACCTCTCATTTAGTTTTAATTCCATTAATATGACAAAGAAATTAAAGTAGCGTTCATGCGTACGTACGACTTACCGTCTCCATGAACGGTGCATTTCATTTCGTACCCCTAAATGATTATGTAATATTATAAATACATGTATATGCTGGATATATATGATATATATGATATCCAAATCAGGAATTTCATTCTGGATATAAAGAACCTTTGACCACACGAACAACATGTAATTGTAAGAAGTCCACCTTCGACTTAAGAACCAAATATTGAAAAAACAAACATTATTAACTTAAATGGTTACATAATGTTTATAACATGGAAATAAGTGATATAAAAGGAATAATGAACTTTAAAAAGGTTCTTAATCAAGTATAAATTAACTCAAGTTTATTATTCAGGACGTTAAAGAACGATCGAGTCAAGTAGGACCCGAGGTAAGGGACTTCATCTCAATCTCCTTTCATTGAGGCATATTTCGTTTTATACACAACTTTCTTTTATACGGTGTATAAACCCATTTAACTTTTACTTTTATACAAAAGGAATCTTTTTCTACGAAGCGTTTTACTAAACGACAAAAAGGAATGTTTTTTTTAACGTACGTGGTGACACCGACTTTTTCCACCGCCGCGAGTATTATTTGGTGTTTGGCTTTCTCAACAAGCCGTAATGTTTTTAGAATAAAATAAATACCATATATTCTTTTATGTATTTTGGTATTGAAAATGGTTTTGAAAAAGGATTCTATTATGTCAATATATTTATGATATATTGTGATTGAAATGTGGAAATGTTATCATTCCTTTATATTGGTTTTATGTTTTATGATTTTATATTGGTACTTGGACATTTTAACGGGTGGTTACGTTATAAACCATATGACGGGTGGTGCCGTGAATACCAGGACGGGTGGTTACGTTATAACCTCCAATGCATTGGGTATGGAAGTCGGCCGTATGGCTATTCCATTAAGTATGTATGGAAATTGCCTGTTTGGCAATTCCATTAAGTGATATGTGTGGAAGCAGACCGTATGGTTATTCCACTTAAGTATGTTTATGTCCTAAGTTACCTTTATATATTCTATGTGTTCTTTATATGGGTTTTATGGTAATCCTTTGGTTACAAAAAGGTAAGTAATGAGACTTTATTCAGCAAAGAGTTTTTACTACTTCATAATGGTGAAGGTATTACTTTGATAGAGTATACATGTTTTACTTGATGTTTAAAAAAGTAATAGTTTTCATTCTTTGTGTATCCCTTACTGAGCTTTTTATGCTCACCCCAAGTTTTTTTGAAATGTTTTTCACAGGACTTAATGTGGAATAAGGTCAAGGATGGGATCAAGGGAATGTCATCCTATATAAAACATGGAACTAGACATGTTACTTTCATGATTTTTTTTTATTATGAAAACTTAGTATAAGTGACTACTTTATAATATTTTAGATGTAATAGTTATGTTCTAATTCTCTAAAAATCTAAACCTGAAAAGATCCTCAACGTGAATTATTCTTTTAATTCAATATTAAGTAAGGTTTAAGGCTGGGGCCTTATAGTTGGTATCAGAGGACGGTTTAGAAAACTTTAGGAGTTAGAAAAGTGTTAAATTATAATATGATTGAAATGATATAGCATTTACGTATTACCATGTTGCTTCGCCAAAGATATTTCTGTGTTTAGAATGGTTTTCTGCAGAGGAAACAAAGCAGCTATGTTGGGACGACATCAGGAGGAAGATAACCTTCCAAATCAGCAACCTGAGATGGTCAGAATCGGAACTGAACAGTTTTTTGCAGTGATGGCACAGTTGACTCAGGCTATAAATGGTGGTGGTATCCATGAACGAGATCAGCCAGATCAACCGCAGAGGAACATGTCAGTGGTGGAACATTTCATGAGGCAACATCCCCCATCATTCAGAGGATCATCTGACCCTGTGCAAGCTGAAGGGTGGATTAAAGCACTGGAGAAGATTTCTGATGTCATGGGGTGTTCAGAACATCAAAAGGTTAGTCTTGCTGTTTACCGTTTTGAAGGTGAAGCAGATCAGTGGTGGTCGATGGTGAAAAATATAAGGGATAGTGATGAGATTGAGGATCTTCACTGGGACGAATTCAAAGGTATGTTTCTTGAGAAATATTTTCCTAAGGTGGTTCGTCTTAGGATGGAAAAACAGTTCCTAGAATTGAGGCAGGAGGATGATTCAGTGGCTGCTTATGAAGAAAAGTTCACTCGATTGGCAAGGTATGCTCCAAACTTCATATGAGATCTTGATAGTAAAATAAACCATTTTTACTCGGGGTTAAAGCCAAAGTATCGAAGGGATTTAGCTTCTCGTGAGTACAAATGTTATAAAAAACTTGTTCGATGTGCGGAGAAGGTGGAAATGGAGTTTGCTGATGATCAGGTGTTCTATGACAAACAACATAATAAGAGGTCTAGTTGGCAGGAAAATGGGATGAATTCAACAAAGAAGCAAGGAGGTAAGAAAACCAAATATCCATCCTGTGAGAAGTGTGGTAAAATGCATCCTGGAGAATGTTTATCCAAGCCCGGTAAGTGCTTTCGGTGTGGTAAGTCTGGTCATATTGCTCGTAACTGTAATGAAGATGATCAAGCAGGAAATGAAAAGCCAACGGTAAGATTTTTTAAGTGTAACGAAATGGGTCATTATGAAAACTAGTGTCCAACGAAGAACTCAACTGAGGGAATTCAGCCAGACTACAAGCAGAAAGGGGTGGTAAAATCCTTTGCAACAACTTTAGAAGATGTTGGGCCATCGAATGAAGTGGTAGCAGCTCCAGGGAGCTCAGTATTTTTCAGAAGATTGACTTGAGGTCGGGGTACCATCAGTTGAAAGTAAAAGAAGCAGATGTTCCGAAGACTGCGTTCTGTACTAGATATGGCCATTATGAATTTGTAGTTATGCCTTTTGGGTTAACCAATGCACCTGATGTATTCTTGGACCTTATGAATAAAATTTTCCATGAGTTCTTGGATAAGTTTGTGTTTGTGTTTTGAGGTCTGGGAAGAGGTTATGTGTGCCTTGTGATTCACAGTTGAAGAATGAGTTGTTATGTGAGGCTCATAGTTCCCCGTTTTCTGTTCATCCTGGCAGTACTAAGATGTACAGAGATCTGCGAGAGTATTACTGGTGGGATGGAATGAAAAGAGACATTGCTGATTTTACTGTGAAGTGTTTGACATGTCAACAGGTTAAAGCAGAGCGGAAGTTACCGAAAGGGATGCCTCAACCTTTACCAGTGCCACAGTGGAAATGGGAAAACATATCCATGGACTTTGTTTTTAGATTACCGAAGACATCTCGAGGTAATAATGCAATCTGGGTTATTGTTGATCGCTTGACCAAATCTGCTCATTTCCTTGATATACAAGATACTTTCTCTCTTGATCAACTTTCCAGTTTATATCTTAAAGAAATAGTCAGGTTACATGGAGTTCTCTCTCCATTGTATCAGATCGTGATCCCAGGTTTACATCTAACTTTTGGAAAGGCCTTCAGAAGTCATTGGGTACTGAATTAAATTTTAGTACAGCTTTTCATCCTCAATCAGATGGGCAGTCAGAACGAACAATCCAGACATTGGAGGATATGCTACAAGCTTGTTCTATGGATTATCAGGGAAGTTGGGACCAACTTCTTTCTTTGGTTGAGTTTTCTTATAATAACAGTTTTCATTCCAGTATACAGATGGAACCATTTGAGGCATTATATGGGAAGCGGTGTCGAACTCCAGCATTTTGGGATGAAGTGGGTGAAAGGAAGCTGATGGGACCAGAATTGGTAGAAGAGATGGAAGAAAAAGTTCAGTTGATTCAGAAGCACATGAGAATAGCTCAGAGTAGGCAGAAGAGTTATGCGGATAACCGGAGGAAGGATCTATCTTTCGAGGTAGGTGATCATGTTTTTCTCAAGGTTTCTCCTTGGAAAAGTTTGATGAGATTTGGTAAGAAAAGAAAGATGAGTCCAAGGTTTATTGGACCATATGAAATTCTGGAGAGAGTTGGATCAGTTTCATACGGAGTGGCTTTACCTCCGAGTTTATCTCAGGTACATAATTTTTTTCACGTTTCGATGTTGAGAAAGTAAATGCCAGATCCATCTCATGTTTTGAGTCCAGAGGTAGTTCAGGTGGAAGAGAACCTATCTTATGAGGAAAAACTGGTCTAGATTCTTGACCACAGGGAGCATGTGTTACGGAATATGGTGATTCATCAGGTAAAGGTTTTATGGAAAAACCATGTGATTGAAGAGGCAACGTGGGAATCTGAAAATGCTATGAGGGATAAATACCCCCACTTATTTTGATAAGTGAATAAAATTGCGAGGACGCAATTCCCAAAATGGAGGAAGGATGTAACATCCCAGGTAAATAAAGAATAAATAATTTTCATATTTATTAATATTTACGAATTAAATATTAATTTTAATTAAAAGGGGTTTCTACGTTCGATAGCGTACTCGATACGCAACGATGAGTTTCTTTGAAAACTTACGTTGCACACAAGTAATAAAATAATATTATTTTAAATGTTAGTTAACGAGTAGCCCTTGTAATGGTGGGAATGAATAGAAATAACTAAAATATGATTATATATGTTTTTAAATGTTTTTAGATTTACCCAATAAAAGATAAAGGCTTAAAATACAGAAATAGTTCAATTTTAGGCATTTATACCCTAATTTTCACTAAGGGTTCACTGATCACCTTTTGATGGAAAACCGTCATTAAATATAGTTTTGATCAATCTTATAAATTCTATTGGACCAAATATAACTATTCTTTAGAATTGGGACATCAAAATTTACTTTGTGTTAATTTTTGGTACCTTTCTGATAAAGTTCATTTTTTAATGAATAGTGTAAAATGTTGTATTTTAATTCAAAACCACTTTTTAATCTAATTTATTTATATGATTAGATTATCTTTTTAATTGGTTTTAAAGTGAAATTAGAAAATATTTTTACCATTAAATCCAATAGTGGTCGTTGGAATTAATTTCACTTTGAAATCAGACTTAAACTAGTGTCAATCTTTTGATACTTATTGTTTCATAAAAACACGCTATTTGCTCTGACAGTGGGAATTAATTATTAAATTAATTAAGGTGACTTATATGTTTTTAATTTTATAAAATAGACTTCATTTTTGAATTCGGAATATCAAATATAGCTTAGGGTGAATTTTTGGTAATTTTCTGAAAAACTTCAATTTTTGATGAATAGTGAAACCACTAAGTGGTACTTATAAAGACTGGTTTTCCGTTTAAATGAAATTTTTCCATCATTGCGCTTTGAATTTCAAAAATCCGACATACATGGTTGTTATTAAGAAGTAAAATGTGGTTCAATGAGATTATAATAATTTTTTGGTGAATAGTAACTTATTATGTTCTTAGTCGCGATTAGTGGTAATTAGTGTAGTTTAAGGTATAAATAATGCTTTAATAATATTAAATGACCTAGACACATGTCCCAACCTTATTGGTTGTGTCATGGTCGACCAAGAAAAGCCATGGGTCAACTTGGGGACCCCATGGAGCGATTTTGGTTGGGAAATGACATAAATAACATTTTATTTAATGTAAAAGTAAAAATGACACAAACATAATATGTTTAACGAAAACAATTTTTACATGGGGTTATAAAGATAATATTTTTTATTATAAATAGTTATTGGAAATATAAAACGATTTCCTACATCATAGAATTTTTTGTATAATTTTTATACATTAAATAAATTAAATTATTTATGACATAATAATGATGTAGCGATGACATCATTATTTGACGATTTAAATAAAATGGAAAGGTAATGTAAAATCTATGAACTACACATGTCCAAAGCCAATTGGATGAGTGGATTTCGGACCCTTATCACCTTATCCACGAATTAATTCAATGTGGGACCTTTTAAAACCGAAACACTTTTTCAAATAAAGTAATATTTCTTACTTTCCAAAAGTGCCCCTCCTCTCCTCTTATAAAAGGCCGCCACCTCTACCACCTTACACTCACTCCTCAAGCCTTTGGCTCGGTCAACCCCTGCCCATTTACTCTCTCCACATCCCTCTCCTCATCCTAGAGGATTCCCTTTGGGCAGAATCCTTTCAAAGGAAGCCTTTAGGCTCAAATTAAAAGGAGTTACACTTTTAACGGTAATTCATTCTCTCATGTCCATTTGTTTTATTTTGTTTCTCCAACCCCCTAAACTATTTTTATTTACTTATTTTGTACCAAGAACAGTATCTTCAATATAATAGGATGTTGTTATAAGATTTATTCGAGCTACACTCTCACACAACTACATCAAATGGTTAAAGAACATACGGTTTCCGCGGAGGGCGAAATTCTGCCTCCCGAAACGATGATTGTTCAATACTCATTTAACACCTTAAAAGGTGGCCATTATGATGTCACTATTTTTATATATTATATATAATATGTTTATGTTTTCCTTAAGATTATGTTTTTTCCTTTTGGGCTTACCTTTATGGTTTCCATTTTGGGTAAACACGATATCTTCATTTAAGGAAGTGCGGACTACCGCCCCCTCAAAGTGATGTGCTTCGTTAATTCCATATGTGGGACGTGTAAAGGATGGATTTAAAGTTATTATATATGATGTTATACTGTAATTATAATATACCTCTATATACTTATTATTTTTTTCCATTAAAGTATGAGATAGAAATGAAAGTAGCGCTCATGCGTACGTACGGCTTACCGTCTCCATGAACGGTGCATTTCATTTCTTATCCCCAAATGTAATGTACTATTAAAAGTACATGTATATAATGGATATATATAATGAATAGTATATATAAATGATGAATATAATTCTGGAATTAAAATATACATACCTCTCATTTAGTTTTAATTCCATTAATATGACAAAGAAATGAAAGTAGCGTTCATGCGTACGTACGGCTTACCGTCTCCATGAACGGTGCATTTCATTTCTTACCCCTAAATGATTATGTAATATTATAAATACATGTATATGCTGTATATATATGATATATATGATATCCAAATCAGGAATTTCATTCTGGATATAAATGACCTTTGACCACACGAAGAACATGTAATTGTAAGAAGTCCACTTTCGACTTAAGAACCAAATATTGAAAAAACAAACATTTTTAACTTAAATGGTTACATAATGTTTATAACATGGAAATAAGTTATATAAAAGGAATAATGAACTTTAAAAAGGTTCTTAATCAAGTATAAATTAACTCATGTTTATTATTCAGGACGTTAAAGAACAATCGAGTCAAGTCGGACCCGAGGTAAGGGACTTCGTCTCAATCTCCTTTCATTGAGGCATATTTCGTTTTATACACAACTTTCTTTTATACGGTATATAAACCCATTTGACTTTTACATTTATACAAAAGGAATCTTTTTCTACGAATTTTTTTACTAAACGACAAAAAAGAATGTTTTTTTTAACGTACGCGGTGACAACGACTTTTTCCGCCGCCGCGAGTATTATTTGGTCTTTGGCTTTCTCAACAAGCCGTAATGTTTTTAGATTAAAATAAATACCATATATTCTTTTATGTATTTTGGTATTGAAAATGGTTTTGAAAAAGGATTCTATTATGTCAATATATTTATGATATATTGTGATTGAAATGTGGAAATGTTATCATTCCTTTATATTGGTTTTATGTTTTATGATTTTATATTGGTACTTCGACATTTTAACGGGTGGTTACGTTATAAACCATATGACGGGTGGTGCCGTGAATACCAGGAAGGGTGGTTACGTTATAACCTCCAATGCATTGGGTATGGAAGTCGGCCGTATGGCTATTCCATTAAGTATGTATGGAAATTTTCCGTATGTCTATTCCATTAAGTGATATGTGTGGAAGTCGACCGTATGGTTATTCCACTTAAGTATGTTTATGTCCTAAGTTACCTTTATATATTCTATGTGTTATTTATATGGGTTTTATGGTAATCCTTTTGTTACAAAAAGGTAAGTAATGATACTTTATTCAGCAAAGAGTTTTTACTACTTCATAAAGGTGAAGGTATTACTTTGATAGAGTATACATGTTTTACATGATGTTTGAAAAAGTAATAGTTTTCATTCTTTGTGTATCCCTTACTGAGCTTTTTATGCTCACCCCAAGTTTTTTTGAAATGTTTTTCAAAAGACTTAACGTGGAATAAGGTCAAGGATGGGATCAAGGGAATGTCATCCTATATAAAACATGGAACTAGACATGTTTCTTTCATGAGTTTTTTTTATTATGGTAACTTAGTATAAGTGACTACTTTATAATCTTTTGAGATGTAATAGTTATGTTCTAATTCTCTAAAACTCTAAACCTGAAAAGATCCTCAACATGAATTATTCTTTTAATTCAATATTAAGTAAGGTTTAAGGCTGGGGCCTTATATAAACTCAATGAATGGAAATTGAGTTAAAATTAATCTTATCATGTTTATATCGATGACTTGAGAATTTATCAATAGAATGATTATGTGTATCAATGGTATATACATACAAAGTGGAGTGGAAGTTAAAACATTAATAAATAAAAAAGTGGCTCCACACATAATCATAGCATGATATAATAACAAATTTAATGATTACCCCAAGGAATAGAAATTGGGTTAAAAAGCTCCCTTACCGAATTTTTAACTTATAGAACATACACAAAATAAAAGAAGGATCGTAAAATGATGATGAAAATACACATAAATTAAATTATATTAAATAAAGAATATAATCATGGGAAGTACACATACAACATAAAAGGAAATAGTGGAAAATATAACATGAATCTCATGGGAATAAAAATTGATATGAAAACACCTTACCACATTGTAATTAATCGAGTCATAGGAAAGTAATTTTATTACCAACAAATGAATCATAGAATACCATGAATATAAAGGTAAACATGATAATATATCTCAAATTTCAGTACAAAATACACAGAATGTAATAAATAAGTTTTGAACAATGGAAATCTCACGGAATTAAAAGTGAGATAAAAAACACTTTACCTCCTGTTCGACTTGACCCGTTCAATCATTTATCTATTGAATAATTTAATAATGTTAATTTCTACTACCTTGAGAATTTTTTCATGTTTATTATTCCTTTTATATCAATTATTACCATGTTATAAACATTACAGAATCATTATAGTTAATAAAGGTTGTTTTGGTGATATTGGGTTGTTGAGTCCAAACTGACCTTCTTATAATTACATGTTGTTCATGTGGTAAAAAGGCCATTATATACAGATTGATATTAATTTTTTAGATATCATATATTTCATATATATATATAGTATATATATATGTATTTATAATAATACCTAACATTAGGAGGTAATAAATGAAATGCATGGTTCCTTGAGAGGGTAAGTCGTACGTACGCATGAACACTTCTTTCATTTCTATTTCATATTTAATGGAAAGAAAACATAATGATAAATAGGTTTATTATAATTATAGTATAATATAATATATAATTTCATTAACTTTATCATCTATACATTCCATGTGTGGAATCAAGATTTCATTTAACTTTGAGGTGGCGGTAGTCTCCACTTCCTCCAATGAAATTATTGTCTTTTACCGTTATGGAAACTATAGAGGTATGATATTAATGTAAAATACATAACAATAGAGACAATATAAAAATAATATATATCACATATAAATTTATTTCCATATTAATGGCCACCATAATAGGTTGTAGGAGAAGACTGAACAATCATCGTTTCGAGAGGCAGTAGTTCACTATCCAGAGAAATAATATATTTTTTACCCATTAGATAGAGGTGTGTGGATATGTAGTCTTAATACATATCATTAAAACAACATATTATATTTAGGATACTAGTGTTGTTATTAAAGAAACAAATAAAAAGAGTTTACTGTGTTGGAGAATTAATATAAATGAAAAGAACTTTAATATAAGCCCTTACATTTAAATTGGGTAACTCCCTTTGGTTTGAACCAAAATGATTTTTTGATGTGCCTACTACTTAAGTTATGGATTATATGTGTAATAGAGGGATCATTATGGATTATTTGGGAAGAGGTTGGATGAGTAAAGGGGCTTGAGATGTGTGAGTAATGGGTTAGTGGTGAGATCTTTTTACAAGGAAGAGGGGCACTTTAAGAAATTGTACAAATATTATTTTATTATATAATGATTTTCTATTTCTAAAATTAAAAAACAAAATTAATGTCTAATATAATATGACTCTAGTTCTAAATAAAATCATCCAATATTAATTTTACAGGTTTTGTATATTTTTTAATCATTTAAATCCTATTTATTTAAATCATTCATTAATGAGTTAAACACTACATCATTATTGTATCATATATAATTTTATTTATTTCTTGTCTAAAAAATATAAAATATAAAATTATGTAGGAAATGTATTTAGATATCTAATGAACATATATAGTCAAATATATCGAATATATAACCCCACATTGATATTGTTTTGCGATAACAATACATGTATATGATATTTTTTTACTTTAAATAAAATGTTATTAATTTCATTATCTTACCCATGTGGCTTTCAAAGTCCAAAAGAATCACCCACAGATTTTCATAGTTAGAAATTACTCATCAAATAATGTTAAGTCATGTGTCAAAGAAATTTTATATTATTATAATATTGTTTTTACCTTGATTTTCCATATTTACCTATAACCGCGGTAAATAATAGTAAAAAATTACTATTCATGAGAAATTATTTTCATCTTATTGAACAAAATTTTCATTCTTATAACAACCA
Source organism: Viscum album (assembly GCA_963277665.1). Taxonomy (NCBI): domain Eukaryota; kingdom Viridiplantae; phylum Streptophyta; class Magnoliopsida; order Santalales; family Viscaceae; genus Viscum; species Viscum album. The sequence continues at coordinate 1,636,116,987 of OY728121.1, read as the reverse complement.
TGTATGTCAGATTTTGTAAATTCAATTCACCGAAGCGGTAAAAGTTCATTTAAATGAAAAATTCAGTTTTTTAAGTATTACTAATCATTTTCAATATTCATAAAAAATATCCTATTTTTAGAAAAATACCAAATATTATTCCTAAGATATATTAGATATTACAAATTAAAAAAAGTTGTCTACTTTATCAAATTAAAAAAATATAAGTGGAATTGATTAATTTAAAATGATTTTTCTCTGTCAAAACCAAAAGTGTGTTTTTAAGAAATAATAACTATAAAAGATTGATTGTTTTTAATGTCTAATTTCCATGTGAAATTACTTCCAATGATAAACATTCAATTTAATGGTAATAATATAATATAATTACACTGTAAAACCAATTAAAAATATAACCTTACTATATAAATAAATTTGATATAATGGTAGTTTTAAATTAAAATACATTCTTTTTTACTATTCATTAAAAACAGAAATTATCAAAAAATTACTTAAATTTCATCCAAAGTTAATATTGATGACCCAATTCTAAAGAAGATTTTTATTTTGTCAAATAGAACCTATTAAAGTGAAAAAATATATTTGAAAATGTTTCACCATCAAATGGCCGTAAAATGATATTTTAATGAATATTATAGTTTTTTATGCTTAATTTTTGATTCATTCTCATTTTATGCCTCAAAAATTTATCGGGTAAATGTAAAAACATATAAGAAACATATTTAATCATAATATTGTCAGTTTTTTCATTCCCTCAAATGAAATGGCTATGCATTAACTACCATTTGAAAAAGATAATATTATATCAATATTTTTCAGTATAACTCAACGTTGTGTGAAAAGTATTTTTTCAGTGAAACCTGTTATTGTGTGTCAGGTATTCCGTCGAACATAGAATCCCCTTAAAAATAAAATTATTGTTTAATTAAATTTTTTTAATAAATATTAAAATTTTATATTCTTCATTTACCAGGGTTGTTATAATATGGGTTTCTTCATATAGAAAAATCTATGTAATCCTTGAGAACCGACTAAAATTTTTTCATTTCACTAGTGGACTATTCTTAGATAAATTATAATGAATTAATTTTTTTGTCTCCCCCATGGATTTAGTTCATGACTACACATATTTATTGCAATATATTATTATCTAGGATTAATTTTTGATACCCCTATTGAATTCCACAAGATGAGATCCATTGTTTTATCTCGATCTTTATAGGTGTAATGTGTAACATCCCTAATCCAAAATCCACTATACAGGTGCACTGATATGGGTTATATCATGAAATCAAGCGCACCTCCCCGTATTCCCAAGGTAGCTGAATAGTAGCGATTTTCTAATGGATCATGTGGGGAGAATGTACAAAATTTTCTTGAGTACCCAACAATAGATAACATATGAAATCATGGAAAATAATAAATAATAAATGAGAATAATGTACTACTTATCAATTCCAAAACACGATAAAATCCAAAACCAAACAATAATATACTTCTTCATTCTACTGATGAATAAGTGGTAGGAAACCTACAAATAAAGACAACAACAAAATATAAAAAATGCAACGTGGTTAAAATTCTTGATCCCCATCCACACACATCCCTATCCCAACTCTACTCCCTATCCCAAGACATTTTTCGTTGTCCTGGCATGAAACCATGTAATATTCCTAGTTACCGTATGGTGGCCAATGCAGGGTGTGAATATAAATCATTAGGCTGCCACCAATGGTTTCTACTAAATATACAGTATGAACATATATTTCATGAGAATACAAAATAAATTAAAATATATTAATAAGATAACTCATGTTCTATTACATAACAATTTTAACTTATCCAGTAACATCATTGTTTCCATATTCAACAATTTATCTGTCTTCTTCACTCAAACCATGTTCATAACTCAATCCATTAGAATCACATAAAACATTTAAAAAAATTATTTGATTAGTTGGTAATTTTCGAACATTTTTACTAAGGCCTAGGATTGTATGCATAAAGAAATAAATCAAGTTCCCTATCATACTATGGAAAAAAATTTCACAAGACAAATCTTTTTTTCACATACATTGGTGCCTCAGCCTAGATAATATTATAAAATGTATTGGTTTGGGTCATAGTGATTTTGTCCCCTTCCCAAACATGGGAATTATGGGGTGGGTTTAGAGCCTCAGTCTAACCCGACCCATCGGTGTACAACCTCGTGTCTAAAACCCCACAACTACCATGCCATGTGCATATGCTTCATTATCCAATTACCACATTTACCATATCAAAAATAATACATAATCCATACACATAACATGTATTTTACTCATTTTATTAAAAAAATAAATCAATATTATTTCTAAACCCATTAAAACATTTACTATATAATTTATATAAAAAATTAACCCATTTCTTTATCTCATACATTAACCCATTTGCACATTTACTGATTACAATGTATAACCAAATTAAAAAATACAAAAACTCCCAAATGTTAACCTAATCAACTAATTTATTATTTCAATAGTATTTACCCATTTAACATGTTCATCATTTCAAACACATTTACCAACTTATGCATTTTAAATTACAATTCATTATCCATTTAGCACCATCACATTATTTTATCCAAACCATTTTAGATTAATCCAAACCATCCCTTATGCTATTATCAATGTCAATAAATAACTATCTATATTCCATTTTCAACTCAAATAACTTATCAACATGTTCATAATGGGAACTAATTTATCAAAATTTAATTAAATTATTGACATTAAAATTTTCCATGGTAGGGTAAGTTGGAACTACCCATCGGTGGCCCAAAATTGGTCTTGTTATCCTCAACAGATACCATAAGGATTATAAGGTGTCAAATTCAAAATTTTTCAAAATCATATACCAAATCCATTTAAAGGATGAAAATGAAAAACAAGGTGTGTCCATTAATCCAAAAACACATAAATATATCTACCTCAAGAAAACGGGATATATCTTATATACCTCCTTCTGTGAATTTGTAGATGAACAATCTCTTAACCTTGGTCTTAGATCTGGATTCAAAAATAGTTTAATCCCCCCGACCTAATATCTTCAAGTAAAAGAGGGTTTTAAGGATTAATAATAAGAACAATGTAACCAAATTCTATAATCTGAAAAATAAAACCAATAGGTGTGTTAGACATACCCAGATAATCGTTCTACACCCAACAACACTCTAAAAAGGATAGAAATGAAGGATATCAATTTTAATGAATATTTAGGGGGATTAGGATCATCAGTAGGGAGGTAGGATGAAGATATTGGATGAAAATTGGGATATAAGACATAAAATATTGATGGTAAAAAAGGATAAAAGCACACATTTAATGATAAGTAGGGTTTGGCTGCTCAATTTTATGAAATGTGAACCAACTGTTCTCCAACACTATCCTAGATGGATCTATGTTGTATAGTTACATGTGAATTTTTCATGGTTTAACAAACCATAATCCAACCATGTACAATGACTATAAAAATTTTCATCGATTGGATTTCTCCCTTGCATGACATCCTAAACTGGGCACAACTCATCCATGCATTCACCATTAGTGCACATGGTTAGTCCCAACCATGACCCATCTACACAATATAAAATTTATTTATATATTTTCATTTTATTCCATTACCAATAACCTATAAAACTCCCAGGCCTCTCTATTTACTCAAATTTTATTTAATTGACCAACATCAAGGGATTCAATCAAAAATTTAAACAAATAGTTACCTCCATGATGTCTATGATCATAAAATATAACCATATTATAATTTATTTTTCTTGAGACTCACTTTCACGAATCACTTAAATATTTCTATAAATTGACTGGGACATTGAGTTTGGGTATCTTATTCCCTCTCACAATTTTCTTCCTAAAATATACTAATCATACAAAAAACATGAAGCAATGGTACAATATTTCCTCCTACGAAATTATCACTATGATCCTCAATATGAACCGAGTCTTAGGAAATGGATGAATTAGTCTCAAGATCAACATCAACAACATCAATCATGTGAGATTGGCCAGGGTGATACTGCTAAAGATGTGACATCTGGAAAACATTGTGCATAAATTTATATCATTGTGGAAGATCCAATCCATATGACCGAAGTTTGATCCTCTCCACAATATCAAATGGAACCATGTACTTGGGTGCCAACATATAATGAATTCGAATCCAATGGCGGAAGTACCCTAAAAATACCCATCCAAACACACGAACACCCACAGTAATCTAAATAGATTTACAGAATGGATCTGCATACAAATTCTTCCTACTCTTAGCCATTGATTTACATTTTCAAATTAACTAAACTTGTTCTGACATATCCTGTTTGAGACTGGGTCCCAAAAATTCTGATTCACTAGATTAAATCTATCGCAATAGATATATACACAGTCTACCATAGTGTGCTTAAATTAGTTCCATTAAATCAAAACATCATAATTAGTGTTGTAGGAAAATATGAAAAGAGTCAATTTAAGATCCCAAGACCACCAAAATCAAGGGAACAAGACCTCGATATGTCATTTTACACCTTTATGGAATAATCTGACTGCCCATGCATTTTTGGGTGGAATTTCATACATAGAAACGCATGTGTTCCATGTTCCTTTTATAATACCTTTCAAAGGCATGAATTAATAAATGTATCACGATCGAAATTATTTTGTACGAACCCCAATGAATCGTTACAATCTCCCAAATCTACATCTCAACCAACTGATCAATAGTGATGGTCTCTCAAATCAATATGAAATGACCAACGTTCATCGAACATTCCATAACTTGCCAGAGCGTATCATTTTTTGAAGTCATCCACATAAGATCTACCAAAAAATCCATCATCATGTCATATGATTTCTTATATAGAATGATAAATGGGTATAACAAACCACTGGCCCCTAATTCTCTTTCTTACAATACTGGTAGGTTAGACATTATGCCACGAATCCCACAAGCTCCATCATAATCACTAGAAACCAATAATATAAACTAATATTATGATACATTATAGACAATCCATGATGAAAATACCACATTGATTCATGCAACTCACGCTTAAACTCTTCTCACATACACATTGGCACAACCACAAAACCACGAACAGAAACAATCCCATAAGCACTAGTAGTAAAATTTGATGGTGAATTCCACCATTAAAACATTCCCTCCATGAAAAACATTCTAGGTCCTCAAACTGTATTTCGTGAATCTGGCTTAGATGATTGGACACAACTTTTAAGGATGCAAGGTTTATTTTCCAATGGCTATCTTGTACCTCAAGATGTATCTCAAAAACAACAGCATCGACTTCTACTACGATCATGATTCTTGAACTACATGATATTGAGTCTTATGAATTAAAGAATCTTCAACACTATTTCCCATTCACAATGTGTAATCCAACCCAATGTCTAATGATTTCATGTATTCAAAAATTATTTTCTAATAAATATTCAAATCACAATGAGAGAAGATGATATTTTTCCTTTTTAGATCAGTATACATCTTAAAACATTCCACTAATATGTAATGCTGCCAAGAATTTTCAGGGTAAACCAACATGACCAACTCAAGATAATGCATCGTGTAATGTTTCTCAAGAGGACCTATATGTGGAGATCCATATTCCCCAACCTAATATTTCTAAATCAACAATACCCCACACCTGACATAAGATGCATCACAAAACAATATATTCTCTATACCAGGCTCGAGTAGAACCAAAATCATTTCAGTATTCAACCAAATATCTAACTTTTTAAGGAAATTATCACATTCCTGATCCAACTCATAAATGATACCCATTATGGTCAATCCAAAAAGTGGTATTCCAAAATAAAAGAATTACTTGATGAAACTTTGTTAATATCTTTATAACTCCTGAAAAATTCAGATATAATAAACACTATTGGGATGATCCCAAGATATAACTGCATGTACATTCATTAGGTAAATTAACATTTATTCCTCTTAGATGATGTACCCTATTAAATTCACCATTACAATCGAGAAACCACCATGCAATAGATTGGAGTATATCTTATTCTATCTTAGTCTAATAATGAGGATTTCCTTATTTTTAACATGATCATCATGAGTCTTTAATAACTCAAATATGTCATCAACAAGGATAATAATGAAGTGATTTAGTTATGTATGAATGATTCGTTTCATTTGTACCTTAAAAACTATTCAAATATTAGTCAAGAATATTTTCTTGAAAATTAAAACAAATATTAGATAATCATTATCGAAGGTAGTTCATGATATATCATATGGTATCACCATTACTGGATTGTACCCTGATCTCATATTAATTTTAGAAGAAACTAAACAACCTCCCTCAATGTCAAAAAATATATTTGATTCTAGGAAGAGGGTATCAGTTCGTATCCATCATCTGATTTAGCGATCGATAATTTACACATAACAAAAATATTCTCTTAGCCTTTCTAAAAAATAACATTGTAGATCCCCAAGGTGACATACTAGTATGAATGAACCCCTATTTCTCTAGTTTTTCTATGTGAGTTTTATATTCATATAGTTATGCAGGTGAAATCCTATATGATGGAATGGAAACAATCTTTTCTCCCAAAAGAGACTCTATCGTGAAAAAGGAATTTCTCTTTGGAGGAAGCCTGAGAGGACCTCCAAAAACAAATCCAAGAATAGATCCACAAAAGGAGGAATGTGATGCTACTCTACTACACTATCATATATGATAAGACATGCCACCTGGGCAATAAGATCACCCATCTACTAGAAAACTATGCATGCCTGTACTACATGGATATCCATCTCCTCACTGTGCACATGGGTATTCCCATCTAGGTATTTTAATGTAATCCTATAATGGATATTGTAAATAAGTCTCTGGTACTAAACTAACCAATCCATGAACAAAATTAGATCAAATCCGTGAAATCTATAGCACAATCAAGGGATAATAGAAATAGTACCCACTATCATCAAGGGGAAACCCCTTATAGAGCGGGATATTTTCATCTCATACCCTAATGGTTTATCAATAAACATTACCCCACATAAAATCTCCACCACTAGGTCATTCATAGAAAAATAATTAAATGATATTACAGATTAAATATCACCTATATCAAATAATGTACTAGAAAGAGTTGAAGCTACAATTATCATACCTCGAACTTCCAACTGTCCTACCTCACCACCTCCAAATGTTAATTAAAAAACGTCATGCTAACCAGCCTCTAAACTAAGGGATCTAATCTAAGATCCAATTACTCTTCTACCTTACCTAAATGGCCACTCATTCCCTTGTGTACCATGCCCACCACCCTGACTGATACCACAAATCGTGCTCACACTGCATACTAGAGACAGGGTAGCTAAAATACTTCATGCACTCAGCGTGAGCCTCAATTCTCCATCTGTACCCATATGTCAAGATATCATATAGAACCTAGGAACATGCCACATTTTCCCAATTTATTGGCAATAAAAATGAGACCGGGGGAACTTACCATGCATGTGCCCTTCCCTTCCACCCTGATAGAAAAAAATATCTCACTGCTATGAGAGGCTTACCCTTTTTTATAACTACTCTAAAACATCCATATTGATGAATATTCTCCAAAGGACACATCATTACCTCAAACTATACACCACTAGTGCATCCAATTGGAACAAAAAACGATCTTCCTAAATACTACTTTAAGTTAACTTATGAAATAATGGATCGATCTACCAACTCAGCAAGACTCTTTATGGAAAATATATTCACCTGTGACATAATATTGTGTCTCGGACAATCCTAGAATCTTAATTTCATAGCCACCTCATCCCATTCTAAATCAGGAAAAAAGTGTTTTAAATCCATGAAACAACATCCACAGTCCATCACTGAAATCATTCCCCAATACAACATCATAAACACCTCATACCATTCATATATCAAGTTCTCTAGGTAGAAATGATCATGAAACATCCATTGAATGTGTTTTCATAATATGGAATCAACGTTTTGATTCTGAGGAAAAGTATCCCACTAGTTATTCACCGGTCCCTATAACAAATAAAATTCCCATTTGACTTCTTTATATTTATGAGTCTCTATGTGATCTTAAATCCTCTAGATGGACCCTATCCAAAACTATGTGCCTCTGGTCCACCCTATCTACAATAATGGGAGGTTTCTATAGTAGAAAGTCTTTGGTCAGATCAAACATTCTCAACATGGCCCACCTTAGGTCCCTTTCCAACATCTAAATAAAATGATCAAAGTTCTCATAGAACTAATCATATCTTCAGTTATCATGGACTATTGGGTTCATTTTCTCCACCAATGGGGGAGAATTATTAGTAATATCCACTTATATCCCAACTCACACACATCGACTAAGTGGAATTCTTCTATAATTACCAACCCATATCTGAGAACACTTAACATAAGGAATAAAAAATTTACATAAAAGAAGGCTCTCCCCTAGTCGTAAACAACCCATTTCACATACACTATCATGATAGCCAATTTAATAAATAGAACACGACCCTCAAAAATCCCTACCAAAAGTCATATATAATTTGTGGTAAACCAACAATCATAGTTACAAGTCATTAATTATAGACCTTTTGATACCACGTCCATTATCACAACAAATAAACTTCAATTTTAAGAACACATCCTATTTTAAAACATGTTATGACCAACATTTTTACAGATTTTAAACAATTAATTAAAAAAAATTTAATCATTATTTTTCATTCCTTACATTTACCCATTTACAACATCTTTATTAGTCACTATTTTCAGAAACATTTTAATATTGTAATATACATCCCACACTTATTTTCCAGGATCCCATCCCATGTGTAACACCCTAAGATTATATGGTACGCTTTTGTTTGAATAATACATTAGTGTGTGTTGTACGCAACTTCGAGTTCTAACACACACCACAACCAATAAAACTAGCCATTATAAATAGTAATAAACAATTTTTGAAATTTTATACATTTTAGATTTCAAAATGGACTTCATTTTTGGATTCTAAATATCTAAATTTTCTTAGGGTGAATTTTTGGTACTTTTCTGATAACTTTCATATTTTGATGAATAGTGGAAATTACTAAATATTAATTAAAAACAACTTTTTTAATCAAAATAATTAATAGTGATAAATTATGAATTTGAATGGTATTAAAATATATTTAGAATATATTTTTACCATTTAATTCAATGTTTGTCATTGGACACAATTTCACATTTAAACCGGACATAAACAATATCAATATTTTGATAGTTATTGTTTCTTAAAAACATTCTTTTTGTTTTGATAGTGGGAATTAATTTTAAATTAATTTCTACCACTTATGTGTTTTGAATTTATAAAAATGGATTCCATATTTGGAATCAGGATTCCAAAATTGTTTAAATAGGTAAATCTTATTCTTAGACATTTTTAATAATTACTTCGTTAAATATATTATTTTCCATGGTTAAAGATTAAATCTGGTAAATAAGGGTAAAACAATAATATTATAATAAAATTAATTACCCTAAAACGTTTCTTAAACATATATTTTGATACAGGTCCTACCATGGTCATATTTGGGTCGATTTTGGGACCCCATGGATCCACTTGTAAGTGATATTGACACTTTATAATAATAAAGTTAATGTAAATAAAGAATTACATAAGCATATATCTTTTAGAAGAATAATTTTTACATAGTGTTATATATTTTATATTTTTTACTATATATATTCATTAGAATAATAACAAGATTTCCTACATAATGGTATTTTAATAATAATTTTTAGACATTTAATATTTAAATTTATTTATGACACAATAATGATGCGGTATTTTCCTTATTAATGAATGATTCATATAATTAGTATTATAAATGTAAAAATAAATATAATTTGAAAGTTTTTGTCCCATACACTAATTTTATTGGTTAATATGATATGTTATTAATTCTTAAATTATTTTATTTCGAATTAATACAGTTTTTATGACTTCAATAAAAATCAATTATTAAATATTTTCCAAATTGACATAAATGATTTTTTAAACAAAAATATTATATTATTAATTGATATTCTATTCCTAAAAATCTAGGGTTCGGCCAAAGGACATATATAATGATTGGTGAATAATTAATGGACCACATGGGGGTCTATTGGATGTATATAGTAATTTTATAAACCATATAATATAAATATACAAAGTGACCTAGTAAATGTCAAACTATTTAACTAAGAGTTAAATATAAATGATAAGGTTAATATACTGACCAAAAACTGTCTAAAATATACTGGATGAAAGGATATCAAATAATACCTACCATAGACTTTTAATAATCCACTTTGGATCCATTATAAATTTAATTTGAATATATTATCAATTAATACATTATGTTTTTCCTAAAGAGCCCTCCCCCCCCCCTTATAAAAGGACACCGCTTCTAACCAATTATTAATACCTTCAAAGCCTTCTGGTTCATCCAACATCTACCCAAATATCCTCTCAACTTCCCTAAATTTATCTTAGAGGCATTATATTGATCATAAATCCATCCCAAGGAGCCCTTTTGATCAAATCAAAAGGAAGTCCCCGAAGAAGAGGTAATGATTTCACCACCCTCTTTCAAATTCCATTCTTCTTCCACTTCTTCATTCTTTTTATTTACATTATAAAATAATAAATGTAGTATCTTATATATAATGTGATGTTATTATAAATATTTCACAACTATATTCATTATTCTTTCCATCTTATGAATGATAATGTCACCATGCGTGCGTACGTACGACTTATCGTCTCCACGCTGTGGTGTAATGTGATATTCAACACTATGTTATTTGAATGGATATAATGATGAGTTATATGTATATAAATAATAAAAATAACATGATAATGGCTTGGAAAAATTAATATACCATCTAATTCCACACCTTTATTGAAATTATATTGACAGTCGTGCGTACATATGGATTACCGTCTCCACGATGTGATGAGATACATTTCCACATTCACCAATAATCAATGATTAAAAAAAAATATATTAATAAGATGGTTATAATATATGAAATAATAATTATACTGGAGATATATATATATCTATGTGTATGTACTTACAAATATTTTATTCACTTAGTTCCGTTAAATATATTATGAAAACAGAAACAACATTTATGAGTACGTACGGATTACCGTCCCCCTAAACAATGTTTTCGATTTCATATATATGTATATTATACATATTTATATTCAAAATATATATTATATATAAATCATGTTTTATATTATAGAAGAATTTAAATCATGATCTATGTGATACAATCAAGAATAACAAGTTAAAACACGTACGACAAAGAATGCTATTATTACCCGAAATGTTAATTTAACATGGAAATTATTATTAAATGGGTAGTATAATGTCATAAATGAATAATGTATGATATCATAAATATTAATATGGTTTTGGTATAATTTAATAACATACTATGGTCTTCATACATGAGGTTAAACGTACCCTTGACTAAATGAAAGTGCATGGTAAGGGGTTTTCATCTCACTTCTTATTCTCGTGAGATTCGTGCCATATTACCACTATTACCTTTTGTGTCGTGTATGTACTGCCCATAATTGTATTCATTGTGTTATACACTTTAGTTTATGTGTATTTACATATTCCATGTATGTTACCTCTTTCATGGGGTGTATGTTTCATAAGTAACCAAATTGGTAGTGGTTTATTTCACAATCTCTTCATTATCCGAGGCTGTTTATATATAATTATCTACTTGGACCACTTAATCATCCCTATCCATGTTTCGTAAAAATTTATTTCAAATCATTATAAATATTTTACATACAATGGGTTAAAGTCATTTATACCCTTGTTTGTATTTTTATAAGATTATTATAAAATAATCTTTCCATTGTTTTCCAAACAAGGTCCTTTTAGCCTTTTCGATAAAATTAAGGTAAGAATGTCTTTTTTTATCTATTTTTGATGGTGAAGCTATTTCCCACCTTTATAAAATCGTCGAAGCATCCCTTACAATCTTATAAGATTATTTTCAAATTAAATGTTTTATTTTATAATTATGTGACTTTTAAATGATTTCAATATGAATATTTTAAGACGTTGGGAAAGGTACTCTTTATCAAGATCTAAATTTCAAATGTTTTAAGGATTTATCTTTATAAATATTTTTAATTAAGGTCCATGTTTTCAAAATGATTTTAATGATTTATTTATATGGACATGAATGTTTTGAAATGATATTTATTTTCAAAAGTTTCAAAGTGGTATGGGACACTTTTATTCCAAAATCTCTTTTAAATTACTTCCTTTATAAATCAATGAATTTTCAATGATTAAAAAAAAGAGATATTTCTCTAAAATAGTTTTGATTTCATCTATGTAAACATCCTTTGATGGATTTTATGCTTATTTTATTTTGATTTATTGTGATTCAAAACTTCCATATTGTATTTATGGTTTTTTGATTTGTTTGACTGTGGATGTGTTATTTTTATACCATTCATGGTTTATGGAGAATGTATTTACATTTCGTATAATAGTTTAATAATGAATGTTTATTTTATGTTTAAACATATTCATATAGGGAATTAATTTGACTTAGTAAGTGATGGGCGGAGCCCGCTATAGCTCCTTGATGCATCGATCGGTCTCAGGGGACAAACTAGTGTCTTGACACAAGGCTTGGACAAAATATTATTTGTAGTCTTGGTACAAGGCCTTGACTATGTGGTTATGGTTGTCTGGCATTATGCATTCCATCGTTATGAAAGTGGATAGTGATATTTCCTATGATTATTCTACTAGTAGAATATCCATTTGAATAAGTAAATGGCATTTCTTAATATTATTTTTTCCATATTATGAAGAAGTTAAAGTTTAAAAGGATTTTGTTTTTGTTATACATTTCCTTAAATGTTTATACTTATTTATGAAAATATATGCTATATTATTATCTTTACTGAGCATCTGAGCTCACCCCTTTCTATGTTTTATTTTTCCTAGGATTCCAAGAAGTGTATTATGATTGTTATGCAGGGTTAAGCCAAGAGAATAATGGCGTTTATAAAGGATTATTTATGTTGTTTTGTATGTTATAAAGTGTAATGTAACTTTCATGTATGTAATCTATTTTCTATGACTGCTAAACTGATCGGTCCTTCGGGACATTATTCCTTTTAATCAGTCCAATGTATTAAAATAATGCACCAACTTTGGGTAACTGGGGTCAGGGTATTATAGTTGGTATCAGAGGATGTTTAGTAGTAACCATGGAAGCTATATTTAGATAAACTCTGATTAGAACACATAGACCTAAGATAGACTTTGAGGATTTGTATAGAATAAATTCCTAGAATTTTTGTAATGTATAGATTTTGTGAGTTGTCCCAGAAAATACATTCATGTCTGGATATGAGAAGGTAGAGGTGGATTTGGAACAGATGTACCTAGGGGTAAAACCCGAAAACGCCGCTTTGAGCTAGAATCAAATGGGAACTGGTGAAAGACAATGGGCGTTTCTGCACTCTTGGTTATGACACTTCCAGAGTATATGATTTGGATAATTATCATTTTCATTAAAAATCATTATAAAGGGTTTATGGGTATATACCTCCTCATTCAAAACATTTTTATGATTATGGATTATATCCATAAACCATTCAATTTACCTTAGGTATTTTACATGATTGGAATTATTCATTACAATTCATAAAATGACCTAGTTTATGCAATTGTATAGAAATGGTGCCCAGTAGAAGGAATGTGAACACCAACAATACATATGATCCAAAGAGTAAGAAGGATCATATATTTCACGGTATTAAGGAAACATTTAGAAGGGAAAGTGTCTCCCATGTATTCTAAATATATGATAAAATAGAATAATTTGTTAATAAGATCACTGAAGAATTCTCTGAGTACTATGGCTTTGAAGGGAAGAAAGAGAAGAAAATGATGGAAGAGAGATAGATGGATAAAAGGAAAACGGAAAAGAAGAATTTTTTCATAAGTGATAATTGTGGGAAAAAACAGCAGGGAACGTGTCTGAAGGGAATGGGAGTTTATTAAAATTATGGAGAAAATGTACACCATGTACGTGACTGTAGGGGTAAGAAAAAGTTTTCAAATGTACAATGCTTCATCTGCAAGGAGTTTAGACACTAAAAGAACTAATGTCCAAATCATCAGAGTATGCCCTAAATGATGCTATTGGATAATAATCAAGTTATGATACTACCACAGATGAGGAGGAATGATTAGAGTTCTTATGTTGTTATTCGAGAGTTATGTCATTTGAGTGTTGTATCAACAATTCACAGGTTATAATAATTATATAGTATATAAGGATTGTACTGCAATACTATTTAATTAAGGACTTAATATTGTGTGGTACCATGAAAAGTGATTCAATAGTAGGTTATATTTTTGGAAACTCTTTGGTTGAGATAAAGATAAACAATAATATGGTTCTGATACCATGGTTTAAATTTTGGAATAATACACAATTGATTTGGATAAATAATATTGGATATTCTTGACTAACATGAAACTGATTAGTGATTTTTATATTCCATCATTGTTGGAGTTTTCAACATTTCTGGATAGAAGGAGTATATCCAGTATTCTATAAAGAAAAAGTCATCATGAATGTAATCAATAAGGTTTTATAGTAATTCAGGATGTTGTAGTGTTTTAAAACAATACATGATGAAGGTGTTCACATATTATTACACAAAAAGGGTCTTCATTTTGTTTACCTTCCGTAAATATTTTGGAGTGTGTGTTTGGAAAGAAGTATTTTGGATAATTCTATTTGGATATTATTTTTTGATTTCCATAAAAGGATAACCCGGAGGTTGGGCGGTAACCCGTCATGTCTGGAAAGGCCGCGATACATGAACCCGCAACCGAAATGTGACAAGGGTATATCACCTACCACTATCCCATGTGATGTAGTGGATTGAATAATGTATTCTTTTTTAAAAAACTTCTGGTAGATAAATTATAAATTCATTTTTTAACCCTATACAAATAAGATAAATAGAATATTATTTTTATGTTCTATTATCTTTTAGAGTGACAGGTGAGTGTGTGGTAGAAATTAATTAAAGGATGGGACTCTACTTGTCAAGAATATATTTTTATTCTGCTATTATTCTACGAAGAAATTAATTCTTATACTTCAGAGAAGGGATATTTAAACCAAAAATATGTTATCCTAACACCATATCTTTTGTTGAACTGATGGTTTTTTAAATCATCATAGATTGATGAATTTAAGGCCCTAAATTTTACACTTGTTTTTTATTGATGACCTCAATCAATACCTGTAAATATTTATGTTTTCCCACTAATTATATTTCTCTAATATCAACCAATGTTCTCCTAATCGAGATCATACTTTGTTGGTTACCATTTCATTTTCCTTTTCCTCTCATTAAGACTAACTTTTATTAACCTAATTCCCAATGTGGGTTTTCCCAAAGGTATTTTCTATTTAAATCGTTTTATTTCTGAAAAATAATTTCTAATTGCAAGGACACAATTTATTGATGGAGGGTTGAATGTAACACCCCATGCTTCCATGATATGCTTCTCTTTGAATAATACAGTAGCGTGTGTTGTATGCAATGTCGAGTTCGAGCACACACCACAACCAATCAAACTAGCCGTTATGAAGAGTAATACCCACTTTTTGAAATTTAATACATTTTATATATCAAAATTGACTTAATTTTTGGATTCGGAATATCGAAATTATCTTAGGGTGAATTTTTTGTAATTTTCTGATAACGTCAATATTTTGATGAATAGGGAAAATTAATAAATTTTAATTAAAAAAAACTTTTTTAATTGAAATAATTAGTAGTAATAAATTTTGAATTTTTACCAGTTTTAAAGTAAATTTAGAATATATTTTTACTATTTAATTAAACTTTGGTCATTGGACATAATTTCACATTTAAACTGGACATAAACAATTGTCAATCTTTTGGTTGTTATTGTTTCTTAAAAACATGTTTTTTGTTTTGACAGCGGGAATTAATTTTAAATTAATTTCATCCAATTATGTGTTCTGAATTTGGAAAAATGTATTCCATATTTGGAATTAGGATTCCCAAATTATTTATATAGGTAACTATTATTTTTAGACATTTTGAATAATCACTTCGGTAAATATTTTATTTACCATGGTTAAAGGGTAAATCCTATAAATAATGGTAACAAATTAATATTATAATAATATTAAATTATCCTAAAACATGCCCTAAACCTATTTTTTGATACATTTCCGACCATGGGAATATTTCTTTCGATTTTGGGACCCCATGGATCCACTTGTAAGTGATAATGACACTTTGTATTAATAAATTTAAATTAATTAAAATAAGGATATAAGCATATATCTTTTAGAAAAATAATTTTTACATAGGTTTATATATGTTATATTTTAGAATATAAATATTCATTAGAAATCTAAAACAATTTACAACATAATTTTATTTTATTCATAATTTTTAGACATTTAATAATTAAATTTATATATGACACAATAATGATGTAGTATTTTACTTATTAATGAAAGAATCAAATAATTAGTATTATAAATGTTAAAATATAAATATTTTGAACGTTTTGATGCCATAAACGAATTGTATTGGGTAATATGACATGTCAGTATTGGTGAAATGAATTTTGTTTTAATTATTAAAGCTGTCATGACTATAAAAAAAAATCAATTATTAAATATTGAATTTTTTTTCATAACTGTGTTTTTATAAACAATATTATATTATTAATTGTTATTCTATTCATAAAAATATGAGGTTAGCCAAAGGTCTTATATAATTATAGTTGAATCATTTTTTGACCACTTAGGGGACTATTGGATGTATATATTAATTCTATTAACCATATAATATAATAATACAAAGTGACATGGCAAATGTCAAACTATTTATCTAAGAGTTAAATATAAATGATAAGGTTAATATAGTGACCCAAACCAGTCTAAAATCTATTGGATGAAAGGATTTATACCCATCCCCACCATATTCTTTGAAAAATTTACTTTTGTGCCATTATAAACTGAATATGAAATTATTATTAATTAATACTTTAAGTTTTTCATAAAGATCCCCTCCCCCCTTATAAAAGGACACCGCTTCTAAGAAAATCTTAATACCTTCAAAGCCTATTGGTTCAGAAAAAACCTACCCAATTATCCCCTCAGCATCCCTCAATTCAACCTAGAGGCCTTATTTTGATCAGAAAGCCCACCTATGGAGACCTTTAGATCAAATCAAAAGGAAGAGCCCGAAGAAGAGTTAATGATTTCACCTCCCTCTTTCAAATTCCTTTCTTCTTCCACTTCTCCTTTAATTGCTATTTCCATTCTAAGATAATAAATTCAGTATCTTCAATATACTATCATGTTATTATAAATATTTCACAACTATATTGATTATTCTATCCATCTTATGAATGATAATGTCACCATGCGTGTGTACGTACGGCTTACCGTCTCCACGCCATGGTGTAATTTGTTATTCAACACTATGTTATTAGGATGGATATAATGATGAGTAATATGTATATAAATAATAATAATAACATTATAATTACTCTTAATAATTAATATACCATCCAATTACACACCTTTAAATAAATGATATTATCGCTCGTGCGTACGTACGGATTACTGTCACCACGACGTGATGAGAATCATTTCCACATTCACCATTCATCGATGATTATAAAAATATAGATTACTAATATCTTTGTAATATATGACATAATAATTATAATGGAGATATATATATATCTATATATATTGACTAACATATATTTTATTCACGTAGTTCTGTCCAATAGGTTATGAAAACAGAAACATTGTTTATGCGAACGTATGGACTACCATCTCCATAAAAAGTGTTTTCTATTTCATATATCTATCTATTATAAATATTTATATTCTTAATATATATAATATATAAATTAATTTTTATATTCTGTATGTATTTAAATCATGATCTAAGTGATAAAATCAATAGTAACAAGTTAAAACATGTACGATAAAGAAAGCTAATATTACCAAAAATGTTAATTTAATCTGGAAATTATTATTAAATGGGTAGTATAAAGTCATAAATGAATAATGTATGATATCATAAATATTAATATGGTTCTGGTATAATTTAATAACATAATACTATCTTCATACAAGAGGTTAAATGTACCCTCTACTAAAGTAAAGTGCAAGGTAAGGGGTTTTCTTCTCACTCCTTAGTCGCGTGAGAATCGTGCCATATTTCCACTATTAACTTTTGTGTTGTTTATGTACTATACATTATTTTTTTCTTTGTTTAATCCACATTAATTTATATGTATTTACATATTCATTGTATGATACCTCTTTAATGGGGTGTATGTTTTGTATGTTACCAAATTGGTAAGGGTTTATTTTAGAATGTCTTAATTTTCCATGGTTGTTTATTCGTAATTAGCTACTGGGACCACTTTTTCATCCACATCCATGATTCTTAAAAACATATTTCAAATCATTATTACTATTTTACAGACTATGGGTTAAAGTCATTTATACCCTTTTTTGGCTTTTTATAATATGTTTATAATGTAATATTTACGTCATTTTCCAAACAAGGTCTGTTTAGCCTTTTCAATAAAATTAAGGTAAGAATGTATTTTTTATTTCTTATATGGCGGGTTAAGCTATTTTCCACCATTATAAAATCTTCGATGCTTCCCTTAAAATATTATAATAATATTTTCAATGTAAATTATTTAATTTATAATTATGTTACTTTTAAATGATTTCAAAATGAATATTTTAAGAATTTGGTAAAGGTAATCTTTATCAAGATCAGAATTTTAAATGTTCTAATGATTTATCTTTCTAAATATTTCTAATTAATTTCCATGTTTTCAAAATAATTTTAAGGATTATTTCAAATAGACCTGAATGTTTTTAAATTATATTTATTTTCAAAAGTTTCGAAGTGGTATGGGACACATTGATTCAAAAATCACTTTTAAATTACATTATAAATGTGTCACTTTTCAATGCTTTCAAAAAAAGAGATATTTCTCTCAAATAGTTTTGATTTCATCTATGTCAAAATCCTTTGATGGACTATAAGCTTATTTGATGTTGATATATTATGATACAAAACTTCCATATTGAATCGAATATTTTGTGATATGTTTGACTATGGATGTGTTATTTTTATACCATTCATGGTTTATGGAGAAAGTATTTAAATTTCATATGCTAGTTTTAATATGAATGATTGTCACGAACCGAATCTGGTCACCGCCAAAACTGGCACCAAACCTAGCCTGTGACATGACCCGAAGGGCTTTACCTATCCCCACGGGCTGGCACAGGTTCCCGGGTATCATTTATTTTTGTTTGGGAATGATTTACCAGAATATGAAGGCATAAAACATTAAAAACAATCAATAAACTGAATCTGAAAAATGTAAACCAAACTATGTTTAAACAAAAACCAGAACTGAATACATATTTTTAAAGACACTACAAGTGGTCTAAAAACAAATAATTACAACATAATGACATCCCCATGGACTCCACACGACAAGGGGGTCATCACCCGCAAGCCTTCTCCGCAACTCCACCCAAACGATGGGGACTAACACCCTGAACCACCATCACCCTTAGCATTCCCTTTACCTGAGTCAAGCATAAGAAAGTCTACTTACACCCAAGGGGTTTAAGTATGGTGTGAGCCTAATCCCAATAGGATACCACAAGATGATTCCAAATAGGATGCAATACAATGTGAACAAAACAAGCAATTTTAATACACAAGGAGAAACAGTGTTAAAATTCAAAGAAATGAAACTTTCAAATGAAAAAAAAAAATTCAATCCAAGAATTATAGTATGTTAACACAAAAAATAGACATGTTAAATACTATAATGTACTACCAAAACACCCCACAACAAGGGTAAATACCACAAATCCAATGAGCATCAAAATCGGGAACACCCCTAAGCACTAGGTTGTCTCGGGCCCTATGTACCTCGTACCTCAGTGTAGAGTAACCATAGAAAAATATGTTCTCGTGCACAAGCCACTAGTAGGGAACATACCCATAACCTAGTGGTTCCCAATTATAATCCACATATTTTAGTTAGAGTTGTCGTTATCCAAATACTAAGTGGAATAGGGACAAAACCCATATGATCCACTTGCCGTACTAGTACAAATCCGCCGCACCTAGGTACCCGGGCTTCCCCTATTGTGCTCAAACAATTTCAGAAAACAACACACATCTTTTTTTATATAAAATTTCACTACTAGTCACAATCAAATAGTACAGTCGCTACACAAATTTTATACCATTTAAAACACATAATAAAATAATTTTATTTTCAATAAAACAACCTCTCAAACATCACATTTTATTGCACCCAAAGCTCTTTAAGATATCCACATTGCACACTATGTGAACACTTGTAAGTCATTAAAACAAAATTTCCATTCAATAACCTTCAATGAAACCAAAAATTCAGTTATGGGGCAGCCCAATGTGAACCAGGAAGTTATATCTATTAAAAACCACCATTTTCACACAAACATGGAACTTAAAGACCATTTGCTTCCCAAACACCATTTAAGAAAACATTAAAAGCAACAAAAAAAAAGAATAAACATTAAAAACATGATATTCAGTCATAATACAGTTCTATAAAATAATCTAAGTCATTATAGGTCATCCCAAAATGAACCAATGAATGATTTGAATGAAAAACCCCCAATTTCACCAAAAATTGGAACTTAAAATTCATTTTCATTATAAAATCAACTAAAACCAATTTTTACAGATACATTAATGGGAAATAAACACTAAGTTACCATGAACACAACAAGATAATTCACAAAAATTGCACACAAAATGGAATCACCTACCAAAACCAAGGAAACCCTTGAACCCTTTGTGCGAAAACTCAAACGCACCACTGCTGCACCCCAAGGAAGGTAAACCAGACCTAAAACCTGAATTTAAGACCATGAAACACAAGATAAAACCCTAAATTTTAATCCCTAATCCCGGGACATCAGTAACCTCAATGATAAGGGAATAAACCCTATGTAAATTGGATGTAACCCTAAACAAATTGAAAGAAGAAAGATGGAGAACAACTTACTTAAAATATCTTGTATAAATATCCCCCAAAAATACTAGTATCTGATTTTAAAAATAATCAAACCTTTATGGGAGGTTCAATCTAGGATATGGAGATCATTTATGAATTTGAATGGGGGAGAAAGAGTAAAAATTGAGACATATATGAAGGAATGAACATACCTCTTCAAATCTGGATGATTTGAGGAAGCCTATGACGTTCGGCACCAAATTGCGATTAACCAGAGCTTTAAAGAGGGGGAGAGAGAAGGGTCACGCATCTGGGTTCAGTGGGATTGGGATCCACTTGTAAAAACCAAAAAATCCCAAAAAAGGAATATGATATAACATAATCAAAATTTATTTTTAAAATAGGAATTGGGCTTTCGGACAGGCCCAACCCCTTAGATAAAAACCCAAATAAACCCTGGTTATGGATTTTTAAAAAATCCAAATTACATTGGTGGAGTTAATAGGTTAGGGGAGGTCAAGTATGAATTTGAATGGATGAAAAATGTTGAAAAATGAAATAGTTATAGGATATACACAATTTATTTTTTGAATCTGAAATTGGGCTCATGGTTTGGCACAATTCATGAATACTCATCTATTCCTCCCTAAAACCTATCTAAACCCCCAAAACAAAGCAAGGATGTAAATTAAATGAAAAATACCTTTATAATATATCTTGTATGTGACAATTCTCCCCACCATAAAGCATTCCTCCCCCTGAATTCCACAACAAGACCAGATGCAAAAGCAAAGCCCAAACGATAGAACAAGACAGTCTTCCTTGCCACGGTTTCACCCGCTTCAAAAAGGACGAACATCTCTAGTTG
Source organism: Viscum album (assembly GCA_963277665.1). NCBI lineage: Eukaryota > Viridiplantae > Streptophyta > Magnoliopsida > Santalales > Viscaceae > Viscum > Viscum album. Next base: position 1,636,094,891 of record OY728121.1, on the reverse strand, counting down.
ATCAAACAAAGGAATATAACACTCTCACCTACCAAAAATACCCCCACTTACTTGATATTATGAAACAAATTCAAAACACATCCCAAAAAAACACCTCAAACACTACAAGACGACACTCAAGCAATCCACTTGAAACGAACAACGACCTCGAATAATGCTACCACAACATTACGTAGACAAAACCATTGGGTGTTCTCCAACCCCAAATTTACCCAAGTAATTTTTTTTTGGATAGATAGACTTGAACGATACTACCTCCTACCTAGAATACTCCAAGTATAAAACTGAGTCACTAGTACGGGGTGACCCAATCTGGATATCCCACAACTAGGGACAACTCAATTTCAAAGACAGAATAAGGATAACAATTGGGGAAGGAACGAATGGTATCCCCATCATATGAGGTAAACTAACATTATTACTCTTCCAAGAGAACACACATGATACCCATGACAGGTATCCCCACCATAATAACAAACACAACTTTCCTTAAGACAAAATGAAGACAATAACAGGGGGCCTCGAACAGACTTCCCAGCATTAGGGGTAGATTAATATCAGAATTCTTCCCATGAAACTTACATGAGTCCCATTGTGGGTATACCCCAAACAAAAACCAACCTTATTAACTAAATAGTATGGGATATAAACAAATAAAACAATAGAATATTAAAGAGCTGGCATGGCCGCACGTTTGGGTCACACGGTTTGGGAAACCGTGAGTTAACTGTGTGGATCATTCTTTCCAAAGAGGAAACTTCACATAGCTTCCTTGTCGAAGAATCATGGACATGCGGAGACCATGCGGTAGCTACTGTCTCTTACCACACGGTCCCCTGGGTTGGCGCATGGTTACTGCTAACCATGCACAAACTATGCACTTCAACGTCCCTAACCCAAATTTTAAACCTTTCTCCAAAAACATAAGGGACCCCAAAGGGGAAAAAATAAAATCAGGGTATGACATGAGAACAAGGTACTCAAACCTATTTCCACCAAAAGTGAGAAATTGGAACAAGAAGATGACACCAGAGGTTTAAACTATTCGTATCTTTCATATCGAGGATATGACCTTGACAAAATTTTTGAATGACTCTAGGATTTCCCCTAACTACACGCCATCTTCTCTCCAGGGCCTATGGCTGGAGCTCAATGGATTGAAGCATCTTCGGCCTTACATTTAGGATTTGGAAACCCCTAAACTGAACATCTTCTTCCAGTTCCAAATATATATATATATATAATGTAATCTCATATGGTATCATTGAGACATGACACATTTCAAACCCGCTTTTCCCCAACCCAACATTTTACCAAAACAAGAACTTAGAAGATGCACACACATCACCCCTTTTTTTCTTCAGATGCTAAATAGTGGAATGAAAAGACATATAGAAACACATTCCTCTAGATCATAGGATTTAGAATTTCCTATAGGGAGACACACATCCAACAAAAAATAGTAACTCTCATAAGATTGCACAATCTTCACCCTTATAGTCAAATATACACATGACAAAGAATGGCATCACCGAACATGACCATTGTGGATAAAAGAAAACAAAAGGAGAGGGACCTTGTACTGAGTCCCAAACAACACATGATTCCAGCAAGTGTCCATAATAGCCACTCTTGGCCAGATCTTTCACACTGGTGGCCTAACATGAACTCTTGCTTCAATGAGACTGAGGAAGGGCCCAAGGGCCCTTTAAGACATCATTCTACATTGACAACCCTGAAATTCATTGAACTTCGACAACATAGGAAACATAATAAACTAAGGTCTATTTCAACCTCCCATAAACACTCTCCCACTATAGGGGAATCCACATAATTGAAAAAGAAGAAGGGTAAACACAATATCCAAACCTCGAGAATAAAGTCCATATGTTGATCAACTGGAGGATCATCCAACGGTGAATCACCATAGGCCAAACCTGAATCATACATTAACACTTTATGGGGGCGTACCCTAGCCTACACGAAAACCCAAGGACCCAACCGATCTAGTCATTTAGTCACAACAGACTACAAACCTGAACAGAACACATAAAGGGAGCCACCACATTGGCCTCCCAAACATTTCCCCAAAAGAGACCACTGACCAACACTTCATTCCAACTTATCAATGTAACACCAAACCCAAACATCGTTAAAACAAGAGGGGTTATTGAACTCAAAACATCCCACAATAATAATCCCGAAAACACATAATCCATACCTCCCAACCATACATTACCAAAACACAACACTTTCCTTCAAAATCATTATTTAAAAAAAATAGTGTTGGTGGGTTACCCATTTACCAATGTCATCTCATGAGCCTCACAAATGCATGTTTACATTCCACACTAGGAACCCACCTCATATCCATCCATATTACCAAATAATACTATGAATGTGGTCACCCTTAAGTGCACCAATTACCAAAAATAAATCCTTTCTTATTTTTTAAAATCAAAACTTTTAACCACACTTTACCTTTCTCAAAAACAATAACCATAATATCAAAACCCAATTTTTCATCTCACAAAACAATTTAGAAAAGAATCCATAATTCAATAAAAGCACATATTCATGTCTTTCACAATCATTTTCAAAACATTTAATCCCATTTCAAAACACTTCTAATTTCATGAAAAACACCGTCTCATAAATCTCCATTTAATTAAGAACTCAACTCTTCACATTTCAAGACAAGGTTCTAAAAGTTCATATTTTTTTTGTTCAGTAGACACCAAACCCAAAATCCATCTTCAACCCTGACACAGAAATTCTAGAACTCCTAATTCAATCCCAAAACAATTTTCCACGGTTTAAAAAAATTCCACTAGAAACATATTTTTAAAACCCCAATTAACATAGTTCGTACTTTCAAAAGAGGTGTAAACGCATAATTTACCCTTTTGAAATAATTCTGAAATTCAATTTATATGCAATAAAAAATAATACTATTTTCAGATTACTAGAAAATAACTTCACAAAAATTCACACTCTATAAAGTGAAGTCATTTTTTTTTGCTAAAAAAATCCATGTTTCCAGGATTCCAAAATAAAGAGACACAAGACAATGTGAGAGGAAACTAGTTTCGGTGGGTGACTTGGACATATGGTTGGCAGCCATATTCCAATCACATCGCCATCATAAAGAGTATTCTAGGGAAATATCCACGGCTCCACATGGCTTTCCAGGCCCTACGAGCTCACTGAGATTATTCGCCCAACTCTCTTTTCATTTCCCATAGTCATCGTTAAACCAAGAAAACCAAATGACTCAAATAAATCCATACTTCCCCGGGTGAATTGAATCCCATCATGAGGTGTGCTGGCCAGTTACACTACCCATGACTGAAATGTCATGTCCCAAAAATCCAAGCTCCAGACTATCCTGACTCTTCCCCAAATAACATGACCCAAGGAGAGAACCTCCTCTGATACCATTTTGTCACGAACCGAATCAGGTCACCGCCAAAACCGGCACCATACCTAGCCTGTTACATGACCCGAAAGGCGTTCCCTATCCCCACGGGCTCGCACAAGTTCCCGAGTATCATTTTTTTGGGAACGATTTACCCAAATATGAAGGCATAAAACATTAAAAACAATCAACAAACTGAATCTGAAAAATGTAAACCAAACTATGTTTAAACAAAATCCAGAACAGAATACATATTTCTAAAGACTCTAGAAGTGGTCTAAAAATAAATAATGACAACAAAAAGACATCCCCATGGATTCCACATGACAAGGGGTTCATCACCCGCAAGCCTTCTCTGCAACTCCGCCCCAACGATGGGGACTAACACCCTGAACCGCCATCACCCTTAGCCTTCCATTTACCTGAGTCAAGCATAAGAAGGTCTACTTACACTCAAGGGGTGTAAGTAGGGTGTGAGCCTAAGCCCAATGGGATACCACCAGATTATTCCAAAGAGCATACAATACAATTTGAACAAAACAATCAATTTTAATACACAAGGTGAAACAGTGTTAAAATTCAATGAAATGCAACTTTCAAATGAAAATAGTTTTCAATACAAGAATTATAGTATGTTAACACATTAAATAGACAAGTGAGATACTGTAAAGTAATTCCAAAACACCCCATAATAATGGTAAATACCACAAATCCAGTGAGCATTAAAATCAGGAACACCCCTAAGCACTAGGTTGTCTCGGGCCGTACCTCAGTGTAGAGTAACCATAGAAAAATATGTTCTCATGCACGAGCCACTAGTAGGGAACATACCTATAACCTAGTGTTCCCCAATCATCATCCACATATTTTAGTTAGAGTTGTTGTTATCCAAATTCTAAGTGTAACAGGGACAAAACCCATCTGATCCACTAGTTGTACTAGTACAAATCCGCCACACCTAGGTACCTGTGCTTCCCCTTTTGTGCTAAAACAATTTAAGAAAACAAAAAAATTCCTTTTTCATATAAAATTTCACTACTAGTGACAAACAAATAGTACAGTAGCTAAACACATTTTATACCATTTAAAACACACAATAAAATAATATTATTTTCAATAAAACAACCTCTCAAAACATCACTTTGTTTTGCACCCAAAGCTCTTTAAGATATCAACTTTGCACACTATGAGAACACTTGTATGTCATTAAAACATAATTTCAGTTCAATACCATTTAATGAAACCAAAAATTAAGCTATGGGTCAGCCCAATGTGAACCAAGAAGTTATATCTTTTAAAAACCACCATTTTCACACAAACATGCCACTTAAAGCCCATTTGATTCCCAAACACCATTTAAGAAAACATTCACAGCAACAAAAAAATAATAAGCATTAAAATCATGATTTTCAGTCATAATACAGTTCAATAAAATCAACTAAGTAATTATAGGTCAGCCCAAAATGAACCAATGAAAGATTTGAATGAAAAACCCCCAATTTCAACATAAATTGGAACTTAAAATTCATTTCCATTATAAGTGAAACGAAAACCAATTTTTACAGAAACATTGAAGGGAAATAAACATTAAGGAACCCTGAACACATCCAGATAATTCACAGAAATTGCACACAAAATGGAATCACCTACCAAAACCAAGGAAACCCTTGAACCATTTGTGTGAAAACTCCAACGCACCACCGCCGTACCTCAAGGAAGGTAAAACAGACCTAAAAGCAGAATTTCAGACCATTAAACACAAGATAAAACCCTAATTTTTAAACCCCAATCCATGGAAATTAGGAACCTCAATGATAAAGGAATAAACCATAAGTAAATTGGATGTAACCCTAAACAAATTGAAAGAAGATAGAAGGAGAACAACTTACTTAAAATATCTTGTAGAAATCTCCCTCAAAAATACCAGTATCTGATTTTAAAAATACTCAAACCTTTAAGGGAGGTTCTAACAAGGGTATGGAGATCATTTATAAATTTTAATGGGTGAAAAATAGTAAAAATTGAGAGATATATGATGGAATGAACTTACCTCTTCAAATATGGACGATTTGAGGAAGCCTATGAAGTTCAGCACTAAATCGCGATTAACCAGAGCTCCAAAGAGGGGGGGAGAGAAGGGCCGAACGGCTGGGTTCAGTGGGATTGGTATCCACTTGGAATTATTGAAACATCCCAAAATATGAATATGATATAACAAAATCAAAATTTATTTTTAAAACAAGAATTGAGCTTTCGGGAAGGACCAACCCCTTAGATAAAAACACAAATAAACCATGGTTATGGATTTCTAAAACCTCCAAATTACCTTTATGGTGTTAATAATTTAGGGGAGGTCATGTAGGAATTTTAATGGATGAAAAATGATGAAAATTGAAAATGTTATAGAAGATAAAAAATTTATTTTTTAATCTGAAATCGGGCTCACGTTTTGGCCCAATTCATGAATACTCAAATATTACTCCATAAAACCTAGGGAAATCCCCAAAATAAAGGATTTAAATTAAATGAAAAAATACCATTAAAATATGTCTTGTATGTGAAAATGATTATTTTATTTTTAAACCTATTTATATGAGTAATTAATTGGACTTAGTATGTGATGGGTGGAGCCCGCTATAACTCCTTGATGCATCGGTAGGTCTCATGAGACAAACTAGTGTCTTGGCACAAGGCATTGGCAAAATATTATTTGTAGTCTTGGTACATGTAAAGACCCGTAAAATTCAAGGAAATTTTTTTTTTTAATTTTCTTTAGAATTTTACAAGAGCGCGGTTTCAGACGGCACCTGATTCCGAGGCCCGGAGTGCCCGGAATTAATTTCCGAAGTTTGGCTCGGGTACGTTCAGTGAACGAACGTGCGGGAATTCCTAACTTTTGATCCGGTGCTCGGAATTGAAATCTGAGGGCACCGATGAACTCGCAGCGCCGATATTCGCTTAATGAGACCTTTTCGGGAGTTGCGTTTGTTGCGGGTTGAAAGTTACGTTTTGGGGTTTTTCAGTTATGTTAAATAAAATTGTGTAAAACAAATTTTATTTTAACTTATTAAAAAACCTACCTAAGGGGGTTGGAAGTGGGACCCACACCCACTTAACCTCCCTTGGGAGGATTAAGTGTGGTGGGGCCCACACGAACCCCTAAGTCTTTTCTTTTTCTCTCAACGTACTTAACCCCTCTTTTAATGGCTTAAGTTACCCTTATTTAATTAAGGGAGTTAAACCCTTTTTGAATTTCAAACCTTTGAAATTCTTTTTGTGAATAAAATAAGACTTTGTCTTATTTTGTTGGGTTAGAACTCTTAGTCACCTTGTGTGGTTTTCATTTGAGAGCTCCTCCTCCATCTTCTTCATCTTGACGAAGAACGTTCATCTTGACGAAGAACGCTCAAACTCCGACGAAGAACGACGCCTCTCTTCTTCGTCCTCGGTATCAACAAGAGGGAACGCCGCATTCCCCTCGGGCCTTCTTCGTCGGCAAACGAAGATCCGCCAACAACGTGTCGCATCGGGCGTAACTCTTCGTCAACGGATTTGACGAACGACGACCGCGACACCCGACCTCCGCGACGCCGTCTTCCGCGGAGCGTAGCCGAACCTTTGAATCCTAAACCCGAGGTAGGGGTTGTCGAATTTCTTTTGGATTCCTCATTTTATTCTTGATCGTGCTTTTAACAAGATTAACGTGTGGCATGATTTTCTTTAAGTTGCGTTATTATTATTAACGCGAGGGGGGGCCGGACCGCACGAACACGGCCGAACCCCCCCCCTCCAACGTTCTTGTTTAATTCTTTCGATGGAAGCAAAGTGGTGTGGTGCCTTCGCACCACGCGGTTTACCGTGCGTTTAATTTACGCAACGCCGTCGCGCTACGCCGACGACGAACACCGCGGCCGGTTCCGGGCCGCGCCGGACGACAAACACCGCGGCCGGTTCCGGGCCGCGGCGGGACGAGCAGACCGCGGCCGGTTCCGGGCCGCGGCGGGACGAGGAGACCGCGGCCGGTTCCGGGCCGCGGCGGAAGGAAAGACCGGCGGCCGGGCCGCCGGCGTCGGAATTCGAGGGCGGGACCGGAAATTCCGGTCCCGTTGGTAAAAACCGGCCGGCCAGCGGGCCGGCCGGATGTCTTAAAACCGGGGGATTAAACCCCCGGCCGGTTCTCCAAACCCCCCTCTTAATGAGGGGGGGCGGTTCATTTAAGGAGGGGGGGCAAAGCCCCCCGGTTTTTATCCAGCCGGCCCCCACTTGCGGGGGCCGTTTATTTTGCAAAGGCATGGCTTATAGCCGTGCCGCCCTGATGAAACGCGGGGCTTAGCCCCGCGAGCGCCGCGGCCCGCCGCCGCCACGCGGCCCCCCCCCCGCCGCCACGCGGCCCGCCGCCGCCGCCACGCGGCACGCCGCCGCCGCCACGCGGCACGCCGCCGCCGCCGTCGCCGCCGCCGCCGCGCCGCCCCCGGGGGGGGGGGGGGGGGTCGGGCCGGGTCGGCCCGGACCCGGACCCCCCCCCCCCCGTTTCGAACCAGTTTCGGTTTTTGGCTCATAACGTGAGCCTCGGACCTCCGAATGACGAACCGTCTGCGGCAACGCGATCCTTGGATCGAGACGGTCGTTTCGGTATATCGCACTCAAGGTTTCGGTTAACTTTGAGTTCGGCCGGGTTGGTTCGTTCACGAAACCAACCGGGCCTTCGGAGCGGAAACGCTCATATCTTGAGCTGCGGACGTCCGATTGACGCGCCGTCAGTCGCGTTGTGTTCCTCTTAGTGAGACGGATCTTTTGGCATACTCCGCCCGAGGTTTGGACGTAGGTGGAGTGCGGTCGGGTTGGTTTTGCCTTAAAAACCAACCGGGCCCTGGAGACGAAAATGCCAATAACTCTCAGACCGGGCGTCCGATCGACGCGCCGTCTGTTACGTTGAGTTCCTGTTGACGATACGGAACTTTTGGATACATCAACTTCGGTCTTCGTGACAGTTGATGTATCAGCCTCTCGGCTCGTGGAGCGGATCCTCCGTACGAGCTTGCTGTGTGCGGGAACCCTAGTGCTGGCTGCGACTGTTCTACTGCTACGACTGTTACTGTGACTGCGACGACGACAGTACAGAGATCCTGTGTGGATTTGACGACGACAGTACAGAGATTCTGTGTGGATTTGACGACGACAGTGCAGAGATCCTGTGTGGATTTGACGACGACAGTACAGAGATCCTGTGTGGATTTGACGACGACAGTACTGAGATCCTGTGTGGATTGGACGACGACAGTACAGAGATCCTGTGTGGATTCGACGACGACGACTACAGCACTCAGCGATCCTACGTGGATCAGTGCTACAGGTTCTGTGTGAGCCCGATCCTGTGTGGGTCCTTGCGCTCAGCGGTTCTGTGTGAGCCAGCGCCTACAGGTTCTGTGTGAGCCCGATCCTGTGTGGGTCTTCTGCGGGGGTTAGTTACCTATCGATCCTTCGTGGGTCCGACGACTTAGATGGATCAGTGATCATCTTTATCGTCCTTGAAGAAGTATACCTGTGTGAGCTGAATCCTGTTGTTTTCCTGTGTGGATTGTGTTGTGCAATCCTGTGTGGATTATATTTTGCTTTCCTATGTGGAATACGTATACTTTCCTGCGTGGACTGAGTTGTACTTGGGCTCGGAGGTTGGAGTGTATTTTAATTGATGACTTAGGTATATGTATGGGCATATGCCTAAGCTGTGTCAGTTGTTACTTCGTGTTTGTACTTTTCTTTGTGGTTTATCCTTTGTGGATTTGAGAGACCTTCAGGGGTCTCGGGGTCCCTAATGAGTAGCTTATACTCACCCCTGCACGGGCTTCGCCCGCACTACGTTGTGTTGGTTGCAGACGACGGACAGCGTTGACTTAGCTGAGGCTTGTAGAGCGGGACGGTACCCGGAGGTGGACCACTGGGCGGGACGTGCACGGAGCGGACGGCGGGACCCGTGGAGCAGAGGAGCTATCTGTACCCACCCTTCAGGTGGGATTTCCGGTGGACAGCTCGGAGTAGCGGCTTTTACTTTACAGTTGCTGTTTTTCCCTTTTCGAGTTGTACTTTACTTACAGTTTGGGTTTGTATTCTGGCCCATTTTCTTTTCCGCACTTTCAGTTGTACTCTGCTTGTTTAGTGTTTACTTTCCACTTGCTTACTCTGTGGAGTTGGTTACTTTTCAAAGGCAATGCCTTCCCTTTTTACTGGGATTTACGCCTTGGTGCTAGTCGCCAGCCCCTGGCCTATGGAAGGCGGGCTTGGGGTAGTCACGGCACGGACCCCGAGGGCGGGTCGTGACAGTACAAGGCCATGACTATGTGGTTATGATATTCTGGCATTATAAATTCCATCATTATGAAATTGGTTAGTGATATTGCATGTGATTATTCGACTAGTAGAATATCCATGTGATTAAGTAAATGGAATTACTTCATTTTTTTCTATATCATGTAGATGTTCTAGTTTAAAAGGATCTTTTTTTAGTTATACATTGCCTTAAATGTTTATAATTATTTATGAAAATTTCCATTGTATTGTTATCTTTACAGAGCATCTGAGCTCACACCTTTATATATTTTCTTTTTCCCAGGATTCCAAGAAGTGTATTATGATTGATATGCAGGGTTAATCCAAGGGAATAATGGCATTTATAAAATATTATATAGGTTGTTTTTTATGTTATAAAGCGTAATGTAAGATTAATGTATGTAATATATTTTCCAAGACTTCTAAACCGATCGGTCCTTCAGGACGTGATTCCATGTAATCATACCAATGTATTAAAATAATGCACCAACTCTGTGTAACTGGGGTCGGGGAGTTACACAGTGTGTGCCTGTCATGATGAATGACACCAATATCACTAGTTTTCAATATTGATGGATGAATGAGAAACCTTATTCCATTTCATCCACTAGGTAAATATCATAAAATAGTCAAATCACACAACAAGTGAAACACACAATAGTGAAATATCATTCAATTGTAACAACACACATCAAAAACAACAATTATCACCTTGGGTACTTGGGTATTCATTCATACATTGGTCAGATACTCCCAAGAACACACTCATTTCAATGGTATAACACATCCTAAACTGCTATCTTCCATACCCAAATAACAATACCAAATTAAATAACTTCTCCACTTCCATATTGTAACATTCTTCCCCTGAAAGATATTAAACTGCTGCCCCAATCCAGGTGGTTAGATAACCTCAAGAGCACCTCCACGTATATTTGAGGTTGCTAAATAGTAGTGAGGGTCTAATGGATCTTCTACAGAGAATATTCATTATTTAATAGTTTAATCCACAACTGATAACATATGAAATAATAGAAAATTAAACATAATTAGAATGAATCATGCATTAAAATCCAATTCCCAATCATAATACAAACCACATCCAAATAATAATATGGCATTTCACGATAATGATGCGAATGGAAATGGAAAACCCAAATTAATTACAACAACTTAATCCAAAAAATGTGGCTAACTCCATGTTAGGATCCTCATCCATGAACATCCCATGCCCAACTCAAATCATTACCATGTGGATTATTCAATTGTACTAACCTGCAACCGTGAAATTTTCTTCTATACAGAATGGCTTCCTGAGAATGGTGTGAGTAATACTAAATGGGACACCGCTAAAGATGTTCAAAAAATATCGCATTTAAATTAATAGGGCATGTGAATACTAAATAAATTACATGATAAGAAAAATGTAACTCGAGTTCTATTAGATAAAAATATTATCTATTTTAGGTAAATTATTATTTTCATTTTCATCTCATAATTAGTTTTCATCACTTAAACCATGTTCAACAATTAATACATTTAAATAACTAAAACCATTAAATTCACTTTTACCATAGGTTTGGAATTTACATCATTTTCATTAATGCCTCATCCGATCAGTTACTATACATAAGAGAATCAATAAATATCCTTATATCACTTTGGAAAAAATCATAATATAAAAAAATATCACATTCCATGGAGTCTTAGTGTAGCTAGTCTCATAAAATGCATCTGATAGTGGTATATATTCTCATTCTCCTCCCAAGACACATTATGGGATGGGATTTAGAGCCTCAGTATAACCCCACATAAGGGCATAGATCCTCATGCCCAATACCCCTCAACTACTAAGAAATGTGAACATGATTCTTTATACATTTACCACATATACCATATCACAAACCATACATAATATATACACAAAACAATTACATTACTCAATTAACTTAACACATAAATCTTTCATATGCCTCAACCCATAATATCATTTACCGTTTTTCTATCATTACCCAATTAACCCATTTCCATATCGTATAACATAACCCATTTTCACATTTATCAATTACATTGGATATCACATTTAACACATTAATAAATTCTTATATGTTATCCCATTTACCTCATTCAAAAATTCAAAAGAATTTACTGATTTAGAATGGTGATCATTTCTAACACATTAACACACATATGAATTTCAAGTACAATTCATATGTTTTATAGAACAATCAAATTATTTCCACCAAACAATTTCATATTAAAAAAAATATTCCCTTATGTCATTATGATGTTCTGTGCACAAAAATAAATATTCCATTTTAAACTCTACAATCATATGAACATGTTCATCATGGGATATACTTTACTACAACTCAAATAGATTCTTAGAATTAAAATTTTCTGTGTTCGGGAATGTTGGAACACACCATATGTGTCCTAAAATTGGACTAGTTATACTCAGTTCATCCCCAATAGATCATGAGTGGATAAAATAATCATTTATCAAACCATTATAACAAATTTTTTTAGGAATAAAAAAAATAAAAGATGAAATAATAAACCAAACCAAACATGCACAAATCAACATCAAGACTACGAGATATAAATTGTAGACCACACACTAGGAATCTGTAGATGAGCACTCTGTTAACCTTTTCCTTATAAGTGAATAAAAGACCCATGTGATGCCACAATATATGATTAGTTGAAAAATAGAATTTTTGGACATTAGAAGAAGAAGAACAAAAACAAGATCCATATTATTGAAAATATATGAATGTAGATTTTTAGAGATATAAAGGGAGTAAATTCACACCTAATGACACTCCAAAGGGTGAAAAATGATGGTGAACAAACATTGGGATGATTTGGAGGATTTTGATCGATACAATGGTTTTAGGGGGAATAAATGGTAAGAAAATATGTAGATAAACCATAACATCCCAAGTAGGTATAACTATAATATCCCACCTTTAATAAGGCACACAATTTGGCTACATGGTTTTCCAAGCAATGCGCCAATTGGGCCCCAGACTCAGCGAAAGAATGATCCATGTTGAATAGATAAAAATGGTTACTACATAGTTTGAAAACCCATCTACAAAACCCAAGGAATGCCTCTTTCCAAATTGGGATGATTTGTATTTTCTCCATGAATGACTTACATAACCATTTTCCCTTCATCTATGTAGGCACTATTACGTTTCACAATTACCCCCAACAGTGAAAAAACATGAAACAATCTTTTTATGGATTTGTTTTTACTTTTACATCTTTTCCAAATCCCTAAGAATACCCATGAGCCACCCCATTCACACGGTAAACATTTAATTACCCAATATCAATGGATTTAATCAAAAACATAAAAAAGGAAATACTAGCATTTTGTTTAGGATATTACAGAATGCCTCTACAATAAAACATGGATTCCAATTAAAACTTGTTTATGTATTAAATGGATGTTTCCTTAATTTCCGAATAATAGACTAGATTAGTTTAATTACAAGGAATATTCCCATGTATTCTCTCTTGGTTTTTTGATTAAGAATTCATGACTGAGGCACATAGATTCCCTCGTTTTTTATGTCTATGGTTAATTCAGTAGTATTCCTTTGGTCCAGTCACACAAACCCGTATACCATGATTGCATATTCACTATAACTATCCATGGTAGGTATAGAATAATATGAGGAGTCATAATGGATCATGTATATTGGTTGGTGTATTGTTGGTATTAATTTATTTTGTTAAACTAATAACTAATATTTGTTAACATAAAAAACATATATTATCATTTATTTATAAAACTCATGAATGCACTTTTTTAATGAATGGATGTTTTATGTAAATAATTATTAGTGGCCTATCACGTTATAAAAATACCATTTTTTCTATCCATGGATATTGTGTACCCATGCAGCTATCACAATTGTATTATAGATTTAGTTTTTAGAAATATATCAATGTTTCTGATTGATTGGATTTTAGGAATGATCATGGATATTGTGTACATGAATGGACTCAGAATCACTTTAAGGTTTTTATTAATTATTTTTCTTTCGTATTTCATATTTGGTGAAATGATATATTCTCAAATGAAATTTTAATAGTTTATTTTTATTGTAGATAGTGTTATTTGAACTCAAATGGGGAATATTCCTATATTTCATTTAACTACTTTCAACATATTCATGACATAGTTGATTCCCAATGATTTAGTTGTGGAAAAACTCACGAATGAGTGTATAAACTACACACTGTAACACCTTATAAATGAACCTATTGTTAGTATAGAATTTCGTATGCATAGGTGAACTTGAGGTCACGTGGAACTCTTATCTAGGGAATTTGTTTAGTGTCTCTCAATCAAGGGAGTTATATGATGATGGAATTTTTCTCGTCTTCTCTAACATATATAAATCATTTGTTGTTTTTATGTAAAGAAACATATTAATATAAGTATAAATTAAAAAAAATATTATTAGAATTAATCTATACAATATACATAAATTGATGACATTTAGTTTCACCTAGAAAATATAACTTTAATTAATCTACCTAATACTAATGAAATCAATGTTTTAGTGGAAGCCCCATTTATCCCTTTAACAAATTAAAGGGTGATATATAAATTTTAACTAATAGAATTTTATTTATTTGTTTTCTAGTTGGTACTCAAAATACATGGTCAATTATATTAAATAATGAATAATGTTATTTTATATCACAAATTGTATCCATAAATATTAATGATTCCATGTAAAACTAATGTTTTTTACATTGAATTAAATTGTATTTGATCCAATTGAAATAGAATTTTAATTATACTCTTTTCTCGTCATCTAATGATTGTACCATTATTTAATATGAATAGGTTATCAGGAAAAAAAATTACATGAAAAATGTTATATAACATGTAACAATTCAGGACTCATATCCAAAGGTAATAATAATTATGTAATGGATAATCATGGAACCCTTTCCATATCTGAAGTATTGATTCGATTATCATTGTATTGTCATTCAATACTATTTTTTATTTTCAGAATGTTCAAAATGATAGTAAAAATAATTTTTATAATGATTATATTTATAATAAAATAATTCTTGAAAAACATCCTGATTTTAATTTTTTAAATTTCCAAATAATGCTTGTAAGATAAAAAAGGTATTTATTGATTAAAACATTCCTTTAATAATTGTATGAGTGATTAACTAGATTATATTTTGAATGAATTTTAAATGGGAAATAATTATTTGACATTATTTTTTATTCAATTACTAATGATTTATTAATTTTTGAAAAAAAAATCAAATATTTCATTTTTGATTAAAATATAAAATATATTTGAAATGATTGTTATGATGATATGAAAAAAGAAAATGAAATAATATTTATCATAGAAGTTATGCATTTTCTTATTTGACATACTTCTCAATATAAAGATGGGAATATTATAATTTGAATTAAATACACTAATAAACGTTTAACATGTTTTGCAATAGAATAAGTAATGGAAATATATAGATAAATTAACAATTACTATATGATAATGTTTTATTATAGATGAAAGCCAATAACTGAAAGATTTTTAATGAATCTGACCCTTATACAATCACAAACAGGTACCCAACCTGAATCATCACAATCTGGTAGGCTGTTTCTAATCCCCACTGGCTGGTGAATAGAACTTTGGAAACGACAATTAAATGAGGGAAAAATTAAATCCAATATAGAGAATAAAACATACAGAAACACACACTAATATATATATGTATTAATGATAATATGAAACATTACAAGAGTAAACAAAAAATATAAATCATATAAAAAAAGAAAGTCCATAAAAGGTACAAATAACAATTATATAAAAAGTATCCATTCAATAATTCCAACAAAATTGGAAAATTCAATCTGAAAAAACTAATCCATGTGTCAACATGGAAGAAATCCTACCATATCACCACTAGCTACACATTAAAATCATATAAAAACCTCCCCTTCTAACTGGGACATATTTCCATTCCCTACATCAATTGATATGGTAATGTCTATACCCCACTTAAGGGTTTCATAGGGTGTGAGACAAATAGTCTCATTTGTATCCCACACAATTATTTTATATGAAGTCTGTATACATCAATTCTAACATTATCGTCATTAAATAAATCAAGGAATGAGAACTACTTAAATTGTTTTTATAAAAAATAGTAAATAAATCCCCCTTTTCCACATTTCTCGATAATACAGGTATAAAATATTAAAATAATATCACATATATCATGAATTGAAACCAAATAATGTTTCAAATATAGTATGAAAACCAAATATTAACATACCAAGAGCACCACTGTCAAACATCCAAGGATCACATAAGGTGAGTTTAGCTAAGACAGTCGTACAAAAACATAAACAAGAATATAAACCATGTAACTATTGTTCAGTTAGGAAATATTTTATAAAATCTTTGAAATAAAATTAATCTATCATTGGATAGATGTAACACCCCGAGTATCCATGATACGCTTCTCTTTCAATAAGGCAATAGCTTGCATTATAAGCAAGTTCAAGATTCTAACACACCGCGACCAATCAAAATAGCCATTATGAATAGTAATACCCACTTTTTGAAATTATATATATTTTATATATTAAAATGGACTTCATTTTTGGATTTGGAATATCGAAATTAGCCTATGTTGAATTTTTGGTATTTTTCTGAGAACTTCCAATTTTTTAGGAATAATGAAAAATACTTAAAAACAACTTTTTTAATCAAAATAATTCATAGTGATAAATTATACTATTTAGTGGTTTTAAAGTATAATTATAATCTATTTTTACCATTTTATCCAATGGTGGTCATTAGAATTAATTTCACTTTGAAATTGGAAATAAACATTTTTCAATATTTTGATATATGTAGTTTCTTAAAACACGCTATTTGTTGTGACAGTGGGAATTAATTATAAAATTAATTAATGAAACTTATATGTTTTTAATTTTGTGAAATAGACATCAATTTTTGAATTTTTAATATCAATTATAGCTTAGGGTGAAATTTTGGCATTGTTCTGAAAAACTTCAATTTTTGATGAATAGTGAAACAACTAAGTGGTAGTTAAAAAACAGATTTTTCATTTAAATGAAACATTACCACATATGTGATTTTATTTTCAAACATCTGACATACATGGTTTTCATTAGGAAGTGAAATTTGGTTCAATGGGATTAAAATAATTTTTTGGTGATTAGTAACTTTTAAGTTTAATTAATCACGATTAAAGGTAATTAGTGAAATTTAAGGTAAAAATTATATTATAAAAATATGAAAATACCCTTACACTTGTACTATTATTATTGGATGAGTCATGTCAGACCAAGAAAAAACATGGGATAACTTGGGGACACCATGAGCCAATTGGGAATGAAAATGTCATTAATAACTTTTTATTTAAAGTAAAAATAAAATTGTCACAAACATGTGTTGTTTTACTAAAACAATTATTACATGGGGTTAAATAAGATAAAATATCAACTATAAATATTAATTGGAAAGCTAAAAGTATTTCCTACATCATGATATCTTTTTTATAATTTTTATGCATTATATAAATTAAATTTTTTTGACACCATGATGATGCAGTGATTACCTCATTAATTAACGATTTAAATAAAATGAAAAGATAATGTACAATATAAGACATACACTTGTCAAAAACCTATTTGATGAGTATATATCGAACCCTTATCAACTTATACTCTTAATATATAATTGTGGGACCTTTAAAATACGAAAAAAATTATATAATAAAGTAACATTTCATGACTTTCCAAGAGTTCCCCTACTCTCCTCTAATAAAAGGCCCCCACCTTTACCACATTATTCACACCTTCAAGCCATTTGTCTTGGACAAACTCTGCCCAAATACTCTCCCAGCTTCCCTATATTACTACTAGAAGCCTAAATTTGGGCATAATTCTTCCCAATGAAGCCTTTGGCTCAAATCAATAAGAGTTACCTGATTTCAAATATAATGTCTTCACTTGGGTTCTTTTGTTTTATTTTGCTTCTCCAACCCCCTAAACTCTTTTTAATACTATCTTTTGTAACAACACCAGTATAGTAAATATACTAGGATGTTTTTATGATATTTATTCAAGCTACACTTACACACACCTTCGTATAATGGTTAAATGACATAGTATTTCCATGGATGGTGAATTACTGCCTCACGAAACGATGATTATTCTATCTTCTCCTACCACCTATCATGGTTGAATCAATGATGGAACAATATTTATTTATGATATATCTTATATTTATCTCCACTCTATGTTTCTGTATATTAAATATAAAACATATCATTATGATTTTCATGTTGTGAAAATGCGATAATTTATTTTGAGGAAGTGTGGACTACCGCCCCCTCAAAGTGATTTGAATGGTTAATTTCATATGTGGTATGTATAATGGATGGTGTGAATGATATTATATATTATATAATACCGGAATTATAATATAAAATTATATAATTATGATTTCATTCAATTAAATATGAAATAGAAATGAAAGTAGCATTCATGTGTACGTACGACTTACTATCTCCATGAACAGTGCATTTCATTTCTTTCCTCTAAATGTAATGTAATATTAAAAATTCATATCTATACTGGATATATATGATGTATATGATATCTTCATCATTAATATAATTATTTATGTAATGGATATTTTACCACATGAACAATTTGTAATTTTAAGAAGTTTTTTTTTTGACTCAAGTACCAGAGATCGACAAAATGACTATTATTAACTTAAATAATTACATAATGTTTATAACATGGTAATAAGAGATATAAAAGTAATAATAAACATTAAAAATGTACATAAGTAAGTAGAAATTAACTCATGTTTATTATTCATGAGGTTAATGAATGATCGAGTCATGTCAGACACGAGGTAAGGGAACTTCTTAACCCAATTTATGTTCCATGGGTTAATCGCCTACTTTCAAATTATGTCATGATATTTTTATGTATTATTGTGTATTTGTACTTTCTTTATGTGTACTTATAGTCAATACACATATTAGAACTATTTTATTAAAAAAGTATCTTGGTAAAGGACTTCGTCTCAATCTCCTATCATTGAGGCATGTTTTATTTTATACAATACATTCTTTTATACGGTGTATAAAAACATTTGATTTTTACGTTTATTTAAAAGGAATCTTTTTTATAAGAAGTGTTTTAATAAACGAAAAAAGAGAATGTTTTTTTATAAGTATGTAGTGACAATGACTTCTCCACCGCCGTGACCATTATTTTTATTTCGACTTCCTCTACAAGCCATAATTTTTTTTAAATGAAAAATAAATACCAAGATTTAATTTTCTTTTATTTTGGAATTGAAAATGGTTTTGAAAGTGTTTTTATTATATCAATTTGTTGTATTGATATCTTGTGATTTATATGTAGAAATTTTATGTTTCCTTGATGCATGTTTTATGTGATATGATTATGTTATGGTTTATGATATGTTTAAACCTGTTCATATGAGGAAGGCATTGGACATAATAAGTAACGGGTGGAGCCCATTATACCTCCTCGATGCATAAGTAGGTCTCACGAGACAAACTAGTGTCTTGGCATGAGGCCTTGACAAAATCATTTTTTTAGTCTTGGCATGAGGACTTTTCTACGTGGTTATGATAGTCTGGAATTATGAATTCCATCATTATAAAAGTGGTTATTGATATTTAATGTGATTATTAGACTAGTAGAATATCCATGTTAATAATTAAATGGAATTGTCTCATTTTACTTTTGCCATATTATGTTGAAGTTCATGTTTAAAAGGCTTTTGTTTTAGTTATACATTGCCTTAAATTTTTATGTCTATTTATAAAAGCTTCCACTATATTGTTGTCCATACTAAGAATTTGAGCTCACCCCTTTATATGTTTTATTTTTCCTAGGAAGTTAAGAAATATTTTATGACCGACCAACAGGGATAGTCTGAAGGGGATATAAGTGTGCAATATAGAGACTATGTTATTTTAGTTTTTCACTTTATAATGTAATTTAAGACTTATGAATGTATCTAGTGTTTCCAAGGATACTAAACTAATCGGTCTTTTGAGACTTGTTTTTTTGTGATCTCTCCAATGTTATGCAATAATGCACCGACTCTAGGTAACTGGGGTCGGGGTGTTACAGTTGGTATCAGAGGTAGTTTAGTACTAACCTTGGAAGCTAGATTTAGAAAAAATCTGATTAGATCACATAGCCATAAGATCGACTTTGAGTATTAGTATAGAAGAACTTCCTAGAATATTATTGTTGTAGTGATTTTGTGAGTTTTCCAAGCAATACATCCCTATCTGGATACGAGCAGGTAGAGCCGGCTCTGGCACAGAAGTACCTAGGGGTAAAACCCGAAAATACTGTTTTGATCTACACTTGAACAGGAACATGTCCACGACAACGAGCCTTGCTGCACTCTTTGTTACGACACTTCCGGGGGATATTCATAGGATAATTCTCATTTTTTTACAAACCATTATGATGGGTTTATGAGTATATACTTCCTTAAATAAAACATTTTTTATTATTATGGATAATATCCATAAACCGTTCAATTTATATTTAGTATTTTACATGTTTGGAATTATTCATTGTAATTCATAAACTAACCTAGTTTATGTCATTTTATAGAAATGGCACCCTGTAGAGGAATGTGAACTCCATAAATACGTATGATCCAAAGAGTAAGAAGGATCACATCATTCATTGTATTAAGCAAACATTTAGAATGGAATTAGTTTCCCATGTGTTCTCAACATATGAAGAAATAATATCATGTGTTAATAAGATAAGTAATGAATTATCTGAATCTTATGGCTTTGAAAGGAAGAAAAAGAAGCAAAGGATGGAATAGATAATGATGGATTAAGGGACGAGGGAAAAGTAGAATTTTACAATATATGATAACTGTGGGAAGAAACACCTTGGAACTTTCCTGAAGGGAATGGGCGTTTTTTATAAGTGTGGAAAAAAGGACACTAAGTGCGTGGCTGAATGTGTAATAAAAAGGTTTCAAATGTACAATGTTTCATCTACAAGGAGTGGGGACACCACGCAAACCAATGTCCAAATCATCACAGTATGCCCCAAATGATGTTATTGGAAAATAATCAAGTTATGATACTACCACAGATGATGAACAATGATTAGAGTACTTAGGTTGTTACTAAAGAATTTTCTCATTTGAGTGTTGTATCAATGATGTAATGGTTATAATAATTATGAAGTATATTAGGATTGTACTGCAGTACAATTTCATCAAGGACTTGAGATTGTGTGGAACCATGAAAAGTGACACCACAGCAGGTTAAATTTTAGGAAAATATATGATCGAGAGTAAGATAACCCATAATATGGTTCTGATACCGAGATAGTGATTTTGGAATAATACATGATTGATTTGGATAAATTATATTGTATATTCTTAACTTCCTTGAAACTGATTAATGATTTGTATAAATTTTTGGATAGAAGGAGTATGTCTAGTATTCTATAAGGAATAAGAGATCATGAATGTAATCAATAATTATTTATGGTAATTCAGTATTTTGTAGTGTTTTAAAAGAATACATGATGAAGGTGTTCACATGTTTTTACGTTGAAAAAAGGATATTCATTATGTTTACCTTCCTTATAAAATTTGGACTGTGAGTTGGACAGAAGTATTTTGGATATCTATAAAGGATGGAATGGATTATGTTTAACATTGGATATTATTGTTTAAGGTTAAAACATTTCTGAACTTATTTTTGGAATATTATAAAAATATATTTTTAGGAAAAGGACAACCTATAGGTCGAGGGATAACCCGTCGCGTTGGACAAAGCTGTAGGAATCAAACTCACAACCACAGTGCGACATGCCTTTATTACCTACCACTAGCCTACATATTTAATGCAATATATAATTATCTAGGATTAATTTTTGATACCCCTATTGAATTCCACAAGATGAGATCCATTGTTTTATTTGGATCTTTATAGGTGGAATGTGTAACATCCCCAATCCAAAATCCAGAATACAAGTGCACTGATATGGGTTATATCATGAAATCAAGCGCACTTCCCCGTATTCCCAAGGTAGTCGAATAGTAGCAATTTTCTAATGGATCATGTGGGGAGAATGTACAAAATTTTCCTGAGTACCCAACAATAGAAAACATATGATATCAAGGAAAATAATAAATAATAAATGAGAATAATTTACTACTTATCAATTCCCAAACAAGATAAAATCCAAAACCAAAAAATAATATACTACTTCATTCTACTAATGAATAAGTTGAAGGAAACCTAAAAATAAATACAACAACTGAATCTAAAAAATTAATTGTGGATCAAATTCTTGATCCCAATCTACAAACATCTCTATCCCAACTCTACTCCCTATCCCAAGACATTTTCCGTTGTCCTGACATGAAACCATGTAATATTCTAATTTTCTATATGGTGGCCCATGAAGGGTGTGAATATCAATCAGTAGGCCTCCACCAATGGTTTCTACAAAATATACAGTATGAACATATATTTCATGATAATACAAAATAAATTAATAGATAATCATAAGATAACTCATGTTCCATTGGATAACAATTTTAACTTATCCAGTAACATCAGTGTTTCCATTTTCAACAATTAATCTGTGTTCTTCACTCAAACCATGTTCATAACTCATTCAATTAGAGTCACATAAAACATTTAAATAACTTAATTGATGATTTAGGAATTTTCCAACATTTTTACTACGACCTAGGATGGTATGCATAAACAAATTAATCATGTTCCCTATCGTACTATGGATAAAACTTTCACAAGACAAATCTTTTTTGACTTACCTTGGTGCCTTAGCCTAGCTAATATTATAAAAATTATTGTTTTTGGTCATATTTCATTAGTCCCCTTCCCAAAAATGAGAATTATGGGGGGTGGGCGGGGGTTTAGAGCCTCAGTCTAACCTGACCCATCGGTGTAGATCCTCGTGTCCAAAACCCCACAACTATCATGCCATGTGCATATGCTTCATTATCCAATTACCACATTTACCATATAAAAAATAATACATAATCCATACACATAACATCATTTTTACTCATTTTATTTAAAAAATAAATCAACCTTATTTCTAAACCCATTAACACATTTATTATGTATTTATATAAAGAATTAACCCACTTCTTTATCTCATGCATTAACCCATTTTCACATTTACTTATTACACTGTATACCCCATTAAAAAATAAAAAATATTCCCAAATGTTAAACCAATCAACTCATTTCTCATTTCACAAGTATTTACCCATTTAACATGTTCATCATTTCAAACACAATAACCAACTTATGCATTTAAATTACAATTCACAATCCATTTAGCACCATCACTTTATTTCATCCAAACCATTATAGATTAATCCAAACAATCCCTTATGCTATTATCAATGTCTATAAATAAGTGTCTATATTCCATTTTAAAATCAAATAACATATCAACATGTTCATCATGGTCACTAATTTATCAAAAATTAATTTAATTATTTACATTAAAATTTTCCCTGGTAGGGGATGTTGGAACTACCCATGGGTGGCCCAAAATTGGTCTTGTTATCCTCAAAAAATACCATAAGGATTATACGGTGTCAAATTCAACATTTTTCAAAATCATATACAAAATCAATTTAAAGGAAGAAAATGAACAAAAAGGTATGTCCATTAATCCAACAACACATAAATATATCTACTTCAGGATAATGGGATATAACTTATATACCTCCTTATGTGAATTTGTAGATGAAAAATATCTTAAACTTGGTCTTAGATCTGGATTCAGAAATCATTTAATCCCCCCGACCTAATATTTTCAAGTAAAAGAGGGTTTTAAAGATTGATAAGAAGGACAATGAAACCAAATTAACTAATCTGAAAAATAAAAACAATAGGTGTGTTATACATTCCTAGATCTTCGTTCTACACCCAACGACACTCTAAGAAGGATAGAAATGAAGGAGATCAAATTTTAATAATATTTTGGGGGATTAGGATAATCAGTAGGGATGGAGGATGAAGATATTGGATGAAAATTGGGATATAAGACATAAAATATAGATGGTAAAAAAGGTTAAAATCACACATTTAATGAGATGTAGGGTTTGGCTGCTCAATTTTATAAAATGTGAACCAACTGTTCTCCAGCCACTATCCTAGATGGATCTATGTTGCATAGTTACATGTTAATTTTTCATGGTTTAACAAACCATAATCCAACCATGTACAATGACTATAAAAATTTTCATGGATTGGATTTCTCCCTTGCATGACATCCTTAACTGGGCACAATTCATCCAGGCATTCACCATTAGTGCACATGGTTAGTCCTAACCATGATCCAACTACACAATATGAAAATTATTTATATATTTTCATTTTATTTCATTACCAATAACCTATAAATCTCCCAAGCCTCTCTATTCACTCAACTGACATTCAATTGACCAACATCAAGGGATTCAATCAAAAATTTAATCAAGTAGTTACCTCCATGATGTCTAAGATCATAAAATATACCCATATTATAATGTATTTTTCTTGAGACTCACATTCACAAATCACATAAATATTTCTATAAATTTATTGGGACATTGTGTTTGGGTATCTAATTCTCTCTCACAATTTTCTTCCTAAACAATACTATTCATACAAAAAACATGAAACAATGGTACAATATTTTCTCCTACGAAATTATCACTATGATCCTCAATATGAACCGAGTCTTAGGCAATGGATGCATTAGTCTCAAGATCAACATCATCAACATCAATCCTATAAGATGGGACAGGGTGATACTGCTAAAGTTGTGACATCTGGAAAACATTGTGCATAAATTTATATCACTGTGGAAGATCCAATCCATATGCCACAAGTTTGATCCTCTCCACAATCTCAAATGGAACCATGTACTTGGGTGCCAACATATAATGCATTCAAATCTGATGGTGGGTGTACCCTAAAAACACCCATCCAAACACACGAACACCCAAAATAATCTAAATAGATTTACAGAATGGATCTGCATATGAATTCTTCATACTCTAAGCCATTGATTTACATTTTCAAATTAATTAAACTTGTTCTGACATCTCTTGTTTGAGACTGGGTCCCAAAAATTCTTATTCACTAGATTAAATCAATCGCAATTGATATATACAAAGTCTACCATAGATTGCTTAAATTAGTTCCATTAAATCAAAACATCATAATTAATGTTGTAGGAAAACATGACAAGAGACAATTTAAGATCCCACGACCACCAAAATCAAGGGAACATGACCTCAATAATTCATCTTCCACATTTATGGAATAATCTGACTGCCCATGCATTTTTGGGTGGAATTTTATACTTAGAAACGAATGTGTTCCATGTTCCTTTTATAATCCCTTTCAAATTCATGAAGTAAAAAATGTATGACGATCCAAATTATTTTGTGTGAAACCCAATTAATCGTTACAATCTACCCAATCTACATCTCAACCAACTGATCCATAATGATGGTCTCTCAAATCAATATTAAATGACCCACTTTAATTGAACATTCCATAACTACCTAGATCGTATCATTCTTTGAAGGAGACCACATATGATCTACCAAAAATTCCATCATCATGTCATATGATTTCCTTTATATAATGATAAATGGGTATAACAAACCACTGGCCCCTAATTCTATTTCATGACATGCTGTTAGTTTAGACATTATGCCACGAAGCCCACAAGCTCTATCATAATCTCTAGAAACCAATAATATCAACTAATCATATGATAAATTATAGACAATCCATGATGAAAATCCCACATTGATTCATGAAAATCATGCATCAACTCTTCTCACATACACTTTTGAACAAGCACAAAACCACGAAAAGAAACAATCCCATAAGTACTAGCGGTAAAATTTGATGGTGACTTCCACCATTAAAACATTCCCTCCAGGAAACAAATTATAGATCCTCAAACTGTATTTCCTGAATCTGGCTCAGATTAGTGGACACTACTTCTAAGGATGCAAGGTTTATTTTCCAATGGCTATCTTGTACCTCAATATGTATCTCAAAAACAACAGCATCAACTTCTACTACGATCATGATTCCTGAACTACATGATATTGAGTATTATGAATTAAGGAATCTTCAACACTATTTCCCATTCACAGTGTGTAATCCAACACAATGTCTAATGATTTCATGTATTCAAAAATTATTTTCTAATAAATATTAAAATAACAATGAGAGAAGATGAAATTTTGACTTTTTAGATCAGTATACATCTTAAAACATTCCCCTAATATGTAATGCTGCCAACAATTTTTAGTGTAAACCATCATGATAAACTCATGATCATGAATGGTGTAATGTTTCTCAAGAGGCCCTATATGTCGAGATCCATATGCCCCAACATAATCTTTCTAAATCAACAATACCCCACGCCTGACATCAGATGCATCACAAAACAATATATACTCTATACCAGGCTCGAGTAGAACCATAATTGGTTCAGTATTCAACCAATTCACTAACTCTTTAATGAAATTATCACATTCCTCATCCCACTCATAAATGATACCCATTATGGTCAATCCCAAAAGTGGCATTCCAAAATAGGAGAATTAATTGATGAAACATTTTTAATATCCTTATAACTTTTGAAAAAATCAGATATAATAAACACTATTGATATGATCCCAAGATATAACTGCATGTACATTCATTGGGTACATTAACATTTCTTCCTATGAGATGTGTACCCTATTAAATTCACCATTTCAATCGATAAACCACCATCAAATAGATTGGCATATAGATTATTCTATCTTAGTTTACTGATGAGGATTTCATTATTTTTAACATGATCATCATGAGTCTTTGATAACTCAAATATGTCATCAACAAGGATAGTAATGAAGTGATTTAGTTATGTATGAATGATTCATTTCATTTATACCATAAAAACTATTCAAATATTGGTCAATAATATTTTCATGAAAATTAAATCATATATTACATAATCGTTATCGAAGGTAGTTCATGATATATCATAAGGTATCACATTTACTTGACTATACCCTAACCTCATATTAATTTTAGAAGACACTAAAAAACCACCCTCAATGTCAAAAAAATATTATTGATTCCAGGAAGAGGGTATCAGGTCATATCAATCATCTGATTTAGCTTTCGGTAATTTAGATATAAAAAAATGATCTCTTAACCTTCCTAGAAAAAAACATTGTAGATCTCCAAGGTGACATACTAGTATGAATGATCCCCTATTTCTCTAGTTTTTCTATGTGAGTTTTATATTCATATAGTTATGCAGGTGACATCCTATATGAAGGAATGGAAACAATCATTTCTCCCAAAATAGACTCTATCGTGAAAAAGGCATTTCTCTTTGGAGGAAGACTGAGAGGACATCCAGAAAAAAATCATAGAATAGATCCACCAAAAGAGGAAACTGATGCTAATCTACTACACTATAATATATAATAAGACATTCCACCTGGGCAATGAGATCACCCATCTACGGGAAAACTATCCATGCATGTCCTACCTGGATATCCATCTCCTCACTGTGCACATGGGTATTCCCATTTAGGTATGTTAATGTAAACCTATAATGGATTTTGTAAATAAGGCTCTGGTACTACACTAACCAATCAATGCACAAAATTAGATCAAAACCTTGAAATCTATTGCACAATCAAGGGACAATGGAAATAATACCCACTAGCATCAAGGGGAAACCCCTTACATAGCCGGATATTTTCATCTCACACCCTAATGGTGTATCAATAAACATTACCCCGCATAAACTCTCCACCAATAGGTCATTCATAGACAAATAATTAGATGATATTAAAGATTAAATATCACCTATATCAAATAATGTTATAGAAATAGTTGAAGCTACAATTATCATACCTCGAACTTCCAAATGTCCTACCTCACCACCTCCAAATGTTAATTAAAAAATGTCATGCTATACAGCCTATAAACCAAGGGATCTAGTCTGAGATCCTAGTACTCCGCTACCTTACCTAAATGGCCACTCATTCCCTTGAGTACCATGCCCACCGCCCTGACTAATACCACCAATCGTGCTAACACTGCATAATAGAGACGGGGTAGCTAAACTACTTCATGCACTCAGCGCGAGCCTCAATTCTCCATCTGTACCCATATGTCAAGACTTCCTATAGAACCTAGTAACATGCCACATTTTCCCAATTTATTGGAAATAAAGAGGAGACTGGGGGCATTGACCATGCATGTTCCCTTCCCTTCCACCCTGATAAAAAAAACATCTCACCGCTATGAGAGGGTGATCCTTTTTTATAACTACTCTAAAACATCCATATTGACGAATATTCTCCAAAGGACACATCATTACCTCAAACGATACACCACAAGTGCATACAATTGGAACCAAAAACGAACTTCCTAAATACTCCTTTAAGTTAACTTATGAAATAATGGCTTGATATACCAAATCAGAAAGTTTCATTAAGGAAAATATATTCACCTGTGACATAATATTGTCTCCCAGTCAATCCTAGAATCTTCTTTTCATAGCAGCCTCGTCCCATTCTAAACCAGGAACAATGTGTTTTAAATCTATGAAACAACATCCACAGTTCATAACTGACATCATTCCCTAAGATAACATCATAAACACCTCATACCATTCATATTTCAAGTTCTCTAGGTAGAAATGATCATGAAACATCCATTGAATGAGTTTTCATAATATGGAATCAACGTTTTGATTCTGAGGAAAATTATCCCACTAGTTCTTCACCAGTACCTACAAAAAATAAGATTCCCATTTTACTCCCTTCTATTTATGAGTCTATATGTTATCTTAAATCTTCTAGATAGACCCTATCCAAAACTATATTGCCTCTGGTCCACCCTATCTACAAAAATGGGAGGTTGCTACAGAAGAAAGTCTTTGGTGAGATCAAACATTCTCAACATGACCCAACTTAGGTCCCTTTCCAACATCTAAATAAAATTATCAATTTTCTCATAGAAATAATCATATCCTCAGATATCATGGACCATTGGGTTAATTTTCTCCACCATTGGGGGAGAAGTTTTATCTATATCCTTGTATATCCCAACTGACACATATCGTCTTGGTGGAATTCTTCTATAATTCCAAACCCATATCTAAGAACACATAACATAAAGAATTAAAAATTTACATAAAATATGGCTCTCCACTATTCGTAAAAAACCCATTTCACACACACTATCATGACAGACAATTTAATAAATAGAACATGACCCTCGACAATCCCTACCAAAAGTCATATATAATTTGTGGTAAACCAATAATCATAGTTACAAGTCAGTCATTATAGACCTTTTGATGCCACGTACACTTTCAAAACAAATAAACTTCACTTTTAAGAACACGTCCTATTTTAAAACATGTTACGACTAATATTTTAACACATTTTTAACAATTCATTAAAAACATTATTTAGTCATTATTTTTCATTCATTACATTTACCCATTTATAACATCTTTATTAGTCACTGTTTTCATCAAAATATTAATATGTAAAATGCATCCCACCCTTAATTTTCTAGGAACCCATCCCATGTGTAACACCCTAAGCTTCCATGGTACGCTTTTGTTTGAATAATACATTAGTGTGTGTTGTACGCAACTTCGAGATCTAACACACACCACATCCAATAAAACTAGACATTACAAATAGTAGTACACAATTTTTGAAATTTTATAAATTTTATATTTCAATATGAACTTCATTTTAGGATTCAAAATATTGAAATTTTCTTAGGGTGAATTTTTTGTACTTTTCTGATAACTTTCATATTTTGATGAATAGTGGAAATTACTAAATATTAATTAAAAAAAATATTTTAATCGATATAATTAATAGTGATAAATTATGAATTTGAGTGGTTTTAATTATATTTAGAATATATTTTTACCATTTTATTCATTTTTGGTAATTGTACATAATTTCACATTTAAACTGGAATAAACAATGTCAATATTTTGATAGTTATTGTTTCTTAAAAACACGCTTTTTGTTTTGATAGCGGGAATTAATTTTAAATTAATTTCTGCAACTTCTGTGTTTTGAATTTAGAAAAATGGATTCAATATTTGGAATCAGGATGCCCAAATTTTTTAAATAGGTAAATATTATTCTTAGACATTTTGAATAATTACTTGGTTAAATATTTTATTTTCCATGGTTAAAGGAAAAATCTGGTAAATACAGGTAAAAAAAAAATATTAAATTACCCTAAAACGTGTCATAAGCATATTTTTTGATACATGTCCGACCATGGTCATATTTTGGTCGATTTTGGGACCCCGTGGATCCACTTGTATGTGATATTGACACTTTATATTAATAATGTTAATGTAAATAAAAAATTACATAAGCATATATCTTTTAGAAATTTTTTTTTACATAGTGTTATATATGTTATATTTTTGACTATAAATATTCATTAGAAAAATAAGAATATTTCCTACATAATTGTATTTTAATCATAATTTTTATACATTTAATAATTAAATTTATTTATGACACAATAATTATGCAATATTTTTCTTATTAATGAATGATTCAAATAATTAGTATTATAAATTCTAAAATAAATATAATTTGAAAGTATTGGTCCCATAAAAAAATTTTATTAGTTAATATGACATGTTATTATTTCATAAATTATTTTTTTTAGAATTAATAATGTTTTTATGACTTTAATAAAAATAAATTATTAAATATTTTCAAAATTTACATAAATGAATTTTTAAAACAAATATTATATTATTAATTGATATTGTATTCCTAAAAATCTATGGTTTAGCAAAATGACTTATATAATGATTGGTGAATAATTAATTGACCACATGGGGGCTTATTTGAAGTATATAGTAATTTTTTAAACCATATAATATAAAAATACAAAGTGACACGGTAAAGGTCAAACTATTTAACTAATAGTTAAATATAAATGACAAGGTTAATATACTAACCCAAGAATTTCTATAATATATTGGATGAAAGGATTTATAATCATACCCACCATAGACTTTTAATAATCCACTTTGGATCCATTAGAAATATAATATGAATTTATTATCAATTAATACATTATGTTTTTCCTAAAGAGCCCCCTCCCCCTTATAAAAGGACACTGATTCTAATGAATTCTTCATACCTTCAAATCCTTTGGGATCATCCAAACCCTACCCAAATATCCTCTAAAACTCCCTCAATTCAACCTAGAGGCATTAGTTTGATCATAAAGCCATCTTATGGAGCCCTTTTGATCAAATCAAAAGGAAGTCCCCAAAGAAGAGGTAATGTTTTCACCACCCTCTTTCAAATTCCATTATTCTTCCACTTCTTCTTTCATTTTTATTTACATTATAAAATAATAAATGCAGTATCTTATATATAATTTGATGTTAATTTAAATATTTCACAACTATATTCATTATTCTTTCCATCTTATGAATGATAATGTCAGCATGCATGCGTATGTACGGCTTATCGTCTGCACTCTATGGTGTAATGTGGTATTCAACAGTATTTTATTTGAATGTATATAATGATGAGTAATATGTATATAAATAATAAAAATAACATGATAATGTCTTGGAAAAATTAATATACCATCCAATTCCACACCTTTAAGGAAATTATATTGTCACTCGTGCGTATATATGGATTACCGTCTCCACGATGCGATGAGATTCATTTCCACATTCACCAATCATCGATGATAAAAAAAATATTACTAATATGGTTTTAATATATGAAATAATTATTATAATAGAGATATATATATCTATATATATGTACTTACATATATTTTATTCACTTAGATCCGTTATATACATTATTAAAACAGAAGCAACGTTTATGAGTATGTATGGACTGTCGTCCCCATAAACTATGTTTTCCATTTCATATATATGTATATTATACATATTTATATTCAAAATATATATTATATATAAATCATGTTTTATAGTCTGGAAGAATTTAAATCATGATCTATGTGACACAATCAAGAATAACAAGTTAAAACATGTACGAAAAAGAATGCGATTATTACCCGAAACGTTAATTTAACATGGAAATTATTATTAAATGGGTAGTATAATGTCATAAATGAATAAATATATGATATCATAAATATTAATATGGTTCTGGTATAATTTAATATCATACTACGGTGTTCATACAGGAGGTTAAACGTACCCTCTACTAAAGGAATGTGCAAGGTAAGGGGTTTTCATCTCACTTCTTATTCCGTGAGATTCGTGCCATATTACCACAATTACCTTTTGTGTCGTGTATGTACTACCCATAATTGTATTCTTTGTGAAATACACTTTAATTTATGTGAATTTACATATTCATTATATGTTACCTCTTTCATGAGGTTTATGTTTCATATGTTACCAAATTGGTAAGGGTTTATTTCAAAATCTCTTCATTATCTGTGGTTGTTTATATATTATTATCTACTAGGACCTCTTTATCATCCCTATCTATGATTCTTAAAAAATATTTCAAATAATTCTTACTATTTTACATACTATGGGTTAAAGTCATTTATACCCTTCTTTGAATTTTTATTATATGTTAATAAATGAATCTTTACATTGTATTCCAAACAAGGTCCTTTTAACCTTTTCGATAAAATTAAGGTAAGAATGTCTTTTTTTAACTATTTTGGATGGTGCAGCTATTTTCCACCTTTATAAAATAATCAAAGCATCCCTTACAATCTTATAAAAATATTTTCAATGTAAATATTATATTTTATAATTATGTGAATTTTAAATTATTTCTATATGAATATTTTATGACGTTGGGAATGGTACTCTTTATCAAGATCAGAATTTTAAAAGTTTTAAAGATTTATCTTTCTAAATCTTTTTAATTAAGGTCCTTGTTTTCAAAATTATTTTAATGATTTATTTATTTGGACATGAATGTTTTGAAATGATATTTATTTTCAAAATATTCAAAGTGGTATGGGACACTTTTATTCCAAAATCACTTTTAAATTAATTCCTTTATAAATGTGTGAATTTTCAATGATTTTTAAAAAAGAGATATTTCTCTAAAATAATATTGATTTCATCTATGTAAACATACTTTGATGGATATTATAATTATTTGATGTTGATTTATTATGATACAAAACTTCCATATTTTATTTCTGATTTGGTGATTTGTTTGACTGTGGATGTGTTATTTTTATACCAATCATGGTTTATGGAGAAAGTATTTACATTTCGTATGCTAGTTTTAATAAGAATGTTTATTTTATGTTTAAACCTGTTCATTTGAGGAATTAATTGGACTTAGTAAGTGATGTGTGGAGCCCTCTATAGCTCCTCGATGCATCAATCGGTCTCGTGGAACAAACTAGTGTCTTGGAACAAGGCCTGGACAAAATTTTATTTGTAGTCTTAGTACAAGGCCTTGACTATGTGGTTATGGTAGTCTGGCATTATGCATTCCATCATTATGAAAGTGGATAGTGATATTGGATGTGATTATTCTACTATTAGAATATCCATGTGAATAAGTAAATGACATTTCTTAATATTATTTTTTCCATATTATGACTAATTTCTAGTTTAAAAGGCTTTTGTTTTAGTTATACATTTCCTTAAATGATTATACTTATTTATGAAAATTTCCACTATATTGTTATCCTTACTGAGCATATGAGCTCACCCTTTTCAATGTTTTATTTTTCCCAGGATTCCAAGAAGTGAATTATGATTGATATGTAGGGTTAAGCCAAGGTAATAATGGCTTTTATAATGGATTATTTATGTTTTTTTATGTTATAATGTGTAATGTAACTTTCATGAATGTAATCTATTCTCTAAGACTGCTAAACTGATCGTTCCTTCCAGACATGATTCCTTTTAATCATACCAATGTATTAATATAATGCACCAATTATGGCTAACTGGGTTTAGGGTGTTATAGTTGGTATCAGAGGAAGTTTAGCAATAACCATGGAATCTAGATTTTGATAAACTCTGATTAGAGAACATAGAACTAATATAGACTTTGAGGATTTTTATACAATAAATTCCTAGAATTTTGGTAATGTAGAGATTTCGTGAGTTTTCCCAGAAAATAAATCTCTGTCTGGATATGGGAAGGTAGAGGTTGCTTTGGAACATATGTACCTAGAGGTATAACCCGAAAACACCGCTTTAAGCTAGAATCATATGGGAACTGGTGCACGACAACGGGCCTTGCTGCACTCTTGGTTATGACACATTCAGAGTATATGATTTGGATAATTATCATTTTCGTTACAAATCATTATGAAGGGTTTATGAGAATATACTTCCTCAATGAAAACATTTTTATTATTATGTATTATATCCATAAACCATTCAATTTACATTAGGTATTTTACATGTTTGGAATTATTCATTACAATTCATAAACTGACCTATTTTATGCTATTTTATATAAATTGTGCCTAGTAGAAGTAATTTGAACTCCAACAATACGTATGATCCAAAGAGTAAGAATGATCATATCATTCATGGTATTAATCCAGCATTTAGAGGGGAAATCTTCTCCCATGTATTCTAAAAATATGAATAAATAGCATAATTTTTTAATAAGATAACTCAAGAATTCACTGAGTCCTATGGCTTTGAAGGGAAGCAAGAGAAGAAAATGATAGATGAGAGAAAGATGGATAAAAGGAAAAGGGAAAAGAAGAATTTTTCCATATGTGATAATTGTGGGAAGAAACACCAGGGAACTTGTCTGAATGAAATGGGATTTTATTAAAAGTATGGAGAAAATGTACACCATGTACGTGACTGCAAGGGTAAGAAAAAGGTTTCAAATGTTTAATGCTTTATCTGCAAAGAGTTGGGACACTACAAGAACTAATGTCCAAATCATCAGAGTATGCCCTAAATGATGCTATTGGATAATAATCAAGTTACGATACTACCACAGATGAGGACGAATGATTAGAGTTATTATGTTGTTATTAAATAATAATGTCATTTGACTATTGTATCAACAATTCATTGGTTATAATAATTATAGAATATATAAGGATTGTACTGTAGTACTATTTCATTAAGGACTTGATATTGTGTGGAACCAAGAAAAGTGATTCAATAGTAGGTTAAGTTTTTCGAAAATCTATGGTTGATAGAAAGATAAACCATAGTATGGTTCTGATACTATGGTTGTAATTTTGGAATAATACATGACTGATTTGGATAAATAAAATTTGATATTCTTGACTAACTTGAAACTGATTAGTGATTTGAATATTCCATCATTGTTGGAGTTTACAAAATTTCTGGATAGAAGGAGTATATCCTGTATTCTATAAGGAATAAGGGATCATGAATGTAATCAATAATGTTTTATGGTAATTCAGTATGTTGTTGTGTTTTAAAAGAATACATGATGAAGGTGTTCACATGTTATTACGCAGAAAAAAGATCATCATTGGGTTTACCTTCCATTTAAATTTTGGGCTGTGAGTTTGGAAAGAAGTATTTTGGATCATTCAAGTTTGATATTATTTTTTTATTTCCATAAAAGGATAACCCGGAGGTTGGGCGACAACCCGCCGCATCCGGAAAGGCCACGAGACTTGAACCCGCAACTGAAATGCGACATGGTAGTATCAGCTACCACTATCCCATGTGATGTCTGGGATTGAATAATGTAGTCCTTTTTAAAATATTCGTGTAGATAAATTATAAATTCATTTTTTAACCCTATCCAAATAGGATAAATAGAATATTATTTTTAAGTTCTATTATCTTTTAGAGTGACAGGTGAGTGTGTGGTAGAAATTAGTTAAAGGATGGGACTCTACTTGTCAAGTATATATTTTTATTCTTCTATTATTCTACAATGAAATTAATTCTTATACTTTATTGAAGGGATCTTATAACCAAAAATATGTTATCCTAACAACATATCTTTTGTTGAACAGATGGTTTTTTAAATACTCATAGATTGATGAATTTAAGGCGCTAAATTTTACACATGTTTTTGATTGATGACATCAATAAATACCTATAAATATTTAAGTTTTCCCTCTAATTATATTTCTCTAATATCCTCCAATGTTCTCCTAATCGAGATCATACATTGGTGGTTACCATTTCATTTTCCTTTTCCTCTTATTAAGACTAACATTTATTAACCTAATTCCCAATGTGGGTTTTCCCAAAGTTATTTTCTATTTTCAACCTTTTATTTTTGAAAAATAATTTCAAATTGAGAGGATGCAATTTATTTAAGGAGGGTAGAATGTAACACCCCAAGCTTCCATGGTATGCTTCTCTTTGAATAATACAATAGCGTGTGTTGTATGCAACTTCGAGTTCGAACACACACCACAACCAATCAAACTAGCCGTTATGAAGAGTAATACCCAACTTTTAAAATTTAATACATTTTATATGTAAAAATAGACTTCATTTTGGATTCAGAATATCGAAATTATCTTATGGTGAATGTTTGGTACTTTTCTGATAACATTTATATTTTGATGAATTAGGAAAATTACTAAATTTTAATTAAAAACAACTTTTTTAATTGAAATAATTAGTAGTGATAAATTCTGAATTTGACTGGTTATAAAGTAAATTTAGAATATATTTTTACCATTTAATTAAACTTTTGTCATTTTACATAATTTCACATTTTAACCGGACATAAACAGTTGCCAATCTTTTGATTGTTATTGTTTCTTAAAAACACGCTTTTCGTTTTGACAGTGGGAATTAATTTTAAATTAATTTCTACCACTTATTTATTTTGAATTTTGAAAAATGGATTCCATATTTGGAATTAGGATTCCAAAATTATGTATATAGGTAACTCTTATTTTTAGACATTTTGAATAATCACTTCGATAAATATTTTATTTACCATGGTTAAAGGGTAAATCCGGTAAATAATGGTAAGAAATTAGTATTATAATAATATTAAATTATCCTAAAATGTGTCTTAACCCTATTGTTTGGTACATTAACGACCATGGGCATATTTGTTTCGATTTTTGGGACCCCATGGATCCACTTGTAAGTGATAATGACACTTTATATTAATAAAATTAAAGTAAATACAAAAATGATATAAGCATATATCTTTTAGAAAAATAATTTTTACATAAGGTTATATATTTTATATTTTAGACTACAAATATTCATTAGAAATATAAAATGATTTACTACATAATGGTATTTTATTCATAATTTTTAGACATTTAATAATTAAATTTATTTATGACACAATAATGATGTAGTATTTTACTTACTAATGAATGAATTAAATAATTAGTATTATAAATATTAAAATAAATATAATTTGAAAGTTTTGATTCCATAAATGAATTTTATTGGTTAATATGACATGTCAGTATTACTGAGATGAATTTTTTTTGAATTAGTAAAGTTTTTAAGACTTTAACAAAAATCAATTATTAAATATTGAAAAAATTGACATAAATGAGTTTTTATAAAAGGACACCACTTCTAACCAATTCTTCATACCATCAAAGCCTTTTGGTTCCGAAGAACCCGGACCAATAAGCCTCTCAAAATCCCTAAATTCATCCTAGAGGACTTATTTTGATCATAAATCCATCATATGGAGACCTTTAGATCAAATCAAAAGAATGATCCTGAAGAAGAGGTAATGATTTCACCACCCTGTTTCAAATTCATTTCTTCTTCAACTTCTCCTTTCATTGCTATTTCTATTCTAAAATAATAAATTCAGTATCTTCAATATACTATTATGTTATTATAAATATTTCACAACTATATTCATTATTATATCCATCTTATGAATGATAATGTCACCATGCGTATGTACGTACGACTTACCGTCTCCACGCCATGGTGTAATTTGTCATTCAACACTATGTTATTGGGATGGATATAATGACGAGTAATATGTATATAAATAAAAATAATAACATTATAATTTCTCTTAAGAATTAATATAGCATCCAATTACACACCTTTAAATAAATGATATTGTCCCTTGTGTGAACGTACAGATTACCGTCTCAACGACGCGATGAGATTCATTTCCACATTAACCATTCATCGACGATTATAAAAATATTTATTACTAATATGTTTGTAATATATTAAATAATAATTATAATGGAGATATATATATATTTATATTTATATATATATATACTAACATATATTTTATTCACTTAGTTCCGTTCAATTGGTTATGAAAACAGAAACAATGTTTATTTGTACGTATGGACTACCGTATCCATAAAAAGTGTTTTCTATTTCATATATATGTATATTATAAATATTTATTTTCTAAATATATATAATATGTAAATTATGTTTTATATTCTGGATGTATTTAAATCATGATCTAAGTGATAAAATCAAGAGTAACAAGTTAAAACATGTACGATAAAGAAAGCGATTATTACCTGAAATGTTAATTTAACAGGGAAATTATTATTAAATAGGTAGTATAAAGTCATAAATGAATAATGTATGATATAATAAATATTATTATGGTTCTGTTATAATTTAATAACATAATACAGTCTTCATACAAGAGGATAAATGTACCCTCTACTAAAGGAAAGTCCAAGGTTAGGGGTTTTCATCTCACTCCTTATTCCCGTGAGATTCGTGCCATATTTCCACTATTAAATTTTGTGTTGTTTATGTACTGTACATAATTGAATTCTTTGTGTTATTCACATTAATTAATGTGTATTTACATATTCATTGAATGAAACCTCTTTAATGGGGTGTATGTTTTGTAAGTTACCAAATTGGTAAGGGTTTATTTCAGAATGTCTTAATTTTCCAAGGTTGTTTATTCGTAATTATCTACTAGGACCTCTTTTTCATCCACATCCATGTTTCTTAAAAATGTATTTCAACTCATTCTTACTATTTTATAGACTATGAGTTAAATTAATTTATAACCTTTTTTGGGTTTTTGTAATATTTTTATAAAGTAATCTTTAGGTCATTTTCCAAACAATGTCCTTTTAACCTTTTCGATAAAATTAAGGTAAGAATGTATTTTTTTACTTATATGGCGGGTTAAGCTATTTTCCACCGTTATAAAATATTTTATTATTCCATTAAAATATTATAATAATATTTTCAAAGTAAATTCTTTAGTTTATAATTATGTGATTTTTAGATGATTTCAAAATGAATATTTTAAGAATTTGTGAAAGGTACTCTTTATCAAGATTAGAATTTTAAATGTTTTAAAGATTTATTTTTCTAAATATTTCTAATTAATTTACATGTATTCAAAATTATTTTAAGGATTTATTTATGTGGACTTAAAATTTTTTAAATGATATATATTTTCAAAAGTTTCAACGTGGTATGGGACACTTTGATTCAAAAATCTATTTTAAATTACATTATAAATGTGTGACTTTTCAATGGTTTCAAAAAAAGAGATATTTCTCTCAAATAGTATTATTTAATCTATGTCAACATCCATTGATGGGATTTAAGTATATTTTAGGTTGATATATTATGATACAAAACTTCCATATTGAATTGATGATTTAGTGATATGTTTGACTGTGGATGTGTTATTTTTATACCATTCGTGGTTTATGGAGAATGTATTTAAATTTCTTATGATAGTTTTAATACAAATGATTATGTTATATTTAAAACTATTTATATGAGTAATGCATTAGACTTAGTATGTGACGGGTGGAGCCCTCTATAGATCCTTGATGCATCAGTAGGTCTCATGAGACAAACTAGTGTCTTGGCACAAGGCATTGACAAAATCTTATTTGTAGTCATGGTACAAGTCCTTGACTATGTGGTTATGATAGTCTGGCATTATGAATTCCATCATTATGAAAGTGGTTAGTGATATTGCATGTTATTATTCGACTAGTAGAATATCCATGTGATTATGTAAATGGAATTACTTCATTTTATTTTCTCCATATCATGCTGATGTTCCACTTTAAAAGGATTTTGTTTTAGATATACATTAACTTAAATGTTTATACTTATTTAAAAAAAATTCTGCTGTATTGTTATCCTTACTGAGCATCTGAGTTCACACATTTCTATAATTTATTTTTCACAGGATTCCAAGAAGTGTATTATGATTGATAAGCAGGGTTAATCCAAGGGAATAATGGCATTTATAAAAGATTATTTAGGTTGTTTTTTTATGTTATAAAGTGTAATGTAACAATCAGGTATGTAATATATTTTCCAAGACTGCTAAACTGATCTGTCCTTCGGGACGTGATTCCTTGTAATCATGCCAATGTATTAAAATAATGCACCAACTCTGGGTAACCAGGGTCGGGGCATTACACAGTGTGAGCCTGTCATAATGAATGCCACCAATATCACTAGGTTTATATATGGATGGATAAATGAGAAACCTTATTCCATTTCATCCACAAGTTAAATATCATTAAATAGTCAAATCACACAACAATTGAAACACACAATAGTGAAATATCATTTAACTATAACGACACATATCAAAAACAACAATTATCACCTTGGGTACATGGGTATTATTTCATACATTGGTTAGATACTACCAAGAACACATTCATTTCAATGGTCTAACACATCCTAAACTGCTATCTTACATACCCAAATAACAATACCAAATTAAATAACTTCTCCACATCCATATTGTAACATTATTGACCCGAAAGATATTAAACTACTGCCCCAATCCAAGTGGTTAGATAACCTCAAGAGCACTTCCACATATATTAGATGTTGCTAAATAGTAGTGAGGGTCTAATGGATCTTCTACAGAGAATATACATTATTTAATAATTTAATCCACAATTGATAACATATGAGATAACCGAAAATTAAAAAAAAAATTGGAATGAATCATGCATTAAAATCCAATTCCCAATCATAATACAAACCATATCCAAATAATAACATGACATTTCACGATAATGATGTGAATAAAAATAGAGAACCCAAATTAATTACAAAAACTTAAACCCAAAAATGTGGATAACTCCATGTTAGTATCCTTATCCATACACATCCCATGCCCAACTCAAATCCTTGCCATCTGGATTATTCAATTATACTAACCTGCAACCATGAAATTTTCTTCTGTACCCAATGGCTGCCTAAGAAGGGTGTGAGTAATAATAAGTGGGACACCCCTAATGATGTTCAAAAAATATCCCATTTAAATAAATAGGGCATGTGAATACTAAATAAATTACAGGAAAACAATAATGTAACTCGAGTTCTATTAGATAATAATATTATCTATTTTAGGAAAATTATTATTTTCATTTTCATCTCATAATTACTGTTCATCACTTAAACCATGTTCAACACTTAATACATTTAAATCACTAAAAAAATTAAATTCACATTTACTATAGGTTTTGAATTTACATCATTTTCATTAATGCCTCAGCCGATCAGTTACTATACATAAGAGAATCAATAAATATCATTATATCACTTTGGAAAAAAATAATAAATTAATAAAATCTCACATGCCATGGAGTCTTAGTGTAGCTAGTCTCATAAAATGCATCTGATAGGGACATATATTCTCATTCTCCTCCCACCACACATTATGTGATGGGATATAGAGCCTCAGTATAACCCCACATAAGGTCATTGATCCTCAAGTCCAATACCCCACAACTACTAAGAATTGTGAACATGATTATTTATCCATTTACCACATATACTATATCACAAACCATACATTATAAATACACAAAACAATCACATTACTCAATTAACATAACACATAAATATTTCTTATTCCTCAACCCATAATATCATTTAACGTTTTTCTAACATTACCCAATTAACCCATTTCCTTATCTTATAACATAACCCATTGGCACATTTATCAATTACATTAGATATCACAATTAACACATTAATAAATTCTTATATGTTAACCCATTTACCTCATTCAAAAATTCAGTTGAATTTACCCATTTAGAATGGTGATCATTTATAACACATTAACGCACATATGAATTTCATTTACAATTCATATATTTTATAGAATAATAAAATTATTTCCACAAAACAATTTCATATTAATAAAAATATTCCCTTATGTCATTATGATGTTATGTGCACAAAAATAAATATTCAATTTTAATCTCTACTAACATAAGAACATTTTCATCATGGGATATACTTTACTACAACTCAAATAGATGCTTAGAATTAAAATTTTCTATGTTTGAGAATGTAGGAACACTCCATAGGTGTCCTAAAATTGGACTAGTTATACTAAGTTCATCGCCAATAGATCATGAGTGGATAAAATAATAATTTATCCAACCATTCTAACAAATTTTTTAGAGGAATTAAAAAACTACAAGATGAAACATAAAACCAAACAAAAAATGCACAAATCAACATCAAGACTACGAGATATTAATTGTAGACCACACACTAGGAATCTGTAGATGAGCACTCTATTAACCTTTTCCTTATATCTAAATAAAAGACCCATGTGATGCCCCAATATATGATTAGTTTAAAAATAAAATTTTAGGAAATCAGAAGAAGAAGAACAAAAACAAGATCCACATTCTAGAAAATATATGAAAGAATATTTTTAGAGATATAAAGGGATTCAATTCACACCTAATGACACTCCAAAGGGTGAAAAAATAAAGGTGACCAAACATTGGGATGATTTGGCGGATTCTGATCGATACAATGGTTGTAGGGGGAATAAATGGGAAGAAAATATATAGATTAACCATAAAATCTGAAGAGGGAAAACTATAAAATCCCACCTTTAATGAGGCACACAGTTTGGCTACATGGTTTTCCAAGAAATGCACCAACTGTGCCCCAGACTCAGTGAAAGAAATATCCCCATTGAATAGATAACAAGGGTCTCTAAATAGTTAGAAAAACCATCTACAAACCCCAAGGAATGCCTCTATCCAAATCAGGAAGATTTATATTTCCCCCATGAATGACTTACATATCCATTTACCCTTCATCTATGCAAGCACTGTTACGTTTCAAAATTACTCCCAACAATGAAAAACCATGAAACAATCTTTTTATGGATTTTTTTTACTTTTACATCTTTTCAAAATCCCTAAGAACACCCATGAGCCACCTCATTCAGACGGTAAACATTTAATTAACCAATATCAATGGATTAAATCAAAAACATAAACAAGGAAATACCGGTATTTTGTTCAGGATCTTACAGAATGCCTCTAAAATAAAACATGGATTCCAATGAAAACATGTTTATGAATTAAATGGATGGTTCCTTAATTTCATAATAATAGACTAGATCAGTTTAATTCATAGGAATATTCCCATGTATTCTCTCTAGGTTTTTTGATTAGGAATTCATGACTGAGGGACATAGATTCCCTCATTTTTTATGTCAATATTTAATTCAGTAGTATTCAATTGGTACAGTCAAAGCAACCCATATACCATGATTGGATTTTCACTATAACTATCTATTGTAGGTATAGAATAATATCAGGTGTCATAATGGATCATGTATATTAGTTGGTGTATTGTTTCTGTTAATTTATTTTGTTAAACTAATAACTAATATTTTTTTAAAATAAAAAACATATATTATAATTTATTTATAAAACTCTTGAATGCACTTTTTTAATGAATGGATGTTTTCTGTAAATAAATATTAGTGTCCAATAACTTTATAAAAAGACCAATGTTTCTCTCCAATGATATTGGGTACCCATGCAGCTATCACAATTGTAAGATAGGTGTAGTTTTTAGAAGTATATTAATGTTTCTGATTGATTGGCTTTTTTGAATGATCATGGATATTATGTACAAGAATAGACTCAGAATCACTTTAAGGTTTTTGTTAATTATTTGTCTATTCATATTTCATATTTGGTGTAATTATATATTCTCAAATGACATTGTAATTGTTTATTTTTATTGTATATAGTGTTATTTGAACTCAAATGGGTAATATTCCTATATTTTATTTAACTACTTTCAATATCTGCATGACATAGTTGATTCCCAATTATTTAGTTGTGGAAAAACTCACGAATGAGTGTATAAACTCCACAATATAACACCTTATACATGCACGTATTATTAGCACAAAATTTCGTATGCGTAGGTGAACATGAGGTCACGTGGAACTCTGCCCCAGGGAAGTTATTTAGTGTCTCTCAATCAAGGGAGTTACATGATGATGGAATTTTTATAGTATTCTCTAACAAATATAAATCATTTTTTTATGTAAAGAAACATATTAATATAAGAA
Source organism: Viscum album (assembly GCA_963277665.1). Taxonomy (NCBI): domain Eukaryota; kingdom Viridiplantae; phylum Streptophyta; class Magnoliopsida; order Santalales; family Viscaceae; genus Viscum; species Viscum album. The sequence continues at coordinate 1,636,050,662 of OY728121.1, read as the reverse complement.
CAAATTCAAAAAAAATATTATTAGAATTATTCTACAAAATATACTTAAATTGATGACATATAGGTTCACCTAGAAAATATAACCTTTATTAATCCACCTAATTCGAATGAAAACGTTGTTTTAGTGGAAACCCCATTTATCCATTTAACAAATTAAAGGGTGATATATAAATTTAAATTAATAGAAATTTTTTTATTAATTTTCTTGTTGGTACTCAGAATACATGTTCAATTATATTATAGAATGAATAATGTTATTTTATATCAAAAATTGTATCCATAAATATTAATGATTCCATGTAAAACTAATGTTATTTACATTGAATTAAATTGAATTTCATCCAATTGAAATAGAATTTTAATTATACTCTTTTCTAGTCATCTAATGATTGTCCCATTATTTTATTTGAATAGGTTTTCAGAAGAAAAAAAATTACATTTAAAATGTTACATCACATGTAACAATACACGACTCATATCCAAATATAATAATAATAATGTAATGGATAATCATGTAACCCTTCCCCTATCTGAAGTATTGATCCAATTATCATTATATTGTCATTCAATACTATTTTTTATTTTATGAATGTGCAAAATGAAAGTAAAATTGATTTTTATAATGATTATATTTATAATAAAAGATTTCTTAAAAAACCTCTTGATTTTTAATTTTTAAAATTTCCAAATAATGTTTGTAAGATAACAAATGAATTTATTGATTAAATAATTACCTTAAATATTTGATTGAGTGGTTAACTATATTATATTGTGAATGAATTTTAAATGGTAAATAATTATTTGACATTATTTTTTATTCAATTTCTAAGGCTTTATTAAATATTAAAAATTATGTCAATTATTTCATTTTTGATTAAAATATAAAATATATTTGAAATGATTGTTATGATGATATGAAAAAATAAAATTAAATAATATTTATCAGAGAAGTTATACATTTTCTTATTTTACATACTTCTCAATATAAAGAGGGGAATTTTCTAATTTCAAGTAAATACACTAATAATCGTTTAACATGTTTTGGAATGGAATAAGTAATTGAAATATATACATAAATTACTAATTACTATATCATAATGTCTTATTATAAAAGAAAGCCAATAAATAAAAGATTTTTAATGAACCTAACCCTTATACAATCATAAACAGGTACCCGATCTGAATCATCACAATCTGGTAGGTTGTTTCTAATCCCCACGGGCTAGTGAATAGAACTTTGGAATCCACAATTAAATGAGCGAAAAATTTAAGCCAATATAGAGAATAAAAGATAAAGAAACACACACTAATATATATTTGTTTTAATGATAATAAGAAACATTACAAGAGTAAACCAAAAATATAAATCATATAAAAAAATTAAAAGACCATAATAGCTAAAACTCAAAATTATATAAAAAGTATCCATTCAATAATTCCAACAAAAATTGAAAATTCAATCTGAAACAACTAATCCATGTGACAACATGGAAGAAATCCCACCATATCACCACTAACTTCACATTAAAATCATATAAAAACCTCCCCTTATAACTGGGAAATATTTCCATTCCCTACATAAATTGATATGGTAATGTCTATACCCCACTGAAGGGGTTCATAGGGTGTGAGACAAATAGTCTCATTTGGATCCCACACAGTTACTTTATATCATGTATACACATCAATTCTAACAATATCATCATTAAAGATATCCAGGCATGAGAACTAGTTAAATTTTTTTTATAAAAATAGTAAATAAATCCCCCTTTTCCATGTTTCTCGATAATATAGGTATAAAAGAATCAAATAATATCACATATATCATTAATTTAAACCAAATAATGTTTCAAATATAGTGTGAAAACCCAATATTAACACACCAAGAGCACCACTGTCAAACATCCAACGATCACATAAGGTGAGTTTAGCTAAGACACTCATACAAAAACATAAACAATAATATACACCATGTCACTATTGTTAAATTAGAAAATATTTTATGAAATCTTTGAAATAAAATAAATCTAACATTGGATAGATGTAACACCCCAATCTTCCATGATACGCTTCTCTTTCATTAATGCAATAGCTTGCATTATACGCAAGTTCGAGATTCTAACACACCGCGACCAATCAAAATAGACATTATGAATAGTAATACTCACTTTTTGAGATTATATATATTTTATATATTAAAATATACTTCATTTTTGGATTCAGAATATCGAAATTATCCTATGTTGAATTTTTGGTATTTTTCTGAGAACTTCCTATTTTTTATGAATAATGAAAAATACATGAAAACAAATATTTTAATCAAAATAATTTATAGTGATAAATTATAATATTTAATGGTTTTAAATTAAAATTAGAATTTATTTTTACCATTTTATCCAATGTTGGTCATTAGAATTAATTTCACATTGAAATTTGACAAAAACAATTGTTAATATTTTGATATATATTGTTTCTTAAAAACACTCTATTTGTTGTGACAGCGGGAATTAATTATAAAACTAATTAATTAAACTTATATGTTTTGAATGTTGTAAAATAGACATCATTTTTTAATTAGGTATATCAATTATAGCTTAGGGTGAAATTTTGGCATTGTTCTGAAAAACATCAATTTTTTATGAATAGTGAAACAACTAAGTGGTAGTTAAAAAACTGATTTTTCGTTTAAATGAAACATTACCACTTTTGTTATTTTATTTTCAAACATCTGACAAAAATGGTTTTCATTAAGAAGTGAAATGTGGTTCAATGGGGTTAAAATAATATTTTGGTGAATACTAACTTTTAAGTTTAATTAATCGCAATTAATGGTAATTAGTGAAATTTAAGGTACAAATGATTTTATAAAAATATGAAAATACCCTTAGACTTGTACTTTCCTTATTGGAAGATTCATGGGCGACCAATAAAAACCATGGGTCAACTTGGGGACCCCATGAGCCACTTGGGAAAGAAAATGACATTAATAACTTTTTATTTAAAGTAAAAATAAAATGGTCACAAACAAGTGTTGTTTTACTAAAACAATTATTACATGGGGTGATATAAGTTAACATTTAAACTATAAATATTCATTGGAAAGATAAAAATATTTCCTACATCATGATATTTTTTTTATAATTTTTAAGCATTAAATAAATTAAATTTTTTATGACACCACGATGATGCGCTGATTACCTCATTAATTAACGATTTAAATAAAATGAGAAGATTATGTAAACTCTAAGACATAAACTTGTCGAAAACCTATTGGATGAGTACATTTCAAACCCTTATCATATTATCCTTGAAATATATAAGTGTGGGACCTTTAAATCCGAAACACATTATATAATAATGCAACATTTCATGACTTTCCAAGAGTGCCCCTCCTCACCTCTAATAAAAGGCCCCACCTCTACCACCTTATTCACAACATAAAGCCATTTGGATTGGCCAAAATCTTCCCAAATAATCTCCCAACATCCCTATCTTACTCCTAGAAGCCTCACTTTGGGCATAAGTCTTCCCAAGGAAGCCTTTGGCTCAAATCCAAAAGAGTTACCCGATTTTAAATGTAATGTCTTCACTTGGGTTCTATTGTTTTATTTTGCTTCTCCAATCCCCTAAACTCTTTTTATTCCCATATTTTGTAACAGAAAAACTATCTTCAACATTCTAGGATGTTGTTATGATATGTATTCATGCTACACTTACACACACCTCCATCTAATGGTTAAAGAACATTATGTTTCTCTGGGTGGTGAATTACTGCCTCATGAAACGATGAATGTTCTATCTTCTCCTACAACCTCTCATGGAGGCATTTATGATATATTTATTTATGATATATATTATATTTATTTCCTCTCTATTCTTCTGTATTTTAAATTTAAAACATATCTTTATGCTTTTCATGTTGTGCAAATGCGATAATTTCATTTGAGGAAGTGTGGACTACTGCCCCCTCAAAGTGATTTGATTCATTAATTTCAAATTTGGGATGTATAATGGATGGAGTGAATGATATTATATATTATAAAATACTGGAATTATAATATAAAATTATATAATTATGATTTCATTCCATTAAATATGAAGTAGAAATGACAGTAGCGTTCATGCGTACGTACGACTTACCGTCTCCATGAACGGCGCATTTCATTTCATAACTCTAAATGTTATGTAATATTAAAAATGCATATATATACTGGATATATATGATATATATGATATCTAAATAATTAATATAATTCTGTATGGAATGGATATTTTACCACATGAACAATTTGTAATTTTAATAAGTTTATTTTTGACTCAAGTACCAAAGATCGACAAAACGACTGTTATTAACTTAAATAATTACATAATGTTTATAACATGGTAATAAGTGAAATAAAAGTAATAATAATCTTGAAAAATGTACTTAAGAAAGTAGAAATTAACTCTATTTTATTATTCAGGAGGTTAAAGAATGATCGAGTAATGTCGGACATGAGGTAAGGGAACTTCTTAACCCAATTTACGTTCTTTAGGTTAATCGCCTACTTTCAAATTATGTCATGATATTTTTTTCCTATCTGGTATTTGTACTTTATTTCTATGTAATTATATTGAATACACGTATTAGATCTATTTTATTTAAAAAATTATCATGGTAAAGGACTTCATCTCAATCTCCGTTCATTGAGGCATATTTTATTTTATACACAACATTCTTTTATACGGTTTATAAACCCCTTTGACGTTTACGTTTATTTAAAAGGAATATTTTTTATAAAAAGCATTTACTAAATGAAAAAATAGAATTTTTTTTTTGTCATACGTATGCGGTGAAAATGACTTCTCCTCCGTAATGACCATTATTTGTGTTTCGACTTCCTCTACAAGCCATAATTTTTTTAAATTGAAAAATAAATACCACGATTTAGTTTTCTTTTATTTTGGTATTGAAAATGGTTTTGAAAGTGTTTTTATTATATCAATGTGTTGTATTGATATTTTGTGATTGAAATGTGTAAATTTTATGTTTCCTTGGTTGATGTTTTATGTGATACTATTATGTTATGGTTTATGATATGCTTAAACCTCTTCATATGAAGAATGAATTAGACTTTATAAGTGACGGGTGGAGCCCTCTATAGCTCCTTGAGGCATCGGTAGGTCTCATGAGACAAACTAGTGTCTTGGCACGAGGCTTTGAAAAAATCTTATTTTTATTCTTGGCACGAGGCCTTGGCTACATAGTTATGATAGTCTGGCATTATGAATTCCATCATTATGAAAGTGGTTATTGACATTACATGTGATTATTTGACTAGTCGAATATCCATGTGAATAAGTAAATGGAATTATCTCATTTTACTATTTCCATATTATGTTGAAGTTCATGTTTAAAAGGATTTTTTTTAGTTATACATTGCCTTAATTTTTTATGTTTATTTAAGAATGATTTAGCTATATTGTTATCCTTACTGAGCATCTGAGCTCACCATTTTCTATGTTTTATTTTTCCTAGGTTGTGAAGAAATATTTTATGACTGGCCTACAGGGATAGTCTGAAGGGGATATGAGTGTGGACTATGGAGACTATGTTATTGTAGATTTTCAATTTCTGATGTAATGTAAGACTTATGAAGCTATCTAGTGTTTCCAAGGATAAAAATCTAATCGGTCTTTCGAGACTTGATCTTTTGTGATCATGCCAATGTTACGCAATAATGCACCGACTCTGGATAACTGGGGTCAGGGAGTTACAATAGATATGGAACCACATACCTCAAACATGATTCTAACATTCTTATAATAGGAACCTTTAATATTAAAGAATTAAAATACAATGACCAGGGACCTAGAATCAATCCATATATCTAAAAATAAATTGAACAATGGAGATGGTTAGTGGAGAAGATTACAGGACACATTCTTCAAGAAAATATCCCACCAAACCACCACCAATACCACAGAAAGCCTCTATAGTAAGATCACACAATATATATTGGAATAATCAAGGGAAAAAACAAGAATACCCACATCTCTAAAATTACAGTGCATTTATGATAGTAATACCAAATACAATAATCATGAATAATGATCACATTCCCAAAGAGACACAAAACAACCAGAAAGATGATAAGTCACATATTGAAATGATTTAGAAGGATATGATGTCCTCCAAATTACAAGAGAGATATCCTAGGTTTTGAGAGTGGAGGATTTGGTCAAATGAAAAATAAATTAGAGAAGATATGTGGTTAAAACCACATTTGCCAAAAAAATACACAACATGAAATAATTTCACAACATTAATTTGGTTTATTTGAAGATATGTTTAACAAAGAATCACCTCAAATTAATGGTAACTTTGACTGACCATTACACAACATGATTCAGTTTAATGAAATGTAAAAATTTCATGTATTCAATGGGTTCATTACATCATTCTGACAATAGATTCTTGTAATGTAATCCTATTATAATGTGAAACCATCCATCAAGTATATTTTGCAGGAGAACATTGAATAATCCCCAAGGTCATCCTAGAACCTAAATGAAATATTACTAATCCTTTTATAAATTTATACATGGTAGCCACTAATTCAATGAAATATACATCTACATACATTAGTCTATATTCCCCAAAAAATTCCATATACCATTTGGAGTCCCAAAAGACACCCTAATAAAGGTGGAAATAAAAATAGATATGATAAATAAATAAAATATGGAAATGGAATGTTACAAACTCATAGATAGAATACTTTTCTTCTCCATGAATTCATGTAGAATAATGGTGTTCGGATGGTGGAGAGGCCACTACTACCTCATTATTGACTAACACTCTGATTTCTCTTGAGAAGATGATTTGTGTTTCCATAATACCATGAAAAAAAGTGTCGAATTTCCATGATTTTAACAAAGAGTTAATGGTATAAAATGGTTTCTCTCCAATAGAGATTGATAGCTCTACCGTGATCTCTTCATAAAATAGAATGTGATAGGGATCACGATGGTACTTCCCAGGCTGAGATATCTGTAAAACATCACAAATACCTGTCAAATGAACATGAAATCCAAACCAATAAGAATGATTCCCAATATGGTTTGTGACCCAAAAATAGTCTGACATATCTCAGGGTCAACATTGACTATTTTCCAAAATGGAAATGACCAACTGAGGAACCAAAATCTAGAAAACATGTTTATGAATGGAAAAATCCAAAGGGCTATGCGGATGATCCACATAAGATTTATGATGATTATGATATATAAGTAGAGGAAAATGTGTATCCTATACCCTCATTGGTGTCTCTTAAACATGACATAGTCCTACAAAAGTGTCCCCAACAACGTCTTCTAAAATAGATGTGACCATCCTGAGTGACCATAAAAATATTCAAAGGTATTCTTCTAATTAAAGAATGATATCTATTTGTTATGATATACAAAACCTAACATGAGTCTCCAAAACCTCATGGAGACTCCTCTTCAATTGGCAAGTAATCCTAGGATCCCTATATGAAATAGTGTATGAGGGGAATCTATGCAACCTAAAAACCTCTAATGTATATATAATTCTAAAGTCTTCATCATTATTGTCATTCCTAATCAAAATGGTGTGATCTATCATTTTCAGTCGATAAAATCAAAACCTAGATAGAATAACTTTTTAATGGATTCCATTGAAATAAGAAAATTCCATTGAAACCACATCCAATTTCCAAATTGGCTTTGGATGAGGCTGGATAAACTAATATTGTTTTAAATTCTCTTCCTTAATCACATTATATGTTTAATGTTGGAACACATAATGTAAAAAGTTTTGCTTCATTGCAGGCCACCAGAATCACTATTTCCTGTCATAATACATCATGATAGTGACTGGATGAACAATCCATGAATAAATATGATATTCATACCAAACTGAGTTACTCAAAAATGAAGTGACGAAAAACCAATCCTCTAAAAAAATAATATCATATGAGGGGAGAGACATACTAGAAATAGTCTACTAACATAAATTGTTTCTCAAATTTCACTAAATTCATCATCCCACTACTCATCCTATAGAATTGAATTGATAGGAGATGATGACAACTAAATACTAGTTAGAATCATACCTGAAAAATCATTCTAAGAATCTATAAAAAATAGACTGAATTGTAAGGTAATGTTCCATTGCTTCTTCAATTCTATAATATTTAATGATGGTACATTTATTTTTGAAGTGTCTCAAATGATATTATGCTTTCTTGAGGTGTAGGTTAGGCCAAATTCAAGTTACTAAATATATTCCACTGATAGCCACTATTTGAGATTTATGTCATTATGTGAAATGATAAAGCTCAAGATCTTGTGGTAAAAAATGACTAGTAAACCCTCATTAAAAAAATAGTTTTATACATAATTTAAGCATATGAATAATTCTATAATTATTTAAATCATTATTGAGGTAATTATTCTCAACTTTATTAAGCCGGTGAGTTTTATAATCCACCACATTATGTTACTGTACAATTATAATACTTAGAATAGAACTCGAATCTTTAAAAGGAATATACCCCTTACTAGGATCATGTATGACTATAATAACAGATGATGTTATATGTCAATTGTTATAGTTTAAATAATATATACATTTTTCATTCCATACGACTTTCACCCCTTTGAGGTAAGAGGAGTTAGTGGTGATGCCATCTTTGAGAAATTCATGATGAAAATTAATATAATATTGTAATACATTGGATTCTAAAAATGTAATAGATTTTCCAAAGTTCTTCCCTTGATAAAACTTCCATAAGCTTCTTAGGATCAACTGATAATCCATGAGTATAGATCACTTACCCTAATAACTATACATCATGGATATAGAAACTTTATTTCAAATAATTTACATAAAAATGTGTAATACTTAATATCTCTAGAGAAAAATGTAAACTATGCTCATTATTACACTTAGATACCAAATATTTCTCAATAGGATTCATTAAATATACCAAAAAAGCTTCTAGATAATCGAGGAATATTAGGTTCATCAATTCCATGAATATATAGGAGCATCAGTCGAATCGAAAGAGATTATAAGATATTTGTAATTTCCAGGAATTCTCATAAAGTATATCTTCAATATATTATAATCTCTACCCCTAAAATGATGATAAAAAATCCAAAGATAAATCATCTAAAAATGATTTTCCCCATTAAATATTAAAAAAAAATATCCACAAGGTATGGATGATACATACTATTAACCATTAGCTAATTCATCTTACGACACCCCCATTCACAATTAGAGTGAAACATCCTCCATCATGTAAATGGGAACTAGGGATTCCGAAGGAAAAACATGAAAAATAACAAAAAATATAATTATTATATCATCTAACTTAATCTTGAGATCATTCATCCACTCTAATTCCAAAAACTAAAAGGATATGGAGGTTCGGTGCAGATATTGAACCAGTTCAATCATGAACAATACCCCCATCAATAGGGGATGAATTGAAAAATCATGTGGTAAATCATCAATAATTTCATAAATTTTTTTGGATGTTCATCAATATAATAGACAGTAATGGGATAAATAGATATAGTAGAGAAAAACTCATTATCTCTATGCAAAAAGGTCATACAAGACCAAAACTCAAATCATAATATCCCTGAATCTCCAAAGAAAAACCATCAACCAAATTAAACGATAGATAAAAATTAAAAAAATCAAACTTATCAGGACGAATTGACCATCAAACACATCCAAATGATGATGTCAAATAGATCATGATCAGTAATAAAAAAAAATCAATTATTAACATTCCATCAGATATTGACAGTGAACATGATGTACATGAAATCTTATTTTCTTTCATCATTCCATGATGTGTCTCTACATCCAAAAAATGGACAAGATTTCTCTTTTATGTATATGAATGTAAATAATATATCCTGTTATAAACATGTTGGAGAAACCTATACCAAATAACACAGTTGTTAGAGATTCCATATAGTTATTACCTCTTAATATAGCTAGAACAACATCTATCTCCCCAAAAAAAATCCCCAATGTGAATGAATTTAACTCCCAAGGATTGTGATAGATCTCTGAAGTCATTGAAGCATGATACTAAACCACAATATCATTTATAACTGATGATACCTGGCCGTAACGTGGAATATACATAGCCTAACAGAAACAAGGCATATGACCATAACATACAGAACTTTAGCACGTATTTAGAGGTGTGGAATAAGAATTCATTGTGTTCTCAACCATTCCAAATATATATAACATCAAGGGAACACTACTATTTTTAGTTAAAGTTGTATAGGAGTCCCACTATTGAGAACCACCACCACCACTCTAGTGATGATCTTTCCATATCCTATTATCCTCTTCATTCCATTGATTATTCCACTGGGTGGATGATAAGAGAAAGAATAAAAAACAGTTCCTTCCAAATAAATCAATTCCATCATTCTTATACCAATTGTAGCCGTATATATAGAATTATATATAATAAATACATATAATTTGGTATCTGTTCATAAACCCTATTGGCACTTTTGTGCCTTAAGATAGTAATTATTTACTACCTCTAGAGAGAAATAAACCAACTAATCAAACTAATTGGTTTATATCTACACTAAAAGTTATCCTTTACTAAAGTATATAATCCCTAGTTAAATAAAAATCATCATTTAATATATATAAAAAACTACTGAATGAATTTGTACTTCAAACCCTTCCACTATAACACACATGTTTGTCTGCATGTACCATAAAATAATGTCATCTATTATTGTGACCCTCAACTCTAACCATCACATACTTCATCTTGATATTATGTGCTATATAAAAAGAGGATATGATCTAATTATCATTGATAATATTTTCTTATGAATAATGATTTTCATTCAAATAATTAAAATAAAATAAATTCTCATTTAATAACTCACAAGATCAATCCATTTATCATATATCTACTAGTTATTACTCAAATACTAGGTTGTGGAATTATAGTATAACATGTTCCACATCCTGAACTAGCCATAATATACCCTTTATAATATTTTGATCTATATGAGGATTCTCTTGAGTAACATCCACCACACCTGCTTGAGAAACTCGTGGATGTAATCTCACATTCATTATACAACACCTCAAAATGTATGTAATGAAATGAAAAAAACGATATTATAAGATCACACCATGAATCAAAATGATTTTTTGATAAATCTCAATAATTCAAAATATTAGACAGACATTCCAACATCCCATTGTAACTTGATTCTCATCACAAAATGATTTGTCCATGCACTCACCCCAACCTACCTCTCATGTATTGAAAATACAATCTCCATTCCAACAATGCAACTAAACTAATAAAAAACATTTCCTATGATAAATAAATATGACAATACTAACCCATAATACATATAACACTAGTACTTGACCCATTGATTCGAATAACCAAAGGTAATTATTTATCACATTTGGAAGGCGGTTAACACCATACCGTCAAGAAAACCAAGGGGAATAATTTCACATGACCGGAATCAAATGACATGATATATAAATATATATATAACAAATATAGATAGAAATATCATATGATTAAATAATAAATATAATCCATATAATAATGTAAACAATAGAAGTGATAAAATTAAACATTATAAACAATATCTAATGTACAAGTCCATTGAAAATGATATATATAATTGAAACAACTAGTACATGTGAAAGAAAAGAAAAAATGTCAACATATCAAAAATAGATACCTAGAAAAAACATATAGAAACCATTTTTCCACACTATAGAGCTGTTAATTTCCCTTAATTGAAATTCATAATATTGTCAATGTGTCAAAGAAGGGGTATACAGGGTGTGATCTTAACTGCATCTATAGGACCCACCCACTTATTCCATATCATTTCATAGTAAATTAATCCAAACATGTTTAAATTTTAATAAAACAAAGAAATATAATCATTTAAACGATTTTTAAATCAAATACATGATAAATGAATTTCTTATTTTTCCACATTTACATTAATTTGAGCGAAAACAGTGTGTACCTAGACCTAAAAATAACTTTTTATAGTTAATTTGAAACTATAATTCACATTAGAGGTTCTTTTAGTTTATAATTTTATCAAATTAGGATAAAAACATACAAAGTAGACCCACACATTGCATTTGGACACTTATACTCTCTATCTATATTCCCACCAAAGGAAACCATTAAAAAGCATGACTTCTTGTCAATACACATCTTTAATACTCTTATTATGAAACATTTTTTGTACATACCCATCATAAGTCCTGGGAAAATTTTTTGATAACATTTGAAGAGAAAGAAAATCATAGTTAGTGATATAAATGTAAGTTTCTGGTCCTTTTCCCACTAAATGGTCCCCCGAGTTAATTGGTCACATGCCCTCAAGCATGCCTCCACATATGCTACAGTATTCAAACCAGAAGAGAGGGTCTGGAAAGTTAGTCATGGAGAGATTATACCCTCTTTTATCATAATAAAACATCAATAAAAGAAAACAAAAAATAAACAAATTTTGAAGAATATAAATAGATAGAATAATACCAAGTCCCATGATAGTCAAAAATATGAAATTCCATGATCAACTGAAAGGGAAATATGTTGTAACAATACATGTGTCAAGTGTCCATAATGCTACAAGAAATAAAGACACATATACTCCGAAGCGGGTCCCAAACCACATCTAGTTCCCTCACCCTTGCTCCATTCCAAAACAAATTTATATCCTAGGTCTTAACCCTTATCCTGTCCTACAAAAAAAATGTCTGGTCATTTAATGATCATGGGACCCAAATAGGGGCTGAGTATAACTCATTAGGCCACCAACAACATTGTTGAAGAAAATTTCAGTCAATATAAAGTCTATGAAATTATAAGAATAAATAAATTCAATGCATAATGAAATAGTTATCACATTTTCATTTATTCTTTAATAAACATATTAGACCTGGTTCCAATTAGTGGTTCCAATTTAAATAATAATTAATTATATTTCATTTATTTGGTTTTAAGTACCTTTTCAAGAACCCCGATTCTCATTTAGTTTAGATCACCATTTATAATATCACTCATCACATTCTGTGTAGATCTCCATATCTAGCACCCCACCTCCCACGCACTTGGAAAACTATTGGGGAGGAATGCCATGTCTAAGTCCCAATATCTCAATCAGTTTATAACACTATTTCAAGAACCCACATTCTCAATAATTTAAATCACTCATTAATTAAAATAATTAACCACACCATTCCATTACGAATCTAATGATTTGATGATCGTATTAGAGTCCATTAGTTAACCCAACCATTAATTAAGATCATAGTGCATTAATTAATTAATCAATTTATTAATCAATCAACATTACTCACATTATAGAAATAATTCTCCACAATTAAATTTCCAAAAAAATCTCAAATTATCATAAGTAAGCCAATAATTAATTATCTTAATGAAAAAACATGTCACATTGTTAATCTAGAATTAATTATCTCACACAGAAAATCCGTATATAATTATTAATTCCCCTAGATAAATTATATCAAACCCAATGACAATTATTATCTCAATACAGTATCTCAAATCACAAGAAAAATTCCCAAATCAGTTATATATTTTGGCAGCCCATTATTTCCATGACTAAATCATCAATTAATCATTTATATATTCAAATCATCATCATGTTAATCTACATTCTTAATTATCCCAATTTAGGAAATCAATTATTTAGGGAAGCAATAAAATCAACAATCTCATATACATATATCAAATCCATGACTATGTGAGTCAGATTTAGATCACATACCTCAGTTGGTTGATGGATGTTATCCCAACAGAAATCTCCAAAATCTGAGCGACACAACGACGTTGATCAAGATCTAGATCTAAATCCCTAATCCCAAAATTTAGACCAAAAGTATCAATATCTTCCAAATAAAGATCTATATCCACAATATCAGGTATAGATCTAAACTCATATGATTCGATCCATGGAAATAGTGGAGATAAATCATGAAAAGATCAAATAATGTTAAAAGAAATAATATATTAAGAAAAGATATGATATAAATTTACTAGGAAGAGATTTGATCTTCAATCTAGGATTTCGATCTCAAAGAATGGAGTTTGAATCATATTTTAATCCCTTCAAAAGGCTCTGGTAACACCTAGAATTCATCATTCCCAATCCTAGGTTGATATAGAGGGGTTTTAGGGAATCAGTTGATTTAAATAATAATATTCTGATATTAAAAAGCCACACACATAGTTTCTTGGGATGGGGAACAAATTTTGGGTATACCGTGCGCCAACCATGTAGAAATCATTATCCAGGTATGCTTGGTTCACATTGTTACATTAATTTATTTGTACAGATTTTCAATCCTTATGTAAATCATGCACATACCTCTTCCATTAATTTTTTAGAAAAACTCACCCAAACACATCCCAATCCACATCTCCAAATCAAAGGTAAATAAAATCAACAAAAAGTACTTGAAAATGGACCCATGATGATTCTATAAAAGTCTGGGATCATACATTCTCCCCACCTTTTATCAACTCATCCTCGAGCTACACACCCAAACACCACAAATATTATGAGAAAAAAATATTGGGAAATTGAGTCCTCATGTCTGCTTCCCATTCCCATGATTCCTCTTAGACATGTCCAGGATTCCATAACACATGAAAATATAACATAGTCTTTCCCCTCAACAGTTTATCACAGTGATCCAAAATTCGTATCAAATGCTCTTCCAAGAAAACATCTATCTCAAGGTCTATCTTATCCACATCCATCACATGAGAAGGGTTGGAATTATACCGCTGTTGTTGGGACAAATGGAATTAATTATGCATAGCACTGAATTTCTATGGAAGGGCGAATCAGTACGCCACCAGTCCGATTCTCCTAATTACCTCAAACGGTCTTACAAACCTGGGCGCCATACTGCCCTACTTCTATATCGTACGGTGATGCATCCTAGGTGCCTCCTGACAGAATACATGTTCACCCTATGTAAATTCTATGGTTTATCTCACTCTATTACCATACGACTTCTTCCTACTCTTAGCTTTAACCATACATTTTCAAATAAATTGCACTAGCATCAATGTCTCCTGTATAAGACTCAATCCCAAAAGCACTGACCCACACACCTCTAACCAGAAAAATGATGATCTACATGGCCTACCATAAATATTCTAATAGGGTTACACTGGTAGAGTTTCATGATAACTATTGTTATAGGAGAACTCCACTAAATCCATGTGCATCCCCAAAGAACCACCAAAGTCAAGCACACATGCCCACAACATATCCTCAAACACCTATATGGTATAATTTGACCCCTCATCTTTATGTGGGTGTAATGTTGTAATCCAAAAAATCATTCATCTATGAGCCTTCTACAATCCATACAAATAGATTGAAGTAAAGAAAAAATCGCGATCTGAAATTATATTCTGTGGCACCCATTAAAACGAACGATCTTATGAACATACAACTCTCCCAACTATTCAACTGTGAAAGTTTCTGTGATAGGAAATAAACAAGCTACCTTCTTCAAAAGATCCACAATGACAAAAAAAGAATCATTATTCCTATGTTTTCTTGGAATAACAAATGCAAAATCCATAGTTACATCATCCCACATCGATTACAGAATAGGCAACGAATGCAATTTTCCAACTAGTCATTGATGATATAATTTCCCCTACTGAATGTAGAAAAACTTTATTATGAACCCTATTTTCTCAATTTTAACGAATGGCCACCAATAATGTTGTCATAGTTCATTGTACATTTTTTTCACCCAAGTATGTGCCACACACTTTATGAAAAGAAAGTCATGCATGGGTTCCTCTCACATTCTCAGGGCTACCACAACATAATTCTTCAAATAGATGACCTCAAGCTCATCAATCATCTTGTTAGAAGGTTGCTCCCACATTCAAGGTTTTCCCTTTAGTCTGAACACTCAAAATCCCCAAACTACCTTTATAAGATACATCTCATGAGTGTAGAGTCTACTACTAATGAAACAAAGGTAATCATCTCCTGATTCTTCATAACTACCACATGCATTGTAGAGAGAAAAGTCATCATCTTCCAAAATGAACTAGAATCATGTACCAAATATGTCTGAGTTTTCCTAATCAAATCATAAACTAAATTATTCCCCATTCTAGGTGTATATTCTTGTACAAAATCAATGGAATTCATATTCTATTCCCATCTTCACTACCAATGATTCAATTCATGTTATGAAAATATATAATAAAATCATTTTTTATATATGAAAATTGTAAAATTTTAACCTAAAATATTGTGTCTCCAACACTTATGATCATAATCCATCACTCCCATCATGAGGACGTGAGTAGGGTAATTCTGTTTATGTTTCCTCAACTGCCAAGGCCTGTACACAAAAAATCGTTCCACTTACATCAACACTGCTCTAAGACCATTCAAAGAAGCATCACAAAATGTCATGTAGTCCACACCTATTATAGGAATGATCAGGATTTGTGTTGATGTTAGTCACTTATTTAGTTCATGGATGGAAATATCGCATGCATCCATCCATTCAAACATTATCCTATTCTTTGTCACACCTGAAAGTGGCACTTTTAATCTGGAAATGACCCGGATACACCAATTTTAATATCCAACTTATCACAAAATGTTTGAGATATCAATAACATTATTGGTATTCTCCCATGATTCTACACCCTGAGAATTATTTCGGTCCCCTTCCACACCTTCTTTTGTAATGATGTGTTACAAAAAGAGTAACTTGTTAAAAAAACTCAAACTTATATTTCTTGGAGTATTATCATTGCACTTCTAATGTACTCAGGATGATGTTAAGATGTTTGGAATGATCATCATATATCATGGAGTAACCAAGATTTATTTCATGAAAAATACCATAAATTGATCCAGGTATAGATGAAAAATCATGTTCATTAATGACATAAACAATGCTAGAGTTTTTGTAATACCAAATGGCTTCATTATAAAGTCATGAAGGCCATAACTTCTTCTGAAACAAGTACTGAGTATATCAGAAGTCCAAAATCTCTATTTATGATACCCTGATCTCAAATAAATCGTTGAAAACATACTATCCCCTTCATCTAGTCAAACAATTCAAAGATACATGGAATGGGATATTATTTATTCACAGTATTTTTTTTCAGATTCTGGTAATCGAAACACAAGTGTAATCTCCCATCATCCTTCTTTTCAAAAAAGGCAGTTGACCCCTGAGGAGACATACATGGAAAGACACACTGATTATATTCTAACCACAAAAATTGGGTCTTGTGCTCAAGAATCTTAGACGATCCCATTCGGTAAGGTGGAATAGATATTGGGTCAGCTCTCAGTATGAGTTCAAAAGAGAATTTCACATGTCTCTCAGGTGGAACCCTACGAAGTCATCTGGAATGATATCATGGAACTGTTCCAAAACTGGTTGAAGGATGTCTGGCCTATAGCCCCCATCATCCATCAAATGAATAGAAAATTTGGTTGTGATTCCCCTAGTTGCTAAGTAATTTTGTCAAGATCATCATACTTGGATTTTCCACTCTCAATGATGAACTTACTGGTCACCCTTAAGAGACACAAAGGTCACTCTCCTTTGGAAACAATCGATTTGGGATCACTATGCCACCAAAAAATACTTACCCATAATTACGTCAAATCACATCATATAAAGGAAATAGAGATCGCAATGAAATTGATACTATCTGATCTCTAGTGAATATCCCTTTCCTAGACAGATATCTCTATATTGTGTCTCTAATTGTGTACCAATATTCATTACTCATCCACCAGACTCCACCTCTAGGCTCAAAATACTAACAAGATGTATAGATATAAAAGAATGAGAGTAACCAATATCCAAAAGCGACCTAGCTAAATTTTATGCTACTAGAATAGCACCTCTCTATATCTATGGACCGACCTCACTCTCCATATTTCTAGGGTACACTATGTGTTACATTATTTCCCTTCTTCTATGTGGAGTCTTCTGACTCCGCTATGTAGCACCACTCTGATGATACGGGTGATCATGCCCTAATGAACCATGTCCACTACCTCTACCACATATTCTAGAAAAAAAATTGCTTCCAGACCTATATGGTGTAGAAGAACCCCTTACCACACACTGAATCTACACTGGTTCCCCCTCAGCACCATCTTGTTACTGCTTCCTGCAGAACATCTGTAGGGTTCCCATCTTGTGCCAAAATTGGCAATCCACTGGTGGTGAAGTAAAATTTGTGCGATAATGTCCCAACCTACCTCATTGATGAAAAAAATGAGTAAGGTCTTGTGAAACTGTACCTTCTGACTATCCACCTTGATTTGGACTATCCTGACTCAAGTTCTCATAATGAAAATTCATACTCTTAGAAGGAACAATCCATGATCATCCAGTGATAGCTATCTATCTAGTACTGGAATCCTCCATCATGTTACCCTACAAATGAGAGCCTCATTCACCACTTCTATTATTTTCTTCAGCCTATAGATATTAACATGGGACATAATATAATACCTATGTCCATCCAAAAAACTGTTTTTTTGGAGAAGAATCTCCATTCGCCAAAAGTTGGAGGAAAATGAAAAAAATCTATTAAACGTTCAGCACAATCCATTATGGACATGCTTCCCTAGGTTAGATTCAATATATATGAAGCCTTAACTTGTCATAGTGTCTCTAGATATATGTGTTCCAAGAAATTCCCCAGAAATTCTTACCACAACAAATCATATGTCTATTCATATTGTACCCAAATGTCTCACTCGTGCTTCGATGAACCCCGTAGCATATAAGTAGAATATATGACTCTCCTCTCCGAAATATTTTCCCAATGGTCAAGTATCGAATATATGGATTCAAATAATAATTCATTACCCTCAATTCCAACCTCTTTAGTAAAAGTCGAAGGGTTCTATAGCTGAAACTACCCTGTCAACTCAGACCTGATTTTTAGAACCCTCTGGGTCTCTCCCCATGAATTGCATCAAACGATCAAGGTTATCTTGGAACATCTCCCGTACATCCTCTACATTCACCAATGATGCCCCATGTTCCCTTTTTGGGAGTTCATTCCTTTCCAAAACCCTTGGTCTCCCTTTCATCAAATTCTAGTGATTCATAGATCTAAAAATTTGATAAAATGACTTAGGTCTCATAACAGAACCTTATAACATTTACGTGGGGGGGACACAAATAACATCAAAATGTACTTCCCCCTTTCTCACTATACAGTCAACACCAAGGCATTATCACTGCCATTATCCATCCTACTCCTTGGTCTTGGTTAACAAGGGTACACACATTCTCATTAATTGATTCCCGCATTTAATTTATTAAATCATTTCAAATTAATTAATTCTTCAATAAATTAATCAAAACCATATCATTATTCCAGTTTCTCATTATACACCCATGTATTCTCATTTTGCAACATTATTTCATTATTATAAAAGGATTAACTATTCATGTTCAACAACTATCCCATAACACATTTTCCTATCATTTCCTAGAATGATGAATGTTACAATAACCCTGAGTGCCTATAATGATTCACGCAGTCTCAACTCTCACTCCACATTACGCCACAAATCAATGTTAAAAAAATTTCAAAACAAATATCACATCATACCGTAAGTGTAATACCCACGGTGTAGTAATATCAAACTATAACAAAAAAAACTATCAAAATATTCCAACCCAATGTACTTGTGTTTTCCCCATAAATGGGTTTTCTACTCCCATGAACCATCTCATTACGAAGACCCAAATCATCCAAGTATCTTATCTACATTTACCAAAATTGTAAGAAAAAAGAAGAAAAATGAAAATAAAACCTCCTCTGATACAACTTTGTAGTGTCGTGACCTGGGTTCCAAAAAACGGTACCCCAATTCGGTTCATAAAAGGCCATGAAGCACGCCTCCTCGTATTCTAGAGTGTGATGACTAGTAGTGAGGGTCTAGTAAGTCAATCATGGGGAGACTATACCCTCTTTTATCAAAATAAAAACCAACTGAGGAAAACAAATAAACAAATGAAGAGTCATATAAATTCCTAGAATAATACAAAGTCACATGATGGTCAAAAATAGAAAATACCATGATCAAAAAAATGGGAAACATGCTATAACAATATAAGTGTCAAGTGTCTAAAATGAAACTAAAAATAAAGACCGAAAAACTCTCAAGAGGATCTGGAACCATGTCGGGTTCCCGTACAAATGCTCCATTACAAAAAAAAAACCTATACTAAAGACTTCATCGTATCATTTCCTTTAATAACAATGTCTTCTCAGGTGACGATCATGCATCCTGAATAGGGTGTGAGTATAAGTCTATAGGCCACCATAGACAATGTCTAAAAAAGCACAGTTAAAAAATAGTGTATGAAATTCTAATTAGAAAAATATACATAGCATAATTAAATAGATACCACATTGTCATTTATTCCTTAATCAACACATTAGACCCTGTTTCAATTCATGTTTCCCATTTAATTCCTAATTAATTATGGTCATTCTTTTGGTGTTAAATTCCTTGTCAAGAGCCCCAAATTTCATTCGGTGTTGATCATAATGACTAACAACCCTCATCAAATTTGGTTCTGATCACCATGTCTAGCACCCCACATCCCATTTAGTTGGTTAACTATTGGAGAGGAATGTCATGTCCATATCCCAATTTCTCAATCGGTCATGAACACCATGTATAGAACCCACATTCTAAGTCACGTAAATCATTCATTAATTCACAATAATTATCAACATAATCCCCATACTAAACAAATTATTAGTTAAAGGTATCAAAGTCAATTAATTAACAGAAAAATTAACTAAGTACACAATCCACTTATTAATTTATTAATTAATTAATCAGTTACATTAATCTCATTCTATAATTAATTCTCTACAATTAATGTTCCAAAAAAACTCCTCTTATAATAATCAATTCCATAATTAATTAGCTTAATAAAACAACAAGTTACATAATTAGTCCAAAATTAATAACCCCACGTAGATAATACTTATATCATAATTAATCCCACACGATTAATTATCATGAACCCGAACAAAATCAATATATCAATTACAATATCTCAAATCATAAAACAGTACGAAATCTGTTATTTATTTGTGAATCCCCTTAGTTCCATGGGTAAATCGTTAATTAATCATCCATATCTTCAAATCATCCACAAATCAAAACACATTCCTAATTATCCCAATATAGTTAATAAACTCTTAAGGAAAGCTAGAAAATCAATAATCTCACGAACACATATAAAATCCATTACAATGGATGATCAATTTGGACCACCTCTTTCGGTTTATAGATAGATTTTATCCCAAAAGTAATTCCCAAAAATCTGAGTGGCACAACGACATCGATCAAGATCTGGATCTAAATCCCTAAACCCAAAATTTAGATCAAAAGTATCAAGATATTCAAAATAAATATCTAGATCCACTATCTTAGATCATGATCTCAACTCATAGGTTTAGATCCACGAAAACAGAATATATCATCCATTAAAAGAAAAAGGGTTTATAGAGGAATGAACAAGAGAAGCAACATGATGAAATCCACTTAGTAGAAGGAGATCAGATCTTTAAATCGAGCATTTGATATGGAATAACGTTGTTTGAATCATGTTGGAATCTCTTCAAAAGGCTTTGGGATCATCTATAATTCCTCATGCCTGATCCTAGTCTGATATAGAGTGATTTTGGGGGTTCGGGTGATTTGAAATCTAATTTTCAGAAAATATATACCCACAGACACGGTTTCCCTGGTAGTGGTTCGTAGTTAGGGTAAAACTTGTGAAAACCGAGAGGACCTCTCTGTAAAGGTTTGACTGGATTTCATGGTTATTTTAAATTAGGTGCATGATTTTTTAAATAGTGTACAAACTATGTAGAACCCTTTGTCCATTAATTTTTCATAAAAACTCACCGAAACAAAACCCAATCCACAACTCATAAAAAAGGTACAAAAAAACAACAAAAATTACACAAAAATGGACTCAATGTGACTCAATAAAATACCTGGATCTTATAATAACAATATTTAAATCATTAGTCTAGAGAAAAAATTAAAACCAATGAATACATAGTAATAATGTATTTATTTTCACCATTAATATGTAGTAAATAATTTCCATTGAAAATAACCTCATTTAATACCATTAATGTAATAAAAATATTACCATAAAAACCATATCAAGAATCTAGAATCCATAAAGGTAACATTGCATATAATAATACATAAATTGAATTACCATTATGTTAGCATCCATATATGTCAATCTTAAAATGGAATAGCCATAAAACTGACTTCTATACCCAATGCATTGGAGGTTATATCATAAGCACCAATCCATAGTTTATCACATAACTAACCATCCATTTATTGTCATGTATCCACCCTTAATATGTCTATATACCATTGTATAATCCTAACACATACTGGATTTCTAGTTTCACCAATTAACTCAAAAAACATCAGTACAAATCAAAAGAAATCATTTCATGATATTGAAATAATCATTCCTATTTTAAACAATATATATTAAAATACACAAAAATGGGAATAAATGACTTATTTTTCTTCAAAAAGGATTAATAATTATATAGGAATCCAAATATCAAATTACAGTTATAGTGGTAGAGCAGTTTTTTTCGCCATATATATTAAAAAAGAACATTTCTATTGTTATTTTTACGAATGATATGTAAAAAAACATAAAACTATTGCATTAAAACCCATTGAATTAAATTAAAAATATAAGTAAAATTTAATTTTAAATTATTTTTTATCCATATAATAAATATGTAAAATAATATAGAAAATATTTACATGGAGAAAAATATTTGACAATTAAATATTTAATCATTCCAAGAATCCCATAACACTTTAAATGATTAAATCACAATCCACATAAAATAATAAATTTTAATAAAAAAATAAAAAATAATATCTATAATATGTATATGGAATGTAAAATGTCATATATAAACTATTTACAAGAAAATAAAGCTGAATATCATTATGAAATGTCTTACTAAAAAGAGACTGAGAAGAAGTCCCTTACGCTGACTCTGAATCATCAAATATAATATTTAACTTCCTAAATTATAAACTTATGTTAAATATATATATTATTTAGTACCATTATGAACATAATTATTCCTTTTAAATCACTTATTACCTTGTTATAATAATTACATTATTATTTAAGTTCACATCAGATATTTTGATGATATTCGGCATAAGAGAGAAAAATGAAATTGGTAAGTTAAATAATGTTAAAGTGTTCATTAGTTCATCATTTCCATAAAATCATTCATTGAATAATAATCAATTTTATAAATAAATTTTAATTTTAAATCAAACCATTTATGTATGGTTATGAAAAATGAACAATGTTATAAACATGGAGATGGTAGTTCGTACATAATCACGAGTAATGTTTACATTTTTCAATGATCATTATTGAATGAATGTAATCACTATTTTATCATTATATAATGATAATTATATTATTCATATGATATTAATATTTAATATAAAATTATATATATAATCCATGGGATGTGGTGAAGAAATATTTGTCACCTCACTTTGTGGAGGTCATGATCCACACGTACACACGAACTACACTATCATTTATTTGTGCATAGAATGTTAGAACATAATTGATATATTATTAAATTATATTTATAAATATGTCCTGAATGCCATATATAAAAATTAATACCTTATTTATTACACAACATCAGAGATGATAATTGAAAAATAATTATATTGGTTCGTTGAAGAGATAGTTCACACGCACACATGAACAATTAATTATTTATTCATTTGAAGGAAGTGGGGATAGATTTAGAGGATTATATAGGAATAAAAAAATATCAGCATATTTACTATACTAACGATTTTGTATCATCATTCATGAGGAATATTTTGAGGATGTTGAAGAAGAAATAAAACTGTAACACAGAATTAAAAATGATACATCTTCATCAGATAATCCCCTTTGATTATCACCTTAACACCTATAAGGTTATTGGCATGCTTAAAATAAATCTTATATAATGTTTTAATTGATTATAGTAAAGGATTACGAATATATTTTCTGAACCAAATAAATTTTTATGTGTGAATAAATGATAAAAAATAGTTCCGTTTTATAAGAGATTTGAGATGCACTCTTGGAATTAAACAAAGTAACAAATTAATATAAAATAATTTTCAAATCCAAATAGATCCAGTTATTTTTGGAAATATATGATTATATTAGTATGAATTAATATCATACCATTAGTTTTTTATATTTAATTACTATATTAAATGATTATCATTTTTTTCAATCCCTTATTAATTCTTAAAATGATATCATGTAATTTTCAATATTAGGGTTATGATAATTACTGTAGCATTCAAAAAGATAAATAAATGGTTATTTTATGACATTAAATGAATTATAAAAAATATTTTACGGAATATTATATTTCTATAAATTCTATATCATTTATTAAAATATTATATATTTTAAAAAATAATTAGGGTCTATTTTGACACTATTCAATATTTCAATTTTTGAAAATATCAAAATTAATTGATATATTCTAAAATACACTATCAACTCAAACCTGATATTTAAAATTCTTCCATAAATTTCCTTGATGACATCAATTATTTAAAATTAAATTTTTTTAATCATTTTTAATATCATTTGTTTGATTCTTCCATTAACGAATCAATTACTACATCATCATTGTGTCACCATTTAATTTAATTACTCCATCATAAAAATTATAGATAAATTACAACGATGTATTTAATCATATTATATTTGTAAATAATACTTATATTCAAACATATTTTGTATATAACTCCTTATTAAAAATATTTTGCATGTTAAATACAATGTTGAAAAAAATAGTATTTTCATTGAATAAAAAAATATAAATATAATGAAGTCTTCCAAGAAGCTCAAAGAAAACATATAATCATCTCGTGGAAGGTTTCAGTCTTCCATAACTCATCCAATGAAATTTGGAAAAATTGATAGGGTAATTTTATAATATTATTTTTACGCTCAATTACCTGATTTACCCATAACTATGGAAATAAAAATAATTACTAAATTTACAATTCATAATTTACAAAAATTATGTTAATAATATTAGATCATAAATTTCATTCTTTTTTTAAACAATATATGTCTGTTTTACAAATATTAATATAAAATAAAGGATAAAATTAATTAAAAAGTAATCCTACTGACGAATCGAGAAAATATGTTTTTAAAGTAAAAATGTTCTAAAGGTCACAGAGGTTTTATATCCAATTTCAATGTGATATTTATTCTAACGAACTTCATTATATTAACAAATAAAAACTATATTTAATTATAAAATAAAACCAATTAAAAATATATCCTAAATACATAAATTAATTGGATGAAAAATATGTTTTTAATTGAAATGTAACATTTTTTAATATTCATAAAAATTGAATCTTATCATAAAAATACACAAATTTCAAGAAAACTCAATTTTGATACTACGATTTCATGGAAGAATTTTATTTTGTGAGATATAATTTATAAATGTTTCAAAAGAATACTTAAAAAAATTGGTTCTATATCAAATGGTTGAAACACTTACTTCTTCAAATACCCCTTTTATGCATAAAATTAATTATTTTCTTTTATAATGTTTTAAAAACAACTAATATAAGTTTTGAACAATAAATTAAACATATTATATTCATATTTAATAAATATAATCCCATATAACTGAATTATTAATTTTTTTGTATAAAACAACTTTGTGAATATTTAAATAATTATTAATAAAAACATGTACTTAAATTGGGTTTTATTTTAATTTATAATTAATTGGAAACCAAAAAATAAATTTTATATACTTCTGTGAACCATATTTTCCTAATTAAATTAATACCATTCATTTACAACGTTATGAAAACTCATCTAATGGTTAAATTTAAATAATAATGTTTGTTTTTTTATGTTTCATGTGGTGTGTCATGTATGAAACCGAATGTACTATTTATTTTAAAATAATCAGGATGTTACATTCTCCCCCTTAAATAAATGGTGTCCTCACAATTAGACTATTGGTTTGAAAACTAGGGGTTTGAGTTTTCAAAATTCAATTATTGAAATCCATTCCCCGAAAACATGATTATTAAAAAATCCATATTAAATGAGAGAAAAGTAAGTACAATGATCACCTGAGACAATATATAATAGGATACCAGGTAGGAAAACATGGACCTGGAAGATAAAACAAACCGTCATGTTATGATGGATAGTGATAGAAAATATGGTCAGCCGAAAGTTAACAATCACCAATCCATAAATCTTTTATTTGTTAAAAGGTCTTTGATTCCTTAGTTTGAAAATAAATATATAATTTTGTTAAGATCGTTTTCATTATGATGTTAAATTTATTTACTTTCTAGTTGAATAACATTGCGATACATACTTACATGAAAATTAGATACACATCATTTATTCAATTTCCACCATAAACCGGTCTTC
This sequence comes from Viscum album, assembly GCA_963277665.1. Classification (NCBI taxonomy): domain Eukaryota; kingdom Viridiplantae; phylum Streptophyta; class Magnoliopsida; order Santalales; family Viscaceae; genus Viscum; species Viscum album. The sequence goes on along the minus strand of OY728121.1, from coordinate 1,636,023,980 downwards.
TTCTCCCAATGAAGAGTTTTGAAGAGGATTTTTTATTTACCCCTAAATCACCAGAATGATCTTCTAGGGAATCATATAATCCAAAAAATATTAAATATAAATATCTCCTATATTTAGATATTAACCAAAAACAAAATTGATACGTTAACATAAGATAATTAAACAATAAAAATAAATAATTATAACGTTAATGAATACATTAATCTCCAAAATTCAAGAGTGATACCCAACATCCAACATAAACCATTCAAAAAACAAGTTCCATAAAAATCATAAAAATAATAAAAAATTATATTAAAACCCAAAATCTATAACTATTTGATCACATTGTCATCCAACATAAAATTTTAGAATTATCTCTATATAAAATCATGTTCTCTTTATGTCTCATACCAGAAAGTAATTACATTAACCACATATTCTCTAAGATAGGTTAACTTTTTCCATAAATTAATTGAATCACTATAAGTACACAATAAAATCATATACATTCAAAAAATATAATTCTTCCATTACATGTGAAATCAAATTCCATAGAAATCCATTTAGCATGATCATATAGGATTCCCAAAATATAGATTGTCTTAGCATTGAAAATTCATTACATAAACCCCAAATCATTTTTCAAATATGATAATTATATCCAAAATAAAATTACTCTAAATACAAATAATCATTTAACTAAAATGATAAATTATTACTAATCAGGTCTTCATGCTGGCTAGTTGTAGGAAATGCGCCCATGTTTCCATTCAACTGTGCGTTCAGAACTCATGGCCATGTCGGACATTATGGGTTTTCTCCCATACTATATATTTTCAATTTTCTAAAACTATATTAATATAACTCATATTAAAATATATAAATTTCAAAAACAACCTAAACATTTTTCTCAAAACATTCATTTTCTATCCCAATTTTTAATAACACATAATAATCTATAAAAATTAATGTCTCCAAAAATACCATTAGTGTATTTAAAATTTCATAAAATAAATCCAAAACGTTTTTAGAAGATTATAATATTACAATAAACCTTAAAATTATAAACCCATGATGATATCCATATCTCTTATGATGGAATCCTAATCTCCAATGATTTCTGAACCATCCATTGATACAAAATTTAGGAAACTGATAATAAACAACTGTTATTTTATTGTATTTTAATTTTTAATTGACATTATATGATATTATTAACTTAATGTTTTAGAAAATTTAGAAAAATTCTTAAAATTTAGATACATACATTATATATGGACACTTATACACAGTATCCAATTATCAAACCAAAGAAAGCCCATAATAAAGAATTTTTTTAATACATTTCTTCAAAACATTCATCATGAAAAAATACTTTTCCATTCACATATTATGACATGGTATTTTTTTTTTAAAATAGTATGAGGAAATAATGTTAGTAAGGGGTGTAAATAAATTAAGTTGTTAGTCTAGATAAAACTATTAAAACCCATAAAAACATTATCATAAAGAAATAATTTTCACGCTCAATAACTAGTACATAATTTCATTTGAAAATAATATAATTTTATATCATTTAATTAATTAAAAAATTACCATAAAAACTCATAACAATAATAAAGAATACATAAAGATGACCTAGGATATGATTATTCTTAAATAGAATAACCATTCGGTTGATTTCCATACATTTCAATCTTATAAATGTAATAGTTATATATCAAGTTTTCATACCCAACATATTGACGGATATAATGTAACCTCCTTTACTTAGTTTATCAGGTAACCCCACATCATTGGTTATTCATGTAACCACCAATAAAATTTCAATGTTCCATTATATAATCATAACATATAATGTATTGAAATTTCCAATATTTCACTCGTAAAATTATATTTTAAATAAAAACAAATAATTTCAATATATTGGAATAACAATTTCATTTTCAATAAAATTTTCAATTGTAAGATACCCTGAAAAGTGAATAAGTGATTTATTTTTATTTTAAATACATTAAGCCGTATAAAGGAATCCAAATATAAAATAATAATCACAGTGGAAAAGAAATCATTGTCACTGTATATGTTAAAAAAGAAAATTCCTCTTGTCATTTTTCAAAATGTTATATATAAAAAATTTAAAAAGATTCCTTAGAAAATATATTCAATTAAATTAAAAATATAGATGAAATTTCATCTAAAATTATTTTGATATCCAAATAATTAATAAGTATAATAATTATGAAAATATTCACCTCGAGAAAATTATTGGAAAATAAATCTTATACATTCAAAACATCACAAACCACTTTGACCATTTAGATAATAATCAAAATGAAATAATAAAGATTTAAAAAAAATTAAATAACATGAGAATATATATATATAATGGATATGGAATGTCAAATTTTATTTATATACACATTGTAAAATAATAATGTCTTATATCACCAAGAAATGTCTCAATGAATGGAAATTGAGATGAAGACCCTTACAGAGTGTACACCTCATCACATATAATATTTATCTACCAAAAAAATAAAATTATGTTAATATTTTACTTTATTGAGATAATTTCAATTGTTTATTATTACTTTTAAATCATTTTCGATAATATTATAACAATTAATTAATTATTTATGTTCATGTCAGATGGATTAAAAATATTTGGTACAAGAGTCGAAAATGACATCAGTAAGTCAAATACAATCAAATAGATCATTATTTCATCCTATCTAGACTAATATTAATGAAATAAGAAACAATTTTATATATCAAAAATAATATTAAATCAAACCATTTAAATATGGGTTTGAAAAATTAACATCATTATAATCCTGGAGAATGTAGTTCGTACCTAGAAACTACTAAAATTTTCAATTTTCAATGATATTTATGGAATAAAGTTAAGTATTATTTTATCTTAAAATCATGATAAAAATGTAATCTCTGTCATATAAATGATTTAAATATACTTATATATATCATCTGTAGAGACTCGAATCTTGATGTAAATGGACATTAAATCACTTTTGCAGAATACTTAATACATAACAAAAACCGGCACACAAGGACCGTAATAGTATAGTGTCTTTGGAAACTCGGAATATAAACATCTAATCCTGTTGAAAGATATTCAACATCTCTCATATCGATCTTCCACTTTTGTTTTCCTACCTAAAACCTTTATTTATATCCTGGTGAAAAGAAAACATATAAAGGGTGAGCTCAAATGCTCAGTAAGGGTAAGCATGGATAAAATAAAACAAATCATATACATTTGAGCTTAAAAACATGAACATAATGTTTAAACATCAAAATCTTGAGCAATGACATAAAACATGGAAGTACGTAAGGAATAGATCTTAAAGAAACATTAAAAATGATAAAATAGAATGGGAGTAAATCCTGTAATTGTGGAAACCATTCAGCACATGTCATGATTTCCAAAGTAGCCAAGGCATTACTGCCAAGACCATCTTAGTGGACAAAGTCCCTTTCTGAATCGAGTTCACTCCTCGTTTCAGTCCTGTATTACTGAACCAGTTTAACTTGCCGTTCCTACCATGTCTATCTCATGAGATATATATTTTTACCCATTTAATTGGAGGGAGATATTGGTCCCACCCATCTCATAGTGAAATCATTATTACTTGTTCCACAAAATAAACATAAAACATTCATCATAACCCAAAGAATAAAATGGGTTTCATAAACATCATCTCATCATTTCATAATCCATATAAAACAAACGGACATTTCATCATAAGAATAGTTAACCATGTAAATTATAGAGACATTAAACTTAAAACATACACATATGAAATAATTTCATCTTAGATGGAAAATGGTTTTGATAAAACATTTGAAATAAATTCTTGAGGAAAATATCCTTTCTTCTTCAAAATCAATTTCTTTTCACAAAACGTCATGCTATTTTAATAGAAAGAGGTTTTTTTGAAAATATTCATGAAATATTTTGAAGGATACTTCATTCAAATGAGGCTTTATAAAACCGTAAAAATCCGTTCGTGCCGTATAAGTTAAAAAACATACTTCTCGTACTTTTGCCGTAAAAGTCAAAAAGTACCTCATAATAGTAAGATTCCATACGTACAATGTAGTAAAAGTCAAAAATGGGTAAAAATCATTTTAAACATACATGAAAAAACTTTTATAAAACATGGAAATGGATGATAGAAATACCCCCAGTAAATACTTACGAATAAGAAATCTCGGAAAAAAATAAGATTTTTATAATTATCCCTTACATTTGGTCCGATATGCTTCGAACGTATCCGAACCTCCTCTTCTTTGATACGCCTCTTTGAAACCTCCTCTTAGTGCACTAAGATTGGTCTTTGAATTAGACCAGGACCTCTAGGATGTTTCTAGGTAACTGCAGAAGAGAATTTGGAAGGGGTTGTCCGAGCTTGAAAGCTCAAAGTGGTGTGAGGAAGAGAGGGAGGAGGTGCCCTTTTATAAGGGAGTAGAGGGGCACCTTTGGAATTATTAAAAATATTAATTTATGATAAATCTAACCACACTTAAAAACCTACTAAAATGACTCATATTCTATGATTTGATGAGATAGGGTAGTAATCTCATCAACCAATCAAATTTAGACATGTTTTGGTCTTATTTTAAACCTTATCATTTTGATTTATCCTAATTTAATCTATTTAAGTTTATTTGTGGTAATAAAATTCTAAATTTTAAATTAGAACCAATTATTACTTATTTTTTGTGAATTTTTCATAATTGGTTACTTTATTTATAATTTTTAAATATTTTTTTTGTTTTTTAAAAAAAAAAATTAATATGTTGTTTTTATAAAATAATAATAGTGTCAATTTTGACACTATTCATTTATTAGAATTTAAATAAAATATATACAGAATATATGTTCGAACTATAAGCTTTAATATATTACTAAAAGGTCAAATGTATCTAGTAAATTAGTGGTCCACATTAAATAGTTCATATATTATTTATTTTATTATTTTTAAAACCATTTATTTGTTTTATCTCTTAATAAAATAATTACTACAACATTTTTGTATAATTATTTAATATAGTTATTTTTTGAATAAAAATTAAAAATAAAATCCTATGATGAAGATAAATCTATTAAAATTCACAAAAATACTTTATTCGAATTTATCATCTTAAAATCAATATATTAAAATTGTTTTATTTATTAAATTATGAAGGTGACAACTTTGGCATCATTTAAAATAAAAAAATGTAAGTGTCATAATCACATTTATAAGAATCCAAAAGGTTATATATTAGGTAAATGGATTATTATGCTATAGATATATACTACCAATAAGTTTTGGTCAAGTTTCTGGGCCTTTTAATGGGTATTATTATTTCAATAAAAACAATATTACTGATTTTTCACTTAATAAAAAATTTATGCATCATTAATGTATCTCTATTAATGACAATTATTTAATCCCTAAAAAATTATAAATAAATTATCATGATGTATATAACATTATTAGATTTCTTGAGACAATTCATGTTCGAAGTTTTATGATATTTATCCCTAAATTAAAATTATTATACTTATAAGATTTAAGAGAGTGACATGTTTCCACTTTCTTTGGTTTTAATAATAATTAAATTAATTTCATAGTCAAATGTCCATAAAATGAATCTAATCCAATCGTTAGGTGATATGGGTCAAATTTTAGTCATACAATAGAATTTTAGCATGGGTTAGGGAAATTTTATAATATTATATTTACCCTTAATTACCAGATTTACCTTTAACTATGATAAATAAAATTTACCGTAGTTACTATTCATAATTCCAAAAAATAAAAAAGTAGCTTATTAACATAATTTGGACTTACTGATTCCAAATATGGAATCCATTTTTCCAAATTCAATACACAAATGTTTCAGAAATTAAAATAAAATTAACCTCGTGGTCAAAAGAAAATGGGTTTTTCTTTAAAACATTGCAAAAGATTGAATAGATATAACTTACGAATTCAAGGTAAAATCAATGATAATGACATAAATTATATTAAATGGTGAAAATATATTCTATTTAAACTTTAAAACCATTAAATATTATAATTTATCCACATAAGTTATTATGATGAAAAAAGTTGTTTTTAATTAAAATATACCGTGTTTTTACTATTCATTAAAATATGAAAGTTATCAGAAAAATATGAAAAATTTATCCAAGGTAAAATTTTATATCCTAATTCAAAAGAATAATTTTATATTGTAAAATTGAACTTATAAAAATGTCAAAAACTAGATTTAATGTGGATGCGCCATCAAAAGGCGGCAAAACTACATTTTTTGAAAAATACTTATTTTACCCGAAAAATTTATTTTGTTCTTATACCATGTTCTAGAAAATGTGTAAGATGAATAATAATGTTATAAAATTCAAAATTTAGTTAATACTATTCATAATGGCTAGTTCATAATAATATTATAATAATATATCACTGTTTAGTAAAACCCGGTATTGCGTACAACACATGCTATCAAGGAAGGTCACGATTACGTGTAATGCAAGCCAAGTCAGGGTTCCGTGTAGTGCACGACTCCTTTGTTTATACATATAAAACTACATTGAATATATATATATACTAAATGTTTCGTAGAATAATGACTATCAAACAAACATGAAATTGTTTGTAACATGATCCAGGATTAGTGTTGCATATACTGCAAGCTTAATACGGTGTTCCGTATAGCGCAAGATAATCTTGGTGTATCGTACAACAGAAGATATGAATGAAATTAAAAAGAATATAGCTTATAAAATCTTGGGTTATTATATTCTACCCCCCTTAAAATGAATTTCTCCCTCAAAATTCGTTGGGGTTATAAATGGTTTTCTACTTGACATTTTCATTAATTGAAACCCACATCGTAAAAATAAATACCAAAACATATCTTTATAAACTAAAGTATGAAACCTAATAGTTACCCAAAAAAACTAATCACTGGGTTTTCACATATGATAACATAGTTGAAAATATGGATATGGAACAGAAATCTAAACATCATGTTCAGATAGAGAGTGGTAGAAAACATGGCTATGAAAAAGCCAACATTCATAAAGCCATAGATTTGTGATGATCTAAGGTACCATCTGATTAATCAGATATAAGGTCACTAGGACAACATTATTGGTTTTCAAGATCATTTCCCTAAAGTTGAAGAATTAAAAGATATACTTACATGATTTTGGTACAATCTCACTGTTGTTCATTAATTTAACAATTTCCACTTCATCCCAAAATGAAATGGAGTTGAATTTGTTATTCGTGATGTGTTAGAAGATCATGTGATAGAATGATGGGTCATTCCATCTGTTTCAAAAAAAGGTTATCAAAAGTTATAAGTCCATCATATGGTTAGATTAATCATATATGGTTCCAAAAATGAACTTATAATTCATATATCATACCACATAATAAAATAAAACTAGTTTCTACTAACCAGGGACTTCCTGTAGGATAGTGGTAGGCGATAAAGGCCAGTCGCACTTCGGTTGTGGGTTCGATTCCCAAAACCTTGTCCGACGCGATGGGTTGTCGCCCGTCCTATAGGTTGTCCTTTTTCTAAAACTACATTACTATAACATCCCATCAATAATATCAAAAAAGTTCTATACTTAAACAATACTAACTTATGTCAAACATAATCCATTCCAATCTTTAGGCTTATCTTAAATACTTCGGTCTATGCTCATAGTATAAAGAAAACGATTACCTGAAATGTAATCAACCAAGCATGTGAATACCATCATTTATCCCCCATATATCCTGTTGGTCACATTCCAATCATGTGAATACCTTAATCTTGTATTCTCTTGAAAAATGAATACCCATTTAACAATAGTGAAAACATGAATGCTGTCAAAAGTTAACTCTTTTCACATCCCAAAATTTCTATATACTCAAACTATGATATCACTTAGTACTTATATGAACCATGAACTCATGAATACAATCAAACATCTCATTATCTTCTTATCCCTTCATTATGTGCATATCATATACATTTCAAAAATATCTGAATAACCTTCCATGGTTACTGGTACCATTCAACATATACCTTCAAATTCATAGAAAAAACAATAGTGTAACAATCCTTAGATGATTATTTATTCCATAGTACCATACATTATTCTTTATAAACATACAATCATTCCACTAACTTCTTAAACCACTAGCTGAGCTTCATCATTTATTTCATCTCATATTTCATTTGTAGTCTCTTCATCATCATCCACATAAATACTACCCGTATGACCATGCTGATTCTCTTCATGAGATTTTCCCTTTGGGTATTGATTTGAATAATGCCCATACATTCCACATTTAAAACATCTAATAATTGTTGATGTCGTAGAAATACCATTATCCATATCTATGGTGTTAACTGAACCTTTTACTTTTCACTTACTGGCTTTGTGTCCTTCTTTTCCACACCCAAATCATCTTCCAGTACCTTTGAAACAATCTCCCAGATGCCTCTTCCCACATGATTTACATGAGGGAAGTTGAACTTTATTTCCTCTATGATCATCATGAAACTCTATCTTTATCTTATTATCTTAGTCGGGAAACTTACCAAAGTTGAGATTATGGATCATATTATGAAATTGCCGATTAGGCATAATAACGATGTTTCGACTTCCAGATGTTGTTTCATTTGGTTTCTCATGAAGAATATCATTCCATTGTCCGTCATATCCTCCATTATCGTGAATATTCTAGTTTCCAACCACTTTCTAAAACGCACAAAGTATAGTGTGAGAGGAAAAAATCATGTTATGGAAAACAACATAGTAAAGGGAGAGTACCCTCAATATCAAACATCTTAGGTTAAATTCTAAAATCGTTACCGTAGTTCTAGGACTATATCATATATGTTTACTTATCCTTAGGGATATCCCTAGACATACCTTAGAAATATCTCTACGGATCTCACTAATGTTTTCACATCCTAGTTTCCAAAGGTTGACTAAACCTTTCCTCTGATACCAACTATAGAGACCTGAAGCTTGACGTACATGGACATTACATTAATTTTACGGAATACTTAATACATAACAAAAACAGGTACAAAAGGACCGTAATAGTTTAGTGTCTTTGGAAACTCGGAATATAAACATCTAATCCTGTTGAATGATCTTCAACATCTCTCATATCAATCTTCTCCTTTTGTTTTCCTACCTAAAAACATTCTTTATATCTTGGGGAAAAGAAAACATATAAAGGGTGATCTCAAATGCTTAGTAAGGGTAATCATGGATAATATAAAACAAATCATATACATTTGAGCTTAAAAACAGGAACATAATTTTTAAACATCAAAATCTTGAGCAATGAAATAAAACATGGAAGTACGTAAGGAATAGATCATAAAGAAACATTAAGCATGATAAAATAGCATGGGAGTAAACCATGTAATTTTGGAAAACATTCAGCATATGTCATGATTTCTATAGTAGCCAAGGCATTGCTGCCAAGACCATCTTAGTGGACAAAGTCCCTTTCTCAATCAAGTTCACTCCTCGTTCCAGCCCTGTATTACTGAACCTGTTTAACTTTCCGTTCCAGCCATGTCTATCTCATGAGATATAAATCTTTACCCAATTCATTAGAGGGAGATATAGGTCCCACCCATCTCATAATGAAATCCTTCTTCCTTGTGCCACAAAATAAACTTGAAACATTCATCATAACCCAAAGAATAAAATGGGTTTCATAAACATCATCCCATCATTTCATAAACCATATAAAACAAAAGGACATTTCATCATAAGAAAAGCGAACCGTGTAAATTATAGAGACATTAAACTTAAAACATACACATATGAATTAATTTCATCTTCTATGGAAAATGGTTTTGATAAAACATTTGAAATAAATTCTTGAGGAACATATCCTTTCTTCTTCAAAATCAATTTCCTCTCACAAAACGTCATCCTATTTTAAAAGAAATAGATTTTTTTGAAAATATACATGAAATCTTTTGAAGGAAGATTCATGAAAATAATGTTTTATAAAACCATAAAAAGCCGTTCATTCTGTATAAGTTAAAAAAACAGTATTCTCGTACTTTTTCCTGAAAAGTCAAAAAGTACCTCGTAATAGTAAGATTCTATACATACCATTTAGTAAAAGTAAAAAATGTGTAACAAGGACTTTAAAAATTCATGAAAACACTTTTATAAAACATGTACATGGATGATAGAAATAACCCCAATAAATACTTACGAATAATCAGTCTCTGATAAAAATGAGATTTGCAAAATTATCCCTTACCTTAGGTCCGATATGCATCGAACGTATCTTAACCTCCTCTTTTACGATACGCCTCTTTGAAACCTCTTCTTAGGGAACTAATATTGGACTTTGAAGTTGACCTGGACCTTTAGGATGTTTTTAGGGAAGTGGAGAATAGAATTTGGCAGGGCATGGCCGAGCTTGAAGGCTCAAAGTGGTGTGAGGAAGAGATGGGGGAGATGCCCTTTTATAAGGTATGAGAGGGGCCCCTTTGGAATTCTTAAAATCATTAATTTATAATAAATATAACCCCACTTAAAAACCTAAAAAAATGACTCATATTCGACGATTATATGGGATAGAGTAGTAATATCATCAACCAATCAAATTTAGACATATTTGGATCTTATTCTAAACCTTATCATTTTGATTTATCCTTATTTAATATATTTAAGTTTATTTGTGGTAATAAAATTCTAAATTATAAATTATAACAAATAATTACTTATTTTTTGTGAATTTTCCATAATTGGTTACTATATTTATAATTTTTAAATATTTTTTGTGATTTTTAATCAATTTTATAATATTTTATTTTTATAAAATAACAATAGTGTCAATTTTGACACTATTCAATTATTTGAATTTAAATAAAATATATACAGAATATATGTTCGAACTAAAAGCTTTAATAGATTACTAAAAGTTCATATGTTTCTAGAAAATTTGTGTATCACATTAAATAGTTCATATAATATTTATTTTATTATTTTTAAAACAATTTATTTAGTTTATCTCTTAATAAAATAATTACAACAACATTTTTGTATAATTATTTAATATAGTTATTAGTTGCATATAAATTAAAAATAAAATCATGTGATGAAGATAAATATATTACCTTTCACAAAAATACTTTTACTCGAATTTATCATCTTAAAATCACAATATTTAAAATGTTATTTTTATTAAATTATGAAGGTGACAACTTTGGTATCATTTAAAATAAAATAATATATGTGTCATAATGACTTTTATAAGACTCCAAAAGGTTATATATTAGGTCATTGGATTATTATTGTATTGATATATACTACCAATAAGATTTTTCATGTTTTTGGGCTTTTAATGGATATTATTATTTAAATAAAAACTATATTACTGAATTTTCACTTAATAAATAATTTCTGCATCATTAATGTATCACCATTAATGAAAATTATTTAATCCCTAAACGATTATAAATAAATTATCATGATGTAGATAATTTTATTAGATTTCTGGAGACTATTCATGTTCGATGTTTCATGATGTTTATCACTAAATTAAAATTATTATACTTATAAGATTTAAGAGAGTGACATGTTGTCACTTTCTTTGGTTTTAATAATAATTAAATTATTTTCATAGTCAATAGTCCATAAAATGAATATAATCCAACCCTTAGGTGATATGGGTCGACTTTGAGTCATCCAATATAATTTTTGCATGTGTTAGGGTAATTTTATAATATTATATTTACCCTTAATTACCCGATTTACCTTTAACTATGGTAAATAAAATTTACCGTAGTTACTATTCCTAATTACCAAAAATAAAAAGTAGCTTATTAACATAATTTGGACCTACTGATTCCAATTATGGAATCCATTTTTCCAAATTCAATACAAAAAATTTTCATAAATTAAATTAAAATTAATCTCGTTGTTGAAAGAAAACGGGGTTTCTTTAAAACATTGCAAAAGATTGAATTGATTTAACTTACGAATTGAAGGTAAAATCAATGATAATGACATAAATTATATTAAATGGTAAAAATATATATTCTATTTATACTTTAAAACCATTCAATATTATAATTTAACCACATAAGTTATTATGATGAAAAAAGTTGTTTTTAATTCAAATATAGCGTGTTTTTACTATTCATTAAAATATGAAAGTTATCAGAATAATATGAAAATTTTATCCAAGGTAAAATTTTATATCATGAATGCAAAGAATAATTTTATTTTTTAAAATTTAACTTATAAACAGGTCAAAACTAGATTTAATGTGGGTGTGCCATCAAAAGGCGGCAAAACTGCAATTTTTGAAAAATACTTATTTTACCCGAAAAATTTATTTTTTTCTTATACCGTGTTCTAGAAAATGTGTAAGATGAATAATAATGTTATAAAATTTAAAATTTAGTTAATAATATTCATAACAGCTAGTTCATAATAATATTATAATAATACATAGTTGTTTAGTAAAACCCTGTATTGCGTACAACACACGCTATCAAGGAAGGTCACGATTGCGTGTAATGCAAGCCAAGTCAGGGTTTCATGTAGTGCATGACTCCTTTGTTACTGCATATAAAATTACATTTAATATATATATATATACTCAATGTTTCGTAGAATAACTACTATCAAACAAACATGAAATTGTGTGTAACACGATCCAGGATTAGTGTTGCGTATACTATAAGTTTAATACGGTGTTGCGTATAACGCAAGATAATCTTGGTGTATCGTACAACAGATGATATGAAAGAAATTAAAAAGAATATATCTTATAAAATCTGGGGTTATTACATCATCCATGTGACGTGGTAATGAAAAATGCATCACATTGCTTAGTGGAGGTGATAGTTCACCTATACGGACGAACAACGTTATAGTTTTTATGTGCATAAATTGTTAGAACATAATAGATATATTATTAACTATTATGAAAAATATTTCATTAATATATTATATATAGAAAAATTTCATCATTATAACTTGTTTTGAGAGACTATAGTGTTAAATGATTTATATCTGTTCGTGGAGGTAAAAGTTCCCAGGTACACACGATTGTTTAATTCATTCCAAAATTGATTGAAGTAGAGATAAATTTAAGTTATTATATCAACATAATTAAATATAATTATGTTGAGTATATAGGAGTAATTATTTCATCGTGGATTAATAAGATATGAAGGAGGTGGAAGAAAAAATAATACAGAAACACTTAATTAAAAATGAATACACTTCCTCAGATAACCTCCTATGATTAGCAACATAGCACCACTAACGTGAGTGTAATAACTAATATTATTACCTTATAGATTTGGGAGTTATTCTAGGAAGGTACATGGGTAGTTTAAGGCCAAAAATAATATTGTTTTAAGTGTGAATGAATGATAATAATTACTTCCCTTTTATAAGAAAGGGGAGAGGGAGTCTTGGAATTCATCAATGTATTAAATTAATATAAACTAATTTTAAAATAAAAATGGATCCAAACGAAAATTTTTCTATGATTTGATGATATGGGGTCAATTAAATTCTATATATTTAAAATTTTACAATTTTTACTATTTTTTTGAAACATATATTTTTCATTTAACCCATATTAATTATAACCATGATACCATGTAATTTCAACATAGAGGGTTAATATAATTAATATAGCATAAAAATGATCAATAAATGTGTAATTAATGAAATTAAATGAATCATACTAACTATTTGGATGAGTTATAGTTTTTTATAAATTCTATATCATTTAATAAATTATTTTAAATTTTAGAATATCATTATTGTCAATATGACACAATTAAGTATTTGACATTTTAAAAATATCATAAAAACATGATATATCTATAAAAATCTAATAACTCATCCCTAACATTTCAAATTTTACATTGAAAATATTTTATGGAATCAAGAATAAAAAAATATATTCATATTAATATTTTTAATATCATCTATCTGATTCTTCCATTAATGAAGCAATTATTTCCTTATCATCATGGCACCATTTAATTTATTAATTTATTTACTAAAAATTGTAGATAAATAACCATGAAATAGGTTATAATTGTATATTTATAAATATAAACTATATTATAAAATATTCATTATATAACATGATATTAAAAGTATCATTCTTCTTTAAAAACATGGGGGTGACAAGTTTTTCATTTTCATTGAATTAAATAACATAAATGTATTAATGTTATCAGTGTCCCTATAAGTGGACATAGAATTTTCACAAGGAATATTTGAGTCTAAAATTACTCAACCAATGAAAATAATATAAATTTTTGGGTAATTTTAGATAATTATATTTAACATTAATTATAATATTTTCCCTTAACAGTGGTAATAAAAATAATTACTAAAGTTAGTATTCCAAATTTCCAAAAATTAAGTTGATATTATTAGATTAAAAATTTCATAATTTTTCAAACTATATATTTCCTTTTTTCAAAATTTAAAACACATATGTATAAAAAATTAATTTAAAATTAACCATGTTGACGAATCGAGAATACCGATTTTAAAAGTTAAAATATTCAAATGATTGTGATGTTTTTATATCCAATTACAATGTGAAATTTATTCCCAAAAAATATATTTTATTAAATGATTAAAAATAAATAAAATTATAAGTTAAACCGAATTAAAAAGATAATCTAACAACATAAATAAATAAAAAGGCAAAAAAAAAATTTTAGAATGCTGTATTTTTTACTATTTATAATAAAATGAATCTTATTAGAAAAAGACATATAAGTAAACCAAAGTCAAATATTATAAAACTATTTCAAGGAAGAATTTTTTTCAAATATAAATTATAAAGTGTAAAAAACTATACATAAAATTTTTTCTCCATCAAAAGGATGTAAAATTTCTTTTTTTTTTTTGAAAAATTGTCCTTTTATGAATAATATTTAATTTTTTCTTATATAATGTAAAAAACATATGATGACTTTTAAAAATTAAAATAATATATTATAAACATATTTCATTAATATAATTCGAATACATTTATTTATTAATTTTTTGTATAAAACACCCTTTTGAATATTTTAATTTCTTTTCAGAAAAACATTTCCATAATATGGGTATATTTTCAATTATAATATATTGGTCAAAAAATTGAATATATATAAATGTGTCAAGATTATTTCCATTTTTTGGTTAATACAATTCATTACCACTATTCTAACATCTAGTTTAATGGCAACATTTAAATAATAATATTTATTTATTCTTTTAATTTCATTCTAGAAATTCATGTATGTTATCGGACATGGTGTTTTTTTAAACTATGTTATTACAAAAAACATCAAAAAATTTTAAAAAATTCTAGCCTTAAAACCAAATAATATATTAAATATCTTATTATATCCAAATTAGTACAAACTATGAGCACATGTAACATAAGACAATTGGTCAAAATAGGTTATGATAGCTTGGGAAATCATTCCCAAAAATAGACAATCCCTTGAATCATGTCACTTGAAATACTCATAGAATATATATATTAGTGGAATACCCAAATAATTGGACCTCCTAAAAGGTCTTAAAAGTCCCTAGAACAAAGGGCCAATAGTGCAGATAAACACAACATAAGTAACACTCCAACAGTATGAATGGATGACTATTATTACTATACCTCTTAAATAAGTACCCAATTCATCCCATATGTTACATAATCCAAAAAAATTTATCGAAATAATCATATGATAACCATTTTATATATACATTTTAAAATGATTTGAAAATATATTTTCATTTACATAATCATTTGAAATACTATCTTTTCTCAAAAATCAATTTCTAAACACACAATTTAATCATCCTAGTACATTTAAATAAACATTTATATAACCATATAAATGGTATTTCGGAAACATATTCTAGATATATAACAATGTATCTCCAACTCAAGTCATACATGCCCAATATGGGATCGACCAATATGGAAGGAAAAGTCAAAAATTGTGGAATTAGAATCAATCCTCACATCTATGGATCAATTCAACAAGAAAAATAGTTGGTGAAGAAGACAAAAAAAAAATACTTTAAGATATATTGATATTGGACCACATGAATCAATAAGACTTGTATCCAGTATAAAATCATACAATGAATCTATAATGAATCATGTGAAACCACAAAAAAGACCAATGACATGAGAAACTTAGTTCCACTACACTAATAAAACAAATTATAATGTAGAAAAAGAAATATCACATAACTAGAGGGATTGTACTCAACCATGGTGAATATAAACTACCAAAAAATGATCTAGAAGTAATGAATATCCCAAAAATCACACTGGGTATATCCTTGCCTTAGAGATAGGAAATTTCAGTCAAAAGATAAAGAATGTATATGTTTAGTGTTTTTAAAAACTTAATTTTTAATACATTCATGAAATAAAATCCTTTCATGTGTAAATTTATGGTTAATTTAATTTTCTGAAAAATAAATCACATTGGAATAAATATAACTATTATTGATCTTTACGTGATGTGATCCAGTTTCAATATGTGTAAAAATTTCACATTCTAATCTAGTTCATGACATAATCCCAGTATGAAATTCTTGTTGTGTAACAATTTCATGACGTTAAACCGACTTCTATCTATGTTCATTAAATAAACATAGAAAATATCCTTGTGTTAACTTGAACCCCATATAAAATCTTCTTATTCCTTTTTTACTTTTAAACCTACTATCAATGAACTCAAAAAAACATACATCCCAAAAATATAATTTATCATTATCCATCATTGGACCTATATCCTCATAATTCCCAAAACACACCCAAAAAATGAGGGTAATAAAAATAAAGATGAAAAATTACTTAAATAAGGAAATTAGTTGAAAAAATATTTATTTATGTATTATTGGGATCCTAAATTTCCTTAAATTTAACTAGATGAATATAATGTTTATGCACTTCAATTTTTTTCATTTTCAATGAAATGATAATGATTCACATTTAAAATATTTAAATGTAGTTTTTAGGTAATTAAATGGTTTTCTAAAAAAATACATAAAATTGAATACAAATATTTTGAATATAATATTTTCCACTATCTATTTTGGAGTATTCCAAATTTATAAAAGAAAATTAGTAATTTTTTCCTAATTGGAGAATCCCTTATATCATGGGGAAATAAAAAAAATCTCCCCTTACTAAAGAAGTATAATATACTATTATTAGTTGTTATAGAACCTAAATTATTTGAATCAATGAAAATATTTTAGATAATATGATATATCAAAATTGAAACCCCATTAATTATTATAATTTTAGTAACCTTAGTTTTTCTAAAAATAGTATTCAATATCCCCTCACTAAAATCAATATTCTGTGATAGAAAATTTTGAGAGATCACCCCAAAAATGTTTAATGGTGATTTTGTTCATTAGAATAATTGATTAATTTGATGATATCTTTAAAATACCCCTATCATTTTGAATTTATTTAGGGTGACTTATCTATTTAATTTATGATATAGTTTTACCTTATGCATTTAGAGATTTATCTTTTCCAAATGATTTTAATATTATAATCTATTTTAAAATTTCCATTTCATTTTATCCAGATAATATAAAGATTTGTTATAGATAATTAATGTTGGTATCATATTTAAATAAAATAATTTTTTATTTGGATATGATAAAGGTGATATTATTTTTGTGTAGATACATCCAGATGGTATAGACTCATAAACAGATTGTTATATTATTAATATTATCCTTTTCATGGGAATGAGTAGTTATCCAATACTATACACTAGTTTTTATAGTCCTAATAAGGATTCATTGGATAACTAACATGGCCTTTGATAACCATAGTTATGTAGTTAAATCATTTTATTGATCATACAATATTATTTGGTTATCATTTATCTCATGAATTTCATTATTTTAGGCTCCATATGTTATTTTAATACATCTATTTATTGGAATGTTTTCATTTTAAATATAAAGTGGTCATAGAGGAAACAACATATTTTTAGCCAATTTTTTTTGAATTAAATTAAATTTCGTTATTTCATTGTTCTGGTTATTTAAATTCATTTTATAATAAATGTTTCAATGCATTGAGAATTTATTGATTTTTCTATATGGTAATATTTGAATAATTTGACTTACAAAAACTATTCACACATATAAAAATTTATTTCATTTTTTTCCCACATGAAATAAAATTAATAATGAGGAATATTATTTCATTTTTTTCATTAAAGCGTGTATAAGTTATTTATTAATAATCATAATGGTGAGATATTTATGGGATCTAATTGTTATATCATTGAACATACATAGACTATTTCATGTCTTATTTACACTATAAATATTTTATTTATTTATAACATTCATTCAATTAAAGTGTCTATTATTTAAATCCATCAATTGCTTAATCTTTATTAAATTAATCTATTATTTATTTTTTGTTTCAAATATTCTAATTATTATTAATTAAAAATTCTCTTTTAATTCCATTGTACATAAAATGATTACTTTAATTTTATTTATAAATTTTCATAATTTTAACCTTATTTGTTTTTAGTTTTTAAATTTAAATTCACCTCCTATTTAAATTATAATAAAACTAAAGTATTATATATGACTACCCAACATTATTATGTCCCTATTTTTTCTATCATTGAATACTAATTATCACACAGATAATATCATATCTATATTGAGATCAGTCAAATTCAAGAGATTTATCGGGATCAATCATCATTATGAGATTTATTGGGATCACTCACACTCATAAATAAAATATCCAAGAACCATAACATGAATTAATTAAATATTTTTTAAATTTAAAAAATCATAGAAAAAACAATAATTCACTTTAAAACATGATTAATCATTGGAAATAAATGGGTTTTAGGATAAAATCTTTAAAATATCATAATGCCATTATCATTTGATAAAACCATGAAATGAAAAGGGTAATGTGAAATTTAATTTACAACATTGTCATTATATAACATCTATAGAATTAATATGGAATATATCATGCGATCACTTCCTCAAGGAATCATAATAGTAGTTAAATGATTAGGATGTGGTTAAAAATGACTGTAAATAGAATTTATTAATTTTTTATAAACATGGAAAATAAACTCATCATTTTTCATCATAAAAAGCATAAATTTGAATGAATGTTAATAAAATGTTTGACTATTGAAAATCTCTACAGAAACATGTAATGGAATATTCTGAGAGAATAATGGTAACAGATAGTTAAAAACACATTCATTTTTGATATATTAAAAGGGAATAATCTTTTACAACCTCTTTAAAAAGTAAAAATCATGTGATATATAAAACAATTTAAACAAGATATTATAATAATTTTTATTGATATTCCATGATCATAAAAATATTCTTTCTCAAAAATTTATATGTAGTTTAAAACTTCTATAATATATTTTTATAAACATTAACATGGAATATAATTATTTATGACTCAAAAATATGAAATAACGTAGTCTTTTCTTAAAAAAATTGTCTTGATGATTTTATGTTCCAATGAGGTGAAAACTGTAATAATAAGAAAATATTCCTTAAATAACCAAAGGATAGGAAATTTAGTTTCTCACAAAGCTTATGAACAATTTAGTTATTTTTTAAATTATTCTTAGCACAAACAATCCATAAATGAACTGGTCTTGTAATATAATCCCTTAACTCTTTGGTTATATTTGAATAATAACACATTGAATAGAACAATAACAAATGAAATTTTAAATATCATGAATTTAAAAATAATTATGATTTAATATGTGAAATAAAAATTATATACACAATATTGATACAAATAAGTATATAACATGATTTATATATCAACAAACAAATATTATGATGAATAACCCTTATAATTTTGAAATTTCTAAAAAATTAAATAAAAGTGAAATAATTAGATGGATTTGTAAATAAGGTCATTTTTCATAAAAACAATCATAAATTTAATTCATGGTTGGTATATGTAGAACACAAATGAAAATATTTTTGAAAATGAAATAAGTCCTAGAAAAATAAAAATGTGATAAGAAATGACTACGTCATGACCAACATTCAATTTACATTACATAACTCTTATGTAATAAAAATATATTATCAATTTAAATCATCTTTTACCATTATTTGTTATATTACATTATAATATTCCATTTTATTTTATTTATTAAGATGTCCCCTATAGGTACTATATCAATTAAGTTCATGTTGGATGTTTTGAGAACATTCTATTCATAATCTCAAAACCATATTAGTAGGTCAATGAAGGACAATTGGGTCATTTTTCTATTATCTAAATAATTTTAATCCAGTAATTATTAAATTATTATACATTAAATACAATTTTAATAACATCGATGAAATATGTTCCAGAAATATTTATTACATCATCTAATAGAGAGAGTAGTATGTCCATATAACTGAGGGACGTTTTTTGTTTTTCTACTGTTGTGAAAAGAATTAAAATAAATTAAATTTCACTTTTATAGAATCAGGAATATAATATATTGGTTATATTTGTTGTTTATTTACATTCTCATGACCAAACATTTTATGGGGTAAAGAAAATTAATCACATCTCATGTGGGGATCATAGTCCACGTATACAATTAAATAGACAATAAACTTTTCCAACTAATGGATGTTTAAGAAGGTCAATAATATATTATCATTTGAGAATGTTAATTTTTTTAAAAAATTCATATATATTTCATTAATCAATCATTTTGTTATCCATGAAATGTTTAGTAAGAAAATTAAACACATTGATTCATGGATGTGGTAGCCTACACATACACATGAAACATATTTTCATTTCACATAGGATGCATAATGATATTAGTAAGGGTTTCACCATTAATATGATAAGATTTTTATTTGTAGAATATAGTGATGTTATGATATAAATATGGTTAAACTAGAATATAAGTAAGTGGTGAAGAAATAAAATAAATGAACATTATTAAGAGTATTACCTATTCTTTGAAAACCATTCTTTGGATTACACCTCAAGCATTATATGATTGTTCATTATATAAGACCATGGCATCTAGGGCTTTAGAATGAATGATGGGAAGAGGTTTCAGTAGATATTGGTTTATAAAATTCTCTAAATAAGAATTAGAAATATAGTATACGACATTATTTTTTATGAGTGATGGAGATGGAAAATATTTATAAATTTGAAATATTAATATAAAATATTTGTCTTAGTCAACGAATATGAAAAAACTTATTTTAATAAACCATAATTAATCATTTCATACATGAATATAATCATAATTATTTCATATAATATCATGAGGAATACTTTCATTTAAAAAAAATTCAAATTAGAATAATTTCATGAAACATGTTTGCACCAACATTTTTATAATACACCAAAACATTCCCTTAAAATTGGATTTAACATATAAACCTACACTGGATAACCTGGTCAGATACATTGGAATGAGGTAATATATAAATCCCAATAATGAAACAATAAAATGATAAAATAGTTCAATGAAATTTATGTCAAGGAATATATATATCATGATAACATGTGTGGGGTGAGAATCATAAACATGAACATGAAAGAATGATATAAGATGATAACATAATGGAAACATAGGAATGTATAAACAACATAAAAAATATAATCATAAACATAATCCAATGATAGCCAATATAAAATCATAGAAAAGGGTTATGAGGATAATATTTTATTCACCACATATTTTTTTTCATCAGATACAAATATTAACCAATGTATTAAATAACTAAATATTTATGGTCCCACCCATTACATTTATAGCATGTATAGGTATAAGTGTGCCACATAGATCATACAACATAACGATTTCATTAAAAAAATTGAATGAAATGATTATGGAAAATTGGTTACATAATTTTAATTCTTTATGAAATTAAGGATAGATACATATAGATGAATATATTTGAGTGGAAATGGGGATGGTTTTTCACTATACAATTATATGGCATAAAAATTCATAGGGTTATTAGGACAACATATTTGGGGTATATATAGATTAATATAAGGGATTATTGAGTATTAAAGTGGAATCTAATCACCTCAAAATACTATTTAATGCAATAGTATTTTGTAAAAACAAATCCTAAAATGATAAATTGAAAATAAAATGGCATAATATCAAGAGGGATCTTGAATAAAGAGTATAAGGAGAGGATCCTTTACCTTGAGGAGATAATTCTCAAATCAGTTTTGAAGATTATTAATATCATGAGAACAAAATTAGAGGTACATAGAGGGAAAATGTATATGAAATTAATTTTCATTGTTTTTTAGTGAAGAGGAATGGGAGGATGGGTGGGTTATTATTGAAAAATATATCAAAACTATTTATTAATTTATCATGTGAGTTTTTGGAATCTATTCGATATAATTATAAAAAGAAAAAACATTACCGTATGTTTTTCCAATGTTTCCTACTAATGAGGAGTTGCATTCAATATTTTATTATTATATAAGCCTAAATCATTAATACAATTACCCTACTGATGTGGAAATAATTCATGTCCATAAAGAATAATTCTTAAAACCATCATATATATGATTTTTTTGGAGGATTTGTTAAGGGTAAATATGATTAATAAAATAACCTAAAAACCCCATTATTTGGTATGGGAAACATAATTTTGGCCATGTATATTCATATATATTAATTATTCCATCATTTTTTAAAATTTCTAATTTTATAATTCATATATTATATTTTTAATATTTTTAATTTTTACCCAAAAATTTCATTATCATAGAAAATTATAAAAAATTGAAGTTACATAATTTAAATATTATGATATTAATAAGTATATTTATTTTATGAAAATAATTTTTTAAATATGATAATTTTTAATTTTAAATAACAAATCATAAATTATTAAATTTATGGGGTTTTACAATGATAACAGTTTTTAACCCTTATAAGATTTATATTTGAATCTATAAAAATATATTATAAATAATATTAAAATGATTATTATTTAATAATAATATTTTATCAAAATTTCATTCATTTGAAAAATTCATCAATTCATGAAAAACCATTTCACGATTAATTCTATATATTCCCCATAAATACATTTTTTTGTTTCATCATATCAGAAGTTGTTTTTATAATATTCTTTATTTTATAATTTATATATTATAATATAATATTTTAATTATAGTAATTATTTTATAAAATAATATAATAAAAATAATTCACTGTCTCGGTCTAGAAAAATATCCCATTATTTCATTATCATATTCACCATGGATAAGGTGTGAAATGATGTCACATTATTATAGTGTTCTGTTGAAAAAGTTTTAGGACATGATCTTGATAATCATTAACTTATAATATAAATAGGTTTTCACATTCTTCAGTTTTTGAATCACATGTTTTGTTTGGTCAAGGAATAGTCCCAATAATAACATCTCCCATGTAAATACCAATAATTGGTATGTATAGGGTATGATCTTACTAGTCGAGGAAATTTCATCTTCTTTCTATTACTGTAAGATATTATGATAACCTGTTATATATACTAATTATTAGTTTCATGATAAAACTAATATGTTTTTAGTGGTTAGGAATCTTAATGATCATTTAAATTTGACATAATTTTACAATTAGAAATAAATAATCTAGTTTTAGTTATTTTTATTACTACATTATAGAATTAGAAAATTTATAATTTAAAAATATAATTCTATTTATATAATTTTACGTCATAAAAGTATCCCCCTTGAGAAATTTACCCTTTTATATTTTTATTTCATACAATAAAATATATCAGGGTAATTCTATTTAATTACATCTTCTTGTTACCACGTCTCATTCTGAAATATCTAGTTTCACCACAAGAAATTGAACAGGTCAGTTGTGTTGTTTCAAATATATTTATCTCTACAATCAACGATCATATCTAACTAACCCACATATGAAGGAATATTATATAAGGGAACAACCTCAATATTTAGTGTATGTGTGGGGTATGATATATACTTCTACAATATGGATATTTAAAACACATCATGCAATTGAGATAAGTTAGGTGGGAGTAATAGTTGTTAGTCATCCACTATGATACGATCATGGATCTCAATGTTGGACAATTTTTCTTTAAATAAGCATTCCCTTTTTCAAAATCCAAATGAATTAATTCTATATAGAGATATAGTGGAACAAATTATCTCCAACCACAAACATTAGGCCTCATTAATGATTACGGGCATCTTTTTTGTCTCAAATTTTAAAATATTTCATATAAACCTCAATATATTGATCATTCTCTATCATAACTTAGATATGATTAGGTCCAATCAGCTTCCACCATCCAGCAATATCCCATTATGCTAAAATCAACACCACTTCCAATAATGGTCCTCATAAGTTTCCATTTGATTTTTATAATTGATACTATTTTTATATGTGAACATAACTAGTTGTAGTTTATGATCCAAAAAACCATGTAATTCTATTGAACCTGTATCTAATATATTACATATAGATTGAATGGTTATCTTTGGCCAACCATCCATATAAGGGTGATATGTATTTCTAAATCATATCACCATAACATATTCTTGCTAAATGATTTTCCAGAACATCTAGGTAAACATCATTTATCTATCAAATACAATTGATTGTGGTACTTCATAATGTTGTACAACATAACTTCTGTATATCATTATTTGTACATCATGATATAAATCTTTCTTGTAAGTAATCAAATATTTTAAAATTTTTAAGAAAATCACTTCCATCTAGATCATGTTATTGCCTTATGATTTCTTAGGGATTCCAATGATTAAATAAATGGTTATGTTTTCCCATTTAAAAAATGTCATGAGATGTTTTTTAATCATACCCTTAGACTTCATTCATTTTTCCATAAGGAATTAGAATACTAAGAATCAAGATAAAAATTATATATTCACCCTCATCATGTTGTCCCACTATAAATTTTGTTTCAGATACTTATACATATTAACTCAGCCTGTGTGAATAGAAAATGATAAGATATATGCATCATGTAGAAGTTAAATTATTATCTCATGTTTTTTGGAACCTATATCTGGGTTCCTAACCATATAACACAATCTGTAGAAAATATTTACTGCATAATATGTACAACCTTTTTTTGAACATCATTATCTATTTTTCTCTTCATGAACCCATCAGGAATGGATGGATGAGTAGTTATTTGAAAACGGTATAAGCAATATCCATTTTTTATTCCCATGTATATCCTCTTTATGTCCAAGAAGAGTGGAACCCTTATAATCATCATAATGGATAGTAATACAAGAGTCTTTCAACTAAAACATCTTCCACTTTTTTCCTTCTCATATATGAAATGAATCAAGAAATTATAAAATGAAATTATCTCTAATGACATTTATTGGTGATTTCTATTCTAATTTTTTTAATATATACTAGATTAATTTAAAACATTACATATTCCACTCCATTCCTTATAGATATAACTACTCATATTCATTATTTTATATACCACTTCAACAAATTTCTGATCAAGTGTTGGGTAGTTCTAACGATGAATATTTTATATTATAGAGGCATAGTATATCACACTATAATCATAGAAGAATGCCCAATCAAATCTGTTTTTTAACTCAAAATTTTAGATCATAAATCCTTCTCAACATGTGGGTAATGTGATCATAGGGGTAGTGATTAAATTGTTATTTTTCTTTTTAAATCCATCATTTCATACAATATTCTTGTAAAAATTAACCCACCTACGAGTTATAATGGTTATAGGGAATGAAAACCATTAGAAGTCTCTCATAAATTTATGATAGTACATACCCATATAATCAATACGAACTAATTATCTTTATAAAAAATGTTGGGTTGGGACTTTATTTAATTATGAATTTCATTTAATGATCCAAATAAATCCCTTATTGGTGGTTAAATGTTCCCTTTGAATATTACATTCTCCCTTAAAGACACATTTTTTTTATATTTCACATATAACTTTTAAATTTTCAAGGACTTGAGTACAATGTTAATATACTCATCTTGTTCCCTCATGGTTTTTAAGTACATATCAATATCATCAATAATGTAATCTAAAAATAAATTTCTGTAATACCAAGGGATTTAGTTTATTATCTTCAGGATGATAGGAAGAAAATTATTCAGTCCAAATGGAATTATAATGAATACATGGTTCCCATGACATGTTCTACAGACAATATTAGTGATAACCTCATTCTTTACCTTTTCTTGACAATATACCAAAAGAATATTCAAAATAGTAAATTAATTGCATTCATGTAGCGGAGAAAAAAACGCTTCAATCCATGGAAGTGGTAATGTTTTCTTAATCCTGCTCATTTTGAGTTCATATAAACCAATGTAGAGGGTAATTGACACATCCATACTCTTGTGAAAATTATTGGTTCACCCCACAGTAAATCACATGGGTGTATAAATCCTTTTATTGAATATCATATAGTTTATTCTGAAGAACAAAAATATTAGTAGTGGTCATTAAAAATTGATACTTGGATATTGGGAAAGATCATAGTTTATGTTTTATGGAGAACAAATTCTTTAAAATAGGATACAATAAAAACATTAGTGAATTTACTTATAATGTGAATGTCGTCAAGGATGATCTTTACTTTGTTTTAGTAATTTGAATTATATATTATTTTTCACAGTGAAATAATATCCACGAATGAGATATTGATACAAATGGAAATTCATCATACATCTTGACCATTTATACAAACTGTTGGAAATGTGAAATACTGAGTATGATTTAATTCTCTCAGTAATATATGTTGGATCTATATTGGGAAATCCAATCCATGTAGAAAATATAATTAACATCCACTTAAGGAAGTGTAAATTGGTTTTTTCGGAAATTCACCTCAAAAATATTGATAGGGGGAATTATAAACATGGTTTGTAATTAATGCCCCATTTTTTGATTTCACATATAACCCCACTTCCCGAATTTGAAATTTTATATGAATTGTTCTAATAACCAATAATGATCTGAACTAATATGTATAATCATTTCAACTGTAGGCATTTTTATTTTTTAACTAGATGTTAATACAACCATTCACTATTTTATTAACTTTATAATCATTTACATCATATAATAATTAATTAGGTGTTATAATTTCCAAAATTTTAAACATATTAATGAGAAACTATAAAGACTTATGGTATAAACCATAAATGAAGTATACTACGTAAATTAGAAATTTTAAACTTTCAATATAATAATCCATGAAAAATTTTATAACCTAAAATTTTATTGTGTTTTTATCATTTAAAATGGAAATTAATGAGCTTTTGAATTTAATTAATCATAACCCCATAAGTTTCAAAATAGACATGTATCTTGGAATTTTTTAATGTACAAGATGAAAATTTAACTAATTCTCAATGCACCCTTTTTGGAGATATTACACCTATATCCCAATTTTCCATATCCACATCCAATGATAGTATGTGGAAAAGTATTAAGATTATTGGAAACACAAAATTCTATAAATTACCATAATTTAATAATATTTTATATTTTTTTACTAATTATTAAGGCTTTTAATGTCTACATAAGAAATTTGTGCTATACCCATAGACCACTACAAATGGTTTGGAAAACCATTGGTACAGGTCCCTGATAAATACCCTATAACAATGGTTTTGAAAAAATGGATGGTATATGGACCTTATACATGACATATAACAATGTTTTTTCATAAAAACATTAGTATAGATATCATCTATAGAAAACATTCTATAAAAACTGTTGTTATAGATCGATAAACATATGAAATACAATCAGTTTCCAAATATATGTGAACAGGTCCCTAAAATTTGTTTCCTTTACTAATTATTCTCAAAACTATTGTTATAGTTCTATAAAAAAATATTTTATAGATCTTTTGGTGAAGGCCAAATTTTTTTATTAAATATTTTATCAAATAACATATTTTTACCTCAAAATTTAAATTATTTTTAAATATACAAATGAATGTTTATCAAATTATATTCATAAATTTATTTACATATCAGTGTTTAGGTCATTGAAATATAGTTGGGATGTGTTGGGTTTATTTATCATTGAGATGTTTTTACATTACATATATAAAAATTTATTCAAATTTGTTGTTATAGGTATTTTATCTAGCCTATATTAATGGTTTGGTAACAATAGGTATATTCGACCTATAAAATAGTCTTCTTTAAATTGTAGCTATAGGTCTAAAATGATAAAAAAAGATCCAATGGCCCTAAAAATGTTGTTATAGAATATAACCATGGTTTGGGTACATATATAAATGGTTCTAAACCATTGGAATATGATTTTTATTGTAGTGTAATTTTTATAATCCAAATCCCCATAATAAGTAGATATTTCCCTGATTTTGAATAAAAAAACATATTTTAATAAATCATAATTCATTATTCATTACATATGGGTTCACATAATATAATCCTAGAAGATAACTAGTCCTAGTGTCATTGTTAATTTATTTACATAGTATAATAACAAAAAACATGGGAATAACAACAATATTTTAAAAAGTATGCTCATAGATTTTCATAGAGGTATAAATCCATTTAATTATAGTTTGAATCTATGTTTATTTCCTAATGGAGGATCCTAATAGGGTTATGTAATTATTTGGAGAATTTATGTTTAGTTTTCAGTACCATGTAGATTTTTGTTATGAAAAATATACTTAGCTTCATGGTTGGTGCATTGTTATTACTAACTCCATAGCTCAATATGTAACCCTATAAAGCAAGATAATGGTTTTTTGGTACATGTAAAAGGAGATGCATCACCATATGAAACCTATAACTAATGAAATTGGGAAAAATCCTAGTGTGAATTCTTTTTTTCTGATTATGTACCAGAGATGTTCAAGTTATGTGTATGAGATAGTTCAAAATTCGTTGCTTGTGCATGATTTGTCAATATTTGTCCATGAAAAATGTGAGCTGTGCATTATAGATAGTGGGATCTACGTGAATTGCACAAAATTAGTAAAACGATGTAGAAAAAACATCTTCCCATTTATAATGGGTGAAATTATAGATTTTTCCTTACTCTTAAATATAAGCCACCACTACTTCTACCCTTTCTATAGAAACATGTTTTCTTGAGCTCCTCAGTGGCTACCAAACTAGGGCCTTGTTATATATCCTACATCAAAACACATAATTACATTTAGTTGGTCATATTATATTACCCTTGTTATGTCATAGGATAAAATAACATCTTCAATAGCTTAATAAATAATTTTTCAGCTTTACCCTCCTGTGAACTCATATACCATTTTTTCATAGTGTTTTACTGGTTTTTTGATTTATCCCATTCTATGCATATTATAAAATAGGTATCAACTAAGGATTTATATACCGTGTAAGTTAGATGGTCTGGTAATGTTTCATATAACTCACGATTTCTATATCATTTTAAATTATGCTACATTCCATACCTTCCTTGCATCACCTTTAAATGTGATAATAGGTTAATTAATTTTAAAAACCTTTAATTAGATAGTCATGTTACCCCTAATTTCATCTAGAAAGAATTTATACCTTGATTAAAAACACCCCTACCGGTATGTTTCATTAATTCACCTAACCCTTATTTTATTGTCTTCAATTTAATCCACTGAAAAGAAGTATTTAATTATCCCTTAATAACATGATTATTAAATGAAATGTGAATTTTTAGACCATGTCACTTGACCCATTTTATAACTGGAATGAGGAATGGGAAATTCAATTAAATGGAATTTTTTATGACATGTATACCCACCTGGGCCATTATAACTTATAGGTTGAATAATTATTACTAAAACACATATTTTGGACCTTTTAATTAGTAAGTGAAATTGTAATGTAATGACCCTTAATTTATGAGGTCAAGGGATGAAAGACATAGAGATCTCCAATGGTTATATATAATTTTTATAGATGAAACTCTAAAATTTTTGTAAAGAGTTATTGGACAAGGTGCTCCCCAACATTTGTTGGGAATTTTTTGACATGGAGATACTTTTTCCCTTTGTCAGATATGTTGAATGTCTTGATCCACATCATTTACAATGAATTTTGGGACATGATGATCTACTAGCCCTTAATTATGGATATTGGAAAAGCTACTCCGCAATGTTGATTAAGATTTGGGACCATGCCATTCCATATCCCGAGTATAATTATTTGTTTTACCCATTACTTATATGTCATAAATTCCCCGGGACATTCTAAACCCATATACAATTATCATTACAAAGGAATTATTTTCTTGTGTTCCACAAGAACAAAGACTATATTATAACATAATTAATGCTAAAATATTTCTATCGTATGCTGAATATATGAGTGTGTGAAGAGTGTCCCATGGGGATCCCAAACCTATTTGGGAATTATTTATTTTTTTATCCTTTTATTATTATTACATAAACAATGCCTCGTGGTATATATATGGAATTCAATGTATCAGACTTCATTTTTGGGGACCAATTTATTTTTGTGACACCCTATTTGGTCATAAGTTTGGTACCCAAATATATATAATAAATAAATGATGGATAGAGTAAATAACACAAAAATGGATTCTTTTTTGTTAATTTATAGTTAATACATTGAGAGAATAAGACTAAGAGTGTTGTCATGATAGTAGTGGATGATAGCTTTAGGATTTTTTTGTATATTATATGTAACATAATATATTGTATGACTACATCAATGTATGCTTGTTTTTATTTTTTATACCATAATGGCATCAATTTTTATAATATATTGTCCAATGTTTATAATGTATTTGTATTTGGACAATATTGACTTCCTCTAATTTTTCTAATAGTTACCAATATTATATAATATGATGAAAATGGGTATATTCTTCCCACTGTAACACAATTCATCCTCATTACTAGTAAATAGTCTTTGGTATATGGGGATGCATTCTTGAGGCTATGTGGATACTAATTCATGTTACTTATTAGTGAACCGGCCTCACGATGTCACAATGAGGCATCAATGATTTTTTTCTTTACATTAATATTTAAGTAAGGTAGAGATTCTATTAGGATGTTTCATAATTTTTCAATGATCCTGTTCCAGAGAGTGTGTAAACTATATATATGGAAAACCTTTTTTTCACGTATGGGTCTCATTAGTGTGGTTTTATACTATTACAAGTGTATTATTTAACCATTTGGCAGAGACCATGATTTATAATGTTTTTAATCATTACATATTTTTACTCACTTCCTTCTACATCATGGTAGGACTGATAATGAATCATTATTTTCACATTGGGATTTATATTATATGCCTATTCCATGACATGTTTATTTACTGTTTTCATTGGATGGTGCATATTTTTTATGACCAGACTATTACATTTTTAATTAGAAGAATGTTTTTTATATTTTAAAAGGGAAAAATAATAGGTTATTTAAAGTATCTACCTCAAATAATAAAATGGATTCCATTATTGCTTAGTGGTATAACATTACTAAAAAATTATCAAATGTTTGAGATATATTTTTGTGTTTACACATGATAAAACATTAGATTATTGTGATTAAATAGATTCCAATTATATGTTTTAAAGTGAATGATTCTCTATACATATGAATCATGATCCATATAATTGAATCATTCTAAAGGGTTCTTTGAAGTTACATGAAATTCTTATTTTATTTAATAAATATATGCTCTTTATAAAATGAGAATGGTATGTTAATTAACTAAGCCATTTAAAACTATAATAGATGATATATTATTATTCATAAATAAATTTTTTTCCATTAAATGACGATTCCAATAACAAATTAAATTTATTTTACTATAAAACATTTTTTTGTCACTCCATATAATGAAGCCAACATTATGGAAATTGGAATTTTATCAATTCCTTCATCATAGATTCAGGTAATTGGGTTAATATTTTTTTGTGGGGATCCCTTGTTACTAACTTGTTATTATGTGTTAACCTCTTCATTTATATTATCGTGTATTGAGGCGTTAGTTGATATTCATTCACATTTTGAGTATTTCTTCTATTTAATCACATTTTGATGTTTTTCTAGGGAATTATAAATATATTCTTCCTTGAAGGGCATAATTTGAGAAACAAGAAGGTAGTTATGACAATAATTTGGAAGTGGATGGACCTAATTCACAAGAGTTTTATCTAATAGTTCCATTTGAGTCCCCTTGAGATATACATGGAGTTGGTGATGGAACTTATATTTTAAAAAGAATTTATATGGTTATTTCTATATATTTTGTGGGTTCCTCAGCCTACACCAAATATTTATAATATTATTCTAGAGACCCATCAGTAGAATCCTTAATCCTTTTTAAAGTAAAGAGGACCCATCTGATTGTGTCATGGATATTAGAAAATCTATATATCATTGGCCTTCTAGTGAATACCCTATCGTGGAGGCTTAATATCACAAAATATATGATTTGGGCATCCACGAAGAGTTGGAGAGCTATTTTAAATTAGGATGATTATCATCGGGGTATGCTTTGGGGGGATGTTAAGACTAGATTTTATGATAACATCTTACTGGAGACATTGCGAGACAAACAAGCTAGGTAATTTATTTGTGTAGATAATGGAAATCCTTCCATTATAAATTACTCAACTCTTTTCATATAGCTTTGGTGATTTCATCCTAGTGTTTTAGGGATGATATTGATATAGAGAGGAAATAATAGGATGGACATATATAGGCCATCTGATATATGATGAATTTTCTCCATTGGAATATTGTTTTGGATAATGTTATCTAGTCTATCATCTCCTAGTGTAACCTGGGGGAAGATGAAGGTGTGGAGAATTTTGGTCCAATGTCACATTAGTGGAAAAAAATTTCAAGTGGAATAAAGTTTTTATTTTAGTATTCTCATAGGGGAAGAATTATTAAATGTTTGTCCCTAGGTAGGCATGTGATATTCCAGAATTGTTGGAATCTAGGAAAAAATTCACTCATCGTGAAAGATATAAAGTTGGGTTATGATAATTGGGATTATTGGGAATTAAGTAATAAATTTAATGGACTATTAAACCTATTCTTAGTGGGAGAGGATCCACACAAGCTCCGCATTCAAGAGAAGAAGCAGTATATCCATGTTAGTATAAGAGATGAAATAAAATCAGTTACATATGTCAAATATTTGAATGAATTAATGAAATCCAGAATTCTAATAGTTAATGACAGTAGTACATACCTTCTTTCAGGTATTCTGGTTCTAGCTCTAGCACCTCAGATTTTTTTATATATGCATTTTTTGTGAGTGACATTTTTTTTGTGATAAAATACTTCTATGGAGTGATTAATAAAAATAGTCCACAAGAATTATAATCAAATTTTTTGAAAATATTATAGGATTTTCCTATTGATATAGACTAATCCACCCTGATAGTTTTAATGATAAAACAATCTTTGATAGTGTCTACAATACACAACACTATTTCAGAATGAATGAAGAAATATTAGTATTTAAATATTACTAGTATAACCTATCTATTAAATTGATGTGTACTAATAAGATTACATAAATTATTAAATATATATAGATATCATACTCAATATAAATGTATTGATAAATGATTTGATGATAAATAATCTATTTCTAATGAAGATATTTTATTCATAATTTTTTTTATTTTTGTCTATAATGAAATATTATAATTATTTTATATAACATTTTCAAAATTCATTTTATAAACTAAACCAAATTATGGAAATTATTATTTCAAAATTAACATTGAATGTTATTTATGAAATGTTGTAAAATGATTTTATTTTTGTGTAAAATCAAATATATTTCAATTTATTTTCATCAAATGTTTATATTTTTTATTTGGAATTAATTTTAAATATGAATAATTTTATTTATAATTATATCATTAATTTAATTTTAATCATACATTTTCAGGGTTTGGTATAAGTTTATTTTAATGCGTAAAAAAATTTCCGAAAATTATTTTTATGTACATAAAGATTATACATTTAAATTAATTAAAATAACTCATAATGAAGAAATATTAAAATGATATTTGTATATTATATTTAAATTTTAATGAGTCTAATTATATATAATTATTATTTTTAGTAATATGGTAAATTTGATATCATTAATTAAATGAAAAATCCATTTTCTTAGAAAAATAATTTTTGACACATTTATAGTGTTAATTGTATATTAAATTCATCCACATGTAGGAATTAAGTTTGATAAAATATATTCAATATATTATAGAAATTTAAAAAATATTATTATTATTTGGCTGTATGTTAAACATAATTGTTTGTCTTAATGAATAGTAAAAATGTAAAGATGTGTTAGTATGGTTAAAGGAAAATTTAAGTTATCCTTTGATAAAACTATATCATATGTCACCAATTTTTCATACTAAATATTTTTTAATTTATTTATTTATACCCTTATAAACATTGGATCTTGATTTAATGTTTTATTGGACACATTCCTACGAAAATTATAGATATAATATTTTATGTCAATAAAAAGATAAAAATATCACTCTCTTGCTTTAAAATGCCTATTACGTGTTCATATTGTGAAAAAATATACAAATGAATGGATATTTATTATTATATTGTTCATAATGATATTATTTTCATCATAATAATTTATTTAAAATATTATGATATTTTCAAATTATATTAAATTTTTATACAGTACTGACATAATAAATATTAAATAAAAATAAATATAATATAAGTGATTTAAAAAATAGTAGCTATAATATAATTTCAATTAATTACAGTGTTACATGAACTTTTTATAGAAATATTACATTTAATAGTTGTTTTAATATGATATATTAAAATTCTATTTCTTCTATGTGGTATTTAATTTCAACTCCAAATAAATAGAATAAAAATGAAATTAATGATATTTTATAATAAATAAAGTTCTACTAAATGATTTAATAATGATAAAAATATTATATTTAAATAATTTAATTTAGAATGGCTAAAATATCATCCATGACTAATTTTTTATTAAAATTCTCATTTATGGTAGTATTATTAACCATTTATGATGGACAGAGTTTTTACAATAGGTATGGTTAAAATGAGGTTGTGCACGTTACATGCATTGGTTCGAAAATTTATTTTCCAAAAACGTAACTTTTTTGTTAAATTATATATTATATTTATAATTTGTGGCCCCAAATTATCTATCAATTCCTATTATATTTTAACTAATATTGGTTAATTTACCATTGTAAATACAACTAGTTACCTAGGTGAAAATGAAAAGGGTAAAAGTGGTTATCATTAATAGTAATGGAAATATAATGTTTAAAACATGTTTATTTTTTTGTTTTAAAATGCTTAGTTTCAATAATATTAAATTTAGTATATCATTTATAAAATTTTGAGGATCTTTTTTTGTGACTTAAATCCCATTATTGAATTGTTTTAGGTATTTAAAAAACAATTTTTTCCTCTAACATCAAAAATGGAAGCTTCTATCCTCTTTTTTCAAAATTCAAAAATAAATTATCTCTATAATAACCATCCCAAATCCCTTATATAATTCCATTAAAATTTCCTATTGTATATTTTTATTATAAAACATTCAACGAAATGTTTTTTGTGTTATCCAATGTAGGTTGTCTAGAATAGAAAATCATTCTAAACCAATTGTTTTTTATTATTCATTCTTCTACGTCCAAAAAATATTATCCAAATATTTTAAAATAGAAACACATTATATTACATATAAGTATATTTTATTATGATAATGTTATAACTAAAATTTATATCTTCTGAAATCAAATGGGAAACATAATTTTTGATTATATTTTTAGTAGAACACTACAATGCAAACCAATGTGATTTTTTTCCTATAAACACCTCTCACTGTGAAATATAATGATATGTTTTATGTATATATATTATATTTATGATATAATTATTCATATGGAATTATAAAATCTCATATACCTTATTATCATCCAATATGATAGAATATTTTTCTGTCTCTCGTGCGTCTGTATGGAGTACAGCCTCCATAAAGTGATATGAATCGTTTACCATTTATGATTCAAAATGATGGTGACTATGAAATATTCATGTAATATATGTATATATATATATATATGTATATATATATATATATTAAATAATAGTGATTATAGAAATTTGAATTTATATTTACCTTCCCTTTCATCCATATTAAATAATACGAAAAAAATTTCAAGGAATATATTTATAACAAATATATATTTATTAGAATGGATTTTCTAACACATAAAATGGATGTTTGACCCATACTAAGGGATAGTTATCCCAATATAATTCATGTGAGACACATTTCACAACGACCAGTATTTTATATTTTTATGGGTATATACTACCGAGGAATATATTTTTTGATAATTAATAAAAAATTATAAGGATTTTAAATGTCCATTTAATTTACATCCTTTCATGGGGCTTGTTTTTCCAAAATCCGCAAAGGGTTTATGCGATTATGTTATAATATCACTATTTATAGGGTTGTTTTTTTATTATGTTTCTAATGGTGATATTTCATTAATAATAATTCCCAAATCTAATGAATTTTTTTATCCTATATAAATTTATATAAATTACATGCTTTCCATTCACGTACACCTATTAATTTATTCATTATACTAAAAGAATATATATGAAGAAATTTTACTTTACCACTCTTCAGTCGATAGTACTTTAGCTTCTATATAGATATTTTCCTATAATGTGGTAAATATTGTTTTTATAGTTATATAATTATTCGGTAGTGTTAATTTTAATCATGTATGAAATTATAATATTTGTTCAAAATTAATCTTCTTGTTATTCTCTTAATGAGGTTTTTTTGTATTTTTACCGAAGATGTGATAGGGGACATTATTTTAACATGTATGGACTAAAAACAATTTTACACCATCATGATCAATCAATAACTTGATACTTACCTAAAAAATATAGAATTATGTTTTCAATGAAAATGGTTACACTAATATTTGGGAAATTTTAATATTTTAAAAAGTAATTTTCCTAGTAGAAAGGGAAATTTTTATAAAGAATATTTTTAATGATCTTTTAATTTCATTTCTATTCCTCAAAAAAAGACCCCTTAGCTACGCTTTATATATATTGGTGATATGATCTAGTTATAATATCGACCTTCTTTCTATAAATGGATTTTGATTATGATGGAAGTATGTTTATGTGATTTATTCTCCTTTCCTAGGGCTATTTTATTATAAATCAATGTAATATTTACAAAACCATTTTCCCTATAATGTGTTATTCTAGCATAAAATATTTATGAATCTGATTTATATTTTATAATTTATTCCTGTATTAATGATTTATGATCCTATGGGACACATCGATGTTATTTTTAATATATGATTGGTGCCCCAAGAATTATAATGGCCTCTAATGTATTAGGTAAATATGGAAATCTCATGAGATAAATGAGGATGGAACAGGGAGAAAACCCAGTTACATAAAAGAATTTATATAATATGATAGAATTGGGTGTGAAGCTTGTGTACTGTGATAGTTTTTTACTAATCCCCATCCATTATGATATTTCCGTTATTAATCCTTAACAGCTAAGGAAAATATTTTATATCATTATTTTTATGCGAAAAACATATATCATATTTTAATTTTATGCCGACGTGGATTATAATATTTTATTAATTTATGATTTATTACTTATGAACTTCCATGATTTGTTCTATTAATCAATAATATGATATATGAAATAAATGTAATAGTTCTAAAATGTTATGTTCGTGCTATCATAGACATATACTCATGTTATGATCAATTGATCACTAAACTCTTAATTGTTTACACTTAATATGAATCTGATATCAACTTTTCTTATATTTTAATTCCCCATGATATAAGAAATGGTATTATTATTTATAATTATGAGGGATTATAATTATGAATAAAATTGTGGGAGATAATTTAGTTCACTTATGAACTAGTTGTTTATGAATCCATGTTTCAAATGTTACATGAAATATATGAATCTAGAATGGATAATTGTGTAATGTAATGAATATTGATATAATAATATGGAATATCTATATATGAAACATATGGGTATCTATAGTTGGTGTAAAAGAAATATTTAGTCAACATTTTAAAATAATGGAAGTGAAAACATTAGTGATGAGCTTTATTAAAATCCAAAATATTAGAGACTGACCTATGTCATTAAAAATAAATTAGTGTGGTTTTACTTGAAAAAAATCTTTATCGATATACTACAAGTAGATTGGTTTTTTATAATATTCATAAAAGGGTAATAACAAAAAAAATGGTTGGTCGAGTATATCAAGTCCATCATTGTATTGAAAAATGAGTTTTGCCTTTCTAAGCATCAAGTAAGAAACTATTT
Organism: Viscum album; assembly: GCA_963277665.1. Taxonomy (NCBI): domain Eukaryota; kingdom Viridiplantae; phylum Streptophyta; class Magnoliopsida; order Santalales; family Viscaceae; genus Viscum; species Viscum album. Next base: position 1,635,985,433 of record OY728121.1, on the reverse strand, counting down.
AGGGATATTATAAGGTTAATTAATGTTTTGAATAAAATTCATAATAATGGATTTCAATTGATGATGGATAGAAATGACCTCGGTCAACACTAAGGTGATGCTGATTAAATTGAGGGTTTCATGATTTAGGATACCTATAATGGATTATGTTGTTTCCCACTATTATTGTTATTTCTCATTATATAATTTATAGTTTTATCCAATGTCTATATCTAGGATGATCCATGTTAATATTTAATGTGATCGAAAATACAATGATTATTAGAATCCAAATGGAATGATCACTCGATATAAAGATATTATTAATATAGAAAACCAGTTATCACGACAAATGATTAAGAACATTAGACTTAACAAATATTTAGATATACCACTGAATTGAATTAGAGACATTCTTGAGAGATATTATTGTAGATACCATGGAAGAAATAAGACTCAATTTCTCTCATGTTATAAATGTGGAAAGGCACACACGTGATAATGTATCAATGGAAGGTGATGTTCTATTGTTTGTTAAAATAATGGTCATAGAGAAATGAATTTTGGAGGATTTATATGATTTATATGTGGGTATCAATTGAATTACACCTATCAATTTTCGATTATAAGGGATATATATTAGACCATGGAATGATTTATTTCATGAAAATCCTTAATGTGTATATAATATATTTTTTGTGTGTTGGGATTTTAGATTTATGATGTATAAGTGTACATAAGTTATATTATATTACAAAAATCAAAAAGATATAAGGATTGTTTTGTAGTAGTTTTATTTAATGATATGAAAGAAAATGTTGAATGTATGATATGAAATAGAAATATTAAATAATATTAAAATGAAATTTAATAGAAAATACATGTGTGGATTAAATATAACCCTTAAAATGTGCCAGAGGTTGATAAGATAATGATTACTTTTGATAATGTTAAGATTTAAATTTATGAAGTAAATCATATTGTATTTGTTTCCGTGAAAATGATTAGTGATTAGTTGAAAAATTTATTTATGATGGAGTTTTTTACATTTTCATAATCTAGAAATATATTTGATAATTTGTGATTTTATTTATAGAATAATGATAAAAATACTTTTGGAATAATAAATTTTATCATTAATGTTTTCTGGTTACCAAGGTATTAAAATATTTTCTATGTTTCATTAGGTCTTACTTTATAAAGTTTAGGGTATTAAATTTATGTTGATTTTTTAAATTATTTGACCATTATTCAAAATTTTATTGAATTCTGAATTTTTTCAGAAGTATTTACCATGTTTTATAAGAATAAGGACTTAGATAATGGATTAAGTTAAATATTGGTTTTCACAATTTATGTCTTATATATTAATGTATTATATTGTATAAATTTGTTTTCCTTCATTTTGGGTATTTATAGAAAGACTTTGGAAAAAACATATATCTCTTTTATGGTTTTTTTATCTGTTAAATGTTATTTTAGAACATCGAGAACAAAAATCACCTCTAACTGAAGTTACAATTGATCAATGAACAAACATATATTTTAACAATTCTTATGAAATTAAAATAATTTAAGTAGATTTATTTTATGGAGTTCACATTATTGATTGTAATGTAATTCATACAAATTAAGAAAAGATCCTGAAATGAAAAGTTTATCATATTTCCATAATTTATGATGAATAAATGGTCCTTTTTAACACATATTTAGTTTATGGTTTTATGGTCATTAACAATCTCAAGATCATTCCATTTCATGTGATCAATCATCACCATCACTTTCTTAAATTAATTCGTAATTACACTTTTCTTACATGTATATATTTTCACTTCCCACTAATTTTTCCTACTATGAAACCAACATATGTGTTATTCAAGATGACATTTATACTTCCTTTTAAATTTTATCAAGATGTTTTATGTCTAACACTGTGTACAATATGGGATTTCAATAAATTTATTTTTAGATTGAAAACCATTGATTACTCAGATAAAGTTAAATTATGGGGAAAAATGTATAAAATTCAGAGTAGGATAATGTAACACCTTGAGATTAAAAGAACATTTATTGATAGAATATATGACACGTAATCCCGAGCCTAAATGTACAATGAAATATTATTTTTTAAATATGAGCATTATAAACAGTCCATAAAATTGGAAGGTATGAATTGTATTAATTTATTAATAAAATATCTATAAATAAAATTCAAAATAACAATATATTGATAATTAATTAGGATATAAGCACTGAATTTTTAATGAGGACATTTTATTCTTCAAAAATTATTATTTTTAAACTATTTAAATATATTTTTTGATAAAACATTATGATTAATTTTTATAACATTTAGAAATTATATTGTATAAAATAAAATTAGTTTTTAATGATAATATCAAAATCAATATAGGATGGTTTTTTTATTTTTAAAAAATGATTTATTTTTCATTAAATATTAAATAATAATTTTTTTTAAATACCATTTTTTCATTCAATTATGTATGTTGAATGACCCATTATATATAGGATGTGGTCTTAAAGTGATATATGAACAATTTTATTAGTAAATATATAATTAATTTCCTCTTATTAAGAAACTTTCAACATTTTCATTAAATCAAATTTATTTAGGATGTTTTTTTATATTCAAAATGTTTATCAATTTTAATTAATTAAAATAACATCAAATGAGATAATATTTTTATTAATTATATAGAATATGTATATATATATATATTTAAATATAAACTAATATAATTATTATCTCTTGTTGTAGGGTTATTATTAGACTATTTATTTCTTAAAATTGCATTTTCTTTATAAATGGCTTCTCAAAGTAATTAAGGGATTATATTAAAATTAAATTATAACGATTATTTGAATAAATTTTTAACAATTATTACATATTTTAAATTAAAATAATTAATATTATATAGTAGTTATAACTTATTTTCTGGTCATAATAAATATTAAAATAGTAATACTTGTCACTATGGTAAAAAAGGTAAATCTGGATAATTTTGGTTAAAACAAAATGGTAAGGACAATGATTTTTATATTAATTATTATCTGATGATGTTTTTTGAAAACTTATCACCTAATTATATATATATATATATTTTTATTGAACCCTTCCCATAATGGTTAACTATATAATATTTTAGGTAAAGAAAAATATAAAAATTTCAATCTCTATCTTTTAAAAATATATTATGTGGTCACATAGGGATAAAATTTGTTTGTAAACTAATAATAATAAAAATATTTAATATAACATAAAAATTTAATTTATATTCATTTATTTATAATTTAAATAAATTATTCAATTATCGTAGATGTTTTTGAAACACGAACATATTAATAATTCACTTAATATGAAAATAATAAATATTATTTTACGAATAATGAATATAATATAAATTGAAAAAATATTTTATTATATTAATTTTCGGATAAATATAAAATAGTTTGGAGGATTTTGAGGAATATATATGAAATACATTGCTGAATTATTTTTTAAAAAATTGAAATAAAATGAATAGAGTCATTGTTGAGATTAATTATATTTAAAAAATGTTCAATAATTTATTAAAAAATCATAATAATATATTATTATAACATGTGATTGTAATATTGTTGTAAATTAAAACTATTATCCATTTTTATTCATATTTCAATTTTCTATAACATTTCTAAAAAATTATTATGGAAATAGTCATTACCGTAATTAATGATAAAAATAGGTTTTTCTTGTAATAAGAGCATGTGTTAAATATTATTTTCCACACACAGAGGATTTTTATTTGTTGAATTTAATTTTATGTTTAGCGTAATTGGTTCTAATTTATCTAATAATAAAAATTTATGTTCTATTCTAAATGTATAAATTACCCTAGGGAAAAAATATTTTTCAAGGGGAAAACACAAATGGAAAAATTGAGTATCTTTAGAAATTAATAGAATAACAAGTTTAAATCATTTTTTATTTTTTTATTTTGTAGGAGTGGATCAAATTATTATTCCCTATTACATATTATTTACCTTTTTTGAGGCACGTGGGTTGAGAGTGAATACTATTTTTGAATTGGTATGGGTATTTTAAAAAATAATACTCCTTCTCAATTATGAAAGGGATCATCCTTTCCAATTTCCTTGACATTGAATAGACTATTGGTTTTAAAAACCAATTCATAAATTATTTACATAAATAAATTTCCATGTAAAATAGTAATTTTTATTTTTATGAAACCATCCGAGGAAGGTTTTTTGTGTAAACCTAAAGAGGATGTCTGACGAAGAGCTACCATTCATTACTGAGTTTTTTATTTCTTCTTAGAACTCCTTCACATATTATCAAAAAATAAGGAAATAATAACACAAAAATAATCCTTATAAATAAATAATTATGTGTTAATTTTAAAATCGTTATATATTAAATGTTACATCAAAAGAGATACGAAATAGTCGATCATGTGTACAAAAGTCTTCTACCTCATGAACTGATGGGAATAAATTTCCATCACAACTTCTCATTAATAGATATATTTTTGGATTTAATGAATATATAATTATATATAAATATATTATATATATGGTAAATATATAATTATGTAATTATAAAATCATATATACCTTCTTAGTTTCAGTTTTTCTTGAAAACGATAACGTTAGTCATGTGTACGTGTGGACTACCTCCCATGTGAACCGATCCCGTTTGTTTTTTATTTTTGATTTAAATGAATTGTAATAAGGATTGAATAAATTTTTATATATATTATATATATCATATAAGATTTATTCTAGAATAATTAATTGATATTTGCCATTATCTTATCACATCTTTTGGGATTTCAAAATTGAATTCCTGCATTTGTATAGCATACCATATCCTTAAATGGTGTATATTTATTATATATATATAAATTTTATAGAAGAATATAAATATATATTGTATATATATATGACATAAATATAGGTAATAATATTCAATAGATTATTTATCTTTTATAAAATTAAGATATAGTAATCAATCATACAAAAACATAACTGAAAAATGATGTCGTTATCGGTAGAAATAGTGACTTTAATAAAAAATTCATAATTAGTATATAATAAAATGGATATAATTAAAATATTATGTTCTGAAATATTTTATTATAGTTCTATAATATATGAATAATAAATCAATATTGATTCAACTGGATTTTGAACCATGAATAATCTATTCCAGACCTGATGTAGGGTATTTTTGTCCCATATTAATATTTGTCAGACACATTCCATATTCCACACTTGATTATTTTATGCGGTGTAAATATTTCCCCTAAATTTGTTTAATGATTTCAATAATTAATAATATGTGAATTAAAATATATATATAAGGTTATTTTTAGTCATGGGGCATGCGATTCCAAAATTATCATAGTTTTAAGGGTTTTTTATAACAATATAATTGTCTATTAGGAATTTTAATGATTATATAACCAATTGTGAATATTCAAGATATATCTTAAAATTATATATGTAATTTTAATATACTTTTTAAATTTATAGACATTAAATTTTTTAATAGCAATTTCCTCTCTTTTTCTACTCAAGAGTCTAAAAGAATTTGTTTTATAGTAAATTGACATTATCTATATTTGAACAAAAATCCAATATCTTCCTATCCCATGATTTTAAAAGAATTTTATAATATTATAAAATGATTTTTTAAATTAATTTTTAACCATTATTTTATATTTAAAATATATTTTAAAATCCATTTTCTTTTAATTTTCGTAATGAGGATCCATGGAATTTTTACCAAAAATGTTTAAGGAATGTTTTCTTTAAGATTAAAAGAATCAATAGAATTTTATGCCATTATGATGTATCAATAATTTGAAGATGAAAAAACAATCTTCCACGTTTATTTTGATACAAAATGTTTCCTTAAATATTTGGGAAACTCTTTTATTTTATAAAGGTAATTTCAATGTGGAAGGGGAACTTTTTCATGAATTCATATAAGGATATTTTGATTTTTTTTATAATAATCAACAACAAAATCCCTTGATTCTACTTATGACATAATAGGTATATAATGTTATGATAAATTTCATATTATTTATATTGGTGATGTATTATCTTGATGAATATATGTTTAAGAAAAATATTCCTCTTTTAATTATTTATATTATGTTAAATAAATGTAATGATTTTTAAATTCATGTCTTTTACATGAGTTACAGTATGATGAAATGTCAGTGAAACCCTTTTACTTTTCCCAGGATATTATATGATGAAATTATTATGATATATGATAAATAGTCATTATGAAAATCATTATGTGACAGGTGTGATTATAATCATGTATCCTTCAAAATAATCAGGTTAAGATTGATATCACATGGGATAAAATGGATTTGAATTGGAATTTAACCCAATTCAGTATTGGGATTATTCGCCTAATATAGTAATTGAAGTGAAACTTGAGTAATAAAATTGTAATGAGAGTGAACCCAATCCACAATGATCTCCATGAATGTAATTCATGACTATAAATAAAATTATTTTCTATGCTTATGTCTATGCCACAAATATTTCACTTACATAAAAAAATGATATCAAAAAATTTTGTTCCTTGATTACCTTACAAATCATGTCCTATAAACTACATTAAATTACTCCCTGAGTCAATATTAGGCTCTATGATATTAATGGTAATGTTTTCAATTCTCATGATCATATTATTATACTCTTAGGATCATGTTATGTTTATGTTATCACTTAACCCTTCCTTTTTTTTACTTTTACAGAGCATCTGAGATCACCCAATATTATGTTTTCTTTTATTGAGGTTATGAAGGAAACTATTTAATTTTAATTGTATAAGAATGGATATTGATATGAATACAATAGTTTAAAATTATGTAATTCATTTATGGACCAGTTTTTTATATATTCTTATATCCAAAAATACTATACCTATACCATTATGGCTTGGATCATTATTTAATGTAATAAATATCTATATAATATGTTTTATTATTTATATAATAAAAGTTTTGGAACATATTGGTAGATATAATTTCACACAGATTATTTTTATCCTCGATTATACATGATTTTATTTAATTCTCTAGATGGAATTAATTGTTCCAATATTCATCCATATCAATTTTCATCATCGACAAGTGTCGTTATCATCAATTGATTGTGGTATTTATGTTTATAAGGAAGAATTGGATGTATTGGAAGGTCAAGAGAGGCTATAGAATCATTTTATAGGTATAGAGTCATACTAGATTTATAATCTCCTTCTAGATTAACATGGACTATGTAATAATATTTCCCCCCAAATGGTGGATCAATTATGGGATGTATTTCATGTTATGTTTTTGTTACCTAATGAGAGATTATTAGTTTTTACAATTTAGATTGTTCTAGGAGTTTCAATTGTATGTATCCCCCCAATAATATATTCTCACACTATGCTTTAAGTACTGAAGCTGTTGTCATATTACCAGGAATCCAAATGGTTTATCAGACATATTACTTCTCCATAGGATTAACCTATTCATTTCTCCAAGAATAAAGACAATACCCTTGGTGATAGTGTAGATTACTAGTAGCTGAATTAGATTATTGATAATGATAGGTACCCACTTCCTTAACTATAAAATCTCTTCATCCAATCAAAGGATACAAGGTATTCTTGAATATATGCTGGATTTCATAAATTTTTTAGACAATGTTTAGACCCTCAGATATACCACATATATATTTTCAAATAACATAAGGTCTATATGTGTAATTTTTTATTTTTATTTTACCACAAAAATGTTCCAATAGTCTTTGTGGTGTTTATGAATCATGCTTTCAAACTTTTAATAAATTCATTTTCTATTTTTCATTATGGTTTATATCTTATGGTATTCTTAAACTCGACATGAAAATTAAAAACATCATGATACCTGTCACGACCCGTCCCCCGGGGCCCGTACTGTGAGTACCCCATGCCCACCTTCCATATTCCAGGGGCTAGCGACTTGCATTGAAAAGCGAATCCCCTAAAACCAGGATGTAATTTCCTTTATATCCTATAAACACATGCTACCAAGCACACATCATGATATGAAAACAAGTAAACAATATAACAAAAAGTGTGCTGAAAGATAGAGGTGTTGGAATACAAGCCCAATAGTAAAGGTACAAGTACAACTGAAATACAATACAACTGAAGAATGAGAAAGACAACTATTGGGTCTTCCTACGAGCTTCCTACCTGATTGGTAGGTATAGATTGATTCCTCAGCACAACACGTCCCCTCGTCTCCCCTGTGTTCCAACAGGCCGTATGGTCCACCTATTGGAACTGTCCTATCCTTGTGCCCTCGTCCTCGGTCAGTGAGGTCTATCATCTGCACCAATAAAAACTAGGTGAGGTTATAACCCATGCAGGGGTGAGTATAACGATACTCAGTAGGGACCCAGAGACCCTCAAGGTCTCACAAGATTCACAAAGGATAAACTACAAGGAATGAAATCAACCGGCATCCTTAATTATTTAAATGCCCATACATATACCAAAGTTATTAAGAATAACCATTTCAATCATGAGGAAACACAAAGTCCAACTCAAAATCCCATGTTCAACTACTCGACAAAGGAAGGAGTACCATGAAGGTATGCTCCACACAGGTACACCACACAGAATAATACCACCAAGGTATTACCACAATGTAATGTACCACATAGTTATAGACTCCGATCATAATAGTTATAACTTCGGTACAGTGGGAGAGATGATTTTATGTAACTACTAATTGATCTTACTCTGTTATGATGCAGAACCACGAATGGTCCTAAATCATTATTAGACCCACATAGGATTGTAGTACATTGTTAGACCCATAGAGGATTCACGTACCTTGTCAAAAGCACACAAGATCCTAGTACATCGTCGATACATCGTAAGACCCTCACAGGATCCTAGAACATCTTAAGTCCATTGTCATACCCACACATGATCCAATTACATCATCAGTACGTCATCAGACCCACATAGGATCCTAGTACAGTGTTATTACATTGTCAGAACCACACAGGATCCTAGTAAAACATCAGTATGATGCAGACCCACACAAGATCCTAGTACATTTTCAGTACATCATCAGACCCACAAAGGATCCTAGTACATCGTCAGTACATCTTCAGACTCACACAATATCCTAGTACATCATTAGTACATCATCAGACACACACATTATCATCGTACATCGCAACACCACCTAGATGATTCTCGTACTAAGCATTCTCTTCATCGGGAGTGACAACTCCTTAAGCCACATGTCGATACTCCAACCCCCATGATGTCCCACAGAAAATTATCTCAATCTTCGGTCACGTCATATGGTTATCAAAGAAACAGACGATCCATCAAATGGACGCCTGGTCTATAAGTTATTATCCTTCTAGTCCTGAGGGCCTGGTGGGATTAGTGCTCGATCCAACCCAACGGTTCCCCTCATTTATTAAAATATCCAATACGCTATGCCAAAGGGACCATCTCAATCCATGGCTTCCAAGTCTGCAGATGTTTCGTCAAACAGACACTCGTTGCCTATGTTTTGGCCAAAAGCGTGAAATTGGGTCGGAGCTGGTCTGGGTTCGGTCTGAACTGGCCTGGGATGAAATGACCCTATTCATATAGACGTGGCCCGACGCGCGCTGGGCAGCCCTGCATGGCAGCAAGGCATCCATGGGGTTGTGTGGGGGCCATGGGGCCACGAGGCGGCACGCGGGCCACAAACGGCGTGCATGCCACAGTTTGGCACGAATTAACTAGGGTAATGGAAGGGAAGCATTGCGTCGCAGGGGCCTCTGTTGCTCCATCACCTTCAATGCAGCCGATAGTGTTCCAGTGGCAATATTCAAGTCCCACTAGTTATATTTCATGGCACAGGTCGCCACCTTCTTCTATTGTGAGGAACACAACAAAAACTCATGACTAATGAGGAGAGGTCATGCCATGTTCATTTGGACCATGCCCTCCAAGTTAGGTTAGTAGAAAGAGATAAGATAAAACATTCATGTATAACGTCAAACCCTATAACCTCCAGTAATGATTATTTCCAAACCTACAAAAATAAATCATCCTTTTATAAACTAGTTAGAGAGTTGATCCGCATTCTTTATTTAGAAGGGATGAAAATGGGAATCAATAACCACACATAATTAAAACCCTACTTCTGAGGTTTGTTGATGGAGGTGGAGTGGAAGGAGACAAATTCATTGGGAATAGTGTCATTGGTGTTCGTCATATCCACAAGTCTCTTCCAAATTCATCTCTAACATTATCCCCATTCAACATTTCTGAAGTGAGTTCTTTATTGGGGGGATGTGTTTCTCCATTATTCTCCAAAATCCTCCCTTTTTCCAACACTCTCCCAAAAATCCAAAGATATGAAATTCCCACATAAATTCAAATAGATTTAATTTATGTGGAAACCATAATTATGTGACACAAATGATTAAATATAGAGTTGGCATAATTAATTTACTCAATTAAATGGGAGGAGTAATTAAAGGGGAGTTGAGATGATTTCTCCATTAATGAGCTATTCAGGTGGTCCCCACCACCATGGATTTGAATTGGGGTTTTAGTTTGCGTGGTACACACCTCATAACATCCACATGGGAGTTTAAAATTAAAATAAAACTGTAAATTTTTTTTTTTTTCCACAAGAAAGTGAAAATCTATCATTCACCATCGACCTACTACAGTAGATGTAAAGGAATCCTTAAGAAAATACCGACATTGCATGTTCAACGGTGTCCTCATATACTAATTATTATCACTAGTTCAAAATTTACAAAAAACCACTCGCACGTTTTCTAGAGGTACCCAAAAAAAGTTCAGAAATTCATTACTGGCACACCGGGCCTCAAAATCTCCTGCTACCAATTTTTTCGAACTCATAAAATTCCCATATAAATAAAAAATTACATGGAAATTACATATCTTTAAATTCTCCCCACCTCATGGATTAGCATCCCTGAAATCCACAACACATAACTGGGGGAAAAAGTGGGTGTAAAAAGCATGAATATGGGCATCCCGCTCCCATTTGCTCTCCTGGAGATTTCTATGCTGTAAGTGGATGCGTACCAGAGGTATTGACTTCCCATGAAGGAATTGCTCTTATCCATATTTATTCTCTGCTGAATCCTCTGTAAACATCACCAAATCATCTATGTCTAGCTCGTTATGGTCAATGATGTTAGAAGGGTCGTGCACATATCTCATCAACTGGGATATGTGGAAGACATCGTGCACCTAGTGCAACTGAGGTGGAAGAGCTATGCGGTTATCCACCTCACCAAATCTACTAGGGACCTAAAAGGGTCCAATAACCCTCATAGAAAACATTCCAACCTGGACAAATATCCAAAAACCTCATCAAGGTGATACTGGTAGAAAGATGTGGTCACTATCCAAAAACTCCAAAGGGGTATGTCTCTTGTTGGCATAAGACTTCTTCCTGCTCTGCGTAGTCTTCATCTGCTCATGGATGATCTGTACCATTTATGTGGTATCTCATACCATCTCTGGTCCCACACGTGCTGACTCCCCTGGGTCATTCCAACACAACTGTGATCTGCAAGGTCACTCATATAACGCTTCAAAAGGTTAATATCTCAATGGTTGAGTGATAGATGTTGTAGTATGCACACTCCACCAAGGTAAAGTGATCCTACTAGCAATGATCGAAGTCAAGGATGTAAGCATGGAACATGTCCATAATGGTCTAAATGGTCTACTCAGTCTGGCCATTCATCTGAGGATGGAAGGTGATGCTCAAACGAAGCTACATCCCAAAATCCTCCTGAAACCCCTTACAAATATGGGACGTAAAATGTGCATCACGATCAAAGAAAATCATCAATGGTACTCCATGTTTCCAAACAATATCTTGCACATAGAGGCGTCCCAGGAACTCTACCAAACCCTGCTGTCTGATCGTTAGAAATTTGGCCGACGTGGTGAGTCAGTTGATGGTCACCCAGATAGATTCATGACCTCTAGATGTACATGGAATTCCTGTCACGAAGTCCATGGATATCCCATCCCACTTCCACTATGGGACCTCTAAAGGATGTACCAAGCCTTCTGGTACCTGATGCTCTGCCTTCATTTGCTGACAAGTGATGTATCGAGAGAGAAATTATGCTACTTCTTTCTTCATTCCCAGCCACAAGTACTTTCATCGGAGATTTGGGTACATCTACGCGACTCCTAGATGTACCACATGTGAGGATGTGTGGAACTCCATCAACACATCCTCCCAAAGTGAAACTGGTACCATGGTATGTAGTCTGAAAAGTATGATGTTCTCCCCACCTTCAAAAAATCAATCATGTTCCAGTCCTGTAAATAAATAAGCATATTGAGCCTTGTATTCACTGTAGTCGTGCTGCGCCTCCCGGAATCACTGAAGAAGTGGGGGAGTGACTCTAAGAGACTAAAGAAATGCTGCTCCATATCGATCAACAAAGGATATCTGCAAAGCAGCCAGATGCTCGATTGCCTCACCTAGCTGTGGTATACTAGATCTCTTGCTGAGTACATCTACTACTACGTTCCCCTTCCCAGGAGTATGGACTATCTCTAAGTCATAGTCCTGGAGGAATTCAGGCCAAAATCATTGTCTCAAGATCAGGTCCTTCTAAGAGAAGATATACCTGAGACACTTGTGATCAGAGTACACTGTAAAATTCTCCACCATCTGGTAATGTCACCACATCTTCAAGGAAAAGACCACTGATGCAAACTCCAGGTCATGGGTAGCATAGTTCTTCTCATTTTGTCTCAGATGTTGAGAAAAATCTGGGATAACTGCTCAATAATGCATTAAAAAACATCCCAGCCATGTCCCTGATGCATCACAGTATACTACATTCACAACACCCTCCTCCAGAATCCTCATGATGGGGGCACTAGTCATCCTTTTCCTCAACTATTTAAAACTATGATGGCATCTTTATGACCACATGATGTGTTTCCCATTCTTTGTCAACAATGATAAAGGTCCTCAACTATAGAGAAATCGTGCACAAACCTATGGTGGTATCCCACCAAACCCTGGAAACTCTGTACCACCATCACACTCTGGGGTGGCTCCCATGCAAGTACCGCCTCAATCATCACTGGATCCACTACAACTCCTACCTCCGAGATGACATGTTCGAGAATTTGAACCTCTCTAATCCAGAAATGGCACTTCGAGAGAATACCTTTATGTTGTTTCTCTCGATGTGTGTCCAATACTACCTGCAAATGATCGGTATTCTCTTCCTCGGTAGCTGAGTAGATTAGAATGTCATCAATGAAGACCACCACAAAGTGATCAATGTGTGGTTGAATGATCATATTCAGGAGTCCCATGAACACTATTGTATCATTGGTTACACCGAATCTCATAAACAAGAGTTCATAATGGCCATACCGACATCTAAAAGTCATCTTCACCAAATCCTCATCTCACACTCTGAGCTGGTGATTTCCCGATCTGAGTTTTATCATTGAGAACCACCATTCTCCCTTCAGCTGACCAAAGATGTCGTCAATCCTCGGGATTGGGTACATGTTCTTCACGGTCACTTGGTTCAGGTGCCAATAGTCAACACAATGTCTCAAGCTCCCATCTTCCTTCTTTGGGAACAAAATTGGTGCTGCCGAAGGAGAAACACTGGGATGAATGAATCCCTTCCACATTAAGTCCTCCATTTATACCTGTAGCTCAAAATTCTCCGCGGGAGCCATATGATATGCTAGTGTAGATATCAGTGCCATAATGGGGTACAATTCAATGTAATCTTCCACCTATCTATGAGGAGGTAGACCCCAAACATCATTAGGGAAGACATCTGCGTACTAGTGCACTACTATTGGATAGCTCGGACTCCCCACATCAATAACTCTGAGGATAATGCTAGAAAACTGTTGAGTGATCAGATACACTCTCCTTAGAGAAAGTCCATCATATCTTGAAAAGGCACCCTTCTTGACGGTGAAGGTAAACCTGGTCCCATCCGTCCAAACACACCACACAATGTGCCTTATACAGTCAATCTAACCATGGGAATTAGATAAGCAGTTCATATCCAAGATGACATTGTAAGGCCTTGACACCAATACTAGGAGATCCCAGTTGAATATTTTACCTCATAGAATAAGCTCACACCGTCAGAACTTGCGCGTAATCATCAAATATGCTATCGTAGTAGTCTCTAGATGTATGGATCGAGACAACGGATTCGTTGGATTCTATGAGTTCCGAATGAGGGAAGTGGAAATAAAAGAATGAATAGAACCTGTTTCTACAAGTACTGAAGCTAAGGTGGAGTAGACGTAGATTGTACCTTATATCATCTTTGGAGCACCGTGGTCGTAGGCCACAGTTTCCTAGAGCAGAGCTCGCGCCTGTCTTCAAGCTCTCTATGGTTGGGGTGGACCACCTCATGGTGGTGGCTGTAACATATCAAATTTTCTCCCACCTCCAGATGCACAACCAGCTCCTCTAACACATCTTCCTACTCCCTACGGTCCTCATCGATTGATCCTTTATCTCTTCCTGGGTAGTCCCTTGACCGTCTACGGATCATCCGTACATCGGGTTGGGGAATCATGAATCATGTGACCCTACCCGCCACATGTGAAACACTTCATGTTCCTCACTTGACTGGATTTATCTCTGGTACCCCGCATAACTAATCCTAAGTCATGCGGTCATCCACCAGATGGTTTTGTACTCTCGGACCTTTATGACATCTGTATGCTGCTAGCTGTAGAAGATTCTACTACATTACATATAGTGGTGGTTCTCGTTGTTGGCGACTACTCATCATGAAACATCTCCACTAAGAGGGATCTCTCTAACACCCATGCCTGTGTTGGTATGCTGAGAGAAATCATTGAATCCCTTATCTCCCACGTGAGTACCTTCTCAAAGGTCTGGGCAATGAAAAATTGGTCCTGCACCATATCAGTGGAGTTGTGTGTGAGGTCAGTGAACCTCGCTAACTACTGAGCCACAATAATACTACCCTAATACAGAAGAATAAGATCCTGTATTCCCACTGTGCGAAGAGTTTTTGGGACAAACTCTGCCAGACTCAGTCTCTCGAAGTCTACCCAGAGAAGAATCACATCATCAGGAACCTTGAGCATCCAACTCCACCAACTGCATGTTGTTTCCTATAGAAGACTGGAAACAAGGATCACCAAGGGATCAGCTGGTGTAACTACTAATTAGAAGACTCTCATCAAAACCTCCATCCAATCCCCAACTTCTTGTGGGTCCATCTCTCCCCTGAACCTGGGAGGCCCTTAGGGCTGAAACACCTGAAAAGCACTCAAGCGGCGTACACCCTCTATTGCTGGGGGTGGTGGCATTAGTGGACCAACGAGTAATGGTACCATTAGTGCCACTGCTGGTGCTTTTACTGGAAGATGGCCATGCACCAAGTCCTCATCGCTTAGTGGGCTATCAGTGCCTACTAAATCCATAACCCTAGATGGCTGTCTGCGTGGAGGCATCAAAAAAAGAAACAGGTGGGCTCTGGTTAATAAGTTATACCTGTTGAGCTGACTCAATGAGATCACAATGAAAACTATTGGAAAAATACATGCATTCAGTTTTTTCATGTGCTGAATTACAAATAAAATGTTAGGGTCCCGGTTTATGGATACGTCAGCCGCCGCACCTACAATGGATTTCCTAAATGGATAACCACACTTACTACACTTAACACTATTGCCGTTAAAATATCAAAGTCCAATTATCTATGCTAGAACCAACTCTTTTTATACAAATTTGTCATGACCCATCACTTAGGACATGTGTCGTGACTAACCCAAGATGAACTTTTATAGGCCAGGGGATGGAGACTAGCACCAAAAGGAATTTCCCCTTAAACTGGGAAGGAATTGTCCATATATCCTGTGAAAACATACAACCAAGAACACAACAAGATATACACACAAGTAAACTGTATAGAAAAAAGAGTGCTGAAATTTGGAGGGTCCAGAATACAATCACAATAGTAAAGTTACATGTACAACTAATATACAATACAATTGAAGAATGAGAAAAATAGCTACTGGGTTTTCCTCTGAGGTTCCTACCTGATGGGTAGGAGCATATTTCCTCCTCATCACTCCACGTCTTCCCGTCTCCTCTATGTATTGACACGCTTTATGGTCCACCTCTAGGCACCATCTAGTCCATGTACCCTCGTCCTCAGTCAGTATTGTCTGTCATCTGATCCAAACACAATAAGGTTCAGGCATAGTCTGTGCATGGGTTAGTATAACGATATTTATTAGGGACCTTGAGACCCTCAAGGACTCACAAAATCCAAAAACGATAAATGTCACGGCATGAAATCAACTGACAACCCTACTTTGGTATATTCCCCAAAATATACCTAAGTTATCAAGTATGCCCATCTAAATCATTAGGAAACACATAGTCCAACTGAAAATACCAAGCTCAACTATTCCACAAAGGATGAAGTTCCATGAATGTAAGTACCACACAGGTATGCCACACAGAAGAATTCCACCAAGGTATTACCACAAAAGAATGTTCCACATAGGTAAATAATCAAATCACACCTGGTATAACATAGGTCCGGTAGTAAAGATGATTAGATGGATCTTCTATTTCATCTTACACTGTTAGGAGGCCAAAGCACAAAGGATCCTAAAGCATCATAAAACCCACCGAGGATCGTAGTAAATCATCTGACCCACACATGATCCTAATACCTCGTCAGACCCGCACAAGATCCTACTATATCATCAGACCCACATAGGATCCTGGAAGATTCTCAATACATCATCCGACCCACTCAGGATCCCAGTACATCATCATTACATCATCAGACCCAAACAATATCCTAGTACATCGTCAGTACATCGTCAAACCCACAAGAGATCCTTGTATATTGTCAGTACATTGTCAGACCCACACATGATCCTTGTACATCGTCATTACATCTTCAGACACACACAGGACCCTAGTACATCATATGTAAGTCGTTAGACCCACACATGATCCTGGTATATCGTTAGAACGTCATCAAACCCACACAAGATCCTAGTACATCGTCAGTACATCATCAGACCCACACATGATCCTAGTAAATCGTCAGTACGTCGTAAATCCCACACATGATCGTTGTACATCTCCACAACCAGCTATAGGATTCCCCCAATATGCATGCACGTCCCCAGTAGGGTCCGCTCCTCAATCCACTGGTCAAAACTCCAACTTCTATTAAGACCCATGAAAATGTATCCTAAATGACAGCCATGTCTGACCCGGTCGTACAGACCCAGCATGACTAAGCCGAGGCTAACCAGTCCCTGTTCAGTTAAACTGGACCTACTGGGTCCGACCCAACCCACTGGGTCTGGCCTGACCAACTGGGTCCAGCCCGACTCGCACTGGACGGCCCGACCAGGCAGCCCGACCTAGTGGCGGGGTGGCCGCCGTGTGCCGCGGGGTAGCGTGAGGGATGTGGTGCAGCACGGGGGCCACAGGGTGGCACAAGATCCGTGTAAAAGCATGGGGGGTTTTGGGGCGACGAGAGGGCCGCGTGGCGGTATGATCGCCATGGGGAGGCGCGAGGGCCACCGGGCGACACTGAGGCTATGGTTGAATCGTTGCCTTCGTCGCTGCCTACGGTGTGCCGGCTGTCGTATCTGAGTGCCACTGGTTCCATATTATGGAATCAATTGCCACTTTCTTCCTTTTCTAGGAACACAAAACTAACTCATGAAAAATGTAGTGAGGTCGAGACAAGTTCATTTGGCCCGCACCTTCCACATTAGGGTGGTAGCAAGCGACTTAATAAAACTTGCATGAAGAATGTAAAACCCTAAAACCTCCAGGACAGATTATTCCCAAACCCACAATAACAAATCATTCACAGATTAACTAGTTAGAGTGTTAATCAACATTATTTATTTAGAAGGGAAGAACATGGGAATAAATAATCACACATAATTATAACCCCTACCATGGAGGGTTATTGATGGTGGCCGCGAGGAAGTAGACTAAGTCATTGAGAATTATGGCGTCGACGTTCGTTTCGTCCACAAGTCGCTTCTGATGTTGGCTCAAAATTCATCCTGATTCATCAATTCAGTATTGCGTTCTCCATAGGAGGATGTTTTTTTCCATTATTCTCCAATGCACCCCCCCCCCTTTTCCAAAACTCTCTAAAAATTACCAAGAGATGAAATGACTAGTTAAATTTAAATAGGTTTAATTTTTTTTGACACCATAATTAAATGACAATAATTGGTAAATGGAGATTTGGAATAAATAATTTACTCAGATAAATGGGATCTTTAATTAATGGAGAGTGGAGAGGTTTTCTCCATTAATGTGGGGTTCGAATTGTCCCCACATCAAAGGATTCGAATTGGGGGTTTTAGTTCAGATGGTCCCCAAATCTTAACAAATATATGGGAGTTTCAAATAAAAATAAAAATTTAAAAAAATATATTTTTATTTTTCCATAAAAAACTGAAAAACTACCTTTCACCATCATCCTACAATTGTCGAGATAAATTTCTCCTTAATAGAATACTAGCACTGCAAGTTCAAAGGTGACCTCAGATTTCAATTCTGGGCATAGGTTCAAAAGTTACAGAAACCCACTCGCACATTTACTGAATATAACTGAAAAAAATTCATAAATTCATTCCAGGCACCCCAGGACTCGAAATCACACGCCATCAATTTTTGTAGACATGTAAAATTCCCATATAATTAAAAACATTACATGGATATTTTGGGTCTTTACAATACTGTATTGTGAAAGTTGGGGGAGAATGGGTCATAATTTGAGATCAAATAATTCATCTTCTGGATTAATATTTTACATTTCTTGTGTAACAAGATATCAAATTCAAGGGTATATATGGATCTATAGAAGTTGTGATCCATTTCATCCTAGGATAATCCCATGAACTTCTTTGACAGTTAGAGATTAATGGGGCTAGTAGTGTAATATCTACATTCCATTCTAAATTTTTCACATATTTTAAAAAAGTATTATGGTTTGGACCAATAATTGTGTTATATTCTTCGTAGATAAAATAAAGATTTCATTTAGCATTGATCCTTACATTACCTGAACATAATAGTGTATATATGGTTTTCTATGATACCTTATGCAAAGTGAAAGTATTTTTGATAATAAATGACAAATGAGTAATGGTTTTTTGTTCATTCTAGTTGAGGCCTATCAAGTAAAATTACAATAGAAAATGACATGATTTAGTAGTGGTGGTTCATTGGTTGTTTACCAGGAGAAATTATTTAATGGTATAAGAATTTATAGTATACACGTAAAATAAAATTCTGAAATACCTATTCACATAAGTTATTTTGAAACATTGAATGAATATATTTTTAAAATTCCATTAATATTTTCATTCTTAAATTTATTATATTCATGGGAAATGAAAATTTTAGGATAATTTTAGGGGCTTAGTGAATCATACTCAAGCTTCTCATGAATCCAGTTGTGAATATATATTGATGAATACTCATTATTATATGCATCTAGAAGATAATGTGACTAATAGATTTCCTATTCATATTCCCTTAGCAGTGACGAAATGAATTAAAAATCAAATGAAGATAATGAACTTATCTATTATTGAGGTTCTAGTACCAAGGGAATGTGTTACTGTTAAGAACCACAGTGTTTGTAGGGTTGTTAAAGAGGATGATATCATGCATATTCATGGGTATTTCTGGGTTGCAATAAACATTTTAGATTATATTATTCAGGAATATAATGCTTCCATGTGGTATGTACATCCCAACTGTAGAATAATGTAATATATTTTATACAATGGGTATTGTAGGATTAGGATAATGAAGTAGAGAATAGTTTTTTTAATCAGTGTTACACCTATCAGTAAGTGAACATTTATGTATATTGGATTTATAGTCTTTTAAGTCCATTTCCATTCTATTATTAGATTTTGGATGATGTCAATATGGATTTTCAGATGGGGTAATGAAATAACCTCATAGAAGTGATTCTATGTATGTTATCATGTACATAGTGACATTAGAGTCACATTAATTTCAAATTAGGGATACCTTCTTAGTAGTTGAAAATGATAAAATCTATTTCTATGAGATCAGACCTGTAAGAACCCGGAGCTTCAATTTCCGGAACAGATCTCTTTTAAAGGATTTTTAATAAAAAATAGAGAATATATAAATTTTTTAGAGTACATGCCATGTACTTTATGTGTACATGCTGTGTACTCCTTGGCCACTTGAATCCCTCTGTTGGCTGAGACCGGTCCACACACATGGTGTGTAGGGGTGACATGGAGGCTCATTTTGGCGGAGTATGGAAAAACCCACTACCGGCAGTGTACATTAAGTGTATATGTTGTGTACTTTTTTTTATTTCATTAATTGACCCAGGGATGCGTCTAATGATGGGAAACATCTTCTTCTCCACCTAATTCCATCCAGAACGTCTGAGGAGGCCATTTCATCTCCGAGCCACTGATCCATCACTGGGTTTCCGAATCAAACTCTATTAGTTGCAGAAGAATCGAAGCGGTGAGTTATTGGTTCTTCTTTAGCCACATTTCCTGATTCTTCCTCTCGTGTGAGTTATCTGAGGTTGAACGTTTTAGACTTTTTTGCAGATCTACTCCATTCTAGGATGTTCACTGATCGAGGTTCAAGTATATTGATATCTGAGGATCTAGGTAGGTGGTTTGTTGCCCTATGTTGAAGTTCCTTGAGTTTTGGTTGCAAAAGTGTCTGATACCCATGTATCGGGTATCCCGGGTTTAGGATTTTGATCATGTTGTTTATCATCTGAAGTTTTCTTGTTAGCTTATGATGAATTGCTACTATTATATGATTGGTTTACTGATTGAGGATCACCCCATGGGTGTTTCTACCTTTGTTTGGTTTTTTATCGTCGTTTGGCACCGTTTGCCGGTGAGGTAACCCCTATTGCAGTTGTTAGTTTCTTGTTATCACTGATTGCATTTTTTCATGTCGTTTAAATGCTTTTGATGCATGGTATCTATTAGCGAAGTTGTTGTTTAACTTACTTAGGACTGCTAACAGTCGATTATGCAAAACTGGACTACTCAGGGCTGTGAGAACCAGGTGAAGGAGATCAAAGAGGGAATAGACGATTAAGTGCTTCCCTAGAAGGTATGTTGGTTTTAATTTCATACGAAGGACCTACGGGAATCCGAATTTGTGCTTCCCAAAAGTTTTCTTAGTTACCCAGGCATCGAGACCACAGGAGGAATTAGATGTATGTGCTTACTCAGAGATTCGTTATCTATCATTGGAAGAACATAGGGGAATTGACGTGAGAGCTTCCCAGAGTGTCTGTGCCTTGTATGATTTCTGGACTATAGGTTTCTGCTAGTTTAAGCCACCCAGAGAGTCACTGTGAATTTTAATGGTTGGTTCTGATGAGTCCCCCAAGCCAAAGAAAAAGCTTTGGTTTTGTACTGCTTTTGATTAGGTAGTCTTTTTAGATACCTGTCGTGTTACCATCTTATCATGGAATAGAAAACCTTTCTAGTTTTTCACCTGTTGTGTAATTAAATGAATTTGAATGGTAATTGGTAGAATTGTTTACTGTATTTATTTACCTTTACTTTTTATATACCACTCACTAACAGTAGGGAACAAATCTTGTGGTGGTTGCCTACTGGGATTAGTCTCACACCCTGTTTGGGTCCTGATTTTCGGCCCAAACAGATTATGTGGTTGCAGATATAGGTTGTGATTGTAGCCCTTCTACTTCAGAAACTTGATTTCTGGTCGGAGCTGGAGAGCATGGGACCAGGCCTTGTCCCTCGACACAGTTGGAGTTGATGGTTACATGTAGTACTTTGGTTTCAGTTGTATTTCAACACATTGTTTTGCTTACTTCTTTCCATAGATACATGTACCATTCTTCATCATTATATCAGACATTGATTTTACATTAAATTAAGTTATTGCATGCTATTTACTTCTTCCGCTATTGATTATCTTTATTCTTCTACTGCATACCTTACCAAATGAGGGCGCAGTTTCCCCACTGACTCACCAAGTCACTCACTTCTAGTCGGCAGCCTCTGGCATTTGGGGAAACGTGCTTGAGGTTATGTGGCGAACATGGAATGGGGAACCAGTTATGTGGCTAAATATTTGGGTCATTACAAAGTGTTATTAGAGGGGTTTTCTTTCTTTACTATCGCTTACCGTTTTGCGCCAATAGCCAGGGATAGGAAGAAATGGGTAGTTAGTACTTAAGTGTGCTTGGGAGTAATTAACCCTTGCACATGAAAAAGCTATCTTACCTCGTAATTGCAATTTGTTGTTTTTGAAAGTGTTACAGATTATTATATTTCATTATTTGGTGATGCACATGTTTTGTGTTGTTACAGTTTATATGATTATGGTTCTATTTGGTTGCAACCCAATGAGATGAGGGTGTTCCATCTCATGCATCATATAGGCACTGTGTAGGAAGTCACTTGTCAAGCATTTTACCATGACATCTAGGGTTCATTATATTTTCATTCTTTTGTGATAGATGTCGTGATAGATTATGCATGTCATTGTGGTAGTTTTTGTGATAGAAATACTTGTTGTGTTGATAGAGTATTACTTCCTTTACAGCTTGTTTAGCATTGGCACCAAGCTCTGGCCTTGGAGGTGTTATGGGCCCTCGAGGATCAGAATTTGGAATATCATTGTTTGTTGTGTTTTTTACTTGTTTTATGCATTGTTATGAGGCCAAGATTTGATTCGTGGGGAGTATGGGCCCCCACCGATCGGAATTTGGCACATAACTGGTTGTTTTTCAGTGTTTCTTGCGTTCAGAGTAGTTTCTGAGGTACATCCAAGAAAAACCCAGAATACACAGCATGAACTATATTCATACACGCCGTGTAGTTTTTAAACAGTGTTACTATCTATGTAAACAAAAACACGGGGTGTCAGAAGGTCTTTGGATACACACCGTGTAACATAAGTACACGTCGTGTAGTAGTCAACCGTGTACCCGGCCGTGTCACTAACAACACGGGTCGGGGAAACTCGTGTAGTACACTCCGTGTGTTATAAGAACATGCTGTGTAGGCTTCTTATAGTTACTCATCTGTGTCACAAACAACACGGGTCGGTGTGATATATCCTTATACACGCCATGTTTGTTCAGAACACGTCGTGTAAGGGGTTAGCGGTGCGGTCGGCCAGGTAACTACTACACGGGCCGCCAAATATTGGCTTGTACACGCCGTGTACTTAGTGCGCACACCTTGTAGATCAGAATTAGGAGGACTGTGTAGGTTAGCCGTGCAAATAGACTCGGGCAGGGGAGTGGAGTTCAAGTACACGCTGTGTTTTGGGACAACACACCGTGTAGTCTAGAACGTTACACAACCAGTGGTGACAGAATTACACGCCCATGTAAATGGCTATAACAAACATGCCCTGTAGATTAATATACACGCCATGTAGTTCAGTTTTTCAAATTTATGTGTTTCTATCTCCTATTCCTATTTTTTACTCTTGTGTTTTCAGTCCTTGTTGATCCTAAATCAGAGGCATTCTTTTGATCATTCAGGACTATGGAACCAAGGCATCCTCCCTTTGCACGTCAAGAACCAGGCAGTGACCATACGCCTGATATGGTAGACCAGGGACCACCAGTAGTTCCGCCGATTGTTCAGGATATGGTACCTGCATTGATTCCGAACACTGGTACGGATGATCAGTTTAAAGAGGGTTTCATGAGGTTCATGTAGACCTTCTAGGGAGCTCAGCATCCTACCCCGTCTATGGCAGAGCTGACTCAAGCCTTCCAGCACCAGCATCCTCCCACTTTCACAGGGAATGGAGGACCTCAGGTTGCAGAATTATGGTTAGAGACCATGATTTCCATCTTCGAGCATCTGGAGACACCCCTATATAGAATGTTAAATCTTGTGACATACATGCTACGAGATTCTTCCAAAAGATGGTGGGATGTAGTCTCACAGGTAGGGTGCCAGCGGACTATGGCTTGGGACGAATTCCAACGTACATTCTACGAATACTTCTATCCAGCAATGAAGAGGGCTGACAGGGCCAGGGAGTTCATGAACCTACAGTAGGGTACTATTTCAGTTATGGATTCTTCCTCCTGCTTCACTATGATACAGAGTTTCTCACCCGTTCTGGGAAATGATGAGCTGTTTTTGGAAAGGAAGTTTGAGGAAGGCCTCAAACCAGAGATCAGATCACCGGTGAATGTCTTCCAGTTGGCTTTTATTACTCTGATAGTCAACCAATCGCTAATCACCATAAGAAATATGAGGTAGACTGGAGCTGTTGACCAGGGCGGTTCAGCATCTAAGGCTGAGTCATTTCATACTGACAGCAGGAAGCGCAACCGAGAGTCTAGTCGAGGTGACTTGAGGAAGCGAGGTATTTCTTCTGGTAGACGGGAACTTCCTTCTGGCAACCTGGTGGTGTGATATTAGTGAGGAAATAACGGGCATAATAAGCCTCAATGCCTAAGGGATCTAGTGGAGTGCCGAGCTTGTGGCAAGATGGGTCACCTGAAGCGTTTTTGCAGGGTTCTTCTTCTAACGGCTAGTGAAGGAGGATCTGTTTCTACCCCACGTTCAGGAGTAGGATTACCAGTTCCGCAGAAGACTGGGGTCTGGAGTTCTTCAGGTCATTCAGGCCTAGGTAGAAGACATGGACGTGGTTATCAGGATCAAGGGGTATCAGATCAGGGATATCAAGATTCTACACAAGGCCGCGACACTGGCCAGATGTTTGCAGTAGAGCAGATCCATCAAGAGAATGATCCTGGACCATCCACAGTTCGAGGTACAATATTAGTAGTCTCAGTTTTATCTTCAGCCATATTCAATACTGGTTCTTCACATAGAATTATCTATGTTTCTGTCGTGGAAAGTCCTGAGCTCTGTCTCTTTTCGTCTCCTGACCTGTTGACTCTCAACACGCACTTGGGAATGAGGACATCTAGCGTACACTTGTGCAAGGATTTTCCTCTCGAGGTAACAGGGGATCATTTCCTATGGGACCTCTACGTCTTGGAGATGACGGGCTATGACGTTATTCTCTGTATGGTCTAGTTGGTTCCCTTCCAGGCGGTCATCGATTGCTATCGCCGCAGGGTGAGTTTTTTATCACCAGAGGTTGAATCTTTCCTTCATAAGGGCGAGTGGAATTTTCAGGCGAGTCAAGCCAGAATCAAGCATCATGGTCTAGGATAAATTATGGCCCATATTTCTAGTATTTATCTGGATGACTAGGGGACTTCACAGTTATCTTTTCCTCCAGTGGATGACCGATTTCTAGATGTCTTTCCAGAATAATTTTCAGGTTTGCCTCCGGAGAACGATGTAGACTTCTTGATTGAGCTCATTACAGGAGAAGCACTAGTTTCCAATCCTCCATATAGGATGGCTACACCTGAGTTGCAGAATATCATTAAGTAGTTGGGGGAGTTGCAGACAAAGGGTTTCATCCAACCCAGTACTTCTCCTTGGAGTCCACCTGTCCTATTCGCGAAGAAGGAAGATGACACCCTTAGACTTTGCGTTGATTATCAGAAGTTGAACCCGTTGACGGTCAATAACCGATATCCCCTTCCGAAGATTAATGAACTCTTCGATTAGCTTCGAGGAGATCAAGTGTTCTCGAAGATCTATTTGAGGTCCGATTAACTTAAGTTGTGTGTTAGGCACTCAGATATACCTCTAACAGCCTTCATAAGCAGGTATGTCCTCTACAAGTATTCAGTTATGACGTTCGGCCTTATGAATGCTCTAGCAGTTTTCATGGCACTGATGAACCAAGTGTTCCATCCATTCTTGGATTCCTTCGTCGTGGTCTTCGTGGAAGATATCTTGGTGTACTCTCACACTCGACACGACCATGCAACCCATCTTGATATCATTTTGAGTACACTGAGGGAGCATCAGTTATATGCTAAGCTCTCAAAGTGCCACTTTTGGATGAACGAGATTCAATTCCTAGGTCATTTCATCTCAGAGACATGAGTATCAGTAGACCCAGAGAAGGTGAGAGCAGTAGTTACCTGGGAGAAGCCGAAGAATGTCTTCGAGGCACATAGTTTCTTGGGGACGGATGCTTACTACTGGCAGTTTATATAGGACTTCACACACATAGAAGCACCGTTGATAGGCTTGACTAAGAATTGGGTGAAGTTTGTTTTGTCAGAATCCTGTGACTCAGCCTTTCAAGAGCTGAAGGGGAGATTGACTTCAGCACCGATTCTAGTTCATCCAGAGCTAGGAAAGAGATATACAGTTTTCTGTGATGCATCTGGCATCAGGATTGGATTAGTTCCCATGAATGAAGATCATGTTGTTGCATACAGATCATGTATGTGGAGGCCATATGAGAAGAACTATCCAATGCATGACCGGGATTTGGCTACAATTGTTCATGCATTGCGTTGTTGGAGGCACTATCTCATGGGAGAGAATTTCGTGGTATATACTGACCAATAGAGCCTCATGTACATCTTCACGCAGCGTGACATGAATCTGAGACAGCGAAGGTGGGTCGAGTACCTACAATCTTTCAACTTTGATCTTGCTTATACGCCTTTGAATGGCAATGTTGTGGCAGATGCAATGAGTAGGAGGACTCAGTTGAAGGCAGTTCAGGAGGCTAGTAGTGAGTGGCATCTCATGGATCTATTCTCTGAGATAAATCTGGAGGTGCACGATAGACATGGTAAGAAGATTATTTCTTCTATAGATGTTACCTCTACCCTTTTTGATCATGTTCGAATGAAGTAGCTATCAGACCCTGAAGTCCTAGTCCTATGGGAGGGTGTCTAAGATGGAGACCCTACTCTGGGGTGGACAGTGGGCGATGAAGAGGTGCTACGTTTTCATGGCCACGTATGGGTTTCAACAGACATATGGGAGGATCTGATGTAGGTGTTCCACGCATCATCTTTGGTAGTTCATCCGGGTGTCACCAAAATGTACCAATACTTGAGACGTCATTATTGGTGGCCCGGTATAAAGAAGAATGTGGCTGGTTTTTTTATGCGGTGTTCCACCTGTCAGTAGGTGTAGGTAGAGCATCAGTGACCAGTAGGGCTTTTGCAGCAGTTGCCCATTCCTGAGTGGAAATGGAATGATGTCGTGATGAACATCGGGACAAGTTTCCCAAGATCCCCTCGAGTAAATGATGTGGTTTGGGTTGTAGTGGACATGCTCACGAAGGTTGCACACTTCTTGCTGATCAAGGAAACCTTTAGTTTTGATGAGATGGGACGGTTTTACATCCGAGAGATTGTGCATCTGCATGGAGTTCCACACTCCATTGTTTTAGACAGGGATGCATGTTTTACTTCGCACATCTTGCAGGGGCCACAGAGGGTTTTGGGTACACAGGTACTTTTGAGTACAGCATACCATCCCCAGACTGATGGGCAGTCCGAGTGTACAATCCAGGTGCTTGAGGATATGATCTGAGCTTGCATTCTCGACTTTGTCGGTTCTTGGGAGAAGCATATTCCTCTAGTGGAGTTCGCCTACAACAACAGTTTTCATGTGACTATTCATATGACAGCTTACGAGGAATTGTACGTTAGGCCTTGACGATCACCATTATGCTGGCCAGAGGCAAGAGATGATGCTTTTCTTGGACCTCACCTTGTTTAGGAGACCTCAGAATAGATAGAGTTGATTCGGAAGAGGCTGGTGACAGCACAGTCTTGGAAGAAGTATTATGCTGATCAGCAGAGATGACCTCTGGAGTTCGAGGTTGGGGATTAGGTTTTCCGACGTGTCGCACCGAGGTTGGGACACAAGAGGATTCAAAGGTAGGGTATGCTTTCACCGAGATATGTTGGGCTGTGTGAGGTTCTGGAAAGAGCCAGGATGGTTGCTTACAGTATGCAGTTACCTTAGAGGAACCAGGTAATGCATGACGTCTTTCATGTTTCTCAGCTCCGACGGTATTTCTCAGACCTGCCTCATGTTTTTCAACCCGAGTAGGCTGATTTGGATTAGGATGTATCTTTCTAGGAGCATCCTATCAGGATTGTTGATCATAGTGAAAATGTACTCCATGGTCAGTCTGTTCCTGTGGTACGGGTGTTATGGCAGCATGACCGTATACCGGATGAGACTTGGGAGAGGGAGGTAGATATGATATCACAATGGCTAGAGTTGTTCAATGATTCTTCTTCTACGCTTTGCTAGGGAAATTCAGAGACAAATTTCTTCAAGGGGGGAAGTTTTTAAGAACCTGGAGTTTCAGTTTCAGGTACATATATCGTTTACGGGCTTTTTAAGGAAAATGGAGAATCTGGAAATTTTCAGAGTACACGCCGTGTACTTTATGAGTACATGTCGTGTACTCCTCAGCCACTCGAAGCTGATTGTTGGCTAAGACCGGGCCACACACACGGTGTGTAGGGGTGACGTGGAGGCCGATTTTGGTGGAGTACAGAAAAACCCACTACACGCCATGTACTTTAAGAGTAAACGCCATGTAATTTTGTTATTTCATTAATCGACCTGAGGTCACGTCTAATGACGGGAAACATATTCTTCTCTGCCTAATTCCGTCCAAAACATCCAAGGAGGACGTTTCTTCTCCAACCACTGATCCATCATCGATTGTCCAAATCAAACTCCATCGGTTGCAGAAGAATCATAGCGGCGAGTTCTTGGTTCTTCTTTAGCCTCGTTTCCTGTTTCTTCTTCTCGTGTGAGTTATCTGAGGTTGAACGTTTTAGATGTTTTTGCAGATCTAATACATGCTAGGCTGATTTATGGGCTGAGGTTCAAGTATATCGATCTCTGAGGATCGAGGTAGGTTGTTTGTTTCCCTACGTTGAAGTTCCTTGAGTTTTGGTTGAAAAAGTGCCGGATACCCATGTATCAGGTATCCCGAGTTTAGGATTTTGATCCTAATTTTTATCTGCCTGATATTTCTTGTTATCATATGATGAATTGCTGCTATTATATTTTTTCTTTCTTGATTGAGGATCACCCCATGGGTGTTTCTCCCTCATTTTCGTCGTTTATCGCCATTTGGCAGAGTTTTCCGGTGAGGAAAACCCTATTGTAGTTGTTAGTTTCCTGTTATCAGTGATTGAATGTTTCACATGCTGTTTAAATGCTTTTGATGCATGATAGATATTAGCCAAGTAGTTGTTTAACTTAGGGCTGCTAACAGTCAATTACGCATGACTACACTGCTTAGGGCTATGAGAACATAGTGCGGGAGATCAAAGAGGGAATAAACAATTAAGTGCTTCCCAAGAGGCTCTATTGGTTTTAGTTTCATACGCAGAAACTACAGGAATCAGACATTGTGCTTCCCAAGAGTGTTCTTAGTTACCCACACAATGAGACCACATGAGGAATTAGACATAAGTTCTTCCTCAGAGAGTCTGTAACTATCATTGCAATACCATAGGGGAATTTACATGAGATCTTCCCAAAGTGTATGTGCCTTATATGATTACTGGACTATAGGGGTCTACTAGTTTAATCCACCAAGTGAGTCAGTGTGAATTTTGATGGTTGGTTGTGATGAGTCCACCATGCCAAAGAAGAAGCTTGGGTTTTGTACTGCTTGTGATTAGGTAGTCTTTTTAGATACCTGTCGTGTTAGCTTCTTATCATGGAATAGAAAACCTTTCCAGTTTTTCCCTGGTTGTGTAATTAAATGAATGTGAATGGAAATTGGTAGAATTGTTTACTAAATTTATTTACCTTTACTTTTTCTATATCACTCACTAACAGTAGGGAAAATTCCTATGGTTGTTGCCTTCTGGGATTAGTCTCACACCCTGTTTGGGTCCTGCTTTTCGGCCCAAACAGATTATGTGGTTGCAGGTATAGGTAGGGATTTCTGCCCTTCTACCTCAGGCACTTGATTGCTGGTCAGAGCGGGAG
This sequence comes from Viscum album, assembly GCA_963277665.1. Classification (NCBI taxonomy): domain Eukaryota; kingdom Viridiplantae; phylum Streptophyta; class Magnoliopsida; order Santalales; family Viscaceae; genus Viscum; species Viscum album. The sequence goes on along the minus strand of OY728121.1, from coordinate 1,635,955,417 downwards.
AGCATGGGATCGGGCCTTGGCCTTCGATGCAGCTGGAGTTTCTGTTTATATTTAGTACTTTTGTTTCAGATGTATTTCAGCACGTTGTTTTGCTTACTGCTTTCCATAGATACATGTACCATTCTGCATCATTATATCAGAAATTTCTATTACTTTATGTTTAGTTGTTGCATGATATTTACTACTTTCTCTATTGATTATATTTATTCTTTCACTGCATACATTACCAAATGAGGGCATAGTTTCCCCACTGACTCACCATGGCCCTTGCTGCTAGTCGGAAGCCTCTGGCATTTGGGGAAACACGTTTGAGGTTATGTGGAGAACCAGGTACGGGGCACCAGTTATGTGTCTTCGGATTTGGGTCATTACAAGACCCCTTCATCCAATTCCACCCCCATCATGACAAATTAAGATTCATGGTTTACCTCATGATTCATGTTGGTTATTAAAATTTATATTGGACCAATGGTATATTTGAGTATAGTATACCACCATAAGAATGATGGGAAATCTAATCGTACTATTCAAGGGATATCTAGAATTTTTATTATTGGTCACTTGGTGTTGGTGGTTTAAGGGAGAAACATTTACCAATTGATTAATTTTATAATATTAATTTCTTTCGCGAATCTATAATAATGACTAATTATTAGGGACTATACAATATTACATTCTTCTCACACCTGTGTAGGTTTGAGGTAAGTGGATATGCTAACAGTACGAAATCTCATTCAGAAGGCAATGTAGAAGGGGAAGTTGATCCAGAAATATATAAACATAGTTAAATATTGTAAAACATGATATGCTGATTGTTTCCTTCAATCTCTAGAGTTCATGGTTGGAGATTAGGTTCTCTTACATGTTTTTAATATATTATATATTCAAATTATAGATTGATAATGGAATTTGGGGCCTAGTATTGATGGTATATTCGATATTATGTAAAGTGTTGGGTATTTATTCTTTTAGATGTTGCCTCCTCAGATGTTATAGTCCTTGAAAGATGTATTTCAATATTATTAGATTTTATATAAATTTCTAACCCATATATTATTTTTGATAATATGTATGTTGAGTTATAGAATTCTAATTATTTTTCAGAGTAATAATTTCATTTCATTTATGATTGAAAAAAGAAAATTTGAGGAATGATTATTTCTTTTTTACTGGTTCAATGGAAGTATGAAAATATACCAGATGCTACATGAGAGTTAGATTTAGATATATGATCTCATTGGAATGAATTATTCTTATAAAATATCCAACTACCCTTAGAATGGACACATGGGGATGAGTTGTTTTAATGGGGGATGTTATATGTTTATGGTTTCTCATAGAGGTAAAGATCATTCTATTTAATGTTTTAACCATTTGGGTTTGTCTATATGGATGTTACTAATTTTTTTATTGATGTTTTCGGATAGTTAATGGTTTCATCAGATCCATGGGATATGATTTTTGAGAAATGGGCTCAATTTTTTGGTTAACACATGGTTAATACTAATGGTGTGGCTCATCCATGGAACCATATAAGGTAAGGGTAAATTTTTTTAATTATTCAAGTAGAGACACATGGTTATTCAAATAAAGTAATAACATAAAATTGTATATCACATGATGTATGTAGGTTTTGTCTAATAATTCCCCACATTCAAGTAGGGTGTGGGTTGTGAGATATTTTTAGAAACAATGCTTATGATTGGTTTGTCTAACAATGTAAATGAACTATGTGGGGTGTGGCGCATGGATTGTGGTAGTAGAAAAAATATCAAATGGTTTTAAAATTAGTCTGAAAAAACCATGTTCCCATTTAGTATGTATGAAATTATTGTTTTACCAATTTAAAATATAATAAAAAAACCCTTTCTTCTTAAATTTGTATTAACAACTTCCCTCGTGAGCTCCACTTGGGATCCCCTCTATGACATTGTAAGATACCCATCACCTAGAATCATTATAAAAACCCTTCAATATCATTTTATCACTCTATGTATTTGTATTACCTCACTAACTAATATTCTCAGTTCATGAAACCATTTTTGATTCAATATTCATATAATCTCTTATTCACTATTTTGAAGTCATATGTTTTTAGTTTATCTTTATCCAACACTAGCTCAAAGATGTTGTTGATATTAGACAAGTTTATATCTATTGATATAAGATATGTGGTATAGATCATTTCCTTGAAATATTTGATTTCTATATCATGAACCATTGTTTGACAAGCCAATCATTCCATAAATTTAAACATACTATGAAACTAGATAAATAAATTTATTACGTGATTAATTAGTTTTTATTTTCCCCATTAATATTTTTAAGGAATGTTTTATAACCTCATAATGAAGAACATATTTTTTGTGGGTATCTTAAATTTCCTTGAACCCTTTTTACATCACTTGAAATTAAAGTAACACTTATTTATATTGACATTTCATCAAATAATATGATTATTAAATGAAATGAGAGAAAAAATACCATGTAAGATGATCCATTTTATCACTGGTATGTTAATTGTGAAATAGGATTAAATGAAATGTGTTATGTAATGTATAATTACATGATCCTTTTTTAGTTTTATATGAATTGGTTAATTGTGTGAATGCCTCTTTTGACCATTGTGATTGATAAAAGAAAATGATATGGAATAATCCTTAATTAATATGATTTACTAATCTTGGAAATGTTATATCACAATGTTTATTTATATTATATTGACATGGATATAATCAATTTTTTTTGATATATTTTGTAAATGCAACTGATCAATGTTTGTTAGTAAATTTCAGACATGATTCTCCATTATTCCCTAGTTTATGAATTTTTAATTGGAACTCCTCATTACGTACCCATAATATGAGAGGAAACTGGGTTCACTGGTTACCACTAAGCAGTGGGATCAAACTCAACTCTGACAGAACATGCACCATGGGGTCGATCCAAGGATGAGGGGTGGTTCGGAACCATTCTGGGTCATTCATTATGGCCTTGACTGCATCCCTGGGGCGAGGTTCTTCTCTCCTGGCCGAGGATAAGGAAACACTGATGGGTATCTACTTATGACATCAAGAAGGGATCAGCTTATCAGAGGTGGAAACCTATTCCCTAATCCTCCAAAATTCCATCCATGGATCCGGCGTCATCCCATGGTCTATCCACTACATCACCAGGGAATACTGGGACATTATTAGTAGCAATATGAGCGTAGTCCACACTTGGTGTGAGGGGAATAAGGTTGTGGACTACCTTGCCTCCATCGACTTCCCTGGTTCGGCCCATTGTTTTTTTCTCACCGCTACCACCATGAAGCCAGTGGGAGTCAACTTGGTTCGAGGGGACCCCCTCGGCCTCCACTACTGTCAGCCCCCTTTGGCTTCACTTTTTCTTTTTAGGCACATTGGGCCTACCCCTCTTCTTTTATGCACGCTTACTTGAATAAATAAATAGTATGATGATGTTTTTTATTATTACTTATGGACACCTTGGTTATGTGAATAGGGTAAAAATCATATATTATAAAATAAGAAATAGTCATATAAATTTTTACGTAGTCAGAATTAGGTAGTTTCAGATGGATTTCCCATGCGTAATATGAACTGATATGGGTATTTTTTATGTCATTTACATATTTTATTATTATTACCATCACATTACCTCATTATATATTAATAAAATATATAGAAATAAACTCTATTTCAGGTGATTTATTTAGTTTTACCCACGTATTACTTAATATTATATTATGTAACCAGAAATATTTCATTATGTAGGTAGAGATTATTGATATCCCGAAACTATGACTGCTTGTTTATTTTTTACAAGGAATGACTATTTTATTATATGAACATTCTAGTTCTCTTGATACTAATATAGGTGACTTAATATAAATTTTATACATTTTATAGTGATTATTATACGATATGAATACTAAAATGTACACATATTTCCATTTTATATAACATCATGAAATAAATATTTTTATTAGATTTCTCAGTGAATATTCTTTATTTTTATTTGGATAATTTTGACTTCTATTGATTTTCCTATTATCTTTCATTGTTCCCCACACTAATATATGTTAGTATAGTCTCGACACAATACCACAATATACCCACACTACTAGTCAATAGATCTTGGGTTTTGGGGAGGCATGCATCATTCCAGGTGTCAAATAAGAGAGATTACTTTTTAGTTAACTGGGCATATGATATCACAAAAAACACCACAAAAATCCTTTAAAATTATACTTCTCTTCAAAAACTACAATATTTCATCCAGGGTCACATATATATGAAAGGGGTGATATTTAATGGTCCTTAAGGTAATAATAAATCATAGAATATTTTAATATAGTACAGGTGAGTCACGATATATATTAATATATCCTAAAAGGGGTTATAATCACAAATATGAATATCAAAGCATGATATATTATGATAACATAATGGTTCCATGGGAATGGAATAACAATATAAAAATTACATCATAAAAATATGTCAAGTCTATCCATAGATACATCATAATATATTATTCTTAAGATAACCTATTATGCACTATACATGGTATATCATGAAATAAAAATAGATCCCAATGAATTTGAGGGATATATAATTTTGTACCTGCCAATAACATTCACATCATGTACATGCAAAACTGTTTCATATATATCACACAATAAGAGGATATATTTACTCACATTTAATACTTTGATTAAGGATTGTGGGTTTCATAAATGGATTGAAAAAATAAATTTAGGATATGTAAATCTAGGTGAATATGCATTAGGGGAAATGTTGAGGGGTATTAACTCGATAAATGTTTTCCATGAAAAAATTACCTGATACGTTTTGCGGCATTACAAGGTTATATAACGATTAATGGAAGGTTTTAATAAGATTTAAAGGGGTGTATCATCACATGGAAATTATAAATAATGTATAATGTATTTTTAATAATATATCCAAACATGGAAAATTGGATAACATAAGGCTTAATATCAAGAATATTCTTGAATAATGGGGAGGATGAAAGGATCCCATACCTTGAGAGGGTTATTCTAAAATTTTGGTATGAGATTATTAAGAGCATGGGAACACCACTAGAGATCCATAATTAGATAAATATAGAGTAAAATTGAGATTAATTTCTTCTATAGAATATTAGTAGGATCTTGTTTTGTGTTTTATTGAAAAATAGAGGATAATTTTTTATTAATTTCAAAACATAGGTTCTGGGAACTATATGTTAAATTAATAAAATACACAGACCATCCCTTGGGTTTTTATAATGTTTTCATCCAAAAATAAGTGGTTTTAATTATTTTATATGGATGGGATCTAAAATAATTTAAATAATACCTTTGGTGATCTCATAGCAATCAATGTTTATACAAAATTAATTTTTTTAACTATAAAATAGAATATAACTTTTAGGGGATTCTTTAAGGGATCATAAAATTAATTCAATAACATAAAAAAATTTCAAGGGGAAATATAATTTTGGCCTTTTATATCCTTTATTTCTTTCATTACATCACTTTTTTAATTCAACGATGTTATTATACCTATTTTACATTCCCAATTTCTTATATTTTGACCCAAAAAATTGATTGTCATAGAAATTAGGAAAAATAATGCATTGGATAATTTTTATTGGATTATTTTAAAAAAATATGTATTTTATCAAAATAATTCTATATATATTATAATTATCACTCTTAAATAAAAAACCACATTTATTGAAAAATATAGGTTGCTACGACAATGAGAGTTTCTCATAGTTATAAAAATTTATATTTGACTTAAAAAATTATATTATCATTTATATTAATCTAAATATAATTTTTCTAGAATATTTTATCAAAATAAATATTGATTAATTTTTTTAAAATAAATTATTAAGTGTGTCCATATTGAAGATATATATTTTTGAAAAATAAAATTTTTGTGTCACCAAATTAATATATATTTTGTTTCGATCACAATTTTTAGTAATTTAAATAGTAATACTAAAAATGGTTAATATAATAAATTATTTTATTAAAAGAAATTCTTAATATTATTTTCTTGATAAATATCCCTTTAATACCCTAGTGTACACAATAACAGCAAGGTGTTTGTGGGTGACAATTCTATAGGGTGGTTTGATGAACATGGTTTGAGTTGTGACATATAAATGCTTGATATTATCCCCTAAATAGTTTAAATATTGATTTGGTTGTTGAATCATGGATTTGTATTTTTCTATGTAAAATCCATTTGAATCTATCTACCTTGGAGGCTCTAACAAAATATATTTTTTGTGTATTATCTTACATGTCAAGTCCATATCATCTTCTCTCAGTATCAATTGGAATATATTAAAACCCTTAACATACAATAACCATAAAGGTCGCTATAAAATAAAAATATAATCAGCGGTTATGATAATAATTGATTATTTAAAACATATATTATACTACTATTCAAAATATGAAAATTTGGGAATACATTTTCTATATCTACATTAAATAATTAGAAATTTACTCATTTAAAAAGTGAAATTCATTTATAAAATTTTGGGTCATTAATTTAAAATTGTGACATAAATAATATAGAATAAAATCCAATGTATAACTTCATAATAAATAAAATAATAATAAATTTATAATGATTCATTTTTCATTTAAATCTTTATCATTTGTTTAACCCACACATTAAACTTGATTTTTTGTAAATGATGTAACATAGTATTCACAATTTTTGGGCCAAGAAAATAATTTTAAAAAATCAACGTGGGACATACCTTATACATTAATGATATGATAAAAAATATCCCATAGATATGAGTAATGATGGGATTGTGTTTTTAATTTTTATATGCTTCATAAATAAATTATATACATTTAATACCATTTAATTTCATTTTCGTGAGTATTTTCAAATCATGAATTTAAAGGAATCAATAAAAAATTGAATAGATATATAAAATAAATAAAAATAAAAAATAAATAGTTTTTATAAAAAATTTTCATGGGGTACCTCAGTGAATAAATAATATATTATTTATAATTACTTTAATATCCTTTATTGTATTTTCGTACTGCTTACACATGCATTCCTTCGACATTCCATAAGAGTCCATGAATATTATAATGTATCTAATAGTTAATAATAAACAAATATCATAAAAATAATTTAATAATATTAATAATAACCATTTATAACAATTTATATTTTTTTAACCAACGTGAAAACCTTTTTGTGATTTTAATGAGAGAGTGGCATTTGGAAACTTTTTATAAATTAAAATAATATAACTGTCAAAAAAACATTATGTCGTAAAATATCACATATTTTCATATTTATGATGGTTGTTTTATAATTAACTTAAAAATATGGATTAATGTTATTTGGGGGTTTGTATTGATAAATTAAGTGATATTTTTTAATACAATTATTTAGTTTAACCCATCTTTTGATGATAAAATTTTTCCATATATATTATTCATTTTGACTAAACATTAAATTAAAATAATTAAAATAAATTATCCTTTAAAATAAAAATTGAAATAAATTTTTTATGATTCAATATTTATAATTGGTATTATTTTTTATAAAATAATTACATAACATTAAATGAAAAAATATTATTTAGGAAAATAAGTTTTATGCATTGACAGAATATAGACCAAATCAAGTATAAAAACGATTCCAATTAGGATTATGAATATTTTAAATATTATAGACCATTTGTTAATTTTAATAAATAATAAAAAATTTACTTTTAATGAACATGATCAAGTGAAATGAAATCATTGTTTTGAAAAAATCAATATTTTCATGGGTCACAAAAATATAATCATTCTTTTAAAAACCTAATAGTACAACTATTATAACATGATGATATGAAAATTGATATTAAAATTTATTAAATTGGTTGAAATTAATTATAATCTCTTTTTAAAAAATTTAAAAATAATATTTGATGCAAAATTTTTTTTGAGGCATAAAATGAATTTATACCCATTACATGTCAAATTACTGTGATTAAGTGAGTGTTTATTGAATAAATTATATATAAAATCTACATATTTCAATATTATCATTTATAAATAGAGATAAATATAATATATTTATATCAAAATACAATTCAAATAAAAAACAGTTTTACAAAAAATACCTCTTTTACTTTGTAAAGATTTTATATTTTATTCAATCCAATTTATACTAAATTTAAGATTGATTAATAATTTTATTATGATATAAATCAATGATCATCATAGGATAATATATATTAAAATCCCCCAAACCAATGGATAGATTATAAAATTCTTATTTAATTAATTCTATTTTAGTACTATATCATAGAAAATTTTACGGATGATATTGAATATCCACACTATATCAAATATATTATTTATAGGAAATACAATTTATAATATAGGGTTCTTAAATTATAACCGTTAATGAAATATTACCCACATAATTTTATTTAATTTATAATAAAAAATTTTAGGTTATTTAAAAAATTAATTATTGGGAATGGAATATGTTACAAATATTCCTAGAAATGGGGGAAATTTTAAATATATAAAAATAACATAGTTGATAATCCCCAACCCATAATGGGATAAATAAATATATTTTGGAAACAGTAAAATGTAAATATGAAGGTCACCAATAATAACATATAAGTGAGTACCCAAATAAAGATTAGTTGGAGGAAAGTTAAAAATAGGTCATTTTGGAGAAAAAATATCCAATGAAAAATAGAGAGTGATATGTAATAAGATCATGATAATGATAGACTCCAAAAAAATGAAAAAAAATTGTAAATAAGGCCATAAATTATAAATAAATAATTGTAAAAAATATAAATTTTTAATTTCTATATCCCTTTTGTAGGGTTTATTTATTTTTTAATATCATTATAATGAACATAGGAATATATAATTATGTGATTTGTTTTAATTTTCTAAGAATAAATTTATCATTTTGTTATTATTCCATAATTTTTTCCACAATTAACTAATATATTATTGCATGAAATTAATATTTTATATGAATTTCATATACCCAAATCACTAAAATTAACATTTAATAGATTATAAGATCAATAAATGGATGAAAAAATTTATATTCCATTTATCCAATCAAAAAAAAAAATATCAATATCACAGGTTAAAAAGATATTTAATAGTAATCCATAATGTAAAAAATAATGATTAATATAAAAATCCAAAACAATGACAACAATTGTTCAACATAAATCCTTATATAAATAACAAACCACATGACTCTTCGAAATATTTTTAACTATGATCCAAACCCAAAAATATGAAATATTTAACCACATATTTTTCCTAGATAAACATATCATTTTTCTCAAAATGACATCAATCAATCCAAAATTCACAAGCTTACAAATACATATGTCCTAATAATATAATATGAAGAAAATGATAATATTTTTAATAAATAACATGAGTCATCATAATGATAGAAAACCATATATTTTCAAAACAAAAATTCATCCATTATATCTCAATTAAAATATCATCATAGGAAATAATATTTTATTTAATGTAATCATATAATGTTTACAAAATAGTTAACTTATTTAGATATATCTTTAATACCATAATATAATAGTCACATTCCAATCCCACGGTTTTATATTAGAAAAATCATACAATCTAAATTGTAAAAATAATTCTATCCAAATTAATTATAATTACATCAATATCAAATATCATCACAACCATAAAGGTTATAAATACATTTTAGAAAATTTCTACAAAATATAAAATAATTCATCGTAAAACATATTTTTTGTATTTGATAAAGTTAAACGTAAGGGTTATATATATGTAAATATTATTTTGAAAAATGAAAAAATTTATCCTGAAAAACACCCACCACATAAACATAAAAGGTTTATCTATTCTATTAAACTGATGGTAAACTTTAGAATTATTAACCCATGATGGTATTTAAAACTATTCAAATATCCTCATTTGAATAAACCTAAAGTCTACTGTTATCTAAACATTTCCTTAGATACTAAATGAAATGACATGTAAATAAGAAACACACATTTACATTAGTTATTACAGGTGTTGAACATTATTATTATTTTCTGATCATTTAGGTTTATGAATTTAGGTAATTATGAAAAAAATTAAATTAAATACTGAACATTGTAATATTTTTTCAATATTTTTTCATAAAATAGATTTTAAAATTAATAATGTCTCATTCAAAAACATCTTTAGCTTAAAAGATGAGTCACCATACTAGAATATTGACCTTTATATATTTCATAAACATCTTATATCCATTGAAAATAAATGGAAAATAATGGACGGGAACAAAATATCATTGTTGGAAATAATAATAATAGTATTCAAATATACTGTTGAAATACATGGCGACTCTTGCTAATGTTTTCCTTTTTTAAAATAAAAAAGTGTGCACATTAATTTGACTTATTCATATGAAATAACAAGTTAATAAAAAAAATCAAAACTCATTAGAATAATTAATAATATCATTAATGCATGAATGTATTAATTTTTAAAAAATACATCATTCAACATTAAAAATTCTAAAACATCCTTTATCATATAATATTAAAATATCTCTAAAAAAATTAGTAAGAATAAACTAGGTATCTTATATAACAATATTCATAACCTACAACAACTCATGTTAAATTTGGTTTAGAATAAATGATGTATATTTTATTCAAATAAAGAATCCTAAATTTTTTTCTCTAATATATTTTTCGATCAAACAATAATCATTACCCAAGGCATCAAAAATATATATTGGTCTCACCCATAATCAAAAGCTATATCTGGCTCAACAACCCTCATAAAAGAATTGAATGAACTAAAACATGAATGAAGTACATATAACATAAATTTTATATTAAAAGTTAAAAAAATTATAATTCACTTTATAATATTATTATGTCCTCATAAAGAAACATATTTTCAGACAACTACCTTAGAACATTATAATTACAAAATCATTTAATTTTATTGTGAATCGAAATGGGTCTCTTGAATTATCCTATAAAAACATCTTCATAAGCCATATGAAAAGATAACATAGATGGTATCTAATGATCATATCACTAATAAAGTATAAAAATTCATTCAATATGTGTATGTAGATGAAAAAAATCTTTTATGGTCATTTAGATATTTCTTTGAACATGTGGAAAATATAGTTTTATCTAATTATATTTATAAACTAAGAAGTCCCCAACATATTGATAAAAATTAGATATTTTAAAATACAAAATTGATTCCTTTAAAAGAAGATTCAACTAATATATTTGTGAAGAATGTGGGAAATGTATTCCATGTCATATATGATTAATAAGATCATTTTTCTCACACTTTCTTATAAATTAAAAACTTATTTATATATTAAAATTTTTAAACGATTCCATTTAATATTTTATAAATTTTTTAAAATGAATTAAAAATAATATTTCAATAATATAAATCCATATATTATAACTTCAATACGTTATTTTGATGAATATGGACATTTAAGTGAACATTTTAGAACCAAAAAAGAGGAAATATGGTTTTTTTTCTCAAAAACATGTATCAACCATTTCTAGTAACAATAATATGAAAACAATAAAAATAAATTAAATTGAATATTTTTCAGAGGATAATATTGTATATGATTTTTATGGAATTAGAACAATGTATATTTTCTCAACAGAAAAATTATTGAAACATATATCTTCATTGATTTGGTAACTTATAAATAATAAAACATTGAATGAATTATAATAATTTAAAACAATTAATCCCATTAATATAAAAATATTAATGATATTGTACAAAAAAGTTAGAGTATATACACCATATTTACTCAAATTGGTTCGTAATATGAATCATACCTCATCAAAATAATATTTGGATGAAGAAGCCATATTATATTGGTTTTATATGAATCAAAACATCATAAAATAGAAATTGATATATGTATTTTTAAATATACTATATCATCATTAAAGTAATAATAATATACATTAATTTTTACTATATAATACACACAAAATATATAATTAGAGATTATGTAATATGTCTTACATAAGTAACGGTGAGACGTGAAACCCTTACCTTGAGTCTGACTCTCAATATAAATTATTTCAATCTTTTAAAATATACCAATATTAATTATTTACATTCATTGATAACAAAATAATGTTTAACCCCTTACCATAATTGATATTATTTCATTTAAAAACATCTCTTATATAGTTGTGAAATCAGTTATATTCATGTCAGATATTTACTCAATGATCGAATCAAAATCAGGAAAAAAATCAGATGGTTGATAAAGGTCAATGTTTTCAATGATAAAATATTTCAATAATATTCATTGTGAAATTATTTTAATTTATAATCCTAAAATAAAATTTTATCACCATCCTCAGAGGTGGTAATGAAAAATGAATTTCACTTTATCTTGTAGATGGTTCTCTATATATAGAATCAAACAACATTTTCATTTTTATTCTACGTGGAAAATAAGTAAAGTATATAATTATTTACTTTTATAGTATTATCAATTTTCTATATATTTCATATAAATTCATTATATCCATTGTTATGTCCATAAATGTGAGGATGTAACGAAAAATTAATCATATTTGTTCATGAATTTTGTAGTCCACACAAATAAATGAGCGACACTATCATATTTAAATTGATGAAATATTAAGAATCTAATTATTATAGTATATTTAAAAAAAATATTTTTATTAATTTAATATATATTCATTTGATCCATCATATTAACATGCCCTGAAAGGTGGTGATTGAATGGAAAAGGCATCTCTTCATGGATATGGAAGTCTATAGGTACACACAAACTATGTTTCCTTATCCCACATGATAGAAAAAGAGATGAATAATTCACGTTTATCTATAATGAAATGATACGAATACCATCTCAATCTAGAACCAGACAATACCCATTACATTCCTCAAAGGAATTCCCGATCCCCATGGGTTGGCATCTCGCATATTTTCCTCACACAACAACCATAGGGAACAATTTTTTCCATCATTAATCAATAACAAAGATCATATATACTGAATAAATAAAAAAAAAAGATAGAAACATTCCAGAATTTAATGGAGAAAATTGAAACCAAATTAATAAATAGTGGAAATAATTTCAAAATAAATTTCCAACTATATAGGAATACCAAACCGAAAAGAAATTAATCCATGTGATAGTGTGGGAAGAATCACTACATCTCACAACCATCCACTAAACTCAGATGAAAGAAAACCTCAACGCCTAACTGTGACACTTATCAATTTTAGGCATTGAAATATATTCAAATGTACAATCACTAACAAATAGGTACATAGGGTGTGATCAAATAGGATTAGTTGGGTCCCACCCATGTTAATCACAACAACTCTATATAAAAATAACTCATCAATTATTATTTTAAATAAAACATGCCACGATATCCAATAAATATGTTTTATCAAAACATGATAAATATTTAATATTTTCAGAAATTTGAAAACAAAGTAAGCTATATAAATATAAAGTATAAATTCAATTATAAAAATCTAATTTTGGTATATCGCAACAAAAACTATACAAATATAAGAAAAGGTAAACCACTCCACATCACTCAACATGTTTGGATATAATACTATACACTCCACAATGAAATACTAGTTCACAATAAGTATTTATGATAAATACCTATGGAGAATATTAAAACCCCAATAGTGAACACTCCAACAATGTCAAGAACATGTCCCTATAATAATAAGCCTATGGATCAGAGGAAGGCCCCATAGAAAACATATCTATTGTAATCTAGGTAATGATCAAAATATAAAATATCCACTAACATACCCAGGTCTTACCATGTGATTCATTTCATGAACCATATCAATTCTTATAAAAGATCTCTTTATCCATTTACTAAAACAAGGGAAATACCTGTAAAACCCCGAGATTTTATGAAAAATATTATTTTTAATTTCATTGATGTCTTGTGTTGTATGATACACCAAAATGAGCTTTCACTACACACATACCTGGCTTGGCTTTCATTACATGCAATCAGGACCTTCTTCGATAGCGTGTGTAGTACGCAATACTAAGTTTCAAAAAATGAGATATTATTATAATATTATATTGAAGTAGCCATTATAAATATTAATTACCACTTTTTAAAATAGTAACGTTCAAAATGGACTTCTTTTTTGGATTCGAAATATCGAAAATAGCCTAGGGTGAATTTTTGGTATTTTTCTGAAAACATTCAAATTTTGATAAATGGTGAAAACACTGGGTTACTATTTAAAAAACGACTTTTTATTTAACTAATTATTTATTTTATTTTAATTTTATTTAATTAAAAATTGATTCATAATACTTATATAATTTCAATATAATTCATTGGAGTCATTTTATAATTATTTTAAATATATAAAAATTTTATTGAACTTTTGACCGTCTTTTACCCACCTCCTAGGAGAATTTGCAAATTTACATAATACATAATTTTACCACTTCTATGTGTGGAATTTAAAAAATCTAAGAGACACGATTGATGACAGCAAGTAAAATGTGGTTCAATGAGATGAAAATAATTTTTGGTGAATAGTAACTTTTTACTTTTATTTACCACAGTTAAAAGTAAATTGGGTAACTAAGGGTAACAATGATTATATTATTACCATAAAACATGTCCTAATTCTATTGGATAAGTTTAATTTGTCCAAAAACAACCTTAGGAATAAAATATGACCATTTAGGTCCACTTGGATTTGATTAGGACATGTATTATTATTTTATTTAAAGAATAGTTAAAATAGTTAAAATCAAAGCTTAATAATTAAAAAAATTTAATATGGGGTTATAAATAAGATAAATTAAAATATAAATATCAATTAGAAAGCTAAACGATTTCCTACATAACGGTAATTTATTTATGATTTTTAGACTTTATATAATCTATTTTATTTATGACAAAATGATGATGTAGTAATTACCTTATTAAACAAATATTAACAAAATTGATATTATAAGTACCCAAATAAACGTAATATGAAACTTTTTATGAATTAAAATAATTTTATAGGTTAATATGACATTTTAGTATTTATTTAATTAACTTTTTTCGAACTAATCATGTTGTTTTGAATTTCACAAAAATCAATTACCAAATAGTATCAAAATTGACATAAAATAGTTTTTAAAACAATTATTATATTAATAATTAATATTTTATTACTAAAAATATAAGGTACTGACAAATGACTTAGATAATATTATATATATTAATAATAAACAACTTGGGGTTCGTTTGACTTGTTATAGTAAGATTATTAACCTTATAGTGTATGAAAACAAAAAGACACGGTAAAAGTTAAATTATTTAACATAAAGTTAAATCTAAATGATAAGTTTAAAATAGTAACCTACACTTGTCCAAATTATATTGGATGAGATTAGTTCGACCTATCCCCACCTTAGCTTCGAAATAAATCAATTTTGAGATATTAATAACCATATATGACTTTATAATAAAATAATATTTTGAGTTTTTCCAAAGGTTCCCCTCTCCTCCCTTATAAAAGGGCACCTCCTCCTGCTCTTCCTTACACCACTTTGCACCATCATGCTCTTCAAAACCATGCCAATTTCTCTTCTTCACTTCCCAAGAAACATCCTATAGGTTCTGGTCTTCATCAATGTCCTACCCTAGTTCCCTATTAGGAGGTTAAGAAGAGACACGTCAAAGAAGAGGTAATATCCATTACCGATCCTTTCCAATTTCATTCTTCTTCAACTTCTTCTTCATTATTTGTTTCATTATAAAGTAATAACATCATTATTAAATATATACTGATATGTTATTATAAATATTAACCAACCCCATTTCACCTTTTATCCATCCTACGGAAAATGGAATCACCATGTGTGCGTACATACAGAATACCGTCTTTATGCCGTTGTGTAATATCTTTTTCCACAACCACCATCCTTGGATGGGTATAATGGTGTGAATAATAACTATATATGGATATTATAACATCATACTGATTATGAGAGATTATATCATCCACTCCAATTCCATTATAAAATTATGGGAATGATATCATCGCCCGTGCAAACGTATGGACTACCGTATTCACGACGCGAGGAGATTCAATCTCCATGTTAACCATTAAAGAATGATTATAATGTATATATAATGAAAAATAATGGTAAATATAACATAATAATTCTATTGGATTTATTTATATGTTATTTACTTAATTCTATTCAAGTCATTAAGGAAAGGAAAATAGCATTCATGCGTACGTACGACATACCGTCTCCATGAACAATGTATTTAATTTCATTTATCTATCTATTATATATATATATACTGAATATATATGATATATAAATCATGAATTACATTCTGTAAGTAATTAAATCATGATATAAGTAATAATAATATCAAGAACATGAAGTCCAAACAAGTAAGATAAATAAAACTATTTTACCAAAAACGCTGCTTTAACATGGAATTTACAAAAGAACGGGTAATATAAAGTCATAAGTGAACCATATATGATACCATAAAAATTAATATGATTCTGTAATAAGTCAATGATATTATTTAAATTATTATACAAGAGGCTTGGATACATACGAAGCATATCAAACATAATGTAAGAGATAATTTTGCAATCTCATTTTTATCCGATATTTCTTATTTGTAAGTATTTATTAGGGTTATATTTTTCATCGATGTCCATAAAAATCTTTTCATAAAGTCTTTAATATTCTTCCATGTATGTTTAAAATCATTTTTACCCATCTTGACTTTTACATTGTGTTATGTAATGAATCTTTCTTTTGTTTACCAAGCTTGATACTTTTTTACTTTTCCAACAAAAGTACAAGAAGAATGTTTTTTTAACTTATATGGCTTGAATAGATTTTTAAGATTTCATAACGCCTTATTTTCAAGAAGCATAATCTACAAGATTTTATCATTATTTTTATCAAAATGTTTTTCTTTTAAAATTGAATGGCATTTTGTGAAAAAATATGATTTTGATGAAGAGAGGATATTTTACTCAAAAATTCATTTCAAGTGTTTTATCGAAACCATTCTCCATCTATGATGAATTTTTTTCATATGTGTATGTTTAAGTATAATGTATCTATTATTTAAATGGTTTCACTTTTCTTATGATTAAATTTCCATTTGTTTTATATGGATTATGTGATGATGGGATGATGTTTGTGAAACCCTTTTTATTCTTTGGGTTATGTAGAATAATTTATGTTTATATTGCGGAAAAGTAAGAATGGTTTCATTATGAGATGGGTGGGACCTATATCTCCCTCCAAAGTATTGGGTAAAGATTTATATCTCATTAGATAGACATGGCTGGAATGGTAAGTTAATTTGGTTCAGTATTAGAGGACTCAAATGAAGAGTGAACTCGATTCAGAAAGGGACTTTGTCCACTAAGATGGTCTTATCATAAATTCCTTGACTACTATGGAAATAATATCATGGTCTTAATGGTTTCCCACAATTATATTTTTTCATTCCATGATATTTTACCAAGATTGATGTTCCATTATGATATATTCCTTACGTACTTCCAATCTTTATGTCTTTGCTCAAGATTTTGATGTTTAGATTTTATGTTCATGTTTTTGCATTCAAATGTTTATGGATTGTGTTATGTTCTCTATGTTCACCCTTATTGGGTATTTGAGCTCACCCTTTATACGTTTTCATTTCCCCAGTATATAAATAAAGGTTTTAGGTAAGAAAACAAAAGGGGAATATCTTTATGGGATATGTTGAAGATCTTTCACCACAATTTGAAGATTATGTTCCGAGTTTCCAAAGACACTAAACTATTACGGTCCTTTGGTGTCTATTTTTCTTATGAATTATGTATTCTGAAAAAGTAATTTAATGCCTAGGTATGTCAATCTTTGGGTCTCTATAGTTGGTATTAGAGGAAAAGGGGGTAGGAATGATTCTGATCCTTGGGTAATCTCACATGTGAGCATTGGACGAAGCATCGATCTCCGCAGAAGGGCTTCATGAAGAAATGGATTCCACTGGGGTTGGTGGTGTGTCCCACCCATGGGGTGTTTCCGCCCATGGAGTGCCCTAATAGTTATCAATAATAGTCCACTGGAAGTAATTCCATACCGCTACAGTCGGTATCAGAGGAAATGTTTAGTCAAACATTGGAAACTACGATGCGAGAACTTTAGTGAGAACACTAGAGATATTTCTATTGCATGAATAGGGATGTCTATATGGTTAAGTATAAGTATAGGTTATAGTCGTAGAATTACATTAATGATATTATAATTAAACGTATGATGTAAGATATGGACAATGGAATGATATTATTCATGAGAATCCAAATGAAATTGGATCTGGATGTCTACATATAATTATTATGCCTAACTAGAAATCTCATAATTTGATCAATAATCTCAACATTGGTATCTTTCCCAACTCATATAATAAGAGAAAGATGGAGTTTTATGATGATCATAGAGGAAAGAATGATCAATTTCCCTCATGTAAATCATCTGGGAAGAGGCATCAGGGATATTATTTCAAAGGAACTGGAAGATGTTTTTGGTGTGGAAAAGAAGGAAACAAAGATAGTAAGTGAAAAGTAAATGGTTCAGTTAACAACATTGGCAAGGATAATGGTATTGCTACAACATCAACAATGATTAAATTTTTTCAATGTGGAATGTATGGGCATTATACAAACCAATGCCCAAAGGGAAAATCTCATGAAGAGAATCAGCAAGGAGGTATTGGTAGTATTTATGTTGATGATGATGAAGAGACCACATATGATATGTGAGATGAAAGGATTGTGGAATCTCAATAAATGGTTTAATAAGGAAGTGGAATGATTTTATGTTTATCAATAGTAATGTTGTATATGTAATATTACTAAGGAATAAAGACACATCTATGGATTTTTATACTATTGTTTTTCCTAATTTATTTGAATGTATATGTTGAATGGTACTAGTAACCATGAAAGGTTATTCAGATATTTATGGAAAGAAGAAGATATGCGCATAATGAAGGGATAAATAGATAATGAAATGTTTGATAGTATTCATGAGATCATGACTGATATATGGACATATTTATATCATGGTTTGAGTATATATAAATTTTGGGATTTTGGAATGTGGAAATAGTTATCTTTTGACAGCATTCATGTTTTCAATAAGGTTCAATGGGTATTCAATTTTCAAGAGAATACATGATTAAGGTATTAACATGTTTTGAATGTGATCAATAGGATATCTCATTTGATATATGGGCGATTAATGATGGTATTCACATGCTCGGTAAATGAAATTTCTTGTAATCTTTTTCTTTATACTATGATCTTGGACAAAAGTATTTTAGATAAACCTAATGATTGGAAGGGATTATGTTGGACATAAGATAGTATTGTTAAAGTATACAACTTTATTATATTATTGATATAATGTTATAATAGTATAGTTTAAGAAAAGGGAAAACCTGCTGAATGGGCGACAACCCGTCACATCGGACAAGGCTGTAGGAATTGAACCCATAATCGAAGTGCGACATGCCTTTATCGCCAACCACTGGCCTACAGGAAGTCCCTGGTGTCACGAACTGAATCTGGTCACCGCCAAAACCGGCACCAAAGCTAGCACGTGACATGACCCGAAGTGCGTTCCCTATCCCCACGGGCTGACACAAGTGCCCATGTATCATTAATTTAGGTTTGGGAACGATTTACCGGATTATGAATTCATAAAACATTAAAAACAATCCATAATATATATATGAAATTTTTGAGCCAAAGAAGACTTAAGTAAAAACCATAAATGAGTACATTGGTTTAAAGATAATAAAATTGGTCCAAATAAAAATAATTATAGCATCAAGACAGCCCCAAGGACTCCACACGACTAGGGGTCATCGCCCCCAAGCTATCTCCACAACTCTGCACCAAAGATGAGAACTAACACCATGAACCGCCATCACCCTTAGCCTTTCCATTACCTGAATCAAACATAACCAAGTCTACATACACCCAAGAGGTGTAATTAGGGTTTGAGACTAAGCCTAGTAGGATAGCACCCAACGATTCCAATGTGTAAGAAATATAATGAGAAAAAGAAAGTAGTTTTCAAACGCAAGGAAAAGTAGTGCTAAAATTTCGTGAAATGAAACCTCTAATTGAAAATAGTTTTCAATCCAAAATTTTCAGATTATTAACAAATTAAAATATAAATGTTAGATAATATAATTTAATTCCAAACACACCCTAATACATGGGTAAATACTACAAATCCAATGAGCAACAACATTGGGAACACCCCTAGGCACTAGGTTGTCTTGGGCCCTATGTACCTCGTACCTCGGTGTAATGTAACGATAGAAAAATCCTTTCTCGTGCATGAGCCACTTGTTGGGAACATACCCATAACCTAGTGGTCCCCAATAATCATCTACATATTTTAGTTAGAGCTGTCGTTATCCAACTTCTAAGTGAAACAGGGACAAAACCCATCTGGTCCACTAGCCGTACTAGTACAAATTCGCCCCACCTAGGTACCCGAGCATCCCGTTTTGTGCTCAATAAATTTCATCATTAAACATAAATAAATTTTCAAATAAAACACCATTACTGGTCAAAAACAATCAATATAGTAGCTATCACATTTTATACAACTTAAAACACGCAACAAAATACTTAGATTTTTCATAAATCAATTCCTCAAAATCTCGTAGTGCTTCGGACACAAAACTCCTTATAAACCTCACTTGCATACTATGTGAAGTTTCCAAGACATAATGTAAATCCTAATACATTTCATTGAAAACACAAAATCATTTTTAGGGCAACCCCATATGGTTCAAGAAACGACATCATTGCAAAGTCTCCATTTTTACACAACACAACTCTTAGAGTTTCATGTAGTTCACAAACACCATTAAAACCAGATTTTTCAGCAACAAAGACAAGGTAAAATCATTAAAAACAGTATTTTTATCCCTATTATAGTTCAATAAAATTCAACTAGTTACTTATAGAGTTTCCCCAATTAAACTAATAAAACAATTCTATGAAAAACCCTCCATTTCACATGAAATTGGCATTTAGGATTCACTTTAAATACAAACACCACTAAAACTATATTTTTCAGAAATAATAAAATTGAATAATCCTGAAAATACCATAAAAATAGTAACCAATTAAGAAAGATTTCATAAACAATGGAATCACCTACCAAAACCAAGGAAACCCTTGAATCCATTGTGCGAAAACTTAAATGTACCAACGCCGCACCTCAAGGAAGGTAAACAAGACCTAAAACCAGAATTTCATATCATGAAACACAAGATAAAACCCTAATTTCTAAACCCTATTTCCTGGACATTAGGAACCTCAATGATAATGGAAGAAACCCTATGTTTATTGGATATAACCCTAAACAAATTGAAAGAAGAAAGGAGGAGAACAACTTGCTTAAAATATCGTGTAGGAATCGCCCCCAAAAATACCAGTATATGATTTTAAAAATACTCAGACCTTTAAGGGAGGTTCTAACAAGGATAGGTAGATCATTTAGGAATTTGAATGGGGGGAAAATAGTAATAATAGAAGGAGTTATGAAGGAAACAAATTACCTTTATAAATCTGCCCGAAATTTGAGTTCTTCAGAAGTTTCGACCTAAACCTGGGTGCAAATGAGCTGAAAAGAGGGTGGGGGGAATTGGACGCGCGACTCGGTTCAGGAGGCGTGTTTGGGGCTTGGAATCACCAAAAAAACCTTAAAAATGAATATGTTATTAATTAATCAAATTTTATTTTTTAAAACAGGAATTTGGCTTTTGGGAATGCCCAATCCCTTAAATAAAAACCCATATACACCTTGGTTATGGATTTCCAAAGGCTCGAAATTTTAAATGTGTTGTTAATATATCAGGGGATGAAAGTTAGGAGTTTTAATTAGTGAAAAATATTAAAAAATGAATAATTTTTAAAATAAACAAAATTTATTTTTAAATCTGGAATTGGGCTCACAGTTTGGCCCAATTCATGAAAAATCTCATAGTCTCCATAAAAACATAGGAAACCCCCCCCCCAAACAACGAATTAATGGAAATTAAAATAAAAATACATTTAAAATAATCTATGTATGTGACAATTCTCCCCACCATGAAAACATTCCGCCCCGGAAAGTCACAGTAAGGCCAAAGAAACAACCAAACGCAACCGAGAAACCAAGAGGTACTCTCTTGCCAGGTTTCTCCCCCAAAGGCCATAACACCTCCAGTGATCAATGAAGGAAATAATACTCTCAAAAACCTGACCTACACAAATTTCCTGAAAGAATCTAGAACATGCATGATTTATCCCAAATAAAAACTCCTCAAACACAATCTGAACAATACTCAATCAATTTACCCAAATAAACAACAACATCGAACAATGTTATACTTTCCCAACAATAACTAAACCATTGGTCACTCTACAAAATAAATGTTTACCAAATTAAGATGTAGGTATTTAGATATCTCCAAAATATAATACCTACTTCCCATACAAAACCAAGGAAAATATGTGTTACTCGTATGAAGAGACACAAATGAGCTTCCCACCGTAAGAGACAACTTAAAATTTTTTTTGGGACAGAATCAAGACACTAATAGGGGAGGCCCAAACAGACTCCCTAGTATAAGGGTTGAAACACTACTGGTGTTTCCCCAGACTACGCGCCAGCTTCTCTTCGGGACCTATGCCTGGAGCTCAAAATATTGAACCATCTTCGGCCACACAGTTAGGTTGTTGAAACCCCTATGTGGAACTTCTTCTTTCAGTGCCACACAGAACTACACCTCATACCCCGATGTGTTCATAAAGACATAACACACATCATAACCCACTTTACCAAAAATAGAATTTCACTGAAACAAGGGATCAGAAGATGCACACACATCGCACCTTGTTTCTTTGGGTGAGAAACAACAGAAGGGAAAGACACGTATAAACACCTTCCTCTAAGATAGAGGATTTGATGTTTTTCCCAAGGGAGACATAATCCCAACATAACATAGAACCTTATAGGATTGTGTGACCTTCACCTTTATGGTCAAAAGAGAACACAACATCACAATGCGTCACCGAAAATGACCCTTGCGATTGATAGAAATAATACATAGAACGGGACCATATTCAAAGTCCCTAAACAATAGATAAGTCCAAAAAGTGGACACAATATCCTATCTTGACCGAAATATCAAAATTGGTGGTTTAATAATAAATCATTCTTCAAAGAAACTATAAAGAACCCAGAGGCCCTCTTAGACACCATCAAGACACTCGTCCATACTGACAACGAAAGAACACTCCCACCTTTGATGAATCAGGAAACTTAAGAAACTAATGTTTCTTTCAACCTTCCACAAGAACTATCCCACTACAAGAGGATCCACAAATCAGATAAATGAATGGGTGTAGACTAAATAAAAAAAATGTTCGATAAAATATTCTTTATATTGATCAACTGGAGGATTTTACAGTGGGAAAACAAAATGGGTTGCACTTCAGGTGTGCATTAACCCTTAATGGGGGCATACCTTATCCAATGAGAGAACCCAAGGACCCAACCAAGCTGGTCCATTGGTCAAAACATGCCAAAAAAACCAGATCCAAACACATTAAGGGAACCACCGTATAGGCATCCCAAATATTTTTTCAATAGAGACCACTAACCGTCCCTACAATACAGCTTACCGGCCAAACACAAATCCAAAACACAGTTGAAACAGAATGGGTTCATGAACTCAAAACATCTGACAACATCAACATTTTCAAAAACCCATAATACAAACCATACAAAACTATTCATCAAGACATCATTTTTTTCTTTAAAACCAATTCTTTGAAAACAAACAGTTTAGCAGTAAGTGTATCCACCAATGGTACCCCATGGGCCTCACACATGCACGTTTTTGTGCCACACTGGGCACCCTCCTCATATCCATCCTAGTACTCATCCAGTCACGCCATCAAATATCCATCATCCCATATAACCCCATTCATGTTGTCACTCATGGAAATACGAATGGTTAAAAAAAACATCCTTCCACTTTTCAAAAACAAAATGGTCAACCAACCCATCATTTTTCTCAAAACTGCTAACAATGAGATCAAAGTCCCAATTCACATCTTACAAAACATTTCATAAGGACACAACCATTTAGAAAAGAATGCATAATTCAATAAAATCACATATTCATGCCTTTCACAATCATTTCAAAACAATTTAACACATTTAAAAACACTTGTAATTTAATGAAAAACACCATTTTATAAATATACATTTAATTACGAAATCAACTCTTCTCATTTCAAGACAAGGTTCTAAAATTTCATAAATTTTTTTTTTCAGTAGTCACCAAACCCAAAATCCAACTTCAACCCCCACACAAAAATCCGAGAACACTTAATTCAATCCAAAAAACGTTTCTGTGGTTTATGAAAATTCCACTAGAAACATATTTTCAAAACCCCAATTAACATAATTCATACTTTCAAAAGAGGTGTAAACACAAAATTTACCCTTTTGAAATAATTCTGAAATTTCATTTATAGGAATAAAAAAATAAAAGCATTTTCACTTTACAAAAAAAATAACTTCACAAAAATTAACACTCCTTAAAGTGAAGTAATTTTTTTTGCTTAAAAAAAACATGTTTCCAAGATTCCAAAACCAAGAGACACAATGCAATGTGAGAGGAAACTAGTTTCGATGGGTGACATGGACATATGGTTGGAAGCCATATTCCAACCACTTCGCTGTCAAAGAGAGTATTCTAGGGAAATATCCATTGCTCCACATGGCTTGCCAGGCCCTGCGAGCTCACTGAGATTATTCGTCCAACTCTCTGTTCATTTCCCATAGTCATCATTAAACCAAGAATACCAAAGGACTCGGATAAATCCATACTTCCCACGGTGACTTGAATCCTGTCATGAGGTGTGATGGCCAGGAACACTACCCATGACTGAAATTTCATGTCCCAAAAATCCTAGCTCCAGAATATTCTGACTCTTCCCAAAATTACATGACCCAAGGAGCGAACCTGCTCTGATACAATTTTGTCACGAACTGAATCTGGTCACCCCCAAAACTAGCACCAAACCCAGCCCGTGACATGACCCGAAGGGCGTTCCCTATCCTCACGGGCTGACACATGTTCCTGGGTATCATTAATTTAGGTTTGTGAATGATTTATCCGATTATGAATGCATAGAACATTAAAAACGATCCATAATATAAATATGAAATTTTGGAGCAAAAAAAGACTTAAGTAAAAACCAGAAATGAGTACATTGGTTTAAAGATAACACAAGTGGTCCAAATAAAAATAATTATAGCATCAAGACAGAACTAAGGACTCCACACGACTAGGGGTCATCGCCCCCAAGCTATCTCCACAACTCCGCACCAAGGATGGGAACTAACACCATGAACCACCATCACCCTTAGACTTTCCTTTACCTGAATCTAACATAACCAAGTCTACATAAACCCAAGGGGTGTAAGTAGGGAGTGAGACTAAGTCCAATAGGATACCACCCAATGATTCCAAATAGCAATAAATACAATGTGAAAAAGAAAGTAGTTTTCAAATGCAAGGAAAAGTAGTGTTAAAATTTCATGAAATGAAACCTCTAATTGAAAACAGTTTTCAATCCAAAATTTTCAGAATATTAACACATTAAAATAGAAATTTTAGATAATGTAATTTAATTCCAAACACACCCTAATACATGGGTAAATACTACAAATCCAATGAGCAACAACATTGGGAAAACCCCTAGGCACTAGGTTGTCTTGGGCCCTATGTACCTCGTACCTCGGTGTAAATTAACCATAGAAAAATCCTTTCTCATGCACGAGCCACTAGTAGGGAACATACCCATAACCTAGTGGTCCCCAATAATCATCCAAATAGTTTAGTTAGAGTTGTCGTTATCCAAATGCTAAGTGAAACATGGACAAAACCCATCCGGTTCACTAGCCGTACTAGTACAAATCCGCCCCACCTAGGTACCCGAGCTTCCCCTATTGTGCTCAATAAATTTCAGCATGAAAAATAAAAAAAATTTCATGTAAAACACAATTACTGGTCAAACACAACCAATACAGTAGCTATCACATTTTATACCACTTAAAACACGCAACAAAACACTTAGATTTTTCATAAAACAAT
This sequence comes from Viscum album, assembly GCA_963277665.1. Taxonomy (NCBI): domain Eukaryota; kingdom Viridiplantae; phylum Streptophyta; class Magnoliopsida; order Santalales; family Viscaceae; genus Viscum; species Viscum album. Next base: position 1,635,929,083 of record OY728121.1, on the reverse strand, counting down.
TCCTCAAAATCTCGTAGTGTTTCGGACACAAAACTCCTTATAAACTTCACATGCATACTATGTGCACATTTTTAAGTTTACAAAACATAAAGTAAATCCTAGTAAATTTCAGTGAAATCACAAAATCATTTTTAGGTCAACCCCATATGGTTCAAGAAACGACATCATTGCAAAGTCTCCTTTTTTACACTGCACAATTCTTAGAGTTTCATGTAGTTCACAAACACCCTTAAAATCATATTTTTCAGCAACAAAGCCAAGGAAAAATCATTAAGAACAGTATTTTTATCCCTATTATAGTTCAATAAAATCAACTAGTTACATATAGGGTATCCCCAATTATACTAATAAAACATTTCTATGAAAAACCCCCAATTTCACATGAAATTGGCATTTAGGATTCATTTTAAATACAAACACCACTAAAACTACATTTTTCAGAAATAATAAAATTTAATAAGGATTAATATACCATAAAAATAGTATCCAATTCACAAAGATTTCATACACAATGGAATCACCTACCAAAACCAAGAAAACCCTTGAATCCTTTGTGCGAAAACTCAAACGCACCACCGCCGTACCTCAAGGAAGGTAAACCAGACCTAAAACCAGAATTTCAGATCATGAAACACAAGATAAAACCCTAATTTTTAAACCCTACTTCCTGTACAATAGGAACCTCAATGATAATTGAAGAAACCCTAAGTACATTGGATGTAACCCTAAACATATTGAAAGAAGAAATGAGGAGAACAACTTATTTAAAATATCTTGTAGAAATCACCCCCAAAAATACCAGTATATGAATTTAAACAGACTCAAACCTTCAATGGAGGTTCGAAAAAGGATAGGTAGATCATTTAGGAATTTTAATGGGGGAAAATGAGTAAGAATAAAAGGAGTTATGAAGGAAACAAATTACCTTTATAAATCTTCCCGAAATTTGAGTTTTTCAGAAGATTCGACCTAAAATGCGGTGCAAATGAGATACAAAGAGGGTGGGAGGATATTGGACACGCAGCTGGGTTCAAGGGGCGTGTTTGGGGCTTGGAATCACCGAACAACACTTAGAAATTAATATGTTATTAATTAATCAAATTTTATTTTTTAAGATAGGTATTGGACTTTCGGGCAGGCCCAATCCCTTAAATAAAAACCCATATACACCTTGGTTATGGATTTCCAAAGGCTCAAAATTTTATATGTGGTGTTAATATATCAGGGGAGGATAGTTAGGAGTTTGAATGCGTGAAAAATATTAAAAAATGAATAATTTATAAAAGAAACAAAATTTATTTTTTAATCTGGAATTTGGCTCACGGTTTGGCCCAATTCATGAAAACTCACCTATTCTCCATAAAAACATTGGAAACCCCCCAAAACAATGCATTAATGGAAATTAAAATAAAAAAACATTTAAAATAAGCTATGTATGTGGCACCTGGTTAGTAGAAACTAGTTTTATTATATTAAGCGGTATGATATATGAAGTATAAGTCCATTTTAGGAACCATATACGATTAATCTCACTATATATGGACTTATGTATATTTAATAACATTTACTATCCTTTTGTTTGAGACAGATGGAATGAACTATCATTCTATATCATAGTCTACTAACACTTCATGGAAGAAAAATTCAACTTCTTTTCATTACGAGATGATATGGAAATTGTTCAAGGCCCAAACAACAGTAAGATTGTTCCAAAATCAAGTAATTATTTCTTTTACTTAAACAATTCTTCAAATTTAGGGAAATGATCTTGAATACAAAAAAATGTTTTTCCTGTGTCCTTAAATCTGATGAATCATATGGTACCTTAAATCATCATAATTTTAATGCTTTGTGATTATTGGATTTTTCATAGCCATGTTCTATACCACTCTCCATCAGAACATGATGGTTAGATTTTTCTTCCATATCCATATTTTCACCTATGTTCTCCTATGTGGAAACCTAGTGATTAGTTAATTTGGATAACTGTTACGCTTCATACATTATTTTTTAAAGATGGGTTTATTTATTGTTTTTTATGATTTGGGTTTCTATTCAAACTTTCGAGTATTAAACCATTTATAACCTTGACGAATTTCGTGGGTGAAATTCATTTTAATGGGGGTAAAATGTTACACCCTGAGATTTTATGAAAAATATTCTTTTTAATTTCATTGATTTCTTGTTCTGTATGATACACCAAAATTGGCTTTTACTACACACATCCCTGACTTGGCATGCATTGCATACAATCAAGACCTTCTTCGATAGCATGTGTAGTACGTAATACCATGTTTCCCTAAACTAGATATTATTATAATATTATTATGAAGTAGCCATTCTGAATAGAAATACCCACTTTTTGAAATTGTATCTATCAAAATTGACTTTATTTTTGCATTCGGAATATCAAAAATAGCATAGGGTGAATTTTTGGTATTTTTATGAAAACATTCAATTTTTCATGAATAGTGAAAACAATGAGTTATTATTTAAAAACCAACTTTTTATTTTAATAATTATTTATTTTATATAAATTTAAATTAGGTCAAAATTGATACATAATACCTATATAAGTTCAATGTAATTCATTGGAGTCATTTTATAATTATTTTTGATATATAAAAATTTTATTGAACTTTTGAACGTCTTTTACCCACCTCCTAGGATAATTTTCAAATTTACATTAAACATAATTTTACCGCTTACATGAGTTCAATTTCAAAAATCCGAGAGGCAAGGTTGATGACAGTAAGTAAAATGTGGTTCAATGAGATGAAAGTAATTTTTGGTGAATAGTCACTTGTTACTTTTATTTACCGCGGTTAAAAGTAAATAGTGTAATTAAGAGTAAAAATGATATTATTATTACTATAACACATGTCTTAATTCTATTGGATAAGTTTTATTTGACCAAAAACAACCTTATGAATAAAATATGACCATTTAGGTCCACTTGGATTAGATTAGGACATTTATTATTAATTTTTTAACGAATAGTTAAAATAGTTAAAATGAAAGTTTAATAACTAAACTATTTTTAAAAGGAATAATATATAAGATAAATTCGACTATAAATATTCATTAGAAATCTAAAAAGACTTCCTACATAATGGTATTTTATTTATAATTTTTAGACCTTGAATAATTTATTTTATTGATGACACAATGATGATGCAGTAATTAACTTATTAAAGAAATATTAACATAATTGATATTATAAATACCCAAATAAAAGTAATTTGAGAATTTTTTTGGAATTAAACTGATTTTATAGGTTATTATGACATGTTATTATTGAGGTAATTATCTTTTTTCGAACTAATCATGTTTTTATGATTTTCACAAAAATAAAATTACCAAATAGTGTCAAACTTGACATAAAATATGTTTTAAAACAAATATTATATTATTAATTGTTATTTTATTACTAAAAATATTATGTTAGGAAAAATGACTTAGATAAGGATATATATATTAATAATAAACAACTTGGGGTTCGTTTGGCTTGTTATGATATGTTTATTAACATTATAGTGTAAGAATACAAAAAGACATGGTAAATGTAAAATTATTTACCTTAATGTTAAATTTAAATGATAAGGTTAAAATAGTTACCTAAACCTGTCCAAATTCTATTGTATTAGAGGATTTAGAACCATCCCCACCTTAGGTTCGAAATAAATAAATTTGGAGCTATTAAAAACTGAATATGACTTTATAATAAAATAATATTTTGAGTTTTTTCAAAGGTGCCCCTCTCCTCCATTATAAATGGGCACCTCCTACCCCTATTCCTCACACCACATTGAGACATCAAGATAGGACAGCCCCTGACAATTTCTCTTCTTGAATTCCCTAGAAACATCCTAGAGGTCCTGGTATTCATCATATTCCAACCCTAGTTCCCTAAGAGGAGGTTAAGAAGAGGCACATCAAAGAAGAGGTAATATCCATTACTGATCCATTCCAATTTAATTCTTCTTAAACTTATTCTTATTTAGTTCTTTCATTATAAAGTAATAACATCAGTATTAATTATATACTTATATTTTATTATAAATATTAATTAACCCCATTTCACCTTCTATCCATCTTACATAAAACAGAATCACTGTGCGTGCGTACGTACTAAGTACCGTCTCCACGCTGTGGTGTAATATGTTTTTCCACCACCACCTTACATGGATGTGTATAATAATTAAAATAATAACTATATATGGATATAATAACATCATAATAATTATGTTATATTATATAATCCACTCCAATTCCATTCAAAAATTGTGGGAATGATATCATCGCTCGTGAGTACGTACAGATTACCGTCTCCACGACGCAATGAGATTCAATCTCCATGTTAACCATTGAAAAATGATTATAAAGTATATATAATTAATAATAATGATATATATAACATAAAAATTCTACTGTATTTATTTATATGTTATTTACTTAATTCTATTCAAGTCAATAAGGAAAGGAAAATAGCATTCATGCGTACGTACGACCTACCGTCTCCATGAATGGAGTATTTCATTTCATTTATCTATTTAATATATATATATACTGAATATATATGACATATAAATCATTATTTTCATTCTGGAAGTAATTAAATCATGATATATGTAATAATAATATCAATAACAAAAAGTCCAAACAAGTACGATAAATAAAACGATTTTTCCCAAAAGGCTGCTTTAACATGGAATTTACAAAAGAACAGCTAATATTACATCATAAGTGAACCATATATGACATTATAACAATGAATATTATTCATTAATAAATGAAAAACAATATTTAAATCATTATATTGGTGGTTCAGTTACATACCGAGAATATTAGACATAAGGTAAGGGATAATTATTTAATCTCATTTTTATCTGAGATTGCTTATTCGTAAGTATTTACTGGGGTTATATCTTTCATCGATGTCCATAAAAATATTTTCATAAAGTGTTTAATATTCTACCATGTATGTTTCAAGTCATTTTTACCCATATTGACTTTTACTTTGTGTTATGGAAGGAATCTTTCTTTTGTTTACCAAACATGATACTTTTTGACTTTTTCGACAAAAGTATGAGAAGAAAGTTTTATTAACAAATACGGCATGAAAAGATTTTTACGATTTCATAACGCCTTATTTTCATGAATCTTACTCTACAAGAGTTTATGAATATTTTCAACAAAATCCTTTTCTTTTAAATTTGAATGGAATTTTTTGAAAAGGAAATGATTTTGAAGAAGAAAGGATATTTTCCTCAAGAATTCATTTCAAGTGTTTTATGAAAACCATTTTCCATCTAAGATGAAATTATTTCACATGTGTATGTTTCACGTATAATGTCTCTATGATTTACATGGTTTCACTATTCTTATGATGAAATATCCATTTATTTTTTATGGATTATGTGATGATGGGATGATATTTATGAATCCAATTTTATTCTTTGGGTTATGATGAATATTTTAAGTTTAATTTGTGGAACATGTAATAATGTTTTCATTATGAGATGGGTGGAACCTATATCTCCCTTCATTACATTGGGTAATGATTTATGTCTCCTGATATAGACATGGATGGAACGGTAAGTTAATCAGGTTCAATATTACATGAATGAAATGAGGAGTGAACTCGATTCAGAAAGGGGATTTGTCCACTAAAATGGTATTGGAAGCAATGCCTTGGATAATATGGAAATAATATCATGTTATTAATGGTTTTCCACAATTATATGTTTTCTTACCATGATTTTTTTCATGATTGATGTTCCATTATGATATATGCCTTACGTACTTCCAAGCTTTATGTCTTTGGTCACGATATTGATGTTTAGATTTTATGTTCAAGTTTTTTCATTCAAATGTTTATGGATTGTTTTATGTTCTCTATGTTTACCCTTACTGGGCATTTGAGATCACCCTTTATATGTTTTCTTTTCCACTGGATATAAAGATAGGTTTTAGGTAAGAAAAAATAAGGGATGATCTTTATGGGAGATGTTGAAGATCTTTCACCACGATTAGATGATTGTGTTCCGAGTTTCCAAAGACACTAAACTATTATGGTCCTTTGGTGTCTATTTCTATTATGTATTTATTATTCTAAAAAAGTAATTTAATTTCCATGTACATCATGCTTTGGGTCTCTATAGTTAGTATCAGAGGAAAAGGAGTTCGGAATGAATCCGATCCTTGGGAACTCTCACATGTGAGTGTTGGACGAAGCATGGCTCTCTTCCAAGGGCTTCGTGATGAAATGGATGCCCTTGGGGATGGTGGTGTGTCCCACCCAGGGGGTGTTTCCTCCCATGGAGTGCCCTAATAGTTATCAAAAATAGTCCACTGGAAGTAATTCCAGACCAATATAATACCACCTTATGTAAAACATCCATTTACACATACAAAATAATCATTAAAATTAATTTATAAATGAATTAGTAAAAATCAGAGAAATAAAAAACATCCAACAATGGAAAAAGATGTAACCACCAACCTCAAAACATAGGTCACACGTGCCTGAAATAGTATCAACTAACATGAATTAATGAAACCATTACAATAGAGATTGTAATATTCTGGCCTGAAAACAACTGAACTGGGGGCTAGAGCCAGTTCAACATAAAACTCAAGAACTCCACCTCATATGTGAGAGGCTTTCAGAAATTTGAAAGGGTATATGGTGGTACTATGATGAGACTATACCTTATATCGGAGTGTAGAACCAGATGTAATCAACCAAACATCATTGACATCTAAGAATACAGAGGAATAAATTTGCTGAAACTGAACAAGCTATAATAATATGGAATATAGTAATGGCTCGAACAATCATTTTATACATAAAATAGAAATATACCACTATTCCTACCATACATACAAAAATAAATAATAGAAAAATAAATACAACAAACCCTGCTGCCAACACCATTTCAAATAACATACATAATTTACATTACCCTATCAAGCTGCTCCCACCCAACCAGTTAACTTTTCATGAAAATCCCACTCAACCATAAAATCCTGATGCTTTTCCAAGTCCATTTTGAATATATTATCCACCTGATAAACTATATTTTTTCTATATGTACAATGTGGTACACATACAGGTGATTAGAAATAAAACTCAATAGGCCAACCACAATATTTAACCTATAAAATACATCCAAATGTTTGTTATCATGAAATATCCTCAACCGATTTGATGAATAACTAAAAAATTATGAATCAAACAAACTTAAATCCTTTGGTTTGATACCCTGATCGACCATACATACTTTCTCCAATGCTAGAGTTTCACTGAGCATGTCACGATGATCATAAATCCCAAATAACCTACAACCACCACATCCCTAGAAACCAAAACACAAAAAATCAATTATGAGGACCCATTCTATTGCAATATATCATACTAGATACACATCTATTTCATCCCCTACCATTTCCTCCTGAACCAACTATTATATCTTACATGGTAACTAGACAAATCTATCCTATGTACCATGAAAAAGTACTACCATGTCTACCCCATCAGTCTAAAATCTAACTCAGGAACCATAAAAAATAATTCCTTGATAAGCAGTCCAAAAAATATACAATATATCCAAACCATTAGTACGATAATGATCATCATCCTATCAAAAAAATAACCACACATAATATTAGTTCTCAAACCCACTATCCAAAAACCATCATTATAAACCATCAGTGGTGTCTAGAGAATCAATTTGACCCATCCCATAGAGAAGGAGTGTGAGTTCAACAAAAAATACCATATGGAATTACATCATCACAAACAAAATTTGTTTGGAACTCTATCCATGAAGTATAAAACCCGATTCCAAAGGATCAGTCTAACCCCATATCTGTAGAATTCCTCCTTTTCCTGGAACATGGATCCATACCAAAACCATATAATTGTGACTTCCCATCCACTATACCCAACTATATAAAATATCATTCTAAAAACCTCAATATATAACACTATTTATAATAAAAAATTTGTATCAAAACTATGAATTATTTCTATCAAAATCAAACCCATATATATAGATTGATTCATGTGGATCATATTCCAATCTCTGTCATACATCGCAACCCTTATCATTAAACCAGGTTCCAAAATGTTAGAACCCATCGATATGAAAATCTCTCAATGGTCGTAATCCATATATTAACCCCAACAAGAGGAACTATAATAAGGAATGTCTAATAATCAATATTGGCCATCAATATCTCAACCCTATCCACTCATACATCAACTCGAGTCAAAAGAAAAAATCCATTATTAAACTACATATGAACACACACACACAGACAATTATGGTATTCATATAAATAATTAACTCAATTTTCCCTCTTGATCCATACAAAATAGTGGAAATTCCCTTTGGATACTCAGAATACAACTCAAGAGGATGAATTCGTCTCCAAATCCCTGGTAACCACTAAAATACGTGGAGAATCACTATCAAAATAAACATTCTGAAGGAGCCATCAATGGACTCTAACATATCACTTATCATTTAGGTGACAAAAAAGAATCCAAAATAAAACTATTTATATACATGATTTCTCAATAACAAACCATATAATCCAATGACCAATTGATAAGAAACCATCCCACTATTGAATATTAATGTTTTCTTCTGACACAAATAAATTTAATAAATTCTCCCAACTATAAATATCATTTAATGTGGTAAAAATAACCCAAATACTCCCCTAAACTAACACTCAAACCCATGATATATCCCTCAACTTCTCTAATAGCAGGCTAAGGGTCCAAATATTCAGTGAAAAAAATATCTCCCCATGATATTACCCAATCCCCACATTTTGTAATCATCTATGGAACCTCATGAAAAAATTTAAAGGAAAAATACGGCCAGACCAAACACTAGGTTTACAATACTCACCCAACACCATAGCTCAAAAACCAACCCAATGGATGAATCTTAATCCAAAACTCAAGAAAATATGCATAATAAACCTACATGGTCCAAAAAACATCCAAATGACCTCTATATTCAAAAAGGATCCCACCTTAATGATTTGTGTGGGGAAAAAATAGAAATGGACTATGCGCATGTTGAGTTCAAATTTTTAAGCAAAAAACACCCAAATATCAATAAAGGGTATCCATGGAGTTTCACATGGTGCCTATTATTGAGCACACGATGGGTGACCCCTTATCCCCACTTGGTCATGTACTCCTGCCTAACATTGTGTGTTTAACCAAATTACATGACAATTAAGACAGGTACGTGACATGTACCCTAAACAGGATACCTACCTATGTAACTGACATGGCATAGACATGTTCCCCTACCAAACCATCCACACACACACAAAAAATATTCCACCGACATGGGTTTTGGACATTTACCCTACATAGGCATGTCCCCTTTAAATTGGTCATCTGTCATTGTACTTGGCCACATGATGAGTGACAATACCCATTGTTTCATCTGGAGTACACATCAGGTATTTTTATTATTCTCTTATTCCTTTAACAAGATGAACACACTACATATGTTCTTAAATACAAATTATGTGTAGTTGAGGATTCAGAATAAGAAACCCATGAAATCCTCCTAAAACCAGCTTTTACAAAAACAACAAAAGGTAAACACCCATGGGGTCCTTTTAAGACATGATAAGGCTATGAAACATGAAAAAAATTAATTTATTTCTATTAAGGGGTAAAACCCAAAAAATGGCCTACCATGTTGTTTAAATACAAATGATTTGGGTCTATATATCCTCTTAGAAGTTACTGCACCTTGATTTGGTCTTGATCCATTTGAAGAATTATTTCTTGCTATATCTAATTCTACTCCACCTCATAGTCCATAATTTAAGCGGAAAGTAGGCTACCAACCCTCTCATGTCATGAGTAGGAACCCCAAATGGTGGGAGAGATGTTTTATTAAATATAATTAATTAATTAATTACTCATTAAAAACTCATGAAGTGTCCTTGAAACTGACATATCTTTATACCTTTCCTAGAATCCCCCTCCCAATTTTTGATTCTACTGTGGAGTCATAATCTCAATACAATGCCTCATTCAAAGGATATCCCCACTAAAAACTATGTTAATAATATCATATTTATTTAATTTAATATTAAATATTCTATAAGAACTCAAAAATATAATATTTATATAAACTCCTATCTTAAGGATAACACCCTATATTGTGACCAAATGATTGGTCAATAAATTATCTATGAAAAACTGCTCTGAAAAATGATCATTTTACACCTCTTGTGAACCTGAATGAAAAATATAAAGTTCTCCTCAAGATCCAAAACACAAAAAAAAATATTGTCTCTACCACCTACTCATCATAACCCTTATTTTTCGATAGAAGAATTGGTGGTCATCCAATCACACATCTCAACCCACCTTAGTCATCTACTGATTCTCAACTCGTTATATTCTACTAAAGGACGCCACCTGTGTATCTCTCTATAACTCTGAAGAGTGGATTTACAATGCAACAAAAGGCCATGAAACTACATTACACAATAAAATACACTAGAACTATTCCTATATATACATACCCATCTAGATACATTACATCATCATTTAAAACTCATAAACAAACTCATAGTTCTCACCAGCACAGAACTGAATCCACATCTACTAATTCTGATCACCAACAGTTCCCATGATGCATGTATCTTTAAAAACAATCCTTAGTTGTCCACTGATCAACAAAATGTGGTATCTATGAGATTATTTAACCATAAAAAGGGTCCCTTCACCATAATCGATGTAGTACTCCCCACAATTGGAGTATACTCATCTTATTATTATAACCAAACATCCTTTCCTCATACCATTAACAAAATAAATATTAAATAATGACATGGGAATCTTTTCCAAACTATAGTGACCAAACAAAACATATTCAATCATCCTTTCCTATTGTTTAAGAAATAAAACATTTTTATTCATCAATATCTAATCCACCTCAAAGACCACACTCATAGAATACTGATGATGAGCTCCCCAACAAATTGCTTCACACACAATGATCTAAAACTACAAATTCACAGGAGGTCCCTTATAAACCCAAGGGTTCGTCTATATATAATGTTATGTATAATATCTCTCTTATCCTTCTCATGATGTTTTAATGATTTTGGGAATGACCAAATTTAAAAATCTAGAACACAATGATGTCATCGATTAAGACTACCCCCAAATCATCCATTCCATATATAAAAGTTTAGTCATAAGGGTCTTAGTGGATCACCAAGCCATCAATCCTCTCATGATATCCACAATAAGTCTCAGCCTACTCATGGATTCCTATAAAAATCATGAACCAGGAATGTAAACTCCCATAACATCCTCTCCACCCTCCAAACAGTGCCACAAAATAGGGCTACAGAAGCGCTTCCATTTATATGTGATAATCAGAAAGCATTGATAAAGGGGTGTGCATTTATCAGCACTAGATAAAATAACTGATAAAGCATACATTTATCAGTGCTAAAATAAGTTCTGATAAAGTTGTACCCTTTATCCGTTATTTTTCTAGCTGTGATAAAGGGAACATTTATCAGCACTATTATTAGTGCTAATAAACGTTTTTATTCTTAATTTATAAAAAATTATAATGTTTATAATGAAAAATTATGTTATTTGTATACATTAGCAATTATATACCAATATTTATAAATATATACAATTTATTGTTATAATTATTAATTTATAAATATATATTTATCTTATATGTCATTTTAAATAAATATATTTGAATATAAATAAATTATTATTATTATACATTTGTAAAATAAGTATTTAACAGTGATATATTTATGGCGATGATAAATAGTTTTTTATCATCAGTATTTTAGCACTGATAATGAGAGACCATTTTTAGTTCTAAAAAAGATGATAAAATAGCTATATATCAGTGCTATAATTATAGAACTAATAAAGGTATGTTTTATAAGAGTTTTTATTTTATCGCTAATAAAACATGCCTTTATCAGCACTTTTAACGAGTGCTGATAATGGTTCCTGTAGTTTTACTTTTAGAACCATAATAGGCCCCTCGTCTCTCACACACATTCAATCTTTTGCGGAAGTTGAAGAAAAACACTTTTTTACTATTAACTATCCTCCTCCTCCTCCTCCTCCTCCTCCTCCTCTGCCACCACCGCTGGATTTTCCTCCACCACTATGGTCGTCATCCTTTTCTCCAGCTGATGCCTCCACCACGGCTGCCTCCGCTGCCACCTCCTCTATGGCTGCCTGCCCTATGGCTTCCTCCACCATGGTTGCCTCTACCCTGGCTGCCTCCGTGACCACTGCCTCCACCACCGCAGCCTCCACCACCGCTACCTCCCACATGGCTGCCTACGTCGCAGCCGCCTCTACCTCCGCCACCGCTGCCTCCTCAGCGACCCCTCCTACTTGGTATCCCTTAATGGTTTATAAGAATATCTGAGTACTCTGATATATGGATTAGGTTTATAGTTTTTTAGGTATTATGTAAGAGATTAAATGAGTTTTAAGAAGGTAAAATATGTTAGGGGTTAGCCTAGGCTTGTGAAATCATTAGAAACATGAAGAAAAGGTATATGCATTGAGTTGTGATTATAATATGTGGTTCCATACCAAGTAAGAGATATATACCTTGGTGATGGATTAGACATTGGGAATGTGCAATATATGAGATATTTCCTTGACTAGATATTGTATAGGCATTGAGATTCATTGGTATATTTTATAGAAGGCACCTTGATTGTCAACATTTTTGATATCAATGTTTGTTTCGATGGTATGATTAGTGTGATTCATAGCCTTGTGTTTTTTTGATGTGATTATTAGTAGAGTATATGTAAATGATAATGGAAGGACACATGTGATATTGAGTAAATACTGGTTTAATGGTATTAGTTTGATTTTCATTCAAATTTTATGAATGTTAATCTTATTGGAATATAGATTTGAGATTCGTTGTTTTGATGATTGACATACGATGGATCATGGTCATGGGTTCCGACATGTGAGCCTTATATAACTGAGATTTGATTCCAATTAGTCCTTGTCGGGTGGTAATTTAGTTTATCATAGAGATTTACACCTATCTAGACATGCATTATTTCGATAACAAGTTTTATTGATCACTATTCTGGAGACTGGATCGTGCCGTTGCATGGGGTGTAACCGGTTAGTTTATAGATGAGGTTAATTAGAGTATCTCATGGAGATTCTATTTTGGTATAAAAAAATGGTGTTCGACTTGTGGGATCATTAGTCATGTAATTTTATCAGGTGGTACAATATTGTACACACATTATATTTGTTGAGGTGAGAATAGTACATGTCGGTTATGCATGGTACCCATTTAAATTTTATGTCGGTGAGATGTAAAGTGTGATCCGAGGACCAATAGAGTTGAAGATATTATTTTAGTATCAATTTGTAGGTGTTTCGGATGGAATAGAAAATTTTAGTCTATTTGGTGGAGGATACATCACAAATGGATCAAATATAGTGTCATATTTGATTCGAGAGTTAATCTCAGACATGTGTTTTTTTTGTAAAATTGATCATTGATCAAGATAAGAAACATACATATGGAGATAGAACATGTTGTGGTGATGCTCGATAAGTAGTATAAGGTAAAAATGTAGTGGGGATTGAACCAATGGTTATTGATGTCGCGAATTTCATTTCAGATGAATTTCAATGGGTGATGCGTATAATATTTCAGTGATCTGGAAATATGTGGAACTTGATATTTCATGTTAGAGATTAAGTATGATAAATATGAGTGAATATATTAAATATCTATGGTAATAGATGGATCATTCACTATGGAGGTATGAACCTCATGTTACAAGGGTATTCAGTATAATGGGACTCGTTACTTGATGGTTGATATGGGATTTTTATTTCATTGAGTTGGTGAATCTGATTTATCTGGTCCCACATAAATACCGTATTTAGATTTTAAATGATGTACAAGATAAATTTTATATGTTTACAGAATGATGAGAATAATCGTATTGAGATCCAAAGGTTATTTCTGAGGTAAATCAAGATTCATTAAGTGATTTGGGGGGTGAAACCTAGTCGTCCCATTATTTAGAAGGTGGACCTATTTCGTCACATGAATCAAGGATTGAATCATGTGTAAAAAAGTAGTGGTAGTGTTTTTCCTGAGATTTGATGTTGTAGAAAACCGAGGGAAATGGATCTTTATATTGGGAATGATAGGTTAATTTTGAGTTCTTACTAGGACTTCATGAGGGAAAGTCAGTGTGTTAGGGCCGTGTTCATTTGTCGTATAGACTTGTTTGATTCTCATTGGAATAATGTATGACAACTTGTAGTAGATTTTGGAGGCTTTTATCATATGTGTTTTGGTTTGGTTAGTTGTAACCCACACCAAGTGGGTTGTTGGAATTCTTTGAGATGTGTTACAAAAGGCGTTTACAATGGTGGGGAGCACTTTGGATCAGGATCGTGGTGGGTATCACCATGAACCTGATGATGTGTTTAGTGAAAAAATAAATCCCTTGAATGGATGGGATTCATGGATCATCATATATCAGTTTCAATTCTATTAAACTAAATATGTACCATTCCTAAATCTCATTGGACCAATTTTGGATAGGTATAACATTTGAGTTCTCATTTTATGTTTTACTTTCAGTTGTAAATCTCCTCGGTTGGGCACCACACCTCTACTGCGAACACACCTATGACATGTGCTGAACGACAACTTGACTGTAACACCCAGAGATTTTATTGTTTTTAATTTCATTGATTTCATGTGTTGTAAACTACACCAAAAGAATCTTTCACTACACGCATCCCTGACTTGGCTTACATTACACACAATAGCGACCTTACACAATAGCATGTGTTGTATGCAATACCATGTTTCACTAAACAACAATATGTAAGATAAACTAGCCATTATGAATAGTAATACCCACTTTTTGAAATTTTATAAATTTTATCATTCGAAATGGACTCTATTTTTAGATTTGGATTATCAAGATTAGGCTAGGGTAAATTTTTGGTATTTTTCTGAAAACATTCAATTTTTGGTGAATAGTGAAAACATTGGGTTACTATTTAATAACAAACTTTTTATTTAAATAATTATTTATTTTATTTAAATTGATATTTGTTCATAATTGATACATAATACCTATAAATTTTTAATGTAATTCATTGGAGTCATTTTATAATAATTTTATATATATAAAAATTTTATTAAACTTTTCACTGTCTTTTACCCACCTCCTAAGAGAATTTGCAAATTTACATAAAACATAATTTTACAGCTTCTGTGAGTGGAATTTCAAAAATCTGAAAGACATGGTTAATATTAAGGAGTAAAATGTGGTTCAATAAGATAAATTTTTTTTGGTGAATAGTTACTCTTTACTTTTATTTGCCACGGATAAAAGTAAATAGGGTAATTAAAGGTAAATATGATATTATTCTTACCCTAACACATGTTCTAATTCTATTAAATAAGTTTATTTTTACCAAAAACAACCATAGGGATAAATATTACCCTTTAGGTCCACTTGGATTTGATCAGGTCATCTATTATTATTTTATTTAATGAAGAATTTAAATAGTTAAAATCAATGTTTAGTAACAAAGAAATTTTTATTATAGGGTTATACATAATATAAATTAGACTATAAATATTAATTAAAAATATAAAGAGATTTCCTACATAATGTTATTTTATTTATAATTTTATACATTAAATAATTAATTTTATTTATGAAATAATGATGATGCAGTAATTACCTTATTAATGAAATATTAACATAATTGATGTTATATATACCCAAATAAATGTAATTTTATACTTTTTATGAATTACACTAATTTTATAGGTTTATATGACATGTCAATATTTATTTAAATAACTTTTTTCGAACTAATCTTGCTGTTATCATTTTCACAAAAATCATGTACCAAATAGTGTCAAAATTTACCTAAAATAGTTTTTAAAACAAATTTTATATTATTAATTGTTATTTTATTCCTAAAAATCTAAGGTTCGGCAAAATGTCTTATATATGGTTATATATATTAATAATGAACCACTTGGGGTTCTTTTGACTTGTTATAGTATGTTTAATAACCATATAATGTATGAAAACAAAAATACATGGTAAAAGATAAATTATTTAACTTAGAGTTAAATCTAAATGATAAGGATAAAATAGTAACCTAAACATGTATAAAACCTATTTTTTGAGAGGATTTCTACCCATCCCCACTTTAGATTAGATATAAATCAATTTTTAGCCATTATAAACCGAATATGACTTTATTATAAAATAATATTTTATGTTTTTCCAAAGGTGCCCCTCTCCTCCCTTATAAAAAGGGCACCCCGTCCCTCTTCTCTTAACACCCTTTTGAGCAATGAATCTCAGAAAAACCCTTCCAATTAATCTTATCAACCTCTCTAGTTAAATAACATAGGTTCGGGTATTCTCAAAATACCAACTCTAGTGCCTTATGAAGAATTTTAAAAGAGGTGTGTCGAAGAAGAGGTAATCTCTTCTACCGATTCATTCAAGTTTTCTTTCTTCTTCAACTTCTTCTTCTTTAATTGTTTATTTATAAAGTAATAACATCAGTATTACTTATATACTGATATTTTATTATAAATATGAAACAAACATATTTCACCTTCTATCAATCCTACAGAAAACGAAATCACCGCACGTGCGTACGTACGGTATACCGTCTCTATGCCGTGGGGTAATCAGTTTTTCCACCACCACTGTAATTCGATGGGTATAGTGGTGTAAAGAATAAATATATATTGTTATTATAAAATCATACTGATTATGAGGTATTATATAAACCATTCCAATTCAATTAAACAATTATGGTAATGATATCATCACTCGTGCGTACGTACGGATTACCGTCTCCACGACATGATGAGATTCAATATCCATGTTAACCATTCAAGCATGATTATAAAGTATATATAATGAATAATATTGAAATATATTACATAATAAATCTACTTAATATATATATATATATATGTGTGTGTCATATACTAACTTACATTCAGGCCAACAAGGAAAGGGAAACAATTTTCATGCGTACGTACGACCTACCGTCTCCATGAACTGTGTATTTCATTTCATTCATCTAAATTATATATATATATATATATATACTGAATATATATGATATATAAATCATGATTTAAATTCTATAAGTATGTAAATTATGATATAATTAATAATAATATCAAGAACAAAGAGTCAAAACATGTACGATAAATAAAACAATTTTACCCGAAACGATGCTTTAACATGGAATTTACAAATAAACGGGTAATATAAAGTCATAAGTGAACCATATATGATATAATAACAATGAATATGAGTCTATAATAAATAAATTAAATTATTTAAATCATTATACAGGAGGTTCAGATACGTACGAAGCATATCGGTCCTAAGGTAAGGGATAATTTTCCAAATCTCATTTTTATCCGAGATTGCTTATACGTAAGTATTTACTGTGGTTATATTCTTCATACATGTCCACAAAAATTATTTTCATAAAGTGTTTAATATTCTTATATTTATGTTTAATGTCATGTTTACCCCTATTTTACTATTACATTGTGTAATTACTCTTTCTATTGTTTACCATACGAGGAACTTTTTGACTTTTCTGGAAAAAGTTCGAGAGGAATGTTTTTTTAACTTATATGGAATGAAAGGATTTTTATGGTTTCATAAAGCCTTATTTTCATGAAGCTTAATCTAAAATATTTTATGACTATTTTCAAAAAAGTCGTTTTCTTTTAAAATTTCATGGCATTTAGTGAATAGAAAATGATTTTGAATAAGAAAGGATATTTTCCTCATGAATTAATTTCAAGGGTTTTATCAAAACCATTTTCCATCTAAGATGAAATTATTTCATATGTGTATTTTTCAAGTATAATTTCACTATAATTTACATGGTTTAAATTTTCTTATGATGAAATTATATCAATTTCTTTATATGTATTATGTTATGATGGGATAATATTTATGAAACACATATTTATTCTTTGGGTTATGTTGAATGATTTATGTTTATGTTGGGGCACAATTAAAAATTATTTCATTATGAGATGGGTGGTACCAATATCTCCTTACAATCCATTGTGTAATGATTAATATCTCATGAGATAGACATGGATGTAATTGTAAGTTAATCCAGTTTAATGATACAGGACTGGAACGAGGAGTGAACTCGATTCAGAAAGGGTCTTTGTCCACTAAGATGGTCTTGGAAGTAATACCTTGGATTCTATGGAAATAATATCATGTTATTAATGGTTTTCCGTAAATACATGTTTTAATATCATGCTATTTTATTATGATGGATGTTCCATTATTATATATTCCATAACTACTTCCATGATTAATGTATTTGATCATGATTGTGATGTTTAGATTTTATATTCATGTTTTTCCATTGAAATGTTAATGTATTGTTTTATTTGCTCTATGTTTACCCTTACTGAGCATTTGATCTCACCCTTTTATGTTTTATTTTCCCCAGGATATAAATAAAGGTTTTAGGTAAGAAAACAAAAGGGGAAGATCTTCATGGGAGATGTTGAAGATCTTTCACCATGATTAGATGATTATATTCCGAGTTTCCAAAGACACTAAACTATTATGGTCCTCGTGTGTTTGTTTTTGTTATGTATTAAGTATTCAGAAAATGTAATGTAATGTCCATGTATGTCAAGCTTTGGGTCTCTACAGTTGGAATCATAGGTTCAATTTAGTCAACCTTTTGAAACTAGGATGTGTGAACTTTAGTGAGATCCCTAGAGATATTTCAAATGTATGTCTAGGGATGACCCTAAGGTTAAGTATAATTATAAGTTATAGTCCTTGAAATAATGTAACAAAATTAGAATTAAACCTAAGATGTTATATATTTATGTTACTCCCCCTTGATTATGATTTTGGCCTCTCACACTATTCTTTTTGGGTTTTAGAAAATGGTTGAAAATAGGAAGATTCACCATAATGGAGGATATGATGGACAATGGAATGATATTTTTCATGAGAAACAAAATGAAATTGGATCTGGAAGTCCACATATTGTTACTATGCCTAATCAGAAATCTCATACTATGATCTATAACTTCAACTTTGTAAAGTTTTTAAACTCATCTAAAAAAAGAAAGTCAAATTTTGATGATGATCATAGAGGAAAGAAAGTTCAATTTCCCCCATGTAAATCATATGGGAAGAGGAATCAGGGAGAATGTTTCAAATGAACTAGAAGATCCCTAGGGTATGGAAAATAAGGACACAAAGATAGTAATTTTAAAGGAAAATTTTTAGTTAACACCATCAACAAGGATAATGGTATTGCTAAAACATCAACAACGGTTAAGTGTTTTAAAAGTGGAATGTACGGGCATTATGCAAACCAATGCCATAAGGGAAACTCTCATAAAGAGAATCAGCATGGTCATATGGGTAGTATTTATGTGGATGATGATTTAGTGACTAGAAATGATATATGAGATGGAAGAAATGATAATGCTCAGTCAGTGGTTTATGAAGGTAGTGTAATGATTGTATGTTTATCAAGAATAATGTAGTGTACTATGGAATAAAGAATAATATAAGGGTTGTTACACCGTTCCCTTTGATTGAGTTTTGAAATTATATGTTGAATGGTACTGGTAACCATGTAAGGTTATTCAAATATTTTTGGAAAGAACCTAATATGTGAATAAAGAAGGGATAAGGAGATAATTAAATGTTTGATAGTATTAATGAGCTCATGACTAATATAAGGAAAAAGTGATATCATGGTTTGAGTATATAGAATTTTTGGGATTTTGGTATATGGAAAGAGTTACCTTGTGATAGCAATCATGTTTTCACTATGGTTCAATAGAATACATGATTAATGTGTTCACAAATTTGGAATGTGTACAACAAGATACATTGTATTATATATGGGGGATAAATGATGGTATTCACAAGCTCGGTAGATGACATTTCTAGTAATTTTTTTCATTATACTATGTGCTTGGACAGAAGTATTTCGGATAATCCTAAATATTGGATGGTTTATGTAAGACATAAGATATTATTTTTTAAGGCAACAACATTCATCTATTTTATTGTAGGAATGTTATTATAATGTAGTTTTAGAAAAAGGGACATCCTGCAAGATGAGCGACAACACGTCGCGTCAGAAAAGGCTATGGGAATTGAACCCATAACCGAAGTGTGACATGCCTTTATATCCTACCACTGGCATACTAGAAGTCCCTGTTTAGTATAAATTAGTTTTAATTTATTATGTTGTATGATATATGAAGTATAATTCCAATTTAGCAACCATATACGATTAATCTCACTATATATGGACTTATGTATATTTGATAACTTTTGATAACCTTGTGTTTGGGACAGATGGAATAACCCAACATTCTCTCACATGATCTGCTAACACTTCACGAATGAAAAATTAAACATCATTTCTTTAAGAGATGATGTGGGAATTGTTCATGGAATGACCAACGGTGAGATTTTACCAAAATCAAGAACGTATTTCTTCTACTTCCAATTTTTTTTTCAAATTTAGGGAAATGATATTGAAAGCCAAAAATGTTGTCATTTTTCCCTCATATCTGATGAGTTAGATGGTACCTTAGACCATCACAAATTTATGGCCTTGTGATTATTGGATTTTTCATAGCCATGTTCTCTACCACTCTCCATTAGAATATGATGGTTAGATTTTTCTTCCATATCCATATTTTCATCTATGTTCTCCTATGTGGAAACCCAATGATTAGTTAATTTGGGTAACCATTTCGTTTCATAAATTAGGACTTAAAGTTATGTTTTGGTATTCCTTTTTAGGATGTGGGTTTCTATTAAAGAAACATTATAGTAGTAAACCATTTATAACCCTAACGAATTTCGAGGGCGAAATTCATTTTAAGGGGGGTAAAATGTAACACCATGAAATTTTATTATTTTTATTTTCACTGATATCTTGTGTTGTAACATAATCTAAAAGTATCTTTCACTACACACATCCCTGACTTGACTTTCATTCCATGCAATCGCTACCTTCCACGATAGCGTGTGTTGTATGCAATACCGAATTTCACTAAACAATGATATGTTATATAAACTAGCCGTTATGAATAGTAATACCCACTCTTTGAAATTTTATAAAATTAATCTTTTGAAATGAACTCAATTTTTGGATTTTGAATATCGAAATTATCCTAGGGTGTATTTTTGGTATTTTTCAGAAAACATTAAATTTTTTATGTATAGTGAAAACACTGGGTTACTATTTAAAAACCAACTTTTTATTTCTATAATTATTTAATTTATTTAAATTTATTTTTGGTCAAAATTGATACATAATACCTATATAAGGTCAATGTAATTCATTGGAGTCATTTTATAATAATTTTATATATATAAAAATTTTATTAAACGTTTCACCGTCTTTTACGCACCTCCGAGGAGAATTTACAAATTTACATAAAACATAATTTAAATGCTTCTATGAGTGGAATTTAAAAAATATTAGAGACAATATTAATATCAAGGAGTAAAATGTGGTTAAATAAGATAAACATAATTTTTTGTGAATAGTAACTCTTTACTTTTATTTACCACGGTTAAAAGTAAATAGGGTAATTAAAAATAAAAATGATATTATTATTACCCTAAAACATGTCCTAATTCTATTGGATAAGATTAGTGAGACCAAAAACAACCTTAGGGATAAAATATTACCCCTTAGGTCCACTTAGATTAGATTAGCTCTTTTATTATTATTTTATTTAAAGAAGAATTAAAATAGTAAAAATCAAAGTTTAATAAGTAATATATTTTTAATATAGGGTTATACAGAAGAGAAATTCGACTATAAATATTCATTACAATTATGAAATGATTTCCTACATAATGGTATTTTATTTATAATTTTTAGAAATTAAATAAATTAACTTATTTATAACACAATGATGATGTTGTAATTACCTTATTAATGAAATATTAACATAATTGATGTTATAAATACCAAAATAAATGTAATTTTATAATTTTTATGAATAACACTAATTTTATAGGTTAATATGAAATTTTAGTATTTATTTAATTAAATTGTTTAAAACTAATCATGCTGTTATAATTTTCACAAAGTCAAGTACCAAATAGTTTCAAAATTCAAATAAAATAGTTTAGAAAAAAATATTCTATTATTAATTGTTATTTTTTTCCTAAAAATCTAATGTTCGGCCAAATGACTTAGATAGAGTTATATATATTAATAATGAACCACTTGGGGTTCTTTTGGCTTGTTATAGCATGTTTACTAACCATAAAGTGTAAGAAAACAAAAAGACACAGTAAAAGATAAATTATTTATCTTAGCGTTAAATCCAAATGATAAGGATAAAATAGTAACCTAAACTTGTCTGAAAACTATTCGTTGAGATGATTTCGACTCATCCCCACATTAGCTTCTAAATAAATCAATTTGGAGCTATTATAAACCGAATATGTCTTTATTATAATATAATATTTTATTTTTTTTCAATGGTGCCCCTCTCCTCCATTATAACAAGGGCACCCCTTCCCTCTTCTCTTAAAACTCTTTTGAGCCTTGAAGCTGGGACAAAACCTTCCAATTACTCTTATAATCCTATTTAGTTACATCACAGAGGTTCTGGTATTATTAAAAGACCAACTATTGTGCCTTAAGAAGAAGTTTAAAAGAGGTGCGTCGAAGAAGAGGTAATCTCTTCTACCGAATCTTTCAAATTTTATTTCTTCTTCAACATATTCTTCTTTAGTTGTTTCAATATAAATTAATACCATAAGTATTAATTATATACTGATATCTTTTTATAAATATGAAACAAACCTATTTCTCTTTCAATTCATCCTATGGAAAACGAAATCACCGAGTGTGCGTACGTACGGAATACCGTCTCCATGTCGTGGGGTAATCAGTTTTTCCACCACCAACTTACATGGATGGGTATAATGGTGTAAAGAATAACTATATATGGTTATTATAACATAATAATAATTATTAGGTATTATATCATCCACTCCAATTCAATTCAATAATTATGGGAACGATATCATCGCTCATGCATACGTACGGATTACCGTCTCCACGACGCGATGAGATTCATTCTCCATGTTAACCATTCTAGAATGATTATAAAGTATATATAATCATCAATAATGAAATATATTTCATAATTATTCTACTGAATTTATTTACATATTTATATATATATTTCATCTACTAACTTCCATTCAAGTCAATAAGGAGTGGAAAACAGTGTTCATGTGTACGTACGGCCTACCGTCTCCATGAACAGTGTATTTCATTTCATTTATCTATCTATTATATATATATATACTGAATATATATGATATATAAATAATATTTTAAATTCTGTATGTAAGTAAATCATTATATAAGTAATAACAATATCAAGAACAACAAGTCCAAATAAGTATGATAAATAAAACGATATTACCCAAAACGATGCTTTAACATGAAATTTACAAAAGAACGGGTAATATAAATTCATAATTAAATAATATATGATATAATAACATTGCATATGATTCTTTAATAAGTAAATGACATTATGAAAATTATTATACAGGAGTTTTGTATACGTATAAAGAATATTAGACCTAAGGTATGAGATAATTTTGCAAATCTCATTTTTATCTGAGATTTCTTATATATAAGTTTTTACTGGGGTTATATTTTTCATCCATGTCCACAAAAATGTTTTCTATAAGGTGTTTAATATTCTTATATGTTTTTTTAAAGTCATTTTTACCACTATTTTACTTTTATATTGTGGAATTAATCATTAATTTGTTTACCATATGAGGAACTATTTGACTTTTCTGGAAAATGTACCAGAAGAATGTTTTTTTAACTTATATGGCATGAACGGATTTTTACGGTTTTATAATGCCTTATTATCATGAAGCATAGTCTACAAGATTTGATGACTATTTTCAACAAAATCATTTTCTTTTAAAATTTCATGGCATTTTGTGAAATGAAAATGATTTTGAATATGAAAGGATAATTTCCTCACGAATTAATTTCAAGTTTTTTATCAAAAACATTTTCCATCTAAGATGACATTATTTCATATGTGTATGTTTCAAGTATAATGTCACTATGATTTACATGGTTTCACTTTTCTTATGATGAAATGATATCCATTTGTTTTATATGGATTATGTTATGATGGGATGATGTTTATGAAACCCATTTTTATTCTTTCGGTTATGATGAATGATTTATGTTTATGTTGTGGTAAAAGAAAGAATGATTTAATTATTAAATGGGTGGGACCTATATCTTCCAATAATCCATTGGGTAATGATTAATATCCCATGAGATTTTCATGGCTGAAAGGTATGTTAATCTGGTTCGGTGATACAGGACTGGAATAAGGAGTGAACTCAATTCAGAAAGGGGCTTTGTCCACTAATATGGTCTTGGCAGCAATGCCTTAGCTACTATGGAAATCATATCATGTTCTCAATGGTTGGCTAAAATTACATGTCTTCATCCAATGCTATTTTATCATGATTGATGTTCCATTATTATGTATTCCTTATAAAAATCCATGATTTATGTTTTTTGTTTAATATTTTGATGTTTAGATTTTATGTTCATGTTTTTTCATTCAAATTTTTATGGATTGTTTTATGTTCTCTAGGTTTACCCCTAATGAGCATTTGAGGTCACAATTTTTTTCCCCAGGATATAAAGAATGGTTTTAGGTAAGAAAATAAAAGGGGAATATCATTATGAGTGATGTTGAAGATCTTTCACCACGATTAGAAGATTATGTTCTGAGATTCCAAAGATACTAAACTATTACGGTCCTTTTGTGTTTGTTTTTGTTATGTATTAAGTATTCCGAAAAAGTAAAGTAATGTCCATGTACATCATGCTTTGGGTATCTACATTAAATGAGTGTTTTATCCTATAACTCATTTGTTTTCTCTTGTTCTCATGTTATTACTATTTGATATAGATTGTTATAATGTGAAATGTATGGGTTAAATGACCTACTAAAAAACATGGTTGTTGGTGGCCCTTATTTGCGTACTAAATGATTTACTTGTTGGTCGGTTCCTATTGAACATTTGAATATAAAAATTGGTAATTTTCGCATATTTGACATATGACTGAACTCCCCAGGATGATAAAACTTATCTGATAACCCCTAAATTAACAATAAAAAAATTGAATAAGGGATTCATTGTAAAATATGAAATTATGGTTGTCTGGTTTGTATGGTTTTGCAATTGTGAGCATTATTGAGTGTTTTTATAGTGTTGTGGTTGTTGTCATGATTGATATTCCATTTATCTTCCATGTTGTAGTTATTCCACAATTGAATATCAATCCCAAAATTACCCATTTCAATGGCACCACAACATTGTTACTAGTGAAATTCCATTGATTCCTAGAAAACCACTTCACTAGAGGACTCTATGAGACACTTTATGGGAACCCTAGAAAAATAATATTGTTTGGAATATTTGAAAACCTGAAAACTAACATCACAAAATACACATCGTAAAATGTGGAATTAATGTAATGATATTAAATTCAAAAATTGAAATCCTTAAAAAGAAAAAGGTGACCTCGTCCCTAGAAACAACACCAATTTGATAGCCCTGTAAGGCATTTTTAATTCCAAATGGTACCAAGTTTTTTTTTTTAAAACCCAAACCATGAATCTTTATTAATTAAAACATAACTTTAGGAAAGTTCAATATTTTACTAATAAAGATGATGAAAATGAATAATGAACGGATGAATGCCAATCGGTTGACAAACGAGTATGAAGAAGGTGTGAAAGAGTTTATCATGCTTGCAGAAGATCATTCATGTGACCCTTCACAAATCCTTTTTCCATGTTTACACTGTCATTATTCAATAAACATTTGTCTAAAAGAGTTCGAAAAACAACATATCTTCCATGGAATAGATCAAATTTATACATGTTAGAATAAACCCGGGGAAAAAGAATGTAGGTAGTGGCTCAGATAACACGTTGTATTATGGATCATCTGATATGACTAAATGCGTGAACAATGAAGATGATTATATGGAGGATCTGATTACAGATATTAATGATGATGGAGACCGTATTGAGGAAATGTCAAGGATAGCTTCAGATAAACATTGTGATTGGACAAAATTGTTGACAAGTTAATGAGTTTTGAAAAGCACCATTTTATGCCGGTTGCACTAAATCTAAAGCATTGTTATCCATACTGGAGCTGTGAAATTTGATAGCAGGAACGGGTGTAGCGAAGCCAGTTTTATGGAATAATATTCTCTCCTGAATAACATGCTCCTATAAGACAATGAGCTTCCATGACAACCATATGATTCCAAATGAATGCTACGATTGATGGGTTTGATCTCTGAAAGAATACATACTTGCCCAAATGTCTATATATTGTTTCTCAATGACAAAAAATCACTAGAGAATGCCAAAAATGTGGTGATTCTTGAGACAAGTATTTTCATTATAGTCCTAATATAGTTTCATGGTACTTTCCAATCATTCCAATGATTAGGCTCCTATATGGAATTAAATAGACTGCATAACAATTTTCATGGCATACAGATACAAGAATTAAAGATGGGAAACTGCGTCACCGAACAAACACTCCTCAGTGGAAGAGAGTGAATCATGTGTATCCTAAATTCAGAAATGAACCGAGAAACCTTCATATGGTGTTATCTACAGATGCGGTGAATCCTTTTGGTTTTCAATGAAAAAGTCAGAGTACATGGTCAGTTATGTTGGTAAATTACAACTTACCATTATGGTTATGCATGAAATGGAAATACATCCTGTTATCTATTCTTATATGAGGACCAAAACAACTGAGTAATGGTATTGATGTTTATTTGGCTCCATTGGTCGAGGATTTGAAAATATTGTGGGATTTAAGAGTTTTGTTTTATGATGCTTACAAAAATGAAGATTTCAGTTTGAAAGACAGGTTATATAGGACGGTAAATGACTTTCCTTCTTGTGGAAATTTTTCAGGATATAAAATTATATGAACTGAAGGGTTTCCCATTGGTAAACAAGGTACAAAGTAAATTAGGTTGACACATAAATTTAAAACTGTGTTTCTAAGACATCATAGATTTGATCCCCAACTGCATAAGTATCGATCTTGGATGACATCATTCGACCGAAGTTTATATGAATGTGCAACACCGTCTCTACTAACAGGTGATTATTATTTTGAGAAATTAAATGGTGTGAACAATAATTTTGGTAAAACATTTTCGAAAAACCATACGAAAACCAGTTGAAAAAATAGGTCATTTTTTTTAATTACCATACTAGAATTGTCTTTATGTCAGAAATTTTTTTGATGTTATGCATGTTGAAAAAAATGTATGTGATAGTTTCAATATAAGATTCCTAAATGCACCTTAAAAAAATAATAGATTTAAGGCTAGATTGGACATTGTTGTGATAGGAATATGAGAAGATTTGGCTCCAGAGAAGGGTGAAAAACGATCCTTTCTTCCTCTTGCTTCTTACACTAATTCAATTCAAGAGAGATATCATTTTTGAAACTTATTGAATGATGTAAAGGTTCTAGAGTGGAATTCATCAAATATCAAGAAAATTGTGTAAATGAGCTAATTAAACATAATGAGTTTGAAATCACATAACTACCATGTTTTGATGCAAGAACTTATTCCTATAGAATTACGTTGCATTTTTCATAAGAATTCCTACTATACATTAACTAAGATCTATTTATTCATCAAAGCTATATGAAACAAAGTTATAGACCTGAAAAACTTTCCAACTACAGAAAGTGAAATTTCTATCATATTATATGAATTGGATGTGTTCTTCCTGTTGACATTTTTTCATATGATGGTTCATTTTATGGTTCGTTTTGTGATAGAGATTAGTCTATGTGGTCCTATACATTATAGATAGATGTACCCCATTGAACAGTATATAAATATTTGGAAAGGTTATGTCAAAATTATAAGTTGTACAGAGGGTTGTATTATGAAGAAATATTTTGTTGAGGAAGCACTTGGATTTTATACCGAATACCTGTCTGGTGTGGAAAATGTTGGACTACTGAAATCTCATCACACTGGGCCACTTAAGGGTGAAGTAATTTCTGGAAGAGAGGTTTTCACAATCAATATTACAGATCGGGAGTAGGCTCACCTATTGGTTTTTCATAACTATTTTGACATTGACCAATATTTTCCACCCAAAAAAATTATGCATTTTAATTCTTATAGGGATAACAAATGGATATAAGATACACATAATCGACAGTTTATAGGATGTTTTCGGGAAAATAATTATAAGCAGTTAGATGAAAATCCAGACACAATTTCAGAATGACATTGATGACTTGTTGGAGGATCAAGTGTTTACCTATTATCTTACAATGCATATGAAGTTTATGGTTATACATTCTATAATAATTAAAATGATAAATACAATACCATGCAAAATATTGGGGTTACACCTATGGTGGAAGGGATGCATGTTTCCGATGCTAAGGATTGAAATCTAATTTATGCGAATATGTCATACCTTTGCATAATCAAACAAATATTGGAGTAGGATTTTTCAAAATTCAAAGTGCCAATTTTTCTATGAAAGTTAGTTGATAATAGGAGTGCGCTTACTATAAATGAATTAGGATTCATGAAAATTGATTTTAGTAAGGAAGGGGAAAAAGATGCACAATTTATAATTGCATCATAGGTAGTACACTTATTTTATGTTCTAGACCCGGTACACTAAAATTGGTCAATTATTCTTTTATCGACCAAAACAACTGAAGGGTCAAATGAATGTTCAATGGAGAAGGACCCTTTTATAGGTAATTCACAATCATTTCATAGCTGTCCAAATGAAAATTGAGTTTTATACGTTAGAGGAGACCACAATGAAGGGATTTATAAATTTGATAGAGGGGTAAAATCTCTTCAGCCTTTAAAAAAAGTGAGTATAATAATCAGGTAATTTGTTTATTGTAATTTATATTATGTTACATTATGTAATTATCTATTATCTGATGATTTGAGGTAATCTAAATGAAATGTTAATCCACTTCTACAGATAATGAATTCTGCACATGCTGATGTTCCCAATCCCAAGGCACAAATGGTCTCTCAACCTGTTGTTGGTAGTCCTAGGGCCAAGCAACAACAGGTTTCTCAACCTGTTGGTCCTGGTCCCAGTGCCGAGGTACTACAAGTTTCTCAACCAATTGATTCTAGTCCCAGTGCCAATTCTAGTGCTCCATAGGAACAAAATGATGATACTTATGTGGAAATTATATAAATGAAACCCTAATAGTGCAAAAAAACAAGAGTACCGAATTTTGACAGTGTTAGCTAAAATCTTTTTGGAAAAAGAAAAATGCATCAAATTTGAAGTGGGATGGAATAAGCGAGGACCTCATGGTAACCCCCATCAAATCCATCTTTAGTATATACATTGGAATCGTCACTCGGTAACAAGTGTTAGTCGATGTACAGTCATGGCACCATGTTGTCACCGGGATTATGTCACCAATGTGGGAAGAGATTATGGTAACATTATGATATCAATTTTTAATTTATTAAAATTAAATAAAACACTAAAACATTATCTTATTCTTAATCATCCAATGTAGATTGAATTTATAGTTGACGCCTCACAAAAGTAATATGTATGAAGAGTTGCAGGAAATATGTATAGAGGTTTCAGTACAATTTTAACAAAATATCATCTTAGTGATACAGAAGGGAGAATCAAGCTGAACCCACCTCCTCTTAATGGAAATTTGATATCCCAAGGAGTATGGGATCCGTTTTGTAACCATATTAGAGAGCTTACTTTTCAAGTACATTTTGTGGGGTAATACGTTGTTTGACATTACTTTTATTCATCACTTTGACTGACATGTTTTTATTTTTAAAACAACAAATGAGTGCTGAAAATAAACAACGTGCAACAAAAGCTACATAACATTACCATAAAGCAATGATGGAATACACTTCACATGAGAAAAAAATAGTACATCTTTTAAATCTACCATACTACTTTTTTGTGACATAAAACAACATCATAACCATGTTTCTCTATTAATATGTATATTGATGAATCAAAATAGAAATCCGCACCCATCCCACACCATGTGCTATGAAAGGAGGCTTTTGTAAATAGAGAGACGATACTGATAGATGAAAACACAAAAAAAGTGAGGGAAACATGTGTATGTATGACATAATATAAATTTGATTTGATTTAAATCACAATTACATAACAATGACTACTTATTATTTTATATTTTATATCTGACATAGTTATAGGAATCAATAACACCCGCACTATATGCATACATACATTCAACATCCTTGAAGTAACTAGAGTAGCATGGATGCATCAGAGGTGCGGGTTTTGGGGAGACACCCCGAACAAATTTTTAAAAACAAAAACAAGTGGCGGATCAAAATGAAAAAATGGAAAAGATGCAAGAAAAATTATCTATTTTTCAAGAATAATTACAATACCAGAGAGATATGATAGTAAGTTTGAAGGGGGAGATGCAAAGAGAAGAAATAACTCAACAAATACCCATGTCTGATGATCCAGCCCCACCCCCACTAGCTTTTAGGTGAGACATTCCCCTAAAAACCTGACATAGATGAGTTAATCAATGTTTTAATAATTGTTTTTTGTGAAATGTGAAGCACATTGACATTGATTCCATTCATTTACTAATATTATACTGGGTGAAAATGACTATGATTTATATCTATTAACTCCCACCAATCGCCTTATAGTAGGGTAATTTTTTTCAATACGAAGAAATATGTGCTATACAATAGACAACATCGAACAGATAATTTCAGAGTGTCTATTAAAATAGCTAATGAGACGAGTGTCGAGCTACCCATTCAAAATGATTATGATGACATTCATACATTTGAACAAGCTATTTTATCATACATCTCATGGTCGGTAATTCTAATAAAAAACATATCAAAAAAAGAGGTATCCATTTACTATTTATTTATCACGATAATCCTTTAACAATTAATGAAAAATGATTTTAACTGATGAATGATATTACAGAACAACAAAGAGATGGGGGGAAACAAAATATCAACTCAAAACTATCTCAACGATCAACCAACTGATTCAAACGGTCTTCTGAGATCACCTTCACCAATCACATTCTATATCCATAGTTAATATCATTTTTGGCTCATGTGGAGACAAAGTTGATATAAGACAATGCTCACACAATTGATTTTGAATAAAATATGTACGGAGAAGAAGAATTGGATTTCATTAGAGGAAAAAATGTAAATGAAATCCCCAAGTATGAATGCCTAGGAGACTCAATTATAAATGAATACATGAGTTATGTTTTCATGATTCGACTTTAAAATTGATGATATACTATGATAATTATGACTAAAACAGTTTCATATTTTTTGTAGGACTATATATGAAAAAGATTGAAGAGATTTATTCATGAACTAAAATTGTTCCTAGTTATTCCTCACATCACAACTTCAAAACAAGAAATATATTCTTATGAAGAGGTTGTAATAATGTCATCCCTGGACAAATTGTTTGAAAAAAAAATTATAGATGACAAACTATTTTTAAAACCAATGATGTAGGGGTAAAATAATACAATTTAATCTTATAAAATATATTTTCATTTCATTCATTACTTATTAATTTTTGTGTTTCTAGGAATCATTTAATGATGATTAAAATCAATTTGGATACTCCAATGATTTATTTTCTGGATTCAATGAAAGGATATGCAACAAACCGACCGCGCATGATGGTGTTTGTTAATCTGAAATACACTAGATCGAACATTATAAAACTTACAATATAGTTATATAATTTATATTATCTTTTAATGAGGATTATATTATGGTAGGGAAGACTGTCAATATTGTCTACTTCATTGAATGAATCCAGGGCCTATGGATAAGAATGCCTACAAGATCTACAACTAGAAAATTATACTAATATATATAATAAAATTTCCATATCAAAACACATATCAAAAAAAATTAAATATTTTTTTCGATGTTTCTATAGTTTCAAAAACAAAAAAAATAGAAATGACATTGATTATTATGTTTTTAAATTAATGAATAAGATCGTATTTCATCAACAAACTAGAATCCCTAACGATGTATTTACGAAAATAATTATGAGTTCATTTAAAATATTTATTAACACTTTCTGTATTTATATTTTTTTAGTACTACCATGTCTTTCACAGAAACTCATATTCACAAGATGATATAGATGTCCTTAGAAACAAATGGGCAGCATATGTAATAGAAGGTTGTACATAAATAGGATGAAGGTGAATTCCTACTACTTATGTTATCCATATATGACCATTTGATTTCTCCATTGTTCACAATTATTGAGCATATATTATCAACCTTTATTATGTTTTATAACAATAGGTTATTAAGAATGGTTTTAGAAATGATTGTTATTTCTAGTAAAGCATAACTCATTGGACTATAATGATCGATAGTGTGGATGTCGACCAATGCATAGTCATTCATTCCACTCATGAGCTTCTTAAAAGCATGATGGGAACCAATATCCAGGATATTCAATTCTATAATTATATTCCCTTATATGTGGGTGGGGGTGTAAAGTAGTTAGGGGTTGTCTAGGATTGGGGGTTTCTAGGAGGTGTTTTTTCCAGGAGGGAGGGGGTGTCCATGTGTGAGGATAGGTGGGGGTCTCCAAGAATGAGGGGCTATACAAAGGGTGTCTAGGAGTGTGGGGTGACCAAAAGGGAGGGGTTGTCCATGAGTGGGGTGTCTTGGAGGGGTGGGTGGGGGTATGTCCAGATTGGAGGGGGATGTAACGACAGATATCCCTACAATTCCATTCAATATTGATAGTATACAATTGGTAGATCACTTCTAGAGTATCTTGAACTGGGTCTGTAGTGAGGCATCAAATTTTCCAACCAACCAAAAAAATTCCATGCCCATTTAAAGGCTCACAAATTATATTCTAGATCAATTTGAGGCCCAATATATCTTATTTAATGTCATAAAGACCAAACATATGCATCATTTTCCTTTCTCAGATTAGATTTTGAAGAAACACACTTTTCCTCTACACCAACATTGTAGTAGAATACATCTTCTAGAATAATTAATGATGATATATGAATTTGATTTAAGGAATAATTTCAGATCTAGAAGATTTGTGAGGACACTGAACTAAATCAATTTTTACCCCCAATCTTGGAATGTGGATGAAATCTACAAAATGGGTTGTTTTTTTCCAGAATCTGAATTCTGAAAGATGTATAACTGCTACTTATATATATATATATATATATCCCTTCTCACGCATTCAATATGATTGGAAACCACCAGTTGTGTCCTAGAATCTCTATGTTTCTGCCATTTAAATTTTTAAATTATAATTTTGAAAATTCTATGTGAAATTTTGTTCCTAGTCTTCAAATATACTTTTTGTTTGTTGTTTTTCCTTGATTTGTTGAACTGTACCTCTTAAAAATAAATATAATTTTATAATTCATATTAGTGAATGATGGTGTATGAATAATATTTATTCCTTTATCAAATATATTACTAAAATATAGTTGGATAATAAATGTTATCAATGGGTATAGAGTAAAGAACTATGAAGGAGGGGGTGTCATGGTGAGAGGGGGCGTCCAGGTTGGAGGGTGGGTGGGGGTGTCCAGAAATGGAGGGGGTGTCTATGAAGGGTGGGGGGATACCTAGGGTGTGGGGAGGGGGTTGTCCTGGGATAAGGAAGGGGATTCAAGGGGAGGAAGGGGTTTTCTAGGATGAGCGATGGCATTTCAGGTGGAGTAGTCGGAGGGGGTCTATCCAAGGGTAGGGAGGGAACTGTCTAGGGGGGCAGTCTCGGGAAGGGGGGAGGGGGTTATCTTGGAATGTGGGGGTTTCCAGGAGTGGAGGGGGTGTCTAGGAGGGGTGGGGGATGTCCAAAATGATGGAGGGTGGCTGTATGGGGGGGGGGTCCAGCAGGAGGGAGGGGTTGCAAGTTGAGTGGTGGGAGGGGGATAGGTGATTTCCATGAGTAGGAAGGGGGCGTTGATGTCAACCAGAGCGTCATGGAAGGTCACAA
Organism: Viscum album; assembly: GCA_963277665.1. Taxonomy (NCBI): domain Eukaryota; kingdom Viridiplantae; phylum Streptophyta; class Magnoliopsida; order Santalales; family Viscaceae; genus Viscum; species Viscum album. The sequence continues at coordinate 1,635,894,767 of OY728121.1, read as the reverse complement.
AAAATGATAAAAGACTATCTTGTGCCTATAAAAAGGACACTATGTTGCCTCTAAATAGACTTTAATGTCTTCATATAGTTCATAAAATACATGACTAAAATCCTAAAATGTAAGACTGAAATTCACGCAAATGTTGGTTGTAGAAGCCAATCATTTTGTGCAGGTTTTTTCCAAACATTTCACCTAGGTGCATAAAAAAAGATGTTGTTATAGTTCACTGTCTCATGAGTGATTGTGTGGTTACATCAATGGGGTTTTTTCCTCCAAACAAGAGCATCAAATAGTACAACAAGATTAAAAATCACTGATTCATAATCAGTCATGGATTGAATCGTAGTGGAAACATATTTTATGGCTATGTTCTCACATATTTCCACTCATGGGTCCTATCTCCACATTTTACTTCCATCGAACAATGTTTTTTCAGTTAATAGGACAATGTGGTTTCCATCACATGCTACTATTATCACGTTCTCCATGATGTATTCACCTTTGTGTTGTATCCACCATAATCGCTATTGATCGATCACTGTCTGATAGAGTTTGTTCTTGTCCAGATGAATTATATTCAAGTTTCACCATTCTTTCTAACTTTTGAACATGGTCCCATGGCCAACAATATGTAGATGGCACCACTTTCTCAGTTTGAGTCACATTTTCTGCCAATTATACGACCATCATCCCGATCGCATCTCTCCCAACCATCTCCATGTTTCTTCCTCTGTCAGAATGTGTCAGTTTTCTCCTTAGCCATCATCAACTAATATTATTCCTTTTCTTGCGTCTCATTCATTCTCATCACCAATGTATGTCTCTCCCCCTCTTGTTGTTGAAATTTCCCTATGTTGCGCAACATGTTAGTGGTGTTTTTTCAATATTCATTTTTCTCGGTCAACTCATGTTACCACATTCACTGCTCTTGATCCCACTGCTGCTGTTGCAACGTGATACCATACATTATGGATACAATGGATTAATTATAAAAATGTCAATGATTTTGTCCCATTTATGTTAAAAAAATATTTTTTATGAAAATATATTCATTTGTTCATACCCACTAAAATCAAATAATAATAATATTATTGTTTCTATTGTAATTTATAGATTTGTAGTTGATTTTCATTCATTTTTGGAAGATAAAATTTGGTTTTTTCTAGTTCATGTTTACTATAGATTTGAAAATAAATGCTTTTGTTTTGTCCAGGGGGCTGTCTCTGGGAGGGGAGGGAGGGGGTTGTCCTTGAAAGAGGGGGTTTTAGGGAGTGGGGGGTTGATGTCCATGTGGGGATGGGGCTACAAGGGAAGGGGGATGTCAAAGAGGAGGGGGGGGGGGGGCTATCCAGGGGTTTAGAGGGGGATGTCTTTATGGTATGTCTCCGGAAGGGGAGGGAGGGGGTTGTCCAGGAAAGTGGGGGTGTACAGGATGGAGGGATCTGTCCAAGTGGTGGTACGGAGGCTATCCAGGGAAAGAGAGGGGGAAGAAAGAGGAGGGAAGGGGTTGTCTAGGGGGAAATAGAGGTTGTAGGTGGTGTGGTGGGATTGTGTGTGGGGGGGCTCTGTCTAGGGGTAGAGAGGGGGATACAAGGGGGGTGTCCAGGAAGAAGGAGGGGCAATGCATGTGGGGTGGTGGGAGGGGGTGTCCATGGGTAGATAGGGGCCATCTAAGAGGGGATTTCTCGTGGAGGGGAGGGAGGAGGTTGTCTATGAAATTGGGGGTGTCCAAGAGGGGAGGCATTTTATCCATGAGAGGTGTGGGGTAATATTGGAGGTGGGAAGGGGACTGTACATGGAAAGGCAGGGGGCTACATGGAAAGGGAGGGGTGTTGACCTGGAGGAGGTAGGGGTTGTAAGTGGAGTGGTGGGAGGGGGGAGTGTCTAGGGGTAGAGTGGGGGCTATCTAGGGTGGTGGGGGTTGTCTCAGGAATGGGAGGGAGGGAGATGTCCAGGAAGGAGGGGGTATCTCGGAGGGGAGGGGGTTGTCTAGGAGGGGGGAGGGTTTTCCAGGATGTGGGATGGGGGTTTTCCAAGGAAAGGGTGGGGGATGAAAAGGGAAAGAGGGGGGGGGGTTTGGAGGATGGAGGGGGGATGCAGGTGGAGTTGTGGGCGACGGGGTGGGGGTTTCCTAGGAGGGGGAGGGTGGATGCAGGTGGAGCAGTGCGAGGGGGGCAGTCCAAGGGTAGAGAGTGGGTTGTCTAGGGGGCTGTCTCGGGGATGGGAGGGAGTGGTGTTGTCCAGGAAGGAGGGGGTGTCTAGGAGGGGAGGTTGTTGTCTAGTATAGGAGGGGGCTATCTATGATGTGGGATGGGGGATGTCCACTGAAATGGAGTGGGGTGGAAGGGGATGGAGGGGATGTTGTCCAGTAGGAGGGAGGGGGCTGCATGTGGAGATGTGGGGGGGGGGGGGACTATCTTAGAGGGGGTAGGGGGGCTATAGGTGGAGTGGTGGGAGGGGCAGAGGCTATCCAAGGGGGTTGTCTCAAGGGGGGTAGGGAGGGGGTGGCTAATCACACTAATAAACTAGGAGAACAAGTGAAAATTGAACTGGTATGTTCTTGGTATATATAATTGTGTATGTTCTAATGAGGCCCACTATTATACTGAGAAACAAATTATTTCCATACCTTCAACAGGACAATAGATATAGTATGGTGTCCTCATAGAGGCGTAATTGGTTAGTGTCCAAGCAGGGTTGGACCTAATGTCTGATGCGGATAGGCTAGCACTAATTCCCTTCAACCTAGAACAAGAGAGTACACTCTTAGAGGAGTTTGATATATGTAACTATTAGGTTTATAACCAATCTTGGTTGATGTTATCACTAAGAAAATGTTAAAATTTATTTTAAAATAGAATACTCTTATGAAATTTAATACACTATCATGTATGTGTCATATTGTATAACATGTGAAGATTCCACCCTTTTTTATTGTTAATAAATGAATCTTTTTGGACTCTATGTTGTTGGTTAAATTTACTACACTTATTTTCACATCCATGTAATCTTAATAAAACAATATTTATACGTCAATGAATCATGATGAGCCTATTCTAAAATAATATTTCAATCTAAGGAAATATGGAAATGAAAAGGTTGTAATAGGTAACAATTGACCTTTTATTAATGTATTCATACTTATTAATGTTCAATTTATTTATTTATTATATTAAAACCATAATATTTGTTTTATTATATAGGTGAAATATTTTTTATGAGTTTGAATGAATTTTTCAGCAACTAATTCCAGGGACGAAATTTTTTTTGAGCGGATCATGGATGAAAAAAGGATGAAACATTAATGTTTTTAATTGTTTCTTGGATAATTGTAATTGTAACCTAATTAAACATTTTTGAAATGTATATAAAAGTTTTTGTTTTGTATTCATGATTTATACTAAATGTATATAGAATTTTTTTCATTTGTGCTTGGTGTGTAGGTGTTGTTTGTGCTATGTGTCCAGGTGTTGTCTCAGGTGGGCTGGTGTTGTGCAGGTGCTGGGTTTGCACGTGCAATTTGGCCATTATCAATGCTAATTCAGTGCTTGTAAATGCCTAATATGCCATCCCTCCAAATAGAACTGATATATTGTCAATTTATTAGTGCTAAAAATAGCACTAATAAATGAAAAATATATCAACGCTAAAAATAACACTGATTAAGATGTCCTTTGTCAGCGCTAAGCAAGCGCTGGTAAAGGGGACCCCTTTTATCTTTTCCATGATTAACTGTGAATTTTTGGCACTATTAAAGGATGTTTTTAGCGCTATTAAAATCCCTATTTGTAGTGTTGAGTCAATAAGGTTTTCCTTATGACTTTTCCATTCCGTCTTGTTTTGAAAATCACAAACACCTTATCTTTAAGGAAATTCGCTTTTATAAGGAAAAATGCTTTCTTAAGGAAAATTTCTTTTATAAGGAAAAATGCTTTCTTAAGGAAAATTGCTTTTATAAGGAAAAATGCTTTCTTAAGGAAAATTGCTTTTATAAGGAAAAATGCTTTCTTAAGGAAAATCTCTTTTATAAGGAAAATTATCCTTATCATATTTTCATCCATATTTTTCTTAAGTATGAGATTCAGATTCATTTTCTCGGAATCATTAAAACTTTGATATAAAGCATTCTGTTTTAGGATTCGGTTCTGGACAAGAACTATAAGGAAGTTTCATTCCGAATTCCGGATATGAATTATGACTAAGTTCTATTCCAGATTCAGGATACGAATTCTAAAGAAGAATTCTCATTACGAATTCTAATGATGAAATTCCATTCCGAATTCTCATTACGAATTCTGAAGAAGAATCCTCATTACGAATTCCAATGAAAATTCCCATTACGAATTCTGATGACGAATTCTCATTACAAATTCTGATGACGAATTCTCATTACGATTTCTGATGACGAATTCCTATTCCGAATTATCATTCCGAATTCATCTATTAAACAGAATCTGATAATCATTGTTTTATACACTCTGAATTTATTCACTCCGAACTTTCACTCCGAAGTTTCTATTCCGAACCTTTATGTTAGAGTTTAAAACGATGTCGTACATTCTGTTACACTAGTTTTGTTATAAAACGATGTCGTCCATTTTGTTATAAACTAACCGTTGTCTAAGTGACACGTGTACAGGTCCCTCCTAACCTTAAGGAAAATATGACCGTTGGAGATGTAGCCGACCTTACCTATAAATAAGAGCTCATTTGAAAGAGCTCGGTGCTGTTGGAAAAACGACTAAGTTTTGTGCCTACATGCTGTTGAAGTGAATTCTAGAGAGAGAGGTTCTTATTAACTCTCAAAGCTTCGTGCGACTCCGAATGTTGGTGATTACATTCGAGGGCTTCCGGGGATAGGAAGACAGAGGTGCCGACTACCTTAAAGTTCGAGGGCTTCCTTGCTGAGGAGGACAGAGCTTGCCAACTACCTTGAAGTTGAGGGCTTGCGGGGATAGCAAGACAGAGACACCGATCTTCGTATCGAGGGCTTACCCTGGTGTGGGTAAGACAGATTTGCTTGAAATTATAAATCAAGGGACCTTTATCCAAGGTTGTTGGATACCCTTCTCTTTGGGTTAAAAGACTTATATCTTGTTACTAGTAGTTTAACTACTTGTTTTATTTCCGCTGCAATTTGTATCTTAAGGAAAGTATAACATTCTTATACTTCCTTACTTACTCTGATTCATTAAGATTCTATACGCTTTAAGGTAGAATCTCATTTTGTAATTTTTGTCAAGTTTCAAATTCCGGAACCATATTTCCGGAACCTACTTTTGGAATATCATTCCAAGTTTTAGTTCGGTGTTAGAGGTGTTGTGAATTTACTTAGTTTAACTTTGTTAAACATAGCCCTTTTCTTTTCTTAAGGAAACTTTAGTTATTCATAACTAACTTTAAAGGTTCCAAAGGAATTTTTAAAGTATACAATTCACCCCCCATCTTGTATATTGAGCATCTCGTATTATATTTCGATCCTACAATTGGTATCAGAGGATGGAAACCTCTTACTCTATACCATTCTTACATTTGGTATCAGAGGCGGTTACTGAAATACTTGTACTCACATACAAGTTTTTCTTGCTCACTTTATCATTCCGAACTTTGTCATTCCGATTTATCCATTCCGAACTTTTCCCATTCCGAACATTGTTATTTCGAATCTTTTGCCACTAACAAGTTTGTGTGCAAAGTTATTTTTAGTATGGCAGGAATTAATGTTGGATCTATTGACAATCTGAATCCTACAAGACCACCAATCTTTGATGGTAATGATTATGAATATTGGAGAGATCGTATGAAGACTTTTGTTATCAATACTGGTGTAGATAACTTTGTCATGCTTACTGGTGACTATAAAATTCCTGACAAGGAAGTCAGATCTTTTACTAACCAGGAAAAGCAAGAATATCAACTCAACTATAAGGTACGCAATACTTTACTATGTTCAATGACTAGAAATATATATTGCCAAATTTCTTCTTGTGAAGCAGCTAATTGTATATGGAAGAAGTTAGAGGTTACACACTTTGGGACTTCTAAAGTGATTGAGACTAGAAGAGCTATGCTTAGAGCTGAATATCATGGCTTCAATTTTCCTTATGGAGAACCTATCTGTAAAGTTCAACAATGATTTATGACTATTGTCAACAGTCTACAATCTATGGGAGAGAAAGGTTTAGATGATGAAGCTCTTGTAGACAAGATAATTGATATTATTCCCAATGACTGGGAATCCAAGAGAACAGCTATAGATGAGAACAGGAAGGTTACTCAAATTACTCTTGATGAATTGTTTGGAACTCTTCTACAACATGAGACAAGAATGAAGAGAGATGCTGACAACATCAAGAAGAAGAATGGAAATGGAACTGTTGATTTTACTACAACTTCAAATCAGATGAAAGCTAAGACTCCTGAGAGAGTAACCAGATCCAAGTCGAAGAAAGTCATTTTCCAATCCAAATCTAGTGAGAGTGAAGTTTCAGAAAATGAATTAGCCAATCTTGCTCGAAGGATGAACAAGATAGCTGGGCAAAGAAATTTTCAATCTAAGTATAAGAAGAAGGATAGGAAAGACAAGAAAGATGGAGAAGTTACTTGTTATGAATGTAAAAGAGCTGGAAATATTAGACCAGATTGCCCTATGCTCAGAAAGAAAGAAAGGAAGGAAAGACATTCAGACAAGAACAGAAAGAAGTATTACAAAGCTAAAGCTAAGAAAGTTCTGAAAGCTAATGACACCTGGAGTGCCAGTGGTGGTGACTCTTCAGATGAAACTTCTGATTATGAATCTTCATGACAGAAGAATCTTGGTCTTATAGCCAGATTACCAATTGATAATCATTGTCTTATGGCTAAGGTACGAAATGCTGAATCATTGACCAATGTTTCTTTAAATTCTAATGATAGTAAGTATTATAACTCTTCTGATGAAGAATCATCTTCTGATGAGGAAAATACTTTACCTACTTATGAAGAAGTCTCTAGGTTTGCTGAACTTCTTGAGATTGATAATTCCAAACTCAACAAGAAACTTGATAAGGCAAACTCTAGGAATTTTATTCTTACTAAAGAAATATCAGATCTTTCTAAAGATCTTGATAAGAAAAATGCTTATTTTGAATGTATTTCAAAAAATCTTGAGGAAGTAAGTTCTGAGAAGAAAAAACTTTCTAAAGAATTAGAAAAAGTAATTTCTAAGAAAAATGTTTTCGAGCCTAACTCTAGTTCCAAAATTAATGATTTTGAGGATAAAAACATGGTTGTAAAACTCAAGTCCGAAATTTTTTCCTTAAAGAAGTGTTTATCAAACTTTACTCATGGTAAGGAAAATTTTGATAAAATGTATTCTCAGATACGACCTTTAAGAAATAAATCCGGATTTGGTTATACCCATGCAAAACCTATTTTCAGTAACAATTATTTTGTTCCTCAAAGTTCCCCATTTTGTACCAAGTGTCAATGTGGTGGTCACTGGGCAAAGAATTGTTCATTAATCAAAACCCAATCTCTAGGATTTCACAAAGCTTACTTTTCTAAAAAGATGTGGGTTCCTATAATTTTATTGTCTGGAAATCACGGATCCAAACAAGTTTGGATTCCGAAAATCTAACTTTGTTCTTAATTTCAGGAAAATAAAGATAGTACCAGCAACAATACATGGTACATGGATAGTGGATGTTCCCGGCATATGACTGGTAACAAAAGCTTTTTTGAAAAGATTATCAAAACGAAAGGAGGAAAGGTAACTTTCAGAGACAATGCTAAGGGAGAGATTGTTGGTATTGGTAATATTGTTCTTTTAGGAAAAACCTTGATTTCAAATGTTCTTTTTGTTAAAGGTCTTAAGAACAACCTCATTAGCATAAGTCTGTTATATGATGAAGGTTACCTTGTGAATTTTAGGAATGATAAATGCTTAGTTCACAATTCCAAGGAAGAATTTATTCTCTCAGCCAACAGGCAAGAGAATGTTTACACATTAAACATAGAAGACATAAGAAGCCAAGATTTACCTTTCCTAAGTGCAATGGAAGATCATTCTTGGTTGTGGCATAGAAGATTAGGACACTGTAATCTTAGGAACCTATGTAAACTCTCTAAGAAGAAACTAGTTAAGGATCTACCGGAGCTTAGATTTGATTCTTCTAAAGTTTGTGATCCTTGTCAATATGGCAAGAAACATAAATCTAGTTTTAAGTTAATCGGTGAAGTCTCAAAAACTGATGCATTACAGTTAGTGCACATGGATCTTTTTGGTCCAACACAAACTGGAAGCATTGGAGGCAAATACTATGTGTTTGTTCTAGTTGATGATTACACTAGATTTACTTGGGTCTATTTTCTAACAAGAAAATCTGAAGCTTTTTCTTATTTCAAAAGATTTAGAGCTCAAGTTAAAAATGAGAAAAACCTTCCATTGAAAACTATTCATAGTGATCATGGAGGAGAATTTCAAAATTCAGATTTTGAAACTTTTTGTAGTAAGAAAGGTATTACTCACAATTTTTCAGCACCTAGAACTCCTCAACAGAATGGTGTAGTTGAAAGAAGAAATAGAATTCTTCAAGAAATAACTAGAACCATGTTGAGTGAATATTCTATTGCTAGACATTTCTGGGCTGAAGCTGTAAGTACTGCTTGTTATACTATAAATCGAGTTTTGATTAGACCTTTTCTTAATAAAACTCCTTATGAGTTATGGAATGGTAGAAAACCAAGACTTTCCTACTTCAAGGTTTTTGGTTGCAAAGTATTCATTTTTAATACTAAAGATAACATACATAAATTCGCACCAAAGTCTGATGAAGGAATTTTCGTAGGTTATTCCACAACCTCTAAGGCTTATAGAGTTTTTAATAAAAATACTTGTACTGTTGAAGAAACAGTACATGTAAAATTTGATGAATTAGATCCTTCTGTTTTTAAACCATCTCAACATACATCTTCGGATGTGTTTTCAAAAACTGATTGTCAACCGTTGATAGAAGAACCTTCTGATAAGGAAATTGATCTAGAAGATACTTCTGAAACATTTACCCCAGAAGACTTTCTACCCTATGGTGATGAACAGGTTTTACAAAACCCAAATCAGGTGTTTCTTAAGAATCATCCCAGCGATAGTATCATTGGTGATGTAAATCAACCTGTAAGGACTAGAAGTTCCTTAAGAAATGAAGTATAACATCTAGCATTTCTTTCCCAATTAGAACCTAAAATCACTGATGAAGCTTTAGGTGATGATGATTGGATTAAAGCCATGCAAGATGAACTAAATGAATTTCAAAGGAATAATGTCTGGACCTTGGTTGAAAGACCTAAAGAAACTTCTGTTATTGGAGTAAAATGGGTTTTCAGAAATAAATGTGATGAAAATGGAGTCATTGTTAGAAATAAAGCTAGACTTTTTGCTAAAGGCTATAATTAGCAAGAAGGAATAGACTATGAAAAAACCTATGCTCCAGTAGTTAGACTTGAATCTATCCGTCTTCTACTTGCCTTTGCAGCATTCTTTAATTTCAAAATTTTTCAAATGGATGTGAAATGTGCTTTTCTTAACGGTTATGTTCAAGAGGATGTTTTTGTTGAACAACCTCCTGGCTTTGAAGATACAAAACATCCAGATCATGTTTTTAGACTTACCAAAGCTTTGTATGGCCTTAAACAAGCCCCACGAGCATGGTATGATAGACTTACTGGATTTTTGCTTCAAAATAACTATGTTAAGGGAAATGCAGATCCAACCCTTTTTATAAAGAAAGATAAGAAAAATGTTTTGATTGTTCAAATTTATGTTGATGACATTATATTTGGTTCAACTCAGCAATCTTTGACTGACTCTTTTGCAAGTCTAATGAAATCTGAGTTTGAAATGAGTATGATGGGTGAGTTAACATTTTTCCATGGTTTTCAAATTTCTCAAAAACCAGAAGGAACTTACATATCTCAACATAAGTATATTAAAGATCTTCGTAAAAAGTATGGTTATGACAACACTAAGAGTATAAGTACTCCCATTGGTACCTTAAATTATTTAGATCTTGATGAAGCTGGGAAACCAGTAGATCAAACATCTTTTAGAGGTATTATTGGAAGTCTACTTTACTTAACAGTTAGTCGACCAGACTTAATGTTTTTAGTATGCTTATGTGCAAGATATCAATCCAATCCTAAGGAATCTCCCTTAAAGGCAGTAAAAAGAATTTTTCGCTACCTTAAGGGAACCATGGATCTAGGATTATTTTACACTTCTGGAAATGATTTTATTCTAAAAAGCTTTTATGATGCTGACTTTGGTGGATGTAGAATGGATAGAAAAAGTACATCCGGAACATGTCATTTCTTAGGATATTCATTAGTTTCTTGGTCCTGCAAGAAGAAACATTCTGTTGCACTCTCCACTGCTGAAGCTGAATATGTAGCAACTGGAAGTTGTTGTGCACAAGTGTTGTGGATGCAACACACACTCACAGAATATGGCTTGAGTTTTACCAAAACTCAAATTTTGTGTGATAACACAAGTGCCATTGCCCTCAGTTAGAACCCTGCACATCACTCCCGTGCAAAACACATAGATATTAGGCATCACTTTCTTAGGGATCACACACTTAAAGGAGATATTATTCTTCAATTTATCGGAACGCAAGATCAACTTGCTGACATTTTCATGAAATCTTTGCCTTCTGATAGATTTGAATATATCAAACAGAAGTTAGGAATGATAACCATAAGGTAATCTTTCTTAATTAAATTTCTGTTGAAAAAATCTCCTTACAGTAATAAACTCCTTTTTATAGGGGGAGTACATTTGATTGTTTGTGTAACAACGTTTTTCAAAATTTGTTTTTAAACTTTTCGGAACGAATATTTCCGGAATGGAACTTCCGGAACTACAATTTTCCAGAATGGATATTTTCATACAGAATACTTCTGGAATGAATGTATTCGTATTGAAAATTTCCAGAATGGACAACTTTCATACTAGGACTTTCATAACCAGATTTTCGTACCAAGTTTTGTTTTTCGTATTTTGTTTTTCGTATTTAGTTTTTCGTATTTAGTTTTTCGTATTTAGTTTTTCGTATTGAGTTATTCGTATTTAGTTTTTCGTATTTAGTTTTTCGTAGTCATATTTATATTACCCATTACGAATAACTTTCCTAAGATAATCCGAAAGGTATGATTTCCTTACTGAAGTGTTCGTAATCATATTTTACTTGCTGGAAGTTTCTTATATTTTGTTTTTGGTTTTTGGATTTCTTAATTCTTTACTTTAATAAAAACCTCAAAAAGATCGGATTCAAGCTCTCAACCATCAGATTTGATCTCAGATCATTCTAAACCGTTAGATCAACCGAGGAAGTTGAACCGTCATCCCTTTGCCTATATAAAGGGGACCCTAATTTCTTGTCCCACATCGGTTTCAAGCTTTCGCGTGCTGAAGCTCTGACTCTCTGATTTAAAGTCATTCCGAACTTCAGTCTTCTCCATTCCGAACTTCTCAGAGATTTCAGATCTGAATGTCTGCAGAGTTAGCTTCTCAAGAAATGTCTTCAACTAAGCCTATTTCTCAATGGATAGTTTACAGAGAAAGGTTAGTCCATCCGACTTTCTTCAGCAACTACGATTCTATCATTTCAAAGAATATCAAGTTGAATGGCTGGGAAGATATTGCGGTATCAAAAACCGGGAACCAAGATGAAGTGTACACAGATTTGCTTGTTGAGTTTATGAGTCAGTCGCTTTCTTCAAGGAAGATAATAGGGAGAAGTTCTCTTTTAAGTCTTATGGTAAGACTTACAAACTTTCTCACACCAAGGCTGCAAGCTTGGTAGGGCTATCCTATGAAGGAGAAGCCGAGTTTATTTCGCACGTATTACCAGATTCTATGGGTAGTTTCAACAAGGAAAAGGCCTTAGAAACTCTCGGATTGGATGATGACAAGGCTCCGAAAATTGCAAGCCTATCTACAAACTTCCGGATTCTGGAGTTATGGGTGAAAGGGCTTATCGTACCGAGAAAAGGTGATAAGGATAGATTGAAGAAGAGTGAGATATATATCTTAGATTTCCTGATAAATCTAAGAAAGTTTAACTTGATGAAGCATATTCTTCTTAATATTGAGAATTTGAAGAAGGGGAATCTGAGAGCTCAGATTGTGATGTACCCAGCAATATTATAAAAGCTCATAGTTCGGTGCCTAGAGTCTTTCAAGGTAGCTTGTAGTTCTAAACCAAGGGTGTGTAAGATCATGCTGGTCAGCTATGGCACTCTTAAAAGAATGAATGTAGCTTTTGACAATAAGTCTGGAATGTTTATTGATCTATCTTCTCAAGAAGAAGTGGCTGTGAAAATTGCTGATCCGGAATCATCTAAGCCGGTAAGAAAGAGAAATCTGAAAGAAGTGGTAGTCGAAGCTGAGGAACCCAAGTCTAAGAAAGTCCATTCCGCACCTCCAAAGCCTAAGAAGAATAAAACCTATACTGATGAGGTTGTAGCAAAGTGGAGAGCAGATAAAGAAACAAGGAAAGAAGGGGATCCGCAGTTCGGATTGGATCTTGCAGAGGCTAAAGCTTTGAAGGAGAAAAATACTGATGAGCTTGAGAAACAAGCTAAAGAAAAGAAACTTAAGAAGAAAATGTCAGAAGCTGAGGCAGTCCAAGCGTTGTTGAAGTTCAACGAAATGGTTTCAGCAACAATTCCAGTTCCGAGATCTTTCACTCTGGAATCTCTACCTCAGACTCCAGGAAGAAATCTCGTTGCTCCGGAACAAGCTGTTGCTACTAATACAGAGGAAGTAGAGCAAGTGGAACAAGTTGAAGAGGCTGTTGAAGGAAGTGGTGAGACAGGAGATGTGCTAAAACAAGTAGATGAGTACAAGGGAACTCCCTCGGAACACTTATCGCTCCGAACTTCTGAAGCTGAATCTTCGAAGCTTGTTACTCCTGCAATGGAAGAAGAGAAAGAGGAAGAAGAAGTTGCCTATCATGGAGAAGAAGAACAACTTTTACATGATATTGCTCAGATGGAAAATGCAGAGGTTGGTGTTTAGGAAGTTGCTGATGAGGAAGATTTTATTGTACAAGTTTCTGATAGTGAGAAGAAATCTCCGGAACAGGTGTAAATTCCGAAAAAAGATAAGGGAAAGAAAATTCATACTGAGACTCTGAGCTCATAAGTAAGAAAGAGGAAGGAAGCTGGTAGTTCTTCTAAGAGGAAGTTAGAGCTTATTGAGGAAGAAAACTCTCCGAGCAAGATTTCAGATTCGGATTCATCTTCGTTGGGGCATGATTTTGTTGTCCAGTCTTTGAAGAAGTTGGTGGGAACTATTCCGACCTTCTCTAGCATTGATTCACGATGCCAGATGCTCCAACATATGCTGAATCAGAAAACAGACTCCGTATCCATGGTTATGGATAAGTGTGTTGAGATTGAGGCACATTTCAAAAATTTCTTTATTGGTTACGAAGCCCATAAAAGATCTTGCAAAAGGATGACAAGCTGGTCTAAGAAGATTGTGGAAGAGATGAGGCTTTTCGATGAGTTTCAGGATAATGTTAAGGATTCCTTTGAAACCGAGGACAAGAAGTTTAATGAGCTGACTGCATCCTTTGAAGAAAATTTGACAGAGGAAAAGAACTTCCGGATCCAAGAAGTCAGGGATCTGAATGGGAAGTTGAATTCTGTTTCTCAGAATTGGAAATTTGAAAGGGATCATCGGATCGATTTTGAAGCAAGGATGAAGGCTCAGGAAGAGAAAATGAAAGCTTAGGAAGAAAAGTTGAAGGCTCAGGAAGAAATCATTGAAGCCCAATCCACAAGAATAGTCGTCTTAGAGAAGCAAGGAGAAGAAGATCACAAAGACTTGAAGAAGATCAAGATGATCCTTAAGGGGCTCATGTCGAAGGAGAAAGATCCGAAATAAACCAATCCGATCTTTTTGTTGTAATTTGTTTGTTGTTGCTGAGATTACAAAATTTAATGAAAGTTGTGCTTGTTGTCTTTTTTTGTTGTCATTACTAATATTTCAGGTACTTTGTTATTTTTTTTCCATTCCCTCCAATTCTTTTTGAAAATCACAAAGGGGGAGAAGGAAAAGATCCTTAAGAAAAAGAGGAACTCTAATAAGAGTTTATCAAAGGGGGAGAAAGGAAAAATACCCAAGGAAAAAGAACTTTAATAAGAGTTTGTTTTACGGAGGAGTTTTTCTTAAAGAAGACCTTCTTATGAAGCATCACTCCGGAAATATGAATACGATCCTTAGAGTTTCAAAGCCTATGGGGGAGTTAGTCGTATTCATCTATATTCTTAAACCAAGGGAGATAAGATTTAATATGTTTCTTTCTTCTTAGAATAGCTTTTTCGTAAGGATGTTTGTGCTTTCCAAAAAGGGGGAGATTGTTGAGTCAATAAGGTTTTCCTTATGACTTTTCCATTCCTTCTTGTTTTGAAAATCACAAACACCTTATCATTAAGGAAACTCGCTTTTATAAGGAAAAATACTTTCTTAAGGAAAATTTCTTTTATAAGGAAAAATGCTTTCTTAAGGAAAATTGCTTTTATAAGGAAAAATGCTTTCTTAAGGAAAATTTCTTTTATAAGGAAAAATGCTTTCTTACGGAAAATCGCTTTTATAAAGAAAATTATCCTTATCATATTTTCATCCATATTTTTCTTAAGTATGAGATTCAGATTCATTTTCTCGGAATCAATAATACTTTGATATAACGGATTCTGTTTTAGGATTCGGTTATGGACAAGAACTATAAGGAAGTTTCATTCCGAATTCCGGATATGAATTCTGACTAAGTTCTATTCCAGATTCAGGATACGAATTCTGAAGAAGAATTCTCATTACGAATTCTAATGATGAAATTCCATTCCGAATTCTCATTACGAATTCTGAAGAAGAATCCTCATTACGAATTCAAATGAAGAATTCCCATTACGAATTCTAATGACGAATTCTTATTACGAATTCTGATGACGAATTCTCATTACGATTTCTGATGACGAATTCCTATTCCGAATTCTCATTCCGAATTCACCTATTAAACAGAATCTGATTATCTTTGGTTTATACACTCTGAATTTATTCACTCCGAACTTTCACTCTGAAGTTTCTATTCCGAACCTTTATGTTAGAGTTTAAAACGATGTCGTACATTCTGTTACACTTGTTTTGTTATAAAACGATGTCGTCCATTTTGTTATAAACTAACCGTTGTCTAAGTGACACGTGTACAGGTCCCTCCGAACCTTAAGGAAAATATGACCGTTGGAGAAGGAGCCGACCTTACCTATAAATAGGAGCTCATTTGAAAGAGCTCGGTGCTATTGGAAAAACGACTAAGTTTTGTGCCTACATGCTGTTGAAGTGAATTCTAGAGAGAGAGGCTCTTATTAACTCTCAAAGCTTCGTGCGACTCCGAATGTTGGTGATTACATTCGAGGGCTTCCGGGGATAGGAAGACAGAGGTGCCGACTATCTTAAAATTCGAGGGCTTCCTTGCTGAGGAGGACAGAGGTTGCCAACTACCTTGAAGTTGAGGGCTTGCGGGGATAGCAAGACAGAGACACCGATCTTCGTATCGAGGGCTTACCCTGGTGTGGGTAAGACAGACTTTCTTGAAAGTATAAATCAAGGGACCTTTATCCATGGTTGTTGGATACCCTTCTCTTTGGGTTAAAAGACTTATATATTGTTACTAGTAGTTTAACTACTTGTTTTATTTCCGCTGTAATTTGTATCTTAAGGAAAGTATAACCTTCTTATACTTCCTTACTTACTCTGATTCATTTAGATACTATACGCTTTAAGGTAGAATCTCATTTTGTAATTTTTGTTAAGTTTCAAATTCCGGAACCATATTTCTGGAACCTACTTTTGGAATATCTTTCCAAGTTTTAGTTCGGTGTTAGATGTGTTGTGAATTTACTTAGTTTAACTTTGTTAAACTTAGCCCTTTTCTTTTCTTAAGGAAACTTTAGTTATTCATAACTAACTTTAAAGGTTCCAAAGGAATTTTTAAAGTATACAATTCACCCCCCCCCTCCTCTTGTATATTGAGCATCTCGTATTATATTTCGATCTTACATGTAGTAGTGAATTGAAATAGCATGTCACCAATTCGTGCCTCAGCAAAATTCCTCTATCAATACACCTTTATATGCTCTTATAAAACCTCATCAGCTAACCTTATCTGACTTCATTAAGTAACCTCTCAGATAAATCATTTTTCAGGACCAAAACAAAAAACTTGAGCACTTATTTCGCTATAGATCCATCTCAAGGACACTAGGCTGAACTCATATTCACTACCATTCCATGTGGTAGGCATTGGAAAAAACCTTCCCCTCTCGAAACCATCCCCATGATTGAAACATCAGCACACAACTTCACTATCTAAAAAACCAATGGAATAAAAAATTTCTAAATCTCATACCCAACTTCAAACTTCATTTTACATTTAGAAGAGTCCAAAGCATATATATCTACCTAATTTATAAAAAAGAACTCGTAACTTGCTCGACGCTTCTCATCGGTTACCCCAAAAATTCAAACGTCTCAATCTCCCAAATTTGGAGTCGAAATGAATACCACTAGGATATAACACCTAGTATTACCAATTAAGTATCATGTCATGTCACTAGGTATAACTACCATGGTCTACAAATACTCATAGAAGAAAAAAACTCATGTGTCATCAATATGAATAATTCTCATCATCACATGATATCAACAAGTCAAAACACCATCATCTAGTGTTTCAAACTATGAAGGAATCATATACCAACCAACTGCTCTAATATTTTTCATCCGTCCTCGTTGAGGATCTACACCATAGAAGGATTCCTAGAGGACCCAAATAATGGAATGATAACTAATAAGAACCATCCACAGTTGTTCCAACCATGCTACATGTATACCATACTAACCCACCAGGGTCACCGCACTATCCACACACAAAAACCAGACCCACATCCTTATAATCAGGCATCTCACCATATATCCAAAAAACGATCCTTCATATAGAAATCAATAAAATCACACACTAGACGGACTAAAGTATGTTAACCCTACATTTTGATCATGATGCATGAGACACCTAATTCATTTGTAGACATGTTTCAAAAGCCAACAACTCGCCTCCATCCAAAGGGATGAGATACATAAATCCTTCATAAAATACAAACTCCAAATAACATGTGAATCAACCAACAAATATAACATAAATTCCTACCATCACAAATCCAAAACATCAATCCCTACCCCTAGTAACCTATAACCCCCAATAGATCCTGACTTAATGTCATACCATCATGGTATCCATCATAAGATCCAACTCATTCCAATATCTTCTATATACTAAACCCTATATAGTGAAATAATAGGAATGTAACTTAAATGATATAATTTTTTAACGTCCTGATCAATATTCCACTAATCCAATGACCAGATGAAATTTTCCATAGGACCTCAAGTGCGCCTCCTCGTATGATAGAGGCTACCAAATTGCTGTCATGATCTATAGATGAACATTTATGAGAATATACCACCATATCAATGTGCAGAAACAAAAGTAAATATCCAATTTTCATATAAATCATTGAATGAAGAAGAATAGAAAAACTGATTTTGAACATACAACTATTAAACTAAATATTGTAAAGGCTTGAACAACCATGTCAGACATATAATATTGTTTATTAACTGGGTTTATCACATATAAAAAAATAAATTATAGAAAAATACAGGAAACATTTTCTACTGGAAACACTATGCCTTATCACACACCCACTATCCAGTACAATATCAATATGCTCCAGCCCAACCAGTTGACCCCACACAAGCATCTTGCTCACTCATGAAATAATATATCGTATCCCACTATATCATTAATCCATTATCAACACGTAATAATAAATAAAATCTACCCTTACAATGAGGTGAACATATAGGGGATGCGAAATATATCTCAATAGGCAACCCCAAATAGTGAACCAAAAAAATTCAAACATAGCTGAATGCCCTTGAAATGTGGTAATCCTAGGTGATAAATGAATGAATGAATAAAAATAAAACAACCATCTATCATTAGGTATGAAACCTGTAATGAACATAAATTCATCAACCAAGGACATAGTGTCTCTTAGAATTCAACCTTCACCCTGGGTCCCAAAAAATGTGGCCTCCATATACATGGAAGCCACATCCCACCAATACAATTCAGGGGAACTGCCCTATAATTTTTAAATCATTTTTCAAACTAATCTATGTCATCCACATTCATTTTATCATAAACCAACTCTTATGTCACACATGGTATCTATACAAAGGTATCTCTGGTACCTCATAAAATTACAAACATGCCGAGACCCTCAGTCTTCCATCCAAACCATCTAACATACACAATAGTACCTCGAGCATCATTCTAAATACTATAACACATTTACAAAACATCGTTTTCAATAATGATCATCATCCTATCAAAAACATTATAGAATAATGAAAGGTTGTGCTCAGAATCACTATCTTGCAACCATCAATACATAAAAGCACTGGTTCTCATAGCATTAGTCTAGCCCAACCCTAGAATAAGGAGTGTCATTCAAACATTTTATTACATATGAATTTCTATTAACACCCATAGAATCAGTCTATCACTCTATACATGATGTATACTATCAGTTTCCAGAGCTTAATTTTGACATCATATCTGTAGGATACCTCATGATCCAAGAATATTAGTCATAGACCAATCCTCAAGAATGTGACATCACATCCGATATACTAAACAATATAATACAATACAATGTGACAAGATCCTTTGTACATATCTCCTACAATCATAATCTATTGGTACCCATATAGAGAATCATTTCCAAAAATCTTAGTCACAGATATCTTGAATGATACCCATGATCCATCTTGACATCACTCTCATCCACTGTAACCCTTACTAAAAAATGTGTTCCAAAACATGTAAATCAATCAATATAAAAATCAGGTCATGGGAATAATCCAAGTCTAAAACCTAGAAAGATAACTAATTGCATGTAATATCTAAAAGTCCATCTCAACAATCAACATCTTATCTCTATTGGCTCATACATAACCTTGGTCCATAAGGAAACATAAAAAACCAATATATTTAAGTAATTGAGCCCACTTGAGGTTATCCTCTATGTCATGAACATAGTTGGTCAACTAGATCCACACATAAATAGATATTTCCCCCTTTGGATACTCAAAATAGAACTCAAGAGGAGGCATCCCTCACCCAATCCCTAGTAAGAAAAAATATATCAGGATAATCCCTATCTCTAGAGACATCCTCGAGATACACATAATGGTCTCCAACTAATACATTACCAATGACATACAAACAAGGAATCCAAAGGAAAACCCAGTCCATGTGTATTTTCTCAATAGCCAACCACGAAATCCACATATCACGTAATTAGATTCCATAAAACTAGGGAATCTCCAAAGTTCATCTGATTGAACTGAACACTACAAAGACACCAAACAATAAATTTCATCCTACAAGGTTAATAAAACATTATGGATCCACCCACACTGACCCTCCACATAGGATCTAGCCCTAAACTTCTATAAAATAATGTAATTGATCCTAGTTTTCATAGAAAAAACAAGATCTACCATGACATACAAAAAAATACCCTACTCTAGGATCCATCCATGGAACCTCTATAAATATTCCATTCACTCATAGAAAATTCCAAAAATTGATTTCACTATCCTCACTCGATATCATATCCCCCAACTCAACCTACTATAGGATTTTGAATCCAAACCCCAAGGAAATACACATATTAAACCACCATGGTCCAAAACACCATTCCTATGATCACTATCGGCAGAATAGAACTCACTATTGTGATATACATGGAAAAACACTCAAAATGGACTACACACAAGTCCATTTCAATTTTTCATGATCAAAATACCCAAAAACCATTAAAGGGTATTCAAGGGGAATCACACAAGGTGATGTCATGGGAACAAGGTGAGGGATTCCATATACCCACATGGAAATTTAATTTATCCAAACATAGAATCTATAACAAAAGTTTACAAAATGTATGTCAGGAACATAGTGTTTACCCTACATGTGTTATCTTCTCATGTAACTCACATAATCCTTATATACTCTATGAAAGAAGACTTCATGAATCTTCTTCTTCTACCCATCATGGTCCATTCATCATATAAAATTGAAGATTCCCCTCTTATCCTGTATGAGTTGGTACCCTAATTGAGGGAAGACATTTGGTTAAATTTAAAAGTTTAATTATTTAATTAATAACCCATTTAACACTTCTCTCTAGTAAAAAAACTAGATATATGTTTATATGTCACCTAACAAAAACCCTTGATTGTGAGCTCAACCAAAAAGTTAAAATATCGTTTTGATGGGCCATTAAAATGTTATCACCACCCAAACCTGTGAGAACAAATTAATATTAAATTAAATAAATATTAAATATTTACCTAAAACTTGAATAACTCAGAATTCCTTGAAACCCTTTCCTAGGGTGAACTCCATATTTCAGAAAAAATGGTGTGGTAAGAAAAGTTATGCATGAACATATTCAATGAGAAAAATGTTATTTTTTCACCACTAGGCACACCAATGAAAAATATACAAATTTCTTCTCAAATTACATAATGAAAAAAATAATTCCATAAAAGTGGTTTTAGAGAGAATATACACAACTCCATATTTATTTTATTTTAAAAGTATTTTTTAGGGAATAGGAAACACCACATGCCTTAAGGACTCCCACCCATGTAACCACATTTAACTGTGGAAAAATCCCCCCAAAAAAGATTACCTAAAATATCTAGAGAGAAACAAAAGGAAATATTAATATATTTGAACAAATCTGATAATGCAACACAATAACGCTACAATGACCAATGAAAATAAGAATCATAAAGTATCACACACCCACTTATATATATGTAATATAACCTCAATAGTGATCCAATTCTGAATGAATTCATATAGAATTAATTGGGACTCCAAAAATCACTGGAGAACCCTTCTAGATTGAGATTAAGGAGGTATGTGGATGAATAAAATAACATTTTAGCTATGTGTACCCATAAAATTGATTTTCATGACATTTACATATAGTGTAATCCCATTACACATCATGTGATTATATGGACTCAGATACACTAAGAAATCAATCAAAATTTATTTAAAGTTATTCATTAATACATTCATGGAACATAAAATTTACATGGTTCATAATCCATTGACACTATATATTATGTTTACGACATATTCCCTTGAAACTATAAATTTCAGACTCCAATTACATGGAATAAATTTATCCCACAATCTAAAAAAATCAAATTATTACATGAAACCCCAAAACACCTCAAAAATTCTCCAAAATCTAGGACAACCCCCAAAATATATTATAACATTAATAAATGAACTTCATCAATTCAAATAATCTCACATCCCAAAATATTAGATAATGTTCCCCCAAAATGATCTCTATCCTTGAGAGTCCCATTAATCACCCAATTCGAGAAAAAAACGATATAAGATATAGAAAATAACTAAATGATGGAAACATGATGTTACAAAATCACCACCATAAGAATTTATTTCCCTAAGATCTAATGGGGATGAATAAAGTCTAGTAAAGAGGTTAGTCCATTTCTCAATCATCATAGAATATTTCTCCTATGTAAAATTAGAATAAAATATAGGCCTCTATTAAACTATGAGCAATGAAATAGACTCCACAATCAATATATTGACTGGAGATTTAAAAATCTAAATTGGATGTTCAATAATAGAACTATCTGGCTCTAACTAAAACACTACCCAATATAGAATGTTGGAGGGATTATGATAATATTTCGTGGGATGTGATATGTTGAAAACATCATGAATTATTTTTTAACGAAGCTGGAAATTCCAACCGAAAACACATAAAAATAGTCATACCAGAAACTAAAATGGATGATGTTGTTGATCTGAAAAATATTTATGCCAACTATGTGTTGTATCAAGATGCCAATGTGTATCATTAATCTTTTTAGACTTCTACAAAACTCAAATAGGACGTACCAATGAATCCTCTCCCACATAATTCCAAATAAGTGTCTACCTACAAAGGATATAACACACGGCCTCTAAAAATCCATCCGGATTGATGATTGATAAATATTTTTTTAATTTAAATCAATTAATAAAATATGGTTGTCATAAGATAAATCCAAATTCATAACATTCACATGTTGCATATCCTCTAGAATCTGAATAAAACTCTCTATCTAACCATATTTTTTTGGATAGTAGGTTCTACTCAATTTGACCTTATTCCTCATAACATTATAGAGACTCCTCTAGAATATTGATATAAACCACATATCCAAGTCTAAAATATCTAGATAAGGAACCCTGTGTATCCTCAAAAAATTCTGTATAAATAGAATACCCAAGTCTTCAACAATTATAATTTCATTAATCAAAATGAAATGAGATGATATTTTCAACGAATCAATCATCAACCATATATCTTTTCTTTCTTGAGGATTAATTGGTAATTCGACATCAATGTCTATAAATAACTCATCACATTTCCCAATAAAAAGTATAAGAAAATAATGTAACAAAAAAGGATTTTTATTCTCTTCTTTTATCTGTTGGAAAGTGTAATAGGGAAAATATCATAAATTTCATGATTTATACCATACCATGAGAATCACCTTATTATATTATAATACATCTTCCTCGTTTATAGATTAAAATTCCTGGATGAACTATGATAATAAAAAAAAACTGAACACCTCAGTGATGCTGGAAGAGTAACCCGATAAAAAAAGAGAATATTATATAGAGAATGAGACCAACCCATCATAGTCTCCCCAAAATATTGAATTTAATGTATTCTAATAAAACCATTATACTTATAATGAATCTAAGGAATAGTCTCAAGGAGAGATAAAGTTAATTGAACTCTGGTCAAAACCATGATTGGAACATTCTCATGAGCATCCAAATGTAATTGAGAGAAAAGAACAATTTGGTTCCTCTCTTTATTGGAATAGAAAATATCTTATAGTGGTAATATTCTTATAAAAGCATCTTCATTGACATTAGAATTCCCTAGGAACAATGTAACACAAAATAAAATTTTTTTATCGCATTACCCACATTTACTATACCTATGATCTTGTTTATTTTCAAAAAATATATAACTAAAACTATTATCTTTAACAAATTTCAAGAACATTTTCCAATAACTATAATTCTATGAACACTTATGAACAAGCATAAATGTGAAAATATCTAAATAATAAGTGGGTTTATTATTGTTTTTAAGGTAAAGAATAAATGATTCAAATGCAACCACATGATCATCCTACATGAAAACACAACCCAAACTAATGAATGAAGCATAAAATAAAACCACATATCCCATTATGGTATCTTGTAAGAAATAAATTGGGGCAGGTGTGAAAAGTGATTTCAGCTAGTAAAATGAAAATGGAGACTTTCCATTAAAAATTAATTTCACCCTATTCCAGGAAAGAGTATTCAACTGTGACTTCAACATTGATAATTCATTTTTAAACTATATATATTTTCTAGCAAGAATGAGGAAGCTTAAAATATAAAATATGTTTCTTGGATATTTCCATGAAAATATAGACATCTAATTCTCAGTATCAATTAATAATCCATGATCATAAATCACTATCCCCAATAACGTCACTTCTTGTATAAAAAACAACATTTCAAAATATTTCTATATAAATATTAAATTTTCCATATTTCCACATTTAAAATTATATGGCGATTTTGATCCCACTAGGATCTTGGGTAATCCAAAATATCATCTATGATCACTGCCAAAAAATCATCATGAAATTGAATGAATATCAGATTGATCAAATCCATAAAACCATATTATCATCCATCCGACTAAATGGAATCCAAAAAAATCAAAATGTTCATAACTGCTATTGATATATATCTTTTTTTTATTATACTCAAGAAATCTATGATGATAATAACATGACCGAAGAAAAATATTCAAAATACACTTTTTCCCCTTTAATTGATCAACCAAATAATCCACACAAGGTAGAGAATACATGCTATTAATAGTCACATGGTTCAAATTTAGGTAGACCACACATAATAAGAGTGAACCATTTGACATCATGGAAATGGAAACTGGTGATACCCAAGTCAAAAAACTAGGTCTATCAAAACCATTTTAATCAGGACATCCAATAAAACCATGATCTCTTTTAGATCGGAAAGATATATATGATTTAAATGTTATAAAATTGACTACATACATAACACCACGTCAGTCATACACTATACCTCTCTCTCTGATGGACTAAAAAATAAATTATTTGGAATCATGTCAGGAAATATCCACAATTTGTTAGAATATCAATGATAAAGGAAACTTCATTGGGCTTGACTACCATTGTAGATAATAAACTCCTGAACATTGGGTGGGATAGTCCTGCATCGGCAGACCTCATATCCCACTCTAACTAAAATTAATGGGATTTTCAATCAACCATATTAAATGAGACATGATTTCCATAATAGACAACATTACCTCAATGATAAAAAATTCAAACCATCGTTGTTATGATACTAAACAAATCTAGATTGAGAAATAAACATAGACTATATCCTTATCAGCTATTGGTAGTGTAGAAGAAATGAATTTATCCCTATACTATATCCCCTTCCATTGTGGTTTCCCTAAGTTAATAAATATTTACTTGAGTTCCATTTTATGTTTTCCCATATCTATAAGCAACCACATATTAACATGTGGAGTGAATTACTTTCAAATAAATAAATAGTTATAGATGATTAAATAAAGATGATACCTCCCACTATCAAATGACTTGTGTCTACCACCACTGGAATCACATGAATTGTGTGATGTTTCTTCGCGCCCTATTCATGTGGATGGAGGGCTATAGTTATTGATGAATTTGACTAAACAATAGTATCCTTGGGAGCTAATGATCCCTAACCATATCGTGGAGTTTACATGGAATGAATGAAGTCCTACAGATGGCCATAATCCTGTATCTATTAAACATATTTTCAGGTAATGTACATGAATTCATAATGTGTGTGAGCATGACACACAGAGATAAAGTCAATGTAACACTACTAGCTATAACCAGAGGTTCCAATGAGGCCTTCTTCTGAGAACCACCTCCCCAAAAGTTTTTTGTTTATGATAATTTACCTTTTCCCTAAGGTGACATTGAATCTCTTATTATGAGGATGGAAAATGGTATATGTTTTAACCTTAATTTCTAGATTAATTTCATCCATCATTGCCATGTCCACAGAATTTTCGTAAATTAAAATATTTAGTATAAATACATATGGTATGAAATCTGGTCTCAAACATAACATTTATATCTAAACCACTACATTGTCACTCATCACCACCTTCGGGGAAGAACAAACAATCTCTACAAACTGATTAGTGTATGCGAGCAATGCATGCACTATGTAGTGTATATATAAGAACTCCATATAATTCTCCATCTTTATCAAATCTGGAAGAAATTTATTGAATGGGAGATTCTTTAAATCCTTCTATTCCATGCCCACATTCTTATCATCATGTGACATATAATCCCACTATCTCTTTATGAGTCCCTCAAGCCAAAATGAAATACCCTTTACCTTGATATTGTTAGGTGTATCCGAAATGTTGAATATCTCATCAATATTTTCCATCGATTCCTCTACCTCTTCATGTTCATTCATTCCCTTGCCAGATGGGAGATTATCAAACAAGAAATTACATGATATATCTTTGTATCCTCCCACACTAGGGTAAATAACAAATACTACATTCAGAACATACAATATATTCTAATCAATAGGAAAAACATCTGAAATGATATCCGCAATTATATTTTGATCTATTAATGTAATTCCTTCATGGGAATTAGATTTAACCTCTATAGGAACTAGAATACAATTTTTCAGAGTTTTAATACAACACATAGAAAAAAAATTACTAGAAAACATAAAAGATTTAATTTTATCTAAAAATGAAAAAGAAAAAACTATGATTAAAATCAAAACATGAAATAGGAGTCACACCTCCAAACATCGCATGGATATTTGAGTCTCATCATTGATTTATCATTCTATGCACTCATTTTAATATACCTCCCATGTACCATCAATTTTCTCTCCCATAAGTAAGACATTGAAAGGAAATAAATCATTAGTAGAAACCATTTTTCACCACAATCAATAACAAAACGAACCAGAAAACCTCTCAAAATAGTACCTTAACTAACCCCTCAAATACATGAAGTGTGTTCATGATCCGCATGGGGTAGCGACATGCACCCATGCATCAAGCAACAACTAGAGAGAACTATTTTTTCCAACATCAAGATACAACATGGAACATATGTACAATAAGAACAACCAAATAAAATATAAACATATTCCATAACATAATTCATACAATAGAAGAAAAAAAAATAAATAGTAGAAACAATATCTAAGTACATGTTGTAACCTAAAGGACTACGAAATAAGAATAAATTATTTAATGTTGAAGCATGGGAAGACTCTCAACATCCCAACACTAGAAAATCAACTCATCTGATTGAAATACTCCACACATCAATATAACGCCATGCAATTCCCTTCATTGAAATACAAGCAATGTAATATGAACCAAAAAATTGGTACATAGGCTATGGGATAATAGTATTAGTAGTGTTCTACCCAGGTGTTCCCTAACAAATCATTTTACAAGTAACTCAGTTTTTATCTTTTAAATAATACATGGTATTATAATAAGTAAAACCGTTTTAGAAAAACAAGGTATGTATTTACCGTTTTTAAAATTTTAAAATCACTAGAAGGTGTATCAATTTAGAGAATAATTTTCATTATAAAAAACCAAATCATCCACATCATATCTACAATAGTACAAAGACATGAACATGAAAATAACTCTAGGAACATAACATGTCAGGCTAGAAAAATACTCTTACCAAATAGAATGAATAGTTCATGAGAATTCCCCCAAGAACATGCTACTATAGAATATGATTACTTCATGAGTGAAACCCATAATAATGTCAAGAATATTTCCCTAGAACAAAAGGAATATTGAGAAGATAAAGGCCCCATGGGGATTCCTTCTAATGGTAATATGGATTATGTCCCTAATATAATCCTTACATCTATGTTACCAATGATTCCCATGTTATAAATTTCAAAATTAATTTTAATCATTATAAAATACCCCTTTCCCATTTAACAAAAACATGGAAAAACACTTTTTATCTCAAATAAATTTTCAAACTAACATATTTCATAAAAAAATCATTTATAGATCAATTTCTAAAAACCCGATAAATAAATTTTATCCAAAAAAGATAGATATGGAACCACCAAGCTCAATACTTTTGTCACACGTGGCCATAATGAGATCCACAAATTTTATGGAAGAAAAAAATTACAATAGAGACCATAGAACCAATCTAAACAAATCATAATATATTGAATTTAACAAAGGGTTGACGGGGAAGTGGAAACAGAAATACCTAAAAATTGAACACAATCCACACCACAACTAATAAGGGTAACATCACAAAAAATAAAATTGCACAAAAAATCTAGAGTGAATAGAAACTAAACATTACTAGGGATAAATGGATCTGATAACTCAACCAAATGATGCTACCATTTTATATGGAATGGATAACCATAAAGGTTTACTCACCCTAAGAGATTTGATCCATCTAAAATAGTGATTCAACAGGGAACAAATCATTCCAAAAAATTAAACTCCAAATATAATCTTTGAATCAATATTGGAAAAGATAAAGGAGGTATATGAAGGAATAAAATATAATTTCATTATATATAAACAGTCTAATCCATGAATGTGACATTTACATGTTCTTTAAACCCTTTAGAAATCGTGTTATCTTTGGGACTCTGATACAATGAAACACCTACAACCTTTTTATTAAAAACGAATTATAAAAACATAAATTTTGTGTAAACATTATATAAATAATAGTCCATTCATGATGGTTATCAGGTTCACAGAATCATTCCAACCTAACATACACATTATGTACACACATTAGATGATTTTTATTTCTCCTGTAGATTGAAAAAACATCATATTCATACTCAAAATCCAAAGAACCATGGGAGTCCACCAAACTTACATAGAACTCCAAAAATATATTTACATATTTATAACCATAAAATGATAATTAAAATAGAAACACATATTCAAAATTTATTAAATTTTCCCCAAGAAATACTCTCCATCCTAGGAAGATGCAAGACACAACCTATTATAGAGTAAAACTAGCAAGGAGAAGGTAAATACATGAAATATGAAAATTTGATGTCACAATATCATTATAAATATTAATTTTATAATAAATAATTTTATTATATTATATTATCATCATTATAAATGATATTATGGTCATTTAAGAAGATATAAAATGAATTCACTAAGTCTAATGTTATTCCACTTCTAATAAAAACTCATATAGAATACACATTATTCCTTCTAAGATTGGTTCTCTCATTTGAGTGGGACCATTTGGACATGAATGAAAATGTTGATTGGTTATTTCAATAGTTATCAGTTCATATAAAAGGATTAAGAGGTCAATGTATGTTATGACATCATATTATATTTAATGAGTAAATTGGGTGGAAAATTTGTACATATGAGAAATATAAAATTATAATATGTCTCTATATATAGAAACATATCACATAAAGCATGTATATTAGCATATAAGTATGTTATGGGAAAAATATAATAAAAAAACATTTATATTGTTTTATACGTAAATTTAAACCATATATTTTCATTTATCCCCCTCTGTAAAAATAATTATCCATAACCATTTTAATTTGTTTTTCAATCATTAAGGTAAAATAGAGTAATTTTAATAATGTGAATGTGAACATAAATAAAATAATAATAAATGGATAGAAAAATATATATTAACATGAGTAAATATATGTTTTATTTTATTTTATAATTTTTTAGAAAATTTCTACATTAATTATTAATGATGGTCATTTTCTTTATTATTAAAAAATAATGAATTTAATGGAGGTAAAAATAAAAATTGAACTTAAATAAAAAACACTATCACATAAATTTTTATTATCCTATAAATTCATTAGACACCACATTTCATCAAAAATAAATTATATAAAAATCTTTTAAAAATCTTTTGTTTTATTATCATAATCTTTGCACAACTGTTGTGGCGACATTATGTAATTTTTCAACACAATTATAATATCTATAACAATTTATAGAAAAATTAATATAAACATTAATTAATTTATAGTAAAAATAACAATTAATTGTCATTAATATATTCATTACATCCCCATGATAAGATATTTTAAATATTAAATGAGAGATTGTGTTATTTTTTAATTTATTAAATCTTTTAAAAATATAGGTTACAATCAACGTCAAGTGGCTCAAAAAGGGAATATTTTCAAATTTATGGTTTTTATGGTAAAATTATATCTGCAAAATTAATTAAAGGGATGTTGTTTTGGTGACATAATGATCTCATCCCATATTTGTATCCATAAATAAATCATTTTCCCACAAATGTGGTGATATACCTTTAACATTTTTTGTTCATTTTAAGTAAAATTGAAATTGAAATATTTTTAAAATTCTAATTAAATAATTTTAAAAAATAAAATTCATTTTACAAACCAAATATTTTATATGTTCCAGATGTAATTTTTTCCACATGTAAACAAAGTCGAATTATTTTTTAGATAAATGCAATTTTTATAATAAAAATGATTTTATAACATATCAAGTATAATATTAATTCACATTGAATTATTAGTTTATTTATTTATAAAAATGTTCTTATATTAATTTTAATTCCAAATATAAATAATAATTATAAATAAATATTTTATTGAAAAAAAGTATTATTTTTATAAAATTGGCATTTTTCTCTACTGAGTCATAAATAAATAATTTCATAAAAATTTGAATAATTCAACCTCAAAATATGAAGAAATAATTATATTAAATAATATATCCCAATTTATAAATGTGGATTATTAATTATAATATCCATGAAAAATGTTTAGTGAAGTTGTTTTTTGACTAAAATATATTTTTGAGGCATAAAATAATATTAGACTAAATATTTTTCTAAAAACAACATTTATATGAATGTTAATTAATTAAATTAGATTTATAATCTTCTAATTTCATTAAAAAAATCAATTCATTGTTATTAATTTAAAATATTATCATCTAAATACATATTACACATAAATATAGTTTTATGAAAAAATAACACTATTACCTTCTACAGATTTTATCAATAAATACAACAAATTAAAAATAAATGTATAACTGATTGCTCATATTATTACGATAAATTTTTTTCCATAAATTATTTATTACAATTTAGATCCATTAAACTAATTTCCTGGTAAAAAAGATCATATTTAAACCCCAATATTTAAATAATATATCATAATTTGTTTCAGGGTCTGTGTGGTGTATACCACATAGTATACAATATATTATTGAATGAAAATAAATTCTTAAAGGTCAACGTGTTTCATTTTACACAATTTAAAAAATCGGGTCATAGAAAGTTCAACTCTTGTACAATATAATGTATTTAAATCATTTTTTATTCAATTATATAGAGTTGAAGACAAATTATATGATCAAGAAAGGAAAAAACATTATAATATTTAAAAATAGCATTATCCAATAGAAAAATCATAATTATAATAATATAACATTCAATTAAAATGGAAAAAAATTAATAAAAAATGAAATCGAGAATAAAACATAATCAGTTAATCAAATAAGAAGAGCATTGGATGGAAATAAAAATATGGACATGGAGGATAAAAAAATTACCAAATAGTAATAAATATTGAGTGAGAACATCATATTTATTATTAATCATAAGAAAACAATACAAAATTAATTTATTTTCGAAAACATAAATTCAATATAAAATGAATGTAAAATGATTATATATTGATAAAAATATCCCATTTATAGAGTTGAATGATTATTTTAATTTTAATGGTCATAACGAGAGAAAATATTTTCAAAATATTTCCTTCCATTTCGTAAGAATAATTTCATACATTGGTTGTGATTCAATAATATTATACATTTTAATCTCTTATTTCACTCTATAAAATGAGTAATTATGTTGAATATATCATTCTTAAATCACAATGATATGATTGTAATGAAATTATTCATCCATAGAGGGATGAATAATGATTTCTCTTATTTTATGTTTTAATAAAAACTATTGGTCATTACAATTTAATATAATATATATTATGTGTATACCATTATATTATGAAATATAAAATTTAATCTACAATTCATCAATAATAAAATGAAATGTTCAACATAAATAATTCCATAAAAAATATCCTTAAACCCCGTTTAAATATGTCCGACCAAGTTCAAAAACCAATAATTAGAAATATTCATTATTATATATCCCCAAGATAAAAATAAAAAATTCCTAAAAATTACATCAATCACTCATAAAGTCACAAGAAAAAAATCCCTACATGATTTTTTCTAACAAACACGGTTACATTTTCAATAAATTACATGAGTCACCAATATCCAATAATATTAAATATACATCCATAATACATTTCATCCATTATTTCTTGAATAATATCCTAGATTATACAATAATATTTCCATTTAAATTTATCATAAAATTCTATAAATATATTCATATTTTGAATTTACAGCTTCAAACACTCAGCCAAAAAATATGATTTTAAATCCAATGGTTATCAATATTATAAATAATATATTAACCAAATGTAATAACCTGTTTATCCTAATTAACCATAATTACAACTATTGAAATGTTCCATTAAACCTAATTTATATCATTTCCTTTCATTTTATTCTCAAATAAAATAATATCATTCACCCTCAAATAACATTTTCACTATAACAGTTGTTAATCTTATGTGATATATATAAATAAAAACTTAGAAAAACTAAATACTAGTCTCCAAATAATCTTCGATCATATATATCCTCAAAAAGGGGTATATATTTCTTTAATGTTATAATCAACATTTGAATATTTAACCAATGAAGGTATCTATAACTCTAAAAATATCTACATTTTTACAATCCTAACCTCTATTGATATGTAAACCATTTCATTGATACTAAATATAAGTAACTATTAAATAAATAGTCCATAATTTTTTGATTTATAACAAGGTTTCCACAATCATATATTTCAATAATATTTTAGGTTTATATATTTTTTAAATTTTAAAATTCTCTAAATTATATAATTACACTAAAACATAATATCTATTTTTCAATAAAATAGTATCCTTAAATTTATATACATATTCGAATAAAAACAATTCTTCAGATGTTCATAAAATTTACTAGAGAAGAAATAGTTACTTTATAAATTTCATATTCATCCTAAAAACCTATGAAAAACATATAAACATTCATGATGAGAAGAAAAATTATTTGTAAGGGTTAAAAAAATAGAATGCAAGTATTCTAGTAGAAAACATGAAAAATACTGACGATGATTACCTTTTAAACAATGAAACATTAATACCATAATTAAAATGAATCCTCAAAGTAAAATCAAAATATTCTCAAATAAAATAATTAATATAACATTATAAATAATAGGAAAACAGTGAAAGCATCAAAAAATTTTATTTTTGAAAAAATATCTTTCACCTATAAATTTTAAAAACATTACTAACTTTATTAGATGAAATTATATTATATAAAATCATTAAAAGATTAAAAAAAATTCTTGTAGGATTAAATTCATAAATATTATTCACTTTTTTTAATTTGTTTAATAATAAATTTTGCCTAGTTTATTTCATTTGTGTAATTTTCCTTATTATCTACCTCATTTTTCACCACGAAAGACTGATAATTTCCTAATTTATTAGACAACAATATCAGGATCGACCATAATTATAAGTTATCTCGGGAGAACCTATCATCGTGATTAATATCATGGTAACCCATTATCATACATAATTTATATGATCCATAATATAAAGAATTGTATAATGATTAAATTTCATCATAAAAATTATTTAAAAAAAATCAGTCATTTCATTACATGATAAAACCAAGCGAGTGAATCATGTTCCTTTATAACATCCACAAAATAGCATAATTGTAATATAATTTAATTAAAGAAAATTACAATTATATTTCGTGAAAAATAATTTAAAAAATATTCATCAAAATCCATCTAAATAATGAACATGGATATTGTCATAATATCATATCACTTGTGAGGCATAAAAAACATAAATGATATGGGAATAGCTGAAAAATATCATTAATATTTATTTTTTACCATTTCATTGAAAAATGAAAAAATATCCATTTATATGAATACATTAAAAAATATCAAAATATTATAAATAATAATGTATTTTAATATAACCATGGGAACATTTCCAACACTATTTAGTTAAAATAATAATCATGGTGTAGTAAACAACCATTCTTATTTTTCGGTGAAAGTAAAAAATAATTTTCACACATTTGAAAAAATTTAAATGATAGTCATTCAAATTTTTTTTATAGATTACATTCAATGAATTTTAAATATAATTAATGGTAGAAATTTTTTTTCTGAAATATTAATTTAAAGTTAAAAATGATTATAATTTTTTTTATTATCATACTCTTAGAAGTGAATGATTATTTAAACTATATGAATAAATGTTGTATTATTTTTTTAAAAAAAATTCAATCATTAATTGTTACATAGGTGGAAAATAGAAATATAAACTAAATAATAATGAAATAACTAGAAGATAAAAAAGGTGATGATTTTTAATGGATAATAACCACATTGTTTTTCATTATTAAATCTTTCCATATATTATCATAAAAAATAAATTAACTAGAAACCTAAACCCTGACCACTTTTGTAACTTTTGAATCATAACCACTTAAAGTAAATAAAATTAAATAATACATTAAATACCTAAAATATAATGATAATCAAGATAAAATATTTAAAATTGGTAGTATATAACTCATATAGATATAAATATTTTCCATAAAGGATTATTTTATTAATTAAACAAAATTTAGATGTAGAATCTATATAGTTTTTTAATCAATCAATCATAAACTCATAAAAAAATTATATGGTTGTATAAGATTACATAATATTAATTAAGATATTAATATAATTACTTAATATGCCTTAAATACACCACATAGTTAAAATAAGTGGTTAATATAAAATATTTCACACTTAAATAAAAGTTATATGAGAAACCCTTATATCTAGTTTGACTCACCACATACACTATCCAACTCTAGTATAATAAAATTAACTTAATTATTAAAATTATTATGAATATTTTTTTGGATCATTATGTTATCATAATTAATTTGTTTCCTTTTTTAATATAAAATATTTAGTACAAAAATCTATTATGTTCATGTTATATGTTTTGGAGACAATCCTTTATAATACAAATATTTTTTGCTAGGAATACAAAGGAAAAGAGGATTATAATTTCATAATCCCCATAATGATAATATTTATATAAATATAATTTTAATACATCTATAAAAATTTACAACCTAATATATATATTAAATAAAAAATTTAATTTCAATATTTCATGGTGATTGTAGTCTATATATATGCATGAATAATATTTTTGATTCTTATTTGTAGGATAATAAATAATATTGATAATATATAAAATTGTAATAAACGTAAAAAATTATTCCATATTTATTTATTAAATATATATGTATGATCATCCATGTGTGGTAATAGAAAAATATGTATCACATTGGTTTGTCGGGGTGGTATTCCACTCATACAAATGTGGGATGTTATAAATATGGAACAAATAAAATGATAAATATCTAATAATTATATTAAATTTATATAATCATAAAAATTTTATAAATTATTTATATATATATATTTCATAATTCATTTTAACCATCAATTTAATACAGTGTTGAAAGTCAAAACATCTCACCTCGTAGATGTGGTTGTCCACAAATATAATGAAACACTAATTTTATTTCCCAATTCATGGAAATGGTGATAAATAAGTGTTGTTCCTAAAATATTATAAAATAAAAGTGTATGGAATATATTTATGTTATTACATAATCAAATTTTTAGTATATTTTAAAGAGGTGGAATAAGAAATAAAATGAAAAACTATGTTTAGTGTTACACCACAAATTTGAAAATCCTCAATTGGAATGAACCTTAATCCATCTAGGATTACACTTCTGTTATAAAAAATAACTCTATAAAAATTCATGAATGTTTAATAAGTGATATTTTTAGATATTGGTTGATATAAATTTCTCAAAACGAGTGTGGTAAAGATGATAAGAGATACATTTTTTAAAATGACATGGGAGGAAAAATTTTAATTACATGAAATTATATTTATTATATGCACCTAACTTATTCAAAATAAGTCAAACGTGTCATATATTAAAGGATAAAATGTTTTATTATGATATCTATATGGAAAATCATTTTTAGATAGCATTACAAGTTATTTAATTTCATTTATATTGGTTTAACCGACTTCTTAATCTTTTTTAACCTTAGTATATGTAACTCATTTTCACACATTAGTTTTAATGAATTGTTTTTTAGAAATTCAAATTAATATATAAATTATCTATTAATTATTGGATATTAAACTTCAAATATTCTAGATAAGATATAAATTTTTAATAAATATTTAATGATATATAAATAATTTTTAAACCTTAAATACCATTTATAGTCAATTATTGTAAAATTAATATATCATGAAATTAATAGAATCAAGATAAAAATATAATTAAAATTAAAATGGCTTCACCATAATTGATTAATTATAATTATCCATAATATTATTGGCTCAACATAGTTCATATTTTTTTTACATTTAATGTTTTTAAAATCATTTATTTTTTTCTCCTGATTTCACAATCATTGCGTTAGTGTTGTGTAAACGTTAGAGGTAAATATAAAACCATTAAAAGTAAAAAATCATATAAATATTTTTCTCATAGTAAAAATTAATATTTATAACCATTCGTATTTTCAATTTATCTATATGATAACAAATTCGAGTTATAAAATGAGAGTGTGTGAAAATTATTAAATTTTCATAACTTATAATTATATAATGGTCTTACTCAAAGCCATGAGGCTCCAATATAGTATTTTTTATAAGTAAATATGGTTATTGTATAAAATAACCCAATAAATCCAATAAATTAATGTTTTTGGTAGATTTAGAGATATAATTTCCCATTCGTGATATTAATTGATAAGGCATACACAATACTATGATGATTACAATTAACAATAGTAAATATTAATTATGAGTAAAAATGATCTATTAGTACATTAAAAATGATAAAATCTTCATTCCAAAGAATAAATAAAATAGTATAGATTAAATTCATAGAAGTAGTAGAAACCTATTTTAATATATGTGGATAAAATATAACTAAAAAGATGTTTATGAAAATTTATTCTAAAGAATAATATTTATTTCAAAAGAAATGATGTAAAAGGATGATTTATTTTGAATTATTAATATTTTTTTAAAAAAAGATATATGAAATCACTTTAAACCCAAATAATGAACAAAATAGTACATTTAAATTATTTTATTTTGAGAAAGTAAAGGAATATTTAAAAATACAACATTTTCACCAATCAATCAAATAATTAATGTTTCTAGAAAAATTCCCAAAATTTATCCTATGAATATACAAAATTTTGATTTTAATAATGATAACTCAATTTATAACAATGATATAAATTTATTATAATATTCATGTAAAAATTTTGATAAATATATTTACCAGGAAAATCTATTTTTAATGAAAAAAACTATTCCAATTAGTTTTGTAATAAAAAAATTAATGTAATGGTAATTTTTTTAAATTAGATATATAATATACTTATATAATTAAAATAAACTATAAATACTTATTAATATATCATATTAAGATATAAATATATATTTTACCCATAATAATATTTGTGTGGAAAATAGATATTTTACCTTCAATATATTTTATGTTCATTTCAAACCTATTAACAATAATTATATAAATTAGTATTCATTTTATTATGAATTTTTTTTAGTACAATTTTTCCCATTCAAATATTCCAAACAAACGACTACAACATAATGACCATATTTAAATAACAACATTTCATTTTTTATGATCATTATAAACACAGTATTGTGTATACCACGTGTTATAGATTATATAAATTGATTAAAATAAATTCTATAATATTTTGGTGTCACAATTTACCACCATAAAGGAAATATGACCTCTCAATTTTATTTCCTATAAAATAATAAGGGTTTATACCAAATCATTTCTTCAATCAATTACCTGATGTGGAATATAAATCATACATTCTTGATATGAGAAAAATTAATATTTAAAAATATCTTTGTTAAAAACCATCATTTTAAAATGAAATAAGAATAAACCCATATGAAAATTGCAAATCTAAAATAAGAATGTCCTCAAGAAAAAACATAATTGGGATCCCAAATAAAGATAACTTATGTGGAATGTTAATATATGAAAATGATGAATAAAAAAAAATGTCAAAGGAATAATAACGAGTGATAAAAATCACGATCATGAGAATGTTAATGGAA
Organism: Viscum album; assembly: GCA_963277665.1. NCBI lineage: Eukaryota > Viridiplantae > Streptophyta > Magnoliopsida > Santalales > Viscaceae > Viscum > Viscum album. Next base: position 1,635,856,944 of record OY728121.1, on the reverse strand, counting down.
ACAAATAATTTCATAAGGGATAATAAATAAATTCAATCCATATGAGACGTAGGTATAATGATACAATTTTTTTGGAGTTCCATTTCCTAAAATTTAGGGAGTATATTACAACCAATATATATAAAATGATAAAATAGGCCTACATGATTTATATTAAATTTGATAAGTATAATTTAATCCTTCTTTATAATTTAATAATATTTTCAAAATCTATCAATTCTATTTCTTGCAAAATTAATAATCAAGATATAATTATCTTGCACGAAGAACAAAAATGAACATCTAATGGATTAGATGTTAAATAAAATGATGACATGGTATTTCAAATATTTTTATCCATTAATCAATATGAAAATATAATTTAAAAAAATTTATGATATTATGTAATTTTTATAAAATCGATATGAAAAAATAAAACATTAATCTTTAAAACATCCAAAAATAACACAGAATATTCTTATTAAATCATTCCATAAATTAATAATCATTAAAATCTCTAAAATAGGATATTCAATGTTTAAATACCAAAAATATGATATATTTTACTGTATATACTTCAAAAATAAATTTAATATTAATCTCGGAATAACATCAATTACTCCAAAACTAACATAACAAAAAAATATTTACATACATTATAATCTATAAATATGATAATAATTTATATAAATAACCAGTATCACTATTAACCCATTAAATAATATATCCCTACAAATTATAATTAAATAAATACTAATTAATTAAATTCTAGTCCTATCCATTGATATTTTATTCAATTTTAATTTTGTAAATCTCTAAAATATTAAAATTCTTCCAATAAAACATTAATCACTTGTTCACTGACTCACTTTTTAATAACTAGGATATTTATATGTTAGATAATGTTTTTATAAAATGTAATATACCTTTTATTAAAATTAACCATACATACCTCAACACTGAATGCCATATTAAAAGTAATGGTTATCAATACATTTCCTCTTATGTCCTAAAAAAAATGAAATAATCCTCACATATCAATTTGAAAAAAATAAAATAAATCATAAGCGTTATATATAAAATTATTATTTTAAAAACTCAATAAATGTATCCCTATGTATTCCTATCACATAAAACCTAGAATGTGGTATTATAAATTTAATCATATAATCAACTTTCGAATGTTTAACCCATTTTGGAATCTAAAAAACATAAAATTTACTCATCTAATTCATCCAAACCTCAAATTTATTGTAAACATTTCGTTAGATACCAAATAAAAAATCATGTAATATAAACAACCCATTACTCCATGATTTATAATAATAATTTAACTTTAATAAATTTAAAGAATATTTTTTTATAGTTTTAGATAATTAAGAAAAACAATTAAATTACATAGGGATCTGTGAATGATATTATCCCTTTTTACATAAAAAAATATTCCTAAATGTAATCTAATGATTCATTGAAAAGGTATATTATCATTTAATAAGGGACACTATAAATTATTGATTGATCTTGATATTATTTAAATTCATACATAGATATATAAAAATATTTTTAAATTTGTGAAGAGAAAAAATCATACTTTGTGACAAGAAAATAATAGAATCTGGCCTTTCCAATGTTCATGATGAAAACAATTCTAATGTTTACCTTTTTTCTAGTAAAAATTGAGAACATAAATAAAACATATATACATTATAAAACCAATCATTACTAAAATATTACCATTGAAACAAAATTTAAAACACAGGAATATTGTTATCCAAACAGGTTAAATACCTTGTTGGGGGGGATAATTAGGGTATGACATATTAAAACATCAACTACATCAGATATTATTTCATTTTAAAAAAATTCATCTCCTTCTTATATCTATTAATATATGAACAAAAATTAAATAAACCATGAGACACATAAATTTTTACTTTCATCTCCCTCACTGTAATTTTTCATGTTGAAGAACATTAAAACATTTTGGAATATGTATTTCCAATTAAATAGGGATTTTATTCAGATGTTGTTTAAGTACACACTGAGGATCACTAATTAATATATCTTCATCAATGCTTGAATAAGACTCATCATAAGAGTCATAATAATAAAATAAATTATCAAATGTTTTAACTTTTTGATAACCTTTAGTAGAAGATGTCTCCACATTCACTATAAGAATCTTCTTCATCTTCCTTGCCTGTTTATTCATTCTATTTCTATGAGTCCTCAATGATATCTCCATTTGAGTTTTCTCACTCATTTCATGAAATCATCACTTCATAAATACTCCATTTGATCTTTTAGAGACAACCATCACATTGATACCTATTGAATTGGTCTCATCATTGTGATTCACTAAGAGGGGGAAGGGATGGATCAATGATCCATTTAAATATTTTTACTAATTGATTATTATTAGTTAAACCTCAATGGATGGTTAAATCCTAGATAAACTCTTCTTGTATATCTCTACCAAACATCAAATGATACTGTCAATGTAAAGGCACTGAACCGAAGTATTTAGAAGGTTTTGTTTGAAGACCTGCTTCTTGTTGTGTTGGTTGTTAGACCCAACAAAAATTCTACAATATAATAATATTATCAACTATAATGGTTGATACAGAGTCCCAGTATTTCTATCCTCATTCCCCAAATAGGTTCTTTATAATGATTCACACATTGTTATAAAAGTCACACTGGACTTCTTTAGATTAACATATAATACTTCTTCTCCCCCCTCAATCACACATGGTTATTCAAGATCTTGAGTCCCATGAGAATCATAATGAATCTTCTATAGAGTTTGGTAAGGTCTGATGGAATTTCTCAATAACATTGATCACTTTTCTGATTAGTCCTCATTTCATCAATGATTGGGAACATATTTCTTATTTTGATGAAGACTTGACCTCACATAGATGTGTGAAAATAGTGAACACAACCTCTTCATGAATTCATGAATAATTATGAAAAATTTCATCTCTGAATTCCTTTTTGTATTGTCAAACACTATCAACTCATATATAAAATATTCATTAAATTCTTTATGGATTTATTCTTAGTTCTCATCCTCATCATGCATAGATTTCATGGTATTAAGAACTACAAGTTTTATATATCTCAATTACATTCATCTGTTCGGTTTTTTATGCATGTATGAATGCATGTAAATATTGTTCCTTGAAAACCTAAGCATACAAATTTTTCTTGAAAAAATATTTTAGATTCTATGTGTGTGGATCATTCAATTACACATGCACTGTCATCTTTTTCAAAATCCACACATTCACTTTCGTTTTCTTTTTATCTTTTGGACAAAAACACTGGAACGTTTTTTTTTTGATTTAATGTATAAGCGTGTTATGCATTTCCTTTGTTACGTTTTCATGGGAATGCATTGGATTTATGTATATTTTAGAAAGGATGTTAAGCAACCTTAATTCCCGTACTTTTAATATTCTTCTAAATCCTTCACATATGCACACTATCCATTACACATGGATGAAAGAAAATATGTTATTCATAGAAACATACAATATAATTCTTCACATGTTCACATAAAAAGTTTCTTTTTTATCTTCTTCTCCCTTCAAATTCTTTATTTAAATGTGCACAAACACTGTGTCATTATTTTATTAAAGTATCTTCCATATTCATGTATTCCTTTTTTTAAAAACATGATGCCTCATGTTTCTTTAATGGAAGCTCATGTGTGTATATGTGTACAAACATTCAATCATGAAAACCCCTTTGTTCTTCTTTTTTCCCAAATAAAATGAATTTGTTTAATAAGTGTGTATGTGGGTTGTCGGATTGGTCAGGAAAACTGGTGGGAGTTCTCACATATTCTTCATGACAGCCATGTGTCCACATTTCTTTTGTATCTAGAAAACAAGGGAGAACATGTTCTTCATATTCACATAGATAATGCTTGTGGGTATTCTACATAGGACCGAATATGGTTCTTGGTTTCTGTCTTTGCGGAGTACAAAAATGGTGGAAGCGCACCGGTAGCATACGCGCAATATGATCAATAGGAAGACACAATGAGGCTTTGAATGAACCTATCGCATGCTCATGGTTTTCTTCTCACAAGGTGTGTAAATTATTTCCTCCTTCACTGGGATGATTCAAGAGTGTTTATCACTTGTTGAATACATGTGTTTCTTCTTCGTCTCATAGCAGAGTTGCACAGAAACCTATTTTGAACAATGATCTGTTTTTTTGAAAATAGGAGATCACCCAATATTTTCAAAAATATAAAGGGATGAGGGAATCCTCTATTTATATGCGTGGATCACAGAGTAGATATGAATGAAAATTGTTCAGGTATCACTTCAATTCCATTGAATATGCCTAGATCTTAGGGATTTGAAAATTTCAAACACGCATGTGATATACTTCCTATCTCTTGGTTCATTTATTTTGAATTTGGGATCCTAATTTCATGTTATATTCCACATATTCATGTATTTATTATTGCATGAATATAACCTCTTTGAATGTCAAAGCTTCATGACGTGGTCTCACAACTACCTATGCGGTGGCCTACATAGATTATTCATTTCAATATTATGCTTGTAGATATAATTTCATTAATTCATTTGTGTAACCTAGAAAATCCTCATGTATGGTGTTTTATCACAAATTATGGTGGTAGATTGAATCATGGAGGAGAAACATTAATTACGGCAAGCAGTGGCGTCAGAAAAGGTCAGAGGTTGAAGATGACATCTCTGGGATCACCAGACGGTCCATGTTCAAACATCATGTACCGCGGATGGATGGACAATGGATATTATATTGAGACCAATATATTTTATGTGCGGATGTGATTACACATCAGTTATATGTATGGCTCAAATTTTTTCCTTGTTTTTAAACTCTTTTCCCACATCAAAAAGAAGATGGAGAATTTGTTTTATTTAAGTAACAATCCATGAAATCCCATCACCAGATTACACTTCCCCACTCCATAGTACCACCCCACACAGTTTTATTCTTTAGAGTACGCTCTACGCCTACCATGTGCACCCTTCTTCCATGCCTAGCCACATAGTGGCACATCTTATGCCTCTCCCAAGAACTCTCGTATGGGCATGCACTCCTCTATGCCATGTGCATGGATGTGGTTAGCCATGCTGGCAAGGCTAAATGGGGTTAAGCTCACCTACCCACCCTCTGGTGTGTGCTGCATCCCTTGTTGTTTAGTTGTCCATAGTCCAATAGTTTTATACGAACATCATATATAAATACTTATGTAACACCAATGTATATATATATTTAGTATTTCAACATGAAATGTGTGACACTCTATTCTCAACCAACATCCTTATTCTTCTATGATCTTTTGCACACCTACCGAGTATTTAGGACCATCTACCTATTCTCAAAAACATCATCCAAGTATGAACCAATAGATTGACCATCCAAATGCATCATGAAATCAAAAAATATATGTATATCATCAAATGGTGTAACATAGTGTCATTCAACAAATCATATCATGAAACATATGACTAGTTCACCAATCCTTGAATTTGATATGGATAATGTTCAGGAATGGCATCCAATGTCATTTCATATTGATTCTCTAACTGAGATCATAGTTGGAAAAACTTCTCAACCATAATCACCATCACCACTTTATCACTACCCTGTCACCTTGATGATAGAAAATACAACAATATAAAAAAGTATGAAATTGTAGAGCATATTTTTTGTATTTTTTGTCAATATGGTGTCAAGGTAGTGATGAATTGGTTTTGATGATTGAATAGGGGAAGTTTCTACAAAGATTATGTCACTTAAATAATCAATATGATATAATATTGGATTTCATAATTGACTATTGTTCATATCAAATTATAAGATATTTGAACTGGGCCTATGTTCCAAGACATGTGTCATTGAATGACACTTTTTTACACTATTTGATGGAGGCTAGGAAATAGTTTATTGGATGATGAATTTGGAAGATCCATCCACTACATCATACTTTGATGAAGTATTTCAGGAGAGGTAGTTGGGCCTCAATGCTCAAGAGGTGTGCCAATGTGCCTAGAAGAAGATGAAGGCTAGTGGTTAAGAAGGTATTATCATGCATTTCGTGTTGAAATACTCCATGTATAAACTTTGGTATTACATTTGTATTTATATATGATGTCTATATTAAAAAATCGACGATGGACAGCCAACCAGCCAGCCAACTAGGGAAGTAGCTTGCACCACAGGGCGGGAAACTGAGCTTCACATGGGCCAACTTGGCCATCATGGCTAACCAAAACAATGCACGGGGAAAATTGGAGCACATACCCATAGGGGTTTTCATGGCGGAGCAAGTTGAAGCACCACAGTGCAGAGCGACATGGGGGTGGGTGCATATAGTGTGAATAGAGCACGCCGATAAGAATAAAACAGTATAGGGACGTATAGTTGAGGGATGAGGAGTAATATTGACATTAGATGTTACAGCTTGTTACAAAAACCAAAAACATCCCATGTCTCGGTTTTGATGCGGGGCAATAGTTTAAAAACACATAATCCATCTAAGATATCATTATAACCCATGTGTAATCACGGCTACCCATCACATGTGTGGTCAACAATATAATTCCCATCATCCATCCATCCATATAGTGTGTCATTTAAACCTAGACCATTCGATGATCCCACAACTATTCTCTTCATCCTCCGACCTGTTCTGACACTGCTGCTCATTGGAATTGAAGCTTCTCCTCCGTGATTCAATCTTTGTCCATCATTTATGATCAAAACCCATGAATGAGGATTTCATAGATGCTACAAACACATGAATGATATTATATCTACCTGTGTATTATTTAAATGATGAATCCATGTTGGCTGAAGCATACACTGTTGTGAGGTCATGGAGCTCAGGAGTTCGATTAGTTGATTTGCATGCATTCAGAAATGCATGCATGTGAAGACAACAACGTGAAATAAGAATACCACATTGAAAATAAATGAACCAAGAGATATATAGGATATCTTATTGGTGTTTGAATTTTTCTAATTCCAAATAACATGGACGATTCAAAGGCCTTGAAGACCAACAAGAGGAATTTGAATACATAGTTATGTTGTGATCCATGCCTCTAAAAAAAGGAGTCCCTTAATTCATTTTGTTGTTGAAAATATTAAGATAGCAATTGTTTAATGAAAAATAGTGCATCTTGCTAAAAATATTTTCAGTAAGCTCTTCTACATGATGGAGAATAATAATATACATTAAATAAGTGCTAAAAACTCTTGAATCATCATTGTGAAGGAGAAAAGCAACTGCACCTCCTATATGAAGAATCCTAGGAGAATGCTATAGGAAACCTCATTTTGTCTTCACGAGGAGCAGCTCAGGTGTATGCAACTGGGGCCCTGGTACAATTGTTGTACTGTATGAAGATAGAAACAAAGACCCATACGTGGTCCAGGTAAAAAGATCCATGCACATTCTCAGTGTGAAGAAGAACAACTCTTTCTCCATAGTTTTCATGATTAAAAAGAACTATGAAGTCATGGGTTTCATGAAGAAGAGGTGATAACTACCTCATATTGGAATGACCCTTCCCGAAACCAATGTACTCCAATATTATACCAATTTGGTTTGATTGGGAAAGAATATTAATAGAGGGGTTTTCATTCTTAAAAGGTAGTATACACATACACACATGAGATTCCAATGAATAAACCTGAGGCCTCATGTTTTCACAAAAATCAGTAAATGCATGTAGAAGAGGATTTGGAAAAATATTTAGATAGTATATGTGTGTATTTGATGAATGAATAAGAAGGGAGAAGAAGATAAATTTGAAGACTTGAATGTACACATGTGACGAAGGAGATTGCATGTTTCCAGGAATAACGTGTTTGCATTCATCCTTGCGCAATAGGAAATGTGCATTTGAGAAATCCTAAGAAGAAGAATAAAAGGATAGGCATTAGGGTTTCTTAACATCATATATAAAATATGCATACATCTCATGTGTTCTCATGCACACGTAATAATTGAAATGCATAACACACTTGTACATTGAAACCAAATAAAAAGAGGTATGTGTGTGTGTCAAAAATATCAAAATGAAAGGAAAGTGAATGGGTTCATATTGAGAATGAGGATAGTTCTTGTGTAATTGAATGACCCACACACATTGAATCTAAAATATTGATACACAAACAAATTTTGTTCTCGGTATTAAATGAAATATAGTTCTCATGCATAAATTCATTCATAAACAAATGCATGTGTGAAGAGAATTGAGATATTCAAAAAAAGGTGTTTTGGAAGACATGAAATTTATGCAGGAAGAGAATGGGTACTAGGATTAAATATGGAAATAATTTAATGTAGATTTTAAATCTTAGTTGATAGTGTTTGAGAATCCAAAAATTAGTCAAAGATGGAATTGTTCTGAATTATTCGTTCATTTTTTGAACATGTTGTGCACTCCATATTCACACATCTATGTGATGTCGATTCATAAATAGAAAAAGAATTAATATCAAGAACACTTATGAACTGAGGACTATTCAGAAATGTGATCATAGTTATTGGGAAAGGCCAAAAGACCATACCAAAGGATGTTGAATATTACTCATGAGATACTTAAGAAAATGTGATTAGGAAAGACAATGTGGACAACATATAAGATCTATATATAGTTAATCAAGTGAACTATATGTTGGAAGAATCTCATGTGACTCGATAGTAATAAGAACCATGTGTGATTAAGGGAAGAGAAAAAGTCCTCAGTGGGACTATGGAGTGGGCCAGTGGAACTCTAGTAACACTATGGGAAGTAGTTTATCGATCCACATATGGGATTCATGATAGATACTACATGACTATTTATAAACCATTTTAATTGATAATAAGATTATTGTGGAGAAACTTTGTTATGGAGAGTAACTAACACAACAAGGAGTAGGTGGGTGGACCAAAATATGTAAATCCTTGTGTTCAATGCCTTTACATTTACAAAATCACTGAAGGTAAGGATGGGTGAAACAAGATGAGTGGATCAAGTCTTTAACTGTATATATAGGTTTAATTGAAATGAACTAATTAGTAAAAATATTTAAAGGGATCAAAGATTCACCACTCCTGCTTCAGTGATTCACACTGATCTGAGAACTTCACAAAAGATTTGGGAAAGACACATCATACCTCGGGAATATGGGTCTTGTATCCCCACTTTTTCTTGTGTGGGGAGACAACTGAACTCCAAGAGCTAGTTGATGCCTTACAAGTACTTCTTTGGGTAATGTATTCTTCATAATTCCTGTAACCTACAATTCTGTAGGAAAATGCTCCATATTAACTAGACCTTTTTCAACCATCTCCATGGTAAAATTATACACAATTTAATTTTTTTTAACATGATTGATAGACTATATTTCTACTAAGATAAAGAGAACCTGAATTATCCCAATGGACACTGATTAGAAACATTTACTCCCATATCATCAAGCTATTGTTTCAACCAAAACAATTGTGTTCATGCTTGTGTAGACACAATATATTTAGCTTCAATATTTCTCCATGAATGTAAGTTATATTTCCTTAATTGATAATAAATTCTCAATTTGAAAAGGTATATTTTTCTATCTACCATTGATTTTCTATCTTCTGCTATTTCAAACCAATCTACATCTATATACGCTAATAAGTCTTATTTATATTTTTCATTATAAAAAAACCAAAACCCACCACACCCTTAATATACTTAAGTATTATTTTTAAATGCAACAAGTGATTATAATTGGGATTAATTTGATATATTACTTCTTGTAAATGTAACAAAACAATATAAGGTATTGTATTTATCATGTAAAATATATATTTCCAACTATTTTCTGGTAATCTGTATCATTTTCAAAATTCCCATCATAATATCTCGACAGTTTCATCCATCTTTCCAGTGTAGTCTCCAAAATAAGTGGAATTTTCCATTCAAAATCATCTCAAAATCATCTTTGACATATTTATATTGAGAAATTAATGTGCCAATATATCCATCTGTCACCTGTTTAAGAACGAAAAACGTCAGTTCACCAATCATTTAAATTTCAAATTCACTTTTCATGAATTCTACAAAATGATTTTACTATTCATTATCTTATCCTCGAAATATTATGTCATAAACATACACCATCACCATAATAAATTTATTAATATCATTTTTTACATATACATTGAAATCAACTCCACCATAAAGAAAATCAGATTTCATTATAAACTACTCTAGCCTTGAATACCATGCTATTGGTTCTTTCATTAAAACATATAGTTCCATATTTATATGACAAATCAATTCACATAATAATGATTTAAAAATACATATGGATTCTCAATATATACTTCTTCTTCCAGAACGCCATTCAAAAATTCTCACTTGACGTCCATCTGGAAAACATAGAACATTCATTTCACTACTATGAGAAAGAAGAATCAGATTATTTCCCACCTTAAAACAAGTTAAAATGTTTCTCAACGTCAATAATATATACCTATGAGTTCCCTTTTCACAAAAGTCGATATTTTTTCGAACAACTACACTGTCTTATTTTATCTTATTGCAAAATACCCCTTTATTATTGATGAAATTTTTATATGTTGGTCTCGAAACAATCTACCATGTCTGATTATTCTCAAATTGTCCAAGAACTTCCATCATATCATGGATCCAATTTTCATCTACAACTAATTCCCCAACAACATTAAGCTACTCCTATGACAATAATGATTCTTGTTATTGATTCTTCATCCTCTTTGTCTGTTATATCAAATTTTGATCACCACATTTGTTCTGTGTAACAATTTTTTCTATTCTATTCAATATTCAGGAATATACTGATTTTTTATCATCCATTCATTTATCTAAATTTTCATTTGAGTAATCTTATGGAAATATAACATCATATGATCTACTAATATCATTATCACTATTTTTCTATGACTGATCATGTATTTTCAAAAAATTCTTCTCATTCTCTACTATAGTTTTATAATTTAATTAAATTTTCATCTCCAAACCCATATTGAAGCATTTATATTATTTTTTTATTGAGTTTCCCTGAAATATCCATTCATATCCATTGGATTCCAACATCTAGTGTTTCTTCTTATAGAGAATGAAAAACGTACATATGTAGACATAAAAGAACTTCAACATTTTCTTCATTCCACAGAACATCCCGTATTATGTATTTTCATATTCCAAACATAATAAATATATATTTTATTCATTGAATAATTTTATCATATATTATTTACAAAAATTATCTGAAAGGTATTTATCAATGAGCACTATTCTTTATATGTTGTTGATAATTCGATTTCCCCTCTAAAATAATCAATTTTCTCTCTGGATCTTGATAATATAACATAGTTATTTATACGAATTTTATCTAGGTAATCCTATAACAACATATATTTGTTTTTTAATTTTCACCTTATCATTTTATATCATCTTTAATTTTTACCTCACATATTTTCAACCTCCCTACGAAAAGTTGTTATGAAACTAAACACCCCCGATTAGTTGGAGATGATTAAAAACCATTCAATTCTGCTAAAATAATCTGTGAAGAGAACATTATGAAATGCACTGTGTTTCATTTGTTGTCAATGAGGCATGATGTTGTCATAAGATGAATGGATGTAAAGGAATATCATGATGTGAATTACAAAGGATGTGATGGTGTTGGTAAGGAAATGAGACTAGCCATGGTACTAAGATGCATGTCACTTAGGAGATTCACTATGTGACATAGGATGTTGTGGTTGAAACATTCTCTATGTACATCTGACGATTGTTGAACTGGTCTTTATGTTTAAAGAACTTGTATCAACTAGATACAATGGCACAAAAGTTTTAGAAGACCATGCATTGTCTTCACAATGCATGAGGAGATGAAGTGATCCATCCACAATCACTAAGTGGATGAAGTGGGGATAATGAAGTCCATGTACTATTTCTTAGTGCATGATGAATTGAAGTTGATCCAACTTGATCTCTGATTGGATCAATGAAGAACATTGAAGATTTATTTGATTCAGGAGCTTCAGTTGATGAAGAACCTTCGGGAATTCCATTCCTAAGTAATGAATACATGTTGAGGAAGAATTGGAGGATTTCTAATGAAGAAGAAGAATAGATAAGGAAGAAGTGGCATTTCGCATTTTACACTTAAGTACATTGTATACTTAGTGTATATTCAAGAAAAAATTAAGCCAGCAAGGGCCTGCCTTAAGGGTTCAACCCAAGGCACATGTGGGACTAGGTCACCACGCCCAAGGGGATCCCATGGGGCCAGCCCGAGAGAGGACGTGGCCGTGTATAAGCCCTGAGGCCACGCGGTGATGAAGCCCACGTAGCTTGAGCATGAGGAGCACGCTCGTGTGTGCATAGTGGGTTCCAGTGGCACGCCCGAGTGGCAGGGGTGGGCGCAAGAGCGCGCCCGCAAGAGAACACGGTGTGGGGCGGCACTGTGGAGGTTGGAAGTTCAATTGAGCCGGCTGGGGGAGCGCATCTTTGATAAACCGTGGAAAAACCAGGATCCTTTTCGATGTGGGACGCGGGATTTTTCTGCAGAATAGATCCTGGTCGCCCATCCAATCGCGCAGCTGATCACAGCTGCTCATCGCATCCCGCACACGATCTTCTGATCGAGGCCGTCCAAATGTTATTAAAAGGCTGATCCGATGGCTGCCACATCGTCTTCCTCGATCTCAGCCGAAGACCACCCCGCGAAGCCTCTGTTGAACCAGAGGCCTCCCGAATGAAGAATTTGAGCTCCCGTCCACTGTTGATCAAGCCGATGACACCATTGAGATTGTCTGAGCATAACAAACACATCCATGCCTAAAAATGGGTGTGCATGAAACAACGTGAGAATTTGGAGTTCGGCCGAAGGCAAACGAAGTTTCGAGGCTATGTTGGTTAATATTTTGCATGGATCACCCTTAGACGATGGCCGTGCATGCGTTCAAAGTCGCATGCACGTGGAGGAGAAAAATAAAGAAGAAAGAACTCACGTGGGATAGTAGAGAAAATCAAGATTTGAAAAATCTTGAAATACCCGAAAACCTCGGCGATTCAAGAGTTGTATCTCACGTGGATGAACCGCACCGCCTCTGCCTATATAAAGATAGGCTGAGGCGCTGGAATCGCTTGCTGAATATTTTGTTGAAAACCCAGAGTCTCGTGAGAGCACCCTTGTGCCTTGCGAAGAATAATCCCTGCGCAACCCCTTGCGCGGCTGAAGTTCTCGGGGCCACCCAAGGTCCCGAAGGACAACCCTGCGTGCAACCCTTTCATGATAGGAAGAGGTTGGGTAGCGAACTTGCGCGCTCCCTCTGTTCTTGCTTCCGCACTTGCGTGGCAGTTGGTGTCTATGACACCATGCGCGCCCGGGGTGTTGCACCTTGCACACCCGAGGACTTGCGCGTCCAGTGCACCTTGGAACGGTGCTTGCACCCTGGACCTTGTGCGCTGCCTTGTGAACCAATGTGTACCTTGCGCGCTTTGAAGAATAGGAGAAGAGGCCGCACCTTTCATGCCTTCAGTTGGTTTGTGTTCAGGTGTGTGCAAGTGGAGGTCGAGACTACACATTGTGTGTGTTTAAGAATTGGAGAAGGCCGCAACCAAGTGTGCGCAAGACAAGTGCACAAGAAGCCAAGACGTGTGTGTGTGCCAAGTTAAGATGGCCCTACGGCTTGTGAGTGATAAACAAGAACAAAGAAGGACAAGCCGTGTGTGTGCATAAGGAGTGTAGACCACAACAAAGAAGAACACATTTTGTGTGTGTGTGCAAGAGGAAGAAACAAGTTGTGTGTGCTAGACAAGAATAGGGAGAAACCTTAGTGTGTGTGTAAAGTGAATTGTACACACTAAGAAGAAGAAGAATAAGGATACTCACACTAATGTATAACACACATTCAAGTGTGTAAACAAAAATAACAAAGAGAGTGAATGAATTTGAGAAGAAGGTGTGTGTGTGACAAATGGAGAATACACCCCTTGAGGGTTTATCACACCAAGATGAAGGAAAGGGAAGTACAGGATTGCATGCATGCACATGCACATGTGAACAAAGATAAATCAGTGTGTGTGCATTTGAGAAGACCAAGAACAAAGGTTCTTGAGGAATTTGAGAAGCCATTCAATCAGTGCATGAAGATGTAGAGATGCCATGAACATAGTGCATGAAGTTGCTCTGAAGTGAGACTGAAGCCAGACTGAAGTTAAAGACAGCAGCTGCCTCAGTTTTCAGTGATTGAGAAGTCCCTGATCAACAGAAGTGATCAGAAGTTGTGAGCAAGACCAATAGACCTTATCAGAGGCTGTTGAAGATTCTTTAAGAGAGAAGCCAGGTTATCCTAAGAGAAAGGAGATAAATCCTGAGCAAGACGAGAAGTCCTGATCAACTCAAGTGATCAGAGGAAGAGAGCAAGGCCAGCAGCCTTTATCCGAGGCTGCTGAAGATACTTGAAGAACTTGAAGTGAAGAAGTGATGCTCGTGTGACTCGAGAAGCCAGGAGAAGCCCCCTGTGAGACTCAGGGTGGAAGAAGTCTTCAGTGGGATTCTGGAGCAGGCTAGTGGGACTCTGGGAACACTGTGGGACGCAGTATAAAGACCCTCCTATGGGACTCAGGAGAGATACATTGGGACTCGGTATCGACCATTGTAATTTTAATAGGTTATAATGGAGAAACCATGTTGGGGTGTATAACCAACATGGCAAGGATGTAGGCCTTTGGTGCCGAACCTTGTAAATACTTATGTCCTGTGCCTTTACATTTACTTCATCACTCGAGGAAAGGATGATAGATACAAGAAGAGTGGATCGAGGCCTTAACAAGACATAGAGGTTTAATTGATAAATAATCAATTAGTAAAAAGTTTTAAAGGATCACTGATTCACCCCCTCCCCCTCTCAGTGATTCACACTAATCTGGGAACTTTAATTTGTATCAGAGCGAGGTTACCACTAAAAGATATAAGGGAGTCTTTATGAAGTGCAGATTTGAGGAAATGAGCAACCTGCCTCAAATGGAGATATCTGCCAAGAGTCAGAAAAATAGAAAGAAGAAACAGGACAAGAAGATGAAGAAAGCATATCCTAGCTGTGATGAAGTTGGAATAATGAATGATCTTCAAAATGCAATTGAATATCTTCAGGAGACAGTCCCCAAGGATGTGGCAATGTGTATAGCTACAAGAATCCTTGATCTTCAAGAAAAAAAAACACAGTTAGAAGAAGAATCCAATGCAATGGAAGATCAATTGGAAAAAAGGGTTTGCATAACCAAAACTCTCATAAAGATGGTGAAGGCTAAGGATGAAACATTTTCTCTTTGCAATTAAAGATATGAAGATACTACTGAAGAATTGCAAAGATGCCTTTCTGAGAAAGAATTATTTAAGACTGTGGTCAAAGAAGTTTTCCATGCACTGGAAAAGTTTCACAAAGTGTCAATGGTGGTCAAAGATGATCAACATGAAGACAAAGTCAAATTGGTGAAGGAGAATGACAACTTATTTAAAGAATTGAAAAAGGTGCATGATGACTAGATGAAAGAGATGAAAGAAAATTGTGAAGGCTAAGATTGGTTGAGTATAAGAAGAACTCCCTCAACATGAAATTCCTTGAATTAGAGGTGATATTGAAAAATCTGCAATCACCCAAAGATGAATCCTCCCAGTAAGCTGAAAGAAGAAATGTGGCTACTCAAGTATGCATTTAGCATGATGATTCCAAAAGAAGTACATCCTCTAATAAAAGGGTAACAACTTCTTAGAATAAGGTACCATCCATCCCATCTTGTATTGATGCTTCTAATTGTGTTTCCAAAAATAGTGCAGGATGGAAGAATAATTCCAAACAAGTATGGATGAAGACAATTAAGAAAGAGAGCTCTCCTGAAACAACACATCAAGTCAAGAAAAGTACCCCACAATCAGAAGGACTGAAGAGGTCAAGATTTGCGGGTCAGTGTTGGTGTTGTAATAAGTATGGGCACTATGAAAAGTATTTTTGGTACAATCCACTGAATGTCAAAGCACAAAACAAGCCCATTCCAAGGGAGAGAAATCCATAGGAAAAGAAGCAGCATCCACAGGTCCAGAGACATATGTTTACTGAAAATAGATTTGGATTACTTCACAACATCTGGGATGATTGCAAAAGTGGTCAAAAAGATACATGTTAATCTCCAACTGTATCCAGAGCTAAAAAGAATAGAAGATCATTGAACCTGGCTAAAATGGAATCCTTGGGAAGCGAGAAGAAAGTTGAAGATACTCCCAAGAAGGTTTTCAAAAAGGAAAAGATGTCCTTGGATTCTAAATCCAAGAAGGGTGATGCATCCAGAAGGACCACCATGAAGAAATGCTTCTACTGTGGAATGAAAGGCCATACCTGGATCTTTGTAAAGAATCCATGGAATTCAATAGAGGCAGACTGGACTCAAACAGACAGTCAATCCAGAAGAAGAAGAAGGGATTGGTTGAAAACAATTTTCCTAAGAAAGGTAGCTAGAAAGCATAAAAGGAACCATGCGGAATATCCAGAACTGATTCCACACTTCCAAGTGACTTACTAGTGATATGGCCAAATCAGTTGAAACTTGCCAAAGATCTGCAAAGAGCTGATGATGGAGTTCTGGCAATTTCTAAGGCAAAAGGGAAGAAGAAGATTTCACATGAAGATGTGTGGAGATCCACACAAGCACAAACATCAATGAAGATCAAATGTGCAAGTGTAAAGAATGGTGAAAATGGGACATCTCGGTTGAGAGAATCTTCTCAACCTTGTTGTTCACGTTGATGAACCAAGGAGGTTCCATCTTATTCCCTAATCACTTTTATTTACATGTGCTAACATTGCAGGGAATTGAAGATAATGATCATTCTCAACTGGAGGATGGTTTGGACAGAATGGAGTGCACCCCTTGAGGGGGTGCCAATCTGATGAAGATGGGATTCTGAGATTAATACCATCTTGAGAAAAGTGAAGGTATTCCAATAATACTTTCATCCCTTGTTTATTAATTGTATTCATCATGACAATTTAGGGTTATTATTGATTGAAGACAAATGGTTGAAAGGGGGAGCATTATCTTTGCACTGAACTTTGTAATGAGTTTCCTGAAGTATGTGCAGAATTTAGAAATTTTTTGTTATATCTGAAATATTTCATACCCCTGGAAGCTAAGAATGATCTCACATGTATAGTGAAATGTGGACAGCATTGAAAAATCTTGGTTACATCACTCTTGTTTTCTACACCGAGTTATCCCAAGTAGACATAGAGATGATTTACTAAAGGTTCTTTGCTAAAGAAGAACATGTGACATCATCCCTCTCTTAGTGATTTTCAAGAAAATGCTATTCAAAGGGAGGAAGAGATATTTTTGAACAGAGCCACACCACATCTTTTCATTTGATTGCCAATAAGGGGGAGAAAATATTGGCACACATATTGACCCATTCATATGTGCTGAAGAAGTGTATTGACAACAAATACAAAGGGGGAGATTGAAATGCACTGTGTTGCATTTGTTGTCAATGAGGCATGATGTTGTCATATGATCAATGGATGTCAAGGAATATCAAGATGTGAATGACAAAGGATGTTATGGTGTTACTAAGTAAAGGAGAATGGCCATCGTACTAAGATGCATGTCACTTAAAAGATTCACTAAGTGACATAGGATGTTGTGGTTGAAACATTCTCTATGTACATCTGTCGATTATTGAACTGGTCTTTAAGTTCAAAGAACTTGTATCAACTAGATACAATGTCACAACAATGTTATAAGACCATGCATTGTCTTCACAATGCATGAGGAGATGAAGTGATCCATCCACAATCACTAAGTGGATAAAGTGGTGCCAATGAAGTCCATGTACTATTTCTTAGTGCATGATGAATTGAAGTTGATCGAACTTGATCTCTGATTGGATCAATGATGAACATTGATGATTTATTTGATTCAGGAGCTTCGGTTGATGAAGAACCTTCAGGAATTCCATTCCAGAGTATTGAATTCATGTTGAGGAAGAATTGGAGGAATTCTAATGAAGAAGAAGAATAGGGAAGGAAGAAGTGGCATTTCGCATTTTACACTTAAGTACATTGTATACTTAGTGTATATTCAAGCAAAAATTAAGCCACCAAGGGCCATCCTTAATGGTTCAACCCAATCCACATGTAGGACTAGGTCACCACTCCCAAGGGGATCCCATGGGGCCAGCCCGAGAGAGGCTGGGGCCGTGTATAAGCCCCAAGGCCACGCAGTGATGAAGCCCGCGCAGCGTGAGCGTGAGGAGCGCGCCCGTGTGTGCATAGTGGGTGCCAGTGGCGCGCCCGAGTGGCAGGGGTGGGCACAAGAGTGCGCCCACAAGAGAACACGGTGCGGGGCGGCACCGTGGAGGTTGGAAGTTCAATTGAGCCAGCTGGGGGAGCGCATCATTGATAAACCACGGGAAAATCGGGATTCGTTTCGATGTGGGACGTGGCATATTTTCGCGGAAGAGATCCTAGCCGCCCATCCAATCGTGCAGCTGATCACAGCCTCTCATCGCGACCCGCACATGATCTTCTGATCGAGGCCGTCCAAATGTTATTAAACGACTGATCCAACGGCTGCCACATCGTCTTCATCGAGCTCAGCTGAAGACCACCCCGCGAAGCTTCCGTTGAACCAGAGGCCTCCCGAATGAAGAATTCGAGATCCCGACCACTGTTGATCAAACCGAAGAAACCATTGAGATCGTCTGAGCATAACGAACACATCAATGCCTAAAAATGGGTGTGCATGCAACAACATGAGAATTTGGAGTTCGGCCGAAGGCAAACGAAGTGCCGAGGATATGTTGGTTAATATTTTGCATGGATCGTCGTTAGAAAAATGTCGTGCATGCATTCTATGTCGCATGCACGTGGAGGAGAAAAATAAATAAGAAAGAACTCGTGTGGGACAGTAGAGAAAATCAAGATTTGCAAAATCTTGAAATACCTGAAAACTTCGGGGATTCAAGAGTTATATCCCACGCGGATGGACCGCACCACCTATGCCTATATAAAGAGAGGTCGAGGCGCTTGAATCGCTTGCTGAATATTTTGTTGAAAACCCGGAGTCCTGTGAGAGAACCTATGTGACTTGAGAAGAAGAAGCCCCGCGCAACCCCCTGTGCGGCTGTAGTTCTCGGGGCCACCCAAGGTCCCGATGGAGAACCCTGCGTGCACCCATTGCATGATAGGAAGAGGTTGGGCAGCGAACTTGCGCACTCCCTCTGTGCTTGCTTCCTCACATGCGTGGAAGTTGGTGTCTTTGACACCCTGCACGCCCGACGTGTTGCACCTTGCACACCCGAGGACTTGCGCGGCCAGTGCACCCTTGAACGGTGCTTGCACCCTGGACCTTGTGCGCTGCCTTGTGCACCCACGTGTACCTTGCACACTTTGAAGAAGAGGAGAAGAGGCCGCACCTTTCATGCCTTCAGTTGGTTGGTGATCAGGTGTGTGCAAGTGGAGGCCGAGACTACACATTGTGTGTGTTTAAGAATTGGAGAAGGCCGCAACCAAGTGTGCGCAAGACAAGTGAACAAGAAGCCTGGCCTTGTGTGTGCGCCATGTGAAGAAGGCCCTACAGCTTCTGAGTTCTAAACAAGAACAAAGAAGGCCAAGCCGTGTGTGTGCATAAGGAGTGTAGACCCCAACAAAGAAGAACACATTTTGTGTGTGTGTGCAAGAGGAAGAAACAAGTTGTGTGTTCTAGACAAGAAGAGGCTGAAACCTTATTGTGTGTGCAATGTGAAGTGTACACACTATGAAAAATAAGAATAAGGATAGTCACACTAATGTATAACACACATTCAAGTGTGTAAACAAAAAGAACAAAGAGTGTGAAATAATTTGAGAAGAAGGTGTGTGTGTGCCAAAAGGAGAATACACCCCTTGAGGGTTTATCATACCAAGAAGAAGGAAAGGGAAGTACATGCTTGCATGCATGCACATGCACATGTGAAAAAACATAAATCAGTGTGTGTGCATTTGAGAAGACCATGAACAAAGGTTCCTGGGGAATTTGAGATGCCATGCAATCAGTGCATGAAGATGCATAGTTTCCATGCACTTAGTGCATGAAGTTGCTCTGAAGTGAGACTGAAGCCAGACAGAAGTTAAAGACATCTGCTGCCTGAGTTTTCAGTGATTGAGAAGACCCTGATCAACAGAAGTGATCAGAAGTTGTGAGCAAGACCAATAGACCTTATCAGAGGCTGTTGAAGATTGTTGAAGAGAGAAGCCAGGTTATCCTAAGAGAAAGGAGATAAATCCTAAGCAAGACGAGAAGTCCTGATCAACTCAAGTGATCAGAGGAAGAGAGAAAGGCCAGCAGCCTTTATCCCAGGCTGCTAAAGATACTTGAAGAACTTGAAGTGAAGAAGTGCTGCTCGTGTGACTCGAGATGCCAGGAGAAGCCCCCTGTGAGACTCAGGGTGGAAGAAGTCTTCAGTGGGATTCTGGAGCAGGCCTGTGGGACTCTTGTAACACTGTGGGACGCAGTATAAAGACCCTCCTGTGCGACTCAGGAGAGATACAGTGGGACTCTGTATCGACCATTGTAATTTTAACAGGTTATAATGGAGAAACCATGTTGGGGTGTATAACCAACATGGAAAGGACGTAGGCCTTTGGTGCCGAACCTTGTCAATCCTTGTGTCCTGTGCCTTTACATTTACTACATCACTCGAGGAAAGGATGAGAGATACCAGAAGAGTGGATCAATCCCTTAACAAGACATAGAGGTTTAATTGATAAAGTATCAATTAGTAAAAAGTTTTAAAGGATCACTGATTCACCCCCCCCCTCTTAGTGATTCACACAGATCTGGGCACTTCACATTATATATCCTCCCATAAACATCTCTCAATGTAATAGGTCTATACACATAAATATACAAAAAATAAATAATATTTTTTTACCTTTTATAATTTTCTTTATATACCTTTCAAATGATTTTTCTTTTATGAAATGAATCACACGTATTAGTAATATCAACTACAAACCTAGGGAGATCATGGGAATAATAACATTTTACTAGATCATCCAAGGATGTTTATCATAGGTGGCTAAGATGGTTATTCCAAAACTGATTTTCTTTTTTCCTCTGAAAAAGAACAAATCTTATTCTCTAATTACAATATAGAGGCACCCTTTACACAGTTTTCCTAAAATACAATTGTTTCATGTTCTAAATTTCTGAAACATAATTTCATACAAAACAATTATGGAAATTCCCAAATCACATAAATGACTAAAATTTTGTATTTTGTGGTCGAAAACATCAAAATCCAAGACATATCACATCTCATTAATTTCTCCCAAAACTAGATTTTCTTGGGCCTATAATTTTAAATCCTTCATCATTACCCAATCTTGCAATACCTTTATTTTTCTTATTTAATTTATATCACTAGTTTCTTATATAATTTCATATGGAGGTGCATCAAATATTTATTATCCATAGTTTAGTGTGATATTATTCTTTGAAATCAATCTCTATAACCACTACATGATCATCTATCTTCCTATTGGTCCATGTTTTTGAATTTATACCCTATACAAAATGAAAATATTTATCTACCTTAGATTATGATGGATATTCTTCAACTTGAAATTATAAAATATGATTTTTCATTTTTTTCTCATTTGATGACACATAGAATTGATTCTTATGACCACTTTTTTTATTCTTAAGAACATTTATATTCATTTTTAATAAGAAATATTTTTTTATGGGTTGAATCCTCCACATCGGAAATAGTGACCATCAAATGAAATTCTAAAATATTTATTTCTATATAGATATGTCTATTGGTGTTATTCTCTTCAGTAAATATTATAAATTTAATATACATTTTTTTAGTGTCCCACCTATACCCAACAAATACTTCTCTTGATAGGTGCATTTTCGTGTGCCAATATAACATTACTTATTATCCCTTGGGTTCACTGAATCATATGAATCTAATTCATGCCGAAATCAATCGTCATCATCTGAGTGGGATCTTCTGTTCTAAAATCAAAAATTACCACTTTCCATTTGTGATCAAGGATTATACCAGCTGCATAGTTCTGATCAATAATATTCCATTACTGATACACATTTTCATGTTTCACTAGAACATTGATATATTCATTTATATTATCTATTACCTTTGTATAGTAAAATTTAATGAATCATGTGTTTCTCCATATCTATGAATTTTCATCATATACTAAAATCAACATCTTCAAATTCATCAATATGTTTGATTTTTTATTTTTCAATATTGGTCAAACTATAGATCTGTCTTTTGTATTTTTCAATTTTGAGTTTATAATAAAAATAATTTTCTGAATCCCTTAGAATAGAAGTTTTTTACCTTTCAATTTTAGCCACTAGATGAGACTTTTTTTGTATTGTTTAATATATATTTTTTTATAATTAAACACCCAGTTGGATTTTTTGGATCTCTAAACATCTGTTTATTTGAGTGTAGATTCTAATTTGACCTGAACATGAACAATTTAATCAAATTATACTTCATCATTGAGACTATTATCCCTTGATTGGTAATTTAATATAACTGAAACCACAAAAAAATCTTCATGATCCTTACTATCTTCCAATTCTTCCACCTTATATTCTTTTAATCATTCAACTTCTTTGTAAATAATACTCTTCTTTTTGAATAAATTTCTCAACGTACTCCTCTTAAAATTCACTATGACTAAGTAATTCTTACTATGAATTTCATTATTTTATTCATCATCATCAAAAACCGTTTTAGGACACTATACTCCAAGATTCTCAGTCATTACACATTGAAATCATGAAATTAAAGGATTCTGTTTGAACATTATTCTTCATATATTCATATTTGAGGAGCGAAATGACATGACACCATCCAAATTCTATTCCTCCAGAATATATATATAAGACAATGAACATACGAATTTCCTTCAATGAATCTTCTTTATACATCCCCTTTTCCATAATATCTCTATCCTCATTTCTCATCTTGTGTCGAATTAGAGAACTACGTAAGGTATCCAATGTCAGCTCATTTTGATCTTTATCTTCCAATATAGAAACATTTGAAATAAATAGAGGTTGTAGTTTTCTTATGATTCTCTTAAAGATATTTATATCATCAACCTTTTCTCTGAGACCATGCATGCCTTCAAAAACCTTATTCACTGGGAGAAATAATTTATTAAAATATTCATTAGGAAGCATTCTTCGATACACATGATTATTCCACAAGACCTGTAGTTTTTCTTATCTCACCTTTTATTCACCCTCGTAAATATTTATCATCTTTTCTCACATAGAATGTGATGAATTCTGTGACATCAATGTTGTATTTATTTAATTGGAAAAGGATAACCCTAATGCATTTATTCCATTGGAATCTACATGATGTTCTCTATGTTCTTATTATGATAAAACATTAATGTTCATACTGGCAGAAATACCATTAAATGCATCAATAAATTAAACCATGCCTAATGATAAAAATAAATGTCGCATTCTATTCTTCTATTGTGGAATTTTTTCACATCAAATATAAAATCTATTTGTTATTCAAAACCGAAATTTCATCAATTGAAATAGATCCACTTAATTTCAGCCATTATAAAAGAATGATATTGTTATCTGAACTAGGTTAAATAACCTAAGATGGGGGGGGGGTTGAATCACAATATAATAGATTAAAACAACTTCCCCTTCATATCTGCTTTCATTGTTAATCACAACACTCTTCTATCTCTTTAAAATAGAAATTTATTAACAATAATTCATTAAAGAACATGACACAACGATTTTACAATGTTCACCCTCATTAGGGTACATCTAAGGAGAATACAACATCAATGTGATGATTTAAAAAAATATTCAAAGGCTCGCCCCTAAATTACAAGGTTTTGGATAGATCACTTATATACCCAGGATCACTGCCATTATAATGTTTTGTGTTATCCTACTTCTTTCACAAAGATAATCTATAACTCTATTTCGATGACACGCTGCTGGTGGAAAGGATAACCTTCTTCCTCTTCCATTTCTCACTACTCTATAAAGGATCCACTCACAGTTAATTGACATGTAGGTCCCTTCATTATCATCTATGGATATATGTTTCTCCTGGATTGTTAAGTGCACACTTGTTTCCAACTTCCATTTCATCATGATATTTTGCACACATGATAATTTAGTTGCATAAGATAGATTCCATGATGTTTTTGGTGGTGTTGGTGGCTTTGAAAGAAAAACTTTTCCAGTGAACTTTTCTAGGTTTTGTGTTCTTTCATTCTTATGTATACAATGGTGGATCCCATTGGACAAAACGAATTACTTGTTTTGGATATAAAATACCAAAAATTGATTCATATTTGGTAGTCAATCATAAATAAAGTGATATATTTGATAATAAAAAAATTGTGGATAACACTTCCCCAATTTAGGTTGATGCACTACAGATGTCCAAATTTTATGTGTACATTTAGTTTATGGACGTTTTAATCGAGAACTATATTAGTCCCTTAATAAACATAATTTTTCTCACAGAAAAAAATCATACTTCCTCCATGAACATCGTTGCATCACCTAGAAAGAGTACATCACAAACATCTTCTCCTTTATAGACTGCCACTTCTTCAAATATAGATGATACCCCATGAACTACTGATGCTTCATGAACTACGCTGTCTTTGTGGTCCATTTTCCATTTCGAGTTACTGAGCCCCATTATCTATTTCAAATAACTAATTCATCTTCCTTGAAATCATTACTCACAAAACACATTTCATTCAAATACATCTTCCTCAAGAACATATCCATACTTCTCATAATTCTTCCTCAAGTTTTATACTTTTATGATGAAATTATCCCTCATTAATGATTTGATTAGGGTAATTTATATTAACAAATAGAATACATAATCCCACTAATCCTAATTAAAAAATCATCAATGTGGTACAACCATCACCAATAATTGTCCAATGTGGATCATATACTTGATTTTTTCCTTTGTTGGGGTCAATGATTTCCACAAAACTAAATCCCAATGTGTGGCTCCTAAAATCACTACCTCTGAATCTCAAATAATGATCATCCTAGAAAAATAGATTCACATAATTTATGACAATACCAGGAAATAATTTTTATATGTGGTTTCAATAGAACATTTATCATTTCTAGTATTGAAAAACTGCACCCCCATCCACAGAACATAACATCATTTGTGGTTCTATATTCCACCTTTTCAGTTCGTAATAACCATCCTTCCTCTCACATAGACTCCACTATGATGTGCACATCATAGCTGTTATTAAGAATTATTTCCATTAAAAAACACTCGATTTTGAGGTACAAAAAATTGGAAAATAGTAGTAAACTACAGCATGTTAAACATATTCCTCACCAACATCAAACATACCGATTTACTAAAATCTGGATTTCTCATCAAACTAAATCACCTCAAAAAACTGAGATGACCACCAGAGGTATTTTTCAAAAAAAAATTCAATCATAAAGATTTTTTTATTTTTTAAAACATTTAATCCACCATAAAATGATCAAAAACATTCCCAGTGTTATAAAATTTGAATTTTTTTAAAAACCCATTAGCATTCCTAATATCAATATCTTTGAGCATCATATTCAAAACTTTTGTAAGATCCTAATTAATAAATTTCTGAATGAATAAATCCATTTTTACTCTATATGAGTAACCTAACTTATTAGATCCCTTTTTTAACATTCATACTAATCATTTCACAGTTCATTTGGGAGATATATTGAGGTCAACCATCATCCTGATAAATAATGATCCAACCAATCATCATAAAAAACATCCAAGAAATATTAAATGAATAATGTTAAAGATATTAAATTACATCAAAAAATTTATAATAATAATAATATTTCATTTCATTTCATGATTAACAAATGAAAAAAATGGTTTATGGATAACTTCTGTCACACTTCACAATTATGAGACTATTTAATTATCCCTGGAATAAAATTTTGTTCATTGAAAAATCCTTAGAAAATAAAAATAAAAATACTTGAAGAATATAAAATTAATTGAATCA
Source organism: Viscum album (assembly GCA_963277665.1). Taxonomy (NCBI): domain Eukaryota; kingdom Viridiplantae; phylum Streptophyta; class Magnoliopsida; order Santalales; family Viscaceae; genus Viscum; species Viscum album. Next base: position 1,635,830,786 of record OY728121.1, on the reverse strand, counting down.
TCTAACCATATCCTAATAAATCCAAAAAATCCTTAATTTATGTGTACATAAAAGAAAGATATCATTAAAATAGAACATGATCATTTCATTAAAAAACCAACGAATAGGATTTTTATACATTATCATTAAAAACAAAAAATGTCATGAATATTGTGAAGAATATTTTCATTGAAATCATAAGAGAAAAATATAAATAATACTTCAACAAAAATAAGAGTCAAGATGGTGGGAGAATTCACTAAAACTATATATGTTAAAATATAATAATTTTTCTAAATTTTATTAAAATAAAAAATACAGTTTTACATATTATATTTGAAATTATTCAATGTTGTTATTTGTAATAAAATATATCGTTTGTAAAAATGTTCTTTTCAAAAAAAAATTATTCATTTAATATATATTCATAAATTTGTTTGAACAAAATTCACATATGATGATAATGTTTCTGAACACAAAAGATAATAAATAATGTCTTCTCGTCTTGAAAGAATTTTCTCAATAATTTTATGTTCCAAATAGATAGAAATGGCAATAAAAAAATAAATAACAAAACATATTATAAGATTATGGATATTGTTTAAAGTATAATAACAATATAATATGACCTAACAAAAATATGTCATAAATAATCATAAAAATAAATATGATTGTAGGATAAAATATTACCACTATTGTAACTTTATATTCATTACACATTCAATGAAATAACATAAAATGAAACTAAAAATTCAATCAATATAAATTAATTAATGATATAATATGTAATAGGGTAATTATATACACCATACTGACAGAAATAGGTATATAAGATGAATCTTGTATCAATTAAACTATATTGAGATGAAGACCCATTAATTTTAATATAATCTAAAAATCAAAACCAAATAAATGAGATAACATAATATTAATTTATAAATCAACATAATTATTCATAAAATAATCATAAAATACAGTAATTGTAATTATATAATCCACATAAAATAAACATGTGTTGAAAATGGAATATTTCTTATAAAATATGATAGAAGAGAAACCATTATATCGAGTTTGATTCATGATGTACAATATTTTTATTTGTGTTTAAAAAAATTAATTAAATAATTTATATAAAATGTTAATTTTTATTTTTAATAAATTTCATGAATTCATTTTATTTCATTTATTATCATGTCTTATATAGTTACTAAATCAATTAAGTTTATGTTAGGCATTTTTAGGATTTTCAGTTCATAATCCCAAATGAAATCTTGTTTCTTGACCAATGTCAAATGGGTGTTTATTCCATCACCATATAAATATCATGAATTATATAATTTTATTTTATAAATATAAAATAATTTTATATCCATCAATACATGGTGGTAATGAAAAATGAATGACATTATTTCATGGAGATAGTAGTAAGCACGTATGCATGAATTGTGTTTTCATTTTTCTATTATGTGTAAAAGAAAAACTGTATGTAATAAAATACATTTAAAAATCATTAAATTATTATATATTTATTATTTATTATTTATCTCCATACATATGAAAATATATGGTTGGTGGTAATGAAAAACCAACCACATTGCCTCATAGAGGTGGTAGTCCAATGGTACACATGTGCAAGATTATCAATTTTTTAGTGGGTGAAAGATAAGTTTTATATTAATATATTATTTTTAAATAATCATAATTATGTAACAAGGAACATAATTATTTAATATATTAATAATTTTAACCATCAATGAAATGTTTTGGTGGAAAAAAAACATCACTACATGGAGGTGTTTGTTCAATAGTAAGCACGAGCGATGTTTTCATATACCATATGATGGAAAAGGAGATGAATAAGGGGGTCTTCATCTAAATAATGATATTCAAATTTATTTTAGATAATTCTAATATTATATTATAATTTTTATAGAATATTTTATTGATGTGGATTAATAAATAAAATTAATGAACTTTTTTGTGATTTATACCTCTTAGTTGAAAAATATCATTTGGATTACACCATAAACCTTCTATGATTTTCAACTTGGGTAATCCTAGATCATATAATAAATTTATAAAAATATTATGAATACAAAATTTAAGTGATTGGTTCAAATAAATGTCTCAATAAGTGTGAGGATGATTTGATAGAGGATTCGGTTTTATAAAGGAGGTGGGTGGAAAATTGAAAAATACAAGAAATATCAATATATATAGTATCTGTATAACAAATAAAAAATATATTAAAACAAAATTATCATTGATTTTATAGATTATATGGTTATAATATATTCATCCAATTATATTTACATTTTTCAAGGTGTCATTTCAAACCATATTATTTGGCTTTAACCCCTTGTTTAACTTGTTTATCAGTTAAAATTGTAACACAACATACCCAATTTAAGAGTCATGAAAGTAATTTTAAAATTTATTTGAGGGAAATAAATAAATTATGAATTATAGGATAATTTTTTTTATCCATTTGAGATAATATAGGATTTTATTAATTTTATAAATTTTTTAAGATACTTTTCCTACATTAAATACATTTAAATGTCAATTTCTGTCCTATTCACATATCAAGAAAGTAGAGTGATAAAGGAAACTATCTACATAAAATATAAAATTTTTCACCACAAGATATATATTATAATTATACAGTAAATTCATTGGAAAGTATATTTCATACAAAATAATATAATTTTATTGTTTCATAAAACATTTATTCTACTTTTCTACAACATATAATAGGGTCCCACAAATTTTGTGTCATCATTCATGGAAATTATACTATTTATTAAATTTAAAAATAAACTATAATCACAAAATTAAATTATTAATTTTTAATATTATTATTTATAAAAAATGTTTCTTTCTATTTATCCCTATTAATTTTTTTGACATTAAAAGTGAGTGAAAGAGAGTGTTACATTCGATAATTTTTTTATACATAATATTATATACATTTTACAATCTTTGTAATGTTGAATATAAATTACATAAATTACATATTTGGATTTTTTGGATGATTTAAAAAAATATATTTAAATAATATAATTTCATTGTTTTATTTTTATATTATATCGCATAGTTTTATCATTAATAAATCAGTTTCACCCAATATCATGGTGAAAGTCATTTAGCATGTTTAATATTCATTATGAATAAATAATAAATTTATTATTTTACCAAATTTAAAACTATAAATTTTAAAATATGATTAAATATTTTCAATAATAAATTATATGACATCTAATAAATCAATTATAATATATTTACATATAATGCAACAAAAACAGTTTTTACAAAAATGTATTTTTATTCGTAAAAGGATTTTATAAAAATAAAGTATTATTTTATCTCAAATTGAATTATTTATATTTTTAAAAAAGGATATTATTTATCAAAAAATAGTAAATATAACTATAATTTTATATTACCTGATTTAAATACAAAAAATAAATTTTTGAAAAATTCATTATTTTTCAATATTCACTTAAAAATAAATAAGTTCTGAAGAACCAAAAAAATTTGAACATATTAATATTATGAATTTAAAATTTAAAAAAACTATATTTAAATTTATAATTGTGGTAAAAATTAATTAAAAAAACACAATTAAATTAAATTAAATCCATTTTAAAAGAAAATTTCTTTTTGAATCATTATCGGATTTATTTTCATTACTTGTGTATCATCCAAAATTAAATAGAACTAAATTTTTTAAAATGAATAAATAATATAGATACTTTATTGACATAATTATCAATATTTATTAATTCATTCAATTAATAAAATTTAAATTTCCTTGACAAAAACAATTTTCAAAAAAAGAATTCTTTAATATTCAATAGATTTTATCTTCATTTCCAGAAATTAATAATCAATGTTTGATTGATTATTTGTTTATTTTAGAAAAAGATATATAATAATATGTTAATTCATATTAAATTCATCCAAAACAATTTCTAGGCCATAAAAATCATATTTAAACTATAATATTTTACTAGTATAACACATTTGGGTTTTATCTCAATATTTTGTACACCACACTCAATTAAATAAATTACGTAAAGAAAGTAAATTAAAATATATTTGAGTATCCACATTATACATATTTCCATGAAACCAGATAAAGAGTAATTTCATCATGTTATAAGCTATTTTGGACGTTATTTTAATGAAATATATATTTATGTAAATATACTCAAAAATCATTACTATTAGGAAATTTTTGGATGCCGAAAAAATCTTAAGTGGTGGGATGGTGTTGATACAACATAAAAAATGGTTTCAAATATTTGATCAAGCATTGCAATTTTTTTAAAAATAAAATATTTTATAAATTAATAATAAAATATAAAATATTAATTTAAATACCTAGAAATTCCATATAGTTGATTTTTAATTATTTGGGGTTATTATGAGTATTCAAAAATTGAAGGTGCTTGATTATGAGGCCCGGTGTGCCTGGAACAGAGTTTTTGACATTTTTTTTAGGATTATTCAATATAAATGCGAGTAGATTTCTCTATCATTTGAACTAGTGATCAAATTAATAATCATAGGGTACCATTGAATCCACAGCACCGAAATTCACTTAAAGGTGTCTTAAATTTGACCACAGTAGGTCGGGTTAAAAAGTTAGTTCAGTGACTTTTTAAACAATATAAAAATTATATATAAATTGTTATTATATTTTTCTACCAAATATTGAGCAGTGGTGGAGGGACCACTGAGTGGTCAATTGATTTAATTTTTTGACTCTCCAGTTATGTAACCACACCGTTGTGAATTAAGAGATTCATTCATTAATGAACCTCATTAATCTTTCATTGCGTTAATAACTCGTCCCCTCTTTTTCAATGCGGATAAGGCTTGGGTTTTTGAAAAAGAAGTGAAAAACCTCTAACAAAGTATCATGGTATAATCCATGAATATATAATGGAGGCTCAAATGATGTCATTCGAGGAATCAATCTGGTATTAAAAAATACTGGCGGCTTCATCAAGTTTAGATTCTTCTACCACAACTGCGACGTCTCCTCTGATTCTGAGGTAGGGATTGTTATTAAATTTAAGTAATTTCCCTATTCATTTCATAATTTTTGAAAATCATGATTGAAACAGATCAACCAAAATGAATTGATCTACTACTCTTATGAAATTTTTGGAGATTATTGCAGGTGATATGAACTACGATTAAAATTTATTTATGTGATGTTTTTATTTAATACCCTCTTGATTTGATGCAAACAGAGAGGGAACGGTCCAAACGACCAATTCTCGGACCCTTTGACATTTCGTTTTTGTCACGTTCTTCATGGAAGATGTTTGAACCCGATGAAAACATGAAATTGGGAGCCTCTCAATGACAACAACAACCCGGGAGGCATGTAGGAACGTTTAAAGGGAAAACAGACCACTAGAGCTCACGAGGTGGCCCATGAATGTTACACTGGAACAGTGGAACTGACGGCCAATGACGTTAGCTATATCTCTTCGGCTGTGGATGGAGGGGGATCCCATAGTCACTGAGGTGGTTGGCAGGGGCGACTGGCCCTTTGTCGCCTGCATTGGAAGAAGGTGGCAAATCGTCGAGCACCGTAATGAGGAGGTTGCGGGTATGAAGCCATAGTGGAGGTGACGGGGACCCGCACCCCAAGAGTCCCGCAGGACAAGAGGTGGCACCCCAGGGCTATGCCATTCCAGAAAGTAGAATGGACCCTTGTTCTATTCAGGAGAAGGAAAGACCCGCGCCTGCCCCCCAGTTGGGTGTTGCACCAGCTAGCAGGCTGGACCGCCCAACCCATCGGCCCGGTCCGCAATATAGCATGTCGAGCCCGCCATGGCCCCACCCACTCATTCCGGGTCGGGTCTGACCGAGTTCGGACCCAGACTCGGTCGGGTCGACCCAAGATGGTTCGGGTGAGGCTTGTCGAACCGGGTCGGGTTGGGCCGGACCCAAACCCATTTTCAGCCCAGATTCACTTCAAAGGCCATCTCTCAAAAACCCGATTATTGTTTGAAAAACCATATTAGGCGCATTAATCTTTGGGATGAGATGATTATTTTGAGAAACTCCATCTATGTTTTAGGGAATTTTTGAGTACATCCGGGTTGGATTGAACCTGAATCCAACCGGGCCCTTGCCACAAAAATGCCTATAACTCATAGACAGGGTGTCAGATTGACGTGTTATCTTTCACTTTGGATCCCTTAAGACAGGGAGGTCCTTTGGGTCACACCTTTTTATAACATCGTGGAAGATTAGGCATGACAGATATATTGAGGAGTGGATATTATATAACTCATGCGCACTGGGTGTGGAGAACCCTATGGCATGCTGTCAATTGAAGAGCAGCCATGTGTAGATCTGCATCATAGTGACCCTATATGGATCAAAATCATTGTTACCATATGTGGATCAGCATCATAACAATACTATGTGTATCAACACCATAGTGACCCTATGTGGATCTTCAACATAGAAACCATGTGTGGATCAACATCATAGCGACCCTTTGTGGATCAGAATCATAGCGACCCTACCTGGATCAGAATTCTATAGTCCCTATGTGGATCAGCAGTGAGTGACATGATGAGCACAATCCTTAGTGCAGCTTGCTGTAGATCAGAGAAATACGACCTTATGCAGATCAACATTGGAACAAATTCTTCATGGTTCAGTTGTGGAACATCCTAAAGGAATTAAATGATATAGGTTAAGACTAATCATCTTTATTCATGATCTATGAGTTGTATACCAGGTTTGAGCATAGTATTATTATTTTTTCTTTGTGATCGAGATCATTTTTGTGGTTTTATATTGAGATTTTCATAGAGACCTTCAGGGGACTTGGGGTCCCTAATAGGTATTTTTATACGCACCCTTACACCGGATTCCCTCGCAACTTGTTATTTCCTGTGAAGATGACGAGCATCTTGGATGTACCTTCAGAAGCAAGGACTAGGTGGTACACGAAGGTGACTAGTTAATGAGGATAATTTTGGTGACGTTATTTACCTACCATTAAGGTAGGATTCATGTTGGATGATGACATAAGCTATTTTATTTTGTAGTTGTATCTTTATGTTGGGTTTGTATTCTGACCCCTTTACTTTCAGTACACACTCATTTCTAATGCAGTTCTACGACGTTGTTTGCATCTTGTTGTGCTCCTAGTATGTGTGTTTGTGGGTTTAAAGGAAATGCCTTCCCACATTCAAGGGTAAGCCATTCTGGTTCAACTCACAAACACCTGTCCTATTAAATGCATGTTTCAGGTAGTCACGACATGGGACCCAGGGGATAGGTCCTAACAAAGTGGTATCAGAGGAGTCGATTCTACTGAAGAACTAGGACTCTGATATTATCAATGGAGAAATAGTGTTTTGTCTTTTGAGTGTGGTTTTCAGTTAGTGGTGTCCAATGCTAGTGTGGAATCCAATGAATCCATAAAATAGGACCATGAATTTTGATTTCCAACTTGGTGCATCATACACTGATTGAGTGTGTTTAGGAAATATTTTACTTTTTATCTCTTTTGATACATCTCAAAAGTTATAACTTATTGATCATGTCACACCTATTTCATTTATTAATTCCTCCACGTAGATATCCATACATGAATTGAGAGAGTGATCATGATGATGGCCCACCGAGCGATGAGTCTTCGGTGTAGGGACTTTTTACAGTGATAGAAACTTTGGGCGGTGCACTAACACCACCACCAATCTTTCGTTACAATTGTCCACCATCCACAATAGTGTATGGTTCATGATGACCGAGTGCATTTCACTAGTTCCAATAGAAGAGGCCTCTGGGTTTTCAAGGAAAGACATATCCCCAGGAAGATAAGGACTCGATGGAGGCTATGGCACGAGTTTTTCACCTCGTTGGGACCCCAATAGATCAAATGTTGATCCTAGATGCTAGCCTCTTCCAGGGAATAGTTGGCAGATGGTGAGCCTAATGCTCAAGGTACATGATGAGGCGACCCTCACCTAGATGGACATCATGAGACTCTTCAGGTCGGATTTTATTCCATCGACTCTACACTCTATGCATATTCATAAGATCCAACACATACCGGATGGCATCGTGATAGTAGACCAATACTATATGAGATTCATTAACCTATCGCAATACTCCACTGACAAGTTAAATGATGCTTTCTTTTGGGCCTGGACCTTTGAAAAGTGTCTCCGACAGGAGATTAGAGTGTTGATGATATCGCTCAACATCCCGATGCTAGTTGGAGTGCTCAAGCAAGCGTTATTGTTGGAGAGATTCATAGATAAAAGGCCACCTATTGTGAGATACACCAATAAATGACTTGTAGAAGAGTCATCTATTGTAGTCAATTGGCAGATGGCGTAGAGGACGAAGCTGGCCAGACCTTCCAGATGATGACCCATGGATGTAGGGTTGGAGTTCTAGAGCACATGAGGTATAGGAGGACAGAAGAAGAGAAGATTGTGCTTTATGTGTGGTGGACAAGGCCACATGGCTCAAGATTTCCCAACCCATATTATTGACAATCAGAATACGATAAATGGACCGCCATGTAATAGGAAATCATTCGAGCAAGGAGGTTCGCATAGTGGCTGACATGGCAGAGTAGTAGGTCATGCACCAGGCCGTGGGCTGTGATTTGGGGTTCTATTGTCACCAACTCATGGTCTTCTGCCCCGACCTTAGAGAGCAGGTAGACATGGATGAGCTCAGCTTCAAACTACTGAGTAAAATGAATAATGTCCTCCATAGATGATTTGAGGTATGACCTGTGTCTACTCCACCGTAGTTGTATTACTTATAGAAACATGTGCCAGTCACACATTCAATGCCAAAATTCTCATAGGGATATCGATGATTACAGGCGATCCATTGGCATGATCCGTACATTTATAGATTCTTACTAGAGAGGATTCAATGATTCAACATTGGTTCTAGCAGTGTGAGCTTACTCTTGCAGGAAAGAGTTTTGGCTGGGATATCATAGTAGCAGTGTCAAGGCCTTATGATGCCATCATGGGTGTGGGCTTTTTATCCACAATCCCTAGTTAGATTAAATATTTTATGCACATATTGTGGAGTGTCCACGATAATGGGATCATGATTTCATTCATCAGATGAAGGGAACCGTTACAGCACAATATGGACTCTTTTAGGGGAGGGTGAAACCAATTAATCATCAGATGGATTTCCATACCATCAGAGATGTTGACGTGGGGAATATGAGTTATGATGTAGTTTTGGACCATTATTCTATGTATTTCATGATGATGTTCCCAGACTACCCTCTTGTACAGTGGTAGACTCTACATCAACCTATACCCTGGGATGACACTGATATCTACACAATCATATTAGATAGCTCTTGCGGAGAATCATGATTTGCAGGTATTGTTGGAAGACTTTCAGAGGAATTGGTTCACAAGGGAAGGAGTTTCTCCAGGATCATCCCCAATTTTGTTCACTAAAAAGTCATATTAGAGTCTGAGGATTTGAGTGGACTATCGATTCCAAAACCAGGAGACCGCGAAGAATAGGTATCCACTCCTAGGTATTGATGATCTATTCGAACTGCTGAAGGGTGGTCGATGTTTTACGAAGATTGACCTCATATCAGGCTATCATCAGCCCAGGGTATGAGATGAGGATGTATAGAAAATATCCTCCAAATTTCTATATGGTCACTACAATTTCATGGTGATTACCTTTGGTGTAACCAATGCTTTGGAAGTGTTCCTGGGGATCATGAAGAGGGTCTTCCAGCCTTTCCAAGATCGCTTCATGGTTGTCTTCATTGATGATATCTTGATATATTCAACATCAGAGGAGGAGCTATATGTGCACCTATATATATTTCTAGATACACTCCGTGAGGACCATATTTATGGAAATATATCAAAGTGATAGTTCTGGATATGATAGGTCCATGTCCTGTGTCATGTTATCTTAGAGGCTAGAGTGGTTGTGTAATCATAAAATATAGAGGTAGTGATTTCTTGGGAGCCACGCTTGAGTGCGACCAAAGTGCATAGTTTCCTGGAATTGCCTATGTACTAACAGAGATTATTTCATGAATTTTCCAGAGTTGTGACACCATTGTTATCTTTAAAAAAGAAGGGAAATTTATTTGTGTGGATGTAGAGATGCCACCAGAGTTTCCAGAAGCTAAGGTAGAGACTAACGAGTGCCCCCATCTTGAGGCTACTAGAAGAGGGTGTTGGGTATGTAGATTACTGTGACGCATCTGAGACTAGATTAGGATGTTTCTAGATTTAGGAGTGAGCTATGATCACATATGGATCATGACTATTGAGATAGCATGAGAAAAACAATGCTACCCATGACCTAGATTTTGCAAAAGAGGTCTTTGGGATTAAGATGTGGTGACAGTACATGATGGGAGAACGTTTTACAGTCCACTATGATCACAAGAGTCTTAGGTATATCTTCTCATTGATGGAACTAACCCTGAGATAGCAGAAATGGATAGAGTTCCTCTAGGACTATGACTTTGAGATTGTCTACACTCTTGGGAAAGGGAACATAGTATTAGATGCACTCAACATGAGGGCTGGTCAACATCTGCTGAGTGAGGTGACATAGAATCTACCCACATTGCTGTTATCCCTCGTGGATAGTGATGGAGCATATTATCTCTATTCTATGATAGTTACTCCTCCACTACATAAGTGATTCAGGGAGGCACAACATGGGGATGTAGACTGGAAGTCCCAACATGCTCCGATATTCTCAGGATAGACTCCTAATGTATTTTTTGAAGGTGGGGAGCATGTTGTCCTATTTATAGGATGCACAATGTTACCCATGATGCTTTGGAGTAGGTTTTGAGGGAGTCCCATACATCCCCATTGTTGGTAAATCTTGGATTGGTGAAGGTGTACCATAACCACCGACATTAGTACTGGGGGTCTAGGGATGAAGAAATCAGTGGAGGAGTTCATATCACGATACATCACTTGTCAGTATGTGATGGTCGAGCATTATGTTCCAGTGGGTTTAGCTTTTCCACTTGAGGTACATGAGTGGAAGTGGGATGGTATATCCATGGAATTCATGACGGGGCTACCATGTATGTCAAGGGTCCATGATGCAATCTGGGTGATCGTTGAGAAACTCACCATGTCATCCCACGTCATACCCATTCGAGTGAAAAGATCAGTATACTACGTGGGTCGCCTCTACATATAGTAGATTGTTTGACTTCATGGGGTTCCATCAAGGATCATCTCAAGTTGCGATGCCCATTTTACATCCCACTTGTGGAGAGGATTACATTTGGCGTTCAACACTCATCTATGTTTGAGAACCACATTTGATCCTCAGATAGATGGTCATACAGAGCAGACCATACAGACACATGAGCACATGCTTCGTGCTTGTGTCCTTGATTTGGGCTGTATTTGGGAGGACCACCTGGCACTAGTGAAGATCTCTTTCCAAAATAGTTATCACTCCACCATCAGCAAGGCTCCGTTTAAGACCATGTACGGGCAACCTAGCAGATCAACACTATACTGGACAGTCCTAGGGGAGTTATCACTTATGGGGGAAAAGTTGTTACATGATACCACGAAGAAGGTGCACATCATCTATGTGATGATGAAGGCTGCATAGAGCCAGAATATGTCTTATGTCTGTAGGAGATTAAGACCATTGGATTTTTAAAAGGGATCCCATGTATTACTCAGGGTCTCACCATGGTGTGGAATACAGTGGTTTGGATGAGGCAGAAAACTATATCCATGTTTCATCCGACCTTTTCAGATCCTCAGTAGCATATGCAAGGTAGTGTACCACCTAGATCTTCCACCACAGATGCACCGGGGGCATAATGTTTTCCATGTGTCGCAGCTGAGGAGGTACGTGCATGATCCATTTCACTTTATAGATAGGGGAGAGCTGAACATCGATGAAGGGGAGACATTTATGAAGTTCCCAGTTGAGATAGAGGATAGATTGTAGTGTGTCCTTCATGACTGACAATTCCTCTTGTGTGAGTTCAATGGAATCATTGGAACCTCCAAGTGAGAAAATGGTAGCGGGAGGCTCAAATTCATTCAACATGCCCCCATTTGATTCCCTCGTATTGTTGTAGATTTAGGGGATGAAAATCCCTAAGGCGGGGTGAATGTAAAGTACCATTAATTTTGTATAATTTTATAAATTATTTGGGATTATTACATGACTTAAAAAATTGAAGACGCTTGATTTCGAAGCCCGGTGTACCTGAAACAGATTTTTTTTATGTTTTATTAGGTACCTTTAGTAAACATGCACATTGCGTTTTCTATATTTTGGACTGAAAATCAGATTAAAAATCCAGGTTCACCGTTGAATCCACCATGATGGGATTCACATAAGGGTTGATTAACATCAACCATAGTAGGTCAGGTGAAATGATAGTTTTGGAACATTTTAAAGAATAATAAAATAACATAAATATTTTTATTTAATTTTTCTACCACCTTTTGAGAGGTGTTGGAGGGAACATAGAGTTTTCAATCCATTTATTGGCTTTACTCTCCAATCTTTTAACCACACCATTTAGAATTAAGAGTTTCATTAATTAATAAACCTCGTTATTCTTTTGTTTCATTAAAAAATATTACCCACTAATTAAATTATGCTCATGATTGGGGTTTTTACGTTGAAGTGAGTAAGGTATAATGATGTACTGTTGTGTCTACCTCCAATGAAGAATGATGGCACAAATGAAATCCTTGGGGGAATAGATCTAGGATCAGTGAACGTCAGTGACTTCAGCAAGCATGGATTCTTCTTCCACAACCATTACATCTGCTCTGATTTCGAGGTAGGGGTTTTTATTAACTTTATTTAATTTCCCAATTCCATTCCTCATTTGTGAAATGCATGGAAAAAGTGGATCAACCAAAATGAGTTGATTACAGACTTGTAGGAAATTGTGGGTGATTATTATGGGATATTTTAATAGGGTTTAATCTCAATCTATGAGATTTATTTATGTAATATCATCTAGATTTGATGGTAATGCGGAAGGATTCTGCCAAATGAATAAGGCTCGGACCTTATGTCACATCAATTTTGATGTGTTCTTCATGAGATGTGATTGAACTCAACGACCACATGAATCTAGGAGCCACAAAGTGACAACATTAACTCAAGAGGATAGTAGGCATGTTCAAAAGGGAAAACAGTCCACCAGAGCTCTCCCGGTGGCCCGTGGAAGTTCCACTAGAGTTGCACCGGGGTCGGCGGGTGACAATGGCAGAAAAATCTCATCGGCCACAGATGGGGGCGGCCCCCATAGGCATTGTACTGCTCGGAAGGGGATGTCAAACCTCGGCTGATCCCATTGGTGAATGGCGGTGTTCCATCCCACACCATGGTGAGGAGGCCAAAGCATCGAAGCCACGATAGAGGCAAAGGGGACTCGTGCCTCGAGGGTCTCACTGGAAAAGAGACAGAGCCATGTGGTTCCGCCATTGTAGAAAACTGGAATGGGTCATTAGTCTGTTTGGGAGGGTAAAATCCCCACACGGGCCTCCCAGCTGGGTGCCACACTATCTAGCAAGTTAGGCCCAACTGAGTTGGACGGGGCAGGTCTGCAACCTGCAAAGCCGAGCCCTCTGTGACACCACCCTCTCAGGCCAGCACAACACATTTGGTTTGATCTGGGAAGGTCTTATACTGGGTTGGGTTGACCCAAAATGGGTTGCGTTGGCCTAAAACGAGGTGGTTTGGGTAAACCCGACCGGGTCGGACCAAACCCAGACCCCTTTTCGGCCCATATACGCTTAAAAGGTAGTATGTGACAAACTGGAAATCAGTATGATGAAAGTTATACATCACTGGAATCATTGGAATAGGAGAGTACTTTTATGATAATACACCTATGTTTTGGAGTAGTCGAATTATAGTCGAGTCTGATCGATCCCGATTCCAACCGGGACCACGGCATAAAAAACATCTATAACTCACATACTAGGCATCTGATTGATGTGTCGTTTGTTGCAATAGAACCCTTATGACATGGTATTCCTAAAAATCTATCCTTTTTAGAAATTCATGGAAGTTGAGGAATAATAAATATATTAAGGAGAAGATACTATGGTCTCAAGCACATCGGGTGCAGAGAATCCTATGGCTGGTTGTCAATTGAAGAGCGACCCTATGTGGATCAGAATTATAGAGACCGTGTGGGGACCAGCAACATAGAGACCCTATGTGGATACACATAACAGTGAACCTGTGTCGATAAGCACTCTAGAAACCATGTGTGGATCATCATCATAATGAGCCCATGTGGATGGACATAATAGCGACCCTTTTTGATCGGCATCATAGTGAATCATTATGGATTAGCATTCTGGCGACCCTGAGTGGATCAGTAGTGCGCGACCTGATGAGGACTATCCATAGAGATGTCCATCATAGATGAGTGTCATACGAACCAGTGTGTATTGAAAATCGAACAAATTCATTGAAGTTGAGTTTTGGAACAATCTAAAGTAATAAAATGATATAGCTTAAGACTAATCATCTTTATTCTTGATCATTGAGTAGTATATTTTCATTGAGTTGAGTCTTTTGATTTGGGATTTTTGATTGAGATAAAAATTTGGGGTATTACATTGTGTATTTATGTAATAACTTAGGGGGTCTCGGGGTCCCTACTGGGTATTTCCATACTCATCACTAGACGGGTTTCTACCACACCTTATTGTGTCTTGTGAGGATGACGAGCAACATGACTAAGACTTCAAGAATCAGGACTAGTATATTCCCAGAGGTGACTAGTTCATGTGGGGAGCTATGGAGATGAGGTTTATCAACCCTTCAGGTAGGATTTGTGGTGGACGTTCACATGAATTTTTTTCTAATATAGTTGTATCTTTCAGTCAGGCTTGTATTCCGGCACCTTTACATTCACACTCATTACTATTGTAGGTTTACTATGTGGTTTGCATATTTTTATGATCTATTTCTATGTGTTTGAAGGTTTAAAGTAAATTCCTCTCCACTTTCAGGGATTTTTCTTTCCTATGATACTTGAAAACCCTTGGCCTATGGAAGGCAGACATGGGGTATTCACGGAACATTCCCTGAGGGATGGGTCATGACATTGTAAAATATAAATATGATAATATTAACTTATTAATATGTAAAAAATTAATCATTATAATGTTTTTATTATTGAAATAAATGAATAATTTTTTAAGACATTCCAAAATTTGTTTTGGATACTAATGCAATGATTTATTTAAAAAAAATCTAATGCAAGACATCCAATTTAATTAAAATGTATACAAATAATATGAAATTTTTATTATTAAATTTGCAATGTATTATAAGTTATACCATATTAGGTAATATTATGGAATTAAAATTAAACCCATATTAATGATAATATGATATTTTCCTATTGGATTAAAGTTAATAGATCGTTTTTATCAATGGTAAATTAAAAAATGTTTACAATTTAATTATTTAAGAATTATTTATAAATTACTGGTCACATGATTAAATATATGAATTATTTTTATATACATATCCATTTTTTTTGTTAATTGATAGGAAGTGTTATATTATGATGTATTATATTGAAAATACTGTTAAATATATTTTAAATTTAAATGCATGAATTTGTGGAGTAAAATTATAGGCATTATAAAGGATTTATTTTATTATGTATTTATTTGGGATTGTTCATGGGTTATTAAAAAGAAATTAGATTTTTATAATATCCATTATGTATTAGTTTTTAAAATATAGATTTCATTTAAATATATATTTATTAAATTATCTCTATGTAGTGGGGATTTCTATTGGAATTCCTATATGCTTGTAAGCTTATTTGTTGTATAGAAAAGTGGTGGATAATAATCAATCACTATAGTATTAACCTATTTATAAAGAATGATTTAATTTTAATCAGTGCATTAAATGAAATCATTTCATATAACTATAGTTTTAAATGCATTTATATATGGGTATATAGAATTGGATTTATATTTTTTTAGTAATAGATGATATGAGTGATGAAAAGTGTTAAACATTAATGTGTTATATATATATATTTTTGTATGGAGTTTTTTTAGGTCATTAGTATCATGAATACAAAATAAGTAAATAAATGGGATAATATGTTTTAATTATATCCACTTTTTAATGACTATGGGTAATATTCCGTCAAATGCTAATACATTACAAGGCCTTGATCATCCAACGAGGTAGTTTCAAGAAAAATATTGGTTCCCCTATATTATTTCATGTAAGGAATATATAGAGTGTATGATTATAATAATGCCAGATTACAATTTTTTTAATTTACTTTTGATAAACATATATAGGAATACCTATGAGATAACATACTAGATGAATGGAGAAACTATTTTCTATATAAGGTATTACACAAGGATTTATCCAATTAATCAACCAAGAGTTATATATGAAATAATTGGTATAATTTTCTAATGTTGTTGATTTACATTCATACATATTTAATAAATATTACTTCATAAAACAACAACAATATTTTACTTAAATGTGTTTAAATAAATAATAAATAATTTTAGATATTTTTAATAGAGATTGAATTTTAACCTAATATTGAATTAAAATTAGTGTTTTATTTTCCTAATTTTGTTAATTTGTTTTTATAAAAAGTGCATATGATTTCATAAAAAAAGTTTAAAATTTTTATAAAACACTATTTGACTTAATACATTGATTTTATTTGGAATTAGATTTTTGGGTTTTGATGATATTTTTCAAATTTCAATATTTTATATTACATTTAGTATTGTAATTCAATATTAAAATAAAAATGTCAATACTGCGATGTTATTTTTTAATTTTTTTAAAAGAAAATGTTATAAATTGAATTTATAATTTTCTTAATTTTTATATGTTGTCTTGTATAGTGATTTTAATAAAGGTATAATTAATTAATTAAAGATCATATTGTATATTAAAAATATTAAAATTATCAAAGATGATTTTACCATGGATAATTCATGTTTCTCATTCATTCTGTGAAAAATGAATAATGGTAAATCATTACAGTTGTACAACATTAAAATAGAAATTTCAATCTTTAGATGAGTAATTTTTATAATTAGGATCATCTTTCACCTCAATAATTATCATTGTTAGTGTTATTAAGGATTCCATCCAATTTTAAATGATTCCATTCCACTCATTCAATTAAAATTACTATAGTTTACTATTTGATGATAATCATCTTTGATAATTCAAATAAGAGTGTATGTTATGAGTTAAAAATTTGGTCAGCATTGTGACCTATTAAACCCATCTTATCTTCCATTATATTAATTCAAAAACATATTTGTTTTTTGATATAGTCAATTTTTTTCTAGGGAAGATACATTTTTTTGATGGTTTGAAAATTAGGTGAATCAATCAAACATGAGTGAATAAGATATGCTGATCCAGACCGAAAAAATAATACATTTCAGATTTAGTTCATAAAAAATATGGAAAAAATTATTTTTGAATTATATATTGAAGGCCCTTGTTCGTAGTTCTATTTCTATTTGGAGGTTTATTTGGTCTCGATATGTTTTTTACTATGGCCTGATACTTGTGTGGTGTATGATTACACAAAAAATTCTTGACGGAATTCCCAAATTCAGTTATGAACTATGTAACGCCCCGACCCCAGTTACCCAGAGTCGGTGCATTATTACATAACATTGGAATGATCACAAGAACGATCAAATCTTGAAATACTGATTGGTTTAGTAGCCTTGGAAACACTATATATATTCATAAAGTTTTACATTACACCATACAGTGAAAAACTACTACAACAACATAGTCTCCATGTTCCACACTCATATCTCCACATAAAATCCCTGCAGGTCATTCATAACTTACTTTTTCACATCCTGAGAAAAATAAAACATAGAAAAGGGGTGAGCTCAAATGTCCAGTAAGGATAATAATATAGAGGAATCTTTCAAAAATAAGAAAAAACATTTAAGGCAATGTATAACTAAAACAAAATCCTTTTAAACTTGAACTTCAACATAGAATGGAAAAAGTAAAATGAAATAATTCCATTTACTTATTCACACGGATATTCTACTAATCGAATAATCACATGCAATATCAATAACCACTTTCATAATGATGGAATGCATAATTCCAGACTATCCTAACCACATAGCCAAGGACTCGTGCCAAGACTACAAATAATATTTTTCCAAGGCCTTGTGACAAGACACTAGTTTGTCTCATGAGACCTACCGATGCATCGAGGAGATATAGCGGGATCCACCCGTCACATATTAAGTCCAATGAATTCCCATATGAAAAGGTTTAAACATAACATAAACATTCGTATTAATACTAGCATACGAAATTTCAATACTTTCACCATAAACCATGAATGGTATAAAAATAGCACATCCACAGTCAAACATATCACAAAAACATCAATACAATATAGAAGTTTTGTATCATAATAAATCAACATCAAATAAGCATCAAATCCATCAAAGGATGTTGACATAGATTAAATCAATACTTTTTGAGAGAAATATCTCTTTTCTCAAAATCACTGAAAATTCACACATTTATAAAGGATGTAATTTATAAGT
Source organism: Viscum album (assembly GCA_963277665.1). NCBI lineage: Eukaryota > Viridiplantae > Streptophyta > Magnoliopsida > Santalales > Viscaceae > Viscum > Viscum album. Next base: position 1,635,812,157 of record OY728121.1, on the reverse strand, counting down.
GATTTTTGAATCAAAGTGTCCCATACCACTATGAAACTTTTGAAAATAAATATCATTTCAAATCTATCATGTCCATATAAATAAGTCCTTAAAATTATTTTTAAAACATGGACATTATTTAAAAATCTTTAAAAGATTTAAAATTATGATCTTGATAAAGAGTTCCTTTCAGAAATTCATAAAATATTACTTTTGAAATCATTTAAAAGTCAAATAATTATAAAATAAAACATTTACTTTGAAAATATTCTTATGATATTGTAAGGGAAGATTCGACGATTTTATAACGGCAGAAAATAACCACACCCTCCGTATAAGTTAAAAAAACATTCTTAGCTTAATTCTATCGAAAAGGTTACAAAGCACCTTGTTTGGAAAACGACAGAAAGATTACTTTATAAAACTCATATAAAAAGTCAAAAAAGGGTATAAATGACCTTAACCCATATTATATTAAATAGTAAAAATGTTTTGAAATAAATTTTTAAGAAACATGGATGTGGATTATAAAGAGATCTCAGTAGATTATTACGTATAAATAATCTCGGATAATGAAGAGATTTTGAAATAACCCTTACCTTGTACTTTTCCTTGGTTGGGGTAGGTTATCATCTTGTATAATGGTGAAATAATTGTTATTAAATTATTCAATAATAATATACATTAATATGATATCATATATGATCTTTTAACATTGCTTTGTTAATGATATCTTAGAATTATCGTATTTTCGGGTGTTAACTTACTCGTTTTCTTTTATATGTTTTGTTATGTAAGCCATGTTTGTAATGGATAGGTTGTACCTTAATCATATCCAGAATGATATCAAGTCCTTAGATACTATTATAAATCATAAAATGATAATTATACTTGAATGGATACAATGGAGAATGAATCTCATCGCGTTCGTGGAGACGGTAGTCCGTACGTACGCACGAGCGATAATATCATACATTTGAGATTAAAATAATAAATAATTGGATGTTATATCATATATACAGAATAATTATCATGTTATATTTATTATTTACATGAGTTACACATCATTTTTATACCAATACAAATAATAATTTATTGAATAACAATTACACCACGACGTGGAGATGGTAAGCCGTACGTACCCACGTATGGTGACATGTTATTCAAAGGATGGATAGAATAGTGAATATGGTTGTACCATATTTATAATAACATCACAGTATATATATGATATGGGAGTTATTATTTTAGAATGGTAACAACAAAGGAAGAAGAAGTGGAAGAAGAAAGGAACTTGAAAAAGGGTGGTGAAATCATTACCTCTTCTTTGGGTTCTTCCATTTGATTTGATCAAAAGGGCTCCATAGGTTGGCTTTATGATCAAAATAAGGCCTCTAGGTTGTAGTAATGGAAGTTTTGAGAGTATATGGGCAGAGTTTGGCCAATCCAAAAGGCTTTTAAGGTGTGAAAAATGAGAAGGAGGAGTGCCCTTTTATAAGAGGGGTGAGGGGCACCTTTGGAAAAGCTAGAAATATAAATTTATAATAAATTCATATTAGGTTTCTAATGGATCCAAAGTTGATTATTTAAATGTTAAGGTGGGTATGGGTAGAAAACAACTTAACCAATAGAATTTACATAGGTTTGGGTACTTATATTAACATTATCTTTAAGTTTTAACTCTAAGTTAATTAGTTTCACTTTTACAATGTCTCTTTGTATTTTTATATTATATGGTTAATAAAAATTCAATATACATCCAAGATACCCTAAAGTGGTCCATTAATGATAAACCTATCATGATATAATACTATTGGCCCAACCTTAGATTTTTAGTAATTTAATATCAATTAATAATATAATATTTGTTTTAAAAACTCTTTTATGTCAATTTTAACACTATTCAATAGTTGATTTTTTTTGAAACTCATAACAGAATGATTACTTAGAAAACATTTAATTAAATAATTCCTAACGTGTAATATTAACTTTGAAAATTAGTTTAATGTATGAAAAGTCTCCAATTATATTTATTTGTGTATTTATAATATCAATTATTTTAATTTTTCACTATTATGGTAATTAATGCATCATCATTGGGTTATACATAAATTAAATTATTTAAAGTCTAAAAATTATAAATAAACTATAATTATGTATGAAATCTTTATAGCTTTCTAATGAATATTTATAGTATAAAATCCAACATAGATAACCATATGTAAAAATTGTTTTTCTAAACGATATATGCTTATGTCATTTTTGTACTTATTTTAGCTTAATTAAAATTAAGTGTCCCTATCACCTACAAGTGGCTCCATGGGGTCCCCAAATCGACCCAAAAATGCCTATGGTCGAACATGTATCAACCAATAAGGTTAGGACACGTTTTAGGGTAATTTAGTATTATTATAATATTATTTGTTAACCCTTATTTACCGGATTTACCCTTAACCATGGTAAATAAAATATTTACCGCAGTAATTATTCAAAATTACTAAAAATAAAAGTTACCTATTTACACAATTTGAACATCCTGATTCCAAATATGGAATCCATTTTTCCATATTCAAAACACAGAAGTGGCAGAAATTAATTTAAAATTAATTACCGTTGTTAAAACAAAAAGCGTGTTTTTAAGAGATAATAACTATCAAAAGATCGACACCTGTTTATCACTGGTTTAATTGTAAAATTATTTCCTATGACCAAAATTGTATTAAATGGTAAAAATATATTCTAAATATACTTTAAAACCACTCAAATTCAAAATTTATCAATATTAATTATTTTGATTAAAAAAGTTGTTTTTAATTAAAATTTATTAATTTTCACTATTCATCAAAATTTTAAAGTTATCCCAAAAGTTCCAAAATTTCACCCTAGGCTAAATTCGATATTCCGAATACAAAAATGAAGTCCATTTTGAAATATAAAATATATATAATTTCAAAAAGTAGGTATTACTATTCATAACGGCTAGTTTGATTGGTTGTGGTGTGTGTTAGAACTCGAAGTTGCATAAAACACACGCTACTGTATTATTCAAAGGAAAGCATACCATGGAAGCTTGGGATGTTTCATTTTAAATTTATGATATCCCCATTTCTTAAAAATGTTTAAAATATTTTATTTAAAAAGGGTTCACTATTAAAAGATGATAAAAGTGCAATACTGAAAATGAATTTGTTCTTACATTATGTCTAAGAAACTCATAATATGGATTATAAAATTATAAGGATTATATAAAGTTTAAAATTTAGTTAATACTATTCATAACCTCTTTTTAACGGCTTTTTTGGTAAGTCATGGTGAGATTGAACTCGGTGTTGCGTGTAGTGCATGTTATTGAATTATTTTGAAAAAATAACACACTATGAAATCTTGGGGTGTTACATTCTCCCCTCCTTCAATAAATTGCATCCTCGCAATTTGAAATTGTTCTTCGAAAATAAAAGGATGAAAATAGAAAATATCTTTGTGGGAAAACCCACATCGGAAATTTGGTTACTAAAATTTAGTCTTAATATGAGGAAAAGATTAATGAAAGGGTCACCACCAAATTATTATATCTATTAGGAGAACATTGGTGGAAATTAGAGACATATAATTGGAGGAAAAACGAAAATATTTATAGGTAGTGATTGAGGTCATCAATCACAAAAAAGTGTAAATTTCAGGTCCTTAAATTAATCAATCTATGATGATTTGAAATACCATCGGTTCAACAAAACATAGGGTATTAGGATAACACATTTTTTGTTTTAGGATTCCTTAAATAAAGTATAAGAATTAATTTCTTCATAGAATAAGAGAAGAAGAAAAATATATTCTTGACAAGTAGAGTTCCATCTTTTAACTAATTTCTACCACAAACTCATCTTTCACTCTAAAAGATAATAGAACGAAAAAAATATAATCTATTTATTCTATTCATATAGGGTTCCAAAAAAACAAATTTATAATTCATCTACCAGATATTTTAAAAAAACTACATTCTTTAATCCCGGACATCACGTGGGTCAGTGGTAGGTGATACACCCTTGTCGCCATTCGGTTGTGGGTTCAAGTCTCGCGGCCTTGGCGGACGCGATGGGTTGTCGCCCGACCTCCGGGTAGTCCTTTTATGGCAATCCAAAATAATCCAAACTAGAACTATCCTAAATACATTAGTCCAAAATTTATAAGGAAGATAAACATAATGAAGATCCTTTTTTTCGCGTAAAAACATGTGATCACCTTCATCATATATTCTTTTAAAACACTGCAACATCCTGAATTATCATAAAACCTTATTGATTACATTCAAGATCCCTTATTCCTTATAATGGATATACTCTTTCAATCCAAAAATGTATTAAACCGCACCAATAATGGAATATAAAAATCATTAATCAGTTTCAAGGTAGTCAAGAATATCCAATATAATTTTTCCAAAACAATGATGTATTATTATAAAATCTATACCTCGGTATCAGAACCATATTATGGTTTATCTTTCTCTGAACCATATATTTTCCAAAAATTTAACCTGCTATTGAGTCACTTTTCTTTGTTTCACACAATCTCAAGTCCATAATGAAATAGTATTGCAGTACAATCCTTATATACTCCATAATTATAATAACAAGTACATTGTTGATACAACACTTAATTGAAATAATCATCATAAGAACTCTAATCAATCCTCTTCATCTGTGGTAGTATCATAACTTGATTATTATCCAATAGAATCATTTGCGGCATAGTCTGATGACTGGGACATTGGTTCGCGTAGTGTCCAAACTCCTTTTAAATTAAGCATTGTACATTTGAAACCATTTTCTTACCTTTGTAGTCACGTACTTTGTGCCCTTTTCCTCCACACCTATAACAAACTCCCATTCCTTTTAGGATATTTCCAGGGTGTTTCTTCCCACAGTTATCTCATATTGGAAAATTCTTCTTTTACCTCTTCCCTTTATCCATCTTTATCTCTTCCATCCTTTTCTTTTCTTGCTTCCCTTCAAAGAAATAGGAATCAGTAAACTCTTTACTTATCTTATCAACACATGATATTATTTCATCATATGATGATAATACATGGGAGACTATTTCTCATATAAATTCTGGCTCAAGACCATGAAAGATATGATCCTTCTTTCTCTTTGGATCATTTCCATTGCTGGAGTTCTCATTACATCTACTAGTCGCCATTTCTAAACAATGGCATACACTAGATTAGTTTATGAATAACAATACCCAATCCCAAACTTGTAAAACACATAACATAAATTAAATAGTTTATGGATTTAATCCATAATCATAAAAATGTCTTCTTTGAGGAAGTATATACTCATAAACCCTTCATAATGGTTTTTAGAGAAAATGAGAACTATCCTAAGCATATCCCCCGGTAGTGTCATAACCAAGAGTGCAGCAAGGCCCATTGTCGTGCACTAGTTCCGGTTCGAGTCTAGCTCAAAGCGGTGTTTTCATGTTTTACCCCTAGGTGCTTCTGTGCAAGAGCTGGCTCTACCTGCTCGTATCCAGACAGGGATGTATTGCTCGGAAAACTCACAAAATCTCTACAATACCAAAATTCTAGGAAGTTATTCTATACTAATCCTCAAAGTTCATCTTAAATCTATGTGCTCTAATCAGAGTTTATCTAAATCTATCATCCAAGGTTTGTACTAAACTTCCTCTGATACCAACTGTAAAGCCCCGACCCGAGTTACCCAGAGTTGGTGCATTATTACATAACATTGGCATGATCACAAGAAAGATCAAATATCGAAAGACCGATTGGTTTAATAGCCTTGGAAACACTAGATATATTCATAAAGTTTAACATTACACCATAAAGTGAATAACGACTAAAACAATATAGTCTCCATGTTCCACACTCATATCCCCACATAAAATCCCTGCAGGTCATTCATAACTTACTTCTTCACATTCTAGGAAAAATAAAACATAGAAAAGGGGTGAGCTCAAATGCCCAGTAAGGATAACAATATAGCGGAAACATTCAAAAATTAGCATAAACATTTAAGGCAATGTATAACTAAAACAAAATCCTATTAAACTTGAACTTCAACATAGTATGGAAAAAGTAAAATGAAATAATTCCATTTACTTATTCATAAGGATTTCTACTAATCGAATAATCACATGCAATATCAATTACCACTTTCATAATTATGGAATGCATAATGCCAGACTATCATAACCACATAGCCAAGGCCTCGTGCCAAGACTACAAATAAGATTTTTCCAAGGCCTTGTTCCAAGACACTAGTTTGTCTCATGAGACCTACCGATGAATCGAGGAACTATGTCGGGCTCCACCCGTCACATATTAAGTCCAATTCATTCCCATATGAAATGGTTTAATCATAACATAAACATTCGTATTAAAACTAGTATATGAAATGTCAATTCTTTCACCATAAACCATGAATGGTATAAAAATAACACATCCACAGTCAAACATATCACAAAACCTTCAATACAATATAGAAGTTTTGTATCATAATAAATCAAATTCAAATAAGCTTAAAATCCATCAAAGGATGTGGACATATATGAAATCAAACTTTTTGAGAGAAATATCTATTTTCTCGAAATCATTGAAAATTCAAACATTTATAAAGGAAGTAATTTAAAATAGATTTTTGAATCAAAGTGTCCCATAACACTTTGAAACTTGTGAAAATAAATATCATTTAAAAAACATCATGTCCATATAAATAATTCCTTAATATCATTTGGAAAACATGGACATTAATTAAAAATCTTTAACACATTTAAAATTATGATCTTGACAAAGAGTACCTTTCAAAAATTATTAAAATATTCATTTTGAAATCATTTAAAAGTCACATAATTATAAAATAAAACATTTACATTGAAAATATTCTTATAAGCTTGTAAGGTAATCTTCGAAGATTTTATAATGGCATAAAATAACCGCACTCGCAGTATAAGTTAAAAAAACATTTTTACCTTAATTCGGTCAAAAAGGCTAAAAAACACCATATTTGGAAAACGAAGGAAAGATTCCTTTATAACACTCATATAAAAAGTCAAAAAAGGGTATAAATTTCCTTAACCCATATTCTTTTAAATAGTAAAAATGTTTTGAAATTCATTTTTAAGAAACATGGATGTGGATGATAAAGAGATCCCAGTAGATTATTACATATAAACAACCTCGAATACTGAAGAGATTGTGAAATAACCCTTACCTTGTACATTTCCTTGGTTGGGGTAGGATAACCTCCTGTATAATGGTGAAATAATTGTTATTAAATTATTCAATAATCATATACATTAATATGATATCATATATGATCTTTTAAAATTTCTTTGTTAATAATATCTTAGAATTATCGTAGTTTCGGGTGTTAACTAACTCGTTTTATTTTATCTGTTTTGTTATTTAAGCCATGTTTGTAATGGATTGTTTGTATCATAATCATATCCATAATGATATCAAGTCCTTAGATACTATTATTAATCATCAAATGAGAATTATACTTGAATGGATACGATGGAGAATGAATCTCATCGCGTTCGTGGAGACAGTAGTCCGTACGTACGCACGAGCGATAATATCATACTTTTAATATTAAAATAATATATAATTGGATGGTATATCATATATACAGAATAATTATCATGTTATATTTATTATTTACATGAGTTACACATCATTATTATACCCATCCAAATAATAATTTATTGAATAACAATTACACCACGACGTGGAGAGGGTAAGCCGTATGTACGCACGTATGGTGACATGTTATTAAAATGATGGATAGAATAGTGAATATGGTTGTATCATATTTATAATAACATCACATTATATATATGATACTGGAGTTATTATTTTTGAATGGTGACAACAAAGGAAGAAGAAGTGGAAGAAGAATGGAACTTGAAAAAGGGTGGTGAAATCATTACCTTTTCTTCGGGTTCTTCCATTTTATTTGATCAAAAGGGCTCCATAGTTTGCTATTATGAACAAAATAAGACCTCTAAGATGTATTGAGGGATGGTTTGAGAGTATTTGGGCAGAGTTTGGCCCATCCAAAAGGCTTTGATGGTGTAAAGAAAGGAGAAGGAGAAGTTCCCTTTTAGAAGAGGGGTGAGGGGCACCTTTGGAAAAGCTAGAAATATTAATTTATAATAAATTAATATTCTGTTTCTAATGGCTAAAAAGTTGATTATATGAATTTTAAGGTTGGGATGGGTCGCAAAACACTCAACCAATTGAATTTAGACAGGTTTGGGTACTTATATTAACATTATCATTAAGTATTTATTCTAAGTTAATTAGTTTCACTTTTACAATGTCTCTTTGTATTTTTATATTATATGGTTAATAAACATACTATATACATCCAAGAGTCCCCAAAGTGGTCCATTAAGGATACACATATCATGATATTTGTCTCTTGGCCTAACCTTAGATTTTTAGGAATTTAATATCAATTAATAATATAATATTTGTTTTAAAAACTCTTTTATGTCAATTTTGACACTATTCAATAGTTGATTTTTGTGATACACATAAAAGAATGATTAATTCAAAAACATTTATATAAATCATTCCTAACATGTCATATTGACTTAGAAAATTATTTTAATGCTTAGAAAGTATCAAATTATATTTATTTGTGTATTAATAATATCAATTATTTTAATTTTTCACTATTATGGTAATTACTGCATCATCATTGTGTCATAAATAAATTAAATTATTTAAAGTATAAATATTTTATATAAAGTACAATTATGTAGGAAATCTTTTTAACTTTCTAATGAATATTTATACTCGAAGTCCAACATATATAACCCTATGTAAAAATTGTTTTCCTAAAAGATATATGCTTATGTCATTTTGGTACTTATTTTAACTTAATTAAAATTAAGTGTCCCTATCACCTACAAGTGGCTCCATGGGGTCCCAAAATCGACCCAAAGATGCCTATGGTCGAACATGTATCAATAAATAAGGCTAGGACACGTTTTAGGGTAATTTAGTATTATTATAATATTATTTTTTAACCCTTATTTACTGGATTTATCCTTAACCATGGTAAATAAAATATTTACCGCATTAATTATTCAAAATGTCTAAAAATAAAAGTATCCTATTTACACAATTTGAACATCCTGATTCCAAATATGGAATAAATTTTTCCAAATTCAAAACACATAAGTGGAAGAAATTAATTTAAAATTAATTTCCGTAGTTAAAACAAAAAGCGTGTTTTTAAGAGATAATAACTATCAAAAGATTGACACATGTTTATGTCTGGTTTAATTGTAAAATTATGTCCAATGACCAAAATTGTATTAAATGGTAAAAATATATTCTAAATATACTTTAAAACCACTCAAATTCATAATTTATCAATATTAATTATTTTGATTAAAAAATATGTTTTTAATTAAAATTTATAATTTTTCACTATTCATCAAAATATTAAAGTTATCCGAAAAGTTCCAAAATTTTACCCTAGGATAAATTTGATATTATGAATCCAAAAATGAAGTCCATTTATAAATATAAAATATATATAATTTCAAAAGGTAGGTATTACTATTCATAATGGCTAGTTTGATTGGTTGTGGTGTGTGTTAGAACTCGAAATTGCTTACAACACACGCTACTATATTATTCAAAGGAAAGCGTATCGTGGAAGATTGGGATGTTTTATTTTAAATTTTTGATGTCCCCATTTAGTGGAAAAGTATAAAATATTGTATTTAAAAAGGGTTCACTATTAAAAGTTGATAAAAGTTCAATACTGTAAATGAATTTGTTCTTACATTATGTTTAAGAAACTCATAATATGGATTCTAAAATTATAAGGATTATATAAAGATTAAAATTTAGTTAATACTATTCATAACCTCTTTTGTACGGCTTGTTTGGTATGTCATGGTGCGATTGAACTCGATGTTGCGTTTAGTTGACGTTATTGAATTATTTTGAAGAAATAACACACTATGAAATCATGGTGTGTTACAAACTATTAACTAACATTGTTGATGCGTAGTTGTCCAAAATAGTTAAAATAATAAGTTATCTAGAATTAATGGATGATTTTATCTTTATAATTTTAGAGTATGGGGGTTATGTATTTGAGAGTTAATTTTTTGTCAATGAAGATGATATAGATGATGGTTTAATCAAGGACTAACAGTAATGGAACTTGAGAGATCATATGAAGAAGATTATAGTATGTCGAATCATGAAGGAAACTTTATAACATGCCATGAATTATTGATGAGTGACATAATGGTAGACTGAATTAGATGATTCTTGAAATAATTTTGGTATTGAGATTCCATTTTTGAATGATTTTGAGTTTCTAATCATGACCAACAATTGATGATCTATTGAGAGCGAACCTATTCATTCAAGTGTATGATTATATAAATACTAAATGTTTGGGTAATTAACGTAGGGTATTAGAAAAAATATATATTATGTTTTGAAATTAATTTATTTAAAAATTAAAAATAACAAAATGATAATCAGTAAAATAAGGATTATTAAGATTTATAGACAAATTTAGTTGTTTATTTAAGACTATGGATAAATTATTTTAAATGTTAGGTGTTACAGATTAAAGAAACCACATGATTGGATTCAATAGAAAAAAAATGTGTGGTAGAACCATGAACATATAACAAAAATAATGTTATTTTTGGGAATTAATTTGGATAAATGTCAAGGAGTAAAAAAGTTTAGGATTATGAGGGGAAATAGTTGTATTTTATTGATAGAGTAGAATATATACCTCTTAAATATATTTTTGTTTATTTACATATCTATTTTTTTATTTTGGAGATTTATTATTATAATTACATTCACTGTGATTAGAAATTATGGATATTTAACAAGATAGTTTTTAGTTAATTCACTTATTTCTTTGATGTTGTAATTATTTATTCTTAGACATATAAAATTGTATTTAATATTTTTGATTGAAAAAAGGATCTATTAGAGTATGTCACAAGAATGTGTTGAAATCATTTACCCCCATGAAAAATATAAAAATAACTAGTTTTTGGGAATACAAATAACCAACAATTAAAAATATACAACAATGTCCAATATCGATGACCCTCATCCCCATTATATTCTTTCTTATAATAGAAAAAAATTATTGATATAGTTTTCCTTTTAAATGTTTTTAGTAGTTTTATATATCAATATATTTAATAAAAACTTATTTGGTAATTTTTTTTTGCAAAGACTAATTGATTATTGAGTGTATCATATTTTTATAACAAATATTTTAATTTAAATTCTGCACAACATATGTTGTAATGTATCATTCCATATTATATTTTTGTCTAAAACTATTTATAGGATATACATCAATTTTTCACTCAAAATAATTCAATAATTAATTTTTTCATTCAATAGAATGTATTCTAATATTTCCATTATTTAAGAGTTTAAATAATTACAACTATGAGTTTCCCATCTTCTATAGGGTTACATAAATCACTGATTTACTACTATAAGTGTTAAAAAATAAATATTTATAACCTTGAAAAAATAAATCTTTATTTAATTTAATATAATTATCGAGAAATTCACAGTGTTGACTGTGTTTGTGTTTAAAGAAATAAAATATATATTTAAAAATTTAAAAAAGTAAACATATAAAGCTAATTATATTGTTCATATGATTTTGATAAAAATTTAGAACAACTACATATGAATTTTATTATTGTAGTTTATGTTTTCTTATGTTGTGATATGAATTTTATTAATCATGTAATTCTTTTTATGCCTTTTTCATTATTTCCATAGAAAGTAAAATAATAAAAATGAATATGACATAGGGAATGTGTCATAATCATTTTAGAAATATGAATTCCCATTTCAATAATAATACTGAAGAATGTTTTCTAATGAAAGGGATATATTTAGGAATATTTTTATTCAATATACATATATTGAAATCATTTTAAATTTAATATTTCTTTTATTTTTATGATGTAACCAATGATGATTTGAAACATTAAATAAGAACAACATAAAAATCTATTTATATTGTATCACCATGATGATTAATTTTTGGATATTTGTGTTTATTTTTAAATAGTGTACATATAAAAATCCAAAATCTAGAATTATTATTAATAAATTTATCATTATAAAAGTGTAAATTAATTATAATTAGTTACCAATAAGGAGAAAGGATTTGATAAATTTTTTTAAGATGAAATTCATAAATTACATTGATGAATCATAACCCTAATGTTATTCCGAAATAGTTATCAAAGAACCAAATTTTTTTGAGAGAAAAAAAATTAAAATTATTCATGAAAATTGAACTAGAAATATATTATTTTTAAAAGAATTTATAGTCACATTTATCATAATGATTGTTTTTAAGAGGGAGATGGATGAGAGAGGCAAGACTCTCTCTCTCTATGACTTGCGACATATGGCGTTTTGGATCGATCGAGATGGTGCTCCCTACTACGGATATGTTTCCTCTTGGTAGGTTTGACTCTTATCTGTCTCCTGTGGTGAGTGGATTTCGCATTCGTGCTTTGAAGATGGTGACCGGAGCTATTGCTGATGGGAACCCGGTAGATGCAGATGGCACGAGCGGCTTGGTGGCGGTGACGTCTGGTCCTGTGAGGATGAAACTGTATGTGGTGGATGCGGTGAGCAGGGGGCTGAAGCCTGTCGAGGGATTCTAGACCATGATAGAAATGACAGTGGATAAACATAAGGTCGTTGGCAGTACGAGCTCGTCTTAGGTAGGCGTGAATGTCTGTGATGCCTTGGTGCCAACCGAGGGAGGTGTCGAGGGAGGTTTCAGGGAAAATGAAATGTATGTGGGTTCTGGAATGAAGGCCCAAAATGAAATATCTATTTCATCGGATGAATTTTTCTATTTTTGGGAAGGTATAAATGAACCAACATTGGAGAGTTTGGCGGCTGTTAAACAGGATGGCAGTGCTCTCTGCTTTGGACATCTTAAAGGTGGGCTTAATTCTTCCATTAGAATAAATGGAAATACTACGCACATCAAATTTGATCCTATTTCGGTCTCCAAAAGGCGCAAAATGGGTGAATACTCAATTATTTCTCGCCTTTTCCTTCCTAAGGGTACAAAACCTATAAAAATTGATGATTTCAATGAATATATATCTCTCATTTGGGGCTTCTCAACATAGAAGTGTGTCTCCCTTTGTGGGGGATATTTCCATATGATTTTCCCCACAGATGAATTAAAAGTCCAACCATGGGGATTTTGTTCCATTACCCTCAAACCTAGAATTATTCATTTAAGGTAATGGGATAAAAAGTTCAACCCTTTGTAAATTGGTAGCACTGTGACTAAGATTTGGGTTGGAGTTTTTGGCATTAACTAGATACTCTAGCATCCTAAAATATTATATGTTATTTCCTTATCCATTGGTATACAAATAAAAAATGATAAAGAGATGGATGTTGCCCATTTTAAAGACTTTGCTATATTTATGGTTGATATTGAATTGGGCTCAAATATTGTTGAAAAGGTGATTCTTGCTACTGATGAGGATATCCTTGAGTTGAAGAGTTTTTATGAAAAAATTTGTAAGTTCTGCAAGGACTTCAATGTTATTGGTCATGATTTATCTTCTTGTCGATGTTATTTAGTGTGCTTATTTTCTACATTGTGTAGCCATAATGTCAGTAACTATCTAAAGAAGGAAAAATCTACCTCTGATGGGAAATATGAATCATAGTTTTTTCCTGAGGGTGAAAAAAACTTGAATAAAAGCATGGAAGGCCTGATCACAGTTGATAATCATGTTGAGAAAGAGGTGAAAGGTGCTTCTCATGAAGCAACATCTAAAGTCGATGTTATGGGCGGCTGCCCAGATTCACCATAGTTTTGTAATTTCCCTAAAAATCAGAAGAAGTATTAGGTTGAGTTTTGTACAAATGCAGAAAATGTCCAACATATTGATACTCGAAGAAAAATAAAAGAACAAGAAAGAGAGGAAGAGACTCAGCTTGAGGTTGATTAGGAAATCATTCAAGAAAAATTGATTCCCTCTGTGAATCGAAACGTTAATCAAAATTTAGATTATGACACCCCAGTCTTCTCTAAGTCTTGTAAATCTTCTAGAAAACCTTTTGTAGATAATGAAGAATTCCATCTTCTTTCTCACAAGAAGACACCGCACCCGGTTTCTTTTGAAATAGTGGTTGAGGATACTACTATAGAGGAAATTATGATGGCAATAAAAACAAACAAATATTTTGACAATGAAACAGAGGATAGATAATGTTCTAATGCCCTGATGATGAGAAATTGCAATAAAGGCTACATGTTCTTGTGAACAGTGAATGTTCTAGTAGAGGGCGATCAAGAGGTCAGGGAATAGAACGTGAAAGAGGGGAGCTGATTTCTCTTAAATAATAATAACTAAGGATAACAGAGTGTCTGCTTAAAAAGGTTTAGAATTCGTCTTTGTTTTGGGTTTTCTTGGTTTTCCAGTACTCTTTCCTTGCTTTTTTCTTTCTCTTTATTATTATAAAGGAGTAATTGCATTTAAAAAAATTATTTTTTAAGAGTACCATCTATGATTCATAGTGATAAAAGAGATAATAACTCTTAAAATGTATAAAATATAATTTTAAATTGAATTGTTTAGGGATTATATACTAATTGATATTGGTATAGGGATTTCTTATTCATTTATCTATAAGAAATATCATACATAATATTGAAATAAATGGTATTGGTTTGGTAATTTATGTAGTTGCTATGTTAATAATGAATGATGACAGAGTATTTAATTAAAGTGTCTTAAAAAAATTTAATCAAATGTGGAAAATTCTGTTTTCATCAGAAATTGATTTCATGAATTAATTGTTTTCACATTTATTTTTATTTATTATAGAGGTTTTTATATTTAGAAAATACTCAAGTTGTTTTTCACAGCATTGAATTTTCCATAAACCACATATTACATTGAAATGATCATAAATTGGGTTTACCAAATCATGAAATTCTATTTTGATAGAGAATATATTTTCAATGATAATGGGAGAACCAGTTTTTAATATTTATCAGAGTTATTCTTATATGATATGGTTACAACAACTAAACATGGTTGTCTCCATTAAATGGATATATTCCATATTTCTAATTTTTCACTATAAATTGAATGGGGAAAAATATTTTTTATTTTCAATTTATGAAGTCACATCCTCCCAGCATCCTTGAATAAAATCAATAGAAATTATTATTGGGGATGTTTAAACTATCACATTACGGGAATAAATCAATGACAACATTATTTTCAAAAAATTCATTATTTTATTTAAATATGTACTTGTTATCATTATTTTTTAATAATATTTTCTTAATCAATTACTACCTATATTATAAATTCATGGCTAAATAAATTATCCTCCGTAATAATGTTTCATTTTTATTTATTTTGAATGATGTAAATAAATAAATAAATTTTTAAACTTGTGTATGATATTTAGTTTAACATACATGTGGAGATTCAAATGTTACGATAAATAGTGATCAAAAGGATCTGTATATGAAATCAATTCTATATAACATGGAATTTTTCTTTTCTATATTTATTATTAAACATTTAAATTTTATATCATTAATTTTTTTAAAAATTAATTAATAGTTTAATTAAGACAATGCAGAAGATTAAAAACAATTCATTTCTCAATATATTTGAATGGATGAGATATATTCAGAAATAATATTGATTAATACTAGATAAAATTTAATTATAATGTTGTATAAATGGAATTACATACCAAATCTCTATTTTGACTGATAGATCTTATGTCATTTTTAATAATTATTTAAATAATTTTTTATAATTATTAATTTATTCCATTAACACCCATAAAAAATATTTTGATTTCTCCATAATGATGGATTTTTTGATAAGTGATATTATTTATTATTAGATATTAAATTGAATTCCTAATTTTATAATTAAAAAGATCCCTTTACATTCAATATTATGATTTTCAATATTCATCAAAATTTGGTTGCATAAGGTTCTAAAAACATTATTATCATGATTTTTTTAACTGTTAGAACATCAATGTAGTACACTTTTAGGTAATTATCATTGAACATTTAGATATATATTTCTTCTTAAAATATAATAATATGATTTTCAAAAAATAGAAACCTGAATCACTATTTGTATCAAACTATACCCTAGTTCCAAATCCTTTTACGGTAACTGTATTGGAATATATAGATATTTTTTTCTTCTAACAACAGTTTTAACTGAGTGACTTGATTATCCTATATAATAATAATAATAAAAAGTTGTGTTTATTAAAATTAATTTTTCATGAGTCCATATTCAGGGTGTTTTTTCAATTCAACATATTTGTATAATCACATAAATAATTAAAAAAATATGTTGTATTATGCAATTAAATGGTTAAATAAATTATTTTTAATGTGATGCTACTAGATTAATTCAGGAAAATTTTTTGGTTTCATATTTTTTTTTATTATTCAGTCATTTATAGTTTAAGGATTATGATTTTTTCCCTTTTTTAAAATAATTTTTAAGAACATAAATTATGAATTAATATTTATAAAAATAATGATAGTAATTTAATTTTATATGTAATTTTAATTTTAATAACCCTTTAATATCATCTAGATATTTCCTATGCTTGTATATTTTTGGATTTTTTATTCTTTATTATTACGCATAAAACAAGATGTAAAATATTGAAAAAAAATTCATTTGGATGCAAATTGAAATTGATGTTTTCCCATCATAATGTACTATAATTAAGAAAATACTATATTTTTTGAATAGGGTAGGGATATATTTTTTTTATTTACATTATTTCATGAAGTTTATTTCAAAATACAGAATTCTTTCCAAATCAGTAATGTATTTGAGCATCATTATTCATATTAAAATAATGAAAATATTTTAAATATTCTAAATTTTTTATTTGACTTTTCAATGTTTAATCATTTATATTTATCTATGGACATAATTTGGAATCATATTATATTTTTCCCTATTTAGGGAATTTTTTTAATGATATATTTTGAGTATTTTTTATATTATTGAAAAAATTATCTTATTGAATGAATTTAAATTAATATTATTTTAAATCAATTAAACAAAAATTAAACCCCTTATCCAATTTAATAATTTTATAATTATTCTAAAACTATTTCATGTCATAATTATAAAATCGTTATAAATATTAAATTCACTCAATAATAATTTTTTATATTATTATTGTTTTTCTATTAAATTAATTGTGGTAGTCCCACTGATGAAAATGAGAATGTTTTTAGAATAATTTAATGAAATATTGAGATGGAAAAAAACCTTTCAAAATATGTTTATTTGATTACATTTATAAGAAATATATACCAAACTTTTATTAAACCCTTTTCTTTTCTGAGAAAAATCATACATATTTACTTGAGAAAAGTATAAGGGGAAAAATAATTTTGAATATAACCTCATGTTTGATATTTGAGGTCATTCATGTATACGGTGAATTAGATTTCAATGAATATGATTATTTGATTAAATTATGGATACAAATTGATTAAGTATGTTGGAATTTCATATGGATTTATTTTAATACATGTTTTCCAAATCAATTTGATTATATTTTAAAAATTTTGATTGTATAATATTCATCACCTAAAAAATCATCAGTTTTTAATATTTTTGAGTAGAGATTTCAATTTCACCTATATTTGAATAAAAATGATTATTTTAAGTACATTAATGATTAAATTTTCCAAATTTTAAATTCCATATATTTTAAGAATAGGTTTATTGATAGCTATTGAGAAAACATTAATTCAACTCATTTTTTGATTTTTTTGAAAGGATTATTTTTCAAATTAACAATTATATTTTAAATTATTATAAGTAATTGGTTTTTTGATTAATATTTTTTACTATGGTATTATTATTATTTAATTATATTCTAATATTAATTTCATTATTTAATTAATGTTTTTAGAAGTTTTAAATATTGTGTTATATGGATATTTTTGTAAGGGTTAATAATGTAAATTATGATTATTTATTCTGTCTAGAATATAAAACTAGACAGAATATAATTTAATTAATGATGATACGATATTTTTTTGGTAGTTTTCACTAATCTTAATGGTTAATAAATAAATTATTATTATAGGATTTCAGTTATATGTGTCTGGGTAAGAGTAAAATTATTCTCAAAAGGATAATTTTCCAATAATATAAAGATTGATTCCATTTTCTATAAGAATAATTTCACCCAGTACAAATCATTACAGTTTTCTATTAATTAATAAAGGATTCCATGCCCCAGATTCAAGGTTTTTGTTCAAATATATATATTTAGTTAAATTCGTTAGAATATCCACACATCATCATTTTGAATATCTAATATTGATATAATCTTGTTTGTCTACTATAACTGAATTTTCAACCAAATAAATATAAATCATTTTTTATGGTTTTGAATTTGGGTTAATAAAAGAAATAGTTGTAAAAAAGAGAAATTGATCATGACTATAGAACCTTGTCCCGTTGAGTTAACAAATATAAATCAGAATATGCCTAAAGATATAGGAATACCGGAATGAGGAAAATTTTTTAATATTCTCATTTTATCTACAATATATTTTGTTGATATATTTTTATCTTAGAACAAGGTAGACATGTAGAATTGTCTTTTGTATTAAATTTATAATGAAATTAACCATTCAAAATATGTATATTTGAATAACATATTTGAGGAATGGTTATTATATTTAGTTATAATATTTTAAGAGATCTACCAAGGGCTGATTTTTTCTAGTTGAAGAGCATAGGGTAGAGATTTACTAGTTGAGAAATCTAAGACTGAAGATATTGGAGAGACTTATGACATCAAAAATTCTATTTATATACTCATTAAGGAATAATTTATGATGAAATTTTACTTTTAATGATTACAAGTGGATTTTGAACATTCAATGAGTGATTAAAGAGTGTTAACATAGATAAGAAAATGGAAATTTATAATAAATCCTTTGGTCATCAAGGATATGAATAAGGCCTCTAATGAGTTTACAAATATTAAAAATTTGTAATTAAATAATGATCTCAAACCTATTCATCAGTGAATATTAATATTTGGGGATTCATCCAATTTTCGAATGACAGATGAATTTTTACATTTGGATTTTATAACTATATAAATTAAATTCTTTTAAAATAAAAATATCTATAAAATTATTATCAATACATTATGGAATTTTTTTAATTATATATATATATATTTATATAGGTATCTATGAAAAATTACTATGTAGGTTTCTAAATTCCATAGAAATGGGTTAATAAGACAATTTAATTATTATAATAGTAATCAACACACTCAATCATGGTGGAATAAAGTAGATATATTACATAGAGATTTAGATTTATGGGAATTTATTGGAAGGAACATTAATGAGGTAGAAATTAATATATGAACTAAAGAGACATACATTAACTTGTAAAAGAATAGCATATATATCAAACTTATCTTTTTTTAGATTCTATATATCTATTATTTTCTTATTTTATTACATTTCCTATGATATAATCAGGCAGTATGATTTAATGACTTAAAGGGATTCTTCTTTCTATTCATTAATGTTCTTATCATTTGTCATTAATTCCATTATTCATTATTTTATCCTTATAAAAATCATTTCTTTTCATATTTATTCAAAGTGAATAGATAGATAAGAAGGGATATTTTAACTATCTAGAAATAATTTTTTACAATTCCAAAAATCTACATATTGAGCATTTATGATTAAAAAATAATTAACAATTATATATAAATTATTTTATAGAATATTAATGAACCTAAATAATATAAATTTCACATTTTTGTATGAAAAAACATATGATCATTGATTTTGTGTACATTTTTTGGTAATTCTAGTTCATAAAAGTGAATATAAATAATTCGGTTATCAAGGATCTGTAGTTATCTTGAACACAATTTTTTGGGAATATTTCTTTTTCAAAAATGTAATTCAATTGGATTCCTCTTCTATATATATTAGAAACTCTCATACTATAAGATATTAATTCATACCACTATTAACAACACAAAAAACATAAATTTTCATTACACCATAATCCTACACATCCTTCATCAATTCACATGAACATTTTCTAATATTTCATGTATGTTAGTGTTTAAATAAATCAATGGATCATTAACTATAATTAAATTTTATTCATCAATTCACTAATATACTTGTCTATTAGATGATAAATATATATTTTTTGCAATAATGAAATTCCATGATGCTACCTATATAAATATATATTTGGAAATAGGAACACTAATGCGAATCATTACAAGAGGAAATATATATCTTGTCTAAGTAGTGGATATGATGTATTTAAAATGGGAAATCATTTCATTGTGGTAACATCTACCAAATTTCCACATTAAATTAATGTAAAATAAGATCCTAATTTGATTATTTTTTATATTGGTGAAATAAAAAATCATCATCATCCCAATGGATTATATGTTCAATAAAAAATGATGATTTTAAATTTAAATAACATCGTATGATTATATAGAAACATATGAATCATTATTAATATACATGTAAAAATAAATCTTTGAAAATGAATTTATTTCTATGTAAAACATTTTTTATGTATATCTAAATGTCAATACAATTTCATTTTAGATTCATAAATATATTCACCTATGATTTCAAATGTAGTTGATGAAAAATAAACTAAGGAATTTTTTAATCCACTCACATATGTAGTTGGATTATGTAAGTCAGTGACTTGGAGACACTGGATTGTTACTCTAAATAATTATTAGTTTTTATAAATCACTACGTAGTCATTTTTTAAAATTATTTATCTACAAGAATGATACCATGAATTTCTTACATCATGTTCTAACAATGTTGATAATATATGAACCAGGGAATGGAATGTCTATGTTTTATTGTTATATTGAATGTATAATTGTCTAAAACTTCAAAACAAAAGATGAAATGTTATTTTGAAATTCCAATAAGAATTATTTTAATAGTCATCTATGTCCATTGAAACCTAACGATTGATTTTTGAGATTAAAAACCCATTTATATGTGAATTATTTATCAGTAATACTTAAATGTATATGATAAAATCCACTGAATGTTTATAGTGAGTATTTGTTTTATAGAAATCAGTTCTATTATATTGAATTCAATTAATATTTGAATTATGTATTTATATTTTTTATAAAAATATAAGACTACATAATTAAGGTAATAATCGCTGAATCTTATAAAATTCATTTAAATGATGAGCAAAAGGTTTTTTGAATTATTCTTTTTTGGAAATGAAATATTTCCATCCAAAATGTATCTAAATGAAGGATTTTCAATTTTATCCCATTTTTTTATAGTCATAGATATGAGTTTTTATTAAAAGTTATATGTTATGTGCAATATGGCATGGTGGGTATAATAAATGAGGTTTACGATTCATTACAATATTTAAAATTTATAGATATAAGATGACCTTATAATGTTTTATTAATGTAAATAGTTTATTTCAGTTTTGTTGTTATATAATGTGTAATATTTATCCACAACCTATCTATTTAATGTTTTAAATACTATTATTTTTTATTTTTAAACATACTGAAAATGTACATACAATAAAATATATTAAATAAATATTATTTTTAATTTTTTATACATTCCTTTTTATGTATCCATATGTTCTAAATAAAAAGAAGGTTTTTTTTTTCATAGAATGATATTATAGATAAAAGGTTGTTCATAAGGGGATTTCGATATTATATTATGATATTATGAAGATAATGTGTAAAAAATAAAATGTAATTATTTTTGAAATAAATTTTTAATGAAACGTTAAATACTATAAGATTTTAGAATGCCCTAGAAATGAAATAATTTATAGTTATATTATTTACCAAAATAATATCAAGGGAAGATTTCTATTGAATGGTTACAATGATGGTGATGATAATGACGAACATAGATATTGTTCTAGGAAGAAAATAATATTTTTAACCAAATAACATTTGACATTAACATGTACAGTATTTTTAATTCTAATTAAATTAATGGTATAATAAGAATACAAATCCTATGTATAATCAATATTCAAAAAACATTCAGCATATATTTTAATAACTAATTGGGTTTTGTTGGAGGTTTTTAATAGATTGTCATATAGAGATGCAGAATAAATTTCCTAGAGCTATAATTGGGTTAAAAAATACCTAAAAATTGTAGTAAACCCCAGTTAGATCCATATTAAATCATTTTGGATATGTTAGTCAATAGTTACTCTATGATTTGGTTATGTATTATCAAGAAAATTAATGAATATAAAAATAACATATAGTTAAATAAAATTAAATATCCACATTATCGTGATTTCAAATTGGATGTAGATATATATATATGATGAATTAAAATAGAAATTGACCTCTATATGGGTTCCATTGAGTTATCCCTAACTGTTGATAGTAATCATCTATACCTGGTGGGTACAAAATGTTATAGTTTCTATGAGTATAATTCTCGTATCGAGAAGCATAATAACATATTGTCGTAAAGAACTAGTATTTTATGTTAGATAACTGACCATTTATATAATATTATAATATCTCCCACAATATAATTTTTATACTAACTGTGTAGGGATCATACAAAATGTTTCCAATATATGAGGTTGGTTGGATAACAAGAATGGAATAATATATAATTTGAATCATTTAATATAAAATCATTCATGCATAGCATCATTTTGGTGGTTAGTTTTGTTTCTGATCATGTCATCAATTATAGAATATTTAATATTGGTTTTTCCAAATATTAGGAAGAGAATGTTCTTCAGGCCATCAATTGAGATAAACACATGGGTGTAATGTCATAAATAGATTGGGCAGATTAATTTAAAATCAAAATTATTGAGGGATATTTGGTGTTCTCATCCATTAAGAGGAATGTAATGTGACATATATATCACCACCACAGTCTATACATAAGTAATCATTAATTTATGTGTAATATATTGGATATTTACATATTCCATGTCATATATTTACTTGATATCTTAGATAAGAGATTATATGGTTATACATATTTTGAAATATCGAAACATGAATTGATATTTTTGAGACACATGTGTCTTATTGAGATAATTGTTGTTCTATTTCAATCATGATATGAATTGATTCCTTCTCAAGGACACCATTTTCATAAAATAATTGATTAGTGAATACAATGTTGTTTTTAAGGATATGGAGGCATATTTAGAAACATTATGGGATAATAAAAATGAGTATATTTAATTTGAAACATTAAAATATACAAAAATAGTTTTATAGGATATTAAAGATAATATATTATAAATATATTCAAAAATTACTATAAATGATGTGATACAATTTTAATTGATGATAAGTGTTAAAATAGATGTTTTGGAGACATAAAAGTGAATTTTATAAGGTTTCATGATTAGGTATTTATGATGTTAATTATGTTTAATCTTCACCCAGTTTTGAGGATTTCGTCACATTGTGTGGCTATTTGAATTATACTATAAAGGAAGCAATGAAACATTTATTAGAACTCATCATGGTCTATATTGTCTTAATGACCGATGCGGTGTATTTGATTATATCATAGAGTACCTAGATGGGATTTTCATGATAAATGATATCATCATCAATTCCTCATTATCCTTATATAAGGGCCAACATGTTTTATTATTCATCAAATAATGATTGATTTATGATGTTTAAAATATTAATTTGTCATATAAATATTAGGGGATAAATAATTATATTGACTCAAATGTATTTTTAGTTGACGTATTTTCCTCTTTTAGGAAACACTTTTTTATTATTAGATACTTGATAACAGTTTTCAATAACGTAAATTAAGGTGTTTAATTATAATTCATGTTCAATAATTCCATATTCCGGAGTCACTTATTAAAAATTTTAAAATCTAAGATAATTAAGGTGATTTTTCATCGTATTATTCATTAAACACATGATTATTCTATACCATGAAAAGAGGGTGGTCATACTAGATAATTAGTGTATTCCTGATACCCAAGTATTACACTTATGTTTTGATTAACTTAGTATCTTTTCATATATCTTGATAAAACAAGTTTAATGATTACTGACATTAATGAACATCTTTATTATTGTACTTAATTTTTATTACATATCATTTATATTAATTTGAGTCATATTGATATAATATGAATTAAATTATTTTTTGAGTAGTTATTATGATTCATTTGTCACGTTTGAAACCACTCCAATCCCCTTAACCAAGGAATTCTATGTTTGGGGTTTGATGATTTACCAATATTAGAAGTGGGTGATATTTATGGTAGAAAGAATAAATATACATGATGAGTAATATATTTTTTTCCCAAAATATCCAATCATATTTATTAAAACATGATGGAGGAAACAAGAAGGAAAATAATGGTCCAATTTGATGGAATTTTTGGAGATACCAGAATATTTTTTAAAAAATCAATAAAATTACCATATGAAGAACTTTGTTAATTCTATGAATGACATGTATTTTAATTATATATAAACTAAATGTATACATTACAAATATTGTGATTATACTTGAATTTGAAATCAAGTGTATAAATTATGAATACTATAGTGTTAATTTGATTAAAGAGGAAGAGGATTTCCGAATCATGGTTTGAATTTAACAACCTTACCTAAAAAACAAATTCCCTACCAATATGACACAAGACATTATACATACATCCATATATGAAAGAGGCCACCAACTAAATGATAATGTGTGAACACTATTAGTGGGTATACCATACCCTCAATACCATATACATTCTCCAAATATATATAAATAAAATTTTAATATCTTGGATTAGTCAAGGGAAATAAAGGATATCATCTGTAATATATAATGGAAAAAAATATATAGAAGAAAATAAGTAAACTCAGACACCAATTGGGTATGTTGCACTAGTGTATATTGAGTACCATAAATTAAATAAGTAAATATTATGTGGGAATACTCAAGAGTCTATCATGATCCCACTTATAGCTTTATGATTCATAACTAAAATATCTACTACATGCCAATTTACCTTTCATGGATCCTTATATATGTATTATGTACATGCATTGAGATGACTTTTAATGGTGTTAATAAAAAAATTAGGAACACCCCCAATTAGTACATAAAACGTGTTAACAATCTAACAGTATGTTGGACATGAATATTAATAAATGGAAATCCTAAAAAACCTAATATATTGTGTGTTATGAAATAACCCAACTACAATGAACCTAAGCAATAATTTTTCTTTCTCTATTCTGAGTGATCATTATTGTGGTTGTGGAACCATCATAAAAAATGGTATATCTCTGAGGAATGGAAATAGCTATACATGGATTCACCCACAAGGCCAAGCCATATAAGAGAATCATTTCTTAATTTTTATCCCCTAGCCTCGGTCACATAAACCACTATGACCCCTGTTTCTTCATGGTTAATATCACCAAATACCACTATGCCCCATTATTAGGCCATCTTAGGCCATTATACATTGTCTTATAACTCAGTATTGTCTTAATTTTTTACACTACATCAAAATATTATCCCCCTATTTGGTTAATGAGTTTTAATGGGTCATCCTAAAACTTTGTTATGATGCATTGAATGAAAATATAATATATATAATGTAAAACATGTAGGGAAATGGAATAAAATATAATGGAATAATATAAAAAAACTAATTGATGAAAAATAAAATAAAAAATTATGACATGATTTAAATAACATCATGGTTCATATAATGATAAAAAATAATATAATATCATATAAAATTCAAATACATAACCCCTATAAAGAATTAAACCTCTTATAATATGTTTTCGGATGTCAAAGTTAGGTTTCATCACATAAATTTCACCCGAATCAAATACATGTATCAGTCATTTAAAATTTTTAAACATGGATTCATTTGATTATTTCAAAGTGTTGTATTTACATATAAAATAGAAAACTCCACATTTGACCAAAAAATTATCTCTCCTAGATAATTTTCAAATTTCTGATTAAATCTAAATAATGTTTTAGCCATTAATTCATTATTGAATAATTGAAATTCCTCACGGGGAGATATATCATCTCCCTTTATAATATGTGTTAATCTTGAAAAATATTTTTTATTCACTTATAATACTAGGCTATTACGATTTAAATATTTTCTCTCAGTTTTCATTAGAAATCATAAATATGATTATTCTCCAAATTGAACCATAAATTGAATATCTATAATTTATCATTTTTAAAATATTACCCTCATGAAAATAAAAGAGATATATCATTTCTTATTCCTATGAATTAGATGATGACCTGGTTCAATCGAATATGTCTTCATATTTCATGCATAATGGAATTTACATACTTCTAAACATGAAAGAATATGAAAAAAGGGTAGGAAAAATTTTAGTAATATTATAATGAAAAGGCCAATGCTGGATTATAAAATTTATATTCGGAATTTAAATTCTTCATTTAATATTGTAGTTGAAATTATTATTGAAAGTAATAATTTTGAAAAAATTTGAATGTCGTTTAAAACTATTAAAAATTTATCGTAATTAATTTTCATGATTATTGTCTATCAAGTTATAAAATAGAAGATATATTCTTATGATAGAGGATGAAAATGAAAAAAAATAAATCATTTCAATATTTTATTTCCAATTTGATCACTTCTTAATGGTTACATGGAATCAACCTTATGCACAATTTTTATCCCGGTGTATTCCCTAAGACAACAACATTTATGCTTATATGGTCATTAATATTTATTTTCTAATATAACTCATCATGAGAATCCATCAACTATACCTTATATAGCTCAGTATTTAGGTAGAAATAGGCTTCAAAAAAATATCTACCTTTTCATAATCCATTGAAATGTTACATTACCTTTACATAAATCCATATGTACATTTACAAATCCCATGTAATTAAAGATCTACACTTACACGGTTTGTATAATCACTAGAAGAAATTTTTGTGAGAAATAGGTTATCTACATAACCTTTTATTGAATCCCTACATACTGTTACATAGGTAAAATCAACATTATTATACACTGATTAAACTCCAATGTTACTCTTACAAAAAATATAGGAACTGCAGATTAATTGTATATGCACAGTAGGATTTATATATAACCTTTATATAGAATTTTTTCTTTTAACCTCTCTTTATACAGTGTCTTATTTTCCATTACATAACCCTTATAAATTCCTTTTTACCTTTTAAAATAAATGAAACCTTTATATTATGGTTATTAAAGTCATTGATTTAAACCTACCAATATGAAATGACTATTTTACATTTACATGACTGTGTGAAAACAAATCTTTCATTTCACATTGTCTAAAAAATCATATTAACCATATGTAATCCTCATAAATTTATTGTTACCATTATGAAAACTTAACAATAATGGTGTAAGGATAATATATAAGAAAAATTCCATTCCATATAATAAGACTAATAAATAATATTAAGAATAGGGTATGAAGAACATTTTAAAAATAAACACATTACAATTATCCACATCTGAAGACATATCATAAAAAGATGTGTTCTTAGTGGATTTTTTGAAATGCTTAGGATGATATGATTAATAATCAGATTCATGATGTCATGTACCCTCCTAGATCTATCCATATTTTGAAAATATATGAATAAAAAAAATTATTCCCTATTAATACCTTATCACTTTATTATATATTCCAAATCAGGAATACCACATACGATTCAACCTGATCTCACTCAACATTATTATAATTGAACTTATTTTCATGATTATAATTTTATATATGTAGCTGAAACATGTGAAATTAATTCATCATACCTCAGAAATGGGAAGGCAGATCAAAACAATACCCCATTTTAGATACCCACTTAGTGATCTGAAATGGTCTATCCTACTATAGTTTCAAAGACCCTATCTTCCACATTGAAGTTTTCCCTGTTTAAGGAGTCACTTGTTGTAAAAATGATCACATATAGCTTCAATATCCTGATATTTTGAGTGGGACGAATTTGTCAACAATTAATATTTTTTTGTGGCCATACTAAATCATATCTTCATCTTCAAAACATAATAGTGAGATTTTGATTTATAAAAGATCTTTTTTTAGTTATACTATAAGGACTGTAATGTTCCATGGGTTTTAGATGAGTATCGGGTACATCGGGATCCAGAAAAACAACATCGGAAATGGGCAGATAGAGGTGCATTATTTAGAAAAAATTTGAATCCCACTAAAGGAACTAGACATGGTTTTTCCATATATTCAGTGGAGAACATATATTAATGATTCCTATGAAATATTTAATATAGACATTATTAACAGTATGTGCAAAATTTTGGATACGGTGTTCCAAAATAATGCATTTGTGGTTCATGGACATTTAGAATTGTACCGTTGTTTCATTGTTTTCCAAAACATGAAGATGTGCTACACTACGAAAAAAGGAACCATGGCCTGGAAACTAGATATGACTAGAGCCTACGATAAATTGGAATGGTAGTTCCTAAGAGCAGTGATGTTGAGAATGAGATTCTGCACTAAATGGACAGATATTGTCATGCACCGCATTTGGACCGTATCATTTAGAATCAAGGTCAATGGGGAGCTCACTAGAGTATTTGTCCCATCCCGAAGCCTGTGCCAGGGAGATCCCCTCTCCCATTTTCTCTTCATATTGATGGATGGTGTTTTCTCTATCCTTATTTCCAGGGCTTCATATGCTAAGTCTATTCATGGAGCAAAGTTCTGCCGTGAGAGCCCACAAGTGTCGCATCTTTTCTTCACTGATGACTTCCACATTTTCTCAAGAGAAACTATTAATTATTTTCATGTGATCCCCCATGCGATACAACAATATGATTGGGCATCTGGAAAATCTATCAATCACGGAAAATTGGAAATCTCTTTCAGAGTAGGGGGCCTCCTACCAAGATAGATGTTCTTTGTGATTTTTAAGGCATCCACATGGTCGATAAACACCAAAAGTATCTCGGGCTACCTACAGTGATTGGACGGTCCAAAAAATAAATCTTTGAATCTCTGTTGGAAAAAATTGAGAAAAAAATTCAAGGCTGGACCCTTAAAAGAATCCCCAAATCTGGTAAAGGAACTCTCATTAATGCGGTCATTCAGTCTATCCTCAGCTACTTTATGCCATTTTTTAGGCTCTTAGCATCCATCATCAACCTGATCTATTCACATATTTCCAACTTCTGGAGGGGGAAAATGATGGATGAAATAGACCCCATTGGTTGTCCTGGGAGAAACTCTACAAACCCAAGTTGAAGGGAGGGATGAGATTCCAAAATATTTTTCTGTTCAATGATGCTCTGTTGGCCATGAAATGATGGCGCCTTTTTAATCGTTCATCATATATTTGTGCATGGATACACTGGGCTATGTACTTTCCCCACACGGAATTCCTCGGTTCCCCTCTTGGCACCTGACCTATCTTTCTCTGGAGAAGTATCTGGGGGGCCCGAAATCTCCTTGATAAAGGGCTGGGCGGGAGAATATGAAATGGCTCATCAATCAACATCTGGACTGATCCCTATCTTGTAGATAAGGATGGTATGCGGGAACATCCCCCGCCCAATCAGATCTTGAAGATGCCACGACCAACTGCCTCTTTTTAGACCAGGGTTTGGGTGGTGTATGGAAAATATAGAGGAATGGTTTAATGAACGAGAGAAAATAATTATCCTAAGAATCCCATAGATCCTTGATGAAGGCCCCGACCATAATTTTTGGACCAATGATATTTCAGACGATTACACAGTGAGATCCAGGTATAGGCTGGATCTTTTCATCTGCTCCCTCGACCGTGATGAGGGACCATGGAAAGCGCTATAGAAGCTCAACGTCCATCCAAAAATTCACCAATTCTAGTGGAAGATGTGCACAGGGACCCTCCCTACCATGAGCCTTCTTGTTTATCGACATATGGCCACGGATGAGTCCTTCCTCTTCTGCCTGGATATCCCTAAAACTCCTTGGCACGCCATCATTCACTGCAGAGGAGTTATGAAAATTTGGAATAAATGGGGCCTTACTTCAGATGCTTCACTGGACATTATGTCTGACCTACACGATATCTTGATGCATTGGTGTTCTTCTCTCTCATCAATCTTACTTTAATTCTCTTTGCACCCTAGCGTAGATCATTTGGTTCGGCGTAACAATTCGGTTTTCCACCACGTTCATAAACCTCTTGATTTATGGACTGAATGAGACATTTCATCGATTGAGGGAAGGGAGGACCAAAAAGTAATCTTTACGCGAGATATTACCCCCTCATGTTCCCCTCATTGGACTCCCCCAATGGAAGCAAGAATTAATCTTAACATGGATTCTTCTCTCCCCAAGGATGGGCCTGTTGCTCTCGGCCTCCTGAATCGAAATCATCAGGGGAACATCATTGCAACAAAATATTAATCACATCATGCCCTCTGGAAACCAACTGTTGCTAAGGCCTCTACTATCCTTGAAGGTGTGATGCTCTCTATAGAACAGGGATGGGATGATATCATCATTGAGTATGACTGCCTTTCTATTATCAATGCTATTAACCACAATGATGCCGGACTCCTGCCTTTTTTTTCATCATCAGGTGAATCCAATCTCTTTTCCAAGGCTTCACATGTTGCACCTTCACCTTTACCAAAAGGGAAGGAAATAATTTATCCCATCATCTGGCGGCCCCAGGCCCCTTGGATGTCAACCACCTATGGCTTGAAAATTTCCCTTCATGGCTCTACCTATGTACGACTGCTGATCTTCATCTTTAATGTTATCTTTCCTTATTTCCAAAAAAAAAGTGGATGATATTAGATGATTGAGAAACTAATTGTGTAAGGTAGTTGGTGACTGGATTTATCTGATATTTTTTTTGAGTACACATTCATCTACACCATTTTTTTGGTCTGAGTGAGGCCCTTATTAGTAAATGTTTTTCTTTTCAAATTGTCTTAAAGATGATATGATATTTTTATGGACATTAAATTCCTCCACTAAAAGTGGTTAATTCAGGTTAGTAGATTGGAATATCATTGTAAAATGAGGCTACATGTATGAATTTAATTAATTTGAATTTTTTAAATTAAATTCATGACTTTAATGGGAATGTGATAACCATGGCCCAATGATTTAGAAAATTTTTATCACCTAGACTAAAGAGATTTTTTTCTATAGTTTCGGCTTGGAATAATATATATGTGGTGATATTGATCACCATATTGAGGCAATATAGTTGTCAGATTAAGGCAATGAGGTCATCAGGATGACATAATAACTCCCTTAACATTGGGAAGGTGATGACCATTAGGATTTTATAAACATGTTCATATGGGAATAATGTGTTGAGTGGTGTAGTATAGCTTTTTTGGAGATTCCTCATTGTTGTCATTGGTTGAAATCATATTGGAGGTGTTTGGACACAGATAAGACTCAGTCATGTTGGTGTTTATCACTCTTAGTTTGTGGAGGGACCCCTAAACATGGTGGAATAAGTGTTTGTGTTGAAAATATGTAATTCTAGGGGTGATTATCCTAGAAATCCTCATGGATGATGAGAGGCCATCAATTGATGGTGTTGATACCAATTATTAGGTGATATGGCTTTCCATTACACAAGAGTCCATTGGGATAGGGTATTAGGATAATGTATATCTCCAAGTCTTGATATATTGACTATTGTGACAATGATGATTATATATATTAGAGGAAATATATCAATGTCCCTTTTCACATCGGCTTTGATCCAACATTCATTTTTTGAAATGGGGTCTGAGGGACGGGAGAATTTATATGGAATTTCGTTGGATGCCAGGTTACATGGATGATGGAATGTAGTTCCAGTAACCTGATTAGGGGTGGAACCTAAAGACTCACATTTATTTTGATTCATTGATGGGTTCCATGGGAGATAAACTATCGATCATCACCATCACAAATATATATATAGACACATTTTTTATTCCTTATATATATATTGGGGTAAAATGTTTGGACTTATTTTAGGGATGGTCAAAGCAACTGATCACATTCTTGTGGATCTTGGGAATAAGGGAAATAATTTATTAAACAAGATAGTGATTATTTTATTTATATTAATCATACAACTACATAATTTATTATGTATAATAGAAACAAATTAGTGATGGACTACATTGATTATTATCAATGCCTATATGATCCTGTCAAAGAATGTATATAATTTATGTCCAAGCAATTAGTTAAGGGATCCAAAATGAGATATGGAGTATATTTATTGATTTATTCTAGTAAGCATGGGATCGATGGAAAGGGAAAATTATGGTTCCTCTAAATCAGTTATAGTTCCTATGATTTTTTAGGAGTTTTATATATGTAGTTACTCATGGTTCTTCAATTTATAACCAATATTTATTTTGATATGTATGACCATTATGCAATGTTTCATTTATAAATGGTATATTTAGAATCATTTATTATATTTCTTGTTTATTCATCTGATGGTTTCAATATATTTTTTTTGTATAGTTATGGTCTTCTTCAATTATGTATTGAAATATGTACAATTATTATTCTCACCACTAGAGGGAATAATCTCCCTACTATCACCTCTATAACCATCACTTCTATTAAGAAACATTTAGTAAATTTGGAGGAATTCATATGAACATGTGTCCATACAACTCAGAGAAATGTTCATGTAGAAATATAGGTTATGGTGCTATAAAAGGTATTAGAAAGGTTTTGTTTTCATTTTATCATTAAATTAGGCTATGGAATGTGAGATACTTTGATGATGTTTGTAATGGGTATAAATATCATGTAAGGGTGCATATAACCCCATGAACAGGGGATATGAAAATTTTCTAGGGTTTAGAAATTGATGTTATGATATGTTTTTTAATAGTTGTTCTGATTTCCACATCATGTGGTGAACATTGGTGTGATAAATATTTGTTAAATGTATTGAACCTTGGATCTGTATGGAAATAGAGGATTGTTAAAAACCATGATAAGACCATAGTTTTATATGATGTATGTTTCTTGTGATTATCATTTAGAATATACAATTCACTATATGGGAGATGTTTTTTAATGTATAATCAGATAATATAAACAATATTTTCCCACATAATCACTTTTGGTGGAATTATACACATCCAAACAACTAATTTTATTCCAATGATATCTTAATTCCATTCTATATGCATGTGATATATATCCACTTCTAGGGTTTGACTGAGATGAAGACAATAGTTGAGTTATTTAACATTTCACTAAAGAAACTAAACTGTGATTTCATGTATGGCCACTTTGGTGGAAGTCTACTCAACTACAACAGATTGATGATAAATGATACTTAATGAATTTCTATATTATGGATCGAAAAGAAGTCCATGAGTATAAGTTACAAGTGATTCTAGAATCTGATGTGGGTAGGTGTGGGTAATTGGGATGGATCATACCCGATACATGACTTTGATATGGTTATCTAATTGGCCTTGAGGCTGGATGTCATGTGGCATGGTGTGGTAGGGGATTTAAAGCGTTGTCTGATGTGTTGTCTGTTATAAATTTATACATTATTGATATATATATATATATATATATATATACTATTATGGATTTTTTACCATCCTGATTAGTATTCAATGTGAGGAAACCTAGAGGGGATCTTGGGGAGTGTTATGAAGAAATTGAAATGGTACCTCTTGAGTGTGCAAGATATATGGCCCCTAAGTGTTGGTAAGATCTTTTGACATAGTTATATGATCCTATATAGGAAGGATAATCACATATTGGATATTATCATCCATTCCTTGAGTAGAATCTCATTGAAATCCTTGTTTGAGTTTTACTGGGAATTGATCAGTTAGATTATGGTGTTGATCCATCTATAACATATTTGAATAATGAATTCTAATTTAATCATCCAATAGTATTCTAGGGTGATAGTGGAAAAAGTAAGATATTTATTGGATATAGACCTTTTAGATGATATTTAACCAAATAGAGACTCTTCTAGGGTAGAGGGTGAAGCTGTAGAGTTATATACAATGAGTATGAGAAAAATTATGGTGGGATGTACATGTAGAGGTAGGATGTACTGTGGTTCAAGCATGAAACGATTTCAATGAAATGTTATTCTAGTACTTATTTCTAGAGATGTTGATGGAAGAAAAAGCCTGAGAGATCATGAATCATCAGTAAGAGGATACAAATGACATGTATTACACAAAAAACATCACATATTTGTCCTGATTTTCACCTAATATGGTGGGAGTATACCTTACCTTGGTTGAACTTTTTTAATGGTGGAATTTAGCATGAAACAAGGCTCATGTGAACATCTTCAAACTGATGTCTTTCTCATAGGTGGTCAATAATTTCCTAATAGCTGAGGGGGACATAATAGAATAGTATTATATGATCTACGTGACAGTTACATCTAATCTAAGAAGATATGATTTAGGTAGGATGAAGCAAGGCCATGAGGAATCTCAAAAGGGTCATTAGGAAAAATATTCAGGTTGGTTAATAAGGTGGAAGAGGTTCATCCGTATTTTATGGGTTCAATATTCTAGGGAAATTTCTCCCCCTATGTGGTTGGTTTCTAGAAGAGTGTTGATCTTGTATCCATATGGTCCATTTGGATAGGTTCTATAGGAATACTTTACAAAATGATGGTGGACTGGGACAGGGGAATACTCATGGATATGAGGTTGGTTTGGGAGTAGTAGAAGGAGAATGTATATGATATAATTCTATAAGTGATGGTTGTAAAAGAGATAGTGGGGCCCATTAGTGGAGTCAATGGACAATCGATGGTGTTTCTATGCAGCGAGACTGGGCCTCAGGAAGTCATTCATTAGGATAGGTTCATAGAATTTAACATCAATGGGAAAAGAAGGTTTTGGAGCTGATGATATTATACGGTATCTCTTAGGGATTAATAGGTTTCCATTTATATTTTATTTTTTCTAGTTTTGGTAGATGAGGTGCATACATAATTTTATGGACTAACCCCAATCTAGTGAGAAGGTTGTAATTAGTTATGGTGTTATATATACATATATATATATTATGTGAAAAATAATCATGATTTATTTGGGAATAAATCTGATGCATGTTCTATATGATGTTCATAGGCATCTGGCCATCAATGAGATAGAAGATCATTATGAGATGTGTATGTACAAGGATTTTTATGGCCATGATTACCTATATATAATTCATGATTATTTTTGTGTTTATATTGAGATAATGGACTAATTGGAATCATATGAGTTGTGGAAAATATTGGGTGTTTGAAATTAAATGGGTATTATTTGAGAACATGATGAGGTTTGGGAGTGAAAATAGGTCATGAAACTTTTGATTCTAGGGATGGTTGTTAGAAAATTAGATGGTTGTTTTGGTTCATGATGTGACTGGTTAGGTAACTGCTATGGTGGGTGCATATAGGGAAATTAGAATTAAGACTATATAGTCTGTGTAAGATGTGTTGTAACACCCTAAGTTTCCATGATGTGTTTCCCTTTAAATAATGCATTAGCTTGTGTTGTACGCAACCTAGAGTATTAACCCACCATGATAAATGAAATTATATGTATTGAATAGTAATACCCACTTTTTGATATTTTATAAATTTTAATTTCCAAAATGGGCATCATTTTTTGATGCAGAATATCAAAATTATCTTAGGTTGAATTTTGGTTTTTTTCTATGAACATTCAATTTTTAATGAAAAGTGAAAAACACTGCATTATTGTTTAAAACTAATGTTTTATTTAAATAATTAGTTAGTTTATTTTCAATTATTTTAGGTCAAAATAGATAAATAATACCTATATTAGTTCAATTTATTTCATTAGAGTCATTTTATAATATGTTTTGATATATAAAATTTTATTTAGCTTTTTTACCATCTTTTACCCACCTTCAAGGAGCATTTAAAAATTTTAATAAAACATAATTTTACTGCATCTGTGAGTTGAATTTCAAAAATCCAAGAGACACAGTTGATATCACTATGTAAAATGTGGTTCAAAATGATGAAAATAATTTTTTGTGAATAGTAATTTTTGATTCGTATTTACCATGATTAAAATTAAATTGGGTAATTAAGGGTAAAAATGATATTATAATTACCCTAAAATATGTCCTAATTCTATTGGATATGTGAAATTAGACCTGAAACATCTTTAGGAATAAAATATGATCCTTTCGGTCTACTTGGATTAGATTAGGACATTTTTTATTATTTTATTTAAAGAAGAGTTAAAAGTGTTAAATACAATGTTTAATTACTAAACCATTTTAATTATATGGTTACACACAATATAAAATCTTCTATAAATAATCATTATAAAGATAAAAATATTGCATAATTAATTGAATTTTATTTATAGTTTTTTAGTCATTATATAATTAAATTTATTGATGACACATTTATGTTGTAGTAATTACCTTATTAATGAAATATTTAAATAATTGATATTATAAATATCCAACTAAATGTAAGTTGAGGATTAGGATGAATTTCACTACATTTAGAGGTTATTATTACATGTTAGGGTTCATTAAATAATTTTTTTGATGTAATCATGCTGTTAGGATTTTTACAAAAAACAAATTCTAAATAGTGTCAAAATTGACATAATTTAGTTTTTAAAACAAACACTATATTATTAGTTGATATAATATACCAAAAAATATAATTTTTAGCCAAAGGAAATAGATACGATTAACTATATATATATATATAATGAACCACTTGGGGTTCTCTTGGATTTTTATACTAATTTTATTAACTATATCATATAAAAATACAAAGAGACATGGTAAATGTCAAACTACTTAACTAAGAGTTAAATCTAAATGATAATCTTAATATGTTTACCTAAACCTGTCTAAAACATATTGGTTGAGTAGTGTTCAACCTATCCCCAGCACATCTAAAAAATAAATCATTTTTGAACAATTAAAAACCGAAAATGATTTCATTATAAAATAATATTTCTTGCTTTTTCTATAGGGACCCTTGCCTCTCTTTTAAAAGGGTACATAACTTTCTCTTAACTTCACACCTCCATTTCTACATGGATTGGACAAAACAAGAACACATATCCTCCAAACATTCTTCCCTTTATCCTAGAGTTATTACTTTTGTCAGAAAGACATTCTACGGAGCCCTTTTGATCAAATCAAAAGGAAGAACCTGATGAAGAGGTAAATATTTTTTCCCAGTTTCAAGATATTTTCTTTTTCCACATTCTATTTCTTTGTTGTTTCTAATAAAAAATAAAAAATATAGTATATTCTATATACAGTGATGTTATTATAAATATTTTACAACCAATTTCATTATTCTATCCATCATATGAATTCCAATGTCACCATACATCCATATGTACGGCTTATCATCTCCACATCGTGGTGTAGATTGTTTTTCAAACACATCATTATTTGGATGGGTATAATAATAAGTACTACTGATTTAAATAATAAATAATAAATTTTAAATATTATTTATATATTATATACCATCCAATTACATAATATTTCACCATCAATATAATGATATATTCGCTTCTGCGTATGTACGGATTACCATCTTCACGAATACGATGAGATTCATTCCCCATTGTAATCATTCAAGAATAATTTTTATTATTGAAAATAATGTTTATGAACATAATATCATTCATTATATTAATCAAATACATCCTATAAATAACAAACATGGCTTACATAACCAGTCATATAAAATAAAAATAATCAGTTAACACCTGAAATGATGATACTAATAAAATATTATTAACAAAGAAACATCACAAGATCATGTTTGTTATCATTTTATGTATATGATTCATCTATAATATAAAAAAATTAACTATTATATAGGTGCTTAACATTACATTTTCTATGGAAAAGTACAAGGTAATAGTTAATTGTACAATCTCATTACTTATACAAGGTTTTTAATATTTAAGTATCTATTAGGACCCCATTATCATCCATGTCCATGTTTTTTTACATATGTAATTCAAAACATTCTTAATATTTACTATACTATGGGTCATGGTATTTCATACCCTTATTTTATCATATATTTTTTGAAAGTAATCTTTCCATCTTTTTCTAAAAAAGGAAATTTATCACCATTTCAACAAAATTCAGGTATGAATGTCTTTTTAAACATATATAGAGGGGGTGGCTATTTTTCACCATTATAAAATCATCAAAGAATCCCATAAAAGCTTATAAGAATATTTCCCAAATAAATGTTTTTATATAATTATATAACATTTAAATGATTTCAAAATAAAATGAGATATTTCTC
This sequence comes from Viscum album, assembly GCA_963277665.1. Taxonomy (NCBI): domain Eukaryota; kingdom Viridiplantae; phylum Streptophyta; class Magnoliopsida; order Santalales; family Viscaceae; genus Viscum; species Viscum album. Next base: position 1,635,773,662 of record OY728121.1, on the reverse strand, counting down.
TAAAAAAAGTAGTGATTTCATCTATGTCAAGATCCTTTGATGGATTTTATGCTTGTTTGAAGTTGATTTATTATGATACAAAATGTCCATATTGTATTGATGGGTTTGTGATATTTTTTACTATGAATTTGTTATTTTTACAAGATTCATGGTATATGGATAATGTCTTGACAGTTATTACAAATGTTTTAATACAAATTTTTATGTTATGTTTAAACATATTCATATGAGTAATGAATTGGACTTAGTAAGTGATTTGTGGAGCCGGTTATAGCTCCTCAATGCATTAGTAGGTTTCACGAGACACACTAATATTTTGGCAAAAGGCCTTGACCAAATCATATTTGTAGTCTTGGCGTATGGCATTGACTATGGGGGTATGAAGTCTCGCATTATGCATTCCATCATTATGAAATTGGCCATTGATATTGCTTGTGATTATTCTACTAGTAGATTATCCATGTGAATTAGTAAATTGAATTATTTGATTTATATTGGCCATATTTTTAATAATTATATGTTCAAAAGTATTATTTTTTAATCTTATACATTGCCTTAATAGATTATGCTTATCAATGAAAACTTCCGCTATATTTTTAACCTTACTGAGCTTCTATGCTCACCTCTTTCTATGTTTTATTTTTATAAGTATGTGAAGAAATATTTTTTTTGACCTGCAAGGATTGGGTAAGGATATGAGTGTGGTCATTGGGGAAAAATTTTGTTGATGTTTTTTTTCATGATGTAATGATAAACTTATGAATGTATCTAGTACTTCCAAGTATACTAAAATGATATGACATTCGGGATTTGATCCTTTGTGATAATGACAATGTTATGTAATAATTCACCACCTCTGGGTAACTAGGTTTGGGGCATTATAATTGGTATCATAGGAAGCTTAGTACAATCCTTTGAAGATAGATTTATAAAAACTCATATAAGGGAACATTTCACTATGTTATATTTTTAGGATCAGTATAGAAGTACATCCTAAAATTTTTGTAATGTATAGATTTTTTGAGTTTTCCAAGCAATAAATCTCTGTCATGATATGAGCTGGTAGTGGTGGCTTTGGAATAGATTTACATAGTGGTGATACACGAAAAAACTACTTCGATATATAATCAAACCAAAACTAGTGCACGATAATAGCCCTTGGTGTAGTTTTGGTAACAACACTCCCGAGGGATATGCATAAGATAATTCACATTTTGTTTACAAACCATTATGAAGGATTTATTATTATATAACTCCTCAAATAAAAAATTTTTATGATTATATATTATATACATATACTATTAAATTTAGGTTAAGTGTTGTACATGTTTGGAATTATATATTGTGATTCCTAAACTAATCTATTGTATTACATTAATTAAAAATATATTTTTACTGAAAGGACCAGAAAAAAATCATTGAACGTAATCCATTGAGGAATTTTCATCCTACAAAAGTTAATTATAGTAGAGCTGGTGATGCAATTGGAGCGGATCTTCTTATCACCATACTGGGACAACTCACTCAGGTTATGAATAACAAACATACTCGTACAGAGCACCCTGATCCACAATTCGAGGATCAATGTTACGCCTCTTCATGTGGAAAAAACACAAACATTCAATGGGAGTACAAATCCATTGGTAACAGAGCATTGGATATGATCCATAGATAAAATATTTCATTTTTCGGGGAGTATCGAAATGGAAAAAGTTGTCATGTAAGTTTATCACCTCATTGGAGATGCAGATCAACGGTTGTTATTAATCCCAAACACAAAGGAAGATGAAGAAGTACCGAATATGGAATGTAGGGTTTTAAAAGATATTTTAATAGAAAATGACTTTCCTCATGACAATTGTGCAGATATGGAAAGATAGTTTCTGACTCTGAGGAAAAAGGAAGATGAGAATGTCGCAATGTATTAAGTTAAAATTATAAGGTAAGCAAAGAATATAGTAAATCATATACGTAACCCAAGGAGTAATATAGATCATTTAGTTGATTGATTAAATCCATTTACATAGAGATCATTAGTCTCACAATCCTTCATATCATACGATGTTATAGTATTATGTTCTATCGATACAAAAAGGAATTCTCTATGTCTTATGACTATAAGGAAAAGCAAGAGAAAAAATATCTGATAAACACTTTGGAAGTGGAAATAAGTGGAAGAAAAAAAATGTTGAATATCCATTATATGGTAAATGTGGGAAGAAACACCCTGGTACTTTCCTGAAGGTAATGGGAGTCTATTACATGTTGGGTGAAAATGGCCAACAAGCTCTTGATTGCAAGGGGAAAATGATTTTGTAAATGTTGAATGCTACAATTTTAGTGAAAAGGGGAATTATGAAAATGAATATCCTAAGCGCTAAATGAACGTACCTCATTAAATTCCATAGGATTAAGACCAAACTTCTACAATCACTACTACTGAGGATGATGCCCAGAAAGACGTGGTGGCTGGTAATTTAATGGTTTCCTCAAGTTTAACCAATGCTTTAATTGATATCGGATAATTTCATTGTTTCATATCATCCTATTTTTCTAAGATTAATATATATTTTAAATTTGACATAGTAATGGAGTTGATAGTCAACACACCTAAGGGATGTATTTTCACAACAATGTTTTGAGAATATGTTCCCATTAGGGCATATAAATGTTCTTTATCATCTGATCTCATCATCATACCCATGATTGATTTTAATATAATCCCCAGAATGGATTGGCTTTCAGACCATGATGTGAAAATTTATTCTAATAAGAATGAGGTTACAATTTATGATTATGGAAAGGAGTAAATTATCCTTAGATAAGAAATGTGACCACCTGATTCTTATCTATATCCACCCATAGTAGATCTACAAAATTCATTTATGGGTAATAAAGAGAATGAAATGACTATGGGTGAGAAAAATAATGTTAAAATAGAGTACATACCTATTGTGCAAGAATATGTTGATGTGATTCTAGAGGATTTACCTGGATATCCTCCAGAATAATAATTTGAGTTTTCTCTTGATTTAATTTATGGTTCGAGGCCCATGTCAAAGACCCCTTATAGAATGGCCATAATGAAATTAGTGGATCTAATGAAACTACTAGATGAATTATGTAATAAAGGATTTATTCACTATAGTGTTTCTCTATGGGGAGCCCCTATCAATTTTGTTAATAAGAAAGATGGATCTATGAGGTTGTGTAATGAATATATGGATATAAATGTTATAATAATAAATAACAATTATCCCATACCTCGCATTGAAGATTTATTAGTTCAACATCATAGAGCTCAATATTTTTCAAAGATTGAACTTCGATATAGATACCATCAGTTGTGGGTGAAGAAGGAAGAAATTATGAAGACATCATTTTGAACTAGGTATGAGAATTACGTGTTTACAGTAATGCCTTTTGGAATGACTAATTCACCCTCTGACTTCTTGGATATAATGAATAGTGTTTTCAAGGAATATTTTGATGAAATTTTAGTGGTATTTATTGATGATATCTTGGTATACCCCAAAAGTTATTAAGATAATGAAAATCACATGTGCATTATTCTTAAGACTCTTAGAAGAAATGAATTATATTTGATATTTAGAAAGTGTGAATGCTGGCATTAGGATATTTATTTACTTTTCCATATTGTCTCTATGTATGGAATCATTTTTGATCCTTAAAAAACATTGGAAATCCATGAATGACCAGCACCGCTGAGTATAATTGAGGTTTGTAGTTTTATTGGGTTAGCTAGTTATTATCGACATTTCGTCTAGAATTCTGCCCAGTTGGCTAACCCATTAACCAAGCTCACATGTTAAGGGGTTAAATTTTTGTCGAAAAAAGAGTTTGAAGAAGGTTTTGAATAACTGAAGAGATGATTAGTCTGTGCTCCTATCATGACTCTACTGTCAAGGAATGATGGGTTTGTTATTTATAGTGATGATTTAATGAAAGGACTTGGTTTTGTACTTATGCAGAATGATAGAGTTATTTCCCATGCATCATGATTGCTAAAAATTGATGAGAAAATCTATCATACACATGATCTTGAGATAGAAACTATATTATTTTATCTGAAAATATGGAGACACTATCTCAAATGGTTAAAATTTAATATTTACACTGAACACTATAGTTTGAAGTATATATTCACATAGAAAGAACTCAACATAGGGAAATGATGACGGATTTAACTACTCAAGGATTAAGATTTCACTATATACTACCAACCAGGGAAGGAAAATAATTTGGAAAACGCTTTGAGTAGAATGGATCGTGGAGCTTTGAAGAAGATGAGAGTTGAAAGGTATCCTATTTTCATGGATCTAGTCAATATTGATATGAGAATAACCATGGATGGTGATTCATCAATAAATTTTCAAATGGTTTCCAAACCATCATTAATAGAAAGGATAATGAGTTCTCAGACTAATGTTGAGGAGTTTCAAAAGAAGATTAAAGCTGTGAATGATCAGAGTTTGAGTGACTTCTTATATAAATATGGAATTTTGAAATTTTGGATGAGATGTTTTTTTTCCTAACTAACCTAATCTTAAAAGGGAATTGTTAGATGATTCCCATATCTCCAATTTATCTATACACACTAGGGGCACCCATACATATATATATTTGAATGAACATTTTTTGTGGGACAACATGAAGAGAGAGATTGCTGATTTGGTTTCAGGATATACGGTTTGTCAACAATTGAATGTGGAAAGGCAACAACATAGAGGATATATGCAAACTCTACCAATACCTAAGACTAAATTAAATAATTTTGTGATATAATTTTTCATGGGGCTACCAAAGACTATTAATGTAATGATACAATATTGGTCAGTATTGATCGAATTTCCTAGTAAGAATATATTGTTTCTATAATATAAGATTTACCATTTAAATGTTTTACAAGACTATATATTAATGACGTTTTAAGACTTCATGGAGTGCCTCTATGTATTTTTCCTGATCGTGACCTCCATTTTACATCATGATTCTGGAAAAGTATTGAGAAGGACTTGGATACTGAACTTTGTTTTAGCACTGCCTACCACCCACAAACTGATGGAAATTCAGAACAAAAAATTAAAACCATAGAATACAAGTTGTGTCCTTGCTCACATGACATTCGAGTTATGTGGGGTTAATATTTACCTATGGTAGAGTTTTCCTGTCACAATATCTTCCATTCATTTATTCATATGGTACCATATGAAGCAGTATTTGGAAAGAGATATAGCACACCAACTAGTTGGGATGATGTGGGTGAAATAAAACTCGTAGGCTCAGAACATGTTGATGAAATAATGGAAAAGGTGAAGGTTATCCAAACCCAGATGAATGAATCCCAAAGTAGGAAAAATATTTACTCTGATAACTAAAGGAAGGATTTGGAATTTCAAGAAGGAGACCATGTTTTCATGAAGATATCTCCATGGAAGGGTGTTATATGTTTCAGTAAGAAAAGTAAATTGAGTCCCATGTACGTTGGACATTTCAAAATTCTAGAACGAATTTGAGTTGTATCATATCATTTGGAAATGTCACAAAGTCTCTCCAACGTTCATGATGTGTTCCACGTATCACTGTTTGAAAATACATGCCTGAACTAATGCATGCACTCAGCTATGAGGAAATTGAACTGGACCCTAATCTATCTTATTGTGTGGAGCCTGTCAAAATTATTGATAATAGATAACACATGTAGAGATACATGATGACTCGTCTAGTAAATGTTCAATGGAGAAACCAAAAGATGGGAGACGCAACGTGGGAACACGAGGAATGTATGATGCAGAACCACCCGGATCTATTTACGCCGTAATATTCAAGAAATTTCAATGATGGAATTATTTTATGGAGGAGATAATGAAACACCCCAATCTTGCATGGTACGTTTCCCATTGAATAATGCATCAGCTTGCGTTGTACGCAACATAGAGTAATAACACCCCACAACCAATGAAACAAGCCATTATGAATAGAAATACACACTTATTTGAAATTTAATAAATTTAAATTATCAACATGGACTTCATTTTTGGATTCGGAATTTAAAAATTAGCTTATGGTGAATTTTTGGTATTTTTATGAAAACTTTCAAATTATGATAAATAGTGAAAACACTATATTATTTTTAAAACTGATTTTTTATTTTAATAATTAGTTAACATATTTTTATTTATTATATTTAAAATAGATACATAATACCTATATATGTTCAATTTAATTCATTGAAATCATTTTATAATAAGTTCAGATATATAAAATTTTATTGAACTTTTTAACAACTTTTACCCACATTTAGGAGCATTTAAAAATTTTCATAAAACATAATTTTACCACTTTTGTGAGTTGATTTTCAAAATAATGAGAGACACGGCTAAAATAATTAAGTATAAGGTTGTTCAATAAGAAGAAAACAATTTTTTGTGAATAGTAGCTTTTTACTTTTATTACCCCAATTAAAAGTAAATAGGGTAAGTAAGTGTATAAATGTTATTATAATTTTCCAAACACATGTCCTAATTCTATTAGATTTTTTAATTCCACCAAATCAACCATAAGAATAAAATATGATCCTTTTGGTCCACTTGGATTAGATTAGGACATTTATTATTATTCTATTTAAAGATGAGTGAAAAGTGTTAAATTCAATGTTTAATAAATAAAAAATTTTTAATATAGGGTTAATAACAATATAAATTATACTATAAATATTTATTAGAAATATAAAAATATTTTCTACATAATGGTATTTTATTTATAAATTTTTAAACATTAAATAATTTTATTTATTTATTACACAATGTTGAAGCAATAATTACCTTGTGAATTAAATATTAAAATAATTGATATTATAAATATCCAAATAAATATAAATTGAGACTTATGATGAATCACAATAATATTATAGGTTAATATGAAATTATAGCGTTGATTAAATAATTATTTTTCGATGTAATTATGTTGTTATTATTTTCACAAAAACCAAATACTAAATAGTGTCAAAATTAACATAATAGTGTTTTTAAAAAAATAAAATATTATTAATTGATATAATATACATAAAAATATAAGTATTATTCAATGGACATAGATGAGGTTATATATATTATTAATAAACCACATAAGGATCGCTTGGTTTGTAATAGTATGTTTATTTTCCATATAAAATAAAAAATACAATGAAACATGGTAAATGTCAAATAATTTAACTAAGAGTTAAATCTTAAAGATACGGTAAATATGGAGACCTAAACCTATATAAAACATATTTTATCAGGGTTTTATTACCCATACTCACCATACACTCTAAATAAATCATTTTGGTTCCATTAAAAATCTAAAATGAATTTATTATAAAATAATATTTCAAGCTTGTACTAAAGTCACCCTCACCTCTCTTATAAAAGGGTATTTCCCTTTCTCCTAAATTCACACCTCCAATGCCATTTTCATAACAACACTGTGCCCAAATATCCTCCCTACATTCCTCTCTTAATCCTATAGGCCTTACATCGGTTATAAATCCATCCTATGGTGCCCTTTTGATCAAATACAAATGAAGAACATGAATAAGAGATAAATATTTCATCACCTCATTCAAGTTAATTATTTATTCCACTTCCCATTTCTTTGTTGTTTCCATTCATAAATAATAAATCCAGTATATTCTATATACTGTTATTTTATAATAAAAATTATATAACCCTATTCATTTTTTCATTCATCATATGAATGACAATGTCACTATACGTGTGTACGAAGAACTTACCATCTACATGTCGTGGTGAAGTTTGTTATTCAAACACTTAAATATTTGGATTGGTATAATACTGAGAATAAATAATGTAAATAATAAATATAAAATTTTAATGATTCTGTAAATATGATATACCATCCAAATACAATTAATTTCATCATCAATATAAGGATATTGTTGCTCATGCATACGTACAGTTTACCGTCTCCATGAATGTGATGAGTTTCATTCCCAATCGTAGCTATTCAAGAATAATTTTAATGTTTCAAAATAATGTTTATGAACACAATATAAAGATTTATACGATTCAAATACATCCTATCCATACCAAACATGTCTTTCATAACCAATCATATATAGGAAAACGAGTCTGTTATCACCTGAAAAGAAGACACTAATTAAATATTATTAATAAATCAATATTATAAGATCATATATGATATCATATTTATGTATATTATTAATGTATAATTTAATATCCATTTTTTCATTATTATAAAATAGGTTATCATACCATTGACTAAGTAAAAGTACAAGGTAAGGGTTAATTATACAATCTATTTAATTATTCGAATATATTAATATGCAAGTATCTACTAGGGCCTCTTTATAATCCACATCTTTGTTTTATTAAAAATGTAAATCAAAACATTCTTACTATTTATGTGACAATGGATAAAAGTCATTTATACCTTTATTTGACAATATATGTTTTGAATGGAATCTTTACGTCCTTTTCCGAACAAGGTACTTTATGACCTTTTCACAAAATTAAGGTAAGAAAGTCTTTTTTTAACTTATACAGTGGGTGCGAAAATTTTCTACCATTATAACATCGTCGATGCATCCCATACAATCTTATAAGAATATTTTCAAAATAAATTTTTTCTTTTATAATTATATAACTTTAAATTTTTTCAAAATATAAGAAGATATTTCCATAATTTTTTTTCATCTGTGTCAACATCCATTGATTGATTTTAATCTTGTTTGAAGTTGATTTATTATGATATAAAACTTTCATATTGTATTAAAGGATTTTTGATATGTTAGACTATAGATGTGTTATTTTTACACTCTTCATTGTTAATGGATAATGTATTTACATTTTGTTAACTAGTTTTAATACTAATGTTTGTGTTCTGTTTAAACAATTTAATATGTGGAATAATTAGACTTAGTAATTGATGGTTGGAGCCCACTATATCTCCTCGATGCATCGCCATGTCTCATGAGACAAAAAAGTGTCTTGGCACAAGGCCTTGACAAAATTTTATTTGTATTTTTGGCACAAGGCCTTGACTATTTGGTAATGATGTCTTTCATTATGCATTCCATCATTATGAAATTGGATATTGATATTGTATGTGATTATTCGACTAGTTGAATATACATGTGAATAAGTTAATGGCATTATTTTATTTAAATTGGCCATATTATGCAGAATTTTATGTTTAAAAGGATTATTTTTTAGACTTATAAATAGCCTTAATTATTTATTATTATATATGAATGTTTCCTCTATATTTATATCCTTACTGAGAATTTTGATCACCCATTTCTATGTTTTATTTTTCCCAGGATGTGAAGAAATATTTTATGGTTCCCCTTTAGAGATAGTTTAAGGACTCTGCCTTAATCATTACATAATCATGAATTATGTCAAGAATTCACATTGAGGATCTTTTCTAGTTTATAGTTTGTTAGAATTAGGCCATAACTATTACATAACTACTGGAACATTACATGTAGACAATACCACTCAGTATCCATTTTTTCATAAATTAGAAACTCATAAAAACAAACATGTCTAGTTCTATGTTTTAGACAACATGAATTTTCCTTCATCCCATCTGAGACCCTATTCATATTTAAATCCTATAGAAAACATTTCAAAAACATAGGATGATCCCAAAAAGCTCAGTAAGGTATATAAAATAAGGAAGGAAAACAATAGCCCATCGATAAATAAAAATCAATGAAACCATACTTTTCAATCAAAACATACCTTAAAAAATCATAATATTTATGAATAACACACACAAATCATCAATCACAATGGTATATTATGGAATTAATAACATACTTACATTATAGCTATCACAATTTCATAGGGAGTCACATTGGGAATACCCATCATAGTATATTCCCTAAATCTCTTAGGAAAATCATTAGAGTTTACCTCTGTCATGTTACCCAATACATTGGAGAGCTATATCGGGCTCAACCGCCTAAGGTTAATCATGGAATAACCCATTTATGTTAACAATTCCCAATGAACCCAACATATTCATAAGACATTACATAATAATAAAATAAAGATAACATTTTCACATTCCCATCACAATATATCATTTCATGATGTTGACATAATCAATGCCTTTTCAAAACCATTTTCAAAACCATTTAAAACATTTAATAAATATATTTTTGAATCAAATTGTCCCATACAATATTGAAGATTTTAATGGAATTAAAATTTTAAAACATTAATTTTCATATAAATAAATACTAAATACAATATGGGAAACACGGACATTAATGGGAAATATTTAGAAGAAGAAATCATAAAAACAATATTTTAGTTAAAGAGTTCTAAACCATATGAGATATGAATGTATACAAATAATTGAGGAATAAAATACAACCAAAAAATTATAGTATAATGAGAATAAAGGTATTCATTATATAATATTCCAAAAGATATTATATACACCAGTTGAAAGTGAATTGGTGCATAACGACAATGAAGTCTCAATGAAATGTAAGTTGTGATGAAGACCATTATAAAGACTATATCCTTATGTTAAGGATAAATGAATGACTTAATTTTTTTGTGAAGATTATAAACACACTCAATATGATTGGATATTTAGTGTAACTTAATAAGAGTACATTCGAACATATTTTTGTAAAAACAACACTGATGACTTGGATGTTTAACTCAATGAATGGAAATTGAGTTAAAATTATTCTTATCATGTTTATATCGATTTCATGAGAATTTATAAATGGAGTGATTATATTTATGTAATATATATCCACACAAATGGGTGTTGAAATTACAACATAAATAAATAAATATCGTTTCCACACATAATCATAGAATGACATAATTTAGAATTATATTATTTAATTAATGAATGGAAATTGGGTTAAAATGTTCCCTTACTGATTTGGTAACATATCAAACATACAACCCTTGAAACAAGGATAATAAAATGAAGATTTAAATACCCATAAATGTATTTAGATTATACAATGAATTAAATCATGGTATGTACATAAACCACACAAATGGAAATAGTGGCAAATATAGAATGAATCACAGAGAAATAAAGAAATGAGATGAAAATCCCTTACCATGTTGTAATCAATCGAGTCGTATGACCAAAAGTTAATAACCACCAAATGATTCAAAAATTAAAATTAATATAAAGAGTATCATGATAATATATATCAAATGGCAGTACACAATACGACACATGGAATAAAATTGTGGCGAAAAATGGAAATATCACAGAATTAAAAGTTAGATAAGAAACCCCTAACCTTGTGTCCGACATGACTTATTTGTTCATCATTCTTCCTAAAGACTAAACATAAGTTAATATATACATTATTATGAAACTTTTTAAAATATTATTATTCTATTTATATCACTTATTACCTTGTTATATACATTATTTAATAATTTAAGGTAATAATGGTCAGTTTGTTGATATTTGGTACTTGAGTAAAAAAATGAACACCTTATAATTACTTGTTCTCCTTCTGGTAAATATTCTGTTATCTCAATAATTATATTAGTAATTTTTATATAATATATATCATATATATTTAGTGTATATATTTATTTATAATTGTACATAACATTTGGAGATTAGAAATGAAATGTAATTGTTCATGGAGGCGATAAGACGTATGTACACATGAACACTACATTCTTTTCAATTTCATATTTTAATGGAATGAATATTTAATTATAAATAGTTATATTATAATTAATGTATAATATCATATTTAATTTAGATAAATCCATCCTTTATATGTCCCACATATGATATGAACGAATATTAACACTTTAAGGGGGCGATAGACCGCACTTTCTCAAATGAAAATATCGTGTTTACTCATAATGGAAACCATATAAGTATGATTTAAATTAAAAATATAAAAGCACAAATAAAACATAAACATAAAATATATCATATAGAAATATTGTTCCATCATAATGGACACCATAATAGGCGGTAGGAGACAATTGAACAATCATCGTTTTCTGTGGTGTTAGTTTTCCATCCACAAAAACAATATGTTATTTACCCATTATATATAGGTGTGTGTAATTTTAGTTTTAATATTTCTCATAAAAACAACCTAGAATATTTATGATACCAGTTTAATTATAAAAGAAAGAAAAATTAGTGTTTATTGGGTTGGATATGTTAAATTAAACCAATGAAAAAAAGATAAGATGTTTCCTTTAAATTGGGTGTCTCCCTTTGGTTTAAACCAAAGGGGTTGCTTGAAGTACCTTCTGCCTATGTTAAGGCTTCTAGGTGGATGGGAGGGATCATTAGATATTATTTGTGTAGGTTTTTTATGAGCAAAGGGGCTTGAGAGGTATGAGGGTTGGGATATAATTGGTATCCCTTTGAAAAGGGGAGGAGGGGATCTTTACGAAAGTGTAAAAATATTATTTTATTATATAATGATTTTCAGTTTCTAAAGATCCAATAAAAATTAATGTCAAATATAAGATGACTAGTGGTCAAAATAAAATCATCCTATAGGAATTGGATATGTTTGTGATTTTATTTTAGTTTTTATAATCTTATTTGTTTAAATCATTTATTAATGAGGTAAACATTACATCATTATTGTGTCATAAATAATATTTTTTATATGATTTTGAAATTTTTTAAAACAAATAACATGATGTAGGAAATAGTTTTATCTTTCTAAATAATATTTATAGACGAATAGATAACTTATATAACCCCTTGTAAATATTCATTTACTAGAAGATTTTTGATTATGTCATTTTTGTCTTTGCTTTAAATTAATTAATATAAAGTGTCATTATCACTCTAAAGTGGACCCATGGGGTCCCAAAATCGACCCAAGGATGAAAAATGTTGGACATGTATAAAACCATAGTATTAGGACACATTTTTGGGTAATTTTATATTATTATAATAAAATTTTGTTACCCTTATTTACTAGATTTACCCTTTAACCATAGTAAATAAAATATTTACTAAAATAATATTCAAAATGTCTAAAAATAAAAGTTGCTTATTTACACAATTTAGAACTCATGATTCCAAATATAGAATACATTTTCCATATTAAAAACAAATAATTGGAAGAAATTAATTTAAAATTAATTCCCACTGTCAAAATAGAAATCATGTATTTAAGAAATTATAACTATCAAAAGATCGACAGTAGTTTATGTCCAATTTCAAAATGAAATTAATTAAAATGACCAAAAAAATTAAATGGTAAAAATATAATCTAATTACAGATTGATTTTTTTTTGAAAGATAATCTATCCAAATAAATAAATTATATTAAATTAATGTTTTGAAATAAAATACAGTATTTTTCAGTATTCATAAAAGAATGAACATTATCATAAGAACACCAAAATGTTATCAAAAGTAAGTTTTCATGTCCCGATTATATAATAAAATATTATTTATTCTAATAGAACATATAAAAGTCACCAAAAATAGATTTATAGAGGGTTCTACACCCAAAGGCAGTAAATCGACCTTTTAATGAATATTAAAGTATTTATGCTTAAATTCAAATTCATTATTTTTTATGCCTCTAAAATTTATTGGATAAATGTAAACACATTTAACTAACATATATATTCATATATTATTTAGTTAGGTCCATTTCCACCAATAAAACAGATGTTCATTAACTACCATTTAAAATAATATTATATTAATATTTTTCAGTATGACTCAGCATTAGGTGCAACATAAGATTTCAAAGAAATCCGTTGTAGTGTTCTGGGTACACCTTCAAAAATAGAATCCCATTTAAAGTAAACTTAATAATAAATTTTAAAATATTAATGAATATGAAAATTTCATATTCTATATTTACGTGGGATGTTACATCTTTATCACCCTTTTGGAAATTCCCTCCTCAAAATTTTGATATTGGGCTATGAATCATTATTAAATTTCCCAAATCAGAAAAAGAGTCAATAAATATATCACATTAAAATAAAGAAAGAAATGTAAAAAGGTCCCCCAAGACAAAATACACTAGTATTCCATGAAACCATTGATTTCGAAGAAAAAAACGAACCATCTTGTTCTTATGGAGAGTGATAGAAAACATGATTAAGAGAAAGTTAACCACAAGAAAATCACAACCATGTTATGGGTTAAATAGTATTTGATTCCCTAAGGAATAAAGTTAATGGAAAATGTTATTGATTTATGTTACTTTTCATAAATTTGAGGAATTTATTTAAGAGATTTAATATGAAAATTATGAAACATACTTACTTTTTATGTAAAATTTTATCCTATACTAGATTAATCCCGTAGACTCATCTTTTATCCAAATGAAGAGTACTCCAGATGAAATTTTCACATTTAAAGCACTGAGATGTCTGGCTTATCAGTTTGATGAAGGATCTTAAAAAAGACTGTAGAGATATTGCTTCCGTTAGAATCAGAATCTCCTGCCTAATCTCATGGACTCTTGACATAAATGTAGCAAGACTGAAATTTTTCTCAGCAGGGCTGATTGCTTGAGGATATCAACAGGCCTATTTCTCTACATTTCTCTTTAGCTTTCAATGTATTTCTTTCTCTTTCATTATCTTTCAGAAGGTGTAAGTGCATTACACCTCGATATTTCCATGTATCCCCTTTTTGTTTAATAAATTCCTTTGACATGAACCGGGAGACCAGTTTATGCCAACATTCTTCAAAAAAATCCCCAAAAAAGGATAATCGTTTACCAAAAGATAAACTACACTTAATCCTCAAAAATTTTTAAACAATAGCAAAAGTTCCACATATATAATTCAATAAACAAATTTCCATAAAATTCATCAATGTAATCAAAATTATTATTAAAACTCAAATCTCATAAGGATTTAATCACATAGTATTCCAAGATTAATCTTACCATTTATCTCCAAATATCATCGACTACTCTCAAAATATCATACTAATTTGTATTTAACCAAAACACATTATCTCTATGATAGATTAATTATTTCCATAAATAATAAAAATAAAATTATGTCCACAATATAAACATAGATTCATCGAAAATAATATTTCAACCATTACTCCACAAGATAAATCCCACAGTATTTTATTTTCCTTAATCATATAATGTTTCCAAAAGTACAAACATATTTTAAAATAATCGTTGTCACATAATCACAAAAACGTTTTCCTATAATAAGGATGTCAATTTGATAATAATTAAGTTCCCAAATTCAAATTATAATTGATCAATAAAATAATTTAACATAAAATAAAAAGTCATACTAACTAGGGACTTCACGTAGGATAGTGGTAGGTGATGGGCCCTTGTCGCCATTCGGTTGTGCGTTCAATTCATATGGCCTTGTCAAACATGGCGTATCGTCATCCATATTATGGGTTTACCTTTTTATAAAACTCAAAAATATCCCTAACATGTTTTAACCACAATGGTTATCTTATACCATTCAGTTTCAAACTAATATATTAAGATCTCAACATCATATATATTTATTTTCTTCACCTCCATATGATAAAACAAAACCATACCCTATAGAATGAACATCGTACCTGGATCATGGTGTCCATATGGTCACATCATTATCTAGTTCACATAGGTATAATTTCCTTGCATTGCAATAATTATTTAGAGTTCCTTAAAATCATTTGCTTCCTTAATCCAAATACACAGTGTAAAACATGCTTCATATAGGAGTTTGTAGAAAACAATTTCGTAAAATAATCATGTATGTCATATTATTTCAAAACATTTGATAAAGCAAGATTTTTATAAAACATCCAGACTGAGTTTGAGTTCAAACATTAAATAAATGGTCCTTTTAAAATACCATAGGTATGTGTTGAGAGACTATATTGTAAAAGGAAATATAAATAGGTTGCACATTGGTATCTTTCATCGGCACCTTTTTCACAATCATAACATTCTTAAAAATCTTTTGGAAAGGATAAATATTTAAAAAACCTTGATAATATTTACCTTTCTTGAAAATAGGAGAATATTGTGAAAATTGGATTTGATTAAATAAAACATGTGATCCATGATGTTATTGATGTTAATTGGAGGTGTTTGATATCTCCAACTTCTGCTTGCAAGTGAGTTGAATTGTAAAATATGTTTCACAATCACCTGAACATGATTTTACAATAATTATTGCAAGCATATCATCACAAAGAGATAGGAATATCGTTTGAGATCTACCTTCAATTTTTAACTGATATTACTTGATATGAAAAAGTTATAGAACACGGATTTAACTGAAATAATAGACATAAGGACTAACCATGTGTTTAACGAATACTCATAATCCCTAAATTTGACTAAATCGACTTCTGATACCAACTATTTGGATCCAGCCTTAAACATTACGTAATTGTGAATTATGACAAGAATTAACATTGAGGATCTTTTTAGGATTATATTTTTACTGAATTAGGCCATAACATTACATAAATTCTAGAATATTACATGTATAAACTACTACTCAATATCCATTTAATCAGAAAATATAAACTTTTTAAAAGAAACATGTCTAATTCCACATTTTAGAGATCATGACTTTTCTGGGATCCCATCCATGACCCTATTCATCATTAAATAATGTGGAAAACATTTCAAAAACATGGGATGATAATGAAAAGTGAATTAAGGTTTACTAAATAAGGATGGAAAATATTAGTCCATCAGTAAATACAAGTCAATGAAACCATACTTTTTGATCATAACATACCTTACGAAATCATAATATTTATTAATAACAAAAAAAAATCACAAATATTATTGGAAACTTATGGAATACATATCATACTTACATTGTAGCCCTCACAGCTACATATGGAGTCACATTTGGAATACCCATTAAAGAATATTCCCTAAATATCTTAGGAGAAACCTTTACGTTTTCCTCTTTTACGTTACCCAATGCATTGGAAGGCTATCTCGGGCTCACCCACCCTTGGATTATCATAGAACAAGAAATATACATAAAAAATACCCAATAACTGTAACATATTCATCACACATAACACAAGCATAAAATAAAGATAACATTTCTACATTTCAATCAAAATATATCATTTTAAGAAGTTGACATAATCAATGCTTTTTCAAAACCATTTTCAAAACCATTTAAAACTTTTAATAATGATATTTTTGAATAAAAGTGTCCCATAACACATTGAATATTTTAAAGGAATTAAAATTTTAAAACATTAATTTTCATAAAAATAAATACAAAAAACCATTTTGAATTCATGGACATTATAGATAATGATTTAGAATAATAAATCTATAAAAATTTATTTTAGTTAAAGAGTTATTAACCAAATGAGATGCGCTTGAATACAAATAATTTTAAAATAAAATACAATAAAAACTTTATAATATCATGATAATAAATGGATTCATAATATAATATTCCAAAGGATAGTATATACACCATACAAAAGTGAATTGGTTCATAATGACAATGAAGTCTCAATGGAATGTATGTTAAGATGAATTCCAATATAAAGATTGAATCCTTAGGTTAAAGATAAATCAAGGACATAATTATGTGTGATAAATACAAATACACTCAATATTATTGGATATTAATGTTAAATTAATTTGAGGATATTCACACATATTCTTGTAAAAACAACAACAATGTCTTGGATGTTTAACTCAATGACCAAAAATTGAGTTAAAATTACTCTTATCATGATTATATCGATGCCTTGAGAATTTATAAATGGAGTGATTATGTGTATCAAAATTATATCCACACAAAGGGGAGTTTAACTTAAAAAATAAATATATTAATATTGATTCCACACTTAATCATAGCATTACATAAATAAGAATTAGAAGATTATCCCACGGAATAGAAATTACGTTAAAAGGTTCCCTTACTGTTTTGGTAACATATGAAAAATACAAACCATGAAAGAAGGTTCACCAAATTAAGATTTAAATACACATAAAATGATTTATATTATACAATTAATATAATCACGGGTAGTACATACACCAAAAAAATGATATAGTGGCAAATAAAGCATAAATCTAACAGGATTAAAAAAGTGAGATGAAAATCCATTACCATGTTTTAATCAATCGAGTCGTATGAAAAAAACTAAATATCCACCAAATTAATCATAGAATAAAATTAATATAAACATTATCATGAAAATATATATCATATTTATGTACACAATACAACACATGAAATAAATTAGCGGTGAACAATGGAAATATCACGGAATTAAAATGGAGATAAAAAACCCCATTTCTTATGTCTGATTAGACTTGTATGTTCTATGTTCATCCTAAATAATCAACTTATGTTAATTAATATTTGATTAAGAACATTTTTTAATGTTTATTATTCCTTTTAAATCACTTATTACCCTGTTTTAAACATTTTGCAATCATTTAGGTTAATAATGGTCGTTTAATCGATATTTGGTACTTGAGTCAAAAAATGAACACATTATAATTACAAGTTGTCCATGTGGTCTAGATTAAATTATCTCCAGAATGATATTAATGATATATGTATCCTATATATCATATTTATCATGTATATATCTATATTTATAATAGTATATTACATTGGGTGTTATGAAATGAAATGCACCGTTCATGGAGACTGAAAGCCGTATATGCGCATGAACGCTTATTTCATTTCAATTTAATATATTAATTGAATGAAAAAATAATTATAAATAGTTATATAATAATTTCAGTAATATATCATATATAATTTCAATATATCCATATTTTATATGTCCCACATATGTTATGAACGAGTCATATCACTTTGAGGGGGCTGTAGTCCATAGTTCCTCAAATGAAATTAGCACGTTTACTCATTATGGAAACCATAAAGGTATGATATAAATTAAAAATACAGAAGAATAAAGAGAAAATAAAAATTTATATATTTCATATATAAATATATATCCATCATAATGTCCACTATACGAGGTGGTAGGAGATAATTGAACAATCATCGTTTCTTGAGGCGTTAGTTTTCCATCCATAGAAACAATATATTCCTTACACATTAGATTGAGGTGTGTGTATTTGTAGTTATAATAATTCTCATAAATACATCCTTGTATATTTAGGAAAATGCTTTTGTTAGAAAATAGAGTAATAAAAATAGTTTAGGGGGTTGTATATGTAAAATAAATCAAACGGACTTAAGAGATGACGTTACAGTTAAATTGGTTATATACCTTTGGTTTGAAAAAAAAGG
Organism: Viscum album; assembly: GCA_963277665.1. Classification (NCBI taxonomy): domain Eukaryota; kingdom Viridiplantae; phylum Streptophyta; class Magnoliopsida; order Santalales; family Viscaceae; genus Viscum; species Viscum album. Next base: position 1,635,754,361 of record OY728121.1, on the reverse strand, counting down.
ATTACATGAAGTTCCTTCTGACTAAAGTAAAGATTATAGGGGGAATATAAGGATCATGAGATATTATTTTTGTAGGGGTTGGATGATACAAGGGGCTTTAGTGGTGTGAGGATTGGGTGAGAAGTGGTTTCCTTTTATAAGTGGGAGGAGGGGCTCTTTAGGAATGTGTGAAAATATTATTTTATTATATGATGATTTTCGGTTTCAAAGGGTAAAAATCCAATTAAAAACGAAAATAAGATGACTCATGGTCTATATAAAATCATTTAATATGAATTGGACCGGTTTTATATATTTTTTTAGTTTTTATAATCTCATTTATTTAAATCATTTATTAACGTGGTGAACATTACATCATTATTGTGTCATAAATAATTTTATTTCTTTGATGTCCAGAAATTATAAAAAAATACCATGACGTATGAAATGTATTTGGCTTTCCAAATAATACCTATATTCGAAGAGATAACATATAATACCCCATCTAAAAACTTATTTTACATAAGATATTTTTTATAAATTTTTTTATTTACATTAAATTAATTATTATAAAGTGTCATTATCACTCTTAAGTGACTCCACGGGGTCCCAAAATCCACCCAAGGATGAAAAAGGTCGGAGATGTATTAACCAATAAGATAAGGACAATTGTTACAGTATTTTTTTATTATTATAATAATTCTTTTCTACCCTTATTTACAAGATTTACCCTTTAACCATGGTAAATAAAGTATTTACTGAAGTAAATATTCATAATGTCTAAAAATAAAAGCTACCTATTTACACAATTTGGACCTCCTAATTCCAAATATGGAATCCATTTTTACAAATTTATAACACATAAGTGGAATAACTTAATTTAAAATTAATTCCTGATGTCAAAACAAATAGCATGTTTTTAAGAAATATTAACTATCAATAGATTGACACTTGTTATATCGAATTTCAATGTAAAATTACTTAAAATTACCATATGAGAATTAAATATTTAAAACATAATATGAGTACACTTTAAAACAATTTATGAAGATAATCTACCCATATAAATAAATTAGATTAAAAGTCATTTTTGAATTAAAATATAGTATTTTTCAATATTCATAAAAAATGAACCATATTAGAAGAATACAAAAATTTTATCCAAAGTATATTTGGATGTCCCGATTCTATATAATAGTATTATATTGTCAAATAGAACATATAAAAGTGAAAAACAACTATATTTAGTGTGTTTTCTATCTAAAAACTGTAAATCAACCATTTAGATAATATTAGAGTATTTATGCTTAAAATAAGATTATTTAATATTTTAAGACTCTAATATTTCTGGGATAAATGTTAAAACATTAAAAAAACAGGTATATTTATATTTTTTTTTGTTCATACCGTTTCCACCAATACAACGACGAGGCGTTAACTACCATTTAAAATTATATTATATTATTATTTTTCATTATGACTCAGCATTGTGTGAAACATAATATTTCAATGAAACTCGTTGTTGGGAATTGGGTACCCCATCGAACATTTCATCCCATTTAATGTAAAATTAATAATAAATTTACAAATACTAATAAATATGAAAATTTCATATTTTATATTTACATGGGATGTTACTGATAGGATAAGAATATAAGTGTGGACAATGGGGACAAAATGTTGTTTATGTTTTTATTTCATGATGTAATAAACAACTTATCAATTTTTCTAGAACATCCATTGCTACAAAACTAATAGTCCTTTTGGGATTTTTCTCATTGTGATCATGCCAATGTCATGTAATAATCCACTGACTCTGGGTAACTATGTTCGGCGCCTTACATGTGTTGATTTAAATAATACGGGTCACTTTATAACTTTTTCAGGGTAAATCTCAATTTCTTGTTGACAATATATGTTAAGGTAAAAATATTATAAAAACATTTTTTTAATATGGTTTAATTCGGAATCCATTTTTATTTTTTAGTCTTTTGGTCATACTAACACTTTTCATTCTCATTAGGAACTAGTTCTGGGTTTTTATTATAAGAAGCCCTAATTTCTAGATGGGTTTTTAGTGCCCGAGTGATTCTAGATGTTTTTGATGAGTTTCTAGTTCATTGGGCCCTAGATACCCAGTTTTAGAAAAACACATATAGAGGTGCACTATTTGGACCAAACATGCGGCCTTCAAGGAGTAACGGTGCAGTTGAAATTAGGTACTGGATATGGTTTCCAAACTGTGATGATAGGGGACCATGTTCACACAAGTCTTAGATAGTTTATAAATAAGGGTTTATGATTGGAATGAACACATTTTGGTAAATATTGAAACTTAATCATCAATATGTTGTCATTACATATGGATAAACACATAACTATAAGATATTTTTCCAAACCATGTAGACATTAAAATAGAAAAAATTATTTTTCTCCATTTATTTATTTAATATCAGTCCTCCAATTTATCTCTTACCATTTGTGGACTTCTTCTCAAGAATATATATTCTTCCTATCCTCCTCTTCATTTGAATTGATCCCTATCCTCTAACGAGAAACTAATTTAAGATCTTTTGGTGGATATTTATTTCTCTCGGTACATCCATTAATCCACTAGATTCCATTATTATTGTTTCTTACCACATGGAATGATAAAATCTTCTATGAGTAGTTTCACTATTTTTGTGGTGTTTTTGAAATATCAAATTTCTCTCATATTTGATTGAGTAAGAGGTGGATATTAGATGAGTGATAACCTAACTGTACAATGTAGGTGGTTCATAGCTTTCAACTTAATCATGTGAGTTTTAGGGATGCATTTATATATTCCCATGTGGCTGGTCTAGGTGAGACCCGAATTAATTAAATGCTTGATTATTAAATTTTTATAATGATGATATGGGTTTCATATGGGAATTCTATTACTCCACTACAAATGGTTAAACTATGTAAAGGACTAAGACCGACTAGTGTTGTATATGGTGGGTGTACAAATTCAATTAAATTGTGTTATTTTAATTGATTTCATGAGTTCTACGTGAACATGATTTTAATATCTACAGGATTAGGTTATTATATCCCTAATATTGGAGGAAACATTAGTTGTTAGTTTTGATTTATCCTAAAACATATGGGCTAGGTTGATCACTATTTTAATGAAAAATGGTCAACCAATTGAGGTGATAGGGTCATCTGGATGAGGTCATCAGTATGATGAATTTTAGATTATGGTGAATATCATGACTATTTCAACAAAGTATCCATGGAATGAGGCTTTGGATGATGTTTCTTAGGTTATTTGTGGATTTACAAGAATTATTGTTTGTAAAATGTGTTGTTGGATTCATGTTCACCTTGATAGGAGTCCATCGAGGTTTTGTTGACCAATAAATAAGGGTGGAGTCCCCCGTGGACTATAACGCATAGGATATGTTGTTTACCATAAGTCATTATAGGGGTGCTCACTATATAAAGGAACATGGATGGTGACAGGAAATCAACTGATAATGTTGATACCATCAGTCGGGGAAAAAGCCTTTCTGTTACAAATGATGTCATTAGGACTTGATTTTGGGATAACGGATATCAATATTCTTTGAGACATAATGTGTTGAGATGATGATGATTGTGTATATTGGAGGAAATATATAATTATTCCATAGGATGCCGAGATTCAAGATAATAGTGATTTTCGAAGCTATGGTTTGAGGATCCAAGTAGGTGATTGGGCATGTTGTTGGACATATGGTTACATGGTTGATGGATGGAAGTTCAGATTAAATGATTACAGGGGAAACCCAATGGATATAATATATTTTAATTCATCATGGAATTCCAAAGGGGAAAATACATGGATCCTTATAATTGAATATATATATATATATATATATATATATAAAGGAATGTTCATTATGCCACATCTATTTGAGGACAAAATGGTAGACATATTTTAGTGATGGATGAAGAAGGTGGTTACTTACTTGTGAATGATCTACATTAGGGAAGAGGGTAAATGTTCATGTTCTCATTTAACTTATTTTCATCATAAACATGGATAATTGAGGATTTAATATAGGATCAAGTTACTGATGCCATACAATTATCCTCCTCACACCCGACACATGCCTCTTAGAATGTTTGTAGGATTTATTTCACTATGATTGTGTAAGGGATTAAAATAGGGTGTTGGACCATATTGAAAGAGTTATTTGGCATAGAATGGGATAGATGCAAAGGGACAATGATGTTACACCCATGTTTTTATAAAAATAAATAGAAATTCATGGAACTATGTTTTAAGTCAATATTTATAACTATCCTTTTAACATAATTTTTCCACTTCAATGTTTAGAATTTTGAGAAACTGTCATCTACAATTGTGTTCAGTATTTTATTTGGAGTATATTGGAACCAACATGTTTTTTTTGGTGAATAGTAACATACCATTATGAATAGTAATATGATTAGTAATATGACCCTAATGAATAGTAAATTTTATTATTATCTTTTTTTATTAATTCTTTAAGATAATATCATCTATGTTAATTTTTCATTTTGATATAGAAGTAGTTACATAATTAGAATAGTTAATTTTTGAATCGAGTATACATTTATTTAAAATTTAAATTAATAATATTTATAAAATTATTTTGAAAAAATGGACTTCATTTTTGAAATCTACATGTCGATAAATGTTTTGGGTGAATTTTGGAATTTTTATGAAACATTTTATTTTTCTGTGAATAGTAAAAAAATACAGTTTTTAGTTTCGGTGTGTTAATGACATCATTAATGATTAATAATGATGTCAACAATCTGTTCGACCTGTGTATAGTTAAATATGATGTGAGTTGTATGAAGTGGCTTATACCATTGGAAACTACAATGGGCAAGCCCATGGTTCTTCAAATACCACCCATGAGGTGTCCCATGGAAATTATTAAAATATTCCCTTACTTTTCCAATAAATACCAACCCATTCCTTCATTAACATCATTCCCAATTCCTCATTAATGAAGATCTAGCCTCCTTAAATTCATATTAGTCCTACCAAGGTTTCCTCAATCCCTCTAGGTCCCAAACATCATGTTCTAAGGGTTACACTCAAAGGAGGTTTAAACAAGTTGGAAGTAAGATAAACCCGAGGTAAGGGAATTCTTAACCCGATTTCCATTCCTTGGGATAACCTCCTACTTCGTTATTTATGTTCTATTTAAATTGTTTATGTGATGTTTTTTTTATATTATGTTTTATTATGTGTATTTATCGTATATATACATACTCCATCCACTCTATTAAGTATCTCTTCAATTGTATGATATTTATAAGGGGCTTTTCTTTAAAAATAATCTTTTTAAATTCGGCTATACAAAACTCCAATGTAATGATTTTATGGAATTATTAGTGTTGTACGATATGTATTGGTTCTTTGGAATTATTTTTGATGAAGGTTGAGACCTATATCTCCCACCAATTCTTTGGGTATGAGTAATTTGTAGGTCGGCCTTATGGTTACTCCGAGTGTAAGTGCAATGGTTACAGAATGTAAGGTAGTCGTGAGGGTTACAAATTATAAGTTAGCCAATAATGGTTACAAGATTATATACGTAATACCCCAAGATACCTTTAAGATTATATTTATTTTCTCATGTTTGTGTGGATCTTATCTAAATCTCATGTTACACGACGTAAGTATATATGGGTGACAACCATTTCTTTTGAAATTTTTTTCATATTTTATGAGTATTCAGGCACTAATGAGGTCATTCCTTCTTTTTCATCCATTTCTGAGAATTTGTGCTCATACCATGTTTTTAAATGATTTCCATTGGATAATGGATGTTTAAGAAAAATATGGATGCCATGTTAAATGTTGATAAATTTTCAAGAAGTCATGTTTATGTTTCAATGTTTTATTTTTTGAAAAAAAATAAAAATTGTTTTTATAGTATCCGCTCTGTAATAATGTGCTACATTATGAATGTACTGTCCAAATTATCTAAATAGCTAAACTTGAAAAGATCCTAAATTTAAAAGGATGTATTTTCCTTAATAAGTTCAAGATAATGTACGTAATAAGTTTGGGTCTTTATAGTTAGAATCAAAGGATGGTTTAGATAACTTTAGGGGATAAGCTGATGTTAATAGAATACCATAAATTATCTTCACTATATGTTTAATTTTAAATGTTATAGAATTTAATGATTACCATTTTGCTTCATCTATGACATGTTTGTTCAGAATGGTTGTCCGCAGAATGAATAGGGATGCTGAAGAGGAGAAGCACCGATAGAATGACATCCTTCTGGAACTAAAGCCCAGAATGGTAGGGATTGGAACTATTCAGTTTGTGACAGTAATGGCTCTGCTAACATAGGAAATAAATGTTGGTGGAATCCATGCAAGAGAACCAATAGAGATACCACAAAGGAACATGATAGTAGTGGAACATTTTATTAGAAAATATCCTCTTGTATTCAATGGATCATCTGACCTAGTAACAGCTGAATGATGGATCATATCCCTTGAAAATATATTCGAAGTTATGGGATGTTTAGACAATAAAATGGTAAGAATTTCCATTTATTTTTTTTAATGGGAAGCTGATCAGTGGTGGTCAATGGTATGGAATTTCAGGGGTAGAGAAGATTTTAATTCCTTAGAGTGGGATGAATTTAAAAGTATTTTCCTTGAGAAATATGTTCCTAAGGTGGTGTGGCATAGAACTGAGAAGTAATACTTTGAATTGAAACTTAAGGAGGAAGACTCAGTGGTTGTGTGTGAAGAAAAATGCACCCGAATGGAGAGGTATGCTCCAAATATTATTCTAGATCATGATAGAAAAATCAACCTCTTAACTCAGGATCTAAGCCATGGTATCGAAGGTTGTTGGCCTCTCGTGAATTCAAATGTTATGAGAAACTTGTCTGATGTGATGACATGGTAGAGATGGAGTTTTCTAATTATCATGTTAATTATGGAAACAAAGAGAAGAAGAGGTACAGTTGGAAAGCAATGTGAAAGAATTAATCAATGAAATCTGAGGGAATGAAAATCCAATTTCCAGTTTGTGAAAAGTGTGGGAAGAAACACCTTGGGGAATGTCTTAGAAAAAATGTGAAGTGTTTTAAATATGGTATTTTTGTACATATGGCCATAGATTATAACAAAAATTATCCAAAGAATAATCTTTTTAAGTAAACAGTAAATTTTTTTAAATATGTGAGATGGTTCAATATGAAAAGGTTTGCCCAAAGAGAGATCTGAATGATGCAAAGAAGTCAGACTATAAAAAGAAAGGCGTAGTGAGATCCATTTTGACTACGTCAGCAGATATCAGGAAATTAAATGATGTTGTATCATGTACTTTTTTTGTTGACTCAGATTTTGCTAATGTTTTGTTTGATATGGGGTCTACACATTCCTTCTTCTTTGAGAAATTTTTTGGTAAATTTGAAATATCACCCCAACAAATGAGACTTGAACATGTTGTTAAAACACCAGGGGGAATTTTATAGCAAAGAGGAATTATAATAATCATTATATTATGTTCTGTGGAATGTCATTACCTGCAATCCTTGTGGTTTTACCCTTATTCATGTTTGATGTTATTCTGGGAATGGACTGGCTTTCAGATTATTATGCTAAGATTGATTGTAGAGATTAAGAAGTTGGTTTCCAGAAAGAGGTTCATTTTGTATACAAGAATGAACCCATACAATTGATAACATATCATGAAGGTGAGAAACTATGAAAAGATGGAAATTAATGTTATCTTTCTCATATTTTAGAAAACAAGGTAACTATTCAAATTAATTATGTGCCAGTGGTAAATGAATACCTTGATGTTTTTCCTGATGAGTTACAAGGTGTCATACCTGATCAAGAAGTGGAATTCACATCTGACTTAGTTCCTGATGCTATGCTAATTTCAATACCCCCATATCATATGGCTCCAATAGAACTTCTTGAATTGAAAAATCAATTGCATGATTTTAATGACAAAGGATTCATTCATCCTAGAACTTCACCTAGGGGATCCCCTAGCTTGTTTGTTAAAAAGAAAGATGGTTCCATGGGACATTGCATTGATTATTGAGAGTTGAATAACATCACTGTTAAAAATAAGTATCCTTTTCCACATATTGATGACTTTCGTGATCAGATCCAGGGAGCTCAGTACTTTTCCAAGATTGACTTGAAATCTAGAAACAATCAGATGATAGTGAAAAAGGATGACATCCCGAAAACGGCCATTCGTACTAGATATGGGCATTATGAAAATGATGTTATGACATTTGGATTAACTAACACACCTTTTGTATTAATGAATCTTATGAATAAATTATTTCATGAGTTCTTGGATAAGTTTTTGGTTGTATATATTAATGAAATTTGGAAATATTCTAAACATAATGTTGAGCATGAAAAACATTTAAGGGTTGTTTTGGAAACATTAAAAGAAAATAAACTATATGGAAATTCTGAAAGTGTGACTTTTGGTTGCAACCGATTTCATTTCTTGGGAACATTATAAATAAGGATAGAATAACTGTTGATCTTATCAATACAAAAGTAGTTGATGAATGGCCAAGAACCACAAATGGTTCAGAGATTCATAGTTTTCTTGGGTTAGAAGGTTATTACTGATGGTTTGTTAAGAATTTTGCATGGTTATCTATCCCGATAACCAAGTTAACATGGAATGAGGTTAAATTTGATTGGACAGTGGAATGTGATGTTTGTATTCATGAACCGAAGAAGATATTGGTGAATGCTTTAGTATTTCCCTTGCTGTCCCGAAATGGGGCGTTTTTCATCTACACTGATGGTTCTTTAAAGGGACATAGTTTTTTATTGATGAAAAATGATTAGGTAATTACGTATGCTTTAAGACAACATAAACCCCATGAGCTAATTTATCACACACATGATTTGGAATTGGCAGCAGTCGTTTTTTTCTTTGGAAATTTGGAGGCAGCATCTATATGAAACCAAATTCCAAATATATATTGACTATAAAATGCTAAAATATACATTCACTCAGAAGGAATTAAATATGAGGTAGAAAATATGGCTAGAACTGATATAGGATTTTGACTACATGATAAATTACCATCCTAGGAAAGAAAAAAATGTGGCAGATTCCTTAAGTCCAAATAAGCATGCATAATTTATCATGCTACGTTTGGAACATGATCCCTTGATTAATGATTTGATGAATTTTGGCTTAGAATTTTTTTTGTGTAGGGAATACCTCTATATTGTTTCAGGTTTCAATGTAGTCATTGTGGTCACACAGAATTATGCAAGTGCAGAAAGAAGGCCATGAGCTACAGAAAAAGGTAGAGTTCTTTAAAATGGGTATGTTTCCAGAAATAACCTTGATAATGATTGTGTTTTATGATTTGGAAAAGGGTTATGTGTGCCTAGTGATTCTCAATTGATGAAATATTTGTTTGTGCGAAGCTCATAGATCCCCTTTTTCTGTTCATCCTAGTAGTACTAATATGTATATAGACCTTGGAGTGTATTATTGGTGGGATGGAATGAAAAGAGATATTTCTAATTTTACTATGAAAAGTATGACGTGTCCACATGTTAATGTAGAGAAGATGTTACTGAAGGGGATGCTTCAAACATTTCCAGTGCCATACTGAAAATGGGAGAATGTATCCTTCAACTATGTAGTGGGACCACCAAGGACTTCTCAAGGTAATAATGTGATTTGTGTTTTTTTTTTGACCGGCTAACAATTTTTTCACAATTTATTTCTATTCGAGATATAATGAATTTGGATCATATTTCTCGATTTTACCTCAAGGAGATTATCTGGTTACATGGAGTTCCTTATTCCATTGTATCGGACCAAGATCCCATGTTCACTTATATATATTTTAAGGGACATTAGAAGTCATTGGTCACAAAGTTAAATTTTAGTACAACATTTCATCCTCAATCAGATGGGATGTCAGATAAAACGATTCAATCTTTGGAATTTATTCTTCGAGCTTGTTCGATGTACTGTCATGGAAGTTGAGATCAGAATATTCATTTAGTTGAGTATTCTTATAATAATTGTTTTCATTATAATATTCAGATGAAAACTTTTGAGGCCTTGTATGGGAAGCAGTGTTGGACTCTAGCGTTTTTGGATGAATTCGGTGAATGAATGTTGATGGGGCCAGAATTAGTAAAAGAAGTGGCTCAGAAAGTGTGGATGATCTAGTATCATAAGAGGACAGCTCAGAGAAGGCAGAAAAGTTATGCATATAACAATAAAAAAGACTTCTCTTTCGAGGTAGGTGACCATGTTTTCATTAAAATCTATCCTTGAAAACTGTGATGCATTTCGGTAAGAATGAGAAGCTAAGTCCACAGTTCATTGTTCGTTTTGAAATTTTGGAAAAGTTGGAACAGTTTCATACCGCATAGCTTCACTTCTTATCTTGTTTTAGGTACATAATGTTTTTTATGTTTTGATGTTGAGAAAGTATGTGCCAGATTCATCACATGTCTTGAACCCAAAAGCAGTTAAGTTGGAAGAGAACCATGTTTATGAAGAGAAACTGATTTAGATTCTTGATCGAAGGGAACATGTATTTTGGAATAAGGTAATCCATCGGGTAATGTTTTTTTGGAGAAACCACATGGTTTAAGATGAAACATGGGAATCTGAAAATATTGTGATAGAAAAATACACTTAGTTGTTTAATAACTAAATAAAATTTCGAGGAAATAATTTCAAGGAGGGGATAATGTAACACCCCTAGTTATTCTAAAAATTAATTGAAATGAATGGAACAATTTTTTATGTAAATATTTAGTACTATAATTTTAACATAATTTTTCTACTTCAATGCATTGAATTTCAAGAAACATTCATCTACAATTTTGTTCAGTATTTTATTTGGAGTCTATTACAACAAATTTGATTTTTTAGTGATTAGTATCATACCCTTATGAATGGTAATATTAATAGTAATATGACCATAATTATTTGTAATCTTTTTTATTATTTCATTAATATAACAACATCTAGGTTAATTTTTCATTGTGATATAGAAGTAGTTACAGAATTATAATTGTAAATTTTTGAATTATGTAGGATTTTATTTAAAAACTGAACTAAAAATATTTAGAAAATTATTTTTTAAAAATTGATTTCATTTTCGAAATTTGCACATTGATAAATGGTTAGCGTGAATTTTTCGAATTTTTTCGAAACTGTTCATTTTTTTTTTGAATAGTAAAAAATACAGTTTTTAGTTTCTATGTGTTAATGACATCATTATTGATATAATAATGATGTCATAAATCAGGACTACATGTGTATAGTTAAATAAGATGATTGGTGTCCCAAGTGTCTTATACCATGGGATGATACCATGGTCAAGCCCATGGTTTTGCAAATACCACCCATGAGGTGTCCCATGGAAATTGTTAAAAAATTCCCTTACTTTTCCGCTAAATACTAACTCATTCATTCATTAACTTCAATCCCAATTCCTCCTCAATGAAGCTCTAGACTCCTTACCTTCATAGTTATCCTCCCATGGTTTCCTCAATATCCCAAGATCCCAACCATCATGTTTCCTTGGGTTACTCTACAACGAGGTATAAACAAGTTGGAAGTAAGACAAACCCGAGGTAAGGGAATTCTTAACCCGATTTCCATTCCTTGGGTTAACCTTCTACTTCATTATTTATGTTCTATTTATAAGGGTTTTGTGATGGGTTCTGTTTATATTATGTTTTATTATGTGTATTTACAGTATATATACATACTCTATCCACACTATTAAGTCTCTCTTCAATTTTATGATATTTATATGGGGATTTTCTTTTAAAATCCTCTTTTTAAATTTGGATTTATGAAATTCCAATGTAATGTTTTTATGGAATTATTCATGTTGTATGATTATGTATTAGTTCATGGGAATTATTTATAATTAATGGTGGGATCTATTTCTCACTCCAATTCATTGGGTATGAGTAAAGTTTGAGGTCGGCCGTATCATTACTCCAAGTGTGACTGCGATGGTTACACAATGTAAGGTAGCCATGGGTGTTAAAAATTATAAGGTAGCCAAGAATAGTTACAATATTTTGTATGCAATTACCCAAGGTACATTTTGTATTCTATTTATGTTCTAATTTTTTTGGATCTTATGTAAATATCATGTTTGATGAAGTAAGTATATATGGGTGAGAAGCTTGTCTTTTGAAAATGTTTTCATACATTATGAGTATTCCTGGAATAATGTGATATTTCCTTATTTTTCCTCCATTACTGAGATTTCGTGCTCATACCATGTTTTTAAATTATTTTCACAAGTTAATGGATGTGTAAGACAATGATGGAATCCATGTTAAATGGTGAATAATTGTCAAGAACTCAGGTTTAAGTTTTAATGATTCATTTTTTGAAAAAAAAAATGGAAATTGTTTTTATGATATCCACAATATAATAATGCTCTATGTTATGAATGTATTGTCCCAATTCTATAATTCTATAAACATTAAAATATCCTCACTGTAAAAGGAAGTGTTTTCTTGAATAAATTCATGATTTTGTATGTAATAATGTCGGTCCTCATAAATTTCGATTCCACTACATCAGCAGCAATTCCATTTAGTTTTCAACATGAATTATATATGTATATACGGATGGTCTGTCATGGGTGAATCCAAATATCTGTTATTTTATTGACCTATAATGGCAGGTCTCTTCTATAAATAATATATATGGAATCATTTATTCTACTCTTTGTATAATATTACCCTGATATTATTCTATTTCTTCTTTTCAGTTATGGTATGACTGTGCTATATATATACATAGGTAAAATGTAACACCCCTATATTTTATTAAAAATATTCTTTTAATTTCATTAATGTCTTGTGTTGTATTCTACACCAAGATTACCTTGCGCTATACGCAACACCGTATTATCTTGCAGTATACGCAACACTATTCTTGGATCGTGTTACACACAATTTTGATAATAGTTATTCTATGCAACATTGAGAATATATATATATATATATTCAATGTATAAATGAAATAAGGTTGGATTCTGTTATATGAAACAACGAAGGATTCTTTCACAACACGCAACCCTGACATGGCTTGCATTACATGCAATCGTGACCTTCCACGATAGCGTGTGTTGTACGTAATACCGGGTTTTAATAAACAATGTTATATTATTATAATATTTTCATGATCTAGCCGTTATGAATAGTATTAACTAAATTTTTAATTTTAAAACATTATTATTCATCTTACACATTTCTATAACATGCTATAAGAACAAAATAATTTTTTCGGGTAAAATAAGTATTTTTCAAAAAATGCAGTTTTGCCGCCTTTTAATGGCGCACCAACATTAAATCTAGTTTTTTACATCTTTATAAGTTCAATTTGACAAAATAAAATTCTTCTTTTGAATCAAGATATAAAAATTTACATTAGATAAAGTTTAGATATTTTTCCGATAACTTTCATATTTTAATGAATAGTAAAAACACGCTATATTTTAATTAAAAACAAATTTTTTCATCGTAATATCTTATGTAGTAAAATTATAATATTTAATGGTTTTAAAATATAAATAGAATATATTTTTAGCATTTAATATAATTTATGACATTAGCATTGATTTTACCTTGAATTCGTAGATTAAATCAATTCAATCTTTTGCAATGTTTTAAAGAAAACCCGTTTTCTTTCGACAACGGGATTAATTTTAATTTAATTTTCGCAACTTTTGTGTATTGAATTTGGAAAAATGGATTCCATATTTGGAACCAGTGGATCCATGTTATGTTAATAAGCTACTTTTTATTTTTGGGAATAATGAATAGTAACTACGGTAAATTTTATTAACCATAGTTAAAGGTAAATCGGGTAATTAAGGGTAAATATAATATTTTAAAATTATCCTAAAAAATGTCAAAATCTTATTGTATGACTAAAAGTCGACCCAAATCACCTATGGGTCAGATTAGATTCATTTAATTAAATTTTTTCAATGATAATAATTTAATTATTATTAACACCAAAGAATGTGACAACATGTCACTTTCTTAAATCTTATATGTATAATAATTTTAATCTAGTGATAAACTTCATGAAACATCGAACATGAATAGTCTCCAGAAATATAATACAATTATCTACATCATAGGAATTTATTTTGAATTTTTAGGGATTATATAATTATCATTTATTATGACACAAAGATGATGCAGTAATTGTATTATTAATGAAATATTGACTTAATTGATGTTATAAATGAACAAATAAATGTAATTTGAGACTTTTTATGACTTACACTAATTTTATAGGTTAATATGACATGTTAGTGTTGATTTAAGTAACTTGGTTTGAACTTATCATTCTGTTATGAATTTCATAAAAATCATGTACCAAATAGTGTCAAAATTGACATAAAATAGTTTTTAAAACAAATATTATATTATTAATTGTTATTTTATTCCTAAAAATCTAAGGCTCGACCAAATGACTTAGATAAGATTATATATATTAATAATAAACAACTTGGGGTTATTTTAGCTTGATATAGTATGTTTATTAACCATATAGTGTAAGAAAACAATAAGACACGGTAAAAGATAAATTATTTAACTTAGAGTTAAATCTAATTGATAAGGTTAAAATAATAACCTAAACTTGTCTAAATCCTATTGGATGAGAGTATTTCTACCCATCCCCACCTTATCCTCGAAATAAATCAATTTGGAGCTATTTAAAAACGAACTTGACTTTATTATAAAATAATATTTAAAGTTATTCCAAAGGTGCCCCTCTCCTCCCTTATAAAAGGGCACCTCCTCCCTCTCTTCCTCACACAACTTTGAGCCTTCAAGATCGGCCAATACCTAAAAAATTCTCTTCTCCACTTCCCTAGAAACATCTTAGAGGTTCTGGTCTTCCTCAAAGACCAATTTTAGTGCCCTAAGAGGAGGTCTCAAAGAGGCGCTTCAAAGAAGAGGTAATTTCTGTTACCGATTCTTTCACCTTTATTTCTTCTTCCACTTCTTCTTCTTAGGTTTTTTCATTATGAATTAATAACATCAGTATCACTCATATACTGATATGTTATTATAAATATGAAACAATCCTATTTCACCATCTATCCATACTACGGAAAATGAAATCACCGCGCATGCGTACGTACGGAATACCGTCTCCACGCCGTGGTGAAATCTATTTTCCACCAACACCTTACATGGATGGGTATAATGGTGTAAAGAATAACTATACATAGTTATTATAACATCATGTTGATTCTGATATATTGTATCATCCACTCCAATTCAATTCAATAATTATGGAAACGATATCATCGCTCGTCCGTACGTACGGACTACCGTCTCCACAACACGATGAGATTCATTCTCCATGTTAACCATTTAAGAATAGTTATAAAGTATATATAAGAAATAATAATGAAATATATGACGTTATAATGCTACTATATTTATGTATATATGTCTGTCATCTACTTAATTCCATTCAACTCAATAAGGAAACAAAAACAGCGTTCATGCGTACGTACGACCTACCGTCTCCATGAACGGTGTATTTCATTCCATTTATTGATCCATTATATATATGTATATTCTGAATATATAATATATATAAATCATTTTTTATATTCTGGAATTAATTAATCATGATCTAAGTAATTATATGAATAATTACAAGTCAAAACACCGATGACAAATGAAACAATTTTACCCAAAACGGTCTTTAACATGAAATTTACAAAAGAACGGGTAATATAAAGTCATTAGTGAACCATATATGATATCATAACAATGAGTATGATTCTGGAATAAGTCAATGACATTATTTAAATCATTATACAGTAGGTTCGGACACTTACGAAGCAAATCGGACCAAAGGATAGGGAAATATCACAATCTCATTTTTTCCGAGATTGTTTATACTTTGGTATTTACAATGGTGTATTGTATCATCCACATACTTGTTACCTAAATATTTAATATTATTTCCATCCACCTACAATTTTTTTAATCTAATTTTACCCTTCGGTGAGTTTTTAGTAAAAGATATGAAAGGAATCTTTTGTCGTTTTTCGTACGAGGTACTTTTTGACTTTTCCGAAAAAAGTACGAAAATAATGTTTTTTTAACTTATACGGCATGAATGGATTTTTAATACATTATTTACAAGAATCTTCCATTACAAGTTTTCAAGTTTATTTTTAATCAACTTTTTTTAGTTTAGAATTTTATGGCATGTTAAGAAAGGAAATGTGTTTTTGAAGTAGAAAGGATATTTTCCTCAAGGATGGTGTTCAAGTGTTTTATCAAAATTATTTTCCATATAAGATAATAAAGGGTTCTGTTTCTATCCCTATTATTACATGTATTTGATTATGTTGTGATGGAAATATTTTTATGAATTTCTTTATCCTATATGAATTGTTTTATTATGTCATGATGTTTGAGATTCCAATTTTTATTTCATGGGTTATGCAATGATGTATGATTTATGATTTTGTGGCACACATAACAATGGTATCATTATGAGATGGGTGGGACCTATATCTCCCTCCAATGCATTGGGTAAAGATTTTATATCTCATGAGATAGACATGGCTGGAATGGTAGGTTATACTGGTTCAGTGAAACAGGACTGAAATGAGGGTGACTCGGTTCAGAAAGGGACTTTGTCCACTAAGACAGTCTTGGCAATGAGTCTGGACTAATAAGAAATGATTCTCTATGATTATGTGTGTATTCCACAAAGTTTCATGTTTTATGTTATGATTATTGGGATTACATTTCACTACTATGATTTATCCCATCTTATGAAATTATGATCTCTTTTGCAGGTTAAGATTTCCTAAAGATATGTTCTTATGAATATGATGTGATTGATATTTATTTTGTTTACCCTTACTAAGAATTTGATCTCACCCTTTTATGTTTTCTTTTTCCCATGATATAAAGAAAGGTTTTAGGTAAGAAAAAAAAGGAAGATCTTTATGGGAGATGTTGAAGATCTTTCACCACGATTAGAAGATTATATTCTGAGTTTCCAAAGACAGTATACTATTACGGTCCTTATGTGTGTATTTTTGTAATTTAATATGTATTCCGCAAAAGTAATGTCATGTCCATGTACGTTAAGAATCAAGTCACTACAGTTGGTATCAGAGGAAAGGTTTAGTCAACCTTTGGAAACTAGGATGCATAAACGTTAGTGAGATCCCTAGAGATATTTCTAGGGTATGTCTAGGGATGTCCCTAAGGTTAAGTATACATATAGGTTATAGTACTAGAATTACGCTAATGATCATATAATTAAACCTAATATGTTATATATTGAAGTTACTCCCCCTTTATTATGTTGTTTTCCCTAGCATGATTTTTGCCTCTCACACTATTCTTTTTGGATTTTAGACGATGGCTGGAACCCGAAGGAACCGTGTTGATCAATGAAATGGACAATTCAATGATTTCCCGCCTGAACAAACAAATGTTATGGGAGATGGAGTGAAAAATCTTATTGCTATACATACACAAGCTATGAATCATTCTGGACTTCCAAATGAGCAGAGAAGGGAACAATATTCTATTGAGTCCTTCATGAGGCAACACCCACCTTCTTTTAGTGGGACTTCTGAACCACTTGTTGCTGAAAAATGGATCAGTACCACTGAAAAGATATTTTCGGTTCTTCAATCTTATGAGCATGATAATTTCATCTTAGCAGTATATCGTTTGGAAGGTGAAGCTGATCAATGGTGGAATCTTATCAAGAATACGAGCCCAAGAGATGAAATTGAGTCCATGGAATGGGAGGAGTTCAAGAACATGTTTTTCAGTAAGTACTTCCCTCATATTCTTCGTACAAAGATGGAAAAGGAGTTTCTTGAGCTGAAGCAGAAGGATGATGAATCTGTTGGTATATACGAAGCAAATTTTACAAGACTTTCAAGGTATGCATCTGGCATTATCATCCAACGTGAAAGTAAAGTTGATCGATTTTTCAGTGGCTTAAAACCAAGTCTTCGAAGGGAATTATCTATAAGAGACTTTAGTAGCTATGAAGAAATTGTGCATTGTGCTATCAAGGTAGAAATGGAAGTTGGTGTTACATATCCATCTCATGGTTTTGACAAGAAATGAAAGATGGAGTTCAAGGAGAAATCTCAAAATAATGGTGAAAAGAATATGAATGTTTCCTTATCCACAAAGTGTGGAAAGAAGCATGGTAGAGATTTTCTTAAAGGGACTAGAAAATGTTTTAAGTGTGGAAAAGAAGGTCATCGAGCAGCTTAGTGTCGAAGTAATGGAAAAAGGGTTTCTAATGATGTGAACAACGAAAACACTATAGAGAATGCACCAGCAACACTTCAATGCTTCAAGTGAATGGAAATGGGGCATTATGCTAATAAATGCCCTAATCCAAGGGTTAGTGATGATTGACATGAGCAACCTCTTAAGGCAAAGGACAAAGGGAAGTCACATGCAATCACCATTGGCGATGTTGAATATGACAACGATGTGGTGGAATGATTAAGTGTTTATGTAATGGGATTCCAAAATAATGTTGTATCATAAAGTATTGGAATATTTATATATTGGTCTAATGTGGTATTCAAAGTTATTGAGATATTTTTGGAATATAGATGATATGCGCATAATGAAGGGATAAGGGAAAAAATGAAATGTTTGACAGTATTCATGAGCTCATGATTGATATAAGGACTAAGTGATATCATGGTTTGAGTATATAGAATTTTGAGGATTTTGGTATGTGGAAAGTGTTAACTTTTAACTGCATTCATGTTTTCACTAAGTTTCAATGGGTATTCATTTTTCAAGAGAATACCTGATAAAGGCCTTTAAATGTTTGGAATGTGACCAACAAGACATATCTTATGACATATGGGGATCAACGATGGTATTAAATCTCTTTTAATCGTTTTCACTATATTATGAGAGTGGACTACAGTATTATGGATAAGCCTAAAGATTGGAATGGATTATGTTGGACATAAGTTAGTATTTTTTGTTATTCGATATTTTTGATGGGATGTTATAGTAATATAGTTTTAGAAAAAGGAAAACCTGCAGGACGAGCGACAACCCAACGCGTTGTACAAGGTCGTAGCAATCGAACCCACAACCGAAGTGCGACTGGCCTTTATCGCCTACCACTGGCCTATAGGAAGTCCCTGTTTAGTGGATTCAAGTTTTATTATATAAAGCAGTATGATATATGAAGTATAAGTCCATTTTAGGAACCATATATGATTAATCTCACTACAGAATGACTTATGTATATTTAATAACTTTTTCTAACCTTTTGTTTGAGACAGATGGAATGACCCGTCATTCTATCACATGATCTTCTAACACTTCACGAATAACAAATTCAACTTCATTTATTTAAGTGATGAAGTAGAAATTGTTCAAGGCACGAACAACAGTGAGATTGTACCAAAATAAATTTAGTTTTTATTCTAATTCAAATTCTTCAACATTAGGGAAATGATCTTGAAAACCAAAAATGTTGTCCTAGTACTCTTATATCTGATTAATCAGATGGTACCTTAGATCGTCACAAATTTATGGATTTGTGATTGTTAGCTTTTCCATAGCCATGTTCTCTACCACTCTCTATCAGAACATGATGGTTAGATTTTTCTTCCATATCCATATTTTCACCTATGTGGAAACCCAGTGATTAGTTTATTTGGGTAACCGTTACGTTTCATACTTTTGTTTTTAAATATTGGTTTTGGTATTCATTTTTACGATGTGGGTTTCTATTAAAGAAACTTTTGAGTAGTAAACCATTTATAACCCCGACGAATTTCGAGGGCGAAATTCATTTTAAGGGAGGTAGAATGTAACACCCCTTGATTTTATGAAAAATATTCTTTTAATTTCATTAATGTCTTCTGTTGTATTCTACACCAAGTTTACCTTGCGCTATACGCAACACTGTATTAGCTTGCAGTATACGCAACACTATTCTTGGATCGTGTTACACACAATTTTGATAATAGTTATTCTACGCAACATTGAGTATATATATATATATATATTCAATGTATAAATAAAATATGGTTGTATTCTGTTATACGAAACAACGAAGGATTCTTTCACAACACGCAACCCTGACATGGCTTGCATTACACGCAATCGCGACCTTCCTCGATAGCGTGTGTTGTACGCAATACCGGGTTTTAATAAACAATGTTATATTATTATAATATTGTCATGAACTAGCCGTTATGAATAGTATTAACTAAATTTTGAATTTTATAACATTATTATTAATCTTACACATTTCTAGAACATGGTATAAGAACAAAATAATTTTTTCGGGTAAAATAAGTATTTTTCAAAAAATACAGTTTTGCCGCCTTTTGATGGCGCACCCACTTTAAATCTAGGTTTTTTGACATGTTTATAAGTTCAATTTGACAAAATAAAATTCTTCTTTTGAATCAAGATATAAAAATTTACATTAGATAATGTTTTGATATTTTTCCGATAACTTTCAAATTTTAATGAATAGTAAAAACACGCTATATTTTAATTAAAAACAACTTTTTTCATCGTAATATCTTATGTGGTTAAATTATAATATTGAATGGTTTTTAAGTATAAATAGAATATATTTTTACCATTTAATATAATGTATGACATTAGCATTGCTTTTACCTTGAATTCGTAGGTTAAATCAATTCAATCATTTGCAATGTTTTAAAGAAAACCCGTTTTCTTTCGACAATGGGATTAATTTTAATATAATTTCTGCAACTTTTGTGTATTAAATTTGGAAAAATGGATTCCATATTTGGAATTAGTGGATCCAAGTTATGTTAATAAGCTACTTTTTATTTTTGTGAAATTATGAACAGTAACTACGGTAAATTTTATTTACCATAGTTAAAGGTAAATCTGGTAATTAAGGGTAAATATAATATTTTCAAATTACCCTAAAAAATGTCAAAATCCTATTGGATGACTAAAAGTCTACCAATATCACCTAAGGGTCGGATTATATTCATTTAATTAAATTTTTCAATGATAATAATTTAATTATTATTAAAACCAAAGCATGTGACAACATGTCACTTTCTTAAATCTTATAAGTATAATAATTTTAATCTAGTGATAAACTTCATGAAACTTCAGACATGAATAGTATCCAGAAATCTAATACAATTATATACATCATAGGAATTTATTTAGAATTTTTAGGGATTAAATAATTATCATTTATTATGACACAAAGATGATGTAGTAATTGTCTTTTTACTGAAATATTGACATAATTGATGTTATAAATACCCAAATAAATGTAATTTGAGACTTTTTATGACATACACTAATTTTATAGGTTTATATGACATGTTATAGTTGATTTAAGTAACTTTGTTCGAACTTATAATTCTGTTATGAATTTCATAAATATCATGTACCAAATAGTGTCAAAATTGACATAAAATAGTTTTTAAAACAAATATTATATTATTAATTGTTATTTTATTCCTAAAAAACTAAGGTTCGGAAAAATGACTTAGATAAGATTATATATATGAATAATAAACAACATGGGGTTATTTTGGCTTGATATTGTAAGATTATTAACCATATAGTCTAAGAAAACAAAAAGACACGGTAAAAGTTAAATTATTTAACTTAGAGTTAAATCTAATTGATAAGGTTAAAATAATAACCTAAACTTGTCTAAATCCTATTGGACGATAGGATTTCTACCCATCCCCACCTTAGACTATAAATAAATCAATTTGGAGCTATTTAAAACCGAACTTGACTTTATAATAAAATAATATTTTTAGTTATTCCAAAGGTGCCCCTCTCCTCCCTTATAAAAGGGCACCTCCTCCCTCTCTTCCTCACACAATTTTGAGCCTTAAAGCTCGTCCAATCCCTGAAAAATTCTCTTCTCCACTTCCCTAGAAACATCCTAGAGGTTCTGGTCTCCCTCAAAGTCCAATTTTAGTGCCATAAGAGGAGGTCTCAAAGAGGTGCTTCAAAGAAGAGGCAATTTCCGTTACCGATTCTTTCACCTTTATTTCTTCTTCCACTTCATCTTCATAGGTTTTTTCATTATGAATTAATAACATAAGTATCAATCATAAACTGATATGTTATTATAAGTATTAAACAATCCTATTTCACCATCTATCCATCCTACGGAAAACGAAATCACCGCGCGTGCGTACGTACGAAATACCGTCTCCACGCCGGGGTGAAATCAATTTTCCACCAACACCATACATGGATGGGTATAATGGTGTAAAGAATAACTATACATAGTTATTAGAACATAATTTTGATTCTGATATATTGTATCATCCACTCCAATTCAATTCAATAATTGTGGAAACGATATCATCGCTCGTGCCTACGTACGGACTACCGTCTCCACGACGCGATGAGATTCATTCTCCATGTTAACCATTTAAGAATGGTTATAAAGTATATATATGAAATAATAATGAAATATATGACATTATAAAGCTACTGTATTTATGTATATATCTTTTTCATCTACTTAATTCCATTGAACTCAATAAGGAAACGAAAACAGCGTTCATGCGTACGTACGACCTACCGTCTCCATGAACGGTGTATTTCTTTACATTTATCGATCCATTATATATATGTATATTATGAATATATAATATATATAAATAATTTGTTATATTCTGGATTTAATTAATCATGATCTAAGTAATCATATAAATAATTACAAGTCAAAACACCGATGACAAATGAAACAATTTTACCCAAAACGGTTTTTAACATGAAATTTACAAAAGAACGAGTAATATAAAGTCATAAGTGAACCATATATGATATCATAACAGTGAGTATGATTCTGTAAAAAGTCAATGACATTATTTAAATCATTATACAGGAGGTTCGGAAACTTACGAAGAAAATCGGACCAAAGGTAAGGGAAATATCACAATCTCATTTTTATCCGAGATTGTTTATACTTTGGTATTTACTAGGGTGTATTTTATCATCCACATCCATGTTCCCTAAATAGGTAATATTATTTCAATCCACCTACAATTGTTTAAATCTAATTTTACCCTACGGTGATTTTTTAGTAAAAGATATGAAATAAATCTTTTGTCATTTTTCGTACGAGGTACTTTTTGACTTTTCCAAAAAAAAGTACGAAAATAATGTTTTTTTAACTTATATGGCATGAATGGATTTTTAAAACATTATTTCCAAGAATCTTCCATTACAAGTTTTCAAGTTTATTTTTAATCAACATTTTTTAGTTTAGAATTTTATGACATGATAAGAAAGGAAATGTGTTTTTGATGTAGAAAGGATATTTTCCTCAAGAATGGTGTTCAAGTGTTTTATCAAAATTATTTTCCATCTAAGATAATAAAGGGTTCTGTTTCTATCCCTATTATTACATGTATTTGATTATGTTGTGATGGAAATATTTTTGTGAATTCCTTTATTCTATATGAATTGTTTTATGTTGACATGATGTTTGAGATTCCCATTTTTATTACATGGGTTATACAATGATGTATGATTTATGATTTTGTGGAACACATAAGAATGGTATCATTATGAGATGGGTGGGACCTATATCTCCCTCCAATGCATTGGGTAAAGATTTTATATCTCATGAGATAGACATGGCTGGAATGGTAGGTTATACCGGTTCAGTGAAACAGGACTGAAACGAGGGTGACTCGGTTCAGAAAGGGACTTTGTCCACTAAGATAGTCTTGTCAATGAGTATGGACTAACAAGAAATGATTCTCTATGATTATGTGTGTATTCCACAAAGTCTCATGTTTTATGTTATGATTATTGGGATTACATTTCACTAATATGATTTATCCCATGTTATGAAATTATGATCTCTTTTGCAGGTTAAGATTTCCAAAAGATATGTTCTTATGAATATGATGTGATTGATATTTATTTTGTTTACACTTACTGAGCATTTGAGCTCACCCTTTTATGTTTTCTTTTCCCCAGGATATAAATAAAGGTTTTAGGCAAGAAAAAAAAGGAAGATCTTTATGGGAGATGTTGAAGATCATTCACCACGATTAGAAGATTATATTCTGAGTTTCCAAAGACACTAAACTATTATGGTCCTTATGTGTGTGTTTTTGTAATTTACTAATTATTCTACAAAAGTAATATAATTTCCCTGTACGTTAAGCATCGGGTCTCTACATAAAATTATTATCATCACCCCTATAGGGTATATTATCAACAATAACTTCTCGAAAACCATAAATTCTATTCATAATACTTATACATATAGGTAGGTGCACCTAGGGCCCAGTGGAAAACAATGTAAGAACACTGTTCAGGTAGAAAAATGAGTTGTGGGGAAATAATAGTGAAATCCAAATGTCACCACCTATATTTCTAATATGACATAAAACTCGTCTAAGGTATGATAAGCATATTAAAAACAAAATCCAATCTCTCAATGTTATTATATACCGTACTAGGACAAATAAATTCTACATTAACATCCTTATACAAGCATTGCGGTGAAGGAGATGACCTCCTTTAAGGTGATTCATAAGGTGAAATATTAATTTAAAACTATAAATATTATGGTATGAAATATGAAGAATTTATCTATGATTATCGCATGTTACGCCAAATTTTGGATTCTTGACCAAACCATATCTTCTAGTGTATGTATTGACTATTATGAATGTATTTATGTCATAAGAATTTATATGGTGCTTAATAGTAGTTGAGCCCCAACAAACTTTTTCAATCGCTTCCAAAACCGAGAAGTTAAATGAAATTCTATATCAGAGATAATACCCAGGGTAACTCCCTAAAATCATGCAATGTTATTGAAATACATCATTACGATATCATCTATAGAGTGAGTCACCCAAATTGATATTAAATTAGAATATATTTTCATCTAATCCATAATCATCTAGAAAACATCATAAACCCATGAGCTCCTATATAACCCCATACCCAGGGATATCATAACATTCACCTACATCCACATTTGTAGTGGATTTTGATGATGTGAAACAATAGGACTCTGGTTCTCAACCATTATTCTCTATTAGGTAAGGCATCCGGAAACTAGTATAGAAATTCCCCACATCATCCCAGGAAACCCAAAATGCTTCAAAATTTTTGGTATATCATTTTTTCTATAGGATGATCATCTCAATTACAGGTAGGTAGGTACCTCATCATCTCTTCCCTAACTAAATAATGGACAAAAAGTCACCCATGAACTTGGATCACATCATTATTGTCCAATGAATTCCAATGTAGCAGGTCACCTCCAACTAGATGGTCCCACATCATGACACACTCTAGAATGTTACCTTTTAAAAAATTTACAATTTATATCAAAAAATATGTTACCACCAATGAATCAAAAATAATTTTCCTCTAATTATTTGATTTATTGAACCTATTTTATTCCTATAAGATCATAAAATATCACGATTCCTCCAAATTCCTTTCTCCATGATATTAATTTATATTTTCCAACAATAAAATTATGTATCCTTAGTGAATAATCTACCTCAAATTGCAACATATGTAAATTATGAACTGAATAATTCTTCTTAAAATATTGGTTTCACATTAAAATGAAATAGGGTATGATGTTTTTTTAGTGTAGACAAAAATATTATTTCAAAAGAGATAGTATATCCTAAAATTTGAAAGGTTTACCTTATATTCTAGATCTAATTAAAGAGTTGGATAGATAAAATAATGGGGTCATAGATGACATGATCCATAATATTTTACCACATCTATCTGGATCAATAATTCTTCTAAACAGGAACCTGATGATTCGAAAAAAACTACTCAAAATAGATCCATTACATGGGAATTATCAGCACAAGAGATATAATAAACCTCTTATTCAATAGATTAAAATATTATTTAGAATTTTACTACCACCATAAAATCAATCCCTTTTTATTAACTATAGTCCAAGGTGATATTAAATTTGATAATCCATAAAAATAATTTATGTAATCTAAATTAAAACTTAGATAGTTCATGATCTAACACTCATTTTGAGGACATGTTAAGGACATCACTTCTTAAACATTCTCCAAAATCCATTGATATACATAAATCTATCAACACATGTCAGAATTATTACACATCATAAATCCAAAATTTACATTTCAATAGCTTAATATATTGAATATGTGCTCAAATAATCCAAATGAATCTCTAATGATGTACGTATTCTTGATCTGTAGTCAGTGAGTGGATGAGGTTGTCATCAATGAATACCATGCTGGTAGAGTCTATATAAGGGTGTATGTTTTCGTACATGGGATCCATGAAAACATAAAATAATATTTCAATACAAACATCATCGCCATGTACATTTATATCCCATACATTTGAATAAATACAATTTATGGGTTGTTCTCCTCTCTAACACCAACTACAGATAGCCTGATCAGAAATTAATCTTAGAGAACTACTAAGATCCCTAGAAACTAATAAACAATATGATTATTTATAGGGAATGGATATTTATTATTCATTTTGAAATTATTGAAATTTCAATAATCAATATATAACCAAATTATACAATTCTCATTTTTGGTTAAAAAAATATACGTTCTATGCACATCGAAGTACTAGACCTAACAAGAAAAATATGATCTAAGTCCTTTTTTTGTACCATGAACTCATTTACCTCATCTAAAAAATATTATTAAGAGGCTATTAAATGAGATAATATTATTGAAAAATTTATATCATGAAAAAAAGTACTTATATTAAGAGAAATCCCTTTGATGTTTTCTAGAATGGTGTCATTATAGAGATCCAAAACTAGAGGAAAATATATGGGGGATACCCCTGATATTGCTGAAAGAGATATTCCTATGATATGGGGCATAAGTTTCCTAATCTATCTCATTTCTGGTTCATCTCTACCTACACCATTTTCCCACTACAAATTTAACAATAACTTCTCTCATTTTATAAGAGTAAATGATACCCATATAAGACATTGATATATTAGAAATAGGTCATCCAATCCACTCAAAGAATAACATCTATGCTTATCATCTACATATTTATGATGTCCCATAAATTTCTACTACTAGTAATGAATATAGGATAGTTTGGGATTCATTGAATATGGGTTACTATTTTACCTTTATGCTACTAAGTAAAACCCACTATACCCTTACACATGGTATTAAAACTCATCATATCCATATATAAACCCTTTAAATCTAGAGGCATGTTTTTCCATAATAAAAATACATTTTTATGGGTATTACATATTTTAAATATAATTATTCATAATGGGACCTATAATTTTATTCTAAATAGTTTTTTAAGAAAAATTGAAAATATTGAATACTAAAATTATCCCCCGATAATGAATTTTGATAATAAGGAAGTGTTTCAAGTTGTATTTCATAAAAAACTAAGGACACTATTCTTGGGAATGAGACTCCCACTACCATGAATCCTCCTGGTTCCATCCATGAAACCAATCAACTTAAATTGGTGGATTGTTCTTCCCTCATAAAACCTTCTTGCGTTGATCAATAGTCTGTAAATAGAATCCTACATTCAATACCTCAAGATATATCTCAACATATATATTATCTATACTAATCATGTATTATCCATACTAATGTGTAACCATCCCATGCCTCCAGGTCACCGTTATTTCTATGTTACTCCCTTTATATCCTGAAAATTCACCCACTATCTATCCCCCAATCGGGATTTCCCTCTGTCTTTCTCTCCACTCGCTGAAACCCCTCCCCAGAAACCCTATCCCTGTTATCTGGTTCCCTCTCCCCTCGCCAAATCTCATGGTTCATTCTCCCCTCCCCTTTTAACTCCCACAACCACATTACCCCTCACGTTTCCACTCCCAGCACTGCATTACCGCGACCCTTCATTGTTCTTATGGTTACAGTCATCCATATTCTTCCTCCCGCATCAAACTCACTCTACCGACGACAAACAATTTTTCATCTTTGATTTTTAGGGCTTCTCTACCTCCATGGTTCACTAATATTCTACAGTATGTATGAAGAAAATAACTACTGGTATTCTTCCACAGAACCAAAATCAAGAGCTTCTGATTATCATCAATTGCTCTTCTATTTACCATGACATTATTCCTACAACATACTCACTATTCACCTCACTCCAAATTAGCTCCCCAAAAACCTAAATCCTATAATTCTTGAATCAGCTACTGGAAACACTCAAATACTCTAGCATAAACCCATGACGGTCTTTATTTATATACACCGGAAAAATTGTCCCATTATATTCCCCTGTGTCCAGGTAAAAATTTCCACTAGGGAAGCTTCCCATAAAGGTATCATCTCTGTAACATTCATCATTAGTTTGTAAAAATCAATATGAAATTTTCTCTCTAGACTCCATATCCCTGGAAAAATTTGTGTAGTGACACTTCACTAGGGAGAAAATTTTTCTCTATCATGTACACTTATCTATAATTTGAGACGCAACTATTTATTCAAGGATACCACTACATTAATCATTTTCTACATTGAGGTATTCTACTTTTAATTTTCCTACTCCATGTATATCCTTAAAATAATGTAATCTTAATAACTATCTATCTCATTTTAGATTCAACATATATTCTAATATATTTGAAGTGGGTGGAGTCTTACAGCTGCTTTTCACTTCAATAGGACAGTTCAATAAGTGGACTACTTCCAACAAATGGAATCACACATGGAGAGACACAAATTCCATTAACACCGTTATCTATCAATTCATATTTTTGACTAATTTTACATTCTGAAGCTATATACTTCTAACTACATTACAAATTAAAAAAATTAGTCATATAGAACATATTATTTGTTGAATGTACCGGCATAATCGGTATTTGAGACAAAAATATCTTCATGATCAAACAAAAGAAAAGCAAATACAACATGCGTACATAGAATCTCTGCTTCCATTATGCAAGAATGATGTCAATGTTCTTCTAAATAACATGTATATTTTAGTTGAATTTTCCTTTTTGGAATAACCTGTAGATTTGATGCTCATATTTGTGTTCTCATTTGCACTCACAGATCGATCACATAATTCAATTGTTCTTAGATATTTTTTTGATGAATTTCCTTTTTAAAATGTATGGGAAATTGTGGATTCTATATGCCAAGGATTCCTTAGATTTATTGAGTTTTTATAGTGATTTAGGTTTTAATTCATGGTTCCTTCAATGAGTTTTTATTATTTCATTTTATTTAATGGTTTAACACATACCTAGGTTGTATCATATATGTTTCATCTATCTGAATTCTTTGGCACAAAGAGGATATCCTCAGGTTTGCAGGAAAGAAAATAATTTTTTCTCAAATTTATTCTTTAATTAGAATTTTTGTCTTATCATTGATGAATTTATGCTTATAATCTTTTTCTATAAAAATTCAATTTAGACTCTTAATGAATTTGCTTAATTTTATATATCATTAAAGTCATTGCTTCACGTTAAATAGTAATCACATTATTTTATTAAATAAACTAACCACGTCATCAAATGAATATAAAATGTTTATTTGAGAGATTTTTTGTAATGAACTAGGAAATTCAAGGAATTTTTTTAAAGATACATTGGAATTTTAGGAGTCTTTGGATTCTGAAGACACTTGATTCTGAGGCCCGGTGTGCCTGGAATCAATTTCTGAAGTTTAGCTCGGGTACTTTCAGTTAACGAATGAGAGGGTTTTTATATCTTTTGAACCGGTGCTTGGAATTTAAATCTGAGGGAACTGATAAACTCGAAATTCCTTTAATTTCTTAACACGATCCTTACCGTAGTTACAATCGCAATGGAGGAGAAGATAATTTTTTGGGGGTTTATTTAAGAAATAAATAAAAATTGTCGGAACAATTTTTATTTTATAAGGTGGTTATTCCCTCCCTTGGGTAGTTAAGGGTGGGGCCGACAACCACTTAACTACCCAAGTGTGGATGATATAGGGGTGGGGGCCCACATGAGCCCCACAATTTAATTTCCTCTAATGTCATTAATAACCCCTAATAAATTTGGAAAGCCCCCCCCATTTATTTGCCAACACGTCTAATTAATGGGGACCTTCCCTCTCCATTCCTTTAAATCAATGGTCATCACATTATTAAATGTGGTGATTTAATTCTGGGAGTATCATTGCATCTGTAATTAAATAATAAGAGGAAAATATTATTTAATTTGGGGAAGAGCTTTCATTGTTCAATCGGGAGAGCTTTGGAGCTTTTGGAAGAACGCCGGTCTCCGACGAAGAACGTCGGCCACTAAAAAAGAACGATGAAGAATGATGGTTCCTCAAAGAACAATGACTCACCAAAAATCCTCTTCTCTGTGACCAGAGAGGAGACACTGCTTCCTCCTCGACGCACTCCGACGACGCCCACGAACCCTTTCCCCGCGACTCCGTCTACAGCAACACTGTCTACCGCGACGCCGTCTACCACGACGTCGGCGTACGTCTTCATTTATTGAGGTATAGGATTTGGTTTATATTTAATTTTCTGAATTATACCCTTGAAATGACGTATAATTGTTGGGAGATATTTTGAACCACTAACGCGGTGGGCGCGGAATAACGAACAAGTCTGATCCCACTGCTATTTTTTTCTTGATGCGCGGAATACATGACGACAACGAAGCGATACCGAAATGGTGATTAGAGGCCTTTGCAGTAATGTATGGGTCCCTAGGAAACCATAGGTGCAGATTGGATAAAAATCAGATCAACAGAATGACTTCGGTGGCCCGCAGAAATCCTTGGCGGCGCGTGGCATCGCCGCAACGGCGCTGTCGGCCAGAGTTGGCGGCCGGCACCGGCCAACCGCCTAGAGGCGGTGGTACCCCGGTGTGCCACCGGAATAAGCCCACCGCAGTTGAATCCATGTCACCGAGAGTAGGATCCCATGTCCATGCGAGATCCAGGGGAGATGCAGCGCCAGGCGTCGCGTCCATAGAACAAAGTGGGGGTCGTGTCCCCCCCCCCCCCCCCCGGTCGGGCTGGGGCAGGACATGTGGACTGGGCTGCGCCCGGCCACGACCTCTCGGGACGGATCTGGACCCGGGTTGGATCGGCCCGATTCAGGCCGACCCAGGGGGGGGGGGGGGGGTTGGGCCAGGTTGGACAGGGGCCAGACCCCCACTTCGGACCATTTTTTGTCTTTTTCCCATAAGGTGAGCTACAGAACTCCTATCGATACACCGTTAAATGCGTAGGAATACTTGGATCGAGATGGTCGTTTCGGTTTATTAAACATGAGGTTTTGAAAAATTTTGTGTATGGCCGAGTTGATTTGAACCCAAAACCAACAGGGCCCTTGGAGCGGAAACAATTATATCTTAAGGACCGGACATCCGATTGATGTTCCGTCAATTTAATTGGAATAATTTTGTTGAGAAGGTTGTTTTGGATTACTACACATGATTATTGGATGTAGTTGGAGTATGCTCAGGATTTTTTAGCTTAAAAACCAACCGGGCCCCTAGAATGGAAAAGCCAATAACTCTCAAAACTGGCATCCGATTGACGCCATGTCTGTCGTGTTGGGATTCTATTGATGAGTCAGAACTCTAGGATACATCACCTCTGGAATTTGTGATAGTTTATTTATTGACTCTTTTGCTCGACGAGCGGACTCTCCTGGAATCGACCATGCTATGTGCAGGAACCCTAGAGCCGGTTGAAACTGCATCGACTACTATACTGGAATCCTTCGTGGGTTCGACAGCGACGACTACCATACTGGGATCCTCTGTGGGTTCGACGATGATGAATAATGTACTTGTATCCTATGTGGATCTTGTAGTATCGACCTTTGTACTTGTATCCTGTGAGGGTCCGGCCGAGTAGCTGATCTTGTATCCTGGGTGGGTCCGACAGCTTAGCTGGACTTGTATCCTGTGTGGGTCTGATAGAATAGATGAATCAGTGTCTACATCTGATCATCCCTATCACTATACGAATGATGTATACTTGTGTGAGCTGAGACTTGACTTCAATCATTATCATCGATGTGATTGACTTGTTTCTTGTGTGGTCTGGGTTGTGTTGTTCTTGTGTGGACTGAGTTTTGTTGTTCTTTGTGGACTGAGTTGTGCATTCCATTATTGATTGGATGGTGCATGGGCATGAGAGTTGGAGACAAACTGTAACTAATGACTTAGGAATATGTATGGGCATATACCTATGTAGTGTTGTTGATACTTCGTGATTGTATCTTTCCTTTGTGTTTTATCATTCGGGGATTCTAAGAGACCTCTTGTGGTCTCGGGGTCCCTACATAGTATCCTATACTCACCCCTGCACGGGCTATGACCTCACTACGTTGTGTTGTATGTAGATGAATAATAGCACAGATCGAGGTGGAGGCTTGTGGATCTGGACGGTACCCAGAGGTGGACCACATGGTGGGGCGTACATGGAGCGGACGACCGGACCCGAGGATCCGAGGAGACTATTTGTACCCACCCTTCAGGTGGGATTTTTGGAGGATGACTCGTTGTTGTTGTTTTACTTACTACTCTTGTACATTCATTTCAGTTTTACTATACTTTAAGTTGGGTTTGTATACTGGCCAATTTTTTTTTCAGCACTTACTTTTTACACAGTTTTACTCAATGTTTATATCACTTGCGTACTCTGCTGTGTTTTTTTTCTTTATAAATGAAATTCCTTCCATTTTTCCAGGATTTACGCCAATGGGGATTGTCTCAAGCCCCTGGCCTATGGGATGCGGGCTTGGGGTAGTCACGGAGCGGTCCCCGATGACAGGTCGTGACAAATCGGTATCAAAGGTGTCGGTTCTACCGCAGAACGCAGGACTCTGATCTTTCCTTTCTGTGAAGAAATAGTGTTATGTGTATTGAGTATGGATATTAGTCCAGGGAATCCAGTTTTGGTGTGGCGGCTGACGTATCCATTCACCAAGACCCTAACTTCGGATTTCTGACTCAGTGAACGAAAACACTGATTTCATGTGTATTTCCTTTCAACAGTTTTCATTGTTATTACTTTGTGCCAGCTCATCAGATATACATTTTGACTGTGTCACACCTGTTTCTTTTCAGGATGTCCCCTTGAAGGCTTCCAGCTAGGGTTCCTAGTTATGTGTGGGATGGAAGCCCACCGAGTGACGAGGCCTCGGTGCAGGGCCCCATTACAGCGGAGGCACCAACGGTACCACTACCTACTGAACCACCGATGCTACCAGCCCCTGTGACAGAGTGGGCACTCTGCTTGAGCGCATTACACGATTTTCAAAGATAGAGGCCGCATGGGTTTCGTGGAGAGATGGATCCTCAGGTAGCCGAGGATTGGCTGGAGGCTATCGTCAGAGTCTTCAGACTGGTAGGGACACTAGCAGATCTTATGGTGATCCTTTCCATGAGTCTCCTATACGCAGCAGCAGGTAGATGGTCGAGCCTAATTCTCCAGGTGCATGATGAGGCATCTCTACTTTGGAAAATCTTCGAGAGCCTCTTCATCCCAGAGTTTGTTCCATCCACCCTCAGTGCGGTATGCATCCATGAGTTACTACAACTGCGGAAGGGCATCGTGTCAGTAGGCCAGAACTCAGCAAGATTTACCTATCTCTCACACTACTCCACAGACATGGTATGGGACCGATTCTTCCAGGCCCAAACCATTGATCAAGGACTAAGACACGATATTAGAGGATCAATGATTCCCATCATCATCCCAACGTAGGCAGGGGTGATAGAGCGAGCCCTGTTAATAGAGAGATTTCTCGCCGAGCAGCCATCAGCAGCGAGACCCACGGCAGGACGACACGGAGCGGAGTCTTCTACACCCAAAAGTCGACAGACAATGCAGGGTTCCAAGCAGACCAGGAAGATAGGTGGGTGACACCAGGATACAGGTTCGACTGTTCTTGGAACACGACGCAGAGCCAGCCTCACTAGGAGAAGATAGTGATATGCATGCGGCGGGCAGGGCCACATGGCCCGTGACTGCCCAACCCACCATGGAAATGATCACCAGACAGTGGAGGGATCTCCCAGGTAGAGGTAGAGGTTCATCCTTGGCGGTCCGCATGGAGTAGGTAGACGAGGCAGATGAGCTGGCTGAGAAGCGGTTGGTGGATGACGCTTCGAGGCTCTACAACCACCACCCCCAGGTGGTCCACCCGGACCATAGGGAGCTGGCGGGCATAGGCAGGCTCAGCCCCAGGTAGCAGAGGCATACGACCATGGTGCACCTGAGATGTTACAAGGTACTATCCGTGTCTACTCCACCCTTGTGAAGTTCTTATTGACACACGTGTGGGTAATTATTTTATTTTCGTTACCCTTGTTCGGAGCTCGGAGATTCCGACGGAGCCGTTGGCTCGATCCTTGCGGCGAGAGGCTCTTATGGAAGCAGACTCGATGATTATGCTATGGTGTCGCCAGTGAGAGATTACTCTAGGAGGCGATAACTTTGGCGAGGATCTTCATGTAGTGGCGTCGAGGCCTTATGACGTCATCTTGGCTATGGACTGGTTATCTACACTCCATGCTCATATCGACTGTATTAGGCGCAAGGTGTGGTTTATCCGCACGGATGGGACCAGGTTCAGCTTCACTAGGGAGAAGTGAACCTTCGCAGCACATGATTGACTTACGCAGAGGATAGGAAAGCCAATCACACATCAGTTGGCTAGTCTCATCTTCGTAGCAGTTGATGTGCAGAGTCTGAGTTTCCCTGTTGTGGTGGATTAGTATGTGGACGTTTTTCCTGATGAAGTTCTAGGATTACCTCATCACAGGGAGGTAGATTTCTACGTAGACCTGTACCCCAGGACATCACCAATATCTACTCTAGCATATCGGATGGCTTCCGCCGAGCTTCGGGTGCTGCGGGTACAACATGAGGACTTACAAGGGAATGGTTTCTTTCGACTCAGTGTTTCACCTTCGGCTACTCCAATTCTATTTTCCAAGAAGGCGGATGGGAGATTTGGATTGTGTTCCAACTACTGTCGCCTGAACCAGGTGACCGGGAGGAATAAGTATCTGCATCAGAGGATTGACGACCTATTTGATCAGCTCAAGGCAGTATATTGGTTCTCAAATATAGACTTCATGTAGGGTTACCATCAGCTTTGAGTTTGGGACGGGGATGTGCAGAAGATGGAATTCAGGTGTCGGTATGGCCACAATAAGTTCTTGGTCATTCCCAACAATGTTAATAATTTTCCAGAAGGATTCATGAGTCTCATGAACAGGATCTTCCAGCCCTACCTCGATCAGTTTGTCGTAGTCTTCATTAATGACATAATAATTTACTCAACCACTGAGGAGGAGCATGACTACCACTTATGGGTTGTATTGGATACACTCCAAGAGCACCGGCTTTATGGTATGGTCTCGAAGTGGTAGTTTTGGCTTTAAGAGGTTCACGTCAAGGGGCATGTCATCTTATAGGCGGGAGTTGCAGTGGATCCCATGAAGGTTTAGGCGACACTTGCTTAGGAGCCACCCAAGAGCGTGACGGAGGTGTGGAGTTTCCTAGGTATGTATGGGTACTATCAGATATTTGTGCTAGACTTATATAGAGTTGCATAACTACTTACATCTTTGATGAAGAAGGGGAAACCATTCATGTTGTCAGAAATATGTCAACAGAGCTTCCAGTAATTCAGGAGGAGATTGACTAGTGCGCCCATCCTGAGGCTACCGAAGGTGTTTGTATGGTTTGTAGTTTACATAGACACATCAGGGACTGGACTGGGGTGTTTCATGATGTATTAGTGAGGAGTTATCGCTTACAGTTCATGTCAGTTGAGGTAGCACAAGTAGAACAATGATACCCATGACCTAGAGTGAGTAGTAGTTGTCTTCGCCCTGAAGATGTGGCAGCACTATCTGATGGGAGAGTGCATTATGGCGTACTCGGTCCACCAGAGTATCAGGTACATTTTCTCACATAAGGAACTGAACCTGAGATAGAATCGATGGATAGAGTTCCTCTGGGATTATGACTTTGAGAATGTCTATACTCATGGGAAGGGGAACGTTGTGGCTGATGCTCTCAGCAGGAGATCGAGCATTCAGCTACTTGAAGAGCTGACAGAGCAGTTAGCCGCTTTTTAGATATCCTTCGTGGATAGAGATGGGGTTACCTATCTATATTCCCTCACATTCACTCCTCCACTACTTCAACGGGTCAGAGAGGCACAGTGTGGGGACATTGACTGTGAGGCACGATGTGCTCAGATATCCTCAAGGCTGGAACCCGATGGATTTTCTGAAGTCGGGGAGCATGTCATCCATTTAGGGGATATACCATTGTACCAGTTGCACTACAGGAGGAGGTTCTGATAGAGTTCCACACTTGCCCTCTAGCGGTACATCCTATAGTAGCAAAGATGTATCAGGACCTCAGATGACATCACTAGTGGCCGGGTATGAAGACGGTTGTGGTAGAGTTAGTTTCTCAGTGCCTCACTTGTCAGCAAGTGAAGGTAGAGCACCAGGTGCCTACAGTCTTGGTACTGCCCTTAGAGGATCTAGAGTGCAAGTATGATGAGATATCAATGGATTTCTTGACGGGAATCCCACTTACATCTAGAGGAAACGACACTATATGGGTGATCGTAGACTGAATCACCAAGTCGGCCCACTTCCTACCGATCAGAGAGCAGGGCTCAGTAGAGATCATATGATGCCTCTACATTCAGGAAATTGTACTGCTTCATGGTGTGCCATAGTCTTTCGTCTCTGATCAAGTCTCTCACTTTGCATCCCGTCATTGGAAGGGGTTGCAGGAGGCCTTTGGGGCGCAGCTACGCCTGAGAACTACCTTTCACCCTCAAATGGATGGCCAGATGGAGAGGACTATTCATACACTCGAGGACATGCTCCGTGAATGTGTCCTTGAATTTTTTCTAAGCTGGGAGGATCACCTACCATTGGTGGAGTTTGCGTACAACAACAGATACCACTCCACCATCGGGATGGCAACATAAGAGGCACTGTACGGCCGACCTTGCAGATCACCTTCGTGCTGGAATGACCATGGGGAGTCAGCACTCGTAGGACCAGAGATGGTTCAGGATACGACAGAGAAGGTGCATATCATCTAGGAGCAGATGATGACTGTACAGAGTAGACATAAGACCTATGCTAATAGGAGGAGGAGAGCACTGGAGTTCGAGGATGCTGACCACATTTTCTTACGGGTCTCACCTTGGCGTGGGTTGCGGAGATTTGTCTGTGGTGAAAAGTTATCTC
The DNA here is from genome assembly GCA_963277665.1 of Viscum album. NCBI lineage: Eukaryota > Viridiplantae > Streptophyta > Magnoliopsida > Santalales > Viscaceae > Viscum > Viscum album. The sequence goes on along the minus strand of OY728121.1, from coordinate 1,635,717,028 downwards.
CACGCTTCATCAGACCTTTTCAGGTCGTCATCAGAGTAGGCGAGGTGGCGTACCACCTGGCCCTTCCACCTTAGCTGCACCGGGTGCACGATGTCTTTCACATATCTCAGTAGAGGAGATATGTGCACGTCCCAACACATATCATCAACCACTGGGAGATGGACATCGATGACGGGGAAAATTTTGCAGAGGTCCTGGTGGAGATCGAGGATATACAGGAGCGGGTTCTATGTGGGTGGTCGATTCATCTTGTGCGCGTTTTTTGGTAGCACGGGAACCTCCAGGAGGGCACATGGGAGCGGGAGGCTCAGATGCGTGCTCAGTACTTCCATCTGTTTCTGTAGTTTAGGTTGTAGCTTTACAAGAGCACAAAAACCTATGGTGGGTGTAATGTAAAGACTGGGTAATTTCAAGGAATTTTTTTAAAAAGATACTTTGGAATTTTACGAGTCGGTGGTTTCTATCGACACTTGATTCTGAGGCTCGGTGGGCCCGAAATCAATTTCCAAAGTTTAGCATGGGTATGTTTAGTGAACAAACGAGTGGGATTTTCTATCTTTCGAACCGGTGCTCAGAATTAAAATCCAAGGGCACCGATGAACAAGCAATGCCAGTAATTTCTTAACGTGATCATTACCGTAGTTGTGTTCTCCATGGAGGAGAAGATAATTTTTTGGGGGTTTATTTAAGAAGTAAATACAAATTGTCAGAATAATTTTTATTTTATAAGGTGGTTATTCCTTCCCATGGGTAGATAAGGGTGGGGCCCAAAACCACTCAACAACCAATTTTTGGATGTTACAGGGGTGGGGGCACACACGATCCCCACCATTTAATTTCATATAATCTCATTAAGAACCCCTCATTAATTTGGAAACACCCCAATTTATTTTCCAACGTGTCTAATTAATGGGGACCTTCCCTCTCCCTTCCTTTTAATCAATGGGCAACTTGTTATTAATTGTGGTGATTTAATTTTTGGAGTTTCTTTGTATGTGTAATTAAATAATAGGAGGAAACTTTTATTTAATTTTTGGAAGAGCTTTCGCTGTGCAATTAGGAGAGATTTGGAGCTTTTGTAATAACGCCGACCTCCGATGAATTATGATGAATAACAATGGTTCCTCGAAGAACAATGATGCGCCACCAATCCTATTATAAGTGACAAGAGAGGAGACACCACTTCCTCCTCGGTGCACTCTGATGACCCCCACGAACCCTTCCCCCGTGACACCGTCTACAGCGACATTGTCTACCATGACGCTGACATACGTCTTTATTTGTTGAGGTAGGGGATTTGGTTTATATTTCATTATGATAATTATACCATCGACATGATGTATAATTGTTGGGAGATTTTTTGAACCACTAACACGTTTGGCACAAAATAACTAACAAGTCTGAACCCACAACTATTTTGTTCTTGATGGGCGGAATTCATGGTGACGACGAAGCGATACCGAAATGGTGATTGGAGGCCTTCACAGGGATGTATGGGTCTCGAGGTGACTGCAGGCGCAGGCGAGAGAAATATCGGACCACCAGAATGACACTGGTGGCCCGTGGAAATCCCCGGCAGTGCCCCAGCAGGCCGTTGGCAGAATGCCGCCCCGGTTGAAGCCTCGGAGTTCAGTGCTGGATCTGGCATCCTTGCGGGATCCAGAGGAGACGTGGCGCCAGGCGCCGTGTTCACAGATAAACTGGGGGGTCGCGTCCCCGGCCCGATTGGCTTGTTGGCCAAGCAACTGTGCCCCCCAGTCGGGATGGGGTGGGTCACACGGACTGGGCCGCACCGCGCCCTCCTAGGCCGGACCCGGACCCGAGTCGGGTCGAACCGGTGTGGGCCGACCTAGGGGGGTTGGGGCGGGTCAGACCGGGCCCAGACTCCCACATCAGACTGTTTTCGGTCTTCTTCCCATAACATCATCTATGGACCTCCGATATATGAACAATAATTTGCATAGGAATCCTTGGATAGAGACGGTAGTTTTCGTATATTACACTTGAGGTTTTGACAAAGTTTGGCTATGGCCGGGTTGATTCGAACCCGAAACCAATCAGCCCCTTCGAGCGGAAACACTTATATCTAAAGGACCGGACGTCCGATTGACGTGCCATCAATTGACTTGGAATCCTTCTATTGAGATGGTTATTTTGGCTTACGCCACTTGAGTTTTGGACGCAGTTGGAGTATGGTAGGGTTGGTTTAGCTTAAAAACCAACCAGGCCCATGGAAGAGAAAACCCAATAACTCTTAGACTGGGCGTCTGATTGACGCACCGTCTATCGCGTTGCCTTTCATTTGATGAGAAGGAACTTTGGGATACATCAACTCTCTACTTCATGATATTTTATTTATCGACTCTTTTTCTTGAGGATCGGACCCTCCTGGAATCGAGCATGCTATGTGAGGGAACCCTAGAGCTAGCTGCGACTGCATCAACTACTGTACTAGAATCCTCTATTGTTTCAACAGCGACGACTACCATACTAGGATCCTCTGTGGGTTAGACGGTGATAACTATTGTACTTTTATCCTGTCTGGGTCCGGTAGTATCGACCTCTATAATTGTATCCTATGTGGGTCCATCAGAGTAGCTAGTCTTGTATCCTATGTGGGTCCGACAGCTTAGCTGGACTTGTATCTTGTGTGGGTCTGACAGATTATATAAATCAGTGGCTACATCTGATCAACTCTATCACTATACGAAATATGTATACCAATGTGAACTAAGCCTTGACTTTAATCATTATCATCGATGTGATTGAATTTCTTTCCTCTATGGACTGGGTTCTGTTGTTTATGTGTGGAATGAGTTGTGTTATCCTTTGTGGACTGAGTTGTGCTTTCCTTTTTGGACTGGATGGTGCTTGGGCACGAGAGTTGGAGATGAACTATAACTGATGACTTAGGTATATGTATGGGAATATACCTAAGTAGTATTGTTGATACATCGTGATTGTATCTTTTCTTTGCGGTTTATTCTTCGTGGATTCTGAGAGACCTTCGGGGGTCTCGGGGTCCCTAGTGAGTATCTTATACTCACCCCTGCATGGGAAATGCCCCCACAACGTTGTGTTGGATGCAGACGATGGACAAAACTGATCAAGGTGGATGCTTGTGAAGCTATACAGTAACAGGAGGTGGACCACTTGGCGGGGTCTACACAGACCAGACGGTCAGACCTGAGGAGACGAGGAGACTACCATTACCCACCCTTCTGGTGGGATTTCAAGAGGATGACTCGGTGTTGTTGTTTTACATACTGCTGTTGTACTTTCCTTTCATGTGTACAGTAATTTTAGTTGGGCTTGTATACTTGCCCATTTTCTGTTCAGCACTTACTTTGTATCCACTTTTACTCATAGTTTACTTCACATGTGTACATTGTTGTGTTTTTTTACTTTATAAAGGCAATGCCTTCCCTTTTTCAAGGATTAACGCCTTTGGTGCTAGTCACTAGCACCAGGCCTATGGGTGGCGAGCATGGGGTAGTCATGGAACGGGCCCCGAGGATGGGTTATGACATAGTTTGTTCCCATCCCATGGCACGTGGCATAGATATTCTGAAGCCTCGAATAATGGAAGGTGTTTATTTACATTCCATGTTTAAGGTAAACACTTTGATTAGAAATGGTAAATCTCAAGTCAATGATATGTTTTTCATCACTCAATAATTAATTGGTTACATTAGTTTCATGAGCATAAAAAATTACTTTTCATGTACTGTATGATTGAAACATTTACCATGCATACAATGGTTTAATTCAAAATCTATAAAGGGGGTGAATCCAGAACATGTAATTAAAACTGGATGAAAATCATCACAATTTCATTTTTGTATGATTTTTTGTAGATACTATTAGATATAGTTAAATAAATAATTGATGGGTTGAAATGATAGTACATTGAAAAGCTTATGCCCCTGGATGTTTCCTATTGTTTTAATGATTTCTGATCTCCCTTATTGGTAAGAATATTGAACACATTATGAATATCTTTCGCTCCCATTCTAAATTCAGTCATTTTTATGTGGGCTATATGGTTCCATGGTTTCAAATTAAATGTTATTTTTGTTTTTCCTAACAGAAAAAGAGTTATTTTGAATCAAATCCTATGGTTATGCTTTTCGGTCAGTATTCAACTGGAAACAATACCTTTATAAAACACATTCTTAAGAGTGACTACCAGTGTAAGAAAGCTCCTTTTCCACATTTTTTTGTTGGGTTTCTTCATTTCTGAAGAATGATTAATTATATGGGTAAAATTGAATTTTTATCTTTACTTTAATAGGATCGCACATGGACCGGAGCAAACCATCAGTCGATTTGTTGTTGTTATGGTATCATGATCGTTATTATTAATAGTAAAAATATTTATTTATTTATATTTATTCTTTTCATTTTATGTGTTGTACATACTGAATAAAATAGTGTTTTGTTTAAAGGACCAATTCCTTTATTTTCATGTTCAGGGGAAGCACGTGGTTCTAATCACTCTGCAAAATAATTTTCTCTTTATACCGTAATCAAATGCAATTTATCATATGGTTCTTATTCCATACTGTGCGATTAATTGATCATTGTGTTCTTTTACACAGTCTGGACTCAATGAAAGGATAATTCTGGGATTCACAATTGAAGTTCATACAAACATGCCATTTACTGTCCTAACAACATTTGGGGGATATTTCTTATCCAATTTCGATGGTTCTCAAATGCCACATCCTGTGTGCTACATATTAATAGGGGTTTAATATGTTACAAATATTTCATATAAATATCATTTAATCCTTATTTAGTATTACAGATATAGTATTTCAACACATTTTTGGACACCATCGGGGTTTTATCTGGAGAGAAGAAATGAACACAATGAAGCTATGATTTTAGTGGCACAATTTCTTAGATTCCTGCGAAATATGATCTTTTTATTATTTTATTCGATCCTCATAAAATTGACATCAGTGTGAATTAAAATGAGTGATCACTTGTCAATGTGGTCATGATTAAACAATATGTGTGGTTCTTAACAAAGCTAATCATGTTGACACTCAGAAAGTAAGTTGCATTGCAAGCTATTCGACATTAATGAAACTATTGGATTTCAAATTATAGCTTATTAGTATATATATAGCATTAATGTGGTCTCTAGGATTCAATTTTAGTTGTCTTGTTTGACAACGATGTCATGAAATATATACATATAACAACCTCATAATTTTGAGCTTGTTTGATAAAAATAAACCTATTGATTATATCGTCTCGATATATTAATGAAATATTACAAATAACATCAATTATCATTTTTTAATTAGGAGGATTATGAATTTGGTTTTCTTGTAGAGTTGAAAATTTTAAAATCTGTGAAATTTGTCTTAGAAATTAATGTATTAAATTAATATATTCAAAACTGTCATTTTTATTTCATAAAAAATAGCCACAAAGTACTTTTTATCTATAATAATGAAAACTACATCAGTATCTTTACTAAAAACTTTGAAAAGATTCAGGAAGTAATGTATAAATATTTCAAATTTGATTTTAAAACAAAACACACAAAATATTAAAGTGTTCCTCATTATTGAATAGGGATATCAATGTAGTGCATCATCATGAGTATGTAGTGGAAAATAATATATCCAAGTAAATTTTCGTTCAACTTCTTTAATTTGTTTTATTAACAATTGAATATCACATTATTGTTATTTGGATTTTAATATTTTAGGATAGTATCATCAAACTATTAGGTTTTCTCCACAGACTTAAAAAACATACACAAGATTTGATACCTCAACCTCAAATATGTAAACTTCTCAGGTATTTAATTTGTATCATTAATGACTACTAATTTATTTCTATTAACATAAAAATAGATTCATTAATTCAATGTAGACATATTGTTATATGTATTTCAAACAAAAATTTATTTCCATCTTCATCTTTCTATAGTTAGACAACTTGGTATAATTAAAAATTTGGTATGTGTTTCAACGATTACAATTTCCTCATGTACTAGCTCCAAAACCTTCGAAGAATAATATTTTTTGAGAAAAAACTATCATGTTATTTTTATAATGATAATGGAGTGAAAAATATTGTCCAGATATATCCAGAAAGTGCATCTACAACAAGTCAATTCCTTGATATACACACTAACATGGGGTTAAATATTAATAGGAAAACTGAAAAAAACATACTGATCAATTACATTTAAATCAAATGGTAAGAATACATGTTGACAGTTTAATTCGTTTTCATATCTTTTTTTATGAATTCTAATTTGCAGTAATGTATTTAATACATTCTGTAAAAATAGAATCATTATTTCAAATTATATTCTGCTTATTCTTTTGATTTATGATATCCTTTATATACTTATTTCATTGTGAAGACCATGTACCCAGACTTATCTACAATACTCTAACATTTTTTTTATCATGTTGATTTTTTAAACTACAATATTTAGGTGTTGTACATACATGTATCTAGAACATGAAAGTTATTTGATTGAAATAAGATTTATTTTATCTTTTCGAGTCTTCTCCCTAAATTTTTACATTCCCTATTTTTATATACATTACAATCCCATAAAATTACATTTCATTTCAATGTAATGTTTTAATGCTAACAATCTAATATATTTTACATTGATGAAATATGTCACAATTTTGTGCAATGATATGTCTGGAATAATGTACACTACCAAAATTTTATCCTTTTGGTTGATAAATAAATTAACAGTTTTCAAATTCTAAGATTTATTTTTCATGAGGTATATTGAACTTCTGTAAGAGACTACTCTGTAGTCAATCTACATGAACAACTACTAGATTATTGAAACAACGATGCAGGACACTTCTATCCTGATATTATTAGTAGGGCACTTCTATTATTTTACCCTTTCCAGTCTTCTACCAGAATTTTATAATTTCTGTTGTTATTGTTTTCACCAATGTTTTTGAAAAAAACCATCTATGTAGACATTTTCATATGTCTCATTAGTTTCAATAAAATGTGTAAAATGAATCTCGAACAATTTTAACGAAAATGAACCTGCACTTTTAAATAGGGAATCCCTGGTTTTACTATGAACGTAAGTATTTTCATAGGAAATTAAAGTTCTATAAAATCTTCTAAATTCTTATTTTTCCAAATTATTCTATGATTTTGAGTTCTAAAATTGTATTATTATTTTTTAAATGATTGTATTTTTTAAATGTTTTTGATAGTTATATTCAATTGAGACAAATAATGGATGATTTTGTGAAAAAAGTAATTCAGTTTTTAATTAGGTATATTTTCATTTGTAACAATATCACCCCATGCACATAAGAACACACCTAGTGATTTCTATATAATTACATGATTATAAAATTTTCAATTCTTTTTTCAATATGAGATTTAAAATTATATGGGATCATTTATTTTTATATATAATCTCAGAAATTTATTTTCTTATCTATCTTGGTGTTCAAAAGTATAAAATTATTTCTAACTATGCATTTGTTTCCTCTCTAGACTTTAAAACACTGATAGAATATCCCATTGTGAAGGTATTTATGTACTACTGGATTAGTGATTTTGGGTTTTTATAAGTTAAAATTTATTTTCTATAGATTCTGTTATATTTAAATTAATATCTATTTTATTGTTACTAAATTATTAATGTATTTATATCCATGATTCTGTTAACTCTCTGCACTTCAAAACACTCATGGTGTATCCCATGGTGGATGTGTCAAAGTACTGCTAGAATGGTGAGTTTGATTATTTTTATATTCAAATTTTTTATTTATTTATTCTATTCTATTAATATTATGATCTAGTTTATTTTTACTAAAGTGTGGAAGTATTTCGAACAATGCTATTTTTATCTATCTCAGCTTCAAAACACCCATGGCATATCCCATGTTGGGGATGATTATGTTTTGCTGGAATAGTGAGTTTGGTTGTTTATAGATTCAAAATTTTTAGTAGGTTTGTAAATTTTTCTCATTTGTTCATATTTTTTTCAATCATGTCTATTTTTTCATAGATGGCCGTATTTTTTTTGTTATTACATTTATCTGTTTTTCAAATTTTCACAGTCTGGTTTTTTATTATTGATTCCAATTTATTATACAGGTTCATATTTTTCTAATTTTTTTATTTTTCATCCCATTTACATTTAAAAAACTTGATCACATAGGTTGATGTTTTCTTAAAACAGGTTCAGATTTATGCATTTTTTTTACACTGGTTCATGTTTAGTAACAAACTACAAAATTGAACTTCAATATCCTGGATTTTATTTCTTATTTATTATATAGAATGTGGAGTCGTATATTTATTGATTCAATATTTTTTTTGATGAATTTATGATGTGTGGACCATCAACAAATGTTTAATCCTGTAGCATTATGATGAACATTCATTATAAGCCACATTTAGGGTAGTGTAAAATTGATCATGCACAAGATTCTAATATTTTAAATGAAATGGAACTCATTGGGATTAAACCAATTTTAGTGACATATATTATATATATCGATGGGATTTACAATGTTTGACATACTAATCATTATTTGGATATTATTTGGTATTTGAGTTTTAGATGGATTCATGTCAACTGTTATTGTTAAAATTCTATTATTTATGGGTTGTGTCTCAGTGGTGAACTATCTGATGCTTCTATTGTTTCTGGAGAAATGAAATGTTGTGGAATACCCCTTGATGTTTATAGCTAAATAATTTTGGTTGAAGTCATTTTCCAAACTAGTTATCTTGTAAAATGAATGTGCTTAGTTGCAGATATCATGGTGGGTGATCAGATACTGGATTCTTCATTGTTCGTGTATTGGGTATCGCGAATAAAGGTGAAGATTATAATGCAGATTGGAGATTCTGTAACGCCCCGACCCTAGTTTCCTAGAGTCGGTGCATTACTTCGTAACATTGTCATGATCACAAGAAAGATCAAATCTCGAAAGACCGATTGGTTTAGTAGCCTTGGAAACACTAGATATATTCATAAGTTTTACATTACATCATAAAATGAAAAACTACTACAACAACATAATGTTTCCACAATCCACACTATTAACCCCGCATAAAATCCCTGCAGGTCATTCATAACTTACTTCTTCACATCCTGGGAAAAATAAAACATAGAAAAGGGGTGAGCTCAAATGCCCAGTAAGGATAACAATATAGCGGAAACTTTCATAAATAAGAATAAACATTTAAGGCATTGCATTATTAAAACAAAAGCCTTTTAAACTTTAACTTCGACATAGTATGGCAAAAGTAAAACGAAATAATGCCATTTACTTATTCACATGGATATTCTACTAATCGAATAATCACATGCAAAAATCAATAACCACTTTCATAATGTTGGAATGCATAATGCCAGACTATCATAACCACATAGCCAAGGCCTCGTGCCAAGTCTACAAATAAGATTTTGTCAAGGCCTTGTGCCAAGACACTAGTTTGTCTCGTGAGACCTACCGATGCATCGAGGAGCTATAGCGGGCTCCACCCGTCACTTATTAAGTCCAATGCATTCCCATATGAAAAGGTTTAAACATAACATAAACATTCGTATTAAAACTAGCATACGAAATGTCAATAATTTCACCATAAACTATGAATGGTATAAAAATAGCACATCCATAGTCAAACATATCACAAAACCTTCAATACAATATAGAAGTTTTGTATCATAATAAATCAACTTCAAATAATCTTAAAATCCATCAATGGATGTTGACGTAGATGAAATCAAATTTTTTTTAAAGAAATATCTCCTTTTATTTTGAAATAATTTAAGATCCATATAAAATAAAACATTTTCATTGAAAATATTATTATAAGCTTGTAAGGAAAGCTTTGAAGATTTTATAACGGCGTAAAATAACCGCACCCTCCGTATAAGTTAAAAAAAACATTCTTACCTCAATTCTGTCGAAAAGGTTAAAAAGGACCTTGTTTTGAAAACGACGGAAAGATTCCTTTATAAACCTCTTATAAAAAGTCAAACAAGGGTATAAATGACTTTAACCCATATTCTTGTAAATAGTAAAAATGTTTTGAAATACATTTTTAAGAAACATGGATGTGGATGATAAAGATATCCCAGTAGATTATTACGTATAAACAACCTCGGATAATGAAGAGATTGTGAAATAACCCTTACCAGTTTGGTAACTTATGAAACATACAACCCATGAAAGAGTTATCATACAATGAATATGTAAGTACACATAAATTAGAGTGTATTACACAAATAATATAATTATGGGCAGTACATACACCACACAAAAGGTAATGGTGGCAATATGGCATGAATCTCATGAGAATAAGGAGTGAGATGAAAACCCCTTACCACGTTAATCAACTGAGTCGTATGGCCAAAAGTTAATAACCACCAAATGATTTACAGAATAGAATCATGATAATATATATCAAATGGCAGTACACAATAAACCACTTTCAATAATTTAGTGGTGAACAATGGAAATCTCACGGAATTGAAAGTGAGATAAGAAAATCCCTTACCTTGTACTTTTCCTTGGTTGGGGTAGGTTAAACTCCTGTATAATGGTGAAATAATTGTTATTAAATTATAAAAGAATCATATATATTAATATGATATCATATATGATATTTTAATATGGATTTGATAATAATATCTTAGTATTATCGTTGTTTCGGGTGTTAACTTACTTGTTTTTTTTTGTATGTTTTGTTACGTAAGACATGTTTGTAAAGGATAGGTTGTATATTATTCAAATCCAGAATGGTATCAAGTCCTTAAACATCATTTTTAAATCATCAAATGATAATTATACTTGAATGGATACGATGGAGGAGGAATCTCATCGCGTTCGTGGAGACGGTAGTCCGTACGTACGCACGAACACAACTTCCATTTAATTTTTATTTTAAAAGAATTGAATCCAAATGATACTTAGGTATATTACTATTACAGTATAATATAATATTTTATATATGTTACTTTAGTTTCATTAACACCATCCTTTATACGTTCCATGTGTGGTATGAACGAGTCATATCATTTTAAGGGGGCGGTAGTCCGCACTTCCTCAAATGAAATTATTGTATGTATATACAACATGAAACCAATAATGGTATGAAATAAAATGGAATTACAGAAGCTTATATATAAAATATATATCATTAATATCATATTTAATTACAGTTCCATCATATTGTCCACCATGAGAGGCGGTAAGATGTATTTGAACAATCATCGTTTCGTGAGGCGTTAGTTTGCCATCCACAGAAACATTATGTTCATCATCCATTAGATAGAGTTGTGTGTATGTGTAGTTTGAATACTTCTTATAACAACATACTAGTATATTGAGGATACTTGTGTTGTTACAAAAGAAAGGAAATAAAAAGAGTTTAGGGGTTGGAGAATAAAAATAAATGAAAATAATTTAAGAGAAATCGTTACCTTTAATTTAGGTAACTCACTTTGGTTGGAAACAACGGACTTCTTGAAATGCTTTCTGCCTAAGGGGAAGCTTCAAGGAGGAGGAGAGGGATGTGGGGAGCTTATTTGGGCAGAGTTTGGACGAGCCAAGTGGCTTGAGAGGTATGAGGAATGAGTAGAAGTGGTCTCCTTTTATAAGGGAGAGGAGGGGCTCTTTAGGAAAGAGTGAAAGTATTACTTTATAATATAATTATATTCGGTTTATAATGGTCCAAAAATCATTGAGGTCTAAGATAATATGACTCATATTCTAAATAACATCAACCAATAAGAATTGGACAGGTTTTAGATAATATTTTAATCATTATAATCTTATTTATTTAAATGATTTATTAATGAGGTAAGCATTGCATCATTATTGTGTCATTAATAATTTCAATTATTTGATGTCTAAAAATTAGAAATAAAATATCATTATGTAGGAAATCATTTTAGATTTATAATGAATATTTATAATCGAAAATCAAACATGTATAACCCTATGTAAAAATTGTTCTTCTAAAAGATGTAAGCTTATGCCATTTTTATTTTTATTTTAACTTTATTAATATAAAGTGTCCCTACCACATACAAGTGGCTCCAAGGGGTCCCAAAATTGACCCAAGGATGATCATGGTCGGGTATGTGTCCACCAATAAGGTTAGGACACGTTTTAGGGTAATTTTGTATTATTATAATATTATTTTTTAACCCTTATTTACCGGATTTACCCTTAACCATGGTAAATAAAATATTTACCACAGTAATTATTCAAAATGTCTAAAAATAAAAGTTACCTATTTACACAATTTGGACATCCTGATTCCAAATATGGAATCCATTTTTCTAAATTCAAAACACAGAAGTGGCAGAAATTAATTTAAAATTAATTCCTGCTGTCAAAACAAAAAGCGTGTTTTTAAGAGGTAATAACTATCAAAAGATTGACACTTGTTTATGTTCGGTTTAATTGTAAAATTATGTCCAATGACCAACATTATATTAAATGGTAAAAATATATTCTAAATATACTTTAAAACCACTCAAATTCATAATTTATCAATATTAATTATTTTGATTAAAAAAGTTGTTTTTAATTAAAATTTAGTAATTTTCACTATTCATCAAAATATAAAAGTTATCCGAAAAGTACCAAAATTTCACCCTAGGCTAATTTTGATATTCTAAATCCAAAAATGAAGCCCATTTTGAAATATAAAATATATATAATTTCAAAAGGTAGTTATTACTATTCATAACGGCTAGTTTAATTGGTTGTTAGAACTCGGTGTTGCGTACAACACACGCTATCACATTATTCAAAGAGAAGCGTACCGTAGAAGCTTGGGATGTTTCATTTTAAATTTTTGATGTCCCCATTTAGTCAAAAAGTTTATAATATAGTATTTAAAAAGGGTTCACTATTAAAGTTTATAAAAGTGCAATACTGAAAATGAATTTGTTCTTGCATTATATCTAAGAAACTCATAATATGGATTCTAAAATTATAAGGATTATATAAACATTAAAATTTATCTAATACTATTCATAACCTCTTTTGAATGGATTTTTTTTAAGTCATGATGTGATTGAACTTGGTGTTGCATGTAGTGAAAGTTATTGAATTATTTTGAAGAAATAACACACTATGAAATCTTGGGGTGTTACATTCTCCCCTCCTTCAATAAATTGCGTCCTCGCAATTTGAAATTGTTCTTCGAAAATAAAAGGTTGAAAATAGAAAATATATTTGTGGGAAAACCCACATCGGAAATTGGTTTACTAAAATTTAGTCTTAATATAAGGAAAAGAGAAATGAAAGGGTCACCACCAAATTATGATCTCGATTAGGAGAACATTGGTGGCAATTAGAGACGTATAATTAGAGGAAAAACGTAAATATTTATAGGTAGTGGTTGAGGTCATCAATCACAAACAAGTATAAAATTGAGGTCCTTAAACTCATCAATCTATGATGATTTGAAGTACCATCGGTTCAACAAAATATATGGTATTGGGATCACACATTTTTGACATTTCAAAATATCTTAGTTGAAATCCCACATCGAAAAATGAATTAACGAGGCCTCTATTTAAAATAAAGAGTCGAAAGTATGAAGATTACCGAAAATAACACATACTAGGGTTCCATGTAGGAAAATATGGATATGGAAGAAAAATCTAACCATCAATTATCTGATGGAGAGTGGTAGAGAACATGGCTATGAAAAGGCCAACAGTCCCAAAGCCATAAATTAGTGATGATTTAAGGTACCATCTAGGAAAACATTTTTGTTCTAAGTTGCTTTTCTTAATATTGAGGAATTTATTTATGAGATTGGCTAAGATCATAAGGAGATATACTTACTTTATAATTAGAGTTTTATCCATTAATAAATTTCTACCACAAACTCATCTTTCACTCTAAAAGATAATATAATGTAAAAAAATTATATTTACACTATTCGTATAGGGTTCCAAAATAAACGAATTTATAATTCATCTACATGATCTTTTAATAAAAACTACATTATTTAATCCAGGACATCTCATGGGCCAGTGGTAGGTGATACACCCTTGTCGCCCTTCGGTTGCGGGTTCAAGTCTCGCAGCCTTGCTGGACGCGACGGGTTGCCGCCCGACCTCGGGGTTGTCCTTTTATGGAAATCCAAAATAATCCAAACTAGAACTATCCAAAATACTTCTGTCCAAACTCACAGTCTAACATTTATAAGGAGGGTAAACATAATATAGAACCTTTTTACCCCGTAATAGCATATGAATACCTTCATCATGTATTACCATATTCCTTATTGATTACATTCATGCTCCCTTATTCCATATAGAATGCTGGATATACTTCATTAATCCAAAAATGGTTTAAACCCCAACAACGATGGAATATACAAATCATTAATCAGTTCCAAGGTAGTCAAGAATATCCAATATAATTTATCCAAAACAATCACATATTATTCCAAAATCACTACCTCAGTATCAGAACTATATTATGATTTATCATTCTCTCAACCATATATTTTCCAAAAAGTTATCCTGCTATTGAGTCACTTTTCTTTGTTCCACACAATCTCAAGTCCTTAATGAAATAGTACTGCAGTACAATCCTTATATACTCTATAATTATTATAACAAGTACATTGTTGATACAACACTCAATTGACATAATCAACATAAGAACTCTAATCATTCCTCTTCATCTGTGGTAGTATCATAACTTTATTATTATCCAATAGCATCATTTGCGGCATAGTCTGATGACTGGGGCATAGGTTTGCGTAGTGTCCAAACTCCTTGCAAATGAAGCATTGTACATTTAAAACCATTTTCTTACCCTTGCAGTCACGTACTTTGTGCCCTTTTCCTCCACACTTATAACAAACTCCCATTCCTTTCAGGCAAGTTCCAGGGTGTTTCTTTCCACAGTTACCACATATGGGAAAATTCTTCTTTTCCCTTTTCCCTTTATCCATCTTTCTCTCTTCCATCCTTTTCTTCTCTTGATTCCCTTCAAAGCCATAGGACTCAGTAAACTCTTTACTTATCTTATCAACACATGATATTATTTCTTCATATGATGATAATACATGGGAGACTATTTCACTTATAAATTCTAGCTTAAGACCATGAAAGATATGATCCTTCCTTCTCTTTGAATCATGTGTATTTCTGGAGTTCTCATTCCTTCTACTGGGCGCCATTTCTAAACAATAGCATAAACTAGATCAGTTTATGAATCAAAATACATAATCCCATACTTATAAAACACATAACATAAATTGAACTATTTATGGATATAATCCATAATAATAAAAATGTTTTCTTTGAGGAAGTATATACTCATAAACCATTCATAATGATTTGTAAAGAAAATGAGAGTTATCCTAAGCATATCCCCCGGGAGTGTCGTAACCAAGAGTGCAGCAAGGCCCGTTGTCGTGCACCAGTTCCCGTTCGAGTCTAGCTCAAAGCGGTGTTTTCGGGTTTTACCCCTAGGTACATCTGTGCCAGAGCCGCCTCTACCTGCTCGTATCCAGACAGGGATGTATTGCTCGGAAAACTCACAAAACTCTACAATACCAAAATTCTAGGAAGTTCTTCTATACTAATCCTCAAAGTTCATCTTAGGTCTACGTGCTCTAATCAGAGTTTATCTAAATCTATCTTCCAAGGTTTGTACTAAACTTCCTCTGATACCAACTGTAACGCCCCGACCTTAGTTTCCTAGAGTCGGTGCATTACTTTGTAACATTTCCATGATCACAAGAAAGATCAAATATCGAAAGACCGATTGGTTTAGTAGCCTTGGAAACACTAGATATATTCATAAGTTTTACATTACATCATAAAATGAAAAACTACTACAACAACATAATGTTTCCACAATCCACACTATTAACCCCTCATAAAATCCCTGCAGGTCATTCATAACTTACTTCTTCACATCTGGGAAAAATAAAACATAGAAAAGGGGTGAGCTCAAATGCCCAGTAAGAATAACAATATAGCGGAAACTTTCATAAATAAGAATAAACATTTAAGGCATTGCATTATTAAAACAAAAGCCTTTTAAACTTTAACTTCGACATAGTATGGATAAAGTAAAATGAAATAATGTCATTTACTTATTCACATGGATATTCTACTAATCGAATAATCACATGCAAAAATCAATAACCACTTTCATAATGTTGGAATGTATAATTCCAGACTATCATAACCACATAGCCAAGGCCTCGTGCCAAGACTACAAATAAGATTTTGTCAAGGCCTTGTGCCAAGACACTAGTTTGTCTCATGAGACCTACCAATGCATCGAGGAGCTATAGCGGGCTCCACCCGTCACTTATTAAGTCCAATGCATTCCCATATGAAAAGGTTTAAACATAACATAAACATTCGTATTAAAACTAGCATACGAAATGTCAATAATTTCACCATAAACTATGAATGGTATAAAAATAGAACATCCATAGTCAAACATATCACAAAACCTTCAATACAATATAGAAGTTTTGTATCATAATAAATCAACTTAAATAATCTTAAAATCCATCAAAGGATGTTGACGTAGATGAAATCAAATTTTTTTTAAAGAAATATCTCCATTTATTTTGAAATCATTTAAGATCCATATAAAATAAAACATTTTCTTTGAAAATATTCTTATAAGCTTGTAAGGAAAGATTTGAAGATTTTATAGCGGCGTAAAATAACCGCACCCGCCGTATAAGTTAAAAAAAACATTCTTACCTCAATTCTGTCGAAAAGGTTAAAAAGGACCTTGTTTTGAAAACGACGGAAAGATTCCTTTATAAACCTCTTATAAAAAGTCAAAAAAGGGTATAAATGACTTTAACCCATATTCTTGTAAATAGTGAAAATGTTTTGAAATACATTTTTAAGAGACATGGATGTGGATGATAAAGATATCCCAGTAGATTATTACGTATAAACAACCTCGGATAATGAAGAGATTGTGAAATAACCCTTACCAGTTTGGTAACTTATGAAACATACAACCCATGAAAGAGGTATCATACAATGAATATTTACGTACACATAAATTAGAGTGTATTACACAAAGAATATAATTATGGGCAGTACATACACCACACAAAAGGTAATGGTGGCAATATGGCATGAATCTCATGAGAATAAGAAGTGAGATGAAAACCCCTTACCACGTTAATCAACTGAGTCGTATGGCCAAAAGTTAATAACCACCAAATTATTTACAGAATAGAATCATGATAATATATATCAAATGGCAGTACACAATACACCACTTTCAATAATTTAGTGGCAAACAATGGAAATCTCACGGAATTGAAAGTGAGATAAGAAAATCCCTTACCTTGTACTTTTCCTTGGTTGGGGTAGGTTAACCTCCTGTATAATGGTGAAATAATTGTTAATAAATTATACAAGAATCATATATATTAATATGATATCATATATGATCTTTTAATATTGATTTGATAATAATATCTTAGTATTATCGTTGTTTCGGGTGTTAACTTACTTGTTTTCTTTTGTATGTTTTGTTACGTAAGACATGTTTGTAAAGGATAGGTTGTATATTATTCAAATCCATAATGGTATCAAGTCCTTAAACATCATTTTTAAATCATCAAATGATAATTATACTTGAATGGATACGATGGAGGATGAATCTCATCGCGTTCGTGGAGACGGTAGTCCGTACGTAGGCACGAACGCAACTTCCATTTAATTTTTATTTTAAAAGAATTGAATCCAAATGGTACTTAGGTATATTACTATTATAGTATAATATAATATTTTATATATGTTACTTTAGTTTCATTAACACCATCCTTTATACGTTCCATGTGTGGTATGAACGAGTCATATCATTTTAAGGGGGCGGTAGTCCGCACTTCCTCAAATGAAATTATCGTATGTATATAAAACATGAAACGAATAATGGTATGAAATAAAATGGAATTACAGAAGCTTATATATAAAATATATATCATTAATATCATATTTAATTACAGTGCCATCATAATGGCCACCATGAGAGGCGGTAAGATGTATTTGAACAATCATCGTTTCGTGAGGCGTTAGTTTGCCATCCACAGAAACATTATGTTCATCATCCATTAGATGGAGTTGTGTGTATGTGTAGTTTGAATACTTCTTATAACAACATCCTAGTATATTGAGGATACTGGTTTTGTTACAAAAGAAAGGAAATAAAAAGATTTTGGGGGTTGGAGAAGAAAAATAAATGAAAATAATTTAAGAGAAATCGTTACCTTTAATTTAGGTAACTCACATTGGTTGGAACCAAAGGACTTCTTGAAATAATTTCTGCCTAAGGGGAAGCTTCAAGGAGGAGGAGAGGGATGTGGGGATCTTAGTTGGGCAGAGTTTGGACGAGCCAAGTGGCTTGAGAGGTGTGAGGAATGAGTAGAAGTGGTCTTCTTTTATAAGGGAGAGGAGGGGCTCTTTAGGAAAGAGTGAAAGTATTACTTTATAATATAATTATATTCGGTT
The DNA here is from genome assembly GCA_963277665.1 of Viscum album. Lineage (NCBI taxonomy): Eukaryota > Viridiplantae > Streptophyta > Magnoliopsida > Santalales > Viscaceae > Viscum > Viscum album. The sequence continues at coordinate 1,635,698,499 of OY728121.1, read as the reverse complement.
TATAATGGTCCAAAAATAATTGAGGTCGAAGATAAGATGACTCATATTCTAAATAACATCAACCAATAAGAATTGGACAGGTTTTAGATAATATTTTAATCATTATAATCTTATTTATTTAAATGATTTATTAATGAGGTAAACATTGCATCATTATTGTGTCATTAATAATTTCAATTATTTGATGTCTAAAAATTATAAATAAAATATCATTATGTAGGAACTCTTTTTAGATTTCTAAATAATATTTATAATCGAAAATCCAACATGTATAACCCTAAATAAAAATTGTTCTTCTAAAAGATGTAAGCTTATGCCATTTTTATTTTTATTTTAACTTTATTAATATAAAGTGTCCCTACCACATAAAAGTGGCTCCAAGGGGTCCCCAAATTGACCCAAGGATGCTCATGGTCGGGTATGTGTCCACCAATAAGGTTAGGACACGTTTTAGGGTAATTTTGTATTATTATAATATTATTTTTTAACACTTATTTACCGGATTTACCCTTAACCATGGTAAATAATATATTTACCACAGTAATTATTCAAAATGTCTAAAAATAAAAGTTACCTATTTACACAATTTGGACATCCTGATTCCAAATATGGAATCCATTTTTCTAAATTCAAAACACAGAAGTGTCAGAAATTAATTTAAAATTAATTCCCGCTGTCAAAACAAAAAGCGTGTTTTTAAGAGGTAATAACTATCAAAAGATTGACACTTGTTTATGTTCGGTTTAATTGTAAAATTATGTCCAATGACAAACATTATGTTAAATGGTAAAAATATATTCTAAATATACTTTAAAACCACTCAAATTCATAATTTATCAATATTAATTATTTTGATTAAAAAAGATGTTTTTAATTAAAATTTAGTAATTTTCACTATTCATCAAAATATAAAAGTTATCCGAAAAGTACCAAAATTTCACCCTAGGATAATTTTGATATTCTGAATCCAAAAATGAAGCCCATTTTGAAATATAAAATATATATAATTTCAAAAAGTAGTTATTACTATTCATAACGGCTTGTTTAATTGGTTGTTAGAACTCGGTGTTGCGTACAACACACGCTATCACATTATTCAAAGAGAAGCGTACCGTAGAAGCTTGGGATGTTTCATTTTAAATTTTTGATGTCCCCATTTAGTCAAAAAGTTTAAAATATAGTATTTAAAAGGGGTTCACTATTAAAGTTGATAAAAGTGCAATACTGAAAATGAATTTGTTCTTGCATTATATCTAAGAAACTCATAATATGGATTCTAAAATTATAAGGATTATATAAACATTAGAATTTATCTAATACTATTCATAACCTCTTTTGAATGGATTTTTTTTAAGTCATGTTGTGATTGAACTTGGTGTTTCATGTAGTGAAAGTTATTGAATTATTTTGAAGAAATAACACACTATGAAATCTTGGGGTGTTACAGATTCATCATGAATGACATGGATTCAAGGAACTACTTCATCTGTTAATTCCCTAGATAATGGGCCTTAGCATGGCTTCCCATTTCACATGCTCCATGTATAGTATATTGTTATTTATAAAATATATATTGAATTGGATTGTGGGCAGGATAACTTCTTGAGATTATTTAATCATGTGTATACCACTTGAAACGAGACAATTAGAAAACCATAGAGAGTCCATTAATATAGATTCCTGTAGACATGGCTTGAAAAGATATCACCTTATTGTATAATTTAAATATACGGAGGCACATAAATGAACCTCCGTTGTGTGGATGTTTTATATGTGGGTACAAATGACACAATCCCCACATCCTGTGGTGGTAAAAATTCAACATTGCACCAACTTGAGGGTAATTTTTATTGCCAACATACAAACAAATAGGAGCCTAGTTATTAAATTCTCATGGGTCTTTCAATTTAATCAATGATGATTTAGAATCTATTTTTACTATGAAGATAACTAGTTGAAGGGATTTTTACCCCTATTTTATCGTTTGTTGGGTATTGATAATATATTGAAGCTAATAGTAGTGTGCCAAAAAAAGATCAACCCCAAAACTGATCCCACCCATTTCAATTCACTCGCAACATTGTAAAACATCAAAACTGTATCAGAAACTGTGGGTATATATTTTGGAGAGTCAGGTAGTGGGGTTCTATAGATTGGGTTGTGATATTTTTTTACTCAAATTAATCCTATACCCACAATGGAATAGAATCAGGACTTTTATGCATTTTGAAATTATTTTCACACTTTTTCCCATAACAGAAACCACTTTTTGTGTATTTGTTCCATATAAAATTTTATTTTGTTGTATCCAGATTATTTCCCCTTCTATTCCATTTCTTTTTACAAATAATATCTGATTAAAATTTAATTAACATTATTTTTACAAGGAAACTATTAAGAATAACATTCTATTTTCAATGAAATCCTGTTAATTTAATTTTTCATGCGTACGCATGGGTGTGGACTAGTATTTAATAAATGACATGAATAAGTGTGGCCATGCACCTTTATATCTTTGATCAATGAAGGGAATAGTGGATACCTCTCTAATGAGTATGATGATCATGATAAAATACCACTATCCAAAATTCCTAGAGATCATAAAGGTTATTTCATAGTGTGGTGACAGATTCCCTTTCTTACATAATGATTGGTTCCCTAACTAATGATTATATATCTTTAAAATCCTGATCACCTATAGAAAACTCTAATGGTGTCCTATTGCTGTTGGAATATGTCTTCTTACTCCTTTTAACTATGGATAGAATATTATGAATCAAAAGGACCATCTTGTAGGTCTCATTTAACATTTTGGGTCTCACAACTACAACCTCAATATGATCATGCAAAATGAGTGATATAGCCTCCCATGAAGAGATTCATATGATTCCATATAAATTGACATATGATAAATAATTTATTAACAATATTATCCAAGGATACGTGATAATAAAAATGTCCAATTATATCTTCACCATATTCCTGAAGAAAATAATTCTTTATTCGGGGCATGTGTTATGACATCCCATCTATCATAGGATGGTGCACATTGATCAATCTCATTTGAGCCATTATGTTCTTCTTCATGTCCTACAATTTTTTTTACATGTTTTACTAATTTATTTGATTATAAAGTTAAATCCATAAGATAATAATATCTCATAGATGTATTAAATTACTATTACATCTACTGAGTGAGTCTTATAGATCAATATCAAATAAGAATTATTTTTCTGGAGATTGAAAATAATATAAAAATATTCATAGTGATTCGGGGTCCTATGTGACAATATAATAGTGTCCATTTTGAAATACATTAACATCTACATGTGTAATTGATGTGGATGAATTGAACAACTAGGATTTTGGTTCTCAACATTTATTCTCCAGAGGATATGGTATCTAGAGACAAATCCATAAATTTCCTACTCCATCCCTAACCACAAGAAATTATACCTAAATTCATGGAAAAATATTTTCTTATGTTGGATGTACAACAAAGATAGATGTATGTAATTCCTTTATCATGTCGTCCTTGATAGAACAATGGGAAACATGTCTCACATTCAAAAGGATCACATAATTATTTTCTAATGACCAAGCAAGCATCGAGTCCCCTCCATCATGTTTTTCCCACATCACAACACATATTATTTCAGTCTCATAGTGAAATTGTACCCGATTTATGATTGATAATGTCACAAAAAAAGTGAAAATATCATCATATAGAAATCCTTAAAAGGATCTAACCTATATTCATCCAATAGATAATTTTGGAACCACTATTCCTACAAATAGAATTCACCCCCTCCTAATATGTCTACTTAGTATGGTTAAGATCATTTGGAACAATAGTAAATTTCATTCGGGGATAAATTTTATCAAATATGAAATTATATAAATACACAAACCCGGAAATTTTCCTTATATTTGTATCCTTATTTGTGAATATATAGAGAATTGTCTTTTTTTAGTTTAGATAAAAAGTATCACCAAATTTATCATTTCAAAATCATGTAGAATCATAAAAAAAATTCAACTCCATGTCATAATAAATATATTTACACACATACCATCACCACTAATAAGAACCACCATATACTTCATGGTCTATCTATATCATTAATGTCCCAAAATCATGTCTTGATGCATTGAAGTATATACCATAACAAATACCTGGAATGGGATGTAATAATAGAGGAGCTATAGTCAACTTCTTCTTCAAATAATGGAACACATCTCCACTATAGATGCATAAATATATCCTTACTCATTGTTATTCAATGCAGTTAAAGGTGTTTAGAAGTGGTAACTATCCTAGATAAAATTTTGGTTGTGTTTTTTAATACCTATAAAGGTCATGATCCCAAACACATTATAAGGGCTTGTCAAAGACATCACTTCCTCCACTTTCATCGAGTCTATAGTTATAGCTATCTCAAACAAAAAATGTATAAAATATTTCAATTCCTAAATACTATTGGTTAACATAAATAACATAAAATATATTTAATATAATAAAAAATACAATGGTCTACCACGAGATGTTTACCATTCTCCTATAGTGTCAGCAAGTAGATGAGGATTCCATTAACAGAACACATGATGAATTAGTCAATAAATGGGTCGATGATATCTTTATTGAGATCCATGAACACTATAGGTTAATTAATAAATCAAAATTACATCACCATGTACTCATATACCTTAATAATTCTTTGAAACACACTCTTTGTTGTGTTGTTTTCTCTAACATGAAACTAGGGATAACTCGAATGAAGAATAGTCCAAGGGAACCAATAAATTCCTCGTAACTAATTAAAATAATCCCTAATACTAAGAAATCTATATCCATTATTCACTATCACCTAATTAAACATCCTATAATCAATAGAGACCTGAAGAATATCATTCTTTTTCTTGGGGAACAATAAATGTGTTCCCCATGGTGAAGTACATTCCGTGATAAAACCCTTATTATCAATGTAATCCAGTTGTACCATGATCTCCTTCAATAGTTTTAGTTTCATATGATAATGTTTTATGAAAATGATTATTACACATAACACAATTACTATATATAACTCAAAACCTCTACTAGAAGGAATCCTTGTGATGTTTTCTAGAATGACATCATAATATAATTCCACATGTTTAGGAAACGATTAGTGGGATGCCAGTGATCCTACTGAAATATTAAACCCTAGAATATGATTTATATAGTTTACATGATGGATCGGTTATAGACTATCTCAACCTACATTTATTTTCCACCCACTGGATATGATGACCATCATTCACTATGGTTATGTCAAATAACCCATGTTTGGTAGAAAATATTGTGTGCATATTAATTTGTCATATAGTCAATGGATAACTTCATATTGGCATTCATCATATCCATATTCATCATGTCCCAAATATTATATTACAAAAATATTGCCTTAATCTTTGGGAATAATTACAAATGTTTGAATTTTAAGGCTAACTATATATTGATGGAATGAAACTCAGAAGATAACATGATAGGAAAGTAATGTCCAAAAGTAACTTTTGTTTATATGAATTAATGGTAAAGTATAGAACCAAAAAATTTGTCCATTAGAATTTATATTATGTCAATGATTATCACAATGTCTTCAACCTATTCCTTAGCATCTGGGGGGGCTTCTACTACACTTTAATTATAGAGAATGGTATAGTTCATATTCATAATTTTTTTACCATTGTTTGGAAATAATATATTTATGAAATTAACTAAGAAAATGAATTATAGAGGAAGTACCCATGAAGCCTAAACCATTGAGATGGTTTGAGAGTTTGCTCATGTGAATACTTTAACATTTCTAAAGGTAAAGTAGGACAATCCTAAATTAGGTTATAATTCAATACCCCTTTTTCAAGTAGTCCCATAATACTATTTTAATTATGAATATTGAATATGACGATTAATCATTTAGAATGTCCGAATCCATTTGGATAGATCATAATTAGATTATGAGATCACACAAATGATATCTTATGGTCATGCCTATAACCCAAGATATATCCCTTCTAGCACTATGGAAATTATTCATCACAACACATTATTCATAGTTATAAACAAAACATTATACTAAGGTTCAAAAAATTCATTCCTGTATTGATATTTCACAACATCATGGGAATGTAGATATATCTATCAAAAAATGATTACATGTCATTCCCAAGTAGATAGAAAAATTAAAGGTATTAAATTAATGATTTATTATTCCTAAAAAACACAAACAGATAAATAAATAAATATATATATTTATATGGAATGTAATACTATTTGTATGGTCACGATACATGAACACACTGAAATCCAAAACAATAGTATCAAATATCTTGTCAATAGTAACTCGAGGGATCAATACAATATAGCTAACCATGGATACTGAAACTACCCTCATCGTGTCTCACACAACCTACCCACTATCTTCCATGTCCTAGGTTTTTCAATATAAACGATTATGTCTATCATTTGATTCCATGAAGTAACACCCTATCCCAAAACATTGATTCCCCTCTTGAGTGTCATAAGACCTTATGTTCACCTACCCATATAATATAGGATAACATGTAACAAAAAGGGTTTGAAATAATTTTACAGGGATGATATATCCTAATTAACATTTCCTCACACCTAATACATTTAAATAAAATCATAAAATCTTAGTGTAATAAAGCATATGATACGACATAAAATTTCATTAAATATTTAACTGAAATCGTACATATAAATAAACAAACTTGGATCCCAACATGGTAAGGAAAATTATTAAATAGATATTTCATATAGATTGAAAATTAAATGTATATAAAAATCGTAAGTATCACATACCCATCCTACAACCATTTCTGTTCTCCTCATATTAACCATATACCACATGACCTATTACAATTCTTTCATCCCTATAAATGAATTATGAACACACATAAAGTTTACTAAAGATGTTATGAGTAATAAAAATATGTCGGACACCACTGCAATATCCTTAACATCAATACACATGAATCTGAGTATATTTTATGACTAAATATAAAAGTAAAAACAATAGAAAACTTTACCAGGAATCCATGCACTATCCAATACCCTATAAACATGGACATAACTAATTCAACGAAATGTCAAATTCAATTCCTAGATTTTTTGGTAATATGAAAAACAAGTATTCATTCCCATAGCTAATCAATCGAAACATAATCTCTAGGCCACTAGGTCAGACCACAACATGCAATCATACCATGTTTCTATATTCTGATTTAGTTCACCTAGAAAATCATTTCCCATATTTCTTGATGGGAAAGAACACGTAGGGCCATCATACCCATTTGATAGGAAACACTAGGCCATTATAATCCGTCATTTAACTCTTCCTTGTCATCATGTCATACACTACAACCAAATATTATCCCCCACTAAGTACTTTGATCCAAAATGAGTCCACCTATCACATTGAAAGCATGAACTGAATATCAATATAAAATATACAAAGCACAACACATAAAAACATGACATATCATAAATGGAACAAAATTGAGAAAAATAATTAAGAAAAAATTGAAACATGAAAAGATGTGATCATACTCAACAATCATTAATGGATACAAATAGACAATGTCATGTCATACTAATGAACATGTAAAAAACCACCACATAGTAATGAAAATACAACCTTAGGGATCTCAATGTAAATTTCATGGTTCATCATGGAATCAGCACCTAAAACACATCATCATATTAGTCGATTCAAACTGCTCACTAAGGATTCCTTGGACATATTGAAAATATTGTATTTCCACAAGAAAAATACTCTATATGAGATATGAAAATTCATTCTGTTGTAGAATTTTCAAATCCATGATTTTGGAATGATCTTGTGTTAAATATTTCAAACTAAATATATAGTTATAATTCCTATTATGATGATAGATTTTCTCCCCTTATTATTATGATATATTTTTCATTCATTTTTATTATTACTAGCTAATTATAGCTTATCATCATTTAAGTATTTTATTCAATTATTCCACAAATGAAAAAGATGACTTATTTTAAAATTTTAAAAAGAAAATAATACCTTGAATGTATCATTAGGAATACACAACTAAAAAAAATTACGAGGGACAGAGTGGACTTAAATTCATGAATACCAAAATATGTACCTAGTTTGATAATATAAGAAATCTTAGATAATATTTAATGGAATTTTTGGATATCTCAAACCAAATAGAATAAAAAAATACAGGATATTTTTTTGGAATCTTCTAATAAAATTTCAAGGGTAGATCAAAAAAGTGATATTCCCATGTTATATTAGTCATTAAATTTTTTTCGTTGATTTTTTTCTTCAATTTTATTCTTATAAATGATTACAAATGTTTGTTACAACAATCAAAAAGTCAATATAATTAGTTCTCAAGATTATTGTCCTTCATATATGTAAATAAATGTTAGAGTCTCAATCTCGAATATGATAATGAAGAAAAAACTATTTTAAAATAATTTCAGTCCAATTTGAGAAATGGATAATTCTATTATGGATATGAAAATATTCACACTTTTAATCATAGAATGTACCCTTGAAACCCTTAGGCCCCCATTTTTCATCCTTTATAAATAAAAAGAAATCATTATCAATCAAAAAAATCTATTATCAAAACCTTATGATATTTAATATATATTCCTATGAAGACTTTATAATCAAGGAGCTACATTTACAGAATGTATAAAAACTCCGCCATAACTTTAAGTAACAATAAATATACATTTAAAGAATGTAAAGATAATCCATCTTAACATTACACAAAGTCAATGGTCTTCTGGGTGATCATTATATGAATCTGTTCTTACCCTAACACAAGTTTAATAAACTATAGGATGCTATTACAAAACTGCAATGTTACTATTATGTAGTATATTGGGACACCATCTTACCTTTACATGAGAAGTATGTTTTCTGTATAACATTTAAGAAGTGGTTATTCATTCAACCTACCCTTATGAAATTGACTTCTAACATTTAATCAACCCATAGAACATTCATGTTACCTATATATAGTACATTATACCTTGAAATTACCCATACACGAGTCATTTATTTAAACCTACATGTACACACTATCTATTACACTGTTAATTAACTTTGTTAAAACCAATCTACCCTTATATAATGTAATATATATGTTATTACCTTAATGTAGCCATTTTAAATCTAGAGTTACTATTACCCAACCTTAAAAATACTTGTAAAAGGGTAATAATTATTTAAAACCTATAATTGAAAATAGGATGACTTAGAAATAATATTTGAAAGAGGGATTAATGAACATTCACATTTTTTTAATATTAAATTTAATTCTAGGTAATTCCAGAATCATAGATGTCCCATAAAAAATATTTTAATTTTCATCAAATTATCATATATAAGAAGAGATTATGTATATTTAAAATAATTTTATTTGAAAAATTAGAGAATATTGATATCATACACTTTGTTCATGATTTATCAATTCTATAACATAGTTTGAGAGGATGATAATGATAAAAAGAGATTAATCATTGATACAATTATTTATCAATTATATTTAATAAAATATTGGTGGAAATATCTCCCACCACTAAACATTACAATTTTCTAAAAAAATGTTTTGTAATATAAGAGAATTGGTAAAAATATATATACTACTATTTGTAATATTTATATAATATTCTTTTTTTATCATAAATATAAATGGAATCTGAGTTATTTTATATAATCCATGGAATTTGTGTATCTTAGAATGTTATTGTTATAATAAAATAGTTCCAAGGATTCTTGTAGAAGAATGTTTTGGAAATATATATATTCAAAAGTAAAAAAGCAAATGATTATTCTAGATTGAGATTACAAATAATTTCACTTTATTTACAATAAGAATATAGGGTATGATGGTAGTGATTATATTAATTAGATACATTTATATTCCCATGATAAGATAAAAACCATCAATAGGTATTTAGAAATTTTTACAAAGAATAATAAATTATTGTAATAAATTATATTTTGATCAAAAAATGATCATAAATAAATTTTTTTTTGAAATGTTCCATGAATGATGTAGATGAGGACCTTATTAAGAGTTTTAAATAGATATGACAAACAATCAACATTGTAAATTGTGATATAGTGATGTAAACGAGTTCAAGAACATGGTCAAAGTGTTGAAAATAAGAAATATTATTTCTAGTTATCACAATTAAACAAAATATAATCCGTAATAGATGTTAATCAATAATGGTGTAGGTTTGGAGGGTCATATGATATGTTAATATAGATTTGTGAAAAGAATTACATATAAGATTAGATAGTTTATAATAATATAGAAGGTGGAATAAATAAGGATGATCCGACAGTCTATCATATGTGTTATATATTGAAGTGGGTTTATGTTGGTTTATTAATATTCCAAAAAAGTTAATATGATTAATTTTTTTTCATATTATATGAAAAGGATAATCCATATTATTTTTTATTTCACATTAGTTGTAAATATTATACGATGTGTAATGATAATTCACCGCTATAATGTTATTAAATCCCTAAATGATATTATAAAGGTGTATTATAGTTTACATTAAAATTCATTTTAACTATGACTGGGATTTCCTACATATACATGAAATTCTATGATAATGAAAAAATGGATTTTCATTGTTTGATGTAGCACAAAGAATACAATATAGATTTTAAAACTCGAATACTTTTGAATACTAGTGGTCCATGTTTCTTAGGGAATATATAAACCTCATTTTATAATGATATCCTAAAAGTGATCCATAATTATTTGATAATATTATTATATAGGCCTTGTGGAATTGAAAAAAAGTTTTGGTTTGGTATGTTGATCTTCAAGTCATTGGATGAGTCTTTTAAAAATATAAATTTTCTACTTATATTGTTAGAATTATATCTAGTCCCTCAATTTGGAATTTCTATGAATTTTACATTCATTCCAATGTAGTTCATAGTATGTACATTTCTATTTGGGTGAATGGATTGTGGTTTAATCAACCTATTATGATCAATAAAATTTTATGTATTCACTAACATCTTCATTCTATACACGAATAATCAATATTATAATTGTAGATAAATTATACTAATATTCATCATTTACTATGGTTGATTAATATATATGACAAAGGGATCATATGAATGATTTTTTTGAATGATCTTATACTATTTTTTAAATACATTTTTTTAATCAATGAAAACCAAATTCCAAGAATAACTGTTCTAGAGAAATGTGATCACACAGAGTATGAGTAAAGAAGTAGTATATTTGTATCCAAAACTTACTACCACTACATCATCTTCAACCATTTTAATTTATTATTTATTATGATTCCAATTGATTTATCTAAAATAAATCCCTCATATGATGGGGTCTGCCAGATTAATTGATCACCTAATTTTTCTGTGTGATTTATCTTATCGCTATGACAATCTAACACCTATCTGGGTAGTGGTGTAAGAAAATAGAGTTCTTCGGGATGATTGGATTTGGATTAATATATACATTTTCATATAAATATCTCATATAATTAGTAATTAGTAATTATTGATCCCTATAAGACACTCCATGAGAGAACATGAATTTACCCAGGTGTTATAATGCTTGGGTAAATGGATGTTCCAATTCATGAAACCCTCACATGAGTTAATGAACTCCAAATAATTACATCTTATCAAATTTATAAATTATGAAACCTAAAATAGGATGATTAATAAAATTATAAACATTAAAATCTGTCCTTTATATAAATCAATGTCTGATAGACTAAATCTGCCCATATGCTTCATCCTATAACATTGATATAGGATTTACCCATGCATACATTATGATTAGACATAAGAAGTAGAATGGATACATGATTTATAACATCCATTATTAATATTATATTAAATGGACAGAATATAGTTTATTTATACACTTTATAGTGTATATATACATCAATATAAAACAAGTAATAAATCAATAAAAAAATATTATATTATATTTTATATATTATCTTAAACAAAAACTTGTAAAAAATATATTATTATATGTGGAATATATTCCAATAATTTTTTTAGAGCTATCTTTATGTTCATTATATATCACATCTTAAGATATTCCATCCGAATACCAATCCCTAAATGTAATGGATTCATAAAAAACATATATAGAGAATCTCAATGAGTAAAACATAATAACAATTTTGTCAAGAAAAATATATGACCCGTTGGGACTTTACTGTGCTACTATCAAATATAAACCTTTAAATTGATAAATTCTTGTAAATACTATTTTTTTCAAAAAAAATAATTCTACTAAGTCTAATAAATATTTTTCAATGATCGTTTTTAGAAAAATATTACATTAATAACTTTTTCAATATTGGGATGACATTCTGACATAAATTATTATTAATTAGATTTATCAAATTCATCAACAGGCCATGAGACTCAATGTATTTAAATACTACAAATTAAATCCACATGTTATATATTACATATGTATAGATTTATTAGGTTGATGAATTTATAATATTTTAGTAACCTTTATATTTGATCACATCACAAGACACACACAAGAATGTATATGTACATTAGTTTTAATACAATAGTTATCTAAATACATGAACACAAAATTATTATAGAGAAATAAATAATTTCATTTCAACACATTCCCAAAATAGATTACATTTAACACTATATATAAATAATAACAAAACAATAACATAAAAAATTTCATTTCCATTAAATATATGGGAAATATTATTACAACTACATAAAATATAGACTAGTATTTAACATCTACCAAAAATTTGATACATAAGAAACTATTCTAGACATATTTTACATAACCTAATAAAAATGAAATATAAATAGTAAGTGGGACAGGATGTCCCCTTTGGGTAAACATAGGTGGTAAAAATAAAATATCATAATTGATAATAATATGAAAATATATATATAATCTTGATAAATAGAAAACTTATACACATAAAATTATGTATAATAAATCATTACATAATAAAAATTTTATGAGTAAACAATGATTGGAATCAATTTTCCACAAAAATGATCCCTTAGTGTGGAACACATGCATAGCATAAAAATATATAAAAAGCACTAGTATATGAAAAAAATACCTTTACAGTTCACACCATCAGTGACCATTGTTTCTAAAAACTAAATTTAATTTTAATTACCCATATCATATGATATAATGTTTAAAAAAAGTCAATTGAGGTTGATATGTGACCACACTAGTCATCATCAATTCATGTGTTTTGTAAAATAACAATTCATTAAAATAACAAAAAAATCCCAATGAATGAATGTGGTAATATATTCCTTTCAAATGGATTCTTAAATGAAAAATTATAATACCATCAATAAATAAAACATAATATAATGTTGAAAAATAAATGGGTATACAAATATATTCAGTATAATTTTATGTAAACATGATTAAATCAAGATAATATGGAATATCATATTTAATGTATATATGTAAGGGGTATAAGGTTAAGTGAGTAACTATTAAAATAAATAAGTTTATTGATTCTAGGAGAACACCCTTCAGTGAAAAAAATAGAAAATATAGTATTAAAAAAGTAAAGGCATTGGAAGAAATGTCATTCATATTCAGATTAGATGGTTAGGCTTAGAAAATGCAATGATGAATTAGTACTGTAGAAGGAACTATAGCAGTGGGTGAGGACTCGCTAGGTGCATCCATGAGACCAGAGATCAAATCCAAGTGGAGGAATATTTCTGGGTTACTGTAGTTTTACTGTAAAAGTACTGTAGACGGAACTGTAGCAGGAAATATTCAGTACTGTCGTAGCTGGAAAAATTCATCCATCTAGGCCTTCAGGCCACCGGTTTGGTCCTTAGGTCCTGCAAGGCTTTTAGGCCACCCAAGGACTTCGGGCCAGTAGATTCTCAAGGCCTTAGGGCCACCTTAGAGCCTTAGGGCCACCCCAAGGCCTTCAGGCCACATTAATGCATTCCCCAGACACACTACAACAGAGTTGTAGCCCTAGAAATGGATTCAGAGAAATTTTAAGAATATATCAAAACCCATAGAGAGAATGATGGTTGATGGTTCCAAAAGAATATATCCCCTGTGTAATAATGATTACATTTAAAGATGCTGAAAAAGAGAAAAGTCATCTTAAAAAATAATTCATCAAATGTGTCAAAAAAGAAGGAATCATGAGAAAATAGTTTTAATAACATGTGTTCAACAAATCAAATTATATATATGTTTCTAATTATTATAATGTTAATCATGTCATATAAAAAACTTGTTTTTTAATCATTGTGAACTAGAAAATGAAAATGGTGTCAAAAAAATATATTCAGAATTTATTTTTGATGTTTTCCTAGGAGAAAATTATTGGTGTATAATTAAAATATAATTTTCAAAATGGAGAAGTGAATTTTATTGTATAATTTTATTTTTATTAATAATCTACAATAATATATCCTTAAAAAGACAAAATTATTACTTGAAATAAATTTGGTTTCAATGAGATATCACATGGATTGAAAGGGGAAAACAGTTAAGACATCATAATATACCATAATTTAAACCATAATTTTTTAAAAGGTTAGTAAAAAAATTGTTTTTGTAACGATACATTTTCCAAATATGATTATATAAAATATATATGATATAATATTTTTGTGGATGAACATGATAATGGATGTATAAAAATCAAGAAAAAAAATTATAACTCAAAATGAGAATATTTTAGTTTGTAATAACCCATTTGGGAAATGTATTGCATATTTTGAGAAATATTTATCAAAGGGTTTACATTGATGGAATTTATATTATTATCAAAAAACAATATAATATAATAGAGTGTTGATCATGATGCATCTCACTGGTACACTTATAATTTCTTGATTGGATTAATATTCCACATTTCTTACTTTTGGTTGTTCGACATCATGGATCACCAGACCTCTTGTAAGTGTTGATCATGACGTATCACATTCATTATGAAAATCAATGCATTTACCCTATACAATTTCCTATATTCACTTTTTTAACATCCCTGAAAAAGTGAGACATAAAAGGCTAAATGTTACTACCCATGTCAACAAGGTGAACCTTTATTATCAGGAGCCTATCTGATAAGAACTCCACATTTAAGAATTCTTTTCCAGGAGTAGTAATTAGGATGGGTGACCTTATGGGAAGTTTTCCAGGGTTTGTGTGAGTGAGGAAAAAACATACTGAAAAAACATGTCTTGGACTATGGGGTCAGTCATTAGTCTGATAAGTGTCCCTAGTGAGTAATAGACTATGGTGTGCTGGGAAGGCATCCAAGTTATTACATGAGACTTATGGGGTCAGATAATAAGGTTAATTGCCCGGGGAGGCGGTTCGTGACTGTAACACCCCGATATTTTATGAAAAATATTATTTTCATTAATGTCTGGTGTTTTATTCTACACCAAGATTACCCTGTGCTATACGCAGCACCGTATTAGCTTGTAGTATACGCAACACTATTCTTGTACCGTGTTACACACAATTTTGATAATAGTTATTCTACGCAACATTGAGTATATATATATATATTCAATGTATAAATGAAATATGGTTGGATTCTATTATACGAAACAACGAAGGATTCTTTCACAACACGCAACCCTGACTTGGATTGCATTACACGCAATCACGACCTTCCTCGATAGCGTGTGTTGTACGCAATACCGGGTTTTAATAAACAATGTTATATTATTATAATATTGTCATGAACTAGCCGTTATGAATATTATTAACTAAATTTTTAATTTTATAACATTATTATTCATCTTACAGATTTTCTAGAACATGTTATAAGAGCAAAATATATTTTTCCCGTAAAATATGTATTTTTCAAAAAATGCAGTTTTGCCGCCTTTTGGTGGCGCACCCACTTTAAATCTAGTTCTTCACATGTTTATATGTTAAATTTGACAAAATAAAATTCTTATTTTGAATCAATATATAAAAATTTAAAATAGATAATGTTTTGATATTTTTCCGATAACTTTTATATTTTAATGAATAGTAAAAACCCGCTATATTTTAATTAAATACAACTTTTTTCATCGTAATATCTTATGTGGTTAAATTATAATATTGAATGGTTTTAAAGTATTAATAGCATATATTTTTACCATTTAATATAATTTATGTCATTATCATTGATTTTACCTAAAATTCGTAGGTTAAATTAATTCAATCTTTTGCAATGTTTTAAAGAAAACCCATTTTCTTTCGACAACGAGATTAATTTTAATTTAATTTCTGCAACTTTTGTGTATTTAATTTGGAAAAATGGATTCCATATTTGGAATCAGTGGATCCCAATTATGTTAATAAGCTACTTTTTATTTTTGGTAATTATGAATAGTAACTACGGTAAATTTTATTTACCTTAGTTAAAGGTAAATCGGGTAATTAAGGGTAAATATAATATTTTAAAATTACCCTAACAAATGTCAAAATCCTATTGGATGACTAAAAGTAGACCCATATCACCTAAGGGTCGGATTAGATTCATTTAATTAAATTTTGTAAATGAAAATAATTTAATTATTATTAAAACCAAAGAATGGAACAACATGTCACTTTCTTAAATTTTATAAGTATAATAATTTTAATCTAGTTATAAACTTCATGAAACTTAGAAAATGAATATTCTACAGAAATATAATACAAGTATCTACATCATAGGAATTTATTTAGAATTTTTAGGGATTAAATTATTATCACTTATTATGACACAAAGATGATGCAGTAATTGTCTTATTAATGATATATTGACATCATTGATGTTATAAATGCCCAAATAAATGTAATTTGAGACTTTTTATGACTTAAAATAATTTTCTAGGTTAATATGACATGTTATTGTTGATTTATGTAACTTTTTTCGAACTTATCATTCTGTTATGAATTTCATAAAAATCATGTACCAAATAGTGTCAAAATTGACATAAATTAGTTTTTAAAACAAATATTATATTATTTATTGTTATTTTATTCTTAAAAATCAAGGTTCAGAAAAATGACTTAGATAAGATTATATATATTAATAATAAACAACTTGGTGTTCTTTTGGCTTGATATAGTATGTTTATTAACAATATAGTGTAAGAAAACAAAAAGACATGGTAAAAGTTAAATTATTTAACATAGAGTTAAATCTAATTGATAAGGTTAAAATAATAACCCAAACTTGTATAAATCCTATTGGATGAGAGGCTTTCGACCCATACCCACCTTAGCCTCGAAATAAATAAATTTGGATCTATTTAAAACCAAACTTGACATTATAATAAAATATTAGTTTTAGTTATTCCAAAGGTGCCCCTCTCCTCCCTTATAAAAGGGCACCTCATCCCTCTCTTCCTCACACAACTTTGAGCCTTCAAGCTCGGCCAAACCCTGCCAAATTCCCTTCTAAACTTCCCTACAAACATCCTAGAGTTCCTGTTCTTCCTCAAAGACCAATTTTAGTGCCCTAAGAGGAGGTCTCAAAAAGGCGCTTCAAAGAAGAGGTAATTTCTGTTACTGATTCTTTCACCTTTATTTCATCTTCCACTCTTTCTTCATAGGTTTTTTCATTATGAAGTAATAAAATCAGTATCAATCATATACTGATATGTTATTATAAGTATGAAACAATCCTAATTCACCATCTATCCATCCTACGGAAAACGAAATCACCGCGCATGCGTACGTACGGAATACCGTCTCCACGTCGTGGTGTAATCTATTTTTCCACCAACACCTTACATGGATGGGTATTATGGTGTAAAGAATAACTATACATAGTTATTATAAAATCATAATGATTCTGATATATTGTATCATCCACTCCAATTCAATTCAATAATTATGGAAATGATATCATCGCTCGTGCGTACGTACGGACTACCGTCTCCATGACGCGATGAGATTCATTCTCCATGTTAACCATTTAAGAATGATTATAAATTATATTGAAGAAATAATAATGAAATATATGAAATTATAAAGCTACTGGATTTATGTGTATATATATGTATGTCATCTACTTAATTCCACTCAATTCAATAAGGAAATGAAAACAACGTTCATGCGTACGTACGGCCTACCGTCTCCATGAACGATGTATTTCATTCCATTTACTAATTTATTATATATATGTATATTCTGAATATATATTTTATATAAACTATGTTTTATATTCTGTAATTAAGTAATTTTGATCTAACCAATCATATGAATAATTACAAGTTAAAACACGAACGGCAAATGAGACGATTTTACCCAAAATGCTACTTTAACATGAATTTACAAAAGAACGGGTAATATAAAGTCATAAGTGAAACATTTATGATATAATCACAATGAATATGATTCTGTAATAAGTCAATGACATTATTTAAATCATTATACAGGAGGTTCAGACACTTATGAAGCAAATCGGACCTAAGGTAAGGGAAATATCACAATCTCATTTTTATCCGAGATTGTTTATACTTTGGTATTTAATGGGGTGTATTTTAGCATCCATATCCATGTTTAATAAATATGTAATATTATTTCCATTCACTTAATATTGTTTAAATCCTATTTTACCCTTCGGTGAGTTTTTAGTAGAAGATATGAAAGGAATCTTTTGTCGTATTTCGTACGAGGTACTTTTTTGACATTTCCGACAAAAGTACGAGAAGAATGTTTTTTTAACTTATACGACATGAATGGATTTTTAAAATATTATTTCCAAAAAGCTTCCTTTACAAGTTTTCAAGTTTTTTTTAATCAACATATTTTAGTTTAAAATTGTATGACATGTAAAGAAAGGAAAAATGTTTTTGAAGAAGAAAGGATATTTTCCTCAAGAATGGAGTTCAAGTGTTTTATCAAAATTATTTTCCATCTAAGATAATAAAGGGTTCTGTTTTTATCCCTATTATTACATTGATTTGATTATGTTGTGATGGAATTATTTTTATGAACTCCTTTATCTTATATGAATTGTTTTATGATGTCATGATGATTAAGATTCCCAATTTTATTACATGGGTTATGCAATGATGTATGATTTATGATTTTGTGGCACACATAATAATTGTATCATTATGATATGGGTGGGACCTATATCTCCCTACAATGCATTGGGTAACGATTTTATATCTCATTAGATAGACATGGCTGGAATGGTAGGTTATACCGGTTCACTAAAACTGGACTGAAACGGGGGTGACTCGGTTCAGAAATGGACTTTGTCCACTAAGATAGTCTTGGAAATGAGTCTTGACTAACAAGGAATGATTCTCTATTATTATGTGTGTATGACACAAAGTTTCATGTTTTAAGTTATGATTATTGTGATTTCATTTCACTACTATGATTTATCCCATGTTATGAAATTATTCTCTCTTTTGCAGGTTAAGTTTTCCAAAATGTTATGTTCTTATGAAAATGATGTGATTGATATTTCTTTTGTTTACCCTTAATGAGCATTTGTGCTCACCCTTTTATGTTTTATTTTCCCCAGGATATAAGGAAAGGTTTTAGTTATAAAAAAAAGGAAGAGCTTTATGGGAGATGTTGAAGATCTTTCACCAGGATTAGAAGATTATATTCCGAGTTTCCAAAGACATTAAACTATTACGATCCTTGTGTGTGTGTTTTTGTTATGTACTAAGTATTCCTCAAATGTAATGTAATGTCAATGTACGTCAAGATTCGGGTCTCTATAGTTGGTATCAGAGGAATGGTTTAGTCAACCTTTGGAAACTAGGATACGAGAACATTAGTGAGATCCCTAGAGATATTTCTAAGGTATGTCTAGGGATGTCTCTAAGGTTAAGTACATGTATAGGTTATATTCCTAGAATTTCACTAACGATCTTAGAATGTAACCTAAGATGTTAGATATTGAGGTTACTCCCCCTTTATTATGTTGTTTTCCCTATCATGATTTTTTTCACTCACACTATTTTTTATGGGTTATAGAAAACGACTGGAAACAAGATGATTCACGATAATAGTGGATATGAGGGACAATGGAATGATATTCTTCATGAGAAACCAAATGAAATGGGATATGAAAGTCCAAAAATCATTATTATGCCGAATCAGAAATCTCATAATATAATCAATAAACTCAAATTTGGTAAGTTTCCTGACTCGGCTAATAAGAGAAAGATGGAGTTTCATGATGATCATAGAGGAAAGAAAGTTCAATTTCCCCTATGTAAATAATGTGGGAAGATGCATCAAGGAGAATGTTTCAAAGAAACAGGAAGATGATTTGGGTGTGGAAAAGAAGGACACAAAGCCAGTAAGTGCAATGGAAAAGTTTCAGTTAACACCATGGATAAGGTTAATGGTATTGCTACGACATCAAAAATGGTTAAATGTTTTAAATGTGGAATGTACGGGCATTATGAAAACCAATTCCCTAAGGGAAAGTCTCATGAAGAGAATCAGTATGGTCGTATGGGTATTATTTATGTGGATGATGATGAAGAGACTACAAATGATATGTGAGATGAAAGAATTGTTGAAGCTCGGTCAATGGTTTAATAATGTAGTGGAATGATGACATGTTTATCATGTGTAATGTTTTATAAGTAATCTCATGGTACTATGGAATAAAGAGACATCTAAGGATTGTTACACTGTTGTCTTTCCTTGAGTTTTGAAAGTATATGATTAATGGTACCCGTATCCATGAAATGTTATTCAGATATTTTTGGAATGTAGATGATATGCACATAATGAAGGGATAAGACGATAATGAGATGTTTGATTGTATTCATGAGCTCATGATTGATATAAGGACTAAGTGATATCATAGTTTGAGTATATAGAATTTTGAGGATTTTGCTATGTGGAAAGTGTTAACTTTTAACTGCATTCATGTTTTCACTAAGGTTCAATGGGTATTCATTCTTAAAGAGAATACATGATTAAGGTATTCACATGTTTGTAATTTGACCAACAAGATATATCTTATGATATATGGGGGATAAATGATGGAATTCACGTGATTGTTCTGTAACATTTCAAATAATCATTTTCTTTATACTATGAGCTTGGACCAAAGTATTTTAGATAAGCCTAACGATTATAATGGATTATGTTGTACATAAGTTAGGATAAAACATTTTTCGATATTATTGATGGGATGTTATAGTAATATATCTTTAGAAAAAGTACAACCTGCAGGACGGGTGATAGCCTATCGCGTCGGGCAAGGATGTGGGAATCGAACCCATAACCGAAGTGCGACATTTCCTTTATCACCTACCATTGGCCTACAGGAAGTACCTGTTTAGTAGAAACTAGTTTTATTATATTAAGAAGTATGATATATGAAGTATAAGTCCATTTTAGGAACCATATATGATTAATCTCACTATAGATCGACTTATGTATATAACTTTTTCTAACCGTTAGTTTGAGACAGATGGAATGACCCATCATTCTATCACATGATCTGCTAACACTTCACGAATAACAAATTCAACTTCATTTATTTAAGAGATAAAGTGGAAATTGTTCAAGGCACGAACAATGGTGAGATTGTACCAAAATAAAGTAATTATTTATTCTAATTAAAATTCTTCAACTTTAGGGAAATGATCTTGAAAACAAAAAATGTTGTCCAAGTGATCTTATATCTGATGAATCAGATGGTACCCTAGATCATCACAAATTTATGGCTTTGTGATTTTTAGCTTTTTCATAGCCATGTCCTCTACCACTCTCCATCAGAACATGATGATTAGATTTCTCTTCCATGTCCATATTTTCACCTATGTTCTCCTATGTGGATACCAAGTGATTAGTTAACTTGGGTAACCATTACATTTTATACTTTAGTTTTTAAAGATAAGTTTTGGTATTCCTTTTTACGATGTGGGTTTCTATCAAAGAAACTTTCAAATAGTAAACCATTTAAAACCCCGACGAATTTCGAGGGCGAAATTCATTTTAAGGGGGATAGAATGTAACACCCCGAGATTTTATGAAAAATATTATTTTCATTAATTTCTTATGTTATATTCTACACCAAGATTACCTTGCGCTATACGCAACACCGTATTAACTTGCAGTATACGCAACACTATTCTTGGACCGTGTTACACACAATTTTGATAATAGTTATTCTACGCAACATTGAGTATATATATATATATATTCAATATATAAATGAAATATGGTTGGATTTTGTTATACGAAAAAGCGAAGGATTCTTTCACAACACGCAACCCTGACTTGGCTTGCATTACACGCAATCACGACCTTCCTCGATAGCGTGTGTTGTACGCAATACCGGGTTTTAATAAACAATGTTATATTATTATAATATTGTCATGAACTAGCCGTTATGAATAGTATTAACTAAATTTTGAATTTTATAGCATTATTATTCATCTTACACATTTTCTAGAACATGGTATAAGAACAAAATAAAATTTTCAGGTAAAATAAGTATTTTTCAAAAAATCCAGTTTTTCCCCCTTTTGATGGCGCACCCACTATAAATCTAGTTTTTGACATGTTTATATGTTCAATTTGACAAAATAAAATTATTCTTTTGAATCATGATATAAAAATTTACATTAGATAAAGTTTTGATATTTTTTCGATAACTTTTATATGTTAATGAATAGTAAAAACCCGCTATATTTTAATTAAAAACAACTTTTTTCATCGTAATATCATATGTGGTTAAATTATAATATTGAATGGTTTTAAAGTATAAATAGAATATATTTTTACCATTTAATATAAAGTATGTCATTAGCATTGATTTTACCTTGAATTCGTAGGTTAAATTAATTCAATCTTTTGCAATGTTTTAAAGAAAACCTGTTTTCTTTCGACAACGGGATTAATTTTAATTTAATTTCTGAAACTTTTGTGTATTGAATTTGGAAAAATAGATTCCATATTTGGAATCAGTGGATCCAAATTATGTTAATAAGCTACTTTTTATTTTTGGAAATTATGAATAGTAACTACGGTAAATTTTATTTACCATAGTTAAAGTTAAATCGGGTAATTAAGGGTAAATATAATATTTTAAAATTACCCTAACAAATGTCAAAATCATATTGGATGACTAAATGTCGACCCATATCACCTAAGAGTCGGATTAGATTCATTTAATTAAATTTTTTCAATGAAAATAATTTAATTATTATTAAAACCATAGAATGTGACAACATGTCACTTTCTTAAATTTTATAAGTATAATAATTTTAATCTAGTGATAAACTTCATGAAACTTAGAAAATGAATATTCTCCAGAAATCGAATACAATTATCTACATCATAGGAATTTATTTAGAATTTTTAGGGATTAAATAATTAACATTTATTATGACACAAAGATGATGCAGTAATTGTCTTATTAATGAAATATTGACATAATTGATGTTATAAATGCCCAAATAAATGTAATTTTAGACTTTATAAGACTTAAAATAATTTTCTAGGTTAATATAACATGTTATTGTTGATTTAAGTAACTTGGTTAGAACTTATCATTCTGTTATGAATTTCATAAAAATCATGTACCAAATAGTGTCAAAATTGACATAAATTAGTTTTTAAAACAAATATTATATTATTTATTGTAATTTTATTCCTAAAAATCAAGGTTCGGAAAAATGACATAGATAAAATTATATATATTAATAATAAACAACTTTGGGTTCTTTTTTCTTGATATAGTATGTTTATTTACCATATAGTGTAAGAAAACAAAAAGACACGGTAAAAGATAAATTATTTAACTTAGAGTTAAATCTAATTGATAAGGTTAAAATAATAATCTAAACTTGTCTAAATACTATTGGATGAGAGGATTTCGACCAATCCCCACCTTATCCTCTAAATAAATCAATTTGGAGCTATTTAAAACCGAACATGACTTTATAAAAAAATAATATTTTTTGTTATTCCAAAGGTGCCCCTCTCCTCCCTTATAAAAGGGCACCTCCTCCTTCTCTTCCTCACCCAACTTTGAGCCTTCAAGCTCGTCCACCCCTTCCGAATTATCTTCTACACTTCCCTACCAACATACTAGAGGTTATGGTAATCCTCAAAGACCAATTTTAGTGACCTAAGAGGAGGTCTCAAAAAGGCACTTCAAAGAAGAGGTAATTTCCGTTACCGATTCTTTCACCTTTATTTCTTCTTCCACTTCTTCTTATTAGGTTGTTTCATTATGAAGTAATAAAATCAGTATCACTCATATACTTATATGTTATTATAATTATTAAACAATCCTAATTCACCATCTATCCATCCTACGGAAAAAGAAATCACCGCGCGTGCGTACGTACGGAATACCGTCTCCACGACATGGTGTAATCTGTTTTTCCACCAACACCTTACATGGATGGGTATTATGGAGTAAATAATAACTATACATAGTTATTATAACATCATAATTATTCTGATATATTGTATCATCCAATCCAATTCAATTCAATAATTATGGAAATGATATCATCGCTCGTGCGTACGTACGGACTACCGTCTCCACGACGCGATGAGATTCATTCTCCATGTTAACCATTTAAGAATGATTATAAAGTATATATAAGCAATAATAATGAAATATATTACGTTATAAAGATACTGGATTTATGTGTATATATATGTATGTAATCTACTTAATTCCACTCAATTAAATAAGGAAAGGAAAACAACGTTCATGCGTACGTACGACCTACCATCTCCATGAACGGTGTATTTCTTTCCATTTACTAATTTTTTATATATATGTATATTCTGAATATATATTATATATAAATCATGTTTTATATTCTGGAATTAAGTAATTATGATCTAACAAATCATATGAATAATTACAAGTTAAAACACGAACGACAAATGAGACGAATTTACCCAAAACGCTACTTTAACATGAATTTACAAAAGAACGGGTAATATAAAGTCATAAGTGAACCATATATGATATAATAACAATGAATATGATTCGGTAATAAGTCAATGACATTATTTAAATCATTATACAGGAGGTTCAGACACTTACGAAGCAAATCAGACCTAAGGTAAGGGAAATATCACAATCTCATTTTTATCCGAGATTGTTTATACTTTGGTATTTACTGGGGTGTATTTTATCATACATATCCATGTTTCCTCAATATGTAATATTATTTACATTCACCTAAAATTTTTTAAATCGTATTTTACCCTTCGGTGAGTTTTTAGACAAAGATATGAAAGGAATCTTTTGTCGTTTTTCGTACGAGGGACTTTTTTGACTTTTCTGACAAAAGTACGAGAAGAATGTTTTTTTAACTTATAAGGCATGAATGGATTTTTAAAACATTATTTCCAAGAAGCTTCCTTTACAAGTTTTCAAGTTTATTTTTAATCAACATCTTTTAGTTTAAAATTGTATGACATGATAAGAAAGGAAAAATGTTTTTGAAGAAGAAAGGATATTTTCCTCAAGAATGGAGTTCAAGTGTTTTATCAAAATTATTTCCCATCTAAGATAATAAAGGGTTCTGTTTTTATCCCTATTATTACATTGATTTGATTATGTCGTGATGGAATTATTTTTATGAATTCCTTTATCTTATATGAATTGTTTAATGATTTCATGATGTTTAAGATTCCCATTTTTATTACATGGGTTATGCAATGACGTATGATTTATGATTTCGTGGCACACATAAGAATGGTATCATTATGAGATTGGTGGGACCTATATCTCCCTCCAATGCATTAGTTAAAGATTTTATATCTCATGAGAAGACATGGATGAAATGGTAGGTTATACCGGTTCAGTGAAACAGGACTGAAACGAGGGTGACTCGGTTCAGAAAGGGACTTTGTCCACTAAGATAGTCTTGGAAATGAGTCTTGACTAACAAGGAATGATTCTCTATGATTATGTGTGTATGACACACTGTTTCATGTTTTATGTTATGATTATTGTGATTTCATTTCACTACTATGATTTATCCCATGTTATGAAATTATGCTCTCTTTTGCAGGTTAAGTTTTCCAAAATGTTATGTTCTTATGAAAATGATGTGATTTATATTTCTTTTGTTTACCCTTACTGAGAATTTGAGCTCACCCTTTTATGTTTTATTTTCACCAGGATATAATGAAAGGTTTGAGGTATAAAAATAAGTAAGATCTTTATGGGAGATGTTGAAGATCTTTCACCAGGATTTGAAGATTATATTCCGAGTTTCCAAAGACACTAAACTATTACAATCCTTGTGTATGTGTTTTTGTTATGTACTAAGTATTCCGCAAATGTAATGTAATGTCAATGTACGTCAAGCTTCGGGTCTCTACAGTGACAAATGGTTTCAGAGCCAATACCAAGCCGGAAGTTCATAGGCACTGCCTGGGTTTGAGGCTAGGGGTCTACAACTAGGGCGTTGTGCTTTAAAGGTGTGGATAATGTAACACCCCTGAAAAAGTGATACTTAAAAGGATAAATGTTAATACCCATGTCTAAAAAGTGCACCTTTCTTTTCGGGAGCCTATCTGATTAGAACTCCATAGTTAAACATGCTTGGACTGGAGTAGTAATCAGGATGGATGACTTTCAGGGAAGTTTCCCTGGGTGTGTGTGAGTGAGGACAAAACTAACTGAAAGATCATGTGTTGGCCTGTGGGGAGAGTCATTATATTGATAAGCGACCATAGTGTGTAATAGCCTATGGTGTGCTGGGAAGGAAACCAAGGTTTTACAGGAGACATATGGGGTCAAATGATATGGTTCCTGGCCCGGGGAGGCGGGCTCTGACAACATTATGGCTAGAAATGGATTCCTATGTTATGCCTCACTCCAACTTCCACCTAGAATCTTTGTACATGACTACATTAATCCTCACATAATTAGTGCATATAGGTGGATAACACATATGAGTATAATATAATTATATTCATATATATATATATATGGTTACTAATTATAATATTATTCTTGCATATGTCGAACTAGGTGAATCCACTACGTGTCTTATAAGAACTTTCCCTGACCTATATTCATTTTTTAAACATTTTTATAATTTTTATCTCTTAAAAACTGATATTTCTATGTGCTTATGATAGAATATTACAAGACAATGTTGGTGATTGTATATTGGGATTTCATTCTCACACAGTACTCAAGAATCATTGGTACCCAAATAGATTACTTTTTTATGGAATTGATAAGGGAAATCCCCTACTAAATATCCATGATATAAATTACTTAGTATATGGAGCATTAGAGTATGGGAATGATCATATTCATTAGATACTAGGGGAGCAGTTCTTTGGAGATTTTTTATTAATTAGATTGTGTGTTGTTTATTTTTATCCCATGTTTCCATTTTTCATATTAGGAGTCGATGACATCATCAGGAATCTAACTTATCCTTTTATATTATGATATCATTATTCAGTTTCATAGTTATCTATCATTATATAGTATACTATTATATATGTTATATGTTCTTTCACTATTAAAGAATTTTTGTACAATCATTATAGTGTCTATTTATATATTCTTTGACTAATTTTGTAACACCCCATGATTTCATAATACGTTATCTCATTAAAGTAATTCAATTGCATGCAGTACATATAACACCGAGTTTGAGCGCACCACCAATTAACAATCTGGCCATTCAAAAAGTGATTCTGAATAGTATTAACTGCATTTTGAATCTTATATAATCTATATAATTTTTACATCCATATTATGTGTTTCATAGACATAATATAAGAACAAATTCATTTTTTTGGATAAAAGATTTGTTTTTCAAAATAAATACAATTTTACTGCCGTTTAAAAGAGAACCCTTTTTAAAACCAATATTTAACACTTTTTTATATTCAATTTACTAAAATAATATTATTATTCAGAAGAAGGACATAAAAATTTTGTTTGGATAAGTTTTTGGTACTTTTTAGATAATATTCATATTTTGACAAATAGTGAAAAATACTATATTTTAATTGAAATCAACTTTTTTAATCGAAATAATTAATATTATTAAGTCATGAATATGAATGGTTTTGAAGTATAATTAGATTTTATTTTTATCATTTAATACAATTTAGGTGATGATAAATAATTTCACATTTAAATTTGACATAAACACATGTCAATCTTTTGATAGTTTTAACTTTTTAAAACCCGCTATTTGGTTTGGTCAATGGGAAATAATTTTGAATAAATAAATTCAACTTCTATGTTTTGTATTTGGTAAAATAAACTTCATATTTGAATTATTTATATGAAAATTATCTTACGATGATTTTTTAGAATTATTCAATAATCATTCAATTTTTTATGAATAGTGAAGAACACTACGTTATTATTTGAAATAGACTTTTTGTTTAAATAATTATGTATTTTATTTAAATTTATTTTAAGTAAACATAGTTATATAATACCTATATATGTTTAATGTAATTTCTTGGAGTCATTTTATAATAAAATTATATGTATAATATTTTATTGAACTTTTTAACCTCTTTTACCCACCTTCTAAGAGAATTTTCAAATTTGCATAAAAAATAATATTACTACTTATGTGAGATGAATATAAAAAAATATAAGAGACATAGTTGAAATCAGTATGTACAATTTGGTTCTATAAGATAAAAATAATTTTTGTTTAATAGTAACTGTTGGAATTTATTTACCAAGATTAAAAGTAAATAGGGTAATTTAGAATAAATATTTAATTTTAATAACCATAACACATGTCCTAATTATATTGGATATTTGAAATTCAACCAAAAAAAACTTATTAATAAAATATGATCATTATTGGTCCAATTTAATTAGATTAGGACATTTATTATTATTTTATTTAAAGAAGAGTTAAAAGTGTTAAAATCAACGTTTAATAACTAAATATATTTTAATATATGGATAAACACAATATAAATTCAACTCTAAATATTCATTAGAAAGATATAAATATTTCATACATAATTTTTTATTATTATTAATTTTTATACATTATATAATTTAATTAATTAATGACACAATGATGATGCAGTAATTACCTTATTAATAGAATATTAAAATAATTGATAATATAAATATCCAAATATATGTTAATTATGATTTTTTATAAACTCCACTAATTTTATAGATTAATATTACTTGTTAGGATGGATTAGATAAATATTTTCAAAGTGATAACGTTGTTATAAATTTCACAAAATCATAATACCAAATATTGTCTAAATTGACATAAATTATTTTTTAAAAAAAATATTATATTGTTGGTTGATATAATATTCCTAAAAATATATGGTTTGGAAAAAGGGATTAAATAATATTATATATGTCATTAATTAACCACTTTAGGATCTCTTGTATATTCAGTGTAAGATTATTAGGCACATAGTGTAAGAATACAAGAAGAAAAAATAAAAGTTAAACTATTTATCTAAGAGTTAAATCTAAAAGAAAAGATTAAAACTGTATCCTAAACTTGTCTAAAACCTATTTTTTGATAGGGGTTCAACCCATATCCCCCTAAGTCTCTAAATAAATCAATTTTGAGCCATTATAAATCGAATAGTATTGTATAATAAATTTACATTTTAATCATTTTTTGAAGTGACCCTCACCCATCTTATAAAAAACCACATCCCCTTCTCTCAAAATCACACATCCAATGACATTTGGATCATCCTAACCCTATGAAAATATCCACCAAACATCCCTCATATCATCCTAGAGTCCTTACATTGATCATAAATCCATACTATGGAGCCCTTTGGATCTACTCATAAGGACACACCCCAAGAAGAGGTAATAATTTCACCACCCTCTTTCAAGTACATTTCTTCTTCCACTTCATATTTCCATGTTGTTTCAATTCCAAAATAATAAATCCAGTACCTAATACATACTGTGATGTTATTATAAATTTGGTATGACTATATTAAGTATTCTATTTATCTTATAAATGACAATGTCACCATACAAGCGATCATATGACTTACCATCTCCACGTTGTGGTGTGGTTTGTTATTCATACAATTCATTATTTAGATAGGTATAATAATGCCTATAAATGATGTAAATAATAATTAAAACATTTTTATGATTCGGTATATATGATATATCATCCTTTTACATAATATTTCACCTTCAATATAATGATATGGTCGCTCGTGCGTTCGTACGGATCACCATCTCCATGACGTGATGAGATTCATTTCCACGTTCATCATTCAACGATGATAAAAAAATATCATTAAAATGTATGTAATATATGGCATAGTAATTCTACTGGATAAGTATATATATATATATATGTACTAGCATATATCATATTCTCTTACATTCGTTCAATATGATGTAAAAATAGAAACAATTTTTATGCGTACGCACGACCATCCATCTCCTTAAACGGTTTTTTCCATTTCATATATATATATTTTATAAATATTTATATTCATTATATATATATGATATATAAATAATTTTTTTGTATTTTGGAAGTATAAAAATCATGATCCATGTGATACGATAAAAAATAGAAATTTAAAATGCGTACGATAATGAAAGTGATTATTTCCCAAAATGATAATTTTAACCTAGAAATCACTATTAAATGGTTAATATAAAGTCATAAATGAATCATGTATGATATAATAAATATGAATATTATTATGGTATAATTTATAACATACTATGGTCATTATACAGGAGGCTAAACGTACCCTAGACCAAAGGAAATTGCAAGGTAAGGGTTAATTTCTAAATCTATTTATTATCAAAGCTTGTTTTTACGTGAGTATATAATGGGAAATATTTATTATCCATGTCCATGTTTCATTAATGATTTTACAGAGGGATTATTTTTGAAGGAATATTTTACTAAAAAATAATTTTAAATGTTCTAAAGATTTATTCTTATAAACATTTCTCATTAATGTCCATGTTTTAAAAATTGTTTTAATGATTTATTTATATAGAGAAGGATGTTTTAAAATGTTAATTCCTTTTAAAATATTTAAAGTGGTGTGGTAATATTTGATTAAAAAATATATATTAAATTAATTACTTTAAAAAATATGGGACTTTTAAACGATTTCAGGAAAAAGGGATATCTCTCTCAAAGATTTTTACAAATAATTTCCATTTATGTCGACATCCCACGATTGATTTTAAACTTATTTGATATTGATTTATCATGATATAAATCTTTCATATTGTATTTATGGTTTTGTGAAATTTTTGACTGTGGATGTGTTATTTTTATGTCATTCATAGGTTATGGTCAATGTATTGACAGTTCAAATTCTAGTTTTAATTCGAATGTTCATGTTATATTTCAACCTTTTCATAAGAGAAATGTATTAGACATAGTAATTGATGGGTGGAGATCACTATTTATCCTAGATGCATTAGTAGGTCTCATTAGAAAATTAGATGTGGAATTGTCCAAGGACTTTCCCAATTTAATATTTGGTTTTGGCCATGGCCTTAATAATTTTTAGACGTCTTGGCTGAGGCATTGAATTTTTTTCCAGAACATCTAGCATTATAAATATATTCATTATGAAAATAATATTGATGGTTCATGTGGTTATTAGACTATTTGAATACTATGACTATGTTTTATTATGGTTTTATTTACTCATCTCATATTTCTTCCATAATGTGTTCATGTTTATTATTGGAAATGGCATGTGTTTTCAATTAATCACTATTCCCTATTGGTTGTGTTATATTCTGATAAATTGTTTACCCTTACTAAGTATCTGGGCTCACCCCTTTCTTATGTTTTATTTTCCCAGGATTTCCACGATGATTATTATGAATGATATGCAGGGTTAAGAAAAAAGGGAATAATGGCGTTCTCAAAAAACAATCTATGCAGTTTTTTATTTCTGAAATTTTAATGTGATGTTGATTTTTTTAATCTATTTCCAAGACTGATAAACTAATCGGTCATTCAGGACATGAGTTCCTTATATCATTCCAATGTATTAAAATAATGCACCGGCTCCGGGTAACTAGGGTCGGGGAGTTATAGTTTCTATCAAAGGAAGTTTAGTAATAAACTAGGAAACTAGATTTAGAGAAACATTGATAAGAGAACATTACCCTAAGATATATTTGGAGGATTAGTATAGAATAACATTCACTAATTTTGTTACTATAGAGATTTTGTGAGTTTTCCAAGCAATATATCCCTCTATGGATACGATCAGGTAGAGGATGCTAGGGCACAAATGCACCTATGGGTAAAAGTGAAAACACCGCATTGTGCTAGACTGGAATGGGAACTGGTGCATGAAAATGGGCCTTGCTGCACTTTTGGTTATGAAACTCCTAGGGGATATGATTAAGATAATTCAAATTTTCATTACAAACCATTATAAAGGATTTATGAGTAAATACTTTCTCAAATATAACATTTTATGATAATATATTATATGAATAATCGTTTCAATTTATGGTAGATATTTTACATGTTTGGAATTATGCATTGCGATTCATAAACTAACCTAGTTTATGCCATTGATTAGAAATTTCACCTAGTAGAAGGAATGATAATTTCAACAATATGCATGATTGAATGATTAAGAAGGATCATATCTTCCATGGTATTAAGAAAACATTTAGAAGAGAAATATTTTACCACGTATTCTCATTATATGAAGAAATAATGTCATATTTTAATAATATAAGTAATGAATTCTCTGATTCATATGGCTTTGAATGGAATAAATAGATGAAAAGAATGGAAGAGATAAATATGGATAAAGGCAAGAGGGGAACCAAGGATTTTCCCATATGTTATATCTGTGTAAAGAATCCCCATGGTAATTTCATGAAGGTAATGGGAGTTTTTTATAAGTGTGGAAAAAAAGAACACCAATTACATGATTGGAAGGGTAAGAAAAAGGTTTCAAATGTATAATTCTTTATCTGCAAGGAGTAGAGACACTATGCGAATCAATGTCCAAATAATCTGAGTAAACAACAATTAGTGCTATTAGATAAAAATATAGTAATGATACTAATGAAGTTAAAGATGAATGATTAGAGTTCAAATATTGTTATTAAAGTATTGTTTCATTTTTGTATTGTATTAATGATGTTCATGTTATAATAATTTTATAATATATAAGGATTATAATGTAGTACTATTTCATTAAGGACTTGAAATTGTGTTGAACGAAGACTAGTGAATCAATAGAATATTATTTTTTTGGAAAATAAATGGTTGAGAGAAAGATAAACCATAATATAGTTCTGATACTGAGGTTTTGATTTTGGAAAAATATATGATTAATTTGGATAAATTATATTAGATATTCTTGACTACCATGAAACTGATTAATGATTTGTATATTCCATCATTGTTGGAGATTACAGCATTTTTGGTTATAAGAATTATATTCAGTATTCAATAAGGAATAAGGGAGAATGAATGTAATCAATAAGGTTTTATTGTAATTCAGGGTGTTACCAGGTTTTAAAAAGAATACATGATGATGGTATTCATAGGTTCTTACGTGGAGAAGAGATCTTCATTTTGTTTACCTTCCTTATAAATTTTAGACTGTGAGTTTGGATAGATGTTTTTGGGATATGCCTAAGGGCTGGAATGGATTATGTTTTACATTAGATAATATTATTATGGTTAAATCAGTTCTTAAGATTATTATGGATTTTTATAAAAAGTAAAACCTAGAGGTTGGGCGACAATCCATCACGTCCAACAAAGGTGTAAGACATGAACCCACAACCGAAGAGTGATTAGGGAACATCATTTACCACTGGCCTATGTGTTGTCCTTGATTATATAATGTAGTTTTTTTTAAATGGTCTGGCAGATAAATTTTAAATTAATTATTTTGGAACCCACTACGATTAGGAAAATAGAATGTTTTTAAATTCTATTATATTTTTTAGTGAAAGATGAGTTTGTTGTAGGAATTTGTTGAAGGATGAAACTCTACTTATAATTATTTGTTTCTCTTATTATATGAATAAATTAATTCTTAAACATTAGGGAACATATCTCAAAACCTAAAATGTGTTATCCTAATATCTTATGTCTTGGTGAACTAATGATATTTTAAATCATCATAGATTGATGGATTTGAGGCCCTAAATTTTACACATGTTTGTGATATATGACCTCAATCACTCCTTATAAATATTTACATTATCCTTCAAATTATATGTCTCTAATTGCCACCAATGTTCTCTTAATTGAGATTGTAATTTGGTGGTGCCATTTTTATTTCACTTTCCATCTTATTAAGATTAAAATTTTTGAACCCAATTTCCGATGCGGGTTATCCACAAAGGTATTTTTCTATTTTTGACCTTTTATTTTCAAAGAACAATTTAAAATTGGGAGGACACAATTTATTGATGTATTGGAGAATGTAACACTCCATGATTTCATGGTATGTTATTTCATTAAAGTAATTCAATAGCTTACACTACACACAATACCGAGTTTTAGCGCACCACAACATACCAAACAAGTCGTTCAAAATCTGTTATGAATAGTATTAAGTGAATTTTGAATCATATATTCTATATATAATTTTAACATCCATATTATGTGTTTAATAGACATAATATAAGAAAAAATTCATTTTTTAGATACAAGAAGTATTTTTCAAAAAATGAAATTTCACCGCCTTTTAATTGAGAAATTTTTTTAAAACCAATATTTGACACTTTTATATATTCAATATAATGATATTAAATTCTTCTTTATAAGTGGGAAATAAAAATATAGTTTGGATAAATTTTTGGTACTTTTATGATAACATTCATATTTTGACAAATAGTGAAAAATACTATGATTTCATTGAAATATCTTTTTTAATTGAAATAATTTATATTGTTAAATGATGAATTTGATTGATTTTTAAGTATAATTAGAATATATTTTAATCATTTAATACAATATAAGTCCTTATAACTAATTTCACATTTATATTTTACATAAACACATGTCAAGTTTTTAAATGATTATACTTTTTAAAAAATCGATTTTTGGTTTTTACAACAGGAATTAATATTAAATTAATAAATTTAACTTGTATGTTTTCAATTTTTTAAAATATAATTCATTTTATAATTTGTAATATCAACATTTTATTAGGGTTATTTTTTTGTATTTTTCAGAAAACTTTCAATTTATGATGAATAGTGAAAAACACAGCGTTAATATTTAAAAATGACTTTTTATTTAAATAAATAATTATTTTTTTTAAATTTATTTAAACTCAAAATATATATTTATTATCTATATAAGTTCAATTTAATTTATTTTCTAAATTTTAAAATTAAATTATATGTATAAAATTTATATAACTTTCAACCTCTTTTACACACCTTCTAGGAGAAATTGAAAATTTGCATAAAACATAATATTACCTCTTATGTGATTTGAATTTAAAAAATCCTAAAGACATGGTTGACATTAGTAAGTAAAATTTGGATTAATAATATGAAAATAATTTTGGGTGAATGGAAACTGTTGACCTTTATTTACAACGATTAAAAGTAAATAGGGTAATTAAGGGTAAAAATGATATCATATTTACCCTAACACGTGTCCTAAATATATTGGATAGCTGTAATTTGACCAAAAACAAACATATGAATAAAATATAATCATCTTTGATCCAATTTAATTTGATTAGGACATTTATTATTATTTTATTTAAAGATGAGTTAAAAGTTTTAATTTTATTGTTTAATAACTAAACCATTTTTATAATAGGGTTACACAAATTATAAATTATTCTATAAATAGTAATTATAAAGATATAAATATTTCATATATAATGGTATTTTATTTATAATTTTTATAAATTATATATATTAATTTATTTCTGACACAATGATGATGCAGTAATTACCTTATTAATGTAATATTAAATTAATTGATATTATAAATACCCAAATAAATGTAAATTCAGGCTGATGATGAATTCTACAAATTTTATTTGTTAATATGACATTTTGGGGTATATTTTATAAATTTTTTCTAAGAGATAATTTTTTATCACTTTCACTAAAACAAAATACCAAATAGTGTCAAAATTGTAATAAATTAATTGTGAAAACAAATACTATATTATTGGATGATATAATATTCCTAAAAATATATGGTTCAGAACAATGGATTAAATAATATTATATATGTCATTAATTTACAACTTTAGTATCTCTTGGAAGTTAGGAGTAAGATAATTGATCATATAGTGTAAGAATTCAAGAAGAAACGGTAAAAGTTAAACTTTTTATCTAAGAGTTAAATCTAAATGATTAGGTTAAAACTGTAACATAAACTTTTATAAAACATATTGGATGAGGGTATTTCGACCCATAACCACAAAATTCTAGAAATAAATATATATGGAGTAATTATTAACTGAATATGATAGTGTAATAAAATAATATTTTATTCTTTTCCTAATGTGACGGTCACCCTTCTTATAAAAGGGCATTTCACCTTTTCTCAAAATAACACCTCCAAAGACATATGTCTATTCCAAACCCTGTGAAATGATCCTCCCAACTTTCCTCTAATTATCCTAGAGTCATTACATTGATCTGAAAGAAAATATAAGGACCCCTTTTGGTCAACATTAATGGGAAACCCCCAAGAAGTGGTAATAATTTCACCACCCTCTTTCTTGTTCTTTTCTTCTTCAACTTCCTCTTTCTTTTTTTCCATAACAAAATAATAAATCTAGTACCTCAGACATAATTTGAGGTTATTATAAATATATTACATCCCTATTAGTTATTTTAACCATCCAATAAATGACATAGTCACCATATGTGCGTGTGTACGACTTAACGTCTCCACGCTGTGGGGTAGTTTGTCATTCCAACAATTCATTATTTGTATTGGTATAATAATCAGTGTAATAGATGTAAATAATATATATATCATGTTTATTATTCTGTATATATGATATAAAATCCAATTACTTATGATTTCACCATAAACATAATGATATTCTCGCTCGTGGTGCGTACTAATTACCGTTTCCACGACGAGATGAGATTCATTTCCACGTTCAAAATTCAACGATGATTATAAAAATATATATTATTAATAATTATATAATATATGACATAATAATGCTATTGGATATTTATATATATATTTATGTACTTACATATATCTTATTCACTTACTCTCGTTCAATCAGATTTTAAAACGGAAACAACGTTTTTGTGTATGTACAGTCTATCGCCTCAATAAACTATGTTTTCAATTACATATATCTATCTATTATACATATTTATAATATATATATTTGATATATAAATCATGTTTTATATTCTATAATTATTTATAACATGATCAATGGGATACGATCATGAATAACAAGTTAAAACACATACGATAACGAAAGCGATTATTACGCAAAATGATAATTTAACATGGAAATCATTATTAAATAGGTCGTAAAAATTCCTAAATTAATCATGTATGATATAATAAATATTTATATGGTTCTTGTATAATTTAATAACACAATATGGTCATTATAAAGAAGTTTAAACTTAACCTCCACCAATGGAAAGTGCATGGTAAGGGTTAATTTCACAATCACTTTATTATCCGAGTTTTTTTTATGTGACAATATACTGGGACATTTTTATTATCCATGTACATGTTTCATAAAACTATTTTCAAATGGATTAGTTTTAAGGGAAAATTTTACTAAAAAATCATTTTAATTTTTTTAAATATTTATTGTTCTAAACATTTCTCATTAATTTCGATGTTTTCAAAATGGTTTTAAGAATTTATTTATATGGACAATAATGTTTTAAAATGTTAATTAATTTCAAAAGATTCAATGTTGTATGGGAAAGTTTGATTCAAAATATATTTTAAAGGACCTCCTTGATAAATTATGTGACTTTTAAATTATTTGATGAAAATGTGATATCTCTCTCAAAGTGTTTTATAAATCATTATCATCTTTTTCAGTATCCTTTGATGGAATTTAATCTTGTTTGATATTAGTTTATTATGATATAAATCGCCTATATTTTATTGCAGGTTTTGTGATATGTTTGACTATGGATTTTTTTTGTTTATTCCATTAATTGTTTATTGATAACGTATTGATAGTTTTTTACTAGTTCTAATTTTAATGTATATGTAATATTTCAACCTTTTCATATGAGGAATGTATTGGATATATTATGTGATGGTTGGAACTCACTATAGTGCCTTGATGCATCAGTTGGTCTCAGGAGACAATTATATATGGAATTGGTAGAGGCCTTTCCGAATTTGAAATATGGGTTTTCCCGAGGCCTTAATCATTTTTAGACGTCTTGGCTGAGGTCTTGACAAAATGTTTCATAATGTATGCCATTATACATTAACTCGTTATGAAAATAATATTGATTGTTCACGTGGTTATTTGATTAATAGAATACCTGTGATTATGTTTTAT
The DNA here is from genome assembly GCA_963277665.1 of Viscum album. Classification (NCBI taxonomy): domain Eukaryota; kingdom Viridiplantae; phylum Streptophyta; class Magnoliopsida; order Santalales; family Viscaceae; genus Viscum; species Viscum album. The sequence continues at coordinate 1,635,659,922 of OY728121.1, read as the reverse complement.
TATGGAATTCTTATCCAAGATCATATTTATGCCACAATGTTTTCATGTTTATTATTTTTAAATGCATGTGTTTTCAATTATTCACTAGGAATATTGATTATATTATCTATTACTAAATTATTTACCCTTTCTGAGCATCTGATGTCACCCCTTTCGTGTGTTTTATTTTCCCATAATTCCCAAGATGTGAATTATGATTGATTTGTAGGGTTAAGCTAAAAGAGAACAATGGATTTCTCAACAAACAGTATATGATGAATTTTATGTATTAAAATGTAATGTGAAGTTGATATATGTAATATATTACCAAAGTTGCTAAACTGGTTGGTCTTTCGGGACATTATTTCCTTGTATCATGCCAATGTATTAATGTAATGCACTGGCTCCAGGTAACTGGTGTCAGAGAGTAAAAAATATATGTTTTGTAATTATATCTATTGTGCATCAATGATATGATTTTATAGTCTCCCCACTATACCAAATTAGAACCTCACATTGAGTTAACATCCTCCAGCATATGAGGATGTATGCATAATTCCATGTGACCCACCAGTTTAAGGCATTAGTTATGTGGATCCATGGTAGGGGCATTACAATGAGTTTTCAGAGTGTTTCTTTTCCTTTTGTATTATATTTTTAGAATTAGGAAGGATAACAAGAGATTATGGAATTTGGTCATGATATTTCTCCATAGAGGAGTTAATCCATGTATTAGGGGAATCCAAAATTACATAGTGAGTGGACTATTTTGGGATATGTCTAACTTTGGGGGGGGGGTAATCAATGTTGGGGAATTTTAATCCAATTACTACTTTTACCTGTTAAGATCCTAACCCCTTAACCTATTTTCCCTATCACATGCATTCATATGAACGTTTAAAAATATAACATGCTATAATTTTACAGCTTTCTCTAGCCAATATGAGTATTTTCACCTTTTTCTTGTTTTTTAAATAATCATAACTTTACATAAACTAGAAAAAAATCTATTGATTGTGGTGACAATGAATAATATATTCTCTTAAACGCATATAAGAGTATTTATAGAATCCTATACTGTTTCCATGAAAGAGATTGAAAACTTCCATTATTCGGTGTTTCATAGAACATGGATAGATCATCATACATTCACAAAAGAAAGTATTCTTCTTGTTGTTATGGGTTTGTATCACTAAGAATTCCCTCAAATAGTTGAGTCATGGGAAATGTCACAGTTCTTCTTTGGTTTTCCACAAACATATTCTTCACACTGTTACTTTCACAACATCTGGAAAAAAACTCCGCCTATCTCTTACAAGAAGCTAACATGATAGATACACAACCCCTTATTCTATTAGTCATAACAATATGAAGGTGTTGTGAACTGACGAACACTACATATTCTATGAACAAAATTATAATAACCTAATATTAATTTTGTCAGTAGATCTTCTTATATTATATTCTACATAATCATTAGTTCATGACCTACGACACATAGACCTATACTTATTATTATTCTATCTAGAATCCCAAAATTCCTTTGTGACTATTAAATCATTTAAGAACATTTCGACTTAGAATCATCAGAATTCATCTTCCCTAAATCATAATAAATATTTAAGATAGAACAATATCATATTCCTGGAAACACAATAATTTGAATTTGTATAGTAGTTTCATATTATATTTTCCCTTGTAAATATATGTACATAGGTTCATATATGGTTCTACTTCACATAATCAAACTATGTGGGTTTTATCTTCTCTATCTATTATGTATCAACTTAATACACACACAGTTTTGCTTTGCTTGTTTATGGTATCTCTCCTTTGCGAGGTGTGTTATATCCTCTACAGATAACATTTCACTATGTGGATTGAACAATTTTTTAATTTCATTTTATTCTACGTACTTTTCCCTACTTTATGAAGGGATGATGCCTCACAGTCTACTTATGATCTATAGGCTACCTTCCCTTTATGGACTACATTTTGTTTTATGGACAAACTCTATATCACGAATGGTTTATTCCACTGAAAACTACGAATAATTATCACCCAATATTTCATTGAGGTAAATAGAACCATAAAATTACCTTTTACAAATTGTCTTCATTGTATTTTCTTCATCCTGGATATGATCACCATGAACTCTTCTCTTTCACTGAATTATCCCTTGCAATCCACATCAGACTTTACTGAATTATTTCTAGATCTATGATATTTTCTGATAAATTTACCTCTTAATAAAAGATGGGATTAAGGTTATATATCTAACAAAATAAATATTAAAATACATTTAATATTATTTATTGAAAATTTCAGTGTGGGATGACCTTCACTGAAAACTGTGCTAGGCCTTAACCCTTCACCGGTGGCAGCTGATCCCATCTGTAAATAGATAACCACCTCTTAGCCGCAAATGAATTCTTTCCATGTAATTAATTCCTCCTGCAAACTGTGATCATCTCACAAACATTTTTTTCTTACAGGTTCTGTGTATCATGCTTTCCAATATGCAAATCATTATTTTGTAGAAATCTATATTTTTTTGAGTTGCATTTTTTTATCTCCACACATGTTTTTTTGTCAACAAAATATTATTCACGATATTTAAACGATGAACTCCTTTTTGTAAAACATCCATTCTACAGAAACACATTCATGATTTTGAGATCCAATAATTTGGGAAACACTGAAATATAGTGAAACCTTAAAAATCTGCGTCGACAGCACCATACATATTGAATTTGGTCATTATATTTTATCAAGAACCATATCTTTTTTTTTAATTTTAACCTTTGAACAATCATATTTCAATTCAACATATTATCCAAGGAATGCATTGTAACATATCTATTTTTTAGTTACATATTTATTTAGATTGAGGAATGAATACGACTAGAAACACCTTTTATCCCCTTTCTTTTATATGGATTGAATCAAAAGTTTTGCAAACAACATATGATATTTTTCAAATAAAAATTACTTAATAAATATCAAATTAACATGTAGTATTTTTGAACAGTGAAATCAAATATCCTCAAATTAATCCAAAATAGCAATCTTGGAATCCTGAAACTCAATGTCTTCAAACCATTCACATGTTACTTTGAATATGAAGTCATTAGAACATTATCCAATATCTATTAACTTTGGAACTAAAAACTCATATTGACCCTATTGATATTTTAATATCTAATTGAAAACCACTGACAAACACTGAAAATCAATTGAAAAAAAATCCATAAAATATTGGGATCCTCAATCTCCCCCAGTCTATTATTGGTCAATACCATGGATGTTATTTCCAATTTTGGTGTCAATATGTGGATCCATGATGTTCTCTCTCCCATTTAGTTTTCAAAAATTCATTTAACTTTATATCCTCCTTATTGAAGATAAATACAAAAATAATGGGAAAATGTGTATTAGTACAAACTAGAGAAGTATTCCGTCCATCATTTCACTCTAAGTCTACTTGATATGTTATCAGTGTAAGAAGCAAGAGGATTTAATTTAGAAATACGAAGTTTTCCATTACCAACTGATCGTGATACCATAAGAAATGAGATATCATATGATTTTATTCAATGATTATCCAAAATAATTCCATACTGAAATTACTAAAGGTGGGATGAATATTTTCTACAATATTAAACCTAAAACTCATATACTCACATTATCAAATGAATCAAAAAACATTCAAGTACAATATAAATGATCTGTGATGTTGTGGAAGTTTCATTCTTCTTATATCAATTAAATATTCAATTAATCCACCTTTATAAAAAGTTTATCATTAATTTTCTTATAAACAACAATCGGAGATTATAGATACATACCTTTTCCAGTGACTAGTTCATCACATAATTTCTATAATAATTATATTTTATAGTAACTGAAATAAAAATTCCAGCACCTTCTTCATATTTCTACCACTCAAGGAAGAAAATACTCATCATATTCAGAATGGTGGATCTAATTAGGAATAGATATCATGAAATTTAATTATGTAGGATTCACCATAATTGGTCTTTAATATTGTGACAGTCCATATTGGACATCATTCCCATAATCACAAAGGATAATCTACTGAATATTTGTTGTTTAGAATATCATCAAATAAGATTAAACAAATATGGAATCTTATTTATCCAGGCTATCGATAATTGGAAATAAATTCTTTCAATATCATCAACAATGATACTCTATAAAATTTGTATTTAAACATCAAATAAAGAATCAATCATAGATGTTATATTCTTAAAATTTTCTATGAGGAATTAACAACAATCATTAATTCTTATGTTCTCCCTATGAAAACATTTTTCACCTTCAATTATTTTCATTATAAGAAAAAATTGAGTGTTTAAAAATTTATTTGAATAAGGTAAGTCCCACTTGATTCATTAATATAAAAATAAAGTATGATATGTTTTTCTCATCCATGTGTCTCCATTTTTTTCCATTCATCATGCTTTCATATCTGAACATCATTTCTAATTTATGTTGAGGAAATATTGATTTATTCACATCATCTTCATCTTACTGTGGATAATTTTTTATCTAAACAACTTTAATGGATGATACATTGTTACTAATATTTGGAATTTCTTTTTTCTCTATTATTATTGTTAAAAAACCTTTTGCAATGTGACTAGATTCCATACATCTCTCACACAAAAATTATTTAACATTAGAGTTTCTTTTTTTCAAAACTATCATTCACTATATATTCATATGGTGGAACCTTTTAATTTCTTATTTCACTATTCTTTTCTTCTGGATCTTCATGTCTCCTCATTCCTTCCATGTTTTCAGGACAAATAACAAACATGTCATTGGGAATTTTTGAAGATTCGTTGGATCTTCCACATGGTTTCTTCTGATTTTTTCACCTCCTAGTATTAATCTTGGATGCACCATCCTTAACATTCATAGATTTATAATCCAAGGTCATATCATTTGAAATCATTTTGGAAGAATTTTGTTCACAATATCCTTCAAATTTTTTCCCAATGATTCTTCTTCATTACAAGCCATATTCTGTGATCTTCATTTCTTATCAACATCGGATACTTTCTGAGATGTGCATGTTCAAACCTTGTGACCAATACATCACAGATTTAATAATGTAGTCCAAATAATTTTTTATTATAGAGATGATTCTAGCCCTATGTAGGTGGATTATTCTTCTTTGGATTTCTCCCCTTACGATAGGCCTCATTTGTGACTTTAAATTATCAGGATTGTAGTAATAATTTAAGGGCCATTTCCCAAATCTATTTCACTACCAAAATTAACCCACAATTATTTATTTCTTTATATCTATTATAATATATAATCGGGCCTTATTAATGTTTTTTCCTTTCAGTGGGGAACTACCTTCCACACTCTTTCTATTATCCACCCTAGTTTGGGTGGAAGGTATATTATCCCCTTTCATTATCCATACTTATTTAGAATTTCTCTTCCTCTCTGCACTATTTATGGAAACATATTTAGAATCATTAGTATATGATGTTATTGATGGCACATTTTCCTTATAATATTGTTGTGATAGATCATTGAATGAAGTCATGAATTTCTTATCAGTTGTTGGAGTTAATTTATTACTAAAACATTCAAAAGAATATTGAGTACTAGTAGCTAATTTTTTATTCTTTTGTGAAGGCTCAATATGAATCTTCTCATGATTAGAAAACCATCATTCCAGTTCTAGACTTTTCACATTATGAATGATTTTAAAAATATCAATCCATGTTCTCAATTTCTTCTCATGGATAGGTGTATATCTCTACAACTATTTGACTTTCTAATTGAAATCAAGAGTAAATGGAGGTATTTAATTTCTCTACTATATTCTTAACATGATTTTTCAGTTTTTTCATGGTATATATTCACTCAAAATAGTAATCCACATTTAGACAGATTTTTTCTTAAGTATATGTGGATGTTTTGGAATAAGATTTGACCTTGTCATGAACAGGATCAGTGTTTGTTTGAATGTAACCTTGCCATTCCTAATATGAACCACCAATCGATGATTGATGATCTTCTATAATCGTTGATCTAATCAAATCACTATCCAAAGGCTTAGTGGTAGGTGCAAATTATGATTGATCTAGTGCTACAAAAGTGAAGGAATTATGTCTTTTAAGAATTGTCTCCAAATATCATCAAAATTAATCTATCATTGGATTGATTGTAGCCACATGCTCAAACAATTCATATGCTGCATTGGTTTTTTTTTGAAAACTTTTTCAACCACTAAAATATAATTTGGTTGAATCCGAGATGAAACCTTTCCAGAGATAATATCATCTTCATCCTCCAATGGACTTGAAATAGGATCTTGAGCATAATTAGCTTGCAAGTCGATTTTCATCACCTCAATCAATGATTTTGCAGACCTAAAATCATTATTCAATGTTTTATTTTTAATACATGCCTCTTGTATTTCATGGATCATCTTGTGTTGGGTTTTACATATTAATTTCTATACAATAATTCCAACATCCCATTCATTAATATTGGTTATAGGATCTTGATGTGACATTATAAAATTTCCTATACTAGATAATATATTTTCACCAAAGGATTTTAAATCAACATCACTTGCATTGTTTGTGGTTCTTGAGAAGGTGTCGGTATAGGTGATGGATCATGACCAGAAATCACTTGTTTAGATATGATGAGTGTGAGATGAAACACTAAATAATTTCCATTTCATTAACTGGGGATCTAATAGAGACATCGATATCAATATATCTTGGAACCATGTACCACGAATCAAAAACAAATTTGATGAAGAGGATTTGTAATGACAATCCACTCCATTCTTGGGTCCCCCCCTTAATAGATGATTCTTTTGGGTAATTGAGTGAATCCATGACCTAAAATATTTCTTCATATTCAACTATTTTTTGATACATTTCAGTCTTAATAAAAAAGAGTTTCTATCTGAATAGCATGTTCAACACTTTTCTTATTGGAAAGGATACATTTCTTTTAGTTACATTATCATGATTAAACCCATGAACCATACCTAGATACTTTTTGTTATCATTTTCTCTTTTATTATATTCTGTAGCATCATCTACAATGGCTTATCTTTCTACAATTTCACATTTTACCGATTTCTCTTTATCATCAACTTCTTCCACAATAATAACTTTTCCATTAACTACATTTTCCCTATTTTCATCCTGAATACTTTAATTTCATTCTCCATCAAAAACATTGACTTCTTCAACATAAACATAAATTTCCTTATATATTTACTCTATATCCTCATCTAGTTCCAAACCATGGTCAGTGATATCCTAGGGTTTTGATGGATGTTCAATAGGAATAAATTCTTTATAATGATTTTCATTGTCTTCAACCCAAATCTTTTTTCCATAGATTACAAATGATATTCATTCTCCATAATATCGCCATATACATGTAAAACACATAATAAATAATATTTTATTTTTTCCCATACCAATCATTATTCATTCTTAATTTCAGTGATGAAGATTTAGTAGAATTGGAATTGTATTTGGAGGAGGGTTTTAACTTATCACACATATTTAGGACAAGAAATTTTCACTAAATTATATTACAAAAAAAATTTCAAGAGATGTAATAGGAACACATATTGATATTTAATTGTAGAAAAATAAACATTACATGGACATATTTCCTTTTTGAACGAACATGATCAACAACATAGTTTTTCTATCCAACTCTGTATCTATAAGTCCTCTCCTATTTCCAGCTCAGGTAAAATCACCCAAAGACTCTTCATGGATAAAAATATCACGTGGATATGGAGGTCCTCTTTGATGATCCTAAAATATACAGTCATAATGTTATTTTAAATATGAATCCCACAACCTACACAAAAAAAAATCTTTGCCCATTTACCCAGCATAGGACAATTAAATCAACTTTTTCATTAAACAAAAACTCAATGTACTGATAAAACAAGAAAACAATCTTCTGGTATATTGGTATCTTATAATTGGTAATCCATTGTAACCACCCCTACTATTCCAAAACCCAATGAACAAGAGACTTGACCGAAAGAATAATTCATGCACACACTTCCTTTTCTAGTACAAATACCATATTTGTGAGACAAGGGTTCAACGATTTCTTAGGCATTTTGATTGGGGCCATTTTCAATTTCATTAGCGATAATAATTTCTCTAATGTCGATGAAGATAGATTCTTCAACAATGCCATTACCAAAATGTTGAGATAGTTCATAGGATAATGAAGGGTTCTAAAGAGAGAAAAGTGTTTTGGTTTTGGGAGTTGAAGAGAAAGAATGTTGTTGGATGTGACATGGAGTGACCGATTTTTATCATTTATGGATTTTAATATTGTAAATAGGAAATGCAGTATATAATAAATTGAAATAATATAAATAAAACAAATATGTAAGAATAATTACTAATTATAAAATATAGATTCCTTATAAATTGATGTCAATAGTGACATCAGAATTTTGTCACATTGAATGATGGGACATCAACCGGTATGATCCAAAATGGTAAAACAACTACTGGTGAGAACAAATAATGTGAAACAACGAATAGTGAGACAAATAACTATTAGAATTAAACTGGCGAGACCTCAAGCAGTTAGTCAAAATTGATCATATGTAATTCATGTGTGATATAGGTAATTCAATCCGAAATTAATGTATTAGTAAATATGTTAACAAGCTAATGTTCTATTCTAATTAATTTTAAAGTGATATCACCTTTTTGATATTGTTCTCCCAAAAAGTGATGTCTTACATCAATATTTTTGGTTCTTGAATGTAAAACTACATTCTTCGGGATGTTAATAGCACTTATGTTATAGAAATTTATTGGAAAATGTCTAAATTAATACCCATAATCTAATAGAGTGTGATTCATTACCAAAATCATATCACAATAAATACAAATTAGATATGTATTCATCTTATGTATTAGATAATGAAAAAATATTTTCTTACTACACCATGATACTAGAGAATTTTTAAAAAAAAGTGAAATATTATAGAGGTCCTTTTTCTATCAAACATTCAAACCACAAAATTAGAATTAGAAAAACTGCCCATGTAAATTGATTATTCTCTTGGATAGAGCAGTCCCAAATTGGTTGTATATTGGAGGTATTTGAAAATACATTTAACATCCTTGATATGTGACTCTTTAGTATTTTCTTGAAAATGAACAGACATACATACACTGAACATAATATCGGCATGAGTATCATTTAAGTAGATGGAAATTCCAATCATACCTATGTAATTGGTTCGATCAACATATTTTTCTTTTCCAATAAGGTAAAATTTTTATTCGGTACTCATAGGAGTATCACTACCATTAGTGAAATCAAAATTAAAACATTTTCGAGGATCTTTAGTCAAATTATATTGATTCAAAATTATACCTTTTTTATTATGAAATATTTTAAATTGAAGAATGAATTTACATTGAACTATTAATCTCATTTCAAACTCATTTTGCATCATCTTAGAAAAAACAACACCTAAATAATTTTTTGAAGATCAAAAAATAATATCATCAACATATATTGGAACTACCAAAACATCTTTAAAAATTATTTTTGAAAATGAATATGATCAACTATACCTTTTGTAAAATCATTGGAAATAAGAAAATATTATTTCTTATCATAACAAGCCCTGGGAGCATGTTATAAACCATATAATTATTTTGGTAACTTAAAATCATGATTTGGAAAATGGGATTTTTGAAACCATTGGGTTGTTCAACAAAATTATCCTCAAATATTTACCCAATTAAAAATTCACTTTTAACATCCATTTTTTATTGGTTTATATTTAGATGTGTTCCATATGATAGAATAAATATAATGGTTTCATGTCTAGAAACTGGTGGAAAGGTTTCTTCATTGTCAATTCCTACTTCTTGACTGCATCCTTGGGCTGCGAGTCCTACCTTATTTCATTCAATGGGGATTACTTCACCTACTTTGATACTAAAAATCCATTTAGTTCCTATGGTTAATCTTTATATGGGTCTATCCAATTGCTTCAAAAAATTATTTCTCTCATAATTATTCAACCCTTCTTGCATATCCATCACCCAATATACATCATTGATTCCATCATTAAAATTTTTAGGTTCAGGTTGTGATAAGAACACAAGATGTTGAACTTGTTTCCTTGGTGAAACAGTAGTCTATATACCGTTATCTAAGCCTCCCACAACAACAACCATGGGGTGGTTCTTAATAGTTATAATTAATATAGAAAATGAAGGACAAGTCATGTGAGGTTCATCAGACATTTCAGGTTCAATCAGATTATAGTCTAAAGATTTTTCAAAAATGGAGGATTTAAGAGATTGATTAAAAGATGAGTATGGGGATCTATAATTTATTTCCAAATTGGAAATATAATCCTAAATATTATAATTATGGATTTTAGGATCAATTGGATGTGTAACATCAAATATAACAGGTACATATTCTCCCAAACATTTGGTTCTATTATGAAAAACTAAATAGGCTTTATTAGAGGTTGAGTAACCTATGAGAATACCTTAATCACCTTTAGATTCTTGTTTGTTAAGATTGTACATAATGTTTTGAATATACTCTTTTCAACCATTGAATTTGAAATAACTAACTTTGGGTTACCAATTGATTCAAAACACATAGATAATTTTCTTAAGAATTTTTTTGATTAAGACTCTGTTAATTATGTAACATGATGTATTTATTGATTCATCCAAAAATTAAATTTTTATGTCATAATAATTATGATATTTTGGGATATTTATTATATGGTTCTATTTTTTATTTCAATAACTCCATTCTACTGGGGTGTCCTAAGAGTAAATAAGTTATGAATATAGAAATTTTGTGAGCAAAAATATTCAATATATTGATTTTCAAACTCTAATCCTTGGAAGCTTCTTAAGGATTTAATTATATGACCAAATTTTTTTTCTAATGTTGTAGAATTCATGGTAAATTAAGAAGAAGCATCACACTTGTGAGCTAAAAATATGGTCAATGTATACCTAGATAAGTCATCGAGAAGAACATAGATATAGTTCTTCCAATTGAGTCTTGAAAGAGATTGTTGTAAAAAAAATAAATGTGAACCAACTTATGTGGTTGAGAAGCTGAACATATTTCAATGGTTTTAAATATATTTTCTTAGGTTTTCCCTTTTTAGATGGAATGTTTACATTATTGTTTATAAATTTTTCTTTTTGATGATCCTTGTCTAAACAATTTATTGTCATATTTTAAAGTTAGTGTATATTACAATGTCCTAATACCCTATTCTAGAGACAAGACTCCTTGGGAAATAAACATAAGAAATAAAAATTATGAGAAACAAATGAATCTCAATTAAAATCATAAACATTTTCATTTTTGGAAGCAGTAAAAACTTAATCATTTCAGAATTATAAACATTACAGGAAACTTTTTCAAATTTAATAGGAAATCCATCATCACATAACAAAGTGACCTATGAAAATTATATTTTACACCATAAATAAAAAAATCTTCAGAAATTAAAACTAAATTATAGTTACCAATTTAGAAAAGGTTAATGATTTTTCATTTTTCATTGTCACCCAAGAGGACATGCCCACCATCAACATTAACATGATTCTGGAATCTTGAGTAGTCCCATGTCATGGGTCTTGAACATGTACTATCCAAATATCATAAGATTTAATAAGTGATCTATAAGTATGCATCCTATAATGAAAAATTAAATAAAAAAATATTTCGGTACCGAGCCCTTATTGGGTCTAGTGTCATTAGTGATAAAGGCTTTGGCAACCCACATATTTTCATGGTTATCCTGTAAACAATTTTTAATGATTTGGAAAATTAATCATTATTTCGTCTAGTAATAATACATAAAATGAAATATTGTTCATTTATGGAAGTAGTAGAAAATTTATTAGTTTTAGGTATAAAAATTAATTTTCTAAATTGAATGGACAAATTCCTCTGTCCAGTTTGGTAGCCAATACTAGTAGTATTCATGCCTAAACCATGTTTACTATAAAATTTTGTGAGATTATTATTTACATTGGTAAATAATTATATACTCTTTTTGAATTTCACAGTAGTAATTTTGAGTTCATTGCTTTCTTTAAGTAATTAATAATTCTTCTCTCCCTCCAAATAAATCTTAGATTTTTTAGTAGATGTATGAGAACATTGTTTCCTTAAAATGTTATATTTATATTATAAGTCAATACATGTATATTTAAATATTTTTAACTAATAAATCTTTTCATCCATATTATTTCTCACAGAATTAGATTAATATCTATAATAATAAAAATTAATGACAAATGATTTCAATTCCACCTCAGATGTGTTTTTTATAAAACACATATTGAATTTATTTTCATTTTTATAATGTGAGGATTCTAAGTCACTAGATATATATTCACAATCAGTCCATGTTTCCTTCATTTCCTTTTTTTATATTCTATTCTTATCCATATATTTCTTTTTTGTAATTTAATTTTGGTAAGTAAACATATACATATCCTCTTCTATTACAGTCCTAACAAATTATCTCATTTGATTCATCACCTCTCTTCAATTCCTTTTTCTAGTTACCCTGGTTTTCATACATTCCCCAATATCTAGGTTTTCTAAAAAACATCTTCTTCCTATATAATTTTTTGACTTTTATGGATATCTGAGTCATTTTTTCATAACTATTAGATGATTGTTATTCATTGCTAGAGCATTAAAAATGATTTTTTTGCCTTTTTCTTTTCAATGTGTTTAGAATTATAACTTTTTAAATCCACTGAATTTATCTTTGGTTCATTATCCTTTTCATTTTTGACGTTGAATTCTTCCTCACACATCGTTTCCTTTTCTGTTAGACCATTTACATGAAACATACTAATATTATAGGATTCACTATTTAATATTGAGGATCCTATTAATTTGTTTTGTAGACATATGAGAATTCATATGATTTGTTTCATGGATATAAATTCATTTCATAGAGAGATCATTAAATTTAAAATTTAATTTAACCTAAGATACATGTCCTAGATAGGTTCATTTTGATTCCTTATGAAGTTATAGTTTTTAATGTTATATGTGTTATATCTAATTTCCATAGCATTTTAGGTTCCTTCATGTGAAACAACTAGAGTATCCCAAATTTCATGGGATGTTTTACATACTGAATTTCTATTGAAATCATCATATCATAGAGAAAAATATATGGAATTCATATATTTGCAATTATTTTTATATGAAGTCTTTGTTGGGTCATCCCATGTATTTCGGTCAGTAGAAGGAATATTTTTTTCATCTAAAATGGAAGAAAATAAATATCAAAACCAATTCTTTCTAGGTGCATTTTCATCTTAATTTTCTACTCTGAAGAAATAGTTCCATTGAAAAAGTAGGTTTATTTGAAGAAGAACATTCCAATCTATTATCCCTAATAAAAATAATGATATATTATAATGAGATAAAAATGTATAAATAATAGAAATTTATAGATCATTAGAACCCAACTATAGTAAAAGTTTAATACTTTGATAAAAAACTGGAGTGAAAAAAACCCTTTGATACAAAATGTTTGTAGAGGTAGGACACTCAAGAATGGGGGGGTTTGTTCTTATAAAAATTACTATTTTTTATATACTTATTATGTGTCTCCAATTTAAAATCTAAACAGGAAAGTTAACCAATGTAGAAGATTTATAATAATTTTGAATGTTCGATTAATTTCTCAAAATATAGATTATTTCCCAGTTATAATAATTTTAAATGTTGATATAACTATGGAAATTAATTAATAAAATAAAAAAATCTATAAAAAATAACTCAATTTAACTATCAATGAATAATAATGTTTTATGTTTTGCATAAATAAAGATAACCAAGAAAAAAATCATTAACATAGCAGGTAAGAACATGTGGTTCGGTCTCAAGAAGAGAACTATTTCACTCCACTAAGTGATCACCTACAACCATGAAGTATATATAAATCAGTTTGATCCAAACCATGGATCAAGGTTTACAAAATCAAACAAAGTTGTTCAGGTCAACGTGACCTCTAACCCAGTATTACATGGGAAACAAAATACACCCAGGTTACACTAAGTCCTCTTCCATAGTTATACGTGGGTATAAAATGGCATATAAATATGGGTGAGTGAGTTTAACTTGCATCATCCTACTTAGATTAGAATACATTTTTTATTTGTGATTAAGATACACACACTCCTTGATATTTAGTAAAATTAAACAAAATGATGTATAAATAATGACAGATTGGTTCAAAATACTCTAAGTGATGTGATTGATGCTACTGGACTTCTTGATTTAGAAGACGGGAAGCTCGAATCCACAATTGAAAATAGACACAAAAACTAGATCTTCATTTATTCTATGTGTCTTGGTTTCTAGTGAGATGATTCTTGTAGATTCTATGTTTTTAATTTTTGGCCGCAAGGATTTTCTCACACTTTTGATAACAAAAAAATTCTTTATTCTTCTCAACTAGCTTGATTGGCATGTATCTTTTCTCTCTTAGTGGAATTATGTGTCAGACCTCTTATGTTAATCTGATCTCATTTCACCTTTTATTTAATCTAGGGTGTTTTTATTGGGGCTGATAGGGAGCTTGATCTCCATTACACGAATTTACCTCGTACCTACTACTTCCAAAAAACATGCATACTAAAGATCATTAATAATATCATTATAATTAAATATCACAAATATTATAATTTGTAATAATTTTTAATTTAAAAGATAAATGATGAAATGAATATGTCTGGAATGGTGTCACTGGAGTGGTGACACATGAGCGGTGACTCAGCCTTGGTCCCAAAATAGTGTCTTAAGATCGATGCCTTCTCCTTTGTAAAAAATTATAGACCTGTGGGTTGATGCAATAGTTTTTGGTTCACATCAAACTTTTATGGTCCTTTGTGAATATTTTGAACTGATTTCATAATAACGGGGTCTTAAAAATTTTTAAAATCTAGCAATGGTGTATGGTCCTTTGTGAAAATTATAGACCTGTAGATCAAGACAAATATGTCTCACACTTTATTGAAATTTAGATTGTGTGGTGTCACTACAACAGTGACTCATTCAATGATGATTTTCTGAATGGACTATGAGACTGATTATTGTGGTTCCACTAATTGATAAATCATACTTATTCAAATATTTACAAACCATCTTATAAAATGACACTTTACATAATAGATTAATATTACAAATAAAATTAATTAATCATAATGACACACGATTAAACATGATTAAACATGATTTATGATCATTTAAACTATAGTAGTCCAAAAAGATCCACCAGTGATTTCATATAAAAATCATTCCTCATATCTAATAGTCAAAATTAGTAACATTCATTATCATTTATCTATATTGAATAGTCAATATAGAATTATAAATATTTCCTTAAATAATTAAATAACGATCAAAGTTGGAACCATATGTAATATGGTATACAGTTTATGAAATAAACATATCCATTGTATGAGTATATGGTTATTCAAGTAAATTTAGAATGAAAAAATTATTATTTTAAATTTATTGTTTAAAGAGACATAGATCAATCACAAAAGGAAGTGATATTTCAAGGATAATTATAAAGATAATTTATTTGGAGAATAATCTAAGTGCCCCATACCACATTGAAACAATTAAATCATAATCCCCATAAAGGTATTCTATTAAATGAAACTTTTAATAGCTTGAAAATATGGATATTCATGATATTTTGTGTGAAAGGGTACTATATAAACAATATAAATGTTTTTTGGTGCATAACAACAAAGAAGTCTCTATTGAATGAAAATTTAGATGAGATTTCATGCATTACATCTGACTTGTCATGTGTTTCATTATATTCTTGAATAAAAACATTATGGTAATTATTTATTTTTTATAGAAACTTTTTCATGTTTCTAATAAATTTTATTTTACTTATTAACATGTTGTGTAAAAAAAACATTCACAATCAAGTTTACGTTGAGTGTTTTGACCAAATTCTGTTCATGTGTAAAAAATAACATTGGTAATAAAAATATAGTCTAAGGGGTCACTATATAACCTCAAAAAATTAATCATGATATATTAATCATATTTATAAATTTACTATACATTTAAAAAATCCTTAACTATAGTCATGAAGAATGAATCATTATTACAATCAGGGAGATGATAGATCATACATACCCATGAGTAATATTCTTATTTTTCAGTGATTGTTATGGAAAGAAGGTAAGAATCATTACATCTTTCATGAATAATAATTATATCATAAAAACCATTTATTATAATCATATATACTTATATATATAAATTCATTTATTCAAAATGAATCACATCATGTCGAGGAGGTGGTAGTCCAAACATCCACGATTAACATTATATCTTTTTAAATGTGTGAATAGGTAATAAAGGAATTGATATATATTATAAACTCATAAAGGTAATTATGTAATTAAAATCATACAGATGATTTATATGTCGTTTAATTTAAATTTAAATCATCATTTATACATTCCATGTATCATGTGAACAATTCACATTGTTTTAAGGACGCGGTCCCCAACACTACCACAAACGATGTTATCGTATTCCCATAAAATGGAGTGCCTAATGAATTGTGTTATAAATAAGAATAGAGGTAGAAGTAAAATTTAAATATCATATATAACATATATAGACATTGTTTAAAAAATAATTACCACCATGGGAGTCAGTATGGAAAGAAAAAGGATCATTATTTCGTGAGGTTGTAGTTCATTGTTCACATAAACATTATGTTCATTAACCATTAGATGGTAGTGTGTGTATTTTTGAGAGTAAAATATAATATAAAAAATTATATTATATTTAGTACACATGTTTAGTTATATAAAAAATGAATATGAATAGATTAAGGGGTGGATAATGGAAATAAAACAAAATTCTTTAGGGAAATATGTTACATTTTAATCAGGTAACTCCATTTGGCTTCTACCAATGGGCATTAGTTGATGGATTTATTCTGAAGAATTGAATTATAGGGTGAGTTTAACAATTGTGTTGATATATTTGGGAAGATAATGGTTGAGCGAAAAAAGTCATTATATGTATGAGGATGTGGTAGAAAAAGATGTTTTTTTATAGTGGATGAGGTGTGGAACTCTTTTAATTTTCTGTCAAAGGAATTTCATACACATTATTTAGATTTCATTTGTATCATATAGTGGTCATATTTCATGAAATTTGGGTATAAATTCAATATATTTCCATTATATTTCTCTTGGATAGGGTTCTAGGTAATTTTGGGCCTTATGATTAAGTCTAGTCTATTATGAAGCTTAATTTGACCTCAATAATTTTCATTTTTTAATTACAATCCCTAATATTTGTGGAAAAAATATTTTTAACTTTTTAGAAATTAAAAATTACTATTATAAAAAAAATGAATCCATTTTTCCAAATTTAAATCACATATATGGTTGAAATAAATTTTAAATTAATCCTGCACACGGGTGGACATTACAAGGTTTAAATGTGAAAACATCCCAAATATTGAGATGTATTTATAGTAAAAATCATTGTCAAATTTATTAAACTCGAATAAATTGGATCTATTGTTAACAATTTATCTAATTAAACATTGAAACCTAATTAAAATTAATATTATCATTAAAAATAAATTAGATAATATTGCATTATTGAATTAAAATTTTGTATTTTTCACTATTCATTATAAAAATAAAACGAGCAGAAATATACCAAAAATTCACCAAAAACTAATTATTATGTTATGATTAATTTTTCTATTTGGACCTATATAAATTATAAATGTTCCCAAATTTTCATTTAATATATTTTTTCCACTAAAATGCAGTAAAAGTGCCTTGATAAAAATATAGTATTTTTTGCATAAAATTTGTCTTGTTCTTATATTGTTCTTATAAAAGAAATTTGATGAATATAAAAATAATATATTTAATAATATATATATATATATTAAATTAATATAACACACTAATTATAAATGTTTTCATTTATTAGGGTGAAATAACATGGTGAGAATAAAAATTGTTTTTGATAATATATTCCCTAACATTTCAATTATATCATATATTTATTTATAATTATTTTGTAACCAGTGAAATAGTTTTGTAATATATATATTTTAATATGATAATTAATAGTATTCATAATTAATATGTTATGACATTTTATTATATTAAATAATAATATTTTTATAATAGATAGTTATTCATAACAAATCAATGTTACGTATAACACAAGATATCAATGAAACTCATTGCAGTGTATGTCAAACACTAACTCAGTATCATGAGAATTTTAATATATAGAATATAATTAATTTAATTAAAATAGTAAATATATTATAAATATATAGGATATTATATTCCTTTACAAGGTTGGGGTTGTATTTATCACACATTATCAAATACAATGTTCCTAAATTAGATGTTTGTGGTGTTACATATATCATATTTGGTCGTAGTTGCTAGTGATATCTATAGAGCTCATTTGGAGGATGTTTATTGAGTGTTGGAGGAGTTTTAAATTTCATCCCTGATGAGTTGATAAAACTATCACCCAATGCATTTTAGTGTTTATAATAGTGTTATACTATGACACCTCTCTAAATTTAATTTATCCCGATCAAATAGTTTATATGGGTGAGAATATGTTATGGTATCCGGTGGATAATATGATTTAGAAAATATTCTTATAGTTGAGTGTGTCTCCATGGGGTGAACTTTTATTGTTCTCCATGAAGGTTTAAAATAATAAATATTTGTTTGTAGTCTACTAGATGATGAATCAGATAATAATCCTGAATTATTACCCTATTTTGAAGATTGTTGATATACTCAAAAAATTGAGAGGATCATGTTTTTTTATGAAAAAATTGAAGTGATTATATAACTAGATGAGGATGAATTACATATATATTATAGATATATATTTCATGTTCTAGTATAGAATCATTGTTTTCTTAGTTATATTGTTTTATGTTGCAAACAAACTATATTTGATCATGGGGATCATCAACTCCATATCCTGTGAGTTCCTTGACTAGTGTATCATCATGTTAATTAAGGATATCATAAAGAACTAAAATTTATAAGAGAAGCATACTGATCATAAAAGAGACGTCATTCAGTTCTATTAAAGCTACCAAATCAATAGAAATTTTTTCATGTATTAGATGTAGACATGATTGGTGCATTTACAAGAATATGTTTTATCATTTAATGGTGTGAAAGTAGACCCAACAAAGTATGAAAAAAAAATTCCAGGGAAGAACCCAGGAATATAGAGGTGTCCTATAGTATTCTCATCCTTTAAGGTTTTAATCAGTGTTTTCTATCCAATTACTATCTAGATATATCCCCCAATAATCTATGTTAAGAATGGGATATTCCATCTCACGTTATGATTAGTTCCAGAAAAAAATTTGTTACATGAAGGATATAATGTTCAGTGGTCTAGTGATTGAGCTTCCTAAAGAGGTTATGTTGTTTCATGTCTTGTATGATTCATTTTATCATTTCATTGGATGAATATTTAATAATAAGATTTAGGTGACGTATTATGGTTCTAGGAAGTTGCATATCCATGATCATAACTATTGCACCCATGTTCTTGACATAAAAGTGGTGGTGTCTATGCAGATTTTGAAGGGGAATTACCTCCTTAGTGAGGTATTTGTGGTTTTTAATAACCACAAGATCCATAAATATGAATTTACATAGCTGAAATTTAATATACTATATAAGATATGGATGAATTTTTTTAAGCATTATGATTTTGAGAACTATTTCTACCTAGAAAAGGAGAATGTCATTTCTTATGTGCCAAGTCAAAATACATGAGAAGAAGTGATTATATAGTTTGATGTTTCTTATAAAGAAATGGTTGAACATGAAATGTTCCATATTTATGGGGGGAGAGTTGTGGATTAGGTTTCATTCATATGATGATTATGGACACATCCTTTATGTATTATGTTTAAGAGTCTGAATTGTGTGACCTAGAAGTTGAGGTGATATGTTACCATATTGGCCATGGTGATTTTCTAGATTTTTGGTTGGAGGATTGTAATTACTAGGTGTTGTTTATGGAGTGGGTGTTTGTTTAATAAGAAACTCATAAGAAGGATCTCATTATGATTCATTGATCAGGTTCAGTAGTGTATCCATGCATGACCAAGATCTATCATGGATTGAGAACGTAGCATTGCTGGCCAGGAATTAAATGGAATATGAAAAATAATTTGTCAATGACTATTGGGATTAAATAGGTGAAAGGGGAACATTATGATCTCAAAGATTGTTTTCAACCTTCAATATTCCTAGCACTACCACAAACTATGCATTAACGGTAGTTTTGTAAATTACCTATAATTTTTTAAAATGATTTGGTGGAGGTTTTTTTATAAACCATTTCTATATGGTAAAACAATTTCTTACACACGACACTTCACCCATACCTCAACACCCTCTCCCCCATGAAGCCATCTCCCCCACCCCACCGACTCTATGAAGCCCTAGCCCATTTCCACCCATCTTCGACCCTCACCACTCCTCACCTCGCCCACCTTACCTCCCCATGCCTCAAAATTCTGCACTATTCCACGTTTCACCATCCCTAACCACACCATAACTTGCCTCACATAAACTCGAGACACCACACCTCATAGCAACTCATTTCCTCTCATTGCTGATCATGACCCCCACCTTAATTCCCCTCAATGGTCTAGTTGTTGGTGAAGGTAACACAGAATAGTTTTAATTTTGGGTGTTTTTTCAAATTTGGATGATATTAATTATTAAATTGGTGTTAAATAATTGGTTGTTTTAGAGTATAGTTTCAAGAGTTCTCCATATACTATATATGGGGTGTTGGACAAGTGATTATTTCGATAGTAGTACCCAATATTTTTTATATCATTTATGCCATTTTTTGAAGTAAATATTTAATTATAATAATTTGTAGTTATTTATTATTGTTATGTGATGTGATGAAAAATTTTATTATTGATACAGATTCGGATGCATTATGGTTGAGATTGTATGAATTCTGTAGGAGTATAGATTAGGTACTAATGTAAATATAGAGGTTGGTGGTCCCTATAATTCATGAAAATATTCTCTATTTTTTCTTACATAACACGGCATGAATATTTTATAGTATTTCGTAGAATTTATAGGGGAATATTCTAGTTGTGTGAAGGATATATGATGGTGTTTGGTCTCCTATACATGAGACAGGTTCACATGTTCACTTTGGTGAATTGGGTTCACTCAATAACTATTTCACATAAATAAAATAGTGTCGACATAGTTTGGGGGAGACAATTGGGTTTTTGTTTTGTATAAGAAGATAAATAGGTTTTTTAAGATGTTTTTTCAAGGGATAATAATTCATTTTACAGTGTCTTAGGACTAGTGATGACTGCTTATAAGATCATACATTACAACAGTGGTGAGTGACATCAAGTTGATGGTGGTTTGGGACATTCTATTTGAGATAGTTCCTTCGATAAAGAATATGTCTACTAGAATGGATTTCCTAAAAGTAATTGATTAATGGATATGAATTATATATATAAATATTCGGTTAATTAGTGGTTTTTGGGTTTTGATTAAGACTTGGATTTTGGAGTCCATGGTGTTTATAGTAACATGGATTGGGATGGTACATGTGTAGTAAAACTAAGAGTGTGGTGTTGATTCAATTATGTGGGAATTGATGTTGATATCTTATTTAGGATAATAATTTATCACGAAAAATAACTTTTTAAATGAGTGTGTGATCTTGTATTAATGATCATAAACTGTTTTTGTTTTTAAAGTCCCAAAGGATTCCCTAAAAGGTGAGGTAGAAGTTGTTATGATTTTGGGATAGCTCTCGACTTCATGGTTCCCTAGGATCAATTGGTGAAATATGTGACCAACATGCTCCATGCCTAAGATTTATGTTCTTCATATTACCTCCCTAATGCTTTTGATTATTGTTTATTGTATGTGATGTGACCTCTCATAAGTGACATGGTATGTGACATTATTTTTGGAACAATGTCTATTAAATCAATCCTCTTGTAGAGTGTTATATTTTAATAATGAATGATTGTTAACCATTACATCATGTAGTTGATCATGTTCCACCCTAAGTGGTAGATAGTGAGATATGTTTACCCTTATCTACTATTATTTAGTTAATTACCCTTAATGAGAGGGGTTTTCAAATGTACTCTGTGAGATGAGATCAACGAAACCCTACATTTATAGATAATTAATTGGGATTAGAATTGATTACTATATTTAAATAAGTAACCACTAATCACATTCATAAAAATTATTGATATTACATTTCCATTTTCAAGGTTTTTACCACTTGAATCATGTATTTGAAATTTAAATTTTAAAAAATGAACTTGTGATCTTTTTGATCAGACTAAATGTCATATTGGTGTACTATATGTTCTTACATATAACAAAGATTAAATTATTTTTTCCCTATATTTTATCCTCAGTTAAGGGTAATTTTATTATTTTTTACAATTTTATGGATATTTTAGAGTTATAAAAAAATATTTTTTTAAATTTCATTCATTAAAAGGAAACAAAAACACTAATAGATGTTATTTTTATCCTTAAATTTCAAAAATTCTTCACCAAATAATGTGTTGTAATTTAAACATAATACAACGTTTTCATGTAGAATTTTACCCTCTAAAACATGTTTTTAAAGACATTTATATCATTAAATAATTTTTTGTTATTACTAATAATCCACATCAATTGATGTTTCATTAATTTACTGATGTTTAAAATTATCCAAAAATAATTATTCAACAATTTCAAATCAATCCATGGACTTTTTCTATGTATTAAACATTAATTTCATGATTTATGTTTTTTAAAATAATAAAAATACATTTGTCGTCATTCGGAGAAAAATAAACCTCATATATTTGTGCTATAATTTAATATATGTCATAAATTAATATGTAATCATTGTAATAAGATTTCTTGAAAATGTTAAGTTTTTTAATGGATTTAAACCCATAAATAATTGAATTAATGAATTCTATATCATTAAAAACATTATTGAAGTCATTCTAAGAATAATTTAAATAAGATTTGTGTTACATCTATTCTAACATTTAAAAATTTTAAAAGATAATTTTCCTACCATTAAATGATAATTCAAGGTTGTTTTCTAGGTCTCACATTAAATAGAATGATCTTATGTGGAATTTTTAATTAATTCATATTGTATACATGAATATGATATAATATACTTGGGTCACCTCGTAAGGACGTGTGGAGAAGTATTTCTCACACCATTTATAGGAACCCCTATGTGATTTCATACATTATATTTATACTTTATCTAATCACATAACATGTAGTGTATTGGACTTGTAAATCTTGAGGTATATTTTTAGATAGTGTGGGTTGAAGCCAAAGGATAGATGTAAGCCTAGATTTCTGGTGTATTACTTGTTTTGGTTTATTTTATATATTTATTCATCACTTGGGTGATTATTGTTTTTATGGGAATATGTCTTATTCATGGAATTTATTATATAATTTTATTTTCTCATTTTTTAGATTGATTTTGTGGTATATGTCTTGATTATTTTTCCCTCATAGTATACATTAATTTGATGTATTTTTCCACAATAGAATACAAATAATACCTTCCAACAAGTGTGCATCTATTTTTATATGTGTTGGAATGCTTGAGGCATATCGAACCTCATCTCATAAAATGATTCTAGAAAGGTTAATTAAAATGTGAGAAAATTTAATTTAGTTTATTTTATAAATTGGGTAGATGGAAGATGGGGATATGAAGACATTATAAAGGGTATTCACCTTTAAGAAAATATACTTATTTTTTGGTACATACATATATTTATTCTGAATTATTTAATTTTTAAATATCATATGATGCTGGATGATTCCTTGTTATATGATCCATGTGGAACACTTATGCATGAAACGAAATGATTATAAATGTTGCGCCCTAATAGAACTCCAATGCATTGGGTAATGTTTAGTATCATGATACAAAATGTTCAATGTGGGTTTAATCAGAAATATTCATATTAAATGAGGGTTTAAACATGTTAATTCATGTGCAGTGAGGGTTTACTCGTGCAAATTCAATTGCAATGAGGGTTTACTCATGTTTATCCATGTGAAATGATCCTGGGATCATGCTCAGATCATGATATATGTCATTTCTGCATTTCCATAATGATAATCATGCTATATCACAATTTTACATTCAGTTTTCTCTTCTTCTCCATTGACATGCCTATTTCCTAATATGTACTATATTATTCATGTTCTACCTTTTTTATTTCCTTACATGGCTTTATAGATCTCATTTTTTATGTATTTACTCAGTTTAACCCATGCAATATTAAGTATGAATGAATGGTGTGGTCATGTAATATATGTTTTTAATTAGGACGTTGTATTTTTTGTTTTATGTTGTTGCATAAATATACTAATTTCCTAATACACTAGACCACTTGATCCATGGAGTGGTCTTATGTGCATGTATATTTAATAAATCACGTATCAATATGTATTAAAGATACGGGTTTTAATAGTGTGTAACAAAGGATAGGTTTATTTATTTTTGGGATTTTGATTCGAAAACCATAGTTAAAGCCTTAGAGAAATGACTATGTACAATAAAAACATCCCTATGTTTTGGTTATTAATTATTTAGTGGTTTATCAAGAAAATACATCTCTGTCTAGATACAAACATGTAGTGGTGACTATGTAAGAAATGTATCAAGGGGTGAAACCTGAAAACAATGATTTGACCTATACTCAAATGGGAAAAAGTGCACAACAATGGGCCTTCCTGGACTCTTGGTTCGACACTCCTAAGGGATATTCATTGGTAAATTTTTATTCATAGTATGAAACATTTTTAAAGGAATAAAAATGTCCCTAAGAATATATATTGGGAATTTGATCAGGGAAAAAGTAAATTAAATCTTATAAATTAAAAAATTAAGGAAATAAATGTAATTTATAATCTATACCTTTTTTTATTGGATTCCCCTTTACATTTTACCCCTAACAGTCATTTTATTCTAGGAAATGGCCAGTAATATGAGGAATCAGGCTAACAACCAATGCAAAGATCATTGTGATGATTGTTCTAATGAGTTACTCAATCCGATGGGAGTGATAATCACACACATTGACATGATACTGTATCAGTTAACTCGTGTTTTAAATAGAAACATGGTTTAAGAAGAACATTCAGCCCCCGTATGAAAGAAAAATATGTAATTAAGAGCTTCACAAACCTATAACGTCTTAAATTCAATTGATCATATAATCCATCAATCACTGAACATTAAATAAACTCCATTTAGAACATCTCCTCTATCATTCAATGTACCGAAAAATGAAAATGCTCTTCAATATTCTTATAGTATGGTGGGTGAAGAAGATCAATAGTGGATGTTGATCAAAAATAAGAAGCCCGAGGAAGATATCACAGTGATGGAATGAAAGGATTTCTGTCAAATGTTTTTAGATAATTATTTTCTTCGTACCCAATGAATTAATATAGAAAGGGTCTTCATTTCCATAATTAAAAACAAAAAAAATCCATCAATTAGTATGAGGAAAAATTCAGAAGGCTTTCATGATACGCATCCTACTTTTCCATTACCCATGAATGCAAGTTTTACTTATTCGTCGGTGGGTTACAACCTAGCCCACTGAAATCCCTAGTGATATTCGACTTCTATATTTGTGAGAAAATATTCTAATGCTCCCTCAAAGATGACATGGTCATCGAAGAATTTCAGTTGTATCATAGGGTTAAGAAGCAGAAAGTGGACATTAATTTTGATGGTCTAATGGATAAATCTATTGGTGCTAAGAAATTCCATCACTCCACATTCAAAAGGATCAAAAAGAAGCACCCTAGAAAATTCAAGAAGGGGAAGAGGAAATGATTTTTTTGTGAAAGAGAATGGAACCTAGAAAATAATTACCAACAAGAAAAACATGTGGGTGCGACAGAGGATAGGAACACTCTGTTCGCCCCCCAATTCATTGTTCATTGCATCAACTGCAATGAACTAGGGCACTTTGCAGACTAATTATCCAAGCCAATCATTTTTTGAGGCAACCAACAACCTCCAAGGTTACAACAGAAATAATTTTCCATCACTAACGCCAATGGGAATCCCAATAATGATGTGGTGATAGGTAAGCTAGTTATTCTTTCAATAATAGAGAAAATATATTTTTATTCTACATCTACGAATTCATTTATAACCCAAAATATTATTAGTACCATCCAACACTTCCAAAAAATCTTGGAAGTAGATATGTTTCTAGGAATGTCAAATGGAGAAAATATTTCATCCCGTGAATATATCTCCTCCCCTATCACAATTTTTGGATTGAACTTCCTAGAGTACCTCATCATACAACATCTAGTGTAATTTTATTCGATTCATGGAATGGATTGGATTTCCTGATAAAGATCCAACATAAATTTCATGTGATAGGGAAATACCTCTCTATATGGTGAATCAACCCCACAATTCTATACATGTTAATTGAAGAGGCTGAATCATCTTTTGAACAACAATCTCAAGAATTTATATAACTGACATATGATCATGCATATCATGATCAGATTATTGAGCCTATAGATGAAACATTCCATGAAGAAATTCTTATTGTGAGGGAATTTGATGAAGAGTTTCCTGAGAAATTTCATTTTCTTCATCCTAGAAGATATATAGAATTATCTATAGATATTATACATGGGGAATTTCCAATATCCAAAAATATATATAGAATGAATGTTTGTGGAGCATGATGAGATAAAGAAACCACTACATGAGAATCTGGATAAACGGTATATATGCCTAAGTGCTTCACTATGGGGTGAACTAGTCCTCTTCGTGAAAAATATGTATGGGTGAATGCACCATTTCATTGATTATTGTATGCTAAACAAAATCACGATAAAGAACATGTATCCGCAGCCATGAATTGTTGACTATTTCGATAATCTACGTGGATCACTATACATATCTAAGGTGGATCTACAGTCGAGATAATACCATGTAAGAGTGAAGAAGGAGGATATCCCAAAGTCTTCTTTTTTGTACAAGGTAGATGCGCTGAAAATTCATATTAATGCCTTTTATAGTCACTAATTATCTATAAATCTTCATGGAAATTATGAATTGAGTTATTTGACATTACCTCGAAATTTTTTTTCTAGTCTTTAAATATGATATTCTAATATACACCTTAACCAAGGGGGAGTAAGATGAGAATCCAAGCATTGTATTAGAGACCATCCAAAATAATATGCTTTATGAAAAGTACGACAAGGTGGATTTATAGTTAAAGGATATCTCATTCTTGGGTAATATCATAAAATGAAATGGGATATATGTAGATCTGTCCACAAAAAATGCAATGGAGGGATGGTTGAGGCCAATATATGTGACAAATATCTATAACTTCATTTGGTTAAAAAGATATAATCACCAGATTGTGAAAGCATTTTCAAGATTAAGAAACCCTCTTACTAAGAAAACACTAACGGGAGTCATGTTTTCTTGGAGTCATTAATGTGAATATTGCTTCATGGAGTTGAAAATGAGTTTTATCTCTACACCCATGATCACAGTACATATAAGTTGAGAAATTTATGGGGTATTCAATTATGATTTTAATAAGGGCAAGGGATTCGTGTTGATGTGAAATGAAAAATTCATTTCTTTTTCTTCAGGAAAATTTAAATTTCATGAGAAAAGCTATCCAACACATGATTTAGAGTTTTCTGCAGAAATATTCACATTAAAAATTTGGCAACATTACCTCTTTGGGGAGAAGTGTGAAATATATATGGCTCACAAAATCCTCAATTATATATTCTTAAATTTTGTTATAAACATGTACCAAAAATGATTGTTTGAGTTTATCAAAGACTATGAATGATCAATCCATTACCACCCTATGAAAGAGAACATGGAGGAAGATTATTTAAGAGGAAAGGACCCATAAATTCTATCATTGATGAGAATTAAATGGGATATAATAATCTTATATTTTATAAATATGGGCATTGGAATCATGTATAAGGTAACATCATCGATCCTTTCACAAAATATTTATCAAAAATATCTTTTTGAAAGGTTGAAGGATGATTAATAGGATGATGTGGGAATTAAGAGGAATGTGGAATCTCTCAGAAATGATAAATCCTCATAGTTAAATGTTAATGAAGAAGGTATTGTGAGATTTTGGTCCAGACTAAGTGTTCTAACAAATATGGATTTAATGAATTAACATTTGGTTGATGCACAAATTTCGAATTTCTCCATTCACCTAGGAAACACAATGATGTATCAAGATCTATGAGAGCATTATTGGTGGGATAACATGAAGAAGGAGATCATTATGTATACATCAACGTGTGTAGTATGTCAAAAAGTTATGTCTAAGAAGTATAAGTCTAAGGGGTGATTCAACTATTATAAATAGCAACATGGAAATGGGAGAAAAACACCATAGAATTTTTCATTGGACATCTGGATACATCAAAATGAAACAATTCTATATGGGTAGTGGTGGATCATCTTACAAAGGATACACATTTCAACGAAATTTGATAGGATATCTCATTGTATCCGTGGGAACAGATATACATCAAATAAGTTGTAAGGAAGCATGGAGTACCATTATAGACTGTATTCGATCAAGACCCAAGATTCACCCCTATATTTTGGAAGAGTCTCCAACATTTTATCAATATTGTGCCGAACTTCATTACGGCTTATTATCCTCAAAATAATTACCAATCTGAGAGGACTATCTAAACACTTGAGTAAATATTGAGAGAATTCTCAATGAACATCAAAGGATAATGGGATCAACATCTTCCTCTGGCAGACTCCTCTAACAACACCAGTTTCCACTCAAGCATCCAAATGTCTCTATATGAAGCTCTTTGTGGGAAGAGGTGTAGTACACTGGCATGTCTGGATGAAAATGGGTTGGGGTATATTTAACTCCTAAAATGGTCACAAAAATTATGGATAATGTTAAGACCATCTAGTAGCACAATAAATCTTCTCTGTGTCAAAAAAAGAGATATGACGACAACCATCCATGAGACATAGTATTTGTTGTTGTAGACTAAGTATTCATCCACAAATTACCATGTAAATGAGTTATGAGATCTGGGAATAAGGGAAATCTTAGTAAAGGCTACATCATCCCTTTTTATATCATTGAATACATTGGAGCAATGGGCTATCGACTAAAGTCCCACTGAATCTATCCCAAGTACATGATGTATTCCATGTATCACTCTTGAGCATGTTTAAACCTGAACTATAGAATGTACTCAATTCAGTGGTGGTACCATTGGAAAATAAACTCTACTCTGGGTTGAAGCCGGTGAAGATCTTAGATCTTTTGGAAATTTTTTCAAAAATATGAAAATTCACCTAATAATTGTGTTGTGGAGAAACTACATGTTCGACGAAGCAACATGGGAACTCGAGGAAGTGGTAAGGAAATGCTACCGACATCGGTTTTAGTGTGGTAAAATAAAACTTCAAGGGTGAAATTTAAAAAGGGGGGAATGAGGTAATGACCTTAATATTCATGAATAAAATTAACTTTATTTTAATTTCTTATGGATTTAATAAACAATTGAACTATTTTTTATTGGGTTTAAATAACAATTTTACAGCATTACCATTGATAATAATGTCATTGAATAGTGATAACATGACTAGAATATATATATGTTTTTTTTATAAAATCTATTTGACACAGAAATAAGATGTGATGGACTTAAACAGTAGGATAGATCTCTCTAAAGACCATTTATCAGATCTTTCAAAGAAGATATCATTTCTGCCCTTTTTCCTATACCAATCCCATGTTGAGATTTAGAAACATAAGCTTGAGAGAATCCATTTAGGAGAGAATTTCAAGATCATCGAGATCACGCCCCAAACAGTGTTCACCAAACATCTCCATGAAAGCCCCACCATCACATAACTTACTCTTAGGGAATATGATAGTTTAGTGATGGGATATGTAACAAGAACATAGCCTTAGGATTATGTTCATTATTTTTGTTCAAAATAAATAATATAAAATGATTTTATTATTATCACATTGTCAATATTTTTTAAAGCAGAAATATTATTTTTTGTTTATATTTAAATTTAATTAACATATAAATTTTGATGAATTAATATATTTTATAATTAAATAGTATTTTAATAAATTTTTTTGGAAAAGTTTATGTTTATTAAATATAAATGATCATATATTTTTTGAATCAAACAATAATTTTTATTAAAATTTGAGAATTATTTTCTTCAAAACCAATGAATTATAAATGAATGCCTGTTTTTATTTTAAAATTTAAAATTCACATATTTATAAAATTATTAAAATAAAATGAATATTACTTTTGGAATTAGGATGCCAAATTTATCCAATGGTGAATTTTTCATAATTTCATGCGAGAGTCAAATTTTTGGATAAAAATTAAATAACATTTAAATATATAATAGGATTTATGAAATGATAATAACCCTATAATGATTTAATAAAAAAAAGATATTATTAGTCCAATATATTTTTTAAATTTAATATAATGTGATTTTAGGTTTATTTTATAAATCCTACAATGCCTCAGTGGACCCTCCAAAACATATAAAATATTTTAACATTTTGAAATGATTTCCATGAGTGTGTGACACACCACTACATAAGAAAGGAAAATATTTTAACAAGTTTGGTCATTAGACATATAGAATAATGTTTTTCACTACAAATTTGAAATATACGTGGGATGATTTTTACTTTTTAATATTTAATTATATAGATTCCAAAACCTATGTTTGTGAAATATTGAAGAATTTCTTTCACATTTCCTATATTAATCCACACTTGTTCCCACTTCTCATCACTATAAATCCATGTAGAACGTCCCTAATCTACCCTCATATATATAGAAACCTCCCAAGGTACCCCATTCTCTCACTAAGCATGTCATGTAACTCTTGAAGTCACAGACTCAAGTAAGGGATCCTAACTATCATCTCCTCTTTTTAAAATCAATCATCTTATCTGAATGTCCTGCTTGTAATTTGGAATTATTAAAATGTGATTATATTTTAATAACTCTATTACTATATATTTATGTTTTTTTAATCAGGAAATATTTATCCACCCTCATTATGTCCCTTACCTAAGCCGTTACTATTCCAAAACATCATAAGGTATTCCACACTTCTCATTTCCCATCATGAAACATTTTAACATTATTGTTCTTAGGTTCTATATTAATATGAAGTGTTATGATGATACAAAACCCACATTCTATCACCTTTATGTTTATATGATGATATCATTCTTTTAGTACTATGAATCCCCCCATGATCCTTTAATCACAACCGTTATTATGTCAAAATTCCATAAGGGATCTTCTACCCCCTGTTTTATGAAGAATTATTTTCATGTTATGTCTTCCAATTTATTTAATTTTTATGTTTTGATATGTTATTATATATCCTACTTAAATATAGATTTTTTATGATTGATTGTCTCCCATTTCACTATCATTTATCCCTCTTATGAAATATTATGTATACTTGTTTACATGCTGAATTTTCATAAGGGATTCCTTTGTTTCATATTTTTGTCCACGATTATTTATTTTGATATAGCCTTTTATTTTTAATTGAAAATGTTGGGGTATGATTTTTCACCTCTCCCATTCTTCCATCATCTTGTTTTAATAATTTGAGATCTCTTTATCTATCATTAATCCCTCCGATGTACACCTGTTACCATGTCAAAATTTCATGGAGTCATTCCATTTCTCCCATTTCATCAAGTTTCTTTATTATGTTACATCTTTTTTTCCAAATTCAGTGTTTAGGGATGTTTATCTATATGAACACCTAAAATTATATTTCATTTCAATATTATGAGATACCTCATTCTCACTCATCAACCATTTTTATTTATTTTTATGCCACACCGTTATGCTGCTGAAATTGAACCATGATTTTCGAAGCCAAAATAACAGTGTAGTGAATACCATACTCATTAATCTATCATGGGTATTCACCTTTATAAACATAAACTTATTGAATGGTACTTACATATACTTATTTCACATTCATTAATCGTGGAATAGATTATGGTGTTCGATTATTCAATTTTATATGATCCATGTGGCACACTTATGAAAGCAATGAAATGTTTATAAAGGGTTCACCCTCAAAGTTCATTAATGCATTGGGTAATGTTTAGTATCATGATACTCCATGTGAAATTACGGTTTAATCATGTTAATTCATCTCCTATTATGGTTTACTCATGCTAATTCCTATTGAATGAGGGTTTACACATGCTAATTAAAGTGTAATTAGGGGTTATATATGCTAATTCTTGCACAATGAGCCTGGGATCATACTAATATCATGTTGTATGTGGTTTCCACATTTCCATGTTATTGTAATCATGCTATATCATGTCATTATGTACATTTTTCTATTTTTCTCAATTTATATTCCTATTTAATAACATGTACTATATTTTTTAATTTATACCTTATTTACCATCTTACTGGGATTTATAGCTCACCCTTTTTTATGTATGTTCTGAGGTTATCCCATGTACTTATATTTAAGAAGGAATTTTGTTGTAATGTAAAAGAAGTTTTCAATAAATATGTTTTATTTTATGATTTAAGTCGTTATGTATGGTTCTTAATTTCCCTAGACACTAGAACTCTTGATCCATGGAGTTGTATTAATTGAATGTCTATTTACGGAATCATGTTTAAATATCCATAGAGAGTATAGTTGTTATAATAGACCCCCAAAAAAAGTTGTTAATTGGTTCAAAAATATTGGTAGAAGATGGAAACGTAGAAACATAATTGCGAAAGGTGTATCGTTGGAATGATATTTGGAAATGAGTTTGATGTGCAGAGTCCAGTGAAATCAGAACACAATAATGAAAGAAATAATGTATATTCATCAAAATTACATATTGGGAATTTAATTTATTGTGGCATAATATTTATGTGATGCATTTTTAGAAGAATGTTTGTTACAATTATATCATCACAATTCCTAATGATCATGGAATGTTGAGTTACCTTCTCAATTCATGGAAATAATTACAAGAAATGAATATAAAGTGTGATATTTTTCTAGATGAGAATGAAATTTATGCTCCGACTATTCATACATAAAAAAATAGGGATAAAGATACATTCCATCAGATTTTAAAACATGTGAATGTTTGTTATTGGTATTCAAATAACATATCAAGGTGTTTTGAGATGATGAATCATTGGTTATATGGAGTGAAAAGCCACAATACACATATATTGTTACATCAGTTACTTCCATTAGCATTATGTACATTATTACCTAAAAAGGATACTACTGTTGTAATAAAATTATTCAAATTTTTCCTAGAACTATGTTAGAAAACACATCAAGCATTTCATATTTACTACAATCATAAGAGATTTTTATTGACACTTTGTGTAATTGGGATTGTTATTCCTCCGTCTTTTTTTAAATTCATGATTTATTTAACATTGAATTTACTTGAGAATGAAAAATTATGAGGCCCAGTACATTATTGATTGTTGTATCTAATGAGAGGTAAATTATTTATATGATTTTCGTTTCAGTATGAATTTATTGGAACTTCATTAAATATAATGTTTTTGTTTTTTTATATCACATATATCAGGGGCAATTGAAATCATCCGTGAAAAATAATGCTCAACCTGATGGATCTATTTCTGAATGATATTTGGTATAATAATTTCATAAAATTTATTTCTAGATAACTTTATGATATTGAGACAAAATTCAATCAATTTGGATGTGTTGACATCACATCAAATAAATTTAAAATACATAGGAAATCAAAAATCATTCCTGCTATTGGCCGATCACTTTGGAAGAGATAAAATGTTACACTAATAGAAATATAATTATTATAGTCACATAGATATGAGCTGGTGAATAGTGAAATTTCAGATCCATTTATTGAAGAGTTTATTATATTAAAGATAATTATTAATGAGATTAAGAACACGATATAAAAAAGAAATAACAAAAGATGTTAATACAGAGCTTGTAAATGGTATAGAAGATGGGTATATTCATAAATATTGCAATATATACAGATATTAGGTTGATAATTATATTTTTTTCAAATCTAATAATTTATATTAATTTTTTTAGATCATGAAAACCGAAACATCAATAGAGTTTTCAGATGATTTTAATTTTTTTTTCGCATAGTCCTATAAAAAAGCTAGAAATTTCAATGCTTTCAACATGAATGGATTTAGACTATGTATAGATGATCTGGAAGAGGGTTTAAATACACAAAATAGTGGAATATTTAATTTTTATGATGTGAAATAATATGGGGTTTTTTTATATTATCGAATTAAACTTACATATACATTTTTTAGTAGTTTTATTCAAATACAATTGGGTGGATATAATGAGGGGTGTTAAAAGTGATTCCTTCAAATTTACTTATGTGAACATATCTCCCTTGGTGGATTTTGGTGACTGGGAGTTTCCAGATCTATATATCTTATCATTGCAAGAACAAATGCCCTATTATTTGAAATATATCATCGATGAAGGGTGGACCATAGTTTCTCACATAAAAACAAAAGACTTGTTTGATAAGGGTGATGAAGAGGAAGATTTTACCTAGGACATTGAATCCCATCAATAGAAATAATAATAATTAATTTTATATCATGATATTGAAAATATTAGTCTTTCATGAGTGGATGAGTTAGATGATTTAATTATGGAGTAGGAAACTGACATGATTGAACGAGAAAAAGATTATATGTGATGTTATCTATTTATTTATCGACAACCTATGTCATTTTTGTAGTCATTCATTGTCATTATTATGTATATTTTGGCTATTAGTAAAATGTTCCTTCTATCATTTCAATTTTATTATTTACATTAATTTTTTGAAATATGTATTATAAACATAATTTTAATTTATAAAATGGGATGATTGTAAAGGAGTAAGAGTTATACTCACACTATTGGGTCATAGTGTTTTTCTAGAAGTTGAATGACTCTAGTAATTATTTCAATAGATTAAATATTTATTAGATAATGTTATCTATTTAATATATTAAATTATTCATTTACCTTTGTTTAATGTTGTCATAGAGTTTAGGTAACCAACCATTCCGAACTAAAGTGTGGTTGAATTTGCATAAAAAATAAGATGATTGATTTGTTAACAAGCCTACCAAAGATGTTGGGGTTTGAATTAATTGTTCATTATAATAACATATTTCCATTTGTTACTATGTTAACATATATTTCATCTAATATTAAATATATTTGATTAATAGGTAAAAATTAATGAACTATGGGATTTCATTCCAAAATAGTCTTAATCAGTCTCCTAGTATGACGTAGTTAGTGAGGTCCTTGTGAAAGAACATCCTAGTCGAGTGCTTGGATGGGTTTGGGACTATTATCATATGAAGTCATTGACAGTCATATAGGGATTGAAAGTGATGATGAGTGGTGAGAAGGTAAATAAAAAAATCATTTATTTCCCTTACATTTATTGATTTTTTTTAAATATAAATATAAAAAAATGTTTAGTTTTCAATATAATTGTCTTATAGGTGCCAATAGAAAGAAGTATAATGGATATAAAGAGGGTGATGATTATAGTTCAAAATTGGGAAATGAGTTGAAGAGATGGGTTTTTCATGTACCAGTGCATTCAATGTGGGTATTTTTTATCTTTTTCATCAATTTTAGATGGGATTACGACCATAGATACCCTATGTATGTGATATATAACTATGTAACAATATAATATGTTTCTTCTAGATATAGATATTGAAATTTTATATATGATCATATACAATGTTTATTTTAATGTCTCTCTTTGACATATAGGTTTACATGAATATTATATTTATCTATTTACCACTTATTTTTAATTGTTTCTTACTATAAATGTTTATACACAATCCTTAAGGGGAATTTCATTAAAGATTTTATTATTATATAGAAAACTGGTATATGTTGTCCTTAGTGGACCTAGTATATATTTAACCTAGAAGTAAGTAGAGTCACTGACCATGTTTTTTGGTTAGATTAAGGGTTCTTGAGTTGGGAAATCCTCCTCATTTCACTTTCAGTTGTTTCTAAATTGGGACATACTTTCATTCTTCTTAGGTTGTCATGTATTTTACCATTTTTCTTTCCTGATTAATTACCCATCCCATTACAATGTATTAACTATATGTTACTACATTAATTTTTTACATCGGGAGGTGTTGTTATATTATACCTATATAGTATTATAGGGAGTTGAGTGTGTGTGTGTGTTCACGTAATCTTGAATAATGCCTCCCACAGCAATGATATTCTTACATAGTCATTTTATGTATCCCATTAACTATTGGGGGGAACATGTGGTTTCAATATCATTTTACTGGTGTCCCATGCAGGCTCCCTATAGGTCAAGTAATGGCACAAAACACCATGATTTTCTCCTTTACTATAATATCTATCTAACCCCAACCATTATCGTAATTTCTATACAATTTTCCTAATCTCACATCACGACCCATTCCTATTTAACAAGGATAATTTTAAGTTACCTCTATCCAATATAAGTTCCTATATAACTTATCTATACAATGATATCTCAATCCTAAAACATTTAGGAAAACCCCTATCTATTAGACCCTCTATTCAATTAGTATTTGGGGGTTTTGAACTTCATGGATAGATCTCAATCTTGATGTGTTTGTTGATCTCCTTTTTAGGGGATTTTTGTGCTCTATTTGTGCATGGACTCTATTTTTTGAGCTCTATATTATTGGTCTTGGATAAGACAAGGTGATGTAATTGGGTAACTCAGACAATGTACATTCTAGTTGGTCTAGGAACATATAGGAATCTATGTTGTCTTTCGTGATTTCCTAAAGAGGTGGGATTTGTGTGGGAAGTCCAAGTATTTCCTAAAGAATTTACCTGTTGTATAAATGCTTGTCATTTTTAATCATCGCTTGCGGATGTTTAGATCATTTATGTATATTTAGGGTGATTTCCATTTTGTCTAAGCATTGTGTTTTTCGTTTTGAATCATTAATGACCGATTTGATGAAAATGGTATTCATTATGGATGATTTCATATTGGTAATTATTTCATTATTATTAAATTAATTTGTCTTGTTTGAAATTTGGTGGATTTATTTTTAACATGTGATGAACCAATTTAATTAAAGTACATTGATTCATTATATGATGTTTTAAATGAATTAAATTAGCATTTTCCAGGGGAATGTGTTGTGTAATAGTTTAAAGAATCAATGTATATTCAATGGGTTATTTATTGTGAAATTTATTTATTCTTTCAATTTTTTGAGAAATGATTTATTGATTATTTCAATGGGTTTATTCTTGACATTTTTTTAGGTATTATATATTCTATAATGTTTTTTTTACTTTTGGATTCTTTCAATGTATTGAGAAATGTAATATTTCATTCAATGTGTTAATTTCCCCAATCAATGTGTCAATTATCTAAGGCTTGGTGAGAATCAACGTATGTCTATTCATTAGTTTTAACTTGCGTTGTTTTCCTTGTATGTTGATGATATATTTGATCATCTAGTTAAATTTTTAGTGACATTATTGAGTTGTTCTGGAAATATGTTTGGGGATTCAGAACCTACAGCTTATTTTTTAA
The DNA here is from genome assembly GCA_963277665.1 of Viscum album. Taxonomy (NCBI): domain Eukaryota; kingdom Viridiplantae; phylum Streptophyta; class Magnoliopsida; order Santalales; family Viscaceae; genus Viscum; species Viscum album. The sequence goes on along the minus strand of OY728121.1, from coordinate 1,635,622,013 downwards.
AATAGATGAGATAATGGGAGTTTAATTTTCATCTAGATATAGGTTTTTTTGCGGTGGTTTATACTGCATATAGATAATGATATTTATATATAGTGGTGGTTAAAACCACTGCTAAATTAAAAATATTTACTCAGTGGTGGTTTTATCCATATTAGTGGCAGTTTATATTCAGTAACAAGTCTATAGTTTAGTGGTGGTTAGAAACCACCATTGGATCCCAATTATTTATTAACAAGAAAATAATACTAAACATACAAAAACCGTTGTGAAATACTAATTTGATGAATCATTCTATAAATTGCCTTTAAATGGATGAAATTTCAAAGAGTTAATAGCCAACACCAGTTTAAGCTGTGGTTTTTGAAACTATTGAAGAACTATATAGCGGAGGTTTATGTAACACCCCAAGCATCCACAATATGCTTCTCTTTGAATAACATAGTAGAGTGTGATGTACACAACTTCAAGTTCTAACACACACCACAACCAATCAAACTAACCGTTATAAATAGTAATAACCACTTTTTGAAATTTAAATCATTTTATCTTTCAAAATGGACTTAATTTCTAGATTCTAAATATCGAAATTAGCTTAAGGGGAATTTTTTATACTTTTTTGATAACTTTCATATTTTGATGAATAGTGAAAATTAATAAATTTTAATTAAAAACAACTTTTTTAATCGATATAATTAATAGTGATAAATTTTGAATTTGAGTGGTTTTAAACAATATTTAGAATATATTTTTACAATTTAATCCAATTTTGGTCATTGGACATAATTTCACATTCAAACCAGACATAATCAAGTGTTAATCTTTTGATAGTTATTGTTTCTTAAAAACACGCTTTTTGTTTTGACAGCGGGAATTAATTTTAAATTAATAAATGAATCTTCTATGTTTATAATTTGGTAAAATAGACATCATTATTGAATTTGTAATATCAAAATTAGCTTAGAGTAAATTTTTGGTATTTTTATAAAAACATTAAATTTATGATGAATAGTTAAAAACACCGAGTTATTGATTAAAACCGATTTTTTTAAATAACTATTTATTTTATTTAAATTATTTAATTTAAAAATAGATACATAATACATATATAAGTTCAATTAAATTCATTGGAGTCGGTTTATAATTATTTTAGATATATAAAAATTTTATTGAACTTTTAACCGTCTTTTACCCACCTCCTAGGAGTTTTTACAAATTCACAAAAAACATAATTTTACCACTTCTGTGAGCTGAATTTAAAAAATATGAGATACACGGTTAATATCAAGGAGTAAAATTTTGTTCAATGAGATGAAAATAATTTTTGGTGTATAGTTACTTTTTATATTTATTTACCATGGTTAAAAGTAAATATGGCAATTAAGGGTAAAAGTGATATTAATAATACCCTCACACCTGTCCTAATTCTATTGGACACATTTATCTCGACCAAAAACAACCTTAGGAATAAAATATTATCATTTAGGTCCACTTGGATTAGATTAGGACATTTTTTATTATTTAATTCAAAGAAGAGTTAAAAGAGTTAAAATCAATGTTTAATAACTAAAACATTTTTAAAATAGGGTTTTGCGTAAGATAAATTAGATTATAAATATTCATTAGATATCTAAAAATATTTCCTACATCATGGTATTTTTTTAAAAAAAATTAGACATTTTATAATTAAATTTATTTATGACACAATGATGATGCCGTAATTACCTTATTCATGAATGAATCAAATAAATGGTATTATAAATATTAAAATAAATATAATTTCGAGGTTTTATGACATCCACGAATTTTCTAGGTGAATATGACATGTTAGTATTGATTATATTCATTGTTTTGAAATAACCATGTAGTTATTATTTTTATCAAAAAACAAATACCAAATAGAGTCAAAATTGACATAAAATAGTTTTTAAAACAAATATTATATTATTAATTGATATAATGGTCCTAAAAATATAAGGATAGTCCAAAAGACTTATATAATAATATATATGACATTAATGAACCAATTGGGGTTCTATTGGTAGTATATTGTATGTTTATTAACCATATAATGTAATAATACAAGAAGACACGGTAAAAGATAAATTATTTAACTTAGAGATAAATCTTAGTGATAAGGTTAAAATAGTAAAATAAACTTTTATAAAACCAATTGGTTTAATTATTTTTGACCTATACCCACTTTATAATATAAATAATCAAATTGGGAGACATGTGAAACTGAATATGAATTTATTATAAAATAATATTTTATGTTTATCCTAAGGTTCCCCTCACCACTCTTATAAAAGGGAACTCCCCCTTCTCTCGAATTCACACCTTCTAAGACATTTGTCTCCCCCAAACCCTACCCAAATACCCTCTAAAATATAATAAATTCATCCTAGTGGCCTTATATAGATAATAAATCCATCCTATGGTGCCCTTTTGATCAAATCAAAAGGAAAAACCCGAAGAAGAGGTAATGATTTCACCACACACTTTCGTGTTCCTTTCTTCTTCCACTTCCATTACATTGTTGTTTCCATTCTAAAATAATAAATCTAGTATATTATATATACTATTATGTTATTAAAATTATGTTAAAACCAAATTAATTATTCTATCCACCATTTTAATGACATGTCAACATACATGCATACGTACGGCTTACCGTCTCCACGTCATGGTGTAATTGTTATTCAACACATTATTATTTGGATGGTTATAATAAGGATGTGTATTTGATGTAAATAAAAAATATAACATGATAAATATTTTTTATATGTTATATAACATCCAATTATATATTATATGAATATCAAAATAATGATATTTTCCCTCGTGCGTACGTACGGATTACCGTCTCCATGATGCGATGAGATTCATTTCCAAGTTCACCATTCATCGACGATTATAAAAATATATATTACTAATAAGTATGTATTATATGACATAATAATGATACTGGAGATATATATATATATATATGTAGTTACATATATCTTATTTACTTACATCTGTTCAATACTCTATGAAAACAGAAACAACATTTATGCATACGTACAGACTACCATCTCCATAAATGGTTTTTTCCATTTCATATATATGTCTATTATAAATTTTTATATTCTAAATTTATATGATAAATAAATCATGTTTTATATTCTTGATGTATTTAAATCATGATCTATGTGATAAAATAATGAGTAACAAGTTAAAACATGTACGATAAATAAAGCGATTATTTCTCGAAATGTTAATATAAAATGGAAATTATTATTAAATGTGTAGTATAAAGTCATAAATGAATAAGGTATGATATAATAAATAGTAATATTTTTCTTTTATAATTTAATAACATACTATAGTCTTCATACATGAGGCAAAACATACCCTCGACTAAAAGAAAGTGCAAGGTAAGGGGTTTTCAACTCACTCCTTATTCCCATGAGATTCATGCCATATTGAAACTATTACCTTCTATGTGGTGTATGTACTTCCCATAATTGTATAATTTGTGTAATAAAATTTTATTTATGTGTATTTACATATTCATTATACGATTCCTCTTTCATGGGGTGTATGTTTCGTAAGTTACCAAATTGGTAACGGTTTATTTCATAATCTCTTCATTATCCGAGGTTGTTTATAGGTAATTATCTACTGGGATCTATTTATCATCCACATAAATGTTTCTTAAAAATGAATTTCAAAACATTCTCGTTATTTTATAGAATATGGGTTAAATTCATTTATACCCTTGTTTGGATTTTTATAATAATTTTATAATATAATTTTTCCGTCGTTTTCAAAACAAGGTCCTTTTTAACCTTTTCGACAGAATCAAGGTAAGCATGTTTTTTTAACTTATACGGCGGGTGCGGCTATTTTCTATTGTTATAAAATCTTAGAAGCCTCCATTACAATATTATAAGGATATTTTCAAAATAATGGTTTTCTATATAATTATATGATTTCTAAATGATTTTAAAAAAGTCATATTTCTCTCAAATAGTTTTGATTTCATCTATGTCAACATCCTTTGATGGATTTTAAGCTTATTTTATGTTGATTTTTTATGATACAAAACATCAATATTGTGTTAAAGGTTTTTGTTATATGTTTGACGGTGGATGAGTTAATTTTATGTCATTCATGGTTTATGTTTAATGTATTGACATTTCGTAAGTTTGTTTTAATAAAATTAATTATTTATATCTCAACCTTTTCTTAAGATGAATGTGTTGGACTATTATGTTTTGGGTTGGGGACCGGTAAAATTAAGCCCTCCGAGTTTTTGTACAGATATTAGAGGCACTATGTGTTTGTGTTCGGTTATTAGAGGCACTCTAGGTTGGTGTTCGGTTATTAGAGGCACTCTGGGTTGGAGTCCGATTACAGAGGCTCTCCGGGTTGGGTTCCAGTTACAGTTAGCACTTAGGACTTGGCATGAGGCATTGAAACAGAAATTAATGTTCAGAATTATACATTCCCTCATTATGAAATTATTTATTACATGTAATTATTTTATTAGTAGAATATCCATGTTCATGTTCATATGGTAATGTTTGAAATATTTTTACCATATTATTTTTATGTTTATGTTTAAAAAGGTTGTTGTTTTTATTACACATTTTTTCTTTATATGATTATAGCTTCTGCTAAATTATTTACCCCTACTGAGCATCGGAGCTCACCCCTTTCTATGTTTTATTATTCCCAGGATCCCAAGAAGTGTTTTATGATTATGATGCAGGGTTAAACTAAGGGAACAATGGCGTTCTCAAAAGATTATTTATGTTGTGTTGTATATTAGAAAGTGTAATGTATTGTTCTTGTATGTAATCTATTTTCCAGGACTTCTAAACTATTTGGTCCTTCAGGACATGATTCCTTGTAATTATAACAATGTATTAAAATAATGCACCGACTCTGGGTAACTGGGGAAGGGGCATTACAATTGGTATAAGAAGATATTTATAAATAACACTGGAAACTAGATTTAGATAAACACTGATTAGATCACATTTCCCTAAGATAGACTTTGTTGATTAGTATAGAAGAACATCCACGAATTTTGATAATGTGGTGATTTTGTGAGTTTTCCGAGCAAAACATCCCTGTCCATATACGATCAGGTAGAGGCGGCTCTGGCATAGATGTACCAAGAGGTAAAACCCAAATATACCGCATTGAGCTAGACTTAAACGAGAACTAGTGCACGACAATGGGCCTTGCTGCACTCTTTGTTACGACACTCACATGGGATATGATTATTATAATTCTCATTTCCATTACAAACTATTATGAAGGGATTTAAGTATATAATTAGTCAAAGAAAATATTTTTATGATTATGGATTATATCCATAAACTGTGTAATTTATGTTATGTGTTTTACAAGTTCATGATTTGGTATTTCTATTCATAAACCAATCTAGTGTATGCCAATGTTTAGAAATGGTGCCTAGTAGAATAATGAGAACCCCGAAAATACACATGACTTAAAGAGTAAGAAGGATCATATCATTCATGGTCCAATGCTAGAATTTAGAAGGGAAATCATCTCCCATGTATTATCATCCTATGAAGAAATAATATCATGTCTTGATAAGATAAGTAAAGAATTCTCAGAGTCCTGTGGCTTTGATGGGAATCCAGCGACGAAAAGGATGATAGAGAGAAGGACATATAAAGGGAAGGAGGTATATAAGGATTTTCCCATATCTGATAACTGTGGAATGAATCACCTTGGAAAATTCTTGAAGGGAATGAGAGTATGTTATAAGTGTGGAGAAAAAGGACACCAAGTACATGACGGAATGTGTAACAAAAAGGTTTCAAAAGTACAATGCTTCATCCACAAGGAGTTTGGACACTACGCGAACCAATGTCTTAGTCATCAGACTATGCCGCAAATTATTATATTGGATAATAATCAAGTTATGATACTACCTCAAATGAAGAGGAATGACTCGTGTTCTTATGTTTTTATTTTGGAATTATTTAATTTAATTGTTGTATTAATAATGTTCTGGAAATAAATAAGGATTTTACTGCTGTACTATTTCATTAAGGATTTGAGATTTTATGGTACTAAATAATGTTACTCTACAATGATTTAAACATTTTGGAAATTACATGGTTGAAGGAATGATAAACATTAATATGGTCCTAATATAGAGGTACTAATTTAGGAATATGATATGGTAGATTTGGGTAAATTATATTGGATATTCTTTAATACCTTGAAACATATTAATGATTTTTCATCGATGAAGTTTATAACATTTTTGATAGAAGGAGTATATCTACTATTCTATAAAGATTAAGGGAGAATTAATGTATTCAATAATGTTTTATGGTAATTTAGGATGTTACCACGTTTTAAAATAATACATGGTGAAGGTGTTCACATATTATTATGTGAAAAAAAGGATCTTCATTGTGTTAATCATCCTTAGAAATTTTGGACTGTGAGTTTTGATAGTAATATTTTTGATAAGTCTATAGGTTGGAATGGATTAATTTTGAAAGGTTATTTTTGGATTTTTATAAAAGGAGAACACACAGACCGCGTGACAACCCGTCGCGTTGGACAAAGCTGCGAGAATCGAACCCACAACCATACTGCCATTTGGATTTATCGCCTACCAATAGACTACGTGAAGTCCCTGGATTGTATAATGTAGTTTCTTTTTTAATGGGTCTGATATGTGAATTATATATTCATTATATTCGTAATCCTATACGATTAGGATAAATAGAGTATTTTTTATGTGTATTATGTTTTTTAGTGAAAGATGAGTTTGTGGTGGAAATTAATTATTGGATAAAACCCTCATTATAAATTAATTATATCTCCCTGTGATCTTACCCAATCTCATAAATAAATTCCTCAACATTATGAAAAATAACATAGAACAAAAATTTTGTCCTAAATGCTACCTTAGATCATCAGAAATTTATGGCTTTGGGATTATTGGCCTTTTCATAGCCATGTTCTCTACTACTCTCCATCAGATATTGATTGTTAGATTTATCTTCCATATCCATATTTTCCTACAAGGAACCCTAGTATTTGTTATTTTCAGTAACCTCCATACTTTTCACTCTTTATTTTAAATAGAGTCCTCATTAATCCATTTTTCGATTTGGGATTTCAAATAAGATATTTTGAAATGTCTACCCCACGTTTCCAATACCGAGAATAAATTTCAAGGATGAAATTTTTTGAATGAGGGTAGAATGTAACACCCCATGCTTCCATGATAGACTTCTCTTTTAATAATACAACAGCGTGTGATGTACGCAACTTTGAGTTCTAACACACACCACAAAACTAGCCGTTATAAATAGTAATAACCACATTTTGAAATTTTATAAAATATCATTCAAAATGGACTTCATTTTTGTATTTGGAATATCTAAATTATCTTAGGGTGAATCTTTGGTACATTTCTGATAACTTTTATATTTTCATGAATAGTGAAAATTAACAATTTTTAATTAAAAAGAATTTTTTTAATCAAAATAATTAATAGTTATAAATTGTTAATTTGAGAGTTTTTAAATTATATTTAAAATATATTTTAACAATTTAACACAATTTTGGTCATTGGACATAATATCACATTTAAACCGGACATAAACAAGAGTCAATCTTTTTATAGTTATTGTTAATTAAAAACACGCTTTTTGTTTTAACAGCAGGAATTAATTTTAAATTAATAAATGAAACTTATATTTTATGAATTTGGTAAAACATAAATAATTATTAAATTAATAATATCAAAATTAGTTTAGGGTAAATTTTTTGTATTTTTCTGAAAAGTTTTTATTTTTGATGAATAGTGAAAAACACTGAGTTATTGTTTAAAACCGATTTTTTAAAATAATTATTTATTTTATATAAATTATTTAATTTCAAAATAGATAAATAATACCTATATAAGTTCAATGTAATTAATTGGATTTTTTTAATAATAATTTAGATATATAAAACTTTTATTGAACTTTTCACCGTCTTTTACCCACCTCCTAGGAGCTTTTGCAAATTCGCATAAAACTTAATTTTACCGCTTCAATGAGATGAATTTGAAAAATACAAGAGACCTGGTTAATATCAAGGACTAAAATGTGGTTCAATGAGATAAAATAATTTTTGGTGAATAGTATCATTTTTCTTTTATTTACCACGATTAAAAGTAAATAGGGTAATTAAGGGTAAATATAATATTAATATTACCCTCACACATGTCCTAATTCTATTGGAAAAGTTTATTTCGACCAAAAAAAACCTTAGTAATAAAATATTATCATTTAGGTCCACTTGGATTAGATTATGACATTTATTATTATTTAATTCAAAGAAGAGTGAAAAGAGTTAAAATAATATTTAATAACTAAAACCTTTTTTATATAGGGTTTTGCACACGATAAATTAGATTATAAATATTAATTATAAATATAATGATATTTCTACATCATGGTATTTTTTTTATAATTTTTAGACATTTTAAAAATAAATTTATTTATGACACAATGATGATGCAGTAATTACCTTATTCATGAAAGAATCAAATAAATGGTTCAATATATATTAAAATAAATATACTTTAAATGTTTTTATGACATCCAGGAATTTTCTAATTGAATATGACATGTTAGGATTTATTCAATGTATTTTTTCAATGTAATCATGTTGTTATTATTTTAACAAAAAACAAATACCAAATAGTGTCAAAATTGACATAAAATTGTATTTAAAACAAATATTATATTATTAATTGATATAACTGTCCAAAAAATATATGGTTCAGCCAAAAGACTTACATAATAAAATATATGACATTAATGAACAAATTTGGGTTCTATTTCTAGTATATAGTATGTTTATTAACCATATATTGTAAGAATACAAGAAGACACGGTAAAAGTTAAATTATTTAACTTAGTGTTAAATTTAAATGATAATGTTAAAATGGTAACCTAAACTTGTATAAAACATATTGGTTGAGTTTTTTTCTACCTATCACCACCTTATACTTTAAATAATCAAATTTTTAGCCATTAGAAACCGAATATGAATTTATTATATAATAATATTTTATGTTTTTCCTAAGGTTCCCCTCACCACTCTTATAAAAGGAAACTCACCCTTCTCTCTAATTAACGCCTTCTAAACCATTTGGCTCGGACACCCCCTGCCCAAATACCCACTCAAATATCCTAAATTCATCATAGAGGCCTTATTTTGATAATAAATCTAACCTATGGAGCCCTTTTGATCAAATCCAAAGGAAGAACCTAAATAGGAGGTAATGATTTCACCACCCTCTTTCAAGTTACTTTAATCTTCCACTTCCTTTTTATTTGTTTTTTCCATTCTAAAATAATAACTCTAGTATATTCTATATACTTTTATGTTATTATAATCATGGTACAACCATACTCATTATTCTACTCACCCTTTTAATGACATGTCACCATACGTGCATACGTACGGCTTACCGTCTCCACGTCATGGTGTAATTGTTATTCAATACATTATTATTTGGATGGGTATAATAATGATGTGTATTTTAAGTAAATAAAAAACATAACATGATAAGGATTCTATATATATTATATAACATCCAATTATATATTATATTAATATAAAAAATGATATTTTCGCTCGTGCGTACGTACGGATTTCCATCTCCATGATGCGATGAGATTCATTTCCAAATTCACCATTCATCGACGATTATACAAATATATATTACTAATAAGTTTGTGATATATGACCTAATAATTCTACTGGAATAATTAATATTTATATATATATAAGTATTTATGTACTTACATATATCTTATTCACTTACTTCCGTTCAATACTATATGAAAAAGGAAACATCGTTTATGCGTACGTATGGACTACTGTCTACATAAACGGTGTTTTCCATTTCATATATACGTCTATTATAAATTTTTATATTATAAATTTTTATTATAAATAAATCATGTATTATATTTTGGATGTATTTATATCATGATCTAAGTGATACAATAAAGAGCAACAAGTCAAAACACGTGTGATAAAGAAAGCGATTATTTCTTGAAATATTAATATAACATGGAAATTATTATTAAATGGGTAGTATAAAGTCATAAATGAATAAGGTATGATATCATAAATTTTAATATGGTTCTGGTATCAATTAATAACATATTATAGTCTTCATAAAGGAGGCTAAACGTACCCTCAACTAAAGGAAAGTGCAAGGTAAGGAGTTTTCATCTCACTCCTTATTCCTGTGAGATTCATGCCATATTTCCACTATTAAATTTTGTGTTGAGTATGTACTGCCCATAATTGTATTATTTCTTTAATACACTTTTATTTATGTGTATTTACATATTCATTGTATGATTCCTCTTTCATGGGGTGTATTTTTCGTAAGTTACCAAATTGGTAAGGGTTTATTTCACAATCTCTTCATTATCCAAGGTTGTTTATATGTAATTATCTAATGGGATCTCTTTATCATCCACATCCATGATACTTAAAAATGTATTTCAAAACATTCTTTCTATTTTAAAAAATATGGTTTAAAGTCATTTATACCCTTGTTTGACATTTTATATGAGGTTTATAAAGGAATCTTTTAGTCGTTTTCCAAACAAGGTCCTTTTAAACCTTTCGACAGAATTAAGGTAAGAATGTTTTTTTAACTTATATGGTGAGTGCGGCTATTTTACACCATTATAAAATATTAGAAGCTTCCCTTACAAGCTTATATGGATATTTTCAAAATAATGGTTTTTTATATAATTATATTATTTTTAAATGATTTCAAGAAAGACATATTTCTCTCAATTAGTTTTGATTTTATCTATGTCCACATCCTTTGATAGATTCTAAGCTTATTTGTAGTTGATTTATTATGATACAAAACATCCATATTGTGTTGAAGGTTTTTTATATGTTTGACTATTGATGAGTTATTTTTATGTCATTCATAGTTTGTGGTTAAAGTATTTACATTTCTTATGTTAGTTTTAATATGTATGGTTATGTTATATATCAACATTTTCTTAAGATGAATGTGTTGGACTAGTATGTTCTTGGTTGGGGACCAGTAAAAGTAAGCCCTTCGGGTTGGTGTCTGGTTATTAAAGGCACTCCGGGTTGGTGTCCGGTTAATAGAGGCACTCCGGGTTGGAGTCTGGTTACAGAGGCACTCCAGGTTGGGTTCCAGTTACAGTTATCCCTTATGTCTTGGCACGAGGCCTTGACACAGAAATTAAAGTTCAGTATTATACATTCCCTTATTATGAAATTAGTAAATACATGTGATTATTTGATTAGTATAATATCCATGTGCATGTTCATATGGTAATGTTAGAAATATTTTTACCATATTATGTTCATGTTTATGTTTAAAGAGGTTGTTGTTTATATTACACATCTTTCTCTAAATGTTTATAGCTTCCGCTAAATTATTTACTATTACTGATCATCTGATCTCACCCCTTTCTGTGTTTTATTTTTCCCAAGATCCCAAGAAGTGATTTATGATTAAGATGCAGGGTTAAACTAAGGGAACAATCATGTTTTCAAATGATTATTTATGTTTTGTTGTATATTAGAAAGTGTAACGTAATGTTCTTGTATGTAATCTATTTTCCAAGACTGTTAAACGGATCGGTCCTTTGGGACATGATTCCTTGTAATTATACCAATGTATTAAAATAATGCACCGACTCTGGGTAACTGGGATCAGGGCGTTAAAGTTTAATCCACTACTAGGTAAATAAATTACCACTAGACACTTAGTTTTTTTTAGTTCTAGTAGAGAAGGGATAACATATCATGGATTTATTCATATGGTTACCCATGTTAGGGAGTTTTTGATTTAGTATGGGTTCTAGTTTACTGATTGAGGAATTAAAATCATATTTTTGATATTTGTGAGTCATGTATAATGTATGTATTGTTCAAAAGTAACTATTATGAGGCAGTTAACTTCTAAAATGTACTAAAGAACATAAACATTAATCGAGATCCTTATTTAAACACATGAGACTTGTGAGGAATGAAATATTATCCAAGCTCACATTTTTCCTTGGGATTATTTTCACCCTCAAATGGTTGTGCCTATAGATAAGAACATCAAGATACCTGAGGATATGTTGTGATCTTGAATATTGAAAACTTTTATAATGCATGTAAGTAACATTCCTATTTTTATATTTCTTAAAAAAACTAAAACTATCACTATAATATTTGAGTGGGACCATTTGATGAATAGTATAAGTGGATGATATGTTCTATTTTATATTTGACAATGGTTGGGGAGTCAATAGTAATTGTTTCAATAGTTTGTGTGGAGAATGATCGATATTATCCACATAGTGAGAGAGATTATTATGGTAGCACAAGACTGTTGGAGGTTTTATGATAGTCATAGGTGTATGAATCTAGAGATAGATTTTAGAGACCATATGATCATGAGTTTTTACCCATTCTCGGGATTGTGTATTTTATTAGAGAGTGTTTGATTTCTCCCCAGGTCATTGTGAAATATGAGGTGTTACAACATATTTGTGAGGTGGTTTATTTATTATCACTCCCACAAATTTTAGAAATGATACATGATGTCTTCCATGAGTCATATCTATAGTGGTGTCTCCTAGAAGACTGCCACGGCATTGACTGCGGAGAGTACGATACTGAGGATAACCTTAAATTTTGGGAGTGGAAGTTTGAGATATAGGATCCTCGATAGAAAGTGTTTTGTGTATATATCTTACCCTTTATTCATGTTTAATTTATCCATAGTGTCCTAGATGAGAGATCACTGGTGCATGATATTTAGATTCATGCCATGTTCTCAAATATCTGTTTAGTTTTTTGAAACTATATTTTTCATAGATTATGTGATGTTTGGACATTACTATATAATATTATGTTCCCTTTACATAACTAGTTATTTTTTTAATGATTCATATTCATGGATATGGTAATAAAACTTCCTAAAAATGATGTATTATATTATAAATTTGTCAAAATCAATGATGGTGAGTCCCTACCTCATAAATAAATAAAAATATTTATATTAAAGGTGGAATTCAATTTTATGATAGAATAAACTAGTATTATTTAATAGACGAGGATGATTTTGAATTTGTTTTTATAGTGGATGGAATGGTATTTGAGTTATTTAAGATCGATCTGGGTTGATTATATCTAGATCTTAGTGGTTTGATATTCTACCAAGTATGGGGTAGTGATTTGGTATTGTTTAATTTACTATGGACCATTTTTTTATGTCTGTTTCATTGTTGGTAGTGTTTTAGTTTTCAAAAAAACCTTAAGATATAAATCATGGGGTGGTTATTATGAAAATCCTATTCCTCAAGGTTTGGTTTGGATTTTCAGGGAAATGAATTTTTTGTAAAAAATTTAATTAAAATTGTTTCCCTTCCCCACATATTAGATTACCTTCTTTGGAGTTTGGGGTGTTTTAGAGATTTATAGTGGAGGTTTTTTAAATTTTGGATTTGGAAAAAATATACATTATGAAATTTATTATTTTAAATGTCAATCAAAATCATGAGGCATTTATTATAGTTGATTCCAGGAAACTGTTCTGGTGGTGATTTCATTGTAGGATACTTTTTCATGACATAAAAGGGTTATTATAAATGTGAATACAATGAAGAATATGTGCCATGAATTTTGGTATAATATTGATCGTTAGAAGAATCATAACTTGAATCCAATTCACTACTTCTATTGAATGGGACTACATGAATTCACATCTTTAATATGTAAATCCAGATATAAATCAGGTGAGTTACAACATATTTTTATGCAAGAGGTTTAACTGAATCCTCATATTTGGAATTCCTTTTATATTGTCTTTGGGTGAACCTTATTTATTTTTGGGGGTTCATCCATCCACTTATAATATTATTTTATATTTAGGATAAAAATTATTGTTTTTGGGGTTCATTAGTGCGATATTGCATTTATCCTCATGTCCTTATTTCATTCTTCATCTTAGGATTCATAATTATGTAGTCATTTTGGGATGGGGAGATTTTGAATTTTTTAATGATGATCCCCTTGTAATGGTCTACATGATTCGTGGATTCCTATCATGCTTTTTGTTTTCCTATCACCCTATTGGGTGTTGTCAATTGGAATTATTCATTGAGGTAGGTGATCCATGTCCTCTCACTATTTAATTTCAACATGTTGATATTATATTAATTTTATTTCTATTAGGAGGAGATTATTAGTTACCTTAGTAATGACAATGATGTAGAAAATTTTAAATTGATTGGTATGGGATATAATGAGATATTTTGTATTCCTAGTTTTCATTGATGATGTGTTAAACCTACATGTTTCCAATACTTAAAATCATGAATTTTGGGTTTCTCTCTACTTCTATTCATGAAATTTATTTCATACACCTTTTTTTGTTTTTTTATGATTTCACAATGAGAAAAATAATAATGAATTTATATGTGGATAATAAATTGGATTCTCTTTGAAATATAATTTTTCTGATAATATCAATGAAAATTAATAAAATAATTTAATGTATTCCCTTGAATTAAAAATTGTAAAATCTTTGTCATGATGATTTTTCTTGTTTGATGTGTTACATTATGTGGTGTGGGATTTTGTATGGTGGTGGTGGTCATAGAATAGGTTGGGAAATTTTTGGGTCTACGGTGCAATGTTTAATTGGAAAGGCATGTGATGTGAAATGGTTTTTTGTTGGTGATGTATGTTGTTTGTGTGTGATTTTTTTGATACTGTGAATTCATTGGAAGCTTTCATTGTTATTTTTATGTGTTCTCTGTGTGTGGTGGTTTTGTTTCGATATGGTCATAGTGTGTTGTTTTTGGGATGTGTGGTTAATGTGTTTATTGGATTGAAAAAACAGGTGTTGTGGTGATAGTTTTTTTGTGTAGGAAATCTATTATTCTCCATCAATTTGATATATTAATGGCTATATTTAGAATAAATTTTAGTTACAAAATTAAATTTATTTGGTTAGGAACTTAATAATAATGGGTTGAAATCATTCTTGGGAATATGGATTAAATAATTTTGATAACTAATTAATTGTTGGGCTAAGTCTTAAATTTACAGTGTTAGTGATCGGGAATATTTTTAAATAGATTAAATCTTGAATATATTGAAATCTCATATTGGAAGTGTCAATGTTTGACTTTTCTTAGTGGTTGTGTGGTGTTTCATTTAGTGGTGGTACCTGTTGTGTTGATTGACATGAGTTATAACTGTGGTGTGGTGTGGGGAACTCGTTCAGATGTTATGAACCCATAGTTTGGGTTTTTTTCTTATATAAATATATATATCATGTATTTTAATTTATTTCTATACAAACACAACCCTTATTTTGGTTGGACACCCCATTTTTTCCTCCATTATTCTAGTAGTGATGATACAAGTTGGTGTTATAGATTTCCTAATGCGGTTATGTCATGTTGTTATATGGAGGTGATATATGTTTTTATTCCAGCAAGGTAGTTGTAGGACATGAGGTAGATTTCCATAAATTTCATTATTCCCTACTACTGTAGTTCTATGATGGAGGTGATTCCCCATGTGTCTTTGGGGGATATGTTTTGTAATAGACCATGTTTCTTTAGGTGGGATGTGATATGATGGAAAATGTGTCCTTTTAAGAGATTTTATCTGATGGTCCAGGATTAATTAGTAAATATGTGATGGTAAGGATTGAATTTGAGAAGTGGTTGTTTGATTTTGGGGAATCGTAGTGGACGATCAGTGGTTGAAGAGTTAGTAAGAAACCATAATTTTTTTAACATTATAATACTATATTGGATATGTGATTTTGTGTCAGATCCATGTCAAGGATGGGATTAGATTATTTTCCAATTTTGGTGCTCGTTGGTTATGTTGCCGATTCATTGGAAAATTAGTGTGATGCTTTAAAATGTGCACTAGAGACAGTGGGTATAATCCAGTTGAGTATAAACTATTACCACCTGAAATATATAAATTATTTTTCAGTATTAAAAAGGAAATATAGTATTGATAAATAAATATATATCTTGTTCTTAAGATATTATCTTGAGTTAATATTGTAGGAAGTATATTTTCTTATTTACTTGGAGATATATATTTTATTTGTAGACATTTTTTATTCATTGTGGGATGGTATTTGGTTTATATTTATCATAAATGATGATGTTATTGTTGGTTCTGTTCAAATATATTAATATTATATTATTTTAAAGAATAATTACTTCCATATAAGATATTTAAGCACACTCAATGACTTTCTTTGATTCGATGTCTACGACAAGAGGGATTATAGTGATATTATCCCAATTCCTTTATTATCAGCAATAGAGGGGTGCCTTTTGTGGGATGGGTCATGAAACATTTGAATGTAATTTTATAATTTATGAAGTTTGTACATTAAAAAAATTAATTTCTAAGAGAATCTTGAATAATGGATCCATGAATATGACATAATATTTTTTGAATTTAAATGTGATGTGGAAGATTTAACACATGATTTTGAAGGGGAATAAACAATAAAACTTCTTTATATACATTCCTTTAAAATGAATGTTATAAAAAGTGTTGTAAAAATATATTTGTATTAATAATTTTTATTATATATAATTTTATAAAAATATTTTATAATAAAATAACTGTGTGGATGAACTCAAGAACGGATGAACAAATTTCATAAAAAAGGTTTATTAATGAATGATGATTATTTAACTTACCGATAACTCTTATAGGAAACAATTCCCAATAATTGAAAAAAAAATTCATATTGATTATACGGGGGGATTAAATATCTCTAGAAAATAATGAGATAATAAAATATAAAAGAAAAAATTGGAATAATTAACCTGACATATATAATATAATTTCCTGTTAATAATCCTAATTAAATGAATGAATATTATGTTACAAAAAATCATTACATAAAGGGTAATTATAGAACTAATTAATACAACAATATAAAAACAATATCTGGCTGGTAAATCCAATGAAATAAAAACAATATTATAAAATTATATACATAAGATGAATCTACACTATAAAAATTCACCAATGTGCATAAAATATATTATGTCTCAATGAATCAGAATTGAATCTAACAAGTACAATAAGGATTCTGAAATAATCAAATAAAAAAATCCATGGGGGATATTATTTTAGAAGAACTATATATTAAAATGAAAAATTATAGCATCCAGATTCAAAATGATAATATTGATGTACATATATCATTCCATTGAAAACATTTCTTAAAATAATATAATATATTGAAGTGGGTGAACATTTCATACATGAAACACATACAGTTTGAGTTATATTTTAATCAATAATCATTGAAAAAATTGGTTTTCAATCTAACATTAAATATATTTCTTAATATATAATTGGTTATATAATAAATAAAATTTGAATTTTGTGCACTATATAAATTAAATAAGTTGCATACAACAAAAAATGTCTCAAATGAATGAATTACAGATAAAATACACTGACCTTGTATTCATTCCTACAAAACTATGTTATAAAATATTATATAATTAAAATAAATATCATAATCATATATATATAATCCATAATATATAAATAATACATTTTCATAATTTTCTATTCATATATTACTAACATATTAACAAAATATTGTTTTTTCATTATATTGTGTCATAACTTTGAAGTGTGTGTTTTATGAAAAGAATTATAATGATGGGATTTATGGAAAGTATAGGTTTTTATGATAACAATTATTTTATCATTAAATATAAAATATTAATTATTTTTTAATAATTAAAAATGTTCCATTTTCATTAAGTTATATTCATGAAAAAGAATTGTTAAAATGGAAAATGTAATGAATTAGTTTTTGTTGTTCCAAACAGTCAAATTATTTTGGAATAATTACAATTTAAAATAATAACCAAACCATTCTATAACCATTAAAATAGATTAGATATATCGATTTTATATTATATTATCATTACATTACATCACATAATCATTATAACATTATATACATAGGTTGTTAAATTAACCAAAATTGTAACACAATATATGGATTTAATGAGAAAATTGATGTATTTATATAATGGAAATGTGATATATGAAAAATGATAAAAGTCATATAAACATATAATTTCATTATGAAATTAATTGAAGGTAGTAATAATTAAAATACATGTAAAGAATAGATTTTTTCCCAAAAAAAATACCACTTTTAGAAAAAAAATCATAAATTCAAACAATGAAAATTTTGAAAAAATAAAAAATAAAATTAATATTATTTTACCCTAAATAATTATTTAAATTTTAAATTTATTTTTTAAACTAAATAAATAATATATAGGAAACAATTTTTGTTAAAAATAACATTTTTATAATATTTTATTATAATAATTATTTATCATCCAATCTGTGAAATTGTTTACAATTTGAACATCATATTGTGTTTTATAAATTTATTACTAAATTTATTCTACTGTATTATTCTTAGACTAAATATATTATAATATGTAATAATATTTATTTGAAATAACCTTTTTTTAAATTAATTTTAGATCATTATAAATCACAAGCTACAATAATAGTATCCTCAATGTATCTAAATCAATGGTCTAAATTCCATACTCATTTTATGAGTGGAAATATATCATCATGGGTTATATCAGAAAACATATATAATATGCAATATACCATGATAATAATTGATTATATAGGAACCAAGGCTCACATATAAATATATCATTGTGTGAATTTTCCCAGGCTCTATTTTTCTCCCACATTAATTAAAGGGAACTATAAATACGATCCAAGCAACCATCGTATAAAAACATTGAGTATCACACCCTATGTTGTATATATTGTTGGTAATCCTATAAAAAATTATTTTGTTTATCAAAACAATATTATATATCCCAATACAATAGTCCAACTCATAAAAATATTTTCATTTCTTCCCAACCTATAATACTCAATGAAAAATATATGTTAGGGATAACTCAATGTCATATATTGAGAGTGGAATTATCATTACACATCAAAAGTAAATACCAATATATATATGGACACATAAAGTGAATGATAAAGTGAATATATTATTTTAAATGATCAATTTTATATTGTAAACTCTTTTTTATTAAACAATCAAACCAATAAAATTTTATGTAAAGAAATATCATATATGAAATACTGGGAAATTATACATTTATTTATTTCAAATTTTGGGGATTTTAACTCATCACATCTATACATATTTCCTTCCACATCTGTATGTGACGAGCTACCAAAACCACCCACTAAACACATTGGAGGGTAAAATATATTTTAATGTAATTTTTAAATAATAGTTAAATTTTCTATTCAATTTCCAAAAGATAAACTCAATTATAATATTCAATCTCTTTACCTAAAAAACATCCACAATAAGGATGTTAATAAGTTTTTTCCTACATAGAATCCCACATAATAATGTTATAAATAAATTTTGGAAGCTTTTCCATCAAAATTTTTGTTGAAATAAATCTATAACTACTGTAACTATTTTTATTGTTATTATAGAAACATAAGTTAAAATATATTTGGATAAAGTGAAATAGAGTTTATTAATATAAATAAATGTTACAATTTTAAATAATATTTTCTATCATTCTCTTATCTATTTTAGGACATTAATTTTAATTCACATGAATCTTAAAATTTATATTCATTTTTTTAATATTTAATAATTCTATGATAGAAAAAAACTCTCATTAACACCATATGTAATATATTCCTCCCAAAATATCATCCTTGGGTACAAAAATTTGATTTTTTTCATAAAAAACATGTATTTACATTAATATGGAATATTTAAGAGACAAACTATTGTTTCCATATAATATGTGGTTTTCTATGTGTTTGGAGAATTTTTCTGTTTAAATAAAACATTATTAATTAATTTATACTAGTGTGGTTTGTAAAAACCCCATATATTATATATTAACCATAATATGGTTTTCTTTCCAAATAAAAAACCATATAGATTTTCCCTTTTAAAATAATGTAAAATAATTTTATGGATCATAATCCAAGGATAATTAATTGACTATATTATATTAATAATAATGTCTCGCTATAGAAAAATAACTTCTCTTAAAACATATAAGAAATTACATGTTAATAAAAAACCTTTTTAGAATCATCCTAGATGAATAAGTGAAATTACAATAAAATTTCGTGTGTATAAACTTTTTTCTTAATAAAATTATTAAAAAATATATCCTCTGTGAATCTATTCTTTGATATTGATCTCCTATATATTTATAACTGTTAAAAAACATATAGTTACTATAACATAATATTCATAATTGATGAATTGATTTTTATAATAGCAATACCTAACATAGACATTATATAGAGTTTGAAAAACCCGTAATGTAATCTAGAGAAATGAAAACTAGTGAAATAATTAATCCTTCTATCATTATTTCATGTTAGGTTTTAATGATCATATTTTTCTTCTATAAAAAACAACCTAAAAATTTCAAATATTTTTTCCTATTAATGTTTGTATATTTACCCAATTAAGATGTTTATAGTATACCAGATCCTAGGAATATCATCTGAAGTTCAAATATCAGTAATAGTCTATGCAACCTGGTAATAATATATTGAAATAATTCACATTTTGTATCATTTCCTCAACGAAAATGAGAGAAATTAGGTGTACATAATTAAAATTATAGTTTATCTCTAGACACAACAAATAATTTTCATAACAATTTATTATATTAATAGATAATAATGTTTCATAGGTTATTCTTTATATAGTAAATTATAAACATAACAACAATCATTCTATTCTTTGACAAGAATACTGATTCAACTGTTAAACAATATCAATATCTAGTTAATTATGAATGTATTCATCTAATAATGTGAATCTATATTTAGATAAGTATATTTTTAACTTACTAATATTCTATGTTTCTTATAATAGCATTCTAAATATTTTAGGATTGATATAAATGATAATCTTGATGAGGATGATGTTATTTATCTACAACATATTATTTTATAATATTAGTATCACGGTCAACTAGAAATTAAGAATGTCATTTATTGAATATAATACCACTAAATTTACTTCCCCATTTATTCAAAAATATGAATTATTGGTATAGATATATATTTCTATATTATTTTGTCTATATTAATATTTTTACCATGATATAAGTATTTGGTTAAGGAATATTCCACACCATATCATATATGAGTCTTTAGTATCCAATAAGAGTAAACATTGTCAAATATATAAAGAGGGAAACCATAAATAATTCCTCTACCAATTAAATATTATTATATTGTAATATTGACACCTTAAATGAAAATTGATTTAAAAAATTGTAACTTAGTCCAATTTGGGCCAGATGATACTTTTAATCTTGATACAATATAATCTATGGCTGTCATAAATTAATAGCACCTAACATGTTGAATGATTAAGATCTTAAAAACGGTTGTATTAGATGTGATATAATACTTAGTTGTTTTATGTGGATATATTCTCCAAATCATAACTCAAACTATAATATTTGGGTGTTACTGATTCTATAAATTTGTTTTTAATCCAATTTCTTCCACAAAATGAATATTTTCAATGTATATGTATGTATAACTATTTTCACAACTCACGATATGTTTTACTCAGACAAAAAAGAATATACATATAATTATACATATCGAAGGAGTCATACAGATAAGGTGAATGAAATTTTCCACATATCATTTAGAATTATATTAAATTGAAAATCCAACTAAAATTGAATATAGAGTCATAGAAATCCATTCCCCGCCTTTTCAGAACTAGGCGTAGGCCTTTTGGCCTTTGGGTTGTTTGACCTAAAGTCTATATAACTAGGTATATGTTTCTGAATAAGGGTTCTAACTAATCATAACTCTAATAAATAATATGTATGAATTATATTAAATAATGAAATTAAAAAAATAAAACTTAATAATAATTGAGGAAATTGTATAAGGAATATAAATTATTTATCACAAATACCATATAAATACTTTTATTCAAATATAATAATCTCTATATATAGTATAACAAAATATTCAACAAAACTATTCCTAAAACACAATTATATATATAAAAATTAATTATTGAAAATCTATTAAATATGTTAAAAATTTGTATATTTAAACATTTGATACAAATTTATAAAATCATTATATATAAAATATGATTATAATAATTATAAATTAACTATTCATTGTGGAAATTCAATAAATTTGATGATAGTAAATTTATATTCATTATCTAAAATATTTTCTTTAAAATTATTTCATATAATTAATTTCAATTTGAGAATATTATATTAGACATATTATAATCATTTTACATATATATTTCCATTTTATAAATTTTAAATTTAATCCAATTACCATATACATAACATTTTTGAAACCCTGATCAAATCTATAATACAATCTTTTTTTATTATATATAAATAATATCCAGAATATGTAACATCATTTATATATTTCAATGTATTTTTTATTAATTATTAATATGCATTACCACAAATTAGTTTAATGTCTTCTATTATTCTTAATTGAAAAACAATTTTTATATTACTCTAATGATTCGTAGTAAAACAAATTATTTCTATGTAAGAAGGCTCCGAACACAGTTTCAGAAATTTAATGTTAATATTAATAAATCATATTATGTTATATTAATAAATAATTAATTCATAATAAATTTATTTATTAATAAAAAATACATTTTATTTAAATAATTTTTAACACAATATAAATTAATAAATATCTAGCAGTACCATTTACTATATTTCAGGTGAAATTTTTAAATTTTATAATCCAATAATTAAGTGGATTAATGATAAAAATTATTATCTTTTTGAATTTTGAATATTAGTTCTATTAATAAATATTATTGATATGATGAGGTAGTCTAAATATTTATGAGCTATGCATTATATTTCCCCACTGATTGGTCATTCGTATCATGTCATATTTTATCTTATTTTATAATAAGAATCAATATCATTATGAATATATTATAAACTATTTCTTAAACCATTGTACTAATATTTAATATGAAATTATGAAATTTAAATTTATGATTAAAAAAAGTTAATTTTTTACATAGTTATTGTCCACACTGTCTATATATTTTATTCCATGACTCAACATGTATGAGCAGAAATTTTAATCATATGTAATGACAGGGAAAAATAAAAGTAGTATGACATTTAATACATTATTTATTTAAAGATTTCATGAATCTAAAATAATTATACGGATATAATAACATATATGGGGTTCACAATATCTATGAAAAATATCAAAATTAATTATATACAATGAGGAAATTGAAATTAAAAGCTCAATCATGTTATATAAATTTAATCATTCAAAAAAAATTATGATCCAATATATGTATACTTCACACCACTATTAATGCTTAAAATTGTCAACTCTCATTTTATGACAATTTAAAACCACTTGTAAAGAACTAAAATCGAAGATCAAGATTCATTAAAAAAATGTAACTTTTTGAAAGAATATATTAATTTTATAAATATACATTACATTTTGAATTCAAGGACCTTTATGGTATAGGTTTTAGTGAATTTGATAACAACATACATCCATTGAGTCAGAGATTACAAAAATAATTAAAAAATAATTAATTGTATTTATATTCACATTCACCATATCTGTACTTTGAACTTCTATGGAATCCTATGAGAAACATTTTAAAAACATGGGATGAGAATAAAGTGAAATTTAATCTATATAAAAATAAGTAATGAATCCATTAGTCTATGAATACATATAAACATATGAATCATTTTCAAAAATACACACTTGTTACCCATATATACATACTTTTTGAAACATGAGATTTCCATAAAACATTAGCGAACATATATTAAACCATAAAGGTATATAAGGTCAATTTTTACTTATATTTTAACCCTTGAAACTACCTTATTATTTTTACCCCTCATGTCTACCTTACAATGTAACCCTCACGACTACCTTATGGAGTAACCATCATAGTTACAAATGGAGTAACCATATGACCGACCTCCAATTTACACATACCTAATTCATTAGAGAGATATTTCAGTCCCACACATAATCAGAAAAAATTCCCATGAACCATAACATAATTATAAAACACAAATAATTTAATATAACATTGCTTTCAAATTTTTTAATTTAGGTGCATAAAAGAGGATTTCTAAAGGAAATTATTTTACAAATATTATATATTTTAAGTGACTATTAATAATGTGAAAGGAATATGTATATTGAATATTAATATATTTAATAAATCATAATATAAATGAAATTCAATG
The DNA here is from genome assembly GCA_963277665.1 of Viscum album. Classification (NCBI taxonomy): domain Eukaryota; kingdom Viridiplantae; phylum Streptophyta; class Magnoliopsida; order Santalales; family Viscaceae; genus Viscum; species Viscum album. The sequence goes on along the minus strand of OY728121.1, from coordinate 1,635,597,570 downwards.
CAAAAATATTCGTAGTTGCAGATAATTGATTAAGTAAAAGGTTAACCCAACGAAAGGAAATTTGGTTAACAATACCCTTACCTAAGGTTTGTATTACTTAATACGTGTTTAACCATCTTGTATAGTGGTTAAAAAGATTTTATTAATATTTCACAGAATAATAATCATGTTTATGACAACATTAAACCCATTCAGTAATATTATTTTGTTATTTACATTGATTCAGGTGCGTTCTTTACATAGTTTCCATGGTCGGTTCGTAATAGATTTTCCGGTTGAATGGAACATAAACTCTACAGTTGGAATGAATTGATGTTAATATGATTCTATAAAATTAAATTATTTCATAAATCCTTTTTTATATATGGTATGAGGATGAATCAACAGATAAATCATTAGTGATATTTGTTTAGATCATTTTGGTGGTCTTTGAAAATATTTATCTTATTTCATTATATAGAATTAATATTATGTGTATAAGTTAATTAAACAATTTCATAGAGTTAATATAATAAAATTATAAAACTTTTTAATCCCTTAAAATGTATTTACAACCATCTTTGAATGATGTAAATGTAATTTAATACACATCATCCATGATGTCAATAAATCGACCCATCATAGACAGTTTTTTTATTTATTAAATAATAGGGGGAGGAGAAGAAGTATGTTGATGAATTATTCCATAAAATTTATAGAATACAGAATATATAGGATTCTAGAGATTTAATTTCCCTTTTATATGGGTAGGGGTAGATATTTTAATAATATAAAAAGAATTTAAATTAAAATGAAATAAAATTAAAGAGTATTTTTACCTTTTGATATATTCCACTTAATGTCCTCCTTAAAGATATTAGTACATGCCTTTTTGTTAGATAAGAATGTCCTAGAAATTGGGAATATCAATGTGAATGGTATTTGGTATAATTTAGAAAATTCAAAAATCATGAGAGGTGTGAGAGGAAGAGGGGGTGTAGGTTGTATTTATATTGGATGAGAGGAGGTGTTTTCCATTATTTTAATCATTAGTTTAAATTTTTTTCTCAATACTATGAGTAGACATGATTTATGTGACCAAATAAGTAAATAGATCATGTGAGTTCAAACCAAGGATGATTACATCATCAATGATGATGGGAATATTGTATCTGTCAAATAATATATATAAAAGATATATTATAGTATTTCATTATTCATTAGAAATTCGAGTATGTCTGGAAAATACAAAAAAATCACCTGAACTATTTTTGGACATGTAGAATTTAATAATGGACTCCATTTTATCAAACAAAATTAATATAACAATCTGAATATTTAATTAATATTATAATGTATTCAAAAAAACAATTCAAAAACTATAAATGATTTTATTACACCTTGAATAATTAATCAAGGTCTCATAAAATTATCATATAAAATTAAAAAAAACATTCATTTATTAATTCAATTTATGAAAATATATTTTCATTTAAATTATTAAATTAATCATAAAATTTTAATAAAATCATAATGAGTTACAAAAATAAAAACGCTAATATAATGATCATATTGTCCTTTATAAGATGAATTTTTATTATATATTAATTGGTGAGTTTAATATTCATTTGTCCAATTTTCATTTCATAAGGACCATATCACTACTCAGAAGGATAAATTCACTATTCATAAGGGTAAGTTTAGATTCACTAAAAAGTTTTTTTATCCGATCAGACACTAAATAACATACGGATCGCAACCGTGTATGTCTATTTTTTAAAATTCAAAACACATAAGTGAAAAAATTATATTTAATGGATATATTATAAATTACACATAGTACTCATTAGTTCATTTAATAATATTGTGTTTCCTTTTAAAATCATAGGATGTTACCCAACTCATCAAGATACAGCCATAAGCTAAATAAATCACAAGAGATTTGGGTGAAATTCATCTTTTAATCAAAACATTCAAGAAAAATCCTTGTAAATGAATAATTATAAGAGAGATTGAGGATGAGGGATATTTGAAGAATAATATACAATAGATCCGAATATAATTAATTGAATCGGAACTGAATCCTGTGGATTATCCTCTAATGTGGATGTTTTTTCACATTGGTTATAACTCATGAGAAAATGGATTAGTTATTTCATATCACACAATAAATAATGAATCAAACTCTTAAATATTTTATCCAATAAAATATATAATTTATGAAAGATAATATAAGAATATTATGAAAATTTTAACTTATAATGATCTTAATTTATATATTCATAGTGCGTTTGAGTGAACGATCCTATATGATTCAACATTTAACATCGATACACGATACAATCATCTATACCTTTCAAATTGGAAAAGGTAGATACATGATTATATACTTTATAATAACATTTATTCAAATAATAAAAAATAGACAGACTATATAATATGTATATTTAAAAACACCATAACTGTACTGCTTCTTCTAGTGATAAGAACTCATTATTTATAATTTGGGTTCAATACCTAGGGAGATGACCCTGCAAATGTTTTATACCTTACAAATAAATATTAGATATTAAAAATTACATCTAAAACATAATATCATAGACAATAGATCCAATAGTTTTTTATGTTGGTGTATTTTCAATATAAAAATATAATTTCCAAAAAAATTTAAAATTTATCCACAATTACGCCATAAAATTACTCTTTCTAGACATCTCATCAGTTATACTCATCTTAATAATTTTGGGAATTGAATACATAAGAATGGTTGTGTTGAAATTATAAATAAGTGAGGACTTATCAACATATCATAAAGGGTTTATAACTCAATCATATAAGAATACATCATCATGGTATAAATATTTTATTAAAATAATATATTAAAAGTAGTTATGTCTAGATACATGAAAGTGAAAAAAATATCCCATAATGATTGAGATTATAATATGGAAAAAGTAATCTGTGACTTGAGACAATAATAATGATCCATGGGGAATGTCATAGGCATATGACATTGAAATTTTCAATAACAAAAAATGTAAATCATAATATAGTGGATCATGAATCAAATTCAGTTTACCTTAGTGAATATGTGATCACATCCCAATTCCCATAGTGTATTTGGAGTCAAAAATATTTCCACTAGTGGATATGGAATAAATATCAATTTTCTATTGTAGATCATACAACAAAAACTGTTTCCGATAGTTGATTAGGATTCATCTCTAGCTTCCCACGGATGAATGGGCATCGTTAGTCATTTTCCATTAATATCTAACGATCTATAAAGCATTACCCAATAAATTAGAGGGTTATATAAAACCCACCAATCATATAATGTCAATACATATTCATTATTTCTTCATGAAAAAATTCATAAATTATATAATGAAAACCATAGTAAATGGAAATGGGGGTTTTTTCATTTATAAAATTGTATATCATAAAATTACATCAAGTGTTAGATATTATTGTGAAATTAATCAATGACCCAAAGGATTATATTAAAATTTAATTTTTAGGTTTTTTAATGATTTTTTACTCCATCAGAGATGTATCATTTTGGAAGAAATTGGTAATTGGAATGAAAAATATAAAAATATTTTTTATAATATTTATAAATATAAAATAAAATATGTGATACCACATGTTACATTAAAAAAGAAAATGATATGGATGTGAAAATGTATACTTATAAGAAATTATATATAATAAACTAAAATTATTGGATTCCTAGAAATATATTAAATATGTGTATTGGTAATTTGGGTGCTCCATAATAACATATAGGCAAGAATGGAAAATCCTTTTTAACATTTTGATTTATTTCCCAGGAATCCCCCATCATAAAAGGTATTAAATAATTTTTCTTTTCAATTGGTGAATAAAAACACGTAAATCACATGGGATAAGAAAAGATTCAAATTATAAATTATAAATTATTTTTTTATAACGAAATAATATATAGATGGAGTATAAATATCGATTTAAGAGAGGATTTTTTTAAAAACATAGTATTTTTAAGGAATAAATTATTAAAAAAATACATTGAAAAAATTCACATGGAATTATTAAATAAAATATAAAAAAATAATATGATATAATAAACCAATATTAGAAGAAAAATTTTCATGAAGAAAAATTATAAGTCAATAAAAAGGAATTGATTTTAAAAAAAATAAAATTGCTTCCAAATTGGTAGAACACACTCAATACACTGATATAATATATATAAAGACCATAATCGTTTATTTCATAACTCTATAAATATAAATTTAATTTAAATAATATTCCTTTATTGACATTCATGATACAATATTAGTCATCTATTGTTTATTTTCATAATTACTGATTAATAATTTTGTTAGTTTTGTATGTGTTTTACAATGGATCTATCGTTCTTTTTTTGGTATAATGTTTATCATTTCCATATATATTATGGAATAATGATATGTTATCTACATTGATATTTATTCATTTTAATTTCATTCAAAAATATTTTTTACAGAATAATGAATATATAATTTGTGATATACTTTTTTCAGAATGTTTTCACAAACAAAAGTTGGTATCTTAATAATGAATATAAATATTTATATTACCATTAAATAACCAAAAAATCTAATTTACATATAATTATCATTATAATTTTTATTTTGAATTTTATATTACTATATAATATGTGCAATAACTGAAACATTCATAGTGAAACAAACATGAGAAATATAGTAAAGTGACACAAACAAATGAAAATAATGAAATATTATTATGAACATGTTATAATATGTTATAAAAGGATCATATATAATTTTATAAATATTTATATAGTTCTATTATATGTTAATAACATGATTTAAACCAATATGAATGTGTTTAAATATTTCTAAACTATTAGAGACCATGAAGTATGGGATTTCGTTTCTATTTAAATTCCATTTGGGATTATATATTTTTATATATCAAATACCGTTTATGTAGGGTATGTACACCCATGCTGAAATATGGTATTATTATTAATTTACAATACATTGTATATTATGTTTTAGTTTTACTTATTTAGCATAATGGGAATGGAGTTGAAAATTACAATGATGTAAATGTAACTGAGCAATCTCAATTTCTTTTGTGATTGTTATCATTATCTTCACTTAGTCACTTTATGGTAATAAGTCTTCATTGAAAATTACATTTATCGTTAATATCCATATTCATTAATTATTGATATGATTATTTCCTAAATTTTATAAAAAAAAATTATTTGTGGAGTTTATATTGAATGTAATTAAATTAACTACGGAAATATTGATAAATTCATATAATTTATTCAATAATGATATTTGATTAGAAATAATTTTTAATGAAGAATTAAATTGATTATTAAATATGTGAGAAATGATTTTAACCATAATTAAAGGTTGGAACTAATTAAATGATATATATTTGATGCATTAGTAGGTCTCATGAGAAAAATATTTTTCCCAAATAAAATATGTTTTTACAATTTGATTGAAGTGTCGGGTAAATGGCCCTAATATTAGTGTTATTATATGCCTAAGACATGATGTACATAAATTTTTAATTTCACTCATTAAGAGGTCCATTATCATTATCCAGGATATTATCAATATGATAATATATTTATTGGATTTAATATATAATATATTCGGTAAATTTCATGAGTTTTTATAATATAACATGCCATATTTATTACGCCATATCAATTCATGAAATCATGTTTCATAATTAGAATATGATTTTAGTTAATTATATTTTCATTTTTATCATTTTGTAATGTTTCAGGGATTATTCCACTGTAAATAACCCTTAATAAGAAATTGTACTCACCCTTATTTTGTTTCCATTCTCTATATAATGATGATTAATCATTTGAATATGATTTCAATGATGCTGATCATTTTTTTATATATACTATGATTTGTTTTCTATTCCCAATGTAAAATGGGAATCATGTATGTATATGGATCTATAAAAATACTAAATTAATCAGTCCAACTAGATTTCACCCATTTTATATATTCAAATATAATAAATTAAGTCATTGGCTCCAAAGTACTAGGGTCAGGGTCATTACAGTTGGTATTAGAGGATGTTTTGTGAAAACCATATGAACCTTACTTAACAAGAACATAGATTTTGGGACATAAAACCTATGTCATAAGTTGGGGATATGCATATAATATCACCGAATATATTCTATAATGAATAATTTATGTGGGTATTCCTTGAAATAGATCCCTATCGGGATATGAAAAAAGGATATGGTTTTGTAACAAATGTAAATATGCATAAATACAATAATGAATTAACATTGGGTTAGAATCTTATGTTGCCTGGTATAAAAATATGTGGCTTACTATGTTGCTATTTTTACACTCCCAGGTGTTATTCATAGAATAATTATAATATTATTCACAAATAAATATAGAGTATTTTAAATATGACACATCTACACAGAAACCAATGTTTATGATTATTAGATTAAGAGATTATAAATTTTAAAATTTATGATATGTGTTACACCATATTTAGAATTATAAATTTTTATTTAATATTAATAATTTTATTCAAATATTTAGAAATGAGAATTGTTTTGAAATGGATACTAGAAGGGTGATGTGTATCAATACATGTGGTCTATTTGTATAATTTCTATGTGAGGAATCCAATATAGCAAGTATTGGAGCTGATATTAATATGGATTTATTGGGGAATTATAATAAGATTATTAATGGAATATTTTTGCAATTGGAGTGACCTAGTTAATAATTACAATCTTATATGTTGCATTTATTTATGTGACTGAATCACTAATCCAATAGTAGTACTACTAATTAAATTTTATTTGAAAATGAATTATGTCTCCAGAGAAGGTATTTACGGCCTTGGGATGTGTTGAAAATGAAATATTTACACATGTGGGTATTTTTTCAATGGATATGTTGATAAATAGTGGAATTTTATCAACAATACATGAATTAATGATGAAATAATAATCATTCCATCTAAATATTTTAAAGAGACAATATTCATAAAAATTTGATAATGGGAAAATAGTTTAAATGAATAGAAATTACATTGGATATAATAAAAACAATGATGAAGTTATCTATAATTATGGGGCTACCATTAAATGGTTATAATTGTTTTGGTACATATTTCATATGCAACATAGATTGATTTAATGACCATTTCATTCAAGGTAATGTCCAAAGTCATTTAAATGCATTGGTCTCTAAATATTTATCATCATATGCTGAACTAGTTTTATGTCCCATCAAAATAGAGAAGTAATTACATAAACCTTATATATATTCGTAGTAAACCAAGAGAATAAGGGGTCATATAAGATCTAATTGGGCATTAATTCATCATATAATAATAAGTAATTTCAGAAACTTCCAGTTTAGGAGAAATGTGGAGAGAATTGTCATAGAAAATTATTTATGTGATTCTGAATTTCTTATAAACTTGGAGATTAGGATCACAATACTTAATAATTTAAAAGAAAAGAAAATATCAATAATTTTTTGTTCCTAAATTTTATATAGATTGGTAATGTCTAACACTAATTCCCTTAGAGTCAATGTAATCTACCATAGAAGATATAATGGAAAAAATGAAATTAATTTTACATAACTAAACCTAAGTTGGATGTACATAATGAATTGGAATAATGTTCATTATTATTATCACCAAATTTATTTGATACATTATTTGACTATGTGTCCCTAAACTCTTTTATATCTTCCTAGTTTTATATAAATATTATAAATTTCATAATTATTATAATAAGGAGTTGTCTGTGAAGACTATTAAGGGATGTATTATTGCAACAAATATTTGTTAGGAAGTAACCATTATCACACACAAAAAATATTCATTTGAATTCATTTTCACCATAACTACTATGGAAGTCAATACATTCCTTTTTATGGGCATGTTTTCAAAGTATGATATAATAATATATTACCAAATGATGAAAATTATGTTATTTTATCAAGATGTATAATTCAATTTATTTGTAGTAGTGACCTCATCATATAAATCATTTATAGATATGCCCTAGTTGCTCTACTGAAATAGATTCTTAGGGAATAAGAAAAAACAACATCTATGGATGAATGAGGTAATATTAATATTAAAGAATTATATATTTAATATGAATACATTGATGTATTTCATGAAAAATTACATAGACATATTCCTAAGAGTGATGTTGGGTTTTCCATAAATTTAATCCATGATATTAAACCAATATCAATGACCCTATATACAATTTAAACTGTGGATTTGGTTAAATTTAATGAACCACTAAAAATATTTTGGGGTTAAGGAAATTTATTTATCTAGTGTATCTCTCTGGGTATCTCGTGTTCTCTTTGTTAAGAAAAAATATGGATATATGAGGTTTTTTTATTGTTTATTTGGAAAGCAATGATATTATAATAAGGAAAAAGTACATTTTCCTTGATTTGATGACTTTTTTCTGTAAATCATAGAGCCCTAAATTTTTCCAAAATTAACCTTGATTCTAGGTATCATCAATTGAGAATAAATAAGGATGGAATTACAATGATATATTTTTCAATAAGCTATGAAAATGTTGAGTTTAATTTTATTTATTTCATATCAACTATTAAAACACCTTTTTTATGGATGTACTGAGGAGATTATTTAAGGAATATCATTTTTAATTTGTTGTAGTATTCATTGATAATATATTACTATATTACTAAATCCATGTAAACAATGAAAATAAAATTCTAATTTTTATTCAGATTCATTGAAGGAATTTGTTATATAGGAATTAAGAATATTGATTTTCTGGAAACAGAAATTTTATTTTATTTATCATGTTGTCTCCAATGATGGAATCTCAACTGATCTTGTGAAGTAAGAGGCACTCATATTATTCTGGAAACCTTGTAGGGCATCGTTAATTCTTATAGGAATAAAAATATATTAATATATATAATCATTGGGAACCTAACTAAAAATTTATTACTAGGAAATCCAGTGTTTCGAACCGACATGGACAATTAATTTTTTCAAAATTATTTAAATAAAATAAATTTGTAAATGATTTGTTTTTTTGAAAAAAATAATATTATTTATTGGTATGAATATAAAAATGTGAGGCATTCTAGGTTTATTTATTTTTTATGTTTCTCTACTAGTGTTCAATTGATAATTTGTTTATTTAGTTTTGTTGCTAGAATTGGATCAACAAGGATCCTTGGTCTGGTTACATTGAACTCATTCTATGATTTATTCATTGGAATGATCACCTACTAAACACAATAATAAAACTAGGAAACTTAAATAATTATTTAAACATAAGAATCCTTGATCTCATATTGGTCATATGAAATCAAAGTGGATTAATTGATGAAATGAAATAAAATTCCCCAATCCACAAGTAACAGTTATGTAAGTTCCAAATAAAGTCATTTCAAATTGATAAATGGTTTGAATAAATATAAAATGAAATAGAAAATAGAAATAAGACCTATGAAACACGTTATACAATCACATCACCTAAAAAAATGAAACTAATTTCTCATTCTAGGTATGATGTGAAGCAAGAACATGGGTACCTGAAGATGAATGTTAGCGAATAATGGGGTCGAACCCCAACTCATGATCATTACTCTGTCCACTAGTGGTAATCCCTTGGTGATTCTATGGCTCTTCTAGTCACATAATATGTTATAAGGGTGGCCAGGGGGAGTATATATAGAAAAATAGGCCATCACCCTCAGGTGCATCTACATTTATTTTTCTACTCACCACCACCATCACAACATGTAACTAGGATACCTAATGTATAATCCTTCGATCTTCAGGCGTCAGGAATCTCGGTGTAATATTCTACAAAAAACACAGCTTGAAAAAACTGAAAGCTTGAAAAAACTGATGTCTTGTAATCATGATACACATCGTATAATTGTGTTTCATAATATTTAATCAAGTAACGACATATCCTATATTACCATTTATTTTTGAAAAAATGACTAGGTTTAATTCTATTATTCCTCATAAAACTATCCTAACTTAGTTTCCTAGTCAATATATTTCTCCAAAATTTGATGTTGTGCTACTAACATCGCCCTAGAACAATGATTCTTTTAACTCCTAAATTTACCCTTCCCATTCATTTTTAATAAATATATTTTTCCATCCATAGAATCATAACACAAATAAAATAATTTCAATATTTAAAAGATTAATGAATTATGTACACAATTAAATACATTAATACACTAAAACATGTATGCAAGGAATGTAATTTTCAATTCCTTATAACAATAAACATAAATGGGGTACATTTTTTAATTGAATTGGTATGCTACAATAAGAGATTAGATCAAAATAATTATTTGGTAATCCTTTAACTATGAATATAGGAATATGGGTAATATTTTATTCATAAAATTAATGTGATGACGTTTTTTTAATAACTATAGTAGTGATTATTCATTGCACTGATTTTAATAAAACATCTATAATTGATGTGTTTGTGATTTATAGTAATTAATTGAAGAAGGGTATTGGTAGTTTAATAATTAAAAACGATAAATTTATGTCATATTCATTATGGAAATTGAATAATCATGATGAAAAATTTCCTAGCTATGATCCTGTGTTTACTATTGTAATAATTTGATTGATGGTATAAATAAATGACATATATAATGAAATATGTGAGATACACATGAATAAAAAGAACCTAAAATACTTATTTTTAGATAATGGTGTCAATATGAGATAATGTATATGGGTCAAGATGATCAATGATTATGAACGCTTAAAACTCTCCCACTCGAGGAACCAAAATATTGAATTATATGCCTTGAGTAGAAATGATCATGATCTTCTGATGAAAATGAGGATTGAAAGGGATCATATTTTCATGAATCTAGTAAGAATTTATATGGGAATCACTATATAAGGGATGAAATAATTCATTTTTCATATTATCATGAAATCAATTTTATTATAAAAGATAAAAATATGTAAGTCTATTGATGAAAACATTATGATAGAAATTAATGCTATGAATAATGGGAAATTATAAGATATTTTTATTGAAGATAGTTTTATAAAATTTGTAAAGAGACTATGTGATCCCTATATATATGTGTTAAAAAATAATTTTTTGGATGATTATCATACCCAATATTTCAATATACACGATTGAAGCACGAAGATATATAGGGACTTGGAGGAACAATTTTTTGGGGTAATATGCATTGATTTTTTTTTTGTTCTATAAGAATTGTTTTTCATCAACTTAATGATTCGATAAATGAAACTATTTGATATATACATCCTCTACATAGTATTATATGGAAATGGATTTATATTACTAAAGTCAATATGAAATTGACACCTAAGAATCCAACAAATAATAAAAAAATATGTCTTATTATTGACCTCATAACCAAAATTTCAAATTTAATTTCTATGAAATAATATTTAAATCTTGATAGCCTCACAATGATCTATATTAATTATATTTTTGGAATTCATGGTTACCCTATATTATTATTTTTAATTTAAATCCCAACATAAAAACAAAACTATGAAAGTTCATTCAGATGGCTATTGATAGTAATCATAACATTAGTATTGCCTTCCATCCTAAAATTGATGGGAAGTCAAATGTTTTATTCATGTAATGGAATTAATGTTGAGTACAAGAAAACATGTCATTCTTGGTATGGTGGATTAGTATTTACCTCTATTAGTGTTTTCCTATAACAATAGTTTCCATTCATGTATTCAAATTTTGTGGTATGAAGCATTACCTGAAAATATATATTTTAATCCCTCTGGGTAGGATAATGTTTTTGAACAGAAACAAATAAGCTTGAATCATCTTGAAGATACAACAAAAATGGACAAGGAAAATTATGCTCACATTAATGTAGCCCAATGTAGGAAAATGTATTATGTTGATAATAAGTTGAAATATTTGGAATTACAATGGGATATCATGATTTCCGAAATTTATCACCATGGAAGGGTTTAATAAGGGTTGGTATGAAAGGAAAACTGAGCCCATGGAAATTACACCCTTTGAAATCATTAATATGATTGGATTGTTTTATTCTCATTTTGAAATTCCTCTAAAAGAATCAAAAGTACTTGATTCCTTATATATACTGTTTCTATGAAATTAAATGCCAGACACGACACATAGTATCAACTCTTATGAAATATTGTTAGAATAGATGTATCTAGCATCGATGAATCCATCGGGATTGTTGATACTATAGATAATGTATTGAGGAATCAAATTACTTGACAGGTGATGGTAATTTATAGATATCAAAAAATGGAAGGAGAAACATGGGAACTAGTGTATATTATAATTAATAACTAACTAAATATTTTTATAAGGTAATATAGTTAAAATTTTAAGGAATTTTTTTTTGTATGAGGGATGAATGTCACAACCCAATGCATTAAAATATAATTTTTTAAAATTTAACATAGTTGATTCCTTGTTATTAACACAACACCAATATTAAGAAAGAAATTATTGTCTCATTCATGCGCATATAATTTAAAATTAAATTTTAATACTCTTTGGATATTTAATTTAAAAAATAAAATTAATTTTTTATATCAAAATATCATAATTATTTTAGTTTTTATATCATGAGTTTTCTCTGAGAAGATTCATTTTTTGATAAATAGTTTTAAAATACTGAATTTTAATTGAAAATTGTATTTTTATTTTAATTATTTATAATGATAAACTATAATTTTAATTTGTTTTAAAGAAAAATTATTTTCATAATTGATTATTTAATCCATTTTAGTTCATTAGAATCATTTTTCTATTGAATTCTGATATGAAAAAATTAAAATTGTTTGAACATTATCACATTAAGAACCCTCTTTCTCTTCATGTTTGTGAGAATAATTTAAAATTATTTTTTATTTAATTATATTAATTAATTTTGGACAAATTTATTCCATATTTATAATTATAATAACGTATTATTTCTAATAATTTATTCTTTTTTTCAAACTGAATAGTGAATGCAATAAAATTTTATTACTAAATTAAATCTGAAAATGGGTTTACCAGGGGATTAAACTTAAACCGTAACTATTAAATTTAATATAAAAATATAAAAAAATAGAAGGCCATTTCATGACCATTACACATTTATGGTTCATGAAGTCTTCATTTTGAAACCATTTGACTTTTTTTAAACATTTTATAACATGATTCTCATCAAAAATAGAATGTCTTCCCTCCCAAAAAATTATAAAATGTCACCCCTCTCCCCCTTATTCTCATCATACTTTCTATTAGATTAAGGGATTAATTTTTCAAATTAAATAATAAATTCCCCCCTATGAAAGTGACTAGTTAGGATAATTGTAACACTTATACTCGGAGGGATTGAATTAGTGATACCTTTTATTTTATAATTCCATGAAACAACATTCACCTCCTATTAAATATTTCATTCCCTATTGAAAATAATTCAAACCCAAATTGATATGAATACAATATTTACAAGATTAATTATTCTATAAGAATATCTATATCTTAGGTATTGTTTGGAAAATATCCAATTCATAAAATTTACTATAATCCAATCCTTGGAATACAACGAGTAGGATATTCCTATTCACTCGTATTGTACTTTGATGACAATCCGATATTGTGTGTCCACCTTCTTAACAAAAATAGTGTTAGACCAATTTCGTGTAACAAAACATGTTACGTGTGTTTCCTTTTCAATTTATCAAAATATATTTATTGGAAAAAAATTTGAGAATTTCTTATTGAAAATTTTTTATGAACATTAATGACATTGATATAGAATTCAATCCAATTTTCCATATCAGATCAGCATAGCCCAATTATTCTAATCAGATTACTTTAATCTAATTCTATTTACAATGTATATATCTTTACAAAATATGATTCATGAAAATTATGAATTTTGTCTTACTTAGTCTGCAAATCCCAATATGGAAATCCCAATCTAATTATTCAACATGATAGAGTGACGAATGGAATATGATGACCATCTAAAGATGATATATAACTGAATATTATGATCCACAATAAATGATGATTGAATGAAGAAAATTTCAATCTTTTCTCTCCGCCATTCACTTATCTTCATTGAATGTTCTTTAGAAATGCATAATACGTGAACATCATTATTTCACCAAAATGTCAGAACTTCCAACTCTTCCAATTAATGGTACCCCCATCATAGAAAGTATAATGTACTTTTTTCCTTTTATAGGCATCCCAAGGATGGTTTTTGTGGGAATCCCCAAAACATTCCTACTTAAACAAATGCAACAAATTTTTATAAATCATTGAATTATGTGGGAATTTATGATTTCTTCACCGCTTCTAGATTCTTCAAGTCTCTTCTCAATTCGTCTCAAATCATCACCATGAAATCAACTCATCTACTAAAATTCATTTCAATCACCATTCTGGATTCAATTTCCCAATATGAAGCTTCATACTAGTTTAATGAAGAAATAAACTTCTTTGAACAACTTTTTCCAATTTATTTACTTCATTAAAACAACTAAATATGATGCTCCCCATGAAAAAACATCCAACAATATCCTCAATCTCTTATTTAAAACCACTTAAACTTATTCACATTAGAATGATTATTCTCCTCGGATACAATGGATCTTGACCCACATAAAGAAAGAACATAAGCGAGAGTTCATATTTCTCTTCTGAATATTATCCCATTGAATGATTATTTCTATTTTTAGATCAACATTATTTTCCAAGGATTTGTTTATTTGGGATTTTGGTATGACTAAAAACTAGTACCTTCAATTTCTCAGAATTATCATAAATCCGATGACATTACATTTAATACTCGTCCTTAGGAAATTAATTTAACCGTATTAAATGGATGATTATATTGATGACCCAACATTTTCATTAGGTCTTTCATCATCCTCAACTCAATTATATTTCCATTGCACTTGAATAATATTCTACAATTGATGAGTATAAGGTAGGCTATATATTATGGACTAGTTCAACAACTTCATCTCATGAAACTATTTTTTTTCACTAACTTCATCATGTATCATTACATCATTCATGACATTTAACATATTTAAGAACCACTTTAATATCTTCAGTATTTTAGTCAATGTATTATAACTCCCCAATCAATTTCTTACAATATATTTCATCCTGATTATGATATATAGGAATATAATTTTCATGAATAAAAAAAACTGGATACGATTTCTGAGACCCTTTTTCTTTTTTCTATCATGATCTGATAAATGTGAATAAGATTTGAACCATCTCTTTCACTCCCCCTCTCTTTTTTCAAGCTTTAATCACATATCTACCATATATATGTGATTTATGAGAACTCCATGATCCTCAAGGAATCAGAACATTTAATTTATCATAGACATATAGACTCATATTATCCCATTATGAACCAATCATTCATCCTAGACTAATGGTAAATTTGATGACCATTTTTTTCAATAAGATACAATCTCAATACAATCAATCCATTCATTCAAAATATAATGATTATTCTCTTAGATAAATCTCGACCACGATACTATGGTCCTTTTCAAGCATTGGGAGTCTGATTCAGAAAACAAAATTGAGAGGACCAGTTTGGGATATACCTAACACTGAGAGGGGGGTGAATCAGTGTTGGGGACTTTTTAAACCAAGTCCAACTTTTTATCCCTGTACCTCTAGACCTGTTAGGATCTTGATTCTCTTATTCTCTTTTCCCTGTCGCATGCAATAATAGAAAGCAGTAAAAATGTGCACACGATATTTTTACAAGGTTCACCACTCAATAAGAGTAGCTACGTCCTTGCCATGCATGGATATGACCACTGCATGGATTCTCCACTATAAAGTAAAATGCTGTTACAATGGAGTGGCTAGGAAAACAATCCTCTAGCCAGTGTGAGTCCCTACACTTTGGAGGGGAGTGGGAAACAATCCTCTTCCCTGGACTGGTGAAAGCCAAGTCCAACTTGCAGCCTCTAGCTGGTTCTTTATACTGCCTATCGAGACAGTCTTATTCCTTCTTCAAAAGGTTGGTTCTGCTCTTGATCTATTGTAGTGCTCTTCACTTGATTACTTGCAAAGCAGTAGGCAAGCAATTCTCTTCTTACTTTCTCTTCTTCTCTAGTGCAAAAACAAACTGCACTAGTTCTTCTTCCTTCTTCTTCTTAGTGAAACAACTGACTGCACTAATCACCTTCTTTCTTTAGCTAGAATCACATACACCAATGTGATTATTCAAACACTGAAGATCTGCTCACAAAGCATCATCTGAATTAAACTGCCCTGAATAATTGTCAGCCTTCAGTTGGGCATACTCTATTCTTCTTCCTTTCTTCCTTCTCTTCTCAATACCAACACCTGAGTGTATTGGTATACTGAATTCTTCCTTTGTGCAGATATGAGTTCAATTGCACGTCTAGTTCTTCTTCACTTCGCAAAGCACAACGAGAGTGTTAAACACCAGTCGTGTGAGTGCGGTTCAACTTCTCTTTGTGAAACCGAATGGTTCACAGTTCTTTCTTCTTCACAAAGCTGCTTCGAGAGTGCAATGCACCTATTGAAGGCCTGCGGTACCCTCAAATTTTCCGTGCACCCTTCTAGGCGACTTGCGCATAAAATTCAAGCCTTGCGCGGAAAAACACCTTTTGGCGCGAAAAACCTTTTTTGCGCAACTCTTCCTTTTCGCGCAGAACTTCCTATTTCGCGCAGCAGTTCCTTTTTCGCGCAACACTTCTTCTTTTCGCGCAATACTCTATACTTCAATTTTTCCGCGCGTCAGAGCTCAGGATTTGTCTATGTGTCGAGCATAACTTAATGAGAGGGGTTCACCTCATATTTATAGGCATTTTTGACCTTGCGCATAAAAACCACTTCCTGCGCGTAAAACCTCCTCCATGCGCGTAAAAACTCTTTAATGAAACTTCATATTTCGCGCCATGCTTCAATATTTCGCGCACCTCATGCCTTTGGCATTTTTCATCCTTCTAAGCCTGAAGCACCAATTGCGCGCAAAATTCCGCACCGTGTTCTATATTGCGCGCAAACCCAATCTTTCCTGCGACATCAGATTTCGCGCACTGCTCCAATATTTCGCGCATTTTATGCCTTTGCCAATTTTTGATCTTCTGATCTCGAATCATCATTTGCGCGAAAACTTCATTCCCCAATTTCGCGCACCATGCCAATATTTCGCGCAACCCGCAGATTTTTCGCGCAACCCGCTACTATTTCGCGCATCCCGCAGATATTGCGCGCACCACTTTATTTTTGCGCGAAACGTGCCTAAATTTCCGCGCACTCCATTCCTTTGT
This sequence comes from Viscum album, assembly GCA_963277665.1. Classification (NCBI taxonomy): domain Eukaryota; kingdom Viridiplantae; phylum Streptophyta; class Magnoliopsida; order Santalales; family Viscaceae; genus Viscum; species Viscum album. Next base: position 1,635,580,188 of record OY728121.1, on the reverse strand, counting down.
CATTTTTCATAGTTCTGACCTTGAATAACTCTTTTGCACGTATAAACCATCTTCAGCGCAACATCCATTGCCAAGCACATTTCTTCATCTCCCGATTTTCAGGCCCTAAAATTTGGCAAACACTGGAAAACGGCGCCACCTTAAACTGTGCTTTTCTGCCATCCCCAGATTGTCTATTTCTTTGCCATTTTATCTCTTTACTGCTTCCCATAACCATTCTTCTGCTCTTATCACGAATCCCACTATCGTGATATTTATCCTTAGATAGATCAGCTTAAGCATCGTCAGAGTTGCAATGGGAACTGAATCTTTCCTATCTTCCAGCAGCATCATTCCTTCCAATCAAAACATTATATGACTGGCATCATCATTTCTCCCCCTTTCCTTCATAAGGCTTGCATCACAAGTTCTCCTAACTCATGATTTGTGTGAAATACATACCAGCAAAGCATCGTCTGATTTAGATACAATGTGAAATGCCTGTGTACCTCAGAATGTCAAGCCCGTCCACATTTTCTCTTCTTCATAACCATTATTCTGCAAATCATATGATTCTATTCTTCAAGTAAGCTCTTGCATGGTTCACATGCAATCATAAATCATTGCATTGTCTTCTTCAAATCCTCATTCTTCTTCAACCATCCTTAGATAGATGATAATTCACCATTCTGCTCCAATCATCCTCAAATGGATGATACTTCTCCATTCTTCATTGTTGTAAACAATGTGTCACCATTGACACATGTTCTTTGAACTTAGGATTATCTCAACAATCGTCTGAATTTATCGTCTAAGAGAATTGCTCAATTATGAAATACAATGATATGATTCCATAATAATTCTCCAGGCAACTTCACTTCAACCGATCTCCATTAACTTTGGAGTTCTTCTTCATATCCTTCTTCATTTTGACCAGCATTGACAACTGTTGACAACAAATACAATATTCATATACAAAGTGGTCCCAACAAAAATATCTAGGCTAAATTAAAAAACACACAAACTGAGGTGATTTTACCATTAATGAATCATTGAAAATAAAAGAGAACACTTGAAAATAACATTATCACCATTTTGTTCCAAATTTAATCCCCCTTTGGATGTTTTTGTCAACCATGTTTAATAAATCCTTGAAAATTTTATCTTTAATAAATAGATTAAATATAAACATTTATAATCTTATGTGAGCTAACTAATGGTAAGAAACAAGAATTATTGTCAATAAAACCATGCTATCCAAATGTAGTGATCCTGATACCTCTTCTACATTTATTCACAAAATATTTCATCAATATCCTTCACATCTTCAGTTTCCATGGAACACAAAAAAATATCTGCAAAAACATGTTATCCAAATGTAGAGATCATGATACCAAGTCATTGATTCACAACATTATTCCTCAACATCCTTCACTTCATTAATTTCCCTATAAAACAAAAATTTGTTTCCCTCAACAACTCCAATATATAGATTGATTAGTTTACACTCATATACACTATTGGATTTATAGTATACACATAAAAACACCTTTTTACAAACATATAAAAGGATATATTTATGAAACAATTCAATTCCTCCTTGACAACACTATCAAAATGTAAGTTGAGGAAGGGGACAATGAACTCATACATAATATTTTTTGAGAATTATTTTGGACTCCCATGGTCATATTCAATTAAAAAAAATATGCTTTTGGATAAGGTTTACTGAAAATTTCTTCAACATGTTCCTATAAAAGAACATACTCAACCTTCAATTCATTCTTATATATATGCCCTCTGATGAAAAGATATTTCTTATTAGTATGTTCTGAAAAATAATGTGGAACCCGATTCCAGGTGGGATTGATTTTATTTTAATTATGACAACCAATGTGGAATGGTAATGTTACTTAAACAATAAAGTCATCTAATTTATTTTGCATTCACATACGTTGAGTAGTGGCTTGTGTGGCATAAACATACATTGAATAAACCATATTAGAAGTTACTAAATTATGTTTCACTAAATTTAAGCAATCCCATTTTATCCGATAAAGAATACTACACTAGATGTGGATCTTCTATCATTAAGATTTCCTTCCCATTAAATATTGGAATACCTATTCAAATAATTACATTCTGTGATGTCATAGGTGATTCCAAAATGAATTTTACATTTTTATATATCTATAAATTATTCTGTTCTCATGTAAATTTGATTCATTTAGAGCACTCTAAAATCTTTTAGATATGGTAATACCATGAGAAATGTTGATTATATAGTTCTTCAAATATAATAATCAAACAAAAATATATGGAAATTATTTCTAATATTCTTCTTCTCCTTCCCCATATTATTGAAGTTATTTCCCACTAAAATTGGTGTGTAAAATTGTTTTTAATTCTCCATGACATACATATTAGGGTTTTCATTAACATTATTTTCTTTAAAAATATATTAATGTTCCTTCTTATATAAAATTTGTAACCCAAAAAAGTATTTCATTAACCCTAGTAGTGACATTTCAAACAGATTTTTCATTTCACTAAAAAATATTTCATCATTCCCATCAAACATTATATCTTCATTATAAATAACTATGATGGTGGAATACTTAGGAAATTGTTTGGTGTAAATATTTAAATCAAATCATACATTATTAAAATTCATATACCTTTTTCATGTATCCAATTTTGAATACAATTCTCATACAATTTGTTTTATCTCTTAAATGGATTTATTCATTCTATAATCATATCTTTCATCATCCCAAACAAAAAATCCATAAGGATAGTCAATTTAAACATCACACATCATGATCACTATTTAATAATTTGGATTTAACTTCCATTTGAATGATCTTGTAACATCATTATGCAATAATATAATTAAAAATTCTTATTGATTATAATTTTACCTCAGAAAAAAGGTTTAATAAAAAAATAAATACCATCAATTTCTGAATACCCATTGTACACAATCACTTATTCGTTTCATATCTCATTACCTTCTTCAATAAAATTGATCTAGAAAACCCATATTATTCCAATAATATTTTTTTCTGGATTGAGTATGAATTCCCATGTGTCCTTCTATTTAATTTTATCTAACTCTTCATAAAGGCATAAACCAATTCTCAATGCTCAAAATATTCATTCACATCAGTCAGTTCCACAATTGAGTACAATGATGTGTATGTAATATCATTTGTTGTTATTATTGATTAAATTTTTTGATGTGGAACTCTATTGATATTTTCATGTATCTTCCTCTTCATTGGAAATATCTGATTCTGATTCATCCTAAAGATTACAATTATCTATATCATTATCAAAATTGATTTCAAAACATTCCTTATCCTACTCAAATTCCATCTCTACCTGAGTAAACATTTCTTCCTCTTATCATTCATTTAGATGAACATCAATAAAATTATAATTATTATTATTTATTTGTTGAAAAATTTGTATCTTATTCCCTCGAGATTATATCAATGAATGATTCAATCATCACCTTTATACTCATATTTTCCATATTTTCTACCTTTATTCTTCATAATACAAGGACTCCTGAAAACTCTAAAGTGTTTCAAACATAGAGGTTTTCCTTAAAATAATTCATATAAATACATATTTAAATTACTCCCATATAATCAATGGTTCTGAATATAAATAATTGTACTATTGGATTCCATCAAAAATTAATGTGAAAGTCCATGTTCAAGTAACATTGTTCTTTTGATTTCCACCAAATTACTATTCATTCATTTAGTGACCCCATTTTATTGTGGAGTATATGAGGAACTATACACATGATGAATTACATAATTATCTAGATAAATTTGAAATTCTTCACTTATGTATTCACAAACATTATCAGTTCTCATCTTTATCATAGAATACAAAAATTATTTTTTTAGAATTCCTTTATATACATTTAATCATATTCACGACATCTGATTTATGATTCATATACAGAAAAAAAGTAGTGTAAGTAGAGTCATAATTAAATTTTATGAAGTACTTATGTTCAATTTTTGATTGTTTTATCCTTGAACGAGTATATATCTAAATAAATCAACTCCATATGTTTTTTGAAAAAAATTCTTATTTCTTATGCATTGAATTTTTAAAATTTACATTCAGGAAAATTGTGAAAAACCAATATATTCTTCATGGAAAAAAATGAATGTATCAGAAGTGAATCCATTTTTAATGTTTAATCATTTTTATTTGAAATATGTTTCCCAGCCTTTTCTGCCAGAGTTGATTCTCTCCCACCACACTCATTTAACTAGATATTTGTATTTGACCTACCTGAAAAATGTTTCCCTTGGTATGATGGATTATTATTAATATCTTTACATATTATCCACTTTTTAGAAAAATTCCATATATTATAATGATATCTTTATTAACCCCATCACACTATTTTGAAACACAAAGGAAATTATTTTTCAACCCATCAACATACAAAAGATATCTGGGATTGGAACTTTTCTTTTCCAATAATGGTAGATCGAACACCTTTGAGTTTTTCTTCTCATGAACAAGTGATCTAAATTTTTCATCACTCACTATTGAAATAAAATTATTTTCAATATAATAATCACTATAAATTTAATATTATGCATCACTACCATCATCTTCTTCATCAATAGATAAGAAACATAATATTTTGGAATTGAATAATTTTCTATGTTTTTCCTATAGAATAAAATTCTCTTTTATCACCTAATTTCACTCCACAATCTTCAGGGCCTTATTTCTTCTTCATCAAAACATTCTTATTTTATTTTTAATAATAATTAGCCACAAAATTTCAAACAACACCACATTAAATACATTGGAATATAATTTTCAATTTTTATTTCCCTATACCATATTTAACTTTTTTAGAAAACAACAATAAAATATAATCAATATTTTTACACAACAAATTTTATTCATCAGAGTCACTAGAATAATATTCATTAAAAATAATCCTTTACTTCTATTTCATTTAATCCTTGAATGTCATTTACCCCATTAAATTTAATTTTTCAATTCATATATTTACCCACTTTCATTGAAGAAGCAATGAGAGTGATATGTAGATCATCTAGCGATAACGTTTTATGATCTCTATCTTCCAATGAAGAATCTATCAAATCAAATTTTTTTAGAATAATTAAATATATAATTTCTATAATTTTTGAATCCTTAAACATCATAGAGTGACATTAGTTAGGGTTAACAATTTCATTCACATCACTAAAGAAGTTCTGAATAGATTCTAGGTCAAAAATTTTCAAATACATATAATTTATCCTCTATATTTGTAACTTTTCCTTGGTAAAATTTTAATTTACATTATATATGTTTTCCAATTTATCTTTTAAACCTTTGGTAATGTAATCACCTTTTACCCATAATAATGTACTTTTAGAAGTTGATGATATTAAATAACTATTGTCCCTTCCATTTTCTCAACATTATTAATATTAATAGATATAAGTGAAAAAATATAATCAATAGGAGGAATCCCATATATTATTGCTTCAATACCTTCATCTAAAATATAAAACTATAGGTCAATATTATATACTTTCAGATATGATAATTCATCCCATAAAAAAATAGAATACCATTACTATTCTCACAATAAAAATTCTCAATAAACCTATCTTTAAAACATTAGTAAAGAATAAGAGAAAGGAATCTACACTATGATATTATTTAAATGTGACCCATCAGGAAAATTGTATCATTTAGAGGGGGATGGGTGAATATGTCATCTGTTATCAATTATGTTTCCTTCAAATAACATTCAACTCTTATTATGGATTTCATTACAGACAAAAAAAATTCAAACACACATACAAAAGGCTACAATAATTTACTCATTTCAGTTTTTGATAAGATTAAATATGACCTTGGTATGGTTTGTTAATGATCTAATACCACAAAATCCACTAGATTCAAATCAATGAAAAAAAATGAGTTGGATATTCTAATTCAAACGTTTTTTTCTTTGAGTACAATCCCATTGTGCATGTACACCGCCAAACCAAAAATCGGGCATCACAATGATTATGTAATAGAACTTGTTTCCAATGATTCCTATTAAATTTCCATAAATGTATTCCCAAAAAAACAAAATATCAATTTATTACCCAGATGTGGTTAAGAATTTCAAGGAATTATATATATAATCCAATCCATGATTCGAAATCTGATTATCCCAATTCGATTCATCAACTATTATTCTTCTAATATATTTCCAAATATGATGGATATATCTTTAAGAAAATATTATTAAGGTAATTAAGAGTAAATTCTTCCTTATATTGGATACACTAACAATGAAATTGTGATCTTATTTTTCTTCTAGATACTGTGATATGATGACTATGATTACAAGTTGAATACAAATGATATCTAAATATGAAGATCCACTAAAAATGATGATTAGATGAATAATGCTTCAATCTTGTCTCTTATCCTTTCACTTATCTCAATTAAAGAATCTTCAACAAAAAATAATAATGAAACATATTTCTATGACTATAATGTTGGTGATTTTTTCTATTCCTATGAATGGTACATCCGTTAATGAATTTATAATGTACATTCTACTTTTATTGGATACTCATTGATGGTTTTGGAAGGAATGACTATTACATTACTCCTCAACCAAATTCAACAAATTTTCATAAATCCATGAATTTTGGGATCATATATGACATCATCAACCCTTCACAACTCTATCAACCTATACTCACAACATCTCAATTTTTCTCGAATCATCTCATCCACATTCACCTTTCAACCATAATTCTTTTAAAATAATTGTCTAGATCTGATTTTTTATACGATCCTATATACTAGTTTAAAGATGAAATATTATTTATCACCTACCTCAGTCCAATTCTATTTATCTATTCCGAAAACTGAATGTGATGTTCCCCTTGACAACACATGTGATAATATCCTTCACCTCTTCTCTCAAACAACACATACATATTAACAATAGAAAGATAATTCAACTCTAATACTATGTGTGATGACATAATTATTGAAACAACAGAAGTCACAGTTGATATTTAACTTCTAAATATGAAACCATTTAATGATTTTTTATCTTTTCCAATAGATATCCTTTTATAATGATTAATTTCTTTTTTTTTACTTAGAGTCTGATTTTAATCCTATACCATTTCATTCTCAAATTTCTCAAAAATACCCAACCATCAAATTACAATATCTTTTTATGAAATTACATCCCACCATAAAAAATTGTAGACTATATGGTTGGTTGGTCTCTAACGTTATAATTTTAATCAGATTATACTTAAATAACATTCTATAAGACATTAATAAAGTTATACATTTATTGAATATGATGTTAGGCCAAATAAAATGGACCAGTTTAGCAACATCAACTAAAGAATCACTTTTCTTTCACAAACATCAGTGAGTATGATGACTACCTTCATGAAATTTAGTACATTTTTTTACATCATCAGTATCATCATTACTTTATTTGAATGTACTGTGACATCCCAATTAATTCTTTTCTTTCCCTATCAGCCTGAATACGATTGACGTGAATGAAATTAGCCTGAATATGATCTGGATGAATATGATCTCCTCCATCCACTTACTTTTTTAATCATGATCAGATGAATTTTAATTTTATTTGAAAACTAACATTCACTCCCAATTCCGTTTATCCTGATTGGATCAGAATTATACTGAATAATTTATATTAATGATAACTACAAGTTCAATAAATCGTCATCACATTTAATTTATCATATCCCAAATAACTTTGTTTCTCCCATTATAATAAATACTTCCACACATGATTAATGTTTAATCTCAGGAACATTTAATTCTAGAAAAATATACTATCAATACGATCAATCCAATCATTATATATCTCATGATTATGTGCTTCTATCCATCTTCACCTAAATAGGATGAACCTTTTCTAACATTATGATATTGATTCCTCAAAAATTTTGGGTATCCTTAAAATCATCAAATACACATGAGGTGATTTTCCATTTTATACATCCTTGAAAAAAAAGAAAAAACATTAAAACTAATTCCTCACTTGATTGGTCCTAACATCCTCATCCTGCAGGCCTTATGTTTTGCAAACATCCATCGTAGGAAGTCATTAGTGAAAAAATAAGGAGGATACCCAATGAAGAGGGAATTCTCTTCCACTATTATCATTATTTTACATTGCTCTCTACATCATTCATTTTTATTAAAAAATTATGTTATAATAACATTAGTATCTTTTATATTGTGGAATTTTGTTATTTAAAATTAATTACCCTAAAACCTCTCCACATTCATCAAATGGGTTTCAAAATTATCAATTGTATGTACGGAGGACAATCACCTTGGAAACCAATGTCATTCGTTTATCTATATATAAACCGTGTTATTATACCATTGTAACATTTATATTGAATTAATCGGTATAAATAAATGAGTCCTATTATATTCATCTTTAATTAGTTTTGGACCTTTAAAAACCTAAATTAATTATATAATAACATAATATTTTCACACTTTCCTAAAGAGCCCATCACGCTTATAAAAGGACACCACTTCTAACACAATACTCACACCTCTAAATCTCTGTGGATAACCCATGCTCAGCCCAAATAAGCTCTTAAGATCCATATCATCTACCTACAATCCATACCTTAGGCATAAGGCACGTCATGTAAACCTTTTGGTTCAAACCCAAGGGAGATACCCAATTTAAAGGTAACATCTTCTCTTATGTTCGTTTGTTTTATTTTACATATTCCAACCCCTATACTCTTTTTATTTCAATATTTTATTAAAAAACAGTATACTAAATATACTAGGTTGTTTTAATGGAATATATTATTACTACATTTAGAAACACCTCTATCTAATGGGTAACAAACATTCTATATTAGTAGATGGAAAACAAACGGCTCAAGAAACGATGATTATTCAATTATCTCCTACCTCCTGTTATGGTGGAAATAATGATGGAAATGTATTTTTATATTACATTTTTTATGATTTCATTATGATTCGGTATTTTTAATTTATATCAAACCTTTATGGTTTCCATTATGTGTAAACGTGATAATTTCATTTGAGAAAGTGCGGACTACCACCCCCTCAAAGTGATGTGACTCTTTCATAACATATGTGGGAAGTATAAAGGATAGAGTTATTGAAATTATATATGATATTATACTGTAATTATAATATAACAATTTATCATTATGTTTTCATTTTATTTAAATATGAAATTGAAATTAATGTAGCGTTCATGCATACGTATGACTTACCGTCTCCAGGAAGAGTGCATTTGATTTATTTTCTACAAATGTTATTTAATTTTATAAATACTTATATAAAATATATATATATGATATCTAAATCATTAATATCATTTTTTAGTAAATTTACACTTGACCACATTCACAACTTGTAATTATAAGGTGTTAATTTTTGACTCAAGTACCAAATATCAACAAAATGACCATTGTTACCATAAATGATTACATAATGTTTCTAACAAGGTAATATGTGATATAAAATAAAAAATAACCATGAAAACCTGTTCTTAATAACATATAAAATAACTTATGTTTATTATTCAAGAAGAACAAGGAACAAACAACTCAATTTGGAAACGAGGTAAAGGGTTTCTTATATGACTTTTAATTCTGTGAGATTTCCATTGTTCACCAATAATTTACTACATGTTGTGTATTGTGAACTTCCATTTGATATATATTATCATGATACTATTTACATTTATTTTAATCATTGAATCATTTTATGGTTATTATCTTCTGGTCATATAACTCGATTGATTTTAATGTGGTAAGGGATTTTCATCTCACTTTCTTATTCCTGTGAGATTCATGCTATATTTACCACTATTTCCTTTTATATGGTGTATGTAATGCCCTGATTGTATTAATTTTATAATATACATCAATTTATATGTATTTACATCTTTATTTTATGATCCTTCATTTTTTGGTTTTATGTTTTGTATGTTTCCAAATCGGTAGGGGAACCTTTTAAACCAATTTCCGTTACGTGGGTTAATATTCTAATTCTTAATTATGTCAAGATATTATTATGTGTGGAATGAATATCTGTTTATATATGTTGTATTATCCACTCCCCTTTGTGTGTATATAATTTTTAAACATATAATTACTCCATTGATAAATTCCGAATACATTGATATAAACATGATAAGAGTAAGTTTAACTATATTTATATTCATTGTGTTAAACATCAAAGTCATTGGTGTTATTTTTATAAGAATATGTCTGAATTTCCTCTGATTAATCTAAAATAAATATCCAATCATATAGGGTGTTTTATATTTTTCACACATAATTATGTCATTGATTTATCCTTAACCTAAGGATGCAGTCTTTATATAAGAATTTATCTCAACATACATTCCATTGAGACTTCATTGTCATTATGCACCAATTAATTTTTATACAATGTATATATTGTACTTGGGAATATTATATCATGAATCCATTTATTCTCATGATATAATTAAGTTTTTATTGTATTTAATTTCTCAATTATTAGTATTCAAGCTTATCTCATTTGGTTAAGAACATATTAACTAAAATATTGTTTTAATTATTTATTCTTCTAAATATTTCCCATTAATTTCCATGTTTTCAAAATGGTTTTTATTATTTGTTAATATGGACATTAATTTTTTAGAATGTTAATTCTTTTAATAGAATCAATGTGGTATGACACCCTTTTGTTTTGGTGTTGTGGAGGCATCGTGTCCAAGAGAAGATTACATTGTAGTGATAAACACAGATGTGTTCTTACTACCCCATATTGGTTTGAGTTTTTTTAATTATATTTTTATTTATGATGTGATAATTGAAAATTTATGATTATGAGATGAGATGTTTTTCCTTGTCTTCTGATGCATTATAAATCCCTAAAATATGAATAGGATAGGACCTGATTACTAATTAATATGAATTTACTTTGATGTGATTAAACCTTCATGGGTGAGTCAGTTCAAACTAGAGAATATAGTAGCTTGAACTGGAGAATGGAATACCCTAATTTGTGTGTTATTTTATTTCAATTATATATAATTTTGAATTTTTTTTTGTGGTCCTTTGGGTTGCCATCCCGAAAACCATGACCATAAGGCATTGATAGAAGAATTTTAAGGAGGTGTTCTTGGGTGAAGCGGTTTCCAAACCAAGTTTTGTATAACAAAATTTGGTTAATTATTGATTTGTTGAGATGTATTTATTTGATAGTGGTGTTTCATGTGCGATGATACCCTTGAGTGTTATATTTATGTATGGTTATTTGGACCCTTCCTCTATTTATATTGGGATTGGTTTTGAATTCTATAGGCATGGACTAGTTTTAGAGGTATCTGATGTAATGGCCCGCACCATTCCATTCCATTCCATTAAGTGGAAACTAGTGTTTTTGGATTCCTAATTACTCTAGATGACTCTACTAAAGACACTAAAAAATTATTAGTTTACCATTTTTTCCAAAGTTAAATCATGCCAATGGTGTCAAACCTAGTGGTACCTCACTAGTAGTATCTCACCGTGGTTGTGGATTGCTGGTTGGGTCTCACCCTAGTGGTTCGTTATTTGGAGTAGTTCACTATGGAATTGGATTTCTATTGCTGACTAATATTTTTTCCCCTTTGGTAGTGATTCACCATGAAGGAGGTTCCCTAGTGGTTTCTCACCCTGGCAGTCGATCATCTTGCAATGCTTCTCCTAGTAGTTCCTTGTCCTAGCAGTAAGTCACCCATACGACGTCTCATCTAGTGGTTCTTCGTATGGAAGTGTCTCGCCTTGTGGTTACTCATTGTAGGTGGTGGGATTTTCATATGACCATACCTTGCTACAAATGGTGCCTCTTCTAGACGTTCCTTGTGGGTAGTGCCTCATTCGGTAGTGCCTTGCTGGAAGTGGCTCATGTATTGTGTTTCCACTTCTCACACTTTTTACATTATGACTATTGTTTATGATGTAAAATGGGTTTAATGGAAAATTTAAAAGGATTTGAAACTTCTTCAATGGAAAACAATTATACCACTAATTTCTTAATAGTATAGAGGGTTTGAAATGGTCATTCCATATGGTCTTGGTCAGATCATCCTTTAATGGAAATGTTAATGTTTATCTAATTTCTATTGAATTTGATCTGATCTTCTTAATGTTAACATTCCATGCCCTTTTTCTATACCTTAACCATTTTCATGAGAAAGTATAACCTTAATGGAGTCTTACTTTTAGTTTTTTCTAGATCTAGAATTGTGATTCACATGAGAGTCACTTAATATATATGCGCCCTTGTTTTTGGAACATTTCGGAACTATCAAACATTTTTCAACTAAGTAGGGTTTCCTTAAACATTATTAGTTATGAATCATATAGTAAGGCTATATAGAAGTTCTCCCTCATAATGATAGTTGATTCCAGATTAGTAATGATCATTTAATTAGTTTAAAAATTACTATACAAGTGTTGGGAATGTAACACATGATCTTATTATGTAATAATTTTTTATGATATTTTGATTTTTATGGGTTAACTATAAACTAAAAATTGAAGTCATTGGGGGTAAAAAAAATTTCATGTCAATGTTTGTGTAATTAATGTTGTTTATATTTTATTCAACATCAATATATAATAGTTGGTTAAACACATATATTTGGATAATAAAATTGATGCTTCTGGATCATACGGTTTCCCTGATAACACCAAAAGTCACATGAGGAATTAAATAAGGGATGACTTATTAAATATGAAAATATGATTTCTTCATATGTGAGATGATGTTATTTTGAGGAATTTATATGGTTTGTGTGTGTGTAAGAAGATGGTGACATGCAGTTGTAATGTGTGGATGTTATGGGTGTTGTCTGATTATGTCTCAGTGTTGCAAAATGTTGTTGTATTGTAATGTGTTTCTGCATTTTCTTTTGAGATACGGGATGGTTCTATTATTATATTAAACTGGGTGTAAGAGTATAATGAAGTACTACAATGGTTTCTATATTTAATTAAGGTAGAGTTTCTCTATTAATAACATTTATAAAGCATCACCCAATAGGCAGAGGATGTGGTATGATGTGTAATTAATGTAGAGTGCATTAATTTACCGTTCCTATGAAACAACTGGATAACTATGAATGATTGTAAAATTTTTTGTTATTATGTTTCCATACTAATAGTTTCTTCGATGGAGATAGAATAAATAAATAATGGTTTAATAACATTTGTAATGTCTTGGGTTAGTTTCTTTAATAAGATGGATATGGTTAATGAAATATTACAACGATGGTTTTATGATTAAATATTGGTGTCACAAACTGATAAATTGGCTAGGTTTGAACATAGTGTAATTGGGAAGAATCCTTAACATAGAATGGTTCTTCGCCTTTTGAAGTTGGCAATTGTAGTTATTAATAATTTCATTAAGACGTGGCAGAAATAGTGATGGTGTTGTGAGATAGTTTGTTTGTTATTGAACCCAAATTTTTGTTTATATATTTTGATACTATACATATATTTTTTTATTTTTTTTTCTATATGCACCACACCCTTGTTTTGGACTACGCTCCAAACAACTATATAGTTCCACGGGGTGTGTATTTCCCAATATTTGGTAAGGGGAACAGAAGGCTTGGTACACAACTTTTTCCACTCTCTCTTCCCAGAGAGTTCAATGTGGCATAAGCTATGATTTCCAAATGAATTTTAGTGATTTAGATGGTGGTTTTGATAGCATTGTTTCCTTTAGATGAGGTGGTTTGTGGACCGAGTTTCTTCGCTTGAGATTTGGAATCCCTTGTGTTCACTAAAGAGATGGTTTGTTTATCAGGTGTCTACGTAATGAGATGTGACATGATTTCCTCGGTTTATTTTGTATGATATATAATGGGATGTTTTTTTTCCGGCCCAAGTGTGTGTTGGCGTGATATTATGTGAGACCTAGTTGTTTGCAAGAAGGTTGTGATGTTCTATAGAGATGGGATGAGAGTTCTAGTATGTACCATAATTGGAGATAGTAAAATACTATTGGGAAAGTGTTGTAGGGTACCATATCACCTATGTAATTTATAACATATTATATTACATGAATTTAATTACATAGTGAGAGTTATTTTGTGCACATTTACGTTAGAATACCAATTTTGGTGCTTTTCTGGTTCTATTGATTTCTAACAAGGGCCTTAGTATTCTTCTTTCACAAGTGCATGAGAGAATTTGTATTTCCTACTTAATAAAATTGTATTCTCACAACAAATATATAAAACATAATTTAGGTTTCTATGAGGATTTCATGTACTGTGATTGTCGTTACTAGCTTAGACCTTTGGACAAAATCTATGTCACTACTTGGCTTTACTTTTGGGGATTTAAATTGGAGAATTTTATTGTATCAGTTCTATTTGAATATTAATTATGGGATAGATTTTTCATTTCACTTTTATATTATTAAATAGACTTGTTTTGTATGAGTCATCTTATATTATGATCATGTTTTTTTATAAAAGGGTAATGCATCCAATATTGGGAGCTTTGTACACCCTTGGTGTTATTCTATAACCCTAGAGAAACTGTTGGTGGGAATCAGGGGTCATTATATGTCTTCTCTAATTGTGGTATCTTTTAAGGGATGTTTTAATGACATACACAATAAAATAATATATAATGTTTTTTATAAAATAACCTCTCATGTTTTAGTAATGTAATTTCATTCATAAGAAACATATTTTCTTAAAAAATGGATCTATTTTATTTATATATAAAATATTGTTATTATTTTCTTAAAAAAAATTCATAAAATGAAAATTATTTTTTAAATTATCAAATTAAAATTTACTGAAGTTTTTTTTTCTTTTTTTCAAAAATTATTGGTTTTTTATTGAACAATGAGTAATGTTGTTTTTTTGGAAAACTATATTTTATTTTAACAAAATTAGGTATTATAAAATCCATATTATTATATGAAAATGATTTAAATAGGAAATAATTATTCATTATTTTTATTAAATAAAATTACATAATTTAAATCGTATTTATACCTGTGTTTAAAATATTTTTTTTATGGTTTAAAAAAATATTTTTGAAATCTATTTTTATGTGAATAATGATTCAATATCTTAATTTATTAGAAAATCTATTATGTAAGATTCATTTATTTAATATTAATAGATTATATATCTATATACATTAATTTGATTTCATATTTTTAGGAATAATATTCATAAAATAATGTAAGATCATCTTTGGCTCGAGAAATACAATTCTTGAAATATAATTTATTGACACGTTTCACATGATCATTTTCAAATTAAATTCTTCTAGTTCAATTAAATTAATTTCAAAAAAATTGATCTCATATTTTAAATTGTAGTAATAAATATTAATTAATACTTTCAACATAATTTCCATAGACTATATATTATAATCATAGTAAAATTATAATACCACAATTACGTGTATATCGTGATTACTAAAGGTCAAACTACAAAGAAGAGGGTTACGATGACCTTAAAACTATTACAATTTCTATTTTATAGAATTTTTTTCACCATATATCATCTTTGTTATTTAATTATTCTTTTTTTGATTCATAGGGAAATTTTTATGACTTTATTATAATTTTGTCAATGAAAATAAAAACTGTCACTCTCTTACATTTAAAAAATATTTTTTAAAATTAGTGATATTTGTAAGGAATATTTGGTTAAAAATATTAAGTTTAATGGTCAATAATTTGACATTATCATTGAATATATTGTTATTTATTAGTATTATAATAATTATCATATATTCTTAAGAAACACTACTATAGTTATTATTCAATTTAATTTGAAATAGAATAATATATTTTTTAAGTTATTGAATGTTATATATTTTTTGAATGGTTTTTTGATAAATGTTTTTTAGATAATTTTAATATTTTAGTGATGTACTAATGGTATTGATTCTAATACAATCATTTCTATGATGTTTTAATCCAAATTAAATGATTAGTTTCTAAAATGACATTTGTAATATTTTCTAAAATATAATTCAGTATTAAATGATACAAAATTCATAAAAATATTATATTTAGAAATTTTAAATAGAAATTTTTTAAAATATCATCAATGGTATATTTTTTTGGGTTTTTACATTTATAATAATAGTTTTTCCCACTATAATGTAAAAATGTTTCGCCTATATATATTCTCAAAATGAATTTTTCCATGATACATTCACCTGTGTAAAAATAATATTCTGAAAATAATGATATTTTTTATATAATTTGAATTATATATATTTTAATGTTTTCCTAGTTGTGTAATGTATATTATTTTATATTTATTCATAGTGGATAAATTGTGTAGGTAAAAAAACATATTTCCATGGTGAAAACTAAAATGGTAAAAGTGAGTAACCACACTGGTAATGAGAATAACATTTTTAATGAATGCTTCTAATTTTTTGGATGTTTGTCTCAAACATTACATAACCCAAATATATATATATATATATATATATATATCACAAGGATTTATATTGACTTCACATTATTGAATAGTTTGTGGTACTAAAAAAAATTCCACAAACTCACAATTTAAAGGAACCACATCTCCTCTCTACTCCAAATTACTTTATAATTTTTATTTAACTAGGAGCTTACAAAATTCCTTAAATAAACCCCTTTAGATGTCTTAGAGGCCCTTTTTTATCAGAAAACCATTGTAGGGATTTTTTGGTGGAAAACTAAACTGGTCGCCTGAAAATGAGGCATATTTCATAATCAAACTTCATTGTCTTCTTTATTCTTCAACAAAATTCATATATTATTTAACAATGATTTATAATAAAATCCGTATATACCACATATAGAGTAGTTTTTATATATATGGAAAATCTTATATCAATATCATTTTCAATCAAATGCGAAAGAAAGCCTTTATTAATTGATATAATGGACTACTACCTCATGAAACGATCTAATTAATTTTCAATATACTCATATTGAGGGGGGTAACAATGATGGATTTAATGAATATATACAATATTCCTTAAATTTTTATAATTATTATTTGATAATATATCATTTAATTTATAAAATTTCAGTTCATTAAAAATGTAACATCATTCCCACGTATGTGTGGACTTTGAAATTCATGAAGCGATATGATTTTTTTTTCATCAAAAAACCATATGGATGATATATAGAAAATAATATTCAATGTAATAATTTTCTATTTTTTATAAAATTATGATTTATGTAAAATACACAGTACTCGCTATATTTCATTAATAGTTGATGAATAATGGGAATGTTACTCATGAGTACACATGGTGTAACATTAATATGATTATTAAATAGTTCAATTTTTATATAAATATATTATAGTTGAATTAAAAATTATTTTTTATTAAAATTAATAATACATCAGGATTATTATTTTTTGGACGATCGAACATTTTCTCAATTAATGATAGTAAATCTGATAATGTAATTTTGTACTTATGAACTAAATATCATGAAAATAAATGATATGAACTTAATTGATCAAGTAATTTAATATTTAACATTTATATATAAAATTAAATTAATAATAGAAATTAATAATTTCATTACGAGAGTAAATAATTAATATTTTATTACTATTTATAAATATAATTAGTATACATGAAAATTAAATTACAAGGTGTGATATTTGTTTTTATCATTTTGAAATTATTATGTCATATTTTAATGTATTATAACAATTCCATTAATATGGTTTCTATAATAAATATTTTAAAAAATTTATCATGAATACTGAAAACTTCATGGAATTTTATGTTTCAATTAAATTTACTTCGTTATAGGGGATTTGATTTAAATATTAAAATTTGGTAAAATGCTACATAAATAAAGTATGTATCATTTGGTTATATTTATTATTCATTTGATTTTTTATTATAATATTATGTGTGTGATGAATTTTGATTTAAATAACTTTTATTTCTCTTATTATTGGTATATTACATTTTTACACATAATAACGTCATTTATTAATTTCCAATTCGATTTTGTGTTCATTTTAATGGTTTTCATCTAATATTTTCATCATTTGGTAATATGTTATGATAATAAAATATATTCATTTATGTGGGGTATATATTTCCCCTATTATATGTATTATAAAAAATCTCTTTGAACTCATGTAATATAATATTACATTTTAACTAATTTATTTCATAGGGGTTATGATCTTAAATTCATCAATGTAGTAATAGTAGATTTCAAAATATCATCTTTATTCAAGATTTATTATATTACAATCTATGATGGTGGAATTATATTATATATAAAATTAAAACCCAATATATATTATTTTAATATATATAATTTTTAAAATTATAATATTTCCATTAATTTTCATATATTATGTAAAAATATGATCTGAAAATATTTTTATGAACAAACCTATGTATCCACTTTAGTTTGGAATCATTTCATCATTGTCTATGTTTTCCAAAAATGTTTCCATGAAATTTTATAATAATCTTTATTGAATTATTAAATCATTTTAACCATGTTTTAATTTTTTATATTGGTTCAAAATGAATCATCAGGTATTTTTTGAATGAGACGGGTTCTGAATTTTTACATAAAATTGGAATTAAATACTTGTTTCAACGTACTTGGATCGAATTTAATATCCCTTTTCCATGAATAATAAATTAATTATGATATTATTTTTTCATTTCCATTTTCATCTTCCATGAGAATTATTATCCTCTTCTTATAGAAATTAATATTTTTTTAAAATTAAATTTTAGCATTAATAGTATATTTTCCAAAATATTTTTTAATGGAATTTAATGTTATTTATATTTATTAATGATAATAAAACATTTCATTGTAATCCTACACAGGTGATATGACGTAATTATATCATCATTATTATGTATTTATATGGTTTTTGATTAGTTTGACAAGTGATGTAATACTATGAAACCATTCACCATATTACTTAAGATTTTTTATGATTATGATTACTACTTTGGGAAATTTTAATCATTTATTGATCTATTTTTCTAATATTATTGTTCAATTTTATTAGTTTTAACCACATTCACATGAAGAATTTATTCAAAATATTATGTAATGGTTGTGGCCCACTTTATCTCCATTATTTTTCTGTAGGTCTCGTGAGAATCACTATCTTGAGTACTTAGAGAAGGCCTTACACAATTAAATATAATTTCATGGAATGATTCCTTGATGATGTGTTAATGATGATTGAAATTTATCATTTCACCATTATGATATTATTTATTAATTTCCATTTGATTTTTAAATATTTTTGATATCTATGGAGAATATTCAAGATTAAGTGATTAGTTACATTTCATTATTTAAAAATATTAATTCTTTTCATATTATAATTTTTCAGTTTTTATTGATCAAATGTTTTGTATTTTTAGATACATACAATTTTATATTTATTATTTCTTCTTCACTCATGATAGATTTCACTTTTTTAACCCATTCTATGTATTTTATCTCACCACATATTTTTTTCCTTTACCAATGATATAATGATGCTATATTTGAATGAATTCAATGATTAGGAATATTTACCATCACAAGGTTTTATTTTTATGTAATTTGAGATTCAAGTATGTATCTATTTTATGAGGAATACTAAAATACATGTTCATTTTGGATATGATCGGATATATCATATGTTAAAATAATAATGAATCTAATAAAGCTAGGCTATTAGGGTTAGGGTCATTAAACAACATAATAATGAAGATCACCTTATTTTGGATCATTAATTACTTTATGTTTCACATAGTGGATGAAGAATCATAAACCATTTCCTATAGTGGCGTAGGTATCAAAACATGTTTCCAATTAAATATATTTTATCACTAGATATTTCAAAAAGACGATCAAGACGTTCAACTATTTTCATATAGAGGAATAAAAATAACAACATATTTCCCAATGTTGATAAGAATCACAATCAGTTTGCAATAGTGGATTGAGGATCATTACTCATTACTAATTATCATCAAATTAGTTAAAAATATTTCCCCAATGTATTGGATTAATATATTTTATAGAATGAGATAATAACGATAATCTAAGTACATATGTACCCAATGAAATCATGAATACATAATATCATGAAAACATTTGAAAACATTTTGATTTCAATTTTCAAATAAGTCACTTATAATGAAACAACCATTAGTTCTATTCATTAAAAAATTCAATCCCAAAAATTTCAACTTTCAAAGGGAAATTTAGAGTCTAATTTATGAATAATAAATTGATAATATACATATAATTTATAGGGAATGATGAAAATTGATCCACAATATTAGACATTATTTTTAAAAATATAGGACCATATCCTAAAGAGAATAAGTTATTATTAGTTGTTAAAAATACCTATTTTTGGTAGATAACATGATGAAATTGAAAACTGTATTAAAAAATATATGCCAAAAATGTAGTCTAAAAATATTTAATAGTTATCTAATGAAAATTTGAAATGGAAGAAGAAAATATATGTTCATTAAAGGGAAATTCATTTCTTATATTTTAAAATATATTTATTGTAGCCCATATGACAATAAAGATAATAAAAGGACAATTCTGAAAAATTATAGAAGGGAATGATAAGATCAACTTAAATAATCCTATCAGAATTTTTAAAATAAGAATGGTCACCATTTTTTGAAATATGGTATTTATACATTGAGGGTGAAAATTTATTAAATAGGATGATAATTATTATTTTTAACAACATTGTATTTTCATGGAGAAAAATATATATAAATGAAGAATATTTTTTCATTAAAACATGGATTTCACATATAATGACATGGAAATTCAATATAGTAAATTATATTATTTATTAAATAATACTTATAACGAAGGAGTTCAAGAATAAAAATAACGACTATATTAAGGGGATCTTCTTATAAGAAATATATTACCCTTATTTCTTGATTTTTTTGATACAATTTAACATCCTTTATAGTTTTAATTATTAAATTTATAACCTATTTTAGTGACTTATTAAAATTTATCTCCATTCATTAAAATTATTTGTAATAAATATACACATATATATATATTTGTTTTTTATTTTATAATTTTATTGTCATAAGTTTATAATAATGTTTTTTGTTTGAGTTTCATGAAAGGGGATATTGATCCCCAATTTTAGATAGAGAGTACATCATTCCTATATAATATAAGAAAGAAGACTTTTCCCACATTTATTTATATTTTCTGAATTCAATTCAATGAGTGTTTTAGTAACAATTTATATAGGTGAAATCTATGCTCTTTTTATTTTAAAAATATTTTTATATATATGGTTGTATCAAAAATTTGAGAATCAAAATTAGTGTTTCCATTATAGAAAGAAGTATTATTTATATATTAATATAATACTAATTAATTAAATCCATTTAAGAACCATCCAATATGTTCAATTATGAAAAACAAATTTTTTATTTTTTATTTGAGATTGTCAATACATTACATGAATGAAGTTTTCATTTTTATATAATTTAACGTAGAAGGGTAAAATAGTTATTAAATTAACAAAATAACATATAAATGTAATAATATCAATTATTTAATTATATTGATGTATTTATGATAGTTTTATATGATAATGATATAGAAAAAAAAGTTCAATAGTTTATAGTTCTCACGTTGTGGATGTGAATATCTTCTTAAAACAAATATTCCAAATGGATGACACATGTAACATTCATGTAACCAAGGGATTCTAAAATTGGATGTCTTATAGCTAGTATTAAATATGGATTATTTTTCATGTATTTTTAAAGGATTGGAATCACTTGATGTATGTGGAAGTGGGATCATTTAGTTATTAAAAAAGATGGAATTTTTCTTGGAATCTAATTCAAGGTAAGTATTAATAATTTAATCACATGTATTTAGGTTATCTATGTGAGGAATGTTTAGTGATGAAGGTGAGTATTAATTATAAAACTTATAACGGTATTTAATATGGTATGATATTCATGTTATTTTTTCAATAAATGAGCTATAATTACATAAATTATTTCCACGAACTAAATTTTGATTTAATTTGTACGATCATAAATATTATTTTCATAAAAATATAATATAGCACTTATAAAAAATTATTTATTATTAATAATAGTAAATACATTTAAAATAAAAAATTTTCTAATATGAGAAAAATACATTTTAAATTTTAAAATACAATAAAATTGAACATATTTTTAAGAATTTTGTTTGTATAAATAATGATATTATTATTATTTGTTATAAATTAAAAATAAAATTTTTATGATTATATATTTTATATATTTTAACATCATATATTTATTATTTAAAAATTTTCAAATAATTTAATCAGATAAATTTTTTATAAAAATTATGAAAACCATCCTTTGATTGAAAACATTTGTTTGGTAGACAATAATTACATTAGTAACATATTTTGATGTTAAAAATAAAATGAATATTACAACATATTTATATATTTTGATTAAAAATATGAAATATTTTTTTCTTAAATTCAATTTACAGAGTTGATAAAAAATAATTTTAGTATAAGTAGACATTTCAGACACAAACAATTGTAGAAAAACGTATAACTTATGTATAAAAAGTATATATTTTTAATAAATTCCCTTTAATAACTATCAGAGGGAATTTTGTTTTTTTTAATTTATATATTATTAATACAATTCAATAAAATCATCTTTATTAGATAATAATTATAATAATACATAATATATTAAAAAATTGTAATTTTAATAACAATTAATTTATCATTATATTATTTCATTCCAAATTCATTAAAATTGATCACGTATTTATTAGTAATTAAATTTTATTAATAATTTTTCCCAATAAATTTTTTTATTTAGTTAAAAAAATTTAATATATATTTTATGGTAGAAAATTATATATTAAATAAAAACATTAATTAAAATAAAAATTCATAATAATTATCAAATTGTATCATCTGGCCATCAACCTAGAAACCCCATAAACATAACCCCATAATATATATGGGTAATATTATATGTAGTGGGTTTAATGGGTGGTAACGTATATTTCAAGGATCCAATAGTCATATCTAGGATTTTGAAATTCAGAAAAAAACTATTCTTCTCATGTAAAAATTATTTTACTTTATTTTGGGATTGGATTAGAAAAATTATAATTATGCTATATTTCTTCCGTACCTCAAAACATGATGTTCCTATATATGAATTGTACTAATATATTCAATTTTATCCTTTTCAACATTAATTTGATAAGATATATATGTGTTTTTCTACCTACCAATTCAATTATCATGTTGAGAATTTCATATAGTCTATTAGACTATTAAAGATTAATAAATATATATATTTGTTAGATAATAATAAAATGTGGATGAATAAAAAAGAATCATGGCATAAATTGATGAAAAGAATTGTTTATTAGTATATTTCCACATCTAGTATAACTTATATAAACCTCTAATGGATAGGTTTTGCTGAAAATTTCTAAAACATGTTCCTATAATGGAACATACTCAACCTTCAATTCATTCTTATGTATATTCCCTCTGATGAAATGATATTTCATATCAGTATGTTCTGAAAAATAATGTTGAACCTGATTCCAGGTGAGATTGATTTTATTTTAATTATGAAAACCAATGTAAAATGGTAATGTTACTTAAACAAGAAAGTCATATAATTTATTTTTCATTCACTTACGTTGAGTAGTGGCTTGTGTGGCATAAACAAACATTGAATAAACCATATTACGAGTTATTAAATTATATTTCACTAAATTAAAGCTAGCCCAATTTTTTCGATAAGGAATACTACACAAGATGTGGATCTTCTTCATTAACATTTCCTTCCCATTAAATATTGGAATACCTAATCATATAATTATATTCTATGATGTCATAGGTGATTCCAAAATCAGTTTTACATTTTTATGTATGTATAAATTTTTTTGTTCGCAAGTAAATGTGATTCATTTGGAGCACTCTAAAATCTTTCAGATATGGTAATACCATGAAAAATCTTCATTATATAGTTATTTAAATTTAATAATCGTACAAAAATCTATGGAAATGATTTCTAATCTACTTCTTCTCCTTCCCTATATTATTTAAGTTATTTCTCACTAAAATTTGTGTGTAAAATTATTTTTAATTCTCTATGACATACACATTAGGGTTTTCATTAACATTATTTTCTTTAAAAATATATTAATGTTCCTTCTTATATAAAATTTGTAACCCAAGAAAGTATTTAATTAACCCTAGTAGTGACATATCAAACAGATTTTTCATTTCACTAAAAAATATTTCATTATTCCCATCATACATTATATCTTCATTATAAACAATTATGATGGTGGAATACTCAGGACTTTGTTTTGTGTAAATATTTCAATCAAATCATACATTATTAAAAGTCATATACCTTTTTCATGTATCAAATTTTGAATACGATTCCCATACAATTTGTTTTATCACGTAAATGGATTTATTCATTCTGTAATCATATATTTCATCGTCCCAAACAAAAAATCCATAAGGTTGTTCAATGTAAACATCACACATCAAGATCACTATTTAATAATTTAGATTTACCTTATATTTGAATGATATTATAACATCATTATGTAACAATAGAATTAAAAATTCTGATTGATTATAATTTTACCTCAGAATAAAGGTTTAATAAAAAATAAATACCATTAATTTTTTAATACCCATTGTACACAATTACTTATTCGTTTCATATCTCACTACCTTATTCATTAATGTTGTTCTTGAAAACCCATATTATGCAAATAATTTTTTGTTTTATGGATTGAGTATGAATTCCCATGTGTCATTGTTTTTAATTTGATCTAACTCTTCATAAAGGCATAAACCAATTCCCAATTCTCAAAATATTCATTCACATCATTCAGTTCCACAGTTGAGTACAATGAAGTGTATGTAATATCATTTGTTGTTATTGTTGATTAATTTTTTTGATGTGGAACTCTAATGATATTTTCATGTAACTTCCTCGTCATTGGAAATATCTGAGTCTGATTCATCCTATGGATTAAAATTATATATATCATTATTCAAATTGATTTCAAAACATTCCTTATCCTACTAAAATTCATTATCTACCTGAGTAAGCATTTCTTCCTCTTATCTATCAATTGGATTAAAATCAATAAAATTATAATTATTATTATTTATTTGTTGAAATTTTTTTAACTTATTCCCTCAAGATCATATCCATGAATGATTCAATCATCACCATTATTCTCATACTTTCCATATTTTCTACCTTTATTCTTCATAATACAAGGACTCCTGAAAACTCTAAAGTGTTTCAAACATAGAGGTTTTCCATAAAATAATTCATATGGATACATATTTAAATTATTCCCATAGAATCAATGGTTTTGAATATAAATAATAGTACTCTTGGATTCCATCCAAAAATAATGTGAATGTCCATGTTCAAGTAACATTGTTCTTTTGATTTCCACCAAATAACTATTCATTAATTCAGTGACCCCATTTCATTGGGGTGTATATGGGGAACTATACACATGCTGAATTCAATAAATCTCTAGATAAATTTGAAATTCTTCACTTATGTATTCACAACCATTATCAGTTCTCATCTTTATCATAGAATACAAAATTTATTTTTCAGAATTCATTTATATACATTTAATCATATTCACGACATCTGATTTATGATTCATATACATAAATAAAGTAGTTTATGTAGAGTCATAAATAAATGTTATGAAGTACATATGTTCAATTTTTTTTGTTTTATCCTTGACCGAGAATATATCGAAATAAATCAACTCCATATGTTTTTGGAACAAATTTCTTATTTCTTATGCATTGAATTTTTTCAATTTAATTTTTGGAAAATTGTGCAACACCAATATATTATTCATGAAAAAACATGAATGTATCATAAGTGAAACCTTATTTAATGTTTAATCATTTTTATTTGAAATATGTGTCCCATCCTTTTCTTCCATAGTTTATTTTCTCCCACTACACTCATTTAACCAGATATTTGTATTTGACCGACCAGAAAAATGTTTCCCTTGGTATGTTGGGTTATTATTAATATCTTTACATATTATCCACTTTTTAGCAAAAATACATATATTATAATGATATCATTATTAACCTCATCACACTATTTTGAAATACAATGGAAATTATTTTTCAACCCATCAACATACAAAAGATTTCTGGGATTGGATGTTTTCTTTTCAAATAATGGTAGATCTAACCCCTTTGAGTTTTTCTTCTCATGAACAAGTGATCTAAATTTTTCATAACTAACTTTTGAAGTAAAATTATTTTCAATACAATAATCACTATACATTTAATATTCTGTATCACTACCATCATCTTCTTCATTAATATATAAGAAAAATAATATTTTGGAATTGAATAATTTTCTATGTTTTTCCTATAGAATACAATTCTCCTTTATCACCAAATTTCACTCCAAAATCATCAGGGCCTTATTTCTTCTTCATAAAAACATTCTTATATTATTTTTAATAATAATTAGACACCAAATTCCAAACAACACCACATTAAATACATTGGAATGCAATTTTTAATTTTTATTTCCTTATTCCATATTTATCTTTTTTAGAAAACAACAATAAAATATCCTCAATATTTTTACATAACAAATTTTATTCATCAGAGTCCCTATCATCATATTAATTAATAATAATCCTTGACTTCTATTTCATTTAATCCTTGAATGTAATTTCCCCCATTAAATTTTGTTTTTCAATTCATAGATTTACCCCTTTTCATTGAATAAGTAATGAGAGTGATATGTTGATCATCTAGAGATAACGTTTTAGGATCTCTATCTTCCAATGAAGATTCTATCACATCAAATTTTTTTAGAAGAATTAAATATATAATTTCTATAATTTTTGAATCCTTAAACATCATAGAGTGACATTTTTTAGGGATAACAATTTCATTCTCCTCACTAAAAAAGTTCTCAATAGATTCTAGCTAAAAAAATTTCAAATAATTATACTTCTTCCTCTATATTTGTAACTTTTCCTTCATAACCTTTTAATTTCCATTATATATTTTTCCCATTTTATCTTTTAAACCTTTGGTAATGGAATCACCTTTTACACATAATAATATATTTTTAAAAGTTGATGATATTAAATAACTATTATCCCTTCCATTTTCTCAACATTATTAATATTAATAGATATAAGAGGAAAAATATAATCAATAGGAGTAATCCCATATATTATTTCTTCAATACCATCATCTTCAATATAAAACAATAGTTCAATATTATATCCTTTCAGATATGATAATTCACCCCATAAAAAATAGAATACCATTACTATTCTCACAATAAAAATTCTCAATAAACCTATATTAAAAACATAAGTAAAGAATAAGAGAAGGGAACCTACACTATGATATTATTTACATGTGACCCATCAGGAAAATTGTATCATTGAGAGGGGTAGGGGTGAATAGTTCATTTGTTATCTATTAAGTTTCCTTCAAATAACATCCACCTCTTATTATGGATTTTATTACATACTAAAAAAAATTCAAACACACATCCAAAAGACCACAATAATTTACTCAGTTCAGTTTTTGATAAGATTAAATATGACCTTGGTATGGTTTGGTAATGATCTAATACCACACAATCCACTATATTAAAATCAATGGAACACAATGAGTAGGATATTCCAATTCAAACGTTTTGTACTTTGAGGACAAGCCCATTGTACATGTACACCGCCAGACCAAAAATCAGACATCACAATGTTTATGTAATAGAACTTGTTACCAATGATTCCTATTAAATTTCCATAAATGTATTCCCAAAAAAACAAAACATCAATTTCTTACCCAGAAGTGGTTAAGAATTTCAAGGAATTATATATATAATCCAATCCATGATTCCCAGTCTGATCATCCCAATTCGATTCATCAACTCTGATTCTTCTAATATATTTCCCAATATAATGGATATATCTTTAACAAAATATTATTGAGAGAATTCAGAATACATTCTTCCTTATATTGGATACACTAACAATGAAATCATGATCTTATTTTTCATCCAGATACCGTGATATGCTGACTATGATTACAAGTTGAATACAAATGTTATCTAAATAGGATGATCCACTGAAAATGGAGATTAGATGAATAATGCTTTAATCTTGTCTCTTATCAATTAACTTATCTCAATTGAAGATTCTTCAACAAAAAATAATAATGAAGCATCTTTCTATGACTATAATGTTGGTGATATTGTCTATTCCTATAAATGGCACATCCGTTAAAGAATGTATAATGTACATTATACTTTTATAGGAGACCCATTGAGGGATTTGGAAGGAATAACTGTTACATTACTGCTCAACCAAATTCATCAAATTTTCATAAATCCATGAATTTTGGGATAATATATGACATCATCAACACTTCTCAACTCTATCCACCTATACTCACAACTTCCCTATTTTTCTCGAATCATCTCACCCACATTAACCTTTTTACCATCATTATTTTAAAATGATAGTCTAGATATGATTTTTTTATCCGATCCTATATACTAGTTTAAAGAAGAAATATAATTTATCACCTACCTCAATTCAATTCTATTTATCTATTCCGAAAACTGAATGTGATTCTCCCCTTGAAAAAACATGCAATAATATCCTTCATCTCTTCTCTAAAAAACAAATAAATATTGACAATAGAAACATAATTAAACTCTAATAATATGTGGGCTGACATAATTATTGAAACAACACAAGTCATAGTTGAAATTTAACTTCTAAATATGAAACCATTTAATGATTTTTTATCTTTTCCAATAGCCATAATTTTCTAATGATTCATTTCTTTTTTTATATAGAGTCTAATTTAAAACCTCTACCATTTCATTTTAAAATTTCTCAAAAATACCTAACCTTCAAATTACAATATCTTCTTATGAAATTACATCCAACCATAAAAATTGTAGACTATTTGGTTGGTTGGTCTCTAAAGCTATAATTTTAATCAGATTCTACTAAAATACCATTCTATAAGTCATTAATAAAGTTATAAATTTATTTTATATAATTTTAGGCCAAATAAAATAGACCAGTTTAGCAGCATCAACTAAAGAATCACTTTTCTTTCCCAAACATCAGTGTGTATGATGACTACCTTCATGAAATTTAGTATATTTTTTTACATCATCAGTATCATCATTACTTTATTTGCAAGTACTATAACATCACAATTAATTATATTTATTCCCTCTTAGCCTGAATACGATTGACGTGAATGAAATTAGCATGAATAAGATCTGGGTGAATATGATCTCTTGCACCCACTTTGTTTTTCAATCATGATCTGATGAATTTTAATGTGATTTGAAAACTAACGTTCACTCCCAATTCCGTTTATCATGATTGGATCAGAATTATACTGAATAATTTATATTAATGAGAACTACAAGTTCATTAAATTGTCATCACATTTAATTTATCATATCCCAAATAACATTGATTCTCCCATTATAATAAAAACATCAACACATGATTAATCTTTAATCTTATGACCATTTAATTCTTGAGTGATATACTATCAATAAGTTCGATCCAATCATTACATATCTGATGATTATGTGAATCTATCCATCTTCACCTCAATATGATGAACCTTTTCTAACATTATGAAATTGATTCTTCAAAAAAATTGGCTAGCATTAAATTCATCAAATACACATGAGGTGATTTTCCATTTTATGCATCCTATAAAAAAATGAAAAAACATTATAACTAATTCCTCACTTGATTGGTCGTAACATCCTTATCCTGTAGGTCTTATGTTATGCAAACATCCATCGTAGGAAGTCATTAGGGAAAAAATAATGAGGATACCCAAGGATGAGGGAATGATCTTCCACTATCATCATTATTTTATGTTTCTCTCTACATAATTCAATTTTATTAAAAAATTATGTTATAATAACATTAGTATCTTTTATATAGTGGAATTTTGTTATTTTAAATTAATTACCCTAAAACCTCTCCACATTCATCAAATGGGTGTCAAAATTATCAATCGTATGTACGAAGGACAATCACCTTGGAAACCAATGTCATTCGTTTATCTATATCCACCTCTCAAGGTCACTTGTGATATATATATATATATATATATTATTTTTAATATAATTATACCACTCTAGTCACTATATCATATATATGTTTTTACCCTCCATTTTGTAGTAGATATGATAACTTCACTTATGTTTATGGTGGATTACCCTATTATAATGTGATGTGATTTATCTTTCTTTAATGCATCACGTGGAAGGTGATAATTAATATGGTAATTATTATATGTGAAATAAATTAAATATCTATTGATATTAATGTCATTTTTATCATTCTTTAATTTTAATATACATAGTTTTCAATCATTATATTTCACACATTTGAATATGATTATATTGTTTGTGTACATGTGATAAAATGCATTCACAATGCGATATAACTATATTTCAAACACCACACCAAATGGATGAAATATGTAAGTATGTAATATGGTATTAATGATATTATGATATTTCTATGTTTTAAAAATATTATTTACATCATTTCAATATTAATTAGTGAAAAAATGGATAACTTAGTCATGCATACGAATAACATAATCTCTCGCGGATCATAACATTCATCATTTATAAAAACCGTCATTACATAATTTTTTTCAAAAAAATCATGTAACAATATGATAAAATTTTTCATTACAATTAATCTAAGAAAGATATATCTCTATAATATGTGAAATAACTGAATCTTTCACAATGAAACACATATGAGTAATCATGTAAATTATTAGACCTATCAATGAAAATAATGAATTACATGTAATGAACTAGTAATAATAAGAAATGAATGAATCATATATAATATTTTTGAAATAAAATTCTTTCTGTAATGCGTTAATAATAAGTTTAAAACAATAATAAGATTAGTTAAAATACATTCTACTAATGGATATTGTATGTTAAAGAATTTTATATAAATTGACATTCCATTGAGACTTATTCTTTTGACAAAAAAATCACTTTTATGTGGTGTATATATTACCCTTATGAAAGGTGACATAATTATTAATGTATTCTTCATGGTTTTGTTTGTGATTAATTTTTTTATTTCATCAGAGGGAATTTTCTTGAAAATTACTGACCGATAAATGATATAGAACAATCTTAGTTTATTTTTTTATTATTATATTTATAATGAAATATAAATTTATTTTAATAATATTCAATTAAAAATTATATTTATCATAAATATTCATATACATTCATGATTAATATGACTGATTTTTAATATGTAATCCAAATTTTACATGTGATATTTACATTGATTTTTTTATCATATGAATTATTGAAAAATCCACATCTTTTACTAAATATTGATATTTGATGATATGGAATTTTGATTCGTGAATTTAATAAATCGTTCCATATATGAGGTATATTTCTACGTAAAATATGGATTGGGCCTAGATAATGATGTCCCACTGATTCATTAGTAGGACTAGTGATATAAATTAGTTGTCAAAACTATACAAGTTTTTACTTATATTTTAAATCATCTTGCTCGTTGTATTGACGGAAAAATTATTTTCTGCCTGAGACATGATTTACAATAAAAAATTATTTCCTTAATTTTGATTTAGTTTTTATAATATGGATATTTTCACTATGATATTATCTTTGGTATCATTACAGTATCAGTTTATTTTTTATATTACAAGAGTTTTTAGTTACCAACCATTCCAAATTTATTATTCTTTATGTATTCATTTAATCAGGTTATTTCAATTTCATGCATGTTCAATTATTTATATTCCATTTTTTATCATTAATTATTCTTTAATTAAATCCTCAACTATACATAATCCTTACTAATCATTTGAGCTCACCATGATTTTTTTTTGTATTTCCCCTCTGTTTGGAGGATGATTCCTTTGAATCAGTATTCATTTATGATGATATTTATTTTTTATGAACTACATTGTATATTCTATTTCTAATGTAAAATTAGATTCCTATATATATCTAGTTCTCCAAAACTACTGAACTAATAATTCCATTTTGATTCAATCCATTTTAAATATTCTAATTAAATAAAGTAAGTAACTTTCTCCTGGCTAATGAGTTTTTGGTTGTTATAGAAGTGCACATCTTTTATAGGTTCAAAAGGCGGAATCTTACATATAGAGTAATGTTTAGTAATGGTTTACGTTAGAATCTCATAATATATTGGTATAATAAGTGAAGAGAGATTAGTGAGACCTGTGGGTTTGAAATTTATGAAAGAAAATATTTATTCTATAATTTATAATTTTTATGTTAATTTAAAAGTTGGATCCATGTTATGTATTATGTTTTTACCCATATAAACTTTATTTAAAATTTTAGATTGATAATTATTTATTAAAAAAAATATAGGATATTATTTTTTCCAATATTTTAATATCATGTTATGAATTTAAAATCTATTTAATATTATTGAATTTCAAAATATTTTAATGTTCTCTTTTTAAATAAAATAGATGAGATAGAAAAAAATATTTTTGTTTAAACTGTATTGTTGTAAATTGAGAATTTTTTACAAATTCCAATATATAAATATTTAATTGAGTATTAATATATTTTTATATATGTGCTTTAGAATAATATTATAGTACTAAATATGTGTTCAATTTAATATTCAATGAATAAAAAAACATAACATTTATAAAAAAATTCTTTCAAAAAATAACCATTTTCCATAGCATGTAATATTTAATTTTGTTCCATATTTTTATATTATAAAAAAAATAAAAAAAATATATATATATTTAAGTGAGTATTATAAATTATAATGAAATTTTAAAATATTTAATTTATTTAGTTGATGAAAATATTTTTTAATATAGTATCACTTCTCAAGTAAAAACAGTTTTTTGAAAAATTAATCTTTTTATCATAAAATAAATTGTAACTTAATACATACCATGTAAAAAATATTAAATAGATATAAATTTTTTTATATATTATATATATATAAATCATTTTCATCTGAAATTACAAGTGGTAAATTAACAAATACACAATAACTAAAAATTTATAATTATTTAAAATGACTTTTTATCATGAAATGATTTTATTCATAATTATTTAATATTAATTACACATTTAATATTATCTAAATATTAAACCATATTTATTTCTTTATATTCATTATTTAAACATTAATTTTATGGAAATTAAGAAAATAAAATATACATAACAATGAGAATATAAAATCTCTTATTAATTATTGGATTATATCATCCTACATTCTAGATATAAATATCTTAAATCCTTCTTCATAATATATAAGTATAAGATTAGTGGTGGTGATTTTTTGGATATAAATTTAATTTGGATTGATCTCATTGTGATTTCCATTAGCTTTAACTTAAACTACAATGGATTTAAATAAATCCAAAACTGACAGATTTCAGTTTTGTCAAGGTTATGAAAAAAAACAGTGACAAAACCTTCCATCCATGATAGAGGAATAGATGTTCTTAATGATTGAAAATACTACTTGTCTATATGTTTTTTTATATGTTTTAAAAATATACCTCATTATTGTTACATTTATTTATACCCAGTATTTCTATATAAATGTTACAATGGTATAATAATCACGGTTTATATATAGGTTGATAAATGATATGTATCTATTTTATTTTATTCCTATAAATTATCTCAAATTAGATATCCTATTGTATTATATTTTATCATGTTTATTATATTTATATTTCTATTCTGTTATTAAATAGATTAAATATTGGTGGTGAACTTCATTTCATACCATGAGGATAATGAATCTATATATATGGTCTGTTTATTTACTTGTAGATAAATTAATATTAATATTTATTAATGGAATTTCATAATTAATGTTCAAATTTTATGAATCTTTACCAATAATTATAATATTATATATAAATTAAAAGTTACCAAGGTTCATTTGAGTAGTGATCCATTTAAAACAGGTTATTTGAATTAATATTTATTTAAATAGGAATTCATAATTGTAAAATCCTAGGTAAATAATGAATATGAAATTTTCATATTTATTAATATTTTTAAACTAATTATTTATTTTACTTTAAAGGGGGTTTTATGTTAAATTTCATACCCAATAAACAATAATAGGATCATTTGGAAGCATATATTGCACACAATGCTGAGTAATACTGAAAATAATAATATAATATTTTTTAAAATGGTAGTTATCACCTAGTTGTTGTTTTGGTGGGAATGGTACAAACTAACTATAATATGAATATACATGTTTTGTAGATGTTTTTACATTTTTCCAATAAATTTTAGTGGCTTAAAATAAGAAAGAATATGATTTTAAGAATAAATACTAAAATATTCATTAGCAGGTCGATTTACCACCTTTGGATGGAGAACCCTCCTTAAATCTAGTTTTAGAAACTTCTATATGTTCTATTTGAAATAATAATATTATTCTATATAATCTAGATACAAAAAATTACATCGTATAAAATTTTGCCATTCTTCTGATAAAGGTCATTTTTTATGAATAATTAAAAATACACTATTTAATTCAAAACTTCCTTTAGATGTAATTTATTGATATGGTTAGATTATGTTTCTAATTAGTTTTGAAGTGTAATTATATTATATTTTAACTATGTAATCCTTTTTTGGTCATTGAAGGTAATTTCACTTTGAAATTGGAAAAAATATAAGGCCAATCTTTTGATAGTTATTAATTCGTAAAAACACGTTTTTTGTTTTGACTGTAGGAATTAATTTTAAACTAATTGCTGCCACTTCTTTGTTTTGAATTTGGAAAAATTCATTCCATATTTGTAATTAGGTTGTCAAA
Organism: Viscum album; assembly: GCA_963277665.1. Classification (NCBI taxonomy): domain Eukaryota; kingdom Viridiplantae; phylum Streptophyta; class Magnoliopsida; order Santalales; family Viscaceae; genus Viscum; species Viscum album. The sequence continues at coordinate 1,635,545,091 of OY728121.1, read as the reverse complement.
TTTTTTTAAATTGGTAACTTTTATTTTTGACTTTATTAATATTTACTTCTGTAAATATTTTATATAACATTGTAAAAGGGTAAATCTCGTAAATAAGGGTAAAAATTATTGTTATAATAATATCAAATTACACTAAAATGTGTCCATATACTAATTTTTGATACATTCTTGACAGTAGTCATCCTTGGGTCTATTTGGGGACCTTATGGAACCACTTAAGAGTGATAATGACAATTTATATTAATTAATTTAAATTAAAGACAAAAATGATATAGCCAAATATATTTTATTAAAACAATGTTTACATGGGGTTATATAAGTTATATCTTTGATTATATATATTTTTTCAGAGTGTAAAAATGATTCCATCATAATGGTAATTTTTTATAATTTTGGTAAATCAATTGAATAAAATTATAAATGACAAAATAATGATGCAATATTTACCACTTTAATAAATGATTTAAATAAATAAGATTATATAAAATAATAAAATATCTAAAACATTTCCAAATTATAGTTTATGATTTTATTTCAATCATTAATCCTCTTATATTCGTCTTTCATTAGTTTTGGACCTTTAAAAACCTAAATTCATTATATGATAAAATAATATTTTCACACTTCCCTAAAGAGCCCCTCCTCCCCCTTATAAAAGGACACCAGTTCTAACCCAATACTCAAACCTCTAAATCTATATTGATCACCCAAACTCAGCCCAAATAAGCTCTGAAGATCCATATCATCCACCTATAATCAATACCTTAGGCAGAAGGCACTTCATGTAAACCTTTTGGTTCAAACCAAAGGGACATACCCAATTTAAAGGTAACATCTTCTCTTATGTTTGTTTGTTTTATTTCACATATTCCAACCCCTATACTCTTTTTATTTCTATATTTTATTAAAAAACAGTATACTAAATATAATATGTTTTTTAATGGAATATATTATTACTAAATTTACAAACACCTATATCTACTGGGAAACAAACATATTATATCAGTGGATGGAAAACGAATGCCTCACGAAACGATGATTGTTCAATTATCTCCTACCACATCTTATGGTGGCCATAATGATGGAAATGTATTTTTATATTACTTTTTATATTTTTTCCTTATTATTCGGTATTTTTTATTTATATTAAACATTTATGGTTTCCATTATGTGTAAACGTGATAATTTCATTTGAGGAAGTGCGGACTACCGCCCCCTCAAAGTGATGTGACTCTTTCATAACATATGTGGGATGTATAAAGGATAGAGTTATTGAAATTATATATGATATTATACTATAATTATAATATATCCATTTATCATTATTTTTTCATTTTATTTAAATATGAAATTTAAATGAAAGTAGCGTTAATGCGTACATACGACTTACCATCTCCAAGAACAGTGCATTTCATTTACTATCTAAAAATGTTATGTACTATTATAAATACTTATATATAATAGATATATATGATATCTAAATCATTAGTATCATTTATTAGTTAATTTACTCTTGACCACATTCACAACTTGTAATTATAAGGTGTTCATATTTGACTCAAGTACCAAATTTTGACAAAACGACCATTGTTAGCATAAATGAATACATAATGTTTCTAACAAGGTAATAAGTGATATAAAATAAAAAATTACCATGAAAACCTGTTCTTAATCACATATAAAATAACTTATGTTTTTTATTCAGGAAGAACATGGAAAAAAAACTCATGTTGGACACGAGGTAAAGGGTTTCTTATCGCACTTTTAATTTTGTGAGATTTCCATTGTTCGCCAATAATTTACTGCATGTTGTGTATTGTGTACTGACATTTGATATATATTATCATGATACTCCTTATATTTATTTTAATCATTGAATCATTTTATGTTTATTATCTTTTGGTCATATAACTTGATTTATTTTAAAGTGGTAAGGGATTTTCATCTCACTTTCTTATTCCTGTGAGATTCATGCAATATTTAGCACTATTTCCTTTTATATGTTGTATATAAATCCATGATTGTATTAATTTTATAATATACCTCAATTTATATGTAATTACATCATTATTTTATGATCCTTCTTTCTTTGGTTGTATGTTTTGTATGTTTCCAAATCGGTAGGGGAACCTTTTAAACCAATTTCTATTACGTGGGTTAATATTCTAATTCATAATTATGAAATGATATTATTATGTGTGGAATGAATATCTGTTTATTTATGTTGTATTATCCACTCCCCTTTGTGTGTATATACTTTTTAAACATAAAATTACTCTATCGATAAATTCCCAATATATCAATATAAACTTGATAATAGTAATTTTAACTATATTTCTATTCATTGTGTTAAACATCCAAGTCCTTGGTGTTGTTTTTATAAGAATATGTGTGAATTTCCTCAGATAAATTTACAATAATTATCCAATCATATTGAGTGTTTTCTATTTTTCACACATAATTATTTCATTGATTTATCCTTAACCTAAGGATGCAGTCTTTATAAAAGAATTCATCTCAACATACATTCCATTGATACTTCATTGTCGTTATGCACCGATTCATTTTTATACAATGTATATATTGTACTTGGGAATATTATATCATGAATACATTTATTCTCATGATATAATTATGTTTTTATTGTCATTTATTCCTCAATTATTAGTATTTAAGCTTATCTCATTTGGATAAGATCATATTAACTAAAATATTGTTTTAATTATTTATTCTTCTAAATATTTCCCATTAATGTCCATGTTTTCAAAATGGTTTTTATTATTTGTTAATATGAAAATTAATGTTTTAGAATGTTAATTATTTTAAAAGCATCAATGTGGTATGAAACACATTGGTTTGGGTGTTGTGGAGGCATGGTGTCCAAGAGAAAAGTACTTTGGAGTGATAAACACAGATCTGATCTTAGTACCCCATGTTGGTTTGAGTTTTTCCTCATTCTATTTTTATTTATGATGTGATAATTGAAACTTTATGATTATGATATGAGATGTTTTCCATTGGCTTATGATGCATTATAAATCCCTAAAATATGAATAGGATAGGACCTGATTACTAATTAATATGCATTTACTTTGATGTGATTAAATCTCCATTGGTGAGTCAGTTCCAACTAGAGCATATAGTATCTTGAACTGGAGAATGGAATACCCAAGTTTGTGTGTTAGTTTATTTCAATTATTTATGATTTTGAATTTTTGTTTTTTGGTCATTTGGGTTTCCATCCCAATAAACATGATGATAATTCCTTGATAGAAGAATTTTGAGGAGGTGTTCTTGGGTGAAGCAGTTTCCAAACCAAGTTTTGAACAACAAAATATGGTTATTTATTTATTTGTTGAGATGTATTTATTTGACAGTGGTGTTTCATGTGTGATGATACCCTTGAGTGTTATATTTATGGATGGTTCTTTGGACCCTTACTCTCTTTATATTGGGATTGGTTTTAAATTCTATAGGCATGGACTAGTTTGAGAGGTATCTGATGTAATGGCCCACACTATTCAATTCCATTCCACTAAGTGAAAACTAGTGTTTTAGGTGTCCTCATTACTCTAGATGACTCTATTAAAGACACTGAAAAATTATTAGTTTACCATGTTTTCCAAAGTGACATCATGCCAATGGTGTCACACCGAGTGGAAACTCACTAGTAGTATCTCACCCTAGTTGTGGCTTGGTGGTTGTGTCTCACCCTGGTGGTTCTTCATTTGGAGTAGTTCACCATGGAATTGGATTTCTGGTGCTGACTAATATTTTTATTCCCCATTGGTAGTGATTCACCATGAAGGAGGTTCCCTAGTGGTTTCTCACCCTGGCAGTCGATCATCTGGCAATGCTTCGTCTAGTAGTTCCTCATCCCAGTAGTAAGTCACCCATACGACGTCTCATCTAGTGGTTCTTCGTATGGAAGTGTCTCGCCTTGTGGTTACTCACTGTAGGTGGTGTGATTTTCATATGACTATACCTTGCTCCCAATGGTGCCTCATATTGAGGTTCCTCGTGGGTAGTTCCTCATTCGGTAGTGCCTCGCTGGCAGTGCGTCATGTATTGTGTTTCCACTTCTCCCACTTTTTACATTTTGACTTTTTTATATGATGTAATATGAGATTAATGGATAATTTAAAAGGATTTAAATCTTCTTCAATGGAAAAAAATTATACCACTAATATCATAATAGTATGGAGGGTTTTAAATGGTCATTCCATATGGTCTTGGTCAGATCATCCTTTAATGGAAATGTTGATGTTTATCTAATTTCTATTGAATTTGATCTGATCCTCTTAATGTCAAGATTCCATGCCCTTTTTCTATACATTAACCTTTTTCATGAGAATTTATAACCTTAATAGATTCTTACTTTTAGTGTTTTCTAGATCTAGAATTATTATTCACAAGAGAGTCACTTACTATATATGCGCCCTTGTTTTTGGAGCATTTCGGAAGTGTCAAACATTTTTCATCTAAGTAGGCTTTCCTTAAACATTATTAGTTATGAATCATATAGTAAGGGTATTTATAAGTTCTCCATTATAACGATAGTTGATTCCAGATTAATAATGATCATTTAATTGGTTTAAAAATTACTATACAGGTGTTGGGAATGTAACACATGATTTTGCTATGTTATAATTTTTTATGATATTTTGATTTTTATGGGATAACTACAAACTAAATATTGAAGTCATTGGGGGTAAATTTTTGGTCATGTCGTAGTTTGTGTAATTAATTTTTTTTGGCTATTATTCAATATCAATATATAATATTTGGTTAAACACATATATTTGGATAATAAAATTGATGCTTCCGGATCATACGGTTTCCCTGATAACACCAAAAGTCACATGTGGAATTAAATAAGGGATGACTTATTAAATATAAAAATATGTTTTCTTCATATGTGAGATGATGTTATTTTGAGGAATTTAAATGGTTTGTGTGTATTTGGGAAGTTGATGAGATGTGGTTGTAATGTGTGGATGTTATGGGTGTTGTCTGATTATGTTTCAACATTGCAAAATGTTGTTGTATTGTAATGTGTTACTGGATTTTGTTTTGAGATGGGGGATGGTTCTATTATTATTTTAAACTAGGTGGAAGAGTATAAATAAGTACTATAGTGGTTTCTATATTTAATTAAGGTAGAGTTTCTCTATTAATAACATTTAGAAAGCATCACCCAATATGCAGAGGATGTGGTATGATTTGTAATTAATGGAGAGTTCATTAATTTATCGTTCCTATACAAAAACTGGATGAATATGAATAATTGTAACAATGTTTATTATTATGTTTCCTTCCTAATAGTTTCTTATGTGGATATAGAATAAATAAATAATGGTTTAATAACATTTCTAATAGCTTGCGTTGGTTTCGTTAATAAGATGGATATGGTTAATGAAATATTACAACAATGGTTTTATGACTATATATTGTTGTCACAAACTGATAAAATTGATTAGGTTTAAACATAGAGTAATTGGGAAGCTTCCTTAACATAGAAGGGTTCTTATCCTTTTGAAGTTGATAATTGTAGTTATTAATAATTGCATTAAGAGGTGGAAGAAAATGTGATGGTGTTGTGAGATAGTTTGATTGTTTTTGAACCCAAATTTTGTTTTATAGATTTTGATACTCTACATATATTTTTATATTATTTTTATTTCTATATGCACCAGACCCATGTTTTGGACTATGCTCCAAACAACTATATAGTTCCACGGGGTGTGTATTTCCCAATATTTGGTAAGGGGAACAGATGGCTTGGTACACACCTTTTTACACTCTCTCTTCCCAGAGAGGTCAATGTGGCATATGCTTTGATTTCCATATGACTTTTAGTGATTTAGATGATGGTTTTGATAGCACTGTTTCCTTTAGGGTAGGTGGTTTGTGGCCCGGGTTTCTTCGCTTGAGATTTAGAATCCCTTGTGTTCACAGAAGAGATTGTTTGTTTATCGGGTGTCTCCACAATGAGAAGTGACATGATTTGCTCGGTTTATTTTTTATGATATATAATGGGATGTGTTTTAGGCCCATGTGTGTGTTGTCCTGATATTATGTGAGACCTATTTGTGTGCAAGAAGGTTGTGATGTTCTATACAGATGGAATGAGAGTTCTAGTATGTACGATAATTGGAGATAGTAAAATACTATGGGGAAAGTGTTCTAGGGTACCATATCACCTATGTGATTTATTACATAATATATTAAATGAATTTAATTACATGGTGAGAGTTATTTTGTGTACATTTATGTTAGAATACCAATTTTGGTGCTTTTCTAGTTCTATTGATTTCTGACAGGGGCCTTAGTATTCTTCTTTCACAAGTGCATGAGAGACTTTGTATTTCCTAATTAATATAATTTTATTCTCACCGCACATATATGAAACATAATTTAGGTTTCTATGAGGATTTAATGTAATGTGATTGCCGTTACTAGCTCAGACCTTTGGACAAAAGCTATGTCACTACTTGGCTTCACCTTTGGGGATTTAGATTGGATAATATTATTGTATCAATTCTATTTAAATATTAATTATTGGATAGATTTTTCATTTCACATTTTTATTATTACAAAGACTTTTTTTGTACGAGTCATCTTATATTCTGATCATGTTTTTTTATAAAAGGGTAATGCATCCAATATTGGGAGCTTTGTACACTCTTTGTGTTATTCTATAACCCTAGGGAAACTGTTGGTGGGAATCAGGGGTCATTATATGTCTTCCCTAATTATGGTATCTTTTAAGGGATGTTTTAATGACATAAACAATAAAAAAAATATTTTTTATAAAATCACCTCTCATGTTTTAGTAATGTAATTTCATTCATAAGAAAACTGTTTTCTAAAAAAATGGATCTATTTCATTTATATAGAAAATATTGTAATTATTTTATTACAAATTTAAAAAAAATATTTTCTTAAAATGAAAATTATTTTTTAAATTATCAAATTAAAATATACTAAATTTTTATTATTTTATTATTTTTTTCTAAAATTATTTGTTTTTCATTGAACAATGAGTAATGTTGTTTTTTTGGAAAACTATCTTGTATTTTAAAAAAATTGGGTATTATAAAATCCATATTATTATATGAAAATGATTTAAATGGGAAATAATTATTCATTATTTTTATTAAATAAAATTACTTAATTTAAATCATATTTATACCTGAGTTTAAAATATGTTTTTTATTGTTTAAAAAATTATTTTTGAAATCTGTTTTTATGTAAATAATGATTCAAAATCTTAATTTATTAGAAAATCTATTATGTAATATTCATTTATTTAATATTAATAGATTATATATCTATATACATTAATTTCATTTCATACTATTAGGAATAATATTCATAAAATAATGTAAGACCATCTTAGGCTCAAAAAATACAATTCTTGAAATATAATTTTTTGACACGTTTCACGTGATAGTTTTCAAATTAAATTCTTCTAGTTCAATTAATTTATTTTAAAAAAATTGATCTCATATTTTTAATTATAGTAATAAATATTAATTAATATTTTCAACATAATTTCTATAGACTATAAACAATAATCATAGTAAAAATATAATACCACAATTACGTGTATATCGTGATTACTAAAGGTCAAACTAGATAGATGAGGGTTACGATGACCTTAAAACTAGTACAATTTATATTTTATAGAATTATTTTCACCATATATCATCTTTGTTATTGAATTCTTCCATTTTTGATTCATAGGGAAATTTTTATGACATTATTATAATTTTGACAATAAAAATAAAAATTGTCACTCTCTTACATTTAAAAAATAATTTTTAAAATTAGTGATATTTGTAAGGAATATTTGTTTAAAAATATTAAGTTTAATGGTCAATAATTTGAAATTTTCGTTGAACATATTTTTATTTATTTGTATTATAATAATTTCCATAGATTCTTAAGAAACACTACTATATTTATTATTCAATTTAATTCGAAATAAAATAATATATTTTTTAAGTTATTGAAAGTTATATATTTTTGGAATGGTTTTTTGATAGAAATTTTTTTAGATAATTTTAATATTTTAGTGATGTACTAATGGTATTTATTCTAATACAATCATTTCCAAGATGTTTTAATCCAAATTAAATGATTAGTTTCTAAAATGACATTAGTAATATTTTATAATAAATAAATCAGTATTAAATGATACACAATTCATTAAAATATTATATTTATAAATTTTAAATAGAAATTTTTTAAAATATCATCAATTGTATATTTTTTTTGGGGTTTTTCCATTTATAATAATAGTTTTTCCCATTATAATGTAAAAATGTTTCCCCTATATATATTCCCAAAATGTGTTTTTGCATGATACATTGACCTATGCTAAAAATAATATTCTGAAAATAATGATATTTTTTTATTTAATTTGGATTATATAAAATTTAATGTTATCCTAGTTGTATTATATGGATTATTTTATATTTATTCATAGTGGATAAATTGTGTAGGTAAAAATAATAATTTCTATGGTGAAAAATAAAATGGTAAAAGTGAGTAACCACAGTGGTAATGAGAATAACATTTTTAAAGAATGCTTCTATTTTTTCATATGTTTGTCTCAAACATACCATACCCAATATATATATATACATATATATATATATTTCACATGGATTTAGATTGACTTCACATAATTGAATAGTTTGTGGTATTAACAAAAATTCCACAAACTCACATTTTAAAGGAACCACATCACCTCCCTACTCCACATTACATTATAATTTTTATTTAACTAGGATCTTAAAAAATTCCTTAAATACTCCCCTTTAGATGTCATAGATTCCATTTTTATCAGAAAACCATTGTAGGGATTATTTTGGTAGAAAACTAAATTGGTCGCCTGAAAATGAGGCATATTTCATAATCAAAATTTATTGTCGTCTTTATTCTTTAACTAAATTCATATATTATTTAACAATTATTTATAAAAAATCCATATATAAGACATATAGATTAATTTTTATATATATGGAAAACCTTATATAAATATCATTTTCAATCAAATGTGAAAGAAAACCTTTATCATGGATATAATGGACTACTACCTCATGAAACGATCTAATTAATTTTCAATATACTCATATTGAGGGGGGTTCCAATGATGGATTTAATGAATATATACAATATTCATTAAATTTTTATAATTATTATTTGATAATATATCATTTAATTTATAACATTTGCATTCATTAAAAAATGTAACATCATTCACACGTATGTGTGGACATTGAAATTCATGAAGCGGTGTGATTTTTTTTCATCAAAAACCCATATGGATGATATATAGAAAATAATATTCAATGTAATAAATTTCTATTTTTTATGAAATTATGATTTATGTAAAAAACAAAGTACTTAGAATATTTCATTAATGGTTGACGAATAATGGGAATGTTACTCATGTGTACACATGGCATAATATTAATATGATTATAACATAGTTCACTTTTCATATACACATATTATTGTTGAATTAAAAATCATTTTTTATTAAAATTAATAATACATCAAGATTATTATTTTTTGAATGATCGAACATTTTCTCAATTAATGATAGTAAATCTACTAATGTAATTTTGTACTTATGAACTGAATATCAGGAAAATAACTGATAAGAACTTAATTGAACATGTAATTAAATATTTAACATTATTATATAAAATTAAATTAAAAATAGACATTAATAATTTCATTATGAGAGTAAATAATTAATTTTTTATTATTATTTATAAATATAATTACAGTACATGTAAATTAAATCACAAGGTATGATATTTGTTTTATCATCATTCAATTATTATGTCATATTTTAATGTATTATAACAATTCATTTAATATGGTTTCTATAATAAATCGTTTAAAATTTTTATCATGAATACTGAAAACTTCATGGAATATTATGTTTCAATTAAATTTACTTCGTTCTAGGGGATTTGATTTTAATATTAAAATTTGGTAAAATGTTACATAAATAAAGTTTGTTTCATTTTGTTATATTACTTATTCATTTTATTTTTTATTCTAATATTATCTGTGTGATGAATTTTGATTTAAATATCTTTTATTTCTCTTATTATTGGTATATTACATTTTTATACATAATAACGTCATTTATTAATTTTCAATTCGATGTTGTGTTCATTTTAATGGTTTTCATCTAATATTATCATCAGTGGGAAATATGTTATGATATTAAACTATATTCATTTATGTGGGGTATATATTTCCCCTACTATATGTATTATAAAAAATCTCTTCGAAGTCATGTAATATAATATTTCATTTTAACTAATTTATTTCATAGGGGTTATGATCTTAAATTCATCAATGTAGTAATACTAGATTTCAAAATATCATCTTTATTCAAGATTTATTATATTACAATATATGATGGTGTAATTATATTATATTTAATATTAAAACCCAATATATATTATTTTATTATATATAGTTTTTAAAATTATAATATTTCTATTAATTTTCATATTTTATGTAAAAATATGATCTGAAAATATTTTTATGAACAAACCTATGTATGTTTTTTAGTTTGGAATCATTTCATAATTGTCCATGTTTTCAAGAAATGTTTCCATGAGATTTTATAATATTATTTATTGAATTATTAAATCATTTAAACCATGATTTAATTTTTCATATTGGTTCAAAATGAATCATCAGGTATTTTTTGAATGAGATGGGTTTTGAATTTTTACTTAAAATGGGAATTAAATACTTGTTTCGACATACTTGGATCGAATGTAATATCCCTTTTCCATGACTAGTAAATTAATTATGATATTATTTTTGAATTTCAATTTTTATCTTCAATGAGAATTCTTATCCTCTTCTTCATGAAATTAATAGTTTTTGAAAATTAAATTTTAGCATTAAAAGTATATTTTAAAAAATACTTTTTAATGAAATTTTATGTTATTTAGATTCATCAATGATAATAAAACATTTCATTATAATCCTTCACAGGTGATATGACGTAATTATATCATCATCATTATTTTTATAAGGTTTCTGATTATTTTTACATGTGATGTAATACTATGAAACCATTCACCATATTACTTAAGATTGTTTATGATTATGATTACTACTTTGGGAAATTATTATCATTTATTGTTCTATTTTTCTAATACGATTGTTTAATTTTATTATTTTTAACCACTTTCACATGAAGAATTTATTCAAAATATTATGTAATGTTTGTGGCCCACTTTATCTCCATGATTTTTTTGTAGGTCTCTTGATAATCACTATCTTGAGATCTTATAGAAGGACTTACCCAATTAAATATAATTTCATGGAATAATACCTTGATGATGTGTTTATAATGATTGAAATTTTTCATTTCACCATTATGATATTATTTATTAATTTCCATGTGATTTTTAAACAGTTTTGATATCTATGGAGAATATTCAAGATTAAGTGATTAGTTAAATTTCATTATTTAATAATATTAATTCTTTTCATTTTATAATTTTTCAGTTTTTATTGATAAAATGTTTTATATTTTTAGATACATACAATTTTATATTTATTATATTTTCTTCACTCATGATAGAGTTCAATCTTTTAAAACATTATATTAATTTTATCTCACCACATATTTTTTTCCTTTATAAATGATATAAAGATGCTATATTTGAATGAATTCAATTTTTAGGAATATTAACCATCACAAGGTTTTATTTTTTTGGAATGTGATATTCATGTATGTATATATTTTATGAGGAAAACTGAACTACTTTTTCATTTTGGATATGACCAGTTATATCATTTGTTAATATAATAAAGAAACTAATAAAGATAGGCTATTAGGGTTAGGGTCATTAAATTACATAATATTGACGATCATATTATATTGGATCATTAATTACTTTATGTTTCACCTAGTGGATGAAGAATCATAACCCATTTCTTATAGTGGTGTAGGTATCAAAACATGCTTCCAATTATATATATTTTATCACTACATATTTCAAAAATATGATCAAGAACTTCAACTATTTTCATATAGAGGAATAAAAATAACAACATATTTCCCAATGTTGATAAGCATCACAATCAGTTTACAATATTTGATTGAGGATCATTACTCATTACTAATTATCATAAAATTAGTTAAAAATATTTCCCCACTGTATTGGATTGATATATTTGATAGAATGAGATAATAACGATAATCTAAGTACATATGTACCAAATTAAATCATAAATACATAATATTATGAAAAAATTTGAAAACATTTTGATTTCAATTTTCAAATAAGTCACATATAATGAAACAACCAATAGTTCTATTCATAAAAAAATTCAATCCCAAAAATTTCGACTTTAAAAGGGAAATTTATAGTCTAAATTATGAATCATAAATTGATAATGTACATATTTTTTATAGGGAATGATGAAAATTGATGCACAATATTAGACAATATTTTTAAAAAACTAGGACCATATCCTAAAGATAAGAAGTTATGATTAGTTGTTAAAAATACCTATTTTTGGTAGATAACATGATGAAATTGAAAACTGTATTCAAAAACATATTCCAAAAATGTAGTCTAAAAATAGTTAATGGTTATCTATGTCACGACCCGTCCTCGGGGCCCGTGCCGTGACTACACCAAGCCCGCCTTCCATAGGCCAGGGGCTGGCGACTAGAACCAAGGCAAAAATCCCAACAAAAAGGGAAGGCATTGCCTTTGAAAAGTAAACAAGCACCACAGAGTAAGCAAGCGGAAAGGTAAACACTAAGTAAAAATGGTACAAGCTGTGCTGAAAGTAAAAGGGGCCGGAAATAAAAACCCAACTGTAAAGTAAAACAGAAAGGAAAAACATCAACTGAAAGGAAAAGCCGCAGCGTCGAGCTGTCCTCTGGAAGTCCCTCCTGAAGGGTGGGTATGGATAGCCTCCATTGCTCCATGGTCCACCTGACTGCTCCGAGTACGTCCCGCCCAGTGGTCCACCTCCAGGTACCGTCCTACTCCGCACGCCTCTACCATGATCAGTGTTGTCCGTCATCGGCAACCAACACAACGTAGTGCGGGCAAAGCCCGTGCAGGGATGAGTATAAGCTAGTAAATAGGGACCCCGAGACCCCCAAATGTCTCCCGAAATCCACAAAGGATAATCCACAAAGGAAAGATACAATCATGAAGTAACATCTTACACGTCTTTGGTATATGCCCATACATATACCTAAGTCTTCAATTCCCGTTCGGCTCCAACATCTGAGCCCAAGCACAACCCAGTCCACACAGGAAAGCAAATGTATACCCACACAGGATAGAACAACAAAATCCACAAAGAAGAGTAAACCGTAAATCCACACAGGATAGCTCAACACAATCCACAAAGGAGAGTAAACAGTAAATCCACACAGGATATCTCAACATAATCTACAAAGGAGAGTAAACAGTAAATTCAACTCACACATGTATACTTCTTCGGATGACGATAAAGATGATCACTGATCCATCTAAGTCATCGGAGCCACAAAGGATCGATAGGTAACTAACCCCCGCAATGACCCACACAGGATCGTGCCCACACAGGACCTGTAGGTGCTGGCTCACACAGAACCGCTGAGCGCGGACCCACACAGGATCGGACCCACACAGGACCAGGCCCACACAGGACCTGTAGCACTGATCCACGTAGGATCGCTGAGTGTAGTAGTCGTCACAGTCCACTGAGGATCTCTGCACAGTCTTCGCCGCAGTCCACTGAGGATCTCTCCACGGTCGTCGTCGGATTCCGCTGAGGATCTCTGCACAGTCGTCGCCGCAGTCCACTGAGGATCTTTGCACGGTCGTCACTGTCGAAGAAACAGTCGCAACCAGCTCTAGGATTCCCGCACACAGCAAGCTCATTCGGGAGGGTCCGCTCCACGATCCGAGAGGCCGATACATCAACTGACACAAATTCCGTAGTTGATGTATCCAAAATTTCTGTATCGTCAACAGGAACTCAACGTCGCAGACGGCGCGTCAATCGGACGCCCGGTCTGAGAGTTATTGGCTTTTTCGTCCTAGGGGCCCGGTTGGTTTTTAAGGCAAAACCGACCCGACCGTACTCCACCTGCGTCGAAACCTCGGGCGGAGTATGCCAAAAGATCCGTCTCACAAATAGGAACTCAAAAAAGATGACGGCTTGTCAATCGGACGTCTGTGGCTCAAGATATGAGCATTTCCGCTCCGAAGGCCCGGTTGGTTTTGTGTACGAACCAACCTGGCCGAACTCAAAGCATTCCGAAACCTTGAGTGCGATATACCAAAACAACCGTCTCGATCCAAGGATCGCATTTCCGCTGACAGTCGGTCGTTTGGAGTCTCGTAGCTAATGTTACAGGCGTTTGAATGAAAACCATCTGAAGATGGGGGTCTGGGCCCGGGCCGACCTGGCCCGACCCCCCGGGAGTCGTCCGAACCGGGTCGACCCTACCTGGTCCGACCCCGTCCGGTCCGGCCAGGGCACGGCCCGGCCGGTCGGTCGGACTGGCCTGGTCCGGTTGGGCCGAGCAGCCGAACGGCCTGGCGCGGTCGGACTGGCCTGGTCCGGTTGGGCCGAGCAGCCGAACGGCCAGGGCACGGCCCGGCCCGGCCGGTCGGACTGGCCTGGTCCGGTTGGGCCGAGCAACCGAACGGCCTGGCACCGCGGGGCTCTGCCCCCGCCACCGCGGCTTCAGCCGCGGCGGCCTGTCCGGTAGCATGCCGGGGCGCCGCCGCTCCGGGCTGCCGGCGCCGCCGCGCCGGCGACCCGCGCCGCCGACGAGTGCCGCGGGCCACCGGGATCGCTCTGGTGGTCCTATTTTGTTCCCGTCTGCGCCGGTACTCCTCCCGGGACTCGTTCTTCACTGTGGGGTCATCGATCTTCTGTTGCGGCACGTTCTGTCGTTGCTCGTCAAATCCGCACAAAATGAAGAACGACAGAGGGTCGTCGGGCCGTGTTCGTTTGGCCCGCACCCTCCGCGTTAGAGATAACCAAACGAGAGAATTTTTTTCAACACATGAACCGACAATTTTAATAAAATAAAATTGTTCATTTGAAACCGATTCTTTAATTTTTTTAAAGAACGTTCACGGGAATATAAAGAGGGGTTTTCCAAATTAGAAAATCCCTACCTCGTTGGTCATTGCGCGTGAGCGTTCTTCACGTAAATGCTCGTCGCGGAAGGTGGAGATCGTTGCGTCGTCGCGGGAAGTCGTCGCGTCGTCGGGGAATCCGGAGTTGAGTCGACGAGCTCAACGGACCAAGAACAACAGATTTAAATTATAAATAATTAAATCTGTGTTTTGTTTAAAACCAAAAAGAACATTTAGAGGAAACCCAAAATCACTCACCTCAAACGGTTGGTGATCGGAGATCGGGGTGGGGAAGAACGTCTCGGACGAGGGCGTCGTCGATTTCCGGGTTCGGCGTTCTTCGCGTTCTTCGCGTTCTTCACGAGGGAGAAGAAGATACAAGGATCCCCTCCAATCTTCTCAACGTGCAAATAACCAGGGGTCGTGCATTGGCCTTATTTTTATTTACGCCAATGAATTTGAAAACTGGTTAAGAAACGATTGAATTAATTCGTTGAATTAATTCGACGAAAGAAACTGCCCATTTAATTCACGAAATAAACATCCCAATTAAATGGTCTGTTATGATTTTAAGAAACGCGTCAGTTGACTTTCATAAAGACGGGTTTTCGCGGGTGCGTTTCTTAGCGGAAAGAAACGGCGGGGCTCATGCGGGCCCCACCTCACAAATATCCTACCAAGGGGGTAGGATATTTCTGGATAGCGTCCTATCCGGTTTAACTCAGTTCAAGCTGCCTTTAAGTGGCTTCAAGTGGCTTCCAAGTGGCTTAAGTGAAATAAAATAATGTTGTCGCAAAATTATTTTATTTCTTAACTTTAAGCCCGAAAATTAAAAACCACACCCGAGCAAACACAACTCTGGAAGAGGCGTTTCTAAGCGAATATCGGTGCTGCGATTTCATTGGAGCCCTTAGAATTCGATTCCGGGCACCGGTTCAAAAGTTAGAAAAACCCGCTCGTCCGTTCACTGAATGTACCCGAGCCAAAACTTCAGAAAATGATTCCCGGCACACCGGGCCACAGAATCAGGTGCCGTCAAAGACTGCGCTCTTGAAAAATTCCAAATAAAATTAAGAAAAAAAAATTTCCTTGAAATTTACGGGTCTTTACATTACTCCCACCTCAGGGCTTTACGTCCCCGTAAATATACATAAAAACTAGGGAAACAAATGTGGGCATTGTGCATGCATCTGAGCCTCTCGCTCCCATGTGCTCTCCTGGAGGTTCCCGTGCTGCCATCTGATGCACACAAGTGGAATTGATCGCCCATGTAGGACCCGCTCCTGTCGATACTCTATCTCCACTGGGACCTCCGCAAAAGTATCCCCATCATCCACGTCTAGTTCCACATAGTCAATGATGTGTGTCGGGTCGTGCACGTATCTCCTCAGCTGGGATACATGGAAGACGTCATGCACCCGGTGCAACTGAGGTGGCAGAGCCAGGCGATAAGCCACCTCGCCAATCCTGTTGTGGACCTGGAAAGGCCCGATGAAGCATGGAGACAACTTTTCGCCTCGGCCAAATCTCCGAAAACCACGTCAAGGTGAGACACGCAAGAAGACTTGGTCGCTATCCTCGAACTCTAGTGGCCTCCGCCTGTTGTCAGCATAGGACTTCTGCTGGCTCTGTGTTGTCCTCATCCGCTCCTGGATGACCTGGACCTTCTCTGTCGTGGCCCGGACCATCTCTGGTCCCACAAGTGTTGACTCCCCAGGGTCTGTCCAGCACAAAGGAGATCTGCAAGGCCTTCCGTACAACCCCTCGTAGGGTTCCATCCCGATGGTGGAGTGGTGGTTGTTGTTGTACGCGAACTCCACCAAGGGTAGGTGGTCCTCCCAGATGCGACCAAAGTCAAGGACACATGCACAGAGCATGTCCTCGAGAGTCTGAATGGTCCTCCCCGTCTGACCATCCGTCTCAGGGTGAAAGGCGGTGCTCAGACGTAGCCGCGTCCCGAACGCCTCCTGCAATCCCTTCCAAAGTCGGGAAGTAAAGTGAGCGTCCCGATCAGAGATGATAGTCGATGGCACACCGTGAAGCCGTACAATCTCCTGAACGTAGAGACTCCCCAAGCTCTCCACCGATCCCTTCTCTCGGATGGGTAAGAAGTGTGCCGACTTGGTGAGTCGGTCAACAATCACCCAAATGGAGTCGGGACCTCTGGAAGTGCGTGGAAGTCCAGTCGCGAAGTCCATAGATATGCCATCCCACTTCCACTCCGGGACCTCCAAGGGCTGTACCAAGCCTGCTGGTACCTGGTGCTCTGCCTTCACCTGCAGGCAGGTGAGGCACCGCGAAACGAACTTTGCCACAGCCTTCTTCATGATCGGCCACCAGTGCTGACGTCTGAGATCCTGGTACATCATCGCCACTTCAGGATGTACCGAAAAGGGAGAAGTGTGGAACTCTCTCAGCACCTCCTCTCGTAAAGCGACTGGTACCAAGGTACGTCCTCTAAAAAGGACATCGTGCTCTTCTCCAAGGGAGAAACCATCAGGTGCCTGTCCCAACGATATATGTGCACGCCGTGTCTTACAGTCATCGTCCCCACGTTGTGCCTCTCAGACCCACTGTAGAAGTGGAGGAGAGACTGTGAGAGACTGAAGGAAGGCTGCTCCGTCTCTATCCACGAAGGATATCTGCAAGGCGGCTAGCTGCTCTGTCGCCTCCCCAAGCAGCTGGATGCCCGTCCTCCTGCTGAGGGAATCGGCTACCACGTTCCCCTTCCCAGGATTATAGACTATCTCAAAGTCATAGTCCTGGAGGAACTAGAGCCATCGCCACTATCTCATGTTTAGGTCCTTCTGAGAGAAGATGTACCTGAGACTCTGGTGGTCAGAAAAGACTGTAAAGCGCTCGCCCATCAGATAGTGTCGCCATGTCTTCAGGGCGAAGACCACTGCTGCAAACTCCAAGTCATGGGTAGCGTAGTTATTCTCATGCGGCCTCAACTGACGTGATCCGTAGGCAATCATGGCCCGCTCCTGCATTTGGAAACACCCAAGTCCGGTCCCAGATGCATCGCAGTAGACTACGTATCCAACTCCCTCCTTAGGCAACCTCAAGATAGGTGTGTTGGTCAACCTCTGCCTCAGCTCCTGGAAGCTCTGCTGACATCTGTCTGACCACCCAAATGGTTTCCCCTTCTTCGTCAACGCTGAGAGTGGGGACGCAACTCTGGAGAAGTCCGGCAGAAATCTCCGATAGTATCTGGCTAGGCCCGAGAAACTCCTCACCTCTGTCACGTTCTTGGGTGGCTCCTAAGCTAGCACTGCCTCGATCTTCGCGGGATCCACTGCAACTCCCACCTCAGAAATGACGTGCCCCAAGAAGTGGACCTCACGTAACCAGAACTGGAACTTCGAGAGCTTTCCATAAAGCTGGTGCTCTCGGAGTGTGTCTAGTACAACACGCAACTAGTAGGCGTGCTCCTCCTCGGTGGTCGAGTACACCAAGATGTCGTCGATGAAGACCACGACAAATCGATCGAGGTATGGCTGGAATATCCTTTTCATGAGGCTCATGAACACTGCTGGAGCGTTGGTTACGCCGAAAGGAATAACCAAGAACTCATAGTGGCCATACCGACACCTGAAGGCTGTCTTCTGCACATCCTCGTCTCGAACTCTGAGCTGATTATAGCCTGACCTGAGGTCTATCTTCGAGAACAACCTTTCTCCCTTGAGCTGATCGAAGAGGTCATCAATCCTGGGTAGTGTATACTTGTTCCTCACTGTCACATGGTTCAGTCGACGATATTCGACACACAGTCGCAAGCTCCCGTCCGCCTTTTTGGAGAACAATATCGGGGAAGCCCAGGGTGAAACACTGGGTCGGATGAACCCCTTGCCATGCAAGTCCTCCAACTATACCCGCAGCTCTCGAAGATCAGCGGGGGCCATCCGATATGCTGGAGTGGATATCGGGGTTGTCCCGGGGTACGGGTCAATATAAAAGTCTACCTCTCTGCGAGGAGGTAGTCCTGGAACGTCGTCAGGAAAGACGTCCGCGTACTGATCCACCACTACAGGAAAACTGGGACTCCGCACGTCAACTACTCCCAGGATGAAAGTATCCAACTAATGAGTGATGGTCTGACCTCTCCTCTGCATGAGTCCATCCTGTGCTATTAAGGCTCCCTTCTCGCCGGTGAAGGTGAACCTGCTCCTGTCGGTGTGCACACATCGCACCTTGCACCTAATGCAGTCAATCTGAGCATGGACCGTAGATAACCAATCCATGCCTAAGATGGCGTCATAAGGCCTCGACGCCGCTACAAGAAGATCCCATCCAATGCTCTCGCCTCCTAGAGTAAGCTCACACTGCCGTCACCAGTGCGTAATCATCGAGTCTGCTCCCGTAGGAGTCTCTAGACGTAAATATCGAGCCAACGGCTCTGTCGGAATCTCCGAGCTCCGAAAAAGGGCAGTGGCTATGAAAGAGTGACTCGCTCCTGTGTCTATCAGAACTGCAGCAAGGGTGGGATAGACATAGATCATACCATGAATCATCTATGGCATGCCGTGGTCGTAGGCCTCTTCTGCCTGGAGCTGAGCCTATCTCTGCCCGGCAGCTCCCTGTGGTTGGGGCGGGCCTCCTGGTGGTGGTGGTGGCAGAGCCTCAAAGCGTCGCCCACCACCTGCTGCTCAGTTAGCTCCTCTACCTCGTCCGCCTCCTCCCTACGGACCACCACGGTCGACCCTATGCCCTTGCCTGGGTGGCCCCTCTACCGTCTGTTTCCCCTCTATATGGTAGGTCGGGCAGTCACGAGCCATGTGGCACTGCCCGCCGCACTCGTAGCACTGCCTGCCTCTCTGAAGACTGGCTCCGTGCTGAGTGCCCTGCACTGCTGAGCCAGTGTCCCGAGGTCGTCTGCCAGAAGGTCTGGTCCGCCTGGAACCCTGAGTCATCCGTTGGCTACCTGTTGCCGAAGACTCCGCCACCTGCCGCCCTGCGGTAGGTCTCGCTGTGGTCTCACCCAGGAAACTCTCGATCAGGAGGGCTCACTCCATTACTCCTCCCTGGGTCGGGATGCTGAGGGAGATCAGCGATTCCCTGATCTCGCGTCTCAATCCCTGCTCGAAGGTCCGGGCCCGGAAGAAGGGGTCCCGTACCATGTCTTTCGAGTAGCGAGAAGGATCGGTGAAACTCGCCGCGTACTGAGCGACCATCAAGCTGCCCTGCCGCAGCTGAAGAAGCTCCTCAATGCACACCGCACGGAGGGTGTCCGGGACGAACTCTGAGCGGAAAAGGCTCTCGAAGTCTGTCCAGATGAGGGTGGCCTCATCGTGTACCTGGAGGATCAGGCTCCACCATCGTCCTGCTTCTGCGTGCAGTAGGCTCGCCGCGAGGATCACCATGAGGTCTGCTGGTGTCCTCACTAGCCTAAAAACTAGGACGACCGCCTCCAGCCAGTCCTCGGCTGCCTGGGGGTCCGAATCCCCACAGAACCTGGGTGGTCACTGGCGCTGGAACTCGTGCAGAGCTCCGAGGTGTCGTGCGTCGCCAGCTTCCAGTGCTGGAAGCATCAGGGGCTCGGCGGGTAAAGGTACCGCCGGTGCCTCTGCTGTCAACGGGCCCTGTACCGAGGCCTCGTCGCTCGGCGGGCTGTCCTCGCGCTCTACTCTAGGAACCCTAGCTGGCTGCTGTCGTCGTGCCATCCTGAAAAGGAAACAAGTATGCCACGGTCAGAACAATATACCTGGTGAGCTGACGCAAGTAATCACAGAGAAAACATGAAACACACATGCAATCAATGTTTTCATGCATTAAGTCGGAAATCAGAAGTCAGGGTCCTGGTGTATGGATATGTCGGTCGTCGCACCATCACTGGACTCCCTGGACTGATAACCACACTTAATATGCTAAACACTATTGCTTCACATAGAAGAAAGATCAGAGCCTGCGGTAGAACCGGCCGCCTCTGATACCAATTTTTCACGACCCGTCCTCGGGGCCCGTGCCGTGACTACCCCAAGCCCGCCTTCCATACGCCAGGGGCTGGCGACTAGCACCAAGGCGTAAATACCAACAAAAAGGGAAGGCATTGCCTTTGAAAAGTAAACAAGCACCACATAGTAAGCAAGCGGAAATGTAAACACTATGTAAAAACGGTACAAGCTGTGCTGAAAGTAAAAGGGGTCGGAAATACAAGCCCAACTGTAAAGTACAACTGAAAGGAAAAACAGCAACTGAAAGGAAAAGCCGCAGCATCGAGCCATCCTCTGGAAGTCCCTCCTGAAGGGTGGGTACGGATAGCCTCCACTGCTCCACGGTCCACCTGACCGCTCAGAGTACATCCCGCCCAGTGGTCCACCTCCAGGTACCGTCCTGCTCTGCACGCCACCACCACGATCAGCGATGTCCGTCGTCTACAACCAACACAACGTATTGCGGGCAAAGCCCGTGCAGGGGTGAGTATAAGCTACTTAGTAGGGACCCCGAGACCCCCTAAGGTCTCCCAAAATTCACAAAGGATAATCCACAAAGGAAAGATACAACACAAAGTAACATCTGACACGGCTTAGGTATATTCCCATACATATACCTAAGTCTTCAATTCCCGTTCGGCTACAACGTGTGAGCCCAAGCACAACCCAGTCCACATAGGAAAGCAAACGTATACCCACACAGGATAGAACAACACAATCCACAAAGGAGAGTAAACAGTAAATCCACACAGGATAGCTCAACAAAATCCACAAAGGAGAGTAAACAGTAAATCCACACAGGATAGCTCAACACAATCCATAAAGGAGAGTAAACAGTAAATTCAGCTCACACATGTATACATCTTCGGATGCCGATAAAGATGATCACTGATCCATCTAAGTCGTCGGACCCACGAAGGATCGATAGGTAATTAACCCCCGTAATGACCCACACAGGATCGGGCCCACACAGGACCTGTAGGCGCTTGCTCACACAGAACCGCTGAGCGCGGACCCACACAGGATCAGAACCACACAGGATTGGGCCCACACAGCACCGGGCCCACACAGGACCTGTAGCACTGATCCATGTAGGATCGCTGAGTGCAGTAGTCGTCGCAGTCCACTGAGGATCTCTGCACAGTCGTCGCCGCAGTCCACTGAGGATCTCTGCACGGTCGTCGTCGGAGTCCACTGAGGATCTCTGCACAGTCGTCGCCGCAGTCTACTGAGGATCTCTGCACAGTCGTCGCTGTCGAAGAACCAGTCGCAGCCAGCTCTAGGGTTCCCGCACACAGCAAGCTCGTTCGGGAGGGTCCACTCCACAAGCCGAGAGGCCGATACATCAACTGACACAAAGTCCGAAGTTGATGTATCCAAAAGTTCCGTATCATCAACAGGAACTCAACATCGCAGACGACGCGTCAATCGGACGCCCGGTCTGAGAGTTATTGGCTTTTTCGTCCTAGGGGCCCGGTTCGTTTTTAAGGAAAAACCTACCCGACCGTACTCCACCTGCATCCAAACCTCGGGCGGAGTATTCCAAAAGATCTGTCTCACAAAGAGGAACTCAAAAAAGCTGATGGATCGTCAATCGGACGTCCGTGGCTCAAGATATTAGTGTTTCCGCTCCGAAGGCCCGGTTGGTTTCGTGTACGAACCAACCTGGCCGGACTCAAAGCATTCCGAAACCTTGAGTGCGATATATAGAAACGACCGTCTCGATCCAAGGATCGTGTTTCCACTGACGGTGAGTCGTTTGGAGGCCCGTAGCTCATGTTACAGGCGTTTAAACGAAAACCATCCGAAGACGGGGGTCCGGGCCCGGGCCGACCCGGCCCGACCCCCCGGGAGTCGGCCGAACCGGGTCGCCCGACCCGGTCTGACCCCGTCCGGTCCGGCCAGGGTGCGGCCCAGCCGGTCGGACCGGCCTGGTCCGGTTCGTCCGAGCGGCCGAACGGCCTGGCGCTGCCCCCGCGGCCTGGTGGTGCCCCCCCACCCCCACCCCCCCCCCCCCCCCCCGCGTGGGGCCGCGCTGAGTCAAGGACGCGGCTTCAGCCGCGTCCGAGGGCACTGGACCCGCGCGGCCGCGGGTCCGCGTGCGCCGCCGCCACCGCTGCTTCAGCCGGGGCGGCCTGTTCGGCGGCGCGCCGGGGAGCCGCCGCACCCGGCTGCCGGCGACCCGCGCCACCCACAAGTTCCGCGGGCCACCAGGATCGCTCCGGTGGTCTGATTCTGTTCCCGTCTGCGCTACTGCTCCTCCTGGGACTCGTTCTTCACTGCGGGATCATCGAACGTCCGTTGTGGCACTTTCCTTTGTCGCCCGTCAAATCTGCAAAAAATGAAGAACGGCAGAGGGTCGTCGGTTCGTGTTCGTTTGGCCCTCACCCTCCGCGTTAGAGATAACCAAACGGGTGAATTTTGTTCAACACATGAACCAACAATTTTAATAAAATAAAATTGTTCATTTGAAACTGGTTCTTTAAATTTTTTAAAGAATGTTCACGGGAATATAAAGAGGGGTATTCCAAATTATAAAATCCCTAACTCGTTGGTCTTCGCGTGTGAGTGTTCTTCACGGAAATTCTCGTCGCGGAAGGTGGAGATCGTTGCGTCGTCGCGGGAAGGCGTGGCGTCGTCGTGGAATCCGGCGTTGAGTCGCTGAGCTCAACGGACCAAGAACAACATATTTAAATTATAAATAATTAAATCTGTGTTTTGTTTAAAACCAAAAAGAACCTTTAGAGGAAACTCGAAATCACTCACCTCAAACAGTTGGTGATCGGAGATCGGGGCGGGGAAGAACGCCTCAGACGAGAGCGTCGTCGATTTCCTGGTTCGGCGTTCTTCGCGTTCGTCGTGTTCTTCACGAGGGAGAAGAAGATACAAGGATCCTCTCAAATCTTATCAACGTGCAAATAACCAGGGGTCGTGCGTTGGCCTTATTTTATTATTACGCCAACGAATTTGAAAACTGGTTAAGAAACGATTGAATTAATTCGTTGAATTAATTCGATGAAAAAAACTGCACATTTAATTCACGGAATAAACCGCCAAATTAAATGGTCTGTTAAGATTTTAAGAAACGTGTCAGTTGACTTTCATAAAGACGGGTTTTCGCGGGTGCGTTTCTTAGCGGAAAGAAACGGCAGGGCTCGTGCGGGCCCCACCTCACAAATATCCTACCAAGGGGGTAGGATATTTTTGGATAGCATCCTATCCCGTTTAAATCAGTTCAAGCCGCCTTTAAGTGGCTTCAAGTGGCTTCCAAGTGGCTTAAGTGAAATAAAATAAAGTTGTCGCAAAATTATTTTATTTCTTAACTTTAAGCCCGAAAATTAAAAACCACACCCGAGAAAACGCAACTCCGAAAGAGGGGTTTCTAAGCGAATACCGGCGCTGCGATTTCATCAGAGCCCTCAAAATTCGATTCCGGGCACCGGTTCAAAAGATTGAAAAACCCGCTCATCCGTTCACTGAACGTACCCGAGCCAAAACTTCGGAAAATGATTCCGGGCACACCGGGCCTCGGAATCAGGTTCCGTCACAGACTACGGTCTTGAAAAATTCCAAAGAAAATTAAGAAAAAAAAATTTTCCTTGAAATTTATGGGACTTTACAATCTAATGAAAATGTTAAATGGAAGTAGAAAATATATTTTCATTAAAGGGAAATACATTTTTTATATTTTAAAATATATTTATTGTAGCCCACATGACAATAAGGATAATAAAAGATTCATTTTGAAAAATTATAGTAGGGAATGATAAGATCAATTTAAATAATACAAGCATCAATTTTAAAATAAGAATGGTCACCATTTTTTTGAAATATGGTATTTATACATAGAGGGTAAAAATTTATTAAAGAGGATGATAATTATTCTTTTTAACAACATTTTATTTTCATGGAGAAAAATATATATAAATGAAGAATATGTTGGCTTCAAAACATGAATTTCACATATATTAACGTGTAAATTCACTAAGTAAATTTATATAATTTATTAAATAAGACTTATAAAAAAGGAGTTCAAGAATAAAAATAACAACTATATTAAGGGGATCTTCTTATAAGAAATCACTTACCATTATTTCCTGATTTTCTTGATAAAATTTAACATCCTTTATAGTTTTAAATATTGAATTGATAACCTATTTTAGTAACTTATTAAAATTTATATCCATTCATTAAAATTATTTGTAATAATTATACACATATATATATTTGTTTTTTATTTTATATTTTTATTGTCATATGTTTATAATAATGTTTTTTGTTTGAGTTTCATAAAAGGGGATATCGATCCTCAATTTCAAATAGAGAGTACATCATATCTATATAATATATGGAAGAAGACTTTTTCCACATATATTTTTGTTTTCTTAATTCCATTCAATGAGTGTTTTAGTAACAATTTATATAGGTGAAATCTATGCTCTTTTTATTTTAATATTATTTTTATATATAAGGTTGTATAAAAAATTTGAGAATCAAAATTAGTATTTCCATTATAGAAAGAAGTATTATTTACATATTAATATAATAATAATTAAATAAATCCATTTAGGAACTATCCAAGAAGTTCAATTATGAAAAAAATAATTTATTTTTTATTTGAGATTGTCAATACATTACATGAATGAAGTTTTAATTTTTATATAATTGAACATAGAGGGGTATAATGGTTATTAAATTAATAAAATAACATATAAATGTAATAATATCAATTATTTAATTATATTGATGTATTGATGATAGTTTTATATGATCATTATATAGAAGAAAAAGTTCAATAGTTTATAGTACTCACATTGTGGATGTGAATATCCTCTTAAAAGAAATATTCCAAATGGATGACACATGTAATATTCATGTAACCATGGGATTCTAAAATTGGATGAATTATAGCTTGTATTAAATATGGATTAATTTTCATGTATGTTTAATGGATAGGTGTCACTTGAAGTATGTGGAAGAGGGATCATTTAGTTGTTGAAAAAGATGTAATTTTTCATGGAATCTAATTCAAGTTAAGTATTAATATTTTCATCACAATGGATTTCGGTTATTTATGTGAGGAATGTTTAGTGATGAAGGTGAGTATTAATTTGAATACATATAATGGTATTTAATATGGTATGATATTCATGTTATTTTTTCAATACTTGAGCTATAATTACATAAATTATTTTCATAAATTAAATTTTTATTTAATTTGTACGATCATAAATATTATTTTCATAACAAAATATAATATATCACTTATAAAAAATAAATTATTATTAAAAATAGTAAATCCATTTAAAATAAAAAAAAAATTCTAATATGAGAAAAATACATTTTAAAATTAAAAATACAATAAAAATGAACATATTTTTAAAAAATTTGTTTGTATAAATAATGATATTATTATTATTATTTGTAATAAATTAAAAATAAAATTTTTATTAATTATATTTTATATATTTTAACATCATATATTTATTATTTAAAAAGTTACAAATAATTTAATAAGATAAATTTTTTATAAACATGTTAAAAACCATCCTTTTATTGAAAACATTTGTCTAATAGACAATAATTACATTAGAAACATATTTTGATTTTAAAAATAAAAGGAATATTACAACATATTTTTATATTTTGATTAAAAATATGAAATATTTTTTTCTTAAATTCAATTTACAGAGTTGATAAAAAATAATTTTAGTATAAGTAGACATTTCACACCCAATCAATTGTAGAAAAACGTATACATTATATATAAAAAGTATATATTCTTATTAAATTACCTTTAATAACTATTATATGGAATTTTGTTTTTATAATTTATATATTATTAATACAATTCATTAAAATCACCTTTATTAGATAATAATTATAATAATACAAAATATATTTAAAAATTATAATTTTAATAACAATTAATTTAACATTATATTATTTCATTCCAAATTCATTAAAATTGATCACGTGTTTATTAAGAATTAAATTTTATTAATAATTTTTTCCAATAATTTTTCATATTTAGTTAAAAAAAATTTAATATATTTATTATAGAAGAAAATTATATATTAAATAAAAACATTAATAAAAATAAAAAATATTAATAATTATCAAATTGTATTATCCAGCCATCAACCTAGAAACCCCATAAACATAACCCCATAATATATATGTGTAATATTAGATGTAGTGGGTTTAATGGGTGGTAACGTATATTTCAAGGATCCAATAGTCATATCTAGGATTTTGAAATTCTCAAAAAAATTATTTTTCACATGTTAAAATTATTGTACTTTTGTTTGGGATTGGATTAAAAAAATTATAATTATGTTATATTTCTTCCGTACCTCAAAACATGATGTTCCTATATATAAATTGTAATAATTTATTCAATTTTATCCTTTTCAACATTCATTTGATAAGATCAATATGTGTTTTTCTACCTACCAATTCAATTATCATGTTGATAATTTCATATAGTCTATTAGAGTATTTAAGATTAATAAATATATATATTTGTTAGATAATATAAAAATGTTGATGTATAAAAAAGAATCATGGCATCAATTGAAGAAAAGAAATTTTGATTAGTGTATTTCCACATCTAGTATAGCTTATAAAAACCACTAATGGATCTATAATTGTGAAAGTCCCATGATTGGTGAATGATAAGAGTTCAGTGAACCTATTTCGGAGAGGCTTGAAATTTCAACAATCGAAAAGAGTTATATCTTTCTTGTTTCATATCTACCATGATCCAAAATAATGATAAATACAATATCATCCCATGATTTTGTGATATCTAACCATTGGACATCCAGATGAAGCTCTCATGCATCAATAATCCACAATTCTTACATAGAAAGATTTATGGATTTTTGTAGGTAGTGGCCCTCTAAACAAAAAAATCATGTTTTCTCCAAATTATAGACATAAAATCAATATTACATTCATTAATGTCCTACCCATGAAGAAAATAAATCATTTAGAATCATAATTTTCATAAAATTTATAGTTCATATAGACCATCATAATTTATGAATCCCATTCAATGTATTTCGAGGCATAACAAATATGTGAGTATAATAATTCCCATGAGTGCATTATCTTCGAAACCCATCCTTATTTCATGAAACCCACATCATATGTCCTTGCATGATTTCTCAATGAAGAAAAAATAGTTTCATGAAAAATGATTACTCAAGGTCTCAATATCCCCTTGATTGGTGTTTACCCATGATAAATCCATACACAATACTAGTATTATGAATCCTCATTCGTAATGAACATTCATGAAGAATGGGTTGGGCTGCCTCATTACCTTATTCATTCAAGAATTGTCACTCTCATGGTAGGACTCCATCATGATGTTTGAAATGGGATGAAACTATGCATATTTCCCTCCAAAATATTCTACATTGGAGACATGTAATCCCTAAAAATGACATCATAAAGAGAACCTGACTTTAATCCTTCTCATTAATCCTATTCCTTATTCATGTATACTAATATCCCCCTTCTGAAATTATACTATTAAGATATATTCTTAATCCCCAAAAATATGTGTGGCTTCATTATTAAAACAATATAATACAAATATCATTGTCTCGTGATGTTAAATTATACGATAACGTACATAGAAAAATAAATTATACAATATACATTTCCTATATGTTTTGAAATAAATTCTCTATTTGATGAGAATAGTATTTCTCCTATGATGACCACATAATTCCTTGTATGATGAGCATGAGAAGATCAACCCTTCCTTTGGGAACCATCAATGAACATGATAATCACAATAATTTTATTTTTATCCTTTTATGAAAAAAGAATCCATAATTCACGACTTTAAAATAAATGGAATTTCGCTATTTCATGACCCAAAATTATTTATTCATTCTATGTGAGTTTTTATCCCCACCTATTAATAGGTTGGTTTCCCTTCCAAGGTTCAATCTTAATATCCCCATAACCATCTCTTACATTCTTAGGTGGAGGTTTGGAAATGAATTATCCATCTATAAAATAATATTCTCATATTCATCCCATATTTTATAGGGATTAAATAACTCCTAAAGATGGTAATATTTCTAGAGAATACAATAAAACCAAAAATAATGATGAATGGCCCAATAATGTTTTTCCTCTCTATTTTTCACTAATCATGTTCCATCCTGATACTAGAGGATCTCATTTTTTGATGTTTCCCACTATGTTTTGTTAATTTAATGAACACATAATTTGTAAATAAAACATTGATCACCCCAAATAAACATTATATTTATTCTTAGCATAGTATTTTATGAGAATTTTAGGAGGATCTGTCTATAAGATATTATATTTTTGATCTCATTAACTCGGTGTTAATATATTGACCACCTCATGATGAATCAAAATATGGAATCGTGGTGAAAATCTTGGGGTTCATTCGGTGATGTTCTTATAAAGAATATGTAACTAGAATATGATCTATTTCCCCCCACTGATGTGTTAATTCATATTTTATACCTCATGTGATGAGAATGACAATACTTATGTAATGGGAATAAGAATCTTGTGGGATGAGAATGAGATCTATTCCCTCAATTTTGTGTGTATGATATTGGGATTCCACTTCAAATAATAGGAATAATATGCGTTTTGTGATGATAATATGAAACATATGTCACAATCATATGATATATCTACTTATTCCATATGTTATGATCTTATGTTATTACCTAGTTTGATGATCACATGTTTCCCTAGATAATGATCCAAAGATTACTTATATAACAAAAATATGTTTTTTAGAGTAAATATCATTTGATACATTATGTGAAAAATGTGATACTCCATTTATGATAAGAATAAGGATCCTGAGGTGATACTCATAAATAAAATGCTTCATTAACATGTCATATATCCTTACAAGTGACTTATATTATGAACTGAACTCTATGGAAGAATCCATATAAGGAAGGGATGATATTTCATTAACATGTTCGGTTCATGGTGTTGAAATTATCATCCATATTTATGATGTCCTCACACATTTAGAATGTATGATTATAAGGAAATTATGTTTGAGACCAGTATACGTGTGTAGATTCTAGTAGGGATCTTATCCATGGAATATCATCATAAAAATTAATTTCCAACATAAATGAGATATATTCTCTTATAATATGTCCCATATGAGTATCGTTGGTAGTACTGATTCTAGAAATATTTGGTATGAATCCTTTCACATCCACTAAGGAATGGATGAGATGTATTGAGCTCATTCACTAGAAATTTCATTGTAATAGGATTTATATTTCTATCCTAAAACCATCTACATTGAATTATTGATAACCATTCACCAACATGCATGGGGAAGAAGGTAAAATCAAGAAATAATCCCATATATTTACGTGGATATTTTTATAACCACATCCCCAATGAATAATGGAGGTATCGAACTTATCTTTCCATTAGATATCATCTAATATAGTGTTAATAAAACCTTCATCCTCTGATGCGATGTGGGAGGATTCATCCCCAAAATAGAAATTCATCATGAACAATATGAGGATATTCTGTTACACTAATGTTGCAAAATATTATTATAATGATAAGTAAATTCACAAACCTCCCAAAAAAAATATTTTTAGTTGAATATAAATAAAAGATATTAAAAATTATGTCTATTATAATGAGGTGGTATTGATGGTGTGGGACAAAAAAATAGTCATCACCAACAATGAATTTTTTAGTATGGATCCCTGCCCCTAATTTCACTGAAAATAATGAAAATACTATATATTATAATGGGAAATAAGATCCCTTAACTATTGTAGTGGTCCCTATCCAAAATTCAAACATCCCATTCTTGGTGATTTCCACTAACCAAGATCAATGATACTTCTCATTGAATTTTCATTAGGAGAATTTTATGGTAGATGTATTTATAATCCTCACTTCATTAATTGGATTTACCTTTTCCTAGTAATTATTGATACCCCATACACCTATTTGGTGGGCTATATTGACTCTCCTATCCATGTTCACCATTGATGATCATAATAAAAATTCCCTCTCATGATAATTATCCCCATAAAAAACGATATTTCCCATGATTTCTTTATCTTAAAAGGATTTTATCCCCTTATTTAAAGATTAGGATTCCATAAATGTACTTCACAATGTAAAAGGGTAGCTATTCAACATTGGGGACCAATAAAGGATCCAACCATAAAATTGATGCAAGAATCCACTTCAACCATCATACACATATTCTAGGGGGTATAAATCATTCTCACAATAGGTTGTTCTTAGGGAATTGGCATCACTTCACCATTTAGATTTAACTGTGTAGGGATATTGATGAAAAATGGGAAATAGATTCTGATATACCAATAGATGTTAGAATGTGATCCCATAACTTTACGATAAACAGCCAAACTATTGTGGTCATGTTAGGTCTCCAAATCTCACAATATTATTTGACACATGGAGGATGTATTATCTTGATTTTAGATAGTCTCTATAAATTCATTCCGTCCCCCAACAGTCTCCCTCTTCTCAACTTCCACATTGAAAATATAAGGTAAATCCAGATCTGGTTTAGAATTCATTAATGTGGAATAAGATCAAATTGAAATGTATTTGATCATTATAATTAGATTTCAATAATAGAACATAAATAACATATCCTTCATTGATTTTCTCACAGTTTTAACACTAAATCTCAATTGTACTCAATAGTTTAAGTGAATATTATATGGTGTGATGCATATCCTTCCCAAAAATTAGTAGAATACATGATAAAAATCACTTCCCTATTCATCATCCCATATATTGTAGATATTATCTTGAGATGAAATATATTAGTACTACCCTTAATATAGGGAATATACTGAAGAAATTTTGTTGGAGAGTCTAGAAACTGATGAGTTATTGGTAATGTTCTGGCCACCTGCAACCCTGCACTTTTCTATATTGGAGTTTCATGTTGAGGATAACATAGTATGAACCTATCAAAACAAATGTGAATCATTCAAATTTCTTTTATACAATTGGGGAAATTTATCAAGAAGCTAAAAAATAGTCAGTTTTTCCATCAAGGGTTCCTAATGGTTGATGTCATGACACTCATAGTAGCACAAAAACCTAATTTATAGTTGTGTGTTGAAGGACCCACTTCATCAATATAAAATTATAAATTTCACCAACTTCAATACCTTATACATCCAAAAAAAGGGTGCAATTTCGTGAATTATGAGGAGAAATACCCATCTTAAGGGGATCTAAATTACTATGTAAACCATCAAATTGGTTCTTAAACATATAAAAAAAAGATAGATTTTGGGACCCTAGAGTCCAACTAATAATGTTCTACTCAGTTGTAAACACATTTACATGGTATGTTGATTTCATAACCAAATGATCCATATAAGACTATTCCAGTGACTAAATTAAAAGCCATAATTTTCTATTAACTCTAGATTCCTATGGACTACATGCAGATCAATGAATATTTTTTGAAAAAATAGCACCCTGAGAAGGATAATGTCTAAGAGAATCCAATCATTCACCAGATATAATTATGATATCCAATTTGCCTCTATTTATCATCCATGGTCACGTATCTCTATATTTTAGTTCTCATATGGATTGAGGCTGATGCATCCACCGAAGCAATACACAAATCAATTCACAAAGCGACACCCTAGGCATAAATTTAGCACATCTTCCAACCCCTTGGTAGTGGTGATTCCAATTACCAAGATACCAGGATCGTGTAGGGGAAAACACATACCAACCCCCCTAACAAGGTCATAAGACCACTCTTTGGTTCTCATGAAGTTAGAGGGATAATGAAATCTATAGACCATCCTAAAAGTAATCCATATATTATAAGGGTGGATCGCACACCACTACCCCCATATTTTTGTTACCAATGATTCAAATCATTCAAAAGTATATGTGAAATGATAAAAAACATTCTTAATTATCATATTGTTTTATTATTATGCTTGGAAATATAGAGAAACCAGAATCTATTATCTTTTTGATTTTTTCATGAACCTAGAATGAATTAACTTTTTCTTGTATACATACTTAGTCGCAGTGTTTATCACTACCTGGGAGGATATACATATATAGTATCTCTTATAATGTAGAACCAAAATCCATAGAAAAGGAATGACTGACCAATCTAATTGTATGAATTGGGATAATGTTAATGTCAATGACTTCATTTCCATGTTGAGCAGATTTATATATTTCATGGATATGAAGCATCCACAAGAACTACAATTGGGAATGTTTTTGGAGACTATTCTAGAGAAGATAGTTCATAACATAATTTCCCTAACATACCATGTTTTATTTTTGGAATTAACTATGGGTTCCATGTTCATAGAATAATCAATATAACATTTTAGGATGTGTTCAGTCCCATTACCTCATGGATATCATGTATGGATACCTATTATCGATGTTATGGTTTTAGTTATGTATGATTAAGGCTCCCAACTAGTCTGACATCATGAACTCCCACATAATAGGTCTCCTCAAGTGTATATTCACTTTGAATATGATGCTCAGAGAACACAATAAGGCAACGAACTCAAATTTAAATTGACAAAAAAACCCTATATACAGATTTATAGTTAATAAAATCAAAGACAACATTGTCTGTAATAAAGAGATGAGATTTTGGATATTATTAATATCCAACTTTTTATAATATCATTGGATAATTATCCATTCCCCAAAAAGTATATACCATTTGATTCTTGGGAACAATATTATAAAATTTTTTTTATAGGGTTGACATTAGGTCTTGTTAGATTATTGCATGGTTGTGTTGGGTGATCCACAATAACAAGTGACATATATCACTACCAAAATAGTCAATGAAGATGATATTTCATTCAAATAGAATAATCTCTCTAACCATCATTGATTTATAATTTAGTTACCTTTGAAATAAAAAAGATGTATTTTATAATTTTCTTTACCCACAAAATAAATTCAGAAAACAAAAGTGATATAGTAAACCAATAGATACTAGTAGAAGAAACACAATTACATGTTATATTATTTATATTACACAATATATTTATAATTTTATGACTTAATAAACAACTAAATATGATTTTTTTAGTTATTATACATTCAATTTTTAGTGGATCTAGTTTATGCGTCATTTTTTCATTAAAGTAGGTTTTTTAATATTTTTCTGATAAAACATTATTGTGAATTTATGAAATATTTGTAATTTTACATTATAGAAATTATATTATTTTTCAAATTACCATATCAATTTAATCATTATATTAAATTTTTGTACTTTTTTGAAACGATTATTTTTTCCTTAATAGTTAAACTATATCGATTTTATTAAAAAGAACCCCTTCCATTCATTTATTTCATAAGTCCCATTTTATAAATTTATTTATATATAAAAATATATATTTTTAAAAAAAATTGAAATTAATTCATTGGAATCAAATTATATGTATTTTTTTTGTATGAGACATTTTATACCTAAAAATTCATTTTTATAGAAAATTGTTTTTCTTCATGTTTTGAAGGGTTATATTAAAATGAATTTTTAATAGTTATTGTGATTTTATTTGAATAAATTGATTCCATATTTTAATTATAATACATAATATTTTATAATATGAATAACCTAATTTTATCATTATTAATAGTATGTGACGTAAAAAGTAATTACTATTGTATTGGATAAAATGAGTAAATGTGTGTTTATACTAAAGGGATAAGGGTAAAAATGACAAAAATATTCATTATTAAAAAATTGAGAATATAATTCATTTATATGTAATCATATTTACAAAATTTGAGAATACATCTTCTAAATTTCTTGAGTAATACATTAATATATTTTAATATTTTAAAAAATTAAAAGTGTACCATCTCCCTCCATTGTAATAGTATACCACATATCCTCACATAAAAACATTTAAAAGTTAATAATATTAAAATACCTACCCAAAATCCTATATAACATCCCCTTCCATGATATAGAGTATCAATTCTGATCAAAATACTGACCTTATAAATTTTATGATGTAAACTAATTATGATAAAAAATGTGATAAATCATTTATCCCAGTGTTTTTATTTTTTTATTTATAAAAATCCATAAAAATATTATAATAATGAGGATATAAAAGAAATTATTCATCTATAACCTGAAACATTAATATGTTAATGAAATAACATATATTTATTTCATTTACCACGAAACTGTAAATAAAAGTATCACTCGTGTATACATATTTCCTACCTCCTCATTGTAGAAATGTGATTAATTATCCAACTCTATAAATAATGATATATTATTATTATTGATGTAATTTTAATATATTTTATTTAGTTTATAAATTATCTTCTACAATTAAAATTTGTTATCTACCATCTAATCGCACCATTCAATGTGAAATAATAACATGGCACAAGTTTTTGTATCGACTACCAACTCCAAGAAGCCATGTCATTTGGTTTTAATTTCTAATTTAAACTAATGGAAATATGTATTTATTTAATTTATATATATATAAAGAATTTATAATATTATAGTGATACTATATTGTTGAATTATTATTTACCTTCATTTTATTCGATGCATTGAATGTAGAATCATCACTTCTGAGTATGATAATATTACGGTCTCAATGATGTGATGTTATACAATTTTCATCACCACATTATTTGAAAAACTATAAACGTTTAATATAACTATAAAATATGTGAATTTTTCATATATTAACATCTTGGAGATGATGTAAACGTGACCAAATTTAATTACGAATAACTTACAGACAAAAGTAACACGAATAACAAATCATTTTTCACATGGAGTAGTAATTTCTATAAAATATTGTAAATAAAAAAGTTATAAGGTATTATGAGTAAATGATATATCATTTTTTATGAATATTGTTATCTAATATATTAATAATAAATCTTTATTTTTTATATAAGTGTTTTTAATTGATTCATTGATGAATGATACTTTACGTTGCATAATTATTATACAATCACATTTATTTTATGGATTTTTATCTAGGATATTGTTTATGGAGTGTGTATGAATATTATCATTTAAATAAAATATATATTCTTATCCATTGGATGTTTCTTGAGTTTTAATGTAATATTATTATTTTATTCTCTTTTATTTATACTGAGTGAGAAATTTTCATAAGTAAAAGTTTAACTTATTTCATCTTCGATAGACATATTTTTACCCTGTCTATTGTACATAATAATATTATATATGTGTTTTAGAAATTAAATGAAAATTTATAAAAATATCATTCTTTTAAACTTTAAATTTATTCTAAAATGTTTACAACTGACCACATTAAATAATCTTTTTATGAACAAGTCACTTGTAAATTTCTAAATAAATTTTAAAAAATAATGTTTTTATTTATCATATACCACATGAAATGAAATTACCTCCATAAAAAATATTATATTAATTAAAAATTATTTTTTTATATTTAATTTTCCTTTCCAATGATAATTGTTTCTAAAATTTCAGAAATTTTTATATTTTAAATAAAATATTTCAAAATAAAAATAGCATATTCATTTTGTATTATTTTCCTAATATTGTAAAGGTATTTTTATATATTATAATAAAAATTGATGATATGTATAATTATATGGGGATATGGTTAAATGATACAATATTTAATTAGTCTTTATAAGGATTATGATTATGATGAAGTGATATTGATGAAAATAAATTAGTTATCCTGGGATTAAGAAATAATGAAATAATAACTTTTTTATGATATTATGGAAAAAATATGAATATATTATTTTAGGGGTGGGAATGTTATATCACTAAAATGCATTAATTAATTATTTATTACTCATTATATATATATATTATTCATTAAATGGACAAAACATTCAATAAATTATGTATATGTATTTCTTCATGTCTATATGTTTATGAATAGTCCTATTTTCATGTTCCTAATTTTCTACCCAGACATAATTTCATGTCCATATCTTAATGAAATATACTTTAATTGTTTATAAATGTTCCCAAGGTTATAATACAATTATTTTTCCACAGTATTATGTTTTTTATGCTCTCATGGGTCATGAATAATTATTAACGATTCCCCAATATTATAGTTTTATAATTTCTTTTAAAAAAGGCTTATCCAAGGTCTTGTGATTAATGATATTTAATTTATTTGGTGTGAAAATTAGTTTTTAATGATGATGTTTTCATTACCATATGCTTATATATTTCTATTTATTGATATCTCCAATTCATATCTTTACTGATCATCTTACCTCGCAAATTTTTGGGTGTATTTATTTCAAAAGCTGTAAAAAATGATTTTACGTGGGGAATGTCTATGAAATGTTCTATAAAAGGTGATTTTTCTGATGTTTTTGATCATCCATTTTGAAATAATATATATATATATATATTGTATTTTTAGATAATAATAAATTAATATTCGGGGATGTCTATGAATTTTTTGTATCAAGTATTCATCTAAAATTATGTAATACCGATGTATATTATTTTTGGGTTAATATATTTGGTATCAAACAATGTTATAGTTCATTTTATATTCTATAATTAGAGAACATATTTCAAAACAATTTTTAGATTTCTATGTGTTGGATAAAATCTATTTTCTTTAAAAAATTATATATTAAGTTTTTTTTGCATAAAAACATCCATGATTATAATATTTAATATAGATGACCTGAATTTTAAAATTTTTATTTCAATGCACTTTTGAGGAAAATTTGGGAAACCCACACATTGTCCACAGAAATGGTGTTATCCAAAAAATGATCCCAAAAGGTTTTCAACAAAACTACTACAAAAATTTTAGTCTACCACCCTATAATGGATCCAATTAAAAGTGGTTATGGCATATTCATATAATTCATGAGAAGATTTTCAAAATAATCCACCATATTATCCATCGATAGGATAAATTCTTCAATGTTGATATTCCTATAATTGAATCCTCACTCTAGGTTGTGGTCTTGTTTGGATATCCACTGAAATTGAATATTGAATGTAAATTCATTCATGGATGCTAGGAACTTATAGGTATACACTATGAAAGTGGAATATTGATGAATAACATGATCTCCACCATTACATGATGAATGGGATTAAAAATACACACTAGTCTAGGAACTCCCATAGTATATTCTTGTTTAATGAATATATTCAATTTAAACCATATGAATGATTTTAATAGTTAATGAACAATAATTGAAATAGATAAATTCATATTATACAATATTGAAAATAATGTTTCATAATTTAGTGAATCTCAGAAGTCATTTTGTGGAATATATTATTTTTCACACAGACTATTTAAGCTTGTCAATGAAACTATATATTTGTATTTTTTAATTTTATGAACTATAATGAATCATAAAAAAAATATTATGATTTTAAAAAAAATGACCATGATGATGTGAAATGAAATGTATTATGATTTTGGATGGAATATCCTATTACTATGAAAACACTTCCAACTAATGTTATTTATAGTAATATGAATCATATTTCACTTTTTAATTCACAATGATCAGTGAAAATAACATATAGTATTTTATTTGATAACATACACCCCCTTTTGGGTCTTTTGATCCAATAGTTTTTGAGATATGAATTAATTTGATGGAATCATTATTTTCTATTAATTATTTCATGTGACAAGAGTAATTTGTTTATATTAGTCTATAAATTGTAAATAGAAGACTATCAATATTGGAGTCATATAAATAATAGTTTGAGAAATGAAGAATAAATGTCCATCGAATGGGGTTTTTTATATATAATTCTACAATATGTATGTTTCTGGATATATTCATACTAATATAGGGAGGTAAATTATGGAGTATAGGTAGATGTATGATAAATACATCATTACCTATTAAGAAATCATTACATGGTTTTTGATGTAAATTTTTTTTATCATTAACTGTGAATGAATGTTTAATCAATTAATTATAGTTTTAAAAACCATAATTGAAAATAAATTAACCATAAGGTACTCCGTGAGATGTAAAAAAATAATTAGAAAAGAACTCAATATTTAAATAGAATATGGAATCTATTATTTTTTTGGTTATAAGAGCAGAATAAATATATCAGTAGATGTTTAGCTATTTTTTTCATGGTAGGAAGAATTTTTTTCATCTACAAGATGAAATAATGGGTGATGGATCACTTAGGTTTTTCATTGGAAGGAATGGTAATATATTTTAATTTTTTATAACTATCCATAATGATGTTTTTATTTTATATGAATAGGTATATCGATGAAATGAATAATAAGATAGCTTGTCTGAATACACCACCAACAGTTACAAAAATTTTATATAAGGGGTTTTTGAATTAAACAAAACACTAACCATATCCAAAGGATAATGAGGATATAAATCTTCATTATCATTTTAATTCAATAAACAAAGCGAAATCTAATGACACCATGTTTTTTAATTAGTGTTCCATGTTTTATTAACTAAAACATAAAATTATTATCAAATCTATAATTTTCTATATTAATCATGATAATCCCACACATTTATATCAAGGGATTTTTATAGGGAGTTCATAAATAATTACGAATGAATAGATGTTGGGATACATGAAGAATATTTTAATGATATGATTATCTCATATCATGTATATAGATCATATATGATATAAATGTGTTCTAATGTGCATCATAAAAATCCATTGACTCTACTAGTAGTTCTATTTGATATGATTTTCATCATGGAGTTACTCTCTCTCTGTAGATAACCTATACCAATTTCTATGGAAGGCATATTCAATTTGATATTACAATTCAACATAGTATCATTGTTTGTCATGATAATGAATTTCAAATTCTACGGGAAGATACTTTCTTTAGATTATTCATATTTAATTTTTAGTTGTGAAATATATCTCAAATGGTTTGGGAGAAACTCATCATCGAATATATTACAATATTAAATGATTATATACATTTATTTATTAATAATTTTCCTATTAATCAGAAATATATGAGGTTGTGATCTTAATAGAATACATACGCGGGGAAACAACTATTTCAAGGACTCTATAATTAATGTCCCCTATTTAAATATAGGAATTAGGGAATAAAATCTAAGAGAATATAGATAATGGAATAAAATTCCCTATTACATCATCAGGGAGTGTGTCTATTATATTTGTGGAGAACACAGATGGGTCAATGTATATTGAATTTATTACCTAGATCAAAACAAGGTAACTATTTAGATCAAATAACATATACCCTATATCAACAGAAAAGTTGATCAGTTACATAGATTTACATATTTATATAGGATTGATATTTGATTTGGATATAATTATATAAGGTTAAATATGTAGGATATTCCCAGATAAAACATAAAATTATTGTATTATCATTATGAATTTATATTAATTCCATTTCCACAAACCAATGGACCAACTGTCTTAAGGGATTTAATGAATAGATTACATTGAAATTACATTGATCATATTATATAAGTTTTAATATATTACATTAATATACATTTAGAGAATAAGTAAGATCCTAATGAACATTTATGAAAACTGTTGAAGTTGAAGTGAAAGCAGAAAGTATTTTACAAATTTAATAATGTATACTTTTCCCTATAGAATGTCACATTCTTTGGTTATATAATTTCATTTCTGGTTATCTCATTAGATCATTAAAAGTATGTATTATTGAAAAATGGTCATGAATGACCATAGTGACCATGGGCCATGGTTTTCATCAGTTGGTAGGATATTAATAGAACATTGAGTGAAATTTATTTCAATTATCAAATACACTGACCAAGATAATATATTTTGGAGCCAAGATATTAAGGATATATGAACGAAAGAATTATTTCAATGACCTAAATATATGGATGGTCAATCCACCAATTATCACACTACACTATTGTAGTTAAAGGTTAATAAATAATATTGATACACCAAAAAAAGGACTCATATGTTTCCCCATGAATAAAAAATTGTGAAAACATATGATTTACTCTAATTGAAATGTAATGAGAAAACCATCCAAAAACATAATATAGAGATTTTTGTGGTAATTTTATCATTTAATATGGCATGGAATTATATATATGGTGATATTTATAGTATATATATTTTTATCCAAATATCATGATGTTCATATTGACATTGAAGCAGTTGAATACACACCAAATATGATTAATGGTGTTGGTCAACGATTATGATAAGTCAATATGAAACCACCATTGGAATTTGAATAAGGTGGATTATGATACAAATTTGAAATATTAGGATAGTTTTTCATGGTTATGATATAAATAAATCCAATGCATTTGGATTTATATGTGATTGATATTGAAATTAGGAAGAATGGGTTAATATATATTATTTCTTTTATGAAAGTTCATCAATCCATAAATGATTGGATTCTGAAGGAGTATAAGGATTAATTTAAATAATACAAGAATGATTTAAATTTTCCTGTGTTCAATCATGATTGTGATTTTATGATAACACTCAATAACCTAGTATGTGTCACATCAATACTAAATGTGGAGAATGTGATATTGGATGAAAATGACAGAGGATCATTCTATCTTCATAATGAAATTATGAAAAAGTATATTATTTTAATACAGTATTTACATTTTAACTACATGAAAATTAATATTTTAGATTCTATATCTCTATTAATACTATATATGAATATTATGACATAGAGTAATATGTCTATGGTTATGTAATATCCATTACACATACCTAAATTGAAATGTAAAATCTTGACCCTCAATTTTGATATCGAACTCAATAAACAATATAAAGGTCATAATTTTATATTTTTATATACAAATAACTTACACATTCAGCACATTAAATTATTATTAGAAATTATCAATATAATTATATACTTACTCGAAAAAACATTAATTATCATGTAAAATTACATAGAGTTCAAATATCAATTATACCCGATCAAGATCAGATTAAATCCATGATATAATGAGGAATTATTCAGCACGATCATGATATATAGTTCATTATGAACACAAATTAATGGAATTCATTATTTTGAAACATAAATATCATAATCAATCTTAGAAAAAGATATAGTTTTTATTCATAAAAAATTATTTTTAAATATATTATACGATTTTATTTCAATGTAAAATATCATAATTTCATTTTTTTTATTTTTATAAAATGGTAATAATTTTTTATATCAAGATACTGAAAATATTTAAACATGATTTATTGTATTTTCTTAAAAAATATATTTTTGGGTGAACAATAAAAAATTCTAATTATATATATACCATAGATTTTTTGAAATGAATATGATGTTAGGATTAAATAAAAAAATTGAAATCAATTTTTTACGCCTTGTATATATTTGAGGATTAAAATAAAAATATTAAATGTATTATATTGAATTTGGAATCTATATATAACTGTTTTGGAAAATAAGAAATATTTTAATCAGAAAAAATTATTATTGATTATTTATCATTAATAATGATGTTCAGTATGTATATTAAGATTTAATTCCATATATAATTAATTATTTTTCATAAATAATAAATGAAAATAATTCATGTTAATCATCTTTATACATGCTATTCAGGTAAAATAATTCTTAGAGTTGAAAAATTAAATTTTCTAAAAATGGTTTCCCATTATGTTTGTCAAAAATATTTTATACCAGTTAAGGAAATTAATTCTAATAAAAAAAACTCATATTAAGAATTGGAATATAATATTTTGGTTTTGAAGAAATTTTTTTTTGTAATAATTAATATTTACTACGGTAAATGTTTCAAACCACAATAAGTGTGTATATAGTTAACATGGCTTCAACATAGAGATAGTTTTTAAAATTTAACATTATCTATTAGAATTTTTCCAAGATGAATTTATATATACCATTTATAATCATATAATCAATGTTTCACTAAATTTTTAATCATTACCCATGATATAACTTTCTACCATTAAAAACCATTAAATACATATAGGAGTTCCACTCCCCTAACTTATAAATTGGATCCCTCTCTCCATTCTTATACACACACAATAGAAACTCTATTTGGAGCATGATATTCAAAATGACCTCAAAAAATATAATACACATGTCTTAGAGGATTGAGTATCATTAAAAGTACCATCTAAATAGGATTAAGGTGTAAGATAAGGGGATATGTCCATAATTGTTGTATATGTTTCAAATTAATTCATCTATGTTTATCAATATATACCCAGGACCCAATAGCCCAGATTTATAGGTAAATGTTGTACATTTTCACAAAATACAAGTTATAAAATCAATAAG
Organism: Viscum album; assembly: GCA_963277665.1. Classification (NCBI taxonomy): domain Eukaryota; kingdom Viridiplantae; phylum Streptophyta; class Magnoliopsida; order Santalales; family Viscaceae; genus Viscum; species Viscum album. Next base: position 1,635,501,606 of record OY728121.1, on the reverse strand, counting down.
GAACTAATAAATTAGTTTTTTTGGGAATCCTGACATATACATGAATCAAAAATTATAATTTAAAACATAAAATAACCCATAGTTTTTCCTTTGAGGACACCATTATTCTCTTTTCTTATTCCACCATGTCAATCATACCATTTGTCAAGGAGTATTTGGAAAATAATCATATAAAAAAAAGTGAGCTAAGAAGATTATTAAGTATATGTAAATATCGTAAGTATGACTAATTAATTCATAATCAATTAGATCAGAAAATTACTAAAGTAATTTTATTATATTATTGACTAAAATATAATATGGACGGGATGAATTGTGAAAAAAAATCTATATAAATGACCACATGATCATGAACTTTATAAATAGATATTATTATAATTAATATAATAATATTTAACATCAAGAACTAAATTAATTATGTGGTAATAAATAATTCCATACAAATTAAACAAACCCTCAAGGAAACATCAAAGACATATATATAAATGGGTATGGTGTGAACCAAAAATCTAGCTACATTTTCGAATGAAACATATCAATGCTTGAGGGTATATATGAGGGTCCACATATTACATAATATGTTCAATACATTCCTCAGGTAAAAGGGGATAAATATTATTAAATGGATGATTTAATTTAAAAAACAATATTTTTTTTCAATTACCCCATTTAATAAAAAAAATCATAAACCTTGGAGAGTAACATGAATTCCATGAAATTTGATCCTCCTCAATTGAAATAAAAGTAAACCAAATAAAGAAATAAATTGGATAGTATCCCTATAAAATGTCCCCATAGATTATTAATTCTAGTAATGGTTATTGGAATTTATGGATATAAATTCCATGAAGTGTTAATTAATAATAGTATTTAGGAAATTATGTTTTTTCAATTTGAAAACCATTTGTGTTGTATTTTTCCCCATCCCATTGGTTTGAGAGGGTGGCGGAATTATATTTGGCCTTATGTGACAATTCCATGGTACCAAATCCTAGAAATTAATTCCTAGGGAATCGATAATACTTATTAAATTATTTTACATTTTGAATTGACCAACGAACCAAATAGGCCACTACACACAATACTATATGTTTCTTTCTGAAAAAGAAACCCGAACCATATGTTTCCAAAATACAAAAAAGTTGTTCCATAACAATTTCTAAATTCCAGTACAAAATACCAAAAATAAGTGTACCTTGAAGAAGACTACACAACAAGACCCCAAAGGAACTAGGACACCACCCATATCTCCATATCAAGCTCCATGATCCAAGCATGAAAAAATCACCAATGAATCATGCCGATTTGCAAGAAAAACTAGATGCTTTATCTTACATGTGTCACAAAATACAAGATCTACAAAATAACCCATGTTACAAAGAATGGTTGAGTAATAATACTCATTAGTATTTCCCCAAATGATTTCCCCATACAATCCACTAAGGAAGAACAATTAGAAATTTTATATAAAGAAATTTATATAAAACTATTGGTAGTGAAACCATTACCACAATCCAAACATACCCTCACTAAGGCATTCCAAAAAAGGGAAATCCAAAACTGTTCCTTAATCCATATCATCAACACAAATTAGAACCACAATTTCTATACTGCAGAGCAATACAAAATAAACAAACAACCATGGTGGAACTACCCGTCCATACCCACTCACTTCATTCCAAAACTATTTCTACATCCCGCACACTTATCCCTTGATGGCGGCCCATCTGTCCACTATAAATCACTTTTTTATAGTGGAAATATTCACCCATTTACACATGTAATAACACCTAATACACTAACAATCATAAAGAACTAAGGACACATGATAAGTACACAACAATTTCCAACATAAGCCAATTCACTTCAATAAATCACCCAATTATTGAAAATTTTTTTAACCAATATTGAATTCCAAAACAAATTTTAATAAACAAAATATTTATTGAAATCTATCATTAAAAATACATTTTTTACAATCACCCACTAATTATTTTAAAATAAACATTTTAAAATCACACACTAATGCCCCTTTTTGCAACAATAACCCAATTTCACGAAAATCCCTAAAATCATAAACAAAAGGGTTTCCAAAAATATTCTCACATCATTATAATAATTAATTTCATGGAAAACAACTTAATTTAAGTAATTTTCACCAGATTTCAATAATTGGGGTTCAGAGATAAAATACCTACCTTTAAGGCTCCGATGAAATCGACCCACATGAAACCGCACCACAAATCTAGAAAATGTACAACATAAACTACTATAGATCCCCGTACCTAACATAAAAAATCCATTATATCTTCCTTAATTCCAAAAAAACACAATATCTAAAAAAAATAGTTAGATATAGAAAAAAGAGAGAGCAGGAAGAGTAGCTCTAGATAAAACCCAAGGGAAACCAAGAGGGAAGGATTACCCAAGATGAACTTCATTCAATCCACCTTGAACCCCATTAAATGTTATCCAAAATGTGTGGGAGAGAAGCCATTTCCCCTGAGATGAATAAACCCCTTGTGGGTTTGAGTTGGAGGAATTTGGGAGTGAAATAAGTCAAGCCCAAGTGACCACATATTTAAAAATCCCCTCATTAAGTGGTTGTATGGTTAGCCTACATTATAGGGAAACTATGTGCTATCCATGGGAATGGCACTACCTGAAGAGATGGGGTCCCATATAGTTTCCTTACATGGTTTCGAAAACCATCTACAGAATGTGCAAAGCCACTATCTACCCCTCCACAATACCTAGAGAAACTACACGGTTTTCATTAACCATGCTCAAATCATGCTCCCATAGAAAGGTCTCCAAAATTATTCAAAACTACTCAAAAATCACCCAATAACTTCCACAATAATCAAAATAATGTTAAAAACAAACAAAGGAATATTAAAAGGCTAAATACATTAATCTAGTGGTACTATATTCTCCCAACCATTAGAGTTTCCATCGATGGAAAGTAGAAACCCATCTTTTTGCTGAAAGAGATCGGGCCATTGTTCACAATATCTTCCTCCATCTCCCAATTACCATTCAGAATTTGACCATGAAAATAAAAAACAATAAATAATTTTATGCTTTTACCATGTATGAAATTCTATTTCCTATCCATAATCTTCACTGACACTTTCACCAAGGAAGCATCTGATTATATCTAAAAATGATTCAAAATAATCACATGGTCATGATCCATCTGATACTTTTTCAAGTGCGAAACGAGAAACAAATTGTGCAATGAAATAAACATTGGTAGTAAATCAAACTGATAATCCACCTCTTTAATACATTCATCTATCTCAAAAGGCTTAATACCCCTTTTATGTATATTACCATACATTCCAAACTAACAATGCCCCAACCTAGAAGAGATTCTCAAAAAGACATGATCACCTGTATCGAATGAGAATGAAATTTGGCGATGGTCTGCATATGGATTATGATGACTTTGACCTATCACCATCCTCTTTCTGTCCAACTTTTTCTTCTTCATAGTATCATACACAAGGATTTTCCTAATCATCGAAGTCTCGCATGTTCCCACCCACCATAGTAGAGAATGATACAGATTCCCATACAATGCATCAAACAAGGATATATGTATTGAATCCTGATAATTGCTATTATAATAGAAATACACCACCATTATGTGATCCTCCCATGAACCAAACAATTGCATCACATAATCCTTTAACATATCTACCAATGGTTGTATCATTTTCTTGGATTGGATATCTGTCTGAGGTTGATATTCTGTGCTTATCTTTAACTGTGTCACTAGGTCATACTGCAAGGATTTCCAAAATATGAGATGTGGTCCAACGTTCTCTACCTGATACAATCAAAAATGTAACACCTTTCTGATTTACTACTTCCCAGATTTAGATTTTTGGAATGATCTTCCCCCCGTATGATATTCACAAACCGAGATGAAATGGGCCATCTTTGTGAGCCTATCCACAATCACCCATATGAAATTGTGTCTCCTTTCCATTCTTGGAAGACCAATAAAAAATTTCCACTCTATTTTCTCCCATTTTCACAATAGGATTGGTTAGGACTACAACATTCCTGATGGCCACAGATGCTCTTCCTTGAACTGCTGACAACTCAATTATCTCGAAATAAACTCTACAACATGATTTTTCATACCATCCCACAAAAAATGTGGTATAAAATCCTTATGAAACACTCCAACCCTAGTTACCCAATGGTGGTTCATTATTACATTAAATTGGAATGATCATAAGTGATCACCTCCCGAAAGACGGATCCGTTTAGTAGTAATGGAAAATAGATTACATACCACAACTTAACAATACAACTTGTATCATTAAATTCAATAAAGATAATACACTGAGGATGAAATTATCCACTATATTAAACTGTCATATCAATAATATTTCACTTCTTGGAATCCTGGGAAAATAAATCATTTAAAAGGGGTAAACTCAGATGCTCAGTATGGATAAACAAATTAGCAGAATCTACATAAATAATCATAGACTTTTATGGAAAGACTTAAAATTGAAACACATTCCCTTTAAACATAAACAGCTGTATAAAATTTAAAATATAAATCAAATAATTCCATTTACTAATTCAAATGGATATTCTTCTAGTCAAATAATAACATGTAACATAAATAACAAATCTTATAATGTCAGAATGCAAAATTTCATATTTCTTCACCACAATATCAATTCCTCGTGCAAAGACCCTACATATAAAATTTTTAAATGCTTGTGAAAAGATATTATTTTCCCTAATGATACACACAAATTCATTGAGGGACTATATTGGGCCATGCCTGTCACGTACTAAGTCAAATGCATTCCCCATATGAAAAGGGTGAATAATAACACAAAAATTAGTATTAAAACCAGAATACGAAATATTAATACTTTAACCATAAATAATGAATGGTATAAAATAGCACATCCATAGTCAAACAAATAATAACTCATTCAAATAGATATGGAATATTGTTTCATAATAAATAATCCTCAATAAAGAATAATATCAATTATAGTATGTCGACAATGATGAAAAAATCAGTATAAATCATTGATTGAATTATCCCCTTTTCATGATGTCAATTAAAAGCCACATAATTTATAAATACAATCATTTAAAATGGATTTTTGAATCAAACAATCCCATAACACTTTGAAATGTTTAAATTTAATTAAAATTTTATAAAAATGATGTCCATATAAATAAATCCTTACAACTATTTTGAAAAATGTATAAAATAATTAAATAAATTTAGAAAATTAAATAATTGAAACATTCAAAATGATTACATAGTTAAATATTACGTTCCCTAAAATGAAAAAATATTCATTTTAAAACATTTTTATGAAACATGGACATTTATTATAAATATGTCCAAGTAAATACTTATACATAAACAATCTCTTATAGTAATGAGATTAAGGAATTAATTCTTACCTTGCACTTTCCTCTAGTCAAGGGTACGATTAACTTACTGTATAATGAAAATTTTATGTTATTAAATTATTCTAGAACCATAATCATATTTATTACATCATTCATGATTAATATATGACTTTATACTACACATTTTATAATAATTTCCATTTTTAAGTAACATTTCGAGTAATAATCGTTTTCGTTATTGTATGTGATTTTGATTATTATTATTGATTATATCAAATAGATCATGATTTGAAGAATTATAGAATATAAAAAATGATTTATATATCATATATATTTAGAATACAAATATGTATAATTGATAGATATATGAAATGGAGACACTATTCGTGGACACGGTAGACTGTATGTACGAATGAACGTGGTTTCCGTTTACTTATCTAATAGTATGGAATTAATTAAATGACATAAATTTTAAAAAATATATATATATACTATTATAGTATCATTATTATATAAAATATATCATAATTAATATATATATATATATATATATATTTTAAAAAATATTTCTAAATGGTGATCGTTGAAGATGAATCTCATCACGTCGTGGAGACGAGAAGCTGTACGTACGCAAGAGAGACAATATCATTCTATTGATGGTGAAATAATATGTAATTAGATGGTATATTATATTTACTGAATAATTAACATCTTATATTTATTATTAAAATAAATTATACTCATTATTATATCCATATAAATAGTTAAGTGTTGAATAAAAAAATACTCCACGTGACAGAGATGGTAAGCTATACGTACTCACGTATGGTGACTTTGACATTCATAGGATGGATAGAATAATGAACATGGTTAAAAAATATTTATAATAAAATCATAGTATGTTGAAGGTAAATGATATATTAATTTGTTATTAGAAAAAAAATAAAGTGGAAGTGGAAGAAGAAAATAACATTGAACGACGTTAGGAAATGATTACCTCTTCTTCGGGTGCTTCCATTTGATTTGAAGAAAAGGGATCCATAGGTTGGATTTATGATCAATTTAAAGCATATAAGATGAATTGAAGTTATTTAAGAGGATATTTTTTCATGGGTTGGATGATACCAATGGCTTTGAATTTGAAAATTTGAGAGAAGGGAAGTACTCTTTTATAAGAGAGGGGAGAGGCACATTAAGAAGATCTTGATATATTAATATGTTATTAAAACAATTTCAGTTTATAACAGCTCCAAGTGGATATATTTAGACGATAAAGTGGGTATGAGTCTAAATACTATCATCCCGTAGATTTTATTCATGTTTAGGTCACCATATTAACATTATCTTTTAGATTTAACAATTAGTTAAATAGTCTAACTCTATCCATGACTTCATGTATTCTAACGCTATATGATGAAAAATAATACTATAAAATACCAAGATAACCTCAAATGGTTAATTAATAACATATATCACATTATATAAGTCCTTTTTCCAATCCTTAGATATTTAAAAATATTATATCATTTAATAAAAGAGTATTTGTTTCTAAAAATCATTTATGATAATTTTGACACTATTTTGAAATTTTTTGTTAAATTCAAAAAAAATTACTACTTATAAAAAAATTCATTGAATCAACAATAAAATGTCATATTCACCTATAAAATTTTAGGATGGAATAATAAAATAAATTTTATATTTATTTTAATATTTATAATATCAATTATTTTAATTATTCATTAATAATGTAATTACGACATCATGATTATGTCCTATATAAATTTATTTATTTAATGTTAAAAATTTATAAAAAAATACAATGATTTATAATTTCATTTTATCATTCATATAAATATTTATAGTCTAATTTATATTATATACAACCCAATATAAAAAATTTATAGTTTAGTAAAATTTTATTTTAACACTTTTAACTCTTCATTAAATAAAATATAATCAATGTCCTAATCTAATTGATGTGGATCAAAAAAGAGTCATATTCTTTTCGAAAGGTAGATTTCTGTCTATATACACTGATCCAATTGAATAAGGACATGATATGGGGTAACTATAATATAATTTTTACCATTAATTACCCCATTTACTTTTTTCTGTGGTAAATAAAATTCAAAAGTTACTATTATTAAAAAAATTATTTTCTTTCTATTAAACAAAATATTACTTACTATGAAAATAGTTTCTCTCAAATATTTGGAATTCAATTCACAGAAGCAGTAAAATTATGTTTTATACAAATTTGTAAATATGCCTAGAAGGTGGGTAAAAGACATTAAAAAGTTCAAAAAAAAAATTATATATCTAATAGAATTATAAAATGACCGAAATGAATTTCATTGAAAAAATATATGTATTATGTATCTATTTTTACAATAAGATAAATTTTAATTAAAAATAATTATTTAAATGAAAAAGTCAGTTTTTATGTACTAGGCAGTATTTTTCACTATTCATAAAAAATTGAGTCTTTTCAGAAAAATACAAAAAATTCGCCATAAGTTAATTTTGATATTCCAAATTAAAAAATGAAGTATATTTTACCAAATAAAATTTTTAGGATTGTCAAAAATTAATTTTATTATTGTTCACAAAAAGACATAAAAATTAGTTATTTTTAAAATTTAGATTTTTGTAATATATAACTTTTTTATCAAAACATATACATTTCATTATAATTATTTTTTATTTATGGGGAAAAATTATAATTAATATTTAATTTTTTTGTTACAATTTCTATTAAAATATTTAATTGATATATAAATATATGTAATTTAAATAATTATAATACTAATGTCTTATTGATTGGAATGTCAATCATGCATATAACACATGCCCAGTGGGTGTTGTGTGAAATATAATCTATTATACTAAATTAAAGAGATATCATACTATGAAATATTTTGGAGTTAGATTATCCACTCCATCTATAAATTCTGTCCTCGCAATTTGAATTTTTATTCAAAAACGAATGTTTCAAAAATAGAAAATACTTTTTTGGAAGCCCCACATCAGAAATATGGTTAATTAAATTTATCCTTAATAAGAATGAAATGTAAGTGAATAAGACTCCACCAAATTAGTATTTTCAATAGGATATCGTTGTTGAAAATTAGACACACATAATTAGGGGAAAAAGTAAATATTTATAAGGACTAATTGAGGTAATCAATCACAAACAAGTGAACTGTAAATAGAAAATTATGTGCCTCAATGCCATAAACCTAGGATGATTTAAAGTATCATTGGTTGAAAAATACATAAGGTGTTATGAAAACAAATTTTTTAGATACTATTTTATTGAATATGGGGGATTAATTTATTTTCAAGATAAGAACTCAAGAAAACATACATGATTTCATTACCAATCATAATCATTATCTCATCATTTGGTTGTGGTTCAATCTATTTTAACTTCATCCCATACAATATGAAATAAAAAATCAAAATTTTTCTTTTTAAGGCCCAAAAAACTTTATATAAGTCATATGGAAGACTTGTATTTACTTAATCTGATATATGTTTATTTAAAACCAAAAGGATATGTAAAAGTGTCCAATGAATTATACTTTAACCTAAAAAAATCATTTTATTAACTTAATCCATTCCAAACATTAGACTTTTTCAAAATAATTGAGTCCAAACTCATAGTACATAAAATTTATATATGGGGGTGGGTAAACATAATGAAGATCTCTTTTTCTACATAATAACATATTACTACCTTCATCATGTATTCTCATAAAACATTCAAACACAATGAATTACCATAAAATCTTATTGAATATATTCGTTCCCCTTTGTTACTTATAGAAGACAAGATGAAATCCTTAAATCCAAAAATGTTGTAAAATCCAAAAATTATGTCATATAAAAATAATAATTAGCTCCAAGATGGTCAAGAACATCCAATATTTTTTATCCCAATCCATCATCACTTTTTCCAAATTCACTACCTTAGTATCAGGTCCATATTAAGGTCATTCATTCCTTCAACCATGTATTTTCCAAAAACGTTTACCTTTCTATTGAGTCACATTTCATAGTACAATAAAATCTCAAATCCATAATTAAATAGTTCCACAATATATTCCTTATTTATTTCCATAGTAAAATTGTTTTGGAGTATAGTAATTTGATTTTTCTGAGCTATATTTCATTGCCAATTAGGACATTTATTAGTTTAATGCCCCATTTCACTACCTTTGAAACATAGAATATTTTAATTTTATTTATTCTCTTTTCTTTCTTTTTCTCAATGACCCCATTCGACACCATTATAATAAACACTCAGTCCATTAATGCACTTCTCAGGGCAATTCATTCATCAATTATCACATACGGGAAAAATCCTTATTTCCCTTATTCACTTTATCCATCATTCTCTCTTCCAAACTCTTTATTTTTAGCTTCATTTCAAAGACATAGGATTGAGAAACTCCCTTAATTATCATATCAACATGTGATGTTATTTCCTAATATGATGAGAATACATGGGATGTTATTTTGATTATAAATGTTGGCATAAGACCATGAATGATAGGATCTTTCATAATCTTTAGAACATGTTCAATGTTGGTGTAGTCATTCTTTCTTATATGCACTATTTCTAAACTGTAAGGCCCATTTTCATGTACATGGTTTCCCCAAGTCAGGCCCAGAAAACCTTTTCATAGTTTTCATCCCTAGGTACATTCGTGCTGGAGCCTCGTCCACTTTTAGTTTCCAGGAAGGGATGTATTGCTTAGAAGACCCACATAATATCTAAATTACCAAAATTCTATAAAGATCTTCTACACTAATCCCCAAAGTTTATCATAGGGTAATGCTCCCAAATAAAAGTTTATTTAAATATATTTTCCATGTATATTGCTAAATATTCTCGTATACCAACTGTAACTCCCCGACCCCCATTATCTAGAGCCATTTTATTATTACATAACATTGGAATGATGAGAATAGGTCAAGTACCAAATGACCGATCAGTTTAACTATCATTAAAAAAATATTACATACATGAATATAACTTTACAATCTAAAACATAGAATATATCACCGATAATCCTTTGAGGATGATATTATTCCCCTAGATTAACCCTCCATGTCAATCACAAATCAGTTCTTAATATCAATGGAAAATAAAACCTTTGAATGGGGTGAGCTCAAATGATTAGAAAGAATAAACCATACAATGAAAGGTATCATAAATAAGCATAATATTTTATGGAAATGTATAAAATGGAATCATAAATCCCATTAAAAATAAACGTAATTATAATATAGAAAATATAAATCTAATAATTCCATTTACATATTCACCTAGATAATCTTCTAGCAAATAATAAATTGTAATATCAATAAATAATCTCATAATGGTGGAATGCATAATGATGGGAAACATAACAACAAAGTCAAGGCCTCATTCCAATAAAATAAATATAAATTTGTTCAACGCCTTATTCCAAGACTCTATTTTTCCTAATGATACCTACCAATGCATCGAGGGGCTATAGCGGGCCCTGCCTATCACTTAGTAAGACCAATAAATTCCAGAGATGAAAAGGGTGAAACATAAGATAGATATTAGAATTAGAACATTCATATTAAATGTAAATACATTAACCCTAATCCTAGAATGGTATAAAATTTCATACCCTTAGTAAAAAATATCATAACACATTCAAAACTATATGAAATATTTTTTATAATAAATTAACAACAGTCAAGAATAATATCAAATAACAGATGTTGACATAGATGAAAATAATATGTAATACACTTTGATAGAAACATACATTTTTCTTGAAATCATTTAAAACTCCCACTGTTTATAAATGGAATCACTGAGAATAGATTTTGGAATAAAATTTTCTGACTCCAGTTTTAAAATTATGAAATTTATTAATTTTTTATATCAATCATTTGCATATAAATAAAACTTATTGTCATTTGGAAAACATGGACATTAATTAAATAGATTTAGAAAAATAAATCATTAAAAAATTTAAAATGAAGATATAATTAAATATACACTTCCATAATACCATAGAATATTCATTTTGAAAATATTTCTATGAAACATGTATATGGATGATTAATATGTCCCTGTAAATATTTACACATAAAAAATCTCAAATATTAATGAGATTTATGAATTAACCTTTACCTTCTACTTTCTTTTATTAAATGGTACGTTCAACAACCTGTATGATTACCATAGACTGTTAATAAATTATAGTAGAATAGTATTAATATTTAAGGTATCATACATGATTAATTAATGACTTTATACTACCCATTTAATAAAAATCTCCATGCTAATTTAACCTTTTAGGTAATAATATCTTTCTTTATCTTGTGTGTTTTAACATGATTTCTTTATTGTGTCACATAGATCATGATTTACATACTTCAAAAATATAAACCATGATTTATATATTAAATATATTAATAATATATAATTGAATAATACATAGATTTATTAAATGGAAACATCATTCCTGGAGATGGTAGTCTGTATGTACTAATTAACCTAATTTAAATTTTATTATCGTAAAGTATAGAAGTAAGTAAACGACAAATATTTAACAACATAAATAAATAGTATTCCCATAGAATTATTATTTCTTATTTCTCATATTTAATTTTTATATATATATATTTATAAATATACTTAAATCGAGATCATTGAAGATAAATATCACCGCGTCATAGAGACTGTAAGTCATACAAACACACGAGGGACAGTATAATTCTATTGATGGTGAAATCATATGTAATTGGATTTTATATTTTATATAAATAATCATTTACATGTTATATTTATTATACTAAAAAATTTATACTCATTATTTTACCCATCCAAATAATTATGTGAGGAATAACAAACTACATCATGACGTGGAGATGGTAAACCATTCGTACGCACATATATTGACTTTTTCATTCATAGGATGGTGATAATAATGGATATGGTTGTTCCATATTTATAATAATGTCACATTATGTGGATGATACTGGAGTTATTATTTAGGATTTTATACAATAATGAAATAGGATGTGGAGGAAGAATAGAACTTTGAAGGAGGTAATGATATTATAACCTCTTGATCGGGTGCTTCCTTTTTATTTGAAAAAAAGAGATACATAGGATGGATTTGTGGTCAAGGTAAGGCCTTCTTGTTTATGTGAGGGAATGTGGGAGGAAAATTGAGTAGGTTTTGACCGAGATAAATGTATTTGAATGATTTAATTAGAGAGATGGTGAGTAACCATTAATAAGAGAGGTGAGTGGCACTTTAGGATGAGCATGAAGTGTTAATTTATTATCAAATCATTTTCAGTTTCTAATAGATCAAAATTTATTTTGTATGATTATATTGTGGGTATGGGTATAAATCCTCAAAAAAATAGGTTGTAGACTAGTTTAGGGTACCTTATTAAACTTATCTTTTAGATTCAATATTTATTTAAATAGATTAACTCTTACCATTCCGGCTTGTATTCATACACTATATGGTTAATAAACAAAATATAATAGGTCAACATAATGAAAAGTGGTTCATTAATCACATATATAACATTATATAGGTTCTTTGGATGAGCCATAGATTTTTAGGAGTATTATATCATTTAATAAGATAGTATTTGTTTTAAAAACTCATTTTTGTCAATTATGACAATATATAGTATTTTTTTGACATCGTAAAAATATTATTACAAGGAAAAAAATACATCGAATCAAACCTAACAGGTCATATGCACTAATAAAATTCATGTATGTCATTAAAAGATTCAATTTACTTTTATTTAAATAGTTATAATAATAATTTTTTAATCATTCATTAATAGCGTAATTACTGCATCATCATTGTGTAATAAATAAATTTAATTATTTAATGTAAAAAATTTATTAATAAATTAACATGATTTATGAAGTCATTTTAGCGTTCTAATAAATATTTAAAGTTAAATTTATATTCTGCATAACACTATATTAAAAATGGTTTAGTTATTAAAATTTGAATTTAACACTTTTAACTCTTCTTTAAATAAAATATAATAAATGTCATAATATAATCCATGTGGATAAAAAAGTTCATATTTCGGTTCTAAGGATCATTTTGGTCAAAATAAACTTATACATCAAAACTAGGTCACGTTTTGTTGTAATTATAAAATCATTATTACCATTAATTACCCTATTTACTTTTAACCAAGTTAAATAAAATTAAAAAGTTAATTTTTACAAAAAATCATCATACTGAACCAAATTTTACTTACTGATGAAAACCGTCTATATTGTAATTTTTGAATTCAATTAACATAAGCAGTAAAATAATGTTTTAGGAAAATTTACAAATGTGCATAGAAGGTGGTTAAAAGTTGTTAAAAAGATCAATAAAATTTTATATTTATAATATTTTTATAAAATGACACAAAGGTAATACATTGGAATAATATATGTATAATGTATCAATTTTAAATTTTTTGATAAATTTTATTTTAAAATAATTATTTAAATGAATATGTTGGTTTTTATGTACTATGCAGTATTTTTCACTTTTCATCGAAACATTAATGTTTTTAGAAAAATACCAAAAATTCACCCTAGGATAATTTTAATATTCCAAATTCAAAAAAGAGTTCAATTTTATCATATTCAATTTTCAGGAGTGTAAAAAAATAATTTTATTGTTGTTCACAAAAATTCATAAAATGTAGTTCTTTTAAGAAAATATTTTTTACAAATATTTAACTATTTTAAAAAAACATATAAATTTCATTTTGAATATGTTGTATTTATGTGATAACATTATAAATAGAATTTAAAATTAATTTTATACTATTCATGTTACGTTATTTAATTGATAGGTAAATATATATTTTTAAATAATTATAATACTAATGTGTTGTTTCACAGAAACTCAATCTTGTGTATAACGAAACCCAAGACAGTGTTGCATGAAATATAATCTGTTATAATAATTTAATGTGATAATGTACTAAGAAATATTTTGTGGCTACACCTTATAGATATTTTGAATTCCAGGATGCATATCCCTCCTATAGTGATGATAATCCTTGAGAAGTTTCTCCTGGTAGGTCACTAGTACCACCATCTGATTACGAAAATAGAAGACTGAATTCCCACTCAGTTTCCATCCCTTAATGGTCTCCCCACCAATGAGTTTTTACCTCATCACCACATATTCATAATCAGATGCAAGTTCATCTTTAATTAAACATGCCTTGTCAGAAAACAAGGAAACTGGAATGGAGACCCCTCCGTTACATCGTTCCCCACATTCCAACCACATGTCGGCTATGACCAACAAAAACTAAAAATTATCTGATTCTTGTTTCACTTCATGGGCATATAATTTTCTACATAAGGAATCTAAAATCGAATTTCCCTTAACTGGTGTCTACATTATGTCAAAATCAGACATATAGAGGTATTCTATCCATCTCCTTTACATAAACATCAAATATCTATGTGAGAAAATATTCATTAAGTTATTTTCATCAGTAAGCATTATGAGTTTCTCACCAATGAGAAAATGACGCCACAATTTCATAGCAAGAACCACTATCACCAGCTCCAAATAATGTTTTGGGTAGTTATTCTCATTCAACCTCAATTGGCATGACCCATATAAAACCTAATGACCCCTAATATGATAACACACCCATCCCTGATCTCGATGCTTCATAATACACCACTTACCCTTTCCCTGGTTCGTGAAAAACCATGATCGGTGCTTATGTATGGGGATTATTTAGATCCTAAATGCATTTATGTCACTTATCATCCCATTGAAATTGGATATTCTACTTTGTAATAGCTGTCATCAGCAAATCCAATCGTGAGAAATCATAACCAAAACATCAATTGTACCTAGCTAGACTAAGGACAAACTATTTCTCGAAAACATTTTTTTGATGTTTC
Source organism: Viscum album (assembly GCA_963277665.1). Classification (NCBI taxonomy): domain Eukaryota; kingdom Viridiplantae; phylum Streptophyta; class Magnoliopsida; order Santalales; family Viscaceae; genus Viscum; species Viscum album. The sequence goes on along the minus strand of OY728121.1, from coordinate 1,635,486,230 downwards.
TAGGAGATAAAAACCTATATATTTTCAATATCAACTGAAACACCCATCTCATAAATAACATGGACAAGGAAATGAGCTTCATATATCCAAAAGTCACACTTTGACAATTTGGAATACAACTGATGATCCCTCAAGATCTCTAATTATTTGGCCTAGTGTTTCCAATTTTTTACCCCTTTCATCGAATGCACATGTATATCATCCACATATACCTCCACAAAATAATTTTTATATCTTAGAAATATCTGGTTCATGAATTCTAGAAAACCACTAGTAAATTCATTGGTTCAAATGGCATCACCACATACTCATAATGGACGTATATACATCTGAAATCTATTTTGGGGATATCCTCCTTCATTACCATTAATTGATGATATCTTTACATCATTGAAATCATGAAGAACCACTGATCTACCCTCAACTGGAAAATCAATTCATCAATTCTTGGATGTGGATATAAGTTCTTTATCATAAATTCATTAAGTATATTATAATAAACCCATAGCCGCACAATTCTATCCATATTTTTGAAAAACAGTATCAGTGCTTACCATAGATTCATGATTGGTCAAATGAACCATTTGTTCTCTAACTATTACAATGGCACTTTTATATCCAACAATTCTACTAGTGCATTATGGTAAGACATAGGTGAGATAGGGCTAGTCCCAGGAATGAGATCAACCATCAAATCAACTTCTCTCATGGCTAGAAACCCTGATTATTCATCAAGAAAGTCATCCATAAACTAATCAACAACATCTATAAGAACACTCTAGTCAATACATTCAACTTATTTCAATGGAATTTCCACTAACTAATATGATATCATTCCAAAATTTTGTGCCAAAAAATCTATTGTGATAAGATTTTCATTCTTCATCCCTCTAAAGAGTTTTTCAATGAAATCCTCCTTATTAAAATAGACCATTTGCATATAAAAATCAATGTGGGCGTTAATCATCTCTAGAAAAATCCATCCCTAGGATTATGTCATAATCAACCATCTCAATCACTGAGAAATAACACATCAATTCAATTCCATCCAAAACTAAGCAACACGCTAAATATAGAATAGCATGACGCTCTCTTTGACCCAAATGAGTATACAGTTTCAAAATAGAAGTAAAAATTTCAATAGTTAATACCAGAAAAATTAAGACATGTGAAGTAATAAATTATTTTGATTCACCCATATCAAAAAAAGAAATAATCAATGTAGAATTTAAAAGAATCATACCTTGCATCTACAATGGTCCAGACTGCTCATCCACCACAACCTATTTAGATCCAAACTGCTGGTTTCTTGCCACATTCTTCTATTTATTACCCATAAAAGGTGTCAAGGTATTTCCATAATCACCATGGTCAACATTACTCTACTTAAAAGGGGTATGTTGAAGCCTATTTCCCGTTGAGGCATAAGACACCTGTGACCACTGAAGAGTGTCACAGACACCTGAATTCGGAGCATTCTGAAAATAATTCCATAGAAGCCCCATATGACAACAATTATGACATTGTCACGGTTTTTTACAATCCCTCTTAATGTGACCCGTAAAGACACACTGTAAACATCCCAATTTACAGTGAGGCTTCATAGGATAATTTACTGATCCTTCCATCAGATTCTGAGTTGGACTCTCACCCTAGAAATAAGTGTCCCTCTTCCACATGTACCGATCCTTCGAGTTCAAACTATTCCCTATGGGTACCAATGTACATCCCTCTACCATTGAACCTAAATGATCCAACTCAACCACTATATATTTATTCACTTGATTTGTGTATTCATTTATCCACAACACTGCAATCTTGGAATGAATTTCCTACATCAACCAACATAAAAAATATTTTCCTTCAACGATATACTACATGATACCTATGGTGGAAATTGCACTATGTTCATTAACATTGCACACATATTATGCTACCACCATGGTCCCTTCCTTTAAATAGAGTAAATCTATTATACGATAAATTCTGAATGATTAAGGATAGAGTAGTTTGTTAATCAATACATCAATACCCTACCATGTCACTCCATGGTCCATCCCATCCTAGACCTCCAACTCCAACCACTGATGGGAATGTTCTTCCAACATGTATGTGGATAAAATTAAATTTAGCTCTTTAAATGTTCCCAAATGTCAAATAACCTTTTCATTATGTTCACCCACACTTCATCCCTTATTATATCCAAATTACCCATATTGATGTGTGGATTCTGCCATTGAAACTGAACTACACGATCCACATGCTTTGGTTCGTTCCCATTATTTTCACTTTCAACTTATTTGAAATCATTCACTATACTCTTCACTAGCTACTAGTTAACCTGAGGCTCTAGTGAAACCACATTTTCAGCAGCTCCCTCAAGTTGGTATCTATGATGCCTACCTGATACCATTTTTCATCATCATAAAGTCATCCATATTCCCCACTCCCTTATCAAGAATAGGTATACAATTTTCAAATTCAATACATTGAATCAATAACAATTAGGATTATATAAATTTCTAATTTCACATGTTTCACTATTTTGAAAAATCCACCATTTTTGGGAAATCAAACCATTTTAAAAATACCACAAGTCTCCATATTTCTAATCCTCCCATTTTTAATCGCAGTTCATAGTTACAAAATATATACATTCATATAACACCATATATCATTACACCCAAATGAAATATTCATCCTAGTGAAAAGAAATTTATACCTTCCATGTCATGCTATTCTCATTAGAAAAACCCATGACAATGAGATATCCATTTCTTATAAGTGTCTCCAAAACACTTATGTACCCTACAACCCGGTAAAATGGAGTCTAGAATAAAAGGGTTAGCTACGTGATTTTATGATATATATTCCATGATCCGAAAATACAATGTGTCTGTACCATTATTACATGAGGAATATGCCAATATTGAATGTCAACACCAAGACCAATAGTCAACACCAAAGGACCGAACTACAGATCTCACCTGAAAGGTAAGGATCGAACAAACTGGAAATACTTTTAACATTCTGTACCATCCCATTGGCTTGAGAGGGTGGAGGAATGATACTTGGACATAAGAGATGATCCCAGGGTGCCAATGACTAGAAATAAATGTAGAGGTCCTCAAGAATAATTGGGGATAAATTTTCCCTTTTGAATTGAACAATAGACCAAACAAGACACTAGTTAAAAAACTACATGATCCATGTGGAAATAGAAACCCAAACCATACATTTCCTAAATAAAACCAAGTTGTTCCATAACTATTACCCAATTCAAATACAAAAAAATGAAAAATAAATGTACCAGGAGGAAGACTACACAAAAATACACCAAAGGAACTAGGACACCATTCAAAGATCCATACCATTCTATGTGCTCTAAGAACCACAACAACACCAAAGCATCATGCTGAACGGATAGCAAAAAGAGATTCTTTAATCATTCCTTTGTCCGAGAATACAACATCTGCAGAAGAACCCAACAACCATCGAAGTGGTGATTAACAATACATAGTCGGATTCCTCCAAATAACTTCCCTATACAAGCCACTGGTAAAAATCATTGAGACCATATATATATATATATATATATAAAACAATTAGTTTTGAAACCATTTCCACAAGCCGAACATTCCCTTTCCAAGCCATGTCAATAAAGTGAAATCTAAAACTATTCCATAATCCCTATAATAAAATCACAATAGAACAAAAATTTCCATATTTCATAGAAACACACAACAACCAAACAACCATGTTGGAACTTCTTATCCAAACCCATTCACTTCGTTCCCAAATTATTGGTACATCCCTACCAGTTATCCTTTGTTGGTGGACCTTCTATCCAATATCATACCATTTTTTATAGTGGTTCTCCGAACCCAATTCAAATAGACAATTCAAATAAAAAATTAAACATAATCAACCCTTAAGCATAAATCACTGAGGCCACATGATAAGCATGCAACCATTTCGAACACATTCCAATTTAATTTAATAAATCACCCCTTTATTAAAAACACATTTTCTGAAACTTTCCTTCTGCACCACATTTACATGAAAACCCCCTTTATATAAAACTATATTTTAGAAATAATTTTTCATAATCAGGCAGTAATTATTTTTAATTAAACTTTTCAAAATTTCACAACAAAGCCACTTTTTCTACAAAAGATAATATTCCTAAAAATCGCCCAAATCCTCACAAAATGGGTTTCCAACAAGATCCCCACACCATTATCAATATTAATTTCCAGAAAATAAAATTAATTCCATCCAAGGACACTAATTCTATCTATTTGGAGTTGATAGAGAAACCCCATACCTTTAGGGTTCTGATGAAATCGACCCAAAAACAATCCCACCGCAAATATGACGAACACACCACCGAAACAACTCAGGATCCTCATCCATAACATCAAAAAGTCCTAATATCCTGATTATAGGAAACCAAAACCAAATATCTCCTAAAAATGGACTTATATCTAGAAAATTGAGAGATAGGGAAGAGTAGATCTTGAGAAAATGAATGAAAAATCCTGAGTGGAGGCTTACATGAGATTAGCCACCATAAAAAACTTCAAAACCCCTTAATATATCTTAAAAATGAGTGAAAGAGCACAAATTACCATTGAGAAGAGTAAATCCAAAATGATTTTCTAGTGGGAGGATGTTTATAGTTAAATAGGACAAGATCGAGTGAACATGGATTTAATAATCCTCTCTTAAAATGGTCACGCCGTTAGGATGCACAATTTGGAAAATCGTGTGCTAATAGTGCGCACAACACTGCCTCAAGAGAGGGGGTCCTTCATGGTTGTCTCATAATGTTTGGAAAACTATGTGCATACAGTTTAAAGCCTAATGTCTCCCAATACACGATTACCTAGAGAACCTGCACAATTTTTCCTAACCGTGATAAAATCGTACACCCTTTGAATGGCCTCCAAACATATTCAAAACCATTAAAAACACTCCCAAATTCATCCAAACACATTCCATGATCTTTAAACACATATAAATTCATAAAAAAAGACATTATACATCAAACTAGGGGTGTTATAATTTTTTCACAAAAGACACTATGCAAATATAAAAGAAAATATTTTCATTGAAAATAAGCATATAAACCAATAATTTAGGAGTAAATTTATTAAGGTTTAATGATTGACGAATAATAAACCCATTCTATATATTTAAAAAAACAATATTTTTTTGGAAAATTTAAATTGTACATTGTATGGAAAACAACATGAATATTTCATTTGAAACATTATTTAAAATGTAAATCATCGATAAAAATTAATCATTTAAATTATAGAATAATAGTAAAATCATTTTTATATTAATTTTATAAAACATTGAAATTATATAAAATATATTCCCAAGTTGATGATTAAATATATTCAAAGCCGGTCAGTGAAGTCATTATGAAATAAACCCTTATTATATAGGTTTATTTTGAATTATAAGCCCCATGAGAAGAACAAAATCAAAATAAAATTTAAATAAAATGAAGATAAATGTATTCATGATATAATAAAATAAAGGGAATTATATTTACCACAATAATGAAATAAATGTTCAATATTATATATTTATCATATAAGTAAATGTGATATGAGAAACCCCTACCTCATTATTGATTCCCATTATACAAGTTTTAACCTACAATATAATAAACATAGATTTATTATATATATATATTCCAAAATCATAAAAAAATACATAATACATTATATGACATAATTATAATATTTTATCACCCTTTTACTACAAATTAATTGTCAAAATAACTATTTTGCGTGGTAATAACAACATTTGTCATGTATGTTTATATTTGGTAGTTCCAGTCATTATATATTTATTATAGTTCCACCATCCCAAAATTTATTATTTATTCGGTAAATATTATATACTATATATATATATATATTGAGATATATCCATATGGGATGATATTGAAAAATTTGATACACCATTCATACACTACTGGAAAACTAACCTTTACCAACAGTTTGGAACCGTTGGTATAGGCCTCCAAACCGTTGGTATAGCCTATACCAACGGTTTGGGGAACCGTAGCCAAGTAAGCCGTTGGGATAGGTCTATACCAACGGTTTTTGGAAAACCGTTGTTATAGGTAATATGAAATCTATACCAACGGTAATGTAACCGTTGGTATATAAATTCCAAAAATAAAACATCCACTGGGAATTGATCCCAGGACCCCCCATTTATAATCTAACGACTTAACCACTAAGCTCACATCACTTTTGTAAACATAATTTCATAAATATATATATTTATTATTATAATTATTTAAAATTTTGCTTTATATAATGTTCTCGTTTAGTAGATCTAGAAAAAAAATTAAAGAACCTATCCCAACGGTTTTCAAAACCGTTGGGATAGGTTAGGGGTGGGTTGGATTCTTTTTGGCCGAATGTTGATTTTTTTGGGTGGTTTTTCCCAACGGTTCACCAAAACTGTTGGGAAAGGCCACTCTTTCCCAACGGTTCACCAAAATTGTTGGGAAGGAGGCTCAAAGACACCCTTTCCCAACGGTTTACCAAATTGTTGGGAAAGGTGGGGAAATATATGGATTTCCCAACGGTTTTGGTGAACCGTTGGGAAATGGTAGATATACCAACGGTTTTTACAAACCGTTGGTATAGAAGTGTTGGGAAAAATAATCATTCCAGTAGTGATAGAGAAGGAATGTTGTACGCACAAATGAATACTATAATCATTTTCGATGAATGGAATGAAATAATTATATGTAATAATTTTCCATTCGTGAATAATTATTATTTCATCTGTATATTTATTATTTATTAAACTCACATTTATATCTGTTAGTTTAATTTTTTGTTGAAAAAAACTACATCACTACGTCGATACGATAAGTAGTACGTATGAATGAAGATGTTTTCACTTTTTATAGGATGGAAATGAGATGTAATATATTGGTATGATAATAATAATAACAAAAAACAAATGTCGGGATACTATATATATTTTTGTAGGATAGAAAGAACAAATGAAGGGGAATTAAAAGATAGATTAATCATGAAAATTTTTCTAAATACAATTTCAACATCTTTATTATACATCATTTATATTTCTTATAATGTAACACCCTGAGATATTATGAAAAATATTCTTTTTAATTTCATTAATGTCTTGTGTTGTACGCTACACCAAAAGAAGCTTCACAACATACATCCTTGACTTGACTTTCATTACATGCAATCGCGACCTTCCTCGATAGTGTGTGTAGTACACAATACCGAGTCTCACTAAACAATGATATGCTATTAAAATATTATTAAAACTAGCCATTATGAATAGTAATAACCACTTTTTGATATTTTTTACATTTTATTTTTCAAAATGAACTTCATTTTTGCATTCGGAATATCGAAATTAGCTTAGGGTGAAATTTTGGTACTTTTTGGATAACATTCATTTTCTGATGAATAGTGAAAATTATTAAATTTTAATTGAAAACAACCTTTTTAATTGAAATAATTAATCGTGATAAATTATTATTTTGAGTGGTTTCAAAGTATATTTAGAATATATTTTTACAATTTAATACAATTATGGTCATTGGATGTAATTTCACATTTAAACCAGACATAAACAAGTGTTAATCTTTTGATAGTTATTATCTCTTAAGAACACGCTATTTGTTTTGATGACAGGAATTAATTTTCAAATTAATTTATGAAACTGAAATGTTTTGAATTTGTTAAAATAGACATCATTTTTGAGTTAATAATATCAAATATATCATAGGCCTAATTTTTGGTATTTTTCTGGAAACATTCATTTTTTGATGAATAGTGAAACCACTAAGTGGTAGTAAAAAAATGATTTTTTCATAAAACATAATTTTACCGCTTCTGTGAATGGAATTTCAAAAATCCGAGAGACACGGTTGATGTAAGTAAGTAAAATGTTGTTCAATGAGATGAAAATAATTTTTCGTGAATAGTTACTTTTTAATTTTTTTTACCACGGTTAAAAGTAAATACGGTAATTAAGGGTAAAAATGATATTATTATTACCCAAAATCATGTTATAATTCTATTGGATAAGTTTAATTATACCAAAAAAAACATTATGAATAAAATATGACCATTTAGGCCCAACTAGATTAGATTTGGACATTTATAATTAATTTATTTAAAGAAGGGTTAAAATAGTTAAAATCAATGTTTAATAAGAAAATAATTTTTAATACAGGGTTATACATAAGATAAATTCGATGATAAATATTAATTAGAAATATAAAACGATTTCCTACATAATGATAATTTATTTGTAATTTTTAGACTTTAAATAAGTTAATTTATTAATGACACAAAGATGATGCAGTAATTATCATATTAATGAAATATTGACATAATTGATGTGATAAATACCCAAATAAATGTAATTTGAGACTTTTAATAAATTCCACTAATTTTATATGTTACTATGACATGTTAGTATTGATTTAATTAACTTTTTTCAAAATAATAATTCTGTTATGATTTTCACAAAAATCAATTACTAAATAGTGTCAATATTGACAAAAAATAGTTTTGAAAACAAATATTATATTATTAATTGTTATTTTATTCATAAAAATCTAAGGTTCGGACAAATGACTTAGATAAGGTTATATATATTAATAATATACAATTTGGGGTTCGTTTGGCTTGTTATAGTATGTTTATTAACCTTATAGTGTAAGAATACAAAAAGACATGGTAAAAGTAAAATTATCTAACTTAAAGTTAAATATAAATTATAAGGTTAAAATAGGAACCTAAACTTGTCTAAATTCTATTTTATTAGAGGATTTCGACCCATACCCACCTTAGCTTCGAAATAAATCAATTTGGAGCTATTTAAAACCGAATTTGGCATTATAATAAAATAATATTTTTAGTTTTTCCGAAGGAGCCCCTCTCCTCCCTTATAAAAGAGCACCTCCTCCCTCTCTTCCTCACACCACTTTGAGCCTTAAATCTCGGAAAAACCCTACCAAATTCTCATCTCCACTTCCCTAGAAACATTCTAGAGGTTCTGGTCTTCTTCAAAGACCAATTTTAGTGTTCTAAAAGGAGATCTCAAAGAGGCGCTTCAAAAAAGAGGTAATGTCTGTTACCGATTCTTTCAACTTTATTTCTTATTCCACGTCTTCTACTTAGGTTGTTTCATTATGAAGTAATAACATCTGTATCACTAATATACTGATATGTTATTATAAGTATGAAACATCCCTATTTCACCATCTATCCATCCTAGGGAAAACAAAATCACCGCGCGTGCGTACGTACGGAATACCGTCTCCACGTCTTGGTGTAATCTATTTTACAACACCACCATACTTGGATGGGTATAATGGTGTAAAAAATCACTATACATAGTTAGTATAACATCATACTGATTATGATATATTGTATTATCATATCCAATTCAATTCAATAATTATGGGAATTATATCATCGCTCGTGCGTACGTACGGACTACCGTCGCCACGACACGATGAGATTCATTCTCCATTTTAACCATTTAAGAATGATTATAAAGTATATATAAGAAATAATAATGAAATATATTAAATTATAAAGCTACTGGATTTATGTATATATATATATATGTATGTCATTTATTTAGTTTCATTCAATTCAATAAAGAAACGAAAACAGTGTTCATGCATACGTACGGCCTACCATCTCCATGAACGGTGTATTTCATTCTTTTTATCGACCTATAATATATATATGTATATGATGAATATATATTATATATAAATCATGTTTTACATTCTGGAATTATGTAAATCAGGATATAAGTAATAATATCAAGAACAACAAGTCGAAACACATATGATAAATTAAATGATTTTACCCAAAACATTTCTTTAACATGGAATTTACAAAAGAAAGGGTAATATAAAGTCATAAGTGAAACATATATGATATCATAACAATGAATATGATTCTGTAATAAGTCAATGACATTATTTAAATCATTATACAGGAGGTTCGGATACGTACAAAGCATCTCAGACCTAAGTTAAGGGATAATTTTGCAAATCTCATTTTTATCCGATATTGCTTATTCGTAAGTATTTACCGGGGTTATTTCTATTATCCATGTCCATGTTTTTTAAAAGTGTTTTCATGTATGTTTGATGTACTTTTTACCCATTTTTACTTTTACTACATGGTATGTATGGAATCTTTCTATTAAGAGGTACTTTTTGACTTTTCCAGAAAAAGTACGAGAAGAATATTTTTTTATCATATATGGCACGAACGGATTTTTACAGTTTTATAAAGCCTTATTTTCATGAAGCTTACTCAAAAATATTTCATGAGAATTTTCAACAAAATCTCTTTCTTTTAAAATAGCATGATGTTTTGTGAAAAGAAATTTATTTTGAAGAACAAAGGATATTTTCCACAAGAATTCATTTCAAATGTATTATCAAAACCATTTTCCATATAAGATGAAATTATTTCATATGTGTATGTTTTAAGTTTAATGTCTCTATAATTTACATGGTTCACTTTTCTTATGAGGAAATGTCCATTTGTTTTATATGGATTATGAAATGATGGGATGATGTCTATGAAACCCATTTTATTCATTGGGTTATGATGAATGATTTATGTTTATTTTGTGGCACAATTAAGAATGATTTCATAATGAGATGGGTGGGACATATATCTCCCTCCAATGAATTGGGAATAGATTTATATCTCATGAGATAGACATGGATGGAACAGAAAGTTAAACTGATTCATTAATACATGACTGGAACGAGGAGTGAACTCGTTTCAAAAAGGGTCATTGTCCACTATGATGGTCCTGGAAGCAATGCCTTGGATAATATAGAAATTATATCATGTGATTAATGGTTTCCACAATTACATGTTTTATTCCCATGCTATTTTATCATGCTTAATGTTTCTTTATGATCTATGCCTTACGTACTTCCATGTTTTATGTCATTTCTCAAGCTTTTGATGTTTAAACATTATGTTCAAGTTTTGTAAAGTTCCAATGTATATGGTATATCTTATTTTATCCATGCTTACCCTTACTTAGCGTTTGAGCTCACCCTTTTTAGTTTTTCTTTTCCCCTGGATATAAATAAATGTTTTAGGTAAGAAAAAAAGGGGAAGATCTTTATGGGAGATGTTGAAGATCTTTCCCCACGATTAGAAGATTACGTTCCAAGTTTCCAATGACACTAAACTATTACAGTCCTTGTGTGTCTATTTTTTGTTATGTATTAATTATTCCGCTAATGTAATGTAATGTCCATGTAAGTCAAGCTTCGGGTCTCTACAGTTGGTATCAGAGGAATGGTTTAGTCATCCTTTGGAAACTAGGATGCGAAAACGTTAGAGAGATCCCTGTAGAAATTTCTAAGATATGTCTAGGGATATCTCTAAGGTTAAGTATATGTATAGGTTATAGTCATAGAATTGCACTAATGATCATAGAATTTAACCTATGATTTTAGATATTGGGGGTGCTCCCCCTTTACTAGGTTGTTTTCCGAAGAATGATTTATGCCTCTCATAATATTATTTTTGGGTTTTAGAAAATGGCTGGAAATAGGAAGATTCAAGATAATGGAGGATATGACAGAAAATGGAATGATATTCTTCATGATAAAACAAATGAAACGGGATTTGGAAGTCCATACATCGTTATTATGCCTAATCTGCAATCTCATAATATGATCAATAATATCAACATGGGTATGTTTCCCGACTCAGATAATAAGAGAAAGATGGAGTTTCATGATGATCATAGAGGAAATAAAGTTCAATTTCCCTCATGTAAATCATGTGGGAAGAGGCATTGGGGAGATTGTTTCAAGGGAACTGGAAGATGCTTTGGGTGTTGAAAAGAAGGACACAAAGCCAGTAAGTGCAAAGGAAAAGGTTCAGTTAACACCATGAAATGGAATAATGGTATTGCTACAACATCAACAATGGTTAAATTTTTTAAATGTGGAATGTGCGGGCATTATGCAAACCAATTCTATAAGGGAAAGTCTCATGAAGAGAATCAGTACGGTCGTATGGGTAGTATTTATGTTGATAATGATGAAGAGACTACAAATGATATGTGAGATGAAAGAATTGTTGATGCTCAGTCAATAGTTTAAGAAGGTAGTGGGATGATTACATGTTTATCAAGTGTAATGTTGTATAAGTAATCTCATGGTACTATGGAATAAAGAGACTTATAAGGATTATTACACTATTGTATTTCCTTGAGTTTTGAAAGTGTATGATTAATGGTACCAGTATCCATGAAAGGTTATTCAGATATTTTGGAATGAATATGATATGCGCATAATGAAGGGATTAGGAGAAAATTAAATGTTTGATAGTATTCATGAGCTCATGACTCATATAAGCAGAATGTTATATCATGGTTTGAGTATATAGAATTTTTGGATTTTGGTATGTATAAAGAGTTAACTTTTGAAAGCATTCATGTTTCCACTAAGGTTTAATGGGTATTCAATTTTCAAAAGAATACATGATTAAGGTATTAACATGATTAGAATGTGACCAACAAGCAATATGGGGGATAAATGATGGTATTCACATACTTGGTTGATGAAATTTCAAGTAATTTTTTTCTTTATACTATGAGCTTGGACCGAAGTATTTTAGATAAGCCTAAATATGGGAATGGATTAGGTTGGACATAAGTTAGTATTGTTTAAGGATAGAACTTTTTTTTCATATTATTGATGGGATGTTATAGTAATGTAGTTTTAGAAAAAGGTCAACCTGCAAGACGGACGACAACCCATCGCGTCGGACAGGGCTATGGGAATTGAACCCACAACCAAAGTGTGACTGACCTTTATCACCTACAACTGGCCTACAGGATGTCCCTGTTTAGTAGAAACTAGTTTTATTATATTAAGGAGTATGATATATGAAGTATATGTCCATTTTAGGAACCATATATGATTAATCTCACTATAGATCGACTTATGTATATTTAATAACTTTTTCTAACCTTTTGTTTGAGACAGATGGAATGACCCATCATTCTATCACATGGTCTACTAACACTTCACGAATAAAAAATTCAACTTAATTTTTTAAGAGATGAAATGGAAATTGTTCAAGGCACGAAAAACAGTATGATTGTACGAAAATAAAGTAAGTATTTATTCTAATTCAAATTATTCAACTTTCGGGAAATGATCTTGAAAACCAAAAATGTTGTCCTAGTGCTCTTATATATGATGAATCAGATGTTACCTTAGATCATCACAATTTTATGGTTTTTTGATTTTTGGCCTTTCCATATCCATGTTCTCTACCACTCTCCATCAGAACATGATGGTTAGAATTCTCTTCTATATCCATATTTTCACCTATGTGGAAACCTAGTGATTAGTTTATTTGGGTAACCATTACGTTTCATACTATTGTTTTTAAAGATTGGTTTTGGAATTCCTTTTTACGATGTGGGTTCCTATTAAAGATACTTTTGAGTAGTAAACCATTTATAACCCCGACGAATTTCGAGGGAGAAATTCATTTTAAAGGGGGTAGAATGTAACACCCTGAGATTTTATGAAAAATATTCTTTTTAATTTCATTAATGTCTTGTGTTGTACGCTAAACCAAAAGGATCTTGCACAACACGCATCCTTGACTTGACTTTCATTACACTCAATCACGACTTTTCTCTATAGCGTGTGTAGTACGCAATACCGAGTCTCACTAAACAACGATATGCTATTAAAATATTATTAAAACTAGCCGTTATGAATAGTAATAACAACTTTTTGAAATTTTGTAAATTTTATTTTTCAAAATGGAATTCGTTTTTGGATTTGGAATATCGAAATTAGCTTAGGGTGAAATTTTGGTACTTTTCGGATAAATTTCATTTTCTGATGATTAGTGAAAATTACTAAATTTTAAGTAAAAACAACCTTTTTAATCGAAAAAATTAAAAGTGATAAATTATGAATTATAGTGGTTTTAAAGAATATTTAGAATATATTTTTACAATTTAATACAATGTTGGTCATTGGATGTAATTTCACATTTAAACCAGACATAAAAAAGTGTCAATATTTTGGTAGTTATTATCTCTTAAGAACACGCTATTTGTTTTGACGACGGAAATTAATTTTTAAATTAATTAATGAAAATTAGATTTTTTAAATTTTGTAATGTAGACATCATTTTTGAGTTCATAATATCAAATATATCTTAGGCTTAATTTTTGGTATTTTTCTGGAAACTTTCATTTTTTGGTGAATAGTGAAACCACTAAGTGGTAGTTAAAAAAATGATTTTTTCATAAAACATAATTTTACAGCTTCTGTGAATTGAATGTAAAAAATCTGAGAGACATGTTTGATGTGAGTAAGTAAAATTTGGTTCAATGAGATGAAAATAATTTTTGGTGAATAGTAACTTTTTTCTTTTTTTTACCACAGTTAAAAGTAAATAGGGTAATTAAGGGGAAAATGATATTATTATTACCATAACACATGTCCTAATTCTATTAAATAAGTGTAATTCGACCAAAAACAACCTTAGGAATAAAATATGACCATTTAGGCCCACATGGATTAGATTATGACATTTATTATTAATTTATTTAAAGAAGGGTTAAAATAGTTAAAATCAATGTTTAATAAGAAAATTATTTTTAATATAGGGTTATACAGAAGATAAATTCGACTATAAATATTCATTAGAAATATAAAACGATTTCCTACATAATGATATTTTATTTGTAATTTTTATAATTTAGATAAGTTAATTTATTTATGACACAACGATGATGCAATAATTATCTTATTAATGAAATATTGAAATAATTGATGTTATAAATACCCAAATAAATTTAATTTGAGACATTTTATTAATTACACTAATCTTATAGGTTAATATGACATGTTAGTATTGATTTAATGAATGTTTTTATAACTAATCATTCTGTTATGATTTTCAAAAAAATCAATTACTAAATAGTGTCAAAATTGACATAAAATACTTTTTAAAACAATTATTATATTATTAATTGTTATATTATTCCTAAAAATCAAAGGATCATCCAAATGACTTAGATAAGGTTATATATATTAATAATTAACAACTTGGGGTTCCTTTTTCTTGTTATACTATGTTTATTAACCTTATAGTGTAAGAACACAAAAAGACACGGTAAAAGATAAATTATCTAACATAAAGTTAAATATAAATGATAAGGTTAAAATATGATCCTAAACATGTTTAAATTATATTGGATGATAGTATTTAGTCCCATACCCACCTTAGCTTAGAAATAAATCAATGTTGAGATATTTACAACTAAATTTGGATTTATAATAAAATCATATTTTTAGTTTTTCCAAAGGAGCCCTTCTCCTCCCTTATAAAAGGGCACCTCCTCCCTCTACTCCTCACACCACATTGAGCCTTCATGCTCGGCCAAACCCCAAAAAATTCGCTTCTCCACTTACCTTGAATCATCCTAGAGGTTCTGGTCTTCTTCAAAGATCAATTTTAGTGTTCTAAAAGGAGATCTCAAAGAGGCGCTTCAAAGAAGAGGTAATGTCCGTTACCGATTCTTTCAACATTATTTCTTCTTCCACTTCTTCTTCTTTGGTTGTTTCATTATAATGTAATAACATCAGTATCACTCATATAAGGATATGTTATTAAAAGTATGAAACAACCCTATTTCACCATCTATCCATCCTACGGAAAATGAAATCACCACGCGTGCGTACGTACGGAATACCTTCTCCACGTCGTGGTGTAATCTATTTTCCAACACCACTTTATTTGGATGGGTATAATGGTGTAATTAATAACAATACATAGTTATTATAAAATAACAATGATTATGATATATTTTATCATCCTATCCAATTCAATTCAATAATTAATGGAATTATATCATCGCTAGTGCGTAGGTTCAGACTACCGTCTCCACGACGTGATGAGATTCATTCACCATGTTAACCGTTTAAGAATGATTATAAAGTATATATAAGAAATAATAACGAAATATATGACATTATAAAGCTACTGGATTTATATATATATATATATGTATTTCATCTATTTAGTTTCACTCAATTCAATAAGGAAACGAAAACAGCGTTCATGCATACGTACGGCCTACCGTCTCCATGAATGGTGTATTTCATTATTTTTATCGACCTATAATATATATATGTATATGATGAATATATATTATATATAAATCATTTTTTACATTCTGGAATTATGTAAATCAGGATATAATTAATAATATCAAGAACGAAAAGTCGAAACACATACGATAAATTAAATGATTTTACCCAAAACGTTGCTTTGACATTGAATTTACAAAAGAACGGGTAATATAAAGTCATAAGTGAAACATATATGATATCATAACAATGAATACGATTCTGTAATAAGTCAATGACATTATTTAAATCATTATACAGGAGGTTTGGATACGTACAAAGCATATCGTACCTAAGGTAAGGGATAATTTTGCAAATCTCATTTTTATCCGAGATTGCATAGTCGTAAGTATTTACTGGGGTTATTTCTATCATCCATGTGAATGTTTTTAAAAGTGTTTTCATGTATTTTTGAAGTTATTTTTACCCATTTTTACTTTTACTACATGGTATGTATGGAATCTTTCTATTATGAGGTACTTTTTGACTTTTCTGGCAAAAGTACGAGAAGAATGTTTTTTTATCATATAAGGCACGAACGGATTTTTACAGTTTTATAAAGCCTTATTTTCATGAAGCTTCCTCCAAAATATTTCCTTACTATTTTCAAAAAAATCTCTTTCTTTTAAAATAGCATTATGTTTTGTGAAATCAAATTGATTTTGAAGAAGAAAGGATATTTTCCTCAAGAATTCATTTCAAATGTTTTATCAAAACCATTTTCCATCTAAGATGAAATTATTTCATATGTGTATGTTATAAGTTTTATGTATCTATAATTTACATGGTTCACTTTTCTTATGAGGAAATGTCCATTTTTTTATATGGATTATGAAATGATGGGATGATGTTTATGAAACCCATTTTATTCATTGGGTTATGATGAATGTTTTAAGTTTATTTTGTGGCACAAGTAAGAATGATTTCATTATGAGATGGGTGGGACCTATATCTCCCTCCAATTAATTGGGTAATGATTTATATCTCATGAGATAGACATGGCTGGAACGGAAAGTTAAACTGGTTTAGTAATACAGGACTGGAACGAGGAGTGAACTTGTTTCAGAAAGGGACTTTGTCCACTAAGATGGTCTTGGCAGCAATTCCTTGGCTAATATGGAAATCATATCATGTTATTAATGGTTTCCACAATTACATGTTTTATTCCTATGGTATTTTATCATGCTTAATGTTTATTTATGATTTATGCCTTACGTACTTCCATATTTTATGTCATTTGTCAAGCTTTTGATTTTTAAACATTATGTTCATGTTTTTTAAAGTTAAAATGTATATGGTATGTTTTATTTTATCCATGCTTACCCTTACTGAACATTTTAGCTCACCCTTTTTATGTTTTCTTTTCCCCAGGATATAATGAAAGGTTTTTGGTAAGAAAAAAGGGGAAGATCTTAATGGGAGATGTTGAAGATCTTTCACCACGATTAGAAGATTATGTTCCACGTTTCCCAAGACACTAAACTATTACGGTCCTTGTGTGTTTGTTTTTGTTATTTATTAAGTATTCCGCTAATGTAATGTAATTTCCATGTATGTCAAGATTCGGGTCTCTAAAAATAAAGGGATAACTGATTGGGATTTTTGAAGGACCAAAACATATATAAAAAAACTAAGGATGTTCAGAAGAGGTATTTTAGTGGTTTAAGGCCACTACATCAAAATTGATTATAAATTCCAATGAGATAACATTTTAGGCCATATCATATCCAATTTGTTTTTATGTAATATTTTATTACATTTAAATAATTTAATAAAATATTAATCACATAAAATATCATTATTGACATTTTTGATACTTCGGAATAATGTGACTATAAAAATATCAAAATAATCCAATTAGAAACAACCATATAATTATTTTATAAACATTTCATGTTTATCTATAGATGTTTGAGATAACATTAATTATCTAGTATTATGTTACGTTTTTTATTGTTAATATCAATTATTTGATTTTTCTATTAACTAAATTAATACATTATTAGAATTAAAACTGAATATAATCTAAGTGTATCATTTCATAAAAAATTTAATAAATTGTTATCATGAAAATTAGTTTATTATGATCTAAATATAAATTTATATTCATTGAAATTTTCTTTTGACTCACATATATACTATGATAAATCATCTTGTTTGTTATTTTTTCCTTTCCGGCCTTATAGAAGAATTGCCCAATCATTTTTATATGAATATTTTATTATGACTATAAAATTAATTTATCAAATAAATTTCTTCAATTATAATTAAAAATTAGTTTCTAAATCCTCAAATGGCATATCTATTCTGGATGACTATTTTCATGGCACCAAATTTTACTTTTCAAGTAATGCACTAATGTTGCATCAATAATGAAAATCGTTTTCATATTTATTATAGAATTAACACTAATCTCTATATTGTTAATTATTTTTGAATTATATTTACTATATTTTATCTTAAATATCTCATTACTTATATATCTTAAAAAATTATATAATTTTAATGTCCTGGCCTTATAGAAAATGATATAACAATTTATAAGAATAGTACTGTTTACAATTCACTATAAATTTAATTTCTTCATAAAAATATAATACATTAGATCCTAGGATAAATTAATATTTAAAAATTAATTAATAAATTACATTTTATGAAATTAAATTCATATGATTTATTGAAATAAATTTTAATACAAATAAAAAAACATGAGGGGACCTACTTTTTCGAAAAATATAGCTATCAATTAGATTGCCTATTTGTGAAAAAATATAATTTTATACCAATTTAAATAATAAAATTTATTGACATTAACATAATTTTATTATTTTAAATATTATATAAATACATTTTTATTTATCATGTTTTAAAAGAAAATATTACTTCATAATTATTTTAAACACAAATATAGTTTTCAAAAAAAAATATTTTTCACTATACATTGGGAAATAATTATTTTTCGAAAAATTAAAAAATTTCACCATATACAAATTATTATATTATAACATAAAATATGATGTTAATTAAATTAAATATATTTTTTAACATTGGAGATGATCAAAAATATTTGTTTCTCGACAATGAAATTTTTTCCTCAAATAAAACATACGAAATGAAAATAATAATTTTTGATTTTTTATTTATAAGAATTATTGAAATTAACCTTTATTGATTAAATCCATTATTTAAATTTAATAAGATGATTAATCATATTTTCACTATATCATTTAATGTCTAGGTTATAATGATTTTATTTAAATTATAATATATTCATGTTCGTTCAATCCAGGTGTTGTGTGTTGCATATGGTATCATGAATAGTGTTCTTTAAAAATATTTTGGGTGTTTCATTCTCCTATTCTTTAATGAATTGTTTCCCCACAATTTTAACTATTTATTTGTAATAAAGGGTTTGAAATTTAAAATTCAATTTGTGCAAAAACCACAGAGTAATAAGGGTTAATAAAACAATATCTTGATAAGAGATATATGCTAGTACAAAAATAACTTGGGGTAAAACATATAAGGTTTCCATGTATGAGATAAAAAATAGAATCTAAAACACAGATATTGAAGAGAAAACTAAATCCCATGTACTTAAGAACAATGATAGGGAATATGGTCATTATAATTGTAAATATCCCAAAACTATAAATTTTTTATAAAATAAAAAGAAATTTATTTCTATAATGAAATGAAAATGAAAAATGTTTCTAATAATTGTTTTGCAATATTTTGAGAAATTATTTTACAACCTAGGATAAGAGAAAAATAAAATTAACATAATTCACAAGTATAGTTTCATAAATTATGATTTTCCACCATTAACACATCTTTTTATCGAAATTAATAGTATGATTTTTTTCAGTCCTGATACTGTAGAATTGAATTATACTTATAATAAAAACTACTAAATAATAACAATTTATTCCTCGTTTATTATAGAAAAAAACTAAATTTCCATAACATGATTGGATAATTCCTAGTAGAGTAAACCTTCATTTTATGAAAACGACATTAATTTTACAAAAATTCAATAGTAATACCAAAAATTAAACATATCACATTCAATAGATAAATTTCCATGAATGTCACCAAAATTATTCCAGTATAAAATTGAGACTGAAAAATCAGACAACGTGTATTCCAAGGTAATTTTAATATTCATCACCCAAAAATTGAATGGTGTAAAAATATAATCTCTATGATATGATAACAATTTTCATAAATAACTCGAATCTCCATAATTTTATAATAAAATCTTATATTCTTTCATTAAAAAATAATCCACAATTACCTTAAACTAAAATTCGATAAAATAACAATAGGCTATCACAAAAATAAAATTTATGTCAATAATATTTAAATGAATAATTTCATAAATTCATTTTCACTAGATCATATACTAATCCAACGTGTTCTTTTTCCAGTAATGTCTCCCAAAATATCCTTAATCTTAATTAACACCCATAACATAAAACCTCAACAGTCTTTTAATGAATGTAATCATATTGTCTAAATTAAAATCATAATCCCATTTTGGTGTTTATAAAAAATAATCTAATGAAAAAATATATTCTTTCCAAAATAAAAATATTTCATTATAGGTTTCCCGATTCTTCTAACCATTATTCCATTGATGAAATTTTTCAACATTTTAATTCTTGAATCCCAAAACATAATATATCCATCATTCAACTTTAATTATATTAAAATAAAAATAGTAACCTACCATATGTAACATCCCAACCATCCTCATTGGCGTGAGTCAAGGTAGAATGGCTACAAGCCCTTAGGGGACATCCACAAGTTGGCAAGGGATGGAAATATATTTAAAGGGATTCAATTAAATTTGGGGTTTATTTTACCATTACAAATAAACATCACCACAAACTAGCATTCCATATCCACACGCACTATATGTTGAATGATAACAATATTTTATAACACAATGTAATACCAAATGAAAAAAAAAACTACATCTTACCTAAAATCAACATACAATACTACAATACTAAGTCACAAAACTCAAAGTATTCAAGTACATAACTTCACATCTCCAAATATTCTCTATGATACAACTCCACAACACATCAAAAAGTACAATGATGAACCACTAAAAAAATGTAACACCATTCATTTACCGATGTTTCCCTAAATGATATCTTAAGAAGAGCTAATGTTCCAATGATGGTATGAATAATGTAACATGGTAGGTTTCCCAAATGAATCCCCTCTCACACCACTAGTATAGAAAATGTAATAACATTGATATACAAAAATTATATTAAAATATTAAAAATATTATTTATTATTGAAAAAAAAAATTCTATGTAAAACATATTCCAGTTTAAAATTGTATTCTAAACTAAATCAATTTCCAAGGAATGAATCCAAACAAATCAATCCATCAATTAATGGAATTTATTTGGCATTAACCATACCATTTCACAAAACCATAAAATACAGAAAACCACAACATCTTTGTGTTGCCATTGATAGTGTAATATCACATCTATCACTATCCCTTTGATGTTCGTACTTCATCACCATTATTTATCACATTAACTTCATGCTTATCTGTTTAAGAAAATACCTCTGCACAACCAATCATTTTAAAAACATTTCAATAAAACAATTTTTTATTGATAAAATTTTCTACACCTCAAATCAAAACTCCCATTTAAAATTTTTTATTGTACTATCTTTTTACCAAGTTAACATTCCGTAAAAAACAGCAAATTTCAAAAAAAAACATCACTAAATAGAGAATTCATAATGAAATTCACAACAATTTCATGATCAATTTCCTGAAAAAATTATAATTTTAATAAATGAATTAAATTTCTAATAAGTGTTGTCTAGTATGAAGACACCAACCTCGAAAAACATGTTGAAAATGAAGAACAACATGATAACATCACATAAGAGTGTTGAAAATCCAAATCCCCACTATAGATCTCATTTCGTAACATCAAAACATCAATATACCATTATAATTTTAATTCAACATCATATTTCTATCACCAACCTATCAGATTTATAAATCCAAGATACTGAAGAGAATATATATATTTGGAAAATGACCAAGAACATAGACTTACAAAAGAATCCAGACACTAATTTACCATGAATTTTCAATAGACTACTCCCAAATTGAACTGTATAGTCTCCATAGCCATTATGTGGAAGAAAAACTGACTTAAGGTCGGAAATAATGAAAAATGATGTCATATAGGGTATGGAACAGTTAAATAAAAAAATGTTCTAAAATCTCACTATAAATTGTTATCATACAAGGTTATGAAAATTTGATGCCAATCATGAGGCATCCACAACCTCTCAATACCCATTTCTTGGCTGTAAAACATGGCTAAAAAACTATGCACTAACTATGTTTTTCCTTTTGTTTCACTTTTCACAATTACTCCTAGGTGGATCCACAGATTTGGAAAATTGAATCCCTAACAGATTCCATACCCATATCCCATTGTCAACTCTTGGATGTTTTTTTGTATATGTTTCATGGTTTCTATTGACAATTATAAAACAATGTACGTCCATTAATTCAATAAAAACATTCCAAAAGCACTCCAATCCCCCCAAACATCACTAAAAACATTAAATAATTAAATCCTTAATTTATGTGTTACAAACATGACTCCAAGGTTCATATTTATCCACAGTATTGGATTTTTCGTACATAGAATGTAAAAAACCCACCGATATTCTGATAGATTTCTAGGCATTTCATGTTAATTTCATTCACCCTATAGCCCATCTCTTCTTGAATCTTACCTTGATTCCAAAAAACCCACACAAGAGTAATTATTTTCAACAAAATATATTCTCATGCCTATCAAAAATGTTTAATTGCACATGTACTAACAATGTATATGACTTTAGGTCACCGAGATCCCATTTTATCAGACGGTCATAATTAGGCTGATACTTTTTCTACTGAGATGCACGAAACATGTTATGATGGACATTGAATTTTGGTGGAAATGAAAAACATTATACCACCTCACAAACTCATTCATGTTTCTAAAAAGGTAATAGGTATCAAGGTGATAACTTTACCTTTACCATCTTTCTAAAATTATGTTTCCCAATCATTGGTGTGACTCTCAAGAACACATGATCAATCACCTGGAACTCAAATTCCCAAAAACAATGATCCATAGATGATTTTTGACGAATCTAATACATATGCATCCTTTTCATGACCACATGAATCTCTATTATTTTTTCTCGGATAGGGCTTTGAACAACTAGTGAAGTCTCTATTAATTCAAAACAATAATACAGAGAATAGAAATGATTCCCA
This sequence comes from Viscum album, assembly GCA_963277665.1. Taxonomy (NCBI): domain Eukaryota; kingdom Viridiplantae; phylum Streptophyta; class Magnoliopsida; order Santalales; family Viscaceae; genus Viscum; species Viscum album. The sequence continues at coordinate 1,635,462,642 of OY728121.1, read as the reverse complement.
TTAAATACTTCAAACCAAGCCATATATACAGAGGCTTGATAACTATTGTTACATGAGATATCTACTAACGGTATGTGCCTCTCTCATGAGAATCTAGAATCCATTAATCAACCCTGAAACATTTCCTCCAATGTTTCTATTCTATGTTCAGATTGGCCATCCATCCATTGATTATATGTGTTAATCATAGTCAACATAGTACCAAGGGATTTCTATATGAATTTAATAAAACGACTCAAAAACCTTGGATATACGTATATTAATATTGAAACAGGTATTCCATGCCTCTTTCCACTTATCAAATATATGTATTATTTAAATTCCTCCACTGTATGGGATTCAAAAAAAATAAAATGGGAATACATTATGATCGGATCCAAAGATACCCCAATGTCATCATGTTTCCAAAATGTTCTTGGGAGACCTATTACAATATCAATGGATATCATATCTCATTTTGATAAAATAATAAGTAAAGATAGCAATAAACACAATGTTAGTTGATTCTCTACATTAGCCTACTGACATGTTCATCATATAGTACTGTACTCAAACACGTGTATTTTCATTCCAACTGACCAAAATGATTTTTTAGATGTCTTATATATCATTTATATTACAAGATTAGGATCCAATATGGAATGTTGGTATACATGAAAATGTTGTTCTTAGTAATCCATATATATGACCATTTGCTGTTGAAACAAAAAAAATGAAATCTCATCCATCTTAAATTCTTAAATGGTATCCCCACTATAGATTTTTGACCCCATTCAACCCATTATAAGTCTTATGCTTGAAAAAATTCATCCATCTACACTAGAAATGAAAAAAACTGATAAGAAACCCACTACATCACCTTAATCATCACAATCCATGTACATGTCATCAATCACTAAAATTAATTCCCCCTAATATGAATCCTATTTTTCAAACATTGCATAGGAATTATTGTACAATTCATCTTCCAACATATTACCTTTAATTAGTTTATACATCATTAAAAAATAAAAAATTTGTAGATACTCCATCTGTGATCTATGTATTGGATTCAAAACCATTTATGAGAAAATGTGTTTCATGGTATAATGATATGTATACAATATAAATTTATTACCAAAGTGATAATTATTCCATGTTTTTAATGAATGTATTACATCATCAAACTCCAAATAATGTGTTGGATATTTCATATAATTCAATGATAACTATTTCCATCTGAAATCGACAACCTGATCTCCCTACATGGGAACAAATAAAAAACCATATCTAGAAGCATCACAATATACCATGCAAAAGTTTCTTGACTATAGAAATATCAATATTTCTGTAGATGTAAAGTGAACCTTAAACACTGAAAATGTCTTCATCCATTCATCATTCCATTAAAATGGATCATTTTCCTCATCAATGATGTCATTGGTTAATTTAGTCATGAGAAATCACGACCAAAACATTGATAATAACCACCATAGATGTTTCTATGTAGGCTCTCAAGAATTTGCATTTTTAATTAATAAAAAATCTTATTGTCTGTATCTCAAGTACATTTTTCAGAGGATTCCTTTATATGAACGATTTTATCTTTTCTAGATCCATATAAAATGCACTTTCATACACAATATGGACATGGAAACATACATTTTATATCAAAAATACACTTTTGTAATTTTATATATAGATGATGAACAAAAAAAAATACTGACACTACCGCAATGTATTGCTCATTATCATCAATTCATAACAAATACAACAATATGTCATCAAAAAATAGAACCAAAAAACAATACATATATCATTTAAATAACTGATTCATTAATTCCATATAGACCACTAGTGATTTCTTATGACAGGATATAATAACCACACACTGTTAATTTCTATATCTACTCATAAAATCATTCATCAGAATATCCTCTTTCTGGTCCCACAATTTGTTTTCTACTGAACGTAAGTCAATTTTTGAGAACCACTGAGCTACACTGAATTAATCAGGAAGATCATCATTATTTGTAAGTGGATATAGATTCTTTATTTTAACGTGGTTAATAATTCATTAAACCACCCATAGCTAAAGTGTTAAATTCTCATTTATGTCACACTATAGACATGATTTCCATAGGGATGTTGTATGCCAAATGATACCATTTATTTCCTACTTTTCCAACTATATATTCAATTACCAAAACATTTTTGGTTCTATATAAAATTATTAAATAGAAATTTTTCTGGTCCCTAGATTGATGTCAATAATAAAATCAACTTCTATAGTGGGTTGAAAACCAGAGAAATTTTCTTCAAAATAAACAATAAACTATAATAAAATATTTAAAATCAATAATTTTGATCTCATTGAATGATTCCAAAGTCAACCATGTCAAATGTTGTGATATCTATCTTTCTTCTTGTTCCAAAAATCATTATTGACATGTATTTAATTTTTTATCTCCTTTATAAAGATTATTGGTGCCCTCATCAGTTTTGAAACTATCCTTTTTTATTTAACAGTTGATGTGAGCCTTGAACATAGCCATGAAAACCATACATGGGATAATTTTTTACAAATACATCTTATTCCTTGATAAATACCACAATGAATCATATCCATCTATAGTTAATGTACATGATCTATGCATAAAGGCACAAAATTCTCTTTTATCAAGAGGAGTTTGATGTTTTTAAACTGAAGGAATCCTCTCAAAATTTAATCCTAGACCATCAAAATCATGAAAAGATAATACTGAATGGGAGGAAAACATATCAATCAATGATTCCATATGGGATTAATTAGGAATTATAATACCTCTATCCATTTATTTTTTTACTATCCATCCATAATAACTTTCTCAGCACTGTATAATTTCTTAATTGGTGAAATTGGTTCTTTATTTCCTTATTGATATTTCCCATATAGGGAATCCATGTTATTCTTGGAATTAAAATGGATAAAATAGTTATAATATTGATATGTATTATCCATTCCTCATATAGTCAAATCATATGATATATGTGACAGATGAGAAATGTCCCAAACAACAGAAAATGGAGCACCACGAAAATTTTATTAAAGATTCCATATATGGTTTCAATTTTCCCCATGTTCTAGTTTATTATGTAAAATATCACATAATTTGGTTTAAATATTCACATTATAATCATACATTCTTTATTATAGGCTTTGTAGAAACATTCACTAATCCAACTATTAGATTTTAAGCCATTACATTGCCTTAAAATAGGTGTCTATATCCCACTCATTCCCATCATATTAGATCCCACTATTTCTTGTAGGTATAAACATGCTTCCTCAACCCATAGATCATGAGATGTACTATTTACTTATCATACAACAATAGGTTATCCCTATATAATATTGTACACAAATCAAAAAAAAATCTTAAATAAAATATCTTACGTCAGCTCTAGTTAAAAAAAATTCATGCATTCAATAATGCAGTAAATGAGACATATTGTGAAATACAGTGTAAATTCATAAATTTAGTAGCATAATCTTTCACATATAAGATATCCTTCATTAATATTAATAAGTATATTATTCATTAATTTTTTATCACATGAGTATAGAATTTATTGCTGAACAATTCTTCAATATTATAACTAGAAATGACTTGACCTTATTTATCTTGAACAACTAAATCAAAAAATATTTGTGAAGGATCCTCCAACATACATGTCTCTAATGTGACATTATGCTAATTTGGTATTGTTATAAAATCCAAGATTCAATTCATCCATTTAATCCACACTTTTTCCTTCTTAGGTTCTGAATCACACAGAAATGTTGGTTGATTATACATATGGAATTGAACTGAATGATTTTCTTTCCATTGGTTGTCCCTTCTGTTCCCTCTCTCCATGACCAAAAAGGATTGGACTATACTCTGAAGCATTTTTTGGAACAAATATAGAATAGGTGAAACCAACATCTAAATATATTATTCTAGTTGGTTTTTTTATTCTTATCACGTTTTATTAAACATTTCCAACATCATATGTATCACTCTCTAGATAATAAATTTTTAACCATTTTAAATTATACTACACCATGTTTACAAAATTTCATTCCAAAACTAAAAAATTTACAATTATAACTACTTATGAAAATTCCATAATTATTTTGAATATAGAACCCATTTCAAAATACCATAAATATTACCTATTTAAAATATCATGTTTAAAAAATCCATCATTTTGGAAAAATCTACACCTTTTGAAAAAATAAATAATCATTGATGTTATTTATAAAATTCATTTAATGATATTATCACTAGTTAAACCCAAGCCAATGGTACGAAAACACCAATAAGTATCTCCAAAACAAATATGTACCCAACTCCATGTTAAATTTATGTTAAAAATAAAAGAGTTGCTACAACTTTTTATTCTCTATATTTCATGTTTCGACATTACTACTCCTTTCTACATAACAAAATAAAATAATGAACCACATTGAATTTCAACTACATGAATGAAATTGAATACCATTTGTGAGACATTACCAAACAATTTGTTACCACATATAATATCCTAACCCTCATAATTATCTATATTTAATGTGGAATTTTGATATGGCCTATGCTGATATCCCCAAGAAACCAATGGTTAAAAATAAATTCAAAAGACTTCAGTGAAATTAGAGAAGTATTATCGTATTGAAAATAAAGATAACCTCACCCTAGAATTCCATAAACATACCCAGAATATGGTTCATAAAAAAATGTAACATAACTCGATGTAACAATGAATTAAAAAAATAAAAAACTACATTAAAAAATCATATTACTAAATAAAAATAAGAATAAAAAAAATGAAGAATCAAAGGTCATAACATCACATATCCAATGATTTTATATGCTCAAAATCCACAATACAACCAAAAGTATCCATATTAACCACTAAATTAATGTGATTCCTTTCCGTTACCTATTTTTAAATAAACAATTTTGATTAAATTGAAAAAGTTACAAAGCAAGGGTGAGTAATTAATCACAGATGGTTTTCCCAAAATGAATTACCTATTCAAGCTAGAAGAATAGAAAATGCTATAAGATTTAAAAGAAATTATATATAATAATTCAAAGGAATAAATATCAATGAAAACTAGTTATATGTAAAATATATTTATAAAGAAAATAGCTGTCCAAACTAATGAAATTTTCCACAAAACAATCCTAACAAGTCAATCTGACCATAATAAGAACTTATTTGTCATTACCCATTCCATTTGACAAAACTGAAAACACCCTCACACTCAACCACACATTCATGGTGTTAACATTTGTTGTGGATCATTATGTTCATACGTCATTCGATTAATGGTTGTACATAATGACCATTATCTAGCCAATTATATTAATTTTTAATTATTTATGAATATTCCCATTCCCAACAAATTATTTTCCCAATCATTTCAATAAATCCATCGCCTTATTGAAAAAAAATTTCACACTAAAAAACCAATCAACTATGTTAAAATATTAATTTTAATGTAATTTTTCCATTTCACATTCCAATAAAAATTCCACTTTTCACAGTAGCACAAACAATCAATAAAATTTTATCAATTATTTAATAAATTTATCCTACACCATTGGGAAAAAACACCATAATAAAAAAAATAAATATGTTATCAATATAGAATATCCCAAAAAATTTCAAAAACAATTTAAAGAAAATATATTATATTTTTAACAATTGTTTATCATCTAATAAGAGGGTTCAAGAGTGAATCCACCTACCTCAGATACTATATGAAAAACAAATAATGACATTAAATGTTCATAAAACTAGGTTGAATATACAAAAAAATAATTTTCTCTAGATCCATAAAATAAACAAAGCCATATCTCATCATGGTCGACACCCACCATCATTAATCTATCCCCAATAGATCATATCTATGAATCAAATGAGGAAAGAGATGTAGATCTATTGAAAATGAGAGAGAATGGATACATTCCATGTAATATGACCTTCTACACACCTTGATTTTCCAACCGAACACTCCTCGATTGGTGGAGAGAGTCTCCGCATGCATTGAGTGGATAAAAACAAAATTAGGTCAAAATAGTGAAAAAGATTGGATTTGGGATGATATTGAGTTAAACCCCCATTTTTAAGATCTATCATTGAACTATGGATGGTTTTATCACAAGATTTTGAAAAATATGTGCTAACCATGCTCTAACAACAACCTCCCATTACCTATCTCAATATTAGATCGCATGGTTTGAAAAAAATATGCCAACCATGTTATCCCTCACATTCACTTTGAAAATTTACTCTAATGTGGCCACATAGTTTGGGAAAACCATCCACCTAACAGTATTCCTATATTTACCCACTTTCAACCCATGTGTAGTTTCATGTAGGGGTTTCATGATTTCAACTAAACATGCTCAAAAAATATACCTATAACGACCCCCCCAAATATTCCAAATGTCCCCTAATCCCACCAAAACAACACTGAAAACATTTAAACACTTAAAATACAAAAATTTGAGTGTAACTAATCGGAAATTAGGGTTCATACGTCCTTTGTCGATGAGTTATCATTAAAATATTGATTTGAATCTAATAATATCAACATTCCATATAATTAAGGCATAAAACTATAAATGAATCCATAGGATGAATCTTCATTATATATATTATATTATATATTTTTACATAGATTTTTTTAAATCATTTTTTCCAAAATTTAAAAAAGTATACCATCCATTTGATACATTCTCTGAGGTGTCTCTTTAAAAATTAATGACCCGATGTAAATTGAGGATTCATTCCCCTATTATATCTATTAATCGATGACTCTGAAAATAATATCATTTTTTCATTGGTGGTTCTAAGATATGATTAAGGTTTGCTTTTTAAATCATATATTAGTATAACTGAATAGGCATAGTGAAAATATGATTCAATTCCATTATCATTCTATTTAGTTTCTTAAGATAACCACATTTTCAATCACATTCGATGTTAATATGGTTACTTTTATTTTTATTCATTAACTACAACCCAAAAGAAAAAGTATGATGTAATCTATAAAAATTATATTGATCTATAAAATAATTATCCAATATTATTCAATGGATGTCTAAATAATACCCCATTTGTTTAAATCATTGAGTCTTTATGTATAACATAGGTTATTCATGGGTGTTAATAAATGTAACGAATTTTATCCCATGGTAAAATGTATCCTTAATTCGAGTCATATATTTATGTTCTATAATATTTGTTTTTTAAATTATTGATCTCAATGATTCTACTAAACATCCTCAGATTCCATCTATATAGACCCTAATCTGAGTATCCTAGAGTCAGAGGATAATTATTTACATTAGAACAAGACACAAGTAATCATTCATCAATGGGAAAAATATTTTACTAGTATTGGTAAAAAAGATACAATATTGAATCATTTATTATAATGGAAAAAAACATTTTATTTATTTTGAGAACATCATTACTCACTTATCTTATCCATGTACATCAATAACAAATTATTCATCAAACCCTAGGAAAAAAATAAACATTAGAAAAATAGTGAGCTCAGATGCTCAGTAAGGATACACATACCATGAATGATTTTAGTAAATAAAAAATAATAAATATGTAAAGGTAATTGATTGAAACCTATGAAATTTATTAAATTAAATGAACATAATATTAATGGAACTGTTGATGATAAAAAATATTCATATGAATATACACATAACCTTGAATAAATTCATTTATTTTAAAAATAATTCAATAATCACTTGTAATGTCAATATATGAATTCATATTAGAGTAATGAATAATTATAGAAATATAAATCATGCCTCCAAAGTGATATGAAAAGACATCTACATAAATATGTATAGCCTCAATTATAAATCAAGATAGTACATCTCATGGGAACAACCAATTCCCAAATCTGAAATACCAGTCCCTTGATATAACATATTGTGTCAAATTAATTACTCATATGAATGGGGTGAAGCATAATCAATATTAATATTTATATTTAACAACAATCATACACATTCATAATAATTATACCAATCAATATATATTATCATAAACTATAAATTTTAAGTAGAATGGTATCACGATTGAACATCCCCAATCGAAAGGATAATAAAAAGTCTAGTGAAATAAATTTGATTATATCATTAAAACAAATCCCCACTTATTCATAAGTATTACATGAGTTATTAATGTGTTTGAATAAAAATTATACAAATATATCATTATAAAAATTTTTGTGGAAACAATATTTTTCACTTGTTATTTCATTTTTTAAAAGAAACTGCGAAAATAAAATGTAAAAAATTTCAAAAAAATTAATTCTAAAAATTTAAAGGAAGAATAATTGTATTAAGGGATAATTATGGAATAAAAATATCATTATTCCCTATTTATTATAAAAATATTACTTCCTCATTTTATCATAATAGTAAAAAAGTACATTGTTGGGAATATAAAAAAAGATTCATTTTAAATAAATTTTAAAAAATGTAAAAAACGTTAGAAAATGAATTTTTTTGGATTTTATTTGAAAAAAGTTATTTTTTTAAAAAATTGAAATGGTGTAGAAATATTCCAGTGTTGATACATACACATAAAAAATCATGAATTAAAGATATTGTGAAATAAAAAATTACAACATGGGTTGTATTTCAACCGGAAGACCGATGATGTAATTGAAATTAAATAAAACATTAAAAAATTAATTTAACATATTCCTGATATAAAATTTAATGGAACATATATACATCACATAGAACAAATATTTTTTGAATATGACACATTTCATACATAAGAAATAGTGGGACAACAAAGCCCAACATTAGGTTTTATTTAATTTAACATGTTTGAACCTCCAGTGTAATAAATATTGATTTAATATATATAAATATAAATCAATTAACCATAAAAATATTTATCATATTGTTTATAATTTAATTATAATATTTTATTACAAATTTTTTGTAAATTAATGTTAAAAATCACGATTTTTTGTGGTAACATCTTCATTTTACATCTATTTTTTTATTTGGTATATTCGAAACTTATTCATTTATCATAGTAATGTCATATAAAGAGTTTTATTTGTGTGTAAAATATAATATATATTAAATATATAGATATATTTATGCATCTATAAATATATATATAGAAAAAATGGAGATAATAGTTTGTAGTTACATGTGAACTCTGTTATGATTTAACATTTATAGGAAGAAAATAATTGAAAAGAATAATTATCATTTCAAAAAAATTTATTATTTCATATATATCATATATATTTATTAGTGTTATATTTATAACCTACCAAATAATGTGGTGATGAATAATTAATTACATTACTCTGTGGAGATGATAATCTATATGTATGCACGAGAGATGATTTCACTTTTCATAAGATTGAAAATTAATGGCATATGGTTGTACCCACATCATAATAAATTCTGAGTATATTAATGATTATTCAGTCATTTTTATAGTATGTTTTCTATATATTTATATATTGTATAAGTAGAAATAAATTGTAATGATGTGGATAAAAGATTATATCTTATTCGGTGGACTTCCTTTAGATCTCATCATAATGGTTACAGGATTGTTCTATTGGAAGGAAAATATTGACAATAACATTGATAAGGAAGTTTATAAGAGACATTATAGGGGTATTTACTAGCTATAAGGCACAATGTACTTTGAATAAGTGATGGGGGATGTTCCCTTTGATAATTTAGATGAGCAACACATTTGTAATTTTGAAAAAAAAATTAATAATACTATTATCAAGGAAAATACTTCCAATTATATTATAAATAAATATTTAATGAAATATTAGATGTAATATTTTCCATTTATATTTTTTTTATTTTTATGAATTTACTTAATTTAAGAAAATAATAATCTAATAATATATTATTATGTTTAATTATTATATTATTCATTACATTTAATTTATAAACAAAAAGATAATAATTAAAATTGAATAAACCAATTCAATTATATCCTAAAATTTTAATGATATTAAAAATAATTTATATACTCTTTTAAATATCTCAAATTAAATTACATTTAATTTTTATTTCTTATCATATTATTAATATTTTTAAATTAAATTAATAATATATTAATGTTTTAAAGACATATAAGTTAAAAATATAATTTATAAAAATCATAAATTATTTTTTTAAATAAAAATATTATTATTTTGACCAAAAATATAAATTTAAATGGATTAATTTTTAAATCACATATATATTAAGAAAAGAATTTACCGCATTATTTGGAGTTTTTTCGACTTACGTAGGAATTGAATAATAATTTGGATTATCCACTTATAACATAAATATAAAATTCATAAATAACAATAAAAATCATCAATATTAATTTATATTTATTTTCACTTTCTTTAAGTTAATTTTATCATCCCTATTATTATTTCTAGAAAACAAAATTTATGTCTTCATGTTCTGTGTAGGTTATGCTGGAGCACTAAACATGATTTTCAAATTTTTTATGGTATACATTCTATTATATTTATATGAAATTATTTTTTAATTATATTTATAGTTATATATAACACATTACATTGCATATTTTACAAAAAAATATTAATATTATGTCTATTTTTGAGCAATAACAGAAAATCTATCATATCTCATAAAATAATATGTTTTACTACTAACTAAAAATTTAATATGTTCATAAAAATGTAAAAAAATGATAAATGATAAATTTGGATTTATTATTCCAAAAATAAATCATATTTAATAAAATTCATTTACTCTAATTTGTGAAAATTATTTTTTAAACATATGTGAAAAACATGAAAGAAATTGCTTTTATAAATAACAGATTCTCTTAAAAATTATAATTTTTTATTAAAATAATTTTTTAACAAATTAAAATATGAAATATATTTTAAATAACAATATTTATTTATAAAAAAAATATAATATAACTAATTTTTCATTTAACCAAATTAAAATTCAATTTTACTTTCAGAATAGTTGAAAAAAATACAGTTGGAAATTAAAATTGTTATTTTTATCTATTTACTAAAAAAGAAATCTAGTATAAAAAATAATAGAATATCTCAAAATTACAATTTTAAAATAATTATTTATAAAATGATCACAATTTTATTAGATATATATAAAGGTTCTCGATCAAATTAATTATATTATTTTATAATAAAAATTATTAAAAATGATTTAAAAAAATATATAATACTACAATACTAAAATTTTACTATTAATTTACTCTTAATTAATAAATTAATTTTTAAAAATTAAGACAATAATATTTAAAATTTTATTTGATAATAGGATTTTTTCTATCCACACCGATTATTTTAACATCTATTATATGATGATTCTTTTTAAATAATAATATTTTGTGATTTTTTTGACCTCAGTGTCATGTGTAGTATATACTATCCAACATTGTGTTATTCTAAAAATCTCATGGTGTTACATTATTTTATATTATATATAAATAAAATCCATTATAACCATCCTATTATAATAAAATAATTTCATTTAGTACTTGAAAATTCATTTATATTGAAGGAATAACTATTTACTACCTCCTTTCCATCCTATGAGAAATGAAATCATTGTTCATTTATACATCCATAATATTAGCACCGTGAAGCGATGTGTTTTAATTTTCATAAAAAAGTCACATTAAAAGTAATAAAGATGAATTTTATTGTTATATTTGATTTTTAGGTCATAATAATGAATTTATAATGATATGATATTTTCTAACATCATAACATTTTATCATTGGGGAAATAATAACATTTCTTGTGCATACATGTAGACCACCTCCTCCAGAATGTGATATGATTACATTATCATTTACTCTACATGAGTCATCATAATGAATGATTAAATAAATAAATATGAAACATATAATATGAATTTCATCATATAAATGTATTTTTTTATCTTCATTATTCTATTTACTACCATTATAATAGTGAAAACTTCCCTCATGTATAGTATGGACTCCATAATACATTAAAAAATTCATTTAAATTTTCATGATCACCATATATGATTTTTTATTAAATTATATATAAATTATAAAAAATATAACTACATGTTTTTTAAATTTATATAGATTTTCCAACCATGTCCCCATACTTAAATGGTTACAAATCCAATGTAACTTTGGTAATTACAAGCCAAATGACCTAAAAAAGTCCACCATATGCTTAACTGATGGAGTAACTGCATAGAAAAAAAAATTAATAAAATTAAATGAATAATGTTATCAAATTAAAGAAGAAATTGTTTTTAATAAGTAAATTATTAATATATTTTTATAGACTAGGAAGGTGGATGTAAAATGAATTGAGTATCAACTCTAGGTAATGGAAACATCATTAAAATGTTGTTATAAATGGTTTTACAATTTTCCTTTCATATCCAAGCATTTTAAATTTTTTATAAAAATTATTTTCTATAGTTGACTTAAATTTAATGTTAAATTTCAACTATTTTCTGTTTCTATTTAAGGGTTTTAAATGAAATATTTTTAATGATTTCATTAATAGTTGTTTTTTTCATTAAAAAATAGTATAATGAATTTTTATTTATTAATTTTTAACCCATGAAAACCATTATTTGTCCTCATAAATTTTATATTTATATTTAAATTCCAGTAAAATTATCTACACATTTTTAAATAATATATTATTCATAATTTTTTGTGAATTTTTAAACAATTTTTTAAATAATATTTCTTCTAATTTATATGATATTATTCATTTTGGTTTTGTTTATGGTATGAAACTATAATTTTAGGAGTCATATGGTCGAAATAGAATATGTCATGTTATTTATTACATATATGGTACATGAAAAATTTATATAAGGATTAGTGGGTCCAGTATAACCCATCAATGAATTTTGAAATGTTATTTTCTCAGTCGGAGAAATATTTAAATAACCATTGAGGTTATTACATTGAAAGTGTTTATATATTTATGATCCCACAAATAACATACCCAAAATTACACATGATTATTTATTTAATTTTTTGGGGATTTTAATGTAAATATTTTTGATTTCATGTGTTCGGTAAATTTTTTTATCAAATGGGTTGAACTTGTAAATGAAAACCATTTTTTATAGAATTTATTTTTATTAGATCATATATTTTATCCAGAAACTATAATTTTTTTCATTTTTCCATTAAGGATGATATTAAATATTCTGAGTTTTTTGTATTTGAAGTATATATTATCATTTAAAAAAATTATTTGAAATCAAATTTTTTGTTTTAATCGTAAAAAATTCCCAATGGATTTTAATGTTTTTAAAATTCACTAAAAGTGCTTATTATTTTATTTATGTTAATTTTACTTTTTCCTTTATCACTATTTTATTCGAATTTTCTTAGGTCTTATGGCTTTCTGTGGGTTTAATAAATGAATATGTTGAAACATCTTGAATGAATTAAAATCTTCAAGAATGAAATAGTATTATAATCATAATTACCCAATTTCTGGAAAATGTTGACACTATATAGAGATTCTCCATTTCTTATGTAATGTTGTACAGAATTATATGAAATAAAAAATTCTAATGATTATCGAAATAAAAGAAATTTAACCTTGTAATATAAATATATTTTTATGTTTTGATTTGGTTAAAGGGTGATATAATCATTATCATAGAAAGGGTTTATAAAACATTAGAGGTTTAGTAATAATTTAAAAAACATAGATTACCATACAGATTTTTATGTTAATGAAAATAATGTTTTCTTTGGGAATTGATGAAGAAGGATAAAAAATCAATCATTGTTTTAGCTAGTGGATTTTCCTTGATATATTTTATGGTTTAAATTTTATCAATTTTCTTTAGGAAATTTATTTACTAACATAAACCATTTTATATTCATGTTTTATTGATGATCAATTTTACATATTAAATATAATTTATTAGAACTGATAAAAAAACATCCCAGAATAATTTTTTTCTATAATAGATGATTTAGTCATCATAATTATTTAAAAATCTTTTTCAAATAAAATTTAAATATATTCAATTATCCATATAACCTATAAAAACTACATAATATATAAACAATATACGCAATTATCAAAATTTTATAAAGATAATCTTATTTATTTTACATTCATTCAAGATTTCGACTCCTTTCCCACATAAGGACAAGTAAATAAACCAAAAAATTTTATAATTTATTAATTATAGTTATGGACCTCATGAGAAATTGTAATTGAAATAAAAAAAATTTAAAATAATTAAAGCATATGTGAATTTTAGTTATGAATTTTTTCCATTATTATATATATAGAAAAATGAATACTGTGAATATATAAATTAATATACTGCGGTTAATGGAACATCAGATATTTTTAATGAATTTTTTTTCTAAAAATAAAAATGTAAATTCTAAGTGAATAATATTTTTTAGAAGAAAATTAACCATTTATTCATTCTATAATTTATTAAATATTTTCGCATATATTATATTCATGAATTTCAGATTTTATTAATTTCTATTTTTAATAATAATATGGAATGTCACTGGTCGACCGATATCCTATTTCATGGGAGAATTTTGTGGGGCTAGAACCCATGGGAAAATTGATACAAGGGTTCGCTTTATTCCACTATAGTATTTTCAAATATTATTTACAAATATAATTTATTAAATATGTAATTTTATTTAGTATTTTATTTTATATCATCATAGTAATTAATTCATTATACTATTGCATATAATATAATATGATACATGTTTCTAAGTCACACTATCACAACATATAAAAATTAATGAAGAATAAAATTTTATTTCATTTTTATGATATATTTCTGAATATCGATTAGTAGAAAATTAATAGTTTATCATTAATTTTCCATTAAATTTGTTTTATTAATAGATTATTTCATATTCCCTATTAATATTTTTTTAATAAAATATATCAATTAATGATTTTATGTGTCATTTTTTCACAAAATTAAATTCTCAAATAATATTTATTTTTATTTAAGATCATTATTTTTATTATTTATAATGTATTTTTATCACACTATGGTTAAATATATTTAATGACAGTGTCTTTAAATAATTTATATTTTGTTGAAATATCATTTTATTCATATCCAAAAAATTTGTTACACTGAAACTATGTCCTTGATTATTTAAACAAAATATATATTATACCAAATTATAAGAACAATTTAATAAAATATTTATTTTATATAACAACTAAATAATTTTTCATCAATAATATAATATACATATGTTAATAAAAATATAAATGAAATCATTCAAAAAAAATAGAATAAATTTTTATTCAAAAAAAACTATATTTCCATTTATATTTTATTTTATTTTAAAAATAAATTTCATAATATTATAATTTCAAAACATGGGTAAAATAATATAATTTTTTATCAAGATATATAAATTTTATCATTTTTTTTGTTTTTTTTAAATATATTTTTTCAGGGAAGGATTGAAAAATATAAATTTTACAATTACCATAAATTTAGTATATAATTATGATATTAGTATGATATAAAAATATTTAGAAATTAATTCTGGACAAAATATGTCTTGCTAGATAAATTTTATTTTGTATTATGATGTATTTGGAAATCCATTGTAGGTTTTAGAAACCCACATAATATTTTAATCATTGGTAACATTAGTTTTGATTTATACATTAAATGTAGTTTTTCAATTATGAAACTCATTTTTATATTTATAATAATGTAAATTTAGAATCATTAATAAAATTATAATAAAAAATCGTGTGAATCAACATTATACATGGGTTTGGTGTACAATTTTTTTATTCTTTAAAAATATCATTTTATAAAAGTACTTTTTCACTACATTTTGTGGTCTTATATAAAAAATGAATTTGAACAATAATGGAAATTGAATTGTATGAAAATTATTCCATATTTGGAATCATAATATTTCGATAAATTATGGTTTATATTGTATTTTTTCCATAAGAAATAGTATCCTTAATAATTTTTTTTCATTATGTTAAGGTTTAAAAATAATAATGGTTTGTTAAACTAGAATATAAGGATTGAAATATCACTTAATACTGTATAAATTTTATTGTTTGTTTTTATTTTTACATTAATATATCTTATCATCATATTTGTACTAAATTCAAGAAACATTTTCATGCTGTTAAATATAAAATTTTAAAAACATATAATATTTATAAGTGGGGTAATCTAATCACATATGAATGTGAACCTATTATGTTAAAAATACAGAGTAATTCAGTAGTATAGATTAAAAACGATACTTATAATGCCCTACCAAAATATACTCATAATTTCCTTTAGGTCTTAGTCTTGCAGAAAGGTTAGTCCTAGAAGGGATAAGGTTTAATAAAAAATATGATCTCAAATATGAGGTATAAAAATGTGAAAAATTCATTCTTGTTTATTTATTAATCTAAATTTTAAAAATATATTTTATATATGAAAATATATAGACTTTTTTAAATATCAATATACTAGAATTTTATTACATTTATTGAACAACTATGTTATAACTGGTTTACAACATATTAAATATGATAAATCAGCTTATTTTTATGTGTAGAAGACTACCTCTAGGAAGTGACATGTATTTTTCTCTTCACTACCTCACAAGTATGTATTTAATTTTTTTTATATGGATATATAAAATTTTCATAAATTATATATAACTATAATATAATATATTATAGAATGGGTTACCCTCCCATCTCTTAGATAATGATAATGTCAATACATGTATGTGTGGATTTCCACCTCCAGAAAATGATGTGATTCATGTTCCTCATAGAACAGTCAAGGATTATCATAAATATGGAGTTAGTGAAAAAAATAAGAAATTCAAAATTTGATTATGATTCACTATATATAATCATTCATCTTATTCACTTCATTTTCATACATTCGAATAATAAAAATGTTGCTCATGTGTAATTGTAGACTATAGCCTCCACGAATGGATTCATTTAATTTTTCATGTCATCCTTAAAAGGATGGTTGAAATATTATATTGAATTAATAAAAATTATAATCTGATTTTTTTTCTAAATTAGTATAGGTTTTAACTAATAAATATGTTACCACACTTAACACTCCATTTGTATATTAGTTATTATGAACCAAAGGATCCCAAATTTTATGAATTAAGATAATAAAATTTTGAAATTATACTAGACATGATAATAAATATAATAAAATAATAATTACAATATAATGAACAATAAAATAGTTCCTAGGAAATTAAATATTTTATTTATGTTTTTTATCATTGAATATATTAGTCCAACTATGTGAGTAAGGATATGAGGTAATGGATTTTTCATTAAAATATTTTTTAAATGTTTTAACCTCTTTTCCATCCATATCAATGTTATATGAAATTTTAGAAGAATGTTATAATATATATATATCAATTATGGTTAAAGTTAAATTTATCATCATTTGTATTAATTTTCAATTGATTGAAAGGAAATATATTTAATAGTGTCTATATGAGTCATTTTTTAAACTTAAAATTTTTTTTGTTATCACACAATGGTTTTAAAATAAGAACTCTTTGTTCAATACCTTATAAGACACACAATATCAAGATCGAATACACTGTAATGTATTATTATTTTAATTTTTCCATTATAACCTTACCATTAAATATGAGATTATCAATATGACAAAAAATTATTGAATATATAGGATGATCCCTATAATTATTAATATATAGATTATTTATTTAAATATATTATTTCAAAGTCATTATTAAACTCATATTACACATCTGAAATATGTTGTCTTCAAACATAATTTTTATTCCTTATCTTGAGAAAGTTTTGTCTTCATTTGTTACAAATTTTGATGTTAATATTTCAAAAAATTAAATTCTTCGTTGAAAATAACATGTTAAACTTATCTTAGATTTATTTTTTTAGAATAGTATAAAATGTTTTATTCTTTGATGAATTGTAAGAAATAGTGATTTATATTGATATTTTAATCTTTATTTCATGAATTTATAATATTTCTTTTCATAATAAAATTATTTCAATGTAAAATTATTTCTTTTATATTATGAATTATATAATTATTTTAATATAAAAATATTTATGGTTGAATTTAGTTATGAAATTGTTTAATACATAATTGCGAATTTTTGGAAAACATATAGTTTGCCTATAATTTATTAATTACAATCCAAATAAACTTAATTATAAAAATTAGATTCACTATTTTAATTAGGAAATCAATTTTTTATATACTACCCTTTTATTTTTGATGAATATGAGTACTAAACATATTTAACTTATGTCAAATCTGTAAGGGTAATGCTGGTAAAATTGGGATAAATACTTTATAGAAGACCTAAAAATATTTATAACATTTTCTATTATCATATATTTTATGGTAGGCTAGGTATTCCATATATGTCTATAATTTATAGCCACATAGTCTAAATTTTCATTGATGATGACCACTACGTAAATTTAATTAAAATATCGAGTAATAATTGTAATACTCTTTGCTTTAATATATAGAATATTTTATCATAAGTCCAAAAAACCTATTGTTTTTTATAAATGTCTAATTTAAACATAATTAAATTATATTTATCATAATATTTTTTTTCATTGAACAATATCCTAAAATAATATGTAACAAAGACACCTTATTAATTCAATTAATATAAGAAAAGAAATAAATTATTCTAATTGTAGTAAAATTAATATATTTTAGATGGTTTATTGTGTTATTTTTTATAGAAATAACATAAAATAGATGTTAAAATGTTTTTAAATTAGATTCAATTATATTCTAGTTGTTACAATGGAAAATTATGTGAATGGTGTAAAAATTGAATTTATAATATGTTCTTGATATAATATATATATTGATTTTTTAAAATTTATAAAAATAATGAATGATGATGAAATTCATGATAAATGGTAAAAAATTATCATCACTTTTCCATTTAATATCCTATTTCTACCATTTAAATAATATCAAAACAATTTATGAGTCAAAAATGTGTTATCATGGTTATGGTAAAAATAGTTTAACTTAGCGATTAAAGTAAAAGTTAATGATTAAATCATCACATAAACAAGTAATTTTTTTGGTTGATAGGATTTCAACTATATCCCACATTATATTCGAACATATAATTGTTTTGAAGAATATTCCGTGAAAATTAATTAATTATATCATTATATCCTATGATAATCAAAAATTTACCCTCTCCTAACAAATAAAAGGACACCCCATATCAATTATATTATCCCAACATTGATCCCTAAATCATGACCAAACCCTATAGATTTATCATATCCAAATCCTTATCCAATTTTATTTCTGAATGTGTACTAGCATAAAAACTCAAGTAACCATAATAGGATATCCAAAACATGTATGCATTATAAGTGGATGTTGGAATGCATACAAACGAAGATAAGGATTGATAAAATTTGTTCACATCTCGATTCCATTTTATTAAATATTTATGTACATGAAATTAAATTAAAAAAAATTATATTATCCGTATATTATAAATATATAAAATTTATAATTCCCCTCTAGTAATTTCTCTCGACTATATGTTTCAATTTCATTTTAGACACTTTTTTTAATTAAGAGACTGGAAAAAATATTTAATGAAATTTAATTTAATTTTTCTTTTTTGTTGAAAATATATTTCTACCATATATATCATTATTTAAAATGTTTTAGAGAATGTTCTTATTTTTATCCAATGATTAATTTCATTCATTTTTACCCATGTATAAATTTTTAAATAATATTTTAAAAGAAATCTTCTTATTGTTTTCCAATGGAAGTAATTTTTATTTTTTAAGGAAAATTTGATTGTATATTTTACATATATATGATATGAAAATAATTTCTGCTATCATGAAAAATTAAATGATTTAAAAATTAATTTGAATTATTTGAATGATATTTTAAAGGATTTTTTTCTCCATAAAATTTGGGATTCATTTTTATTTTAATGATTAAATTTGAAATTGATAGGATCATTTTCTTCCAGAAGTATTACATGTGATATTTTAAAGGAATTTTAATATAGTAGGATATCCATTGATAGTAAATGTGATTTTCATGGAATATGAACCAATGATCCCTTCGTTGTTATTTCCCTCAGTGGCTTATGATTATGATGATGATATGTTTATGAAACCTGCTAAATTCCCATGAGTTATACAATGAGGAGTTACTGATATTTCTATGATACATGTTAACATTTGACATTTTATGATATATGATGAATAATTTATAATCATTTGATTGAATATGAATATATTATTAATATGTGATGGGTGAAAATAGAATTTTATAGCCCTATAATGCATTTCAAAAAGATGTATAACTCATGAGATAAATATTTTTTTTTCAACCTAATTTATTATAAATAAATTTCTATGTGGGCCTATATTTCATGTTCATAAGTTATTTTATGAATCCATTTTTCCTCTATATAAAATTAATCATGGACCTGGTTCTCATATCCATATATTTAATTATGGTCTTTGGTTCATGTCTTAATGTTTATTTGATATCCGAATTTAAAATCCTTAACATCATCACAAAATGTGTTTATTTTTTACATTTTCAAAATTTTATAACATATTTATTACCACATTATTATGTATATGTTGTATTCTCACGGATTGTGAATGAT
Source organism: Viscum album (assembly GCA_963277665.1). Taxonomy (NCBI): domain Eukaryota; kingdom Viridiplantae; phylum Streptophyta; class Magnoliopsida; order Santalales; family Viscaceae; genus Viscum; species Viscum album. Next base: position 1,635,441,876 of record OY728121.1, on the reverse strand, counting down.
TATTGGTGATACACACTATTATTTATATTTATCATAATAAAGATAAATTTTTATTCCATGACTCATATTTATATTCAATGATAGATTGTGGGTGAACATTGTTAAATCTAATCATGACCTCATACCCTTATTCCTAATTTTTTATCACGAATGATCATTTATTATTATATCATATGTTTAACAATACAGGGAATGTTATCTAAAAAATTATAATTTTTTCTATCCCCATATTTGGTTGAAATGTTCTATATATGGTATAATAAAAAACTATTTAGTGTTGGAAAAATTGGATATCCTGTAAAAATTATATTATAGAATATCTCGTTTAAAAAGTCACTAATCATTTATGGTTCAGGAATTGAATATAATGCTATGTATTGAATATTATTATATAATAATGTAATAATAATATATATAAATCTCTAGTCACAAGAGTTAGTATCAAAGTATGATTTAGTCAATATTTTTTATTTATCTTATAAAACATTACAAAAAAACATTAAGATAAATATATGTTTATGATAATATCATTATGACTAGGTATGTTAGGGATTATGTAGTTTTCATTGAAAAAATAATTCTCTCTGGATACTACATAATGAAATAATTTTGTAACAGATGTGGTAAGGGATAATAACCTATTATTGAGTTGGTTAATTATATCCCAATCATCATCATAGTGTTTAGTGAATTTTAGATTACATCACACCTAGTTTGACACTCATGGGGGATATGTTATGGTTAACCAACATTTTATATAGTAACAACTATTATATATTTTAAATATATGATTTATAAGGATGAATGAGGATAAACCTATAGTTTAATTTATTCAAATGAAGGTTTCATGATTATGAAATGATATAAATAATCTTCTATGACTATATGTTTTCTCACTATAACCATTGATTTCCACACTATAGTTTATGGGTTTATTCAGTAGATATAACCAAATGTAACCCTCTAAATAATGGTTTTTATGGTTAATGTAATAATAATACTCATGATAAATGAATGGAAATTAATTATTGGACGAAATATTTGGTTGCTATTGTAATGAACCGTACCCACCGGGTCCATTACTTTGCCAAAACACGGTTCCACTGAGTTAGTGGCACCAGTTATGAAGTCACAGGTTACGGTGGTCCTGTGATGGTCGCACATCGTGATGGTGGCACTGGTGGCGGTTGCACCGTGACGGTGGCACCATGACGGTGGCACAGGTCACGGTGGCACTGTCAGGGTGGAAACGAAAGGGAGACATTATGAGGGTGGAACCGTGACGGTGGCACCGTGACGGTGACACAGTGAGGGTGGCACCATGTCCTCACCAAACTGCCTTCGTTCATTCCCAGTTCACGACTTTTCCGTTCCCGCAACATATATTTTGACATAAAAGTGATTTAATGCCTCTTCTAAAAGACATTCAAATCCCATTAATAATATCTAAAATCCCCCAAGAGTTGGGAAACACTTATCATACAAAAACGTGTGGTTTTTCATCGGTGTCTCACCCTCCACCATACCTTCCAGATCCGCCCCTATTAAAAATTTCCTTATTATTAAAGAAAGATGTTTAACACATAGCTGTTATGACCAACCCTCTGAGGATAATTTTTAAATGAAAATTAATTTCATCATGCGTAACTACCCAACCGCGTGGAGAACCACGATCTGGCCTTAAAGTTTTTCAAATTTCAATATCCCATAATAATGGGTTCTCATCCTTATATTACACAAGAATTCCTTCTTCTTCTTTCTCTTGGCTGGTATCCTTTTCATCCTGGTGTGTTTGGAGTTCCCCTTCCCGAGGCAAGTGTTGCGCCTCTGCCGGAGCCTTTCTGCTCACCCTTGGAGTCCCCGACGTTCCTCCCTTTCAAATCACACATCCCCAGTTCTTGGAATGTGGAGAAGAACTTCGATCCTTGATCAACTAGGTATGGATTTTCCTTCGTCTCTCCTTACTGTGTATCATGCGAGGTGGGTACGCTACTGTTTTGTGTGAATGGATGAAACCAGTCCTTAACAAAGATAATAAATAGATTGTTAATAAATGATGTGGTGTGTTTGATTTTTCTGCTATACTTTTTTATAATTTCTATATGTTGTGAACTTTATGGGCTTATACTTCATGAAAATCATGGTCGTTGGTGGTCTTCCATTGTGCACTAATGAACCCTTGTCATCGGTAATGATGAAATAAATATAACATGTAAATTTGTTAATCAACTAAACTCGGTTGGTTAATTGGATGCCCATAGAACATCAATCCTAGTGTGGTCACCTCGGTTATCAAACAGAAAGAAGAACATAAGGAATGATGTGTTGAACCTAGAAGTTTCCCTATCTACTTTGGTAGTAGGTGTGTTGTTCTTCTTGATGCTTATGGGGTGAGGTGGATGGGGATGGGATCCCCTATTGTGACATGGTTTTTAGTCATGAATCTGAAGTTATGTGCAGTTATATCTCTAGGATTGGTTTGGTTCCCATACTTTGAGGTATCTCACAGATCCCTTTGTTGTTGTGACTTTACAAGAGAACCGGGAGTGAATGCATATATTTTATTTTGGGAGTTTATCTTTCCCTAGCTTGTGGTTATTCATGTTATTTTCTTAGTAGTGTATAATTTACTTAAATAGGTTCACTTGAACATGAAACCAATAATGGGTTAAATGGGGGGTTTGTTTTGGGAATGAGTTGTGACTTGGTCGTGAGTGTTGTGCCATTATTTTATGAATGAATTGTAATGAGGGTGTTCATGTATGGGTTGTCTTTGGAAACCCTAGGTTGGTATGAGTGCCTATTACTTATACATATAATCATAGTTATTATGTTTCCTATTCCCACCCCACCCAAGTTGAGAACTTAGTGCTAAACACCCCCATTTCATGGTCGAGGGTGTTTTTTCCAACACTAATATGAGTGGCTAGTTATTAGATCCTTTGATGCTCCCATTTCCAAATAGCCGATGACTCTTCAGGCAGGCCGTGACGGCCTGAGGTCCCTTATAGCCCATGATTCTTCAGGCAGGGTAGTTGTGGTCGTTGGCCTAGGTGTATACGGGTAGGTAGTTTCCAAACAGTCTTTGGGATGAGTTCCTGGTGTCTTTGAGCATGTGAGTAGTTGTTTTGGCCTAGTTTTTTGCAAGCGTGGTAATGGGAGGTTGTTGTGGACAAGGTGTTTGCGGTTGGGATCCGTGGTTGTGGCCCAGGTGTGTGCAGCAGGGTTGTGGTAGGGGGACTGTGGTGAGAATGGAGGGAGAGGATCGATGCGTAGGATGACTTTAATAACCATTGGGAAAGTGGCATGGGGTACCCAAATTTCAATGTCCTTTTACTATATATTTCTGGACTTGTGCTATTTGGGGAGTGTGGCTTGGTGAGGCCTATGTGGATAGTATTCCATGCTAGGTGCTTTGGTTATCTCTTTTCCTACACGGCATTAGAATGCATCCTCACTTGTGCATGAGAGTCTTTTGTTTTCCCTACTTCGTATACTTGTATGCTCACCCTATGTATATAAAACAGCTTTCGGGTTTCAAGGAGGACTTCAGGGATCGTGCATGGGCATACTAGCTCAGGCATTGGGATAGTTCCAGTTGCTGTTTTTCTTTCTTTGGTACATTACCTTGTAGTCTCCTTGTACTTTGTGGCATTTACTTTTGTAACATGCACAAGCGAATGGTTTTCTTTGGATTTAAATCTCCCCCCAGTTTTGGTGTTGTTGGGATTCACTATATTACCTCCCAATCCTATTAAAGAAAAATATGTTAATGCCTTACATCTTGTTTGTAATTCATTACCCTTGGTGCTAGTCTCCAATCTAGGACCTATTGAATGCGGGTCTTGGGGGTCATTATCTCTCCCTCAACTTGAAGAAGGAAGGGACTGACAATCTGTAGTCTATTCTCTCATCTTGGTGAAGGCGGTTGTGATAGAATGGTATTAGAGGGAGGTTTGAGAGATAGGATAAAGTCTAGGGTTAGGCATAGTAAGAATTGCATTTGATGGCAGGGAAATAGTGTTGGTGATCTTTTTGCGTGAAATAGGCCAGGGAAGACTGTTTAGGACATGGTATTTTAGGGCCCCCCGTGAACCCTAGATGCTATAAAAATTATTTCATCATGAATGAATAATTAAAACCAAAGGAATCTAGAAGAAACCAAGAAGTAATTTACTTAATTGAATGATCTTGAGGTTTCTCCACCAAATTGTCCATCAAAAATGAGTTCCATGGGAGCATGAGGGAGATGGAGGCCTATTCTGGATGCCAAAAACCAAGGCATTATCCTCCAATATTAGGGAGGGTCCACGGTGGGAACCAAGGAGGAAATATTGGCCACGGATAGGGAATAAATATTCCCATAACAAAGCAATATTTTCTCCCAAACTCATCCAAATCATAGGGACAAACCACCTAACAAAATACCCCAAAAGTGGTGACACTAGGAGTGTCCCAAAACAAAATCAAAAAAACCACAACCTAATACCATTATATTGAGAAAATTAGGCCATGTATCATACAATACCCCAAGATCATGTTGATAGATCATGAACACTAAGAGATGCCAATATTTCAAACTCGGAACACCCGAAACCGAAGAGAAATATAAGAACAAAAAGATGGTTTTATTTAATGAATGTAATTGAAAATACATGTGTGAAAATTACCCCCACCATAAATCATTCCACCCCAAGAAATCCAAATCAAGGCCAAAAGAAAAAACCAATCCCAATAGACAGACTAATGTTTACTCTTTTTCCGAGCTCTTTCCACCCCCGAAAGGCAAAAAATCATCTACTGATCAATTAAGGAAGTGATACCCCACAAATGAAAAAATACACCCCTTTCACGCATCAATTATGCACATTCATACTGTATCCCAAAAATAATTCCACAAGATCTATCTAAAAAATATATAATAAATTTACCCAAACGAACATCAATAATGAACATGGTTACAATTTCCTTTCTTTAACTAAACCATTGGGTTCTTTCCAATCACAAAATTTACCCAAGGATGATGTTTGTAGTTTTATAGCACCAAATGAGACTACCAACCACCAAGCCAAGACCAAAGTCAAATCTGAGTGCCTGATACAGGGAGACACAAATGGAATCCTCATCATTAGAGTCAACTTAAATGTTTCTCCAAATCAGAATCAATACACTAATAGGGGAGGCCTGAACACTGTCCCACATACTAGAGGTATACTTCCAGTAATAATTTACAAAAGAACACAATTGAGAATCATGGTGGGTATCCCCACCATAAGGAACAACCATATTTAATGACCAGCACGAGGTGACACAAAAAGATCTCAAATTTTAATTATACGGGACAGTGGCACGGTTAGTCCGCACAGTTTGGGAAGTCGTGCGCTAACCATTTAGATCATTCTGTCTATATGGATTCTTGGAACACAATCACTACTAATCATGCCCAAACAATGTGCTCACCCTGTCTTTCCAAAATTCCAACAATTCTCCAATAACCCATTAGAATCAAATGTGAAATATAATTTAATTGGGAGATAACATGAGTATGATGACCTCCACCTGTTTACTGAATGAGAACATTAGAAGAAATATGACAAAACTGGAGGCTAAACTCTTCCTATCATTCATAATGGAGATATTAATTTGTACAAAGGATTGAATTACCCTAGGATTTCCCTAAACTAAATCCCATATTCTCTCCAGGACATATTACTGGAGAAAAAATTATTGAAGCCTCTCTAGCCTCAATGTTAGGCATTAGAATCCCCCAGAATAGAAACTTTCCGTTCTGTTAATGAAAACTAACCACAGATCATAGATGGGTTCACCATTCCATAACACATTCCAAGATCACATTACCTTTACCCTACATTTCACTAAAAAAAGTTCTTCAAAGACACACACACATCACCCCTTGTCTCATTGATAAGGAATGTAAAGTGGAAAGGATGCATAGAAACCCCTACCTCTAAACAATGTGTGTCATGATTTCAATAAAGGATACACACTTACGAAGAAAATACTCACAAGAGATATTATAACATCACATTTATAGTCAAATGATCACGTGATATCACAAGGAATCACCATACATGACCATTAGAACTCATAAAAAGAATACATGAAGTGGGACTTTATGCATTGTCGCTAAAAACTACACAATTCTAGAGAGTGGCCATTACAACCTCTCATGACCAGATTTCCCACATTTTTGGTTTAACATAAACCCCTATATTTAAGAGACTATGAAGGACCTCAAGGCCCTCTTAACACCAACCACACTGACAAACCTAGACTACTATCACCTTCGATGAATCAGGTAACTTAAGAAATGAAGGTCTCTTTCAACCTTCCACGGACACTCCCCCACAACAAGGGGATGTAAAAAACATAGATAGGAAATGGTGTAAACAAAATCTTCAAGTCACAAGAAAAAGTATTCTATATTTTGATCAACTAGTGGATCTCCCAATGGTGAAACAATATAGGTTGCACATCAGTCGCATGTTAACTCGTGATTTGGGCATACCTTTCCAAAGAGACAACCCAAGGAACCAACCAAGAGAGTACATTTATCAGAACATGCCACAAACCATAACCAAATAAATGTGTGGAACCACAATAAAGGCCTCCCAATGAATTCTCATAAGATACCACTAACTAGCCCTTCAACCCCGCTTACTGACCAAAAACATACCTAAAATAGCATTCAAGCCAGAGGGCTTCTTGGACACCAAACATCCCACAACAAAAAATTTTCCAAAAAAACCCAAAATACACACAATCCAAAATCATCAATCAATATATCATGTTTTCATTTAAAACCATATCTTTTAGAATAAACGGTTCAATAGTTTTCTTATCCCCCAATATTAGCCCATGCGCCTTAAACATTATTGATTCAATGCCACATCAAGCACCCTCCTCATATCCATCCCAGCACTCATCCAACCATTCCATTAACCATCCAACATTACATATAACTCCATTCATGTGGTTTCTATTTGAAATCCCAAATGGAAAAACAAATATTATTTCTTCTTTTCAAAACCAAAAAAGTCAACTCACACTTATTTTTTCTTCTAAAGAACATGAACCAAAAAATTAAACCTAATTTACATCATACAAAACTTTTAGGAAAGTAAAATACATTTAAATTAATGCTCACATTCAGTCTATTCACATCAATTTCATAAAATATCATCCCATTTTGAAACACGCATGGTTTTAGGGAAACTCCATTTCATTAACCTCAATTCTTTTGAAAACCCATATCTTCTTATTTAAAAAAATGTTCCAATGACATGTAAACATTTCAAAAGATAACCAATAATTCAGTAAAAATTCAATTTCAATTAAAATACAATAATTTCAAAAAAAAAATCATCCCATTTCAAAACCCATCTAATTTCCTGACAAACTCCATTTCATAAATCTCTCTTAAATTTGGAATTCATCTCTTCTAATAATATAAATGCTTCAAAAAATTTATAATACCTTTAAAATGATCTCTAGTTACCAAACCAGAATACATTTCCAAACTATACACATGACTTCAAAAAAATTCCATCCCATTAAAAATCCTTTCAGTAGTTTAGAAAACTCAATTAGAAACTCTTTTTCAAAACCAACATTAAAATAGGTCATACATTCTAAAGTGGTGTAATCACACCATTTTTCATTTCAAAAATATTCGGAAAATTAAGTTCTACCATTTCAGAAATCAATCCACATCTTCTTTAATGAAAAATAATTTCATAAATTTACACATTTCTCAAGTTAGGTAATTTTATTCTTTAAAACCATGTTCATAGATTCCAACATGTAGAGACACAAGACAATTCGTGAGGAAAATAGTTTTAGTGGGTGTCTTGGATATAGGTTTGGTGGCCATAAACCATTCACAAAACCATTACAAAGAGTGTTCTAAGGAAATATTAGAAACTTCCCCTAGCTTTCTGGACCCTGCGAGCTCAATAGGACCATTAACCCAACTCTCTTTTTATTTCCCATAATAATCATCAAACCAACTAAACCAAACGACTCAGATAAAACCCAACATCCCCTGGAAACTTGATCCCCATAATCGTGTATGCTATCTAGGCACGCTACCCATTTCCCAAATTTCACGACTATGAAATCCTAGATCTAGACTATCCCGACTCTTTCCAAAATAACATGACCCAAAAAAGTGAACCTAAATCTCCTTTTATTCCATTTTGTCACAATCCAAATCAATTTTCCATCAAAACTGGTGCCAACCACAACTCGTGACTTGGACTGAAGGGTGTTCCCTTTCCCCACAGGCTGTAAATAGTTTCGGGATATCATATTTCTTGGTATGGGAATGATTTACCTTATTGTGGTTATATGAAAAATACAACAATTGATAAACAGAAAGAAAAAAATTCATACCAAACAATATTTAGAAAAATTATAAAATTTCTTCAATAGGACTAATAATAGTAAATGTGTTTCAAAGAAACATAAAAAGAGATGAAAAACATCCCCAAATAATCCACCGGACTAGTGGTCATCACCAATAATATATATTCATAACTCTGCACCATGGATGTGAACTAACCACACGATCCTCCATCACACAAGGTCATTCATTTATATGTGTCAAACAAGAACAATTATAATTACTCCCAATGGTTGTAAGTAGGGTTTGATTGTATACCCAATATGATATAACGAAGATATTTCATAGAGTAAACAATACATGATAAAAATCATTCTATTTTTGATAAATAAGAAGTTGAAGAATTATTTTCTAATGAATAAAACCATTGAATGTAAGATATTTTCAAAGAATATTTTCCATAATAGAGAACATTTCAATAAAACATATTACATGCATTGATTTCCTTAAAAATGACCATATGAAAAAGATAATTACACAATATTCAGTGCACACTAATCTCTGGAACACCCCTAGGCACTAGTTAGTCTCTTACCCCATGTACCACATACCTCAGTGTAAAGTAACCATTGAAAATTCCATTTTCATGCATGATCCACTACTATGGAAAATAACTATAACATATTTTCCGCAATCATCATCAATATAGTTTTTTAGTGTTGTCTTTATCCATTTTTCTCAATTAAATAGTGTTAAAACCCACCTGTATCAATTACAAAGTAGTAAATATCCACCCTCCTAGATACCTAGGCTACCCCCCTTTGTGCTCACACCATTATCCAAATATACCAAAATCCATTATAACATAAAATCATATTTTATGGTCATAATAAACTAAAAATATTAGGTAATCATGTTTTCTTCCACTCCCGCCACTTCATAAAACCATTAGAATGTCAATAAAAAATCATCAAAATATTTAACAATGCTTTACACAAAAAATAAATTTAAAATCCCACATTGAAAAACATTGTAATACCCATATTAACCAAAAAAAATTCCACAACCAAAAATTTTTTATAGATCCCTCACGTGAGTTATAAAACAAAAACAATTGGAATAACATGAAATATACATGTAAGACACCCATTTTTTCACAATATCAGTACCAAAAAAATATTTTCTTAAAAAAAGTCAACAAAATCATATTTCCAAACACTAATAATGAATAAGATGTTTTCTAAAAACAAAAATTTAGTAATGATAATGCATTTATCATTGTTTAGCCATGGAATCTCTTACCACAAGGGTAAAAACCCTTGATTATTGGTGCAAAACTTCAACTGCCCCACTCCCGCACCACACTGAAATTAAATTGAGCCCTAGACCACAAAATATCACAAAAAAGACTCAAGGATAAAACCAATGTAAAAACACTACATGTTTTACACTATATAACATCATTATAGAAGAAATAAAACCAATGAAAAATGGATGAAACTAAAAAGGAATTTACTTATGTGAAATATCATGAGGTTTCTTCAACAAATCCTCCAAAAAAATTGAATTCCAAGGGAGATTGAAGGAACTTTGAAGACTCCCATGGAATCTAGGGTATAATGGTGGAATTATTTTGTGGAATATAATTATTTCTGGGAGGGAAAAATTGGAATTTCCAAAGAATTTTAATGACCAGGACACATTGCACGGTTTCACGGAACGGTTTAGTAAACTGTGGGGCCAAGCCGTGAGGCCTATTTTTTCCACCATAAACCAATCCATTCCCATTAAATTTCAGTGGGGGTACATTAGGGAATCCATGGTGGAATATTTTGAAATTTATATGGGAGATAAATTCCCCAAACAATGAAATATATTAACCCCAAACTCATCCAACTCATATATAGGTACAAACCACCTCCAAAACATACACCACAATTGGGGCCACTAGGATTGTCACAAAAGATATTCCAAAACACCACAATCTAATAACATCCTTTTGAAAAAATAGGAGGCCATATATCATAAAATACCCCAAGACCAATCTCATAGATCATGAACTCGTGACACATCAAAATTTCTAACCCAGAACAACCGGAACACAAGCGAAAGCTGAGAATGAAAAGATTATTTGTACCAATGCCTGAAATAGATTATCTGGGTTCTTTATTATTACTATATGATATGTGTAACCATATAGGATAGACTGTGATATATTTACAAGGGTTTTTCGTGTGGATGATTGAATGATTTCGACTAGTCTACCAATCCAAAATAGAAGGTTTGATTCGAACATACTTGTTCATTTAGATGGTCTGTTGAGACGTCTATTTTGGAACTATTACCCATGGGAATATAGAGAATATGAGAGATCCTAATTTTAACTATTTATACGGTTGAATAATAAATATAAATTAATGAAATTTAAAATTTTAGGATTGATTACTAGGAGTACTTCGTAGTTTATTACATCATTTATGCATACTTATTGCTATATATATCCACTGATAGTTAGGTACAGATCTTTGGTGTCTTCCTACTGAGATTTATCTCACACCCTATTTAGGTTCTAGTTATATAACTGAACATATTATATGGTTGTAGGTATAGAAAATTTAAAATTCATTTTCTCATCAGGTTCATGATTGTTGTTGGAGCTGGAGAGAATTGGACCAAGCAATGTCTTCCGTTGGTATTGGAATTTAATTATTACCTATATGTTTTTTTAGTATTGTATTTCTAGTATTTTGACTTCGTTGGATACTTTTCTAGTCACATGTGACATGCATCATTTACATATGATCCAGTTGTTATCTTACTATGAATCTTACACAAATTACTTTAGTTCTATGGATTTATTTCTTCATTTATTTATTATTAATTTTTATCCGTCTGTGTATAATCTATAAATGAGGGCATAGTTTTCCAATAATCAGACCATGGTCCTCACTTCTATTTTGTAGCCTCAGGCATTTGGGGAAATGTTCTTGAGGTCAGCTGACCAACCGGGTTTGGGGCACCATTGTGCGGCACTCAAGATCAGAAAGCTACTAAGTGGTATCAGAGGAGTTCATTTATTCCTCGAATACTATTTAGAGCATATAAATAGGGATATTATGGAACAAGTAGCTGGTATTAAGCTATGCTTCGGATTACCTAACCCATATTTAAGGAAAATCCAATTTACCTCAAATATTTATGTTTTTATGGTTTTTCAATTGTTATAGTTGATTTGATTTAACGGTTTGGTGGCACACATGTTTTGTTCTATTATGATTTATATCACTGTTGTTCTATTTTTGTTGCAACCCGATGAGATGAGGTTATTCCAACTCATGCATTTCTAGAGATCACATGTCATGAAATCTGTTTATTCCAATTTGTATGCTTTATTGATTGCATGCTGTTGTGATATATGTTTTTCAAAATATGAATGTTGTTGTGATAGTTTACATGATAAAATTACTGATACTTTTATTTGGTATTGGTATATGTAATGTTTCAATGGATGGATGCCAAGATTCGGTCTTTATTATGTTATGGTCCCTGTACGATAGAAATTTGGGGGATCATGTTTGTTCAATAATTGAATTAATTCAAGTAATTATATGAATAATAATGCCAATCTATGATTTTAGGGAGTATGGGTTCTCACAGGTCATAATTTCTCAAGGCTTGGAAAAACATTACGTTTTTAAGGGTTTCGAAGTAGTTTTAGAGGCTTACTGTCCTGAAACCCTGTCAACACGACATGTGGTGTTGTGAACACATACCATGTGTTCTTATGTTCTGGAACAAACAACATTTATTAAGTACTTGCCATGTACCATATATATATGTTGTGTAGTCCATGATTGTGTGACTGAATATGAGGGTAGAGGCATGGGGTTGATAAATGTTTATTAGAACATGTCGTGTACTATAAGTACACACCAGGTTGTAAATAACCATGTATCTATTCATGTGACCAATGACACAGGTGGATGAAACATGGGGTTTACATGTCGTGTCTAGATTTCAAATGCCTTGTAGTTATCAACCGTGTATTCTTCCATGTGTCCAACGACATTGGCGGATGGGACATAACTGGTACACACTGTGTCTTGGGCGAAAATGCCATGTAGATTTTCTCAGGAATGTAAAGTATTATTCTATCTTTGTAGAATAACATTGACAGAAGTGAAAATTCAAGTACACTCTATGTTTCATGAGAAAAACATTGTGTGTACATGTGTTACATGTCCAGGATTGGAATAATTACACACTCATCTTATTCCTTAAGGGAACATGCAATGTTGAGTTTATAAACACCGTGTAACCAAATTTTGTTAAACAAAAATTATTTCTTTCTAATTTACTAGTCTTGTAATTTATTGTTGATGTACATGATAATCTTTAACTAAGGAACACTCTTGACCTTGATGATTCTGGTCGACAAGACGTCCTCTATTTGTATGCCTTTTATAAGGTGATGTTAAAACACTAAAAATGGTATATTATGAAATACCATTAGATCCTTCCATCATGCCCGTTTTTGAATCGGTAGTGATAATGAAAGAAGGTTGTGAATCACAGTTACACAAAGGATTTATGAGGATGATGCATACTTTTCAGGGGGAAACATGTCCTTCCCCAACTATGGCGTTGTTGACGTGAGTGTTTCAGCACCAATATCCTCCAACATTCATAGAGTATTGAGGACTACAGAGTACGGAGTCATGGTTGGAGGCTATGATTTCCATTTTCGAGCAACTGGAGACGCTTCTGTAAAAAAGGGACAAACACATGACGTACATGCGGCATTATTAGTACATGATATTTTTTGATGTTTTATCATAGGAAGGACATAATTGAGGTACAACATGCGAATAGTTTCTGAGGACATTATATGACTACTTCTTCCATGATATGTTGAGGGATGATTTAACATGAGAGTTTATGAACATGGTGGTGGTATCACATTCAGTAGTGGATTATTCTTCTAGTTTTATATAGCTTTAACTCATCACACCTATTCTAGGAGGGGACATGTAATCATTGGAAATGCAATTTGAGAATGGTATCGGGTATGAAATATGATCACATGTGAATGTTTTTTGGATGTATTTGGTGATGGATATATTGATCCAGGCACTGATTACCAAATAAAATATGAAGGAGTTGGGAGCTACCAACAAAGGAGGTTCAAAATACCAGGATGGTACTCCATCGACTGATAGTAGGAAGCACCACAAGGAGACTTCATGAAGAGATTCTAGTTGTAGGGATGTATCCATAGGTAGCCATGTGATGTGATACCAGTGCAGAATGTGTTGGAACATGGGACCACAGTACCTGAGAGACCCATTTGAGTTCCGATCTTATGGAATTATGGGTCATCTTCAGCGTTTTTCTAGTTTTTTTCACTGGAATCTAGTGAGAGGAGATTAGTTATGTCTCCACTTATTGGATCATGAGAACTAGTTTCTGCATATTTAGTGAAAATGAGTTCGTTTGGCCATTTAGGAAGATGAGGTGGTTGTCACTGTGTTATCCACACTGTAGGTTTTTAGAGACTATAGGGTGGATCACCTCAGGGTAGCAAGGCAGAGTCAAATGGCTATGGTACTCGTCAGACATTTGTATTAGGGTAGACCCAGTATGAGCAAGATCTTATACCCTCTATGTTTTTTGGTAGGATTCAATTTGCCTCTATTATAGCTTCTTATATTTTTTATTCAGGGGATTCCCATAGTTTTATATATTTTTATGTTTTGGAGAGCCTCGGGCATCGTATCATTACTTTTGCGGATATTATGAAGCTAGACATTTTGTTGAAGATTAGGAAGACTAGTGTATGTAAGTTGAAGGAGTTACCTCTTGTTAATGGTTTGTGTCACTTCTTATGGGACCTATATTTCTTATAGCCAACATGCTTCGATGATATTCATGGAATGGACTGGTTGGTCTCCATCCAGGACTTTGTTTACAGCTATCGCCGCTGGGAGAGATGTATGTCAATAGATGGTGGGTCTTTTATAAACTAGGCATATTGAGATGTTTAGGTGATATAAGTGGGACCTGAGCATCATCGGTTGGGAGGAATTACAACAAAAATATCTAGTATATATATGTATGACTAGGGGACATTAGTGTTGGAGTTTCCTCAAGTGGTGGATCATTTCAATGATGTATTTACAGATGGATTTCCAGGTTAAACACCGAATAGAGAGTTAGATTTTTATATTGGTCCTGTTACAGGATCAGCACTGATGTCTATTCCTCCTTATAGGTTAGCGACAAAATAGTTATAGGAGGTCAAAAAGATTTTAGAGGAATTTACAGGAAAAGGGGGTCTTCCAACCAAGTACATCTCCTTGAGGCTGCCTATCCTTTTTGGGAAAAAGGTGGACGGTACCCTCAAAAAAAATTTATTAGAATATAAACCATTTAATGATCTAGAACTGATATCCCTTGTCGATGATTGATGGTCACTTTTTTCAGCTTTGAGGATACCGAGTGGTCTTGAAGATTGACTTGTGATCTGGATATCATCAGTTGCACATTATAGAATTTGATATACCTCTTAAAACATTTCATAGTTGGTATGGTCTATAAGAATATTTGGTATTTCCATTCTGTTACGCAAAAACAACGATATTTTTCATGGATTTGATGAACTGAGTGTTCCATCTTTACATTGATTCCTTTTTGGTAGTCTTAATGGAAGATATCTTGTTGTACTCTCACATTTGACAAGTCCATGACACCCATCATGGGATCTTTTTTAATACATGTTGAAAGCTTTAGTTATATGCCTAGAACTCAAAATGCCACTTTTGGATATAATAGATTCACTTCATGGGTCATGATATCTTAGAGATAGTACTATTAGTAGAATCCTAGAAATTGAGAGCAATATTTTCCTAGGAGAATCCGATGTAGGTCTTTGAGGTAAATAGATTTATTGGGATTTCTAGTTACTAAATACATTTTATTTCTTGATTTATAGGCATAATATGACATTTTATGAGCTTGACAAAGAAGGGAGTGATGTACTTGTATGCAAATTCCTTTGATTCATCCTTTTAAGAGCTGAATGAGTGATTGACATCCACACCAATACTGATTTTTCATGACTGGGAATGAGTTACATATTTTTTTGATGCATCACGTATCAGGTTGGGAGGAGTTCTTATAAAAGATGAAGGATTAATTGCATACGGGTCTTGGTATTTGGGCCGCATTGAGAGGAACTACCTGATTCACGATCTTGAGTTAGCTATAGTTGTGAAAGCAGTACGTTGTTGGATACATTATCTTTTGGGAGAGCATTTTGTCGTGTACACTGACCACAAAATACCTCATGTATATATTTACTCCGAATGATCTAAATTTTATATATAGAAGATGGGTTGAGTACCATATGTATTTTGACTTTGATCTTGCATTCATGCATTGGAAATTCAATGTAGTGGCTGATGCATTCAGTAGGATGATTGAGATACAAGAAGTTCAGGAGGCCAGCAATGAGTGGGAACTTTTGGCTCCGTTCACTAAGATGTATTAGAAGGTGAATGATGTTCAAGGGAAGATGCTTAATTATTCTACATTTTTACCTATACTCTATTGGATAGAGTGCGAATGAGGAAGCTATTAGTTTCCAAAGACCCAATATTATGGGAGTGTGTGCCAGGTGAGGACCCTATATTTTCATTTTCCATTGGTGAGGAGGAGGATTTGTGGTTCCATGGGTGCATATGGATGTTTAAAGACATACACATGGATTTTTTAAATGATTTTCACTCCTTAGGTGTTTCATCTGGAATTGGGGATGACCTCGTTTGATTGAAGGTTAAAACATTCCAATCGGTTTCTAACAGGTTTGTTCGTAAAAATGGAAACCTCCAATGATTCCATATCTATTTGGACCTACTTTCGAAAGGTAGGTGCTTATTAGTTGTGGACTGATGAGGCTTAGGAATTTACATTGGGCGAGTGGATGGGAGGACGGACTCATCACTCCTTTTGGGGGGGAATTATTGTCTACTCTGGGAATCTCTTTATAGATTTAAGTTATGTTCATGAATCCTTATTACATTACCAGGTATAAAATATGATTTTCTTTAAATCTGACAAACAATTATTGATATGAAGGAAATTTAGACAATATTTTATATGTATTCGAGGTTCTTCATCTATCGGGAATCATCTGTATTAGATAGAGATTCTTAGTTGATGGAATCCTTAAATACATAAAAGTCTTTTGGTCATTACGATGACCATACTGGTTTTAAAGCCACTCATTGGGTAACTTGATGTTTATTTTCATTCAGGAGGACATGGATTATTTCAGAGTTGGGATCGTACCCGCTGGTGGGATACCTACGTATCCATTGTTTTGAAAAAGGAATCAGAACCCACGTAGTTCGAGTAAGGGAGTATGATGTTTCTTCTTGATTGATGGCTCAAAGAAAGATGTCATGATTACTTTTACACTCTAAGATAACGTGAGTCATGCTCGGTGTGAGAGACAAGAGTTTTTGGTGAAACTAGAAAATGGTGCCATGCAATGATGTGGGGTTTATGTGTGTATAACTGCCCAAATAGATGTGGATAACGATTTACTTCAGGGAAGAAAACCATGAACAGGGTCCATAAAGGTATATGTGCTTCATGGATATTTGGATACTCTAATCCTAGGGATTACTCCTAATAAAGATTCCCAAGTTAGGAGGGGACTTATTATTGGGTTTTACTCCAGAGAAGGAAGCCCAGATCAAAAAAATTATGAATGGTTATGAGAAATTAAGATGGGGGATCATTCCTAAGGGGGATGCCCATATTTGTGACTAGGGATTATTCCTGAAAAGGACGCCCAGGTTAAGGGAATTATGGTTTGGGGCTTACTCCTGAGGAGGATGCCCAAATTTGGGGAATTATGGTTGGGACGTATTCTTGAAAAGGAGTCCCATTTTAGGGGACTTGGGCTTACTCCTAAAGAGGATTCCCTAGACCTTAATTCCCTTAACCTGGGCCCCCTTTTCAGTAATAAGCCCTAGTCTCAAATATGGGCATCCTCCTTAGGAATGAGCCCTAGTCTTCATTTCTCTTAACCATTCATAATCCCTTTTGATCTGGCATTCCTTCTCAGGAGTAAAACCCAATCATAAGTCCCCTCCTAACTGGGTCAACTTCATTAGGAGTAATCCCTAAGATTAGAGTATCCAAATATCAATAAAGAACATATACCTTTATGGACCCTGTTCATGGATTTATTTCTTGATGTAAATCTTAATCATTATCTATTTGTGAATTATACATACATAATACCCACATAATTGCATGGAAGAATTGTCTGGTTTCACAATTACCTCTTGTTTCTCAAACCAAGCATGACTAACATGATCATAGAGTGTAAAAGTAATCATGACATCTTTCATTGAGCCATCAATCATGCAGAAACACCATACTCTCTTACTCGTTCTACGTGGGTTCTGATTCCTTTTCCAAAACAAAGGATACGTAGGTATCCCACCAGTGGGTATGATCCCAACACTGAAATAATCCAACTACTCATGAATGATAATAATCATCAAGTGTCCCACAAAGTGGCTTTAAAACAAATATGGACATTGTAATGACCAAGAGACTTTTATGTATTTAAGGATACCCTTAACTAAGAATCTCTTACAAATACAGGTGATTCTCTATCGATGAAGAACCTCGAATAAATATAAAAGATTCTATAAATTACCTTCATATCAATCATTGATTTTCAGATTTAAAGGAAAGAACATTTTATACCTGGTAATGTAATAATGATTCATGAACATAACTTAAATCTATAAAGAGAGTCCCAGAGTAGACAATAATTCCCCTCAAAAAGGTGTGATGAGTCTGACCTCCCATCCTCTTGACCAATGAAAATTCATTAGCCTCATTAGTACACAACTAATGAGCACCTAACTTTGGAATGTAGGTCCAAGTTGATATGGAATCATTGGATGTTTCCGGTTTTACGAACAAACCCGTTAGAAACCGATTGGAATGTTTTAACCTTCAATAAAACGAGGTCATCCCCAATTCTAGAGGAAACAAAAAATGGTGAACCCTGTGTGAATCCTTAACCAAGTTAAAATTATTCTTTTCTTATTTGTTAGGGCCCTATTTTAATCCAATCAGAGGGCCAACAAATGAATCAATGACATATTTTCTCATCA
Source organism: Viscum album (assembly GCA_963277665.1). Taxonomy (NCBI): domain Eukaryota; kingdom Viridiplantae; phylum Streptophyta; class Magnoliopsida; order Santalales; family Viscaceae; genus Viscum; species Viscum album. Next base: position 1,635,423,309 of record OY728121.1, on the reverse strand, counting down.
AAAAGATGTAGTGGCCAGACTTATCTTGATTTTGTCTGCTATGTCAAATAGGAACTCTTTTACAAGATCTTCTACATTTCCAGAATATCTTCTCTTAAGTTCACATCTATGAATACCTCAGCTATGAAAACGTCTTCAATAAATGTCACTACTGCTTCTCTTGTTGGATCATCATCTACTCAGAGGACAACATCACCTACTCAACGTCTTCAACGCTAGGTATCAAATGTTCTGGTTAAGGAGTAACGTCAACACCATACCATTCCAACTCTGGAGGCTTCCCGAAAATCCCTCCATGTGAACAATTCACCCTGGTCATCCGGACAGCAATGAACATAGATCAAGAAGAAGACAGTTTTAACTATCGTCTCCAACCGTTTCGGGTCGTTATCACCGGAACGCAATCACCATTCACTCCCATATTTTGGGGAGGAGAATGAGAAGGTCCCTCAGGGCCTTAATTCAAGGAGACAAGATTACTTTCTGAGTGATCCCATTAACAATCGTCTCTAGAATCGTGCGGTTGTGCACCCTAAATTGGATGAGGGTATCGACTCCAGGCGTTCGACTCAGTTTCATCGAACCTGAGCAGGCAAGACGAATCACCAGAGGTGAAATCCAGTCAAAAATGAGTAGGTTCTCATCTCTACTATCTCCGGAGAAGTCCACCAACCTAACATGGAGGCATACAACAAGCCGGCACATAAACCCGTCCGTTTTAATTCCGCTGTCTAGCAGACTTGTCTGGCAGCATCATGCCAATCCTGCCCGACAATTTCGGTAGAGTACTATAGGCATGAACATAAGTTGTTTATACGTCATCAGCTTGTCAACAGGGTCGTTTGACTACATATGATAGATCTCATTAACCACGTTCGGCGAAGTGCAATCATTAGGCACATACACCCGCTAGTATTGATCAAGACTACTAATATTCTCACTTGGTAGCACTTAGAGAAGTAATTCAGAAAGCTCTGGCGACAAATAGGATGTAGGCTAAACTCTCTACCTCCACACTTGAGTAATTTCAGTATTCACTGATAGGAAATGGAGGACAAGAACAGGTACACACACCTACTCAATGCATGGAATAGACATATATCCCAGTTCTGGTAGCTGAATTCACCATGCATATTCTATCAATGGTGAAAGTGTAGAAGCAAATCCCTGCTCATATTCTGGATGCTTGCTAGGATATTATAATATCTTTAGCAGCATCTCAGGGAAAGACACATAAATATATCCCAACCGGTGGGGTGAATCATCAATAGTTCACTCCGGAATAGACACACAAATTTGTTACAGTCCAAGAGGGTTGTGGGGCATACTCCCCCATATCATATGGACATCCAAGTCAGGTACATACACTTGATTTGAGTGGATATTGTCATCCTAACCTGGACATATTTCTTGATCAGGCACATACACCTGCTCAGAGTAGCCACTATCATCAACAAGTGGTTTCCAAGGCGATTAAGAAGGCGTCTAAGAAGAAGACCCGCCCATCACAGTCAAGAGATCATGAGCTAATCTGTAACAAGGCCATGCTTGATGCTGGAGTTCTTGAAGCCCTCAAACATTTATCTTTTGAAATCCAAGATTCTACTCCCTCAGTTCCCAATAGTGTGAACATTAATTCCGAAGGTCTTCAACAGACACTTCCTCATGAATGCTTTATTTATGACTGTTCGGTCGATCTTGATGATTCATCTTCATATGAGAGCTACAATAACCCGTTGTGTAGCCAGAAGACCAAGGAGCAAGAGATCTCATCTCTTGCTATAACCCACCATGGTGGTCCTCCCCATGATGATAAATTTAGCTGTGAAAGTCCTCTCCGCAATAGTGATGCGCATTTCCTAGAAAATGCTCCAGTGGACAATGTAGTGCCGAGAAAGCCCTCTTATCTTGAGGCACATGCAAATGCAAAACCAGTCATGTCTGATATTTCATCACTAGAAGGTGAAATAATTTCTCAACAAGAAGATATACCAGTGTGTAGTTCATTCTCCGTTCCACCCCTAAGTCATGCATCATCTAGTTTGATTATTTATTTCTATACCAATCTTGATGAATCCGATGAAGAAACAAGGAAACACCAGTTCTGGTCAAATCAGGTAGAAGAATATTTTTTGAATGATAAAGAGGAATTGCTGAACATGAGAAAAAAAACTAGTGAAGGGTGAAGTGCCAGTTATGTTTTGGTCTCTGGCTAACTCTCAGTATGACATTCTAGAGATGATGATGGAAGATGGAATTCATGATATTCGTCTTAACGTATAGAAAACTCTTTGTCAGTTGAAAAATAAAGTATTATATTATGCTGAATATGAAAATCATCTAATGATAATAGAAGGGTTACAATGTCAGATTGATTTGGCATCTCTATTAGTCTCTCGATATCCGAAGGCTGAAAAGAAGAAGAGAGCCCTACAATGTTCATGCCTTGGCACACTAAGAAGATTGCGCCAGTTAATTTCCAATGCCCCATCTGGTATTCATGTTAGAGGATGGGGTGTTCATGGGGAACTACATTTCACTGTACTCTCCAGTCAGCAAAGCCTGCCAAAAATGGTCTCATGCAATGTTATTTCCCATGGCCGGCCATAGTCAATGGGTTTTGTTTGTAATCAAAAGCTTTCATAAGAACATGCCTCTAATAGTTCTTCTCAAAATCAAGAATACATGGAACAATTTGTTGGATTACTCCTGCATCAAGCAAATGAGAATATTGAGCAGGCCTCTCATATAGAGCAAGCACATCATCAATTGACAGAAGTGTCAAAAATCATCCAACAGTCTTTTGAACCGGGTAATAAAAGTGGATATCGATTAATGCATCCAACTAATTTCCATACCATGGTCTGCATGATCAAGAAAGATTTTAAGAATGTATCAAACATAGCATGTCAAGAGCCACCCCAGCTTTCCAGACTAGGGACTCTTTTATCCCAACCCTCAGAATCAACAAATACGAGTTGAGGAGTTGAGCAAAGGCAGCAGGAACAGCCCCAGTCCACCGGACTGGGGAATTTTTCAAATCATCAATCCCTTCCTTAGTGAAAGTCATTCTTATATCGATTAGGGAAGAAGCCACAATAGGAATGAAGATCCAAATTATCAGGAGATTCTCTCCAAATTACGGTTTCCCATGAAGTTCTTGAGGGATCGAATAAAAAAAGGTAATGCCTCATCAGGGGCATGGCAGAAGAAAATATCACAAAAATTCTGATAGAAGGGATATGATGCGTTATTCATCAATTAATTTCACTAATTCCAATTTTTGAGGATCCTCTAGAACATGTGGCTCAATCAGGGGACTCAGATGAAGAGATTACTGCTCCAGAAGTTGTACGTATAGACACAAATGAAGAAGGTGTGCGTACACGAAATGAAAAGATTACCCAGAATCAATGTAATCCTTTAATTATCCCACTTCCCTCTCTTCAAAAGGGATCTAACAAGGGGAAATGAAAGAATCAAGTTACATACACTTCCTCGGGAGAAGTCCAATCACTCTCACTAGAGTAGAGATTTTCACAATAGGAGGAAGAAATGAAGGAATTGAGGAGGATGAATGTAGAACTACTTCAGGACAGTCTTCTTCTAAAGAGTGTTGGAGTCAGTCAGTCAATGGAATTTGTTGTGGCTACTGAAATTGATCATGAATATCCTCTTTTATCAGTACAGCCTCATAGGTCTAATCCTACTGGTAAAGTACAATAACAATTGGCAGTGCTACCATCAATTGCAGTACCAGCCACCACATCTATACTAGCTCTAGTCATTGCACCTTCCCAATTCCAAGATCAACCAGATGTTTTGCAAATGTTAATAACTACCATTGAGTCATTAACAGCTCTGTTAGAGACTATGGAGGGGAAGTGTGTGCAGGTTCAACCAGAAAAGAGTGTTACCATGAGTGGGTAGATTCAGTCCTTCCCCCATTATGTTTCGGGAACCCTCTATTCTCTATTTTCAAGGGATCCGGTGATCGTGAACATCATTTAACGCATTACGTGTCTTGTTGCGATCCTATGATGGGAACTCTAGAATATAATGAAGTAGTGAAACTTAGAATCTTTGAGCGATCCATGAAAGGACCCGCTTTTGTTAGGTACAAAAGCTTGCAATCTCGGTCAATTACTGGGTGGGAAGATCGTCACCAAAAATTACTTCTTCAGTTCAACTCAATGTTTCCAAAGAAAATAGTTTTTTATCTTACAAACTGTAAGAAAAAGGGATAATGAAAGCATCTCAGATTTTATTGCTTGCTGGAAGGGATTAATATAATCCCTAAACATAGCACTCCCTCAGGAAAAACTATTGCCAATCTGTGTGGGAAATCTGCGTAACGAATTACGCACACTGTTGATCCCTGTGAAATATACAGGAGGGTTTCGAGACCTTACATCAATCGATCAACATATTAAATATTCTCTTTTAATGAATAGGGATAATGCTCATGTAATTCCATCATCTATAGGAAAGATATTGGGTAAAGCAGAGATTTCTACATTTATGCTTAAACAAGAACATGTACCTGCTTTTATTTCAAAACCTTCATCTTCTTGAAGAGCTCCACCTCCTGAGCGCCAAAACCAAAAATCGTTTCATCATGATTATCAAAGAGATCAAAGGAGAAAAAAAATTTAGGATCTGAAGAGAAAAACATACTCTTTCCAAAATAAACAAGTTCCTGGTTACTTCATTTCGTCTATGGAAAATAATTTGGTTCATTTGTAAGGCCCAAAATGCTAAACAATGAAGGAGATGAAGACCATCCCAACTATTTACCGTTTCATTAAATGTTGGGACATCCCATCCCGGAGAGTTTTCTCTTCAAAGAGCTCTAGTAAAATATGGTCTACTCGGGACAATTCAAATTAAAAGGTTCTTCAGCTCAGGTAGCATGTGTTACTGCTATAGTTCCAAAAGAGGAAGGCGAATGGTAATAATTGAAAAGAAAAAATGCTCAAAAATATGATGATTGGATGGTCAGAAAGATGATAAACTAAACTCATGCTATTTTGCGAATGCAATTGATGAAACCAATTGTGCTTTCTTCCATGAATTCCGCAGTAAAGCCCTCTTCATCAAAGGGAACATACTCAAAGAAACTGCATGATTCAAAGAAAGAAAAAGAATCAGAAGAAGATGAGTATATGACAAAGCCTAAGTTGTCTTTGACTATGGAAGACTTCATTCCATCTACTTCAAATTCATGGGCACTGCCCCACCATATGGCACAACCTAAACAGGCTAATCAGGCTAATCAGGCAGAGTCTTCATTGGATGAAGAGGTGATTTTCGGTTCTGTTAATATGATTCAATTAACAGATCTATATGCCAGTCGCAGTTTTGATTTTGATGAGCCTGAATTCCCTATATCAAATAGAGGAATCAGAGGAAGCTCCAGAGGCTCCGGATACAGGGGAAGACGTGGATCTTTCAGAAAACACTATTCCAATTCTACCCATGTTAGAACCGTGTATTCGGCAGAAACTCTTGGTAGAGCCCTTCAACAAGCTCAACAAGAAAAAGCAAGTTATTCCACCCAAGGAAGACTCAGCCCTAGCACAATTATTCTGTAAGATCGGTTGAAGGATTCATGTTTTTATTCTTAGAAAGTAAATAGACCTAATCAGTCTAATCCTCCAAAGCCATGAGTATTACCAACTCATATCCCAGTACAAGATGCATCAAATAAAAAAGCATCAACTTCAAAGAAACCTGCTAAACCACATGTTCCTGTTGGGAAACACAAACCTTTGGATAAAAAATATGATATATTGAAACACCTGAACCAAGTACCGGCCAAGTTACCAATTCTGTATGCATTGAATTTAACAAAGGATCTTCTAAAGGATCTCATTGAGGCTTTGTTAAGTCTTCAAGAGTATGAGACTGAAATTGCTGCAGCTAAATTCTACCATGTATAGAATAATCCTGCAGAATTCCATGTAGTAATATCATTTACTTATGAATATGTAGATGATGTCGTGCATGGACATATTAGTCCTTTGTACTTATCTGGAAAGGTTAATGGCATATACATCTGAAGAGTTTTCATTGATAATGGTTCAGGAGTCAACCTCATGCCCATTCATACAGTTCGTCGATTAGGCCTCACGAAATCTGATTTATCTCCTTCTACATTGATGTTACTAGGATATGATAAAAAAGAAAAAGAACCACTGGGCGAGATTACACTCAGATCTCAGTTTGGAGATATTTTGTCCAATTTAAATTTCATGGTTGTTGATCAAGACTCAACCTTCAATATCTTGCTTGGAAGACCCTGGCTACATCGGCATGTGGCTACCCCTTCATCATACCATCAATGTCTCATGTTTTGTTTTGATGGTCATGTTGGGATATTGTACGGTGATAACGACCCGTTCAATACATGTGAATATCAATACATTGATACAGAATTCTACCATATGAAGGGAAAGGAAGAATTCACAACAAAGAAGATTACCAAAGTTAATGCTCTATATGGTTTGAAAATGATTCCAGTAAACCCATTAGCACATGTGAGTACATATTATGTGTTTCCTATCAGTCAAATTGATAGGATAGAACCAAATCAAAATACTCTTATGGAAAGATCCATAAGTTCAATTACGACAATCGAGCCAGGAAACATGGGAGAAATTGGTGACCCACCAAGCAATGATGAAATCTTAAATGAAGATGTCTTCATTTCATCTGATGAAATTCAAAAAGTATATACATCGCCAATCAGGATAGGGAAAGTTATAGAAATGTCAGAGGTAAATGATGATGTCGATTCTCAATCCATCATCTCCTCTTTATTACCCAAATAATGATTTTTATCATCAATTGGGTCAGAAATTGAAGATTATTCTTCAATATGTGAAAATTTTGACATCTCTTCTGATCATGAAAATTTTGCTTCATCATCTACTATGAAAGTAGAAACAGAAGATGTAACACATGTTGAAGAAGAAGAGGAAGATATCATAGATACTCCTCCAGCATTTGAAGAGGTTATCTCTACAGCTGTGGATGAACTAAAAGAAATCAATCTGGGTACAAAAGAAGATCCATGCCCCACATTAATCAGTGCGACCATGACTCTTGAAGAGTAAGAGATGTATATTTCCTTTTTAATGAAAAATCGAGATATATTTCCTGGGAATTATACATAGATTCTAGGGCTTGATCCTGATGTTTCCACTCATCATTTGGGTTTTCCAGAAGAACATCGAGGATTCAAACAAGCTTCCAGAAGAACACACCCAACCTATGGTTCCAAAATTGATACTAAAGTGGATAAGATCATCAATGTAATTTTATCCAAGAAGTTAAATATCCCAAGTGGTTGGATAATATTGTCCCAGTGAAAAAGAAAATAAGGGAAAAGTAGAGTTTGCATTGATTTCAGAGATCTTAATTGGCATTTTCTTAAGGATGATTTTCTATTTCTGATTACAGAACTCTTGATTGATGCGATAGCTGGCTATGAAGTTATTTCCTTTATGGATGGATATTCTAGATATAATCAAATCTATATGAATCCATATGATGAAGAATCTACAGCCTTCAGTGCCCCTCAGGGTGTGTTTTTCTATCGGGTAATGCCCTTTGGCCTAAATAATGCAGGCACAACATATCAGCGTGCCATGCATCGTATCTTCAAACCCTTTATGGGAAGGTTTTTTGAATGTTATGTGGATGATTTCGTGGTCAAATCCAAACAATGTTCTAATCACTTGCTGATTTTTAAGTCATATTCTACAAACATCGGCAATATAATTTGAATATAAAACCCTTAAAATGTGCTTTTGGGGTAACCTCGGGGAAATTTCTCGGCTTTGGTGTATGCCATCGTGGTATCGAAGTCGATCCTGAGAGGACCATATCAATCCTTGGTATGTCCCCTCCTCGAAATTTGAATGAATTGAGAGGACTTCCAGGACACTTATCCTATATTCGGCGTTTCATCGCCAATTTGGTAGGCAAAAGTTTACCCATCACCAAATTAATGAAGAAGGGAGTCACTTACCAGTGGACTGAAGAATGTCAAGAATCATTCGATATTATCAAGAAATATCTCTTGATTCCACCAGTACATATGCCACCTGTTGAAGGAAGACCACTTATCCTCTATGTGAAATCTCTAGAGTGATCATTGGGTGCCTTTATTGATCAAAAGAATGATGCTGGGAACGAAAACAACCTCTATTATCTTAGTCGAACTATCCTCGAAGAAGAAACCCCATATTCAAGTATTGATAAGTGCTACATGGAATTAACCTTTGCAGTTCATAAGTTGAGAAACTACCAGAAACATCATGAGGTCCAATTGGTTTCATGCAATAACCCACTCAAATCCATCCTTAATTGTCTGATTCTTACAGGACGTCTGGCAAGGTGGGCACTTATCTTACCGCAATTTGATATTCAATATGTGTCTCAAAAGGTGATAAATGGCCAAGATCTTGCTAATTTCCTTGCTGAACACCCTTTCGTGGATGACACATCTTCAGATACTGAACATCCTGATGAGGAAGTCTTATCTATTCATGATAGTCCTTAGACATGGGAAATGTACTTTGATGGTTCTTCCAGATGTCCCTCAGGGAGGAAATGGAAAATCCTAAATTCAACAATGTTGGCTTAGGGATTGTACTCATTTCCCCAGAAAAGTTAGTGCTACCTTATTCCTTCTTATTGTGGGAAGGTGGTAAAAATAATGAAGTGTAATACTATGCTCTCATTTTAGGATTGGATTTGGCGCTTCGAGCAGAGGTGAATCACTTAAAGGGGAAAGGTTATTCAGGCCTGGTAATCAAACGAGTCAATGGGGATTATGCCATCAAAATAGAAGAACTAATCTCATTGAAGGATTATGTCAGAGAGTTAATGGCAGAGTTTCCTTTGGAACGAACATTTTCTTACGTCCCAATATCACAAAATGCACAAGCTGATGCACTGACTAATATAGCCACATCTCTGAAAGATCCAAATAGGGACGAGACAACCATCAGTATTTCCCACTATCATACAATTTCACCTTATGTTTGAATCAGAATAGATTAAATTAATTAAATTAGTCCCATCCTTGAACCATATGGTCACACTGTGGGATGGATGGAACCTATCAAGGAATACCATAAAAATGGAATACTTCCACTTGATAGAGCCGGGAAAGAACAAATCTGGTGATGTGTGGTAAACATTACTCTTTATGATGGAACAAATCACCTAGAGAAAATTATCTTCAAATGCGGTTTTGATGGAGTTCTCTTCAGATGCATTGATGGTGAAGAGACAATGGCTGTCATGAAAAAAGTGCATGCAGGAGTCTATGGTGCCCACTAGAATGGACATAGTCTTTCTGATCAGATTTGAAGGGTTGGATACTTTTGTCCTTCAATTATACAAGATTGTGTTGATTTCACAAAGATGTTTTATTCATGACATGTACATGCCAACATCATTCATCAACCACTAGAGTTGCTACATACAGCTAAATACTTGTGGCCATTCTCCACATGGGGAATGGATGTGGTGGGAGCTTACCCTTTAGCTACGACCAAGCAGTTTAAGTATATTCTTACTGCTACTGATTTCTTTTCCAAATGGGCATAGGTAGTACCTCTTAAAGAAGTTAGTTCTAAAATAATTGTTAGCTTCATCAACTCTAACATCATTACCAGATTTGGTGTCCCTCATACCTTATTGATGGAAAATGGCACCAACTTCTGTTCGTCTGAGGTGAAGAAGTTGTATCAAGAATACAACATCAAATCCAATTATTCATCTCAGTATCATGAAGAGAACAATGGCCAGATAGAAGATTTCAACAAGACTCTATCAAATATACTGAAAATGATGATGGATAAGGATAATAAATCATGGCATGATAATTTCTTTAATGATTTATGGGATTATCATACTACCACACGCACTGCAACTTGGTCAACTCCATATTAATTGGTATATGGAACGAAAGAAGTTTTGCTAATTGAAGTTAAACTAACCTTTCTCAGTGTAGCCATTTGTGATTAGTCATCTACAGATGAGAAATATCAAAAGTAATTAGATGAATTGGAACCGTTATATGAGAAAAGATTTTGCACTCTACACCACTTAGAAGACTATCAGAATCGAATAGCAAGAGCTTTCAATAAAAAAGTTCGTCTTCGTTCATTAATTCAGAGAGAATTGGTATTTGTTTTCATAACTCCAATGATACCAGGAAAGAAACCTCCCTTGATTGATCCAAAATGGGAAGGGCCTTATTCAATATATAAGGTCTATTCCAATGGAGCTTATTATTAAATCTTAATGGATGGAGAACATATCGTTACTCAAACCAATGCCAGATTTCTGAAGAAGTATTTTTCATAAACACAAAATGCATCATCCACGGTCCATGCATACGACCTTAAACTATTTTCACATTCATCCAACATGAAGGTACATTGTGTCCCCTTCATCATCCTTACTATATGACAATAAACTATACAGCAACAGTCCATGCATATGACCTTAAACTATTTTCATTTCTTTCATCCAACATGACGTTAAACTGTGAAAAAAGTTCCTAATACATCCAACATGACGTGAAATGGTGTACTCTTTTGTCCCCACTACATGACATTAAACTATACAGTCCCCCATTCTTCCTAGCTACATGACGTTAAACATTACAAAAGTCCTTTAATATGACCTATATGACATTAAACTGTACTTTATCTTTGATACATGACATTAAACTGTGCAGTACCAATAGTCCTAACTACAAGACCTTAAAACTGTATAGTCCCTTTATATGTCCTACATGAAATTAATCTGTGCATCATTAAGGTTGTTGTAACCCCTTTTTTCTCACACCGAGTATGACTCACGTGAGACTAATGAAAATTTAAACCATAAGACCCACTCTGGGCCGCAAACCACTCGTAAGTCCAAACATCATTTTTAGGTCGTTTTCCCCAAGAACAACTTGATCATTAATTCATTATTTAATTGAACTACATGGAATTTGATCCTTGCCTTACAGACTGGGTACGTAGGAAACCTCCCAAGGTTCAAGACCAAAACTAATCTCTTCACGTCGGGTTCACCATTTTTTATTTCATCTGGAATTGGGGAAGAGCTCGTTTGTTTGAAGGTTCAAAAATTCCAATCGGTTTATAATGGGTTTGTTCATAAAACCGAAAACATCCAATGATTCCATATCCATTGGGACCTAGTTTACAAAGGTAGGTACTCATTAGTTGTGGAATGATGAGGCTTAGTAATTTACATTGGTCAAGAGGATGGGAGGTTAGACTCATCACACCATTTTTAGGGGAATTATTGTCTACTCTAGGACTCTCTTTATAGATTTATGTTATGTTCGTGAATCCTTATTACATTACTAGGTATAAAATGTGCTTTCCATTAAATCTGACAATCAATGATTGATATTAAGGAAATTTAGAGAATCTTTTATATGTATTCGAGGAACATTATCGATAGAGAATCATCTTGTATTTGTTAGAGATTCTTAGTTGATGGAATCCTTAAATACATAAAAGTATCTTGGTCATTACGATGACCATACTGGTTTTAGAGCCACTTAGTGGGGCACTTGAAGTTTATTGTCATTCAGGAGGACATGGATTATTTTAGAGTTGGGATCATACCCGCGGGTGGGCTACCTACGTATCCTTTGTTTTGGAAAAGGAATCATAACCCACATAGTTAGAGTAAGGGAGTATGATTTTTCTGTATGATTTATGGCTCAATGAATGATGTCATGATTAATTTTACACTCTATGCTCACATTATTAATTCTCGGTGTGAGAAACAAGAGGTATTGGTGAATATATACAATTGTGTCATGCAATGTTGTGGGGGAATTTGTATATATAACTGACCAAATAGATAAGGATTAAGATTTACTTCAGGGAAGAAATACATGAACATGGTCCATAAAGGTATATGTGCTTCATGGAGATTTGGATACTCTAATCTTAGGGCTTACTCCTAATGATGATTCCCAAGTTAGAAGGGGACTTATGATTGGGTTTTAATCCTGAGAAGGAATCCCATAACAAAAATAATTCTGACTGGATAAAAGAAATTAAGACTGGCGCTCATTCTTAAGGAGGATGCCCATATTTGGGACTGGTGATTATTCCTGAAAAGGATGCCCAGCTTAAGGGAATTATGATTTGGAGATTACTCCTGAGGAGGATGCCCAAATTTGGGGAATTATGATTGGGGATTATTCATGAAAAGGAAGCCCAGTTTAGGGGACTTGTGTCTTACTTCTAAGGAGGATGCCCAAAGAAATGAGGATTTGGACTGGGTCTTACTCCTAAAAAGGAATCCTAGTTTAGTGGACTTGGGGATTACTCCAAAGAGGATGCCAAATGTAATGGGGATCTAGACTGAGGATTATTCCTGAATAGGTGGCCTAGTTTAGGGGACATGGGGCTTACTCCTAAGACGGATGCCCAAATTAATGAGGATTTGGACTGGGGTTTATTCCTGAAAAGAAATCCCAGTTTAATGATTCTCTCATATTAAAGGATTGGGTTGAATAAATGAACTCTCTAACTTTACTGACATAAATATGTGAAAATCACTAAGATTTGAGAGATGTTCCATGGAGCTCCTCTATGATAAGGAATTAAATCAAGAAAACATGCCATAAAGGGCTTTGATGAGTGTCTTGAAGACTGAATCTTGAATAGGAGTTGTGGAACGGCATCAGAGGGGTTAAATGGGCAGGAAAGGCTCCCTAAAAGAGAGGGGCATGCAAGTCCAAGAAGGAGCGCAAGTACTACGTGGGCACGCAAGTCCTTGGTCACACCGGTATACCTTTGTGGCACATGGGTACTTGCGTGATGCTTTCCCAGTATAGTAGTACTTGGGAGATTCTTGACGAAATCCTTTAGAATCATCCTGAGGTACTTCCAGAAGAGTGGCATGCAAATTTCAATAAATAGGTAAGGAAACGCACAAGTGTGTTCATTTCCTTAAAGGGAAAAACATTTAGGCGTGAATGGGGTTGTGATTTATAACACATAGTCCTTATTCCTCTTGTTTAGACCTTCCATTCTATGTAAAGAATTATCTTAGAAGTGTTCGGAAAACATGAATAAAATACATGGGCGTTCAGAGCTCTATATCTGAATTCTGGAAAAATTCTCTCATGAAATAGGGGCCCACAGGGTCTATTTATAGGCTGGAGAAAACCTTAGGTGGTTATCACTTAAGGCGTGCAAGTCACTTTCCTGACCATTAGTCGGAACACAAGCATAATTGCGCGACAGTAAGGGAAATTGTACGGTGCATTTGCATTTGAATATTTGTTCATTCCTTTGTCGATTTTTTTGATGTTTTCTTCAAAGGATGAATCATTTTGTGCTAATTCATTTCCCTTTCCATTCCATTAGAAAATGTGATTAAAAAGAAGCATCACCAAATGTACCCCCTCAGATTTGGATCCAGAAAAATAAAGATGTGACTCTATGGAAAATAAGAGAAACCAAAGGGAAATAGGCGCGCAGGTGTTCACCGTGAAACTGTCATTATGTAGGTGCGAGTCGCGCAGGACTAGAACATGCAGGATGGAGTGCACTGGTTGTAGGCACGCAGGTGGGATGCCTAGCCTATAATTATTTGCTCATTTTCCACGCATAGCATCTGATTTCTGGATTTTTGAGCTCTTGCCACGCAGGTTGCCTTCGCCATGCAAGTTGCTCGTTTTCTGCTGTTTCTTCGTTGTCGCGCTGCTGTCAAGGTATTTGGACTTGCGTGGTTATACTAGCGTGCCAAAACATGTGCGGCACATTATCACTTGTGAAACACATCCCTACTTGCGTGCCATCTTTAGACTTGCGTTCCTTAATTCCTTTTCCATTTTTCTAAAATTCCTTCAAAACTTTTATGAAAAATCATCGTACATAATAGTTAATTTATGCAACTTTTGGCCAGAATCAATGGCTCTTAGAACCGGAATAGCTGATGAACAAGAAAGAAAACATCTTGATGATATTATGGATATCATTGGCCATGATTATTATACCATCAAAAATAGAACTCTTCCGGATTTGGCTATGTATCTAAAGAAATATCACTTTGATTTCCCACAAAGCACTTATCTGCCTTTGTACGGTTATGGACATCTGCGAGAAGTCACTATTCCTAAAGAAAAGAACTATCTCCCAATTTCTTGGTTTTAGAATTATACCAAATTTTCATCCAGCCTTTGTATTGATCCATCTAAGCATTTCAGATGATTGAATGATGACAATGTGGTTGCAGCTCAAGCTTATGAGGTTTCAGATCTGGCGTACAAGGGCTATGATGCATCATGTGGGCCTTTTCCACTGTTCCAGCATTTATAAATCCTCCTCCAAATGAGATATTTGCTGAAGAAAAGTTGGTACAATTCTGAAACCTAGTAATTTGGAGATAGTTCTTTGCTTCTGGAATAGTTACTTCTCGCAGATGACCATAACCGTACAAAGGAAAATAAGTGCTTTGTGGGAAATCAAAGTTATATTTCTTCAGATACTTAGCCAAATCCGGAAGAGTTATAGTTTTAACAGTATAATAATTATGTCCAATGATATCCATCATATCATCAAGATGTTTTCTTGGAAGTTCATCAGCTATTCCGGTTTTAAGAGCCATTGATTCTACACAAAATATGAATAAATTAACTCTTAAGTAAATTTATTTTTTATACAATTTGTGAAGGAATTTCATAAAAATAGAAAAGGCATTAAGGCATGAAATTCTAATCTTGGAGCGCAAGATTGGATTTTTCGCGCAAGTGTTATTGTGCCGCGCATGTTTTTGGAACGCAAGTATAACCGTGCAAGTCCAAATACCTTGACAGCAGTGCGACAGTAATGAAATATTGGAAAATGAGAAACTTACGTGGTGAAGGTGACCTCTGAGGAGAGAGTTCAAAAATCTGGAAATCAGATGCTATGCGCGGCAAATGAGCACATATTTATAGGCCAGGCTTCCCAAATGCGCGCCTACAGCCAGTGCGCTCCATCCCGCGCATTCCAGTCCTGGCCGACTCGTACCTGCGTGATGACAGTTGCACGGTGAACACCTGCGCGCCTATTTCCCTTTGGTTTCTCTTCTTTTCCTCAGAGTCACATCCTTATATTTCCAAATCCAACTATGAGGGATAACTTTTGGTGATGCTTATTTTTCATCACATTGTCTGAACTAATGCAAAGGAAAATGACTTAGCACAAATTGTTTCATCCTTTGAAGAAAACATCAAAAAAATCGACAAGGGCATGACGAAGGCATTAAATGCTCATGCACCGTGCAAGCTCCCTTACTGTCACGCATGTATGCCTGCACGCCGACTAATGGTCGTGAATGTGACTTGAGTTCCCTAAGTGATAACCACCCGAGGTCTCTTCTATTCAATAAATAGACCCTGTGTGCTCCCCATTTCAGGAGGGAATTTTTCTTGAATTCTGATATAGAGCTCTAAACTCCCATGTCTCTTCTTCAAGTCTTCTGAACACTTCTATGGTAATTCTTTACCTAGAATGGATGGTCTAAACAAGAGGAATAAGGTCTAAGTGTTAGAAATCACTAACACTTGTGGGCTTAAATGTTTTTCCCTTAAGGGAAATGAACACACTTATGTGTCTCCTTACCTATTCATTGAACCTTGCGCACCACTATTCTAGATGTACCTCAGGATGATTCTAAAGGATTTGGACAAGAATCTCCCATATACCACTATACTGGGAAAGGATCGCGCAAATACCCATGTGCCGTGTAGGAATACATGCGTGCCCATGGACTTGCGCGCCCACGCAGTACTTGCGCACCTTCCTGGACTTGCGTGCCCCTCTCTTTTTGGCTGCCTTTCCTACCCATTTGAACACTCCTATTCCCTTCCACCTCTCCTATTCAACATTAGGTCTTTAAGACACTCTTCAAATCCATTTATGTCATGTTTTCTTGATTTACTTCCTTATATGAGAGGAACTCCATGGAACATCTATCAAAACATAGTGATTTTCACATATTTATGTCACTAAAGTTATAGAGTTCATTTATTCAACCTAATCCTTTAATATGAGAGAATCCAAAAACTGGGCTTCCTTTTAAGGAGTAAGCCCCAGTCCAAATCATCATTACATTGGGCATCCTCCTTAGGAGTAAGCCCAAAGTCCCCTTAACCGGGCCTCCTATTTAGGAATAAGCCCCAGTCTAAATCTTCATTACTTTGGGAATCCTCCTTACGAGTAAGGCCCGTGTACCCTAAACTGGGATTCCTTTTTAGGAGTAAGCCCCAGTACAAATCCTAATTACATTGGTAATCCTCCTTAGGAGTAAGCCCCATGTCCCCTAAAATGGGCCTCCTTTTCAGGAATAAGCCGCAGTCATAATTCCCCAAATTTGGGCATCCTCCTCAGGAGTAATCCCCAAACCTCAATTCCCTTATCCTGAGCTTCCTTGTCAGGAATAAGTCCCAGTCTCAAATATGGGTATCCTCTTTAGGAATGAGCCCCAGTTTTAATTTCTCTTAACCAGTCATAATTCCTTTTCATCTGGGCTTCCTTCTCAGGAGTAAAAACCAATAATAGGTCCCCTCCTAACTTGGGCATCTTCATTAGGAGTAAGCCCTAAGATTAGAGTATCCTAATCTCCATGAAGAACATATACCATTATAGACCATGTTCATGGATTTTTTCCCTGATGTAAATCTTAATCATCATATAGTTGGGAAGTTATACATACATATGCCCCACATCATTGCATGGCACAATTCTCAGGTTTCACCAATACCTCTTGTTTCTCATACCGAGCATGGATCACATGAGCATAGAGTGTAAAATTAATCATGAAATATTTCTTTGAGCCATCAATCATGCAGAAAAATCATACTACCTTACTCAAAATATTTGGGTTCTAATTCCTTTTCCAAAACAAAGAACACGTAGGTAGCCCACCAGCGGGTATGATCCGAACTCTAAAATAATCTATGACCCCCTGAATGAAAATAAATATCAAGTGCCCCACTAAGTGGATTTATAACCAGTATGGTCATCGTAATAACCAAGATACTTTTATGTATTTAAGGATACCATCAACTAAGAATCTATAACAAATATAGATGATTCTCTATTTATGAAGAACCTCGAATACATATAAAAGATTCTCTAAATTTCGTTCATATCAATCATTGATTTTCAAATTTAGAGGAAAGAACATTTTATACCTGGTAATGTAATAAGGATTCACGAACATAACTTAAATCTATAAAGAGAGTCCCAAAGTAGACAATAATTTCCCTCCAAAAGGTGTGATGAGTCCGACCTCCCATCCTCTCAACCAATGCATATTCCTAAGCCTCATCATTCCATAACTAATGAGCACCTATCTTTGGAATGTAGGTCCAAATGGATATGGAATCATTGGATGTTTCCGGTTTTACAAAAAAACCCACTAGAAACCGATTGTAATGTTTAAACCTTCAATCAAATGAGGTCATCCCCAATTCTAGAGGAAACATTATGTTAGAAAGATCATACTGGTGTCACCATGATATATTAATATCTAAACCATCAATGCTGGTGTCCATGCATGAAGAGGGATGTTGCCTGGTTTTTTATGAGATTTTCCACCAGTCATTATGTAAATGTGGAGCATCATTGACCAGCACAACTATTATTATAGTTACCATTTCCCGAGTGCTGGGGGAATGATGTCACGATGGATTTCATGATTCTTTTACCAAGGACACCCTTAAGGAATGATGATGTTTTGGTTGTTTTTGAACGACTCATGAAGGTTTCACATTTCATTATGATGATGGTAACATTCAGGGTTGAGGTGTATCAAAGGTTGTAAATTCAATAGATTGTTCATTTTAATGGGTTTCCACATTATATTGTTTCAAATAGGAATTAATGGTTTACTTCTCATGTCTTTTAGGGACTATAGAGGGATTTGGGAACACATGTACTTCTGAGTACAACTTACCATCCCCAGACAGATGGACTGTCCGAGCACATGATTATAGTTTTGGAGCACAGGCATCGTCCATTTGTTGGGATTTTGAGGGATCTTGGGAGAGAAGCATAACCATAGTGGTGTTTTCCTACAAAGATAGTTTTCAGGAAACGATTAAGATGGAACATTATGAGGCATTGTATGGTAGGCCATTCCTATCACCCCTATGTTGGTTGGAGGTAGGAGAGGAAAATAAGCTGGAACTTCTTCTAGGAAAAGGGAACATAGATCAATTGGAGTGGATTTAAAATAATATGGATACTAAAAATTCTCAAAAAATAATATGCTAATCGATGGAGACATCCCCTAGAGATTGAGGTTAGTGATGAGGTTTTCTTATGTGTCACACCAAGGTTGGGACATAAGAGGATTATAATTCATGGGAAGCTTTCACCGAGATATGTCGGGCCATTTTAGGTTTTAGAGAGAATAAGCTAAGTTATCTAACATTTGAAGTTACCTATCAGGTACCATTCTATGCATGAAGTCTTAGATTTTTTTCAACTATGCCATTACTTTTTCGACCCATCTCTTTTTATTTAATCTGGGGAGGGTGAGTTTGAGGAGGTATCATTGTTTGAGGATCACTCTATTGGGATTTTGGGTCATAGAAAGATGGTTCTCTATGGCCATTCTATTCCTCTGTTACATGTGATATGGCATCACAGGTGAGTACAAGATAAGGCTAGGGAAAGGAAAGTTGACATATGATCACAATGGACACAATTCATTTATGATTATTCTTCAACACCCATTGATGGGAAAACCATGGAAAAATTTCATTAATGAAGAAATTTCATAAGCATGCAGACCATCATTTATGTACGGATCTATCTTTTCATGTTTATTTTTGGAAAATAATGGAAAGAGAAATTTTTAATGTACATTCCATGTAATTTTTACTACACGATTTTTACATGTTTTCCATGTGTAGCCATGTACTAGACATCTAATGACCTAGTACAAGGCTATGTGGGAGACCTAGTATACCTCCCTAAGTAGGTGATGGATGAGGCCAGGAAAAGACATAAAAAATAAATTAAAATTCTATGTAAATTTATTTTTAATTGAAAATTCATTGTTGGGTTTCATCTCATATTCAAAACATCCTTTCTCCCACATGTGATCTGTACCCGAGAGTGATAGAATAATGAATAAATCTAAGCCCCTCTCAATTCTCCATCTGATCTCAAATTGGGACAATTTCAAGTGTGTTGGATTCCTGCCGGTGAGTTCTCTCTTTCCCTAGATTCATTCTTCTTGATTCCTCTTATCTAGTGGATTTCTCAGGGAATATCATTTTTACCATTTTTGTAGATCTACATCGATAAAGGAATATTAAAGGGCCTACATTAAAAAATGTTCATCATACAACTTAAAGGAAGGAGTTTTGTACCTTTATTTGACTGTATTTGGATTATATATGCTTAAAGTGCCAATTACACATGTTTGGGGTATTATGTATTTTGGAATTTTACCCTATTATTTACCTACTCTTGATTAATTGTTTGAGAAGTGGTTTTTTCCTATGCATAAGGTTAGGATCCTTGTTTATGGGACACCTAATTGTTGTGATTCCATTGTTTGATTATTTACGGCCATATGGACTAGGTTTCCGTGGATTCGTACCGTGTTTCCATGGCTTGATTTATTTAGGATGGAGTTTGATTGATTATGTGTATCTCAAGTGTTATCATTTTGTATGTGAGTGTGTAGTAGTTATTGATTACATGTGATTACTTTTTATGATATGTGTGCTAATATTCCAATTGACCATGAGAGCCTTGGACTAGGAAAACTATGGTATTTTCCATTTTTAATTACACACGATCGTGAGAGCCATGGTGTAAACATGACATAAGGGTATTGAACGTGACAACTTATAGGAGGTTGTTTATGATTTATTTATGCTAAGCTGACCAAGGGTGTTTTTACCATGTCATCTACCTAGAGGTCGGGTATATATTAATGGTGCTATGTGAAACATGGGTATTGGCCATGAGAGCTACCTAGGAGGTCATTTTCATTACTCTATTCTTTGGTGAACCATTGGGGTTATACCATGAGAGAATTACAAGAGGGTCTGTTGTGGATGATGGAATGGTTGTGAATAGTTTGTCATGCCAAAGCACATTATTGGTCTCAAATATACTTGGTTATTTAGATGGATTGTTGAGATGTCTATTTTGGTACTATTACTATTGGGAATATATTGTATATGCTAGATCTTGATTTTTCTTGTTGAAATGGTTTAAAAATAAATATAAATTAATGTAATGGGAAACTGTGGGTTTTTTTCTTTTGTTTCATCATAGTTTATTGCTTTATTTCGGCATTTTACCTATTGCATATAAATTCACTGAATGTTAGGCACAGATTATTGGTGGTTTACTAATGTTATTAGACTCTCACCTTATTTGGGTCATTTTTTTGGACCCAAATAGATTATTTGGTTGTACTAATAGATATGGGAAAACAACCTTCCTCATCAGGTACTTGAATGCAGTTGGAACTGGAGAGCATGGGAGCAAGCTGAGTCTTGCGATGCTATTGGAGTTTACTACATTTCTAAACATTTGTTTAGTATTTTATTTTCAGCATTGTGACATATATGGATACTTTACTGGACACATGTGACATGCATTATTTATAAATGATCCAGTTGTTATCTTACTATCAGTCTTCCAATGTTAACATTTTTATGGTATTACTGCTTCAGCTATTATATATAATTTTTTATTTCGATGCCTATACTCTAAAATTGAGGGCATTGTTTCCCCACTATCTGACCTCAGACCTCTCTACTAGTCAGAAACCTCTGGATTTGGGAAATTTTCTTTAGGTCTTGTGACCAACCGTGTTCAGGAACCCATTGGGAAAAACCAAGAACTGGGATTTTACATGATGGTTTTAAAAAGTTTCATTTAGTTAGCATATTGTAGTGAACATTACATTATCCATACCTAATATATATTTTTATTAACATTGTAAGGAATTAATTTGATTTGATAGACAATTTTTTATGATATAGTGTCCCATATATGATAATTGTATGTATTAATAGAGTTCAATGTAGAAAAAAAATGTTAAGATTGTAATATCTAATGAATGGTGGTAAAGGTATTCGAAAATGTTTAGGGAGTTGAAATATAGAAATTTTACTTCAAATAATTATACAATACTCAATCATGTGTTCTTTATATATATAAATGAATATGTATTTTATTTTAGAGTTATTATTTTATTTTCATATAGAGATTTCATATGAATAACATATATATGTAAGGAGATAAAAATCATAGAAAATGCAGAAATGATGAAGCTAAACTTGTAGATTGACACATAGGATATGATAACATGGGGATTATTTATGGATTTATGAAATAATATTAAAAAATATAATAATATATTCTGTATGTTGATTTTAAAATATAATCGATATCAATTTATCATTTATTCATGTGTTATGTAACTTTACCTGAATACTACATTGAAAAATATTCCCACAAAATAATTTTTAAGTTATTTGTAATCTATGATCATAAAAATTTATATTCATTTATCATGATTTGATAAGTTTATCATGAATAAAATATATTTTGTATAATGCCATGTGTTGAATATGAGATAAAATGAATATATTATTAGGGTAATATGAAGTGAATTGTACAACTCATTGACATGAAAATGTATATCCTAAAAATTAAATACAATCATTGATATATAAGTATATTTTATGAATATCAAACAATAGCACTTCATTTTATTATGATCACTAATGACATTTTAAATGTAAAAAAATTATTATACCAAAAATAAATATTACAATTTTTTAAATATTCTTTAATCCTTGGAGTCAATGAATTATGACTTTTGATCAGGATTAAATTTTCAAAAAAACCATTTGATCCAAATCATAGTGAGTTTAACAAAACAGTATCCAAAAGATTATTTTGGTGGGTTAACAAAGATTTTTATATTATCTACACATTTATTTGAATTTTTTATAATAATTGGGAAATTGTTTTTTTCAACCTAAAAATTAATAATATGAAACATATGGAAAAATAAATTTCACTGAAGATTTCCATGTTTGAAAGAATTTTTTATATACATCACCCTATATTGAAATAATAATAAATATATATTGATACATTGAATATAGATATTGTGATTGATTATATGAAATTCATCATGCCTTGTTATACTAAGGGATGATATAATAGTTATTATGTACGTTGGAATGCATATAATCATCCTGAAAAAATCATCCTTCATAAATTTTTTGTATCAAATAGTGAAAAATGTTTAACCACTTATATGTTTTAGGATCACAATGATATGTATTTGGATCCTTTAGCAACTGTATTTTCTATAAAGAAGAAATATTTCATCAGTTATTGTATTAGAAATAATTATGTTTGGTCCATACATGATTGAAGATATATACTAATATTATTGTCACATTATTTTTTAATGGTATTAATTTTCTCTCCCTTATATTTTATATTTTAGGTTTCAGATGTTATATATGGTTCAAATGACATTAAATGGTGTTTAGGCCATTTAATAGTGTGACACATGTAGGAATATATCATTTTCCATGAAATCTTTATCAAAAAAATATCCCATTTAAAATGTAGATATTGAAATGTCTGGGTTAGTAGTGGTCATAATCATGGAGTAAACGTTGTCTCTCAGTGAAAAATAGCTAGAATGGCCTCACCATTCGATACTGGAATCTGTTTTTGGTATAAAACTACCATGTATTTTCCCTTTATAGTAGTCCATAATCATGGTTGTTCTCTTAGGTGTGGTGAAATAGAGGCCCCCATGGACATGGTTAACATATCCATGTAGTGGTTTTTTAAATTTTAGATTTTTGGAAAGGACTAAAATTGAATCCTAGCCTTCTTGGGAAGTTATTCCCATCAATGGAAGAAAATAATATCATTTTTAGAGGATGTTCAATATCCCATGTCCTTATTTAACCCCATGAATTTCAACCATTGAAGAATTATTGACTGATATAGTATGTCCATTTTTTAGGATAGCTGATTTTTTATATATTTGATTGATTTAAGTGGAGCATTATCCGATATCATCAGGGGGTTTTGTAGTGTATTTTTTCCTTAAACATCTACTGATATTTTATCTATATTCCACATGATTATTATTTAACAAATGAAATGGAATCCTAGTTTTTATTCAATCATAATTTTATATTCTATAATTTTTTTGGTCTCCCTAATTCTTTATAGAAGATGTACATCCCTTCTTCTTTGGTATCCCATTCGGTTGTTGTAAATTCCAATAGATTGATATAGGATTTATCTTGAAAAGAAATATTTTTAAAATCCTTTCATGACTCCTCAATTTGAAATCATTTTCAAAATTTCATTATGATAATATTCTATATTATATAAATTTTATAGTTTTGGGATTATTTTGAATATTGTATTTCCCAATTTTTATTGTTTATGATGTTATATTTTAAGGAATTTTTTTTAAGAATTTTGGATGTATTCTTCTAAATGTAAGGTTTTCCCATGAAACTATCTGAACCATGAATGTGAAGACTCGATGTGTCGGCATTGACACCAGGAATCCAAGGGTACATAAGAGGTATATAGATTTGGAACATGTATGCATAGATGTATTGTGGATATATAGTGGGAATTTATGATACAACACTATATAAACTATGTTATGAAATGGGTTTTACTATTTTTGGTTTTTCTACTATCCCAATTACAATTTTACAACTAATTTGTAGTCCCATTTTAATTTATTCTTGGATTACTGAGGATTCAATGTAAACCCTACTAAATGTATCAGATGTTTTAGTTTCTATGTTTCAAATTTTCATTTACTAATGATTTTAAAGACATGTTTCATTTTTTAATGTTTTTTAAAATTATCTTTACAAGGTTATTTCTCATGATTCATTTAATATAGTAAAAAATATTGAACTCATTATTTATATTAAATAATTATAATATGTTTTCGTATTAAATATCACTTATGTAAATCATGGTGGGAACTTACTGGGTAGATTTATCTTACACTATGAATATTAAATTAGGAATATGAGAAAAAAATTACATAGGTATATGTCATATAATTGAATGTAGGAGGAATGTATTCATGCTAATAGGGCGTGGGAGATTGGTTGTGTCATGGTAGGTTGTTGACACAAATATCACATAAAGATGGGTTGTCCATTTTTTCATATACATTGGATAATATCTTTATAATTAGCATGCATTTACATCAAATTCATTATTATGAACTTACTAATTATTTATTCAAATGTGTAATTTCCTTATTATATTCTATTTTTTAATTCCTTAAATTTTTCCTTTTAGGAAAATTCCTTCGAAACTGTACTTTATGAGTCCTAGGTTCTTGTCTCTAGTATATACTGATCAATAATTCCTTATGAGCCTTACCAAGGGAAGAATGTGGTGTTCGTTTTAGGGATGACTTCTATTGGTTCATGAAATGCTAGAATCAATGTGTTTTTTATTTTTTCCTGAGATATTTTGTTAGATTGGGGATAGGTTTTTTGGAACATGAGAGTTTGGTGATGAATGAGTTTTTTTCATCAATTTGTAAAAATTAATTGTTAAATGTGTTATGATATTAAATTATATTTCACATACATTCATTAATAATTATCATTTTTTATAACACATAATTTGGAATGATAATTTTTCAATGAAATAAACATAATTAATGTAATTAAGTAAATTAATTTTTATTTTTTCATTGTATTTTTGTTTGTGATATGAAGTTTGAAATAGAATGGTAAAATAAGGGGGATTTAATTGAAAATATTTCCACCATTGGGGGCCCTTAACCTAGGGGATCAATGAACATAGCCATCCCATTATGTGATAGTAGACGATGATCTAATTTTAATTGTTTAGAAGTTAGGACATCCATTTTTTGGATTAGAATAGTGAATGATAAAAACAAGTGGGAATGTCCATTGGAATAAGGCATATGTTAATGAAGTGATGAGAGGAGATAGTCACCAGCCAAAGGAGGTTCATGGTGGTTGTACAAGTACTTCTACCCCATCCTAACTCGATCTATTGGTCGTGGGATGTGACTACATATTATGAGCTTCTTGATTATTATAAACATTAATGTGATATGGATTCTTATATGGGTAATAGCGAAGTTAATGATTTTACATTGTCTAAGGCCACTCAGAAATCATCATTATTAGACATACAAAACACTGATTCAATTCAATAGTATGCACATGCAATTCCAAAGGACTACCATATACAATAAATATGGGGAAACATACCTACTAGAAATGTTTTCACTAATACATTATATTATTTTCATTTACAACATATCTGAAATTGAATACTGAGCTAGATGATGTTTTTATACGGTGTTATGGCTTCAAAATATATGGAACCATGTGCTCAAATATTTATTAAGGAGTTTTGTCACTATCTAATGTGTTGTATTTGGGGATATTGTATCTAAATAATTCTACATCATAGGATTATAAATACATCATATAAGAGATATTTTTATAAGTGATAATGTGTTTATGAAGTAGGTATTTGAAATATTATATACCACGTACATTGTAGCCTATATTAAAGAATCAAATTCAATATGATATATTTATTAGAGAAACCAATATGAAATTTTTCCTACAAATATGGTAGAACTTGTTTTTTTGTGCTGTAAAAGGTTCGTACCATATGTTTTGAAATAAAAAATAGACATGAAATCCAAAAAAAGGTTGATCTGTAGTTCAACTATTTACATTGTAGTTATTTTAACTTATGTATGTCCAAAAACCTGATTATTTTATATCATTCATGTTATTTGACTTTGTATCTTATTATGATTGAGAATGATTATGTTTAGTAAACATCACATACAACTATATAGGATAAATGAACACAATGAATTAGGATTTTGAGGTAGAGGCATTTAACTATGTTTTACAAAAGGGGAGACTCATCTCCCCCTCTCAAATTAACAAATAATTATTTCTTTTGTTATAAATTGACAATGGAAATATTAATTACTTTTTTCAAAGGTAGTGATAGAACTCTATCTTTAAAATTAGAGTTTTTGTTTCTTGGAATGGGGATGGACATGGGGGACAACTGTTGATAGGGGAATTGAACTACTACTATTACTATGAATTAATGAATCGATTTTTTATTTTAAATTTCACATCAACACATTTTAGTAATAAGGGGGTAATCATGTTGTTCCAAATTTTTAAATATAATGGGGTGTAAACAAAACAAGATCCTCAACCCAGTTGGTGAGGACTCAGCAAGTGCATCCCAGAGACCTGAGTTCAAAACTGACGAAAGACATAATTTCGGGAGCACTATAACATTACTGTAGGAGGAACTATAGTAGGTAATGTTGCATACACTATTCGGTTCTATAGCATCTATGAATATTCATCCGTTTGGGCATTCGGGTCACCATTTTGGGGCTTGGGTCCATTATGGCCTTGGGGAAACCCAATGCCATCAGGCCCAAAAGGCATCTGGGAAAACCCAAGGCCTTTGGACCACCTCAAGGCCATCATGACACTTAAATATAGCTTAAATGAACAGAAAAACACTACAAAGAGAATACTCCAGATAGGGATTCTGAGTAGGCACATTCACTGGAGCTGAAGCTAAATAGATTTTTCAGAAAGAGATGGAATGTAAATCGAATCAGGAGCAGCCTTTTCTTGCACATGAAACCTCATAAAACAAGTTATACGAAGGTGGATAGCTGATATAACGATGAAAAAGTTAGGGAGGAGCAGTTCCAAGCATAATATGTATAATTTCTATGACCTATGGGTCATGTAATCTCTAAGCATATAAACATTGTAAGGGTTATCCCCCATCCCTTAAAAGGGGGTTATTAAAGTTCAATAAAAATAAGGCCTTCAAGACATTAAGAAAAAGGGGAGTGAACATAGTGTAGAAGATTATTTTTATTTAAATTACATTATGAATATTTCATTCGTTTCATTTCACATTAACTATTACAACTATATTCCAGGAATTAAAATTACTAGAGGTGAATGGTATAGCTATTAAATATATCAACTATTAAAACTTAAATATTTTAAAAAACACTTGAGTATGGTTTTACTACATTAAAACATGGTTCATGAAATTTTTCTATGAAATAACAAAAGAACATACCTAGGAAAATTAAGCTCATAAAATATAGGGCGAGTACTCTAATAGGTGTCTTACTTGATATTTGTTTAGAAAAAAATAAATTAAGAATAACAATATTTTCCACTTAATACTTTCCAAAATGAAAAATATATGATTCTTAAACTCATTAGATATTTCTCATAACTTGGAGAAATTCGTTTTTTAAATTTCATAATATTTTCCTTATTTTTTTTAAAAAAATTTCTTTTATTATCTAAGGATAAAACTCATCCACTACTATACTACGTATTAAAATTATTTAGTGTTTTTTTGTATGAATTTTTATTCTGGTTTCCTTGAGGTAATTAATATTGCTTTCAAGAAACATAATCTTTATCCATTGGATTGGAGAGGTATTTAGTCATTTCAAGAATATATAAGAATTTTATTTTATTATTTCTCCCATTTCCCAATATTTTTCATAGTCTAATTGTGAATTTATATCCAGGATAGATTTTGTGAATAAGAACTCAACCATAGGAAATGAAAATAATGAGACCCACAATTTGAAACCAATATAGAAGTGACTATAAGAACAAATAAGAATAATATTCATAGAGAAAACATAGAAGGAAAATAAGAAAGTTAATGATTATGGAAAAATTCTACATATGGATAATTTCAAATGAACCGAGGATTTAATCTAAATGTTTATGAATTAATTAATTTATAAATACCAATAAATGAAGCGGTCCATCCTTGAATCAACAATCCTTTTATTTCAACTGAATAATTTTAGGCAAGATTTTGGATATGAAAAATGAAAACTAATTAGATCTAATTCACTGAGCAACCTCATTAAGAAAACCATTATAATATTGGATGTTTTAGGGAATTTTCAGATTTATTCTAATTTAGCAATGAAATAATATTTATAATCAGATTATATATCTTTTATTTCTCCATGAATTAAAATTCACACAAGCGGAACTAAATTCCACTGTCTCTAACCAATAGAACAGGGGATGATCTTATATGGTGGAATTTGAAATGGATTATTCCACTATAAATATATATATATATATCAATATATAATTAATTTAATTTTTTATTAATTAAGGATTGAATCTCATAAAAGATCCTTGGAATGTTTTGAAACCATTATTAATCATAATCCTAATTAATGAATCAAACTACAATAACATATTTAATTTATTTGGGATGATTACTTCATAAAAATAGTTAGATCTATTATAAATACTATAAATGGTTTCTCTAGAAAAAAATTTCTAAATTTATCTATAATTTATTTGATGAAATGTAAAATAATATTTATGAATGGAATCTAGAATGAGAACTTGTTTAGGGAGTTCATATGGTGGAAAAATGATGGGTTAAAAAACATTTAAATTAAATTTCAATGATAATTTATGAAATGATGCCCAAACTCTATCCCTACAATATTCATTTTGAATATTTTATCTATTTTTGATATAATAATCCAATTCTTTTCACCAAAATTGAGGCAAAAAATACACATTGGAGGAATATAAATTAAGTCCAAGGATTTTAGTACTTAGAATAAGGGTTTCAACAACAAAACCAAGGTAAAAAAATTCATGACAATTCTACTCACTATTGGAGTCCATCAATATGTTTTATTACAAAAATTGTAGTGGAAGATATGATGAGGCCATCATACCCCGATGATTCCGGTGCAACCATCATGGAATGGAAAAATGAAAAATGAAAAAATGATATACAATGAGGAACCCAAAATTAAAATGGTTTAGTTTCTTATCCATCAAGATGAGAGGATAAGGGTAGTATTACCAGGTGAAATAGGAGTTTTGAAATATGTTGTTGTCCATGAAATTACTGTAAGGAGTTGAAATACAACCCAATAGGGTGATATAATAGTCAGAAAAGGATGATGGAAAACAAAAATTGAAACAAGTTGTATATGTATGGAAACACCGATATAGGGATGTAGATAAATTCATTCAATGAGAAAAACCAACTCCATATAAAACACTACCACCATTTCACAAGAATGTATGTTAAGTGATTTTAAATGTATAAAATAGAATCATTTTTGAAAATATTCATAAAAAAGTAATATTAATATCACATTTGAATTTGAATTATGATCAATACAATAAAAATAAAGTCATGTTGGAGTTTTTTTAAATCAAAAACTACTTTGGGATGTTGACATCATCCCATCATTAGGGAAATTCACAGTAGTGATATCAAATTTCCTTCTAGTGTAACAATGTGATCTGTGAAACCTTCAGATAAAGATCATTATAGTTTAAAATGTAGATTATAGTGAAATATGTAATTTAGGTGTATGTGTAAACATAATTTCGTACTCAAAATTCAAGAGATTTAGATTGATATAAAAAATGACAAGTCGAGTCCTGATTCAACATGTTGATATAACAATGAGATTTCCCTAAGGAATCTTAGAAAATTTCTTCATTATGGGAGACAAGTCAACATTTTTTGAGGATTTTTTTGTAATGGAAATGGATGTCATGAATGTCCCAATAATTATTAGAATTCATTGCCCATATTTGGGAAGAAAACTAATTGATGTAAAATGTGGGTATAATATTAAATTATTTGGATGAGAATTAGGGAAATTTAATATACTTGAGGTGAAGAAAAAATAAGATTATAAATGTGATGAGTTGATAGATGATAATTTGAATGAAATGGATGAATATATTAGATATTTAAAAATAGGTGATTTTTCTACTATATAAAAATAATAAATTGTTAAATGATTCATAAAATAATAAAGGATGTTTAGAGACAAATCTTCAGGGAGAGGTTATTCTTATATTCCCGATTAATTCATATTCAAGAAAATATGTTTGGCATATTAGTGTATTTCAATTTAATTTGTTAATACGGTACAAAAAAATTATGTATTCGGCCCATGAAGGCAAATATGGAATTTTTTAGAGGATGAGTCAAACTATTATATGAAATATGAAGAGGACCCATTTACATTGATGAATCATAGTTTACAAAACTTCTAGATCTGAATTGTGTAACCCCTTTCATACCATCACTAACATAACATAAATAGGTATGGTTGGGAACAATGACCATGCATAATGTTATTAAATGAAGACAATCAAATTTTTTATGATTTAATATTTAAAATTATATTAAATTTTATATATTAAATTGTTTATCTATACATTTTAATTTTTTTCATTCATGAAAATGGACAATTTGTTTAATTTTATTATATTTTTAGAATTGAAAGGATTCATGGTAAAATGACCCAATATAGAAGAAATTAGGATTAAAATATGGGCTTCATGAAAATGGGAGGATGCTTTAATTTTCAGTATTCATTTTTAATACCCTTTATTTTCTTGAATTGGTTTCTTGAGCATAAATGGAAAACCTACATAAGCACACTTAGATAATTAATTTTTAAAAACAATATTTTTAAAACAACATTTATCCCCATGATTAAATTATTCAATTTTCTATTTTATTGAATTGAATAAGTAAGATACGGATTTTGGGTAATTAGTGTGAATCATAGGTACATTAATTCCTTGAATCTAGTTTACTAATATTTCCACATATTATAGTTTGTTTTCTTCCCATCATACATTCTTGGATTTTTAGATGTTAATTTTGGTTAATTTATATTTATGAAACATTCAATGATTGATTTAATTAACGTAAATGATCATATTTTTAGGTTTTTATAATTATTTCACTAATAATTTGTGGAAAATTGTGGGCATATATCGACATATTTTACAATCTAGGATTTATATTTGAACATGTAAAAATTTTTATTTTTAAAAAATAAAATTATTAAGGAATTTTATTTCATTTATCCACAATACATGATAAACTCATATAATTAATCCAAATTATATTCCTAAGAGATTATTTACTAAATATTATATGAATAAAACACATTTTACAGCAAATAATCCATTTCAATATTTTCCCGGATGTTTTTTCATGATTTTAAAAGTTCAATTATTGTGTAAATGGAATTAATTAAAAATTTGGATTTCCATTGTTGAAGGTAAAATGTAATGGGTGTTTTATTAGGATTTGAAAGAGGTAATGTCATAATTTATTGTTTTTATTACACCACCTTTATAAAAATAAGTAAAGGTAAAAAATATTAGTTGAGTTATGGCGGGAAAAAATCATGATTAATTGAACAAAAAATTTTATTATGTGGGATTGGTGGTGCATGTGAGTTTTTAAATAGATAAATTTTTTAAAAATATAAAAAACATAAAAATATTGAAATAAAGGAAAATTATATTGTGGAAATTCATTATTTTTAGAATAATTTCTCATGACTATACAAAATCATGTATTCTGGGGGAGTTGTTACTTATTTAGTCGATAATATAATAGAAATGACATTTAATGTCATTATATATTATTATAATTTAACCAATTTTTTGGTATTAATTGTTTATTAAAAAAATTATACCATACATAAGACCTAAAATCAAATTATCGTTATTTTAGAAACCAAAATGTGTTTTTTTTAAATTTTTATGCTACTTGATTGTGAAACTAGATCACATTTATGTTTATATATTTGTTTTATATGATCATGCTATGATGAAAAAACCATAATTATATTAACATAGACTATTAGTGAAGAATAATAAGGGTATAGTTGATCATTATTAGCATGTTAGTAAATATTAATTATGAATATTGACTGAATTTAATGAGATTCTTAATTATTATTTTATGAAAAATCATTTATATTGTGTCTAGTGTCATGATGATAACATTTTTCATATGTGACCCAAAAAATTTATCTCTACCCATTTGAAAATTAATTTTTATCATTCATTTTGAATCATGAATATTGGTATAATGGATTTGAATATTATAATTTATAGTGTATATTTATTATTGGGGATATGAATGGATTAACTCTATGTTATTTGATGATTTTAATACAATTATTTTATTATTAAATTTGTTAGATTTAAAATTTTTATGATTTTAAATCCCATTTTTTGAATTTTAAATTATCATTTTTGTGTAATTCTGAATTTTGAATGAATGATTTTAAAAAAGGAAAAATTATTTGATTAACATGTTTTTTTATGTTTTATTTTTTTAATTATGATTTTTTGAGGTCTATGTATATTTAAATGAAAAATAAATATAAATTGAAAATATTTAAAAATAGGACCAAATATTGATTCCCTCAATCAAGGACATCAAGAGACATAGTTATCCTCAGAAGGGATAACCAACCTTGGAAACTATAGTATTGATGAAAAGGTGCATCATCCCCTATGTGGGTTTGTTAATGGGGAAGGACCATACCAAAGAGTGTTTACATTAGCGCAAAATGATAGTTTATAAAAAGAGTGGAAGAGAGTGTTACCGACACAAGGTATCACACCAATGTGGAAGATGTCATCATATATATTCCCATCAGGATTGGATAGGGATGAAACATGATTACTTATGAATTTTTTCCAGATCATGCCAAACAATTATGTGGTAATGAGCCATATATGGGGCATTATTAACTTAACAAAGTGATATCATCATGGGCCACTCGTTTTTTTTATGAAATAACCACCATGAAAATCTTATTATAGAATCCATTTGTAGTGCAGCAAACCTTCATTGGATGACGACTGAGGATCTCCACAGTGAATAGAAAATATATGTCCCCACAACCAATTATTTTACATTATGTCATAGTTATTGAAAATTATGAAATAGTTTAAGGAACTAAATTGTTGTATTTCAACTACTACCATAGAGCCCTATGATCTAATTATGATTAAGAAACATTCCAATATTCTGATGTAATGTGATGTAAGAAAGAGAAGATTGAGTAGCCTATGACAGAGGCCTATGAATACATCTTTTAATGATTTTTTATAGTGTAATGTCTTGTAGAATAAGAATAGACATGGTTTAGTGTGTAATGGTTTCTCCAGTGCTATATTTGAAGAAAATAATTCTTGAACAACTATTGTGTTGGACTTTATTAGGATATGGTGGAGATGAAAAGGGAGAAAATGACTATTTAATTCTTTTATTAGGATATGAATATGGGTTATGAACTAATATATATACATTAAATAAATTGTAAATCTATTCTTCTATTCCCCTCCATTTGTTTTTAGGGATTCTAACAATGAAATCGTCTAAAAACCCAAAACATTCAGGTCATGCATGATATGTGACCATGTCTTATAGGATGTCTAAGAATGAACTAGTATATATTTCCTCACCTACACCGTATGTGTTTTCTACACATATTGAATCAGGGATTTAAAGATGATAATTTTAATATATTAAAAAAGTAGAGAAAAATGAGGTCTCATTCTCCAAGTAATGGATACTAATATACCATCAATGAAATGATACGGGAAAAATTAATTTAAATTTGAAAATGTGGATAGATAATTCCTTATTGAAAACAATTGAGGTGGTTTTTGTCCAAGGGGTTGTACATAAGGGAAAACTGGAGACATGATACAATAACTACTACTATTATTGTGATGTTTTTCTAAAATACTTTTTTCTTCAATTTAATATAGCCTTGTGGAAATAATGAGGTGATAATTATTTTATGGAATGTTAAGTAATAAAAAGGTTATATCACATTGTATTTATTTTTTATTGAACTCATAATTTTATTTTTTAATGCGTTTCACTTAAATTTATTTCATACCATTTTACTTCATTTCTGACCATTTGATAAAGAAAATGGAATTCCTTTTAATTGTTATAAATAATAAAGGTTAATCATGGCCTGAGAAATGCATCTTTTTGGGACAATGTGTTTAAAAATGGTTCCAAAGAATAATCAATTTAATAACATAATCAATATGGGTTTAAAAAAATGTTCATGAAATATATGGTAATTAATATTACAGTAGGGTAACTAGAGATTGGTTCTAACACCATTGAAATTAAAAAACATAAAATATACCCCAAACTATGTTCGCAAAACTAAAATTACAAAATATTGGTACACTAATAATAAGTTACTTATAACCAGAAGAAATGAAATTTATTATTTTTATTTATTTTTCTGTTATTTTTTTAATTATTTTCCACTCGTTCTCTGTAGATCATATTTGATCTCTATTAAGATAAATTTTAAAATTATTCATTTTGGTTATTGGTATAAATTTGTATTTCATATTATAAGAGAATATAAAGGATACTTTCGGGTGATTTCAAGTATGGATTTGGAAATAGGTTAATGGTATTTTTTAGATGAGGTTATTTCAAAATTGAAATAAGAAATTTGGGATGGGATTCTAAAAAATTAGAAAAATGTGTTTCTAATGTAAGGGTTTGGGAATTATTTAATTAATTGTACCTATATATTTTAAATTTGTATTCACGAAATAATTTCAGGATTTAAGAATATAAATTATATTTTTTTATGTTCTATTGAATATATGGTTTTTATTTTATTTCTAACAATTATTTTTAGACTATATTGGTAACTTATTTCATTAAAACAACATTATGATTTAGGTTAGTATTCTATAAGGTTATGATTTATGTTTTATATATTATTAATGGTGAATGTATTTACACTATAATATTTATTATGAATCCATTGAATGAATTAATTGTGGTGGAATCCTATAGTTTTTCATGGATGAATATATCATTTGATTGGGATTGGTTTTCACATATTTTGATATTTTTATGCATAATTTTGTTTGTAATTTCAAATTTTAATTGGATATAATGAGGGTCATTGAGTAATGTGATTCTTATATATGGTTTATAATATTTTCTATATACCATGGGACAAAATTGAAATTAATGTGGCATTTTATGGTTACAATATAGATTTCTAGTCCATGTTATTAATCATTTCCTTTCTATGCATTTTATTGATATATGAATTCATCATTTTTTCGGATTTTGAAATTTATTTTTTAACAAGTAACAATTTTTTTAATAAGA
Source organism: Viscum album (assembly GCA_963277665.1). Taxonomy (NCBI): domain Eukaryota; kingdom Viridiplantae; phylum Streptophyta; class Magnoliopsida; order Santalales; family Viscaceae; genus Viscum; species Viscum album. The sequence continues at coordinate 1,635,388,126 of OY728121.1, read as the reverse complement.
GTTTTTATTTATCTAGAGTTAAATTTAAATTTAAATTTTAAATGGTAATATTTTTTAATTAATGTTGAAATGTTTTTTATTTTATAGAAAAATTAAATGTCCATTCAAAATGATATTTTTTTGAAAATGTCTCTTAAATGAATTGAATTTATAAAAATGAATTTTTTTAATATTCATCAATATAATAAAAATAATGTATACTTTTAATTATTTTTAATGTTTTTATGTGATATAACGAAGGTTCAACTAGAAATAATTAGGGAATTTTATAAAAATATATTTTTGAAATAGATGGTTTTGAAAAAAATGAATGTCAAGATATTTTACCAAAATATAAAATTTTATTTAAAAGATTTATTAATAAATTAATTTTCCACTTTCTAATATAATATACATTTTGAAAACATAATGATGTATTTAATAGGTTTCCTCTTATATATTATTTTTATAAATAGATGTTGTAAGTGGGATATTTTTTATATATATTTTAATGGTATGATATTGTCAGTTTCATTGATTGATTATATCATGGTCATATTATGATCTAGTTTATATAGAAAATACCAAGAAAATTTTAATTACTTTTTTTAGATATTTTAGAAATTATTTTTAAGTGTTTTAATTAATGGTATTTGATTATTTTTTTAGAAAAAATATTTATTCTTTGGGATATTGTAAAAAATGAGGTGTTCCGTTATTTATTTAATATCTTTTCAATCATGGGATTGATGTTGTTAATATTGGATTTCTCTAGATTATTGGTAGGGATTCACATTACGTGGTTTGATATGGGGTTTAATTTGTGAAATTTCATTTGAATGGTTATCTATAAAAATTCACGGGTTATTGTTGAGGAAACTGGGATATGATATTAGGGAAGCATAGTCCTTGGTTACCATCACGTAAACTATGATGTTCATATATAGTTATTTTTAATTTATCAATCCTTTTGATTAATTTATAATTTCTCATATTATCCCCTTCAATAATATTTTTGAATTTTTCACATGATGTGGTAATATTATTTTGGTGGGGACCTCAAGGAATGAATTTTTTTTATTATTTTAATCAAATGAATTGATCAAGGAAATAACATTTGGATATAATGAATAATAACATGTTAATCCTATTTGGAGTCACCTTCATATCAGTGGTGTTTATTTTTCTTGTTATTTTCTCTTGAATAGGTGACTGGATTTTGTAGACCTAATAGTTTAGTAAAAATATAATATATTTATGAGAATAAAATTAAAGAGTGTCTCACATCATTGAGTTGTCTTCTTTAATTCTCAATGATTGGTATCATTGTAGTAGAGTAACTTCAATTGAGTCATTTTTCTTTCATCATTTATAAATCCATCTTTTTATGAAATAATGTGTGTCTTATCTTCTTAGAGAGACTCATTTTCTATTTCTTTATGATTTATGGTGTAGCCCAGTAGTTTTTCCTCTATGGGGTTTCTAGGAAGAGTGACATTCGAACATCTAAAATAGTGTGTGTTGTTAATAAAATGATTTTTTTTTGAATTTTGATAAATTATTATAGTGTTTAAGACATGATTTTTTTTAGATATCAAGACATAAAATCTAACAAAATTAAAATATTTCAATATATGATTTTAATGATCAATTTCAAATGATTAGTTTTCATTGAAAAGTGATAAATTAATTTCTTCTAATGTGATTTATATGAACTCGATTGAAGTTAAATTTTAAATATGTTAAAATAATATATTTAGAAATAATTTAAGATATCATTAAAATTGAAATGGAATTTAATAATAATTCATTACATGATAAATTTAAAATAGTCAAATTATATAGATTTTTAAAAAGCAATGAGGTGGGACTTCAGGTCTTAAAATTTTATTTTAAATTGTAATTTGGAAGCCAAAACCAATATTCATTCTAATTTTTAAAACAAAATGATAAATTTGATTTCTGTTAATTAAATTTAGGTTTAAAAACATATTGGGTTTTCATAGGATTATGTATAATATCCATTGAAATATGGTTTCATGTTTTGTGAATTGATTTTTTGATTGGTGGTATTGTCCATTAGGTCATTGTATGTTTTATGTTGTATAATGATAAGTTAATTAGTAATCAAGTTATACCAGCAAATAATTACATTAGAGTTATAATTTTATTATTTTTCTATTTTTTTTGTGTTTTTAAATTTGATTCATCATCATTTTATTCGTTTTGATCAGTGCTTTTCTCCTTTATCTCCATGAACAATTTTCCTTATGAATGTATTGGGATAGAATTTGATACAGTGTCTTCATTTTCACATCCATGGGTTTATTAATGTATTTATGAGCCTTTTAATGGTTTTTTGGATCATGATGTTTCATATTGTTATCATGGGCTTAAATGAAATTATAGGGATCTTATAATTCTATATGAGATAGAATATGACGTGGTCCAAGACATAACATGGACCCAATAATTATTTTTTGTCAGTGATATATGAATTATTTTTTACTAATATGTTGATATTATGGTTCATTGATGATAAACTTTATACATCCATCTAATGGATTTAGATTTCATGCGTGGTCAATTCTCTTTAGTATATCCAATTATTTTTTAAATAGTTCTTTATTTTTCTAGCCATGTGCTATTAAATTTTCACATTTCACTATACCAATTAATTTCATGATATTTTAATTTTAATACATCAAATAAATTATTTTTTGGTATTTTTATGCTATTAATAAGTGATATCTAATCGATTCATAATTGGAATTGAATATATTAAATAATTTTTTTTCTAAGTTACATAATTGGGGAATCTTTAAAAAATAATGGAATGTACACTAAGTAAACCAAGTCTAGCTCAACACCACACATATGTGGAACCAAGAGGACAACCAAGACCAAGGTAATTTGATCAGGAAATCCTGGGAGTCGGAGAAAATATGACCCATGATTAAGTCATGCAGGACCATAGTTGTAGAGGTGGTTCTACTATGTGAGGAGACAAGACATCAACATGAATTGGTATAGGGAAGTATAAGAAAGGGATTGAGAATTTTAGATCACTACTAGTAAATACTGTGTGATATAAGATGGGCATGTACCAATGTAATTTAAATGTTGGATATGGTTCATACATGTAGTATTCCTTAGATACATAAAACATTTATATATAATGGGATCCACACATAGTTTTTTCAACCCCATCAGAAAACACAAACATCGATAATTCATTTAAAGGACCCCATAATATTGTTATATCAATTAATCTAAGCATATATTATTGTTTCCCCATTGTCTTAAACTTCATTATGTGGTCTGTTCATGTAATAATGATGAGACTTCAAAGTACTAAGACATTAAATAATTAGCCAATGTGCATGAAAAATAATTTTTATTTCCCATATTTTTCATTTAAGAATCATAGTAATCTCAAATATTCCATGTATGATATGTATCATGAGAATTAATTAGGTGGTGATATTATCGATTATACAAATAAATGAAGACAATCACTTAAGTCATCGTATGAAGTCTAAGACCATGAATTCTTTCATATACTACATGAATTATCAAATGGATTATAATAATTTTCAACATAATGTAATCTAATTAATATCATGATCAATATATGAATAATTCCAAGATAAATTAGTGATCTATGGAAATTCATTGTCATAAACGTGGTGAATGAAAAATATAAAATACTTTTGATTCATGATCTCCCAAGATAATTGGAAAATTTGAAGATGTTAACATAAGGAATACAAAGCGATGTAAAATGGTGATTTCATCACCAATATAAAATGATGATTAGATGGGACTAAAATATTTTACTACATTCAAATAATTAAAGAAATAATGTTATTGTAATAAAAAAATTTATCCATGTGATTATTTCATGTGAATTTTAAGAAATTGGGTGATCCACTAAATTGAAATAGAACCTATGAGACAATAATAACATGCGACAATATTTGTGAGATCATTCCATGGAAAAAACTATTTTGTGATGTTTTTTTAGGTTAAAAATGTTAGCATCCCCAAAGTCATTTGAAGGGCATAATAATTCACATAATAATATTTCAAATTCCTTATGAGAATAAATTTAAGACCTCCAACATATCCTTTATTGATACAATAAATAAAGGTGAAGGACATTGCAGACATCACATTGTTCATGTAACATAAGTTTTGACTGAAGAAGTATAATTCATTGAAAAAACACATTTTCTCTAAATATATTTAGTTATATAATGATATGTCATCTTGTAATGGAATTAATAGTGACCAATAATACCAATATATCATTGATGGAGTTTGCGATATTACCACACACACAATATTTATCACAGTAAAGTAACTTATGAATCATTTTTTTGTTTATGAGAAGATTTATTTAAATCCATAATTCAATTTTGTGATGGATGATACCGTATCTTATAAAAAAATTGATCATAAACATTCTATGTTACACTAGTGATAAGTGTAATTCAAAGGTTTCATAAAATCTGTGTAGTCTATAAATTCCATACAAATATAATTGTCACACCGAAAAAAAATTCTGATTCCATAAATCATATGATTTATGTGTACATGATTGAAGTTATTTGACAACTATGGAATACGAAGTTCAATTTTCATAGTGTTATATCTTGAAAAAAATATTTAAGACACCTTTTTTCACCACATTAAAATATAATATTGAGTTCATGACCACATTCAAAAGGATATTGAGACTGAGCATTATTGTTGTGAGGAAAATATCCATTATAGGTTATCAAAATAAATTTATAAAGGCTCAATGTAATATTTAGTGGTTATTGGTGATGCATAGAGTGTACATAATAATTTGAAATCACAAAATTTAGTGGAGGAATATTTAATATGATAAAAAATTAGGTTAATCCTATATTAGATGTGAAACATTCCTATTACTATCGAGGAAAGTTGGTGTCTCTTAGTTAGAGGTAGAAGTAGGGGTCCTCTAATTGGAATATGAGGAAAAGTACCTTAGTTAGATATGTAGGAAAACTAATTCTATTAGTTTGATATGTATCACTATAATCAATTTTTTAATAGTTAATAATCCAGGTTTGGGGACCAATATAGAATAGAGTACATCATTGTACTGAAATAATTTAAATATTGCGAGTTTCTCTATCTAACACTTCTTATACTACAAATGTAGTGAGTTTGGGAGATAAAATTGAGTATAATGAGAACCATATTAATTTACTGTAATTGAATTTAATATAAAAGTATTTATAATTGGAAACCAATTATTCACCCCTCCCCTATCAGCGTTAAATTTATCCTAATGTGAAAAAAGTTTAATAAGATAAATAATATACCACTAATAATACAAGAACCATTCAGAGATATGGAAAATATTATCATTGACAACATCCAAGGTGTTCCAAACAAGTTTTTAGTAATTATCATAGTTTAATGAATTATATAAAACTTAATCTCTTATCACTCAACCTAGATGTGGGGGATACAAATGTAGTAGGTTTTTCTTGATGAATTACATAACATTAATATAGATTATGAGATGTTATAAATTATAGCCATTAAGAATAAAGATAAAATTGAAATGTCCTTTAGATCCATGAAAAATGTAATGTCATAAAAATAGAGTAAGAAGAATACGAGGATTCAAACAATAATGAGTATGATGATGACTTCTATTGCATCTTTGTCCTTGTATCCATAGGTTTCAGGAAAGTAAATGGAAAGGAATGAATAAGAAACCATATGACATATTCTAATATAGAAGCACATTACAAGATATTTCCAAATATGAAGATTGAGGAATTATATTCAGAATCTGAATCAGATGAGGGAAGATCCTGTAAAAATTGTATATTAATAAGAAATAAAATCTATAGTATAAATAAAATATATCATATAAAAATGCATAAAAAGTTTCATAAATAATTTTTTCTTTAGATAATGATGTCAGTATCCTCTCCCAGGAAATATAAATATCTGATTCATCATGTACCAGTGATAATGATATGTTATTACTAGATCTTAAGTGGATTAAAAATGATCATTTATAATTCATCATTAAACCAATATTATATCTCAAGAAATAAATTATGATTCTTTAGAATGAAAACTAGAAATTATCTCCTTAGAATAATTGTGAAGAAACGTTTCATGATGATAAATAATGGATAAAGCTGATCAGAAATGAATTATCTTCTATAAGTGAGATCAAGATGAACATATTAAAAATTGTTGAACAAGATAAAATTATATGTGATCTTGAACAATTGTTCAATTATAGAGAAAAGAATTTTTGTGAGACATAAACAATATGTGTCATAGTGAGACCTAATTTGAATATGGATATAAAATATTTCACTAAAAATATTGAGATCATATGATAAATGTTTCCAGCCGTAATGAATAATGATAAAAGTTTTTCTAAATAATTATTATAGATTGATAATTTTTATAGTGAATTTTTTGATAAAAAATATCGGATTTTGAAGGAAAAGTGAAATTGAGGATAAATATTACATCAGGGTATGATAATTTTGTTGGTGAATGAAACAATAGAGAAGGAAATGGAAACAATAAAAAACTCAAGATTCATCTAGAACCAATCTAGTAAAATAAAGTATCTAAGATTCTTTTGGTGTTGTGGTATGAATGGTCATATTCCATAGTATTTATGGTTTAATATATCATTACCGGGAATATGTAAAAAATCATGGGTTTGTTTCAATGATCATCAGAGGTTGAAATCTCTATGAAAAGGACTTCTAAACAAATCTTCAACAAAACAATCAAAAAAATGTTTCATATTCTATAAGAATATTTTTGGTAGATTCAATTTTGTAGGTCACAAGATCGAGGTGAGGGTGGAATGGTTGGAAGGAGAAGTTCCTCTTTTTATGAATTAGGAGAGGATGAAACGAAAAATCAATGAAAATACATGTTGTGATTTTAAGAAAAATAAGAAGGTCAAGAATGTATTCATACATCATTGGAAACATCATTAATAACTGGCTAAATGATTAGATGAATAAGGGAGACATGATAAATCTAGAGTAAATAAAATATTATTCAAAAATATATATGTTGATCATAATAATACATTACCCACAATTTGAAACAATAAAATCCAAGAAATTGAGGTTGAAATTGTTATTCAATTGAAGGATGAGGTTCATGGGTAGAAGTAATATTTTCAAACTAATGAGGCACATGACAAAAAAGTGTAAAAAATATTCTTCCCGTACTAAGGTTAGTAGAAAGGAATGGTCATGATTAAGATGAATCTTTCAGTTTTAATGTGACTTTTTAAAAACAAATTGATAACTATTTATAAAGTATTATATTTTGTTTTTTTAACTAAGAATTTAGTTAAATAAAAGATATGTTTGAGGCTATAATTTATAGATATCATGATAATTTTGTTCTTTTTGAATTCTACTAACTTACATGAAATTGATGATCAATGTGCATCCCATGAGGTGGAGATTAATCATTTCACTATAAAATTATTAAGTTTATATTGAAGTATATGTAAGATTTATAATTTCATTGATTAATATGATTATTTACACTACCCTGAATGATAATTGATATATCTAAGAATGATTTCACATGCATGATGATTATGAATTTCATAGACATCCTTTGCAGTGTCAATATTTTTTCCATAGTGGTTTATCTAATGTAGACTTAGTGCTGATTAACTTATGTTTCATTCAAAAGCGAACCATGTCACATCATTCCTCGATGAGAAGTTATCTTGGATTTTTAGTATAAAAGGGATGATCACACATTCATTTAAAAAATGTGATGTGTTGAATTCACCAATTTTCCTTTGAATTTGATTTTCAAATGTGGATAATTTTTTGTTTGAACATATTGACTATTGAAAAGAGTGGTTAAAAAAATACAAATTTCGATATTGTTGGGAATAATGTTCCATTTTTTGTTAATGACATGTCAGTATGTGTTTAGTGATATGTGGATAATGTATTAATTCTTAGATTGTGGTTATGGATTTTTATAATGTTATTGGATGTCACACATGACAATTTTAATTTTTAAATATAATTTTTTTTTTAAAATTTCCTTATTTTTTAATACATGGTCAATGGATTTTCATATATTATAAGACTGGTTAATTATATGCACTATTAATTTATTGAAATTAAATACTTTCATTAATGATAGTTTAATGATCTTATTAAATGACATTTTATTTTTTTTAATTTTATTATAATTATATTAAATAATTGTATATTATCTATGTTGTATAATGGTGGAAATAAAAAATAATAATGGCATGCCAAAAGAGTAAGCCAAGAATAGCTTGACTCATATCATATGTGGAACCTGATGGTTGACCATAACCAAATGATCCATCCCATGAAAACCAATGAGTTTTAGAGAAGTGGATGCATGTTTATGGCCATCATGAGCATGGGAATAGAGGCGGTGCCATTGTCTGGGGATACGTGATGGTATCTTGAATTGCTACAATGTATTACGTGAGGGGGTTTAGGATTTTTGACTGGATACATGAAGCAATTCAATGATATAACATGTTCTTTATCAAAGGAATTTTTTATATTGGATGTGTCTTAATAGAAAATTGTTCGTCTATCACATATATGTAGTAAATATCTAGTACCACATGAAATTTCTTATCAAAAACATCAGAACTTGTAACACCCCAAGATTTCATAGTGTGTTATTTCTTCAAAATAATTCAATAACTTGCACTACACACAACACCGAGTTCAAGCGCACCATGAATTACCAAACAATCCGTTCAAAAGAGGTTATGAACAGTATTAACTAAATTTTAAACTTTATATAATCCTTATAATTTTAGAATCCATATTATGAGTTTCTTAGACATAATGTAAGAACAAATTCACTTTCAGTATTGCTCTTTTACCAACTTCTAATAGTGACCCCTTTTTAAATAAAATTTTTTAAACTTTTTGACTAAATGGGGACATGAAAATTTTAAAATGAAATATCCCAGGCATCCACGGTACAGTTTACTTTGAATAATACAGTAGCGTGTGTTGTACGCAACTTCGAGTCCTAACACACCATAACCAATCAAACTAGCCGTTATGATTAGTAATACCAACTATTTGAAATTATATATATTTTATATTTCAAAATGGATTTCATTTTGGGATTCAGAATATCGAATTTATCCTAAGTTGAAATTTTGGAACTTTTCAGATAACTTTAATATTATGATGAATAGTGAAAATTACTAAATTTTAATTAAAAATAAATTTTTTAATCAAAATAATTAATAGTGATAAATTATGAATTTGAGTGGGTTTAAAGTATATTTAGAATATATTTTTAAAATTTAATTCAATGTTGGTCATTGGACATAATTTCACAATTAAACCGAACATAAACAAGTGTCAATCTTTTGATAGTTATTATCTCTTAAAAACACGCTTTTTGTTTTAACAACAGGAATTAATATTAAATTAATTTCTGCCACTTATGTGATTTGAATTTGGAAAAATGGATTCCATATTTGGAATTAGGATGTTCATATTTTTTAAATAGATAAATCTTATTTTTAGACATTTTGAATAATTACTGCGGTAAATATTTTATTTACCATGGTTAAGGGTAAATCCGGTCAATAAGGGTTAAATAAATAATATTATAATAATACTAAATTATCCTAAAACGTGTCCTAACCTTATTTTTTGATAAATTTTCGACCATATGCATCTTGGGGTCGATTTTGGGACCCCATGGAGCCACTTGTAGGTGATAGGGACACTTTATTTTAATTAAGTTAAATTAAGTACAAAAATGACAGAAGCATATATCTTTTAGAAAAACAATTTTTACATAGGGTTATATATGTTGGATTTTAGACTATAAATATTCATTATAAATATAAAACAATTTCCTACATAATGATATTTTATTTATAATTTTTGTACTGTATATAATTTAATTTATTTATGACACAATGATGATGTAGTAATTACCATAATATTGAAAAATTAAAATAATTGATATTATAAATACCCAAATAAATATAATTTGAGACTTTTAATGAATTGAAATAATTTTATAGGATAATATGACATATTATGACTGATTTAATAGACTTTTTTAGAATTAATAATTCTGTTATAAGTTTCACAAAAATAATCTATTGAATAGTGTCAAAATTAACATAAAAGAGTGTATAAAAAATATATTATATTATTAATTGATATTAAATTCTTAAAAATCTATGGTTCAGCCAAGTGACTTATATCACGATAGGTGTATCATTAATGGACCACTTGGGGGGTCTCTTGGATGTATATAGTATTTTTATTAACTATGTAATATAAAAATACAAAGTGACATGGTAAATGTCAAACTAATTAATTAAGAGTTAAAAATAAAAGATAAGGTTAATATAATGACCCAAACCTGTCTAAAATCTATTGGTTGAATGTTTTTCGACCTATCCCGAACATAACATTTAAATAATGCACTTTGGAGAAATTAGAAACCGAATATGAATTTATTATAAATTAATATTTATAGCTTTTCCAAAGGTGTCCCTCACCCCTCTTATAAAAGGGCACTCCTCCTTCTCATTTCATCACACACTAAAAGCCTTTTGGTTAGGCCAAAATCTTCCCAAATACTCTCCAAAATTCCCTCACTACAACCTAGAGGCCTTAGTTTGATCAGAAATCCATCATTTGGAGCCCTTTTGATCAAATCAAAAGGAAGAACCCGAAGAAGAGGTAATGTTTTCACCACCCCTTTTCAAGTTCCTTTCTTCTTCAACATCTTCTTTCTTTATTATTACCATTATAAAATAATAACTCTAGTATCATATATACACTGTGATATTATTATAAATATGGTACAACCATATTCAGTATTCTATCCACCCTTTGAATAACATGTCACCATATGTCCGTACGTACGGCTTACAATCTCCACGTCGTGGTGTAATTGTTATTCAACATATTATTATTTGGATGGGTATAATAATGATGTGTAAATCATGTAAATAATAAATATAACATAATAATTATTCTGTATATATGATATACCATTCAATTATATATTATTTTAATATCAAAATAATGATATTGTCGCTCGTGCGTACGTACGGACTACCGTCTCCACGAACGCGATGAGATTCATTCTCCATCGTATACATTCAATTATAATTCTCAGTTGATGATTAATAATAGTTTTTAAGGACTTTATATCATTCTGGATATGATTAAGATACAACCTATCCATAAAAACATGGATTACGTAACAAAACATATAAAAGAAAACAAGTAAGTTAACACCCAAAATGACGATAATACTAAGATATTATTAAGAAATAAATGTTAAAAGATCATATATGATATCATATTAATGTATATGATTAATGTATAATATAATAACAATTATTTCACCATTATACAGGAGGTTTACCTACCCCAACCAAGGAAAAGTACAAGGTAAGGGTTATTTTCACAATCTCTTCATTATCTGAGGTTGTTTATACATAATAATCTACTGGGATCTCTTTATCATCCACATCCATGTTTCTTAAAAATGTATTTCAAAACATTTTTACTATTTAAAAGAATATGGGTTAATGTCATTTATACCCTTATTTGAATTTTTATAAGAGTTTTATAAAGGAATCTTTCCTTTGTTTTCCAAACAAGGTGCTTTATAACCTTTTTGATAGAATTAAGGTAAGAATGTTTTTTTTAACTTATATGGCAGGGGCGGTTATTTTCCGTCGTTATAAAATCGTCGAAGCTTCCCTTACAAGCTTATAAGAATATTTTCAAAGAAAATGATTTATTTTATAAATATATGATTCTTAAATGATTTCAAAATAGAAATATATATATCTCTAAAAAGACTTTTTATTTCATCTATGTAAACATCCTTTGATAGATTTTACGCTTATTTGAAGTTGATTTATTATGATACAAAAATTCTATATTTTATTGAAGGTTTTGTGCTATGTTTGAGTGTGGATGTGCTATTTTTACACCATTCATAGTTTATGGTGAAAGTATTGGCATTTATTATGCTAGTTTTAAAACGAATATTTATGTTATGTTTACACCTTTTCATATGGGAATGCATGGGACTTAATATCTGATGGGTGGAGCCCGCTATAGCTCCTCGATGCATTGGTAGGTCTCATTTGACATACTAGTGTCTTGGCACAACGACTTGGAAAAATCTTATTTGTAGTCTTGGAACGAGGCCTTGGCTATGTGGTTATGATAGTCTGGCATTATGCATTCCATCATTATGAATGAGGTTATTGATATTGCATGTGATTATTCAATTAGTAGAATATCCATGTGAATAATTAAATGTCATTATTTCATTTTATTTTTTCCATACTATGTTGAAGTTCATGTTTAAAATGCTTTTGTTTTAGTTATACACTGCCTTAAATGATTATTCTTATTTATGAATTTTTCTGCTATATTGTTATCGATACTGGGCATTTGAGCTCACCCCTTTTCTATGTTTTATTATTCCTAGGATGTGAAGAAGTAATTTATGATTGACCTGCAGGGATAGTATGTGGGGATATGAGTGTGGAATATGGAGACTATGTTGTTGTGGTAGTTTTTCACCTTATTATGTAATGTAAAACTGTATGAATATATCTAATGTTTCCAAGGATACTAAATCAATCGGTCTTTCGAGATTGTATCTTTCTTGTGATCATGCCAATGTCAGGTAATAATGCACCGACTCTGGGTAACTAGGGTCGGGGCGTTACAGTTGTTATCATAGGAAGTTTAGTACAAACCTTGGAAGCTATATTTAGATAAACTCTGATTAGAGCACATTGATTTAAGATGGAATTTGTGGTTTAGTAAAGAAAAACTTCCTAGAATTTTGGTATTGAAGAGATTTTGTGAGTTTTCCGAGTAATACATCCCTGTCTGGATACGACCAGGTAGAGGCGGCTCTGTCACAGATGTACATAGGGGTAAAACCTGAAAAAACCGCTTTGAGCTGGACTCGATTGGGAACTGGTGCACGACAACGGGCCTTGCTGCACTCTTGGTTACGACACTCCCAGGGGAAATGCTTTGGATAATTCTCATTTTCTTTAGAAACCGTTATGAAGGGGTTATGAGTATATATTTCCTCAATGGAGAAATTTTTAAGATTATTGATTTTATCCATAAACTATATAATTTATGTTATGGGTCTTTCATATTCAGGATTAGGTATTTTTATTCATAAACTAATCTAGTGTATACCATTGTCTAGAAATGGTGCCCATTAGAAGGAATGAGAACTCCAGCAATGCATATGATCCAATGAGAATGAAGGATCAAATATTTCATTGTATTAATGAAGAATTTATAAGAGAAATAGTCTCCCATGCATTATCATCATATGAAGAAATAATATCATGTGTTGATATGATAAGTAAAGATTTTACTAAGTCATATGGCTTTGAAGGGAAGCAAGAGAAGAAACAGATGGAAGAGAGAAAGATGGATAAAGGTAAAAGGGAAAATAATAATTTTCCCATATGTGATAACTGTGGGAAAAAACACCCTGCAACTTTCATGAAAGAAATGAGAGTTTGTTATAAGTGTGGAGGGAAAGGGAAAAAAGTACGTGAATGCATGGGTAAGAAAATGGTTTCAAATGTACAATGCTTCATTTTCAAGGAGTTTGGACACTACACGAACCTATGTCTCAGTCATTAGACTATGCCACAAATGACGGTATTAGATAATAATCATGTTATGATACTACTATAGATAAAGAGGAATGGTTAGAGTTCTTATGTTGATTATGTCATTTAAGTGTTGTATCAACAATGTACTTGTTATAATAATTATGGAGTACTATTTAATTATGGACTTGAGACTGTGTGGAACAAATAAAAGTGACTCAATAGAAGGTTAATTTTTTTTAAAATTTATGGTTGAGAGAATGATAAACCATAATATGGTTTTGATACCGAGGTAGTGATTTTAGAATAATACATTATTGTTTTGGATAAATTATATTGGATATTCTTGACTACCTTGAAACTGATTAATTATTTGTATATTCCATCATTATTGGGGTTTAAAACATTTTTGGATTGAAGGAGTATATCTATTATTCTTTGAGGAATAAGGGATCATGAATGTAATCAATATGGTTTTATGGTAATTCAGGATCTTGCAGTTTTTTAAAAGAATACATGATTAAGGTTTTCACATGTTACTATGCGGACAAAAGGATCTTCATTGTGTTTACCTTCCTTATAAATTTTGGACTGATATATTTTGGATAGTTCTAGTTTGGATTATTTTGGACTGCCATAAAAGGACAACCTGGAGGTCGGTCGGCATCCCTTCGCGTCCGGAAAGGCCATGATACTTGAACCCATAACCGAAGGGCGAAAAGGGTGTATCACCTACCACTGACCCACATGATGTCCGAGATTAAATAATGTAGTTTTTTTAAAAGATCTGGTAGATAAATTATAAATTCGTTTTTTTGGAACCCTGTATGAATATGATAAATTGAATATTTTTTATGTTCTATTATCTTTTCGAGTGAAATATGAGTTTGTGGTAGAAATTAGTTAAAGGATGGAACTCTACTTGTCATGAATATATATTTTTTTCTCTTATTCTATGAATAAATTAATACTTATACTTTATTTAAGGAATCCTAAAACCAAAAATGTGTTATCCTAATACCCTATGTTTTGTTGAATCGATGGTATTTCAAATAATCATAGATTGATGAATTTAAGGACCTCAATTTTACACATGTTTGTGATTGATGACCTCAATAACTACCTATAAATATTTATGTTTTTCCTCCAATTATATGTCTCTAATTCCCACCAATGTTCTCCTAATCGAGATCATAATTTGGTGGTTTCCCTTTCATTTCTTTTTTCCACATATTAAGACTAAATTTTAGTAACCCAATTTCTGATGTGGGTTTTCCCACAAATATATTTTCTATTTTCCGCCTTTTATATTCGAAGAATAATTTCAAATTGCGAGGACGCAATTTATTGAAGGAGGGGAGAATGTAACACTCTAAGATTTCATAGTGTGTTATTTCTTCAAAATAATTCAATAACTTGCACTAAATGCAAAACCGAGTTCAAGAACACCATGACTTACCAAAAAAGACATTCAAAATAGGTTATGAATAGTATTAACTAAATTTTTAACTTTATATAATCTTTATAATTTTAGAATCCATATTATGAGTTTCTTAGACATAATGTAAGAACAAATTCATTTTCAGTATTGCACTTTTACCAACTTTTAATAGTGAACCCTTTTTAAATACAATATTTTAAACATTTTGACTAAATGGGGACATCAAAAATTTAAAATGAAGCATCCAAAACTTCCATGATACGCTTTCATTTGAATAATACAGTAGCGTGTGTTGTATGCAACTTCGAGTTCTAAAACACCATAACCAATCAAACTAGCCATTATGAATAGTAATACCTACTTTTTGAAATTATATATATTATAAATTTCAAAATTTACTTCATTTTTGGATTTGGAATATATAATTTATCCTAAGGTAAAATTTTGGTACTTTTCAGATAAATTTAATATTTTTATGAATAGTAAAAATTACTATATTTTAATTAAAAATAAATTTTTTAATCAAAATAATTAATAGTGATAAATTATGAATTTGAGTGGTTTTAAAGTATATTTATAATATATTTTTACCATTTAATAAAATTTTTGTCATTGGATATAATTTCACAATTAAACCGAACATAAACAAGTGTCAATCTTTTGATAGTTATTATCTCTTAAAAACACGCTTTATGTTTTATCAACGGGAATTAATTTTAAATTAATTTCTGCCACTTCTGTGTTTTGAATTTTGAATAATGGATTCCATATTTGGAATCAGGATATTCATATTGTGTAAATAGGTAACTTTTATTTTTAGACATTTTGAATAATTACTGCGGTAATATTTTATTTACCATGGTTAAGGGTAAATTCGGTAAATAAGGGTTAAATAAATAATATTATAATAAAAATAGATTACCCTAAAACGTGTCCTAACCTTATTGGTTGATACATGTTCGACCATAGACATCTTTGGGTCGATTTTGGGACCCCATGGAGCCACATGTTGGTGATAGGGACACTTTATTTTAATTAAGTTAAAATAAGAACAAAAATGACATTAGCATATATATTTTAGAAAACCAATTTTTACATAGGGTTATATATGTTAGATTGTCGACTATAAATATAAATTAGAAATATAAAACAATTTATTACATAATTATATTTTATTTATAAATTTTAGACATTAAATAATTTAATTTATTTATGACACAATGATGATGCAGTAATTACCATAATATTGACAAATTAATATAATTGATATTATAAATACCCAAATAAATATAATTTGAGACTTTTAATGAATTACAGTAATTTTATAGGATAATATTACATATTATGATTTATTTAATTGACTTTTTTAGAATTAATATTTCTGTTATGAGTTTCACAAAAATAAACTATTGAATAGTGTCAAAATTGACATAAAAGTGTTTTTAAAATAAATATTATATTATTAATTGATATTAAGTTCTTAAAAATCTATGGTTCGGCCAAGAGACTTATATCACGATAGGTGTATCATTAATGGAACACTTTGGGGTCGATTGGATGAATATATTATGTTTATTCACTATATAATATATAAATACAAAGTGACATGGTAAATGTCAAACTAATTAACTGAGAGTTAAAACTAAACGATAAGGTTTATATAATGACCCCAACCTATCTAAATTATATTGGTTGAATGGTTTTCAACCCATACCCACCTTAAAATTTAAATAATCCACTTTTTATCCATTAGGAACCGAATATGAATTTATTATAAATTAATATTTCTAGCTTTTCCAAAGATGCCCCTCATCACTTTTATAAAATGACACTCCTCCTTCTCATTTCTTCACACCTTCAAAGCCTTTTGGTTCAGCCAAAATCTGCCCAAATACTCTACCAATTTCCCTCACTACAACCTAGAGGCCTTAGTTTGATCATAAAGCGATCCTAAGGAGCCCTTTTGATCAAATCAAAAGGAAGAACCTGAAGAAGAGGTAATGTGTTCACCACCCCTTTTCAAGTTCCTTTCTTTTCAACTTCTTCATTCATTTTTATTACCATTCTCAAATAATAACTCCATTATCATATATATACTGTGATGTTATTATAAATATGGTACAACCATATTCAGTATTCTATCTACCCTTTGAATAACATGTCACCGTCGGTGCGTACGTACGACTTACCATCTCCACGTTGTGGTGTAATTGTTATTCAACATATTATTATTTCGATGGGTATAATAATGATGTGTAACTCATGTAAATAATAAATATAACATGAT
Organism: Viscum album; assembly: GCA_963277665.1. Lineage (NCBI taxonomy): Eukaryota > Viridiplantae > Streptophyta > Magnoliopsida > Santalales > Viscaceae > Viscum > Viscum album. The sequence continues at coordinate 1,635,370,702 of OY728121.1, read as the reverse complement.
ATTGATTATTTATATATGATAAAACATCCAATTATATATTATTTTAATATCAAAAGAATGATATTGTCGCTCGTGCGTACGTACGGACTACAGTCTCCACGAACGCGATGAGATTCATTCTCTATCGTATCAATTCAAGTATAATTCTCATTTGATGATTAATAATAGTTTTTAAGGACTTGATATCATTATAAATATGATTAAGATACAACATATCCAAAACAAACATGGCTTACGTAACAAAACATATAAAATAAAACGAGTAAGTAAACACCCGAAACGACGATAATACTAAGATATTATTAACAAATAAATTTTAAAAGATCATATATGATATCATATTAATGTATATGATTCATGTATAATTTAATAAAAATTATTTCACCATTAAAAAGGATTTTAACCTACCCCAACCAAGGAAATTTACAAGGTAATGGTTTATTTCGCAAATCTCTTCATTATCCGAGGTTGTTTATACGTAATAATCTACTGGGATATCTTTATCATCCACATCCATGTTTCTTAAAAATGTATTTCAAAACATTTTTACTATTTAAAAATAATATGGGTTAAAGTAATTTATACCATTTTTTAACTTTTTATAAGTGTTTTATAAAGGAATCTTCTCGCCTTTTTCCAAACAAGGTGCTTTTTAACCTTTTTGACAGAATTAAGGTAAGAATGTTTTTTTAACTTACACAGTGGGGGAAGTTATTTTCCACCGTTATAAAATCTTCAATGCTTCCCTTACAAGAATATAATAATATTTTCAAAGAAAATGTTTTATTTTATAAATATTTGACTCTTAAATTATTTCAAAATAGAAAGATATATTTCTCTAAAAATATTTTTGATTTCATCTATGTCAACATCCTTTGATGGATTTTACGCTTATTTGAAGTTGATTTATTATGATACAAAACTTCTATATTGTATTGAAAGTATTGTGATATGTTTGACTGTGGATGTGCTATTTTTACAGAATTCATAGTTTATGGTGAAAGTATTGACATTTCGTATGCTAGTTTTAATACAAATGTTTATGTTATGTTTAAACCTTTTTATATGGGAATGAATTGGACTTAAAATGTGACAGGTGGAGCTCGCTATAGCTCCTCGATGCATCAGTAGGTCTCATGAGACAAACTAGTGTCTTGGCACAAGGCCTTGGAAAAATATTCTTTGTAGACTTTGCATGAGGCCTTGGATATGTGGTTAAGATAGTCTGGTATTATGCATTCCATCATTATGAAAGTGGATATTGATATTGCATGTGATTATTTGATTAGTAGAATATCCATGTGAATAATTAAATTTCATTATTTCATTTTATTGTTTCCATACTATGTTTAAGTTCATGTTTAAAAGGCTTTTGTTTTAGTTATACACTGCCTTAAATGTTTATTCTTATTTATGAAAGTTTCCACTATATTGTTATCCATACTGGGAATTTGAGCTCACCCCTTTTCTATGTTTTATTTTTCCCAGGATGTGAAAAAGTAATTTATGAATGACCTGCAGGGATAGTATGTGGGGATATGAGTGTGGAATATGGAGACTATGTTGTTGTAGTAGTTTTTCACCTTATGATACAATGTAAAACTTTATTAATATATCTAGTGTTTTCAAGGATACTAAACCAATCAGTCTTTCGAGATTTGATCTTTCTTGTGATCATTCCAATGTTATGTAATAATGCACCGACTTTGGGTAACTAGTGTCGGGGCGTTACAAAACTCATGTACTACAAGATATGAAGAAAAAAATCATGTCCCATTGTTATTCTAATTCATCTACACATATATTGTTGGTCCCCTATCACCATCAACCCCTTGATGAGGTCTTCTTGAAGAAGAATTATTATATTTAAATGGATTGAGAAAAAGTAGAATGCACCAATGAGGTTTCAACATCATTATTCATGTGAAAATTTGTCTTGCAGGAATCATAGGAATCCAATTGTATGAACCAGTGGATTTCTCTAGAATGATCAGAAGTGTGGAGATCCATCATGTGAGGATCTATTGATCATAAGAACTAGTTATGACAACAAAATATCCCAATTCATTAAATTTACAAATTTGAGATCTTCTTTCATCGATATTAATTTATTTGGTGTATTATTCTAATTTTTAAGCTGATGTTATCTAAGGCATCATATGATCAAAAAATTCATCATGTAATGAGAATGTAGTGATATAACAAATCAATTGATCATTATACTAGATAATAAAAATTCCAAGATACTCACAATTCATGATCTCTATATTTAATTGGAGATTTTGAATTAGTTCACTCATAGGGTAAATAGTGAAGTGGAGTGATGTATTCATATATTATATAAATAGATTCTCATCCAAGAGTGTAATATACTGAAAAAATATTTGATGAGTTAAATAGAACTTTCATAATAAAATAAATATGTGTCATGATTAATTCATGTAAAGGATAAAAAATATCAGGATCTATTCATGTGAAAGAGAACTAGTAATATAATAAGATTATGCAAAAAAAATTGATAATAAATTCCGTAAAAAAACTCTATTCTTTTGATGTTGTTATATGAAATACCTATAGACACAATATATGTATCAAGAAGGGAAAATGGTTTCACATAAAATTCTTCAAAATACCTTATCCAACAGAACGAAAGTCCTCCCATATAGCGATCCTAGTTACATAATACAAAGGTGGTGGAAACTATGGAAAACATGAATTAAATAATGAATGAATAAGGATATATATTGAAAACCACATATGGTCTCTCAAATGAGTCAGTGAGAATATATGATTTCATCTTGAAAAGGAAGGAGTAACCCCTGAGTCATCATGATCATGTGAGTAGTTTGAGAAAGATCCACAGGAGAATGTAACTCGCAAAGTCTCATTTTGTTTATGTGAAGAAATTTTATATTCATTATTTTTTATTTTTTATCTACATAACCATATAACATAGCCTTTATTTTATCATTTTTTAACATTTTAATCCAAATTAAATACTAATACATTTTTTAAAATAAAAACATGGATTCTATTTAATTAGTTGATGTTTTTGAATTATATTTATTCTATAAAATATTGATGAACATTATTTGAACAACTTGTACATGTACTATTATGTTTGGGACCTCATACATAATGAATCACAACTATAAAATTGCATCACTATGTCAATTGGACATTATAGTTAATAAAAACGTTTTGATAAAGGTATATATAAATTTTCATTTCCTATCAAATATTATTGAATCATGACAGAGAATGTTGGACAATACAAGATAGTGATAGACGATTGAAGATCCTCTGATAATGTATTATGCCTTCATCATAGGTGGTAAACATGGTTTGGACTAGGGAATAGTAAAATCTTATGGTTGGAGAAAGGTGTTGATGTTGTCTCTTCCTTGGAGCCATATAAAATGTATTCCTGTTGAATATTTAAGAAAATTATGTCTCTCTATTTGTGATAGATAATTGTAATCACCTTTTTTATAATGAATAGTCCATTTTTTGGCACCAATAATTTTAGGATTATTTAATTATACTAAAAATTGTTTGAAATTTTTATTGTTATATATACAAAATCTACTACACATAATGTAACTATAGAAGATAATAATGATTAAATTGAGAACATTAACAAGTTCATTTGGTCAAATATATATGAAATGTAACACCTAAAATGAAACCACTAATTCACCCCTCTACTATAAATTGTCAATTTGGAATGGGGAACTGCACCATGTTTTTTCAAGAGATATTCATCTGAAAATTTGGGGAACAAAATTTTTAAGATTTGTGTGGCCATGAGAATGGTGAATGCTGACTCTCCATATGGGACACAACTAGATTTTCCTCACCTGATCATGTTGTACTGAATGGTGTGCCTAAAACTACAAACAACTATCTCTGAAATCATTGTATGTCACTACGGTTAGTCTCATAGGTATTGTACAATCAATGAAAAATAACCATTCTAGAAAGATACATTATATAGCCATTGATGATTTAAATTTTATTAATTGGAGAATCGATAATCTAATATTCTAGGCTCCTTACAACCATTGATGGGGGCTCATACAATCTTCATGTAAGTGCTAAACATATTTTGAAACTATAAAACCACTCATATGTCATCCATTGGACTAGTTTCAATTAATAGATCATCTACCTTGTCCATGTGGACTCTCTTCCACATACTAGTGAAATTTTGGAGTACTATCATCAAATAACCTCAATGGTTCCTCTAGTGTAAAATTTCAATTATCATTCATTGACTCTTTACCCATATTATTTATGTTTCTATCTTCCATAAGGATATGACATCCTAAGGTTCATTCAATAAGATTTTTTTTATCTAGAATGTTCGGTTTATCTATCTTTTTTTATACATCCATTATTCACCTTCATCTTGTGGATCCAATTTCATTATTTGGAATTAAAATAATTTTAGTTTGAGTTTTAATTAATGGAAATTTTTTATTTACAATATTTCATTCTCATTTTTAGGCGGGTTTTAAAAAATTTATTGGCATTACTTATGATTCATAACATCTATATGATTGGGATTATTTAATATAATTTATTTACCCGTTTAAATGATTTATAAAAATATATTTCAAATCATTTTTGATTAGTAAATCTTGAAATATAATTTTTATAGCGTATTGTGGTCATTGATTGATTTGAATTGTGAATCAGAAAACACAATGTGTGGTCTATGTCAACAATAATTTGGGTGACGTTATATTTGTAATATTTTTCAGATAATCATGTAATGATTTTTTTTTAGATTTTGTGAAGGATTTTCATTATACATATCAAATAAAATAATTCTACGAAATGGGGGTTGACATTTGGGGGAAGTATCATATTTGTAGGTCTGTTGATTTTTGGATTCATGAAAACATAGTAAAATATTAAAAAAGTTGTAAGGATCTTTTATAAACTAGGCATATTGTTTTATTTGAATCAATTTTTATGTTGCTCCATTTTGGAGTGCTTATTTATTCACTCACATAAAACTAGTTTTATTTTATAATTTATTATAAATTTTTATGTAAAGGGTGAGTTTACATGTTGTTTAAAACTGTAAAAATATAAATTTTCATTATTGTTTTATTTAAATAACAATAATGGTTAAATTTGTATATATCTCATATTGAAACTTGGTTGGATCCTCGTGGCATTTTTTTCTCACACACTTCGAATTCCTCTATCTATTTGTTGGAATTATTATATCTGAAGCATGAAAAAAGAAACTATACCACATTATTGTTGTGGGTATTCATAATTGTTAGTTGATTGAATTTGGATGTTTTATAGTGGAAAATTGACCCATATATCACAGGGTTATTAGTAATCTTTTATCTCATATTCAATGGTTTTTCTTCTTGAGATTCGATTTTTATTTTACCAAAATATTATTTTTCTGAAGTAATTAAATCTGTTGGATTGTTAAAATTATTTTATATGATTAAATTTTAATTCTTTTTTCTTTCAATGTTTTTGAAATCATACCCTATTGTAGTTCTTAATTCCCACAATCTTTTTTTCATCCCATTGGGGATCAAGATCTCCCTTCATGACTTTCCATGGGCCCACCTATGAGTTCTCTATATGGATGAACCTAGTTGGTTTGTGACTATTATTAAGGTATTTTTTTTTAATTTTAATTATATATTATACATTTTTATATCAAATTAGAATGATAATAATTATATTTCTTTTCACCAATAGCCAATTGATCATACGATGATACATTAAAATACACCACATACAATATCATCCATAAGTGGGTTTAACAAATATAATAAATTATTTATTAAATATTACCCATAAATAATGTGAGATCTATTTTATAGGTATAATGATTTGGTATATTTAAGATATATATTTTAGGAAAATAATTATTTTTTATTGTAGTTGGATTATATTTTGTCACAAAGAGAATCATGTAGAAAAAATAAAATGAAATTTTAGTCAATATTTAATGTTATTCCCAGTTAATATCCTATATAATTTTAGTCTGTGTTTGTATATTTAATTGTAAAAAAGATAAATTTAATTACTCTAATTATGTAATTTTTACATTAGTTTTGAATGGATTTAAAATTAAGTAATAAAATAAAACAATATAAAATATATTTGATTATCAATAATCTTAATGGAAATATATTAATAATAATATTTTTTAAGTATAATTATGAACATAAAAAGTGTTATATGTAGGCAATATAACTTAATACCAACTAAATAATGTTTAATATACTATAATATAGTTTTAATATTATGATCAAAGAGTTTAAAATTAAGAATATTATTCTTATGTTCCATAAATATTTAATTAAAATTTATTATTGTTTTTTACTAACTAAACTAGTTTGCTATGAATAATTTATTAGATAATCACTTAGTTATATGAAATGAATTAAATAATGATTTAATGAGATCAACAAGACATAAAATGTGTTGAAATAATAATTTTGGTATACTAATAAATAAAATGTTATATGATTATATGAGAACTTATATACGTATTACCTGTATTCAAAAAGGATTTAGGTTATATTTAATGCATAATTCCAAAAAAATATCCTCCACTGAACAATTCATAATCAATTCCTAAATATATTTGATAAGTGAAATGATAATTTAGATATCAAATTATGAAATTTAGTAATCTCTATATAAAATTTATATTTTTTTATTATAGATTTTGAAATAATTTTATGTTTATTTTTTATCATATTATCAACAGTGTTGAGGAATATACATAAGGGGCCCACATATAGAGTTTTTATGTTGGATGACTCACTATGTATACCACATAGATATTTTTCAAATTTCCATTTTAAACACCATGTCCTAGAAAACCTATCAAATATGGAAGGATACAAGACCTCATTCATGAATCCATAAAATGTTGATGATCCAAGTATCCTAGAGCGAGTTGTTAATTTATTAATTTGGATCCAATGAAATATGATTACATCATAGATGGTTTAATAGTTAAGTAGAATTGGTAAAATAGATACAATATTAATTTCTAAATTAAATTAGAAAACCTAAAATAACACATTTTATATTCTTTTAGAATATCATTATTTTTCTTATAAAATCCTTGCATCTCATTCAATTAATAATTCATTGAACCAATGGGAATTGAATAAAAATTATATAATGAAATCAGATGATAAATATGGTAATATGTATTGAAAAAAATATTATATAAAGAATAAACAGGAATAATATGGATGAAATTAATTATTATAATATAATAACATTAAATCAAAAACATGGTAATGAATCTTATCAATAGATATCACAACTATTTAAATAACCACATTGACATTAATAACAAATTTAATAATTATTGAATAATTAATTATAGAGATATAAAACATACCTTCATATACCTATTCCATAATGTATTATATAAATCATAATGTGTTATCTAAATACCAAACATATTTTTTCTTATAATCTATATAGATGCATCAAGATGCCTTGAAATTTTGGCCCCACTTTTTAATAATAGTTCCAATGAATTCATCTTAGGAATAAATAGTACAACATATTGAACACATACTTAATAAGTCATAACCATTAATATTTGAGTATCAAAAATACATACTATCATTACGTTCACCTAATAAAATTATCATAGGCCATCAAGTGGAATATGGTGCATAGTATCATAAGAGTATAACATTATAAAATAATAATATTTTTCAATAGATATTGACATATATGAAAGTACATTAATAATATATATATATATATATTTGTATACATTCATTAGGAAAATAAAAAATATTGAAATAAATATTTTAAAATCTAGATTCTATAGAATTTTAATTGATAATGATTATTTTAAAGAAACACTAGAACCTTGAAAAAAAATATTCAACAGATTGAGCTTTCATGATGATGCTTCATTTCATTAACACCATGATTATTATAAACAAATATTCTTTTAATACCCAAGGTAAAATATTCCTTGATTGAAAATTCATAAGAATATTATTTGAAAAATATTACATATGTTCTCACAAATGGGTAAAAATAAATTTAATATATAATTTTATAATATTAAAAAAATAATTGAAATCCTTTTTTAGAAAACATAGATGTAGAAGAAATAAGTTTTCAATTGTGTAGAAAGACAAGGTCAGTTTTTGTTAAAAAATTTCAGTAGCTAATTTTGAGTGAAACAAAATGATATAAATTAATCTATAAATTAAAAATAGAATAAAAAAATTATATGAGGATAAAATTGACTCAATTTAAAATAATAATATTATAAAATAATACATATGTAATCATAAACCAAAACAATATTTAATAATAATTAGATTGTCAAATTAACCCTTACAATTTGGAAACATTCAAATCAAAACCCCTTGAGTGAAAATATTTGTTTTGTAAAAATAAATATCAATAAATATAAATGATAAATTATATTAACTATAATTAGGGTTTATATAACACACACAATCATAAATAGGTTCACAACATCACACATTTCTTAACAAAAAAATATTCCATTAAATAACCCTTAACACAGGTTTGATGTGATTCGTGTGTAATTGTAATCACATATATAATAAATTTAAATTTATTATATTAATGTAAATGAATAATAAATTTACTTATAATATCATATATTATTCACTTATAACATTTTACTTACCATTTAATCGTTATTTTTTATTAAAATCTATGCTTCAGAGTGTTAAATGAATCATTTATCACGTACGTTTCAGTTTTGTATTTTTTCACCTAGAATATTTCTCTTATTTCCATAATATACATAATATTATTGATCAAAATAAGATAATTTATTTTCATTATAAAAATATATTGAGTCGTTGTTTAATGTAGGTCCTAAAAATGAATCCAATCACTTCATGGATGTGGGAGTCTACAAGACCACAAGAGTGATGTTATCATTTTATTCTAGTGCATTGGTAAAAAGTGAACTGATTTATATTATTTATGAAGACATAATTATTTCATATATTTCATATATATTCATCAGTTCCAGATTTATAACCATATAACTAAATTATTCAGGAAAATTTAATTACACCGGTAAATGGATATTTTGTGTTGTACATACCCATGAGAGATGATTTTCTCTCTCTATATGATTGAAAATTGGTTTCATGTTTTTGCCACATATTCAAAATAAAATATCAGAGTAATTTTTAATCATGAATATCTATTTTATGGTGTGGTATAATGATTTAGTGGATATATAAGATCAAATAAAATTTAAAGTAAATTGTTAGTTGTTATACGTCTATGTTGATAAATCCCTTTTGGATAATACATTTATCCTTGGATGGATTCTATTATGGAATAACCAAAAACTCTAGGAAATAGATATGGAAACCATGATGGTATAAAGATTTATAATTTTTGTCAAATATTTCTCAAACGTTTTTAATAACATAGGAGAGGAGGTTTCATATTATAATTGAGGGAAATAACAAACACGGAATTACTTAAATGAATAAATAATATGTATATATTTATATTATAATCATGTAATGTTAATAGAAGCCACAAAAATTCAATTATATGATGTCATAGGTATCTAATAAACACAATAAATATCATTTGTACAATTTTTGGATACATTTTACACATTATCTCATATATTATCTTAATTAAACAAATTTTACACTTATTTATACTAATATATATTTTAACATTTATAATATAATGATATGAAAAAACATTGACCCATATGATGGAATTTTTATTAAAGGATAAAAAATTATTTCACTTTATTATATTTAATTCCTTTTGGGTAATGAAATAAATTTAAATATGTATTGGAAAAACACATTAAAAACCATTTTTGAGAGAATAAATGATGTAAGAGAAAAAATAATTTCCTCTTGATATTATTTAATAAAGTGGATTAAATTTTTTTTAAAATAAAAAGAATTACTTTTTTTTGAATATTTTAGAAATTCCATATGAAATGGATTGTTCCCATCATTCCATTTAACAAAATAACAAAAAATTAGTTTTTATTTTGAATAAAATATTACCTATATTTTACAAAATCATATCCACAAATAAAAAATTAAAATAATGTTTTAAATTACACTATTTAACATGTTAATCACATCTTTGGTCATAATAAATTTATCCAGTATGATAAAATAATGTGATAAATATATCGTATTTTTCATCAATATAGTTTCTGCCGTATTTTTTCTCTTTAATAAAGGTGAAAAATGTATGACACAATCACAATTCATAGAGGAAAAAAGTTATATTATTATTATTAAATTATATTTATTAGGATGAAAAAACCATGAAATATATTTTAGAGGGTGCAATTTATAGAGGTAATAGAATATAATTTTTTATTAAACCCCCAAACATTGTGAAAAGTGGATATCTAGAATAAATGCCTTCTTATGTGTAAGCCATTTTACTCTGAAAATAAACAATAACATTTATTCAAAGGAAGATAGTTGGATTATTCATAATATTTTTTATGTTATATTACATTGAGATTTTTTTTATAAAATCTATCTCTGTACTTAGTTAAAGTGAAAAATACTTCTCAATATGATTTTTTATTTTATAATACTCACTGAAAATTTAAACATTTCATAAGAATAACAAAATAAAAAATTATTTATTTTAAAAAAAATTAATTAAAATATTATATCCATTTTTTCAAATAATATTTTGAAAATAGGTTTTAAATTGTTATATCATTCCCAGAAAAATTTCAATAATAACCATATCTGAAGAAAATATATTTCTGATACTTAAAAATGCAATTTATAAAAATTGTTTAATTATTTATTATATACTAATTTATATATATTAGTTATAAAAAACTAATAATAATATTTTTGATAACATGGTTATTCTTATTCATAAAACCTATTTTAACATCTATTTTATATTAGTTTATTCAAAATAATAATATTTTAATAGCACATCACATTTCATTCAAATTTTATGTTGCTAGTAAGACATGATATCAGATGATTATATTTAAATGAATAAAAAATTAAATATTTCCCCAAACCATCAACATAGTAAATTGCAATGATGTGGTAGAGATTGGGATTACCAGAGTCCATCCTCCAGTAGGCCTAATGTTGGAGACTAATACTGAGGGTATAGTAAATAGGCTTATGAGAGGCATTTCCATCTAATTGAATCATTAACATGAGACATATAATAAGGATACAAAAACAAAAACATGATTATATATATATTCTCCAAGTGAATGAATTCAATTTCATATTGTACTAAAACAACATAATGGAAAAATGAAAGTATCAAAAATACAATGACGTCAACAACGTGATGACCAATGATCTCTTACTAATCCCTTAGCAAGATATATCGAAACCAATCACTAAACTAATGTAGATGAAATTAAAAATAGTATATATATAGGTAGGGTGAGAATAAAAATATAAACATTATGATCATTCCTGAATCCTCTCATGAAATGTAAAATAAAATTATTCTTATTCATAATGAAAAAAAGAGAATCTAACTCGTCACCAAAATATGTATTCAAAATTCCCATAAACACCACGGCTATGTCTCAAAATATAATAAACACAATATGGGTTAATATAAAAAAATAAAACATCAAATATACATCGATCTAACTTCCCCACTCATTTTCCACTCTTCCCCATCATTTTCACGTATTGTGCCATCTCAATCTAAAAGTAAACCAGTATGAATACACCTTAGAAATCCATAAAAAAGTAAACTCATGAATCACAAATCCACACCACACCATATCATCATATAATAACCAAGTAGTATCTTGAATTCACCACAACCTCAATAATATATATCAAACATTATGTGTAACATCCCAGGTAAATAAAAAATAATGCATATTTCATATTTTTTAATATTTTTTAATTAAATATTTATTTTACTTTAAAGGGGTTCCTATGTTCGATAGCGTACTCGATACGCAACAACGAGTTTATTTGAAATCTCACATTGCACACTAATAATATAATAATATTATTTTAAATGGTAGTTATCTCCTAGCCATTGTATTGGCAGGAATGAAGAAAACTAACTAATATTTGATTATACTTGTTTGTTGAATGTATTTACATTTATCCAATAAAAATTTAGAGGCTTAAAATGTGAATGAATCTAACATTAAGCATAATTTACATTAAAAAGATGATTTACCGCCTTTTAGTGTATAAAATTCATTAAATTTAGTTTTTTTCACTTTAATAAATTATTTTTGAAGAAATAAAATCCTTCTTTAGAATGGGAACATCAAAATTTACTTTGTCTAAATATTTGGAATTTTTCCGATAAATTTCACTATTAATGAATAATGAAAAATATGGTATTTTAATTCAAAACTATGTTTTAATATAATTAATTTTTATGGTTAGATTATATTCTTAATTTGTTTTAATGTGTAATTCAGATATATTTTTACCATTTAATCTAGTGTTGGTCAATGGAATTAATTTCACTTTCAAATTGTACATAAACAAGTGTCAATCTTTTGATAATTATTGTTTCTTAAAAACAAGCTATTTGTTTTAACAATGAGAATTAATTTTATATTAATTAATTCCACTTCAATGTATTGAATTTGGAAAAATAGTCATCATTTTTGAATATGGAATATCAAATATATCTTGGGCTTAATTTTGGCTATTTTTCTGAAAAACATACATTTTAGATTAATAGTTAAACCACTTAGTATTAGTTAAAAAACTAAGGATTTAATTTAATTGAAATTTTACCACTTCTATGAATTTAATTTCAAAAATCCGACTTACAAGGTTGTTATTATTATGTAATATGTTGTTCAATATGATGAAAATAATTTATGGTGAATAGTAAATTTTGACTTTTATTTACCGCGGTTAATGGTAAATAGAGAAATTCAAGTTAAAAAGAATATTTTTAAAATTCAAAATTACCTTAAAACTTGTCCAAACCTTATTGGTTGAGTCATTAACGACCATGGGAATATTTGGGTCGATTTTGGGACCCCATTAAGCCACTCGGGTGTGATAATGACACATTAGATCAATTAACTCAATGTGAAGGCAAAAATGACAAAAACCAATATCTTTTAGTAAATTATTTTTTACAAGGGGATATATAAATTATATTTTTGACTATAAATATTCATAGGAAATCTAGTAATATTTCCTAAGTCATGGTATTTTTTTTTAATATTTTTAGACATCATATAAATTAAATTATTTATGACACAATAATGATGCTTTATTTACCTCTTTAATTAATGATTTAAATAAATAAGATTATAAATATTAAAACAATATCCAAAAACTGTCCAACACTAATAAGATGATTTTATTTAGACCACAAGTTATCCAATATTCGACTTTAATTAGATTTTAACTTTTAAGACACCGAATATTATTATTTAATAAAATAATATTATCACACTTTCCTAAAGAGCCCCTCCCCCTTATAAAAAGTCATAAATTACAACCAATTACTCACACCTATAAATCAATTTTCTCTTCCAAAATCTTACCAATTAATCTCCCTACATCCCTATCCTCCCCTTAGAAGCCTTACATTATGCAGAAATCACTTCAAGAAGTTATTTTGGTTCTAACCAACGAAAGTTACCCAAATTAAAGGTAACAATTTCTGTTAACATCTATTCATTATTTTACTTCTCCAACCCCTAAACTCTTTTTATTCCATTATTTAATAACAATACCCATGTCCTCAAAAAATATGTATGTTTTTATTAAATGTAATTGAATTTATCTTACACACACCTCCATCTAATGGATGAAGAACATACTGTCTCTGTTGATGGAAAAGTAATGCCTCACGAGATGTTGATTGTTTGATTATCTCCTATACCTATCAAGGTGTCCATTTAGATGACAGTATATAAGTATATAATATATGTTTTTTATATTTTTTCTTTATTCGTCAATATTCTTCTATTATTTCATACATTTATGGTTTCCATGATGGGTAGACCTGACAATTTCATTTGAGGAAGTGCGGACTACCACCCCAGAAAAGTGATATGACTCGTTAATGCCATATATGGGACATATAAAGGACCGATTTAATGATATTATATATAATATTATACTGTAAATATAATATAAATATGTATCATTATGTTTTAATTTCATTAAAATAAGAAAAATAAATGAAAGTAGCATTCATGCATACATACGACATACCGTCCCCATGAATGGTGAATTTCATTTCTGACATCCAAATGATATTTAATGTTATATATATATATATTTAAAGTGGATATATATGATATATATGATATATAATTAATTAATATCATTCTGGATATAATGTACTAGTAATCGCATGGACAACTTGTAAATATACAGTGTTCATTTTTGACTCAAGTACCAAATACCGTCAATACGAATGCTATTAACATAAATAATGAAATAATGTTTATAACATGGTAATAAGTGATATAAAAGGAATAATAAACTTGAAAAATGTTCTTATTCAAGTAGAAATTAACTTTAGTATATTATTTAGGAGATTAAAGAACGAACGGGACATGTCATACATGAGGTAAGGGACTTTGTCTCAATCTCATTTCATTGAGGTATATTTTGTTTTAATACACGATTTTCTTTTATACGCTGTATAAAAAATTTTAAATTTTTATTTCATTCAAAGCTAATCTTTTTCTATGAAAAATTTTACTAAATGACCAAAAATAATATTTCTTTTTGACGTAATCGATGACAACGACCTTACCACCGCCGCGAGTATTAATTGAAATGTTACTTCCATAAAGGGCCATAATATTTTTAAATGGATAATTATTACCATATAATATTTTATTAATTTTGGTATTGAAATTTTTTTTGATAATTTATTTTTTATGTCAATATATTTAAATGATATATTTTGATTGAAATGGAGAAATGTTATCTTTATTTTATGATTGTTTTATGTGTTACGAACATGTTATGGTTCTTGGGAACTATTTACGTAAACATGTAGTTACGTGATAAACCTCGGGTGGGTGAGACCAAGATAGCTCTCTAATGCATTGGGAAACATAACGGAGGTAAACACGGATGTTTCTCTTAAGAGAATAAGGGAATATACTATGATGGTTATTTCAAAGTAACTCCCTATGTAGCTGTGGTAGCTACAATGTAAGTATGTTATGGATCCCATAAGATACATTTTTGATTTATGATTTCAATGTGTTATTCATAAATCTTATGATTTAATGAGGTATGTAAAAGTGTTTATGTTCCGTATGTATTTATGACCTAATGTTTTCATTATTTTCTTTCTCAAACCCTTAATGAGATTTTTATGCTCTTCCCATGTTTTGAAATGTTTTTCACAGGACTTAAATATGAATACTGTTAAGGATGGGATCGTGGAAATGTTATATTTTCTAAAACAAGGAACCAGACATGAATATTTTATTCAAATGTTTTAATTTTATGAAAAAAATGGAAACTGAGTAGAAGTGTCTACTTTGTAATTTTTTGAGATGTAATAGTTATGTCCTAATTCTCTAAAACCCTAAACCTGAAAAGATCCTCAATGTGAGTTATTTGTTTAAATAGATATTATGTCATAATTAATGGTCAGGTCTTAATAGTTGCTGTCAGAGATTGGTTTATATTTCTTTAGGAGTTAGGGTATTGTTAAATTAATATTAATAAAGTAATTTATGTTAATATTGAAATCAAAAATCATTAAAAAACATCAATGTTGCTTCACCTATGATATTTTTGTTTTCAGAATGGTTTTTTCACAGAGGAAACATGGAAGCTATGTTGGGATGCAATCAGAAGGAAGACAAACATCCAAATCATCAACCTGAGATGGTTGTAATCAGAAATAAATAGTTTATTGCAGTGATGTCACAATTGACTAAGGCTATAAATTATGGTTGTATCTATGTATGAGATTAGCCAGATTAACCATAGAGGAACATGTTAGTAGTTGAGTATTTCATGAGGCAACATCCCCCATCATTCATAGGATCATCTGAACTAGTGCTAGCAGAATTGTGGATTAAATCCCTTGAAAAGATTTTTGATATCATGGGTTGTTCAGAACCTCAAAATTTTAGTCTCGATGTTTACCATTTTGAAGGTGAACCTGATATGTGGTGGACGATAGTGAACAATATTAGCGGTAGTGAGGGGGTTGATTCACTCCATTTAGATGAATTAAATGTTATGTTTCTTGAGAAATATTTTTCTAAGGTGGTTTGTCAAATATTGGAAAAAAAAATCCTGGAATTGAGGCAGGTGGATAACTCAGTGGCTGCTTATGAAGAAAAATTCACTCAACTGGTAAGTTATGCTCCAAATTCCACATGAGATCCTGATAGTAAAATCAACCATTTTTACTTTGGATTAAATCCAAAGTAACGAAGGGAATTTTCCTCTAGTGAGTCCAAATGTTAAGAAAACATTTTTCATTATGCGGAGAAGGTGGAAATGGAGTTTGATGAGGATCATGGGTTCTTTGGAAAAACAACATAATAAGAGGTCGAGGTGGAAAGGGAAAGAGAAGAACTCTTCCAAAAAGTCTGATGGTCGGAAACATAAGTTTATAGTTACTGTAAATTGTGGTAAAAAGAACGACATGGAATGACTTTTGAATTATGGTATGTGCTACCAATGTTAAAAAATGGGACATAAGGTTTGTAATTGCACTGAAAGGATCAAGGTAATGGTAAGACAAGATCTGATTTATAGTTAGTAAAATATTTTAAGTGAAATGAAATGGGTCATTTTGCAAATGAGGGTCCAATAAAGAATTCACCTGAAAGAATGTATCCAGACTTCAAGCATAAAGGCGTGGTGAAATCCTTTGCAACTGCTTCAGCAGATGTTGGTCCATCAAATGAAGTTGTATCAGGTACACTGTTTGTTTGTTCAGATTATTCCAATGTGTTTTTTGATTCAGGGTATACACACACGTTCATTTGTGAGAAGTTTTCTAGTAAATTGGGAATTCTATCTCAATATATGATTAAAAAACTTACGGTAAAAACACCTAGAGGAAATGTTGAGTCAAAAAGAAAAAATTATAACATTCATGTCCTTGTGAGAAGAAATAATCTACCTGAAAACCTTATTTCTTTGCCTCTAGTAGAGTATGATGTTATTTTGGGTATGGATTTGATTTCTATTTATCATGCTAAATTTGACTGCAGAGTTAAAGTGGGTTCCTTTCTGAAAGATTTTCAGTTTGTACACAAGAATGAACCCTTGCTTTTGATAACATTTCATGAAGATGAGAAACTAGTAAAAGATGGAAATGAATGTTACCTTTCACATATTGTTGAAAATAATGAAATTGTTGAGATTAATGTTGTTATAGTGGTAAATGAGTACTTTTTTGTTTTTCTTGATGAGTTTCCTATTATTATACCTGATCAAGAACTTGAATTTACTGTTGACTTAGTTCTTGATGCTAATCCAATTTCAAAACCCCCTTTTCGAATGGATAAAATTTTACTTCTAGAGTTAATGAAGAAATTGCATGAGTTATTAGATAATGGACTCATTCGAACTAGCACATCACCATGGGGTTCTCCTGTCTTATTTATTAAAAATAAAGGTGGTTAAATGAGACTTTGCATTGATTATAGACCACTGAATAACATCACTGTTACGAACAAGTATCCTTTTCCTCATATCGATGATTTTCTTATCATCTCTAGGGAGATCATTATTTTTCTATGATCGATTTGAGGTCGTGGTACCATCAATTGAATGTTAAGAAAGAAGACATTCCGAAGACCGCATTTCATACTAGATATGGCCATTATGAATTTTTATGTATGACTTTTGGTTTAACCAATGCACCTTTTGTATTCATAGATCATATGAATACAATTTTTCTTGAGTTTTTGGATATGGTTGTGGTTGTGTTCATTGATGATATTTTGGTTTTTTCCAAAAGTAAAGAGGAACATGAAATTCATTTAAGGGTTTTCTTTCAATCCTTAAAATAAAATAAACTGTTTGGGAAATTCAGAAATTGCGAGTTTTGGTTGCAACAAATTTCTTTCCTTGGTCACATTGTTTCATAAAATGGCATGACTATTGATCTTGCTAAAACAATAGTTGTTGAATAATGGCCAAGACAAAAAAACTATTACCACGATTCATATTTTTCTTGGTTTGGTAGGTTATTACCTAAGGTTTGATGAATAATTTTCAGGGTTATCTAGTCCAATGACTAGGTTATCTCAAAAAGGTGTGAAGTTCATCTGGACAAATGAATGAGATCATTGATTTTTTGAATTGAAAAGATGATTCGTGAATGATCTAGTTTTGGAACTACCATCCAGAAATGGTGAGTTTGTTATCTATAGTGATTCTTCATTGAAAGGAGTTGATGTGTACTAATGTAGAATGATTTGGTAATTGGTTATGCTTCACGTCAGTTGAAACCACAAGAGTTAAATTATACTACACATGATTTGGAATTATCATTTGTTGTTTTTGGATTAAAAATTTGGAGGCATCATATTTATGGAGTAAAATGTGAAATATATACTAATCACAAAATATTAATGTATATATTCAATCAAAAATAATTGAACTAGAGATGGAGGCGATGGTTGGAATTAATCAAGAATTATGATTTCACAATCCATTACCATCTGGGAAAAGAAAATAATGTGGCTGATTCTTTGAGTCAAAAAAGTAATGCTTCATTAACCATGTTATATTTGGAACACGATCCTTTATTTTTTTATTTGAAAAACATTGGAATAGAAGATGTTGGTGTAGAAATATCATCTATTTTGTATCAGGTTTCAGTGAGATCATCTCTATTAGACATATTTAAGCAAGTACAAAAGGATGAATATGAGTTACAGAAAATGGTCAAGTTGGTTCACAAGGGTATGCTACCTGAGTTTAACATTGATAATGATTGTGTTTTCAGATTTGGAGGGAAATTATGTGTGGCTTGTGACTCAGAGTTGAAGAATGAGTTGCTATATGAAGCTCATAGTTCCCCGTTTTCTGTTCATCCTGGAAATAATAAGATGTACATAGATCCTCAGGAGTATTACTGGTTGGATGGAATGAAAACATATATTTTTTAATTTATTGTCAAGTGTTTGACTTGTCAGCAGGTTAATGTAGAGTTGTAGTTACCGAATGGGATGATTCAGCCCTTTTCAGTGGTAGAGTGGAAATGGGAAAATATATCCATGGACTTCATTGTGGGATTACCAAAGACATCTATAGGTAGTAATGTAATCTGGTTTATTGTAAATCGATTGACTAAATTTGCTAACTTATTTCATATTCGAGATACTTTGTCTCTAGATCAACTTTCTCGTTATATGTTAAAGTGATTTTCAGGTTTCATGGAGTTCCCCTCTCCATTGTATCTGATCGTGATCCTAGGATTGCTTATAACTTTTGTAAAGGCCTTCATAAGTCATTTGGAAGTGAATTAAATTTTATTACAGCTTTTTATCATCAATCAGATTGGCAATAAGAATGAACAAATCATACATTGAAGGATATGTTGCATTCTTTCTCAATAGATTATCCGGGAATTTGGGACCAACATGTTTCTTTGGTTGAATTTTCATATAATAACATTATTCATTATAGTATATAGATGGCTGTATTTTTTGCATTATATGCAAAGCATTGTCAAACTCTAGATTTTTGGGATGATGTATGTAAAAGGAAGCTGATGGTACCAGAATTGGTAGAAGATGTGGAATAGAATGTTCAGTTGATTCATAAGCACATGAGAACAGCTCAGACCACATAGAAAGGTTATTCAGATAACTGGAGGAAGGATAATCCTTTTGCAGTAGGTGATCATATTTATCTCATTGTTTCTCCATGGAAATGATTGATTCATTCTGTTAATAAGGGAATGTGGAGTTTTAGGTTCATTAGACCTTATGAAATTCTTGAGAAAGTTGGATCAGTTTCTTACAGACTATATTTACATCCTTTTTTATCCTAGGTACTCAATTTTTTTCATGTTCGAATTTTGAGAATGTATATGCCATATAAATCTCATGTTTTGAGCCCAGAGATAGTTCACTTGGAAGAGAATCTCTCTTTTGAAGAACAACCAATTCATAAGCTCGAATGTAGATATCAAGTGTTGCGGAATATGGTAATTCACCAGGTAATTTTTTTATGAAAAAACCATATGGTTGAAGAGAAATGTGGGAATTTGAAAATGCTATGAGGGATAAATACCCTCACTTATTTTGATAAGTAAAATTGTGATAAAACAATTCCAAAAAGGGCGGAAGTATGAAACATCCCAAGTAAATAATGGATAATACATATTTCATATTTATTAATATTATTAAATTAAATATTAATTTTACTTTAAATGGGTTTCTATGTTCTCTAGTGTACCTGAAATGCAACAACGGGGTTCTTTGAAATCTTACGTTGCAAACAAATAATATAATATTATTATTTTAAATGGTAGTTAACTCCGACCCGTTATATTGGCCAGAATGAAAAAACTAAATACAATATGATCATACATGTTTGTTAAATGTATTTACATTTATTTGACAAAAATATAGAGGCATAAAATGTGAATGAATCCAATTTTAAGCATAATTTACATTAAAAGGCTGATTTACCACCTTTTAATGGAGAACCCTCATTCAAAATAGTTTTTTCCACTTTAATACATTATATTTTACAAAATAAAATCCTTATTTAGAATGGGGACACCAAAATTTACTTTGTTTAAATTTTTGGAATTTTTCTGATCAATTTCATTTTTAATGAATACTAAAAAATGTTGTACTTTATTTCAAGACTGTGTTTTAATAAAATTTATTTATATTGTTAGATTATTTTTTTAATTGGTATTAATGTGTAATTATAATATATTTTTACCATTTAATCCAATTTTGGTCAATGGAATTAATTTCACATTGAAATTGGACATAAACTAGGGTCAACATTTTGATAGTTATTGTTTCTTAACAAAACGATATTTGTTTTAACAATGGTAATTAATTTTATATTAATTAATTCCACTACACTGATTTTATTTTAAAAAAATAGACATAATTTTTTGAATTTAGAATATAAAATATATATTTGGTTTATTTTATGGATGTTTTGTGAAAATTTTCAATTTTTGATGAATAGTGAAACCACTTAGTAGTTGTTAAAAACCTAACTTTTTCATTTAAATGAAATTCTACCACTTATATGAATTTAATTTATAAAATATATCATTAATTGTTGTTATTATTAAGTAAAATATTGTTCAATAATATTATTATAATTTTTGGTGAAGAGTAACTTTTGACTTTTATTTACCACGGTTAAAGGTAAATTGGGTAATTAAAGGTAAAAAAGAATATTATAATAATTCAAAATTACCATAAAACCTATTAAAACATAATATTTTGCATCCTTTAGGACCATTTTAATCTTAGGGTCTAATTTGGGACCTCATGGAGCCACTTAGGAGTGATAATGACACTTTAGATTACTTAACTCAATGTGAAGGCAAAAATGACAAAAACCAATTTCTTTTAGGAAATAAATTTTTAAGAGTGGTTATATTGATTATAATTTTGACTATAAATATTAATTGTAAATATAAGACGATTTACTACATCATGGTATTTTTTTAAATAATTTAGACATCAAATAAATTAAATTATTCATGACACAATAATGATGCAGCATTTACCTCATTAATGGATGATTTAAATAAATCACATTATAAATATTAAAACAATATCCAAAACCAGTCCTGTTCTTATTGGATTAATTTATTTCAACAATGAGTCATCATATATTTTACTTTAAGTTTGTTTGGAACTTTAAAAACCTAATATCCTTATATAATAAAATAATTTTAGAACACTTTCATATAGAGCCCCTCCTCCCCCTTATAAAAAGCCATCACATCTAACCAATTCCACACACCTATAATGCCTTTTAGCTCATCCAACGATTGACCAATTAATCTCTATACATCACTATCCTCCTCCTAGAAGAATTACCATAGTTATAAGGCACTTTAGAAGTCTAATTGGTTCAAATCAAAAGAAGTTACTAAAATTAAAGGTAATAGTTACTCTTAACTTCTTTTCATTTATTTTACTTCTACAACACCTAAACTATTTTTATTACTTTATTTTATAACAAAAACAGTATCATAAATATAATACTATGTTGTTATGATATGGATTCGAACAACACTTACACAGACATCCATCTAATGGGTGATGAACAAACTTTTTCTGGGGATGGAAAACTAACGCCTCACGAGACGATGATTGTTTGATTATATCATACTACCTATCAAGTGGCCATTAATATGAAACTATATTTATATATGACATAAGTTATGTTTATGTTTTCTTTATTCTTTTATATTTTTCATTTATAAAATTTCTTTATGGCTTCAAGGATGGGTAAACACGATAATATCATTTGAGGATGTGAAAACTACCGCCCCCTCAAAGTAATATGACTCGTTAATGACATATACGGGACGTATAAAGGATAGAGTTAATGATATTATATATGATATTATACCATAGGTATAATATACCTATGTATCATTATTTTTTAATTCAATTAAAATAATAAATAGAAATGAATGTAGTGTTCATGCGTACGTACATCTTACAGTCTCCATGAATGGTGCATTTCATTTCATACCTCCAAATGAAATGTACTGTTATAAATATATATATATTGGATATATATGATATATATGATATCTAAATATTGAATATCATTCTGGATATAATGGACTATTGACCGCATGAACAACTTGTAAATATAAGATGTTCATTTTTTTACTCAAGTACCAAATGTCGTAAAAAAGAACGTTATTAACTTACATGATGGAATAATTTTAATAACATGGTAATAAGTTATATAAAAGGAATAATAAACTTGAAAATGGTTCTTAAACAAGTATTAATTATCTTTAGTTTATTATTCAGGATATTAAAGAATGAACAGGTCCTGTCAGACATGAGTTAAGGGACATCGTCTCAATATCCTTTCATTGAGGCATATTTTGTTTTAAAAAATTATTTAATTTCATAAACTGTATAAACACCATTGACTTTTCATTTCATTCAAAGGGCACATTTTTCTACAAGGAGATTCACTAAATGAAAAAAAATAATGTTTCTTTTTAACGTAAGCAGTGACATCGACTTCTCCTCCACCACGAGTATTATTTGATCTTTGAATTATTTAACAAGTTGTAATATTTTTAAATGGAAAATAAATAAAAAATACTCTTTGATACATTTTGGTATTGAAAATGGTAATGATAATATATTTTTTATTTCAATATATTTAAATTATATATTGTGACTGAAATGTGAAAATATTATCTTTATTTAATGTTTGTTTTATGTGTTACGAACATATAATGGTTCCTGGGTATTGTTTATGTATACAGGTAGTTCCATGATAAAACTAGGGCGTGTGAGCCCAAGATAGCTCTCCAATGCATTGGGTAATGTGAAGGAGGTAAAAGTTGATGTTTCTCCTAAGAGATTTAGGGAATATATTGTGATGGTTATTCCAAAGTAACTCCCTATGTAGTTGTGATAGCTATAATGTATGTATGTTATGGATGCCACAATTTACCTTTATGATTTATGATTTCTAAGTGTTATTCATAAATATTATGATTTCATAAGGTAAGTAAAATAGATTATGTTCTGTATATATTTATGAACTAATATTTTCAGTAATTATTTTATAACCCTCACTGAGCTTTTTAGGATCATCCTAGTTTTTGAAATGTTTTTTAGAGGACTTAGAGATGAATAGGGTCAAGGATGGGATCATGAAAATGTCATGCTGTCTAAAATAAAAAATTAGAATGTACTTTTTTTTCAAAAGTTATTATTTTATGAAACAATATAAACGGAGTAGAAGTATCTACTTTGTAATCTTTTGATATTTAATAGTTATGTCTTAATTCTATAAAACTCTACACATGAAAAGATCCTAAATGTGAATTATTCGTTTAATTCAATATTACGTAATGTTTTAAGGTTGGGACCTTATATTATGTATTTTACCTGAAACCATATGTGACCATCCACCCAGTAAGTACCTCAAACCATCCCTTGATAAACATTTTCTAACTATAATAATACTTTGGAGACTATATATAGTAAATCATGTATGTAAAATAACCACATGCCATCAGAAACCTCTACACACATATAAAAGAAACTAACCATCTTGCATATCATCAAAAGTACCTATAATGATCAGAGAGAATGCCAAAAGGGGGTAGTCATTCATCTACCCTCCCAATAGGATGTTGTCTAAAACACCCTCATGTATTCAATTTGGTTTTAGTTTACCTAAGATACATGGGTGGGGTGGAATATTAAGTCACAATAAAACATGATATAGTATACCTCACAATAACACTATGGGCACAACCTAGTCACAGAATCATTTTTAGTTAACATTTCATGAAATTCCAAAATCATTTGCTTGGATGAATTATCATATACGCACAAATGAAAATAAATTAGTTATTGTAATGGCCCAGACCCTCCTGACCCATTAATTTTCCAAAATTAATCCTCCACCAAAACAATGGCACTGTGATGGTAGCAACGGTCACGGTGGCACCGTGGCGGGGGCACTGGTGAAGGTGGAACCCTGACTTTGGTGCCATTCATAGTGGCACCGTGATAGTGGAACCGTGAGGGGGACACCGTGACGGTGGCACCGTGAGGGTGGAACCGTGATGGTGGCACCGTGTCCGCTCCATTTCATTTTACAGTCCCTCTCCTTCAACATCTTTTTGTGATGTAAATTAATACTATTTCCCTTTCATTCCCATTTTATTCCCATAATTAATTCCAAAAAATCCCGAGAAACCTCCCTGATGGGGGATATTTAATAAGAACAAAATATCGTCGTGCCTAACTACCAAACCACATGGGAAACCGTGATCTGACTTCCCAGGAATTCAAAATACCGATATCCTGTAACAATGGGATTTTATCTATATATTTCGTTTAGGAAGTTCTCTTTATCATATTCCTTTTTGGCCGACTCCCCTCCTTCTCTATGGTGTGCATGTGCTTGAGTTTTCTGCTCATCCATGGATTTCCTGACATCCCTCCCTTGAAAATTGCACATCCCCTGTTCTTGGCAGGTGGAGAGAAATGTTGGTCCTTGATCAATCAAGTAGGTATTTTCTACTTCGTATCTCCTTTCTATGTATTATGTGGGGTGGGCATGCTTTTTCATTTGTGGAAATTGATGAAACCTAACTTAATTAAGATAATGAATGGACCTTTATACAATGAATGGGGGGAGTGATCAATGTTCTTTTGTACTCTTTATGTTGTTATGTGTTGTGAATTGTGCGGGCCTATGCTCTCTGAAAATCATGGACGTTGGTGGTCTTTCTTTGAAAACTAATGAACCTTGGTTCCCCTGGATGTTTAAATAACTGTATCATGGAATTGGTTAATTACATATACATAGTTAAATAAATTGAAGGCACTAGGATTAGCCATTTTCTGTGATAACCCCAGTTAAAGCACAGTGGAATTGAAACCATGGAGTGTGTCAAATATTATAAATATGAAAATACTTGCTTGGGCCTACCTTGTGTGGGTGGTAGAAATTTGGTTGTTTTTTTCACGGGCCGATTTATGGGGTGATATGGGTGGGGATGGGATCCCATGTTGTTGAAATTTTTATGAATTTGATTTTGAGGATGTCAGATTACTCTTCTTATATCACGAATTGGGGTGGAATTATCTTTTTTTGGGAAACCGTTAGCTCCTGGATTTTGGTGACATGGGGTTGTGTCTTGGGTTTTTCTTTGGTTACATTAAATTAAGGGATCTCTCTTATCCCTTGTGGTTGTGACTTTGCAAGAGAACTGGGTGTGAATGCTTAAATTTCTTTTGGATGTAACCTTTTTCCCTTGTTTTGTTCTTATGCTGTTAGTTTCCCAGGAGTGTAGAAATTTATTTAAATAATATTACATGAACATGGAATCAAGAATAGCATAAATGGGAATTGGTTCTGGAGATCAGTTGTGACTCGGCTGTGAGTAGTGTGCTTCCTATGAATAGGGACAAGTGTGCTTGTGCTTAGATTGGATTTGGAAACACTAGGTTGGGTTGAGTGTTTGTTACTTATACATATATTTTTAGTTCTTATCTTTCTTAATCACGTCCCACCCAAGTTGAGAACTTAGTGTCGAACACCCCCATTTCATGGGGGAGGGATTTTTTCCCAACACTCGTATGAGTGGCTAGTTATTAGCTCCTTTTTTTCTCCCTTTCCGGGATAGTCCAAGACTCTTCAGGTAGGATGTGATGGCATGAGGTCCATTATTATCCCAATAATCTTCAGGTGGGGTAGTTGTGGTGGTTGGCCCAGGTGATTACGGGAAGGTAGTTTCCCAAGTATCATCAGGATGAGGCCCAGGTGTCTTCGGGCATGACGGTAGCTTTCTGGCCTAGGTGTCATCGGGCATGGCAGTGGTTTCTCTGGCCTAGGTGTTTTCAAAAATGGTTATGTGCGGTTTTTGTGGCCATGGTGTCTACGGGCATGATAGCTGTTGTGGCCCAGGTGTCTGCGGGCGTGTGTGGTAGTGGGACTGTGGTTAGAATGACAGGATTGGTTCGATGCGTAGGATGTCTTCAATAACTAGTGGGAAAGTGGTACGGGGTACCCAAATATCGATGTTCTATTACTATATGTTACTTGACTTACGTTATTTGGGGAGTGTGCCTTGGTGAGGTTGGGTGGATATATTTTCCTTGTTGGGTGTTTGGTTATTTCTTTTTCCAAAGGGCATTAGAATGTTTCCTCACTTGTGCACGAGAGTCTTTGGTTTTCCCTATTGAGTGCACTTGTATGCTCACCCAACATATATAAAACTAAATTCACGTTTCTAGGAGGACTTTAGGGATCATGCGGGACCTTACTAGCTTGGACCTTTGGGCCATATACTGTTGTTGTTTTCTTTTTCTTGGTATCTTTTTACCTTTGTAGTTTTGTGACTTGTATCTTTTACCTTTGAACGTGCATATGAGAATGGTTTATTTTCATCCATACTTGAACTTTCTGTTTTGGTATTGTGGGATTTACAATCTTATCTCTCGATCCAATTAAAAGAAAAAAAGGTTAATGTGTTCCATTTAGAGTGTTATTATATACCTTTGGTGTTGTTCACCACTCCAGGACCAAATGAATGTGGGTTTCGGGGGTCATTATCTCTCCTTCAACTTAAAGAAGGAAGGATCTGGAAATTTTCTGACCCTTCCTTCCTTTTGATGAAGGCGGGTTGTGACAAAATGGTATCAGATCCAGGTCTGAGAGATAGGATGGAGTCTGGAGTTAGGCACAGTGAGTATTGCATAGGATGGTAGGGAAACAATGTTGGGTGACCTTGGTTCGTGAATTAGGATAGGGAAGACCGGCTAGGACACGAGATTTTAGGTCCCCCCGTGATCCGATGCAAGGACTCCAGACCTACCGAACGACCCAGTGAGGCCATGCTAATTGCAGGGTAGAGTCCCTAGGAAAGGTACATCCATCATAATGACTTGTGTTTTCATGTTTCTATGGTGTTATGGAATTGGAAATAAATAATAAGTTTAATAAATTTTAATAATAATATTCTGCACTACATGGGAATAGTCATTCTATGTTTACCTTATAGTTATGGTACTCGGGAGATTACCATGAGTTGTACGGGCAATCAGGTCCCAGGAGGTTGACATAGCCGATCAGAAGATGGCTAATGGAGAAGAGGAGGACGACCAGTGGAAGAAGATGATTCGAGCCTTCTAGCGACAGAACCTCATGAAGTACAAGGGCATCACCTCTAACATGAAGATGGAGGGCTAGCTAGATGAGCTGGTGATTTCTTTCGGCCTGATCCGGGCTCTGACGGAGTACTGGTTTCCTCTGGCCGTCAGCCAGATGTTGGGAGCCGCGTGTTAGTGGTGGATGCTCTACCTGGGGGGGAGGAGAGAGGCTGAGTTGGCATGGGATGATTTCGAGAAGGAGTTATATGAGTAATTCATCTATTCTACGATAAAGGCAGAGAAGAGGCAGGAGTTACTCTCCCTCCAGTAGGGGAGTATGTCAGTAAGGGAGATGAGGATCAATTTCAAGGATCTCCTCCGCATTGCTCCGGACCTCTTTCTGGATGAGGAGTCTCAGGAAAGACGTTTAGAATAGGTGCTCCAAACCTCCCTCTAGTACACGGTTACCCCCTTCACAATGCCTGCATAATTATAGGTCTAGAAGAAGGCCGATGTGATGGAGTGAATGCACATGCTAGGAGTTGTGTCACAAGAGGGGATTCAGCTAGGCACGTCAAAGGGAAAGGGCGTCAACACCAGACCTCCAGCATCGGGACCCTATAGATTCCGACCAGCAAGGGAGCAGGCCACAACAGTTTCAGTTCCGGTCCACCGGTCCTGGTTCTTCACCTACAGGCCCAGGACCGAGTTGCTTCATCTGTGAGAGCCATGGACATCATTGGAATCAGTTCCCGGATCGAGTACATTATGACGGTGGCGTACATGCCTAGCACCTGCCTTATTAGTAGCTTCCAGCTAGGCCCTTTCAGTAATAACAGCAGGGGCAGCGAGCTCCAGCTCCTTCGAGTGCAGACGTTGCAAGGGGGGTGACCTAAGGGCGCTTCTCAGATACCTCGACCAGTGAGTGGTTCGAGAGGCGGCCGACAGCCAAGGGGCAGAGGAGATGGGTGTGGACAGTTGCATGATGAGGATGCAGCATTTCCAGCATGAATAGTGGTTGTTCGAGGTACGATCAGTTTGTTCAGTACCCTTGCTTATGCCTTGTTTGATACAGGAGCTTCAAACTCTTTTGTTGCACTTTGTATGGCCCGTGCTCTGGGTTTAGATGTCGAGAGACATCCAATTCCCATGGTGCTGAGCACACCAATCGGAGGTCAGACCAACATTTTATATCTCTGTAGAGGATGAAGACTAATGATAGGGCCACATCAGTCATTCCTGGATCTACTATTGTTACAGATATAGTCATACGATGTCATCCTAGGCATCGACTGGTTATTCACTGTGTATTCTATCATCGAGTGCTTTCGACGTTGGGTTGTGTTCTCAGGCTTGGGTGGCCGAAGTGTTACTTTCACTGGCAAGAGGAGTGGCCAAAAGGGTAGTAGGCGAGAGGAACCCCTCCTCTCCAAGTTGTCCAAGCTGTCAGTAGAGTAAGTGGATGTTGAGATGGTGGAGGTACCGGGGGTTGTCAGTGAGTTTATGGACTTCTTCCCTAAGGAGGTGACGAATCCACCCCCTCAACGTGATATCGTGTTTCGGATAGATTTGCATCATGTTGCTCGTCTGATTTCAATGGCTCCCTACCAGATGGAACCATCAGAGCTACGATAGTTGCAGATTTACATTGACGACATCTTGATCTACTCAAGATTAGAGGAGGACCACACTGAGCACCATAGGATGGTTTGGGAGGTCCTCCGATAGAACCAACACTATGGGAAGTTATCGAAGTGTAGGTTCTGGACGCGAGAAGTGCACTTCCATGGTCATGTAGTGTCCGAGCAGGGGGTAGCGGTGGACCCATCAATGGTTGAGGTGGTTTTTTCTTGGGCATCAACCAAGAATGTGGTAGTGGTTCTTAGTTTTCTCGGGCTGGTAGGTTACTACTGGAAGTTCGTACCCAACTTCTCTTGAGTTGTGGAACCTTTGAAGGCCTTGACCAATAAGGACTAGGTTTTCCTGTGGATTGAGTAGTACGGGGCAGCCTTCAAATATCTGAAGGAGATTTTGGTTAGTGCCCCGGTGCAGAGACTACCAGAAGAAGGGGTGGCGTATAAGGTGTTCTATGATGCTTCAGGTCAAGGCCTCGGATGTGTATTGATTTAGTGAAAAGGGGTGATCTCTTATGGGTCTAGGCAGCTACGCCCTCATGAGTGTAATTATGCCAACCATGATCTGGAGCATGCATCAGTCGTTTTCTCACTAAAGTTCTGGCGGGACTACCTCATCAGAGAATTCTTTGTGGTCTTCACGGATCACAAAAGATTGAGGTATATCTTCACCCAGCGGGGCCTAAACATACCGCAGCGAAGGTGGATGGATTTCCACCTGGATTACAACTTCGATATTTCCAACACTTCAGGAAAAGGGAATTTAGTGGTCGATGCTTTGAGCAAGAGGTCGCATAAGGATGTGATCCGAGACTCAGCAGATGCATGGAAGGTGATGGAGGAGTTGGCTGCCTTGAACATGGATGCAAGGATGGATAGTGGTAGATGTTTCCTGTATCAGATGACAATACATCCTTCTCTGTTACGTCAGGTGGAGGAGTCTCAGTAGGGAGACCCAGAGAGTAATGTTCTACATGAACAGGTTAGCCAAGGCGATGCTCCGAAAGGATGGATAGAGGATGGTCAGAAGCAGATGCTTTTCTGGGGGAGAATGTTCATTCCATAGGCGATGTGTGAGAGGTTCCATGGCGATTTCCACAGCTCACCCCTGTAGGTGCATCCAATAGTTTCAAGATGTACCTGGGTCTGAAGGGACAATTTTGGTGGCCCGGGGTAAAGCAGGCGGTGGAAGAGTTGTGGCAAAGTGCCTAGTGTGTCAGCAGGGGAAGGCCGAACACCATGTTCTAGGTGGTTTTCCGTAACCCATATATGTCCTTGAGTGGAAGTGGGATGACATCCTGATGGATTTCGTCACGGGGATACCCAAGGTTCAAGGAGGCTACGACGCCATCTGGGTAGTTGTAGACTGGTTGACGAAGTCACCTCACTTTATGGTGATCAGGGAGTCGAGTACGGTGGGGTCTCTAGCACAGAGGTATATGGAAGAGGTGGTGTGGTTCCATGGATTTATGAGGCCCGTAGTCTTGGATAGGGATGCATAATTTACCTCACGAGTCTGGAGTGGTTTGCAGCATGGTTTTGGCACCTAGCTGCGCCTTAGCACTGCTTCCCACCACTAGACAGATGGGCAGACAGAGCGCACAATCCAGTCCTTGGAGGATATGCTTCGAGCATGCATCCTGGACTTTTGAGGATCATGGGTGCTACAATTTTATCTGGTAGAGTTTTCCTATAACAATTTCAACCACTCTACCATTGGCATCACCCCATTCGAATCCCTGTACGAAAGGTCGTATCGCTCACTCGTCTGCTGGACGGAGGTTGGGGAAGCCGGTGTTCTTGGCCCGGAGGTGGTGAAGAGCACGACATAGAAGGTTCAGCTTATATGAGAGAGGATGAAGTCATCCCTTGACCGGTAGAATACATATTCCGATAGTAAGAGGAGGCCCTTATAGTTTGAGGTTATAGACCACGTGTTCTTGAAGGTCTCCCCTCGGCGTGGACAGCGGTGGTTTGGTAGGTGGATTAAGCTTTCTCCCAGGTTCGTCGAACCCTTAGAAGTTTTTGGATGGGTTGGTGATGTGTCTTATTAGCTAGCGCTACCACTGCCGCTACTAAGAATACATGATGTATTCCATGTGTCCCAGCCTCGACGATATATGCATGATGTTTCACATGTCCTCGACTGGGGAGAGCTAGATATCGAAGATGATGCATCCTTCTTGGAGCGACCAGTGATGATCGAGTGTCATGAGGAGAAGGTACTTCATGGGCAAACCATTCCCTTGTTTCGTGTGTTATAGAGATATGGTGGGCCTGAGGAGAGTACCTGGGAGAGGGAAGCACAGATGTGTGCCCAATACCCCGAGATGTTATTAGATTTATCCTATTTGGTTAGTACTTGTTTATTGTGTATTCTTTACCTTGTTGACTATGGATCTGTTGTTACTTTTCTATGGATGTGTGTGTGAAGTGTCTTAATGAATGGGGAGGGGATGACCTGATCCCTAGTTAAGATGCATTAAATTGGATGCACCTAAACCCGTTTGGGCGAGTCAATGTCGCCCAAAGAGGATAGTATCTTAACATGGAGGAAGGGAGACGCCTCTCCCACTGGACCGGGCGGTTTAGACATTGTTTTACGTGGTTTCACAGGGAAAGGAGCGGTAGGGAGTTTGTGTTTGTTTTGGGGATAAGGTGTTCCTGTGTCGGAGAGGATCACTCCTGAGAGGTATCTTCTGGGATTGTTTTTCAGACCCCCCTCATTCCTTCGGTCTGGGTTTTGATTCTCAAGGGAGATAATGATTTGAGAGGTATCTAATGTAATGTCTCAGACCCTCCTGACCCATTAATTTTCAAAAAAGTAAGGCTCCATCAAAACAGTGTCACCGTGGCAGTGGCACTGGTCACGGTGGCACCGTGAAGGTGACACCAGGACGGTGTCACTTTGAGGGTGCAACATGACGATGACACCGGGATGGTGGCACTGTTTCCACTCCGTCCCATTTCTAGTCCCACTCCCGCAACATCTATTTTTGACACAAATTAATTCTTTTTCCCTTTAAAGCCCATTTAAAGCCCATAATTAATTCTTAACAATCCCGAGAATCCTCCCCGATGGGGGATATTTAATAATAACTAAATATCTTCATCCGTAATTGCCGAACCACGTGGGAAACTGCAATATAACTTCCCATGAATTTGAAATCCCCATATACCATAACAATGGGGTTTTATCTATATATATCATGGAGGAAGTTCTTCTTCTCTTCTTCCCTTTTTTCCGACTCCTCTCCTTCTCCCTGGTGTGCATACGCTTGATTAGTCTGCTCGTCCTTGGAGTTCCTGACGTGCCTCCCCTGTAAATCATACATCCCATGTTCATGGAACATGGAGAAAAATGTAGGTCCTTGATCAATAAAGTATGGATTTTCTCCTTCGTCTCTCCTTTATGTGTATCATACTTGTTGAAAATACTTTTTCCTCTGTGGAAATTGATGAAACAGAACATAACATAGATAATGAACGGACCTTTAAATAATTAAGGGGGAGGGGTGTGATCAATGTTCTTTTGTACTCTTTATGTTGTTATGTTTTTTGAATTGTACGGGCCTATGCTCACTGAAAACATGGCTGTTGTTGGTCATTATATGTGTACTAATGAAGCTCGGTGCCCCTGGATGTTTAAATAACCGTAACATGGAATTGGTTAATTATGTATACTTGGTTAAATAAATTGAACGCACCAGGATAAACCTTTTTCTGTGATAACCCCGGTTTAAGAATAGTGGAATTGAAACCATGGAGTGTGTTAAATATTTTAATTCTGAAAATACCTTCTCGGTCTTTCCTTGTGTTGGTGGTAGCGGTTTGGTTGTTTCTTTCACGGGCCGATTTCTTGTGTGATACGTGCGGGGATGGGATCCCCTATTGTTTTACTTTTTCTGAATGTGAATTTGAGGGTGTGTGATTACTCTTCTTATATCACGAATTGGGCTAGAATCCACTGTTGTTGGGAAACCATAGGCTCCTAGATTTTGGGGACATGGGGCTGTGTCTGAGGTTTTTCATTGGTTCCAGTACTTCGAGGGATATCACATATCCCTTGTTGTTGTGACTTTGTAAGAGAACCAGGTGTGAATGCTTAAATTACTATTGTCTATAACCTTTTTCCCTTGGTTTTTGCATATGTTGTTAGTTGCCCAGTAGTGCATAACTTTATTTAAATGAGATTACTTGAAGATGGAATCAAGAATAGCTAAAATGGAAATTCGTTCTAGGGATGAGTTGTGACTCAGCTGTGAGCAGTGTGCTTCCTATGAATAGGTATGAGTGTTCTTGTGCTTGGATTGGCATTGGAAACCATAGTATGGGTTGAGTGTTTGTTACTTATACATATATTTGTAGTTCTTATGTTTATTATTCGCACCCCACCCAAGTTGAGAACTTAGTGCCGAACACCCCCCGTTTCATCGGGGATGATGTTTTTCCCAACACTACTATGAGTGGTTGGTTATTATCTCCTTTTCATTCCCCTTTCCATGATATCCCAAGACTCTTCAGACAGGCTGTGATGGAATGAGGTTATTATTACGCCATGAAACATCAGGCGGGGCAGTTGTGGTGGTTGGCCCAGGTTTTTACGGGCATGTTGTTTTCAAAGTATCTTCGGTATGAGGCCCTGGTGTCTTCGGGCATGACAGTAGCTTTCTGGCCCATGTGTCTTTAGGCGTAGCAGTTGTTGCTCTGGCCTAGGTGTTTGTAGGCATAGTTACATGAGGTTGTTGTGGACCAGGTGTCTATGGGCGGGATAACAGTTGTGGACCTGTTGTCTACAGGCGGGATAACAGTTGTGGACCAGGAGTCTATGGGCTGGATGTGTGGTTGTGGCCAAGGTGTGTGTGGGTGGGTGTGGCAGTGGGACTGTGGTGAGAATGGAGGGATTGGTTCATTTCATAGGATTTCCTAAATAACCAGTGGGAAAGCGGCACGGGGTACCCAAATATCGATGTGCTATAACTATATACTACTGGACATGCATTATTTGGGGAGCGTGCCTTGGTGAGGATGGGTGGATAGCTTTTCCTTGTTGGGTGTTTGGTTATTTATTTTTCCACTAGGCATTAGAATGTCTCCTCACTTGTGCATGAGAGTATTTGTTTTTCCCTACTGGGTGTACATGTATGCTCACCCTACATATATAAATATACTTTCAGGTTTCCAGGAGGACATTAGGGATTGTGCGAGACCGTACTTTCTTGGACCTTTGTGGTAGCTACTATTGTTTTTTTCCTTTTCTTGGTATCATTTTACCTTTGGAG
This sequence comes from Viscum album, assembly GCA_963277665.1. Lineage (NCBI taxonomy): Eukaryota > Viridiplantae > Streptophyta > Magnoliopsida > Santalales > Viscaceae > Viscum > Viscum album. The sequence goes on along the minus strand of OY728121.1, from coordinate 1,635,335,960 downwards.
TTTTGTGACTTGTAACATTTACCTTTGAACATGAATATGGGAATGGTTTATTTTCAGCTGTACTTGCACTTTCAGTATTGGTGTTGTGAGATTTACTATCTTATCTCACGATCCTATTAATTGATAAAAAGGTAATGCCTTCCATTTAGTGTGTGATTATATACCCTTGGTGATGGTCGCCACTCCTGGATCTATTGAATGCAGGTTTCGGGGGTCATTATCTCTCTTTCAACTTAAAGAAGGAAGGGCCTTGAAATCTACTGACCATTCCCTCCTTTTGGTGACGGCGGATCTTGATAGTTATATTAATTACTAAATAACTTATTATTGATTAAATTTGATAATTGGTTCACTAGGAACTAATTACCAATTATCATTATTTAATGATAAATTAATTTATTCTGCATAATAATGTATATTCCCCCGAAGAATAATCCAAAATGAGTACATGTTTTATCAATATTTACATGTTTTAATAATTTACATTTTATCATCAACTAACCACATGAATTAACAATTTATTTTTAATTTATTGAATAATTCCCTATCATTGCACTCTATAAACCCCACCCTATGCTTCCACTAAGAGAAAACATGAATAAAATAATCCCCATATTCCCCAGTAAGTGTGGAATGGAATTATAATAAACAAGAAACTCGACCATCATTCATTATAAAGATTCAACTAAGAAAAATAGATCTCAACATCACATTATGGAGTGAGATAAGATTGAACCCATTTTATCACCCCTAGTATTATAACCATAAAATACATTCTTATATAGACGCATCTCACAATCACATGCATCATCTTCAACTACATCATTATTTCCTCACTACCCACAAATAAAAATAGAAATCCTAGGGACAACAATACAAGACTCACAACACATAGGCACCTCCCCACCAATATCATCCATCCATGTAATAGTTGTACATGTCATACAACACATGTATCATATATAAAGCACAACACTATAATATATGTACCAAACATTAAACCAACTGTGTAACCCATCCCTCCAAACAAGGCATTCAATCTCAAGAAAATGACAAATTTACAATATAAAAAATTATCTTTATCAGACATCCAGTTATCATTTATTCATAAATATACTAAATTAAATATTAATAGGTTGTAACTTTTGGATACCAGTGGAATCAGTATATAATAACCCATAAAATAAAAAAAAGCTTTTAGCCTCTATTTTAAATTCAAAAATCTAGATAAGTACAAATATTAATTAATATAAATTATTTATTATCAAACAGAAAAAAAAATTCATATTACTTATAAATTTTATTTAAAATATAGAAGATAAGTTTCAATTAAAGATTCCCAATGATTAATTTTAATTAAAATCAAATTACATTAGTTAAAGAATTAAAACTATTCTCCTTTAATTAATCATAATCCAAGGAATTATTAATTAATCTTGGATTTACATTTATTGCAAATTTTCCATCATGAAAATAATAAAAAAATTAAAGGATACGATAAACAACTACCGTAATAATAGATGAATATTGTTATCTTGTTATAAACCAATAACATCAACAACATGCGACCACAACCAATTTATAAAATATATTTATTAGTTATTTTTTTAATTTTATTTCTATACAATCATTTAAAGAATGATCAATTTTTTATTTCACATAAATAAATTAGTGACAAAATTAATCCACCAAATCACAACCCTTTAACATTCCTTGCATGATCATGTACCGCATTACTGATATCTAATCACCTCTCTCTCAAGAACTATATCCATATGAGGACTCTATAATACTACTAGAAAACAAATACTATGAGAAACCCCACTAGAAACATAAATTTTCATACTCTATTGGATGGTGAAATGATATGGGCGGAAAAAGATCATATTTAGAGAACCCACAAGATAATAATACAACATTTTACTTGATATATATACGAATCACCATGGATCAAATATATATGAACATTGATCGAATCCTTTCAATGGAATCTGAAAACATCAAGTGATGTAGTCATTGACAATTGGAAAATTAGCGGGAGAATAGGGTCAATGAAACTCCAATTCCACTTCACATGTTATTTGTGAGTTTCAAACGTTAATTAAATGAAATGTAAAAAATTTAAACATTGGGTTAATTATTGTATTTAGATCTACTTAAAAAACCTATCACCTTTTTTGATATAATCTTTAAAATTAACAAATTGTAAACCATATCTATAAATTTTTTAATTGTGCATACAACTAATATAATATTTCTAAGATGTTTATTCACCATCCATTCATCACTTCATATCCAAACCCCCTCCAAACTACTTTCACTCTACCACTGAGAACCAATGGGCTTTATAACATGCAATAGTCTAGTCCAACATGGTCGCAGACCATATATTTTATATCTCTCAAAAACATCACATCCTCATGAAGCCAAAAACAAACCAAAAAAAAAATATAAATGGGTCATATGAACAACAAACCAACATGATACATCTCAACTGTCTATCTATCACAAGAGCTCAACGATATCATTAGTGGAAAAAGTGAAAAACCAAGCGACAACTGAATCCTTCTCTAAAACACTATCCCCTTAGAGATTCCTCTCAAATGCTAGTAAATATACAAAAATCCTGGAGAGGAATCCATATCATAAACTATAATGGTCAACATCTATAAGAGAATAAGAATACAAGAGAAGAGATAAACTTTGATTAGGGTGGGATACATATTGTGAATATGAGAAACACATTCCCATGTTTTCTCCTTGATGAGACCATGTTACAATAATACATGATCCAAGGTAATTTCAATCATTTACAACACCTTCTTCTAGACTTCATGGATATCCATAGGCCACACCTCAAAGGTGTCATCATCATCCACATTGTCCTATACCTAATCAATGACATGGGATTAATTATGATGATAATGATTGAGCTATAAAAATTTAAAATCATCATATATTAGGATCTTCAGTGGTGGATCTATGATCTGATAAACAATGAATCAAACACGTTCTAACACATTAAATGTCCCAAAATTATTGGGAGAAATCTTACTATCATGAAAAATCCCTAGTAGACCATAATGAGGTGTCACCTTTTGGAACACATGATATATGACTACAAAAAGATTGTATATAATCCTATTATGGTCATAGAATTTATAATAACCTCTCACCTCCTTAATCATATCAAAAATTACTAGAACCACATTTGTTGTATTTTATACCATTTCTGGCCCCATAATATCTACCTCTCTAACCCTATTATGTCACAGTAGAATATGGAATGATCGACCATACAAGGATTCAAACAGATACATTCCTATGGCGGAGTGAAACTATTTTTGTATGAATACTCATCCAAGGGTAGGTTCCTCATCCATGAATATCCAATATATATGTAAATTTTTTTCAAAATTACTTCTATGGTATGGATGGTACAATTTTTCATAACATTATTCTTTAGATGAAATGATATTATATGGTTAGTTGAGAAATAATGTTATGTTGGAGACCTCGCCACACCAAAAATGTAAAATGTGGATCTCGATGATAGAAGATTTCCCTTTAAGCCTATATAGAGTTCCCCTCCTCCCCTAGATAGTACCAAATAATACACCCACTGATCTGGACTCCCTGATCACTATAAAGGTGGATGATTTCACCAAATGATGCACTATCACCAATTTAGAATCATTTCCACTGAGAGATTGGGGTAAAATATCAATTATGGCCATATTTATTTCCTCTATCTTATAATAGTGAATATCTAATTCCTAGTGAAATCCACTGCGAATGTGGTACTCGTCCTTATCTTTCTAGTAAACCAAACACTGATAAACCAGAACTACAATTTCACACATCAACCTATTCAACGAAAATGGAGCTTCTAAATCTTGGTAAATCATGGTCACACTAGGATGTAGAACAAATTTATAATAATGGATGTTATAAATAACAATCTCATGAAAAAGAAAAAGAAAAAAATACTTCCCTGGAGAAACACAAACAATTTTCCATCATAATACCATCAATTAGGGGAATCTCTAAAAACAACAAATTCACCCTAGGAATCCACCAAGGAATCCAACAATTTGGACTCTACCAAAATCTATAGGAAATAATACTCACATTCAGCTATAAAAGACAATATATTACTATATCGTCTCCCATATCATTAGAAATCACTGAGATTTCTTCCATCATTCTCTCGAAATCCATAGATTCAAAAAACGCATCACTATGCGACTTCCTACTTAGTGGATTGGCAGCATCATTTCCATTTCATGGAATGTTTAAAATTTTAGTGTCATAATCCTGCATGACTACAATCCACAAACACTGACCCATGTTTGTGTCATAATGCTATAAAATATAACTTAGGAACTTATAGTCAGAACGAATAATATTACTCTAACTGTTGAGGTAATTCAGCAACCTTTTCAATGAAAACACAATTTTTTCCAACATAACATCATTTGTGGCATAGTAACATTCATAGGTACATAATAGTTATGCCCCATGATAATAATATGGTCTCTAATACATCATATTGTAGCCATATCCAATATGTGATGCATCATAGAGAACCTCTAACTAAACACCATACGCAAACGAAGTAAAAGACTATGGGCTAAATTTTTTGTAATGTACTTAAGAGCTACTTAACCACAGATAGTACCTAAGTACACTAGATCCATCTAGGTTATAGATATTAGAGGAGTAACAACTTGAGTGAAATTAGATATAACCATCATTTAATAGCCAGAATGAAAAATTTAACTCCACACCTATTACACTAGTTTGAGGTATTTGTAATGCCCCAACCCCAGTTACCTAGAGTCGGTGAATTATTTTAATAAATTGGCCTAATTACAAGTAATCAAGTCCCGAAGGACCGATCAGTTTAGCAGTCTTGGAAAAAAGATTACATACATGAATGTTACATCACACTATATAACATACAAAACTACATAAATAATCCTTTATGAATGCCATTATTCCCTTGGCTTAACCATGCATATCAACCACAATACACTTCTTCGAATCCTGGGAAAATAAAACATAGAAAGGGGGGAGCTAAAAAGCTCATTAAGGGTAAGCAATACAGTAGAAACATTCAAAAATAAGCATAAACATTTACGGCAATATAAAAAACTAAAACAAAAGCCTTTTAAACATTACCTTCAGCATAATAGTGCAGAAATAAAATGAAATAATGCCATTTACTTATTCACATGGATATTCTACTAATTGAATAATAAAATGCAATATCAATAACCACTTTTATAATGATGGAATGCATAATGAAATACTTTAATTTCTGTGTCATGGCCTCGTGCCAAGACTTATGTGATAACTGTAACCAGAACCCAACCCGGAGAGCCTCTCTAACCAGACTACATCCCGGAGTTCCTCTAATAATTGGACACCAACCAAGAGTGAATATATTAACCAAACATCATCCCGGAGTGGCTCTAATAATCGGACACCAACCCGGAGGGTCTGCTGTAACCGGACCCCAACTTGGGTCATACTAGTCCAACACATTCATCTTATGAAGATGATTAAATATAACATAAACATTCGTATTAAAAATAGCATAAAAAAATGTCAATCTTATACCCATAAACCATGAATGGTATAAAAATAATGCATCCACAGCCAAACATATCCCAAAACAACCCACAAAATATGGAATATTTGTATCATGACAAATCAACTTCTAAACAAGTTTAAAATCTATTAATTTATTTTGACGTTGATGAAAATGATTTGTAAAACTCTTTGAGAGAAATATCCTTTTTTAATGGAAACATTTAAAAGTCACACAATTTGGAAAAGATGTAATTTAAATATATTTTTGAATCAAATTTTCCCATACCATTTTGAAACCTTTTAATGTAAATAACATTTTAAAAACATTCATGTCCATATAAATAAATCCTTAAAATAATTTTTAAAACATGGAAAATAATTAAAAGATTTAGAAAGATAAATCTTTTAAACATTTAAAATTATGACCTTGATAAAGTGTACATTTCACAAATCCTTAAAATATTCATTTTGAAATAATTTTTATAAAAAATTGAAATGGATGATAAAAATTTCCCAGTAAATACATACACATAAACAATCTCGGATAATAATGAGTTTAATGAATTAACCTTTACCAATTTGGTAACTTACGAAAAAAACCCCATGAAAGAGGTATCATTAAATGAATATGTAAATACATATAAATTAATGTGTTTTACACAAATAATACAATTATGGGAAGTACATACACCACACAAAATATAATAGTGGCAATATGGCATGAATCTCACGGGAATAAAGAGTGAGATGAAAACCCCTTACCTTGCACTTTCATTTAATCGAGGGTACGTTTAGCATCCTGTATGAAGACTATTGTATGTTTGTAAATTATTACAGAACCATATTAATATTTATGATATCATACATTATTGATTTATGACTTTATACTGTCCATTTAATAATAATTTCCAGGTTATATTAATATTTCGGGTAATAATCGCTTTCTTTATCGTACGTGTTTTAAATTGTTACTCTTGATTGTATCACGTAGATCATCATTTCAATACATACAGAATATAAAAAATAATTTATTTATCATATATATTTAGAATATAAAAATTTATAACAGACATATATATGAAATGGAAAACACCGTTTATGGAGACGGTAGTCCGTACGTACGCATAAACGTTATTTCTGTTTTCATATAGTATTGCACGAAAGTAATTGAATGTGATATATGTAAGTACATAAATAATTATATATATAAATATTTATATCTCTAGTAGCATTATTATTTCATATATTAAACATGTATTAGTAGTATATATTTTTATAATATTTGATGAATTGTGAACTTGGAAATGAATCTCATCGCGTCGTGGAGTCGGTAATCCGTACGTACGCACGAGTGAAAATATCATTCTTTTAATATTAATATAATGTATAATTGGATGGTATATATTATATACAGAATCCTTATCATATTATATTTATTATTTACATAAAATACACATCATTATTATACCCATCCAAATAATAATGTATTGAATAACAATTACACAACGATGTGGAGGTGGTAAGCCGTACGTACGCATGTATGGTGACATGTCATTCAAAGGGTGGATAAAATAATGAATTTAGTATTACCATAATTATAATAACATCACAGTATATATAATTTACTCTATTTATTATTTTATAATGGAAACAACAAAGAAAAAGGAAGTGGATGAAGAAAGGAACTTGAAAGAGGGTGGTGAAATCATTACCACTTCTTCAGTTTCTTTCTTTTGATTTGATCAATATGGCTTCATAGGATGGTTTTCAGATCAAACTAAGTCCTCTAGGATGAGGTTATGATATTTGAGAGGGTTTTTGGGTAGGTTTTGGCTATGAAAAATGTCTTGGAAGGTGTTAATTAGAGAGAAGTGGGAGTTCCCTTTTATAAGAGGGGTGGGGGGAACCTTAAGAAAAACATAAAATATTATTTTATAATAAATTTATATTCGGTTTATAATGGATCCAATGTAGATTATTAATATTATATGGTGGGTATGGGTCTAAATCATTTAAAACAATAAATTTTAGAAATATTTTGTTCATTATATTAACCTTATCTTTTAGTTTTAACTCTTAGTTAATTAGATTGACATTTAACATGTCACTTTGTATTTTTATATTATATAGTTAATAAACATACTATATACATCCATAATCCTCAAAGTGGTCCAATAATGATACAAATATCATTATATAAGACTTTTTTCCAATACATATATTTTTAGGAATATAATATCAGTTAATAATATAATTTGTTTTAAAAAAACTTATTTATGTCAATTTTGACATTATTCAATAATTCATTTTTGATAAACTCTTAAAAAAATTATTAATTCCAAAAAAATCATTTAAGAAATAATATCATGTCATATTAACCAATATAACTCATTGATGTAATCAAAACATTCAAATTATATTTATTTTAACATTTATAATACCAATTATTTGATTCATTCATTAATAAGGAAAATACTGCATCATTATTGTGTCATAAATAAATTTAATAATTAAATGTCTAAAAATTATAAATAAAATACCATTATGTAGGAAATCTTTTTCTCTTTCTAATGAATATTTATAGTTGAAAATCCAACAGAAATAACCCTATTTTAAATATTTTTTACAAAAATATATATTCTTATGTCATTTTTGTATTTATTTTAACTTTATTTATATAAAGTATCTTTATAACCTACAAGTGGCTCAATGGGGTCCCAAAATCAACCCAATGATGCACATTTTTGTCAATGTATCAACCAATAAGGTTAGGACATGTTTTAGGATAATTTATTATTATTATTATAATATTATGTTTTTACCCTTATTAACCGTATTTACCATTTATCCATGGTAAATAAAATATTTACCTAAGTAATTATTCAAAATGTCTCAAAATAATAGTTAACTATTTACACAAATTGGAAATAATTATTTTAAATATGGAATCCATTTTACCAAATTCAAAACACAGAAGTGGCAGAAATTAATTTTAAATTATTTCTCGTTTTTAAAACAAAAAGCATGTTTTTAAGAGATAATAACTATCAAAAGATTGAAACTAGTTTATGTCCGGTTCAATTGTTAAATTATGTCCAATGAACAAAATTGTATTTAATAGTAAAAATATATTCTAAATAAACTTTAAAACAACTCAAATTCAAAATTTATCACTGTTATTTAGTTTTATTAAAAAATTATTTTTTAATTAAAATTTAGTAATTTTCACTATTCATCAGAATATAAAAGTTATCCAAAAAGTACCAAATTTTCACCCAAGGATAAGTTCGATATTCAGAATCCAAAAATAAATTTTATTTTGATGTATAAACTACATAAAATTTTAAAATGTTTGCATTACTATTCATAATAGGTAGTTTGATTGGTTGTGGTGTGTGTTAGAACTCGATGTTGCGTACAACACATGATACTATTTTATTCAATGAGAAGAGTATCATGGAATCATGGGGTGTTACATTCTCCCCTCCTTCAATAAATTGTGTCCTCTCAATTTATTCTCAGTATTGGAATCATGGGGTTGACATTTTAAAATATCTTAGTTGAAATCCCACATCGAAAATGGATTAATGAGGCCTCTATTTAAAATAAAGAGTTGTAAGTATAAAGGTTACTGAAAATAGCAAATAATAGGGTTATATATAGGAAAATATGTATATGGAAGTGAAACATAACCATAAATACCTAATGGAGAGTGGTAGAGAACATGGCTACGAAAAATCCAATAATCCCAAAGCCATAAATTTGTGATGATCTATGGTACCATCTATGACAACATTTTTGTTCTAAGTTCATTTTCTTAGTGATGAGAAATTTATTTATGAGATTGGATAAGATCATAAGGGGATATACTTACATTATAATTAAAGTTGTATCCATTAATAAATTTCTACCACAAAATCATCTTTCACTATAAAACATAATACAACTCAAAAATACTCTATTTATCCTAATCGTTGAGATATCCAAATATAATGAATGTATAATTCACATATCATACCCATTAAAAAAGGAAACTTCAATATACAATCCAGGAACATCACATAGTCCAATGGTATGCGATAAATCCCAATCACACTATGGTTATGGGTTCGATTCCCGCATCTTTGTCTGACACGATGGGTTGTCACACTGTCTGCGTGTTGTCCTATAAATATCCAAAAATAACCTTTCAAACATAATCCAATCCGACGATTAGACATGTCCAAAATACTACTATCCAAACTCACAATCCAAAATTTATAAGGACATTATACACAATGAAGATCCTTTTTTCCATGTAATAACATGTGAACACCTTCACTATGTTATTATTTCAAAACATGGTAACATCCTGAATTACCATAAAAATATTTTGATTACATGCATGCTCCTTTATTATTTATATAATAATAGATATAATACTTATATAAAAAATGTTGTAAAATACAATAATGAAAATTCATTAATCAGTTTCATGGTATTTAAGAATATCCAATATAATTTCTGTAAATCAACCATATCTTTTTCAAAAATTAGTAACTCAATATTAGGACCATATTAAGGTTTATCATTCCTTCAACCATGTAATTTCCAAAAAGATTAACTTTTTGTAGAGTCACTTTTCTTAGTACCATAAAATCCCAAATCCTCATTGAAATAGTACTACAGTATAATCCTTATTTATTTCCTAAACTCCATTGATACAACACTTAAATGAAATAATTCCAAAATAACAAAAAAAGAACACTAGTCATTCCTCTTCATTTTTGGTAGTTCCATAACTTGATTATTATTTAATAGCATCATTTGTTGCATATTTTGATGAATGGTACATTGGTTCGTGTAGTGTCTAAACTCGTTGTAGATGAAACATTATACATTTGAAACCTTTTTCTTACACTTACATTCACATACTTAGAGTCCTTTTTCTCCAAACTTATAACATATGAGCAATTCCTTCTTTACCTTCTTCCCTTTATCTGTCCTTCTCTCTACCATCCTTTTTCTATGGGGTCCCTTCAAAGCCATACGAAATAAAGAATTACTTACTTATCTTATCAACAGATGATACTATTTATTCATATGATGATAATATGTGGGAGAATATTTCCCTTCTAAATTCTGGATTAGGACCATGAAAGATATGATCCTTCTTACTCTGTGGATCATGTGTATTGTTGGAGTTATCATTCCTTCTACTGGGTGACATTTCTAAACAATGTCATACACTAGAATAGTTTTTGAATAGCAATACCTAATCCCAAACTTGTAAAACACTTAACATAAATTAACTAGTGTATGGATATATTCCATAATCATAAAAAAATTTCTTTGAGTAAATAGACTCATAATCCCTTCATAATGGTTTGTAATGAAAATGAGAATTATCTTAAGAACATCCCCCTAGAGTGTCGTAACCGATAGTGCAGCATGGCCCATTTTTGTGCACCAGTTCCCGTTCGAGTCTAGCTTAGAGCGGTGTTTTCAGGTTTTACCCATAGGTATATCCGTTCCAGAGCCGCCTCTACCTGCTCGTATCTAGATAGGGATGTATTTCATGGAAAAATCACAAAATCTCTACAATACCAAAATTCTAGGAAGTTCTTCTATACTAATCCTCAATGTCTATCTTAGGGTGATGTGCTCTAATCAATGTTTATCAAAATCTAGTTTCCAAGGTTATTGATAAACATCCTCTGATACCAAATGTAACTCCCCGACCCCAATTACCCAGAGTCGGTGCATTATTTTAATACATTGGCATGATTACAAGGAATAAAGTCCTAAAGGACCGATCAGTTTAGCAGTCATGGAAGATAGATTACATACATGAATGTTACATTTAACGATATAACATAAAAAACTACATAAATAATCCTTTTTAAATTCCATTATTCCTTTGGCTTAACCCTATATATCAATCACATTACACTTCTTGGAATCCTCGGAAAATAAAACATAGAAAGGGGTGAACTCAAATTCTTAGTAAGGGTAAGAAATAAAGTGGAAACATTCAAAATTAAGAAAAAACATTTAAGGCAATGTATAAAACTAAAACAAAATCCTTTGAAACTTGATCTTCAGCATAATATGGCAGAAATAAAATGAAATAATTCCATTTACTTATTCACATGGATATTCTACTAATAGAATAATCACAAGCAATATCAATAACCACTTTCATAACGATGGAATTCATAATTTCAAACATTAATTTCTGTGTGAAGACCTAGGGGATAACTATAACCGGAACCCATCACGGAGAGCCTCAGTAACCAGACTCCATCCCAGAGTTCTCTAATAACAGGACACCAACCCAGAGTGCCACTTATAACCGGACACCAACCCGGAGTTCCTCTAATAACAAGAAACGAACCCGGAGTGCCTCTATTAACCCAACACCAACCCATAGGGTCTGCTATAACTGGACCCCAACCTGAAATATACTAGTCCAACACAATCATCTTAAGAAGAGAATGAAATATAAATAAAAATTCGTATTAAAACTAGAATATTAAATGTCAATACTTTACCCATACACCATTAATGATATAAAAATAACACATCCATAGTCAAACATATCACAAAACCATCAACCCAATATGGAAGATTTTTATCAGGAAAAATCAACTTCTAAACAAGCTTAAAATCCTTTAAAGGATTTTCAATTTGATGAAAATGATTTTTAAAACTCTTTTAGAGAAATAGCCCTTTTTAATGAAAACATTTAAATGTCACACAATTTTAAAAATATGTCCTTTAAAGACATTTTTGAATCAAAGTGTCACATACCACATTGAAACTTTTGAAAGGAATTAAAATTTTAAAAACATTCATGTCCATAAAAATAAATTGTTAAAATCATTTTGAAAACATGGACATTAATTAAAAGATTTAGAAAGATAAATGATTAAAACATTTAGAATTATGATCTTGAAAAAGATTACCTTTCACAAATCCATAAAATTTTCATTTTGAAATAATTTTTATGAAAAATGGAAATGGATGATAAAAATGTCCAAGTAAATACTTACACATAAAAAATCTTTGATAATAATGAGAATGATGAATTAACCCTTACCAATTTGGTAACATAAGAAACAAACACCCCATGGAAGAGGTATCATATAATGAATATATAAATATATATTAATAAAAGTGAATTACACAATGAAAACAATTATGGGTAGTACATACACCACACAAAATGTAATAGTTGAAATATGGAATGAATCTCATGGGAATAAGGAGTGAGATGAAAAACCCTTACCCTGCACTTTCCTTTAGTCGAGGGTACGTTTGGCTGCTTGTATGAAGACTATAGTATGATATTAAATTATACCAGAACAATATTCATATTTTTGATATCATACATTATTCATTTATGACTTTATACTATCCAATTGATAATAATTTCCATATTATATTAATATTTCAGGTAATAATCGCTTTCTATATCGTACATGTTTTAACTTGTTACTCATGATTGTATCATGTAGATCATGATTTAAATACATCCATAATATAAACCATGATTTATTTATCATATATATTATGAATATAAAAATTTATAACAAACGTATATATGAAATGTAAAACACCATTTATGGAGATGGTAGTCCGTACGTACGCATAAACAATATTTCCGTTTTCATATAGTATTGCACGGAAGTAAGCGAATAAGATATATATAAGTACATAAATACTTATATATATATAAATATATATATCTACATTATCATTATTATGTCATATATTACATACTTATTATTAAAATATATTTTCATAATCGTCGATGAATGGTGATCTTGGAAATGAATCTCATCACGTCGTGGAGACGGTAATCTGTACATACGCATGAGTGAAAATATCATTCTTTTGATATATATATATAATATATAATTGGTTGGTATATAATATATACATAATACTTATCATTTTATATTTATTATTTACGTCAAATTCAGATCATTATTATTCCCATCCAAATAATAATGTATTGAGTAACAATTACACCACGACGTGGAGACGGTAAGCCGTACGTACGCAGGTATGGTGACATGTCATTAAAAGGGTGGATAGAATAATGATTATGGTTATAACATAATTATAATAATATCACTATATATGGAATATAATGTAGTTATTATATTATAATTGAAAAAACAAAGAAAAAGGAAGTGGAAGGAAAAAGGATCATGAAAGAGGGTGGTGAAATCATTTCCTCTTCTTCAGGTTCTTCCTTTTGATTTGATCAAAAGGGATGCGTATTTTGGCTTTTAGATCAATATAATGCCTCTAGGATGAAGGGATGACATTTTAGAGTGTTGTTGGGAAGGGTTTGGCTGATCCAAATGGCATAGAAGGTGTGAATTAGAGAGAAGGGGGAGTTCCCTTTTATAAGAGGGGTGAGGGGAACCTTAGGAAAAACTTAAAATATTATTTTATAATAAATTCATATTAAGTTTATAATGGCTCTAATGTGGATTATTAAAAGTATAAAGTTGTTATGGGTTGAAATCCTTTCATACAATAGATTTTATACAGGTTTGTGTCATTATATTAACCTTATCTTTTTGTTTTAACTCTTAGTTAATTAGATTGACATATACAATGTCATATTGTACTTAGATATTATATAGTTAATAATCATACTATATAAATCCAAGAGACAACCAAGTGGTACATTAATGATACAAATATCATGATATAAGTAATTTGGCCTAACCTTATATTTTTAGGAATATAATATCAATTAATAATATAATATTTGTTTTAAAAAGTAATTTATGTCAATTTTGACATTATTCAATAATTGGTTTTTGTTAAAGTCTTAACAACATTATTAATTCGAAACAAATTTATTTAAGCAATACAATAATTTCATATAAACCGATATAATTCATGTATGTCATCAATAATTTAAAATTATATTTATTTTAACATTTATAATACCAATTATTTGATTCTTTCATTAATAAGGAATATACTGCATCATTATTGTGTCTTAAATAAATTTAATTAATAATTGTCTAAAATTTTAATATAAAATATGATTATGTAGGAAATATTTTTATCTTTATAATGAATATTTATAGTAAAAAATCCAACACATATATCCTTATGTAAAAAATTGTTTTCAAATTAGATATATGCTTATGTCATTTTTGTATTTATTTTAACATAATTAATATAAAGTGTCCTTATCACCTAAAAGTGGCTCCATGGGGTCACAAAATCGACATTAATATGCCCATGGTAAGATATGTATCAACCAATAATGTTAGGAAACGTTTTAGGCTAATTTATTATTATTATAATATTATGTTTTTACCCTTATTTATTGGATTTACCCTTTAACCAAGGTAAATGAAATATTTACCGAAATAATTATTCAAAATGTCAAAAAATAAAAGATACCTATTTAAAGAAATTTGAAATCATAATTCCAAATATGGAATCCATTTTTCCAAATTCACAGCATAGAAGTGGCAGAAATTAATTTAAAATTAATTCTTGTTGTTAAAATAAAAAGCGTGTTTTTAAGAGATAATAACTTTCAAAATATTGACACTTGTTTATGTCCATTTTAATTGTGAAATTTTGTGCGACGACAAAAATTGAATTAAATGGTAAAAATATATTCTAAATATAAATTATAACCACTCAAATTCATAATTTATCAATGTTATTTATTTTGTTTAAAAAATTTGTTTTTAATTAAAATTTTGTAATGTTCACTATTCATCAAAATATAAAAGTTATCCGAAAAGTACCAAAATTTCACCTTAGGATAATTTCAATATTTGGAATACAAAACAAAAGCCTATTTTGAATGATAAAATGTATAAAATTTCAAATAGTGGGTACTAATATTCATAACATCTAGTTTGATTGGTTGTGGTGTGTGTTAGAACTCGATGTTGCGTACAACACATGCTACTGTATTATTCAAAGAGAAGCGTATCGTGGAAGCTTGCGGTGTTATAGTATTCCTCATGAAAAATTCTATAAATTTTAATAAATAGTATATAAACCATAATGGGATACCATATTACCCATGATATAGACAACACAAACACAGAAAACATATTTTAACAACATCCAAAATAGATGATCACCATGAAGAACTCCCAAAACGAAACAGAGTTTCTTTTCATGATCCTCCTATGATACGGTCTGCAATAGGCTGTCATTGATTAATATTTCCATGAAAATGTTTATTAATACATGAATAGTTCATTTATAAACCTCATTAACATAACTGTAGCATACCTCAAATTTAATTATATCACAACAAAGTCATATTTATTATGTCACCAAAGAAATTCTTCTTTTGAAAATTATCATCCTACACTAATAAATCAAGACATCCTAAAAACTAATCAATTTTATGAACTAAAATTTCCCATGTATATGATCTATTAATTCATCAATCTAAATAATATTGATGCAATTATTCACTTTCTCTTGGTTCAAGTGATTATAATCTATAAAAATCCACAAACATCCATCATATTTTTTCATGTACAAAAATGGTGCACCCCAAGATGACAAAATTGGCCAAAAACATATCACTACCATAGATTATAGAGTTTTATGTTCATATATCCCAAATCAAAATTTTCTTTCGAATAAGGATACATTGAGATAGGAGACATGACTAGTAGTTGATCAATCCCAAACATAATCTCCCATTGAAGTGGTAACACTGCAACGTCTTCAATAAAATTCATTTGGGTAATATTTTAATTCTCTATAAAAAATAACTATTGAACCTTTTTAGAGATCAACATCATATCATCCAACAAATAATACAAGAAAAAACACCCCTCAGACCCATATATCGGACTCGGTCATTAACAAAAACTGATGGTTGTCCATCAATATCATTGAACCTAACCTACCATTAAATCAATCCATGATATCATAAATATAAGAAAACAAATCCACTATGAGAATGATTTCATGTGGATATATAGAAAAAATCAGAAGTATCCACAATAATGGTTCTATCTGTACCGCAACTCAAAATCTATATATACTTCGTACAAGAAAGCTTGACCACCAACTGTAGTAATCAAAATTAATGGAACTAGAATCCAATATAACTCATGTACCAAAGAATGGACAATGGAAGGTGATATAAATGACTTAATTTCATTGGGATTAAATAAATAATGAACTGTTGTAAAAAACTAGTAGACGGAACATTGAACGGTGTCAGGAATCCCTATAACTAGCAACCCTAAGCCTGAATATGGCCACAACCTTATCCATTACCTTTCCATCACAAATTATTCACACCTCTATATACATGATATGATTTATGATGATGAGGAAAATCTCAAGGATTTACAATACCTACTCCATCTCCTTTATATTGATATGATACTAGACCACCCTTCTATTTATTCCTCAGCTAAAACTACCTCAATGGAGATATGTAAAGTGGAACAACTGTGAAAATATGACTACAAATAAATTTTATATAGTCTCTTCACTATTGTTCATGATCTCCACAAAAAAACAAGCGATTTATCCCTAAGAATATGCTAAAAGAGCTCCCACCCCATAGTTAATCGAGATTATGTGGGAGAGACCTATCCATGGATGGCCAAAAACAATTCTGTTTATAAAACTTGGAGCCACATAAAAATTAACTTCTACATGAAGAATCTTAAATACAACCCTATCATAATGAAAAATATCTTGAAAATGTCCTTTCTATGACTCATTCACAATCTAGAACCCTGAGATATAATATCAATATAAATGTGGTGACTTGTCAAGGAATATCTGAAAGAAAATCGTCCATTATGTTCTTCTCCCTGGCCTCCTCATATGGAAAAATTTATGAAAAATATTATATAAGGTTCATGAAATGGATATCAAAATAACACATAAATTATATCCCCTATGGATGGGTATGAGGCTCATAGTGACTGGCCCCCTTAGCGAATGAAGAGAGAAATTAATCAATTAATTAGTCCATGAACATTTCACATGAGACTTCTAAATCTATACCATCATTGATTTACATGAGAGACGACTTCCACGAATCTATATTCAATAATTACACAACCATGAAAACCGAGTGCTCCATTCGAGAATAGATTAAACTGAAAGAAATCTTGCCTCCTCCAACCGGTCTCCTTTGAATGCATTAATAAAAAATACCTCAATATTCTGTATACTCTATCACTAAAACTCTTATAATTTTTTCCACAATCTGTCATAATCATTGACCAATACTCAATGGTTATCTTTTGTTACATTCTACTGAACATCATCTATGTAGACCTAATGAGTACATCTACCTAGAGCCATTCATTCAAATAAAAATATCAATATATTTAACATGGTATATTGAATATTGAACCTTAATTACTAAATTATTTAAAATCAATTTCCATTTTTTTAACAAATATGTCTGTCTACACATTTCAGACACATTCGCAAAGAGGAATGGTGCATGATCCTTTTCTCAAACTCTACCATGAAACAAGTACAACATCGTTTTATAGGATCAATATAATAAATGGATTAAACAAAATATCAAATGGGCCCCTAAATACTAATTTCTCATCCATTCATCCATGATTACTTGAATTAGAAGATATAGATGACACTATTTCTCCACCAACCCATTTAATATCACATGTTCATAATTCGCAACTCCAACATGTCCCTCAAACCTGAACCAATTATGAAACTTTATTAGGAACTCGTACCCAGAATGATACTACAAAGTGGGGAGAGAGATGGTGACAATAACGCCATGACCCCAGCTACCCAGAGTCTGTGCATTATTAGATAACATTGGCATGATCACAAGAGATCTTGTCCCAAATGACTGATAAGTTCAGTCGCTTTGGAATTAGTAGATACATACATAAGTTCCACATTATATTTTTAAATGAAAAATTAACACTGGGTATCAATTGAACACAATCCTATTTCTTATCTTATCCCTATAGTTTAGTCATAATATACTTATTCATATCCTAGGGGAAAATAAAACATAAGAATTGGGTGATCTCAGATGCTGAGTATGGAAAACAATATAGGGAAAACTATCATAAATAAACATAAACATTTTAGGAAATGTATAAGCCTAAAACAATAGCCTTTTAAACATAAAATTCAGCATAATATGTCAATGATAATTCAAGAATTTCCATTTAATTATACACATGGATATTCTACTAGTCAAATAATCACATGTAATATATATAGTTAATCTCATAATAATGGAATGCATAATGCCAGACATATTAACCACAATGTCTAGGCATCATAACAATACATTAAACAAAATTTTTTCCATGTACTTGTTCCAAGACACTAGATTGTCTAATGAGAACTATCGATGCATCGAGGGGTAAGAGAGGGTCACACCAATCACATACTACATCCAATTCATTCCTCATATGAAAAGGGTTAAACATATCATAAAAATTCATATGAAACTATCATACGAAATGTTAATAATTTACCTATAAAATATGAATGACATAAAAACATGACATACAAAAAAACATATCATTAAAAAATAAATACAATATGGAATATTGTATTATAAAAAATCAACATCAATTAAGAATAAAATCAAAAAATAGATGCTGACATAGATGAAATCAATCCAAAAAAACAATTTGAGAGAAATATATCAATATAATGTGAAATAATTTAAAATTATTTTAATTATAATAGATAAAATTTATTTTTAAAATATTAATTTAATATTGTAATGGAATCATCAAATGTGTTATAATGGTGGATAATAACTGCATTTGTTATAAAAAAATTCATTCCATTATTTTTTAAAACAGTCATAAAATCTATTTTTTCGAGAACGTTGGAAAGACACCATTAAAAAAATTTTATAAAAAGTAAAAAAATGGAGTAAATTACATTAATCCATGATCTAGTAAATAGAATTTTTTTTGAAATACATTTTTTTTGAAACACGGATGTAGGTGATAAAAAAGTCACAACAGATACTTTTGTTTAAATATCCTATGAAAATAAATTTATTCTAAAATAATACCTTACCTTGTACTTTTCCATAGTCGAGGGTACATTAACCTCTTGTATAATTGTTAAATAATTTTTATTAAATTATACAAGAACCAAAAGAAATAATAATATATTAGATACTATCCTCTAATATTTCTTGGATAATAATATTTAAGTAGTATCACTGTATTTGGTGTTAACTTATTCATTTTCATTTTTATGATTTATTACATAATTTATCATTGTTATGGATATGATGTTATTGATTCATATAAATAATGATATTAAGTTCTTAAAAAATACATTTTAATAATCAAATGAATCTTTTTCTTGAATGTTTACGATGGGGATTGAAATCTAATCGCGTCGTGGAGATAGTAAGCTGTATGTATGTATTAGAGATAATATAATTTTGTTGATGGTGAAATAAAATGTAATTTGATGGTATATTATATATAAATAATTTTTATCAAGTTATATTTATTATTTAAATCAATTATACTCATTATTATACCCAGCCAAATAATGAAGTGTTGAATAACAAAATACAACACAACATAGATTCGTTTGGTTGTACCTACACACGTATGGTGAATTTTTCATTCATAGGATTTGTAGAATAATTATTATGGATTTAAAATTTTTATAATAAAATCACATTATTTTTAAGGTACTATATTTATTATTTTGGTATGGAAAATAAAAAGAAATTGGATGTGGAAAAAGAAAAAAACATTAAAATATGTGATGAAATGATTATATCTTATTCAGTTTAATCCTTTTGATTTGATAAAAAGGGATCCTTAGGATGAATTTATGAACATTTTATGGCCTCTATGATGAATTTACGGTAGATATTATAAGATTTGGGTAGGGGTTGGCTGATCCAAAAGGCATTATAGGTGTGAATTTGAGAGAAGTGGGAGTACCCTTTTATATGAGAGGTGAGGAACACTTTATGAAATACTTGAAATAACATCTAATTATAAAATTATATTAGTAATATAATAGCTAAAAATTGATTTCATTCGAGGATAAGTTAGGGATGTGTCTAAATCCACTAAAAAACATGTTTTATCCATTTTTCGGTCACCATATGAACCTTATCTTTTAGATTTAACTCTTAGATAAAATTTTAACTTCTACCATGTTTTCTTATATGATTATATTACATGGATAATATTGTTACAATAAAATTATAAGAGAGTCAGAAGTTGTTCATTAATTACATATATCATTATCTTAGTCATTTTTATGATTCTTAGATTTTTATTAATATTATATCATTTAATAAAATAGTGTGTGTTTTAAAAACACATTTATGTCAATTTTGACACTATTTTTTTTGAATGTCATAAAAACATGATTAAGTAGAATAAAATACATTGAATCAACCCAAAAATTTCATATTCACCTATAAAATTCTTGTATTCTATCAAAAATTTTAATTTACATTTATTCTAATAATTATAGCATCAATTTTTAATTATTCATAAATAAGGTATTTATTGTATCATCATTGTCATAAATAAATTTATTTATCTGATGATTAATTATTATAAATAAAATACCATGATGAAGTAAATATACTTATATTTCTAATGAATATTTATAGATGAATTTATATATTGTATAACTATATATTAAAAATGGTCTAGTTGATGAAATTTATATTTAACACTTTTAACACAAATTTAAATAAAATATAATAAAAGACCTAATGTAATCCATGTGGATCAAAAATGATCATTTTTTGTCCTATGGTTTATTCTTGTCAGAATACAATTAACCATTTGAATTAGAACATATTCTAGTGTAATTTGGTTTTTTATATTATTATTTTTACGTTTAATTACTCTATTTACTTTTGAGCGTGGAAAATAAAATTAAAAAGTTACTATTCACCAAAGATTATTGTAATCCTATTGAACAACATTATACTTACTGATTATAACCATGTTTATCTAATTTTTTGAAATTAAATTCATAGAAGAGGTAAAATTACTTTTTATATAAATTGGAAAATGTTCATAGAAGGCGGGTAGTATAAGTTAAAAAGTTCAAGAAAATTATATATATATGTATATATATATATTAATAAATGACTCTGGTTAATTAAATTTAACTAATATTTGTATTATGTATCTACTTTTAGATTAAAATAAATTTAAATTAAAAATAATTATTGAAATAAAAATTCAGTTTAAAAAAATAATGCAGTGTTTTTCACATTTCATCAAAAATTGAATGTTATTAGAAAAATACAAGAAATTCCCCTGTGAAAATTTTGATATTCCAAATCCTAAAAACGATTTCAATTTTTAAAAAAAATTATAAATTTTCAAAAAGTGGTAATTACTATTCATAACTACTTTTTAAATGGATAGTTTGATTTGTCGGGATATGCTAGAACTCGAAGCATGTACAACACAAGATATTGTATTGTTCAAAGAGAACTGTTCCGTGGAAGCATGGTGTAACACCCTAGAATGACAAAGGGTTAAATGAATGAATGATATGACTCAAGTCAACAAGGTGAACCTTCTTTTTTAGGAGCATATCTGTTTAGAACTCCACAGTTAAGCATGCTTGGCTGGGAGTAGGGATCATGATGGGTGACCTTCTATGATGTTTCTTAGAGTGTGTGTGAGTGAGGACAAATCACACTGGAAATGACATGTCTTGGCCTTTGAGAACTATCATTATTTAGATGACACGTTCAGGCATGTTGGCGGGCCCCTTTGTGGGGACCACACGTCTGTGGGGAAACTGGTGGTACCTTGTGGGCCAGGAGCTTATGGTCATATTAAGGTGTGTCTGTGCTATCATCGGGGCGTGGTTGTCACGTTTGGTATCAGAGGTGGTACCCTGCCTTATGGGCAGTCCACTGCCTATGGTGAGATGTAGGGCCCACAATGAGGACGTAGTGCTCAAGGGGGGGGGGGTGAATGTAACCCCCCAGAAATGAAAAAATGATATGACTCATGTCAATAAGATGAACCTTCTTTTTTAGGAGACCATCTGAATAGAACAACACAGATAAGAATGCATGGCTTGGATTAGTGATTAGGAGGGGTGATGAATCATTTGGGCATGTTGGTGGGCCCCAAGGTGGGGACCACATCTCTACAAGGAAACTGGTGGTAACTGGTGGGCTTGGACCTAATGGTCATATTATGGAGGGGTGTGTGTGCTGTCACCTGGGCACGATTTTCACATTGGTTATCAGAGGTGGTACCCAGCATTAATTGTGGTGCACTACCTGGGTTGAGATGTAGGGCCCACAATGAAGACATTTCTCTCTTAAGGGGTGAATGTAACACCCTATCATGACAAAGGTTTAAATAACTAAATGATATGACTAATCTCAACAAGGAGAACCTTCATTTTCAAGAGCGAATCTGGTTGGAACTACACATTTATGAATGCTTGTCTTGGAGTAGTGAGTAGGATGTGTGTCCTTTTGGGATGTTTTTCAGGGTGTGAGCGAATTATTAGAAAGCACACTGGAAAGGACATGTGTTGGCCTTTAAAGACTATCATTAGTTAGATGACCCGTGAAGGCAAGTTTCTAGGACCCAAGGTGGGGACCACATGTCTGCAGGGCAACTGGTTGTACCTGGTGGTCCAGGACCCAACGGCCAAATTAAGGCTGAGTGTTTGTACTGTTACCGAGGCCCGGTTTTCCCACATGGGGTGTTAAATTATTCCCTCAAAATAATTTTTCCTTAAAATGTCTATAATATTACTTCATAAAAAACTTTAGGTGGTTCTACCTCATATGTTCTTTAGGTCCCAATGTTTCCTCTCTTATTTTATGGTTTCTCCAAAGAGAATTCACTAGATGAGTAGTTCGGTTTCTCAATAATTGTACACTGGTATCAAGACACTTTACAATAAGACATATCAGGTTCCAAATATTTTTCATCATAGGTGAGTACATGTGTTGTCTTTGATATTTTCTCAAAATTGATACATTGAACACATCATTAACTTTAGAGAGACCTGGATGCATTTGCAAATGGTAAGCTACAACTCCAATTCGTTCTAAAATTTCGAAAGGTCTGATGCACCATAGACATAATTTACCCATCTTACTGAATCACATAACACCCTTCCAAGGAAATACCTTCAAGAAAACCTGATCTCCATCTTAGAAGTACAAATAATTCCTTCTGTTATTGGCATAGATCATTTTCCAACATTGACCAGATTTGATGTGGGATTGATAATTATAACCTTTTCAATTGTTTCCTCAACAAATTCTGGACCTCTGTTTTTTCATTCACCAACATCATCCCAAAACGTTGTTGTGTGACATCTCTTTCGATAAAACACATCATACGATTCCATATGAATACCTGAATGGAGGCTATTATTATAAGAAAATTTTACCAAACGTAAATAGTGATCCCACACACCTATAAATTCTAGGGAGAATGATCTCATCATTTCTTCCATGATTATATTAGTCCATTCTAATTGCCCATTAATTTGTGTGTCGTAGGTAGTGCTCAAATGAGTTTAGTATCCATGGATATTTTAAGACTCATCCTGAATGTTGATGTAAAACATGGATCATGAGAAGAAACAATCGATAGGGGTAAACCATGAAGTCTTAAAAGATTATTAATATATAGTCTACATAAACATTGATGTTGTAAATATTATCTTATAGCATGAAAATTTGCATACATGGTAAGACGATCAACAATGTACTATCTTGCGCCACTTATTCTAACAGTCTTTGGTAGCCCCATAAAAATTTCCATTATAATATCATTCAATTTTCACTCAGGTATGGGAAACTTTTTCATGATTCATCTTGGATGTATTCTTCTAGCCATAACCTATTGACAAATGAAACATCTTGACACATAATCTGCAATATCCCTCTTCATGATGACCCACCAAAAAGTTATCCTTTAATGTATTATACATCGTAGTTCAACCAAGGTGTCTAGTGAAATTTGTGATATTAGTATCATATTACAAATACTATTTTAGATCATGTATATCTGTAACTCAAACATCTTCCGAAATTTCAAAATTTCACCTTCATATACGAAGTCAATCAATCTATCCTCATTCACTACTTCAATTTTCTTTTGAAACTCTTTATCAACGATCTAAGAAATTTTTATCCATTCTAGTAAAGATGGGTTGGAAAGAATTTGAAATAGTATTGATGTTTCACCTTCCATGATTATTCCTATATCGATATTTAGTAGATCCATGAACATTGTATCCCTTTAAACTATCTTCTTGTTCATAATTCCATGATTCTTTCTTCTCAATGCATCTTCCACCTTATTTTCATTCCCCGGGTGGTAGTGTGTAGTGAAATCATAATCCTTGAGTTGTTTTGTCCATCCCCTTTTCCTCTTGTTGAGATATTTCTATGAGAAAATATACTTCAAACTCTTGTGATCAGTATATATCTCGCATTTTTTCACATAGAGATAGCGTCTAAATATCTTCACTGAATGGATTAATGTTTAAAGCTGAACATGATGACAGGGATAGTATTGTTCCTGAATTTTTAGCTTCTTTGATGAGTATTCATAACTATATCATTCTGAATAAGGACACAACCAGGTCCATTCTTTGATGCATCACAATAAAAAAACACATCATTAGCCGATGGTAGAGTCAAGAGATGAGGATTGACTAAACATTTATCCAGTTCAGCAAAAAATTATTTATACTATTTTCCCTCAATGAATTTAACCCATTTACATATGATATCGGTTAATGGGTTAGCCAATCATTCAAAATTCTAGATGAAACGCTGATAGTAGTTATACTCGTCGGTGGGGTCCATTCCAGGATTTACCTTGTATTAGATGTGTCAACAAAGATTCCATCTTTGGATACAATATGTCCATGTAAATAAATTTCATGAAGCTAGATTTCACACTAATTAAACTTCCCAAATAATTCATTTCTTCTGTGAGTTTTCAAAGTAGTGCGCATTTGATTTTCATGATCTCCATATATTTTGGAGTATACAATGATATAATCAATAAATACCACTACAATGTCATCAATATATTACTTGAATGTTTTATTCAATAGATCCCTGAAAAAGAGGGAGTTGTAGTCCATCCAAAAGGTGTTATTGTAAACTCATAATGCCCATAACTAGTTTGAAATGTTGTGTTCAGAATTTCATCATTCTTTATACAAAACTGATGATATATAGAACGATGTTCAATCATTGAAAAATACTCATCTCCATGAATTTTATCCAATAATTCATAAATGAGATGTAAAAGATACTTTTTCTTTAATGTTATAGCATGTATCTCCTTGTATTCAATTCAAAACCTCATTGATTCATCTTTCTTCATAACAAAAAGAATAGGGGCTCCCCATGGGGAAACACGAGGGTGAATAATTCCTTTATTATGCAATTAGTCTAGTTGTATCATTAGTTCCACTAATTCCATAGTGTGCATTCTATATGTGGGTTTTGATATTGGCCTCTAACATAGAATTAAGTCAATGAAAAACTCAATTTATTTTATGGAGGACGTCTAGGTAAATCCTCAAGAAACACAACAACATATTCTTACACAATAGGTACTTCATCTATTTGACCATTCCTTTCCTAACACATAGTTATTTATCTCTATTCTTCCACAATAATTGAATATAGTAGAGCTACTAGGGGTTTATCTAGATGAGAATCAAATGGTGATGTTTCTTCTCCAATGATAAGGGATTCATTATCATTAATAAAAATTGAATCCACCTTATTTTTACAACAATTTTCACCTCACGGTCGAAAACCCAATCCATATCGAGGATTATATCAAATTCAATCATGGGTATGACAATAATATCAAAAAATAATGACTGTTTGTAGAAAATAATGGTAACTGATATACAAAACATTATTACAATGATAATTCCATTATGAGTTTTGATTGAACACTCCCTTAAAAAGTAAAATTGGAGATATATAACATTCTTGGAAAAATGGGAAGAAATGAAAGAATGCAATAATCCAAAATCAAATAAATCATTGGCTAATTTTGAGGATTAGATTAAAGTACCTGCCACCAAGTCATTAGGAACTTCATCCTTAGCTGTAGTGATCGCATATGCTTGGACCTACTCCCTTTCCATTTTTTGAGGTTTGTTTCCGTGATGATTAGGACCTTCATTTTCATAATTTTCCATTTCATTAAAATTGTAGCACTCAACATTGGAAACCAATTTCTTCCCCTTGAAATCATGAGCTTGGTAGCCTTTTTATCAACATATGTAACAATATCCCATCCACATTAGGAATATACAACGACGCTTCATCTTTCAGTTACTACAGGATGAAAATTCAACTTTTACCTTTGTCCCATTATTTCCTTTTTCATAGTGCTTATTAGACCTCTTCATCTCTTTCTTCGCAATGAATTTATAAGACCTTGATAATTCCTTTTCGATCTTGATAGAACATGAGACTATATTATCATATGATTAGCTAGATTATGAGACTAATGATCGATGGTGAAATAGTATTGACCAATCAAAGAATTGAATAATATTAAATCCTGGGTTATATATAAAATCTGCACATGCGTTTCTATCATTGTAAAGATATCCTCACACACTGCGACATTCTCAGCCCTCTTTTTCCTCAAACTCAGAAACTGTCTTTCCATATTCACTCGATGTTCATGAGGAATGTTTTTTTCTAATAAAAGCATCATAAACTCTCATAATTACATATTTGATACATCTTCATCCCCATTTGGTTTATGAAATAATGACCCCCATTGATCATCATTCCCTATGAGGTGATAAAATAAAATGACAAATTTTTCCCTTTCTCAACCCCCCCAAATAATGCAATATTTTCTCTAAGGAACTTGTATATTACTTAGATACAAGTGTATTTTTATTCTAATTGAATGTTGGTGGGTGTGTCCTGATGATGTGGTGAAAAAATTTATCCTCAACATTGTGGATCAGTTTTCTCCATATGAGTAAGATTATAATTCATTACCTGAGTGAGTTGCCCCAATATAGTTATAAGCTGTTCTGCACTAGTTGTATCACCAGCTCCAATATAATTATCCTGAGTAGGGGTAAATTCCTACATAGACTACATGAATTGATAAGATTTCCATTCCTTCCACTAGGAGGCATTTCTAAATAATGGAATAAACTATGATAGTTTAGGAATTAAAATGAATATTTCCAAACTTTTAAATTTTATAACATAAATGGAAACGTTTTACATATAATCCTTAATGATAAAATATTTTCCATTCGGTACATATTTACTCATAAATCCATCAAAATTTTCTGTAAACAAAATGTGATTTATCTTATGCATATCCCCTAGGAATGTAAAACGATGTGCATGGTAATGCCCGTTGTCATGTACAAGGATACCCTGGGTCTAGATCGAAAATACTTGGTGGTGATTTCACTCATAGGTACATATGATCTAGAACTACGTCCACTTGTAGTATCTAGATAATGATGTATTTCTTGGAAAACCACCATAATATTATCATTACCAAAATTTTTTGTTGTTCTTCTATACTAGTACCCAATGCCTATCTTAGGGTAATTTTATCTAATCCGAGATTATCTAAATATAGTTTCCAAGGATTTTAATAATCTTCTTCTAATACCAAATATAATTCCTTGACACATGTTTCCCAGATTCAATGCATTATTACAAAACATTTTCATGATCACAAGAGATCATGTCCCAAAAGAGCAATCATTTTAGTAGCCTTGAAATTACTAGACACCAACATAAGTTTCAGATTACATTATTAAATAAAAAAAACGAAACATTATTTCTCCACTAAACAGACTCATATTTCTTAACTGATCTATGTAGGTCGGTCATATTATTATTTTTTCATTCTAGTAAAAAATAAAACATAAGGAAGACGTGAGATCAGATACTCAGTATGGATAAAAATATAGAGGAAACTATCATAAATAAGATTAATCATTTAAGGAATGGTATAAGACTAAAACACAAGAACATTAAACAAAAAAATTAGTATAATATGGAAAAGAAAAATCAAATAATGTAATTAACTTTTTCACATGGTTATTCTACTAGTCGAATAATCACATGTATTGTCAATAGCTAATCTCATAATGATGGAATGCATAATGTCAGACATCTTAACTACAAAGTCAAGGCATCCTGAGAAAATCCTAAATATAAATTCGGACAAGTATTTATTTGAAAAAACTATTTTCTCTCCTCAAACCTACCAATTCATCTTGGGGCTATATTAGGACCCACCCATCACTTATTACGTTCAATACATTCATCAAATGATAAAGGGGAAACATAACATAACCATTCGTATTAAAATAATATAAAAATTTTCAATACTTTAACCACAAACTGTGAATGACATAAATATATCAAAAAAATTGTCTAACATATCATAAAACTATCAATAAAATATGAAATATTGTATCATAATAAATAAACATCAACTAAATATAAAATCCTACAAAAGAATTTGATCTTGATGAAATCAATCCAAAAACTATTTCAAGGTAATATCTCTTTCTACATTGAAATCATTTACAAGTCGCCTAATTAAGACATAAAAAATATATTTTTAAAATATTCATATAATCCTATATGGGATGAAATGAATGTTTTATAATGGTGGAAAATAGATGCATCCTCTATATAAGGTAAAAATCATTCTTTCCTTAATTTTTCGAAAAGGTCTTAATGTAAATTGTTTAGAGAATGACAGAATGATTCCTTTCAAAACATTTTATAAAAAGTCAAAAAAGCGTATAAATGAATTTAACCCATTTTATGTGAAATAGAAATTTTTTGGTAATACATTTTTAAAAAACATGGATGTGTACAATAATGATGTTTCGGTATATACTTACGTAACAAGTACCTCTAATAATAAAAAGTTATAAAATTAACCATTAATGTGTACTTTTCCATAGTCAAGGGTACGTCATCCTCCTGAATTATAGTTAAATATTTATTATTAAATCATACAAGAACAACATACAACAATATTATATTATATATCATCCTCTAATACTGCATTGTTAAAACTAATTAAGTATTGTCATTGTTTCAGGTGTTAACTGATTCGTTTTCCTATATATAAATTATTATATAAGTCATTTTGTAATGGATAAGATGTATTTTATTCATATCCAGAATTATATTATGTTATTAAAAATTATTTTTTAATCATCAAGAAAAAATTATTCTTGAATGGTTACAATTGTGAATGAAATATCATCGCGTCATGGAGACGGTAAGTCGTATATACGCATGAATGATAATATCATTCTACTGATAATGAAATAGTATGTAATTAGATGGTATATTATATATAAAGAATCATTAAAAAGTTATATTTGTTATATACATCAATTATTTTCATTATTACACCCATAAAAAAAATGAAATTTTGAATATAAAACTACACCACGACATGAAAATGGTAAGTCGTATGTACGCACGTACAGTGACATTGTAAATCATTGGATAGATAGAATAATAAATATAGTTGTATCATACATATATTAAAATCATAGTATGTATAATGTACTAGATTTATTAATTTGGTATGGAAACAACAAATATAGAGGATGTTGAAGAAAAAAAGAACATTAATAGAGGTGATGGTATAATTACCTTTTTTTTCCGGTGCTTCCGTTGGATTTGAAAAAAAGGGCTCCATATGTTGGATTTATGATCAATGTATGGCCTCTAAATTCATGTGATGGTAGTTTGGAGTAGTTTTTAGAAGGTTTTTTCTGAGCCACAATTCTTTAGAGGTGTTAATTTGAGGGAAGGAATGTACCCTTTTATAAGAGTGGTGACGTGAACTTTAGAAAATGTATGAAATATTATTTTGTTATATAGTTATTTTCGATTTATAATAGATAAAAATGGATTAATTTAGATTATAATGATGTTATGGGTCTAAATTATCTCAACCAATAGGTTTTATACATTATTATATAACTATATTAACTTAATCATTTAGATTTTACACTTCATTAAATCGTTTATCTTTTACCATGTCTTCTTGTATTTTTATATTACATGCTTAATATAGTTAATATAAATTTCCCAGTGAATATAAAGAAGTTAATTAATGAAATATATAAAATTATCTATGTTCTTTGGAATACTATTGTATTTTTAAGATATTATATCATTTAATAAAATAGTATTTGATTTAAAAACTCATTTATGTCAATTTTGATACTTTTTAGTAATTGGTTTTTTTGAAATTAATAGAAACTTGATTACTTAAAAAAATACATTGAATCAACCCTATCATGTAATATTCAACATTATAATTAGTTTATGGAATCCAAAATTTTAATTTTATATTTCTTTTATATTTATAACATTAATTATGTTAATCTTTCATTAATAAGGTAATTACTACATCATCATTGTGTCATAAATAAATTTAAATATTTAATATCTAAAAAGTATAAATAAAATAACATGATGTAGGAATTTTTTTTATCTTTTCAATCAGTATTCATAGTTTAATTTATTTTATGTATAACTCTACATATAAAATCATTTAGTTAATAAAATTTTAATTTAATACTTTTAACACTTCTTTAAATAAAATATAATAATTGTCCTAATCTAATCCAAATCGAAAAAAGGAATACAATTTTCTTCAAAAGTTTTATTTTGTTAGATACACTTATCCAAAAGAATTAAAAAAAAATTGGGGTAATTTGATATTTTTATTATAATGCTTTTACCTTAATTTTCCATATTAACATTTAACTGTGGTAAGTAAAATTCCAAAGTCACTAATCAAAAAAGTTATTTTCATCATATTGAACAAAATTTTACATACTAATTACAACCATGTTTATCTTATTTTGGAAATTTTACTCATTGAAGCGCTAAAATTACGTTTTCCACAAATTTTTAAATGTGCCTATAAGGTTGGTAAAACATGTTAAATCGTTGAATAAAATTGTATATAACTAATAATATTATAAAATGACACCAATGAATTACATTGGACTAATATTGATATTATATATCTATTTTTAATTTTAAATAAATTTAAATTAAAAATAATTAATAAAATAAAAATATAGTTTTTACCAATAATCCAATGTTTATTAGTATTCATAAAAAATTAATTGTTTTACGAAAAATACTAAAAAGAAACTCTAATATTAAATGGATATTATGAATACCAAAAAGAATACCATTTTTAAAAAATAAAATTTAAAAAATTTCAAAAAATGTGTATTACTATTCATAACTACTTTTTAAATGGCTATTTTGATTGGTCGGGATGTGCTAGAATTTGGAGCTCTGTAAAACAAAAGAAATAGTATTAATCGAAGAGATCCATACCACTGATTATAGGGGTGTTATAGTGAGTTCCTAAGTCCCACCTCTTGTATGTCTCATGTTTTTAACTAGAACTGAATGTATAGTAAACATGCTCGTAGGAGGAATTATCCATTAAGAGAAACATGAAGAATAGAGAGAAAAAAAGGATAAAAAACAAAAAACCAACTCATATATATATTTATATATATGTATACAATGACTGAAAACATGTAATTTTATGAGATATAAAATCTAGAAAACGAAAAATGAAAAGTATGAAAATGGTAAACTCGATAGTGGAAACAAACCCCTAATTGATCATACTAAAAAACAAGCTAGTAATATCTAGTATGATCGCAAACCTGCTCTGGGTGACCGAAAAAATAGTTCATATCTAGGTTAACTGAACATAATAGTATACTCATTATGTTCCCCCCCAGAGCCTCTCGTACAATGGATAATGATAGGATGCTAATGAATAATGAACAATAGTGAAACTACATCATTAACTAAATTGTTAAATTAAATTAGAATACATCCCATGGATATATTTCAATATTTAAAACACAAATGATATAATAGAATATAATAATAAAATATCATGGGATCTATTATCGTGCTTCCCCAAAAATTTTCCAATTGTCCTCAACATCGCACATTCTGATCCATATCGCTCCAAATGAATGTACGCCCGAAGACACCATGGATTGAAATCAATAAATGAATCTCATGATCACATATCCAAAACATCACATACACAAATATATTAACCATGTAGTTTCCTAAAACCACAACATCCTATATGAAATATATCAAACATCATGAATTGTACCTCAATCAATTACAACCCATAAACTATTTAAGTAACTCAAGCAAGTATAATATATCCTTTTCATAACTATTATAATCATTTGGATACCAATATAGATAATACATTTGTTTGGAATAAACACAATCCCTCACGACAGTCTACAAACATTTTTAAGAATATAACCATCATGCATACTAGAAAAACATACAACAAAGATAAGAGAGAGGGTCTATATGGGCTAGAAAACCACTCATCCTCCCTCAGAGATTTTGTGGATAACACTCTCTCAATTTTTAATTGGTGTTAATATCCATATCTAAAATAAGTGGTGTAGAGTATGAAAAAAAATACATGGTCTAATATAACTCACAACCACACAATTGGAATAACCTTCAATAATAATCAACTACCACTATTTTTTCTCGGCCTCCTAGCTTCCACTATTATTAATATATATCCTATAAGAACACAAGAACAGAATCCACTACATTAATTTCCTTAATCATATTTAACAATTATCTCAATTCATGAATTCATTATCCATTAAATATCAATTTCTATTTTCCATGTCACATTATCATAATAATTTTATTAATATCCATTTTCTCAAGGCATAATCCAAACCAAGTAAATGGTTTATGAAAACTAAAACATTTAAAACCTTTTTATTCTATAATCAACCAAACTCAAGGATTAATAGTTAATTATTCATTTATAACTTCATTCCATTTTGAGTAATAACATGAAAAATATCCTAATCTTCTACTAATAGGAATCCTACCACCACTTACCTTCAGTCAACTCAAGAAGTGGAGAATGGAATGTAGATAAACAAGAAAATTATTCATCATTCATTGAAAGCATTCCAGCGATAATATAATATCTAAAACTATAATCTACATGTGAAACCATATTTTACATGTTCTATCTCCCCAAATTCCTTACCCAACACACACATTTATATTTCAATGCATCTCTCCAGCATATGCATCAATTGATACAACATCATCTGGGACGCTATGTCCACTTATCACAACATTTATCCCATGTTCATCCATTACATGTTCAGAAAATATTTTGTCCACCCATCCAATAATAGATATACCTTACCCATCCATACTAGGATCATAATTCTGGGATCATATATAGATCACAACACAAAAATATTAGGAAAAAACAACTGATCAGAATGAAAAATGATGCCCTCGAAACAAGGCATTCGTCCAAAATAAAATGGAAAACTAAAGCCCTTTAAATAGAATTATATATTTCACATTACTAGTTCTTACACCATCATGAATTAACTAATTAAATTATTAATTGGTTACAAATTTTAAAAGCCTCATGAATAATAAAATAACATGTCATCAAAAGAAAAAAATTCTCCTAATATTGATTATGATTTCAGAATTATATATAATTATAATTCTCAATAAACATGGACTTTTAATTATCATTAATAATAAACCTGATTCATATTATTTATCAATTCTATTATACATATGAATGATAAATTCATATTAAACATGAATATAACATCAATTCGATCATACAAAAATTAATGTAATTACCACATTATAAAAATAAATATTTCAATAATAATAAGAAAATTAATTATCAATTAATTCCATATTTTTGTTCTTTATAAAATTTTGATCATGAAAACATGATTATAACTCATAAAATATATATCACACTATCTAGAAAAAAAATTGGAAAACACTATCATGGAATAAACTATCAATATAACCACGTTGTTATCTCTTCTAATTCTTTAATTCTTGTCAATAATTATTATGGTATTGTCATTTCAATAAAAAAAATTAAATCATTGTCAATTATTGATTTCAGTTAAATAAATTGAGATAAAATGAATCCACTACATAAAAATTCTTCGACGTTATCAGAATGATAATAGAAAATGTTACAGATTTCTGATCATCTATCCCACAAGAATGTCATCCATCCAATGGAACCAAGTTACAACCTCACCCACATAAACTAATTGCAACACCAATAGATACATGATAGTGATAACACTACAAAATCATGATAGGACATAGGATGAAACAAGATCAAATAAAGAGAACCCCATAAAATATAGTGGATGAGATCCCATTGGATAAATAATGATATCCGCATATCAAAGAAGGATGCCCACTGATTGATTCCAATTAAAGGAATATAAAACAAAAAAAAAGGAAGGATCCATTGGTTGTTAGAAAATGGAAGGAATCATGTAGTATAAGAAACTTTCAAGATTCCAATCCTTTATTAAACATGATACACTATAGATTTATTATGAGTGTTTACCATTTACATATCTTGTAATGGTTGGGATTTGGTTTGGTCATAAAAGAAACATCTTTTTTTTATTTCACCTCTAATTTGTACACATTTGGAAACATCCTGGATTAATCTATGGTCTAAAAATACATGATATGTAATCTTTAGAAGATGTGTATCCACAATGCTACCATGACATCACACACAAAGCCCCTCTATACCAATTCCTAGCATCATCCAATAACACATATCTTTAGAAAAATGACCAAGTATTGATCCACATGGGATAGGTCCGTAATAAACAAATTATCACATGTTGGTACATTCTAAAACATTAAAAAAATTTCCCACATAATTTTATCATTGATATAAATGGTCCAATTTTTTTTGAAAACCCAAAATTTAAACTGGGATAATAATTAGTCATTGATTATTATAATTATTTTAAAAATAATTCTATCATGATATATCCAATATTCGGGTTTTTAGAAGATGAAAAACACTATGTTAATATATCATTATGGAGGAGAAAAATAACTTTCTAGGGACAATATAGAGTTATAAAGAACATGGTCCTGAGAAAATTAATGACCATAAAACCTTAAATCAGCATTGTGTTAATAGTCCATCTATTTCATAGATATCTAGATATAATAATATCATTTTTTCAAGATCATATTTATATTTTATTTTATAAAGAATCTACATGCCCATAAATCATCAAGAAAAAATCAAATTAAAAAAATTAATATGTCCAAGTGAATCATGGCTATAAAAATGATGATTGAAACTAGGTGACATGTGTTAATATTAAGAGGACTAGGTTGATATAATATCATTATACCCATACCCTACTTGGTGTCTTGATTAAAAATTCATTCCTTAATTTTAATGTACAATTCATTAATAACTCCAAATATAATAGTGTGTCCAGATTTAAAATACAATATATTATGAGTTTTTTTATAAAATTTCATATTTCTCATTTTAAAGGATATCCAATTTCGGTGTAGTTATTTCATACCATAAAATTTCACAATATAATTTTATCTAGAAAATTTATCTTAATGATTGCTATATATTTTTAGTTAGTGCCTCATCACCATATAGTCGAAATAATGGATTGTGGTGAAATATTTCATTCTCATACAATCGTGTTCCCAATTTTATCTCTCTCAATGCTTAATGGTAACATTATTTTACTTCATGTTCATATAATTGTGTTTATTTCAATAATTGTCACATATTGAAAATTCATACCTTCCATTCATTTGCTGAAACTAATTTATTTATATTCTTTCATCCTATTATATTATTTATTTCACATTAAAATATATGAAATGAATAATTATTAATCTATCCTAATAAAACATGATATCATGTCATTATTTGAGGTTAATTTTTGATAGATGAGTTCCATTTAGAGGATTAGATAAATCATATTAAATATATGGTCAATTATAATTTTTTTCATTATATACTTGTACTACAGATTCCCATTCTAATAATGTAATATTTTTTTTATCATTATTAGCTACCATTTTTTCTATATTATACATTTGATTGTGTAATTTAATTTATATATTATATCTCTTCTCAAGTTGTAAGTAATTTTATAGGAATTTATCATAAAAAATATTATATTCCATTATTTCTATGACCTCATCCTCCTTTTTATTATGAATAAATGACCATCATTGAATAAAATATAGCATTAATTATTATTCCAATTGAATAAACTCCCCATTTCACTATATATAAATGATAAAAATTTCATTTCCTGGGATCTGATCTACCATTATGATATCAATGTATTTTATGTTCAATTAACAGATGGATGAATATGCTACATTATTTAGTACAAAATCTAATAATATGATGAAAATTATTTTTAAATATAGTCTTGGTTATGGGTTGAAACATTATTCAACTCTCCAAATATAGTCAAAATATTGTCATCTCCTACATTATACATATTTATGTTATCGTGAGGTATATCCAAACCATGATTACGAGTATTGACAAGGATTCCATTATATCCCCATAGTTCTATTTCTATAGAATGGATTATAATTTATTAGATAATATCATTATAAATCCTAATATATATTTCCATAATTGGAGAATCTTTCAACACAAATTTAATTTTATTTCAATTTCAATCATAAAATCATAACCATATTATATTTTTGAATATATTGAGATCATAAAAATAATTTCAAATATTTCATATTAGATTTTATAGAAAATTTTAAACAATCAAATAATTTAACCTAAGTATTTCAAACTATGAGTACCCCAGTGAAACATTATTCATGCACAAGAATTATGGATGAGTTATAATCAAAAAATATTTCGGGGTTTATTAATAGTAGATATATATATTCAAAGAAAATAAAACCACTTGTTTTATATAAACAATAATTTATTTATAGGGAAAAATATAATATCAATATTACCAAAACATTATGATGTTATCTTATAATAGAAATTATCAATAAATTGAATTATAGGATAATGTTACTTCATCTATGATTTAGTACATCTACTTCACAATGTTTCTAATAAACATACTATAATACAAACTGTAATGTCCATGACCCCAGTATCCTTGATCTGATTGTTATTATTGTAGTTTTGAAATAAATTAACTTGACAGAATTACAATGGACTAACAAAATTTAGTTTTCTAATTAAAATAGTCATTCTTTGATATCGCATAAAATTTGGGAATAAAGTATTCAAAATAATATTTTTTTTGAGAACATCATTATTCTCCCTAGTATATCGACGAATATAATTCAAAATATAATAATTAGATCCTTTGGGAATTGACATATAAGAATTATGTGATCTAAGATGCTAATTAATAGTACATATACAACATAATATGTCATAGAATGATTAGGGAACATATAATTTTGATCGAATAAACAATGATTATTTGAGGATATATAAATAATCAGATGATAATATTATTTATCCATGGATATCAAAATTATATTATTTGTCACATGGATGTCAATTACTGATTTCATAAAAGTGGAATACGTAATTCATGGCATCTAATACTTACCACTAAGCCCTCATACTAGGAAATCATACATAAATGGGTACGTTATTGTCCAAAAACACAACCACTTTTTCCAGAAGAGACCTATGATTTCATCATTAATTTTTATAATTATAATCTATATAGATCACATAATAATTCTAATATATTAATTAGAGTAATAAACAATATAATTTGGTCTTCATGAATATGTATTTAATTATGTTAATATGATAAGAAATAATATAAGAAATATCAATACCTTCCCAAATCAAAATTACTATAATTCATAAAGACAAATATTTTGAATATTTTTCTTAGAGTATAAACTCTATAAATAAGAATGCCCACCAAATTGTTTTGAAATATATGAAAATCCATTTAAATTATTTCTATAAAATTTCAAAAGGAATTAATCATTATAATTTTAAAATAGCTTATTCATTGTTAAAAAATTTTAAAACTGTTATGGAAAATATTTCTATTGAAAATAACCTTATAAACATTTTAATTAATCTTCAATAAATTGATCAATAATGATGATACAAAATTTCATTCATATTATAATGCTAAAAATTAATCCTTTCATAACATTGGTAAAACGTACCTCGTTCAGAATATGATATAAATATTCATTTTAATACTTTTTATATAAATTAAAAGTGATTTAAAATTTATTTTAAAAATGAAATTAAAATTGAAGAAAAGTTATGGAAATATCTTTGTATATAATATTGAAATGGGGTGAAATTATTTCCAATAGAGTTCAAAAAAAAATTCTACACTAAAAGCATTAATTTCGTATTTTTGTATGAAAATGAAGTTGAAAAATATAACAAATAATTGAAAATTCCATATATAACTATAGGAATATAAAATTTACCAGTTCTGTAAAGGAATAGATTATATAGTTTTCCCAACAGACATTTAAACAAACCAATCTCGATTAATATAGAGATTGTAAAATAAGACACGACCACATTGTTGAAACTTCAATTAAAACCCAGTGGTTGAAATATTGTGATTTAATACTTTAAATTACATGAATTATGAAGAATAAATGATATAAAACATTAACGCTGTAATATATACACCAATAAAACCAAAAGTTGGTTCATAAAATCATACATATCACAATGGGTCAACATTTAGACAAAAAACTCATACCTCACGCATAACAACTTGTGAATGTTCTATTAACCATTGGAATATAAAATATATAATTATTATAATTATATAAAAGAACCATATAAATAATTATAATATCATATATGTTAGACATATACCATTTCAAAAAGAATTTATAAATTATTCTTTATTAATTTTCTATTTGCGAGTGTTTACTGTCTCATTAGTCATATAAATATTGGTTTCCTAGTTTCGGTGCTTTCATTGTGGTACTGTTTGATTGATCATTGAAACGTTAATAATTTTATAATTTAATATTTATTCTTTTCAAAGAAAATAATATGTACTCTAGAAAGGAAATCATGGTAAATGAATAACATCACTATGTGGTTTTCATTTTCGACATGTATGCTCGAGCAACATTATGGTTTTTAATAGTTGGAAAGGTAAAGATGTAAATGATATAAAAAATTTCATGAAACATAAGAATTAACTAAATATCATATATATTAATTTTTTATATCATTATAATGATTTAATTAATATTGTTATTAAAAAGTTACATTGTTATGTGGAAATGGTAACTCGTACTTAAGCATGCATAATGTTTTTATATTTTTGTATGATTTAAAGGATTTGGAAATTGGTTTTTAAATTATCAACTTTTCTAAATTTATGATTATAGAGTAATTAATTTATAATTTTTATGTAGCTTTTTATTAATTTTATGAAGAAATAGAATTGAAATTACTCAATTAGGAGTTATGACTATTTTTTGTGAAACCCAATTTGGATTATAACATAATATATGAAAATATGGTCTTTTATTATGAATATTAACTCTACAACATAGTGAACGAAACAAATAAAGTATTTGGGTAGGAATTTTTGGTATAGATTTCCCAATAATTTTTTAATAAGGGATTATAGGTTGGTTAATGTTTTATGAGAGATAAATGAAATAAAAGATATTACTTGAAGGATTTAATAATATATGTCATAATTTGGTCATATTAACCCATGTCACCCAAAATAGATATATAATAATTTTTAATATCTAAATAAAAAAATCACAATTTTATATGTTTTGGTTAAATTGATATAGTTATCTATAATTTAGACCCGATAAAACACATTTAAACATATACTACATTGACAAAACATTTTTTCATGATACATATTTATTTGTAAAAATTAAAGGTGTGTTAAAAAATAAATGTGGATTCTAAATTTTAAAATAATTTATCATTATTAAATTTTATATGTAGACATTGTTACATTTAATTTATGATTATAAAACACATAAAAACCATTTTTTGGATAACAACTATTTTTATTGTTAAAATCATTTCACCTTGAAATAAAATAATGAAAATTTTCAACGATTTGTTTAAATTATCTAAAATTGAACTTATTATTTTTTTCCTAACCAAACATAATAGAATAAAGCTAACATAATATAAATTGTAGAAAATAAAAAATTGTTATAATTTTCAATGAAATATAAATTATTTTTTAAAAATTTCTTTCTTGGATACCACAATTAAAAAAATTCTAAATATATTATCTAACACATAAAAAATTGCATTAAAATTGAAAAAAATTGTTTAATATATTTTTATTTTCTTTATTCCTCTACTTTAACTCAGCTTTACCACTTTTATGAAGGCGAAAACTAATTACCAAGGCCAATATTCATAAGGACCGATAATTTTTTCCACCCTATTAAATTATATTAACAATGATGAACTAAAATATATTTTAATTTTTATCATATTCATCTATATGAAGTGGAATATTTTTATATAAAACTAATCTCATAAAACATGAGGTAATTACGTTTTCTATAAATAATTTTTTATGTTAAAAAATATTTTAGATAGAAATAAAACATAATATTGTTTATAATTATCATATTTATATTATTCAAAATATGTAAGGACTTTTTTTTAAAACACATTAGTTTGAAATGTAACTTTTATTTTCTTGAAATAAAATGACACCTTTAATTAAAATCATTATGTCAAAATATTCACTGAAATAGTAAACAAACTTGAAAAATGCAAAAAAATTTGTTTAGGGTTATTTTTGATACGTTGATCCCAAAAATTGTATATATTTTTTAATATTTTAATATTATTATAAATTAATTATTTATTTATCACATAAAATACTATAAAAATCATTTTTTAAGAAATCATATTTTTGAACATAAAAAAATTACTAAAGAATTTATTATATATTAATACTTCATTAATCAATTTGTTTTCATTATAAAACGATTTAATAAATAATTTTAACTTTGTGAATATCCATATTTATAACAAATAGTTCTAATATATTGGTAATTACAATCATTTTTGTTGAATAATATTTTAATATTATATTTCCAATCATTCATAACTAGTGATGTGTGTATCATAATCTATCAATGAAATTAAATTTTTTCGTATAGAAATATAACCTAAAATATAATGGTGTTGAATTACCTATGAACCAATTTCTATCAACTATGGGCAGGGGATAAACATATAACTTGTGGTGATTATTCTTTTTAATTATAAAAATTCAATAACAAAAATATTTAAATATTCATACCAAAAAATCAGAACAATATGCTAAATATAATGATACATTCTATAAAATTTTTAAATGTTTTCATAAAGACCCATATATATATATGAATTCCTCAACTAATCACCAAGTGATCTATTCACATATATAAAATTCAACAAAAAATATATCCAATAATATTACAATACCCATGAATCAATATCATTAGTACTAATCACTCAACATTCTTCTCTAGAAGAACACACAACAGGAAATATACTAATCGTTGAGGTTGACATATAGTTTTCCTTTTCATTAGGGATTCCATGAAGGGTTTTATAAATTCATCACAATAGGGTGTAACAAATTTTTCCTGTAATGTTTTAAAATATACATATAGAAATGATGAAGGAAATATAAATGTTATATAAGAACTATGGATGCTGTCTACAAAAAAGGCCACCTTGAATCAGTGGGCATAATGTCACTATGTGATTACCAAACCACTATAACACTTGATCATACCATATTGTGAACCTTGGGGGAATCCACCTCAATAATTAGATTCGTCATATCCATTCATAACCCATACACAATGTATTAGGGGAAAATCATTTATGACCTCAATCTACTACCCTAAGGGACAAGGATTTTTATTATGTGTAAATATCAACACACTAACTCATTATTCAATATAATGTACCCCATAATTAATGAAATAATGAAATGACCCAACCAA
The DNA here is from genome assembly GCA_963277665.1 of Viscum album. Lineage (NCBI taxonomy): Eukaryota > Viridiplantae > Streptophyta > Magnoliopsida > Santalales > Viscaceae > Viscum > Viscum album. Next base: position 1,635,293,410 of record OY728121.1, on the reverse strand, counting down.
ATCACATGGATAAGTAATAAATCATTATCCAATCATGCTAATATCATTGTGCACAACCATGAACAACACCCACTCATTGAATAGTACTACATGATGAACATGAAGAATTTATATCACCCAATGTAGTTCATCCAACACTATATCAACCTTTTTGGGTCCATAACTTCAGATATTCTACCTTATTGAGTTTTTCACCATTTATAGGCACACAAGAAAACACAATAATGAAATAGAAAACATAGATTTCATTCCATCACATGTTCCATGATCTAATTCCAAATTTCTTGTTTCCAAAAACCAAGTCCCTCATCAAAATGAAATTTAAAATATTTCCCATCAATTGAAATATTGGTTTCTTTAAACTATTAATAGTGTATTATCAACCATATTTTATTCTCCAATCATCTATTAATGTCATGAAAACCCATATTCTCCTCCCATGTAGACAGGATGACCTTTTATAATCTGATAAATCTATTAAATGTTCTACATGAAACATCCCAATGATTTTTCTATGAAAAATTTCTCTAATCCATTTCGAAACTAAACAATATGTCCAAAGCTAATCACATGACTGACATATGGGTCTCACCTCACATTTCATTAGTTATATTTAATAGTTAATAAACTAGAGGGACCGTCTTGGTCAAACCACATCCTATCAGAATTGAATCATTTTTTAATAGTGCTCACTATGCCTTAATCAAGAATCTATTGTATGTAACTCATGTATAATGAGACACATTGTCATATTATCTAGGGAATCTAGCATAATCCTTTCATATATGGCCAAAATTATATAGGAAATCCATCCTATGATACCTATTTCACAAATCAAACACTAATTCATACCAAATTCTACATATTACCCTATGATACACCTCTACCACTTTTCTATATATACCATAGTTGATTAAAATTTAACTTGGTATTGAGGATCGCTTAACTAGATCTGGAAACCCACGCTGTCATCAAGTCACTTTCTATAGGGTGCTCTCGGTCTCTTTTAATACCCATTATTCAATAAAAAATTAATGAAATATTAAATTATGCATAAATATTAATATGTTATTATATTATAGTTGTCAGCTACCAATGAAATCATTTTACCATCTTGGTCATGTTCTATCGAATATCGACGAAGCATGTACATGCTATCATATGTTCCCACGCAAATAAAATTATATAAATCAAATAAAATATATTCATAAATTCTTATTTATTATAAAATATAAATTAAGTTTCCATACTACTTAAAAACCAATATGCACTTCAGCCACACAAAAACAACATCAGATGGCCTATAATCATCCTTCAGTGATTCCCTATCTCCATTTCGTTAAATTCTCCCATCATAAATTATCGATTCAATCATGAATTAGTGGAATTGGAACCCAAATCATATATTAAATTTAATGAAATTAATTGGTTAATAAATGGGATACTAAAAATATGGATAAAATAAATGTTATAATTACATTGGCCATATAAATTCTCTAACAAACATCCCCTATTATAAGTGAACAAATATAGAGATAAACAGGAATGTAAAGGCTGAGTGGAATCTTGATGTGGCTCTTCCATCTATCAAATTGAGTGTGAGTGACTAGGAATGTACCTGTAATCATGTTCCATAAAAAATATTCTCTTAAATAATTCAATAAAAGTCTAAGTTGGTCATTGAGGGAAATACACTTTGGCCTATAATAGTCATTGTGTGACCAAGGTTCATGGACATATACAGTCTATAAAGAGGGATCATCTAAGGTATTATAGAGCATTATAAAATTAAACCTCCCACATTTATCACTATACAACTCGACAGATACTTAGAAGGGGTACTCCCTCATCTATTCCATATCATATTAAAATTATACTTGGTCAATGTGAAATCTTCTACAAGATGGAGGATATTAGATTCCTGACACTATGGACCCACTATGATGCTTATCTAAGAGACTAAACCAGTGTATGCTACATATTCAACATCCAAAAATATAGATTGAGAAGTTCTTCACCTTGGATTCTTGGTCTGGCTCCCATTTCATAATAAAACCATACTCTTTGATAAAAATTAAATTTACACTAGACATAAATAACCCATAAATTAAGGGTTCATTAAAAATATCCCATCATAATTATATTCCCTTTCATAAATTAATAATATTATTTGCAATCTAAATCGTAACTGAATTTATCATCAATTCACCAAGGAATAACCATGTTCTATAATTTCATTATAAAAAAAGTTTTGTATCACAATAACTAACATTAAATTATGCTATTCATCATAATTACATCCTACCACTCTGCACTAGCACCAACAAGGAGAAAATGATCCCACATAATTATCTATCCTAACCCACAATGTTTTTTACTATCAATCCATATAGATGATTATGGTGCACCCCACTATATTACACCACTCAAATAGACCAAATTTTCCAGTTGTTCAACCCTCGATTGGTATATCCTAACAAAATATAATTCTAATGATCTAATATCTCAATAACATGAGGTTATACATCACCACACTAGATTAAATCCTAAGACAAATATTAGTCCTCGATTATCAAACATCCCCCAAAATTACCTAACTTCTCATGAAGACACTGAATTTTATCCCCAAACAATTTTTTTAGTATTTGAAACCCTAATCATGATGCTTGAGCACCCAAAATCATAACAATATTATCAAATAACACACATGGATGTTTTAATGTTAATCATAATGTACTTCATTAGATGGATCAGCAACAATTTTATTTCTCCAACATATCCTCCCAAACCGAAAAAAACTAGTTTTCAAACTCTCTTCACATTTCACAACACATCCTTGATATCACAAATTTAGATATTACCTAAACTATTCATTTATCACAATGGAAACAAAAAAACACATATTAACACAACATCTAATCCCTCAATATTTAATTTTCTTTATAACCATAAAATGAAGATCATTTGTACATAGAATAATCTCAGTTCAATATCGACCACCTACCAAGCTATCTCACTACACATAAGAGCCATCCAACATGTAGTTCAGACACCTATAACTTATAGTATTATCACCACCATAGGTTTATCATATTGTCACAATATTATGTAAACACCAATATTCCACAGCCCACACCCCATACATTAACATATATAATGAAAATACATAATCAACCTACTCATTCCCCAATTAAATCACAATAAAAACACAAACCTTCCTCAGCATTCATGGATGATAACACTAAATATTTAATAAACTACTGATAAATATAACAAAAAAAGTCAATGGGAAATGGTTCACACAACACCATAGGTATTTCATTACACATCATATTAAGTGATAACATGAGTGGGTCATATATCAACAGTTTTCCAATATTTCACTACCACACTCAACAATTATAATAACTAATTCCACTTCTATCATTTATAAAAATTATTTCATCATACTATGATTCCAAAATAAATTTATGATGTCAATTCATTGGATGATGGTATGTTCCCCAATATAAATGAAACCCTCATGATAATATTTCCCCCTAATCCTATACAAAACACATATACCATACAATAAACAAGGTCTCTCCATTACCCAAAAAATATTAAATAGAAAGAAACATGTTCTATTCCACCACCCACAACTAATCCAGGAACAACACATAAAGTGAAAAAATTGTCTCCCATTTATTGAGGATTTTCCCCAAAATCCCAAATGTTATCCTCAATCTCTATTTGGAAAAAGTGATCCTTCATAAAACCTATATCATGTCATCTCCAGTTTTATACCTCAATCTCACTCATTCCTAAAAATGTAATATTCCAACAAAAAGTTATCAAAACATACAATTCATACTCACATGTGTAATATCTCATCAATCTTATCATCAAAATCCAAACCTAATTACCATGTTCTTCTTATAGTCCATTATCCACTAATATCATGAATAAATTCAATAATAATAATGATAAATTCATGGTAAATCACTAATAAAGCATCATTCCAAACAATGAGTATTAATCTACATTCACATCGTACCACTGAATGATCAATAAGAACAAATATGCTTATTTGTACAATTGATCTGTCATGCTAAAAACAACCATAAATACCATAAATTTGTCAACATATTCTTATTTTAAAAATTCAATGAATTTATCATTCCTTTATCCATATCCCTATAGTATTTCCATATCCACCATGTTCATTTAAATTGAATGCTAAAACATTTTATTTTGGACTAACCATAAAGTTATTCATTGAATATTTAAATAAATATCAACGTATCCTCATGTTTATATGATCACATCCTTGGACAATAACATTTTCATTCAATTCCTATACTGAACAACTATGGGAACCTACTATTCCATTATATGAGGGAAACAATTTGGCATCCAAAATTGAATTTCACTTAGATCCACTTATCATACCATCCTTCAAATACCCATAATATTAGTTGATTTGATTTCCCCCAAAAAAAATATTCTGGGAAATTACATAATAGATATTGATCAATCAAACATATAAACCATCATCACCTGAAAATAATCAAACATATTCGTTGTCATTACTTTTATGTCATGTTCCACAAAACAATTCATTTACATTTACCACTTATGAAGGGTCTAATAAAAATAAATAGAACTATCAACATCTAAAAAATGCATAATATTTAATTTACTCATAGTAATAATTTTTAAATCATTGATGAACAAAACTTTAAACTAGAAACCAGGTTGTTCCACAGGAAAATATCTTAAGAATGAACAGTTTTTGGTTCATGACATTCCCTGACACATTCCAAGGTCACTGATAATCCATATACCTAAATGTATCACAATAAAGGCATTAATGCCGTGTTTTAAAACAACAGTAGAAAAATAAATTTTATCGAGAGGGCTATGTAATCTGATGATTAACCCTATAAGAAAAATGATAATAAAGAGTTGTGATGGCCTTATCTGTACCATGCGGTAACTATGATTAATTATCAGAGAAATAAAATATAATAAAATTAAAAAAACATAAAAAAACCATAATCCAATTATAGAAAAATAAATATACATTAATTCTATATATTATATAAATTCACTAAAAAAGACCCATAGTAACACCAAAACACAATAGCTGATGAATCATTGGTCCATTCACATAAACCAGACAATAAACAAAAAATTATAGCTTCAAACCAACATCCCTACATTTCCCTAAAAACAATATGTGCATATAACTAATGATATACTCTACACGATCCCTTACATGTAATATTTCCCTCCCATACATAGTGGATTGATTTGTAAATTGTGTGCTACTAGGATTTTAGTGACTTCCTAAAACACCAATGAATTCAAATTAATGATATGTGATCATTAAAAATGGGGGATGATTTTTCCATTTGAAAATAAAACAACTAATCAATGATAACTATAAAAATAAAACCTTTATAGGAGGTATGAAGGAAAAATAAAATTAAAAAAATACCAACTGCAATATCATAGTACAAGTGGAAACCAAAACCATCAAAATATAAAGTTAACAAAAAACTATAACCCAATGTGAAAAAAGACCTAAAAAAACTACCAATATTTTACAGTCTCCAATTTAACAATAAATTCCCAATGTATCGAAATTCATCACTAATGAACTACGATACCTAGAATTTAACAATGTATCAATGTATAAAATCCCAAATTTCACCAATGATTAAATGATGTGGTAATGTTAAAACCTCATTAGGATTTCTCTAATTTATTTCCAACCCATGAAAATAATATTGAAAATGTTTTCATAAAAAAATAGTCTAAAATAATTTAAATTAATTAAAATTAAAGCTAAAATAGTTTTCCAAACTGATATCATTTTTTGGCAGGAAGGAAACTAAAAATCTATTATAAAAATTTAAACTTTAATTTGGAACACCCTATATATGATTCTACACATACCCACACACACACATATAAATTACCTAGTGAAATTTCTATACACATGTGTATTCTCTTATCATTCTACTAATTCATCACAAGGTAACCAATACTATATGACCAAATAGAACACACCCCTTCTATAAGGAAATGTCAAAAAAAAACAAACACAGAAACAATGTATTAAAAATAAAATGAAAATACCATCATGAAAGGTTATTTCAATATTGAATTGTTTTTTATAAAAATCATTTTCTACAAAAAATTTCATATGAAATAAAACAATATTAATTTTTTTACACCATAATTATAAAATCATAATCAAATAGAACATTTTAAATTCTTCCAATTAGCCAAATTTCACAATACCATTAGTAAATATTTTTTATATAAGGATTCATACATAAATACCACAATCAATAGAGGAAGTTCAATCAATTTGAATATAATCCTTCATGTTATAATCAATAGAAGTGATGTTTGAATCCACATAACTCTCAAGCATTGGTGAAAATAAATAATGGAAGAAAATATAAAAAAAAATTCTGCAAACTAAAAAAATATATCCTTATATCTAAATATATTCCGTAAAAACAAACATATCATGTCATTATTGACATCACACAACATAAATATTTAACCAATAGACTAGATCCATGAATATTTTAGAGTGAAGAAAAATAAATCTAAAAGGAAATTATGATGAACGTTCACTTACTGATGAATCATGGCATCAAACACACGTATATTCTCCAATGAATATCTTTTGGATAGAGTGGAATGATTATCACTCCCTTGAGAAGGAGATGAATTGATTTTATTACCAATTTAATGGAAATGGAGTGGTTTATGAGGTTATTTGAATGAGATATAGAAATTTTAGATCTAATTTTCACTACAAAGTGTTATGAAATATTGTTAGGAAAATATAACACCTATCATGCTTGAGCCTATACCTCCAAACAACCCTCATATATGGTTGTCCTGCATGTTTGGACAAACAATGGGAAAACCGTTCTACTACCTAATACCCAATATTGGACGGTTTCCCATGTGAAGCCGCATGGTTGGAAAAACATTAAACCTCATTGTACACCTACATAGCGACCTCTATTTAATTTCAATTATTTTCTTATGGTGTTTCAAGGATTCTACGTTGCATTCCCAATCTATGAACTACCAGATATTCCTCAAATATCTACCAAAACACCTTCAAACCTCATAAAACAAAACATAAACATTATATGTAATTAAATTACATAACCAATGGATAATTTAAAAGAAAAAAGGGGTTTTAAACTCTCACAAAAGTTATCCATTTCATACCTCTATTTCTAAAACAAATTTCTCTATTTGACGGTTCCCAAACCATGAAACAATAATTCAATCTTTACTCTAACTTGTTGCTTCCTAAATGAGAAAATGTTTCCATAAAACCCACACTAGACCAATTCTCTTCCAATGAAAGATTATTTTTTACTTCTAATAATACACACTAGAACATTAATCAGTCTATGATTCGTATCTTGGGAAATGATATCCCATTTAGTGACATGGTCATGATTTTATTGGTTTTTCATAAATAATAATACATGAAACACATTATAAAATGAAATTTATGTTTTTTGAAAAAACACCCAATATTTCTCCACCCCAACAAGCTCATATATCTCTAAAAGGACTATGTATCATGGGATAACATATCCATCTTCCCAAAATAATGATGTAAATTCCTTTGAGATCCTATCAATGTTAAATGATCACTCACCTCATACGACTATTGTCATAAATGACGATCAATGTATTATTTATGAAGACTTTGAGAAATATTCATTAATATTCTATTAAAAAAAATATTTTCCATTATCCCTCTGAGAGGACTATATCCATCTAGGGTAATATTAACTATTTCCAACCTACAATGTGGATAAAAACAAGGAATCCCATAAAATTCATCCAAATATTCCATATGTATAGTTTCCTGAAAACATATTTTTATCCAAAAATAATTAATAGAATGTTCCCCAATAATGAGAAAAAAATATAAATTATATAATATTTATTCTTGTATTTCAACATTTTTATTATCATTTCATATTTCCCATCCATTTGAGAGTGATATTACATGATTGTAAGAAACTTCGTTACTAGGGATTTCAATAAAGATTTCATGAAATGAGACATAAACTAGGGGTCTCTATCTGAATCATTTCAAAATTGTACACCATTAACTTTTACCACATATTGGATATACATTTTTGAAATTTCATCTATATTATTAGATTCATGAACACAAATTAAATGGGATGTCTTTTATATTAGATCAACTATCACCCATATGGAATCATGTTTCTAAGAAATCATTGGTAGATCATTTATGAAATCCATATCTATATTCTCATATTACATCAAGGGTATAATTAAATAATACAATATACCCTTTGGACTATAATTATTTTCATTTACATAAGGAAAGTTGAGACATCTCAAAAAATCTCATCCACTAAAATATTTATACAAGTCAACCAAAATTGTGATTTTAGTTCCTTGTATATGTTATGTATTCCTGGATGAATATTCCAATTTCAGTGGTGCTAAATGTGATATATCTATTCATGAAAAAAATGATATGGTCATATCATAACAAATCCAAAAAATAAATATTCTCTAATGATTATATCCCCCAATGGTATACCTATGAGTGAATTTTTATCTCATAGAAACACATGGAGAATCAGTTGTCTTTTCCATTTTTTCCATCTCAAAAAAATCATGAAAAATTGAAATGGAATGAAAACTGAAACACTACATCATTCACTAAGATCCATGTTATTGTCAGATATACCTAAAATTTTCATTAATTGGTTTGATGGAAAATTCTCCAAAAGGCTATATGAATTCATTCTTAATAAATCCAAAAAAGAGTTCCCTTTACACATATAATACATTAAGTGAAATTCATCTATGGGATGATACAAAATGAAATTTTTTTCCCCATATTCATGTATCATTGTGAAAATTTATGTTCCATGATTTTATCATCCCAAAACACCATAAAATTAAAACAAAATAGTTAATGATTCCATTTCATCAATTCATGGACCACATCCGCTAATTCAAAATCAATTATTGAAAATGTTTTCTCATTTAACTAGAGTGACAACGAAATTTATGAAATAACATGATCTCCAGGAATTGAAACACATCCCAAAACAAATAATGAATCATCAAATTACACCACATATCTTTCTAATGACTCTAAAAATATCTAGATCAATGATGACATAAAGTGAAATTTATACTGTTACGAAAATTTAATTTATTCATTATTCAATTAAAAATGAACTTTATTATTTTAAAAAGTTTTTATTATTGAATGTACTCATTAAAATTAATAAATCATTTGTCAGTATTAACTAGTTGGGCTATGAAAAATTTGTATTTCATTAACATTCTTAGAAGATTAAAATGGATAACATCATAAATATTTTCTTGTTCCACAAAGAATAATTTATTGGAAATAAATATCTATTTCAATGTTAAAAATATATATATAAATCAATAATTGAATGTTTTTAAGATAGTATATGTTCTTTTAATATACCCAACACTATCTACATGTTCATCTCGGGCTCATAAAATGTCCTATATTGCACCTGTATATCATCCAGAAAAATACCCAAAAGTCATTGTACTTTTGAAATAAGAGAATAGTAAATTATATAATGATATATGGTGAATTCATTTTACTATAATTCGTAACCACATACTATTAATTTATATATTTACTCCTTAATGAAGTATGTGGAATATCATCCTTTGGACCCTATAGTTTGTAATATCTTTGATGAAAGTAAAATTTAGTGTACCAATGGGGTCCACCATTTTGATCAAATAGAACATTAATTAATGTATGAAGATACCGATTCATATTCATAAAATGTTGAATCTTTGGATAAAAAAAATAACTATTTATATCCTCCAATTTAGAAAAAAAAATTGTTCTACCCACAAATACGTACAAGGAAGACTGAACCATTTTCTTTCCATTTTATCTATCTTGATTTTAAATTATATTTATTCTATTGGTGTCAAATGATACGACAGAAGTGATATATAACACGTTAGTGTTAAGAGATAAATTATAAACTAAACCTTTATTGTTTATAGAAACCCTTTGAAATCATTGATAAAAACATCTGTAAAATGTTCAACAATTGTTGGAAAAACACTATTATCTATCTCAAACATAGATGAGATGGTAAATGATAGAAACTGGTACTAGATTTTTCCAATACCTAGTTCCAATAATCCTTCCCCACTATCCTCCACATTTTTCTCGCCACTATTGATATTCTTAATTTCATTATCTATTGTATTAATAACCCTTTGGGTATATTAGTTGGTTTGTGTAGTGAATATTATCGACAAATCTATACTGAGACTATATAATAGACATTCATTCCAAGAATAGAGAAATAACAAACCAATTAATGCCTCTTAATATGTATAAAACATGATTCCCATATTATATCTTCTCATTTTGTCTGTCAAAGAGGAGTTTTATTTTTCAAAATAGATGTAATCTTCTCAAAAAGAAAATTGAGAAGATAAATAGAAAAACATATAGTAAAAAATAGAATGTAGATGTCTCAAAAAAATTTATAAGGATAGAATTATAATTAATTGTTCCTCTTAAAATCAATGGTCTGGATTGATAAACCATGATCTTATCATAATCTCCATTAAATTTCATACATGATAAAATATTCTTTTATTACCATTTTTTGAATGATCTAGTTATTATTCATGGTATTCCTATGATCAAATGGAATTCTCAGTTCTATCGATAAGAGTTTTTTTATACATTAATCTCATCAAGTAATAGAATGTATGATATTCATGAAATGTGTATCTAGAACACGACCCAAGACTAATACATCAACATATACAATAGATGTCCCATATGGTTGAAATTTTGATAAGATGTATGTGGTATTGTACAATCTGATTTTTCATTATCAAAAGAACCACACTCAAATCATCAAGGAATAGTCATTTTTTAGGATGAATATTCACTAATAAGACCATCTGATTTTCAGTTACACCACCACATTGGAAATATGTGTCAATCTTCCAATTTTATCAAGGATTAGAGTTATAATCAACAACCTTATGTATCAACATGATTTCTCCACCAATACTACATGAGATTTACATTAATCCACCATTAATCTATTTTACATATCTTTATAATTTTATACAAAAAACATGTAAACCATTGATCAAATATATGTTCTCAGCCTAGAATAAAAAATTGGTGTCTTGAAGGACAAAATAATAGAAACTTATAGTTAATATTGGGCTAAAGTCAGAATTTTAGCTGCATAAATGTTCATTATTTTGTTTTATTTCATAAAACTGACGAATTATTTGTTAAATCAAAAAAGAAAATCTTGTGAAAATATTCTTTTAATATTATTTTTTTAGAATTCTATAATTTCATTCCTTTTTCAAATTTATCATGAATAGATAAATCCCACCATTTGGGTTCATGTACAAAAAACATGCACCTTTCCAAAAACCATGATCAGCTCATGTAGTGATTTAATAAAATTAATTATTTGATTCATCCTATATGTCCCCACTTCTTATATTTTTTATTTTAAATAACCCTGAAAGATGAGTGGATTCAATTATTTTATATGAATAGAATGACCCCCATTCCATAGTGCATCCATTTTATTCCCTCAATAAACACATGGAAAATGCTTGAAAATTATCAAAACTAATTATTGGTTCACCTGTGGCTTAGGTGTAACCACATTCACTAAATATACCTTTGGATGGATCCCATATATCCCACCTATTTCCATTAGATATAACCAAAACAAAACTACATTTTTCTATATATCAATCAACTAATGGATTATCTATTTTATATTTATCGAATAACACCAATCAAAATAAGGTGTTTTAAAATATTATAATTTCATCACTTGAACAATGTTTTTTTAAATTATCACCTTGCTTTTGAAAATCAACCGATTCTAACTAATATTAAAAATAAATACATTTTTCACCAAATCATAAAACATTTCTTCATATGAATAACACACTACTTATGTGATGTCATTTCAATAAATGAATGAAATTTTATTATAATCATCTAAACACATGATGATGAGGTTTCAAAACAAACATGTTTCTCAAAATGCTCATCTACCCAGCTCTCGAGTAACATGATTTTAAAGATAAATAGGCTATCTACAACATTTAATTCTATATATTTCATATTATGATAGTCATACTCCTTGAAAATATCCTAAAAAAATATTGACACAAATAACTTATCAAGGATAGAATAATATGTTACTATTTTTCTCAAAAATATATTTGGACTGACCATGATTGGCACCATTTTTGACATCCCACCACAACATATATTCATGAGAAGTGATTGGTGTGGTACAATGTATAATATGAAATCACTAGGACACCAAAGGATGACAATACATTCTATAGGATATATATGAAATTTGTTTTTATTTTTCAATCATAATATAAATCAACAAAACCAACATAATAATAAATATAAAACCTATATATTATTTATGATTATATTATACAACCAAATCAAGACTTTCAACAATATCATAGTACAAGAAGAAACAAAACAACAACACTCAAAGGAACTAATGTAAACAAAAACCAAAAGAAACAAATACACCCAAAAAAGGAACTCAAAATATGACCCAAGAATGAACCCAACCAAATGTGGTCAAAGTATCATGATGCATCAAAAATTAAGTGGTATACCTTGCCATTAAGTATATAATGCTAGATAACATCTACAAATATACCAATGTAACCATGTAGGTGTGATTATTAAACCAATTAGTTTCCCCCGATGAATTCCTATCTCTAGACACTAGGATTAAAAATTTTATCACAATTATATTAAAATTTTTAGAACAATTTAATGTATTTTATATTAAAGTAATAAATTTTTAGAAAAATTGTTTCCTATTTAATTAATCCAAACATGTCACAAAAACAATTCATATGGAATTTAGAATAACTATACACGATTCCAAACATACCCACACATCGATACATTCATTACCATGTGATAGATTGATATTAATTACTAATAAATCATCGATATACCAAGTCACCACAAGTTAACCATTACTAGGTTCCCCAATTTCACAGTACACTTCCACATGGACTGGTCAAATGGAAAGGAAAACACACCAACCAATTAATCTAAATTACAAAAATAACTATAAATTCTTATAAATTTCAAAATATGTAATAATTTTTGAATTAAAAATATATTTCCCTTCAATAAATCCAAACAACAATTTATAAATTTTCATTTTAACTTAAAAATCAAAATTCTCATTCAATAAACCGTACCTCCACATAAATGTCACAAAAATATCACTAAGGAGTATATTTAATTGGAATCAAATGTAAATTTCCCAATAAATCAAATAAAGTAAATCAAATTAGAAATTATTCTATAATGTTCAAACCAATAAGAATAGGGAGAGAGACCACCAACCTCTTAAATAGAAGATAAATCAAATAAAAGGAAAAATTATAAAATCTATCTTGAAACGCCTAAAAAATCATTATATATTTTTTTATTCAATAAAAACAATCTTATACAATAATGATTGTCCTAATACATCATGGAACTATCTCTAATGAACTATATCAATGATTCATTCAGAAGGAATAAAATTAAATCAATTTAGAACAATGAAGAATGATCACTTAATAAATAATTCAAAACTCTAACGCACAAAGGTTGTCCTAATAATAAATCATGGATTAAATGTTATGATTTACACATCCACGGGATGGAAAGTAATTCATTTTATATTTTATATATTGAATAAAATGGTGTTATATGAGGTAATTTGAAAGAGATCCATAATTTTTTTATCTAATTATTCATGGATCATAATTATGAATGTCGTATAATAAATTACCTGACACACTGCCTCCAAACACATCTCACATGATCTGAAAACATAGTTACTCAAACTGTGCACTAACCATGGTATTCCCATATTCCCAAAATTACATAGTTTTTCCATGGTAGCAACATGGTTTGGCCATACCGTGCACCTAACAATTCACCTATCATATTACCCTTATTTCATTTCCATTTTTTCTTACTGGTGTTTCACTATTTCTACTCAACATTATATAATCGTAAACCACAATAAACATCCTTCGTATTATTCCAAAACACCTCCAAACCTCATGATACATAACCAAAACATTATTTATACTTAATATAACGTAATAAAATGTTATTTACCTACAGTGTGCGGGGGTGTGGTGAAACAACGAAATATTTTAAAATGTATTGATATTATCATAGATGGTGTGAGTTGTACATCTTGTTAGGGTATAAAAATAAACCTCTAGAATAATATACTAATTTCATTTATGCATGTTGGTGAAACAAACATATCACGAATGATCCCTTAATTTTGCGTTCCATCCAACCCTCTTTGAATCTATGTGCATTGAGTTGTCATGTTTTAACTTGGACTCTATTAAAAATTATCATTAATAATTAATCATCATGTTCAAATCCAAATATAATCCTTGTGTTGGTATATGAATATATTATCAATACCTTAAAACTAATGTTATGTTTTGTTTAAGACCTCATACAACAACTTGAAGTGTATCACATAGATATTTTCAAAAAAAATTCAAATACATTTTAAATTTTAAATATTTTTATTAACACATAAAAATATAATATTTTGTTAAATACAGTGCTATAATTTTATTTTTGTAATGTAACATAGATCATGGATTTCAGTATACTCAATAATAAAATTAAATGAAGTATGACATATTGTCAAAATATTATAATGATTGTTTCCATATATTCAATGGGATAGATGTTTTGAATAAAATATTTTTGATAATGATAATTTTGATTACACAGGTATAGAAAATGATTAGTTTGGTGAAAAATAAATTATAAATTAAAATAAAACTCTTTTAAATATTAAATATTATATTTTTCTAAAATATTATTTTTATGCAAAAAGTGTGTTTTATATAAACAAATTATTCAAATAACTTTTGGTTAATGATATTAATGAAATATATTTAACATATAATAAATTAAAGGATTAAAAATTATTTTAGGTATTTTATAGACAATAAATAATAATAAATCTGATTTTACGCATCAAAACATTTACTTTTAAAAAAGTAGTTTTGTTTTCTTTTTGTGCACATATTTTAAAATTTGTTATTAAAAAATGATAAAATAATTTTTACCAAAAAATTTAATAAATAAATATTACCATGTTATAATAGGAAGAATTTATAGTACTTTTCATAAAATTCCATATTTGATGAATTATGAGAATAATGAATTTTAATTGAAAATTTTATTTTAATTTCCATTTTTTACATTTTTATATTATATTTTAAATTGGTTAAAACTTGTAATTAGTTAAATTTTAAATATATTAATCTAATTAAGGTCGTTGGAAAAAATTTCCTATAAAATATGTATATAAATATATTGTAATAATTTAACTTTTTCTCTCTAAAAACACGAATTCTCATCAGGACTACTCCATTATTTATAAACTAATTTTTTTAGATTTTGTGATTGAAATTTTAAATAATAGAATCTATATTTGGAATAAGATTAATTTTTTTAAAAAATAATTTCAAATTAAATTCTTACTATATTATTTAGTGAAAATGTTGAAATTAATTACAACGATTAAGGTTAAATTGGATTTTAACACATATCAAGCATTTGTGTCAAAATTAATTTTCCACAAAAGGATTTTTATTTAATAAATTGGATTTCATATCTATAATACAAAGGTATATATTATAAAATAATTATTGTTTTATATTATTGATAAAGGATAGTTAACCTTGGTAAATTAAAAGACATAAGTTACATTGGTAAATATTCTAATGATAAAATTGAGTATTTGTAATGTGTATGGAACAACATGATAAAAGTAGGTTTCTGTTCTGTGGTGGTGTTTTTTCATGAACCATAATTCCCTCTCCTCTATTAGTAATCAAATTAGAATCCACATTAGTTAATATTGAAATCTAAAATTGGAATTATTCATGGTATTTTCAAAAATTCAACTCATCAATAATTATAACAAGGAACACACTACCATTACATCGTTACACCATCGTGAAATTGTGAACAACCAAACCCATCCCAAAAAAAACATCCTAATATCCCTCCGCTAATCCAAGAGTCCGTATTTTGAGAAAATTTCATCATATGATGGTTTTTAGTGAATGA
Organism: Viscum album; assembly: GCA_963277665.1. Classification (NCBI taxonomy): domain Eukaryota; kingdom Viridiplantae; phylum Streptophyta; class Magnoliopsida; order Santalales; family Viscaceae; genus Viscum; species Viscum album. Next base: position 1,635,277,155 of record OY728121.1, on the reverse strand, counting down.
TTTAAGAGGATACCAAAATAATTGGTAATGTTCATCAATGAGCATTTTTTATATTTCTTCAACCAGACACTGAATTATTATTAAATCATTATTATATTAAAATTAAATATATTAAAAAATGAGATATTTAATATTATGGTAATGATATTAAACTATTATAAACTCTATAAAATTGGTTATAGAATCATTTTTTGTGTTTATAGAATTTTATCTCCTCACAAAGAGACATCATTATTTATTCTATTACCACTATTAAATGAATGTTACAAGTAAATACACATAAATTGTCTTCTATGTATGTATATTTTTTCATTTTAATATTTATAAACATTATATTTATATTATGGAATGTTCTCAGAGAGTTTGGGTATTTTTTGGGGCTTGATTATCTGAGAAATGGAAAAAAGGGTAGGATTCATGGTAAACACACGGTTCGTACTAACCATTTGGGGTAACCATGAAAGGAATTCTATGGCCTGGATGAGGTAAAAATAATTTATGAAACATGGAATCCTAAGGAACAGAGCAGTATGAAATTTAAAACTCTATTGATAGTGGTAATTTGTGTGATTAGCACATGGTTAGTGATACCGTGATCCTTAACCATGTGGTGTCCCTCTATAGGCAGTGAGATAACCTGGGTTTTCATATAGTTTTTCCAAACTATGGGGCCAAACCATATTCCCTTTTTTGTGGTGAATTTAATAATTATCAATGAATAAAATTAAAAACATACTTTCCTACTTCACTTTTCTCATTTTAGTGTATTTTCTATCCCTTTTCCTATCATGATCACTTTTTCTCCTCCATCAATGATCCATGATGTCTCCTTGATTTTAATACCGAATCAAGATATTTCAAATTAAATGGATTGATCTATTGAATGTATTTAATATGATTTATTATTTTAATCAATCATCATTCCATATGTTTCACTATTTTGGTTAATGTTTGTATGCCTTGTTTTTTGGGTGTTGGAATATTCATCCGATTTATTTCAATCTACATCAAATATAATGATAATGTTGGATAGCGAGTAAGAAAAGGAAATTATATATGTTGAAAAGATTTTAGTCCAAAATTTTTCATTGTTTTCATATCTCAATATTAATACATCATGTCCACTATTATACTGTGTTGACATAGAATGAGTTCATTATATTTAAATCAGTTATATCATGAAGTTATATTCACATTGTTCCATGATTGGTGTTTAGAGGATACTACCCTCGATCATAGAACCCAATTGGCTACGTCGGTTCAGAATTACCATTTATAATTAATATAATAAATGATCCTAAAACCTCATAAGGTTCATATTGTGCAGTAACTGGACATCCCACTATTTTATAATTTCTAATTTGACCGATATATTTATTAGTGCATTGATTAGAAAGAAATGGTTTCCAATAACTTATAATCGATCATTATAAATTAAAGATTATTTTCATACATAAATTAGTTGTGTTTATAGATTGATATGAAGTATAATGGGAGGAATTGACACACCAGTTGACTCCTTTGTTATATATTAATTACATGAACTGTGACACCATCTTAATGTATATGAAACTTGATGAGTATGATTTTAATGGGGTGATACATTTAGATATTATATTATTAATATTATTCTAATGAGATAGGTAGTGGAATGATAGTAACAGGAAATATTAAACATAGGGTTTCACTTTCACAATCAATGGGCGTTATGCATCATTTCTGTCAAAATTGTGGTTGTATTAAGAGGATGTTAAATATTTTCAACATTCCATTATTTTGGGTGTTTTGAATGACATCACATGCCACCTTTCTCAATTATCGATAAGGACTTCTCACATTCATAATGATATTAAATACATGTAACCTATTTTGGAGCTTATATTATCCTTTATACTGGTTCTGTATGTCTGAGTTCTACCTTGGTCTATCACCACATAGTCAATAAGTATATACCAACTTCCATCCACATTATACGTAGTACTGAACATGCAATCATCCAACATATGATAAAATTAGATTGATCCACTTAGGTGTCCTTTGGGAACCTAAGATGGATAATATTAATTTTTTATGCATTGAAAAATATACATACTATCTTCATATTGTTGTTTTTTATTAACTTCATGGATTACTTCTAGACACCATTGGTAGTGTCTCACTGGCATTTTTTCTGGAAACCATCAAGGGCCTCCATTATTACCAGAGTTGATTACTTCTTTAATTGTTTTGATATGAGATTTATACATAATATATATTATTGATATTCAATATTTATAATTAAAAAGTTTGATAATAGGTTTAATCACATGCTTGAGTTATAGTGGGTTAGTATTATGGTCATTTTGATATTTTTATATAGTTTTTATATATTTGTGTCCCATGATTCCTTCTAGTATATTATTAATCCATTTAATCATCTTGTATCGGTCATCCCCATTATTGATTTATATATTATTGATCATTTTTATTTTTATTTACACTTCTTCAGTTTATCACTATATCTGTGGGTATTCAACATCCACTATGATAGGTTACTGGTCCAGTTTTCATAGTGTCTATTTATATATTCTTCAACATTATTTATTTATTTATTATACCCACTTTTCAACTGTGATATAATTTTGTAATCACCCCATTGTAGCACAATTATACCCCCAAATCAATCTTCAGCCTATGGAATATGGGGATGCATGGTTGATTCCATGTGACCCAGCAGCTTAAGGAACATGACAAGTGGATCCTAGGTTAGGACATTATAATATGGTACCAAATGAATTTGTTCATCTGTGTTACTCTATAGGTGTTATATAGGATAATATAACAAAATCCAACATTTTAGTAATTTTATGCATTAAAAATATGACCCTTGTATAGAGAAAACACAAATTACCTTGGATAGTTAATGTAGTTAGTGAATATTTCAATTAAAGATGATATGACATCACTATTGGGTGATGAACATGTGTTATGATGTTATTTCGATTAGGGTTATTTAAATTGGATTTCTTATTCTTGGGCTAAATGAAATGAGGGAATGATATCTCTTGCATCATTATTGGAACAATACATATAATATTCAGTGCATTTAAACATTCCATGTCTACATTATGAGTGAATTTTCCTCTCACATTTTATTTCTTCCTAATTATTATATATATTGGTATGTGATAAATTTTATCACATGACTTAGAATCATATTTAACACATAAAGTTTCTTACAAAACCTATTTTTTTTCCTACATATGATAAAATTAACTTGATGAGTAGTTTGTTATGGAATGTTAATACACAGACCCTGGGTATCATGGGTTCGAACGTGTGAAGGATAGAATTATGTTCACTTCACATCAAAATTCACAAGTATTACGGGACGTTATCATTTGTAAATTATGATCTATATGATTCAAACATTTAAATATATTTAAAAACACAAATAAGCACAAATATAAAATGAATATTATTTTTAAACTGAAATGGTCATCTTATATGTGTGGTACGAGTAATAGAGTAATACCCGATCATAGTAGTGGGTTGGCCATGTGTCTTTATGTTTTGATAGGTTGAAGTGGTATTTTAAAAACAACCAATACCTAAATGTTTTATTAGGGATAAATGTTTGATATTTTCTATAGGATGTCTTATACCTATCACTGTTTTCTATCATCTATAATTTGTTTTTTAAAAATATCTTTTGAGGCATGTGTTTAGAATTTTTGCATTATGCCTTTCCAAATTTCTTCATTCATACACCATGAAATTGGTGACAACCATATGTCAATGGTGGAGGGAGTTAAACCACCATTGATCCCTTTTATAATTACTCTAATGGAACCTCTTTGAATTATTTATATGAGAACTAAAACATTTTTTTGTGAGTTTTCGTTTGGTATGATGAAATGTATGAATGGTGTCGCTAAAAATTCCATGAATATGGATTAATTGACACTAGAATATGGACCACAAAACCATCCCACATTTTTTGGTGATGGAAGATTATGAAATAGACTTTATGAACCATCATAAAGGTGTGATTTATTTACAAGATCAATCTTCTCACTTGATTTATCAAGAATTGGTTTTCATATAGTCTATCAAATGATGGTCTCATAACAACCAATAAATTCAAGGGTGAGGTAGTATACACAATCTGATCACAAGTTAATTTTTTCTGAGAGACAAGTATTTCTGTGATAGTAAACTAAGAACATAATATAAAGATAAACCTAAGAAAATCTAATGGTGGGATCCATTGTGGATGAATCCCTAGATTTTCTCTTACTTCTTCAAATGTACATAAGAATGGTTTTATAGATTTTTATGGGTGTAAATCCAGTCAAAAAATCATACCAACATATTCTTGATATTTCACATGTATAAGAATCCATGACCTAAAAAAATAGTGCTTATGGTGTCAATTATAATATATAGGAGGTAGTAGGATGAGGAATATCCAACACTTCAACATGGCCTTTCCATTAGTTCCCAATGTGCGTGGATATACACCAACCCCTCTTTTAGAGGAGGGACTTGTAGTATCCCATCACAAAAGAAGGTGTGATTAAATATTTTTATAAGGATGAGGTGGTGGTTAAGGAATTAGTAATCAGACACATTACTATAATCCCTTGGAGAGAAGTCCTATATAGGGTAGATAGTCTGGGACTAAAGGATGTATTACTGAACAGTTACACATGGTGCGACCTATGATTAAGGATCAACACATCGATCCTTCTATTATTCAAGGTACTATTTTAGTAACCGCAAGATTAGTGTCTACTTATTTTGGATTATTCCATTCTACTTTCATTACATCTGATACAATCATGGAGATTTTTTCCTTGATATAGAACATTTTATTAGAGCGATAACAGTGAATATCCCATTATGTATCCAATATAAAAGAATACAGAAATGCAATAAATGTCCCTATGAGGGAGGAAAATGTTATTTTTTTATAGATATTATTCATCCTTGACATGATAGGGTTTTATTTAATCATTAGGATCAACTTGTTAGTTCCCCCTCTAGATCAGACTAATGTATTTCCTTAGAGGGTAATGATTACATCACTAGAGGGAGGTAGGTATCTATATAATGTATAATGGTATGTTATTTTCACATGAGAAGTACCTATGTGGTAGAGGATGGATGGGATAACTACCATGTTACTTGAATTTTAATAGGTTAATAGTGGTTATTCTTACTATTTCCCCTATAGTGGGAGATAATTTTAGTGATGTTTTCCCTTAATAGTTTTGGTGACAACCTCTAATGTGGGTTGAAAAATTAAATATTGGGATAATTCCATGAGCATAGGTAATGAATATTACCCATTACATGATGAAACCTATTGTGAATCTGGATCTCATTGAGTAGATGGATGAAGTGGAGCCTTAAGGATTTAAATTTCCCAATACTTCTCCTTGGGTTCATTAGTCCTTATTTAAATGAAGTCATATGGTACCCTCATACATTTTGTGGGTTATAATCGATTGAAACCGCTCACACTAATGAATCTGAATCCCATGAATAAAATATAACAGGTATTCTATTATCCCCAAAGATAATGAACACTTATAATGATAGATTAGAGGTTTGGCTATCATCTGCTGATGTAAAAACGTCTGAAAAAACTGACATATATTTTAGATTATGGTATGGTTTATTAGTGTACCTGGTCTTTCCATTTGGTCTCTTGATGACTCCAACTTTTTTTATTTATGTAATGAATCAGGTCTTCCACCCTTATATGGATTTAGTAATTGTAGTCTTTATTGACAAAATAATTTTTTTTTCACTAACCACAAGACCATGAAAACATCATGGAGATTATATAAATTATATTAATAGGGAATCAATTTTATTACATTGTCATCAAATCTGACATTTTGAAAGATCAATTACACATGGTGTGTCATTTCATTTTAGTGTTAAGATTTTTAGAACTCTCAGTGAACGTGAAAGATATAATTTCCTAGGAGCATCCCAAGAACATCTTTGACATATATAATATATTTGGTTATAACAGGATATTATAGAAGTACTGTCCAGAATAAATCATTCCTAAAAGAACCTATTAATGGAATGACTATGAAGGGGGAGAAATTAACATGTCCAAAACCATTAGAAGCATCCTTTATAAATTGTATGGGTATATTAACTTCAGTTCCAGTCTTGATTCTGGAGGAGCTAAGAAGGAGCTATACTATTTACAATAGAACATCAGGTATAAGGGTGGATGAGGTTTTTGATGTAAGATAAGAGATTTATCTCATAAGGGTCTCATCAATTGAGGTATCATAATAGGAATTACCCAACAAAAGACCTAGAGATAGATATTTTAGTTCATGGCATTTTTTTGTTGACACAATTTACTTGTAGATTGTATTTTTGTATAGATTGATCAAAAAATATCTATGTACATATTTATGAATCATCCTTGGAATATGGGGTATAATAAATGGGTTGAGTAGTTGAATTCACTGATTTTTATAAGGCTAATTTGTTTGAAATGAGAAACGCTATTGTATATTATTTATGCTAAAAGACTCATACAATAGATATTTAGGAAGAATATATTGAGTGGAAGCTCATGTAAATTTTTCAAGATATATATGATTAGTTCCATGATGATCATGAGATGAATATGATATTAGTCAAAAAATTACCCATACCCTTCTGAAATGTGTAAGCATATAGAATATTTCAGATCTCGAGGGCTTTGTCTAAGTGGAAATTATCTCATATGGAAATACATCATCAGGATGTACCATAAATTAATATGTTATAAGGCTTTTTTGTGGGCATGTTTGGGTTATATCTAACATTATGGGGGATATTATTCCAAATTTTCTCTCATCATTTTTAGTAGCATATTCTAGCGGTAAGAATATACATCTATACTTATTTCTCTAGTATTGGAGTCCTACTATGAAAGGTGAATTTTTTGGATTTATAACTTTCTGTTTTACCTGTTAGAATGTGATGATAAAACGAAAATTTCCAACATATAATTTACAACTATTTTCCATTGTCTAGAAAAAAGAAGATGATGTTTCTATGGATTTGCTGACAGGAATACCCATATAACATTGCTAAAATGATGATTTTGGGGTTCTTGATGATTGTTTGATGATGTTATCTTGTTTCAACCCTATACAAGGGTCCTTATAGGATTATTATATTTGGATTATATATGTTATAATGGCTATACATTATTGTGGAGTTCCATTATTTATAGTAACCGGCATGGATGATTTCATCATTTATGTATTCTGGAAGGGTTTATAGAAGGTCATGGGTACATTGGTTCTTCTATTCAAAACCATTTCCCTCAGAATAATGAACAAAAAAAGTGTATGAATCATGTTTTAGATGACATGTAATTCTCAACTTCCATTTATATCATGGGTATATTGACGAAACATATATCAAATTTTGAATTATCATATAATTAGAGCTTCGCCAACACCATTCTGATGGCTCATTTTGAAGGATTATATGGTCAGCCTTATCGATAAGCTATACTTTGGTTAATTGTGTGGAAGGAACCATTACATGAATCTCAATTTTACTAAGAGATTACATAGTGGATCTAGTTAATCAGATAGATCATTGGGTAACCTTATTAAATATAGAAGTCATATGCCAAACAGCTCTGAAGACCTCTTCAATTTGAGGTCGATGATCATGTTTTCTTTCATGTTTCTTCCAAGATGGTCTTTTAGTTTATCAAGATATTGGGTGATCATTATCATTGATATTTTTGGTCCTTTTGAAGTTGTGAAATGGATCAAACCAGTGACTTACACGATTTCACATCCTCTATGATATTGTTCTATGCATGATTTATTTCACATATCTTATTTTTTCTATTTTTATCTGGTCAAATCAAATTACTTTCAGCCAGATGGGGTTGATTTAGATATAGATGTTTCATTCGAGGAGTTTCCCGTGTGTGTTATAGACCAGGGCATGAATGCAATCCAATGTAGTTTAGTTCATCTGGTACATGTTCTATGGTTGTGAGACCAAGTACTTAAGGTCACCTAAGAGTGTGTTCCTGATAAGCTGGCTCAGTGGATGAATATCATGGATCAAGATAACTCTTTACCCTTAGAAATCCAACTCATCGACTAGTTTCCATATATTGTGGAGGCTATATTGAGAATTACATTTCCACATGTTATTCCCCATTAGATTATCATATATATCATATGTGTAATCTTTTAAAACATGAGATATAGTATAAAGAAGGTTCTAGTAGCATTCATGTATCGTTTAGATAATATAGAACACAGAAATGGGAACATAGGGTAGGTCACCCATTACAACATGGTTAGTACTATATATATGGGGGTAACCATGATGGTTACTTATAATATTTAAAATCCTATCTTCTAGATCAGGTGTTGAATGCATAATCATTACATTCATGATATTGACACTATTAAATGTGAAGAATTTTTTTTATAAAACATACATTGTTTAAATGAAATATTGGATCACATGCATATCCAAATACATTTTATTTTTAGAGTTTCAATAAATTAGGAAAAATTCAACACTATATTGGTTGTTAAAATATTGTCTCATAAAGATCAATATTATCTCCCACAACACACAAAATTCACAATAGGTCATTAAGATCATCCACTGGAAATCATTCAATACATTGTTCATTTATCACATTTCCTTATAAACTAGGTTAAAGAAAACATAAGTAGGATGAGATTATATGCATAGTAAGATTTAATATAATTGTAATCAAACTATGATCCTATAAAATCATAAGAAGAGAATATGGTTATTTGATAATGAAGTTATATTTTGAATATAATACTATGTAAATCAATGTTCAAAACCATAAGTCATGAAATAAAGCATGGTTGTTAATAAGATATTTTTTATTCATTAATCAAAGAAAATGGTCCATTATTGGATAACATAAAACATATTATAGTTTCATTTACATATAACAGGAAAAAAACATGAGTTATTGCTAACTTATATGTGTATATCACATGGTGGGAATGGTCCCAAAAACTAATTAGGTAACTCCATATCCAGACATGACCTCTCATGAGACTCAAAAATTACCCAATTAATTACACAATGATTTGGGGATATTCGTTTCTATATTATCATGAATTATTAATACACAAATAGAATAAAAAATATATAATAATCATATGTGTAACTCATAGAATGAAATATATATCATAATATTGTAATGATTCATAACTAATGGAAAAATAAAAATGGTATCAAAATATTAAATATGAAATAAAACTGATGATAATCATTTTTAAAATATGCATGATGTTATAATAAGAGATCTTCCTCAATGAAGAAAACTATTTAACAAATTATTTTGAAAAATATGAAAAATACATTAAATTATATAATTGAAATATTTATTAGGTAAATAACATAATTTAGCTTGAAAATAACTTATTGTTTAAAAAAACAATAAATTATAATATAAAATATTTCCATTGATGATAACATTATAAACATGTAAATTTATTTTACAAAAAATAAGACATTATAGAAGAGGGAAATTTCATTCATTCCTTATATGTTAAAAACATTTCCTTCAAATTATTGTCGGAAAATTTTCAAAGGACCTTATTTAAAGAAATTATAATAAATAAATTTAAAAAACATTTGTTAAAATGTAATCATTAGAAAAAAATCCTTTAATAATTATTATGATAATATTAATAAATAATTAGGAACAATTTTAGAAAACTTGGACATGGAGGAAAACTATGGTTCTATGTGGATCATTAAAAATATAAGTTTAAAAAATGACCATTATAAATATCATATCATTGAAGGGAGCATTGATAAAAAGAATAAAATATTGTTATTAATATAATGTAAAATAAATATGATGGAAATAAAATATATTATATTCAAATTTTATTTAGAAAATAATTTTTTTATTACTTCATCCACGAAATTAAATGTTTACTTCAAGGAATGAAAATTGTGTAACGAATTATCTTTGTAAATTTTAATCAGTATAATCGCATTCCCAACAAAAATAATAATGATAAAATGAAGCATTTAATACCAAAAAGATAATTATAATTATGAAAAGATATATCAATGTTCCTTATATATACAACATAAAATGAATAGAGGTAGATAATACATATATCTCAACGAAGTAAAAAAGTGAATTGAGAAACCATAACCTCATATTCATAATTATCAAAATGTTTTCAAAACTATTTTACAATTGTGAAAATAATGTTTTTCATTCAATACAAAATAATTTCATACTTTTTATAACATATGTGTGGACTTTATAACATATTATGAAACATTGATTAATAATATTTCATTATATTCTTGGTTTTAGGTGTTTTTATTTCACTGATTCATCATCAGTTTTAGTTCTATAAAGTTATGGATGATCTAATAAATATAATTAATAGACAATATGTGTAATTATATACTATTAATTTTATAAAAGTCGTATTAATTGTCAAATTATTTATTTTTTATCTCAAATGAGGATGATTCATTTCATAATACATTAATCATAATAGTTAATTTTATTTAGGATGTTTTTCAAAACATCTTGAACTGTATTTGTTTTATTTACTAATTTGAGTACATATTAGTTAGAGAACATTAAATTGGATATTATATAATTATTAATGTCCTATTTCAATACACTAATAGTATTATGTCTATAAATGTAGGTGGTAATGGAAAAAAATCATTATTCATGGAGACTATTAACTGGTGTAACATGTACAATAGATTAGTTTCATTATATAATATGATTTAATAATAGTCAATGATATAATATTTTACATTATAAATATACAATAAATTATTTACATTATTCTAGAATTATATTTCATTGATTAATGAATGAGAATATAAGAATTTTTATAAATAAATTAAATTAAAAGAGGTGTTTTATAAAAATTACTTCTTTAATATAAACCCCTAGAGAGAACCTTGAAGACCTTGGATTTAGTAATTTTGTGAATCTAGTATTACTGTTATGCTGGGAGAGTGATGAGGAGGGGACTTTCAGTGATTTGAGGATAATCATATCAATTTCTTCAAAATGGTGTGGGGTGCTATTTATATAAGAGGAGAGGTGGGTTCATGTGATTTATTAATTAATTTTTTGTAATTAATGTCAACCACATTTAAGTGGAATTAATTTAAAATAATTATATTAACATTTCATTACATGGATCTAATTTAATGTTGAGAAATACCTCATCCAATAATTTAAATATTTTTGGCTGTTTATGAATTTATCAATTAACTTTAACCCTTTTCTGTATTCTACTAATACTGTGGAAAATAATTTTTCTAACATTGTAATTTTTTTATAAATATTATAATAACCAGAAAAATATTTTTTACATTCTGATTCCATTAATGGAATTCATTTTACAAAATTAAATTCCCAACATTGGAAAAATTCGATTTAAAATTAATCATACAAACAACACTAAAAAAATAGTTTTTAATGTAAATAGTTCTAACGATTGAAATGTTATGATGTCAAATATCTATATCAAACAAATTATAATAACATAAATTTGATTTATTATTATATAAATTAACAAATTATACATAAAAAATAAAATATTTGTTTGTAATTAAAATTTTGAATTTTTCACTATTAGTCAATAAATGAAACATCGTTGTGAAATACAAAAGTTTAACCCTAGGTAATCATGAAATTCTGGTTATTGAAATAAATTTTATTTTCTTTATAAAACATATTAATGTTTAAATATTTAAATATTTAAATTTTTTCTCCATTAATATGTGGCCTAACACCAATTACATAAAATAATTATTTTATTCGTAAAATATATGTATCATTTTTGTATGACTATCAACCTAATTGGATGAATTTTAAAAAACCTATTTGAAAATAAAACATATAAATTTCATTAATATCTTCTCTAATAGTGATCAATTTAATTTGTTTTTATTATCTTTCATTGTGGGAATACTGATATTAATTTATATAAACATGATGTTTTCATTTAGTTTCCATTAAAATATATTTCTAATAGATTGATAAAAAATGAATCAACTATATTAAAATTATTAAACTAAATTTAGTTAATCTCATTTATTCGTGTAATTATGATTTCTAGGTGATAAAAATAACAATTAAATTTTTTTTGTTTAATATTTTTTTAATCTCATTTTTCTATGTAACATTAGCTATCTATGAAATTGAATTTATTTAAATAGATTTTTACTACAAATTATTTCAGTGCTACATTATCCCATCATAAGTTAAAATTGATTCCACCAAATTTTACATTACACCTAGGAAATTGTGTGATTATTAGTGAAAATTCAATTATGGGAATCCCACATCAAAAATAGGCCTAAAAACACACCCATAATTTGAGGTAAATGGATATGTGAAGGTCAACAACGAATTGGGCAATAAAATAGGATAATGACAGTACAAAGTGATACTAGGGACAAGGAAGTGAAATAAAACTATCATTTTTTGATGAAGAGTGGCAGGGAACATGGTTATCAGTATGTCAACCATCATAAAACTAAAAATATGTGATTTGATAATGAGAACATTTAATTTTTTGAATAGAAAATATACAAATATTGGGTTTTTCAAGGACCTTTTTGTTGAGTTGTGGAATTAAATTACATATCAAACTAATAACATGTGTAAATATGCATATATAACATTTAGAGCTTCATATTTTAACATGTTTCTAGAACAAACACATAATTTTTTCAAATTTATGTGTGTGACTTTACATAATTCCATAATAAAAATAATAACCTTATAAAAATTATTAAATACAACAAATAAAACATTTTATTCTTCTTGGATATAATAAATAACCAAAAAATTTTGTTTTTGAAAAAAATTTAATCTTCCAAAAATAATAAACCGTTATATGATGAGAAACTACATTAATCTCTACATTTTTTCATTAATTCACATTGTTAATGATATGACAATAGATCAATAATTGTCTTTTAAAAATCTAAAAAACTATTATAGACTATGACTGAATCCCAAAAATTTAATTTATTTAATCACATATTTTTTCAAGACATATTTTAATATTTATCCCCAAATATCATCAATCAATCTTATTGTCTCATACTATAAATTAAAATTTTGAAATCATATTGTCAATAATATATGATAACAATTTTTATAAATAACCTTACCTATTACAACGTTACACTAAAATGATATTAACATTTAAAATATATATTACCCTTTATTCTTCAAATAAAATCTCATAGTTTCCTTTTTACCATAATCATATAATCTTACAATTTTTTGAACCCATTACAAAATAACAGTAACCACGTAATCATAAAATAGTTTCCAATGAATTGGTTATGTATAAAACATATTTTTCCAAAATTAATATAAAAATTATAATAAATATGTTTTAAATATTCGAAAATAATAGTATATTAACCCATGGATAAAGTAACATAGTGGTATAATATGAGCCATTGTCACCGTTCAGTTATAGATTCAATTTTGAAGGCGCTTCCAGATGTGATGGGGTTTCACCCATCATACAAGTTACATATTTCCTAATACATTAATTTAATAATACTTATAAAATCCGTGAAATGTGGGATATATTCTATAAAATAACCACAATATTTTTTAACCATAATGGTTATATCATCACTTTCAAATTTAATTCTAAAATATAATTTCACATAATTACTTCAAAAATTAATTTATATGAAAATAAAATTAGTCAATTAATATTTCATAACATAAATCCTAAAAAGGGGGTTATTAGACACTAATCTTATAATTACAATGATAATTATAAACCCATGGAGATATCAATAACTATTGAGAATACATAAAATGAACACATTATAATCTCCAAATTTGTCTACATGCAGTTAAGATACCAATAATAATAGCCTTGTATCTACACATTCAGATCTTGTGATAAAAATATAACATTACAATCTTATATTTTTTACTAAAAACATAGACCTCAATTATTTCAAAAAAACATAAATCATCAAATGATATATTAGATCACATAAATACAGAAATAAATCTTATGTTTTGGGTTTTAATTATTTACAAAAAATAATTAACAAAGTGGTTTCATAAATAACTAGATCAAAATTATCAACATTATCTCCATCTATACCCAACATTTAAAATAGGTTATCAAAATAAGACTGGTGAAACACTTCTACAAATAGATCTGTTGTCAACTTTAAACATCACTTCTTGATATGAAAATAGAATAAGGGCGATCAATTATGGTTAATATGAGATAGAATAATAGTAATGACACCTTGATCCTATGTAATTATAAAATGAGAATAATGGTATATGATCATGGCCATAATATTTGTTCATTATACCTCATATAACAATTGTCAAAACCTTGGGTCATGAAATATAAAATGGATGTTCAAATGACATGATTTAAAAAATAATAAATGAAAACGATCCATGAGTGTGTATCATAAAGCATATAATTATAGAAATAGAATATAACATGACTTAAATATTATTCAATGCTAACTACCATGACTATATTACATGGTGAACTAGGTCCCAAAAAGGAATTTGGTTTTCTTACCATCCCAACATGATGTATCAAGAGAATTACACATTACCCAATCAAAAAGAGAACTATATGTGATGAACCATTATATTATTCTAACGAATATTTATTCAACATTAAGAATAAAAATAATGAATAATCATCAGGGTTACTCATTGAATGAAATTGGAATTGTAATATTTTCAAGAATTATAAAAAATTAATTATTACAATGGAATCGGAATAGTACATCCCTTGAAAAACTTATCCTAAATGATTTAACAAAAATATAATATGGATTAATATGATATAATAATCAATAAAGAAAATTATATAACAATGGGAATTGAAACCGATGAACATCCCTTTAAATGTGATTTTTAAAAAATTATTTTCTAAAACATCTATTTCACTATTATAATAACTTATGTTTTAAAACTCTATGAAATTATAATGGATAATATTTTCTTCGATGATATCCTATTAAAATTTTTAATGATGATTCAAATAATTTTTGCATCCTTATATTAGGAAAATATATTCATGCCTTATATGATGAAAAAAAATTCCTTCAACAGTTTTTTTGGAAATGATTCAGAGAACCATAATTTAAAAAACAATACATGAATTAAATTATTTTAAATGAAAAACATGATTAAAAATAAAATAAAATATTATATTATAATTGTAAAAATATTTTTTTAAACCAATTCAGAAAATAATGTAAAGGTAGAAAAAGGAAGTATTATGGGAAACATTATCAAAATTGGTTTTAAATTAAATTTCCATATAAATAAAATATCCTAGAAGTGAGCATTAAAATAATTTAATATAATATGTGTATTTTAGATAATGTAACAAAATAATGTATAAAAAAATATAATAAATTCAAATTTCATTCAAAAATTATTCTTGGAATGACTTAATGATGGAAGTAGAAGTATAACCCATGGGAAGGTTACTTGGTTATGAATTCCCATACCACATTATAATCAGTAGAATCATATGCCCCAAAAAAGAAATAATAATCAAACTAAAAAATTTATTACAAATATGATAATTATATTCATGTAATATTTATAAAAGGGAATTATATATATCTAACAATAATTAAATATTTGTGAATAATGCATAGATATCCTAGAAGTAAAAAAACAAGATGATAAACTATTACTGCAAGTTTGAATTTCTTTAAACTTGTTATATCCTCCTATATGATGGTTTATATAATGTTATTAACTCACTAAAGAAATATATGAAAATTTGTTACATATTATTATTATTATTTATAAATTCTTACAATCAAATCATTAATAATCTTTCACTATTTTCCTTGTTTTGGTTGTTTTCATTTCATCGTTTTGTTGTTAATTTTAAATATATAAAATTAAGGATGTTTCCTATAGTGGAATTAAAATAGCATATGTGAAATGAAATAATATTAATTATCATCCAGATGTATGAATGGTCCTATATTTAAATTTTAATTCATATATTGGGATGAATCAGTAGATAATACATTAATTATAATTATGTTGTTTATTTTGGAGGTTTTTTCAAACATCACAAACTAGCTTCATTATGTTTACTATAATGAGTATATATTAGTAAAAGAACATGAAAAATGATATAATATAACTATTAAAATATTATATATTATGAATAATATTTTTATTACTAGCCACAAAATCAGTGATGTAAAATGAAAAAAATCATTATTCACAGAGTTAATTAACTGGCGTTACATAGACAATAGTTTTTATTCATTAATTATGAGGTGTTATTAAATTTATATATATATATATATATATTATAATATATTATAAATTTAAAATTAATGTATGAAAATTATTATTAAATTACCATTCCTTTATTGATTAATTCTCTATGTTAAATTACAAGATTAAAATATATTAAGAGAGGTGTTTTAAAAAAATTCCTTCATTAATATCACCTCACAGAGAAACCATGTAGGAATATGGATTTAGAATTTTTGTGATAACGGAAGAAAATAATCAAGCATAGTTTGTTTAGAAGTTTTTTTGGATAATTTATTATATCATCAAGAAATTTTGGTTCAAATTGGGCGGTTATGAGTGATTTTACATTTGAAGAGAGCTTGGTTTAAGTGATTAAATATTAAATATTTTAAAATTAAAGCCTAAAAAATTGAGGAGGAATTAATATAAAAGAATTATATTTTTAAATAATTATATAGATGAATTATTTGGTCAGTTAATTACTCAACCAAAAAAAATTCTGTAGTTTACTCATTTACCTACAATATTTATTCATTTTCATTATTTTATATATACTATTGTAAATATTTATTTTTTAAAATGGGAAATTTTATATGTAAAAAATAAAAATTACCCTAAAACCCAATTAGAACCTCATAATACAAAAATAGAATCTTATTTAACAAACTCCATTGACCTAATTTTTAAAATTATATTTCAAATAAATCTCTCAAACACCATGACAGTGTCATGTTTTATTGTGAAAATATTAAAAGATTGAAATGTTTTTATATCCTATCCCAATGTGAAATTTTTTCCAATGATCTAAAATATATTTATTGATATATAATTGATCTAATTACACTTAAACATAAATTTTAATTTTAATTTTAGTAAATAGTTATATTAGATGAAAACAAGGTTTTAAATTAAAATTTAGTCTTCTTCACTCTACATCAAAAAATGTAAGAAAATTATAAAAAACAATATTTTACACTTAGATATATATAATATTAGGAATCAAAAAAATGAACATTATTTATTAAAAAAAATCTAAAAAATCTTCAAAATTTAGATTTATAATATTTTCTCCATCAAAAGGCAACAAATCATCCTCTAGAAAAATTATTGGTTTCCATTCTTAAAATTTTATATACTCTTATAAAATGACTACAAAAATTATTGGATAAATTTAAAAACTTAGAATTTAATTTTTTATATATAAATTTATTTAATATAATTCAATTATAGTTATCAACTTAGTTTATAATGATAGAATATTACTGTTAGACAAATAAAAATTTTTGGATAAAAACCCGCCCTTTATATTCAAATGGATATTCATATTTATTTATAAATAATTTATATAAAATGATTTTTTTTATAAATATGTGTAATAATTATTTATCAAAATTAATATATACATACACTTAGTTTCAACTATCCAATTTAATTAATAACATTTAATCGCCTGTTTGATCTCGTAGTTCTGTGTAATTTAATCTATAGAAGAATTAAAATTTATTTACTAAGAGAAATTGCATAAAATATTGTATTATTATACTACTTTGTGGAATTTATAAGGATGCATGGTTATTTTTCAACTGTGTTATCTTAGGCGTACAACCCTGAGGAATTTTAGACAATCATAAATGTGGATTTTTACAAGGTTATGGAAACATTGATCATTAAATTGGTGGGGTCACTATATAGACAGTGAGATAAACATGGTTTGACAACTATTTGTAAAATCCATGATGATAAACTATGTACCCTTCTAGGTTATATTTACATTATCACTTTAAAAGAAATTAGAAACCTAATTTCCTCTTCTCCTTTCTCATTCCACTAGATGAGCTCTCCCTTCTCTTTCTCTGAGCACTTTTACTCCTTCTATGATCAATGATATCTCATAGTTTTATAAAATAAATCATTATTCTATATAATTGTTGGATAGAACACGATAACATATATATTCCTATTTCGTTAATTATTCATTTTTTTCTTGTATTTCACTATTTGGATGCATGATCTGATTCCCATTTTTCAGAGAGTTGCACCATTATTTCGATTTCTTCAAATATAATTCATACATTTTGATAAAATTGAATGTGGATTTATCCATTATCTTAAAGCTGGTTTTCAATAATATATTCCAATTTTTTTTCACATTAATAGAACCATCATTCTGTAGCTTTCTGACCATTTGACCCCATTTCATAAAAATCAGTTCCTAATCTCTAAATAATTTTTTTTAATAATTTAATACACTAATTGATCATTGATATCTATTTAAATTATTCCAAACTCAATCATATCCACCCCTTGGGAACGTCTTCTTGAAATTACAATTATTATTAAGTTAAATAAATGATAGGAAAACCTCTTAAGTGTTTTTTTGTGTTGAAAATGAATTTTAACCCTCATGTATACAATAAATTATGACCACAATCATTCAATGTTCATGTTTGGTCGTGAGTTGGTTTTTTTACTACCATATAATTCATCGAATTAGCTTCATTATTGTTTTCGGGATTAGATGAATTTAACAGATTAATTGAAATGAATAATAATGGGTTGTAAGGCCACACCAATTGATAAAATTTCTATGTATAGATTAGAAGATTTGGGACACCCTCTTTATATATGTGACAAATTGACAATTATGATTATCATGAGGTGATACATTGGGATATTATATTATTAATTGTACACCAATGGTGTTGCCTATTGAATGATGGTTATGGGACTTGATGAGCATGGTGTTCCACTCTCTGTTACCTCATGTGTTGAGCATGATTGCTCTCACTATTATACAAGTATCCAAATTATGGCCATGAAAATCCATCATCCTTTGTTTAGTGTTTATTTTTGGACATCTCCGCCTACCTATATCTATTGTTGATAATGAAAACACACATCCACTATGAGATTCAAGGCATGTACCCTCTTGCATGATATTATGGGTTCATTTAGATTGGTTATAAATGTAAAAAATTTTCCATGGTCAATATGGAACCTATTATAGATATATTTATGCCCCGATATAATTAGTTCATATAGGAGGATAAAATATATAACTATACTATAAATATATTATTAATATATATGTGTATTCTAATCAGACTATCATTTTAGCCTATGTCAAAGAAGGTAAATCCTTATAGGTTCTTTTGGGAAACACCAATTGATTTTTTTATTAATATGTTCTTATTATTCATGCTACATTAACAACGTTGTTTCAATTTATATAGCATGGATTAATTATAGATACCATTAGTGGATTCTAATAAGTATTTTATCTCATACACTATTTGGCACCCATTTTTACCGAATTGTAATATATGTCTTACAATATGTATAAGGGAATTCACATGGATTCTAAAATATAATATTTATTAAATGTGGTTGGATCATGGGAAAAGATGACCGAGTATGTGCTCAAGATTCTAGTTGTGCAATATTATGGAGTTTTTTATTTTGGTATAGCATGTTTTATAGGGATAAAAAATATAAAATATTTTTATATCATTATTCCATTAAATTAGTATGTATCAAAATTATCCTTTTGTATTTGGATATTATTATTCAGTTTCTCATTAATTTATTCTTGAAATTTTTATTATTAAATAGGTTTTTATATTTCTTCTGCTACAACGGCTTACAGGTCCAGTTCTGAATGTGTTTATTTATTAAATATTTTTTGGTTGTATGTTATTTTTTATATCTTCAATTACCCTATTATAAGGCAGTTTATTATTCCTAATATACAACCTTTAAACCCTCTCTTTTTTTCTACATCCTCTGGCATATAGGGAGGCACAATTTTGGATACGCAACTCACGTGCTCAGTGGACGAGTTAAATGGATATAGGTTCATAAATATAAAATATAATGATGGATTTATTGTTTATAAATGATATATTTAATAATAATGATATTAATATTTTAATAATATTATTTTATCACATATACATTCATATTTTCTATTTTTTGGAATATGATAACATTGTTCGTCTGTACGGTCGAGTACAACCTCACAATGAGATGTCATTCATTCATTCATTAAATGGAAGGTATTAATGAAAATTTTAATAAAAAAACGTTAAATTTATTACATAAAAATTATTCTATAATGATAATAATATAATCATTATTTTTCATTCAATCAATTCAATAACAAAATGGAAACATCGTTCATATGTATGTAAAACATACTATCTCCATTAATGTTGTTTTTCAATTAATATCACTAAATATTATGGATCACCCTAAATTCATATATAGTAAATATATAAACTATTTATATCATGTTTTAAATTCTTGATATGTTATAAAATGTTCATTGTAATAATACGAGGAATATAAAAAATCATAACATATACATAAAACAAAGAAAATTTGACAAGAAAACCTATTTTAATATGGAATATTTAATAAATGGGTAATGATTGAACATGAGAACATTATATATGGTATAATATATATTAATATAGTTATATAGTATATTTAAAATAGAAATTTATTTATTATAAATGAGTATTTAATGTGAAAAATGGATGTTCAATACTTAAGGAAAGGGGGTTTAAAGTCTCAGTTTTATTCCTCATAGGTTTATGATATATTCAATGATACTTTCTAATGAGTGGTGTATATACTTCAATATGAAATTACATATCATAAAAATATCAATTTTATTGATAATTATTTATTATACTTATTATATTTTTTATATGGCTTATGATTCAATATTCACTCAATCAATAAAGGAATTTTGGCTCAATTTTTTTATTTTAGATGCATGTTATGTTATGAAAATATATTCCTAAAAGATTTATATATATAGCCTCATTGAAATGTAATATATTGAATTTATATTTCATCATGGAATTGTATGTTTCATTTTGTATTACCCATTCTCAGGGATTACGATTCAATGTTACTAACAAGGTATGTGTTTTATGGAAAAATCACATATATTATAGGGATTTTTTTATGATTACGCTTACAATGATCAACTATTATGATATATATATACATTAATATTCCATTTTTATTCATTATATACTAAAAAATTGTAAATTCTTTTTAATCTATTGTATATAATATAATTATGAAAGCATATTTAGTAATATACAACATAATATCACTTCTCTTCCAGAAATCTACTTTCCTTCAAAATCATGATTTCTAAAAAAATAATAACAATATATTGTTAATATCATAGTATTTATAAAATATAATTTTTCAAATTTTTATTTTTCATAAAAATATATTCAAAGGAATCTTTATGACATTTTCATAAATGATTTTCATTTGGATTTTACTAAAAATGGAAAGGGTGTCTTTGTTTTAATATTTACAACATGAACAAAACATCACATAATAATGAAAATTATTTTAATTACATATTAATTTATAAATTATAATTAATATTTTCTAATAAAATGATTTGTAAAGTGTTTTATATTTAAAAATGGTTTTTTCAATGTATAAATGATATTTTCCACAAGAAATGTTTTAAAAGGTTTTTTAAGCATAATTTTAATGCTTTCATTGATAATTTCAATGAGAATGATTCTGAATGTTTTTTTATGATTAAAAATTTTAATTTCTATGATTGGTTAATTACAAAGTATATTTTACAGGTAATCACTCAAAATCGTTCCCCATATAATATGATATCCTATAATGTAACTTATAATTTATTTGGGATATGAAACAAGGATAACATTATTATTATTTATATGAATGGATTATTATTTTTTAATTTTTTAAGTTTATAAAAACTATTATTTATCATGGGTAATACCATGAAATAACAATTATTGAACCAAATTATATATACATGATTTATTGTATCATGAAATAATGAAAACATTATGATACCTCTCACTTCTGAAATTTTTAGTACATGATGAAATGCTTAGGAAACACATTTCATTTAATTTAGTCCTATTTGATTATTATTTTATAATTTTTTATAACACAAATGTATGAATTTAATTATGAATCAATTATTATGTTATAACTAAGATAGTGGTTATATTGTATCAAAATATAGGTCAGACTTGTATCTCCCTCTAATGAATTAGTTTAATAAATTATATCTAATAAGATTTATAGGGATAGAACGATGAATTAAAATGTGTATGATAAAAAATAGTATAATGGAGACTAAACATAGTTTAGTATTATGAGGTTAAAAGGAGGAGTGAAACAAATTTAACAAGAATGGGATGGAATAGGGAGAAAACAATTTTTAGAAAGATACGACAATAAAGGACAGTGTTCCCTATTTTGTAATTGATTTTTTCTATTATAATGGTATTGTAAGTGATCCTTGAATAATATTGAAATGATTTACTATTATTATGTTTATCCCACAAATTACATGTTCTTCGAAAATTTTATGCTATCTGGAATCATGTTCTATGGTTACCTTATGATTCATTTCTAATAGACTACCGATCATTATGAAATGACACATTTTTATGATCTTTGATATAATAGGTATTATTTTAAAATATTATCATCATGTTTTTGTACCCTTATGATCATTCTTTGCTTATGTTTCACCCCTAATTACACTTACTAAGAATCTTGGCTCACCCTTTCTTCTTTTTCCTTTCCCGTGGTTATGTTGAAATGATTTTATGTAGGAGAAATAAAGGGGAATCTAATTATGGGATACCTTGAAAATATTTAAGATATATTAAAATGTTGTTCAATGTATCCAAATGAACTAATATATTATATTCTTTAGTCATTTGTATTCGTAATATAATCTATAGTCATAATAAAACAATACAATATCTATGTACGAAAAACATTGAAAATTATAGATGGTATCATAGAAATGTTTAGTTATAAAATTTAAAATAGAATGATACAATTTTTGAGATACATAGGGAAATTTATAAGGACATTTGTTGGTCTGTCTCAATGGATATGTCAAAGGATATGTTAATATATACGAAAATGCATGATAATATTGGTAAATAATATGGTTATTGAATTAAAGATATTAAATATATGTCTATATAATGTAGGTGGATGTGTCTCTATAATATATTCACCTATGATTAAAAAAATAGAGGAGACTATAATGATATTGACTCTATTAGGAACTAATGCATGATTTCATGCCTTAATTCACTCATTGTTTGACACACTTTGGGGGATATGAATTGGATATTCAAAAACACCGTTCAATCAATATTTCATGATTTAAATAAATTATGATAATTAATTAACTAGGATAAACCTAATGGTTCATATAATAAGTATTCATGATTATAAAATAAAATAAGATATTATTTTTTCATGATTATGTGGATTTTTTATATGAATATATTTTCTGAAATTAAAAATTTTGTTTTAGTTAATGGAAAGAACCTAATGAAATTGGAATAACATTGAATTTTTTGTAAAATTTTATGATGATAATCCATATGGGATTATTAATAGAGATAAATATAATTCTATTATCAAAAATCAAATATCATGATATATGGTTAACAACATGAACATCAGTGATATTCTTAACACATCGAATAAGAGGGTAATGGACAATTAAGAAAGATCTAATGGTATTTTAAAAAATGAAATGATATTATTCTTCATTCATATCATGAATATGGGATGAAAACCCTTTTGGAATATCTCATATGTTGGGGAAAATTTTATCTCTGTGTATTGGAATTTCATAGGCGGAAAAATTTTAATGGAGTTCAATCTCATATCTATTGGGAACACGGTCCTACCCAAATCAATGCCTTAAAGAAAAAATTATCATCTAGATAAAGTATTGATAAATTACCAATTAATCATATATGTGTAAGTATTGATGGATTTACTTATTTAGGTTAATTAATTAGGTTTATAGAAAACCTACTTTTCTAACATTAATGTAACATCATTATTTAGACAAACAACATAAAAGTTATAAACTTATGGATCTAAAGGGTTTGTGTCTTTAGAATATTAGGAACAAAAATAACATGAACAAAAATAAATCATGTAAATTTATCTAAAATATTCTTCTTTATCCTTCAAAATCTCACATTCTCCATAGTACATATTGTAGCCTAATTATATTCATCAAAGATAAGTGTTGATATAAAATCCTAGAAATGGGATGATTAATGTGATTTAATCAATATAACATGAGTTATAAAAATTATATTCCATATAAAATATGAATTATATGATCATCAACATCCTTATTTAATCATTAGATAAGTTTATTGGATTTATCAATACATAAAAATTATATATCATGTCTTAGTCATAAAATATCAACATATATTTGTGAACAAAACTTTCATTGTGTTTACTTGTAATATATGTGATAATCATAACATCATAATTTAGAATAAATATTGAGTCATTTTAACACATTATACATTTCATCTCATGATATAAATCTTATTACCCAATTCATTTTAGGTTTATGTAAATCAAGGCCCACCTGTCACATATTAAAACACACAAAATTATACATGTCGTATAGAATGATTGAGGAAAATAGTCATGAATTGAACCATGAAATGGAATGGGATTCTTAAGGATTTAAAAAATTATTATTTAAAAAATAAAATTTTTGTTCCCAAATGAAAAAGTGAAAAATTAATTTGGTATAAGAATCATCATTCTATATTAAGGAAAAACAACATAAGAATAGTCAAATATGGGTTTTGGAAATAGGATTTCAGTTGAAAATTATATGTATTTGTCAGAAAACAAAGTAGGAAACTTGAATATTAAAAAATCAAAACTGAAGAATAATGAATTGATATTTTTTGAACATTAAATGTTTAGTCACACCATGGATGTTTTGGAAGAATGATATACATAAGAAAACGTGATCGGTTTAGCAATCTCCTTACCTTATTTACAAATTCTTTATACACATGAACATAATATCCGGAATAAAAAAATTATATTAATTAATTAATTAAGTAGTAATCTCAAATATAAGTAATTTATTTATTATAATGATAATAATTTCATTAATGGAAATTTTTATGACTTATATTGTTCAATTTAAAGGTTCTAAGACTGTTTTTTTTCATGGATTCATGTTTGGTTTACTTGTATATAATTACAAAAAATTATTTTCAAATGATAATAAATATATTTAAGTGAAATTATAAGTTTTTAATGAAAATATAGAGGTTATCGTGTTGCCTTATATAATTTTTTTTTCTTATTTGAGAATGAATCATTTCAAAAAATGTGAATTATAAATAATTAGTTGATTTTTAGGGTTTTTTCTTCCATCAGGAAGTAGTTTATTTTTATATAATTTTATGTCTATAATTTAGTTATAGAACCCTAAAAAAGTTAAAAAATAAGTATTATAATATTTTTAACTATAATTTTGTATTTATGACCATCCATGTAAGAGGAAATAAAAAACGAAAACTCAACGTCCGCGAAGGGGCTGAACCAACATATCATGGATGATGTTTTCATTTTATGAAGAAAAATGTTGACGATAAGGGATATAATTAGTTATATTACATTAATAACATAAAATTATAATATATATATATATATATATGATAATTTAGTCAATAGATCGTATTTTATAGGGTAGTTGAAGAGATGAGAGAAAAATTAAACAAATTAAAATATAATAATTTACATTTTTACCTCTTCAATGTTGTTTCCTTGAGAGCCTCCTTAAGGAACTTGGGTTTTGTATTTTGTTAAGAATATAAAATCTTGGACATGGGTTAGTGGATGGGGAATATTATAGACCATAATTTAGGAATTATAGATTGCTTAGTAGGTGTGAGGAGAACTTGTGGTATTTATTGGAGGGAGATGGGTATTTTTAACTGTTATATTCCTTAGTTTATTATTTCGGATCAATAATAGAAATTACATGGATACCTTGTAAAAAGATAAGTAATTATCCTAATATATTTCTAGAGAGTGGGTTCTTTTATCTCCCATACATCATCCATGACTAAATACTCCAGTATTTAGATTATACTAAAAATTACATAATATCACTATTTACAAAAAAATTAAACTATTTTAGAAAATTTAAATAAAATAGCCAGACATTTTTCAACAAGTAGCTTCAGAGATCATACTCTATATAATGAAAATAATTTTTTATATATGGGAAATATATTATTTTGTTATGTATATTAATAATTTAGTCAATAAATAATGATTCTATTATTATAATTGATTTTATGACCATTAGAATAATTAATAATGGTGTAAATTTTTTTTATAACTATAATGTTATATATTATTAAATTATAAATCTATTTTATAGAAATAATTAATATTTTAAATCCTTATATTATTTATAATATTGTAAATAAATATTATAATTTTACAAAAATATCATCACAAAAGTTATCATTTTTAATCATTTATTTACGTATAAAAAGATATAATTATATAATATTTTAATTAATGAGGTACATAATTTTTATTAATAATTTCATTGGTTATGATACTATTCTAATTGCCAGATTACTATTCCTGTTGGTCATATTACTATTCCTATGGTTGTGTTACTATTCTATTGGAATAGTTTGATTAATTTATATAAATAAAAATTATTTCATTATTAAATAATAGTAAAAATGTATTTATAGGGTTCTATATGTGATGCTA
Organism: Viscum album; assembly: GCA_963277665.1. Classification (NCBI taxonomy): domain Eukaryota; kingdom Viridiplantae; phylum Streptophyta; class Magnoliopsida; order Santalales; family Viscaceae; genus Viscum; species Viscum album. The sequence goes on along the minus strand of OY728121.1, from coordinate 1,635,250,181 downwards.
GTTTTTTATGAAATAATTATTAATATGGGAATTCCAATGATATGTTTTCAGATCATTACATTATTATGTACTTATGAAAATTTTTCCCCGAAATTTAATTTTACATTAAATGGTGAAAACATTTTGGGTATTTATCTATAATAGCTTCTTTTAGTTCACATTTTTCTTATTAATAAATATATCCCCACCAAAACACTTTTACAAGGTGATTTTTCTTGTTTAGTTGAATATTTTCTCAGCAGTCCAAAATCATCATTTCTTTCTCCTCATTGGAGAGATCATTTTCTGATATACCACTTATGAGTTCATTATAAATGATGGATTTGGTATGTATTTTCATAGTAGGTTAGATGGAATAAATTATGAACTTAAGAAATGGATTTTGGAAGTGTATGTTGATAGGAAAAAACTGCTATTTGATTATGGATCTCAATGGTTTCAATGTTCATTGGGCTAACTTCACTTACATTCCACACCTGATTACACTCTTCCACAGTTATATAAAAATTAAAACTATGTCTAAAAATTCAATCTCCATGTCCCATAAATGACTGTCACCATATATATTTTCCTGAATCTGAGATGGATTTAAATGATTTTGGATGTGTTGATATTTATTCTTCATCACTTCCCTAAGTTCTGTTTCATGAAGCCTTCTTTATAACACCCCAAGATTAAAATTTATTTCTTTTAGAAGAGATCTATTTATTCTCGTCAATTTATTAATATAAGAAATCATTATTTTTTTTATACTACAAGAAACCTAATGTTTATATTTATCTTTATAAAACACCAATCTTATCTTGCATTACATGAATTTCTAAAATTTCTTGGTGGATTTCATAACAGGAAAGACCATGTTTTACTGAGAAATACTATATTTTAGAAAATATTATCAGTAAATATAATAAGATATATCATAGAATTTACATTTATAATTATGAATATGATAAAATTACTTATTAAATCATATGTTTGAATTAAAATGTACTTATAAATGATAAACGAATATAGAATCCAATTTTATAAAAAGGGAATGATTTCTCAACATAATAGTTTAATGTCAAAAAATAAATTTATCCATGTTAGTTAAATTAATATCTCTAAGTGAATGATAGTAATTTAATTTATATATTATATTTTCTATAAATTTTTTTTTACATTAATCTAATAGGCATTATTTGCATAAGATAACAACGATCCCAATTTTACACAGAAAACCATATTTTTTAAAGGTAGTTTTACAGCCTTTTAATGGAAAATCTAATTAAAATTTGAATTTAAGAACATTTAAAAATTTATATTTCAAAATAAAAATTATTTTTTAAATATATTATAAAATATTAGTTAGGGTGTTGTTTTTAAAAAATTTCAATGATTTTATTTTTTGATAAATAATAATAAATACTTAATTTTAAATTAAAAGATATATTTCATTTGATTTATTGTAAAGGTAACATTGTATTTTATATTTTTCAAAAATGTTTAAATATATATAATTTTTATAATGTAATCAAATTGAGTTACATTGAATAAATTTTACATTCAAATTGTATATAAAAATAAAGCAAACATTTGAACATTATTACATTAAAAACCTGCTATGTCATCCCTATACAGAATTAAATTTTAATTAATTTATGTAAATTTTTGGAATCTAAATTTTAATAATTTATACAATATTTGGAATAATAATAAGTTATAATGTCTAATAATTATAAATTTGGTATTTTCATAAAGGAATAGGGGATTTTATTAACATTAATTGTAGTGATTATGTTAAAAATTTGCATAACAAATGACTAATCCTTAAATATTAGGGCCAAAATGACCTAGAAACATGTACAATATATATTTTATAGACATATATAGACTCTATAATCTCTTGGGTTGTATTTATACCATTTTTGGATAAACATTTAATGAGAAAAATGTGGATGGAATTCCCTTTTACAAAATTTACTAGAACGCCACTTATCCTCCCCAACCAAGAGGCATTAATCCCTTACATTTATTATGTCTTATAAAGTGTTATTTATTTCTCATACTACACGCTAATAATCTCTTAAAATAACCCCTCATATTATACATCTCACCATGTGATGAAATTCATCCAAGGAAGCCCTTTACATCCAACCAAATGGAGTTACACAAAGAAGATGTAACATCATTCCTCAAGAATTGTTGTTAAATTTTAATCATCCACCAACTCAATTTTTATTAATAAATGAATATATTATAAACTCAGTATAATGAATATATAGATATATTGTTATTATATTTTTTATAAATACACATACACACACCAATATCTAATAGATAATGATCTTATTTTTCATTTATTTGGAGGACTACCTCATCACGAAATGATTATTGTTCGTCCATCCTTAACCACCTCTCATAAAGTGAACTATAATGTAAATAATATCCTCTTATGTTATTTATGATATTTAAAATTTCATTATACTTATGTATTTCCTTTTTAAATAATTCATTTATACACACCATTTAGTGTGAATATGATAAAATTGTTTGTGGAAGTTTAGACTATCACCTCTTCAAGGCGATTTGAAACATTATTACATTATATTCAATGTATTAAATAATATTTTAATTAAAAATATATGGAAAAAATTAAATATATAAAATATTATATAAATAACTAACTTTTAATAAATTTAATATTTCATTCTAATTATTACCTTCTTCACACACATAAAAAATTTAAAATGTTGTTCGTGGATGAGTGGACTACCACATCCTCAACATGATGTAAATCATTTCAAATAACAAGAATTATATATATAATTATATATAAATAAATAAAATTTAATTGATGATATATTTATCATTATTGAAATATATAATGTTACTTACCTTCTTTCTGGAATGTTCATTATAAAATTGTAACATTACTCATGTGAGCATACGACCTATCATCCTCGTAATTTTAACATTGGTTCATTTTTCATAATAATATTTCATAATTTGTCTAAAAATTATAAATAATGAATTAATAAGATTAATATTTTATTTTTTTATTATTGATAAGTATATATAATGAAACCATTGACCATATCCGACCTTCCAAGGTGGTTTTTTACTCATGAATTGAATTTGATTAGAAAAACAAGACATAACTTTAATATTTATGTATTTTTATTTAAAATTATAATATGTGATGTAAATTGAATAATAATCATTAAATATGTTTTAAATTATGTAAATAATTAAAATATGATAATTAGTCAATAATATAAATACACACATGACATGTTGTAGTCAAGGTAGGGGGTTTCGTTTCATTTTTCATTTTATTATGAATTATTTATCGTTATGAAACATTTCACAATTATATGGTGTATATACATTCCTTTGAAATTTTATGTAATGAATATAATTATTTTAATGATATTATATGTTGAATTTAATTTTATTTATTTCATGGTTAATATGAATCAAATTCATCAAATTGTTATGAAACAATTTGGAGTCATTAAAGATTATTTTCCCCATAATTGTTTTAATACTCTATTATTGGTATTTACTTTATTCAATTCCATCAAACCCTATTTTTACCTATCCTGCTCTAGGGATGTAATGATAATAAATTATTCTTTATTAAATATGTATATGTTGTATGGTATATTATTCATAATGTAATGTATTATTAGATATAATAAATGATTTCGAAATGAAGTGATGGGTGGGTCACAGAATTTATATAGCCCTCTCAATGCATCGACAGGTTATCATGACACAATTAATATAGATAATTTAAATAGGATTCTACTAGTACATTTATAATAACTTTATATTGGTCATGAAAAGTTTGGTTTTTATGGTTCCTTTTACTAAACATTCAATAAATACACATTTACATCCTAGATATTTAAATTATCATTATTATTATCCATGAGATATTCATAAGATAAAATCTATTGATGCATTTCATACCATATTTATTTACTAAATGGAATGGGTTTCTATTATTCATCATTCCATAATGAACATTACTTATCCAGTTATTTATATAGCATGTGTTCTCAGTTATTAATCATTCCTTATTGATTTGTTCTTCTTGATTTTTATATTCCATCCATTTTGTGTACCTTTGTTGAGAATTTTATAACACTGTTATTATGTCTTCTTTACCTAGTTAATAAAGAAGAATCCATTGAATGTTTTTCAAGGAAGATTAGATTTTATGTATTTCATTATTTTTTTCTTTTACCAATGTAAAATGGGTATCATGTATGCTATCTTTTTTTCAAAAACTATCATACTATTCAGTAATTCTAGATTTCTGTCCTTTTAATGATGAAAATGTAATATACTAATGCGTCAGCACTGGGAATATTGGGTCAGAAAACAATAGTTCATTTCAAAGTACATTAATATGAATCTTTAGAATCTATATTTAGATATCATAGATTATGTAACATATCCCTATGTTATATTTTGAGGATCTTTGTTGAATAACATCCTAAAAAAATTTTATGGTTTAGATTTTGTGTATCTACATTGAAATAAATATATGTCTAGATACTACATGTTTATGTTTTTCTATAACTGATGTACGTAAGGTTACCAACTCAAAAAAGGTACATCAATCATGAATCACACATACCATGGAACACAACAACATGTCTTAAGATGCACATGGTTTGAAACATTGAGGGATATGGTCTGGATAATTTAAATTTTCATTACAATCCATTATGAAGGATCTGAATGTAATGATACCACCAAAGAAACCATGTTTTATATTATTATATTAGATATAGATATCATTTTCAATTTATGATATGTTGTCACTGGTATTTGGAAAATACATTATGTTACATAAAGATATGATCTAATATTGTATATTCTATTACTTCCCAACAAAACATTAAAGTATAATTTAATTACTACCCATATACTATAGAAAGTATTCTATATTGAAAAATCTAATTAAGATGGTATTGGAACATAGTAAAATTTGAAATTATTATTTTATAATAATTAGGTTAAGAAACATAGCCTTTCCCTAACGGAGAAACATATTACACAATGTGATTCAATGACGTTGGATCATAATATGTGAAAGGGGACCCAACCATTATGGGGTATTACGGACACATTTGTGTTTATTAATTGGATTAAGCCTTTGGATATGACATCTATGGAAATGGGTTCTAATGAAATGTAAAAGGGTACGCTTTTAGTTTATTTTATCAATTGAAATGTGAATCAATAGTTGTTATTAATCTAGAATACTATAGATGAAGAATAAATTAAACTCGTAGAATTGAGAACTTTTAAGGATTCATTTTTGTAAAAATATTCCACTTGTGAAAAATAAAATGAGATGAAGAGAAAGTTCCTTAATTTTAAAAAAATACACGATGAAAGTATAGAGGTGTATTAAGCATCCCTTATAGGGTTATCATGTTATGATATAGATTTCATATGAAATACACATATCAAGAATGACTATTTCCATTAGGGTCTTAATCCAAATCTACTAATGGTGTTGGATTCCCATAGGTTTTCTTCATATAATGATATAATTATATGTTATTTCAAGGAGGAGACTGAATTATCTTAGTAATATAGACTCAAATGAAGGAAATAGAATATGATAAAGGAAGATAAAATACCATATTAATGGAATAAGGGGTATAATGGTTTCCCCATGTGTCATAATATTTTAAGGAATCAACCTAGTAATATTTTGAAAGTATTGGGTGTATGTTATAAGTGTGGAGAATGAGTCACCAAGAAAAATAATGAAAATGAAATAAATATAAAGTTTGTATTTAATGTGAGAATTTCAAGATGATGGGTGACCCTTGCCGCTGCGGAAGTGTGAAGAGATGCCGCTCAGAGGAAACACCTTTAGCGCTTCAAAACCATTTAAAAAGACAATTTTTGAATCAATGTGGCACATTCAACACAGAAGATTTTAAATGAATTATCATTTGAAAACATTAATGTACATATAAATAAATCCTAATACCCATTTTGAAAACATGGTCATTAATGAGAAATATTTAGAAGAATAAATCTTTAAAACATTTAAAACAATATTTTAGTTATAGAGTTTTTTTAAGAAAAAGTGAGATGCTTGAATACAAATAATTGAGAAATAACATAACATTAGAACATTATAATATCATGAAAATAAAGGTATTAATTATATAATATGTCAATGTACAGTATATATACCATATAAGTGTGAATTGGTGCATAACAACAACGATGACTCAATGGAAATGTAAATTGAGATGAAATCCATTATAAAGATGGTATCCTTAAAGTATTGCTAAATCAATCACATAATTATGTGTGAAAAATATAAATAAACCCAATATAATAGGATATTAGGTGTAAAAAATCAGGGGTCATTCACACATATTCATTTGATGATATATTCAATAAGAACAAGTTGAACCCAAAGAATTGAAATTGGGTTAAGAATTTCCCTTGTAAAAATTTGGCAGCCTAACAACGTCACTTTAAAATTCAGAAAATGAGTTGATAAGATAAAAAGGGTATCTAATCACTTTTATGTAAATTTTACCACAATGGGGCTATAAAATAACATATCCCAACATAATACGATGTAAATTAAAAGACATAATAAAAAGATGTCTTTTAAAAAGAGGAGGGTGAAAGGTTCCCTTAACTATTTGGTAGCATTCAAAACATATTCCACATGAAATAAGGATTATACAATTAAGATGTAAATACTCATGAATGAAATTATATTACACAAAGAGTGAAATAATGGGTAGTACATACACCACACAAAAGGAAACAGTGGAAAATATAGCATGAATCTCACGAGAATAAAAAGTGAGATGAAAATACCTAACCTCATTGTAATCAATCGAGTTGTATGAAAAATTAAATGAACACCAAATTATTCACATAATAAAATTAATATAAAAATTTTCATGATAATATATACCAAATTTACGTACACAATACATCACATGCAATAAATTAGTGGTGAACAATGGAAATCTCACGGAATTCAATGTGAAATAAGAAATCACTTACCTCGTGTCTGACTTGACTCGATCATTCATTAATCTCATAAATAATAAACTAAAGTTAATTAATACTTTCTTAAGAACCTATTTCATGTTTATTATTCTTTTTATATCACTTATTACCATTTTATAAACACTATGTAATCATTTTACTTAATAATGTTTTTTTTGTCAATATTTGGTACTTGAGTCAAAAATGGACATCTTATAATTACATGTTGTTCATGTGGTCAAAGGTTAATTATATACCGATTTATATTCAAGATTTAGTTATCATATATATCATATATATCAACTATATAAAATTATTTATAATAGTACATAACATTTAGAGGTAAGAAATGAAATACACCATTCATGGAGACGGTAAGTCATACGTACGCATGAACGCTACATTCATTTCTAATTCTCATTTTAATAGAATTAAAACATAATGATAAATAGGTATATTATAATTCCAGTATAATATCACTAACTATATCCTTTATACATCCCAGATAAGGCATTAAGGAGTCACATCACTTCGAGGGGGTGGTAGTTCGCACTTCCTCAAATGATATTATCGTATTTACCCACAATGGAAACCATAAAGGCGTGCGATAAATGGAAAATAAAAATCATAAAGAAAAAATAAACATAATATATATCATATATAAATATTGTTCCATCATAATGTCCACCATGAAAGGTGGTTGGATATATTTGAACAATCATTGTTCTGCAAGGAGTTGGTTTGCCCTTCACAGAAACATTATGTTCTTCATCCATTTGATGGAGGTGTGTTTAAGTGTACCTCGAATAATTCTCATAAAAAATCCTAGAATATTTAGGATACTGGTTTTGTTATAAAATAAAGGAATAAAAATAATTTAGTGGTTGGAGATGTAAAATTAAAGAAAACAAATTAAGAGAAACGGTTACCATTAATTTTGGTAACTCCCTTTGGTTTGAACCAAAGAAAGTTTTGATGTGACTTATTCCTAAGGTAAGGCTTCTAAAAGGAGGAGAGGGATCTAGGGAGCATAATTGGATAGAGTTTGGACGATCCATAAGGATTTAGAGGTGTGAGGAATTTGATAGATATGGTCTTTTTTTATAAGGTAGAGGAGGGGCTCTTTAGGAAAGTGTGAAAACATTAATTTATTATATATTGTTATTCAGTTTATAATGGTCCAAAAATCATTATAGTCTAAGATAAGATGACTCAAGTTCGAAATAAATTCATAAAATATTAATTAGATCGGTTTTGGTTAATATTTTAATCATTATGATCTTATTTATTTAAATGATTTATTAATGAGGTAAATACTGGATCATTATTGTTTCATAAGTAATTTATCTTATTTTATGTCTAAAAATTATAAATAAACTACTTTCATGTATGAAATCGTTTTATATTTCTAAATAATATTTATTGTCAAAAATATGACTTATATAACAACATATAAATATTAATTTACTAAAACATATTTGATTTTGTCATTTTTTTCCTTTACTTTAGATTAATTAATATAAATTGTTATTATCACACCCAAGTGGATCAATGGGGTCCCAAAATCTACCCAAAGATGCCCATTGTATTAAATGACACAATCAATAATATTTGGACAAGTGTTAAGATGATTTTTGTATTATTATAATATTCTTTTTACCTTGAATTACCTAATTTACCTTTAACTGCGGTAAATAAAAGTCAAAAGTTACTATTCACCCAAAATTATTTTCATCTTATTGAACCACATTTTACCTGTTTTTAACAACCATTTATGTTAGATTTTCGAAATTCAATTCATAGAAGTGGTAAAATTTCATTTTAATGTAATAGTCAGTTTTTTTAACTACCACTAAGTGGTTTCACTATTCATTAAAAATTGATGTTTTTATGGAAAATACTAAAAATTCAGCCACATATATATTTGATATTCCAAATTCAAAAATGATTTCTATTTTTCCGAATTAAAAACATATATTTGGAATTAATTTATTTTAATATTAATTCTTATTATCAAAACAAATAGCGTGTTTTTTAGAAACAATAACTATCAAAATATTGATACTTGTTTATGTCTAATTTCAAAGTGAAATTAATTACAATAACCAAAAATTGGATTTAATTGTAAAAATATATTTTAATTTTACATTAAAATCAATTAAAAATATAATCTAACCATATAAATAAATTATATAAAAAGGAACTTTTGAATTAAAATACAATATTTTTCACTATTCATTAAAAATTGAACATTATCAGAAAAATTCCAAAATATACAAAATGTATATTTTGATGTCCCCATTATAATTAAGGATATTATTTGGCCATATTGAATGTATTAAACTGATCAAAACTATATATAAAAGTGTTCTCCTTTAAAATGTGATAAATCAGCCTTTTAATGTAAATTATGATTAAAATTAGATTCATTCACATTTTAAGACTATAAATTTTATTGGATAGATGTTAATACACATAAAAAACATGTATAATTATATTTTAGTTAGTTTTGTTCATTCCCACCAATAAAATTACTATGAGGTAACTACCATTTTAAATTATAATATATTAATAGTGTGGAATGTAAGATTTTAAAGAAACCCGCTGTTGTGTATTGGGTACGCTATTGAACATAGAAACCATTTTAATGTAAAATTAATATTTAATTTAAAAATTAATAAATATGAAAAATTCATATTCTTTATTTACCTAGGATTTTACATCCTTCCTGCCTTTTGGAAAGTGCGTCCTCATAATTTTAAAATATGGGCTCGGAAACGTTATTGAAAGTCCCATATCGAAAAAGGGTCAGTAAAACTATCACATTAAAAGAATAAAAGAGAAGTAAAATGGTCACCCAAGTCAACCAATACTATGATTCCATGAAAAAATGTATATGAAGGAGAAAACAAAGGGTCATGTTCTGATAGAGAGTGATAGGAAAACATGATTAAGAGAAAGTTAACCGCAAGAAAATCACAAACATATATTGTGTGTAAACGATATTTGATTACCTAGTAGGAAACGTAAACCAAAAACGCTTTTTTACATTCCTTTTCATAATTATGAGGTATTCATATTCTATATAGAATAAAAACATAAAGAAATATACTTACCTTCAATTATAGTTTCATCTTTTAATAAGTCTCTACCAAAACTATTCATTTCACTAAATGATGAGCATTCAAAAAGACATGGTCACATAAAAAGCACAAGAATCGTCATCTAGAGAATCACATAATCCAAAAAAGGGGAACTATATATTTCCCACATATTTATAAATCAACTAAAACCAAAATATTTAGTACAAGTTCAGATAATCAGCAAAAAGATAATCCGTTATAAAAAGAAATACTGCTCTTAATATCCAAAATTCATCAAAAAGATCCCAAGGTCCAAGAAAGACCATTAAATTAATTTTTATACTTAAAATTATTCAATGTAATCCAAACTAAGATTGAAACCCTAATATATGAAGTATTTAATCACATAGTCTTCCAAGTTAAATCTTAACATTTATATCCAAATAACATCAGTTACTATTAAAGTCTCATTCTGAAAAGTAATTAACCTAATAATATATCCTCCATGATAGGTTAATAATTTCTATAGATAACCCAAAATCAACTTATTATTGATTCATAAGATCATCTAACAAAAAATAATTAGTCATACTAACTAGAGACTTCACGTACTCCAGTGGTATGCGATAAATACCAGTCGCACTTTGGTTGTGGGTTCGATTCCCACAAATTCGTCCGACACGAAGGGTTGTCCCACGGTTTGTGCGTTGTCCCTTTTCAAAAACAACATAATTTTATAACATTTCAAAAAGAGATAAATTATTCAAAAATAACCATATCAAATTTTGACAACAAATTTTATCTAATATCTTTTATTTTGCATCCCAAAATTTATTAACCAGTAATTTCCTCAAATTCAAGGATCATATAATCCCAAAGTTTTCTTTATAACTATATCCACAAAAGAGATGATAATTATTCCGTGAATAAAATTTTCATATATCAATCATCATTGTTACACAAACTATAAAAAGTCTTCTAATTTAATCCCATCATTAGAATAGCCTTAATACTTTTAAGAATTTAACCATCCTAAATTATACCACAACTCTCGAATCCCTTATATGTTGACTTCATACTCATTCAAAATTCATCATGATCCATTATCCATTCCTTTCCAACTTATTCTGAAATAATTCTTCCATACAAAAAAAATCATGAATCATATCCTATGATTTCAATAATAGGAAAAAAATGTTATGAAATAATCCATACCATACCATTCATCATTGTTAGTTTCTTCATCTTCGATCGGAATGTCATTAGGTATTGGAAAATGAATATTTTTATGATCCTAGTCACCATTTTCCCAAAACATTTTCATAAGAAATTGGTTTTCATAATGACCATTCAAACCACATTTAAAACATTCAATTGATCCTTTATAAATGACTTGTTTCCCTTTCATAGTTTAAACTACATGCTTCCTTTTTCCATGGAAGGTTCTTTCTTTATGACCTTCATTTCAACATCTATAACATCTCTCTGTCCCTTTGATATATTTTACTAGGTGTTTCTTTCCACATATTTGACACATAGGTTTTTGAAACATCTTTCCTTTATGATTATTAACTGATATTATGTAGGGATTTGTTTCTCTCGTATATGATGCCTTATACAGATCACCAATATTCTACTACCCAATCTTGTCTCCTGATAGTTCGTTGAGAATAAAAACAAGTGATCTCATTACAGCTCCCATATCATTCAGTTGCTCTTTCTGAAAACTTTCACAGTTTTCTTCACATCCACTATTAATTTGGTGCCTACCAGATCCAACCATTTAAAAAAACCAAAATGGTCAGTGTGAGTATATAAGTAAAATTGTCATATAATATCATATGAGGAGGGTAAACACTAATTTATACTTATTCATGTTATCTTAAACTCAATCACTTTATTTAAAAAAATAGGACTCTTTCTAAAATACTAACCATTATGGTAATGTTACTTATGCTTAAATAATTCCCTATCCACTAAAGTCATCTAAACCTACCTCTGATACCAACTTTAAGGACCTGACCATAAACATTGAATAATCTTGAATTAAATTAATAATTCACATTGGGGATCTTTTCAGGTTTAGAATTTTAGAGAATTAGGCCACAAATATTACATAACAACTTGGATATTTCAAGTAGACACTACTACTCAGTATCCATTTTTTTCATTAAATAAAAACTCTTAAAAATACACATGTGTAGTTCCATGTTTTACAAATCTTTAATTTTCCTTGATCCCATCCATGAACCTATTCATCTATAAGTCATGAGGAAAAAATTTCAAAAACTTGGGATGAGCATAAAAGTCTCAGTAAGGGTTATAAAATAAGGAAGGAAAACATTACCCTAACAATAAATACAAATCGATGAAACTATACTTTTGAATCATAATATACCTTACAAAATCCTAATATTTATGAATAACACACACAAATCATAAATAAAAAAGGTTACATATGGCATAAATATCAAACATACATTGTATATACTATACTTTGACATATTATATCATGAATCCCTTTATTCTTATGATATTATAAAGATCTCATTAAATGTTATTCCTCAATTATTTGTATTCGTCTCCATTTTTTTTTAAAAAATCGTTAACTAAAATATTAAACCATTTAAAAAAAGATTTTTTGAATAATTGTGTCTCATACCACTTTGATGATTATAAATGAATTATCATTTGAAAAAATTAAAGTCCATATAAATAAATCCTAAAACCCATTTCTAAAACATGGACATTTATTAGAAATATTTAGAAAAAAAGTCTTTAAAACATTTAAAACAATAATTTAGTTAACGATTTTTTTTAAAAAAATGGAGACAAATACAAATAATTGAGGAATAACATTTAATGATATCATTATAATATCATAAGAATAAAGGGATTCATGATATAATATGTCTATGTATAGTATATACACAATATAAGAAGTTCCCTTGTAAAAATTTGACAGCCTAATAGAGTCACTTTAAAATTCAGAAAATGAGTTGATAAGATAAAAAGGGTATCTAATCACATGTAGTTAAAGTTTAAATCAATGGGGATATAATATAACATATCCTAACATAAAAATATGTAAATTAAAAGACATAATAAAAAGATGTCTTTTAAAAAGAGGAGGGCGAAAGGTTCCCGTACCGATTTTGTAGCATTCAAAACATACGCCACATGAAATACGGATTATACAATGAAGATGTAAGTAATCATAAATGAAATTATATTACACGAAGAGTGAAATCAAGGGAAGTATATACACCACACAAAAGGAAACAGTGGAAAATATAGAATGAATCTCATGGGAATAAATTGAGATGAAAATGCCATACCTCTTTGTAATCAATCGAGTCATATGAAAAAAGTAAATGAATAGGAAATGATTCATATAATAACATTAATATAAAAAAGATCATAATAATATAGAGCAAATTGAAGTTCAGAAAACATCACATGCAATAAATTAGTGGTGAACAATTGAAATCTCACAGTATTTAATGTGAGATGAGAAATCACTTACCTCATGTCCGACTTGACTCGATCATTCTTTAATCTCCTGAATAACAAATTAAAGTTAATTTATAAATTCTTAAGAACCTTTTTCTAGTTTATTATTCCATTTATATGACTTATTACCATGTTATAAACATTATGTAATCATTTAACTTTATAAAGATTGCTTTCTCAATATTTGATAATTGAGTCAAAAATGGACTTCTTATAATTACATGTTGTTCATGTGGTCAAAGGTTCATTATATACAGATTTATATTCAAGATTTAGCTATCATATATATCATATATATCAATTATATATATGTATTTATAATAGTACATAACATTTAGAGGTAAGAAATGAAATGCACCGTTCATGGAGACGGTAAGTTGTACGTACACATGAACGCTACATTCATTTCTATTTCACATTTTAATGGAATTAAAACATAATGATACATAGGTATATTATAATTCCTGTATAATACCATATATAATATCATTAACTATATCCTTTATACATCCCACAGATTGCATTAACGAGTCACATCACTTTGAGGGGCCAGTAGTCTGCGCTTCCTCAAATGAGATTATCGTATTTACCCACTATGGAAACCATAAAGGCGTGCGAAAAATGGAAAATACTGAATAATAAAGAAAAAATAAACATAATATATATCATATATAAATACAGTTGCATCATAATGGCCACCATGAGAGGCGTATGAAGATATTTGAACAATCATCGTTTCGTGAGGTGTTAGTTTTCCATCCACATAAACATTATGTTATTCATCCATTATATAGAGGTGTGTGTAAGTTAATTGGAATATTTCTCATTAAAACATCCTATTATATTGATGATACTGGTGTCGTTACAAAATAATGGAATAAAAAGAGTTTAGTGGTTGGAGAAGTAAAATTAAAATAAAACAAAATAACAGAAATTGTTACCTTTAATTTGGGTAACTCACTTTGGTTTGAATGAAAGGATTTTTTGAAGAGACTTATGACTAAGTTAAGGCTTCTAGAAGGAGGAGAGGGATGTAGGGAGTTTAATTGGGATGATTTTGGAGGATCCAAAAGGCTTGAGAGGAGTGAGGAATTGCTTAGAAGTGGTCTCCTTTTATAAGTGGGAGGAGGGGCTCTTTTGGAAAGTGTGAAAACATTAATTTATTATATATTTCTATTCGGTTTCTAATGGTCCAAAAATCATTATAGTATAATATAAGGTGACTAAAGGTCGAAATAAAATCAATAATTGGAATTGGATAGTTTTTGTAAAATATTTTAATCATTATAATCTAATTTATTTAAATGATTTTTTAATGAGGTAAACACTGCATCATTATTATGTCATAAATAATTTAAATTATTTGATGTCGTAAAATTATAATAAATACTATAATGTATGAAATAATTTTATATTTCTAAATAACATTTATAGTCTCAAATATGACTTATATATCACAATATAAAAATTAAATTACTAAAAGATATTTGCTTTTGTCATTTTTTGCCTTTACTTTAAGTAAATTAATATAAATTGTCATTATCAGTCCCAAGTGGCAAAATGGTGACCCAAAATCGACCCAAAGATGACCATGGTCGTAAATTACTCAATAAATAAGGTTTTGACAAGTGTTATTGTAATTTTGAATTATTATAATTTTCTTTTTAACTTAAATTACCTTATTTTCCTTTAACCGCGGTAAATAAAAGTTAAAAGATACTATTCACCATAATTTATTTTCATCTTATTGAACCAAATTTTACTTCTTGATAACAACCATGTATGTAGGATTTTCTAAAATCAATTCACAGATGTGGTAAAATTTCATTTAAATGAAATGTCAATTTTTTTAACTACCACTAATAGCTTTCACTATTAATAAAAAATTTAACTTTTTACAGAAAAATTTAAAAAAATAAGCCTAAGATATATTTGATATTACAAATTAAAAAATGATGTCTATTTTTCCAAATTCAAAACATAGAATTGGAATTAATTAATTTTAAAATTAATTTTCGTTATCAAAACAAATTGCGTGTTTTTAAGAAATAATAACTATCAAAAGATTGATACCTTCTTATGTCCAATTTCAATGTTAAATTAATTACAATGAACAACATTGGATTTAATGGTTAAAATATATTTTAATTTCACTTTAAAACTAATTAAAAATATATTCTATCCATATAAATAATTTAGATTAAAATTCACTTTTGAGTTATAATACAATAGTTTTCACTATTCATTAAAAAACGAACTTTATCGAAAAGATTCCAAAACATTACACAAAGTTTATTTTGATGTCCCCATTATAGGTAAGGATTTTATTTGGTCATATAGAATGTATTAAATTGACCAAAACTAGATATAAAAATGGTTTGCCATTAAAAGGTGATTAATCGGCTTTTTAATGTAAATTATTCTTAAAATTAGATTCATTCACATTTTAAGCCTCTAACTTTTATTGGATAAATGTAAATACATTTAACAAACATTTATAATAATATTTTTGTTATTTTTGTTCATTCCGACCAATAAAATTACTATAAGTTAACTAAAATTTAAAATAATAATATATTATTGGTGTGTAATGTAATATTTCAAAGAAACCTATTGTAGTGTATCGGGTACACTATTGAACATAGAAACCCTTTTAAAGTAAAATTAATATTTATTTTCAAAATTAATAAATATGAAAAATTCATATTCATTATTTAACTAGGATTTTACACAAAGAGGATCATATTTTATTACTATGGTTGTTTTTACTGTCATAACAATTATAGAATAGAATTAGTAAATGTGTTAGAGTAATTATAATTTCATTTTTATCCATAATTACATTATTTACTTTAAACTATTCCATATAAAATTAAATGTTACTATTCATAAAAAAAATTATTCATATTGAACCACATTATACTTATTGATGTTAACCATGTCTCTCGGAATTTTTAAATTTAACTCACAAAAGCGGTAAAATTATGTATTATGAAAATTCTCAAATGTCTCTAAAAGTTGGGTAATAAATTGTAAAAAGTTCCATAAAATTATATATATCTAATCCTGTTATAAAATGACTCCAATGAATTACATTGAACATATATAGGTATTCTGTATATATTTTTAAATAAAATAAATAAAATAAATATTTGTTTAAATAAAAAGTCAGTTTTAAACAATAATGTAGTGTTTTACACTATTCATAAAAATATAAAATATTTTCTGAAAAATTCAAAAAATTCACCCTAAAATAATTTTGATAATCCAAATATAAAAATTAATTTTATTTTACCAGATTAAAAAAAATTATTTTGATTTAATTAATTTAAAATTATTTCTCGTGGTCAAAACCAATAAATGTGTTTTTTAAAAGTAAAAAAATCAAGAGATTAACATTTGTTTATGACAAATTTAAATGTGAAATTACTTATAATGACCTATATTTTATTAAATTATATAAATATAATCTAATTAGATTTCCAATACATTCAAATTCATAATTTAACACAATAAACTATTTCGATTAAAAAATATGTTTTTAATTAATATTTAGTATTTTTCAGTAATCATCAAAATATGAAAGATATCAGAAAAGTATAAAAAAATTATCCAAAATTAATTTTTATGTCCCGATTCTAATGAAAAAATTAATTTCATTTCATTGTATATATAAAAGTGTCAAATATTGGTCTTTAAAAGTGTTTTCTTTTAAAAGGTGTAAACCATGTATTTTTTTAAAAATACTTCTTTTATCTAAAAATGAATTTTTTTTTATATAATGTCTAAGAAATGCATAATATGGATTCTAAAATTATATGGAGTATATAAATTTCAAAATTCCATTAATACATTTCATAACCTCTTCTTGAACGTCTAGTTTGGTATGTTGTGGTGCACTAAAACTCGGAGTTGTGTGTAGCAAAAGCTATTGAATTACATTTAATGAAAATAAATTACTATGAAATCTTGGGGTGTTAATTTTTCCCCCATTTGGAAATTGAATCCTCACAATTATAAAATGTTTCTTGGGAACATTATTGAAAGTCCCACATCACAAAAATAATCAATAATCTATCACATTAAAAGAATTAAAGATAATTACAAAGGTCACTTGAGATGACCCATACTAGGATTCCATATAAGAAAACATGGATTTGGAAGATATACTAATTGTCAAGATGTGATGGAGAGTGATAGAAAACATAATCAGGAGAAAGTTAAAAATAACAAAACCACAAATTTTTTATGGGATAAATAGTCATTAGTTTCCCAATAAGAAAATTAAATGGACAACATTTTACATTTTAAGATCCATTTCATAAATTTTATGAATTTATTAATTATATTGACGAATTCAATAAAGAGATATAATTACTATTTAAATAGTGTTTCAACTTTAATAAATTTATACCACCAACTCTTTTATTTCAAATTATGATTATTCAAAATGACAAGATCACACCTGAAGAGATAGAATCAACTTCCTGAGAATCACATAATCAAAGAAAGATAAACTTTATATTTACCTTGGTTTTTGAGATTAACCAAAACCAAAATGGTTAGTACAATATCAGATGATCTCCAAAAAGGATAATCCTATAGGGAAAGAAATACTAATATTAATTTCCAAAATTAAACCGACAATACACAATGTTCGATAAATTCCATTCAATAATAATTTTTCTTTCAAATCAATTAATATAATCCAAACTAATATAGAATCCCAAAACATAGAAGAATTTGATTACACAGTCTTCCATGTGGAATTGTATCTCCAAATAACATTGACTACTCTTAAAGTTGCCTAATTTAATGTAATTTACCATATCATGTATTATCTAGATAGGTTAATCATTTCCATAAATAGATCAAATTGCTATAAATACAAAATAAAAATATAGATAAAAATCCACCATTACTCATCAAATTAAATCCCAAAGTATTCTATTTTCATTAGACATATAGTGTTCCCAACCGAGTGAACATCTTCTAAAATAACATTTATCACATAATAATCAAATCATTTTTCTATACTGAGGATTTATATTTTATAAGGAAAAAGATCTTAAATCAACTTATTATTGATCAATAAAATCAGTTAACTAAAAATATTTAGTCACAGTAACTAGAGACTGCGCGTAGTCCAGTGGTAGGCGATAAATCCCAATCCCTCTCTAGTTGTGGGTTCGATTCCCACAGCACTTCCTGACACGATGTGTTGTCACACAGTCTGCATGTTGTCCTATTTCAAAAACTAAATTTTATAACATTCCCAAAATGGGATAAATTCTTCAAAATAACCATAAAAAATTTCACAGCAACTGTTTTCTCATACCTCAAATTTTAATCCCAAAATTTAATAAAATGTAATTGCCTCAAATTCATGGATCATATAAACTCAAATGGAAATTTATAACAATATCAAAAATAGAAAATATAATTCTTCCTAAAATTGTATTTTCACATAACAAACAACATGGTTACACATACAAGTGAAATGTCTTAAAATGTAATCCCATCAACAAAGAGCACTAATACATTTAAACATTTAACCATACATTTAATACCACAATGGTTCTTCCATGACCTAGATGATATACTATTGAATAGAGAATTCACTTGGTTAATTCCTAGATCACCTACATTTACAGAAAATTAATTTAAATGGATTCTTTGGATTATTATTATTTTCTTCCATAGTACTCTACATTTTTCCTAGGAAATTCTTCACTTTATGTCCTTCTTTCCCACATAAAAATAATTTCATTGTTCCATTGAGACACACCACAAGGTGTATTCTTACTCATTTCCTTCATGATGGAAATTGAGCTTTCATTTCTCCATGGTCTCCACTACTAGAGCTCTATTCATTCACCTCCTTTCTCATCTTTGTTGAATCTGGGAGTTGGTTAACATATAATTTTCTTATTGTGTTTTAGAAAACTGATTCAACATGAACATGATATATTTTACACCTATAAAAATTCCATTTCGTTTCTCATTTCTACCACTGTGCCCACCTTTTAAATCATGTTCAATGTTACTATTACTTCCATGGAATCTAGGCATTGACATACACAAGATAGAATAATCTGGGTTATAAAATCATTTATATAATTTCATAACACCTTATTTTCAATCTAAAACTCAATAGGATTAACAAAGGTTATTTATTCTCAACAAATAATAAAATCATTCAAATTAGTTTGTAAAGAAAATTTTATTTATCCTAAGCATATCCCCTGGGAGTGTCGTAACCAAGAGTGAAACAAAGCCTTTTGTTGTGCACCAGTTCCCGATCGAGTATAGCTCAAAGAGATGTTTTCGAGTTTTACCCTGGGGTAAATCTGTTCTAGAGATGGATTTACCTTATCGAATATAGATAGTGTTGTATTTCATGGAAGACTCACAAAATCTCAACAGTTCTAAAATTCATGGATGTTCATCCATACTAATCCTCAATGTATATCTTAGGATAGTTTTCTATAATCATAGTTTTTTTAGATATAGTTTCTAATGTTTGTATTAAACATGTCTGATACTAACTATTACGCCCTGACCACAGTTACCCAGAGTTGGTGCATTATTACATAACATTTTCATGATACAAGTAATCATGTCCCAAAATACTGATCAATTTAGTACCCTTGGAAGTACTAGATACATTCATAAGTTTTAAATTACATAATTAAATAAAAATATCTACCACATTATGTCTACTTTTTAACACAATAATATACTTAGACTATACCTATATCTCATCCATAAAATACTTCTTCACATCCATGTAAAAATGATACATAGAAAGGGGGAGCATAGATTCTTAGCATGGATAACAATATATCTCCAAAAAGTCTATATAGGTCCATTATATAATATTTTTTTCCATTCTAGAGGATCCACAATACCATCGGCTCTATATCATATCAAAAAAAGAATATTTAGGAACACATATTCTACATAAACCATGGATCACAGTCTATAACACAAATAATCATTCTATACTATGGTGATAATCCCTTGAGTCAATGTCCCTCAACTAAAAAAACATCTCATATTTTAAACCAAGGCATAAACATGTCCCTAAAAAACACTCATAATATATTTTGGCCAATACATTCATTAATCCATTTGTAATCATTGAAAATTTGGCCCATCTTCTCCTCTAAACATGTCCTCATTTTCTCATCAAATATCATTGAAATATTTTAATATTTTTGGCCACACTACCTAAAGAAATGAATAAGAATTTTCTCCCCAGTGAACATGGAAGCTAAATGTCTTTTTTTAAATAAGCCTAATGACACAAAACCAGATATTATATCAAATATTTTATGCTATATATCATAAAAAGTCACCAATACCAAACCATTTATTTCATACATTTTATCTTCCTGAAGGATTTGACCGTCTCACATTGCTCACAGAGCCTCTATCAACCCTCAATTGTGTGTCAAAAATTGTACAACAGTTATATGTCTATTTCACTAGTCACATCCATTGTATGATACCAAAATCTACAATATAAGTAATTGGGAATCTATTATAGGATTCCTGCATCACCTCTCAATCAATTTTTCCTAATAATGTCAAAAAATTAAACTAACTAGTAAATTTCACCTTTACAAAAATCAAAAAGTGATATGAAATTGATAAATTTTTAAGATATATTAAATGTATACTAGGAGTCCCAACACCATAATATATCTTCAAATATGGTCTCTTAGTATCTACACAATTATCTAATAATATGATTCATCCAAAAAATATGAAATATTTCATAAAATATTAATATGATATGGTATAAATGACACCTACAATCATAGAAACATCTTTAACATCCTATGAATCCTTTGGGAATCACCACCATGCCCTACCACATCACCAAGATCCTATCGAATTCTAGAAAACATAAATAATTAATTATTGGAGTTTATAAAAAAAATTGAATGTAATATAAATTGTAATCATTAATTTAAAATATGCATTTCACCCCCACAGCATGGAAATAAAATCATATGGAATGATATCATCCACCTAGGACACCCTTTAGCCATGTTTGGGAAAAAAACCATTTTACCTGAACAACATCACCATGATCTATTTTAATCATCACCGATCATTGAATCCAAAAAAAAATAGATTGGATACTAAGGGGTTAATTGCATTGTTTAAATGAATTGATAGACTTTTAGAACCCTAATAAAAAATAAAAAACCATCCCAACATTGGAAGAACCATGAGAGATTTAAATGGGGATAATTTATCCAAATGACCCTTTCTGATTGAATGATCCCCCAAAATAAAAAGGGGATGAATATGAAATTACATTTTCACGACAACTAAAAATATATAACTAATACATTTTTAGGACTTTATTATGAGTGTAGTGATGAATTGTGCAATATAACAAGATAAATATATTATAGGAGCATCATCTATCTCATGAGGAACACCATGAATAGGTCTTCACACTCATAGCCCATTATATTATAATCTACACCATCATGGGAAGCTACCTTCATCCAGGAGATATCATTGTGTTAATTTACTAGGGCATGGAGTTATCTATAATTACCTACTATAATTCATTAGTGAATAGTCATGGATAAAATACAAAAATCTTTAGTGAACCTAAACCAGCCTCTATGAATTTTTTATAATCTAAAATCATCTCAATGAGATATCATAACTCTAACTATCATGGTTTGAAATGTAATTCTTTGAATATCCCCAACACTAGTATCAAAATTAAAATCACGTGGAAAGAGATGACCTGAAATTTCATGTTCTGTTACGTTATTAATATACTTTGGAAAATTATTAATAGTCAATCTCCATATCCATTTTTATCAAGACATATAAGATAAAATACATTTAACATTGATATATTTTATAAAAATATTTTATGATTATCTAATTCTAATTTAATTGGATTATTGATGATTGAGAAATCATTTACAAATTATTGAATTTGTGATTCCATCTCTTATGTGATGTATTTGAAATTTGTTTCCTTGATTAAGATATATAGAGAGTGTTCATGGAAATACCTTGATATATAACATATGTTGTTTTTTTAGATGATGGGAATTTTATGTTCTCTTCCACCTAGATTATATGTATGTGATATATTTATCGACTATGCCAGTCGATAAATATTGAATCGATAATTTTTTTATTAGTATATATTTGATTGACACACACTATGTATCATTGGAAAAAGTGAATAATGATTATGCATATTTTTATATGACATGACTTATCTAGTAAGGTATAATGAAAAAAGTTATAACAACCCTAATTCAATTAACATCCTCATTTACTAAACTGGGTTGTAAATATTTAGGTTTCCCACTTTGAATGATAAAGGATATCGACTATCAAGGAGGATACATGTGTTGTGGTGAGATATTATACCCTCATAGGTATTGTTATCCAAGAATCACCATTGATGAAAAATAATAGCATTCCTGAAATAAATAATAAGGCTAAATGACCCGAATCAATATTAAATAATTTTTTTAATTAACTCCTAGGATATATTGATATTAAAACCACAATGTAAAAATGTCTCCCATGGAAAAAATAATAATTTCTGGTGGACTCGACATACATAGACACCTAATGAGTATATATAAATTTTGGATATTAAAAAACTATTTTTTGGGTGAATGCATTGTCTCAAATCTTATCACATAGAATGTGAACCAACCCAATAACTAACCATAACCCCTTACATAATATATATCATGAATTATAATGTATTCTAAGTACTATGGAACTTGACAATTCTATGAGTATACCTATATACACTTCCACCTATGGTTTATATTAACAATAATAGTATGCAATTGATTGTGATATGTGTTATACTCATAAATATAATAACATTTTCTAAGAAATTACTAACAAATAATTTACATCTATTGGTTTTCATCAATCACCCTATTTATAAAATATATACTTAATCTATTGATGGGATGTCCCGAAACATATAAATTTTCTATCTGATGTGTTTCTCATCAAAATTCACAGTCTATGGGAATGATGACCCATATTAATACTACATCCAATGGTTGGGATGTACCTATGAATAGAATATTCATTTCCTTGGTAAAATCATACAAGTGATAATACAATCATCAATATATAAAATTAGTGTACACATGGATTTATATGCATGAGGATATCCCTGCTGGTCCCGGGCACAGTGGAGGCTCATCGTTGGATGTGACCACTTGGATTTTTTTCATTCACAATGATAAATCTGGGATCAATACAATGATAAATTCTAGTCTCCATGGATCTAATAACAGAAATAGATGAAGAAGAGAAAAATACATGGAATCAAAAAGCAAAGATCCTCACAAGTTGAATATAATTAATTTAATTAATTGAAAATAATTATATGTCATGGCATTCTTACTTCATTGATATTTCCGATCATGTTCCAATGTGATTCGACATTGTGTCGTAGAATCCATGTTTAGACATCCCATAGTGGTGATCCACACGTACACCATGTAGCTCTAGACATCGCCAAAGGAATCTCTGGGTGCTAGCATGGAGAAGCCTTTGATTGCGTTGTCCACCTTAGATTGCCTTGATCTGATGGAGGTGGATCTCTCTTAGTCATGATAGTGTTCTTGGATGACAGAGTTCTTTCGGTATTGATAGAATTCTCCAGAATTGTGGTGCACAACGATTCACTTATGAAAAGAGTTCAGGTTGTGAGGGTATTTACATTCGGGTTTGAGGTTATAGAGTTATGACAATAAATAAACGCGTTATGCATATTTTTTATTTCATTAACTCTTCTTAAATCCCCATGTCGAATCATTAATTCCTTGACATGCACGAAATATGATTATAATAAATATCATTAAATGAAACGATATTATTTCCTCAAAATTCTGACTGAAAAAAAAACACGACATGTAATCATAAATACATGTCATGTACTTGTTTTTTATTTAAAACTACATGGTATGTACATTCAATGTACACGGGGTGTATATCTTGTTTTCATTTATTCATTGCCTTTCTAAAAAGAAAACTACACAGTGTGTACATTCAATAATACACAGTGTGTACTTGTTTTCAAAATAAAAACTACACAGTGTGTAATAATTAATACATGGCATGTACTTGTGTTCATTTTATTCTTCTTACAACATTAAAATGATTTAGGGTTCCTTTAATAATTATTAAACCATGTACGGTAATAATCTTTATTCTAAATGAGATACAAGAATAAACATAGTGTGTGGCCCTCTAGGCCTCTTTCTCATTGGCAATAGGCGGGCATACCTAAATTCCAAGATTACTTTCTAGCTATGGTTCAAGGAACCCAAGAGAAAGTAGTTGATGGCGCATTGATGTGTCACTTCATAAAAACGATTACTATTTAATTTATTCCCTTTCTCTCAATATCTCTTCAAGCAGGTTTCATAGTAGTGTTATAAACCTATTTGCTTGATCTATCATTCTTTGACTACCAGAAATAAACTTGTCGTGTCACCATGGAAAAGGTATTATTTCGAAAGTTCTATATCAATAAAAACTCCCGAGATATGTACTTATATAAATATGAAAGGTACAAATCCTTCTTCAACTTGTCCAGTAAAAACATGTCATTCATGATGCACCCAATGTACCCTACTTCCTTCCAACTGTCTTCGGGACAATATTTGTCAAAAAATCTATGTGCGCGAGTAATGACATGAGTTAATGATAATATTCCAAGCAATTGAATGTTACACACACTCATAGAAAGTAATGTCTGATGACACAAAATCATGTGGAATTAATACTGGCGGGTATGTTCTTATAATCTCCCATCATTGAGATTACCAATTGTGAACTCCATGAGAGAGAGTCTCGTCTTCTTATGAGTACTTTCACATGACGGTCAATATACTATGTGTCCTATCATAGAATTTCATCCAATCGTAAAACTTTATTTAAGAATATTATTATAGCATTTCCAGGTTCTCATCATAGTGCAGATCTGTCGTGACCTTATCAATGCAACAAATATTCCAGGACATTATTATATTATTATCATGCCGGACTATTAATAATATATAATATCTATACATTCATGTAATCCGTGTACAAAACAATTATTTCTTAGGACGCCTACCCTCACAAACTCGCACTTGGACTAGAGCCAATTGCCTATGACTTTTAGAACGCTATACCTCACATAATGAATATGATTATGATGAGTCATGGCTTTAGTCAAGGGGTCCGCCACATTTTCTTCCGTGGAAATACTGCTCACTGCAACTTCACATCTCGGAGAAAAATCCCCCAAGAGATGATACTTCAAATGTATGTGCTTTGTCCGTTGATGTGACCATGGATCTTTTGCAAGTGCCAACACTGAAGTATTATCACATTAGAGTGTGATAAGATCTATACTGGTAGGTACTACATCAATCACATGGATGAAACATTGAAAACATACTACTTCTTTACCTGCTGTGGATGTTATGATATGCTCGGACTCTGCTATAGAATCTGTGACCACACCTTGAATTGAGTTATTCTAGCTCACTGCACCTCCATTCATACTGAATATATATCCAGTCTGCGACTTCATGTCATCATGATCAGTATGGAAACTAGCATATACATGTTCTCTAATGACTAGTTCCTAATCTCCTCCATAAACCAGGATCATTTCTTTAGTTCACTTCAGATACTTAAGGATAATCTTGACTACCATCCAATGGCGGTCTCCTAGATAAGCTTGATATCTACCTACCACACATAATGCATAATAAACATCTAGCCTTGTAAATAGAATATCATATATGACTGACCAAATCGCGAAAGCTTAAGGGATCCTTGCCATTTTCATTCTTTCCCCATGTGTATGAGGACACATTTTCTTAGAAAGATGTATACCATGTGTCACTGGCAACAATCCCCTCTTGGATTTTTCCATACTAAATATCTTTAGTATATTGTCAATGTATATACTATGACTCAGTCCCAACATTCTCATGGATCTATCACGGTGGATCTTGATCCCAAGAATATATGATGCCTCTTTCAACTCTTTCATAGAGAAGAATTTATCCAAACATGCCTTAACTGACTATAGATAGTTACTTCATTTCCAATTAGTATTATGTCATCATCATATACTATTAGGAAGACAACATCACTTATACTAAACCTTTTGTAGACACAAGGCACACCTTCATTCTTAACAAATCCAAATTCCATTACAGCTTCATCAAAATGACTGTTCCATGACCATGATGCTTTATTTAATCCATTAATGAATATCTTGCAATTTTTATACCTTGATGGCATCCTTTGGAGTCGCAAACCATTCTACGTTTTTTCATGTAGACATCTTCCTATAGGTTCTCATTATGGAATGATGTTTTGACATCATTTTTCCAAATTTCATAGTCATGGTATGTGGCAATGGCCAATAGGATTCTGGTGGATTTCAGCATCGCAACTCGTGAAAAGGTTTCATCATAGGTAATTATTTGACACTGTCTAAAACTTTTTTCAACTAGTCGTTCTTATAGGTGATGACTAGCCCCTCCATTTCTAGTTTCATCTTGAATACCATTTTATTACCAAAATATTTACATCAACTAGAGGATCTACCAAAATCCAGACCTGGTTTTGGTACATGGAATCCATTTATGAATTCATGGATTCTTTCCACATGGTAGCGTATGAGCCTTAAACTACTTCTTTATAGGTAATAGGATAATCATTATCAACCAATAATGAGTCACCATACATAGTGATAAGAAAACCATATCATTCTGGTTCTCTCACCTCTTTGGAGCTCCTATGTAGTTCATGGGTCCCTGGAACAGATTTTTCTTCCACGGGGCTTTGTGGAATCTGTTCTTGTACCAACTCCTATGTATCATGAGCGACAACTTCATCAAAGTCTATATCACTCCGACTATCTCTTTTGGAGATGTTCTCCCTCTCAAGAAATATGGTGGATCTTGACACTCTTACCTTTTTATCTGAGGGGATGTATTTATAATATCCCTTTGTTTCCGTGGGATATACTAGAAAGATACACTTTGTTCCGCAAGGTGAAATCTTATTACCATAAGAGTAATTAACAAATGATTCTCTAACCCACACTTTTAAATTTGATAACATGGATTTCATTCCACTCCATAATTTGAATTGAATAACATTTATCAATTTAGTTTGTAATTGGTTTAGTTTGTTTGGTGTTGTTTGTAATGCATATATCTAAAAGGATAATGGAAGACTCGCATGAATAATCATTGATCTCACCATGTCTAATAAGTTGTGGTTTTTTATTTCACTTACTCAATTCCACTGAGGCCTTTAAGGAGGAGTGAGTTGAGATAGAATCCAAAACTCCCATAAGAAATCAATGAATTCCTGATTAATATATTCTCCTACTCTATTTGAGAAGAGATTCTTAATCTTCTTACCAAGCTGGTTCTCAACTTCATTCATGTATTTTTTCAACCGATCCAAAGAATTTTACATATACCACATTAATTAAATATATGAATTTCTACAAAAATCATCAGTAAAAGTTATGAATTACAAGAACCCACCCCTTGGTTCAACTAGAAATGGTCCGCATACATCTGTGTCAACTAATTCCAGAAGCTTTTTATCCCTTTCACCTTTCCCACTAAATGGAGATTTGGTCAATTTCCCTTGTAGACATGCATTAAATACACCAAGTGGTTTTAGTTCGAAAAAATATAAGTAAATCTCTTGATGTAATTTTTTCAAACAATTCTTATTGACATGACCTAGTTATTGATTCCAAAGATGGGTGTGGTATGAGTCATGTGAATTAACTTTGTCAACGATTGACATTACTTGTTTTGTGTAGTCTAACACATAAAAGCCGTTATATAAATGTTCCCTACAAAAAAAATCTATCTTTATAAAAGTAGAAAAATTCATTTCAAACAGGAAGATGAATCCATCAATATCTGATATGGATACTTATGCAATGTTATTGGTTACAAAGAGTACATAATAACATCCTTTTAAAACCATGATCATTCCAGTTAGCAATGTGAGGTGGTAGTCCCAGACATTTACAACAACAAGTCTGGCTCTGTTGGCTGCTCATAGATCTACCTTTCATAGATCAATCCTCCTAAATCTATAT
Source organism: Viscum album (assembly GCA_963277665.1). Lineage (NCBI taxonomy): Eukaryota > Viridiplantae > Streptophyta > Magnoliopsida > Santalales > Viscaceae > Viscum > Viscum album. Next base: position 1,635,221,381 of record OY728121.1, on the reverse strand, counting down.
GTTTCCTTTATTTGGATACATATTTGATCACCACAAGCTATATGTAATACCCAATTTGTCAAAACAGATAGATTACATTTTATGAAAAATACACCTGAAGGTTCCCCTTGCTTCCTTGGCCGGGTGCAGTTTTTCTTCCATTGGCCCTTCATGACACATGCAAAACAAACAACATCCAGAACTCTTGCCTCCACTTTGATCTTCCTTTTCATGGAAGGCCTTAAAGAATCTTTGGGCTTAATTCTCTTTTCCTTACCATATCTTTTATTCAAGATAAGGAAAGGGGGCTTTTCACACTTCATGTAATTGACCACATAGAGAATAAGGATAAGAAGATCAGATAGAGACTTCTCAATGTCGTTCATGTTTAAATTTACAACTAATTACAAAATCTATGGGGGAGTTATGTAGGAATGAGATTGGTACCCAGATCCTTGGGGAGTTTAAACCATAGAACCTCCAAGAACTCAATTTATCCAATGAGCTTGACGACATCAAGATCGGTTGGGGAACCCTCTCCAAGCTTGCTTTGAAATAAATCCTTGGAGATCTCAAACCTTCCATATCTTCATCCCTCCTAGTATAGACCACAGAGGTACTCGATCATGCTATAGGCATCCATGTATTCCTGAGTCTTCATGAGATTACTAGACATTGATGGTAGCATCAAACATTGAACATCGAGTGAATTATTCAAATGTTGATCCTAGATTAGGAAATCTTTATTACTTTCCCCTTGGGTAGGAGAATCAGGATTTGAGGACTCGAGCATATAAAACATTCTTTCATGGCATAGGATGACTCGAAGGATCCTAATCCATTCCTAAAAGTTAATACTGGTGATGATATTGTCTTTATACAGAAATGATCATAGTGAAAAGGTGGTTGAAATTTTTTCATATTCATTCTACAAATTAAAAGAGCGGATTTATCATTCTTGATTACATTTTATGAGAAATAATAAATTTATTAAGTCTCCAACTATTTCATCAAGTCCAAATAGCCCTAACCATTGAACCTGGAATGTTCAGTTGGAATGAAATTCTAGTGGAAAGGATCCATATTCCCCTTTACATAACCCCAACAAGAGTTGGCTAAGCTAATTTTAGGTATTTAGGTAGGAAGGTCTTTTCCAACTGTGAGCCTACAGTTCCTTGATCTGTTGAGTGGACTCCCAAATCCCGAAATCCTAACTCGGATTTCCTCAACACTTTCCTCTATTTTACGACATGTCTAGCAAGGGGAACTCCTCTAGATTTAAAATTATTACTTCAACTTGAAACATTCATAAGATCTTCAAATTATAAAAGCTAGTTTCCCAACAAGGGTTGGTCAAACACATAGTTTCGTTGAGTCTTTCCCTTAATCATGTAATGGATGGATTGGTCTGACATAATATGGTATTTGAGTGATTTTATTCTTTATGAGAAGTTTTTCATTATCACATGCTAGTTAATATTATGTGATTCTTACTTAAGTGATTTACCGAGTTCTGATAATGTTTACGCATAGTCAGGTTTTTATTTTATTTCATCATTGCATGCTTGTTTATTTCATTTGTTATGTGATTGTGACAACATGTATGTAACAATTAAACCATGGAATCATATATAAATAAAATAAGATGGAATGATCATGAGATTCTTTTGATTAGTTTATCTAGCTGTTTTGATAAGATAACCCTAACACAGGGAAAACACCTTGAACCCGATGCTTTGTGTTTTTCAGCTCCCATATAACCACATTATAATCTTATTGGGTTGGTTTCACCTCAGCTTCAGATTTTGAACAGTCTCCACTGGCTTGGGAGATCCTCCATTACATGGGGTTTACATTACTGAAACCATGGGCACACAGGACCTAAATTTTATTGGAGAAAGGCTCGCGGGCTAACAAATTTAAATTAATCATATTTAAATGAAACCATACACTCATACAAAGGGTATTTGGTCTAAGTCCATATCATCCGAAGAATTCAACAACATTTACGCATATTTAGCATTCAAATTCTTTTAATCATTATATTTATTCAAGATAATCCGTGCATGAATTCAATTAATTATGATCATATAATTAATCAATTATTTATCTTAAATTCCTTTATGAATTTTCTTGAGATTCTTCTCATCCATATTATTTGTACACATCGTTGTACTTTTTGTGGAATCCGGGACAAATTCCATTTCTGGAAGGTACATGACGTGTAATATAGCCTACACGCCTTGTATTTTTCACCCGTTATCTAAAGTACATGCCGAGGGATCTGGCATGTTTTCTGTACTTTGGAAATTTTGGAGAACATGGCATGTTGATTAATATAACATGGTGTGTACTTCCTTGTTACGTGGTTATTGGCCTTGCAATCCCATGTACGTGGACACGACATCTACTTGTACATGATTTTACCTTGGTTGGATCAGACTACACGACGTGTTGATTCAACATACACGATGTGTATTCCAGTTCCACGTGCCATTCATTTCTGGTCATCATGTTGTAATAATTACTTTGGCATACTCAATTCACAAGACATGGTTTTTCAGACCAGTACCAGTTCACTAAACTTATGTACACAACGTGATGTTTTCACTATGTGCCGTGTATTCTTATGTTGTACGGACAGAAAGAGCGGCTCCTTCGGAGGAGTTCCTCATTTTTATTTTAACAAAAATTAAAATTAAAATTTCATTTCTATGATGTGTATCGAAGAAACAAAAAAGGAATAGTAGATATCATTCATTCAGTTTTATAGAACGATTTCTATTGAATTGAATCAAATATAAATGCATAAATTATCAACGAAAATTATATAACTATAATCAACGGTGTCACCCCCTTTGATACCACTTGAAGGCCCCGGGCATAATGGAAGCTCGTGGGTAGATGTCACCACAATTTTTTTTTTTGCATTCACAATGATCAATCTGGGATCAATACAACAATAAATTCCAGTCTCCACAGATCGAATCACAGAAATAGACAAAGAAGAAAAGATTTCTCGGAACCACAAAGGAATGATCATCACAGGTTTGTTATAATTAATTTAATTAATTTAAAAGAGGTTCCTGTTATAGAATTCTTACTTCATTTTAATTTCTGATCATGTTATGATGTGATTCATTGTTACATTGTAGAATCAATGTGTAGACTTTCTCTAATGGTGATACACACATGTACCACGTATCTCTGGACGTCGCCAAAGGAATCTCCGGGTGCTATCATGGACAAGCCTTTGCTTGTGTTGTCCGCCTTAGACCACCTTGATCCGATGGAGGTGGATCTCTCTCAATAATGAGAGTGTTCTTGGAGGATGGAGTTCTTTCAGTATTGGGAGAATTCTCTAGAATTGTTGTGCACAATGATTCACATTGGGAAAGAGTTGGGGTTCTGAGGATATTTATAATTGGATTTGAGGTTATAGAGATATGAAAATAAATAAATGTTGTATTCATTTTATTTATTTCATTAACTCTTTCGAAAACCCCATGTCGAATCATTAGTTACTTCACAAGAGCCATGGAAGATTATAAAAAAAATAATTTAATAAAACGATATTATTTCTTCAAATAACAACTGGAAAAACAACACGAAGTGTAGTTATAAATACACATCATGTAAATTTTTTTCATTGAAAACTACACAGTGTGTACATTTAATGTACATGGTATATATATATTGTTTTAATTTATTCATTTCCTTTCCAAAATGAAAACTACATGACCTTTACATTCAATAATACACAGCGTGTACTTTTTTTCAAAATAAAAACTACACGGTGTCTACTTGTTTTCATTTTATTTTTCCTCCAAAATTAAAACGATTTAGGCTACTTTGTCTAACTATAAAACCACATACATGAATAATCTCTATTCTACTTGAGATACTTTAATACACTTATGTGTGACCCTCTAGGCCTCTTTTTCATTAGCATTAGGCGGGCATGCCTAAAGTCCATGATTACTATCTAGCAATGCGTCAAGTAACCCAAGTGAAAGAAGTTGACGCTGCATTGACATGTCTCCTCATACGAACGTTTATTGTGTAATTTAATCCCTTTATTTCAATATCCCATCAAGCAGGTTTCATGGCAGTTTCATAAACCTATATGATTGATCTTTCATTCATTGAATTCCAGAAATAATCTCATCATGTCAACATGGCCATGGAATTGGTTGGACAGTTCTATTTCAATCAAAAGGTCCGATATATCTACATCCATAAATATGGAAGGGTCAAATCCATCCTCAACTTATCCATAAACAACATATCATTTGTGGCTCACCCAATGTACCCTATATCCCTCCAACTGTCTTTGTGAATTTTTTCATCAAAAAATATAAGTGTGTGAGTCATGACATGTGTTAATGATAATCTTCTAGTCTAGGGACCATTACACACGCTTGTAGATAGTAAGGTCTGATGACACCAAAACATGCTGAATTACTACTAGCGGGTATGTTCTCATAATCTTTCATCTTGGAGATTACTAATTCTGAACTCCATGAGGGAGATTCTCATCTTCTAACAAGTACTTGAACATGAAAGTCTGTATACTATCTGTCCTATCATAGTATTTCATCCAACCGTATAACATTTTTTAAAAATATTGTTATAGAGTTTCAAGGTTCTCATTATAGATGGGATATGGCATGACCTTATGAATGCACCAAATATTCCAGGACATTATTATATTATAGGCATGCAGAACAATAAAAAATATATAATAAGTGTACATTCATGTAATCAATATACAAAACAGTCGTTTCTCAAGACCCCAACCCTTACAATCCCAACTCAATAGTTTCAACATGGCATAAAATCCCGAATCATGTGTAAAATCTCATGTAGGAATAACATCCCTCGAATTAAGAAGCATTACTCTAGAAAGGATAAAAATGTCTCAATAAAACAATAAACATTTAGAAATCATCCACTGTCTATGTAATAATATTTATTTTTGATGAAAACCCCACTTAAATTGATAATGGTTGGTAAAAATGTATAATGTCACATTCCTGTGATCATTATCAATAAATTGGAATTTCTTTGTGCTTAAATTGAATAAAATCGCTAATACAAATTACCAAATATTGGGAATAACATACCAAATCATAGCCATTATGTTTTCAATGAAACAGTGCAACCTTACACCATGGGGATAACATTACAGTAACATATATAAAAACATAATTGAACAACATTTATCATCATGGGTGATAATTTACATGTTGAAATAATGAACCCACAGATCCATCTCATGAATCATTGTCATACAATCCCATTAAAAATTAAAATAATCATAAAAATATAATAACTAATTTCAATATCAATATATAATAATTTGAAACTGAGGATGGAATATCATATAATGTGTTTTAATAATTAACTATGATAGTATGTAATGCCCCGACCCCAGTTACCCAGAGTCGGTACATTATTGCGTAAAATTGTCATGATCATTAAAGATCATGTCTCGAAAGACCGATTAGTTTAGTAGCTTTGGTAACACTAGATACATTCATAAGTCTTACATTAAATCATAACGTAAAACAAATATACAACAACATATTGTCTTCATATCCCCTCATACTATCCCTACAGGTAATTCATAATATACTTCTTCACATCCTAGAAAAATTAAAACATTGGAAGCGGTGGATTCAGATGCTCAGTAAGGATAACAATATAGCGTAAGCATTAATTAATAAACATTAACATTTAGGTTAATGTATAACTAAAAAAAAGCCTCTAAAACTTGAACATCAACATAATATGGAAAAAATAAAATGAAATAATTCCATTTAATTATTTAAATGGATATTCTACTAGTCGAATAATCACATGAAATATCAATATCCACTTTCATTATGATGGAATGCATAATTCCAGACTATCATAACCACGTAGCCAAGTCCTCGTTCCAAGACTACAAAAAATATTTTTTCAAGGTCCTGTTCCAAGAAACTAGTTTGTCTCATGAGACCTACCGAAGCATCGAGGATCTATAACAGGATCCACCTGTCACCTATTATGTCCAATGCATTCGTCATATGAACAGGTTTAAACATATCGTAAACCATAACATAATCGTATCACATAAAACATGCATAAAGGAAACATAACATTTCCACATTTCAATCACAAGATATTAATACAACACATTGATATAATAAAAACATTTTCAAAACCATTTTCAATACCATGATAAAATAAAATTAAAACTTGGTATTTATTTTTCATTTAAAAATAAGTTATGGCTTGTAGAGAAAGCTGAAACTCAAATAATGGTCACGACAGAGGAGAAGTCATTGTCGCCGCATACGTATGACAAGAAAAACATTCATTTTTTTCATTTAGTAAAATTCTTCGTATAAAATATTTCCTTTTGAATAAATGTAAAAGTCAAAGGGGTTTATACACTATATAAATGAAATTTTTGTATAAAACAAAATATGCCTACAATGAATGGAGATTGAGACGAAGTCCCTTACAAAGATCATTTTGTAAATAAAATAGATCGCTCATGTGTATTCACTATAAGATCAAGTAAAGAATGTATAAATACATGATAAGATATAAAAATTTATTTCTCACATAATCAAAGAACAACATAAATAAGGACGATAGGTTTAACCCAATGAATGGGAATTGGGTTAAGAAGTTCCCTTACCTCGTGTCTGACTTGAATCGATCATTCTTTAACCTCCTGAATAATAAACTAGATTCAATTTATACTTTCATAAGAACTTTATTTTATGTTCATTATTCCTTTTACATCACTTATTACCATGTTATGAACATTATATAATTATTTAATGTAATAATAGTCGTTTTGTCTATCTTTGGTACTTGAGTCAACAATAAACTTCTTATAATTACAAGTTGTCTATGTGGTAAAATATCCATTATCTCCAGAATTATATTCATGATGTATATATCATATATATCATATATATCCAGTATATTCATGCATTTATAATATTACATAACATTTAAAGGTAATAAATGAAATGCACCGTTCATGGAGACGGTAAGCCGTATGTACGCATGAATGCTACATTCATTTATATTTCATATTTAATGTAATGAAATCATAATAATATAAAGGTATATTATAATTCTTGTATAATAGCATATTCAATATCATTTACTCCATCCTTTATACATCCCACATATGGAATTACTGATTCAAATCTCTTTGAGGGGCGGTAATTTTCACTTCCTAAAATGAAATTATCTTGTTTACCCATAATGGAAATCATAATGGTATGCCATAAATGAACAATAAAGAAGCATAAGGATAACATAATAATAATAAATATCATATATAAAAATAGTATCATCATAATTTCCACCATGATAGGTGTTAAAACAAGATTTAACATCATCATTTCGTGACGCAGTAATTCGCCACCCACAGAAACGGTATGTTAGTTAACCATTAGACGAAGGAGTCTGTAAGTGTAAATAAAATCATTCTCATAAAAACATCCAAGTATGTTGAGGATACTGGTGTTGTTACAAAATAAAATAATAAAAAGAGTTTATGGGGTTGGAGATGCAAAATAATACAAAAGAACAAAAGAGAAGACATTAACATAAAATCGGGTAACTCTTTTTGATTTGAGCCAAATGCTTCCTTGGGAAGACTTCTGCCCAAAGTGAGGCTTCTAGGAGAAAGAGAGGGATGTTGAGAGAGTATATGGGTAGATTTCGGCTTAAATAAATGGATTTATGGGGAGAATAAGGTGGTAGATATTGGGGCCTTTTATAAGAGTAGAGGAGAGGCACTCTTGGAATATCCTGAAATGTTACATTATTATGAAATTATTTTCGGATTTTAAAGGTCCCACAATAAAATATTTAGAGTATAAGGTGATAAGGGTTCTAAATCTACTCATCCAGTATGTTTTTTACGAGTGTAAGTATTGGATTTTACATTAAAATCCATTTTATTAAAATTGTTAATTAATGAGTTAATCATTACATCATCATGTTATCATAAAAACATTAATTTATTTAATGTCTAAAAATTATAATAAAATTTCCATGATGTATAAATTTTTTTAGATTTCCAATTAATATTTATATAAAAAAGATAACTTATATAACATGATTTAAAAATTGTTTTAGTAAAACAACATATGATTGTGACAATTTTTTTTACATTAAATAAAAAGTTCTTTATGTCATTTTCTTACCCACGTGGATCCATGGGGATCCCAAGCTGACCCATGGATTGTCTTGGACGGCCATGACTAATCCAATAAGTGTAAGAAAAGTGTAATGGTAATTTCAATTTATTAAAACATTATATTTACCTTAAATTACACTAATTACCTTTAATCGTGATTAATAAAACATAAAAGTTAATATTCACCAAAAATAATTGTAATCCCATTGAACCACATTTTAGTTCCTAATGACAATGATTTATGTCAGATTTTGGAAATTCAAATCACAGAGGTGGTAAAATTTCATTTAAACGAAAAATCAGTTTTTTAACTACAACTTAGTGGTTTCACAATTTATCAAAAATTGATGTTTTTCAGAACAACACCAAAAATTCTCCCTAAGCTATAATTGATATTCTGAATTAAAAAATGATTTCTATTTTAAAAAATTCCAAACATATACATTACATTAACTAATTTTATAATTAATTCTCGTTGTAAAAACAAATAGCTTGTTTTTAAGAAACAATATCAATCAAAAGATTGACAATTGTTTATGTCCATTTTCAAAGTGAAATTAATTCTAATGACCACCATTGGATAAAATGGTCAAAATATATTCAAATTATACATTAAAACCACTCAATAGTATAAAATATCACTATAAATTATTTTGATTAAAAAATTTGTTTTTAAGTATTTTTACTATTCATAGAAAATTGGAAGTTCTCAGAAAATTTAAAAAAATTTATCTGAGGATAATTTCGATATTCCGAATACAAATATAAAATTAATATAATTTCAAAAAGTGGGTATTCCTATTCATAATGGCTACATATATTGGTCGCGGTGTGTTAGAATCACGAACTTGCGCATAATGCATGCTATTGAATTATTGAAAGAGAAGCATAACATAGAAGCTTGTGGTGTTACATTTCCCCCTCCTTCAATAAATTGTGTCATCGCAATTTGAAATTTTTCTTTGAAAATAAAAGGTTGAAAATATAAAATACCTTTGTGGAAAACCCACATCAGAAATAGGGTTAATGACAATATAACTTTAAAAGAAAGAAAGATAATTACAATGGTCACCCGAGATAGCCCATACTAAGATTCTATGAAAATATGGATATAGAGGAAAAACAAAACATCAAGGTCAGATGGAGTGTTGTAGAAAATAGGATTAGGAGAAAGTTAACCACAAGAAAATCACAAACTTGTTATTGGTTAAACGGTCATTGAATCCTTAGTTGGAAAAGTTAACCGACAACGTTTTTGATTTATGTTACATTTCATAATGTTGAGGAATTTATTTAATAGATTTACTAAGAATTTAAGGAAATATTCTTACTTGTAATGTATACTTTCTTTCATTAATAAATTTTTACCACAAACCCATCTTTCACTCCAAATGGTAACATAACTCAAAAATATTATATTTATCCTAATTGTATATGGTTCCAAATATTAACACATACCATTTAGATTTGGAAAATAGTTTTTTAATAACCTGGGTCTTCATGTAGGCTTGTGGTAGGTAATAAAGTCTTGTCACACTATGGTTGTGGGTTCGATTCCTGTAGCTTTGTCCGACGCGACGAGCAATCCATCGACCTGCAGGTTGTCCATTTCTTGAAACTAGAGTATTATAATTTTACCTAAATAATCTTAAGAAATGTTTTAACCTTAATCCATACTATCTAAAGTTCAACTTAATCCATTCCAACCTTTATAGTTATCCAAAATACTTTTATCCAAACTCACAGTCCAAATTTTATAAGGAAGGTAAACACAATGAAGATCCTCTTTGCCGTGTAATAACATGTGAACACCTTCATCATGTATTCTTTTAAAACACTAAAACATCATGAATTACGATAAATCCTTCATGATCCCTTATTCCACATAGAATACTAGGTATACGACTTCTATCCAAAAATGTATACAAATCATTAACTTGTTTCAAGGAAGTCAACAATATCCAATATAATTTATCCAAATCAATCATGTATTATTCCAAAATCACTATCTCGGTATCATAACCAAATTTTGGTTTATCATTATCACAACCATATATTTTCTAAAAATTTACCCTTATATTGAGTCACTTTTCATGGTTCCACAAAATCTCACGTACATGATAAAATAGTACTTCAGTACAATACTTATATATATTTCACATTATTCTTATAACCAGAATATAAATCTTGAGTCCAAAATCACAAATACATTAATTATTCCGCTTCAACTATAGTAACAACATAAGATTGGCCTTTAACCCTTGGCCTTTTCTGAGGTATGTTTCCCTAACGCTTAGGAAATTCATTTGCATAATGCCCCATTTCTCTACAATTGTAGAATTAAACATTGACAACTCCTTTATTTCCCATGCAATCACTAGCCTGGTGACCTTTTTATCCAAATTTATAACAAACTCCCATTCCTTTTAGGCAAGTACCAGGGTTATTCGTCCCACAATTATCACATAATGGAAAATCCTTCTTTACCTTTTCTATTTTATCCATCTCTTGTTCCACCGTTCTCTTATTCACTTTCTTTACTTTATTGTCATATGATTTAGGGAATTTCTTTTCTGTCTTGATAGCAAATGAGACAATATCTTCGTAAGATGAGAATGATTGTGAGACTAATTCTCGACGGGGAAAATGTTTAAACCCATCAAAGAAATAATAAATATTACTTCTTGGCTTATGTATATAATCTTCTGCAAGCCTTGATAACCTTGTAAAGGTGTCCTCATACTTTGCGACATTATCATCCTCCTTTTTTCACAAACTCGGAAATTGCCTTTCCATATAAGCTCGATGGACATATGGAAAGTATTCTTCTAAGAAAATTTCCTTAAAAACCCTCCATTCCATACTTGATACTTCTTCATATTCCTTTGTGTTTTTAATCAGCGACCACCATTGATCGGCATCTCTAGTGAGGCAGTAAGCTGCCATGACAACCTTCTCCCTTTCAAAACTCACCCAAGAGTGGAATATTTTCTCTAAGGAGGTTATCCAATTCTCAGCTACTAATGGATTTGTACCCCCATTAAATTTTGGTGGTTGTTTCCTCATGAAGAGTTCTAACATTGATCCTCCACTTTGCGGATCGGGGTGCTCCATATGATTAAGGTTATTATTTATAATCTGAGTGAGTTGCCCCAGTATGGTGATAAGCTGATTAGAACCAGTTGTATCACCATCTCCACTATAATTATCTTGAGCAGGAAGGAAATCCCTACATGGAGTGCGTGCATTGATACGATTTCCATTCCTCCCACTAGGTGCAATTTCTAAACAAGTTCATAAACTAGATTAGTTTATGAATCAAAATACATATTTCCTTACGTGTAAAACAATTAACATAAATTGAACTATAATAATAAAAATGTTTTCTTTGAGGAAGTATATAGTTATAAACCCATCATAATGGTTTGTAAAGAATATGAGAATTATCCTAAGCATATCCCCCGAGAGTGTCGTAACCAAGAGTGCATCAAGGCTTGTTGTCGTGCACCAGTTCCTGTTCGAGTCTAGCTCAAAGCGGTGTTTTGGGGTTTTACCCCAAGGTACATCTGTGCCAGAGCCGCCTCTACCTGCTCGTATCCAGGAAGGGATGTATTGCTCGGAAAACTCAAAAAATCACTATAATACCAAAATTCTAGGAAGTTATTCTATACTAATCCTAAAAGTCTATCTTTTGGATATGTGCTCTAATCAGAGTTTATCTAAATCTAGCTTCCAAGGTTAGTACTAAACTACCTCTGATAAAAACTGTAATGCCCCAACCCCAGTTACCCAGAGTCGTTGCATTATTGAGTAACATTGGCATGATCACTAAAGACCATATCTCGAAAGACCGATTTGTTTAGTAGACTTGGAAACACTAGATACACTCATAAGTCTTACATTACATCATAACGTAAAACAAAACTACAAAAACATCTTTCCATCAAATCCCCTCATACTATCCCTGTAGGTCATTCATAATATACTTCTTCACATCCTGGAATAATTAAAACATTGGAAGGGGTGAGCTCAGGTGCTCAGTAAGGATAACAATATAGTGGAATATTTCATAAATAAATATTAACATTTAAGCCAATGTATAACTAAAACAAAATCCTTTTAAACGTGAACTTCAGCATAATATGAAAAAAATAAAATGAAAAAATGAAATTTACTTATTCACATAGATATTCTACTAGTCGAATAATCACATGAAATATCAATAACCACTTTCATAATGATGGAATGCATAATTCCATACTATCATAATCATGTAGCCAAGGCCCCGTGCCAAGACTACAAATAAGATTTTTTCAAGGACTCGTGCCAAGACACTAGTTTATCTCATGAGACCTACCAATGCATCGAGGAGCTATAGTGGGCTCCAACCGTCACTTATTATGTCCAATGCATTCCTCATATGAATAGGTTTAAACATATCATAAACCATAACATAATCGTATCACATAAAACATGCATAATGGACAAATAACATTTCCACATTTCAATAACAAGATATCAATAGAACACATTGATATAATAAAAACACTATCAAACCAATTTTCAATACCAAGATAAATTAAAATTAAAACTTGGTATTTATTTTTAATTTAAAAAAAGTTATGAATGTAGAGGAAGCCAAAACTCAAATAATGGTCACGGCGGTGGAGAAGTCGATATTGCCACATACGTACGACAAGAAAAACATTCATTTTTGATGATTAGTAAAACGATTCATATAAAAAAGATTCCTTTTGAATAAATGTAAAATTCAAATGGGTTTATACACCGTATAAAAGAAATTTGTGTATAAAACAAAATATTCCTCAAAGAATGGAGATAGAGACGAAGTCCCTTATAAAGATCATTTTGAAAATAAAATAGATCCCTCCTGTGTATTCATTGTAAGCTCATATAAATAAAGTACAAATACATGATAAGATATAAAAATTCATTTCTCACATAATCAAATAACAACATAAATAATAACAATTGGTTCAACCCAACGAATGGGAATTGGGTTAGGAAGCTCACTTACCTCGTGTCCGACTTCACTCGGTCGTTCTTTAACCTCCTGAATAATAAACTAGAGTTAATTTATACGTTCTTAATAAATTTTTTTATGTTAATTATACCTTTTATATCACTTATTACCATGTTATGAAAATTATGTAATTATTTAAGTCAATAATGGTCTTTTTGTTGATCTTTGGTAATTGAGTCAACAATAAACTTTTTATAATTACATGTTGTTTATGTGGTAAAATATCAATTATCTCTCCGAATTATATTAATGATTTAGATATCATATATATCATATATATCCATTATATTCATGCATTTATAATATTACATAACATTTAGAGTTAATAAATGAAATGCACCGTTCATGGAGATGGTAAGCCCTACGTATGCATGAACGCTACTTTCATTTATATTTCATATTTAATGGAATAAAATCATAATTATATAAAGTTATATTATAATTCCAGTATAATATCATATTTAATATCATTTACTCCATCATTTATACATCTCACATATGGCATTAACGATCAAAATCACTTTGAGAGGGCGGTAATCCGCACTTTCTAAAATTTAATAATCGCGTTTACCTATAATGTAAATCAAATAGGTTTGACAAAAATAAAAAATAAATAATCATAAGATTATCATAATAATAATATATATCATATATTAAAATAGTGTCATCATAATGGTCAATATGAGAGGAGTTAAAAGAATATTGAACAATCATCGTTTCATGAGGCAGTAATACGCCAACCACAGAAACATTATGTTCTTTAACCATTAGACGATGGTGTGTGTAAGTGAAAATAAAATAATTCATATAAAAAATACATGTATGATGAGGATTCTGGTTTTGTTACAAAATAAATGAATAAAAAGAGTTTATGGGGTTGGAGAAGCAAAATAATACAAAAGAATATAAGAGAATAAATTACCTTAAAATCGGGTAACTCTTTTTAATATGAGCCAAAGGGTTCCTTGGGAATAAATCGACCAAATGTGAGGCTTCTAGGAGTAATATTGGGAATTTGATTGAGTATTTTGGCATAGGTTGGCTGATCCAAATGGCTTGATGGTTTGAATAAGGTGGTAGAGGTGGGGGCCTTTTATAAGAGGAGAGGAGGGGCACTCTTGGAAACTCATGAAATGTTACATTATTATGAAATGATTTTAGGATTTTAAAGGTCCCACAAGGATATATTTAGAGGATAAGTTGATAATGGTTTTAATTATACTCATCCTATAGGTTTATGACAAGTTTATGTATTGGATTTCACATTATCCTTCCATTTTATTAAAATCATTAATTAATGAGGTAATCGCTACATCATCATGGTTTCATAAAAATGTTAATTTATTTAATGTCTTAAAATTTTTAAAAAAATTACCATTATGTAGGAAATATTTTAGCTTTCCAATAAGTATTTATAGTCAAAATGTTAACTTATATAACCCCATGTAATCATTGTTTTAGTAAAACAACACATGTTTGTGAAAATTTTATTTTTACTTTAAATAAAATGATCTTAATGTCATTTTCTTACCCAAGTGGCTCCATGTGGTCCCCAAGTTGACCCATGGATTGTCTTGGTCTGACATGAATCATAAAATAAGGGTAGGACAAGTTTAAAGGTAATTTCGTATTATTAAAACAGTATATTTACCTTAAATTACACTAATTACCTTTAATCACGATTAATAAAACTTAAAAGTTACTATTCAACACAAATTATTTTAATCCCATTGAACCGCATTTTACTTCATAACTACAATGATGTATGTTGGATTTTGGAAAATCAAATAACAGAGGTGGTAAAATTTCATTTAAAAGAAAAATTAGTTTTTAACTACCACTTAGTGGTTTCACTATTCATCAAAAATCGAAGTTCTTCAAAACAATACCTAAAAATTCACCCTATGCTATAACTAGAATTATGAATTAAAAAATGATGACTATTTTACGAAATTTCAAAAATATATGTTGCATCAATTAATTTTATAATTAATTCTTGCAATCAAAACAAATAGCGTGTTTTTAAGAAACAATATTAATCAAAAGATTGACAATATTTTATGTCCAATTTCAAAGTGAAATTAATTCTAATGACCACCATTGTATAAAATGGTAAAAATATATTCTAATTATACTTTAAAACCACTCAACAGTATTAAATATTACTATAAAATATTTTTATTAAATAATTTTTTTTTTGTTTTTTTATTGTTCCTAGAAAATTGGAAGTTCTCAGAAAATTACAAAAAAATTAACTTAGGATCATTTTGATATTCCGAATACAAATATCAAATTTATATAATTTCAAAAAGTGGGTATTTATATTCATAATGGCTACTTTTATTGGTAACGGTGTGTTAGAATCAGGGACTTGCGTATAATGCAAACTATTGCATTATTGAAAGAGAAGCATACCATGGAAGCTTGTGGTGTTACATAGTATCTATGGCCAAGACCAAATTTCATAACTATTATACACAAACAACCGATGAAGTTCTATTTTATTATTAATAAAAATTACTCATACTAGTTTATAAAAAAATAATTGATATATGATAAGTAATATTTCTTTCTTCTTAAAGACTCTTTCTGAAACATTCTAAATAAAATCAACTCCTAAACCCATGGAGACAAAAAGGGAACACACTTTCTCCTTAGTATCATTAAAAAAATATTATTTCCCAATGAAACGTCTATAATAATTTTCCATATACTTTTACCTCGATATTTTTTAAAAATTCATCTTACTGACTAATATATAGAAAAAAATTCAATTTCATTACCCGAAACAACCTTATCATGATCATTTAGGAAATAGGAAAGAAATAATGATTAATTTGTAGTCAGTATCATATGAAAGGAAATGATTTGAATGAAACATCACATGAAATAACTGAAATAATTGGTAATAGTTATGTAACACTGTTATCCTTCCACTTTAATGAATCTCTTTGAGAATGACACGATGAGTCAACTAAGATAACTAGATATTCTAAAATTTGAAAAAATCAATGTAATTTTGAATAGTGGATGATAAAATTTGATAAGACATAAAAAAATGAATGTAATAATTATTACATATAAACATTACATTGGTTACTTGATTGGAACTAGAATCCTGAATTAATCCAAAAACAGAGGAGATCCACTTAGTGGAAAATAGAACCATGAAATTTTTTAGTAGAATGTTCAAGAACTACTAGAATAAAATGGAATGGAAATACAATTTACATGAAATAAAAATAAATATAGTATAATTAAAATAGAATAATTAAAATCATAGTGGGTTATATGGTACCATAATTTCAATCACCAGATATTTTGTTTTCTATGAGGAAATGACCCATAGACCACTGAAAACCTAAAAGACCAATAGGGGTTAATACTATCCCATTTTAATCCACATTTTACATTGTTCAATGATATCATGTACATAGTGACTAATATCCTCCATGGTAAAATTCCAAATACCGTGATCTACCTACCAAAATAACACCTCTTGTGCCATCCAATATCTCTAACACCCCGTTAGTCCCCAAAAATATATTTAGGTAAAAATTCCAACATAATCAAAACTAAAAATGTTATTTGAATTAAATACTCTCCATAATAGTGAATCATTTTCCAAACATGTTTCATCGAGAATAATCAATAATCATTGAACTAGTTATTGAAGAACTAAATCCACATTTCCTATATATTATACCCATGTTCCCATGGTTCCTTGATGATATTATTGTAACACCACTCTACTTATAATAGAGGAACTATGATAACAAGATGTTCCATACTACTATGATCCAGAATAAAACTCCATTTATCATAAAAGTGAAAAAATGATTAAAATTTCACATATTATATTATGATAAAATAATATGGATTATAATTGCATCTATTGATCAAAAATAAATGAGATATGTCAATAAAAAATCATATGATAGATTTCTTAATGAACTTGGCTTCTTCAAAGATGACCATATAAAAATATAGGGGTAAAATGCTTATTGGAACATTCTAAAATTGATTCATAATTGGAACATATCTAAATTGATTCCTTATAAATATTTATATATGTGAAATAGTATTTTTTATCATGATTCTCTCAGGAGTAATCAAATCAGGGAAATTTTCTCTTAACATATCCTCTAGTATCTAGATAATACACATGGACAACCCATTGGTTTTGGGAGTATATTTCATGATCAATGTAACCTAACTACTAGTTCCCATACATTTACCCTCCAAAATTTGAGTTATAAATTCATCAAATTTATAAAAAACAACACTCCACAACATTATGTGAAGTCATACTATCAAATAAACTTACATCCCAGCCATGTATTTAATAGATTATTTTTCAAAAATGGAAATGATGAGTGGAACTTGGTAAATAAACCTAAAATAACATATAATATATTATATACAAAAGATTTCTTTGAAATACATTTCAAAAATATATAGTTACATGATCCCACTACCACTTCAGCATTCTAAAACATTATATGGTCACATGATCCAATAACAACATGGATTCCATTGGATATTAAAATTTTTAATCATTTTGTTGAAAAATATTGTGAATATTTATATTTACCTCATTAAACATTTGTAATTCCACAAAAATAAATAAAAATCTATCTTGAATAGAAGACAAATTAACAAGAGGAACCTATTTGGATCTGAACTATTTAATAGAAACATTACCCATAAGATACTTTACATTATCTGTTAGCTCCGGATGTCGTGTAGGCGCCATCCCATAATGAGAAATGAATATATGAACCAAATTTGTAATAAGATAGATCAAATAATTGACCCACCACTAAAGTGGAATTCCTAAGACGATCATAAAAAATTAGTCGTCAAATTATTCAATAATAGGAGGAAACCAAATATAACACATATAATCGTTATCTAAAAAACATATAAAAACTAAGATGAATGCATAACCATATATATATGGTTAGTTAATGAAATACCATATTATAGATCACATACACTGAGACTAGTATTATATCATATATATATAGAGATTTGAATGACACACTCAATTATAGAATATGCTTTTTTCTTTGTTCAAATTCAACCAATTTTCATAAAGAATCACATAGAAACCACACTAATATTACACAAACAAATCATTGAAATTTTAATAAGCTACAATAATGATAGAAAATTTCAATTATTAACAAATCCCATCATAAGAATACCCCATGTAAAAATCAATAAAATTCAATATAATGTCGTACATAGCTCATAAAACATGGTAACAATTATATAATGTATATGAAAACAATGATAAAAATCTCTCTCAAATAACCAATACTATTTTTCGAAACAACTAATATTATATGATTAACATTAAAATGTCTCTATCCATTTTAATATTTTTTTTTCAAAATTCAGAATATAGAATAATACAAAGCCTATAAAATATCATCTTGAATCTTGAATACACTAAAGATCACCAGTATTATACATTTTTAGAAATTTAGATCCAAAACTATTTCCATTACCTTACTAGATAGATTATTTCCAAGTAAAATCATACAGTACGACACCATATCTAGACACTGATCCCTAATCGTAGACATCAAAATAATAATTAGTTGTTTGAGATGGAGTATTGATAAAAAAATTTCATATTACCCATCTAGACAAACAAATGAATCCCATGATTTTTGTTGCATTCCATGAGAATATGACCCCTCTTGTTACATTAGTAGAATACATGAAGTAAAAAACTATACCTAGAAGAATAATAATTACCCAACAATCCTAGTTTTTTCCAGTGTTGTTGTAATGACTTAATTTATTTCTAGATAAATTTTTATCCACTATTCAACCATGTATAATACTATGTATCCACAAATGGTTTTCACTACCTTGGATTATATCTATTATAATTTCTTGATTCATAGACATCTGGAATGATATGTGATGGTTTCTAACCAATGAAATCAATTAATATGTCATATAATTATCAAAAAAGATTCCAAGTTGGGTTCATAACTCACTAATGAAGGATAAAAACAGATAATATAAGTCAACATAGAAACATGGTCCTTCTCCAACATGATTTATCAAAATATAACATCTATATGTAGACAAATAGAGTATTTCAAATATTCCAATTCCAGTTAGTGGCTACCAACGGTCATTCTCAAATATTGGGGTGTGTCATTTTTTTTATCCAATCAATTATATATATATATATATTGTTTCATTAAAATTTATATTCATTAGTGATTTATTTTTCAATTTTTAATATTGTGATCTTCAAAAAATTATAATTAGAAAACTCAAAACGTTAGGGGAGAAAGGGGGATGTATCCAGGTTAAATCACATAGGTTCATAAATATCCATATTGATTATGATTTTATGGTTACATCTATACCATTCATCTATTTCTCATTATTATCTATATTTATTTTTAGTAAATAAGAAATAAATATATCTATGTTTATCATGTTTCACCTCCTCTATAGGGAAGTGGAAATGAACAACCTCAATGGAGGTATCAACTATCTCCCAAAATAGTTTCATCATGTTTTATTCATCCCTTGGTCAACATAAATACTATTTTATATTATATATACTGAGGGAGTGTGGTACATTTTATATGAAAAAGTTGTGGTTGTAGTATCTCTCCAGATAAAAGAGAATATGATCATATAAATGAGTTTTTCTGTTTGACTAATACTACAATAATGATACTGGAAATGATACAACCAATTAGTTATTTTTCTTATATAATCCCACATAAGATCCAATACCATGGGAATTTTTTCCATGATTATATAGATAAAGAGATCATTGATACATCTTTTCTTATATAGATAATTGAAAAAATGGGAGGAGGATATAAGTATATTTTGATAACAAAACATAAAGAGACATAACCATATAATATAAGGAATAAATTGTAAAAAACATTAGATATAACTGATAGATTATAGATATTTTAATTATTTGAGAGTAGAATTATTTATTTTCATTCTTATTGATTTTATCATTCTCTGAAAAATGAGGTTATGTTTGTGAGTGTAACAACCAGAATTCAGAGCCCCACAACTGGTGCCCCGTGCCCAGTTCACCACATGACATCAAGAGCATTTCCCCAAATGTCAGAGGCTTCCGACTAGCAGCTGGGGCCTTGGTATGTTATTGGGGAAACATGGCTTTCATTTGGTAAGGTATACAAGGTACATGAAGTAACAATCAATAGCAGAAGCATTATACAAAATACACCAACTGAAACTAAAAAGTGGAAGCAATTTATAATATAATAATGATGCAGCATGGAACAAGTATCTAAGGAAAGAAAAAAAACAACAACGTTCTGAAATACAACTGAGAACAAATCACTAAAACTAAACTGCTACTCTAGTAGCATCGCAAGACTAAGCTCGGTCCTATGCTCTCCAGCTACAACCAGCATTCATATACCTGAAGTAGAAGGGCCACAATCCCTATCCACACCTGCAACCATATAACCAATTTTGGGATAAAAGGTAGTACCCAAACAGGGTGTGAGATTAATCCCAGTAGGCAATCGCCACAAGATATGGGCCCTTCTGTTAGTGAGTAATATAACAATAGTAAAAGAAATAAATGCAACAGAGAAACAGATGTACACTAGTGTAAAAAATCCTACCATTCTCCATGAACATTTATTTATTAATTTAATTCACACATTAAATTATCAACCATGGAATCTAGCAAAGAGCTCTATATTCTCAAGGCATAGCAAGTAACATAGCAGGTATCTCAGCAGAACACCAAAATAGAAAGTAGTACAAAACTCAAGTTTGTTCATTGGCTTGGTGGACTTGTCACTACCAACCAAAAATATTCAAGGTGAATCTTTGGGTGGATCACACTAGCAGACCCCTATAGTAAAGAAAACATATTGGGGAACATACACTCTAGTAAGCTCTCACCATCAATTCCCATGTGGTCTTGCAACGATGGCTATAGACTCTCTGAGGAAACACTTACGTATAATTACCCCTAAAGTCTCAATATGTATCTACAGACACTCTAAAGAAGCACAATTTCCCATTCCCATAGGTCCTGCAAATGATACAA
This sequence comes from Viscum album, assembly GCA_963277665.1. Taxonomy (NCBI): domain Eukaryota; kingdom Viridiplantae; phylum Streptophyta; class Magnoliopsida; order Santalales; family Viscaceae; genus Viscum; species Viscum album. The sequence continues at coordinate 1,635,200,051 of OY728121.1, read as the reverse complement.
ATATGTTACAGACTCTCAAGGGAACCCCTAATCATCAATACCCTCTTTAGTCTACCACACTAGGTTGTCACATCCCTGAGTTGTATAGTCATGCGTAATAGACTTCTAGCAGCCCAAATTAAGCTAAAAAACTACATTTATAATAGCTTCAATGCATCAAAATCATATAAACAATAGGAAATACATGAAATCAATTATATCAAGGTAGGAAAACAATGAAACAGTGTATGCCTCACGGGAAACCTAATCCAAATGGAGATAGACAGACAAAACAGGGGAAAAAACCAATGGAGTGATCCTCAAACATTATAACATGAAATTATCAAACATCCAATAACATCATGAATACATGTAATCTAAGGAATATAACAATACATGATTAAAACCCTATCCCAAGATACCCGATACATATGTATCCAACACTTTTGAACCAAAAACTCAAAGGCATTCTACATAGGGCCAAAACCACCAACCTCGATTCTAGGAGATTGATATAATTGATCCATGGGATTTGACATAGAATGGATTAGATCTATGAAAAACCACAAAACGCTCAACCACCGATAATTTCAGAAAGAAGAGGAATTGGAAAACGAAGCTCTAGGAGAAGAGAGAGATTATCACTGCGGTTCCAACGCAATCGACGACATTTGATTCGGACAACAGGTGACAGATCGATGTCTCGGAGAATATCAGTGGTTGTATGGAATTCTCTCGGTCGAATAAACTAGAGATGTAGACGGTTCTATCAATGGGGTGCGACCCCGGTCCGTTTAATGAAAAAGAAAAAAACATGGTGTGTATTTCTGATGTAGACGGTGTGTACTCAAATTTTCTATACACTGATTTAAGCAGCCTCCACATCACCCCTAGACACTGTGTGTGTGGTCCGGACATGGACAGTACACGGTCTCGAGTGGTAAAGGAGTACACGACGTGTACTTCAAAAATTTCCGAAAACTCCTCTTTTCACAAAAACGACCAGAAAGGGAAAAACGTACCTGAAAAGAAGGTATGGGTTCTTACAAACATTCCCCTTTAAGGAAACATGTCCCTAAATTTCCCTAACAAGGTAGTGATGAAGAAACCTCGAACAACTCTGTCCATTGTGATCACACATCATCCTCCCTCTCCCATGTCTCATCCTATACACCACCGTTCTGCCATAACACCCATACCAGAGGAACAGACCGGCCACGAAGTACCTTTTCACCACGATCAGCAATCCTGATAGGATGCTCCTCAAATGATGAATACTGCTCCAGCTCAACCTCCTCGGGTCAAAAAACATGAGACAAGTCTGATAAATGGCATCAAAGCTGAGAACCATGGAAGAAATCATGCATTGCTTGATATCACTAAGGTAACTACAACCTATTAGAAACTGGACCGACTCTCTCCAGAACCTCAAACTACCCGTCGTATCCCAGTGAATGCTTACCCAGTCTCCTGATCCTCTTGGGTCCCAACCTTAGGGAAACACGTAAGAACACCTGATTCCTGACCTCAAACTCCAAAGGTTGTCTCTGTTGATCAGCATAATATTTCTATTAATAATGTTATGTATCCATCCTCTTCCAAATCAACTCTATCTGCTTTGAGGCCTCATAAACAAGATGAGGTCCCAGCAAACCAGCCTCTCCTACCTCCATCCTGCACAAAGGTGATCGGAATGGCCTAGAATAAAAACTACACAAGATAAATATGCTTCTCCCATGAATCGCCAAAGCCTAGAATGCAAGCTCGGAGCATATCCTCAAGCACCTGGACCGTGCGCTCTGACTGACCATATTTCTGGGGATGATATGTTGTACTCTGAAGTACATCTGTACCCAAGGACCTCTGTATCCCTTGCCAGAAATGCGAAGGAATGTGGGCGTACTATCTGACATGACAGTACTCAGAACCCCATGCAAGAGTACAATCTCAACGATGTACAACCATCCAAGATCATTGACACTTAAGGACTCCTTAACCAGCAAGAAGTGAGAAACCATCGTGAGTCTATCAATGACAACCCATACCTTGTAATTCCCTCGAGGAGATATTAGTATCCCTATCACGAAATCCATCACGACATCATTCCACTTCCAATAGGGAATGGGTAGTTGTTGTAAAAGCCCTGCTGGTCACTGGTGATCCGCTTTCACCTACTGATAAGTGGAACATCTCATGAAAAAACCAGTAATATCTCTCTTCATACCTGGCCACCAATACTGGCTGTGTAGATCATGACACATCTTGCTGACGCCAGGATGAACTGCCCAGACTGAGGAATGAAAGTCTCACATTAGCTCCTCACGTATATCTGTGGGAACCCATTTCTGTCCTTGTAAACACAAGATCTCATCCTCACCTACGGTCCATCTGGAAGGAGTTTCCTCTCCTATTACACTCTACCGCCGGACTAAGCCTTTATAATCTGATAGATTCCTCATTCGAACTTGGTCGAGAAGCATCGAGGTAACAGCTATAGAAGATAAGAAAGTATTCCACTGTTTTTCGTGCACCTCCAATAGAATCTTAGAGAACAGATCCATAAGCTGCCACTCACTGCTGGAATCTTGAACTAGCAATATCTGAGTCCTCCTACTCAGTGCATCAGCCACTACATTGCCTTTCCCAAGTAGATCAGAAAACTCGAAATCGAAGGACTGCAAGTACTCAACCCACCTTTGCTGTCTCAGATTCAATTCATGCTGCGTCAAGATGTACTTGAGGCTCCTGTGGTCAGTATACACCACAAAATGCTCTCCCAGAATATAATGACTCTAAAAACGCAAATCTTTTACAACTGTAGCCAACTCCAGGTTGTGCATAAGATAGTTACTCTAATGTTTCCTCAGTTGCCATGATGAATACATAGTAACACGATCCTCCTGTATAAACTCTACTCTGAGACCAATGCTAGATGCATCACAGAAAATTGTATAACTCTTTCCCGGCTCCGTCAAAACTAGAATCGGTGCTGAAGTCAATATCCCCTTCTGCTCTTGAAATGATGAATCATAGGCTTCTAACCAAACATAATTCTTCCCATTCATTTTCAATCCCATCAACGGTGCTACTGGGTATGATAATTCTTATATAAACCAGCTGTAGTAACTAGAAAGACCTAAGAAACCTCGTACCTCGAAGACATTCTTCGGATGCTCCCAGGTGACTACTACTCTCACCTTCTCTGGGTCTACTGATAATCCTGTATCTAGGATAATGTGACCCAGGATGTGAATCTCATCCATCCAAAAGTGGAACTTTGAGAGTGTAGCATATATCTGATGCTCCCTCAGTGTACTCAAAATTATCACAAGATGGGTAGCATGGTCGTGTCGAGTTTGAGAGTACACCAAGATGTAGTCTACAAAAACCACCACGAATGATTCCATGTATAGATTGAAAACTCTGTTCATCTACGCCATGAAAACTACTGGCGTGTTTATGGGACCAAACAGCATAACCAAATACTAATACAGACCATACCTGCTCTAGAAGGCTGTAAGAGGTATATCTGATGGTCTGACAAGAAACTAATGGTAGATCGATCTCAATTTGATAATCGAGAACACTCTGACTCCTCGAAGCTGATCAAAGAGATCATCTATCTGTGGGAAATGATATCGGTTCTTAACTGTCAACTGTTTTAGCTTCTGATAATTCACACAAATCCAAAGGGTACCGTCTGCCTTCTTTTGGTGAACCACAGGGATAAGTACTGGGTCGGATGAAACCCTTTGCCTGTAAGTCCTCCAACTACTTCATGAGATCTTTCTACTCAGGCGTATCCATCCTATAAGGAGGAATGGACACCAGTGCTGCTCCTGGAACATGCTCAATCAAGAAGTCTACCTTACGCTCCAGAGGAAAACCATAAAAGTTCTCTTGAAAGACATCACTGAAACGATCCACCACTGGAGGAAAGTTTAACTGTGAATTCCCCTGGTCATCCAGATATAGACTAGAAATTTGGGTTGTATCTCTTGCTAGCCCATGATTCTTGGGTCCAGATCAACCCACCTAGACATCCCACTCACCTCTATGAAGAAAAGACATGTCGTCTGGTGATACGATACTCACCCTACGACGATAGCAATCGATGACTTCCTGGAAGGGAACCAACCAATCCATCCTAAGAATGACATCATATCATGTCATATCTAGGACATACATGTAACATAATAAGTGACACCCTGCAACCTCAAGAGGTCACTCTTTGCACTGACATACACTAGATGTCCTCATTTCTAAGGGCGTGTCAAGAGTCAACATGTCAGTAGACGAAAAGATATAGATACCAAGGCTCTCCATGACAGCAACAAAGATAGAGCTATGCGATGCACTAGTATCGAAAAGAGATGAAGATAAAACTGATGGTACTAAGATCATAGTTCAAACTGTAGAGGGTCTAGGATCCTTCTCATGATGAATCTGATCTATAGTAAAAGTATGGAATGTACCATGGCTTTGCGTAGTAGCCTGAGATCCCTGTACTGCTCCTCCCAGAGACTGACCACTGCGTCCATGGCCTCTACACTGACATGAATGACTTGAAGAACTCCAACCTCCAGTCTTCTAGAGAACTGGAATTCCTGCTCCAGTACGTGGAGTTGAAACTAATCCTCCTTCACTAGCCGCTGGAAGGAGAACCATGAAGAAACGCTACAGATGACCCATCTGGCTACAATATCGGCACTCTAATAGCTCCCTCGGGCACTGTGGATTCTTATTCCCACTCCTTCCACACTGATAACACAACACTTTGGTGCTAGAAGAAAGATCTCATCTACCATAAATAACACCTCGCTTCCTCGGATCACCTCGTGTAGACACTCGGTGGTGTTTCCTGTTGTCTACGTGAAAATAATCACCCCCGAATGCTGAACCACCCTCATCCACAACTCCAATCTCCCTCAAGTTCTTTTCCATGATGAGTGATTGGTCAAATATCAGAATAATAGAAGTCAGCTGAAAGGCATTAACCTGTGACCTAATTTTGGTCCCACATATCACTTTCATATCATTTATAGGAACATGTGTTCTAAATAGATCTACAAAAATAAAAACTTATTACATAACATTTAATAGAATGAATGAGTATTATGGGTTACATACATTGAATTATCTGAAATATTATGTATAAAAGAAACTAGGATGATAAACATGAGTTGAAATGGGTTTTGGTATACACCGCCCAAAAGCTCGACATTTATAATCATAGTGAAATTTTACCAACATTACAACAGTATGTGAAGATTCATAAAATGGATCTAAGAGATAGAAAATATTATATCATAAAATTGTAGTAAAGAATTTATTTTTTGAGGGATATGTAATACCCTTAAAATTAATTATTGATTGTTAATTAATAAAAATTATATAAGAGAATGCATTAATAACCACATGGCATAAATTTTATAGGATTATTTCAACATCACAACTGCATTAATTAATGGATAATAATTTTTTTAATGAGATAGAAATGGGTCTCTCATTTTTTAGATGTCAAAATTTATGTAATAGGATTGTGAAATAGAATATCACATCAATAGGAATTGGAAGAAAAATTGTATTAAATAAATTATGTTCTTGAGTAATGTTGAGATGGATAGGATCCCATACTAAACGTTACCATCGTAACATCATATGTAAATGCTAAAATCTGAGGGGATAAATTATATCCCATTTTTATTAAATAAATTATAATGTAAATGTTTAACTAAATTTTCATTAAATAATAATAAATTTTGACTCAAAATCCAAAATAAAAATTAGGTTCTTACATGGAAAATAATTGAGGTAGGTCCCTTATCTATAAAGTGTTATTACAAAATCTTGGTAGTAGAATCAAGATAGATTGGGAGAACCATTGAAGTAAATTTGAGGGGAAATTGTAGATTTATTATATTCTCTAGTGTTTTTGAGTGATGAGTAATGGAAGGGATGGAGGGTTTATATACGAATAGAGTGTAATGTTCTTCATAATTTCACAAGATTTTATTTTGGAATCAATATAACAATATTATTAAAACAAAAAAATGTTAAAAATGTTATTGACATTGTTTTTTGGAAATGAGGATTGTATTGAATTATTTTTTATGTCCTATGGCCGGAATCCATCTTATATTACTCTTATTGGTTTGGAGGTGAATCATGTAAATATTGAAAGAATTTTAAATTGAAAAAAATCATAAATAATTTTGAGGATTCCTAACGAATTTAAAAAAATATTGGAAATACCATTAAATAATTTATATTAAATGGGAAAAATATATTTTTTCGAAGATACCATTTATATATTTTATTACCACACTTTTGAGACATTATGATGTCCTAATACACTGTAAATATTTGTAGAAATTTTATATTGTACCTGCAAATTATACTCTCAGAATTTTTTTTTTCAAAAATTAAATGTCAGATAATTTTTAGGTATTGATTCCGAAAGTATTAAATATTTTATGATTATAATTTTCATAGAATTAACATTTTCTCATTGACTACAATAATCATAATTTTTTGTAAATTATGTGGTTTTTTAAAGAAACACTTTCAAGAACATATAAACATTACATTTGACTACATAAAAATAAAATCATCAATTAACATTAAAAAATATTATTTCACAATAATAGTTTATAAAAAAATATAATTATTTTTTAAAATTAATAAATTCATCAGAATTTAAAATATTCAAGGATTGTTCTTTTTAACTAAAAAATAAAATTTTTATTTTATCGTATTAGAATATAACTTTTATCAATGTAAATTATAAATTATTTAAAAAGAAACAAAAATAAATATAAAAAAATTGTTTAATGAAATAGAAATATAAATATTCATAATGTTATGGATAAATTGTTTCTTGGCCTTGTTAAATTATTCTTACACTCGAAGGACCTTTTTTTTTAAACATGGTAATAAATATGGAATATAGTAATTATCTATATTTTACAAAAAAAATTGAACATATTACCTTATATTAATTATGAATATTATAAATAAGGATTAAATATTTTTCAAATCTGTTTACAGTTGTGGAATAAGTCAAATTAAATTAAAACCCTCTAGTGATATGGATATTTGTTTTTCCAAAAAATACATTTTTCATCCAAAATATTTTTTTATTTGACTCTATATCTAGTAATATTCACTCTATTAATGTTAATAAATAATGATTGATATATTATACAAACATTCATTTTATGTATTTCCCCATTATGTTTTCTTTTTAATTATAAGAAGAAGAACAACATGCAATTGAAAACACTTTTCAGGAAAAAGTGTTTTCAACACGAAAAATAATCTTTTGTGAAATATTTTATATATATTATTGAAATTTAATTTATTATTTTAAATAAAACTAAATAATAAAAAATTTAAATAAAAATAATATTAAATATTAACATGAATTCAGAATTTCTAAATTTGTCAAATGAATATATAGATATATATATAAAATATATAATTTTCACTTTTCACTTTAAAATGAGTATTTTCAAAACCTATAAAATTTATCCTTTTGGAAATGATGATATTATTATTTAAATAATTTTATTTTTTAAATAAATTATTTCTATAATTATTCCCTAAATTTATTATAATATTCTTAAAAAAAATCAAAATCATTTTTGATGAATATGAAATTTTAATCAATAAAATGACATCACTAAAAATTATGAGATTAATTAAAAAGAATTTATAAATATATTTTTATAGAGTATGATATAAATATATATATATATATTTTACACAATTATTTTAATTATATTTATATCTTCATATTTAATTTATTGGTTAGAATTGTCATAATCGAATAATCATTTTTTTGTGCAGTGTTACATATCACATATTATATCAAACATAGTATTCTATTTGGAAAACAAGGAGTTTTACATTCATGAAACAATTATTTAATGGAATCCTCATAGTTTAAAAATTATTTTGGAATGATATTTAATGACACATTAAAATATATTCATATAAACCAAAATTGTAAAAGTGTTTATCAGAACATCCACTTGAATAGAATTTCAGGGTTGTATGAATGTCATCACATAATTAGGTTTCCCTATTGAAGTGGTGTATTTGTATGTAAATATATAGATATTAAAAAAATATCTCCCATAATATATATGACATTTTAAGAGAAAATGGTTTGGAGAATTTCAATGAACATAGAACAATAAGTATAAAAAAATTGATATGTACCATCAACTCATTATAAGTGATCATAATATGACACCATTTTTTTAGTATTATTTCCTTGAGATAAAGAAATCATTTATAATATGTTTTATGAATATTAAGAAATATAAAATCATAAAAAGTATAATTTTATATTTTAATCAATTTTTATATTTATATCATTCTTTCATTATATTATCTAGACCCAAGGTAATTTTTTAATCCTGAAGCTCTTGAATAATCTTATTTGGGATCACATAATCCAAAAGTTAAAATTAAGATATTCCTCATTTTTAAATTGAAAATAAATTAGGCCAATATATGTTATTTATGAAAATGAATAATCCTTAATAAAAAAATATACCAAATGAGACAAAAAATCCCTTTGGAATAACATACACAATTCCTTAAATTGATGCCCTGATATCCCAAATAACCCCATTAACCAACACATTAATGAATTTTTTAACATCATAGGAATTCATAGGCAGTTCATCTTAAACATAAAAAAACATTGTATAATTCACCAAAAATAATATTTTATATTTTACCTAATGGGTATAGATACCTCAAACTAATAATGAATCTACTGAAATAGCACATCAACAGAAAAATAATTTATTACCTAATTTGATTCCAAAAAATATAGTCAATCATTCAAAAATTCTACCACATAAAACATAATATATTTTATAAATTTATTTTAGAAATATGATTATGTTTTGAAATATGTTCCCACTACTCTTGAGTTTTTCCCCATCATTAATCACATATTATGTTTTATCAATACCTCAATCATGTTTTTTACAAAATAACTCTATATTACCTAATCACATTTGTAGGTTAATGGTACCATTAAACATATGATTAAAATCCTTAATGAAAAATAATTTTTTTGGAATACATTGATCTTTAATGATACGTATATCAATAATTTAATTGATAAACTAATTCTACAACATAATTCTCAAATCATAATATATCAACACTTCTATCAAAACACATCAATTATTTATACTGTATAATAAATTCCATAGTCATGGATTTATCCCATGAGTAAGGGAATTTGAATAGATTATTCCCATATTCTACAAATATAATAGATTTAACAAGAAAACATTCCCTTATATTTAATTCATTCCCTTACATCATAAACTATATTCTGTATGATTCAAATTATCACTTTTATTCCAAATTTTCACACATAGAAAACACATATTTGTTCATTTTTTAAAATTCACATGGAGCTGCATTCCACCTTTTTAAAATGTATGAAGTTGAATCATATTTCCTTTACAGCGATTATTAAAAGAAATTGCTTGTGTAATCATCCTCATATTCATTGATGTATTAGGGAATTAAAAAATAATTAAATTTTTAAATCTGATTTTTTTTGTTAGAGAATTTTTTTTCATAATGAGATGTATTACATGAGATCCCTAAATGATTGGTCTTTCATTTAGAAAATCATCAAATTTCCAATCACACGTGATTTTGACATGTAATTTTTTATTTTTTCTAATGAATATAATAAATGAGAAATATGTATTGGTAATTTTATAATATTAAGAAGTTAACAATAATGAAAACAATATGAAATGGGGAATATATAAATTAAAAATATTTCCTTAACTTATAAAATTAAAGCATTCAGTTTGGGTATTCTGAAATATATTTCCGAACATGGAATCTTATGGAAATTTTCTCCCCATTAATATAGGTTCCTAATGAGATTGTTAATTTATTATATAATACCCCCTGGGGTGTCAATCCATGTGTATAAAATGGGCCAATATTTTTCCCCAATTCTTGGTAGAGAATATATGAATACATTGTTTTCAACGCTGTCACCCCAAGCTAAATCATGGCTATAGACACATCCAATTTTAGTGTCTATAATTGTGCTTATTTTTATGGAAATTAAAATCAATATTCATTACAAAAATAGAAGGATATTTTCTAAAATATATTTTTATCACTAATAATTCAGTTGAGTGTTGAAATTCAAATCCTAAAATGAAATAGATATTTTATTAGATATCCGAAATTACATCCCAAGTCATTATTATAATTTAATTCAAAATTTAATGAATAATTATAAACATAATGAAACTAATAATTTTAATAAATATATTATATTTGGGTAATTATGTTCATTTCATAACCATTGAAAAAATGGTGCGCATTAATTCTTAATAAATTAAAAATATAGATCATAATTTTCCATCATTCATAAAATTTCATGGGATAGATCAGGGAAATAAAATATAATGAAGTGATCTATAAATCCTATTAAGGGAAAAAAATCATGAAGATAGTATTACATGTTATATTATATCAATTTAAATTGAAAAAATGGGTGATAATCAAAAGCATTAATAATAACTCACGATGGTAACACAATGGAATCATCAGAAATGTCGAAACATCATTAAACATAATATCATATATATAGTTTCAGGAAAACCTCCAAGACATCATAACATGGTAGACGAATCCCAATTATATATTTGGTTCAGTCAAAAAACATTTTTTTGATGTATCAAGAGACTAAAAAATTATACTATTTATTGGAGCACTATATAATTTAGGGAACACGCATCATATTCATACTACGTACACACATAAGGGTGACACATAGATTATATAACATAAGAAGACATTTTATATCATTTATTATCATGATTAATGAATTTGAGATACATACATGTAATTCAAAAATCACAGAAGTATAGGAACAACTGGGTGAGTAACCATTAGTGAAAATGTCTATGGGTTGCACCTCACAAATTTTCTCAATGGAAAATCATAGTAGTATTTTTGAAGTGTAATGATAGTACATAAAGGTCATAATAATACTCCATGAGATAAAAAGGTATATATAATGTCTCTTATGAAAAAATTACTATATTTAGGATATCTAAGAACATAATAAAAAATTATTATTTCTATTTAAATTGAATAAGAAAATGAGTGTTCTTGAATAAAAACGTGGCATGAAAACATGGCAAGATGCTTTTAAAAAATATAGCAATACTTATTGATTATTATAATAGTGTAATGAGTGTAAAATTAGTCTCTCATCATTTGGCTATTTATCTTTTAGTATTAGTTACGAGAGAAAATATTTATTATCAATATTAACTTGAAATAATAACATTACATTAACATGGTTATTGAATAAACATGACAATGATGGGATCCCACACTAAATTTCAGTACAGTAACAGATTAGGTAAATTTTTTAATGATATGGGATCAATGAAATCTTATTCCATGGGAATAAATTGGATAGTATAGGGATATTTATAAAGAATTATTAAATAAACAATTGATATTTAAAAGGTTATATAAATAGAAGGTGATTGAATGGAAAAGTAGAGAGGGAGAAAGAGGACCTTTATCTTGAGAGTGTGATTACAGAAGTTTGGGAGGAGCTTCATGAGATATTTGTGGAGCCATGAGAGGAATATATATATATATATAAGGGACGGTGAAGAAACTAATTAATTATTTTCAACGAAGATTAATGTCAGATTGTATGGTATTATAAAGAAACTAGAGGGGACATATTTAGTATTTCCAAAACATAGGTATTCCATATAATAAAATAACAAAAAATTTATACCATAGTTTTTCCTGTTGAATCTACAAAATAAGAGTGTTTTTATTGATTTTATATGATTAAGGTAAAAATTAACAAAATATTATCCTTTGTGATGTGGAAGTTAGTCAATCTTATCTAGTGGTTATTTAAAAACTATAAATTATAATATTGGTTTTGGATGATTTATAGAGGAATTATATAATTATTCAAATAAAATAAAAAACAAAATACATTAATGGGGAAATAATGATTTTTTATACCCTTAATATAATTTATTTAATCACTTTTGGGTCATCATGATGCCACAATACTGAAAGTATATTTATTCCATATTTAATTTCTACCCGAACAATCGACTATTATTGATAATTATTAAAAATTTAATATTTGATAATATTAACATGGTGGATCAAAAAAAGTATCTATTATATAAAAATAATTATCTAAATTCTTTATATTTTTACATTTAATAAAAGAATAAACATTAATTGATAATATATTATTTCAATAATAATATTTTTTGAACCCTTATTACAGTTACATTTGACATCATACAAATTATATAATAATTATACTATAAATATATGTAAATTTATTAAATATTTTATAAAAAAATTAATTTGATAGTTAATGATATCATCAATATGAATGGATTAATTGATATTTTTTAGTAAATAAAAAATAAAATTTATGTTTTATAAAAGAAGAATGTAATTTTTACTAAAAATAATACTAATTAAAAAAGAAACAACATGAAATATAATATTTACTTTATTTAAATTAATATTTAGATATTATTACTTTTAGGTTTATTTTTTCTACTTCTAATTTGTTTATTTTTACCCTCAATTAATCTATTTTCTCTTTACCTTGCTGATAATGATTTACTAATGTTAATGTCCTTATTCTCGCAATATAATGTTAAACATATTTACAAATAATAATTTGAAGTATTTACAATATGGAATCTATTTTATAAAATTAAATACAACAAGGTGGAGTAATATAATTTAAACTAAACAGGGAATTGTGATAGAAGGGATTTTTCCCATAAAATGCATTTTTAATAGAAAATATTATTTTATTTTTTACTTTAAAAAAATTAATTTTTACTATTTTAATTTCAATTAAAAAAGATTGATAAGCTTTCTATTGATTTTTTTATAATTACCCAATAACGTATATTTCATAATAATTAATATTTCTAAAACAATATTCATTTTAAAAAACTTTTCTTATAAATATTTTTCAATCCTAAAAATATAAAAAAGTAAAATATATTATATTGACTATTGAAATGTAGTTGGTTATATTATACCCAAATAAAGTTAAATTATGTCAATATGAAACAATATTGAAATAATAATTTCACATTTAAATTAAATAATTTATCAATTGAAATGATAGTTTAAAAAATTTATTATTTCTAATTATTCACTGAAAAATATATTTTTCTTGAAAAAAAAAGATATTAAAACTGTTATAAATTTGATATGGTGATTTAATCATATATTTTATCTTTTGAAAAAAAAATTCTTGTTTTTGTATTAAATTAATATATTATTTTTTTACACAGAGTTACAAAAATGTTTATTTGTATAAAATATATTGTTTCTAAAGTAAATGACTTTAAAATTTTAATATTGGATAATAATTTATAAATAAATTTATTTTTATTTTTTTACATATATATATATATTTCATAAATTTTTTTAATCAAATTAAAATCCTTAAATTTAATGCATATGATAAATTATTAACATAAAATTAATCATTGTTTTTTAGAGTTTGAAGTTATTTATAACATAGGCTATTGTTCATAATTTTCTATTTTAAATATGTGGGGTATTAAAACATCCAATCATATTAATGAAATAGGAAATTAATGAAGTCCCCATATATTTTATATTCTATTCAACTATTTCTCCATACTCCTCCCGACACAAATAATCCACTATTGGAGATCCCTGATACATTTAGCTTATATTTGATGATGGTCCATCATATGATATATTGTTCCTTGTGGATCAGTCATGTTAAAAGTTCAAATCCATGTGAGATCTTTTTCACAACATTTAGGGCATTCATCATTTTCATCGATTTTTATAATCATATAGAAACTCAGATGAAGTTACCAGATGAGGAGAGTTACACCTCACCAAGACAAGTGGGATTTACATTTTCCCTAATATTATAGATGTATGATAACATCCCATATAGTGTTAAATATTACACCTTCCAATATTTCCTATAAATTAATAGACCATTAAAATGAATTTCAAAACTGAAATTTAAATATGTTATCAGATACATTTGAATTTTTAGAGGTTATAAACAAAATATGATTCAATGATAATGTGTGATTAATTAATTATTTTTGTTTGCACAACCCATGTGATTTTTTGAGAATGCTTATTTCTATTAGGAGCCAAATAGAAAATAATTTAATTGTTAATGGTAAATCACCATGGATAAAACCTCGTCATTTATGAATTAATGAAACAATTTAATGTATTAAATGAATTTTTTAATGAAATGGATAATCTATTATATTATTCATGAATATGTAATTAATTATAAAAAAGGAATGAAAACTAGCTTGACCCTTCTTCTGATCAACCGTATTTAAAATTATTAATTAAGTGAATATTATGAATCAGATTGATGTTTGACATGGATAGTAACATGGGACCTTAATACTTATAGAATTATGTAATGCAGATTTATTAAAGGCATTGAAACTAATATATCCTCTCACTGTTTCATTAATATATGAAATAGTTAAACAAATGACTATAACAAATCTAACATATTAATTGAATGGACACTAAAATGTACCCAATAATAATTATATCGATAAAATTGATAACAGCTATTACGATATGGAAATGAAGACTCAGTAGTATATATATTATAATATTCCTTGTATAGTTAACAAGGATCCTGCTAAATTTGAAGACCTCCACCATGCTATTTGGGATATCGTAAACCCTTTAGAGATATTCTACAAGTGCTCGCCAATGAATTGATGAGATCACCATCAAACATGGTCCCTAGGTTCTAGACCATATATGTTTACAATACCCAAAATTATCCATAGAAAAGTTTAATAGACATGAATAGGACACCTTACTAATTATAAATTTATATTAGAAGTAATAGGTCTGATAAATTAATATTCATTATATGTCTTACTTTAATGAAATTTGATAAGATGTTGTGTGTCACAAATGAGGAATTTCACTATCTATAGGTATTCATCATTAATAATGTACTTGTTCTAGTATGTGTTTATAGACTGTATTATGTCACTTACATTTATATATTTGTTTTCTGGTATATTTACAGAATCCTATAGCTTAAATAGACAAACTGGATTTTTTATATGCATAGTTGGAGGTGTCGTACTATGTGAATGTCACACCCAATTTGGGCTATCGATCGGTACAAGGAGAGATATCATGATTGGTGTTATGAAAAAAGCGAAGGGTAATATTTTGGATCTCTGATTTCTTATTATAGGATGGATTATGGGCGCAGAGGTCCAATCCCTTGATAATGATTCTAGTGAAGATATTATTTTATGTCTTCATATATTTTTTTTCAAAATTTTTGTTATCCCTATTCCATTATTTTTCATTTAACATATTAATTTTTTTTCCATGACATGATAAAGATCATTTTAAACAATGAAATTGGATATTGATTATACTAGTTTTACTTTTATAGGTGGATGGATTACTTATTGTAGGACTGATTTTTATTCATTATTCATCCTCTATTTATTACTATTATGAATAATTTTTCCTCACACTAATCATGGGTCACTTTTCTCCCAATCATCCCATTAAAAAGCACTACTGGTAGTTGGTATCCTTTACTATTTAGAAAGGCATGGTTGAGGCTATGATCTCCTCAGTTTCTAAAATTTTAATGTTTGATTTTCTAATATATTTCACAAAGTGGTATCAATGATGTTTTTTTGTTTTTATTACTAATTAGGTTATTATACAAGAGACATAGAATTTTCTCTAATTTGAAAAATATCATGTGAATTTGGTGAACCCAACCCAGATTTAGGGAAAAACTAAATTAACAGGTAATATAATAACATATCAAGATGATTCCTATTTATTTTTATTAATTTCACCATAGCATGATGCACATTATTATTGGAACTATAATTATATTTATGGGTTTTTCCTCAATGAACTAACATAAATATTTTTTGTATAACATATAATTATGGGAACATATGTAGTCACATGCCAGGAATTTTCCATTCCATAACTTTCTTCGTGTGTGGATTTATTTCTTCATGTCATCAATGACTTGATTGTATAATCTATGGAATTTTATTGACATTTCATATTAGAATTGAATAAATAATTTTTTTATTAATGTGTCTATATCATCCTAAAGAGGGGTTTCCAATAATTCTTGATAGTGAAACATTATTTATCCAATTATCAATTTTATGGGATATGTATCTAAGATCACCTGATTTGAAACATTATTTAGTACTGAATACATGGATTCAAATTCTATTTTATAGGACATTTATTTCCAGAATTTAGTAATGGAAATACAAATAATCAAGCAATTAATATGTAGATGAATATTCAATTGTCTAATATAATTTTTTGGTTATATAACATGTTTTTCAAAATTGAAACCTACAATATAAGAATCAATAAAATTTTTGAATAGTAAATCTTCTTGTTGAAATGTTATACCGATAAATGAGTGAATTCAAAGGATTCAGGGATATTAAATGAAATGTTATATATCAAACTGTTATTACACATGGATCATAAATTGTATTTTCCTATGTAACAAGTAATTTAATAACCATATACAGGGTCCCTTTATATAAAATATAGATCATGATCCATAAATGAACATATAAGTGTATAGTAGGTATTGTTTATTATGATTCATTAGGATTTATATACTACACAAACCTAGAAGTAGGATAAAGAAGAGAGGTGTTACCCTTATATAAGATGGCTTCTACCTATACATCAATAATATCTATGATTTAAATCATTATCAAATGTTACATTATTGGTGTGGTTAAAATTTGTAGAGCTATGTCAGTATGAAGTTATGGATTCATGGACCATGATAGTGGAAACGCTGTATCACTAGAAGTGGTGGGCCTTTTGCCACCAATATTACCTATAATAGTGCCACTTGAGGATCCTCCATTTATTCCTGATTAGGGAACTGACACCTAGTTTTGGGAGAGATTCATACAACTCATTCATTCTATGTGGGGTACCTTGAAACCATACCCTACTATGGAAGTGTTTACATATGGGTTTAAACATCAATTTTTACCTTGTTTTTTGGGGATGGCGGTCCAAATTCTATGGATTCATGGTTGGAGGTCATTATATCAATTTTCAAGCATCTTGAGACTCCACATTACAGAATAGTGATTCTCTCTAAATATATGATATGGAATTTCCCCAATATAAAAAAATATTTTTTACCAATGTGATCATCATCAAGATATATCATGGACTGATTTACAAACTACAATTTAAATTTAATTTTTTCCCATGAAGATGAGGTATGACAAAACCATTGATTTGACACACTTAGAGTTAGAAAATTTATATGTTATAGAATACGCTACATATTTCCTGAAGATAAATTTATTTAAACCTACTAGTATAGGTGATAATTTATCAAGGGCTAGGTGATTTGAGTATGGTCTTAGGCATAACTTCCTATCATGTATGAAAATGTTTCATTTGACCACTACCACCAATATAGTAAATCAGGCGCTTATTAAATTGTGTAACAAGATGGATGTTGTGGTTGTGATATGGGGTATTTCATATCTTATACACGGATCTATATTTACCAGTTGAATGATGTGTTTCTTGTTTTTTTCATTAGGATGAATATTTTTTCAAAGCATATACTAGTTTTTATTCACGATCCTTCAGGCGTGTGTTTAGTAGGGTTATAGGGGATCGTAATGTGATAGAGACCATATTCAATATAGATTTTATGGTAGGATGGTCCATCTATAAGTGATTTTTAGACCATCCATCTATGTCATGTAGAATAGGATCTATATCAGATCCAACTTCAGGATAGAGAGTAGTAATTATAGGTTAGATATGGAGGTTGGCAACTACTTATCATGCATGCTACGAAGGTGGTTGTGTTTGATTTAAATTGGCTTGATATTTATAGCTCTATAAGGGAAATCATACTTATGGTAATCAGGATATATTTCGGGATTATAGATCTCTCAAAATATATGTTTTGTATCTAATCATTCTTTAGTATATTCTATGTCAGTCAATAGTTATCAGTATGATTTTAGTTTCAAATACTCTAGTTTTTCCTCTGTTTTATATGGATTTGTCTCGATAATTTATAAATGTTGTCACAATGGAGTGTGTTTTCATAAAATATAGACAATTATTCTAATTTAATGACACTCCATACTCTATTACTTATTTGATCAGAGAGAATTTCCAAAAAAATGAGTTTCTCCATTAGATAGGTGGGGTATATTTTCTTATGCAACATCATCAATCTTGAGATTACATGTTATGAAAATTTTTTCAGGGTGGAATTTTTTGTCCAATAACATTATTTTCCTGATGTCAATTTCAATTTGTTTTATTTTACTCCACCAAAGTAAAATATGTATATTGTAATGCGTGAATTTTATGTGTAGCAATGTATAGCTAGAACCTAGAATCGTTGGATTTGATGAGTGATAACCATGATTTATTTCCATTATTTAGATGATCACATAACACATTATGTTGATTTCCCTCTTATTGTATTTCACTTCAAAGAATTTTTTTGTCAAAAATTTAATAATCATCCTTCTGAGATAGATTTACATTTTACAAAATATCTAAAACTAAGAGCTACACCCATATCCATTTCTCATTATAGATGGATATTACTATGATATATAGGCTTAAGAGGATACTATCAGACTTCTATCATTTTGTTTTTATATGGGAAATTACTTCCCTATGGATTTCAGCAAAAAAATTTATAGAGAAGATGTATCGTTCCCTCATGAGTTTCTATTTATTACTATTATATAATCAGTCATAGAATTATAAATTAGTGTCCGATACAACATACCAATGCAATCATTGACCAGATTTATAGTGAATGGGACTTTTCCTAGTTCAATTTGAGTTTGTAAAACCATGAGAAGTCTGTTATAAAATTAGATACACCTCTTACACCATTATTTGTTAGATATGTAATGTATCAGTATTGACATTATGTCATTCATTATTGAATTCATGATAGAAGTAACCATGATTACGATGACTCAGGTTTTCCACACATATCTTTATTAATTTGTGGTTGTCATTATTGACAACATTTTGGTGTACTCACTTTATCGACAAGAAAATTCCCAATATAATCATTTCAAATTTTTCACATTTTAGAACAGTAGAAATTTTCTAATCTCACTAATTGAAACTTTTGGATCAGAAAGTTCCACTTCCAAGGTCGTATTATATTAGATACATGAGTATTATTTAGACAGTGAAGGTGATAGAGGTTGTTTCCTGTGAGTAAAACGGAATTTAAATAATATAAATAGTTTATTGTTGCTAGAAAGATATTATACATGATTTATATAGTACTTATAAGGTCTTGCCAGCACCTCTCATAGAATTTAGACTGAATTGATTCAATTTCATATGATCATAAGTATTAAAGAAGTAATTGTAAATATGTAAAATTATGATTGATTTCTATGAAGATCTTGATTTTTCCTAAGACTATAAGAAACATGGTTTATGGTGATGCATCAAGAATTTTCCTTGGAGATTCTCTAATTCATAATTATATGGATGTGGGAAAATGGGTCTCTTCATTGAGACTTCATTAGAATACTTACCAAATGAATGACCTTGACATTGAATTTATGGGACACACCTTTAGTTCAAAATTCATTAGATACTTGTCGAGTAGTTTGTAATATATATGAACTATAAAATCAAAAACACAATATTTACATAGTGATAATTGAATTTAAAGAATAGGATATAGGAGTATAACAAACACGAGTTTGAAATTGAGTTTGCATATAATATTGGGAAGGGAAATGATGTTTATGATGCATTAAGTGTAAATACATAGAAAAAGGGATGATCATTTGGCCATTAGGTAGAGGTAGATTATGGAACATTTTTTAGATTGACATAGAGTTTTGGGGTGCATCACATGAAATATAGTCTGCTTAAATAATTTGGTTTTTACCGCTGTTCATTGGGAGAGAGTGAGATTTTATGAAAAAATAACCATCAGAATTTCAGGATGTTGTCAGGTCATTCCATTGTTGTATGGTCTGTCTTTCTAGTCTTCTGGGATGTTATAGGGGTTTTTAGTTGTTTTGTTTATGTTCTGGTGGTTTTGTTTGTTGTGTTGTTGTGTTTTGGTTTGGTTATGTGTGTGTGTGCTTGTTTTGGTTTTGTATTTTCTGTTTGGGTTCTGTAATGTAGTTTATTTTGAGGTGCTATGTTTGGATAAGTGTGTTTTTGGATATGTGTGTTGTATTGTGGTTTTGTGTAGGTTGTATGTTGTTTTTGTTGGTTTATGTTTGTTTGGATTCGCTTGGTGTTACTTGTTAATTTTTTGTTATTGTGGTTTTTGTATGTGAGTATGTTGTTGGTTTGTTTTAGGTGTTTAGTGTTGTGTATGGGACTATGGTGTGAAATCCTACTCGGTGTGATTCGTTTTGTTCTGAGGTATTGTTTGTGGTTGTTATGTTGGTGGGGATGTAAGACGGAGGTTGTTACTATTTTGTAGTTGTGTGGAGTTATTTAGTTTAGAGGTCAGTCTAGTGTCGTACTAAGTAGATGTTGATGTGTAGTTCATAGATGGTGTGTTAATTTTCGTAGTTTTCGGGTTGTGTATTGTTGGTCTTTTAAATCGGTTTATTTAGTATAAATACTATATCCTAAAAATAAAAAAATCAATCAAAATACAATATAAAAATAATAAAAACAAAAATAATATTAATATATATAAAATTAACCATGAGGTAACCTTTTACTTACAGGAATGAATTTCAGGTGGGGACCCACTTCCAGGTAGTGACCATGTTGAGGACGACATCTTGTGCTTTCAAATTCTCATCTGGGA